>BTCW01000012.1:21720000-26720000 GCA_033239725.1 Echinochloa phyllopogon
GCATTCATAGCATAGTGAGAAGTGAAGATGATAATGATCAGTGGAGTTATATCTGGGGCTCTACTGAATTCACTTGCAAACAAGCTTATAACAGCCTAGTAGGGTCATTACCAGCCTCTCTCACTGTTCAAGTGGATGTGGAAGTCAAATGCACTACCTAAACACAAGTTCTTCTTTTGGTTACTACTCAGGGACAGACTTAACACTAGGAACATGCTCAGGAGGAAGCATATGGCTCTAGACAGCTATGTTTGTGTTCAGTGCATTGAAAACGCAGAAGAAACGCTAGTGCATCTATTCTTTGATTTCCCCTTCAGTCAGACTTGTTGGGTATTTATTGGCATACAGTGGGACACATCCATTCCCACGCTAGAAATGATCATCAGAACGAGATCTGCTTTTGCATCAAACATCTCCAAAGAATTGGTCATAACGGCTTGTTGGGCAATTTGGACGCATCGAAATAACATTATTTTTTATGGAGGTTCATTATCCTTTGCGAACTGGAGAGCAGTCTTTCAGGAACGACTGCGCTTGGTCACTTTGAGAGCTAGACCAAGGATCAAGGAGAAAATTAGTCAGTGGATGAGTAACAACCTGTAATTATATCCACCTTCTTCCCCTCTTTTTCTGGCTTGAAGCCAAAACACTCTTGTACATAATTATCTTTTTAATAGAAAATTAAAATATAGGTAGGGGCTTCCCTACCGTTCCGGTCAAAAAAACCAACAAGGTTTATTAGTGTTGCCAAGTAGAAATCAAAGGACACATCACACATGTCACCGATGTCCTTGTGGTACGTTGGATCATTTAACCAAACTCTTACAACATAATAGCATCAACAAGATTTGATCAATCCCCATCGAAACTAGGTGGTGACCCACGCCTACGACCCCACTCTTCGCAGTAGGCATATCACCACCCAAGTTTACCGAGCCAAGATTAATACTCCGGCCACGTTTCATTGTGTCAACAATTTTTTTTTCTCGGGAAATCTTGGAAGTATTAAATAAAGTATATTTATAAAACCTTTTTAAAGATGAGTGTAACTTTACACGATAAATCTAATGAGCCTAATTAACCCATGATTTACTACAATAATGTTATAGTAACCATCCTCTAATCATACGGTCGGAGGCCTCATTAGATAGGTCTCGCGAATTAACCTGGAGGTTTTGTACGTAGTTTTATAAACTGATTTTATTTAATACCGGTCAAACGTGCGTATAAAAATTTTTAGCCCAAAAAAATATGGCCTCCGAATCGCTACCATCCTGACTCTGGTAGGTACAGAGTAGTCGTGTAGAATAGGATAGGGGGGATGCGCATGAGTTGCTCCCACAGAGGAACGAGGTGCCGTTATAGTTTGAAATGTGGAGTTTGGATTTGGTTCATCTATCTCTTCCTCTTGCTCCCTCCATTCTAGTCATTTCCTTGTTTGTTTGAATGCTTAGGGTTTAAAATAAATTTATGCTGCTAGATAGTAAAAAAAAGAGTGTCGATGTAAATATGATCGCTAAGATGGAACATGCATGTATCCAAACATTTAATTTGGCCTTTGTCTCCGCATGTCATCTTTACACTAGATTTTGAGCCTGCTCGGCCGATAGAATGAACAGTGTTCGGCTGGTAGAATGAATAGTATTGTGTGAGAGGAAATAAGTCGAAACTTTCGGTTGATCCAATCATGACTTATTTCAGCTTGTTTTGACTTGTTTCCTCTCACACAATACTATTCATTCTATCGGCCGAACACTGTTCATTCCAATTGAGGTAACGCATTCCAATTTTTAATTGCTCAAAAAATTCTGTTTTTTATGGACCATGGAATAAAGATCTCAATACATTTACATAAACAAAGTTGAAAGCTCCAACAAAATACAATTCTAGCAGCATGTGTTCATTACAATAGTAAAAAGAGATTTTGTGGATGTCGACAGGGAACTCACTAATACAGCCAATGATTCTCCCCCGAATTCCACAGTACATGTACAAGCTAACATACGGTTACGTACTTACGGAGTACGTGCACACCACAGCACATGCGCGATCGCCGTGATCAAAAGATTCCTCACAGCTTGGCCTCGTTGTGGCACTCCTGACGGCGAACTTTGACGTCGGCGACGCCGATGACTACCCGGCACACCGACCTGGCCTCGACGCCGCGCTTCACGAACCCGAGGAGCACGACCGTGCCCGGCACCTCGGTCCTCGCCTCGAACTCCATCTCGCCGGAGAGCACGTCGGCGATGAGCCCCCCGATCCCGGCGGCCGACACGACCCGGTCTGCCTGCACCGTCATGTTCATCCGCACGGTGGCCGCGCCACGGCTCGGCACGGTCCCGGCCGGGACCTCGCCGTAGCCCACGGCGGCGCCGCGGTAGTAGAGCGACGCGGCGGCGGCGCCGTGGCGGAACGCGGCCGGGTTCGGGTTCCGCACGCGGACCACGAGGAGGAAGGTGAGGTTGAGCTGGACGGAGACGGCCGGCAGCGAGACGACGCTCGGGAGCGCGCCCGTGGCGTTCACCGAGAGAAGCTCCGTGACGGGGTCCCGCGGCCGGAGGACCGCGAGCACGGCGATGGCGGCCGCCGCGGCGAGGAGGAGCAGGACGAGGGCGGCGAAGGCGAGGCAGAGGAGGACGCGGCGGCGGCGGCGAACTTTCTGGGGGGCCTGGGGCGAGTGGTGGCGCTGGGGCGGCATGCCGCCGGACTCGGACATGGTTGGTCGGCTTGGCGGCTTGTGGCTCGGCGTTGGTGAGCTGTGGCTGGCGCGCGCCTCACACAAGTGTGTTCTTGCTTATGTATTGCAGACACCAAAGAGGCAAAGATTACCAGCTGCCAACATTTCGAACGAAACAATCAAGGCAGATACACTCGACATGTATATCACAACATACTTGTTTCTGTTCTGTTGCAGCATAGTACACTCAACTCGGAAGGTAGTATTAAAGCTTACAAGAGCACGCCTTTGGGGGATACAAGAGATTTTTTCCCGGGTTCAATCTGAAAAATATTGTGTGAGATCAGCACCGGATGGTTGAGATTGATCTACCCCTCCGACAATATAACTTTCTTCTGTGTAGTTTCTATGCTCTGATGAGATAATTCGCAGTAGTACAAGGCTGTGTATGTATGAATTTTTTGCATACCTGCATTTCTATCAGTCAGATGGATGCGCTAAACGCTGAACTCGTCGCAGTCTCTGCTCCGCTTTCGTGATTTCAACCAAGCAACCAGCGGGGTTTTATTAGTGCCGTAGAGTAGAAATCAGAGGACATTCGTCACCGGCGTCCTTGTCGGACGCTCGATCACTCAACCAAACGCCTATAGCACAAGAGCAAGAACTCAAGGGACAAAATGTTTTAGGCCACGGTGATGCTCTCAGTTGCTCATGGGTCAAAGGAGATAGCACCTTCAAGAAACTGTCCCTTTTCCCTGATGTGATTTCCGAAACTTTTCACCTGTCTTATATTGGCGTTCTCGTGATACTGGAGCAGAGATCACGCAATGCAACGATGGTCAGAGGATTCGCCATCAGAGACTGCACCGTCCGTCTAATTCACTGTTTGTTCGTGAAATTTCTATGTTGCGAACCAGTACTGATGCCAATTAAACAGCTGAAACAAGAAGATATGTACACTGAAACTCAGCTAGTCAGGCGCCATGTAGCAGTGACAAGTTCTTCGGCATTACTACTGCATATTATCCTTCATGTACGTATATATATAACCTTGGTTATTTCTTGTGTGTTCATCGGTGTCGTGGCAACCCACCAATCCTTCTCCTTTTCTTTCACGTGTTAGCTAGTGTACGTCTTTACAAAACGCAACTCCAAACACTTGAACATCATCACTATGCGCGGGCGTATCATCATCATCATCGTCGTCACCACCATCAGTGGCCGTCGTGGCCGAGGCGGCGGACGAGTAGGCGCAGCCCGAACTCCGGCTCGATGATGAACCGGAACGCCGGCGCGTGCCTGTAGTCCGGCGACAGCGCGACGGCGAACCTGGAGAGGACGAGCGCGACGAGCGCCTTGACCTCGACGAGCGCGAGGTTCTGGCCGAGGCAGGTGCGCGCGCCGAGCCCAAACGGCATGAACGCCTGCGGGTGCTTGCTGCACGCCGCCGCCACGCCGTCCCGGAACCTGCCGGGGTCGAAGCGGCGCGCCGTGGGGCCCCAGATCGCGGCGTCGTGGTGCATGGTGGAGACCGGCACGAAGAGGTAGGTGCCCCTCGGGGCGCGCAGCCTCCCCAGCCGCATGTCGCGGAACGCCTCCCGCACCACGAACGACGACGGCGGGAACAGCCGCAGCGTCTCCAGCACCACCGCGTGCACCGTCCGCATCCTGGCCACCGCGTCGAAGTCCGGCGCGGCGGCGCCGCAGACCTCGAGGACCTCGGCGCGCGCGCGGCGCTGCCACTCCGGGTGCGCGGCGAGGAGCATGAGGCACCACGTCGCGGTGACGGCGCTCGTCTCGTGGCCCGCGAAGTAGATGTTCTTGCAGTTGTCGACCACGAAGTCGTCGGCGCGGGGCTGGCCCCGGCTGTTCTCGATGATGGAGCCCAGGAAGTCCGGGGCCGCCGCCGCCGCGCCGCCGGCCCGGCGGCGCTCTGCGGCGAGCTGGAGGATGAGGGAGCGGATCTCCTGGGTGAGCCTCCAGATCCTGCGGTTCTTCTCGGTGGGCAGGTGGCGGAGCGACGGGATGGTGAAGATGACGCTGGTCTCGGACATGAGGCCCGACAACGCCCTGAGGCGGAGGAAGATCTCGCGGCCCCGGGAGTAGTCGCCGCCGAAGCAGGCCCGGGAGATGACGTCGAAGGAGAAGCTCCTGATGTCGTCGTCGACTCCGAGCTCCGCGACGCCGCCCGGCGCCGCCGCGGCCGCGGCCTCCCACGACCGCAGCAGCGGCTGCGCCGCGTCCACCATCAGCTCCACCATGCCCTGCAAGCGGCGCGCGCATGGACCGAAGATGGAATCACCGTGCGTGCGCGACAGGCGGCGATCCAGGTCATGCGCAGGAGGAGCAGCAAGCAGGGAATTTTACCTTGACCTTGGCCATGTAGAACTCGGGGGCGATGAGCTTGCGCTGGCGGTGCCAGTCGGCGCCATTGGCCTTGAGGACGCCGCGGCCGAAGAGGGGCTCCTGGCCCTTCTGCAGGTAGGTGGGCTTGCCCAAGTCCAGCGACACGCAGCGCCCGATCTCGCGGATCAGCTCCGGGTCCGACACGTACAGCGCCGGCCGCCGCCGCAGCCAGTACAGGTACGTCTCGCCTGCACAGCACGGACACAAAGCGCGCGCCCGGGTCAGTCAAACCAAAGACGAAATGTTAAAAGCAGAAAAGAAACTGGGCTCCAACAGCAACCGTCTAGTTGGGCTTGCTCGCTGGGCTGGCGGAGATAGGTGTGCTAAGGCAGCAATTTCGGCCCGTTGTTTGGGCTGAGACTTTTCTGTCAGGCGTGGGCCGGGGGGAGTCATGGCCCAAATGCTTCGCTGGACACTTGCCTTGGAGAAAAGGCTTTGGTTTCTTCCGTAAGCTAAGCGTTTACGTTCTACAGTTTTTTTGTGATTTGTGAAGTACAGTACGGAGTAAACATTTGTGTTGTACAGTGCGCACGTGCACGCCCTAGCGCCGCACGCAGCAGTATCTCCCCCTGGATCCTGGGCACCCGATTGACCCGGTCATCCGGCTGACTCGCCCGGCCACGCACCGGGCTGCCTGTTCCTTGGCACCCTGGCAAGAAGATCCTCGATCTCACGCGCACCCTCCAAGGACGGAGATTCATGTTCCACTTCAATTCCACCAGCTGAATCTTTGACTGACCAGTGAACAACGCTCCCTGAAAATTTGACCGGGATTCTCGTGGTCGGTGGCCCTGATCATCGCCGAGATTTATTTGAACGGACCCTTAACTTCTTTAATTAATTCCTCGCCGACATATATGACGGGCATCTCTCCATCATCGTCAGCCATGAGATCTTTCGATTCGAAAAAAGATCATCGTCAGCCATGCCCACGTACGTAAGTGTACGGACTCGATCGCCGTCGTCCGTGATCGGCAGTGCCGTTAGCTGGCCCTGTCGTGTGGTCACGGCCGTTGGTGCGCACGAGCGGTGGCGGCGGCGGCGGCGGCGGTTTCTTCCCAGATCCCAACTCAGCAGGCCGTTGCGCTTTGCTTGGCGGAGAAGTGATCGTCCGATCATCGTCGCTTTGCCGTGGCAGGCCGGCAGGGATGGGGACCACCGGCTCGGGCAGCTCGATCATACTGGATCGATCGGCCGGCGGAGACCACACTTGCCACGCACGCACCGACCGAACGGACACGGCCGGCCGGCGTACACATGCAGTAGCTGTGAGAAATAATCTTGATTCATGTATCTGCATGTTTAGTTCCTTTGTTCTGCATGTAAGTAGAGCTGTGTAGGATATATGCTAGCAGGAGATGTGTAGGTGAGATACGTGCACAGTTAGCTCGGTTTCATGTCATGGGCAAGGTGCCGGCATGCCGTGCGATGCGGACGCTGCCGTGCGAAGCGGTGGTGCACAACAGAAGCGAACGATCTGCATAGACGACTGATGACCATGATCCAGCTGCATGTGGAGTGCTGTGCGAGGCGGCCGGATTGCAGGGAAGAAGAGGTCCATGTTGCATGCAGCCACGTAGTGGGTTTGTGAGCTAGAGAATTGGTCCTGTCTTGCATGTCTTTGCATGTTTTAGTTTCAGTTAGAAGCGTGGCGTGAGTTACGGTCTGGTGGTGGCCGTTGTTATCCCTTTGCATGTACTTAGTCTATATATGAATGAGAAAATGATAAAGCCGGTGTGGGCTGCGTCACAAAAAATACTGCCTCTGCGTGTGCCTCTTGTGCGTGTGTATTTGTCCACCTAAAGTTCCTGAGTATTAGTGATTGAGAGAGGAGTGATTCCTACCAAAAGAAGACCAAGTGCTTGTGATAAATACTTGTTCCTGTGGGTGAGCGATCCCAACAATTGGTATTCAGAGCCAAGCTATGAAGATGATGCCGCGTGATGATTCATCATCGAGCAAAGCCATGGTGAGCAGTGGCTTCGGCAACTCGACGACGACGATGGCGACGGGGAGGCTCCCGTTCCCGATGCTGACAAGGACGAACTACGCGGCGTGGGCGATGAGGATGAAGTTCCTACTGCGAGCCAACGGCGCATGGGGCGCTGTTGATCTTGGGAAGAAGCCAACGACCGAGGCTGTTGACATGGTCCAGGACCAGCTGGCCTTGGCGATGATCTCCCAGGCGGTCGACGACGACACGCTGCTGCGAGTTTCCGAGAAGGAGACCGCCTATGATGTGTGGGAGGCGCTACGCTCCATGCATGTGGGCATTGAGCGTGTCCGGGAGGCAAGGGTCCAGTCCTTGCGAGCTGATCTTGATAACCTCAAGATGAGTGATGCGGAATCTGTTGATGATTTCGCTGGGAAGTTCACAACGCTAGTTGGGCGTATTCGTGAGCTAGGAGATGCGGTGGAGGAGAAGTATGTCGTGAAGAAGCTGCTGCGATCCGTCTCCACCAAGTTCATCAATGGTGCTGTTCGGCGACATCAACAATATGGCCGTGGAGGAGGCTATTGGATCATTGAAGACCCATGAAGAGCTGCTCAAGGGACAGGAGGTCCGATCTGAACAGCAGCTCCTCATGGCAAGAGAAGACTCGGCGCGAGGTCGAGGTCGTGCACAAGGTAGCCGTGAAGAACGCAAAGACAAAAGCAAGGTAAAATGTTATAATTGTCAAGATTATGGGCATTTTGCTTGGGAGTGTCCTAAGAAAGGAAAGGAGGAGAAATCTTTGTTGGCTCAAGGCTACGGCAGTGATGAACCAACTCTTCTCTGAATTTGTTTAGCCACACGAGAATCAAGATTAGGGGGGAAGATGTGAGAAATAATCTTGATTCATGTATCTGCATGTTTAGTTCCTTTGTTCTGCATGTAAGTAGAGCTGTGTAGGATATATGCTAGCAGGAGATGTGTAGGTGAGATACGTGCACAGTTAGCTCGGTTTCATGTCATGGGCAAGGTGCCGGCATGCCGTGCGATGCGGACGCTGCCGTGCGAAGCGGTGGTGCACAACAGAAGCGAACGATCTGCATAGACGACTGATGACCATGATCCAGCTGCATGTGGAGTGCTGTGCGAGGCGGCCGGATTGCAGGGAAGAAGAGGTCCATGTTGCATGCAGCCACGTAGTGGGTTTGTGAGCTAGAGAATTGGTCCTGTCTTGCATGTCTTTGCATGTTTTAGTTTCAGTTAGAAGCGTGGCGTGAGTTACGGTCTGGTGGTGGCCGTTGTTATCCCTTTGCATGTACTTAGTCTATATATGAATGAGAAAATGATAAAGCCGGTGTGGGCTGCGTCACAAAAAATACTGCCTCTGCGTGTGCCTCTTGTGCGTGTGTATTTGTCCACCTAAAGTTCCTGAGTGTTAGTGATTGAGAGAGGAGTGATTCCTACCAAAAGAAGACCAAGTGCTTGTGATAAATACTTGTTCCTGTGGGTGAGCGATCCCAACAGTAGCGCGCACACAGGCCGGGCGGCGTTCCATCCCCATCGCCGCCGGCGCGTCGCCGTCGACGACCACGACGTCGATCCATTCGATCTCTTGATCCTTCCTGCATGGTCCGATCATTCGCTACGGTACGGTGATTTCCTTCCTCCCCTTCCGAATAATCCTCTCTACACGCGAAAGGGACTCCGACGACGATTCTCCTGGCCCGGAGCGCGCCGGGGCAGTTGCCTGTCGATGACAAGCAACGACTCCACTAGTACGACGTCCCCTACACGTGTACGTACGAATTGATCGAACGCCCCCAAGCAGCTAGCTGCAGCTGGTCGGTGTCCACCGCCTGACTACTACTACCTACAACCAGCGGCTCGTAGCTTCGTACAAAATATCTCATTGAAACGAGACCAGATACACGAGTCCCGGCCTACGTCACTGTCTCTATCTTTGTTTGATCGTGCGAAACGGCGAGACAGCACCGTACAATACAGGCAGGCGCGCACAGAACACACCCCGGACACAGCTAGGCAGCCGCATGTTCGACCTATTGCGCAGAGGAGGGAAAAGAATCTAGGAAAGCTAGCCACGAACGAAGCTAATCAGACAATGGAAAAAGGAGGTCACAGGTCGAAGGAAGCTAATCAGCCAGGTGCTCCACGATGACACAGATCGCTGCTATTCATATCAAACCTACTACTCTACTTACGACTCACTCGACTCTAGATCTGTAGATCACTATAGCTTTTTCAGATATATAGATTTTATTAAACATTTAAACATAACGTATATCTAGATGTGTATAGACAAAAATTACTCCCTCTGTTCTGTAATACAATGTATATATTCACGGAATATATATTTATAAAAGCCAAAAATAATCTATAATTTAGAACCATGGAAGTAAGAGGCTAGCTAGCTAGCCAGGACCCGCATCAGATACTCAGATATTCAGAGATCGATCGAATGGAGCGTAGGGAAATCAGAAATGTGCAGCTAGCCTCGCAGCTCCATCGCATGTCGTCATCCTTAAAGGTGTTGCCAGAGAGAGAAACATATATGCATGGTTGGTTCAGTACCACAGCGTCTCTGCACTGCACAGCCTGTGCGCGCGCATGCATGCATGATCCTTTCTCCTGTGCAGCTAGAGGACGGTTAGGAGCGCTAGCCATGAGCGAGCCCTGCCCTAGAGGTTAGGGCTGATAACCTAGTCAATGGCACTGCAGGGGAGGCAGCGTATGTATGCCCTGGAAAACACTGATCCCATCCATATGGACTCGTCTAGAAAGTAGGCTGGGGGTACCTCTAGCACGGGAGTATTTAGTAGTTGAATTATTTGAAAAGAATTATATGAAGGCGCTGGAAATCATGCCATCTAGTGTGCCGTTCGACAAATACTATCAATAATTTGTGTTGTCATAATGCCATTTTACTTGGTCACAGCTGCAAGTCAATTGGGTGATTGATAGGGCATCCATATTAAATTAGCTTCATTATTAGTATATAGTATGTGTGCAATGATGTCTTGAGAAAGAAGGAATACTGGGAAGGCGTGTTGCCTGGTGGATAAGTTTTGTGGCAGTTTACTCTACTTTAAGACTGACTTTAGGGTTTAGCTGTATGGTATGATCAAACGGACTTTTACTTATTGAAATAAGGCAGTGTTTCTTTTGCGCGTAAAAATTTTTACACACATTTGACCACTAATTAAGGGTATTAAATAAAGTCAGTTTACAAAACTACGTATAAAACCCCTGGGTTAATTCGTGAGACCTATCTAATCTAATGAGATATCTGACCGTATGATTAGAGAATGATTACTGCAGTATTATTGTAATATCATGGGTTAATTAGGCTTATTAGATTCGTCGCGTAAAGTTACACTCATCCTTAAAAATGTTTTACAAATAGACTTTATTTAATACTCCATGCATGCAAGAATTTTCAGAAAAAAAATTTTACTTACACAAAGAAAGATGGCCTAAGGCAGGAGAAACACAGGCTAGACAAACAGTACCAGCATGTAGTACTTACCTCCAGTGACAAATAAGTGACGTCTGGATCATCGGCACAACCTTTAAAGTAGTACAAATTTAACATTCGACCACTAACCTTTGTTATTATAATTGTAACACATATCAAAACTACATCTCTATAAAAATACTTTTGACATTGATACACTCGATAATTTTCGAATGCCCAAACACAGCGCATAAGAAAAAACAAATTGCAATTATTTTTAAAAAATGGTCAGCTTTAGACAGCCCGAAACATCACTTTATTTGTGAGTGCATAATATTCAATTAAATCTCAAAAAGTAATAACTATTTCTATCACATCCTATACGTACGCCACACCATAAAAGTAATGTCTCTAGTCCACATCGAACCGTTCTATGATGGAGACCAATGCTAATCTTTCATAATTAAAACGGGTTTCCAGAAGAAATCATGGAGTCCTAGATAGCAAGCTAGCACGCTAATGCATGAACGTAATATAAGATGTAAGCAAGTCTTCAGATACACGCATATGTATAAACTTTGCTCCGAGTTCCCATCTGGACGCATTCAACAAACTTAATATGGGGAAGAATATCATACGCGCTGACGCCCAAAGACAGCGCTATATTCTAGCTAAGGTAGCTTCGTTGACAAGAAAAAAATAATTACGCACTCACTGTTCAAAACTTTTTTTAGGTTGAATTATAGACGGGACGTTCCATTATACTATTATATTTATCGCATCAAGTCAGCTAGCTATCATGCACGCACCAAATTTTAGGTGGTTTGCACTTAATATTTTCCTGAACTCTTAAAACTGTCAATATACAACAAGCTAGAAAACTACATCAGCAAGCTAATTAAGTAGCTCTACCACCTATCCAGTTTTCTTCTTCAACTCGACGAACATGCATGGTATATCCACACCGAAACTGGAGGAATCTTATATATATTCCTTATATATTTATGATTGTGCATATATCTACATCAGATATATATATACACAGACAGAGATGCGGTTGCCGTATGTTCACACATATCGCCATGGTCAGTGCAGTTGTTTCAGATAGCACCTGGCGGCCACACCACGTTTCTATCGATCTGAGACTAGCTCAGAGCAAGCACCAGTCGCCAGATCGATACGGAGGGCTCGATTGCTTCATCGGCAGGGCAAATGGATAAGCATGGGTGCGACGACGTCAGGCATGATCGATGAGAGATGAGATCTGATCCGTGTGGGTGGACAGCTAATGGCAACATGCATATACCCGGCCGTTTACGGAAAGCCTACCTGATTAGGTGACTACAATACTATAATTAGCACAGATGATTCTGCTACCGCGCTTACTTAATCAGTTGCCTTTGACAGTCATTGGCTAGCTGAGATGCATGCAAGGTACGGTGGTTGTTGGGGTCGGTCTCATCAATCAGGTATTCTGTTGGCTTAGAATACATTTTTTTTTTGCTGTTGATAACTACTACCTATAGGAGAGGTGTTGCTAGCCTCAGTATTTCTTAATCTTAAGACGGAGTAGTGAAACACCACTACTACTTCATCTATAAAAAAGAATGTCCGAAGTGGATTTAATTTTTTTCATGCTTTTTGACAGCATGGCACACTGCATGCATGCATGCTGGACCCGAGATCGATCGAGCAGAACTCGATCTGCTCCCAATAATTTAATTTACTTTGCGCACATCACCGGATGCATGTAACCATCCAGCTGATGTGAGGTGAGCTAGGTGCTAGCCCATGAACAGTGGACCAGCGAGTCCATGCTAGGCATGATGCATCATCAGGGAGGGGGCAGCCCCATGGGTCAAACCGGACGGTCCCAAAAAAACGAGGCATGCCGATTCATCCACCCCCGGCAATTAAGGGGGCGTTTGGTTGACTGCATATGGCTGATCCAGGCTGCCGGGATGCAGAATCTTTTTGTTTGGTTGCCTGCATCTATGCTCCGGCCTCAAGATCACCATCCCAGCCTGGCTCCGGGGATACGAGAAATTTGGTCGTTTCTCCTGGGCCAGGCTCGCTGGATGCAGGTGGTTAGTCAGCTAATGATGTTATTAGACTATAATTAGCATATATTAATTGATATTAACATATTTAAGTGATATTATGCAGTAATAGAATGAAACACGAGTTTTAAGAGAATAATTAATATATAAAATACCATAATGATGATTGTTTATGTAACACCCAAAATACTCAAATTTAAATTTTTTGGCATTTAATT
Organism: Echinochloa phyllopogon; assembly: GCA_033239725.1. NCBI lineage: Eukaryota > Viridiplantae > Streptophyta > Magnoliopsida > Poales > Poaceae > Echinochloa > Echinochloa phyllopogon. The sequence continues at coordinate 21,732,770 of BTCW01000012.1, forward strand.
AATTATTTAATGCTTTCACCTATTTTAAAAAGGCTAAATAATAATTTTCTAACAATTAAAATCAAATATAAGTGATAGAAATATTTATTGTTGCATTCATGCTGCTGCATTTATTTTTGTATTGCCTGTGATTCAAACAAGAATTTAAATATATTTAAATTCAAATTTGAATCACTTTGTTTGGAGCTCTAGAATAGTTGCTAGGCCAATAGTTCGCTTTAGCTCCCTGAACTTCTCTCAAGTCCAATTGAGCCCCCTCTTCTTTTCTCTCGGTTCGGCCCAGCCCCTTCTCTCTTTTTCTTTTTTTTCTTGGCCCAGCAGCCCCGCCGCCCGCTTTCGGCCCAGCTCTCCCCGGCCCACTCCTCCTCCTCTCTCCTCTTTCCTTCTCCGGCCCGTCCAGCTCCGCGGCCCAGCACTATTCTTCCGGCCCACCACCGCTTTCCCCTTCCCGCGGCCCAAACTCGCACAGAAACCCCTCCCCCCCCCAGCGACCGACAGGCGGGCCCCGCATGTCGGATCCTTCTTCTCCCCCCCGACGCCCGCGTCTTTCCTTTCCCCGGGCGCGTTCACCGCCGCGCCGGCCCAGCTCTGGGGCCCACTCCCGCTCCCCGGGGTCCCCGTCCGAAGCTTCCAGGAAGGTTCGGCCGCCGCCTTACCAGGGATAGGCGCCCCTCTCCCACATGGAAATCCCGCCTCCACCTAAGGAAAGCGAGCAGCGCCGCTGCCGTAAATCACGCCGCCGTGCCAGCGCTTCCCCTGTCGAGCACCGCCCTGTCAGCCCCGGCCTCCGAACCCCGACAGATCTCTTTCGGCCTATTTATTTAGCCATCACCGCCGCCTCCGCAGCACCTCCTCCCCCGCACACCGCCGTCCGGCCGAGCACCGCCACCGGCGCCATTGGTGTCGATCCGCCGTGCCCACCGCGCACCGAAGGGATTCGCCACCACCACAAGGTCCCCCTCGACGGGACAGAACCTCTCCATCGCTTCCCCCGCTGCCGGTCGTCTTCCCCGCGCAAGATCGCCGCCAGGAGCTCCGCCGAGCTCGGGACGCCGCCGAACTCCACCCCCGGCGCCACTCCGAGCCCCTCGACACCCCGAGCTACCTCGCAGCGAGGTAAGGATCCTCACCGCCCCATCAATTGGCCAATCCGCGCCCCTAAACCGCGCCGGCTCCGTCCACCCGAGCCGTCGGCCGCCGGCCCTCGTCGCCCGCCGCCTCGGTGCCCCAATCCTCGGCTTGGACCCCACTAGCATGCTCGCCACTTCACCCCGGACGTGTAGAACCAAACCACGTGGCCAAAGAGGCTCTGCAGCGCGAGAACGCTCATCTCCGGCGAGTTTTCGCCAGCGCCGCCGCGTCCCTGTGTCGCCGCCGGCGAGTTTCCCCCCCGAACCATCCTAGCCCTTAGATCTTGATCGGACGGCCGCCACGCGTCCCCGTCCCAAGTCAACTTGGAGCTTACCGGTCAGCGTGGCACAATTGCTAAAGAGCCCCCCTAGTTTCCTCGAATTAACCCGCGGTCCATTTTAATTCAAAAATAATTACAAATAGGTCCTATTTTATTCGTTTAGGCCCCTGGAAATTTTAAACTTTGCCAGCAAGCCCCCGAATCTTAGAAACGCTATAACTTTCACGTTTTAGCTCCGATTTGCGTGATTTTCGCGCTCACGTGTTCGTAGCGAAGCGTAGATTATTTCTAGCTCCTGTTTTTGTACCGTTTTTACTGTTTGGTGTACTGTTCTAATAGATTTAATTTGTTTGCATGTAATGATTGCTTTGGAATGCGTGCGTGTTGATCGTGTCCAGTCGGTGAGCCCGTAGCGTTGGACTACGAGTACGTTGAGGACGTGCCGGAGCAGGACTTTCAGCAGCAGCCGTACTCCGAGGAAGGCAAGTTATAGCACGGACAATCCTTGCTACCTATCCCTCTTTTAATACACTGTTCATTACATAGGCATGTGTCTAAATTTGTTTACCATTAAGGTTATTCCTAGCATTTATTTCCCTGTCCTTGTATTCCTATGGGTAATTGCATATGGGTAGTATTTTTGCTAGGCGCCGCTACTGTCACCATTATTTAACTGTTAATATTGACTTAATGGTCCACTGCAACAATAATGAATAAAACTTGCTTTTTAGCAACTTGGATTAGGGGGCTAGAGCATGTGCTGTGTGCTTTGCTCTAGTGTCTCCCTATAAGGACCGGTTCTTAAAGCGGCAACCCAGGAGCCTGTCGCCACCGCCGGAACTATATGGGCTCTGGTCTTGGTCTAGTAGCTTGTACGTCTCTAGCTTGGCAGTAGTTACCGAGGGGCCAACGGCGTTGTGGGAGGTACGGCGCTGGGTGATCTCCGATTCCACCGAGGACGGTAGCCCCGTCGGCTAGGTCACGTTAGACCCAGTCCCGTGTAGGAGTCTCAGCGATTGAGAACTCTGCACGTTGCGCAGTATGGGTGGGATACCCGCGCTCCGGACGCCATCGACCCCCTCACGGTGTGACTCCGTGGGCGTACGTCGATCTCGGTGCCTAAGTTTTCACCACCGTATAGTACTCCAGCGGCTACTGACTTGTTAGGGTGTCTTGTGAAAGCCTCGTAGCGTCCCTATGCAGTCACACCTCGGAAGTGTTGATGTGCGTGGTTGGGTGCAAAGTTCCTTTGAACTTTTACGCGACTGGTGGGTAAAGGGCGAAACCTCTGCAGAGTGTACGATCTATCATGATAGCCTTGCTCAGGGTCACGAGCGGCCTGGATCCTTTTTGATTAGAATATGGTATTTATTCATGTTTAATGTCACTTACACTATTAAATGGGTTACAACCGGGTTCTCTTTCACTTGTAGTAACTTGGATAAAGTTAAAACGAACTAACTAAAAGTGCTAATGCAGTTAAGCCAGTGTCTAGCCTTTTGAGCCTTCATAACCCGTGCTATACTTGCTAAGTAATTTCCATTACTTACACTTGCTGTTATTATTATTTTTGGGCAAAATCCCGGACGGGTAACAGATTGGAGTCAGGCTGATTATGAGGTGGAATTTCCGGAGGATCTGCCGTACTTCTGAGTTGGCGTTCCCCCAGTCAGAGTCCCTGTGGGATTGCGGCTACGCTTAGAGAGATGTATTAGTCTTCCGCTGTCCATGAATTTCATTTATGCAAAACTCTGATGTATCGTTACACTATGATGAGATGAATAAAGCATTGTACTCTGATTTTTACCATATTTGTTCGCTATATGTGTCTGTGGACTTCCTGGGCACACATATGGCCACATTCGGGTTTTGAGTAAATCCGGGTGTGACAGTTTATTAATTTTTTTCTCGTGCGACATGTTTGCATGCAGGCAACCAAACACCATCTCATCTCAATCAAATCGAGCTGATACAGGCAACCAAACATGAAGATGTTGCATGAGCCCATCCTGTCCCACGAGAGCCTGTTCCAACGTACGAGCAGGCTGAGCTCATCCGTGAACCAAACAGGCCCTCATACGTGCATGCATATGCACAGGTCGGCCGCCCGCGAGCCCGAGTGCATGCCCAGGACAGTTTGACCACATGGCTACCCGCCTCCGCAGCTACCTGCCTAGCTACGCCTAGCTAGGCGGTTGTGTGTTGTCTGCAATTACTTGCTGGTCAGACGGACCTGGATTATTTTTTCTTTTATATCGGCTCTGTTTATTTGTTTCTTATATTTATATATATTCCAATTAGATTAGACTTGGTGGCCCAGGAACCTGGACACCCGCTCGGTAGTTGACTGCGCCGGTTTCCATCTATCTTGCGTTTGCTCTCTGTTTATTTGTTTGTTATTTATATATTCCAATCAGAACTTCTTGCTTTCTGATGTTGACTTCATTGACAACCCAGGCCAAACCCCTCTCGATCGGCAGGGGTATGGTGTCAGTATTTTCGACCACTTGTTTTTTTCAGCAGCGACTTTGCAACATTGTTGGTACTGGCATCAGTATCTTTTAAACTACCAAGTAGTGTAGTGGCTAGTCAACTTGCTTGGGTAATACTAGGCTAGTACTACAGTGCAACCTCTCCATGGATCCCATGGTGCTGGTGCCTGCGTGCTCATATAAAAACCAAGGTGAAAGGGAGAAGAAATGATGGTGCCTTCATTTGTATTTTACGAGTTCGATTTACAACCGCACGAATTCTTTCTTAGTTCCGTGAAAAAACCTACATATATAATTTCTACCAAACGGGCAAGACCTTTAGTTTCTTTGGTACTACTCCTAGTATGTAGCCATGCTGGCTTGCTGTTTACTGACAACTCATTGGCGAAAAGAAGGTGGCAACGAGAACCAACTTTTGCATGAGAAAAACCGCGATGATAATCTAAGCGCTTAAGAACATAGTAACAAATCGCCAATATATAACGAGTATATATAACAAAGGTGCGTGATTTTATATCAAAAGAGAGAAGACGTACCGTAGGCTTTCCTCCACTTCTCGAAGTAGGGGAAGATCCTCTTGCAGTAGTCGTCGAAGCCTTCCTTCTCGAAGTCCCGGCCGCCGGCTTCCGCCACCGCGGCGGCGGCCGCCCTCGCCTGCATCTCCGAGAGGTTCCCGGACAGGAACGACGACGGCGGCGGGCCGTCGATGCCCTGCCGCCGGAAGGCCTCCGCGACGCGGCGCGGCCGCTGCAGCCACGCGGAAATGGCAAAGAGAAGCGCCGCCGCGAGGGCGCACGACCCTGCCAGCAGCACCAGAGGCAAGAGGCTGTTGGACTCCGTGGCTGCCATGCGCGAGTGCTCCTGGCCTGGGCGCCTGGCCTCTCTCTCTCTCTAGCAAGAAAGTTCTTGTGTGTGTTCTCTCCCCTCCGAGGGTGAGCTTATATAGGAGTAGTCGAGTAGAAGACATGGTAAAGTATGAGTGAGGCACGCGTTAGTTAATAATTAATTGATGTGTTTAATTTCAGCAAGTATAATAAGCAAATGTAAGCAGGTTGAATGAGTTGTCACATCACTGTAACGATGATGTTGAGGAGAGACATAGAAGAAGAGAGAGAAGAAATGGGCTGTAAGGTTACAACCAGTTGAGTCACATATTTCATTCACTTTACGAGAGGATAAAGTGGATCATCAATTAATATTGTAACCTATGTCAATAATAAAGTATTATATGAGTGAGCGGTTAGGTAGAGTATATATGACATGACATTAATATTTAGCCAGCAGCTGGCTAAATCATTAGCCATGCTCTTAAGGGAGTACTCCTTGATCTGTGTGTATGTCTACCAGGTGGGATAGTAGAAAATTCTTCACACGGCAACTTCACAAGAGTTTCTACGGAGAAGAAAGATCCCACTTTAGTAGAAATGAACAAGAGCTCCCGCGTTGAGGACGACAAAAAAAAACCCCACTACACTGTGCTGTCTTGAGACTTAGACTATAGTCATTAGTTATTAGTTCAGCCAGTCTTAGTACACTTATTTTGGTGTTACTATGCTTTGGGAGTAGGTTAGGACTCATTCGGTTTTGAATGGTAGGTCGTTTTAGTTTAATTTTGTGCTAAGTCATATTTCTTCCACTATGATCAAGTTTATAAACAAATATCAAATAACAAAATATATTTCGTAGTGCATTTGACGAAATTGTTTTTATGATGTAGATATTGGTATTTTATATATATAAGCTTCGTTAGGGTTAGAGATTTCAACTTACATTTTGTAATAGATGGGGCGGTACTCTACAGAGAAAACATGATGGTACTATATTTTGAAAATGATGCTTAGTTTAAGCAGTTTTGAAATTTTGGCCGCCAAATTATTTAAAATTGTTGATTTTAAATCTATAAAAAACCATGTACACGCATTAGTTTCTATTGATTAATAATACTATAATTTCTAGTTTCATTACATTTATAAAATAATTTTCAATACAAATATGCAAAGACTTTATTATGGAAATATTATTACTGTTATATATCCCGCAAATGTAGTAACAATTTGTGACCATTTATAGTACTACATGGAACCTCGGAGGATCCGACCATTTTAATCTGGTGGGTATGTTTTTTTTTTGATGAAATCTGGTGGGTATGCTCATGGCCTTGGCAAGAAAACATTTCGGGATATTTGTCCACTGAAGATATCAAATGCAATAGTTTCACTCACTACTTCATCATTATTTAATAGGGCCATAGATAGGGGTATGGGTGGTCATTTTCCATCAACTTTTACTTAGAACTGGTACTTCTCACTAACTAAAATTTAGCCGGTTAATTTATAGTAGTTTATTTTAGCTAGCTAAAGAGTAACCACCTAAACTTTAGCTGGAGGTGTTTGGATCCATTAGCTAATTGAATTAAATGGACTATCCTAACCTTCATTAATTATGGACATAATCATGTGACGATGGGAAATTTCCATAAACATGCGGGGGTATTTAGGTCTTTAAACTCGTTTAGCTGCGTTTAGCTAGACTCAACAATTATGTACTTTTTGGCATGTAACTGAAGTTTAGCTGAGTTTTAGCTGCTTCCGTTTGGATCCCTGACAGCTAAACTTTAGCTGGTGATCTAAACAGGGCCTATGTTTTGTTTGGGTTCTTAAAGGAAGCCTCGCCTTATCTCCTTGCTTACATTAGCAAGGAATTTGAGGTGACTGAGTGTCAGGATCATGGCGGATTTTCCACGCGCTCGCTGTCATTTCGCCCCTGCTTATCTCAAGCCAAGCAAATTTGGGAACATACTGGCCCCACATGTCCATACATGGACACAAGAAATGGCTTTCCCTTTTGGTCCTAGGCAATGACTGTAGCCTGGTACTAGGCTACAGCGCGCGGCAAAGCATATCGGAACGACTTTGTTTTCGTTAATGCTTCCTTGCAGGTGTGTCAAACAAGTAGGTTTTGCAGTTTCCTGCATTAAATTTGATTCCTTCCGCACAGTATTCTATTGGTCTTGGTGTCAAGAAATGTGCATGATTGGACAAGGGCCACTAGTAAACAATACGGAGTACTACTATTAGTGAGATGATGGACTTTTTAATTGTTAATTATAGTGGTGATGGAGTCAATCAACCTAGCAATCAGTGAGCATAGACTCATTATCGTTGGTCGTTGGATATTGAGAACAGTATTGTACGCTTATTTGAGTTTCCAAAAGTATATTTAATTTGTTTTGCGTGTAGTAAGCTGCAAAGCAAGATAGTAGATGGGGACGTTTTGGTATATTCAGGGTCAAGCATATGGGTCGCTAAAAAAAGGGGGTAAAAGTAATAGGACAACGAGTGCACCAAATTATATTGCATTTAACTTTTCTTTTGAATCATAGTTCAAATTTCACATACACGCAAATTCACTTATAAATACACACAAATTTTTTATCTATAAGCATCTCGAAAGACTTAAATGTGTATTTTAAAACTGACGAAGTCACGTCAATCATAATAATCAGGTCATTTGAAAATGTGGTAACACATGCCATAAATATTATACTCTCTCCGCTGGCATCAAGGAAATTTGCAGCCTAATGAAGCTACAACGATGTCTACCACATGCTTAATAATGCAGGTCAATGATATCTATGACCGCCCATCTTGTCCTTAAAAGGGGAAGGAAGAACCTCAATGGACGGTGCTATATATATTATTTCAACCTAAACATTTTCAAAAGGATGCGGCACACAGAATTCCTCCGTCACCATTTTTCATGGTGTAAGTCACAAAAAAATTTCATGGTGGAACAACTGAGCATGCCGGTCCATCCCCTACAATTTGATATCCGAGAAAGCCGGCCTATTCGAGTGTGCGCCGTGTTCTGGTTGCAAAGACTTACGGGAAAGCTCGATGTAATTTTACAGGTCACATGCCTGATGATCGATCTTATCACTCTCCAAATATGATTAGCAATGTGAATAGGCATCCTACAGGACGGTCCTACTTTTAACTTGGTCAATTTTAACCGGTGCAGCATATAGTCCGATATCTGAACCAAACGGCTCGAGGCTATCCCCACCGGTTCAGACCGGCAACCGCAATCGATACTCAACTTCCTGCAAGATATTTTAACCATGTCATCAGGCTGAAGAACGGAATCATCCGTATATTCCGATTGACAGGCACATGCAACTAATTCAAAAGATCATCGAAGGCGGTGAGCGTGATGAGTCAACAACAGCGACCTGTCTTGGATGCATGGGCCGTCCACGCCATACATACAGTACAGACCCACGGCTTCAAGCACCACATGTGCCTACGGGTCCAAAAACCTGGAACCCGTCTGGACGCAAACCGGATTGGAAATCCTGGCCCGACCTATACTCCTGTAGAAGCGTATAGCTGCTAAACACATTTACTACTTCTGAGGAAAGTACTAGAGTAGCACGCTGTGGGATTCTTTTGTCCAGCTACTCTTCCAAGACACTGAAACACCGTACCAGACCGTTCACTTGGGCGGAGATCATTAAAATATCAGCTGGAGTCCTTGTTAGTATTACTGTTCATGACGTTAAGCAATAGGATCAAATGGTTCATGTGACGAACCGGATTCTCACCGACGAGAACCCGACTCCCTGTACCCTTGAGATAGTTCCAGGAATAGCAGCTATCTCGTACAGAACTCATCTCAGTCTAATATCACATCCATACAACGATAAAAGATTCATTACATGACATATATAAAGACAAAGCGTCTGGTACAAGCCCTCTGGGCTAAATCGACAATAAGAAACATCTGCGCAGCGGTAGCTAGAACAACAGGGTCCACTCCTCCACAGGCATCCTTGAGCGAAGCACACACCCTTCAGTCGTACCACCCGTCCTGGTTGAACTCGTGGTCGGGGTCTTCACCTGAGAACCCAAAGTCTGTCCCCAAGGAAATGGGACAGGTCCACGTCACCAACCATAATATGATGCAAGCTTTAAAGTGGCCTATTCTAAGGATATAGAAATAATCAAGGTTTAAGCCAGGGTTTTCCTATGCAATCAGCAACAATAACCCAATTTCATCTCATCACCAACTCCTGCTCACACATACACATCCACTCCCCAAAACCAACCGTCAGCCTCACATTTTCCCATCGGGCTCGTCCTGCCACAGCAGGTTCCCGCGAAACATCATCCACCAATCACCTTTCACTCACTAGTCGACTCGGTGAGCTCCCTCCCCACCTCGTCTCAACAGCCTCAGCTGGACCAATCTCTCATAACCCAAATCAAGGATGAGGCAAGAAAGCAGATTCACATGCTAGCCGGGGCTTCTCAGAAATGGGTCGTCCGTAACCGTGGACACGGCTATACGTATAGTTTACACTCTGCAGAGGTGACACTCCAGGAATCCATCCGGGCTACAAGGCTGGTCCGCAACCAACCTGAGACACAGCCCACAGCAAAGACCCTAAACAGTAGCGGCGCCAATCCTGTCTCCCTGGGCTCGGGAAACATCCGATCTAACATCTGCCCCAGGGTCGTGAAACCTTCCCACCGGGGCCAGTTGGGGGCCGTGGTAAATCAGGGAGATTACGCCGCATCGAATCCCCCCTGCACATATCAAGCTCGATTCTCCTACAGTCTCGGCGCCGCACTAGAGTAGGCTTGCTGGAACCCTCCCCATACTGGGTAGATGGTGAGCACGGTATTTTCCAAGTCCAAAGTGGGGGCACGACTCGGTCCTTAATTATCGGTAAAGCGAGTATCTGCATCACAAGCGATCCGCCGCAACGGTCCGCAATCGGCACCCATAACAGGTATTGCCGTCCAAACTCCTCAGGTACTCACCGAGTACCAAACCCCAAGTAACCATGTACCCGCAACAGGTACCCCATAGGGATTGCCCGAGTGCAGCCCCTCAGCACCTCGATCAACGATCGAGTTGTTATTACTCGCTTTCACCGCCTAGCTGCACTACTCCTCCCAAACCACCCACAACTCACGCCAAGAGGATCAATCACAACCGTCCCAACACATGCATAGCATAGCATATTTATAAAGTGAGTAGTAGGTAGCAAGGTAACAGGATAATAACAAGGGCAGTGCAAGTTTATCATGCGAGTAAAGTAAGGCGCTAGCATACTAGTTTGCATGTCTAATAGGTATTTCAGATATGGTCGGGCGTGAACCTGGGCAAAGGTCTTCGTCCTCGTCGAAGCAGTTGTTGTAGTGGTCCGGCTCCTCCTGACTCTCCGGAGCTCCTAGGGTCGCGGAAAAAAAATAAAATAAGACGCGACTACTAGCAAAGAAACACTAAAACAGCGATGAAAGAAGACTCAAATAACTCCAAACTCTACACTAGCGCGTAGATCATGTTTTTAGAAAAATATAGAAACTGGTTTCATATTTTTCTGAGCTACGGTTGATTTATTATTAATTTTACAAGTTTAAATCATTTTCTGAAAATATTAAATAATTTCCGAAAAAGAAAACAGACAAATAATTAGCCTGCTGACGTCAGCATGACGTCATGCTGACGTCAGCAGTGGGGTCCGCCTAGGATGACGTCAGCAGTGGGCCCTGCTGACGTCAGCGTTGACCGGTCAACGGTCAACGGGGTCAACGGTCAGTGGGTCCCATGTGTCAGTGACTCGCAGAGTATGACAGGTGGGTCCCATACGTCAGCGCAGTTAAAAGAAAAGGAAAAAGAATTAAACGCTGGCTGGGCTGGAACTGGGCTGAAAGTGGCTGGGCCGGAAGAGTTCAAGGGGGTTAAACAGACTTAAACGTGAGATTCGGCCCACGAAGGGGTGGCTGTTGGTGCTGCTCTGGTGGACCGAGTCCACCGTGAACCGAGTCAGTGGTTCACGTGAGCCGGGTGCACGGGATCATTCTGTGGTCGGTCGGGATCTTCTGCGGGTGCGCGTGTGTGATGCTGGTGTGGTCTTGCGTGTGGCCTCGCCACGGCGCGACGCGACGCGCGCACGGCGCGCTCTGGAGCACGCCGGCGGCGACGGTCCGCGGCGTAAATGGCCGGAGAAGGCTCGGCTCGGGTCTAGGATGGCCGGAACAGCTTCACTAGGGCTTGGCGGTCACGGACGGGGTGAACAAGGGCTCGGATTAGGCGACGAAGTGGCTCTTCGACGTGCGACGGCGGCGGCACGGGTGCTCCGGCGAGCCGGCTCCGTGGCGACGCACAGGCCAGGGGCTTCTGACCGCGAGGGTCGTGCACGTGCTCCGGTGCTGGGTGGTGCGTGCGTGCGTGAGTGAGTTTGGCTCGCGCGCGCAGTTCAAGCCATGGGCTTGACCGCACCGCGGCCATGGCGCTCGCGCGGCCCGAGCTCGCTCGGTGCGCGGCGACAGCATGGCGGCCAGGGTCCAGGCTAGGGCGTCGGCGGTTGCGAACGGCTGCAGCGGCTCGAGGGGTCCCTGCAGAAGATACACGGCTCGATGGCCGGTGCACAGAAGGCTAGCAAGCGGCGGCGGCGGCAGAATTCGGCCGGAGACAGAGAAGAAAAAGGGGGAACTCGGCGGCGCTCACCTAGGGTCACGTATACGATCGCTGCAGCTCGGGGAAGACTCGTCGTGGCTCGGCGATTCTCGTGCGCTTCCTCCCGTTCCTGGTTCGGCTTCTCCTCGGCGGCTCCACGGATGGCGGCGTCGGCTTCGGCGGCGGCGACGCGGAGGAGGCGCTCCGGCTCTTCTCCTTGCTCCTGCTCCCGCCCAACCTCTTCCCCACCACTCCTTGCACCTCACACCCACGCGAATTGGATCAGGAGTACCCCCAAGGGGCGGCGCGGCTTGGGGAAGAAGACGGCCGGCGGCGGGTTAAATAGGCGAAGGCGCTAGGGTTTCCTGGGGCTCGACGGACGGATGGGAAGCTCGAGTGCCCGCGGACACGCGGCGCAATCGCGACGGGCCGCACGGGGCTCGGGTGGTTGGGTCACGGGCGGCGCGCTCGCGGGTGAGAGAGAGAGCGGCGAGAGGAGGAAGATGACGCGGAGGAGAGGAAGGCTGACAGGCGGGGCCCGCCTGTCAGTGGAAGAAAGGACGACGCGGCGGGGAAAAAGAATGGGCCGTGCTGGGCCGAAAGGCCGGCGGGCTGGCTTGGGTTGCTGGCTCGGGAAAAGAGTTCAGGGTGGTTTCTCAGACTTGGGCTTCGGGAATTCGGCCCACGAACAGTTAAAGGGTTTGGAAATTAGTTTAGTCAATTAGAGTTTGAATTCAAATCTAGAATTTGAATTCAAACCAACCAAAAAGCCAAATAAATTCAAATAAATCCAAATCACACTATTTCATCCTTAGCACTTCAAATTGATTTTAAATTCGCATTTTTGCACTCAACAAAACCTATAGGAATTTTAGGGTTGTTACAGTCTCCCCCTCACAAGAATCTCGTCCTCGAGATTTGTGATTACCTATGATTTGAACAAGTGGGGGTATTTCTCTTTCAGTACTGACTCCTCCCAAGTGGCTTCCCTTTCTGAGTGATTGCTCCACTGTACTTTGCAAAACGGGATAGCTGTGCTTCTGGTCTCTTTGACTGCTCTGTCTAGTATCCTCTCTGGGTACTCCAGATACTCCAAGGTGTCTTGTAGGTCTAATGCCTCTGTCTTGATCTCATGTTCTGGTACTCTCAGACACTTTCTCAGCTGAGATACATGGAACACTGGGTGTACTCCCGCTAGTTCCTCTGGTAGGTCTAGCTTGTAGGCCAGCTTCCCTATCCTCTCCAGTATCTGATATGGTCCAACAAAACGGGGTGCTAGCTTTCCTTTCACTTGGAATATCTTATGCCCTCTGAGGGGTGACACTTTCAGATAGACGAAGTCTCCTACTTCGAACTCCAGATCTCGTCTCCTTTTATCTGCGTAGCTCTTTTGTCGGCTCTGAGCTGCCTTCAGGTGTTCTCGGATCTTGGCCACATTTTCTTCTGCCTCTACAATCATGTCAGGCCCAAAGAATGTTCGTGCTCCCACCTCTGACCACATTAGAGGTGTCCTGCATTTTCTGCCATAAAGTGCCTCAAAGGGTGACATCTGTAGGCTGGCCTGGTAACTGTTGTTGTAGGAGAATTCTGCATAAGATAGACTCTTCTCCCAGTCTGTGCTGCAAGCTAGAACACATGCCCTCAACAAATCTTCAAGAACCTGGTTCACTCTTTCAGTCTGCCCATCTGTCTGGGGGTGGTAAGCTGTGCTATACTCCAAGGTTGTCCCGATGGCTTGATGTAGGCTTTGCTAGAATTGAGCTGTGAATTGGGGCCCTCTGTCTGACACAATACTTTTTGGTGCCCCATGCAGCTTGAGAATGTTGTCTATGTATAACTCTGCTAGTTTGCTTACTGTGTGGGTGTTTTTGACAGGTATAAAGTGAGCTACTTTCGTCAATCGATCAACTATGACCCAAATGGCATCATTTCCTTTCTGTGTGCGAGGTAGGCCAACCACGAAGTCCATGCTGATGTCTTCCCACTTCCACATTGGAATTTCCAGTGGTTTCAGCAGTCCTGCTGGTCTTTGATGTTCTGCTTTGATTCTTCGACAAGAGTCGCACTTGGCTACATACTCTGCTATGTCCTCTCTCATCTTCTTCCACCAGAACTTATCCTTCAGATCCTGATACATCTTGGTGCATCCTGGGTGTATCGAGTACTTGGACTCGTGAGCTTCTGAGAGATTTGTTCTCCTGATTTCCTCGTCCTGTGGTACACAGATACGGTCTTTCAGCCATACTGTCCCTGCTTCATCGATCCGGAAGTCAGGTGCTACTCCTCGTTGAATATCTTCTCTTACTTCTTGGATTTCTGGACACTTCCCTTGAGCCTCTTTGATTCGGTCTCCTAGGTTGTACTTCACTCTCATTTCCCGGGGTTTTCCTTCTTCTACTAGCTCGAGTTTCAGCATGTACATCTTTTTTGCTAGTTCTGGCTGACTTTCTGCTATTATCAAGTTGTTACAATAACTCTTTCGACTTAAGGCATCTGCCACTACATTAGCTTTGCCAGGATGGTAGTGTATCTCCAAATCGTAATCTTTGATCAGTTCTAACCATCTTCTTTGTCTCATGTTCAGTTCAGATTGGGTGAAGAAATACTTCAAACTTTTGTGATCTGTGTAGATATCGCACTTGTTGCCAATCAGGTAGTGCCTCCAGATCTTCATTGCATGTACCACTGCTGCCAGTTCTAAATCATGTGTGGGGTAGTTTTCCTCATGTTTCCTCAGCTGCCTCGATGCATAGGCAACAACCTTGCCCTCTTGCATCAGAACACATCCCAAACCTTGTCTTGAAGCATCGCAGTAGACTACGAAATCTTTGCGAATATCTGGCAGGGTCAATACTGGAGTTGTAGTGAGTTTGTGTTTGAGTTCTTGGAAACTTCTTTCACATTTGTCCGTCCACACGAATGGGACATTGTTCTTGAGTAGTTCGGTCATTGGCTTGGCAATCTTGGAGAAGTTCTCAATGAATCTTCTATAGTATCCTGCCAATCCCAGAAAGCTTCGGATCTCCGTGACACTCTTTGGCTTCTTCCATTCTGCTACTGCCTCAATCTTTTCTGGGTCGACTGCTACGCCCTCAGCTGTCAACACGTGACCCAAAAAGGCTACTTTCTCTAACCAAAATTCACATTTGCTGAATTTCCCGTAGAGTTGATGTTGTCTCAGCTTCTCTAGTACAATCCTTAGATGCTTCTCATGCTCTTCGGCTGTTTCTGAGTAGACTAGTATGTCGTCAATGAACACCACTACGAACTTGTCTAGCTCCTCCATGAATACCTTGTTCATCATGTTCATGAAGTAAGCAGGTGCGTTGGTTAATCCGAAAGACACAACGGTGAATTCGTACTGTCCGTACCGAGTCACAAAAGCTGTCTTGGGAATGTCACCTTCTCTGATCTTCATCTGGTGGTATCCCGATCTCAGATCAATCTTACTGAAGTATTTGACTTTCTTTAACTGATCTAGCAAATCATCAATTCGAGGTAATGAGTACTTGTTCTTGATCGTCACTGCGTTCAGGGATCGATAGTCTACGCACATGCGCATTGATCCATCTTTCTTCTTCACAAACAACACTGGCGATCCCCATGGGGATGCACTTGATCGAATCACACCGCTTTCAAGCATCTCTTTCAGCTGCTTCTTGAGTTCCTCTAGCTCTTCCACTGACATTTTGTACGGTCTCTTGGCAATAGGCCCTGTGCCTGGTTGTAGTTCGATTATGAACTCTACGTCTCGGTCAGGTGGTAGTCCTGGTAGTTCCTCGGGAAACACGTCAGGATACTCACACACCACGGGCACTTCTTCGATTGTCTGTTTCTCAATAGAGTACACCAATTGTCTCAGAATACATGTTTTAGATTTCTTCCCTGTTTTCCTTCTTTGTGGTTCTGCTGTTACTTTGACTCCGCCAGGGTGTGTCAACTCAACGGTTCTGGGTGAGCAACTGATTATTCCTTTGTGCTTCGTAAGCCAGTCCATTCCTAGTATCACGTCAATTCCATCTGACTTGAGGACTGTCAGGTTTCCTTCGAACTCCTGGCCTCCTATCTTCAGTCTAACTGCGGGGCACTCTAAAGTGCACCTAAGCTCTCCTAAGGGAGAAGTAGTGACTATAGGTCTAGCTTTAGGTATTGTCAGAGGTGACTGCTCTCTCACAAACTTTGTCGAGATATAAGATCCAGTTGCTCCAGAGTCAAACAATATCAAAGCTGGAATGTCATTTACTAAAAACTCACCGAGCACAACGTCGGGAGCGTCCTCGGCTTCTTCCTCTGTCAGGTGGTTGAGGCGTCCCCTCTGCACTGAAGTTGGCTGCCTGTCTTGTCCTTCAGGTGCCGGTGCCTTGGCTGGGGTTTGTTTGTTCTTCTTCTCCGGACAGTCGAAGGACTTGTGACCGGGCTTCCCACAAGCAAAACAGACCACTGTGGTCCCTCCACCAATTCTGGGTGTGTTGTTCGGCTTCCAGTTGGGGTTTCCCTGACTTGAGTAGCTGTTGTTTCTGTTACCAAAGCTGTTGTAGTTGTTACCTCTGCTGCCAAAACTGTTGCTGTTACTGCCTCGGTTACCCTGGTAGCTGTTTCTGTTGAACCCTGAGCTTCCTTGGCTGTTGCTCTGCTGAAAGCCTCTCCTGAGCATGTTGCTCTGGCCACTCCTCGGCCTCTGACTTAGTCTGTGGTTGTGCAACTGTTCAGCCTTCCTTTTCTTCTCTCGCCAAGTATCTTCAAGACCCACTCTTTCCTTCTCAACTGCGATAGCCCTGTCAATCAGCTCTCTTAGTGACCTGTGTGAACTCGCTGCGAGTGCTGTCCTCAGACCTCTGTGCAAACCACGCTGGAACCAAAACTGTTTCTTCTTCTCAGTGTTGATGTCTTCAGGAGCGTACCTTGACATCTTAGCAAAGTGTCGAGCGTACTCAGCTATAGACAAACTTCCTTGGGTCATTGTCCTGAACTCCATTGCTTTATGCACCATGACTTGTTCTGGAATGTGGTATTCTTTGAAAGCTTCACAAAACTCTTGCCAGGTGATCTGAGTTGGGTTCGCGTGAGAGTCACAGTAGCTCTCCCACCATGCTTTTGCTGCTCCTTCAAGCTGGTGCGCCGCAAGGGCCACACATTCCTCTTCAGTGTAGTCTGTCAGGTCCAGCTTCGTCTCGATGGTACGCAACCAGTCGTGTGCGTCGAGTGGTTCGTCCGAGTAGTCAAAGGTGGGTGCTTTCAGCCTGATGAACCTTTCAATCTTCCTTTATAGGTCTTCCTCACGGTGTCCCTGACGGTTCTGGTTCTGGTTTCCCTGCATCTGTTGCATAGCTTGCATCATCTGTGTGTTGGCCTGTGCCATCTGTTGCATCAGCTGTGTTTGAGTAGTCATTACTTCTGCCAAGTTGGGCGGTGGCGGTGGTTGTTGGTTGTTCCGCTGGTTCTGCTGAGGTTCCACTACTGGTTCTCCTATTTCCACTTCCTGTTCTTCTCCTGGTGCATTGTTCTCGGGCTGGAGCACGCCTGCTGCGCGTCCACGACCCCTGCCTCCAACTGCATCTGCTGCTCTTCCGCGACCACGACCTCTGCCACGTCCTCTGCCTCTAGCTGCCATTGCTGCCTCTTCTTGCTCAGCTTCCTCAAAACGTGCAAGCAGTCGGTTGGATCTTCGGATCGACATCTTGCTGTATTTTTCATAGAGCAGATTTAGTGGCGGTCGGTAATGGTTAGGTTAGCGTAACTAGAGTAAGAGTTGCACACATGAAATAGACTCAACACTAAAGTACACTCAAGATGAGCAACAATAAAACTGCAAGAACAGCTAAAAAGATCGATCATTCATTACAGCATTACACCCTAGACATGAGTACTATCCCGAGGCCAGCTCCTGGAACCTTGAGGATTAGTACATCTAAGCGAATGCTACATCGTGGCTGAGCCAAAAGGCGGTCATGATCTACTAAGTCTAAACATCTACTCATGATGATAGATACAACTCTCATCACCACTGCTGACATCTGCTGATATTGTCTACTGCATCTGTCTCTTACTGCTGAAAGTGCCTGTGAGGCGCACTACCAACCTCACAGCCTCAATCTCTGTCTGCTGCTTGATCACTGCCTGTTGTCGTGGAGAGTGTCCGTGAGGCGCGCTGCCAACCTCACTGTGTCCATCTCAGGTTCTGTCATCTGCTTCTCTAAGTGTGCCAGTTCTTGTCTCAGTCTTGTCATCTCGGGAGTAAGGGTTCGAGCCTCAGGTGGTGGTATCGGCTCAACTCGGCTTGGTGAGACTCTGTAGTTCTCTGTCCTGGGTTCAACTCTGCGTTCTTCTGGAAGTCCTTGGTTCACTGTGATCATTTCTGCTACCCTCTTCGTGTCTGATCTTACCCAACTACTAAGGGTCCTTCGAGCTTCATCCTTTGCCATAATCTGTTGAAGACTCAGGTACTTCATCAGCTGGTAGTTTCGTCCACTCTTCTCTTTGTAGCTATCCACCTCTTCTTGGAGTTCTGAGTTGTGACTGTCCAACCGGTATACTTCTTCCTTCAGACCTTCTATCTCTTCTTCCTTGGCTGCTAGTTCCTTGTCTTTTTATGTGAGCTGATCTTTCAGGCGGACATCTCGAGCATGGTGAGTTGCTCGGATCAGTCCTGCCAACTGCCTGTTGTTGCGAGCTTCGTACTCCAAGTTCCTGACTTCCCTTGTTTTAGCTCTGAGTTGCTTCTCAAGTAAGGCGATCCTGTTGTCCTTCTCCATCAGCTGGATATCCTGCTTCCATACCCTCTTTTTCAGCTTGGCAACTTTCTCTTCTAAGCCAATGTTCAAGTACTCCTGCTCTATCATGCACTGAACTGAGGTCCGTAGAGTCACGTTCCGCTCTCGGTCTGCTGCGTGAGCCTGTAAGCTGACTGCGTCTCTGTCTGTCGGATCTTCAAGAGCTCGCGGTAGGTACCGGAAACGAGTGTGGCTGAGCTGACTCTGGTACACAAGTGTGGCAAGTCGGAGTATCCTCATAGCTATAGTCTGCACTGCCCGACTGAAAGTGCTCTCGCTGGTAGCTGCTCGTAGCATCAGTGACCTTGGTCGTCCAGGGATATTGGGTACAACCATCTGCAACCGGGTGTGTACTCCCTCACCAGGTCCGTAGGTCTAGCCCTCGTAGAAGACGTTGTCCACGTCTATCCCCACTGTACGCAGCACCTCCCTCAGTAGCACTGCCAAACCTCCGCAGTCTGCTCCTGGGGTCCTGATCTCCCGTCGTTCCTCTGCTGATCTTCCTTCCATCTGCCAGACAGTTAGTGGGTTGTTAGTAAGTTAGCAAGTTAGTAAGGTAAGGTAAGGGTAAAAGTTTTGTAAATAGTTTAGATATACTTATATATATTTTTCAAATAGTCCAAGGGGTTTCATATAAAATAGAGGACTCAGTTAGAGCTTCTGTCCTAAGCTTCCGTTCTATGGGTTACGCGCTACGGTCAACCTGGCTCTGATACCAACTGTGACGAACCGGATTCTCACCGACGAGAACCCGACTCCCTGTACCCTTGAGATAGTCCCAGAAATAGCAGCTATCTCGTACAGAACTCATCTCAGTCGAATATCACATCCATACAACGATAAAAGATTCATTACATGACATATATAAAGACAAAGCGTCTGGTACAAGCCCTCTGGGCTAAATCGACAATAAGAAACATCTGCGCAGCGGTAGCTAGAACAACAGGGTCCACTCCTCCACAGGCATCCTTGAGCGAAGCGCACACCCTTCTGTCGTACCACCCGTCCTGGTTGAACTCGTGGTCGGGGTCTTCACCTGAGAACCCAAAGTCTGTCCCCAAGGAAATGGGACAGGTCCACGTCACCAACCATAATATGATGCAAGCTTTAAAGTGGCCTATTCTAAGGATATAGAAATAATCAAGGTTTAAGCCAGGGTTTTCCTATGCAATCAGCAGCAATAACCCAATTTCATCTCATCACCAACTCCTGCTCACACATACACATCCACTCCCCAAAACCAACCGTCAGCCTCACATTTTCCCATCGGGCTCGTCCTGCCACAGCAGGTTCCCGCGAAACATCATCCACCAATCACCTTTCACTCACTAGTTGACTCGGTGAGCTCCCTCCCCACCTCGTCTCAACAGCCTCAGCTGGACCAATCTCTCATAACCCAAATCAAGGATGAGGCAAGAAAGCAGATTCACATGCTAGCCGGGGCTTCTCAGAAATGGGTCGTCCGTAACCGTGGACACGGCTATACGTATAGTTTACACTCTGCAGAGGTGGCACTCCAGGAATCCATCCGGGCTGCAAGGCTGGTCCGCAACCAACCTGAGACACAGCCCACAGCAAAGACCCTAAACAGTAGCGGCGCCAATCCTGTCTCCCTGGGCTCGGGAAACATCCGATCTAACATCTGCCCCAGGGTCGTGAAACCTTCCCACCGGGGCCAGTCGGGGGCCGTGGTAAATCAGGGAGATTACGCCGCATCGAATCCCCCCTGCACATATCAAGCTCGATTCTCCTACAGTCTCGGCGCCGCACTAGAGTAGGCTTGCTGGAACCCTCCCGATACTGGGTAGATGGTGAGCACGGTATTTCCCAAGTCCAAAGTGGGGGCACGACTCGGTCCTTAATTATCGGTAAAGCGAGTATCTGCATCACAAGCGATCCGCCGCAACGGTCCGCAATCGGCACCCATAACAGGTATTGCCGCCCAAACTCCTCAGGTACTCACCGAGTACCAAACCCAAGTAACCATGTACCCGCAACAGGTACCCCATAGGGACTGCCCGAGTGCAGCCCCTCAGCACCTCGATCAACGATCGAGTTGTTATTACTCGCTTTCACCGCCTAGCTGCACTACTCCTCCCAAACCACCCACAACTCACGCCAAGAGGATCAATCACAACCGTCCCAACACATGCATAGCATAGCATATTTATAAAGTGAGTAGTAGGTAGCAAGGTAACAGGATAATAACAAGGGCAGTGCAAGTTTATCATGCGAGTAAAGTAAGGCGCTAGCATACTAGTTTGCATCTCTAATAGGTATTTCAGATATGGTCGGGCGTGAACCTGGGCAAAGGTCTTCGTCCTCGTCGAAGCAGTTGTTGTAGTGGTCCGGCTCCTCCTGACTCTTCGGAGCTCCTAGGGTCGCGGAAAAAAAATAAAATAAGACGCGACTACTAGCAAAGAAACACTAAAACAGCGACGAAAGAAGACTCAAATAACTCCAAACTCTACACTAGCGCGTAGATCATGTTTTTAGAAAAATATAGAAACTGGTTTCATATTTTTCTGAGCTACGGTTGATTTATTATTAATTTTACAAGTTTAAATCATTTTCTGAAAATATTAAATAATTTCCGAAAAATAAAACAGACAAATAATTAGCCTGCTGACGTCAGCATGACGTCATGCTGACGTCAGCAGTGGGGTCCGCCTAGGATGACGTCAGCAGTGGGCCCTGCTGACGTCAGCGTTGACCGGTCAACGGTCAACGGGGTCAACGGTCAGTGGGTCCCATGTGTCAGTGACTCGCAGAGTATGACAGGTGGGTCCCATACGTCAGCGCAGTTAAAAGAAAAGGAAAAAGAATTAAACGCTGGCTGGGCTGGAACTGGGCTGAAAGTGGCTGGGCCGGAAGAGTTCAAGGGGGTTAAACAGACTTAAACGCGAGATTCGGCCCACGAAGGGGTGGCTGTTGGTGCTGCTCTGGTGGACCGAGTCCACCGTGAACCGAGTCAGTGGTTCACGTGAGCCGGGTGCACGGGATCATTCTGTGGTCGGTCGGGATCTTCTGCGGGTGCGCGTGTGTGATGCTGGTGTGGTCTTGCGTGTGGCCTCGCCACGGCGCGACGCGACGCGCGCACGGCGCGCTCTGGAGCACGCCGGCGGCGACGGTCCGCGGCGGAAATGGCCGGAGAAGGCTCGGCTCGGGTCTAGGATGGCCGGAACAGCTTCACTAGGGCTTGGCGGTCACGGACGGGGTGAACAAGGGCTCGGATTAGGCGACGAAGTGGCTCTTCGACGTGCGACGGCGGCGGCACGGGTGCTCCGGCGAGCCGGCTCCGTGGCGACGCACAGGCCAGGGGCTTCTGACCGCGAGGGTCGTGCACGTGCTCCGGTGCTGGGTGGTGCGTGCGTGCGTGAGTGAGTTTGGCTCGCGCGCGCGCAGTTCAAGCCATGGGCTTGACCGCACCGCGGCCATGGCGCTCGCGCGGCCCGAGCTCGCTCGGTGCGCGGCGACAGCATGGCGGCCAGGGTCCAGGCTAGGGCGTCGGCGGTTGCGAACGGCTGCAGCGGCTCGAGGGGTCCCTGCAGAAGATACACGGCTCGATGGCCGGTGCACAGAAGGCTAGCAAGCGGCGGCGGCGGCAGAATTCGGCCGGAGACAGAGAAGAAAAAGGGGGAACTCGGCGGCGCTCACCTAGGGTCACGTAGACGATCGCTGCAGCTCGGGGAAGACTCGTCGTGGCTCGGCGATGCTCGTGCGCTTCCTCCCGTTCCTGGTTCGGCTTCTCCTCGGCGGCTCCACGGACGGCGGCGTCGGCTTCGGCGGCGGCGACGTGGAGGAGGCGCTCCGACTCTTCTCCTTGCTCCTGCTCCCGCCCAACCTCTTCCCCACCACTCCTTGCACCTCACACCCACGCGAATTGGATCAGGAGTACCCCCAAGGGGCGGCGCGGCTTGGGGAAGAAGACGGCCGGCGGCGGGTTAAATAGGCGAAGGCGCTAGGGTTTCCTGGGGCTCAACGGACGGATGGGAAGCTCGAGTGCCCGCGGACACGCGGCGCAATCGCGACGGGCCGCACGGGGCTCGGGTGGTTGGGTCACGGGCGGCGCGCTCGCGGGTGAGAGAGAGAGCGGCGAGAGGAGGAAGATGACGCGGAGGAGAGGAAGGCTGACAGGCGGGGCCCGCCTGTCAGTGGAAGAAAGGACGACGCGGCGGGGAAAAAGAATGGGCCGTGCTGGGCCGAAAGGCCGGCGGGCTGGCTTGGGTTGCTGGCTCGGGAAAAGAGTTCAGGGTGGTTTCTCAGACTTGGGCTTCGGGAATTCGGCCCACGAACAGTTAAAGGGTTTGGAAATTAGTTTAGTCAATTAGAGTTTGAATTCAAATCTAGAATTTGAATTCAAACCAACCAAAAAGCCAAATAAATTCAAATAAATCCAAATCACACTATTTCATCCTTAGCACTTCAAATTGATTTTAAATTTGAATTTAAATTGCCTAAGAATTTAGGGAGCAAATAGAAGACACTCTTATATGTTTGTTTGCATGCACACAATTCCACCAAAAATTTTTAAATTCGCATTTTTGCACTCAACAAAACCTATAGGAATTTTAGGGTTGTTACAGTTCAAGCACAATAAAATGCCTTTTGGATCCTCCTAGCTTATTATTATAGTTGAAATAATCGGATAAGATAGTTTATACTCATCCTAAATTATAGGTTGATTTGTTTTTTAAATACATAAGTTTCACTATGCATTTATGTATATACTATACTTAGTAGATACATAATAAATTTATATATCTAGAAAAAACAAAATGACTACTGTCATTTACCCTTCCCAATACCTGAAAGTTGTAGTCTTTAGACTGGAAATCCAATGGCTGATGGATTTATTCTTTCTTCTGATTTCCAACTGTGGTCCTTTCTTGCTTATGTTTGGTAGTTCCCACTATTGAAGCCGCCCTAAAATGACTTCAACGAGAGGATGGCGTCATGATATATAGCCTTCCATCTTCTGCTGCCGCCCGGCCCTTGTGTCTTCTCCCCTCCCCTATGTATGATGCCTAGTAACACAATAAAATTATTGATTTTTTTTTCAAAAACTGCTACATTAACCTCGTCGAAGAAACTTGACAGAATTGAAAAGGTAAAAGGAGTTTTTTAAAATGATGGAAAGTTTATTTTCGTCTTCAGTCATCCTCAATTGATAATGTATGAGTCTGAACAATTCTTCCAAACGGATGCCACCACAATAAAAAAAACACACATCCAAAAGGACATATAGTAAAACATCCTATAATCACTGATAAAAAACTCTAACAGACAGTTGATGTAGTCGTTCTGCAACATTTCGTCTTGTTACGTGATATTGACTCCAAAAGGACTAGCTTCGCCACATGTGGGTGAACACAGAACCGGAGGTTGAGCCAAATCCAGCAAAGATAAAATAATAATTTCAACCATCGAATGAACTCTGACCACCAAGCCGAGAATATACCGCTGTACCAGTCTCACCTCCCACCAGGAAAAGTGATTCCATAAGACATTATCCGTCGTTGGAGACATCAGATACTGAAGTGCCAACCAAGCCCTGAAGTTGTGGGGTACCTGTAGCCAGGGTACTAAACAAAACCAGAAAAGAAGACATAAACCAACCCACTCAACATCATCATCCATTAAAACGAGGCAAGCGGCAGTCCCCGGACCGGTTAGGGGACCCTGCCAACCAGGCACCTCGGGGGCCCAGCTCACCACATGTGGTGTTCCCTCGACCGCTCGGGGATTGGTGAAACCACACAACTAGCCATCGTTCAAAGCCAAGGATCCGAGGATTCCGATGACACCGCTCCACATCTTCGACTGTGCGGTGTTTGGATCCTAGGGACTAAACTTTAGTCCCTCAAATAAGTGATAATTAGTAGCACTAAAT
The DNA here is from genome assembly GCA_033239725.1 of Echinochloa phyllopogon. Taxonomy (NCBI): domain Eukaryota; kingdom Viridiplantae; phylum Streptophyta; class Magnoliopsida; order Poales; family Poaceae; genus Echinochloa; species Echinochloa phyllopogon. The sequence continues at coordinate 21,756,803 of BTCW01000012.1, forward strand.
ATAAACTAATTATAAAACTAATTACATAAGTCATGTCTACTCCGCAAGACGAACCTAACAAGACTAATTAACATATAATTAGTACATAATTATCAAATTATTACTGTAGCATTATATTGTCTAATCATGGACTAATTAGGCTTAATAGATTCGTATCGTAAATTAGTCTTGGCTTATGTAATGCATTTTGTAATTAATCTATATTTAATACTTCTAATTAGCATTCTTGTATTCGATGTGACGGAAATTTTAGTCTCGGACCCAAACACCCCTTACATGTATGGCCCAGAGACATCGAGATGACGGCCACGACCAGACTGACTGCATCAAAACCAAAGCACAACTCGAAAGACAGCTACGCACACAAGAAAAGCAAGAACAGCAGTAGGGGCCCTCATGTATCAGCCACATGGTTGACCCCCGACCGCACCATCAAGGTCGGGCTAGGGGCCATGCAGCAGTTCTCTTGGGTAGAGGTCATACCCTTCCAACAACCCCACAATAGTTGAGGGTACAACACGGCCAACAACTCCCCAATAGTAGGCACAACGAGGTGAAATTGACAGCGCAAAATGCAGCGTTGTGCCCACGATTCGGCCATAACTTGGCATGGCAAACGACGTATGACACAAGGCAAAGACCTCTGACTAGGGACAGAGAGCTCGGGGGATGGCAGCAACTGTGACGCAGACCAAGTTAAGGGCCCACAAGACCCTCCTCTGCTTTTCTTTCTTCTCCTCCCACAATGTAACCAATCCCCGGAGCGTATATAACGGGAAAGGAGCCCTAGGGAGGGGCACACAGGCAACAACAAGATCACCCCAACATTGCCACCACACACGCACACCTGCTTACGAGCACCCCCGTTGTAAGACTGAGACACCCTTCGCAAGGAACACGACTGATCGAGACTGGACGTAGGGCATCTGCTTGAACCAGTATAATTCCTCTGTGTTTGGGTGTTTACCATCGAGACCGTGAGGTAGCGCGGCGTAAATAAATCGCCGGTGTCCGAAACACCGACAGAAGTGCAGCAACCTGGCCATCGCAGTGTCCGAAACACCGGCCTCCCGCAGCTGGCACTTAGTGATCCTCCCAATGCGACGTCTCTAGAAAGAAAACAACATCAAAAGACACTGCCATCGCACGACTCGATAAATCAATCTTGGACTTTCACCTGGGAGAAATCCATTCGGGATTATAGGATTCAACGACGCCTCCAGCGAGGAGAAGTGGCGCATGTAGGCGTCTCCGCTGTCAAGCGCAACAAGCAACAGAGCATATCGTAGCTGTTTCAAATCACCGTCTATTGGCCAAAGGGACTTACATAATTACGCCACGCGCTTACCGATGGGACAACCAATAAGAAAGCTGCCGGCCAACAAGCATATCCGATCATATGCGCGTCGTATGCACCACCTCCGGCCATTGATCAGGCACATCGATCTAGACCCTGGGCGACTGCACATGTCACGGGAAGCTCGCGTGTGACCCAGTGCTGGTCTCCTAAGCCTGTGAAGGCCCGTCAACGACCGAATCCGACCAATATGAGTCATTCCAACTGGATTCATCACCCTAGGGTCGGCTGGCCGCCGCCATGCCTTGTCGCGAAGAAGAGATCCAACGCAGACCATTCACAACTCCCTCAAAAATTAGGCAGCCCGCGAGGATGCGCCGGTACACTTGCGCTGCACGCGAGGGGTGTCACCAGCAGCAGCCTCTCGCCACGGCGGCCATGCTTGCCAACCATTCGATCTACTCTAGAGGTGATAAATAAGTCCGGGGAAATAGTGAATACGAGCCGAGAAAAATCGAATCCGGCCACGGAATCCGAGCCTAGAAAAATACATATCTTACCGGCCCGAGGGAGACCAGGGACGCTAAAAGTGAGCCCTGCCGCCACCTTACTTGCAGCTGGACGAGGGAGAGGAGCGGAGAGAGAAGGTGGCGGCGAGGACGGTCGCATCCGCGTGCGCGGGGGCCCTGACGGCGGCATGGGTATATTGGCCCCACGTAGAATGCTTGGAAAGGTAAAAGGAGGTAGCAAGAATACAGAATATGAGATGTAGTAAAGCCTATTCAATATCTTATTGGAGCTCAATGTGGTATATATGAAATAGGTGTGCCATCGCCTTGAGCATTCCTAAACCCAAATGCTAATCCATCTAGAATATATAAGCTAAATTATAATATAAGGGTAGTACGGTAAAAGTTCATTCTATACCATCTTGGGACCATAAATAATCTGAAATAAGCTTATTTCAGATTATTTATAATAATTTTACTATACTACTTAAGTACTTATAGCTCATAATCCAGTTTATATAATCCACAAGACAAACAAACATGTTTTTTACTAGGTTGTGGCAAAATGAGAAATGAAAATTAAATCGCTCACTTTTCAGTCGTCGAGTCGTCGTACGTGTGCATGCCAGACCACACAGCACAAATAAATGTTCATGATATGTATGGAGCCCAATAATCTTTACCAGTACGAGGAGACATAGATGCACCTAGATGCGATGTCACTCCATGCACGGCCGGCTTTATTTCACCAATCTATCCCGGCATGGCCTGTAACACCCCAAGGTGTTAAACACCTTTAAGTAAATATTATAGTTGAATTAAGCCCTAAAAGTGGATCTAAAGAGGGTAATGAGTTCAAATTTTTCCAAGAGAAACAAGTTTTGAAGAAATTCAAATTCGAAAGACAAATTTGGAGAAATTTGGCAAAAATAAGGAAAAATAAGATTTAATTATGCCAAATTAGAAAATACATGTTATGGAAGTTTGAAGATTTTTATACTCAAAGTGCATGGTCAACTTTGAAATTTGGATGGAATTTTGTCAAATATGGATAATTAAGTAAAAAATGTGCCAAATTCAAAGGGGATGCTAGTTCGAGAGTATAGAAAGGCTGTTGGACTATAAAAGTATGGTCAAGTTCAAAATTTGAAGGCATTTAATTAAAATTTAGGATATTGAACTTTTGGGGAAATAATGATTAAATGCCATCTTGGAGCCAATATTTGGAGAGAATTTATATGCAAAGTTTGGTCAAGTACTAGCAAAATGAGAACTAGGAACTTTGTACTACGACATGGATTGCTTCAAGATAAAAGAAAAAGGTTGTTGCTAATTTAATTGGAAGATCAAAGATTGAGTAGTGCAATATTTTGGAAAGCTTCAATGACTGACGAAACTGAACCTAAAGTTCAGTAAAAAGCCATGAAGTTCATGGCTCTGTATCTTTTGAATCTTTAACTTTTGCACCTAACTTGCTATACAAGATTTGAAGCCCTATGTACCAGCTACAAGTTTGGTTTAGGCTTCATCCAAGGTATATACATGAAATCAAGAGAACAAGGGAGGAATTCAGAGCAAGAAAAAGAAGAGAGAAAAGAAAAAGGGAGAAGAGCAGGGCAGACACGGCAGCGCCGTGGCGGTTTGCACCACCTTGACTGCCGGTGGAGTTCAACCCTCCACGCACCGACGAGCATGAGTGCCAGAGCAACTCGAGCAGCAAGAGGAGGCAAAGATGACCACGGTGAAGATTTAAAATAAATACCGAGCTCGCCGTCATCCTCCCGCCATTGCCGCTTCTGCGTTCGTTTTCACCGTCAACCCACCACTGCCCGATTCCTCTCTCCCACAACTTCACCACCTTCCCAACTAGGTCCCTAACTACTTCAAGTTCAACCATCAGCTCCACCATCGTCGTACACCGTTTTCTTCAACCTCTCACCGCCGACGACTCTCTTTCACGTAAGCTCTCGAGGGGAGCTAGGTTAGAGCATCGTAAGGGTCTCGTTGAGCTTGCTATTGGGTTCGCTAGGTCGTAGTGGTGCTCTAGAGTCCGTTCTCGGCCCAGGCGCAAGCGGTGTCGAGCCGGAACGCGAGCACCGCCGTGCCATGGCACGCCGCCGAGGGGAGCTGTGCTCGGGCCCTCTTCCGCGACTTGCTGCTAGCGTATCGAGTAGAGGAGGCCGTGGTGAAGCTTTTGCGCCACTCCAAGTTGCCGGACTCGCCGTCGTTTTGCCGACCGACGAGCCCGAGCGGAGCGCCGCTGCCGTCGTCGATGCACATCACCATCCGGTCACCATCAACAAGGGTTCGACCCATGGGAGTTCTCGTCGTAACGAGCTGAAGCCGTTGGAGCACCTACCGTAGTCGGAAACCACACCGCCGGCGAGATCGAGCCGGTCCACCACCGCGGGGAGTAGTTAAGGCCGGGAGGGTCTATGTGCTAGAAGTTAGAAAGTTTAGGGTTTTTTTAGGAAAAAGTTGAGTCTGAGCGCGGAAGGATCAGCTATGAAAGTTTAATTCTTTCGGGTGTTCAATTGCAAAACTGTTTTGTTTAAGTTGTTTTCTTTATGTTTTTAATAGCTGAAATCTTGTTTAATCATCATAATTAGTAGAAGTGTCCAAAAATTATGAAACCAATTTTTTTAATCTTGTGATATTAATCTCTATGCTTAACAATATCAGGACCTATGTAAGAGAAAATAAAATTCATAGTATTTTCTTATTCACCTCTTTAAGGTATTCAATTAAAATAAATAAATAAGAGTTTTATATAAATATAAATTTAATGAAAGGCTTTTATTATTATAACAATTTAAGATAATTATAATAATTCTATTTCCAAAATAAAATAATTTAAGTAATTCTTTTAAAGGTTTAAAAATGCTTTTAAACGGTTTTAAATATAGGAAAAATCCGAATAAGGTTTAAATGGGTGTTTTTATTGTTGGCTTGCAACTTTATCGTGAAGGAAAGCTGTATAGCTAGCTTTTCTAAAAGTTGCATATTGCATTTATGGCATGTAGATACCGAGTCTGTGGAGTCAGAAATACATCAAGATTCAGCCGAAGGAATCCCAGGAATAAGAGGAGGTGATCGTGGCAAATCCGAAGCCTGAAGTTGCTACTAACGACACTAACCTTGTTACTAATCTAGGCAAGCTGCGGAGCATCTACACCTACTATTTTACTTATTATTTCATGCGCCCAAACTATTTCATTACGTCTAGGAGTTGTTATGGAACCTTTTGAATGCATGACATCCTTGATTAAGGACAACTTTACCACCTCTTCAAAGGAATTATAAAACCTGCTTAGCCAAGCTTAGTAATTGTTTACCATGCAATCATGACATCAATCTCTATGATAATAACACATAAAATATGGAGTTTGCTTGGTAAGTTGGACGAGGGCTTGAAAGGTTTGATTGTGAGTGAGTTTATTGGATAGCCTCTTCTAACTTTTGAAATTGGTCAAGGACTCAGTGGTTGTTGACCTGGGATCAAGTTTTGAACGTACTAATCACATACTGAGAGAATGGGACCAGTAAACCGATGTAACTCAGTCACACCAGGGTTGGAACTATGGCTTGCTCGGTTGGTGAGTGGCAGTAGGCGGGAGTGTAGTCTGAAACTCATATGATGGTCGGGCCAGACGTGGGGCCACTTATAGGGATGCACTCCTGGACTTTGGCATGAATAGTTTCGATCGCTGAAAGTGATGTGAGCGAAAGGTTGCCACGTGCGGTTCGACGGTTCGCGCATGTGTCGTGTGATTAGGTCTTTACCCTGCAGGATGTAAAATTGGTCACGATCGTCGCACTTCTCGATATGAATACCGCTTGATCACTGATGAGCAACTTAGTAACATAATCAAGAGATGGTTGATATGGTGAGAAGTATCATATGAGGTCTTGTTTGAAAAATGTATGTTTTGCAACTTAGGTTCAATAGACTCAACTATAACATGGTTAAAATATTAAAAATATAAGGACTAAATTTTAGTAAGCCTTTCTTGCAAAACTTCAGTTGCCAGTCCACTAAACAACCATGCATTTCTCTGTCTTGATCTATTTTATACTGGTTAGTCATGTAAGTCTTGCTGAGTACACCTGTACTCAAGATTCTACAAATGTTGCAGAGAAGAATCCCGAACAAGTCTAAGGCTCGCGAAGACCAAGAGACACAAAGGGTCTACGTGATCCCTTGATGAAAAACTTTTGTTTCAAACATGACCTGTACTCCCTCCATATCACAACTAGATGACGTTTAGGACAATAACACGGTCTCCAAAGCACAACTTTGACTCCTATTTTTTATAGAAAATATTTTTTAGAAAGTTATATATGTATATTTTCCCAAGGTTTGACCCAAACCTTATCCAAACGTCATCTAATTGTGATACGGAGGGAGTATAATAACTATCAGTACGACATGTTTGATTTCCAAAAACTTTTAGCGTTGTTAACTTGCATTTAAGTTTTATGCTGTATGATTTGTAATAACTCGTACCCTAAGTATTTTTATAAAGAATGTAATGTCTGTTGAGAGCTTTCTATGCGAACGATCTTATATGCATGGAATGGTTCTTGTAAAGTGGTGTTTCGGGCGTCTTCAGACACTTGACAGATACCTGGTTTATACTGTTTCGATCATGTGCATTAAATCACTAACTGTCATGGGACAAAGACTAATGTATCCGAACCAGTTTAAACTGAACGGTTCTGCCACGTGACCGGCGTGGAGAGGGTCGGAGCTAATTAACCTAGCCGGCAGTGGCAGGACCGGGCGGCGGGAGCGCGATCGATATGATGCAAACAGCTCGCGGCAGCAACACGCGGATGAGTACACAAGGTGGACGGCCTGTCGACGATCCCGGCCGGCCTGGCTGTGTACCCGTACGCCGCCACATCCTCGTTCTCTCTCGATCCCATTCCTTTCCATGCGCGCTGTCTCTATTATGCGACCGATCGAGGGAGGATAATTGGACGATGATCTGGCGTGTGGTGCGGTGGTGCCACACCACACCGCCGCGCGCTGCCCTGGCCTGGCCATATGATGCAACTCGGGACCAGCCGCGCGCGGCCTAAAGCTAGCCTAGCCTAGCCTAGCCGCGCGCGCCTCCGCCTGACGCTGTCTCCCCTCGCCCATGCAGCCGTGTGTGGTGCTGCCTCGCCCTCGCCGACGTGTCGAGGGCCCTGCCGCGTTCGCATTCGCACACGTACCGTGCCTGCTTTTGCCCGAGCTAGCCTGTGCGGGCTTGCTTAATTGGCTCGGTCGGCGTGGTACGGACGGAGACGCATGCGTGCCCAGATCCCCAAGTGATGTAATATAAGGGCAGCCAGCAGGGCGTCACCATCGCCGGACGGAAGCAAACTTACGCGGGCCGGAATCAAACTCTGACTCTCCATTATCCATCCATCCCTTCGGACCACGACGTCCGAATGGTGGCGATTATTGGTTTTTCATTCTCGATCGGCTGTCTGGCCACTCGCTCTCGCTCCAAGTCGCCGTTGCCTGCAGCTTCCACTCCGGCGGCTTTCCAGAAGATTTGCATTGACTTTCGCCTCGCCACAGCTCGCACGTCTCCTCGCTCGACATCGCGCGCCGTTCCGTTCTGTTTCCGGTGAGAGTGAGATACAGCTAGCCGGCCATGCATAAATCTCCGTGCGCGCGCGCTAGTGGCATCTTAAATTCCGCGTCGCCATCATATCGCTCGCCGCCATCGTCGATCGAGTCGTCTCCTCCTGCTGTAGGCGTCGGCCAATCGTACGTACACTAGGGGCGGACCCAGTACTAGCGAGCGAGGGCACAGACGGCCACTTAAAAATTGTTAACAGTGATAGTTGATTCTTTTTTATTATGGGTGCCCCCACTTCAATGAAGTATTATGGTCACATACATCAATTTTTTTCCGCCCCTGACGTACTGTACGTGGTCCTTGACGTCGGGTACGTTGACGTCGAGGCCATCTTGATTGGATTCGTGATGCGACTGTCGGGCCCGCCTTGGATCGATTGTCGCAGTATGAAATGACGATGCATGATTATTGCTTCATCGGCCGCTATATATACGTCGTCGTCGTCTCACCATTTATTTATTTATTTTAAAAAAAGGAACTCCCCGTTTGATTTGATGAAACTTGGTACTGAAACTTGCATTGCTATCACAGGAACGAATGAAGTGACGGTTACACCGAAGATTTCTTGGTTGAAAGCACTTCCAGCATGCCGCGGACATCTTTTCAGTAGGCGATGAAACGAAGCCAACGAATCCTGAAAATTTCCAAACCAATGCTTTTTTTGAGTTGGGCTTAGTTATCGGATCCGATCTCCACGACCAAAATAACAGCCCAGCCCCGACGGCCTTGAAGAAAAGGTCCCCAAAGCCCAAGTCACCGGGAGTCGTCCATGACAATTAACAAGCTAAGCTTGCTTCCTTGCATGTATTTATTGTAGTGTGTTGCAGTAGTATTCTATCTAATGGCCTTTGTGTCACAGACGTACACTGCTCAAGTGCCACTAGCTGATGTGAGATGATCATGATCGAATTATTATTAATTGCCAACTGTAGCGGTGTGCTGAAGTCAATCAACCTAACAATGATTGGCGATTGCTTATTGAGGACAATAATTGATTTTTTTTTGGAAACCTATGTTCAAATAGCGTGTGTTTAACCTGCAAGGAAAGACGGGGACGTTTGATGGCATTCAGGTGGTGTGCGGTGTGTCTCAGTCATATAATCGAGCCTAGTGTGTCATTACAGAGTAAAAAGAGTTGGAAGTAAGCACCTATTATTGGATGGTTCTACATCAACCTAGTCAACTTTGAAATGGTGTGGTGGTAGCCCGTGCCCTGAATGTTAATTATCATATCGTTGTTGTCATTGAGGCCGGAGACGTGTGGCTTATTTTGGTACATAGATGTGCATGTGCAGATGCATAATTAATGAAAACATAATTCGACCGGCCATACGGGGGAGAACCGGGTTAGCCAGTAGTCCAGGCTTTCAAGCCCGCGACCACGGTTCAAATTCCCGCGATGACACTCTTCTTAGAATTTTCGAGGATAGTCACCGACTGGACGTATCGTATAGAGAACCTAGTCCCTAAACGCTCTTATAACGTAGGGGTTATCCTAGCTTCTAGCCCCTGTATGCATATGTATGATCGTCGATATAGCCACTAAAAGAGGGAAATGTAAAAATAAAGAGCATATCTAAGAGTAACCAATATTTTTTACTTCCGATAATAATACATAATTATGTGTTGTGATATTATCAATCGATTTTAGGCTTAGAAAACACATACTCCTCTAGTGATGGTCTAATTTTTTATTCTAAAACCTGAAAAATCTGATATACAATCTCAAAGGGTATGCAATCGGACAAGGGTGTACTGTACTTACACCAAGTTGGATCCATAATATACGGGTCCTACGAATGGTCTTATAAATCCCAAACCACAACCATGAAGTGGTAAAGTTCTGCACGTATAACTCTACCGCAACACTAATAGCCTGTTTGGTTTGCCGGACGAGTAGGTCCGGAATGATCCGAGCCTCCGTCCGAGCCTAGCGCCGTTGTTTGGTTGGACGGACGAGATCACGTCGTTCATCATCAGGGATTCCGCTTTTCTATAATCGCAGGCTAGCATTTAGGCCAGGAGCGAAACCAAGTGGATCCACGAGAAAATGTCCCGATCCTTCTGCATGCGGAAGCAACGCCGGAAGAGGCCATCCGTGAAACCAAACACGCCGTAAGTATCTTCTATGGCATATATTGGCCTCCATATCCACTGTTTGAAGTAGGAATCATCCGTATATTCCGATTGACAGGCACGTGGAACCGATTCAAAAGGATTAGCAAGACGTTGAGAGTGTGTGGTCGTCGGTCAAACACTCAAACAGCTAGCGGACCCGTCCTCGGTTCTTAGCCTCACAGGTACATGCCCACTCACTGCTCCAAGCAGATATATGTGTGTTTACGGATCCAGGAAACCCAGCCCTAGGTTCAAACCGGACTGGAACCCGGCCCACCTACGACTGTAGAGGTACCTTGCTTTTAGAACTTATATATGTGTGAATTGATATGAGTTAGTAAGATTTTTTTGCAGGTGTCCACCTGGGTTGCACATATATCGTATTTTTTAAATTTATTTCAGAAATTAACTGGCACTATTTTTCAGTGGTAGACGATTCGTAGGAGTGAGTGTGTCCGTGTAAGCGTCTATATCTAAAAAAACTAGAACTTGTATAACAAGTCGTTTGATTTCTTTTTCTGTTACACTTACACAGACGACGTGGTTGTTCGGCTTCCTGCACCAATTTCTGAGAGTCCTTCCCTAAACAAAGTAGCACGGGAATCTTTTGTTAGGTACTACTCCATCCGTTCTAAATTATAGGTTGTTTGACTTTTTTACCGTAAGTTTGACCGCTCGTCTTATTCAAAATTTTATGTAAATTATCATATTTTTTGTGGTGGCTTGCCTTATTAATAAAAATTCTTTAAAAATAACTTCAATTTGACTATATTTATATAAATTTTTAATAAGATGCGCAGTCAAATTTGTGGTAAAAAAAAATCAAACGCCCTATGATTTAAAACGGAGGTACTCCCCCGTCCATCTTTGATATGTGTATAAGTGGACAGCACATAAACCAAGGAGAAATTAATCTCCTCCTTTTAGGCATCAGGAAACATGTAAAACTATTACTACATTCTACGGAGTATATTGATGTTTCGTATCTCCCACCGTCGTACTAGGAAATGGATGCATTGAATAGTAAGACTGAACAGACTCCAACAACAAATACACATATCAATTTTAGACTTTATTTTTTCTCAAATACGTATATCAAACTTGTACGGAGGGAGTAGTAGCTGGCATAGAATTGAATGACGATGTTAGAGGACATACGTGATATACTGCAGCGTAATATTGTCGCTGGCTTCCACCATCGTAGCCGCCCCCACGGTCTACCAATACCAAGGAAAGGAGGTAGCGGAGCTTAGCCGGCATGCCGGAGTCCTGGATTCCGTCCGTGCCGTGCCCACGAATCGGGTGCATCATGCATTCATGAATCGGTGTGGTGCCACGCACAACACCGGCCCACCCGCTCGCTGTCGCCGATGCATGCGCTGCTGATCGGTGACGCGGCCGGAACGGACGTGTGCCAGGCGCGCAGGACCAGAGGCCCCGAAAGGAAAGCCGGCCGCCGCGGCCTGATGGCCCTGCCTGCCCGCCTGCCGCATCGCGCTCGCCCACGCGGGTGCGGTGGTGCCGCCACCCCGACGTGTCGACCTCCCGCCCGCGCTGCGCTTACCCCGACCAACGCCCGCCGCGGTCCCGCTGCGTGCATGCCGACTCCGACAGTCGTCCGACGCCGACGACTACCCGTGCAGCTGCATGCCGCTGGCGTTCGCTACGTGCCTGGCCCGTGTCTTTCCAACGGCGGCTGCTCCCGTGTCCATACATACACGCGCTGGGCAGGCAGCGAGGTGACGCTGGCGGCAGCCGTGTGTGCGTCCGGACGTACGTACAGGTGTGGTTGCCTTGACTCGGCCCGGCGCGGCGGCGCACGTCGATGTGTACCACGGCCACGGCAGTAACCAGATCTTGGACACCGCGCGAAAGCGGTGCCATTAATGACGCTGGGTTCACGACCAAAACCATTCTGGTCAGTTCACGCCTTGTTGATTTGAGATGATCAAATATACGTACGCACTATACATTTCCACGTACGTATGTATGATCTCTTGGGTAATATCAGAGGGGGCGATCGGGAGTGCCATTGCACGGAGGATCCCCTGGTTGAGACTGAGAGCACTTCAGAATATAGTGGAGTAGCCGTTTTTCGGTGGGAAAAACCCTGAAATTTTCAATAACAGTACTTTTGTGCACACTTGCACAGAGAGCTCATCTTTGGGCCTACACATATCCTCTTCCCGAAACGAGCCCAGCTATAGAAGTCCTTCTCAGTTGGCCCACGACATCCTTGCAGAAAATATTGCTAAAGCCCAACTTGCTCGTAGCCTTGGATATTTTTGCTAGAAATGGACGGAGAAACAATAACAGACTCTGTATTTGATTTCTCTCTTTTATTTGAGTATACATTTTCGTTATTCGTGAATGATGTCAGCTTATAAGTTGAGAATACTGTAAAACTGGGCTGCATGAGTCCGCAGAGGCCGGAGACTTTTCCTTTTTCAAAAAAAAACTTGCTCGACGTCCTACATACACACAGCTCCAGTATACTCCTTCCTTCTTCACTGATGATGGCGACGCAGCCACAGCGTCAGGTGCCGGCGAACACAGGGACGGATGGACGATGGAGCGACGCACCGCATGACCACTCCTTGCAGTACAGCCGTCAGTTCATCGCAAATTTCCGAAGGGAAGAGGTAGTATTGCGGAATTGGATGAAAGCATCAGGTGATCAACACACAATTGTGACAGAATGACTCAATAATGAATTTAATCAACTCATATTAGTACATTCCGCTTTCTAATTGCATGGCAAAACAATTGGGGTCCAAAGGAATTCCTAACTCATGATCTATTTTGCTCTGATTACTGCCACACATACAAACCATTTGAGTGCAACTCAGGATCAAACGTTTAAACTCACCTAAGGCAGCTCATAAATACACGAGATGTTTAGGTGTACTTGAGCTCTACAAAAAATTGTTGTGCGTGAGCATTTCTAATTCTGTTCAGCAATGAAAAGGAATGTTAGAAGCAGATACTTTACATGTAGAGATGCCCAGCAACAAAAGACTAATGAGTCCAACAAAGCAGGTTAGATGCACATAACACCACGGCACCAGTATCTCAAGCCTCAACCAAGTCAGGTAACTGTTCAGCTATGTGTTTAACTCAAGTTTGTGCAGCAGATTGCATCTGCCACAATGTCACACGATTGCACATCGATCAAGGAGCGACCGATACCAGCTTGCATGTCTCCTTGGCGCATAGCAAATCTTAAAAGTAATTTATGTTTGAATTCATACCAAAGACTTCCCAATAATTATGCTTTTGTCATCTGAAAGTTTGTTGCTCTCTGATTCTCGCCAAGATACGTTCTCTTGAACATTTCAGCTCATCCCCAGAATTTCTGGAACTATGGGGGGGCATGGATGCACATTGTTGGGAACAGAATATTCAGGCCTAAAAAATCACTCATTACCTTCTCATCTTTTATCCCTAAACCTTCGTCCCTTGTTCTTTTGCTTGAAATCTTCAGGGCCTAATAAATCTGATGCACTTGAATTCATCTCTTCAGAGAGCTTTTGGACTAGTTCAAACTGTCCAGCCTTTTTCACATCACTGATCAGTGCACGATAGACATAAACTGAAGGTTTATGAGACATCTTCATCTTGTCAAGCATTTCCAGGGCTTCAGTAATATGGCCAGCCCGTCCGAAACTATCAATGAGTGCTGTGTATGTTCTAAGATCTGGATTGATGCCTCTCTCAAGCATTTCCCCTGCAAATCTTTTGCACAGATCTAATCTCCCAAGCCTTCGCAAGCAGTTTATTATGGTATTGTATGTCACAATGTCAGGATAATGGCCAAGTTCTTCCATTACCTTCACCTCATCAAGCATTTGATCCACTCGACCAGCTTTCCCTAGCATGTCCAAAATAGTGTTGAATGTGACAACATCCAAGCCGGTTTGATCTTTCTTCAGCTCTTCAAAGATGATCAAACTTTTATCAATGTCTCCATATTTAGCCGTGGCAAAGATAATGCGATTCATTACTGTAGGGTCTCTATCCTGTGTTATTTCCGAAATTTCTCTTACAAACTTGAGTATCAATTCACATCCATCCAACTTCTGGAGGGCCTTGGCGACATTCATATATGATGTTGAATCTGGAGCAAGTTTTGAAAGCAGCAAGTACCTGAACACCTTGGCAAAAAGAGCAAAGCCGTTGGCTTCAGCTGCTTGCTGCATTAACAAGTTAAATGTGTGAAGGCTGACATAGATCTGCTCATCATGCAGATGACGCAGAACACGAACAGCATCAACAAGGTTGCCAGATCTGCAGAGCTTCTCAACATAAGCAGTAGATGCTAAGGTCTCCGAAGCACTACTAATTGCTGTGGCCGAGCAATCATGCCTAAATGCCTCAATGGCCTCATCGTTGTCGTCATTATCTGAACCACACGACTGGAGGTAACGCACAGTCATGGATGAATTAATAGGTGCAGTGGGCTGTTCGTCGTGAAGCAAAGCACGCACCAAACACCCCTGGAGGTAAAAATGAAAGTAACTTATAAGATATTTGACCACTTTGTGTACCAGATTCACAATTCAAACAGCGTTGGTAAAAAAAGGGAATATTCAAACTCAATCAAACCTATGATTAGGTCCTGAATGCTAACAAAGGCACTAATGATATAAGATGGCTATTAACGATTTGCTAGATAATCCGTCATAATGATCTTAATACGTGTTGAGCCCAAATGACAAGGAACCAATCAAAGTATCAAACCCTCACTGGTAGCATGTAGCAATCTAGCAAGGGCTCGGATGAAATTCGTGACGGGCCCGCGCTAACAAAGCCCCGCGACGGAACTTCTTTTTGCAGAAATCACAAAAATTAGCGGAGGCCAGGAAGGGTGGTACCGGAGCGGAGAGGCGCGCGGTGAGCGAGCGTCGGAGGAGGATGAGCGCGGCGGCCGGGGGGAGCCGCCACATCTGAAGGGGAAGAGGAGTCGCGCGGCCCCCTCTCTACCTCGCCCCGCCGAGGCCATCCGACGGGCGGCGGGAGGGCATCCGCGGCGCTCTGGAGTTCCCGGGGTTTAGCCGGCGGCGCGAGGTTTTGGGGGGGCGCGGACAGGGCACGCACGTCAGGTGTTTGGGGAAATGCTTCTGAGAGTCGGCCAGGCGCGCGGGGCGGAAGGAATGGGAGGGTTCGTCGTGACTAGGGTGACCCGGTCGAGTTCTTTGGTTGTAGAGTGGCGTGGCCTAAATTTGAAGTGGCTCCGAATCTTTTTTTAATCTACTAGTTTTGCTATGAAATGTTCTGGCCAACTGATTTTTTTTTGTTTGCTTGAAACCAAGTACGGATAAAATATCTATCTAAATGGACTCTAATGTGAACCAAATATGCTTCAAAACTTGAATCCAATGTCACGGGTGGGAGAGCCAAATTTCCACGGCAAAAGCTTTGCCGTAGTTTTTATAGAAAACAATATGAAAAAGAATACAACAACGTCGTCGCCCCAGCCCTAAACACAACTAGAGGAAGTAGGGGATCGAGTGGCAAAATTTTAAGTCTGTCACAAACTCACAACATGCGCGGAGCAGGGAGACATGCGGCTTGCGTCAGTCTCTAACTTGTGTAGCAACACCGGTTTATCTCCACGAGTGGTTGTGTTACTTGCAGCTCATCTACGATCTTTTTGCCAGATCAGACTCGTGTCGGATGATTCCAAACTTCGAATCCAACACCCGCATGCCGCAGCCGAGTCACCAGACTGTGAATCACTGGTATGCGAGGAGCTTGACCACGCGACGCGATGGGGATCGGGGGAGCTCGCGCCGCGCGCGGGCACAGCCCCCGTGACCTGGAAACGCGGGCAGGGTTCGTTACGAAACAACGGCCACCGCCCTCCCGCGGAACGGGAGCCCCGGGAAGAACTCGTCGCCTAGGAGCTCCCTCCACTCAGGAAACGGTGCGCAAGCG
Source organism: Echinochloa phyllopogon (assembly GCA_033239725.1). Taxonomy (NCBI): domain Eukaryota; kingdom Viridiplantae; phylum Streptophyta; class Magnoliopsida; order Poales; family Poaceae; genus Echinochloa; species Echinochloa phyllopogon. The sequence goes on from BTCW01000012.1 coordinate 21,772,300, forward strand.
CCTCGCTCCTTCGCTCCTACTCCTCCTCCCCTCCCCGTCCGCGTTCCGCGCGCGACGCGCCGGCGGCGATGGCGTACCGCAGGAAGCAGGGCATCCAGCGGTCGGCCACCTTCGTGGAGGACCACCGCCAGACGTCGTCGGGCGGCCCCGCGTCGCCGGCCATCGCGTCCCCGCGCGCCACCCGCTTCGCCGACGACAACCGCCGCCCCGACCGCGCCTCCCGCCTCGCCGCGCAGGGCTTCGTGGCCTCCTCCGTCGCGCGCGGGGACCTGACGCTGCCGGCCTTCGGTGACCGCTTCCCCGCCGCCGCGGCGTCCCACGCCGACAGCCAGCCGGGCAGCCCGGTGCAGGTGCGCTCCGTTTTCCCATTCTCCCTTGCATTCTTCGTCATAGAATCACCCGCGCGCCTCTGAACGCTGACCAAGAATCGGCAATGGCGATGCTACAATCAAAGCGGAAAATGTCTCTGAACAATCTGCTTCGACCATTGTAGGATCCCGTCACCCAGCTCTACACATCGACGACAAAGTTGAACGACGACGGGGCCAAGTACGACATCGAGCTGTCCAAGAAAGACGAGACGAGGCATGGGTTGTGGTCGCTCGTGGCTCAGAAAGCCAAAGTCATGCTCGACGAGAACGGCACACCACGCGCTCAGGTAATACGAGCTCTGAAACCAGAAGCGAAACACAAACGCTATCAGGCTGCGTGTTCACTTCTGCTCAACCTCTGTTTCTCTTTGCTTCCCATGGAAATCTCCAGCCCTCCGAGTCTCGCTGGTCCTACGACCGGGTCCGGAACTCGGAGAGCCCGCGGAAAGGATCATCGGAAGGGAGGCTCGACATCGGAGGGAAGATCAAGAACGTCCTTGAAGTGAGTCAGACTCCATGGTTTCAGGCTTTCTCAGCACGCACATTTGTTTGCATTTTTAAGGATCCCAGAGCCTGATGAGCAATTGATGACATTTATTGTTTGCCTGCAGCAGGAGGGCCTGTCGGCGGCCGACAGCACAACGGCCGCCGCCGCCGCCGGCAGCGGCAGCAGTGTCGTTGCTAACCGGAAGCTGCAGATCAGGAGGAAGGCGTGCAGCATGGACTTCCGGAGCGCCAACCTGGTCAGCCCCGAATCGCCGATTCTGGGCGACGTGGAGTCGCCGCAGATCAAGGCCTCTCGCGACGTAAGGTGCCTCCTTTTTTGTGCGTTAGGATAATGTGGCCGCTGCCGCTGCCGCTGCCGCTAGCTTGCACGTAGAAGCGATGCGACAACGTTAGAAGCTCGAAATGTGAAATGCGTTCTGCCTGTCAAAGAACTTAAGAACAGCTTCGACGTTGGCATGTGCCCCTCACAGGTAGCGAACGCCATGGCGGCCAAGGTGAAGCTGCTGCAGCGGGAGCTGAAGAATCTGAAGGCCGACCTGGCCTTCTCCAAGGAGCGGTGCGCGCAGCTGGAGGAGGAGAACCGCCAGCTCCGGGACGGCAACCCCGACGCCGACGAGGACATGGTACGTAACGCGTGCCCAACCAACGGCGAGGCGATGTGATTTTCTGTGGAAGTCCTCGTGACACCCCGGCCTGTTCCTGCGCCCTGCGTGTTCCTCCTGACAGATACGGCAGCAGCTGGAGACGCTGCTCGCGGAGAAGGCGCGGCTGGCGCACGAGAACACGCTGTACGCCCACGAGAACCGGTTCCTGCGGGAGATCGTCGAGTACCACCAGCTCAACATGCAGGACGTCGTCAACCTCGACGACGAAGACGACGACGACATCGACGAGGAAGACGAGGACGACGCCGAGCAGTACCAAGAACGCGGCGCGTCCTCGCCGTCCCAACTCGTGCAGGAGGAAGAGGAGCACCAGGCGCAGGCGGGCACTGCCCCGCAGTCGCCCTCTCGCCACGCAGGGTCGCCGCGGATGCCGCGGAGCCCGAAAAGCGGCGGCGCCATGGGCGACAACATGTCGCCGCGGAGGCCGAACACGAACAGCGGCGGCGCCATGGGCGACAACGTGTCGCCGCGGAAGCTGGACACGGACAGCGGCGCCGCCGTGGTCCACGAGTCGCCGCGGTGGCTGAACACGAACAGCGGCGACACGGTTGAGTACGAATCCCCTCGGACGCTGAGCACAAACAGCAGCGGCGGCAAGAATGGCGGCTCGTCACCTGGAACGACGACCGACGGCTGACGAAAGGGGGCAGGCTAAATTGCACATGCTTGTAGCGGACAAAGTGTTAGTCTCTGATTTGTTACTGGGATTTTGTCGAATGTGATTCATAAATCACCTGATCCGGGTGAAAATAATGGAACTCTTGTTGAGCATAACATCAACATCCAGTGATCATTCTTCTATTAGGTGAGTAGACAGCTGTGACTCTGTATAGTGTTCTCATTCTCTGGGTCCTACAGAAACAGCAGCTATTATTGACTACTAGCATTTCTAAATTACAACTTTACAAGTATCAAGCGCGCACTGTATAATCACATTGCATACAAATGTCGTTCTATTTTATTAGAAGCCCTACCCGTCTGAATCGACAATGGACATATCAGAACATTCTTGCCAAAAGTCATAACTGTGAACAGTGTTATCTTCTTAACGAATCTGCTCCAGAGGAGGAGAGAAATGGGGTACACAATTGACAAAGGAAGCCAACTTTGTTCAATTAAACAGATTCCAGATACACATTATTCTCACAATTGTTTGAGATTTCAAGAAAAACCATAAAGCCTTGGTTCCCATTATACAAGGAAACTAGAGAGTTGTTCTGTGCTTGCGAAATACGTTCGTCAACATCCGGAAAAGCTCGAGGACGATCAATACCCTGCAGAACATACATTACCATTTCAGTACAAATATTAACATGGCTACCAAGCAGCTACAGTCAGTGGCATCCCCATAATGGCTACTACCTCCGTTCTAAATTATAGGTCGTTTGATTTTTTTTACCACAAGTTTAACCGCTCGTCTTATTCAAAAAATTTAAGTCATTTTAAAGATGTTTATTAATAATAAAGCAAGCCACCATAAAAAATATGATAATTTGCATAAAATTTTGAATAAGACGAGCGGTCAGACTTATGATAAAAAAAAGTCAAACGACCTATAATTCGGAACAGAGGGAGTACAAAGAATAAAGTAAATAAGCTGATGGAAAACTAAGTCCACAGGACATATCACAAGATACCATCAGAGGCCAAATGAACAGTCTCCCTTATTATTATTATTATTACTTTTTTCCAAATAGATAGTCTTCTTTACTATTATCCCCTTTTTCGACAAAATCTGCTAAATGTAATATTTAGTTATGAAAAAACACACTACCATCAATTAGAAGTTGGCATCTTTTTGTGTTTTTTTCCTATCCAACAATAGGGGGTTACGAAAATAACACTGTAACTTAGAGCTGCTTAGGGATTAAAAGCAAAAAAAGACTTGACTCGCAAAAGGAAGAAAGGACTGAAGATAATCTGTTACCAGAACTATTGATTCTGCACATTTTTCTTGTCCAGTCATGTTACTAGCAAATGTATACCATAGGAAATTGCAAGAAAAGAAATTCAACTAGTTTTGATACTGCATAGACAGAATAAAATCTGTTGATAATATATTTTGCATTCAGCTAACTGAGTCCACAAGACATATCTCAATAACTGCAGATGCCAAATGGATAGTCTCCCTTATTATTATTCGTGTTTTTTTTCTAAATAGATAGTCTTCTTTAATATTATCCCATCTTTTCTACAAAATCTGCCAAATGACAATAATTAGTTATGAAAAACACACTACCATCAATTAGAAGTTGGCATTTTATTTTTGCGTAACAATAGGGAGCTATTAAAAATAACACTGTAACTTATTGCTTCATAGGATGAAAAGTGAAAAATAACCCGCAAAAAAAGGAAGAAAGAACTGAAGATAATCTGTTAGCGGAACTATTGGTTCAGCACATTTTTCTTGTCCATTATGGTTACTAGCAAATATATACCATAAGAAATTGCAATAAAAAAATTCAATGAGTGTTGTCAATACTGCATAGACAGAATAAGATCTGTTGATAGTATATTTTGCATTCAGTTAACTTCATGGTAATTTGGTAAGACCGGTTTATGATGTGGTACCAGATTGTAGACAGTGATGACACACAGGCACACAGCTTAGGAAAGAGTGTGTGGACAAGGGCAAACATAATTGACAGAAACAGACATTAAGCAATGGCATAGACAACGAGCAAACAACAGTGGAAATTATCTGCAGGAGTGTTATCAATGATTGGAAGGTTTGGTCCTCACATAGAACAGAGTAAGAGAAGACAAAGTTGAAAGCAGACACAAGTTGATTATAGGCATGAGCTGAACACTAATAACACGATGAGTTTGATCCCAAGGGAAGAATCTGCTAACTATTGTGAAAAAAATTGTAGTTTCGAGCATTCATCTGTGGCTTAGGAAGGTTTCCTGTTCCTTGCAGAGAGCTATCAATAGTTGTATAGCAGGATATGCTTAGAGGAGTAGACTACTGGGATGAAAATAAGTTGGCCTCTCCCATTTTCATTGCAGTGGCAAAATAAGTTGCAATTGACACTGAATAACAACCAATTCACTATGATGCTCGATTTCCCATCACTATGATCAAACCCCACCTCCTTGGACCACGAGAGAGTGCAATTCCCAACCTAAACCAGACCCAAATCGAGCCCAAACCCTAGAATCATCCCGCAGCGCAGCCCACGAATCCCACCACAGCCAATCATTCCGGAGACTAAACCCAGGTGGGGAATCTCAGCAACAGCCATAGAGGGCAGAGGCGAGGGACCAGATCCGCACCTAGTTGCCGGAGGACTGCTCCATGAGCTTCTTGTCGCGGCGCTCCATGGCGACGTCCCACATATCGTTCCCGATGTGCTTCGGCTGCATCAATCCACCCACACACGCGATGCAGAGTGTCAGCATGGGGTGGGATTCGGATCGGGGGAGAGAGGGGGTGGAGGGACGAGGGCGTACCCTGCCGTGCGCGGCCTTGTGGATGAAGTACTGGGCGTTGCCCATGATGCAGAGCATGCCGCCGATGATGCCGAGCGGCAGGATGGCCTCCAGCCAGTGCAGCCGCGCCATCGGGGAAGACGGAACGGGGAGGAGGACGAGGCGGCGGCGGGGGTCGACGACGGCGGCGAGATCCAAGGGGAAATGGGGCGGCCGCGGCGTGAGCCAATGGACGGACACAGAGATGGTGACTCTGGGAAGTCTGGAGCCTACCTTCCGGGCGATGATGAATGATGTGGGCTGGGCTTTTCGGATTCTGGAAGTGGGCTTTTCGTGTTGCGAGGTTGGTAGTCTTTGTTGAGACTGTTGGGCTTGTTGGATCGTTTGCCAGGCCTGCTAGAAAATTTCAGTCGTTCCGAGTGAATTTCAGCTCAAATTTCCTCCAGAGTCTTCCAGAGGTTAGGTTGACGGCTTTCGCCAAAAAAAAGTTTAACAGATGTCACTGATCTTATATTTGTCAAACTCATCCAGGAAAAAAAACTTTAGAGGAAATTTTCAAAACTTTGTTCTAAAAAGATATCAGGCTTCGAACCCAAGTTGAATGGAGGTTTCACCGACTCCAATCGATTCACTGTAAGAAGCTACAAACTTATTCAGATATGTCTTATTATTGACAAACACACTATTCATTGAGGATAACGCTGTAAATTATTGGACTCTCAGTTTTCTCCAAAGATTTATTATATGTTTATAAGTACAACGAAGTAAATATGTTTACTCCGTCACTCGTATATCTCTCTCCTGGACTAGTCATGCGGTCTCGCCGAGCCAAGTTTGTCCTGGCAAGCCAATCAGACCTACTGAAAACTGTCTCTATTCCCGCTATCCCGTTCAAGGAGTTGACAGATCACAGATCGATGGGCTCCAACAGCGACCACCCAGACCACTCACGCACTCGATCGTGTGGGGAAATAGGATAACCATTAGCCGGTGTGTCGCGATCGCTACCCCCTAAAATTCACGCGAAAAAAAAAAGAAACAAAGAAAATTCCTGCTGCCGCGAGACGGGACAAAGAGACGTGGCCGCGACGGTCGGGGAATCCGGTGGGCCCGGCGCTGGAGTATTCCGAGGGCATCGGTGGGAGGAGGGATCCGGTGGGTGACAGGGGCCGCCTGGATTTGTGCCAAAAGCCCCCAAAATACTGGTGCTTTACACGGGGCATGGAAAGCGAGCGCCGAGTGGCCGAGTGGGACTGGGGGAGAGAGCACGCAGCACACGGCACAGCGAGGGGGGGTGGCGCTTTTGTCTTGGGCCAGCCGCCCTTTTCAGTTTCACCCGGCCGTGACAACAACAACGCTCGTGGGCGTCGCAGGCGGCGGGCGTATATATGGCGCCGGGGTGGGTGACTCACTGACTCCATATGCCAGGCCCCCGACGCTACTTTTCTAACTGTTTTTTTTACTCCTGTACTATACCTATTCGTTACGCCGAGTTTGCCGATACTACGTATACTCCACTTGGGCTTATAAAAAAGGCCACTCTCCAGGCGCCATGGATCCATCGTTTTTTGTAGGTCTTCTCATATAGTATATTTTTTACCGCACGACTGCCGGCATGTGCCAGCACAGTAAACCCAGCGCCGTATGTATCTTGCTCGCCAAAGCCAACCGCATCAAAACACTAACTCCTCCCCCACCGTCACCAGTTTGGCCACCACTCGAAACTGGACTGGACAACCAACGTGCCCCCGCGGGAAAAAACCACGGAAGACAATCACTGTTGAGGAGAGTTTACAAGTAGGGATGATACATGGCTTATCTGTCTTGCCTTGTCTTGTCTTGTCTTACCCTACCGTCTACATAGGCTTACATATATATAGGCAGATCATGCGCCCGTACTTGATTGCGTTACCAAGGTGGGACTAAACTGTGCACTTTCTGAGAGAAACCACAGCGCGATGGGCCTCCGCTTCGCTCCGGTCCAAACATGGCCTATATCGTGGATGTGAATTTGGAACGTATCCAGCACCAAACATGTGCGTGTCCCCCGTTCCCGGTGTACGGTCGCCGTTTTAGAAATCGCCGAGGGGGGCCAGAGGCACGTGCACTAGTGGTAGCGCAGCGTAGGGGGCTAGTGGTAGGGGTGGGGGTGGCACTGGCACCGGCACGGCAGGCGCTCGCCGGTGGCGCCTTGTGCGTCGCCGCCGCACGTGTCGACGGGGTGGGGTGCGGGCGTGCGGCGATTCTCCCTGCCCGGCCCGCTTCGGGGCCGTAGAGACGTGCCGAATGGTAATCCAAAGTCTCCAAGGGGGATCTGTTTCTGTTCATCAGGGAAAAAAAAGGCTCCAAAGGTCAACCAGCAAGCTCTGTACATGTTCTCTTTGGCCTCCTTGGCTCGATATGATGAAATTTTTAAGGTGTCGTGTCGTTCGTGAAGAGGAAATCTATTACCTCCGCTCAGCTACATGAATTTTCAATCGTTTGGGTTTGACCATCTCAGATTTTAATATTTTATACAGACCCTTATCAAATTATAGAGGCCACGCACCATGACATTAGATATATCTAGTCATTGTCGATTTTAGCAACACAAAGATATACATATCAGATATCAACTCTACTAGCATCATATCGCCGTTAGATATTGACTAAATAGCGCGACATGAGCATATATGTCGCCATCTCATTATAATTGTGGCGGTGTGATATGGCGTTATGATTAACTACCATGATATGTACATGGATGTTGTGATCATTAACTCTAACAACACATGGCCACCAAATATCGAAAAAGATTGTTGGACGTAAACACGTTCTTTGTCATTGTCATTGTCATTGTAACATATAAGGCGCTAAGATCGTTAGGTTCGTGCTCTAAACAACTGTAAAAATAATAATATATGTTACACCTTTATTATTGAGAAGTCTATAATATACCATATACTACGAACCATTGATATAAGAACAAAAATAAAAGAGAGGAGCCAACAAAAATAATTACAATCTAGAAATAAGTTATCTTTACCCATTAAAATCTTGCGTGCATATAATATTATAAACATGCCTTTTGTGTTTTATCTACACAAATAGCATGATGACTATGTTAAAATATTATCACTATTGATAAGTTGCGAATACACAATCACATATTGCCATGTACCCTATGGAATCCAAGAGTACGGTGAGCTTTTCCAGAGCTCTGTACCGTACAGCTTCAAGAAAAGATGCGGGCAGCAGCCCTGTGGTGTATCCCTAGTAAAAGTCCGGTAATGCAGAATATGGCAAGTAGCTCGATGCGTATCCTGCAGTTGCCCTGGGCGGCAGGGGGTTTATAAACCCTACGGGGCAAAGCACGCAGGAGAGGCCTGCCCGCAGAGGGGAGGGGGGGATGCCGCGACGCAACCCGTCGTGCCGGGCGCAGGGTTTTGCCGAGATTTTCCCAAAAAAGGCTATTGCCACCGCACCGAGAAAAGAAAACGAGACACCGCGATAAAAACACACCCCGTCTCTCCATCCTCTCCTCTTCTTCCTCCTCTCCCGTGCGGCTCGCCCCCCGATTGGCACCCGGGCGGCCCCATCCCGACCCGGCCGCCGCGCGCCGCCATGGACGGTCTGCACGGTACGGACGCCTGCTTCTCCCCCGGGAGGGCCATATCGCCGCAGGTCAGGCCCCCGGGGCCGCCGGACGTAGGCAGGTAAGCCTCGGCGATGGGGGTAGGGGTTGGGTTTTCTCGGGAGAGCGAAAAGATTGGCTCTTTGGTGCTCTGGGGAGTCCCTCTGATCCGCGCCTTGTTTTTCCTCCTGTGTCTGGGTGGGATTGGATTGCCGGTGGCGCAGCCAGTACCTAGCGGACTTGCTTCAGGAGCATCAGAAGCTGGGGCCGTTCATGCATGTGCTCCCAATCTGCAGCAAGCTGCTTAATCAAGGTTAGTGTTTCGATCCGTGGGTTATGAAAAGATCCTCCTGTTGCTATGTTTCTTGTGCTGATAGCATTGCTGCCGTAGATTCGAATTTCTCTTGCTGTCCTACACGGCCAGTACCTCCCTTGATGAAAACTTATTGATGACCGTCTTTCGATTTCAGCTGCAATATTTGTGTGGCGTGGGTTTTGATAGGATGAAAAATCTCGACTGTCCTTAGCAAATACAGTGGCTGTTCTTCAGTGGCAGGATGTTTTTTTTAATGTTCTTATATCAGTGTTGTGTACTAACGCTTGCTTATCGATGCATGTTACCAGAAATAATGCGGGTGTCGAATATGCGACGCCAACATGGTGCTGGGGACTTTGAGAGATTTCCAGTCACAAGCCCGAACCAGATGCATCCGTCACCTCCCATGCCAAATTTTTGTGGGAACGGTTTTAGTCCATGGAATGGGATGCATTCAGAGGTAAATTGCTGGTTATCACGATACACTTCAGTCACGTAGCATATATTTTCGCTTGGAGCTCTTAAAACCTTTCTACAAAAAGATGATGCCAGATAAGAGATGTGGCTAAAGGTATAAGTTGCTATGTATTTTCTGAAGTGCAATCGTGCAAGGATTATGATTCACGGCATATAAGTATCTCTGCGGTTATCAAGTTTATTTATCAAGGCCCTTCAAAAATAAAGTTGGCTTTCAAGGAGTACTAAGCATGCATAGGCTTTTATAGACATAGATAATAAGCCAACAGGTGTTCTATGGGCTCCATGAAGCGTTTCTTTTTTGACATCCTAGCAATAGCTCAGCTGTTTTTAGATGGAATTTGGATTATCACCAATTTCTCTTCCGTTTTATGCTGTTAATCTACTTTCCCCTTCCCCCTTTCAACATTTATGATTTGGATTAACAGTTACCACTGGATCCTTGTAGATTATCAAGGAAACAAAAATATCAATACCAATTATATATTAAAAAAGGCCACAAGGAGAGATGTCCACTTGGCTTTGTCTTAAGCAAATATCCTGCGAGCACCCGGGTTTGAGCCCGGGTGGTACCAACCGGGCTATTACTGGGTTCTCTCAATATCAATTAATATCCTGCTATTTCTAGATACACATACTATGTCACAACGCACATCCATCCTATTCGTCAGATCAGAGAAAAAGGGGTTCCAACATCCTTCCAAAAACCGTGTAAATGTAACTGACATTCTAACTATCTAAGACACACTGCTAGGACTTAAGGGGACATAACTAAATTTCTGGAACCTGTCATTGAACTGTACACTAGACATGGAGAGAAGCATGCCTTCCATATTGAGTTTGGTTTGTAGCATTGTTTGGAAAGAAGTTCCAGTACATCCAAACCATGCTTGAAAGAAGGTCTATGCTTAATGTTGTATATACTTGCTATTGAAGGTGGAAATATAAAATCAAGTTCATCTATTTCTCCACAAAGAGCCAGCATCTTCCTTTAGATTTGCTTTTGCGGAGAGCTAATATAATCCATTTTTACCTTGAACGGTTGTTGAAATGTTTGAAGTAGGGCGTTTATAGTTTTTAGAAATATAACTTTTATGCTTGTGGTTGTGGAAGAACATGTGTACGTTGTAACTGTAATAAAAAACTCAACCAATCTAGGAGGAAATAAGTGGCTTTGCATTGAAAATAAATAGGCACCCAAATTCGAGGTGAACCTAGGTGGTTAGGGTTTTATAACCACCGCTACCACCAACTGAACTGAGCTAGGTTCAATTCCCAATGTTCTAACTGAATCCTGGACGGAAACCTGGGGGAATTGATTTATGTTTGTCCTTATTTTATGAAGTAACTCTTTCTTTTGGAACAATGGTGCCCATTTCTTACATTCTCTAAATTATATCACTAACACTCTATTATCATTGGTCAGAGAGTAGGTGTTCCACAAGGAGCTGTGGGCTGGCAAGGGCCTCCACAAAGTCCCTCTTCTTACATTGTCAAGAAGATTTTGCGGTTGGAAGTGCCAACAGATACATACCCTAATGTATGTTTTTATCTGTCATCTTTGCAAGGGTTAATGGTACAGCACTATGACACCGTTACTTATACTACTTGCCTTTTTTTGCACAGTTCAATTTTATTGGCCGTCTTCTTGGCCCAAGAGGAAACTCTTTGAAGAGGATTGAAGCCTCTACAGGTTGTCGTGTTTTCATCAGAGGAAAGGGCTCAATTAAAGATTCTGGCAAGGTAAGCGTTACTCTGAAACTAAGAAGATACGGCCATGTAATGTATCTTAAGATGACTGGATGATTGTTCTAGTGTTTCATTTTTGCAGTAAGCATTTATTTTCTGATTACATCTAGCAGGCCTACAATACTAACCATTGGTGCTCTTTTCATTTCGTAAAGGAGGAACAACTTAAGGGGAGACCTGGCTATGAACACTTGAGTGAGCCCCTCCATATATTGATTGAAGCTGAGTTACCTGCTAACGTGATTGATGCAAGACTTGCAAAGGCCCAAGAGATCCTTGAAGAGTTATTGAAGCCAGTGGTATGCACATGTTTTCTCAAGAATCTTCCTTTCTGCTTTTCAGTCTGCAGCCTATCTCAAACATACTCCCTCCGTATTGGTAAAGAAAGCCGTTTAGGACAAGGTTTGAGTCAAACTATGGGAATATAAATCATGAATAACTTTTAAGTTGTTGAGTTTAAAATTGTAAAAGTTATATGAATAGATTTATTTTGAAAAATACTTTCATAAAAGTATATATGTATCATTTTTCGACAAATATTTCTATAGAAATAAGAAGTCAAAGTTGTGGTTTGAAGACTGTGTCGCTGTCCTAAACAGCTTCCTTTACCGGTAGAGTACGCTGAAACATCCAAACATGGCAAAGGAGCTTGTTCTACTGACATTTACCTCAACTGCTCTTTTCTCCCCGTTTGTTTTAACTTTTAAGCAGATCACCGAGTACTAACCCAATAGATTAATGATATGGTCTATGTCTTACACCACAAATGAATAGACATCGAGTTTTCTGACTTCTGTTATGAATTGCTACACAGGACGAATCACAAGACTACTACAAGAGACAGCAACTCCGGGAACTTGCCATGTTAAATTCACCCCTCAGAGAGGAGAGTCCACATCCAGGTGGTGCTCCTCCTAGCCCCTTCAGTAACGGTGGCATGAAACGAGTGAAACAATGACCATGGAGGTTCACCCCTCCCTCTTGACTCTCCAGCAACCCCAACCAGTCCATGCCTTCACACCCTAATTTTTCATGAGCAAGCTTTCATGACGGTGTTGGCTGTGCGCGACATCCTGTACTGTACTAGCAGGTGAATTTTGATCTCCCATCCCATGTGACATTAACCTTATGAGTGACAGATGACTATGAGTAGTGTATCCTCTGTGGCTGTATAATTAGAACATTTGATTTATTTGTTACTGGTAATGATGAGATATAGTACTGTGCAAAATTCTGAGTTACAATGAGTTAGTGTGCCGGTATTTATCTCAATTATGTTCGCTTTTTGGTGCAACATATTTGTGAGCTCGCCTTGAATGCTTCTGGCAAGCAGAAATATGCATCGTATCTGGAGGCAGCAGTGGCTATCTGCAACCATGGATTTGAGTTCAGCAGTCCAGATTTCACTTGATACTGCTGTTGGTTGTGCAGTTCGCCCTAACAGGGGTTACACTCGTAATCTTAGCCATTCAGATTTTGATCATATCATCTATCTTCAAGCATTGGCCATTTTATCTTAAACACTGTTGAGAAAAAAGGTGGGCAATACACTTCGAGAATACGGAGTGTTTGGTTGGGGGTGAAAATTTTTACACACACGTTTGACCACTGATTAAGGGTATTAAGAGCATCTCCAAGAGACTAGCCAAATCGTTTTTTAAAGTTAAATTTAGCTATTGTTAGAGAAAAAACGTTTCCAACAGACTCTGTAAATGACTCTCTAAATTTAGTGGCTCCCTATCCTACCTCATTCGCTAGCCATTTTTAGCTAGCCTACCTCACTAGTCATCTTTACAGAATCTGTTGGATTACCATGTTATTTGTTAGTCAAATCTATTTTTGAGAGTAGCTAAATCAGTAAATTTGACTAGTCTTTTTAGCAAATCTCTTGGAGATGCTCTAAATAAAGTCAGTTTACAAAACTACATATAAAACCCTCAGTTGATTCGTGAGACTTATCTAATGAGGCATCTGACCGTATGGTTAAATGATGGTTAATGTAGCACTATAGTAAACCATGTATTAATTAGGTTCATTAGATTCATTGTGTAAAGTTACACTCCTTCTTAAAAAGGTTTACAAATAGACTTTATTTAATACTCCATGCATGCATGAAAAAAGATGGGTAATTCACTGAGGAAAAAAATTTGGGCTGACAAGCAAACAAGGCCTACCTCTCATGTTGCTTACTCCAATACAAGAACTGCAACATGACCTCCGTCTGGTCAAAGTGTGCAACTTCAGGCAAAGTTTGGCATCCGCAGTTTCAACCAAACAGCCCGAAAATTTCACTTTCAAAGCTCCTGTGCACAATTTGGCAAGTGCGTCTGAAGTTTTTTTTTGTTTATTTTTTTTAAGGAATGTTGCATTCCACTCTAGGAGCAAGTTTTTTTTCTCAAACACGCAGGAGAATTACGTATCATCATGGAGAAGAAATGGGTCAATACAGAGATTCGGACAAACACTCACACTCACTCGCTACTTAACCGAAAGAATCGCCTGTTACAGAAAAAAAAGTCCGACCTGACACAAGCCGTGACTAAACTTAAGCCTTTCGCCCCCGTCAAGCACCAAAGGACAACTTCTTCCTTAGCAAGGAGCAGAGCCGAAGCAATATTGGGGGTGACTCCATTGAACACACAGTCATTCCGAGTCTTCCAGAAGGTCCAGGCACCTAGGATGACGAGGGAGTTTAATCCCTTTCTAAGATTACTTCAGATTGAGTCATCCACCAACAATCATCAAAGGCGTTCGTGGGCTGCGAGGCTAGAGCTTACAAACCCACGTATTATAGTAGCAGTAACTAAAACTGTCGACCGAAGATGTAAGAGATGAGCAGATGTTGGATGCTCTCATCTTCTTAGTCACATAAGGGACACTGGGACAGATGGGGAAGGCCCCGTTTGGCGATGAGCATATGTTGGATGCTCTCATCTTCTTAGTCACATAAGGGACACTGGGACAGATGAAGAAGGCCCCGTTCCGCCAAACGATTTGCTGTCCAGTAGCGATTATGGGCTGCCAGCCACGTGAAGAAGCGGCACTCATTATAGGAGCAAGTTGGGCATTTGGCGCATTGTTTACGCTCATTCTGTTTTCAATTACAGTTCGTTTTGGATTTTTAGGTTATAGTCTTCGCTTTAAAACTATGTATAAAAAAACTACATGATCTTTACATAAAATTATAATTTATTTTATTTTTTAGATCCACAGTTTTTACTAAACATATATTATATCCAAATATACAGTAGAAAAATAAAAACTATATATATTAAAAAATCAAACTATCTACTCCGTATGCAGCGGTACTCGGTACCAAACTTATTTGGAACCTAATTCGGTTGTCTTTAGGGACGCGAGACACACTACAGTTTCAACAATACGATCATGCCTAGATGTCGGTACTCGGTACCAAACTCCAAAGAAATTACACCTTGTAGGTGTGATTAGTTTCCCCAAATTTCAAACGAAAAAGTCACGTCGACGTCACATCAAAATATTAAATATAGCAAATTACGCATGCATGGAACATTAGACGTGGGTGAATAAAAAAATTAATTGCATAGTTTTGATGTACAGGACGAGACGAATCTTTTGAGCCTAGTTAGGTCATGATAGGACAATATTTACCATAAACAAACGAAAAGTGCTACAGTGTCCAATGTGACTTTTTCACCAAACTTTTCGTGGATCTAAACACCCCCGTAGTTTATTTGTGTGTTGGTACTTATGCAATGCAGGAGCTAGAGTATCACTTTTCAAGAACTTAGTGCTAACTATTTTTTACCGAGAAAGGACAGCAGTCCGGAGGTGAAGTGTGAAGCATACATCAAGGGGCTGGGGTACTTGTACTTCTTTCGGAGTATAGTGTCACTTCGTAATCATTGTGCCACTGTAGCATTTCGTTTGTATGTGTAAAAAATTATTCAACAATTGATTAATTAGGCTCAAAATGTTCGTATCGTAGAGTACAACAAAAATGTGCAATTAGTTTTTGATTTCATCAATATTTAGTACTCCATGCATGTTATGACATTTTGATGTGATGGAAATCTTCTTTTTGCATAATGAACTTTGGGGGTGGAATTTGGGATCTAAACAAGGCCTAAATCATATCCGCTTTTTGTGCAACGTATTTGTGAGCTCGGATCCATATAAGAATTCATTTGGCATATCAGCCACCAGCAAACAGTACTTTTCTCTCAGAACAAATCAGCACCAGCTATCAGCCACCAGCCAGCCAGTAGTATTTTTCTCTCAGCACAAATCAGCATCATCCACCAGCCAGCCGAACATGGCAGATCGATCATTCAAATATTTTGTTTGCGGCATGCCTGCTCTATTGTTGCGTAGCAATAGACTCATAGGGCGTGATTGGAATGTTGGCCTAGCCCAAGTCTGGCCCCAAGATATGCAAGGCCAGCCCAAGTCTGGCTCCAGCAGGCCTTCATGCCAAAGTTTGGTTGGCTGCATAGGGGGTTTTGGCCTGGTAGCGCATTTGTTTGGTAGGCTGCGTAGGGGGGTGGGCTGCATACTTGGGGCCAATTTGCGGGTGATTGGTTGGGTGGCCAAGACTAGTCGGCCCACCATTTCCTTGTGCCAGGTGACAATACCGGCCCACGAATGTAACCGCACGCGCCCCTTATCTGGAACCGCTGCGGTGAGCGTCGATTCATTCACCACCACCTCCCCCCGTCCCCTCATCTTCCTCATCCCTCGGCGGTGCACAGGCGAGAGCGGCGAGATCCAGTTCGGCGCCGCGGACGGAGACATGGCCGGAGGGCAATCGGCGGCGGCCGGATCCGGCGACAACCCCAGCCCCCGCGGCCGCGAAAGCTCCGCGAGTTCTGTTGAGGTGAGGCCCCCGGTCTCGGTCCCTCCACTATGCTCCGAGCGAACCCCGTGCCTGGCCTGCGTCATGGAGAAGTTCGCCAAGGCACAGGGTGAGAAGGGGATGCCGACGAAGCAGGAAAGGCGATGCGGCTGTCGTAGCTTCGGAACTGCTCCGTCAATGGATTCCGCGAAGACTCCATCGTACTCACCCTCCAGCTACGCGTCCTCGAGCGGACCATCTATGGTTAGTCCATCCCCCTATGATTGTGATCCATTTTCTTGTTGATTAGGCCATGGTCCATGTTAGCTTCAGTGTTCGGTTATATGGTTTGGATTAAGACTGGTCGGTTGTGTTGTAGTCGGTGTCATTTTCTGGTGTCCCCGAAGGGATGGAGAGTGATACATGGGGTGGGATTGATCGAGAGACAATGGCTAGGTGCCGCCATGGAAAGCATCCAAGGCGCCTTGTTTGCTGGGATGGTCCGAACACTGGGCGTCGGTACCTTGGATGTGCAGTCTCGGTATGTCTTCTCCAATGTATGTTTGCCTTCAATTTGGTGTACTTGCTATCTGATCGTAATCAATTGAAATGCAGGGGAAGGAGAACATGTGTGACTTTGTTCTTTGGATAGATGAGAAGTGGCCGCTTGCATTTTAGGAAGTAGCTTCATCTCTTTGGGATGTTGTTGGCAACTTCAAAAAGAAGGCTGATGAGGCTCAAGTCGACCTTTTGGCATCAATTCAACTGAGGAATGATCTGCATGAAGAGAAGGAAGCATTGGCCAAAGAAAAGGAGGACCTACTGTGTGAGAAGAAAAGGTTGCAGATGGAGCTCAGCAACAGGGCGAAGCGCGATGCTGATGAGAAGAAGATTGTGTTTGCAGTCATCCTTGGTTTGGTTGTGGTGATGGTAGCTGTTGTGTTGGCTGTCATGTTCAAGAAGAAATGAAACTCCACTACTGGAGTTGTGGACTTGCGATAGAAGTATCAGTTGAACTCACCTAGGTGTTCTTTTGGTAGCACTAATGTTATCTGCTTTTGTTGGACTTGTAACAATGTGTAAGGCTACTTCCTGTCTTATGGATGTCCCTGTTAATGTTTATGTCAAGCTGCTGATATTTCTTGTGGAATGGAATTAGTCTTGCATATGAAAACTGGTTAGGAACAAATGATATCAGTTGCAAACAAGGTACATTGGTACATGAGTTGGTAGATTGAAATACATTCATCACTTATGTGTTACATTGAGTAGAGTCTAATACAAATTAGAGCTAGAATGATGGCTATGATCATGAGGAGAGTAGTGATGACACATGGACTGGAGTGCATCACTTCTATATCACTAGTTACACTAACTTGCCCAGGGCTTGGATTCTTGTCTATGCCTTGGTCTGCATCATCCAGTTTCCCATGGCTTGGATTCTTGTCTATGCCTTGGTCTGCATCCTCCAGTTTTCCATAGTATGCATGAATTGCTTCCTCCCGAGACTTAAAACTCTTGAAGCATGCATTGTTGTATCCTGACACTTGTCGTTGGCAAGTTGCCCAGTCACTATAAATCCCTGGGATCCTTCCTCTAAACACCACATACCACTTCATCTGTGCCACCAAGAAGAATTAACATCAAATGTAACAGCAGTATGTGGTATAACAGGAATGGCACAAAGCATCAACAAACCATGATTCAAAGCAACAAACAAATCAGAGGAAAATGAGACATTGCATTGCAAGCAACCCAGCTCTAGATAATATTGTTCATGGTGATATACACCAAGTACCAGCTCATCTATGCAACAGTAGAGGTAGCAACCATGCAGTTCCTAAAGTTAACCCACCACCAGATACTGCCTAATTTACAGAAGAGGTAACATTGGTCTAATCCACCGGTTTAGTTACATTAGGATCCATTGGCTCAATTGGATCAAATGGTTAGATTGGTAGTCAAAAAACACTATGGTCAGCTGGGTTAGATGGTTGAGTAGCTCAACCAAGCATGTTATGCTTGCTTAGGTGAGTAGCAATCCACAGGTCCTTGTCATCTTCATCCATGTCCAGGAAACCCAGTGCCGACCTCTTGTGCTCCATCAGGTGGTCCAGACAGAACATCAGCTGGTGCCTAGGGAAGTTGCAGCAACCCATGACAACCTTGACGATGCCTGGTGCAGCTTCAGCATTGATGCTCTCCTTGACAGCTCCAGCAAACCCCCAAACAGCTTCTGTCAGGCCTTGATATGTTGCTGCCTCTTCCTCGGCCCTCTTCCTCTTTCCACCAGCAGATCCCTCGCTTCTGGGCTTGGGGGTAGGAGGTTCAGCAGTGAGGTCAATGGTTGGCGCAGGAGCTTCAGTGTCCACATCAATTGTTTCAGCATCAGCAGGATCTCTCAGTGGCTCATTGGATCCCATGGCATACCTCCCAGTTGCCACACCACCACCAAAGATAGCTTGCATCTGGGGGTAGTTGACCAATGGGACATTCAGGAACTCTGCATCCTTTGGATGGTCCTATTCATGAGAAGGAAAGCCAATGTTAGTTGCACTGCTCAAATGAGAAAAACAGAACTAGAAATAGTTAACAAGACCAATTGGCTACCTTGATATGTCCAGCATAATGCTCAGGAGCCAAAGAGATCATGCAGTTATCATCATCCCAAAGTTCCCCACTCAACTCCTTCAGCCTGCAGATCTTCACCCACCTTGCACGCCACTTACGAAGGTGGTTGTACACCTGGGACCCAGTGACATCAATCCTTGAAAATTCTGTCAACATCTTTGCCACTTTGTTGAGGTGCACATCCTTGAAACCTTTGTCAGTCTTCACTCCTTCTGTTACCAGGTCAGTGAAGCGGCGTAGCACAAACCCGGACATGGCAGGAGTCCAGTTCAGCCTAGCACCAGGAGCATTGCCTTGCACATTGTTCTCAGCCCCCACAACCTCTGGAACATCATCAACCACCACAGGAGCACCAAGACCAGCCATTTCCTACCCACAAATTTGGTATAGTACACATGCAAATTAAACCAAAGGTAATATGAACAAACAAACATATGGATAGGAACATGAGGAGAGTTCATCATTGCAATAAGAAATGGCCTTAGCAAGTAGTATTAGTTCAAGTCATACACAACACAGATACAAGACAAATCACCAGATACAGAGGTTCATCTTAGAGTTATTACATCATAGGGACCAGGAAGTAATTATTAAGTTCTAGTTCCTGACACCAGTCCTATTCTGCCACATTTGCTGAGCCCATGAGTCCCTCTTTGCTGACCAGGTGGCATTGTCCATGACAACATCGTCAGGAGGAGCTTCATTAGTGGGATTAGCAGTCCAGGTGTCCTCTTGTGGAATGTACTCATCATGACCATGTCTCAGTATCCAGTTGTGTAGGATACAACATGCTATGACAAGCTTGACTTGTGTCTTGTATGGATGGAAGGGTTTGTTGTACAGGATCTTAAACCTATTTTTTAGTGCCCCAAAAGCCCTCTCCACAGTTACCCTCAGAGATGAATGTCTTAGGTTGAACAGCTCCCTAGGATTTTGTGGCTACCTTGACCCATACTTCCTAAGGTGGTACCTTGTGCCTCCGTACGGTGGTAGGAAGCCTGGCCTGACTGCATACCCAGCATCTACCGGGTAGAACTTCCCTAACAGTGTACAACAGAACATAATGAGACAAGATCTGAATAGGCTCTAGCTTATATGAAGTGGTGTATGTGTGGTTACCTTGAGGAACTCTAAGACCATCAGGTCTCTGAAGGGCATCGGCCAGGATTAGAGCATCATGAGCTGAACCCTCCCACCCAGCTAAGACATAGGTAAACCTTAGGTCAAAATCAACAGCTGCAAGGACATTCTGGGTTATAGTATGCTTCCTTCCCATAAAAGCAGCTCTGGCTGTTTCATGTACTCTAGCTAGGACATGTGTTCCATCAATGGCTCCAATACAGTCCTAAAGAAGGTGACCATTCATTATTAATATTATGTTGCAACAGAGAGGCAAGGCTTATGTTTCAGATATATAGTTCAATAGGGCAAACCTTGAAGTAGGGGTTCCACTTCCTGCTGTTCTGGATTTTGGCTGGGACAGCAGAAGATGGTGGGACTATCATTTCAGACCTAAGCTCAGCCACTGCATACAAGACTTGCTGAAAATACCTTTGGATAGTTTCAACAGACCTTAAGAAGGGGAACTGGATGCACCTAAACCTTTGGTTGTGGCCTACAACAAACAGGAACATTGCAACCTGCTCCTCAATGTTGCAATGTATGGTATCTTTCAGCAAGGCCCTACTACGAAACAGGTCACAAAGCTGGAAAAAGGGTGCCCTTTTCATCCTAAGTAGGTTAACACATTGGGTGTCATTGGAGTGGTAGATGAAAGCTTGGTTTTTCTTTCTTTGTTCATCTCTGGGAAGCATGGGACCATATGTCACTGCTGGTCTGGCATGAGCTAGATTCCTTAACCTAATAGTTACCTAAGCACTGATAACCCCAATGAGTGCTGCACCCCTGATTATCAGATCTCGCCTCCTGGCAACAACCTCATCATCCGAGGAACCCATCTCTAGAAAAATATGAACCCATCCATTAGATTCAGTACTGGTGATTGTCTTGCATCAATGTGTAATGCAAAAAAAACCACGGCTGTGACATCCAGAGACGCACCACCCAGTGGTACTACTCATCATCAACCATTCCCTACCACTCAGAATATAAAACGAACAAATCAGTACCTTAACAAGGTGCATCATCTCGATTCAAGCACATCTTGCCGCAAACAAACATCAAGACGCGAGATCCACAACTAACAGAAGAACAAGTTGTGCATATCTTGGGGCCAGGCTTGGGCTAGGCCAACAATCCAATCACGCCCATAGCAGATCTTGCCGCAAACAAACATCAAGACGCAAGATCCACAGCTAACATAACAACAAGGTGCGCATATAGCAAATCCTACCGCAAACAAACATGAAGACGCAAGATCCACAACTATCAGAAGCACAAGTCGCGCATATACTAGGTCTGGTTACAAACAAGGGAAGGAACATGCCCAAAATCCCAGATCTGCAGGCTTCGACTAGAGGGAGACGCGAAGACAGGGGGATTTGAGGGGGAAACTCATACCGCAACACGGGAAGAGGGAGGAAAGGCTTCCTCGTCGGTCTTGCAACGACAGCGCCCCGGGGGGGGGGGGGGGCACTTACCTCTGCCGGCGCCGGGAGGGAGAGCGAGAGGAGCGAGGCGAGAGCGAGAGCGCGAGCGCCGGCGGCGAAGAAATGGGAACAATAGCGGGGGTAACCCTAACGCGCACCCGCTTTATATATGCCGGCCAGCGACAGCCAGGTTGGGCCCGCGGGCGTGGCCCGAGCGGGCGCAATGCAGCCTGCATAAGCGAGGAACGCGGCTCCCTCGCGTTCCCGCTTATGCGGGCCGTACGCCCCGTTTTGGCTCCCCCGGGCCTGGCTTATGGCCAAGTGCAGCCATCCAAACAAGGCCTAGTTGCACTATGGGGGCCTGGCTACACCCTTGGCCACCCATCCAATCACACCCATACTGCTTCGGCAACACTTTTTGTCCTTCTCTTCGCTCTGGACAGAGCGCTAATGGACATGATAAGGGAACAAGTGGAGCGTGTTGTTCCTAATGGAAAGAAAGACACCGCTACTTTGCTTCTTTGTTGGACCGACGTGAACACAATGGTTTTTCATCAAGATCATGAACCAACTCAAATTTGGATCTTGACATATCAGTTATTTTTAACCATATGCATCTCGTCAGGAAGTTGGTGGGCTGGTCATGAATTAGGTTGGGGTGGATGGTGGTTTTGGGATCCAGTAGAAAATGCGAGATATCCTGTTCATTTGGCTTATCAACAACCAGCTAGCAGTATTTTTCTCTCTGCACAAACCAACACCAGCCACCAGCCAGCCAGCAGTATGTTTCTCTCAGCACAAACCAGCACCAGCCACCAACCAGCCGAACAGGATAGCCACAACTTGTATTAATTCGGTAATTCTACCCCTTCTTCATTATTGGTCCTTGCTTCTTAATATTTTAACTCTTTCATGCCATGTCTCAGGAACCGTGTCAATACAGTCTGGATTGATAGCTCATGTTCATAGTTCTGCTATAGACGATACACGAGGAAGATTTTTATGGCGGTTATTCCTTCTAATTATAGCCATATCTATGACTCTCTTTTATCAGATGAAGCAGGTGGCATCGGTGCGTAGAATCTATAAAAAAGATATAGTTGTGGCACAAAGTACTCTTGTGCACCTACGCCACTCGGCTCGTGTGCAACCTCGCCCCATTACGTCATAGAAGAATTTTGTTGCTGGGCTGGTTATGCAGAGCCAGCAACTGGCTGACGAATTTCGTCCTATCCAGAAGGGAAAAAGTCTATATAACCCTGTGAACTATTAGCGTTGGTTTACTTTACCTCCCAACCTATAAAATGGGTATTCTACCCCCTGAACTATCCAAAACCATGCAAATAACCCCCTAGGGCGGTTTTAGAAGTGATTTTGCCTATGTGTCGTTACACGTGGACATGACGTG
The DNA here is from genome assembly GCA_033239725.1 of Echinochloa phyllopogon. Classification (NCBI taxonomy): domain Eukaryota; kingdom Viridiplantae; phylum Streptophyta; class Magnoliopsida; order Poales; family Poaceae; genus Echinochloa; species Echinochloa phyllopogon. The sequence goes on from BTCW01000012.1 coordinate 21,794,831, forward strand.
GCAACAATAGATTTAAAAGTCTATATCACCCTCTAAAGTATTGACGTTTGTCAACATAACCCCCTCAACTATATGATTGGATATTAAGCCCCTTGAAATATTCAATATTGTCTAAATCATCCCAAAACGGGTTTTTATGTTATTTTGCTGATGTGGAGTATGCCACGGAAGATGATGTGATATTGACCCATCCATCTCCCTCGCATACACACAAATAAACACGTCCCACTAATCTTCTATGCACTATTGTAAATCCGTGGAAATTTCACATCAACTTGACCTATTCTAACTCGTCTTTTGTAACTCACCGGCAAAGTGCAACAAGAATGCAAAATAGAAGTTGGCATAAAACCAATATCGGGGTGATTTAGATAATATTAAATACTTCAAGGGGCTAAATATCTGATCATATAGTTGAGGGAGTGATGTTGACGAACCTCGATACTTTAGGGGGTGAAATAGACTTTAAACTTGATGTTGCCACACCACGTCTATGTGTAATGCCACGTAGGCAAAACCGCTTCTAAAACCACATCGGGAGGTTATTTGTATGGTTTTGGATAGTTCAGGGGATAAAACATCCGATTTTGTAGTCTATGGAGTGAAGTTGACCAGCACTGCTAGTTCAGGAGGTTATATAGACTTTTTAGTCCATGCAAACACTGCAACGAGGAAAGAAAATCGGGCATCGGTGGTGATATGACATTTTTTACCATTGATATTGTGACGTGACCTACGGAAAAGAAGTGTTCCCATATAGATGGAGTATGGCAGCTTCATGGAGAACTACAACACATAAATTAGAAATGGCCCCCTTGATTATTCAAAGCCAACATTTTTTTCTCCCTACCGAGAATCCTGAAAGGGATTTTGCAATCGCGTTTGGCAGCAACCCCCCCCCCCCTCCCCCAAGACACTCTCGCTCCCCCAAAATACTCGTGGAGTCGGCAGTGATGAAGAGCGTGCGACCACCGGTGCACGTCACAATCAAATGAGGGGAGTTCCTGAGTCAGCGGATGAACCGAAGACGAGCGGGTCGATGGACGAATAAGCAGCGACACTTTCTTTCCTCATTAAATGATGGTCACATCAGCTCATTTGATCTATGTGGCAATAAAAAGACAGCTGCTGTCCATGGGTTGTACATGCCCTTAGATGATGTGTCACTCTAGATAATTGTGTCCACGAAACTTTATTGCAGGAACATTCTTCGCAGGAACATATATCTTTATTATTAAACTGGCCACGTAGTAACTAGAACACAGGGGAAAACGTCTTTGCAAACACGAGTCAACGGCTAGCTGGCTGGGTCCACGGGCCCCCCACTAGGCCCCGCACGTCAGCCACCCAGAGCCCGGGCCGTTGGACGGCCACGTGTCGGTGGGTGGCGTCGCCCGACGACGACTCGTAGGATTCCATCCCTGCCCACGAGGAATCTCTCTCTCGGCTTCGAATTCGAAATTTCAATTCCCACAAGGCAAGTTGGCCTCTCCGCCGTCTCACTCACCCTCACCCAGGATTTCTCTCTCTATAGAAAAGAACTCGAAAAGCCCCATCCCCATTCGCTTTCTCGCTCCTCTTTCTCGCCTAGAGAGAGAGAGAGAGAGAGAGAGAGAACCACTGGGGGAGGAAGAGAGCGGCGGCCGGCGGGGACATGGCGACCAAGGCGAGCAGCGCGGCCTCGGGCGCGGCCTACGAGGAGCAGCGCAGGAAGCGGGTGCTCGAGAACCTCAAGCACCTCGAGGTCACGCTCTTCGCCCTTCCTCCTCCAGACGGATCAATCCATGGATCCCCTTCTCCTCTCATGTTCTTCCGAGTTCCGAGCGGATCTCTGTGGGGCCTCTTTTTTTTTTGGTATCGATCTCTTTGTGTTTCTAACCGTCGCGCTTGGTTTCTCTGCGCAGGATTTGGGCATATCGGAGATGTCGAAGAGCCTGCTGCAGGCGGCGAGGCTGCAGAAACAGAACAAGGTGCAGGCCGCGCGCACAACGTTGCCGCTCGCGCGCGCGTGTGTTACGGGCTAGTGTGGCGATGCCGGGTTGAGCTGTTGTGGTTCTGTTTTGCAGGGCGGCGTGCGCGCGAGCCCCAAGGCGAAGAAGATGTTCGACGCCACCGAGGTGCGGCGTTCCTCGAGGACGAGGGCCACGGTTTCCTACAAGGATGATGATGTGAGTTCTCCGTTGGCCTGTACCCGTACTGATCGAAGAACGGAGTATGCAGTTTTCGTGAAATTGATAACCGTAGATGTACCCTGTTTCAAGATCCTTTCGAATTTTATTCCTGTATATATTGCTGTAGTATGGTGTATTCTTGATTTTAGTTGTGTGGGTCACACATCTCATGTACTCGAGTGTGACTTTTTATGGTCACATCCAGGCCCTGTTTGGATGGAAGTCTTTGTAGTTTTATAAAAATACCATTTGAGGTGTTTGGATGTAACAAACTTCATAGTTTGAAAACCATGTTAATAGTTTAATTGAAACTGCAAAATACTATTTTTTTATAAAGGGCAGTATTTATCCATTCTAACTACAAAAGCTTTCAGAATTCAGACACTGTATCACCCCAAACGGGTAGTGGTCTTTTTGGAGGTTTTACATCAGACCTCTTTTTTTCCAAACCGTGGTTTTGCACGCCTAGATTTTTAAAAGTACAGTTTCTTGATACCACGGTGTCTCAAAAGTCAAAACTACGACATCCAAACAGGCCAGAGCTAATTCATCCAAGGGCGAGTTAGTCCACTACAGATTATTCTATATTTTGGTGGGATGAAATTATGATATTATGTTCTTGTTGGTAATGGACTAATCATTATGATCCCATAGGGCTGTGATATGAAATTAGTTCTACCTGAAATTTGTAGTGTGACTGAGGCGGCATTGTTTCCTTTTTAAGTGCTGGAGCATTTTGTGGCTTGCAATTCTAATGTTATTATTGACATTTTTTTTTTTCTGTTCCACCAGTTTGGAGAACTAGATACTTTTCTTCGTCGCAAAAGGTAATGCCTTTGTTTACCTTGTCCATGTAAATTATATGGTGTTGTGCCTGGACCCAACAATTGGCTACTTTCTTGTGTTGAACAGGCGCAGTGGTGGTAGGAACACAGAGCAGGGAAGAGGATACACTGGAAGAGTTTCTTCTTATGAACAGCAACAACGTGCTTTCAGAAGAGCTGAGAAACTTCAGGATGGTCTAGACCCTAATAACCCATCGTTTGTTAAGACAATGGTTCGATCCCATGTGTCCAGCTGCTTTTGGCTTGTAAGCTCTACAATGTTGTGTAATTAGGATTTCTTTGACTATTTTTTTGGATAAAAAGATAGTATTTTACTAATAAATGATATAATCTTTTTCACCTTAGGGCCTTCCTACAAGCTTCTGCAAACAGAATCTGCCTCCCAGAGAGTTTAGGATGGTGTTGGAGGATGAAGATGGTGTTGAATTTGATGCTGTCTATATTGGGAACCGAACAGGTCTAAGTGGTGGATGGAGGGGTTTTGCGATGCACCACAACTTGGAGGATGGGGATTCCTTGGTCTTCGAATTGGCTGAGCATGACAGATTTAAGGTACATTGTGCTTTAAGTTTAGTTCAACATTGTACACTAATCGACTGTAAAGATTGTCTTATCATGGCTGTTTATAAACTTGCAAATGTTTTTAATCTTCTCCTAGTTGCACATTCTCCATAAGAATGAAACAAAATCCAAAGTTTCTGACATGAATAGTCTGGAAGAAACCATGTTTGCAGAAGCGCCCCCTAATGTATCAAGCAAGCATGTCAAGAAAGGAATTAGCTTAGCTGTTGGGCCTGTTAGATTGGTATTACTAACCTGATGCCTTGATGCTTATCTCTCCTGCGTTCTATACTATGTCAATATTTATGAATGAATATGCGGCTATAAATATCCTGTCAACAACTCTGTAATTTCTTCTTTTTGCTGGGCTAACCATTTGTTCTATTATATATTCAGTTGCATTTTGTTGGGTCTACTTGAGTTGAATGAACTTCACATTGCAATTCTTTATCTATTGCAGATTTATATAATAAAAGCTATAGATGATGATGAAGTAGAAGAGGATGAGTCTGATGACAAGAATGCCCGTGTGGGTACTAAGGAAGAGCCTGCCCAGGAAGATTCACCTACTGCTGAGCCTCCAAAAGGTGCCAAAAGGAGAAAACTCCGTGGACGAAGGTAGTTTGCCTATTTTCTAAATCAAATTTGAAATAGTAGGCACTATTTGGTGGAAGAATGTTGCACTGCTAGCGACGCACCTCCTGTCAGGTCATCTATTTTGCTCGTTTTTTGTTGGCCTGTTCCTTTTCAAATTATGGGTGACCAATTACAACCCATATATCGCCGCAGCAAGTACACCTATCAATGTAGGTAGCCCTTGATTCGATGTAAATATGTAGTTTGACACTCAGAGCACTTGTGTTCTCAGAATTCATATGTGCTACTAATCTATGTGCTACTAATCTAATGTTGGTTTAAACAATGCTTCTGTTCGTATGAATAATGATATCATATGTGCAGTGAAACTTGTTACTTCTGAACACCCACACCCAAGAGACCCTCAAGGCTTCAACATGTCGACGTTCTCATCTCTATTCATTTACAGAAAGCCATACCTGAAAGCTAAAAGGTTAGGCAAATAACGTTTTAGACATGCTGTGTATCATACGCTCTACATCTGGCTGAATAATTTAGAAGGAAAGGGCCTGGAGTGGTAAAGCTATTATGTTAGGCCCTCCGTTTTGGAGTACAAAACAAACTTGTCGCATATTCACAAGAATTACACCATGAAAACACCATGACTACCGAGGAGTCACTCTTCCAGAAATCATGCCGCTGCTCGCATCAAGGCTTCCAGAGATCTGAGACGAGACGAAGAGGGTTCCGCTCGCTGAAGCCGACAATGATTTACTCACGTCGGTTGAGTCTGTCTCGGAGGTTTCCAGCAGAACCAGGTCCTCTTCAGGCATCATCCTCAAGATGAGCTCAAGTTCTCTCACAATCTCCCACATGGAAGGCCTGTTATCAGTTTCATCCTGGCAGCACTTGGTTGCTAGAGATAGGAACCTCCTGATGCATTCTGGAGGGCACGAGCCCATCCGGCCGTCCATTATTTTGGAAATATTGCCTGATTGGCAAGCAGAGTTTACCTACAGCAATAGGAAAATGTTGTTCTTAAATAACATATGTGCTTGGTTTTTTTTTCTGAAAGCAAGCACGAGATAAGTTTCCTGATAATACTATAAAGTCTAGGTTATGGATTTTCAAAGGAGGGTCCTCATTTTCTATTGCAAGAGTTGGACTGTCATTTAAAGGTGGTCTGAGTCCAGAGTTGAAGATTGGTACCTCTCTCACTATGTTTTTACCATGCTCAATTGGCTTCATCCCAGTCAACATTTCAAGGAAAACAACACCGAGGCTATAGACATCGCTCTTGTCCGTCAATTTGTGAGTTAGGAAATACTCTGGATCAAGATAGCCCTGCCAAAATGAAATGGTATAGAACTGCTGCAAAAGAAAGCATGACAATTTTGACATTGTCGATGTGACTGACAGTCTGACACTTACTGGGGTGCCCTTAACAACAGTGGAGACATGATCTGGTAATGTCCCTTTGACATCCGGCATTGGAGCAAGCCTTGAGAGACCAAAATCGGCTACCTTTGCGGCAAATTTGGAGTCCAACAGGATGTTGCTGGCTTTCACATCACGGTGGAATATAGGTGGATTTGCTTCAGTGTGTAGATACAAAATTCCCTTTGCGGCACCCAATGCGATTTTCAACCTCAAACCAAAACTCAGAGGTCTTTTGGACTTGGCTGTGGTTGGCAAATGATATAAGACAAGAAGAGGTGGTTAGTGCAGATTAAGAATATTGATTAGCAGTGGAAAGAGGAAATGTTCAAATGTTTGACAATGGATCTTGCCAATTACTTACCAGAAATATGATCACGTAGAGTACCATTTGACATGAATTCATAAACCAGCATCTGCAAAACATTCTCTGAATGAGCAGTTCGGGGACGCTGACAACATATATCTTGTACATATATAATTGAAATAAAATGGTTTCACCTGTTCGTCTAGTTCATCGCAATAGCCAACCAATGAAACCAAATTACGATGATGCAATCTTGACAATAACTCTATTTCTGTGCAGAACTCCTTTGAACCTTGAAGTGAGTCCTCATGTGCTCGTTTGATTGCTACAATTGCTCCATCAGCTAGAGTACCTTTGAAGACTTTTCCATAACCTCCTTGGCCAACTTGGGCTGATAGATCAAAATTATTTGTGGCTATAGCCATTTCTTCAAATGTGAAACATCTAACACCATCAATTTTAACAGAAAACCTTGACACTGCAAACAACATGATATGTATCTTCAGGTTCTTGAACAAGACATCTGCTAACAAGGCTAAAAAGTCACTCATACAAAATGACTTACATGAACGCTTTGAAACTGTTCTATGTCTTGAACGCCTTCTCACTATAAGGGCAGTAGCTACTGCAGAAAATACAACAGCGCCAGCTATTGAGCATGCTAAGATACCGCCCAATGCAGCCTTGCTTAAACCTGAAGGTGCATTTGGAAATTCTGCAAAACCCCGATGGATAAAAAACTTTAATTGGGCTCAGTGGACATATTCAGTGAAGCACAAGTCCAGGAATCAATTAATTGCTAGTCAACCCATGTCCTAAAAAAGCAAATGCCACAACTTATTATTTCAATTTCTACAATAAGCTTCAGGGATATACACATGAAAACAACTTGCGAACAGCAAGTGGAGAAACTTTAGTTTGAGGAAGTAACACTTGCTATTTTGTTGCATGCAATCGTTACACTGTATGCTGCTAATCAAGCTAACAGAAATGCTATAAAGGGTTATCATAATAAACCAAAATAAGTTTACGAAATAAAACACATAATCTCTCCCACTATTATATTTCTTTTCCTCGCAGGAAAAAAGAAGAAGCTAATATCAGCACATAGTTTTGAATGATATAATCAATATCTTCAAAGTGAACACGTACCATCTGCATAGGAACCTAGTGTGAAGTTGAGAAGCTCATATGGACCAAACACATCTGAAAGAGTTATTTCCCAGCCAGCAAGTACGTGTCTTAGTCTCACAATCTCAGATACATTGAATATACTTGAATTACTTGGAAATAACTTCATATGCATATTTAGCCTTGGACCAACTTCCCATATGTAGTGCTCAATATTAAGCTGATAGCGAAACAGTTGCAACAAAGTTGACAGGTTGATTTCGAAGGCAACTTCATAGGGAAGAAAATCTGTTATTCCTGGACTCTTCAGCCGAAGTCCAACTCCAAGTGGCACCGCACAAAAGCAAGGTATAGGCGATGATGGATTGTACTCGTAATTTTTATCTGTGGGGCAAGGTTGACAAAAGGTAGAGCCTTGTTCATTTTTGGATGTTTGCTGGTTTACTGACATGGGTTGGCACAGGTTAGTTATAAGGACTCCATTAGTATTTCCACACACAGGGTTTCCATATAGCCTGTCGAAAATGACAACAGCAGTGATCACTATCCATTGTATATTTGCATGTGAAATTAGTCATGATGATTCAAGAGTAGTATGTGAAGATAACTGTTTGGTAGTCCTAACAACATAGTTTCAAACTGTTACATAGATACAGACACTAGGTCATAAAGGAAAAAAAGGTGGTCTATATAGCTCTAAATTAACCACCAAATGCAATTATCAGAAAAAAATGCTATCAAACTTGCATGATCACAATTAAGTATATGCATGGACTATGGATACATTAATGTAGAAATGAAATTTGAGATGCATAGCATATATGTATGAGGGCATACATGACAGTGACATTTTGGGGAGGATCAAATGTAGCCGGAATTGTCTCGAGAGAATTGTTTTGGAAGTCTCTGTGTTATTAAAAAAAATGATCACCACATGTCCTGTTAGATCTGAAAAGAAATACTTCTGCAAAAAAAGGTTCATACAGAACAAGGCTTCTATTTCCAGTAAGAATGATGCCATTCCAGATTGTTGAGGGAACAGAACCATTTAAATTATTATCTTCGAGTGACCTGAAAAATAAAATTCCCACGTGATCTGAGAAGAATAAAACATAATAAATTATATAATAGCTTCAAAACTTTTACATATGTACTCTTTTTATTTTTCTAGAATATTTAGGAGACTGCATGTCATTACATCGAGACGAAGAATAATATGTAATTGTATTTTCAAATGCACCCCTTTTGAAAGTAACCAAGACAAACTACAGTTTGAATTGATGTAGGTAAAACCAGTACAGATTTGAATCCAATTATGAGCAGATTACAAGTAGAAGTTATGTAACCTCTTCCTATATAAGATGTATATCAAATTCACAAAATTGAATTTGAAATAAACAGAACCATATACAACAAATCGTATCTGTATTCAATACAAATATGCTCAGAGAACTATTTAGCAAACTATACTTACAATATCTGAAGGTTAGGAAGCCCTGAAAAGTTCTGTGGGATAGTTCCATTGAGCATGTTGTGCGACAAATCACTGCCAAATAACTACAAATTAGATCGATGATTAATGGAAATAGAGAAGTTTTATCATAAATACATACATTGTAGTGATATTTGAAGCAAGCTTATTAGTTGGTATAGATCCTGTCAGCTGGTTCCAGCTAATATCCCTGAAAAAAATGAACGCGAGAGTTTATTAAGACATGCATGCAGTTAAGCTGAAAGAACAGAAAAATTGGGTGCATGTTGTAAAGGATAGAATTACTCTGATCTTAAATTTCTAATTTAAATGTCCCAAGAGCCAATAGTAACGATCAATAGTCGTAATGCTAAAATACATTAACTGAAGAACTTATACTGAGATGTACTTAAGCAAGTCTGGTGTGCTCACAAATAGCCAAGTTGAGGTATGCTACTCAGATCAGGAAGAACTCCTTGCAAGCTGCAATTCCGAAGACTCCTGGTAAAACACGAAATGTTATCCTCATCTTTTATTAATTATGGATAATTAGGCATTATAGAAGCTGAATGTTGGCATAATGGATGCTTATAATTACCTTCTGAGTAAAGACTAAAACTGAATAACCATATGATGTATGGAAGGTATTTACAGTTTTCATCTTCATATAATAAGGGAGAAAGGCAAAAAATAAAACACAAGAATAACAGAAAAAGTTCATTCTTACAGCTTTAGTAGTGTGGATATGTTGCTATATGTAGTAGGGATGGAACTTCCACTGAAGTTATTGTTATCAGCCTGACTAGAAACCGAAATGCATGAATGTCAGAAACAGATAATGTTTCTCTGATCGGAAGCATTTTTTTCTTTGACTATTACAGTGAGGTAAAGATAAATCCATTGCAAAGTACATACAATATTTTCAAAGCAGGTGCCTCTGCAAATTCTGGAGGAAGACGTCCAGATAGATTGTTATTGTCAACAAGCCTGCAATGTTTTCATTACAGTAGGAGAATGAAGATTAGTTTAATTTTTCAGTCTGTAATTTGCATAAGAAAAAAGAAAAGAAGTAGAGTTCCACATACAGGTGAAGAAGTATAGGCAATCTGGACAGTTCGGATGGGATGCTCCCACTTAATGAATTATTATTCATATGACTAAAATGCACCGGATGATTGAGGTTAGAAATAAGTTCAAATGGAAAGGAAAAGCATAGGTACAATGGAAATAACAATACTTACAGATGTTTGACACTTCTTAAATTGCCAAATGATTTAGGTATGGGGCCGAATAATTGGTTTTGGTCAACCTGTAATCTGTTTAAGTTTTGAAGGTTGCCGATCTCATCTGGCAAAATACCGGAGAGCTGATTTCCATTCAAAAGTCTGCAAAAGGTTTTTAAAGTAACCAAATTAACTTTGTTTAATACATGTACATTAAGATATTGCTGTAAATGTTTACAGATAAGAAATGGTACTGTCAAACTGATGTTCTATTATGTGCATGAATTGTTTAGAAATTCTGAATAATTCAATGAAAGGCAAAAAAAAGTAAAAAAGAACTTACATAAGTTTTAGTGTAGTAATATCTCCTATCTCCTTTGGGATGCTACCAGTTAAGTTGTTCCACATAAAATCCCTTCAAGAAAAACAGCAGTTAGTTAAATAGCATGAGAATCAATAATAAATGTCCCTAGAAAAACGAACCAAGAATAAGCAATTAAAATGGTAATAGAAAATTTGCTGGCAAGGCACCGCAAACTTATGCACGTATTGAAAAGATGGTGAAGTGAAACTAGTACAGCTTACAATTTACAAAATGCAGGAAAACTCAAGAAAATGAGGAAGTTGGAACTTCAGAGTAATACTTACAATGTTTTCAGCTGGGATAAAAGACTGACCTCAGGTGCCAAAGTTCCAGAGAGATTCATCTTAAACAACTGTCTGCGTAAAAATAATGCTTTAGGAATAACTTAAACCTTACAGTAATGACTTAATGAGATACTAGATTAATTATATCCCATATTGTGATGATATAAAACATAAGCGAAGTTTAAAAATTCATGAAAGATCAAACAAAAAAGGCCTTCGAAAAGAAACCTGAGCAACGGCTAGGAGTTGTAAACTTAGGCTAACAGTAGTAACTAGAGTACTAGACTGAGGTTTCATGTTAGTGTGTCAACCATAATAATGTGAGCTACAGTTAGATGATTGGAAAAATTATAGACAGCGTGAGCAGTTCATGTCTCAGTTGGACTGGTACACGTGGCATAAAATATTATTTTTTGTAAAGAAGCCACATAAAGTCCGCATTTAACTGTAAGATGCACTGTTTAAGAACAAGAACGCATGCTGATGTTTCTTCAAGGGAGATCTCACTACAGAATATGGTAAGCAACACTAACAGAAATAAGAAATCAAAGTTCAAAAACTTCAAATACAATGAATAATAAGAAAGAAGTACTGGTCATACAATTCTGTTACATGAAGAAGTGTATCATCATTCACTTTGTGGCAGAAGACCCCTGTCCAATTTGATCTGCACGGATCTCCCCTATTCCAATTCTTAAGGTTATCCATGGGATCAACTAATCTTCCCTTGATAGCCCTGAGCGCATTGACTGCATTATTGGAAGAAATTATTCATTTGCCACAAGGTTTCAATTAGCACAGATTAGCATATGGCAGTCAGAAATTACCTTCTGAAGGATCAGTACTCTGCCCCAGTGCAAAGCAGGGGAGCAGCACAACCAGGAAAGCTGCCCGGAGGACACCCCCAAACTTAGCCATTCCTCCGAGAAAATGAGCAACAACTTGTTATATCCCCAACATCGCAGTTTCCAAAACTTAATTCCTATCCAAGAAAAAGACATTTGCTTAATAAAATCCAAAGCAAGATCAATCTAATGATTAGCACCACCATCATTCTTGATGATGTGGATTTGTACGATCAGGGGAAAAGATTATGTATCTTTGCATGGATTTTTAATGGAAGGGGAGATAAAGATCAGACGGGCAAATATGATATTAACCACATGCAGTAATGCACCTACCAAGTTCTAACAACCTGTCTGGCCCAACTGTCCTCTGCTCAATCAAACCGAACCCTTTTTGAGCAAATATTGCTCAGCTTCACCGACAATTAATTCAACTACACTGATGATAACACCTTCCAACTTTTGCGACCACGACGTGTCAACTAAACTAGCAGATGCAACACATACTCCCGTTTGATGTATATATAAGAACTGACGAAGGCAAACGTTTTCCTTCCTCTCAGAACAGAATCCCTTTTAAATACAAATTTCAAACGAACAAACAAGGAGCCAACAACAAGATTCCCCATAACATAATTGCTCGAGAGAGGAATAAAAAAAATAAGATTCGCAAAACATTCGTAAACGACACCCGTAGACGGTATCCCGAACGAACAGATTTTAGCAAGAACTCACCTTGAAGTCAAGCCAGAGAGGCACTTCTTCTATTCTTTCCCGGGAGGAAATGGCGGCGCCCGGCGGAGAAGGCGGTTGAGGTTCAGGGCGAAGTGGTGAAGGAGTCGGGGGTGCGCGAGTGATTGAGAACGCGGCGGTTCTCCTCCGGCCTCCCTCTCGATCCTATCCGCTTGCTTACTTCAGCGCAGCGCCCCGCCCACGCGAGCAGAACGAGTCCCGCTGCTCCGTGGTTCTTGCGGAGTTGGGTGGCCTGCGCCGGCGCTAATGCTTGAAGTCTTGAAGTCCGATGGCTGTGGAGTGGTGGAGACCCTCGCCGTCGCGACGCGCGTTTTATAGAGTGGTAGTTGGTAGATTGCAGAGCAGTGGTGGGGGTCTCCTCGTTGGAATCCTTTTTGGGTAAAGCAGAGTGTTTTTCCCCCACTAAAACATGAGAGTAATTATATAATAATTATGCATTAATTATAGCTTTATTAAGTTTGTTATATTTATCTCGCAAAATAGACATGACTTATGCAATTAGTTTTATAATTACTTTATGTTTAATACATATAATTGTCATTTATTTAAGGGACTAAACTTTAGCCTCTTAGATATGTAGATCTAGGATACTGACTGAAGGGGGTAAATAGGCGGTTTAAATCTAAAAGCACATCATTAGAGAAATTTAATTAGAACCAAATTTAATTAGAACAATAAGAGAGATTAAATTTCTAGTTCCTCTATATCTTTGTTGAAGGTTTGCAACCTAGGATGACATGAAACAATTCAATCTCTAGAATGTAAATTGCTCAAAGTAATTGCTTGAACGAAAATGAGAAAGATAACCAAACACAAGACACGAATTTATCCCACGGTGTCATGACTTGTTGGTCGCCCCTAATCCACGTTGAGGTGGATTCAATGTTAAATCGCTCCTCTATCAAGTCACCGCTTGATGTATGACCGGCTAGAACCAATGAACCGCTCCAAACCTCGATTCCACTAGAGTTGCTCTTCACCGCTCCGGCAAGGTGAGCACAATGACCTCTCACATCAATCTTTCAAGGCAACTTCACAATCTTCTTCAAGTTCTCAATGGAATCACGAGCTCCAAGCCGTCTAGGAGGCGGCAACCTCTAAGAGTAACAAATTAACTCGCTCGCTTGATGAATCCCTAGTGCCACAATGATCAAATCCGATGCAATGCATTAGATGCTCTCAATCTCACAAGGATGCAACCTCAAAGCAAAGTGAGTGAGTGAGAGGAGAGGAAAAGCTCAAGTATGTCGAGAAAGTTTTCAAGAGTGTCAAGAGACCTCACCCAACCCCGGGGGTGAAGTATTATAGCCTCTCTCCTCGGTACTAGCCGTTACGTTTAAAACAGTCAAAAACACGGCTCTCACGGACTGTCTATCACCATCAGCGGACTGTCCGAGCTTGAAATACAACGGTAAAAACGCAAAGTCAAACATGTGTCAGAGTTAGCCGTTGGGGCATGACGGACTATCCGACCAGCCATCACGGATAGTTCGTGAGTCATCGCGGACTGTCCGGCCAGTGCATACGGACTGTCTGACCCCCCCTGAAACGTCAGAATCCGTTTCTGTCTAATTTGAGTTGATTTTATATGACCAGAAGCTCAACAACTCCGACAGCTCACGCATATTCGACTAAGTGGCCCGCACAGGTACATGGGTCACGAACTGTCCGTCCTTAAGCCTCGTACAGTCCAACCCACGATCGGACACGTCCGAACAGAATTTCTCAAATTTTTTTAATTATCTTTCAACACAAAAGGTCACGGACCGTCCGAGTCCTGACCATGGACGGTCTGATCCCCTGTCAGAACTTTGTTTTCTTAAGATTTTCAACGACGTTTATCATGATGTTAGTCGCCACTCATCTAAATGCAATTCATGCAAATCAATGATCAAAGTGGCACTATAGACACGTCAAGCCAATGACGTTGATTCCTCTTAATAGTATGGCTATCTAGCCTACTAATTCAGTCATATTTGACCCTCTAATCACCTCATGACCGATCAAAATAAAACGTCCTATCTTATACCTTTGCCTTGAGCTTTTCCATGACACGGAGCATCCATGCTATTGCCATACTGTCTTATGAAGCTCATATCAACCTCGGGACTAACCTATTTTCATATTCTCAAGTAAAATTGTTAGTCCACAAGGGTTGTCATTAATTACCAAAACATAACTTAGAGGCCTAGATGCCTTCAGGATCCAAACAACCCCTCAGTAGTGTATGCAGCATATGGATATTAGGCCCCGTTTGGTTCCGGGGACTAAACTTTAGTTACTGTCCCATAAGAATGCTAATTAAAAGTATTAAATATAGATTAATTAAAAGCCCATTATATAATTAGGAACTTATTCGCGAGACAAATCTATCAAGCCTAATTAGTTTATGATTTGACAATATATAGCTAAAGTAAACATGTGCTAATGATGGATTAATTAGTCTCAATAGATTCGTCTCGTGGATTAGCTCTCATTTATGTAATTGGTTATAATTAACCTGTATTTAATAATTCTAATTAGCATCCATATATTCGATGTGACATGGACTAAATTTTAGTCTCTGAAACCAAACACCCCCTTAGTTGTAGGTAAATCCAATCGACTACTCCCGGGTTCTAAATTACTGTCACTTTTAAATTTTATTTTAAGTCAACATTATCCCACTTGACCAAACTTATATGAAAAAAAGAAAAATTGTCAAAATATTAGCTTTATCAAATCTATAATAAAATATTTTTTGTAGTATATGTATTTTGATATTGCAGATTTGTAATATATTTTATTTAAAAATTTTGGTTAAAGTTAGAATAGTTTGATTTAGGATAAAATTAAAGAAAACTTTAATTTCAAGCAGAGGAATTAACTGTGTTTTACTTTAGCGAGTTTTATTTATCTAACCATTGCTCCAATGTGCACATATCCCTTGGTTCATCTAGCATCTACTCCATTAGTCTGGTGAGCACTTGAATAAGTTGATTTGTCCAAAGTGTACTGGTCAAGTGAGATATGCCAAGTGGGTTTATACACTTGAGTAAGCCGATTAGTCCAATTCAACCATCTTTAGCTATTTGCACCATGTCAACTCTTTATCATGGGGCCTCACTGAGCTATCTAGTGCTAAATATCCTACAAATGGCATCCAACTATGTCTAAACTATAAACCATATACTACTTAGTACAGTCGAAGAACTAAAAATTATAAACCACTATAAACCCTATACTACTTTAGTAAGTATATTATTCTTCATCTCTTTTGGGACACTTGGAAATAGAATGTCCTTAATTTTGGCATCCAAGTACTTGCAGCCACATTGTGGGAACTAAGGAACCGGTTGTAATTTGTAAATATTGTGTCCACCAGGTTAATTCTTCATTTATACTTAATTTCCCTTGGGTTAATTCTTGATCTCACATATCAAGGAGAAACAATTATGATAAACAATAATCCTTGTAATAATTAAGAGCAAAAAAATTCAAGGGGCCTTTGTTTGGGGAGTCAAATAGATTGTTTGCACAAAACCCTAGAAATATAATGGTTGTTATACTACTTTAATAAAAAATTATGATAAATAATTTGAAGATATGTGAGCAGCAATAATAGAAGGTCCTTGATCGCTTGCAATCCACATTGTAGACATATTGTAATGAGCTGTGAATTTGATTAACTCTTCAAAACAACTTTGCTAGTATGCACAGTGATATGGTTGTCATTGATCGCCAGAACTTACTACATTAGCGAGTTGCTAGGTGCTTACGGTAATAATAATCTTACTCAGTCCAGTCACAAAATATACGAGTTTGCCTGAGGTATTAAATGTGATTACTGTTGACATACCACATGTGGATACCTTCCCCAGTTGATACACATGTTAATTTCTAGTGACTTTTAACTTCTCTCTCTATGATACTGCACAGGATATACGTACAGGATACTGGTTCTGGACAAGTAGGTTGTATCGCCTCACGAACAGCAGCTACAGCCAGTGGCTGTGCTGCTTGCACCGACATGGTCACATCACATTAGCACCGGCATCAGCCGTGTGGACCCGTGCTAGTGCTACGAAATAAACAGTGGCCGCCGCGTAGAACAACAGGCCAAGCGCCCTGCTTCCATCCAAAGACTGACCGACCACCATTCCTGCCTGTTCCTATCCAAGATTTCTCGCGGTTATTCCAGGTCTCCGCTAACTTCTCGCGGTGAAGTCGGCACGCACACGTACAGCACACAGACGATCACTATTCACTGATGATGATCTGCCTTGGAAAGCGCAGGCACGTACCAGGGGCATGCCGGAAAATCAGGCACCTCCAAGAACTTTTGTGCATGCGCCGCCGTCTGACAACGACGGCCGGCGACCTGCACTGCATGCCGGGCAATGGAAACTTTGCTGGACAGGTGCGTCGGCGGAGAGAGATCGAAGCACGCCGGCCGGCCTTGCCGGGCATCGGAAGTCAAGCGCGAGCACAACTTGGTGTAGCTAGTGGAGCACATCGCAAAGGACGAACGGTAAATTAAGGTGGTGTTTGGATACATGCGCTAAAGTTTAGCGCTTTAAATAAATAATAATTAAATGTATTAAACATAAACTAATTACATAAGTCACGTCTATTTTATGAGACGAACCTAACAAGCCTAATTTTGCTATAATTAATACGTAATTATCGTGCGTTTATTGTAGCATTACATTGTCTAATTAGGCTTAATAGATTTGTCTCGTAAATTACTTGTTTATGTAATGGGTTTTTAAATTAATTTATATTTAATACTCCTAATTAACGCATTTATATTCGATGTGACGGCGCTAAAGTTTAGCGTGGAGGAAACAAACGGGGCCTGGTTAACGGCACAGCGATTCTCTAGGCACGCTTTGCCTTTCTTTTCGCCACTTTGATTCAGCCATGTTCAGATTGCAATGATACGTGTGCGAAGGAACGATCGCATTTGTATATGTTTGTAAACCGATAATGCTGGAGTAGCTGCAGGTCAAAAAAATGTGGTGATGCGTCGTCCTGGTGCCCTTGCATGACATGCAATGCTCTATCATTCTGCTACTAGCTGTCACACCCGGATTTACACAAAACTCGACTGTGGCCATATGTGTGCCCAGAAAGTCCACAGATACATATAGCGAACAAATATGGTGAAAATCAGAGTACAATGCTTTATTCTCATCAAAAAGTAGCGTTTACATCAGAGTGCTTCGGAAATAAAAACATGGACAGCGGAAGACTAATACATCTCTCTAGCGTAGCCGCAATCCCACAGGGACTCTGACTGGGAGAACGCGAGCTCAGAAGTACGGCAGATCCTCTGGAAACTCCACGGCATAATCAGCCTGACTCCAATCTGTTACCCGTCCGGGATTTTGCCCAAAATGATAATAATAGCAAGTGTAAGTAATGGAAATTACTTAGCAAGTATAGCACGGGTTACGAAGGCTCAAAAGGCTAGACTCGGCTTAACTGCATTAGCACTTTTAGTTGGTTCGTTTTATCATTGTCCAAGTTACTACATGTGAATGAATACCCGGTTGTAACCCAATTAATAGTGTAAGTGACATTAAGCATGAATAAATACCATATTCTAATCAAAAAGGATCCAGGCCGCTCGTGACCCTGAGCAAGGCTATCATGATAGATCGTACACTCTGCAGAGGTTTCGCCCTTTACCCACCAGTCGCGTAAAAGTTCAAAGGAACTTTGCACCCAACCACGCACATCAACACTTCCGAGGTGTGACTGCATAGGGACGCTACGAGGCTTTCACAAGACACCCTAACAAGTCAGTAGCCGCTGGAGTACTATACGGCGGTGAAAACTTAGGCACCGAGATCGACGTACGCCCACGGAGTCACACCGTGAGGGGGTCGATGGCGTCCGGAGCGCGGGTATCGCACCCATACTGCGCAACGTGCAGAGTTCTCAATCGCTGAGACTCCTACACGGGACTGGGTCTAACGTGACCTAGCCGACGGATCTCCCGCCCTCGGTGGAATCGGAGAACACCCAGCACCGTACCTCCCACAACGCCGTTGGCCCCTCGGTAACCACTGCCAAGCTAGAGACGTATAAGCTACTTGACCAAGACCAGAGCCATTATAGTTCCGGCGGTGGCGACAGGCTCCTGGGTTGCCGCTTTAAGAACCGGTCCTTACAGAGAGACAGTAGAACAAAGCACACAGCACATGCTCTAGCTCCCTAATCCATGTTGCTAAAAAGCAAGTTTTAACATTAAAGTTGAAGTGGACCATTAATACAAGTTTAACAGTTAAATGATGGTGACAGAAGCTGCGCCTAGCAAAATACTACCCATGTGCAAAAAACCCATAGGAATACAAGGACAGGAAAATAAATGCTAGGTACAACCCTAAAGGTAAACATTATTAGACACATGCGTATGTAATGAACAGTGTATTAAAAGAGTGAGTAGGTAGCAAGGATTGTCCGTGCTATAACTTGCCTTCCTCGGAGTACGGCTGCTGCTGCAAGTCCTGCTCCGGCACGTCCTCAACGTACTCGAAGTCCAAAGCTACGGGCTCGCCGACTGGACACGATCATCACGCAAGCATCCAAAGCAATCATTACATGTAAACAAAATTAATTCTATTAGAATAGTACACCAAACAGTGAAAACAGTACAAAAACAGGAGTTAGAAATAATCCACGCTTTGCTACGAACACATGAGCGCGAAAATCACACTAATCGGAGCTAAAACGTGAAAGTATGGCGTTTCTAAGATTCGGGGGCTTAAACGAAGAAAACAGGACCTATCTGCAATTATTTTTGAACTGGGATGGACCTCGGATTTATTTCCAGAAAGTTGGGGGGCTCTTTAGCAAAAAGACCAGCGCTGACCGGTATTGACTCGGCCCGGACGCGTGGCAGCCGTTGGATCTGATCTAGACGGTTGAGATCTAAAACGCGAAGGGGTATCGGCTTGATCTAATCTCGGCCATCGATCTGAGATCGGACGGCTCAGATTTAAAACGCGAAGGGGTATCGGCCGTTCTAATCTGGACGGTCGATCTTGGATCGGACGGCCCACAGCGAGAAGCTCGCCGGGGACGACGACCCCGCGGCGGCGCCGCTCGGGCCGACGGTGAAGTTCGCCGGAGTTGGCCATAACTCGCGCTAGGAGGCTCCGTTTTCGACGAGGTCTGGTCCTACCGATTCAGGGAGGCATGGCGAGTCGACCTAGGGGGTTCTAGTCGTGGGTTGGCCGGCGAGGCGGCCGGACGACGGCGCGCGGCGGAGGCGGACTCCGGTGAACCGCGGGGAGGGGGTTTTGGCTCGGTTTTGGGTCGGTTTTCTGGCTCTGGAGCTGCTGGGGAGTGTCACAAGTGCCACCGTGGTGAATATGTGCAGCGTGGTGTGGTGTGTTGGCCGGACGGCGGTGTCCGGCGGTGGATCGCCATCGGCGGCCGAGGGGAGAGGCTCTACGGCGCGGCTACGGCAAAATTGAAGGGAGGGGGAGCTGCTTTACCTCCTGAGGAAGCTTCTGGCGAACGGAATTGGCCGGAGATGGCTCGGGAGGTGGGAACGGCGGCGATCTCTCCGCGGCGGCGCTGTGGACGTCGGGGAGGAGTTAGCCGCGATCGAGGTAGGAGAAAAAGGATAGGGAGCTTCAGTACCTTCTGGCGATCAGCTGGGTGGTAATGGCCGGCCGGGAGACACGCCGGAGCAGCCTGACGGCGTGCGGCGGCGCTGCGAAATCTCGGCGGCTCGGGGAGCGGCGTGATTTGGGGAAGCTGCGGCGGCTAGGGTTGGGGTAATGGGGGTGAGGGGAGCGGAGCGGCGTCGCGGGCCGGATTAAGTAGGCGCGGGGGGGAGGGGGAAAGCGGCCTCGGCGTGCGGGCCCGGACGCGGTAGAGGCGTTCGGCCGCGCCATTACCGGAGGAGGAAGAAGGAAGGGTGGCGTCAGCGCTGACGTCGGCAGCCTGACCAGCGGGCCCGGCGTGGCAGTGGGAGAGAGGGGCGGGGCTGTGTCGGCTGCGCTTGGGCCGGAGCGCGGGAGAAATGGGCCGCGGCTGCTGGGCCGGCCCGGGGAGAAGGGGGAGGAGGGGCTGGGCCGCAGGGAAAGAAATGGAGAGGGGGCTGGGCCGGACCGGGGGAGAATTAGAGGGGGCAAAAGTGGACCAGGGAAAGAGTCCAGGGAGCAGAAGTGGACTATGGGCCTAACAACTTTTCTAGAGCTCCAAACAAAGTGATTCAAATTTGAATTTAGATAAATTTAAATTCTTGTTTGAATCACAAGCAATACAAAAATAAATGCAGCAGCATGAATGCAACAATAAATGTTCCTATCACTTATATTTGATTTTAATTTTCAGAAAATTATTATTTAGCCTATAATAAATAGGAGCAAGCTCTAAATAATTATTTAAACGCCAAAAATTTTAAATTGAGTATTTTTGGGTGTTACACTAGCTAGTATAAGTGAGATCAGATGTCACTGTCGTGTGTCGTGGAGAAACCGGCAGGGTTTTCGCCTTGAGAGCGGCATGCGTGACTAAGCTTGGAACGACGGCGAAGCACTACCACAAGAAAGCTGGAAAACCCTGGTCTTTTCTTCCTTGCTCCTTTTTCATCTTGTCCCGTTTGCTCTCTTTATATATAAATTAACGGTAAATTAACTCTGGCCACTAAGACAATCGTCTCACTAATATCCAAATAATAACAGAGCTGGTCGCTGCCGTAAACGTCAATGCAGGCAGAGAGAATCCATGCATGCCTACAGGTAGCAGCTTTAATCTAATATAATTTAATTTAACCAGGTATAATAATTATGGCGGTGCTTAGTGAATCTAATCCGATCCGTCCACGATCGATCCAGAATCAAAAGTGGGCTGAATTAGTAATCTTCATCCGGCGCTATGCTTGACAACGGTGGCAAAAGCGTGCGCGCTAGCCGGTTGGTTGCAGCCGGCCAGGATTCCAGGAGCAGCACTGTGACGCTGCCATGACGACGTAGCTAGCTGTGAGGACACTGCGAGCACGCGACTGGTAGAGAGAAAAGAACGTGTGAAAAGGGTTCGACGGCGAGCACTGCACGAGCCTCCATCCATCGCAGGCCTTGTTTAAACGTTGAATTTGGAAGTTTGATGTCACTTCGTAATCATTGCGTCACTGTAACATTTTGTTTGTATTTGTGAAAAATTATCCAAAAATTGATTAATTAGTTCAAAATGTTCATCTCACATAGCACAACAAAACTGTGTAATTAGTTTTTGATTTCATATACATTTAGTACTCCATGCATGTTATGACATTTTGATGCGATGGAGAATCTCCTTTTTGCATAGTAAATTTGGGAGTTGCTTTTGGGATCTAAGGCCTTGTTTAGATGCCAAATTCTACCCCCAAAATTCACTCTGCAAAAAGAAGATTCACATCACATCAAAATGTCATAGCATGCATGAAGTACTAAATATAGATGAAATCAAAAACTAATTGCACAGTTTTGTTGTACTCTACGAGACGAACATTTTGAGCCTAATTAATCAATTTTTAGACAATTTTTCACACATACAAACGAAATGCTACAGTCCGCCTCGGTTTCCCAACTCCCAAATTTAGGGTGCTAAATTGGCATCTAAACAAGGCCTAAACAAGGACCTACTAAACTTGGTAGGATCGGTCGTCTCCTACTGTTCTGTGGTGTATTCTCAGTCACGTGTACAGATCGAATCGATAGATGGCCACTCAGCACTTCAGGAGTCAGGACGACGACGTCGTCTGGATGGTCTTGGTCGATCAGCTGCATCACTGTATCTCAGCTAGGATTCTGCAGCAAGATAACAAGCTCAACGACTTGGGCGTGGAAAACACCAGGAGACTCGCTCGATCGGGTCCTCGTTTCTTGCAGCAGGGTTGCACTACACCTGCAAGTTAATCGGTCGAGAGGGTTGGTTGCTCCGATGATCCTTACCCGTAGCTAGACCTGGTACATTAATCCCGTGAGTCACACGCTACGCCATCCTCTTCCATCGATCGGAACGTACAAATACAACCAACCATTTCTGAATAATCCTGCTACAAAGAAAGCACTACAAACGTTGTCTACTTCCATGTTCCCTCTAATCACAAACGAGCTTTTTTAGGGTGTTCCATGCTGATACTTAGTAATATACTACTACCTCTGTTTCAAAATGTATGTTTTGGATTTTCTACATTCGTAGTTTTTGGTATGTATCTAGGTATATATCATGTCTAGATTCATAGCAAAAGCTATGTATCTAGAAAAGTCAAAACGACCTATATTTTAGAACGGAGGAAGTAGTATAGAGAATATCTAACCATCAATTTTTAAGGATAATTTAGTAATTATTTCAATCTTTCCGGTCTTAATAATATTATAAGTTTGTACTGGTGTCAAAATATAGTATATAATAGTGATGTCATTTATGTTTTTTATTGATAATATCCTTATACTACTTATACTAATATATACTACTTATACTATAGGTGGAGTTTACAGTAGTATACAATTAATCTTAGCCGTCGGATGTTTATACACTAGTCCTTTTATAGCATACTATAGAGCACCATAGAAGAGCTCACCACAAATATACTTGTTTTGGACAAGGTATGAGTACGACCACACTTTCAAAATTTTAACCGTCACTGACTTGCAAAATACTTTACTTTAAACATATATGCAAACCTTTTTTATAAAATTTAAAACATGAACTTCCCAGTAGGTAGATCTAGTTTGGTATAAATATTTTTTGACGAACCAAACAAGAGGGCCACAGATCATATGTTATATGAGCAAAAACGTATGTGCGATACATACGTTTAATAAAAAATAAGATTGCATAACAGATAGTTGGTCAGAGATCGTGTTGGTTACAAACTTGACGATTTCATACTACAGAGATGGACGAAGGATGTGAGTGGTTGATTTTTATAAATATTAGAGGGTTTTCATAAAATTACAACTTATTAAATGACTGTGGGTTGATTTTTATAAATATTAGAGGGTTTCGTAAAATTACGATGATTTGGTCGACGAAACGAAAGTTTTAGATATTTATAGTATATAAGTATAGAGATAGATTATGATTATCAAAATAGGTAGAATTGACTTGGTTTAATTTTTGCAGCCACATAGATATGTTAGATTGTATAAGTAACATTTTCTAACGGAAACTTGTATCATATCCTGTAGTTCAAGTAAGTTTACTGCTTGGAGAATTATATTAAGAAAACCCGATTTTGCCTAGTGCATCATATCGCCCCACACTGAGATCGATTCTTCTTTTTTTTTAGCGGATAGCAGCGCACGAGACTGACTTGTAGTAGACCATATCTTTGGAGCAGCACCTGGATATGGATGGATGGGTAAGCCACATCCTGCTGAACCGCTCGAGATATGGTCAAGAACGCGCGCGCTGACCACAACCAGCAGCTTGTCGTCGACGATACACGGTGACACTGATACAACTGACGACGGCACCATCATTCAATGGCCTTTGCCGATCCGGGAGAAAAGCTAGCATCGGTGACCAGCTCAAACCGGTGATCCATGAGATGAGCTCATTAGGTTGCTGTGCTGCCCAAAATATCTTCACAGGCAAATGGCACCAGCTTCACAGCTAAAAATCCGGTAGAGCATGGGCACTGATCTGAAGCTCCTGTTTGCCTCCGATGAACACTACTAGTGACTGAAGTAAACGGCGACTCATCTAGTCACGTCACAGCCTCACACAGGTCCAGCACGCCCCGTTGGCTTGGCTTATCAGTAGCCAGTCAGCAGTATTTTTCTCCCTATGCAAACCAGCACCAGTCAGCCAGCAGTATTTTTCTCTCAGCATAAAACAGCACCAGCCATCAGCCAGAACAGCCCTGTTTCATTTCGAGATGTGTACATGGACAACTGATTGATTGATACAGATACAGTGTTTCATTCCGAGTGTAGAAAATGCTAAGTACAGATGGACAGAGCCCAGAGTGCTCGAGTTATGGTTACATGAGTGAGGACCGTGAGGTGACATCAGCCGACTGCATGATCATTTTAGCATTGAGAAAATTGTGGTTTCTCACCGGGATGAAAAGTTAAGGCTGATCCATCAACGCGTTAAGCTCTGACCTGGCATTACCTTTCCAGGATGGGAGATGCTTCAGGTGCCATCTATCTTGCTGCTTGCGCTAAAACCTGGGGTACCAGAACATTCCCTTGATGCCTTGAGGATCCACTTCAAATCCCAAGTTCTTGTAGAAATCAACAACTGCAGCCAACAAGAGCGAAAGAGCAGAAGGATGAACAAACTGTTAGTCCTTAGAAATACTGTTGTTGTGTTGCACTTGCTAATTTTCATGATTTTATCCGCATTTTATGTTTTGCACCTTTTCACAATTCTAAATTATCTTCACGTGAATAAAAAAACATGTGGTGC
Organism: Echinochloa phyllopogon; assembly: GCA_033239725.1. Classification (NCBI taxonomy): domain Eukaryota; kingdom Viridiplantae; phylum Streptophyta; class Magnoliopsida; order Poales; family Poaceae; genus Echinochloa; species Echinochloa phyllopogon. The sequence continues at coordinate 21,819,201 of BTCW01000012.1, forward strand.
CTACAGCGTCCTTTTCATGGCTCTTGTATTATTCAGAGGATAAACATATTTAAAGTTTTTGCAGCACCTATACAGATGATTAAAAGTAGAGAACAAGCCAAAGGCACATAGGAAATATGATAGATATAATTCTTGCCAACTATTCTTAGACATGGCCTATAAATATGTTTTGCTTTACAAAAGATGCTGTAGAAGATTTTGAAATCTGCACCTTTATTATCTGCAAACAATGTAATGTTGTTGATGTCTCTCTGGAGCAAAGTACGAATTACTTTCTCCATGAGTGCTTTACCAAGACCTTGACCCTGGAATAGTCGAAGTCACAACAATTTGTAAGATAATCCTTATTTCATATAGCTTGCAAAAAAGGTGTGCTAGCATTCTCAAAATGCAAAACAGCAAAGCTCATCAACTCACCTGATATGAAGGATCAATAAGAACATCCCAAATTGTAGCATTGAAGGCGTGGTCTGAGGTTGCTCGTGCCATCCCAATGAGCTGTTTCTTCTCTTCTCCCTCTGTCAAATAACTTCTACAAGTACACTATAAGATGTTCATCATCTAGAAAAATGAATTTCTGCAAATAACCTTCAGATTAGGATACCTGCTTCAACTAATGCATAGGATCACAGAAGTGCCTGTGATAATCAAACAACGAGGCAAGTACCTGTTCCTGAAGATCTAATTATTGAATGTAGTGTAGCAACCAAGTAGCTGTTTCTTAAGGATGCTGCTATTTTTGATAGTGGTCTGCGCGGCCATCCTACCTGTGAGATCAATATTTAAAACAAACACATTGCTAAGAGAGTCAATATTCAAAAACATAAACATATGTCAAGGGGAGGAGCGTTAATTTCGTTTACTACAGCCTAACACTGAGAAATATAAGGTTTGGTGAAAGATCACCTTATCACATAAGGCTTGGAGATCATATACATCGACATCTCCAGCTGAAGAAAATAAAATCTGTTCTGTGCTACCGTCAGGTAGTGTCCTTTCCAGGAGTACTAATTCCTCGGGCAAAGGTTCTTCGATTTCAAGTGGTGCTGGTGGTGGCTCTACTGTCTCTGTACTGTTATTATTTTTCAAAAAGCTGCAAAAAATACATTGCAATCCTTATCCACAAGATTGTATTTTAAGACGCATATGCAAAACTATTGAATATTACACAGGAGATTATAAATATTCTCAGAAAAATAGGTGAGTTAAGGGCTTCAGGGTCTACACTTACCACAAGACTGGGACATTTTCTTGTTTATTACCGAAAAAAGGAGATAACTAGATAGTTTCATGCTATCAGGGAGAAAAGGAATAATTTCATCAAATCGCTGTCTCTATAGGACCGAAAAAATAAACTTTCATCTGACATGATAAGGTTCCACTAGATATCTATACGGCTCTCAGAATGTCAATTAGTAAGGAGTGAATCCCTACATGTTCAGCTTTTGTTTCTCTTATGTTGTCCAACATAAAATTAAACCAAATGGACCTGTATAAATGAAGTGTTTGCAAGTGCAGACAATGTACTTTACCCGGATCTGAGAGAATCCCACAAGCCAGCCTTCAAGGACCACGCTGCAGCAGACCGTGTTTTAGCTACAATGATGGCATGGTTAGTGTTTAGCTATTTATTTAGCAAACAAACAACCATGCTTCATTAACAGCCCACAAAGAAGTGGCAGACCACAAAGTGAACATAGATCAGCCTAAGAGCAACTAGCAGTTTGCTAGTTTAAATGCTTAATTTGCCATCAAGCTTAAGAATCTACGCATACTTTCAGCACTTAGAAAGTCGATGTCGATTTGAGCACAAGTTGAAGGTGACATAAGAATTCACAGACCTCACCACTTTACCTAAGAGATAATGCTGGTGGGAAGGGCACTGACGCACTCAATGCAGACTTCCAAATATGGGCATGTAATGGAGAAAACAAAAAAAGGGAACCACCACATCAGTTTGACCATCCTTGACGCATAACACTCCATGGATTTAAAACAGTCATTCCTAATCCCATTATAAGCAGATTGCCAGATTGGCCCAGTGGCGCCAACATATTTAACTCAACTATTAGCTTAGTATTGATCTCGTGTGCACAGCAAATAAACCAACTGAAGGCCGCACTAGCTTACTGGGGTCTCATCGAACCATTAGCAATCCACTATCATTTCTGGTAATACGCCGCCACGCGGGGAGTGAGCATCGTACCTGCCACCCGATTACGCAGAAACCTGAGCGTAGGAACCGTGCTCTGCGCTTCGAAACGGCACGCTGTCGGGATGCGAACGCCGCATCTGCAAAATCACACCAAAAAGGGGAACAAAAAACACATCAGCTCCAGCAACGGCTTTGAGGGCCAGAAGAGGTTCGGCGCGCGGGCACTCACATGGAGGAGGAAGGCGCAGCGGCGAAGGCGGGCGGCATCTTTGGCGAGTGCTCCCGGGAGCGGGGAGCTCGCGCTTCTCTGGGGCGAGGGGAGGGGAGAGGGAGAGCCTCCCGGCCAGTCGTCGGGAAGGTTGGTGGATAAGGTCTGGGACTCTGGAAGACTACTGGGACGCGACACGACGGATCTCGGGGGAGGAGAACGCGGCGGCCGGCGGGCTTTTCGATTTACCTGGGCCTGGAAGGGTCCTTTTAGTCCAGGCCCAGATTTTGCGTAGCGGGGTGCGGCCCGGAATGCAGGAAACACCGCGGCTGGATTGGGCCCGCGGTAAACTCAGCGAAAAAAAATGCGTAAGGTATGATGAACAACACAGGGGTCAATCGGATTTCGTAAGTGAAATACAGACACTGATAACACGACTGACAATAAAAAAAATGTGGTGATAACTTCTCAATGAAATATTACACATTTTCTGCTACATATACATCCCAATTCCCAAGACCCCAACAACAAGGTTTAGTATTAATAATATCTCAATTCTGAAAGAAACAGATATACTTGGACCGGTGGTTCAGCATTTTGACGGTCCTTCGAGATATCACTGACAAAGAAGCAATCGAGTTCCAAGTTACCATGAACCGATCCTGATTTATTCCATAAAACAATCGTCCAGGAAAGAAACAAGTTATTAGGTTACTTGCTTGCTGAAGAGTTTCTCCCTGATCTGCAAGAATAAAGCAGGCACGGACATTATGAGTCTCTCTGTCTGGCTGCCTCCAATACAAGAGGGAACCTACAATGGAACAACCATGGCCGACGCACCTCAGGAAGCTTTTGCCTGAAGGAGACACTGAGCCTCGCGTCCAGCGTGTTCTCGCAGACGATCTTGCCGTCCTGCGACGCCAGCACCACGCCGCCGGAGCTGTACGTTTAGTTTGTTCGTCAACAGGAACATTATTCACCGTCCTCGTCAGTCGTCAGTATATATATATTCTGCGATGGAGGTTTAGTAGTTAATGGCGGCAATATGTAAAGTAAGCAGACGTACCAGGACGGCCCGTGCGCGTCGCGGCTGCTCCTCTGCGGCGGTAGGTAGACCTTGCCGTCGATGATGACCTTGGGGAGGTTCACCTTGGCCTTCTCGGCGTACTCCTTCTTGGCCACCTCCAGCACGGCCTCCACCAGGCTCCGGTCCGCCTCCCGGCACCGCAGCACCAGCGCCGGCTCCCTCAGGCGAAGCAGGCTCTGGTTTAATATATATAAATAATCCGTTCCCGTCACAATATATCAAACGGATCGGAGCATGCAGCCAGCAAGTAGATTATAATTAGCAGACCAGCTGACCTGCACGATGAGGCCCTTGAGGATCCTCTTGTAGGTGTTGGCGTCCTTGGTGATGCGGATCAGCGCGTCGCCGGCGCTCTCCCTCATCCCGGTGACCACGTCGTCCTGCGCCTGCAGCAGCTTGATGCGCGCCGCGTTCAGCTCCGTCGAGTACTCGCTGCGCGCGCGCGTCCGGAGCAGAATTAATTATTACCGGCCGGCAGCGGGATCACTGAAATGAGAAGATGAAATGGATGGATCGGTCTCGATCTGCTCACATCTTCCTCCGGATGTCGACCTGCTTCTCCTTGCGCTCGTACTCCTGCCTCACCCTCCGTTTCTCCGACTCCACCAGCTGCAGCTTCTCGATGTTGAACTCCTACATTCAGATCGAGACGCACGCCCAAACGATCATCATTCATAAGAATAACACAGAAACGAATCGGGAAAAAAAAAGATGAGCAGGTGATCCGAGATCGATCTATCTCGGGATGCATGCGGTTGCGGTGAAGACGAGACATTCAGAAGCTCGGACCTCCTCCGCGGCAACCGTGATCTCGCTGGCTTTCTCGTCGGCCTCCTGCAGGATGAACCGGACCATCTGCTGCACCTGCTTCCCGACATCGGCATCGTTCATCTTGGATGCTGCAATTCAGTTCAACCGATCGGCGCACGCGTGGTTCCTCGCGAGATCGAATTTGTGTTGCGGAGCTAGGTCTGTATGTGCTTCTCTGTTCCTCCTTGGATCGACAAAGGCGAAAGAAAGAGAAGCCGGAGAAGGGAATTGAAAGCGTACGCGGAGTTCGGATCTATGCAAGCGTGGCACGTGGGGACGGTGGGAGTGCGAGACTGAGGAGGGAAGAGGAAGACGTGAGGTCAGGAGCGGTCGTTGCCTTCCGCGCCATATTTGGCCCTCGATCAAATTGCTCTAAGCATGCAGTGCTACGCGTATCCTTATATGTTCCGTGTTTGTCTAGAGATGTAAATTTTTTCACGCACGTTTGACCACTAATTAAGAGTATTAAATAAAGTCAGTTTACAAAACTACATGCAGAACCCCGGGTTAATTCACGAGACCTATCTAATGAGGCATTTAACCGTATAATTAGATGATGGTTATCGTAACATTACTGCAGTAAATCATGGGTTAATTAGGCTCATTAGATTCATCGCGTAAAGTTACACTCATCTTTAAAAAAGTTTTACAAATAGATTTTATTTAATACTTCATACATGTGTCAGATTTCCCAGGAAAAAAATTAAGGGAACAAAGAAATAGTGAGTGACCAAACCATATTATGAAACTTACAAGATCCTGCAAACATAATCTGCAGTTTCACTGCTTGTTAAACACTTGCTTGATGTTTGGTTCCACTTCGCAGCTTTTTCTCGACCAAAAATTATCAGAAGATCTAAGTGGGCCGAACCGGCCTGAATTCCGGAAGGCCCTACTTCTGCAATACTGGCGGCTCAGCTCTCACACGGTCACACCCCCCTCAAATTTTTGCCAACCTGTGTATCTCGCCGGCCGGCTCCGGTGCGCGCCGCGAACGTCGCGCGAGCGACCAATTTTTCCTCCTGTCATCTACGCTGCAAGGGTTTGTGATGTATGATATGCAGTGCTGCTCTGTGACCTGCGGGAAGTGGTTTTGTAGGATCTTCATCCGTTCATCGTCTGGGTCTAGGTAAGGCGCACGGACACCCTTCCTGTGCACGCCAGGTGTTCGGGGAAATTTCGGTATGCTATTGGTTGCTCATGGTGTTGACATTCTAATCCCATGTGTGAGAGGCTGTTCGCAATGACCTCGTTGGTACCACATGACGTTGCTGGGCCGCCAATTTCTTGTCTGCCTAGACAGAGATACAAGTGTGTTGTTCTTGTATGAGCTGTGCCCATAGTTTTAAAGGCGTCGCCTAGACGTTCAGACGCACCCAGCTCGACTTGGGAAACAGTGACGCCTTGTCGCCTTACCGTCTTTGAAACATGGGCTGTGTCTATACAAGAGTAGTCATAGGCTGCTGCTCTCAGTGTTTTACTAGCTTGTGCTGCTATTTTTCTTTTTTGAAAGACCAGCGTAGACGCAGACAAACCCTACCTCTATGACCACCTCGGAGGGTACAGGCGCAGACTGGGACAGGCACGTCGCCTACCACTGAAAGAAAAGTGCCGGTTAGTCCGCTGCTAATTTTTTACTCCCTTGTATGACATTTCATTTTCTTTATGCCATTCTTTGAAACTGGCTTAAATAATTTTAGGAACATGCCTGCTTGCAAGACTACAAATTCGCAGTAGCCATCCTGGGTAGTCCATGTTGAAGTTTGAACTTTTGTACAGTGACGTTTCGTTTAGGATAGGTGCCTGGCTGGACACTTGTGCATCAGAACTGTACTCAGTTGGTAAGATGAGCCATTCTGTCGACTTTGAACCCCCCCCCCCCCCCCCCCCAATAAAGCAGAATTGCTTAACTATCAGCTGATCTTCTATCAGGAAAGAAAAATAGCGTCCCAGCTGACCATAGACATCAATCAATTACCCTTGTGAATCATCCGGTCATGACGGCAATATATTTTTTTTCAAATCATTGACTTATTTCCCTCTGAAACCAGTTCATGACATGTAAATAGCTTAAATCTGTCTATAAGTTCAGTACTTCGAAACTGCCCATTCTCCTCCAGGTAACTGAAACTTGAAAGAAGCAGATCCCACTTTGATTTCAGAAGTCTGGAGGCAATAGGAGTAGGCTATAACGGGGATGGAGAAGCAGGGGGCTCAACAAGCTCACGAAAATGGCACCAACATCATGCATAGCTTGCTTCATGACCCCAGGGGGCGTGTGGTCAGTGTTGAGGCATGGATGGTTGTTGGAATAGCCCTCTTATGGTTCATCGCTGCTCTTGGATCCTACCGTCGACGATAAGGTATTCAGAACTCTAGTATGGGTTGTGTACACACTATTGTTTTTCATATTTACATATACTATTGGGTTCATGCAATCATCATCCATCAAGATTGAGTTGTATGCAGTATGGTCCGTCTCTTTCTTTGTAGTATTTGGGTGCACTAACTCTATCACTGCTTATGAACTTGATGACAATAAGCAATGGATGAAACACATTATCCGGTTAATTCTCTACTATATCTATATCAGTGCTCTGCTACAATACATGTCAGATACTTTTGTCATTATCAGTGTCACTCTTCTGTTTACAATAACAATCTACAAGAATCTTTTGCGGATACATGCTTGTGTACTGGCTAGTGAGTCATGGGAATCAAGCAAACTACTTGCTGACTACATGAAGCACGAAGCTGCTTCGAATGAGTCTAGATATGATCCTGTTAGCTTGACGGGATACAGTTACCTTGTGTGCTGGGCTGGTGGCAAGATCAAGTCAGAGCCCCCTTACTACAGAAAGCAGTTTGTTGCAAATGAAAGTATTATCACCATCGATCAGGTTTGGTGTTATGATGGTAGGCTGATGAAGTCCGCTGAGGGTGCCCACTTGAAAGATGTATGCCTTTCATTTGTGTTGTACCATTTACTTAGGCGACGCTACTTTGGGTTTTCTTGTTCTGAATCTGGCCTTCAAAAGACTCATGATTTCATCTTTAGAGGGCTGTTTGCCAGGGAAGAGGACTACATTAGGGCTTTCAAGGTGATAGAGGTAGAGTTATGTTTCCTATATGACTTTTTCTTCACCAAGTATGCCCTCATGTACTATCAAGAATGCCGAATATTCTGTGCTACCATAATTTCTGTCACATCGACCTGCATGGTAATACTGGCAGTAACTCGTGCTCGTCGAATATATATATATAATTCCTTAATGGACACCACCAACTCAGAAATCAAGAATGCTGATATTGTTACCATTGTACTAAGTTTAGGATCACTTGCAGTGCTGGACGTATGGCAGCTTATATTATACTGGTTCTCAGACTGGGTTAAAGTTTCGTTAACCTGCAGGTATATCAGTCATCTCCGGTGGCAAAAAGATAGACACATTGGGAGGATACTTGCTATTCTCTGTAAGGTTACCTTACTTCCGAATTGGCAGAACAAGATTGGTCAGTATTCTTTACTCGAGTGTTTTTGAGGCAATCTATGTCTGAGAAGGTTCAAAAGTTTCATTAGCTATATAATGTACCTCAAAGATCAAGAGAATATGGGGATCAGGATGGGTGTCATGGTAAATGATTGCAAAGCAGGAGTTCCTACCATTGTGCAAACTGAAGTTAAGAAAGCAATTGCACAGTCTCTGAAAGCTAGCAATGGGCAGCTATCCAATGGATTATTCTCATTAGCAAGAAATGGTCTGGTTGAGCAATTCTCCTGGGCATGCAGGCAAGAGACTCAAACACATACAATCTTGATTTGGCACATAGCTACCAGCTATTGTGAAATCACACCGTCTGGGTTGGGGTTTGGCGGGATTAAAGAACAAGACGATGTTCTGATACATCATGATGTCGCCACCAAACTATCAAGATGCTGCGCATACTTGGTTGTGTTTGTATCAGAGCTGCTCCCAGATCACCAATGGGATACAAAAAACCATATTTGATGAGGTGGAAAACGAAACAAGAGAATTCTTGGGATCTGTAAGAACTTTGCAAGACATGTATCAGGTAATGAAAAATCTGGGAGAACTAGAGGAAACAATTTTTGTGAAAGGCACAAAGCTTGGTAAGCAGTTAGAAAGCATAACTGATTATTCGGCAAGGTGGAAGGTGCTTGCAGACTTCTGGTATGAGATGATTCTGTTTGTCGCGCCATCAGATAATGTAAGAGGTCACATAGAGCGGCTCACACATGGTGGAGAGTTTATCACTGACTTGTGGGCTTTGCTCACTCACGCAGGCATTGTGGTGCAACACAAAGAGCAGCAGTATGTGTAAAGGTTCAATGGCCCTCCAAGTAAAGGCTGGTTGATTGCTGTTTCTTGTTAGGTTTAGTGAATTGAACAAAGTTGGTGGTAGTCATGATATGATTGAACGCCGAATTTGCTGTTTCTGTGCTGCCTAAAAAAAGGAAATTAGCGTGTTTAATGTTTTATATTTCACTATTTGTGAAATTTATGTGTACAGACGTACAGGGTACTTATATGCACTATGGGTGTAAAAGCTAAGGATTATTGGAGTTTGCATTATTGTGCTTAAGAAGTTCACTTTTTTATGTCTTTCAAATGTACTAAACTAGCAAGGTGTCCCGCGCAAATTTACGCGGGTAGCTAGTATTTTACTAATATTTAGATTTTTTAACTTAAATATAATTTTATTTAAATATCCGTTGTTCTATTATCAATACTGTTCGTCCAAGTGTGCCCAAACTAATTTTTATCATCATGCATGTGGCACGTGGTATGAATTAATGATGGAAGCTTATATTCACTAATTGTATTTGATATTGATTCTTTGATCAACTTATATTTTCCTTATTTATTCAATTTAGAATTTAACTATTTATTTACTCTAATCAATGTACTTTAAGGGTTAATATAGATTGTTAGATCTTATCAAAAACAAACAGTGTGTATTATTTTTATTTCGTTTAATATGGTAATAACATTATGTTATTAAGATTAAACCTATCAATGCCTCTCAGACTCTCCAAATACTAAATGGAGTCTACCTCTATTTTTAAGGGCCACAGAAATGCTACAACTCCAGCAATAACCCTCATAGATATAGGGCTTTCTATAGACCCCCGAGAATGAAGGCCTACTGAAGTGCAATTTTTTTTCTGGACCCTCTAAACTTGCGACAGGGGCTTGTTGGGTTTGCTTGAGTGCAACTTTTTTCTGGACCCTCTAAACTTGAGATAGGGGTTTGTTGGGTCTGCTGGAGTTGCTCTAAGATTATATATTGTGTGACCTAATATTGATGTAGTGATCATGGGTAAGTAAATAAGGTAATTCATATAACTTTACATATATAAAATGCAACTTACTAACATGACATGACACGAGATACTCTCTTCCTCACGGACATGAGAACTACCTCTACGAACTTGCAATAGCATAACACATGATGATTTGATTAAAGTAGAAATCTTCTACAAAACATAATGGTGTTTGTGTCGTCTCACTTTACAAATTAGCGGTATGATCGGTAGCCTAGCTTGCTACAGAAATCAATGATCAGAATGACATACCATGAAGGAAAGCTTAAGGAGAGAGGAAATCAAATATAGAGGGTAATCAATCACACCAGAAAAATGCTATCAAAAAACTTTATGAGAAAAATACTACTATTTTGCTAGTTATGCAATGAGAACTTAGGCTGCAGCAACCAATGGGTGCCTATCACGGTTATGGATCAATCTTTTGCCTTTTTCCTCCTCCGGTAAAAGATGGAGTAATATATAGACATGGTTGATGCCCGATCTAGTGAATGATCGACAGTAGTTTACGGTTGCATGATTATATCGGGCATTAAGAGAAGCATTTCTTTATCCAGCCTGTTGTCACTCAACTTCCATGTCAACACATGTGCACGTCAAGCACGCCTATCATCAAAGTTGTACGACACTTGAGTTTCTTTGCTTTATTTTTCCTAAATCTGCTCATGCTTCTTGCACTGACTCGTTTACGAAGACCATCAAACGGGATTGAGTGTGGGCGAACCATTTGATGATCTTCCATGAGTGCTGAGCATGACCATGGTGATGATCAATTCCAGCAGCGATTCACTTCCTTCGGATATAGAGAATTTTTCTCTCACGTTGTTCTCACAACCTTGGTGAACACCCTAAATCTAAGCAACTTTCATCAGTTACATGTGCAAATCAACATGGTGTCCTTCGCTCATGTTGAACGCTGCACCACCTTAGTTTCTCCGCTTTCTTTTTCCTCTCTCTGCTCCTTCTTGCACTAAGTCATTAACAAAGACCATCAAAAGGGTTTGAGCGTAGATAAACCATTTGATGATCTTTCATGAGTGCTGAGTGCGGCCATGGTGCTCAATCCCGGCAGTGATTCGCTCCATTCGGACAGGGAGAATCGTTATATCCTGCTATGATCACAACCTTTTTAAACACCCTAAATTCGAACACCTCTCATTAGGTACACGTGCAAGATCGACATGCTATCCGCCGCTCATTGTTGAACATTGCCTCTTATATAGAGAAACCTGGAAGGGCACATGGGGCTTCAGGCTATCCGCACTCGTCGTACTCTGTTCTTATCCTCCAAAAGAATATTTGTGCCTAGTCACTGAGATTCTCTCCTCTATATTAATTTCTTCTGCATCCGTTATCTTCTATCTCATATTATATACCAACTACTAACACGTGAGCCTACCCATCTCTTTTTTCTCCTTTTCTTTCACTGACGCCCCCACTCCCCCCACTCTATCTCTCTCCCTCTGTCTCCCCACCTCTCTCTAGTGGCGGCGGCGGCGACGAGGGGTGTCGGTCTCCCTGACCGGCAACCTTCAGTCCCGCTGTCCTCGAGCGGCGCGCGGAGCGATTGGACCCCAAACTCCGAAGGCACGCGGGCAGCTCCCACGGCGGCGACGACGGTGGATGGCCTCCTGGCGGTGGACGGTCGCGCGGCAATGACGAAGGACTCCCGCGGCGGCCACAGATAGCCACGCAGCCGCGGCGGAGGGCTCCCGCGGTGGTCGGGGACGACCTTGCGGCGACGGCGGTGGACGGCCTCCCAGCGACGGATGGTCGCGCGGCGACGACGAAGGACTCTCGCAGCGGCCACGGAGAGTCGTGTGGCAGCGGTGGAGGGCTCCCGCGGTGGCCGGGGACGGCCTTGCGGCAACGGTGGAGGCCTCCTACGACGACCATGGACGGCTACGCGGCGGCGGCGGAGGGGCTCCCGCGGCGACCGCAGAGGGGTGGCGGCGGACGGAATAATATAGACCGTTAGATCTTCATCAAATCTGACGACATATATTTTTCTCTTTTTTAGATTAACGGAATAATATAGACCATCAGATCTTCGTAAAATCCGACGGCATATAATTTTCTCTTTAAACCGTTAGATCTTCATCAAATCCGATGACATATATTTTTCTCTTTTTTAGAGTAACGGAATAATATAGACCGTTAGATCTTCATAAAATCCGACGGTCAATATCCTTCTCTTTTTTAGATTAACGTGGGAATTTCTTGGCCCTCTCGGCGAACGTGGTGGCTTCTTTTAACATTATTGTATTAATATAATAGATAGATAATAGTTACTGCCAATCTGTAATTTTCGGTTGTTGGAGTTTACATTGAACGGCTCTTTATTAGGTAAAACTTGTGCTGTAGTGCAGCTTTTTGTTTGGACTTTGATATCATGGTTACCTAGTCTGTCAACCTTTTATAGCCAAGAAATGCTAGGTAGTTAGCAACCCTTCGCAAGCTTTTGAGCTGCCTGTATGGTCTATTGCAGCTAGAGGAGGCAATATGGCTGGAGAATGGAGATTGAAGTTCCTGAAAGTTGGAAAAGCGAAATTGCACACAGGAACAAATGATTAATGTCTCATTTCAGGGTAAATGGTACGTGGAGGTGCCATCATTCTTCAGCAACTCCTCCAGCCACCTACAGCTAAGATGTCGCTTTTGCTTAGCCTTTCCGGAGAAAATAGAGCCTAAATCCCCCTACCTTTGACAGTTAAATTCTAGGTAAAGTACTAACTTTAATCCCAATTATTGATGCTTTAGTACTTCATAGCTTATTTCTTCTAAGATTTGCAAGTGCAATCCAGGATGCATCGCTTGTTAATCCAGTCGGCCACCTGGAAAGTTGAAGCTGATCATCCAAAAACTTACTGAAACATATACGGGCAAGCACTACACAAATACAGTACTCATGTGATTTGTGCCTTGGATTAAGAAGGATGGATCATTCAACGGGATCTTCGTTTAGATATGCTATGATTATCCCCTCTTCTTTTTCTGTTTAAAAAAAAAAGAACTCAGCGCACTGAGCCTGACGAGTGATGAGCAGCACCATCAAAGCACTGGGCCTTATGCCCTTATCCACTTGCTGTAGCTGAAACTCCAGGCTCCACTGACAGCTTGAAGAACGGAGGCCCCTCCACAGCTTGGCTCTGTCGTCCCTGGTGTCGAGTGGTATTTGAAGGTGGAGGACAAGCAATGCGTCTGAGGTCTGATTGCACGGGCCTTGAGCACAGACAGTTCTTAAGCTCAGGACCATGCACCATCACCGATACTGATAGGATGTGGATCCTGGAAGGAACGTATGGCATGTGCAGGCTGCATGTTACATGTACCCTCCCCGGAAGTTTGACATGATGAGCGGGCAGCGGCTGTCGCCAGTTCGCCACTGAGTACTGATAAGGGATTCCTATCATCTACTACATCACCAGGCCTCTAGATTTTTGTTTTTATAACCTACGATTCGTGCTCTCGGCATGATTATTTGTAGATTATTGTGCAACTTGCGGGAATTATTTAACTCGCTGTAGCTCCGTCTCCTGAATTTGACAAGATGTCATGAAATTGCAGGGATGTCCTGAATTTGACAGAACTGACTGCTATTATTACATCGATGCTTCCTCATTAAATGAAACAAGTTCCATATATTGCCTCGCACAGAATATTCCGAATGTTTTCCCTCCTATTTTCCCTACCACTCTACTTACGAATAACCTTCGTGCAATGCCGTGAAACGAGAATAATTAACTGGTGAACCAAGCCGTGAGTTTCCAGGTGTGGGTGCTGACTAGCTGAGCATTACATTACTGCGCATCTGGACCAGCTGCCACCTACGGGCACTTCTCCTTTACCCTTTCCGAAGGACCACCCGCGCCAGTGCACAGGATGAGACCGAGCCGAGCCGCGCTTAGTGGCCACCAGAGCCCGCCTGGCCGCCGTTGTGAGGATTCAGAGGACCAGAGCGCAATCGCAATGCATGCACATATCCTGCACAGTGGCTGCCCCTGGCGAGATGGAAAACGAGACGGAAGCGGCACTGCGCGGCCCGGATCCCGGCACAGTGCCCGGCGCGTCGGTCCCTGGCGACGCAGCAACCACCGCCCAGACACCAGTCGCCATCGCCCAACCGCCGCGCGGGCCGGGAGCGAGCGGCCGTCGCTTGCCGGTGCCCTCCTGCCTCCGCCAGGATGCGGAAAGCTAGGCACCAACCTACGGGGCGCGGGGCCTTAACACGCGGCCGCCGTGGAGTGCTTCCGGAATCCGGCTGGCTGGGTGGGGTGGGGTGGAGTTCGATCCCGTGGCTTTCGTCCAGCTCACCTACCACTGTTTGACGATGAGAAGCGCCGGCCGGGATCTTTGTTCCTCGGTTCTTTGCAAGAACTGAACCGCGGCATCGCAGCCAAGCAAGCTATCGCGACGTGTGTGTGCAGTGTTCTATGTTTCCATCGATGTGAGCTGTGTAGCAGGATAGTGCGCCTTAAAGCTTAGGATGCTCATTTTCATAGACAAGGACGCGCAACAAACACACTATTATGAGAAAACTGTACTTTGCCCATTTTCCCTCACCCAAGATATAGTTCTTGGCTTGTTCGCCTGACGAAACCTCCCAACACAAGGACGAACATAACCGAACCCAACGATTCAGCGAAACTGGAATTCTTGTCTGACGAAATTCCTTGTGTCAGGGCATGGCAGGTAGCACATACCACACACACCACACAGTACACCACACCCCTGTCCGTCACATGTGCCACATGCATTATTGCCGCACAGCGCTGCGCGGCACACGCACCCTACAAAACTGTTGTACGTCACTGGCGGCCAAGATCCGAGGACCTGACCTCACGTTCGGTAACAGTGCTCCGCTTTTCCAGGCCACAACCAACCCCGTACGTAAGCAGATCGGGCACGAGCCAGAGCCATGCATCAACCTGCCAGGCACAAAAAATGTTGTGCAGCCGATGAGGTGGTAGACTGGCAGTGCGAGGGTACTCGATCTAGATCTAGCACATCACTGCGATGCGGAAGTATAGCCTGCAATGCAAGCGAAGCGAAGTACCATCTCGAGCGCCCGTTCCCGATCGGACGGCCGCGGAGGGGGCAATCTGGCTGCACGTGCACCGTCTAGGATCCAGCTCCCCCGGCCCGGCGCGAGGTGGCGCACGTTGCCCGCATTTGACCGCGGCATGGGGGGCTTGATCTGCCAGCCTGCCGCTTTACGCTGAACAGCGAAACGCATCACCGAGCCCCAAATCATCCGCTGATTATTCATTTGCTCTGACAACGCAATAATTACAGGGTCACTGTAGCAGACTCTGACAGTGATTAGCATAACCCAGCGACATAGGTTAACAGGCCGTCTCCGGCTGATGTGTGGGCCGGAAGCTACTCTGGCCCCACATGTCAACCCCACGTCCCCAATTGGAACTTGACCTACCCCTCCCATGGCCATGGTCCTATCCGCTCGAGGGCGCCGACTTTTCCTGCAGACTACTCGCAGTCGCTCCACCCCGCACCGGGTCCCACCGCGTCAATCCGTCCTTGACACGTGGGCCCGTCGCCCCGCAGGACATGGGAGGGGTCGCGGGGGGCCTTTGCGGCTAAACAAAACAAAGGCTTCACATCACAGCGCAGAGGCGCAGGGCTTCACGCTCGCCCACGCAGCCCTTCCAGTCCTCCTCCACCACCAGGCACCACACCAGCGGCGTCCCCCACCGCGGCCCTGCTCCCCTCGCCTCGGCATCTCTAGCGCACTCAGCGCATCTCGAACGGCGGAGGAGCGGAGCGGAGCGGCACCTCGGCTCGGCCCGGCCGCGGCATTTGAGGAAGGGAGGAAGGAGGTGGCATTGGCAGCGGGAAGGGAGGCATTGGATAGATAGAAGCTTCTGGAACCTGCCGGATCCGGATCCAGACCCGAGCTGCCGACCGCCGGAGGTAGTTGTGGCAGCATCGGTTCAGCTAACAATGCTTCGGTGGATTTGCTGTTTTTTTTTGTTGAATCGTTTTGGGGGATTTGTTGCAGTTTGTGAGCGAGGTAGCTGCGCTCTGAGATGGAGGACCTGTTGGGTTCGGAGATCGGGAAGAACGACTATGACTGGTGATTCTCAACTTACCTGCCTGCCCTTTACCTACCTAATGTTTCTAGTTTATTTTTTTAAAAAAAATGGGTGTGCGTATGTTGTGTTTATGATCTCTGCACTGTGTTGACTGAAGAGGGGATTAATGCAGTACAAGAGATGTATTCTCCTTCTGTATTGACTTGAATTGCCCATGCCTTGGGGATGGATTTGTACGGATCACTGCTTTGAATGAGTTCAAGCTTGTTCGTATGAGCTCTAGTGAGGGGGAGTAGATTGGCCTTCTTTGGTGCTGAAATAATCGCTGTTTGAATGATTGAGGAAGCTTCAAGCTTGATCCTGGAGAGCACCGTTTCACCATCATGTCAGTTTTTAGGTGTTGATTGACTGATTTTTGCGATTGATGTGATCTTTCTAGCTAAAAATGACTTTAGTGGCGATGGTGGTGGTTGGGAGGAAATGTGTCGCTGTGCAAAGCAAAGTTGAAACACCGGATATTCAAGTGAGTTGGTTGTCCTATGTGGACTCTTCATTTGGAAGGCCAAAATGGAGATTGATAATTGGCATTCAACGCATATATACACAGTTATAACTTGCACGTAATAAGCACAGTGGAAAATAGTGAAATATATTTAGGAGGATCTTATTGTTGGCGAGGTAATCTGAGGCATTAGCATGATCATGCTGCAAAAGGACTAGTTGTTGCTGGTCAAATATACCATTTCAGTGTTTTTCCTCACACCATTTCATGATATTTTGATCTGCTGATGGCACAGAACGGTCATCTGTTTTGTTTGGTTGCTTTCTCTTCGATGCAAAGAGCTAGTAATTGTTTGTTTTATCTATTTATACATATAACTATGTTTTTCTACTCTAACTTGGTGTACTTTGTGCTGTACTCCTTAGGCTTCTAACTCCGCCTGGAACCCCACGTGTTCCTGCACTGGAGGTTGCTGAGAAACTGCCATCCCCAAATATATTACCGAAGCGCACTGCCACTAGATCGTCCTCAACTACTAGAGCATCTAGGGTATGTTCCATTTTTGTGCTTAAAAGTTAAATCTGTCAAAGATTTTTCTCCTGCAAACTGATCAGATGGTCCTATTCTGGGCAGCACTTTTCTAGCAATCATGCTTTGTGTATTTGTGGTAGAGGTGACAAGTTTGAAGCATTTTGAACTACTAATTTAACCTTTGCAAACTAGAACTTTTTGAGATATGCAACTCATATTCAGAAGCACTGTGATCTGCAATTTTTTGCTGTCTTAGTTGCCAATTCATTTCTTTTGGGAAAAAAAATGGTTTCTCTCAGTTAGTTAATAGGGCTCATTATCTAAAGAAAAGTTTGTTAATAGGGCTCATTATCTAAAGAAAAGTTTGTTAATAGGGCTCACCTTAGTATTCGATTTTATACAAACTATTAAGTAAATCAAATATCACCTCTTTATCTAGATCAACTATACATGCAATAGCTGCAAAATTTTGTAATCTAAACTCTACTGATTACAATTACTGCTCCATTTGCAGCTTTCAGTATCCCAAACAGAGAATGGGCATTCAACGGTTCCCACTAGACCAGCAAGAAGTAACTCTGTCAACCGGCCTTCTATCCAGTCTACTCTCATGAATGGGAACAACAGGACATCAGTTCTCAATACAAGCATTTCATCAGTTACTTCAAGACCTACAACCCCTAGTAGGCGAAGCAGCACTGCTGTTGCACCAAAACAATCAGTTCCAGCTTCACGTCCAGTGCCTGCTAGATCCTCTACTCCTGTTAAAACTCGTCCATCTACACCAGCCAAAACTCGCCCATCTACTCCTACAAGAACTCGTCCAACAGCCCCAAACTCTTCATCTGAGTCAGCTGCTGCCAAGCCCACATCTGCACATAATTCAAGGCCATCAACTCCAAATTCTCGGTCCCGTATAATCCCCAATTCATCTTCTGGTCCAACTCATGCAATAAGCCGCCCAAGCGCATCCGCTGGTACAACAAGCCGACCAGGATCTTCCTCAGGTAATATTCATGGTATAAGCCGTGCCACCTCATTGTCCTCAAGTTCTGTTCCTTCAATGAGCCGTTCCAGCTCAAGATCATCTACGCCTACACGCCAGCCAGCAATTCGTTCATCAGCTCCAGCTATGGGCCGCTCTCCTTCTGTTGGGCGGAGTTCTAGCATCAGTAGCTTTACATCTGGCCCCCGGTCTGCAGCCAGTAATGGTCGGAACTCAGCACCTTCGTCAGCCCCATCATCTCGTCCTAGTTCTCCGAATCCACGACCCCGAGCTCCAGTGCGGCCACTTGATATCCCTGATTTCCCAAGTGAAACTCCACCAAATCTAAGGACAAAATTACCGGAAAGACCACTATCTGCTGGCAGATCAAGGCCAGGAATGGCTTTAGGTATAAGATCAACTCCGAATGCTGAACCTTCAGCTACATCAGCTCCTGTGAAGAAGGTCGCTGTGCCTGCTGTGAGTCGAAGCAAATTTTCTGATACATCATCAAAGACGCCTACTCTCACAAATGGACACCAAAATCGACAGGCTGAAAGGTCTGTTATTGACAGTCAACCTAATAGACCCTCGCGGCCTGTCACGGGCACCGATAATGGATTTGGGAGATCGATATCAAAGAGGTCACTTGACATGGCTATCAAGCACATGGTATGTTCCCTGTGTTCAATTGTTCATATCAGCTAACGTCCTGCACTATAGTTTTAAAGTTGCATTTTTATTGTCTGAATTCCTTAGTTTGTCACTTTCTGAAATTGTGAATCTGCTCTGGACCTATCAAGATTCAATCTCTTGCATTTAGTAAAAAAGTTCCATGCTTGTGGCTTTAGGAAACATTGCAAGTCTATGTATTTCAGTTTTCAAGGTAGATAAATAAGCACTCCCAAGTGAAATGTTCAGGAATACATATTCGCTGTGTTACTGTGGAGTTGCAAGGTCATCTCTAGTTGTATAAAACCAAAACAAGAATACAGATAGAAACATTGATTGAGAAAGTATACTTTCCAGTATTTATAAGTAGAAAACATGCCCTGGTGATATTATACTAAAATATTCAAGGAAGTAAACATTGGATGGAAAATTGGTAGTGACTTCCTCTCAAGTGATGTGTGTCTAATTGTGCTAAGTGAGTCTTTGTAGAGATGATCAATTTTGGTTGGAGGTTGGAACAACATTGCATAGATGATAGATTGGGCTGAATGACACATTGTGTTGGAAAAGGCTGATCCATCTCTACTTGTGACAGGACATTCGGCAGAACTTGGGCGGCATTCGTGGCGCATCCCTCTTCCCCCAGAGCATCCGGTCGGCTGCTGCCAAGGCCCGGCCAGCTCGGGCGTCAGACCCAGGGCATGGCATCTCAAACGGCCACCGGCACTACGCCGACAACGGGAGCAGCGTGAACGGGCACCTCTCCGGGGACTACAACGGCGCTCCCTCGCGCAACGGCGGCAGCTCGACGGATTCGCCGGACAGGGCGAGCGTGGGGACGAAGGAGACCCTGAGCGAGCTGGACATCTACGGCAGCTCGCGCTACGAGGCGATGCTGCTGCGGGAGGACGCGCGGAACACCAGCTGGCTGCACGGCTTTGACGACAAGCCCGACCAGAGCCCACTGTTCGACCACCGTTTCGAGCCGCTGCCGGAGCCCTTCAGTCCGCTATGACAACCAGCCGCCTGCTTGTAAAGTTGTTCTGATCGTCACGTGCTCTTCGTTTCTGTGCTCCATGTCGTGCCGTATGTGTATGGTTTCGCCTGTTTTTCTTCTTCTGTTCTATAATTAGGTGGTGTTTAGATGTTGAATTTGGGTGGGTGAATTTGGGAGTATGATGTCACTTCGTAATCATTGCGTCACTGTAGCATTTCGTTTGTATTTGTGAAAAATTGTCTAAAAATTAATTAATTAGGCTCAAAATGTTCGTCTCGCAGAGCACAACAAAACTGTGCAATTAATTTTTGATTTCATCTATATTTAGTACTCCATGCATGTTATGACATTTTGATGTGACGGAGAATCTTCTTTTTGCATAGTAAATTTGGGAGTGAAATTTTGGAACTAAACAGGGCCTTAGTTGGTTGCTTTTGCACATTCGCCGTATCCGTTTTCTGGAACCGATGAGACGGATATATTGGTAGGTTTGTCACTTGAGATTGGGTTTCCTCTTCCCACGAATTATTGTACTACTGAATGAAGAAAGAAAGGATCTAAATGAACAAACAGTAAAGAGATTTGTAAGTTTATAGATCTTGGACGCTCGCTCGTGTAATCGTGCTCGCTTGCAGCTGGAACTCGGAAGTCGTAGCAATCTGCTGGTATAGTGCGGGGAAGGGCATGAGTGCCCGCAGGCCATTTGCGATAGCAGCGCAGGGCTGGATGGCAACCACTGGGCGACTGGCGGAGGCAACGTGGCCGCGCGGAACAAGCGGCAACGGGGGCGATTGGCTCGCGGAACCGGTAGTGTGTGCCTCGCGAACCCGGTGGCCACAGGAGAGAGGACAATACGAGGCCCGCGCGCGCCAGGATAGCCAGCCCACGCGGCTAGCGCCGTTGTGTGGCCCGATCGAGTTGACGTGAGGCAGCAAGCCCTCAAAGGCCTCACGGTAGGCCTCAACAACTCTCAAGCAGTATCTATCTCTTCCTCTCCCTCCCTCCCATTTTTCTTCCTTTTCTTTTGCGGAACAATTTTCTTCCTCCTTGCGAGGACTCGAGCGAGAATAGCAACGAACAAAGTGAACCTCAACCGGTACAAGACCAAGTGATGAACTGGAGCAACTGCATGTAGTGAATCAAAGATGAGACGGAGGGAGAACCACGGCACAGACATCGCCAAGGAGAAGATGACAGAAAGACGGCTCTTTTTCCCTCTCTCGTATTTAATGTAGCGCCACATAAGCCAATAGTCCTATACTCATGTGTTCGCTTGGCTGATGGCTGGTGGCTGGTGCTGATTTGTAACTCAACTAGAGACTTGTTCCCTGCAAAATATTTCTCATATCCATTAATCTTAACAACATGAATTGAAGATGTGGACATGAGACGGGAATTGCTATATCGGCCTTAGTCTAAAAAAAACCTTTGCAGCTGGTATACTTCTTCCTGACTGTTCGAACATAAAATTGGGTTTCAAGCTGCAAAATATTCGCCACTGAAGCAACCTCCACCATGAGCACCAAACTGACCAGCCTTAGCCCAGATATGCAAGGACAAGGAGTCTCTTGAACCTGCCTGAACAAAACATATTCCCAGACATGCTGATCCGAGAGAATCACCTTCCCCACGTGGAGAAAGAGCCGCATCGATGCAGCAGAGACAGTCTTGGTGTTGAGTGTTGACATGGAATACCCTCTTGTACCTTCACAGGAACAGATAAAGGGACACCATTTTGTACGTTGAAGAAGCTGCAGCTGACCTGCAGTGATTTCTGCTCCCTATGTTGCTGTTCAATCCATATCTGTTTGAGATCCTGGGAAGCATAGAAGTTGGATGTATTAGTCTCAACTTTTATTTAATGATACACCTTGTTAATGGTCCATTTTGTACTATTATACCTGAAAGCATTTGTAGCTCTCCACAAATATCACAACCTCGTGAGGACTTCCTGCAGAAGGCTATCAGAGAAATTGTTGGGAAGAATAGCACATTCAAAGGGGGACCGTTTCCTGAAAACCAGATTGATCTGGCAAAGTCACACTAAAAAAGAGAGGTGAAAATCAATTTCTGATTGCCCACAAACTTTACAGGTATTATCAATCATAGAACTGAATAAAATAGATCCCTGACCTTGGCTAAGGAATGCCTAATTATGTGGGACCATGTTTAACCTTCCTTGAGACTTGAGAGCTAGGATATGAAACAATGGTGCATTAGGGCATGCAATTGCAATCCGAGGCGGTTTGTCACCAAGAAGACATAGTCACCTAAATTCGAGTTGATGGGCCGGGATTCAGACCTGTATATATGATGATGATTACGATTCCAATCACACCTCACGCGCTAACTAGTTAAGTTAAACTCACTTACTAGCACAGTTATCACTAATATTGTCCTACAAAAGATGTGATCAGTTAAGAAAATTACTTGGGGATAATCATCCAGCTCTCCGTATATGCGATGGATTAAAATAGTATAGGAAAACTAAAACCGATAATAAAGTTCTCATGAACACGGGATCAGACATGCCAAACACAAAACACGAAACCAGATATGTCTACAGAAATACACGGCTCATGCAGTTCGGGCACTCTTAGTACAGCATCATTTTCTGGATCAAAATCACCGTGATGCCCTTTTACCCTTTCATTCCCTGCAAACGCGACCGAGCAGCGTGGGAATCGCGCGTTGCCTGGCAGGGCATGTCCCCCTGATGAGTGAGAGTGATCTCGACATCTCGTCGATCAGCAGCCGTTACCGAGTACGGACACAGGTTAGGTAGCGATTGGTACGGTCAAACAGCGAAAAGTGCCTGCGTTTGCGTTGGGCCTGCCCTGTATGGCTGCAATGTTGCAAGTTTGCAACCAGTCCGATCAAACACACACTCAGAGATCCGTAGAGGACCGCAATGTTGCAACTACTCTGATCAATCACATGGATCACTCTTTTGATTTGTTCCTAACGAAAGCACCCATGCCCCATCACCCATGTATCACTATTATAGGGAAGGCAGAAAAGGAAAAAAAAAAGGCGAGAGAGACCGAAAGCAGAGCCAAGGGCCTGGCAGGATTTAGCGAAATCTGCCTGATTTTCTTTTCTGGTCGACGGGCATGCATGTCTACGCATCAAAAAGCTAGCAAAGCAGCAAGCAGAGCAAGCGTGGAGGAGCTCAGCGGGATCTGAAAAAAAGAAGAAGCGGAGGCGGTGTCATGGCCTACTCATGGGCTTCCGTCGTCAGTCCATGTGCGGACCAGCAGCAAGCATGATTGGATCATATATGCATGTTTGCTCGGAGTTGTCTTTCCGGTTTGTGTCATCCTTGCATTGCCGCAAGATCCCAAGACAAGCGACATGGATCACTAGCGATGCTCGATGCTTCGCTCTCCATCTGTGTCAGACTATCCCGTTAACTCACCTCTGAAGAAAAAAGCAAACCCAAATGGTTAATTTACGGTGGTCTCCAATACTAACCCTAGGGGAGTAAGAAAAATTAGCTCAAGAGTGACATGAGTTGTACTATCAAAGAAGAGCAGGGAAGCTAAACACAAAGGGCATGTTTGGATGGATAGCTGAGCCAAGCAGCTCCGGCCATGCAGCAATCAGAACCCCAGGCCGACGATATCGACCGCCTAGATCTGCTGCCTGGGCGAGGCAGCTTTGCCAGGTTCACAACCAAATAAGCCAAAAGTCAGTAGAGCGCAAATATCATTTATAAAAAAGTCAGTAGAGCGCAAATGTAACCACGGTCTTATTTAGTTTTCAAATTTCATCCTTAAATTTTACTATGTAAAAAAAGATTCCCATCACATCAAAATATCGGCACATGCATGGAGTACTAAATATAGATGAAATAAAAAACTAATTGCATGGTTTTGTTGTACTTTACGAGAAGAACATTTTGAGCCTAATTAATCAATGTTTGGATAATTATTCATAAATACAAATGAAATGCTACAATGTCGCATTTATGGCAAAGTTCCAACTTTACGCCTCCAAAGTTAGAAACTAAAAAAGGCCCACACATGCTCCTGTTTTTTTTATCTCCCAACTACACATGTTCAACAGCACCAGAGCAGTAGGTTGGGAACCGCGGTTGATTAGCCAGTGATACATAACATGCCAGCTACGTTCCCTTCCTTATTATCTGCCGTTGTTTACATCCCAAGCATCGGACAGCAGTACGCAGTGCCGGTCCTGAGTTTTTGGAGACCCGGGGCGAAACAAAAATGTGAGGCCCTCTTGCGGTCTTGCCGTCGGGCCCGTCGTCGGTCGTCGCGCTCGGCGCTTGCGGCCTCGCGCGTCTCGTGTCCAGCCGGCGTCGCCGCCGCCGCCGCAGACGAGGACTCGCGGACGCGGAGTCAAGTCAAGCTTCTCGTGGTCGTGGACGCTAGTACTTTCTCTCTCTTTTTTAATACGCTCGATCCTTCTCACGGAAGCCCGCCGGAAAATCCAGACCGGCAACTTCACGTCTTTGGTACTTGGCCAAATACTTGTTTAGATGCAAAGTTTGGTGCCAAACTTTGCACTTTGTAATAAATGCGCCACTGTAGCATTTCGTTTGTATTTGTGAAAAATTGTTCAAACATTGATTAATTAGGCTCAAAATGTTCGTCTCGCAAAGTACAACAAAATTGTGTAATTAGTTTTTGATTTCATATATATTTTGTACTCCATGCATGTCCCGATATTGATGAAAATCTTCTTTTTATATAGTAAAATTTAAGAGCCAAATTTGAGATCTAAACAAGGGCTAATACTACTGGGGGTGATTGGATGCAAAATGCGGCCTCTAGCCTGGCTCGTTGGATACGGATTTCATTTGCGTTTCTGCGGAGCCTGGCTGCAGCGATGCGAGCTGTTTGTGTGGCAGTGAGACATGCGGTGCGGGAACCGAAGTCTGACAACCAAACAGCAGCAGTGAAAAGCCAGCATGCATGCATACATACGTACAACCAATCAGAACGGTGTTGCATACACTACACGGGGCCTGGACAGGGAGAGCCTGGTACACTGGTGCGATGCAGGCTGGAACCGCCCACCCATCCAATCACGCCACTAATGTTTTGCGTGCTTGGGTGAGGCCCCTCCAAATCGGAGGCCCGGGGCGGCCGCCCCGCTTGCCCGCGTCCAGGGCCGGCGCTGGCAGTACGGCAGTACCCGGATTAATCAATGTACCACTGGAATAGTCCGTTATTGTCGCAGCAACTACAAACCAGTAACCAACTACTACTAGTAGTATGCAGTGCACGGTAGTACGGTGCAGGTGTACTAAAGTTGTACGGAGTAACGAGCAATTTTCAGACTAGGCACAGCTGCCACGAGGCCACGAGCATCATCGTGCTGCAGCGATCGGCGTCCTTCTGTTGGGCCCACGCGCAGTGACACATTCCGTCCCCTCGCGGCCACTGCCCGCTGGGCCCAGAGACATCACATCCGGCCCAGGGGCAAATTCGTCACCTTGCACGGGCACGAACTGACCACTTCTCTTAAACGCACAGCCGGGCTTGCACACAGGCGCGCGCACCCGCACACCACGGCGCACTCCCTCCCGCGGCTTCAGCATCACTGGCTGCCTGCGTCCGCTCGCAACTGCAACCCAGGAGGAGGGAGAGGCGCGGGCGGGGAGGGAGACCGGGAGGGAGAGGGAGAAAAGGGCCACGCAACCCGGCCAGCTGCTGCCTCGCTCGGTGCGCGCGCGCGCGCTTGCCGGCCGTGAGGCGAGGGGGAGGAGGAGGAGGGCGGCGGCGGCGGTGGCCCGGCGCGGTGGAATGCCGCTCGCTCCCGCGGCGGATCGGGCTGTCTCCTTGGAGAGATTCCTGGCGCGGCCGGCCCTAGGCGGTGACCGCAAGGCCTGGGCCTGAGGCGGACGGCGACTCCGAGACGGCTCCTTGGGGTTTTTTCTCGGCTACTCTCTCTCTCTCTCTCTCTCTCTCGGCGACGCCGCGAAGGTCGGAATTCTCTCTCCCGGCGCCGTCTCAGCTGGTCCCTCTGCGTCCTGCGTAGGGGCCGCCCGCCACGGGGCGAATGGAGCTCGTCTCCGGCTGGGATAGGATGGCTTCTTGCAACTTGCGAGGTACGGCGCAATTCATCAGAGTTCTTCAGTACAGTACTGTACTATCGCAGTACTGTGTACTGCGCGAAAACGATTTCTTGGTATAATGTAGTATTCCGTTCCTCGCTCGTCACCGCGCTACTGTTGCAGGAAAGCAAATCGCGTCTCGCTTTTTCTTCGAACACATTTGTTTGGTCGATGCGTGCGTGCTTTTTTTCTTTAGGAAAGGGGAAAGAGAATGCACTAGAATAGTGGAATTGCGCTTTTGTTACTAGTAGGGGAGGAGCTGAGCAGTTCGAATCTCTACAGGGCCCAATGTTACTTTGCGTTTATTGGTGTGGTAGGGAAGCAATGTTTTTTTCCTGGGACAAAAACAATGCGGTACTGGACTAGTTATTTGTACGTCTGTTCTTGTAAGAAACCTGCAACTGTTAAATAAACAAACAACAACTTGAAAAATCATGCAATGGAACAGGTCAGGCATGTAGTACTGAACTGCAACTTGCAGCAACATTTACATGGGCAATTCCCAAGCTTGCTCATGTAAAGCCTGGGAGCATGGAAGATTGGAAGTATGGAACTGTGAACTCTCGATATTCTTTATTTAAGAGGAACTTTAAACTCGTAATAACCTTACTGGTACATGTACTGTTGGAATTGTCGTATGGGGTGTAGAGATAGTGATGGCTCTTGCGTCTTGCCTTTCATTTGTCCTATGGTGTGGAGCCTGACTGCCTGAGATCCCTCCACGGTGCGTGCCTGTGGCGCCGTGCTGCCCATGGTCACCTCCATCAATGAGCGTAGCCCCACCCTGCTGTCAAGTCCTCTTCCCCTTGGTTTCTTGCATCTGAGGCCACCTGCTTTACGTGCTGGACTTTTGGTTTCGTGCTGACGCCTTTTTTCCAAAGCATTCGGTTCTTGAGAAAACAACGGCATTAGGTGTAGTAATTGGGTCTAGGTTAGGTGCCCTGCAATGCTGCTTTTGTGCAAGTTACACATGTGCAAGGGAGTCCACCAGCTGTGCCTCCTCTTTAAAAGTCCTACAAGGGTAGTGGTTTGTCACCACCCTTATGTCTGTTCTGGTTATGACTGGGCGCCATTGTTTAGGGGCGGCTGCTATTTTGTTAACACAGTGGAGTTATCCTTTTCTGAAAAGGCTAAAAGTGATGGCTACTTGCTAAAAGATATGTTGGTTTCCTTTTATATGGCACATGATCCTAGCTGTCCTTTTCACAAAGCTTGAGATAAAACCAGAAGATTTGTTTGGGTTTGGGCCTTTCGGTTGAGGCTAAAGAGAAGACAAGATGTGTCATTCTGTTTTCGTTCCATTTTACTATTTTAGAGATGACGTTGCTGTGTGGCAGTTTAGGAATCTGATGGTCCCCTTGAATTATCAATCCGGACAGCACTTTGTCATTACTCATTACATCATGAATTTATGATTTATTCCAAGAGAGCTAACACCAGCTTTCTGCGTCAGTGAAGCAAATTAGCTAGCGTGCAAAGTATGTTCCTCATTATAATGTAAAATAGCTGAGGGCAATGGCAATTTAAATAGGTTGGAGTTTGCAAACAATGTTGATTTTTTATATTTACTGGTTCTGTAACCTATTTGTCCTGTTTCAACTGGAGCAGATACAGCAGCTCCATAAGATTGTAAGTCTAAAACCTCTTAGTCTCATGAATCACGGTAGATGGCATGCTTGTAATCATATTTACTATTATTATTTAGCATGAATTGGGAATCTGATATTTAATGATGGGAAACCATACCTGGTTTTGACATTTAAAAACTTAAGCAGAAGGAATGCTTCTTGTAAGCTATTAATTGATGAAAATAGTTGCTCCTCCGTTTTTTAAGAGATCTCAGAGCATATATTTTCGTAGCTGCTTACTTTCTTAGTTACAGACCATGCAAATGTCCCTATAAAAAGAAGCATATAAATGTCCATTGGAAAAAATATAATGTCTTATGTTTGTTATGTTATATACAGATTACATTGCCTTTCTACCTTTTCTCCATTAATAAACTGATTTTTATACAGTTCTCTTGACTGTTAAAATATGAAAACCTATCACTTATTGTTGACTCTTGTCACCCTTTTATGTGGCAGGAGTGATGTGCTGATGGAGACTCTTGGATTATAACTGCAGTTTCTCCTTATTCTTCCAACCAATCCTAACAATGTGGCATCTCACGCTTATAGCTATTCTTTCTGCTTCTCTTTTGTTTACACATCTTCCTTGTGCCAGAGGTGCTGACCTGAACTCCGATAAGCAGGCCCTTCTTGCATTTGCTGCATCACTGCCTCATGGCAGAAAGCTCAACTGGACCTCCACGACCCAACTATGCACCTCCTGGGTTGGGATTACATGCACACCCAATGGGAACAGTGTACGTGAAGTGCGGCTACCTGCAATAGGGCTCTTTGGTCCTATCCCTGGGGGAACACTTGGCAAGCTTGATGCACTAGAGGTGTTGAGCCTTAGGTCAAATCGTCTCACTATTAATCTCCCTCCTGACGTAGCATCCATTCCTTCTCTGCACTCCCTTTATCTTCAACACAACAACTTGTCCGGAATTATACCGAGTACATTGTCTTCCAGCCTAACATTCTTAGACCTGTCTTACAACTCCTTCAATGGAGAAATCCCATTGAAAGTGCAAGATATCACTGAACTGACTGCATTGCTTCTCCAGAACAACTCTCTTTCTGGACCCATCCCTGACCTCCGCCTCCCCAAACTGAGACATTTGGATTTAAGCAACAATAACCTGAGTGGACCTATACCACCTGCCCTGCAGAAGTTCCCAGCTAGTTCTTTCTTGGGAAATGCCTTTCTATGTGGATTTCCATTGGAACCATGTCCAGGAACCACACCTTCTCCAGTATCACCATCACCCCAAAATTCCGGAAGAAGCTTATGGAAAAAGATTGGCCATGGTGCCATTATTGCAATAGCTGCTGGAGGAGGGGCAGTAGCATTGCTTTTGATTATCATCCTCTTAGTATGCATCTTCAAAAGGAAGAAAGACGCAGAGTCTGGCACAGCATCATCTTCAGCCAAAGGAAAGGCTATTGCTGGTGGAAGGGCAGAAAAGTCCAAGGCGGAATACAACAGCGGTATTCAAGAAGCAGAGAGGAATAAATTGTTTTTCTTTGAGGGATGTTCATATAATTTCGACTTGGAGGATTTGCTGAGGGCTTCGGCTGAAGTCCTCGGAAAAGGAACTTATGGGACTACCTACAAAGCTGTTCTTGAGGATGGCACAACAGTAGTGGTCAAGAGATTGAAGGAAGTGGTCGCGGGAAAGAAGGAATTCGAACAGCAGATGGAGCTAATTGGCAAGGTTTGCCAGCATCAGAACACTGTCCCTTTGCGCGCTTACTATTACTCCAAGGATGAGAAGCTCTTGGTGTATGACTATGTCCCGTTGGGTAGCCTTTCTACTGCTTTGCATGGTATGTCCTTCACTTCGAATAATCTATTTGAATCTTTTCACATTTTACTACCTGTCAGAATGCTAGTCTGAACCTTTTTCTTGTACTTATGGAAACTAAAGCTATTAGCTTACTTCAACCTTAAAATGTTGATAGCTGAAATAGTTGCTTGATCAAGACTGATGCTTGAGAAAAACATATTTAAATTTAATCTGATACCTTGATACTTGACAGTTTATTGCAAGTGACGTGAAACATCAATTGGGTTGCAGCATAACCTTTTCTTTTATCCTGTTATCGATAGAAGCTTAATTAGAATCACAAGGTAGAAACCAACATTTGAAGGCTCAAATTGGTGGTGCGTACTTGCATTCTAGCATATTGTGGTGCTTTATGTTGATTTTGTAGAACTCCGTAGATAGTTGAAAATCTGTATTTTGTACTAAAGATAGATTGGTTGTTTTTCTGAATAATAAGATATAGAACCTCCCTCCCCCCCCCCCCCAACAAAAAAAAATGTACACTGTATTTTTGCCCTTGGTTTGTCCTTATGAATGTAAAAGGCAAACTAGTCGAATTCATCCCTAAACTATCGTGCATGGCTCAATTTCATCCCTCAACTATCAAAACGTCCAATTCAGTCCCTGGACTATCCAAATCGGCCCAACTTCGTTCTTTTTGCCGACGTGGCGTGCTTCATAGAGCCAGTCAACTTATGGTGTAAAATACCCTTTCTACCCTCCATAGAGCAGGTTAACCCAGGCAGCTTCCCATCCTTTAGAAGCGCGAGCGGGCTGGGTGGCGGCGAGAGTGGTCGGGGGCAACGCGCTGGCTGGGCCAGCGTGGGGGCTGTGAGCGAGCTTCTGAAGGATGGGAAGCTGCCTAGGTTAACCTGCTCTATAAAGGGTATTTTACACCCTATGCTGACTTGGCGGTGACGAGACTTGCCCACGTGGCGTGCCACATCGGCAAAAGGACGAAGTTGGACTGACTTGGATAGTTCAGGGACTGAATTGAACATTTCAATAGTTGAGGGACGAAATTGATCCATGCATAATAGTTCAGGGATAAATTCGGCTATTTTGCTATAAAACATACCGAAGTATTACAAGTCATATCAGCATATATCCTCAATGATTTGTTCATTGTTTTGGGGACTCCAACAATTGTTCTGAAGTTCTTCATGAACAGTCTAAATGGCCTACCCCTATAGCGAGAAAGTTTATGCTTTTGAGCTACACTGGCCTTTTCTAGCTATTGCAATATGTGCAAGAGAAGTAAATGGTGGTTCCATAGTTCCTTTGTCATTTTTTTCCATTACCTGCTTTGAGGTATCACACCAATAATGGCGCGATCTGCCAGCACTTACAGGTCAGCCTTTGTTGCACAGATTGGGAGTGCAATTAGCTCTAGTCGTGAATTGCGATGACCTGCAAACTGTGTAAATTGAACATGACGGCTGTAGGGCGGTGCAAACTGTAGCATTTCCACGGTTCTTTTCCGTTTCACCCATTTTGCTAACTTATTGTCTGAAAGTTGACTAACTTGCCCATTGTACACATTTGTATTGAGACGAAATTATATGACAACAGACTGACTGTTGATTACAAATACACAGGGAATAAGGCTGCTGGAAGAAATACATTGGACTGGGAGACAAGAGTGAAAATAGCTCTCGGCACTGCGCGCGGGATGGCTTATCTTCACGGCGAGGGTGGCGGGAAGTTCATCCACGGGAACGTCAAGTCAAGCAACATCCTCATTTCCCAGGAACTCAGCGCCTGTGTCACCGAGTTCGGCCTCGCCCAGCTCATGGCCCCGCCTCACGTCCACCCACGCCTCATCGGGTACCGGTCCCCGGAGGTCCTCTATACCAAGAAACCCACGCAGAAGTCCGACGTCTACAGCTTCGGCGTCCTGCTCCTCGAGATGCTCACAGGCAAAGCCCCTCTGAGGTCGCCCAGCCGCGAGGACTCCATCGAACACCTCCCCCGGTGGGTGCAGTCCGTGGTGCGAGAAGAGTGGACGTCAGAGGTTTTTGACGTCGACTTGCTACGCCACCCGAACGTCGAGGACGAGATGGTCCAGATGCTCCAGGTCGCAATGGCATGCGTTGCTGTTGTCCCTGATGAGCGTCCTTGGATGGAGGAGGTGGTCGGGAGGATCGAGGAGATCCGGAACTCCTACTCGGAGACGAAGACCTCCCCGGAGGACAACTCGAGGGAGGGAACCTTCTGATCATTCATCAGTAGCACGGCAATAACTTGGCGCCTTAGAGAAATATAGGTTTGACAGCTCTGCGTTTAGTGTGTGTCCAGTGAAGCTTTGCAGTTGATTCTTGATCATTCTTTGGTAATTGTTTCCAGTTCTTGGTTCCATGATGTTAGCACTGGTGGTTGTTTTATTTCCCTTGGCTCTACTGATGATCATTTTAGGGTGTTAATTTGTCGATCGTGCTTCGACTCAGTTACTCTTTAAAGCTTGTGTTGTCAAATGAGCATTCGTTCTGTTTTGTCATTTTCTTCTCGTGGTTTACATACTCTTCAAATTATAGCTCGTTTTAATTTTGTTGTAGGGACTTAAGTTTATAATAATATATACAACACTAAAGAAATACAATATCCTATGAATTAGATCAAAATTAGATATATTTGACTTAGACGAAATTAAAATGAACTTTAGTTTCGAACGGAAAGAGTACATAAGGAATGATACTTTAGTTGACTGACGAATCATGATCATGATGTGCGCTTTCTGGACACCTTAATCTCTTGCAGATGGGTGCATGCTAATATGCTATACACTTCGAGTTCACATGTCGGTGTATGTATGAGCACCGGTACTGACGAATTGGCAATTGGTACTAATGGTAGAAATTAAATCAAAATGCTGCTTTTATTAGAGAAAGAGGCCCACTAAAGGTCATTCAGTGACCAGAACGTTTGCGTCAGCCTTTTGTGGATTCTGGGAACGGATCCTAATACGGTCCACAATGTCGACATTTCATCAGTATAAAAAAAAAGAATGTCAACATTTCAACTACTAATAAGTTCCACAACGTTTTTTGCTACCTTGTCGGTAATGCCTGCCTTCATCCATCATCATGTTTCTAGTGCCTCTGAATCGTGTGGATAATCCTGTTTTGCGTTTCCACCGCAAGATCTGCGCTGGATCAGCGATGAGATAGTTCCTGTTTTTTTTTATTAAAAAAAATCTGAGTAGAGCTTGGGCGCTTCCTTGTAGCTTTCTCTTGACTTCGAAGTGTACAGTAGAAAGAATAAGAAAAAAGAATAAATGGGTGCGTTAGGCAAAGGACAAGTCAAACCAAAATGCGTATTAATTGGCTCCGACGGCGAGAGACTATCGTTCTTTTCATTCGATCCAATCCGTGCCAACCTTTTACGACCGACTATCAAGTATCAACACCCGCGCTGAATTTTGCATCTGACCTCGGAAATTGAAAGATCAAGAAAGGAAATAAAATTTATTTTTTCGGCTGCGAGATCGATCAGAATTGTGTGAGTGGTAAAGCAACGAAATGAGATGCATCGCACAGCAAAAAGTAACAATTTATGATGTTTGCAAAGAGTAATAATTTGTGATGAACATCTCAGAGACTCTTTATATCTTTTCTAACTTACGAAAATAAAGATTTTGGTGAAAAAATATCTTCACCGGCCCCTCCAATTGAATATCCAAATATAAATATCATATATTCCGGATTTCTCGCTATCCAAAGATGGAGAGCGAGATGACTCTCTAGACTGCACACAAGATATATAAAAAATATTAGAAAGTCTAAAGATATAGAAAATATTTTTTACTCAAATGACTCTACAAATAATGATTTAGAGAGCATATTTTAGATAAGCTCTTTGATATGCTCTTACATATTGTAAATTTGGTTTATCTTAAAAAAAAATACTGCAAACTTTTCATGGTTTTCGGATTAATTCTTCCATGCAAATGCGATTTTCATCAACAAGATGTAAGATCTTTGCAACTTTGATCAATACATTACATTATCATCATCTCGCAAAAAAAAACATTATCATCACATACCAATGGAAGGAGAAGAAGGTAGATCTTTGGTTGTTGGAAACTTGGAATCTAACTATACCGGGTAAATAAACACCTAAAACGAGCTGTTTACTTGGTCACACAGATTCCTCTTCTGATGATCTCTGGCATGTTGCTCTCATCGTCTCAGCATCGGAAGAAAAAAAAAAGAAGACCTGGCAAGTGGCAACGTACGACGAACGTTCCACCCCTCTGCCCACCCCGCAGGCCCAGCGGGCGGACTATAAATGCCGCGGCTTGGACCCGCTTTGAAACCCGTCTCGCACGCACACCACAAAGCGAGGGACCCGGGGCGGGGCAGGAGAGAAAAAAAAAGAGGGAGAGAAGGCGTCGCTCTCTCTCTCCTCTCGCCGTCCCCAACTTCTCGTCTCGCTCGCTGCCTGCGAAAGGTGGGAGCCTTTGCTTTTCCGCGTGAATTTTTGGGGCGAATTTTCTCGGGCCTCCGCTCTGGTCAGATCGGCGCGGGTGAGCTCCGGCCCCTCCCGATCCGGATCCGTCCCGTCGGCGCGTGCGTTTCTTCTTCTCGAGTTTTTTTTTGTGTGGTTTTTTCCCTCGTCTATTTGGTTGCTGCGGCTGTCTCGGGTAGATCTGCGGTTTGGTCCGGTTTGGAGCGCGCCGGGACGGGGTCGCGTGTGTTAGGTTTGTGGTTTCGTAGTGGGCGTTGTCGGTCGGCGTCGGATTTGGTGTGCGGGGCTGCTTGAGGCGTTCGGCAATCGGTGCGCTGACTTGGGGCGTTCGATCTTACGCGTTCATGGTCTGGATTTCGCTGCTGTTGGGCGAGATTGGGTTTTTTTTTTTGTTGTTTTGGATGGATGAAGTTGCTTGTCTCTTCGCTATGTAGAGGCTCTCTGTAAGAATTTTAGGATCGCTGCGCGCGTTCAGGCTATGATGTGTTCCTGCGATGGTTTAGGCCGATCTCTGAGATGCCTGAAGCACTGCAGTGATTTCACCTCGGTACCGGTTTCAGCTCACTACCTGCTCATCACGAGCAGGCTCGGCTTCGTTTTGTTTTACCCCTAGCTTAACTTACCTTGTGGGTATCTAGACCGTGCATTTCTGAAACATGACCGATATGTTGTTTTGACTCTAATGTGAACTTGTGATGGTGAGCTTGGCTTTGGCTTACAAGGTAGAATGCTTGGAGTTGGGTAATTTTGGAATTACTAAGAGGTTGGTTCATCCTCATGGAGTGTGGGTTGTATCATTCCTCATTACTGAACTGTCAAGTTTAGAACTCCTGCTAGGAAGTAGATGCTGGCTATTTTAACTCATGATGTGGGTTGTATCAGATATGTTGTTAAAGTGCTAAGTGGGCTAAGAGTGTAATTGAGCCAAACCAAACTTAATCATTAGATTGATGCCTAATGTTGATTAGACTTCATGTTGGACAGTTTTAGCAGCCAAGTGATATTATTATGATCTAGAGATCTAGTAAGCAGATATTAGCAAGCATGAGAACAGAGAGTCCAATGTTCAAGCTTAGGGGGGCGAGATGGGTAACCATCGAAGTATATGGATGATGACTTCTTTTGTTTGTAAAGAATAGTTGGCATTTCTTCCTAAACTGAAAGCTGAAATTTAAATGGGCTATATGGGTTCACAAATGTTCAATATCAGGACTGTCATGGAACACTGTTGCCCAATTCAATTAATAAGATTGATATTTGCTGAGTTATCTGCAACACTTTGCTAACATAATTTGAACTCTTTTGTTCATCATTTGCATCTCTGCTTCCAAATTTACATAGATATGATTGACTGCAAAACAATATATGATTGAGTGCAATCTTTGTGTCATGTGTTCATTGACTAATCCTTTTACATAAATATGTGGAAAAAAACAGGAGTTTGTCATGGCATCAAAGCGTATTCTGAAGGAGCTGAAGGACCTGCAGAAAGATCCTCCCACATCATGCAGTGCAGGTACGATTACAAGTTATTGGAACTGTGGATGTCAAATCTCTCCAGACATTTAACATTACTCACAGGCCATATCATCTTATCTGTACTATGGTGCCACTTTGCCAGTCTTTGCATGGCTCCTCATGAACTGCAAATTTCATTTGTACAATGTCCAGGTCCTGCTGGTGAGGACATGTTCCACTGGCAAGCAACAATTATGGGACCGCCTGACAGTCCCTATGCTGGTGGTGTGTTCTTAGTGAACATTCATTTCCCGCCAGACTACCCCTTCAAACCACCAAAGGTTAGAACTCAGGAGGTTTATCTTATTTATAAATTCTCTTTTTTTATACACTTCAGTTATGGTGTATTATGCACTCTTGTAAGCTTTGTAGTCTTGGATAGCATGAATATGGTTACCTTTAATAAGTATAGGTTTCTTCTGGATAAAAAGAATCTTATTCAACATTATCCCTTCTCCTATGTAATAGCTTCATTTTTCTGTTAGTACTTTTAT
The DNA here is from genome assembly GCA_033239725.1 of Echinochloa phyllopogon. Taxonomy (NCBI): domain Eukaryota; kingdom Viridiplantae; phylum Streptophyta; class Magnoliopsida; order Poales; family Poaceae; genus Echinochloa; species Echinochloa phyllopogon. The sequence goes on from BTCW01000012.1 coordinate 21,854,545, forward strand.
CTATGGCCAACCAATAATATGGTTATAGATATTTTATATGTAAAATCATCTTTTAGTTGTTGCTGGTAATGCATTAACGTTCTGTTCTTGATGAAGTATCCCTGTTAATATATCCTTTCAGAGTATAGTAATTTAGAACTGTGTTAGCAATTTGGTACACCTGCAGAAGCCATAGATTCCTTTCAGCTTATCTCAAATTAAGCATTTTCATGCTAAGAATTTCAATCAAGAAAAATGGTACGTTCAAGAATGTCATGGATTATTGTGTGTTTGACGTACCTGTCTAAATTGCCTATTAACAATCTGCTTTTCATCCTCCTTTGATGGCTGAACTTCATGAGCCATCCCAATCTCAAGGTTGCTTTACTTAGATTTTATTGTTTTTAACTTGTACATGATTATTGAATCTTTGTTGCCTTGTTCATTTTAGGTGTCTTTCAAGACAAAGGTCTTCCATCCCAATATCAACAGCAATGGAAGTATATGCCTTGACATTCTTAAAGAGCAGTGGAGCCCTGCTTTGACAATTTCTAAGGTCATCCTGAAAACTGAACTTTTTCTATATGTGCATATATCTCTTCATTTTTTTTCTTCATGTTTATAAGATGAGTAAATCTAAATTTCTGATGATACAATGATTGTTCTGTTGATGGGTACCACTTATTTTGCATTGATTAAGATAACATAACTTTGTTTTCTAAATCCAAACTTGTCATTCCTCTTGAAAACTGGAATACTTGCTGCCTGATCCTTGCTATTTGTGTGCTGTCGTTGTCATCATCTGCATTGTCTGTAGCAACTTCGATCGCAAATATGATGTTGTTTTTCCTTTTTATTTGATTTAGTTGATAAATATTTTGCTATTTCTTATTTCACACATGCTTAAACCACATATCTGTGAAATATAAGCGCATTTCTCATTTCAGTATGTGCTTCTGCGAATTTTCCCCCCTTGATTCTTCTTGCATTACATGATGGTGACTCACATTGTACTTTTGTCAATCATACTTTTAGTGCGACACCTCTAGTAGTGCACCGGATGTGATCGTATCAATGGGCCCCTTCTTATAGCATTTGTTCCATTCATTTAGGCCTTCTGTTATGCTGGATGTATTCCAGCATATTAATCTTTTTTGGATCGATCCATGTGAAAACGGAGTTGCATTTTTCATTCAGTTGCACTATTAGGTTTTGTTGGAAATGACGTGTTATTATTGTGTTATATACTCCTGAAACAAAATTAAGATGCTACGACGCTTTGGTCTGTTGCTTATCAGTGTTGCTTCGCTGGATCTTGCAGGTCTTGCTCTCCATCTGCTCCCTGCTGACTGACCCCAACCCGGACGATCCTCTCGTCCCTGAGATTGCCCACATGTACAAGACGGACCGGTCGAAGTACGAGTCAACAGCCCGCAGCTGGACGCAGAAATACGCAATGGGCTGAGGGTGCTTCCGCAGCTCAGTGGGCGACGATTCTCTTGTCGTCTCAAGGAATTGTTCGTGGGCCATTGTTTCCTTCGATCTGTCGCTGGTTGTGTGTATCCCTGATCCATCTAGGATCGTATTGTAGTCGATGTCCGCCTACCATCGTTGCCATCGGTAGTGAGATGGTCGGACATGCTTTGCCCGTGCACCTATGCTTGTCGGGAAACCTTCCTTCCTTCGGGTCGGTGCTATTTGGTAAATCTTCATCGAAGACGTTATTTCATTGCCTGTGGCTTGCATATCCATGTCCATCATTTTGAATATAGGATGCCCCATGCCATTTTCACATTTATAGGTTCTCAGGGTCCTGAAGCAGGTGTCCTCGAAAAGTTTACGCATCAGAGCTTGTTCAAGGGTCTGGTCTTCTTGAAACTAGGATTGTATATTGTGCTTAGAGCGTATGAACTGTAGAGCTTGAAATCATATGGCCTCGGACGCTGGAGGCTGGAGCCATGCCAATGGTCTAGTAGGCTACAAGTCATCACGAGTTCGTAGAATTTTTCACGCCCATGTTGCTTTTTACCGTCGCTTCGAGTGTTTTGCTCTTTGCCAGATTTGATCCCACCCTATGCGTCTGGCGTCATGCTAACGCGCTTTGCTAGATTTGGTCTTCACTTTACACGCCCGGCGTCTTTTGCGCAACGCGCAAAGGCCTGTAGCGGCCGCTTCGTGCCTGCCGGCTGCTTGGCTGTGGCGGCCGGTCGATGCCTGGCTGCCGCTCGTTTATTAGTTGAAGCACGCACAGCAACAGCACATTCAGGCCTCCTTTGGAAACCTCGAACCCCGCCGGGTTCCCCTAGTTTTCCCCAGACATGCAATCCCCGCGGAAATCGGCCCCGGGCCAAATTACCGCGTCGTTTGGGAGCCCACGACCACAGGGGTGCCACACCCGATCCGCGTGTTTTCCCCGGGGCGAGCCCTCCCCACCTCGGGACATCGGGCGCGGCTCCCCCGTGGGCCGTGGCGACTGCTGTGACTTCGCCTCGCCGTCCATGGCGCACCGCACCGCCCCGCTTCGCCGTCCCAACGCTGCTGCTCCGTCTCCCTGTCCTGGCGCTGCCGCTCCGCGTCCGTCATGGCACCGGCCGTCCTCCTGCCCATCTGCCGCTACCTGGCATCTGGATCTGCAACGAGGCAGTTGTTCCCCGAGGTGAGGCGACGCCGTCTTCCCCTCCGGCACCTCCACCGCGTCTCCTCGTCGCGGGTCTGCCACCACGCCGCTTCCTCCGACTCCGCAGGTGACTCCCGCCTCCGCCTGCATCGCCCTGTCCCTGATAGGGTTTCTCCTGCCCTCTTCTCACCTCACACCGCTTCTCGCAGATCTGTTGTTATTTCATGAACCATCCATTGTTATTCACATAGCATATCTGTTGTTACGTATTTTGCGATGAATGACTGCAAAAAGCATGTACAGCAGCAGAAATCACATGCGTGCAATTAGATAGTTGGACAACACGAGTGCTACGCAGCGACTCACGGCCGACGGGGCTACCACGCGTCTTCCAAACAGCAACGGGGGAGGGAGGTGGGGCTGCCCCGTGCGGGAGGGGATTGGAACGTCACAGAAAAATCCCCGTGCGGGGAAATCTGCCCGGGGCTATCTGTCCGGCGCTGCCAATGGAGCCCTCAGTTATGAGAAAATCTAAATTTGGCAGGCGGCAGTGGAGACGACTGCAGGCATTTCCCTGCACTGCCCCATGGGTGCGCATCCCCAGCCAGCCAGCCAGCCAGCCTATTTGAAGGCAGCGCGTCGTGACGGCTAGCTAGCTGCTATTCCCGCGAAGGGCATTCCCGTCAACGCGCCGCCACGGTTATCAGGGAGCTGCCCCGGCAATGGCGGTGGCTCGCTCCTCCTGCCCTAGGCGGCCCCGGCGCCACCCCACGCGCGCGCCCGGTTACCCTCCTGCCCCCCCCCCCCCCCCCCCCCCCCACCGTCGCCGGGGTGCCGGGCGAGCTCGCTGCTGCGCCTGGGAACGAAACGCCAACTGCCGCTTGCGTTTGCTTGCTGCTGCCGGAATTTCGTTCGAGTCCGGTTGGGAGGCGATCGAGCACAGGCATTCCTTTGGACCTTGGCCGCCTTCGCGGAGGTACGTGCGTGCCGTTTCCTCTTCGTTCCAGTAACGCGTCATGCTATTGTTACGATGATGGTGGGAACGGGGATACCTAACTTGCGATGGTGTCATCGCACCGTGTTCTACTTCTAACCCGAATCTGTTCATTTGATTAGTTTATTAATTACGTACATTGTTGAAAGGATCAACAGAATGATTTGATTATCATGGCCATGTTGTAATTACTATCTCCTTTATTATTTTTTTCTTCTTTTCTGATTGGTATTGGAATTATTCTTGTATATCATGTTTGGGCCAACCAATTGGTCGAGCATGATTCGCTGTCCTCCGTACCCTATTCGGTTTTTCTCCTCCCATGTTTTTTTTTTGCTTCGTCCGTGGCTTTTGATAGTCGAACCCATCTGTTAGCTTTTGGGAAAAAAAAATTGGCCTTGTCTCTTTCATCGTCAATCGAAATGCTGAAGTCTCTTTATACCATCCCTTTTTTTCTTCCTCTTTTTTTTTGAGTTTTTCTGTAGGATGCAACAATCTGTTGAGAGAAATCAAACCGATCCGGCGATCCGCCTATTTCCTTCAACTATGCATGGCTTTGGCACAATCACTAATCTTTTGTTTCCCAGCAGAGTCCAGGGGTCCGGATATCCTGACGAATTGCATCCAACCGATGGGGTGTTGTGGAAGCGTAAATCATCTCCTCCTACTCCAGTACAATTTTAATTTGCTTGTTGCATCATGCATTGCACATGCACTTCCAAATCGTTTGATCTGGCTGGCAATACATACATGATACACTGTTTTGATAAAAAAAAGTATAGTCATACCATCAAGAGACTAGCTATTTGCAGCTTGTAGTGTCTGATTCAGGAACTTTGTTTCATGGTTCTGTTTGCAGAGTACTGTAGATGCCGAGGAACATCTTGACTACAGCGCCGGAAAAGTGACTATCATACCAGATCTGAAGAGTTGGGAGCGGAAATTGGACGAAGCGAGCGAACTTGGGCAAACGGTAAGTACCCAAGATGAATAGTAAAACACAACGCCGTGAATTACTAGATGGGCACAACATGGGTTTGCTGTTTGCAGGTGCATCTGGCTGTCCGTTTAATGATTCCTTCAGCTGTTCGTCAGGTTAACCGTGTATGTTGACATGTCTTTGTGTACAGGTTGTGGTAAAATTTAGTGCGACTTGGTGCGGGCCGTGCAGGAATGCTGCTCCAGTATTCGCCGAGCTTTCTTTGAAGCATTCTGATCTTGTTTTCGTGTCCGTTGATGTAGACGACCTGCCGGTACATGAATATTCGGAGTTTTGCCCACTGATTTCTTTCTTCATTTTTTTTAAAGTCTGGGCACAGGTAGAACAAAATTTAAATGCCACCTTGAATGAATTTGTTCTCCAGGAACTGGTCACACAGTTCGACGTACGAGCAACTCCAACGTTCGTCTTCATGAGAGACAAGCAGGAGATCGACAAGTTGGTCGGGGGCAACCAGGAAGATCTCATCAAGAAGTTCGATCCATACTGCCAACAGAACTGATCGATGAAGATTTCGTCTGTCAGTGTAGCGTCAGAACGTGCATGACCTGATCGGCTGAAACGGGAACAGCTCAGAATTTCGCAACCAGTCGATGAGCTCTCTGGGAGTCTGCATCTGCATAGTTTCGAGGAACTGACCAGCGGAAAGTAGGATTTCTTTTCTAGTATAATGTAAAGTTAGCTAGTGTCTGAAACTCCGCCACCACATTGTTCAAGCAATCCCATACAGAACAAAAGTTGTAACACCAGTCACCAGATGCCTCCCTCTTGATCCCTCCCATGAGTCAATGAGTGGTTACACAGCAGAAAATGCCAATGCAACTGCTGATCACTGTATTCCAAGGAGGAAACATCAATGCGCAATGCACACCGATGAATCGATCAGATATCCAATGAGTATATATAGCCTGTACGAGCCATGAGCCATGGATGGATGCTATTTGCTGAGCGAGAGCTTGGACAGCACGGCCGCGGCCTGATCCCCACCCAGGAGAAAATACGGGTGCCGTAGCGCGGCGGCGGCGGAGAGCCTGCCCCCGCCGTTGGCGCCCCTCTCCGAGATGAGCTTGGTGGCGAGGTCCCAGCCTCGGCCGGAGTCGAGGTCCAGGATCTGCAGGTCGGGCCTCCGGCGCGCGCTCTCCCGCCACCTGTTGAGGTCGTAGCCGGCGGACCTGAGCTCGGCGTTGAAGTTCTTGAGCCCCGACGGCGTCCGCAACGTCGGTATGGCCATCTGCATCAGCACTATCCCGGCCGAGTACATGTCGAACAGGTCCGGGTTGTTCAGCTGCATCAAGAAATCATACGGAGAACGAGTCTGTCAGTGTCTGATCAGAGCGGTAAAGTAAAGCGCGAGGGGGGAGGTGTCAGCTAATAGTGACGGCGATCCGATCGATCGATCACCTGCCAGAGGATTGGGGAGAGGATGGCGGCGATGGGCTCCGGCGGGGGCACGGGCGTCTCCTCGGGGAGGACGTAGAGCTCGGGCGGGCAGTAGTCAGGGTCGAGGAGGGCGCGGTCCGGGACGTAGTTCTTGCCGATGCGGAGGTCGGTGGCGGCGCCGAAGTCGATGAGCTTCACCTGCCCGCGCCGGGTGACCACGAGGTTGGAGGGCTTGATGTCGCGGTGCACGATGCCCGTGCTGTGGATGCGCTTCAGCGACGTCACCAGCTGCCGCATCACCTGCTTCACCACCAGCGCGTCGCGCTCCAGCGTGCCCAGACCACGCAGCGCGCGCCCGAACATGAGCTGCTCAAGGTTGGACGGGAAACCCCGTTCGCCAAGGTAGTTTGCCAACGTCCGGTCCCCCTGTCAGTACATCAAATAAGGTTTTACCAACCACGCTAGCAAAATGGCCTATTAGCTCAGTTGGTTAGAGCGTCGTGCTAATAACGCGAAGGTCGCAGGTTCGAGACCTGCATGGGCCAATTTATTTTTTTTGAATTTAAATTCAATTTTGTTTTCTTTTCTTTTTTTCTTATAATTCTGAAGATCTGCATGGGCCATTTTGTTTTCTTTTCTTTTTTTTCTTATAATTATGAAGATCTGCGTGGGCCAATTTATTTGCTTTGCATTTTACATTTCCCTTTTTTATTTTGTTTTTTTCTTAATTCTGAAGATCTGCATGGGCCAATTTATTTGCTCTACATTTTACATTTTCCTTTTTTGAGATCTGAATTCTGAATTCGCAAGTTGCAACAAAATTTGGAAGGAATCAGTTGAGTTCATCGCAACAGCAGTAGGCCAAATGCATACCTCAAACTTCCAGACGAGCCACTTGCCGCCCTTGACGAACTCCGACTTGTTCTTGTCGGCGACGAAGCTCCCGAGAAACTCGGCGCACGTCTCCGGCGCCGCCCTGGCCACCCGGTAGTTGAACCACTCCTCGTAGTCGCCGCACTCCTTCGCCCCCACCGTGTTCAGCTTGATCTGACACACGACGAACCACAAAAACATCATCAACGCTCGCCAATCGCCATTTCACCCCACACCACAGCAATTCCGCAGCCGCGCTGCTGCTCAAATTACCTTCTTGAGGATGACCTTCTCCTTGTACCTGTCGTCGTTCTGGAGGCTCGTCCTCGCCCTGCCGGACCTCTCCTCCACGACGGTGCCGTTCTTGGGCACCACGGCGCCGGCGTACACCACCCCGAAGGAGCCCTCCCCGATGCGCTCCCCCACCACGAAGTCGCTCATCTTGAGGCCCCGCCGCCCCAGCAAGCTGTCCAGCGCCACCTGCAGCGGCGCCAGCACGTACGCATCCACGGCGCCGCTCAGCACCCCCGGGCGCGCCGTCAGGTACAGCCACGTCGCGCCCAGGAGCCCGAGCAGCGCCCACCGCTGCGCGTCCGACAGCCCCGCCGTGAGCGCCTCCAGCCGCGACAGCGCGCCGCCCGCCGCGCGCACCGCCGGGTTCGTCGCGTCCAGGTGCAGTGCGCTCAGGATCCCGTCCGGCACGGCGGCCGCGTCGGCGCCGCTAGCCGCCGCGCTGGATGCGTCGGCGCCAAGGAGCTCGCTCGCCGCGCCGGCGGCGGCATTGGTCGCGTCCCCGACGGCCGGGCCGGCGGCGGAAGGGTCCAGTGGCAGCGCGGTCACGAGGTCGTCCGGCGTGGCGCCCGCGCCGGCGTCGCTGGCCACCGTGTCGGACGGGTCCACCTGCAGCGAGCTCTTGAGCTCGTCCAGCAAGGACGCCCAGCCATCGTCCCCGGCTTCGCCGGTGGCGCCGCACCGGAAGATCAGCCTCTGGGCGTGTGGCTTGGCGCCGAGCGGGTGGAGGAGGATGGGGTACTTGTTGGCGAGGGTGGGCGGGGGCAGGAGGGAGGCGGCCATGGCGAGGAGGGGGCTCTCACCCCATGAGGTGTCGAAGGCAGCCGAGGACGCGGGAGACAGACAGTCGGACAGACAGGGGAGAGCGTGTGGAGTAGGGAGCAGAGGCTGCGAAGTGTGCTACGTGGCAGGCAGCGGCTTGTAACGTTCGTTATCCAGATGGTGATGGGCCGGCGAAAATAACAGATGGGCAACGCATGCATAAAGATAGGCCTTGGGCTCCAGGATATTGGGCCTGACAGCCCGTCAAACCTCTGATTCATCTTCCATCTTTATACAAGAGAGAACAGAGAACAACTGCACAAACAGTTGAAGTAGCGAGAGGATTTTTTTTTTCCCATCTCCTTGGTCGGCCGACACCCTGCTGCTTCGATCTCACCCGAAGGCCCAGGCTGCGGGGCGCGGCTGGCTACGGAAACTCGCGTCCATTGTTTGATCTTTTTACGCGTAGGTCGGTCCCATATGAATACAGCAGCCGATTAAACAACACACCCCACTTACATACGATAAAGTTTAGAAGAAAAGTCATTACTTTTAAACCAAGCATCCAAATTAAATTCTGATCACACCATAATATTTATTACGATAAAATCTTCAAAATAAGATCCCACTTGACTATATTTAGATGACATTTTTTACGAATATTTTTTTATCAAACTAGAACAAATGAGTCAACGTTGCGAACAAATTGTTGCACATGGAGAACAGTAGAATCCACGCTGCGAACAAATTACTGCACATAGAGAACAAATTAGTCCACATTGCGAACAAATTACTGCACATGAAGAACATATAAGTCCACATTGCGAACAAATTACTCCACATGGAGAACAAATGAGTCCATATTACGAACAAATTACTGCACATGGAGAACAGAAGAATCCACGTTGCGAACAAATTACTGCACATGGAGAACAAATCAGTCCACACCGCTAACAAATTACTGCACATGACGAACATGTAAGTCCACATTGCGAACAAATTAATCCACATGGAGAAAAAATGAGTCCATATTACGAACAAATTACTGCACATGGAAAACAGAAGAATCCACGTTGCGAACAAATCACTGCACATGGAGAACAAATCAGTCCACACTGCGAACAAATTACTGCACATGGAGAACATGTAAGTCCACATTACGAACAAATTATTGCACATGGAGAACAAATGAGTTCATGTTGCGAACAAATTGCTGCATAGAGAACAGATAAATTCACGTTACGAACAAATTACTGCACATGGAGAACAAATCAGTCCATGTTGCGAACAAATTACTGCACAAGAGAACAAACGAGTCAACGTTGCGAATAAATTGCTGCACGTGGAGAACATGAAATCAACGTTGTGAACAAATTAATGCGCATGGAGAACAAATATATCCACGTTGTGAACAATATATATATATATATATATATATATATACATGACGAACTAGTATAAAAAAATAAGAGTACAGAAAATAAATATAAATAAATAGAATAGAAAAGAAAAAAATAAATTAATATAGAAAAAGTAAGTAAATAATAAAAATAATACAAAAAATAATATATGAATCTCTATTGGGTTTATTGTGGTACTCCGCACAGCCCAAACCCTTAACGGGCCGAAGAAGGTTGTTGTTTGAGCCACTCGTCTGCGCCCGCCGATAGATTGTCGTTCCGCAAGCTGCGGGCGGCGAGGTGATCCTGTCACCGACGATCGTCGAGGCTTTCATATCCTCATCCGATCACGTCGTTATCTAACAATATGGTTTCCCGTCCCGCAGCACCGACGCCCGCTGGCTGGCCTGCGCATCATGGGTGACGACGGCGACGAGATGGAGGATCTCCGGGAGTTTGTGGACCATCTACTTCTCGCCCGCAGAATCCTGCTTCTAGAAACATGCCTCTAGAAACAGAATCCTGCGCATCATGGGTGACTCTGATGAATTCTCCGACGGCGACGTTCTCCGTGTGAACCTCTGGTTCAAGCATGCCATACGGTGCCAGGTTCGGGTGCTACGATTGCTGTTGGCACAGAATATCAAATACTTTGTGCTACATGAGCTGCATCTAGTCTCCCGACACTTAATGGAGCTAGAGCTTGCTGGTGTAGAGGTGACAGAAAGTTTCATTAACTTATCGGACTGTCCGGCACTAGAACAACCAGTGGTTGACGACTGTGACTTGTCTATTGTCAAGAAGATCTTAGGCAGGGCATGTACAGCCCGTCGTTTTGTCCCGTCCGTAACCGGGAAACTTTACAAAAAAACCCCGCACGCTCCCATCGACGGCCCGCTCGTCGCCTCCGGAGGCGACGCCTCCGTCCCGTTCCCTGAGGCCAAATCGCCCCGCGACGACGCGCTGTAGAACTCCTCTGCTCACATCGCCGCGGCGAGCTGGATCCCGCGCGCGCTCCTCCTCCCCTCACCAAAAATAACTCGCTCCCGCGCGTGCCTCCTCCTCCCCCGCCACTGCCCTCCTCGCCGCCTCTCGCTGCACGCCGCCACTCTATTCTCGCCGGAGTAGGTGGGGCGTGATGTCAGCACGGAGCAAGAACGATTTCGGGTCTGCTCGGCCCCGGCTATAGTGCCTCGCCAAGCCCGCCACCTGGCGGAGGTCATCCCGGCGTCCAGGAGGAGCGCGTTGTCCAGTAGGAGCTCGTTGCACCGGTCGCGGAGCAGCTCGTCAGGGAGGGGCATCGCGACAGGGGGAAGGAGACCGAGAGCACGAGAGGGAGGAGCCTCCACCAGCCGCTCGAGCTCGGGAGCGCTCGCCGCCGTCGCCGCCCACCACACGCGGTGACCCGGAGCTATAGCCAATGGAGGTCTCTAGAGTCTGGATGAGGACGACAGACAGATGCTGCTAAATGATACGTGGACGGTGTCCCACGAAGAAAACTTGAACATCCTTGCTCCACGTCATTGTCTCTAGAGACCTCCTTGCTCCACATCGTTTTTTTGGTGCGTCTGTTTTTTTGCGCCAATTTCTGAACGTGAATGGTAAATATGAATGGTGAATGGTACTCTTAATTATATATAATATTATTATTATAATAATTTCTAAAAATTATTATAACATGTTTCTATTATTTATTCTTGATATTATTCAATCACATAGCCACACAATGACATACACAAAAGCATCTGTAGTTAATGCACCATACAAAGCATTAAATAGCTTACAGACGGTCTCTATGTCTATGGATTGTATGATCTGTCTGTGCACCTGTCTGTATGCTAAAATCGAGATTCTACAGACGATCCGCCGTCTGTGGGCTGTACATGCCCTTATCCAAGTCCCTGAAACGCCTGAGCATCACCTCTTGTGTATTCTCTAAAAGCTTCCGTGCTCATATTCACGCCCCATCTCTGGTTTCGCTGCTGTTATGTGACAATTTGTTTTACACTCCAGTGCTTGAGAGCATGCCATCATTAGTGGATGCATCTATCAGAATCGTTGAAAAGAAAGTGGACAGCTGTGGTATTTGTGACTCAGGGAATTGTAACAGGTGTCACAGAATCATACATGATAGCAGCAACTGCATTCTTCTTGGAGGTTTATCAAATGCCAAGAACTTGTCATTGGTAGCTGAATCCAACACGGTATTGGATACTTTTGTCTTCAAGTCATCCATAAACCATAGCTATCCCATCATTAATAAATGCTTATAGACAGGTTTTCTTATTGCATCACTACCGTTTAGATTTCTTAATTAAACAATACATTGCTTTGATAACTTTTAGATGATTTGCATTGATAATTAATTTACCCTTTTTTTGTTTGCATTCCATTCAGTTTATTTTCAAGATGGATTTGAAACATTGTCCTACATTCAGCAAACTGAAGACATTGTTACTCAGGGATTATTGGTGTGTGGCTCTTGATTTGGACGCAATCACTTGCTTTGTCAAGAACTCACCACTTCTAGAGAAACTAACTCTTGAACTTTTTTCAAAGGTATATATTTAATAAATGGACAAATATTGCTTTGTTGAATTTATTATACTTCATTGAATGATCCTAGTGGAATGATTGTTTACTACAGGGATCTGATCATGAAATGAATTTGAAAGGAAACTACATTCCAGTACAGGAAACAGCTGCAATATCTGAACACCTCAAGATAGTAGAGGTGAAATGTGACGTGGTTAATGAGAGAATTTACAAAGTTTTGAAGCTCATGTCTTCATTTAACATTCGTAAGCTAACTACCAACACTATTAAGTGTTGCAATATTTCTAAAGTTTGCCTCCACGTCCATAAGCATAGTGGGACAAGTTTAAGGATTGTTGGTGTATTTTACTTTTAAAGTAAATTTTGGATGTGAACTTGTTTTGAATATTCTGCCTGTCCATTTGTTTTAAGAGGTTGCACAGATGATTTAACATACTATTGAATACTAGTTAGCTTGCTGATTATTCTGTGCAGTAGCACGAATTTCTTTATTTTAGCAATAGTACAGTATGAATACTTGTTATGATCTTGCACCTTGTTGTTTGAAGGCTTAGTGTACATGTACAATTACGTGCATTGCCTGAATTGTCCATTGCTCAGTTCTTATTCATATAAGCTGATTTCATGCATTTCAATTGCCAGTGAACTATGAAACAATGCTTCTGCGCACATTTCATGGATGGCCAACCTTTGTGTGGGTCATTTGATTATGCATTCAGTCATTCGCTTCAGTTATATATTTAGTTATATGAAGTCATAAACATTAGCGTTGTATCTTTACAAGATTTTAGTTTATTTTCATTTTTCCTATGATTGTTTGTTAATGTGTTGTTGTCACAGCTTCAGATGTTTAGAACCCTTTTCTTTGGCAAATTAAACAGTTTCAGTTCAACTTATGAACTCTGTACCTATCCCCTATTTCTAAAGGCAGCCATTGGTGCCATCTCCATGTCCAGTTCCCCTCACTTTGCCTGCTTGTTGGTTCTCATATGATTAAAAACCTTGATTGTTGTTTTGAATATTCAAGTTCTGGTGTAATCTGCGAACATTGATGATCAACATAGACAGATGTTTAGATATCATGGTTAGAGAACAAGTACGTGTCAAGTAACTGTTGGAATAATTTGCTCAGCTTCATGTAAAAAGTTTCATATAGCATACCGTAAGATTGGAACAATCAGGTTTTGATGCATGCTGGTCAAGTGATTTTTTCCCTATGGGTGGAAGTCTGTTCTGTTGAAGTATCTGAGAACTTTTTATCTCTTTCCAATTTTCACAGGTTTCAGTTTCGAGTAGGACGGGAAAGCAAACGGGTGCCATGCTGGATCTACTATTTCTCTCGATTATTCGGAAAATGTATGACTCTTAAGTGCATGGTTTGGCAAGTTATTGGTACCTTTATTGAGTTCCAGCCAAAGGTTCTGTGTAGAATTGACAATACACAAGTTGTAGAACTTGAGATCATCTAGTCGGACTTGCGATTTAGATCACACCGTCGGACCTGGTCATCTGGTTGGTTTATCATGTCGCGAGATCCCGTTGCGCTTTTGGTTCCTGCTGATCTTACTCAGCAATCTGGACTGGCTCACGTGCTCTCGAGTGCACTTGCCATCATCAGAGAGCTGCTGATGTAGTAATGTGGCTGGGTCTGTTGTGATGAGAAGAATTGCTGTGCACTGGCTACGATCCCACAAATAAGCTTGGCTTTCTGGAGTGACTGCTTGTACAGGTGGACGGAACAAGATTCCGTCGAGTATCAAAAGCTGCTGCACGTAGCAATGGGCTAGCCAGGTCTGTACCTGTACGCGTCGTCTGAACTCACCCCAGATGCGCTCGAGCACTAGTGAGCGACGGAGTACACCATGCCGGTAGCGGAAAACGCGAGATCACATCCACATGGGGGGCATCGAGGAGCACTGGCTGGAGCAGGCAGAGCGAGGAACCGCGAGGGCTTTGCTGCTCTGCACCTGCTCCTCGCACTTCCGTGAACGGGTCCCGCCGCGACAAAGCCTTGTTTAATGCAAAATTTGCACCCAAATCTGACCCTCGTAGTACGTGCGATACGGTAGCATTTCATTTGTATTTGTGAAAAATTATTTAAAAATGATTAATTAGACTCAAAATATTTGTCTCGTAGAGTACAACAAAACCGTGTAATTAGTTTTTGATTTCATCTATATTTATTACTTCATACATGTGCCGATATTTTGATGCGATGTAAATCTTCTTTTTTACGTAATAAACTTTGAGGGTGGAATTTGAGATAAAAAAAAGGGCAAAGTAAAAAAGGCCGCGCGAACATGTCGCCATCGCGGTTGCCCGAGCAGGCAACGGCCCGCGCTGCGAGCTGCGCCTTTGGCAATGCCGTTTTGAGCTCCCATCAATTCATCACTCGCGCGTAGGCGTAGCTAGGCTAGACGAAGCCGAACGCGTCCCCGTAGGCGCACGCTGGTCGTCCTGCTCCTACGTGTCAGGCAGCGGCTTGTAAACGTTTGTTGTCCAGATGGAGCCTGGGCCGGCGAAAATAACACATGGCTTAACGCAGAGAAGGTAGATAAATGGGCCTGAACTGAAGGATACTGGGCCTAACGGCATGTCAACTTGATCTTCCTCTTTTCTTAACACAAAAAGAAAAGGGCGATCTCAAAAAAAAAAAAACAAGAGGGCCTCTCCTCCGGTCGGCGGCGGCGGCCGCTACCCCTGCCTTGCTTCGATCTCCCCCCAGGGCCCAGGCTGCGGACGGCGGCGAGGTGAGCTGGTTACCGGCGAGCGCCGAGACTTCCATTTCCATACTCTCGTCCGGTTACCTCCACCCTTTCATTCGTTGCCAAATCATGTAGTTTCTCGTCCCGCAGCGCCCGACGCCTGTTCGACGGGAGAAAATTGTACCTATCGAAACGTTGCGCTTCGCAGCTTTATCATTTCTAACATCGTGTTTATAAAAATGGGTCTAGAAACGTTGTCATCTTATTTTTTATACCATTAGATATATTTTTTTCTCTTTTCTAATCAAAATATATGTATTTCCTATCTAAAATAATAGTTTTGCCCTCTGCTCTTTTTGCTTGGGATCGGATTTAGGTTTCGGCGCCGCCCGCGCACGCCATCTTCGTCTTCCGCGATGAACCCAATCACTAGGGATGAAATCGGTCGGAAACAATCGAAAATTTTCATTATCATTTTCTAACCATATTTTTTTACTCGGAAACGATAATTTCGGAAATGATAGCGATAACGGAAAAGTCGATATATCGAAAACGAAAACGTCGAAAACTTCAAATCGAAAACTTTGTAGGTCAATTTCAACAACCAACATTATTACATATTTAATTATCATTTATGCATGTACATTTTTGATAAAAATCAATGAAGCTATATAGGGTAGGGATTCATTTCCATTTGCGACAGAGAAAATTTTAGGCGATGTAGAAGGGTTGCTTTGAATTTGTGGCCTTAATGATTTAATTGGGCCGAATTCGGAATTCCAACGGAAATTTCCGACTAAATTCGATCGATAGAGCTATTCGACGGTATAAATCCATTATCATTTCCGTATCGTTTTCTGACATGTGCCGTTTCCGTTTCATCGGAACGGAAAAATTTCGAAAACGAAACTCGATCGATCGAGAATTTCCGTAATTGTTTTCGTCACTACCAATCACAGGCCCCCGGCCCCGCTCAGGGAAGAGCACCCTCGCCACGGTAGCCGGCAGCTCCTGCGCGCGCCAGCTGGGAGACGCTGGCGCTCGCCCCGCGTCGCTAGATGGCCACGGCCTCCGTCTCGCCGGAAAACTCTCGCCGGATAAGGCCACACTGCCGGTCAGAACGTATGGGATCCACCAGTTAAACTCCGTGCGATTTAGCGTAGTTGGCGAGCGCCGCCACGGCATGGATGAGCCCGGGGCATTACATAATCCACTAATCTGAACCTCTGTTGGAGTTCATTCGATCACTGAATTGGTAGTCGATGGCGAGCGCCATACTGTTTCAAATTCTTTAATACTTTATGGAGTGCGATAGTACTTGACTGTTGGTTCTATTTGTTGCAAGTAGTCAGAGAAAAATAATAAGAACGGCATGCATGCCATGAAGTCGTTGACATTGCATTTCAGCTTCAATCTTTTGAGCTGCATGTGAACAGAAAAAAATAGTAACCCGATCCTAAGCAAAAAGAGTAGAGGGGCAAAACTGTCCCTTCAGATAGGAAATACAAGTATGATTAGAAAACGAGATGACAACGTTTCAATGCCTATTTTTACGAAGACAACGTTAGGAATGACAAAACTGCGAAACGTAATGTTTTGAGTCCTAAAATTGCAATTTTCTCGTTCGACGGAATGCCTCCGGTGGGAAGAGGGAAAAGGGGTAAGAAAGCGCCGGCGAAGAGCGCCAACAGCAGCATAGACGCCTTGCCGGACGGCGTCCTCCAGCACATCCTCGGTTTCCTGCCGGTCTGGGATGCCGTACGGACGAGCGTGCTCGCCCGGCGCTGGCGCGACCTCTGGATGTTTGCGCCAAGCCTGCGCATCGTTGGTAACGCTGACGACGACCTAGAGGAGCTCCGGGAGTCTGTGGACCAGCTTCTTCTCACCCGCGGAATCGCACCTCTAGAAACTTGTGAGCTCAGGTTCGACAATATCTCCCATGAATTCTCTGACAGCTACATTGCCCGTGTGAACCTTTGGTTCCGGCATGTCATACGGTGTCAGGTTCGGGTGCTACGGTTGCTGTTGGCACAAAATAGCCGACACTTTGAACTACATGACCTGCATATCGTCTCCCGACACTTAATGGAGCTAAAGCTTGGTGGTGTAGAGGTGACGGAAAGTTTCCTTAACTTCTCAGGCTGTCCGGCACTGGAACAACTAGCAGTTGACAACAGTGACCTGTCTCTTGTCAATAAGATCTCATCTCAGTCCCTGAAACACCTGAGGATCACCAATTGCGGGTTCAGTGAAGGCTTCCGCACTTGTATTCACACCCCCTCTCTGGTTTCATTGCTGTTAGATGATAATTGGTTCAACACTCCAGTACTTGAGAGCATGCCATCATTAGTGGATGCATCTATCAGAATCGTCGACAAGAGTGTGGACAGCTGTGGTGATTGCAACACATGTCATGGTATCATACATGGTAACAGCAACTGCGTTCTTCTGGAAGGTTTATCAAAAGCCAACAACTTGGCATTGATAGCTGAATCCAAAACGGTATTGTACACTTTTGTATTGTTCATAAATCATATTTATGTATCACATTTAACTTTCTTATGCATCACATAGACACTCGCGATGTTCTTAAATTAAACAAATGCATTCACATTGATAAGTTTTGGATGATTTGCATTGAAATTAATTTACCCTTTTTTTTGCTTGCGTTCCATTCAGTTTATCTTCAAAATGGATTTGAAACGGCGTCCTACATTTAGCAAATTGAAGACATTGTTGCTTGGTGATTATTGGTGTGTGGCTCTTGATTTGGACGCAATTACTTGCATTCTCAAGAACTCACCACTTCTTGAGAACCTCACTCTTCAACTTTCTTCAAAGGTATATATTTTATGAACGGACAATTGTTGCTTTGTTAAATTTAATATGCATCATTGATTGATCCTAGTGAAATGATTTGCTGCAGGGATTTGACCATAACATAGAAATCAAAGGAAACTACATTCCAGTACAGGAAACAGCTGCAGTATTGGAACACCTTAAGATGGTAGAGGTGAAATGTGATGTGGTTGATATGAAAGTTCACAAAGTCTTGAAGCTCCTGTCCGCATTCAGCATTCGTAAGCTAACTAGCAATACTAATAAGTCTTTAAATATTTCTAAAGCTTGTGGTCACTTTCATAAGCTTTGTGGAACAAGTTTTGGATAAATGGTGCATTTTACTCTTGAGCATGAACAGTATGCTTGCCCATTTGTTCTAAGAGGTAGCACAAACGATCCAATAGACTAACTATGAAGATTAGTTAGCTTGCTTAGCAATAGTACTGTATGATCACTTATTGTGCTTTTGCGTGACCGTATCTTCTGAAGATTTAGTGCACATGTCCAATTGCCTCCTCGTATTTCCTGAATTACCCATCGCCCAGTTCTTATTCATATAAGCTAATTGCAGGCATTTGAATTGCCATTGAAACAATGTTTCTCTACATACATTGGTCATTTATGAGAAAATTAAGGAAATTCCATTTTCAAGGAGTGAATCCATGAATGCCACTCTCTTTCTAAGATATATGAGGCCTGAGCCCGTGCTATTTCATGGATTACCAACCTTTGTGTGCTCCCTTCAGTTACATATTTAGTTATATGAACTCATAAACTCTATTATGGTATGTTTACAAGCTTTTAGTGAAGTAATTAAACTCTAGCATGGTATCTTTACAAGTTTTTTGTGTCTATCATAATTTATTTCATTCCCCCCCCCTATGATTCCTGATTAAAGGGTGATCTTGTAAAGGTGGCGAACAGTTTCCCGCTAACCCCTTATTGAGGTGGGAAACTGTTTTGTTACGCTGACTCCTCTATTAAATACTAAGATACACAGCTCTTGTTCCAGAAAAGAAAAATGTTCCTGTTACCTTGCTTTGTCACAGCAGCTTCAGAGGTTTAGAAACCTTTTCTCTGACCGTGTTAAATAGTTTCACTTTAAAACTTTGTACTTGTTCCCCATATCGAAAGGCAGTCATTGATGGCACCTTGATTGCTGTTTTGAAATAATTTATTTCTGCAGCCAACTTATTGCCCGTTTCCAATTTTCGCAGGTTTCGGTTTCGAGTAGGATGGGAAAGCAAGGGGTGCCAGTAGGGGATCTCTCTCTCGATTACTCGGAAAAAGTATGTGGTTCGAAGTAAGGTTTGGCAAGTTATGGGCACCTTTATTGAGTTCCAGCCATAGATACTGTGTAGAATTGGTAATATAACTTGTTTAGAACTTGAGGTCATCTAGTTGGACTTGGCGCTTTAGATCACATCATCGGACCTGATTTATCACGTCGCGGGATTTTGGCTGCGCTTTGATCTACCAGCAATCTGGACTGGCTAACGTGTTCTCGAGTGCATTTGCCATCAGCAGAGAGCTGCTGATGTCGCTGGGTCTGTTGTAACGAGCATTGACAATTTGCCATGCACCGGCTAAAAGTAAACTTGGCTACTGCAGACACTGGGCTGACTGCTTGATGGACCGACTGCGATCGAGATAGGTGGTGGATGGAACTGGATTCTGATCTAGTAGTACTCTCGCACACACGTATTACTCGAATGTCGCTGCGCGTAGCTAGCGTTGCGTGTACCGCGAGGTGAAGCACCAAAGGTGCCTGTACACGTCGTCTGACCCCGCCCCTGATGCGCGCGAGCACGACGGAGTACGCCATGCCGGTAACGGGGAACGGCAAGATCACATGGCTGCGTCGAGGAGCAGCCAGACTACCAGAGCGAGGAACCCAATCGCGAGGGCTTCGATGCTCTGCTCTTCGCACTGCGCGCTTCCGTGAGTGAACCGGTCCCGCGCGCCGAAGTAAAAGCCCCGCGTGAACACGTCGCCATCCCTTGCCCGAACAGGCAAGGGCCCGCCGCTCCGCGCAGCGCCTTTGCCGATCGGCATCATTCGCGCGTAGCAAAGGCTAGAGACGAAGCCGAACGCGTCCGTGTACCCGCACTCTGCCTCACCACGCCTGATCGTCTGGTGTTCCCACTTCCCCTCCGCCTCGTCGAAAACCCCACGAAGCAGACTCGCCTCGCGTCCCGGCCATGGCGCTCCCGGCGGCGACGGCGCCGCTGGTCCTCCTGCTCCTCCTCGTCGCGGCGGGCGGCTCCGGGGCCGGGGGCTCGGGCGACGCTGGGTTCTCCTTCGGCACGATGATCGGCTGCGCCCCGCCGACCCCGGAGGCGTCGGCGTCGGCCCAGACCGAGGCGGCCGCGTCCTTCCGCGCCGGCCTCGCCCCGCTCCTCGCCGCGCTCCCGTCCGCCGCCGCGGCGACGGGGTTCGCCTCGCTGCCGTCGTCCTCCGCCTCCGCGGGGGCCGGCCGCGGCAGCGCGCGCGCGCTCGGCGTCTGCTTCGGGCCCGCCGCGCCGTCCGAGTCCGGCTGCGAGGAGTGCCTCCGGGCCGCTGTTGCCGCGGCGTTCGAGGGCTGTGCAGACGACGTCCGCGGAGCCGGCGCCTGGCGCCCCGGCTGCGCCGTGGCGTACGCCGACGGCGACAGCGCCTCCTTGGCCGACGAGGACGGCGACGCCCGGCCGCGCTTCCCCGCCGGCGGCATGGACTCGTCGTACCTCGACACCTTGGAGCAGAGGCTCGCCGACCTTGTCAAGGCCCTGGCACAGCCCAAGCGGCGACCTCTGTGTGAGTGGTCTCGACGTGTTTCCACAGCAATTCTGCTCTGTTAAACCTCTTTTTGCCGGCAATTATGGGAACGACTAGAACTGTTAAACCAGTGCCTCCCAAGCTTGATTCCTAGCTACTCCTTAACAGCTTCCACTGGTATCCCCGCAGGGAAGATGGCTCTATCCGTCCTGTTCTACGTCCTGGCAACCATTGGAGCGGTGGCCGTCGTGTTCCTCCTGTGCGCGTTCGTGGCTGGCTGTTTATTCGCAGAGAGCCTTTTCCGGATCATGGATGCGGCAGGTACTGTCTGCCACTCTCTCGCTAATGGTCTTGCTCTGATCGTAAGAAGGCGAGCAAATCGATGTGCAGCAAGCGGTGAATCTTACTGTCAGTCGTCTTCCCGTCAGGTCACACGCTGGTCGATCGAGCTTGCTCTAACTCTGGGGTTGCGGATTGCCAACGCAGGTCAGCAGCTCGGTAACGCCGCCGCCGGAGCTGAACAGGGCGAAGGCATCGCCGTCTACGTCGCCGGCACCAATGGCGCAGCGCCCGTCTGGTCGATGGCGATGCAGCTCCGATTCCACTAGCCAGCCAGGCAAGCGAGCACGAGACATTGCCAGGGGATGGAAGCCCGCCGGCTGTGTCGTCGGCTCTGATCCTGAGGTGCCGTGCTATGTGATCTGTGGAGTCCCCGAGTACAACTAGTACTGGACTACTGGTAGCTCCTCTAGCTATGTTTGATGAACGGTCTAATTAGCTACGTTCCCTAGTTAATTCTTGCTGAAGCTGCTGATGCTACTGGATGCTTGTGGCTGAACTGGACACGATTAATCGTCGGTATTCATCCTGGCTAGTGACTACGGCAGCCTAGGTTCGATCTGCTGGGTTAAATTAGTGTTTACCACGTATCCATTTCAGAGTACATTGCTTGATTGCCATGTGGTAGCGTTTGTGAATGTGCTTGGCTGATGTTTTTTTTTTCGTATGCCGGGCCATCCTCTGTATGGTTCCGGGTGTAATCAGGGCACTTTGCTTTCCTCTTAATGAAAAACGTGCTTAGACACGATCGCGAAAAAAAAGAAGTTATCACCTTGGCACACGCACAATTGACTTGCTTCGGCCTGCCACAAATGGGACCCCATCCATTTGTAACGTGGTCCAGTTACGCGACCTTTTTCGTTATGTATACCAGTTCTTATATCATGAACTCATTTTTTTTATGTTAGCCCATCCTCAGTTCTATGTTTTTTTTCTCGTACCTACCCATCACGTTTCTTGGCCCTTCTAAGCTCTAACTTTTGTGCAAAATTTCTGCAATATTTTTATTCACAATTCGAACTTATAAAACAGTCCAAAAACTAGTCCAGCAACCTGAAAGAAGATATATCTCTTAGGCCATGTTTGATTCCAGGGACTAAATTTTAGTCCCTGTCACATCAAACGTAAGAATGATAATTAAGAGTTTTAAATATGGATTAATTAAAAACCTCATTACATAATTGAGGACTAATTCACGAGATGAATCTATTAAGCCTAATTATTCTATGATTTGATAATATAGTGCTACAGAACTAATAATTAAACATGTACTAATGATAGCTTAATTAGACTTAATATATTCGTCTCACGAATTAGCCTTCATTTATGTAATTAATTTTATAATTAATTTATATTTAATACTTCTAATTAGCATCCGTATATTCGATGTGAACTAAACTTAACTTTACCTGGAACCAAACACGCCCTTATTATTTTCTTGCGAGGGTCAATGTGTCGGTATACTTCGTTTTTTAAGCATCAAGCTGTGCTCCAATTCCAACCTCCTAATCATGGCCTCTTCTTCTCACGCCCAGTACTAGAATATTTCGTCGGATTGCTGTGTCTATGCTGGATCAGAAACGTGGAGACTCCTCCTGTGTCGTCGTTCCTCCTCCAAAGATCTTCCTTTGCCTTAAAGGTTCAGAAACCCTCTCATTGCAGAGCAGCTTCTTGCTCTAGGCAATTTGTATCCTTTCTGCCAGGTCGACAGTTAGGTGAAAACTTGGAGGTGTTCTTGAAGGTCCTGACAGCCAGGTGCGGATGTTGTTTGTTCCTGTCGTTTGATTTGTCCTTTTTTTTGTTGTTGTTGCAATGATACAAATTTTGGTTGTGCCATTCCTGTAGTCCCTTTTTGGCCACAATCATGTCGCCCTTAGTGATTCTGGTTGATCAATTCGCAGTCGTGGAGAAATGAACTCTTACGAACCCCCTGCAATCTTAAAACATATACGAAGTCTCAAGCCAAGAACACGCAACCGGCGCCGCTGAGCCTTCCATAACCAAACTCTGTACCTTTCCTAGGAAAACCACGACGATCATGGAGTCGGGTGAGATCAGAACGCGATTCGGCCGGTGCCCCTACTGCCGCGCCATGATCTACCGGGACCCCGAGGCGGTCATCTACTACTGCAGCAAATGCCGCTCTCCGATCAGAGGTGCCGCTTTTTTTTTTACCCGAAATCCCAGCGCACAAGGAAATGTTGTTTTTGCTGTGTTCTGTTCACCATGCACTTTTTTTTAGAAAGGGGGTTCATCATGCACCTGATGCGCGTGTTTCTTTTCTGCATCTGCAATGCAGGCAAGAACACGGAGCAGACGGAAGAAATTGATCACGCGCTGAGCAGGCTGGAGATCCTCTCGGCCGACACCGCGTCGGTGTTCTCCGACGAGCTCGACGCATGTCCCACTCAGGCTTCGGCTGCCGACGTCCACGGCGAGCAGCCTCCGTTCTTCGGCAACTCCATGTCTTGTTCCAGCTTAACCGCGAGCACCCCCGACGATTCCCATGTTTACTCGAATGGACGAGTTGGTCTCCGGCCGTTGTCTCGGCGGACGAGGCGCTCGGCGTGTTCCGACTCGTTCGTCCTCCGTTACGGCGTGTTCATGTCAACGCATTCGGAGACGGAGGATGTCTTCTCTTCGCCGACAAACGCGTGCGAGCGGCAGCGCCGGCGATCTCTCGTGGGCTTGCAGGAGCTCGAACCGTCCGTTGGCTGGTCCAGACCGGCGCCGCCGCTGACGGACCCGGCGTTCAACAGGGATCTGCTCGACGCGCTGGACAATCTCCGCGGCCTGATCGCCGCCATCGAGCCGGCGTCGATGGGCGCGAGCGCGGCGGTCGCTCGGCGCGGCGCCCGCTTCTTCCGCCGGATGGAGTCAAATCTATCGCAGGCGCTGCCGCCCCAGGAGCACGCGCCGCGCCGGAGCGCGGGCGGCGGCACCGGCTCGTCGCGGTCTTTTTCTTCGGCATCGTCCGCCGGCGGGCGCAGCGAACGGCGGAAGCGTCACCACTGCTGCCCTGTGTTTGGCGGCGCCCCGTTCCTGGTCTGCGGCGGCTGCTCCGAGCTGCTGCAGGTGCCGGCGATGATGTTACTGTCACGCAGAAAGGTCGCCAGGCTCCGGTGCGGCGGTTGCGAGGAGGTGCTCCAACTGACGGCGCCCACGGGTGTTGCTGGGTCGGCACCGCACCGGACGACTCCGACATTGTCAGCGCTGCAAGATTGTGAAGAGCCAGGCAGCTGCAACGGCAGCGTGTGGGGTGGTGGCGGCGGTGCGCCGCCGCCGCCACAGCCGCTGCACCGCGCGTTGGGGTACAGTTCACCGAGCCCGCTTCTGCAGAGCCGGCGCTACTGATCGATTTGGACGGTCCTTCACTTTGCCAACATTGTCGGATAAAAATTTCTTGACAACCCAATATGGACGCTCAACTGCTCTCTTGAAAGAAGGTTCCACATTTTTGTGTTCTAGAGATTCAGAGACAAGATTTGAACCTTGATGAACTCAGTTTAATGGATTTTACTGAGTATAAGTACAGCATCTCTGTATTGGTTGAGAGTTGAGATCACAGTTCTAATTGCCGAGAGTATCTCGAATTTCTGTACAAGTCCAATGGGCTATTATTTGGGCCTTCTATACAACGTTGGGCCCAATCCATCTTGTACTTCTCAGCGTGGCCCAGGAACTAAATTTGCCCTAGCTACTCCAGCTCTATATAAAGAGCGATGGGCTCGCCTCGATGCCTCCATTGCCCCTGCCGCCGCCAGCCTCTCTCGACCCTAACCCAACCCGCCGGCCGCTCCCAGGAAAGGCGAGGATCGCTGCAGCATGCAGCCGAGTCCTTGTTCTCGTTCTGTTATCGGCGATTACTCTAACCTCTTCTTGATGCGTTTGCCCCCTGTTCAAATCACCGCAATCCTCTCTGTTTTTTTGTTCCTATTCTTTTGCAAATGGGAAAATTTGGTTATGGGTTATCCTCTCTCTTTTTTGTTTCTATTCTTTTGCAAATGGGAAAATTTTGTTATGGGTTTGGAAAGCCAGGTGTGCCGTGTGGCACAATGAAGTGATCACACGGCGCAACAACACCGCAGCCCTGGAGCACTTTCCTACAATGAAGTAAAACGCAGGATTTAATGCTGGCTGGCCGATGCCAATGGCCCTCCAGTTTGGCTTTTCTGTGATATTGTTTTTTAAGAAGTGCTAATTCTTGAACAAACTGTGAAGGAATCTTCAATACCCCACTCACCGCGTTGACACTGGTTGCGTGGACGTTGCACTGTACGAATAATTAGCTCTATTGCCGCTCGCCGGAGTTCGCCGTGAACTAACAAATCTCAGGCGAATCAAGCAGAATGGATGGGCCCATGCAGAGGTTATGGATGTGGTTTCCAAGAGATTATCTAAAATATACAGTACTCTCTAAGAGCATATTCAAGATACTCATATACGGCTTGGACAGTATAATTTTTAAAATGAGAGCAAGACTCATATACGGCTCGCACAAGTATAATTTTTTAAATGACTGTATATTTTAGATGGCTCTGGGAGATGCTAAAATTAGTTTTATATTTTGTACTTTTCAACAAGCTAGCGAGAAATAGAGAATATCTATATTTATATTTAAGTATATAATTGAATTTTTTTCACCGAAATCTAAAAAAAAGTCTTTGGATACGCTCTCACAAACTGACAAGCCGAATGGATGGGCCCATGTAGAGGTTATGGATGCTCTGGCGTGGCCTTACCGCGAATTTATTGTAGGCCTATCGTTCTATCTCGGGATTATGGGCTTAACAAAACTAGCCCAGGCCCAATGCCTAACAACGACACCTCCAGTGCTCATTGGGCTCAATTTCGAATTCACTTCATTGGGACGACGCCTGTTCTCATTGGGCTCAATTTCGAATTCACTTCACTGGCTGGCTCAAACTTATCCGGTCGTGTAGGATCCGGCAAAGCGGCCGTTATCAACGCCTTCAGCTTGCGAAATGAAAACGCGAGACCTTCATGAAGCTTATCATATAGCCTAATCTCACTATTATCCATCTGCAATTATATTGTCGCAACCTCTTCATTCACATGAGTGTCATATCAGTTTATCTAAGTGTACAGAACGATCTAGTATGTGGCTGCAGGTGGCAGCGCACGCAACCTATAATATAAGCAATGCAAGAATCTGACGTCTCAGCTACATGGCTGTAGGTTTGTCACACCCAGATTTTTAAAAAAACCCGAATGCGACCATATGTATGTCCAGGAAGTCATAGTACACATATAACGAACAAATATGATAAATAAAGAACATATGCTGAACTAAATTCTTTATTAAATAAAGTTTTTACATAAGAGTGATTCATAAATGATCTAAGCAATAACAGCGGAAGACTAATGAACTCTCAAACTAATGGAGCCGCAATCCACAGGGACTCTGACTTGGAGATCACAACTCAGAAGTACGGTAAATCTTCGAGAAACTCAGCAGCAGACTCATGCCCAACCTAATCTGTTTACCCATCCGGGATTTTGTTGAATAAAATGACAAGTGTAAGTAAACAATTACTTAGCAAGTATAGCACAGGTATGAAGGCTCAAAATAAGGCTAGACACGGCTTAACTGCATTAGCAGTTTTAGTTTGTTCGTTTTAACATTAACCAAATTACTACAAGTGGATAAAACCCAGTTGCAACCCAATTAATAAAGTATAAGTGACATTAAACATAAATAAACATCATATTCTAATAAAAAAGGATCCAGGCCGCTCGTGACCCTGAGCAAGGCTATCATGATAGATTTTACACTCTGCAGAGGTTTCGCCCTTTACCCACCAGTCGCGTAAAAGCTCAAACGAACTTTAAACTCAACCACGCGGAGGTGGATCAGATCTCACAAATCACACTACCGAGGTGTGACCGCATAGGGATGCTACAAGGTTTTTCACAAGACACCCTAACAAGGCAGTGTCCGCTATGGTACAACACAGGTAGTATGGCCCTAGGCACCGAGATCGACGCACGCCTACGGAGTCACACCATAAGGGGGTCGATGGCGTCCAAAGCGCGGGCATCACACCCAACAATGTGCAACGTGCAGAGTTCCCCATCGCAGGGACTCCCAACACGGGACTGTGCCTCACGGGGGCATAGCCGACGGATCACCCGTCCTCGGTGGATCTAACCATACACTCACGAGTGGTTCTCATAGCGCCGTCGGCCACTCCGGTAACCACTGACAAGCTAGAGACGTACAAGTTACTTGACCAAGACCAGAGCCATAATAGTTCTAGCGGTGGCGACAGGCTCCTGGGTTGCCGCTTTAAGAACCGGACCTTAGGGAGAGACACTGGAGCAAAGCACACAGCACATGCTCTAGTTCCCTAAACCATGTTGCTAAAAAGCAAGTTTTATCATTAAGTTAAAGTGAACCATTAAGTCATGATTAACAATATAACAATGATGAAAGTAGCTGCGCATAGCAAAGATTCTACCCATATGCAATAAACCTAAGGTAAACAAGGATAGGATATTCAAAACTAGGTACAACCTTAATGGTACATCAAATTTAGACACATGCATGTATGAAATAATTTAATACAAGTGAGTAGGTAGCAAGGATTGTCCGTGCTATAACTTGCCTTCCTTGAAGGGCGGCTGCTGCTGCTGCTGTGAGTCCTGCTCTGGAAAGTCCTCACCGAACTCGAAGTCCAAAGCGTACGGTTCACCGACTAGACACGAATCACAATACAAACGAGCACACAAACCAATACATGCAAGTAAATAATAATCTATTAGAACGGTATACCAAACAATAGAAACAATACAAATAAATGTTCTAGAAATATTCTACGCTTCAATACGAACACATGAGCGCGAAAATCACACTAATCAGAGCTAAAACAAAAAAGATATGGATTTTCTAAGTTCTAGGGACCTGCTGGTAAGTTTTGAAAGTTTGCAGGGGCTTATTTGAAGAAAACCAGGGACCTATGCATAATTACGCTTAAAAACCGAAGGTTTAACGCGCAAAAACGACTAAAAGGACATCAGGTTCTATTTCCTAAAAGTTCATGGGGGTTTTTCATTAAAAACAGGACCTATCTGGAATTACTTTTGAATTAAACAGGACAGCGGGTTGATTACTAAAAAGTGGAGGGGCTCTTTAGAAATTTTGCCACGGCTGACCGGTATCAGGACGTTTGACCCAGGGGTTAGGGCTGTTCTGGGCCGTTGGATCGGGATCCTGCGGCTTAGATTAGATCGGGGAGGGAGATGCCGGCCGACGGCCGAGGGGACGGCGGCGCTCTGGCGCTTGCGGCGACGCATCGCCGGAGCTTGCTCGATCTCGAGCTCCCGGCCGCCAATTGGGACGGGGTTTGGCCGAGGAGAGAGCTGAGGCTGCGGGGAGTACACCCGAGTGCTTCGCGTCGGTGAGAAGGCGGCGCTCCGGCCGGACGGCGATGCACCGAGGCGGCGGCGGCGCTCCGATGAAGCGGGCAAGGGTGCTAGGAGGCGGGAAAGAGAGGGGAAAATAGCTCGAGAGCTCCCTCACCTTATGGTGAAGTCGCGCCGGTGGTTCACGTCGAGTCTGAGGCGGCGGCGAGGGAGATCGACGGCGGCGGCGAGCTTGGAAGGCGGAGTTGCTCGGGCGGCGGAGATGAGGAGCTCTGGGGCTTAGGGGTTCTCGAGGGGCGGCTTGGTGTGGGTCGTAGGGCTGCGGGGGTCGGCTTTTATAGCCTGGGGAGCGGTCTTGGCTTGCGAGCCACGGGATTCGGTGGCGGCCGGTGGTGCTCCCCTTCCGTGCCGAGGCACGCTTTCCTTGCGGGGAGCAAGGCGCAGAAGGAAAGGGGAGGCTGCGAAACTTCAATGAAGGCGCGGGAAGGGGCCACAAGATTTGTCCGGGTGTGTTGAGGAAGGAAATCCCCGGCGCGCGCTGTCCGCGATCTCCGGCGAGGCCTGTCCCGCGAGGAAGACGGAGCTGACGGCCGGGGCCCACGCGACAGAGGGAGAAGAGAGGGGTAGCGGGAGTGGGCCAGTGCGGAGGTGAAGGCGCGCTGGGCTGCGGTGTGGGGAGCGGGCTGGTGGGCCGGGGCGAGGAAAAGCGGAGCGGTGGGCCTGCTCGGGGGCGGGGAGGAAAGTTGGGCCGACTCGGGCAGGGAGCAGGAGTGGGCTGGGGAGAAAGAACAGGGAGCTAGAGTGAACCCAGGAAAAAGTCTAGGGGGCAAAAGCGAACTATGGGCCTAACAACTTTTCTACGGCTCAAAACAAGGTGATTCAAATTTGAATTTAAATAAATTTAAACTCTCATTTGAATCACAAGCAATACAAAAATTTAAATGCAGCAGTATGAATGCAACAAAAATATTTCTACAACTTATATTTGATTTTAATATTCATAAATATTGTATTTAGCCTATATTAATTATGAACAAATTAAATAAAAGCCAATTAATTACTAAAAATTTTAAATAGGCTATTTTTGGGTGTTACAAGGTTGATGTATTCTTTTCTTTTTTTATATAGTGTGATAAAATATTTGTTTCAAAAGGAGATATTTTAGAATCAGATTGCGATGGCTCTCATTTTAGCGGACAGGTTGATGCTGCTATACCATTAATCTTGGCCAATCAACTGCAAATGCAAGTTCAAACTCATTGGCATCATCACTCGAAACAAAAAGTATATAATGGCTGAATGAGTGGACGAAGTTATAGTTTTGAGAAATGCAAAAGAAATCATTTTTTGGTGTCTACTTTTATGTCAGATCATAGTAGAGCGTTTGCATTTATCATAGTAGAGCGTTTGCATTTATCAGTCGCATTATTTATGACCATTAAAGTATACTGAAAAATACCTGAATTTCTAACATTATTTGCCCCCCTAAACTTAGGTTTAGGTGTCATCTCGAACTCTTAAATTGCGTATTTAGCTATCTACACTTAGCTTCCGGTGTCATCTAGGTCTATATACTTTAAATATACTTATTATTTGGCTAGAAATAATTATATATGTTATTTTGTTCTCAAGGAATGAAAATGAGAAGTGACTCATATGTATTGCATCCATCTGCTCCCATCCTAAGGAGATTGACCGTGGGAGCAACATACTCACATGACGCCCGGACCCCTAAGGGCAAGTACAACGGTAGAGACAATTGCTGTCCTTTTGACACAAACAGACAGCTCAACAGACAGCTTGTACAATGGGCTCTCTGTTTGACTGTCTATATGGTAATTAATTCATCATTTGACACACAAACTCATGGTGATCTACTGCATACTTGATCTTTGTAGCTGTTTTTGTTGTATACATCAAAGAATTAAAATACATACAAATATATGGCTGACAAGTGGGGCCCGTGCCCCAACCTTATCTTCAACCTCCCCTCTCCTCCCTACCCGACCACGCTGCCACGCTCTTCTCTTCTCTTCCTCCTCCTTCTCTCTCTCTTCATCTTCGGCGAGGGGCGGCGGCCCCGGCGCGAGCGATGCGAGGCGCGCGGCCGGCGAGGCCCCGTGGCGGGGCTACGGCGTGCGGTCGACGATGCCCCCGTGGCGGGGCTGCGGCGTGGTGCCGGCGGCCCCGCGGCGGGCGTTCCCGCACGCGGTCGGAGAGGCCCCGCGGCGAGCGGCGGAGCTCCCCCAGACGGCGAGGAGGAGGCCGGCCGCGGGAGAGGGAGAGCAGTGCGCAGTGTTGCCGCCAAGGGGAGAGAGAGCAGGCGTGGGAGTGGGAGAGCAGGCGCGCACGAGATCCTTGCCTCCGTCGTCTCCCCACAACGTGTTGTACAACGAGCGGCTTCGTCGTCGATCGGCCTGGGAGCACGAGCTCCGCCCGTAGATGAACGAGCCGATGGGTGGGCAGTAAATCACAGTCGCGAGGTACTTTTCTAAAAAAAAAAATCCTTACATGTCTACGATTGTCTACGGTGCGGTGTACTTGCCCTTGGAGCTTCCACCTCCATCCGACAAGGCCGGAGGACGGTGTCCACCTGCAACTACTCTACCACGCCACGCACTATGCGGGGCATGTACGACCCGTACTACTAGCTTGCGAGCTGGGAACGGTCGGAAGCACGCACCACCGGAACAGAGTCGGGGTATAGCCCCCGACCACTGGGACCGCCGTGCCGTCCACTCCAGAATGGGATAAGGACGAACCACATTAGCTGCTGACTAGCCGGCCGTGAACGGGACCTGGGCACAAAACCCGATACCTGAAGCTCGAACCTGAAAAATCCGAGTCTAAACTCGAAAAACCTGAAATCTAGAAAACTCAAAGTTAGATCAGGTTTGAAATTTTATAACCCGAATTAAATTAGAATAATTCGGGTTTGAGCCCACGGTACCCAAATAACCCGATCTATCCGAAATATGTTAGAAATTCTATATATTACAACTCATAAGACAATTCAAAGGGTCTTATCTTTTTATTTTTTTCCTCTTATGTCAAAACACTATTGCTCTATCTTAGTATGATCTTTTTTTAAACGGTTAATAGATACATCATTGTGTCATTTTTTTGGTTTAAATGATGTTAGGTCTCTCAAATGTTACTAAAATTTTGTTTCACTTTGTTGTAATGAGTTAGTTCGGGTTATCGAACCAAAACCCGAAATTATAAAAATGCAACCCGATTTTCTGTGGATAAATTTCGGGTTTCAGTTCTCAAAACCCGAAATTTTCAAAAAAAAAACTCAACCCGGACTTTTTCGGTAACCGCCCACCCCTAGACGAGACTGCACCGACCGCACGCTATCCCTGCACAAGGGGTTGGTAGACGCGACCGGACCTTGCCCGGCACTGTGCCCGCACATTTTCTGGGTGAAGATAATATTTTTCCTATCAGCACCCATCGACAATAGATTGAGATTAGAAATATCAGTTGATTTTGGCAGATAAAGAAACCCCCTGCCATTAAGTTAAGTATGTTGATCCACAAATTTGTTTCAAGGTCCTTTTCTGGGTGCTCAAGTTCCATTCCCGATGACTTGTGTGCACATGGCATGAACTCTTTCATTCTCTGAAGTCTTCGTATTTGCAGTGGAAGGAAAAACATGCTTGCGTCACGTGTTAAGTTTAGGTGGTGTTTGAATCCACGAGCTAAAGTTTAGCGCTTTAAATAAGTGATAATTATATGTATTAAACATAAATTAATTATAAAACTAATTACATAAGTTATGTCTATTTCGCGAGACGAACCTAACCAGCTTAATTTTCCTATAATTAATGCATAATTACCATACGTTTATTGTAGCATTACATTGTCTAATCATGATGTAATTAGGCTTAATAGATTCATCTCGTAAATTACTCCTCGTTTATGTAATAAATTTTTAAATTAATCTATATTTAATACTTCTAATTAACATATTTATATCCGATGTGACGGCGCTAAAGTTTAGCGCGTGAGAAACAAACATGACATTAACAAATGAATTAGTTAGGAAAGGGGATAGAGATTCCTTCAAATAATAATGATAGAGGGCTAACGCAGGTGACATATACATTATAGTTTCCCCATTTTCCAGTTCTCACGCAGGAGGTCAGTTGACATCGATCAGACCAAATGCATGTGCACACAACAGCTAGGGTTCACACCTGCAAGCTGGACTGCATGTAAAGTATCCCAACTCCAAGAAATGCTGAATTCTTAATTGTGCACTCATAGCTCATTTAAAGTCCCTAGCTCTACATCTATGGATCGATCAGGATTTGTGTCACCATCACTCCATCAGCCAAGCCAATATACATACATCGATCTAATCCCATTTCCTGGGTCAGCACTCAGCAGAGCGAGAGCCCCTTCGATCTGTTTGGTCCATTAGGGGAAAGTTGACCCCTTGCAAGTGGCCATTTTACGGGGATGCGACTTGAATGAGATGGTACGCAGTACGCACCTCCCCAAGGTCCTCCCGGCTCTCCAACTAATCTCAATCTCTTGCAAAATTTTGTAATTAACCACGCGTTCGCCTATACCTATTGATTGGTGTCGTTCTGACCCCATCACTCGATCTATTAACTAGACAACGCGATCTTTCTTTGAAACCACAACTCGCGGCACATGAACACCGTGCATGCTAATTTGTCGTCTACCCGCCCGATTCCACCACGACGCTGCTGGCCCTTGTAGGATAACAGGTACCCCTCCGTATTAGTAAAGAAAGACGTTTAATTATAACAAGATTTGAGTCAAACTTTAAGAATATAAATCATGAATAATTTTTAAGTTGTCGAGTTTAAAGTTGTAAAAGTTATATGAATAGATTTATTTTGAAAAATACTTTCATAAAAGTATATATGTATCACTTTTCGATAAATATTTTTATAGAAATAAAAAGTCGAAATTACGTTTTGAAGACCGTGTCGCTGTCCTAAACGTCTTTTTTGTCGGTACGGAGGGAGTACTGCATACTAACAAAACAAAAAGTGCAAACTCCTATTCCTACTACCCGATTGAGCTCAGTCCATATCGCTCTATAATTCTATAAATGGCCATCCTGCCGGCTCATTTCCCCCGAGCTCCACGCCCCAAATCGGCACAAGCAAGACGAAAAACAAAGAGTCCACTCAGATCAGACAAGGGGCTGAGAAGGGATGGTAATGGCGAGTGTGACCTCTTGTGCGGCATCTGAGCTCGTCGCCAAGGGTAGGAAATCGGCTGCCTTTCTGCGGGCCATGCTCGGAGAGCAGCCGGTGGTTGGCGCAGGCGCAACGCCTCACGGTCTTCAGGATCTGGCCGAGGAGATCCTCCGCTGCTGCGACCGAGCTCTCGCCGAGCTGCGCGGTGCCAGCTCGGAGGACGCTGCGGCTGCCAGCAGTGCCAGGAAGCGCAGCAAGCCGGAGCACGGCCTGCCGGCTCCTCCTCCGAGCTCCAAAAGGATGAGGATGAGGTAGCCAATAGTTCAGTTCATGAGTGATTGAATGATTGATGTATCGTCTTCTGGTAGTTCTAGAACATTAACATATATACTGATCGTGATCGATCTCCAGGGTGAGCGATGGCGCGAGGGCAGCACGAGTTGAGAAGAAACTGACGATGGAGGACGGCTTCGCCTGGAGGAAGTACGGGCAAAAGGACATCCACGGCAGCAAACACCCCAGGTGGAGATCGAGCTGTGTCATTTCATCACAAGATTATTCGAACTCTTCAGCCTTCTTCGAACCCCTCTGACTGGCAATTATGCACGCAAGAGATCAATCACTGATAACGATTATTAACGAGTGATGACTGATCGATCTTTCATGTGCTCGTTCGCATGCAGGCTCTACTTCCGCTGCACCTACAAGGACGACCACGGCTGCATGGCCAGGCGGCAGGTGCAGAAATCGGAGGCCGATCCCTCCGTCTACCTCATAAACTACTTCGGCGAGCACACCTGCCGCCGCGACGATGACACCCCGGACGCGGAGTCGCCGGCGCCGGCGCCGTTTGTCATCAACTTCGGCGCGAGCAGCTGGGACGGACAGGGACAGCCAAGCGGTTCGCCCTGGCCGTCCTGCAGTAGTGACGACGACGGCGTCTGCCTGGTGGTCAGTGAGACATCAGATTTGTGCCAATCGCCAGAGGAGGAGGAGCTGCGAGCGGGCACGGGGAGCGTGGCCGAATTAATGGAGCAGTCAACGCCGGTGCCGGAGCTGACGAGTATGAGCTCGCCGGAGTGGGATCCTTTGGACGGATGCTTGGTCTGGGACGACATCGGCTTCGGCGAGAGCTTGTTTGACGATGACATTGGTGAATTCCCCGATTTTGATTACGTTGGTTTGTTTCAATAGGATGTGCAGACGTCACAAATGGGTGCTGGTGTAAGCTTAATTTTAATGTGTGCAGAGGTGAAATGATGCATTGCGTTTTGCCACTCATCAGGCTTCTTAAATTCAAGAGGCAAGTTATTATGAGGTGAGATGATGAGAGAGTAATAAACATTGCACATTAGTGTGTGCTTGCATATTTCGATCTCTTTCCACATCCAATAGGAAAATGCAAATTAAGAAGAGAATGAATGGGGTAATATTGAAATTAGACTTTGAAAAAGCATACGACAAGATTGAATGGCCTTTTGTCCAACAAGTCCTTAGGATGAAAGGCTTCTCTCCCACATGGAGTGAGTGGATCAATAAAGTCATATCTAAGGGCAGTGTGGCAATCAAGATAAATGACAATATTGGACATTATTTTCAAACCAAGAAAGGGGTACGGCAAGGAGACCCTCTACCTCCGATTTTATTCAATATTGTTGTCGATATGCTGGCTATACTAATTAACCGAGCCAAGGAGGTGGGTCAAGTTGAAGGATTAATACCCGATCTTGTCGATGATACATTATCAATTTTACAATACGCAGATGATAATATCATTTTTATGGAGGACAACGTAGATCAAGCAAAGAACATGAAGTTTCTGCTTTGTGCCTTTGAACAACTGTTTGGTCTTAATATAAATTTCCATAAGAGTGTGAAATATTTTGCTACGAAAATGCAAGGGATATGGAGAGTGAATGCATGTGGATTTTTGGTTGTGATGTGGGGTTATTACCTTTTCGATACTTATGCATACCAATGCATCACAAAAGACTCAGAAACACGGACTGGAAACACGTGGAGGAATGCTTCCATAAGAGGCTCACTTGTTGGCGAAACAAGATGTCTGTAGGTGTGTTGAACCTTGTTTCAGTTTGTAATAAGATACAGATCTATGCATTGGTCGATGCAGCAGCTGAAATATTAATATATTCCTTTTTTCTAAAAAAATGTTTCCTATTTCCCGCACTTGGAATGATTTCACTGTTGGTTCGTGGTTTGAATCGGCAGTGGTACGGCTAGTGAACCCTTTGTCCCATAACTATTGGCATCCGGTGAACAAGTTCTTGAGAAAAAGGGCAAAGTATCGAGTAGGGGATATTAGATCTGTATTGAATTAACCTTTCACAATCTGTTTTACGGTATCATCGTACAATTTGAGGAGGTTGCGCTGCTTCTCTCGAAAGGGTT
Organism: Echinochloa phyllopogon; assembly: GCA_033239725.1. Lineage (NCBI taxonomy): Eukaryota > Viridiplantae > Streptophyta > Magnoliopsida > Poales > Poaceae > Echinochloa > Echinochloa phyllopogon. The sequence continues at coordinate 21,890,014 of BTCW01000012.1, forward strand.
TCACCAATGAAGTCTAGGCTGGTGAAGCTTAAAATATTGCTTCATCTGGTTTATGGTTTATTTTACATCAATTTGTGAAATGGATCAACGGTAGTTTCTCAATTAGTCCAAAATAGGTGAAGTGGGGCCGATTTAAATCCTTTCAAATGGGCTCATAGCATCTTCAAGCATCATTGTTTGGTGACATTTTTTATATTGACAGTTCTAACATAAAAAAAGAAATTTACAACAAAAAAACATCATCTAGACATTAATTCCTTTGGCAAAATAGGCATTTGGATATTAAAATTTTGAGCTCCCGAGGGACTGATCTGACCAAAAGACAAAACTTAGATGACTAAATTGGTGAACTTTGAAGTTAAGGGACGAGTTTGAGACAAAAACTTGAGGGTCTAGATTGAATTGGCCAATTTTAAAGTTAAGGAACAAGTTTGTCCCAATTTGAAAGTCGAGGAATGAAAAGTACCTATTTTGCCAATTCCTTTCATTGTTGGCACTATTTGTCTCTCATGTTTTATATTTATAAAATAGCTCCATAACCTACCAGTGGGTTGCATCTGACTTAAATTTTAGTTATATGATGTAATAAATATTTAGTTGCATAAAGGAACTTACGAGTCAATTGTAACAAATGATGGGAAAATGAGCAGGTCTATAGTGATCCATAAATACTAACAAGGATATATAGTAAAATGACACACACATGGTATAGGAGAGGAGACAATCCAATCAAATTGTTGAGGGATGAAGCAAAAGCGACATGATGGATTTTGGTTTATACTTATATGCTACTCGCATGTTCTGTTCATACCGGGAAGGAATCGATTTGCTGGATTGCAGTCTCGACCAGTGGACATGTCACTAGAGTCCTTGGGCAGTGGGTGCACAACTTTGAGCGGAGGGGGTGCACTAGTGGTGAAAATCTAGAGTTAGCTCTTAATTTATTTTTGGCGTGGGTGCATTGGCACCCACCATGCACCCACCACGAACAATAGAGCTTCGCCCCTAGGAATGATCTTGTACATAGGAATATTCAACAAAGATTCAGGACAAACACGTTCCAAAAATTGTCTGGACGCACTCATCCCCATGCTATGGTGTTGCACTCCATCTTCCTCCTTCCCCGTCCTCTTCTCCTCCCGTCGCCGCCACTTTGTCCCATAGCCAGACCTCCTACTGCCCAACACTGGGCTCGCCGACCACAAGCTTCATGCTGCCACCAAGGGCAGTGCCGCCCTCCATGCCTCGAAGAGCTTGCCCCCAGTGGCGGACCGTGAAGCAAATTGTAGGGGGGCCAATTGAAAAAAAAAGTGCAAGTGACAAAATTGACATTAAAGATAGCATCAGATATATGATATATAACACTAGTCACACATCAAGTGACTTGATAAACCATTACAAGCTAACAATATATACTAAGACTAGCTATATATATGCATAGTCGCATTCAGTCACATTTCACAAAATACCAGTGACTGCAAAAGACCATGAGACAAGCACCATACATGATGTGAGCAAGGTGTAGTTCCTACATGAACCAAGAATGCACACCTTTTCCCATCATTAACTTTCTTCCAATTGTCGAATCCTTGTGCTGTAAAGACATCAAAACCACCCCGCTTCTTTATATTTTTGTTACAAAGGAAGCAGAAAAAACAGTATGCGCGTCCGCTGCTTACTGAGTATTCCAACCAAGAAGGAAATTCACTGAACCAAATGTAATTGAAACGGCGTTGATGCCCTTTGGGTCCAGAGGGCTTGTATTTCTTCAATAATGGTTGCATGGGACCTAACTGCAAGTATGCTCGTTGGACTTGATCTCTCTGATTGTTTGGGTATTGCCAAATTTGTGGACGCAAAGCAGGATCCCTCTCTAAAAATTCAATACCTCGAAATATGACAGATTCACCTGTTTGATTTTCTTCTTCCTCCCCCCCTCCTATTCCTTCTGCTTCTGCTGCTGCTTCTTCTTCTGCTTCTGCTGCTTCTTCTTCTGCTGCTTCTTCTGCTTCTCCTTGATGGTTTTCTTCTTGCCTTAGGGATTCCAATCCACCTAATTGACCTCCTGTTGTTCCTTCTTGTTCTTGCCTTTGAGGTTCCAATCCAGGCAACTCGAGTAAGGGAGGATCATCAAAGAGGTCATCCCCTTCCCCAACGGTCGAGTCATCTCGTTTTCTTTTGTAAAATAAATGCAGAGTTTTCAGCTGAACCATTTCTACCTGATTCAATAATCGCATATTCACATCTAGTCAATTAGATCTGAAGTTGAAAAAATCATACCTAGCAAGAAATTAGGGGAAAAGATTGGAGAATGGAGACTGGAGAGAGAAGATCGAAATTACCTACAGGCTACAGGGTGCGTTGAGTGCGGCAGCTATCGATCTGTTGAAATACGGTGGGGAAACGGCGACCACGCGAGCGGAAGTGCGGCGGCCCGAGCGTGCGGAGTGAACCCCGCCGCCGCCGTCGCCCGCTGCGACGCACGACTGCACGAGTGCGGAGTGCCTGCTGCCTACCTACCTGTCAGCCTGTGTCCGTGTCCTGGCCTCCTTGGCTTTGGGCTTAGTTTATTTGTTTTACATTGTTTAGGCAGTGTTGGTCTGTTGGTCACTTGGTCGTTAGACATCATGGGCTATGCTGCCGTGCTGGCCTGCTGGTGCTGGGTGCTGGGCGGTGGGCTGTAGGCCTGCAGTGGTATTTTCTATGGGCTACATACGCATAGTTTGGAAATGTTTGTGGAGCAAGGGGGGGCCGGAGCCCAGCTTCGCCCCAACTACGGTCCGCCAGTGCTTGCCCCCACGTTCAGTGGCTTTGGCGCCAACCCTGAGCTTAGCGTGGCCATTAATGCCCACCACAGATTTCAACAAATAGTAGTAACTAACATGGTTTAATGAGATGGTAGAATTTGTAGAATCACTCCCACAATATAGTCTCATTAGTCCATGCAATGAGGACCCCCTTAATAGAATTTGTCTTTTTTGTTTCTCTTAGTGGAGTTTTAAGTTTATTTTTTGTGGAGTGACCGAGTACATCATAAATTATTTTTTTTAAAAAGTATATTATGATTTGTTATCATTACTTTATCAGCTATAGCATCTAATAATAAATTAATCATGCACAATTGCATGTAAAATAATGATGAAAAATTTATAATATATTTTAAAAAGTATTTATTATGTCTAGTATCATCCTCCAAGTTTTAACTTAAAATTCCACTCGTATATGGAGAAATGAAAAATACAAAGTTTACAAAGGGTAGATTGGATCAATTTACATAGTTGTGGGAGTAATTTAAACGAAAGTATAATTTAAGAGGTTATTGAGACTTTGCATACTTGATGGTAGTAATTTAGGTTTTTTCTATAAAATAATAACAACCCTTGTAAAAAGACAAAAAAATATAATATATTTTTAAAAAATATTTATTGTGTCTAGTATCATCCTCCAAAATTTTAAATGAAAACTCCACTCATATATAGAGAAACAAAAAATACAAAGTTTACGAGGGGTAAATTGGATCAATTAACATAGTTGTGGGAGTGATTTAAACCAAAGTATATTTTAATAGGTTATTCAGACTTTATCATACTGAGGTTAGTAATTTAATTTTTTTAAATAAAAATAAAAATAGCAAGCTTGGTAAAAAAAATAGAACAAGGTGCCATTGTATCCCTGCCAAGTAGTGTGATCGAAAATCGCGATGCCAGTGGCGTCATATTTCTGACGGCTGCATTGTGCCGTCATGTGCAACGCGTTGGCACCTGAGCAAGACAAGTAGACAACGCTGGTTTTCTTAACATCAAGGTCTGCAGCACTGCAGGAGCAAACTCCATTTTTTTTCCAGCCCAGGGCGGTGTGAAACCATGCATTGTGTGATGTGATGGGCCGGACTCATCGGCAGATTATAAACACATCGACAACAGCACGAGCTTGTCACCTGAACTAGAATACTGCTCCACAGCATCAAAAGAGGAACAGATGGTGTTCAGAAGCAACTAAATCTATCTCACACGGCTGTCCCCGTTCCGAAACACGGCATGACGCTGGAGGAGAAAAATGGTGCATACGTCATGCTGCTGACGCTACCTACGGTTAGGACGAAGGGTTCGTTATTAGGGAAAGCCCAACACAAGTAGTACTTCACGGTGGCCTGAACATAAAAGTAAAATTCTATGTAGACTCGATAGTACCCGGTCACTAACTCACCCAACGCAAACCAATGCCCTTTTCCCTCCTGACCCCACCATTTTCTCTCATCCTGTCACTTTTATGGCTTCTCTTTGCCCAAGCCACCGCGGCTTCTGCAGGTGATTCTGACATACTGCGGAGCTCCTATTCTACTCTCTCTCATCCATGTGGCATCTGAGTCTAGTGGCTCCGACAAGGCCACCGGCCAACCTGACGCGTTGGGCTTGGCCTTAGCTGTACTCTCGATGCCATCACGAGCTCTGCGTACCGTCGATTCCTTTTTCAAAAACTCCGTTGAGTTCTCCATGGAAAAACAAATCATTAGATTAATGCATGATGCTACCAATGGTTCTGATCTTTTGAATTATATATGAAGTTAAGTTGAGCGCTCAAGCCCCAAATTCATCGTGATAATTCAGCTTCTTCCACCGTCCAAGCGTGCATTGGCCGCCGGCCTCGTCGTTTGGCCAGCCCGCCGCCGGCCGCCCCCCTACCCGACGCCGTCCTTGCACTCGGGCTGTGCCGACGCACCACCTCGTGCGCTGGCTGTGCTCACCCACCACCAGCTTCCCGTATGGGCCACACCAACCCACCATCGGCCTCGTGCTTCAGCCGCACCGGCTCGGGGTCGGCCTCGCCCCCGCACGTGGGCTGCGTCAGCCCCGCGCGCTACGTAGAGTGCGTAGCAGATTTCGGCCCGGACCACTGTACCTTCGGGCCAGCGCCCCAATCAGCCCAGGTTCATCGGAGCCATAATCAACCATGGCTCAGGTCTAACTCGATTCAAAAGACTAGTCTGATAGATGATGGTCGCCCCTATCTTATATGTTATGCTTTTCCACCATCAATTTTTGATATGGAACTAAACCTAACAATCTCCCCTATCACGTATTGAGCCCAACTCTTCCATTACATTACATACACCCCATGACTCCACCTTCAACAAGGCTTCCTCGCATCCAATAACCACTTGTTAGATTGCGTAGCGGATTTCGGCTCAGCCCGCTATATCCACGGGCCAACGCCCCAACAAGACTAAGTCCATCGGAGCCACAACCAACCAAGACCCGGTCCTAACTCAACCTAAAAGACTAGTATCATACGTGAGGGCCGCCCCCGTCTTATATGGTGCGCTCTTCTATAATCAATTTTCGATGTGGGACTAAACCTAACGTCTATAAATGTTGTATTCCTAGGGAAAAACATGATTTTTCCAATAGATTGCAAAAATAACTCTTGGGAAATGACTTTTTTCCTTTGAAAACTTTATTAAAAACACTAGGGAATGAAAAAAAACTCTAGGGAATCGTGGATATTGCGTCCTATCCTATGGCACGAAATAGTAATCGACATGTTGCGTTGTTGTTGGTCCCACATATTCTTGCATATTTCCGATATGCAGTGTCGTCCGAATGGACTTTGCCCGATGTAATTCACCTGCAGACGATGATTAATTCGTTTTTTTGTGTTATTATCTGTCATCATCACGGACGCGAATCTGTGACATGAGGGAGGTTTTGTCCCTTCTCATTTGCTAAAATTCAGCCTGTTCGTGAGTACCAGCCTGCAATATTTTCCTCTCAGCACGAATCAGCATCAGCCACTAGCTACCAGTCAGCCAGCGGTATTTTTCTCTCAACATAAATCAGCACCAGCCATCAGCCAGCCGAACATGTTAGATGTTCGTTGAATTTAAAAGGCGTTATTAGAAGCTGATGACATAAGAAACTACAGAACTACAGAAGCAGGGACTAATAAAATTTTGTGCACAAGTCGCTGTACGTACATGTCAGAGTATAAGAATTTACAGGATAACATGTCGCTTTCATATGTCATTTATTTATCTCGTATAAGATTTTAGTTTTTAATTTCATCGTCAAAATTGCAGCTGAAGTACTTAAACATACGTAATATTTTTATGCTAACCGTGTGATCATCTTTTGACAAAACGTTGACGTGTAAAGGTTAATCTAGGGACAAAAAACTTTGGTGAGACCTCAGATGTTCCAATGATGCACCTCTCAATGAAGGGGTCATATATATTGTACTTGGCTGATGTCACTGACGACCACAGTTCATTTTGTCTGATGGACTTTTATACCCATCCTTAATCTATAGATAAATCTTGTATATATATTGACTTAAATTTTAGAAAATTAGCTGATCGATCTAATAACGATTTATTTTCTGAATGAGATCGTGATGAGTCCATATGGAAGTTATCCCCACGTATTGGAAAATGACATCCTGGAAAATTATTTTTATAAAATCTGTTTTACATATAAAATAAAATCTTGTACCTTAGTTCAATGTGTTTTTAATTTTGGTACCTTTCCAAGGATGATAAAAATACCCTTCTGTTTTTTACATGTCACACCGTTGTTCTTAACATACTCCTATATACTCCCTCCATTCCTAAAAACCTGACGTTTAGGACAATGTTTGGGTCAAATATTGGGAATATAAATCATCAATAATTTTTAAGTTGTTGAGTTTGCAAATGTGAAAACTATATGAATAGATTTGTTTTGAAAAATTCTGTCATAAAAGTATACATATATCACTCTTCGATAAATATTTTTATAATAACAAGAGGTCAAAGTTGTGTTTTGAAGACCGTGTCGCTGTTCTAAACGTCAAGTTTTTAGGAATGGAGGGAGTATATGCTAAGCTTCTAAAGCACGTAAAAATAGACAGGCTAGTGTAGTATTATTCCCTCTGGTCTTCAAATAACTTGGATTTAATGCAACGACATGGTCAACAAGTATTATTCCCTCCTGTGAGAATATCAATCTATTAATAAGATACATCCCGGTGGACTAACAAAATTTATATAGAAAACACATTTATGTTAGTATTTATCAGATTAACCATTTATTTAAGAAAACAAGAAGTTTAACTCTAAATTGTTTTTAATTAGAAAAGCTGGATGAATACACAATAATCAAATCAACATTACTTTATGAAAACCGAGATAAAACTTAATCAGATTTTAATTACAAATATACAAGTACATATTATTCCAGTTAAAGCATTGAGTTAAAATAAAATATGTGAGTATCAAGTGGAATAAAACTAATGATTCGAGTTTCACTAATTATGTCATCAATTAAAAACACATTTGCTTTGGGATTAGCCATATTAACATTAATTATAAAATATCGAGGTGCAACTCTAATTACATTTTAATTAGAAAAGCTATTTATCACAAATATTATCAAGATTAATATTTGTTTATGAAAATCTGACATATAAACTAGTCAAATTTTAATTAGAAGACCAATTAAATAAATATTAATCAATTTAACATTAGTATAAAAATCCAAAGTATAAACCTTAATTAGATTTTAATTAATAAAACACATTCAAATAACATTTAATCAACTTGACATTAAATAAAAATTCGAACATGTCACATGGTAAATTTCAGTACTAGATCGTAGTTTGAGTTGATACGAAGCTAACGCAACAAGAACGGATCGAAACGGATCTAAAACATGTAATCTATACTTAAATAAGTTTCTAGGGACTTATGCTCAATTAACTATAGATTTTAGGGATTAGCAGAGGATTTTCGCAAGACTCACCGAATAGTGGCCGTAAAACAGGATAACTTCAGGCTTAGATCTACAAAAGTGTAGGGCTTGGACTGGATCGCATGGTTCTAATAAATCTAGGGGGTTTTTGGTGAAATTGCCTAGACACGAGAAATTTACTAAACATTACACGTTTCCTTAGGGGTTGTTTTGCAAATGCTCGAAGAGCTTCATCTTACCATGGCAGACGGCGGCTCAGGATGGCGGGCTCGCCGACGCTATGGTGGCTGGGGCGACGGGGAGTTAGCGCGGGGGGGGGGGGGGAAGGGGGGAAGGGGGGTAGAGGACGACCAGGGGAGATCGTAGGTGTGCTTACCAACGGCGTGGACTCGTCGGGGCGGCCGGAATTCGGCCCGCGGCGGGGAAGACGGCCGGCGGAGGCGTTGTCACGTGGACAGAGGTCTCCCGCGGCGGAACAACGACGATGAGCGGGGGCATGGGCGCGGCTCGATGTCGTGAAGCTCGTGGCGACCTTGGATTGCCCCGACGGTCGGCTGACGCGACGAATCGCCGGCAATGGCGGCCGGCGGCGCTCGGCTCGGCTCCTGCCGGCGGCAGCGCAACGCTTGGCGCCGGGGGCAAGGCGAGGGCATCGGTAGGGACACGGGGTGCTGGGGCCTCGATTCATGCACCTTTTACAGGGGCGTGGGGCTCGGCCTGCCGTGGCGCGCACGCCGAGGTCCGGCGGCGGCGCTGCCTTGCGGCGCTAGGGGAGCCGGCCGGCTAGGCTACGTGGCGAGATGAGTTGGGCCGGGGACGCGGTTGGGAGTTGGGCCGGGAGTTGGGCTTGGTTTAGGATTCGGCCCGATAGTAGATTTAGGGTTTCCCTTTTTTTCTTCAAGAATATTACTTCCCCGTGCAATGATTTATCCAGAATATTCCACATAAATCATTTAAGCCGCGAAAAATACTCAGAAAATTTCAAAAATCTCGGGAAAAATCCCAGATATAGAGTTGGACATGAGGAACCCAAATAATGTATTTGGAGATCATGACAACGATTGTTAGGACCTTCCAAATATTGGAATTTGCGCTAGCAAAAATAGGAATAGTTTCTAGAAAAATCTAGAAAATTTCCATTGGGCTTCTAAACAAAATTTTTGAAAACTTGCACACATTATCATCACCTATATTTATTTAAATTTAATTTAGAAAACAAAATTTTCCTATACTAAATTCCCTGGAAATTATATAAAGCTTGGGAAAATTTTAGAAATTTGAGAAAATTGTTATATTAATTTATCTTATTTTTCACATCCTAAAATTTGGAAATTTTACGGTGTGACAAGACTACCCCCTTAAACAGAATTTCGTCGCGAGATTCGCAAAGGCTAGCAAGAAAGAAGAGGGATTTTATCTTTATGTATTCTTCGAATGGTCTTGTAGGTGACGAGGATTTTGTATACAACGCCTTCGTGTAGGAATGTTGCTGATGTTGGCATTAAATTCAACACTCATCTTGTTTTCCTCCATTAGATCAAGGTAGGGGTAGAGAAGGGAACTAGGATATGGGAGATAACAACCAAATGAGAGTTAGGCACAACAACACTCACAATACCAAGCATCAAACAAAAGGTTAACACACAACGCTAAACGATGCTACACATAGTTATTGTGGCCAAAGGGTGTCCTTCTAGGGTTTGTCAACATCTGCTTGACGTAGTATTTAGTTCCTTGGACACGACTTCTCGCAACAAGTGGCTTAATTCTTCAATATGACTTGAACAGACATTAGGGGCAATCCAACGATCTAACAAATTTAAATAAAAGGAGTGTAGAAAAGATACTTTAGGATCAAAAGTCAAGAAAGAAATCTGAAGTGAAGAATGAGTGATCAAGATGAAGCAATCAATATAGAGGAGTTAAAAAAACAAGAATTGGAGATGAGCAATATGATTAGAAGTCAATGGTGAGAAGTAAATTATCAAGGAGAGGATAAAACATTCAAGGGCATAATGACCAAAAGATAAATTATCAAGGAGGGAAAATGCTCAAGGATAGCACTTTTTAACAACAAAATCTCAAGGATAGTGAAAACATGGGTTGTATAGCAAAATAATCATTAATAGATGACCACTACTATCTAGGCTTACGTCCTATAGTCGATACAGCTCTGATACCACTTCTGTCACACCCGGTTTTAGAAAACAAACCAAGTGTACCCTGTATGTGTGCCATAATCAAGTTTCACAAATACAGTGAGCCAATAGTGAATAACAGATACAATATCACGTAAAATAAACTATATAAATGACTTACAAGTCTATCAGAGTACATCAAATCCTAGAAACGAAGGCTCCAAACTTCACAGGCAATCGACTGGGGGTTGCGTACGCCTAGAACAGAGCACAATCTTCATCAGCTTCACGCGCCTTTTTCTTCTGAGCAGCGATTAGCAAGGATGAGTACACTTATGGTTGTTACTCAACAAGGCCACAAGAAATAACCAGAGAGCAAATTAATTATCAATTTTAAGTAAATTAATCATGCGAGGGTCCAGGCCACTCTTAACCGTGAGTACGACTGATATATCAGTTTTACACTGTGCAGAGGTTGTACACTTTCACCATAAGCCACGTAAAAGTTCAAAAGAACTTTAAACCCAACCATGATGTGCGGATCAGGCACGCATCACACTACCAAGGTGTGACTGCATATGGACGCTACGAGGCCTTTACAAAGATTCCCTAATAAGTGCAGTCCGCTAAGGTTTCAAAATCCAAGCAAATCATAAACCTCCCTAGTGAGTCAGTATCTTAGCAAAGCATACTACTCAAGAGGACCGGGTTATACCTCATCAAAGTCTCCCCCACTTGCCCTTTCGGTAAGACATGCACGAACTAGGGTATCTAATTATTCAGCCAAGGCTAGAGCCCATTAGCAATCATGGTTGTACTGTTTTCCTGGGTGTTCACTCCATGTTCCAATTAAATCATCATGATAGTGTAACTAAAGCATAGGTAGAAAGATGGTTAGAGACACTTGCCTTCATGCAAAAAAAATACCACTGCTCAAAGTCTTCAACTCTTGCTATTGCTCTTTTAATCTTCAAATCACTCGAACTGCGCTTCTTGTTCTCATAGCAATCATCTAGTAATCACACAAGGATACAACTATACAAGCAAACAAGCAAATACAACAACTAAGAACAATACACCAATCAAAAGAAAAGCTTTAAAAGATCCCACTAAAGGATAGGGCTTGAAGCTATGGTCACGTGAGCGCAAGAATCGCTGAAAACGGAGCTAAGGTTGACACGATACAACTATCGAAACAATTTGAATTCTTAAACAACACAACTATATGCCTGATTGATTTTAATTAAACAAATCATATGTAAATATTAATTCAAACAATTACACTTGAATTTGTAAAACCGAGGTAAAACTTAATCACATTTTATTTATGGGCTAGTTAGATCCATGCCATTATAATTTTTACAGTTTAGAAATATACCATCGATGTGTCATTGACATGTGGGGGCTACCTCAGCCACTGATAGTGGCATTTTTCTAATTTTCAAAAATTATAATGGCACGAGAGAAATGAATCCTTTTATTTATAATTGTTTATGTATATAGATTATACCAGATTAAACATTAACTTGAAATAAAACATGTGAAAATATCTATCGATTAATAAGATACATCCCGGTGGACTAACAAAATTTATATAGAAAACACATTTATGTTAGTATTTATCAGATTAACCATTTATTTAAGAAAACAGGAAGTTTAACTCTAAATTGTTTTTAATTAGAAAAGCTGAATGAATACACATTAATCAAATTAACATCACTTTATGAAAACCGAGATAAAACTTAATCAGATTTTAATTACAACTATGCAAGCACATATTATTCCAGTTAAAGCATTGAGTTAAAATAAAATATGTGAGCATCAAGTGGAATAAAACTAATTATTTGAGTTTCACTAATTATGTCATCAATTAAAAACACATTTGCTTTGAGATTAGCCATATTAACATTAATTATAAAATATCGAGGTGCAACTCTAATTACATTTTAATTATAAAATCTATTTATCACAAATATTATCAAGATTAATATTTGTTTATGAAAATCTGACATATAACCTAGTTGTTGGGGGCGATCATTAGGGGTACCCAAACCTATGGGATAACTGCCCTCGGTAAAACATTAATCTCATGCGATTAACCAGAAAAAGAAACGAAAGCTAAGGCCCACGGCCCAACATCAAACAAAGGCTCAGTCAAGGTGCCCCGTGCCCCGCCTCGACGCAAACCATAATCTCTGCTTCGCTTGAGGGAACGGACCCCTCGAGCGAATCGGAGAACTGCGCTTCGGTCGAGGCTTGAGGATCGAGCTTCGAGCAACCCACGGAATGGGGAGAGCTCCGCCTCGGTCGAGATCCTCGCTCCGACGGACAATTAATGGCGCCCACTACCACCGTGCGTCCAAAGTAAAAAGGCAGATCTCTCGCCATACCGCCCTGACAGCCACGACCCCTCCCGTCGCATCCTCCAACTCCCGTCATTATGCTGCCAACCGAGGCTCTGTGCGGGCAGGCCAGCACTGTGCGAACATGGCCCGTCACTCCGAGCTCCTGTGCTGCCAACTCCGACGACTCAAAGACCTCCGTCGGACGGGAGAGACCCTCGAGCGCACAACAGGAGAAGAAGACAGGACGGCGGAGGTATGGCGGGCCATTCCGAGCGCTATGCGACCAACCCCGGCGCTGTGCGCACATGTCGCCACCGTGCAAATAGGGCCGGGTCACTCTAACTCCCTGTGCTACCGACTCCCACAACGATTTCCCACAGAATGGGCTGTGCGCAGGCATGGGAGACCCTCGAGATGGTCTACGGGCGAGCCATTATCGCACAAAGAACGCCTCAGATCCTCAAAACCACTCCTCAACGTCATCACCAGGACAAGAATCGACTACAGCAAACAAGGACAAAGAAGCACGCCCAACGCCACTCCTACTACTGTGCGGCAACTATGCCTGAACAGCAACACACTCCTGTAACCCCTCCTCCTTGGCCTATAAAAGGAGGGGGTGATCGAGCAAAAGAAAAAAAGAACAAGAAAGATCAAGAATCCGCACACACTCAGAAAAACCACGATATTGGCACTCCGCCTCAATCATCCGGGACTCGGAGGTGTAGCCTCTCATCCCGACCTGCTTGTATCCCCTACTACTTGTAGTCCGATGCAGAATAAAACATAGCACATACCACCTTGCTGGAAGTACGGTCTTCCGACCGGAACCAGGATAAACCTGTGTCTCGTGTTGTCTTCTGCATCAACCATCGGGGGAGGGAACAAAACGCATTTCTGGTTGGTGTCGGGACCACGATTTCTAAACACCGACACTAGTCAAATTTTAATTAGAAGACCAATCAAATAAATATTAATCAATTTGACATTAGTATGAAAATGCAAAGTATAAACCTTAATTAGATTTTAATTAATAAAACACATTCAAATAACATTTAATCAACTTAACATTAAATAAAAATTCGAACATGTCACATGGTAAATTTCAGTACTAGATCGTAGTTTGAGTTGATACGAAGCTAACACAACAAGAACGGATCGAAACGGATCTAAAACGTGTAATATATACTTAAATAAGTTTCCAGGGACTTGTACTCAATTAACTATAGATTTTAGGGATTAGCAGAGGATTTTCGCAAGACTCACTGAATAGTGGTCGTAAAATAGGATAACTTTAGGCTTAGATCTACAAAAGCGTAGGGCTTGGACTGGATCGCATGGTTCTAATAAATCTAGGGGGTTTTTGGTAAAATTGCCAAGACACAAGAAATTTACTAAACATTACACGTTTCCTTAGGGGCTGTTTTGCAAAAGCTCGAAGAGCTTCATCTCGCCATGGCCGACGGCGGCTCAGGATGGCGGGCTCGCCGTCGCTATGGTGGCTGGGGCGACGGGGAGTTAGCGCGCGCGGGGGGGGGGGGGGGGGGGGGGTAGAGGGGGACCAGGGGAGATCGTAGGTGCACTTACCGACGGCGTGGACTCGTCGGGGCGGCCGGAATTCGGCCTGTGGCGGGGAAGACGGCCGGCCGGCGGGTGCGGCTCGATGTCGTGAAGCTCGTGGCGACCTCGGATTGCCCCGACGGTCAGCAGACGCGACGAATCGCCGGCAATGGCGGCCGGCGGCGGCGCAACGCTCGGCGCTGGGGGCAGGGCGAGGGCATCAACAGGGACGCGGGGTGCTGGGGCCTCAGTTCATGCGCCTTTTATAGGGGCACGGGGCTCGGCCTGCCGTGGCGCACATGCCGAGGTCCGGCGGCGGCGCTGCCTTGCGGCGCTAGGGGAGCCGACCGGATGGGCTGCAGGGCGAGATGAGTTGGGCCGGGGACGCGGTTGGGAGTTGGGCCGAGGACGCGGTTGGGAGTTGGGCCGAGGAGGCGGTTGGGAGTTGGGCCGAGAGCTGGGCTTGGTTTAGGATTCGGCCCGGTAGTAGATTTAGGGTTTCCCTTTTTTTCTTCAAGAATATTACTTTCCCGTGCACTGATTAATCCAGAATATTCCAGATAAATCATTTAAGCCGTGAAAAATACTCAGAAAATTCTAAAAATCTCGGGAAAAATCCCAGATATAGAGTTGGACATGAGGAACCCAAATAATGTATTTGGAGCTCATGACAACGATTGTTAGGACCTTCCAAATATTGGAATTTGCGCTAGGAAAAATAGGAATAGTTTCTAGAAAAAACTAGAAAATTTCCATTGGGCTTCTAAACGAAATTTTTGAAAACTTGCACACATTATCATCACCTATATTTATTTAAATTTAATTTAGAAAATAAAATTTTCCTATACTAAATTCCCTGTAAATTATATAAAGCTTGGGAAAATTTTAAAAATTTGAGAAAATTATTATATTAATTTATCTTATTTTTCACATCCTAAAATTTGGAAATTTTAGGGTGTGACACTAAGTGTATGTCGAAACAGACAAAGACTGGAGGGAGCATTGTGTTCCTTCCGGCGGTGTCTTAGTCCAGTACAGTACTAGGCAGTAGACTAACTACTTGCCTCATCAATCTTACCATAGATAAAAAAGACAAGTACGTACAAAGGTCCTTTTAGATAGAGATCCTATTTGTCTAGGAAAAATGAACCCTGAAAATGGAATTATTCATTACAAAAAATGATTATGATGATCTTCAATAATTGAATTCAATATGGGAAATATAGAAGGAAAACAAAATTTTGATTTTCTCAGAACATCAAGAGCAATAAGACCTAGTAGAAACAACGGAGCATAGGAATTATTGAGGAGCATATTGCAAAAAAAACACGACAAGAAAAAATTCTACTATTGTTCGCAGCGATTTCGTATCCTTCCTATCTATGTGATGTTCCTTAATTAATATGATGGCATAAACTATCGACTATCGTCATTAGGCGGTAACATGAGTACATGACACACACTTCTGGCTCCATGGAAAACATAGATACCGTGATCCAATTAGCTAGGTTGTAACATGGCATACGTACACTTGCTCCATGCGGAAACTATTAAATTTAGCAAAACAAAGCAAAAGTAAGTAGAATGCTGATTCCATTGGAATATCTGGTCATACCAGCACGGCAACATCCAGTCCTGGTCATGTGCACACACCAGATAGCGCCGATAGTTTCACATCTGCAAGTCCACTCTATGTTAGTTGAGTATCATATTTAAGGTCCACTAGTGGAAAATACTGCATGATGAGCTAGACCAACAACAACAACATAACAACTGCTCGAATAATAAACCAGGGCTGGCGATTTATTAAAGAAAGTACTGATAGTGAGACATAACAACTTTTTTTTTTTGAGAAATTCTACTAAACTCCTATTGGTTGGCACACAGTCTCATCGTAAATTTGCACAAGTCCATATTGTAGTCTTCCTTCATAATTTTTGTCGACGGTGAGGGGTGTGCAGTTACTTCATCAATCTTAAAGATATGCTCATCCACTCCACTCTCCTAGAAATACTCGTAGGAATAGGATTATATAGATACGTGTACTTATAGGGTGATCAAGGACGTGTACGCATATTAGTCTGTACATATGTTCTATTTTTTCATAAAATACTAGATGCAACATACTAACTACATACATACAGTAACATGTTAAATTAACACAGATTATCTTAAGTTTTAAAACACGAATTAGCTAAGGAAATGGTCGAGATCCCTTCAAAGTATGATAGCGAATTAACACTTCTATCATCAATGCTGATCGTAGCTCAGTTGATAAGATTCTTTGTCGTAGAATCTGTTTGAGTCCTCGATTCATCTTGTGTGTTTGTATTTTTCTGGATTTATTTTATGATTTAAGTGGTGCTATTTTTCAGTAGTAGGTGATGTGACTGTTGAAAGCGAGATGCCTGCTATGATGACTTCATCAATCTCGACATCTACCGGTCCAATCATTCGAATATAATTATAGGGGTAGGGTTTCCATAAATTTGTAGGAATGAGTACGCATACGAGTGAGTATCCACGCCTATACTGATGTTTCAAAAAAACCAGTGCTACCGTCACTGAGCATCCTTACGTCTGCAAAGGTGACGCATAGTATATACAGATAGTTTCCCTTTCCCACTTCCCACGCACCATGCGAGTTGACTTGGGACCAAAACGCATGTGCACACGAAGCTGCAAGCTGGAATGCATCCAAACTCCACGCGGGAACGAATTTTTAAGTCGCTATACATATACCTATAGATCACGTTTGGATCATGATAGATCATCTGATCTGACCCTGTTTCGCAGGGTCAGCAGGGCCTTCTCTGCTTCGTCCGTCAGGTAGCTAGCTAGGGGGCAGGAAGCTGACCCCTTCAATTGTCATTTGGCAAGTGGCACTCTCCCCTTGGTCGTGCCGATCCCAGTCTCACCAATGACACAGTTAATTACACTTTTAGGCATTGTCGCGCCCGCGTGATCCCTAGATTAATCACTATAGCTAACACACTCGTACACTCTACCGAAACTAAACAACGCTACTCTGCAGAGAGACGAATAAGAGGGGGACAACGCGGCACGTGAACAGCGAATACGACAGATGCATTGTCCGCGGAGTGACGAGTAATAAGTTATATATATATATATATACACACACACACACAGTAACATACATGTGTGTTTAAATCCCTAATCTGTCATCTAGTCTGCGCATGCAATGCAATTAATTTCCACGATGCTTCCCCTTTATTTACCCTAATAGCTCTGAGAGATAAGCTAAACAATGAACACGTACTGGCCAGAGAGTTTGGCTATGGCTCTATATATAAATAGTCGCTGGCCTGTTACTTTTCCCAGGACTCAACGCCAGAATTTGGCACAAAGACAAAATAGAGGAGATCACTGACTAGGGATCAGGTACTTACGAGAGCGTCATCAGGCACGGTCAGAGAGTCAGGGAGAGAAGGATGGCAGCAATCGCCAGTAGTGCTCCAGCTTGTGCGGCGTCGGAGCTTGTTGCCAGGGGTAGGGAGTCGGCTGCGGTTCTGCGGGCCCTGCTCCTCGGCCAGCAGCCGGCGGTTGGCGGCGCGAGGGCAACGCCCCACGGCCTCCGGGAGCTCACCGACCAGATCCTCCGCTGCTGCGACCGCGCGCTCGCCGCGCTGCGCAGTGGCGCGGAGGACGACGCCGCCGCCACCTGCGGCATCATCAGGAAGCGCAAGCCGGCTGCTTCTCCAGAGAGGACTTCTAAAAGGATGAGGTGAACAATAGTTTAGCTCATACGGAGTAGTTGATTACTGTATCTTCCGGCTCAATGCTAGGCTTGCTAGCTACAGCATACTAATAATAACATACCATGTATACTGCAGGGTGAGAGGCGGAGAGAGGGGAACAAGAGTTGAGAAGAGAGGGACAATGGAGGACGGCTTCATCTGGAGGAAGTACGGCCAGAAGGAAATCCATGGCAGCAAGTACCCGAGGTGTGGTGCTTTTTTTATTTCAAGATACTAACACTATTTGATCAAACTCTTGATCATATCGTTCATGAGCATCTCTGAACTTTAGATCTTATCGTTCACAGGCTCTACTTCCGCTGCACGTACAAGGACGACCACGGCTGCATGGCCAGGCGGCAGGTGCAGCAATCGCAGGCCGACCCCTCCGTCTTCGTCATCACCTACTTCGGTGACCACACCTGCTGCCGTGACAGCGACGAGCCGCCGGCGCCGCCGTTCGTCATCAACTTCGGTTGCAGCTCTAGCGACGGGCAGCCTAGCGGATCGCCATGGCCTTCCTGTGACGACGACCTCTTGGTGATGATCAGTAAGACATCAGATTTGAGCAATTCGCCGGAGGAGGAGCTGCGATCGGGCATGGACAACGTGTCTGAGTTCATTGACCAGTCAACATCGGTGCCGGACCTCACGGCTATGAGCTCGATGGAGTGGGATACTCTGGACGGGTTCTTGGACTGGACGCTCTGCGATGGAGAGAGCTCCTTTGACATTGGCGAATTCATCGGGCACGACTTCGATTACATTGGTCTGCTTTAATAGAAAATACTCCTATCTATCTATCATCAGTGTACAGACAGATCGGCGGTTAAGGACAAATGGGCCGGTTAGCTTAATTTTTAGTGAGAAATGTGCTAGTATGCATGCATGATTAAGGTTAGGTGAATTCTGTTGTTTTGTCAGTCGTCATGCTTCTTAAACTTAAGATGCAAATTGTGACGTGAGAGGTGTAATAAAATGGTGTGCAATACGCGAGTTGCATTTACTACTGGAGCCCAAACGGAGAAAGACATAGATTTGAGTCCTCTATTGCACAATCTTATTCAACGGATCAACAAGATTTTACAACGAAGATGCCCCTGCCATGGGGCTTGGCCAATCACGCTTGTTGTCGGTAATCCATTTGTGGCCTCCTGGATTTTAGTTGTTGTGCATAATAAATATTATCTAGATCTTTAGAAAATGATGTACTAAGTGGTTCAATGTATATAATAGATTTTTTCTTTTGTTTGTGCTATAATCTTTATATGCTATAGCCTCGTACATGCATACTCCTATATTGTCTTACACCTGCTCTCTCTTTGTGCTCTGCCCTCTGCCCCTCTCTCCTTCATGATTATGCTCCCAAGAAGTGCCCATTATGCCATGGCCATTGAAGATGTATCCCTCTGACGGTGTGTCGTTCATTCTTATCCCTCCGACAGTGTGTTGTTCATACTTTTCAAATCTATCTGAAGTTTGCTATGAACGGACCCGGTGTTTGTGCCAAATATTGACTTTCTATGTTTCTTTCTTCTGTTCATGTAGACACTTCGCACGTGATTGTATCATTTGTCATTTTTTTTCTCTCCTAATATTTTCAGATCTCAACCGTCCACTTTTCACAATACTACAGAGTAAGACATCACCATCATGCTACTTCTCATTATCGGTGGTGATGATTACCATTATTTGGTAGCCACATTAGGGGATACTCCACCTTATGACTGGACCAGGATTATGTTATGGCTATGATACGAAATATATAATCAACTACTATTTTTTTACTTTGAATAAAGTTACTTATCAATGGTAATTGCATAAACTCTTTATTTATTGGCTACTCTATATTTAGCCTCCTAATTCATACATAAAGCAACTTCTATTTTCTATTTTTATTTCTGATTTAATTTTTTAGTATTCATATTTGATACAGATTCTTTGTTCAAGTAATGATTTTCTAATTTTTAATTCAAACTTTAGCTATTTTCTAATTGTATTCAACATTGATTTTTTTGGTAAATGCCTAATTGTCTTCATTTAAAATTTTAGGGTCGTAATAAGTGACAAGTAGAGTGCACGCGCGACATACGCGTGTATTAGAAAATATAGTAAACAAGAATTAATTTGAGGATGAGCTTAAGCTAATTTTTGACAAATTAACCGATAACTTGGTAAAGAACCTTCTGGAACTATCTTGTATTCTTCCTCCTATCATCGATCCCTAGCTTTTGCTGCCTTCCCATACTCCATCACTCTTGTATCAGATTACAGTCACTTGGTGACATCGGGTGTATTTTTTCTTTAGCTACAGATGCATGCATTCAGCACATACCTCCGGCTAATTAATCAGGTGGCATCTGTACCTCTAGTACGTCCTTCGGCAGTCGTCGTTTGCGCGCAGAGCAGAATCGGTTCGCAGCTGGCTTCTTGTCCAGTCGTTGAAGAACACAAGGCCCTGGCAAGATACTTCCATCCGGAGCAGGACGTGCATGTTGAAGTCGGCGAGCATGAAGACGTCGCCGCATTTAGGAAGACACGCTTAGAATCTAAAAAATACGCATTCGTTGGCGAGCATGATCTATGTTGATATGCGTACACTTTTGATGAAGCAAATTAGGGTAACATGCTAATGATCATTGGGGTATCTATAAAAAAAGAAGCTTCAGCTATATTTATATAATTATATGTGGTAGACGGATGAGAAAACGGCATGGACGTGAATACTCCAACCAAAACTGACCTGCTAGCCGCCGTCTAGTCCGTTCCCTTCGTGTTGTCGAACCAGGGATTACTGTATATGGCTAGCATGGACTCTCGGGTAGAAAAAAAATAGATTAGCAATGTTTTTTTTTTGCAAAATTCTTGATTGGTGGGTACACGGGGTGGGTAAGGAAATTCTACGGTGAGAAAAGTAATGCCTAAAACGACAAAAATTCTCTAGAAACATCGTTTTTTAAAAACTTTCCACGTCGTTTCCACTGTTAGACCTGACATGTGGGTCCTTCGTGAGGGGTGGGTAGAATTTTTTTGGGTGAGAAGTGTTTTCAAAAGTACTGGATCCTTATAATAAGTGATACAAGGCTCTTGTCCGCTATGCCCTCGTTATCACTCCCCTCTTTCATTATTGCGGCCTGAAAAATGCATGAATCATTTATATACTTTTGATATGTAAAATGATAGGGCAAAGGCAAATCCACATATCTAACACATCTCTTAGATAGTCTCCTCGAACCACATATTGGAAAATTCCCCAAGTCTTGTCTTCATGTTGGTGTCCACGTCGACAAATGGGCAATTTAAAGGGTTAATTGGATATATGCCATTAAGACTTTCGGAGATATGCCGTTATAATTCGTCTATTTAGAAATATGCTATTACAATTCATCAAAAGTTTGAACCGTGCCATTTTCTATGTCTCCGATGACCAAAGGCCCACACGCAGACGCATGTATTTTTCTATGGACAAAAATGCCCCTACTACAACTCTTTTCTCCGCTCACTGACATGTGGCCCCACATGTCATCCCCACCCTCCAGCCTTCCGTCGCCATCCATCTCCCCATGGAGGCTTGCGCGGACAGGTGAGTCAGCGAACATGGCCACTACGGTTGTACATGCTTGCCACCACCCCCTCCTCAATAGGGTTATCAGGTCAGGGTCGGGATGGGCAGCAACGGCTGCTGGACCTGGCCACGGAGCTCGAGGAAGAGCGCCGCCTCCGCCGCGCCGTTGAGGGCTCCCTCGAATCGACTTCTGGACCTGGCCATGATTCGCGTAGGACGTGCTTCGCAACCGCGATGAGCTCACCGCTGAGGCCGTCGCCTCTGCGCGCTCCTATGTTGGGCTGCAGGCTGAGTCCGCCGCCACGCTCTAGGTCGAGTCCGCCGCCTCTGCCCGCACCCTCACTGTGCTCCAGGCCAAGGCCTCCATTGCGGGCTTGGCCACGGCGGATGTATGCGGCGTTGGACGCCACCAGGCCATAGAACACACGGCGGTGGATTCTTGCAGGCCAAGCTGGAGCTTAGCGTTGGACGACGCGGGTCCTTGCTGGAGCTCAATGCTAGGAAGATGATTTGGGAAGAAACGGAGGAAGAGCATGGCGTGTGGGCCCTATACATCAACGAGTGGACCATTAGATATATCACGGGCATATTTATCTATACGGAGATACCTGAGCCAACGCGTGGGCCCAAGAGCATCAAAGACGTATAAAATGGCACATCTCGGATAGAATCAGAATTCTAATGGCATGTATATAAATAAACGAATTGTAATGACATTTCTTTAAAGCAGAAAAATTGTAATGGCATATATCCAATTAACTCCAATTTAAAATGCACCCAACCCCGAATATGTCTGTCCGTGATAATCTCTCTCTATCTATCTTTCTCTCTCTCTCTTCTCATCAAAATGAGTCAACCCAGTGTCGGCCCATCCTATTGGTGAAGTTTGCAGAGGGAGATGACGATGAATAAATCAGACACGCCATGGGTAGATAGATCCACAATAACATATGAATCATATACACCTAATAGGACTTTCTAACCCACAATCCTACCTTTCATGCGGCAACGTACTATCAAGTGATTTCCTGGGTGATGAACTCACCCCCTCAAAAAATCTAATCCCTGATGACACTGTGTTGCACATTGCAACCAAGCCAAGGGTAAGCTAGATAGGGGAGAACAAGAAATGTGCTATTACCTCTCTGCCACCGGGCGAGCTAGCTAGGAGGCAACCGTACCTAACCTGGACCTTAGCGACGCACGCCGTGGCAAATGAGGGATGGTGTTGTGCGTGGTGAGCAGGAGGCCGCAATGAATGAGGAACTGCTCCCGCCTTGACCTCCAGCCCACTCTCCTCCCCCATCACCGCTCAACAAAGATACAATAGCTATATGGCGGCACCCTTTGTAGCAAAGAGGTTGGAGTTGATCGGCTCTAGCTTGGCACCGCCGGAACAGAAACACCATGAGGCGTCCTCTAGGATCACCATCCAGCAACGCTTGCCCTTCTTCTTCTACTACTGCTACTCCTACAAACGACGGTGGGGTACGAACAGCGATGCCGCACAGGGAAAGTTACTGACGGTGGTGTACAAACAGCGATGCCTCACATAGATAGTGTGATTAATTGGTTTCATAGATCATAGTTGTGGTTTAGATTATGGGCCTTAAGACAAAGCCCCGAATGAACTAGGCTTTCCCTATATAGATTCAAAGCCCGACCTATATATCCTCATAGTTATGACAATGATCATGCCTAAGAAAAGAGAGGTACTACCTCAGTTCCAAATTATAGTTTGTTTAATTTTTTTATCACAGGTTTGGCCGACCGTCTTATTTAAAAAAATATGTAAATATAGTCAAATTTAATAAGTTATTTTGAAGAATTTTTGCTAATAAAGGAAGACACCAAAAAATATGATAATTTACATAAAATTTTGAATAAGACGAACAGTCAAACTTAGAGTCAAAAAAGTCAAACGAACTATAATTTAAAACGGATGGAGTATTTTTTTTAGAGCAGCTGTAATAAAATACTAGTACATGACTGATTGATGCTGTTCCACGCTGTTGGCGGTGTGAAACCACGCGTGATCGATGCAATTATCCATCCAAATCAAATTGGCGAGGCGTTGCTTCTCGTCACATGGCTGACCGCACCACAGTGATGCACAGCATCTGACGTCGCATGTGCATGGCCGCCGGACGAGAGCTAGAAACACGTACTCAGGCACGCCTGGAGCTGGCGCGCTGCTGACTAGCGGTTGAGAACGTGGGCAGCAAGCGGCATCTTTGATTGGTGCTTACACCATTTGACTAATTAATCCCCCTAATTTTCTGTTATATATAATTACGGAGTACATCAGGTTGGCTGGTGGCTGGAATGGATAACCTGGATCTGGATGCATGCATTGCATGCACTGGCTTGCTTAACATTGGGACAGAAAGGAACTCAAGCGTGTAAAGTACAAATTAAAGTGTTGTAATCGTCCTGGTCAGCCGGCGCGTGCACTAGTTTCTGGCGCAACACAGCAGATTAATTAAACATATCGCCGACACACACCCTTCACAGCGTCACCTGTGCTAGAATAATATATGTCCCTTCTGCAACCAAAGGGCATCTTCCACGGTGGATTTGTTCGATCTCAAAGACAACTAATAATCTCTCCCACGGTCCCACATATATATATTTCTCCTATTCCAACAGACGCGGGAGAGAGGGCAAATAATTAATGATCGCCCCGCCACAGAGATGATGGGCTTCCACATTATTTTAAATAAAGAAAAAAAAGGCAACGAAGGCTTTGAGCTAGCGCACTACGTCACGCCGATGACGGTAGCAGCGGTGACGCCACAGTGCTGACGCCGCGGGAGCGCACCAGCACCCCGGCCAACACAGTGGCCAAGAATCGTCATTAGCGTATGATTACTGATGAATTATACATAATTCTGACACACTAATAAATTGGCTTATTATTAGGGCTTCTCCGACGACGGACAATGTCGCTAACTGATTAGGATCAACTAGTGACGTGGTGAAGAGAGAACAAATGAATTAAAATAGAAGTCACTTGCAATTCCTTTGGCGTTAATTACCTTAGAGAGTTTAAACCGGGTATGGTGTACGGGCTGATGCGATCTTTCTGCTCGTAGCTGCCAATCCGAAGAGAGGTGGTGAAGGGATGTGCGGTATTAAATTATTATCACATACGGAGGGAGTACGTATTAATTGTCGAGGCACCCTTAGTTACTAGCAAACTGTGTTAAGCAGTTTCAGAAATTGACTTCATGCCATCATATTTCATTATATATATTGACCATTTATAACTTGTACGAATTAAAAGTTAAGTATTAATAAGAAATATATACCTACTTCCTCCATACCCATAAAGCAAGTCGTTTAGAACAGCGACACGGTCTCCAAAACATAACTTTGACTTCTTATTTTTATAAAAATATTTGTTAAAAACTAACATATGTATACTTGTATGAAAGTATTGTGCAAGACAAATCTATTCATGTAGTTTTCACATTTTTAAACTCAACAACTTAAAAGTTACTCATGATTTATATTCCCAATGTTTGACTGAAATCTTGTCCAAAACGACTTGCTTTATGGGTACGGAGGGAGTACTTGTTCGGGAGGACTTAAGCGAACAAAGGTATTTGTGAGAGTAGTAAATGGATTTTTTCTAAAACTAAAATGTCTACGCAGCTTCCAAATGTCACCTTTATTTGCCCAAATTTAGTTAACCGGCCACTCGACAAGACTGAACTGCCAGCAGGTGCTCAGAGCAAAATCATTCAGAACAAAGAGTCGTGGGAGCCTGATTACGTATGCTGTATGCATGGCCCGGACGTCACGCTTCTTGCTGCATTGCTGGCATCGCTCAACAAATCTTGCGCGCATCGATGGCTGCAAATCACGTGAAGCCCACACACACACATCACCTTGGGGAACTTAAAACCACCTCTTAGGTCAATTTGCAACTGATTCTACCATTCTTGTTGACAGCAAAAGTCGGCAACGTTCAGGGGAACCGTAGTACTGCAGTGACAAGTTTTTTTTTTCTTGAAGATAAATACGAGATGTAACAAACAATATGGAAGGGATCGGGTGCAACTTTCACATAGTCCAATGCAAGTGATGCAACTTTCGGCAAAGGGCCGTGTATATTTTCTGTCTTGTTGAGGTGACATATTTTTGCTACTTGCATTGGATTGATGTGACATATACACATGGCTAATCTAGACAAAATCAACTTTCCTGCTAACAATCGCACACATTTTTTTAATGACATTGAACCTCAGCTCGAAGTCTCATCAGTACGTTCTTTCTTTCAAGGAAAATGAACACGCATTTAATTTATATATTATTCAAGGAAAAAGATCAAAAGATTGGTGAAACATATGGCTCTGGGAACTTGCTTCCGGTCTATTTGAACGAAGAAATTATCTTTTGATTGACCACATGTCATAATAAACGGTGTTCCAAAACAAAATAATAAGCTAGGAAAATTCGTGTAATGTTTATATATAAGACGGCATACAGTGATATATATACACAAGGAGTCAAGGATACTCATATAAGCTGTTGAGGTTAGTCATGAACCAAACCAAATAACCTCTCTTTTTCTGTTCATGGTGTTTTATGCTAGGATTATATTTCAGATACAGTATGACAACAACCCTGGATCTTCTCCCAAGTATGGTCAATTGTATACACTAGCTCTGTTCGTGAATAGTTGACGTTTCCAAGCACACATTTGTACTAGAAGCAAGCAGGCTAAATTTTTTGTCGGAAACGTCATCCAAAGAAAAACAAAGGGAGTATTTATTTATTAGGGACACCAATATAATAAGATACATACACACCGTACCTAACACTTGTATTGCATCTATGTGTGCACGCAATATACATATCCAATCTTTAGTGGACAGATAATATAAGTTTAATTAATTTATTTGCCAGCATCAAAATAATAATTAAAATCCTACACACGCTTAATCGTTGAACTATATATATCTCTCAGAGATCTCAATGATTGAGCCCTTCCTTCTAACCCACTACACAAGCTCTCGTATCCATACCCCAGACCCAGGCTCCCAGCAGGCAGCAGCCCAGCTTTCACATTTTGCAGCTCCACCTTTCTGTGAAGTAGTGTCCGCCATGTCAACGCGGCTCAACTCCGCCAAGAAGTCGCAGCCGCCGCGCTCCTCCGACGACGACAGGAGGGACGCGGCGATCCAGGAGCTCAGGAAGTGCACCCATCTGGCGGATCTGCTCAGGGAGCAGGTGGAGCTCATCCCGGAGCTTGAGCGACGTCAGGCTGCGGTGGCGAACTTGGGCGAGATATCCATGGCCATGGAGTCGTCGCTCTCCATCCTCCAGCCTGAGATGGAGCATCCCTCCTCCGCCGAAGTCGGGGCGGTTGCCATGGCTGCGTCCACTGGCTACTCCTCGGATGGAGGCACCGGGGGAAGAAATGGTGCCGTCATCGCCCGTAGCAGAAGGGTGAGGTATCGGCGAGGGAGGCATGGTGCTGAGGTCCCAATGTGAGTGTCCTACGAACCTGTCTTTTACTGTGTTTTGTTTCATGCTACAGTAAGTTGGTGTTAATATTGTAACCTGCATATATAACCATGGGGATCAGCTGCATGTATGGGAAAGATTAGTGCTATTGATTGGACAGATATATCTGTATCACTTGGGTTTAAGGGAACTAATTAATTTGTGTCCTAATTACTGCTGATGTTCACTTTCTTGCACCTTAGTTAATTGACTCGCGCTTGAGGGCGTGTAGAAATATGAAATGTTAGTTTATGCCTAGGAAATTCCAGATCTACGTTTTAAAAAGGAATGAAAAGAGAAGATCAGGTGTTTCTGTATCTTATTTTATACCCAAGTTCCTCTGGGAAGGCAACAAGGCATATGATGCACATATATGTTTGGTTGCTTCTCAAATAGACGGATACAACTGGGATCTATATTTCATGGTTGTTGGATAGGAAATTTTGTACTATGTCGTGGAGTAAAATTGCATTCAGCTCATCTTCCATCTTTTGTTCAGCAAGGAGATAGTGACCCAGGCACCAGAAAACGATCGTTTTCACTGGAGGAAATACGGTGAGAAGAACATCCTCAATGCTGAATATCCAAGGTATGTTTCTTTGATGGAGTTCCATGCATGGGTGCATCATATCCACTTCTCTAGGTCACTTTCTCTCCAGATTTGTCACTAGCTAGATTATGAACGTTCATCCAATCCAATCCGTTTCCACCTATATGACCTATCAATAAATAGTGAGAAAAATATACCTTTGTGTTAAAAAGTACTCCTTTAAAGAATATAAATACTTCATGGTGCTACTTGTATTCTATAAAAAAGTATGTATACTATACTATCATGCATGATCTTATTCTAATATCGTCGTTTAATATTATATTTATACAATTTTCTGTTAGATCCATTTGGGGACTGGCTTCTGCATGCTTATGCCCTTTTTGGTGGGGGCGTCATTTCCTTCTCCAAAAGCAACTTAGTTTTCAGTGGATTAGCATATTTGATACGTACCGGCGATTAGCTTCTAGTTGATGCTTTTTTATTTCATCAAAAAGTCAGAGCCAACAGCTACCTATTCGATTGGGGGACCTAGCTTCTCCTTGCGCAAGGATATATATAATTCGGAGTTGTTTGATCTTAAGATTCAAATAACTCGGTTCAAGCCGAAAACTGAGGCCTATTTATTTTCCGGTGAAGAGTGGATTGTGGCTCGCAGGTTTGTAACAGCATGCAACATGCAAGCTAATCCACAACAGCTACTACGTACATACAAGTGGTTCATCATTTATTAATATAATTTATTTCTCATGATTTATACAAATAATATGCCAACTGTTTTGTTACCAAAACTTATAAGGTATGAGATAGCAGTATCATCATAATAGTCTATTATCCAAAGTTCGAAACTAGTTTGCAAACATCGAATTGATAACTAATTCACTAAAAATCTGGTTCATTTCACAGGCTCAACACAGAACTGACCAGTTACGACTGGTTCTCATCATCGGTCCAATTGCATGACTGATCTTTTGATGAAACTAAACCGGTCCTGATGTACCTTAGGACTGGCAATTCACAAGGGTTCCCAAGTGGTAGATTTGTAGGGAGCAGATTGCCCAGTTAGTAAGCTTGATGGTAACACAAGACGTAAGGTTTAGACAAGTTCGGGTTACCTAGAGGTATAATACCCTATGTCCCGTGTTCGGTGTTGTTTGTATTGCCTATGTTTGGCAGAGCATCAGGAAGCTATGGTGAACTTTGTAGTTACAAAGGGTTTCGTATGTTTTGTCCCCTAGGGATGACCTAGGCCGCCTAATATAGGGGCCGGCATGCAACATAGGGTTTATAAGTCGGTTTTAATCTAAACCTACTAGATTACAACAAGAAAACGTATCCGACTAAATTTCAACGAACACTCCGGGATATCCAGACTTGATCCGCCTGGCAGACAGTAATTCTTGCTAGCTATCTCATCACCAAACTTGTCCAGCAAACCGGTGGTTCTTTGTGGGCCACCTCGAGGTCAGCCCACTACCTTGTCAGATGCGGACCCAGACTAACGGTCTCCCCTACTGATGATGGGCCCAAGGGTACCCATATCCCATAGCTCCAATCATCTGTTCATGGTTTTCTTATCCGGTTTGATTTTTTGTTCTATGATTCGAACCCATGACCTCTGACCTTGTTGCGTGTAGCTTTCTTACCATCCTACCTATACAACAAATCTAACTTAGGTAAGAGATGTTTTTTCTTTTGAATTCACCCGTAGAGACCCTTTAATACTGGATGGTAATATAAACCAGTATTAATGCCTATTTTTTAAGTACTGGTTGGTGTTACTAACTAGTATTAATGTCAAAACTGGCTTTAGTATATCGATTGGTGTTACCAACCGGTATTAGTGCCAGAACTAGCTTTAGTACCCAACTGGTACAAATATAGACATTAGTACTGGGCGGTATTACCACACTGCATTATTGGGCATCCTGACCTTCCATCAATTACAAATATACCGGCCAAATTTGGA
The DNA here is from genome assembly GCA_033239725.1 of Echinochloa phyllopogon. Lineage (NCBI taxonomy): Eukaryota > Viridiplantae > Streptophyta > Magnoliopsida > Poales > Poaceae > Echinochloa > Echinochloa phyllopogon. Next base: position 21,919,137 of record BTCW01000012.1, read on the forward strand.
CCTGACACTACTAGCATTAGTTAGTACAACATCCAATTTTTGGCGGTATATATATTTGTGGAGGATAGATAGTGGTTTTTTTCTAGTGGTGAAGGTTAGAAACTAAAGGAGTATGGTATGCATTCTGTTCATTCTTGGTAATATTTACATATATGCTATTTAATTTGTGGATCGACCTAGTCCTGTTTGTTTGGTGTAGGCTGTAGTGCTTTGCACCGCGGATTCAGTGGCATGGAAAACGAATGTGGATGCTATGTATATTCAAGCGTTGTTGTCACTATTTGAGTGCATATGGCAATATATATGAAGATCAGAAGATCTGGCCTAAGTTCAAACATGATTTATTTAGTATTTTGCTCATCAAGAAGATATCGTGTCAACTGCAACTAGGAAAACAAGAAATATTGTGTCCAATTAGATAAAACAAGTGCTTGCGCCTCCAATGTACATGAAATGTCATTATCGGCCTGCCAATAATTTACTTCTAGCTTATATATAGTACGATTTCATTCCATACTTTTTAGGGATACTCCAGACTTTAATTCTCAATTGGAAAAAGAATTATGTTTGTTCTAGATTTATGTTCACGTGTTTGGTTGTTGATTTGCAGGTTATACTACAAATGTGGTTACAGCGAGGACCACAAGTGCCCAGCAAAGAAATACGTGCAGCAGCGCAACAACAGCAGCCCTCCACTTTTCATGGTCACCCTGATCAACGAGCACACGTGCGACACTTTATTCCGGGATGTTCCCAGTTCAAGCAGCAGTGCTTCCCAGGTTCTCGACTTTACAAAGGCATCGATTTCTTCTCCTCCCCATTGATGGCTGCTGCTCCAGGGTTGAAGAATGAGGAAGAAGACAACCTGTCTGTGTCTATGCACAACTACTCGTATGATGAGTACTTGTCTTCTTTGTTGCCAACGATGTCACCAGATGGAGATCAGGCCGATTTTTCCCCGGGACCCATGTGGTAGCTAAGTGTGCGATATGTACACAAATTAAACCGTTCTATTTCGAGTTTCCGAGCAGCTAGTTGAATCATATAATAATCTAGCAAAATCATGGCAAGAGTTAGCTTATTATTATTAGCACTAACTATGCATATATGCATGGTGTTAATAATTACATTTTCCTGTTGTAATAACGGTTTATTAGATGGACGTATATGGTTTCTCTTTGGACATATAATGCAGGATGCCATTGCACAACATTGCTCCATCCAAAATTACATTTGTGTCGCCATGTTTACAACAGGGTTCATTCAGACAACGGTTCTATTAGTACCAGAGCTTGCTATTTACAAGAGGCCTTGTTTTTTGTATGCTGCCGAAGCATGTCATCAGACTAGGTGTTTAATTTCTTTCTGCTGAAAGTGCTAGTGTCCGGCCTACTCTGGCAGAGAATTGCATCATTGATTCTACTGAGAACGACATGCACCCCACCCCACCTTGTTTTGGTAGGAACGTTCACTACAAATAATTTCGAACTGAAGTGAAATAACTAAAACAAAAGTCAAACCGAATTTGTGCTGAGAACATTATCAATTAAGAATAACAAAACTATTAACAGTACACAGAAAAGATAGATCAACAAACAATTAATGGGGTGAAGTTGAATGCTCTCTTCTGCGCAACTCTGGTGTCTCATTTCCGATTCAACTCTAATGTAGATAGATGTAATACTGTGGCTATAATTTCAAAACTAGACCAAAATAAAGATGGCATAAACGGCTTTATATTTATAGGTACTATATTTTTTTTTGAGAGAATTTATAGGTACTATATGGGACCAAATATTCCATCACTAATAATACTATTAATAAATAGTGAATTCAGAATTAGGAAATATGGAAAACAATAAAGTTTCATATGATGGGAAGCAAAACACCTAAATAAAGAGTACACATAAAGCACAATTAGCAAGGCCAAATTTGAATTGAAGAACTATGAAAAGTTAGTAGTTTGGCCTGCGTGAGAAGAAAAATATCTAAAAAAATACTTTATGTAAAATATGATTAATAAATAGCTATTCAAAATAAAAAATAAAGAAAATAGGAATTGATTCCGTATGATTTGGAAAAGCACCTAATAAAGAGTGTGTGCAAAATGCATAATACAATCACTATAAGCAAAGTTAATGATGTTGTCTCCTTCATTCTCAAGTACAATAAATTGTCACACCTGGTTTGAGAAAACAAACCAAACAAAGTAACACCTAAACTTGTATCTAAATTATCCACCCCCATCATTATTAAAAATAACCTGAAGTAATAACTTTACATATGCATCTAAATCACCTATATTAGTCATTATAAAGAAAATATATCAGAGTAAAAGGATCAATGGACAAAGAGAGTGGGTGAATTTGGGACTTTTCTCTAAAAACAAAAACTTATTTGCAATATGAAAACCTTAGCCTATTTCTAGTCTTGGCCAAACTTACAGTTCACAAGCCAAACGAAATGCTAAGGTTAAACTAAGGCACACTAACATGATATGATCCTAGTGATCAAAATAAAGCACACTAAAGCAAACCACATCTTAATTCATGACTTGCAAAACAAAATAATAAGCAAAGTAATGCGAGTATGAAGTACGGAAAGAGGGGACATGAGACAACCAGACGTTTTTCCTTGGTATCAAGGAGTTGAAGCTCTCACCTAGTCTATGTTAAGGCTCTCACTTAGAGATAAGCCTCCTTGAGTCACTAAGAACCCCAAGGGCTCCACCAATATACTCTTCCTCCCCTCCAGAATGGCGAGCTTGAACCATGTACAATGCCACCAAGGCCTTGGGTATCCCGCAATCTCTAAGAGTTCACTAGATCACCACCGCCACTAAGGCTGGCTAGATGTCATCAACCGCCTAAAGCAATAAGCCTATGAGCCCTCACATGATCAGCACTAAGCCGTAAGTAAGATACACACAAGCTTGAATCAAAGACTTGAAGACTAGGATGTCATCTCGAATTATGGCTTTGATCTATTTCTAATCTTTGGTCCTTACCACCCTAATAGGTTGTTGGTGTCTCACGAGGTCAAGAAAATGTGAAAGGGCACATATGGGGGGATATATTTAGGCTGGACCATGATAGGTAGCAGTTGGAAAAGAACCCTCTAAAAAATAGCATTGTCGGATAATCCGACGTTCATGTCTGCCTAGACCGTCGGATCATCTGACCGCTCTAATGTCACTTAGCCATTGGATGTTTAAAAGTAGCTGATGTCATCGACCATCAGACGATCCAGTGCACCATAGGATGATTCAGTGTTTTGATCTCCAGACTCAGAAACATTTGGATCGTCCAATGCTATACCGTCGGATAATCGAATCATGTTAAGTTTCTATATTGTGAGCACAATACAAAAATGATAATGTTAGATTATCCGGCACTCCTTTTTTAGCTGCAACTTGTCCAATTCAATCATGTTCGAGTTTATTTGCTTCTATCTTGCTTCCATAGGCTTGACTTGATTTTGAAATACCTTCTTGAACTGGATTCATGACTTGTGTGTGCATGAAACTAACAAATTTGCATGGTCAAGTAACTAACTCATATGCCCCTCTTATAGTACGGTTATAAAACTATAAACTCAAGGTCCTATATCTAAACCAAGTGTCATTCATCTTCTTGTGACACCATTGGATCCAGTGGCGGAGGCAGCTATTTGGCAAGGTTTGGCCTCCGCCATACCTAAAACAAATAAAAAATATTAAATATATGTATAATATACATACACGTGCATGATATACGTCTGCTTATTAGATAATAACCAATGATCCAACACTCAAATTTATTTGACTGCTTTGGCAGTTTGGTACCTGCTGGCCTTGCATAGTTAATAATTGTATTATAAAAATTTGACATTTATAAACCCGCCACACCCAGAAAATATTCCTGCCTCCGCTACTGCTTGGATCTAGACAAGTACCTAATCTTCCCAAGATGATCATTTGGTGTCTTGGATAGCATTGAAGGGGCTCTATTCATTCTCATTCCCTTGCACATATATTTCCAATGTAGTTGAGTGTCTTAGAATAATATATTTCTGTAAAACAAAGTTAGCCACATACAAAATACCTACATGTGTTTCATATATCACCAAAATCCTTAAATCCTATGACAGCAGGTATAGGTGTTTCACAGAGTACTAGGCTTCTAATTTACCCATTTTTAGCAACCCGGAATCTATTCACTCATATATCCAACTAGCGGGAAGAAATAGAAGGGATGATCCATGTTTGTATCATGCACCTGTATTACCAAGTTTTTGTTTGTTTTGACCTACTGCCAAGTTAATGTCATAGTTTAATTATTTTAACTTGGGTAGTTCTCCACACTAGCAGAGAATGTGTTGTTAAGGAATATGATACATCATATTTGCACGGAATGCACATTTTCTAGACAAGGAAATACCAATGGTTATAAATGAAGACATAAAAGGAGATTGAGTGAAATTTATTTGCAAAGGCACTTTCCATTTTAGGTGTTGGATCGCGATGACGCGGATATTAAGTGATATTGCTCAGGGGTAAATATGCGTGTACTCTTCTTCCTTTGTGGTGGTTTATTTTCCACCAGATTTTTGTTGGCAGGGTTTTTAACAAGGCATACATATTCATCGGTTAATTGACATCCAAGGGGAGTGTTATGAATTTGTCATTTATGTGAAGATTAAGTACTATCATGGCATCAAATGTATTAGATGCACCTAATTAGATATTAAGCTACAATATTATTTGCATCAAATGTACTATCTTAGGCTCCTCGCCGCCGGCCACTACAACGCCCTTTGTCGCAGTGTTCTCCACCTGGGGTGTCTCCGGCTGCTGCTGCAATGCCACCAGCGTCAGCGCCGCTATCATGGTCACCCCAATGTTGCCGCCGAGGCCTCCTCCTCCGGTGACGACGCGGGTATGCGGAGCAGGACGAGCTTGCCCCAGAGAAGAGCTCGTCGACGGGAAGCTTTCACGCGGTCGTGCACCCGCCGAGGAGGAACTCGAAGTCCGCGCCAGCGCTGTGGCCACCCTTCCCTCCCACAACCGCTGCCGCCTCCCTCCCTTCCCCTCCTCCTTTGCCTGCGTCGTCGAGGCTGAATGACACCCACGGCCCCAGCCACTGCACCACCGCCTCAACCTACAAAGGCAGTGGTGTTGGCGGCAGGGGGGGTGGGGTGGCGACACGGCCATTGCCAAAAGCCATCTAACGTGGACGGTGATCGTTGTTGAGGGGATCAAGTGCAAAGATCAGCAGGGTTACTTTGGTCTTTGTTGAGCTCATTTAATGACCTTTAGTCTCTTTTAGGGCCTATTTGGCAGGCTTCACCTCCAAACTCCAGTCTAGACTTACGCTTTCTATGCTAAATTAATATACTTTAAATATTAATAGTTAGTATAAATTATAAACAAAATGATTCATTCACATACTCTATCTACCCCCAGATCCAACTACAGGATTTCATGGAGCTCCAAAAACTCTATAGATTTTTTTGGAGTTGGAGCTACGCCAAACAGAGCCTTAGTCCCTAGAACCAAATAGGATAAGGACTATAGTCCCTCTTTAATCCTAAGGAAACCCAAATAGGACCTCAATTTATTATATTTTATTAAAAAAATATCCACTCCACAACTGCAAAAATAATATAAAGTAATTTAAATATTTCTATATGTAAATATCTAAATTACTCACATCTTCTATTATAAAAATAACCTAAAATAACCACTAATTTCTGCCTGATTTTTACAAAAATAATATAAATTAACGCCTAAACTACTATCTAAATTATACATCTATGGCAGTATCAAATAACGAAAAGTAATCCATTAATATGCATCTAATTAAATTGCTACACCTTTATATTGTAAAAAATATCTCAAAGTAGTATATAGGCTTCTAAATTACCCATTTCTAGCTATCTGGAATCTATTCAGTCAACTACCCAATTAGCGGGGGAAACCGGTCTGGATTGTTGGATCTGTGTTTGCATCATATCCACTTGCGTTGCCAAGCTTTTCTTTATTCGGGTCTGCTACCAAGTTGGTGCATGGTGCCAGTGAAGCAGTATTGTATATCATTCGTAGTTTTTTTTTAATTACACAGTACAACGCAGACGCTTACAACATGCACGCACACTCACCCCTATGAATACACGTACGAAATCCTACCCCTATGAGCACCTCCGAAGGACTGAGCACCTGACAGATCTAGAGATTCCCGAAGTCACCAATGGTGCCTCGTTGTCGACGGAAACGCCGCTTACCACTTAACGCGTAACGTCGGTAAATCCTGAGGAAATTCCAGGGAACGCCACTTACCACTTAACGCGTAACGCCGGTAAATCCTGAGGAAATTCCAGAAAATAGTGCGAGCATCAGGATATGAATCCTGGTGGGTAGCGTCCCACTGGACCGTACTACCATTGGACTACAGCCAAATCGCATATCATTCTAAGTACTTGAAGCCGCATGTGTAACCAGGAACCAGCTGGATTAGGATAAGCTTGGATCCTATTTGAGGCCGGAAATGGTTGCCCTCACTCCTCGGAGTTGTATATATGCAAGTGGCAGCCTCAATCAACAAACTCGAGCGCTTCGCACTAATAAGATGCATGCATCTCGCTACGTTAAATACTGCTGACACAGCCCTGCTTGCCGTCGACCGAGTACCACGCAAGTAGTATCAAAATAGCAACCTGGTACTAATATATACGCGCTACAAGTCAAATTTGCGGTAAGCCTTTCTTGAAGCTCCATAAGACCAGCTGTACATGTGTATTAGCTTAGTAGCTATTGGCATTTTTCATGAACATGGTTACCTTACTGGTCGGAGTTTTATACTATACTATGCAAGTGGTGGCAGCATCTATCAACAGATTCGGAGCATTACGATGCATGCTTTCGATCACTACATTAAATACTGTTCACAGCCTTGCTTGGGCGTCGATCGAGTACCACTAGTATATATCAAACTAGCAACCTGATGTTAAAATACACCACAGGTCAAATCTGAGACCAGTTCCAACCCAAAAGAAACTATCACTCAATTTTCATACTTGCCATGTTATACAGATATACTCCTGTATTTTTAATGCGCGGTCTTTTCAAAATAAAGTCACATCTAATTATTTTTTTTCTTCTCCTTTTTTCACCTATCATCTTTTATTTAGTCTTGGCTTTGGCTGAGGTGGAGACGTGGTTTCTTCAACTTTTTCTTTCTCTCTCCTTGTTAATTCTCTTGTTATATCAATTTTTTGTTTATATGGCATCATGCATATTTAATGTCATAAGCATTAGCTGAGGTGAAGGATTAGGATTTAGGAATGGCCTCAGGTGCATAAACCAATTCTGCTTTCTGGCCGGGCATGTACACCAAAGACGGATCGGAGATGCCATATGCCACCCAATCGCTGCATATATAGGTTGCCCTTTCTCTCCACGTTGAAAGCAACGGCCGGGAGCACTAGTAGAAAACAGCAGTTGCTGCCTGTGATCCTGAGGCACCGGCGCTGCACGCTGCCTCTCACCTCGTCGCATGAGTCCGCCGCCGCCGCCGCACCCGCGCCCGGGCCGGCTCACGTGCTCAGGGATTCAGGGAATCAAGAGGCTGTCGCGTTGAACACTATATAAAGATCCGGCACGAAGCAGGAATTGTACGTAGAACACAGTCACACTATTACTGTCGAAAACTCGTAACCAGCTGCCACACGGAATAGCTAATTTCACGGTGGGTAGCAAGGATTTTGCGATGCCGATGGCTGCTGGTTCTTTCGCTGTAGCGTGCGAGGTCATGGCCGAGGCGCGGCATGCGGCCGTCCGTCTGTTGGGCCCCCTCCAGGACACGGGAGCGGATCCTGTCAAGCAAGAACTCGCCGAGCAGATCGTCGGCTGCATCGACCGGGCTCGGGCCGCGGTGCACGGCACCGGCACCGGCACCGGCGCCGGCGATGAGAGTAAGGTCATGCCGGGGCAAGGTTTGGCGGGTCGGCCTCCAGCCGGGAGAAGGTACACGCGTGATAGTATTTCCTCCTAAATGTCACTGCTGAGTACTGCTACATCCGTTCCAAATTACAATTTATTACTGACTTTTTCTATGACCTTTGACCATTCGTCTTATTTAAAAATATTGTCCAGATATACAAACTAATAAGTTATATTTGAAGTATATACAATGATAAAAAGTCACATACAAAATAAATGATACTTGTGAAATTTTCTGAATAAGACGAATGGTCAAACGTTAAACAAAAAAATCAACAACGAATAGTAATTTGGAACGGAGGTAGTAGTATGGATTTTGGATCTTTATTTTGTTCCTGTATACGTGGCTATTTTATATATGTGTGTGTGCTGCTTAATTTCCAGAACGAGGGGATGCGGAGAAGAAGCTCGAGCAAGGATAGTAAGCACGGCAATGGACGACGGCTACACATGGAGGAAGTACGGGGAGAAGAGCATTCATCACCACAAGAACCCCAGGTTCTACTTCCGGTGCGCCTACAAGAACGAGCTCGGCTGCGGCGCGAGGAAGCAGGTGGAGCGGATGGAGGACGACCCGTCCCTGTTCCGCAGCACCTACTTCGGCGAGCACACGCCGGCGTGCCCCAGGAACGCGCGCGCCGCTGTGGCGGCCGAGATGGACAGGGACAGCCGCTTCGTGGTGCAGACCACCCACGGAAGCTTCAGGCCGTGCCTGCGGGCGGAGGGTGAGGAGCTGCCAGCGAACATGGTTGAGTTCACGGCGGGGTACTGCCCGTTGAAGGATCAGCTGGTAAACTTGGTTTCGTCGGATGTTTCTTTTGCATCCACGGGAGAGCTGGAATCTTTGGAAGATACAAGACTCGAGGAACTCATGGCGGACTTACTCTGGTCATGAGTTTAAATTGGTGGAACAATCAGGATAGCACACGTGTACTCAATAGAGTGGCATAAGATTTGTGACTCTACTGGAATGAGATTGCCACTTTATTGAATCATTGAGTGCCATATCATGAAAACCCCCGGCCCCATTGCAAGCCAGCAGGTGTCTTTTATTTTCAGTCAATCGAGACATAGTCTCTATCGTAACTTTGTAAGCATCTGCCCCTTTTGTTGGGCAAAACGTTTTTAAAACGTCCAATAATTAATTTAGGTGTTATAGCTTCACTGCTTTGCATGCCAATAGTTTTATTAGAGTCAATTACACCGCATGTATTTAAACTATTCTCGCATTCTCAAGTGATCGTCTAGGTTCTTTAACTTTTTAAGTGGTTCATTTTAAGCGTGAATCTAGTTAAGTCTATGATTGGACCTCGAGTGAAATAAATCAACATAAAAGTTGATGGACCTAGATGGTCACTTTAAGAGTCTATTGACCCAAATGAGAATGTAAGAATAGTTTACTGACCTACGATCCATTTCACTCGTTTCATTATTACCGGTGGCAATCAGCTTCCAACCAAGGATTCCATGGCTGCCGAGCTTAAAAGGAAGACCAGGGCAGTAGGTCGATCCAACGGTGGAGAGAATCATGAGACTAGGGAGACTACAGGGCATGGAGGGTTGGGAGGGTACAGCGATGGCTACGCCAATTAGCTAGCATGGTGGCGGCTGACAAGTGGAAATGGGGATGATCTGGGACAGGACAAAGAGAGAGCCTGTACTCTGGTCCTGCTTTGCAGTTGTTCATCTCGCTCCCAGCTCTTGTGTTTCTTTATTATTTTATGTTCTGTCCTAAATCATAATCTACTTCAGATTCGAGTACAGAACGAAGTGCAAGGAGACGCAACATTATCTTATACTCTGATTCCCATCGACCAGCAGGTTGCTAAAAAAGACCAGCAGTTTGCCGCTTGTCACACCCGGATTTACACAGAAACTCAAATGCTGTCATATGTGTGTCCAGGATGTCCACAGAACACATACAACTTACAAATATGAAAATCAGAGTACATATGCTCGAATAAAATAGTTTACATCAGAATTTACATAAATAAAACACAGCGGAAGTCTATGTATTAACTCTCTCGACAGGCAGAGCCTCAAGTCCACAGGGACACCGACTGGTTGACCACAGCTCAGAAGTATAGAAGATCCTCAAGAAACTTAGTAGCAGCAGACTCATTTACTCCATCTGTTATCCATCCAGGATTTTGTTGAATAATGACAAGTGTAAGTAAAACATTTACTTAGCAAGTATAGCACGGGTGTATGAATGCTCAAAGTAAGGCTAGACACGGCTGAACTGCATTAGTGTTGGGGGCGATCATTAGGGGTACCCAAACCTATGGGATAATCACCATTGTTTAAACACTAACTCATACACATATCAGAAAAAAGGAAAGCAAATTAAGGCCCACGGCCCAGCAACGGACAAAGGCCCAGTCAAGGCACCTCGCGGGACGCCTCGATGCGCACCTCAATCTCCGCTTCGCTCGAGGGAACCGACAAGCGAATCGGAAAACTCCGTCTCGGTCGAGGCCTAGGGTCGAGCCTCGAGCAACCCACGAAATGGGGAAAGATCCGCCTCAGTCGAGACCTCCGCCCCGACAAACAATTAATGACGCTCATCACCGCCGTGCACCCAAAGTCAAAAGGCAAATCTCTCGCCACGCCACTCTGACAGCCACAACCCCCCGTCGCATCCGACAACTCCCGTCACTATGCTGCCAACTGAGGCTCTGTGCGGACAAGTCGGCGTTGTGCGAACAGAGCACGTCACTCCGAGCTCCTGTGCTACCAACTCCGACGACCAGAAGTCCTCGGTCGGGCGGAAGAGACTCTCGAGCACGCAGCAGGAGAAGGAGGAAAGACGGCGGAGGCATGGCGGGCCATCCCGAGCACTATGCGACCATCCCCGGCGCTGTGCGAACACGCCGCCACTGTGCGAACAGGGCCGGGTCAATCCAACTCCCTGTGCTGCCGACTCCCACGGTGATTTTCCACGAAAAGGGCTGTGCACAGGCATGGAAGACCCTCGAATTGGCGTACGAGCGAGTCATTACGGCATGCAGGTCAGCTCAGATCCTCGAAATCATTCCCTGGCATCATCACCAGTACAAGAATCCATCACAGGGACAACAACACCGCGCAACGGTGGCCAAGGACAAGGAGCCACGCCCGGCGCCACACCAACTGTTGTGCAACAACTGTGCATGCATAGCGACACACGCTTGTAACCCCTCCTGCTTGGCCTATAAAAGGAGAGGGCGCGGTCATGAAGAGGGGGACGGATCAATCGAATATAGAACAAGAAACAACACACACTCCACACTCCACGATATTGGCACTTTGCCTCAATCATCTGGGACTTGGAGGCCTAGCCTCTTCTCCCAACCTGCTTGTATCCCTTACTACTTGCAGTCCGATGCACGATAATAGATTGCATGCATCATCTTTGCTGAACGTACGGTCTTGCGACCGGAACCAGGATAATTTTGTGTCATTGCATTACCTTCTGCATCAACCATCCGGAGAGGGAACACAACACATTTCTAGTTGGTGTCGAGACCACGATTTCCAAACACCGACAGTGGCGTGCCAGGTAGGGGAAGCGCTGTGATCGACCACATCATCCACTATCTCCCTTGATGGCAACCCGTGTCGTACACGACAATCCTTTTCTGATGGGGACTTCGGACCCACTTCCCGCCGGATTCGAAATCCGGTTCGGGAGTCTCGAGTTCAGGGCGACTGGCAAGGGCTACCACATGTAGCTCCTTACGAGGAGCGTCAGTGTGGGCACGCCAGCGCCACTCCCATCACCACCACCGCCACACAGGAAGCGTTCACGTCAACGCGCGCAGCGAACGCGCGCGGAACGATGAAGAACGGCCCATGCCGGCTCCCCCGAGCAGATTGAGGTCGGCGCGATAAACCCAGCGACACTCGGCACAACGTCGCACTCTGCCGGGGATAGCACGGCCGACCCGTCGCAAATCCCCGGTGAGATGCGCACCGCAACCATGACCAACTCCTCGTCAGTTGGCACGGACATGACGACGTATGAGGATCTACCGGGGCACCATCTGCTCTCAATTCGCAACCTCATAGCAACTTCACCGGACGATGACTACCCCGGCTCTGACAGCGAGGCACACGAGAGCGGCCATAGGGTCCCCGAACGGGACTACTCAGGGCTTCGCGATCGTGAGGCCTTTTTATCATTCCAGGCTGCAGCAGATTATTGCCTAACCTGCTCCGACGACTCTAGCGAGGGGGATTACGATCCCTCCGAGGAGTGCTTCGTCGTCCTCCCGGGAAAGGGTGGCAAAGATGATGGGGTACGAGAACCAGCGGGAGCCAAGAATAATGAGCACGCGCCTGACAACGCTTCGTTTGCGCAAGCGCAACTAGCCCAAGTCCGCAAACTTGAGGCCAAGCTCGAGGAAGAACGCCAACAGGTCCGGAAGCTCCGGGCAATGCTTGAGGACAACCGCCCTGTGCGCGGCGCGCGTGCCAAAGAGGCCGGGCGCGTAGTCCGAGCCCGCATCGAGGTTGATGACGATGTGGACGACCCACTCGCATTAGCCAGGGTGAGCCAAAAGCTCATTGCTGCGGCGACCTTAATCTGCTCCATGCCAGAGCCCTCAACTCCTGAAGGCCGAAACCTGCGCCGAAAGGCGCAGCTCCTCGTCGAACAAGTTGTTGTGCAGCAAGCTGAAAGCTCAACCTCCCGCATACGCAACTCTGCTAGCCCAAAAATCGGTGGAGGAATGCGGGAGCACGAGGCATCGGCGAAAACCCCGCGAAGGGACGATGTGATGCCACCCCCGTCATCAAATAAGGGGAAGGCACCCTCAGTGCACGAACGCATCGGGAGGAAGCCTCTCAAGGAGCGAATCCTTGACACACGAGGTGACACCATCGACAATGATGCCCGAAACATCCTCAACAGAAAGAGGCAGGATGGCACATCTCGCGGTTTCCACCCTCGCCGTGGAGGCCGCTACGACAGCGACGAAGACAAAAGCCCAACACCGGAACCCCGGGGAACCCGGGTATCTGGCACGATTTCGGGGGAAATGGATCCAAAGGTGTGGCTTAACGACTATCGCCTCGCATGTCTACTGGGCGGCGCGACCGATGACGCCATGATCATCCGCAACTTGCCGCTCCATTTGGCGGATTCTGCGCGAACATGGCTCGAGCACCTACCCGCAAATCAAATTCGCGATTGGAACGACCTCGTGAAGACGTTCGTGGGTAATTTCCAGGGCACTTACGTTCGCCCCGGAAATTCGTGGGACCTTCGAGGGTGTCGCTAAACATACAACAAGTCCCTTCGTGATTTCATCCGCCGCTTCTCCAAGCGCTGCACCGAGCTCCCAAGTGTGGGTGACTCCGAAGTCATCCACGCCTTCCTCGAGGGCACAACCTGCCGGGACTTGGTGCGTGAATTGGGACGAAGCCCTCCTACTAGCGTCAACGAGTTGTTCGATGTCGCCACCAACTTTGCCTCTGGCGAGGAGGCAGTTGGAGCCATCTTTGATGGCAGGAGGGGGAATGGACGGAGGAAACGCCCGCGGAGGGCAGCAAGTTCAAAGGCTCCGCAAAGAAACAAAAGCAAGGCAAGAAGGGGAAAAGGCCCCAAAAGGCCTCGCGCCAACGAGAGCGGACCGATGACCCCGACGAAATTCTCGCAGTCAACCCTACGCCCAAAGCTCCTCGAGGCCCCCCTCGAGGAGGTGGCATCTTCGATGACATGCTCAAGAAACCTTGCCCTTACCACAAGGGCGTCGTAACCCACACCCTCGAGCAATGCGGAATGCTAAAGAAATACTTCAATCACGTCGCTTCGAAGGATGATGGGGAAAAAAGGATGCGGGCGACGGGGGAGGCCAAGGCTTCCCGGAGGTGGAGAACGTTTTCTTCATCTTCGGGGGGCCAACGGCGAACATGACGCCTCGACAGCGCAAGCGCGAGCGCCGAGAGGTGTTCTCCATACACAAAGTCGGGCCATCCTACCTCGACTGGTCTGATAAGAGCATCTGCTTCAGTCGAGAGGATCACCCCAACTACATCCCAAACCCGGGGCAGTACCCGCCCGTCGTTGATCCCATCATCGGCAATACCCGGTTCTCCGAGGTACTCATGGATGGAGGCAGCAACCTCAACATCATGTATGTCTTAACTTTGGAGCTCATGGGCATCGGGAGGGACAAGCTACGACCCAGCAATGCGCCATTCCATGGCGTTGCACCGGGAAAATGAGTTCAGCCCCTTGGGCAGATCGATCTGCCTGTTTGCTTCGGCACGCCTGACAACTTCCGTAGGGAGACCCTGACCTTTGAAGTGGTGGGATTTCGAGGTGCCTACCATGCCATCCTTGGCCGCCCATGCTACGCCAAGTTCATGGCTATCCCAAACTACACATACCTCAAGCTGAAGATGCCAGGGCCGAAGGGTGTCATCACGGTGGCCCCATCGTTCGAGCATGCCTACATATGCGACGTGGAATGCGTCGATAGCGCCGAGGCGCTTGCCGAGGACGAGACTCTCGTCGCAGACCTGGAGAAGGTGCGAACGAAACCATCGCCTTCACTTCGAAGCATGCAGGCAGTTTCGAACCCGTAGAGCACACCAAGGCCGTGCCCCTCGACCCTAGCATCCCCAACGACAAGACGGTGAGGGTCAGTTCGACCCTCGACAGCAAATAGGAGGTGGTGCTCGTCGACTTTCTCCGCGCCAATGCCGACATTTTCGCGTGGAGCCCCTCGGATATGTCAGGTATACCGAGGGAGGTCATCGAGCACTCCCTTGACATCCTTCCCCACTCCAAGCTGGTGGTTCAACACCTACGACGCTTCGACGAGCAAAAGCACCGGACCATCGGCGAAGAGCTGCGCAAGCTCCTCAAGGTTGGATTCATCAAGGAGGTATTTCACCCTAACTGGCTCGCTAATCCTGTTTTAGTTAAGAAAAAGAATGGGAAATGGAGGATGTGTATAGATTACACTAGTTTAAATAAAGCATGTCCAAAAGTTCCTTTTCCTTTACCACGTATTGATCAAATTGTGGATTCAACTACGGGATGTAAGCTATTATGTTTCCTTGATGCTTATTGTGGCTTCCACCAAATTAAGATGAAAATTTCTGATCAGCTTGCAACCTCTTTTATCACGCTTTTTGGCATTTTTTGCTATGTCACGATGTCATTTGGTCTTCGAAACGCCGGAGCCACATACCAACGGTGTATGCTTCGTGTTTTCGGGGATCATATCGGGCGGACCGTAGAGGCATACGTTGACGACATCGTTGTAAAATTCAGGAAGGCGGATGACCTGGTAAACGATTTGCGCATTGCATTTGATTGTCTCCGGGCCAACGGGGTAAAACTAAATCCGGAGAAATGCGTCTTTGGGGTGCCTCGAGGCATGCTCTTGGGTTTCATAGTCTCTCAGTGAGGCATTGAGCTCAACCTTGAAAAAGTCTCGGCCCTCGAGCAGATGGGACTGATCCGAGACCTAAAGAGGGTACAAAGGGTATTGGGATGCCTAGCAGCCCTGAGCCGGTTCATCTCGCGTCTTGGTGAGAAAGGCTTGCCCCTGTACCCACTCCTAAAAAAGAATGAGCATTTTTCTTGGACCCCCGAGGCCCAGAAAGCCCTCGACGGGCTAAAAGCATCTCTCGAGCAAGCACCAATTTTAACGCCACCTAAGGAGGGCAAACGCCTCTACCTCTACGTAGCCGCAACGACTCAAGTAGTCAGCGGGGTTATTGTCATAGAAAGAACTGAGGAGGGACACGCTCTGCCCGTCCAAAGGCCAGTGTATTACATCAGCGAAGTATTGACCGAAACCAAGACTCGATATCCACAAATCCAGAAGCTGTTCTACGCAGTAGTGCTAGCACGGTGCAAGCTATGCCACTACTTCGAGGCTCATCCTGTCACTGTGGTCTCATCTTTCCCCCTGGGGAGATACTCCGCAACCAGGATGTCTCGGGTAGAATAGCCAAATGGTCCATAGAATTGATGGGCGAAGCCCTCACTTATGCCCCTCGAAAGGCAATCAAATCGCAGATCTTGACCGATTTCGTGGCAGAGTGGACGGACACACAGCTGCCCCCACCCCAGATCCAAGCAGAATGTTGGATCATGTATTTCGATGGGTCGGTGATGAAAACCGGTGCAGGCGCGGGCCTGCTCTTCGTCTCACCCCACGGAGAACACATAAGACACGTGGTACGCTTGCACTTTCCGGCGTCCAACAATATGGCCGAATACGAGGCTCTGGTCGCCGTGCTTCGTATAGCTATAGAGTTGGGTGTCAAACGCCTGGACATCCAGAGAGATTCGCAAGTTATGAAGGAGGCAAGCTGCCACGACGACAAGATGCAAGCGTACTGCAACGCGGTATGCCAGCTCGAGGACAAATTTCATGGCCTCGAGCTCAACCACATCACGCAAAAATACAACGAGGAGGCCGATGAATTGGCCAAAATCGCGTTAGGTCGGATCACCGTTCCACCAAACGTGTTCGCCCGCGATTTAGCAGAACCGAGCATCAACCTCAAGCCAACTCCCAAAGCTCCTGATGCTCCCTCGAAGGCCGAACCCTCGGGGGCTGCAGGCGCCGAGCCCATGGACGAGGATCCCATGAGAGAGGAACCCGAAGCCTCGAGTCAGGAGATATCCTCGGCGGACGAGGGTGAAATTATGGAGATCGACGAGGCCCCATCATCTCGTGATTGGCGCGATCAGTATATCGCCTGGATCGAACCGAGGCTCGATGCATCGCGAGAAGGGCCAAGTCATTCGTCATTAGCGACATGGAATTGTATAAGCGCAGCCCCTCGGGAATTTTGCAGTGATGCATTCCAATTCCTGAGGGAAGGGAGCTCATTCGAGACATCCACGCCGGCGTCTGCGGCCACCACGCGACGCCCCGTACCCTCGTGGGCAACGCGTTTCGCCAGGGCTTCTATTGGCCCACGGCTGTCGCCGATGCCAACGAAATCGTGCGCACCTACGAAGGGTGCCAATTCTACGCACGCAAATCTCATCTCCTGGCCAATGTCTTGCGAACCGTTCCTATCACATGGCCATTCGCTGTTTGGGGGCTCGACCTTGTCGGGCCAATGCGAGCAGCGCCCGGGGGCTTCACGCATCTGCTGGTGGCCATCGACAAGTTCTCAAAATAGATCGAGGCTCGACCCATCAGCAGCATCAAATCTGAACAGGCCGTGCAGTTCTTCACGGATATAATTCATAGGTTCGGGGTCCCTAATTCGATAATTACTGACAATGGCACCCAGTTTACAGGCAAGAAATTCTTGGAATTATGTGACGATCACCATATCCGCGTGGATTGGTCGGCCGTAGCACATCCACAGACAAATGGCCAAGTACAACGTGCCAACGACATGATTTTACAAGGCCTCAAGCCAAGAATATTCGACCCCGAGCAGAGCCACGGGCTTCACCCCCGTTTTTCCTCATCTATGGCACTGAGGCTATCCTCCCCATGGACTTGGAATATGGGTCCCCGAGGCTTAGAACCTACCAAGAAGAGCGGAACAAGCAAGCTCGTGAAAACTCACTCGATCAAGCGGACGAAGCTCGAGACGTGGCGATCCTACATTCAGCACGGTACCAGCAGTCCCTCCGAAAATATCAAGCCAGAAGCCCCCGAGGGTCTTCTGCACGCCAAGGCGGAGAGCCCCCTTCTGGCGCTCGGTGACGCAGCCGCCCAAGGCCCTTAGGTGGCTCGCCACCGAGCTGCCTGATTGGGACTCGGGGGCTTCTGGCCCCTCGACCTCCTTGCAGACGGCGAGGGCTACATCCCGTAGAACCTCGAGGTCCTCCTGGGCCTTCGAATAGGCCACCTGAAGTGACTCCGCCTGCGAGGAAGTCTCCTCCGCCACCTTCCGCAGCTCTGAAAACTCAAAAGCAAATTCAGATAAGTTTCGAGAAGCTGAATTTGAATTAAGGTTGAGTTTATAGTGAATTTTCCTTCTGTCAGCTTTTCCTTCTGGGCCAGATCCTCCCGGACGACGCTGACCTCCTACCGGAGTGTTGCCATCTCACCTTACTGAGCCTCGACTGAGGCCTGCAGCTCGGTGATGACAACGTCAACCTCCGCCACCGTCATGGTGAGCAGGTCGACGGCCTCGTCCTGGGTCTTCAACTGGGCCTTAGCCGTTGTGAGAGCCGAATCCCGCTGCTGCGGCTGCCCCCGGGCTTCGGCGAGGGCGGTGCGCTCCTGTTGAAGTTCAACCTCGAGTGCGGCCAATGCCTGGGTCCGCCGATGGAGTTCATCCCCCTACCGATGTACCTCCTCAGTCGTCTCCACGGTGAGGGTCCTCTCCCGGTCGCGCTCCCGTTCGGCATGGGCCAGAGCCTCCCTCGGCTGATGCAGCTCGCTATGCACATCAGCGAGCTCGGTGACCCTTCGGCCAGCCATCTCCCTCAGATTCTGCCATCGGCGCATCAACAGACAAAAATAAGAAAAAGAGGAAGACAAAAAGCACACAACGAATTTAGCAGTTAGAGCACTTACCAGATGGAGGTCCAAGCCTCGGCCGAGGTGGAGTTCGAGGACCTGCTTCAGAGCCTGCTGGATCATGGCCCCTAGGCCCTGCTCCTCCTCCCAGAGGAGTCCCTCAGCTTCGGCGGCCCTTGCCTGGCTAGGGGGGACGCCACGCCGTCCGAGCCCCTGATTGCGCCAGGCCTCGAAGTCCGGGATGCCAGGCAGGGCTTCCACCGTCCTCTCCTCCCAAGGGCTCCAGGACCCTTCCTGGAAGCCCAGAGCCCGCTCCTCCTCCTCCTCGTCTTGGTCGCCCTGGAGGGTGGCAGGGAGGGCCACCAGTGTGGTGCCCGCCCCCGGCGCTTCCTCCTCATCCTCGGTGCGGCTGCCCCCGGCCGCGGTGTGACTCGCGTCTCCGGTGCGGCCCGCACCTTCTGGTTCCACCGCGCCCTCGGCCCGCACGGAAGTATAACTCACCCCGCAATGACGGGGACCGCCTCCTCTACAAGGGGGGTCGGGTCACCTCCCCGGCCCGGTCCTCGCCCGCAGCCGCCGATGCTTCCGCGGCCACCACCTGCCCCCTCGATCGAGCGACCCCTCATGCCAGGGCCGCCTGATACCGGGCGATGATCTCTGTCGTCTGGGGCACTCCTGACGGGGGCGGCGCCACCGAACGCGGCGTGGAGCGCGTCGACACCTTCAGCGCCTTGGTGGGCGCTAGCGGGAGTGATGCCGGCGGCCCGGGTTGGCTAACAAATAATCAAACGAAAAGAATTAGATTGAAAACATCAACGATCTACGACCAAGAGAAGAGAACGAAACTCACCTAACCCGAAGGAGGACGCTCAGCTTGCGCTTTTTGCCGCTCGGGGCTGCCGGGCCCCCGAACGACCCCGGCCCCTCGACGGAGGGGATCCGCTCGCGGGCCTCGAGGCCGTGGGTGCAGGGCTTCGTGCCCTCGTGGCCTCAAGGGCCGCCCCGGGCGCGGGCAGGCTTCGAGCTTGAACCCCCGGGGCGGTCGCCGCGGTGCTTGGGGGGTGGCTCGCGCCGTCGAGGGCGCCGAGCTGCTCGAGGCCCCCCTACCCCGCGATGACGCCGGGGTCTCCTGGTTTCGCCCCCTCGGGGGCACAGTCACTTTGGCCGCCACCGGCGTGGGTGGCGGGATCTCCACGAGGTCATCCGAAAAGGATGCCTCTGGCTGCTCTCGGGGGTCGTGGGAAGGGAGGCCCTCCCTTGCCTATTGGCGGCGCTATTTCTCGTGCGCCGCTTTACGCTGGCGCCTCTGCTCCTTCTTTGTAACACCCGGATTTACACAGAAACCCGAATGTTGCCATATGTGTGCCCAGGATGTCCACAGACCACATATGCTCGAATAAAATATTTTACATCAGAGTTTACCTAAATAAAACACAGCGGAAGTCTAACTCTCTCGACGGGTAGAGCCACAAGTCCACTGGGACACCGACCGGTTGACCACAGCTCAGAAGTATAGAAAATCCTTAAGAAACTCAGTAGCAGCAGACTCATTTACTCCATCTGTTACCCATCCGGGATTTTGTTGAATAATGACAAGTGTAAGTAAAACATTTACTTAGCAAGTATAGCACGAGTGTATGAAGGCTCAAAGTAAGGCTAGACACGGCTGAACTGCGTTAGCATTTTTAGTTGATTCGTTTTAACATTGTCCAAGTTACTACAAGTGAAAGGAACCTAGTTGCAACCTAATTAATAAAGCATAAGTGTTATTAAGCATAAATAAACATCATCTTCTAATCAAAAAGGATCCAGGCCGCTCGTGACCCTGAGCAAGGGTATCATGATAGATTATACACTCTGCAGAGGTTTCGCCCTTTACCCACCAGTCGCGTAAAAGCTCAAACGAACTTTAAACCCAACCACGCGGAGGTGGATCAGACCTCAAAAATCACACTTCAGAGGTGTGACCGCATAGGGACGCTACGAGGTTTTTCACAAGACACACTAACAAGACAGTGGCCGCTATGGTACAACACAGGTAGTATGGCCCTAGGCACGGAGATCGACGTACGCCTACGGAGTCACACCATAAGGGGGTCGATGGCATCCAGAGCGCGGGTGTCACACCCAACAATGCGCAACGTGCGGAGTTCCCCATCGCAGGGACTCCCAACACGGGACTGTGCCTCACGGGGGCATAGCCGACGGATCACCCGTCCTCGGTGGATCAAACCATACACTCACGAGTGGTTCTCATAGCGCCGTCGGCCACTCCGGTAACCACTAACAAGCTAGAGACGTACAGGCTACTTGACCAAGACCAAAGCCATTATAGTTCTAGCGGTGGCGACAGGCTCCTGAGTTGCCGCTTTAAGAACCGGACCTTAGGGAGAGACACTGGAGCAAAGCACACAGCACATGCCCTAGTTCCCTAAACCATGTTGCTAAAAATCAAGTTTTATCATTAATGTTGAAGTGAACCATTAAGTCAAAATTAATAGTTAAATAATGGTGATAGTAGCTGCGCATAGCAAAATCTACCCATATGCAATAATCCCAAGGTAAACAAGGACAGGGTAATCAAACTAGATACAACCTTAAAGGTACATCAATTTAGACACATGCATGTATGAAATAGTTTATTACAAGTGGGTAGGTAGCAAGGATTGTCCGTGCTATAACTTGCCTCAAATCCGGTATATTACTCATAGTCTTCAGCACTAAATCTTCAATCTCTTCTCCTTGATAGCACCTGAAACGTGATTCTTCCGGTTGCAGCAATCAACGAGCACAACAAGCACCTAAACAAGCAAGCAAACAATATACAACTAAGAACAATACACCAATTAAAGGAAAAGATTTAAAAGAGCACGCTAAAAGATAGGGATTGGTTCTATGGTCACGTGAGCGCAAGAATCACTCTAATCGGAGCTAGAACGAGAAAGTTTTGGCTTGATCAATTCTCGTCACCATCTGACATAGTCTGCTTGTTTATTTTATATCTTGAGTTCTAGACATCTGATTTACGTGATTCCAATTAGGTTAGCTTCATAATTTGATAACCTATCTTCTGCAAAACAATCACGATTTTAGGAGCTACTGTCTAAAAACGACACATGATTTAGTGCACCGTTCAGAATCTATTTTTAGGGTGAACATCTCCGCTGTGACTTATTGTTATCCGAAAGATTTTGGTTATAAAACAATACGAATATATGCTTGATTGATTTTTAGTTAAACAAAATCATATGTAATGATTATTTCAAATAATTCTATTTGAATTTGTAAAACCAAGGTAAAACTTGAGTTCAAACAAATAAGAAAATTTTTGAAGCACTTCAGTCAAAAGTGTGAAGGAATATGTTTAAATATTTTCTACTTAGTTATAGGATATTTTGACCTGACTTCTTCAATGAAAGTTGTAGGAAATTTTTTGTAGATATCAAAATGTATTTATTTGCTAGATTTGGTTAAGAGTATCAAAAGTTATGGTCAAAACAGTTAGCAGCTAAGGAATCTAGTCGAATTTTCATAAAACGTTGGAATCGGCTATTCAGGATTTAAGCGTTAGATTTCTATGAATCTGTACCCTTGTGACCAACATGAACTAGTTGCTAAGTGTAGTTTAAGTTCACATTAATCTAACACAACGAAAAAGGATTAAAACGAATCTAAAACCTGGAAACTATGGACTAAACAAGATTTCCAGTGCTTAAAACTAGCAGGGGCTTTTCTACGAAAGAGTATATACAGTAGAAAATTACAAGATTTGCTTAGGGTCTTACTGAAAATCTTGAGGCCAAAAATGACGGAAGGCTCAGCGCGACGACGAGACGAAGAATGGGCAGTAGTGGAAGATATGGTGGAAGAAGACTACCTTAGGAAATCCCAAATAAAGGGGCCTCCTGTAAAGGAGTCGATGGTGTGCCTTTTCCAGAGGAGAGGTAGTTCGCATATATAGAGAGAAAACCTCTCACTTCCAAGTTCATTAGCAATATGGGACTAAAGGTGGGTTGCCCCACTCCAGTGCGAATGGGCTTTGAAATTTGGCCCAATAAAGTGGTGGGATGGATTTGGCCTAAAAGAGGGTCAACTTTGGGCTAAGACTGGTCTACTAAGATTTAGGGTAATTTTAATTTTCGGAATAATTATTTTTCTGGTTATAAAATAATTCCAGATAAGTCCAGAATTTATATTAAAACCTTGAAAAATATTCTGAAAATTCTAAAAATCCTAGAAAAAATTCCAGAGATAGAGTTGGACATGAGGAACCCAAATAATATATTTGAACCTCGCAAAATGGATTTTAGCCTACTCCAAAAATTGGAATTTTCTTTAAGAAAAATAGGAATAAATGCCAGAAAACTCTAAAAAATTCCCATTAGGCTTCTAAACATGTTTTTGAAAACTTTACACACATAAAACCACTAAATGCAACCGGCATGAATGCATAGAACTCAATATTAAACCTATATTGTTTTAATTTAACTCAGAAAACAAAATTTTCCTATACTAAATTCCCTGTTATTTATTTAAAGGTTGGAAAATTTTAGAAAATTGAGAAAATCATTATCTTAATTATGCTATCAATTCACATCCCAAAATCCAAAAATTTTGGGGTGTGACATTCTTCTTCTTGGCCGCGTCCTTCCACGCTTTCTGCCTCTCAGCAGAGAGGCGGTTCGCTTCACGGACCTCGGGAAGAGAAGGGGCAGAGCGATACCCCTTATGGGATAACCCCTGGAGAAAAAAGTTACGGATTAGCAATCAATAACCCTTGAGTGTAAAAAACAGATTAAATCTAAACTGAAACTTACAAATTGTAAGTGCCCCGCATTGGGGCGTATCTTGACGACAAACAGGGCTGACTCCTTGCAGTCGAGCTTGGACACCTCCACCGCTCGCCGCGCTCGGTGCATGCAGTGCTCGATGAGGAGGCTTCCCTCCTTTATTTTTGAGCACTGCCAAGGCGAATCCGCCTTGAGCTGGTCGAGGCGCAAAGCCATCTCCATCAGCGGCAGGACATGCCGCTGATTGAAGTTGGCTATTACCCCCGCAGCAGTCAGCCCGGCCCTCGACAGCGCGGCGAAGGCGTCGATGAAGACCTTCAATCACTCCTGGCGGTCGGCGGGGGAGACGCCGTAGCTCCAGGACTCCGGCCGCCCCCGCAGCTCCTTGGCAGTGTACGCCGGGAGCTTGTTGTCGATGTTGCGCATGTACAACCACCCCTTGTCCCAGTCGGCATTGTTGGACGTCATGGTGGACAGGATGTACAGCCCGCGCTGCCCCCGGACTTGGAGAGTGAAGCCCCCGACGCGCACCGCCTGGCGGACCCATCGAGACTCACCGGCGGTCGTATAGAGCTCACCCCGAAAGAGATGAACCCATAGGTCCCAGTGGGCCTCTATGCCCAAGAGCCCCTCGCAAACGGCGACGAAGACCGCCGCTTACGAGATGGCATTGGGGGCGAAGTTGTGGAGCTCCACACTGTAGTGGAGGCACAACTCGCGGAAGAACGCTGAAGTGGGGATTCTGAACCCCCGCTCGTGCAGCCTCGCCAGGTTGAGCACAAAGCCCTCCAGCGGAGAAGGCTCGTGGTGGCTGGATGGCGGCGCGATCCACATGGGCTCCACCGGGTTGCTATTCGCCAGTAGGACCCCGGCTTCCACCAGCCCGGCGAGATAGTCGTCGATGGCGATGGAAGGACTCCACGGAGCGGGGTCGGTGATGGTCACCATGGCGAAGGCTGGCGGCGAGGAGTGGAGCTTGTGCGGGAAGAGTGAAAGGTGAAAGCAGCGGCGCTTGGAAATAGTAGATGTAATCTGAAGGCAAGCGCTTGGTAAGACGAACCTTTCCCCCTGCCTCTTTATTTATAGTCTCATACGAAGCGCAACCGGCATCACAGCCGCGTGGAATCTTCATTCAATGCGGTTGGTGCCGCTGTCACTGACGGCCGGACCCCACCGGTTGGGATAACCACCACGCATGAGAACCCCGGCGTCGCAGACGCCACGTCCCATCGTAACTACCCACGCCTCTGTCGCTCCGCCCAAAAAGGTGCGCCCGTTTCACATGCTCCGCACCACGTCAGCCACGATTCCCAAAATAAACGCTCGAGGCTAGCAGGAAAGCTTCCAAGGTAAGCCACCTCTCCTCGAGGCCCTACTGATCAGGGGTTCGAAGCCCTGGCCCATTGAGGGTTCGACAAGCACCCCAGATCAATAGAGTCAGGGACAACCGGAGGCGCGCGCAGTCGAGCCTATCCTCGAACGAGGAGTTCGAGGGAACCCCCCCCTCCCCATGTTGTATTCAAGGCCAGATGGAGGCAGCTAGTCGAGGGATCCCACCGAGGGAGAGCAACGAGCCATTGACCCCTATCGAACAGGGTCAAGCCCTACCTAGCAAACCTCCACAAGTGCTCTTATGAGACGTGTCTCCGGACCAAGAGCCGACCTCTATCGAACGAGGCACGGACGTCCACTTGAATTACCCGCTAACAGCTCACAGAGGCATCCATGACTCGCAGCCCGCTCGAGGGAAGCATGGATAGCGTCACCCCTCCTGCCCACGAACGGGGCGACGAGGGTCGTAACTCGAAATCGAGGATCGCCCCTGATCGACCTTGCTAGGGCCAGGGCTCGGGGGCTCCTCGCGCCACGAGATCGAGTTCCTTGAAGATGAAATATGTTGTAGCTCACGAAAGCGAGAAACGATGACAGCCCTTGCAGGAGTATATCCACTCCTCCAAGGCCTCGGGGGCTACACCCTCGGGTGCGCTAGCGCGCACCCAGCGGAACTCTTCAAGGAACACCTGATCAGAAGCACCCACGACGAAAGCCTTTGCCGGATCAAACCTGCTCCAACAAAGGCTCGGGGGCTACTGTTGGGGGCAATCATTAGGGGTACCCAAACCGCCGACGTGTCCGCCATGATCTTCCGCAGCTCTGAAAATGCGAAAAACACCAAGATAAGCCTCGACAAACACAAGACATGCAAAAATACCGATGATAATGACTTACCTTCGGTTCGCTCTTTTTCCTTCGCCAGCAGCTCCTGCGTAGCACTGGTCTCCTACAGAAGCGCAAACATCGAGGCCCCCCTCTCCTCGGTGGAGACCTGCAGCGTTTTGACGGCAATATGCCCCTCAACCAGAGCCTCGGTTAGCAGCCCGATTGCTGCATCCCCAGACTCGAGTTGGGCGTTCACCGCCATGACTGCTGCCTTCCTTTGCTGAAGCAGGGACCTCGCCTCGCTGTGCGCTGCGCGCTCCTACTGGAGCTGGGCCTCCTCCGCCACCAGCGCCTCGGCCTTCTCCTGGAGTGCGACGCTCATCCTCGAGGCCTCCTGGGCCCTCTGCTCCGCCAAGGCCCTCTGGGCATCGCACTCCTCTGTGCGGGTCAAGGCCTCCCCGCGCTGATGACCCTTGACCCGCGCTTCGCTCAATATGGCGCGGTGCCTCTCCACCTTTGAGTGCAGGTCGGTGTTCTCTTGCAAAACCCGATGCATGTCAGCATGCAGTTCAGTTATATAGGAGATTTTCCTCCCCGCCATTTCTCTTAGTTGCTTCCAGCGAAAATACACAAGATAAGACATGCGTACGAGCGCTAAAAGAACCAAATAAATCAGGGGCAAGTCGACTTACCCTGTGGACGGCGAGCCCCCTGGACCTGTGGAGCTCGAGGATGGTAGCGAGGGTACTCTGCAAGGCGGAGCCGACCTACTGGTACTCTTGCCACAACTTCCTCTCCGCCTCTGTGTCGTCCAGCAGCGTCGGGGGGAGCCCAGGCAGGTAGAGCCCCTGATCGTCCCACGCGTCGCCACGCGCCGAGGTCCTGGCCGAGGGCGGTGCCGCCACGATGGCGCCCTCATCACCCTCAACCCCGGCCGGATCGGGGATGGGCACAACCACAGCGTCCTCCTCGGCGTGGCCACCGGCGTCGGTGTTGCGGACTGGTCACCACCGCCGCTCTCAAGGGGTGGGGCTGCATCCTCGGGGCGGTCCGGGAGCACCACGGCCGTGGCCTCGAGCTCCGCCTCCGCGGATGGGGCCACCTCCTTGGCACGATCCGGGACAGCCACGACTGTGGCCTCGACCTCCGGTGTCACTACCTCCGCTTTGCGACTGTCGGCTCCACCATCTGCTGCCTGAGCCGCGTCGCCAGCATGGTCCGGGCTCGCCTGGCCTGTGGCATCACCCGCGAGCGCGGGCACTTCCTCCCTCTCAACAATGGGAGCCGCCTCCTCCGTGCGGCTCGCGACCTCAGTGCCCGCAGCGATGGGGAGCCCTCCGAGGTAGTGCGCATCCGCGGTGGACGGACTCTATGGCGCAGGGTCCCTGATCTCACCCATGATGGTGAGGGAAAGGGCAGTGAACAAGTCTCAACGGTGCGTTTGTATGAGATCTCTCTCTTCTTCCTCGCGGTAGAGCTCAGGGGAGCAAAGAAAGACAAGGGTGATGGCAAATGGCTAAGGTAAAGAGAAGAACCTCTCCGGATTCCTTGTTTTATACACGGGTGCAATCAATGTGGTGGGTGCTGCCGTCACTGACAACTGGGCCCCATCCGGGAGTAAAAAATGATGTGCGTGCAATCCAAGGCGGGATTGTAGCACGTCTTTTCAAAACTGCCTACGCACGCGCCGCACTCACCTGAAAAGGCGCACCCGCTCCAACCACCCCGGGCCACGTCAGCCACGTCCACGCGCATGACTCGGTCAAGCCGAAGACCAAGCGGGAAAATCTCCCCGGGAGTACCTTCCAAGGTAAGGCACCTCCTCGTGAGGCCCTACTGATCAGGGGTTCGAAGCTTGGCCCATCGAGGGTCCGACAGGTGCCCCAGATCAACAGAGTCAGGGACAACCAGGGCGCGCTCAATCGAGCCTGTCCTCGAACGCAGAGTTTGGGGGCGTCCTATGTTGTGTTCAAGGCCAGACAAAGGCAGCTAGACCGAGGGATCCCGATGAGGGAGAGCAATGAGCCCTCGACCCCTATCGAATGGGGTCGAACCCTGCCTAGCAAACCTTTGCGAGCACTTTCATGAGACGTGCCTCCGGACCACAAAGACGACCCTTATCGAACGGGGCACGGACGTCCACTTGAATCACCCGCTAAAAGCTCACCGAAGCATCCATGACTCGTGGCCCGCTCATGGGTAGCATGGACTGCCTCACCCCTCCTCCTTGCGGAAGGGCAACGAGGGCCGTAACTCAAAGTCGAGGGTTTCCCCTGATCGACCCTACTCGGGCCAGGGCTCGGGGGCTCCTCGCGCCACGGCCATACCCTTTGAACAAATCACACGATCGCCTGATTGTGGGATCTCGTGTTGGGTCAACCCCCTCGAATGCTTAAGCAAACTCTCCGGAGAGTGGTCTGTAGGATGCAATGTTGCCTCACCAGCGTAGATCACCGATGTCGGCTGAAAAAACGCCGAGGCCGGCCGAAACAAATGCTGGGCGAGCACATCACTCGACAGGCCATAAGACTAAACGCTTATAGCCCTTGGATGAGTATACTCACTCCTCCAAGGCCTCGAGGGCTACACCCGCGGGTGCGCTAGCGCGCCCCCCATGGAAATTCTACAAGTTCAAAGCAGTAACCCCGCACAGACCACCCGAGACGTCGTTGTAGAAACGCAAGCCTTAGCTAGACTGATCCACGTCCAGCCAAGACTCGGGGGCTACTGTTGGGGACGGGCATAGGGGATCCCCTAACCTAAGGGATAATTACCCTTGAAAAACGCAAACCAACCGCAACCAAATCCCCCTGACCAAAAAGGATCTAATCGCACAAAGGCCCACGGCCCATCATAGGCCAATGGCCCATTCGAGATCCCCCCGAAAGGGTCCCGATCCGCGCACTCCATCTCCGCCTAGGGTGCCAACCCCCCTCAAGCGAACGGCAAAATTCCGCCTTGATCGAGGCCTCCGCGGTCAAACCCTGCACGGCCCTCTACTCCTGAAACTCCGCCTCACTCGAGGCTACCCCTCGACCCGCCACGCACGCGCCCGTCTGCTCCGCTGACAGGCGCATTCAATGCCCGACGCTGCCACGGGACACCAAAGTCAAAAGGCAAATCACGAGCCATCCCGCACAGACGATATGACCCGGATCGTGTCTACCAACTCTGGTCACTATGCGGCCATCCCCAACACTGTGCGCGACTGCGAGGTCCTGTACCGCCAACTCCTGTCACTATGCCGGCCTGCGAGGCCCTGTGCTGACCTGTGCTGCCAACCCCCGTACTAACCCCATGACGAAGCCCTCAATAAGGCATGGGAGAACCCTCGAACGAGTGTGCGGGCGACGACTGGGCATGGACGCCGGTCAGCACAACCCCTCGAAGTCACTCCAGGACAAGCACAGCAACACGTACTTACTACAGGAGTCGCCACGCCACCCACTGAAGCTGGCAGACGCTCACCGATTCGCGCCGGGCGAAAGGATCCACAAGGACGACAGCCACGCCCATCGCCATGCTCTCCGGTGCCCGTTAACAGTAGACTCGACTGTGTAACGTATGTATCTCTACCCCTCCTTGAACTATAAAAGGAGGAGGTAGACTCCCGGCCATAGGCCGACAAAAAAACGCCCCAACAACCAGACGCGACCCAAAACCACGACAACGCAACGCATCCGCAATCCGCGATATTGGCACTCGCTTCAATCATCCTAGACGCTTGGGACTTGAAGGCCTCTCCTCCTCTCCCGCCTTGCTTGTAAACCCCTACTACAAGCACCCCGGTGCAAAGTAATACAGTGCGTGCACACCCCTTGCTGGATGTACGGCCCCGTGGCCAGAACCAGGATAAACCTTGTGTCATTGTATTAGCATTTGCACCAACCATCGAGAGACTGGACGCAGTGCACTCGTTCTAGTTAGTGTCGGGTGACTGATCCGAACACTGACAATATCTAATCTTTTAAATCAAAAAGTAATACCTGCCCTTGCTAATAGTATGGGACATCTTGCTAGTTAATATCAAATTAGCACGTTAGGTAGAGGAGGGGGTTCAAGCCAACCTCCTGAATGGTCAAACCTGCGGTTGTGTGTATTCACTTGTCATGCTACTGAATTAAGCAGCAGAGATGCCCTCTCCCCAATCTACGGGTGCATGTATATATAGTACTAGTAGTCATTGTCTCCACATAGAACAAATGGTAAGGGAGATTAGAGAACGCAGAACATGGTCGCGGCTGCCATTTGAATATGTGATCCGCACTATTTCCAAAAAAAGAATTTGTTACGCGCACAAACCAACCGCGGCTCAGCAAATTGAACAATAACACACATGTTCGGCTGGCTTTTCAGTAGCCAGCCAGCATTATTTCTCTCTGCACAGATCAGCACCAGCCACCAGCCAGCCAGCGGTATTTTTCTCTCGGCATAAACCAGCACCAGCCACCTAAAGAATCAAATTTGCACGGTTTTGAGTTGGATGGTCCTTAGTGTCTGGTTTTATAATTAAGGGTTGAAAATCAGACTTTTGTGATTGTTGAAGGGTGTACAGACTTTTCTCTTTTTCACAATTGTTTGCAAGACTGCGCGAGTGACGAGTCTATCACTGTCACCGTAGTTCAGCGACTGGCAGCGGTGCCGACCTCGGGTGCGTGCACAGCGATCAACCTGAGGAGCCCGGGCTAGCAACGCCGGACCGGCGCGATTACCTGCACTGCATCTACATGGCAGCGGCACAGTGCGCTCGCTTGGGATGCCTGTCTATACGCACCTGCGTTTCAGTCTTCACAGATATTTACAGGCTTAGACTATTTGTAGCAGTTGCCTCTAAACCATCCTCGACTCCTACATTAGAGTTTTTATCTCGGAAATCCCATCACAGCGGCATCCTCTACATCCTCCTGAACTGTGTACTCTATAGGACTGTCATCCCCTCCCCTAAATTTTGAGGAGGCCTCCCCCTCTTCCAAATCTCATCGCGCCCTCCTCCTCGTCCCGCTCCTCCTCGCCTCCGCGGTGCGCTCCCAGGAGCCGGCCGCCAGCCCCATCTCCGACACTCCAGCATCTGCATCTCCGCCCGCCACCGACACCGAGTCTACGCTCTCACCAATCTCCCAGCCCCCTACCGCCTCCGCGTCCGCCCCCTCCGTTGATGCCGCTGCGCACGCATCGCCTCCGACTCTATCCAAGACCTTCCCCATCGCGTCCCCCTCCGACTCGCCGGCGGAGGCACCGTCCAGCCTACCTTACAAGCCCCTGTTTTATTCTCCTGCTCCCGCACCCGCCGTCGACAGCAAGGAAGCCCACCACGACAAGGACGAGGATGACGAAGAGCACAAGTACTCACCCGCACCCGCCCCTGTCGCCGAGGAGATTAAGGCCGCCGCGAGCGCTGCCGCCACCGCCGAGCAGGCCAGCGGGGACGGCAAGAGCCACGAGGAGATGAACGGCGGCAAGAAGGCCGGCGTCGTGGTCGGTGCCTTCACGGCCGCCGCGGTCGTTGGGCTGGGATGCTTCGTCTGGAGGAAGCGCAAGGCCAACATCCACCGGGCCGGCCAAGCCCGAGCTCGAGCCCTCGACGTTGTCCGCGTCCATCAGCTCCTGCGTGTCGACGATGGATTCGGTGGACTCAACCGCCACGGCGCCGGTGACGGTGGTGAGGGCGGGGCGGAGGCGGTGAGGGTGCTCTGGGCGAAGATCACGTCCTCCCCCGGCGCCGCCGCCGCCACGTGCAAGGGAGGGGAGGTTGTGCTGCTCCGGCGGCTGGAGGCCACCGCGCAGGTGCCGGCGAGGCTGCTGCTCACCGTGGCATCGTGGATGGCGCGCACGGCCGTGGCGAACCGGCGTCGGCGTCGGCTGGAGGGCCGCCGTCACCGATGGCACGAGCTATGGCTATGGCACCGTCGCTTGCCGCTCGGAGCTCACCGCCAGCAGCCTCAGGGAGGCGAGGAACGGCTCGTGCGCCGGGAAGGGCTGCTGCGAGGCCACCCTGAGCCAGGACAGCAGCTACGGCCCTCTTACCGAGCTTTCGCCGGCCCTTCCACTTGTGCTTACGCAACGCCGTGGTCACCGTCGGATTGCACTCGCACGTGGGCCCAATCGATTTGGAGTGTGGAATACAGGACACCGTTGTAATGTAGATTAGATTTAGAGGTTGAAATATTTTATAGGACATTGAAATATTCTATAGGACATTGAAATATTCTTTTGGAGGGTGAAATATAGAGAATACTGTTCGGCTCGTGAGCTCTCCAGCCGGCTCGCTGCAGCGTGATTCAACCCGGGATCCAGCCGCCCACACGCAAAGCCCACGCCAGCCAAACGCCCTGCTGCGTACCGCGGCCCGATGCTCACCCACTTTCTTGGGCGTGGTTGTTTTGATTTTGCTGGCCTATGTATATAATGCTTCCTTGACTGAACAGGGTTTTACGTGCTTGTTACCTTTCAACTTTCCGATGATCAAAGAACAGGGTTTTCCTTCGATTTCAAATATTCTCATTTCAAATCGGATCGTGTGTGCAAAGCTCGTGATCGCGCACGTAAAACGTGGATGGATAAGTGCCTAAATGCGTATATACCTAGTTAGCCCTTGTGTCAGCGTCACGGCGACATGGTGGGCAGCGCGCTGCTCGAGTTGGCCGCCGGCGGGTGGCATCGTTGCTGGTGTGCGCTCTGATGTGGCCCAAGCAACGGGGTTGCGCCTAGCCCGCGCCCGTGCCGTGAGACAACAACTTCCAGAAGGGGATTAAGCTAATCATCTTAAAGCCCATTATAGCCCAGCAGCGGCCCAAGTAACGCAATAACGCTGACGCGCAATCAGAAAGCAGGCCGCCGGTACCCCGTTGCTTGCTACCCGTCGTCGTCAGCCACGCATACTGGGCCCAAAGTCGCTTGGGATTCGCCAAATTGGAAGCAGAGGCCCAAGGAAAGGTTCACACGGCAGCGATTCGCGTCGCTGAAGGCGGCTGTAGCAGATCTGCCGCCGGTCTGGTGCGCCGCCGCGCCGGCGGAAAGGAGATAGGTTTGGCGCGGGAGGAGGTGCAGCTGCGGTGCTGCCGGCGGGTGGATGCACTCCCATCCAACGCGAAGTTCGATTCTGTAGCCGTGGAGATAGGGGATGGCGGCGGAGGGACGTGGCTTGGTCGTGTACCGGTAAACAAAAATGCAGCACATTTAACTCCGTTGCCATTTTCCCTAGCCAATCTATGATTTACAGTAATTCATGCCAGAGAAGAATTTCAGCCCTGGTGTACAACATTCGTACACAGTATATGTCATCAAATCCGCAGAACTTTTTGTTCATGATTGCCAATTTTTTTTCCCAAAACACTACTAGATTCCAAACATTCACCGACGGCGTTTTTTAAGTGGACGAGGGGATTCACGAATTAGCATTTTTTTTTCCTCTAATGGCTGACGGTTTCTAAGTGTGATTAGACCATTTTCTATGAGTGATCCGGAACCGCCGACCGACCATGAAAATCAGACCAAGTGTACAGATAAACAAAGATCTCATCGGCCACCTGTGAGCATAAATGTCGCTAATCTTGTAGTGAAATGAAAATTCATTGCTACTACGTACTACCTACTCCGTACTAGAGATGTTACACTTTGCCTCAGTTTTGTTCGCCTTCGTTTCAAGTGATGTTAGCTTAGTGCCTTAGCTCCATCCTCCAGTGAAATTAAGAACTCTGGTTACCTTTACAAATTCATGTTCCCTAGCCCACTCTGTATGAGCTGAGAAGCATCTGTGCCACAACAACAGTTACAGTGTAACGAAACCTCTGTCTGGCACAGTGGTTGGATACAAGGTCGACCGCCAATTGAAATGGCACCGGACATATATGCAATCTCGAGAAAGAAGAACAGAACGCTCAAGGTTGTTACTCCTGATATCTGCTGTTGCAGAACATGCAGGAGCGAGATACACGAACAGGAGAAGGCAAGAGGGTTAGAGGGATGACTAACGGAGATTGCACAGAGACCCCGGGTGGATGCTGGCTGATGCCTTGACGGTTGACGCGTAGAACTAATAGTGAGTAGTTTACATAGTAATACCTACTATGATACAGGCATATATACAGCATCTAGTAGTCAGTACAGTCAATATTCCCGGTAATGATACTGATCCTTTGAAATGCAGCGTTGGAGCTACGGCAACGTTATTGCTCTACGGCCAAGTTCAGGTGTGGATTAGTGTGACTTGGTGTCACAGTCCAACTAGATGACTGGACTCGAGACTCAGGAGTCAATCAATATTCCTTGGTTAACCCTCAGGTTGCAGAGTTGAACCAGTGCGTTCTGTAAACATCATGACGTTCACTTGGCTTATAACTATTACTGAATGATAAGGTCGGCAGATTGCATTATTGACGAGATTGTCCTCGCTTGGGCCCTACTGGAGACCAATGCTTAGGGTCTACGGGAGGGGAAGACCAGGAAAAGCTTGATGGCAACCTTGCTAAATTCGGGTCTTGTTTAGTTCCAAAATTTGGGACTCTCAATTTGGGAGTACGGAATTTCATGCGCACATTTCGTTTGTATGTGTGAAAAATTATTCAAAAATTAATTAATTAGGCTTAAAATGTTCGTCTCGCAGAATACAACAAAACTGTGTAATTAGTTTTTTATTTCATCTACATTTAGTACTCCATGCATGGACTGACATTTTGATGTGATGGGAATCTTCTTTCTGTACAGTGAATTTGGGGTGTAAATTTGGGATCTAAACAAGGCCTCGATCTTGTTTCTGGAAAGGAAGGACTGAACGGCATGCCAGTAATTTATCTTGTCAGATCTGGGGATAGTCCCAGATTTCGATTAGCAGAACCAGCAAGCAAATGGTTTACTTAAGGTCCTGGCTGACAGTAGTGGATCGGCGCATCTTTGCATGGCATCGCTGACATCGAAAAATAACTAGATAATCAGTGAAAACTCACCTCCGGCCATGGAATTGTGGGCACCCTCCGGAAATACCATGACTAGACGTTTGGATTTTTTGGGGGGAAATCACGCAGACCCACCCCACTACAACACCAAGTTTCCACCGAATGTGTTCGTCCCCCTATTCGGCTGATCGGTGGCTGGTGCTGATCTGTACAGAGAGAAAAATAATGCTGGCTGACTGGTGAGCTAGCGTTGGTTTGTGCAGAGAGAGAAATACTGCTGGCTGGCTGTTGATAAGTCAAGCGAACATGTTTCACTTTGATGATAAATACAATACCTAAGACCCCAACCACCTTGTCTTCCTACTCAGTTGTCCACCGACCATTCCCCGCGCAGCTATATATGCTTCGACGACTCCACGCAAACAGCATGCCTAGTTGCCTACAAGTTGCCCCTGCTGACAAAAGAAGCTAGAGTGTAAGAGCACTTCGCTAATTTCTTTATTCACACATGTGTTTGCTGTTTCACTCCATGTTAATCATTTAGATATCTTATTCACTGTGCAGACCTTGCAGGGTGCCGAGTCATCATGGCAGGGATGATCTGCTCTGCTGTTGTTGGTGAAACGGTCAATAAGATTGTAACGAGTCTTATCACCATGGATGAGGAGAAGTGTAATGCAACAGAGAACATAGAAAGGCTGGAGATGGCACACATCAAGATGGAGTCTGCGCCGCACATGGCTCACAAATGGCAGATCACTGTCACTGATTGGCACACTCGGCCCAGTTTGTATGGCCCAGTAGTGGTCCATGAGTGCGGGATGCACGTGTTTAGTGCCACCTTGCTAGTTTAGCAAGGGTGGAGGCAACTTATAAGCCCTTGTCTTCCAGCCATAGCACTTTCGGGTTAACCCTTTTACACGAAGCGAGGACGAAAGTGTAAGTAGGGTGCTATGTGTACGCGTGCGCGCCCCTCGAAAGGGCTGTGCGGGGCGGCTCTGTACAATTGGATTGCTCATGCTACCAAGTCATTTATCTCATCTTTGGTCGGCTCTAATACTGATGAGTCGAGCAGTGTCTCTACTGATGTCCGAAGATTCGAGAGGTTTGCAGATAGTGCAAACGAATTCCAAAAGTTCGTCGAGTTCGGTGGAACGCCCCGGAAGTACATGTTCTTCAACCCTCTCATTGGCCACCTTCTTTCAGGGAAGTCTATGAAGTATCAAGCAGTTCATGGAGGCAAGATGGTGCTACTTCGCCGTACGACCCTTGAGCTTTGCAGACCGTGGAATAGAAGCAAGGATAGCATTTCTTTACCAAGATCTCAAAGAGCCCACAATGGGTTTCTATCTTGGCTTTATGCTGCGACTATCTGA
Organism: Echinochloa phyllopogon; assembly: GCA_033239725.1. Classification (NCBI taxonomy): domain Eukaryota; kingdom Viridiplantae; phylum Streptophyta; class Magnoliopsida; order Poales; family Poaceae; genus Echinochloa; species Echinochloa phyllopogon. Next base: position 21,954,774 of record BTCW01000012.1, read on the forward strand.
AAGCACTGACATACTTGGTGTTATAATCAAGTGCGTGCAGTCAGTCACGCCGTGCTTGAAGTCTACAGCAGAATGTGTCAAGAGAGAGCTCGTTCAGCTGCCTACCCAAGATTTCTCCTGGTTGCCATATTATCTTCATACAAAAAATGATTACTGGAACAAAGTCCACAGCAGTTTGACCCAATGGTATCGTCCAGACCCGCTTTGTTGCAATGAGCGCATGCATAACTTGACCAACTCTTCTGTTATCGGCAATACAACATCGGCGCCATCAAGACTGGTGTCGAGTATATTTCCAGAGGAGGTTATTGTAGTGCACCTGCAGTGCCATGTCTCACTAGCTTATCAGGACAAAAGTAGTCTGAGTTCTGCTGGTGAACATGGAGGAAGTGGTTCTCTGAATTCGGATTTTCCTCCCGTGAAGCTGGGAGTTCTGATCATACCCCATGACTCTCCAGAGGACGTGGATCCTGCATCTGAGAGCTATGCTCTAGAGGTAATTGGTGAAAAGGAGCAAGGAACAATACACACCAATACGTGCCTGCAGGACCTAGATGAGAAGTTACTACCAAAGGCAATGAATTACCTCAATCAGAATTCTGAATCGAAGACATACCAAATGTGTTTGAAGTCTAGGCATGGCACAGCACACCTTCATCTGGAGAAGACGAGCGCACAAATGCAAAGAGGACGAGGAAGTAAAGCTAGAACCACAAGGCAGGCTCGGATGAAAATGGCAATTCCATTCAACAGTGTAGAAATATGGAAGCAGGTATCTAGTGACTATCTGAAGTTATGGGTAGTTCGTGCATCGGGCACACTACAAAGCTTATTCAGGTCTTGGGCTGGCCATACCTAACTTCGCCCAAGGTCTTGCTCTCCATATACGAGAATTCAATGTTTGCGATAGGTCCTTGATTAATATATAGAGTGCACGTAGTTCTGTAAGTAACTAGAATCAACGCGGGCCACGCTTGGACCTTTTATTGGGCCAGTGTAAATGTTGTAGACCCATATTTGTCTTTGTCCTGAGCTACTTTCATTTATGCATTGTACCCTAACCCAAAACCCGTGATGCTCAGTTTCTTGGCTAAAGCTTTATTACCAACTAAGTTATCTAGCCTGTCAGGTACATCTTTATGTGAATACTTTGACAAACTTATAAAACATTCATCTTACAAATACATTGATGATTTCTTATGCTAGCAGGCAGTCATAAATCAGTTCAACGTGAAAATTGGAGTAGGAGAGTAATTTTGTTCTTCAGCAGAGCATTCTTCAAAATCGTGAAGGTTTGCACTACATCTTCCGATTTTTTATAGCCTCTCAAACATCACAACAGTCATCACTCCTGAAAATATCAAAACAATATGTTCTCAGGTAGTCATAATCTTATACTTTGTAAAGGTTGACTGGTGTAATAAATAACATTATCAAAGCAACAATAACCTGAAAATAATATTTGTCATATATTTGTGAACTACATCAATAACATACTGTAAGATGAGCAGGAGCTATGGCATTGGAATTAAAACAAATGAGACAAGGAAGGATCACGTACTCTCTTACCCTGGATTGCTTTCGGTTGTGGCATGCGCTAGTGCCCCGTGCGAGCCACCGATGGGTGCAGCACTTGACGAGACCACGCTCTTCTGAGGCGTCTTGTAGAACACCTGGTACGCCTTCTCCACACACCCGCACCTTGAGTACATGGCGATTGGCGATCAACGAGTTGCGCACCTTCAGCTCGCCCCTGTAACCATGCTCCTCCGCGTACGCCCACACCCGCTCCCCGAAGTCGAGCGTGCCCAGGCTCGTGCAGGCCTGGAGGAGCAGGATGCAGGTGACGTCGTCCGGCTCCGCCCCGCTCTCCCTCCCCCTCATCTCATCGAACAGTTTCAGCGCGTCCTTGGCCCCCCGGTTCCTTGCGTAGCAGGCGATCAGGACGTTCCACGCGACCGCGTCCCGCGCCGGCATTTCGTCGAACAGCCTGCACGCGCCGTTCGCGTCGCCGCCGTTCGCGTAGCTCCGCGGCCCGTCCTACATCAGGTGCCGCGTATGTTTCATGTCATGAGCCCATGACATAGCGAGCGGCGGGCTACGAGGACGGGCGACAGCTCTGATAATGTCCAGAATCTGCAGCCGATGGTGCTTTGACGCGGGTGCGGAGAGGCGGGCCGGCGTCGACGCCCTTTGCTCCTTATCATCCCGTCAAGTGGTTCGTTCCTCCTCGGTCCGTACACACCAGTTGCTCTGGTCACCGGGGTAAGCAGTTGGCGCTAGAAGGGAGATAGGCTGGGAGAGGGGGCGGCGACATCAGGCTTGGCTGGCGGCGGATCTGATGGTGTGTGTGGGGGGGGGGGAGAATGAGAGAAGAGGGGAGAGGGAGAGAGAGAGGGGGGGTTGGACGGGGGAGGTGAGGGGGTCGGCGGCGGTTCCAGTCCGCGCGCGATGAGGCGACGGCCGTGGCATGGTCGGCGGCGGACGGCGCGCGGCGTGGGAGGCGAAGGTGGTAAGTTCGCGACGATTCGCGAGCATGCGGGCTCGCGGCTTAACGGGCGAGAGGACTCGCTCCGATCCATATCGAACGACTCTCGTTTTTTCCACGCCCAATCCAACGGCTGTCGGCTTAGCGGGCTACGTGTACCCGCTGCCCGTCCGCGGAATAACCCGGGTTTCGTAGTTTAGAGATAGAGATTGTAAAATCATATATATGTTGTGTCACTTGACTACTTTGAGTATGTATTACAGACATAATATCTCGTCATTCGTCAATGTATTCAGGTGAACGTGTCAGGGGTCAGGAAGACTCCGCAACGTGTGTGTTGACTCTTGACAAACCAAATGGCCCGGTCGACCGGTGGAGTAGTCGCACGGGCGGCATCTGCACCAAGAATGACGGGTCCCCCACTTAAGAAGCATCAACATCAAAACCATACCTATCAGGCCGGCTACCACATGGTCGATTTCGAACTATACACCTATCACATCACATACGGAGTACTCCGTACCAACAGGGAAGCAGGGACCAGGGTAAGATGGGAAGTGCTGGGGAATAGGCACGCATTGGTGTGTATCTTTGGTATACGAACAGTTTCCCAAGCTGCTTCTTTCTTTAGAAAAAAAATTGAGAAACTGCTTTCGTATACCATAGTTGCAATTCCAGGGTTAGCACAACGATAGCACAGATCCAAACAAAAAAGGCTTGATGGCGTCCATCTTCAGGTCAGCGAGGGGTTGCTAGATGTGCTGTGCGTAAAAATTGAAATCCGAATTAACCTTATTACGTACGTTGGAGACAATTCTCTAACTTGTTGATCAACACTTTTTGGACAAGTTGAATGTTGTCTTTACAAACTCCCTTTGCAATGAAGATTTTAGAACTTAATTTGCACGGCTCAATATTTGCCATTCAATCCGTGCATATTCAAAACCTACCGATTTCTCTTCAAAACGCGTCATTCTCTTTCTTTTATATCATTTTTTATTTTATTTATTCCACTTTTTCACCCGGCTGGACCAACCCCCCCCCCCCCCCCCGGCGCTCAACTGTTCGTGCTCCTGTCGCTCCTGCCCCGCCGCCGACTGAGGAATCGGGCGGCGGCGGCTGCGCGGACCGGTCGAGGCGGCAGGTTGAGCTGTCGAGGCCCAAGCGCTTGGAGACGAGGCGGAGCGCGGCTCCCCCCGTGGCAAGGCCCAGGGGGCAGACGCAGACGGCGACCCGCTAGCTCGTCCTCCTTGGCGACGGCAGCGTCAAGCGCGTAGCAGAGCATGGCGAAGGCGTTGTGGAAGTCGGGCTCCCCGGTTAGTCGGCGCTGATGCACTGTTCCCACCATTCGCTCAATTGATCCTTCACTCACGCTGATGTGAGTCTGATTTTGTGTTGCTTGGTTCCATTGAATCAAATTGTTGCAGTTATCAACCAGATCGCTAAGGCTTTCCTAGCCAGCAACAACTTCGGCCTTGTTTAGATCCGAAACAACTCTCAAATTTACTATGAAAAAGAAGATTCTCCATCACATCAAAATGTCATAACATACATGGAGTACGAAATGTAGATAAAATCAAAAACTAATTACACAGTTTTGTTGTGCTCTGTGAGACGAACATTTTGAGCCTAATTAATCAATTTTTGGACAATTTTTCACAAATACAAACGAAATGCTACAGTAACGTAATGATTACGAAGTGACGTCAAACTTCCAAATTTGACCTCCCAAATTCAACATCTAAACAAGGCCTTCATGTTCTTTGCTCTGCCTGACCGACTAGAGAAGCGAGATTTTTCTTTTGCAATATGCCATCAATTCCACTGATTTTAATTTTATCTACGATTGACTATAACGGCAATCCATAGCCTATTAGAGATGTGAGCCCTTGCAGCCTTGCTTCCCATTTCCGTTGGCCTTTGATTGATATAATGTTAACCTAGCTCCATCCTCCAGTGAAATTAAAAAAATTAGGTACCATAAATAAATACAGCCTCCTAACTGTATGAACTGAGAGGCACCCGACCCGTAACTCCCGTATCACAATAATTAAAGTGTAAACCCAACCTTACACTTTGAATTGTTTGCTTGTTGAGTCTGATTACCATAATATATCACACGAAGGTTCAGAAGCTTCACATTGAGTACAGAAGCTTATTTTAAACCGGATACAGTTAGCCCTTTGCCTTCATAAAGTATTATAGGCATATCTCAGGGAAACAAAGAAAAGAAAGAAAGAAATAAAGAAAATAGCCTTCATAGGCACATTTAAAATGAAATTCATACGATAGCTTGAAGAAGTCTTGGCATTGGCGGTACGTTAATTTCTAATAATCCCTCGAGAATTTGTACTACTACACCCATGGTTGGCCGATTCGATTCGTCATCCTGAATACACCAGCAAGCCACCTTGCAGACTCTTTCAGCCTCATCCAAGTTGGCATGACCACATAATTGACCATCCAACAAACTCCCAACATCCCCCTCAAGAAGTTTATTTACAACCTCAATAGGGAAATACCCAACATGATCATCATCACTTGTATTTCCATTACATGATGAATTCCTCCTTCCTGATATTATTTCAATCAACATCATCCCATAGCTATAGACATCCACTTTTGATGTAATTGCCACTCCGCTGATCCATTCGGGTGCAATATACCCTATGGTTCCTCTCACTGTAGTCAGTACTTTGTTAAAATCCCTTCCTAAAAATTTTGCCATCCCAAAGTCTGCAATTTTAGGTACCAACGATGCATCAAGAAGTATGTTCTCTGGCTTAATGTCAGTGTATGATGCAATCTCTGCAACTCTCATGCAAATATGCCAATCCTCTTGCTACTCCAAGGGCTATCTGGTACCGGCTACTCCAATTTAGGACCATACTATGCTTCTGAAAAAGATGTGCATCAAGAGAGCGATTTGCCATGTGTTCGTATACAAGCAACCTCCTATTGTTTTCACAGCAGAAACCGATTAGCTTAACCAAATTGATATGCTGGACGATTCCTATGGAACTCACTTCAGCTCTAAATTGCTTGTCTCCTTGACAAACACCATCAAGCCTCTTCACTGCAATAGCTGTCGAGTCGGTTAAAATCCCTTTGAAGACGGACGACCCAAAACCACCTCCTCCTATTCTCTCTGAAAAATGTTTAGTTGCATTTTGAAGATCAGTGTATCTAAAAGCAACAATTCCATTTCCACCTTGAATGTCATTGAACGTGCTAAAAGATCGTTTCCTCTTGTTCTTCCAGATCAATACAAACCATGTGACATAAGCTGACAATAGAGACCTACAACACTAGCAGCAGTGGCAACCTTGATGATTATTCCTTTTCTCCTCTTATTATTTCTCCAAATTTCTGCATCTTTAGCAGCGATGCGAAGGTGCAGAATTTCCCCATCATCAATTGTTCCATTAGTATAATCTCCGGTTTTGAGTAGGTCACCATACCATAGGGAGCATCTTCCGCCGCTGGAATAGGAATATGCAGTGCATGAGCAATTTATCAGGCATGCTTGTGCGCATTGGTCTGTGCTACCAACAGATGTAATAAAGTTGGCTTCTGCAGGCAATTTAACACCAGGCAAGGAGTTGAACTTATCTGTAGTAGCAGTTTTGCTGTGGTTATGGGTACTGCAATCTAGTGGTGTATTTCTTATGCACCCACCACTATTGTCCTCTTGCTCCCAATCCTCAGGCGATCTTATTGAGAAGCCCCTCATACAATTACATAGGGGAACTGTGTTGCTGTTGCAGATAGTGAAAGGTCCACAAGTAGCATGTACATCACATACATCTTTAGGTTGGGTGTAGATTGTTGCCCATTGCTTGTCGCCTTCAAGCCAAATGAGCTCCTTGTTCTGACCAGATATGTCCAAAATGGTGATAGATTTTATCTCTTCATTTAACAACTTGCATTGGAAATACTCCTCTTTGTGGTTGTTAATAAACTTGTAGTCAAACATAGTGCGACCTGACATTTCCGGCATTGAGTTGAAGTATTGTTGGATGCTATGCTCGCCGGCGGGGCAGGTGCGCTGACTGGGCGTTTCTGGTCTGGTGACACCGAAGATGCCGATGCTGACGATGAAGACCAGGGAGTTGTCGATCCCAGATGGCCCGTTCTGCAAGATTCTTCATCTTCCCCTAGGCCGATAGTAGTTCACCGAGAGAAGCCTCAGATTCCAAAGGCGTCCAGGTCTGGCAGTTCCCCCGGCCCTGGGATTCGATGGCCATGGATGAAGCCTTGGCGAGGTCCCCTGCCGAGGTTGGAGAAGCGATCATCTACGTTGGGGGATTTCCTGCTACCAGGCTGGAGCCACTACAGATCGCCGGAGACTTCCACCGCCGTTGGAGCTTGCCCTGACGAGCCGCAACCCGATCGGCGTGATCCGGTTTCCTCGCGCAATTCAAAATCGCCCACGAAGCAGGCCGGTGGGACCGTCCGTGGGCCAGGTCCGGCCCATTCAGGGGTGGGTTGGATACGTCGCCAGTTGAACCCTAGGATTTGGTTAGGCACTGTCGCCGGCGATCGCAGATCATACGCGGAGGCGACCATGGCAGGGGCATCGGGCAAGCAAGGCGGTGCGGGCCGGACAGCAGGAAGGGGCCTCACCCAACTCAATGCTCGGGCGCGCGGCGGTCGGGGCTAGCGATCGCGGCCGCGGAAGGCACCAGGGAGCCGGCCGACATGCTGAAGAGCGTGACGGGCAGACCTCTCGCGGGGGCCATGGCAGTACGAAGCGAGCTGGCGCCGGTCCCATCCGCGGAGCTGGGGGCTCGGCGCACGCCGGGGATGCCAACCGTGGAGCCGGAGGCTCTGCGCACGTAGGAGATGCCAACCACGGGAACGGTGTTTCTGCACAGGAGCGAGCTACACGCACTAGCTCTCAAGGTCAGCATGCCACTTCCAGTCTGGCAAGGCCTGGGAGCAACTCTGAAAATCAGGAGAAGATGAGACATGGCGTGCCCGATTTAGATCTCCCGGCGGCCAAGAAGAAAAAAGGTTTGTGCAGTAGCATATGTTCTGATGATCATTTCACTAATCAATGCCCTCTACTCCGCGCACCCAAACCGCAGGCAACTTTCTGTGGTCTGGCAGGTGATGGTCTGGGATTTTTCCACATACCAACCGAGGGAGTTACGAGTGCTCCTCCGCCAGAGAAAATTGCAGCTACTGCGTTGATCCGGATTGTGGAGGGAGAAGTTTCAGAAGAGTTACTGAAGGCCGAATTAGCAAGGATCCTTCCTATCAAATGGGAGTGGGAAGTCTGTATGCACGGGCCAAAGGAATTCATCGTTCCCTTCCTTAGCCCAGTGGAGTTGAAAACTTTGGTTGCAATTAAAAGGATACCGACAGATAACAATAAAGGAGTACTGTTTTTCGAAGAGTGGTCACAGGAGATCAAACCCAAGCGGAAATTGCATCAGGGGATTTTAGTTTATGGAGTTCCCCATGAGATCCGTTCCTTCCTACCACTTTGGGCTATTGGCACTACTCTAGGTGCTACAGAAAAGGTGGACATGACCTATCTAAGGAAACATGGAGTGGTGCGCTTGTTGGTGAATGTTCTGGATGCTAATAAAATTCCAGAGGACACCGACATTGTGGTGAAGGGCCTTATGTATCCAATCTATTTCAAAGTGGATGAGATAGTGAGCACGGATGAGGAATTTTTTGAGGAGGATGACCTGCTAGATGATGAGTTTGGTCAGGGAGATCATGAGATGGAGGATGCGGAACACCCAAAAGAGGATTCTCGGGATGAGTCGGGAAATAATAATACTGACCGTAGTCTTGGAGATCAACATAAGGCTCCATCATCAGATGATCACCTAAGGATGGTGAATGAGGCGATTGATATTGCAGTTAATGGCCTACTTGATGAGATCAGCCTAAAGGTGGCGCTTGAAGAGGATGACATGGAACAGATTGTGGTAGGGGAGCTCACCAGTGCCACTGACACGGCAGCACAGCTGGCCCACATTACAGTGCACGAAGATGGGCTAACTGAAGGCACGCCGCTATCTATAGCGGCTGCAGCTGGACAGCAGGTGCAACCAGCGGAGGAGCAGCTGCCCGTTCAGAATGATGACTCGGCTGGGCTACCTAGGCTTCACGCAGAGGGGCAGTTTCAGGAGTTGCAAGGCGAGTGCATGCCGCAGGAGCTTTTGGTGGCTGCTGAGTTGATTGCGGAGTCCGAACAGCCGGTTGCGGTGGTGGTCACGCAGCCAGCAGCACAGGCGCTACTATCTGAGCAGCCAGCGGCAGCGGCGCTGCTCCCTGAGCAGCCAGCGGCGCTGCCCAATGAGCAGCTAGCTGCGGCGGCGCTGCTTACTGAGTAGCCTGCTGCGCTGAAGGATATTGCAGGGTCCCAGCTCCCTGCAAAAGCAAAAAGCAGAAGCAAAAATAAAAAACAAAATGAAAAGCAAGAAGGCAATTGATCCGGTTAAACCGGAGACCACACTAAGGCGTAGCAACAGATCTTCGTCGAAGGATGAAGATCACACCCTGACGAAGACCGCGCGCATGGCAGCAGTTCGACACTTGGAGATGCCAGGTAATTCCAAATCATTCTCTGCCTTTCCTGATTTCCGCATTTCTTCCAATTTAAAAGCTATTGGTATTTCGCTTGGTAGAGATGATAATGTAGTTAGATCGTCCACTTTAGCTATTAAAAACATAGAAGTTGATAGGATGCCGGTGTCAACAAGGAAGAAAAACGACATTAAAAAAGGGAATAGAGACATAATTTTTACCCATAACATCACAAATTCTAGTGACGAAGAGAGGGAGGAAATTTTTCGGTCGGCCCTCGACCACTGCGGTGGAGATACAAAAGAGGACCATCTAGATCAGAACTTGGATTATATTCTAAATGATCTGAGTCCTGCTCCGAGAAAGAAAAAGTCGAAATCAACCTCCATTACAAAAAAAGGGAAACCCCCTAAAAAGCCAAAAACACCTTCAAAGTTAAGTTTAAGATGAAAGGGATCTTTTGGAATAGCAGAGGTCTCGCAGACTTGGCTAAACATAGATATTTGTCGGAGCTGGTTAAAGAAGAGCATATTAATCTGATAGCCCTTTCAGAAACGGGTAGGGATAGTTTTACAGACCCGGTGCTGAAAAACCTGTGTGGGGGTAAAGATTTTATTTGGCATACCATGGCCCCACATGGCAGATCAGGAGGTATCCTTGTGGGTGCCGATCTTAGTATTTTTGACATAGGCGCCATTGATGAAGGCGACTTCTATGTTAAATTCACCCTCAGAATTAAAGAGGATGACTTTAAATTCAATTTTTACGTAGTGTACGGCCCAGCTCAGGAAGAAAATAAAATTGCCTTCCTTGCTGAGATGGCCAATACTTGCTCTAAAAGTTCTCTTCCGTATATCATAGGAGGGGATTTCAACATTATGAGAAATCCGGCTGAAAAGAGCACTAATAATTTTGATTCTAAATGGCCAAACCTGTTTAATGCTGTTATAGAATCATTGGACCTCAGAGAGATTATCATGACTGGTAGACTCTATACTTGGGCTGGTCCAGGAGAGGATCCGACTTATGAGAAGCTCGATAGAATTCTAGTTAGCACAGATTGGGAGGAAAAATTCCCTTTGGCGACGGTAGAAGCGAGAGATAGGAATATTTCGGATCATACCCCTCTGATTCTTAACTCTAGATTTTCCACTCACCGGAATGGTCATCCACCCTTTAAATTTGAAAGAGGGTGGTTGTTGAGAGAAGGCTTTTTTGATATGGTTGCAGAGGTCTGGAGTTTAGAAAACCGGGGTACTTCACCGTTGGCTAGGTGGCAGAATAAAATCAGGCGCCTTAGACAACACCTTAGAGGCTGGGCCAAGAATACTGCGGGGTCCTATAAGAAGGAGAAAAAAAGGATCCTAGATCTGCTGGAAAAGCTGGATACTAAGGCAGAGACTAGTGCTCTTTCTGATAATGAGATAAATATGAAGCATTATCTAAAAGAGAGCCTGGTCACCCTCTTGAGGGAAGAGGAAAGTAAATGGTACGAAAGGGCTAAAGTGAACACTCTCCTGCAAGGGGGTGACAACACTCGTTTCTTTCATTTGGTAGCAAATGGAAAACACCGAAATCAACACATCTTTAGATTACAACAAGATGATGGGGTTATAGTTGGTAATTCTGAATTAAAGCATTACATCACTAACTATTATAAAGACCTCTTTAGTCAACTTGATGAGACCGCTATCACTTTGGTAGAATCTCAAATAGATGATATTACCCAGGTGACAACGGAGGAAAATAATATCCTCACTTCACCTTTTACAGAGATAGAGGTGAAAGAGGCGATCTTCTAAATGGAACATAATAAAGCACCTGGACCAGATGGTTTTCCAGCTGAGTTCTACCAGGTTTTTTGGGAGATTATAAAGGATGATCTTATGGCCCTTTTCATAGAATTTCATGAAGAGAGGCTTCAATTATTTAGTCTTAACTTTGGAGTAATCTCTTTAATTCCAAAGGTCCAAGGTGCCAAACAGATTCAACAATATAGACCCATTTGTGTCCTAAATGTTAGCTTTAAGATTTTTACAAAAGTTGGCAAGAATAGACTAAATAAAGTAGCGGAAATGGTGGTAAGCCCATCACAAACTGCCTTTATGCCTGGCAGGAATATCATGGATGGAGTGGTTATATTACACGAAACCATCCATGAATTACACACCCGAAAGAGAGACGGAGTCATTCTCAAAATAGATTTCGAGAAGGCTTACGACAAAGTTAAGTGGTCTTTCCTTCAACAAACACTTCGTATGAAGGGTTTCGCACCAAAATGGTGTAGATGGATTGAAGGAATGGTCACAGGGGGAAGTGTTAGTGTCAAGGTTAATGATGACATAGGACGTTTCTTCCAAACCAAAAGGGGCTTGCGCCAAGGCGATCCTATGTCTCCAATTCTTTTTAATATTGTGGCAGACATGTTGGCATTACTTATTAAACGTGCCAAAGAGGATGGCCAGATAAGGGGAATTTTACCGCATCTCCTAGAGGATGGTTTGTCTATCTTGCAATATGCGGACGACACCATCATCTTTATTGATCATGACTTGGATCAGGCCAGAAACATGAAACTTCTACTCACTGCTTTTGAGCAACTCTTTGGGCTGAAAATAAATTTCCATAAAAGTGAAATTTTCTGTTACGGAAGAGCAAAAGAATTTGAAAATGATTATATCCAACTCTTCGGTTGTGATGCGGGTGAATATTCCTTTAGATATCTGGGAATTCCCATGCACCATAGACAACTCCTAAATGCGGACTGGAAATAAATAGAGGATCGTTTCGAGAAGAAATTATCCTGTTGGAAGGCTAAGCATTTATCCTCTGGGGGTAGATTAATTCTCTTAAATTCAGTGCTTAGCAGCCTACCTATGTTTATGATGTCTTTCTTTGAGATACCAAAAGGAGTTCTTAAAAAACTTGATTATTATAGATCAAGATTTTACTGGCAAGGTAGCTCTGATAAAAAAATATCGTCTTGCCCGCTGAAAAATATTGTGTCGACCTAAGGATCAAGGGGGACTCGGGATCCTTAACCTTGCACTACAAAATAAGTGCTTATTAAGTAAATAGATTTATAGTTTACTTAATACTGATGGCACTTGGCAAACAATGCTTCGAAACAAATATCTATGTTGCAAGACACTTTCACAGGTTCAAGCCAAACCTTATGACTCTCATTTTTGAAGAGGACTCATGAAAATTAAGGAACAGGTCCTGAGCTGTGGGTCCTTCAAGATTAATAATGGAGGAAATACGAGGTTTTGGGAAGACACTTGGATAGGTCAACAACCGCTAAAGGAGCAATATCCGTCTCTTTATAATGTTGTTCGCCAACCACATAGCACAGTGGCTAATGTCATGCAAACCACCCCTCTTAATATTTCTTTTAGGAGGTCACTAGTGGGGGATAAACTAAGAGACTGGCTGCACCTGGTCGCTAGATTAACCATTATCAACTTGAGAACGGGCACAGACCACTTCTGTTGGAATCTAACTAGGAGTAGAATCTTTACAGTTCGATCTATGTATCTGCACGTATTAGATCAACATCCCCCGTTCCGACATAAGTTGATTTGGAAGCTAAAAATTCCTCTCAAAATAAAGATCTTCTTGTGGTACCTTATAAAAGGGGTGATTCTCACAAAAGATAATCTAGCTAGGAGGAATTGGAGAGGATGTCAAAAATGTTGTTTCTGTAATACTAATGAGACGATTAAACATCTTTTTTCGATTGCCACCATGCCAGGATGATATGGCAAATTGTTCACATAGCTACTGGCTTATCCCCTCCAACTTCAATTTTCCATATGCTAGGGAATTGGTTATTGCCGTTTAATAAAAATGATAGGCACTTGATTTTGGTGGGTTGTGCTGCCTTATGTTGGGCTATCTGGCGATGCAGGAATGATATTATCTTTGACAACGCCCAATACACTTCATTTTTGCAGACTATTTTCAGGGGAGCGTACTGGCTTCGTTTTTGGGCGCAGCTGCAGCGTGACGACAGGACGAAGGAGGTTTTCAAGACTACTAGTATTTCTTTGGAGACCTTTGCTTTAGAGTTGGCAAATCATGGTTGGAAACTTAATTATAGAATTGGTTTTGTTTCCCGCTTTCGTCTGTCTCCACTTTGGTAATCAGCGGTGATAGCTGATATTGTAATAATTGAAGGCTGTGGACGTTCCGTAGAGGCCGGAATAAAATTCCATTATCTAGAAAAAATACCCCAGTAGACCAATACACTATGGACATGTTGCATAGTTTGAAGACATACTGAGCAGTACCATTAGGGTCTAATTCCATACAATAGCGGTCCGATGCTGGGTTGCTCAAGCTCCTCTTGGACACAAGACGCTGGTTCAAACCGGTGATCCTGTCTTTGCCAAATTTTGCATCAGGGGGCAAGATATCAGTAAGGTAGTCAAAGCTCTGCCATAGGATGTTGGAGGAGTTAGATGTGTCCCTTAAGACTAGGTTTCCATTATCCAGGAGCACGGCCGTCGTGTTAGGGGAGGTAATACTGGCATGGGTGGACCAAACCATCGATTTGGTGGCTTGGTTGAAGATGGCAAGGTTGCCATCTTTGGAGATGGCAAGCTTTGACAATCTGTGATGGCCTATAACTGGTCTATCCCTATTTGCTACCCATATCGGAGTTAACTGCGAGACCTTGTCGAACCATATGCCTAGGTACCGGTGCTTGGGCGTGTGTCGGGAAGAGAATTTACCGCTGGATTGGAAGAAGCCGAGCGCGTACCTTCCGTTGCCTGAGACAAGCTTGGCATCGCTGGTGAGCGCTTCACCCGCTGTAATAGAATCTGTCGTTGCAGAACAGGCATGGACGTGCAGGGCGTAGAGGAGATACATGAGGAGGATGAAGGCACGAGCCATGGGTAATAAATGGGTGACGAAAAGAACATAGGGGAATTCAGGTTTGGTGCTGGCTGATGCTTGGAGAAATCGAACCCCCAACATTAGAGATTGAGAGTACTAGTTTTTGCGCATAGGAACATATACTATGATATAATGGGTAGTGGTCAGTTCAGTCCATTAGAGCAGCCGTGCGGACGCCGGCGTTGGAGCCACGGCGACGCCACTACTTTCTCGAAAAGTTCAGCTGTTGCCTGCGGACTGCTGTTGCAGTCGAACTAGGGTGGTGTTTAGATGTTGAATTTGGGTGGCTGAATTTGGAAGTATGATGTCACTTCGTAATCAGTGCGTCACTGTAGCATTTCGTTTGTATTTGTGAAAAATTGTCTAAAAATTAATTAATTAGGCTCAAAATGTTCGTCTCGCAGAGCACAACAAAACTGTGCAATTAGTTTTTGATTTCATCTATATTTAGTACTCCATGCATGTTATGACATTTTGATGTGACGGGGAATCTTCTTTTTGCATAGTAAATTTGGGAGTGGAATTTTGGAACATTTTGATGTGATTCGGCTAGAGCATATATTCTGTGTTGACGTCGTCCGATCTTACTTGGATTTTAGATGATATAGGCAAGGAATATTGCACCCCACGACCAGTATTTCCTCGCACCTTCTATTGACATCTTGTTACAGTGCTGGAGGCCAATGCCCAGGAAGTGTGTGAGAAGTAAAAGCTCGATGGCCTGGTGGGTTCGCTCAACAATGCAAAGTCTGGCGCAGAAAATTTTGCTGACATTGTCCTAGACGGATGTATCTTTTACTCCGTTCGTAGGGGTGTCTTTGGTTCTACTTTTGTGTTCGGTGCTGGATGGTGAGCTGGTGTCCCAGACCTAGATATATCAAGGCAAAGATTGCATGGTATGACAGCGATCGAAAGTGTCAGAGTTGTGTCGAATATGTGTATGTTTGGTTACGACGTGGACTTGAGTTGTAATTGGTAGGTTAGGGATAGAGTTCTGGTCGTACTCTGTATCCTAGGGCCCATAAATACGAGGGCACTACCGTGTAACCGTGAAACGACTTTGCGGCTGGTGTGGGCGGCGGCGTGGCCGCGGTGGTGCCCGGATGCCGGTGTAGCTGCTGTTTATGGGGAGGAGCGCCCGTAGTCAGGCCCCGAGGATGTAGGCACATGGCCGAACCTCGTTAAAAAATATCGTGCCTCGGTGTCGTTCTCGTGTTGATCTTCGTGATGGCGTTTGTGATCTTGTTGTTTCCGCTGCGATGGTGCTAGTTGATCCGTCGAGATCTCGACGCTAGTGCCGGTTTTATCTAACAGAAAGCATGGTTCAGTACATCACTGCATCCAGAATCAACTTTGGTTGCACAATTGCAGTCTTGTGTGTTTTCGTACTCGTGTAGTTTTCTCACTGTCGTGCGAAGGATCGCGGAAGGAAGTCGAATTCATGTCACGGCAGATGAATGCTTCCCGGTGGCGGCCTTGACGCGGGTCCTCGATCAACGGCAGCACGCCCTTGGTCGCTGGGCTAGCGGACGAACGGACCTGGCCCAACTCTTCTCCCCTAGCCAGGCTCGTGGGAGCAGGGGAGAGGGGACGCATGGCAATTCTGCTGCTGCTGACGAACAGTGATGACTGAGCAATGAGTCCCTCTTAAGAAGCATCAATATGACTGGCTTCGCACGTTACATACCAGGGCAAGATGTAAATCATACGATCACAGATCAAATGTGTTATTTTGGCCTAGTACTATACAACATACCTAGCTTGGCACAGAACATACCAGGCAAGATGTTAAGTACTTAAGTGTCAGGGCGTTCGCAAAAGTGGCTCCAGAAAGGAACAACTTATGTATAGCATAAACCCAGGATTAGCCAAACGAGACAATAGCAGTATTAACCGAGCTGGTGTACCATGAACAGCCTTTTTTTAGCCGCATGTCAAGTTGCAGCAACACTCACATGAACCTCAAATTCTTAGGCGCAAAGGGACCAATAATTGAAGAGAAGCAACAGCTTTACATCCCTAAATATTGCAAACAAGCTGAGTTAACTAGCTAGTCCTAACGCACTTTCCGATCGCTTTCCTCTCTCATCAACATCATGTATCTACCCAAAAAAACGAATGAAAAAGGAGAAAGGAGAAAGTCTAGTAAATAGGTCTCAGACCAGATCATCCTCTGGGGTACCCTGCGGGCTCCTCACCATCTCAAGCATAGTAACCACCTCAGACATGTCCGGCCGCTGGGAAGGCACTTGCGACGTGCAAATCAGCCCCAGCTTGATGATCAGTGTGGCCTCGTCAATCGAGAACTCATCTGATAACCGCGGATCCATGCAGTCCTCCAGCCTGTCTTCTTCAACTGCACCTCTGACCAGATCGGAAAGCACAACAACATCATCTTCCAAGTACTCAACGGGCCTCCTGCCTGTCAAAATCTCAAGGATCAGCACTCCAAAGCTGTATACATCGCACTTCTCTGTGACCTTGACTGTTCTGCAGGTGAACTCTGGCGCCATGTACCCCAGCACGCTCTGGATCTTGCTGCTCAGCACATAGCGGTCCAGCATTGGCAGAAGGTTCACAAGACCATAGTCACCGACCCTTGGCTCACCATTTGTGTCTAGCAGGACATTACTGGACTTCAGATTGAAGTGGATTATACCATGGCGGTGCAAGTACAGAAGTGCACGGGCCACACCGATGATTATGTCAAACCTCTCCATCCATGAAAGCGAGCTCTCCTCTGAGCACTCGTGCAGGTTCTGGTGCAAGCTCCCAGCAGGCATGTATTCATATATAAGGAGTTGCAGTGACGAAGTCCAGTAGAAGCCTTTGAGGGTAATAATGTTATGGTGCCGGACCTTGCCTAGAAGCTTGACATGCTGCTTGAAATCGTCCTCTGACTTGACCAAACTTGAAACTGTCAGCTTCTTGATGGCCACTGGCTGGCCGTCTTTGAGCACTGCCTTGTAAACAGTACCAAAGCCTCCACGCCCAAGTTCACAATCCTTATTCAGCAATGCATGCCCATCAGCACTGAAATCTGAGCTGCCTCTGCCAAACATGACAAGCTTGCCAGACTTGGCCTCATTTTCTGGAGATTCGGCTGATTGGCTATGGTAATCATCCGACAACGCAGTGGGGAGTGCAGAGCGGGAAGCTGTTGCACGGGAACGGAGGTTGAGAACTGTTATGGTGACCACACCGATAACAATGATTGCTCCACCCACAATGGCGATGAGTGTGGAGATGCTCAATATCATCCTATTCTGGTGCTGGTTGCTTGGGGAACTTGGGGCAGCATCGGACAAGGGATCTGATGAGGAGTTAGGGTTGAAAACAATTGGCTTTGGCATGACGCCATTGCAGGAATTGTTTTCCTGTGAGCTGCAAAGGCCGGCATTGTTGGAAATAGAAGAATAAGGGATGTTGTCAAAAAAGCGGCTGATGGGGAGGCTCCCGGATAGCAAATTGTGAGAGACATTGAAGACACGGAGGCTGTCAAGAGTAGACAGCTCCATGGGCAGGGTCCCATTCAGCATGTTCTCCGAGAGATCAACCGTTTGAAGCTTAGTCAGATTACCCATGGACATAGGAATTGGCCCTGTAAGTTTGTTGTGTGATACATCCCTGCAAAGAAAAAAGGAAAAAAAAAGAATCTGAATTAGTGCCTAGTGCTTGGCAGAAGCGCATGGCAGGCCTTGCCTTTATTTGTTGTAATACTCCCTTCGTTTTTAAATCTATGACATTTAGGACAAGCTAAATACTTCATTTCTGATAAGCTTGTCTTAAACATCATTTAAATTTTAAAATGGAGGGAGTACAACTTTTTAATCAGCAACAAAATTCGTGCAGAATTTGACACTGTGTTTTTTAGTGTATCCAAGACAAACATGGACCAAAACAGTGGGATACAAGCAAAGCAGCAAGACAAAGATGTCACCTGCGTTTTAAGTTTAGTGCTTCCAGACAGCAAGTAAGACATATCTATCGCTTTCTAAATGATTCTACAGCCTCGGAAGCAGCAAACCAGCAAAAACTAACAAGAGAAAAAACAAAAGGAAGCTAGTAGTCATCTAGTCAAGCACTAAACATGCATGCACAAGCACTAGCAACAGGGTAATGTCGGCGAAAAAGATGACTTACAAAGCAATCAGGGAATTGCATGTGCCAATCTGCACTGGGATGCCTCCAGTAAGTGAATTCCTCCCCATCAGCAGCTCCCGGAGCGCCACCGCACCTCCAATCTCCGGTGGTACACCCCCATCCAACTTGTTTGCACTCACATCCAACACCTCAAGCAGCAGCAGCCGTCCAATGCTCGAAGGAAGCTGCCCGGACATGGAATTCGAAGACAAATTTAGGTACTGCAATCTTGCAAGAGTGGCAATCTCATGCGGGATGGCACCAGTGAACGCATTGCTTGACAGGTCCAGGGCTTCCAGGGTCGTGGCTGCATCACTGGGAACCTTGACCCACCCTGACAGTTCATTGCCGGTGAACGAAGCGCGCTGCAGTGATAGCCCGAACACCCACCAAGGGAGCTCCCCGGTAAGGGCGTTCCGACTGACGTCAACCTCGACTAGGTTCTTGCAGCCTGAAATGGCGTCCGGGATGTCGCCAACGAAGTGGTTGCCAGACAAATCCAGCCTCTCCAGCGCCGCCATCTCCCCAATCCACGCCGGGAGCTCCCCTGATAGGGCATTCCCACCAGCACCGAGAGAACTCAGACCGGATAGCCCGCGCAGCGACTCCGGCAGCCCGCCGGTGAGCGAGTTGTGGCCGAAGTCGAGGAACTTCAGCAGCCCGGCCTCGCCGACGTCCGCCGGTATCTCCCCTTCGAGGAGGTTGCGGCTGAGGTCCACCACACGCAGCGAACTGCTCCGCGGGAACCCGCCGGGCACGCTCCCGGAGAGCAGGTTCCCGGAGAGGTCCACCGACTTGAGCGACGGCAGCGACCAGATTCCGTCGGGGACGGGGCCGGTGAGTTGGTTGCGTGAGAGGTTGAGCGACACGAGCGACTCGCATGACGCCAGCGAGGCGGGGATGCCGCCCGAGATCGCGTTCCCGGAGAGGTCGAGCGCGCGGAGGCGCGGGGGCAGCGCGTCGGGGAGCGCGCCCAAGAGGCGGTTCCCCGGGAGCGCGAGCGAGAGGAGCGCGTCGAGGCGGAGCAGCGCGGACCGCGGGAGGCGCCCGGCGAGCGACGCCGCGGGGAGCTCGAGCGCGGCGACGCGGCCCGTGCGCGGGTCGCAGGAGACCCCCGGCCAGGAGCAGGCGCGGTCGGCGTCCTCGGACCAGGGCGCGATGCGGCCAGCCGGGTCGGAGAGGCCCGACTTGAGGACGACCAGCGCGAGGACGTCGTCGCTCACGGTGGCGGCCTCGGCCGCCGCGGCGAGGAGGGCCAGGACGGGGAGGAGGAGGAGGAGGCGGCGGCGGGAGGCGGCCGCCATTGCCGCGGCGGGGGAGGAGGAGGTGGGCGGCGGGATCATGGGAGGAGTTTGTCCATCGATTGGACTGGAGCGGGGCGGTTCGCGGCGCAGATGCACTGTTGTCTGCTGTCCTTGCTGCCGGGTTGCTCTGGTTTCGGTTTCGTGAGGGGAGTGGGAAATCGCTTGCAATTAATGCTCCTCTGGCGGTGGGGCCACCGCTTCTCTCGAAGCGAGCGAAGGATACGGGATTATCTTTTTAAGATTTTAGCATTCAAAATGAAATCAACCGTGGAGTGACGGAAAGTCTATCTCCTGTCGAGCATGAGCATGTGTTCCGTTTCCACCGGCGGTGATTGCTTGAGTTTTTTCATGCGCATGCGTTCCATATACATTTTGGAGGAGATGTGTTTAGGAATACGTCTACCTTTTGATTCGAGCAGCGAAATCATGAGAGGTGCTTGCGCTCGTTCGCTCAGTGCACCGCAGCGGAATGTTCATGGTGCAGACACACGGTGTTGCGTCGTGTAGTGATTGCTTAGTCTCACTCGACTTTTCACATTTTAAGCGTGTATGGGTATATAAATTATTTTAATTTTATTATGATTTTTATTATTTTGAAATTGAAATGACTAGCATGACGAGCAATCAATTTTTATTGTGTGTAAAATTTGGTTTTCAACCACAACTACTGAATTTGTCGGAGACAAGAGAGAGCCGACGACACAGCCGGATTTACCGGTTTCACAAGGGGAATGAAAAACCGCTTGCAGTTAGTGTTGGCCTAAGCAATAAGCAGTGGTCCTTCATCTATCTTGAGGTTTTACATATCACCAAGTAATGATACAAGATTCTTTTTCATCACTCATAAAATATTTGACACTTTAAAAACAAATTGATGCATGATGTACGTAAATCTATAGCCGAGCATGGCTCGCATGACCAGTAGGAGAGGAGGGGAACAGCGAGCATTGCCTCATGTTTGCTGGTTTTGCAAGGGGACTAGCAATCCGTTCAACTGGCTTTCAGCGGTATTTTTCTCTCTGCACATATCAGCATCCACCAGTCGGCCGCTGTATTTTTCTCTCAGCACAAATCAGAACCAGCCACCAGCCAGCCGAACAGGTTGTAGAAAATTTAAAATCGAAATGGCTGCATGACTCGCATAGCGAAAAGGAACGACAACATTGTGGTCTGCCGATTTCATGAGTGGAGTGAAAACCAGCTTACAATTAGGGCATGGCTAATAAGGCAGCCGGCTGCCGACTGTAAGTCAAGTTCGTGTTTCATTTTTTATTCACCGCCTCATACCTCATTTACTACTTTTCTGGCTTTTGCACGGACGACAACCAATGGGAGCACAGCAGCGACACTACTGGGTTCCGACGCCCGTATTTCGTCGGTGTTTTGTGAGACGCTCGCTTCCGTCTCTCTCTTTTTTTTCTTTCTCGGATGCGTTGGATTTCGCCAGCTGATGTACTGCTATAATACTTGCTTAGTGCTAACCTAAGCAATAGTTAGTAGTCCCTCATATAACTAGAGGCTTTACATCATAACCAAGTAATTATACAAGATTTTTTTAACCATTCATAGATTTTTTGCATTTTAAAAACGGATTGACTAGCATGATGTAGGTCTATTTTATATCCGAGCATGAATTTTAAAAACATTGGGAGGTTTTTTCACTCATAAGATTTTTTATGTTTTAAGAACAAATTAACTAGCATAATGTAAGTGTATCTATTGACACGTATGGCTTGCATGACTAGGAGGAGAAGGGCGAAAAAAGACAATCAATATTGCCTCTTGGTTGGTTGCTTTCGCCGAGGGACTAAAAAACCACTTGCAATTAATGCTGGACCCTCTCACTTGAGGTTTGCATTCTAACTAAGCACAAGCATAGGTGAGTAATTTTTTTCTCGGATTCTGCATGAGATTTTAGCATTTTGCATGAGATATCAAGAGGTTATGGATGTTGCTGTCAATTTTGCTGGTTCAACAAGGGGAGTAAAAAAAACGTTTGAAGTTAAAGTTCCCTGAGCAGTGGGCGCAAGTTCCTAATCTCACACGAGGTATCAATTTTTGTTTATGACCAAAGCAAGAATATATGATTTTCTTAATTATGCATAAGATTTTAGCATTTTTAAATCAACTAACCTGCATAACATAAATCTACCTACAACCAAGCATAACTTGTGTGACCGGGAGGAGGAAGATCCGAAGATGAACATGGTCGATGTTGTCGTCAGGTTTGTTGGTTTCACGAGGGATGTAAAAAAAATCCAATTAATGCTCCTCTAAGCAACGGCGGGGTGGCTCCTATCTCTTGAGGTTTGGCAATTTAAGCAAACATGGATATGTATTCTTTTTTGTTTATGCATAAGATTTTAAGCTTAACTTGTGTGACCGAGAGGAGGGACAAGATCGATGTTATCATCGGGTTTGTTGGTTTTCACGAGGTGGTGTAAAGATCGACCCTACTAGTATTATGTATGCCTACGTACCACCAAGCATGTGCCGCATATCTGTTCCATCGGTGATTCGTGGGTTCTTTCATGGACAAGCGTTTGTTGGAAAATTATACAGATCGAGCCAAACTTCAGCATTGCCAAACATAGCCAGCCAACCACTCGTTAATCCCGATTTTGAACGTGGAGAATCATGAGAGATTTTGACTGTTTACTTACGTCAAATTCTGGATTCCAAGCTTGTCCTTGCGTGGCATTACAAAATGCTGCTGTCGATGGTGTGCGTCCTTGGCGCTTTGTTGTGTGCCACTGCAACTTTCTAGTACTATTTGGGCAGGACAGGGCAAGGAGCACGCAGTACAGTTGTTGAGCAGGTACGGGGTACTTGTACAGTTTTCCCAAAGTTCGGAGCAAAAGGACCGGATGAACTGAGCTGGATGGAGATTCCGAACGACGATCGTATCAGTATCAATGCATCAAAGGTTTCGAAAGAAACGTGGTGTTGCCGGGTGTCAAGCAACTCAGAATTTGTGACGTTTTCCTTGTCGCCGGTATAGTAAAAACACGAACAAAAGAGCCAGGAGGCCACCGGATTGTTAATTCTGTCAGTGACAGAGCGGCAGCCAAGCAAATAGCAGGGGGCTAAACAAGTGGCAGCTGCTCAACTACTACCTTGAGAGATGAATGGACGCTGGGCGGTGGGGTAGGGAAGAAAAGAGCCGTCCATCGTCCATGCCAGATCGCCAGCTCTAGCTGGAGATGTCCTCTCCTCGGCCTGCCACCCGGGCCCCGGAGCTTCGTTGACAGTAACCTACTGTATCCTACAATGCAGTTCCAGTTGGTCCCTCTGCTGCAAAAGTTGCCATCTGATCTGGACTCCACTCCAGCACTTCCAATTTGATTTTTCTTTTGTCGGCAAATCTTTGGTCGAAAATTGAAAAACAGATCTCGACGAATCAAAATTTCTGAGGATTCTTATACCAGACCTCAAGGCCTAGCAGATCTATCTTTTACAGATCAGTCAAATGTCCAATGATTTCTGACAAACATATGGTAGCTATGAGCTTTCAATTATCATTATCAACTGGGAGTACGGATATGATACCACTAAAAGTAAAAAAGAAAAAAGAAACTGCCCAACAGATATGGGAGCAACCCACAAGGCATCCAAGGCTAACTGCAGTCACTTTAGCAGATCAACTGCAACTTTGGTCAGTAGTGAAGTGGTCAAGTAGAAGCGGCCAGGACGAACATAATACCAGAAGGCTCAGTATAATAACTTTATGCCTGTCCCAGAAAAACCTAACCAGAAACTTACACATGCTGTTGCGCACCGAATCTGAAGCCAGCCCCGGTAGCTCCTGAACTAGGAGGCTTGAGCTTAATTGTATCAATGATTGGGGCAATCAGCCACTCTGGACTTCTATTCAAGAACATGCTAGGGACAACTCACTCGAGCATAATGTACAGCGGCAGCTCATGGAAGTGGCTCAAAACTTTTTTTTTTTGAAAGTAAAGCAGGAGCACTGTTATATCATTTAAGGAGGAGAATGCAAATTCTTACAAAGGTTCTATTACAAGAAAACAAACACTCAAACTCGAAAAATGAAATGGATTTAGTGGCTCAAAACTAAATAGTACAATATTTGGGATCAGTTATGTCCAACACAAATGAAATGGATATAGACAGCAGATTGACGACCAATCAGAACCATTGTTACAAACATACTGACATACATGTGCACTGCACACAAAGCAAATGGAATTTAACAAAAAAGAACACCCACCAAACCCTGTCTTTTGCACGGATCTTATCCACAGGGTCGATACAACATGAGATGGCAAAGGCGAAGATGCAATAGAATGGGAGAAGGCATGCATAATGCGAAAGGTAAACGAACAAACGGGTAAATTGAAAAGGAAAGGGAATGCATGTTGCTGAACTGCTCAGTTGGTGACCAGTGGAACTGTAGTAAGGTCCAAAGGCCACCCACTAGCCCCTGCTCATGCACAATTCTAAAGTGACGAGTACGATTTGCATAGGCACCACCACAATTCAGACACGAGCTGTATCAAACATGTGCGAAGCACATTATGCATCTGACATGGCAGCTCAGGGAGGTCTGCTTCCAACTAGTCCAAACGTCCAGCATGAATGATTATGGAACTCTGAAATATGTGGAATAAAGAATGATTACCTCCACAAACTAAAAAAAATGTGTATTTTGGTCGTATACTAAGAAACTGCGCTGTAGTGTTACAACCAGAAAATAAAATCAGATTTGTACCACTAATGGTTCATGTATCAGCTCGGAGCCTCGGAGACAAAAATTAATAGTGGAATACTATTGTACAAACCGTATGGAGAGGCATTCATTCACCCTTCCAGGATATGGCTAGCTTTGGCAAGCATGAGACCATTCAATGTCAGGTTTAGTTCGATCTTTCTTTCCTGCAAGTTGTTCTGATGGGAGTATCTTCTCTCTCACTTCACGAGTACATTTAACGTTCTGTTCAAGGAGCTTAGTCATCCCAATCAACATCCCAACCATCTTTGCTATTGGTCTGTGATCTCAAAGATAGACCATTTGCTGAGACACTGCTAGTAGGTTTTTTATCCGAAGGTTTTGCAGGTGCTTCTTCATCATCCCAGTCATCATCCCAGCCGTCTTCCCAGCCATCAGTGGTGCTTGTGGTGTTATCCACCACTGCAGAATTCGGTGCTTGAGCTCCCATCTCAAGCTGCTGGTATGGGACTCCATCGGTGCCTCTTCTCCTTGCAAACTTACAGCAGGCGCACACAATGCCCACCAAGACAACAGTAAAAACAAAAAAAGAGGCTCCATATATTGGATTCAAACGCGTTGCATAAGCAGCAAACATTTGAAACTGTTGTTGCCAATCAGAAACCGATTGCCTCTCTACCGGCTGCATGACGTGTATGACACAGTCCCCATATCCGTCATTTAAAGTAATATTCCCACTGATATATGTTATGTTCATCTGGTGATATAAATAGGACCAAAAAAATTAGCAGATAAGAAAATCTAAATGGCAGCGCATATATTAAAAATTCAAACAAAAAAACTTGGAATAGTAGCATAAAAAAGGACCATTATTATATTAAGACAAGCATGCATTTGATCCTCTTCAAGTATGTTAACCATGCAGATGTGTCAGATATGTACAGAGAGAAGGCTCAACTCTTATGCTCAAAGGCCTAGTATACTGGTTGGTTTGGGAGGGCACACATAGCTTGTCAATTTCAAACAGAATGCACAAGATATCTACCAGGTCTCACTAACTCAAAAGCGCATACCTTGCTTCAACAAGCCCCCAGCATGAACAAGGTGAGAATGGAGAACTATATTATGCCCTAAAGGAAAACCATCTTTGAAACACATGCCTCACCATATTTGACCCAGAAATGAGTTTGCAGGTGCCTAAGTCTGATCAGTCACTTAGGTAACTCTCACAATCTACTTGACTAGAATATGCAATGCCTGTGTATTCAAGGAAACCTGATGCAAATGTTGTAATAGGTTAAATTGCATACCTGTCCAAAGGCACCCTTGGGAAGATGTAGAGGCTTCTTATCCATATCTATGTTTGATGGCTCTTTGATATTAACAATAATTTCATTCTGCCCTTTATTTTGGACAATAATAAACGATCCAGCTGAAGCTGCAGGAATAAACAAAAGGTCCATTTTACATTCATGACAGTGTAGGTCATAGATATGTTACATAATCAATACTATGATTTCCCTGTCTATTGATATATCTCAAGGCCACAGAAACAAAAATCAAGTTTGTATCAAATAACCTCTTTATCGTCCCTCAGAAAATCTCAGTTTATGTACCAATAGTTGCTCTCAGAATCCGTTCAAACTTTTAGAATTGCATGTTTTAGGTAACAAAAACTGCCAGATCTATTCGGTGAATTTGAACATGGCTATTAACCATTTACTGTCGCCTAATGAACCGTTCATAATGGCACAACTAAAAATGGTGCAACCATGTCATTGTACCCTATATTTTCATAGTCAGCCTTAATATGACATGTGCCCTAACCAGTATATGAAAAATAAGATTTCTAGTAGGATGATGAGATTTCTGGTAAACCATAGTATGGTGTAACATTTGAGAAAGGCACATTAGCTCCATCAATGGTTGATTGGAGCATATTATGTATACATTAGAAAACTTTTGAAATTTCTACAACTGGTATATCCAGATCTAACTATCTTATGACCTCTCACTGTTTTCTTGATTTAAGACAACTTCACTTGTTTTAGCTACAAGGATAGCGTGTGGCATTTCTCACAAGAAGATTAACACAGTAACATCTGTGACTATAATCTCATGGTAAATATAACCACCAAATTATGTATGCAGGAAACACTAACAAAAATATTCTACACACAAAATGGATCCTCTAGCTTTTAACCTTGCAAAAAAAATGTCCAAAGTTAAAAGGACGATACACCTGAACTTTGAAGTTTCGGTAAAAACATCACTAACACGGCAATCTGATAGCACAGGAAAATTCAGGAAGCAATGAACTAACGAACTATACTACTGGAATTTCAAATAGGACTCGAGGCATTACCATTTTCAGAAACCTGAAGGCAAGCAGAAAATTCCTTTCCAATGGAGCACTTATTTGATGCGTCACACTCTTCCATCACCACCTTCATTTTATCCGTCTCCTTCTTGCTCTCACTTCCTGTGCCTTCCTGGTCTGTCCCACTCTTTGCTTCACCTCCGCCATTCGGTCCCAGACCTCCTGGAGGAGGACTGGTCGTCTGTGAATTTGTCTCTTTCGCCGGTGGAGGCGGCGGTGGTGATGCAGAGGCCTGCGCCTCACCCCCTTCCTTTCCCTTCCCTGCTGAAGGTTCCTTGGTATCCTTCGATGGTGACATCGCCGGCGGTGGTGATTTCTGATTCCTGTGGTTGTCAGCTTTCTGCGACGACTGCCCAGATTCCTTCGGTGAGCCGCCCTTTGGTGATCCGCCTGCAGGAACGGTGGGTGGAGGAGCGTCCTGGAGAGATTCAAACAACATCTGAATCCGAATTCTCTTTTTAAAAAAATGATGAGGACCCTAATCTAGCATGCTTAACTAAGATTACATGACATGGTTTTTCACCTCGCCGGAGCTGGGCTTCTCGCCTTCCAGAACCCTCCTAGCCGAACCCGAAGCAGGGTTAGCGAGCAGTGCCGAGGCGAGGAGGAGGACGACAAGCGCGGCGGGTCCGAGGGCGCCCATCGGCACGAGCCAAACCTGGCAGCGGGAGCGGGAGCGGGAGCGGAAGTCGTTACCGCGTCAGTCGATTCGTCGTCGACTCCGGCCGCACCGCGGAGACGGGGATCGCATCGGCCGCGGCGCGCCGGCGGGGTCGGCGAGAGATCCGAGATCCCCGGCGAGGGCGGGGGGCGCCGCCGGGTTTGGGATCTGGAGGGGGTCCGAGTCTCTGCGACGACGCGTTTTTCTGCAGCCTCGGCTCGAGATTTTGTGGGGTTCTAAATCGATGCGGACGAGGAGGAGGATCTCGGGTGGGCGAAGAAGACGAGAGGAAGATTTGGAGGAGGCTTTCGCGGCTGCCGGCTTCGCTGGGTGCTAGTGTTGTTCGTCGCGGTCAGACTCGTGGCGTCCCGTGGACCGTGGTGGACGGTGAAAATTTCGTTCGAAACACACAACTTGTTCGGGGATTTGGACCAAACTTCGTTGAATTTAGTCGACCAATCTGGGGGGTGTTTAGTTCTCCCAAATTCCAAACTTTCCATCACATCGACATTACGTCGAAATATTAAATATAGCAAACGATGAACACTAAATATAGGTAAATAAAAAACTAATTGCATAGTTTTGATATACACGACGAGACAAATCTTTTAAGCCTGGTTAGGTCATGGTAGGACAACGATTACCACAAACAAACGAAAAGTGCTACAATACGCTGCTGTGTCTGATGTGACTTTTCACCGCACTTTTCGCGGATCTAAACACACCTCGCTGGATGCTAACGTGTTAAGAAGTCTGGAAATGTATGTGCAGTGATACCAGTTGTGCAGTGAAACTTTTAAAACTTCTGAAAAAAAAATTATGCATGTGGATCCTACTATCAACTATCAACCCAGTAAGTATAAAAAAAGTATCAACTCAGAGAAAGAAGCAAAAAAATGGCCTTATCTATCCTCATGATCTGCGGAACAAAGCGTAGATGTAAATGCAGTATGGTGTCATAGCAGCAAGTAGTGCTATTTCAGGAATGGAAACGGGCTACAAAGCATCAGATTGCTTGCATTTGCAGTCTGCAACTTTACATTAAGCTTTGCAAAAGCACGAGGAATTTCCTCTGCCGGGGAATGAGAGTGGCAGATCTAGAATTTCGTACACTACTGCAACGATGCAGCCTTAAGGTAAGGCGTTTGATCCCTTACGTATACGTCCCCGAACAACACTGCAGCTAGCTGATGAGTGAACGAGATCACGACACCTCTCCGCAACAGTTAGCCGGTTTGCCTTTTTGCGATCATGCACAGCTGCAAGCCTGCAAGACGGATTCGAGAGCCATGCGTTTTCAGTAGATAATCCTAGCGATCCGTGCAGAACAAGCTCGGTCGGCAGTGCACCGATCCCTGCCGTCCTTCCCACGTCAAGCTCGCACAAACTTTGGTGCAAAATATTGGCGTAGCCGCGGCACCGGGAGGACCACCACGCTGGCACGCTGCGAGCGTGCCTAAATACCACGCGAGCGCCTCGATCGCTGACCGTGGCGTTACCGTCGGCCAGTGAAGCTGCCTGCCACATGGAGGAGGGAAAACCAGGCGGTGGTGCCGCCGTCGGCGAGGACGCCATGTCGCGGTTCAGCCTCGACGCGAGCGCCGGGGGCCGCCACAGCACGCTGCTCGACGAGTACGAGCGGCTGGCGTTCGAGGCCCAGCTCAACCGGGCCATCGTCCTGCGCCGGTGCTACTCCGAGCCCAGCCCCGTCCGGGTCGTTCAGCCGCCGCCGCCGCAGCAGCAGAAGCCGTCCGGGGATGCCGCGCTCGCGCCGCCCGATCAGGGACAGGGAGAGGCGCAGGCGCGGCGGCGCGACGGGGGCGGGAGGTTCTGGCGGCTCCACGAGGTGGTGGCGCGGTGGATCGAGGCGTTGAGGCCGGCGTTCCGCTGGCTCAGGAGCGCGTGGGAGCGCCGGAGGAGTAAGGAGCCGGAGGACGCGGCGCGGCGCCCACCGCCGACCGTGCCGCGGGTGCAGTTGATCGACTACCTTCGCTAGTTGCATTGCATCTCCGTTCGATGTGTTTGTGATCGGACTTTGATGTGCGAAGCTAGTAAAATCAATAAGTAAGAGTCAGTAGTGTAGTACGTTAACTGGATCATGTTGTAAAAAAAGATTGACGTTGATTGATCCTCAAATGTGCTTCGGTAGCAGGGTGCTGTGTCCAAGTGGCGGGTTGCTGGATGTCGTGAGAGGGTCTGATTCGTGACTGTCCAGCTGGCATGGCGTGTGACTATCGGGCTTGGGCACCTCTAGGGATCTTCATTCGTGACCGGCCAACTGTCCGTGTGTACATCACAGGCCACCAAAAGACCCACAAAAGAACTCGGCAGCTCCTGCAACGTGCATATTCGGTCAGACACCCACCCTTCAAGTTCAAGTAGGATCCAGGAAGAGAATTGAAGCTGCCATCTTCATTCGTGCAACCCCCAAAGTGCTTGTCGCCGTCAGCCCATCAGTCTCGCTGACTCCTGTAACACCCTGAATTATCAGTTTTGCAATAGTTTAGCATTCATTCGGTTTCATTAGAAGAATTGAGGTGAAGGAAAACTACTTTATAAAGTAATGGCAATAAATTATAGGTTATAGACGTGTTTAATTTGATGCACTCATGATGCCCCGTACTCCTATGATGCAATAGTTTAATTCTGGATGTTTAGAAAAATCCTTTTCTTTTCATTCCGACGTTTCCCTTCTTTTCGGCCTCCCTCCAGTGAACCGGGCCGAGCTCGATTTTCCGGTTTTCCCTTCAGCTCGCCCACACACATGGGAAGATTGGGCCGAAGCCCATCTCTGCCTCCCACTCTGCCCCGCAGTTGGCGTACAGCCCGAAGACGTTTTGGCCTCGTCTTCCTCGTCCCACCGACTGCGTGGCCCCACGGGTCAGCGCTCTCCTCTGCCGCAGTCCGTGACGAACCCAGCTCGAAGCCGACCTCGCCCCCGCATCGATCCCGAAGCTACTTCCGCCGCCGTCAGCTAGCCTTTTCCACACCGAAACCCGCATGGCGTGTGACGATCGGACGGGCATGATTGTTGCCACTGGCAGAGGCAGAAGAAGCGGGTGAAAATGGCGTAGCACTCCCCTGCACCCTTTTCTTTTCTGCGAGTGCGAGGGATCTTAGCACCCTTTTGATCTGTGGGCTGATTTCGGGTCCGTCGATGGTTCAGCTTCACTGCTTCAGCCAGCTGCCCCACCAGCTCGAGGAGTCGGTTTCTCCACGCGTGTCGCGTGAACACCGGGTGACGACGACGGAGCACGCGCCGGGCAGCTAGACGTGGCCGTCGGTGTTTGGCGCGACGGAGTGATCTGGGCGGTTGTGGCAACCCGCGCAGCTAATTGATTGGCACCTGGTGGTTGTATGTTGCCGACCTGCGCACGGCCGCTGAACCACTTCACAGGCGTCAGGCGTGCCGTAGTCCAAGCCGACAACCCCAGCTGCCGCCGGCGACGAACGCATCGGGAGCAAGCACCGACGCACATGGGCATTTTTGTCGGTATGCCTGCTCATGTGCAACATTCTTTTTTTTTCTGGGGTACGGCGCCGTCGAACACATCCAGTGAACAATTGGGCAGCTATGAAACATTTGACGGCGAGATGCTACGATGCTGCTGCTAACTAGTACAGTACGTACAACTCTACAAGTATAGCGACAACAGACATGCTAGTGGAGTAGTGGATCAGTCGTCGCCGGATAATATCGGACGATGCGGCCTACTACAGTACTAGTTGGGCTACGGAGATATTTTACATGAGCTTATCCACGGGCCCAGCAACTATACCTTGCTTGGTCTCGGTTGCTTGTGCGCCTGCCTACCACTAGGCCTGCTCCGATTGCTCTGCCCCCCTCCGGCACTCACGCGATGACCACGGCGATGGTGGTGTCGCTCTCCGGGCGCCGCCGGCTCTGGCCCACGCTACCGCCGCCTTTGGCTCTGGCCGGCTTCCCGTCCATCACGGGGCGCCGGCACGTCGGGCACGACCCGCGGGACAGCAGCCAAGCGTCGACGCACGGGACGTGGAACCCGTGCCCGCACCGCGGCAGCACGCGCACCTTCTCGCCGTCCGCGAACTCGCCCAGGCAGATGGCGCACACGTCCTCCGCCCCGCCGGCTCCCTCCCCGCCGCCGCCGTACACCTCCACGGGGATGCTCCTCAGCGCGCGCTTCTTGATCCCGCCCCGGCCGCTCGACGATGCCGACGCTGACGCCCCCTCGCCGCCGTCCGCGCCCCGGCCCCCGCACCGGAGCGCGCACCGCGCCAGCGAGTTGAGCCCGATGGCGAACAGCAGCGCGAAGAACAGCGCCGCCAGGATGATCACCATGTTGGTGTCGAAGCTCGCGTCGGCGCCGGGCCCCGGCGCCGCCGCGCCTCCGTCGCCGCCGGTGCCGTTAGCGGCCCGCCCCGGCGCGCCCGGTTCATAGTGCCGATGGTCCATGACGGCGCCAGCTCTCGATCACGCGCGCTCGCTCTCACTCACGTCTCACCCCCACTCGCGCAGCACTAAGGCTTCCCACCTCCCGGCCGCGGCGGAAACAATCCGCAATAGGGGGGGGGGGGGGGGGGGGGGGGGGGGGGGGGCGAGTGTGCTTGTAAAGGGGCGATCCCCGGTTGCTCCCCCGGCGCTAAGTTGGTTGAAGGGATAGGGACACCGACGATATGGGTGGTGCCGGCCGGCGCGCCTTTTTGGTTGCTTTGGAGGCAAAGCTACCCGGGCAGGACTGGGAGCTGAGCCTAATTCAATTCCTTGCGTGCCCGGGCAGGACAAAGCCCCCGGATCTGGATAGCTCGCTGGACGTGCGCCGAAGGGACGCACACGCGCGGCCGCGGCGAGAAGGGCAGACGTCTCGCTCGCTCGCGACCGTCCGTCCGCGGGTCCGTCACATCGATCTCCCTGGTATCAGGTGCCAGCGCGCGCGCGCGCCAGGCAGTTCGGTTCGCGGTCACGTCGTGCGCCGGAGCCCTGCACCGGCGAGGCGGCAAAAGCGCACGCCTCGCTTGGTGCCTGTCTGTGACGGGTTTGCCCGCGTCGCGCTCGCTGATAGTACGCGGGGATTTGCGCACGCTCCGGTGACTGGCATGCTGACGGCGTCCCGAGATGGCGAGATGCCCTCTCGAGCTTTGCTTTTTCGTGTCTATGGAGGTGCTTGTTATTGGGCGCTTTTTTGCTTTGGTGAGGGTTTAGATGTGGACAATTCCTGACAAATAATGCATTGCGCATGCAAGTGTAAAGCCTAAAGCTGATACCACGGATCACTCACTCATTCACTCTTCTGTTGTTAGCTGGTGCACATCGTTTTGTCCAAGCTTTGGACGAAAGCGTGCATGGCATGGAGATACCGTATCGTACTATCATGTCATCGTGTGTAGGAGCCAGGCGACTAGGCGAGAGCAGAGAGGGGCTCATGTGGAACAAAGTTGGTTAGGTTGTGTATGTACTGCAGATGATTACACTTAATAAATGCATGTTCGTGTGATGATATGTAGCAGTACTACGTACGTACGTGTCTGCCTGACTGCATGTCTGGGCAGTTGGCACAATAGCAATACGTGCAGAGTCGGGACGTGTGCTATCAGTTGCCATTTGCCACGTTGCATTTGTTTCCATTGCGTGGCAGTTGGCACACTATTCTAATCGTCGTATTGGGCGATTCTTTCTAAGCCACGCGCGTGACTACACATTCATTTATCGTTCCCAATAAAAAAGGACTACACATTCATTTATCTAAAAAAAAAGTGTGACGTGTCAAAAGTCAAAACTGTAACGAAACTACTTTTATGAAGTATTTATCGAAGAGTGATATATGTATACTTTTATGAAAGTATTTTTCAAGACAAATCTATTCATATAATTTTCACATTTGCAAACTCAACAACTTAAAAGTTATTGATGATTTATATTCCCAATGTTTGACCCAAACCTTGTCCTAAACATCAGTTTTTTTTGGAATGGAGGGAGTAACATTTAAGTCGTTGAGTTTTGAAATGTAAAAATTATATAAATAGATTGGTCTTGAAAATTACTTTCATAAAAATATACATATACAACTTTTCAAGAAATATTTTTATAAAAAAAGAAGTCAAAGTTGTGCTTTGATGACCGTATCGCTGTCCTAAACGACTTCTAATAGTAAACCGGAGGAAGTACTCCCTCCGGTATCGTATTAGAAGTCGTTTAGGACAGCGACACGGTCACCAAAGCACAACTTTGACTTCACTTTTCTATAAAAATATTTTAAAAAAAGTTATATATGTACTCCCTCCGGTATCGTATTAGAAGTCCTTTTGGACAATGTTTGAGTCAAAAAATGGGAATATAAATCATGAATAACATTTAAATCGTTGAGTTTGGAAATGTGAAAATCATATAAATAGATTGGTCTTGAAAATTAATTTCATAAAAATATACATATATAACTTTTTAAAAATATTTTTATAGAAAAGTGGAGTCAAAGTTGTGCTTTGGTGACCGTGTTGCTGTCCTAAAGGACTTCTAATACGATACCGAGGGAGTATGTTTTTATGAAAGTAATTTTCAAGACCAATCTATTTATATGATTTTCACATTTTCAAACTGAACGACTTAAATGTTATTCGTGATTTATATTCTCAATGTTTGACTCAAACTTTGTCCAAAACAACTTCTAATATGATACCGGAGGGAGTATACGATCAACCAGGAAGTTGATTCTGCTACCTCGGGGGCTGGAACCGTGACTGTGATTTTCCAACCAATCTACATTTTGTCACGCAACACAATTCCCATTCGTCGTATTGTAAGCACAAAGAGGAGGAAAATTACAACATAATAGATTCCGAAGTCCGAACAGAACCCAACCCCCCTCTAGAACACGATTTTTGGCTTTCGATCCGCTCCAAGACTAGAGCGTTTGGAAGGTGGAATTTTTCCTATAGACTAGCTGGCGCACACTACCAGAAACCTTCACATCCGCACCCCTCATATGCCTCGGTGCATTCAAGATCCGGTGCTAATGTAACGTTAGCACCGGATCTAAAATTGGACCGTCCTTGGGGACCCTTTAGCACCGAAGTGACTTTTAGCACCGGTTGGTGACACCAACCGGTGCTAAAAGTCACTTTTTAGCACCGGTTGGTGTTACCAACCGGTGCTAAAAGCCCCGACCCTTTAGCACCGGGCCGTAACACCAACCGGTGCTAAAAGGCCCTTTTAGCACCGGTTGGTGTTACGACCCGGTGCTAAAGGTCTTTTAGCACCGGTTGGTAAATACAACCCGGTGCTAAAGGGGTGTCACATGCTACTACAAAACAAAAGCATCTTCTATCATATCACATGTGCTTTGTAGATGAGATGGTTAGGTGGGTATGCGCGAGCCGAAAGGTTCTGAGTTTGAATCCCTGCAGCAACGCACATATTTTTTTGACGAATGAGTACCTTTAGCACCGGTTATTTGGTGCCACCTTTAACACCGAAAACATAGCACCGATTGGGAAACCGGTGCTAGAAGGCCTTCCCAACCGGTGCAAATGGGTCATTCTCCGGTAGTGGCAGAAGGAATGCCATCGAGGTAGCAAACGGGGAAAGCATATATGTGAAGGACATAGGGCACTATGACATGCATGCCTGCAAAATCGGCATGGCTGCAAACTACATGCATGCACAGGTCTTCAAAAATGGCATCTTTATTGATCTTTTCTGTATTTCTTCCTCGCTGAGCTAATGGCTAATGGAAGTATAGTGATTGGCTTGGCCAATTGGCCCCCCCTTGGTTTCTTTTCACGCTCCGCCACTGATGGTGAGGACGTGTGACGACCACCAGCTGGGTGATGTTCTTTTTTCTTTTTTGATCAAGTCAGTTGGGTGATGCTGGGACAGGGCCAGTGGGCCTTCACTAGTTCAGGACGAAGAGAGCATGAGGCGAGGGCCTGCAACGAGGGCAACATGTTGACGAGTATTTCCGTGGTAGTGAGCACGCACTCCTGCCAAGCCTGCTCCGCAATAGATATGATAATTTTTTATGTTACTATATACGTCCTTTATAAGTCATTTTAACTTTTCTAAATATATAGACGTGTGAAAATGTGGTTAGAGAACTTTACTAGCACCCAGTAGAACCGGGTTCAAATTCACTCCCTTGCCGGTGTGACCGGGACTCGAATCCGCAATGAGAACTTGAAAAGCCATGGAGCGGTCTTACTCCATCGATCCAATCTTTTTTTTATATAGACCCAGCATATATCTATTTATATCATGTATTTAGTTGTATACAAATTGTGTATCTTAAAATTTAGAACATATGTTGAAGGATGTTTTTGTAAAAAAAATATGCAAACACTAGTGAGCTACTGAGCATTGATGGCAAAAGATATGCCAGAGCTCAGTGATGGCAAGGAATCAAGGATGCTGGTGGGCCGTAGCGGTTTGCGATGTGCAAGAGGCCAATTTAGGTGAGAGAGACCGAGAACGACCCAGCCGTTTGGAGGCTTCGGTAGAGTTGGTAACAAAAACAGACTACACAGCACACTCCCTTTTTTTCTTTCAAAAAAAGGCCGTGTTTGCCCTAAGAAACGAGGCAATATTTGATACTTGGGGTGAATTTTGGTCTGATTGATTTGCTTCCAAGTTTTTAGCGTGCCCAAGTTTTGGTAAGCTAAAAGTGGACAAAATGAACCAATGTAGGGCAAGTACATACTTTGTCGTCTCATAGACGATCTCATGCAGTGACACGTAATCTTAAGTCGACTTATCAGACAACATATACAATAGATTGTTGTTTTAGTTGTCTCGTAGTAATACAATATCCCTTAATTTATGAGGAAATAAATAAATTTTATTGGTTGCATGACAACAAAACTGATACAATGGTGAATGAGTTGTCTCATAGTCCTAAAATTTAGCTCATGAGGCGGTTGTTTCGCGAAACAATGACATCCTTCTCTCACCTCGCTCTCTCTCATCTACATCAGCAAAAATCCTACGTGACACCATATGAGACGACCTATGAGACCGCTTACGTGTAGCAATGTTCCTATCCTTAGGGGGTGTTTGGTTCCAGGGACTAAAGTTTTAGTCCCGTCACATCGAATGGAATAATGCTAATCATAAGTATTAAATATAGATTAATTACAAAATGCATTACATAAGAGATGACTAATTTATGATACGAATCTATTAAGCTTAATTAGTCTATGATTAGACAATATAATGCTACAATAATAATTTAATAACTATGTACTAATTATAGGTTAATTAGGTTTGTTAGGTTCGTCTCGCGGAGTAGATATGACTTATGCAATTAGTTTTATAATTAGTTTATGTTTAATGATACTAATTATCACTTATTTTATTTGAGAAAGTAAACTTTAGTCCCTACTTAATAGTCGGATGTGATATGCGCACAAGACCCAACGGCGATGGGCTGTCATGTTCATCACGACCTTGTCAAAGCGAGTCTCATACCCCGTAGTTGACAGTGTACCTGTGTGTGCTGTGGCATGTGTAACGCCCGTAAAATTTTACCGAATTAAATCACGCGATAAAAGTTGTTTTCAAAATATTTTCGCCGAGCTGAATCTCCGTTCGCCACCCAAATCTTTCCCTGTTCTCGCCCCACCATCTTTTTCCGTGCCGCCCAGCCTCGGGTCGACCGCCGGCCGACCGCCGCCCGGAATCCCGCCTCGGATCCCCTTCTCCCCTCCCATTTCCTTCTTTCTCCTTTTCCATTTTTTTTCTCTTTTCTCTTTTTTTTCTTGTTTTCTTCCTCTCTTTTCTCTTTTCTTTCTCCCTTCTTCTCTCCCCGGCCGAGCCACCCCTCCCCGGTGCCATCCCTGCTCCAGGCCACGCCACCGCCTTGCCGACCGCGTTCTCCACTGCTGATCTGTCGTCCTCGCGCACCGCCCCACGTGCACCCCCATGACGCACGCACACCCGGGCCGCCTCGCCGCACACCCCGCCGCTGTGCCATTGCACCGCGCCCATGAGCTCTGCCTCGCCGCACTGAGCGCCGGCTCGTTCGTTGCTTCGCCGCCGGCCGGACCCGCACCACGTGCCAGGTGCCGCCGCACTCCACGCGCACGACACACACAGTACCGCCCGAGTCCGCCGCCGCTGCTCGCCCGCACTGGCCGCCGGAGCGCCACTGCTCCACCACAGCATAGCCGCAGGCATGCCACGTCGCGACGCGCGCCACACGACGAAGCACAGCAATGACACAGTGCACCGCCCATCGCCCGCCTCGCCGTCGTGCCCGCAATCCTCACCGGCGCCATTACTCCGGCCACCGACCACCTCGTCGTCAACCCACCACCTCAAGACCACGTCGTGCCTATAAATTGGACCTTCGGCCACCCCTTCACCACCACTTGCTCCCACGACCTCCAATTCCCCCTCCCGTGCGCCGCAACACCCTCACCACCGCTCGCCATTGCTGCCGCCGCCCTCCTCCGAGGGTAGCCCTCCCCGCTGCATCCCCGCGCTAGGTAAAGACATGGGCAAGCTCCCCACAACGCCCTCTCCCTTTCCCCTCGGTCCCTAGCCGCTCTCGTGCCCCGGGCCGCCGGACCGCCGTCGCCGCCGGTCGCCTCCTCTGCCCCCCCCCTCTCCTTCTCTGTTCTGTCGATGAAGAGGAAGACCATCTTGCGAAACACCCCCTGGCCTTCTTCCTTTTATAACCCGCGATCCAAGCCGGTTCCCCACCCTCTCTGGAATTTTTACCAGAAGCCCCTCCCCCTACTTTCCTTTCAAATGAGCCCAAATCTTATTAAAAACCCACCCCCCTTAAACCTCTATTTAATATTCTTTCCATTCTGAACCCTACTAACTTTTATTATTCACAAATAAATCCCTCTAGCACCTTATAATCCTCACAAATATATCCCTGGGCCTATACAAATAAAACCCTGGGACTTTCGGTAACTTCCCGGACGAGTCCCTTTCTCCGATTAAACGCCGAACGACACGTCATTTTATGCGCTGTTTAAACCCGGAACGACCCAAACTTCACCGCCCCCTTTTCCACTATACCTTCCTCCAAGCCAAGCATCACCGTCCCAAATGTGACCTTTTATCCTTCGTCATCCGTTCCATCTCTGTTCTTTCTTTCTGCGAGCTCGGCAAGTAAAACCTTTCTTTTATTTTATTTGTCTTCTTTTATTTATTGTGTGTATGCTTGTTTGTGCGCCGTAGATCAAGTTGAGGAAGCGCCCGAGGGAGAGCAGTGCTACGAGCAGGAGCCCGAAGGCCAGTACCCCGAGCAGGAACTCCCGGAAGGCTTCGAGAACGGCAAGTTCAATCTTACCCTTTGATGCATATTTATCCCAGTTTTATAAATACAACCCATCAGCCGATTTTATGAAACTTGCATGCTTGTCGCTAAACCATTTTTGTGTGATCCGTTCCTTGATTATTACAAATATTCCTTGATGACCTGGATTAATTTCCAAATGTTCTAGTTGGGAGTTAATCATTGCTACTGCCGCTTAGGTTGAAGTTCCCTTTTAAGGACAATACTACCCACTGGTTATTCGGTAAAATATTAAGAGTTTGTGCTTTAAAAAGGAAAGGGGTCTTAATTAAAAATGATCATTTCTAGTGGATAAGCCGGACGGTGTTTCCTGTGTGAAATGCCAGGTGAGCTCGTGCCTGTGTGGCTGAGCATGGTGGGAGAAGTCCGACTTGCCGTTAGAAGGATGATTTGATGTGTCATCTTTCCTAACCCAAATATCAGTACCTCCACTCGACCGTTGTATGTGGCAACGGCTTGGCATAAATCCTACTAGTTGAACTGGTAGTTATCGGGTGTGCTGGTGAGCAACAGAGGACCATGGAGGCGGGTATAAGTTCTTGGTGAGTTATGCCCTGGGTAGAACCTCGTGGGTAGGTTGCTGACCCCCTGGTTGCTTCTGTGGTGACTTGTCAGTTTAGCTATGGTGGGTAATGGCCTCGATAGGATCTGCACTGACACTAAGGTGTTCATGTTGTGGTACCCTACTTGTGGTTGTGTATACCTCTGCAGAGTTGAAACCTATCCGGATAGCCGTGTCCACGGTATTGGACGAGTTACGACATGGTCACTTCACAAATCCTTTAATCTAGTTTGTTTTCGGTTATGAGTAGAGTCTCTTGGTGTGAGTTGTTTCGGGAAGTGTTGGTGGTGCCTACGACGGACGGGGAGTCCGGTAGCACCGATTTGGGATTTACGAATTATTTAAATTATGATGCTTTA
Source organism: Echinochloa phyllopogon (assembly GCA_033239725.1). Lineage (NCBI taxonomy): Eukaryota > Viridiplantae > Streptophyta > Magnoliopsida > Poales > Poaceae > Echinochloa > Echinochloa phyllopogon. The sequence goes on from BTCW01000012.1 coordinate 21,994,091, forward strand.
TGATTATATTGCCTTATGAAGTTTTTATAAAATAAACCCTTGCATGTGGCATTTTTGCAAAAAAAACCCCGATAACCTGTCCTTGATATTTATCCTGGCATGATTTTGTTGCAACCCCTCCGCGGGTTTGGTTGGACTTGCTGAGTACATATGTACTCACCCTTACTTGTTTTTCAGAAGAGGACCCGGACTTCGTTCCCGAAGACGTCGAGTAGGAGTTACGTTCTGCACCCAACCTTGCTTGTGTGTTAGGGCCGTCCGCTTGAAGAATTGAATGGCGCAGCTCTCAGATGACGCTTTGATTAGTTGTACCATTTGGTTTCTAGTTTTTATCCTCGCGTTAGTGGCGCGTCTGTGCCCACTGCCGCGCAGGTTTGTTCGGTAATGGACCATCTGTTGTAATAAATGTGAATTAGCCTCCTGGGACTGATGTTTATATCACATTTAAGTCTTCTCATTTGAGGGGACGCTTCACCATGTTAAGGCTGCGTTGAACCCGTCACACCGGATGTAAATATGTTAATTAGGAGTATTAAATATAAATTAATTAAAATACCCATTACAAAAATAAGTACTAATCTAAGAGACGAATATATTAAGCCTAATTATACACAATGTAATGCTACGATAAACATATAATAATTATACATTAATTATAGCTTAATTAGACTTGTTAGGTTCGTCTCGCGAAATAGATATGACTTATACAATTAATTTTATAATTAATTTATGTTTAATATATTTAATTATCACTTATTTAAAGCTCTAAACTTTAGCTCCGATCCAAACACCACCTAAAATGCTTAAATGCAAGGATTATGTAGCGACGAATAGATGTGTCCTTTTATTCGTATCACGCACTTCACCGCATATACTACAAGCATATTACGTGGACATACAGTGTATAGTAAGAGATTCACCAATCATATGATCTCACTGCTTTATTAGGGCTAGTAGAAGCAGCAGCCTACGGCCCTCCATCTCACCATGGCTTCACGTTTGACGGTAGAGGCGCCTCAGTTGATCCTGTTAGGGGCACACGCGTTCGTGTTAAAACTCACGCCACCTCTGAAAATTAAGCGCAAGAAGTGCCAAAACGAGCGGTAAATCTGACGTACGAGTTGCAGTTCATGTCGGGGCTGAGCTTGTACGGCAGAGGCACGCCGCACCTGCCGGGCAGCCCCGCGGCGCGGCTGATGTAGGGCCCGCCGGCCGCGCCGGCGGCGACGTTCTCGAGACAGGTGCAGATGGCGCGGCGGTCGGGCGTGGCGCGCGCCCCGGACACGAGGCGCTGGATCCCCGAGCAGCACGCCCGGGGCACCGTCCCGCCCGACTGCACGTACCCGAGGCACGGCATCAGCGTGTTGTACACCGTCGAGCACGACAGCGCCGCCCCCGCGGGCCGCGCTGCCAGCAGCAGCGCGGACACCGCCGCCACGAGCAGCAGCAGACGCGCCGCCGGCGCGAGCGCGCGACGAGACGACGCAGCAGCAGCGGTGGCCATGGCTCGCTCGGTCGCTCCCCTCTGGTGATGTGGCAAAGGATGGCCGAACAGCGGTGGTCGGTCGGGCGGTGTGTGCGTGCGGGAGTGACTGACACCACCACAGGGCTGCTTTTATGCATGGTCAGAGGAGTTGGCAGAACGTTCGGTCCAACGAGGCAACGACTTGGGCATTGACCGATGGATACTTCTTTTTTGAAATAAAAATAGGATGGATGGATACTTCCTCAGCTGTTTTTGTACGTGGTACAGGCCCGTGGCCCCGTGCACTACGAAGTATGAACACCCGTGTCAAATTTCTGCTTGTGCCGTGGAGACCGGAGAAGCTGGGAGACCTGAGTCGCGGTCGCTGCTGAGGACTCATGAGAATTCAGATGGAAATCTTGCCCCGGTGCAGGCTCCCCGAATTAACGCGACGCGTCTCGCATTGCTCGTTTGGGACGATCGATGGATACGGAGTACAATTGTACGAATTCACCGTGTGATTCGGGCACGGCCTGTGGCAGAAGCAATCGTTTGTCTGGGGCCCCGTTTAGTTCTCAAATTACACTAGGTAAAAAAAATTTTATCACATCAAAATATCGATACATGCATGAGGTACTAAATATAGATGAAATCAAAAACTAATTATACGGTTTTGTTGTACTTTACGAGACGAATATTTTGAGCCTAATTAATCAATGTTTAAACAATTATTCACATATACAAACGAAATGCTACAGTACCGTATTTATGACAAAGTTCTAATTTTGAGAGCTAAAGAAGGCCTAGATAGGAAAACAAGTCTATCGGGTCTGCTCTAATCAAGTCCATGTGGAAACGTTATGCTTGAATCTTTAATGGAGCTTAGCCACTAGTCAAGCACGGTATCTGTCACCGAAGACCCGGCTTCGTTGGGCCTATGAGAGCCACAATTTGTGTGTACATCGCCTCCAATAAAATCCGTCTCAACGGTGTTCTTATCAGACTGTCATGTTAATTTTTTAATAAAATTAAATAAAATTGTTTCTTTCAATGCATATTTTTATTACATAGCTTCATAGACTAACTATAGCATTTAAGTGCTACATGGTGTTGTGATCAAATTCATGTAAACTTTCATAAATCAAGAAACATAGTACAATTGCCACACAAGATCCAGGGATAAAATAAAATGATCTCAGAGTTATCCTGTTTCATGGATCGTTGTAACCGAATGTGAAGAGTATCATGGCCATAAAACTCTTTTTCTCTATAACTATCCTACCAAATCAGCATTTTGATTTATGTGTCCATTAGTTTATTGTCATGGAACTTCTCGTGACATCTTCACTCAAACCAGCCTAAGAATTAATAAATATATTCAGGACCAAACTGTAAACTTTAGGTGGGTAGGGCAAAACTTATTACTTAGCCCTTTACCATTGAAGCACCCAACTACGTGATCCCATTCCCACTGAATCACTTATTTCCACCGCCCACCAGTAAACTCTGCTGAAGTACGGCCATCTTATTCCTTTCTTGGTATTTTTGGCATTCATAAGATAGCAAAAAAAATCAATAAATAGTAATCATTTTTATAAACACAATTGACTGCAAACTACTATGAATTGATAGGGCAACTATACAAAATTCCTTCACTCTTTTCAAAAGCCAAATTAATGATCCAATAGCTTGAGCTGAATAGTATATTTTGGTTTATTGGATTTTTGTTTAACAACAATAATTTCAATAGAGCTACTAATGTCCAGATGTAAGATGAAAATTTTTTATTGGACGCTCCGTCGCAACATCAAAGATGAATTGCTGCAACATTTAAAATTACCACTTGCATCATTAAAAATGTACAAAAGTGATACCGTCGTTTGATTTTAGGATAGAAAATTCTCACCGCAAAATTATACTATGTTTCATGTAACATCCAATGAAAGGAGACTAACATGTATAGACAATGTTTGCAACATCCATATTTACATTATACATCATATAAAAATTATAAACCACAATATTTTTAAATTATAGTTGCCGATATTATATCAGTGAAACAAATAGAACAAACCAATTACAATAGAAAGATTCAACGTGACTCACAAACTATTGAAACATTTGGAACAAACTTTTGTAACTTCCTAAATCAAAAGAAAATCTAGATAAAACTCCTGCTACAACATCATCACATTCCTATATAAGTATATAATAATAATAATCTATCTATCTATACTATTACAACATCATCACATTCCTATATAAGTATATAATAATAATAATCTATCTATCTATACTATAAGGATCCAGTAGAATTGAAAACGCTTATCACCAAAATACTTCCTACCCACCCCTCACGGAAGACTCACACGTCGGGTCCAACGGTGGAAACGACGTGGAAAGCTTTTAAAAAATGATGTTTCTAGAGAGTTTTCGCCGTTTTAGGCATTACTTTTCTCACGACGGAATTTCTTTACCCACCCCGTGTACCCACCAATCAAATAACATACCTACGTATATGCATCCACATGGATGTGGACTCTTCAAACCGTGATAATAAAATCATAGGAGGCAGGCGAGCACGACTAGGCCGACGCCCATACGTGCCAGCTGCGTGAACCCGCGGTCGTGGCCCGACGCGGCGCGCGAACGGGACGACGAGGCGATCGTAGTAGAGGGGCACCCAGAGCATGACGCTGACAGTTTCGAAGACGGAGAGCACGGCGGCAGGGACGCGGAAACCGGCGACGTAGGGGTCCAGCGTGTCTCCCTGGAGGATGAACGTGCTGGACATCTGCGCGTACGCTGCCGTGAAGATGATGCCGCTCGGCAGCACCGGCAGCAGCCGGAGCACGCACTTGAGCTCCTCCACCTGGGTCACCGTTCACACAGCCGCCACGAGCTTGGCCGCGCCTTGTCGCCGGCCGTCTCCACGGCCGCCTTGTCCAGGAACCTAGGCTCGGGCGGTCTTCTTTACCAGAAGAATAGGGCACCAGACCATCTGGTAGGTGCCAACACGGCAGCACTAGCATGCAGGCATGCAGCTAGCTGGTATATGCATCAGTTTTGTATATGGAGAGTATGCATGCTAGCCTGCAAGATCTTTTTGGCATGCGTGCATGCAGTACATGAAAGCTCTGTTGCTATTAATTTAAAATTAGAGAAAAAGTCTATTTTACAACCTTTAATCATAGCAGTTTGATTTTCAACCCTATACTATAAAATCAGACATTTTAAGCCATACAACTTTCAAAATCATGCAAATTAGGACCTTTGGATGGTTTCAGAGGTGGTTTTCAATTTTTTTATAAAAAATCATGACTGATTCAATTTAAATTCAAAAAATATCATGTACCATAAAAATTCTAAAAATGTAACCTATATATTGGTGCTCCGTAGACAGTTATTTGAACCCTATTTATTCTTGTTCCTTGTTTTTGCAGAGCCGTCGCCGGTGGCACCATCGTCTTGCTGCTGGAGGACATCATCTTCGACGTTCTAACCAGACAGCCGACGAAGAAGCTCTGCCGGCTCCGGTGCATGTGCAACGGGTGGCGCGCCCTCATCTCCGACAAGGCCTTCGTCGCCGCGCCACCCATCACCGGTGTGTTCAGACCCCGATGCTTCGTCGAGGAGTTCGAGCTTCAAGCGGGCGACGGCGGCGTTCACCCTCCCTCCTAAGGTAGCCGCCACGGTCCTCCGCCGCCTCCTGTCCCACGCGGACTCGAACACTAGTCGCACCCTTCTCGTTGCCAAAAAAATTCCCTCACTCGACGTCGCTCGTCTAGCTGAGAGAAGCTAACTGAGTGGGGAAATTCGTGAGATCTGTTTCGGATCACGCGTGCGCGCTCGAGAATCAGAGGGTTCCACATATAGCTTCATTGAATTGTAAGTTCCGCTTGGCCAATTCCGTTTTAACCTGCTTAGCCCGTAAATTTGTTGAGCATGTTATGCATGTTATATTTTTTTCTGCTGATTGAATTTGAGGGTTGTTGTTTCAATTTCTGTGAGGATTAGTATCTCGAATAGGTTGTTTTGTAATTACTTGAAGCTTAATGGTAGGAAAAGTACTGCTCATTTTATTCAGATTCCTGCACGTAGGTAGGAAAATACATATTCATGCGAGCACATAACCCTGGTCGAATGGACGTAACCCAACCTTGCGTCTCGACTTTCTTTTCCTGCGCACATCCAACTCGCGTACGTGTCTCTGATCTCCACGTGCGACAGGTCAATCCCGCTGGACGACACGCCCTTCTTCACCGGTGAGAAGATGGTCTCGACCAATGCCAACTCCATCCACGGCTTCGACGTCATCCGCCGCCGTCAACGCCGCCTACTACGGGGGCCATGTCATCTCCTGCGCCGACGTCGTCGCCGTCGCGGCACGTTACTCCGTCGTCGCGGTCCGTTCTCTCCCCTCCTAGCTCCATTAAATGCGGCTAATAATATAGTTAACCATGCATGCATGCGTCGTTAATTATCCTTTGCATGCATGCGGCTGGGAGGCCCGTCGTACGACGTGCCATTGGGTCACTGCGAGCTTGCGACGCGCGCACGGCGAGCCAGACGACGGTGAACAACGGTATCCTGGCACCGACATTCAACCTTGACCCCCTCGCCCGAGTGCTCAGAGGTCCGATCATCGCTGCAGATGACATTCTGCTTCCGCGCACTTGACTTGGCGCTGCCAGATTGCCAACCAAACAACACTTCCACAAGCTTTATTCACCGTGCTTCAAAAGCCACCTACACGGATGCTGCCATTTGTCAAGACAGGGGTGGCACCAGCAGCGATGGGAAGTAGCAATGCAGCAGGGAAGAAGGAGGATGTGCACCAGCTGAGGATTCTGGACAACTGCTATATGCAATACATGTTCTTGAATGCCCGGGCAGAGGTGATGGCGATGGCAAAGAGTGCAGCAGCTGAGGTGATGAATGTTTACGTTGCAGCCCGACCTTTTGTCACTACTGTTTTTTGGATTGGATGATTGTTGTCTTCTTAGTTGTTGATTATATTTTTTATCAGTTTACGAGGCAAACTGGGCTTGTAGGTCTCCGCCGTGAAACTACGGTACATCGATTAGTTTTATTGAAGTTACTGTATTTACATACCTAGGACTTATAGATGCATGGAATTATTAGAAAATTAGTGCGGTGTGGTTTTCTTGGATAGTAAAACTGTGAAAGTAGATTATATTATATGTATTAGCAATTTTAATGTTTACGCTTTACACCATGCTATGTGTATCTTATTATTTTTTTGTCGTTAGAGGCATCACCAGGGATGTTAGCCTCGGTTCTAACCAAGGTGGTATTTTTATCAATGCTTGTAGTCGATGAATTTGAAGATATTACATAAAAAAGATAAGCTCTTAAATTATTTTGACCTCAATTTACTCTTTACCAAGTTACCGGTTAATTTATCAAAAATTAGCGAAAGCTCACCCTCAAATTAAGTCTTGTTTACTATACTTTTTAATACACGCGCGTGTCGCCCGTGCACTCTACTAGTAGTGTAAAAATTCCCAGTCAATATTCGTAGTAGGATTCGAACATCAATAAAATTATGCGTGACATGGTCGCAAGGGTTAGATCATCCGTTCCTAAGCATTCCGTAATTTCACTCTAATTCATATTCCTAACCTGTCTCTGATAATCCTCGAACCATTCGAAATTTTCTAAACTACTCCAATCCTATCCTAGGCCGTAATCCAATCCTATATCTGGCCCATCTCTCTTCTCTCTTGTTCAATTTGGTCACACCACCTCAGCCCAACACGACGTAACGGCCTCTTCTAAGTTCTACCCTGTCTCCTTCCATCTTGCGCCCACAGCGGCGATGAGAGGCCAGAGCCTCAGGCCTCAGCAGCCAGCACCCGAGGTCGCTCCCGAATCCGTGACTCCGCCCCCACCCACGCAAGAAATCTCCCGCCCATCTCCTCCTCCCTCTCACCCCGCCTTCTGCCGGCTGCTGCTTAGTGCTCACGTGGTCTACGAGCAAATTCAGAACATGGACGACCAGGAAAATGAGAGTGTTGGCGAGCCTTTGCACAGGGTCCTGGGCAATGCTACGTCCTGCTGTAGGCGGCAGTCCACCTGGGTGCTTAGGAAACAAAAGAACATTCTCCCTATTTAAGCACCTTGCGTTATAAATGTCCTATGGAGCAGGGAGTTGCCCTTCTTCCTTTTCTCCCTTTTGTTTTCTTTTCGTGGATTTTTCTGTTCATCTAGGGACTGGCAATCTCCCTATCCCTGAGTTTGTGAGACAGGCTGAAATTGCGCCGGGTCATCTTGGGCTGATTTCAGGCCTGTGACTGTTGTAGTCGTTACCTGGTCCCCCTCCGAATCCGTGTGAAGCAGACAACCTTTGTGTTTTTCCTTGTGGAAAATGAAACTGACAGTATAAAGTCCTGCCCTGCCCTTTTCACAGTGATGCTAAAATCGCAGATACTTCTAGATAAGAGATCATCTAACAAAGAGCAGCGGATTTGTCTAAAAAAACAATGAGCAGCGAATGCAGTTTCTTTTGATGCTTATAACTGGGTTGCGGAACGCTGATGGATGAAGCAATCTTGATCGGCAAACTTTGCTAACAAGTTCGTTCGTTCATAATTTTCCCTTCTTCTACCAGTGTTTTGATATACATTTTAAAAGCTAATACGTGTCCAACTAATAAAGCTTCAATGGTGGGTTCACTCAACTATATTCTGTTGCGAAGGAGTCTACTCTTATCCAATGTATTCCACGGGACGTTTTCGGTAGCTGGACTTAACGAACCCATGTTACCACACGCCGATGGTCCAACGCCGCTGAAAGCAAAAGACAGCAACCCGGAGATAAGAGAAAACCGCAAGACCGAAAGGATCCACTCCCACATGAACGTGCCTTTCATCATCACCCCGGGAAAAGATCTGAGGTGGATAACGCAAAAGGGAAGTCTGCGATCATTCCACGGCCCGCTCGCTGCTCTCGCGCCACCCATCGGCTCAGCCAGACACCGTGTCTCTCGTTCTCGCTCTCCTGGCCGGCGGCATCCGCGCGCATCGGTCGCACGTCAGGGATTTATGCCGGCCACCGGCGCACGGGCGATCGCGCGTGGGGACCAGTGCATGTTCCTCCGCTGCGGTGCTTGTACATCACCACATGCCACTTGCCAGACAGCTTGGCAGCTTGCCGTGGGGGGAGACGAAGACCCATGAAGCGAGCGATGAGCTCCCATCGATCAGACGCTCAGTCAAGTAGCCTCATCAGTGACTCGATTGTACCGGATCCTAAGACGATCTCTGGACGAATCCGATGCCGCCAATGGCAGTGCACACTCGGAGCATCACTTCACCAAGAGGTAGTAGCTCAAATGTTGGGACATATGTCGTCTCACTGTTTCATTGTTTCGATTGCGGGTTCAGGAAATGTTCTCCGAAGGGAAAGCAGAGCTAGTATGTGTTCGACCAGATCACCCATCTTCTCATTTCCAAGCAAAGCATATTCCTGGCAATCATGGACCATCGATCACCAACCAGGTATGCAACCGTGCGTGCAGCCCTGGAAAGCTAACACGCAGTATTCTCCCCCAAACTGTATAACGAACTCATGATGGCGTCGCGGCTGTCCGAGCAAAGTTACCCGTAAACAATCCACACAGCCTACACGGCGGCGTCGGCCAACAACGCAAGATTCCCTTGGCAACAGGCAGCGGCGGTGCGCTCCGGCCGTTCCCGGAGGATTTGGTTGGCCGAGATCCCATCCCAGCCCGTTTGGAGGGACCTGCTGCTCACCTGCAGGAGCGGGGAGGGCGACGTCGCCGATCGAGAGCCCCCCGGCCGGCGAGTCCCATCACGGCGAGATCGCGCGATCTATTCCACCCACATGGCCCCTGCCTTGTTGCCCCGGAAGCGTCCCTGTCATATCCGCATGTGGAGCGGCGCAGGGGAGAACAGCGCCGCACTGTTCCGCCGGCCCCTGCTCGCAGCGGCTGGCGCCTGGCGGATGGTCGCCGATAAGTCACCTGTGGCTCAACACGCCCTCAAACAAAACTGCAGGCCGTCCGTAACATTGATGCAGCCTATAATAAAGAAAGAACCGACGATTCACTGCATGGTCCTAAAGAAAACAATCTACTGCTGCCACTACAGTCTCATCGCACATGCAGTAGTCATGTTTCAGTAAACTGAAGTGTATCGGTATGGTAACTCGGCGGCGGTCAATTTCTTGACTGAACCTGCGCTAGCTTCTGTAGCGGCGGCGCCAGTGCAAGTGCTCCAAGTTGTGGGAGTGGGGGCAGAACGGCAAAGGCACCAGACGATTCAGATGTTTGGGAGCAGAAGGAACGAGTCCAAAGAGGAGGGCCATCCGGCTAGTGACGGGAGATTAGTTAGCCGTAACCCCCCGGGCGGCCATGTGCAATTAACATGGGCATGGGGTCAGCGACGGCGAGCCTGGGGAACCGTAGCTTTCCCTTGCTGGAGTATTGAACGGAGGCGGCAGGCGAGGCAGCTGCCCGACGCCATTGGCATGCTATCCTTTGAAAACCATGGTCCATGGCCGACGCAGGGACGAATCAAAATCTATATCGGCAACGAAGACTTGTGTAAAAGAGAAGACAACGTTTCGCGTTAAAAAAAACGTTGAACAGACGGGTACGGCTCGAGGGCCTGAGGCACGCAGGCATAGGCTTGACGGCAGCTTTGTTTGAAGCTGTTGGATCCATGCACGCGCGCCCACGGTTGGTGTTTCACCCTCACCTCCAGAGTCACGCCATGTTACACGCATGTGAGGTGCGTGACCATGTGAGTCCCCCTTTGCAGGGACAGCAGCAGCAGGGGCTATGGCCCACAGGCAGGTTCCGCCCATTCACGCCCACGCTCTCTCACACAGACACACCCAAAATTTCGTATCTACCTTAAAAACGTGCCCTGATCATTGAAGCCGGTGACGTGTCTAAAGCTTTGTTTAGTTTGCCTTGATGGGTTCCCTTCCCTCCCTCCCTCCGTGTGGGCTGCTGGATGGGCATTCTTTATGCGCTACGAGCCTCATGCATGTGCTCTGTGGACCGACCGACAAATCCGTCCCTGTTCCATATCCAATCAGTTGGTTGGTGCGCTACACTCCTCTGATCGAGCTCGGAACTTAAAGCAGGGTGTGATCCTAGCTAACAGTTGAGCTGACAGTGGGGCAATTATCAGACTCTGAAAGGGTTTGATAAGCTCGTCAAGCTGTCACTGAACTTTCCAGCCCTGTTTGTCGTCCCAGTACGTGCTGTCGAATTGCTAAACGAACCATCAGTCGGTCACTCGCGTACCGTCACCGCATCGCGTTCCACTGATCGACCAAAGCTGCAGCCGATAAAACAGAATTTGACCCCGAAAGAAACTGCATGGAGCAGGGCAAGATCTATATCCTATCGATAAGGATCGAGCTTTTCATTGGGCGCGGCGGATGATATATTGATATCCACCCCCACCCGCGAGACGAGAGGCGAGGCGATCAGAGGAGAGGAGACAGACAAGCCCCCATGCCGCTGCCGCGCCGCGCGGCGGCGACACCCCGAACGTGGCCGGACCTCCTCCGCCCCAGACAAGGCGATGGGCGATCCCCGTCATGGAACCGGCCAAGTGCGCCCCGGTCGGGGCCCACGCAGTTAACGCGCTGCCGCCGCGGCGCATGCATGCCCGCTGCCATCGGGCCCTGAAAGTTCCTTTTTTTTCCCTTTTCTTTTCTTTTCGTTCGTTCAGAGCCTCCTCTGGCCGGCCTCCGCCGAGCCGAGCAGGGCTCGCGCGACGCGAGCCATGTGGGGAGTTGGCCTCGCGGGGCCGGGGCCGGGGGACCCCGCGCGGCGCCACGCATCACACCGCACAGCACAGCACAACCCCACGGCACGAGCAGTAGTTGGTGGCGCGCGCCCTGCTACGTGCGCGCGGCTCGCATGTGCGCCCGACTTGGTTTGTATTAACTGCCCGGTGGTCTCGCCTTCTGGCCCCTGCCGCAGCCGTGGCCGTGGCCACAGGGCACGTCACTCCGTTGCCTTTATTATGCCCGCCTTTCGTCGTCGCACCAAATCGCAAAAGAAATTACACGCGCGGCACCGAGTTTTCCAACCGCCACCGGCGCTTTAGCTCGCTCGGGGCTATAAATAGCTGGGCTGGGAGCGCCGGGATCCTCACTGCCAGCCAGACGTTCCCAACCCGGCCCAGCTGATAGAAAAGCAAAGCTAGCTTGCTTTAGATACCCCTTTTGTCCATCTGAAGCCAGTTGATATAGCAAAGCACGCAGCAATGGCCGTTGCCGGTGCTCTCTTCCTCCTCTTCAGCCTCCTCGCCCGGGAGGCCGCGGCCGGCGGCTACGGCGGGTGGCAGACCGCGCACGCCACGTTCTACGGCGGCGGCGACGCGTCCGGCACAATGGGTGAGTGTACTAGCTAGTCCTCTCGAGTACCCTTCTTCTGCCTAGCTCCTCGCCGCCGGCGGACGCGCAGCTGGCTAGCTAGCACGTCGCCGTTCTCGGTTCACCCGACTACTCATACTGAATTCCGCTCCTGCGCTTCGATCTCTCTGCATCTGAACAGGCGGCGCGTGCGGGTACGGAAACCTGTACAGCAGCGGGTACGGCACGAACACGGCGGCGCTGAGCACGGCGCTGTTCAACGACGGCGCGGCGTGCGGGTCCTGCTACGAGCTGCGGTGCCAGAACGCGGGCGGGTCGTGCCTGCCGGGCTCCATCACCGTGACGGCCACCAACTTCTGCCCGCCAAACTACGGCCTCCCCAGCGACGACGGCGGCTGGTGCAACCCGCCGCGCCCGCACTTCGACATGGCCGAGCCGGCCTTCCTCCACATCGCGCAGTACCGCGCCGGCATCGTGCCCGTCGCCTTCCGGAGGTACGCACGTTTCGGTCTCATCGCCACCAACCTCTCTTCTCTACCTAGCTGGCTGCAGCCGCGATGCTACTCGGTTACTTACTACTGCACACATGCACATGCGCCGTTGGCACGACTCGGCGGTGTGTGTGGTCACGCACACCGTGCGCGCGTACGGCCAACACCGGCCAGCTGCGGGACTCACGCCTCACCGCTTCTCTGTCGTACCACGTCCTGGGGGGGCTGGCGCTGGCACGATCAACCCAACCAACCATCCAACCGCGTCGCGTCGGTCGGTTCGAACCTCGAAGGCCCGTGGCCCCCGCACCCCGGTTCGGTTCGGTCCATTAGTTCGGTGGGCCACAGCCCCCGGATTTGATACGGGTCGTGGGGATAGGCTCCTGGGCGGCGTGCATGTGCCCTGTACGCACCACTCGTAGTACTTCACTCTCACTCCTCCCATTGGGGCAATTGACACCGATCATCACGATCCGGTGGTTGGTTGGTTCCCAGCAGTGAAATCTTTTTCACCTACTACTGCTGCTGCTGCTGCTGCTACGTTGCATGTGAGGTTGATCGATGCATCATGTCATGGCGTGCGTGCGTCGCAGGGTCCCGTGCGTGAAGAAGGGCGGCATCCGGTTCACCATCAACGGCCACTCCTACTTCAACCTGGTGCTGGTGACGAACGTGGCCGGCCCCGGCGACGTGCGTTCCGTCTCCATCCGTGGCTCCCGCACCGGGTGGCAGCCCATGTCCCGGAACTGGGGCCAGAACTGGCAGAGCAACGCCTTCCTCGACGGCCAGGCGCTCTCCTTCCAGACCACCGCCGGCGACGGCCGCACCGTCACCAGCAACAACGCCGTGCCGCGCGGATGGCAGTTCGGCCAGACCTTCGAGGGCGCCCAGTTCTGAATCGGCGCTATCTGTTCTTCTCTTACTTCGCCGATCGAACTCCACAAGCAAGCACCGGAGACGACGGCGGCGGAGATCGAGGGATACAATCAAGCTGCTCTATTAATCATTGGATAATTTGTCGGTTTGTTTTTTTTTCTTTTTGCCTTGTGAGCGTGAGGATCGATCGAGTGCAAGAGATCGAAAGACGACGAGGCCTCTTCGATTATATTGAAGAGACGAAGAGGCTCCTCGCTATGCTGAGGCTGCTAATCTAGCACCCGCCTAGCTAGAACGTTTAATTTCCTTCTCTGGAGTGACTTGGGCCCATCCTAGTACTGATAGTACTTGAAGAAGAAAATAATTGTAATTTATTTTTGGACTTTCGCGTATCGTTGCTGTACCTGTCGTCGCACTGATCGACCTTGCGTCGAAATTCAAAACCGCAAGGCTGGCCATCATGGCCGCCATTGCTCTAGCTAGCCTCCTTGTTCTGGTGGTGTGCAGAGAAGAGGTGGCGGTGACTTTTGGTGTTTGTCGGGGTGTAATATACGGAGTATAATGTTTATTAATGTAACCCTCAAGTACTACGTATCTTGTCCTGAGTCCTCACATGGGTGGAGCGCGTCTGTGGGGGCACGCATGTCGTGTGTTGACACTGTTGTGCGTGTGCTTCCTTTCCCCGGCCACGAGCGGTGTCGGTTGCGTCGCCGCGGCTCTGTGTACAACCAAATGCTGCTCCTCCTCCTCTAGCTGCCGGCGAAGCGCGGTACACTCCACGTCTCTTCTCCTCCATGATAAAGGAATACTACTAGCTTGTGATCCGCCGATTTGATTGCGCACCACTGTTCCTTGCCCACTTCTCTGTCCGCATCTGCATGCACGCCTTGGGCACCTTCGATCCGACACGCTTGCTTTGATCTACGCTTGTAGCAGCAAGCAAAGCTCTACTGTCTTTCTTGCGCTGGCCGCCTTGTCCCATGGGTGCTTTATGAAGGTAGCTAGCGAAGATACGCTAGTGCCCTGTCGTCTACTTGCCGGAGCTCGGCGCGTGTGCTGTGCGCTAGGCTGCTAGTAACAAGCTAGCTAGCCTGGGCGAAGTAATCGCTTGAACGGGCAAGCAAAAGCCACTTCGGAGCAGGCAGGTTATCGTGTTAGGACGAGCCCTGCCGGTCGCGTCACCGAGCCTAACTTTGCCGAGCGACGACGGCGATGGCGACGCCACCCAGAGGCCGGCCAGAAGGCGAGAACCGAAGCTGGAGACGGGGGCGGGGCGCGGGCGCGCGGCGGATCGTGGGAATGGGCCGGCAGCACCGCGCCGCCCATGGCCCCAGGCCCGATCAGGTAACGTTGATTGCAGTAGTGTCCTCTAAAAATAACCTCCAAATGACTATTTGGAGGGTCTTTTAAAATATTTGATCCCATAAATCTTATTTCACTGTGCAACAATGTCCTGAATGTAACCTCTTTAAAAAGAATATTACACTCTCAAATTCTTTTATCTCTTTCTTCTCCCAAGTCCCAACCATCCCCACACCACCGCAACCCCCTCGCGACGCCGGGTCCCTCCTTCGCCGGCGCATCGGCGCTCCTCCGCCGGCGATGTGGGAGCGAGCCGTTCTTGGTGGCGGCGCAGACGGGGCATGCGTCCGCGGCGGCCTCGCATGCGCGGCACAAGCACAGGTGCCCGCACGGGAGCAGCAGCACGCCACTGCCGCACGCCCTGCACGCCGCCGCCGCCACCATCTTCAACCTAGACGCGGCACCGTCATCGCCGGCCGACGGTGCCTCGAAGCAGCTCGACCGCGCGTCCTCGGCGTCGCCACCGCCGGGGCGAAGGCTACAGAAGCTGGTCTAGCGTGGCGCGGAGGCCACCGGCGACGGCCTCGTCGCTCCTGGCGACGCCCATCCACACCTGGCACTCGGCACCCGCCTGTCGCGCCTTCTCCTCGAGCTTTGCGTTACGGCGGAGCGCACCCCCCACCCCCCCGCCGCTCGTCCCACCGCGGCCAGCAGCGCGCGAGAGTGCTACCGCCGCGCCTCCTCCAGCCCCGCCCGTAGCCTTTCTGTCTGCGCATTAGCAAATCATGAACACCGCGGATCAATCAAAAACCATTCCATCCTGTCCAATCCGATCAAGAATTTGATCCCCATCCATCGCCAAGCGCGGCATGCGAATCCTCGATCAAGAGAACCCGTACGTACCTCGAGTCTGACGAGCGCGTCGATCTCCACGCCATGGTGGTGCATCCACGCCAAAAGCCCCCGCGAGGCGCCCGCGCCATTGGCCGCCTTCCCGTTGGTGGACGCCCCGCCAGAGCCCACCGCCCTGCTCTGCACGTCGAGGGCCGGTGGCACGGCCACAAGATTCTCCGTCCCCGCCGGAGGAGTAACCGCGCACTAATCGTCCAAGACACAACCCGCCGCAAGGCGCGGCCGCTTCCTCGACACGAAGCCGTAGTCGCAGTTGAGGTCGCTGCGCAGGAACTTCCTGAGCGCCGTCGTGTCCCGACGCCACGCCGGCGCGCACCCGCCTACTCATCCATGAAAAGGGAACCACCACCCACCGCCGACGGAGGATTCCTGGAGCTGGAGCTCGTCGAGCGCACCACGGAGGCCGGTGGCGACAGCCTCGTGGCTCCTAGCGACGCCCATCCACGCCTGGCACTCGGCGCCCGCCTGGTGGGCCTTCTCCTCGAGCTCTGCGTTGTGCCGGAGCGCGCGCCCCGCCTCGGCCTCCGTCCCGCGTGCAGCCACCCCGTCGCCGCTCGCCCCATCACGGCCAGCAGCGCGCGGGCGTGCCGCCGTCGCGCCTCCTCCAGCCCCGCCCGCGACAGAGCGGCCGCCACCGCCGTCGCGCGCGTTCCCCAGAGCTGGCCGAAGCCAACGGCAACAGGAGGATGGGGATCGGCAGTTTGGAGGAGGAAGCGATCTCCTCCATATTCAGGGGAGGGGAGGGTACTCTCCAAATTTAGAGGGTTGTTTACAGGCACAGTTGCGGCTTGTTTTGGACCTAATCTATAATACCTATATAGACGGTCCCCACTCCATGATTTCTCTTGATCCTCAACGAGTCACATCAGCACCGGTAGATCAAGAGCCTCCCGTCCCTCACCCCTTCTTTACTCAGTAGGTCAGGTCAAGAGACGGGCACTAATGGCAGCACTAAGAATCATGCATGTGTTGCTTAAACCAATGACTTGACAATAACTTATTTCTCCACTCAAACGAAGTTGAAAAGCCATGCGTCAGCTCGTGGGCTGTGAAGTTTGAGCATCTAGGTTGTAGGTATATAGATAGGTGCGCCTATAGACGATGAAGGTATTAGACTCATCCGAAAAGAATTACAGCAAAGTAATGAGCAAATATGACGTAAGTTGGGTTTCTACATTACACGTAAAGGACAAACAGTGTGATCCACACGTAAAAAAGCAGTCATCTACATCAATAGGTCTTTATAAATTATTTTGTTTTAGTGATAAAGTAGCTGTAAAAGCTCTCTCATATCTTGTAGCAACGTGTGAAAAATTACCTAGTATTCTCTAATTTAAAGGTACGAGAGTGTTTAGAGGACCGGGGCGGCGCTTGGCTTGCCTAGTTGCCTTCTGCGACAGCTACACGTTCTAAGCATTCGCCGAATGCCTCCATCGCCAATTCGCCATGGTCAGATTGGCTGCGAAAGGGGGTTGTCGTTAACTGCTCCTTTGGGTTTGCTACTTTGCATAAGCCGCGGGCGCCGCCGCCGTGGCGGCACTGCTCAAGTGGGTCACGGAACGCTTCCGTACTGGCTGTGTGGACTAGCGCAGCCAGCAACGCGCAACCTCGACCAAATGCTAAAATGGGCTGAAGCCTCGGCTATATTGCAGTGTGCAAGGAGGAGGAGAGATGGGCTCCATTTCAATAGCACGTACTCGTCAACGTGACCTATAATGGGCCAGGCCTTGAGATGGAGATCTCGAGGCCGACGGAGACAGAGCTTGGGGAGTAACAAAGGACAAAGCATAGGCACGCTGGGGTTCGCAATATATACCAGTCTGTTAATCTTGCCCTTCTTCCTCGGCAGAGATGGCGACTCAATTTCGGCAAGGCTTCTTAATATTTACTACTCAGATGGCGATTTTCTAGCTGCTGGGCTAGGATCAAGGCCATCAGAGACGGTGGCGTGCTACCACCGGGGGCCTATGTCCCGAAGCATAGAATCATTAGAATTGGCAACGAAGAACGAACACGATTTTGGGAGCACAATTGGAACCTAAAACCTATCCCATCTGTGCAAAAGAACACTCGCCCCGCCACAGAACGAGTGTGTGGGTTTGATTGAGCCGTCTACAATAAGCTGGAAGAAGGATGCCATAGAAAGTTTTTTTCCACTTGACATGGACAAGGTTGTTCTAATTCCAAGGGTTGACCCAAGGGCCCGGCGACGGGCCTGCCCGGGCTCCAGTGAGCGCGAGACAGCCGGGCGAAAACAATAACGTGGGCGAGAGCCAAGAAACTGGACAAGGCAGCACAAATGAAAAGGAGTCAATTACTTGTGAGCCATTAAAAAAAGTTCTCGTTCCGTGAATGCCATGGAAAAAGTTTTGTCTCCCTGTGCGACACCGTACCTAGTTTTTGTTCCCTTTGTTGCTACTGCCGTCAGATCCGTTAGGTGGAATCGTCGTTTGGGCCCACATGTCAGCTAAAACTTGAGCTTATGTGACCATTTTGCCCATGTCCTAGTTGACTCCTCCTTCTGTTGTTGACTCGTCGAGCGACCGTCACTTCTCTCTCTCACTTGTCTTTCTCACCTCCCACACGCTCCATTCCCCCTCCCCCCGAAAACCTAGCTTGGTCGGCGGTGGCTCAAGCGGCGGCGGCGGCGAGAACAACCGGAGAATCGACGAATCCACCACCGCAATCGACACACAACCAAGGGGAGACGAGCAATGGGGTAGGGAAGAGTGTCGAATTGCTGGATCTAGGTCGCGCGGAGCTGAGGATTTGGTGGAGGCGGATTTGCTTGAGGAGCCCTAATGGCGGGTCCAGATGGGCAATCTTCTTGGCTTCCAGAGGGGTGAGTGTAGATTCTCTATGTTGGATTTTGAAGCTTTACCTTTTCCTAGAATCGTAGTTCGTAGAGTTGTGTGAACCATGTATGAACCCGTAGGGATGCCTTACGATTTTTCATTCTCTTGTTTAGGATGGACCCGGATACAAGCTATAACTTAGAAATCAGGATTTTCGCTAGGAATGCTCGATGCAAGTGGTTTAGCTTTAACACAGTTGTAGACTCTGATACAACCAACTTCAGAGATCTGGTTGAGGATATTACAGGCAGGTATCCATCTTCATATGGTGATATAGTGAAGCTGTTTTACTATTCTGTTGAGCTCAAGTCGAACATTGAACTGAAATCTGACTAAGATCTAGTTGAGATGTTTGCTAAGAATGCCAATAGCAAGATTTGTTGTATGTCAATTGCATACTACCCTCCTAACAGTGAACCACCACATATTCCATTATGGGATGATGATGTTGAAGTCCCATGCACACCCTCAATGGCTATTCCATGCCAGGTGGAACATAGCCAGGCAACTGGGTCACAAGCCTGCACTGGAACACAACTACCTATTGAACCCAGAACCGGAGAATGAGCATGTTGGTGTTGATGAGGAGTGTATGTACATTGATGTAGAAGAACCACAACCTAGAGTTGAACCAGCTGGTGAGCATGATGAAGACTTTGATGCTGTGCCTGGCTCTGACTCTGAGAGTGAGGGAGAATCTGACTCTGACTATATCTTGGATGAGGGAGATGAGATGGTACATGATCATATCCCACCTCATAATCCTGACATAGTTTATGACAGAGATGACCCTCCCATGGAAGTTGGTAGCATTTATCCAAATATGTCTGCTTTTAAGTTGGCTTTAGCATCACATGCAATCAAGAATGAGTTTGAGTATAACATCGAGAAGAGTGATCCAGGGAGGTATAGGGTCTACTGCTGTCGGTGCTGAGATTGGCCGCCCAACCTCAGCGCCACACAGAATGCGCTGTGTCCCGTCCCCTGACGGTTGATGCAAGAGCTAGCACGGTGAGACAAGGGTTTATCCTGGTTCCGACCGTGAGGTCGTACGTCCAGCAGAGTGCGCTCGTGGCGCTGTACTATCTTGCACCGGAGTGCTTGCAGTGGGGGGCTACAAGCGAGGTGGGAGAGGAGAAGGAGTCTCCAAGTCCCCGAAAATGAGTGTGAAAGTGATTGAGGCGAGTGCCAATATCGTGTGAGGCGGTGATCGTGTGTGCGTCCGTCCCCTTCTCTCTCTCTCCCTTCCTCCTTTTATAGGCCAAGGAGAGAGGGGGGAGGGGCTTACAAGTACAAGTACAGTGTGTGCTACAGGGGCGCGCACTGGAGAGCATGGCGCCGGGCGTGCGGTCGTCCTTGACCCTGGCAGGGGATTTATGGCGAGCTCCGGCTTCTGCGGGTGTCACGGCCGTCTCTGTGCTTATCCTGGAGTGATTTCGAGGGGTGGCGCCACCGTAATCCGCGCCCAGCCGCCCGCCGCTGGTTGATTCGAAGGCGTGGCAGGTGGGGAAGGACGAGAGTTGGCGGCACAGGGGTCGGCATGGTGGTTGCTGTTGACCACAGTGCGCGGCGTGCCCGGTTTACCGGGGAATGGCCGAGAGTTGGTGGATTTGACCCGGCGTTCGTCATCACCGGGCCGTGCCTGACCGGAGTCCGTGCTCGGTCGCTGCTCATATATTCGTTCGAGGGTTCTTCACGCCCATTCGAGGGCTGCACCCAAGGGGAAAGGACGGGAGCGGGTGGAATAGTGGTGCGGAATGACGCCTGCAAGTCTGCACAGGGCCTTGCGTAGCGCCGCATGCGTCCGCACAGTGGCGGTGAGGACGCATAGTGACCGGAGTAGGTAGAACAGCGAGCTCTACGGTGTCAGCGGCGCGGCGTGGGGAGAGATCGCCTTTTGACTTCGGCGCCGGGGCGCGCCGCGTTGAGTAGAGGGGTGGCCTCGAGCGAGGCGGAGTTGGCTCGCCCACTCGAGGGGGTGCACGGCCCTCGAGCGAGGCGGAGTTGGCTCGCCTGCTTGAGGGGGTGCGCGGCCCTCGAGCGAGGCGGAGTTTGCGTTGCGTTTGATCCGGGGTGTCCAGGTCCCTCGAGCGAGGCGGAGACGGGGGTAGCTACTTGGGTCCCCTCGACAGGCGAGCTCGGACGGCTATTTTTGGGCCGTGATAAGCTGTGACGGGCCGCGCTGCCTTGGTGGCCCTTCCGGGCTGCTGGTGATTCGGCCTTCCGTGGTTAACGTTTTTTGAGGGTGATTACCCCGATGGTTAGGGGACCCCCTGGGTCTGTCCCCGACAGTAGCCCCCGAGTCTCTGCCGGACTAAGGGTCAGTCGGGCAGAGGCTGATGGTTTGCGGGATCGTTCCCGGGCATTCTGCGGGGATTACTCCTCCTTGATTACGCATGTTCTTCCGTGGGGGTGCGCGAGCGCACCCGCGGGTGTAGCCCCCGAGCCCTTGGAGGAGTGAGTTCACTCGTGCAAGGGCTTTGACTCCCGAGGGTTGTGTTAGTCGCCCCCCATTCGACGTGGTGGATTGCGGGGATGATACCGATTTTTACCGAACCTGGGGGGTGGGTCCTGCATGGCTTCGACGTGTTTCGCGCATAGGAGGAGGAGGATATGCTGCAAGGAGCTCCCGAGCCCCTGGCCCGAGCGGAGGCGGTCAGAGGGGCTTCTTGTCTTTGAGTTGCGACCCTCGCTTCCCCTTCGCGGGGGAGAGGGGTGAGGTCATTTGTGTAACCCTCGAATTGGGCCGCGTACACGGATGCCTCGGTGAGCTGCTAGCGGGTAGTTCAAGTGGACGCTCGTGCCCCGTTCGCTAGGGGTTGACTCGTGGTCCGGAGACTCGTCCATAAGAGCGCTTGCAAAGGTTTGCTAGGTAGGGCTCGGCCCCCTTCGATGGGGGCCGAGGGCACGGAAGCTCTCCCTCGATGGGATCCCTCGCCTAGCTGCCCATGTCTGGCCTTGAACACAACAGGGGCGTCCCCAAACTTCGCGTTCGGGGTAAAGTCCGTTGAGCACGCCCGAATCGTCCCTGACTCTGTTGATCCGGAGCGCCTGTCGAACCCTTTCGCGGGCCAGGCTTCGTACTCCTGATCAGTGAGGCCTTGCGAAAGGTGCAGGTCGCCCTCGAGCAGCGGGCTCGAGGGTTGGTCGAGCGTGAACGGTAGCCTTCGCATCGCTTAATCTGGGGCGCCCGTCGAACCCTTTCGAGGCCTGGGCTTCGAGCCCTTGATTAGTAGCACCCTGCGCCTCGGGGGGGAGGGGCGTCGTTGTCTTACCTTGGAAGGAACCCTTCCGTTCGGTTGTTGACGTTTCGGTTTGCGGGCCTACGCGCGACCGCTGGCGGGCGTGGTCGTGGCTGACGTGGTGCGGAGTGGGCGAGGTGGGCGTAGTGGGCGCACCTTTTTAGGCGGAGTTGGTGTGCGTCGGGGAGAGGCGAGGCGACGGGCGGTCAGGCGCCGCTGCCGTGTCGTTTCGTTTTACTGTGCCGCAGTAAATGCCACCGCTCTCGCGTGCCGTTCCCCGGGAAAAGGGGAGGGGGCCCCTGACATCGGTGCGCCACGCGCGCCGAGCCTGTCGCCGATGGTTTTGCGTGTGGCGGCAGGGATGAATTCGCTCCTTTATAAAAGGAAAGCGGGGGGGGGGGGGAGGTGTTACTTACTGTCGGGGACAAACCCAGGGGGTCCCCTAATCATCGGGGAAATCGCCCTCAAAAAACGTTAACCACGAAAGGCCGAATCACCGGCAGCCCGGAAGGGCCACCAGGGCAACGCGGCCCGCCACAACTCACGGCCCAAAACAGCCGTCCGAGCTCGCCTGACAAGGGGACCCAAGTGGCGGCCCCCGTCTCCACCTCGCTAGAGGGCTGCGTACTCCCTCGAGCAGGCAAGACGACTCCGCCTCGCTCGAGGGCACCCCTCTACCCAACGCGGCGCGCGCCGGCGCCCTGCCTGACAACGGCATTTAACGCCCGCCCCATCAGGCGGACGCCAAAGTCAAAAGGCGATCTCTCCCCACGCCGCGCCGCTGACACCACAGAAGTTCGCTGTTCCACCTGCTCCGGTCACTACACGTCCTCACCGCCACTGCGCGGGCGAAAGCGGCACTGCGCAAGGCCCCTGTGCGGACTTGCAGGCGTCATTCCGCACCACTATTCCACCCGCTCCCGTCCTTTCCCCCTGGGGCACCCCTCGAATGGGCGTGAAGAACCCTCGAACAAACATATGAGCAGCGACCGAGTACAAACTCCGATCAGGCGTGGCCCGGTGATGACGAACGCCGGGTCAAATCCACCAACTCTCGGCCATTCCCTGGTAAGCCGGGCACGCCGCGCACTGTGGTCAACAGCAACCACCATGCCGACCCCTATGCCGCCAACTCCCATCCTTCTCCACCTGCCACGCCCTCGAATCAACCAGCGACGGGCAGCTGGACACGGATTACGGCAACAACACCCCTCGAAACCACTCCAGGACAAGCACAGGGACGACCACGACACCCGCAGAAGCCGGGGCTTGCCATAAATCCTCTGCCAGGGTCAAGGACGACCGCACGCCTGACGCCATGCTCCCCAGTGCGTACCCCTGTAGCACACACCACACTTGTACTTGTAAACCCCTCCCCCCCTTTTCCTCTCCTTGACCTATAAAAGGAGGAAGGGGGCGACGCGGAGAGGGGGGGACAAAAAACAATCACCCACACACACCGCCTCACACGATATCGTTTTCTGGGACTTGGAGACTCCTCCTCTCCCGCCTCGCTTGTAGCCTCCCCCCGCTGCAAGCACTCCGGTGCAAGATAGTATAGCGCCCCGAGCGCACTCTGCTGGATGTACGACCTCACGGTCGGAACCAGGATAAACCCTTGTCTCATTGTGCTAGCTCTTGCATCAACCGTCAGGGGACGAGACACAGCGCATTCTGTGTGGCGCTGGGAATTGGCCGCCCAATCCCAGCACCGACAGTGGCGCGCCAGGTAAGGGGGTTGCGCTGTGATCAACCTCACCCGATCAGTTCCCTTGACGGCAGGCCACGCCAAGGCCATGTCTCCACGATCCGCCCCGGGGTCCCCCGGCCCGCTTCCGCGCGGGTACCGGATCATGTTTGGGAGCCTGGAGTTCGAAGCGACCGGTGAGGGCCTCCTCATGCGGCTCGCCTCCAGGGCACCCGACATGATAGCTATTACCCCGGCGCCGCCAACGCCACCCAACCTCAGGAGACGTCGAAGATTGCGCGAGCTGCAGATTCGCATGGAACGGCGCGTTGCCCCACGCGTCGTCCTCCCTGATTGGGACGCACACCTGTGGCTCCGGCCCGCTTCCACATTACCGGGGGGCGCACCCCCACCAGCGGCTCCCGCGGAGGGAGCATGCCGGGAAAATGTGGCCGGGCCGGCGCCGCTCCCGCACGGAATGAGCAACACGGCCGCAAGCTACTCCGCGGCAATCAGCACCAACCTGAACGCGCAAGAGGATCCGCCGGGTTACCAGCTGGGTTCGATCCGTAGCCTCGACACTTCCTTGCCCGTCGGGTCCCAGCCCGAGTCGGACGACGGGGAAAGTGTGCGCGGTCAGGAGCACCCGGGCCTGGACTACTCCGGGCTGCGCAACCGCGAAAGCCTTACTTCCTTCCAGGCCATTGCGGACTTCTGCCTCACCTGTTCTGACGATTCCAGCGAAGGGGAGTACGACCCCACGCGGGAATGCTTCGTCCTCGATGGCAAAGTAGAGTCCGTGGGAGAGGATGAAGAAACGCGCGACGGGGCCGGACACGACGAACCGGCACCAGCGCCCGCCGAGCCATCGGGCGAAGCCGCGCTCGCGCAGGCACAGCTCACCCAGGTGCAGGAGCTGGAAACCAGGCTCCAACAGGAGCGCCAGCAGGTACAGGAGCTGCGCGCAGCTCTGGAAGCCCGGCAGCCCGAGCGCGGCGAACGTGCGCGAGCTGCCGGGCGTATCGCTCAAGCGCGCATCATGGGTGACGGCAACAACGCCAGCCCTGCCATGCCGCCGCGGGCAAGCCAGAAGCTCGTCGCCGCAGTAACCCTGATTCGGGCCATGCCCGAGCCATCGACACCAGAGGCGCGCGATTTGCGGCGCCAGGTGCAGGCCCTTGTCGAAGAAGCGGCCGTTCAACAAGCGGAGAGTTCCGCCTCCCGCATGCGCCACCAGGCCAGTTCGAGAGCCGGAGGAAGCAAACGGGATAAGGAACAATCCGTCCATGCCCCACCTAGGGGCGCATGGATGCCTCACCGACCAACGAACGACGGAAAGGCGCTCATGACCGGCGACCGCGAAACGAGGATGTCCGCGAAGGACCGACTCGTGGACACGCGAGGCGCCATCGACGATGGCGACGCGCGCAACATCCTGAACATGAAGAGGCAGGACGCGGCGCCTCCTCGTAGTAGGCACCCCCGACGAGGGGGTCGCTACGACAGCGAGGAGGACAAAAGCCCGACGCCGGAACCCCCGGGAACCCCCGTGTTCAGCCGGAAAATCCGTTCGGCCGCCATCCCGCCGCGCTTTCGTCAGCCGACCACCATCACCAAGTATTCGGGCGAGACGAAACCCGAGACGTGGCTCAACGACTACCGCCTGGCTTGCCAGTTGGGCGGGGCCACCGACGACGCCATGATCATCCGCAACCTTCCGCTTCACATCGCGGACTCGGCGCGGACATGGCTCGAGCACTTACCCGTGAACCAGATCCACGACTGGGACGACCTGGTCAGGATGTTCGTGGGTAACTTCCAGGGCACGTACGTGCGCCCCAGAAACTCCTGGGACCTGCGTGGGTGCCGGCAGGCGGCCGACGAACCGCTGAGAGACTTCATCCGCCGCTTCTCCAAGCGCTGCACCGAGCTACCGAGCGTGGGTGACTCCGAAATCATCCACGCCTTCCTCGAGGGCACGACTTGTCGGGAGCTGGTGCGCGAGCTGGGGCGAAACCATCCCACCAGCGTCAACGCGCTGTTCGACATCGCCACCAACTTCGCCTCCGGGGAGGAGGCTGTCGGGGCGATTTTCGACGGCAAGACCAAGGGGAAGCGCGCGGAGGAGCTGCCCGCGGAGGGCAGCAAGTCCAAGGGAAAGGCTAAAAAGCAGAAATGAGGCGGCAAGGGCAGGAAGCCTTGGCAAGCCGCGCAGCAGCAGCAGGGCGAGGACTCTGACGAGGCCCTCGTGGTCGAGAGAGGCCGCAAAGGCCCTCGAGGCCTGTTCGACGAGATGCTGAAGAAGCCATGCCCGTACCATAAGGGCCCTGTCACCCACACCCTCGAACAGTGTGGGATGATCAAGGGTTACTTCAGGCGCACCTCCGCGAAGGAGGATGGCCCGAAGAAGGATACGGGTGATGGCGGCAACGACGAGTTCCCCCATGTGGAGAATGTCTTCTTCATCGTGGGGGGACCCACGGTGAACGCGACGTCCCGAGAGCAGAGACGTGAACGCCGAGAGGTCTTCTCCGTTCACCCCGCGACGCCAACCTACCTCGCCTGGTCGGACGAGACCATCTCCTTCGGCCGCGAGGACCACCCGGACTATGTCCCGAATCCGGGACGATATCCGCTTGCCGTCGACCCCATCATCGGCAACACGTGATTCTCCAAGGTGCTGATGGATGGGGGCAGCAGCCTCAACATCCTATACGTCCACACCTTAGAGTTCATGGGCATCGACACGAACCAGCTGAGGCCAAGCAGGGCGCCGTTCCACGGCATCGCGCCAGGGAAACGGGTCCAACCCCTCGGGCAGATCGACCTACCCGTTTGCTTCGGCACTCCCGACAACTTTCGGAGGGAGACCCTCACCTTTGAGGTGGTGGGATTCCCAGGCGCGTACCACGCCATCCTCGGGCGTCCGTGCTACGCCAAGTTCATGGCGGTCCCCAACTACGCCTACCTCAAGATGAAGATGTCAGGGCCAAAGGGCGTCATCACCGTGGGATCGTCGTACGAGCATGCTTACGCGTGTGACGTCGAGTGCGTCGAGGGCGCGGAAGCGCTCGCCTACAGCGAGACCCTGGTGGCGGACCTGGAGAAGATGGCGAACGAGGCCGTCGACTCCGCCAAGAGGCACGCAGGCACCTTCGAGGCTGCAGAGCACACCAAGGCGGTGCTCCTCGACCCCAATGCCCCCGAAGGCAAGGCGTTGAGGGTCAGCACCACCCTCGACCCCAAATAGGAAGCAGTGCTCGTCGACTTCCTCCGCGCCAACGCCGACATCTTCGCGTGGAGACCCTCGGACATGCCGGGGATTCCGAGGGAGGTCGCCGAGCACAGCCTCGACATCCAGCCCCACTCCAAGCCGGTGGTGCAGCGACTGCAGCGGTTCGACGAGGAAAAGCGCCGCGCCATCGGGGAGGAGGTGCACAAGCTCCTGCAAGCCGGATTCATCATAGAGGTATTTCACCCGACCTGGCTTGCTAATCCTGTTCTAGTTAAGAAGAAAAACGGAAAATGGCGCATGTGCGTAGATTATACCGGTTTAAACAAAGCATGCCCTAAGGTTCCGTTCCCCTTGCCTTGAATAGATCAGATAGTAGACTCCACTGCTGGGTGTGAATTGCTATGCTTTCTTGATGCTTATTCCGGTTATTATCAGATTAAGGTGAAAGAGTCCGACCAGCTCGCGACTTCTTTTATCACCCCGTTTGGCATGTTTTGCTACGTCACTATGCCGTTCGGCCTCCGAAATGCTGGAGCTACACACCAGCGATGTATGCAACATGTTTTCGGAAGCCACATCGGGCGGACCGTTGAGGCATATGTTGACGATATCGTTGTGAAAACCAGAAAGGCAGACGATCTGGTAAACGATTTGCAAACCGCATTCGGTTGCCTCCAGGCAAACGGGGTAAAATTAAATCCGGAAAAATGCGTATTCGGGGTGCCGCGAGGCATGCTATTGGGTTTCATCGTCTCCCAACGAGGCATCGAACCCAACCCCGAAAAAGTCTCGGCCCTGGAACGGATGGGGCCAAGTCGGGACCTCAAGGGGGTGCAAAGGGTACTGGGCTGCCTCGCAGGTCTCAGCAGTTTCATCTCTCGACTTGGTGAAAAGGGGCTACCCTTGTACCGGCTCCTAAAAAAGCACAAACGCTTTTCATGGACCCCCGAAGCCCAAAAAGCCCTCGACGGGCTAAAAGCGTCGCTCGTACGCGCACCGATCCTCACGCCGCCGTAGAACGGCGAGCCCCTCTACCTATACGTGGCTGCGACAACGCAAGTTGTCAGAGCCGTCATCGTTGTAGAACGGACACAGGAGGGCCACGCTCTGCCGGTCCAGAGGCCGGTGTACTACGTCAGCGAGGTGGTGACCGAAACCAAGACGCGGTATCCACAGATCCTGAAGCTAATCTACGCTGTAGTGCTCGCGCGACGAAAGCTGCGACACTACTTCGAGGCCCACCCGGTCACCGTGGTCTCATCTTTCCCCTTGGGGGAGATAGTCCGCAACCCGGACGTCTCGGGTAGGATAGCGAAGTGGTCGATGGAGCTCGTAGGAGAAGCTCTCTCCTACGTGCCGCGAAAAGCGATAAAATCGCAGACCTTAGCGGATTTCGTCGCTGAGTGGACCAACGTCCAACTTCCACCGCCACAGATCCAAGCCGAGTGTTGGACCATGTACTTCGACGGGTCGGTGATGAAAACCGTGGCAGGCGCGGGCCTTCTCTTTGTTTCGCCCCTCGGGGAGCACGTCCGGTACGTGGTTCACTTGCACTTCCCGGCGTCGAACAACATGGCGGAGTATGAGGCCCTCCTCACCGGGCTCCGCATCGCCATCGACCTCGGCGTCAAACGCCTCGACGTCCGGGGAGATTCCCAGTTGGTCATCGACCAAGTGATGAAGAAGGCAAGCTGCCGCGACGAAAAGATGGAGGCGTATTGCAACGAGGTTCGCCGCCTCGAGGACAAATTCTATGGCCTCGAGCTGAACCATATCGTGCGCAAATACAACGAGGAAGTGGATCAGCTGGCCAAGATCGCGTCAGAGCGAATCACTGTTCCCCCGAACGTCTTCGCCCGCGACCTCGACCGACCCTCCGTCAACTTCGAACAAAAGGCCGGAGCCCTCGAGACGCCCTCGGGGGCTGAGGAAGTCGAGCCCATGGAAGAGGACCCCTCGAAAGGGGGGTTCGAAGCCCTCGACGTTGAAAATTCTTCGGCTGAGGCCATGGAAATTGACGTGGACACACGACCGCAAGACTGGCGTGGCCCATACCTCGCGTGGATCGACCGCGGGGAGCTGCCCTCGGACCGGACCGAGGGGCACCGCATCGCCAGAAGGGCCAAGACCTTTGTCTCGGTCGGCGGCAAGCTGTACAAGCGCAGTGCCTCGGGGATTCTGCAGCGATGCATCCCCATCCCCGAGGGAAGGCAGTTGATCCGCGATATCCATGCCGGGGCGTGCGGACACCACGCGGCGCCGCGTACCCTCGTGGGTAACGCGTTCCGGCAAGGCTTTTACTGGCCTACCGCCGTATCTGACGTGAACGAAGTCGTGCGCACCTGCGAAGGGTGCCAATTCTACGCACGAAAGACGCATCTCCCGGCGCACGCCCTGCAGACCATCCCTGTAACATGGCCTTTCGCGGTCTGGGGGTCGGATCTCGTGGGGCCTCTCCGCCCAGCGCCCGGGGGCTTCACCCACTTGTTGGTGGCTATCGACAAGTTCTCGAAGTGGATCGAGGTCCGGGCCATCACCAGCATCAGATCTGAGCAGGCCGTACCAACTCGATTCGGGGTACCCAACTCGGGGTACCCAACTCGATCATCACCGACAACGGCACCCAGTTCACCGGCAAGAAATTCTTGGAGTTCTGCGACGACCATCACATTCGCGTGGATTGGTCGGCCGTAGCACACCCACAAACGAACGGGCAAGTAGAACGTGCCAATGGCATGATACTACAAGGCCTGATGCCAAGAATCTTCAACAAGCTAAACAAGTTTGGCCGGAAATGGGTGGCTGAGCTGCCATCGGTGATTTGGAGTCTCAGGACAACCCCAAGTAGGGCCACGGGCTTCAGCCCGTTCTTCCTTGTCTACGGCGCCAAAGTCGTCCTCCCAACAGACTTAGAGTACGGGTCTCCGAGGCTCAAGGCCTACCAAGAAGACCAAAACCAGCGGAACCGCGAGAATTCGCTGGACCAGGTGGATGAGGCTCGCGACGTAGTGTTGCTTCACTCAGCACGCTACCAGCAATCGCTCCGGCGGTACCAAGCTCAGAAGGTGCGGCGTCGAGACCTCCACGAAGGGGACCTGGTGCTGAGGTTACGCCAAGACAATCGAGAGCGCCACAAGCTCACTCCGCCATGGGAAGGACCATTCATCATCGCCAAAGTCCTCAAGCCTGGCACTTACAAGCAGGCGAACGAGAAGGGCGAGGTCTTCACCAACGCCTGGAACATCCAACAGCTACGTCGCTTCTATCCCTAAAACTCACAGTATTTCTTGTAAATACTTCATGTTCTTAGTCAACAACGATGAAAAGTTTGCGAAAAACATGGAAACATTGTTACTAACAACAATAAAACAGGGCGACTCGCCTTTACCCTCGAAGCTGATTCGAGGTAAAAACGAGCCTCCCTCGGGGGCTACCGGCGGACCGACCCCCCAACCGTTCCGACCCCTTTTTTCCATGCGCTTCTTTTTCGAAAACATGTTGTCAAACCTTTCCTCCTTAAGTCCAGAAAGATGTAAGCAAGGCACGAGTCTACCGCGGCCGAGAACCGGTAGAGTCGTGGGACCGCCTACGCCCCCGAAGGCTACGGCATCCCCCTCACCACTCGACGCCAAAGTTACTAGTGTTCCTCTGCCGAAAACGATCTCGAGTTAAGAGGAAGGCACGACACGCCAAACAAACGAAACCTCGGTTGCAAAACCCTAATTAAATCCAAACGTCCTTATTTATCATACTGCTAACCACGAAAATACGGGACCAAACTCCCGGAATCACTGCAGGAACGCACGGAGACGGACTCGGCGTCCCAGAGATCGCGAGAAGGGTCTGATTTTTTCCTTTAATCGAAACCTAGAAAGCGTTATTAGTCCTTTCCCCTCAAAGATCAAGGAAGACTAAAAGCAAGGAGTAAGTTACTACAGATGACAGTTGGCCGGGTCGTGGGACTGCTTACGCCCTTGAAAGGCCACGGCATCCCCCCCCCCCCCCGTCGCCCAACGCTCAAGTAACTCACAAAAACGAACTCCTTGGCAAAGGTTATTCCTAAATCATGAGAAAAGGCACAATTTTGCACGGAAATTTTTCAACACAAATACGAGATCGTGCTAACCCACGAAAGGGTTAGACACAAACAAGATTCATTCCTTACACGCCGCGAATGGCGAGATCACGATGAGAAATTACACTCGGCCATAGGCCATTTTAAAGATACAAAGACTGGAGCCACCCTAACGGGGATCTTGTATTCCTTCAGTTAGCCGGCCAGCACACTATCACGAGAAGCAGTTTCCACAGCTTTCTCGTCGATTTTCCTCTGGCACCCAGCTAACCGAAGAACCTGGTGGTCGGGCGACTGTGGAACGGAGGACGTTGGACCACTTGACCACCCAACAGGGCCCGGCTTCGCGCCCTGCCGTTGATGAGTTCCCTCGCAAGGATGATGGCCGGCGAACGTCATCTGCTAGTTTCCTAGCGAACGAAGCGCCCGCCGCAACGTCCTTGCAGCGCCTCGCCTCCGGCAAGGTCACCGGCTCCCCGATGAGGAGCGCGATGCCCTGCTCCTTTCCCGCAGCATGCCCACCACCTCTCGTCGACTTTCTTCTAGCATCAGTGGCGCGCGCCAAGGACGAAACCCTGGACCACTCTACTCCCACTCTCAAACCCATCGGGAGGATGAAGCTCATGACTCTGCATACCTGACAAGCTACACAAGAACCCGGTGATGATCTTCTCCCCCGCCTGGACGCCTGCTTTTATAGACGTCCAGGGGTCGCGACTGTTACTCCCGTGGGTGGATGATCGCGAGATTCTCGTGCGGATGCGAACCGCCAGCCGTATCAAGCGGGCAGCCTTGATTGCCTCCTTGACTCAGCCTGCCCACGGTACGGTTCCCGCGCCCAACGACCCACAGGCGAATCAGCCGCGAACCAGGTGGACGGACCGGGACAAAGGAAGTCACCTGAAAGCGCCTGGACGGGGAAGCCAGCTCAAGCCACTGATAATTGGGCCCGGCCGCGTGGAAAACCATCCCAAGGCGGGCAACCACGTTTATCCAGTGTGCAGCAAGGAGAGTCGGCGCGCCAGACGTCCAGATTGTCGCGTCGCCTCAGGCCTTACCTGAACATGACGCTTCGCCATAAAATGCGCGCCCATTCAAACCGTGCCATCACCAGCAGCCTGACCGAACGCACGCGTCGAGTGCGGCCATGGACTGAGCCGCTGACACATGGGCCGGGCGCGCGTGGCGCATCGATGACAAACGGGGGCCCCTCTCCTTCTCCCCGGGGAGCGGCACGCGCAAGCGGCGGCATTTACTGCGGCGCGGTAAAACGAAATGACGCGGCAGCAGCGCCTGACCGCCTGTCGCCTCGCTTCTCCCTGGCGCACGCCAACTCCGCCTAAAAAGGCGCGCCCACTACGCCCATCTCGCCCACTCCGTGCCACGTTAGCCACGATCACGCCCGCCAGCGGTCGTGCGCGGGCCCGCAAACCGAAACGTCAGACAACCCAACCGGTTGGTTCCTTCCAAGGTAAGACAACGATGCCCCTCTCCCCCGAGGCGCAGGGTGATACTAATCAGGGGCCCAAAGCCCAAGGCTCGAAAGGATTCGATGGGCGCCCCAGATTAAGCGATGCGAAGGACGCCGGTCACGCTCGACCAACCCTTGAGCCCGCTGCTCGAGGGCGACCCGCACCTTTCGCGAGGCCCCACTGATCAGGAGTATGAAGCCTGGCCCGCGAAAGGGTTCGACAGGCGCTCCGGATCAACAGAGTCAGGGACAATTCGGGCGTGCTCAACGGACTTTACCCCAAACACGAAGTTTGGGGGCGCCCCTGTTGTGTTCAAGGCCGGACAAAGGCAGCTAGTGGGGGGATCCCAACGAGGGAGAGCTTTCGCGCCCTCGGACCCTGTCGAAAGGGATCGAGCCCCACCTAGCAAACCTTTGCAAGCGCTACATGGACATGTCTCCGGACCACGAGCCGACTCCCAATGAACAGAGCACGGACGTCCACTTGAACTACCCGCTAACAGCTCACCGAGGCATCCGTGTACGCTGCCCAATTCGAGGGTTGCACGAATGACCTCACCCCTCTCCCCCGCGAAGGGGAAGCGAGGGTCGCAACTCAAAGACAAGAAGCCTATCCGACCGCCTCCACTCGGGCCAGGGGCTCGGGGGCTCCTTGCAGCATATCCTCCTCCTCTTACGCGCGAAACGCGTCGAAGCCGTGCGGGGTCCACCCCCCGAATTCCAAATAACTCGACGTCATCCCCACAATCCGCCACGTCAAATGGGGAGCGACTAACACAACCTTCGGAAATCAAAGCCCTTGCACGAGTAAACTCACTCCTCCAAGGGCTCGGGGGCTACACCCGCGGGTGCGCTCGCGCGCCCCCACGGAAGAACGTGCATAATCAAGAAGGAGTAATCCCCGCAGAAGGCCCGAGAACGATCCCGCGAACCGTCAGCCTCTGCCCGACTGACCCTCAGTCCGGCAGAGGCTCGGGGGCTACTGTCGGGGACAAACCCAGGGGGTCCCCTAATCATCGGGGAAATCGCCCTCAAAAAACGTTAACCACGAAAGGCCGAATCACCGGAAGCCCGGAAGGGCCACCAGGGCAACGCGGCCCGCCACAACTCACGGCCCAAAACAACCGTCCGAGCTCGCTTGACAAGGGGACCCAAGTGGCGGCCCCCGTCTCCGCCTCGCTAGAGGGCTGCGTACTCCCTCGAGCAGGCAAGACGACTCCGCCTCGCTCGAGGGCACCCCTCTACTCAACGCGGCGCGCGCCGGCGCCCCGCCCGACAACGGCATTTATTGCCCGCCCCATCAGGCGGACGCCAAAGGCAAAAGGCGATCTCTCCCCACGCCGCGCCGCTGACACCACAGAAGTTCGCTTTTCCACCTGCTTCGGTCACTATACGTCCTCACCGCCACTGTGCGGGCGCAAGCGGCACTGCGCAAGGCCCCTGTGCGGACTTGCAGGCGTCATTCCGCACCACTATTCCACCCACTCCCGTCCTTTCCTCCCGGGGCACCCCTCGAATGGGCGTGAAGAACCCTCGAACAAACATATGAGCAGCGACCGAGTACAGAATCCGATCAGGCATGGCCCGGTGATGACGAACGCCGGGTCAAATCCACCAAATCTCGGCCATTCCCTGGTAAGCCGGGCACGCCGCGCACTGTGGTCGACAGCAACCACCATGCCGACCCCTGTGCCGCCAACTCCCGTCCTTCTCCACCTGCCACGCCCTCGAATCAACCAGCGACGGGCAGCTGGACACGGATTACGGCAACGACACCCCTCGAAACCACTCCAGGACAAGCACAGGGATGGCCACGACACCCGCAGAAGCCGGGGCTCGCCATAAATCCTCTGCCAGGGTCAAGGACGATCGCACACCCGGTGCCATGCTCTCCGGTGCGTACCCCTGTAGCACACACCACAGTTGTATTTGTAAACCCCTCCCCCCCTTTTTCTCTCCTTGACCTATAAAAGGAGGAAGGGGGCGACGCGGAGAGGGGGGGACGAAAAACAATCACCCACACACACCGCCTCACACGATATCGGCACTCGCCTCAATCACACTCGTTTTCAGGGACTTGAAGACTCCTCCTCTCCCGCCTCGCTTGTAGCCTCCCCCCGCTGCAAGCACTCCGGTGCAAGATAGTATAGCGTCCCGAGCGCACTCTGCTGGACGTACGACCTCACGGTCGGAACCAGGATAAACCCTTGTCTCATTGTGCTAGCTCTTGCATCAATCGTCAGGGGACGGGACACAACGCATTCTGTGTGGCGCTGGGGATTGGCCTCCCAATCCCAGCACCGACACTTACCTTCGCCATTCCCCGCACCAGCTCGCGCCTCTGCTTTTCTCTCGCTTCCGAGCCCGCTAGCTGCTCTCTGCTCGTCCTTCCCGCCTTCGTCGCCTTTGCTCCCCGCTCCGTCGCCTGCCATGGTGGTCATTGAGGGCGTCACCGAGTGGACTCCATCCACCGCTACCGATCACCTCCTGGAGGGCCTGGTGACCGGCGGGCAACTCTCGCCCCGGGGCGATCCGGCGCGGCCGGCGTGGATTGTCCCGCCGCTGGCGGCCAGGGTGCCGAACCCGCCGGCGGGGTACGTGGTGAGCTTCATCCGCTTCCACGAGCGGGGCTTCAACGCGCCCGCCAGCCAGTTCATGCGGGGCCTTTTCCACTACTACGGCGTGGAGCTCCCCAACGCCGTCTCTTAGGCGGCGGCCTTCGTCAGCGTCTGTGAGGGCGTGCTGGGGATCGAGGCGCACTGGGACCTGTGGGTCCACCTCTTCCGCGCCGAGCTCAGCACGTCCGGCGCGGGGAGGGGGTGCGCCGTTCTTCGTGCGTCGGCGGTCTTACGCTCGCGCCGTTCGAGCCCCGGAAGCACATGTACCCGGCCTGCAGGATGACCACCAACAACAGCGGCTGGGCCAAGGGGTGGTTTTATCTGCGCAACGACGGCCTGGGGTTGCCGGAGTACACCGACAAGATCTTGATAGAGAAGGCCGACTCCTGGAGCCACGGTGTTTCCGGCGACGGTCAGCGGAAGAGGCTCCGCCCCGCCATCGACGCCCTTCGTACTCTGGAGGGGTCGGGTTTGACCGTGGCGCACGTGCTTGCGCACTGCCACCGCCGCCGGGTGGTTCCCCTCATGGAGAGACAGCTCCCTCTGTTCCGGATGACAGAGGGCGCTGACCCGGCGGCACTGGCGGCTTCGCGTATGTTGCCGGAGCCACTCCTTGAGGAGTACGTCGTCACAAGGGTGTGAACGGCGGTGCATCCAGACACTATGCCGAGCGACCTCTGGTCGTTCCGGCTGCGCCCCGATGAGGGCCACGTTTTGTCGGTAGGTCGTCATTTTCCCTCTCGAGCTGTCGGATTGATAACTTTGGATTTTCTTTCTTGATTCATTGTGGTTTCAGGAGGTGAACTGCGGCCTCTACCGCTCCCTCGCGCCGACTCCGGAGGTGCGCGCTTCGAACCGCGCCCGCCGCGACCGCGAGAGGGACGCGAAGGCGGCGAGGAAGGCCAGCAGCCAGAGGAGGCAGGCCCGGCGCGACGCGCACTCGGCGGCGCTCCGCCGGTAGAGGAGGGACTGCGGGACGCCGCCGGCGTCCCCAGAGGACTCCCCGGACCCACCCAACGAGGAGGAGGAGGAGGAGGAGATCGACGCCGGCGGGGCTTTGCCCCGGTGAGGAGGAGGAGATGACCGTGCCGCCGCTTGGGGCAGGCGCGGCGAGCCTTGGTGATTCCGCACCGGTGGTGGTGCGGACGGCGGTCGCGCCTGCCCGACCCGCGGCGCCGCGGGCGCAAGTGACTTCTACCCCTGCTGCGGGCGCGTCGCACCGCAGCAGATCGGATGCCGAGGGCTCGAGGGATTCGCAGCCCCCGAGCGGGTTGAGGGGGTCCTCGAGTTCGAGGAGGGCTCCCTCGACGGGCGGCTCGAAGCGGAAATTGCAGGCCTTGCAGGACTGCGTCCGGTAAGCCTCGCTTTGAACTATTCTCGTGGTTTTCCATCCCCCTTTGGTTTTTTGTTTCGTAATTTCCATTTTTCCTTTCTGATTCAGCGCTCGGGGTGCTGCCAAGGCCAACCCCAACCTCGCGCCTAAGAAGGCGTTGAAGGTCGGGGCGTTGGATTCCTCTCACGCCGGGGGATCGCGTTCGCGCGGGACTCCGCGTCCAGCAGCGACGCCCACAGCGATGCCGGTGGAGCCGGCGCCGGGGGTACGAGATTCCCGGTCGATGGAGACTGAGCGGGGGGGGGGGGGGGGCGCCCCCGATGGTGGTTACGGAGCCGGGGCAGGACGCCCTGGTGGTGGATGTGGAGCCGGGGCACGGCGCCCCGGTGATGGATGTGGAGCCGGGGCACGGCGCCCCGGTGATGGATGTGGAGCCGGGGCACGGCGCCCCGGTGATGGATGTAGAGCCGGGGCATGGCGCCCTGGTGGTGGGCGAGCAGGGGGGCCGTGCCACCGCCGTGGCCCAAGATGATGATGGCGGGCGTGCTCTCCCTGCGGGGGTGGCTGCGGTCGAGGTGCCGGCGGGGCTTTCCTTGGCCCGGGGGCTGCTGCCGGCGCCAGTGGCTGGGGGAGCGGCCGAGTGGGATACGGCCGAGGCGGCGCTGCGTCAGGGTCGGCGCGGCCCGAGCGCATGGCCGGAGGAGCCCGGCGTCTCCGCTCGAGTCTGGCGGGGCATGGCGGAGGAGAACGAGCT
Organism: Echinochloa phyllopogon; assembly: GCA_033239725.1. NCBI lineage: Eukaryota > Viridiplantae > Streptophyta > Magnoliopsida > Poales > Poaceae > Echinochloa > Echinochloa phyllopogon. Next base: position 22,030,790 of record BTCW01000012.1, read on the forward strand.
GTGGGCTCGAGCGGAGCGGGTCGGGACGGACCTGGAGCGGGCCATCACTGCCGCCGCCGATCTTCATTCCAGGCAGGCGCTGGAACTCTTCGAGGTAACCCCGTGCTTATCCATACTGCTTGGTGATTCGTCACCGTTTTTAGTTCGTGCCTTATCCTTGATGGTTCTTCGTGCAGCTTCTGCGGCAGGAGGCGGCGGACAAGACCGCGTGCATCGTGGACTTGTACGCCGATCTTCGTCGGTACCGTCAGGCGAACCTGGACCTGGGCACGGAGGTGACCCAGCTCACCGCCCGGGTGAGGGAGACGGAGACGGCCGCCCGCGCACACGAGGGTGCCAAGGCTCCCGCGGAGCAGGAACGCGACGCCGAGAGAGGCGCGGCGGAGCGGGGGGCCCGGGAACTGGCCGCGGCATTGGAGCGGCTCGAGCTCGAGCGCAAGGCGCGCGAGGAGGCCAAGACCAGGCTGCTGGAGGCACACGGCCAGCTCCAGCGGGAGCGCGAGGCGCTCACGGCGGAGCGGACGCGGCTCGAGCAGGAGCGCAAGGCGCGCGAGGCCGCGCAGTCTCAGCTCGCGGAGGCGACGGCCCGGGCAGAGCAGAAGGCCCAGGAGGCCGAACAGCTGGGCTGCTCGCTTCGGGAGAAGGAGGGTGCGCTTACCGAGGCCAGGGCCTTGGTAGATGGTATGGTTCTATGTTTTCTTAGCTTCCTTGGCTGTTTCTGTATTGGAGTTCGTTTTGACGTGCTCGATCCTTGTCAGGGCTGCGGAAGGCCGAGGCCGAGAAGGCGGACGAGGTGGTGGTTGTTCAAGCTGCCTACTCCGAGGCTCAGGGGGAGCTCGAGACTCTGAGGGCTGCCGCCGACGCCGTGTGCTGGGACATCCAGTGTGTCGACATCCCGTCGGGGTTGCAGTCGGGGTCGTCATTGCCCAGCCGCCTGAGGTCCTTGAGAGGCTGCGCGGCGGAGCGCCTCGAGAACGCTCTTCACCTTGGTGTGAAGAAGGCACTCGGCGTGGTGTCGACCCACTACGACATCGACCTTGTGGCGGTGGCGCGCGGCTACTTCATTGATGCAGACCTGGATGACGACGCCGCCCTTGCTGCTCTCGACGAGGCCGATGACAGTGCCGAGGACGCCGCCACGGCGCTTGCCACCAAGTTCGGGCGTGAGCTTTTTCCTGGCGAGGATGAAGATGCGCGCGCCGACATCGGGCCCGAGGCCGTGGCTGCCCCCGAAGCCGAGGCTGATCCTAAAGCCGACGCCATGGCGTCCCTTGAGGAGGCCATCGCCTCGGTGCGCCGTGATGACGATGGTCCTGGGGCCCTCGCGTCGGTTCCTTCGACTGCCGCCGCCGAGGCCGCCGCGCCCCCACAGGAAGGTGAAGCCTGAAAGGTTCAGGCTTAGAGGTCTAGATGTATCTTAGTTTTTAGGAGACTGACTCTGTACATAAACTAAGTTTGAATTTCGATTGTGCGCTTCGAACTTGTTTGGTTGTTCTATTGTTCTATTCTTGGCTTGGAGAGATTTTGGCCAGGTATTTTGAATCCGCGAGTAATTAAGGCGTGGAGTGGAGAGGGAGATGTCGTATCCCTTCGAGGGCGTAGGCGGTCTCACGACTCAGCCGGCTCCGACTTTAGTTAGCTCGCGCCCCGCATCTTTCTAAGCGCTCTGAGTTTTAGCACAATTTTAAAATTGGGACGATTAGGGGGGGGGGGGTAAACCCCCCTGCAGCCCCCGAGGGGGGCTTGGCTCTATCGAGACTAGGTAGAGAATAGGACCAAGTCCCCCTTGTTCATGCTGTTAGTAACAATGTTTCCATGTTTTTCGCAAACTTATCGAGGGGGGTAAGCCGTAGTCGTTGCACCACCGGCTTGGAGTGAGGCTGGATGTCGAGGCTGTGCTCGGCGACCTTCCTCGGAATACCCGGCATGTCCGAGGGTCTCCACGCAAAGATGTCGGCGTTGGCGCGGAGAAAGTCGACGAGCACTGCTTCCTATTTGGGGTCGAGGGTGATGCTGACCCTCAACGCCCTCGGGGGCATTGGGGTCGAGGGGCACCGCCTTGGTGTGCTCTGCAGCCTCGAAGGTGCCCGCGTGCCTTTTGGCGGAGTCGACGGCCTCGTTCGCCATCTTTTCCAAGTCTGCCACCAGGGTCTCGCTGTAGGCGAGCGCCTCCGCGCCCTCGACGCACTCGACGTCACACGCGTAAGCATGCTCGTACGACGATCCCACGGTGATGACGCCCTTTGGCCCCGACATCTTCATCTTGAGGTAGGCGTAGTTGGGGACCGCCATGAACTTGGCGTAGCACGGACGCCCGAGAATGGCGTGGTACGCTCCTGGGAATCCCACCACCTCAAAGGTGAGGGTCTCCCTCCGAAAGTTGTCGGGAGTGCCGAAGCAAACGGGTAGGTCGATCTGCCCGAGGGGTTGGACCCATTTTCCCGGTGCGATGCCGTGGAACGGCGCCTTGCTTGGCCTCAGCTGGTTCGTGCCGATGCCCATGAGCTCTAAGGTGCGGACGTAGAGGATGTTGAGGCTGCTGCCCCCGTCCATCAGCACCTTGGAGATTCGTGTGTTGCCGATGACGGGGTCGACGACAAGTGGATAGCGCCCCGGATTCGGGACATAGTCCGGGTGGTCCTCGCGGCCGAAGGAGATGGTCTCGTCTGACCAAGCGAGGTAAGTTGGCATCGCGGGGTGAATGGAGAAGACCTCTCAGCGTTCACGTCTTTGCTCCCGGGACGTCGCGTTCGTTGTGGGCCCCCCTACGATGAAGAAGACATTCTTCACGTGGGGGAACTCGTCGTTGCCGCCATCACCCGCACCCTTCTTCGGGCCATCCTCCTTCGCGGAGGTGCGCTTGTAATAACCCTTGATCATCTCGCACTGTTCGAGGGTGTGACTGACAGGGCCCTTATGGTACGGGCATGGCTTCTTCAGCATCTCGTCGAACAGGCCTCCCCCCTGAGGAGGGCCTCGAGGGCCTTTGCGGCCTCGCTCGACCGCGAGGGCCTCGTCAGAGTCCTCGCCCTGCTGTTGCTGCTGCGCGGCTTGCCGAGGCTTCTTGCCCTTGCCGCCTCGTTTCTGCTTTTTAGCCTTTCCCTTGGACTTGCTGCCCTCCGCGGGCAGCTCCTCCGCGCGCTTCCCCTTGGTCTTGCCGTCGAAAATCGCCCCAACAGCCTCCTCCCCAGAGGCGAAGTTGGTGGTGATGTCGAATAGCGCGTTGACGCTGGTAGGATGGTTTCGCCCCAGCTCGCGCACCAGCTCCCGACAAGTCGTGCCTTCGAGGAAGGCGTGGATGATTTCGGAGTTACCCACGCTCGATAGCTCAGTGCAGCGCTTGGAGAAGCGGCGGATGAAGTCTCTCAGCGGTTCGTCGGCCGCCTACCGGCACCCGCGCAGGTCCTAGGAGTTTCCGGGGCGCACGTACGTGCCCTGGAAGTTACCCATGAACATCTTGATCAGGTCGTCCCGGTCGTGGATCTGGTTCGCGGGTAGGTGTTCGAGCCATGTCCGCGCTGAGTCCGCGAGATGAAGCGGAAGGTTGCGGATGATCATAGCATCGTCGGTGTTGGCGGCGCCGGGGTTATAGCCATCATGCCGGGCGTCCTGGAGGCGAGCCGCATGAGGAGGCCCTCACCGGTCGCTTCGAACTCCAGGCTCCCAAACATGATCCGGTACCCGCGCGGAAGCGGGCTGGGGGACCCCGTGGCGGATCGTGGCGACATGGCCTTGGCGTGGCTTGTCGTCAAGGGAACTGATCGGGTGAATTGGGTTGATCACAGCGCAAACCCCCTACCTGGCGCGCCACTGTCGGTGCTGAGATTGGCCGCCCAACCCCAGCGCCACACAGAATGTGCTGTGTCCCGTCCCCTGACGTTTGATGCAAGAGCTAGCACGGTGAGACAAGGGTTTATCCTGGTTCCGACCGTGAGGTCGTACGTCCAGCAGAGTCTGCTCGTGGCGCTGTACTATCTTGCACCGGAGTGCTTGCAGTGGGGGGCTACAAGCGAGGTGGGAGAGGAGAATGAGTCTCCAAGTCCCTGAAAATGAGTGTGAAAGTGATTGAGGCGAGTGCCAATATCGTGTGAGGCGGTGATCGTGTGTGCGTCCGTCCCCTTCTCTCTCGCTCCCTTCCTCCTTTTATAGGCCAAGGAGAGAGGGGGGGAGGGGCTTACAAGTACAAGTACAGTGTGTGCTACAGGGGCGCGCACTGGAGAGCATGGCGCCGGGCGTGCGGTCGTCCTTTACCCTGGCAGGGGATTTATGGCGAGCTCCGGCTTCTGCGGGTGTCACGGCCGTCCCTGTGCTTATCCTGGAGTGGTTTCGACGGGTGGCGCCGCCGTAATCCGCGCCCAGCGGCCCTCCGCTGGTTGATTCGAAGGCGTGGCAGGTGGGGAAGGACGAGAGTTGGCGGCACAGGGGTCGGCATGGCGGTTGCTGTTGACCACAGTGCGCGGCGTGCCCGGTTTACCGGGGAATGGCCGAGAGTTGGTGGATTTGACCCGGCGTTCGTCATCACCGGGCCGTGCCTCACCGGAGTCCGTGCTCGGTCGCTGCTCATATATTCATTCGAGGGTTCTTCACGCCCATTCGAGGGCTGCACCCGGGGGGAAAGGACGGCAGCGGGTGGAATAGTGGTGCGGAATGACGCCTGCAAGTCTGCACAGGGCCTTGCGCAGCGCCGCATGCGTCCGCACAGTGGCGGTGAGGACGCATAGTGACCGGAGTAGGTAGAACAGCGAGCTCTACGGTGTCAGCGGCGCGGCGTGGGGAGAGATCGCCTTTTGACTTCGGCGCCCGCCCGATGGGGCGGGCATTAAATGCCGTTGTCGGGCGGGGCGCCGGGGCGCGCCACGTTGAGTAGAGGGGTGGCCTCGAGCGAGGCGGAGTTGGCTCGCCCGCTCGAGGGGGTGCACGGCCCTCGAGCGAGGCGGAGTTGGCTCGCCTGCTTGAGGGGGTGCGCGGCCCTCGAGCGAGGCGGAGTTTGCGTTGCGCCTGATCCGGGGTGTCCGGGTCCCTCGAGCGAGGCGGAGACGGGGGTCGCTACTTGGGTCCCCTCGACAGGCGAGCTCGGACGGCTGTTTTGGGGCCGTGATAAGCTGTGACGGGCCGCGCTGCCTTGGTGGCCCTTCCGGGCTGCTGGTGATTCGGCCTTCCGTGGTTAACGTTTTTTGAGGGTGATTACCCCGATGGTTAGGGGACCCCCTGGGTCTGTCCCCGACAACTGCATTGCAAGGATTAATGGATGTCGGTGGAGAATTCATGCTTCTACAATGGGTGACCATTTAACTGTGAAGGTAATTATCACTTCACTTCATAATGCTACATATTGTCACACATGTTCTAACACTACTTTGCCTATTGCCTTTTACAGGTCAAGAAGAATCCTCATGAACATGATTGTCAGAGTACTAGAAGAAGTGGCAGAGTGAAGGGTGCCTCTAAATTCTGGGTAGCTGACAAAGTTAAGGACTGGTTGTTGGTTAATCGAAAGATCCCAGCAATGGAGCTACAAAGGAGGCTGAAAGATCAGTACAAGGTGCAGATCCATTATAAGAGGGTTTGGTATGGTAAGGAGCTTGCTCTCACTGAATTGTTTGGTGACTGGACAGAGAGTTTTGATAACTTGTATAGGTTCAAGGCACAAATGGAAAAATCAAGTCCTGGTAGCTTTGTTATCATTGATCATCACACTATCAACAATAAGATCAGATTCAACACATTAGTTTTTGCAATGAAACCCTGTATTGATGGGTTTCTCCAAGGTTGTAGACCTTATTTGGCAGTAGATAGTACATTTCTTACTGGAAGGTTCAGAGGACAGTTGTGTGATGCTTGTGCAGTAGATGGGCACAACTGGATGTATCCTGTTGCTGTAGGAATTATAGATTCAGAAACTAATGACAACTGGATTTGGTTCATGGAAAGGCTGAAAGAAGCTATAGGGACTCCTCCTGGTTTGACATTTTGCACTGATTGTGGTCAAGCTGTGATGGCAGGTGTTAGTGAAGCTATCTGTTTAGTGATGTTTCCTTCTGTTTGTCTATCTATGAACTTGTGAACCTATGAACTTGTGAACCTGTTCAGCTTTTGTTTGTTCCATGTGAACTTGGTATGTAAGCAGGAAACTATGGTACTTCTAGATTATGTCAAAACCTGGTATGTAAGCAAATATTGCACTATGGTATGTAAGCTATGGTACTTGTGGATTGAGTATTATTCTAGATTTGACAATAGATAGAACATGTCTTGATTTGGCAAACATAGCATTCATTACATAGATACCCACACATCACTGCTACCCACACATCACTGCTACATACTACAACTACTGGAATGGCCATCTCCTACTTCTGCATCACTTCTTCATTATCGCATACAGAGCTAGAAAGATGCAAACACACAAAAGCTTCTCAATCCATTTCAGATGCTCCATGACTCTTTCTTCAGCCATTTTCCCCTCTCTTGTCGTCGGAGCTTCAGCCACTGGAACAGCTGCAACAGTTTGAGGAAGAACTGGAACTGGGGTGAGAGATGCAGCAGCAGCAACGGGAGCTGGACCAGAGTTTTCCCCCATCTCGTCCTCCCAAAGGAAAAACTGGCAGCCGTCGGCCTATTCATCAAGATGTACCAACATGTTTCGTAACCCATTAGCCAACACAGTGTACCGAATCAATCAAGTTAGAGAAAACTTACATGAAAATATGGACACTTGTAGAAGCTGCGTCCTAGATTCTCTGGAGTGCTAGCCCTGAACCAGTTTGCAACCACTCTACAGTTGGGGCAAAACACCCTCCTCCTCCTCCTCCTACCACCATTGAACGAAGCTTGAGACATTCTGTTGTGGAACTAAAGAGGAGAGGAAGATGCTAGCAACCACGGATAAATGGACACAGAGCGAGGGAGGGAAAGGAGCTGGTACCGTATATAAAGAGGGGTTTTGGCGCCAATTTTCCCGCCCTGCCCGGAATGGCACCGAGGGAAACTGCAAAACTTTAGTGACCTGGGGGCAACATAGACATTCTGCCCCTCTGTTAACCTCCGTTACCCAACAAATACACGGCAGTGGCAACAAAGGGAACAAAAACTAGGTACGGTGTCGCACAGGGAGACAACTTTTTTCATGGCATTCACGGAACGAGAACTTTTTTTAATGGCTCACAAGTAATTGACCATTGTGGAAGTCAGGAACTCAAACTCGTGCGAACGATACTTAGGGTGTGTTTGGATCCAGGGACTAAAATTTAATCCCTCAAATAAATGACAATTAGAAGCATTAAACATAAACTAATTCTAAAACTAATTACGTAAGTCATATCTACTCCGCGAGACGAACCTAACAAGCCTAATTAACCTATAATTAGTACATAATTATTAAATTTTTACTGTAGCATTATATTGTCTAATCATTGACTAATTAGGCTTAATAGATTTTAGGCTTAATAGATTCGTATCGTAAATTAGTTCTTCCTTATGTAATGCATTTTTAATTAATCTATAAATAATACCTCTAATTAACATTCTTCCATTCGATGTGACTGTCCCTGGAACATCAAACGAGTTAAATTATATTGACGATGCTCTTCCTTATCTCGGGCAAGCATTCTGTACGCTGACCTTACTGAACATATGCCTGCTTGGAAATATTTCAGTCCATTGTTCCCAAAGACGCTGCTACCGCTTCAAACCATATCAATGTCTACTACTTATTTAATCAATGGGCCATATTTCAAAAAAAAAAACATAGGACATTGAAACCTAAAAACATATGATACAGATTGCATTTTCGCGCAAGAAACAGACCACACTTTTGAAAAGAATGTTTTGAAAACGAAGATAATAAATAGAACCTAAAACTAAACATAGTTGGAAAAGAACTTAGATCAGTAACGTTAAAACCAATAGAGCTCGAAATCAGGAATGTAAATATGTACGGATCGAAATGACAAGGGAGCTCAATATATCATAGAACCCACAGAGGTCTAAGTGAGATAATAGCAGAGCAAAGATGTTCAAATAACTCTTGGTAAACATTACCAACTTTAGACAAAAGTTCTACTAATATAGGCCGACAATTCACTGATACTGAAATAAAACATCCATGGCTACCAACAGGCCAGTCTTATGCAGTAGATAAGCTAAACCTATGGGCGAGCAACATTTGGTGGCGGAGCCGCAGCTGCACCAGCAGGGCCAGGACCACCAGGACGGGGGCCTCCTTGGCCACCAGCAGGCCTATCCTCCTGAAGAAAACACAGGGCAGCAGATTAGCAATGACAAATACAAAATGAAATAAAAGAACTAGGAAAAGAGAGCTCTCAAAATTACAGAACAAACAAGCTACAAATTCCAAGTTGCCTGACACAATCCATTGCTAAGATTTTCCATTCTTAAATGATCAGCTGATAATGTGTGGGTAATAGCTGACAAAGTGAGTAAAATGGTGATAAATATTGGGACCTGTTCATCCCACAGGCACTGTTCTTGCCGTAGGGGCAACGTATTAGTCCCAAACACATGATTCAGCAAGTTATGTTCAAGCTATGGGCAAGCAATGATGTAAAAGTATAGGCAAGCAAACCATGTGTATATAAATATGAAAAGCCATTAGCATTTTCCATTGTTAATGATCAGCTAAAAATAAGCGGCTATTAGCTGACAAAGTGAATAAATGGAAATAAATCTTGGGACCTGTTCATCCCACAGGCACAACATTAAAGCCATAGGGGCAACGTAGAAGTCCCAAACACATGCAATGTGAAATCAACTAAATCTATATACATTTGAGAAGGAAAAGTACTGTTTCATTTTACGTCAATACAAACTACACAGATTTCAGAAGGAAATTAGAATATAAGTTACAGAAGAAAAAGGTGCTGTCCTGTTTTATGTCAAACAAACTATTGCTATCATGTGTTTGATAATTTCCAACGGGAACACATTCTGGTTTCCATCTTACAACAGACAAAACAATAGCTGTTAAACAGATGATATCTTTTCAATGTATTAACATGTACCATCATTAATTTCAGCTAAAACGTAATATGAGATAAAGAAGTGAATTAATTTGTATTCTACGTCAGGGATCCGTTCATCCCAAAGGCACTGTACAATTGCCCTTGGGCAGACGGAGTCCAAAACATATGTCTACAATATAGAAGACTTCCACTTAGTTAATAAAAAAGGGAAGCAGGTCCACTTTTGCCATTCCAGAAACTAAAACTAAAACTACATGCAGAAAACAGTACATAACAAAGGATAGCTACCACATCAACTGATCAGGTAATACCAAATGTTCACAACCTGAGGCTTCTAATAGAATACAACTAAATGGCTGGACCAAATCCAAGGAAAAGGCAGTAATCCATCCTCAATTTAATTGCAACATGACAAAGGCGCTGATCAATAATGAGCAGATAAGCTCATCAGGGATCGTTGGCAACATAAATCAGGATGACAAAAATATGCATTTCACAGATCTGTTCGCGGGCAGCTAATATATGACATGCGTTAAATCAGTGCACTGATAGAACTTTTCATACCCTGCGTCTGAAGCGTTCCGGCGGCTTGCGGTCCCGGCGCTTCTCACGGGAACGAACGCGGACGATATGGGCGTGGATCGCGCAGGAGACGCAGTGGTGCACCTTGGCGTACAGCTTGGGAAGGACGTACCCTGAACAACAAAAACAGTCGAACACCCATCAGGCCAGCAAAACCAAGAGGGGTTTTAATGAAGAAACAGATCTGGATGACGAGATAGATTTACCGTCATGGACGCACGCCTCCTGGACGTCCCTGATGGCCGCCTGCTCCACGATGTTCCTCACCTGGAACCTCTTAATCGCCTTGTCCTGCAACCAGCAAGGCAGGAACAACGAACGGATCAGAAACAACATCAAGCGGGCTAGAGAGAGAGAGAGAGAGAGCGAGGAAGCCGACGAGGCCTTTACTCACCTTGGGGCAGCACTTGGCGCAGTTGGAGCAGCGGATGTACTTGACATGGCCGCGGCCGTGCTTGTTGCGGCCGCCGTTGCGGCGCTTGAAGGTCTGCGGACATAGTATAGCAGGTAAGGAAACAGATTAGATCGGAGTCGGATGGAGCAGCAAGGTGAGGGAGAAGGAGATCGAGAATTCGAGATTGCGGCTTGGGACTCACCATGGCAGCGGACCGGAGGCGGCGCAAGAGGTCGAGTCCTGAAGCCTCACTAGGGTTTCCCAAGGTCTGGGTGGCAGAATTTATAGGCAGAGGGTTCGGTTGTGGGAGACTACCTGGGCCGTTTACTGTTATGGGCTTACGGGCCAGTGATAAGTGGACCTGAAAGACTAGTTTATGGGCTGGAGATGCAGGCCCAGCTAGATACCAGTCTGGTGAGAGAGAGGCTGAGAGCTGGCCCGGTTGGGCTGTTTGATTTTGTGTAAAGTTTCGGATGCACGAGGCCCCCAGGCCCTGAAGAGACCTGTGCTTCTTCCTGCCGTTCACCTCTCCCCGAGTCCCCGTTTCTCGTGGCCTTCTTTCCTGCCGGCGACGGCTGGGCGAGCAGCGCCGCCCTTCGCCGATCTTTGTGGAGCCCCTCGCCGGCGACGAGCATCTAGCAGGTACGCCCGTCCCTTCTATTCCTTTCCCGTACCTTACCTTCCACCTTGAGAAACCGAGCACCCCAAACCCTAACGTAAGCTCTTTGTTGAATTCGGATCTGACCCAGTTACAATCATATGTATTGTGCTCACTAACTTCAATGTTTTGCAAATCGGGTTATATGTACACCCATGTATGTCCCCACACCCTAGCATGACCACCAAACTGAAAGGAAGTAAAAAAAAAGGCATTGAGGCTATATATGTTGCTACATGACTCTCGGCTGCGGTTTTATGTGGTTGTTTGTTCCTTATGATGATGCTTCTGATGTGTAGCAGGTCTGCGCAGTGAGCTGAGCTGATCAAGATGTCTGGAAATGTGAGTTGCTCTTGCTTGGACAAAAAGGGGAATCTCTTTTAATGTGCGGAGGCACCAGTAGGCGCATTCCTTCTGATCTCTTGCGTGTTGTGTTGTGCAGCCTGTCGGCGTCGACAACACTTCTAGGAGGAAGTTTGACAAGGAAGAGTACTTGGAGCGAGCTCGACAGAGGGAGCAACGGGAGAAGGTCATCACGCAGTCCTCTTCTTTTAATTTCATCAACACTCAAGAAATCTATGACCATACTTATCCTTCCCACTATGTGTCGCTAACTTTTCTGTGTTTGTCTGTTGCTGATCCAGGAGGAAGCCCGGAAAGGCAAGGGTATGTGGTCCAATTATCAGTTAAATAAAATATGAATTTGTACCAATTTGTGGTCTATTAAACTGAATTATTTTCATGTATGAATACAGACAGGGGCCCTCCTGTGCAAAGACAACCTCTGAAGCACAGAGACTATGAAGTTGATCTTGAGTCTCGTCTTGGCAAGACTCAGGTTTGTAAATGTCTTGCAAAATTGTGTTACATTAGAGGCAAATATGGTGCTAAGCTATAGAAATGACTTTCATTTCCTCCAGTTTTTCACTCTGATGAAGAACTCGCTTTCAGTTGATCACCTTTCTGTTCTAGAAGTTAATTAACATTGGCATTATTTCTTTTTTCAGGTGGTGACCCCAATTGCACCATTGAATCAGCAGGTTTGTCCAGAAATCCCATAGGACATGGTATTTAGTGTTTACAGGAGCAATTGAATTGTTTTCATTCTCGACAAGACTTGCTAGAAGATATGTATATTTTGTATGTAAACTTGAAGTTCATCTGTTTGCAGAATCTCAGTTGATTGGTATTCATTACATTTTGCTTTTTCCTACATATCAAATTCTGTTTATAATAAGCTTGCTATTCTTACATAAATGAACATCTTGTGTTCATGATTAATTCAACTTTTAAAAGTTTCTTCTCAAGTTTAGCTACTTGCTGACAGGCTGGATACTATTGTTCTGTATGTGAATGTGTTGTTAAAGATTCGGCCAATTACTTGGATCATATAAATGGCAAGAAGCGTAAGTGTCTGGAACTCTAGTTTAGGTCTCACTTGGTGCCTTCATACATGTATCTTCATCTTTTGTGGTTTGAACATTTTCCAGATCAGAGAGCATTGGGCATGTCTATGCGTGTTGAAAGGGCATCACTTGAACAGGTAGAATATCTGAACATGTCTGTTTGATACTATGGTCTACAATTGGAAATTATAAATTTTATTCATGTCATAATTAAGTAGCAGACCCACATTCAAATTAAGATATCATAAACTCCAGCCATAAACTCCTGTAGAATCCAGCTTAGTTCAAATGAAGCTTTAATTCCTTGTAAACTCCTGTAGAATCCAGCCATTTGGCGGCACTTTGCCTATTTTCTGCTTGCTTTGATGGTGAAGCAGAAGCTGTGCTTAAGGGACCCATCATATCATGGTATTATTTTCCCCGTCTGTTGTTTGTTTTCACAAGTAACTTTCTGGCTGCAGGTTCAGAAAAGGTTCGAGGCACTTAAGAAGAGGAAGGACCCAAGCACCTTTACTGAACAAGGTGAGAAAAAGAAATTTTCAAACATATGGTGCCAGTTTCACCCCATGCCCATGATGCTCTTTGGAATGGCAAAATCATACCCTTGTGTTTTGCAATGTTATCAGATTTAGATGAGAGAATAATGAAACAACAGCAAGAGGAGGAGGAGAAGAAACGGCAACGCAAAGAAAAGAAAAAGGAGAAGAAAGTAAGTATTTGTTGCTAGTTTCTTCTTTCGTTTTGAAATGGAAATTGCAATTGACAGTTTTGCGGGCTCTGAGAATCAGTACAGTTCATAATCACTTGGTATACAATGGTTTCAGAGAGAACAGGCAGCCCAACACGAGCCTGAGGACATCGACCCTGACATTGCTGCCATGATGGGTTTTGGAGGGTTCGGCACATCGAAGAAATGAGCACAATTGGGTGGCATCTCTTTGGTGACTTGTACCGGAAGATAATTTCTTTGGCCATCTGTGATAACAAATGCATGGGCTTTGATGAGGGAACACTAGATATTAAACTTCAAAATTCCTTCGTGCCTAAGAGTTCAGTGTCAAATGGAGCACCCAGGAGTGTTTTGTAAATTGATTATTTGTTATATGAAGGATGTTTGCCATAGACAGTTTGTTGTCAAAAGTGACCATTTCTTAGCGTAATGCGGTTGTGCAATGTGGAGTGTAGAAGGATTACTTCTTTTGCAGCCTGTTTTGAATTTAATTACTTAAACTTGTGTGTTACACTTTTAATCTCAATTCTCTAATTTCCCAGACCCCCTAAACTTCTCTGATAGCAATGTTAACCAGATTCCAGTGTAAACGCAGCATGGTCTGATGTGTTACTGAACAGTGGCTTGGCTAGAGCAGATCGACCTCTCCACCGGTCCACCTTTTGTTATCATGGCAATGTGGGAGTTCGGGCCTTGGGGCCATGCAAAACTAAGCTGGAAATTTCAATTTGCGATCAGGCATATCTTTCGTGGCAGTGGCAAAACAATTCTTAAGGTACATAATTCAAAGCAAGCAAAGAAAAAAGCATGCCTCGCTCCAAGAAAAATTTAGGCTTCATTATCAGATATTCTGTACATGCTTCAGAGCAAACAAAAAACATAAAAACGCATACATCCATGATCCATCCCCTTGAAGAAAATTGAAAACTTCACTTTCAGATTTTTGAACCTTTTTTTCTTTGCTGCTGCTCGCTAGAAGATCTGCGGGACTTCTTATCTGGTCCTGCAGGGGGGATAGTCTGCAAGTTTGCTCGCTCTTTGACCATTGCTGCAGAAATGTATGACATTGACAATTTAAAAAAAAAATGCGGTGAAGATGAATGGCAGCGTTCTCTTAGGAAAACATACATATTGCTTGCTGCCGAGCTATGTCTCGCATTTGTCCAATGCTAGTTTCCACTGCTTGCGCAACCTTTGCTGACTTGTTGACACCATCTGATATCTCATGGCTGCAATATGGATGTTATTACACGATGGTACAAGCTTTTAAAAGAAAATGGCTAGCAGCTCTGCCATTCAGTAAAGAAGATTAGAACCCAAGTCTGTCCTAGGACTAAAATTCAGGTGCATGGTGAGGTTAAACATCCCCACTATCATGTTATTGGCCTGCATCCCAAGGATTAGCTGATAATTGAATTATTCAGATCCTATTGGAATGTGCATACTTGATTTGGTGACTTGATTTAAAAGGAACGCATCAAAATCAATTCAAAGGTTAGTTCAGCTAAATGATTTTATGGATTTAAGCATAGCATTATTTTAATAAGTCCATGCAAACACCAAGGACTGCTGTCCAAACTCCAAAGCTATGAAGTGGAATTCAGATCGGTTGTCTGTATGAAATTATAAAGCAGCAGATTTATATTGCAGCGTACATTAACTGAGTCCTTTACCAGCTACCCCTTCTAACATTGAAAATGGATGAACTGCTAAAAAGTGAAAGAATGTGCCCAGGTCCTTTGGTATACGGAACCCAGAAATAATTTCATCTAAGAAGTAATCCATTTCTGTGCTATTACCTCAAGTCACTAAGTTCAACAGTGAGATCACTGATTTCCATGCCAGAAAGCCTTACAGCAGCCATTGTGCTTGGTAATTCCTCTAGAGCTGCATCAGCCAGCATAGTAAATAAATTTGCAGCTCTCCTCATAGCCTGATGAATAAATTGAGTTTTAAAGTTCCATCAAACAATTTATATTACAGAACTGTGGTATTATCAATTTGAACCTTTACAAAACCAATTAGACGATACATCGAGTAAAACCAACTGCGTGACTGTTGCACCTTCCCATATTTCTCTAACTTTTAGTACCACTACTCTTATTACGAACTGAGGCAGAACAAATTACACAGTAACAAACTGGCCTCATGAGAAATAAGCATATAGTTATTGAAAAGTTCTCAAATCATTTTTCTGGTATAGGGGGAGGTGTGTTCTTGACATGACTACAAAACTTAGAGAGAGAAGGCAAGTTCAGGTATACAATGTGATTGCTACTGTTTTTCACTATTCTTTTTAGCGTCTCCTCTTTGTTTTCCTTTTTCCAAATCCACAAAAACTTTGAGAAATTCCGACCATTTATGAACTAACTTTGTGAGGATTTTCAGTGAGAAGTTGATTCTTGGTTGCTAGAACCTCACATGACGTGATGGTGACGTATAGGCA
Organism: Echinochloa phyllopogon; assembly: GCA_033239725.1. Classification (NCBI taxonomy): domain Eukaryota; kingdom Viridiplantae; phylum Streptophyta; class Magnoliopsida; order Poales; family Poaceae; genus Echinochloa; species Echinochloa phyllopogon. The sequence goes on from BTCW01000012.1 coordinate 22,045,987, forward strand.
TAGGCATTTGTCTCGGCTAAATAAAAAGCCATGCAACTTATAAACATCGATGTTCATAACTAACGAGGAGCTGCATTGTTATTAGTTACAAGTAGATTATATAATTACAAAAATGGCATTTTGATAAGCTTAAACCGACCAATTGCTTCAGCAATTGATCTGGAGGATTGGATTTACCCCAAAATTCAGCATATCTGTTTTAACCATCTTAAACTCTCAAAACTTCAACTGATAAGGTTAACAAAAAGTTTGCTCTTAAAACTTAACTCCTGCGATTTTTCTAGGATATAATCAGATATATCAGATCCTCACAAAGTTTGGTTTATGATGTAAGTCTTCTGTTTTTGTCATCCTGAATGTGAAACATAAATCCAGTCCCAGGAAATGAGGAAACCAATTTATTTGGAACTGGAATTAGTACTGATGGTTGCAAAGCAGCACTGCTAGCAGAAAAGAAAATTAATCAGGGTAGAAACAGCGATGGCAGTGCTAGACGAAAAGGTAGAAGATGTCTCGCAAGACTTACTAGCATCGTCGGAACAGCCACGGCCACCATGCTCGAGAACGCCACGGAAGTCTGCACCGCACAACACAAAGCAGAACAGCCCATGAGCTCAGGATTTCAGGGCAAGGACAAACCCCAAGGAATCAATAAACGGGCACTCTACGCTAAGCTCGAGGGAGTCTCACCGTGACGGCGACTGCGGTCAGCATGAAGAACACCGGATCGCCACCCGGCCCTGCGCGGCCCGCGCGGAGAAGGGCCAGGAGACCGGTGCCGTCGCCCACATTCGATACGTACTCCCCGCCCCCGTACTCGCGCCGCTCCTCCGCCTCTTTCGCCTCCTCGGCGCGTTTCCTCGGGAGTGGATAAGGGAGAGAAGACGACTGCGGCGGCGGGCGGAATGAGGCAGAGAGAGGGCGCGCGCGGCGGATGCAGCGGGCGGAGACGGAGACGGAGACGGGGTGGAGGAGGCGGGGAGGCGGGAGAGGGCGCAGGCTGCGGGGGTGCTGGTGGGTGGCCATGGCCCATGGAGGAGGGGAACCGAGCTCGGCTGGCCGCGAAGCAGCTGCTAGCTGAAAATAGTGCCACTGCACTAGCATGGGAAAAAAAACATGGGTGAGTCCGTCCCCCAGTCCCACAGTCCCACTGCGGCACTGCAGGACTCGTCTACATAAAAAAAAATGTTGAGTTCACATTAACGACGTAGAAAACGGAACGTAAGCTCAAAAAACCTGTGGCCATCAGTTCCTATGAAACCTAGAATAACCTGTTCGTTTGGCGGGCAGTACTTTTCTCTCAGAACAAGCACCGGTCACCGGCCAGTCAGCGGTATTTTTCTCTCAGCACAAACCAGCACCAGCCACCTACCGCCAACCAATCGAACATTGCACAAACAAAGGCAATGCGATAACTTAAGAATAACAGCTACTCAATAGGTTTCAAAAACTAAGTTTAAGTCTTGTCTCTAATGAAGCTAAAAAACTAACATATAAATTACCAGTTGAACGTAGAATAAATAAATATCTTATATTGGATTTAAGAAAACAATATTTTTTGCCATGTAGATATTTATACATTTTTAATAAATTTACTGAAAAAATATGTCTTTTACAATTTAGAACGGAAAAGTAGTAAATTTGTAAGGGTTAAGAACGTGTAGAACCTGCATCCCAGTAGAACTTTGTACTCACAAAGAGCTGAAAAAATGATCTCCTCTTTGATCAGGTCAAAGGCAGAATACACAAAAGGCTTCCATTATTAAGGTGGTGTTTAGATTCAGGTGCTAAAGTTTAGAGCTTTAAATAAATAATAATTAGACGTATTAAACATAAATTAATCATAAAACTAATTACATAAGTCATGTCTATTTCGTGAGACGAACCTAACAAGCTTAATTAAGTTATAATTAATACATAATTACCATATGTTTATTGTAGCATTACATTGTCTAATCATGATATAATTAGACTTAATAGATTCGTCTCACAAATTAGTTCTCGTTTATGTAATGGATTTTTTTAATTAATTTATATTTAATACTCCTAATTAACATATCTAAATTTTAGTGAAAGGGAAACAAATGGGGCCTAAAGCTTCATCATTTGCAACATTGTGGGCCTTATGTATTTCTGGGGAAAGTGTACAACCAAAGAAGGAAAAAGTCCTATTTACCTCCCTGGATACAAGACCGAGTTCGCGAAACCACCCTAGACATGAAAACCGGGTGAACTACCTCCCTCAACTTTCAAAACCGTTCGCTTTGCCTCCTTGCCGTGGTTTTAAGCGGTTTTCAAGGTGGTTTTGCCTTTTTCAATTAAAAATAAATCTCGTAAATATTTATTAAACCATAAAAATATTCCTAAGCTTCTAAAAATTCTAGAGATGGAATGAGACACAATAAATCTAAATAAAATATTTAAACTAGTGAAAATATCAATAAAATTTTCTAAAATTTAGATTTAGCTCCAGCAAAATAGAAAATATATACAAAAAATAATATATATATATTAAAATATTTAGATCTATATCTAATTGCGTCTTAAATACTTTCCACAATAAAAACATAATATGAAGCCGACATGAATACACTTATCGTAAATGCATAAATGCATTCAACATTAATATATGTTGCATTTACGATGGTTGAATGCATTTACGATGAATGTATTCATACTGGCTTCATTTCATGTTTTTATTGAGAAAAGTATTCAAGATACATTTAGAAAATTTTATGTGTGTTTAGGTTTTTGGATATATTTCCATTTTTCTAGAATTACATTTAAAATTTAGAAAATTTTGTAGTCATTTTCACTAGTTTTAAATATTTTATTTAGACTTTTTGCATCTCAATCCATCTCTAAGATTTTTCTCATAATTTTTAGAAGCTTAGGAATATTTTTTGTGGTTTAATAAATATTTACAAGATTTATTTTCAATTGAAAAAGGCAAAACCACCTTGAAAACCGCTTAAAACCACAGAAAGGAGGCAAAGCGAACGGTTTTGAAAGTTGAGGGAGGTATTTCAGCCCGTTGTCATGTCTAGGGTGGTTTCGCGAACTCGGTCTTGTATCCAGGGAGGTAAATAGGACTTTTTCCACCAAAGAACCCGACTCTTTGTCTTCATTTGAAGCCCACAAATGCGAAGCCAACAACCACGTAGGTAGCCTGGTGCGCCGGTGTTGGGCTAAGTACTGCATGCAGCAAGGGTGAAAACGGACTGATTCTAGCCTGTTTGCCGCTCTGTGTTTGTCTTGCCCAGTATTTCTGTGTGCTAGCGTACTCTGTGTGCTAGCCAGTTTCTCACCTATTTTTATGAATCCCGTGTACAAACTGAAAATTCTTGTATTTGTTCATGATTTGGATTTCTAGTAGGCCCAATAATCACACACACTCTTAAGCACCTATAATAAATCAATAACTTAAATCTAGATGGATATGTTCTCAAGACAGGGTACCTAACCAATCGACGCATCCCAAACCATCTAGATAACCGCTGTAGTTGGTTTAAATGTGGGTTTATGTACTTCGCCTTACATATGGATCTTGACGGTGACTAAAACAGTGCTCTTACAAGGCACATGGTTTAGAGGTAGTTATTTTACGCCGGATCCAACGGTAGAAATAGGTTTAGATGCACAATTAGCAGTTATGATACGTTATTTCCTCTGTCCCAAAAAATATTATTTTAGTTTTGCTCTAAGTCAAATAATGTTAGGTTTGACCAAATTTATATTAAAAATATTGATTCCATGATATCAAGTATCGTTAGATCCACTATGAAATATTTTTTCATAGTATACGGAATTGGTCTCAAAAATTTATATGCCCTTCTCTATGAATGTAGTCAGATTTAGGATAATTTGACTTAGAATAAAACTAGAGTTGAATTATTGGAATGGAATGAGTATTTTTAATAACGACATATGTGGATAATTTAGTTGCAAAATTAGGAGGTTAGTTTGGGAATTACTTTAAGTTATCTTTTGTAGTATTGTAGGTGGGTAATTTTTTCAAAATATAATATATTCTATACGATCTAGCAAAATTAGACTGGTGACTGCATATTTCTTATTTTCATAAGAATTTCCAGAGACTATTTTTTTAACGTGTCTCATGAGGACTTAAGAGCCTTCGATGTGAGATGCTGTTAGGCTTGACGTGCTGACGGCAGGTGCAACGTGAAAAGTACCGTTTTACCCCGGTCACGCACGTCGCAGAAGGACCGCGGGGTGCTCTCCCTCACGGCGTCACGGCATACACCGTACAAGTCACACTAATCAGCTGGCATAGAGCAAAGCGCAAACCTGAAACCTATTCGGCCGACACCGGCAGTTTCTGTCGCGACAGAGCGGAGATGCCAGCAAGGCCGATACGTTCCGTGGCAGTCCGGCAGCCGTCTCTCCCTTTCACCCCATTTCGCGATCGGTTCCCTCGGGTCCATGTAACTCTGTGACTCTGTCACGAAGAGAGGTCGAGTGCCTGGCACATAAAAAGGAAAAGGGAGGGGAAAAAACAGAAGCGTCAAGTGTGGATCAAACACAACGGGGCCCTAGCCGACTGTTGCCTGTGCCGGACTGTCAACTGCTACTGTAATCTGCAGGCATCAGCGGCAGTGGCGGCCTCTGCGCAGCCGTTGTTCCGTTGCGCCGCCTTCCACTGTCGCGCGGGGCCGCGGCGGGCGAATGCTCCGCCACCCGGCGAGCCCTCCCTACACTCACCAACGACCTCCGGGCGAATGGCCGATGCAGCGTGCGGCACGACACGACGGCGCGTTGTGAGAAGACGGCGGCGCCACTAGCTAGGGACGAACAGCGCGCTGGGGGCCAGAGGGAGGCGGAGGACAAAACAGCGTGACGCGCCATTGGCATGGGGCATTGGGGGTGGGGCGCTCTCGCCGGCTCGTCGCGCAGCGCCGCGAGGCTAGGGGGGCGCGTGCCCGCTCCGAGGCCCGGGCCCCGGGCCGAGGCATCGTCTGGGACCGCCGGGCGGACCGTGCCAAGGAAGGCGAGCCATGCAGGAGAACCTGATGCCGGCCGTGTCGCTGGCAGCTCGGGTCCCCGCGGCCCTCGTGTGCCGATGCTGATCACTGCTGTTCCGCAATCATTCGCCCCATCTCCCTCCTTGCTCCACCTGGTCTTTGTTTTGTTTTGTTTTGTTTGGTTTGGTTTGGTTCCTTTCTTTTCCGTTGTCCAAGCAAGGAATTGACTCAAGGACCCCGGCCTCTTTCCACTGCGCACTCACCGCGGAAGCTGAATCATCTGCGCTTTCCCTTTCTCGCCCCCCTCCCTGGAAGTGGCCGGTTGTTTTCTCGGTCCGTTGGTTCCTCGTCGATCGACGTAGGCCTCCATGTTTCCTTTTGCAATCAAATCAAGCTCTTATTTCCCTTCACATACATGGTTAACTCATGTCATCGCCGACCAGCTCCCCGTTCCGTTCCGAAATATGAATGCGTCCGTTCTTCGTGTACACAGCCGTGGACCTCGTAATCACCGTTCAAAGCGCGGCAGCGCGCTCTTCGCCTCGCTGCTCTGCGACTGCGAGAGACGCGCTGAAAGCGAAACCGAATCCGCGACACGACGCGGGGGTCCCTGTCGCGAGAGATCGCCCCCGCGTGTTCCGTTGGTGTCCGTGCCCACGCAGCCACGCCCACGCCCACGCCCCGGAGCCAGGCAGGGCCGGTGGCTGCCGCCGCGCGCGGCCGGGCGCCAGCCACCGGCCGGCTTGACGATGCCTATCCATCGCGCCAGCGACACGACACCTACCGGCGGCAACCTGCCGCGCCGAGTCACCGCGGCCGTACCCGTCCGCGATAGGTTCTCGGTTTGACCGCCCACGGCGCGCGATGATGCCTGTACGGCGCTGCCCCGTCAGACCGGCGGCGAGCCGGGGGCGGCGGACAGGCTGCTGTACGCGTGCAGCTGCCACTCACTGCCGAGTGACCAGCGACAGCGAGGGACGATGCTTTCGCCTGCGAGGCCGTGACCGCTGGCTCCATGGAAGCTTCGATCGGCCAGCACTTCGCGCTGCTGCAGTGGCTGATGCGAACGCGCACATGCAGGCTGGTGTGCACTGCAGTCTGCAGGCGCCCCGCGAGATCGATCGGACGGGCGCTACCTGCTGGCTTTCTCGCTGCTCGGCATCGGCACTGCCGCTGCGTTCACGTACAAGTGTGACAAGTGTGACAGTTGACTTGGAGAAATAAACCCTCGGCCAAACGCACGGGACAAGTGTCGGGCCTCGGGCAGCGTGTGTTCGTGTAAGGATACGGCGGTGGTGGTTTGGCGGGACGCAGGAGTCATTCCCAGTGTCAGTGGGGCTGATGGAGTGATGGATTTGCTTGTGTAATTGGAACCCACTGGTTTACCTGTGCATCGATCAGGACAATTTGTGCGTTGTTCTTCACCTGAAGGCTGAAGCTACGAACAGTGATCGGACTACTGAGGGCATCCCTGTAGGAGCGACCCCGTTTCTATATAGGAACATCTTAATTTTGTTAAAAATTTCACAATGTGTAGAACCAACCTCATTATTATAGCAGGCCCTATTAAATAAAAAATTAATTCCTTCAACCACCATCCTTCTCATCCACAGGAGAGAGACAAGGATAGAAGAGAATCATTTTTTTTATTTTATGGAACTCGCTCTCATGGATAGAAGCTGGTCCTTGATTGCTTCTTCATAGGAGCCGTCTCATGGTGGATGGAACCGGAACAGTGGATGGAACCGGATCCTGGAAGTATAGGACCAGGATGGATCCGGCCATTGTGGACGCCCTACGGCCAGTCTCAGTGGGAGTTTCATGAACAATAAATTGACTGTCATGTCAGCATTTTTGATAATGTATCACTGTATTAATTAAGAGAGATGTGAAATAAGTTTCATGGTGATGAAACTCCATGTACACAGTTACCTAGATAGCTTGTGTCTTGCATGTGACCTAGGAAATAACAATTGATGAAACTATGCATTGAGAGGGTGGTGTTTCATCCTAATTTCAAACACTTTTAGATGATGTGTCACTCTAGGTAATTGTGTCCATAAAACTTTCATTGAGACTGGCCTAATAAGCCTGGACCTGATCCATTTGGCACTGTCCGTTTACCTTTACCACACGTGCGTCCCTCTCATTTGGCGCAGGGGCTACTAGTGCCTAGTGGTGGAAATTGGATTCTTCAACCCAACCCAACACTGAATATATATATATATATATATATATATATATATATATATATATATATATATATATAACACTGAGCACTGCGCGTACGAGCCCTTGTTTAGATCCCAAATTTTACCCCCAAAGTTCACTATGTAAAAAGAAGATTCCCATCACATCAAAATGTCATAGCATGCATGGAGTACTAAATGTGGATAAAATCAAAAACTAATTGCACAGTTTTGTTGTACTCTCCGAGACGAACATTTTGAGCCTAATTAATCAATTTTTGGACAATTTTTTACACGTACAAACGAAAATGCTACAGTAGCGCACGCACTCCAAAAGATCAAAATTTGGCTCACAGTTTCGGAAACTAAACAAGCCCTGAGTTGAGACGCACACCAAGTACGATCTCTCGCTTCTCCTTTTTGGCAGAAGCCGTTGCATTGTAGGGCTACTTCGGGTCCTACCTCTAGGCACAGCTGCGGTGGCACAGTCCGTGTCCTGTAAGGATCAAGAAGATCCCGGTGGTCACTCAGCATCTCAGGATTCAACTGTCATAACCAGGACCTGCATGCCGGGCTGTAGCGCTGTACAGTATTATTTACGATAGCAACATCTAGCTGGCTACCGCTTCTAATACGCTGCAGCACAAGTAGAGCTCACATGGACTCGGTATTGTCGAGCGTACGAGAAGACAGTAAAACTCCAAGCTGTAACACACTCGAGGACTCAGTAGGGTTGGACGACTGTATATTGCTGTGGCGCTTATACTGTTTGTTTCCAGTCTGCATGTCCTGCATCTGCCTTCATATCCGGACTAGAGCCAGAGCCCAGAGCTACTAAGAAGCGTGAGACAATGATACTCCGTCTGGATACTGCGTACAAAGGAATTTATGCGGTTCTTCCAGGCAGGGAGGCACCAAATATTCATCCACAGATCTGCAGGGTGCTCCATTTTCTAGGCCATGAGATCTGCAGCATAATGCACCGTGTACAGTACTGTCTCCTAGATATCATAGGCTACCACTACTGCAGGCCTTTACATTCAAATGAATGCGCTCAAAATCTCAAGTGCTAGTGCTCACAAGACCCTAGGATTCGGCCGATTCACCTGGATTTAATTTGAGATCACAGAGATCCTCCAGATTAGTAACGGCAATAACTGGGGATAGATGTGCAATGCAGCCTGCACTGTAATGTCTGTTAGCTGCTGTTCACGCGAGTGATGCTGAAGAAAGCAGCTAGAATCGCGCACGCGACCGAGCATGCCAGCGAGAGAAGAATCACGATCGCCGAGCAAGAAAAGAACCAAACCTTTTCGCAGATCACGCCAAGATTTTGTTTTCCCCTCTTTCACGAGTTTTTTCTTGTGGAGATTTCTTATTGCGACCATTAACGACAAGTCAAGAACTAAAGCTAGTTAATTAAATCCGCAGCTGGAAATGGATGTATGCTGATGGAGCATGCAGCGGTAGCACGACGAGTACTGGTGACCTCATCCACGGCCTCGTCCGTCGTCTTCCGTTCATGGGTTGGTGGCGCCGGCGAGGCTCGCCCAAATCTGCTCGAACACCTCGACGATGAGGTCGTGGTGCTCGGCGGCGTTGAGGGCGAGGTAGCAGGCCAGGAGGTCCTCCAGGTCGGCCGCGCCGCGGATGCCCTTCTCCGCGATCATCTCCTCCATCGACTCGCGGAAGTCCCGCCTCGGGTCCGCCGACGCCTTCACCACCGCGAAGCTCTCCGCAAGCGGCGGCGGCGGCGGCGTCGTCTTCCGCGGCGACGAGGCTGGGGTCGCCGGCTTGCTCTTCCTGGACCTGGCGGACGCCGCCAGCCGCGGGCTGTTGACGCGCGTCCTGAGGCGGCGCCCCGCGGAAACGGACGAACGCCTCGGGTGGTGGGCCCTGCTGCCCTGCTCCGATGCAGAGCTGGCCCGCGGCGTCGCCTCGGCGCCGTCGACGTGCCTGTCCTTGAGCTCGTACCGGGCCACATCCCTCCTCGCCGGCCGCGTCACGATCGGCCGGAGCACCCGCTCGGCGGTGCCCTCGGCGCGGAGGTCGATGACGATGTCCGTCTCCGAGGCGATCATCTTGACGCCCAGGGTGTCCTCCGATGGAGCGGTCACCGCCGGCCCGCGGACGTACCCGACGTCCTCGTCCTCGTTTCCGTCGCGCCCCACGTACATGTCCCGACGGGGCCGGGGAGCGTCGAGCGCATCGGCGACAGCCTGCAGGCCGCGCCCGACCCTGACGGGCCCCACCCTGTGGCGCCTCCTGGAGGAGCAGGTCGGAGGAGGGGACTCTGGCTGGGGGAGGAGCTCACGATCCTCCTCCGTGGCGGCGGCCCTTGGCGGCGGGGCCGGGGCTTCCCGGTCCCAGGTGGGGTAGTAGTACGACGTCCTGTGCGGGAGCGCCACGGACCCGCTGCGCCTCGGGGACGACGCGGGCCTCGCCGCGGGCCTTGCCGCCCGCGGCGACGGCGACGGCGGCATTGCGCTCGCGGACCCGCCAGCGCCGGGAGGAGGGTGGCCCCGCGCGCGGCGCATGTCGCGGAGCTTGTAGAACCAGGAATTGGGCATCATGTCGGCGAGCCGGAACCTGCGCCGGCCCATGGCCCCGCCCGCGCTGGCGAGGAAGGATCTATGCGCGCTGCGCTGTACGAGGAGGAGGACTGCTGGAGAGGTGGAGCAGGGGAGGTGTGGCCGGGGACCAGAGCGAGAGCCAGGGCGGGTATGTATGGCCGGAGAGAGTGCCGGGATAAGTAGCGCGCGGCAGCGAGCGAGCGAGCGCGGGGTGGGAAGCGTGGGACGTGAGGTTCTTTTTGTCCGTTCTCTTCTCTCTGAACCGTGGGCCCCGGCCATCTCCGTGGTCACTTCCGTCTCGCCGGAGCCTGTAGGAGTTACTCTTCTTTCCGCCTTGAAGAAAATTGGGGGAAAAAACAGAGACAATACTAAAGAATGTTTACAAACTTAATGGCTACGAAAATTGTTGATACAGGTTAGGGGGTAGTACAAGGAGACATGCCGTTACTTGTAACTGCATTGTAGCAACTGGCGTGATAGTCTCGTGACTTCGACAACAAAGATGCATCCTAAAGATATGGCTACGAGATTTTAGTATAGTGAATTTGCAATGATTTTCTAATTTCTAATTTGCAAAGATTGGCACTGTGCAAATAGGAGTTTCTAAATTCGGTCCAATTCGAATTACTATTTTTTTAAAAAATGTTCTAATGCGGCTGCTTAAGTTACAGGTTAACCACCAATTATATGTACTAGTATTGTGGGTTCCGTGATTCATCAAAAGCCCAAATTTTATTATATCCTCTTGCATCTGATCTCTAAAACCTCAGCCGTTAACTTCATATTCAGATATACAAACAGTTGTCGTGGTTGTTGACGGCCGCTGCGACGTTGGTGGATGGGACCAAAGCAGGCCACGTAAGGATGGTGGTTGAACGGTGGCTTTGTTTTCTCCATTCAGCTCGAACGGCTTACGGGTGGAAAGGATGGATGAAGGATGATACCATGCACGTAAGGGTGCTGCGTAGCCGTATATCAATCACATTGTCTGCGCGCGATCTGCCGTCGTTGTTTATCTCCTTTGTTATTTCTTCTTTCTCCCAAGGCAGCACAAATATGCCCTCAAAAGCTCCGTTTTCATATTTAGCACCACATTTTCCCCTGAAAGTTTTTGTTATGCATTCTTCCAATGTTTTGCTTTCTGTTTTTTTTCATCATATTCATAGAGGATGACAACCCATGCATGTGGGACCCTGGAAGGAGATGTGCTTTATCTCACATTACTGCCTTGGCTTTCCTTGTTTGCTTTGGCGGGTGCAAGCTCTTCTTGTCCACCGCTGCTCAACTGTCTCTTCTATTCCTGGTACTTGGATGAGGTGGCTGACCACATGCTGATTCTTGTCCAAGCTCTTCTTGCAAACTCGCAACTCGAGATCAAGTGCATTGCCGACTCTTAGGCCTCGTTTAGATCCCAAATTTCACCCCCAAAGTTCACTATGCAAAAAGAAGAATTTCATCACATCAAAATGTCGGCACATGCATGGAGTACTAAATGTAGATGAAATCAAAAACTAATTGCACGGTTTTGTTGTACTCTGCGAGACGAACATTTTGAGCCTAATTAATCAATTTTTGAATAATTTTTTATAAATACAAACGAAATGCTACAGTGTCGCACGCACTACGAGATGCCAAATTTGGGGTGCAAATTTTGCATCTAAACAAGGGCTTATTGTTGATTGTAGGGTGGGCACACAAGGTTGCAGGGCAAATTTCTTAACATTAGTTTATGCAGGAATTTGCTTTGCAGAATACCAGACAAAAAAATTGCGTTTGCCTTCCGCTTGAACTTGAGATGTGTTTCTCACTTATACAATTGTTGTGCTCAAGCTTCTTGTAGATCTTATGTACTCCTATGCTTGTGTGTAACAAAATCGTTCAGAATTCAGATTAGAACAATCTTCTGTAGTTCCATGCGATTTTTTTAAAAAAAATATCAGAACAATATTATCCATATAAAAATAAATAACTAGAGTAGGTGCTAGAAGAAAGGATGTAAAAAACAGATTTTTTTATTATTATCACTACAGGAACCCCAATTTGTCTGGGTTTATGCAACATTAAGAAGACAATCAAAATATCAAAAAAACTTTTATTATTATCTTTGAAATTTGAGTTGTAATCCTACAATATAAAATGTGATTACATTTGAAAAAGAGTTAGCACATTCAAACAATTATATGTCTAAGTCTAACCCATGGATTACAGATGAAATCAACCAATCCAAAATAGGTAGAATAATGGTGATGGTAATTTTGACGTCACAAAACCAATCGCCAATTGCGAGTTCAAGGTAGGTAGTACTATGCTTTGTGACACAAAACAACAAGGCGTTCTCTTAGGCTAATCTCAGTGGGGATTTCATATTGATGTTTCTAAGATGACCACATCAGCAGAAGAAAATAAAATTATGTTTGAAATCACCAATGCAATAGTTTCATGTTATTGTTTCATAGACACTCTGTACCATTTAATTACATAACTCATCCACACTTGGTAATTGTGCCAACAGATTTTCATCAGGATGAAACTCTTTTCTTCTCTTTATAATTAACATGATAGGTCATCCAGATTGCTGATGTGTCACCTCATTAAATGTGCATGAAACTCCTAAGAAACTCCCACAGGGAATAACCTTAGCCGTCTTCTCTCTTTAGTGTGATTTTTTAATAACACCGTGCTATCTTTTTTTCTTCGAGAAGGGCGGCAAAAACACTAGATGAAACTTCAGTGCATCCTATGTTCTTTATTTTTACCGAACTTGCATAATTTTTTTTACCAAACTTGCATTATTTTTTTCATCTTCTAGTAAGCATGATATTATTACCGTCGTTAAGACGTAGAAAATGAGTGTATTAAATTCCAAGGGTGCCTGATTTGCTAATTGGCGTATTGGGGCTTTATCTTCTTCTTTCTATATAATCGACAGTTCTTATTCTCAATCTGTATTAAAAAGAAAATATCTAGGAACGTATGCAGACTTGCAGAGTGACCACGAAGGGCCTCTGAGACATTTCTCCATGTAGACGAGAAATGCTCAGATTTCGGCATTTAGCGTGACATCCACTATTATGTAGTCATGTGGCCATGGGATCCAACGCTTTTATATTTGCAAAAGCCGCCTCTGAAAGTCTGAATCAAACGTTTGCGCGAGTGAGGCTGGAGGCACATACTGACATTTGGTCCAGAAAGACAAGACGCATACGCGCAGGTCAAACGCCCACCGGGGTCAAGAGACACGGGGGGTACATGGAGCCCAGATTTTATCCAGCCGCCTGTCTGGTCAGGCGTCGCTCTCAGTCTCAGCACGACCAGCAAAGCCAAGCGCCGCAGTCACCTCGTCGCGCCGCGCAGGCCTCCCTTCAACTCGACCCTCCCTTCCACGCATGTCTGCGAGCTAGCGCGTGCGCGCCTGCACTACACCTGACCGGCCCGCCTCCGTTTCCGTGCGTCGGACGACTCGACGGCTCGCCGCTCACGAGCCAGCAGTCGCGTTCGGGAATGGGGCCGTATCGAATCCGCTCTCTTGTCCATCGACCCATGACAAATCGGCGGTGCCCGCCGCGGCCTCGCGGGCGGTGGCGTGGCACGGCTCGGCGAGCAGCGACGCATGGGTCCGGACCGGTCGGGTTACGTCGGACAGGACGGCGCGCGAGGGGAAGGCCGGCTGGGGATAGCGCCCGGCCGGCCGCGACGCCCATGCACGCACGGCAGCCAGACCGACCCCGCATGGTTTTCCGTGCGAGGCTAGCTAGCTCTCCAGGCCCGATCCCGTGAGGTGATGAGATCTTCTCCCCCGGCCGGCCGGACGCTGACGACGCCTCTGGCTCTGGCCGCCGAACGTCTCCCGTACGTGGGTCGTGTCGTCGCCCCCCACTTTTCTCTCGTGGCGCGACGTGGTTTCCTTGCGCCGCTAACATACGTGCCGCCGCGCGCGCTGCCGTGGCATGCAGTCGCGTGACGGGAGCGGTGTTTGCACACGTACGTATAGCAGCGCGCGAGAGTCGTGCGTGAGCGAGGACGAAAGGCTGGTCCTGGACGCGCGTCAGGCGTGGTCAAGGCACGACAGCATTTGCTCGTATAGAAGTGCACACAGAGACGGAGAGAGAGACCGATCGGCGGACTATCGGAATATTGGATGTAGAGAAAGCTAGGAAACTGACGAGCGAGGTGATGTCATACTGAACGCGTATTTGCAGTGGTGTATCGGATGAGATGAAAATGATCGACCATATGCTTCCATAACAGTATGTAAGAAAGTTGGTATGGAAGCACGGAATTCACTGGACGCTGGCGACGGAATTCACTGGACGCTGGCCAACTACTTTGGCCAGCCCATGCTTCCATACCAATGTAAGAAAGTTAAAGCCTGTAATTTATGGAAAGGCGCGTATATATGTACGTGTACATCTCCCCGGGCCGTGTCCGGAAATCGCACACGTACGTATACCATCCTGAGCCATTGGTTACGTACACTTGCACAGAACATGACGACGACTTCACTGACCATCAATTCGTGCCTGCTCGATCGGGAGTCCGGACAACGATCCGTGCAGGGTTTATTTTGGATGACAGGGATTTTGTTTACGTGAAGTTCGGAGCCCTTCTTTCGTTTCTGTTCCATGCATGTGCCCCACTGGATGAACGCTATCTGGACTGTCCGAGTTTCCCACTACTCTGTAAGATCCAGCACACTACCGCGCCCATTCATGAATCACGAACTATCCAGCTGAATCGATCGGCTCTCGTTCCGTGACGAGAATTCTTGGAGTGCCCGATCGTCGATGGAATCCAGCAAGTCTGCCGGATGCTGAAAAGGTCGATCTACTCCGCTGAGTGTTTGCCCTCCGGCAGTATGTGAAGAACCTGAAACTGCAAATCTGCGTCCATTCATCAACTACCGCTGGCGTGTGGCGTGTCATCTATCCATCAACAGTGTATGGTACTGTATTTTTTTTATCAGCACCCACAAGCCTCGCTACTTGTCTGACTAATCGGCCGGAGGAACAAATATGACAAGAACATGTATTATTGGTCAATCCCCTGCTCATTTCGGAACGGCCAGGGACAGTCGTCCAGTCATATTCCAGCGTATAATTAATAATCAACAGCATAAGTCGATGCTACGTCGACTAAACTCCATGCATGCACCAGATGCATGAACTCGGGGAGAAGAAGAGTAGGTCGTAGGTCCAGCACGCGTGCATGCCCTGTCATGCGACTTGCAACTTGCCGCCAAGTACACAGTATTACCCAAGCGTGCACACCCACACTTGCGAGGCCTAGCCAAGAAGAGGGCTGATTAGGCCACACCTCGATCCACGGATGACAATGACTCGTCTTCGTCTCTATCTTTGGCAATCGGCACCGATCGCTTTTGACGAGAGGCCGCTCCGTTTCCGGCCGGGTTCTGGCCACAGCAGTTTCGAGCTCTAGCTAGTGTAGGTTAGGCAACAACTAAAAGATTCTTGACCTGCCTGTTCTTCTGCACCAATCGTAGGGTGTGTGTTGGCGCTTTCGGTGCATGGTAACGCCACCCACCCCGGGCGATACTCCTGCTGGAAATGGACCAGACACGCGGACTTCTCGGGGGCGATTCGATCTGATGAGCAGTGCAAGGTGTAGCGTGCATATGTCGTGATACAATGTAGTTAGGCCGTGATCGCTATCGTGACAACATGCCATTTGTACTGGTATCGATCGGAGGCACAGCTTGTGACACGTACATATGGCCATTGCTCTCATTTTTTTTGGCTGCACTTTTGTATATTCCGTCAGGCGTCTAAGCTCACATTCGTGGGGGGAATTAAACTCATCTGGATGTTGAATGATCGCCTCAGCTCTGTAACAGTAAGCTCCGCGGTGTGAAACACTGCAGGAATTTTCATCAACTGCTACTAGTATGTAGTATGTACTAGTAGCTTGTCTGCTTTCAGTTCCGCAGAAACAATTCAAAGCCATGGGGAATCGCCTGCATTTGTTGCTGCAGCCTTGCAAAGACTTTTATCTATTTTCTGCAGTAACTACTGCCCCAGGCTGCAGCGAAGAACCGGCGCGCTCATCAGGTGAAAGGGCCGGAAACGAGCAAGAACACTTCGGCCCCGTTTAACTCGCGTTCTGGGCTAAAAGGATAGGCCGAGGATCAGTTGGGCTTCAAGTCCCTCATTCTTTTTTTTGTCCCTCTGTGCAAACATGGGCCTCCAATTACGTGAAAGGGCCTTTCGGCCCTGCTCGAAAGCCGAACATCCCTTTCCCATCATCCCATTTGCTGGCACTTCTTCACTGGCAAAGTGGCATGGTTTGTTTCGCGTCCGACAAATTTACAACGTCAAGAGGAGTGATCGGGGTGCTTGGGAGCTCCGGCTCGTTGGAGGCCTCTGCCGGGCTGTTGCTGAATTGCGTGGCTCAGCGGAGCGTCCACTGCAAGAGTGATATCAGGTGCAGCCTGCAGTTCCTGCCGGTATATACAGCCTTCGTCGGTTAACTTATGAGCACTGGCGGATCTATGTTGGGGCCAGCTGGGGCACTGCCCCAGCTAAAGTTGGGATCGCACCTGTAATTCCCCTTATTCTCCGACGATTTTTAGACCTTCGGCAGCAGCATCAGGCCAACAGCCATACAGGAGGCGGCGGCGTTTGCTGCGAGACGAAGAAGAAAGCGCAGCAGGCGATTAAACCAACGAGTAGCTGGGTTTTTTTTTTTATTTTTGCGGCCTAGTACTCCATCAGGCTAAATAGGCCCGTTGGCAGATTGGCTCCTGGGCTCCTGGCCGGCTGGCCCATTCGCCACACATAGCAGCCAGGCCAGCACCGCACGGGCGCACGCGCGCGGCACCGCAGTGCAACAAAGAAAGCCAGCAACCCTAGCGGCCGTGCGGCGGGCGGCGGCTCCGGCCTCCGGCCTTCGGGAGCGCCGAGCGCGGCAGGGGGCGGGCGTGCGGCGGCCGGCGGCTCATGGAGTAAGATGGCGGGATTGCGCCGCCGCCGGCTGCTACCGGGGCTGGGCATGGCCGCGGCGATCGAGGCTCTGGTGTTGGCCGTGGAATTGGAGCGGCTCTGGCAGAATTGGTGGGAGTTGGCCGAGGCCGAGGGCGAGGAAATGGCAGGCCAGTGCTCAAGGGTCCCATTGGCAGCAGCAAGAAGACAAAGAAAAACGGTAATTCTTGTGTGCCTGTGTCCATTGCTTAATGCCTGAATATCAGAATATGGTTCATCAAATTGAGAAAATTTTGTGCAGAATTGACGAATTATTTTACAAGTTTGGGTGCTGGTTCAAGGGGCAGCCGCCCAAGCACTCATGGAAGTGGGATTGCTACTGGTTCCATAGCTGGATTAGGAGAAGTTGTGCAGGAAAATGAAGTTGTCCCGAGTGTACAAGCAGAGCCAGAGGCACCACAGCTAGAGCCAGAGGCAGAGGCAGAACCTGAAGGTATTGGGCTTATCATGGAATTTGACCCTCATGTTCATGTTGTAGCTGATCCCGCTCTTAGAAAACCAATTGATCGATTTCATCCCAACATTCAGTCTGAGGTTAAGAGAGCATATCTATCGAGAGGACCCACCCAACCTATAGGACATAATTTTTCTCACAATAATGGGAGAGTTTTTCGGTCACATTGGTTTTCGGATTATGATTGGTTAGAGTACAGTGTGTCGAAAGATGCAGCATTTTGTTTTTATTGCTTCCTCTTTAGGACAGAAGCCGACCGTGCACAATTTGGTCATGATGTTTTCACAAAAACAGGGTATAATGATTGGAAACATGCATATAGAGGATTGCCAGGTCATGTTGGTTCAGTTTCTAGTTGCCACACCAATGCAAGATTAAGTGCTGAAGATTTTAAGAATCAAAGGGCAGGTATTGTCCATAAAATAGATGCTAATACAAAGACAGCAGAAGAGCTGTATGAAATTCGTTTGACCGCTGGTCTAGATGTTGCAATGTTTCTTATTTCACAAGGCCATGCTTTTCGTGGGCATGATGAATCTGCCACTTCCTTGAACAAGGGAAATTTCTTAGAAATGATTGATTGGTACAAAAAAAGGATGAGAATGTCAGGCTTGCATTTGAAGAGTTATGTCAAAAAAAATGCTATCATGACTTCTCCGGAAATTCAACATGATATGACACGAAGTTATGCAGAAGAGGTCACTGAACTGATAAAGGAAGAGATTGGGGACGGTTTGTTCTCGGTTCTTATTGATGAATCCCGTGATGTCTCAATAGCAGAACAAATGGCTGTGCTTGTGAGGTTAGTAGTTATTTCTGAATTTTACCATTTTATTACAGACAATTGTCATTGTTTTTTCAACACTAACTAACTGTGATATTTGTGATGTGTTATGCAGGTTTGTGAACAAAAAGGGAGAGGTTGTGGAAAGATTTCTTGGTCTTAAGCATGTCGAGGATACAACATCAAAAGCCTTAAAGAAAGCTTTGACAGAGATTCTTGCTGCTCATGGATTACCTATTGCTAGGCTACGGGGACAAGGATATGATGGAGCTTCAAACATGAGAGGTGAATTTAATGGTTTGCAAAAACAGATCCGTGATGAGAACCCATATGCTTTCTATGTTCAT
This sequence comes from Echinochloa phyllopogon, assembly GCA_033239725.1. Taxonomy (NCBI): domain Eukaryota; kingdom Viridiplantae; phylum Streptophyta; class Magnoliopsida; order Poales; family Poaceae; genus Echinochloa; species Echinochloa phyllopogon. The sequence continues at coordinate 22,064,311 of BTCW01000012.1, forward strand.
TGCTTTGCCCATCAATTACAGCTGGTCATTGTTTCTGTTGCAAAATGTTGCTCCTCTTTTTATGATTTCTTCAACTATGTTGGTCTAATTGTGACAAGTACTAGTGCTTCTTTGTCACACCCGGCCCAGTTTGTATGGCCCGGTAGTGGCCCATTAGTGCGGGATGCACGTGTTTAGTGCCACATTGCTAGTTTAGCAAGGGTGGAGGCAACTTATAAGCCTTTGTCTTCCAGCCATAGCACCTTCGGGTTAACCCTTTTACACGAAGCGAGGACGAAAGTGTAAGCAGGGTGCTATGTGTACGCGTGCGCGCCCCTCGGAAGGGCTGTGCGGGGCGGCTCGTGGAGGGCAGGGTGTTACATTCTTGCAAGAGGAAAGATAAATTACAAGCAAAGCATCGAGAAACAATTTTAAAAAAACTAGAGAGTGGTGAAATTTTTAGAGGTAGGGGACAACACCAAATGACAAACTTGGCTAGACCAGGTGATACAAGATGGGGTTCTCATTTCATAACATTACTTCGTATTGAAAAAATGTGGGATTCTGTGGTGCAAGTGTTATCCATGATTCATGAAGATGAACGTAATCCTGGCAGAGCTGGTGGTTTGGTTGGAAAAATGGAAAGCTTTTCATTTGTTTTAAATATGAAGTTGATGTTGAAAGTATTTCGCATTACAAATGAGTTATCTCTCTTGTTGCAAAGAAAAGATCAAAACATTGTTGAAGCCATGTCATTGCTTACTGATGTAAAAGAGCGTTTCATCAGATTGAGAAATGATGGTTGGGACACATTATTGGAAGAAGTAATACTATTTTGTGTTGAAAAAAAATTCCAATACCAAATATGGATGAGGAAATACCAAGATTTGGCAGATCAAGGTTTGGTGGCAACTTAATCACACAAGAGCATTATTACCGTGTTGACACTTTTCTTGCTGCACTTGATGCTATTCTCTCAGAGATGGATCATCGCTTCAATGAGGTATCATCTGAGTTGCTTGTTTCTTTTGCTTGCCTTGATCCAAGCGAATCCTTCTCTAAGTTTGATGTTGAAAAGATTGCTCGGTTAACGGATATTTATGTGGAAGATTTCTCTATTGGTGATCGTGATCTTATAAGAGATCAACTTGAGACATATATTCTCCATGTGAGAAGAGTTGATGAGTTCAAATCTTGTCATGACCTTTCAAGTTTAGCTAAGACAATGGTTGCAATGAAAAGACATGAGACTTTTCCATTGGTCTATCGCCTTATTGAGTTAGCATTGATCCTACCTGTGGCAACATCATCAGTTGAAAGAGCCTTCTCGGCTATGCACATAATCAAGACAGATTTGCGCAATAAGATGGGTGATGACTGGCTCAATGACTTGTTATTGTGTTACGTTGAGAAAGAGATCTTCAGACGAGTTTGTATTGATAAAGTTAAGAAGAGGTTTCAAGTCATAAAAAATCGAGGAGTACAGTTGCCAAAGAGCCCTAAACGCCGCCCTAGAGCTAGAGGTTCTTAGAACTTTGCTAGTGTTATGTATATTCTCATCATGTTAACCACCACTTGAGTTGAATCATGTGATCACTTTACTATTACTTGCTATTTGCTAATTGATGTCTTTATCCAATTTACAGGTTCATCTATCTCTTACTCTCTTTTTTTTTGCATTTTACCATGTATTGGTGCAAGAACCATCAATTTTTTCTTCAAATTTGAGGTAATATCTCAACTTCGCATTAAAATTATGTGATTGCAATGTATGCATGCATTAATGTGATGTGAATTGTAATGCGCTTGATTTTGGTTCAGTCGATCATTAAAAGTTCACCCCAGCTGGTTTTTTTTCCTGGCTACGCCACTGCTTATGAGTAACAAAACATGCGGTGCACGTTTCATGGCAGTAAACCAGCAACTATGATCTTGGTCTAATTTCAGAGTACATATCTAGGGGCGAAACTGTTGGAAGCCGGCTAATGGTCACCATTTACCTGCATCCCTTAGCTTTGATTTCTCTATGTCAGTCATACGGTGCACGTGGATGTGGACGGCCGGCGATCATTGACATAAAAAAACAGATGACATGTATGTATAGATAAAGTATAACGCACACAAATTGCACGATTGATTCTGACGGCGAAATCCCTCCACTTTTCTTGTCCTTAGAACATATTTCATCGTCATCACCTTCTTATTTCTTTTCTAGACGAAAGGAATTGAACAATCGAAGGATACAGCATTCGAGATCCTCTTTCTCATAGCATCTCACCCGATCGACTTTAAACGACGGGGCAGCGCACCGGCCGCTTTGAAAAAAAAAGCAAAGAAGGAGGAGGAGGAGAGAGTGAGCATGCCAGCCAACATATAGAAAGTCCATCACTCCATCTGTTTGGTGTTTTCGGGTATCCTCGAATCGAATGCTAGCAAGAAAAAGCCAAACCAACACGTTTTACATGCACGCAGGCGTCATTCGCGATCTGGTCAACGGAATTTGGGATAATCCTCTTGTGACGTGAGGAGAGAATGGGAATCAGTTGACTTTTTCGTGGCGATATGTTGCACACTCACCTTGCGAAACGGGAGTGCCACTGTGTTCTGCCCTCCTTCCTCGTTTTGGACCGCAGGAGTATAAGGGTTTGTTTAGATTCCAAATTCACCTCCCAAATTTACTATGCAAAAAGAAGATTCCCCGTCACATCAAAATGTCATAACATGTATGGAGTACTAAATGTTGATGAAATCAAAAACTAATTACACAGTTTTGTTGTACTCTGCGAGACGAACATTTTGAGACTAAGTAATAAATTTTTGGACAATTTTTCGCACATGCAAACGAAATGCTACAGTGCGCCGACTAACGCGCGTCAGCCGGCGCAGTCCCAATTCAGGAGTTGCCTTTCGGCAATTAAACACGGCCTAAACCTGATCGCATCAGCTCTCTGTTCTGTCACATTATTTCTCCAGAAAGCCAGAAATGGTTGAACTCATTTACGTACTCGCTTTGTGAAGAGAGCGTACGTGCGTGCGGCGATCCGGAAATGGTTGAACTCATTTACGCACTGTAGCAGGGTTTCTTGCCATTTGCCGACCTGCCGTCTACGGAGTTTGACACGAGCGGATGCATCGCCATGTGACGAAATGAAAACATCGATAGAATACGGATACCGGCGCGTGATATATACGTAGTACTAGCCTTCGTATACAGCAGCCTGCAGCTTTGACTCCTCGGGGTCTCTGCTTAAATATTCAGTCTTTTGAAGAAGAAGAAGAAGAAGAAGAAGAAGAAGAAGAAGAAGAAGAAGAAGAAGGAGGAGGAGGAGGAGGAGGAGGAGGAGGAGGAGAAGCACCGCGTACAGACGAGAGACGACGTGGCCAAAACATGACGCGCGCCGAAGGAATCCGAGAAGTCGGGACGGGAACGCCGTCGCGCGGCGTCGCAGTGTGTGAACTTGAACATCTGGCCACAGGTTCCGTGCAAACGCAAGGCACCTTCGTCAATCCGACGCGTACGCAGCTCTCGCACCACCGGTTATTACGTAGTAAAGCCATCGAAGCATGTTCTCTAATTTGCGAACGCGTAAGCGCCCGGGCAGTACTTGCGGTTCCGTCGAAGGAAACCCAGGCGCAGGGGCCGGCCGACATGCCACAGCCTCTCGCTAGCCCCCAATCACGCATCTCAGCTCGGCCAGCGCAAGCGCAGATCGAGCGCCTGGATCTCAACCCATACACGTCGTCGAACAGAAATTCAGCAGACCTATCAGCTAATGGGCAGCCACAAAGGAAAAAAAGATGTAGGGAGGGGGGTATCTTGGCTTTCTCAAAGGGAACGGCAAGGATGGCGTCAAGCCACGCAAACGCGGCAAAGACATGAGTAGGATGAAGATGCATGGTGGCTGGCATGGCGGCCTTTCTGGCTCAAAAGCCGGTGAATGCGGGCTGGGTCTGCGCCCGTAGCCTCCCTCGCCAAGCTTTTCCAGCAAGGCCACAGATTCGTTCGGTACCGTGCGCTCCACCTTCTTTTTTTCCCCCACCCGGATGGACGGCCGGCAGCTCGGCCCCCGACACCGGCACCGGCACCGCAGCCATCACCAAGACCTGGCAGCCTGGCTGCACTCATCATCTGCACAATGATTGGGAGGAAATTGTCTTGCGTTTGTACAAAGTTGGAGCACAAATGACAATGCTCATAGTTAAGTGCTCTGGATACGAAGAAGCGACAAGCGAAGCGACCAGGATAGGAACAGCGTAACACGGGAGCTGAAGCCAGCGAACAAGTTGCAGTAGCGATTCGTTTCTTTCTCAGTGTTTCTCGAGACGAGAAAATGTGTAACAGTTTTTATATGCTTATTACGAAAGAGAATACGAACGCTTTGTATTTACAGTTGATCAATCACTCACTGTCCGTACTACGGACCAAAGAATCGTGAAGGCCTTGATGGGCAGGAACAAATTTTGTACAAGAATCGTGGTAAAAAAAATGTTGTTGCTATGTTTTTTTTTCTTCTGCTACGAATCGTGAAGTGTAATTCACGACTCCATCGTGAGCGCCGGCGCTTCGCCGGAGGTGGGGCACTCGGTGCCCTGCTCCGCGCCGGCAGCGTTGGCGGCGGCCGCCCACCGCCGGCACGCCCTGCCGAGCGACGCGGCCTTGCGGCGTGCGCGCTCGGTGCCGGTGCCCAGCAGCTCCCAGATGGCCCACTCCACGCCGGAGACCGCCATCATCTGCGCCGCCGCCGCGCCCCCCGCGCGCCGGCACAGCAGCACCAGCGCGGCCGCCGCGCACTCCCGCGACCACTCCGTGCCGCGCCGCATCTCGGCCACGAGGCGCGCCACGGCGCCGTCGACCGCCACGATCGCTTCCGCGCCGCCGCGCTTCGCCAGGGACTCCAGCACCGCCGCGGCGGCCTCCGCCTCGCCGACCGCCGACGCAGCCGCCTCCGCGGCGCCGGCCTCCACAAGCCTCCCGACGTTCTCCCGCTCGGTGGACAGGGACAGCAGCGCGGCGAGCGCGTCCTTCTTGGTGCTGGAGGGTCCCTCGCGCGCGAGCTGCACGACGCTCTCCACGGCGCGCGGGTTCCGGCCCAGCCGGCGGCGGTACGCGTGCACGGCCGCCAGGCTGAGCACGGTGGCCGCGGCGTTCTCCTTGGCGCGCCACGACGCGCCGGAGCGCATCACGTGGCACAGCGCGTCCACGGCGCCCTCGTCGTGCATGATGCGCTTCTTGTTGGCCTCCAGGATGGAGAGGTTGAGCAGCGCCGTCACGGAGCTGAGCTGGAGCGCCGAGTCCTCGGAGCGGAGCAGCGGCACGAGCAGCGCGGCGGCGCCGGCCTCCCCGATGAACGCGCGGTTGTCGGACCCGGACTTGGCCAGCAGCCGGATCTCGTGCACCACGCGCTTGGTCGCCTCAGGGGAGAAGGACGCCGACAGCTTCTTCACGAGGAACGACGCGGTCATGCGCGCCGCCTCCAGCGCGGCCTTGTTCGCGGCCACCACCGGCGCCGGCTCGGCCTTCCCGGCCTCGGCCACCTCCACGGCGACGCCGTTCTCCCGGCACCACCGCGCGATCAAATTCTTGAGCGCCTTGTTGGGCACGAGCTCCAGATTCGCCAGCACCTGCCCGGTCTTCGGGCACGTGGACTTGCCGGAGCCGAACCACCGCGTGATGGATTCGCGGTCGTACGTCTGGCCGCTGGAAGCCACGACGGGGTCGAGCATGAGCTCGAGGGAGATGGGGCACCGGAAGTCCAGCGGTGGCGACGGGGGCTCGGCGCCGCCGTCGTCGTCGAGATCCACCTTGGAGTCCACGGGCCGCGGCGTGGCGGCGCTGAAGAGGACGCACTTGGCGTACCGGAGGAGGCCAACGAGCGCAATCATCGACGACGTCCACCTCTCGGCGGCGCGGTCGCCGATCTCCCGCTCCAGGGTCTCGATCTCGTCGCTGCAGCTTGCCGGATCGTTGATCCCCACCTCGTCGAGGATGCCCTCCAGCCTCTCCCGCTCGGGCACAATCTCCCGCTCCACCTCGTGGATCAGCGCGAGCACGCCCGCCCTGAGCTCCAGCTCCGGCGCCGCCTCGCCCGCGCGGCGGCACTGCCGCGACGCGAGCGCGAGCAGGTCCGCCACGTCGTCGGCGAGCCCGAGCCCCGGCACGGGGAGCAGGTCCAGCAGCGTGGCGAGGTCGTGCTGCAGCTCCCGCGCTCGCGCGGCCACCTCGTCCGACTGCAGCAGCAGCCGCATCCGGCTGCGCGCGGCGCAGTCCGCCACCAGCGCCTTGAAGCGCTGCAGCACCAGGAGCACCTCCCTGAGGCACAGCGACGCCGACCGCGGCAGCAGCAGCAGCGGGCCCGCGCCGCTCATCAGCAGCAGGTCGTCGAACACTGCGGCGAGAAGCCGCGCCCGCCTGGCCACCGCCGCGAATACCGGGCGCAGGAACGGCGCCGGCGCCTCCGCCGCCGACAGGTCCCGCGCCAGGCGGTGCAGCGAGCGCAGCACCTCGCCGTCGGGCGCCGACGATGAGTAGGGGGACGACGGCCACGCGTCGATCACCGCGCTGCTAGCCATTGCTGGCGCTGTAGCTGTAAAAGTCTGTAGCGACGCAATCCAATTACAATTCTAATCCGAAGAGAAGGCGGTGAACAAACCAAAGTCACAAATGGATGAACAAATGAGCTGAGCTGAGATGCGTTGAGAAGAGAAGGAAGGACACGGAGCGGGATGGGGGGAGGTGGGGCGGCATATATACGGGTGGGGTGGCGTGGGGGCCGGTAGGCGCGTTGAGTTGTGCGCGAGCTGGGGTTGAAGAGGCCGGAAATCGGGCGGAATCCTCTTAGACTTTTGTGGCCCGTGATGTGATGGTCACCACCCATGTCATGGCATGTGGGTTTTTTTTATTCCGGCCGCTCTAATTTTTTCAGGCGAAACGGCTCGAAGGAGATGTTGTCAAATGCTGACCGATCGGCTTTTGCAAAAGTAAAAACGCTGACCGCTTGATCAGGGTCGACGGACGGCAGGATGGAATCATGGGTGACTCGGCTTGGGTATGGCAGATGAGGATTGAAGGGGTTGGTGGTGTAACCGGTAACAGGTTTGAGCGGATCGCGTCCATGGTCTCGTTGCGGGCCGGGATGGGGAGGAATGGAAGGCTTCCAATCTTGGGATTGCATTTGCAGGCAGCGCCGTGAGGAAGGACGGGATTGCATTTGCAGGCAGCGCCGTGAGGAAGGACACAGTCCATGCATCCATGGCTTACCCCTCGGTCGGGTGACGGGGTGAGGACAGTTTCCGCAGGTTGTTTGTCTTCGGCACACCCAGTCCTTGGGCAGCTGCCCATTCTTCCCCTAAATGGAAACCGAAGCTGCCAGGAGCGGCTCTTTGGAACTGGAAGAAGGAAGGGGTCGATGGGTTGATCAGCACGTTTTCTTTCCCTCTGTTCATTTGCATCTAGGCAGATATATAGGTATAGAATCAATCACTGGCGGATCTATGTTGGGGCCAGCTGGGGCAGTTGCCCCAGCTAAAGTTGGGAACGCACCTGTAAATCCCCTTCTTCTCCGACGATTTTTAGAGCTCCGGCAGCAGCATCAGGCCAACAGCCATAGCGGAGGCGGCGGCGTTTGCTGCGAGACGAAGAAGAAAGCGCAGCAGGCGATTAAACCAATGAGTAGGTGGGCTTTTTTATTTTTGCGGCCTAGTACTCCATCAGGCTAAATAGGCCCATTGGAAGATTGGCTCCTGGGCTCCTGGCCGGCTGGCCCATTCGCCACACATAGCAGCCAGGCCAGCACCGCACGGGCGCACGCGCGCGGCACCGCAGTGCAACAAAGAAAGCCAGCAACCCTAGCGGCCGTGCGGCGGGCGGCGGCTCCGGCCTCCGGCCTTCGGGAGCGCCGAGCGCGGCAGGGGGCGGGCGTGCGGCGGCCGGCGGCTCATGGAGGAAGATGGCGGGATTGCGCCGCCGCCGGCTACTACCGGGGCTGGGCATGGCCGCGGCGGTCGAGGCTCTGGTGTTGGCCGTGGAATTGGAGCGGCTCCGGCGGAATTGGTGGGAGTTGGCCGAGGCCGAGGGCGAGGAAATGGCAGGCCAGTGCTCAAGGGTCCCATTGGCAGCAGCAAGAAGACAAAGAAAAACGGTAATTCTTGTGTGCCAGTGTCCATTGCTTAATGCCTGAATATCAGAATATGGTTCATCAAATTGAGAAAATTTTGTGCAGAATTGACGAATTATTTTACAAGTTTGGGTGCTGGTTCAAGGGGCAGCCGCCCAAGCACTCATGGAAGTGGGATTGCTACTGGTTCCATAGCTGGATCAGGAGAAGTTGTGCAGGAAAATGAAGTTGTCCCGAGTGTACAAGCAGAGCCAGAGGCACCATAGCTAGAGCCAGAGGCAGAGGCAGAACCTGAAGGTATTGGGCTTATCATGGAATTTGACCCTCATGTTCATGTTGTAGCTGATCCCGCTCTTAGAAAACCAATTGATCGATTTCATCCCAACATTCAGTCTGAGGTTAAGACAGCATATCTATCGAGAGGACCCACCCAACCTATAGGACATAATTTTCCTCACAATAATGGGAGAGTTTTTCGGTCACATTGGTTTTCGGATTATGATTGGTTAGAGTACAGTGTGTCGAAAGATGCAGCATTTTGTTTTTATTGCTTCCTCTTTAGGACAGAAGCCGACCGTGCACAATTTGGTCATGATGTTTTCACAAAAACAGGGTATAATGATTGGAAACATGCATATAGAGGATTGCCAGGTCATGTTGGTTCAGTTTCTAGTTGCCACACCAATGCAAGATTAAGTGCTGAAGATTTTAAGAATCAAAGGGCAGGTATTGTCCATAAAATAGATGCTAATACAAAGACAGCAGAAGAGCGGTATGAAATTCGTTTGACCGCTGGTCTAGATGTTGCAATGTTTCTTATCTCACAAGGCCATGCTTTTCGTGGGCATGATGAATCTGCCACTTCCTTGAACAAGGGAAATTTCTTAGAAATGATTGATTGGTACAAAAAAAAGGATGAGAATGTCAGGCTTGCATTTGAAGAGTTATGTCAAAAAAATGCTATCATGACTTCTCCGGAAATTCAACATGATATGACACGAAGTTATGCAGAAGAGGTCATTGAACTGATAAAGGAAGAGATTGGGGACGGTTTGTTCTCGGTTCTAATTGATGAATCCCGTGATGTCTCAATAGCAGAACAAATGGCTGTGCTTGTGAGGTTAGTAGTTATTTCTGAATTTTACCATTTTATTACAGACAATTGTCATTGTTTTTTCAACACTAACTAACTGTGATATTTGTGATGTGTTATGTAGGTTTGTGAACAAAAAGGGAGAGGTTGTGGAAAGATTTCTTGGTCTTAAGCATGTCGAGGATACAACATCAAAAGCCTTAAAGAAAGCTTTGACAGAGATTCTTGCTGCTCATGGATTACCTATTGCTAGGCTACAGGGACAAGGATATGATGGAGCTTCAAACATGAGAGGTGAATTTAATGGTTTGCAAAAACAGATCCGTGATGAGAACCCATATGCTTTCTATGTTCATTGCTTTGCCCATCAATTACAGCTGGTCATTGTTTCTGTTGCAAAATGTTGCTCCTCTTTTGATGATTTCTTCAACTATGTTGGTCTAATTGTGACAAGTACTAGTGCTTCTTGCAAGAGGAAAGATAAATTACAAGCAAAGCATCGAGAAACAATTTTAAAAAAACTAGAGAGTGGTGAAATTTTTAGAGGTAGGGGACAACACCAAATGACAAACTTGGCTAGACCAGGAGATACAAGATGGGGTTCTCATTTCATAACATTACTTCGTATTGAAAAAATGTGGGATTCTGTGGTGCAAGTGTTATCCATGATTCATGAAGATGAACGTAATCCTGGCAGAGCTGGTGGTTTGGTTGGGAAAATGGAAAGATTTTCATTTGTTTTAAATATGAAGTTGATGTTGAAAGTATTTCGCATTACAAATGAGTTATCTCTCTTGTTGCAAAGAAAAGATCAAAACATTGTTGAAGCCATGTCATTGCTTACTGATGTAAAAGAGCGTTTCATCAGATTGAGAAATGATGGTTGGGACACATTATTGGAAGAAGTAATACTATTTTGTGTTGAAAAAAAAATTCCAATACCAAATATGGATGAGGAAATACCAAGATTTGGCAGATCAAGGTTTGGTGGCAACTTAATCACACAAGAGCATTATTACCGTGTTGACACTTTTCTTGCTGCACTTGATGCTATTCTCTCAGAGATGGATCATCGCTTCAATGAGGTATCATCTGAGTTGCTTGTTTCTTTTGCTTGCCTTGATCCAAGAGAATCCTTCTCTAAGTTTGATGTTGAAAAGATTGCTCGGTTAACGGATATTTATGTGGAAGATTTCTCTATTGGTGATCGTGATCTTATAAGAGATCAACTTGAGACATATATTCTCCATGTGAGAAGAGTTGATGAGTTCAAATCTTGTCATGACCTTTCAAGTTTAGCTAAGACAATGGTTGCAATGAAAAGACATGAGACTTTTCCATTGGTCTATCGCCTTATTGAGTTAGCATTGATCCTACCTGTGGCAACATCATCAGTTGAAAGAGCCTTCTCGGCTATGCACATAATCAAGACAGATCTGCGCAATAAGATGGGGGATGATTGGCTCAATGACTTGTTATTGTGTTACATTGAGAAAGAGATCTTCAGACGAGTTTGTATTGATAAAGTTAAGAAGAGGTTTCAAGTCATAAAAAATCGAAGAGTACAGTTGCCAAAGAGCCCTAAACGCCGCCCTAGAGCTAGAGGTTCTTAGAACTTTGCTAGTGTTATGTATATTCTCATCATGTTAACCACCACTTGAGTTGAATCATGTGATCACTTTACTATTACTTGCTATTTGCTAATTGATGTCTTTATCCAATTTACAGGTTCATCTATCTCTTACTCTTTTTTTTTTACATTTTACCATGTATTGGTGCAAGAACCATCAATTCTTCAAATTTGAGGTAATATCTCAACTTCGCATTAAAATTGTGTGATTGCAATGTATGCATGCATTAATGTGATGTGAATTGTAATGCGCTTGATTTCGGTTCAGCCAATCATTAAAAGTTTGCCCCAGCTGGTTTTTTTTCTTGCACCGAATGGCTGACACATACGTGGTATCATCCTATCTTCCTGTTGGAGTGGCAGTGATGGAGAACGAACACCCGACCCAACAAAAACTGTGGCAGGACAGAGGCGAATGCCAAATCTGAAGACGAGTACTGCTACGATATACGCTACCCCAGTTGACGTCCACACTGTAGCTACCCAAACCGGAAACATACTGTAGCTCCGCATGTGCCAATGCCATATGTACTCGTACTACCTGCGGGATGGATTCACGTCGTCAGAGATCGCTGGCCAGAATCGACAGGTGCCCCATGCCGGATCCTCCAGGACAGACATTCACGACTCCACCACGTATACGCGCGACGGACGCTAATGCTAGCTAGCTGCCCGTGCGCCTCCGGCGAAGATAAACTAAAGCGACCCGCGTCGCTGCCGCGCGCGGCGCCGGATCCCCAGCAGTGGTCAAACCTTCGGCGGTAAAGAACCATTTGATGGTCGGCCGAAAGTTACATTAACCGAAAGTCACAAGTTACCGGCGGCCGGCGGTGCAGCAGCGGCCCGGTCCTGCCACACACGCAACAGAATACCGATTAGCCTTTCCTTTCTTCTTGAGAAAAAACAATGCGCAATTAGGCACAGGTGTCCGTTCCGAGAGCCACACGCCCCGATTACACAAATCCACGTTGCGTTTGACTGGATCCGATCCCGTCCCGATACAGTTAGACTCGAGCCTGAGGCGCGGCAAGATGCCATGTGGCGGCAGCGGGAATTTTTGACTGGCCGCTGACTCCATCAGCCGAGTGGGTGGCCGGCCGGCGAGTGAGCGAGTGGCCGAGTGGTGGCCGGCAGATCTCCAGCTAGCAGCTAGCGCGAGTTCGCGTGGGCGGCCGGGGAAAGACAGCGGGAAAGCAGCCGGGCGCCCGCGCCCTCGCCACGACGTGCGCGCAGCCGCGCAGGCCCGTCGACGTGGAGCCGACGCCGTCCAGAGCCTTCCCCTCGTCCCCGACGCTCCAGGGATTCCGCGGAAAGCGACGGCCGCGTGCGTGGCCGAGGCCGTGACGGCGCGGCGCCGCAATCGGGGGAAGGCCGGGAAAAAATCGATTGGTGGCGGCGCGGCCGCACGCTGCATGACGCCCAGGCTAATTTTTCCTCCGGGTTCATTTTCCATTTTCTTCTAGAATCTACCGCCGCGGCGCCGCCGCCCGCCGGGTTGGGGTTATTTCGTGGATTTCCCTGTAGCTCGCGATCGACTCGTCGTCCGTGAGCAGTCGCTGGCGCTGGCGGGGACGAGAGCGACGGCGACGGCGAAGCGTGTGGGCGTTGTTGATGAACCCACGCGGATGATGATGTTAACACACTAACACGGAGTTTTTAATTTGTATGCGAATCGTGAGTTGTGATGTGGCGATGATTTGTGGACCCGTGCCGCGGTTGTGCTTGTGACCTGAGAGCGTGACATCTCCCTGGCCGCACCTTGGAGCTCAGCTACAATATAGGAGCAGTAACATTATTCATAACATTGACATAGACGTGGTCCGTTTTGGTATTGTGTCTGGTCCAAAATTAGGGCATTACGCGGTAGGGACTTGGGGTGGGCTCCGTTTGGACGTAGATATTGAACGACTTGACATTGAATTGGTTTCAATACCAAATCAGAGTAGAATTGATATTAAATTATAATACCAAAGCCATTGTTTGGATGTAGATAAATTCACGAGGTGAAATCGAAGGAACAAGTGAATATCGATTCAGTGTTTGGATGTTGGTACCATGACATTAGAGAATATGTCACCTTCTTCTCCTTCTGTCCACACCGAGCCACCCCGACGGTGGAGTTTGCTCGCGCCTCCCACATCTCGCCACCCCGGGGCGGAGCTTCCCCATGCCGCCGGCGAGCGGTCCAGGGCGGAGCTCCCCCACGCCGCTCGCGCCTCGCCGGATGGGCACGGGTGAGGCACAGGTTGAGGGAGATGCGCGGCGAAGGAAGGAGGGGGTGGCGCGGTGTGCCGATGAATGGATGATGGGGCCGATGCGGCTAGCGGTGGAGGGAGGGGGCGCCACGGCTTGCCGGTGGAGGAAGGACGGGGCCGGCGTAGCTCAGTGGCGGAGGGAGGAGACGGCGACACAGCTCACCGGTGAAGGAAGGATAGGGTCGCCGCGGCTCTCCGGCGGAAGGAGGAGAAGGGGCGGCGCGACTCGCCGATGGGAGAAGAACGGGCGGCGTGGCTCGCACGGTGGAGGAAGGATGGGGAAGACGATGGAACCTGCGGAGGAAGAATGCGGCCGGTAGAGGAGGAAGGTCCGACGCCTCACTGGTGGAGAAGGACGGGGACAGGGACTGGGGCAGCGCGGCGCGGCGATGCGAGACGGAGACGATGCCGTGCAATACAGAGGGGAAGAGATGCGAATTGAGTGAGGGGGTTCTATCGAAGGGGCAATTCCTCTCTGTATTGGATGAGATTTCCAATTCCAATACCAAAAACATCCAAACACTAGGTATTGAAGGTGCCTAATTCCAATTTCAAATTTCAGTCTCCAATATCTACTTCCAAACGGGGTGTTACCTACATTGCATATTTTAACTGTTCATGTTTATGTGCGGTAGACTGTAGAAAGAACGCCAAGTGAGATTTTGGAGAAAGAGGCTAATGAAAGGACGTACACGAGTGGGAGAAAGGACGCGACTGGAGACCCTTAGGGAGTGTTTGGATCCCATGAATAAAATTTAGTCGTGTCACATCGGATGTAAGGATATTAATTAGAGGTATTAAATAAATATTAATTAAAAAACTCATTATATAAACGAGAGCTAATTTACGAGATGAATCTATTAAGCATAATTAGTTCATAATTAGACAATGTAATCAGTAAACATGTAATAATTATGTACTACCTATAACTTAATTAGGCTTATTATGTTCGTCTCGTGAAATAGATATGACTTATATAATTAATTTATGTTTAATATATCTAATTATCATTTATTTAAGGGGCTAAACGGATCCAAACGCCTAGACTTTTTCTTAAATATTCAGTTCTCCATTATTTATCATTTCTCCCTAAGAAAATACTCTCACCTAAAACGTCACTGGATAGCCTCACTTAAGCCTTTGTTCGTCACATGCCACACAATACCAACTGGTGCACACACACATTATTCTTCTATTATTGCTTCTCCATTCTCCAACGTCATTCAGATTTATCATCACCAAACTAAAATCCAAAAACAAGCATCAGGATTCAAGATTATTGGGGCCCAGTCGCACTAAACTAACGCTGCCTGTCAGTTCCAGATCGAAATGAGCTTGGCCCCTCAGACCTGACGAACTGCATGTGTTGGCACCGCGAGCCGCAAACGCAAAAGGATGGCATCGTCCACCGCGGCGCTGAACGGAATCCATAACTGCTTCAGAAATAAACAAAATTCATCGGATGCTACATTGTGGCAAGCCATGCAATCATTCAAATTTACAGGCGTCCAAGGGATAGGAGTGAGTAATCTTTCGAGCATTGTAGAAGCTGGCCTCCTGCGATCTCCACGTTTTCTTGGTTCTGAGTAGAATTCAAACCCGACGGCAATGCAATCATCCAAAAAAAATTTATAACAGCAATCATCCAAATTTACATTTTCTTACCGATACTGCACCACACAATTAAGTGTACAGGAGATCCCAAGATGTGGAACCAATCACTTCTTCTTCTAAAGGAGTATATATAGATAAATAATAGAAAGGTATATATGCACCTCTCATGCGCATATGACAAAATGTAACTTTAGTTTTCGAACTCTATCTCACATGGTTTGTGTGTGGTTGTTGAATGTGCGCGCGCGGGCCATCTGATCCACCTTGCTTTGGCACAAATCGTGTTATCATGTGTGGTTGCTATGTTGTCTCCCGATACTCAAAACGTGGGGGAAATAGTGGTAATTTTTTTAGAAAGGGTGAAAAACACATTTTTTATTTATAAAGGACTATGTCAAACTCGTATATATCTAGAAAGAGGAAATGGCATTCGTCAGTGTGAGGGTTTGTTTTGTTTATTTGTACTATGAGGACAATCCTAGGGTTTAGGGTTTTCGAACTCTATCTCACGTGGTTTGTGTGTGGTTGTTGGGTGTGCGCGCGGGGGCCATCTGATCCACCTTGCTTTGGCACAAATTGTGTTATCATGTGTGGTTGCTATGTTGTCTCCCGATACTCAAAACATGGGGGAAATAGTGGTAATTTTTTAGAAAAAGTAAAAAACACATCTTTTTTATTTATAAAGGACTATGTCAAACTCGTATATATCTAGAAAGAGGAAATGGCATTCGTCAGTGTGAGGGTTCGTTTTGTTTATTTGTACTATGAGGACAATCCTAGGGTTTAAGGTTTAGGGTTTTCGAACTCTATCTCACATGGTTTGTGTGTGGTTGTTGGGTGCGCGCGCGCGAGCCATCTGATCCACCTTGCTTTGGCTCAAATCGTGTTATCATGCGTGGTTCCTATATTGTCTCCCGATACCCAAAACGTGGGGGAAGTAATGGTAAATTTTTTAGAAAAAGTGAAAAACACATCTTTTTTATTTATAAAGGACTATATCAAACTCGTATATATCTAGAAAGAGGAAATGTCATTCGTCAGTGTGAGGGTTTGTTTTGTTTATTTGAACTATGAGGACAATCCTAGGGTTTAGGGTTTTCGAACTCTATCTCATGTGGTTTGTGTGTGGTTGTTGGGTGTGCGCGCGCGGGCCATCTGATCCACCTTGCTTTGGCATAAATCGTGTTATCATGTGTGGTTGCTATGTTGTCTCCCGATACTCAAAACATGGGGGAAATAGTGGTATTTTTTTTAGAAAAAGTGAAAACACATCTTTTTTATTTATAAAGGACTATGTCAAACTCGTATATATCTAGAAAGAGGAAATGGCATTCGTCAGTGTGAGGGTTCGTTTTGTTTATTTGTAATATGAGGACAATCCTAGGGTTTAGGGTTTTCGAACTCTATCTCACATGGTTTGTGTGTGGTTGTTGGGTGTGCGCTCGCGGGCCATCTGATCCACCTTGCTTTGGCACAAATCGTGTTATCATGCATGGTTGCTATGTTGTCTCCCGATACTCAAAACGTGGGGGAAATAGTGGTAACTTTTTTAGAAAAAGTGATAAACACATCTTTTTTATTTATAAAGGACTATGTCAAACTCGTATATATCTAGAAAGAGGAAATGACATTCGTCAGTGTGAGGGTTCATTTTGTTTATTTGTACTATGAGGACAATCCTAGGGTTTAGGGTTGACTTAATATAGGCCTATAATATGAGATGGCTCATTTGACTTCAACTCCTAGAACTTGAAGATTTCCACGGTCCTAATCTTGCGCTACTACTCGACTCCGCCACAGGAGGCCTATAAAAAGGACTTGTCTCAAAAGCCAAGATCTCTACTAGTGACAGCTAAATTTGTTATTATTTTGATTAATATGCTTGGTATGCTTTCTATTTTATGTGCAAAAAAATCATGAGTGATAAATGTATATTAGATACTATGAAAGAAGAAGTGGTGACTAACCCAAGGTAGCATGTAGGGGGCATATGTCTCACGATTTCTATAATACACGTATGTTATCTCCACTTTAGTATGTTTAGTGTAAAAACTACTCCGTCCATCCTGGTATATATGCATTCCTAGGGTTCAAATTTTGTACCAAAATGTAAGCATTCTTAGGGATATGACAAAACTACATGGGTTGGTAGGTGGATGGAGAATTGGTGAGTAGTGTAAAATGAGGGGTATAGAGGCCTTTTAGCAGTTATACTATTTTTTGCATTTGAATGCTTCAAATGCTTGTGTTGTAGGACGGAGGAAATATAATATAACTCGTATTCAATACATACCTAGAAGGATTATGAAAGCACCCTTATGGGCATTGAGCCTAAGCATATGCCGACATAATGTCCAATCTTGGTGCGATGCTGCTGGTGTGTCCAGACTACCCCACCGTGCCTTTTCTCCTTTGTTTTGTCCATGTTTAGTCCAAATTTAACATGAACATAATTAGTGTTTCACTTAATCATCTAGACTTCAGATAAATACTCCCTTTTCTTACAATATAAGTTGTTGAAGTGTTCAAATTTTGTACCTAAATACAAACCAACCTAGGAACATTTAAACCGTTGTGCATTTAATTCTTCTTATAGTTAGCATGAGTACTACGGTATATATATGATTGGTGGATATGTAGTAGATTGCTATTTATTATGTGTCATCTATTATATTAATACAATAGTGTTAAAATGAGCCACCACGTTCGCCGAGAGGGTCAAGAAATTCCCACGTTAATTCAAGAAAGAGAAGAACATATGCCGTCGAATTTTGTGAAGATATCGCGGTCTATATTATTTAGTTAACCCAAAAAAGAAAAGAATATATGCCGTCGGATTTTATAAAGATCTAATGGCCCATATTATTCCATTAATCCAAAAAAAGAGAAAAATATATGATGTCGAATTTTATGAAGATCTAACAATCCACGTTAACCCACTGAGTCTATGTCACACCCGGATTTACACAGAAACCCGAATGCGACCATACGTGTGCCCAGGAAATCATAGTACACATATAGCAAACAAATATGAAAAACAGAGAACATATGCTTGAATAAATACTTGATTAAATAGAGTTTTACATCAAAGTGCATCATAAATAAACTAACCAATACAACGGAAGACTAATAACTCTCAACTAAGCGGAGCCCCAAATTCACAGGGACTCTGACTGGGAGAACGCAACTCAGTAGTACGGTAGATCTTCTGGAAACTCAGCAGCAGACTCATGCACAGCCCAATCTGTTACCCATCCGGGATTTTGTTGAATAATAGCAAGTGTAAGTAAAACATTTACTTAGCAAGTATAGCACGGGTGTATGAGGGCTCAAAGTAAGGCTAGACATGGCTGAACTGCATCAGCATTTTTAGTTGGTTCATTTTAACATTATCCAAGTTACTACAAGTGAATATAACCCAGTTGCAACCCAATTAATAAAGTATAAGTGACATTAAGCATAAATAAACATCATATTCTAATAAAAAAGGATTCAGGCCACTCGTGACCCTGAGCAATGCTATCATGATAGATTTACACTCTGCAGAGGTTTCGCCCTTTACCCACCAGTCGCGTAAAAGTTCAAAAGAACTTTGCACCCAACCACGCACATCAACACTTCCGAGGTGTGACTGTATAGGGACGCTACGAGACTTTTCACAAGACACCCTAACAAGACAGCGGCCGCTAAGGTACAACAAGGTGGTGAGACTCTAGGCACCGAGATTGACTTACGCTTACGGAGTCACACCATAAGGGGGTCAATGGCATCCAGAGCGCGGGCATCGCACCCAACAATGCGCAACGTGCAGAGTTCCCCATCGCAGGGACTCCCAACACGGGACTGGGTCTAACGAGACCTAGCCGACGGGGCTACCGTCCTCGATGGAATCAAGAAACACCACGCGCCTTGCTTCCCTTAACGCCGTCGGCCCCATCGGTAACCACTGGCAAGCTAGAGACATACAAGCTACTTAACCAAGATCAGAGCCATAATAGTTCCAGCGATGGCGACAGGCTCCTGGGTTGCCGTTTTAAGAACCGGACCTTATGGAGGGACACTAGAACAAAGCACGAAGCACGTGCTTTAGTCCCCTAAACCAAGTTTCTAAAAAGCAAGTTTTATCATTAATGTTGAAGTGAACCATTAAGTCAAAATTAACAGTTCAATAATGGTTATAGTAGTTGTGCATAGCAAAGATCTACCCATTTGCAAAAACCCAAGGTAAACAAGGATGGGATAATCAAGACTAGGTACAACCTTAATGGTACATCAATTTAGACACATGCATTTATGAAATAATTTAATACAAAGTGGGTAGGTAGCAAGGATTGTCCGTGCTATAACTTGCCTTCCTCAAAAGGAGGCTGCTGTTGCTGCAAGTCCTGCTCCTGATAGTCCTCCTCGTACTCGAAGCCCAACACAAAAGGCTCACCGACTGGACATGAATCACCACACAAGCATCCACGCAAGCCAATACATGCAAACAAATAATATTCTATTAGAAAAGTACACCAAACAGTAGAAACAGTAAAAAAGAATATTTTAGAACTAATCTACGCTTTACTACGAACACATGAGCGCGAAAATCACTCTAATCAGAGCTAAAACGGAAAAGATATGGCAATTCTAAGTTATAGGGACCTGCTGGTAAGTTTTTAAAAGTTCTAGGGGCTTAATCGTGAAAACCGAGGACCTAAACATAAATTCGTATAAAAATCCGAGGGCCTACGTGTAAAAATAACCTAAAAGGACGGCGGGTTCTATTAATCAAATGCGCAGGGGGTTTTCCATAAAAGTCAGGACCTATTCGCAATTATTTTTGAACTGATCTGGACGGCGGGTTGATTCGCAAGAAGTTCAGGGTCTCTTTTAGAAAATGGCCATGGCTGACCGTTACGCGAGGGTTTGACTCGAGGTCGGCGCGAGCTAGCAACCATTGGATCTGGATCCAACGATCCAGATTGGCCGGGTGAGGGGGAGGGTCGCCGGCGTCCAGGGACGCGGCGGCGCCACTCTTGCGCACGGCGGGGCTCGCCGGAGCGGAGCCAATCCGGTGCTCCGGGGCT
Organism: Echinochloa phyllopogon; assembly: GCA_033239725.1. NCBI lineage: Eukaryota > Viridiplantae > Streptophyta > Magnoliopsida > Poales > Poaceae > Echinochloa > Echinochloa phyllopogon. The sequence goes on from BTCW01000012.1 coordinate 22,084,065, forward strand.
CTATTGGCGTCGAGACCTAGATGGGGAGAGAGCTGGGGACACGGGGAGGCCACCCAGGGAGTTCACGACGGTAGGGGGTGGCGCAGCGGCCGGGCGACGGCGGACAGTAGCGGTGGTTCGCCGGTGAGGGTGGAACGCGTGCTACGGTGCATGAGAGCAAGAGTGGGGTGGCTCGGGGGCTTCCTTACCTTAGCGCGAAGCCACTGGGGGGTCGAATCGGAGAGAGCGACGCCGGAGTGGGGGATTCGATGGTGGCAGCGCTCGGTTAGGGAACGCGGCGGCGCTGTGCAAGTAGGGAGGTGCTAGGGCTCAGGGGGCTCGGGGAGGGAGGTTTGGGTGAGAGCTCGGGGGTGCGTGGCCTGCTTTTATAGGCCCGGGGAGGGGATCCTCGGTGTGCGTTCCACGCCCGCGGATTGGGGAACCGGCGGTCGGGGTTTCCAATGGAGGGGATGATTTGCATGCGGGGCGCGAGGCAAGAAAGGAAGGAGGCGACGTGGGGAGCTTCGTGGAAGCTTCGGCTGGGCCACGAGGCAGCGCGAGGGGCAGCTCGGGCCTTGGGCCGAGGCGCGTCGTGGCGTTGAGCTCGGGCGGGGGCGAGAGGAAGAAGAGAGACCTGTCGGGCGGGGTCCGCGTGTCGGTGAAAGGGAGGCGGGGGCGCGCTGCGGGCTGGCGCGGAGAGGGTGGGCCGGCTGGCTGGCGCAGGCGAGGCCCAAGTGGGGGGGACGGGGGGGGGGGGGGGCGCTGGGCCGAGCTGGGCCGAGCAGAGCGGGGGAGTTGCTGGGCCGCGACGCTGGAAAGGAGAAGAGGGAGCAAAAGCGAGTCGGGGAAAAAGTTTAGGGGGTGTAAACGAACTATGGGCCAAACAACTTTTCTACAGCTCAAAACAAAGCGATTCAAACTTGAATTTAAACTAGATTTAAATTCTTATTTGAATCACTAGCAAACAAACTCAATGCGGCAGCATGAATGCAACAAAAATATTTCTACTCCTTATATTTGATTTTAATTTCTAGAAATTATTTATTTAATCTATATTAATTATGGGCATAAATAATAAAATTAAATTATTTGCTAGAAATTTTAAATGGGCAAATTTTAGGGTGTTACAGTCTAGACCAGATATCATTAATAAATAGATAAATAAAAATAATTAACATGAGAACGGTGCCCAAATTGGACTTGGTTACCGTATGGATAATATTTTACCTTCAGCAAAATGTAATTCTATCATTTGAACTCCAAACAACTCAAGTGAATAGTCAAACAGAATATATTCGACGAGATCTACGTGTCTGTGTGTAACGCCTGCGTTTTTAACTCTGGGAAAATCACCTAATAATCCACCCGATGAAAAATCTTTCAAAATGTTTTACCGCCCGAGCTCCCTTTCCACCGAATCCGCTTCGCCTGTCGTCTTTCCCCTCTCTTTTCCTATCCGCATCGCATCACTTTCATCTTTTCCGCTCCCTCTTTTCCCGTCCCGCCTCGTGTCGAACACTCTCGGGTCGCCCGCCGGACCCATCCACCGCTGGCCGACCGTCGTCGACCGCCCGCCGCGAATCCCGCCGACCCCTCCCCTTTTTCCCCTCTCCCTCCTCCTTTCTCCCTTCCTTTCTTTTTCTCTTTCTTCTTTTCTTTTTCCCTTTTCCTTCTTTTCCCTCCTTCCTCTGCTTCCTCTGCTCCCCCTCCCCGACGTCGTCCCCGCTCTGCTCTGCGCCCTGCCCCACGCCGCCTCACTCCGGCGCTGCCGCTCTGCTCGGCCCGCTCCGCCCGCCGGCCAATCCACCGCGCGCGTACACGTCACCACCAGCGCTGCCGCCCGCCACCACCCACGCCGCGCGTCGCGCACGCCAAACACCGCCGCTTCCCTGTCCTGCTCGCCGCCGGCCCCATCCCCGTCCACCCCGCCGCACACGCCTCGCCCTCCACCACGCCACCCGACCGGCGCCGTGCCGCCCCTCATCCGCAACCCCACCTGCTTGCACGCAACCGCCGACACGCCGCCGGCCAAACCCCACCCCGCCCTCTCTGCTCTGCTCATCACCGCCATCGCCGCCGGTGCTACCAGCGCGCCACCGCCGCCTCCACGCAACGCCTTGCCGTGCACACCACTGCCCAGTCGGCTCCGTCGCACGCGCCCTGCACCACCCTGTCCGTCGCCGCCGTGCGCCGCTCGACCACGCCACGCTCGGCTCGACGCACCGCCATTCCGACCGCCGTACGCAGCACTCGCGCGTGCACGCGACCGCCCGGACCCGCCGCGGTCTCGTCGCCAAGCACGGCATCGCCACCGTACGCACACACACAGCTCCGCCACAGCCCCACCTCGCTCCCCGCGCCGCCAACCGGGCCCCGGCCGCCATCAATTCCGTCGCCGGCCGCTCCTACCTTCCGCCGAGCCCCTCTCGTCGGCCCGCCACTCTAGCCCTTCCCCGCGCCTATAAAAAGGGCACTGAGCCTCTCCTCCACCCCCACCAACTCGAGCGCCACCCAGCTTCCCTTCCCCACCGCAGCAACGCCACCACCAGCTCGCCATTGCCGCCGCCGCCGCCGCTCCCGTGGGCAGCACCGCTCAGACCATATCCGCTGGTGGTAAGGGCACCAGTGAACTCGCCATACCCTCCTCTCTCTTTTCCCCCTATTCGCGTCCGCCACCGCCGCTCAATCGCCGGCGAATCGGCCGGTCAGCGCCGCCGTCGCCCCTCCCCCCCCCCCCCGACTCTGTTTCGCGTGGAAGAGACGACAATTTTGCCCATACCCCCCTGAGGTTCTGCCTATTCAACCCGCCGTCCACATGAACAGGAGCCCCTCTCTCTTGCACACTTACACATGACCCCCTGGACTTTAAATAAATTAACCCGCAGCCCTTCAGTCACTATTCCCTCTCTCTCTGTTTATTTCGCCCAAGGCCCCTGAACTTTCCGGTAATTACAAAAAGGTCCTTTTCCTTTAGAACAGCCCCTAAACCCCACTAAACTCGTCATTTCATGCGCCAAATTAATCCCGTTTGACCCCAAACTCCACCACAGTATTCACCAATATATTTCCGTCAAATCCAACCAGTCCATACCCAATAATAATCATCTCATCACCATCCGCTCTCTTTTTCCGTTCTTTCTTTTGGAGCTCAATAAAAACCTTTTCTTTTATTGATTGGGTGTTTGTTTGTGTGTGCCGTAGACTCCGCTGTGAACGAGGAAGGACTCGAGGAGGAGCAGTGCTACGAGCAGGAGCTTGGAGACCAAGACCCCGGGCAGGAATCCCCCGAGGGTTGGGAAAACGGCAAGTGCAATCCCACCCTTTGATGCATACTGATGTCCCAGTTTTTATAAACACAACCCATGGCCTGTTTTATAAAACTTGCATGATTTTACTGCTAAACCTGGTTGGATAGCCATACCTTGATTGTTATGACTGAGCCCTTGACAACCCAGATTAATGTTTAAATATGACAATGTTCTGTTTAAATATTGGTCACTGCTAGAAATGCTTAGGAACTTTTACTATTTTACCCCCATAACAAATATTTGGTGTTTACAAAAGCAACCGTGTGCGTACTTTAAAATAAAAGAGATGATTCGTGTAAATAAAATGGGTACCCGTGTGGGATGAGACAGACGGTATTTCTTGTGTGAAATGCCGAGGTGTGCTCTAACCTCTGTGGTTGAGCATGGTGGGAGTTGTCTATCCTGTCACAAGTTTTGGGATGATGTTGATGTGTCATCTAGCCTAACCCACTTTTTCTGTACCACCACTCGACCGTTGTATGTGGCAACGGCCTAGCATAAACCCCACTAGTTGAGCTGCTGGTTATGTGGTGTGCTGGTGAGCAACAGAGGGCCATGGAGCCGGGGATACGGTCTATGTGAGGTATGCCCCTGGTTAGAACCTCGTTGGTAGGTTGCTAACCCCTGGTCGCGTCTGTGATAACTTGTCAGTTTAGCTATGGTGGGTAATGGCTTTGATAGGAGCTGCACTGGCACTAAGGTGTTCTTGTTGTGGTAGCCTACTTGTGGTTGTGTACAACTCTGCAGAGTTAAAACCTATCCGGATAGCCGTGTCCACGGTATTGGGCGAGTTACGGCTTGGTCACTTCACTAGTCCCCTGTTTTGGTGTAAGAAAAAGTTGGTACTTGGTTGAGCCGAGAAATGTTTTGACTTGGGCTACGACAGATGGGAAATCTGGTAGCAACAAAATCTTGTACAAAGAAAAATGTTACATATACTGTTCCTTTCAAAAATAATATTGGTGAAAACCCGTTGCGAAAACCAACCCCATGCATGTGTAATAAAAATTGCTTTGCTGCTAAATGAACCATGAGCCTTCCTTGTTACAATCCTTGCATACTGCTGTTATACCCCTCCGTGGTTGTGGTTGCACTTGCTGAGTACGTATGTACTCACCCTTGCTTAATCTGTTGCAGAGGCAGACCCGGACTTTGTGCCTGAGGATATCGTCTAGAGGGGTTCGTTCTGCACCCAACCTTTGCCTGTGTGTTAGGGTCACCCGCTGGAAGCAGCATGCGTTGCCACTCTGATGAGGACCTCTATGTTATCAACCTGTTTATCTGGAGCTTAGTGTTGGTCCTGTTTGTTGTGGCCCTGCAATGCCACCGTCTCCCGTAGTGTTGTTGTTGTACTGAACTATCTGTTGTATTAATGTGAACCAGCATCCTGGGACTGGTATTTGTATCACATTAAGTTCTCTCTTTCGAGGGGACGCTTCAGGTGGTATCAGAGCCGATAGGTTGGCCGTAGGACGTACCCCTAGGATCTTGACCCTACCTAGTCTTCTCTCACCAGTTTGTTCTTGCCTAATCCTTTCCCCCACACAAGTACTCACCGACGGCTTTTTGACTTGTTCCAGATGGCCCAGTCGGCTGACGAGGGTTGGGGCGAAGGAGTCTGCCCCGCAGAACCTGGCCTCCCCAAGTTGCTGCTACTCAGCCTGGAGCACGTTGGAGTCACAGAGATCCCCGAGTACTTTTACCGGGAGTGCACCACCAATGGTACCCGTCGGTGCCGGATGTTCATTTTTGTGGGAAGAAGCTCGCTGTACAAGGAAGTGGCACCTTGGTTTGTACACGCCACCGGCTATGACCGTCCTAATGCCTACCGCAAAGCCGCAAGAAGAGCCTTGATGTGCCTCCGCGAGCTCTACAGACAGTACCTCGTGGGAACAGCACTGGGATTTACCCCACCCCTGGAAAGTGGAGGACGCGAATGGATTACCCAGATGAGGAGCCTTGGAAGAGATGAAGATATGGAGGACACTGTATCCCACTTGTCCATTTACCTCACTGGCTTAGACAGGCTGTACCGGGAGACATCGGGACAGCTGAGGCACCAGATCCGTAGAGCCGAGAAGGCAGAGAAGGAGCTGGAAGAGGCAAAGAGAGAGCTAGGAGAAACGAAGGAAGAACTGGAGGTACAGAAAGCGACGGCCACACAGGCTGTCAGTTCCCTAGCCACTCACCAGACTAGATGCCAGGCCTACTATGAGTATATGGATAACCTGGAAGCATACAGGAGAGAAAGAGGGTTGTTGGAAGATGAACCAGAAATGACCCATATGGACGCAGGCACTCAGACCGAGGAGGAAGTGCCCGAGTACCAGCTCCCTCCGAAGAAGCGCCGAGTCTGTCTGGAGTAGTTTAGCACCTAGTCTAGTAGTGTCTGCTGTTTCCAGTAGCTATATCAGCTTAGCCTCGATGTATCCCTGATCCTTGTACCCCACCATGTTATGCAATAAAGATCATCTTTTATCCTGCACCTGTTCAGTTTTTGTTTTCCCCTGGTTTCAGATGGCGGAACAAGGATGGACCCAGGGAATTTGCCCAGTCACACCGGGCTTCGCTAGCCTGTTGATCCCCGCGCTGGAACGCCTCGGTGTACCAGAACGCCCGAGGTACTACAGCAGGGAGTATGAGCACCATGGGACCCAACGCTGCAGAGTGGTCATAGTGGTCGCCAAGAGTGACCTCCACCCTGTCGAGGCATGGCGTACGACCGCCACAGGATTCAGGCACCAGGACACCTACCCCTTGGCACTCAGAAAAGCCCTCCGCTTTATGTGCGGAATCTTTGAAAGGCACCTGGTCCCCACTCCAATGAGGTACTTTCCGCCGGTCGTCAGAAGTGCAGTCTGGCGAGCCCGCATAAGGAACTTGGAGCAGCGCCGTCAAGAGGAGCCCCTGTTGCACCAAGTGGTCACCTACCTCAATTCCCTGGACCAACTCTTTGACGAGCAAGCGGAACGCCTGAGGGAACAGACAGCCCGGGCTGAACAGGCAGAATTCTCGGTCCGCATGTACCAAGTCCAGGTGGCCCAAGCTGAAGCAAGAGCCGCTGCTGCCATCAGCAATGAGGCAGTCGCCCAAGAAAGCCTCGGGCAGGCTCGGGACCTGCGTATCCAGGATTGGACCCGGAGTGGAACGCCTGTTCCGGCAATTGGAGAACCCCATGTCCTACTTGGAACACCCGTCATGGCATGGGGTGAGATTGTGGGGAACCATCCCATACTACCAGGAATTCCCGCGGGACCCCCACCCACTGAAGATGGACCGTCTGAGCCGCCTCGGGAGAATGGGACCTTGACCGAGGCTGAGCAGGCTCGACTTGCACCGCCAGAGGAAAGCTCGCCCCGCGAGTAAGCCTAGAGTCAAGCACTCAGATGGGAGTGAAGCCAGCTTGGTCCAGAGAACCCTTGTACCCCTAGCAGTAGTTTCCCTATCCTGTTCTGTATCCCCGCCTGGAGTGCGAGCCTTGTTGTAACCCCTCCCCAAGTGTTGTAACCCTCAGCTGTTGGAATGGAACCCTGTGTGTTTGTTTGTTAGCTTGTGTGCTGTTTCTGCCTTTTAAAATGCGAACTAATCAACTTAAACATCACTTAACCCAATCTCACGAAGGCCTTGCTCAACCTGCAGATGGTGAACACTCGTGCTAGCGCCTCTCAGAGACGCGCCCCTCCTGCTGGGGGAGAACATCCAGAAGGAAGGAGGGAGAACCCCGAGAACCAGGAAGTGGATCAGCAGGACCCTATGGGAGAAAACCAGCCTGAAGGACAAGCGCCGGCAAGGGGCGGACCAGAAGCAGGCCATCTCGGAAGTCAGAATGAGGGGTCTTTTGTTATGCCCCCACTCCCACCAGATTTCAACCTGGCACAAGCTTTGTACCACCACACCTTGTTCATGCAGAATGTGTGGAATGCCAGCCGCCGTCAGGAGACAACCCGTAGACCCAGTGCGGGTGACAAGCTGACCAATTTTCTGAGAACCAGGCCGCCCACCTTTGGAGGGTCCAGCAACCCCTTGGAAGCAGATGACTGGCTGAGAACCATCAAGAGAAAGCTGGAACCGTTTGGATGTGGAGACCGTGACAAAGTTCTCCTGACCACCCACCAGCTCACTGGAACTGCTTCAGCTTGGTGGGATGCTTATTGTGCAGCCTCCCCAGACGAGTCTGCAATCACCTGGAAAGAGTTTGAAGAAGAGTTTCGCCGCTACCATATCCCCGACGCCACCATGAGGCGCAAGGCAGATGAGTTCCGTGCACTGAAGCAAGGGAACAAGACCGTGGAAGAGTACACCCACGAGTTCACTGAGCTAGCCCGTTATGCACCTGATGAAGTGAAAACAGATGCAAAAAGGCAGGATGCTTTCATTAGAGGTCTGCACCCAGATCTTCGAGCCCTGATAGTCACTCACAGTTTCCCCGACTTCAACACACTGATGAACAAGGCCATTGTCACAGAAAAGGCCAGAATGGAGGCAAGGCAGGAGAACAAGCGCAAGTTCTTGGAAAGCAAGAACCGTCAGATGGACCGCTCGCAGAAACCCCGGAGCTCCGGTTATGCTGCACCAAGACCCCAAGCTCCCGTGCAGTATAGGACCCAGTTTCAGGCCACAAGCTCCCAGGCTCACAACAACCAGTTCAAGAGCCAGACCACGTCGAAGCCACCACAGAGCAAGGTCAGTCAGGCCACAGCCAGCAACAGCAATGCGAGAGCCTGTTTCAACTGTCGTGAGACCGGACACTACATCGCCGATTGCCCGTATCCTAGAAGCAAGCCTGCGATATCAGTCTACTCCAACTCGGTGAATGGGCCCAAGCCACCAGTGTCTGGAGCCAACCGTGTACCCGTCCGCAGCACCAACACCGGCAGCAACAACAACAACCCCCAGCAGTCGTATGGACGAGCCCGCGTCAACCACATCGACGCGCAGGAAGCTCAAGGAGCACAAGGAGTAGTACTCGGTGAGTACCTAGTCAGTTCAGTTTTGGCAACAATACTATTTGATTCTGGGGCATCGCATTCTTTCATATCATCAAGTTTTGTGGAAAAGCACAAAATACCTACAGTACTACTAAAGACACCCCTACTAACCCGAACACCTGGAGGTGATATTAAATGCCAACTAGGTTGTTCGCGGGTACGGATCCTTTTAAGTGGGGTAGAGTTTCTAGCGGACCTGGTAGTACTAGAATCCAAAGGAATAGATGTGATCCTTGGAATGGATTGGTTAGGCAAACACAATGGTCTCATAGGTTGTGCTGACAAGGTAGTGCACCTAACCAACCCAGATGGAATACAAGTAGCCTGTCACACCAAAGGAAGTGGACCAGATCCTATGATCTTTAGTATGGAAACAACAACCATAGAAGAAGTCCCAGTAGTCAGAGAATATCCTGATGTTTTTCCTGAAGTTTTACCAGGTATGCCACCGGATAGGGACATAGAGTTTGCTATTGAACTAGTCCCTGGAACTTCTCCTATAGCCAAGAGACCCTATAGGATGGCAGCCTCAGAGTTAGCAGAGTTAAAGAAACAACTGGAAGAGTTGCAACAGATGGGATTTATCAGACCCAGCACGTCCCCTTGGGGAGCCCCAGTGCTCTTTGTGAGGAAGAAAGATGGGAGCATGAGATTGTGCATCGACTATCGTGCACTAAATGATGTCACTATCAAGAATAAATACCCACTTCCCAGAATTGATGATCTCTTTGATCAGTTGAAAGGAGCCAAGTACTTTTCCAAGATTGACTTAAGGACTGGGTATCACCAACTGAAAATTAAGGAAAGTGACACCTCAAAGACCGCATTTGTCACCCGATATGGACAGTATGAGTTCACAGTGATGCCATTTGGACTCACCAATGCACCGGCCTACTTCATGAACCTTATGAACAAGGTATTTATGGATGAGTTGGACAAGTTTGTCGTAGTCTTTATTGACGACATACTCATCTACTCCAAGAGTGCCGAAGAGCATGAGCAACACTTGCGGGTAGTGTTGGAAAAGTTGAGAGTACACCAACTCTATGCCAAGTTCAGCAAGTGTGAATTTTGGTTGGAAAAAGTAGCTTTCCTTGGTCACATTTTGACCGCAGAAGGAGTAGCCGTAGACCCTGAGAAGGTAGAAGCAGTTTCAAACTGGCAACAACCAACCAATGTAGGTGAGATCAGAAGTTTCCTTGGTTTAGCGGGGTATTATCGGAGATTTATCGAAGGATTTTCCAAGATAGCTAGACCCATGACACAACTGCTCAAGAAAGAGAAGAAGTTTGTTTGGACCGGGTCTTGTGAAAAGAGCTTCCAAGAGTTGAAGAAAAGATTGACTGCAGCCCCAGTTTTAACCCTACCAGATATTCACAGGGATTTCGTCGTTTACTGTGACGCGTCCTGCCAAGGATTAGGGTGTGTTCTTATGCAAGATGGGAAGGTTGTGGCTTATGCCTCCCGACAACTTAGACCTCATGAGCAGAATTACCCAACGCACGATTTAGAATTTGCAGCGGTAGTGCACGCACTCAAGATCTGGAGACACTACCTAATTGGGAACAAGTGTGAAATATACACGGATCATAAGAGCTTAAAGTATATTTTCACCCAACCGGACCTGAACCTCAGACAGAGAAGGTGGTTAGAATTGGTTAAGGATTATAATGTGGAAATTCATTACCACCCTGGCAAGGCTAATGTAGTGGCAGATGCCCTAAGCCGAAAATCTTACAGACCCAAGAGTGCCCACCTGCAAGAAGAAATGGCACGGTTAAATGTGCACATTGTTCCCCAGAGTAATAGCCACCGACTGACAATCCAGCCCACTTTGGAGGATCGGATCAGAAATGCCCAAGGAACAGACAAGGATTTAGTACAGATCTGCAAGCATACCGGAGAAAATAAGGCACCAGACTTTAGAGTCGACAGTAAAGGAACGCTGTGGTATAAGGACAGGATTTGTGTGCCTAAGGAAGGAGATTTTAGACAGATAATCATGGACGAGGCTCACAACTCACCATATTCCATTCACCCGGGATCTACCAAAATGTATTTGGATTTAAAGCAGAACTATTGGTGGAAAGGAATGAAAGCTGACATAGCCCAGTTCGTCGCTCAGTGTGATAGCTGCCAAAGGGTTAAAGCAGAACACCAGAAGCCGGCAGGATTATTACAACCCTTGCCTATCCCAGTTTGGAAATGGGATGAGATAGGAATGGACTTTGTAGTAGGGTTACCCAGAACACAGAAGGGACACGATTCTATATGGGTAATAGTTGACCGACTCACTAAAGTCGCTCACTTTTTACCTGTACGGACAAATTACGGTGGAGAGAAACTGGCCAAGCTTTATGTGGAGAACATAGTGAAGTTGCATGGAGTGCCCAGTAGAATTGTTTCGGACCGAGGAACCCAGTTCACCTCGAGATTTTGGAAGAGTTTGCATAAAGCTATGGGCACTAAGTTGGATTTTAGCTCCGCGTATCATCCTCAGACCGATGGTCAGACCGAAAGAGTAAATCAGATTATGGAGGATATGCTAAGAGCGTGTGTCCTTACCTATGGTAAAGATTGGGAGCAGAGTTTACCCTATGCAGAATTCTCTTACAACAATGGTTACCAGGCAAGTTTGGGTATGTCCCCGTTTGAAGCCCTCTACGGGAGAAAATGCAGAACTCCGCTGATGTGGTCAGAAGTAGGAGAGCGTACACTAGTGGGACCCGCGCTCATAAAAGAAGCCGAAGAGAAAGTAGCTGAAATCAGAGAGAAGTTGAAAGCAGCTCAGTCCAGGCAGAAAAGCTACGCAGACAAGAAGAGACGAGAACTGGAATTTAATCCAGGAGATTTTGTTTATCTCAAGGTTTCACCCATCCGTGGAACTCGTAGATTCCAAGTCCATGGAAAATTAGCCCCTCGGTATATCGGACCATACCCAGTGCAAAAGAAAGTGGGAAAGGTAGCCTACCGACTGGAGTTACCTGAAGCAATGTCGGATATACACCCGGTATTCCATGTATCCCAGTTGAGAAAATGTCTGAGGATACCTGAAGAAGAACACATACCGGAGGAAGAGATAGACCTGCAGACGGATCTGCGATACCAGGAGGTACCAGTCAAAATTTTGGACACCGTCACCAAGAGAACCAGAAACTCCGAAGTGCGAATATGCAGAGTACAGTGGAGTAGACACAGTGTAAAGGAAGCTACGTGGGAAAGAGAAGATGCCTTGAGAAAAGAGTTTCCCCACCTTTTTAGGAGCCAGCCGAATCTCGAGGACGAGATTCCTTTAAGTGGGGTAGGTTTGTAACGCCCGCGTTTTTAACTCTGGGAAAATCACCTAATAATCCACCCGATGAAAAATCTTTCAAAATGTTTTACCGCCCGAGCTCCCTTTCCACCGAATCCGCTTCGCCTGTCGTCTTTCCCCTCTCTTTTCCTATCCGCATCGCATCACTTTCATCTTTTCCGCTCCCTCTTTTCCCGTCCCGCCTCGTGTCGAACACTCTCGGGTCGCCCGCCGGACCCATCCACCGCTGGCCGACCGTCGTCGACCGCCCGCCGCGAATCCCGCCGACCCCTCCCCTTTTTCCCCTCTCCCTCCTCCTTTCTCCCTTCCTTTCTTTTTCTCTTTCTTCTTTTCTTTTTCCCTTTTCCTTCTTTTCCCTCCTTCCTCTGCTTCCTCTGCTCCCCCTCCCCGACGTCGTCCCCGCTCTGCTCTGCGCCCTGCCCCACGCCGCCTCACTCCGGCGCTGCCGCTCTGCTCGGCCCGCTCCGCCCGCCGGCCAATCCACCGCGCGCGTACACGTCACCACCAGCGCTGCCGCCCGCCACCACCCACGCCGCGCGTCGCGCACGCCAAACACCGCCGCTTCCCTGTCCTGCTCGCCGCCGGCCCCATCCCCGTCCACCCCGCCGCACACGCCTCGCCCTCCACCACGCCACCCGACCGGCGCCGTGCCGCCCCTCATCCGCAACCCCACCTGCTTGCACGCAACCGCCGACACGCCGCCGGCCAAACCCCACCCCGCCCTCTCTGCTCTGCTCATCACCGCCATCGCCGCCGGTGCTACCAGCGCGCCACCGCCGCCTCCACGCAACGCCTTGCCGTGCACACCACTGCCCAGTCGGCTCCGTCGCACGCGCCCTGCACCACCCTGTCCGTCGCCGCCGTGCGCCGCTCGACCACGCCACGCTCGGCTCGACGCACCGCCATTCCGACCGCCGTACGCAGCACTCGCGCGTGCACGCGACCGCCCGGACCCGCCGCGGTCTCGTCGCCAAGCACGGCATCGCCACCGTACGCACACACACAGCTCCGCCACAGCCCCACCTCGCTCCCCGCGCCGCCAACCGGGCCCCGGCCGCCATCAATTCCGTCGCCGGCCGCTCCTACCTTCCGCCGAGCCCCTCTCGTCGGCCCGCCACTCTAGCCCTTCCCCGCGCCTATAAAAAGGGCACTGAGCCTCTCCTCCACCCCCACCAACTCGAGCGCCACCCAGCTTCCCTTCCCCACCGCAGCAACGCCACCACCAGCTCGCCATTGCCGCCGCCGCCGCCGCTCCCGTGGGCAGCACCGCTCAGACCATATCCGCTGGTGGTAAGGGCACCAGTGAACTCGCCATACCCTCCTCTCTCTTTTCCCCCTATTCCCGTCCGCCACCGCCGCTCAATCGCCGGCGAATCGGCCGGTCAGCGCCGCCGTCGCCCCTTCCCCCCCCCCCCCGACTCTGTTTCGCGTGGAAGAGACGACAATTTTGCCCATACCCCCCTGAGGTTCTGCCTATTCAACCCGCCGTCCACATGAACAGGAGCCCCTCTCTCTTGCACACTTACACATGACCCCCTGGACTTTAAATAAATTAACCCGCAGCCCTTCAGTCACTATTCCCTCTCTCTCTGTTTATTTCGCCCAAGGCCCCTGAACTTTCCGGTAATTACAAAAAGGTCCTTTTCCTTTAGAACAGCCCCTAAACCCCACTAAACTCGTCATTTCATGCGCCAAATTAATCCCGTTTGACCCCAAACTCCACCACAGTATTCACCAATATATTTCCGTCAAATCCAACCAGTCCATACCCAATAATAATCATCTCATCACCATCCGCTCTCTTTTTCCGTTCTTTCTTTTGGAGCTCAATAAAAACCTTTTCTTTTATTGATTGGGTGTTTGTTTGTGTGTGCCGTAGACTCCGCTGTGAACGAGGAAGGACTCGAGGAGGAGCAGTGCTACGAGCAGGAGCTTGGAGACCAAGACCCCGGGCAGGAATCCCCCGAGGGTTGGGAAAACGGCAAGTGCAATCCCACCCTTTGATGCATACTGATGTCCCAGTTTTTATAAACACAACCCATGGCCTGTTTTATAAAACTTGCATGATTTTACTGCTAAACCTGGTTGGATAGCCATACCTTGATTGTTATGACTGAGCCCTTGACAACCCAGATTAATGTTTAAATATGACAATGTTCTGTTTAAATATTGGTCACTGCTAGAAATGCTTAGGAACTTTTACTATTTTACCCCCATAACAAATATTTGGTGTTTACAAAAGCAACCGTGTGCGTACTTTAAAATAAAAGAGATGATTCGTGTAAATAAAATGGGTACCCGTGTGGGATGAGACAGACGGTATTTCTTGTGTGAAATGCCGAGGTGTGCTCTAACCTCTGTGGTTGAGCATGGTGGGAGTTGTCTATCCTGTCACAAGTTTTGGGATGATGTTGATGTGTCATCTAGCCTAACCCACTTTTTCTGTACCACCACTCGACCGTTGTATGTGGCAACGGCCTAGCATAAACCCCACTAGTTGAGCTGCTGGTTATGTGGTGTGCTGGTGAGCAACAGAGGGCCATGGAGCCGGGGATACGGTCTATGTGAGGTATGCCCCTGGTTAGAACCTCGTTGGTAGGTTGCTAACCCCTGGTCGCGTCTGTGATAACTTGTCAGTTTAGCTATGGTGGGTAATGGCTTTGATAGGAGCTGCACTGGCACTAAGGTGTTCTTGTTGTGGTAGCCTACTTGTGGTTGTGTACAACTCTGCAGAGTTAAAACCTATCCGGATAGCCGTGTCCACGGTATTGGGCGAGTTACGGCTTGGTCACTTCACTAGTCCCCTGTTTTGGTGTAAGAAAAAGTTGGTACTTGGTTGAGCCGAGAAATGTTTTGACTTGGGCTACGACAGATGGGAAATCTGGTAGCAACAAAATCTTGTACAAAGAAAAATGTTACATATACTGTTCCTTTCAAAAATAATATTGGTGAAAACCCGTTGCGAAAACCAACCCCATGCATGTGTAATAAAAATTGCTTTGCTGCTAAATGAACCATGAGCCTTCCTTGTTACAATCCTTGCATACTGCTGTTATACCCCTCCGTGGTTGTGGTTGCACTTGCTGAGTACGTATGTACTCACCCTTGCTTAATCTGTTGCAGAGGCAGACCCGGACTTTGTGCCTGAGGATATCGTCTAGAGGGGTTCGTTCTGCACCCAACCTTTGCCTGTGTGTTAGGGTCACCCGCTGGAAGCAGCATGCGTTGCCACTCTGATGAGGACCTCTATGTTATCAACCTGTTTATCTGGAGCTTAGTGTTGGTCCTGTTTGTTGTGGCCCTGCAATGCCACCGTCTCCCGTAGTGTTGTTGTTGTACTGAACTATCTGTTGTATTAATGTGAACCAGCATCCTGGGACTGGTATTTGTATCACATTAAGTTCTCTCTTTCGAGGGGACGCTTCACTGTGGTCTCTAATTATCCAATTAACCAACATATCAAAATGTCAAATTTTATCCTACGGAGCGTTTGCTCAACCTTTAATTCTACAATATTTATATATACTAGCGAACATGGCCGTACATTGCTACAGGTGGAGGGAGCTTCATGGCAAAGGTGCATATGAGCCTTGGATGCTACCCATTCCGCATCAGATAAGGAGCATAACAAAGAAGAGATCCTTAGTGTACGTTATGCTTGAGAACGGCAGCGGATCAATGACGGGGTACGAGCAAATCGAGAAGATGAGGATGTGCGTATGGTGGTGCAGAACGATGAAAGGAGACGAGGTATTGCGAGCGACTTGAGAAGACGAAGTGGGTGCATGCGGCGGTGCGGGATGCTGAAGGAGACGTTGTGAGCGAAGGCGCGCAGGAGCCATGGACGTCGCAGATTCTGCATCTAATTAGGAGAACGACAAATGAGGCATCCTCGGTAGACACCGTGCCTGGGAGGAGACGAGATATCGCGGATTGATTAGATGAAACACTATGTGTTTTTAAAAAAATTACATCTTATCAATAGACGGTGGGTTGATTTCTATAAATAGTAGGGGGATTTTCATAAAATTATGACGTACCGCTGAATCAATCCTTACTTTATAATTAGGTAGAAATTATCATAGTATCTTTGTTAAAACTTATATAAAATACACCACCACAATCGTTAAGTGGGTTAGAAATTACTTAACAAAAAAAATATAGTGTCGTTGGATTTCGTAAAGATCTAACGGTCTAGATTATTGAGTAGTCAATATCTAGAACCAACAACTAAATCATATAACCATAACAAAAAACAAAAAAATAGCATAGCATCAATATGGGTGTGGTATCAAATAATCTAATTTGCAGCGGCATCACATTACCAAATATGGTACAAAAACTAAGAATTATTCCCGTTGTCGAGGCATTGACTCTA
This sequence comes from Echinochloa phyllopogon, assembly GCA_033239725.1. NCBI lineage: Eukaryota > Viridiplantae > Streptophyta > Magnoliopsida > Poales > Poaceae > Echinochloa > Echinochloa phyllopogon. The sequence continues at coordinate 22,100,031 of BTCW01000012.1, forward strand.
AGTACAATTATGTTGTGCGCATTTTGGATTCAAGAAAGAGTGGTTAGAGAAGATAAAGATGGAAGATAAGAGCTTTGTGCCGGCTGTGAAGTGAATAGCTGCTCGAGGTTCTATGTAATAAAAAAATGAGGAACAGAGGGCAACTACATTCAGTAGACTCAAGAAACAAACATGTCCCGCAATTAAGTCTTCCTCGCCGAGGAGCAGTCAACAACAACTTTATTTTTTTCTCTAAATTGTAAGTAAGGATGTGTTGTCTGCTCATCCATAAGCGGGTAGCAAATTTATTGCGTGTTTCTTTTATAAAGAAAAATGGTGAATTTTGGAGAGGCATAAGCATGCCGAAGTCGATTTCAGAAGAATATCAAGCATCAACTGAAATTATATGAAATTTGTATTCAATTTTGGAGTTAAGATCGATTCTATTATCAGGGAAAGAGACGATCACCCTACACTATTATTTGGCTCAATCTCACCATTGTGTGGAGAAGCACAAAACCAAAAGAAAAGGTGCAGAAACTTAACAAAAAAAAGGAGCAGTAAAAGTAGGGGTAGGTGTAGTAGTTCTGATAATTATTCTGTGTCATAAATTTATACCGCGAGACAATACAAGGTTATAGTACTTTGAATAAATACAAAAAAAACTATGTTGTATATAAGTAATAAAACATATCACCTAAAAAATACCAAGTTGTTGCATAAAAAAAACTATCTACCTATATTGTTTACTTTCTAACTGTATATACAGTTATATTTTATTACATGCCACATAGCTTAATGATAAAAAATAAATTTGGACCATACGAAAAAACAAGGGCAATAAAACAAAAAACAATTTAGATAAATATATTATCAAGTAAAAATCACCAAGTTTTTAACATAAAAAAGCTAGCTAACCGCGTTGTTTACTCATGCCACCTTGCTAGTTGATATTAAAACAACAAAACAACACAAGTTTCTACGTCATAATTCAGGGTATATGGGTCATTTGTCAATTTCTCTAATTTATCTTGCCTCGTATTATGGGACGGAGAGATTATGAATTAATTTGCCTAAGTTTCTAGCATCCAAATTTTTAAAAGAGCAAAAATTTTGTTCCATGAGCAAAATGAGAAGTCCATGAGCCATCCTATTGCGCTCCCTTCTGATCTTCCTAACCTTGACCTCTGGTACTCACGTTGCCGCTGGGTACCTGTATCCGCTACCCATATCCACACCCGTAACAATTGGGTAGGGTATGGGTGTACCCATCTGATGTGGGTAGGGGATGGATATATCCATTCTAAGAAGGATATGGGTAGGATATTACCCGTCCTTGTCCGTTCTTCTCCGTTACCCAGACTTCGCCTCCCGCACCACGAACGAGGACGGCGGGAACAGCCGTAGCGTCTCCAGCACCACCGCGTGCACCGTCCACATCCTGGCCACCGCGTTGAAGTCCGGCGTGGCGGCGCCGGCGCCGGCGTCACAGACCTCGAGGACCTCGGCGCGCACGGTGCTGCCACTCCGGTTGCGCGGCGAGGAGCATGAGGCATCAGGTGGCCGTGACAGCGCTCGTCTCGTGGCCGGCGAAGTAGATGTTCTTGCAGTTGTCCACCACGAAGTCGTCGCGCGCGGGGCTGGCCCTGGCTGTTCTCGATGATGGAGCCGAGGAAGTCTGGCGTCGACGCGCCGGCCCGGCGGCGCTCGCCGGCGAGCTGGAGGATGAGGGAGCGGATCTCCTGGGTGAGCCTTCAGATCCGGCGGTTCTTCTCAGTGGGCAGGTGGCGGAGCGACGGGATTGTGAAGATGACGCTGGTCTCGGACATGAGGCCCGACAGCGCCCGGAGGTGGAGGAAGATCTCGCGGCCCCGGGAGTAGTCGCCGCCGAAGCAGGCTCTGGAGATGACGTCGAAGGAGAAGCTCCGGATGTCGTCGTCGACACCGAGCTCCGCGGCCGTGGCGGTGCTAGTCTATGAGCGGAGACCCCGGCGATTCCTGGTGACCTCCATCATCTCATCTCATCACGGAGAGAAGAAGCCGCCAGAGAGCTCGCGCGCCATCCATCCCATCCCATCCACCCATCCACTAGAGGCCTAGCACGCCATGGCCACCACTGCCCGGAAACCCGCCGCCGGCGCCGGCGCGGTTAGCCAGCAGCTGTTGGGAATATGCCTAAGAGACAACTGGATTCGATCCACTGGTCTTAATGGGTCACAAATGTTGTGAAGCCCATTACCAGGGGAAGGGGTGCTTTATTTATTAGTCTCATATTGCTAATGGAACATGGTGTGGAGAATTTCATCCAAATAAATAGAGACCAAACCCCTCCTGAGATAGACACGACTTCCAAGCAATAGTTGCTTTTCTCCCCCATCGTGCTCGCGGACCTAGCAGTCCGGTGCGCGACGTTTCAATCCTCGTACGTGTGGATACCTCGGAGGTGTTGCGCTTGGAGCACAAGGACGAACCGCACGTGCAGGACCAGACGGACGTAAGCAACTGCACTGCACTGCCACTTCGACGCGTTCGTCTACATCGAGACGGCTTCCGCTGCAACTGCGCGTCTAGTGGTAACAATCTGTGATCTATAACTGCTGTTGTTCCTATTTTGGGTGAACGAGTTTTTGTATGAGCTAGCGTAGCTTCCCTCGTAACCCAACAGTGGTATTGGAGCCGTAGCTGTTTCGTTATAGATTCGGATGCCAGCATATAGAGATATGCTTGGTTGTAGATTGGTCTCTGATCGGTTCGTGATCTCCACTATGATGGTAGTGTAACGAATTACTCCTACCGGTCGGAATTCCGCCACCAGAGTTAAGTGATACACACAAACCCAGTCATGGTGAGATATAGACCAATTGGATTGGTCGAATCGAACTTAAATCAATGACCGCGTCGCATGTCGATATACGACGATGTTGACTAGGATTCACTATGATGGTGGTGTAACGACTTACTCCTACCGGTCGGAATTCCGCCACCGGAGTTAAGTGATACACGTAAACCCAGGCATGGTGAGATATAGACCAATGTGATTGGTCAGATAGAATTTAGGTAAATCGTAGGTCCGCTCAGGAACGGCGGACGGTCCGCGAGAGAGCGGCGGACGGTCCGTAAATTCGTTCAAGAATCTTACAGAGACGTTGTCTAGCGTTCCAGAGGGTCGGACGGTCCGCCAGAGCAGGTCGGACAGTCCGCGGAGCGGATCGGACAGTCCGGGAGAAACGACAGACGGTCCGCGCAAGAACGGCGGACGGTCCGCAAGAGAGCGGCGGACGGTCCGCAAATTCAGTCGGAATTTTGACAGAAGCGTTTTTCCAGCGTTCCAGAGGGTCGGACGGTCCGCCAGAGCAGGTCGGACAGTCCGCAAGGAAACAACGGACGGTCCGCAGGGAACGTCGGACGGTCCGGCAAAATTAAAATTTTGAAAAACGATCCCTCAAAAATTGTTTAAGTTCTAAATGTCCTCCCAACTAAATCTTGCACCATCACATGTCTTGTACAATTAGTGGTGGGTCTATGAAATTAGGGTGCCACTAGTTTTCCTTGACTAGATGGGTTTGTATCGGATACTTACTCGCATAAGGAGTTGGTTAACTTAAACAAGGTCATCTTAACGGTTAAGGACCTTGGGACATAAAGGTTGGACGCCGAGACATAGAGATGTCAACCAACAACAGGAGTCATATATGATATGATTAGCAAGAGTTGCTTACCGATCTACCATGTCTTCTAGCGGTGATGCTAAAGCTCACTAGTCGACTTGTTAGTTGTGGATCCTGAATCACTAAAGTATCAATGGAGGGATATTGATTTTAGTGGGAGTAAATTCCGTTAAATTGTTTAATGTATTTTACTCTGTCATAGATACATTATCTTAGTATTTTGCATTATTTTCTGTTGTAGATCAATGGCACCTAGCACACCGTTTTCTTTGCGTTCGATCCTTGAGAAGGATAAGTTGAATGGAACAAATTATGCGGATTGGATCCGAAACCTTAGAATTGTTCTCAGGGCTGAGAAAAAGGAAGATGTTCTAGACACCCCATTACCGGTTGAGCCTGATGATAACGCAACCCTTGCTGAGAAAAATGCTTACAAGAAGGCATGTGATGTCAATCTTGAAGTGAGCTGCCTTATGCTTGCTTGCATGGAACCCGAGCTGCAGATGCAGTTTGAGACAAACCATGAGGCGCACGATATGATCGAGGCGCTTAAGGACATGTTCCAAACTCAGGCCAGGACTGAAAGGTTCAATGTCTCAAAGGCCTTTGTGGAAACCAAGCTAGCAGAAGACGCAGCTGTAGGGCCACATGTGATCAAGATGGTTGGTTACTCACAGAGGTTGGAGAAGCTAGGCTTCCCACTTGGCCCAGAGTTAGCCACTGATTTTATTCTAGCATCACTTCCGCCTAGCTTTGGGAACTTCATTTCGAACTACCATATGCATGGGGCGGAGAAGGGATTGAATGAGTTGTGTGGCATGCTCAAGACAGCAGAGGCTGACATCAAGAAAAGCGCTAGCAGCAGCCATGTGATGGTCATCCAAAACAGGCCTAACTTCAAGAAGAAGGGCAAATCTTGGAAGAAAAAGAGCAAGGCTAAAGATATGATCTCTCAGCCAAGCTCTACGCCCCAGACTGAGTCTGGACCAGCTGCTGAAAAGAAGGAGTGCTTTTATTGTAAGGAAATTGGTCACTGGAAGAGGAATTGCAAGAAGTACCTGGCTTTTCTGAAGAATGGTGGTAGTAAGAGTACTTCCGCATCAGGGACTAATAAGAAGTAGAAGCATGGGAAGAGGCGAAGTTGATTTCCGAGTGGGCAATAATGCAAGAGTTGCTGCTTTGACCGTCGGGACGATGCAACTCCACCTTCCGTCAGGATTTATCATGGAATTGAATAATTGTTATTTTGTTCCTAGTTTGAGTCGAAACATTGTATCTCCCTCATGTTTGATGAAGGATGGTTATACATTCGTGAGTAAAGACAATGGTTGTGTGATCTCAAAGAATGGCATGTTTGTGGCTCTTGCATCCATTGTGAATGGGTTGTTCATTTTAAATCTTGATGATTCACCTATATGTAATATAATTGCTAAAAGGCCTCGGCTAAATGATTTGAATCCTACCTATTTGTGGCATTGTCGTTTGGGTCATATAAGTGAGAAGCGCATGAAGAAGCTCCATTCTGATGGACTTTTAACTTCGTTTGATTTTGAATCATACGAGACGTGCGAAGCTTGTTTGCTAGGAAAGATGACCAAGGCACCTTTCACAGGTTTTCCTGAGAGGGCGCAAGACTTGTTGGAACTCATACATACTGATGTATGTGGACCAATGAGCACGACAACTCGAGGTGGATTTCAGTACTTCATAACTTTCACTGATGATTTTAGTAGATATGGCTCTGTCTACTTAATGAAGCACAAGTCAGAGACTTTTGAAAAGTTCAAAGAGTTTCAGAATGAAGTTGAAAATCAGCGTGGTAAGAAAATTAAAGCCTTGCGATCAGATCATGGAGGCGAATATTTGAGCCACGAGTTTAGCACTCATCTAAAGAGTTGCGGAATTGTTCCACAGCTAACGCCACCTGGAACACCTCAGAGGAACGGTGTGTCCGAGCGACGTAATCGAACCTTGTTAGACATGGTGCGATCAATGATGAGCCAGTCAGATCTACCGTTATCATTTTGGGGTTACGCTCTAGAAACAGCAGCTTTCACACTAAATAGGGTACCATCTAAGTCCGTGGAGAAGACACCATATGAGATATGGACTGGCAAGACTCCCAGTTTGTCTTTTCTGAAAATTTGGGGTTGTGATGCATATGTCAAGCGACTTCAGTCGGACAAGCTTACACCAAAATCGGACAAGTGCATATTCGTGGGATATCCAAAGGAAACAATTGGATATTATTTCTACAACCGATCAGAGGGCAAAGTGTTTGTCACTAGGAACGGTGTTTTCTTGGAGAAAGAGTTTCTCAACAGCGAGAAAAGTAGACAGAAGGTGTATCTTGAAGAAATTCGAGATGAGCCTATGAGGCAAGACTTTACGAGTGATGCTGATGTAGCAGAACGAGTTGAGGCACCTGTGGTAAGAGAAGAACTGCCACAACCACGAAGGTCGGAAAGGCCACGTCGCGCTACACAGAAAATGAATCTCCTAGTTACGGGAGAGCGCGACATATTGTTGATGGACAACGATGAGCCTAGGACCTATGCGGAAGCTATGATGGACCCAGATTCCGAGAAATGGCAAAGTGCCATGAGATCCGAGATAGATTCCATGGGGCAAAATCAAGTTTGGAACTTAGTTGACCCGCCTGATGGTGTGAGACCCATCGAGTGCAAATGGATCTTTAAGAGAAAGAGAGATGTAGACGGAAATGTTAACGTCTATAAAGCACGACTTGTTGCAAAAGGTTTTCGACAAGTTCAAGGAGTTGACTACGACGAGACATTCTCTCCAGTAGCGATGCTTAAATCTATCCGGATCATTCTAGCAATAGCTGCGTATTTCGATTATGAGATATGGCAAATGGATGTCAAAACAGCTTTCCTCAATGGGAACCTAGAGGAGGATGTATACATGATACAACCAGAAGGTTTTGTCAATCCAACTAATGCTGGAAAAATTTGCAAGCTTCAGAAATCAATCTATGGATTAAAGCAAGCATCTCGGAGTTGGAACCTTCGTTTTGATGAGGTAGTCAAAGGGTTTGACTTCCGGCAGAATGAAGAAGAGGCTTGTGTTTACAAGAAGGAAAGTGGGAGCTCTGTTGTATTTCTAATCTTGTATGTGGATGACATATTGTTGATTGGGAATGATATTCCTATGCTAGAATCCGTTAAGACTTCGCTGAAAAATAGTTTTTCTATGAAGGACTTAGGGGAAGCTGCATACATTCTGGCCATAAGGATCTATAGGGATAGATCAAGGAGGCTTATAGGATTAAGTCAAGATACTTATATTGACAAGGTGCTGAATCGGTTCAGCATGGAACAGTCCAAGAAAGGGTTCTTGCCTATGTCACATGGCATACACCTCAGCAAGACTCAGTGTCCTACGACGACTGATGAGCGGGAGCGCATGAGTAAGGTTCCTTATGCTTCAGCAATTGGATCCATCATGTACGCCATGATAAGTACTCATCCAGATGTCTCATAGGCTCTAAGTGTTACGAGCAGACACCAGACTAATCCAGGTGAAAGTCACTGGACAGCGGTGAAAAACATTCTTAAGTACTTTAGAAGGACTAAAGATGTGTTCCTAGTCTATGGAGGTGAGGAAGAGCTCATTGTAAAGGGTTACACTGATGCTAGTTTCCAAACTGATCCAGACGATTCAAAGTCGCAATCAGGATTTGTGTTCACAATAAACGGTGGTGCTGTAAGCTGGAAAAGTTCTAAGCAAGATACTGTGGCTGATTCTACAACGGAAGCAGAGTACATCGCAGCTTCGGAAGCGGCGAAGGAAGGTGTTTGGATGAGGAAGTTTCTCATTGAGCTTGGTGTGTTTCCCAATGCATCTAGCCCATTGGAACTCTACTGTGACAACAATGGGGCAATTGCAAAGGCTAAGGAGCCGAGGAATCACCAGAAAAACAAACATGTACTGCGGAAGTTTCACCTCATTCGAGAGTTCGTTAGACGTGGTGAGATAAAGATATGCAAAATACATACGGATTTGAATATTGCTGATCCTTTGACAAAGGCTCTTCCACGGCCTAAACATGAATCACACACGAGAGCTATGGGTATTAGATATCATTTAGATTAGCTCCGGTGTGAGTGGACAATGTTTTGTATCTATGACATATTGTTTATTTATTGAATATCCATGAAAGTCAACTTGTATATGATTAGCAATTATGTGAATTGTTTGTGAAACTCAATACTTGTATGGTTATTCAAAAGGATTGTCCCTAATTTGATTAGCACATGTATTAGTTGATGACTATGTTTCACAAGTCATGGACATGGAGATGTCAAACTAATAATGTGGGCACATGTATGACATGGGGCTGGACTGACCCAGTTTGAGACTTGTTTATCTCTTCTTCACAACGCGTATGCTTTGTCCTTAGACCTGAGATTGTCGTATGTACTCAAGATGTGAATTGACCTACTTAGGAGTACCAAACGCTGCACCGTAACTGGGTAGTTATAAAGGTGGTTTTCGGGTTTGTCAGGAAGCATGCTGTGAGGCATGGTCAATCAAGATGGGATTTGCCCCTCTCTATACGAGAGAGATATCTCTGGGCCCCTCGAGTGATCGGATCAAGAAATGCATGGCCGTGCTAGGTTAAGTGTTAACCTCTTGAAGGATCCGACTCACAGATTCGAGAAAGGGAGGTCTTACTTGGAGTTAGACCAAATATCGTGAGGCAAAGGGAATAGCTTGTACGTGATGTTGTGGTGGTTCGTCTGATATGATCTTTACGTATTCATGGGAGTTGACACGTCTTGCTAGAGGCCGCTATCAACTATTGGAACGAGTAGGAGTACTCGAACCATGTCTATGTGTACGTGAACCCATAGGGTCACACACTTAAGAGGTTTGGAACACTGAAAACTTGCTTATGAGATTGTCTCTAGTGCAAGTGGGAGATTGTTGGGAATATGCCCAAGAGACAACTGGATTCGATCCACTAGTCTTAATGGGCCACAAATGTTGTGAAGCCCATTACCAGGGGAAGGGGTGCTTTATTTATTAGTCTCATATTGCTAATGGAACATGGTGTGGAGAATTTCATCTAAATAAATAGAGACCAAACCCCTCCTGAGATAGACACGACTTCCAAGCAATAGTTGCTTTTCTCCCCATCGTGCTCGCGGACCTAGCAGTCCGGTGCGCGACGTTTCAATCCTCGTACGTGTGGATACCTCGGAGGTGCTGCGCTTGGAGCACAAGGACGAACCGCACGTGCAGGACCAGACGGACGTAAGCAACTGCACTGCACTGCCACTTCGACGCGTTCGTCTACATCGAGACGGCTTCCGCTGCAACTGCGCGTCTAGTGGTAACAATCTGTGATCTATAACTGCTGCTGTTCCTATTTTGGGTGAACGAGTTTTTGTATGAGCTAGCGTAGCTTCCCTCGTAACCCAACAGCAGCAGCAGGCGGAGGCGCTGTTCGAGGCGAAGCACACGGAGCTCGTGGCGGAGGCCCGGGGCGTAGCACGGGATTTCGGCGCGGACGTGCGCGCGATGGCGTTCCGGCCTGGCAGCGGCGGCGCGGTGGCGCATGAGTTCCACGGCGTGACGTACCCATGTCCACTGATTATTACCCATTATCCATTGGATTTGGATAATTAAAGTTTGTTTGGGTATGGGGAGCCGGGGAGGGTATGGATTGGGGAAACAAGGTCTGGATGTGGGTAGGAGAAAGCACGGGCGCACCCAATCTTTGCCCAACGGCAACGTGATCTGGTCGTACAACTGTATAAGCGGTCGGTACATTTTTCCAGAGTCTACGATAAATTTTCTCCAGGTTTATCTATGTTGAGGTCTTCAACGGCTCCTGCTCGGTCTGCTTCTGACCGTAATTCGGTAACACTACCAGGGGTCCCTCCACTAGCAGTGTGCGACTTTCCGATTTTTGACCGAATCACGATGTGGCAAACTGCCAAGAAAATCTCTGTTGGGTCCAGGGACCCCAGCTGTTCTCTTCGAATATATCCTGTTTGTTTATCTGTCGGATCACACAGAAACTTACACGGAAACTTGGAGGGTATACACGAAACTCCTACTCCCGTGTCGCGAGCGGCACCTCCGCGTGTTCCTCCGATCCACACCGCTTGCACCTTCCAAGCCTGCAGCTTTCAGCCAACAATCATCCAAGGTCTGCCATCCAGCCGATATGAACAGCCAGACAAGGTCCGGTTCCTGAGCGACGCACCGGCACCGGCACCGCAGGTTGCGATCATGCGTGGCCCCAAGATGTTTGCTCGTCGCGCCCCTGGCTCGCGGATTGCGCGTGCCGAGTTGTTCGCGGCAGGGCCCCCGGCACAACTCGCCGGCTTCTGCGCGGGAGTGCCGTGCGGTGCTTCCGAACGCGCATTACACCGGGCCGGACATGAGACATGGATCGCACTACCAACAGGCCCCTCTGCTGCAGGATTCCCGTGCTTCTTCTGAAGATTGTCAACTCGACGGTTTGGCCTAACAAGATCCCAAAATTCACCCTCAAAGTTCACTGCGTAAAAAGAAGATTCACATCACATCAAAATATCATAACATGCATAGAGTATTAAATGTAGATAAAATTAAAAACTAACTGCACAGTTTTGTTGTACTCTACGAGACAAACGTTTTGAGCCTAATTAATCAATTTTTGGACAATTTTTCACACATACAAATGAAATACTACAGTAGCGCACGCATTTCAACAAACCAAAATTTGGCTCCCAATTTCAGAAACTAAACAAGCTGAACTTCTCTTTCGTTTTCCTTCTCCTGAAAGTGCGTCGGTGACGGTGTGCTTTCGCGGAGCGTTGCATCACTGCTGCTGTGTCATCCACGACACACGCTACAGACATTTCCACGCTCATGTAAAGTTCTGATCCACACTTTAACCATGGATCATGGATGGGGTTCATGTAAAGGCGACTTCCAAGTTCCAACTTTGCAAGCCTCCGATCCACCTGTGCTGGCGACAGTGTGACCACTGACCATGAACCCCATCCATGGTTAAGTTTCGTTTCTTCTTATTTTGATTTGAAGAAAGGCATGGTTTCGGTATTAGGGGGAAAATATAAAAATGTATTCCTTCCGGTTTAGGTAGGCCGGCTTTGTAGGAATTGAGTATGGGCCTGAATACCAGGGCCCATCGTACAATAGATAGAGGGACGGTCAAGGGGAAACAGGCCTTGTAGAAACCTGCAACAATTTGTGGCCCAAACTTCAGCCAAACTAAACGCCATCCGTACGTTCTTCTACATCAGCCATGATCAGAAGAGATTCAGAATGATACAGGCATTTTGTTGGGGTCATTTTCGGTTGGCGTCTTGCACTCACTACCAGAATCATGCACATTGGCACCGGGTGGGAAACCCCCTTTAGCACCGGGTTTCCCACCCGGTGCCAATCTTCCGGTGCTAAAGGGTGTCACCTTTAGCACCGGGTAAAATAACCGGTGCTAAAGGTGGGGGCACTAGCAAAAAATATTTGCATATTTGCGTGTTGCAGGATTCAAACTCAAGACCTCTTAGCTCGCACGCGTACACCCACCTAACCATCTCACCTACGCTACACATGTGATGAGATAAAAGATGCTTTCCTTTTGTAGTATTATATGACACCCCCTTTAGCACCGGGTCGTAACACGACCCGGTGCGAAAGTGTCTTTAGCACCGGGTCGTAACACGACCCGGTGCTAAAGGGTAGCCCTTTAGCACCGGGTGGTGTTACGACCCGGTGCTAAAGTGTGAGGGCCTTTAGCACCGGTTGCTAACACCAACCGGTGCTAAATGTCACCCTTTAGCACCGGTTGATGTTAGCAACCGGTGCTAAAGTGTTTCCGGGGGCACCCTAATTTCGCACCCGGTGCTAACGTCACATTAGCACCGGATCTTGAGTGCACCGAGGCATATGAGAGGTGCGGATGTGAGTTATTCTTGTAGTGACTTGAAGTAGCAGGAGCCACGGGCAACAATCCAAAGCATTTCCTAATCGTACCAGGACCAGGATTAATGAGCACACGGGGCCCTGAAGGAGCCCTGACATTAACGCGCTATTTTCCGCAGCAGTTTAGACCACAATTCGCCCCCTGCCTCCAGATGGGCGGGCATACGGAGCTCTCTCTGGTCCTGACGGACAGTTACCTCGATTGCATTCGCTCGCACAGTCTCGCTGTATATCACTGTTGCAATGACAAGATGGGTAAGAAGTAGGTGTGGCCCTCACCGCCGGACCGGACCCCTTGCTTGCTTGCCGTGCTGTGACATCTCGTCGTCTGCGTCGTCGTCGCTATACTCGCCAGTGCGATCGCTGATAACTGTGGTGCTGTTGTGCTTTTACAGGCTACAGTAGGAGCTATCAGATGGCTCCTTCGGCACCACCGTATTTTGGTCTACACACTGTTGTTCTTGCAGTACACCGGTAGTCTGGTATTCCTCTCAAAGAACGAACCGGAAAAATGTGTTCATTGCGATCATTCCGTCGACGTCGCCTCCCTGCATTAGTTGTACTGTGCACGGATCATTGGTTAATGCATATACTCCGTATATACGTAGATTGTAGACGAATTACTCAGCTATTCAGAAAGAGGATGCGTCTCATCACGATCGCTCGATATATACAGTGCGGTAAAAATACCCTACTACCAACGCTCTGGAGAAGTAGTCATCGCTTGGTGTGACTGAATGTTCAGCCAAACTTTCAGAACCCTGAATCGACATTGTGTCTCCTAATAGTAGGCTTGGAGACGATGTTTTACCTGCATAATATTACATACAGATCGATGAGGCAGAGTTTGAGACTTTGAGTTGCCCTAACCACGAGCTCACAAGTCACAAGGAGTAGTGCGTCGCAGAAAAGTTGCTGAAGAAGCGGAGAATTAGGGGAGAGGATAAGTAGTGGTCGCGGGCCCCGGCCCTGCGCCCCTCTTGGAAAATCTGTCTGGTTGCTTGAACGCTGCGATGCGCGTGTGAGCTGATGACACGAGACGTCCATGTCACTGCTCTACATCTGCTTCTACACCACTCGGCATACACCGCATAGTGCGGGCACTATGCATGAAATGCACGGGGAGACGAACAGTACGTAGAGTGAGTGAGTTGCAAGCGATGCTCTGGATGCACAGCTTCCGGTGTAAATTCACCCCAGATGGGGGCATCGCAGGACTCTGGAGGATCGAAATCAAACCGAACTCCTACTCAAATTCAACTACGTACGCGATCCAATGCTCGCTTGACGAGTGGCCATATATATCTTCCAAAAAAAAACTTTGGCAGCTCTCCAAATACTATTTGCACTTTCGCGGCCTCGGTTGCTCAATCTGTAGCACTAGCAGCTACACGGCCTACATTGTTAGCAGAGAGATTGGGCTGGCTCGAGCAGTACGTACCAGTCTGCTGCCTACCACCACTCCACACCATGGCGCCAATAGTCCAGTACGCCATTGCTTTGCATCGGGGAAGAGAGACGATCGAAGCCGTAGAGGAACAGCAAACATGTGCCACTGTTGCGGCACATGACCCCGGGCCTGGCCGTCACCGATGCGGCCAGGAAACGGGCAGCTGGAAAGAGACGGGCATAGGCGGCCAGACAGATGCGGGCCTTTCCAGTTTCCAATCCCATCGCATCTCTGAACCCCAAACGATCCCGACTCGGCGATGTGACCCAACCTGGGGGAATACCTAGCCTTTACTTTTCACTGTTACTCGCCCCGATTTTACCTCACCGGGGCGAACGAGCCTGCCCGGTTGGCCGGCCGGGATGGGACGTGCAAGGCTGCAGGCCACAGCCAGCAGGCGTACGTCGTACGGCCGGCCAATTGCTCAGCGACTGGCTGCGCGCGCAGGTGCCGTGGAATGGATGGATGACGTGGGGAAGTCGCCTCGGATGGTAAGATGCCCGACAGACGCGGCGAGGACGACGCGACTACGAGTCCATCGCTGCCGCCCCCTAGGCCCTAGGACGTAGCGTGCATGGGGCTAGTAGCCGGCTAGGGCAAGCGCGCGCCCTACCTACGTGACTGGTGCAGTCACTCGCCGAAGCATTCTGCATTCATGCCGTGCTTTTCACTGGGAGTGGGAATTCGTTTTCTGTTGCGTTGCTGTGAAAGGCGGAGTGGGAGGCTGGAATGAACAAGGCCGGCCAGTGCGCGCGCGCGTCCAGGCCGGCCGCGCCGCAGGGCATGGCCGGTGACGGCACGCTTCCAGGCGAGGCAAAGCGCCTGCGCAAACGTGTGCCGGGCGCTTCCGCTTGGTGCGCCCCAGGCCATGCCGGGCGGCGGCCCGCCTGGTCGTCCTTCTCCCGTCGAGCCGGCCAATGGAGCATATGGCCGGTGATCGGCTCCGCGGACAGCTGCCATGTCATGCATGCACGGCGCCGGCCGGTCGCTGGTCGTGGTCAGACCCGATCAGATGGTCGGTTCGAAAATTTGAGCAGCGGTTAGCCGATGAAACGGCAGATGACATGATGCGATCGTTGGCCGTGCCACGCTTTGCCGGCCGGCATCCTACGATTTGCTTGCCAGGTGTACGTCCGAGCCGTCTCCGATTGGGCGTCTCAGAATCTCTCCGATCATGGGCGCTTCACGCTTGTCCCCATTCATTGGTGCGTTTCTACTAGTACCGAAACAGAGAACGGCCACATTCGTTCATCGGTGCACCCTAGCGATAATGCTGTCAACTGAACGAACGGCACGGTACCAAGGATGACCCAATCAGAATTCTCTCGCCACTGTTTAGCGAGCAGATATTCAACAAGGCCCCCATCCGTCGCTCTCTGCGTCAAGTCCTCCGTCAAGTAGTCGCATCCTTTCCCTCAAAAAAAAAAAAGTAGTCGCATCCACCGGAACAGGTCCCTGCGTGACAAGGAGAACCCATGAGCTCGCGACGAGCTCGCTTTGACCACCATTAGCATGGCGAGGAAAGTGACAGAAGAACCACTCCCGCTGATATATCCAGCGCACCATCAGGGCCGTATTATTGATTGTGAAGTGCACCACATCGATCAACAAGGCCAGAAATTAAACTGCCAACGACCTGATTTCTCCAGTTCTTCCGTGTCAGTATCTAGATGAGCTATATGCACAACCATTTATGCGGAGGCGGAATCAAATCGAATCCGTTCGTGGCTTACATACCGTTCTATTCCACGTCGCCCGGCCCCGCGATCTTTGTCGAATCCAACAGCTGCGGAACAATTGGCAGGCACCCCTCAAGCCCCACGACGACGACCGCCCCGTTGGCTTGTCACGGTCGGCTGCCACCACTCCCAGTCCCAGCTCGCGAGCTCTCTTTGGGGGTTTGGACCACCTGCAGGCTGCCATTAACATGCATGGCGCAAGCATGATAAGTACCACAGTGTCTCTGCGCACACATGCAACCGGGTGTGGTCCGAACCATGTCCCTGTTAACCCCGTGCGAGGGCCCAAAAGATTGCCCTCTCAAATCCCAATGTTTCCTCCAGTGAAAAAAGAAATTGAACACCAATCAGCAGTATATAAACATCATGTCTGGAACGTGTGCGATCCCAGCAGCAAAACTTTCCCATGTTACAGGTGTATTACAGGTGAAATTAAATGTGTAGAGGCGGGAAGGATTACAGGCCGGTGCATTACGGGTAGGGGCAGCGCGTCCCGTTCTAGAAGGTATAGATAACTGCAGGCAGCCCGGCCACGATCTATACGGAGCGCACGCAAAGCGGGCCGTACAAGCGGCTTAGGTGGCGGCAGAGCACGCCGTACTAGTACTACGTACGCCGTGCTGCTTTGCGTGGGCGCCGGTATTAAATTCCCCACCGTGCGTGCCGGAGGCCGTAGACTTGCCACCCCCCCCCCCCCCCCCCCCCCCTCCTGCTATATCAGCTGCTGCCCGGGGAAGCTGGAGTGCGACGTCGATGTGATCCGGCTACAGTGCGGGAGAGCTGAGGCGACAGACACCACCGGCCGGGCAAGCAGGCAGCCTCCCTCGCGCCCGCTTATCATCATCGTCGTCTATCCCCCTCGCCCCCCGTGTCTAGCTTGTTCGCTTCCGGGTTTGGTTTTTCGGCTCCGGGTTTGGCTGTTGGCTCCTTGCTTATAGTTTCCTCCTCCGTGAGCTCCGATCCACGCTAGCTGCGGCTAGCTAGCTCCAGGCCGGACCCCTGCGTGCTGCCGGCTCTTCCGGCCGGCGTCAGCTTGGTTACGCATGGGAAAGGGAAGGCCGAGGTGGTGGAGGGGGTGGTCGGCGCGGAGGGTCGGCATCGTCGCGTGCGGCCTCGCGGTGGCTGCTGCACTCTTCGTCTCCATCTGCTGCTTCGTCGGCGCCTGCCGCTCTGGGGCAGGGAGTGGCGGCGCGCTCGCTTCGGGTAAGCTGAGCTTGTTATCTGCCTATCTGTTCACTCTTCTGCGCAAAGCTAGCTCCTGTGTGCTCATGCATTATTCTTCTGGGCGAAGGTAGCTACGTCTGTTCATCTTTCTCGCAAAAAAAATGTTCGTCTTATGTTCTAGGAGGAAAAGAGAAAAATGTTCGCCTTTCTTATGCGTTCGTTGGCGGAGGTGCCGAGATTCTTGACTGCCTGTTGCATTTTCTCGGTTCTATTCTCTCTTCCTGCTCTCCGTCCAGAGAACTGCTCATGACTTGAGAGGAAATTCTACAGTTGCAGAGATGCATGATTTTCTGCTGAGTTTCCCTTTTTCTTGCGCAATGCTGTATGTACTTGCATTGGTGATCACTCATTTCAGTTCCTTCTCCGTGCAACAGATCCCCGGAGGGAGAAGGAAGCAGCAGCGGCAGGAGCCCATCCCGGTGCTCAGACGGCGACCGAGGTGCGTTAGTTATTGCTCGATCTCCATGTCACAGCACACATCCCGGTGCTCAGACGCCCGTTTCACTCGCGCGCGCACAGCACTGCTGCGGCTGCTGCATCTCGGCGGAAGACCACCGCCATGTCACACGGCTTCTCCGGGCACCGCATGGCCGCTTGGCCGCCTCAGCCGATGCGGCGGCAGATGGCATGTCAAGATCGCACGTACGGTCCCAAGCAGCCCCGCTTGAGAGCCAGCCAGCCGCATACATACACGCATCGATCTCCATGCAGCGGTCGTGATCGGCTCGCAAATGCGTGGCCAGTGCGCGCGCACCGCCGCCGCCGCGCCAGGCAGCCTCACGGCGGCGCGCGCCGCTCCCTCCCGACAGGCCTTCCACGGCGGCGGGCCACACGGGGCCCCGCCGCCGAGTGAGTAGTCACTAGACCATACGTCCCTGCTGCCCGACTGCCCGTACATCGCCATAGGCGCGGGGCAGGGTCGCGCGCAGGGACCACGCTCGCTGGTTTGCTTGAACTGCGGCTTAATAAATTAGTTGGTGTGTTCGTGCGTGTGTGGATGAGATGCAGGTGCGGGAGGCGGCCTACCACGGCGGTCGGCGGCTGCTGTCGGGTGGCCCGGGGTCGCACCCGCCGCGGTGCACGTCCAAGTGCGGCAGCTGCAACCCCTGCTACCCGGTGCACGTGTCCGTGCCGCCGGGGGTGCTCGTCACCACCGAGTACTACCCAGAGGCGTGGCGCTGCAAGTGCCGGAACCAGCTCTACATGCCGTGACCGTGACCGTGAGCACGCAGCTCTCGGATCGTCGCCACCAAGGCGTTCGGCGCGTGAACAACAACCCCACGCCAAGCAGCGCGCAAGAGACGAGGACGACGGCCTGAGCCACGGCGCCTGCTGCCCCGGCGATCCCGACGCCGGCCACATGATCGAGCCCGTGCGCGCTGCCGCGTGGGCCACGTGAGTGTCTGGTCTGGTGGCACGAGTGCGCGCGCGCGCGTGCCTTGGACCGGCGCGGCGGTGCGCGCGAGGCCTCGCGCGTGGCGTACTGTGGCCTACCGCGCGGCCGGCCGGGCAGGGTGGGGGACGCGTCCTGCCGCGGCGCGTGTCTGCGAGCCGCGCTGCCGCGCTGCGTTGCGTTGCGTTGCCCCGCGACGCATCGCTCCGGATCGGGCAGCCCCGGCCGCGGCCCTACCACGAGGCGCGCGCGGCGTGTGCAGGGCAGACAGGCAGAGATGCAGGGGCATCGTGGTAAAGAAAGCTGCGGCTGTTTTCCCCCGGCGTACTGTTCATATTGTCCGTATGATTTTGTCTATGCCTTTCTTGGCCAGTCAAAAAAATATTCATTTTTTCTTCTTGTTGCCGTGGTTCTACGACTTTGTTTGTGTGCTTGTTGTTTTCGTTCTTACATTTTGCACTAGGCAAAAAACATGTGTACACGCCATAACATTAGGATGAGAGAGAGAGAGAGAGAGAGAGAGAGAGAGACGGCAATCACCGTACACCACCGCGACACGAGCCGCAGCGGGCATGCATGGCGCGTCTGTGCAGTGCAGCTAGCCCATTTGGCGCGTTTGCTGGTGGATTTTACTGCTCGGCAACCACATGCATTGGCGTGGCACGTAACATAACCTGCAGGTGTACAACGCGTGCGGCAGTTTTCAGGCCTCGTGTCAGTAGCCGGCCGGACATGTCTGAGATGGTAAATCTTGGTAAAATCGCGGCCGGTTGCCCGCCTGCAGCTGCTCGTGACGCCCCCCGTGGTGGTTGCTGAGCGATATGATGCCCATCGATCGACAGGCCGTGTGTTTTCTGTAGCTGAACTGGTACAGTGGGTGGTGTCTCCGGGGAAGACGACACGCATCGGCAGTACCATTCCACAGTGTCCGCACCTAAATCGTGTCTCTCCCTGTGTGGTCCGTGTGTGTGGTCGAGTAGAAAGAAGGAAATTCTCTCTCTCAAAAAAAAGAAGGAAACTGAGCCGCCACAACCCCACACTCGAACGAATGGGCCAAATACAACCCCACACAGACTTGGGCGCGCTGCACAGCGTTGGAAAGCCTAGAAAGGAGTACTCTTCCATTTGGGCCTAGCGAGATGGTTGGGCTGCACATAGCATTGGAAAGCCCAGGACAAATTACGGGCCGTAGCGCAAACTGAAACTCCACACGGACTTCATATCCATTTTCCGCGAGATCTCGACACATTTTTGGCATTTCGGTGTTTGAAGTTAGTGTTATAGGATATTGATGGATATGGTGAGATGTAGAGAGCAAATGAGCCAACCAGCCATATATATGACATGTAGCACAATATGATTTGTATATGAAACTTGAAATGCATTTTTCTTGAAAACCATGGCCCTGTTTTTTATCTTTTACCACCACTACATTTAGAATACATTTAACAAAATGAAACCCATTATAAGTACGTATTTTTTCTATTTTTTGTTTAAAAACAACATTTGGATGTAGTGTGTGAACATTGAGTATACATTCAACTATTTAGGTTTCCTGTTTCAACATTTCCAAAAGAAACGGTGAATGTGGTTTTATCCAAAATGTTGATTAGGTTTTATAGATTGTTGAAATGAGTTGAAATATGTATAAATGTGCAAAATCGTATTGAATAGAACTCATTCATTATAGAGACTGAAATAGAAAAAATAAAATATGAAAAAGAAATTATTTGGTTGCACCTATTGACTATTGTGTTTTGAGTTATTGTTAGTGACCGATCAAGTGGGTTATTGGTGACTAAGTAAATTATGTCCCAACTCCACCAGCTCATGGAAGATCGAGCAGAAAGATCGTTGCTGCTAGCCTCCGAAAGTGAAGCCCCATAATTTTTGTTGCGTGAAGAAATGAAACACGTAGGATGACGCGAAACAACAAACCCAGCTCTCCCAACTAAGCACTCCAGACGTCCAGTGCCCCCTAACAACATGTAAGATATGGCTTTTTATGTGCTCATACTTCCAAAAGCGTTTGAAGAGCTATCGATGGAAGCAACAAGAATGTTTCTTGGAAGACAACCTTCGGATCAAGCACTAACTCAACCTTTTATTTAGGCCTTGTTTAGATCCAAAATATGGGGGGTGGGGATTTAGGGGTTTGGGGTCACTTCATAATCATTGCGTCACTGTAGCATTTCGTTTGTATGTATGAAAAATTATCCAAAAATTGATTAATTAGGCTCAAAATGTTCGTCTCACAGAGTACAACAAAACTGTGTAATTAGTTTTTGATTTCATCTACATTTAGTACTCCATGCAAGCTATGACATTTTGATGCGATGAGAATCTTCTTTTTGCATAGTGAACTTTGGGGTTGCTTTTTGGGAGGGCTTAGGAAGTAGTACTAACTTAACTAACAAACTTTCTATATAAAAAAGAAGAGCACTGGCCTCTGGCAGTTCAAAGCTGGACAGCATCACTAGGCCCGTTGGGCCAGTGGAGCCCAAGCACTGATAATCCCATTCCCATGCTACGCGAGGAACACGGGGAGCACCGAACCCGAAAAAAATCGCGGATCCCCACAAAAATCCCCCACAACTGGGGGGACCCGCCGCGAAAAAGCACCACCGTATCCAGATCGCCGCACCCCCGCGGCCCTGCCGCCGCTTGGTGTGGGACTGCAGCCGGCGACGGGAACGAGACGGACGCGCGAAGCGAGCAAACCGGTAGCCGGCCTTGCTCCTTGCCGCCTCGGCGAAATGTGGAAGGCCCAGGGATGCCATGGATTGCCACGGCCGTGTTGGATTTGAATCCGCCTCCTCTCTCTCTTTGTCCACCGGCGACTCCTCAGGTGCGTTTTATCTTTGCCTGTGATGCTGGGCCTGATGCGGTTTAGGAATTTTAGGCCTGGAGAAAATGTTGGTTTAATCTCCTCCCGGCTCGCGAGGCAAAGCATTTTTGAATTGTTGGTGACCTTAAGGTCAGTTTATTTTCGCGGCTACTAGTCGGATTTGCAGCCACTCTTGCTCCGGGGAATTGGTCATGTTGTGTGCAATACAGCGCAACTTGCTAAATCATCAAAGCATTCTTGGGAAAAAAAAAGAGAATAACCGTATACTCTGATATTTTCCGTGGAAACCTAACTTCGTTAGCTGAATCTTACTTCCTTGCTTGTTCTGTAGCATTTGTGTGCTCCATTTGCCTTATGCATGAGCTGTGAACTGATGCGCTGATTTTGCAGATACCACTTTGCCCGTGACAGCTGAAGGCGGCTCACCACCTAGGAATGCAGAATCATGTTGTATTGCAATAAGCGGACATCTAAATTCAACAAGACCACCTCCTTTCGTCTGAGTAAGTTTTGTTGAGTTTTGATAAGAGGATCAGGCTCATGTCATATTTGACCATGGCTTGGTGATGGTGATTAGTTTCTCTCCTTGTCATCGGTAAACTGTAGAGGCTGTGGAATCTGTGTGGGTTCTTACATAATGGAAGAGAGGAGTGTTTTGATGGAACGGTATGAAATTGGGAGACTCCTAGGACAAGGGACCTTTGCAAAGGTATATTATGCCCGTAACCTTGCTACTGGTCAGACCGTCGCCATAAAAATGATTGATAAGGACAAGGTTCTGAAAACTGGTCTCATGGATCAGATAAAGAGGGAGATCTCGATAATGAGATTGGTCAGGCATCCGAACGTTCTGCAACTTTTTGAGGTCATGGCTACTAAGAACAAGATTTATTTTGTTCTTGAGTATGCTAAAGGTGGAGAGCTTTTCAACAAAATAGCAAAGGGGAAGCTTACCGAGGAGGCTGCGAGAAAGTATTTTCAACAGTTGATCGGTGCTGTGGACTATTGCCACAGCCGAGGTGTTTATCATCGTGACTTGAAGCCTGAGAACCTGCTACTGGATGAGAATGAAACCCTCAAGGTATCCGATTTTGGTTTAAGTGCCTTAGCGGAGTCAAAGAGACAAGATGGTCTGCTCCACACTGCATGTGGCACTCCAGCTTATGTTGCTCCTGAAGTGCTCAGCAGGAAAGGCTACTGTGGCGCACAGGCAGATGTCTGGTCTTGTGGTGTGATTTTGTTTGTGCTTGCAGCCAGCTATCTTCCTTTCCACGAAAGAAATCTCATAGAAATGTATAAGAAAATTTTAAAAGCCGAGTACAGATGCCCTCGTTATTTTTCCATGGAACTGAAGGAGCTCCTTTATGGAATCCTTGATCCAGATCCTAATACTAGGATGACCATCTCAAGGATAAAGAGAAGTGCTTGGTACAGGAAGCCCCTTGGGTTGGCAGTGCTGAAAACTGAAATGATCAAAAAGATGCGTACAGAAGCTACCACCTCTGGCTTGACTGACTGTGTTGGCTCTAAGAGAAATCAAGGATCATTGAGACTGGCGAACTTGAATGCATTCGACATCATTTCCCTCTCCACAGGATTTGATCTGTCCCGTCTATTTGATGAAAACCAGAGTGAAAGGGAGACACGGTTTACTTCCAAGAAGTCAGCAGCAACCGTCTCTGGGAAGCTGAAAGAATTGGCCTGGCGTTTGAAGCTCAAAGTTACAAAGAAAGAAGATGGAGTGTTGAAATTGGCAGCAACCAAGGAAGGAAGAAAGGGTATTCTGGAGCTTGATGCGAAGGTATTTGAGATTGCTCCTTCTTTTGTATTAGTCGAGTTGAAGAAGACCAATGGTGATACCTTGGAGTACCAGAAGCTGATGAAAGATGGCATTAGGCCATCACTAAAGGATATTGCGTGGGCATGGCAAGGTGATCAGCAGCAGTCGTGTATCCTTAGACACGCATGGCAGCAGCAGCCGCAAGTGCCACCACTGCCGCCATTTCCACTATAGCAGTAATAGACTCATAGTACCGAGTTGCAAATGCCTTTCTCACCATCGCCACCACAATCCTATAAAAAAGGCGATAACCAAGTTTGCTACTGAGTCTTGACATATTAATATGCCTTTTTAGATCGGTAATTAACCATAAAACCTGCATAGGCTTGCACTGTTAGTGGAAATCCAGCACCTACATATGGTTATCCATTTTTCTTCCTTTATCCTTTTTCTTTAACATTGTAAAGCCTGCATGTACAGAAGTGCTTTCTGGTATTTTTCAAATATGATCTCTGTGAAAGTAAAAAGGAAAGGTTAATCAGGATTATTATATGGTTGGTGCTTTTCATTTTTTGCAACACTCCCAAGTGACCGGTTAATAAATTAATATGACAGGGAACTCGAATTTCCAGTGGTAAAGCATTTCTAGTCACTCACTGTGCCCATTACCCAGTCCATGCTTGTAGTATGGCAACAAGGAAACCATCCTGAAGGTGCATAAAGCCACTGGGCTAACTGCCTAAGTGGAAGCAGCGGGACCAAGCAAGAACATTTATAGCAGCCTATTTGCCTGTTGCTGTAAATGGATTCAAGAATTTGTACCTATTTTCATTGAATTTCATGATTCCCTACTTACCACTCATTACTGACATCAACAATGTAACACAATCTCACATTTCCAACCCAGCACAGAACAACACCTAGCTATTTTCTGCGTCCAACAAACCAGAAGCATCTGCATCCAGATGACTAATCCAAGAGGTTCCTAGGGCCATTGGTTACCCAGAAAGCCTACAGTGTAAGCACATGCCGTGAACTCTACTCAACACAGTGCAACTGCAGATAAGGTGCAAGTTAACCCAAAACAACCAATCATGATCAGGCACTAAATATCACTAGGTCAGATAAATACATTACATTACATGAACTAAAAGTATGATAATATCAATCCTTGGTGATAAACATTAAGAAACAGATCCTTCAACAAATACTGGGTTACAGATGCAGAGCATCAACTGGATCCAGACAAACTGGATAAGTTCTACACGACTAGGTCACCATGACAGCTCGATCAGTGAGTTTCACTGTTAAACACCCTTGATGGTTATATGATCCGAACTATGCCATCTCGTATCATTATCCTGTTTGCATCTTGCATCCTCTGAAATCACAAGGAAAATAAGTTGTAATACAACGACTCACATAGCTATTAGTGTATGACAAGCCTTAAACAGAACAGGGTTTTCTCATACCTCCAAGATAAATTCTACTTGGCGTCTGGTGTAAGGTGCAGCTGACTCACTATTAACTGTCTGCTCGATTTCATCGATCGACAATTGATCTACATGGTTTGCCAACACATGCTGACCCAAAATTGCTTCAAATGCTTCGATTCTTCAGATTATACAAAAACAAGGGAATCAAAGGATCAGCCATAACACACAAAAGAAACATAGCTGAGGAAAATGATTTGAAAGTTATGTAGTAACCTCTCTGCAGGAACATCCTGATCATTTGTTGCGTTTCCTACATCCACATCCATTGGATCGTTTCCAGAGCTGCAAAGGATAGATATATTTTAGATGAAGAATGAAGAATTGAGCTTTTTATAGGAACCTGAACGGAGAACGTAAAAACTAAAAGGGAAGAAAGACCCATATGGGAATGCACCCGTAAATGAAGAGTTAGTTCTTTAAAAAACTGAGACAAGTGGACACTATGGATAAAGCTGGTAAAATCACCTTCCATGCCCATCTGCAGTGCCATCGTTTGCATCTGCATCACGATCAGCTTGTTGTTTCATCTCCATTTCTCTCTGTTCACGCTCTTCCATCTCAGTCAATTCCTTATGGTATATTGCAAAATTTAGAACTTGCAATGCAGCCTCGACATCAGATTTCAGAACCTGTAACACAAGATATGGTTGCCACAATCAGATCCTCAAGAGACAGATGGCATAGCTATTCTTCTAAACAGTAAAAACCAATCTGTCCGTAGAATAAACAAATTTCTTGATTTTTTGGTCGAGTTTCAGGAAAATTGTGAGCAAATAAATAGAAAATGTGGTTTATCTAGAGAGGTTTTGACTTGGGTAGTCTGCCAGGATAACATGGAATAAGCAAACTACCTCATGTCTCAATTTCATCTTGGCATGAGCAGTAGACAGTCGAATTATGGTTTCCAATGTCCTTGCTGTTATTGGAAGTGTACCACCACCAGACTGTAAAACACATGGGTGAGCAAATGACATGACAGCATTAACATGACAGCAGGCAGACGTGACGGAATCAAACCTTTGCATTTGCACCACCATCCCTGAGCTCAGCATATGAAGTTGCAATATGATCAGAGGCCTGCAGTAGCAGAAGAATTTCAATTATACATCCAAAGCGATAGCTTTCTACTATGTAAGAAAAGTAATTTGCTTTCTTGATTAACGAGGAAAAAGTTTATGAATGCAGAAAGTGTACGGAAGAGGAAGAAAAGGTAGGAGCCCCCACAAGCCTACAATGTAGTGGAAACATTATACCCATGACACTTTTTTCACCCAAGGTGAGGCGCACATATGCAGCGTTGTTATATCTTATATGTGCAGTTGTGCACTGGGAAGATGTCAATTAGAGTGTTGCCTCTCATGGAGCACGAAACTCAATACATATCCAACAGTGCATGCAGCAGCCTCGCCATGGGGTGAGAAAAACATGTTATATTAATGCATATCATTTATATAGCTCTGTATACAGGATTGGAAAAGGTTACCTCATCAGTGAGCTTAGGTTGAATAAGGTTCTTCGCATAATGAATATATTTCTTCAGAAATTTTACAGTTAACCTGTCCTGCTTGGTTTTCTTGCCTCTTCTTCTATCCTGCCCATGTAGCATTCTATCATATTTGACAAAAATGCCTGCATTAGCATCGCCATCATCTTCTTCAGCATATCCTGCTTTATCAAGAGACCTTGCTCCTGCAGTTTACAAGTTTGTTTTTCTTATTAAACAAATGAAGACCTGAGAACACAAATCTATTGCAACTGTACAACAACAAAGTTACCTCCATCATCAGTGCAATATCTATGCATCCGCGCAACATGTTCTGAAATTTGCCGATCAATCTCAGGATCCATTTGATCAAGAACAATAAAAAGCAAATCAAAACGGGAGAGCAGTGAATCCGGAAGCCCAATGTTCTTTGTTGGTGTTATGGAACGATCATACTGTCATACGGCCAGAACTTTTTGTCAGAAACAACCAAACAGGTGTAACATGCTTATGTAGAGTGAAAGAAATGCTAAGAACTTACTGTTCCATATATTGGATTTGCTGCAGCAATTACACTACATCTCGCATTCAATGAGGCATGTATTCCTGCCTTTGCAATGGTTACAGTTTGCTGCTCCATAACTTCATGAATAGCAACTCGGTCTTGGTCATTCATTTTATCAAACTCATCAATGCAGACAACGCCACGGTCAGCAAGAACCATGGCACCAGCCTCAAGCCTTCTTTCCCCTGAAATAGGAATTCAGTACAGACCTTCGGCAGGAATCTGAACCACAGTAAGTAGAGTCGAATAATTTACCAGTCTCTTGATCAGAAGTCACAGCAGCAGTCAAACCAACACCAGACGAACCCCTCCCAGTTGTTGAGATAGCCAAAGGGGCAATGTTCATGACAGCTCTTAGGAGCTGCGACTTGGCAACTGAAGGATCTCCCACCATCATCATGTTTATATCTCTGCACGCCAAAGAAATGCAGACATAAATAAAGAGATTGCACTCAGGGAAATCATCAGCAAATATCTGGAAAACTAACCCTCTCAAGTGAGTTCCATTTTTCAGATTCTTTTCAACGCCACCGAGCATCAATAGTACTACCGCCTTCTTTATCCATAGATGGCCATATATGGATGGAGCGAGTGAGTTTCCCAGCAAGTCAAAGGTGTCATTTCTCCTTGATATTTCTTTCATCCGCTTCAGATCTTCCCGAGTATAGACAGGTGCATTTGCCTCTTTGTTCAGAAGTGACACATTATTTGCAATAAGGACAGTTCTACAGGCACAACAATACAAAACCACATCATACTTCAGAAAGGGTAAATTGAAGCCAGGTTTGGTGAGGGTCATAGCTGAACTAACCTGAACACACCACTAACACTTCCCTTGCTTTTCCCTGGAAGAGCCTTGTATACACCAACAATTGAGACACGGTCACCTGGTTTGCAACAATCTACAAGATCATCTTCCACAATAACATCAACAGTTCTTGGGAGCTGTCCAGGTGCAGAATTTTCAGGCACTTCTTGCATGGATAATGTCTGGTGATCCTTATATTCACACATTCCATATTCAGTGACCAACAGGTTACCATTGTCATCCTAAAGATTCCAGATTCAGCAGCATTACAACAACAATAACAAAAGGGGTCCATTTAATGGAATTGCAAAGAGCAAATGGTAAGATCATACCCTTGTTGGATAAACAGAGCCTGTAGGCAAGCCTACAAAAGAAGTGATGTCCCTGTATTCACGCGAGAGAAAGGCCCCAGTCACAGGGCAGAAGTGAACACTCTTAACAACTTTTGGCCTTACCAATGAGCCTGTTTTTCAGGAGAAAAAAATAATATTAGCACTCAAAAGTGTATATGTTCTTCAAGATTCTCTTGTATCTATCTATGCTTATGTATTAGCAAATTGCTGGCAGAGCAATAATTTGATAAAGCAGTAGTAAGCATCAAATTAGTATGCCCTATAGGGCTGAACTAACGCAAATCCATGCTAAAGTGCAATTACAAAATCTGTCTCAGACCATTCTGACATTGTCATCCATGTTCAGTTTTTACTGCCACAGAGCTAAAAAGGACTATTTCTACCCATTCTCTTTTGTGGGTTTCATTTACCAGAAAGGTACTAATTGAATTAATACAGAACTTCTCTCCGCAGCAAAAAGAATGCTAGAGTTCAATTGGAACTTGTTCAAGAGATCTTAACCACAATTTAGTACAACAACCAAATGCACCCAACAAGCAAGTATGATTCCAAATAGAGCCATAGCAACGGAAGTGAAGTCGTTTTTTTTATCCGAAAGGGAGAGCGAGTCATTACATTTGGTGACGATGCCCTCGACGCAGACCATGGTCCCGATGAAAGAGGACATGAGATCCCTGGGCGTGACCCTGTGGAAGCCGAACGGCCCCGAGAAGCCCACCATCACGCGCTCCCCTTCCTTCAAGAACTTGGGATCCAGATTCTTGGCCACCTCCGACACCGCGTCCGATGCCGGCTGCGTGTACTCCCCGGGGGTCCGTATCACCCTATCCACACGCAAGGCATCAATCAGGAACGGACCCAACAGGAGATCAGGATTCAGGAAAGAACGAGCGGGTTAGAAAGGCAAGGCGGCGGCGGGACACCTGCGGGCGAGGTCGAGGTTGTGGTTGCGGAGGTCGTCCATGCCGATGATGAGGCGGTGGCGCTTGTTCTGGACCATGTCGCGGACGGCCTGCATGTACACCCCCTTCCCGACCTGCGGAGGGAAGCGAGAACGTCAGCCAAGAACCCGGCAAGCCGGCGGCGGCGGCGCTAGGACGGCGAGGGGGCTTACGTCTTGGTCGAGGAAGTCGAGGAAGGCGCGCTTGTGCGCCGCCATGGCCTCCTCGTTGACGTCCATGGCTGCCTGCCGCTTCGGAGACGGAGCGCGAGGCCGGAAGAGATGGAGAGACCGAGAGGAGGGGAACGGGGCGCGGGAATGGGGGCGGCGGCGGGGAGGGTGGGTTTGGATTTGGGGGTAAAGCTGGGGGCGAAGGGGGCGCGTCTTGGCGGGAGTTTGCGCGCGGTGTGGCGGGAAGAGGTGGTTTCGCGCGCTCCGCTACGCGGGAGGTGGACTCATGGTTGGGCCCTAGGTAACGCGTGGGCCGAACGAAAGTAGAGGCCTATTCGCTCTATGGGGCTTGGGCACAAAGAAAGCACGAGAAGAAAAGAGGAAAAGTCAAAGTGACCTCTCATCTATTCACATTGTCTCATTTTCATCCTCAAAATACGATATCCTACACGCTAAACTATCTAATATGGTACAAATCACATTTCTAGCTGGGTTTGATAGTGGTTTGACTAAATTGAATCTATGTGGCGCCACATCATTCCTGAGGGTTGATAGTTTAGGGTCAAATAGACTTTAAAAAAATGGTACAAATAATTTCTCAAAAAGTTACCCAAATACTTTTATATACTGAAATATATATGATTTTATCTTAGAATATTCATACGAATTTTTGTTAACTAAAAAACATATGAAACCAGTTTTAGAGTTTCTTAAAATCACACTCTATTTTTTATGCCTAGCCAAAAAATATGGGACCATAGAGAACAATTAACTCCAAGATAGGTAGCATAAGATAGAAACATAGAGTATAATTTCAAAAAAAAAAAAATCTAAAACTAGCCACATATTTTTTCAAGCTAAAACAAAATTTGTATCTAAGATTAAACTAGAATTTATTTTAGGATTTTAATTGCATAATTGTTCCAAAAGTTATTGGTTGATTAAAAAAATTGTATATTTTTAGTCAAGTCTATTTGATCATTGAACTGGTCAATATAGTCTAGTTTACACTACTCGAGGCTGACTGGTTCTATGTAGGCCGATAGATATTGTGCTACGTAGGGCAAAATTAGTTAGGGATGTAATTTATCCAATATTAGATAGTTTAGGGCGTAGAATATACGGTTTCGTACTTTAAAGACGAAAATCAGACGACATCGATACACGAGGGAGCTCCAATGGACTTTTTCTAAGAAAAGAAGACGGGAGAAAGAGAGAGGTCGTACATCCCATTCCTCTCGCTAGGGTACTGGTAGCATTTGGCCCATTAATGCGTACGGCCCATTAATTCTGGTTCCATCTCTCAGCCCCGCATCCGCCGGCGCCCCGCCCTCCGCCGCCGCGCGTGTTTTACCTGTGCTCATCTAACCCAAGAGTTCTGGACTTCCAGTGATGGATGTGCTTCGACGAGGCTCTAACCCCATGAAGTCGCCAACGAAGCGCCGAGCACGCGGTGAACGGAGCATCCCAGATTCCCAGTCGTGCGCGCGGGTTTCGCCGGCGTAGGCATGCCTGGACGGTTGGACATTGGTACGGGGACCTACCCTGATTTTTTTTAGAGATCCGGGCTCTATGTCTGGATATATACATCCAAAAGTTATA
Source organism: Echinochloa phyllopogon (assembly GCA_033239725.1). Lineage (NCBI taxonomy): Eukaryota > Viridiplantae > Streptophyta > Magnoliopsida > Poales > Poaceae > Echinochloa > Echinochloa phyllopogon. The sequence goes on from BTCW01000012.1 coordinate 22,129,495, forward strand.
AAAACTAGGTAGACTCAAATCCTCAACCATGAGGAGCCAATACAAGAAAGAAAACTTCTAAGATAGAGAAACAAATTTGAAGACTAAACTTCATCATTCTTCACCATCCCTGCTTCGATCTTGCATTGTCATCACACTCCACCAAATCACATCTTCTGTCTGCTTAGAAACTTGATGTCGAACTTGAAAAACTTGTCTTCTAATGCTCGCACAACAAACTCTATTGTAGGTATTGAAGATCGGGCTCAAAGACTTCCAGGGCGAAGCCTCCATGAAGAACCCGACGTCCACTCGACGTCAAAGACGTCGTCGCCGCCCCTTCGGCAAGCCAGATTTTAGCTTTCACCTAGAAGACCAAAACCCTGCAGAGCTTCACAACAAACACCTCAAAGGAGGGAAACGACGCCCAAACCGACGTCGTCGTTGTTGACACCGACACCAATCGGGTAAAGCTTTCGCTCATAGCTCCTACATGACCACCCCAACACCCAAAAAAAAAATCTGCAGCGATCTTGTGACCGAACCCATCGTGCAACCCTGCATAACAGGACTGACAACACCAGGAGGCACCGAAGACATGGGCCATGGCCCATGGCGGGCCCATGGCGCATGGATCCGGACGACTCCACCCCCTCCGCTGAAGACGCCCGGATGGCGCCCTCGCCGGTCGCCACCACCTTCGCCATAGGGCAGGAGCAGCTCGCTGGGCACGAACCTCGCCGCCACCCTTCATCCGCCCACTCCGCCAGCGCACTTAGTCGTCGACGAAGGCACGAGTTCGAGGGAGGTAGCTCGGTAATGTCCAGCATCGGTCGAGGACGGTTCCGCCGCAGGCCATCGCCGCTGCCGCCGCAGGAAAAGGTGGGGAGGAGGGGTTGCAGCCCAGATCCGGTCGAGCGTCGGCCACCCGAGCCGTCTCAAGCCGTCGCGTCAGCACCTGGCCGCCCAGCTTCGCGGCGCCGCCGCCATGGTCCGTTCGGGCGACTTCGCAGCCGCCGGGAGCCGCGCCCCCTACGCCGGTCGTCCCCGCGTGCCTCGACAGCCAGCCGCCGTGCCACCCACGCCGGCCCCGCGCGCCCTGGCCTCCACTCGCCGACGGCCCAGATCCACGCGCAGCCGGGGCGGATCTCCGTCACGCCGCGCCCGTGCCTCCGCAGCGGTAGGAGCGCGCCGCCCAGGGCCCAAGCTCCCCGCCGTCGCCCTCCTCGCGGCCACGGGACTTCCTACGGCACACTCTGGCGATGGCGAGGTGGAGGAGAAGGGATGGCGGCGGCCTTGGGCCGGCGGCGTGAGGGACCCCGCGTCGCCCTGCAGGAGCGGCCGCGGGAGGATAAGGCCACAAAGATGATTCACCAATTCCACCAGGACCGTACCCTGATGGAGTGGTGGATATAGAAAATGGAAGGAAGCAGAACGCCGGTCACCGGCACCGGCACGGGACAATCAGAATTCAGAAAGAGCCGTGCAGAGAGCGCTGTGGCATGAGACTACGGCCTATCATTGCGTTGCGTCAACGGTCGAGGGACACCATCATGCTCGCTGCTGATCAGGTCCCCGGTCTCGCGGTAGGCTACAGCGCAGCCAACAGCAGCAAGCCCCCAGCGCTTAAGGCCACGGCATCACCGACAGTCGACTTACATGCTGATCCCGGGAGCACGCTGCACGGCGGCAAATCTACGCACACTTGTAAAACACACCACAGCTACATGTACATGTACTATTCGGTGACACTGAACATTTTACATGGCACTGACGAACTGACCCTTCAACACCAGAGCTGTGGCCGGAACAGGGAGCAGCTGCTAAAAATACCAACTTTGTTCGTAGATCTAGCTAATTACACAGGCGACAATTATTTCTTAGCTCTTACTGTAGAGTATAGAAATTACTGGAGAGCTACTGAGTACTGGCCAACAAAACTAACTAGCTGAAGCCGCCATGAGTGCAGGAGGCAGCCTGCCTCTTCCTATGCCTCCTCTTCGCAAGGAGCAGCGCATACACAACGAAGCCCATCTTCTTCCTCCTCGGCTGGAACTGCTTGCGAGACGCGCCGTCGTGGTCTATCCTCAGCGGGGAGAACACTTCGTACTTCTGGCTCAGGATCTGCCCGAGCGAGACCTTCTTCCTCGTGTTCGTGGTCTTTGCGGTTTCGAGCTCACGGTCCAGCTTCATGCTCAGGATCTGTCCGATGGACACCGTCTTCATGTTCTTTGGTCCAGTGGTCACCAGGCTCAGGCCGTTGACGTCGTATATCCCAGAGCCTGCTCGCCGGGGCGTCATTGCCGTGTTCTTGAACTTTATGGAATTGTTGTTGATCGGGCGCCAGTTCTGGATTATTTGGTCTGACCGCAGTTTTCGGAGTGTCTCTTCAGCTGCTAGCTTCGCCTTGTTTGCGGATTCTTCCCTCTTCTGGGCCTCCTCCAGAGCCTTCCGGCTCGTCTCAACAGCTGCCATTGCTTCCTCTACTCTTTCCAAGAGTTCAAGCTTACACTGGTTTGCTTGATCTAGCTCTTGCATTGCTGCGTCAATTTTCTTCCTAGAGGCGCCATCCGCTTCTTGTGCTTTGAGCACAAACATGGAGTGCTCCTCAACGGAGAGTGTGATGTCAGAAGTAGTAGTGTTCAGGTCCTGCCCGCTGCTCAGGTTTTTCATCTCTGCAAGAGCAATAGCTTCTCCACGCTGTGAAGCTTCCTTCAATTTCTCGGCCATGATGATCCTGAACTGCAGGGTCTTCGTCTTAGACCTTGTGTGCTCAATTGCAGCTGTTAATTCACAAATCTCATTCTTCAAATCCTCTGACACCTTCCTGTGCTTCGCTTTCTCAGAATTCAAGTGCTTCATCTGCAACCAGATTTCAGAAGGCTCAAGGACAGGCTGTGGAGCTTTTACTGCTTGCAATTGTGCAACAGTTTTGGTCAAATCCACTTCTAATGATGAAGCCTTCCCTAGGTTTGATTGCAGCCTTTTGCGGGTTTTCTCAAGCGATGCTTTCTCCTTCTCTATCTCGCTCTTCAACACGTTGACAGTATCCGTGTTGAGGAATGCTTTTGCCCGATTCAGCTTGATCAATGTGGTTAGTGGGGACTGTGTAACTTTTGGGCTATGGATTGTTGACTCAGTTTGGCTACTGTTTTTTTGTTCGATAACAGGAAGTGGATGTGCCCTTCCCATATCAGTATGACCTTTTGCTTCATTTGTGCTCTCAGTTGTTACCTTCTCTATTTGTACCTTCAACCCATCAATAACCTGCTTTGTTTCCTGTAGCTCTTTCAAGACCTTAAATGTTTCCTTTTCCTTAACAAAAAGTTCCATCTCCAGCTTCACAGTTTGTTCCTCAACTTTCATAAGTTCTTCCTCCTGAAAGTAATGGTATCCATGAACAGAGTAAGAATACAGTTTTCATTTACGGAGAACATAAAAATGAGAGAGAGAGAGAGAGAGAGAGAACACTTCTTCGAAGAAATATGTTCAGAAATCTCCATAAATGTTTTTTAAAAAAAATTGACCTGCGTGGGTAAGACGACCCCGGGTATTTTTGCTAAGAGAAGCCCATCTGGGATATGACAGTCAATAACCAACTAAACAGCAAAGGGGCAAGATAATAAACTTGCAACAATGGCAACCAGTAATCCAAACTAGGCCAATTCATCACTCATCAGTACTCACTATGCCATCCGTAAGAAAGCATAGTTGGGAGAAAAACTGAGAAGCATTGACAAAGAACACACTGAAAGATTTTGAAAAAGACTAGGACTATTCAATTGCCTTCTGATTCTTACATTACATCTATAGAGACCAGCCAGAAATGCAGCAGTGCCCCCCATGTCCTATCTAAGATATTATCCTTGGATGCCTCATTGTTCAACTAATGCCAAATTGCCGTTGGCATCACCTCCTGTACTCTAGTGTAAGCACTTAAACTCAAGTGCCTGCATCAGACGACACATTAATACTAGTCCACACATACCTTGAAACAATGCTCAATAGTTTACTGTTCTTTTTCTCCTCGACTCCGATTTTTTTCTTTACACGCCGACTCGGGTGTTAAAAGCATAACTTCCTCCAAGTTGTGATAAATCAGGACCCCAAGCAAATTAGCCCTGTATTGAAGGCAGTCTATTGGGTAAGGCATTGATAAGAGCTATATATGGCTAAGGGTATATTGGGCAAAACTAACCAGCTTGTGTCTTGCAAAAATGTCAGTAAAAAGTAAAAACATAGCCATCTTTTTAGGAGAATTATTAAAAAAACAGTGATGTGTCACGATAATAAAACTTAAACACTAGCAAGTTATTTCCATTGGCCAAATTATTTCAAGCAAAATGAACTCTAGAAATAATTCATCTTTGCTAGTGTTCAATTAGCCTTTTACATTTTGTTCTGCTTCCACCCTGGCTCATCTGTTCCAGGATACAAGTAATTTTGCAACAGGTTGTGGACAGGCAAAGGCGAGAGAGGCTGATAACTGCCGACTGCTCATAATTCATCACCAAACAACACCAACACGATCTAGTAGTGGACCCTTATTCCTCGCTAAAACGCCGGGCCGAAGAGGCCATCTGGCTCGCTAGCTAGTAGTAAATGCCATGATGCATTTGGTTCCTTTCGGCTCCAGATTGATGCCAAGCCCACAAGACGTCATGTCACAATCGCCCACACACCATGGCACCAACCAACTTCGCCGAAAGGGATGGGCGTACGCCCTCCCCGAATTAAAAGCAAAAACCTAGCATCAGCAGGCGCCGAAACAGCACTGGAACACCGCGAATTGGAAATAATCCCCTCTGGCGCTACGACTCACGAATTGCCTTCAACCCCGTAGAGCCACGGCTGATCTCAAACTAAATTGATGGAGAAAGAAATGTGAAAGCGTGTTGAATGGGAGGGAAAAGATAGTGGTGGAGAGAAAGCAGCGCGGTGGCAACCAGGCACGCCGCCGCCGCCCGCGGCTGCCGCTTTGAAAAGCGAAAGGGATACCGCGGCGCTTTGCATAAACTACTAAAAACCGCTAGCAAAAGGCACGGGGGACGCGCTCCGGTCGACTGACCTCCGGGCGGAGCTGGACGCGCGGCGGCGCCTGCGGGTGCCGCCACTGGGCGACGGCGGCGGCCCCGCCGCCGAACAGGTCGACGGCCTGGCGCACGGACTGGAACGGCGACGACGTGTCCACCTCCCCGCGCCCCCGCATTGCCGCCGCCGCCGCCTCCTCGGCGCGCCCCGCCGGGACGCCGGCGACGACGGCGCGCGGCGCCACCACCTCCGTCATGGCGGCCGTCTGCACCGCCGCACGTAGCAGCGGGGAGCAGCAGGGAGTGGCGCGGGCGAGCGGCGGGGCAGCAAGGCGAGAGTGTCCCGGTGGGCGCCCGTGAGCGCTGCGGGTTTTTGGGGCTCGGTTGTCCGTAGCGGCCGCGTGCGGGTGCTTGGTGCTTCCGCTTTAGCGCGGCGTGGGAAGCCGTAAACAACTGCTCTCGCCTTGCCTGCTTGGGGCCGTGGGTGTGGGTGCGTGGCTTGTTGAGCGGGACGGAAAGATGGGGCGCGGGGCGCGGCCGTGAAAAACTCGAAAAAAACAGCCGTTTCACCCGTGCCCGCGGCCAGCGGCCTGGTGTGCCGCTGCTGAGACTGACGAGGTGGGTGGGTGGCGCAGCGGGCGGTGTCTTTCGTTGGGTTGGTGGCTGTCTCGCCGGGCCGGTCGGCTACGTACGTAGCCTGTAGCTGGGGGAGCGGCCCACGGGCACTGTACGTTGTCTCCCTCTCCCTGCAGCGAGAGCAACAGCGCGCATTGCTTCCTCCTGTGCCATCTCGTGCCCCATGAAATGTTCTCGGAGCTCGAACAAACCACGGACCCGGCCGGGGTGGATCGTTCCCGATTTCCAAAAGATTCACGTCGCCCGCAAAGACAAGACGCTGCGCCATCACGGTGCATCTATTCCCCCCCTGCACGGCGGCACGCGAGCTCCCGTGACCGCCCGCTCCTCGTGCCGTCGTGCTCTACGCGTGCTTACGCTACATCTAATCCCAAAAGTGGCACTGCGCGGCGGGCCCAGGGCGCCCCCAAATAAAGGCATAAGGGTCCACCTGGCAGGCAGCGCCACAGGAGAGGGAGCGGAGGGGTCAAAGGGCCCCGGTTCGTGCCTTGTTGGAATCTAGCAACCGCGCCATGAATGTGCATGCATGTCGGTGGCCGGATGCCGTTAACCTTGTGATTCCTGATCCTGAACCATCATGCCAGTTAATTACATCTTGGAGCAACAGTAACTTCTGAGCACCTGTCGGGTTCATAACACTTTTTACAGTGCACTACTGGCTGCTAGTAAATCCGCGTCGCTTTGCGATATAATACTCACTCTTGAGTCCTGAAGCAGGATGCCAATGCTGAGCACATCTGTACAGGTCCCAGGGAGACTTGACACTGCTGCCTCGAAAACCCTTCGGCTAAACATTCTTCAGGGGCAATCAGACAGGGAATAGACATGGTCATGGTCTGCTTCTCTGACGACGCTAGCGGCTCTGGCGCCCTGCTCGCCCGCGATCGATGTGTGACCACAGGACGAAGGCCGTAGGCCCGTAGAGGAACCTTGGATCCGTCCTCACCTCATCTGCCTCCGTATTCTGCGTGTAGAAATATAGAGAAATGCGTTGTGTCTCTGTGTGTGGCTCTGTGGTCGTGCCTGGTATCATGGCGATGCATATAAGCAGAGGGCAGACCTACGTGCTGGCCGATGCACGGCCGGGGCAATCATAAATGCCGGTACAACGGCGCACTCATGGTGTCCCTCTTCTTTTGTTCTCACGCTCTTGTGCTGACATATATGAAAGGGGCGTTCCTGTGACTAATTCCGTCACGAGGATGATATGTCAGTCACGCACGCACGCACGGCTCTCACGAGTGCGGTCACGCCGTGTGGCTCTGTTGTGTTGGGATTGTTTTCGCGCCATCAATGGGCCTCGTGGCCCATGACCTAAACGGCTGGATCCCAGCCCGTTCTTGGAACCGGGCTGGGCCTTAACTGTGTAATCCGTCCGACCGCACACACACAACAAGAACAAAATCTTCTTAGGGCGCCTTTGGGAGGGCTCCAACACCGGCTCCCGCTGCCGCTCCCGCTGGAGCCCTACCAAACGGCGACACCAAAAACAGCTCCGTACGCGGAGCACTAAAGGAGCCGGAGCAGTTTTGTACTGGAAGCACGGAGCCCAAAAGTGGCTCCTCCGGCTCTTCCCCGTCTCTGCGCGCGCGTACGAGAATACCCCGGACAACAGCAGCGTCCGCGCAGCAGTAGTAAGCAGCGGGGGCCGCCCAGAAAAAGGGAGCTGCGATTAGAAGTAAAGAGTTTTTACAGCTTGCTCTCCACTGCAGTTTGTGGACACAGAAGAGTTTCAGAGGTAATAATTGGTTTTCCTTAATTACTTTTGCCCATTTATCTATTTAGCAATGGGTTCAATGTTTCACTATATGCTCTTTGTTGGGTTGACAAGACTTCGGCACTGCTTCTTGAGAAGACTCGGTGTGCCTCTGACCTGTATACTGTTTGTTGCCTGTGTAATGTTGCCTCTGTACTGTGATGCCTGCCTCTGTACTGTTGACTGTGCTGGGTGAATAGCATTGGTGAACTTTTTCGTGGTGTCGTTGTACACCGGGGAGAAATCGTTTGGTCTAATGTTGTCTATGTCGTACGGTTTGCAGTCATATGTTGAAATTATTCTGATGGTTGTTGCATGTGTCGTATTATTGGCTGTATAGCATGGTCCTTTTGCTAATTTGATCATGGGTATATTGGATAATTAAACTTTTTTCTTCATTAAAAAAATACAAGAGAAGTCGTTTTTACCAAACACCTTTTCAAAATAGCTCCAGCTCCAATAGAGAAGCGGCTCCATCGATAGAGCAACAACTGGAGCTATTTTTGGTGGAGCTGGAGCCCTCCCAAAGGGGGCCTTAGGGCAAGTACAATGGTTTAGATAGCCGCTGTCTATTTGATATATATAGACAACTAAATACACAGCTTATACAACGAGTCGTTTGTTTAGCTGTTTGTAAGATATTTAATTCATCCTATGACACATAAATCATGGTGATCTGGTACACAATTTGATCTTTATAGCCACAATGATGCTTACATAGGAGAATGTATGCTATATTCAAATAATTCGCATGAGTCTCATAGAAAAGCATATATTCATATGAATAGATTCTCGTAATCATAATACACTTGAATGCAGTACATCATTCAGACATTCACAGTTGAATCACACAGAACTTAAAAGATGAGAGGAAAACTAGCTCCAATATTAGGACACATTACCAGCAAGCACTTTTGACTAAACAAAATGGTTCTAGCCGGCAAAATAGTTTAGGGTCCAAAATCTAAATGCAAAGGAAAAAAAAGATGAAAAATAGCTGCAACATTTGAACTGTCATCACCAGCAAGAGCTTTTGAAACTATCAACAAACTGAACATGTGAATGGTCACACAACATTTTTCCAACATCTGAATGTCATCACCTGCAAAATGGATTCCAGAATTATAAACTGATCGTGGGTTCCAAAATTATAAACTGTCATACAACACCACTATCAAACAAATGCGGGTTCCAAAATTATAATCATATACTCAAGAATTCAGTCACTTCTAGCATTCAGGAACCACTAGCATTCATGCACCACACAAGTATTGAGTGTGATGACGCAGACTGAAATATTAGACAGGTATTCAGGAACCACTATCAGACATTTCTATATGTGCCAACATAACTCGTATCAATAAAGAATGAGAGCTCACCTCTATGAAGTAAAGACGCACCATCCTTATCTGACTGTTGTTGATATGGAGAAATACAATGAAAAATAACAATTCAGTGAACAAATGCTGCATTCAGTTTATTCTTGTAGACAGACTATTATTTGAATAACACTCACCTCAACTCTAATCCGCAAATAATTATGACAAAGACTTTTGTGTTATGCATAAAGCCACTGGAGGTGTAGGATTATTATTATCGCTGTCTAAGAGTACAATACAATCTGTGTGAATGATGTGAACTGAAACTTTGCAGATCCCACTGCAGTACTGAACTACTGATACAAATGCAGGGCGTGTGTGCAGTAATTTATTAATAATTCAACTTCTATTTGCTCAAGCTATGCATCCTGACTAAGCTGATATCCATTTTCAGACTTAGTGCATCTTGCATCATCAGAACAAATTTGATATCCATTTTAAGCAGTGAACAGCATGAGTAAATTTCAAGCTTAAAGGACAAGTTCTCCTCGTGCTGTTCACAATTGTTGAAGGGCATGCCCTTCTACTCCGGCTCCGGCGGCGGCGCATCTCTCCTCGTGCTGTTCTGTTCCACTGCTCCATGATGGGGATCCCTTCCGTGCTTGCACAGCAGTCCCTCCGCTCTCTAGCCGCCTTCGTCTTCAGCAACTCTCGTGCCGCCGCCGCTGTTCGATCTTGACAAAGTGGTCGTGAAAGGGGATCTAGGGATAGGAGGATGAAGAACTCGCTGGATTGCCGCCAAATAAAAAATCACGCACCTGAGAGTATGCGCGCACCGGATCCGCGGCGCCATCGCCGAACCACCGCCGATCGTACAACGCGCTGCAGCAGTCGGTGACTTGCTTGGGAGCACGTGCCCGCGCCGTAGACGAACGAGCCGACGGCAACCATCTCTTTCTTCAGTTAATAAGTGCCACGTCGGATGATTTCACTAAACACGACGCAAATCGACGGGGGCTGTCTCACCGTTGTACCTGCCCTTATTCGTTGGGCGAGAAGCCGAGGCCCATCAGCCCCCGCCCGAACTAGTTTCTCTTTAATTTATTTCTTCTTTTTTCGAATTCCGAGCCTAAGTTTTCCGGGACAAGAAGAATACGTCAGGCTAGGGACCAGTCTCTGGTCCTGGCATCCACGCGTTCGCCACATGTTGCTCGCCCCACGACGTGGCCGTCGCCGGCCGAGCGGCGTCGCGTGGAAGGGCATAGGCAATGCAACAGGTCGTATTCGTATGCTCTCGATCTCGACAAGGCGAGCACGCTCCGTCAGGTTCTCCGCCGCGTGGATCCGGCTGCATTGGCCTGGAGGTCAGGAGGGGAACGAACCGGAGGATGCTGATGCTGGCACGACAATGGACTGCACGAGTGAGTTCTGGCACGAGAAAATGGGTTCGAATAATGTCTCCAGTTTTTGTTCGAACAAGGTTCGTCTTCTAGAGAGGCGTGGACCGCATGGTTTGAGATTTGTAATTCTTTAGCTGTGGCGGAAATTAGTTTTGCCCGTGTTCGTTTAATTCTTATGCTGACGGCTTAGCACTTTCGAGTTTGAATTGGGACCGGGGTGGTCAGTCCTTGATTTGGAAAGACCCCATCCTGGACTTTGTAACTAAACCTGTGGTTCGCGATCTGAACCCCAAACGAAACAAATCGAGCGTGAGTCTTTGAGAAAGAGAGAGAGTAAATTTGACGGTAGGTCCATTAACTATTATCTAGGTTCTATTTAGAACCATTAATTTTCAAAACGTCCATCTAGATCCACGATCTAATAAATAGTAGCTGTAGAGGTCCCCAATCGTCCACAGAAGCATATTTTGTCGACGTGGCGCTGCCAGCGTGGTCTTCTAGCCATTCGCGGTGCACGTGCGAAGGTTGTGTTGGCAACAAAATGCAGGAAGCCCCTCAAGCTCGTGGTTTCAATCTCGGGGAAGAGGGAGACACGAGGCGACGTCGGCCTTAATCATGGCGGAGCGGGATGGATTACGCCGGAGCTCTAAGAATCGCCAGCTACCTCACCCACCAGACCGAAGGAGATGGATTTGAGAGGAAATATGCATAGTCCAAGTCAATAGAGGGCTACACCGCAAAAAAACAAGAGCCCACCACAGTCAAAACTGTCGGCGGTCCACGCTGGATGTGCCACATAGGTGAAATCGGCCTCCGTGGAGGCGTGGGGACCTCCACTCCTGTGTTTAATTAGATCGTGGATCTAGATGGACGTTTCGAAAGTTGACGGACTTAGATATGACCTCAGTAATAGTTAATGGACACACAATGAAATTCACTTAAAAAAAATGATAATATCTCCACCGAGGGAGAAGCCAAAAATATGTCTAAGGGCCAAATTTAAAGTTTTCACTAATTTACATGGTAAAAAAAATTGTGCACTAACCCGCGCGACGAGTATAGCTCCAGCCTTATTGAAGGCACAGAGAATTCAATAATGTGTCATCATGCTAATTGAACCCTCCGCACAACGTGTGCCCGAAGTGGATTTAACATGGTGGTGAAAAACCCATGGTCTGCTGTCAAATCCACCATTTCAAATGGATGCCACTCGAAGGTCGAGATCAGATTTGCAAGGAAGTACTCTATGTGAAGTATGGCGTATCCCATTCCCGGGCATATCCTTCGTCCGGCCCCAAACGGCATCATCATCACCTTTGTCGCCTCTTTGCTGCCGATGGTCAACCGCACACCTTCTCCTTCCCCTCCCGGCATGAATCTGTCCGGAATGAACTCTTCTGGAGACATCCATATCTATAATTTTTATAGAGACCACCATTAGCAAATAAAATACACTTTTTGTACCATAGATTACCATGATTATTATAGAGTATCATCTAACAAATTGTGCCTAAACATAGTCGTGGCATATGCTTTGATCCTACTCATTTATAACTTGTACTACACTAGTACATTTAGGCCACGTTTAGATGCAAAATAGGAGGGTGGAGATTTGAAGGTCTGGGGACACTTCGTAGTCATTGTGCCACTGTAGCATTTCGTTTGTATGTGTGAAAAATTATCTAAAAATTGATTAATTAGGCTCAAAATGTTTGTCTTGCAGAGTACAACAAAACTGTGCAATTAGTTTTTGATTTCATCTACATTCAGTACTCCATGTATGGGCCGACATTTTGATGTGATGAGAATCTTCTTTTTGCATCGTGAACTTTGGAGTTGCTTATTAGGAACTAAGGCATTGTTTAGTTCCCAAATTTGGTCCACAAATTCCACTATGAAAAAGAAGATTCCATCACATCAAAATGTCGGCACATGCATGGAGTACTAAATATAGATGAAATCAAAAACTAATTACATAGTTTTGTTGCACTCTGCGAGACGAACATTTTGAGCCTAATTAATTAATTTTTGGACAATTTTTCACACATACAAACGAAATGCTCCCGTGGCGCACGCACCCCAAAGACCAAAATTTGGCTCCCAAATTTGGGAACTAAACAAGGCCTAAACAAGACCTTGTTTAGTTCCCAAAAAGTAACCACAAAGTTCACTGTGCAAAAAAAAAGATTCGCATCACATCAAATTGTCGGCCATGCATGGAGTACTAAATGCAGATGAAATAAAAAACTAACTGCACAGTTTTGTTGTACCCTACGAGACGAACATTTTGAGCCTAATTAATCAATTTTTGGATAATTTTTCACACATTCAAACGAAATTCTACAGTTGCGCAATGATTACGAAGTGACCCCGAACCCCCAAATCATCACCCCTATTTTGCATCTACCTTAGATAACTCTATCCGTAGAGATGCTCAGATCAACAGATTTAATTAGATTTTATAACTGAGATGAAATGAGTTGGTTTTAACTTTGGGGATTTGCATGTTTTATAATGGCACTATTTTTGCGTACCTTGCCATCTTTGCCAATTTCTTCGATAGAGAAGTTGACCAAGGTGCCCCGCGGGACCGGCGCGCCACCGACCACCACGTCACGGCTCATGTGCCGCTGCACCGAGGGGACTGGCGGGTGCCGCCGCAGCGACTCCATCACCACCGCCCGCAGGTACGCGCACGGCTCACCGCCGGCCGCCTCGACCTCGCCGCGCAGCCGGCTCTGGATGTCCGGCCGCAGCACAAGGTTCGCCAGCGTCCACTCCAGCAGGGCGAGGACTGTCCCCGTCGCCGCGCCTAGGTACTCCGACACGAGACCCACCATCTCGCCGTCGTTGAGCTTCCGCCGCCCGCGCGGATTGCCCTCGTCCGGGACCACGACGTCCAGGAGAGTGTCCACGTACGATGCCGCCGCCGCCGTCGTCGTGCCGCGAGTACTTCGCCGCTCCTGGCATGCTCTGATCAACGGGAGGTACATCTCTTCTTGCCTCCGCCGGGAGTGCACCAGCTGGTTCCATCTATCGCTGTACAGCAGCCTCGCGACCTGAGCAAATTACAGCATGAATTTGACGAGCAAAATGTAATTAACCACGTGCCCAGCCCGTGCAATGGACCGACCGAACCTTCCGAAATGTGGCGAACACGCGGAAGCTGGGGAGGATCCGGAGGAACTCCTGCTGCGCGGCGCGCATGGCCTCGACCCGCTCGCCGTCCACCACGCCGTCGCCGAAGCACGTGGCCGCGTTCAGGCACTCGCGGACGGGCACGCCGGCGCCACCGCCCGCGGAGCGCGCGGCGATGTCGGCGACGAGCGCGGCGAGCGCCCGCGCGCGGTGGGGCGCCGCGCGGGCGAGCCCGCGGACGGGGTGGAACGCCTCGGAGGTGAGGTTCCGGCGGAGCGCGACCCAGTGCGGGCCGTACGGCGTGGTGGTGATGATCTGCAGGCGTCCGTTGGAGATGATGGTGGTGGCGCCGCCGCCGGCGGGGCGGTCGGAGAAGGCGTCCGCGCGGCGGATGAGCGCGTCCACCGCGACGGCGCTGTCCAGGAAGGTCGTCGGTATGTCGCCTAGGCGGATGCCCAGCAGCCGGAGGACGGACTCCTTGGTGATCGCCGGCCGCTTACTTGAGCTGAGATGCCTGATGCGATTGCAAAGCACCGCTATTATCAGGGTGGCGACGGAAAGAAAGAGGGGTGATGCGAGATGTAGAAAGCTGCCTTCCATGCTGAAATTTTGAGCTCATGCATTTCACACGCGATCGAGCTGGTTGAGAAGGAGCAGAGAAGATACACGAAGAGGGAGATGTGTGCGCATGAGATCCATGCCAAAAAAAAACCACGCGTCCAACTCCACCTACACGTTGATTTGACGTAGGCTCGTAGGGTAAGCCGTCCCTATAAATTGATCTAAATTTTAGGGACAAAAGGTGTTCGGAAAGAATGAACGATGCACACTGTCAGATGTTAAGGATGTATCTTATATGATCATGGTATGGCAGACAAACCTCTTTGAGAGTAGAAGCATGAAAGAGAGAACGAGCACAAAGAGACGACATGCTTAAGACAATATAGGAGTATGCAGGTAAGATGTTACAATATAAGGAGATTGGAGCATAAACAAAAAAAAGATTTTATACACTGAACCACCGATAGATATTTCTCTAAGGACCTAAGTAATATTTATCATGCACAATAACTAAAAGTCTACGTCGTGAAATAATTTTCTATATATTCATGTGAAAATATCAATTTTATATTACTTTCAAAACAATTTTTTATTTAAGTTATTTTTTTCTGAATTCAGAAAATATGACTGATGCAAAAACATAGACAAGATATATCTTGATTTGGGTTATTAAAAATAAATAAATTATTAAAATAATATTCAATCTACTTTTTAAGTATTAGAAAAAAGTTTGGTAAAAAAACTAAGTACATACGGAGTACATAATTTCGCAAGCCACCTTGCTACTTGTGATGCAATTTACTGATTTGTTTAATTACCATGTTAGTTCTCATGTATTCGGCTGGCTAATGGTTGGTTTGTACTGAGAGAAAAATACTGCTGGTTGAGTGGTGGCTGGTGGCCGGTGCTGGTTTGTGCAGAGAGAAAAGTACTGGTGGCTGGTGGCTGATAAGCCAAACGAACTGGGAGGAGCGATTTTTAAACTTTGTTAGGTGCATCAGTAAGTATTAAAGTCAAAATCTAATAATTCGGAGCCTACTTGGCACATCCAAATAAGTTAGACTTTATAGACACTTAAGTGGAACAAAATAAGCGTTGCTCATTTAAATCTATTACGAGCTGTCTGACCCTCGAAGCAATTGGGTTTAGAGTGCAATATAAAAGTCTAAGTGGAACAGAATGATAATCAGATGCAAGTGGCGGGGAAAGTCAGACATGTGAAACCGATAGGACAACTACAGTGCATATGTTTTTACATATACGGAGAACAGTACTAGGTTAAATGCATGCGGTTGGTTCTAAAAAAAAAGCATGCGGTTGCAAACGGTAATCATTTATATGAAGGTGATTCATTCCGCAATTTATCGAGAACCGGACCATAAGTTATCAAAAGTAGAATATAAGATGAAGTTTTTTTTTGTGCAATCTTTCCATCCGGTGTCCTCGACTCAGCATGGATGCTCGCACATTCTTGCATTTATTTCCGAAATTAACTAGCGATAATTTTCAGAGGTAAACGACGTTCCAGTTGATAGTGACACTCCTGTACTGATTTTGTAAATCTTAAGATTAGATCTGACGACTCAGTCTCACGGAGGTGCTCATAGGGGTAGGGTTTGTGTACGGGTATTCGTAGAGGTGAGTGTGCGTGCGTGTAAGCGTTTATGCTTATACTGGTATTTTGCAAAGAAAAGAAGAAGAAGTAGAATATAAGAATTTAACACTTGGATTACGAACATATATTTTAGGGGCCAGCCATTGCTTTTCCACAAGGCGCATACTAGGCGCTACGGTGCTGAAGTATGTAACCCATGCCATACTCTCAGGAAAAGCTCGAACGACCTTCAACAAAAGGGTACGTGTACCCAAAACCGACACAGGTGGGTAGGTAGAGAATACCTAGGGGCGCGAGACAACTCTCTCTAAGAAACTTGGCAAAATAGCCCTGTAACTTTGGGAGAGGGGTGCCCCTCGCAAAAGGGGATTGCAGTGTCCAGGCCCGAGCGACTGTTTACCAAAAACACAGGTCTCCGCACCATATATGGGCAGGCGTCAGGCTAGGTTAGCCCCCCACCCCCACCCTCCACCCGTGTTATTTGAAAGCTTAGGGACTATGTTCTCTTTATGATACGCCTGGTCGGTGATTGCCCTCGAAAATCCCAGTGGGAGTGCCATTGTGGGGGTTTGAACCATGGTTGTGGGCTTGAAAGCATGACCTTCTAGTCAACGTGGTTCTCCCTCCTCCCCAATTACAGATATATATAGCCTCAAAGAATAGCTATCCTCACCATTGCACTAACAAAAAGGGCTGCCACGATGCCATATATTATTACAACCTCAAATAGATTGGATGCACTATAAACAGTAAATCAAATTAAACGGTAGGTTACGTTCGAATTCAAACATGCACAACAAAACTATGTACACATATATGCATGGTGCAAAACTATATACACATACTCCGTATATGCATGGTTCATCTCCATGCCATCTATTATTACACCATCTTTCCCTCCCTTCCGCGGCCTCTCTTCTCGCCATCATATTAAGTCCTACTGACACCAATATCTTCTCTACATAAAAAAAGTCCAACAAATAACAATACTCCGTACATATAGTTGCCCTTAGCGTATTACTTAGAGCAATGGGTATATTTGAGAGGAGTGGTCTCTCCTTGAAACTAAAACAGTTAGTTGAGGCATCCATGTACTCCCTCCGTTTCAAGTTGTAGCTCGTTTTATCTTTCTTAGATACGTAGATATTGTTATGTATTTATACAAATCATGTGCGGATGTATAGCAAAAGTTATATATATGTAGAAAACCAGGATGACATATAATTTGGGACGGATGAAATATATATAATAGTATGATTAAGTGGCCTCCCAAGTCAGATTATTTGTAACCGATGGGAGAACTAGAATGCATGTTTTTCGAATGAATATACCGGTAATCCAGGGGCAGAGCTAGGGCCCGTGCTGTCCATGCTGGCATGACTGCATGAGAGGGATTCAAGCTGTGCAGATGGGGCGTCGGGTTCCGGATTAAGGTGTCCTTCGGCACGACCAGCGGCAGACGGCCCGATTAGTCTCGCCGTGTGGACGGGGCCAGCGGCTGACGGGCCGATTAGTCTCGCCGTGGACATCGACCGCAGATCGCTAGCGTCGCCGTTGGCGGTGATCGACGGCATGCCTCACCGGTCAATGGTGCCAGCGGCGACTAGAGCCCGGTCGTTCCTGGGAGGTGCTTGTCTTGGAGGCCGTCGACCGGGGCAATAGCGCGGTTACCCCGTCGTGCTCGAGCTTGCGCTCTAGGGCCAAATGCTGAATTGCCGGCTACCTCAATACGTGAGTCACTTACCGGCTACCTCAATACTTGAGTCACTTTATAACATTCCAATAATGAAATTGATCTTTTCATCCAAGGCATTGATGTTGTTGGTCGCTGTCTGCCCCATCTGCATGGGGCTAGTTGTTGCTTTCTTTGGAGCCAGAACCAGTGGTGCGGCTGCGGGACCTCCGCCGCTCCGGCGAGTGCAGCCCTTGCCTCATCCACCTGCCTTCGAGCAAACAGGGAGACGGCGTCCATGTTACCCGCATTCTGCAACGTGTTCGTCGTCTTCAGCCTGGAGCCCTGGACGACATCATATGTCTCCATCCATTAGGTGCGGCCCACCGCGCGCTTCGCAAAGTTCGCAGCTGCGGACGTTGACGGCAAGGCCAACGTGCTGTTATTCGGCCCCGGACGGGCCTGCAACGGGGTGCCATAGTGGGCTCCGAGCATCGCGGCAGAAGGAAAAAGTCCTATTTACCTCACTGGACAATGATCTGAGTTTACGTTTCTTTCCTGGACTCGAAAACTGTCCGAACGGACTCCCTGAACTCTCAAAAACAGACACGTGCCCTCCCTCATCTAAAACCAGTCCGGTTTTATCCAACGTGGCGCCACGTCAGCTTTGAGAAAGGTAAATTAGACTTTACATGATAGTTCGAGGGGTCAAATAGACTTTACCAAAAAATATTATTTTCATAAAAATACATACAATAAAAATAATCCTAAAATCTAGTTCAATCCTAAAATCTAGTTCAATATTAGAAGATTCATAGAAAAATACGACATTCACTTTCTATATTCAAATGAGACTTAGGATGTATAATTGTACAGATTTTATAACATAAAAGTTAAGAAAATTATGCAAGATAACAAGGGTACCTACTAGCAAATAAAAACAAAAAAGAGACCATAAAAATTAAGTAACACAAATTAGGAGCCGGAAGATAGAACATGATTTTAGAAAATTAAGTTTAAATAAAAATTTATGATTTTTAATTGTATACCTCTTCTAAGAAAAAAGTTACTTTTGAAAGGTTTATTTCGATGAAGATCTAAATATTTAAAATTAGATACTACAAGGGAGCATGATTTTTTGATCTAAAACAAATTTTCTATGAATTTTCTAAGATTAAAATAGATTTGAGGATTTTTAATTGTATATATATTTTTTAAAAAATATATTTTTATAAAGTCCATTTGACCTCTTTAACTATCATGCAAAGTTCAATTACCTCCTCAAAACTAACGTGGCGCCATATAAGACGATTGACTTGGCGCCACGTAGGACAAAATCGGACTGGTTTTAGCGGAGGGATGTCACGTGTCCAGTTTTGAGAGTTCAGAGAGTCCGTTCAGACGGTTTTCGAGTCCAGGAAGGAAACACAAACTGAGGTCATTGACCAGGAAGGTAAATATGACTTTTTCCGCGTGCCGTCGAGGCCTTCCATGCATAACAGGTTGCTCACCATGGACTAGATCGAGCTAATCAAACAGGTTGGCTCACTCCGCCAATTAGATTTTGATATGCCTCGCAAAACTGTGTTTTCGTGAGCTGTACGTAGATCTCATCTAGAGGGCTGCATGAACCAGTCTCTGCTGTTATTCATGTAGCATTTAGGCTGTTAGAAGTAGATCTGGTACGTGCTTCGCGTTTAATTTGTGTTGTTTGATGATGAGCATATGTTCTTTCTTTCTACTAACAATCAATCTCTGCTAAAGAGCATCAAAAGCAACTAAATGGGCAGCCTGGGAGACGAGGATTTCCTTTTTTTAAATGTTTTTTTCTTACGTATACCGAGCCCAAAGCTCATGTCTTTTTTTTCCCCTAATGACAACTTTGGTTTTTGTTGAAAGTTTTTTGGTAACACATACAATTCTACCAATTATGCACTTCTGTATTGTAGTTTTATAAACACTTCCGAACATGCAACTATCGTTTCAAAATCTGAACTATTTCCGCTAAAAATTCTTCCTTGAAAATGCAGGTCAATGATGTTAGATCTGTGGATCACTCACAGTAGAATCTAGGCGGGCGTATGAACAATTTGTGATGAACAGAGTGGATTGAATATACCTTCGCCTCCGGCGGAGGTGCTCCCAGTCGCCATGGCAGGTTCTGTCAGGGAAGATCTGCGCAAGGCAGCGACGTGTAGTGTAGGGGATGAAGGTCGCAGTCGTAGATCCCGCCGGCCCTTTGGTCGCCACCGGCTCTAGCCTGGAATGACGGCGTGGATGTCGTGGCGGCGGTGGTGGGTCTTCCCGTCACTGCCTGCGCTAACCCTAGATCGGATCGATATATCGGTGGGTCTGGTGGCTCACGTTCAGCCTTGTGAGTTGAGCCAGCGGCCCCCACCTCTCTTTATAGGGCAGGGTGACAGGGCCCACCAACCATAGGTTGGGTTGGGCACCCCCGATCAGGGCGCGGATCAAGGCCCACGGTCTTTGGGCCGTGTGGGCTGAGAGATCAACCTAACAATCTCCCATTTGATCTCACATTCGCTTTTTTTTTACTTTTACTATTTCCTTATTTCATCCTATATTTGTGTACAGAGTATATGATGAGGACATCATTCCTATGGATACTCACAACAATCCTCCGTTGATCGTTCAAGGTCCAATCACTAGAGCTCGCGCGCGATAATTGAATTT
Source organism: Echinochloa phyllopogon (assembly GCA_033239725.1). NCBI lineage: Eukaryota > Viridiplantae > Streptophyta > Magnoliopsida > Poales > Poaceae > Echinochloa > Echinochloa phyllopogon. The sequence continues at coordinate 22,149,295 of BTCW01000012.1, forward strand.
AGAGGTGAGCTCGTTCCTAAGTACTTCTCTACGTGATTATGAAAATATATTGCTACCTAATGATTATATTGTAATTAGGAACCATGGAGAGGACCAGAGGATAGTTGGAGAAGGGCTTCAAGGTGGAGAGGACCAGCAAGGGCGTGTAAATCAAGATAGAGGCCCAAATCAAGTCGACTTCGAGTCCACCTCGGAGTCCAGGAGCAGTCAGTGCTAAATCAGATGCCCAAGTCGCATACGGGCTTGGATTTAGACGTTCTTTATGTTGACACCAAAAATTAGCACCAGGAAGAGGCTGACATGTGGGCCGGATTTGGTGGAAGGATGCCATTCGGCTAAAGGGCTTTCTCTGAAGCATTCGGCAAAGATGCTCTGCGGTCGGGAACGCGTCGCCATTCGGCTAAGGGGTTTTCTCTGAAACGTTCGGCAGAGATACTCTGCGGTCGGGAATGCGTCATCATTCGGCAGAGGCATTGTTCCGCAGGCGAAGAGTGGTAGCGTTCGGGAAGACATGATGACGTGGGTCAATATAAGGAAAAGGCCGGTTCGAACAAGGAACGCAATATGGGCACGAAGATTCGTCATTTATTTTTAGAAACAAGTATTGTAGTCGTGTCCGACTAGGAGTTGTATCAAGACCTGGGTATAAATATAAACCCATGGCAATTGTATATGCAGCGAGACAATCAATCAACACAACAAACCGGCCCTGTGCCAACATCGAGTCCTTTAGTCGAGTCGTCGAGTTCTTCGAGAGGAGTCATCGATCCGTCGACCTCCGTAAGTACCGGCAACCTTGTATCATGCTTAGTATCATGCGGTGGATTTAAGCTTTGATGCAAGTAGTCTTGTTACCATGCTTAGTATCATCCGGTGGATTTAAGTTGTGGTCTCAAGAAGGTTCCTCTGTTAGGTCATGAGCCATGCGGTGGGCTAAGATCTAGTATGGACCAAGTTATCGGCTCTGTTAGATTTCGGCAAGATCTAACAGATTCATTAAGTTACCCCGTGTTGCTTCGTTTTCACTATGTGCTTAATTCATGCAACACACCTTTGCCCAATCTAGATCGGCTAGAATCGGTTCTACTTCACGATGTGACGACTTATCCCCTCACAGCCGAGTCCGAAACCGATCTAGGTTGCCACGTGTCGCGGGTTCGAGCTTGTCGGCATCGTGTAGATCTTGACAGAACCGAGTATCATGCGGTAGATGCAGGTTTTTGGGTCGTCTTAGAGCTAATCATCCGGTGGATTAGAATTCGATTCGATCTGATAGATTTATCTTTACCGATTAGGCTTGTTCCTTCGCCATGGACCCCGATTCGGCTAAATAGCCGCATTCGGTAGTGCTCTCACGAGTGAACGTGTGTTCGTGGGTTTGCATTGGACAATGAATGCTTTTAGCCTTTCACGATTAGATTGTATCATGCGGTGGATCGATCTAATCTGATTGGTGGTGTGGCCTCAAACGAGTTGTATCATGCGGTGGATTAACTTGTTCGTTGCCATGCTTGACGGGTGCTGCTTTCGGCCTATGCATTCTTGTTTCAATGTAAATTCGTGACTGTGTTGTGGGTTCGTAATTAAACATTGAATGCTTTTAGCTTTTCACGGTTAGATTGTATCATGCGGTGGATTGGTCTAATCTGATTAGTGGTGTGGTCTCAAACAAGTCGTATCATGCGGTGGATTAACTTGTTTTGTTATCATGCTTGACGGGTGCTGCTTTCGGCCTATGCATTCCTTGTTTACTGCGAATTTATGATCATGTTTCACCCTTTTATTTATCTATCATGCTCTGTTTCTCGTTAATCGGCTATGAGTATGCGTTACAATGTTCATTCGTTTGAAAGCCGATCTCTCGTCATGCTTGCGTCACGCATTCGGCAGTGCGTTCACTACGTGCCTTGCCGATTGCCGAATGAGGCTTTAACTGCCGACAGATAGCTTCTCTGTAGCTATTTGTCGTTCGAAACTGGCTCCATAGCCGCAAATATGGAACTGTCTGGTCTCACCCGGCACGTTCCAGGTTTTGATCTAAACGTTTTGTCCCTTTGTTAGTTTTCAGGCAAACTGACTGGCACGCTTCCGGATTCAAAAGCCCGGGCCACGTGTGAAGCTAGCTAATTCGGCTTGCTGTGTGCTTGGCGTGAGGTGCGGATTTTACGTCAACACACTTTTTGGCACGCCCGGTGGGACACACACAAGTTTTCAAGATGCCTGAGTTGAGCGACATCATGGATGTCACTTTGGAAGAATTGTCTGAAGAGCATCAACAGATGATAAAGGCTGCTGCTGGCCAATTCATTAACAAATGTTTACTGTCTTTCGCCAAGAATAGGAGTGGTGCACCGTTTCTCAAATCCGACTTGCCAAGAGTTCTCCTTCCTGGGCAGTCTGATTTTACTGAAGAAGAAGAGAGGGAGAGATTCTCGGGCTTGTTATACAAAGCTTTGGGGGAAGCAATGACCAATCACAATGCTGCGTTCTTGAACAGTTTTCGGCATATAATGGTAAGCATTTTTGGTCAGCATGTGGATAAACCCTTCGAGCAGATACATGGGCAATTGGTGGTCCGACGTACTTCAATGTTCAAGCACCAGTTCAGAAACCACATGGTAAAGGAAATGCTGATGAAACTGGAGGTTCTGGTGCTAAAGACACAAATGGACAACCGATTCGACAAGATCCTCAGCCTGCACTGCCGAAAACTCGCACATACGGTGATATGGCATTCGGCACCACAGGGAATCCGCCTGCTTCTGCTTACAAGATATCTCCCTTGAACAACAGACTGCAGAGGGATTTATATGGAAACGGATATTCAGAGTTTATGGATTACAATGCTATCGACGCTCTCCCGAATCCTGGATATGTTGGTACTGCAGGCATGCTTGCTGGGAGACCAGGGAATCAAGATACCAGTATTGACCTCATGATGCAAAAAATGACCGATGTATTGCAAAATCAATTCGGTCTGAAGCCTAAAAATCAGGGGTACATGTACTCGTCTCCTTTCCCGGAATGGTACCAAAGGGTATCATTGCCGAATAGAGTCAAGGTGCCTACAGAGTTTACTAAATTCTCAGGACAAGATGATACTAGCACTGTGGAACATATAGCTCGATATCTGATGCAGCTTGGAGAGGCTTCGGCAGATGAGGCTTTCAGAATTAGATACTTTCCTTTGTCACTGACGGGTCCAACTTTTACATGGTTTGCTTCTTTGCCTGCTCAGTCGATTTGTACTTGGAAAGACCTGGAGCAGAAATTCCATGCTCATTACTACATTGGCAGTACCGAGAAAAAGTTGGTTGATTTGACCAGCTCAAGGCAGAGGAATAATGAAACACCTACAGAGTTCCTCAGGAGATTTAGGGAAACAAAGAGTATGTGCTTTTCTCTGAACATACCTGATGATCAACTGGCTGGTATGGCTGTAGCTGGCATGCTGCCTGCCATTCGGGAGAAGCTATTCGGGATGGAGTTTGATGATCTGGGCCAGTTGTCGCACAGATTGGCCTTGATGAGTAACCAGGCATATGGTTTCAAGAAAGATGCCAGATTTGCTAAAAATAATGATGTAGCTGACATCTATAACCAATTCCTTGAAAGAGCAGATCAAGAAGATGGGTATGAAGATAGCGAGGAGATAGCCGCAGCAGAGATAGTGTGGAGCAAAGAACCAGTTACAATGACTCAAAGATGGATCAAACAGATGAAGGGAACGTATGATTTTGATGTGACTAAGGCGGACAAATTGTTTGAGTTCCTGGTGAAAGAAGGCCGAATCAAATTGCCAGAGGGGCATTCTATGCTTCGGCCCGATGGAGTGAAAGATAAGAGGTACTGTGGGTTTCATGATAGAAATTCTCATTCCATTAATGAATGCAGAGTCTTTAGGATGAAGATTCAGAAAGCTATCCAGGAAGGACATCTGAAATTCGACAACAAGATGAAACTGGACAGTAACCCTTTCCCTCAGAATATGATCGGGTTCTCGGTTAATATGGTGAATGCTGTTCCATCTGGAGAAAAAGGAAGATTGAAAGTTTTAACCTCAAAGAAGGCAAGACAGGATGGTTCAGTTGATCCCACTCGGCAGATCACAATTGAACAGATTCGCCATAAAGATCTTCGGTTCCCGAATTGCCGATTTGAAGTGGGAGAATCCTTTAAACCTAGAGTTACTACACGTATTCTCCTCAACAAATGGCAGCGTCAGCAAGAAAAAGAGCGTTTTCAAAGGCGTGAATACGAGGAGGAGAAAAGAAGGCGCGAAGAAGAAAGGTTTGAGGAAGAACAAGAAGAGTATGCTCGAGAGCAGGAACGTGCGCATTGGGGGTGTGCATTCTTCAGACACTGTTGGAACGAAGGTTTGAAGCTGCCCACATGGAATAGTTGTCCTGAATGCAATAATAGGTATGATGAATATAGGCAGGGAGCTGTCAATCGCCGATCTGTCCATGAAAGAATTGGCAGGGTGCATCCTAGTGATGAACGGCGTTTTGATGATCAACCAAGAAAGAGACATGCTGATTACAAGTGGGTTGATCGTGAAAAAGAAGAAGATCATGCTTATGTTTGGCAAGAAGGACAATGGTGCCCACCTGGTTTGAGGAAGAGCCAGAAGAGAAGAGTACAGCGCCTGAGGAATCGGGAATTGAAGCAAGCAAAGGTCAAGGTGAAATCAATATGGCTCCCAAAAGACAGGCCTGACGAACATGGTCATTCGGCTCCTACATGTATGGTATGTTTTCTGCCGAATGAATTCATGGCTCCAGCTAACCAAATTATACAGGAAGAGATATTGCCCGATATAGATGATGCCGAACAATTTGGGTTAATGGCACAATTGATGTTGAACAAACAAGCTGTTTTTGAGAAGCCAACCCAGAATCGGCACATGAAGCCACTGTACTTGAAGGGATATGTTAATGGCAAACCATTGACCAAGATGTTTGTCGATGGAGGAGCTGCTGTCAATGTAATGCCATATACCACATTCAGGAAGCTTGGTATGGGCCCTAGAGATTTGACACCAACGAGCATAATTCTGAATGATTTTGCTGGAAATCCTTCGGACACCAAGGGATGCGTGCACGTTGATCTGATGATTGGGTCCAAGACTCTGCTTACGACTTTCTTTGTCATTGAGGGCAAAGGAGCATATAGCTTGCTGCTTGGAAGAGATTGGATTCATGCAAATTGTTGTATTCCATCTACTATGCATCAACAGCTTATTCAGTGGATAGATGATGAGGTGGAGATTGTCCAAGCAGATGATTCAATAAGCGTGGCAAATATGGAACCAGCTTTCTGGGAATATCAAGGCATAGATTGTTTCTCAGGCAAAGACTGGGGAGAAGGTCCTGTGGCACCAGCCAGCAGTGATCAGCAGCCGATCGAAGCAGTCGGCTCTCATAGTAATTTTTGATGGAAAATCCAATTGATGGAACTGATGGAAAATTAGGACGTGGATTTGTGTCGGCCGATAAATTAGAAGAAGTGGACATTGGAGATGGTGACAAGCCAAGGCCGACATTTATCAGTGCTAACTTGGATTCGGTTTTCAAAGAAAAGTTGGTGACATTGTTAAAAGAATACAAGGACTGCTTTGCTTGGGATTATTCGGAGATGCCCGGTCTAGACCGTTCTATTGTTGAGCATCGGTTGCCAATCAAACCTGGTTACAGGCCTTACAAGCAACCACCCCGAAAAATCTACAAGGAAGAAGTGTTGGCCGATGTGAAAAAGGAGATTGAAAGATTACTAGATGCAAATTTCATTCGGCCATGTAAATACGCGGATTGGATCTCTAATATCGTTCCTGTCTATAAGAAAAATGGAAAGATGAGGGTTTGCATAGATTTTAGAGACCTAAACAAGGCTACACCCATGGATGGATATCCAATGCCTATTGCTGATTCATTGGTTGATGCTGCTGCTGGATACAAAGTGCTCAGTTTCATGGATGGTAATGCAGGATACAATCAGATTTTTATGGCATTGGAAGATATAGTAAAGACAGCTTTCAGGTGTCCTGGACACATAGGGTTGTTTGAGTGGGTTGTCATGACCTTTGGATTGAAAAATGCCGGTGCAACTTATCAAAGGGCTATGAATTATATTTTTCATGAGTTGATCGGCAAGATTGTGGAAATATATATTGATGATGTAGTGATCAAGTCATTGGATCATGAGTCCCATTTGGATGACATAAGGAAAACTCTAGAATGCACCAGGAAGCATGGGCTTAAAATGAACCCAAACAAATGTGCTTTTGGAGTTTCGGCTGGAGAGTTTCTGGGATTTTTGATACATGAAGGAGGAATAGGAGTTGGCAAGAAAAGCATGAAGGCAATTGATGAAATTGTTCCTCCAACTAATCTTAAAGAGTTACAATCACTGCTTGGCAAGATAAATTTTGTGAGAAGGTTCATATCAAACTTGTCACAGAAGGTATTGCCCTTTTCCTCATTGTTGAAAATAAAAAAGGATCAAAAGTTTGTATGGGGTGACGAACAACAGAAGGCTTTTGATGAAATAAAGGAGTACATGAAGAAGCCACCAGTATTGGTGCCTCCACAATTGAACAAGCCTTTCAAGTTGTACGTGGCGGCCGATGCCCAAACTATTGGATCGGCCCTCATTCAAGAATTTGAAGGGAAGGAAAGAGTAGTTGCATACCTTAGCCGAAAGTTACTAGATCCAGAGACAAGGTTTTCGGCTACTGAGAAGCTCTGTTTATGTGTTTACTACTCATGTACGAAATTTCGGCACTACTTACTACATGCCGAATGCATTGTGTATTCAAAGTTTGATGTGATAAAACACATGTTGTCTATGCCAATTTTGAACGGAAGGATTGGCAAATGGATTTTGGCCTTATCTGAATTCGAATTAAGGTTTGAGTCAGCAAAGGCTGTCAAGGGGCAGATTATTGCTGACTTCATTACTGAACATCATGATACATCGATAAATTTGCTTAACATTATTCCTTGGGTATTATTCTTCGATGGATCTTCATGCAACGAAGGTGGTGGAGCAGGTATCTTATTAATTTCACCCAAAGGAGAAACATTTGAGTTTGCTGTTCCCATTCAATCTGCTGTTACTAACAATCAGGCTGAGTATGAGGCATTGCTCAAAGGGCTCCAATATTTGAAAGAAGCAAAGGCCATTGCAGTTGAAATTTTTGGAGATTCAGAATTGGTCATAAAACAATTGAATGGTGAATATGAGTGCAAAAGTGATACCTTGAGGAATTACTATGAAGAATGCAAAGAAATATTGAAGAGCTTTCGGTCAGTAATTCTACAACACATTCCTAGAGGGGATAATGGAGAGGCAAATAGATTGGCCCAAAGTGCATCAGGTTATAGAGAGCTTCAAGAAGTGTTTGCTAATGATGTATATGCTTTCGAAAGTAATCTGGCAGAAGATGATTGGAGGAAAGAAATTGCCGATTATTTGGAGAATCCATCCCAGAAAGTTTCTAGAAAGCTCAGGTATAAAGCTTTAAAGTTTGTTCTTCTTGATGATAATTTATATTATAAATCCTTGGATGGGGTGCTGTTACATTGCTTAAATCATGAAGAAGCAAAAAGGCTGATGAGTGAAGTACATGATGGGTTATGTGGAGCACATCAATCGGCCTACCGAATGAAGTGGGTTATTAGAAGAACTGGATATTACTGGCCGACAATGTTGGAAGATTGCTTTGAATATTATAAGGGATGTCAAGACTGTCAGAGATTTGGAAACATTCAGAGAGTTCCAGCATCGGCTTTGAATCCCATTATCAAGCCATGGCCATTCAGAGGATGGGGAATAGATTTGATTGGCCAAATAAATCCTCCATCTAGCAAGGGGCATAAGTTTGTGCTTTTGGCAACCGATTATTTTACCAAGTGGGTTGAGGCAATTCCATTAAAGAAGGTGACGTCGGAGAATATGGTTGAATTTGTTAAAGAACATATCATTTACAGATTTGGGATTCCTCAAACAATCACCACAGATCAAGGGGCTCAATTTACATCTTCAGAGTTCAGAGATTTTGCTGAGAGTATGGGCATCAAATTGTTAAATTCTTCTCCTTATTATGCCCAAGCTAATGGTCAGGCAGAGGCTTCTAACAAGATTATGATTAAAATTATACAGAAGAAGATTGATCAGAAGCCGAGAAAGTGGCATTCGGTACTCAATGAGGCTTTATGGGCTTACCGAATGGCTCCACATGGGGCTACACAGACATCTCCTTATGAGTTGGTGTATGGGCATCATGCTATTTTGCCATGGGAGATACAATTAGACTCAAGGAGAATAAAGTTGCAAAAGGATTTAAGTTCTAAGGATTATAAAGATTTAATGATGGACGAATTAGAAGATTTGCATACGATTCGTCTCAGGGCTTTGGAGAATATTGAGAAGAACAAAATGCGAGTTGCTAAGTATTACAACAAGAAGTTGAAAGTTAAGCAATTTACAGAAGGTGATCTAGTTTGGAAAGCGATATTGCCGATTGGAACCAAATATGCAGCATTCGGCAAATGGTCTCCAAATTGGGAAGGTCCTTTCAGAGTGGTTAGATGCGTGCCTGGAAATGCATATATTTTGAAGACATTATTGGGAGAAGAATTTGCTTCTGCTATAAATGGAAGATATTTGAAGAGGTATTATCCCAGTATTGAAATCGATCGGTGATTGATATATTAAATTGCCGAACAGCCGATATTTGGGAAGAAATCGTCTTTAGAAGGAAATTGACAGAGACATTGGAGAAAAAGAAAAATGGCCAGTACTGAATGTATTGCCCTTAGCACAAAATATGTTACATCAAGGGTTCATGCAAAAGATAAGTTTTATTGCCGAAATTCCATAGATCCCTAGTACAAACTACTGAAAGAGCCTGTTCAAAACAGACTGGGGATGAATGGAATCGGCAATGGCAGCGCCATGGCCATCAAGACGATCAATGGAGGCGTCAATATCATCGATGTCTTCTGGGTTGCTGTTGGCAAAACCGACCGGCATCCTGGAATAGTCAGTGCCGGTGTGCGTTGACATAGCGACGAGACCCGTAGCGACGCCCAGGCGAACGCCATGGGAAGCCACTTCGTCGACACGACCTGCCACCGCACCAAGGCGTGCCTCGGGTGTTTCCCCTTGGGCGTTCACCTTGTCCGCCAACTCCTCCACCAGCGCCTTCAGTCGATCAAGTTCAGCATCACGCGCTGCAAAGTCACAAAGGGATAACAGATTAATATCATTTGAAGGACGAGAATTGAGATTGAGCAGATTGCAGGACTCACCATCAATGACTTCAAGCAGCTGCTTGCGCTCGGCCTGCCATTCGAGATCCGCGATCCCGGCTTGCTTGGAGATGATCTCCAGTTCGCGACGAGAGTCGTCGCGCTCCGCCTTGAATCGGCGAGCATCGCCGTCTGAGTAGCGGGAGTCGTCCGATGAACGAGTTCGATTGGACGAACTCGAGGAGTTGGATGCCGCAGGAGCAGCGGCTGGAGCCGCAACTGGCGCACCAGCGCCGGCAATCCATTGGATTACCCTGAAAGAACAAAGAAGATTCGTCAAGAAAGAGAAAGGAAATCTCGAGGAGAACAGAGAGAAGCAAGCAGCCAATCACCTGCGGCGAGTGCCGGCGCGACTTCCTTCGGCCTCATCGACGGCCGGGCGCCTCCTGTTGTTGTCGGCCATTGGAAGTTCCTCGGAGTTACTGTGGATGGGGAAAAGAATGACTTGAGCCGGCAAGAACTTGGAAGACGAAGAACTTGGTGAAAAACTGTGGGCTGCCTGGGTGTTTATTTATAGAACCCGCAGAGGAAATCGTGGCCAAAGATCGTGGCGCGTATTCCGAAGAGTTCGGAAGGTGGAAAGGATTTTCCAGCTGATCGGTTCTCATGTCGTTTGGGATTCTTATCGAGTCGTATTCGGCTTTGACTGGATGAGATTCGGCTATGTCATAGTTGAAGCGTTTTCGGGTCTGACGCTATTAAAACCAGCTTTGCCGAATGAGTTATCCACAATGGACAGAAAGCAAAGATTGGTGAAACTACAAAGTTGGTAAGACATTCGGCTAATTAAATATTCAATACAACTACACACCCAAGTACTTGGAGATTACATCTTTAGCATCAGATATCATTCTATTAATGGTCTCCAAAAGATTTTTGCCTGCTTCTTGGGTTTTTATCAGAGCAGAGAGCTTCGTTTTGAGCTGTTTATCTTCAGATAGAATTGCCGATGCTTCCTTTCGTATCCTCTCTGTCAGATCAGGGAGTTCGGCTAACTTCTTCTCGTCAGCTTCGATTTCAGTTGACAGAGTCCTCAATTCGGCTTCTAGTTCAGCTTTTCTGATTTTCTTCAGATCAAGTGCTGGCTGCAGTCTAGCTGACAATTCTTTATTGCTCTGAGCTTGGATATACAGATCTTTCAAGGATTGCTTAGTTATGGCTCTTCTTTGTTCTAAAGCTGGTTGTAAAGATTGACTTTTCAGAACCTGTCTGACTGCAGCAAATTTTTGATCCAATTGAGAGATTGGTTCCAAAGAAGCTTGAATATCAACAGGAAGGTTTTGTTCAATGGGCTCAAGCATATCTCTCAGAAGATCAGCATCCTTGACTTGATCCTGGATGTCTTTGTGCAGAAAGGAGAAGATTTCCTTTAGTTTTGCCTGGGTTTCTTCTGATAAAGTCTGACTAGAAGAAATTTCCTCTGCTTGTTCGGCAACAAGATCATCCAAGGGAAATGAGTAGCTGGGTGATGAAGTTATTTTCTCCTGGAAAAAGATATTGCCGAATTAATGATTATCCATTGAATAAAGAACTGGGGAGACTGGGAAATTATCTCTACCTCATTTCTGATCTCTTGGATGGAGAGAGAGGGTGGCTCAAGCTCAGGCAAAGGTTCTTGTGTGTCATGCTGAGGAGAGCTTGGAAGGTTCTTTGGTGGAGATGGGGCTTCTAGCTGAGGTACATCAGGTAGAGATGAAGCTGGTTCTTGATGAAAAGAGGGGCTCTCCGAAATTGGATCCATTGAAGTTTGCTCTGTGACTGAAAGAAAGTTAGTGCCGATGAAAAGAGTTTTAAAAGACAAGATGGTGAGAAATTTTACTAATCACTGAAGCATCGGCAGGTTCTGTGCTAATGGCCAATTGCTGTGATTTGGCCTGAAATCATAAAGGAGTAGAAAATGAGCAGAATGAAATTAGCATTTTTTATTCGAAGAAGGAGAAATTTGACCTGTGCAATTATTTTGCTGCTTGTTCTTTTCTTCTTTACAACTGAAGGGGCAGTTAAAGAAAGAGTTTTCCTCTTGACAGATGATGGTCTAGTAAGTATTGGATCTGAAGAAGCTTGTCTAGCCATCAGCTGAGCCAAGGTAGGAGATTGGTGCCCCAAAGCAGAGATTGGGCCTGCAGTTTTGTATAAAATTACCCTGGCAAGAGGGGCAGGTGTTATGTCCTGCAAAATAATAGAGTCAGAATCGATTGGGGTTAATGTTATTAAGACAGATGAAGGAATAAGCATATTACCTCTGCAGTTGGCTGATAATCAGGCATTAATTCAAGGCAGAAGGGATGGATTGGCATGTTGAAGATATGATCATGGAATTCTTGCCACCAGAGAGTGAAGGAAGGATGGGCAGATATTATTGGCACAAAAGGATCAGGTGCATAAATAGTTCCACAGCATTTATAAGTAAAAATCCTTCTTGTCTCTGTGGAATCCTTGACAATCTCCCTAGGCCTGAGGAATTCATGGAAGAATAGCCTGGGGGGCACTTGGCCACATCCCAACTGTCTAGCCATCATGTTTGGCTAATAATATTCATAAGTGCTTTGAACCAGCCTCCCTCCACAGAATTCGGCTGGCAGGATGCAGGGCTGGATGAAGGCATTGAAAATTGCTACAGATCGTACATCAGTGCATCCAGTCTCAAAGCTGAATTCGCAAGGGAGAGTAAGATTGTCATTATCCAAATATGGGAACCAAAGAGGATGAGCAAAGCCTCTAAAGAAGAGCTCAAACAGTTCACCAATGTTCTTGTTGATAGATACAGTGGAAGCAACTTCTCCATAGGTTTGACAACCTTTGGTTCTCCGGGCTTCTCCTTCTTTGTAATTGATTGAAGGGAAGTCTCGGCTGTTGAGGTCAATAGCAACGATTTGATGCATGTATAACTGCAGCCACATTTGGACAAACCACCAGGGACCATTTACACAGGGGATTTTCTTACTAGTATGCATCAGGTGGGTGGTTTGATTGAGCATATGATAGACGCTTCCCAGGAGGTATTTCCCAAGTGGGATGACTTTTCCAGCAGCCAGCTCTTCAGCCATCACGATGTGATTCAAGGTTGGCTCATTGGCTTTGCCACAAAAGACTGATCTGCATAGCCACATATTCAGGAAGGCCCTGTATTCGACATCGGTCAGAGGGCCATCAGACATATGATTCTGAATGTATCTCTTATATCCAACCCCTGTTTTTACTCCTGTCTGCTTGGAGGAACCTTTGTGATCATATGGGTGTACAGTTCCTGTAACATTCAGGCCGGTCATCATGTAGACATCGGCCAAAGTAGGAGACATTGGGCCATGACCAAAAAGAAAGGTATTTGTACCATTGGACCAAAAGTGGCAAGCTGCAATCAGGAGGTTCTCATTCTTTGGTGTTTCGGCTAATGACAGCTCCAGGCAATGAGAAATACACAGATGATCCCAGTTCTGTGTTTGGGGGCTTTTATCATCAGACATCCTTTTATACCAATTTCTCCAGCCGGCAATTGGGGGCAAGGGCCAGTTCTTGAAGGCGTCTTGCCACTCATGAGGTTTTGTCAGCGAAATCTTGAAAGGAATCCTCTGAGATTCGGCCGCAATGATTTCGGAAGGGTCTGAATCCCCTACAGGGCCGAGGAAATAGGATGGAGCTTTTTCCTCAACAGGGATAAGGATTTCGGCAGCCAGGGCCTATCAAGAGTGGAAGGAGATGAGAAGAAATTTAAGATGCGAATCGAAAGAAGAATACCGAATATGCTTGAGGGGATTGAAGCTTACCTGAAGGGCAAAATCTTGATTCGCCATTTGAAGATTGAATCCTGGAAGTCGATGACTTAGGGTTCGGATCCGGATGAGAGCTCTGAAGATTCAAGAGATAAAACGGATGTCGAGCGGGCTCAGCCTGGAAATGTTGGGGATTCCTGGTCAATTCCGAGATAAAAGTATCCTTTATCCCGAAATTGAAGGGGCATGTGTTGACACCAAAAATTAGCACCAGGAAGAGGCTGACATGTGGGCCGGATTTGGTGGAAGGATGCCATTCGGCTAAAGGGCTTTCTCTGAAGCATTCGGCAAAGATGCTCTGCGGTCGGGAACGCGTCGCCATTCGGCTAAGGGGTTTTCTCTGAAACGTTCGGCAGAGATACTCTGCGGTCGGGAATGCGTCATCATTCGGCAGAGGCATTGTTCCGCAGGCGAAGAGTGGTAGCGTTCGGGAAGACATGATGACGTGGGTCAATATAAGGAAAAGGCCGGTTCGAACAAGGAACGCAATATGGGCACGAAGATTCGTCATTTATTTTTAGAAACAAGTATTGTAGTCGTGTCCGACTAGGAGTTGTATCAAGACCTGGGTATAAATATAAACCCATGGCAATTGTATATGCAGCGAGACAATCAATCAACACAACAAACCGGCCCTGTGCCAACATCGAGTCCTTTAGTCGAGTCGTCGAGTTCTTCGAGAGGAGTCATCGATCCGTCGACCTCCGTAAGTACCGGCAACCTTGTATCATGCTTAGTATCATGCGGTGGATTTAAGCTTTGATGCAAGTAGTCTTGTTACCATGCTTAGTATCATCCGGTGGATTTAAGTTGTGGTCTCAAGAAGGTTCCTCTGTTAGGTCATGAGCCATGCGGTGGGCTAAGATCTAGTATGGACCAAGTTATCGGCTCTGTTAGATTTCGGCAAGATCTAACAGATTCATTAAGTTACCCCGTGTTGCTTCGTTTTCACTATGTGCTTAATTCATGCAACACACCTTTGCCCAATCTAGATCGGCTAGAATCGGCTCTACTTCACGATGTGACGACTTATCCCCTCACAGCCGAGTCCGAAACCGATCTAGGTTGCCACGTGTCGCGGGTTCGAGCTTGTCGGCATCGTGTAGATCTTGACAGAACCGGGTATCATGCGGTAGATGCAGGTTTTTGGGTCGTCTTAGAGCTAATCATCCGGTGGATTAGAATTTGATTCGATCTGATAGATTTATCTTTACCGATTAGGCTTGTTCCTTCGCCATGGACCCCGATTCGGCTAAATAGCCGCATTCGGTAGTGCTCTCACGAGTGAACGTGTGTTCGTGGGTTTGCATTGGACAATGAATGCTTTTAGCCTTTCACGATTAGATTGTATCATGCGGTGGATCGATCTAATCTGATTGGTGGTGTGGCCTCAAACGAGTTGTATCATGCGGTGGATTAACTTGTTCGTTGCCATGCTTGACGGGTGCTGCTTTCGGCCTATGCATTCTTGTTTCAATGTAAATTCGTGACTGTGTTGTGGGTTCGTAATTAAACATTGAATGCTTTTAGCTTTTCACGGTTAGATTGTATCATGCGGTGGATTGGTCTAATCTGATTAGTGGTGTGGTCTCAAACAAGTCGTATCATGCGGTGGATTAACTTGTTTTGTTATCATGCTTGACGGGTGCTGCTTTCGGCTTATGCATTCCTTGTTTACTGCGAATTTATGATCATGTTTCACCCTTTTATTTATCTATCATGCTCTGTTTCTCGTTAATCGGCTATGAGTATGCGTTACAATGTTCATTCGTTTGAAAGCCGATCTCTCGTCATGCTTGCGTCACGCATTCGGCAGTGCGTTCACTACGTGCCTTGCCGATTGCCGAATGAGGCTTTAACTGCCGACAGATAGCTTCTCTGTAGCTATTTGTCGTTCGAAACTGGCTCCATAGCCGCAAATATGGAACTGTCTGGTCTCACCCGGCACGTTCCAGGTTTTGATCTAAACGTTTTGTCCCTTTGTTAGTTTTCAGGCAAACTGACTGGCACGCTTCCGGATTCAAAAGCCCGGGCCACGTGTGAAGCTAGCTAATTCGGCTTGCTGTGTGCTTGGCGTGAGGTGCGGATTTTACGTCAACACTTTATATGCTTCGAAAGCTAATGATATAATCTTTGAAATGACACTATTCTAATGTCAAAATTCGTCTGGAGTCATCAAGAATCGACGAAACAAGTTGACGTCTAGAATCTATTTCGGTGCTGCTTCGCCGTATTTTGGCCTTTGGGCCGTGTATCGTGTTGAGCCCAATAGGGACGCGTCCAGGAGGGTCGACCATGACCCTAGACTCCTTAAAACAGTAGGCGCCGCCTAAGTTAGGGTTTGGGGTTTTGCTTAGATCAATTCTGTTAAGAACAGTGCTGCCGCTCGTCGGTTTGTGAGACCCCAACTTCGTGAGTTTAATCAGACATCTGCAATCGTGTTGCAATCTTCCTCGTTCTTGCTTGTGTTCTTCGATTCGCAGGCAAGGATTAGCCTTCTGGGTGAGGTCAACCATGCAACACCGGTCGATAACCTGAGGAGACGTGGTGCTACGATTGCGGGGTTCGGAACGTGTTGTTCGGAAGCCAGATCGATTTGAGTCACGACTCCACCAAATCAAGAGTTATCAGAACCTTTCGGAAGATCGGGAAACCCTAGTTCCCATCAGTATATCTCATCGTCACAATCAATTGTCGATAGAAGCAATAGCTACAATACACACCTCTATTCAGAAATAGATTGTTTAATCTTTTGGGCCCTTATAATCCAGAGATCATAGGCTATACTTCATTCCCATGTCTGCTACATGTTCCTTGAACACGTTGGGTGGTAAGCCTTTCTTTAGCGGATCCGCGAGCATCTTTTCTATTTTTATATGCTCGAGACTTATGGTGTGATCCTGGATTCTATCTTTCATAGAATAAAACCTTAGGGAAAATTAGATTCATACCATCAAAATAAGCTGACTTTGGATATATACCATCAAAAGATTCATCTATAGATATATACCATCAAAAGATGGCAATCTATAGATGTATAGCATTCCGTTTGCTATCTGTTAGTATCATCGTTAATTTTATTTCTTTTGCCGATTTGGTATTTACTGAGTTCCAATTTTACCCTCGCCGACTCCCTGTCCTGCAACTGCAATTCCGATCTGAACGCAAGAAGGCTCCGGTGAGCGGTGGCCGGTGCTAATGGAAAAACAAACTAGAACAGAAGAGGATTCCATTAATCCTTCCCTGGTTAGCTTGACTCACGCTGGCTTACACTTTCCAGCTGTTGAGGGCCTTTGGCCGTGTATGATACCTAGGGAGTTAAATCGACACGAAAACGGCGAGGGATTAAAGCTCCGAGGAAAGAACAACAACAAAATTGTTCGACAGGCCCGGATTGAGCATCAAAATCAGAGCAAGAGGCACGGAAACAAAACAACATCAACAAAAAAAATACAGGATTGTAACTAAAATCCTTTCCTTGAGCATGCGGCTGGCAGACAGCACGGTGCCCCGGATGCACCTGGACCTCCACCGCGCAGTCAGCACTCGCCTGCTTCGCGGTCGCAGCATTCCCAGCGCTGACTTGCTCATCCACCGGAGTGTTCCGGCCAGCACCGCACCTGCCAGAGCACTGCTTGCCTGCAGCCGTCGTTGTCTCCATCCTCGCCACAGCAGCAATGGGGCGACCGGCAGCCTATTCAGGCAACTCTCCGCTCCTCGCGTTGCCCATCTAATGGGACTATAGAAAGGATAGAACGGTAAAACTTAACGCAGTGTTCACAGAAGTGCTAAGTTGCAAAGAAGTGTGGTTTTTAATGGTATATATCTATAGTACGATCTTTTAATGGTATATATATATATCCAAAGATGAGTTCTTTTGATGGTATGGATCCAATTATCCCAAAACCTTATCTTTATCGACTTGGTAGCCGTACTTTTCTTATTGTTGTGAGCGTAGAATACTGTTGGCTGGTTATCGCAGTATATCTTTAGTGGTCTTTCAATACTGTGTACCACTCTCAAACCTGGTACGAATTTCTTTTGCCATTCTACTTGACAGAGGCCTCGTAACTTGCTATAAATTCAGCATACATCGTTGATGTTGCTGTTACTGATTGCTTTGAGCTTCTCCATGATATAGCTCCCCCTGCGAGGATGAAGATGTAACCTGTCGTGGACTTACTGTCATCTCCATCTCCCACAAAATCTGAATCTGAATACCCTATTATCTCTAGGGAATCAGTTCTTCTATACGTTAGCATGAGGCCTTTTGTGCCTTGCACATAGCGTAAAGCTTTCTTTACTAGTTTCCAGTGCTCTAGTCCTGGATCTTTTTGATATCTGCCAAGTATATTAGTAACAAAGGCTAAGTTAGGGCGTGTGCACACTTGTGCATACTGTAAGCTTCCAACAACACAAGCATATGGAACTGCTTTCATTTGTTCCTTCTCATACTTGTTTTGGGGACTCTGAAAATCCTCAAATCTATCGCCTTTGACTATTGGAGCAGGAGTAGGCTTACTCGCATGCATAATGTACTTTTCTAGGACCTTTTTCAGGTAAGTCTGTTGTGACAATCCTAGTACCTCATTTCTTCTATCTCGGTGAATTTCAATCCCCAAAACGAACGAGGCTTCACCAAGGTCTTTCATATCGAAGTTTGAGGACAAGAAGTTCTTCATTTCCAATAATAGGTTGACATTGCTACTTGCTAGTAGAATGTCATCCACGTAGAGGATAATGAAAATATACTTGTCTTTCTTAAACTTTGTATAGACACAATTGTCCTCAACATTCTCATTAAACCCAAACCTCGTTATTGTTTCGTTAAACTTCAAGTACCACTGCCTTGAGGCTTGCTTTAATCCATAGATGGATTTCTTTAGATGACATCCCATGTGTTCTTTTCCTTCCAGAACAAAACCCTTGGGTTGTGCCATGTAAACCTTTTCTTCCAGATCCCCGTTAAGGAATGTCGTCTTTACATCCATTTGATGCAATTCAAGATCGAAATGTGCCACCAACGCCATTACGATTCGAAAAGAATCCTTACAAGAGACCGGAGAAAAGGTCTCGTTGTAATATATTCCTTCCTTTTGTGTAAAACCTTTTGCCACAAGACGCGCCTTGAATCTTTTTACATTCCCTTTGGAGTCACGTTTCGTCTTGTAGACCCATTTGCAGCCTACTATTTTGGCTCCTCTAGGAATTTCTTCTAAGTCCCAAACATGGTTGGTACTCATCGATCTCATTTCATCTTCCATAGCTTCAAGCCACTTGGATGAATTTTTGCTTCTCATGGCTTGTTTGAATGAAATAGGATTATCCTCCATTCGAAATTCTTCTGTGTTATACACTACATAATCACCGGGAATGGCCGACCTTCTTTCTCTTTGAGACCTTCTAGGGGCCTCTTCATTTGGAACATTTTCTATTGGACGATGTTGATGCTCCCCTTGATCTGCAGCAACATTATCTATAGGATCCTGAGGGACAGGTTCCATGTTTTCATTCATTGTTGCCACGGGAGGAACCACCATAGGAGCTAGCACCACAGTGTTTTGCATTGCCGGTGTAGCCTCAACAGGTAGTGAGAAAAATGGCTCCTGAATCATCGGATTGGGTATGTACATCCGCTTCTCCTCAAGATCAATCTTTCAAATTACCACGCTCCCCATATCATTTCTTCTTCAAGGAAGGTAGCATGTCTCGTTTCACGAGCTTTGTGAATCTGTCTGGACAATAGAAACGATATCCCTTTGATTTCTCTGTGTAGCCAATAAAATGGCAGCTTACTGTTTTGGGATCTAGTTTCCCAATGGTCGGGTTAAATATCTTTGCCTCAGCAGAACTCCCCCACACCCGTAGGTGATTCAATGAAGGTACTCTGCCTGTCCACAAGTCATACAATGTTTTTGGCACCACTTTACTGGGAACTTTGCTGAGAATATAGATGGCGGTTTTTAATGCCTCCATCCATAAGCTCACAGGAAGTGTAGAATAATTGATCATGCTTTGCACCATATCCAAAAGGGTACGGTTGCATCTTTCAGCCACTCCATTCTGCTGAGGGTTGCCCGTCATTGAGTATTGGGCTTCTATACCTTGTTCCATAAGGAACCTTGCAAAAGGCCCTGGAACTTGGCCATATGGGGTGTGCCGACCATAGTATTCCCCTCCACGGTTGGAATGTACTGTTTTAATCTTTAAATTGAGTTGATTTTCAACTTCAGCCTTGAATATTTTAAATTTATCCAACGCTTTTGACTTTTCTTTTATTGGATAAATGTATCCATAACGAGAATAATTGTCTATGAAAGTTATAAACGCGTCATAACCATAACTGAGAACGGGCCACAAATGTCTGTGTGAATTATTTCTAAAACATCCGCCCTATGTTCAACATTTTTCTTTGTAGTCTTTACATATTTTCCTTTTATGCAATCAATGCATTTATCTAAATCTGAGAACTCTAGAGGAGGAAGAATTTCGCTCTTAACGAGCCTTTCTATTCTCCCCCTCAAAATATGGCCTAAAAGACAATGCCATAATTTCGACGATGTGTCTTGAGTTCTCTTTTGTTTTCTATTATGAGCTATAGGTGGGGATACAAGCGCATTCACATCACATACGGAATTCACACTTTCACGTAGCGATAGCAAATAAGATCATTTCTCTTAAAAGCAATAGTAGCAACTGTATCATTATAATTTATTACACACATGCCATTTCCAAAATGACATATAATCCATCATCATCTAGACGAGACACACTTATTAAGTTTCTCTGTAAAGTAGGAACATAGAAAACATCTCTAAGGAATAAATCAAAGTCAGTGTCGAGCTCCAAGAGAAGGTCGCACACCGCCTCCACTTCTGCCTCGAGTCCGTTCGCGACTTTAATGTGCCTTTCATTTCTTTGAGTGGTTCTCGTCGAACGGAATCCCTGTAAAGAATTTGCAACATAAATTGTTGCTCCTGAGTCAATCCACCAAGTAGATTTCAAATAGTCTATATATAGAGATTCATTTACAAATGAGATAATGTTCTCACCTTTCCTCTCCATGATCATCTTTAAGTATGCGGGACAATCTTTCTTGTAGTGTCCCTTCTCTTTGCAGTAGAGACACTGATCTTTGTCCACTGTGAATTGTCCATCCTTAGGCCTGTGCTGCTGGGGTTGTTGAATTCCTTTTCCCTTGGAGGAGGAGGGATTTTCTTTTGCATTGTTATGCGCATTGTTATTCTTTTTCTTTTGCACATAGTTGATAGAGCCACCACATGCTATCTTAATCCTTTCCTCCTCTTGAGTCAACATCGCAATGGTCGGTCTTTTCTGTATCCCATTTCTCGGGATTGACGTTGTAGTTAACAACGAAATTCTCAAACTCGTTTGACAATGAAGCAAAAACCAAATGGATAATAGTACTCTCTTTCAAGTCTTCATCCATCGGCTTAAGCTTATTGTTTATATGAATCATGTGATGTTTGTGCTCTCTGATCCCACCTCCTGAGTACTTTTATGTGACCAGTTACTTGATCAACTGGGTAGCATAATTCTTTGAAGAGCCAGTATACTGACTCTTTAGTTTCTCAAGGTACTCAACGACAGTGTGACAATATGTGATTGCCCCCAAAATGGCAGGCTCTATTGTATTCTTTACCACTGCCAGCCATTTCTTGTTGGCATTGATCCACTTGGCATGATCAGTGTCATACCTCTGTTTGCTCGCCGTATAGGAAAGCTCTGTTTGCTACCAAACATCATCGTCAACATCCACCCCTCTCACCGGCCTCATAGGCTCTATGGGAAGCGGTGCATAGAGAACCCAGTTCAGCTCAGTCATGGTGAAGAAAAAAATCAGCTTCTTGTACCCTTCATTGTAGTTTTCTCCTTTCAGATCGGAATATCCTTGATGGAGACAATCGTGGCATTTCCAGCTGAAATTAATCGGATCAAGTGAGAACAATATGACAAAAAACATACAATGCCTTTTACATTAAACTTCAACACCTTTGGGCAGAAAAGTAATAATGCAATGATAAACATCTATAAAATTATAATATTGTTACTATCAACTTTGGTCAGAAAATAACAATATTACAATTAATTTGAATTTTTAACTGTGACTCACCCTATTCATCTGCGGGTTATGCTGGTTTCCTCTGGTTTTTCGACCCAGCCCAGAGCGAGCGGTTTAGACTGGGTTGGTCCGGTTGCACGATTAATAGAGTACTGATACTGCTTACTGCTGGACTGGGCTGGTCCGGTGTTACGGTTTAGACGGTGTCGAACCATCTAACAGAGAACGAGCGAAACCAGACTGGCTCCCGATGACTTCCTTCCTCCTCCTTGTCTTCAGCTATCTCTCCATGGATCTCTGCATCCATTGTCTGGCACCGTAGCATGCTAGTTCCTCAATCCTCGTTCTACATCTACTATACTCACAAATTCTACTCCAAGTCAGCGTAGCCCTAAAAAACACCACCTCTCCCTGCCTCTCCTGCACATATGCGCGAGAACGGCCTTTTGACGTTTTGCAGGACCAAAACTGGTGCCACAAGCTCGGTACAGTCCACGGAGGAGCAATATTTCTATTTATCCGCGTTGGCAAATGAAACGTAGAAACTGGAATGGGTTAAGATGGTTTATCCGGTTTAAAACCGTGTAGAAATCCAGCCCGTTCAAGACACACGGTTTCAACCCGCAAACCATGTAATCCGCTCAAATTTGCTTCATCCGGTTTGGTCTGGGCTGGGCTGGCGGGTCGGCTGGTTTCAGCCCAACCTGTGAAAAGGGTGAACTATGACTTGAAAATAAATTATCCCTTTGGTTCAAATTCAAATACGAGTCAAAAGTAATTATCTATGCAGCGGAAACTGTAATAAATGCATATGATCAGTAGCAATACTCTGTTATTTACTCTTTGAAAAAATTATCCCTTTGATTCAAATTTATACAGAGGTAAAATACACTCAAATTCTATTAAAAACTATTCAATTCTATGCAAATTTGACTGAAAAATGAGTAAAAACAATTAAAATTGCTATTGTACAGAAACTTTCATATTTGGCCCAGACGCGAATCGGCCCACGGTCTATCTCTTGTCGCACGCGCGCCTACGGTCGAGGCCCAGTCGCTCGCAGCGCTCAGCTTGGCCTGCTCACATCGCGCGGCCCATGCGCTCGCTCTCACGTGCTCGCGCGCTGGCGCCGCTCGCTCCCGCGTGTGGCGGCCCAGAAACGTGAGCGGCGCCAGCGCGCGAGCGGCTTCTCTCGTTGGGCCCTAGGCCCAGCGCTTCCTTCCCCCGCCTACATCCTGGCCATCTGTCGCATCTGACGGACGAGCGCATGGATCGGG
The DNA here is from genome assembly GCA_033239725.1 of Echinochloa phyllopogon. Taxonomy (NCBI): domain Eukaryota; kingdom Viridiplantae; phylum Streptophyta; class Magnoliopsida; order Poales; family Poaceae; genus Echinochloa; species Echinochloa phyllopogon. The sequence continues at coordinate 22,171,739 of BTCW01000012.1, forward strand.
GATATAAAACACACTCACACAGCGGAAGTTGCCCTAACCCTAGCAATTTTGCTCCCTCTACGCAGCAGCCGCTCCTCGCAAGCTCCTCCGCCACCGCACCATGGCCGGCGGCCTCACACCGCTATGCCACCCTCTTTGTGCCATCGCGCCATGGCTGGCGAGCCATGGCCGCGTGGCCTTCTTTCTCCTTTTTCCTCACCTCTCTGTCCCGACCGGAGGCGGATCTGCGCGCGTTATTGTCGGTGGCCTACCGCCGGAGATCCGCCGCGCCATGGCTGTGGGACCCTCGGAGCGCTCTGTCTCCCATCGGCTTGCACACACACGGACGATGTCGTCACGCCTCTGCCGCCGCTCTGCGCCCTTGCGGCGCTCTGTCGGGGTGCAATGGGTGGCGGCAGCGCCCCGTGGACGGCGCACACAGGTGAGAATGGGATAGATCTAGGGTTTGGCTAGGGTTTTACTCTCTTTTGCTCGGGTTTCTCTATTTTTTGGGGTTCCCGAACTGGATCTACTAACTAGTAGGCATCTGATACTATTGTTAGATATGTGGATCATTAGCAGTAGAATCTAGTCGAGTGTATGAAGAACTTGTGATGAATAGAGGGGATTGAATATACCTTCGCCTCCGGCGGAGGTGCTCCCAGTCGCCATGGCAGGTTCTGTCGGGGAAGATCTGCGCAAGGCAGCGACACACAATGTAGGGGATGAAGGTCACAGTCGTAGATCCCGCCGGCCCTCTGGTCGCCACTGGCTCTGGCCTGGAACGACGGCGGAGGACGGCGTGGACGTCGTGGCGGCGGTGGCGGGTCTTCCCGCCACTTCCTGCGCTAACCCTAGATCGGATTGGTATGTCGGTGAGTATGGCGGCTCATATTCAACCTCATGAGTTGAGCCGATGGCCCCCACCTCTCTTTATAGCGCAGGGTGACAGGGGCCCACCAACCATGGGTTGGGTTGGGCACCCTTGATCAGGGCGTGGATCAAGGCCCACGGCCTTTGGGCCGTGTGGGCTGAGAGATCAACCTGACAAATGAAGCCCCAAAACAATTCCCAGGGAGCCAAGATTTCACCCTAATTACGTAGGTAATAATACCTGTTGTTTGTAGGGCTTTGAAGCTAAAGAGAATAATCTATCATGACATCAGCAAGGACTCGCTGTCCTCACTTGTGTAAGCCAAACTAATCTATCAATTATGATGATGTTTGATATTTAAATACTTAGTTTAGTGTGAAGACGTGGGTGGGCTCCTCAATATTGGTGGCCGGAAGGAGTTCATATTGTTCTAGCAGTCGAATTCATTGTGTGTTTTTTCCTTTCCCTCCATTTACCATTGTGTGTCGTGAGGCAATCTAGGTAACCCCTCAGTTCAATATCTCTTTTGTTCTTATTTTATTTCAGTTCAGAATATCGGAGTGTTAGTTAGCCATTCTGTTTGACCACTTGAGCTATTCTAAAGTAACGTATAGTTATCACTTGAATTTCATTGTGGTGTAATTGTTTTGTCCTGTTCAACAGGATTTGTACTCTTTTTAAGAAGATCAGTAACTTACATAAGACCCTGATGTGATTCTCTTGCTGTTATACTAGCCTCCTTGTATGTCAGTTCCAGTTGGATTCATGGTAAGTCCTCTATAGTTGAATAGAGTACATTTTTTCTGTTTTGTGAACTTTCATCCTTCTTTCATGCTGATATGTTCTAGCCCATACAATTCAGAGCATTGAACCACAACAGAAGGATCCTTTATCAGTTCCATTAGCAAGATGCTTATCTGTTTCATTTCTTTAGCGATACATGTTCTATACTCATGTCAAATAAGATAATTCTAGGGTACGTAGTCAAGCCATCTTGTCAATTACCTATGTGTTTGGAATAAACATGACATACTTCCCTAAGCGAGATGCTTAAAATTGATATGACAACTTTACATATTGAAGCATCACCCCTTGTGCTTTGCATTGGCGTGAAGTGAAGATTAACCTGCTAGGAAGAATACAAAAACAAACAAGACGATGAAGGTGTATGATGGGAAGCAATGCGACAAGGTTGTGGTGGTGAGTTGGTGGTTATGAAAGAGCAAATGTGGTCTTCTGAAGCAAATAAAAGTAGGAAAGTGTTCTGCCCTAAACATCACTAGTAGAGAAGTGACTTTTCATCCACCCCCTTTAGTCCCGGATGGAATTGGGGCCGGGACTAATGTGAGCATTAGTCCCGGCTCCCAACGACACGTGGGGCAGGAGGCCTTTAGTCCCGGTTGGGGGCTCCACCTAGAAAAACAGCCTGCATCAAAGGATGATGACTTCATACATGCATGGAAGTGGCAGCCCGTACAGCCTCTAGTCAGACCTGAATTGGTCGAATGGCTGCCAACATAGATGTACGTGCTACATAAATGGTACATTAAAGATGCAGCAAAAGAAAGAGAAATGTTCGGTATGAAAGTTAGAGACGAAGATTACTACCGGGGGAGGACTTGATGTGGTTGGAATTCAAAGATTTATTTCAATTGTACAACCAAGACGCACTTTACATCGCTTACCTCAGCGCCTTGGTTTTGTAAGTTGTCACACCCGGATTTTCACAAAACCCGAATGCGGCCATATGTGTGCCCAGGAAGTCCACAGAACACATAGAACGAACAAATATGATAAACAGAGTACAAATGCTCGAAATAAAATAGTTTACATTAGAGTATAACAATAGTATTTATTACAGCGGAAGTCTATAACTCTCAACTAGCGGAGCCGCAGTCCACAGGGATTCTGACTGGGAGAGCGCAACTCAGAAGTACGGCAAGTCCTCAGGGAACTCAGCAGCAGTCTCGTGATCAGCCCAATCTGTGTACCCATCCGGGATTTTGTTGAATATTGACAAGTGTAAGTAAACGAATACTTAGCAAGTATAGCACGGGTATGAAGGCTCAAAAAAATAGGCTAGACTCGGCTTAACTGCATCAGCATTTTTAGTTGGTTCATTTTAACATTTAACAATTACTACAAGTGAATGAAACCCGGTTGTAACCCCGTTTAATAAGTATAAGTGACATTAATCATAAACGAACATCATCTTCTAATCAAAAAGGATCCAGGCCACTCGTGACCTTGAGCAAGGCTATCATGATAGATTTTACACTCTGCAGAGGTTTCGCCCTTTACCCACCAGTCGCGTAAAAGTTCAAAGGAACTTTGCACCCAACCACGCACATCAACACTTCCGAGGTGTGACTGCATAGGGATGCTACGAGGTTTTTCACAAGACACCCTAACAAAATAGTAACCACTATGGTACAACACAGGCAGCATGATCCAAGGCACCGAGATTGACTGACTCTCAGGGCGCAGCGATAAGAGGGTCAATGGCGTCCAGAGCGCGGGCACGCATGCCAACAAGAAAAAGAGCACGACGTGCGGAGTTCCCATACCACAGGGACTCCCAACACGGGACTGTGCCTGACAAGACATAGCCGACGGTACCCCCGTCCTCAGTGGATCAAACCATACTCTCACGAGTGTTTCCCATAGCGCCGTCAACCCCGTCGGTAAATACTGTCAAGCTAGAGCCGTACAAGTTACTTGACCAAGACCAGAGCCATAATAGTTCTAGCGGTGGCGACAGGCTCCTGGGTTGCCGCTTTAAGAACCGGACCTTACGGAGAGACACTGGGGCAAAGCACACAGCACATGCCCAGTTCCCTAAACCATGTTGCTAAAAAGCAAGTTTTATCATTAATGTTGAAGTGAACCATTAAGTCAACATTAACAGTTAGATAATAGTGACAGTAGCTGCGCATAGCAAATATCTACCCATATGCATAAAACCCAAGGTAATCAAAGGATAGGGGTAAACAAACTAGGTGCAACCTTAATAGGACATCAAATTTAGACACATGCATATGAAAGTAAGTGTATGTAAATAGGTGTGTATAGGTAGCAAGGATTGTCCGTGCTATAACTTGCCTTCCTCGAAGTGCTGCTGCTGCTAGTCCTGTTCCGGAAAGTCCTCACCGAGCTCGAACTCCAAAGCTAACGGCTCACCGACTGGACACGAAGCACCAAACAAGCCAGCACGCAAACAAATAATATTCTATTAGAACAGTACACCAAATAGTAGAAACAGTACATAAAAAGGTTTTAGAAATATGCTACGCGTCACTACGAACACACGAGCGCGAAAATCACACTAATCGGAGCTAAAACGAAAAAGATATAGGTTTTCCAAGTTCTAGGGACCTGCTGGCAATTTTTAAAAGGTTCTAGGGACTTATTTTGAAGAAACCAGGGACTAAAACCTAATTTCGTATAAAAACCGAAGGCCTAACGCGTAAAAACGACTCCTAGGACGGTGGGTTCAAATTTTCGAAAACTCAGGGGGTTTCCATAAAAACCAGGATCTAACTGGAATTATTTTTGTATAGAGCTGGAGCGCGGGTTGATTTCAGATCTTGGAGGGGCTCTTTTGCAAAATGGCCAAAGCTGACCGGTACGCCCAAGTTTGACTCGGGCTCGGGTTGGACGCGGGCCGTTGGATTAAGATCCAACGACTCAGATCCGAAGGGGGGGGGGGGGAGACGACCGGCGGCAGGGGAGGACGGCGGCGCCGCCAGTTCCCGCGGCGGTTCTTCGCCGGAGCAGAGTGGATCTTGGGCTAGGGGCCACCATTGGCCATGGGGCTTGGTCCTACGTGATCAGTGGGACGTGGCGAGCATTCTGGGGGGGGGGGGGGGGGGTTCAGAACGAGGTTCGGGCGGCGGTGGTGGCGCTCGACGATGACCGGCGGGCGGCCATCTCCGGCGAAGATGGAGGTGGGGCTTTGGTGCTCGGTTTAGGACGCTGTTTGGCGCAGGAGCAACGGGAGGGGGTGGCAAGCTCACCTGAGTAGACCAATTTGGCAGCGGGGCGTCGGAGGCGTCGGTCGACGACGGCGGCCGGCGAAATCGCTCGGGTGGTGGTCGGCGAGCTCGGGGAGTCACTGGGGAGCTTGGGGAGTTCGGGTGGTGTGTTGGTGAGGTTTAGGGGGTGCTCGGGGGGTGCTTAAATAGGCTGGGGGTGCTGCATTGGGAAGGTGGTGCGGAGATCGGGCGGCGGCGGCCGGAGCGCCGGTTTCCAAGCGGAGGCGGGCTTGCCGTGCATGCGCGCGCGCAGAACGGGAAGGGAATCGCGGGGAAGCAGCGGGGAAGGCTCCAGCGGGGCCCACGGGCGCAGAGAGGGGCTGGGGTGGCCGGCCGAGGCGGCGCAATGTGCGCCGGGGAGGGAGGAGCTCTCGGGCGGGAGGTAGAAGAGGAGCCTGACAGGTGGGACCGGGCTGTCAGCGAAAGGAAGAGGGGAAGGGGGGCGCGCTGGTTGGGCCGGCGCTGATGGGCCGCAAGGGAAAAGCGGCCCGCGGGAAAAGAAAAAGAATAGGGGTTGGGCCGAGCCAGGGAAAGAGTAGAGGGAGCAAGGGTGGACCAGGGGAAAAGCTCAAGGAGCAAAAGTGAACTCGGCTTGAATTAACTTTTCTAGGGCTCAAACAGATGAAAATTAAATTCGAATTTAAACAGAATTTAAATTCCAACTTATTTTGCCATCAACCAAAACACAGTGCAGCAGCATGAATGCAACAAAAATGTTTCTATACTTATATTTGATTTTAATATTCATAAATAATTCGTTTAATTTATATTAAATATGAATAAATAAAATAAAAGCCAATTAATTACTAAAAATTTTAAATGGGCCATTTTTGGGTGTTACATAAGTGTTTATGGATATTCGGTAATTATATATATAGTCGTGTATACAAGTTCTTTTATAACAACATTTTGTTTCGTCTCATGTAGAATGGAAGAAAGAATGCAGAAAAAGGGATATTATCACTTAGGATTCATGGATCCAGTGGTTGTGAACTGGAAGAATCTACATGACGATCGCAAGGGGTACTTAATAACTTATGCAGGATCTTAAGTGTTGACCACTATAAGCCAATGATAATGCTGCCCTACAACTTTGCTGTCACACCCGAATTTTCACAAAAACCCGAATGCGGCCATATGTGTGCCCAGGAAGTCATAGTACACATATAGCGAACAAATATGATAAACAGAGAACATATGCTGGAATAAATTCTTCATTAAATAAAATGTTTACATCAGAGTGCTTCATAAATGATCTAAACAATGACAGCGGAAGACTAATAAAACTCTCAACAAATGGAGCCGCAATCCACAGGGACTCTGACTGGGAGATCACAACTCAGTAGTACGGTAAATCTTCTGGAAACTCAGCAGCAGACTCATGCCCAGCCCAATCTGTTTACCCATCCGGGATTTTGTTGAATAAAATAGCAAGTGTAAGTAAACAACTACTTAGCAAGTATAGCACGGGTATGAAGGCTCAAAATAGGCTAGACACGACTTAACTGCATTAGCATTTTTAGGTGGTTCATTTTATTATTAACTAAATTACTACAAGTGAATGATACCCGGTTGCAACCCAATTAATAAAGTATAAGTGACATTAAACATAAATAAACATCATCTTCTAATAAAAAAGGATCCAGGCCGCTCGTGACCCTGAGCAAGGCTATCATGATAGATTGTACATTCTGCAGAGGTTTCGCCCTTTACCCACCAGTCGCTTAAAAGTTCAAAAGAACTTTGCACCCAACCACGCACGTCAACACTTCCGAGGTGTGATTGCATAGGGACGCTACGAGGTTTTTCACAAGACGCTACGATGTTGAGGTGAACCATTAAGTCAAAATTAATAGTTAAATAAAGGTGACAGTAGCTGTGCATAGCAAAATCTACCCATATGCATAAACCCAAGGTAATCAAAGGATAGGAGTAAACAAACTAGGTACAACCTTAATAGGACAGTAAATTAGACACATGCATATGAAGGTAAATGTATGTATAAAGTGTGTTTAGGTAGCAAGGATTGTCCGTGCTATAACTTGCCTTCCTCAAAGGGCTGCTGCTGTGGGTCCTACTCCGGAAAGTCCCCCACGTACTTGAACTCCAAAGCGTACGGCTCACCGACTGGACACGAATCACCATACAAGCGAGCATGCAAACCAATACATGCAAACAAATAATAATCTATTAGAACAGTACATCAAACAGTAGAAACAATACATAAAAAGGTTCTGGAAATAATCTATGTGTCACTACGAACACATGAGCGCGAAAATCACATTAATCAGAGTTAAAATGAAAAAGATATGGCTCTTCTAAGTTCTAGGGACGTACTGGCAAGTTTTAAAAGTTTCCAGGGGCTTATTTTAAAGAAACCAGGGACCTATACGTAATTTCGTATAAAAACGGCAAAAGGACGGCGGGTTCTATTTTTTTGAAAACTCAGGGGCCTAAACACGAAGAAAGGACCTAAAGGTAATTTCTTTTTGAACTTGGCCGGACCGCGGGTTGATTCGAGGAAAACCGAGGGGCTCTTAAGCAAAACAGCAGTGATGACCGGTATCCCTTGGAGTTGACCGTGGGTCTGGGCGGATTGAGATCGTTCGATCTAGATCGAACGGTCTAGATCGGCTTGGGGGAGGAGGGCTGGCGAGAACAGGGGGCGGCGGCGCCGCCGCCTTGCCATGCGGCGGAGGCTCGCCGGAGCAAGGTCGATCCGGCGCTCTGGTGCTCTACTGACGACGAGATCAAGTCGGGGAGGGAGCTGGGGTCGCGGGGAGTGCGCCCAGGGGCTTCCCGACACGGATCGAGCGGCGGGAATGGCCGACGATGAAGAACCGCAGCGGGGAGACTCCGGCGAGAAGGTTAGGGGCACTAGGGGGAACGAGCGGGAGCGGGAAGGGGCCGGGCGGGATCCTTACCCTTGCGCGGTCCTCGTGGCAGGGCGAGATTGACCGGAGCAACTCCGGAGGGGAAGAATCGACGGCGGCGGCGAGCTTGGGGAAAAGCGGCGGCGCGGGGAGCTCGGGTGGAATGGCGCTGCGGGCTTGGGATCGGAGGGGGATGGTGGTGAGGCTCAGGGGGGGCGTGGGCCTCCTTTTATAGCCCCGGGGAGGGAGCTCGGGAATCCTCGGCATGCGCGCGGAGATGGAGGGTGTCGGCAGCCGGCGGATCGAAGGTTTCCATGCGGGGGCACACCTTCCATGCGGGGATTGGCGCGGGGAAGGAAGGGGGCGGGGCAAGAAGCTTCGGCGAAGCTTCGCGGAGGGTCCCAGGGGCGCGGGGAGGTGGGCCAGTGGCCGGGCCGAGGCGGCGAGGCGCGGCGTGGCCGGGCTTGGCTCGGTTGGGAGTGTGGCGCGAGGAGGAAGAAGGTGGGGCTGCCAGCTAGGGCCCGCTGCGCAGAAGGAGAGGGAGAAAGGAGTGGGCGGCAAGCTTGGGCCGCTGCTGGGCCTGAAGCGTGGCTGGGCTGCGGGGAGAACTGGTGCGCCAGGGGGAAATCAGCTGGGCCGGCTTGGTTGCTGGGCTGGCTTGCAAGGGAAAGGGTTGAGGTGCTGGGCTGCGCCCGGGAAAGAAAAGAGGGAGCAGAAGTGAGCCAGGGGAAAAAGCTTAGGGGGCAAAAGCGAACTCGGGCTCGAATAACTTTTCTACAGCTCAAAACAAGGTGATTCAAATTTGAATTTAAATAAATTTAAATTCTTGTTTGAATCAGAAGCAATACAAAAATTAAATGCAACAACATGAATACAACAAAAATATTTCTACAACTTATATTTAATTTTAATATTAATAAATAGTTCATTTAACCTATATTAATTAGGAACAATTAATATAAAAGCCAATTAATTACTAAAAATTTTAAATAGGCTATTTTTGGGTGTTACATTTGCGTGAGTGCTTCGTTACAAGCCCATAATGACCATCTTGCTTATTAACTTAGTCTAACTAGTTGTATCAACGTGCATGAACCACTGGATACTATTTGTGATAATTCCTGACAGGAGCTTGGCTATAGTAATGAACTCATTGAGAAAACAAAAACAAGACTACCAAGACTTCATCGAAGCGCTCAATGAGGGTTGGGCAAAGTGGCGCACGCTACAGAGCGGCAGCTTTCAAGGAGACCCTGACAATCAAGACCGACTTTCCGATATGTTATTGTGTATCAATTTTAATTTGATGGCTTAGCATTTATAGATTTGATGGCTAACCATGCATATATTTGATGACATATTTTTCCTAAAGTGTTTGAGGCAGGAGCATGGCAACAACTATTGCGGATACTATGTATGTGAGTTCATGCATAGCCTTGTAGGTGACCAGCTCACAATAAGTCAATGGGAACATAAAGTGCGTATACAAGTAATACAGTGTCACACCCGGATTTTCACAAAAACCCGAATGCGGCCATATGTGTGCCCAGAAAGTCATAGTACACATATAGCGAACAAATATGATAAACAGAGAACATATGCTTGAATAAATTCTTGATTAAATAAAGTTTTACATCAGAGTGCTTCATAAATAAACTAACCAAATACAGCGGAAGACTAATAAACTCTCAAATTAATGGAGCCGCAATCCACAGGGACTCTGACTGGGAGATCACAACCCAGTAGTACGACAAATCTTCTGGAAACTCAGCAATAGACTCATGCCCAGCCCAATTTGTTTACCCATCCAGGATTTTCTTGAATAAATGATAAGTGTAAGTAAAACATTTACTTAGCAAGTATAGCACGTGTGTATGAAGGCTCAAAGTAAGGCTAGACACGGCTGAACCGCGTTAGCATTTTTAGTTGGTTCGTTTTAACATTGTCCAAGTTACTACAAGTGAAAGGAACCCAGTTGCAACCCAATTAATAAAGTATAATTGACATTAAGCATAAATAAACATCGTCTTCTAATAAAAAAAGGATCCAGGCCGCTCGTGACCCTGAGCAAGGCTATCATGATAGATTTACACTCTGCAGAGGTTTCGCCCTTTACCCACCAGTCGCGTAAAAGTTCAAAGGAACTTTGCACCCAACCACGCACATCAACGCTTCCGAGGTGTGACTGCATAGGGACGCTACGAGGCTTTTCACAAGACACCCTAACAAGTCAGTAGCCGCTAAGGTACAACAAGGTGGTGAGACTCTAGGTACCGAGATTGACTGAGCCTCAGGGCACGACGTGAGGGGGTCAGTGGCGTCCGAAGCGCGGGCAACACATGCCAACAACAAAAACAAAGAGCGCAACGTGCAGAGTTCCCGTACCACAGGGACTCCCAACACGGGACTGTGCCTAACGAGACATAGCCAACGGTGCTACCGTCCTCGGTGGAATCAAGTAACACCCCGTGCCTTGCTTCCCATAACACCGTCGGCCTCATCGATAACCACTGGCAAGCTAGAGAAGTACAAGCTACTTAACCAAGACCAGAGCTATAATAGTTCTAGCGGTGGCGACAGGCTCCTGGGTTGCCGCTTTAAGAACCGGACCTTATGGAGGGACACTAGAACAAAGCACGAAGCACATGCTCTAGTTCCCTAAACCAAGTTGCTAAAAAGCAGGTTTTATCATTAACGTTAAAGTGAACCATTAAGTCAAGATTAATAATTAAACATTGGTGATAGTAGCTGCGCATAGCAAAGATTTTACCCATATGTAAAAACCCAAGGTAAACAAGGATAGGATAATCAAAACTAGGTAAAACCTTAATGGTACATCAATTTAGACATATGCATGTATGAAATAATTTAATACAAAGTGAGTAGGTAGCAAGGATTGTCCGTGCTATAACTTGTCTTAAATCCAGTATAATCACTCATAGTCTTCAGCTCTTGATCTTCAAGCTCTTCTCCATGATAGCACTCGAAACATGTTCCTTCTAGTTGAGCACACAAGTAGCTAAACAAGCAAACAAACAATAATAACTAAGAACAATACACCAATCAAAAGAAAAGGCTTTAAAAGAATGCACTAAAGGATAGGGCTTGATCAATTCTCGTCACCATCTGATATAGTCTGCTTGTTTATTTTATATCTCGTGTTCTAGACATCTGATTAATGTGATTCCAATTGGGTTAGCTTCATAATTTGATAATCTATATTTTGGAAAAATATCACGATTTTAGGAGCTACTGTCTTGAAACGACACAAGATTTAGTGCACCTTTCAGAATCTATTTTTGAGGGTGAAAATCTGCGCTGTGACTTATTGCTATCCTTCACCTCCCTCTAATAGCTTATATTTGAGGGTTTCAATCCTACAACAAGTTAAATAATACTTCTAATCATAATTCATGTCGATATGAGTCTATTGCATCGAAAACGGATTAAAACGAATCTAAAACAGATTAAATAATACTGCGAGTCATGGATGCTTCTGTGAGCTGTTAGCGGGTGATTCAAGTGGACGTCCATGCCTCGTTCGGTAGAGGTCGGCTCGTGATCTGGAGACACGTCGCATAAGAGCACTTGTGGAGGTTTGCTAGGTAGGGCTCGACCCCATTCGATAGGGGTCGAGGGCTCGTTGCTCTCCCTCGATGGGATCCCTCGACTAGCTGCCTCCATCTGGCCTTGAATACAACATGAGGGGTGCCCTCGAACTCCGCGTTCGAGGATAGGCTCGATCGCGCCCCCCAGTTGTCCCTGACTCTATTGATCTGGGGTGCCTGTCGAACCCTCGACGGGCTAGGGCTTCGAACCCCTGATCAGTAGGTCCTCGAGGAGAGGTGGCTTACCTTAGAAGTTTTCCTGTGAGCCTCGAGCATTTGTTTGGGGAATCGTGGCCGACATGGTGTGGGGCATGCGGAGCGGGGGCAGTTACGACGGGACGTGGCATCTGCGGCACCTGAGATTTCGTGCGTGGTGGTTATCCCAACCGTTGGGGAACGACTGTCTGTGATAGCGGCACCAACCGCATTGAATGCAGATTCCACGCGGCTGCGGCGCCAGTTACGCTTCGTACCCAGGCTATAAAAGGAAGAGGCAGGGGGAAAGGTTCTGCTTACCAAGCCTTTGCCTTCAGATTGAATCTGCTATCACCGAGCGCCGTGCTTCGCCTTTATCGCCCAAGCTTCGTTCCTCGCGTCCGCCGCCAGCTTCCGCCATGGTGACCGTCACCGACCCCGCCATGGTGAGGCTGCACGAGCGGGGGTTCGGGATCCCCCCGTCGCTCTAACAACGTGCATCATCTTAATCCTGTTTTAGCTAAGAAAAAGAATGGGAAATGGAGGATGTGTATAGATTACACTGGTTTAAATAAAACATGTCCAAAAGTTCCTTTTCCTTTACCACGTATCAACCAAATTGTCGATTCAACTACGGGATGTGAGCTGAAGGCGGGAGAGCTCTGGGAGGGCTCAAAGATGAAGGAGGGGAGCCTCCTCGTCGAGCACTGCATCCACCGGGCGCGGCGAGCGGTGGACATGTCGAAGCTCGACTGCAAGGAAGCGATCCTGTGGGCCTTCAAGATGTGCCCCGAAGCGGGGCACTTAAGATTTGTAAGTTTTGCCTTAACGTAGATTCAATTCGGTTTTACCCTCAAGGGTTTTCTGTTGCTTATTTGCAATACTTCCTCAGGGGTTATCCCAAAAGGGGTACCGCTCCGCCCCTCCTCTCCCCGAAGTCCGCGATGCGAATCGCCTCTCTGCCTAGGGGCAGAAGGCGCGGAAGGACACGGTGAAGAGGAAGAAGGAGAAAAAGCGTCAGCGCAAAGCGGCACATGAGAAAGAGAACCGCCGGCGGGAGTGGGAGGGACTCTCCCCCCTCACGACTCTAGAGAGCAGCCCGGAGGGGTCCTCCTCTAACGGCCTCGAGGAGGTCCCGCCACCTGCACCGGTGTTGTCACTTCTTACGATCCAATATCAGGATTGAGAATCCCGGTACTGGGGTAAGGAGTGTTTCAGTGGTTTTCCTTATGGCTTAGTAAAATATATAAATATTCTACAAGCGCACAGAATCACCGCTGTAGCACTTCACCTGGGAGTATCCCGAGGTATCGTAATTTATATTTCCGCAGGGAAGCTTTGGCAAGAGTACTAGTAAATAGGTATTCAAGACTATCAGAGAAAGGTACACAACTAAACAAGACAGGGGATAACAATATTGGATAGGAGTGGATATACCGACACACGGCTCAAGGGAGACTCAGGTAAGAGAGAGAAGGTATAGATAGCTGGGAGGACAATGAGAAGAGATAGAGGATTCCTATGGACTTTGTCTGTCTATGTCACTCGGGCTTAGAGATACAGCGGCTAAAGAGCCAGCACTGGAAGATCTGGGTTAACTCTAATGTCTTAGCATCGGGACAATGAACACCAGTGACACGCAGAAAGGGATGAGAAGGGGTGCCACCAGCTCCACACCGGGGGATCCTACAGGCCGAGACTAACGAGGTGGATTACACAGACCGTATAGGGCTGTCACCACCTAACGCCTACCACACGTTCGTTGAATCGGGGGCAAACCAAGGCCACTGACTAGTCTGGGTACCACACCCACACTAATCAACGACTACTTACTTCACTAGCAAAATAAAGCAACCCGTAAATACCCCCGGTGACAGTTCACCGGCAAATATTGAGCTAAGTCGAAGAACCAACTAAGACAAAGACTTAAACAAGAACTAGAAGCACTAGAACTAGAACCGACTATAGTCTAAACACGATATAGATGCAACTAGGATAAAGTAGAAGCAAGCTATAAATGACAAAGGCAAGATGAGAAAGATAATTATATTGATAACTCAAGTCTTACAAAAGGAAAAGGAAAAGATACAAGAGCTTATACCAGAGCTTCTGAAGATGACTCGGGAACCTCCGAGGCAAAGCTCGACTCGACTCTAACTCCCAACTAAACTATCCTAACTCTACTAGAGAGAAGTGGAAATGAGAGATACTTGGCTTGGTGTGTGTTGAAACCGGGGCTTGTACCACTACATCTATAGCAAGTGATGGTGGTTTGGAGGTGGAGTAACGGCCACGGACCGAGGGGGGAGCCCCGGCCGGTTCGGCTGAATGGATCAGTTCGGCCGAACCCTCCTGGTTCGGCCGAACGTGGGATCCACCGCCTCTTCACTTGGACGTTCAGGATTTGCTCAGGGAAGGCGGTTGGCAGTTGGGGGCGGTTCGGCCGAACCGCCTATGTTCGACCGAACTGGGCTCAGGGCCCAGGCCCGCTCCCGTGCACCACCTTTGCCTCCTGGGCTCCTGGGCTGCTCATATGTGTTGGTCTTCGTGCTGTGTAAGCCTAGGGTGACGTGGCAGTAGTCCAGGTGGCTTGCACGGTCATTGCTCGGTCATCGCTGACGTGGACGACTCCCGGTAGTGCTTCGCGTCGTGTGCGGCTAAGGGGGGTAACCGGCCGAACGGAGTCGTTCGGCCGAATCGGTCAATTATGACCCCTATAGCACGTATTTCTCGTTGTTGTACCCGCACAAGTGTAACTCACCAAAACTCGTGGAACTCTGTTAGAAATAAACCTAAGTACATGGAATGTCACATATATCCTCTTTTATTCCCGAGTATTGGTGGTCGAAAACGTGCCGTAACGACCGCCAACAACCGGCGGTGGCACCAGTGGCCGCGCCCCTGAGGGGGCAGAGCCAGGAGACCCTGGCGTCGTCGCGGGGTAGGGGGCCCCGGGTAGCTCGGCGCCCTCGACGGCGCGAGCCACCCCCCCAAGTGTCACGGCGACCTCCCCCACCCCTCGTTCGGGGCATTTGGGGGGTGGTTCAGGATCAAGGCCCACCCGCACCTGGGGCGGGCAAGGGGGACACCGCCCCGGTGTCCACGAGGGCGCGAAGCCCTGCCGTGGCTGCCTCCGCGGCGGCCACGAGGCCCGCGAGTGGGGCCCCACCGCCGAGGGGCCGAGGACGTTCGGGGGCTGCGCAGCCCCCGAGTGACAAGAAGCGAAAGTTGAGCAGCGTCGTTCGGTAAGCCTTGTCTTTTTTCTCTGGTTGTGGATTCGGTAGGCTCAGATTTACTGAATGTTTGATTTGATTTTCTGCCAGCCGCTCCGGGATGCCGAAATCACCCCCGCTAGCGTCCACCAAGGCGCTGAAGGCATCGGCGCGCTCCTCATCGCATTCAGTGGTGCCACCCCCCGTCGGCAACGCCCCGGACGTCGGAGGACATCGTCGCCGGCTACCAGGCGGCCCTGGTGCAAGGGGTCGCCTGGGCGAAGGAGCAGGAGGTGGGTGGAGGAGCCCCGACCGCAGCATGCGAGGGCCGCACCGGGGAGGTGACCCCACCCCCTCCCCCCCGAAAGGAGGAAGGGGCCCCCGAGGTCGAGGGAGTGAGCGAGACACCCGCGCCGACCGATGGCGCGGCGAGCACGGAGTGTCGGGGCCGCACCAGGGATGCGGCTTAGACTGCGGCCGCGGGCGGCTGCACGTAGGAGGAGGAAGCGCCAGGAACGGAGGCCACGATGGTGGTCCTCCTGACCAACCTCGAGGCCGGCCTCGAGGAGGAGGAGGTCCTGGCACCGGGTTTCTAGGAGGGGTCATGGAGCCCCTGGGATGAGAGGTCGGTGGAGCCCATGCCCCGCATCGCGGCTTTCGAGGCCTGGCGCAACCAAGGGCTCGACCGGCGCGGGGTTCTGCCCGGCCTGGCGGAGGGCACCGAGGCTGAGTGGCTCCTATGGGAGGAGCAGCAGGGTCTGGGAACCGTCGTCCGGAACGCCCTCAACAAGGTCCTCGACCTCAACCTAGGCAGAGGCCTCGATCTTCAGTTGGTATGTATACTGATCATGTACATCGTTGTTCTATCCACCTTTTTTCTTACTCTTATTCGTTGGTGCGCAAATGGCAGCGCTTCAGGGAGATGGTCGGCCGGAGGGTCGCCGAGCTCGCCGATGTGCACACCGAGCTGCACTGGCTGAGGGAGGCCCTGGCCCGCGTCGAGCGGGACCGCGACGGCGAGAGGGCCCTAGCCGTGGAGACGGCTGTTGAGGCCCTTCGGCAGGGGGATGAGCTCCGCCGGCGGACAGAGGCGCTGGCGGTGCTCGAGGGCAAGCTTCAACAGGAGTGTGCCGCCCTTGCCGAAGCCCGGTCGCAGCTGCAGCAGCGGACATGGCCCTCGCAGCGGTCGGAGCCCAGCTCAAGACTCAGGGTGAGGCAGTTGACTTGCTCACCAAGACGGTGGCGGAGGGAGATGTCGTCATCACGGAGCTGCGAGCCTCTGTTGAGGCCCAGCAAGGCTCGATGGCCACGCTCCGGAAGGAGGCCGACGCCGCGCGGGAAGAGCTGGCAGGGGAGAAGAAGCTGACCGAGGGTAAGTTTACTATCGACTTAACCTTTATTTGAAAATTAGTTTCGAGACTTATCTGATTTTGCTCTTGGGCTTTCAGAGCTGCGGAAGGTGGCGGAGGAGACTTCCTCGCAGGCAGAGTCTATCCAAGTGGCCTATTCGAAGGCTCAGGAGGACCTCGAGGCGCTACAGGATGTAGCTCTTGTCGTCTGCAAGGAAGTCGAGGGGCAGGAAGCACCCGAGTCCCAGTCAGGCAGGTCAGTGGCTGGCCGCCTAAGGTCCTTGGGCGGATGCGTCACCGAGCGCTTGAAGGGTGCTCTCCGGCTCGGCGTGCAGAAGACCCTCGGGGTAATCTCAACGCACTTTGTCGTAGACCTCGAGGCAGTGAGCGCCGAGTACGTGGTGGCGGATGACCTCGACGATGAGGCTGCGCTAGCCGTCGTGGAGAACGCCGCGGCCGCCGCCGCCGAGGGTCCTGTCGCCGCCTTGTCGCAGATCTTCGAGGGCGACCTCCTTCCCGACGCCGAGGACGAAGAGGCCGCCGCCCCCGAAGGCCCCGAAGACCCCGCTATCTAAGTAGCCAGGGAATTTTTGTAATAATTAGATTTTCGTTTTGGAGTGGTTTGCTACTAAACAATTTAATGTTTTAAGTATGCATGTGTGCTTTATCGAATGTCGTTTTCTTTATCGCGTTTTCTCACTGAATAGCAAAGGGCTCGACTGTTGACGTAAAATCCGCACCTCACGCCAAGCACACAGCAAGCCGAATTAGCTGGCTTCACACGTGGCCCGGGCTTTTGAATCCGAAAGCGTGCCAGTCAGTTTGCCTGAAAACTAACAAAGGGACAAAAACGTTTAGATCAAAACCTGGAACGTGCCGGGTGAGACCAGACAGTTCCATATTTGCGGCGTTGAAGCCAATCTCGAGAGACATATAGCTACGGACAAGCTATCTGTCGGCAGTTAAAGCCTCGTTCGGCAATCGGCAAGGCACACAAGGAGCGCACTGCCGAATGCGTGACGTAAGCATGACGAAAGATCGGCTTTCAACCGAATGAACATTGTAACACATACTCATAGCCGATTAACGAGAAACAGAGCATGATAGATAAATAAAAGGGTGAAAAATGATCATAAATTCGCAGTAAACAAGGAATGCATAGGCCGAAAGCAGCACCCGTCAAGCATGATAACAAAACAAGTTAATCCACCGCATGATACGACTTGTTTGAGACCACACCACTAATCAGATTAGACCAATCCACCGCATGATACAATCTAACCATGAAAAGCTAAAAGCATTCAATGTTTAATTACGAACCCACAACACACGTTCACTCGTGAGAGCACTACCGAATGCGGCTATTTAGCCGAATTGGGGTCCATGGCGAAGGAACAAACCTAATCGGTAAAGATAAATCTATCAGATCGAATCGAATTCTAATCCACCGGATGATTAGCTCTAAGACGACCCAAAAACCTGCATCTACCGCATGATACCCGGTTCTGTCAAGATTTACACGATGCCGACAAGCTCGAACCCGCGACACGTGGCAACCTAGATCGGTTTCGGACTCGGCTGTGAGGGGATAAGTCATCACATCGTGAAGTAGAGCCGATTCTAGCCGATCTAGATTGGGCAAAGGTGTGTTGCATGAATTAAGCACATAGTAAAAACGAAGCAACACGGGGTAACTTAATGAATCTGTTAGATCTTGCCGAAATCTAACAGAGCCGATAACTTGGTCCATGCTAGATCTTAGCCCACCGCATGGCTCATGACCTAACAGAGGAACCTTCTTGAGACCACAACTTAAATCCACCGGATGATACTAAGCATGGTGACAAGACTACTTGCATCAAAGCTTAAATCCACCGCATGATACTAAGCATGATACAAGGTTGCCGGTACTTACGGAGGTCGACGGATCGATGACTCCTCTCGAAGAACTCGACGACTCGACTAAAGGACTCGATGTTGGCACGGGGCCGGTTTGTTGTATGATTGATTGTATCGCTCACAATTGCCATGGGTTTATATTTATACCCAGGTCTTGATACAACTCCTAGTCGGATACGACTATAACACTTGTTTCTAAAAATAGATGACGGATCTTCGTGCCCATATTGCGTTCCTTGTTCGAACCGGCTTTTTCCTTATATTGATCCACGTCATCATGTCTTCCCGAACACTACCACTCTTCGCCTGCGGAACAATGCCTCTGCCGAATGATGACGTATTCCCGACCGCAAAGTATCTCTGCCGAACGCTTCAGAGAAAACCCCTTAGCCGAATGGCGACGCGTTCCCGACCGCAAAGCATCTTTGCCGAATGCTTCAGAGAAAGCCCTTTAGCCGAATGGCATCCTTCCACCAAATCCGGCCCACATGTCAGCCTCTTCCTGGTGCTAATTTTTGGTGTCAACACATGCCCCTTCAATTTCGGGATAAAGGATACTTTTATCTCGGAATTGACCAGGAATCCCCAACATTTCCAGGCTGAGCCCGCTCGACATCCGTTTTATCTCTTGAATCTTCAGAGCTCTCATCCGGATCCGAACCCTAAATCATCGACTTCCAGGATTCAATCTTCAAATGGCGAATCAAGATTTTGCCCTCCAGGTAAGCTTCAATCCCCTCAAGCATATTCGGCATTCTTCTTTCGATTCACATCTTAAATTTCTCCTCATCTCCTTCCACTCTTGATAGGCCCTGGCTGCCGAAATCCTTATCCCTGTTGAGGAAAAAGCTCCATCCTATTTCCTCGGCCCTGTAGGGGATTCAGACCCTTCCGAAATCATGGCGGCCGAATCTCAGAGGATTCCTTTCAAGATTTCGCTGACAAAACCTCATGAGTGGCAAGACGCCTTCAAGAACTGGCCCTTGCCCCCAATTGCCGGCTGGAGAAATTGGTATAAAAGAATGTCTGATGATAAAAGCCCTCAAACACAGAACTGGGATCATTTGTGCATTTCTCATTGCCTGGAGCTGTCATTAGCTGAAACACCAAAGAATGAGAACCTCCTGATTGCAGCTTGCCACTTTTGGTCCAATGGTACAAATACCTTTCTTTTTGGTCATGGCCCAATGTCTCCTACTTTGGCCGATGTCTACATGATGACCGGCCTGAATGTTACAGGAACTGTACACCCATATGATCACAAAGGTTCCTCCAAGAAGACAGGAGTGAAAACAGGGGTTGGATATAAGAGATACATTCAGAATCATATGTCTGATGGCCCTCTGACCGATGTCGAATACAGGGCCTTCCTGAATATGTGGCTATGCAGATCAGTCTTTTGTGGCAAAGCCAATGAGCCAACCTTGAATCACATCGTGATGGCTGAAGAGCTGGCTGCTGGAAAAGTCATCCCACTTGGGAAATACCTCCTGGGAAGCGTCTATCATATGCTCAATCAAACCACCCACCTGATGCATACTAGTAAGAAAATCCCCTGTGTAAATGGTCCCTGGTGGTTTGTCCAAATGTGGCTGCAGTTATACATGCATCAAATCGTTGCTATTGACCTCAACAGCCGAGACTTCCCTTCAATCAATTACAAAGAAGGAGAAGCCCGGAGAACCAAAGGTTGTCAAACCTATGGAGAAGCTGCTTCCACTGTATCTATCAACAAGAACATTGGTGAACTGTTTGAGCTCTTCTTCAGAGGCTTTGCTCATCCTCTTTGGTTCCCATATTTGGATAATGACAATCTTACTCTCCCTTGCGAATTCAGCTTTGAGACTGGATGCACTGATGTACGATCTGTAGCAATTTTCAATGCCTTCATCCAGCCCTGCATCCTGCCAGCCGAATTCTGTGGAGGGAGGCTGGTTCAAAGCACTTATGAATATTATCAGCCAAACATGATGGCTAGACAATTGGGATGTGGCCAAGTGCCCCCCAGGCTATTCTTCCATGAATTCCTCAGGCCTAGGGAGATTGTCAAGGATTCCACAGAGACAAGAAGGATTTTTACTTATAAATGCTGTGGAACTATTTATGCACCTGATCCTTTTGTGCCAATAATATCTGCCCATCCTTCCTTCACTCTTTGGTGGCAACAATTCCATGATCATATCTTCAACATGCCAATCCATCCCTTCTGCCTTGAATTAATGCCTGATTATCAGCCAACTGCAGAGGTAATATGCTTATTCCTTCATCTGTCTTAATAACATTAACCCCAATCGATTCTAACTCTATTATTTTGCAGGACATAACACCTGCCCCTCTTGCCAGGGTAATTTTATACAAAACTGCAGGCCCAATCTCTGCTTTGGGGCACCAATCTCCTACCTTGGCTCAGCTGATGGCTAGACAAGCTTCTTCAGATCCAATACTTACTAGACCATCATCTGTCAAGAGGAAAACTCTTTCTTTAACTGCCCCTTCAGTTGTAAAGAAGAAAAGAACAAGCAGCAAAATAATTGCACAGGTCAAATTTCTCCTTCCTCGAGTAAAAATGCTAATTTCATTCTGCTCATTTCTGTTCCTTTATGATTTCAGGCCAAATCACAACAATTGGCCATTAGCACAGGACCT
Organism: Echinochloa phyllopogon; assembly: GCA_033239725.1. NCBI lineage: Eukaryota > Viridiplantae > Streptophyta > Magnoliopsida > Poales > Poaceae > Echinochloa > Echinochloa phyllopogon. Next base: position 22,192,408 of record BTCW01000012.1, read on the forward strand.
GCCGATGCTTCAGTGATCAGTAAAATTTCTCACCATCTTGTCCTTTAAAAATTCTTTTTCATCGGCACTAACTTTCTTTCAGTCACAGAGCAAACTTCAATGGATCCAATTTCGGAGAGCTCCTCTTTTCATCAAGAACCAGCTTCAGCTCTACCTGATGTACCTCAGCCAGAAGCCTCATCTCCACCAAAGAACCTTCCAAGCTCTCCTCAGCATGACACACAAGAACTTTTGCCTGAGCTTGAGCCGCCCTCTCTCTCCATCCAAGAGATCAGGAATGAGGTAGAGATAATTTCTCAGTCTCCCCAGTTCTTTATTCAATGGATAATCATTAATTCGGCAATATCTTTTTCCAGGAGAAAATAACTTCATCACCCAGCTACTCATTTCCCTTGGATGATCTTGTTGCCGAACAAGCAGAGGAAATTTCTTCTAGTCAGACTTTATCAGAAGAAACCCAGGCAAAACTAAAGGAAATCTTTTCCTTTCTGCACAAAGACATCCAGGATCAAGTCAAGGATGCTGATCTTCTGAGAGATATGCTTGAGCCTATTGAACAAAAACTTCCTGTTGATATTCAAGCTTCTTTGGAACCAATCTCTCAATTGGATCAAAAATTTGCTGCAGTCAGACAGGTTCTGAAAAGTCAATCTTTACAACCAGCTTTAGAACAAAGAAGAGCCATAGCTAAGCAATCCTTGAAAGATCTGTATATCCAAGCTCAGAGCAATAAAGAATTGTCAGCTAGACTGCAGTCAGCACTTGATCTGAAGAAAATCAGAAAAGCTGAGCTAGAAGCCGAATTGAGGACTCTGTCAACCGAAATTGAAGCTGACGAGAAGAAGTTAGCCGAACTCCCTGATCTGACAGAGAGGATACGAAAGGAAGCATCGGCAATTCTATCTGAAGATAAACAGCTCAAAACGAAGCTCTCTGCTCTGATAAAAACCCAAGAAGCAGGCAAAAATCTTTTGGAGACCATTAATAGAATGATATCTGATGCTAAAGATGTAATCTCCAAGTACTTGGGTGTGTAATTGTATTGAATATTTAATTAGCCGAATGTCTTACCAACTTTGTAATTTCACCAATTTTTGCTTTCTCTCCATTGTGGATAACTCATTCGGCAAAGCTGGTTTTAATAGCGTCAGACCCGAAAACGCTTCAACTATGACATAGCCGAATCTCATCCAGTCAAAGCCGAATACGACTCGATAAGAATCCCAAACGACATGAGAACCGATCGGCTGGAAAATCCTTTCCACCTTCCGAACTCTTCGGAATACGCGCCACGATCTTTGGCCACGATTTCCTTTGCGGGTTCTATAAATAAATACCCAGGCAGCCCACAGTTTTTCACCAAGTTCTTCGTCTTCCAAGTTCTTGCCGGCTCAAGTCATTCTTTTCCCCATCCACAGTAACTCCGAGGAACTTCCAATGGCCGACAACAACAGGAGGCGCCCGGCCGTCGATGAGGCCGAAGGAAGTCGCGCCGGCGCTCGCCGCAGGTGATTGGCTGTTTGCTTCTCTCTGTTCTTCTCGAGATTTCCTTTCTCTTTCTTTGACGAATCTTCTTTGTTCTTTCAGGGTAATCCAATGGATTGCCGGCGCTGGTGCACCAGTTGCGGCTCCAGCCGCTGCTCCTGCGGCGCCCAACTCCTCGAGTTCGTCCAATCGGACTCGTTCATCGGACGACTCCCGCTACTCAGACGGAGATGCTCGCCGATTCAAGGCGGAGCGCGACGACTCTCGTCGCGAACTGGAGATCATCTCCAAGCAAGCCGGGATTGCGGACCTCGAATGGCAGGCCGAGCGCAAGCAGCTGCTTGAAGTCATTGATGGTGAGTCCTGCAATCTGCTCAATCTCAATTCTCGTCCTCCAAATGATATTAATCTGTTATCCCCTTGTGACTTTGCAGCGCGTGATGCTGAACTTGATAGACTGAAGGCGCTGGTGGAGGAGCTGGCGGACAAGGTGAACGCCCAAGGGGACACACCCGAGGCACGCCTTGGTGCGGTGGCAGGTCGTGTCGACGAAGTGGCTTCCCATGGCGTTCGCCTGGGCTTCGCTGCGGGTCTCGTCGCTATGTCGACGCACACCGGCACCGACTATTCCAGAATGCCGGTTGGTTTTGCCAACAGCAACCCAGAAGACATCGATGATATTGACGCCTCCATTGATCGTCTTGATGGCCATGGTGCTACCATTGCCGATTCCATTCATCCCCAGTCTGTTTTGAACAGGCTCTTTCAGTAGTTTGTACTAGGGATTTATGGAATTTCGGCAATAAAACTTATCTTTTGCATGAACTCTTGATGTAACATATTTTGTGCTAAGGGCAATACATTCAGTACTGGCCATTTTTCTTTTTCTCCAATGTCTCTGTCAATTTCCTTCTAAAGACGATTTCTTCCCAAATATCGGCTGTTCGGCAATTTAATATATCAATCACCGATCGATTTCAATACTGGGATAATACCTCTTCAAATATCTTCCATTTATAGCAGAAGCAAATTCTTCTCCCAATAATGTCTTCAAAATATATGCATTTCCAGGCACGCATCTAACTACTCTGAAAGGGCCTTCCCAATTTGGAGACCATTTGCCGAATGCTGCATATTTGGTTCCAATCGGCAATATCGCTTTCCAAACTAGATCACCTTCTGTAAATTGCTTAACTTGCACCTTCTTGTTGTAATATTTAGCAACTCGCATTTTATTTTTCTCGATATTTTCCAAGGCCCTGAGACGAATCATATGCAAATCTTCTAATTCGTCCATCATTAAATCATTATAATCTTTAGAACTTAAATCTTTTTGCAACTTTATTCTCCTTGAGTCTAATTGTATTTCCCATGGCAAGATAGCATGATGCCCATACACCAACTCATAAGGAGACGTCTGTGTAGCCCCATGTGGAGCCATTCGGTAAGCCCATAAAGCCTCATTGAGTACCGAATGCCACTTTCTCGGCTTCTGATCAATCTTCTTCTGTATAATTTTAATCATAATCTTGTTAGAAGCCTCTGCCTGACCATTAGCTTGGGCATAATAAGGAGAAGAATTTAACAATTTGATGCCCATACTTTCAGCAAAATCTTTGAACTCTGAAGATGTAAATTGAGCCCCTTGATCTGTGGTGATTGTTTGAGGAATCCCAAATCTGTAAATGATATGTTCTTTAACAAATTCAACCATATTCTCCGACGTCACCTTCTTTAATGGAATTGCCTCAACCCACTTGGTAAAATAATCGGTTGCCAAAAGCACAAACTTATGCCCCTTGCTAGATGGAGGGTTTATTTGGCCAATCAAATCTATTCTCCATCCTCTGAATGGCCATGGCTTGATAATGGGATTCAAAGCCGATGCCGGAACTCTCTGAATGTTTCCAAATTTCTGACAGTCTTGACATCCCTTATAATATTCAAAACAATCTTCCAACATTGTCGGCCAGTAATATTCAGTTCTTCTAATAACCCACTTCATTCGGTAGGCCGATTGATGTGCTCCACATAACCCATCATGTACTTCACTCATCAGCCTTTTTGCTTCTTCATGATTTAAGCAATGTAACAGCACCCCATCCAAGGATTTATAATACAAATTATCATCAAGAAGAACAAACTTTAAAGCTTTATACCTGAGCTTTCTAGAAACTTTCTGGGATGGATTCTTCAAATAATCGGCAATTTCTTTCCTCCAATCATCTCCTGCCAGATTACTCCCGAAAGCATATACATCATTAGCAAACACTTCCTGAAGCTCTCTATAACCTGATGCATTTTGGGCCAATCTATTTGCCTCTCCATTATCCCCTCTAGGAATGTGTTGTAGAATTACTGACCGAAAGCTCTTTAATATTTCTTTGCATTCTTCATAGTAATTCCTCAAGGTATCACTTTTGCACTCATATTCACCATTCAATTGTTTTATGACCAATTCTGAATCTCCAAAAATTTCAACTACAATGGCCTTTGCTTCTTTCAAATATTGGAGCCCTTTGAGCAATGCCTCATACTCAGCCTGATTGTTAGTAACAGCAGATTGAATGGGAATAGCAAACTCAAATGTTTCTCCTTTGGGTGAAATTAATAAGATACCTGCTCCACCACCTTTGTTGCATGAAGATCCATCGAAGAATAACACCCAAGGAACAATGTTAAGCAAATTTATCGATGTATCATGATGTTCAGTAATGAAGTCGGCAATAATCTGTCCCTTAACAGCCTTTGCCGATTCAAACCTTAACTCAAATTCAGACAAAGCTAAAATCCATTTGCCAATCCTTCCGTTCAAAATTGGCATAGACAACATGTGTTTTATCACATCAAACTTTGAATACACAATGCATTCGGCATGTAGTAAGTAGTGCCGAAATTTTGTACAGGAGTAGTAAACACATAAGCAAAGCTTCTCTATAGCCGAATACCTTGTCTCTGGATCTAGTAACTTTCGGCTAAGGTATGCAACTACTCTTTCCTTCCCTTCAAATTCTTGAATGAGGGCCGATCCAATAGTTTGGGCATCGGCCGCCACGTACAACTTGAAAGGCTTGTTCAATTGTGGAGGCACCAATACTGGTGGCTTTTTCATGTACTCCTTTATTTCATCAAAAGCCTTCTGTTGTTCGTCACCCCATACAAACTTTTGATCCTTTTTTATTTTCAACAGTGAGGAAAAGGGCAACACCTTTTGTGACAAGTTTGATATGAACCTTCTCACAAAATTTATCTTGCCAAGCAGCGATTGTAACTCTTTAAGATTAGTTGGAGGAACAATTTCATCAATTGCCTTCATGCTTTTCTTACCAACTCCTATTCCTCCTTCATGTATCAAAAATCCCAGAAACTCTCCAGCCGAAACTCCAAAAGCACACTTGTTCGGGTTCATCTTAAGCCCATGTTTCCTGGTGCATTCCAGAGTTTTCCTTATGTCGGCCAAATGAGACTCATGATCCAATGACTTGATCACCACATCATCAATATATATTTCCACAATCTTGCTGATCAACTCATGAAAAATATAATTCATAGCCCTTTGATAAGTTGCACCAGCATTTTTCAATCCAAAGGTCATGACAACCCATTCAAACAATCCTATGTGTCCAGGACACCTGAAAGCTGTCTTTACTATATCTTCCAATGCCATAAAAATCTGATTGTATCCTGCATTACCATCCATGAAACTGAGCACTTTGTATCCAGCAGCAGCATCAACCAACGAATCAGCAATAGGCATTGGATATCCATCCATGGGTGTAGCCTTGTTTAGATCTCTAAAATCTATGCAAACCCTCATTTTTCCATTTTTCTTATAGACAGGAACGATATTAGAGATCCAATCCGCGTATTTACATGGCCGAATGAAATTTGCATCTAGTAATCTTTCAATCTCCTTTTTCACATCGGCCAACACTTCTTCCTTGTAGATTTTTCGGGGTGGTTGCTTGTAAGGCCTGTATCCAGGTTTGATTGGCAATCGATGCTCAACAATAGAACGGTCTAGACCGGGCATCTCCGAATAATCCCAAGCAAAGCAGTCCTTGTATTCTTTTTAACAATGTCACCAACTTTTCTTTGAAAACCGAATCCAAGTTAGCACTGATAAATGTCGGCCTTGGCTTGTCACCATCTCCAATGTCCACTTCTTCTAATTTATCGGCCGACACAAATCCACGTCCTAATTTTCCATCAGTTCCATCAATTGGATTTTCCATCAAAAATTACTATGAGAGCCGACTGCTTCGATCGGCTGCTGATCACTGCTGGCTGGTGCCACAGGACCTTCTCCCCAGTCTTTGCCTTGATACTCCCAGAAAGCTGGTTCCATATTTGCCACGCTTATTGAATCATCTGCTTGGACAATCTCCACCTCATCATCTATCCACTGAATAAGCTGTTGATGCATAGTAGATGGAATACAACAATTTGCATGAATCCAATCTCTTCCAAGCAGCAAGCTATATGCCCCTTTGCCCTCAATGACAAAGAAAGTCGTAAGCAGAGTCTTGGACCCAATCATCAGATCAACGTGCACGCATCCCTTGGTGTCCGAAGGATTTCCAGCAAAATCATTTAGAATTATGCTCGTTGGTGTCAAATCTCTAGGGCCCATACCAAGCTTCCTGAATGTGGTATATGGCATTACATTGACAGCAGCTCCTCCATCGACAAACATCTTGGTCAATGGTTTGCCATTAACATATCCCTTCAAGTACAGTGGCTTCATGTGCCGATTCTGGGCTGGTTTCTCAAAAACAGCTTGTTTGTTCAACATCAATTGTGCCATTAACCCAAATCGTTCGGCATCATCTATATCGGGCAATATCTCTTCCTGTACAATTTGGTTAGCTGGAGCCATGAATTCATTCGGCAGAAAACATACCATACATGTAGGAGCCGAATGACCATGTTCGTCAGGCCTGTCTTTTGGGAGCCATATTGATTTCACCTTGACCTTTGCTTGCTTCAATTCCCGATTCCTCAGGCGCTGTACTCTTCTCTTCTGGCTCTTCCTCAAACCAGGTGGGCACCATTGTCCTTCTTGCCAAATATAAGTATGATCTTCTTATTCTTCACGATCAACCCACTTGTAATCAGCATGTCTCTTTCTTGGTTGATCATCAAAACGCCGATCATCACTAGGATGCACCCTGCCAATTCTTTCATGGACAGATCGGCGATTGACAGCTCCCTGCCTATATTCATCATACCTATTATTGCATTCAGGACAACTATTCCATGTGGGCAGCTTCAAACCTTCGTTCCAACAGTGTCTGAAGAATGCACACCCCCAATGCGCACGTTCCTGCTCTCGAGCATACTCTTCTTGTTCTTCCTCAAACCTTTCTTCTTCGCGCCTTCTTTTCTCCTCCTCGTATTCACGCCTTTGAAAACGCTCTTTTTCTTGCTGACGCTGCCATTTGTTGAGGAGAATACGTGTAGTAACTCTAGGTTTAAAGGATTCTCCCACTTCAAATCGGCAATTCGGGAACCGAAGATCTTTCTGGCGAATCTGTTCAATTGTGATCTGCCGAGTGGGATCAACTGAACCATCCTATCTTGCCTTCTTTGAGGTTAAAACTTTCAATCTTCTTTTTTCTCCAGATGGAACAGCATTCACCATATTAACCGAGAACCCGATCATATTCTGAGGGAAAGGGTTACTGTCCAGTTTCATCTTGTTGTCGAATTTCAGATGTCCTTCCTGGATAGCTTTCTGAATCTTCATCCTAAAGACTCTGCATTCATTAATGGAATGAGAATTTCTATCATGAAACCCACAGTACCTCTTATCTTTCACTCCATCGGGCCGAAGCATAGAATGCCCCTCTGGCAATTTGATTCGGCCTTCTTTCACCAGGAACTCAAACAATTTGTTCGCCTTAGTCACATCAAAATCATACGTTCCCTTCATCTGTTTGATCCATCTTTGAGTCATTGTAACTGGTTCTTTGCTCCACACTATCTCTGCTGCGGCTATCTCCTCGCTATCTTCATACCCATCTTCTTGATCTGCTCTTTCAAGGAATTGGTTATAGATGTCAGCTACATCATTATTTTTAGCAAATCTGGCATCTTTCTTGAAACCATATGCCTGGTTACTCATCAAGGCCAATCTGTGCGACAACTGGCCCAGATCATCAAACTCCATCCCGAATAGCTTCTCCCGAATGGCAGGCAGCATGCCAGCTACAGCCATACCGGCCAGTTGATCATCAGGTATGTTCAGAGAAAAGCACATACTCTTTGTTTCCCTAAATCTCCTGAGGAACTCTGTAGGTGTTTCATTATTCCTCTGCCTTAAGCTGGTCAAATCAACCAACTTTTTCTCGGTACTGCCAATGTAGTAATGAGCATGGAATTTCTGCTCCAGGTCTTTCCAAGTACAAATCGACTGAGCAGGCAAAGAAGCAAACCATGTAAAAGCTGGACCCGTCAGTGACAAAGGAAAGTATCTGATTCTGAAAGCCTCATCTGCCGAAGCCTCTCCAAGCTGCATCAGATATCGAGCTATATGTTCCACAGTGCTAGTATCATCTTGTCCTGAGAATTTAGTAAACTCTGTAGGCACCTTGACTCTATTCGGCAATGATACCCTTTGGTACCATTCCGGGAAAGGAGACAAGTACATGTACCCCTGATTTTTAGGCTTCAGACCGAATTGATTTTACAATACATCGGTCATTTTTTGCACCATGAGGTCAATACTGGTATCTTGATTCCCTGGTCTCCCAGCAAGCATGCCTGCAGTACCAACATATCCAGGATTCGGGAGAGCGTCGATAGCATTGTAATCCATAAACTCTGAATATCCGTTTCCATATAAATCCCTCTGCAGTCTGTTGTTCAAGGGAGATATCTTGTAAGCAGAAGCAGGCGGATTCCCTGTGGTGCCGAATGCCATATCACCGTATGTGCGAGTTTTCGGCAGTGCAGGCTGAGGATCTTGTCGAATCGGTTGTCCATTTGTGTCTTTAGCACCAGAACCTCCAGTTTCATCAGCATTTCCTTTACCATGTGGTTTCTGAACTGGTGCTTGAACATTGAAGTACGTCGGACCACCCAATTGCCCATGTATCTGCTCGAAGGGTTTATCCACATGCTGACCAAAAATGCTTACCATTATATGTCGAAAACTGTTCAAGAACGCAGCATTGTGATTGGTCATTGCTTCCCCCAAAGCTTTGTATAACAAGCTCGAGAATCTCTCCCTCTCTTCTTCTTCAGTAAAATCAGACTGCCCAGGAAGGAGAACTCTTGGCAAGTCGGATTTGAGAAACGGTGCACCACTCCTATTCTTGGCGAAAGACAGTAAACATTTGTTAATGAATTGGCCAGCAGCAGCCTTTATCATCTGTTGATGCTCTTCAGACAATTCTTCCAAAGTGACATCCATGATGTCGCTCAACTCAGGCATCTTGAAAACTTGTGTGTGTCCCACCGGGCGTGCCAAAAAGTGTGTTGACGTAAAATCCGCACCTCACGCCAAGCACACAGCAAGCCGAATTAGCTGGCTTCACACGTGGCCCGGGCTTTTGAATCCGGAAGCGTGCCAGTCAGTTTGCCTGAAAACTAACAAAGGGACAAAAAAGTTTAGATCAAAACCTGGAACGTGCCGGGTGAGACCAGACAGTTCCATATTTGCGGCGTTGAAGCCAATCTCGAGAGACATATAGCTACGGACAAGCTATCTGTCAGCAGTTAAAGCCTCGTTCGGCAATCGGCAAGGCACACAAGGAGCGCACTGCCGAATGCGTGACGTAAGCATGACGAAAGATCGGCTTTCAACCGAATGAACATTGTAACACATACTCATAGCCGATTAACGAGAAACAGAGCATGATAGATAAATAAAAGGGTGAAAAATGATCATAAATTCGCAGTAAACAAGGAATGCATAGGCCGAAAGCAGCACCCGTCAAGCATGATAACAAAACAAGTTAATCCACCGCATGATACGACTTGTTTGAGACCACACCACTAATCAGATTAGACCAATCCACCGCATGATACAATCTAACCATGAAAAGCTAAAAGCATTCAATGTTTAATTACGAACCCACAACACACGTTCACTCGTGAGAGCACTACCGAATGCGGCTATTTAGCCGAATCGGGGTCCATGGCGAAGGAACAAACCTAATCGGTAAAGATAAATCTATCAGATCGAATCGAATTCTAATCCACCGGATGATTAGCTCTAAGACGACCCAAAAACCTGCATCTACCGCATGATACCCGGTTCTGTCAAGATTTACACGATGCCGACAAGCTCGAACCCGCGACACGTGGCAACCTAGATCGGTTTCGGACTCGGCTGTGAGGGGATAAGTCATCACATCGTGAAGTAGAGCCGATTCTAGCCGATCTAGATTGGGCAAAGGTGTGTTGCATGAATTAAGCACATAGTAAAAACGAAGCAACATGGGGTAACTTAATGAATCTGTTAGATCTTGCTGAAATCTAACAGAGCCGATAACTTGGTCCATGCTAGATCTTAGCCCACCGCATGGCTCATGACCTAACAGAGGAACCTTCTTGAGACCACAACTTAAATCCACCGGATGATACTAAGCATGGTGACAAGACTACTTGCATCAAAGCTTAAATCCACCGCATGATACTAAGCATGATACAAGGTTGCCGGTACTTACGGAGGTCGACGGATCGATGACTCCTCTCGAAAAACTCGACGACTCGACTAAAGGACTCGATGTTGGCACGGGGCCGGTTTGTTGTATGATTGATTGTATCGCTCACAATTGCCATGGGTTTATATTTATACCCAGGTCTTGATACAACTCCTAGTCGGATACGACTATAACACTTGTTTCTAAAAATAGATGACGGATCTTCGTGCCCATATTGCGTTCCTTGTTCGAACCGGCTTTTTCCTTATATTGATCCACGTCATCATGTCTTCCCGAACACTACCACTCTTCGCCTGCGGAACAATGCCTCTGCCGAATGATGACGTATTCCCGACCGCAAAGTATCTCTACCGAACGCTTCAGAGAAAACCCCTTAGCCGAATGGCGACGCGTTCCCGACCGCAAAGCATCTTTGCCGAATGCTTCAGAGAAAGCCCTTTAGCCGAATGGCATCCTTCCACCAAATCCGGCCCACATGTCAGCCTCTTCCTGGTGCTAATTTTTGGTGTCAACATCGACGAGGAAGATTTTGTTCATAGAATAACTTTAGCGTGGGGTGGCGAGAGGGATGCCGTATCCTCTCGGAGGCGCAGGCGGTCCCTCGACTCGGGCGGCCCTTGGCCTCAGTAGTTCTATGCCTCGAATTGCCTTTTGATATTTACTAGAGACGAACGTGGTAAAAGAATTTTGAAAGAAAAAACCATAAAATTGGGACAGTCTTAGGAGGGGGTGCCCCCCGAAGTAGCCCCCGAGTGTGACTTGGCTTCTTCGAGGGTAAGCCGAGTCTCACTCATTCAAGATTTTTCTTTATTCATTGATTGTTATAAGTACAAATGTACACGAATGCTCAGAAACTTAAGGGTAGAAGCGACATAGCTGTTGAATTTTCCAAGCGTTGGCGAAAACTTCGCCCTTCTCGTTCGCGACGATGTAGGGCCCTTCCTATGGCGGCGTATGCTTGTGGCGTCCTCGTTTATCTTGTCGAAGCCTTAGCACTAGGTCCCCCTTGTTGTGGTCTCGACGTCGAACCTTCTGTGCTTGATATCTTCGGAGGGACTGTTGGTACCGTGCTGAATGCAGGAGCGCCACGTCTCGAGCCTCGTCCACTAGATCTAGTGAGTCTTCACGAGCTTGCTTGTTCTGCTCTTCTTGGTAGGTTCTAAGCCTCGGGGACCCATATTCCAAGTCCGTGGGGAGGATAGCCTCGGCACCATAGACGAGGAAAAATGGGGTGAAGCCCGTGGCTCTGCTCGGGGTCGTTTTGAGGCTCCAGATTACCGAGGGTAACTCCGATACCCATTTTCTGCCAAATCTGTTCAATTTGTTGAATATTCTTGGCTTGAGGCCTTGTAAAATCATGCCATTGGCACGTTCTACTTGGCCCTTCGTTTGTGGATGCGCCATGGCCGACCAATTCACGCGGATATGGTGGTCGTCACAGAATTTTAAGAACTTTTTGCCTATAAACTGGGTCCCATTATCAGTAATTATCGAATTGGGGACCCCGAACCTGTGAATTATATCCGTGAAGAACTGCACGGCCTGTTCAGATTTGATGCTACTGATAGGTCGAGCCTCGATCCATTTCGAGAACTTGTCGATGGCCACCAGCAGATGTGTGAAGCCTCCAGGCGCTGCTCGCATTGGCCCGACGAGGTCGAGCCCCCACACAGTGAATGGCCATATGATAGGGACGGTTTGCAAGACATGAGCTGGGAGGTGGGATTTGCGTGCGTAGAATTGACACCCTTCACAGGTGCGCACGACTTCGTTGGCATCAGTGACCGCCGTGGGCCAATAGAAGCCCTGGCGAAACGCATTGCCCACGAGGGTACGGGGCGCTGCGTGGTGGCCGCATATGCCGGCGTGGATGTCTCGAATGAGCTCCCTTCCCTCAGGAATGGGAATGCATCGCTGCATAATTCCCGAGGGGCTGCGCTTATACAATTCCCAGTCGATGATGACGAACGACTTGGCCCTTCTGGCGATGCACCGAGCCTTGGTTTGATCCGAGGGTAGCTCCCCTCGGTCAATCCAAGCGATATACTGATCGCGCCAATCCCGAGAGGATGGGGCCTCGTCGATCTCCATAATTTCACCCTCGTCCGCCGAGGATATCTCCTGACTCGAGGCTTCGAGTTCGTCTTTCGAGGGATCCTCGTCCATGGGCTCGATGCTCACAGCCCCTGAGGGTTTCGCCTTCTAGGGAGCATCAGGAGCTTTGGGAGTTGGCTTGAGGTTGATGCTCGGCTCTGCTAAGTCGTGGGCGAACACGTTCGGTGGAATGGTGATCCTACCTGACGCGATCTTGGCCAATTCATCAGCTTCGTCGTTGTATTTTCACGCAATGTGATTGAGCTCGAGGCCATGGAACTTGTCCTCGAGCCGGCGCACTGCATTACAGTACGCTTGCATTTTCTCATCGTGGTAGCTTGCCTCCTTCATAATCTAGTCGATGACCAGTTGTGAATCTCCCCGGATGTCAAGGCGCTTGACACCCAACTCTATGGCTATACGAAGCCCAGCAAGTAGAGCCTTGTATTCTGCCATATTGTTGGACGCTGGAAAGTGCAAGCGCACCACGTGTCTTATGTGCTCTCCGAGGGGTGAGACGAAGAGCAGGCCCGCTCCTGCACCGGTTTTCATCACCGATCCATCGAAGTACATGATCTAACATTCTGCTTGGATCTGAGATGGGGGCAGCTGTGTGTCGGTCCACTCTGCAATGAAATCCCTCAAGATTTGCGATTTTATTGCCTTTCGAGGGGCATAAGTTAGGGTTTTGCCCATCAACTCGACGGACTATTTGGCTATTCTACCCGAGACATCCTGGTTGCAGAGTATCTCCCCCAAGGGGAAAGATGAGACCACAGTGACAGGATGAGCCTCGAAGTAGTGGCGCAGCTTGCGCCGTGCTAGCACTACTGCATAGAGCAGCTTCTGGATTTGTGGATATCGCGTCGTGGTTTCAGTCAACACCTCGCTGATGTAGTACACCGGCCTTTGGACAGGCAGAGCATGTCCCTCCTCGATGCTCTCTATGACAATGACTCCGCTGACTACTTGAGTCATTGCGGCTATGTAGAGGTAGAGGGGCTCGCCATCCTTAGGTGGTGCTAAAATAGGCGCTTGTGCGAGAGATGCTTTTAAACCGTCGAGGGCTTCCTGGGCCTCAGGGGTCCAAGAGAAATGCTTGTTCTTTTTTTGGAGTCGATATAGGGGCAAGCCTTTCTCGTCGAGACGCGAGATGAACCGGCTCAGGGCTGCAAGGAAACCCAATACCCTTTGTACCCCCTTTAGGTCTCGGATCGGTCCCATCTGCTCGAGGGCCGAGACTTTTTCAGGGTTGGGCTCGATGCCTCACTGAGAGACAATGAAACCGGAGAGCATGCCTCGAGGCACCCCAAAGACGCATTTCTCCGGATTTAGTTTTACCCCGTTAGCCCGGAGACAATCAAACGCAATGCGCAAATCATTTACCAGGTCGTCCGCCTTCCTGGATTTTACAATGATATCGTCAACGTATGCCTCTATGGTCCGCCCGATATAATCCCCGAAAACACGAAGCATACATCGTTGGTATGTGGCTCCGGCGTTTTGAAGACCAAATGGCATCGTGACATTGCAAAAAATGCCAAAGGCGTGATAAAAGAAGTCGCGAGCTGGTCGAACACTTTCATCTTGATTTGGTGGAAACTAGAATAAGCATCAAGGAAACATAATAGCTCACATCCCGCAGTTGAATCCACAATTTGATCGATACATGGTAAAGGAAAAGGAACTTTTTGACATGCTTTATTTAAACCAGTATAATCTATACACATCCTCCACTTCCCATTCTTTTTCTTAACTAGTACAGGATTAGCGAGCCAGTCAGGGTGAAATACCTCCTGATGGTAACTAGGGTTTCCCAATCTTCCGAAAGGTTCTGATAACTCTCAATTTGGTGGAGTCGTGACTCAAATCGATCCGGCTTCTGAACCACACGTTCCGAACCCCGCAATCGCACCACCACGTCTCCTTAGGTTATCAACCGGCGTTGCACGGTTGACCTCGCTCAGAAGGCTAATCCTTGCCTGCGAATCAAAGAACACAGGTAAGAATGAGAAAGATTACAACACAATTACAGATGTATGATTAAACTCACGAAGTTGGGGTCTCACAAACCAACGAGCGGCGACACTGTTCTTGACAGAATTGATCTAAGCAAAACCCAAACCCTAACTTGGGCGGCGGCTACTGTTTTAAAGAGTCTAGGGTCGTGGTCGACCCCCCTGGACGTGCCCCTATTGGGCTCAACATGATACACGGCCCAAAGACCAAAATACGACAACGCAGCGCCAAAACAGATTCTGACGTCAACTTGTTTCATCGATTTTTGATGACTCCGGACGAATTTTGATATGAGACCAGTGCCATTACAAAGATTATCTTCTTAGCTTTCCAAGCATATAAAAAACGTCCAAATCCGAGCCCGTATGCGACCTGGGTGTCCGATTTAGCGCTAACTGCTCCTGGACTCCGAGGTGGACTCGAAGTCGAATTGATTTGGGCCTCTATCTTGACTTGCACGCCCTTGCTGGTCCTCTCCACCTTGAAGCCCTTCTCCAACTATCCTCTGGTCCTCTCCATGGTTCCTAATTACAATATAATCATTAGGTAGCAATCTATTCTCATAATCACATAGAGAAGTACTTATGAACGAGCTCACCTCTAAATTCAATTGTCGCGCACGAGCTCTAGTGATTGGACCTTGAACGATCAATGGAGGATTGTTGTGAGTATCCATAGGAGTGATGTCCTCATCACCTCCTTGATGAATACAGCCTTGAGGAGCTTGCGCAGCTCTTCACCAATGGCCCGGCGCTTTTGTTCGTCGAAGCGTCGCAGGCGTTGAACCACCGGCTTGGAGTGGGGCAGGATGTCAAGGGAGTGCTCGGCGACCTCCCTCGGTATGCCAGGCATATCCGAGGGGCTCCACGTGAAGATGTCGGCATTGGCGTGGAAAAAGTCGACGATCACTACTTCCTATTCGCTGTCGAGGGTCGAACTGACCCTCACTGTCTTGTCGTTCGGGACGCTGGGGTCGAGGGGCACAGCCTTGGTGTGCTCTGTGGGCTCGAAACTTCCCGCAAGCTTCGAGTTGGAGGAGATGGCCTCGTTCGCCATCTTCTCCAGGTCCATGACGAGGGCCTCGTCCTCGGCGAGTGCCTCGGCGCTCTCGATGCATTCCACGTCGCATATGTAGGCGTGCTCGAATGATGGCGCCACCGTGATGACGCCCTTCGGCCCCGGCATCTTCAGCTTGAGGTATGTGTAGTTCGGGATGGCCATGAACTTGGCGTATCATGGACGGCCAAGGATGGGGTGGTAGGCACCTTGAAATCCCACCACCTCGAAGTTGTTAGGCGTGCTGAAGCAAACAGGCAGATCGATCTGCCCAAGGGGTTGAACTTGCTTCCCCGGCGCAACGCCATGGAATGGCGCTTTGCTGGGGCGTAGCTTGTCCCTCCCGATGCCCATGAGCTCCAAAGTTGAGACGTACATAATGTTGAGGCTACCGCCTCCATCCATGAGTACCTTGGAGAACCGGGTGTTGCCAATGACGGAGTCAACGACGAGCGAGTACTGCCCCGGTTCGGGATGTAGTTAGGGTGATCCTCTCGACTGAAGGAGATGGTCTCCTCTGACCAGTCGAGGTAGGACGGCCCGGCCTTGTGTACGGAGAACACCTCTCGGCGCTCGCGCTTGCGCCGTCGTGACGTCATGTTCGCCGTCGGCCCCTCAAAAATGAAGAAGACGTTCTCCACCTCCGGGAAGCCTTGGCCACTCTCGTTGCCCGTGTCCTTGTTTGCCCCATCTTCCTTCGAAGCAATGTGATTGTAGTACTTCTTTAGCATTTTGCATTGCTCGAGGGTGTGGGTGACGATGCCCTTGTGATAAGGGCAAGGTTTCTTGAGCATGTCGTCGAAGATGCCGCCTCCTCGAGGGGGGCCTCGAGGAGCTTTGGGCGCAGGGTCGACTGTGAGGATTTCATCAGGGTCCTCGGTCCGCTCTTGTCGGCGCGAGGCGTTTTGGGCCTTCTTGCCCTTTTTGCCTTGCTTCTATTTCTTTGTGGAGCCCTTGGACTTCCTGCCCTCCGCAGGCGTTTCTTCTGTCTGTTTCCCCCTCCTGCCATCGAAGATGGCTCCAACCGCCTCCTTGCCAGAGGCAAAGCTAGTGGCGACATCGAACAACTCGTTGACGCTGGCAGGAGGGCTTCATCCCAACTCACGCACCAAGTCCCGGCAGGTTGTGCCCTCGCGGAAGGCATGGATGACCTCGGAGTCACCCACGCTCGGGAGCTTGGTGCAGCACTTGGAGAAGCGGCGGATGAAATCACGAAGGGACTCATCGGATGTCTGGCGACACCCTCGAAGGTCCCACAAATTTCCAGGGCGCACGTAAGTACCCAGGAAATTACCCACAAACATCTTCACGAGGTCGTTCCAATCGTGAATTTGGTTTGCGGGTAGGTGCTCGAGCCATGTCCGCGCAGAATCCGCCAGATGGAGCGGCAGGTTGCGGATGATCATGGCGTCGTCGGTCGCGCCACCCAGTAGACAGGTGAGGCGGTAGTCGTTGAGCCACACCTTGGGATCCGTTTCCCCTGAGTACTTGGTGATGGTCGTTGGTTGTCGGAATCACACGGGAATCGGAGCCGCGCGAATTTCCATGCCAAACACCCGGGTTCTCGGGGGTTCCGGTGTTGGGCTCTTGTCTTCGTCGCTATCATAGCGGCCTCCATGTCGAGGGTGGAAGCCGCGATATGCGCCATGCCGTTTCTTCCTGTTGAGGAAGTTGCGGGCATCGTCGTCGCTAGTGTATCTGCGCGTATCAAGGATCCGCTCCTTGAGAGACTTCTTCCCGATGCGTTCGTGCACCGAGGGTGCCTTCCCCTTATTCGATGATGGGGATGGCACCATATCGTCCCTTCGTGGGGTTCATACCGATCCCTCGTGGTACCGCATACTTCCACTGACCTTTGGGTCGGTCGAGTAGCGTATGCGGGACGTTGTGCTTTCGGCTTGCTGCACAGCTGCTTGCTCGATGAGGAGCCGCACCTCGCGGCACAGATTTTGGCCTTCAGGTGTCGAGGGTTCCGGCATGGCCGGATCAAGGTCGCCGCGGTGATGAGCTTTTGGCTGGCCCTGGATGCGGGCTCGGGAGATACGCCCGGCTTCCCTGGCACGCGCGCCGCGCACAGAATGGTTCTCCTCGAGCATTGCCCAGAGCTTCTGGACCTGTTGGCGCTCTTTCTTGAGCTTGGCCTCAAGTTCGTGGACTTGGGCTAGCTGCGCTTGTGCGAGTGCAGCGTTGTCAGGTGGCTGCTCATCATTCCCGCTGCCCACCGGATCACCTGCCCCGTCATCTTCGTCACCCCCTCCCGAGAGGACGACGAAGCATTCCCTGGAGGGATCGTAACCCCCCTCGCTAGAGTCATCAGAGCAGGTGATGCAGTAGTTCGCTGCAGCTTGGAACAACATAAGGGCCTCACGATCGCGAAGCCCTGAGTAGTCCTATTCGGGGACCCTCCGGCCGCTCTCGTGTGCCTCGCTGTTGGAGTCGGGGTAGTAATCGTCTAGCGAAGTTGCGATGAGGTTGCGGATTGAGAGCAGATGGTGCCCGAATGGGTTCGGCGTGCCGGCCTCAACCCGCTCGGGGGAGCCGGCGCGAGCCGCTCTGCGTCGTTCCGCGCGTGCTCGTAGCACGCGCTGGCCCGAATGCTTCCTGCGTGGCGGTGGTGGTGGTGGGAGTGGCGCTGGTGTGCCCACGCTGGCATTCCTCGTAAGGAGCCACATGTGGTAACCATTGCCAGTCGCCCTGAACTCGAGGCTCCCAAACCGGATTTCATGTCCGGTGGGAAATGGATCCGAAGTCCCCATCGGAAAGGGATTGTCGCGTACGACACGGATTACCATTAAGGGAGATAGTGGATGATGTGGTCGATCATAGCGCTTGCCCCTACCTGGCGCGCCACTGTCGGTGTTTGGAAATCGTGGCCCCGACACCAACCAGTAATGCGATGTGTTCCCACCCCTGATGGTTGATGCAGAAGGTAATGCAAAGACACAAGATTATCCTGGTTCCGGCGACAAGACCGTACGTCCAGCAGTGAAGGTGTGCGCAATGTATTATCCTGCACCAAACTGCGAGTAGTAGGGGATACAAGCAAGTGGGGAGAAGAGGAAAAGCCTCCAAGTCCCAGATGATGATGATGATGATAATTGAGGCAGAGTGACAATATCGGTGGAGTGTGGTGTGCGTGTGTTTTGTCTTGGTGCGTTGGTCATCTCTTGTTCAATTGCCCATGCATGAGCGTCCGCCTCTCCTTTTATAGATCAAGGAGGAGGGGTCACAGGCGTGTGTAAATGTGCAGACACAGTTACAGCATAGTTGTACGCGTGGCGTCGGACGTGGTTCCTTGTCCTTGTGTCCTTGATCACTGTTGTGCGGCGTTGCCGCCCCTGTGGAGGGTTCCTGTGCTGGCGGTGACGCCACGAAGTGGTTTCAAGGGTTGGAGCTGACCATCGTATCCTGTGACTTGTCTGTATGCCAATTCGAGGGTTCCCCATGCCTGTGCACAACCCTTTCCGTGGAAAGTTTCAGTGGGAGTTGGCAGCACAGGGAGTAGGAATGACGCGGCCCTGTTCGTACAGTGGCAGCGTGTCCGTACAGCGCCAGGGATGGTCGTATAGTATTCGGGATGGCCCGCCATGCCTCCGCCGTCCTTCCTCCTCATCCTGTTACCCGCTCGAGGGTCTCTCCTGCCCGATCGAGGGCCTCGGGACACAGGAGTTGGTGACATAGGAGTTTGGAGTGACGCACGCCTGTTCGCACAGTGCCAACATGTCCGCACAGCGCCTCGGTTTGCAGCATAGTGATAGGAGTTGGCAGATGTGATGGGGATTGTGCCTGTCAGAGCGGTGTGGCGAGATATTTGCCTTTTAACTTTGGATGCACGGCGGCGTTAAGCGGCATTAATTGTTTGTCAGGGGAGGTCTCGACCGAGGCGGGGCTTTTCCCATTTCGTGGGTTGCTCGAGGCTCGACCCTCAAGCCTCAACCGAGACGGAGTTTTGCGATTTGCTCGAGGGATCGCTTCCCTCGAGTGAGGCGGAGAATGAGGCGCGTGTCGAGACCCCCGTCGAGGCGCCTCGACCGGGCCAATGACTCTTATTGGGCCGCGGGCCTTATTTGCTTTCCTCTTTCCTAATATGTGTATGAGTTTGACAATAGTTTGCGTTTTGACAAGGGTGATTATCCCATAAGTTTGGGTACCCCTAATGATCGCCCCCAACATGGTGGAAGAAGACTACATTAGTGAATCCCAAACAAAGGGCCTCCCTGTAAAGGAGTCGATGGTGTGCCTTTTCCAAAGGAGAGGTGGTTCGTATATATGCTTGAATAAATTCTTGATTAAATAAAGTTTTACATCAGAGTGCTTCATAAATAAACTAACCAAATACAGCGGAAGACTAATAAACTCTCAAATTAATGGAGCCACAATCCACAGGGACTCTAACTGGGAGATCACAACCCAGTAGTACGGCAAATCTTCTGGAAACTCAGCAATAGACTCATGCCTAGCCCAATTTGTTTACTCATCCAGGATTTTCTTGAATAAATGATAAGTGTAAGTAAAACATTTACTTAGCAAGTATAGCACGTGTGTATGAAGGCTCAAAGTAAGGCTAGACACGGCTGAACTGCGTTAGCATTTTTAGTTGGTTCGTTTTAACATTGTCCAAGTTACTACAAGTGAAAGGAACCCAGTTGCAACCCAATTAATAAAGTATAATTGACATTAAGCATAAA
Source organism: Echinochloa phyllopogon (assembly GCA_033239725.1). NCBI lineage: Eukaryota > Viridiplantae > Streptophyta > Magnoliopsida > Poales > Poaceae > Echinochloa > Echinochloa phyllopogon. Next base: position 22,212,422 of record BTCW01000012.1, read on the forward strand.
TAAACATCGTCTTCTAATAAAAAAAGGATCCAGGCCGCTCGTGACCCTGAGCAAGGCTATCATGATAGATTTACACTCTGTAGAGGTTTCGCCCTTTACCCACCAGTCGCGTAAAAGTTCAAAGGAACTTTGCACCCAACCACGCACATCAACGCTTCCGAGGTGTGACTGCATAGGGACGCTACGAGGCTTTTCACAAGACACCCTAACAAGTCAGTAGCCGCTAAGGTACAACAAGGTGGTGAGACTCTAGGTACCGAGATTGACTGAGCCTCAGGGCACGACGTGAGGGGGTCAGTGGCGTCCGAAGCGCGGGCAACACATGCCAACAACAAAAACAAAGAGCGCAACGTGCCGAGTTCCCGTACCACACGGACTCCCAACACGGGACTGTGCCTAACAGGACATAGCCAACGGGGCTACCGTCCTCGGTGGAATCAAGTAACAACCCGTGCCTTGCTTCCCATAACGCCGTCGGCCCCATCAGTAACCACTGGCAAGCTAGAGAAGTACAGGCTACTTAACCAAGACCAGAGCCATAATAGTTCTAGCGGTGGCAACAGGCTCCTAGGTTGCCGCTTTAAGAACCGAACCTTATGGAGGGACACTAGAACAAAGCACGAAGCACATGCTCTAGTTCCCTAAACCAAGTTGCTAAAAATAAGGTTTTATCATTAACGTTAAAGTGAATCATTAAGTCAAGATTAATAATTAAACATTGGTGATAGTAGCTGCGCATAGCAAAGATTCTACCCATATGTAAAAACTCAAGGTAAACAAGGATAGGATAATCAAAACTAGGTACAACATTAATGGTACATCAATTTAGACACATGCATGCATGAAATAATTTAATACAAAGTGAGTAGGTAGCAAGGATTGTCCGTGTTATAACTTGTCTTAAATCCAGTATAATCACTCACAGTCTTCAGCTCTTGATCTTCAAGCTCTTCAAATCAATCGCACTCGAAACGTGTTCCTTCTAGTCAAGCACACAAGTAGCTAAACAAGCAAACAAACAATAATAACTAAGAATAATACACCAATCAATCAAAAGAAAAGCTTTAAAAGAATGCACTAAAGGATAGGGCTTGATCAATTCTCGTCACCATCTGACATAGTCTGCTTGTTTATTTTATATCTCGAGTTCTAGATATCCGATTAACGTGATTCCAATTGGGTTAGCTTCGTAGTGTGATAATCTAGCTTCTGAAAAATATCACGATTTTCGGTGCTACTGTCTACAAACGACACAAGATTTAGTGCACCTTTCAGAATCTGTTTTTGAGGGTGAAAATCCCCGCTGTGACTTATTGCTATCCTTCACCTCCCTCTGATAGCTTATATTAGAGGGTTTCAATCCTAAAACAAGTTAAATAATACTTCTAATTGTAATTCATGTCGATATGAGTCTATTGCAACAAAAACGAATTAAAACGGATCTAAAACGTGGAAACTATGGACTAAACAAGATTTCTGATGCTTAAAACTAGCAGGGGCTTTTCTACGAAAGAGTATAGACTAAATGAATATAGTAGAAAATTATAAGATTCGCTGAGGGTCTTACTGAAAATCTTAAGGCCAAAAATGACGGAAGGCTCGGCGCGACGACGAGATGAAGAATGGGCAGTAGTGGAAGATATAGTGGAAGAAGACTAGCTTAGGGAATCCCAAACAAAGGGGTCTCCCTGTAAAGGAGTCGATGGTGTGCCTTTTCCAGAGAAGAGGTGGTTCATATATATAGGGAGAAAACCTCTCACTTTTAGGTTCATTAGCAATATGGGACTAAACGTGGGTTGCCCCGTTCCAATGCGAATTGGCTTTGAAATTTGACCCAATAAAGTGATGGGATGGATTTGGCCTAAAATTTGGTCAACTTTGGGCCAAGGCTGATCTACTAAGATTTAGGGTGATTTTAATTTTCGGAATAATTATTTTCCTGGTTATAAAATAATTCCACATAAGTCCAGAATTGATATTAAAACCATGAAAAATATTATGAAAATTCTAAAATCCTAGGAAAAATTCCAAAGATAGAGTTGGACATGAGGAACCCAAATAGAATATTTGGAGCTCATGAAAAAGATTTTAGCACCTTCCATAAATTGGAATTATCTATAGAAAAATAGGAATAAATCCTAGAAAGTTCTGGAAAATTCCCATTAGGCTTCTAAATGTGGTTTTGAAAACTTTACACACATTAAGCCATTAAATGCAACTAGCACGAATGCATGGCACTAAGTATTAAACCTATGTTGCTTTATTTTGCCTTTTGAAAATAATTATTTCCATGTACTAAATTACCTGTTAGTTTATATGAACCTAGGAAATTTTACAAAATTGAGAAAATTATTGTATTAATTTTGCTAACAAATCACATCCCAAAATCCAAAAATTTTGGGGTGTGACATACATTTTAGTTTTCTATTATTTTCATGTTGTTCATACATTCATATCTTTTAGAAAATAAAATACTTATTCAAGTTCCATAATATTTTCTTCGGTAATGTGGATGAGAGATCATGTAACACCCTAATTTTCATCACATTAAATTATTAGAATTTTCTAGGATTTATTTAAGGGTCAAATAAAATTTCTATGATGAATTGGGATTTATTCTAGGCTCTAAATTATTTAATATCATTTAAATAAATTATAGCACAATAAGTGGTTGTTGCATTTCATGGCGGTGCATTTTGTTTTGTTTGCCTGTCATTTGTTTGAATTTAAATTCTATTTAAATTCAAATTGAATGGCTTTAGAATAGTTGTTTAGACTCGAGTCCGGTTTTGCTCCCTCAACTCACAGCCCAGTTCGTTTCTAGTCCCTGTTCTTTCGTCACCCGCTTAACTCTTCTTGGGCCGAGCCCCTCCTCCGGCCCAATTCTCCTCACCGCAGCCCAACACCACACTCCTTTCCCGCTTCCACTGCCAGGTGCACCCCACCTGTCGGGATCACCCCCTTTCCTCCCGACCGAGCCAGAGTCGAGCTCAGGGCCGCATCGCGCGTGCCCGCCCGCGCCTAGCTCCCTTGGTCCAACTTCTACGCGGCCCCACGAGACCCTGTGGACCTCCTGGACCTTCCCAGGAAGCTTCGCCATTGTCCTTTCCTTAGCACACAACACCTCCACAAGGAAGGCGGAGCACCGCCGGCCCAATCCTCGATTCGTGGCCCGCACACCAAGATGGTCCCTGGGACTATAAAAGCAAGGACCGTCGCAGCTCCTAGGCCCTCACCAAACCCTCTCCTCGATCTTTCAAAGCCCTAGCGCCCCACACAGCCCGCGCCGCCGCCATTGGCCCGCGCTCATCGATCTTCGCCGCCACCGCCAATTCCTCGACGAGAAACCATCCAGGAGCTTCACAAGGAGGTAACGAAGCTAGCCGATGTGATCTCGTTCGTGTTTTTCTTTAAACCGACCCTAATCCCTCGCTATATCTACTCAGCGCCGCCGGAGCCGCCCCGTCTCAACGTCCGTGCTCCACACCACCCGATTGACTTCAAGACCACCCTAGGTGAGCTTGTCGTTCGCCCCTGGTTCCGTAGGACCTAACCGCATCGCAATTGGTGGCCCGTAGCTTGAGATAGGCTCGATTCCGGTGAGTTTTTGTCGTTGGCCGAGCGGCGGCGCCGCCCCAGTTTCGCCGCCGGCGACCGAAACCCCCAGGTCAAACCTCAGCCGCCCGATCTAAATCCTACGGTCCAGATTGGATCTGACCGAGTCAGATACCGGTCAACTTCGGTCCGCCCTGACGGTTTTTTCTAAAGAGCCCCTCCACTTTTATCGAATCAACCCGCGGTCCATCGTAGTTATAAAAGTATTTGCAGATAGGTCCTTTTTGTTCGTTTAAGCCCCTGTACTTTCAAATATTAGTACGCGCCATCCTGATAGGTTAATTTTGCGCATTAGCCCTTGTAGTTTTAAGCATAATTATGTTTTAGGCCTCGGTTTTCTTCAAATAAGCCCATGAAACTTGTTTTAGCCATATCATTCATGTTTTAGATCCGATTTAAGTGATTCTTTCGCTCATGTGATCCTTGTAATGTGTAGATAAATTTAAAAGCCTTGTTTTGTTCTCTTACTACTGTTTAGTGTACTATTTCTTATTGTTTTGTTTTGTTCTCTTATATGTGCTTGTGTGATGTGTTTAGTAGTCGTGCCGTTCGAGGGAGTCGAAGAGCAGTTGGAGGAAGACTTTGAGCAGCAGCAAGGCTTTGGAGGAGGCAAGTGTATTTTCCCGCACTACATTAATTTTGATGGGTCCTATGCTAAGGTTGTTCCTAGTCTTTTACCATTGTCCTTGTTGTACCTGGGATGCTTTGTTTCTGTTGGATAGATTATTGCTTAGTTGCTAAACTTGGGTGAGGTAAAATTTGGGTCAGTTATTAACCTGCTTTACTTCATGTTCTTACGCTGATAAATCAAGATCACATGCTAATTGGAACATGGAGTGACCACCCAGGAAAACAGTACAACCATAAGATAAATGGGCTCTGATCTTGGCTGACTAATTAGAAACTCTAGTATGTGCATGTATTACCGAAAGGGCAAGTGGGGGAGACTTCGATGAGGTATAACCCGGTCCTCTTGAGCTGCGGGCTTAGCTAAGAGACAGACCTCATTAGGGAGGGTTATGCTTTGCTTGGATTTTGAAACCTTAGCGGGCTGCACTTATTAAGAAAATCTTTGTAAAGGCCTCGTAGTGTATCCCACACCACGCACTTTTGTGTTTTCATGAGGTTGGCTCCCTCAGGCATGAGTGGGAAAACACGACTTATGGTGAAAGTGTACAACCTCTGCAGAGTGTAAAACTGTTATAACAGTCGTGCTCACGGTCATGAGCAGCCTGGACCCTCGCATGATTAATTACTCAAAGACGACATCAAATTGTTGTTCTTTATTCATGAACATGTTATTTTATACTGTTTAATGTGGGATGGTATAAACTTGTACTTGTTAATTAATGATTAAAATGTTGACCAACTAAAAGTTAATGCAGTCAAACCGTGTCAGTTTTATCCTTGCTTAGCCTTGCATGTTATTTATTTTCCTCTACACTTGCTGAGTACCAACCATAAATGTACTCATCTTTGCTTTACGCAACGTTGTTCAGACCAAGGTGAATTGGAAGAGTTCCCAGAGGATTTCCAGGAGTTCTAGGCGTATGTGCTCACCAGTCAACTGCCTGTGGAGTTGATGGATTATCCGTTGCTAGCTACTCGCTTTACTTTTCGTTAAAGATTTATGTCTTGGAGTGTAATAATGATACTATAACTCTTTTACTTCGTTTATGCACTGTCTTGTCGTATTTCACTTATGACGTCCATCATATGTGTAAATTTTGATCCTGGCGCACATATGAAATGCATCTGGTTGCCCCCCTAAAACCGGGTGTGATAGATCAGCTAATAGCGACCGAAGGATCCGTGCTATTCAAGAGGCTTTTGCGTATTCCTCTGCCAAGAGATTCTCCTTCCCAGTGGTTAATTCCATTTTAATGTAGGACAATTGGATCTCTTTTCCCAATAGCAGCAAGAATACTTTTAATGTTGTCCTCTGAGGTAATTTGTAATAATATATATAGGTTTCACCTCATTTTATAATTATATATATGTATATAAGTTTTATTTATATAGTATAGTAATTATATGTGTAATTATATAGTATATATATGTAATTATATAGTATAGTATCTCGAATATATATATGGACGTATAATAGTAGTGTTCAATACGTATGTGGACTAGTAAATAAAAAGAAATAATAAAGAAGAAATAATATATAAATAAAAGAGAAAACAATATATAAAAGAAAACAAAAGGAAAAGGGAGCACAACCCCAGCTGGCGCCACCACCAACCGGCCCCGTGCGTTGCAACCGGGACTAAAGGCCCAAACTTTTAGTCTCGGGGCCGTAGTCCCAGTTGCAAAACGGGACTAAATGCCTTTGAGACCCGGGACAAATGGTGGTATCTCTACTAATGCATTCTATGTTTTTTATATGTTTCTGGCAACTTTTCAATTATCAAACTGGACGATGGTGTGGCCATCCATATACCGTAAAATGAATTGTTGCTTAATATTAAGTTTTTTTATGAGTGGATGGATCTGTGATGAAGTCATGTGCCCTTTGAACTGGTCCATTAATAGGGAATGCTTTTTCAAGTTAATCCTATATTTTTTCATCTCAAGATAACATGTGTTCCAACTGTTTTTCTGCTCAACGTGTTATCGGCCTGAGTGGAGACATGGAGGCTTTTTCAACACTAAGCATCTCCAAAAGTGCCTAAAATAAGATCCTAAAAATAGTTTTTGGCAATAAATATGAAAAACCCTGCTCCAACAGTCATCCAAACCCACTCCCAATTTATTCTCGCGCCAAAAAACAGCGGTCTTGGGAGCCAAATTTACGCCGCTGTTCTGTGCTCCCGATCCTTAGTTTTTCCGTTATTTTCGTGCTAAAGTTGTTCCATCGCGTCATTTTTATTCGCTGCATCCATTATTGTTTCCATCTTGCATGCACAGACTGCCGTGCATGCATATAACGAATCGTGAACCCATGAAGACAGATATACCCCGCTGCTAACACTTGGTGCAGAAAAATTAAAAACCTCAGTTTAATGAATAGACCGATGACAATTAGGCATCAAATTCCACCTCCAAAGTTTACTATACGAAAAGAATATTCTCATCACATCAAAATGTCGGCACATACATGGAGTACTAAATGTAGATAAAATGAAAAACTAATTGCACAGTTTTGTTGTACTCTGCGAGACGAACATTTTGAGCCTAATTAATCAATTTTTAGACAATTTTTTACACATACAAACGAAATGCTACAGTAACGCACGCACGTTAAAAGACTTGGCTCTCAAATTTGGAAACAAACAAGTGCCTAGTACGAGAACAGATACAATACTATGCACCGACTAACATCAATTCAACGTCTTATGATGTGCATGGAATTTATGATGGCTCAACCTGGCAGCACCTGCGGATGCCCAGTCACCCATCACCACTAGAATATCGATAAGGCGTGCCTTTGATTTTGCTATATACTGCTCACTGGAGATGCATGGCATAATTCAAATTTTTTGTTGCTCTTCATGAATTATGGTAACAAAAATCACATACTCCCCTCTGGTTTGATAAAGGAAGTCGTTTAGGACAGCGACACAGTCACCAAAGCCAAAGCACAACTTTGACTTCTCTTTTTTATAAAAATATTTCTTGAAAAATTATATATGTATATTTTTATGAAAATAATTTTTTAGACCAATCTATTTATATAATTTTCACATTTCCAAACTCAACGATTTACTAAATATTATTCATGATTTATATTTTCAATGTTTAAATGAAACTTTGTCATAAACGACTTTTTTTACCAAATCGAGGGAGTACAGATTCTTTGCAGCAGACTAGCACAGACATCGGCCTAGTTTTGGACGCGCAACAGAAACCGCACATCAAACATGCATGTAAATCGGCTAGGCTCTTCGCGCCTGTGGTCCCTAAACTCGACTCTACTGCGGTTTTTATCGCAAAGTGAGCACCATATTAAGTTAGACAGTATCTGAGTATATTTATTTTCTAGAATATTTTTTAATCCTTGATCTTTTATGTACTATTGCTAGCTGAATTATACCACCATATTTTTAATTTTAAGTAAGATTGTCACGTCATAGAAAAGATATAAAATAGAATTGATTATATTATGGAGCACCACCGACTATTACTAAACTATATTTGTGCGATATGTTTGTTTGATTTTAGATTATTATAGCCAGCTTCCCCGGTCTGCAGCACGCTCTTGCGTACCCTAGTGCGGAGGACCACAGCTCGCTCTTGGCTCTTGTGCGGTCCCTTTTGCTTATGCATTGCTCCGTTTGCCCCGTGCTAGATGCATTTAGGATGAGTGCGCCGCCATCGAAGTTGCTCGCAACGTTTCGAGTAGGCTCTGTCGTCTGCCATATATATCGCCCACGCTGGACGATCTTGCCAGCATTGCCAGCATCGGAAGACCTCCCCGCGCCGCCGTCAATCACGCTTGCCCGTCGACGTGTTGGCTCTTGCCGCGCTCGCAGGAAATCTACTCTCTGAGGTACCCCAGGCAGACGTGCTCGATATAAATAGTCGACACTTGACGTCTACTATGGACAGATCGCAGGATCAATGGGTGAGCTTGATGGACCTAATCATCTTCAAAGTCACGTACAAGGCAGGCGTGACGCAACAGATCATTGAGATCATCATCAAGATCAATCACAAGCGCAGCACGTTGATGTACTTCGACGACTAAAAAATTCGATGACCCGCCGTGCGCCACGCGATTCAGCGATCCGTCGTTTTTCAGTACGTCAAATTCCAGGCCAGGTTCAAGCATCCTCTAGAATCCAAGTCGAAGTCGGCAGCAGACCGCAACCATGGCTTCTTGTTTTCAAGTCCTAGGCGGATGGGAATACCTGCACCAACCGTTGATGAGTCATCTCCAAAAGCTGCAACCTCACGGGACACACGTCAAGAGGGAACAGAGAGGATCGAGCGGCTGCCCATATATTCCTATAGCACTGCTGAAAATTACTACGTGCGCACCGAAGGCTACCAACGAGGCTTCAAGACCTTCACTTGCTGCACATGAGAAGGTATACGGCTGCATCGACTCGTCGTACGACTACTTCGACTACTCGTTTCGACTAGTTAAAACTAGTCGAGATCGGCTGCATCGACTCATCGTACGACTACTTCGACTACTCGTTTCGACTAGTTAAAACTAGTCGAGATCAATTGCGTCGACTCGCCATATGACTATTTCGACTACTCATCTCGACTAGTTAAAACTAGTCGAAATCGGCTGCATCGACTTGCTGTACGACTACTTCGACCACTCGTCTCAACTAGTTAAAACTAGTTGAGATCAGGCTGCATCGACTTGCCGTACGACTACTTCGACTACTCGTCTCGAGTACTTCGACTACGACTAGTTAAAACTAGTCGAGATCGGCTGCATCGACTCGTCGTACGATAACTTCGACTACTCGTCTCAACTACATCGACGCTCGGCAACGCCAACTCGTCGTCGACTACTTCAACTACTCGAGTACAACTACATCAACGCTCGGCAACGCCAACTCGCCGTTGATTACTTTGACTACTTGAGTGCGACTATATCGACGCTCGACAAATGCCAACTCGCCGTCGATTACCTCGAATATTCGTCTTGACTAGTTAAAAACTAGTCGAGATCGGCTGCCGCGTCTTCAACAACTAGTCGAGACCGATCTCGACTAGTCGACTTCAACGACAGCCGTCGCGGCTCCATCGACGACCGCCACGGTTTCGTCGATGATCGTCCGTGAATAAAGCTAAGTTTTATTTAATAATTATTTTCTTTATAATAATTTAATCAGCTTGTTTAAAAACATACTTGGCCATGAGCCGAGTGCTCTAACAGAGTAAATCCCTCAACAACAATAATTCTCGAGGGCTACACCCTCGCATAACCTCTCGCCGACGGGTTACAATCCCTCGCGCGACCTCTCCTATAGGAGAAAAGTCCTAACCGACTACTTTATTATTTCTCTGCACTCTTAACGACCAATGCCGCTCGGTAGTATGCACCTTAATCCGTGAAACTTCGGTAATTCGCAACACCTATGCACCTTAAAAGGACTGGTTAAGCGGGACCAAGTGTTTAAACGTAACAGGGCTACTACTCGAGTGGTTACGAGTCTAACAAGAGTAATGAGCAACAAGTTTAAAACATGCATTACGAATGCTATTATTATCCTTCGTGGATATTTCTTGATCGGATACTACTCATTCTATGTATTTAAATTGCAGGGTTACCAGTTGAATATTCATAACACGACCACGGAGCCACTTGAGTACTTTTACTAGTCGGTGCTCACATGCTGAGTACTTCAACCAGTCGCTTGAAGCTTGGGGGCTGCACAGTACAAGCCAAGACATGAAGACAAGTATTGGAGCTAGTCGGTACTCAAACGGCGCGGCCTTACAATGCCAGCCGAGTACTTTAAACTAGTCGGTGCTTGCATATTACAACAACTCGAATACTATGTTCTTGACCCTTGGACCGAATGCAAACCATTCGCTTCAAGGCTTGGGGGCTACACTCAAGGGGTACACATTTTTTGTGCCTATTGTTGGTCCATTCAAGATCTTCGACTAGTTTTAAAACTACTCGAAGCTCGGGGGCTATACGCAATGGGTGCACCTACTCGGTGCACGCCATTGAACTAATCAGGATGAAGATAGAAGACTGCTTTTGAACCTCCGATTACTTAAAAAGTAGTCAGAGGCTCGGGGGCTACACCCATTGGGTGCATCTAAAGATGCACTCCAATGTAAACTACTCTACAGAGAAGGCTTGAGCGTCTTGGACTTAGCTCCAACTACTCGAAGATGTTAAATCAGATTCAAGACTTGAAGCAAAGGTGCAAGATGCTCGGGGGCTTGTCGGATATACATCCCCAGGTACCCTCAAGACAGAAGACCGAGTCCTAGTAGAACTACTCGGAGAACTCCTATTCCAAGTAGAACTACTCGTGTATTCCTACTAGGACTCCCATATTGTAACCTACTAGGAAACTTACCATGCAACCTTGCCCCCTGGGATATATAAAGGAGGTCAGGGGTCCCTAGTTCGGTAGAGTTCTATAGAACCACCCAACGAGAAGAATCAATATACAAACCCCATACAGGACGTAGGGTATTACGCTACACTGGCGGCCCGAACTTGTCTAAATCCTTGTGTGTTGTGTCTTCACGTTAACCATCAAGTTTCAGGTCCGGCGATCCCCACAAATCTACTCTCTGGGGTACCCCTAGGCAGACGTGCTCGACATAAATCGTCGACACTCTTGGCTCTTGTGCAGTCCCTTTTGCTGATGCATTGCTCCGTTTGCCCCGTGCTAGATGCATTTAGGATGAGTGTGCCGCCACCGAAGTTGCTCGCAACACCTCGAGTAGGCTCTGTCGTCTGCCATATATATCGCCCACGCTGGACGATCTCGCCAGCATTGCCAGCATCGGAAGACCTCACCCACGGACAAAGGATCTCGCCCGCGCCGCCGTCAATCGCGCTTGCCCGTCGACGTGTTCGCTCTTGCCGCGCTCGCCGGCAGCCGGCCTGGCTCCTACTTCACTGGCGGGATGGAGCAGGCCCTCACTGGCGCCGGGGCTGCTCGCAGCACCCCAAGCTCCACCCCGTCGTCCGCCAGATCTTGCCCATGCCAGAGGACTTCGCCGGTGCCGGAGAGGACCTCGCTCGTGCCGTCGCTGTCCTAGCCCTTTGCCATGCTCGCCTGCTGCGCGACATCTTTTTTTTTTTGAAGGAGGCGCGACATCCTTCACTCCGCCGACAACCCCTTGGTGAATGCTGACAAAATGCACGCGGACGCCACGGCGGCATACTCGTCGATGGCAGCATTGAATCGCAGGATCTTGTCGTCAGACACGAGGCACGACGGCAGGGAAGCGGACGCTTTTTTGTTACGGTGGGAGATGCGGGCGCGTGCGCGAAGGCGGGTAGATGACTGACTGCGGGTGGGGTTTTTTGCAAAACAGTTATGGATGCTAGAAAGGACCGCGGGTTGATTATAAAAAATATAGGATTTTTTTGTAAAATTATAATGTACCGTAGAATGAATCCTTGCTTTAGTATTAGATAAAGATTATTTTATTTTTCTGTACATATTACATTATAAATAATTTTTTGTCTGTAGCAACACACTCACCTGATTCTAAAATATCTCGAATCGAACGCACGGAGAAAACACGTCAGATTTGTGTAAGATTGCCATGTCATAGAAAAGATTTATGTACATATTACACTAAATAATTTTAGGTAAGATTGCTACGTCATAGAAAAGATATAAAATAGAATTAGTTATATTATGGAGCACCACCGACCATTACTAAACTATATTGGTGTGATATGCTTGTTCGATTTTAAATTATTGTTATTTTATTTTTCTATATATATTACACTATAAATAATTTATTGCCCCTATCAACGCACTCGTCTGGTCGTAAAATATCTAAAATATCTGCTCCCTCGGTTCCAAAACACGTCAGATGGAACGCGGCACCAGTTCAGTTGTTTCCGTGCCGGGCCCACCGCAATTCGTCAGCTACACTTTCCCGCGACAGGTGTCACGCCACGTCGCCACCTCCGCACTCCCGCAGCGACTCGTCGTCTTGAGGTGACCGCGACGCGCGTCCGAGTAGCATCCGCGCATCCATGGCGTCACCAACCTCCGCCGCCGCGGCGCCCGGTTCCGCCCGCGGCGTCGTCCGCCTCCTCCGCTCTTCCGCCCGCTCCCGCCTCCCGTTCGTCGCTGCGCCCAGCCCCGGCGGCCGGCCGGCCACTGCGCTGCGCGCCAGGGCCCCGCCGGCGCCGCCCGAGCTGGTGGAGCAGTCGGTGAACACGATCCGGTTCCTGGCTGTGGACGCCGTGGAGAAGGCGCATTCGGGCCACCCTGGTCTCCCCATGGGGTGCGCGCCGCTGGGCCACGTCCTGTTCGACGAGTTCCTCCGCTTCAACCCGAAGAATCCTGCCTGGTTCGACCGCGACCGCTTCGTGCTCTCCGCCGGCCACGGGTGCATGCTCCAGTACGCGCTTCTCCACCTTGCGGGATACGATGGTGTCACGGTGAGCTATTGAAGGACTCCCCGTCCGTCTGATTTTAGAGGTTTTAGTAGGGGTTGAGAAATTTTACGAATTGAAATGGATAGTCCGGTAAAGACTGGTGTTGAACATTTTTGGGCTGCGAAATTAAAATAGTTAGCCTCGGATGGAACCAATCGTTGCGGAGTATACTTATCCTTGACTGGCAATCAGTTGGACGCTCAATCCCTGCCAGACTTCAGTTTAGGGGAAGGTTTGAGGAGAATTTGTGAATCGAAACCAGTAGAACAGTAGAGATCTGTCTTGATGATTTTAGAGCTTGTGATTTGTGAATCAAAATATATTGTCCTGGAAACTGGAAAGGCACAAACATTTTCTTCTAATAGCACTATGGTGAAAGGGCACAAAGCTCTTCCCATCTGTTCGAAATAAGGGCACAATGTTTGCAGAGTGATACTGATCCATGAAACATGATACTCTGTTTCATATCCATGAGCATCTTACTCTGCTTTCAATGTTTATAATCATGTTTGATATTACAGATGGATGACCTGAAAGCTTTTCGACAGTGGAGAAGCAAAACTCCTGGTCATCCAGAGAATTTTGAAACACCTGGAGTTGAAGTCACCACCGGTTTGACTGCTGAAACATTTTAACTTTTGTTTTTGCCTACTCTGCTTTTGTTTTGTAAACGGTATTGATTTCTGAGCTTTTCTGATGTCAAATAGGTCCTCTGGGACAGGGTTTCGCAAATGCTGTTGGACTAGCACTTGCTGAGAAACATCTTGCTGCTCGTTTCAACAAGACCGATTTAAAAATAGTGGACCATTACACGTAAATTACTAGCTATTTCTTGATAATTGTAGCTACTTTTGAAATGCACAATTGGGACATTGGTATTATGGTGTTGTTACTTGTTACTTGATTGATGCTCTTAGGTATGTGATCCTTGGGGATGGTTGCCAAATGGAAGGTGTTTCGAATGAAGCGGCCTCTCTTGCTGGTCACTGGGGCGTTGGAAAATTGATTGCTTTCTATGATGACAACCACATATCAATTGACGGTAATACAGATATTGCATTCACTGAAGATGTGCTAGCCCGATATGAGGCACTAGGGTGGCATACTATCTGGGTGAAGAACGGCAACACGGGGTATGATGACATTCGTGCTGCAATCAACAAAGCAAAGGGAGTTAAAGATAAGCCAACTCTTATCAAGGTAACTGCCAATTTGGTTACAATATTTATCTTATTCATTTACTCCTCATCTTTGGTGCAACTATATCAAATGGCACTTTATAGGTGACTACTACGATTGGTTTTGGATCTCCAAACAAGGCAAACACATATAGCGTTCATGGGAGTGCTTTAGGCTCCAAAGAAGTAGAGGCAACTAGAAGCAATCTTCGCTGGCTCCATGAGCCTTTCCATGTTCCAGATGAGGTGAAGAGGTACAATTTACTCGAAATTAAGTTATTGCTAAACTCGTGCCCAAGAAATGCCAGACATCCTGCCAGTTTCTACTTTCAAAATAAAAAAAAAGTGCTAAACCTGTGCTGTGCAGTATTCATAAAAGAGAAAGTTGCTATAAATAGGTATTTGAGGCCAATTCCATGAACAGGAAGGTGATCTATAATAAACAAAAAGTAAGTTATTGTGATATTCTAATGGTTTTTAGAGAGAGGGAGAGAGGGAGAGGGAGGGAGAGGGAGAGGGGGAGAGGGAGTGAGAGAGAGAGAGGGAGAGAGAGAGGGAGGTAGATTTGCAATGAGTACAATCCCTCTCGTTATATAGGGCCTCGATGACTTGACCCCTAAGACGACTAGGATTGGATTCCTTATAGATTGGATCCATCCTTTTCTAAACAAAATACTTCCTAATCTCCCTAAACTTGACTTAAACTCCAAGACTCCTACGGATAAGCGCCGGTGGGCCCGGAGGTGGCCTGGTGAGGCACCCTAGGGCGCCTCCTCCTCCTTGCGTGCCCCTGTTAGGGCGGCTGCTGCCCTTGCACGCCTGCTGGCTGCCTGCACAGGCCGAGTAGGGCCCTCCAAACCCGTAACAGATATGCTGGCAGCTGGTCTCAAAAGTATAGGGAAGGGAAGAAGAAATTCTCTCTATGCTATGTAACAGTAACCTAAGAAACGCCTGTACCCATGCTTTGCTTCTTTTTCCAGTTGAAACCATTAAGATCATCAGTGCATATTTTAGAATATTCTACCTGTTCAAGTTCTTACTTTCTTGATGAGGTTCACTTATAATATTAAGTTCAGATGTAGGCATAGCTCAGAGTAACACAGTGTAATTCAACTTAATATGTTCTCCACAGAATATTAATTTGATAAATTATCAATCGCAGGCACTGGAGCCACCATATTGATGAAGGTGCTTCTCTTGAAGCTGAATGGAATACAAAGTTTGCAGAGTATGAAAAGAAATACCACCAGGAGGCTGCTGAGTTAAAGAGCATAATTTCAGGGGAACTACCTTCAGGGTGGGACAATGCGCTTCCAGTAAGTGTTCTTCTGAAGATCAACTGTCATGTCTAGACGTATCCAAAAAAACTGTCATGTCTAATCAGTATTTCACTAACCGCGAATGGTAGATATATTTGCAATTAATTGTTTTGTTTGTTTATCTCATTGCAGACCTATACTCCTGAAAGCTCTCCTGATGCTACTAGGAACTTATCTCAACAGTGCTTGAATTCACTTGCCAAAGTAATACCAGGATTTCTTGGAGGTAGCGCTGATCTTGCAACATCAAATATGACTTTGCTTAAGATGTTTGGTGACTTCCAGAGGGATACTCCTGAAGAGAGGAACATTCGTTTTGGTGTGAGAGAACACGGGATGGGTGCCATTTGTAATGGCATCGCAGTTCATAGCCCTGGCCTGATACCTTATTGTGCTACATTCTTTGTGTTCACTGACTACATGAGAGCTGCCATCCGCCTTTCTGCCTTAAGTGAATCTGGAGTGATCTTCGTGATGACTCATGACTCCATTGGCCTTGGAGAAGATGGGCCAACCCATCAGCCTGTTGAGCAGTTATTCGGCCTCCGAGCAATGCCTAACATTTTAATGGTTCGGCCTGCTGATGGAAATGAGACATCTGGGGCTTACAAGGTTGCAGTTCTTCATAGGAAAAGGCCCTCTGTCCTTGCCCTCTCAAGACAGAAGCTTCCACAGTTGAAAGGAACTTCGGTTGATGCTGTTTCTAAAGGAGGATATATTATTTCCGATAATTCATTAGGAAACAAACCAAATCTCATTTTCATTGGCACTGGTTCTGAGCTTGAGATTGCAGAAAAAGCTGCGGATGAGCTGAGGAAAGAAGGGAGGACCGTGCGAGTTGTTTCACTTGTTTGCTGGGAATTGTTTGAAGAGCAGCCTGAGGAGTACAAGGAAAGCATTCTCCCAAGTGAGGTTACTTCTAGGATTAGCATTGAGGCTGGGGTCACATTAGGATGGGAGAAATATATCGGAGACAAAGGCAAAGCTATTGGCATTGACTGTTTTGGTGTAAGTGCTCCTGCTGGAAAAATATACAAGGAACTTGGTTTGACAGTGGAAAATGTCATTGCAGCAGCCAAGGCCCTATGAATGACCATAGTGTTACTGAGCATATACGTATTTTGAAAGGTATGTTTGGGTCTTAAAATTTCAATAATGTTGCTGCTTTTAAGCACTATATATACTGATGTGGTTATATTTCAACTGTAAGGATCTTCTCTACTAGCTGCAAGTTGTCTGTGATAATGCATAGATGGTCAGGAAAATTCGCGCGGTGCTCCTAGGAGCAGAGAGAGTTTCAGCATAACCGGAGAAACTGTTGAAATAAAATGCCGGTGATATTATTACCTGTATCGTCGTTCAAATTTGATATATTGTGGTATTCACTTATTCAATCTTCTTCTACTACTTCAGATGCATAGCCAACGGCCCCGTTTGTCTCAGCTTATGGCCGATTTTCAAGGCTCGATTTGAGAAATTCAAAAGTCAGATGACTTCCATAATCGAGAATCAAGAATCCAAAGTTAGTGACTTTTCGATTCTTTAAAATTGAGCATTCAAAATTGGCCAGAAGTTGAAATAAATTGGACCAACAAACAAGCTTATTTGATACAAGTATGTTAAACTTGGAGCTCTTTTACGGTACCTTATACCACTGGCCAGTGGTATATGGTATAGAGAATTGTTAATATAGTAAATTAATCTTCCCAAGTCTCTAAACTTGGGAAGACTAATTTATTTGTTCTTTCAGAAAAAAAAAACTTAGCCACTATTCCCATTTCACAATGGCCAAGTAACTCTGGCACAGCCACTACAGCGCCAGGATCTCAGCTCCCTAGCCATCTCATCTTTACGCCCAGAACATCCAATTGCCACAGAAACATAGATTTCGTCCAAAACCGTGGACTTTGAGAGCAGGAACTTGGCAAGAACCCTCTCGAATTGGTGACCTCTGTACCCCACAAGTCTGATCATCTTCGCCTTGTGTTTGAGGCACCTGACATTAGTCGTCCACAAGCTTTTGGGCACGAATACGTTGCCGCCATCGTAGCCGTCTTTGTCACCTTTTGGTGGGTTCTACTCAGAGTGGGAGTCGTCTTTGTTTCCTTTTGGTGGGTTGTACTCGGAGTGGGAATCGGAATAGTACCCCGTTCACAAGCAGGGAGCGCTGGACTTCACGGTTGGTGAGGCGCAGGCGGCGCAGCGTGCTGCTCCTAAAGAGGTGCTCGGGCGTCCCGATGAACCGGCGGACACGCTGGTAGTCCAAGTCCGCAGAGGAATCCTTGTGGGGGCCGAAGGGACAGAGGGAGTTGTGGTGCCTCAGCTTGACATCGACCTACTCGGCGCCGGACTTGAGGGCAACGACGATCCACTGGTCGAGGAGGGACGTCGTGGGGTGGTACACGTCGAGGCGGAGGGCGCGGATCGGAGCCGTGGGGACGGTCCCGGCAGATGAGCGCGCTCGTCACCTGGTGGTCGAAGCAGACAGGTTGTTTTGTGGATGTTCTCGTCGCGCCCCCTCTTGCAGTCGACGAGAGGAACGATGGGGACGGTCGTGTGGACGCTGCGCCATCGGCGGGAGAGCACGCTGCTGCGCACGGCTTCGCCAGTCGGCAGGTGGGAGAGGACGCGTGCGGGCGTGGCGTCGGGGAGAGAAGAGCTCAGGCGGCGGCCCGTTCGACGTCGCCATATCCGCTGCCGCGCTGCTGACTCCGTGCGCGCATGAGGTGCGAAGGGTTGGGAATGGATTATGTCCGTAATTAAATTGGGCTCTAGTACCGTGAGAATACTGTATCCAAACGAGGTCTAAAAGAAGCCGTTAATGGAGTAACCTTCAGACAGAACCGGTGAGATTGAAGCGCGTACGAGGGCAGTTACAACCCATCATGTCTGTGACTAGTGTCCATGCTGCCATGTTAGCAAGACATCACCTTAGACACTACATTCTCCAACCCATGATTTTTTAGGATGGATCATTAATAAATTCATCATCTTTTCTCTCTACCAATCATACTTGTTCTTTTTCTATCATGAAGACACTATCATCTCCCAATGCAAACTTTGGTAGTGTCTTGTGCATAGATTCTCGTGTCGACACTGAGTCTTGCATGAGACCATGTTTCTTCCTCTTTCCACTCTCTTATTTAATACAGTGTCACACAATCAAAAAAAAAGTCATATGTGGTCGCCTAATTAATGCTATAGAAATCATGGTATGGTTGGGATTGCCCTGAGCCTGACGGAATGCAGGTACGACGGATTATGCGGTGGCCGCAATTAGCTAGGCCTGAATTGTGTTATGTCGCTCATCGGGCTATCGGGTAACTCGATCTTGATGGGACTACCGGCCCTAGGGTAGGTCATTAGCCCGCCAGAAAGGAAAGGCTTAGATATGGGCCTTTTCTGGGCCATAGTTTCTCTTTAGTTCAGTTGTGAAATTACGTGGCCCGCGTTTTCTCTCTTAGTTCAGTTGATAAACTGACAGTCGTGCTATCATTTTTTGTCAACGAGAATGCCTATCTGTCTACTCCGTATTTGGCTGTCTGCACATGGGAGATCCGAGATCTGTTCAACATTCAACAAGACAGACACTGGCCGGAATTCTGTTTATCCGTTTTAAACTCAAACGATTCTTCTTTTCCAAAATAAAAAGATTAAGCCATTCGCGTGATGGATCATGGTCGGACCAACGAGCTCCTCCTTTTACCATTGTATATATTGGCCGTGCAGCAGACTGCCTTACTCTGACCAGAACCAGCAGAGACCGTGAAACACCTTTTCAAAATTATAAATGTGACACATACAGTATGCGTAAGTATCTTAATTTTCAAAGAATTCAGCAGGACGGAGGAGCCTCCTTGAAGATGGAACAAGAGCCAATTAGGGCACGCAGAACGAGACGGGTGTTGGTTGTTCGGCTTCGTTTTTCAGCTCGGTGCCTGCCGAGTGCCGACTCCCGAGCTACTCCAGTGCTTCCGGCGGTGCAGGCATGCAGGACCAGCACGATAACGAGAATTGCTTGGTGATGTCCAAGACTTCTCAGCCACATATAGCACTTTATCCCACGGAAGACGGGTCGGCCACATGCCCACATAGCTCATCTTCCATCTCACTTGGTGTTCAGTCCACCTTCCCACTTCCCGTCCGCCCGTGCCGGCACGTCACGGTTCCCTGCCGCCTGCGCTCTCGCTCGCGCTACGCCGCTACACTCACGCATCCATCGCGCCGTGGTCCTGTCAAATCCGATTCTTTTTTAGACGATCGATTTTCCAGGAACTCAGAAAGGTGCGGCACTGTATCGTAAGCCGCAAGTGAGCCACCGAGCTGCACGATCTCCCCGGCCCGTCCCCGCGTATAAAACCCGCGCTGGCCATCGGATCGCTCACCGAGTTCTTGGATCGCGCCGGCCGCTCCGTATCCCCACACCGCGACGACTACTACCAGTACTACCAACCACGCACTGCGCGCGCACTTCCACTGCCCGCGCGCGCCCCCGCTCGGTCGAGATCGAGAGGAGGAGCGAGGGAGAAGAAGAAGATGCCGCCCGCCGCTCCCACCCCCGGCGCCCGCGGCGGCGCGGCGACGCCGCCCAGCAAGCCGCAGAGCCCGCTCCGCATCACGCACGACGGCGAGTTCTACGCGCGCCTGCTCACCAGGGAGTCGTCCCTCGGCAACCCGTCCTTCCGCTACTACGGCGCGGGGCCCGGCGCCGTGCCGTTCGTCTGGGAGTCGCAGCCGGGCACGCCCAAGGACGCCTACTCCTCCCGGATGCTGGCCGGCGGCGCCGTCGCGCCGGTCATCACCCCGCCGCCCTCCTACCACCTCCGCGGCGCGGCGCTCGGCCACGGCGGCTCCCGGCGCCACGGCGGCAGCAGGAGCGGCAAGCAGTACTGCGGCTACAGGCTCAAGTGGATCAAGGTCAAGCCGATCGGCTTCATCGCCACCATCTTCCGCCGCCTCGCCTTCGGTAAGTCGTCTAGCAGGTCCTCGTCGTCGTCGGCGGCGTCGGTCAAGTCCTCTTCCTCCACCCGCTGGCTCTTCTCCGGCTCCAGCGCCACCGAAGCCCGCGACCAGGAGTACTGCGGCTACGAGCCTGCGCCGCCGACGACGACGAAGAGGGTGCTCTGCCTCGGCGTCCGGCCGAGCCCCTGGATGCTGCAGTTCTGCAGCGGCCAGCGGGAGCAGGCCGGCTGGGTGTACGGCTGGCGCTCGTAGTCTCCCCGCCGGCCGGCCGCCGGTCGCTGTCGACCGAAGCATAATGTCCACCGTCCGGTCCGTGTCCACGCATGGAAGTGGTTGATCTCGGGGCATCGGGCCCGCCCTAATTAATGTCATCTGTAGGAGCTAATTGTTCGTGCATATGGATGTTCCTGTGTTCGATCCAGTGTCCGTCACTGTGCTTGGAAACAAGATAAGATATAAAGCTGTTCGTTTGGGTCGTTTAGTGCCGTCGTGTTGCCATGGCCGGATATATTGTATACATGCATCCTGTGCCCCCGGAAGACCGGAACCATTGATGGTGTTGTCTAGCTAGTGGAGTATGCAATGCATATTATCGTCGATCACGACTGGGCTTGGCTGTTCACGTGTCCTGAAACTCTCGGGGTCTGGAGTTCTTCCATCTCCATTTTGGGAGGTGTAGCTCCGAATTGAAGGAACTGTTGATCAGAACTGAGAACAGTCTCGGAGTGGCCGTTTCTCAGTAGCTGCATGTGCTCAGAGCCTGAGATTGATTAGTGATCCGACCGTAACCATCTTTCTTATTACTGCTTCTGTTTCCTAACTCAAAATATTATAAGTAACATTTAATAAAAATATACTATCTCCATTCCAAATTACTCGTTTGGTCATTCATCTTATTCAAAAAATAATGCATTTATTATTTATTTTATTTCTGATTTAATTTATCAAAGATGTTTTAAACATAATTTATTATTTTATATATTTAGAATATTTTTTAAATAAAATGAATGGTTAAATATTATGAAAAAAGTCAATAAATAGTAATTTAAAACGAAGAGAGTAACAAACTTGTACAACTGTGATGGATCATTAGAATGTCTACGTAGAGGAATTATCAAATACTCGTTTACCACTTGATGGGGACTAGGGTTTCCGATCTTCCGTCAGGTGAATGATAACTCGTTTTGGGCGGAGCGCAACACACCGATCCGGCTTCAAGTCAGCAAACTCGAATCCCGCAATCTTAGCACCACGACTCCTCTGGTTATCAACCGTGTCACAATCCTGTTGACCTCGCCAAGAAGGCTAATCCCTGCCTACGAAACAAAGAACACAAGCAAGAACTCGAAAGAAGCAGCTCTCAATATGAAGTGACATTGCAGATGTATGATTAAGATCAAAAGTTGGGGTTCTACAAACTGATAACGGCGAAACTGTTCTCGACAGATTAATCTAAGCAAAACCCGAGTCTAAACGACGGCGGCTACTGAATTTAATAGTCTAGAGTCGAGCTAGGGTTGAGGGCGCGCCAGGGGGCGTCCATAACATGGGCCGAGAGGCCCGACACGATACAAAGCCTGGAAAGGCCCAAAATAGGTGACGCAGCACCTTTTCGTGGTCACACAGTATGATCCACGAATCCTCTGGATCTAGGACCAGAACCAAAAGAAGCGTCTCGTCTTCACGATTCCAACGCATCCAAGAACGCCTTGTTTGGACGTCGTATGAAGGAGAAATTACAGTTGAAGCGCAGATATGTCGATTGAAACCAAACCGAAGATGATGTCCAACATGACGACGACTTGTAACTTGGATACGAGTCCGGCTCGTGTATGTGCAACGTGGTGATGTCCTCATCATCCTCCCCTTCTTGAATTGGAGTCGTCCTCGACTCCATCGCATCATCAAACTCTTGCAAAAGGTTAGCGGCAGGGGACTGCAAAGTACGAGACATAAAATAATTTGTAGCAAGACACAGATTTCGATCTCGACCAAGCATTGTATAACATGGAGTATCAGGGTTATCACATAAAGCAGCAGCAGCAGATGTAGTAGCAATAAAAGCATCTTCTTTTAATTTAATCCCTTTTGGTTTATCATCAGAAGATGCAACACTAGCAAATTTAGCTCTATCTTTTGGAGGACTTGCCGAACCTTATGCTGATCAGGAAAAAGATGGGAAGCAAATTTCTGTTCTACTGTCATGTCCCAATCTAAATATTCCTTTGCATCATAACGCCCATAAAAAGATGGTATAGTAAATTTAATTTTGGCGTAAGGATCATCATTGCCTTGATGGCGTCGGTTCCTGTTACCTCCCATACATGTTGTATTTTTGCGAAGATGGCGACGATGTAGCTTCTCTGCTTGGGTCTTGATGGGATCAGGATCGCCATCAGACCCATAGATAACATCATCATCGTCATCCTCATCATAGGGTTCCTCTTCTTTGGGCTTGGGGGGTTGGACTCGAGTTGTTGAACCCTTGTTGTCAGCGTGGAGACTCGCTTGTCCACACCCTCAATTGTGTGATAGGTAGTCTTGACCTCCGTCGTTAGCTTGCTCAACTCCTTCATGAAGAGGTCCTTCAGCTCGTTCGTTACCTGCACCAACTGACTAGACAAAATAGGAACGTCGTCTGGCATGTGATCAACAAATGCCCTAGGAACTATGTGGTTTGCTTGGTGGAACCACACCCTCACACACGTCACGTCTTACCAAGTTCTTTCCAAGTTCTTACCAATGCAGACAGTGGATGGTACGACCGGTGGTTAGTTCGTGATACCTGTGAGGAAGATGTACCAAGATTGCAAAGGCTCTTCGCTGGACTGACCTGAAGTGGTGTATGTGGAGCTTTGGGAAGGCACAATATGTAGCAAGGAGTAGCAAATAACGAATGCAGAATAGCAAAGTTCAATAAGTATCCAAAGTACAAGTCACAATTGCTGGCTTAGATGTGTCCTATCCATAGCACAACAAGTTGGAACAAGAAACGATGGAAAAATCTCACAGAACAAGCAAAACAACACCCTATGCAATTGTTTTTATTCTTTTCAGCAATTCCCCTCCAAAACCTCCGGACTAGTAGGAATCACGAGTTTTTCATTTTTTTCAACTATTTTTTTATATATTTCTCTTAACAGGGATACCAAAAGCTCCAAACATACAAATTTGCACCCTTTTTAGGTGAGATGCGGCCTAGGGAAATTCAGGAACAAACGCTGAAAACCCTAAAACAACTTGATCAATTTTTTTCTTTATCTTCCTGATTTTTTTTGAATTTTTTGACTCGAGCAAACAGGGCATAGCCGAGTTTGGATCTCTCACAATGGAGTCACCAAGCTGCTGTAAAAGACTGAGCTAAAACAGAGCACCGAGCGAAAAGTTATGCCCGTTTTACTAAAGGTACCTCAAGTTATGGTTTTCGGGAGGCCCACGATGTGGTTCTCTGGAGGCTCGATTCGGTAGGATGCGCGGCGGCGATTAGGGTATGCAAGATGAACCAAGAAGGGTTGCGATGCAAGGCGATGGACACACGGCGGCTCGCAACCTATCTAGGGCTTGCACGGCAGGAGTTCACACAAGGCGGCTAGCGAGGGCAAGTCGAGTTATGGGGTGGCACGACTTGTAATCTGGTCACGGTGGAAGGGATAGCGGTGGAAACAAAACAAATCACGCAACGGACGATTGAACTACGACACGAACACGACTAAAACCAGCAACTAGACTCAACCACGACACAAACTCAACCAAGCAAATCTGAAACGAAATTGCAAAGGCTAAAAAGGTACTAGGACGGCGGAATACGATGAACAAACCAATTTTTTTTGTAGGGCAATTTTCTGGACTATAGGACGAAGGCGAAAGGGTGGATATACCTGACGGTAAACCTGTCTCTGGATACCACTTGATGGGGACTAGGGTTCCCGATCTTCCGTCAGGTGAAGGATAACTCGTTTTGGGCGGAGCGCAACACACCGATCCGGCTTCAAGTCAGCAAACTCGAATCCTGCAATCTTAGCACCAAGAAGGCTAATCCCTGCCTGTGAAACAAAGAACACAAGCAGGAACTCGAAAGAAGCAGCTCTCAATATGAAGTGACACTGCAGATGTATGATTAAGATCAAAAGTTAGGGTTCTACAAATCGATAACGGCGAAACTGTTCTCGACGGATTAATCTAAGCAAAACCCGAGTCTAAACGATGGCGGCTACTGAATTTAATAGTCTAGGGTTGAGCTAGGGTTGAGGGCGCGCCAGGGGGGCGTCCACAACATGGGCCGAGAGGCCCGACACGATACAAAGCCTGGAAAGGCCCAAAACAGGTGATGCAGCACCTATTCGTGGTCACACAGTATGATCCACGAATCCTCTGGAGCTAGGACTAGAACCAAAAGAAGCGTCTCGTCGTCACGATTCCAACGCATCCAAGAACGCCTTGTTTGGACATCGTATGAAGGAGAAGTTACAGTTGAAGCACATACATGTCGGTTGAAACCGAACCGAAGATGATGTCCAACATGACAACGACTTGTAACTTGGAGACGAGTCCGGCTCCTGTATGTGCAACGTGGTGATGTCCTCATCAGGATCCAACTGCATTGAATTTTTTTAGGATGGATTGTTCACGTTTGTTAACCACCCGGGTGCAATACCTTCTTCCTCCCGGTCTCCGACATCCTTATGTACCTCATGCTGAAGTTCTAAGTGGCAATTCAGTGTGTTTCACTCTCCCACCTAGGCATCCTCCATTGTCTTTGGAGGAGACCCGTCACCAAATCCATGATTGCTACACCATTATGCTAACCCAACTATGGAGGGCAAAAAGTTTGCCTCCCTGGCCATTGGCTTCACCTATGTTCATACTCCACCACTCCAACCCTTGATGCCCCGGCTACTACACAAGCACTGATTTTCATTGCCCTAGCCCACCTTCAGCATCTCTCTTTGAGTCAAGATATATCTCCGAAACATAAAACCCACCATCGATACTGAACCCTGAACCTTTCGACGCCATGCATTCCTAAGATGACATATAACATATCAAGAGAGTATACTCCATCATCATGGGGTTGCTTTTTAGGAACCATAAGTCAATTAATTATTATATGAGTTTTTTTCCTCCTGGTATAACTCTGGTGTGTTAAAAATGTACCATGGATCCATGGCTTTAGCTGGCGCAGTACACGTGATCAAGCATTGTCGTAGCTAGCTGCTCGCACGTCCGGAGTGCTTCATTTGAATGAGCTTTACATCTACAGTATCGAGCTTGAATGAAAAGACGCGCAATAATGATTCAGTGGCCCCATCCATCTCCATAACACAACCAATAACGCATACTATCAAGGGAAAAATCGGAACACACGTACACATGTCGATGCATGCATTTTCACTATCTGCGCGCTTCATTCACAGCATAAATGTCGTGTTGCTCCCGCTTACAATATGATCCCAAGTGCGCATGCATGGGAAAAACTTGTTGATGACGACGCACTCGCAGTCAATATATAGGAACTACATAGCTATAGGAAGAAGCAACAAGATACAGCTATGCATTTTGTTGGATTAGCCGACGCCCGACGGTATCAGGCACAAGATCCACGGATGCGTGTAGTACAGGCCGGCCTACAGCCGTCTCATAACCATGAATGCGTCGGTCCGTGTTAATCTGCCGTCTGCGCATTTGGCCGTGCATTTGCAGCGGCTCAAGCTAGCCTGCTGCCCCCGTACGCGTACTGGATCAAAAAATCGCGTACGTTCAGGTCGTCCTCTAATCTTTGTAAACACGATCGCCATAGTGCGTACCGCTCGAGCATACCCGTCAGATACTCTCAGATCGAGGATTAATGGCTCGATCTTATTAACACCTTGTAGTATCCAACTTTAAACACTGCAAACCCGGCCGGCCGGCCTTTTACGCGTTACGTACGTGTACCGTCGATCGTTACGTGCGTGTGTGCCCGCGCGCGTGCCGGGTTAATTCTGGGATTCCGCCCGTGCCAATATAAACATACGGCATGCAGTACTGGGTGGCGCCCAGCACCACTACACCGACGGGCCAGCGGCATCCCACCAGCAGGACACATCGGGGGAGGGGAGCGGTTGCCGGTGGGCTGGTGCGCCGGCGCGCGCCGTGCACTGTGTACGAGTAGGCGGGCATGGCTGGCCGCCATTACTCCCCGCCGCTTTTGAGGGCACGGTCGTCTCTTGGCAGGTACGCAATCTAGGCTTAGGTGTTGAATTTGAGAGGTCAGAGTTTGATGTCACTTCGTAATCATTACGTCACTGTAGCATTTCGTTTGTATTTGTAAAAAATTGTTCAAAAATTGATTAATTAGGCTCAAAATGTTCGTCTCACATATCACAACAAAACTGTGTAATTAGTTTTTGATTTCATCTACATTTAGTACTCCACGCATATTATGACATTTTAATGTGACGGAAAATATTTTTTTTGCATAATAAATTTAGGAGTTGCTTTTGGATGTAAACAAGGCCCTAGTCAGTACTGCGCCTCCCGATGCGTGGGCACATCTCGGATCCAGCGAGCGCATCGCGACCAGGGATGCATCGGGATCGCCATTCACCAATTGGTGCAGTGCTAGTACTACTTGCTAGCGCTCAAGTTAAGAGGGCTGCGACTTGAGCACATGCAAATACGCAATGCCATGCGTGTCTGCCCGATCCAATAATTCTGCTCTCCGGCTTGAGCTCGCGACTTCCGACTTCGCAGGTATTGCGTGCTGTACCACCACATATAAGATTTTAATTTTTCTTTAAACCAGGAACCGGAGTCTTCACCCACGATGCCTCAAGAAAGGGAACCGAAGCCCAAAAAGACTCAGCTAAGAAATAGTAAAAAAAAATCAACCCCAACCCTAAGGGAAGAGGAATTTATGACAAAGCCTGGAACGAGAGATGTGGCGCCAAAGACGTCATATATGTCGAGCTTAGCAAGAAGCTCCGACCCCATGTGACGGATCTGATGCCACCGTGACCAGACCCGAAGGTAGCAACGCCCGAGCAGGGCCGTGACGGATGTGCCTAGCTGCTGCTTCCGCGTCAGTGAGAGAGCGCCGCTCCAGCGAGGAAGATGTCCATGCCGCCGCCATCCTCGCAGCTGTCGAACTTTGGGTGTGCTATTCTGGCAGCAGCAGGGGAAGGAGAGGGTGTGAGGAGGCCTACCAGCGGCACACTGGGAGGAGCCATTCGGGTCGCCTACGGAGGAAACGCGGGGTGTTTTTTTTCGCCTCGTGGTTCCAAGATTCAAAACTTTATAATCTTTGAACAATTCTCAACTTTTATAACGTAATTTTGATATAATTATATTTTTAATCTAATATACTCTACAATGATTATGACCGTAAATAATACAATATAAGATAAATAATGGTCAAAGTTTAATTTAAATGATCATGACACGTCTAACCACTTGTTATAAACAGAAAGAGGGAGAGTAATTCTTTATAGCAGTGTGCGCATGTGTAAGCTTCACGGTTGTTGAGCCAATCAATCCATCGCCAACAGCATCCGGCAAACACGAACCAACAGACCGACGACGGTAGATGAATCAAGCATACCTGCGCCAATTTCAATGCACAAGTCAAGTTCCTTCGACTAGAGCACAATTCGATTCTGGCGTGGAAATAGTACGTACTGCTTCAGTCACTGTTATAGCAAAAAAATAAAAAGAAAAAGGGCGATTGGTGTCGTCAAGTCGGGTGGATTATATCATTATCATATACGGAGTATACTACATGTACAGGCAACAGCATTTATGTACGCACGACACTGCATGAACCGCAACACCCGCAAGTCAGATTGCATCAACCACCGCTGTTGCTTGCGAGGTTTTCAGCGTTTATGTAGAGATAGGTAGTCCGAGGGCTGGGCCGGTAGGTTGCGAGTCGGCCAGCGGTCACCATAAACCTCGATTACTGCTACGCTCCATGCACTTCGCTGTACTCTGTGCACCTGACGTGTGTGGTGACCATGTTGCTAGCTAACGGGCAGGTAGGCTTGTTCGGTGTGGAGCGTTGGTCCAGCTCCCGGACAAATAATCAAGAGAGGATCGAAGCTGTACGAGTATATTATGCTGGTTTTACCTGCCAATCCGTGAGATCTGATCGTGATGCTCTGCGTTTTAGCTTATCTATAAACCTGAGTAGCTTTACGTGTATAACTTCTCTTTTTCTTTCTGTTTGAGATGCGTAAAAGAAAATCTCATGCAGATAGCCCATACGAAATCGAAGGGGGGAGGTGGGGTCACACAGTCATGTGACCTGGGCTCAAAAGCCGACCATTTCTTTGGACGGAAGGCCCAAAGCTGAGGAACATTCACACGGTCATGTGGCCTGGGCTCAAAAGCTGACCATTTCTTTGGACGGAAGGCCCAAATCTCATGTAGATAGCCCATATGAAATTTCAGTTCAAAAAAAAGACAAAGCCCATACGAAATCGAAGGAGGAGGTGGCTGGGTCACACGGTCATGTACCCCGACGTTCATATATCTTGTCTGGTGTGGTAGGCCCAGACAAGTGCAGGCCTCTTGAGCAGGCCGAAACGTATGCTAATCTTTTTATTGTTTCGGTTGTCTTTTTTAATCCTTTTTAAACTTGATAACCGTGCTTTTCTTTTCAGAATTTGAAGTTACTCTTGTTTTAGTTTTTACATGTCATGGTGAAAAAAAGAGTAAACCGGTTTGTTTAGAGAGAGAAGATTCTGACGGTAGTGAAAAACGTCGTCCATCCTTTTGTTTTTTTTTCATCCTTCTACCAAACGCAAAATTAGGACCCTTCTATGCCATGCAAGAAATTAAACGAGTAGTTGGATCATATCATCCAAAAAAATAGGACGGATCTCTTCCCATGTTGTCTTGGAATCAAACACACGTTTGTTGCACTCGTAGTTAGGAAGGTCATTTCCACCCCAAAGAAACAGTTGCACTACAGTGTTGTCACATCGTTGCTTTGTCAACATATACGTCCGGTCATGGTAAGAGCCTAGGCATAGCCACACCATACAAGGCCTGAAACCTGTTATGCAGGCCCGCAACTAGGGTCCCGGGTTCCCATGCTCTATGCCTTGTCCCTTGACGTGTGTCCATCCATGGATGCCTGCATCCTACACGCCGTTGCAGCATATTGCACGCACACCAAATATCTCGTCCCCACCAACCAAACTACGCACACTGGCACGCTCGTGAGTCCCATGCAAAAACAGCGATGGTTGCGAGGGACTGAGGGAGAGAAAAAAATCTAGCAACGACGACGCGCCACCACGCGGGAGGCACGCACGCATGCATGTGCCGGCCATCATCATGCACGCATGTTCGGCAGGTCGATCGATCTTTTCGTCAGAGTGAAGCCTAGCTAGCTAGCCGAGGATCTCCGACACGTTTCGGCCTGATTGGAGGCGCGTCGCCATCCGTCGCATAGATCCTCCGGCCCCCCTAAGCCACTGCAACCAAGCTACTCCTCGAGTCCCACGGTGTAATGTAAACCATTCAAATGTAAAAAATAGCAGAACCGCTAAAAGATTCATATACCCTTTATTTTACATTATCCATCAACTCTCCGTTCAACCCACCAACCCATTTAGTTTTATCCTATCCTTAAAAATGCTTACATTTTGACATAAAATTTAAACCCTACAAATACTTACATATTGGAACGGAGGTAGTACTTTAGTTTTGCCGCTAAAGCTGATGCCAATTGCCAAAGCAACAAGTCTGTACCGGTCTATGATTGTTGCGCCATTTGAAGTAGAATCTCTGCGACTTAATAAAAGTAAAGAGGAGAAAAAAAGTCGTCAAACAACCCGTGGCTTCGCTACTCTGCGAACCTCGGCGCCGGCAGGTGGACCCGATGTGCGGTTCCACGCGAGGCAGTTCCCTCCCGTCAGTTTCCATCTCACTTGCTCGACCTCGCCTCCAATCCCCTCCGCGCCTCCACCTCGCCCCTCCCGTCGGTTTCCGCCTCCACCTCGCCAGCCCGACCCCTTCGCCTTCCTTTGCCTGTAACCTCCGTCCTCCGCCGCCTCGCCCGCCCGCCTGTCCGCGGCGACCTCCGCCTCGCCCGGCTCGCCCACCCGCGGCGACCTCCGCCCCCCGTCTGACCGTACGAAAGTAGCCTCTCTCCCTCCTCGTCCCCTCCGCCTGCGACTTTCGCTCGCCCTCGGCCTCCACCGCCGTACCGGCCGCCGCCGCCGCCCCGGGCGCCCAGTCTCCGCCGCTGCCCTCGCCGCCCGCTCGGGCTCTGCCCCCGCCCGCCCTCGTCGACCGCCGGCCCCCGCCCCCACGATCTCTCTATCACCCGCGGCCGCCGCGACGACCTGTGCGCCCGCGCTCGGCCTCCACCGTCCGCTGCGGCGACCTCGCCGGCCCTTGGCTTCCACCGCCCGCGGATGCTGCCTCGGCTTCCACCGCCCTCCGTTGATTTCATCGCCGCAGGAAGCCAAGAAGACCTCCAGTGAGTATCCCGCTCGCCGGTCGGGTCATGCTGCTGTTGGTTGTCAAAAAGGAAAACTCAGGGTCGCAGGTACTTCAGCTGCTCGGTATAGTTTTCTTTGTTTCTTACAGATTCGTTAGATATTCTCCAATTATGTTTTGGATACCTATTCTTTTCATCGCGTTTGTACAGATAAGATGATGACCTAATGATTAGAATTTGCTCGATCTCTTTCTGTTCTTGATCACTCTTACTTTGTCTTTGTGCTCTATTAGAAATTTTGGAAATTTTGGAGGTGAGAAATTAACCTATTTTGTTGTTCTACATCTAAGTGGATGTGAAGTTTCCAGTCCAAGCTCATCATGAAAGGCAACACTTTATCTTAACAGACATTACAGTAAGTCCAAACATAACTGAGAAAGATTCTGGTACTAAAATCTCTACCCTGAAATAATATAACATAGTTCCTGTAATTCTGTTGCTCCTCGGACTTTTTTGTCTATCTGGAGCACTTTCAAGTCTATATACCTACTTGTTTAGTCTGCTCAGGAACAATCTATATATGGTAGTTATTTCATTTTGTAGTTATCATATTCGTTGCTGATGAAAAGTTGCAAACTGTGGCATGCAAATTGAACTGGATACATGTATGTATTAACCAGCTACTTACAGGTGAGTTTCATACATGTGGTCAGTACTCGATGGAATCTTGTTTTGCAGCAAGCGAACTTCTATATTGTGTTATTTTTCTAATACTATATGAACAAGGGCTCTTTGAAAATAGATATATTAAGGTAGTACCAGTATGCTTGACCACCTTCAATGTGCCATAGTCTGATCCCTCCTGAATACATTGCATTGGTGGAACAATGAGGTGATAGATCTGACTGTTGCAAATCATGTGAACTTCCAAGGCTGTAAGAGTTGTAGATACTTAATGTGAGTCTCAATTTGTTGTACCGTTCTTCTATACATAATTTAGCATAATCTGAGCTCTCAATGTCTATGCTTCTTTCTTTTCGTTCCATTAAGTAGTTCTCCAAATGCTCAATAGTGATGCAATATTACCACTGCAATTTGTCAAAGTACTCTTCTTTTTCTTTTTCTTTTACTTTCAAAACACTTTTAAATTATCCACGAACATAAAGAAACTTGTTTTTTGATACTACAATAATAGTTTATGGTACATTCATATGATATAGATGTGTTGTTTTCATATTCATAAAGAAGGTCTGTCTTTGTAATAGTTTTTTGGGATCTCTTGGGCAGCGGATTTCAAGAAAGCCTGTCGATTAGACAATTTATTTTGGTGGGAACCATATTTCAGAAAAAAAGGACTAGCTTTTCTTTGGTGGGTACCACACATTATTATTCTTTTGTTTTTTTTCTAATTTTTTTCTAAGGTACTCGATTACATTTCTCCGAAATACGCAGATGCATCAAGCACTGTGAGATAACTACTTGAGCGGGCAGGAGCGCGAGCTGTTTTGATGTTCGTCAGGTAATTGCCTACCATTCAGTGCCATGATCAGCAATTGTTTAACCGTCGCTGTGATTTTCAATATGCTTTTGCATAGAGTGCTCATGTGATTGTCCTTGCTGCTACAACCAGGACTTCCAAGGAAAAGAAGCAAGATTGTTCTTGCTGCTACAACCAGGACTTCCAAGGACTTCCATGATCAGCACATTTTTTACCAGTAAAATATTCTAAACCTGATAATTTAGATTGTTTACACTTGATAGCCAAAGTCTGCCCATTAGGCCATGACACTTGAACGTACAGATTCAGTTACATGCTTAGTCATCTAGAGTTCATAAATAGTTGGATAGGTTCATTTTTCAGATATATGTGCATTAGATAAATATAAAATTTTATTCATTTGTTAGAAGGTATTTACAAACTATATGTGCTTGAATTTCTGCTGACAGTGGTTGAGAACTTGATATGCATTTGTATAATGCAAATATATGTGAGAATTGTACCTTGACTAAGCTGTAGATAAACTGCTTCCCATATTTCTGGTTGCTAGCTGTAGATAAACTGCTTCCCATATTATCATTGATTTGGCACTGCACACTTATTTTTTTTCAGATGAGATGTTGATATCCAATCAAACAAATTTCAGTATATAATGTGAATCAGCCATTAGACTCTTGGTAATGAATGGTATGGTATTTGAAAAAGTCATTTATATATAGGAAGTGATTTCTAAAATTCTCACTTGTGTTATTTTTCTGTATGCCACAGGTGACTTGGCATGCTCAACATGCTCGAGGAAATGCATACAAGGAACGGCTAACTGCGAGTGAAATCTCTAGCCATGTTTGTGTTAGAAATTTAGGCATCATTTGGTATATTTTAATTCCAGAAATTAGCAACAAATTCATGACAACAGTGAGTGATTCAGTGGTAGCATAACATGTGCCAGTGTTCAAGTTAATTCTTCTAAATAACATGAACAACATGAGAAACCGAAACAAGAACAAAAGGATGTTCAGGGTGTACCCAGAGGCGGGGCCGGTACCAGAGGCACCGGATGCGCCGTCACCAGCTGGAGGAATAGTGTTAACCATCCTCGACTGGCCTTGCTCGAAGTAGTCGATCTAATTTGGTGCAGTGGCGAGTCGATGCGGTGGAGTCCCTCGAACGGTCACCGGGACGTAGTCGTTCACGTGAGGAAGAGGGCCACCAGGAAGTAGTCGTTCGGGTTGACGAAGTTGGCCACCAGGAAGTAGTCGTTCACAACAGCGAGCAGGCGCGTACTCGTACGCTCCCCAAAAACCTTATCGCCAGCTTATCCCGAGCAGGATCACTAGACAGGGAGGTTTGGAGGCAACTGCTCACGCAAGCAGAGTGCGCACGGCTTACGTTGGGAATGCAAGAGAGCAGCAAAAACAGAGAGAAGAGAGAGGTCTCCTGAAAGGAGTACCAGAGAGGGAGAGTGCTTGTGTGTTCTGGCTATGGGAGGGAGCCCCTCTTATATAGCCGACCAGAGGAGGAGGGGGGATGAACCTGGACACTGCGTGAGGCAGCAATGGCCATAATGACGGCAGTTATTGGTCAGCCCAATAATGCCATTAAACGTCATCAGTTACTCTCAGCCATCAAATCAATGTCATTTGTGGCAAAAGGTTCATCACACAGCACACGCCGAGCGGCTCGGCTCGGCACGGCCTCGGCCACGGCCACGGCCACGGCTCGGCTCGGCCACGGCCCGTCCCGGCGAGGCGAGCGCGCGCGTGCGTGTGGCACGCCCATCACCTTTTACCAACTTCACAATTGGTCCACAATTGATCCACTATTTAAGTTGGTTAGTATTCCCGTTGACTCTCCATCCGGGATTTAATTCCCTAGCATTTATTAGTGGACCTTTAATTCTTTTCTTAATTGAGACTTAAATGGGCCAAGGCCCAATTAATCTAACAATCCCCACCAAGAATTTCAAGGTACACAAAAAAATACTCTTGTCTCAACTGTTGTTTTGATATACTGGCCTCATGGCGGGGACTGTTAAGTTGAACATCCACCTGGGGCAAGAGCTACACTTGTTCACAACTGACCAATGGACTATGCCTTGAATTGACAGTTTTGTGCAAACAAGCTTGACTGGAGCCCCTTTGCCAGTACTAGGCTGCTATAAGCATCCCCTCGGGTTGGAGCGTATAAGTCATACTCCGTGCCTTTCATGGGTATCTAGAGATCACCCTATCTCATAGATTGTGACTAGCAATCGAACCCGTATATGTGCAATCCTTTGAGATGTTCTGTAGGTCAACATCTTTGCCCTTATTGAGCCACTCGGATCACATTAAGGTTTTCACCAACCTGCCATACAGACTTAGAAGAGAAATGCACCTCCATTGGAATGAGCCCTTTTCAAAGGTTCTCTTCTCTCAGTTAAACAGTAGCTTGTTTTACCATCCTAATTTACGGGATCTCCGATCACATAGGACAGGTTACCACTACTGAGTAACACACATGGATCTCAAGCCTAATTCCCTGGATGCATTGTCTATCATGTTACGTGAAAGACCCTTTGTGAATTGATCTGCCAGGTTCTTAGCGGTTTGGATGTAGTCCAAGGCTATTACTCCGGAGTTTCTCATTTTCCTGACAGATTTCAGCCGCCTCTTTACATGCCTAGAGGACTTCATGTTATCCTTTGAACTGTTCACCTTGACAATCACAGTTTGATTATCACAGTTCATGAGGATAGCCGGTATCGGTTTCTCAACTACCGGCAAATCCATAAGGAGATCACGAAGCCATTCGGCCTCAACAGTGGCGGTGTCCAGTGCAGTGAGTTCTGCCTCCATAGTTGACCTCGTTAAGATGGTCTGCTTGCAAGACTTCCAGGAGACAGCGCCACCTCCAAGTGTGAAAACATATCCACTTGTGGCTTTAATCTCATCTGCATCGGATATCCAGTTTGAATCACTGTAACCCTCCAGTACTCTAGGGTACCCGGTATAGTGAATTCCATAGTCCACAATACCTTTCAGAAAGCGCATTACCCGTTCAAGAGCTTCCCAATGAGCATCTCCCGGATTTGACACAAACCGGCTCAGTTTGCTCACAGCGAACGCGATATCGGGTCTAGTAACGCTGGCTAGGTACATCAGTGAACCAATGATCTGGGAGTATCTCAGCTGATATCTCATTATTCTTTTGTTCTTCCGTAATATTTTACTAGCATCATAAGGTGTTGGAGGAAGGGCGGGCTTGGTGCAGCGGTAGAGCCTACCGTCTGTAACCGGAAGGTCCCGGGTTCAAGCCCCAGCCTCTGCATATTTATGCGGGTAAGGTTTGGGCGCTATTACAACCCTTTCCCAGACCCTGCACGGTGCGGGAAGCCTACGGCACTGGGTACGCCCATAAGGTGTTGGAGCTGGCTTGCGGTCATTATATCCGAAACGACTCAAGACCTTCTCCACATAGTGGGATTGTGTGAGAACAACCCCACCATCACCTTCTCTCACTAGCTTAATATTTAGGATCACAACAGCCTCTTCCAAATCTTTCATCTCAAAACTCTGAGACAAAAACTCTTTGACTTCCTTAATCACATTAAGGTTTGTCCCAAATATCAGTATGTCATCTACATACAGACACAAGATCACTCCTTCGCCCCTACCATAGCGATAATACACACTTGTCGGATTCGTTCACAACAAAGCCAACTGACGTTAAAGTTCTGTCAAACTTCTCATGCCACTGCTTAGGAGCTTGCTTAAGGCCATACAAAGACTTTATCAACTTACACACCATTCCTTCTTGACCTTCCACTACAAAACCTTCTGGCTGATCCATGTAGATCTCTTACTCCAACTCTCCATTTAGGAAAGCTGTCTTAACGTCCATCTGATGAACGAGAAGATCATGGGAAGCTGCCAGAGAGAGCAGTACTCGAATGGTGGTCAATCGGGCAACCGGCGAGTAAGTGTCAAAGAAGTCCTCTCATTCTTTCTGAGTATATCCCTTAGCCACTAGCCTTGCCTTGTACTTCTCAACAGTACCATCAGGCCTAAGCTTTTTCTTGAACACCCACTTGCATCCTACAGGTTTGCACCCATACGGACGTTCCACGACTTTCCAAGTACCATTAGACATAATAGAGTCCATCTCACTCCGAACTGCTTCCTTCCAATAGTCAGCGTCTGGAGAGGTATATGCATCTTCAATGGTTCTAGGGGTGTCATCCACGAGGTACACAATGAAATCATCACCAAAGGACTTTGCAGTCCTCTGTCTCTTGCTCCTTCTGAGAGCTTCACTGTCATTCTCCTCAGGATTTTCCACATGTGTGTGTTCATTGTGTTCTATCGAAACAACAGGTTCTCCAGGTTCTTTATTAATAGACAGTTCATGACTAGACGTGCTAGCTTCCTCTTTCATAGGAAAAATGTCCTCAAAGAATGTAGCGTCTCTGGACTATAATTGTACCAACATGCATGTCAGGTACTCCAGATTTTACTATTAAAAATCTATAACCTAACTGTGGAAAGCATAACCAAGAAAGACACAATCAACAGTCTTAGGTCCCAATTTACGTTTTTTGGTTATGGGCACATTCACTTTGGCCAACCATCCCCAAGTTCGTAAGTATGAAAGGGTTAGCTTTTTCTTTTCCCATTCCTCGAATGGTGTTATCTCTTTGTTCTTCATAAAAACACGATTCAGGACATGACATGTAGTCAATATAGCCTCACCCCACCATTCCTTGGAAAGTCCCGCTGTATCCAACATGGCATTAACCAAGTCAGTCAGAGTGCAGTTCTTTCTTTCGGCTACCCCATTTGACTGAGGTGAGTAGGGAGGTGTCCTCTCATGAATTATTCCATGTTCCTCACAGAACGCAGTGAATACATTAGAAAAATACTCTCCACCGCGATCAGACCTAACTCTTTTGATCTTTCTCTCAAGTTGATTTTCTACCTCAGCTTTATAGATTTTAAAATACTGTAACGCTTCATCTTTAGACTTCAACAAATAAATGTAGCAAAATCTAGTAAAATCATCTATTAAAGTCATGAAGTGCTTTTTACCACCTTTTGTCAACACACCATTCATCTCGCACAGATCAGAATGAATTAAGTCTAGAGGTGCCAAGTTCCTCGCCTCAGCCGCGAAATGAGGCTTGCGAGGTTGTTTTGATTCAACACACATGACACTTAGAATTTTTGACTAAGGTGAATCTCGGAATTAAGCTCAGGTTTGCAAGACGCATCATACAACCAAAATTAACATGACAGAGTCGCGAATGCCAAACATTAGATTCAGTATTAACGTTTGCAGCATGGTTCACAATTTTATTACAATTGTCTGACAACGAAAAGCGGAACAAGCCACCGCTATCATAACCTTTTCCAATAAAACTTCCAAATTTAGAGATTACACATTTATTGGATTCAAAGACTAATTTAAAGCCGTCTCTACACAGAAGAGACCCGCTGACTAAGTTCTTTTTGATGGTGGGGACATGCTTCACGTTCTTCAGTCGAACGGTCTTTCCCGAAGTAAGCTTCAGATCGACCGAACCAACATCAAGAACACGCGCATGTGATCCGTTCCCCATCAACACGGAGGAAGATCCGCCTGCCTGGTAAGAAGCAAACAAGGAAACAACACAAACATGAATATTAGCACCAGTGTCAATCCACCAATCGGGTGAATGACATACTGAAAGAACTGTAGGTAAAAGATTACCGTACCCCGACGTTCCACCAGTCTCACTAACAACCATGTTGGCACTGCCACCATTGCCGCCATTGTTCTTGTCCTTGCGGTGCGGGCACTTTGCAGCAAAGTGGTCCGGGCTACCACAACAATAACAATGCCCCGTCGGCGGTTTCTTCTTTTTCTTGAACTGAGCCGTTTGATTAGTCTTTGTCTGGTTCTGTTGCGGCTTGTTCTTCTTTTTGTTGGATGCATTGAAGTTCTTCTTTTGTACCAAGTTGGCACTAGAAAATCCAGCAATCCCTTTACCGCGTTGCTCTTTTGCCCTCGCCTTCTCTTCCACATCAAGAGTGCCGATGAGATCGACAATAGTAAACTCTTGTCTCTTGTGTTTTAGAGAGGTCGCAAAATCCTTCCAAGAAGGTGGCAACTTGGAGATAATATCTCCAGCCACAAACTTGTCAGGCAACCGACATGGAGCATCCTTGCTATAGTTCTCAAGATCTCTAGCCAGCGCCTGGATCTCATGGGCCTGCTCTACCACAGGACGGTCTTCAACCATCTTGTAGTTAAAGAGCTGTTCCATGACATACAGCTCGCCACCAGCATCAGAGACCCCAAACTTAGCCTCAAGCGCATCCCAAACATCTTTGCCACTCGGCAGCAAGAGGTACGTGTCCACAAGGCTTTCAGCGAGAACGCTCATGATGGCACCTCTAAACAGGTTATCGGCCGTCACAAAAGCCCGCTCCTCCTCTGGAGTGAACTGTTCGGGCTTCCCCTGTATGACATGCATGATGTTCATTGCTGTCAACCACAGCGTGACCCTCTCGCGCCAACGTTTGTAATTAGACCCATCGAAAACATTTGGTTTGATTGATGCGGCAAAACCAGCTACCGAAAGTCTATTATTAACATAAGGTTTTTGGATTGTTAGAAATTTAGGCATCATTCGGTATATTTTAATTCCAGAAATTAGCAACAAATTCATGACAACAGTGAGTGATCCAATGGTAGCATAACATGTGCCAGTGTTCAAGTTAATTCTCCTAAATAACATGAACAACATGAGAAACCGAAACAAGAACAAAAGGATGTTCAGGGTGTACCCAGAGGCGGGGCCGGTACCGGAGGCACCGGATGCGCCGTCACCAGCTGGAGGAATAGTGTTAACCATCCTCGACTGGCCTTGCTCGAAGTAGTCGATCTAATTTGGTGCAGTGACGAGTCGATGCAGTGGAGTCCCTCGAATGGTCACCGGGACGTAGTCGTTCACGTGAGGAAGAGGGCCACCAGGAAGTAGTCGTTCGGGTTGACGAAGTTGGCCACCAGGAAGTAGTCGTTCACAACAGCGAGCAGGCGCGTACTCGTACGCTCCCCAAAAACCTTATCGCCCGCCTATCCCGAGCAGGATCACTAGACAGGGAGGTTCGGAGGCAACTGCTCACGCAAGCAGAGTGCGCGCATGGCTTACGTTGGGAATGCAAGAGAGCAGCAAAAACAGAGAGAAGAGAGAGGTCTCCTGAAAGGAGTACCAGAGAGGGAGAGTGCTTGTGTGTTCTGGCTATGGGAGGGAGCCCCTCTTATACAGGCGACCAGAGGAGGAGGGGGGATGAACCTGGACACTACATGAGGCAGCAATGGCCATAATGACGGCAGTTATTAGTCAGCCCAATAATGCCATTAAACGTCATCAGTTACTCTCAGTCATCAAATCGGCAGTTACTGGTAACGTTTAAGACTCAATCAATGTCATTTGTGGCAAAAGGTTCATCACACAGCACACGCCGAGCGGCACGGCCACGGCCGCGGCGCGGCGAGCGAGCGCGCGCGTGTGGCACGTCCATCTCCTTTTACCAACTTCACAAGTGGTCCACAGTTGGTCCACTATTTAAGTTAGTATTCCCGTTGACTCTCCATCCGGGATTTAATTCCCTAGCATTTATTAGTGGACCTTTAATTTTTGATTAATTGAGACTTAAATGGGCCAAGTCCCAATTAATCTAACAGTTTGCACCTTCTGATTTTTTTTGTTCTTTCATTTTTTTATCTTTTTTGTTTCTATTTTTGGCTCTGTATGTAGGCATTTAATTGATTTACTACACAGGGGAACAGATTAGGAGTCAATCCAGATTTGCCATGAGGGACAGCCCGTCGATGTCGTGAAGGGCCCATTCTCCTGCCGAGGTTGTTTAAATATTGAGTACTGTCATCTCTTGGTGTGAATGTTAATCCTCACAGCTAAAGACATTTCTCTTTGGTACTATCATCTTGAGTAATTAATGAAATGGTTGTTCCTCCGACAGTATGTGATGGTTGTTCACAAAGGTTCAGTGCCAATGGCATTTGGCGGTACCCAGGAGCCTGCAGCTTATGGTGAGCTGGTTTCCATTGGAGGGCTGAACGCTGATGTCAACAAGAAGCTGAGTGCT
This sequence comes from Echinochloa phyllopogon, assembly GCA_033239725.1. NCBI lineage: Eukaryota > Viridiplantae > Streptophyta > Magnoliopsida > Poales > Poaceae > Echinochloa > Echinochloa phyllopogon. The sequence goes on from BTCW01000012.1 coordinate 22,252,613, forward strand.
GGCATTGCTTCTATTCTGGAATCAAAGCTGTCCATTCCCAAGTCCTGCTTCTACCTCAAGTTCCACGATTCAAAGGCAAGCAGCCACTATTTGTTGTTGACTTGGCATGTGATTCATGGGTCATTTTAACCATCACCAAGTTCTCATTTCAATTTTGTTCTTTGTTAGGCTCATCCTGCACAAGAACATGCTCAATGTTTGCATGCTTTGCATCAAGAATCGTTCATGTAAATAACCATCTGTTGTTTCATGCCATCTTCCTAGCTTTGCTTCTGTTTCTTTTCTGCTTGCTTATGTAGATGGCGTTAGTGTTTTTTATACCCAGTTATATCTTTGCATCGTGCTAATTTTGACTGTTATGTGATGATGCAGCGCTCAGACTTTGGTTGGAATGGCTCCACCTTCTAGATTATTGGGAGGTTCGTAGGCGTGGCTTCAGTGAAGGAAAATTGTGTTACGTAATGTCATGTCCATTTCGTTATGGCTCAATAAGGACGATGTAAGATATCAGCTCGTTTGTGCTGAACTGTTAGGTGAAGAATGTTATGTGGAACTGGGGCACAGACTTGTTTCAATGCAACCTAGCATACTTGTGCTGTGTTGACTTGGTGAAACTTGGTTGGCCCGTAATTATTCGGCCCATCTTGTTTTTGTTTGGTAGGGGACAATGTCTGGTAAGTAAAGTTGAATGGGCATTATTTTCTGGTAAGTGAACTTTGCTGTACGTTATGATTTGCTGGCTTAGCACAGAATTAAAAAGAAAACATATGAGATGAAGGAATAATGCTCCTCAAGTGTGGTGGAAGAGGTGTATTGTATTGTCGGTTTCTTCCTGAACCAAGTACATGGTGCTTGATTGGTATTGAAGAAAAAGGAAGAAGATGCATTGCAGCGGGAGGCTTGCAGCTTTGTTTAAATATTTAAATATTTATACTTTATTTGTTATAAATATTTAGTTGCCCGTAGCAACGCACGGGCACGATCCTAGTGACCTAAAATCAAAATCGGTACTATGTACATGCACAGCGCTGACAGGACAGGTAGACTCAGTTTTTCGTAGTTAGAGCAGCTCCCTGTGTGTACGTGGGAGCAAAACAACCATGGCGGCCGTGTTTCTTTGGGGTAGAAAAAATTTTCCACCTCATTTGACTAATAATTAAGGGTATTAAATAAAGTCAGTTTATAAAACTACATTCACAACCTTAGACTAATTCATGAGATAAATCTAATGAGGCATTTGACCACACGATTAGAGGATAGTTATTGTAGCAGTGTTGTAGTAAATCATGTACTAATTAGGCGCATTATATTCGTCGCGCAAAGTTATACTCATCATTAAAAAAGTTTTACAAATAGACTTCATTTAATAGTCTATGCATGTAAGTTTCCTTTTAGAAAAATATTTCCCAACGGAAAGAAACACGGGCATTTGACCACACGATTAGAGGATAGTTATTGTAGCATTGTTGTAGTAAATCATGTACTAATTAGGCGCATTATATTCGTCGCGCAAAGTTATACTCATCATTAAAAAAGTTTTACAAATAGACTTCATTTAATAGTCCATGCATGTAAGTTTCTTTTTAGAAAAATATTTCCCAACGGAAAGAAACACGGGCTAAACAGAACTGTGCACGCTGCAGCGAACGCTGGTGTCAGAGATGAAAATCACACTCCAAACATGATTCAAACGTAAGTAAATAAAATAATGTTATAGCTGCTCAAAAGCATATACGAGTGATAGAGCACATACCCCAAGACAGCCTGCAACACAGAAGGGCAAATAAAATATGTTTTTTATTTCAATCCGGGGTACGTGCTCTACCACTCGTGTATGCTTTTGAGCAGCTATAACATTATTAGAGCACCATACCGAGCTACCGGAACACTACTACTCCAATTCACGTACCACACTGGAACTGCCCTTAAACCTGTACATATACCAAACATTTAGAGCAAACAAAACACGATACAATGAGTCTCCTTACGACTTTTCTTTCTCGGCCATTCATTTTATTTAAATATTTAGTCTAAATATACTAAAAAATAAGTCATTTAAAAATATCTTATAAAATAATTTGCACAAAAGATAAATATAATACTTTTATAATTTAAATAAAATAAATAATCAAACGCTGTAAAAAACTAACAACCAATATTAACTTAGAACAGAGATATTATTATTTATTTCACTTCGAGAGCTGATATCGAGTACATGCACATAGATAAAAAGTGAAAAAAGAAAAGTCATGCCGTAATTCATCACAGGCGGCATGGTTCATGTGGGTTGCATGCATCAGGGTTGCATCAGCGTGATGCACGCAGAAGAGCGCGCGCCGGTCCCCTGCGGCCGGAAATATCGAATACGGTGGAGTACGCATGTAGGAGTAGTAGATACCTCCAGAGACGTGTTCCGGTCGGGGGATGCTCTGATGGCTCAGGCGCGATTTGTTCCGGCCCTATGCTGCCATTAGCTTGCATGCGGCCGCACGCACGCATGCACGCTTGGACCACGGCGGCGCCCGGACATCCAGAATTAAGATGCCAGCCGCCTCGAGCCATATGGCCCATATCTAGCTAGCGACCTAGCGAAACATCAATTCGATCTTGTGTGTTTTTGGGGAAACGAAAAGCGATAAGGCCGTTGCTGTTTATTATGGCGTCACGGTCGCGTCACCGTGACGCTCCGGGGAACTGGCCGATCGAGCACGTCCACCGGCCGGCACTCGATCATCTATCGATCGGTGCCTCAGTGAGCTAAGCATCTCGCAGACAACCCCTCCATTAATTGATGCCGGTGGTGTTAGCCGCACAATTTTTTTTTGACACATGTTAGTCGCACAATTGCCCCGTCGCTGTCGCGTCTTTCCGTTGTTAACGACATGATATATATAGTGCTCGATCTGCTAGGTAGTGCATGTAGCTGTTTCGAATCCGATGCGCACTCTCTAATAGCTCGGGTAGAATCAGTCTCAAAAAAGGTCAATATCGGGTAGAATCAGCTATCTCTAGTTTCGCAGTCGTTTTGTCAGCAAAACGAAAGTAAAAGGACTTCCCTCTGGGCCGCGTATGTCCATCGATCCAGTCCGCCCCGGTCGATCCGAATTGAACGGACCGCGCGGGAGCGTCGTGCACGGTGGAAAAAGAGAAGAATCGATCGATCAATATATATATGATCGACACCGGGTCACCGGCTGCGCCTGACAACCGATATAGCAGTCGTACGTAGGGATGGTAACGGATTATAATCATTTTTCTCCTTCACAGTCATATTTGATCTTAGTAAAATTTAGCTTAAAACTAATATTATTTTAATCCGATCCTAATTAAATTTAATTCTTAAATTTTTAGGATAAAATTAAGGGCTCTTTATCACCCGTACCGCGTGGATATATGCACGCGCCCGGGTTCAACGGCACCTGCAGAAGCGTTGCCCCGCCCGGTCGCTTGGAGCCCCTGTCGGTCAATCAACTCCACCTCCACAGGCAGCAAAACGCGCCTGGCCGGCCGGCTAGCACGCGCGGAGCGCGACGCCGGCTCAGCTCGATCGGGTTCCCCGTCGCCGTGTGCGTAGCGGTCACGGCCGGCCGCTCGCTTTGTTCCGGGCGGCGAGGCCACCCGCCTATGGTCGTGCGCGCTTGCGCTGATCTGGGCGTGCTGATGGCCGTGCGCCGCGGGCGCTGCTCTTTAATCTTTGTTACCAGGTCCTTTGCCTCTTTTTTATTTTATCTTTTTCGGTCGCCTCTCTCTTTGCATGCATCGAGCGAGCCGAAGGCGTCGTAGTGATCGATCGATGCGTCCCTGTCGCGTGTTCCTCGACCGGCCTATCACGCGCGTGCGCGGGCGCGCGTGGTGCGGTGCCGAAAAGAGCCGGCCCCTGCTCGAGTGCTCCGTTCCGAGACGACCCACGCGCCGCGGCGACCGCTACCACAGTGTGTGTGGCTCGATGCATATATGTCACAGAATGATCCTGGTGAAATCGATCAACACAAGTGGCTGACTATAGGTAGACCGTAGATCGTACCGAAATCAAATGGCTAAAGTGCTATGCATGCATGCATATCTCGTTCTACTACTGTATGCGTCTGATGCGTCGTCCTTGGAGTAAAGCACAAGCCTAGGCTACAAAATGAGTGGACTGTCAACGTAACGGGCGCTTTTACTTTCTCCTTTCCATGACCTTTTCTTACTTAGCTTGCACCGCGTGCACGGTGCACGCACGCTGCATCGCAATGGATCATGGTCTTACGGATGGTGACGTATAGTGAAAAGCGAAAACAATCACTAATAAGCGGATCGATGGAAAAGGCCCGCACGTAACGCAGACGCCAGCTGATCGATCGATGCCCAGCTCCCGTCGCTCGTCCATCAGCTCGCCCCAGTGCCGTCCCTCTCTGCCGCGCGCATACCGCCGGCGGCCTTCTTTTTGGACGTGAATCATGATCGGGACCGGTATTTACTGCAGAGGCCTCGTCGTCGGCGTCGCGCGCCGACGTCGATCACCTGTTCGCGTCTATCATATATATGCGTGGACCACAGCATCGCGTTGCACATGGGGGCCTGCGATCGCGAGCTGAGCGGGCGAGAAGGCGGAAAGGAATTGCGAGGATTTTGCATTGGTAGATCGAGGAGGCTAGAGGCCACGGTCTCTCGCTTTCTGCTGTTTTCGCTGTACGTGGTGGTGTGGCTGGTGGCAGCAGATCGGCGTGCCAGTGCCTTGCCAGGCAGGGCAGCAGCGTCGCGGCCGCGCCGTCCCTCTCGCTCGTCTCGTCCGTTTCTCGGGGATGATGTTGCCAGGCGTTCTGACTACGTGTCGTGAACAAAATCCACGCACCACTTGCTAAAAGTGGCATGCACTACATGCCAGAGGGTTTTTGTCACACGAGCTCGCTGATCTTGCCAGCCAACCACAACGCAAATAGATTAAATCAGCTCACCGGGAAGACACATTAGACGATAGACGACATGCATGCATATATGGCGCACCCAAGCGAGTATGCATGCTGATGGGTCAGCAGAGGCTTTCGGCGCCCCGTAAATATAGAGCCGCGCATCAACGGAAGTGTCCATCAAATAACGCAGAGAACTACAGTATTAATTAGCAGATACGCATTTAAATTTGCATGCATGCAGAGGTGCACCGTGCCATTGCACCACCAGTCCACCACCTACACATGCACATCAGATGATCGAAGATTTCGATCTCGTCACCTGATGCATACGGAGTACCTCGCAGCCAACCGCCTCACACCACACTTTCAAATTTCAAGCATGCTCCCTCCGCACAAACCTATAATAAGACGTACTCACGTACTGTACGCATTTTGTTAGACCATGGAAGCGGTGAAAAGTCGTTACAGTACAGTTCGGTCCCACCACGTCCTTATTTTTTTCCCTTAACAGCGCCAGTACTTAAGAGCGCAACTAAAAGTCAATCAACAACGCGAGACTAAAAGAAAAAACAGGAAACAATACTTAGTACAGATATGATTTTGTTCGGCTAAACGGGCGGCATTTATGAGTTTTCTTCATAGTACGGAGCCTATCAGCCGCGCGCATAGGCCAATTGACATGGAAACACTCTGATCCTAGCTAGTACCACGACTTAGGCCTTGTTTAGATCTTAAATTCTACCTCCAAAGTTCACTATGCAAAAAGAAGATTCTCGTCACATCAAAATGTCATAGCATGCATGGAGTACTTGTCGGTGTTTAGAAATCGTGGTCCCGACACCAACCAGAAATGCGTTGTGTTCCCTCCCCTGATGGTTGATGCAGAAGATAAAACGAGACACGGGTTTATCCTGGTTCCGGTCGTAAGACCGTACTTCCAGCAAGGTGGTACGTGCAAAGTATTATTCTGCACCGGACTGTAAGTAGTAGGGGTACAAGCAGGTTGGGAGAGGAGGCTAGACCTCCGAGTCCCAGATGATTGAGGCGGAGTGCCAATATCGTGGTTTTTTTGAGTGTGTGCGAATTCTCGATCTCTTTTTCTGTGTCTCTCTTGCTCGATCACCCCCTCCTTTTATAGGCCAAGGAGGAGGGGTTACAGGTGTGTGTTGCTGCACAGGCATAGTTGCCGCACAGTAGTAGGAGTGGCGCTGGGCGTGCTTCTTTGTCCTTATTTGCTGCTGCGTGATATTGCGATCCCTATGGTCGATTCTTGTACTGGTGATGACGCCGAGGAATGGTTTTGAGGATCCAAGTCGTCCTTTGTGCGGTAGTGACTCGCCCGTACACTATTTCGAGGGTCTCCCATGCCTGTGCACAGCCCATTCTGTGGGAAATCGCTGTGGGAGTCGGTAGCACAGGGAGTTGGAGAGACCCGGCCTTGTTCGCACAGTGGCGACATGTGCGCACAGCGCCAGGGATGGTCGCATAGTGCTCGGAATGGGCCGCCATGCCTCCATCGTCCTCTCTTCTTCTCCTGCTGTGTGCTCGAGGGTCTCTCCCGCCCGACGGTGGTCTTCGGGTCGTCGGTGTTGGCAGCACAGGAGCTCGGACGGAGTGACGGGCTCTGTTCGCACAGCGCCGGCTTGCCAGCACAGAGCCTCGGTTGGCAGCATAGTTACGGGAGTTGATGGATGCGACGGGGGGGGGGGGAGGGGGTCGTGGCTGTCAGGGCGGTATGGCGAGAAATTTGCCTTTTGACTTTGGACGCACGGTGGTGGTGAGCGCCATTAATTATCCGTCGGAGCGAGGGTCTCGACCGAGGCGGAGCTCTCCCTATTCCGTGGGTCGCTCGAGGCTCGATCCTCAGGCCTCGACCGAAGCGGAGTTCTCCGATTCGCTCGAGGGGTCGGTTCCCTCGAGCGAAGCGGAGATTATGGTTCGCGTCGAGGCACTCCACGGGGCGCCTTGACTGGGCCTTCGTTCGTTGCTGGGCCGTGGGCCTTAACTTCCATTTCTCTTTTTCTGGTTAAGCGCATGAGTTTAATGTTTAACAAGGGTGGTTATCCCATAGGTTTGTGTACCACTAATGATCGCCCCCAACAGTAGCCCCAGAGCCTTTGTTGGAGTAGATTTTAATCCGACAAAGGCTTTTCGTCGTGGGTGCCTATGATAAGGTTTCCCTGAAGAATTCACCCGCAGGTGTAACCCCCGAGGCCTAGGAGGAGTGGATATACTCCTGCAAGGGCTGTCAGCGTTTTGTGCCTTCGTGAGCTACAACACGTTTCGTCTTCAAGGAACTCGACCTTGTGGTGCAAGGAGCCCCCGAGCCCTGGCCCTAGCAAGATCGATCAGGGGCGGTCCTTGACTTTGAGTTACGACCCTCGTCGCCCCGTTCGTGGGGAGGAGGGGTGACGCAATCCATGCTTCCCTCGAACGGGCCGCGAGTCATGGATGCCTCTGTGAGCTGTTAGCGGGTAATTCAAGTGGATATCCTTGCCTCGTTCGATGGAGGTCGGCTTGTGGTCCGGAGACATGTCTCATAAGAGCACTTGTGAATGTTTGCTAGGCAGGGCTCGACCCCGTTCGTTTGGGGTCGAGGGCTCGTTGCTCTCCCTCGGTAGGATCCCTCGACTAGCTGCCTTCATCTTGGACTTGAATATAACATGGAGGGCACCCTCGAGTTTCGTACTCGAGGATAGGCTTGATCGCGTGTGCCCTTGGTTATCCCTGACTCTGTTAGATCTGGGATGCCTGTCAAACCCTCAAGGGGCCAGGACTTCGATCCCCTGATCAGTAGGGCCTCGAGGAGAGGTAACTTACCTCGGAAGCCTTTCGGCTGGCCTCGAGCGTTTATTTTCGTAATCGTGGGCGACATGGCATGGAGTATGCGAAGTGGGCGCGCCTTTTTATGCAGAGCGGCAGAGACATGGGCAGTTACGATGCGACGTATCGTCTGTAACGCCTGGATTCTCGCGCGTAGTGGTTATCCCAACCCGTGGGGCCCGGTCGTCAGTGGCAGCGGTGCCAACCATATTGGATGCGTTTTTCACGCGGCCGGGGTGCCGGTTGCGCTTCGCTTTACATTATAAATAAAGAGACAATGGAAAAGGATTGGCTCACCCAGCCCTTGCCTTCCGATTGCATCTGCTATTTCCAAGCGCCGCCGCTCTTGCCTTTCATCTTCCTCGCACAAAACTCCGCTTTTCACCGCCGCCGTTCGCCATGGTGACCATTGTTGATCCTGCTCCGTGGAGCCCCTCCATCGCCATCGACGCCTATCTCGCCGGGCTGGTGGAGGCCGGGGTGCTGCCGGTGAACAACAACCCAGATGAGCCGATGTGGATTGCGCTGCCATCCAATCACCACGAGCCTTCTCCGTCGGAGGGCTTCGTGGTGAGCCTGGCGTTCGGAGTCCCCGCATCGCCGTTCTTCCGCGGATTGTGCCTCCACTACGGCGTGGAGCTCCACAACTTCGCCCCCAATGCCATCTCGCAAGCGACGGTCTTCGTCGCCGTTTGTGAGGGGTATTTGGGGATAGAGGCTCACTGGGACCTATGGGTTCACCTTTTCCGGGGTGAGCTGCATACGGCCGTAGGTGAGTCAGGGGGTTCCGCCGGGCGGGCCGTGCCAGGGGCCTTACCCTGCACGTTCCGGGGCAGCGGAGCGGGCTGTACATCCCAGCGACGATGACCTCCAACAACGCCGACTGGGACAAGGGATGGTTCTACCTCCGCAACGTCGACAACAAGCTGCCGGAGTACACCGGCAAGGTGCTACGCGAGCGGCCAGAGTCGTGGGGCTACGGTATTTTCCCCGCCGACCATCAGGAGCGATTTCGGGTCTTCACTGACGCCTTCGCCGCGCTGTCGAGGGTAGGATTGACCGCGGTGGGGGAGATTGCGAACTTCAATCAGCGGTATGTCCTGCCGCTGATGGAGAGGACGCTGCGCCTTGACCAGCTCAAGGCGGATTCGCCCTAGCAGGGCTCGAAGATGAAGAAGGGGACCCTCATCCTCGAGTACTGCATGCATCGAGCACGGCGAGCCGTGGAGGTCTCCAAGCTCGATTGCAAGGAGACGGTCCTATTCGCCGTCAAGATGTTTTAAGTTTGATTTAGATTCAACCTTGCTTCCTACCCTCGAGGGTTTCTGACCGTCAATCTTGTATTTTCTCTTCAGGGTTTGTCTCAAAAGGGATATTGCTCCGCTCCCCCTCTTCGCGAGGTTCGTGCGGCCAATTGCCTTTCTGCCGAAAGGCAGAAGGCGCGGAAGGATGCGGCCAAGCAGAAGAAGGAGATGAAGCGCCAACGAAGGGCGGCGCATGAGAAGGAATGCCGCCGTCGGGTCAGGGAGGGGCGCTCCCCGCCTACTACCCCCGAGAGCACCCCAGAGGAGTCCTCCTCGGACGACCTCATGGAGATTCCGCCACCCGCGCCGGTGGCGGCTGAAGTGATTGCGCCCCCGAGGGGGCAAAGCCAGGAGACCCAGTCGTCGTCACGGGGTAGGGAGGACTCGAGCGGCCCGGCGCCTTCGACGGCGGGTGCCCCCCCCCCCCCCCCCGAGTATCGCAGCGGCTGCTGTAGGGGCTCGAGCTCGGAGCCCACCGGCGCCTGGGGCGGACAAGGGGGCCATTGCCCCAGGAGCCACTGGGGCTCAAAGCTCTGCACCCGCGGGCTCGACCCCCGCAAGCGAGACCCTGCCACCGAGGGGTCGTGGTCGTTCGGTGACTCGGCGGCCCTCGAGCAGCAAGAAGCGCAAGCTGAGCAACCTCATCCGAGTTAGGTGGGTTGTTGTTCCTTTCTCGGGCTTAATTCATGAGTTGTTGGTCTAATTCTGTTGACTTGGTTTCTGTCAGCCAACCCGGACCGCCGGCATCGCTTCCGCTGGCGCCAACGAAGGCGCTGAAGGTTTCGGCGCGCGCCACGCCTCGTTCGGCAGTGCCGCCCCCGTCCGGGGCGCCCCAGGCGATGGAGATTGTCGTCCGGTAACGGGCGGCCCTCACGCGACGGGCCGCCCGATCAAGGGGGGAGGCGACGGCTGTAGAAGTATCGGCGGCGGCGGGCGACGAGCGGGTCATGGAGACGACCCCGGTTCTCTCTGTGGAGGATGCGGCCCCTGCCGTTGCGGGGGTGACAGAGACCTCCGTGCCGGCCGAGGGCACGAGGGTGGCGGAAGGTGCGGCCCGCGCTGAAGATGCGGGTCAGGCCGCGGCTGGAGGCAGCGGTACAGCGGAGGCCGAGGAGGTGCCCGGGGCCGGCTCCGCAATGATGACCCTCCCGGCCACCCTCGAGGGTGGTTAGGAGGATGAGGAGAAGGATGCTCCAGGATTCCGTGACGGGACCTGGAGCCCTTGGGAGGAGAGGACCATGGGCACCCTACCTGGCGTTCCGGCCTTCGAGGCCTGGCGCAACTTAGGGCTCTATCGTCGCGGCGTCCCTCCCGGCCTGGCCGAGTCCGCTGAGGCCGAGCGTCTCCTATGGGAGGAACAGCAGGCCTTGGGGACCACGGTCCAAGAAGCTCTGAAGCAAGTCGTCGAACTCCACCTTGGTCGGGGCTTGGACGTTCACCAGGTAAGTGGCTTAATCACTAAATTTGTTGCACGTTTTGTGTCTCTCCCCTTTTTTTCATTTTTATCTGTTGTGTTAATAACAGATCCTGAGGGAAATGGCCGGGCGAAAGGACGCCGAACTTGCTGATGCACACGTCGAGGTGAATCAGCTAAGGGAAGCCTTGAGCCACAATAAGCGGGAACGCCTGCGCGAGAGGACTCTCGCCGTGGAGACGGCAGAGGAGGTCCTTTGGCAGGGGGACGAGCTCCATCGGCGAACGCAGGCGCTGGCAGCGCTCGAGGGTGAGCTTCAGCAGGAGCGTGCCGCCCTTGCCAACGCCTGGGGGCAGCTGCAGCAGCGGGACTCAGCGCTTGCCGCGGCTGAGGCCCAATTGAAAACCCAGGGCGAGGCTATCGACCTGCTCACCGTGACGGTGACGGAGGGAGATGTCGCCATCGCGGAGCTGCGGGCCTCGGTCGAGGCCCAACAAGGAGAGATGGCCACACTCCAGCAGGAGGCCAATACTGCCCGGGAGGCCCTCGCCGAGAAGGAAAAGTCGGTAGAAGGTAAGTCTAGTATGAACTTACCCTAAATTTGGACTGGAGTTTTCGAAAACTTATCTGATTTTGGTGTTGGGCTTTCAGAGGTGCGGAAGACGGCGGAAGAGACCTCCTCACAGGCGGAGTCGCTCCAGGTAGCCTATTCGAAGGCCCAGGAGGACCTCGAGGAGCTACGGGAAGTAGCCATTGCCGTCTGTAAGGAGGTCGAGGGGCCAGACGCCCTCGAGTCCCAGTCGGGCAGCTCGGTGGCCAGCCGTCTAAGGGCCTTGGGCTGTTGCGTTACCGAGCGCCTGAAGGGGGCCCTTCTCCTCGGTGTGCAGAAAACCCTCGGGGTGATCTCGACGCACTTTGTCGTGGACCTCGAGGCGGTCAGCGGTGGCTACGTGGTGCCGCATGATCTCGACGACGACGCCGCGCTGGCCGTCGTGGAGAGTGCCGATGCCGCTGCCTCTGCTCCTGCTGCCACCCTCGCGCGAATCTTCGAAAGCGACCTCCTTCCCGACGCTGAAGACGAAGAGGACGCCACCCCCGAAGACCCCAAAGACCCTGCTCCCTGAGTAGTTTAGGGATATTTATGTAATAAGTACTGTAGTGATTTAAACAATTTCATGTTTTGAAATGTACATTCGAGTTTTTGTTTGAATTATGGTTTCTTTATCACGTTTATCTCACTGAATTTGCAAGGGGCTTGTCGAGGGCAGTATCGTTCATAGACTAACTTTAGCGTAGGGTGGCGAGGGGGATGTCGTATCCTTTCGAAGGCGTAGGCGGTCCCTCGACTCGTCCAGCCCTGGGCCTTAATCATTCTATGCGTTGAACTGCCTTTTGGCAATTACAGGAGATGGACATGATGAAAGAATTTTGAAGAAAAAACTTTAAAATTGGGACAATTTTAGGAGGGGGTGCCCCCCGAATTAGCCCCCGAGTGAGACTTGGCTTTTTTCGATGGTAAGCCTAGTCTTACTCATTTTAAGGTCCTTTATTTTTTTAGTGAAATAAGTACAAATGTACATGAATGCTTGAAAGCTTAAGGGTAGAAGCGACGTAGCTGTTGGATGTTCTAGGCGTTGGCGAACACTTCGCCTTTCACGTTTGCGAGCTTGTATGTGCATGGTTTGAGGACCTCGATGATGATGTAGGGCTCTTCCCATGGCGGTGTGAGCTTATGACGTCCTCGATTTTCTTGTCGCAGCCTTAGCACTAGGTCCCCCTTGTTGAGGTCTCGTCGTCGAACCTTTTGGGCTTGATATTTTCGAAGCGACTGCTGGTACCGGGCCGAATGTAAGACCGCGACGTCTCGAGCCTCATCCGCTTGGTCGAGTGAGTCTTCACGAATTTGCTTGTTCCTTTCCTCTTGGTAGGCTCTGAGCCTTGGGGACCCATATTCCAAGTCTGTGGGGAGGATAGCCTCGGCGCCATAGATGAGAAAAAATAGTGTGAAGCCCGTGGCTCTGCTTGGGGTTGTTCTAAGGCTCCAAATTACCGAGGGTAGTTCTGACATCCATTTTCCGCCGAATCTATTCAGCTTGTTGAATATTCTTGGCTTGAGGCCTTGTAGAATCATGCCGTTGGCACGTTCTACTTGGTCGTTTGTCTGTGGATGTGCTACGGCCAACCAATCCACGCGGATATGGTGGTCGTCACAGAATTCCAAGAATTTCTTGCCTGTAAAGTGGGTGCCATTGTCAGTAATTATCAAATTGGGGACCCCGAACTTGTGAATTATATCTGTGAAGAATTGCACAGCCTGTTCGGATCTGATGTTGCTGATTGGTCGAGCCTCGATCCATTTCGAGAACTTGTCGATGGCCACCGGCAGATGCGTAAAGCCCCCGGGCGCTGCTCGCATTGGACCGACGAGGTCGACCCCCATACGGCGAATGGCCATGTGATAGTAACGGTTTGAAAGACGTGGGCCGGGAGGTGAGTTTTGCGTGCGTAGAATTGACACCCTTCGCAGTTGCGCACGATTTCGTTGGCATCTGCAACAGCCGTGGGCCAGTAGAAGCCTTGGCGAAACGCGTTGCCCACGAGGGTACGGGGCGCCGCGTGGTGGCCGCATACGCCAGCGTGGATGTCTCGAATGAGCTCCCTTCCCTTCGGGATTGGAATGCACCGCTGTAAAATTCCGGAGGGGCTGCGCTTGTACAATTCCCTATCGATGATGTGGAACGACTTGGCCTTTCCCGCGATGCGTCGGGCCTCGGTTCGATCCGAGGGTAGTTCCCTTCAGCTGATCTAGGCAAAGTATTGGTTGCGCCAATCGCGAGACGATGGGGCCTCGTCGATCTCCATAATTTCACCCTCGTCCGCCGAGGATATCTCCTGACTTGAGGCTTCAGGTTCCTCTTTCGAAGGATCCTCGTCCATGGGCTCGATATACGCAGCCCCCGAGGGTTCGGACCTCGAGGGAGCATCAGGAGCTCTGGGAGTTGGCTTGAGGTTGATGCTCGGCTCTGTTAGGTCACGGGCGAATACGTTTGGAGGAACGGTGATCCGCCCTGACGCAATTTTTGCTAATTCATCGGCCTCCTCGTTGTATTTTCATGCGATGTGGTTGAGCTCGAGGCCATGAAATTTGACCTCGAGTCGGCGTACTGCAATGCAATACGATTGCATCTTGTCGTCATGGCAGCTTGCCTCCTTCATAACCTCCTTGATGAATCCGGCCTTGAGGAGCTTGCGCAGCTCCTCACCAATGGCCCTGCGCTTGTGCTCGTCGAAGCGTCGCAGACGTTGAACCACCGGTTTGGAATGGGGCAGGATGTCAAGGGAGTGCTCGGCGACCTCCCTCGGTATGCCTGGCATATCCGAGGGGCTCCACGCGAAGATGTCGGCGTTGGTGCGGAGGAAGTCGACGAGCACCACCTCCTATTTGCTGTCGAGGGTCAAGCTGATCCGCACTGTCTTGTCGCTGGGAACACCTGGGTCGAGGGGCACAGCCTTGGTGTGCTCTGCGGGCTCGAAACTGCCTGCATGCTTCGAAGTGGAGGGGGTGGTTTCGTTCGCCATCTTCTCCAGGTCTGCAATGAGAGCCTCGTCCTCGGCAAGCGCCTCGGCGCTCTCGACGCATTCCACGTCGCATATGTAGGCATGTTCGAACGATGGGGCCACGGTGATGACGTCGTTTGGTCCTGGCATCTTCAACTTGAGGTAGGTATAGTTTGGGATCGTCATAAACTTGGCGTAGCATGGGCGGCCGAGGATGGCGTGGTACGCACCTCGAAATCCCATCACTTCGAAGGTCAGGGTCTCCCTGCAGAAGTTGTTGGGGGTACCGAAGCAAACTGGCAAATCGATCTGCCCGAGGGGCTGAACTCGCTTTCCCGGCGCAATGCCATGGAACGGCGCCTTGCTGGGGCGCAGCGTGTCCCTCCCGATGCCCGTGAGCTCCAAGGATGAAGCGTACATGATGTTGAGGCTGCTGCCTCCATCCATGAGTACCTTGGAGAACCGGGTATTGCCGATGATAGGATCAACGACAAGCGGGTACTGCCCCGGATTCGGGATGTAGTTGGGGTGATCCTCTCGACTGAAGGAGATGGTGTCCTCTGATCAGTCGAGGTACAACGGCCCCGCCTTGTGTATGGAGAATACCTCTCGGCGCTCGCGCTTGCGCTGCCGAGGGGTCATGTTCGCGGTTGGCCCACCGAAAATGAAGAAGACGTTCTCCACCTCCGGGAAGCCTTGGCCACTCTCGTCGCCCGTGTCCTTTTTCCCCCTTCGTCCTTCGAAGCGGCGCGGTTGATGTATTTCTTTAGCATTCCGCACTGCTCGAGGGTGTGGGTTACGACGCCCTTGTGATAAGGGCAAGGTTTGTTGAGCATGTCATCAAAGATGCCGCCTCCTCGAGGGGGCCTCGAGGAGCTTTGGGCGCAGCAGGATCGACTGCGAGGATTTCGTCAGGGTCCTCGGTCTGCTCTTGTCGGCGCGAGGCTTTTAGGGGCTTCTTCCCCTTCTTGCCTTGCCTTTGTTTCTTGGCGGATCCTTTGGACTTGCTGCCCTCCACGGGCGTTTCGTCCGTCCGCTTCCCCCTTCTATCATCAAAGATGGCTCCAACCGCCTCCTCGCTAGAGGCAAAATTGGTGGCGACATCGAACAGTTCGTTTACACTGGTAGGAGGATGGCGTCCTAGCTCGCGCACCAAGTCCCAGCAGGTTGTGCCCTCGAGGAAAGCGTGGATGACTTCGGAGTCGCCCACACTCGGGAGCTCGGTGCAACGCTAGGAGAAGCGGCGGATGAAATCACGAAGGGACTCATTGGATGTTTGGCGACACCCTCAAAGGTACCATGAGTTTCTAGGGCGTAGGTAGGTGCCCTGAAAATTACCCACGAACATTTTCACGAGGTCGTTCCAGTCGTGAATCTGGTTCGCGGGTAGGTGCTCCAGCCATGTCCGCGTAGAATCCGCCAAATGAAGCGGCAAGTTGCGGATGATCATGGCGTCGTCAGTCGCGCCGCCCAATAGACAGGCGAGGCGATAGTCTTTGAGCCACACCCTTGGGTTCGTCTCCCCCGAGTACTTGGTGATAGTCGTCGGCTGCCTGAAACGTGCGGGAATCGGGGACACACGAATCTCCCGGCCAAATACCCGGGTTCCCGGGGGCTATGGCGTTGGCTCTTGTCTTCGTCGCTGTCGTAGCGGCCTCCACGGCGGGGGTGGAAACCGTGAGATGTGCCATCCCGCCTCTTTCTGTTGAGGGTGTTGCGAGCGTCGTCGTCACTGGCGTCACCACGTGTGTAAAGGATTCGCTCCTTGAGAGGCTTCCTCCCGATGCGTTCGTGCACCAAAGGTGTCTTTCCCTTATTTGAGGGCGGGGGTGGCATTGGATTGTCCCTTCGCGGAGTTTGTGCCGATGCCTCGTGCTCCCGTGTTGCTCCACCAGTCTTTGGGACGGCGGAACTGCAGATGCGAGAGGCTGAGCTTTCGGCTTGCTGCACAGCCGCTTGCTCGATTAGGAGCTGCGCCTCTTGGCGCAGGTTTCGGCCTTCGGGCATTGATTGCTCGGGCATGGCTCGGATCAGAATCGCCGCGGCGATAAGCTTTTGGCTTGCCCTGGCTAACGCGAGTAGGTCGTCCACATCGTCATCAGCCTCGATGCGGGCTCGTGCTACGCACGCCGCGCATAGGACGATTGTCCTCAAGCGTTGCCCGGAGCTCTCGGACCTGTCGGCGTTCTTCTTCAAGCTTGGCTTCAAGTTCGCGGACTTGGGCCAGTTGTGCTTGTGCAAGCGCAACGTTGTTATGCGTCTGCTCGTGATCCTTGATGTGTGCTGGCTCTCCTGCCCCGTCATCTCCGCCATCCTTTCCCGGAAGGACGACGAAGCATTCCCTGGCGGGATCGTAATCCCCCTCGCTAGGGTCGTCGGAGCAGGTTAGGCAATAATCTGCCGCACCCTGGAATGATAAGAAGGCCTCTCGATCGCGAAGCCCTGAGTAATCCCATTCGGGGATCCTCCGGCCGCTCTCGGATGCCTCGCTGCCAGAATCGGGGTAGTCGTCGTATGGCGACGTCGCTATGAGGTTGCGAATTGAGATCAGGTGGTGCCCCGACAAATCCTCATACGCCGTCATGTCCGTGTCAACTGATGAAGGGTTGGTCATGGTTGTGGTGCGTGCCTCACCAGGGTTTCGCCACGGGTCGACCGTGCTATCCCCGGCTGGGTGTGCCGCGGTGGCGGTGTTTTTTGCCCTTGTCGTGCCGGACTCAACCCGTTCGGGGGAGCCAGCGCCTGCCGTTCTACATTGCTCCGCGCGCGTTAGCCGCGCGCGTTGACGCGAACGCCTTTGGCGTTGTGGTGATGTTGACGGGAGTGGCCGCGGCATGCTCATGCTGGCATTCCTTGTCAGGAGCTGCATGTCGTAGCCATCGCCAGTCGCCCTGAAGTCAAGACTCCCGAACCGAATTTTGAATCCAGCAGGGAATTGACCTGACGCTGGCATCGAAAAAAGGTTGTCGCGTACGACTCGAGTTGCCATCAAGGGAGATGGTGGATGAAACAATCGATCACAGCGCGAGCCCCCTACCTGGCGTGCCACTGTCGGTGTTTAGAAATCGTGGTCCCGACACCAACCAGAAATGCGCTGTGTTCCCTCCCCTGATGGTTGATGCAAAAGATAAAACAAGACATGGGTTTATCCTGGTTCCGGTCGTAAGACCGTACTTCCAGCAAGGTGGTACGTGCGATGTATTATTCTGCACCGGACTACAAGTAGTAGGGGGTACAAGCAGGTTGGGAGAGGAGGCTAGACCTCCGAGTCCCAGATGATTGCGGCGGAGTGCCAATATCGTGGTTTTTTTGAGTGTGTGCGAATTCTCGATCTCTTTTTCTGTGTCTCTCTTGCTCGATCACCCCCTCCTTTTATAGGCCAAGGAGGAGGGGTTACTGGTGTGTGTTGCTGCACAGGCATAGTTGCCGCACAGTAGTAGGAGTGGCGTTGGGCGTGCTTCTTTGTCCTTGTTTGTTGTTGCGCGATATTGTGATCCCTGTGGTCGATTCTTGTACTGGTGATGACGCCGATGAGTGGTTTTGAGGATCCGAGTCGTCCTTTGTGCGGTAGTGACTCGCCCGTACACTATTTCGAGGGTCTCCCATGCCTGTGCACGGCCCATTCTGTGGGAAATCGCTGTGGGAGTCGGTAGCACAGGGAGTTGGAGAGACCCGGCCCTGTTCGCACAGTGGCGACATGTGCGCACAGCGCCAGGGATGGTCGCATAGTGCTCGGAATCGGCCGCCATGCCTCTGTCGTCCTCTCTTCTTCTCCTACTGTGTGCTCGAGGGTCTCTCCCGCCCGACGGTGGTCTTCGGGTCATCGGTGTTGGCAGCACAGGAGCTCGGAGTGACGGGCTCTGCTCGCACAGCGTCGGCCTGCCCGCACAGAGCCTTGGTTGGCAGCATAGTGACGGGAGTTGGCGGATGCGATGGGGGGGTCGTGGCTGTCAGGGCGGTATGGCGAGAGATTTGCCTTTTGACTTTAGAGGCACGGTGGTGGTGAGCGCCATTAATTGTCCGTCGGAGCGAGGGTCTCGACCGAGGCGGAGCTCTCCCTATTCCGTGGGTCGCTGGAGGCTCGATCCTCAGGCCTCGACCGAAGCGGAGTTCTCCGATTCGCTCGAGGGAACCCCTCGAGCGAAGCGGAGATTATGGTTCGCGTTGAGGCACTCCACAGGACGCCTTGACTGGGCCTTCGTTCGTTGCTGGGCCATGGGCCTTAACTTCCTTTTCTCTTTTTCTGGTTAAGCGCATGAGTTTAATGTTTAATAAGGGTGGTTATCCCATAGGTTTGGGTATCCCTAATGATCGCCCCCAACAGTAGTAAATGTAGATGGAATCAAAAACTAATTGCACAGTTTTGTTGTACTCTGCAAGACGAATATTTTGAGCCTAATTAATCAATTTTTGGACAATTTTTCACACATACAAATGAAATGCTACAGTGGCGCACGCACTACGAGGGGCCAAATTTCACCCCTAAAATTGGGAACGAAACAATGGCTTACTATTTGAGAGCCATCATCTTCCAGAGATTTATCGCAACAGAGACGCCAAACGCGCAAGGCCGCAAGCGATGTCACATAGGAGAATTAATTCAGCGCAGTGTACGTACGTCCACGGCTGATTGTTATTTGTTACTGTAGGTGCGCATCATCGCCTGCAGACACGGGCGATCCATTTATTACCAGCATCGCCGGTTTCTTCGTTTCCGTGGCTCTTTCAAGGGCCACGGGGAGAACTGGCATCGGCTGTATATGGTTGCAAGCGAGGCCACGCCAGGGCAACCTGTGGTAGACCAGAGTGATCGCTGCGAAGACGTCGTCGTGACCGTGATGCGCCTGGAAGAAATGTTGACACGGATCGGAAGTACGTGGCCACCGGAAAAAGACTCGTGTAAGCTCGCCGGCTTCAATTTAATGTCGTCGCGCAGAAGGGACGTTCTCCTCCTCAGTCTTAGCACAGTTTGCTGCACCATGTGGCGTACTTGCCATGGCATATGCATGGACTCGTTGCAACCCTAGCTAACAAGTTGTTTCGGACCCATAATCAACATAGTTAGGCCACAACAGACCTGAGGAAGTCTTGATACGACGAAGGAGGAGGCGTGCTTTGATGAAAGCGCATGTTAATAGAACATAGTGAAATATAATATCAATGATTGTAGGATAAAGAGGGAACGGAAGTGCGCATGTACAATATATTAGCCACGCTTTTGGACCCGACTCTACTAAATCTTAATATTGTGTAAAGTTATTTTCCTAGGTTCTATCTATGGTGGTCATTACATTTCAGTTGGTTCTTCAGTCAGAGTCCAAAAATAATTGAGAGGGAGAGATCTGAATTTAAAATGTTTAGGTGAAAATCATGTGGAACCATGCAAAAAGACCACACTTCGAGTCAATTTTGTTAGGGTGAAGTCTTGTTTACACCCTCCAACTAATATGATAGTCCAATTTTCAACACTTAAGCACAAAACTGGATAGGAATAGCTATTCAGCTACTGAAACCGGGATTTGGACCTTTGAGTAGTTTTAAAGGTGATTTTTTTATTTTTAGAAAAAATAAAAATCTAATTTAATCTAAAAGGCTATTTATTTGAAGTCATAAAAATATGAAAACTGTATCAAAAGTTTTCTAGAAATTTATCTATCTATTAATGTTTCATTTGGAGTTATTTTGACCTTATGCAATACAATGCAAAAATAACAATTTAAATTAAATCAAAGGAATAAAACGGTAGGACACATGCGCATAAATGATATGAATAACTCCAATTAATGCATCAACAGATAGGTTACATTTTATAAAATGTTGGTACTAATTTCAGATTTTTCTAATTTAAACTAAAATATTTATGATTTTTTTAATTAAATCAGAATCTTTTAATTTCTAGAAAATTTAAAATCACCTTTAAAACCACTCCAAGGACCAAATATATCGTGTTTCAACAATTGGATGGCCTTTGGTGTCTAGTTTTGTAATTAGGGTTGAAAATAGGACTATTGTGTTAGTTGGAGGTTGTAAACAAGACTTTTTCCCATTTTGTTATAACGGTAGACTTGTGTTATTTAGAAGATTTAGTTTATAAATGGTGGCTAATATTTTACAGCATATGAGGATAATTTACTAATTCAAAGCAGGTATTAGGAATTATTGGATTAAATTTTCATAATGATTAACATGAATAATTTAGAAACACATTAGATCCAAATGGCTATTATTGTAAGTGATAATCAAAAATCACCAAATCCATGGTTTTTTTTGTTTACTAGAGTATTTTTAGGAGCTATCTACTTTCCTAGTGCAACTCATGTGAGGATCAAGATGAAAGCTCTAAATGAGCATCCGGTTGTTAAGGGTAAGGTAAAATGGCGGATGCCTCTCCATATATACACTACTTTTATTATTAAATCTCATGGCCATTATACCATGTTTTCCCCAAGTATTAATCGTAGTGGCATTGTCTTGCATTGATTCTGTCAAGCCAAAGTGTCGTATCTTGCTCTAACCCCAAATACTCCAAGGCACATTTTTACCTCCGAGACGTATTTTTACATCTACTTTCTAATTTACTGATAAGCACCATGTATCATCACAAACTTTATATAAATGGAGGCAGCACTGGATATATAGGTTTCATCCGGCCTACATGAAATGGGGGTGGTGTGACACACATGATGGAGTATTGGAGTGGAAAGCATTTGGTTGATGAGTGGAGTTGCTTTCCCTTTGCAACTTTGTCTGAAACGGTAATCTATAAAAACTGCTGCCTTTTGAGGGATGCAGTAAAACCAACAAGAAATTCGTGGGGTGATCTCAAACGTGTTGGAAAATCGTGCTGGAGGTTGGAACATAGAACTTACCGTGCTGATACCTCAAAACGAAAATAGAGAAAAGTTTGATTTCCAGCATTTTTTACATGTTCTGTGTTCCTTTTCATCCCTAAGCAAAGCATACGCATGACATGTAGGGATGAAAACGATTACGGAAATTCTCGATCGACCAAGTTTCGTTTCCGAGATTTTTCCGTTCCAATGAAACGGAAACGGTACATGTCGGAAAACGATACGAAAATGATAATGGATTTATACCGTCGAATAGTTCTATCGATCGAATTTAGTCGGAAATTTTCCGTTGGAATTCTGAATTCGGCCCAGTTAAATCATTGAGGTCCAAAATTCACAGCAACCCTTCTACTTCGCCTAAAATTTTCTTTGTCGCAAATGAAAATGAATCCCCACCCTATATAGCTTCATTGATTTTTATCAAAAATGTACATGCATAAATGATATATAAATACGTAATAATGTTGGTTGTTGAAATTGGCCTACAAAGTTTTCGATTTGAAGTTTTCGACGTTTTCGTTTCCGATATACCGACTTTTCCGCTATCGCTATCGTTTCCGAAATTATCGTTTCCGATTTCGTTTCCGAGTAAAAAAATATGGTTAGGAAATAATAATGAAAATTTTCGATAGTTTCCGACCGATTTCATCCCTAATAACATGCATGGGGCTTTTCAAAGCCTCCAAAGGACTATACATGCATGTAAGTTTAGTGAACAAACTAACGAAACAAAAGATTCTTTTAAAAAAAGAAAAGAAATGCTACATCACCTATCAGTACTCTCTAGATATTTTATTTTTCCTCTTAATTCTGTGGCACCTAATTAAGCAGCTAAACTCACTCATCAGAGAAAAGCTTCTGGTCCCTTCATCATCTACGTTAGCCAACCAGTGCCGCACGCATATGCCGCCCTAGCCCCCTAGCTAGCGGGGTAGCCTCCCGGCGGCCCGGCGCGACCGCGCGTACAGCACGGTGCACAGCGCCGTGCCCAGGGCGCAGGCGGCGCCCCAGAGGATGAAGCTGTCCCGGTAGCAAACGGCGCCGAGGCATCGGTTGCCGCCGCGCGCGCCCCTCTGGTACAGGTACGCGGCGAGGTAGCCGAAGCAGAGCGAGCCCAGGGGGATGTTGCCCACCACCACGTTGTGGTTGACGCCGAAGTTCTTGGTGCCGAACAGCTCGTTCGTCGCCGACGCGGCCACCGAGGTGATGGCGCCCGTGCAAGTCCCGATCACCGCCGTGCTGGCGTACAGGGACATGTTCCGCGGGTGCAGCAGCAGGAAGAACGCGCCGGACATGGGCGCCATCAGCGCCGCCATGGACCCCGTTCTCGACAGGGAGTAGCCGCTCCTGCTCGATCATGCACGCACATTTTTTTTCCTTGTCAGTACGAGTAGCACAAATTGATCGAGATGTGGCGTGCAAGAGTGAGGAGGAGAAGAGAGGATGCCATGGACGAATGGGGTGACTTGCTTACTTGGCAGTGTAGTAGTCCAAGAAGGCCGGAAGGAGGCGACCGAAGAAGCCGAACGAGGAGGACAGGGAGACCAGAGTGGACGCGTCGGCGAGTCCGCGGGACTCGGCGATCTGGCCAAGGTTGTTGAGGAAGACCAACCCCAGCGTGCCGCTGAACATGTAGCTGAAAAAGTAGAGCCAGAAGTCAAGCTTCCTCAGCAGGCGGAGGCCGCCGACCTCCTCTTGACCACTAGTACTCTGTGGCTCGGCCCCCTGCGCTTGCTCCTCTTGCTTGTCCTCCGCAGTAGCCACAAGCTCGACCGCGGACACCGACACCGCGGTCTCGGGCTCGTCGGAGTCGTGGTCGTGGACCCGGTTCTCCCACTTGGCCTCCCGTATCTTGGCCAAGCTCTCCCGGACCCTGAGCACCACAGGGATCAGCAGCGGCAGGGCGAGCAGCACGAAGAAGCTGGCCATGTGCTCCCTGGTGGAGAGGCCGATGGACTTGGCGCCGATGCTGCCGATGATGGCGCAGGCCCCGGTGGCCAGGGTGATGGAGAACATGGCGAGGAACGGCGCCTCGGTCCTCTTGCGGCCCTTGACGAGCTCGACCACCCGGAGGGACGGCGCCGCCACGAGCGTGACGGCCATCGGGACGACGGCATTGAGGAGGAGGTACACCTTGGTGGTGGAGTACCTGGCCCTGAGCGCCCTGGGGAGGGTCTCGGCGATGGTGGTGTAGAGCTTGGCGCTGAGCCCGAGGTAGCTCGTGGCGAGGCTGACGGCGACGCGGCTGTCAGAGGGGAAGTTTTTGATGCAGAGGAGGTAGCAGACGGTGTTGATCCAGCAGATGCCGTTGCCGGCGAGGGAGGTGAGCAGGAACAGGTGCCAGTAGGCGAGCCCCTGCCGCTCGAGGAAGAGGAACTGGACGCCGTAGCCGACGAGGCCGAACGCGGCGCCCGTGAGCGCCACGGCCCAGAGCGGGAGGTGCAGCGCGGCCACCCCGGCGAGCCAGCCGAAGAGCTTGCCGGCGTCGGAGGCGAAGGCGAGGAAGTTGAGGCGCACCTGGGAGATGCCCTTGATCTCCTTGAGCTGCGACGAGTAGACGGGGAAGTCGGCGTTGGGCCCGTTGATGGTCTGGAGCCAGACGCTCCCGACCAGGCTCAGCCAGTGGGCCGACGAAGGAGACGACATCTCGGTCGACTCGTCTCGCGGGGAAGAGGATTTTTCCGGTGGCGCTAGCTTGTTGCCGGCCACACCGATAGATGGAGGTGTGGTACTTATGCGATCTCGGCGAGTAGTGGGCCGACGGCGATCAACGAACCGCCAACGATGATGGCGATGGCTGTGGCTCCGATGTGGCTATGTGGTTTCTCCTTGTCCATAGTGCGCCGCGACATTCCGCTGCTTATATAGCGCTCCGGGCCTGGGCCAGGAGGGACGACTGGTAGTGGCAGCGTGGGCGCGCATGCACCTGACGTGACGGAGATGGCCGGCCAAGGTTGGCAGCGCGTACCCGTACTCGAGAAGGCAGCAACACTGGCTCTGCACTGCAGATCGTGGGACGCGAGACGTACTTCAGCAGGTCCGCAGGTGCGAGACCACAGTAGCTACTAGTGCCTCATTCAAACCGTCGGTCCGTCGTTAGTTTGGAAGCTACTACCACTCCATCGTTCGTCAACTTTGGGCGCCGGTAATTACTTCTGGCGCAGAACGTGAAGCCCGGCGCGCGGGTAGTTCACGGCTCGGGGAACGCCCTGCCTCCGATCTGGAGCTAGCAGTGGAAGTCGTCCGATCGCTCGCCGCGCGGTCAGCCGCCGGCCACGACGGCGGCCTGGTCGATCGTCAGCGGGCAGCGGCAACGACCGCGTTCCGCGACGTGTTGGGCCGTGCGGGGGAACGTGCGTGGTTGGCCGCGAGGCCGCGGGGCGTCATGTCATGGTGTCAATCCGGGGTTGTACGTGCGAGACGGCCAGGCTCGTAACTGCACGGCACATCACAGATCATACCGAGGAGCCGTCCGGGGTTAGTTGGATGGCTGGGGTAGCAGCCTGTGGTTCGAGAGTTCACAGCTCCTGACGTCCGCATTTGCAGGTGGGAGGCTCCGCCACAGCCCACGGCATGCCGTTGATGCTTCTGAATTTCTGATGTGATCGAATCCTTTCGCACGGCCGGGGGCCGGGCCACCCCGCGTACGTGCAGGTACAGGTTTCGTATTTGGGCATGTGTGTACACACGTGCGCATCGATGGAACGTACACATCCGGTCCTCGATCTCCACGTTGTGCAAGATGAGATCAGACGGTTGATCTGATGTTGTGTTTGGGTATGTACACGGGTTCAGTTCCGTGTGCACGTTCCTTGGGATCGGTTGTCGGCCATCATCCATGCATGGTTCGTATGATCGATCTAGTGTGGTTGGGTGGTCATGTCCAGTTGGTTCCATAAAGACTTCCAACCGGGATTCTTGTACTCGATCAGCTGGCGTTCGGCAGCGTCTCGACGCACATCAGAATATCAGGTTACTGTAGTCTAGCACGCGGCCGTACAATCAGACACAGATACCAGAGAGAGGGTTAGGCAGGTGTCTGTACAATCATACGGAGCTATCAGGCCAATGAGCTAGCTAGATTGATCGTGGTACTACTGGTACATGCATGCAGTCATCTGTAGGCTCGTCTGCTAACCCCGCCGTCGTTTCAGCCTGGGTAGCCTGATATTATTTACCGTGTGGAGGCAAAATTCGTAACGCGCTGGCATGCATGACAAAATCTATGAGCATGTGAAAATGATGATGGTCAGGCCGAAACATAAGAGTCTGGGATCACGAATTCAGGCCTCTCAAGCATATCCGCGACGATCTCGCGTCTGAAAGCCTGAAAAAAAAAGACGGAAGAGTAAATCCTTAAAGCATGCATGGTCACCCTAATTACAAACGCACTAGGGCAGGGTTATCTGCTCTTCACCGACCTCTGCATGATGCATCGCACGAAGCTGTCAGGCTAATGAGCTAGATAGATTAATTGTGGTCTACTAGTACACATGTACTCATCTGCTAACCCTGCCGTCATTTCAGCCTGAGTAGCTTGACATTGTTTACCGTGTAGAGAATCCAATTCGTCATGCTGACATGCATGACAAATCAGCATGTGAAATTGGTGCCCAGGCCGAAACCTAAGACCCGGATCACGAATTAAGACCTCGCAGGAATACTTGCGACAATGCGAGAAAAAAAATCGCATCTGAAAGGCCGACAAACAAAACGGAAGAGTAAATCATTAAAGCATGGTCACCTTACGGTATCTGCTTTTCACTGACCCCTGCATGATGCATCTCGCTTCGTTCTCGAACCCTCTTGTTCGTCTACATGACGTGGATACCCCAGGCTCCAGCTGCTAGCACAGCTGACGACTGCAATTGATAACGAAGTTTAAGAGATATATAGCGCTATTTCCTGTTTCTGATAGTGAGCTACTGGTAACTGTTTACATCCAAGAAAAAGGAAAAAAAAAATCTCTATTCATCTTCTACTCCTCTGCCAACAGATCAGATGTTCGACGCACAAACAGCTAGCTCAATGCGTGGTCGTCTGACGATTACATGCATGCATTTCTGAATCCTAGTGAATTAGACTCACTCGCTCAAAAAGATAAGATTGGGGAAATCTAAAATTAAACTAACCAATGTTTCGAAAAAAAAAATTAAACTAACCCCTGTAGCACCACAATTAGTAGGAATGACATCAGCAGGCTCCCGGATGAGCTGCAGCAGACCAGTAGGAACGCACGGGCGAATGCGCCACGCACCACCATCAATCACCAACTCCGACCACTCTCAGTCACTTTTACGCGCACCTGACTGACCAGGTCGTCAGGTGGATCGGATAAACAAACACATGCAGTCCTGCAGCACTCGCCATTAGGCCAGCGTTTTTTCAGAATAAAATTTCAGGCCTCAGTGAGACTGCACAGCGCCGCCCGTATCCTTTGTAGGGTAGTGGGTTTAGACATTATTAGTTGCCCCTGCTAAGAAACAAAAAGCAGCGAAACTCTGGTGGCAAAAAGCACAGGGCGCACTGCCGATCAATGACGAGCAGAGGAGATCAGGCCGAT
Source organism: Echinochloa phyllopogon (assembly GCA_033239725.1). Taxonomy (NCBI): domain Eukaryota; kingdom Viridiplantae; phylum Streptophyta; class Magnoliopsida; order Poales; family Poaceae; genus Echinochloa; species Echinochloa phyllopogon. The sequence continues at coordinate 22,279,018 of BTCW01000012.1, forward strand.
ATGCTCTGCTCGTCATCAGCATCGGTTCGATCCACCGATCCCAGGCCACGTCACCCTTGCATCATCAAATGCCTCCCTCTAGCTCTAACAGCACTCGTCATCGCATAATCGCTCTGGTTTCTGCAGTCCGCGCGGCTATGCCGAGCGCAACGGATGCCGCTCACCAATCAGGCAATCAATCCTGCAGTGCCGAACAGACGCCATAGCCTCAAGACTGAGCACTACAGCTCTGCCGTGGGAGCATCTGAGCTCGCTTCCCCTTCCTCTCGAAACATCCATGTCGGCCCGGCCAGGATCACGTCCGCGAGCCTGGGCTCTGCTCACTAGAAGCCAGGGAGTGCTCTGCTTCCGCGCCGTCCGCGTCGCGGCGTGCGCGCGCGCGCGTCTCGCTAGTGCCCAGCTGCATGCCGGTGCGCGACCGAGCGCGCGCGCCCTTTTCCCGGTCGGCATCCGCGTCCGGGAGTGAACGCGGACGCGGCTAGTTCGCCGGGGGATGCACGTACGGTGACGAGCTCGTCGGGTTCGTGGTCGTGGCCGGGGCGCATACTCATTGTGCCCGGGACCGCGGGGAGAAATCATCGGCGCGACTAATCATCGCGCGCGTGATTTTTCCGCCTCTGTCGCCTGAAGGCCACGCTACGCCTGCGCAATTGTCTGTTTTTGGTTCGTTTTTTTTTCGGCCCATCTCACCGGTAAGGCTCATCTTGCACGTCTTTTTTTCCTTCCCACTGGTTCTGTTTGCTTGTTCGTCTTGTTGTGGCGGCTTGTTCACGTTTCTCCAGCATCAGTGCGACGACTGTGGATATTGAACGCTACCAAATGTTCAGCTGCTATTTTGTTTTCTTTTGCTTCTACATTCATTTTCGTTCTCTTTATTTTTTTTTTGTTTTCTTCGCTTTTTGTTTTATTTTCCTTGCCCTGTTCTTTTTGCTTATTTTATTACTTTGCTATGCTTCTTTATAACATGCAATATTTTTTTAGTACATAATTCTAATAATAAAAGTTGTTGTTTATTTTTATGTTTTATATTATTTTGATAGATAAACTATATGGACTTGTTTGATCATGTTGTAAATTTATATGTTCACTTTACAAACTAATATGTTCGTGATACAGATTTATTTGATCACTGTATTAAATAATTTATTCACGATGTAGACTCATTTGTTCGCTATGTTAAATAATTTATTCGCAATGTGAAATACATTTGTTCTCTGAGTAAAATTATATGTTCACATGTTTAACCATTTTATCCATTTGGTAGACTAATTTATTCATAATGTTAAAGTATTGTGCACTTCATAAACTAAATTGTTCACGATGCAGACCTATTTGTTTGCTATATTAAATTATTTGTTCGTGACGTTGATTTATTTGTTCGCTATGTAAAATAATTTGTCCGCGATGTGTAATACATTTGTTCACACTATACTATAATTTGTTTGTGATGTGGAATATATTTGTTCGCTCTATACTATAATTTGTTCGTCATTTAGGTTTTTGTTCGCAGAAAATAACTATTTGTTCGTATTGTTTAGGTATTTGTTCGTATTGTTTAGGTATTTGTTCGCAGTAGCAAAAAATGTTCTAGCTTAATAAAAAAATGTTCGCAAAAGAAATATCATCTAAATATAGTCAAGTGACATCTTGTTTTAAAGATTTTATCGCAATAAATATTATGGTGCGATCGAAATTTTATTTGGATGCTTGATTTTAGAGCAATGCATTTTTTTTAATCAAACTTGCTTTGCATGCAAGTGATGTCATCTACGTGGATCGATGCGTCCGCTGTTTCGGGTTTGTCACCTGCTACGTAGTACGAATGTATCGTTCTTCTTAATCAGTGCAATAGCTCAACGACAAAACAATCGGTCCAAGCAGCCCAATAAAAAAATCGAAGGCGTGTCCGGTTTTTTGGGTTTTTTCGGACGATAGGTGTCTCCGCATCGCCGCCGTGATGGCTAGACGCGCCCAGAAATCATTGCCTCCATCATCTCCCCCCGCGCGAAAGATATGTGCACCGGCCGGCCGGAGAGGCGCTTTGTGACTGGGCGCTGGTGCGCTCGGGGTGCGGCGGTGCCGCCCGACCGCCGGCACGACGGTTGGTGTCGTTCGAACCACGGCACTGCGCTAGTGGATTGGAATCGCCCTCGGTCCAGCAAAATAGCTGCGCCGGCCATGTTTTATTTTCTGAGAGGGCTGCGCCGGCCTTCTTGAGCCGAAAGGCGCGCGGCCGTGGGATTTTTGCCGAAAGGAGAAGATGCGGCCCAAGTATTCCGCGCGCAAAGGTTAAGGAGATGAGCCGCCGAAAGGCTGGGTAAAGGAGATGTAGCAGCCCAAGGGCCGTAGAGGTGAAGCCCAGAGAGCCGAATTCCATTGGGATCCGGGCCTTGTGTGAGAGGTTGGCAGCCCTGTATTAGTGTAGTAGCACGGCCCATAAAATGAGACCTAAGTCCTGAAAGCATAAAATCGAATATTCAGTAACAAACAAGTAGGGTAATCCCCTTTCCTGCCATTGTAATTCCCCTCAGTCCCTTTTCATTGAACTGTCAACGACATAGGTGGACCACGCGTGTCAGTGATGCATATACATGTGGTAAAATTCTTGCAAAAGCGAATAAAGGACAGACGGAAAAAAAAGTTCACAATAGCACAGTGACAATCATCGATCTGAAAAACAATTAAGGGGGTGTTTAGATTCCCCGACTAAAGTTTTAGTCCGGTCACATAGCATATAAGAATGCTAATTAAAAATATTAAATATAGATTAATTAAAAAACCCATTAAACGAGGGCTAATTTGCATTACGAATCTATTAAGCCTAATTAGTTTATAATTAGATAATGTAATCATATGCTAATTATATATTAATTATAGCTTAATTAGGTTTGTTAGGTCCTTCTCGTGAAGTAGACATGACTTATATAATTAATTTTATAATTAGTTTATGTTTAATACATGCAATTGTTATTTATTTAAGAGACTAAACTTTAGCCCCTTGATCCAAACACCCCTGAATAAGTAGAAAAATAAGTAGGTGCAAACGGAGGTACTCGCACTGCACAGTCGCACGTAATCATACTCCTTCTGTCCTACAATATAAGCATTTAAAGCATTCAAATATAAAAAATAGTAGGATTGCTAAAAAAACATCTATACCCCTCATTTTACACTATCCCTCAACTCTCCACCCATCCACCTATTTAGTTTTGTCCTGTCCCTATGAATGCTTGCAATTTGGTATAATTTGAACCGTAGAAATGCTACCGGGAAGAGAGTACATACACACCGCGCAAAGTGCAAACGAGTGAGTCAGCCGTGACTATCGGCAGATTCCTTGCATGGGTCATGCATGACATCAGCTAATCTATCTTTTCTGCTGCTCCGCTCTCTCGTCCGTGCCAAATGACTGCCTGGCAGCATGCAGTCATGCACGTGTGCGGCCCAAGCCGAAGGGATCAATCGACAATCGTCTTTCACTCCGAGGAACAGAAGTGAGAAAAGAAAATTCTCTGAAGAACAGAAGTGAGAAAAATCTCTGGCATACCGCTTAATCTTTGTATATTTGGCCACAGAATTATTATAGATTTTGATTACATCTACTAGCAAAGATCTGTAAATGTTGTTCCCCATGTAATCTCTGGCATACCGCTTAATCTTTGTATATGTGGAACGTACAGATTATTATAGAATTTTGATTGCATCTACTAGCATCTTATATGTATGACGAATGCTTCAGGTTAATAAGTTACTGAAATGCTGACGATAAGTTCGATTTGTGGTGCTACTGATCCTGCACTAAGCTAGCAACTTTTTTTGCTAAGCTAGCAACTAGCATGTGTGTCTATCTCACTATCATCTGAGCCCACATTTCGCATGCCCTGCATAATATAATGAACCTCATGAGTCATCACTTACGTTTTGCGACGCCCAACTTGCATATGGTGTTGTCACTGACTCTCTGGGACAAGCAAGCCGTGCATGTCGCGTCTGCTGTGTTGGATCAGGAGAGTGACTCGGCACCAGTTAGCTAATGCAATACAAGCGAGCGGGGAGCCCAGACAAAGAGATATGATAATTGATTGAAGACATGGCTGAGTACCAGCAGAGCTGATAAGACGGATGCAGAAAACCTTACCGCGATCTTGCAAACGGTGGCCTGCTCTGAGTCCGAGCTGGTCCCTGTGCACTCCATTTCCCTATAAAGAAGGATGTTCTTCACGTACAGAAGTCTCGCGCTGTGCAGATAATAAGGGGTAATTAAGCTGAGCTGAGTCCCGGAGAAGCAAGTGAGCAGAGAGAGATGCAAAACAGGACACGGGCAAGGTCCAGTTTGCTGACGATCACGTCGGCATCTGGACGCCGTAGAAAACTAGAAATAATGCACGTCCAGTTTACTGGCTGGCGATCACGTCACGTCGACATCTGGACGTCGTAGAAAACTAGAAATCCACAGTAAAAATCCTCGGAGAAACATGTCAGCGGTCATTGTTCTGCGGGGTTCAAGTTAAGCCAGGTGGGCGTCATGTTAGATACACCACACCGCAAGTTATGGCCTTCTCCTAAATTTACTATGCAAAAAGAAGATTCTCCGTCACATTAAAATGTCATAACATGCATTGAGTACTAAATGTAGATTGAATCAAAAACTAATTACACAGTTTTGTTGTGATCTGTGAGACGAACATTTTGAGCCTAATTAATCAATTTTTGGACAATTTTTCACAAATACAAACGAAATGCTGCGTCACTATAGCATTTCGTTTGTATTTGTGAAAAATTGTCCAAAAATTGATTAATTAGGCTCAAAATGTTCGTCTCATGGAGCACAGCAAAACTGTGCAATTAGTTTTTGATTTCATCTACATTTAATACTCCATGCATGTTATGACATTTTGATGTGACGGTGAATCTTCTTTTTGCATAGTAAATTTGGGAGTTGGTTTTGGGATCTAAACAAGGCCTACCAAATTTGGAAGTATAGTGTCACTTCGTAATCATTGTGCACTGTAGCATTTCGTTTGTATGTGTAAAAAATTGTCCAAAAATTGATTAATTACGCTCAAAATGTTCGTATCGTAGAGTACAACAAAACTGTGCAATTAGTTTTTGATTTCATCAACATTTAGTACTTCATGCATGTTAGGACATTTTGATGTGATGAGAATCTTTTTTTTTTGTACAGTGAACTTTGGGGGTGGCCTTGTTTAGATGCCAATTTGACACCCCTAAATTTGGGAGTTGGAAAACCGAGGCGCACTATAGCATTTCGTTTGTATGTGTGAAAAATTATCCAAAAATTGATTAATTAGGCTCAAAATGTTCGTCTCGTAGAGTACAACAAAATTGTACAATTAATTTTTGATTTTATCTACATTTAGTACTCCATGCATGCTATGACATTTTGATGTGATGGAAATCTTCTTTTTGCATAGTGAACTTTGGAGGTAGAATTTGGGAGCTCAGATCTAAACACGGCCTATGATTGAAGCGTGTACAGCTTACCGTTTTCTTGAGAAGCTAGCGGCAACAACCTCAAACAGATGGCAACAGCGCAATTGCCCATCCCGTCCGTCCAAATCAGGTCAGGTTTGTCCCACAGATAGACCCACACGTTAGGTGTAGTTAGGGACCTCAACTCGCATGATATGCCAATAAGATAAGTGACTAAATAGATGATTCTAGAGAGGACGATCATCTTATCAAACTTACCTTTTTATATAAAAAAAGGAAGAACACACTGAGAGAGCGAAAGGTTTGTAGGTAGCTCAGTGCCCGCTGACTGTGAACTCAAAATGTGCTTGCGCCCGTGCATTAGCTTAGTAAAATTTGCAGAATTTTGGCACAGAAACCGAGCAGACGTGGACGATGAGGGTGAGGGCAGTTCATATCTCACCACCTGTCGTGTTCCACGAGAAATATGTGCAGTTCGTGATCGTGGACAGGGACCGCAGCTAGCTCATCGGCAATTTTTTGCCGGTCTCAAGCTAGCCGCGCCGTTTCGTTCACGCAGCAGACCAGACCCGTGAACAGTTTGCTTTGCCTATGCATGCCACGCGCCTGCATGCTACGCATGTGGTCTGTTCTATCGGTGGCGACAGCGACGTTAGTTGGTAGTTAGTCGATGGAGACGGTGTCATGGCCCATACGTCAGTGTCAACGAATCTCTTTATAGTACCGCAGAGGATTTAATTTGCTTCCCGTGAAACGCACCTACCAGCTCGTTTATTTGCCGGTGTGTAGCGTCTCCGATCGAGCTCAACACAGCCAGCTGAGCCAGTCTCCGAAATCTAGTAAAGTTCAACATGGATCGGAACTATATATAACCCTTTTCGGATATCCCAAACAGCTTTCGTTAGAGGATAGGGTCGTACTGCGCTGCTGGTTTCGATCGGTTTGGTATGCTGGGCAAGATTTGCTCCAGCTGCCGTTAGTCCGCGACTGTGCGTGCCGTGTTCCTCTTGCTTTCTTTTGGTGCTGAGAATGTGTGCGAGAGAGTTGAACGGTGCAATTTCATTGCTATTTTATAAGAAATTCAGTCCAAATCAGACACAAATCGAACACAAAATCCACGATCCGGAGGATGCCTGAAATGTACTGGTACAAATTGGCCGGCGGCACGTCTCGTTCTCGCACCAAGCAAGCCACCGCCGTCGCCGCCGCCGTCTCGCCGAGAGCAGGGGGAGGGGGCAGGCTGGTCATTTTACCCACCGTCGTCGTCTTCCTACGTCCCACCCGCAAAACCCATCTGGCCATCTATTTATAGGCGTCGCCATGGCCTCCGCCACCATTAACCAGCAGCTCACGCACACCCGCCGCGGCCGCTCCCGGAGGCCGTCCCCACCGACCCGCGCAGAGAGAGACCCACAGCGCCGGACATGCAGCGCCTCGCCTCTTCCCGGAGGCTGCTCCGGGCCGCGCTAGCGCCCGCCCGGGCCAACTCCAGCCTCTCCGCGGCCGCCGCCGCGCCAGCGCTGGAGAATGGCGCCGCCTTGCCGAAGATGCCCGACTTCGACTACACGCCGCCGCTGTACGAGGGGCCGCGCGCCGAGGAGATCTTCCGGAAGCGGGCCGAGTTCCTCAGCCCGTCCCTGTTCCACTTCTACGACCGCCCTGTACGTTCGCCACTCCCCCTCGCAATCACCACTCCAGTTTTGTGGGAAGGAACCAGATTGATAGGGGAAAAAAAGAGAAACGACCGTTTGATATACTTCCAGATTCCAATCATTTCCCGGGAAACCGGCATCGATCAAACAAACTAACAAAGTAGTATCAGTTAGAAACGAACTGTTGAACTGCAACATTTTTTGGAACTACGGCCTCCGTTCCAAACTATAGGCCGTTTCATTTTTTTACCACAAGTTTGATCGCTCGTTTTATTCAGAAAATTTATGTAAATATAGTCAAATTTAAGTCAATTTTAAAGAATAATTATTAATAAAGTAAGGCACCACAATCATTAGAATTTTGTGGTGCAATTCTGCAACGATCATTAGAATTTTGCAACAGGGCATATGAAAATGTATTTTCCTGAGTTTTCTACTTTTTCTGAATGATTATCTCTTGCTGATCGCTTTTATTATTTATTTGTTTGTTTATGTTTTATTATGGGAAATACCGTCTTCTAGGTGGTCCTTTTGGAGAGTAGTGAGTGATATTTTTCGGTTTTTGATAGGTTTGGTAGGAATGCCGAATACCATACTCCCATAGTCCCATGTGCTCTGTTCTTACCTGAAGTCAGATGCGATCTGATACTAATAGCGAGCTCTGTCCCAAGGAATCCCCAAAGATGCTAGTAGCCACAAATTCTGTATTGCTGGCAGTACCACTCGAATTGGAATCTTAAGTGAATCAAGAAAAGAATCTTTTGGTTGATAGTCACTGTCTCTAGAGGACAATATGTTTTTTGTTGTACTAGTAGATTATTTTGCCAAGTTGGGATGCCAGATGCAGGTGACCTTTGTACATGGGCTTTTCCTGGATTGTTGCAGACTTGCAGTGACATAAATAGGCATTCTTCTGGTTTGTGAAAATATAGGACTGCCCAGTTTTTGCTTGCAAACTTGTAATGAAGAAAATCGGGCTTATATACCCCTTTACCAACTAATTTGCACAACAATGTTTTGGGTTTCTTAGATCTCAAACATATGTTGCCGCACCACTTGTTTCTTTTCTCTCTCTCAAAATACATGGTTACTGACAACACAACATTAAAACTGCAAACGCATTGCCGAGGAAGGATATAAACAAGATGGTACCAAACTGTGTACCTAACTTGCTGACCCTCCAGTTCCATTGGAGCTCATGTGCTGTACCCAGAGAAGCACGTGTGTCACACATCATATAATTTTAATAGGATACTTATCTATTCGATAAAGTTGGCACAAAGGAAGAGAGAACAGTCAGCTTGCACTTTGAGATCCACTTGCATCCCTGAAAAGAAGGAAGCAGCAAAGTTAACCACTACATGTTGACATTCTGTCATTACTTAATACGTGAGACTGTCTCAGTGCTTCTTGTAGGATTTAATGTTAGTTTTCCAATCAAGCAATACAAGCTAAAGTCTGTCAGTGCCACATCATTATTGTGTTCCTTCAAATTTCCTATACTGACTCATGATCATTTTATTATGCAATAATTGTTGCAGTTGAACATAGTTGATGGAAAGATGCAGTACCTATTTGACGAGGATGGCCGTCGTTACCTGGATGCTTTTGGTGGCATTGCAACAGTTTGTTGTGGGCACTGCCATCCTGATGTGGTTGAAGCCATAGTTAGCCAGGCAAAGAGGATTCAACACTCCACAATTCTGTATCTCAATCATGCCATTGCGGATTTTGCAGAGGCATTGGCATCCAAAATGCCGGGTGATCTCAAGGTATTCCCCAAGAAAAAAACTCCAATATTTCTGTATCTAAAGTTACTTCAGAATGGATATGTTCTTTTGGATGATTGAGCCTCACGAAAATTGCTGTTGTTCTTTTCAGGTAGTTTTCTTCACAAATTCGGGCACGGAGGCGAATGAACTCGCACTGATGATTGCACGGCTTTACACTGGTTGCAATGACATCATCTCACTTAGGAACGGATACCATGGGAATGCTGCTGGAACAATGGGTGCTACTGCTCAATCCAATTGGAAATTCAATGTTGTTCAGGTAGGTGCTCCTTCCGTTCAGTACTGTAAACTAATGAAACGCATAGATTAGAGCACCATATGCAAACTAATGAAGTTCTGTAGCTATACTTTCATTGGCCCCTTGTTCTTTGACCATTGTACTTTAAGATCTCTGTTTAGTGTTTTGTGTTGTGGCAAAGCACCATGATGATTGCTAATTCATATTGTGACCAGACGGGAGTACACCATGCGCTTAACCCAGACCCCTACAGAGGTGCTTTTGGCTCTGATGGGGAGAAGTATGCCAGAGATGTGCAGGAAATCATTGAATTTGGGACTACAGGGAGAGTCGCTGGTTTCATTTCAGAAGCCATACAGGTATGGCAGTCTCAAAACATCTCTGATCATCTTCATTACTCTAAGGCATTCCAAGGAGAAGCGTTTTTCTTATCTGAACACAACATGATTCTTTTTTTCCCAAGGGGGTTGGTGGAATAGTGGAATTAGCACCAGGATACTTGCCAGCAGCATATGATATAGTAAGGAAAGCCGGTGGTCTCTGCATAGCTGATGAAGTTCAGGTGGGTGTCGCACGGACTGGAAGCCACTTCTGGGGATTTGAAAGCCACGGTGTCATCCCAGACATAGTTACCATGGCAAAGGTATAGCTTGAAAACCTACAACGATGTTGAGGCTCCATGCATATAATTGATAATTGCATTGCATGATGCGATCATGTTGTCAAAATGCGTTTCCAGTTCACCAAGCCATTGGCTGACATGTCCTGTTGTTGACCTTCAGGGTATCGGAAACGGCATACCTATTGGAGCTGTCGTGACAACGCCAGAGATCGCTCAGGTGTTGACCCGTAGAAGCTACTTTAACACATTTGGTGGTAACCCTGTCAGCACTGCAGGCGGGCACGCTGTTCTCAAAGTGCTGGAGAAGGAGAAGCTCCAGGAGAACGCGTTTGCCGTAGGCTCCTATCTGAAGGAACAGCTTAACAAGCTGAAAGAGAGATATGACAGTAAGTAGGCAAATGAAAATGAAACAATAAATCAGGCCATCATCGCTCACTACTTACACTTTTACCTGTCTGTTCTGCAGTCATCGGCGACGTTAGGGGGAAAGGCTTCCTTCTTGGAGTTGAGCTGGTGACAGACCGTGAAAAGAAAACCCCAGCCAAAGCTGAGATTTCACATGTCATGAACCACATGAAAGGTAAGTGTGTTCTGCTTTGGCAACCTCTACCAGGATAGCAGCGATGCAGAATATCTCTGATCTGAGCGCTCTCTTCTACAGATATGGGGGTGTTGGTGGGGAAGGGTGGTTTCTACGGGAACGTGTTCAGGATAACACCACCGCTGTGCTTCACCAAAGAGGACTCCGGTAAGGCCTCCTCAGCTGAAGCAATTCCCTTGATATCCGTAACTCTACCCGTGGAGACGACAAACAAATTAAAAAATTCCTGTTGCAGATTTCTTCATTGATGTGATGGACATCGCGCTCTCGAAGCTGTGAGGCAGGCACCGCGAAGATGATGCCATGTACATCCGTTGATCCTTGAATAACAGACGATTTGCGAGACAGCACCTCGTTGTCTCGTAATCTGTCTTGCAGACCCATGGCAGCCATGGGATAATGATGCTCGCCAACTCCACCTTCGTCCAGTCTGCGGTTCCTCCTTATGTAGGTCGTGGTTTAGCAACACCTTGTTTAAGATCAATAATAGTTTCTTTCTTTTCAGATTTTCAGATGTTATATTAGCACTGTATTTCTGCTATCCATAAACAAATCACTATTACTGTTCAGGAGATGCATAGACACAGCTTACATATGCAGTACCAGCGATTTTGACTTAAAAAGATAAAAACAACGTACAATACAAAAGAAAATGATAACGTATCAAATGAATATATACATATGCTGAGCACATGAGAATAAAGAACAAACTCAGAGACGAGAAACAGGCAATGGTTATGAATATCAACAAACCCATCACGAGAATGTCATTGATCATCTGCAGCAATGACGTTCTACCACCATCTCTAGTAAAAATACGCATGCCGAAACCTCAATATGCCTGATAGCCGATATGGCGATATACATCAAATTTACAACAAGCCAAACGACAGTAGCGGCTAATGAATATTATCATCTCAGATTTGAACTTCGGAGGCCTATTTGTTTCTACCTATCATAGGCTGGCCACCACCCTTTGGACTTGGCATGCTGGTTGACCTATTGATCTTTCTTCCAGCGCCAAAACTCTTCACATCGATCAAATCACCAAACAGATTGTCTGGCATGTAATATGGTCTGGCTGTTGTTGCTGGAGTTTCTTTTGGCCGTTGGTTCCCGTTCATCCGAGCATCTGAAGCCATGTTTGGACCATTGTTTGTTTGAGAAGCAAAAGAGTTGTAACTTTGCATCGGCTTGGGGTTTGCAGATGGAACATGTTGCATAGCAGCATATGGCTTCGATGGAGCTGGATAGGTAACTGCAGGGGCAACAGAAGCAACGGGAGGGTTTGGCATTTGGTATGTGCCGGGCTGGAAAGGATTAGTTGAGTTGACACTTGCAGGCATAGCCCAGGGTGGTGCCGGATAGCTGGACAAATATTGCTGGGGTTGAATTGGATATGCTGCAGGCTGTGGGACCGGTCCAGTTTGGGCCCAGGTTGCAACATAGTTGTTGTATGGAGGATATCCCTGGTTTGTTGGATAAGCCTGATTGTTGGCGGGATAATTTGCCCCATTCGCCGCAGCAGGCTGATAGTTCGACGGTACTTCTGTTCCATTTGATGTGACACTCGGCTGAGCTCCATTTTGGCCCTGTGTTGAAGAATCTGTAGATGATTCAGGAGGACTGTACAAGGTGAGGCTGAGAAGGTCAATCATATCCTGCTCTTTCGTCCTTGTGCCACTGACAGAAGTTGAATCAACAGGAACCAGTGCATTGCTTGCGACTGAAGAGACTTCCGAAAGAGCTGGATCAAGAGATACAAGGGCCTGATCACCAGCACTGGATGATGCCTCATCACTGCTTAGTACAGATTTGTTTTTTCTGCACGTACATAAAAAACGAAAATCAATAGCTAGTAAAAAATATCAGGAAAATATAGCGTGCATGAAGCTACCTTCTTGCAATCTGAGCAAATTCATCATCTTCATCCTCTTCAATTTGAGCCTTATTATCATGTGGAATTGATGGTGTAGATGGCTGTGGGTTTGGATCCTCTCTGTGTAACTCTTCTCTACTTGGTGCTTCAACTGGTAATGGCGAACCAGAAGCAATAGCATCATGTTTTGCAAGTACACTCTGTAAGTTATCGTTCATTTCTAGGCCTTGCTTTAGCAGCTCCTCATCCCTGAATTGGAACCACAAAAAATTTGACATATTATGTTCACGATACACGTCTACACCACCTCACAGCAGATGTCATCAATTGCAAAAATGAGAATCATGCTTATCCATTACCTAGATTATCCAATATATTAAGAATAAGGAAATTTAACTCTGTATATTCTGAGAGGATATACATACCCTGTGGAACTGACAAATCTCATGAGCTTCTCTTGATTTGAACGGCATTGATTTACAAGATCTGTAATAATCTCATCTTTAACTGCCATGCGATCAGCAGGGTTCAAAGCATTCACCATATCACGCAGCAGTTCTGTTGCATTTCTAATATTATTCAAGCCCTCGAAGCTGAACAGCAATTTTTTTTAAAAAAGGTTATTGTCATAACAAGTAGCAATAAAAGAAAAGGTTACACTTCAAATAAGCCAATTCTACAGAAGATTGTTACCTCAATGTTTCAGCACTGGATGTCATTCTCTCATTTAGACTTCCAGAAGGATATCTTGGTGAACCATATGCCTGATGTGTTGCAGGAGGAGTAAATATTGGAGGAGCGTCTACAGGACGTCGTGGGAACATTACTCCTGACCTCTGTATTTCACCACAAGAAAATATGATAAGTTCTGGTACTATAATTCCCTAAAATGTGAAAAATAAAGAATTGTCTATCACTGGTGGACTTGTGCATTGATGAATATTTCTTCCAAGGCATGCTTTATTTTAACAACAAATCAATTTAGGAGAACAAACTGTAGGAGAATAGAATTGATTAATGTGGATTGTATTGCATTGAGGCTCTCAGCCGGTATATATAGACTATAGAGACTTGGGGGGCCAAGACACCCTCCGGATACATATGGCAGTCTACGATACGTATATTTAAACTACCAAATATACTCTAACAGAAACACCCCATCTTGATGGTGTAGTGTAGGGTATAATATTGTAAAACAAACGCTATCGACGCACTGCACATGAGGACGAATGGGGGTTAGATGCATACCTTCAGTTCAATGTATGACCAGTAATACTGTGGATATTTGCCTCCAGGTCCACCAAATGCCTCTTGCCATGAATCCAGAAGTAATAATGCCTTATCCCTCACTTGCATATCGTGCTAAAATGATTGTAGAAAAAAAGTATATTCTCAAAAAATTAGCATCGTTTTTTCCCTTTTAACAGAAGAAAATGTAAATGAATAATAAATCAAAGACTACAACAGATCCACAATTTTGGTTTGAAGCCACAATTTGCCACGCCTAAGGTTAGTCAAGTTTAACTGGGTTAGGCAGGTGTTTGGTTGCAGACATAGTTGTGCCAACATTCTCTTAAAAGTGTGCCAAGATTGACGGGTTAGGTCCCACATGTCAATTACTCAGAAAAGTGTGCCAAGATTCTCTTAAAAAGTTGTGGATAAAATTTTGAGAACCTAAGCTTAGTCAAGTTTGGCAATTTTTTGTGGTAAATGGTGGCAATCTTAGTACATGAACCAAACATAGTGTCAATACTATGATCTACAGCGCAAAACACAAACTGCAATTTCCAGCAGTTCGCAAAGCATCAGTCAAAAGGTTACTTGAAAGAAGAATTATGGTTTAACCAAAACACAAATTGAATAAGTGATACATGGATGAGCCATTAGTGAAAAAGGAAAGAGATGCCCTTACTGAACCCATTAGAAATTTAGGAAGCCAAACTGATTTTTGTGACTGTAAAGACTGATCAATCAAACAACAATAGGATATTGAATTTCAGTAGCTCTGCTGTTCATTATTATATTGTTAGCTAACACAGAAGCAGGCAATGAGTAGTTTGAGGCCAATCCAAAGATTGATGATTGTTTATAGTGCAAAACAAAATACAGACAACATGCTCAAATGAAATTTGCAAAACTTTTAAAAAAATAACGTGATAGAAACCAAGCAAAGAAAACTGCTACCTATACCCATTAGAGCTTTCCTAACCAATGATCTTTTTAATTATGGTAATAATAGTGATAATCAGAAAGGGGATGAGAAAAATACCCTCTTCTGTACAATTTTAACCATCTCTTGTAAAACATGCTGATCAACAACTTCAAAATGGACGTATTCACCGCAGTTCTTCATCATTGTCTCCAACAACTGAAAAAACCAGCAAGTGGTATAATAAGCAATCAAAAGTATTTGAAGCGCAGCAAATATTTGTATTTCCATACCAAATATTACAGAAACAATATTGATCATGACATCAGTGACAGTGCATACCGTCAAAGTTAAGAATTGAACTTTTGGGTCCTTATGCTGCAATCGTTTCTTCACTGCTTTTATCACATCCTTTGCTTGCCTGATTCAGAGTTATAATATATTAGTGGCCGGCAAGGAAAACCATGAATACAGTCATGTAAGTTAATCTTGTATATCTCCAAATTGTAACCTTGCCCTTAAACAAAATAGTATAGCATATAGTTCAAATTTGGTAGCCTTCTGTTGGAACAAAAGATAAATCATGCTCTGTGCAACAATACACCCTCTTGCGATATACTATTGCAAATAAAATGTCTGACTACATATGATTAACCAATACCCAAATGAATAAAATTCAAATGCGCTTGTTATCGTGAACACCAACTAGAAAAAAAATTGTGACAAAAAATTGCAAAGAGCACTGCTGTTAGAGTATCTCCAAGAGCTCTTGTATATCCCGTTGGCTAGCTAAAAAAAGAGAAAAGAGAGAAAAAATTGCATCCAACAGACTAGCCAACTGGATAGCTATCTTTCCACGCTAGCTGTCTCCTCCCCTTCGCTAGGTATCTTTGCCTAGCCAGGCGCGCTCTCCATCCACGCTCGTCAGTTTTAAAGAGTCCGTTGGTTTACCCCTGCTTTTGGGAAGCTTTTTATTTTTTAGCTAGCCTCTTAATCTTTAAATTTAGCTAGGATTAACTGCCAAGGTACCAAAAGTAACTAAGTTTCTAAGGGCGACGTCATGGAGTAAAAGCCATCATATTTCTTGACCTCCAATGAGAACTACCACCAGGCTTCATCTTTCCCGTTTGCTGTAAAGGAAAGCAAGCACTTGCACTACCAACCAAAACTATTGCGCAATTGGGCATCATCACGAGACTCCGTGTAGCTAAGCTCCTCTGCAATTCACAATATAGCTACACCGTTTACAGAAATTCCGTGAGGGTTGATAGATACCATAACAATGGATGCAGAGTTGCAGACACGACTCCACCTGAGCTGAAGTTACACTTCTCGACTCGCCATCAGCTTTAAAGCTTTTTCAACATAGGAGTATATGCTACCTCTGATAAAGTTGACAACTTGACATACAACAGAAAGAAAGAAAAAAACGCAACCAAAAGCTACAGACGGGCAATTTCCAAGAAATAATCTTACTGAGGCTTTAACTAGGCAGTATCAATCCCCAAATCGATCGAAATTATCAACCAAAAACTCGCTCAAGCGATCGGGTCAACGGCCCGGCGGTCCCAACCAAAACCCCAAGCAACGAAGCTGCACGAGCAGAGCGAAGCAACGGAATTTGCAGAACCGCGCCGCCGTTTTTCCCCGCACAAGCAAAACCCCAACCCCCTTCGTAATTAATTTCCCACACAAGCAACCACGCCGAAGGAGTGAAGGGCAGCAGGACAGCAAGCAGGCGGGACTGCGGGAGCAAGATAGGGAGGACGAGGCGATCGCTCACCAGCGGTCGGCGTTGAGCGTGTCGCAGATTTCGAGGTTGACGGCCCAGTCGGGGCCCTGCAGCAGGTGGCTCGTCGCCTTGTCGACCCGCGACGCCGCGGGCAGCCGCACCGGCGGCGGGCCCGTCGCCACCGGATACATCACAACCCTCCCTCCTCCTTAGCCGCCTCTCGCCGCGGAGCAAGGCAAAGGCAAGGCCGCCTCCCAATTACGGCGGGCGGCGGGGCTCGGGAGCCGTGCGCCGGTACGACGCTCTAGAAATTCGTCGTCAATCCGCACGCGAAGAGAACGGAGAACGGAGGATGGCAGGTGGACTTGGGAACCGGAGGAAGTAAGCAGAAGAGGGCGAGGGCGAGGGCCGGGGGCGTGTGCTTGTCGACTTCGGACTCGGCGACGCGCGTGGATGACGCGTGGGTCCAGGGCCCGCGTGGCAGTGAAGGGGGCCGTGCTGGGCTGCGGAAAGGAAAGGAATAATAAAAGGTGGACGACCGGAGATGATGAGGTCTGGGCAGTTTGGGTTTAAGCGGTTTCGGTCCAGGGGTTTATCCGTTGACGGCTGGGCGTTAGTACTTGCGTCGCCATTGGGTCCAGGGTTTGTCTCTTGTTTCTTGTCACATCTACTCGGGGCCGTGGGGAAGCCACACCTGACGCCTACAAATCCGGGAGTAAAAGATTTAGGCCTTGTTCGCCCTGGGATTTATTATAGGTGAAATAATAGGTAAAAAAGCTATTTATAAAAGTAAATTACATCTATCATATAACAACTTGTAACGTTGTATCGCTTTAGTCCAACAAGTTACAAAACATGTAATCGCATGCTATAACTAGTTTTCTATGTGCACATACAGTCTCAAGTACGCCGCATCAGTGTATTTTGCCATGGTTGCAGTGTATAACGTGGATTACCGATGATTTAATTGGTATGCATGTACTGTTAGGCATTTTTGCAAACAACACATACATATGCATATTTTTTTTGCCATTTCTCTCCTATCCTTGCCCACAAAGGACAACTCCTACGGCTCAATCTTTTGTGGCCAATTCCACATTCTCGTTTCCTTCTTTCCCATTTGGAGTTGTTTCTAAGTAATTTTATCCTTTTGCTATTTAATTTCATCACCAAATTCTTCGATCAACCAGTATATAAAAAAGTGGGAAATTGCCATTATTTCAATCCAAAAATCTAGTAGAAGTAAATTGTGTCGATTGCGATTAGTTTTATGCACATAACCGTCTACAATGTATTATGTTGCTTTGCATAAAACCTTATCCAGTAATGTAGGCGAAAGTGGCGGCGAAGAGTTCGATGTAGAGCGATCGGATGACTGGTACATAACAGATACGAAGTACCTGCTTAGGTATGAGCATGTAGTTACTATCAATAATTTTGTATTACTACTATATTTTGTTATATTTTCTTGTATTTTCTTGTTTCAGTATTTTCATGAAAGTATTGTCAATGGATTACACAATTATTATTTAGTTCCTTTGTATATAAATCAGTAATCTGTACGTCCAATTAGTTGCTCATGTATGAGAAGAACACCTACACCATCCAATGAAACAACGGAATATGCAGCTAGGGATTTATTTCCAAAATAGCAAAAGGCAGCTCACACCACACGTCACCAACTGTCGGTGCCGGGATCGGTCGGCCAATCCCCAGCGCCAAACAGAATGCGCTGTGTCCCGTCCCTTGACGGTTGATTCAAGAGCTAGCACGATGAGACAGACGTTTATCCTGGTTCCGACCGTGAGGTCGTACGTCCAGCAGGGTGCGCTCGGGGCGCTGTACTATCTTGCACCGGAGTGCTTGCAGAGGGGGGCTACAAGCAAGGCGGGAGAGGAGGAGGAGTCTCCAAGTCCCTGAAGGCGAGTGTGATTGAGGCGAGTGCCAATATCGTGTGTGGCGGTGTGTGTGTGATCGTTTTTTCTCCCCCTCTCTGCCTCTCTCGCCCCTCCCTCCTTTTATAGGCTAAGGAGAGAAGGGGGGGAGGGGCTTACAAGTACAGATACAGTGTGTGCTACAGAGATGTGTACTGGAGAGCGTGGCGCTGGGCGTGCCGCCGTCCTTGACTTAGGCGGGGGATTTATGGCGAGCTCCGGCTTCCGCGGGCGTCATGGCCATCCCTGTGCTTGTCCTAGAGTGATTTCGAGGGGTGGCGCTGCCGTAGTCCGCACCCAACTGCCCGCCGCTGGTTGACTTCGAGGGCGGGGCAGGTGACGAAGGACGAGAGTTGGCGGCACAAGGGCCGGCATGGCGCCTGCTGTCGACCACAGTGCGCGGCGTGCCCGGTTTGCCGGGGAATGGCCGAGAGTTGGTGGATCTGACCCGGCGTTCGTCATCACCGGACCGCGCCTGACCGGAGTCCGTACTCGGTTGCTGCTCGTATATTCATTCGAGGGTCCTTCGCGCCCATTCGAGGGCTGCGCCCGGGGGGAGAAAGGACGGGAGCGGGTGGAATAGTGGTGCGGATTGACGCCTGCAAGTCCGCACAGGGCCTCGCGCAGCGCCGCATGCGTCTTCACAGTGGTGGTGAGGACGCATAGTGACCGGAGCAGTTGAAACAGCGAGCTCTGCGGTGTCAGCGGCGCGGCGTGGGGAGAGATTGCCTTTTTGACTTCGGCGCCCGCCTGATGGGGCGGGCGTTAAATGCCGTTGTCGGGCGGGGCGCTAGAGCGTGTCGCGTTATGTAGAGGGGTAGCCTCGAGCGAGGCGGAGACGGCCCGCCCGCTCGAGGGGGTGCGCGGCCCTCGAGCGAGGCGGGGTTTGCGTCGTGCCTGCTCGAGGGAGCGCGGCCCTCGAGCAAGGCGGAGACGGGGGTAGCGACTCGGGTCCCATCGATAGGCGGGCTCGGACGTCCGTTCGTGGGCCGCGATAGGCCGTGACGGGCCGGGCTGCCTTGGCGGCCTCTCTTGGCTGCCGGTGATTCGGCCTTTCGTGGCATATCGTTCTTTGAGGGTGATTTGCCCCGATGATTAGGGGACCCCCGGGGTTTGTCCCCGACACCAACTAAATTGCAACTGAACCATTCGGTGGTCCACGTCATACTGCCACCATGGCAAAATACGTTGATGTGGTGTATTTGAGACCGTACATGCACGCAACAAACTACTTCTATCACATAATTGCATGTTTTACAATTTTATAGACTAAAGTGATACAACCTTACAGGTTGTTGTATGGTGGGTGTAATTTACTCTATTTATAATTGAACAACAAGAAACCGAGATTCACCCCGTGTCGGGAACGAAAAAGGCTCGTAATATACACAACAATGCGAGAGGTATGAAATTAATCCCGGTCTCTTGTTGTGCATATTATGAGCCATTTTCGTCCCGACCCGAAATGAATCATGATCTATTGTCTTCTTGTACCTATCATTTCACTTGGAATAAATCCGAGGGAACCGAACAAAGCATTATCGGGCTGTTTTAGTACGGAAAGCTTTCCCTTGACATGAAGAGATGAGTATATTTGAAGATGGGATCTCTATAAATTACTTATCATCCATTAATTCCCATAAGTCTATAGTGTTTTTTAAACAATAGCCTTACATTTTTCTAGGGCTAGGGGCCTAGGGCTGAAATCAAATTGGAGGCATTATAAGTTGCCTATTAGTGCAAATACAGAAAAAGTTTATCTATGGATGCGGTGAATGTGTAGATCAAACAACTAAATAAGTCTCTTTTATATAGCACAATAAGTTTTCTATTTGTCTAATTTTGACCATCACTCAACTCTATCCCGTCTAAACCTAGCATCACAACAATTAATAACATTTTTTCAGATATCGGATAATTCAGATAACCATTTTTTTCATTTTCATCTTTATTAAAGATGTTGTGGAACCCTATACAGGTTAATTAAGAGCACCTAAATTCCACGATGAGTGCTAAATATACCTGGCTGTACAACAGCAGATTCCCGTGTTCTGAGGTGGGACGTCACTCAACTTTGTAGGTGACTGTGGTGACTTCGTAAATTTTAAGATTGTATATACTCCAGTCTTTCTGAGGTGCTTATAGAAGTAGGGTTAGCGTACATGTATTCATATGGGTGAATGTGCGTGCGTGTGAGTGTCTGTTTCTTTCGAAAAAAAACTTTGTAGGTGCCAAATTTTTTTAGAAAAGCATGTGCTGAAGCATCGACGCGTTTAGCCGTTTAGGTTCGCCACAGGCTGTCCATCCTGCTACCAACGCGGCACGCAACCATCCCTTCCAAGCTTCCATCCAGCGCGCCCCAGCCAGCCAAGAGATTCCCCTTGCCCCTGTCGCTAACCAGCCGCAAAAGCTCAAGCCGGTAGGTAGCAGCAGCAGCCGTCGCGTCGCTGCGGCAACGCCCGCGTCTAATTTTTTTAATCCGTCATCACCTTGGCTATCTAGCCGCCTCGCCTGAACGAGAATGATTGACTAATCAAACGAACCGGAGGGGCAC
This sequence comes from Echinochloa phyllopogon, assembly GCA_033239725.1. Classification (NCBI taxonomy): domain Eukaryota; kingdom Viridiplantae; phylum Streptophyta; class Magnoliopsida; order Poales; family Poaceae; genus Echinochloa; species Echinochloa phyllopogon. The sequence continues at coordinate 22,299,626 of BTCW01000012.1, forward strand.
GTCATGTGCCGCTGCTTGCCCCTGAGGTCAGAGAGCAAGCCAAGATGAAGAGTACAGCGTTGACTTTGTCTTCTTGCCATGGAGTCGTCGAGCCTCGCGCCTCGCTGGACGCCGGGAGGGATGCCCCCTTCGCACGGGAGGGGGACGCACGCGGCGAGGGAAACTAATGAAAGGAGGTTGCTTTCGGCCGCCCGGCCCGATACGAAGAATCCACACCTGCGCTCATCAGCGTTCGCAATCGCCGCCAAAGCTGAACGAAATATCGGTCGCAGACTTTTGTGCGGCTGGTCTCGTCGAATTTTTCGCTGCTCTGGAAGTTTGGAGTCTCTTGCTTTCGGCATGAAAGATATGGATGGATTTCTTCCTAAACATTTCTGGCGGCCTACAAAAGATCCTGGTGGTTTGATCCGGCCCAGCCTGTAATGGCCCAGGCCCATAAACATTTCTTGCCACATGCCACTCGTAAGACAGGGATGGTAAAGGAGCGGACTGGGATTCCCTGCGCCTTCCTCTCGTCAATCCGTCATGGTCAGTTTTCTTTTAGAAAAATATCAGAGTGAAATCTTGGCATGAGAAGAGATATGCTGAGATCGGTCTATTTAATTTTTTTTGCCATTCTTACGGGGCGGCGAAATGCCCTGACAGTGGTTCAGCTGACCCCACTAGTCACTACTCACTAACACATGATTAAGTGACATCCGTAAGAATGTGAGTCTTCGCTGCTGCAGAGGATTTGCTTCCAAGATCGATCAGCATATTAGCTGTTCACCTAGGGGCATTCTTTTTCACTACCAGCTTCAATATTGCGGGAGCAATGCTGACGCAAATACTTGTGCACGTATTTTCGGTGCTTCTCAGTGGAATTTGATCGACAATCTAGGAAAAATAGACTGGTGCTTACGCGTCCCGTGATTCAGTGCTTTGGCAACTTAAGATCGCTACCGGAGAAAGCAATAAAAAGAGAAAACAACCTCATTTTTTCCATAGCTGTTGTTGTCATTTGAGAAAACGGAGCAACATCGAGTAAAAATGTAAAATGGATACCGAGCCACTGGATTTGCACTGAATCATACGAATCACTTAACTTACATATGGTCTTTTTCATATTTGATCGATTTTATCGGCTGTAGTCATCAAACTTACATCCTTATCAACCGTAGGTCCTTTTTCATGACTAATTGATCCACTAGCTGGAGACAACGAGTCTGTTTGGCACATGTGACATATTTGAGGGCTAGATGTAGGGGTGGATGTCGAGCCAGCTCGGCCCGTTCAAGCTTGTTAGCCAAACGAGCTAGCTCGGCTCGGCTCGTTAAGAATCGAGCTCGTTAGCCAAATGAGCCAGCTCGGCTCATTAAGGAAACGAGCAAAAATATTGGCCCGGCTCGACTCATTAAGTTCACGAGCTAGAGTTAAATTTAAAATTACCATAATAATATATATAATACAAAATTTTATAGTATTTATATGGTTTTAATACCTTTAAAATCCACTATGTCATACTATAATAATAAAATATAACTATAACATCATCTAGAACTACACATATAGTATACGTATATTATTATTAATTAATAATGTGCTCATTAGTCTATTAGGTCTTCTAGCTTGTTTGGCTCGCGAGCCAGCTCGAACTCGCTCGTTATACTAACGAGCAATAACTCTTGCTCGGCTCGTTAGAAATATGCACCGAGCCGAGTCGAGCCGACTGCGATCCGAGCGAGCTAACAAGCTTCAAGCATTTTATCCAGCCCTAGCTAGATGTTTGCCTAAGTTGCACCAATCCTTCTGTTCAGAAATGATAGGAGTAGGGGTATTTTGAACGGGAAAAAATCTTCCAAAAATAAACTTGACTATTAATTTCTCTAATAATATAATATCAATGGGTAAAGACTCAATATAATCTTAAAACTATTTTGGATAAAAATACATTAATGTAAATTTTATGCATTAAATGTACATATAATTGAACCAATTGTGGTTAAAGTTTGTAAAGTTTAACTTTTTGCTGATTGAAATATGACTACCATTTATGGTCGGAGATACTCATCTATAGAAGATGTGCAGTTATGAAGATTTACAATTTATATTGAGTTCACAAGTCACATAAATGACATAGTCTAGGAAGCACCACTTGGTTTTTTTATGGAATTATATCATATTTATATAGAGAAGTAGGAGATACTCTAAAAATCTTACTAGCAAATATGCGCACACGTTGCTACGGGTGAAGCAGACTTCGTGAGCGAAGGCACATGAGATCCATGTACACCATTGATTACACATCCGATGAGAAGCATGTCAAAGGAAAGTTTCTTGGTGGATGTCGTGCCTAGTAATGACGGCGGGTCGACGATGGGGATGCAAACAATGTACCAAAGGACGGTGGGTCGATGACGACCGCGACAAAGAAGAGATCCTCAGAGGACACCATGCCCGGGGACAAAGGCGGGTCGACAACGAGCATGCAAGTGATGTGAGATGATGAAGGGGGAGTGCAGAGGTACGGAACGATGAGAGAAGACGGGTTACTTGTAAGATCTAGGATACCGACTAGAGGGGGGGTAAATAGACGGTTTAAATCTAAAAGCACAACACTAGAGAATTTTAATTAGAACGACAAGGGGAGATTAAATTTCTAGCTCCTCTACGCCTATGTTGAACGTTTGCAACCTAGGATGACAAGAAATAATTCAATATCTAGAATGTAAATTGCTCAAAGTAAATTGCTTGAACGGAGATGAGCAAAGAGATAACCAAACACAAGACACTAATTTATCACGTGGTATCGATGACTTACCGGTCCTAATCCATGTTGAGGTGGATTCAATGTTCAACCGCTCCTCTATCAAGTCTCCGCTTGATGTATGAGCCGGCTAGAACCAATGAACCGCTCCAAACCTCGATTCCACTAGAGTTGCTCTTCACCGCTCCAGGTGAGCACAATGACCTCTCACACCAATCTTCCAAGGCAACTTCACAATCTTCTTGAAGTGCTCAATGGAATCATGAGCTCCAAGCCGTCTAGGAGGCGGCAACATCCAAGAGTAACAAATCAACCCGCTTGCTTGATGAATCCCTAGTGCCACAATGATCAAATCCTTGATGCAATGCACTAGATGCTCTCAATCTCACAAGGATGCAACCTCAAAGCAAAGTGAGAGAGAGAGAGAGGAGAGGAAGAGCTTAAGTATGTCAAGAAAGCTTTGAAGAGTACCAAGAGACCTCACCCAACCCCGGGGTGAAGTATATAGCCCCTCTCCTCGGTACTAGCTGTTACGATCAAATACGGTCAAAAAACACGGCTCTCACGGACTGTCCCTCACCGTCCATGGACTATCCGAGCTTGAATTACAGCAATAAAAACGTAAAGATAAACGCATGTCAGAGTTAGCCATTGGGGCCTGACGGACTGTCCGGCCGGCCATCACTGACAATTCGTGAGTCACCGCAGACTGTCTGACCAGTGCGGACGGATCGTCTGACCTCCTGGAACGTCAAAAACCGTGTCTGTCTAATTTGAGTTGATTTTATATGGATTGTCCGTCCTTCCCACGGATAGTCCGACATAAACTCAACAACTCCAACAGTTCACGCATATTTGACTAAGTGAGCCCGCACAGGTACATGGGTCACAGACTGTCCGTCCTCAAGCCTCGGATAGTCCGACCCATGATCGGACACGTCCGAACAGAATTTTCCAATTTTTTAATTATCTTTCAATACAAAAGGTCACGGACTGTCCGAGCCCTGACCACGGATAGTCCAGCCCCCTGTCAGAACTTTGTTTTCTCAAGATTTTTCAACGACGCTTTTCACGATGTTAGTCACCACTCATCTAAATGCAATCCATGCAAGTCAATGATCAAAGCGGCACTATAGACACGTCAAACCAATGACGTTGATCCCTCTTGATAGTACGACTATCTAGCCTACCAACCCGGTCATATTTCATCCTCTAATCACCTCATGACCGGTTAAAATGAAACGCCCTATCTTATGCCTTTGCCTTGAGCTTTCCCATGACACGGAGCATCCATGATATTGCCATACCGTCTTATGAAGCTCATATCAACCTCGGGACTAACCTATTCTCATATTCTCAAGTGAAATTGTTAGTCCACAAGGGTTGTCATTAATTACCAAAACACAACTTAGAGGCATAGATGCCTTCAGTACTACGGATTGATTACATTAAATGACATAGGTTCTTTAAAAAAGATTACATTGTACCAAAGGATGATGGGTCGATGAGGAGCACGAGAAGGGAGATCCTCGGTGGAAGCGATACCCAGGAACGATGGTAGGTGATGCGAACAACGTGAGAAGATGAATGGGTACATGCGGCGGTGCAAGACAAGGTACTACAGGTGATTAGATGAAATATCATGGGTTCTTTAAAAAATTATAACGTATCAAAGGAGTGTGGATCTATGAGGAGCATGAACAAGGGGAAATTCTCAGTGGACGTAATGCCCTGGAACGTGTCACACCCGGTTTTCAAGGCAAAACCAGATGCATCTCATATGTGCGCCAGGATCAGTTTACACACATATGGTAGATGTCACAAGTGAATATCCATAACCATGCATAACGAAAGAGTATTAAAGTGCATTTATTACAATCTCAGAGTTGACACAAAGGTCATAGCGGAAGACTTAAATAAACGTTCATCTAACGAAGCAAAAGTGACTCCAACTCCACAGGCATTGACTGGGGGAGACTCGCCTAGAACTCCTCAAAATCAGTAGTGAAATCCTCAAAATTCTCTCAATCTGAGCAGTATTCCGGGTGTAGTTGATGCAATAAAAGAAAGAAAGAAAACAAGCATGAGCACATGACGTACTCAGCAAATGTAATATGACATACAAGGCTGAGGCAAAAAGGTTGGCTGACCATACTGCAGTAAGCACTTTTAGTTGGTCAAGTTTTATTAAGCAACTATTTACTAGCAAATGAAAGTATATACCACCCACAAATTAATGAATGTCATATTCCCAACTTATTCATATAACCACGATTTAGATCATGTTCAAGTATGTTTATCATGTAAGGGTCCAGGCCGCTCTTGACCGTGAGCACGGCTGTTATAACAGTTTTACACTCTGCAGAGGTTGTACACTTTCACCATAAGCCGCGTAAAAGTTCAAGAGAACTTTAAACCCAACCATGCCGAGGGGGCCAATCCTCTTAAATCACACTACCGAGGTGTGACCGCATAGGGACGCTACGAGGCCTTTACAAAGATTCCTTAGTAAATAGTAACCCGCTAAGGTTTCCGGTTCAGAAGCAAAGCATAACCCTCCCTAATGAGATCTGTCTCTTACCAAAGCCCACAGCTCAAGAGGACCGAGCTATACCCCGTCAACCGCCGCGCCTCTTGCCCCTTTCGGGTAAGGTTACCATCCACTAAAGTCCCTAATTAGTTAGCCAAGACCAGAGCCATATGGTACTTATGGTTGCACTGTTTTCCTGGGTGGTTGTCCATGTTCCAATTAAAAAGATATGATCTTGCCAATTAATTGTTTAAAAGAGTATATGGAACATAGAGTAGGGGTTCATTTAACCAATCCCAGTTGAGCAAACTAAGCATCATCGACCATCAAAATTAATTAAGTAACCCAGTTTCAGGGACAGGGGAATATAGTGGCTAGGCAAATCCTTAAATAGGAACCCATCAAATTAAGACTCACGCACGGGTGGTGAAATTAATAATTATTAGGACATTTGCATGACATAATACACTTGCCTTCTTCCCAACTTGGTTGCTGCTCAAATCCTTCTCCAACAGTTGGTTCTTCAGAGAAATCCTCGAACTGGTCGTTTCCTAATCGCATCACACATTCACATGCAAGGAAACAATACAACAAATAAGAAACAATACACCAAACAATTCCAACAGATCAAATCAACAGCACAAAACTAATCTACGCGTCACAACGAACGCGTGAGCGCGAGAATCACTAAATTCGAAGTTAAAACGCAAAAGATATGGCTTTTCTAAGGTTCAGGGACTTGCTGGCAAAGTTTTAAAATTTCCAGGGGCTTAACTGCGAAAAACCAGGGGCTAAAACATAATTTTGTATAAAACTACGAGGGTTCTCATGTAAAAAGACAAAACTTGGACCTCGGGCACAATTTTAAAACTTGCAGGGGCTAAAACAGAAGAAAAAGGACCTAAACATAATTATTTTTGAACTAAACTGGACCGCGGGTTGATTTCCAAAAACTTCAAGGGCTCTTTTGCAAAACAGCCACTGCTGACCGGTATGCTCGGGTTTGACTCGAAGCTTGGGCGGCTGTGGAGCGTTGGATCTAGATCCGACGGCCGGGATTGGATCTGGCATAGGGCTCGTTGGCGGGGAAGGAGACAGCGGCGGCGCCGCTCGCGTCCACGGCGGCGCTCGGCCTGCGCAACTCGATCTCGAGCTTCGGTGCACCAATCCAGACGAGAGTAGGTCGAGGAGAGAGAGGAGGGAACGGTGAGCTCATCAAGCTAGGTCTCGACGAGGGAGACGCAGCGACGACGTCGGACGGCGATGAACGGCGGCCGGCGGCGCTGGAGAACGACGGCGAGCGCGGGCGGCGGCCGAAACGAAGGGAAATCGAAGCGCGGGCACACGGGAGGACTACTTAGCTCCTTGCGAATCTCCCGCGGTGGTTCGGGTCGAAGGAGAGGCGGCGGCGGCGCGAATCGGCGACGGCGGCTCGAGCTCGGCGGCGGCGGCGCGGCTAGGGTTGCGGCTCGGCTTCGATTGGAGGGGAAAAGCAACGGCGGCGGTGATTTTATAGGTGCGGAGCGGGGGCTCGGCCACGCCTAGGCGTTCGTGTCCCGGCCGGACATGGCGGCGCGGCGAACTCGGACTCGGGGCGGCGGCGGACTCGGAGCAGAGTCCCGCTCGGGGAAGACGAACCCGACAGGTGGGTCCCACCTGTCGGCGAGAGAGAGAGAGAGACGGAGCTGAGCGGGCCGCGCGACGAGTTGGGCCGCGAAGGAGAGTTGGGCCGGAAAGAGGAATCGGCCGGGAAAAAGAAATCGGGCCGGGGAAAAGAGAAAGAAGTAGAGGGGGCAAACTTGGACCGGGCCAAGAGTTGGAGGGGCAAAAACGAACTCTGCCTATTTAACTTTTCTAAAACTCAAACAAAAGCAAATCAAATTCGAATTTAAACAGAATTTAAATTCCAACTTGATTTACTAGCAACCAAAAATATATGCAACAGCATGAATGCAACAAAAACTTATTTTGACTAAAATAATTATTTAATGTGATATTTAAATTGATAAAAGACTAGAAATTCCAATTAAATTCTAGAAAATTTATTTAAGCCTTAAAAAAATCCTAGAAAAATTCAGAGAGTTGCTACAATTTAATTGTGATGAATTTTAGGGTGTTACAAACCTACCCCCCTTAAAGAGAATCTCGTCCTCGAGATTCTGATGGATTAGAGAAAATCTGAGGGAACTCTGCCATCAACTCATCCTCTCTTTCCCAAGTTGCCTCGCTTTCCGCGTGATGTCTCCATTGAACTTTACACATCTTAATCACTTTACTCCTAGTAACTCTCTCAACAGTTTCCAAAATCTTAGCTGGATATTCCATATAAGTCAAATCCTCCTGCACATCCAACTCATCCAAGGGTAATTCTTCCTCAGGCACTCTAAGACACTTCTTTAACTGAGAGATATGAAACACGTCATGCACATTTGACAGTCTGGCTGGCAACTCCAATTGATAAGCAACCTCACCTTTTCATTCAACGATCTTGAAAGGTCCAATGAAACGAGGAGACAATTTACCTTTCACCTTAAACCTTCTCAAGCCTCGAATAGGAGATACTTTCAGATACACATAATCACCTACTTCGAAAGTTAATTCTCTCCTTCTTGTATCTGCATAGCTCTTCTGCCTGGACTGAGCCGTTCTCAAATTCTCTCTGATAATCTGAACCTGTCTCTCAGCTTCCTGCAAAATCTCTGAACCAAACAACTGACTTTCACCAGTTTCACTCCAATACAACGGTGTCCTACACTTTCTACCATAAAGCGCTTCGAAGGGGGCCATCTTTAGACTTGCCTGATAACTGTTGTTATATGAGAACTCTGCATATGGAAGACTCTTGTCCCAACTACCTCCATGCTTCAAAGCACAAGCTCTCAACATATCCTCCAAAATCTAGTTAGTCCTCTTTGTTTGACCATCTGTCTGAGGGTGATAAGCAGAACTGAAATTCAATTTTGTATCCATAGACTCATGCAACTTCTGCCAGAATCTAGATGTAAACTGAGTACCTCTATCAGACACTATCTTTTTAGGTACACCATGGAGACAAACAATTCTGGACATGTATAACTCTGCTAACTTAGCGCTGGTATAAGTAGTGTGAACAGGTATAAAGTGAGCTACCTTAGTTAATCTGTCCACAATAACCCATATAGAGTCACATCCCTTTTTAGTCCATACCACCAATACCTTTGCTTCAGATCCTGGTACATCTTGGTTGTCACACCCCAAATTTTCTAAATTTGGGATGTGAATAAATAATATAAATAAATACAATGATTTCCTCTAATTTATAAAATTTTCCAAGGTTTAAATAATTAACAGGGAATGTAATATAAATAATAGAAATACATGTTTTCTAATTTCAAAACAACATATGTTTATAAACCCCTAAAATTTATCTCAATTAAATTGAAGCAACCCTATGAATTTTCTAGGATTTATTAAGGCTTAAATAAATTTTCTAGGAGTTAATTGGAGTTTCTAGCCTTTTATCAATTTAAATATCGCATTAAATAATTATTTTAGTCAAAATAAGTTTTTGTTGCATTCATGCTGTTGCATTGATTTTTGGTTGCTAGTAAATCAAGTTGGAATTTAAATTCTGTTCAAATTCGAATTTGATTTGCTTTTGTTTGAGTTTTAGAAAAGTTAAAAATCTGCTGAGTTTGATTTTGCCCCTTAAGCTCTCGGCCCGGTCCGATTTTTCCCCCTCTACTCCTTTCTTTTTCCTCAGCCGATTTCCCTTTCTCGGCCCAGCTTCCTTGCGGCCCAATTCCTTTCCAGCCCAGCAACGGCCCGCTCTACTTCGCCCCATCTCTCACTGACGCGTGGACCTCCCGCGTCAGCTTCTTCTTCCCCGAGCCGGAATCGATTTCGTGTCCGACCCGGTCAAGGACGCGCCGCCGCCGCCGAGTCCTGCTTCCCCATGCCTGCTCGAGCCCGGTCTCCGGCCTATTTAAGGCGCGCAACCGCCCGCAATCCTTTCCAACCAATCCAGCTCTCGCATCTCGTGTTTCCGAGCCCGCACCTCCGCTCAAGTCGCCGCCGCGTCGGGATTCGTCGTTGCATCGTCGTCGGCGACAAATCCTCGTCAAGATCTCCTCCTAAAGCTTCGCCAGGTACTGGTGTAGCTTCCCCCAGTAGAAATCGTGGTTCAATTTGGCCCCTATCATACTGACGACGTTCGCCGTCGGTCTTCAGCGTCGCCGGCCGCCATTCATCGCCGTCCGTCGCCATCGCCGGTCAATTCTCGTCGAATTCGCTTCGGGTGAGTTCGCCTTGGTCCCATCTTACTCTCTGTCCGAGTCCCGTCGCGTAGTGTGCACCGTAGCGTCGTGTTCACCTTCGCCCGAGCTCCTCCGAGCCGTTCATGGCGCCGCCGCTGTCAGCCGTCGCCTCTTCGCCGCTCCGCTCGTCCAGAACCCCCCAATAGTTTTCCCTTTATCACGCCGCGTTTGTAGGGCCAAACTCCAGCGCGAAACGAGCTCTGTAGCCTTAGGTTGGAGTTCGCCGGCGATGCGCCGCCGCAGCACCGCCGCTCTGTTTCCCGCCGGCGATACCCCTTCGGCCGTTTTATTCCCGACCGTCCGATCTGCAACCCACGGTCGAGATTAGATCCCATCCCGAGTCAAATATGAAGATAACGGTCAGCGCCACCGTTTTGCTAAAAAGCCCCTGAGGAATTTAAAAATCAACCCGCAGTCCAAATTAAATTAAAAATAATTACGAATGAGTCCTTTTTCTTCTGTTTTAGCCCCTGGAAGTTTTTAAACTTTGCAAACAAGTCCCTGAACCTTAGAAAAATCATACCTTTCACGTTTTAACTCCGTTTTAATCCGTTCTTGTTGCGTTAGCTTCGTATCAACTTAAACTACGCGTTAGTACTGTTATTTACACCATATTTGGTTTCTGAAATTTATTTATTATTAATTTAATTAAAGGCTAATTACATGTGCTTTCTTGAATAAAATCTAATTAAGTTGACACATCGGTTTTTCTTGTTAAATATTAAATTGATTAATATTTATTCCATGTGTTTTGTAAATAAAAGTTGACTAAGGTTATATCTTGATTTTCATAAATAATATTAACTTGATTGATACTTATTTCTTGAGCGTTCTAAATAAAATTGAAGTAGATAATATCTTGGTTTCTTTAAATAATATTAACATGATTAATATTAATTTTATAATCTTTCTAACTAAAATTTAATTAGGCTCTATCTTGTTGCTTCATAAAATTATGTTAACTTGATTAATGTTTGTGATCACTAGTTCTCTAATTAAAAGCTAATTAGAGTTAAACTTCAAGTTTTCATAAATAATTGTCAATCTTGATTAATGTTAACATAATTATCATTCATTAGTTTTCTGAATAAAATATAAATAAGTTCCATCTTGATTTTTGTAAAGTGATATTAATTTGATTAATAATTACTTAAATAGCTCTTTAAGATTAAACTCCGGCTTTTCATAAATAAATGTTAACTTTGATAAATATTGACTTAAATGTGTTACAGTTATAATACTGATTAATTCAACACCGTTCATAAAATTATTCGGTTAGATGTTCTCATATAATCTATTTTAAGTTAATACTTTAATTAAAATAATTTGTACTTGAATATTTACAATTAAAAAATATGACTAGTTTAACTAAGAGATATAAAGTTATTTGATTTGATAAACATGTTCCTTTAATTAAAGCCAACTTAGAAGTTTCACTTCCAAGTAATTTGATTAATAAACCTTCAATGTGACTTTGTTCTAGTGTTCTCGTTTTGCCTATTAATTATCTATCTATTAAGTTTTCTCTATAAAATATGATTAAGTAATATTTCGGATTTTAATAAGCTTATGTAAAATTGATTAATGAGTATTAAGCTAGATTTCCAACTAAAAGGTGATTAGCGTCAAACTTAATGCTTTCTTAAATAAGTATTAATTTGTGTGAATGTCAACATAAATGTGTTTTATCAATAATATTGATTAGTTCAACATGGTCAATAAAAATTAATCAATTAGATGCTCGCATCTGTTTTTAATACTAAAGTTATGTGTTTAATTACATAATATCTACAAAAAGAAAATATAGCTATAAATAAAATACATTCTTGGTTTCACATATTTAAATATAATTCAATCAAATTCCAGGAAATAGTCTCTTATATATGTTTTTATCAAATTAAAATTTATAAAGCGTATAGTGTTTCCTTTTATAATCTAAAGTCTTCCGCTAGTTTTAAGTTTTCAATCGTGGTTCTGTTTTCAGCCTTTCCTATGCCTCTAAACCCAATCCTGCTAGTGCACCCTACGTTTCTCACTTGGTCCCTATTCTGTGTTGCCAATCAACTGTCTCCAACATTTATCGCATCCTATAAATTCATCGGCCAGTGTTCAAATGTCCGCAACACTCTTTTCTGCAATCCTGATGATAGTCCATCTTTTCTGAGCCATATCACTAAGTTTAAGTATAGATCTTTTCTTATGTTGTGGTTTCTCTGCAAATCAATATTATTTTAATTTTTAACTTTATATTGCTTCAATGATATGGTGTGGGTTACTATGTCATTGTATTGTAATATAAAATTAAATTATTAAAGTAATATATTATTGTTTGAGATCCTCGTATTCATAAATCCTCTGTGCATGTGATATTCCTTGTGCCAATTAAAGCTCTGCCTTGGAACCTTCGTATCTTTCTTTTCCTCTCTGATCTTCGTGGTCCTTAGGTTCTCGTAACCATAGTGTTGAGCCCTATCCGTTAGTGCGTTCTTTTAAAGCTTTTCTTTTGATTGGTGTATTGTTCTTAGTTGTACTTGTTTGTTTGCTTGTATAGTTTTATGCTTGCATGCTTGTGTTCGATGATTGCTACGAGTAGACGGAACGTTGTTCAACTGAAGAAGACTTTTGAAGATATTTTGAGCAGCTATACTTTGGAGAAAGGCAAGTGTCCCTAACCATCCTTCTACCTATGCTTTATTTATAATCAAGATGTTTTAATCGGAACATGGAGAACCACCCAGGAAAACAGTGCAACCATAAGTACTATATGGCTCTGGTCTTGGCTGATTAATTAGAGACTTTAGTGGATGGTAACCTTACCCGAAAGGGGCATGGGGGGCGGCGAGTTGACGGGGTATAGCTCGGTCCTCTTGAGCTGTGGGCTTTGGTAAGAGACAGACCTCATTAGGGAGGGTTATACTTTGCTTCGGAACCGGAAACCTTAGCGGGTTACTATTTACTAAGGAATCTTTGTAAAGGTCTCGTAGCGTCCCTATGCGGTCACACCTCGGTAGTGTGATTTAAGAGGATTGGCCCCCTCGGCATGGTTGGGTTTAAAGTTCTTTTGAACTTTTACGCGGCTTATGGTGAAAGTGTACAACCTCTGCAGAGTGTAAAACTGTTATAACAGCCGTGCTCACGGTTAAGAGCGGCCTGGACCCTTACATGAGTAATATACTTGAACATGATATTAAATTGATCTCTGGTTATTTCTTGTGGCCTTGCTGAGTACCAACCATAAGTGTACTCATCCTTGCTAACCGCTGCTCAGAAGAAGAACTTGTATGAAGCTGTTTGAAGATGGTGCTCAGTTCTAGGCGTACGCAACCCCCAGTCGATTGCCTGTGAAGTTTGGAGCCTTCGTTTCCAGGATACGCTGTATACTCTGATAGACTCGTAAGTCATTTATATAGTTTATTATGGGTGATACTGCATCTTTTATTCACTACTGGTTTACTGTATGTATGAAACTTGATCCTGGCACACATACAGCATACACTCGGTTTGTTTTCTAGAACCGGGTGTGACATTGGTGCTTCCAGGATGAATAGAATATGCAGAATCATGAGCTTCCCTCAATATCTGCTCTCTGAGAGACTCGATATCCGGTACACATATCCTCTTTCTAAACCAAATTGTACCTTGATCATCTTCGGTGAAGTCGGGAGCTTTCCCTGCTAACATGGTTTCCTTGATTTCCTTTATCTTCTCATCAGTAAGCTGACCCTTCCGAATTTCCTGTTCCAGTGTAGACTCAACTTCCATTGTCACACCTTCTGTCTGATTCAGGAATCCCAAGTTCAGCTTTTCCATCTCTGCAAGCAACTCAGCTGGTAACTGGCGACCAAACATTGCATTTACTTGTGACTTCCTACTCAACGCATCAGCAACCAAATTAGCCTTGCCAGGATGATAGTTGATTCCCAAATCATAATCCTTGATCAACTCCAACCATCTTCTCTGCCTCAAATTCAGATCCTTCTGAGTAAAGATGTACTTCAGGCTTTTGTGATCAGTATACAGCTCACATCTGTTACCTAGAATATAGTGCCTCCAGATCTTCAAGGCATGGACAACAGCTGCAAGCTCCAAATCATGAGTAGGATAGTTCAGCTCGTGCTTCCTCAACTGCCTGGATGCATAGGCTATAACTCTGTCTTCCTGCATGAGCACACACCCAAGACCTCTACGAGAAGGATCACAATATATATCAAAGTTCTTGTGAATATCTGGCATATCAAGCACTGGGGCTGTAGTCAACTTTCTTCTCAGCTCTTCAAAGCTGGCCTGACACGCTTCTGACCAAACAAACTCCTTGCCCTTCTCTAATAGCGAAGTAAGAGGTTTCGCTATTTTAGAAAAGCCTTCAATGAATCTCCTGTAATATCCAGCCAATCCCAGAAAACTTCTGATCTCAGAGACTGTGGTAGGAGGTTCCCAATCCAACACATCCTTGACTTTACTTGGATCCACTGCAATACCTCCATCAGTAACAACATGACCAAGAAAAGACACTTGATTCAACCAAAACTCACATTTACTAAACTTGGCATACAACTGGTTCTCTCTAAGAGTCTGCAACACCAACCTCAAATGCTCCTCATGCTCATCCTCATTCTTAGAGTAAACCAGAATATCATCAATAAGTACCACCACAAATTTATCCAAGTACTCCGTGAACACCTTATTCATCAGGTACATAAAGTAGGCGGGTGCATTTGTCAATCCAAACGACATCACAGTATACTCATACAACCCATACCTGGTGGTGAATGCTGTTTTAGGAATGTCGGAACGCCTGATCCTCAATTGATGATAGCCAGATCTCAAGTCAATCTTGGAGAAAACCTTAGCTCCTCTCAACTGATCAAATAAGTCTTCAATTCTGGGCAATGGATACTTATTCTTGATGGTTACCTCATTCAATGAACGATAATCCACACACATCCTCAGAGTACCATCCTTTTTACCCACAAAAATTACAGGTGCTCCCCAAGGTGAAGAACTAGGACGAATGTAACCTTTATCCAACAATTCCTTAAGTTGTTTCTTAAGTTCTTCTAGTTCATTAACAGCCATTCTATAGGGTCTTTTAGAAATAGGAGCAGTACCAGGTAAAAGCTCAATAATAAACTCAATGTCTCGTTCGGGTGGCATACCTGGCAAATCATCTGGGAAGACATCCGGAAACTCACAAACAACTCTGATATCCTCCAAAGGAACATCACTAGTCTGATTCACTGAGTAAGATGAAGCTGAGGGTTGAGTGGCTCCGAATTCAATCTTCTCTCCCTGAGGGCTAGTCAACAACACGGACCTCTTGGCACACTGAATCACCGCATTAAATGCAGCTAACCATCCCATTCCAAGTATGACATCAATTCCCTCAGAGTTCAGGACTATCAAATCAGCAGGAAAGTCTACCCCAACTATTTTCAGATTAACTCGGGGACAGATAAAATTGGCTTTCATGTTTCCACCGGGAGAGCTAACTAGCATGGAATTTTTCATAGGGACCATAGATATATTATACTTAGCTACGTACTGAGCAGTAATAAAAGAATGAGATGCTCTAGAGTCGAATAAAACCGATGCAGGGGCTGAGTTCACAAGGAACACACCAAGTACCACATCCTAGGCCTCCTACGCGGACTCTGCAGCAACATGGTTTACCTTGCCCCGCATCTGATTCTGCTGGCCCTTGTTGCTCTGGGGCGTCGGGTTCACATTCCTGTTCTGCTGCTAAGGGGTATTCTGCCTAGGTGCACTGCCACTCTGGTGCTGTGGGGTCTGAGCATTTCTCTTAGGACAGTTGTGGGCAAAGTGGCTGGGATCTCCACAAATGTAGCAGGTACGAGGAGTAGGAGCCCTGCCTGGTGCAGGGGTCTTCACTGGGGTCTGAACCGGGGTGGTCTAACGGTTCTACTGAAATGCTGGACGCTGAGGTGGAGGTGCTGACCGCTGACCCTGACTCTGCACAGAGTTACTCCCTTGCCCACCAAAATGAACGGGCATGTTCTGCTGAGGCGGCTGGAGACGAGGGCGGGTGTTACTGCTTGACTGTCCTGAGGCCATGAACTTCCTCTTCTGCTCTCCCAACTTACGACGCTTGCTCTCCAAGCCAATAGCCTTATCCAGCAGCTTCTGAAATGTTGGGAAGGTATGAGACATGAGTTGATATTGGAGCGGCGGGATCAATCCTTCCAGAAATCGCTCCTGCTTCTGCTCATCATCCTTCACCTCATCTGGGGCGTAACGGGACAGCTGAATGAACTTATCCCGGTACTCGCTAACGTTTATCCCACCTTGCTTGAGTGAGAGGAACTCCTTCTTCTTCAGCTTCATGACACCAGCAGGAATATGGTGGCTCCTGAAGTTGGTCCTGAACTCCTGCCAGGTGATAGCATCAGGGGTGACATGAGCAGCAAGATAAGCATCCCACCAATCTGAAGCTGATCCTTCCAAGCGACCTGAGGCATACAGGACCTTCTCCCTGTCATTGCACTGAGCCATATCCAGCTTCTTCTCAACAGTCTTCAGCCAATCATCAGCGTCGAGTGGATCTGCAGAGTGGGAGTAGGTAGGAGGTTTGTGACTCATGAACTCCCAGTGCTTGTCTCTCGACTGGTTGTTGTTGTTGTTGTTGTTCTGTGCTTGCATGGCTGCCAAGGTATTAGCCATGCCCTCGAGAATCTGAGTCTGGTTGGCGAGGATCTGGTCCATTGCAACGGATGCTTGATTCGGCGGAGGATTTGGATTGGGGTTGGCACGTCCCTGACGATTCACAGGTGGTTGATCCACTCCACTTCCAGACCTGGTGTTTACCATCTGATGGTTAGGAACATGAGGTTTAGAGGGTGGTAAAAATATATAACTCAAATCATGAACAGATAAGAGTTAATGTAGAACGAGTTTCCAATGACGGGCAAGTCAAATTCTGAAACAGATTCTGTTCGTCCTAATTAAACAGTTGTAACTCTCATTCTGTGTGTCCAAAAATCATGATCTTTTGTCTGAACGTAGGCTATAAAATTCTGAAACTAACCCAACTTGAATCACCTCAATCGGAGTTTTGTGGCTCGAGGTATAAAATAAACAAGACAGCTGTGTCAGGACCACGGGACAGATTCTGATTGCTCCAATAAAACCATTATATCTCTCTGCCAGAACCTCCAAAAACCACGAAAAATTCCCAGAACCTAGGTTATCAAGTTCTTAATCCAACCCAACTAGATTTATGTCAAACGGAGTTCTGAAGCTCCAGAAACAATTCGGACAGTACCAGGATATCATACAGCAGCGAGAACAGATTGTCGCATAACATGATTTATATGAGGGGTACAATTATATGGATAAAGTGATAGTTGAGTGCTAAGATCAGAGACCAAGATAAACCCAAACTAACTAAATTTATTTATTTGATAATTACTCAATTGTGGTCATCACTCCACAATTAAGTTCAATCATTACAAAGATCCAAATCACACACTTAGCACAAAAGCAAACATCTCTACCACACTTTTAAACCAAATTAAATCACACGCTACGCACGAGTCTCAACGATTCTAATCGTACTGAACTAACAAAAGAGAGGGTATCCTATCTTAATAGGTATGGGTGAAGCAACTAGACGATCCACCGAGCATTCTCTAGCGGGGCGGTGAATGACCCATCAACCCTTCTATATCTTCATCCAAGGGCGGAAGTGCTTCTCCTTTGAGTTCAGCTATCAGCCTTTTGTTCTTCCTTCATTCAGCAGCGAGTTCTTCACGCACTTCTTGTAGCTCTCTTGTGGTGTCATCGGCGTGCACGTTGAGCATCTGGGTGAACGCCACTTGGACGTTGAGTGTAGAGTTTACACCTGGCGGTTGTGGCACAACCCCAGTCGGAGTGCCTTGCTGCCTTCGAGGAAGATATGCCCAAGCAGTGTGACGTACTTCAGCAGCCTCCTCATGACAAAGCACAGAAAGTGCCCTCCTGGCTGCATCCTGGATTCCAGCTTCGAAGGTTGATCTCATGGCGATGGCATGGTGCACTGAAGCCTCTTTGGTTCCTCCATACTCATAATCAGGCTCCCGGATGTATACAACGACATCCCAGTCCTTTGGGTAATTTGGATGTGTCCTCCTTCGTCCACGATATTCTATCTGCACTGGGTAGTTCAGACGCTCGAAAAGCATTCGAAGCATCATCGGGAACCCACTGTTGCCTCCGTCGTGGTGGTGAAAAGTCACTACCCACATGTCAGGCGGCGGAGAGGGTCCTTCACTTCCATCAGATCCAGCTGGAGCATTCCCTCCTGAGTTGACTTCTTCGTCCATTACTTCCATCTCTTCAGGTTCCGGTTCCTCTTCTTGCACCGAATGCGACGAAAAAGAGGAAAGAGTGCTAGCTAATCTACGAGAACCTTGCCTTATCAACACCATCTATGGTTTAAGCAAGAAAGGGGTGAGAACAGTTCTAAAGACATCAAAACCAGGTGAGATGGTGAAAAAGAATAGACCAGAAAACAAAATCAAGGAGGAGACAATTATCAATGCCCAGGAATAATAGCAAAATAAACCAAGAATAGATAGAGAAAGAGTAGTTAAGCAAAATAATCCTTAGAGAATGACCATTGCTATCTAGTCTTGCGTCCTACAGTCAACACAGCTCTGATACCACTTCTGTCACACCCGGTTTTCAAGGCAAAACCAGATGCATCTCATTTGTGCGCTAGGATCAGTTTACACACATATGGTAGACGTCACAAGTGAATATCCATAACCATGCATAACGAAAGAGTATTAAAGTGCATTTATTACAATCTCAGAGTTGACACAAAGGTCATAGCGGAAGACTTAAATAAACGTTCATCTAACGAAGCAAAAGTGACTCCAACTCCACAGGCATTGACTGGGGGAGACTCGCCTAGAACTCCTCAAAATCAGTAGTGAAATCCTCAAAATTCTCCCAATCTGAGCAGCATTCCGGGTGTAGTTGATGCAATAAAAGAAAGAAAGAAAACAAGCATGAGCACATGACGTACTCAACAAATGTAATATGACATACAAGGCTGAGGCAAAAAGGTTGGCTGACCATACTGCAGTAAGCACTTTTAGTTGGTCAAGTTTTCTTAAGCAATTATTTACTAGCAAATGAAAGTATATACCACCCACAAATTAATGAATGTCATATTCCCAACTTATTCATATAACCACGATTTAGATCATGTTCAAGTATGTTTATCATGTAAGGGTCCATGCCGCTCTTGACCGTGAGCACGGCTGTTATAACAGTTTTACACTCTGCAGAGGTTGTACACTTTCACCATAAGCCGCGTAAAAGTTCAAGAGAACTTTAAACCCAACCATGTCGAGGGGGCCAATCCTCTTAAATCACACTACCGAGGTGTGACCGCATAGGGACGCTACGAGGCCTTTACAAAGATTCCTTAGTAAATAGTAACCCGCTAAGGTTTCCGGTTCAGAAGCAAAGCATAACCCTCCCTAATGAGATCTGTCTCTTACCAAAGCCCACAGCTCAAGAGGACCGAGCTATACCCCGTCAACCGCCGCGCCTCTTGCCCCTTTCCGGTAAGGTTACCATCCACTAAAGTCCCTAATTAGTTAGCCAAGACCAGAGCCATATGGCACTTATGGTTGCACTGTTTTCCTGGGTGGTTCTCCATGTTCCAATTAAAAAGATATGATCTTGCCAATTAATTATTTAAAAGAGTATATGGAACATAGAGTAGGGGTTCATTTAACCAATCCCAGTTGAGCAAACTAAGCATCATCTACCATCAAAATTAATTAAGTAACCCAGTTTCAGGGACAGAGGAATATAGTGGCTAGGCAAATCCTTAAATAGGAACCCATCAAATTAAGACTCACGCACGGGTGGTGAAATTAATAATTATTAGGACATTTGCATGACATAATACACTTGCCTTCTTCCCAACTCGGTTGCTACTCAAATACTTCTCCAACAGTTGGTTCTTCAGAGAAATCCTCGAACTGGTCGTTTCCTAATCGCATCACACATTCACATGCAAGGAAACAATACAATAAATAAGAAACAATACACCAAATAATTCCAACAGATCAAATCAACAGCACAAAACTAATCTACGCGTCACAAAGAACGCGTGAGCACGAGAATCACTAAATTCGGAGTTAAAACGCAAAAGATATGGCTTTTCTAAGGTTCAGGGACTTGCTGGCAAAGTTTTAAAACTTCCAGGGGCTTAACTGCGAAAAACCGGGGGCTAAAACTTAATTTTGTATAAAACTACGAGGGTTTTCATGTAAAAAGACAAAACTTGGACCTCGGGCACAATTTTAAAACTTGCAAGGGCTAAAACAGAAGAAAAAGGACCTAAACGTAATTATTTTTGAACTAAACTGGACCGCGGGTTGATTTCCAAAAACTTCAAGGGCTCTTTTGCAAAACAGCCACTGCTGACCGGTATGCTCGGGTTTGACTCGAAGCTCGGGCGGCTGTGGAGCGTTGGATCTAGATCCGACGGCCGGGATTGGATCTGGCATAGGGCTCGTCGGCGGGGAAGGAGACAGCGGCGGCGCCGCTCGCGTCCACGGCGGCGCTCGGCCGGCGCAACTCGATCTCGAGCTTCGGTGCACCAATCCAGACGAGAGTAGGTCGAGGAGAGAGAGGAGGGAACGGCGAGCTCATCGAGCTAGGTCTCGATGAGGGAGACACAGCGACGACGTCGGACGGCGATGAACGGCGGCCGGCGGCGCTGGAGAACGACGGCGAGCGCGGGCGGCGGCCGAAACGAAGGGAAATCGAAGCGCGGGCACACGGGAGGACTCCTTACCTCCTTGCGAATCTCCCGCGGTGGTTCGGGTCGAAGGAGAGGCGGCGGCGCGAATCGGTGGCGGCGACGCGGCTAGGGTTGCGGCTCGGCTTCGATTGGAGGGGAAAAGCAACGGCGGCGGTCATTTTATAGGTGCGGAGCGGGGGCTCGGCCACTCCTAGGCGTTCGTGTCCCGGCCAGACACGGCGGCGCGGCGAACTCGGACTCGGGGCGGCGGCGGACTCGGAGCAGAGTCCCGCTCGGGGAAGACGAACCCGACAGGTGGGTCCCACCTGTCGGCGAGAGAGAGAGAGACGGAGCTGAGCGGGCCGCGCGACGAGTTGGGCCGCGAAGGAGAGTTGGGCCGAAAAGAGGAATCGGCCGGGAAAAAGAAATCGGGCCGGGGAAAAGAGAAAGAAGTAGAGGGGGGAAACTTGGACCGGGCCAAGAGTTGGAGGGGCAAAAACGAACTCTGCATATTTAACTTTTCTAAAACTCAAACAAAAGCAAATCAAATTCGAATTTAAACAGAATTTAAATTCCAACTTGATTTACTAGCAACCAAAAATATATGCAACAGCATGAATGCAATAAAAACTTATTTTGACTAAAATAATTATTTAATGTGATATTTAAATTGATAAAAAGGCTAGAAATTCCAATTAAATTCTAGAAAATTTATTTAAGCCTTAAAAAATCCTAGAAAAATTCAGAGAGTTGCTACAATTTAATTGTGATGAATTTTAGGGTGTTACAGAACGATGGCAGGTCGACGACAGGGATGTAAGCGACATGAGAAGACGAAGAGATCCATGTGGCGGTGTGGGACGGCAAGAAGAGATTATATACTCCGAGGTTGATTAGATGAAACATCATGTGTTCTTTAAAAAATTTACAATGTACCAGAAAATTTTTGGTTGATTCCCATAAATATTAGGGTTTTTTAAAATTATGAAGTATCGGTGAATCAATCCTTGATTTATTATTAGGTAAAGGTAAAGATTTATGTTGCCATTTGTGTAAATTTAAAAGTAGTTTTATTTCAATAAATCATGAACTTAAATATCTTATTTAGCGTGTTAGCAATTGTTCTAATTGAGCTCACTCTTAATAAAACTACTTTTATTAAAGGCTCAGTTTTGAGATGCTCTGGAAAACAAGGACATGTATCCTATTTACTGCATCCAAACAAGGGCATGTGTCCACTTTTTGCATTCAAACAAGGGTATGTATCCTATTTATTCAAGGCTCCAGCAAGCAAGACTAAGATGAAGCACATTGATAATTCAAGGGTATGAACTTTTCATTTTGTATTGCACATTGGTTGGACTTGCAAGCGTTTAATAAGCCTATTGCACATGAAAGTCATGTCATATCACAACTTTCATATATAGGCATGACACAGAGAGAAATACAAGATGAATTTAGGAAATGGATATTTTCATGAAGAGAAAAATGCTCTGACTATTTCACAACATTTAGTTATTGGTTTAGTTGCATGCAGGCTATGTGTACTTCAAATTGGAAGAACAAATATTTGAATATAACTAATACATAAGAGAGTTATAATTTAATGTATCTTTTAGTTTTATCTATTGGACTTAACCACAATATTAATTCTCATCATTATCGCGTTCAGAATTTTTTTGTAAGGCTGTCATGCTCATTCATCACAAGTTCCACACTAAATATTTAGTCATATTCAAATTTGAACAATCCGATTTGTATTTGTATTATTTTTAAAATATAAATATAAAGTGAAAAGTGTTCTATCGATTTGAATACAATCCGATTTGTAGTGAGTAGCGACTATATTATCTATCTTCCATCTCTCCCTCTCTTGACCACTCCCAATAGTGACCTCATGATATATCATGGCAAGATTGTACCTCAATGTATTGGAATTCATGGTTGTCGGGGTTGGCGCGTCCTCTTAGACAATTGCACGCCATCCCAGCAATATGATATATCTGTGCACAGAAGGTTTAAACCATGTTCAAATGTTATCCACGGCGGCATTATATTAGCTTCCTTATTTCCTAATAGGTTATGACACGTAGCATGCTATAAACAGTATTTTGTCTCACTTACATTAGATCTTGTTCTATAAGATTATTTTGGTTTCGAAATACCCAAGTAATATTTTTATAAAATATGGTATATATGTAAATGCTCATATGATTGCATGCACATCCCACCTATATGAAAGCCCACATATCTTGAGATTGATTGATATAAACACCTCAGTGGCTAGTAACATAAGTATTATAAGTTTTTGCATTAATTTGGGTACACAACTAATCAATGTTGCTTATGTAGAGGCATAAATAGTGGATATTTTTCTATAATGAGTGATGTAGATAATTGGATAATATTTAAGAGATCAAGTTAATTTATTTGTAATAACGTTATCATATATGGATAGGGGTTACTTCAATTTTTTTGCACCGGTATGGGTGGGTAATTTAGATAAAAAAATAAGAAGACAATGTACATAAAATGAGGGGTTACATTAGGTTATTTTTTATAATAGTGGGTAGGTGCGTAATTTAGGTATAGATTTTAGCGTATATTTTCACAAATTTGTATAATGACAGGTGAGGCTTATTTTTAGAATAAGGATTATTGTGGAGTTGAATTCATGGAGAGACCAAGTTGGCACATCATAGGATTGTCGAAATCACCAAAGATGGCTCAGTATCGATGCACACATCATTTACCATAGCGAGAATAATTAGCCAAAATACGAGCATTCTTGTTAAATGGGGAACTCGAACCACATATACAACTTGAAGGATCCTAATAATCAACTGAGCTCAATTTGCAAAAGATGCTCCATTGTAGGGCCCCTTTGTGCATGATCAGATTGTTAAAATTGTAGTAGAAGTTGGATTGGCTACGCTGCACCATAAACTATTTGTGCTGGCGGTCAAAACATTTTTTTGCTGGCGGACAACCACTAGTATTCTTGTGCTAGCAGAAATCACCATTTGTGCCTCACCAATCATCTTTAAAAAATCCACATTTTTTCGCACATATTGAATGTTCAAAGTTGGGCCCATGACCTCGTGATGCACATGTAACTACCTACCATCTCACATAAACATCACATACACGACCTCGTCTGAAAAGGTTATGAATTACAAAGTTTTATATTATGTTGAGCACTATAACTTTGGTATAGAGTTTATCTTCATCCGAGGCTGTTTGGAAAAAAATCAAAATTTGTTTTATAATTATATTTTAGAAATGGTAACGAATATTTGGCCCAATAAATGATCTTGAACGAAAAGGTTGTGAACTTGTAAAGTTTTAGATCTCGTCAAGGTCTATAACTTTTATATAAAGTTTGTCTTCATTTGAAGTCAAATAAAAATAATTTTTCCCTTAAAAATGTCTCTTTGATTTCTACTGGCGGGCCACATTAGCATCGATTTGAGCGATTGCTTATGTCAACTACCATCACAAATGCTTCGTACAAATAAATACTAAGATGCCAGCATAAATGGGTTTTACTGGTGCTAGCCATCTACACTTCTTCTTACAATAAAAATTAGTTAAAACCCCTATCTTTCTTCGGGGACTTGTGTGCCTTCAAATTTCGATATTGAACAAACATGCTGTATATGTGGTCTATACACCATATTGGGCTACGTACGGTAATACGAATTTCGTAGCCTACACAATATACTATATATAGTAAAGACATCTAGATGAAGGGACACTGCTGTAGCAAATACAACATTTGTCAAATTAAACCTGAGCACTGTAAACTGTCGATTGATTAAGACCCTGATAGACAGCGGTGCAGCCAGCGTCTAGAGAAAAAGAAAGAAAAATCGGAGGTTGCCTAGCTAATCAAATATCTCGAACCAGTAATAATTAAAAAGCATCCAAATGAAATTTAGTTTTCGGCTAGATAGATGAACAAGATTATTAAAAATGCTTGAAGATTGATATCACGGAATGTAACTGAAATTCAGTGCAGTTTCAAGAAAAAAATGATAGTTT
Source organism: Echinochloa phyllopogon (assembly GCA_033239725.1). Lineage (NCBI taxonomy): Eukaryota > Viridiplantae > Streptophyta > Magnoliopsida > Poales > Poaceae > Echinochloa > Echinochloa phyllopogon. The sequence continues at coordinate 22,324,003 of BTCW01000012.1, forward strand.
GTGATCCCAAACTGGGCAAAATTTAAATTGTTACCATCGGTAAATGGCCGATATTTTACACCGCTGATAGATTATGGCGCTGGTGACAGAAAATCAAATGGTGCAGCGGTAACTTTGGTCTGGTGCTTCACACATGCAGGCTGTAGTTTACCTAGCTAGGTGCCTGCTGCATTCAGATGCCCAGACCCACACACCAAATAATAGACACACAAATGTATGGTGCTACAGATTACCTCTCTCGCTCTGTTGTTTTGGTAGCTTTCCCTATGCGCTCGGTGCTCTCTCTCTCTCTTGCTTCTGCAACCACTTCGGTACGGTGTCTGCAACTTCAACACTTTTATCATTCACTCACCAAATAAGGTGAAGCATTTGAAAGAAGGGCTTACTGCATATATAGCTCGACATTATTGCATGGTACGGTATATATGCTGGTGAGCCTCTAAAAAAACTTCTCATTTTCATGTTATGTGTGTTAGCAAATAATGCGGAAAACAAGATCGAACACGAGACACGATTTAACGTGGAAAAACCCTTGCGGGAAAAAAACCACGGAAGACAATCACTATTGAGGAGAGTTTACAAGTAGGGATGATACATGGCTTATCTGTCTTGCCTTGTCTTGTCTTGTCTTACCCTACCGTCTACATAGGCTTACATATATATAGGCAGATCACGCGCCCGTACTTGGTTGCGTTACCAAGGTGGGACTAAACTGTGCACTTTCTGAGAGAAACCACAGCGCGATGGGCCTCCGCTTCGCTCCGGCCCAAGCATGGCCTATATCGTGGATGTGAATTTAGAACATATCCAACAAACTCCACCTTGAGACAAATTCCACTTGTAGACGAATAATAAACCTCCATATTCAATTCTTTAATACCAATGTCCATCGGACAAATAAGATCACTTGAGTATTCTCCCAACACTTGAGCAAATAACCAATAGGTTCAAACACACACAGCTATCAACAAAGCAGACGAACAATCTGGGCCTTCAACAAATTCATAATCCCAGCAAAAGTCTGAGTCTGTGCAACTGGCCTCCGAAAAATAAATGGCAATAATGCTCAATCATTAAACGACATAAAGTCGCAATATCACCCGTGGCATAAATATCCAGTGAAGAACTCAATTACTGTTCCATTCAAACACGGTTCAGATGTAGGCATAAATGTGCAACCAACGGTATAAACTTCTGCAATAGACCTGAGCGGACGTCTCCACCTTGAACAACAAACGTACTGAATGCCAGTACAAAACGTTGTAGTATCTATGTAGTAACTTTGACTAAATCCCTCAACATGAGCAAAGACAACAATAAACGTACTGCTCCCGCAATAAAAAAACATTGTAGTATTTAGTCAAACAAAACTTCTCTGTTGCACTTAGAATCCTCCACCTCAAACTTAATTCAGAGCAGAACCTTCACCTTTAATTAACCAACTCCATAGAAGTAAAATAAAACCACTAGGCTGGCATGAACGATGTTGTCAAAACATCAAGATGAATTAACTCAAAGTGATCAAATAGTAATCCCAATATCTCCTCAAAATCTCAATATCTCAGCAGCGGAAATCATATTTCAAAGAAGCCATGTGAAAGAAATAACCAGAAGAAAATAATCTGCAGTAAATAATCTAGAAACGTTACTATGTAACTCTAGCAATAACCTGCAGCTTGGTACACTTTGTGTGTACATTCAACGAGCAACTCTGAAAACCTTCTGGTAGCTTTCATGTGTGGTCGTAGCAAAAAAACTTCTATTGAATTAATTCAACGCACCAAACGGCGGAGCTTGCCTGTGCTCTGCTCCATCCTTGATTTGCGTGCTGCAGTACTGGTAATTCCTTCGCCTGACTCACCGCAGAACCGCAGCCCGATCGGATTTGCAACCTGATCAGACTCGAACTCGACGACAACGAAAAACGATTCCGCCTGCAACTCCGCCTTGGACTGACGCAGATACGTCGGTCGCCGCTGAACGGCACGGAAACCGAGCAGATAACTTCGATCGGCTGAAGTACGAAAACCACCAGCGGCGGCGCGCAACGAGGAACCAACGAAGCCATAATTTTTTTTTCTCACGTGATCTCGTACCAAGCTCTGATACCACTTGTTAGCAAATAATGCGGAAAACAAGATCGAACACGAGACACGATTTAACGTGGAAAAACCCTTGCGGGAAAAAAACCACGGAAGACAATCACTATTGAGGAGAGTTTACAAGTAGGGATGATACATGGCTTATCTGTCTTGCCTTGTCTTGTCTTGTCTTACCCTACCGTCTACATAGGCTTACATATATATAGGCAGATCACGCGCCCGTACTTGGTTGCGTTACCAAGGTGGGACTAAACTGTGCACTTTCTGAGAGAAACCACAGCGCGATGGGCCTCCGCTTCGCTCCGGCCCAAGCATGGCCTATATCGTGGATGTGAATTTGGAACATATCCAACAATGTGCAGATATTAGCTTGTCATAATAACCAGTTTAGCGAGAAATGCATGTGGCTCTAGGCGCAGGATAGAACCCGATGAAGGTAAAAAGGAACACCAACAATATTTAGCCTCTTCGATCCATATGGAAACCACTTTTAGCATGTATGCAATATTTTTTGAGGCAATTTTTTTGTAGAAGATCAAGACTATATGGAACCAAAGTAGTCTTAATATTACAGCCATGGCTCTAAATACACTACATGTAACTCTTTTTACTACCCGCAAAAAAAAACAACATATATTCAAAGATCAAATGGATATATCTCCCTCCAACGATATATATACATCATAACACCCCGGCACTGTGTACTTACCCGGCCTAATCATGGGTCATGGGTCTCATACCTCATTATTTCTTTATTATAATTATTCGCACAAAAGTGGTGGACAGCAAAATTTAGAAGGGGCATACACCACAAATGGAGAGGACAGCAGAAGAGCTGCAGAGTTTATTACCTTGCATTGGAGAACAGAATGTGTACTTTGCCAAACCTCGCAAGCAAAAGCAAATCAGGCAAAGAATGAATTCCATCGAATTTATAACTAAAATAATCTAATAGAAAGGCATCAAATTTATAATTAGACCGAAAAGATGCCTAAAAATATCAGAAAAAATAGCGCAAACACACACACCGGTTGACGGTAGCATTGAATCGCCAATACTTTTTTAGTGTACACCTATATCGATCACGAAATCATCGAAATCGAGAATGTTTAATTGGCAAAAGAGAAACTAATAATGATATGATCAAGCTAAATATAGAACTCACATGCGCATATATATACTTTGCAGCCGCTTCAAGCTAGAAACCTGTGGATCCGATCCGGCATGCACCCTCGGCACGTTCCAAGGTGATGAAAAGCTGCCTTGCTTACTTCCATGCACTCAACAAGATGCGCAGGCGAGGCGTGCACGGTGGAGGAGAAGGGCACATGCATCAGCGCTTGAGAAGCTAACGGATCAGGGTAGCTAGCCCCCGGCCGGCCCGGCCGGCGGCAACCGTGCCAGCCCCTCGATCTCGCGCGCTCGCCGCAGCGGCGCGCTCTCGGTGGCCAGAATGCGCCAAGCCGGCGAGAGAGGAAAGAATGCATGCACGTGCCCTGCTTCTCCACCTCGCGCACCTCACCATCCTCCACATCGGTCGGATCGGAGCTACCAGATGCCGGAGATAGAGGCGGAGACGACGGTGACAAAATATCCTCTCTCTCTCTCTCTCTCTCCCTCCCTCCCTCCACTTACCCCTCCCTGTTATATAAGACCAGCACCACGCGTATGGCGTAGAGGGCAAGGTAGTTTACTGGTGCCACCACTCGGCAGAGAATACGCACGTCCCAACAGTGCAGAGCGACCTCGATCTCGCTCGGGAGTTGGATGGAGGTACTCGATCTCTAGGGCCATCATCATATCGGCCATGTGTGGCGGACAGGTTAATACCCCCAACAACCTTGCCCGGCGGTAGGGTCCAGGACAGCAGGAACGGGTTAGCTGAACCCGCTGGGGGACCGTGAATTGACAGGCGCGACTGGTACGTGTGACACGGGAGGCCGGACGAATCGGAGCCCCCGGGCCTTCCTTTCGATCCCTGTCTCTCGCTTTTGCTCCCGGCCAAAAGGTATGGTGTGCATGCGCTTCGAGGTCGGCCAACCCCACCCCTTCCTTTTCCCCCGTGATCGCAAGTGGCGAGCTGAGCTGAGCGATCGACTGATGACCGGGGGGGAATGGCGATGGGCGAGCCGCAGCTGATGGCACGCACGCACGATACCTGGTACCGCCGCGCCGGTGACCTCACGACGCGTCAGGAGTGGGTGCCGCGGCGCGGCCGGCCATGTGTCGTGGGAGCATAGGCCACCGTGCCTCGCGAGAGGAAGCAAGCGAGCGAGGGAATATATGGCTTTGGCACCGCGCCACGAAAGCTAGCAGAGACAGGCGACGACATTCTCTGCGTCTCCCATTGGTCCGAGGAGAACTGGGTAGCTTTTGGCGCTGGGATGACGACGTCGGTGCCCACGAATTGTGGGTGCGTCGATCGATGCTGGAGCGAGCGAAAAGTCCAACAAATTTTGTATATAGGGGAGCTTTTGGATTCGACAGTGATCGTCACTTGAACGAACCAGTCAAAACATTAAACATTTGGGCGAGTTACCTTGATCACCCGTCGAGCGGCTCACGTTTGGTCAAGATCGAATGGGAATATGTGCGTTCTTTGCTTTCGGCCTAGCCCTCTACGTGTGGCTGGCGCATGTGTCACGGTGCCCTCAATCTCCTGTGCGCCCGGCCAAGTGGCCCAAGTCGCAACAGTGCCAAGGCGTACAGCCGCGTTGATGGCCATTAAAACCCCGTGGCAGTACGTCTCTGCTGCTAACGAGCCGGCGGAACAGGCTCGTCGGAAGCGAGATTCAAGGCCGCGGTGACAGCGGGGCTCCCCGTACCGTACGTGCAGAACCAACCGAGAGGACCGCTGCCGCTGCGGTGCCCGGCCGGCTAGTCGTAGCTTTCGCAACAGTACACGTCTCCGGCCAGATCGAGTAGCATCGATCGATGCCTAGCTACCAGCAGCTAGCCTACGATAACGCAACTTGGCGTCCATGCTTCGCTTTCTCCGCCAAGGGACGTGCGTGGTGGCTAGCAGCCTTCCGGATGTGCCACACACAACTTTCACGTAATTCGGACAGCCCCATGTTTACCCGGCGTCCGCTAGCCGCTTTCAGCGCCCATACACGCGCGCATTATGCACGCTTTTTCCTCAGTGGAGTACTGCTACTAGCTGGTCAAGGACGGACGGAGATGCGCTCCGTATGTGGCGACACAATTGTGAAGGATAGAAAGTGATGGTGGATGGAGCAACGATTTCAATCAGCACGTACGACACCTTATATTACTTTTTTTTTTTGCGAACTGAGGAGTACTGTACGACACCTACTTGCTGCGAGCAGTTTGCTTTCCAGAGGCTGTGTGTGATGTGATCTTCGAGTGGGAAAAGAATATATCGTAGTCCTCTACACTACGATGTACCCAGCCTGAAAAAATATGTCACAGTAAAATACGGTGACAGGAAAAAGGGCGCACATAGGGTTGCAAGGCCAATTGGCTCCAAGCTAGAGCACTGTAGGTGAATGCATGCGGCCGGTGGCCTACAGTAGAGATGAACAGGACGGGGGCCAACTCAGATCTGCTACAGCTACTGATTGATCACCGGAGCGACGCAACAGAAGACGCCCCTAACCATTTATGTGCGCCTCTCCTTCCGCTCCATTTTTATAGCGACCGCGACGCGACGGGCGGCAGGACCACGCCCCGGAACTCCGAGGCTTCGCTTCGGAGGTTTTCTTCGCAGCGCGCTAGCGGGCTCAATCCATTCGATCGGCAGCGAGCTGAGGTGCCTAGCGTGGGATAGAGATGAGCTAGGAATGGATGGCCCATGTCATGACTGGTGCCTTCAAATCATGTTCGCCACTTCCCTTTCTCGGTGGCGACGTCATTATGATAAGGATGAAGGGATAGGCGAGTTTGTTTCTTAGTTGCGGGAGTGGGGACATGGATCCGCTGCGGTTGTAACAGCGACCGAGTCGATCACCAGCGTAGTGATAATTGTTGTTCAATGTTGGACAGGCAGCAGGCACTGAGAGTCAGGATCGTTTTTATGCTTCTTCCATGCGAACAAAAGCTTTATATCATGGGTGGTTTATATATATAAATGTTTGGTAAAAAGAAACATGGCAGGTGGTATAATCTTGCCCTCTATAGAAGAAACATGCAGAAATCAGTCCATTTTTCCTATCAGCCTCAAGCGAAGCGAGGAGTGGTACCATTCCACATCCATCAAGATAACTAGACGAGCCTACAGATCCTTTTGACTGCAACATATGTGTGGACCGTTGATGTACGTACGTGTACATGTTTGATAAACAAATGCATGTGCCCACGCTACACACCGCTGCTTTGCAATACGATGAATGGTCTGATCGGGATGTACTTGGTACACACAATTATTGTGCACCTCGCTCGATCGGTCTCCGTAGAGAAGGTGGTGACATTCGGTACGTCGCAGGTGGACACCCCTAGCTATATGTCTATCACATAGGTTTTCCACAATGTCAAGGCCGTGTCCTGATGTTCCAATAGCTAATTACATAGGGTTTCTATCGACACGAAATTTTTTTGGCGTCTCGTTTCTTTTTCCTGAAAGAAATTAAAGTTTGGGTGATGTCTCGTCAAATATCAACTGGGATCGAGGTGATTTTTTCCAGCGAAGTCTCGCTCTACAGCAAAAGGCTTGATGCTGCCTAATTTCTTCGGGTGCAGGCAACCTTGAAGAAGATGTACAGACAAGGAGATAAAGTGTGAGATGCATCATCACTTGCTTGCTAGGTCATCTTATCCAGCTGACTGTACGTAGCAGGTAGCTATGTTGTGCCCCTCTCGTGTATGTGCATCGTGTGGTTACTGTGGACCAGCAGTCAGCTGCGAGCTGAGCGAACTTATGATTGTTCTTCCTCCATGATAACAGAATAGCGTCACCCAAGGAACAGGCACACGTGTCGAACCGCCATGAACAGGGAAATGATGATGGCACTAGCAAGACCTAGGATTGGCACGGTGTACCTGTAACTATACACCATCATATCGTGTCTGAAATACATGTTTGGCAGTAACGTCTCAGGCTAGGCTAGCTGGCTGGCGTGTTCCCACCCTAGCTACAAGTACGTAGGAGTGTAGGACCAACATTTTGGTTCGGTTTGGTTTGGTCCTTTTCTCTGTATTCAATTGTGTGATTTGCCCCTCGCTTATCCTCTCTTGGACCCCAATGCTCAGTTTTATGAGGAAGACAGATACTTGATGAATATGTAGTACGAACAGATCAGAAGATCAATCATACCTATTTAGGATCTTGAGTTAAGCAAAGTACAAAAAACTTATGACAGCAACACGTAATCGCGATTTCTCATTTTCTATTGACATACCATCTGGTTTACAAATGTTCATGCCTTGACAATGTTCTTTTTGGCATGTGAAGTAAAGCAGTAGAATAAATTATACGCCATTGCTTGTACAAATTAAACTAGACGAAAAATACGCTATTTAGAGCTTGAACAGATAAACTTACTTAAAATTTGCCATAAAAAATAAAACTAAGATTACTCATAGTTTGACATGTTTTACAATGATTGGAGAGGTACCCAGCGGTACCCGAAAGTACCTAGTATAAATCAATGGTTGGTTCCGTTATTTTTTATATCTGGGCTCACAAATTTGGTACCTCTGGGTACATCTGTTTAGATACCTCTGGTATTTCCTTTGTTTCCACCATCCGATTTGTCGGAATGGATGACTCTAATTAATCCCAATCATTTTAAAATTTCTCCTCATAGTTTATTCTCTCTTTTTTCCCACGTCAGCATTTTTATTTCAATGTTCCATTAATTCGCGTCTGAACATGTATGGCATTTCCCTATCCGTCAAATTCGTGGTTCCTTGTGAAATTCAAAGAGTTAAGTTTGATAGTTGACAGTATTATGATGCCCGTTATTTTCAGTACTTTTTATATGTTCAGTCAGTAGGACGACAGCGCCTTAAGCAGAAGTTTTGTTGCACCGATAAGGACGCTCTCTTATTGCTATGACTGTTCCTAGGTCAAAACATGGGCCGCACGGAGAAAGCGAAGAGGAACCGGAATGCAATATGGTGGGCCGTACAGTACTAGTATCAAACAAAAGGCCCATTAGTACGCGTTTGCGAGGGCCAATCAGGCGGTTCTTTCCCTTTCCTCCTTCCTTCCCTGCCTCCACGGGGATGACGGTGCGGCACATGCTTCGTGGATGAATCGACGGTATGTGTAGTGAAAAAAAAACAAGGAGAAGAAGAATAGACAGTTGGTGCACAGCAGCACTCACTCCAGCCGGCCAGCGTACTTGCCAGGACAAGACCTTGCTGGACCATCTCGTCACGCACCGATTGAACTCATCATTAGCTTTTGAAATCCTCGTGCTTTACAGGAGAAAGTAGGGTCTAGTTCCTTTTTAGTATTACAGGAAAAACATGGCATGTTGGAGATATTTCTCCTACCTTTCAGGACACACTGCCTAGGGACCAGAAAGATGATATATCATGAAATTCGAGATGTCAATTATGATTCCTGTGGGTTCACACAAGCAGTGACGTAAGTATTAACTAAAGGGTATGGCTAACTATTTTCTTTTGCCATACAATTCGGTTCCATCAATATTTTTTCATATATAATTCAGTATATAATTTTAAATGTTGCTAAATAACATCCAGATGCTAATTCAGATGCTAGTGATTAGTGGATTTAGCATCTACGTACGCGAGTACGCGCCGGTCGCCGGCGGACGAGCAGCCGAGCCGCGAGCAGCGCCGAGGCAGGAGCCGAGGAGCGCGCAGCGGCAGCAGAGGGATCACCGTCGCAACGAACGTCGGAGTCGGATGCGGCACGGCAGGAGCGATAGGGTTGCGGGCAATAAAACGTCGAACTGCTTACTTACGTCGGGCTCGACAGCGGTTGTTTTTCGTTTTACATATGGTCTGGACTGTACTGTTGAGCTGGTCTGTACTGTTGGTTGGATTCTACGGGTATGCCTCGGCCCACCCGGCGTACCTTGTAGCTCCACTCATGCACACAAGACGTTTAATTAAATTCAAATATGCACGTAACATATGTACTGTCAATTTTCTGCAAGATCATTGTAGCCTTGATCAACCCTTGTTCAACATCACTTATCCGAGAGTTCGTTCATACCAGACCCAAAATTGTTCAGCATTTATCTTTACCACCTGTGCAGAATTATTTTTCCACACCCAAAAATTGTTCCACGAGTAAAATATATACTGAAAATCATATAAATAGATTTGTCTTAAAAATTACTTTCATAAAAATATACATATATAACTTTTTAAAAATATTTTTATAAAAAAATGGAGTCAAAGTTGTGCTTTGGTGACCGTGCCGCTGTCCTAAACAGGAGCGAAGCTACGTTGTAGCTCCTGGGTGCGGCCGTACCCACGAAAAATCAGAAACCAGTTATTACTCACTAAATTTCCACCATGTTTCTTTGAACATCATGCAAATACTCTAGACCCCCGCACCCCCATATTCTTATCTAGCTCCGCCCCGGTCCTAAATGACTTCTAATACGGTACCGGCCGGAGTACTCCACGGATGTAGTTGGCACTTCCAATATCTCCTTCTGTTGACACGATAACGCGTACGGTATCGTTGCTCTGTACTGGTTTTTTTACAGAAAAGAAAAAAGTCATAAGCATGTAGAATCCAGTCTGAGATTACTAAGTTAGAGCTCTCGGTGTGTCCACGCAGAATTCATCTGTTTCGGCAGTCTGAGAATTCTAAGTCCGATATTCTCGAAATCTTCACCGACGACTAGGACGATTGAGAGCGTCCTTGACTTGTCATGCGGTGCCGGCTGCCGCGGTGCAGCACGGCGACGGGGAGGTCGCTAGCGTGCGCAGCCGCGGAAGCTTGGCCATACCCACGGGGCGCATGTCGTCGTGGCGCCGGAACAGAAACAGAGCAGCGGACACGCACACGACATGCCGAGCTTTTTTGCGTTGATGAAAAACACGGGCAGCTAGGAACGCTGCCGTTCGTCGAACACGGCGGGCGAAGGAGAAGATGTTCTAGACGATGGTCCGCACCGCACGGGCAGCTCGCCTTGCTCCACCGTTTTCCCACCGGAGGTCAGCGCGGCGGCGACGTTCCTTCCGTCCCTGCTACCGCCTGCTGCCTCCGGCCTTCCTCCATCCCCTCAGCGAGACGGCAGCGGCAACGGCTCCGTTACCTGGGCCGTTACCACTTACCCGCTGCCCCCGCCGGCCCGTGGCCCGGCGGGCGGGTGGGGTGGGGTCAGGGCGGCGAGCGACCGGGCCTGGCGTAACCGCGTGTCCGTTAACCCACTGGGGAGCTGGCGGAATATGACTTTGCCCGCGTCCACGTTGACTCCACCGGCGCTCCCACCCTTCGCGACCGGTCCCCAACAAAATTGCCCGGCGGCTAGCCTAGAACCCCTCGGCTTTTCCTCCCCCAATCCGCCCTTGGGCTTCGTTGTCCGGACCAGCGGCGGCTGGGGCACGGCAGGAATCCCGGGCTCCCGGCTTTCGCTTCCGCGTCCCGCCGGGCCTGCAGGTGAGCGCTCCCCGTCCTCTCTTCCCTCCTCCCCCTTGCGCTCTGCCAGTGCTAGCTCCGGGCGGACCGGCGGATAATGGACGGATCTCTTGTAGTTCTATGCTTCTCCCGCCCCCCTGGATCGGATCGGATAGCGCGCTGTTTATTTTGCCTGCCTCTGCTGTCTGCTGTCTTCTCGTTCCCCAACAAGAATTTTCATGGGTACATAACTCTGTTGTTACTTTGTTAGCGACCAGTCAATTATTATGATGTGTCTAGTGTCTAGTCATTGGCTGTTTCCACCCATCATTTTACATCATGCTAGTACATGAATCTGTCCGGAAACCAGCGGGGATTTTTAGATGGGTGGTATTCGTTCCACAGCAGGTTAGAAGTCGGGGTAGTTCAGCGAGCGGTAGAGAAGGTCTCTGCGCTGCCTAATTGTGCTCCACATGTAACCAGTGAGAGATAGTTGCTCGTAGGGCATTCTCTGTTTCTTTCTCTAGATGAATGTGAAAGCATTTTCAGCCTTATTCACCTGTGCTTGGTGCATATAACCTCTTACAAGTGGCTGGAGAATGTTTAGTTAGGAGGCTTAGGCAGAAGGTATCAAAAGCATAATTGCTGGGATATCTGAAATATTGGGATTGCATAATGGTGGGGCATTCTGTCAAACTAATTGATGCTTCTACTCTTACTCAGGATAATAACTAGTTAACAGACTGCAAACACCTGAAGGAGAACTGTTTGAGATTGTACTTCAGAGCTGTGCTTTAATTTTGTTTAAGTTTGTCTTAGGTTTTACATTGCTTCTTTAATTCTTTTCGCAAGGTTTCATACATGATATGGCATGCCTGTTTTGTTGCCTCAGAAACTTCATTCCTTGCTCCTTAGTCCTCTCATCTCAGCAAAACTAACTATTGCTTTAAAGTTTTTCCTGCTTATGAGTTTCGAGTAATGCCTTTTTGTGTCTAAATTTAGTAACAGCCGTTCCTTTCGTTTGGACTGGTCCTTGTTTTTGCAGAAATGGTTAACCAACAGTTTCTACGTGCAAACTTTTCTGTATACAGATAAGAGAGCAGTCATTTTGAGTCTGAGTGTTATATAGGGTGCCTTACCCAGTGGAAGTGGTTGGATTCTATATATAATCTAGGACTTCACTTGAACAAAATGGCCTCCAATGGTAATGGAATTCTCAAAGCTGACACTCAACAAGTCGACTCAACAGCTTCGGACAATGTTCCTGGCGCAACAGGCGTGAACTCTCTTGCCACTCAGGGTGTTTCACAACAGGGAAAGCGCTGGAGTGGATTCAGGAACTTCTTGAATCGCCTTTCTAGTGGCCCCAGGTTAAAGAAGTTTGGTCCCTCCACTTCATTCAAGTTTCAACATCTCGCGCTCCAACGTGATGAGTTCTCACGATCTATCCATTCTGACAACCATAGCAGTCATGAACATTTCCAATTCATCAGGAAGATTAATTGGGGCCATCTTTGGATGATGGCCAAGAACTGGATAAAGGAGCCTATGAACATGGCGCTTTTTGTTTGGATTGCTTGTGTTGCTGTATCAGGTGCAATTCTCTTCCTTGTTATGACCGGAATGCTGAATCATGCTTTGCCAAGCAAATCTCAAAGAGATACCTGGTTTGAAGTGAACAACCAAATTTTGAATGCGTTGTTCACACTCATGTGCCTTTATCAGCACCCACAACGGATCTACAACTTTGTGCTTCTGTGCCGATGGGAGCAAAAGGATATCTTAAGGCTTAGGAAGATATATTGCAAAAATGGAACATATAAGCCTAATGAGTGGATGCACATGATGGTTGTTGTAGTCCTTCTTAATTTGAATTGCTTCGCTCAGTATGCCCTTTGCGGTCTAAACCTGGGATACCGCAGATCTGAACGGCCTCCTATTGGCGTTGGTCTGACTATATCTGTTGCAATTGGGGCTGCAGCATTTGCTGGCCTGTATAATATCATCAGTCCACTTGGGAAGGACTATGACACAGAACAGCCAGGCGTTGATCAAGAAGCACAAATCGAAGTTGCCTCGACTGAGAGCGGCAGGCCAACTTCACGGTTTCAGTCATTCGAGAGGAGGTACTCTTTCATTCAGAGTGATGAACGCCGTTTCGTAGAGAGTAGGCCCGTGTGGGTTGGCGGACTAGTGGATTTCTGGGACCAGATATCACTTGCCTACTTGTCAATTTTCTGCAGTTGCTGTGTATTTGGCTGGAACATGCAGAGGCTCGGATTTGGGAACATGTATGTCCATATCGCAACGTTTCTGCTCTTTTGCCTAGCACCATTCTTTATCTTCAACCTGGCAGCTGTCAACATTAATAATGAATCCCTTCGAGAGGCATTGGGACTCACTGGCCTTTTCCTATGCTTCTTTGGTTTACTTTATGGTGGCTTTTGGAGAATACAGATGAGGAAGAGATTCAACCTGCCTGAAAATACCTTCTGCTGCCGCAACCCTGATGCAACGGATTGTTTCCAGTGGTTGTTCTGCTGCTCATGTTCCCTTGCACAGGAGGTCAGAACCGCAGATTACTACGATATTACAGAGGATAGGTCACACAGAGGGCAAGTAACCGAGGAAAGCCAGCGCATAATGTCCCCACTGCAACGTGAAGATGGTTTGCCCCTGTTCAAGTCCAATCCGAGTTCGCCATACAGGAGCGGCAATGCTAGTCCGTCGATCTTCATTCTGGAGAGCCCGTCAGCTCCACGCAGGTCATCTGGTTCCACGCCTCAGGGTGGTTCACCAACGATGGCCGATAGGGTGATGAAGGCACCAACCCCATCTGTTCTTCACAGAGAAGCTGGACCAGATCATGACAGGGGGCAATCCACTGAAGCAGTTACTAGTCCAATGAGATGATATGTATATTTTTTTTTGTACATAAATATATCGTGTACCTTTCATCCACGGCTGAAATTTTCTGCTGTTACTGTTTCTTCGGAAATGTATAGACTGTCCAGTTTTTCTCCACTCTTAAGCTCCGTCATATCTCACTGTATTACACGTGCTTTTGAGTTGAACTTGAATGATAGTCGAGATCTCGCCTTTCCTGTGCAGGTACATAATGAGCTGCTGTTGTAGTGTTGTTAGTCTGCCTATTTCTTGCATCGGCAACAGCATCCGTTTTCCTCGTTGTCTCAGCATACAGCGGAGTGTATCTCTCCTCTTCTGCCGTGGCATACATTAGGGTCGTCTATAGTATACTTGGGTATTTTACCATCCTTTTACATCCGACCTCTCCCATGTCCAAAGTTTTGGATTTTGAATCTTTATACGCATTTCATCTAAGAATTTTGCGTTTTTCTTCCTCTATGGCCTTTTTCTTCCTACAATTATCTTCTTCCTCTGGCCATACGACTGACGCATCTATAGATATATTTAGAGGGTGTTTGAATCCAAAGGGCTAAAGTTTAGGTGGTGTTTGGATACATGTGCTAAAGTTTAGCACTTTATAAGTGATAATTAGATGTATTAAATATAAACTAATTACATAAGCCACGTCTATTTCGCAAGACGAACCTAACAAGCCTAATTTCGCTATAATTAATACATAATTATTATACGTTTACTGTAGCATTACATTGTCTAATCATGGTGTAATTAGGCTTAATAGATTCGTCTCGTAGATTACTCCTCGTTTATGTAATGGATTTTTAAATTAATTTATATTTAATACTCCTAATTAACATATTTATATTCGATGTGACGGCGCTAAAATTTAGCGCGTGGGAAATAAGGCCTTAGTCCATTTGGTGGCTCGGGGAACCTATAGCCATTGCAGCCTGTTGCGTCCTAGCGTGTGTCCCATCTCGCATGTTCATGTTCATGCTCATGCTCATGCGTGCTGCTGTGTCTAGGGAAACTAGTAAGGTGGTCCGCGTAAATTTACGCCGGTACCTATTTTTTATACTAATATTTATGTTTCTTTAACTTAAATATAAATTTATTTAAATTTATTTAAATATCCGTTGTTCTACTGTCAATACGGTTCGTCTAAGTATGTCCAAACTAACGTATCATTTTTTATCATCATGTATATGACCATTGAATGAATTAATGATGCAAGCTTATATTTACTAATTGTATTTGACATTGATTCTTTGATCAACTTATAATTGACTTATTTATTTAATTTAGAATCTAACTATTTATTTACTCTAATCAATAGACTTTAAGGGTTAATATAGATTCTTAGATCTTACAAAAAAACCAACTGTGTGTATTATTTTTATTTCAATTAATATGGTAATAATATTATATTATTAAGATTAACTCCACCGATACCTCTCAAACCAGACTCTCCAAATACTAAATGGAGGCTACCTCTATTTTTTGAGGGCACAAAAATGCTATAACTCCATCAATAGCCCCCATAAATATAGTGCTTTCTATATACCCCCGAGAATGGAGGGTGGATTTGGTAGCCTCCCAAATAGGAGGGGGGTGTCAAGTAGAGGGCCTACTGGAGTGCAATTTTTTCTTAACCCTCTAAACTTGGGATAGGAGCTTGTTGGGTCTGTTAGAGTGCAACTTTTTTTGGACCCTCTAAACTTAGGACAGACGCTTGTTGGATTCGTTGGAGTGCAACTTTTTTCTAGATCCTCTAAACTTGGGATAGGGACTTGTTGGGTCTGTTGAGTTGCTCTAAGATAATAAATTGTGTGACGTAATATTGAGGTAGTGATCATGGGTAAGTGAATAAAGTAATTCATATAACTTTACATACACAAAATACAACTTACTGACATGAGATACTCCATTTCCTCAATGGACATGTGAACTACCTCGACAAACTTGCAATATTGTAACACGGGACGATTGGATAAAAGTAGAAACCTTCCACAAAATATAATGGTGTTTGGGTCGACTCCCTTCATGAATCGGCGGTATAATTGGTAGTCTAGCTTGCTGCACAAATCAATGATTAGAATAGCATAGCACAAAGAAAAGCTTAAGGAGGGAGGAAATAAAATATAGAGGGTAATTAATCACACCAGGAAACTATTATTTGAGAAAATATTATGAGAAAAATACTGCTATTTTGCTAGTTATGCAATGAGAACTTAGGCTGCAATAACCAATGGGTGCCTACCACGGTTGAACGGACTAAATCCGAGCACCTCTCTTCAGGTACACGTGCAGATTGATGTGTTGTCCTCCGCTTATTGTTGAATGTTGCCTCCTGCCCTCTTATATAGAGGAACATGGCAGGGCATATGGAGCTTTAGGTTGTCCGCACTTGTCGTACTCTATTCTCATCCTCTAAAAGAAACATTCCTACCTAGTCATTGAGATTCTCCAATTTATATCAATTTTTTCTGCACCCGTTATCCTCTATATCATATATTCCATACCAACTACCAACACGTGAACCCACCCATCTCCTTTTCTCCTTATCTTTCATCGATGCCACCACTCCCCCGCTTTATCTCTCTCCCCCCTCTCTAGTGGCGGCGACGGCGAGGGGTGCCGGTCTCCCCAGCTAGCAGCCTTCAGCCCCGCCGGCCTCCGGTGGCGCGCGGAGCGGCCGGACCCCAAACTCCGAAGGTGCGCGGGCGGCTTCCGCGGCGGCGGACAGTCACGCGGCGACGGCGAGGACTCCCACGACAGCCACAGATGGTCGCGCGGCGGCGGTGGAGGGCTCCCGCGGCGACGGTGAAAGCCTCCTACGGCGGGCACGGATGACTGCGCGGCGGTGACAGCGGAGGGCTCCCGCGGCGGCCGTGGAGGGGTGGCGGCGGTAAGGGGTGCCGATCTCCTCGGCCAGCAGCCACCAGCCCCGCCGGCCTCTGGCGGCGTGCGGAGCGGCCAGACCCCGATCTCCGAAGGTGCGCGGGCGGCTCCCGCGGCGGCCACGGACGGCTCTCGCGGCGGCCGGCCTGCCAGTGGCGTACGGTCGCGCGGCGACGGCGAGGACTCCCGCGGCAGCCACGGACGGCCGCGCGACGGCGGTAGAGGGCTCCTGCGGCACCCGTGGACGGTTATGCGGCGACGGTGGAGGCCTCCTACGGCGGCCACGGACGTCTGCGCGGCGGCGGCAGCGGAGGGCTCCCACGGTGGCCGCGGACGGTCGCGCACTGACCGCAGAGGGATGGCGACGGACTGAATAATATAGACCGTTAGATCTTCATCAAATCCGATGATATATTTTTCTCGTTTTGGATTAATGAACTAATATAGACCGTTATATCTTCATAAAATATGACGGTATATATTCTTTTTTTTAGATAGATAGCCTTCTCTTACCTATCCCTTAACCAATCACAAAATTGAGCATGGCAGTTTCAATTCCTCGTTCAAGAACAGCAAAACTCCACGACATCTTGCATGCACGGATGGAATCGGAGATGCCAGGATAACTCCAGCTTGAGTACTGTCAATCCGTTACGTCATCTGATGTGCTACGCTATTTTTCTAGGGATACATTTGATGGGGTACAGTTTCAGTTTCAGTGGTATAAAAAAACTCGTCCCTGTACCCTCCCAAGTCACTGAAAGGTACGTCTGTGTAGAGCATTTGTTCGCTTCGTAGAGCGCATCGTTTCATTGTCAGTAAACGACAAGGCGAATGCATCCTCCATGACCGGTTCTCTGTTCAACCATCAAGAAAGCCCAGCCCTCTCCTCTCCCATCTTTCACTCTGAGCGTAATTAACCGATGACCAAAGACCGAATCGAATTAACCGATAACCGAACGAATTGTTCGGTCCCTGGTTCATACTAACCAAAATAATCTTGGTCTTTTTGGTTCGGACCCTCGGGTAACCAAAATAACCAATTTAACTAAAATTAGTCTCTTCTTATTATCTATTAGTCTTGTGGCAGTGGATTATGGACTAAATTTATTGTTCTATTATTTGTGTACTCCCTCTGTACTCGTAAAGAAAGTCGTTTAGGACAAAGTTTGAGTCAAACTTTGGGAATATAAATCATGAATAACTTTTAAATTGTTGAGTTTAAAATTGTAAAAGTTATATGAATAGATTTATTTTAAAAAATACTTTCACAAAAGTATACATGTATCACTTTTCAACAAATATTTTTATAGAAATAAGAAGTCAAAGTTGTGTTTTGAAGACCGTGTCGCTGTCGTAAACGGCTTCCTTTACGAGTACGGAGGGAGTATATGCTATCTTTTGATTTATGTATTGAAAAAGTATAAATTCTGTTGTAATTATCTCTTAAATATGCTATTTTATTGCCTATGAAAATATATTTTTGGAAGAGATCGGTTAGTTCGGTTAAAGAACAAAACCGAACCAAAGTAACCGAACCAAAATTGCTCTATCGTGTGTTTTGTAGGTTACCGATCGATCCCTATTTTCTGATAACCGAATTGACGTCAAAGACCGAAGAAATCGATCGGTTCGGTTCGGTCAGACCGAATCCTCAGGGTAACCCATCTCCCCTGCTCTGTTCAGCAAGGAACCTATGGATGTTCCATTGAGAAGAGCTTCCACGTGCCTCCCACTTGCTGGCCGGCAGTTTCTCAGAAAGTTGTGTGGTACGTGCGTGCCACCAACGGAACGCACACTCCAGCACCTCCCCCTCCCCGTACGCCGCCTTGACCGGCTTTGATTTCCCTCGCAGAACCATGGTCAACCCAACCCAATGAGCATGCAAGAATCGCACGCGACGCGCATGCTGTAGGGTTAGTTCGAGCTGAGCCCCGAGTCCATCGGCTCGTGCGTGTAAACGAAGCCGTGTCCGTGCGCGACTTGCCGCGAGGAGGTCTCGCACGTGCCCAGCGGCAAGGTTTACACTACACGTACACGGAGACTGATCGGCCGGAGACGCTACAAACACGCCTCCCACGTTGCTTCGAGCGACTGCAAGGGTCTCGTCTCGCGTCCGTGCTGCTTCGCTCTCGTCCTCATGTACTCCCGGCATTCATTCATTCATATGTCGGGACGATGTTGCCGGTTTGTCGGCCTAGTTAGTAGTCTGTAAAGTTCTGAAAACCCTGTGTAACTTTGCAAAAGCCGGTTCGCATGAGGACATGGCGAAATGGCGAGTCCTCGAGGAAAGAAAAGGGCGCTAACTAGAACCAGGAGCGTACAATTCTGCACGGCTGAAAAAGGGAACGACGCTAATTAAAAACCGCAAGCTTGCAATTCTGCACAACTGACCATTTAAACACACATGAAGTCACGCAGGATCAGAATCGATTAAACTAGGTCAAACGAGTCACTCCAAATTTATCTGCAGTCGCTGAATGTTATGGAAGAGGTCAGACAATTCGATCATAGACACCCCCATTTTACCAGCGACCCTGCAGAATAATCGCCGTTTCGTTCCGAGTGCTGACTCCCCAGTGCGCTGCCAGCCAGCTACCCGGCGATGATCCGAGCAGACAGACGCAGCAAAAAGTTCATCTGCAGAACCAGTCAATCCAGTCCGAAAGTCTCCCAACACCGCCGATCACTTCGCTAACAAACAGACCGGGCAGTAGAAATTTATGCCCCTAATCCAAAAAATAATCCCCCAACATCACTAATGTACGGCGGTTAGCTTCGCAAGCCAGGCCTCCCATTCGCCGCTTAACCGCTGTGCTGATACGCTCTGATCTCACTCGGGTTCGAGACGACGTGATCAGGCCGGGGGCAATCCCGTCCGTCGGAACAGGTCAAAGAAACCCATCCACGGACGCCACTCGCCGCCCGGCGGCGCCCACCCGGAACCGCACCCGCTTTACGGCCACCGGCCACCGGCGGGCCCCGCCGCCGCCACCGTGGCGGAAGGGCGCCCTCCCATTGGTGGGTGCGGATCGGTGAGGAGGCTACTGTGTGTGGCCGCGGCCACGCTCCGCAGCCGCCAGCCAGAGACCGCCCCCCGGGCGCTGACCGGTCAACGGTCAAAGTTTCAAACTTCTATAAAGCCACAGCCGGTCGGTCTCGGGATCACCATCCTCCTGCTTCGGCTGCTCTGTGCTCTCCCTTCCTCTCCACGGCAGAAGCTTTGCTTCCCCGCCTCCGCGCCCGCCCTCCGATGACCTCGACGCCGGGGAGCTTTGGAACGCTGGCGAACTCCGGACCCGTCGCGCTCTCGTTCGCCACCAGCTCCTTCGCGAACTTCCTGGGCGGCGGCTCGGCTTCGAGCGGAGCAGCAGACAGCGGGGGAGTCGCAGTCGCTGGGCTGTCCAAGTTCAAGGCCATGCCGCCGCCGTCCCTCCCGCTGTCGCACCCGCCGGCGTCTCCGTCGTCGTTCCTCAACGCGTTCTCCGGCTTCCTCGACTCGCCGATCCTCCTGACGCCCAGCGTAAGCACGGACCTCATCGTTCGTCGCGGCCTCGCCGGCATAAAGAAAAGCTCCCAGCGGCTAACGTAGTTGTGCTCCCGTTGTTTCAGTTGTTCCCGTCGCCGACGACCGGCGCGATCCCGTCGGAGCCCTTCAACTGGATGGGGACGGCGGAGAACCTGCAGGCCGACGTGAAGGACGAGCAGCGGCAGTACACCGACTTCACGTTCCAGACGGCGGCGTCCGTGGCGGAGACGGTGGCCGGAGCCACGCAGACGGCGTCCTTTCCGCAATCGTCGCCCATGATGATGGCACCTCTGGTAAGCGATGAGTATATATAACTATAACCTGCTTCAAGAACTCATGAACGATAGAGTATCCTAGGGAGCTAATTAGAGGGGAAAGGATCAAATTTGGGGTTTGGAATCTAGAGGCCCGGCCCATTTACCAGTGACGTTGCATCACAAATTTTTCGTTTTTGTTTTTGAGATATGTTCATCACAATTTTACTGGGAAAACTTACGGTTGCAAATAGAGGTAGCCAATCCCGATCAAGAGCACGTCCACGCATTCTTCTTGTACTACTCCGTAGTAACGTGTGGCTAGTGTCAAGATGGTGACATGCTTTCTTACTATATCTGGAGATCCATCGTGACGGCAGGTGTTGATTATTTCGTGGAAAAGAAACTGAACTGTCGCATTCGATCCCCTTGCTGATCACAAATCCACGATAGTCAATGTTCCTACTCTAAGAGCTATAGTCAATTTTATTTCGAAAATCCCTATTCCGTCAATCATAGGCATGCATGTGTTTCATGGCTAATCATACTAGCGTTGCACTGTTGCAGAGTGGACTAGGAGACTCGTACAACCGCGAACTGCAGCAGCCATGTAGCTACCAGGAACCGACGCCGCAATTCGAAGCGCCGTCGGCCGCGACGGCGCAGCCTGACATGCTCGGGAACGGCGGCTACAGCGCGGCGCCCGCGGCGACATCCGGCTTCCGGGAGCAGAGCAACCGGCCGTCGTCGGACGACGGGTACAACTGGCGCAAGTACGGGCAGAAGCAGATGAAGGGGAGCGAGAACCCGCGCAGCTACTACAAGTGCAGCTTCCCGGGCTGCCCCACCAAGAAGAAGGTGGAGCGGTCGCCGGAGGGGCAGGTCACGGAGATCGTGTACAAGGGCGCGCACAACCACCCCAAGCCGCAGAGCACGCGCCGGAGCTCCTCCAGCTCGGCCCCGGCGCCGGCGCCGTCGTCGTACGTGCTGCAGAGCGCCAGCGACGCCGCGGCGGCGGAGCATTCCTTCGGCGCGCGGTCCGGCACGCCCGTGGCGACCCCCGAGAACTCGTCGGGGTCGTTCGGGGACGACGAGATCAACGGCGTCAGCTCGCGGCGTAGCTTCGGCGCCGACGACCTCGATGAAGATGAACCCGACTCCAAGAGATGGTGAGTCACCGAACTCTCGAACTAATTAACACCCGGCCTGTTCGTGTTGTGTGCTTACTAGAGCAGAAGAGCCAGTTGAGCTTGTATATATGATATGGGTGCTAATATAACGTGTTACGTTATCTTGCAGGAAGAGAGACGGTGGCGACGGCGAGGGGATCATGGCGGTGGCCGGCAACCGGACGGTGCGGGAGCCGAGAGTGGTGGTGCAGACGATGAGCGACATCGACGTCCTCGACGACGGCTACCGGTGGCGCAAGTACGGGCAGAAGGTGGTGAAGGGGAACCCGAACCCTCGGAGCTACTATAAGTGCACGACGGCCGGGTGCCCGGTGCGGAAGCACGTGGAGCGCGCGTGCCACGACGCGCGCGCCGTGGTCACCACCTACGAGGGCAAGCACAACCACGACGTGCCCCCCGCGCGGGGCAGCGCCTCCTCGCTCTACCGCGCCGCGCTCACGGCGCAGCAGGGCTACCAGCAGCAGGGCGGCGCCTTCGCCCCGGCCGACGGGCGGTTCGGCTTCGGCCACGGCGCGCCGGCGACGCAGGTTTCGGAGAGCGGCGGCTTCGCCCTGTCCGGGTTCGGCAACCCGGTGGGCACGGCGTACTCCTCTTACACGAGCCACCAGCAACAGCACCAGCAGCAGAGCAAGGCGATGTACTACGCCCCGTCAGCCAAGGACGAGCCACGAGATGACATGTCGTTTTTCGAGCAGTCATTGCTGTTCTGAATCTGACCTGACGGATGAACTACTGCCAAAATCGATTGGCAAGACATGGTCGCACTCGTGGTTCTTTTTGACTGGGCAGGTTATGTACACTACCGTAGTGGTTTTGTTGATTTGTTTGGAGGCCCCAGCTGTGCAGGCATCTGCACAAGGGTAAGCCTCCCGTAACATGTACAAGAAACGTAGGACACGTTGGCGTAGGAAGCAGGACAAAAAAAAATCCATGGTGCAGGAAGCAAGGCCATGGCATACGATTTCAGCAGTTTGACTGCATTTTTTTCCCAATGAAGGAAAAGGTTTCTGTAGCTTGTAAATTCTGAGATCTGCTTAACAGTTAGCAAAAGAAAATAAATGTTCAGTTCATGTATCTGCGATGTACTACAAAGGAGTCAAAACTTCCTTGCGACCATAGCTGAGTTAGCACATGCTCAGAAATACTGAAGGCAAGTGATGATTCTTGACAGCTGGCCGGGCATAAGCGCGGTCGGGCAGCCGCGAGGCAAACCGGTCGCCGATTTCGGATCCGTCGCCGCCGCGGTCGACACGTCGCCCGGTGCGGTGCAGAGGCAAACGCCGATGAGGCTTCCAAAAGCAAGCGCAGCAGGACACTTGGACAGTATGGCAGGGGGTTTGAGTTTGACTGGAAATAATCCTCATCCACGGCCAGCAGTGATGCGGTACTCCGGCACTCCAAGAAAACAGAGCGCAAGTAGTGCACGACCACCCAGCAGTGTCAAGCAACTTGGAGTAAACAAGAACCAAATGAACTCAAATAAATTCCGTTTGTACAGATTGGCTTGGATCTTACAATCGCTCTGTTTTCTCTCTCCGTTTTTCCACTCAACTTCCGAGGCAAAGAACGCTCAACCTCACGCAAGCAGCCCTGAAGATGTTTACACACAGAACAGGGTGCCCATCGATCAAACGCGCCGCGAGGGAGGACCCAAAACGCTTCCTCGCCGGCCGCTGATCCTTGGTGTCCACATCGGAAGATCGGAAAGGAGAGAGAGAATGGACGGCGAGAGGAAGCTCGTGGAGAAGAGCTACTCCGACAGCTCCTCCGCTATGCTCTCGAGCCGCGGCCGCCACACGCCGGGACGGGCGCCGCTCCTCCGCCGCCGGTGGCTCGCCTCCCGCTTCTCCGACAGGAGCTCCCGCAGGTAGTTGTCCTGCTCCGCCGTGCTCCCCGCCGTGACCGCGGCGGCGCCCTTGCCGCGGTGCCCGTGGCCGTGCTTGTTCTTGCCGGCGCGGCTCCTGCGCTTCCTCTTCATCTCGGCGGCGGGCGCGGAGCACGCGGAGGGGATGAGGAAGTAGATGCGCCCGCGCTTGAGCTCCGAGTCCGGCGACAGGATGACGATCTTCCTGGCGGCGCCGGCCGACCAGGCGTCGGTGAGCGCGTGGTTGGGGTGCGCGGCGAGGACGTCGGCCGCGGTGAGCGGGTAGGCGGCGAACTCGTCGACGTGCCCGCTCAGGTGCACCACGCGGACCACGTCCAGCGCGCCGCAGGGGAGCATGCACGCTAGGCAGCACCGCAGGCTGTTCCCCATGCCGCGCCTCTTCCTCCTCTCCGGCGGCGGCTGCTGCTTGGTGCGTGCGCGTGTCGACGGGAGGTGGAGATGGTGCCGGTCGCCGGCTAGCTTTGGCTCCCGGGACTCTCTTTGGGTGGCCTTGGCTTGCACGGTTTTATGATGGGGAGGTGTGGCACGGGGAAAGGCTACGGTGTTTATATAGAGCTGTTTTGCCGGGCGGACCGTCCATCATGGCGCATGGATGTTCAAGTGAGTAATGCAATGGACACATGGACATGGACCCCTTCGTTTTACATCTTTAGCTTCATTTTAGCCCAAAACTAGTTTATACTTTATGGCATGTAAACATGTCTAATTTCTCCGTACCGGTGATAGATGACAACAGTACTTGTTATAATGTTGCACCAATAGATTAGTGATGAATGTGTTTTGTTCCAACTATGCACATGTTATCCAGAAAAGAAAATCACTTCCAGGCTTTGTGATGGCACAAGCTCCTTCTTTTGCTAATTTGGTAGCAAAATTGGTTAATGGATTTTGTAATTGTTGGAAATAATTTCCCCGATCGGTTGGACCTATAACCGTCCAGCATATATACTGTTTTAAACAATACTTCATTTTTTTCTATAACGAGCTGAACAAATACTGAATAAACAATAGACCAGCCTCAAGCCCTCACTCGAAAAGGTTGAGATGATTGTGATTAAAAAAAGGTTGAGATTAGCATGCTACGGAGTGGAGTATTTGGTTGTGAGCGTAGCATTATATTGCTGCTACACGAACCAGCCCGTTTGTCTCCAACCATATCCAGCACAGATAAGACAAAAGACGGGCACCATGAATGCATGTCCCGTTTGGACTCGCAGCAGGTTGAGGTTAACTCCTTTGTTTACTCATCCTCTCCCCTTGCTGCCTGCTAATGATGCCTTTTTCCATGGCAAATTCCCAGAGATTCAAAAACCAAGACCGCACGGCGTTGGATTAGCGGGTCAATAATGCGAATTCCCGGCGGTAATAGGCCGGTCATGGCCCTCATCTCCCAATCTCACAACTTCAAGCCGGAAGCTGCAGGGAAGCTCTGCCGCCTCCAAGCTCCAATCATGAGGAATAATAAGAACCGCGAGCGCAATATCTGGTCACGTTACGATTATCACGGGGAACATTCCTAACAACTTAGCAGGAGACTCGCAGCATTGCCCAAGCCTTTCCAAAAAGTAACCTCAAAGTTCACTATGTAAAAAAAGATTCACATCACATCAAAATATCAGTCCATGCATGGAGTACTAAATGTAGATGAAATCAAAAACTATCCGCACAGTTTTGTTGTACTCTACGAGACGAACATTTTGAGCCTAATTAATTAATTTTTGGATAATTTTTCACACGTATAAACGAAATGCTACAATGATACAATGATTACGACATGACCACAAACTCTCAAATCTCCACCCCATATTTTGGATCTAAAGGCCCAAGCCGAAAGAGGACACGAATTTCTCGATCAGCATTCCGTTCCGCCGTCTTGACAGGTGGTGGAAGAAGTCGGGCTGGGGTTTCTGCCATGTGTTGTTAAAAAAAAATCAAAACGTGCGCTAGAGGCAAGAAGGCGTTCGGAGGCGCACGGGCACGGCGGCGGCAAACCCGAATTGTTCCTGGAACGATCGATCGGGCTTTGACTGGAGTCCCTCGCGAGTGAAGGGTCACGAACAGATTTTTCGCTTTGACTGCTCGAGCCGCTGCCGCCACCATGTCGTGTCATCCGTCATGTCACTCCAGAAGGCAGCGGACCGGACTGAAAAGGCAGCTCCCCGGATCGGGGACCCGTCAAGAAAGTTGAGCCAGGAAGCTGCCTGCCTGCGGGGCGACACCCAAAAGGCTGCAGCTGCCAAGTGCCGGCTGGCGCCTTGGGCACGTCCGGCTCCGGCCTCCGGCGGCCCGGCCGGCGGCAGCCGCCCAGAGGCGCAGCCCCCAGGCTGACAGGTGCATCACACTGGCTGCTTCGCCTTCACTGCGTCGCGCTACGCCGGGCGCCAGTGCCCAGTGGGAGGCTAGGCTGGCGCCTGAGACAGACCGCTTCGGGGTGGCGCGGCAACCGGCAAGGGGATCTTCCGGGAGCCGTGGCGTTCGGCGCTTTTGGGCGCATGCTGCCTTGGTCGCCGGGTGGGAAAGGCAGCTTTGCGCCCCCGGCGGATCACACGTCCGCGCTGGCCCGCTCTGTCTCGTGTGACATTCGTACATCCAACGGGTGACGGCGTGCCAGACGGGGGCGTGTCGTTGCGGCTCGATGACATGACGAACCATCCTGTTCCTGCCCGATCCGCCCAGTGTGTCGCCGCTCAGGCGCTCAGGCAGTCAGGTTCAGCTATCAGCTACCTGCACCCCAAAACGGTGGAATGCTAGTGCTCCACCGTGTCCATTTCTACCGCCGAGTCCAGTAGGAATCCAGGAGAATGCCAATGCCACTCCCGGATGCAGTTGGAACTTGGATCATGCGCCATTGTATTTGCAGAAGATGAAGGCCTTGTTTAGATGCCAATTTGGCACCCCCCAAATTTAGGAGTCGAGAAACCGAGGTGCACTGTAGCATTTCGTTTGTACGTGT
This sequence comes from Echinochloa phyllopogon, assembly GCA_033239725.1. NCBI lineage: Eukaryota > Viridiplantae > Streptophyta > Magnoliopsida > Poales > Poaceae > Echinochloa > Echinochloa phyllopogon. The sequence continues at coordinate 22,350,212 of BTCW01000012.1, forward strand.
GAAAAATTGTCCAAAAATTGATTAATTAGGCTCAAAATGTTCGTCTCGTAGAGTACAACAAAACAGAATAATTAGTATTTGATTTCATCTACACTTAGTACTCCATGCATGCTATGACATTTTGATGTGATGAAAATTTTCTTTTTGCATAGTGAACTTTGGGGGTAGAATCTGAGTTCTAAACAAGGGCGAAGATAATTCATAGCTATGATAGTTTGATGCGTAAATTTTGAAGGCTCGTCCTTTCAACGTGATGGTTCTTATTTCGGAAAATGTTTTGTGCACACCCAACTCTGGTGCAACTAATATGTGCCTCAAAACTGGAATACCTGATGCATGTATGAGCTTCCATCACAAGTGTTACACCCACTTATATTTCGATCTTTACAAAAATGGTTGTATGTGTACCAGTACTCATGTTTTGTTTCCCTAGAAAACTGAAGGCTCCATACCTAATTTTTGAGATTTGCTCCTAAGAAACTTAAAGATTCTCAAATTGATTTTTTCAATCTCCTGCTTTGGAAGCTTTATGTTTCCATTTAAACCCACGTAAAGGTTTTCTATGTGAAATCACTGCCATTCAAATGTTTCGTAGTTCAAATGCACACCTCAAATTTGGAAGAATTAACTAAAAGCATATGGAAAGAGGTTTCCTGTCCATGTCAAAATGAAACAAAAGCTAAAGCAGAAAAATCATGATGATTAGGGATTACTTGATAATCGCCACTTGTACGCAATAGCCATCCCGTGTGTTGTGACATACTCCCTCCATATTGGTATTAGATGACGTTTAGGATAATAACACGGTCTCTAAAACGTAACTTTGCCTTCTTATTTTACAAAAATATTTATTAAAAATAATAAATCTTATCCAAACGTTATCTAATACCAATATGGAGGGAATATGATGAACAACGCATTACGATAGTTAACTATAATCTCTTTCATGCAGCTATTTGCGTTGAGTCCTTGTTTCTAGGGAGCGAGAATAGTTTTTTTTTTGCGTGGTCTTAAGAACAAGAAATAAACGGAGGGCATAATATCAAAGTATTGACTTATTGCATAACATGTATCATTTAGGTTCGAATTTTTGCCATGCCTCCCTGTCCGCCTAAGGACATCTATCTGATAAAGTATGTTATAGTCGAGCGTATTCTTTCGACAGAACATTTTTTTCTTGTATGTAACTTATTATTTTGGAACACATATTCAACTACGGTTAAAGAACATAAATGAACAACTAAATGGAAAATACTAGAAGCCTACAACTACTGTCCTGGTTGGAAAGGAAAAAAACGTTCCATGGAAAAGGAAAAATATTCTATCAAAAGAAAAGGCAGTTCTATCTCACTTGATAGGTGCAATAAGATGACTCGGACCATGCGATTCCTCCTCTCGAAATAGCTGGTGAAACCGAGTTCGACTCCCGTGAACAGAGCCGGGGGAGCGAGCGACGAGAAGGTACCAGGAAGCTTCGCGGGCTTGGAGCATCTGACTGACCAGTGACCACGGCGCCACCGGCCAACCTCGGGCATCCGCTCATCACCAGATCCAATCTACTGTGCCAACATTTGGGCCGGCCAAGCTCCTCATTATTCTATTACGTTACAGTGTCACTCCCTGGGCCCACAAGGCCCGGCCAACCTGGGCCGTGCCAGACTGCCGGGCTGGCTACCTGGCATGTCAGAGGCCCTCTCTTCTCTCACTGATGAAGAAAAAGAAAAAAAATCCCTGCCAAGTCAAGCGCAGTGTCACTGATTCCCCGGGCCCACCGGGGACGCCATGTGACCGCGGCCCATATAAAATTCTTGGCCGTACTTGACCGCGCGTACAAAATGGCCGTGCATTCTTTCGGGCGCCGCACCGTACAGTTCGTGCCGCCGGAATCTCCTGCCCGATCCCGCTCACGCCCTTCTATTTTTGCAGATGATAATGGCAGTACTAGTACCAACTGGACCTTAAAGATATGGCCTAGATAAAACGTTTTTTCAGTGGTCCAAACAGTGGTTGGTAAGCGCGAGTGCGAGACAGCACATTTCGATCCTAGAGAAACTGAAATTGGAATCTCGTCGGTTTGCAATCTGCAGTCGTGGCGACAGTGTGACACCACCAACAGCAGCACGCTGCAATGTGTGTGCGTCGCTGGTGAAGTGGTGAGAGGCAATGATGCGAGAGCAAAGGAAGCACGCACGAAAGGCAAAGGCAAACCACTGGTGCCATTTTTATTCACTTTACATGACTTTTTTTGCACACACTCTTCGCATCTCACGAGAAGCCGGTTTCACAAAGCAAGAGGCAAAAGCATGGCAGGACCCATATGCTTGTTTCCGTTGTTGCGCATCATTCATCACGGTTCATCTGGTGGCGGCATCTGCTGCGGGCACGGCAGCTCAGCTTGCTCAGTCCTCGTGGTCCCAGACGTCAGATGCACTCTTGTACGGCCCGTGGGTCTTGTTCACGAAGAGCTCCTCCCCGGTCAGGACTCGCTTCTGCAGTAGAGTACGCCCACGTTAGACCAGGCAAAAACTATTTAACTATTGCCAAAACGACAGTCTTTTCACTTTATTTTAGTTTACTGTTTAAGTTTTACTAGTTGCTGCAGCAAACGGATCAAATGGTTCTCTATGCCTCTATCAGAAAACCCCAATTCTTTTTTTAGGTGAAAATGGCATTATCTCACTAGCCTGCAGACGCCGTTGGGTGGCTGTTCATTTGGTGATCAAGTGGCATTACAGGCTCAGCTGATGGAAGCCTGCCAAAGTGCCAATATCGTCCACCAAGATTCCACCAAAACCACGTAGCAGATTTACCACAGTAGTTTCGATGACCTTCTTATCTTAGCTTGCAGCATATAAAACATGATGATATAGCGCTAAGTTATGCTTAATCAAAAGTTATGGCACCCCTCACCTCATCTTTGATGCTGCACAAGACATTGAAGTCGTCCTCAGGGATCTCCCATCCGAACACCTGAATGTTCTCCTTGATCCTTTCGTCTTTGGTTGATTTGGGCATAACGCTTGTTCCCCTTTGGAGGGCCCACTTGATGAGCACCTGTCCTGGGGTCTTGTTCAGCTTGTTGGCTACCTATGGTTGAATGTTTAGAGTGAGAACTGCAACTCTGCAAGCAAGTGAAGAGCTTAACTGAAATACTATATTCTTGTTGTTCATTAGATTAGTAAAGGAACCTTTTCGACAGCCGGGTCGCTAGGTTCTTCTCTGAAGAACCTAGTGGAGAGTAAGCCTGCAGAGAGGAAGCAAAAACATACAAGAACAGAACGTAAATGAAGTTTTTTAAAAAAAAAATCAAAATATGCTAAGATAGAGGACTCGTGACATTAGTGATTTTACTTCCAAAAGGACAACATTAGTGGGATCACTCTGTCGTATCTGTTTTTAAGAAGAAATATCTTACAGTAACATGAATCCCATGCTTCTTGCAGGCCTCGAAAATCTTGTCATTCTTCCAACCAGGGTGCATTTCCATCTGCATCCAACAAAGTCATGAAAGGGTCAATTCCAGTTCAATTTGGCCACTTCCATATGTCGTAGTGGATTAATGCTGAATAGCTCACAACCTGGCATACTGCTGGTGGAACATTTGCTGAACGCATCAGGCGGTTGAGTTTGGTAACTGTATAATTGCACACACCTATATCCTTAACTAGTCCATCTTTCACCAGGCTCTCCATTTCCCTCCACACTCCTTCCATGTCGAATTCCAGCACTTCCCCAGCTTCTGGAGGCATGTGTGCCCCATCTTTTAGTCGGAAGGGCCAATGGATCTACATTCATTTGTCAGTGCAAGTAGAATTATTTCAGTACCAAAAGAGCATAATGTGTGGATCATTAATTAGATAACAGGGTAAGCAGGCTAGTGTAACTTGAACCAGCATCTAAAGTAACTAAGAGAAGAGGGAAGCTATAAGCACTACATTGTCCCTTATTGGTGTTTAAAATTTCAGCTAACAGTAAGAAAGTCGAAACAATAAAAAGTAATTGATTTTTGGTTTCTTACAAGGTAGATATCAAGATAATCCAGCTGTAAATCCTTGAGCGTGTTCTGTAGTGCTGGCCGAACCTTATTGGGAACCAAGTCTGTGCACCTGAAGCAATGTCACACCCGGTTTTAAAGGCAAAACCAGGTGCATCTCATATATGCGCCAGAATCAGTTTACACACATATGGTAGACGTCACAAGTGAATATCCATAACCATGCATAACGAAAGAGTATTATAGTGCATTTATTACAATCTCAGAGTTGACTCAAATGTCATAGCGGAAGACTTAAATAAACGTTCATCTAACGAAGCAAAAGTGACTCCAACTCCACAGGCATTGACTGGGGGAGACTCGCCTAGAACTCCTCAAAATCAGTAGTGAAATCCTCAAAATTCTCCCAATCTGAGCAGCATTCCGGGTGCAGTTGATGCAATAAAAGAAAGAAAGAAAACAAGCATGAGCACATAACGTACTCAGCAAATGTAATATGACATATAAGGCTGGGGCAAAAAGTTTGGCTGACCATACCGCAGTAAGCACTTTTAGTTGGTCAAGTTTTATTAAGCAACTATTTACTAGCAAATGAAAGTATATACCACCCACAAATTAATGAATGTCATATTTCCAACATATTCATATAACCACGATTTAGATCATGTTCAAGTATGATTATCATGTAAGGGTCCAGGCCGCTCTTGACCGTGAGCACGGCTGTTATAACAGTTTTATACTCTGCAGAGGTTGTACACTTTCACCATAAGCCGCGTAAAAGTTCAAAAGAACTTTAAACCCAACCATGCCGAGGGGGCCAATCCTCTTAAATCACACTACCGAGGTGTGACCGCATATGGACGCTACGAGGCCTTTACAAAGATCCCTTAGTAAATAGTAACCCGCTAAGGTTTCCGGTTCAGAAGCAAAGCATAACCCTCCCTAATGAGATCTGTCTCTTACCAAAGCCCACAGCTCAAGAGGACCGAGCTATACCCCGTCAACCGCCGCGCCTCTTGCCCCTTTCGGGTAAGGTTACCATCCACTAAAGTCCCTAATTAGTTAGCCAAGACCAGAGCCATATGGTACTTATGGTTGCACTGTTTTCCTGGGTGGTTCTCCATGTTCCAATTAAAAAGATATGATCTTGCCAATTAATTACTTAAAAGAGTATATGGAACATAGAGTAGGGGTTCATTTAACCAATCCCAGTTGAGCAAACTAAGCACCATCTACCATCAAAATTAATTAAGTAACCCAGTTTCAGGGACAGGAAAATATAGTGGCTAGGCAAATCCTTAAATAGGAACCCATCAAATTAAGACACATGCACGGGTGGTGAAATTAATAATTATTAGGACATTTGCATGACATAATACACTTGCCTTCTTCCCAACTCTGTTTCTGCTCAAATCCTTCTCCAACAGTTGGTTCTTCAGAGAAATCCTCGAACCGGTCGTTTCCTAATCGCATCACACATTCACATGCAAGGAAACAATACAACAAATAAGAAACAGTACACCAAACAATTCCAACAGAAGAAAACAACAACACAAAACTAATCTACACGTTACAACGAACGCGTGAGCGCGAGAATCACTAAAATCGGAGTTAAAACGCAAAAGATATGGCTTTTCTAAGGTTCAGGGGCTTGCTGGCAAAGTTTTAAAAGTTCCAGGGGCTTAACTGCGAAAAACCAGGGGCTAAAACATAATTTTGTATAAAACTACGAGGGCTAAACCATAAAATAACAGGGGCTGGACTGCGGGTGCTATTTTAAAACTTGCAGGGGCTAAAACGAAAGAAAACAGGACCTAAACATAATTATTTTTGAACTAAACTGGACCGCGGGTTGATTTCCAAAAACTTCAAGGGCTCTTTTGCAAAGTGGCAGCGCTGACCGGTACGCGGTCGGTTTGACTCGGGGCTCGGGCGGCTGTGGTGCGTTGGATCTTGATCGGACGATCCAAAACAGATCGGGCTGAAGGGGTGACGTCGGCGACGACGGTCGCGGCGGCGCCGCCCGTTCCCGCGGCGGAGCTTCGCCGGAGTGAACGCGATTAGGCGCTACAAACCACCAAACACGACGGGAGTTGGCCGAGGAGAAAGAGGGGAGGATGGCGAGCTCACCCCGGTAGATCATGTCGAGGTTGGAGCTTCGACGGCGGCCGACGACGATGAATAGCGGACGGCGGCCCTGGAGATCGACGGTGATCAAGATTAGCGCGGGGCGCGGCCAAAATCCAAGCAAGAACGCGATGGGTAGCTCTGGGGCATCAAGACGCACCTCCCGATGTGCTTCACGGCGAGAACGAGGCTTCAACGGCGAAGATCGACGGCGCGGCGGCGGAACTTCAATGGCGGCGGCGGCGCTCGAGCGGCTGCTAGGGTTTGCGGCTCGCGGTTGGTCTGGAGGAGGACAGCAAAGGCGGCGGCGGTTTTATAGGCCCGTGGACCGGCCTCGGCGTGCGTGCCACGAACGGACTCGGTGCGGCGGCGCGAGAACCGGACTCGGGGCAGAGTCCCGCGCGGAGACGACGGGTCCGACAGGCGGGACCCGCCTGGCAGCGACGCGAGAGAGGGAGGAAGAAGAACGGGCCGGCGCTAGGCCGAAAGGGCAACGAGCCGCAAGGAAGCTGGGCCGAGGAAAGAAATCGGCCGAGGAAAGGAAAGAAAGTAGAGGGGGCAAACTTGGACCGGGCCAAGAGTTGGAGGGGCGAAAGCGAACTCGACAGAAAACAACTATTCTAAAACTCAAACAAAAGTAAATCAAATTTGAATTTAAACAAAATTTAAATTCCAACTTGATTTACTAGCAACCAAAAATATATGCAACAGCATGAATGCAAGAAAAACTTATTTTGACTAAAATAATTATTTAATATGATATTTAAATTGATAAAAAGCTAGAAATTCCAATTAAATCCTAGAAAATTTATTTAAGCCTTAATAAATCCTAGAAAATTTCAGAAAGTTGCTATAATTTAATTGTGATGAATTTTAGGGTGTTACAAGCAATCAAATATTGATCATATTTCTCATATCAGAATATACTACAATTACTGACATCTAAGTGTTCAGAGGACAGAGTGTAAGTTGTGCTTATGGGTACCATAATTTTGATGTTACAAACAAATCTTTCCTGTTGATCCCAGCCTCCATTGCAGCTTTAAGTCCTTTGCCGACCTGGTTGGCAGATGTTTACAACATAATTATCACCTACTACGAGTAAGGCTAATACAGAAACATCATTTTATTTTGATGTGTACCTCCTTTTCTACTCCATACTGAGCAGCTGTATCCACATGCCTATATCCAGCCTGCAAGGGTAACCGGTCATTTAGAATTCAATTGAACTTGAAGCAGGCTCTTCAGAATTCAGGTTATAAATCAAACGAGTCTGACAGATTCTTCAGATACAAGCTAGTACTGCAAGCCTGTCTGCACAGGTAGGCTTTTAGGTTGTTCGCCTCCACTAAGGCCTTTGTTTAGATGCAAAATAGGGGGTGAGGATCTGGGGGTTTGAGGTCACTTCGTAATCATTGTGTCACTGTAGCATTTCGTTTGTATGTGTGAAAAATTATCCAAAAATTGATTAATTAGGCTCAGCATGTTCGTCTCGTAGAGTACAACAAAACTATGAAGTTAGTTTTTGATTTCATCTACATTCGGTACTCCATGCATGGGCCAACATTTTGATGTGAGGGAATCTTCTTTTTGCATAGTGAACTTTGGGGTTGCTTTTTGGAACTAAACGGCTTAAACAAATACATTCGTATACTATCTATAAGTTTCAGGTTCCATTTCAGCCATTAACTTCTGACAAAGTTTGAGCAAATTATTGCTTTACCATACCCGTGGGTTACTTCCGCACTGAATCACTAGGTATCTAGTAATCTTGCACAAAATCAGGATTGGAAGAAAGGGCTAAATCCTTGTTTACTTAATTCTCAGTCCCACCGCTAAAGGATGTAACTGTACACATAAGTACAGAAGATTTAGATAGTTTTAGCGATGATTAACACTTAATTTTGAAACTAAAAATAGGAATAGGAATCCCGCAAATTTACAGCTCACGATGCTTGTTCTAACCACGGACCACTATGCTACGCGCTGTTTCCAGCCGGCTAGAATACTACCTCCGGTTCGAAGTCGCTCAGGACAACGACAACACGTGATCACTGAAGCTCAACTTTGAGCTCTCTTTTCTATAAAAATATTTCTTAAAAAGTTATATATATATATATGTATATTTTCATGAAAATAATTTTTAAGACCAATTTATTTATATAATTTTCACATTTCTAAACTTAACGATTTAAATGTTATTTCTAAACTTAACGATTTAAATGTTATTTATGATTTATATTCCCAACGTTTGATTCAAACATTATCCAAAACGACTTCTAATATAAAATCGGAGGGAGTACGTTAGTCATAAAGAAAGTTTGGGTAGGAGATACATGCAACTGTACCTCGGTGATGGCTGTCTGAACGGAGTGAGCGGTATCTGAGCCGGCTCTCCAAGTGCCAAGCCCAACGGCTGGGATGGTGTGCCCACTCTTCAGAACAAAGTGGGATTGCTCTCCTTGCCCCGTCGCCTGTGCACTCGCCATTTCTGAACCTCAGTTAAAAGACCCTTCGATCTTCGCTATTGCAACTCTCCCTCTGTTTTTGAGAACTTGTTTTGTTTGCTCAGAGGATAGAGGAATGCACATCCTATATATATACGCAGACAGCTCCAGGAAGAGATGCCACGTACCGTAGCATCCCTGGACACATGGCTAGTCATCACAGCCTGAAGACACCTCTTCCCCATGCACGGAGCACAAGTGCAGTGGACGAACATACCAGAGCCCATAGCTGTCCAGCAACGCAATAGAAATACAGAAAGAAGTTCCTCGAGAAAGAAACTTGCTTACCTACCATCTTTGTCTGAAAGATGACGAAGATAACTTGCTCACACTCTAAAACATCTGACACTATAGAAGGCCGAAATATCAGATTGCAACAGCCGGGCCTGCGAAACTCACCTGTCAACTTTCTAGTATCACCTAATATTATTCAAGCTAAACCAGAATTAACAACATGCTACCCTACTAGCAACAGCCCTTGTTGCTGCAAATCCTCTAGGAACCGCAGGAATTCTTACAGATGTACAGAGTACAAACCATACTTGCATTTTACACTTGAAAGAAAAATGAAAAACAGTATGCGCACTCTGGTGGGGGTTCAATGAACAACAAAACGAACAAATGATTGCAACTATCCCCAAATTTCAACTCCTTGTGATAGCAGGAGAAGCTCAATCTTGCAGCAAGACGGCCTCTTTCCCAGTCTGCGAAGCTAGAGTTCACGCATTTTGCAGCCAGCGTAAAGTAACCAAAGCACTAGGTCGGGCCACTCAATTCATCGCTGTTTTTGCTGCTGCCATCCAAACTATCACTCGATTCATCGCTGTTTTTGCTTCTGTCATCCAAACTATGTACTTCAGTCCTATCACCTTCCAAGTGTGCCGATTCGGGTGGCGTGGTGGCCTCAGCAGGAGGCTGGTCCTCACTCTTCTGTATCCCAGTGTATCGCGCAAGATCAACCCATTGCTGCAGCAAATAGAATAGGTAGTGAGGAGAAAGAAGAGGCACTGCTATGTGCTAGCGTCACTATCTTGCATAAAGTATCAGGCTTCTCAGTTTGGTTAAAAATTATGCAGATTCCTCCTACGATTGCATAGAAGCATTGTGCATATTAAGGGAGTACGATAATTCATAAACTAACAGAGGGAAATTGCTTCAAAGGACCTTGGTTACAATGAGCTGATGACAATCGCCTCGTGGAATGTCAGAAAGGGAATGTTAGTGTCCGATGAGAACTGAGCTAGCTGCTAGCAGGACTACCTTAACTCCAAGTAGTAAGTGCTTAGGAAGTTGGTTTTCCATTGCAAATAATTGTTATTTTTTTCCCATTTCCCACCAAAAGCACATCTAAATTTCCAGGTGGTAATTGTTTAAAATACAGGCATACAATGAACAGGAATTATGTATAAAATGAGAGCATCACCTACATGTTCTATGTGCATGAAACTAAAATGATAAGCAATCCAAACCGGAGAAAGTACATGAACCATATATGGGATAGGAAACTCAAGAACCTTACTCTTACCCACTTGCTCAAATTATCTTATAAAAGGCTTGAAAGGACTACTAAAGCATGCTCAGAGAACAAAAGAAGCGGGAAAATGTCCAACCTGTGTTCCCCAGTACGAGTTCAGTGTCCTAGCTACAAAGGACAACAAACCAGCAATGAGTGGTTGATTGTAGTAAGTCACCAGGCTCTCTCCTAGCCGATACTCCACCAGACCAGCAATAATCTTCAACACAATCAGTAAAGAAATTCAGATAAGCTGTGTTAAAAAGAACTACTGTAATATATAAGTTGGTAAATTTGGTAAAGGGTTTAAGTTTGTTCACAGGCAAACTGCATTGCAAAAGTTACTTCCATGATTTGGAAACAGAACAAATTTACATGACATGGCCATTGACCTATTCCTAGATATATGCCATAGTTGAACCGAAAATAAACTGAGAATATGGAAGAGAAGTCATCTTCTTAAAAGAAGAAGAGTGGGGCCTTGCACCAAGGCCCCACCAGCGCAATCTTGTGCTGTAGCACTAGATTAAATGGAAAATGAGGGGCAGATGTCCTATAATTGAACCAAAAGGAACTGGGATCTCATGAAATTGGCAGAACCTGGGTCTTGTTTAGAAATATTGACCATTTCGTGCTTCCAAGGAGTAATTTTGAAGGTGTTAAGTGGTCAATTTAGTTGTATGGAATACCCAAAATCAGTGCACACCATTAAGAAAAATCACTACAATGATAATGCTGTTCAGGTAGAGAGAGATTAGCAAAAAATATAGTCTAAACCAAAAGTGGAACATGTCCTCAAATCAAAAGTAAGTAGGTTATCCATAAACTACCTGATACCGCAAATTTGCTGATGTTCCAAGAAAGCAACTATAGACAGCTGCAGACTTCCAGATAGGAGTTCTCTTCCTTCCTGTTTCCACATTTTCTGAAGGTTTCACTATTCCTCGAGCAGCATACACGAGATCTGAGGAAACTCCGGCCCCAACACTAGAAATGAAACCAACACTGGCAAGTTTCAAACCACCAACTAACACAGCTAGAATTCTTTGTTTGATACTCCAATCCTGACCCAAGATATTCTTTTGGAACGCATTATCTGGCAATGATCCTAAAAGGCCTTTGACAAACTCCAAACTCTGACCAGAACCATCATCAGCATATTGAAGGACTGAAATAGTAGGAGCAGGAAGCCACACTGTAAAGAAATCAACAACAGATCCTCTAATAGTATCTGTGAGAACATAGTCAATTTCTTCAAAAAATCTTTCTTTCCGTCTTTCATACTGCGCTAGTAGAGTGGTTGTTATTGATATAACCTCTTCAATTGCCAATCTTTGAAGGAATTTAGGGTCTGCCAACAATCTTTCTCGGAAACCCTGTAGAAGTTGATATTTTAAACAAAATTCAGTCTAAGCCATGTTTAGACATAACTACCTTCCAATAACTATTTTGTTTATAAATCAAGAGAAGTGTATGCATCAAGGAGTGTTCAGAAACATCAACTAATCAAATTGATTGGAGAGGGAAGGACTGAGGAGTCAAGTTAAAAAGTGTAAAGATCTTACTTGAAATCGATTGATCAGTTCTGCCATAACAGGGTATTTCTCAAGGTCAAAAAAGTTTTGCAATATCTCAGGAGAAACCACACCGAGATCTATTCCTTTCTGAAGATCCTGCAATGCTCAGTGCAAGATTTCAATTAGACAAACTCAAATAATATATGCTCCTACTAAGTATAGAAACATTTTACCGACAGAGGAAAGATCTTACTATATTGACAAAAAGAAACATTTATATTCACAGGAGAAATATTTTACTGTATTAAAGCTACATTTTATTAGCTACCCATTCTCATGATATGAACTCAAGAGTACTCAGCATATTCAAGACCTGCCTCCTACTGGGTCCCCAGTACAGCTTGATGACCTAATCCTGGTTGCTAATGAACTACTGAAGTACTGACCAATAAAAACCTAAAAGAATTGCAGACAAATATTTATACGTGACCTGTCGTTTTCTTTTCTCCCCAAATAACCTTCCCAAATATTTATGCTAAATCCCTCTTTATGTTCTTCTCAAAATAAAAAGGCTAGGATTTATGTCAACCAGAAATTCAAAAGCTTCATGAAAAACAGGAAATTAGCATGCAATGGGTCTGAAGAAAGATCAAGCAGAGACCTGAGGTAAAGCTTCAGGCCTCCTACCAGCAGCATTCATAACTCGAGCAATTTCAACACGGTCGAAGCAATTTCTAGTGCAAGGTTTAGCTGCTGAATACCATAAGAAATCAGCAGTAGGAACTTCACCTTCCCTCCTTATAACCTGCGTTTCAGGGTCAAGTAGTACCACAACTTGGTCTTTCTTTGGAACCTTTTTAGTTATTCTGCCAGGAACACCACTTCCTCGTGGTCCATACATGACATGGCTTGCACCCGTCACAACAATAAGCAACCGTGAAAGATCCCTATCATTAAGTTCTTTCGCAATAATCTGGGAAATGGTATAATCATCAACTACTCTTGCCTGTTCTGATAAATATGAGGCAGGGCCAAACAGAGAGCCATCCATTGATGAGATCTTGTCTATGAATGACCGGCCTGAGCTAAACATGAAACCAGATATGAAGCCTGAGCCTGCTGGAGGGGCATATGCTTCTCTTTCTGCTTTTGTGAGAGCACTAATTCCATCTGCCTGGACAGTTCTTTTCACCTGTTCAAGAAAGAAACATTATATTCTACCAAGTTGACAAATGGAAGTTGGAACTCGAAGCCCATAAATGCATAAAGCAAAGTATAGAACAGTAACATGCAAATTCAACAGAATACACATCATGAATCATAAAAATATAGCAGCAAACTTTTCCTCTTAATGAAATACGTGCTAAGGCACGGTCGCGAAAAAAAAATATAGCAGCAAACTGTAACTCAAATTTGCAAAATAAGGTTCTTTCACTAGTTTGTATGGAGTTGTCTAGATACTTAACAATGCTAATGCCATGCCTGCTAAGCAGCTGTGTGAAGAAACCTGCAGAGAGACTGTATCATGTTATGTGGAATGAAAATGTATAACAAAATATCTAACTCGTCTTTCAAGATGTACTGGAAAAACTTTGCTAGGAATAAAGAATTTGAGGACTTGAATGACTGGTGCTGTATGGTATTGATAAAAAAGGGTGTCCACATTATTCACATACTAACTTATTGATTGTAAAAGCTAACAATCACCTCTAGTGGCGTTCCACAAGCAATAAGCTTGATTCCAGTATCACGACAGTAATTAAGTAGAGGTTCGTACTGCTGCCAGAGCTCCTGCGGCCAGTGTGATGTGTACAGCTTTAAGATTCTGCCATCAATCCTAAATAAAGCATAAGCTTGTCAACGTTTATTCAAAAGGGAAATCTGATTCTTACTTAAAATGCATTTTCCCTTATTGAATAAGAAAAAAAAACTCGACCATGCTACAACTGTTGACCATCATTAAATTTAGTTCTAGGCTTCAACTAGCCATGATCTGCAAAGAATGCCGCCCCTTTTTCACGATGAAAATACCGCACTACAAATGAGAAGAAAACATAAAAATTATTCTTTGTTACAATAAGGGTGTCAAATCCTCGTGTGCAGCGGTAGCTGGTTTTCCTGGGTATTGGAGAACAAATTCCGGCTGGAAACATTTAGATGTAAATTGGAAATTGCAACCAAATTGACAGGCAGTAATTCCAGGAGGAATCAATCAGGAACAGGTAAAATAATTTTGTATTGTTATCAAGAATAAAAATCCTTGGGAAAATATAGGTTACAGCCAATAAAAATGATACTTAACTTCTTGACTCTATTAAATGGATAGCGCAAAGTTTAATCGTCAGAAGATATATATTGTTAACAAAAACAACTTATGCGCAAAGAGTAATCCAGCTGAAGGGTAATCATCATATATAACTTCTGTAGTGAATTGGATGTCCAGGAGGACAGGACAGATAAAAAAAATCCCCTCGCCGGTCCCGTGTGCCAAAGCACGGGTCAAGAGATGGCCCAGGTCGGCCTGAGGACCGTGTGTGGCCCAGGCAGGAGTCTCACGGGTTACGTTTCCCAGTGTCAGGGCGGGACCGGGGTTCGGGGGTTTTCTTGACCTGCGTGAGAAGGTCTTCTTCTTAAATGAAACGCCCGAGGGGGCAGCTTGCCCCTCGCAGGTCGAGTTTTTTTTTGTCTCAACCAGACTATACATGAACACTACATCAGCGATATTCTTAGGTTCTTGCCTTGGAAAAGCTACTAACATTCACCATATAGTGATAGGCACTTCTCACAAACTCAAAGGTAGCCTTGCTTTTACATGTTGGCTCAGGATCCATTTTTGAGAATGATAATACATATAGGTGGTCAGGTGAACGGCCCATTTCGAGTACAGGAAGTACAGATTAAGTAAACAAAGTCATATAACACAGCAAGAGAAAAAAAACTGATATGAGGCTATATAAACGGAACAAATCAGGAATTGAACCCCTTACCATACAGAATAGTCAGATTTTCATCAACTGCACAAACAAAGGCAAAGGGAAAATCACAACTTCTATGCTACCGCTTGGCATGGGACAACAAGTTTGTCAGATGATTGCGAGGTTACAATGTACAGACACTGCACTCTTAACTGAAGATATCAATATAAGGGCAGTCCCAACCCTCCATGTAGGATGGTTTCCATAGCATTAATTAGGCTGCCACATAGGACTTTTTGCTTGTGTGACACTGTATTAAATAAGAGAGAGAGTGGAAAGAGGAAGAAACTGGGTCTCATCCAAGACCCAGTGTCGACATGAGAACCTATGCATAGGACACTACCAAAGTTTGCATTGGGAGAGGACAATGTCTTCATGATAGAAAAAGAACAAGTATGATTGGTAGAGAGAAAAGATGATGAATTTATTAATGATCCATCCTAAGAAATCATGGTTAGAGAATGTAGTGTCTAAGGTGATGTCTTGCTAACATGGCAGCATGGACACTAACCATAGACATACATGATGGGTTGGGACTGCCCTAAATACTCACGTTCCTTGTTAATCGTAGATAAGCTGACACATTATAAATGTGCATCTATAACACAATTATCTGACGAGTCCCCAAATGACGCTGGGAATAGACATCAGAATTCTTCGAAACACCAATGTACTGGCCTACACAATATTGTTGTGGAGACGAACCGGATCGTGTCGACGACTTGACGAAACCAAAGCTACAACAGCGGAGCTGAATTTCCCACAATTTCAGCAACCTGCGAACAACTAAAGCTACGAAGTAAAACGCATAAGGAGAACAGCGCCGCACCTGCCGTCCATGAACTGGTCAAGCTGCTGCTGCAGGTCGCAGGGGAACGCCTCGAGCGCGAGCGCCAGGCCCCTCCCGGCGTCGGCGCAGCGGCCCGCGAGGCCCATGACAATCTCGAGTTCGAGCGCGCGGTCGTCGGGCTGGGGCTCGAGCTCGGCCTCGCCGAGGTACACCACCCTCGCGGCCGCCAGCTTCTCCCACACCCGCCCCCGCGCGTCCCCCGTCAACGCCTGCGGCTCCCCGAGAACCGTCGCGTCGTACACCCTCGACATGGCCGACTCCTTGGGCTTGGGCTCAGGCTCGGATTCCGGCAACGTCTCCGCCTCGGGCTGCGGGGAGGGGGACTCTTCGGTGGGCGATGGAGGGGGAGCCAGCGTCTCGGTGTCATCGGCCTCGGTGGCCCCGGAGGGGAGAGTGCGGAGGACGGCGGAGGCGGCGGCGAGCGAGGGGACGAGGAGGAGGAATCCGCGGCGAGTGGCGGCGCGGGCTGACACGCTGCGGCGGGTTGAGGAGGCGGCGGTGGTGGCCGTGAGAGGTTTGCAACTGGCGCCGAGGCGGGAGAGGGGACGGGAGAGGTGGGGTTTGAAGGAGGCGGCGGGGCTTTGAGACGGCGCGCGGGACAACATTGCTGTTGCTCGCGGCCGGTGAAGTTGCAGGCCTGGAGGCTGGAGCTCTGCGTGCCGATCGCAAGCAAGGTTGTCTGTGCTCTGACTGTCTGAGTCTGAGGATGCTGGATGAACCGCGAATCACTGGCAAAACAGCACTATTAGAAGCAAAACAGCACTATTAGAAGGAAAATCCGCCGAGGTTTCATTTGACTCAAGGGATCACGTAGATTTCTGCTTGAGACACAATGCTACTCGTAATTCTTAACAGGTGGCACTGCCATGCAAATTGTGGAGGGTGTATGGATAAGAAAAGATGGCAGCCACAGGCTCCGCCGGCCTGCCCTGTCAGCATCCAGTGACGTGTGAAACACTGAAACCTGAAAAACGGCTCGTTATATCCGAGTATCGTCCATGGCACAATTTCAAGGTAGACGTATATTGGTGCATACGTAGTAGTTAGTTAGGAATACAGAGGGCTAAGAACACATGATAATCGAAGCTCGTTGGCCTGTCAGTTATCATCGACAAAAGTTGTGCGTAGGGTTATCTCACACATGCCAGTTCTCACCGAGGCGAGAAGCTCATCTGCCGCAAATCAATATCGCTAACTCACGGCTTACAACCAAACCGAGGTGGCAAAACTGGGGAGGAATCAAGAATGGTTGTCGGAGCAAATGAAATAGATCAAAATCAGCTATACCTATACAATCAAGAATGGTACATCAGTTGGCCCTGTTTGCATATACTTCCGTTTCCTCTGCTACCTTTGTCCACATATTAGCAAAATCGTCTGAATATGAAACCTGCATAAAACAATTGAAAGCAAAAGATTATTCAGTTAAACCATGCTGCTGTATCTCACTGTTTCTTTCCCATTTGTCTGCAAACGTTAAATGTACAAGGTAACATTCATAGTGTCTTTCTTTGTTGCGCGATGATACATACCTGATTTACAACAAAACCTTTCAGCATCTCGATGAAATCGTGGCGCCTTTCCTTGTCAAATCTTTTTATTTCAATTTTGTTAGTTTCCTGCATTATTAAAGGCAAAATGGTTTCAAATTTCAGTGACAGCCATAGTAGCTCCTATCATCCCAAGAGTACTATAAATTTCTGCGACAATTTCACAAATATCAAATATCAAAGTTGGCTGTAACAACTAAATTGACTTGACGAAATATCCTATTGTTCTCAGAGTAAGTTGAATACCCTCACAATACATGCTCAAGCTCCAAAAAAAGAGTTGTGCTACTCCATTATCAGGATATCAGGAATCCCAAGAAGATGGAAGGCGCACTTCTAGTTTTGGCTTCCCTAAATGAGAACTGGCAGACGAAAAAGAAAACTAGGAAGTCTATGACTATGTGATGACAGCAACAATCAATTTTTAAATTTTAGGAGTTTTAGAAAGCATTTAAAAACAGGTTTGCATATATATCTAAGACCTCAACCTTTTTGCTGTAGTTATGCTTTCTTCAATGAAGATAGGGAGTGGACCAGACAGAAAAAAGACTAAAACATCCTTATGAAATGGACCTTACTATTTAACTATTTAAGTACATCATCCACAATTGTAACAGCAAGCTAACATCAATTCTAATTTCCAAATACATGATTTTAATATTGATGCACAGAAGCATCATTTCAAGTAAGTATTTATACATCAAAGCAACGCCTATGCTACACAAATGCTAGTTCCTAACACGTGCAACAATAATAACAAAGATATATGCTGCTGATGTTGGCCATCAAAGACAAGGCGAGCAGAAAACCCATATGCAGCCATTATAGTTTATATTAGGCTTCAAATATATGAAGACTGTTCAACTAGGCACCTGCAGGCTGCAGCCATCATAAGAATATAAATTTAGAAGTACAATTTTTCTAGTTGTGCTAATTTGGTAAGAATACCAGTTGAGCGTATGCCTATAAACAATTATAGACAAAAGATGTCAACAGAAAAGCATGGCTCAACACTAAGAGGTGCACGCTTCTTTTTCGGTGCCTAAAACCATGCGGTGCCCTTATAGGTTAGTTTCCTGAATAAGCTCAGACTCCTTAAGTTTTTTTCCCCAATGGAATGTTTTTATTTTACATAATTTTCCGGGCAACTTACCTTAATGCTTTCATATTCTCTAAGCGCGTCACTTTTGGCTGCTTCCGCTGACCTTATTGTTTCTTTCAATCCCTCTACCTTTTGATATGTTGACCACTCATGCCCCATATCTCTTGCGGATGAAGATTCAAGTCTTCCTGCCCTGGTGTGCAAGGAATACAAATCTGCTGACAGACTTTGCACATTATGCAAAGCGTTTGCACGATCTGTAAATGCATGATGGACTGATATCATCGCCTCCAAATATTCATGGATACTACTCTGCAAGCCATAAACAATGACTGGTTATATCGAGTCAGAAGACAATTCCAATAAAAGATACTCAAACAATTTGGAGTCCACAACATATTAACATACCAGGTGTTTCACAATTTCAGAGTTTAATTTTATCTGTGATCTGCTCATCTTCAAAACGTAATTTGCAAAATTATGTATTTCACCAGCTCGTCTTTTCAGGGAATTACATGTTGCATGCTCTCTTTCAAATTTTGCCAGCTTAATCAATGTCATTCCCAAGTGACCTGTAGTTTCTCTGAGATCATCTTGGGCTTTAACAAGAGCTTCTGCCTGCATAGAATACAAAGCTAGAGGATTGACGGATTGACTAGAGCAATTTTGTATGCTTCACATAATATGTGAGTGTAATAAAAGAAGAGATATCATGAAGAACAATAAGCACAACTCAAATTGCTTCATATAATATGTGAGTGGACAATACCTGCTGCGAAGTTGTGGTGAGCTGCTGCTGTAAGTCCTCGAACCTGGCCTTGTGTGTCAGGAATTCAGTGTCTGTCTCCTGCTCCACAGGTGGAGGCTTTGTTGCGACCAGCCCATTCACCACCGTCTGCTTCAGGCCCTTGAACATCCCAAACAAGTCCCTCCCAGCTTTCGCCGGCACCTGTGGAGCTGCAGCATTCACCGCGGTAGTCCAGTACCGCCGTGCCTCGCCCTGAAAGGCGGGGATGGCACCAGGCTCGGTGAGAAACGTGCGGAGGTCAGGGCTGCGGCCAACGACGGGGTGCGTCGCGAGGCGGCAGAGGTAGCGCTGGAGCGCGGCGCACCGCTGGCTCACGAAGTCGTGGCGCTGCATAACCTGCCCCTCCAGGACGCTCTTGTCGGGCCGTGCAGAGACGAACAGGCCGCGGTGGGCCACGGCGAGGCGGTCCGCGAGGGCCACCACGTCGCGGAAGCGCCGCCGCACGCGGACCTCCCCGCCGCCGCCGGCGAGGCGGGTGGTGATGAGGTAGGTGAAGTAGCTCCCGGAGCCAGGGATCACGCCGGCGGCGGCACCCCCGCTGCTGGGCTCCGCGTGCTTCTTCGGATCGGACACGGTGATTTTGGCGAACACGGGGCCCCCCGCGTCGGCGCGCGCGACGGGCGGGCGGGCGATGGTGGGCGCCGGGGCAGGGGAGAGGTCTTCGTCGTCGTCGTCGAGGAGGTCGTCGATGACGAAGGCGTCGTGATTCGCGGCGGCGGTCTGGGAGGGAGGCGGGCGGAGGAGGGGGTCGGTGGAGGCCGAGGCGGTGGCGGCGGCAGGCGACGAGGACGAGTCGAGGGCGAGGGTTTCGAGGTCGTCGGCCGTGACGGAGGCGGCCGGCGACGGCGAGGGCTCAGCTGCCATCATGGCTGCTTCGCGAGGGGGGTAGGGTTTGGGCCGGGGGATTGAGTGGGATCTGACTTGGGGAAGGCCGCGAAGAATCGATCGGTCGATGGGCGGAAGGAGGGAGGATACGCTGAGGCGGGTGGTGTCGCGTGTCCCCGCCGCGGGTTTGCGTAAGCAAGGGGGACAACCAGCCGCTGGCTTCCCTGGGCGGCCACATGGGGGTAAAAAAGCGGATATGATTCTACTCAAATTATTTTTTAAAATTAAATTTAACTATTGCTTAAAAAAATATTTTTAACGGTCTCTATAAATGACCCTCTAAATTTAGTGGCTCTTCATTTCACCACATTCGCTAGCTATTTTTAGCTAGCCTACCTCACCGGTCATCTTTATAGAATCTCTAAAAAGACCAGTCAAATCTAAAAAGACTAGTCAAATTTACTGATTTAGCTACTCTCAAATAACAGAGTAATCCAATAGATGACCAGTCAAATCTAAAAAGACTAGTAAAATTTACTGATTTAGCTACTCTCAAATAATAGTGTAATCCGATAGATTCTATAAAGATGGCCGGTGAGATAGGCTAGCTAAAAATAGCTAGCGAATGTGGTGGGATGGAGAGCCACTAAATTTAGAGGGTCATTTACGGAGTCCGTTGGAAACATTTTTTCTCTAACAATAGTTAAATTTAACTTTAGAAAATATTTTGGCTAGTCTCTTGGAGATGCTGAGCTCTTGTATATCCCATTGACTAGCTAAAAGAGAGAAAAAAGAGAAAAAAATCCCTTCCAACGGACTAGGCAACCGACTAGCTATTTTTGCAGGCTCGCTATCCTCTTCCCTCCGCTCGGCAAAGATGTCGAGCCGGACGCGCTCGCCATCCGCGCCCGCTCCCCTTCTTCCCGCTCTCCCTCCCTTCTCCTCGCTGATGCGAACCCGCTAGGGTTTATGCCCGATCTTTCGATGAGAGGCGTGGGGATAACTCGATTGGAGGAGACGACGTCGACGGCCCGACTACAGCCTTCCAAAGACTGTGCCTTAGCAACCGATACACCACCTCGTATGGAGGCCGTGATCTTGTTGAAGCACGTCACCCGGTCCTGACTTGCAAGCAATCGAAGAACTAGCAAGAACAAGTATCGAACAAGTACTAAAATTACTAGATGGGAATGAAGTGTTCAATCTCAAACTCAATCACAAACGAAGTGGGGTTCTGAAGACTTGAAGACGGGCAGTTGGACCAGCACGCGCGCTTACAAGCAAGTAGCAATGACTAAACTTGATCTAAACAAAACCCAAGTGTTCTTGGCGGTGACTAAGGGGTATAAGACAAGGGAGGACGACCACAGGGGTGCTGGGGTCGTGCTCCAACCCTAGGATGCGTCCATAATAGACTCTACATGATACACGGCCCATTGGGTCAAAATAAGATGACGCAACATCATGGGCAGAAAACATCTCTGTATAAATAGACGATTCTGACCGACTCCGAATATATATGGATATGCGGTCTGATCCGTTGGAAAGTAGACTTAATAATATTTCCGTGAAGTACTTGAACGCCCCAATCCGATTCCGTATGCGACCGTGGCGTCCGTCACAAGTTGAAGTTTTTCTGCAGTCCGAATCCAGCCCGCACGAATCCTTTTCGTTCTCGATTCTCTCCATGATTCCTAAGCAAAACAAGAGTGCACAGGTCTCCACAGTCTAAATATGATGAACATGAACTCAGGAGTGAACTCGCCGGATGATTAAGTTTTCTAGCACGAGCACGGGTAATAGGACCGGCAATGATAGGAGAAGATGGCGTGGCTGTATCGTTGGCGGTGATGTCCTCATCATCCTCCCCTTCTTGCATTTGAGTCATCCTCGACTCAAGCTCATCTTCCTCTCCCAAATATGGCTTCAAATCTGCAATGTTAAATGTAGGACTAACCCCAAAATCTGCAGGCAACTCGAGCTTGTATGCATTATCATTAATCTTCTCTAATACTTTAAAGGGACCATCCGCTCGAGGCAACAACTTAGATTTTCGCAATTCAGGAAAACGATCCTTCCTCAAATGCAACCAAACTAAATCTTCAGGTTCAAATTTTAATTCCTTTCTACCTTTATCACCAGCAAGCTTGTATTTAGCATTCATGCGCTCTATGTTTTCTTTAGTTGTTTCATGCATTTTCAACATCAATTCGACACGTGTAGTAGCATCAAAATCTAATTTTTCAGATGATGGCAAAGACATTAAATCAATAGGAGCACGAGGCAAGAAACCATACACAATCTGAAATGGGCACATCTTTGTGGTAGAATTCATCGAACGATTATATGCAAACTCAATATGAGGCAATAAATCTTCCCACATCTTAATGTTTTCTTTAAAATAGCCCTTAACATAGTAGACAAAGTTCTATTCACAACCTCAGTTTGACCATCAGTTTGGGGATGACATATAGTAGAAAATAAAAGCTTAGTCCCCAATTTAGCCCATAATGTCTTCCAAAAATAACTAAGAAATTTAGCATCACGGTCTGACACAATAGTATTAGGCACACAATGCAAACGAACAATTTTCCAAAAGAACAAATCAACAACATGAGAAGCATCATCAGTCTTATGGCATGGTATAAAGTGTGCCATCTTAGAAAATCTATCAACAACCACAAACACACTATCACGACCCTTCATAGTTCTCGGCAAACCCATCACAAAATCCATAGAAATATCTTCCCAATGAGCACTAGGAACGGGTAAAGGCAAATACAAACCGTGTGGATTTAACCTTGACTTAGCCTTTTGACATGTAGTGCAACGAGCAACGAATCTCTCCACATCTCTTCTCATCTTTGGCCAAAAGAAATGACTAGCAAGTATATTTTCCGTCTTTTTGGCTCCAAAATGCCCCCATCAAGCCACCTCCATGCGCTTCCTGCAACAACAACAAGCGAACAGAGCTAGCTGGAATGCATAGCTTGTTAGCTCTAAACACAAACTCATCACTAACAATGAATTTTTTCCATCCTTTCCCATCTTTACAATGCAGCAACACCTCTTTAAAATTAGCATCATTAGCATATAGGTCTTTAATTGTTTCTAATCCAAAGATTTTGTAATCAAGTTGGTTCAGCAATGTATATCTCCTAGATAAGGCATCCGCAATGACATTTTCTTTCCCTTTCTTGTGCTTGATAACATAATGAAAAGATTCAATAAATTCAACCTACTTAGCATGCCTATTGTTCAGTTTTCCTTGACTACGAATATGTTTCAATGATTCATAATCAAAATGAATAACAAACTCTTTGGGCCACAAATAATGCTGCCAAGTTTTCAATGTTCGAACAAGAGCATACAATTCTTTGTCATAAGTGGAATAATTCAGAACAGGCCCGCTAAATTTTTCACTAAAATATGCAACGGGTTTTTCCTCTTGCAACAAAACACCACCAAATCCAATTCCACTAGCATCACATTCAAGCTCAAAAGTTTTATTAAAATCAGGAAGTTGGAGGAGAGGTGCATGTGTCAACTTATCTTTCAGCATATTGAAAGCATTCTCTTGCTCTTTGTCCCAACAAAAAGATACTCCCTTCTTCGTAAGCTCGTTCAATGGTGCAGCAATGGTGCTGAAATTCTGCACAAAGCGGCGATAGAAACCAGCAAGTCCTAGAAAACTCCGCACCTGTGTAACAGTCTTTGGTATAGGCCATCCATGTATAGCTGCAACCTTGGCTTGATCAACCTCAATTCCCTATGGAGTCACAACATACGCCAAGAAAAGACACTCGATCGGTGCAAAAGGTGCACTTCTCAAGATTACCAAACAAACGTGTATCTCGTAACGCATTAAAAACAGCACGCAAGTGATCAAGATGTTCAACCATGGATTACTGTAGATCAAAATATCATCAAAGTATACTACAACAAATTTTCCAATGAAAGCACGCAAAACCTCGTTCATTAATCTCATGAAAGTACTAGGTGCATTAGTTAACCCAAAAGGCATGACTAACCACTCATATAGACCGAACTTAATTTTGAAAGCAGTTTTCCATTCATCTCCCAATTTCATACGAATCTGGTGGTACCCACTACACAAATCAACTTTAGAAAACACAACAGCATCACTCAACTCATCAAGCATATCATCTAAACGTGGAATGGGGTGTCTATATCGAATGGCGATATTATTAATAGCTCTACAATGAATACACATACGCCATGTTCTATCTTTCTTAAACACCAAAATAACCGAAACATCACAAGGACTAAGAGACTCACGCACATAACCTTTGTCGATTAGCTCTTGCACTTGCCGTTGAATTTCTTTTGTTTCCTCCGGATTTGTTCTGTATGGTGCACGGTTAGGTAAAGATGCACCATGAATCAGATCAATTTGGTGCTCAATCCCTCGCATTGGTGGCAACCCCGCTGGTATCTCACTTGGAAACACATCCGAATACTCCTGCAAAATGTTAGCAACAGCAGGGGGCAAAGATTGCTGCATATCGTGAAGTGAAATCAAAGCATCCTTGCACACCAAAGCATAGACACCAGAAGTAGAAGCAACCAATTCATTTATATCAGATTTAGTAGCAAGCAAGCAATGCCCTTTTAATCTTATCTCATCTTTCTTACTTTCAGCAGATTTGGCAATTTTAGTGTTCTCAATTTTATCTTTTGCAGCTTTAGCAATGTCATCACGCACAATAGCCTCATGAGACATGGGAAGCAAAACAAGTTTCTTATCATGGTGTATGAGAGAATATTGATTTGATCTACCATAATGTCTACAATCTGTATCAAATTGTCATGGCCTACCTAGCAGAATATAACAAGCTTCCATAGGCACAACATCATGATATGAACCAATAGCAAAACTAATTCAAACTAGCTTGGTTACCTTTACCTTACCGCTGTTGTTCAGCCATTGAATGTAGTATGAATGTGGATGTGGTTTTGTTGTTGAAAGTGCATCTAGGCACTTAATCTATTTTGGTGATTAATGACAATAGAAATTTGGATATAATGCTTTGAATGAGTTGTGCAGGAATAAAATGAAAGAAAAGAAAAGAAATGTGAAAAGAAGGTCCCCAATTCAATTTCTTATGGTGGTGGACTCGATTGAAGAATTTAATTTGATTTTCGGTTTGAATTTGAGTATAGGACCACCGTACTATCAAGGGGGACGCGTTCAACAAATTCTAGTTGTTTTAAGTGCTATGCTTGAGATGAAAATCCACTTGAGAGACACACAAAGTCACATTCACATGTTGTCTGCTTGGTCGGAACTTAGGCCGGAAGATCCGACTGGAAGTTCCGGCTGGCTCGGTTTCGGGTTGTTTCCCATCGGAAGATCCGATCCTAGCATCGGAACTTCCATCGGAAGATCCTACACTGTGTCGGATCTTCCGGGACTTAGCCAGATTTCAGCCTTTTCTGTGTGTCACATGCATGTTCCGACCCCTGGCCGGAAGATCCGACCGGAAATTCCGGCCAGCTCGGTTTGGATTTGTTCCGGGGCCGGAAGATCCGACGCCTGTCGGAAGATCCGACAGGGTGTCGGAAGATCCGATGCTTGGAACTGTTCTGAGGGCTTTCTTGCTATGTTCTGTCATTTGCCGGAAGTTCCGGCCCTCATCGGAAGATCCGATGCCTGGAATTTGTCTGGGGTTTTCTAACACTAATCTGTCATTCTTTGAAAGATCCGACTCATGGTTGGAAGATCCGATACCTCTTCGCAGAACACATAACGATCATATTTTTTGGGGGGGGGGTTGGTATATATACCCCCTCACCCCCCTCATTCATTGCTGTTGCCTCCACTGACCTAACTTGTGACAAGCACCCACTTGAGCATTCATTTCACTCCTCTACTCCTTCCCAAGCTTGATTCTTGCAAGGATTTTTCTAGGGTTTGAGTGAGAGAGAAGATTGAAGGTGTGAAGCTTGTGCTAACTTTGAGCCCTCACTTGTTCATCTCTTGAAGCACTTGAAGTAACTTTGATTCGTCGATTCACGTTTGTTACTCTTGGAGCTTTGCTCCTAGACGGTTAGAGGTGCCGGTGAGCTCCCATTCCTTTGTGGTTGAGGCCCGAAAGTTTGGAAGTGCTCATGTTGGTCAAGGGTGGGATTCTTCGAGTGATAACTCCGATGATGAAGAAGTGTCAACTCTTGCCATTCAAGACCCTACATCAACATCTAGACTCTTCAACAACTATCAAGATAGTGATGATGAAGCTCCCATGTGCCTCATGGCCCAAGGGACTAAGGTATCAAACATCACCCCATCTATCTCATCCACCATCTTGACATTTAGGAATGTAGAAAATGATCTAGATGAAGAGGAAGCCGAACATGAAAAGAACATGATAAACAAGTTTGGCAAAGAAGGCTACAAACAAATTAAGAAAATAGTAGAGAAATTGGAGAAAAGGAAAGAGTCTCTTGATAGGCAAGAAGAATTGCTCATCCTTGAAAAGGAGAGAAACCTTGCTTTTGAAGAAACTCTAGTTGAGGAGAAGATCAAGGTGGAGAAATTGACTTGTGACTTGTCACTTGCCAATGACTCTTGTGATAAGATGTCTAAGGAATTGTCCTTGGCAAATGAATCTCTTGCCAACCTAAAGAATGTACAAAGTGAGCTTCAAGAAAGGCATTCAAGCCTAGAGGTCAAATATAAAGATCTAGAAGTCAACTTTAGCGCTCTTTGGGAAAGCACCAAGATTAACTCTAAGACAATTCTTGACTCAAATGTCTCTACTAGTGAAGGTTGCTCAAGATGCTATAAGTTTGATATAAATACTTGTGCCACTAACCTTTCAAAACTAGAAGAGAAAGTCAAAGCTAAAGATGCAAAGATTCAAAAATTGACCAAGACAATTGGCAAAGGAAAGGCCAAAGGTAAGAGTGAATTTGAGAGCCATCCGGCATATAAAGCCAGAAGATATCCTAGTATCAAGGATGGGCTCGGATTCACTAGAGGAGGAAAAGCAAATGGTACAAGAATGTTGAGAGGTCATGAAGTACCAATGTTCACCAAGGGTGAAAACCTTGGAGACTTGATGAACATTGCTCATGGTGTGATTGTGAACACCATAGAAGACAAGCCTAAGGTTGAGGCAATAACCAACAATGTCAAGAGCTCAACCAAGATCAAGAAAAACGAAAAGAGCATTGAGCATAAGCCATCTCCCAACTACACCATTGACTACACGGTTGTGTGGGATCACAATGGAAAGATGGTGGTAAAGTATGTGGGTGCTCATGCAAAGAAGATGATGAGGAGTGTTTGGGTGCCTAAGATTTCAAAAGCTAACACTCAAGGACCCAATCTCTTTTGGGTACCTAAATTCAAAGCTTAAACTTGTTTTGTAGGCATATATCTCCGGTGGATCCTCATGGTTGCTTGATAGTGGATGTTCAAATCTTATGACCGGAGAGAAGAACATGTTTGCTAAATTGAAAGAATATGACTCGCCTATAGAAAAGATCACGTTTGGTGACAACAACCATGGTGATGTGATTGGTCAAGGTGAAGTTGCTATATCACAAGACTCATCTCTTTCAAATGTTTATCTAGTTGATTCTCTAGGGTACAATTTGTTGTCCGTATCACAACTTTGTGAAAAAGGCTACAATTGTATCTTTACTAATGAGGGTGTGAGCGTCCTTAGAAGGGAGGATTCCTCTATTGCTTTTACGGGTCAACTTAAGGGAAAGTTTTATTTAGTTGATTTCACAACAAATAAAGTGGAACCAAAGACTTGTTTAGTGGCAAAATCTAGCTTGGGTTGGCTTTGGCATCGCCGGCTAGCTCACGTTGGGATGAGGAACTTGGCCAAACTTCAAAAGGATGAACACATTCTAGGATTAACAAATGTTGTCTTTGAGAAAGATAGATTGTGTAGTGCTTGTCAAGCCGGAAAGCAAGTTGGAGCTCCTCACCCACCCACAAACATATTGACTAGCTCAAGACCCTTGAAATTGCTTCACATGGATTTATTTGGGCCAATTGCTTATATAAGCATTGGTGGGAACAAGTATGGACTTGTCATTGTGGATGATTTTTCTCGATTCACTTGGGTTTTCTTCCTACAAGACAAGAGTGAAGCTCAAGGGGTTATCAAGAAGTTCATTAGAAGACCTCAAAATGAGTTTGAGTTGAAAGTCAAGAGAATAAGAAGTGACAACGGAACGGAATTCAAGAATCTCAAAGTTGAGGAATTCCTTGATGAAGAAGGCATCATGCATGAGCTCTCCGCTCCATACACACCTCAACAAAATGGCATTGTTGAGAGAAAGAACCGGACCTTGATTGAAATGGCAAGGACCATGCTTGATGAATACAAGACTCCGGATATCTTTTGGGCCGAGGCGATCAATACGGCTTGCCATGCCACTAATTGCCTATATCTTCAAAAGTACTTGGGCAGGACTCCGTACGAGATCCTCACCGGTAACAAACCAAAGGTGCACTACTTTTGAGTTTTTGGTTGCAAATGTTATATTCTTAACAAGAAAACCAAAAGCTCCAAGTTTGCACCCAAGGTTGATGAAGGTTTTCTACTTGGTTATGGTACTAACGAACACGCTTATCGTGTCTTCAACAAAACCACCGGTTGTGTTGAGATCATGGTAGACGTGAAATTTGATGAATCAAATGGCTCTCAAGTAGAGCAAGTTGTGAATGACCTTGTAGATGAAGAGCCACCAAGTCAAGCTATCAAGAAAATGAGTTTAGGTGAAGTGAAGCCTCAAGAGCCCCAAGTAGAAGATGAGGAACAAGACCAAGTCTCGGAAATCATATTTAACATTGATCCATCAACATCATCAACAAGAGTGGAACCACCAAGCTCTTCGCAAGATCAAGTTCAAGATCATGGTGATGATCATGATCATGGCAACGATCAAGGGGGAGTTCAAGGTGATGAAACTCAAGGTGACAAGTCTCACAATGAAGAAGATGATGATGGACCTATTCAACGTCAATCAACACTTCCACACCCAAGAGTTCATCAAAGCGTTCAACGGGATCATCCCGTTGATAACATTCTAGGGAGCATCCAAAGAGGGGTAACCACTCGTTCTCGTCTAGCAAATTTTTGTGGATGTTACTCGTTTGTTTCCTCTTTGGAGCCTCTCAAGGTGGAAGAAGCTCTTGGCGATGCGGATTGGGTCATTGCAATGCAAGAAGAGTTAAACAACTTCACAAGAAACGAAGTTTGGGAATTAGTCCCAAGACCCAAGCAAAATGTCATTGGCACCAAGTGGGTTTTCCGGAACAAGCAAGATGAAAATGAGATTGTCACAAGAAACAAGGCAAGATTGATTGCTCAAGGTTTCACTCAAATTGAAGGTCTTGACTTTGGTGAAACTTATGCTCCGGTGGCAAGGCTTGAATCAATTCATATTCTACTAGCCTATGCCTCACATCACAACTTCAAGCTATATCAAATGGATGTGAAGAGTGCATTCTTGAATGGACCTCTCTCCGAGTTGGTATATGTGGAGCAACCACCGGGATTTGAAGATCCCAAGCATCCCGACTATGTTTACAAACTCCATAAGGCGCTCTATGGGCTCAAGCAAGCCCCAAGAGCATGGTATGAATGCCTTAAGGAATTTCTTCTCAAAAATGGCTTTGTAATGGGCAA
This sequence comes from Echinochloa phyllopogon, assembly GCA_033239725.1. NCBI lineage: Eukaryota > Viridiplantae > Streptophyta > Magnoliopsida > Poales > Poaceae > Echinochloa > Echinochloa phyllopogon. The sequence continues at coordinate 22,379,654 of BTCW01000012.1, forward strand.
AGCGGATTCTACTCTCTTCACTCGAAAAATAGACAAAGATTTATTTGTGTGTCAAATTTATGTTGATGATATTATCTTTGGTTCTACTAATGAAATGTTTTGTGAAGAGTATAGTAGGATAATGACCAAGAGATTTGAGATGTCAATGATGGGAGAATTGAAATTCTTTCTTGGTTTTCAAATCAAGCAATTGAAGCATGGAACTTTCATATGTCAAACAAAGTATACAAGTGATATGCTCAAGAAGTTTGATATGGCCAATGCTAAACCCATCAAGACTCCAATGCCCGTGAATGGTCATCTTGATCTCAATGAAGAAGGAAAATCAGTCGATCAAAAGGTATATCGCTCCATGATTGGATCTTTACTTTACCTTTGTGCATCTAGGCCCGATATAATGCTTAGCGTGTGCATGTGTGCAAGATTTCAAGCCAATCCAAAGGAATGTCATCTAATGGCTGTTAAGAGAATCTTTAGATATCTAGTGCATACTCCGAACCTTGGCTTATGGTATCCCAAAGGCTCCACTTTTGATTTACTTGGCTATTCCGATTCGGACTATGCCGGTTGCAAGGTAGATCGAAAGAGTACAACGGGGATTTGCCAATTTCTTGGCAGGTCTTTGGTGTCTTGGAGTTCTAAGAAACAAAATTCCGTTGCGCTATCCACCGCCGAGGCCGAGTATGTTGCAGGCGGTGCTTGTTGTGCTCAACTACTTTGGATGAGGCAAACCTTGAGTGACTTTGGATGTGAGTACAAAAATATCCCTCTCTTGTGCGACAATGAGAGTGCCATTAAACCAGCAAACAATTCCGTTCAACACTCAAGAACCAAACACATTGACATTAGACATCACTTCCTTAGAGATCATGAAGCCAAAGGAGATATCGTTCTAAGCCATGTAGGAACCGATAAACAACTAGCCGATATCTTCACCAAGCCTCTTGATGAGCAAAGGTTTTGTTCTTTGAGGAGTGAGCTAAATATCTTGGATTCTCGTAACTTCGCTTGACTTGTTGCATACCAAATTGTTTGTTGCCTAGATTAGAAGAAAAATCGTTTTATTCTTTTTTTGTGTGAGTTTTTCAAAATCTTTGTATCTTGTGATCGGTGGATCATTCCTTGTCTCAAAAGATCATTGTTATGTGTTGATGATTGTGGCTGATCTTTTTGAGTCAAGGGTCCTATATGTCCATAGGCAATATCTCTCAAAATCTTCCATAAAATCTCATCTCGAAAATCGTTGTCAAGTTAGTTTTCTGGAATTCCGGATCTTCCGACACACCATCGGATCTTACCCAATGAAGTTCCGGACAGCTCTGCCTCGCTTTGTTCTCTCTCAGTTTTCTTTCGGAACTTCCGGCGGTCGGATCTTCCGACGGACCGTCGGATCTTCCGGACCTGGGAAAGGCCGGAACTTCCGCTGGAACTTCTGGTTACCAGGGTCGGATCTTCCGACTGTGCGTCGGATCTTCCGGCCTGCTCGCGAGTATAAATATCTGGGATGAACCGTTACTTCCTCTATTCATTCCATTCTCTTCCCAACTGCTTCATCTCACTCACTTTCCACCCGTGCGGCGATTTTGGAGTTCAACCGAAGGATTGTTGATCTTTGTGGCTCATTCGATTCTCCCCATCTTGAAGAACACAATCCCCTTCGGATCTTCCGAACTTTTCACGGGAAATCTCAAAGGTATCTCATTCAAACTTCCCGTCGCCCGATCTATCAATGTAGAAGGTTCTAGTGGATTTCCCTTGGTGAATATCTTCATATACATGTCTAGAACACTTCCCTATGATCTCATAACTTTTGGTGGGCTAGAAGTTTAATTCCCAAATTTTTAGGTCATCCTCGATTTTGTCGGATCATCCGACTATGCGTCGGAAGATCCGAGCCTCGGATCATCCGACACATAGCCGAAAGATCCGACAGACCTGGGGCACTGACTTTTTAATTTGAACTCTCTCTTCATCATCCATCTGTTGATTCTTTCTTGTTGTCTGTCTAGATGGGTCGTATGAAGCACACTGAGAAGAAGTCAACTTTGCAAGCCCGGCCTAGCTATGGAAGAAATATTGGCTCATCATCTGACACCGAGTCTGATTCTGACAATGGGACAAGAGAGCAAGGAAGAGGCAAACGAGTAAAGAAACAACTTGCCACAAGGACTGTTAGAGGAAGGGGGCCTTCTAGTGGTGAAGGACGAGGAAAGGAAATTCAGACCACCTCCTCTCCTCCACGTCCAAGGACCAAGAGAGCTAACCGTGGGGAACATACTAGGTTAGAATACAATGATGACATTGATCTATCTACTCGCTCAGAATTACATATCCACTATTATTCCATTTCGTCATCCGAGTGATAGAGCTTTGATAAATTTCAAGTCTGCAGCCAATAGCATGAAACCACTTCGGTTTAGTGCACATGAGGACCCTAGATCCATCATCTCCAAGCAATTCAAGGGTGATCCTCGTTTTTGGCTGCCTCATCAAGCGGATTGGTATGAGTCAATGATTCTGAAGATGGGTAGGCTGTGTACACCCATGTATTGGGTAGATTGGAATTATTTGAAGGGCATGCCACCGCCACTGAAGCCAGTTGTTGATGATGGTTGAGATGGATGTGGCCAACATCATGGCCTTTGAGTGTGCCTATAATGAAGAAGTGATTGCTCAGTTCTATGCCACCCTGTGGATTGATCAGGAGAGGGATGAGATGCATTGGACTCTTTGTGGCAAATGCCTATCCATTTCCTTACATGCTTTTGCGGGGCTGTTTGGGTTAGCTGAGGAAACCGCCTATGCTCACACTATCAATGATCACAGCAAGGTAGATCTTCATCAGGGGCGTGAGATTGATGATGTGAAGCTCGCTTTCTTGTATGATGGGGCTTATGGAGCTGTTGTCTTTGGGAAGTACAAGGGTCTCTCTCCATTTTACAAATTTCTTAATCAACTCTTTAGGGGAACCTTGTATCCTAGGGCAGGTGATGCCGATAACATTTCTAAGAGGGCCAAGAACTTGCTATTTCAGATGGCCCCCGGCAAGCCAAAGTTCAAAGTGTTCAACTTCATTTGGAATGAAATTATCTTGTGCTCCCATGAGTCATCTAGTGGATGCCACTTTGCTCCCTACATCTTCCATATGATTAAGAATGTGACTGGAGTAAACATTATAACTGACAAGCCTCACTTCCCATATCGCTCTCCCCAAGGCAAAATTGAGCAACTGTTAAAGATCAAGGTCAAGCCCTATGAAGGCGTCCGTGCTCCGACTAGTACTCATGGTGCTTCATCTTCTCGTGCACCTCCTCCTTCAGAAGGTCCATCTTCCTCTCGTGGTGCTCCTCTCGGTCCCAAGAGCAAGAAAGGGAAGCTAGACTTTATTGTGCAAGGGCTCTTCGCTTGTTTCACCGCATGCTCCTATCAAGCCAAGAAAGCTCATGAACGTGATATTCGCTTGGATGAGGACATGTGCAAGCTTGACAAGCAACACAAAGAACTCTTGGATCACTATCAGTTGCCTCATTCCCCCGTTCGCCAGCCTAGAGAGTTCTCTCCTCCTCCTCAGTTCTACAATCCTTGGGAGGCTAATACTCAAGAATATGTCTTTGGAGCCCCTCAACAACATGATGAGGATGAGATTAAAGAAGTGGAAGAGGAAGACACCGACGATGAAGAGGAATTCTACCAAAGCGAGTCGGAAAACGAAGAAGAAGCCGGTGACGATGAGGACGATGACGGTGGTGATGATGGTGATGATGGTGAGGACGATGATGATGGTGGTGCCGGGGACGACGACGAAGCCACCGAGTAGCTCCCTTTTTGGTCCTTGATGACAAAGGGGGAGTGAATTGGATAGAGGCCCATCATTATCGTTTATCCTTTATTCATGTTTTAGCTTGTGCTTGTGGACTTGTAAGAACTTTATTTGGAGTTATGTGTGGTGTGCCAAGTGAGAACCTTTATGTTTGTAAGACTTATTTATAATTCATGCTAATGTGATGTTGAACTTGATGTCATTTTCATGTGATGCTTATGGATGGTGTAATGTTATTTCTCTCTTTAATGATTGTGAATATATGTCATACGCATCACGGATTTATTGTCACACTTGAGCACATGGATGAAAAGGTTGAATAGGAAAGTTTGTCTTAAATTTGTGCAAAAGCATTTGGGGCTTTTTAAGTAAAAAAATGCAGAAATTTAGGGGGATCTTTTCTAACTATTATTGTATGTGAAAAACATGAATTTTATTCTTATCTTGTAAAACAAAATTGATATTGTCATCAATCACCAAAAATGGGGAGATTGAAAGTGCATCTAGGCACTTAATCTATTTTAGTGATTAATGACAATAGAAATTTGGATATAATGCTTTGAATGAGTTGTGCAGGAATAAAATGAAAGAAAAGAAAAGAAATGTGAAAAGAAGGTCCCCAATTCAATTTCTTATGGTGGTGGACTCGATCGAAGAATTTAATTTGATTTTCGGTTTGAATTTGAGTATAGGACCACCGTACTATCAAGGGGGACGTGTTCGACAAATTCTAGTTGTTTTAAGTGCTATGCTTGAGATGAAAATCCACTTGAGAGACACACAAAGTCATATTCACATGTTGTCTGCTTGGTCGGAACTTAGGCCGGAAGATCCGACCGGAAGTTCCGGCTGGCTCGGTTTCGGGTTGTTTCCCATCGGAAGATCCGATCCTAGCATCGGAACTTCCATCGGAAGATCCTACACTGTGTCGGATCTTCTGGGACTTAACCAGATTTCAGCCTTTTCTGTGTGTCACATGCATGTTCCGACCCCTGGCCGGAAGATCCGACCGGAAATTCCGGCCAGCTCGGTTTGGATTTGTTCCGGGGCCGGAAGATCCGACGCCTGTCGGAAGATCCGACAGGGTGTCAGAAGATCCGACGCCTGGAACTGTTCTGAGGGCTTTCTTGCTATGTTCTGTCATTTGCCGGAAGTTCCGGCCCTCATCGGAAGATCCGACACTATGTCAAAAGATCCGATGCCTGGAATTTGTCTGGGGTTTTCTAACACTAATCTGTCATTCTTCGGAAGATCCGACTCATGGTCGGAAGATCCGATACCCCTTCGTAGAACACATAACGATCACATTTTGGGGGGTTGGTATATATACCCCCTCACCCCCCTCATTCATTGCTGCTGCCTCCACTGACCTAACTTGTGACAAGCACCCACTTGAGCATTCATTTCACTCCTCTACTCCTTCCCAAGCTTGATTCTTGCAAGGATTCTTCTAGGGTTTGAGTGAGAGAGAAGATTGAAGGTGTGAAGCTTGTGCTAACTTTGAGCCCTCACTTGTTCATCTCTTGAAGCACTTGAAGTAACTTTGATTCGTCGATTCACGTTTGTTACTCTTGGAGCTTTGCTCCTAGACGGTTAGAGGTGCCGGTGAGCTCCCATTCCTTTGTGGTTGAGGCCTGGAAGTTTGTATTACCCCTCTCTTTGTGAGAGCCAATAGTAAGTGATTCAATCTTCCTTTGTGGTTGATTGAGGGAGACTTGGGGCTAGTGTGACAGCCCGGCTCTTTGTGAGCTTCTCAACGGAGACGTAGCTCCTTCGTGGGTGAACTTAGGAAGTAAGTCCATTGTCTCCTTGTGCTCATTTATTTTATTATTGGATTTGCTTGGTTTGATCCGATCTACTTGCTTGTTGTTATTCTATTGCATTGATCATATCTAGAAGGCTCTATACACTTATTGTCACACTTCTATTCAAGTAGAATCTTTAAAAAGTGTACTAGAACTCAAATTACGAAGTAAAGTTTTTATCCCGTCGGAAGATCCTACACAGTGTCGGATCTTCCGGGGGTCGGAAGATCCGAGACTGCGTCGGATCATCCGACGTCTGACAGTTTTCAGAGCAATTTTGCAGAAATTTTTACAGGGCCTATTCACCCCCCTCTAGGCCTAGTGTTGGTCCTTTCAGTTGTTAGTGAAAGTCTCTCCACCATGTCGCTGCTAGCCAAGTTGTTGCTGCTGCCTCCATCAATGATCAAGCGGCAAGAACGCTCTTTAATTACACACTTAGTTTGGAACAATGTATGCCGCTAATTTTGCTTCGCCTTCTCCATTTGTGCACTAAGCACACGCTGCACAATGAGGCTCTCATAATGCTATGCATCTTCCGCACCAATCTGTTCATCTAGTGGCTCCTCACTACCTACATCATCAGCGCAAGCAAAAAGTTTTTGTTCATCGAAATCACTAGCAGAGGAATACCCACCATCTTTGTTTACCACCAAAACTCACTTGTTTGGGCAATCACGCTGCACATGACCATAGCCCTTACACCGGTGACACTGGATATCTCTTGTTCTTCCTGTGGAGGCAATTGAGGAAGTACGACTGGCTGGTTTTAGAGCAGATTTTGTTGCTGAATTTGTGGGAACAACACGTGTCTTGTCGCTGGAGGAAGGTGGCGGTGCTGAATGAATCGACGATGGAGTAGGAGGAGGTGCACGCCCGGTCAAGGAAGTAGTCGTACGCTGCTGCTATGGTGCTGATTTTCCTGCAGAAACATTAGACCTTGCACCTGCACGTCGTCCCTGCACTTCTCTCTCAGCTTTACAAGCAATATGAAAACACTTTGTTATGCTGTTATAATCTTTATATTCAACAATGTCCCGAATTTCTCTATTCAACCCTCCCACAAATCTAGCAATAGCAGGTTCCTCATCCTCCTCTATTTGACAACGCAACATACCCATTTGTAATTCTTGATAATATTCTTCTACACTTTTAGCACCCTATCTCAATTGCTACAACTTATGTAATAGATCATGTGCATAATAAGAAGGAACAAATCTAGCCCGCATGACCCGTTTCAAAGCATCCAAGTTTGTGGCATGTTATTAGGATGTTTCTTGCCATGTTCTATCCACCAAACAGAAGCAAAATCTATAAACTCACTAGTAGCAGCCCTAACACGTGTAGCTTTAGGAAATTCATGGCATTCAAATTTTTGATCAACAGCAATTTCCTAAGTAATATAAGCATCATGATCATATTTACCATCAAAAGGAGGTATATTAAATTTAATATTGCTAAAAGCATCATCATTACCATGTACCTCGCGTCGTCGATGACCACCCATACCTCGACGATTATAACGTTGCCGACGGCGAGCAGGATCTTGGTCTTCGACTTCAGTATCTGCACTATAAGCATTGTCCTCAAAACTTTCTTCCTTCTTGTCATCTGCATCTTTTCCAGTGGTGGTTTTAGCATGCATCTCATCAAATCGCCTCAAAAGTGCAGCAAGACTCTTGTCCATACGAGCCATTGATGCCTCCATCTTTGTAAGCTTGCTATTGGTTGCAATCTGCGAGGCCTCCAATTACCCAATCTTGTCATTTGTCACCAGCAAGTCATTGTCAATCCCCTCGTTGTGCTGCTTCACCAACCTTTCAAAATGTTGTATGATGCCCTTGGTGCGAGGAGATCGTGGAGTCTTGTCACTTTGAGATCCATCACCATCATCTTGAGAGCCTATCATGGTTAAACAAACAGAGGCAACAATAGGAACATGTGAAGAAATAAAAGCCGTACAACTAATAGGTTGTAGGTACTATAAGGCGCTCACTCTCAACCTGTGATACAAGCTCTTACCAATTCTTTCCTTGCTCGATAGGAGGGCACGGCTACCAACAAGTCTACAAACCTGGAATGAAGTGTATCGGTGCCATAGCAACAAGACCTGTAAAGCTGTAGTCGGATATGTGGAGCTATAGGTGGGCTGAAAACAAGGAATAGCTAGCACCACGTTAGTTAAAACAAAGCAAGCTGAATAATCGTTCAATGGCGGTACTATGCTGATCCTAGTCTAGACCGTACTAGAGACGCGAGCCGGGACAGAAAGGAAGTCACAACGCACCACCGAAAAACAATCACAATGATTAGCCCCTTTCTTTCTTCTTTTTCTTTTGCTTCTTCTCTTTTTTCTGTTTTTTTCTTTTTTTCTTTTTTTTCAGGGGTCCTCAAAACTAAATATATGAACAAAGAGGATCCCAAACAGCCAATCACCACATAAACTTTTTCAGAAAGTACAGGGGTATTCCGGTAAAAAAAGATCTGTTTATGCACAAACTTGGAGAGGTCGAGTATGAATATGGAGTATTGTTGCCTTCCCAGAACGCATCAATATATAAGCACAAAGCAACAGTTGCACGGTAAGGTAACACGAAGCAGCAAGCAACTCGGACTCCGAAACCGATTGCAACTCGAATTGCAACATGATGTGGGTGTTCGGTTTGGTTCTCCTTTTCTCGCAGTTAGCCGATTCCTGGTCGGATTGGATCACCAATGAGTACTCAAATTCACCCAACACAAGAACCAATAGGTAGCGTACAACCATGACCGAAACGTGACAAGAACTCGAAACTCTAAATGACCAGAACTAAGACCAGCAACTCGACACGACCGATGCAACCGAAAACTCAACAAACCCTAACTAAGTAGTATTAGCAAGACTCAAAGGGTTTGTAGGATCACGGTAAACTAATCTACTAATTTTTTTGGCTTTTGTGTACTGTAGGAAAAAAATAGGGGAAAGGATTGAAATCTCTCACCGAACAACCTTGCTCTGATACCAACTAATGCGAACCCGCTAGGGTTTATGCCCGATCTTTCGATGAGAGGCGTGGGGGATAACTCGATTGGAGGAGACGACGTTGACGGCCCGACTACAACCTTCCAAAGACTGCGCCTTAGCAACCGATAAACCACCTCATGGATGTCGTGATCTTGTGGAAGCACGTCACCCGGTCCTATCTTGCAAGCAATCGAAGAACTAGCAAGAACAAGTATCGAACAAGTACTGAAATTACTAGATGGGAATGAAGTGTTCAATCTCAAACTTAATCACAAATGAAGTAGGGTTCTGAAGACTTGAAGAGAGGCGACTGGACCAGCACGCGGGCTTACAAGCAAGTAGCAATGGCTAAGCTTGATCTAAACAAAACCCAATTGTTCTTGGCGACGGCTAAGGGGTATAAGACAAGGGAGGATGACCACAGGGGTGCTGGGGTCGTGCTCCAACCCTCGGATGCGTCCATAATAGACTCTACATGATACACGGCCCATTGGGCCAAAATAAGATGACGCAGCATCATGGGCAGAAAACATCTCTGCGTAAATAGACGATTCTGGCCGACTCCGAATAGATATGGACGTGTGGTCGGATCCGTTGGAAAGTAGACTTGATAAGATTTCCATGAAGTACTTGAAGCCCCAATCCGAGTCCGTATGCAACCGTGGCATCCGTCACAAGTTGAAGTTTTTCTGCAGTCCGAATCCAGCACGAGCGAATCCTTTTCATTCTCGATCCTCTCCATGATTCCTAAGCAAAACAAGATTGCACAGGTCTCCACATTCTAAATATGATGAACATGAATTCAGGAGTGAACTCACCGGATGATTAAGTTGCCTAGCACGAACATGGGTAATAGGACCGGCAATGATAGGAGAAGATGGCGTGGCTGTATCGCTGGCGGTGATGTCCTCATCACTCGCCTCGCCCTCTTCCTCTTTCCCCTCCGCCAGACTCCGGCCCCGCTGCCTTGCCTTGTCTCCCTCCCTTCGCACCGCCTCACCCTGTTCTGCTCGTGCCGCTCCTCGCTGCCTCCGATGTGCCGGCGGAGGTCGAAGCGGAGCCAGTGCCGGCCGCGTAGGCACAGAACGCGTCCGAAGATGTGGCAGTGGCGGTGGCGGAGTTGGGCGCCGTGCCCCCTCATCATCGAGCTCCCGTCCGCGGCGGCGGAGCGGGCGGATGAGGTGCCGCCGTATCCCGTCGCGGTGTTGCTGGAGGTCGAGGTGGAGGTCGACCTGGTGTCGGCCGCGCCGGCAGAGACCACCTCCCCGCTCCGTCGCCATCCCGCTCGGCCGGTCGCCCCACCTCCCCACTTCGCCTGGGCCGCCCCGAATCCCCGCTCCACTGCTGCCCCGCATTCGCGCGCCGCCACCCTGCCTGGGCCGCCTCCCCGCTTCGCCTGTGCCTGCCCGCTCGGCCACCGCCGTCGCCACTCTTGGCCGCCGCCCCTGGGTTGCCCCGCGAGAAGAGATGAAAAGAGAGGAAGGTGGGAGAGAGAGGAGAGGATTTGACCGGGAGAGGATAGGAGTGAGAAGGAAAGGGACCCGATTTTGAATTTAAACAACGTTTTACCTAGTCTCTTGGATTACCCCATAGAATTAGATGATTATCTATTTTTACAAATGGGGTTTTATCTCCAAATTTAGCTAACAGGATACAAGAGCTCTTGGAGATGCTCTAAGAGCTCTATATCCCGGTGGCTAGCTAAAAAAGAGAAAACATATAAAAAATCGCATCGAACAGACTAGCTAATTGGATGGCTATCTTTTCACACTAGCTATTTCCTTACCTTCGCTAGCTATCTTTGTCTAGCCAGACGCGCTAGCTAGTTTTAAATATAGAGAGTCTAATTTTAGAGAGTATGTTGGTTTACCCCTATTTTTTGGAACTTTTTTACTTTTTAACTAGTCTCTTAATCTTTAAATTTAGATAGGATTATTTCTACTCTTTTGGAGATGCTATAAGATGCAGTAAATAGCCGGTAAAATACAGTGTGAGAGGAAAAGAAAAGCAAGCAATAGTTGCTGCCGGCAGCAACGCTATTACCCGGCAACAAGGAATAAAAAAGCTATTAATTCTCTCTCCCCTGCTATATAAAAAGCTATTAATTCCCTCTCCCCTCTATATTGTGCTTGTGTGTGAGACGAACAAGAAGAGCCGTAGAAAGATTTTTACTTTGTTTACTATTACTATTACAGCCAGAACGTACGACACGTAGGTTTAATAAAAAATAAGATTACATAACATATAGTTGGTCGGAGACTGTGTTGCTTAAGAACTCAATGATTCCACACTATACAGATAGACGAGAGAGGCGGAGGGTTTGACGAAAAAAGACCTGGTAGGTGAGATCGCTATGAGGGGTAGTGTTTCAATGACTGGTGGGTTCGTCGTTCGTCAAAAGTTTGACGAAAAAAAGGCGTGACGGGTAGGGTTGCTATGAGGGGTAATATTTCTATGATTTGTGGCTTCGTCGGTCATTGAAAGTTTTGTATCTTCATCCTCATTATGTTGTACCGTGGAACCAGACATCAACTACTACCCACTCAGGTAGGCCCCGCTCCTATTACCTACTTCGGTAGTAAACATTGCTACTGTCTTCGGGGGATGTGTTTGGTTGGTTGGACCAGGTCTTGTATAGCTGCATCGTATATCCTGGATGAGTGGATGCAGACTGAGTGGAACTGTATTTTTAAAAGAAGAGCGTTTGGTTGACCACAATAGAAGAGACAGGTTGAGCAGAATCTGTGATTGGTAGGTCGAATGTGAGGTTGCATGAGCGGATGCAAAATGCTGAGAAAGCGATTGGTTGCTCACATGTATGGAGTATGGTTACCTTGCATATAAGATGCAAGGTTGGTGTGGTTACCCTTTTTCCCAAAGTTTGGATGGGATCAAATTGAGCAAGTCTAAACGTGTACGAAGCAGCATATGTGGATGGTGTGGTTACCCCTTTTCCTAAAGTTTGCCCTGTGTCCCGATGCTAAGACAATAGAGTTAACCTTGTCCTTCAAGTGTTGTTCTGCAGCTGTTGTATATCTTTACCCGAGTGATCCGCATAGATAGAGTACCTAGGAATCTTTTTCTCGTCTCGTTGTCCTTCCAACTAGCTTCTTCTCTTTTCTTATTTGAGTTATCCTTGAGTTGTGTGTCTTGGTATTCCACTCTTATCATCACCATTATCCCCTGCCTTGATAGTAGTGTATCCCTCTGTAATATCCTCGAATATTCGTTTACTAGTACTATTGCCGTAAACTTACCTATTGAAAATATAAATTCCGATACCTCAGATTACTCCCTTGTGCTTCCGGAATATTTATTTATTTTACTATGCCATAAGAAAAACCCACAAAACACTACTTGCACCATTACCGGAAATACCAATCCTGATAGTGTCAACAAGCATTTATGGCGTCGTTGCCAGGGAAGCAAGTGGTTAGATACTTTTAAACATTTATCTTGAGTTATCATAGTTGAGTATACCGCTACTCAAGCGGGTTTACCCTTGCTCTGTTTGTTGGTTTTATGAAGCAGAGCAGTACATGACTGGTTTCCAACTACCGTCAAATTGTAAAGATAATCCTGAGTCACTTGTGAGGAGAGTTCAACCCCATGTTGTACCTCCTCAGAAACAACTCAGCTCGACGAGCCCAGTCAGTCCCGTCGTCGACACGGCTTCAACATCAAGGATGGTGAGCAAGACGATCCGCGAGTTCTCCGCTCCATCAAACGAGAACGTGCGTGTCGGACCAACTCCGCCAGCCGGAGATGGAACTTTCGAGCTCAAGCCAGCCCTCATCAATATGGTTCAGGCTAGCCCGTTCTGTGGCAAGCCTCACAAGGATGCGAACGCACATCTTTAGCACTTCCTGAAGATCAGCAACACCTTCACCATACGTGGAGTAAGTACCGATGCAACTGGGTAAGGCAAAGCAATGGCTTTATGCTAATCACAAAGCTATAGATTCTTGGGATAAGTGCACTAGTGCCTTTTTGCTTAAGTTCTTTTCGGTTGGGAAAACCAACGCCCTACAGAATAAAATTTCTAGTTTCCGGCAGTCAAAAGATGAAACTATCCCGAAGGCATAGGAACGCCTCCATGACTATATATCTGTCTGTCCTCACCATGGTATGCAAAATTGGTTCATAATCCAAACATTTTATCACAGGCTTAAGAGCTCCGCCCGTGAGTATTTGGATGATGTTGCTGGATGTGCCTTTTTCTCGCTTGAGGAAAGCTGAGCAAAGGATCTCATCGAGAAGATGGTACAGAGCCGAGGAGTCCACCAAGTTGAAGCACTAGACATGCTCAATGCAAAGATGGACCTCCTGATGAAGAAGCTGGAGGCCCCTGCTCAAGAAACCGTGCAAGCCATGGACGCTCGCATGACGTGTGAGGTTTGTGGCAATGCTGGCCATTCGGGGAATGACTGCTCCGAGACGCGAGAAGGTGCCCACTACATCAACAACTCCAACAACAACGGTACCATACGAACAACTACGGCAATTAAGGCTGGAATTCGCGCCCAAATCTCTCTTAAGAGACCTCAATAAGGTAATAATTTCAATTCCAGCACTTCCAATAATCAGCCGTCTATTAAAGACCTTGTTCTAGGCAAAGTTAAAATAAATAAGAATATTAGTAAAAAGTTGGTTGCAAATGATAAAATCCTGGAAAGCATAGATGCTAAGTTGGAATCATTCTCTTATGCTATGAAAAATCAACTGAGCTTTAATAAAATGATAGAAACCCAAGTTGCTCAGTTAGCTGATTCTTTACCCTCTTTTATAGCGGGGAAAAATCCTAGGCAACCAGAGAATGGTCCTTGTGAAAAGGTTAAAGTGGTCACCACGAGAGGGGGGGTAAGACTACTCGAGACCCGCCATATCTAACGGCGCAGGTAAAAAGGCAGCCACACCAAACAGTGATAGCGAAGAGGAGGAGGCCATGTCGGAACCTCAGAAAAGCAGTCCCCCGAAGGAAGCAAAGGCGGCCCTCATGAATTCTATGACACGACTGTACTGTCATTCCCAAAAAGATGTCACAAGCTGATGGTGGACGAACAATTCAGCAATTTTGTTGAGGTAATTTGAAAACTTTATGTCAACATTCCATTACTTGAAGCTATGCAGGTTCCCAGAAATGACAAATATCTGAAGGACATCCTCAACAACAAAAGGCCGATGCCCGCAACCGAGGTAATTAAACTAACAGAAGAGTGCAATGTAGCTATTTTGAGTGATCTCCCAGAAAAGAAGGACCCATGATGTCCTACCATCGCGTGTTCCATCAGGGCTCAACACTTCAACCATGCCCTCTACGACCTTGGAGCCAGCGTCAGTGTCATGCCCAAGGTAATATTTGATAAGCTTAATTATACTTCCTTGTCCCCTACCGCTATGTGTCTGTAGCTAGCGGATCAGTCGGTCCGTTACCCCGCGGGAATCGATGAAGATATTTTGGTGAGAATCCGAGATTTCTATGTACACGTGGACTTCATGGTGCTCGACATGGAGGTCAACACAAAGATGCCTTTCATTCTTGGGAGTCCGTTTCTGAGCACCGCCATTGCAAACATAGACGTGGGTGCTGGCGAAATCGGCTTGAACATCAATGGAAAGGAAGAGAAGTTCCCGTTCAAGCCACGGGTAGAACAATGTTCTCAGCTATGCACATTTCCTAGTAAAATTTCAAATAACCTAAAGCAGGTCGAGGCAGTTATACCCGAGCCACAAATGGACAATCTTATTGCCACCACGAAGCAACACTAGGAGAATGAATGAAGACGTTCACCGCCACCAACACCGAAGAAAATCAAGAAAGTATGGCGGAAGAAAGTTGCATCATCCAAACCACCGATTCCGGGATCGAAAGATGAAAAAAATCACTGAAAAAAGGACTTCCGCTCATGGACTTTAAACCCGAGCTCTCGCCGCAAGGAAAACCGATATGTATCTCATATTTCCCTTTCCAATTTTTAATTCCATCATTGCATTTGCATGTTTCCCTTTCAAAAATTAGAATCACTTTGGAATTAATTTGAAAGAGAGTAGAAATTTATCAAACAAGGTTAAAATAAATTGAGAGCATGCTGAACGAATATAAAATTTAACTTGAATTGGGTATATCTTTGCGATTCCTATCATTTTTATCTTTTCCAAAGTGCTTCATTTATTTGTTTTCACCATCAACCAGTATAAAAACATATCCACCACCACTTCACATGGCTGCACAATCATCCTTATCACAAACATGATAGCATAGAAGTGACTCCACCATTTGTCACACTTTGGTCATGTCAAGTGAGCATCTTACCCACTAAATTCCACCAAAGTGCCCATGCCCTGGTGCTGAACCTATGTGAATTTTTCGTGCTGGTGGGAGACAGTGGGGCTGGCACCCACATGCTTGGTTCAGTCGAACTGGGCCAGTTCGGCCGAACCAGGCCAATTAAACTACTCGATATGGAGAGTTATGACCCGACTGCTTTGGACTATCTAGATAAGGCATAGGACGTTGTAGTCAAGTTGTAGAACTACTCGTATTCAAGATAGACTACCTTAATGTGACCTGCCAGGTCGGATACGAGTAGTCTTTGTAATCGATTTGTAACTCTGCTCCTCGAGTATATAAGGAGGAGCAGGGACCCCCTCAAAACAACTCAACTCACATACAATACAATCAAACACACAGGACGTAGGGTATTACGCTACTCGTAGCCCGAACCTGTCTAAATCTTTGTGTTGTTCGTGCACTGTCGTTCCTAGAACTCGGCGAGACCCACTAATCTACTCCTTGGGATACCCCCAGATAGACGTGCTCGACATAAATCATCGACACTTGATGCCCACCGTGGGGCCTCTCGCCGAAAGCTCACCATCAGGGACGATGGGATTCACTACCTTCAAGATTGCCGACGTCGAAGAAGGAGCCACCTTAGTTTTCGGCGCATGGACCTTCGTCGCCGAAAGCGATGGTAGGTTCGCAAGCTACCTCGTGAACAACCCTGGCTCCTGCTCGGCGGCTACTTCCAACTCGATCTCGACTCCAATTCCGAGTCTGATCTTAACTCCAAATTCGCTCGGGATTCTCCAGGCCGAGTCCGGGTACGACTCGATCCAAGTTACGGAAAGAGCAGGGAACTCCAAGCTGGCTACGCCATCGGACAACCCCCCAGATCGGCTCCCAAAAGAATTCTCCAACATAATGAACTCGCACAAACAGAGTGGTACCACAAAAGCAGATGCATGGACGACCCAGGAGTCCCACTCAAAGCCAAGTCACCCCGAAGACCCCGAGCCGGCATCAACGCCATCGAGGGACAATGACGACGACTTCACCATCCTGCTAAGTGATGCTCCTGATAACGTCGCGCGCCTACACCATCACACTCACTTCAACACCGAGTTCGTGTTGGAGGAACCACTCGTTCACCTCCCATCCGGACTAGTCGTGACTAGACCACCGGGAGGACTCGCCGTTCACTGGCCTGGAGCTATTCCGGCCGACACCTCCCAGGACAACAGCTGCCGTTATACTGGAAGAACTCCCCTTCCAAGACGGCAAGACTGCATCGCTCGCCACTCCAACTGAAAGCTCAAGTGATAAATTTTCAACCACTCAGATCGTCCTCAGCGATCAAGACCCAAGCCGTCAGGTGTTCATGGCTAGCAACGAAGACCAAGGCACTCAATACGATCGCGAGCTGATCACCGACGTTTCTGAAGAGGAACGCACTGCTGACGGAGAAACAGAGGAGCAAAAGGCCGCGCGTCAAGCAAGGAACGCCAAGCGCAAGCAGAGGCGTCTTAACGCCATGTTACGCGCCAATGCCATGCGAAACCTTACATAGGATTTCGATATGGTCAGCGATCAGCTAGTATCCCAAAACGCGCCATTAAACATCTCCGTCGCAGCAGAACTCGTTAGGGCCATGCCCGACACCCCTGCGGTCAGACAAGTACTCTCACTCCTCGACATGGCTTAGAAGGCTACGAACCAAGCGAATCCTAGCCACCACACTCCAGACACCAGACGCCCAGACGCTGAGAGACCACCCCCACATGAAGCTTCAATCGCCACCACAGGAGGACATCGACGTGGCCAAGACGCTGATCGCAACCACCAATAGGGGAGAGGACGCAGTAACAACCAAGACGATGCAAGGCCACGAGATCGAGACCTTCTCAACGTCATTAATGACAACCGCGATGCTCACTCTGTCATTCAGTCGAGTCAACAACGGCGCATGGAATCGGAACTCCGGAGCCGCGCAGACTACGACCGCAACTACGGGCCTCCTCCCCACCACAATTACAAAAACCGACCACGCAATCAAGAACGCCATTACGATCGTCACGAAGAACGCCGCAACGATCGCCGAGGAGAGCACCGTAACGATCGCCACTGACATCAAGAGTCCTCAAATTACAGCGATCGACCTCCCCAAAACCACAACCGTGAACGACAATACGACTCCGACCACAGCACCTCTAGCAGCCATCCAGATGGCTGGAGGATCCAACGACATCAAAGTCAGTTACTTCCCTGTTATGCTAGATACCACGCCCCTAACATGGCTCGAGGGCCTCTGCCCCGGGTCCATTGACTCCTGGGATGATCTCACCAGGAAATTCACCAACTTCCAGGGAACCTGGGCTCGGCCCGGAACCCGTTATGACCTGGCAGCTTGCAAGCAAGGAAAATGAGAAACCTTGCGAAAATACATCAAGAGATTCTTCGATAAAAGAGCTACAATCGTGGATATCTCTGACCGGGAAGTAATCGACTGCTTTCATGACGGTCTCTACACCCGAGAACTACACCGTGAGTTCGGCCGATGTCGCCCAGAAAACATCAGCGAGCTACGACGCATTGTCGCCGAATGGGCAGACCAAGACGATCGCGAGCAGGATCGCTTTCACAGACATCACGATAACAATACCAACAATCACAACAAAGACAACGGCGACCGACGTAACGATCGCCCAAATAATCGGGACTTCAATCGCGATAACAGGAAGCGCAAGGCAGACAACACAGTCGCGGCAGTCCAACGCCATAGTCATAAGACTCGTTCAACGGCAGACGCAATGAACGGTCCTTGCCCTTACCACCCCAATGGCAAGCACACAATGGCGAAGGGCTTTCACCTAAAGCAGGAATTCGACAAGCAAACACCAGATGCTCCCAAAACCGACAAGAAAAAGGAAGACAAAGACGACAAAGACCCTAGCAATAACTTCCCAAATGCCGAGAACGTCGTAGCTGTACTATTCAGTGGGGAAACCCTGAACCGGTCGAAGCACGCCAAGAAGCTCACTCTGCGAGAGATCATGGCGATAGAACCTGCCACCCCAACATACCTAAAGTGGTCAGAAGTGCCTATCACATTCTCATGAACAGACCAGTGGACAAACTTTGCAAGTCACCCTCTGGTCTTAAACCCAGTCGTGGCGCAAGCCAGACTAACTAAAGTACTTATTGATGGAGGCAGCGGGCTCAATGTCATCTTCGCAAACACGTTCAAGAAGATGGGCCTAGACATTACAAAATACCTCAAGCCTACAGACACACCATTCTATGGCATTGTCCCAGTCAATGCAGCAATCCCCCTGGGCTAGGTCACATTACCAGTTACCTTCGGGACGGAAGCAAACTTCAGAACCGAGTACATCAAGTTCGAGGTTGCTGACTTCGAGACCTCATACCATGCGATTCTTGGGCGACCAGCCCTCGCCAAATTCATGGCGATTCCGCATTATGTATACCTGGTTCTCAAGATGCCTGCTCCTAAAGGAGTACTTTCCCTAAAAGGAGACTTAAAGGTATCGTATGATTGCGACGTCGAGGCAGTAGAATTCGCCGCCACTTCGCACGTCCCTACCCAGATGCTGGAAGTACTCGCCTTGGCCAAGAAGTCGAAGGAAGACGACCTAGAAGTACCCAACAAGAAGTCAACAAGTGCCAACTTCAAGCCCTGCGAAGAAGTACAGCTCAAAACTGTAAATCTTGGGACGGGCGATCCGTCCAAAACTGCCCTTATAGGGGCAGATTTAGACTGTAAATAGGAAGACGCGCTCGTCAAGTTCCTCCGAGATAATAAAGATATTTTTTCTTGGAAACCATCTGATATGCATGGTGTTCCTAGAGAACTTGTCGAGCACAAACTAAACGTTGACAAGAACGCAAAACCCAAAAAATAGTGCCTCCGACGATTTGCACAAGATAGACGTGAGGCAATAAAAGAAGAACTCGCCAAACTACTCGCTGCAGGCTTCATCAAAGAAGTCTTCCACACCGAGTGGTTGGCTAATCCAGTGTTGGTTCGGAAGAAAACAACGAGTGGCGGATGTGTGTCGACTACACAGATTTGAACAAGCATTGTCCAAAAGATCCCATGAGACTCCCACGCATTGATCAAGTCGTCGACTCCACGGCAGGATGCGCATTGCTCTGTTTTCTGGACTGCTATTCAGGATACCATCAAATAGCTCTAAAGAAAGAAGATCAGATCAAAACATCTTTCATCACTCCCTTCGGCGCTTACTGCTATACAACTATGTATTTTGGATTGAAGAACGCCGACGCCACATATCAGCGAGCCATACAAACGTGCCTATCCAAACAAATTGGGCGCAATGTAGAGGCATATGTTGATGATGTAGTCATCAAAACAAGGCATTCAGAACATCTCATCAACGACCTTCAAGAGACATTCGACAACCTTAGAACATTCCGTTGGAAACTTAACCCAACCAAATGTGTCTTTGGTGTTCTGTCAGGAAAACTTTTGGGGTTCATGGTCAGTAACAGGGGCATCGAAGCCAACCCGGCAAAGATTTTAGCAATCCTTGCCATGGGAGTACCGAAGAACGTAAAAGATGTCTAGAAGCTGACATGATGCATCGCAGCCTTAAACAGGTTCATTTCAAGATTAGGAGAAAAAGGCCTCCCTTCAAATTGCTTAAAAAGCAGGATAAGTTTTCTTGGATGAATGAAGCAGATACAGCGTTCGTAGAACTCAAAACATATCTATCTACTCCGCCAGTACTCACAGCGCCTCTGAAAGATGATCATCTATATCTATACATTGCAGCGACAACCCATGTGGTCAGCACTGTAATAGTAGTTGAAAGACAAGAGGACGGCCATGTATTCCCAGTACAGCGACCAATTTATTACATCAGCGAAGTACTCTCCGAGTCCAAGATTCGCTATCCTCAAGTCCAAAAACTACTCTACGCCGTCTTCATCACATCACGCAAGCTACGACATTACTTCCAAGCTTTCCACATCACAGTCGTAACTAAATTCCCGCTAGGCAAAATCCTGAATAATCCAGACGCAACAGGTCGAATCTGCAAATGGAAGGATGAAATTGGAGCATACCACCTTGACTTCACATCTCAAACAGCCATCAAGTCCCAGGCTCTTGCTGACTTCACAGTCGAATGGACAGAAATTCAAAATTCTACGATAACCACTCGACCTGAGCACCGGGTCATGTATTTTGATGGATCACTCAAACTTGAAGGAGGAGGCGCAGGCGTACTTCTTATATCTCCTAAAGGAGACCAACTCAAATATGTTCTTCAAATCCTGTTTCAGGTCACCAATAACGAAGCAGAGTACGAGGCTATGCTGCACAGGCTCCGTCTGGCTGCATCACTCGGTATCAAGCGACTTGTTGTTTATGGCGATTCGGCGGTGGCCATCAACCAAGTTAATAAAGACTGGGACGCCTCTTAAGAGACAATGGATGCCTACGTTCACGAGGTTCGTAAACTAGAAAGAAACTTTCTAGGCCTGGAATTTCACCACGTCGTTCGTGACTATAACGTCGCCGCAGATGCCCTGTCAAAGCTAGGATCTCGGCGAGCCGACGTCCCAGCAGAAATATTCGTCCAAGAACTACTCCAGCCATCCATTAAGGGACCAACACGAGCTAAGACCACGCAATCCCAGTCCCAGCCAGAAACTCAGATCATGGTAATCGACACTGACTGGATGACCCCTTTCATTGAGTACTTGAAAGACCACAAATTGCCAGAGCAGAAGCCAGAGCAAATACGCATTCAACGACGAGCTGCTAATTACGTAGTAGTGGACAATGTACTCTATTGGCATGGGGCTTCGGCCAACGTCTTAATGAAATGCATCACAATTGACCAAGGAAAAGCTCTACTACAAGAAATTCATAGCGGCGTGTGTGGTAATCATGCTGCCTCACGAACATTGGTACGCAAAGCTTACAGAGCAGGTTTCTTCTGGCCAATAGCCAAACATGATGCAGCGGACATCGTCAAAAATGTCAAGGATGTCAATTCTTCGCACGACAAGCTCACGTTCCAGCACATGACCTCAACACTATACCACTATCATGGCCTTTCGCTTGTTGGGGTCTTGATCTTGTTGGTCCCCTTACCAAAGCTCCAGGCGGATTCGAGTGGCTCGTCATAGCCATCGATAAATTCTCTAAGTGGATTGAAGCAATGCCTTTAGTAAACGCTAAAGCTGCTAATTTGATCAAATTCTTTGATGGTATTGTTCAGAGATTTGGAGTTCCTCACAACATTATCACAGACCTCGGTTCTATATTCACCAGCAAAGAATTCCAAGACTACTGTGATAGATATTCTATTGAGATACATTATGCTTCAGTTGCTCATCCTCGTGCCAACGGACAGGTGGAAAAAGCAAACGGTTTGCTACTGCAAGGGTTAAAACCCAGATTGTATGAGCCTCTAAAGAAATATGGTGGGAAATGGTCAAAAGAGTTGCCCGCGGTGCTTTGGGGGCTACGCACCCAACCCAGCAGGGCCATTGGCCAATCACCATATTTCCTGGTTTACGGCTCCGAAGCAGTCCTACCGGCTGATCTTTTATGGGAAGCCCCGCGTTTGGAGAACTACGATGAACAACTCGCTCATCAAGAAAGGTCTCAAGATGTTGATGGCATCGAAGAAGCTCGAGTAGCAGCCCTTATTCAGAACACGCGTTATCTTCAAGGATTATGTCGCTTTCATCAACGCTCTGTTCAACCTCGATCCTTTACTATAGGAGACTTGGTACTACGTCGAATCCAAAAGACTGAAGGGTTGCATAAGCTTATGTCTCGATGGGAAGGTCCTTTTCTTGTAAAACAAGTCATTGGACCTGGTACATACAGGCTGCAAACCTCGGAGGGAGAGGAATTACCAAATGTATGGAACATAGAACATCTCCGCAAATTTTACCCGTAACACGGGACATTGTATTTGAGACGTTGTAAAACAACCCTTGTTCTCAAATTAATAAAGTTATGTTTCCCTGTCATCTACAAAGTCATGACATCTTTTATCTCATTAGATAAAACTATACCATGTTCATTACGGCGATAGCCGTCGTGTGGTATCCGAGTAGTTTTCTACTCCCGCTCAAAAGAAACTAGGATTTCCTTTTAAAAGGATGTGTCAAACCACCTAAAAATCTTGGATGAATTACCCTCACCTATACATGGTTGAAGGCGATAATTTCTTTTATTTTGACTATGTGGCTTTTTTCAACAAAAGCTTCAAGAATCAGTGTTATACCAACTACACTCATTCTTCATTTCCTATAAAAATCACCTAAATGTGCTCTAAAGTACTAAAAAGTACAACATATGCTTATGCGCATAACTTTTTGCCCTGCATTAGCAAGGTTGCTAATCCTTAACAAGGCTCGATTCAACTCCTAGTTGCGAACCTTATACGACCACTGGATTACTTAAACTGTAGTCACTCATCAAATATACTACCCATAGTACTTCGTATACACACAAACTATTGGATATTACTTACACAGTAGTATTTCCAAATGGATTACTTTAAACAAGTATCAGATGTCATATACATGGACAAATATCCATATCGGATTCAAAACAAAGTATTCGAAACGAGTAGTTCAAGTTACAGTACAGATCTACTCTAACGAGTCAATAAAAGTATCTGCGACTGGCTCTGTTTCTTTCACCAATTTCTCGAATCTTTCAATTTCCATTCCTTCTAGAAGCTCTACAACTTCAAGTTTGGCGTCTGGATTGTGCGCCTTCACCATTGCTAGCAGCTGATTCACGCACTCCTTCATGGTATTCTTACAAAAATTAGTTATCTGTCCAGGCACTGCGCTGATCCGCTCCAATAATGATTGGTTGGTAGTAGCAACACCCTCCGGTGTTAACATGTCAATGATGGGGAGCACCACTTCTTCTATGGCCTTCTTCTCAGCTTGGAGATCCTCCACTTCTTGTTGTTTGGCTTGTTGTCCTGCCAAGGCCCTGGCGCAAGCTTGTTCCATGTCAACACGGAGCTGATGCTCCTTGGTATATTTTCCTTTCAGGTCCTCGAGCTCTTTTTCCAAGCGGGCACAATCATCGGTTTTAAATTGCGCCAAGTTATACCACGAAGTGCTGGTGCTCTGTTCTTCAACCAATTCTTGTTTCAATCCTGCAAAGGCGAGACAAGTCTATGATTACACTTCATACGACTAAATTAATAATTAAGTGTACATAATTTGCTTTACTTACTCTTGTTGTCTCGGATCAACGCCCGGTTACGAGTATCCATTCGAGATTTTTCATCTCACATTCCCTCGAGTTGCTTGTGTAGTCGAGAAACCAAGTCTTGATTATCAACTCGAGCCTTTTCTCACGCCTCATAGGCAGCCGCAAGATCTTCTTCGAGTTCTTTTATTCGAGATTCCAGATAGGCATCTCTATTCTTCTCCATCTTATCTACCAAAGCCTGCATTTGATGATAGTTAGTAACTAATATATTAACTATTTTCTACTAAGTTTTCCTCTTACCAGAGCGGCTGCCAGGTGTTGCTTCAGCTGCATAGCTTCATTGTCTGTAGCCCTTTCTTGTGGCGGCGGAGTACTTTGTCTGATAACAATGTTGGCGACTTCTCCAGCTTCCAAACCAACCTTCATGGTTTTACAAGCATTGTTCATATAAATTCTGGGAGATATACAGAGCAAAGGCTATATGATTTACCTCAACAGTTGATGGCGGCCTTTCGGCATCTCCCTGGTTTGTAGTTTCTATGGGGTTTGCTTCTGAAGCCAAATTGACATCAGCTTGCTCTTTCTCTGGAGACTGGTTCAGACCCGCAACTCCGTCGCTTTCTTCGACAGCGCCAGGGAGGACTTCTTCTTCATTACACTCTGTGTCTTCATCTTTTTTCAATTGTTCTTGTGGCACAAGTGTGCCAGACGGAATCCTTCACAAAGAATGCAAGATTCAATAGCTGAATTATGACTCAATTGAAAGGATATCTTGATTTAACAAACTTACTTTGTCGGCGCGGTGTTTTTTGGCTTAAAGTTGAACTTCTTCAACTTCAGCACGCCCACTTTGGAGCTAGTTGTACTCCCTGTGGTACCACTCACCATGGCACTTGTAGTTGAGGAACTTTGAACAACAGTGATAAATTTGGAGATCTTGATACGCTGACCTTCCTCTGCTCCAGGCACATATGATCCTGCAGGGGCATCTGATCGAGACCGAGTGGTTCTTTTCCGTTTTACCCCTGTGGGAACTTTTGGTACTATGTCTATATCCTCTGTTTTTCGGAAACAGTACATCCAAATTAAATGGCGAAACGGACAAAGGACTCGAATTTCATTATGAAGACTTCTCTTACCTTGAAGATAAACTTGCTGGCCATCCGAGTCAGCTGCCTTCTCGTCGGATATCACTTCATGTTCTTCTACATCGTCAGCAATTGCCTCTGTTTTCTCATTCGATGGCTCTAACTTTTCTGAAGAACTCTTTCCAAATTTCTCCCAATCTTGCGGAGACAGGCCACCAACTGGCCCGTCAGAATTAGTGGCCGACTACATGAGAAGAATCACTATTGAGACGCATGTTAAGAATGACTAAAATTTAAAGGTTTCGAGCACTTACAGAACTTGGAGATTGGCCTTTACAGAATTCTTTTGCGACGTATGGCTTCTTGTTGTTCACATTGCAGAACATGCGCGACAAGCGCATTAGCACGGTCTCATCTGCGAGTTCTTCTGGCACCATGCCGGAAGGATATGTATTTCCCTCATACTTGTATCCAAGATTGACACGCTCTTGGAGTGGTTGAATTCTTCTCTTGAGAAAACTGAAGGCTATCCCGACTCCAGTTAAGCCTTTGTTCTTCAATAATTGAACTCGCTTTAGCAAAGCGGGCACATCCTTGGCCTCTTCAGTGGTTGGCTTGGTGTTCCAGTTGGATAGATCCTTGGGATACCATCCATCTTGCACAGAACAGCTTTTTCCATGGTTCCCTGCTGTATTACAATTACACAGGAACAAGATTAGTGTATAACAATGTGCATTGACCGTAAATACTATAGGAAGAGTACTCGTTTTTTGACTACTCACCGATTATGAACCACTCGGATTTCCAGTCTCCATACGACTCCTTCAGGGGCATAGAGAACCATTGCTCTTTCATCCTTTGGCGGAATTGAATTCCCGCTCCTCCAACCACTTCCATCCTCTAGAAATTTGTATGGGGCTTTACATGATACAAAGTACGGAATAAAGCGAGATTTGGATTGATGCCAAGGAATGTTTCGCAAGCATGCACAAATACAGCGATATTCAAAATCCCATTAGGATTCAGATGATGGGGGTTGGAGTTTGTAAAAATCAAGGAGCTCGCGAAAAAAAGAGGAGATTGGAAGACCTACTCCACGCTCACAAAACGACACGAATAAAGGAATTTCATTTGTGTTTTCAGTGGGAAATTGTGCATTAAAGTAGGCCCTCCACTCAAGAGTTTCCTGGGATAAGAGCAAACCTTGCTCCACCAGGTCATGAAGGTGTCCTTCCTTCGCGGTGCAATACTTCCAGGCATCAGCCGGAGAAGGATGTGTCTTGCAATCTGGCTTTGTGTTTGGATCTACCAAGAGAACCCTTTTCCTTGATGCCTTCTTCTCCGTAGGCTTAGCAGCAGAGGCCTCTGCTTTCTTTGAGCTCATGGTTGCAGATCGAGTTAAGACTTTGTTTTTCTCTCGCATTCACAAGAGAAGCAAGCACGGAAAGTCCTAAATGACAAGGAAGCTACGATGAGGAGACAAAGGGCTATATCGCTGCACTCAAGGTTAACGAAACAAAGGAAGGTCTCACTTCAGATTTATAACTTTCGGTTAGGGTTACTGTTTTGAACAGTATCAACGGCGTATCACATTCCGTTACAGGGGATGGTTTGGATAGTTTTTCCCGGCGTAAATTTCGAATTACATTACAAACATAATCCTAGCGATTAATCAGATCTTCAAATCAAAAGATATTCTTTTGATTCAAAGCTCGGGGGCTGCTAACGGATAATCTGGGATTTGATTTCCTTCTGAGATTTAAGGCAGAAAATAGTGGAAGATCTTTGACTGGTTTTAACAAAACCACTCGTAGATCCAGAATCACAGTTGATCAATTCTTGCATTTGAAGACAACTCGAAAGTTGTTATGTTAGCGTAGATGCTCGAAAAAAGCATACTGATTCTTATGAAAATAATCATCAAATATGTATTGGGATTCATGGCTTGGAGTAAATAAGGGAACCAATACTCGATCCAACGACTACTTAGAAGTACTCGTGGATTCGGGGGCTGCATTTGAAGGATACAATTTCTCTTAAGCCTATTATGCTTTATCCAAGACCTTTGACTAGTTTTAACAAAACTACTCGAAGTTCGATGGGTACATCCACTCGATGCGTGCCATTAGACTACCCAGGTGAAATCCAAGATTAGTCTCCTTAACCTGCGACTGCTTAATGAGTACTCGGAGGCTCGGGGGCTACATTTATTTGGTGCATCAAAAGATGTGCTTTAATGAAACTACTCATCAGAAAAGAGATTTGAGCGTCTTGGGCTTAGCTCTAACTACTCTAAGATGTTAAGAAGATTCAAGAGTTGAAGCAAAGACACAAGATGCTCGGGGCCTTGTGGGGCCAGGATCCCTAGGGCCACTCATCTAAGGAATTAAACTACTCGATATGGAGAGTTATGACCCGACTGCTTTGGACTATCCAGATAAGGCATAGGACGTTGTAGTCAAGTTGTAGAACTACTCGTATTCAAGATAGACTACCTTAATGTGACCTTCCAGGTCGGATACGAGTAGTCTTTGTAATCGATTTGTAACTCTGCTCCCCGAGTATATAAGGAGGAGCAGAGACCCCCTCAAAACAACTCAACTCACATACAATACAATCAAACACATAGGACGTAGGGTATTACGCTACTCGTGGCCCGAACCTGTCTAAATCTTTGTGTTGTTCGTGCACTGTCGTTCCTA
This sequence comes from Echinochloa phyllopogon, assembly GCA_033239725.1. Taxonomy (NCBI): domain Eukaryota; kingdom Viridiplantae; phylum Streptophyta; class Magnoliopsida; order Poales; family Poaceae; genus Echinochloa; species Echinochloa phyllopogon. The sequence goes on from BTCW01000012.1 coordinate 22,406,595, forward strand.
GAACTCGGCGAGACCCACTAATCTACTCCTTGGGATACCCCCAGATAGATGTGCTCGACATAAATCGTCGACAGCTGGGTATTCGGTTTTAACCGACTATTCGGTTCGGTTGTTCTCACACCCGGATTTTCACAAAAACCCGAATGCGGCCATATGTGTGCCCAGGAAGTCATAGTACACATATAGCGAACAAATATGATAAACAGAGAACATATGCTGGAATAAATTATTCATTAAATAAAGTTTTTACATCAGAGTGCTTCATAAATGATCTAAGCAATAACAACGGAAGACTAATAAACTCTCAACTAATGGAGCCGCAATCCACAGAGACTCTGACTGGGAGACCACAGCTCAGTAGTACGATAAATCTTCGGGAAACTCAGTAGCAGACTCATGCCCAGCCCAATCTGTTTACCCATCCGAAATTTTGTTGAATAAAATGACAAGTGTAAGTAGACAATTACTTAGCAAGTATAGCACGGGTATGAAGGCTCAAAATAGGCTAGATACGGCTCAACTGCATTAGCATTTTTAGTTGGTTCATTTTAACATTAACCAAATTACTACAAGTGAATGGAACCCAGTTGTAACCCAATTAATAAAGTGTAAGTGACATTAAACTTAAATAAACATCATCTTCTAATAAAAAAGGATCCAGACCGCTCGTGACCCTGAGCAAGGCTATCATGATAGATTATACACTATGCAGAGGTTTCGCCCTTTACCCACCAGTCGCGTAAAAGTTCAAAAGAACTTTGCACCCAACCATGCACATCAACACTTCCGAGGTGTGATTGCATAGGGACGCTACGAGGCTTTTCACAAGACAACCTAACAAGACAGTAGCCGCTAAGGTACAATAAGGTGGTGAGACTCTAGGCACCGAGATTGACTTACGCTTACGGAGTCACACCATAAGGGGGTCAATGGCATCCAGAGCGTGGGCATCGCACCCAACACTGCGCAACGTGCGGAGTTCCCCATTGCAGAGACTCCCAACACGGGACTGGGTCTAACGAGACCTAGCCGACGGGGCTACTGTCCTCGGTGGAATCAAGAAACACCCTGTGACTTACTTCTCATAACGCCGTCGGCCCTACGGTAACCACTGGCAAGCTAGATACGTACAAGTTGTTTGACCAAGACCAGAGCCATAATAGTTCTAGCGGTGGCGACATGCTCCTGGGTTGCCGCTTTAAGAACCGGACCTTAGGGAGAGACACTGGAGCAAAGCACACATGACATGCCCCAGTTCCCTAAACCATGTTGCTAAAAAGCAAGTTTTATCATTAATGTTGAAGTGAACCATTAAGTCAAAATTAACAGTTAAATAATGGTGAAAGTAGCTACGCATAGCAAAATCTACCCATATGCATAAACCCAAGGTAATCAAAGGATAGGAGTAAACAAACTAGGTACAACCTTAATAGGTCATCAATTTAGACACATGCATATGAAAGTAAATGTATGTAAAAAGTGTGTTTAGGTAGCAAGAATTGTCCGTGCTACAACTTGCCTTCCTCGAAAGGCGCCTGCTGCTACTACTGCTGCGAGTCCTGCTCCGGAAAGTCCTCCACGTACTCGAAGTCCAACGCGAAAGGCTCACCGACTGGACACGAATCACCACACAAGCATCCACGCAAGCCAATACATGCAAACAAATAATATTCTATTAGAACAGTACACCAAACAATAGAAACAGTACAAATAAAGCTTCTAGAAATATTCTACGCTTCACTACGAATACATGAGCGTGAAAATCACACTAATCGGAGCTAAAACGAAAAAGATATGGGTTTTCTAAGCTCTAGGGACCTGTTGGCAAGTTTTAAAAGTTTCCAGGGGCTTATTTGAAATAAAACAGGGACCTATGCGTAATTACGCATTAAAACCTGAAGGCTAACGCGTAAAAATACTTAAACAAGACTGCGAGTTCTATATTTAAAAAGTGCAGGGGGTTTTCTGTGAAAAACATGACCTATATGCAATTATTTTTTAACTGTGGTGGACTGCGGGTTTTATTCTAAAAAGTGAAGGGGCTCTTTTGCAAAACCGCCTTGGTTGACCGGTATGGGCTCGGTTGACTCGGGGGTGCGACTAACAGGGGCCATAGGATCTCGATCCTACGGCTCAGATCGGGTCAGGGGGAAGAGAGAGGGCGGCGGCGCTACTGTGCTCCGCGGTGGCGCTTCGCCGGAGCAGCGCGGAACTCGAGTTCCCGGGCGCCATTCTCGACGAGACTTGGTCGAGGAGTGAGCTAAGGCGAAGGGGAGTTCAACAGGGGGGTTCTCGATGGCGGGGAGGTGGCGTGGGTGGCTGACCACGGCGAACCGAGGAGTGGGACGCCGGCGAGTGCGGTGCGCGAGCTGTGGAGCGAGGGAGGAAGGGAAAAATGGCTCGGGATCTTACCCAGCTTTTGGCGAAGCTGCGCCGGTAGTTCATGACGAGCCCCAGGGCGATGGTGAGGGAGATCGTCGGCGGCAGTGGTGAGCTCCGGGCGGCGACAGCGCTGAGCGGCGCTAGGGGCGCAGGAAGAAGCTCGGGAGTGTTTAGCGTGGGATGGGTGAGGCTTTGGAGGGCACGGGGGTGGTTTAAATAGCCCATGGGGGGCGAACTTTGGCAACCGAGCCCGGAGATCGAGCGGCGGCGGCGGCGATCGGGGGCTTCCATTGAGGGGGGAATCTTGCCTTGCAATGCGCGACGATTGGGGAAGGAAAGCGTGGGGATCGTGGCAAGGGTGCTCCTACGGGCCCACAGGCGCGGGGGGAGGGGCAAGTCGGCCGGCGAGCGGGGCACAATTCGCGTTGGAGAGGGGGGGCGTCTCGGGCGGGAGGTAGAAGGAAGGACTGACGCGTGGGGCCGGGCGATCTGTGGGGGAAGGAGAAGAGAAGCTCGGCTGGGCCGGCGCGGGGAAGTGCTGGGCCGAGGGGGGGAATTGGGCCGAGGGGGCGCGGGGAAGGGGAGGTGGCGAGCTGGGCCGGGGAAAAGTTGGAGGAGCAAAGATGGATTAGGGAGAAAGTCTAGGGGCAAAAGTGAACTCGGCTGAGGATAACTTTTCTAGGACTCCAAACAAGGTGATTTCCATTTGAATTTAAATAAATTTAAATTCTCATTTGAATCACAAGCAATAAAAAAATTAAATGCAGCAGCATGAATGCAATAAAAATATTTATACAACTTATATTTAATTTTAATATTCATAAATAATTCATTTAACCTATATTGAATATGAACAAATTAAATAAAAGCCAATTAATTACTAAAAATTTTAAATAGGCCATTTTTTGGGTGTTACAAACCTACCCCTCTTAAGATGAATCTCGTCCTCGAGATTCGGATGTAGATGCGAAGAGCTGCGGGTACTCGGTCTTGAGATCTTCTTCTCGTTCCCAAGTTGCTTCATTCTCCGAGTGTCGGCTCCACTGTACCTTGCACATCCGGATGACCTTGTTTCTTGTCACCCTCTCAGATACCTCCAGAATCCTGACTGGGTACTCCTCGTAACTGAGGTCCTCTTGCACATTCAGCTCATCTATCGGGATCTGCTCTTCGGGCACCCGCAAACATTTCTTCAGCTGAGACACATGGAACACATCATGCACTCCCGCCAATCTCTCGGGTAGTCCCAACTGATATGCCACTTCACCTTTCCTTTCAAGTATCTGGAAAGGTCCTATGTATCGAGGTGCTAGCTTGCCTATGACATTGAACCTCTTCATGCCCCTCATCGGAGACACCTTGAGGTACACGAAATCTCCAACCTCAAAACTGAGATCCCTCCATCTGACATCAGCATAACTCTTCTGTCTGGACTGTGCCACCTTCAAGTTCTGCCTAATCACTTGCACTTGGCGTTCTGCATCTCTAAGTATCTCAGGCCCAAAGACTTGGCTCTCTCCAGTCTGATTCCAGAATAGTGGTGTTCTGCACTTCCTGCCATACAAAGCCTCAAACAGTGCCATCTGCAGACTCTTCTAATAGCTGTTGTTGTACGAGAATTCCGCATAGGGTAAACTCTTGTCCAAGTTAACACCATACTGCAGTGCACATGCCCTCAACATGTCCTCCAGAATCTGATTAGTCCACTCTGTCTGTCCATCTGTCTAGGGGTGGTAAGCTGAGCTAAACTGCAACTTAGTGTCCATAGACTCATGCAGCTTCTGCCAGACACTATCCGCTTGGGCACTCCATGCAAGCACACAATCCTCTCCATGTATAGCTCTGTCAGTCTGGCTCCGGTGTAGGTGGTCTTCACTGGAAGAAAGTGTGCCACTTTAGTCAAGCGATCCACAATCACCCAAATGGAGTCAAATCCTCGCTGTGTGCGGGGTAGACCCATTATGAAGTCCATACCAACTTCCTCCCATTTCCATTCCGGTATCTTCAAGGGCTGGAGTAATCCGACTGGCCTCTGATGTTCAGCCTTAACTCTCTGACAAGTGTCACATAGTGCCACATGGGTCGCCACATCACGCTTCAATCCATACCACCAGAATCTTTCATTGATGTCTTGGTACATCTTGGTGCTTCCTGGGTGGATTGAGTACACCGAATCATGCGCTTCTCTTAGTATCGTGTCCTTGATCTGCGCTATATCGGGCACACATATCCTCTTCCCGTGCCACAAGGTTCCTTGTTCATTCACTTGGAAACCAGGGGCCTTTCCTAGGGCAACATTCTCCACAATCTCCTTTATCTTTTCATCACCAAGCTTCCCTTTCCGGATCTCCTGCTCAAGAGTCGGTTCTACCGTCATCTCTGTGATGCTAGTCATGAACCCCAGACTCATCTTCTCAAATTCCCGGCTGAGTTCTTCGGGCAGACAATGGTAGATGATCTTGTTCACATAGCATCTCCTACTCAGAGCATCTACCACCAAGTTAGCCTTCCCTGGGTGGTAGTGGATCTCCAGATCATAGTCCTTGATCAACTCCAACCATCGGCGTTGCCTCATATTCAGCTTTGACTGAGTGAAGACATACTTCAGGCTCTTATGATTAGTGTAGATGTCACACTTGTGCCCAATCAAGTAATGCCTCCAAATCTTCAGAGCATGCACCACAGCTGCCAACTCCAGATCATGTGTCGGATAGTTCTGCTCATGCTTCTACAACTGTCTTGATGCATATGCCACGACTCTTCCCTCCTGCATAAGCACACATCCTAGTCATAGACGGGATGCATCGCAGTAGATGGAGAAGCTCTTGGCTATGTCGGGCAATATCAGCACAGGTGCTGTAGTCAGCCTCTTCTTCAACTCTTCGAAGCTGGTTTGGCACTCCTCCGTCCAGACAAACTTGGCATTTTTCTCCAACAACGCCGTCATGGGTTTAGCAATCTTGGAGAATCCTTCGATGAACCATCGATAATATCCGGCCATCCCAAGGAAACTCCAGATCTCGCTGACATCCCGAGGCGGGTTCCAGCTCAACACATCATTAACCTTCTTCGGGTTAAGTGCTACTCCTCCATTGGACAACACGTGTCCCAATAATGCCACTTCCTTCAACTAGAACTCGCACTTGCCCAACTTGGCATATAGCTGATGTTCCCAGAGTCTCTGCATCACCATCTTCAAATGATCTTCATGTTCCTCTTCATTCTTGGAGAAGACCAGAATGTCATCAATGAACATCACCACGAACTTGTCAAGGTAGTCCATGAAGACACTATTCATCAAGTACATGAAGTATGCAGGAGCATTGGTCAGTCCGAAGGACATAACCGTGAACTCGTACAACCCGTACCGAGTAGTGAAAGCCATCTTAGGTATGTCCGACGACCGGATCCTCATCTGATGATAACCCGATCGAAGGTCTATCTTGGAGAACACACAAGCTCCCTTCAGCTGATCAAACAGGTCATCAATCCTCGGTAGTGGATACTTGTTCTTGACGGTCACTTCGTTGAGGGCTCGATAGTCCACACACATCCTCTGTGTCCCATCCTTCTTGTCCACGAACAGTACTGGTGCTCCCCATGGTGAAGCATTAGGACGAATATACCCCTTGGCTAGAAATGAGCTTAATTCCTCCTTCAATTTCTCCAGCTCCTTCACTCCCATTCTATATGGCCTTTTAGCTATAGGTGCAGTGCCAGGTTTTAGTTCAATAACGAATTCAACTTCACATTCCGGGGGCATACCTGGATTTTCCTCGGGAACACATCCGGGAACTCGCTCACCACCCTGATGTCGGCGGGAGCTGCACCATCAGCTTGATTGACTTGATTATGCTCCAATGGACTGGCTGCCTGGTACTCCACCTTATCTCCGGAAGCTGCCGTCAGTTGTACAGTCCTCCTAGCGCACTGGATCACTGCATCATATCTGGCTAGCCAACTCATACCCAGAATCAGGTCGAAACCAATAGACTCCAGGACTATCGGGCATGCCTCGAAGTCTACCCCCCTTATGGTGACAGTAACATGGGGACAGCGTAAAGTGGCGCGTTGTTCCCCTCCTGGTGAGCTAACTAGCATAGCATTCTTCATGGGCAGTAATGCCACTAAGTTCTTTTTCACAAAAGCAGTAGATATGAAAGCATGCGAAGCTCCAGAATCGAAAAAAATAGTCGCATGGGTGGAGTTGACAGGGAACGTACCCACTACCACATCAGTAGCTCCCTCAATGGTCTCCGCCCCAATGTGGTTGAGCTTTCCTCTGGCAGGGTTCTGCGGAGCACGGTTGGCCTGTCCCTGCTGCTGATTCTACGGTAGTCTAGCCCGCTGATTGTTGTTCTGGCCGGCGGTGTTCTGGGTCTTCTTGGGGCAGACTTTGGCAAAGTGCCCCTGCTCTCCACAATGATAACACACCCTGGGACCCACTGGCGTGTTGTTGACGGGGTTGGGGCACTGAACGGGACCCTGCTGCACCGAGTTGCGCTGGACTGGAGCATTCTGCAGGAGCCGCTGCTGCTGTGGTGCTTGGGGGTACTGGGGGTGCTGCTGGTACTGGCCACGGTTGAATGAGCCGGGCTGACTCTGGAAGCATTGCTGGCTTCCCATCTGCTGACTGCCCTAAGGAGGAACGAAACGGAGGCAACTGCTGCTCCCGATCTGCTGGCCCTGGAACTTCCTCTTCTTCTCCTCCATCTCACGGCGCTTGTGTTCCAGCATCAAAGCACCGTCCACCAGTTCCTGGAAGTTGGGGAATCTGGTGCACACCAGCTGATAGTGCAGTGCATCCTGAAAGCCGTCACGGAACCTAGTCTGCTTCTTCTTGTCGGTGTCCACTTCCTCCGGAGCATAGCGGGCCAACTCGATGAACTTGTCACGATAAGCGGTGACACTCATCCCTTCATGCTTTAGTGCCAAGAACTCCTTCTTCAGAGTCATCAGAGCTTCTGGCACGTGGTGGGAGCGGAAGGTGCTGCGGTATTCCTGCCAGGTGATCTGAGTACGGTCGACGTGAGCGTACTGGTACGAGTCCCACCAGTCCAATGCCGGTCCCTGGAGTTGTCCTCCGGTGTACAACACCTTCTCCCGGTCGTTGCACTGGGTGATGTCGAACTGTCTCTCCACCGCCTTGAGCCAATCATCAGCCTGTAGGGGGTCGGTGGCCTTGCTGAAGGTAGGAGGACGTCCCTTCAGGAATTCACCCCTCTTGTCACGGGGTGGCATGTTGTGCTGCGGCGGATTCTGCTGGTTTTGCTGCATCATCGCCATCGTCTGAGCCATCTGTTGCATCAGCTGGGTCTGCGTGAGCATCATCTGCTCAATGGTGGGAGGTGGTGGTGGCAGTCCGCTGGCACCGGGGTTGCTCCTTGTGTTCACCATCTATCATCAATAAATAATTCTCATAAAAACTCCGATGGTTATGGCTTCAGAGGATTACCAATTTGTTATGATGGAGGGCTTAAATAGAAAAAGAGCAAGAGAAATTAATACCCCTCTCTATTTAATCACTAAAGTCCTTAAACCTTAGTCCTGCATCTAGATGGTAGTAGACTTGCATCCACGCCCATCACAATCATTACAAAAATCCAAATCAAGCATAAGCATAATGAAATCGTTTCAAGCACCTAAAGACATGATTCACACAAGACTCGACTTGATTTAAGTTTTGAAAAAGTGAAACTAGACGACATAACACAAAATCATGGTGGTCTCCTAAGATTTGTCAACCGTTCTAACTAGGTTGCGATCCTATAGTCAGCACGGCTCTGATACCAATCTGTCACACCCGGATTTTCACAAAAACCCGAATGCAGCCATATGTGCCCAGGAAGTCATAGTACACATATAGCGAACAAATATGATAAACAGAGAACATATGCTGGAATAAATTCTTCATTAAATAAAGTTTTTACATCAGAGTGCTTCATAAATGATCTAAGCAATAACAACGGAAGACTAATAAACTCTCAACTAATGGAGCCGCAATCCACAGAGACTCTGACTGGGAGACCACAGCTCAGTAGTACGATAAATCTTCGGGAAACTCAGTAGCAGACTCATGCCCAGCCCAATCTGTTTACCAATCCGGGATTTTGTTGAATAAAATGACAAGTGTAAGTAAACAATTACTTAGCAAGTATAGCACGGGTATGAAGGCTCAAAATAGGCTAGATACGGCTCAACTGCATTAGCATTTTTAGTTGGTTCATTTTAACATTAACCAAATTACTACAAGTGAATGGAACCCAGTTGTAACCCAATTAATAAAGTGTAAGTGACATTAAACTTAAATAAACATCATCTTCTAATAAAAAAGGATCCATGACGCTCGTGGCCCTGAGCAACGCTATCATGATAGATTATACACTCTGCAGAGGTTTCGCCCTTTACCCACCAGTCGTGTAAAAGTTCAAAAGAACTTTGCACCCAACCACGCACATCAACACTTCCGAGGTGTGATTGAATAAGGATGCTACGAGGCTTTTCACAAGACACCCTAACAAGACAGTAGCCGCTAAGGTACAATAAGGTGGTGAGACTCTAGGCACCGAGATTGACTTACGCTTATGGAGTCACACCATAAGGGGGTCAATGGCATCCAGAGCGCAGGCATCGCACCCAAAAATGCGCAACGTGCGGAGTTCCCCATCGCAGGGACTCGCAACACGGGACTGGGTCTAACGAGACCTAGCCGACGGGGCTACCGTCCTCAGTGGAATCAAGAAATCGTGCCTTACTTCCCATAACGCGGTGGCGACAGGCTCCTGGGTTGCTGCTTTAAGAACCGAACCTTAGGGAGAGACACTGGAGCAAAGCACACATCACATGCCCCAGTTCCCTAAACCATGTTGCTAAAAAGCAAGTTTTATCATTAATGTTGAAGTGAACCATTAAGTCAAAATTAACAGTTAAATAATGGTGACAGTAGCTGCGCATAGCGAAATCTACCCATATGCGTAAACCCATGGTAATCCAAGGATAGGAGTAAACAAACTAGGTACAACCTTAATAGGACATCAATTTAGACACATGCATATGGAAGTAAATGTATCTAAAAAGTGTGTTTAGGTAGCAAGGATTGTCCATGCTATAACTTGCCTTCCTCGAAAGGAGGCTGCTGCTGCTGCTGCGAGTCCTGCTCCAGAAAGTCCTCCATGTACTCGAAGTCCAACGCGAAAGGCTCACCGATTGGACACGAATCACCACACAAGCATCCACGCAAGTCAATACATGCAAACAAATAATATTCTATTAGAACAGTACACCAAACAATAGAAACAGTACAAATAAAGCTTCTAGAAATATTCTACGCTTCACTACGAACACATGAGCGCGAAAATCGCATTAATCAGAGCTAAAACCAAAAAGATATGGCTTTTCTAAGCTCTAGGGACCTACTGGCAAGTTTTAAAAGTTTCCAGGGGCTTATTTGAAATAAAACAGGGACCTATGCGTAATTACGCGTTAAAACCTGAGGGCTAACGTGTAAAAATACTTAATCAGGACTGCGGGTTCTATATTTAAAAAGTGCAGGGGGTTTTCTGTGAAAAACATGACCTATATGCAATTATTTTTTAACTGTGGTGGACTACGGGTTTTATTCTAAAAAGTGAAGGGGCTCTTTTGCAAAACCACCTTGGTTGACCGGTATGGGCTCAGTTGACTCGGGGGTGCGACTAACAGGGGCCATAGGATCTCGATCCTACGGCTCAGATCGGGTCAGGGGGAAGACGGCCGGCGGGAACAGAGAGGGCGGCAGCGCTACTGTGCTCCGTGGCGGCGCTTCGCTGGAGCAGCGCGGAACTCGAGTTCCCGGGCGCCATCCTCGACGAGACTTGGTCGGGGAGTGAACTGAGGCGAAGAGGAGTTCAACAGGGGGGTTCTCGATGGAGGGGAGGTGGCGTGGGTTGCTGACCACGGTGAACCGAGGAGCGGGACGCTGGCGAGTGCGGTGCGCGAGCTATGGAGCGAGGGAGGAAGGGAAAAATGGCTCGGGAGCTTACCCAGCTTGTGGCGAAGCTGCGCCGCAGTTCACGACGAGCCCCGGGGCGATGGTGAGGGAGATCGACGGCGGCAGTGGTGAGCTCCGGGCAGCGGCAGCGCTGAGCGACGCTAGGGGCACAGGGAGAAGCTCGGGAGTGTTTAGCGAGGGATGGGTGAGGCTTTGGGGGGGCACGGGGGTGGTTTAAAAAGCCCATGGGGGGCGAACTTTGGCAACCGAGCTCGGAGATCGGGCGGCGGTGGCGGCGATCGGGGGCTTCCATTGAGGGGGGAATCTTGCCTCGCAATGCGCGGCGATTGGGGAAGGAAAGCGCGGGGATCGTGGCAGGGGTGCTCCTGCGGCCCCACAGGCGCGGGGGGAGGGGCAAGTCGGCCGGTGAGCGGAGCGCAATTCACGCCGGAGAGGGGGGGCGTCTCGTGCGGGAGGTAGAAGGAAGGACTGGCACGTGGGGCCGGACGGTCAGTGGGGGAAAGGAGAAGAGAAGCTCGGCTGGGCCGGCGCGGGGAAGTGCTGGGCCGAGGGGGGAATTGGGCCGAGGGGGCGCGGGGAAGGGGAGGTGGCGAGCTGGGCCGGGGAAAAGTTAGAGGAGCAAAGATGGATCAGGAAGAAAGTCTAGGGGGCAAAAGTGAACTCGGCCGAGGATAACTTTTCTAGGACTCCAAACAAGGTGATTCCCATTTGAATTTAAATAAATTTAAATTCTCATTTGAATCACAAGCAATACAAAAATTAAATGCAGCAGCATGAATGCAACAAAATATTTATACAACTTATATTTAATTTTAATATTCATAAATAATTCATTTAACCTATATTAAATATGAACAAATTAAATAAAAGCCAATTAATTACTAAAAATTTCAAATAGGCCATTTTTTGGTGTTACAGTTGTTCGGTGTGTAAAAATTTTGGTTTTTTACAAACCAACAACTAATCGGTTTTCTCAGTTCTGTTTTCGGTAATATCGACCACCACTGAACACAAGCAGAAAGAGGAGAAATTGACCTGCGTTGCGTGCGCCGCTAGGCTGCTGCGCTGTGGAGGTGTGTTTCCGCTTGCGTCGCGTGGAGAGGAGCCTCGCTGCTCGCCCAGGTCCATGGCCGCCGCTGCTGAGGTCGCTCGCGCCTCGCGTTGCGTGGAGAGGAGCCGTGGCTGGCCGCCGCCGCTCACGCTTCGCGGCGCGTGGAGGGGAGCCGTGGCTGCCGCCGCTCGCATCGTGCTGGAGCCTCACGGCACGTGGAGGGGAGCCATGGCCGCCGCCGCTCGCGTGGAGGGGAGTCGTGGCCGCCGCCGCTCGCGTGGAGGACTGGAGAGGACTCGTGGTCGCCGGCCTGCCGCTGCTCACGCCTCGCGTCGCATGTAGTCATGGAGGGGAGCCATTGCTGCCGCTCGCGTGAGGTCCATGGATGCCCGAGCGGTGCTGGTGGAGGCGTTGAGCCGCCGCCGCTGCTTTTGCTTGGGTGGTGTTGGCATAGGATGTGGAGTTGTGGATAGCGTTAGGGTTTGTGTGTGTGAGTTTGGGCCGAGGTGGGCCAAAAATAATTGGGCTATCGGCCTGATGTTGGGTGTAGCGCATGGTGCTAGGCTGCTGCTGCATGCGTGGTGCGCGCTAAGTTTGGTACCTCGGGTGTTGTATGAGTTCAGTATTGTGCCAAAACTGAAGCCGACACCGTAAATCGAACTACGCTAAATTGAAAATCGAAGCCGAACCGAACAAACCAAAAAATCGACAATTCGGTTCGGTTCATTTTGGTTCGGTATTTTTTTGGTTTCAGTATTTTTTTGCCCAGCCTAACCCTCCTATGCCTATAAATATCACCCAAGTTTCGTGTTAATCCTTGCCCCATTCAGTTGTGTGTTCATCCACTCCTGAAACTCTCTCTCTAGTTCTTGCTCAAGTTATTATCCTAGTTTTTGCTCGAGTTCGATTCTTTTGCATCACTAAAAACATAAAAAAATATATCTCCCTTTGTTTGATCTTTGTGTTGTTGTTGAGAACATGGTTGTGGAGGTTCTAACACCCCATAAGAACGACTAATCTTTTGTGGAGGTGTCAAGCTCTGCAAGAACAACTGACTTGAATTTTCTTGTGCTAACCTTGGATATTCAGTCCTTTGGGTAGTCTTGTTGCTAATCTTTTGCAGACATCATGTCGAAGTGATTCCTTTTCTGGAGGTCCAGTAGGCTGAGCAAGCGCTCGAGCGAGGGTGATGATGGGAACTCCCCAGCACCATCCCACGTCTCAGCCCCGATGGAGGTCGACGAGCCGGGCATCACCGACACGAGTAGTGGCTCTACCTCTAACCCGGATTGGCAGCTCCTGCGTGAGGACGACATTGTCCTCCGCACGGACCGAGAATGTGAGGCATTCAACATGCTGCGCCTAAAGGTGATTGAGCACACTCGTGTGTACGAGCAGGACCTGCTGGCACAAATGGGGATTACGACTTTATGTGTGCATTCTTCGCCGTCAGATGGGAAAATTTCTGGGAAGTCCTCGAGCAAGGTTCAAAACTCCTTACCCTCAAATTTCTTTCAATACTTTCTTCTGAAAAGGTGGGGGTTCGCCTTTTTAATCAAGAGTTTAGTTGCTCTTGGGGGAATTTGAGTGTGACACTTTGAAAGGACCAACACTAGGCCTAGAGGGGGGGTGAATAGGCATGTAATAAAATTCTACAAAATTTCTTCAAAAAACTGTCAGATGTCGGATGATCCGACTCAGTCTCGGATCTTCCGGCCAGGAAGATCCGACATTGTGTAGGATCTTCCGACAGGAAATAAAACTTACTTCGTGATTTGAAATCTACAGACCTTTTGATGATTCTACTTGAATACAAAGATGACAAATGATGTAGAGAACCTTCTAGATATGATCAACACACAAGAATAGCAGTGTTGACGGTCGTTACAACCCAAATTCGACCACCAATACTCGGGAATAAATGAGAGTCTATGCAACATTCCATGTACTTAGGTTTTATTTCTAATGGAGTTCCACGAGTTTTGGTGAGTGTCGCTTGTGCAGGTACAACAATGAGAAATGTGTGCTATAGGGGTCGGAAATGACCGATTCGGCCGAACAACACGATTCGGCCGGTTACCCCCCTTAGCCGTGCAAGCCACCGGGAGTCGTCCACGTCAGCGCCAACTCATCCCGGGCTTCCGCCACATCACCCTGGGCCCAAACTCAACCTGACAAAGACCCCGAAGTCAACCAGAAGGCCTCCGGCCCAGCCCAGGGCGTGAACCGACCTGCCAACCGACCCCAGGAGCTGGCCCAGCACGTGTGCAAGCTCAAGGCGGTGCAGCACTGGGCCGAGCCCAGTTCGGGCGAACACGTGGGTTCGGCCGAACCAGGGAACCGCCTCCAGGGTGCAATCCTGGCCTTTGGCTGCTGAGGCGGTGCATCCCTCGGTTCGGCTGAACCGGGGAGTTCGGCCGAACCGGGATTTTCGCCCGAACGGCTCGGCACCGACCTCCAGTTGCTTGGCCGTTGCTCCACTTCTCCACCGACCCTGGCCACTATAAATTGAGACCCCTGGTCACCTGCAAGACACACAACACAAGAGTAGAGTGCAGGCGAAGCACTGTTAGTTCTCCACTTGTATTAGTAGAGATAGGGAGAGAGGAGAGGTGAGCGTCCCGGAGAGGAGCCGAAGTGTCGGCCCCTCTTCCCGTTGTACCTCTACGGATGCGACTTCACTTCGAGTAACATCCGAGTCTTGTCTGGTAACTCTTGTATCTGTCTCTGATTAATTGAGCATTCAGTTCTTACTTTTATATGCTTGCTGGTTCTTCGTTCAATGCTTAGTTGTGTAGTATAATTGTAAACTAGCTGCTTAGCTTGAGTGCTTATCTGTCTGCAGTAGATAAGTATTAGTCAACTAGTGTAGGCGTGGTGCCTATACTTGAGGCTAACTTAGTTTCTGCCTGTCGCAACGGAGGTGGTAGCCGTAAGGTGGTGACAGCCCTTTCGGTCTTCGTAGCCCATCACGTTAGTTCTGGTGTCTTAGGACCCAAGGTTCAGGGTAACCGGCACCCCTTCTCACCCCTTTCTGTGTGTCGGAGGCTCTGTAGTCCCGAAGCAAGTATCTATCTATATCCTCTGATCTGCTCAATCAATCGGTAGAATACCTTTATCAGACCCGTACCCTCTCTACCCTCTTACCTCTTCTCTTCTCTCCTTGTTGTCGTCATCCATCTCATCCATTCCATTTCATCCACACCATCTATCTAGGACAACTTAGTTTAGGATTAGTACACTTCTCGTTCTCCGTGCAAATCGATACCTTGGAATACTCCCGGGTGAAAGCTACATCGGTATCCGTCCGCTTGCGGATTTATCTGTAGGCCGTAAGGAGTGCCAACAAGCTTTCTGGCGCCGTTGCCGGGGAACGGTAGCTGTTCTGATTCCGAACCCAAGTTGTCCGTGTATCCCACCACCATCCACCATATGAATTCCACCCTCACCTTACGCCAACACTCGGCTCCAACGGGCGATTGTTTGGAGCCACCACCATCATCACATCCCATATCCACACCCGGCTATGAGCTACGTCCTGGCTTCATAGCCATGGTTCGTGAGCAATCGTTCTCAGGAACGAAGGTCGAGAGTCCATACGCGCATTTGCGCGAGTTTGAGCAACTCTGCTCATGCCTGACCATTGCGGGCATGACACAAGAGACACTCAAATGGAAGCTATTCCCGTTTTCACTAGCAGGAGGAGCAAAGAAATGGTACTCTATGGCTGTTAGTACTATGGACGGGAGCCGGGAAGTTCTCAAGGAAAAATTCTGCCTAAACTTCTTCCCAGTCTCCAAGGTAGCCAGTCTCCGAGCGGAAATCATTAACTTTAAGCAATTAAAGGGAGAATTGTTAGGAGCTGCCTGGGCTCGTTTCAAGCAAATACTGGCCTTAGGACCGGACTTAAGCCTACCAGAACCTGTTGTTTTACAACACTTCAGCCTTGGCCTCTGTCCCGTAGCCACCACTTTCTTGGACTCTGCTTCTGGAGGGTCGTTCTTTCATTTGGTCCCTAGTGAAGCGAGGGTAGTCCCTGACCGTATCCTAGACAACACCCCCTACACTAGAATCTATGATGAACTCCCCGATGAAGAAGAGAAGCAGCCTGAACCTGAACCTAAAAAGCCAATACCAGTCCAATCCAAATCCATTAGCTCGTCCAGTCTATCAGAACCTAAAGCTCATTTCAAACCACAACCATATTTTAGCCCAGACTACTATGATTCATTCTACACCACTCCCTATGATTTTGACGATGATCTATTCGATGACATCGGGAGTGTAACGAGTTTCCCTCGAGAACACCGTGTAGAGCCCATAGATCAAGCCCCCGACAAGGAAGAACTCGAATACCAGAGAGAATACCTTGGACGTCTCTCTGCTATCATGAGTCGGGAGTGGCTAGAAGAGGCCGAAGCCTCAACCGGGGTCGTCAAGATGCCCAGAAAGATTCAAAGGATATACTGTGAGGTCCTGGGCAAAGACAAAGAAATTGGGTATGACCCGAGCCTCGGGATCAACATAATCTCTAGCTCGTTGGTGCACGACCAACTCCCTGGTGTACCTTGGTCATTTTCTCAAAAATGACTAAAATTCACTTCAGGAAGAATCCTGGATTGTTTGGGGATCTTGCGGGTCACACCCGTTAAGATTAACGACCCTGAACTCTTCATGGATTTCCATATCTTCGACCTACCCAGCGACACCACACATCCCATCTTCATAGGTAGACCAATCCAGAAGATATTGGAAAAGGCACCAACAAATCAGCTAGTAGAGCTCAGGATCGGCAAAGAACTCATCTCTGTCTCCTATTCTCAATCCTTGAACACCCCATTAGAGGCAGACCCCGACCCTGACCCATTAGAGGAAGTTAGGTCAGCTCACCTATTAGACCTAGAGTAGCCTATTCCAGAAGAAGATCTCCCGTTTTTCTCGGAAGAAGAGCAAACACATCATCCGATTGAGCTTGACACAAACGAAACTCCAAAACCATCCCCAATCGAGCTCAAACCACTTCCACCTGGACTTAGGTATGCTTTCCTCTTTGGAGATAAGCAAACTCCAGTGATCATCAGTGATAAGCTCTCCGAACTAGAAACCCAACAACTCATCACTGTCCTGGAGAAGAATCGATCGGTCTTAGGATATTCTCTCCAAGACCTGAAAGGGATTAGCCCAAATCTCTTTACTCATCGCATCCCGATCGATTCTCAAGCAATGCCATCTCGGGAACCTCAAAGACGGCTGAACAATGCCATGAGAGAGGTCGTGAAAAAGGAAGTTCTCAAGCTCCTTCATGCTGGGATCATCTACCCAATTCCCAATAGCGAGTGGGTTAGTCCCGTCCAAGTCGTTCCAAAGAAGGGAGGAATGACGGTAGTGCGCAATGACAAGAATGAGCTCATTCCTCAGCGCACTGTTACTGGGTGGCGTATGTGCATAGATTATCGTAAACTCAACAAAGCCACCAAGAAAGACCATTTCCCTCTTCCGTTCATAGACGAGATGCTTGAACGGCTAGCCAAACACTCCTTCTGTTTCCTTGATGGTTACTCTGGATATCACCAAATCCCAATCCATCCTGAAGACCAGAGTAAAACCACGTTCACATGCCCTTATGGGACGTATGCCTATCGGTGTATGTCCTTTGGGTTGTGTAACGCAACTGCCTCTTTCCAACGTTGCATGATGTCCATCTTCTCTGACATGATTGAGGAGATTATGGAAGTGTTCATGGATGATTTCTCAGTTTATGGAAGGACCTTCACCGAGTGTCTGAAAAATCTGGACAAGGTCCTCTAGAGGTGTAGAGAGAAGCACCTCATTTTGAACTGGGAAAAGTGTCATTTTATGGTACGAGAGGGTATTGTCTTAGGACATCGGGTGTCGGAACGTGGAATCGAGGTAGATAGGGCAAAAATAGAAGTGATTGAGCAACTTCCACCTCCCACAAACGTTAAGGGAATCCGAAGCTTCCTTGGTCATGCCGGAATCTATAGGCGCTTCATCAAAAACTTTTCCCAGATATCTCGGCCCTTGACCAATCTTTTAGCCAAAGATGCCCCCTTCATTTTCAATGAGGAGTGTTACGCCGCTTTTCACACCCTCAAGAAGGCACTCATTTCCGCTCCCATTATCCAGCCTCCTGACTGGAGCATCCCATTTGAAATCATGTGTGATGCGAGCGACTATGCCGTAGGAGCTGTGCTGGGCCAAACTAAGGACAAGAAGCACTATGCTATCTCATACGCTAGCAAAACGCTCACCGGCCCTCAGCTCAACTACGCGACCACGGAAAAGGAACTCTTAGCGGTCGTATTTGCTATAGACAAATTCCGGTCCTACCTAGTCGGGGCCAAGGTCATAGTCTATTCAGATCATGCTGCTCTGAAGTACCTTCTGACCAAGAAGGATGCAAAGCCGAGACTCATCCGCTGGGTTCTGCTACTCCAGGAGTTCGACATCGAGATAAGAGATAAGAAGGGAGTAGAGAACTCAGTGGCTGACCACCTGTCCCGAATGGAAGTACCATCTGATCTTCCGATCGACGATTACTTGCGGGATGACACACTCCTTAAGGTCACCACTGGCGATCCGTGGTACGCTAACATAGTAAACTTCATGGTCACGGGGTATGTCCCTCCTGGAGAAAATAAGAAGAGATTAGCTTATGAGAGCCGAATCCATCTCTGGGACGACCCATACCTCTTCCGGATATGTAGTGACGGACTCCTCAGAAGTTGCATCCCTACATATGAGGCATATAAAATCCTAGAGAGGTGCCACGCAGCTCCGTACGGAGGACACTACGGTGCATTCCGGACCAATGCTAAAGTCTGGCAGAGCGGATTTTATTGGCCCAGCATGTACAAAGATGCAAGAGCATTCGTCATGCGATGCCCCCGCTGTCAGAAACACGGAAACATTAACACTAGAGACGCGATGCCACTCACTAGCAATCTCCAAGTAGAAATTTTCGATGTTTGGGGAGTGGACTTCATGGGTCCCTTCCCAATTTCCGAGGGTTGCCAGTTCATCCTAGTGGCAGTAGACTATGTCTAAGTGGGTGGAAGCTCTACCTTGTGTAGCCGCCGATTCTAGGAACGCGAGACGAATGTTTCATGAGTACATCTTTCCGCGTTTCAGCGTTCCTAGGATAGTCATTAGTGATGGCGGATCCCATTTCATCGATTCAGCCTTTCGTAAGTATCTTTCAAGTCTGGGGGTGCAGCATAATGTTGCTACACCCTATCACCCTCAGACTAGCGGTCAAGCAGAAACATCAAACAAACAAATCAAAAATATTCTGCAGAAGACCGTAAATGAGATGGGTAGGCAATGGAAGGATAAACTCCCGGATGCACTCTGGGCATATCGTACGGCCTATAAGACGCCCATAGGCATGACCCCATATCAGCTAGTATATGGCAAGACCTGCCACTTACCAGTAGAGATGGAGTTCAAAGCTCACTGGGCCATTAGGAAGTGGGGTATGAACCTTCCAGCTGCCGGCCTCAAGCGGAAGATCCAGTTGACCGAATTAGATGAAATGAGGGAACGAGCTTACCACAGCTCCCGGCTATATAAGGAACGGACCAAGAGATGGCATGATAAGAGAATCAAGGTCAAGACGTTCAAGCCGGGAGATAAGGTCCTCGTTTTCAACTCCCGTGTCAAACTTTTCGGTCACAGGAAGTTGAGGACCAAGTGGGACGGCCCATTCACAGTAATCAATGCTGCATCTCATGGGGCCGTCACTTTGCAAAGCGAGGACGGAAACACCTTTAAGGTCAACGGACAGCGGTTGAAGGTTTTCCTAGAACCAGAACCTCCGCCACTCGACGAATTAGATGTCGTCGAGTTCATAGAACTCTGAACCCCGTCCGTCTTTAGATAGAGCACCGTTTAGTTCAGTTTAGTTTGGTGTGTTAGTTAATTGTGTGATTCATTTATTTTCCTTAGATTCATGATTAGGGTGCTCTGAATTTTCCCTTCCAATCATTTGTTCCAAATTTTAGTTCGAAGAATAAATAAAATTAGAGTTGAATGCAAAAAGAATAAAATTGTCGCTCCGGTTGGTGCATTTGAACCAACCGGAGATTGCCATGTTTAACGAAAAGATACATGAGTACAGGCATGACACAGTGGAGGAACAGGACGAGAACGAGCAGGCCGACTAGCTGACTCAGTACCTTTCAAGGTTGAATCCCTACCAGTGAAGAGTCCAAGCTTGGGGGAGCACCCCCATCAGGTACGTTCCGAATTACTCAGCACTTTGGTCATTCAATTGAAAATACTTCCCTTGAATAAAATTAACTCTCAACCATGCATGGAATGAATCATATGCCTCTCACTTTGGAAATGATGAATGGTTGCTCTGTCATTAATTTTGCTAGTACTTTGTTGCAACTAGTTGCTTGACTATGCTTGAGTTATTTGGCATGAGTAGAAATGAACCTGAAAACCTTGTGGGAGCATATGCCTTATTCCAAGTCTAGGTTGTTGTGGGGATTGATATAGTGATACTTTGGTTGAATTCTATTTCTGCTCTTAGTATGGTGAAAATCTCAGATGTTTATGTTTTCAAAACAAAGTTCCTCATTGGTCAAACATTCCTACCAGAGCCATATGATAGGATTAGTTTCAAACTTTCTACTCATATGCTGCTTGTTATCTTAGTGAGCTTTGTCAAATTGTTGTGACCTTTGAGTGAAGCTTTCATATTCTTAGAGATCGAGATCCACGTACACACACCACCTCTCACTTGCAATTCCTACACTGGGAGTTAGCAAACATTTTCCATCATCCATCCACAAAAATAAAATGCTTCATGTTCCATGATTTCCCTCTCCAAATATTCTTGATAGAGACATGGGCTATGCAAAAAGAAAAGCATGCCAAAGAAGCATGGCAAAAATAAAAAGAAAAAGAAAAGCATAGCAAAAAGAAAGGAAAAAAAAGAGAAAAGCATGTCAAGTGGCATGGCAAAAATATGAGAATAAAAGATAGCCCATGTTCTCGAAAATAAATCAAGGAGAGGGAGATTCATCCCAAGGAGCTCCACCATATTCCATTCCACCATATTCCATCCCACCATATTCCACTCCATATATCCCACACACTTGCACTTCTCGATCTTAAGGTATGATTTGTTTCCTCAGAGATCCGGTCTTTGACTTAGGAAAATATAAGATGCTTGTATGCCTTCATTCTTTGTCCCTGAGCCACACAAAAAGCCAAATTAGATGTTAGGATGAAAAGAAGGCAAAGCCTTTGGTAAGGATTCAAATACACTTGAGCGATTGAGTGAGCCAATGAGGAACAATTTATCTTTTCACAAAAGGGTGAAAACTCCGAGATAGGATCCTGAAAAGAGTAGAGTGGAATAAAACTAAGTTAAATTGTTCATCCTTTCAACCGCCCAAGATAAGGAGATTGCTATAGGCCCCATAGGTAAAATGGTGAATTAATACCTTGCTAATAATTCAAGTAAATTTGAGTACTAGTTGTTTATAAAGTTACCTGCAAGAGAAATGACATTATAGCAACTCCAGATCCACCGAGCCTAAGTTTTTATCTTTCCTCGAGGACGAGCAAAGAGCCAAGCTTGGGGGAGCTTGTTGGCGGTTGTTACAACCCAAATTCGACCACCAATACTCGGGAATAAATGAGAGTCTATGCAACATTCCATGTACTTAGGTTTTATTTCTAATGGAGTTCCACGAGTTTTGGTGAGTGTCGCTTGTGCAGGTACAACAATGAGAAATGTGTGCTATAGGGGTCGGAAATGACCGATTCGGCCGAACGACACGATTCGGCCGGTTATCCCCCTTAGCCGTGCAAGCCACCGGGAGTCATCCACGTCAGCGCCAACTCATCCCGGGCTTCCGCCACATCACCCTGGGCCCAAACTCAACCTGACAAAGACCCCGAAGTCAACCAGAAGGCCTCCGGCCCAGCCCAGGGCGTGAACCGACCTCAGGAGCTGGCCCAGCACGTGTGCAAGCTCAAGGCGGTGCAGCACTGGGCCGAGCCCAGTTCGAGCGAACACGTGGGTTCGGCCGAACCAGGGAACCGCCTCCAGGGTGCAATCCTGGCCTTTGGCTGCTGAGGAGGTGCATCCCTCGGTTCGGCCGAACCGGGGAGTTCGGCCGAACCAGGATTTTCGCCCGAACGGCTCGGCACCGACCTCCAGTTGCTTGGCCGCTGCTCCACTTCTCCACCGACCCTGGCCACTATAAATTGAGACCCCTGGTCACCTGCAAGACACACAACACAAGAGTAGAGTGCAGGCGAAGAACTGTTAGTTCTCCACTTGTATCAGTAGAGATAGGGAGAGAGGAGAGGTGAACGTCCCGGAGAGGAGCCGAAGTGACGGCTCCTCTTCCCGCTGTACCTCTACGGATGCGACTTCACTTCGAGTAACATCCGGGTCTTGTCTGGTAACTCTTGTATCTCTCTCTGATTAATTGAGCATTCAGTTCTTACTTTTATATGCTTGCTGGTTCTTCGTTCAATGCTTAGTTGTGTAGTATAATTGTATACTAGCTGCTTAGCTTGAGTGCTTATCTGTCTGCAGTAGATAAGTATTAGTCAACTAGTGTAGGCGTGGTGCCTATACTTGAGGCTAACTTAGTTTCTGCCCATCGCAACGGAGGTGGTAGCCGTAAGGTGGTGACAGCCCTTTCGGTCTTCGTAGCCCATCACGTTAGTTCCGGTGTCTTAGGACCCAAGGTTCAGGGTAACCGACACCCCTTCTCACCCCTTTCTGTGTGTCGGAGGCTCTGTAGTCCCGAAGCAAATCCTCTGATCTGCTCAATCAATCGGTAGAATACCTTTATCAGACCCGTACCCTCTCTACCCTCTTACCTCTTCTCTTCTCTCCTTGTTGTCGTCATCCATCTCATCCATTACATTTCATCCACACCATCTACCTAGGACAACTTAGTTTAGGATTAGTACACTTCTCGTTCTCCGTGGAAATCGATACCTTGGAATACTCCCGGGTGAAAGCTATATCGGTATCCGTCCGCTTGCGGATTTATCTGTAGGCCGTAAGGAGTGCCAACAAGCTGCTAGCAAGTAGATCGGAGCAAATCGAGCAAGAATAACAATAGAAACAAGTGAGCACACGGAGACAAGGATTTACTTCCGAAGTTCACTCCACAAAGGAGCTACGTCTCCGTTGAGATGCTCACAAAGAGCCGGGTTGTCACACTAGCCCCAAGTCTCTCTCAATCGACCACAAAGGAGGATTGATCTACTTACTATGGGCTCTCACAAAGAGAGGGGTAATACAAACTTCCGGGGCTCAAACCACAAATGAATGGGAGCTCACCGGCACCTCTAACCGTCTAGGAGCAAAGCTCCAAGAGTAACAAACACAAATCGACAAATCAAAGTTGCTTCAAGTGCTTCAAGAGATGAACAAGTGAGGGCTCAAAGTAAGCACTAGCTTCACACCACCAATCTTCTCTCTCACTCAAACCCTAGATGAATCCATAAGATTTAGCTCAAGAAGGGTGAGGGGGAGAGTGTTGAATGCTCTAGAGGGTGCTTGTCTCGAGTTAGGTCAGCAGCAAATGAAGAGGGGGGTGAAGGGGTATAAATACCAACCCCCCAAAATATGACCGTTATGTGTTCTGCGAAGGGGTATCGGATCTTTCGACCATGTGTCGGATCTTCCGGAAATGATAGATCAGTGATAGAAAACCCCAGAAAAGTTCCAAGCATCGGATCTTCCGACGTGGTGCCGGATCTTCTGACAGGCGCCAGATCTCCTGGCCAGGAATGATCCAAAACCGAGCCGGCCGAAACTTCCGGTTGGATCTTCCGGCCAGGGGTCGGAACATGCATACAGGTACTCCCAAGGGCTAAAAAATGGCTATGTCTCGGATGATCCGATACAGTGTAGGATCTTCCGATGGAAGTTCCGAAGCAAATTCCGGATCTTCCGATGGGAAATAACTCGAGACCGAGCGGGCCGGAACTTCCGGTCGGATCTTCCGGCCTAAGTTTCGACCAACCAGAAGATGCAGAACAACGCAATTTTGTGTCTCTCATGGGATTTTCATCTCAAGCATAGCACTTTGACAACTAGGATTTATCAATCACGTCCCCCTTGATAGTACGGTGGCCCTATACTCAAATTTAAACCGAAAATAAATTTAAATATTCTAGTTGAATCCACCAGCATACAATTTAGAGTTGGGGGCCTTCGCTTCATATTTCTATTCTTTTCTTTTCGTTTTATTCCAGCACAACTCATCCAAAGCATCATATCCAAATTTCTATCGTCATTAATCACCAAAATAGATTAAGTGCCTAGATGCACTTTCACTCTTGATTTTAATCGTCGTTGTTCTTTGGAGCCCACTCGAGTTTTGAAAAAGTTTGCTCATGACGATTTTTGGTACAAGATTTCTAGGAACAAAAAGTGCACGACCCCCCCTACAAACGACATTCATAACCCTAAGTTGCGTTCCATGCATCGCTGGCTAGCTATGACTATGTTCCCACGTTCGGATTTGTGTTCGGTGAGTACGACTGAGATGCGTTTGATGTTTTCCATGATAAAGAGAATTTTGGTTTCACCTATTAAAGATATCGTTTCCCATTGCATTTCTATGCCCACACGTGTCGGTAGCGTGGAGATGACTTCCCTAGTCACTCGCCTTGCTGCCCGGCTTGGCATTCTCAAGAATGCCATGCTTTAGTACATCAGGATAAAGCCTTCCGTAGTTGATGCCGAGCATTTTGTGCAAGGCCACATGCTGCAAAGAACGTTCGATGGGAAATTAGTCATGATTTATAGCGGCTATACAATCGAAGTTCCGCAGTCTTGTGCAGAACCTGGGTTGTATACCGCCCAGAAGCTGACCCTTCAACTGAGTGCTGGGTCCGATGGCTCCCCTCCTCAGAGAGAGCCGGCCAGACACAGTGTTGCAGGAACAGGGCCAGTCACCCGAGGGCAAGCCAGAAAAGATGTTGAGCTCGTTACTTCCGAGGAGCCAGCAAGATCACCGCAACAGCCACGCCGTCACACATCAGCAACGTCGGCCTTCGATGTGGCTTACGAGCAGTACACCGGCACTGGGACATCTGCAGCAGGAGGCTCTGAATATTCCCAAGGGCTGGAGTACTTTGCTTTGGGTCGCTGGGATAATGCTCAAAGTTCGAACTCTGGGTATTCCTAGGGTTCCGGATAAGGTCGATCGTACGACAGTACATATCAACTATACCACCTGGGGCACTCACAGTCCGCGCGCTACGCCACGCCGAGCGGGTATTACATCGATCGGGAGTTGTCCTACATCTCCGATCGAGTCGACGTCTTTGATGACTGCACCCACAATATTGAGACCACCCTACCGCAACATACCCAGTATCATCAAGAAAACAATGCCATGCTGGAATCCCTAAGGTATGACAATCGAGAGCAATTTGATAAGATGAATGAATTCTTCTCGAACTTCAAGCCGTACCAGTGATGCCATGAACAAGCTTGGGGGAGAAGCCCCCGCAAGGTATGACTATGTATCCTAGTAGTACTTTGATTTTTTCATTTGTTTTTCCTTCCATTTTCCTTTCATTTCAATTCCAGGTTAAATAACGAAAAGACCAAAAATATTTGCTTTGAATAAAATGAACTCCCAACTATGCATGGAATGAACCATATGCCTCTCACTTTGAAAATGATGATTACTTGCTCTGTCATTTATCTTGCAAGTACTTTGTTTCAACTTGTTGCTCTATTAGTGCTTGAATTATTTGGCATGAGTGAAAATGAACTTGAAAACTTTGTGGGAGCACATCCTTTATTCCAAGTCTAAGTTGTTGTAAGGAATGACATAGTGAGATCTTGGTTGAATTCTTGTTTTTGCTCTTAGTACGGTGAAAATCTCGGATATTTTTTTACTTTTAAAAATAAAATGAAGTTCTTCATTGGTTAACGATGACTACCAAAGCCATATGTTATGCTTAGTTGAAAAGCTTCTACTCATATGCTGCTTGTTATCTTAGTGAGCTTTGTCAAATTATTGTGACCTTTATGAGGAACATTTCATACTTTCAAGATCGATTTTCACGTACACACCACTCTCACATGCAAATTCCTAGCAAATATTTTCATCATTCATCCACAAAATAAATGATCCATGTTCTATGATTCCCTCTCTGAAGTTATCCTTAAAAAGAGACATGGGCTATGCAAAAAGAAAAAAAAGAGAAAAAGAAAAAAATATGCTCAAGCATGGCAAAAAGAAAAAAAATGAGAAAAAGAAAAGTATGGCAAAACGAAGAAGAAAAAGAAAATTAGAAGGATAGCGCATGCTCGTAAAAATAAATTCAAGAAGAGGAAGAATCATCCCAAAAGATTTTCACCCAATTTCCACTCCAAATATTTCATACACTTGGTCTTCTCGATCTAAATGTATGATTTGATCCTCCAAAAATCCAATCTTTTACTTTTATTTCTAAATAATTACTCTCACTTTCTAATTAATTCTCGCAAAATTTTAGAAAAAAATTAGAATCCTACTGAAATTAAAACTAGGGTGTTACAGCATATCCACCGTAAGACTGAACAAAACTGGAGACGATGGATCACCTTGTCTCACCTTTTTTTTATCTAAAAAACCAACTAAAGTACACATATGGTAAAAACTTTCCACGGCCAAAACCCACACACGATTCTGCCATGCTCCATATGCCTGATGGTGTAGTACATTCTCACGTGAACTTGCCGCAGGCATAGCCTAGCTGATCCCAAATTTGACTCTCAAATTCCACTATACAAAAAGAACATTTCTACGTCAAAATATCGACACATGCATGGAGTATTAAATGTAGATGAAATCAAAAACTAATTACACAGTTTTGTTGTACTTTACGAGACGAACATTTTGAGCCTAATTAATCAATGTTTGGACAATTTTTAACAAATACAAATGAAATGCTACAGTGACGTATTTATTGTAACATTTTGACGAACATTTCGTAGCATTTCATTTGTATGCGTGAAAAATTATCCAAAAATTGATTAATTAGGCTCAAAATGTTCGTCTCGCAAAGTACAACAAAACTGTGCAGTTAGTTTTTTATTTCCTCTACATTCAGTACTCCATGCATGGACGGACATTTTGATGTGATGAGAATCTTCTTTTTGCATAGTGAACTTTAGAGTTGCTTTTTGAAACTAAACAAGGGCTAAACACAGCCCATAGCATTAGACTTCATTGGATGGCCGAGATTCTGCAGCAGCTTTTAACCGACGGTAATGACAGCACAATGACGTGAGCGACGAGATGTATGTTTAGAGATCAAGAACAAAAGGAAATCAAGAACACAACAGTTAAATGATTGGGCCAGCCCAAAGCCCATCTTCCGCAAGCCCATCTTTCCCATCGTATAAAAAAAAGAGTAAATTGCACTCACCATACAACAACTCGATGGGTGGGTACAAATTGGTCCAACAATCTGTAAAATGCTCAGTTTAGTACAATAACTTGATAGGTGGGAGCAAATTTGTCCAACAACTTCTAAAATGTTTATTTTAGTGCAATAACTTGGCAAATTTATGCATCTATAGTCCAAACATGACAACCGTAACGTATTTTCTAATGTCGGGTTGTAATAGATAGTATATTCACGTATTAATTAGCTATTGATGTTTGCATCACGATGGCAATGCATTTGGCTAAGATAAGAACTTTCAACGCATAGGGAAGTAATGTTGTGTCTTCAAATTTATTATTTTTTTATATAGTGATTTAATTTTGATTAAGAATATTAATTTTTCATATTCAGTATTAAGTTTGTCCTTGTTGTTTTCTACATATTTGATTATATGTATTTTTCAGTTTAAAAATCAAACCAATATATGTGCTTTAGTAGCTTAGCATAAATATTTTTAAAGCCTCCAATACTTGTTTCATAATGGAAAAGTAGCTAAAATGACATAAACAAAATTATTATCTACATAATTGTTGAATGCATGAGAAGAAGCCGAAAACAAACCTTAGATCTTAAAGTCTCTCTTATGTACTTTAGTCTTTCGATAATACTAATTAATGTTGTTATTCAAGAATTTATTGAATTTGGACCGATGAATAAATAAGTTATGTAAATATAATAAAAGGTATTCACATGTTCATCTACTATACTTAATACATAGTCGTTTTAAAGTTTAGACTGTAGATGCACCTATTTGCCAAGTTATTGCACTAAATTGAGCATTTCACAAGTTGTTGGACTAATTTACACCTCATGTGTCAACTTATCGTACCAACTTGAGCGTTTTATAAGTTGTTGGACTAATTTACACCCACAGTCAATTTATTGTACTAAATTGAGTATTTTGAAAATTCTTGAACTAATTTACACCCACGTGACAAGTTGTTGCATCGTGAATGTAATTTACTCAAAAAAAAGCCCATCTTTATGAATCTCCCGAAAGCTAACCCCCCACGATCTTTCCCTGTAAAAAAAAAAGCTAACCCCACAATCCCGTTGCCCGTCCACAGCAGCTCTGCCTCCATCCCCTCATTCTGCCCGGTGAGTCTACTTTCCCATAATCTTTCAAAAGAGTCTGCTTTTCCATCGGCGGCGGCGGCCAACAGATCTAGGTCTGCACCATCTTCGACTCTGTTTTTTTCTCATTGAATTCTAAGGACCCTTTGATTCCTTCTCACTAAAGTTTAACTCCGTCACATCGAATGTAATATATTAATTAGAAGTATTAAATATAAATTAATTAAAAAAATCAATTACATAAATGAGGACTAATTTGTGAGACGAATCTATTAAGCCTAATTATATCATGATTACATAATGTAATGCTACATTAAACATATGATAATTATGCATTAATTATAGCTTAATTAGTCTTGTTAGGTTCGTCTTGTGAAATATACATGACGTATGTAATTAGTTTTATAATTGGTTTATATTTAATACGTCTAATTATCACTTATTTAAAGCTCTAAACTTTAACACTTTGATCCAAACACCACCTAACTCGCACAGATCTAGGAGCCCTCTTCTGACTGACTGGTTGAGATCACCGTTTCCCTACTAAAACTATATAGCAACTTTTGAAGTTTACAGTTATTTACATTGTTCCGTGTTGTATTCATATTTCACATGTCCACTTGGAACATTTAGTATTCAGGCCTTCTTGCTAAAATTTCATTTACGCGTCAATGGTATATATATTTTTGGGAAACTGGTCCGCAGGACTCTACTGGTAGACTCGTAATAGAGAAGGATCACGACAATGATACCTAGGTGGTGTACGAATCCAGTGCTAAAGTTTAGAGCTTTAAATAAGTAATAATTAGACGTATTAAATATAAACTAATTATAAAACTAACTGTATAAGTCATGTACATTTCGCGAAACGAACCTAACAAGTCTAATTAAGTTATAATTAATACATAATTACTATATGTTTACTGTAGCATTACATTGTGTAATCATGGTGTAACTAGCTGTCGGGGACAAACCCCGGGGGTCCCCTAATCATCGGGACAAATCACCCTCAAAGAACGATATGCCACGAAAGGCCGAATCACCGACAGCCAAGAGGGGCCGCCAAGGCAGCTCGGCCCGTCACGGCCTATCGCGGCCCACGAACGGACGTCCGAGCCCGCCTATCGAGGGGACCCGAGTCGCTACCGCGTCTCCGCCTCGCTCGAGGGCCGCGCTCCCTCGAGCAGGCACGACGCGAACCCCGCCTCGCTCGAGGGCCGCGCACCCCCTCGAGCGGGCGGGCCGTCTCCGCCTCGCTCAAGGCTACCCCTCTACATAACGCGGCACACTCTGGCGCCCCGCCCGATAACGGCATTTAACGCCCGCCCCATCAGGCGGGCGCCGAAGTCAAAAAGGCAATCTCTCCCCACGCCGCGCCGCTGACACCGCGGAGCTCGCTGTTTCAACTGCTCCGGTCACTGTGCGTCCTCACCACCACTGTGAAGACGCATGCGACGCTGCGCGAGGCCCTGTGCGGACTTGCAGGCGTCAATCCGCACCACTATTCCACCCGCTCCCGTCCTTTCCCCCCCGGCACAGCCCTCGAATGGGCGCGAAGGACCCTCAAACGAATATACGAGCAGCAACCGAGTACGGACTCCGGTCAGGCACGGTCCGGTGATGACGAACGCCGGGTCAAATCCACCAACTCTCGGCCATTCCCCAGCAAACCGGGCACGCCGCACACTGTGGTCGACAGCAGGCGCCATGCCGGCCCCTGTGCCGCCAACTCTCGTCCTTCGTCACCTGCCCCGCCCTCGAAGTCAACCAGCGGCGGGCAGTTGGGTGCGGATTACGGCAGCACCACCCCTCAAAATCACTCTAGGACAAGCACAGGGATGGCCATGACGCCCGCGGAAGCCGGAGCTCGCCATAAATCCCCTGCCTGGGTCAAGGACGGCCGCACGCCCAACGCCACGCTCTCCAGTACACATCTCTGTAGCACACACTATATCTGTACTTGTAAGCCCCTCCCCCCTTCTCTCCTTAGCCTATAAAAGGAGGGAGGGGGCGAGAGAGGAAGGGGGAGAAAAAAACAATCACACACACCGTCACGCACGATATTGGCACTCGCCTCAATCACACTCGCTTTCAGGGACTTGGAGACTCCTCCTCCTCTCCCGCCTTGCTTGTAGCCCCCCTCTGCAAGCACTCCGGTGCAAGATAGTACAGCGCCCCGAGCGCACCCTGCTGGACGTACGACCTCACGGTCGGAACCAGGATAAACGCTTGTCTCATCGTGCTAGCTCTTGCATCAACCGTCAAGGGACGGGACACAGCGCATTCTGTTTGGCGCTGGGGATTGGCCGACCGATCCCAGCACCGACAGTGGCGCGCCAGGTAGGGGGCTGCGCTGTGGTCAATCACACCCGATCAGTTCCCTTGACGGCAGGCCGCGTCGAGACCATGCCACCACGATCCGCCACGGGGTCCCCCGGCCCGCTTCCGCGCGGGTACCGGATCACGTTTGGGAGCCTGGATTTCGAAGCGACCGGTGAGGGCCTCCTCATGCGGCTCGCCTCCAGGCCGCCCAACATGATGCCCGTCACCCCGACACCGCCGATGCCGGCCCAGCTCAAGCGACGACGAAGACTGCGCGAGCTGCAGATTCGCACGGAGCGGCGCGTTGCTCCGCGCATCGTCCTCCCTGACTGGGACGCTCACCTGCTGCTCTAGCCCGCTGCCACATTACAGGGGGGCGGACCCCCGCCGGCGGCTCCCGCGGAGGGAGCGCGCTGGGAAAATGTGGCCGGGCCGGCGCAGCTCCCCCACGGGATGAACAACACGGCCGCAAGCTACTCCGCGGCAATCAGCGCCAGCCCGAACGCGCACGAGGATTCGCCCGGTCACCAGCTGGGTTCGATCCGCGGCCTCATCATTTCCTCGCCCGGCGGGCCCCAGTCCGAGTCGGATGACGGAGAGAGTGTGCGCGGGCAGGAGCACCCGAACTTGGACTACTCCGGGTTGCGCGACCGCGAAGGCCTTACGTCCTTCCAGGCCGTCGCGGACTTCTACCTCACCTGCTCCGACGATTCCAGCCAAGGGGAACACGACCCCACGCGGGAATGCTTCGTCCTCGACGGCGAAGTAGAGTCCGTGGGAGAGGACGAAGAAACGCGCGACGGGGCCGGACACGACGAACCGCCACCAGCACCCGCCGAGCCAGCAAGCGAAGTCGCACTCGCGCAGGCACAGCTTGCGCAGGTGCAAGAGCTGGAAGCCATGCTCCAACAGGAGCGCCAGCAGGTACAGGAGCTGCGCGCAGCCCTGGAAGCCCGACAGCCCAAGCGCGGCGAACGCGCGCGAGCTGCCGAGCGTGGGTGACTCCGAAATCATCCACGCCTTCCTCGAAGGCACGACCTGTCGGGAGCTGGTGCGCGAGCTGGGGCGAAACCATCCCACCAGCGTCAACGCTCTGTTCGACATCGCCACCAACTTCGCCTCTGGAGAGGAGGCTGTCGGGGCGATCTTCGACGGCAAGACCAAGGGGAAACGCGCGGAGGAACTGCCCGCGGAGGGCAGCAAACCCAAGGCAAAGGCAAAAAAGCAGAAACGTGGCGGTAAAGGCAAGAAGCCTCGGCAAGCCGCGCAGCAGCAACAGCAGCAGGGCGAGGACTCTGACGACGCCCTCGTGGTCGAGCGAGGCCGCAAAGGCCCTCGGGGCCCCCCTCAGGGGGGAGGCCTGTTCGACGAGATGCTGAAGAAGCCATGCCCGTACCATAAGGGCCCTGTCACCCACACCCTCGAACAGTGTGGGATGATCAAGGGTTACTTCAGGCGCACCTCCGCGAAGGAGGACGGCCCGAAGAAGGATACGGGCGATGGCGGCAACGACGAGTTCCCCCATGTGGAGAATGTATTCTTCATCGTAGGAGGGCCCACAGTGAACGCGACGTCCCGGGAACAAAGATGTGAACGCCGAGAGGTCTTCTCCGTTCACCCCGCGACGCCAACTTACCTCACCTGGTCGGACGAGACCATCTCCTTCGGCCGCGAGGACCATCCGGACTATGTCCCGAATCCGGGGCGCTATCCGCTTGTCGTCGACCCCGTCATCGGCAACACGCGATTCTCCAAGGTGCTTATGGACGGGGGCAGCAGCCTCAACATCCTCTACGTCCACACCTTAGAGCTCATGGGCATCGGCACAAACCAGCTGAGGCCAAGCAAGGCACCGTTCCACGGCATCGCGCCAGGAAAACGGGTCCAACCCCTCGGGCAGATCGACCTGCCCGTTTGCTTCGGTACTCCCGATAACTTTCGGAGGGAGACCCTCACCTTCGAGGTGGTGGGATTCCCAGGAGCGTACCACGCTATTTTCGGGCGACCGTGTTATGCCAAGTTCATGGCGGTCCCCAACTACGCCTACCTCAAGATGAAGATGCCAGGGCCAAAGGGCGTCATCACCGTGGGATCGTCGTACGAGCACGCTTACGCGTGCGACGTCGAGTGCGTCGAGGGCACGGAAGCGCTCGCCTACAGCGAGACCCTGGTGGCGGACTTGGAGAGGATGGCGAACGAGGCCGTCGACTCCACCAAAAGGCACGCGGGCACCTTCGAGGCTGCCAAGCACTCCAAGGCGGTGCCCCTCGACCCCAATGCCCTCGAAGGCAAGGCGTTGAGGGTTAGCACCACCCTCGACCCCAAATAGGAAGCTGTGCTCGTCGACTTCCTCCGCGCCAACGCCGACATCTTCGCGTGGAAGCCCTCGGACATGCCGGGGATCCCGAGGGAGGTCGCCGAGCACAGCCTCGACATCAAGCCTCACTCCAAGCCGGTGGTACAGCGACTGCGGCGGTTCGATGAGGAAAAGCGCCGCGCCATCGGGGAGGAGGTGCGCAAGCTCCTGCAAGCCGGATTCATCAAAGAGGTATTTCACCCGACCTGGCTTGCCAATCCTGTTCTAGTTAAGAAGAAAAGTGGAAAATGGCGCATGTGCGTAGATTATACCGGTTTGAACAAAGCATGCCCTAAGGTTCCATTTCCTCTGCCTAGAATAGATCAGATAGTAGACTCCACCGCCGGGTGTGAATTGCTATGCTTTCTTGATGCTTATTCCGGTTATCATCAAATCAAGATGAAAGAGTCCGACCAGCTCGCGACTTCTTTCATCACCCCGTTTGGCATGTTTTGTTACGTCACTATGCCGTTCGGCCTCCGAAACGCTGGAGCTACATACCAGCGATGTATGCAACACGTTTTCGGAAGCCACATCGGGCGGACCGTTGAGGCATATGTTGACGATATCGTTGTAAAAACCAGAAAGGCGAACGATCTGGTCAACGATTTGCAAATCACATTCGGTTGCCTCCGGGCGAACGGGGTAAAGTTGAATCCGGAAAAATGCGTATTCGGGGTGCCGCGAGGCATGCTATTGGGTTTCATCGTCTCCCAACGAGGCATCGAACCCAACCCCGAAAAAGTCTCGGCCCTGGAACGAATGGGGCCAATTCGGGACCTCAAGGGGGTGCAAAGGGTACTGGGCTGCCTCGCAGCTCTCAGCCGCTTCATCTCTCGACTTGGTGAAAAGGGCTTACCTTTGTACCGGCTCCTAAAAAAGCACGAACGCTTTTCGTGGACCCCCGAAGCCCAAAAAGCCCTCGACGGGCTAAAAGCGTCGCTCGCGCGCGCACCCATCCTCACGCCGCCGCAGAACGGCGAACCCCTCTACCTATATGTGGTTGCGACAACGCAAGTTGTCAGCGCCGTCATCATTGTGGAAAGGATAGAGGAGGGCCACGCTCTGCCGGTCCAGAGGCCGGTGTACTATGTCAGCGAGGTGCTGACCGAAACCAAGATGCGGTATCCACAGATCCAGAAGCTAATCTACGTTATAGTGCTCGCGCGTCGAAAGCTGCGACACTACTTCGAGGCCCACCCGGTCACCGTGGTCTCATCCTTCCCTTTGGGGGAGATAGTCCGCAACCCGGACGTCTCGGGTAGAATAGCGAAGTGGTCTATGGAGCTCGTAGGGGAAACTCTCTCCTACGCACCGTGAAAGGTGATAAAATCGCAAACTTTAGCGGATTTCGTCGCTGAATGGACCGACGTCCAACTTCCACCGCCGCAGATCCAAGCCCTTCCCAAGCCCTTCGCAGATCCAAGTACTTCGACGGGTCGGTGATAAAAACCGGGGCAGGCGCGGGCCTCCTCTTCGTCTCACTCCTCGGAGAACATATCCGGTACGTGGTTCGCTTGCACTTCCCAGCGTCGAACAACATGGCGGAGTACGAAGCCCTCCTCGCTGGGCTCCGCATCGCCAACGACCTCGGCGTCAAACGCCTCGATATCCGGGGGGATTCTCAGTTGGTCATCGACCAATTGATGAAGAACGCAAGCTGCCGCGACGAAAAGATGGAGGCGTATTGCAACGAGGTTCGTCGTCTCGAGGACAAATTCTATGGCCTCGAGCTGAACCACATCGTACGCAAATACAACAAGGAAGCGGATCAGCTGGCCAAGATCGCGTCAGAGCGAATCACCGTTCCTCCGAACGTCTTCGCCCGCGACCTTGATCAACCCTCCGTCAACTTCGAGCGAAGGGTCGGAACCCTCAAGACACCCTCGGGGGCTGCGAGGGTCGAGCCCATGGAAGAGGACCCCTCGAAAGAGGGGCTCAAAGCCCTCGACGTTGAAATTTCTTCGGCCGAGGCCATGGAAATCGATGTAGACATGCGACCACAAGACTGGCGTGATCCGTACCTCGCGTGGATCGACCGCGGGGTGCTGCTCTCGGACCGAACCGAGGGGCGCCGCATCGCTAGAAGGGCCAAGACCTTTGTCTCGGTCGGCGGTGAGCTGTACAAACGCAGCGCCTCGGGGATCTTGCAGCGATGCATCCCCATCCCCGAGGGAACGCAGTTGATCCGCGACATCCACGCCGGGGCGTGCGGACACCACGCAGCGCCGCGTACCCTCGTGGGTAACGCATTCCGGCAAGGCTTTTACTGGCCCACCGCCGTATCCGACGCGAACGAGGTCGTGCGCACCTGCGAAGGGTGCCAATTCTACGCACGAAAAACGCATCTCCCGGCGCACGCCCTGCAGGCCATCCCTGTAACATGGCCTTTCGCGGTCTGGGGGTTGGATCTCGTGGGACCCTTCCGCCCAGCGCCCGGGGGATTCACCCACTTGTTGGTAGCCATCGACAAGTCTCAAAGTGGATCGAGGTCCGGGCCATCACCAGCATC
This sequence comes from Echinochloa phyllopogon, assembly GCA_033239725.1. Classification (NCBI taxonomy): domain Eukaryota; kingdom Viridiplantae; phylum Streptophyta; class Magnoliopsida; order Poales; family Poaceae; genus Echinochloa; species Echinochloa phyllopogon. Next base: position 22,441,744 of record BTCW01000012.1, read on the forward strand.
AGATCCGAGCAGGCCGTGTTGTTCTTCACCGACATCATCCACCGATTCGGGGTACCCAACTCGATCATCACTGACAACGGCACCCAATTCACCGGCAAGAAGTTCTTGGAGTTCTGCGACGACCATCACATTCGCGTTGATTGGTCGGCCGTGGCACATCCACAAACGAACGGCCAAGTAGAACGTGCCAACGGCATGATACTACAAGGCCTGAGGCCAAGAATCTTCAACAAGCTGAACAAGTTTGGCCGGAAGTGGGTTGCTGAGCTGCCATAAGTGATCTGGAGTCTCAGGACAACCCCAAGCAGGGCCACAGGCTTCAGCCCGTTCTTCCTCGTCTATGGCGCCGAAGCCGTCCTCCCAACAGACTTGGAGTACGGGTCTCTGAGGCTCAAGGCCTACCAGGAAGACCAAAACTAGCAGAACCGCGAGAATTCGCTGGACCAGGTGGACGAGGCTCGCGACGTAGCGTTGCTTCACTCAGCACGCTACCAACAATCGCTCCGGCGATATCAAGCTCAGAAGGTGTGACGTCGAGACCTCCACGAAGGGGACCTGGTGCTGAGGCTGCGCCAGGACAATCGAGAGCGCCACAAGCTCACTCCGCCATGGGAAGGACCATTCATCATCACCAAGGTCCTCAAACCTGGCACTTACAAGCTGGCGAACGAGAAGGGCGAGGTCTTCACCAACGCCTGGAACATCCAACAGCTACGTCGCTTCTATCCTTAAAACTCTCAGTATTTCTTGTAAATACTTCATGTTCTTAGTTAACAATAATGAAAAGTTTGCGAAAAACATGAAAACATTGTTACTAACAGCATGAACAAGGGGGACTTGGTCCTATTCTCAATAGAGCCAAGCCCCCCTCGGGGGCTGCAGGGGGGTTTACCCCCCTAATCGTCCCAGTTTTCAAAAATTGTGCTGAAACTCGAGGCGCTTAGAGAGATGCGGGGCGCGAGCTAACTAAAGCTGGAGCCGGTTGAGCCGTGAGACCGCCTATGCCCGCGAAGGGATACGGCAACTCCCTCTCCACTCCACGCCTTAATTACTCGCGGAGCCGAAATACCCGGCCGAAATCTTTCCAAGCCAAGGGTAGCACAATAGAACAATCGAACAAGTTTGAAATGCACAACCGACTTTCAATCTTAGTTTATGTACAGAGCTAGTCTCCTAAAAACTAAGATACACCTAGATACTAAGCTTGAACCCTTCAGGCTCCACCTTCCTGCGGGGGCGCGGTGGCTTCGGCGGCAACGGTCGAGGGAACCGATGCAAGCGCCCCAGGACCATCGTCGTCGCGGCACACCGAGGCGATGTCCTCCTCAAGGGACGCCACGGCGTCGGCCTCAGGATCAACCTCGGCTTCGGTGGCGGTCGCAGCCTCAGGACCAACGTCGGCGCGCGCATCTTCATCCTCCTCGGGGAAAGATCGCGCCCGAACTTGGCGGCAAGTGTCGTGGCGGCATCCTCGGCGCCGTCATCGGCCTCGTCGAGGGCAGCAAGGGCGGCGTCGTCGTCCAGGTCTGCGTCAATGAAGTAGTCGCGCGCCACCGCCGCGAGGTCGATGTCGTAATGCGTCGACACCACGCCGAGCGCCTTCTTCACTCCAAGGTGAAGCGCGCTCTCGAGGCGGTCCGCCACGCAGCTCTTCAGAGACCTCAAGCGGCTGGGCAACGACGACCCCGACTGCACGTCGACGCACTGGACGTCCCGGCACGCCACATCGGCGGCGACCTTCAGCTCCTCAAGCTCCCCCTGGGCCTTGGAGTAGGCGGCCTGAACAGCCATCACTTCATCCGCCTTCTCCGCCTCGGCCCTCCGCAGCCCTGACAAAGCTAAAGCACGTCAAGACGAACTCCAACACAGAAAGCCAGGAAAGCGTAAAGCCATACCGTCCACCAGGGCCCTGGCCTCGGTAAGCGCTGTGCGTTCTTGCTGGAGCAGGCCCTCCACGGTCGCCAGCGCAGCCTCCTTCTCTCGAAGCGCGCGGCCCAGCTGTTCGGCCTCCTGGGCCTTTTGCCCTGCCCGGGCCGCCGCCTCCGCGAGCTGGGACTGCGCGGCCTCGCGCGCCTTGCGCTCGAGCTCGAGCCGCTCCAACGCCGCGGCCGAGGCTCGGGCCTCCCGCTCCGGCGCGCCTCTCTCAGCGTCGCGCTCCCGCTCCGCGCGTGCCTTGGCTTCTTCGTGTGCGCGGGCGGCCGTCTCTGCCTCCCTCATCCGGACGGTGAGCTGGGTCACTTCCGTGCCCAGGTCCGCGTTCGCCTGGCGGAACCGGCGAAGATCGGCGTACAAGCCCGCGATGCACGCGGTCTTGTCTACCGCCTCTTGCCGCAGAAGCTGCACGAAGAGCCATCAAGAATAAGACACAGACTAAAAACAACCTCGAAGTGCTGGGATGAGCGCGGGGATACCTCGAAGAGCTCCAGCGCCTGCCTGGAATGGAGATCGGCGGCGGCTGAGATGGCCCGCTCCAGGTCCGTCCCGACCCGTTCGGCCTGAGCCCACAGCTCGTTCTCCTCCGCCATGCTCTGCCAGACCCGGGCGGAGACGCCAGGCTCCTCCGGCCACGCGCTCGGGCCGCGACGACCCTGAAGCAGCGCCACCTCGGCCGCATCATACTCAGCCGCTCCCCCGGCCACGGGCATCTGCGGCGGCCCCTGAGACAAGAAGCGCGCCGCCGACACCTCGGCCGCAGACACCCCAGCTGGGGGAACGCGCCCGCCATCACCACCCTGGGCCACGCCTTGTGCGCGACCCAAAGCCGGCAGGACGACCGTGGCGCCGACCGGCACGATCCCTCCAGTAGGGGCCGCGGCAGTGGCGTGGCCTCCCTGCTCGCCCGCTTCCGTCGCCGGGGCGCCGTGCCCCGGCTCCACCTCAACCACCGGGGCGTCCTGCCCCGGCTCTGCCACCAGGGGCGTCCTCTCCCGCTCCTCCTCCGCCGACCCGGAATCTCGCGCCCCCGGCGCCGGCTCCACCGGCGTCGCTGCGGACATCGCTGCGGAACGCAGAGTCCCGCGCGAACGTGATCCCCCGGCGTGAGGGGAATCCGACCCCCCAACCTTCAACGCCTTCTTGGGCGCGAGGTTAGGGGCGGCCTTGGCGGCACCCCGCGTGCTAAATCAAAAAGAAAGAGCGGAAATCACGAAACTAAAAAAACCGAACAAGGATGGAAAGCTACGAAAAAGTTTGAGGCAGAACTTACCGGATGCAATCCTGCAGCACCTGCAGCTTCCGCTTCGAGCCGCCCGTTGAGGGAGCCCTCCTCGAACTCGAGGACCCCCTCAAACCACTCGGGGGCTGCGCACCCCCCGAGCCATCGGCACTCAATCCGCTGCGGCGCGGCCCGCCCGCAGCAGGGGAAGAAGTCGCTCGCGCCCGCGGCACCGCGGGTCGAGCAGGCGCGACCGCCGTTCGCGCCGCCACCGGCGCAACATCGCCCGGGGCCACCACGCCCGCCCCGGGCAGCGGCGCGGCCATCTCTTCCTCCTCACAGGCAGGCGGAACCCCGCCGGCATCGATCTCCTCCTCATCCTCTCCCTCGCTGGGAGGGTCCGGGGAGTCCTCGGGGGACGACGGCGGGGCCCCGCCGTCCCTCCTCCACCGGCGAAGCGCCGCCTGGTGCGCGTCCCGCCGGGCTTGCCTCCTCCGGCTGCTGGCTCTCTTCGCCTCCTTTGCGTCCCTCTCGCGGTCACGGCGAGCGCAGTTCGAAGCGCGTACCTCCGGAGTCGGTGCGAGGGAGCGGTAGAGGCCACAGTTCACCTCCTGAAATCACGATGAATTGAGGAAGGGAATTCTAAACTAATCAATCTGACAGCCTGGAGAGGGGGAATGACGACTCACCGACAAAACATGGCCCTCGTCGGGGCGCAGCCGGAACGACCGGAGGTCGCTCGGCATGGTGTCGGGATGCACCGCCGTTCGCACCCTCGTAACGATGTACTCTTCAAGCAGCGGCTCCGACAACATGCGCGAAGCCGCCAGTGCCGCCGGGTCGGCGCCCTCCGTCATCCGGAATAGAGGGAGCTGCCTCTCCATGAGGGGAACCACCCGGCGGCGATGACAGTGCGCAAGCACGTGCGCCACGGTCAGGCCCGACCCCTCCAAGGTACGAAGGGCGTCGACGACGGGGCGGAGCCTCTTCCGCTGAGCTTCGCCAGAAACGACGTAGCTCCAGGAGTCGGCCTTCTCCGTCTAGACCTTGCCGGTGTACTCCGGCAACCCTAGGCCGTCGTTGCGCAGGTAAAACCATCCCTTGGCCCAGCCGCTGTTGTTGGTGGTCATCCTGCAGGCCGGGTACAAGTGCTTCCTGGACTCGACCGGCGCGAGCGTGAGACCGCCGGCACACGAAGAACGGCGCACCCCCCCCCTCCCCGCGCCGGACGTGCTGAGCTCGGCGCGGAAGAGGTGGACCCACAGGTCCCAGTGCGCCTCGATCCCCAGCACAGCCTCTCAGACGCCGACGAAGGCCGCCGCCTGCGAGATGGCGTTGGGGGAGAAGTTGTGGAGCTCCACGCCGTAGTAGTGGCAGAGGCCCCGCATGAACTAGCTGGCGGGCGCGTTGAAGCCCCGCTCGTGGAAGCGGATGAAGCTCACCACGTACCTCGCCGGCGGGTTCGGCACCCTGGCCGCCAGCGCCGGGACGATCCACGCCGGCCGCGCCGAATCGCCCCGGGGCGAAAGCTGCCCGCCGTTCACCAAGCCCTCCAGGAGGTGCTCGGTAGCATGGACGGAGTCCACTCCGTGACGCCTTCGATGATCACCATGGCGGACGGCGGAGCAGGGAGCGCGGAGCAAAGGCAACGAAGGCATGAAGGACGAACAGAGTGCGACTAGCGGGCTCGGAAGCAAGCGAAAGGCAGAGGCGAGAGCTGGTGCGAGGAATGGCGAAGGTAAAAAATCCTCCTCCTCCCCCGCTTTCCTTTTATAAGGGAGCGGGCTCATCCCTGCCGCGACACGCCAACCCACTAGCAACGGGCCGAACGCACGCGTGGCACGATGCTGACAACCGGGGACCCCCCTCCCCTTTTTTCCCGCGGAACGACACGCGTGAGCGGCGGCATTTACTGCGGCGCGGTAAAACGAAACGATGCGGCAGTGGCGCCTGACCGCCCGTCGCCTCGCCTCTCCCCGGCGCACGCCAACTCCGCCTAAAAAGGCGCGCCCACTACGCCCATCTCGCCCACTCCGCGACACGTCAGCCATGACCACGCCCGCCAGCGGTCGTGCGCGGGCCCGCAAAACCGAAACGACCTAACCGCTGGATTCCTTCCCAGGTAAGACAACGACCCCCCTCCGCCTCGAGGCGCAGGATGCTACTGATCAGGGGCTCGAAACCCGGGCCTCGAAAAGGTTCGACGGGCGCCCCAGAGTAAGCGATGCGAAGGCTGCCGGTCACGCTCGACCAACCATCGAGCCCGCTGCTCGAGGGTGACCTGCACCTCTCGCAAGGCCCTACTGATCAGGAGTACGAAGCCTGGCCCGTGAAAGGGTTCGACAGGCGCTCCAGATCAACAGAGTCAGGGACGATTCGGGCGTGTCCAACGGACTTTACCCCGAACGCGAAGTTTGGGGACGCCCCTGTTGTGTTCGAGGCCGGACAAAGGCAGCTAGTGGGGGGATCCCAACGAGGGAGAGCTTTCGCGCCCTCGGTCTCTGCGAAAGGGACCGAGCCCCACCTAGCAAACCTTTGCAAGCGCTACATGGACGCGTCTCCGGACCACGAGCCGACCCCTAGCGAACGGGGCACGGGCGTCCACTTGAACTACCCGCTAACAGCTCACCGAGGTATCCGTGTACGCTGCCCGATTCGAGGGTTGCACGAATGACCTCACCCCTCTCCCCCGCGAAGGGGAAGCGAGGGTCGCAACTCAAAGACAAGAAGCCCCCCCGATCGCCTCCGCTCGGGCCAGGAGCTCGGGGTCTCCTTGCATGTCCTCCTCCTCTTATGCACAAAACACGTCGAGGCCGTGCAGGGTCCGCCCCCCGAATTCCGTGTAACTCGGTCTCACCCCCACCACGTCGAAAGGGGAACGACCGACACAACCCTCGAAAGACAAAGCCCTTGCACGAGTGAATTCACTCCTCCAAGGACTCGGGGGCTACACCCGCGGGTGCGCTAGCGCGCCCCCACGGAAGAACGTGCATAATCAAAAAGGAGTAATCCCCGCAAAATGCCCGGGAACGATCCCGCGAACCATCAGCCTCTGCCCGACTAATCCTTAGTCCGGCAGAGACTCGGGGGCTACTGTCGGGGACAAACCCCGGGGGTCCCCTAATCATCGGGGCAAATCACCCTCAAAGAACGATATGCCACGAAAGGCCGAATCACCGACAGCCAAGAGGGGCCACCAAGGCAGCTCGGCCCGTCACGGCCTATCGCGGCCCACGAACGGACGTCCGAGCCCGCCTATCGAGGGGACCCGAGTCGCTACCCCCGTCTCCGCCTCGCTCGAGGGCCGCGCTCCCTCGAGCAGGCACGACGCGAACCCCGCCTCGCTCGAGGGCCGCGCACCCCCTCGAGCGGGCGGGCCATCTCCGCCTCGCTCGAGGCTACCCCTCTACATAACGCGGCACACTCTGGCGCCCCGCCCGACAACGGCATTTAACGCCCGCCCCATCAGGCGGGCGCCGAAGTCAAAAAGGCAATCTCTCCCCACGCCGCTCCGCTGACACCGCGGAGCTCGCTGTTTCAACTGCTCCGGTCACTGTGCGTCCTCACCACCACTGTGAAGACGCATGCGGCGCTGCGCGAGGCCCTGTGCGGACTTGCAGGCGTCAATCCGCACCACTATTCCACCCGCTCCCGTCCTTCCCCCCCCCCCCGGCGCAGCCCTCGAATGGGCGCGAAGGACCCTCAAACGAATATACGAGCAGCAACCGAGTACGGACTCCGGTCAGGCACGGTCCGGTGATGACGAACGCCGGGTCAAATCCACCAACTCTCGGCCATTCCCCAGCAAACCGGGCACGCCGCACACTGTGGTCGACAGCAGGCGCCATGCCGGCCCCTGTGCCGCCAACTCTCGTCCTTCGTCACCTGCCCCGCCCTCGAAGTCAACCAGCGGCGGGTAGTTGGGTGCGGATTACGGCAGCACCACCCCTCGAAATCACTCTAGGACAAGCACAGGGATGGCCATCTGTACAAATCTCTGTAGCACACACTGTATCTGTACTTGTAAGCCCCTCCCCCCCTTCTCTCCTTAGCCTATAAAAGGAGGGAGGGGGCGAGAGAGGAAGGGGGGAAAAACAATCACACACACCGTCACGCACGATATTGGCACTCACCTCAATCACACTCGCTTTCAGGGACTTGGAGACTCCTCCTCCTCTCCCGCCTTGCTTGTAGCCCCCCTCTGCAAGCACTCCGGTGCAAGATAGTACAGCGCCCCGAGCGCACCCTGCTGGACGTACGACCTCACGGTCGGAACCAGGATAAACGCTTGTCTCATCGTGCTAGCTCTTGCATCAACCGTCAAGGGACGGGACACAGCGCATTCTGTTTGGCGCTGGGGATTGGCCGACCGATCCCAGCACCGACACTAGCCTTAATAGATTCGTCTCGCAAATTAGTCCTCATTTATGTAATGAGTTTTTTAATTAATCTATATTTAATAATCCTAATTAACGTATTCACGTCCGATGTGATGAGGCTAAAGTTTAAATTGAGGGAAACAAACGGGCCCAGGCTTCAATTGTTGGACTGTGGGAGCACACGCGACACTACTACCGAGCCATGTGGATGCTCTGTAAAACACTAGTAGTTGAATACTTGAATGCATCTGTAGGCTATAGCTTAGCTTGCTTTCTTCTAAAACCATTCTAATTAACTGTTCTAGCTTACTCTTGATGCAACTATATTCTACAATTAACTGCTTCTAAATCTAATTGTTGGATTGTGGGAGCCATGGGCTCTATTCTCTATTTGTGAGTACTACTTGAATGCATTTGTAGGGTGCGGCCTGTTTCCTTCTGAAATGGCCTAATTAACTGTTCTAGCTTGCTCTGGATGCAAGTATGCAACTATGTGCTACAATTAACTCCTTTTAGATTTTGGACAGCACTAAATCTGCCAAACCTAAGCTTGAACTTTGTAATATGAAAAGCTCCATGTTCTATGATGGTTAGAGATATCACTAGCAAACACCTACATGTGATATATGAGTGACCATAGCATGTTTTAGCATGGGAAAACGATAAATAATCTGCAGTTTTGATTAATATGAATTTATAAAGATGACATATATGTGCGATATTCTTTGTCGAAAGGAAGTTATATATAAATGTGATGGAAACATATAAATATCTATACTTGGTCCTTCTTTTGGGGTGTAAAATGATGTACAATTTTGGCTGATAATTCCATGTATTCTTCGTCAGATGGGAATTGATATAACAGCTAGCGTTCTCCTTTTAGGTATACCGAGATCAGTATGGCATCAGCCGCATCTGAACTGACGGTTGGGGAAGTGAACGCGAAGGTTGGCATGCCACGTGCTGCTCTATGGCTATTGGCCATCTACGCACCATCTCTTTTTATCGCTTTTTCCTTGTTTATGGCCTACCTGTTCTGCACCATGGATACTGCCTTCGTCACCAGTGTCCCATGGCGACTCTTCGCCATCATGATGTGGGGCGTCTACACGACGCTGGTCACGGCACTTGTGATGTTCATGCACCTATTTCTGCCCCGCGCGCCCTTCTTGGTGCGTGAAGCTCTCATCAAGCTTGGTGTGGCAACCATCGGCTTACCACTTCTATGGATAGTCCTATTTGTCGTAGGCTATGGCCACATGTGGATGTTCATCATGTTGGCTCTTGTATTCCTGCTGTCCTAATTGCTAGTGTCCTTGCATTGTGGGTGTGGCTTGTTCGCACATACAAGTAGTTGGCTTAGATTCAATAGCTAGAACAGTAAGCCCCCATTCTCTCTTTTTTATGCTTTGGCTCCTGTATAACAGTATGTTCATTATCAGTGTTTGCGAACAATTGGTTTATGTATGTGTGATTGCAGCATACCTCCAAAATGTGTAGGTTGTTTTAGTTTTATACTAAATCTATCTCGCCAAACTTAAATTTACTAGATAATGGTTCGTGTGTTGCAACGATCAAATTTTGAGCGAAATAATAACTATTTTTAAAAAACATGTGAAACGCATCATCAGGCCACCTTGGTCATGCGGACATAATAAACACAAACAATATGGTGCCTAGTAAGGCTAAAACTATGTATAAAAAACGACGAGTCATTCGCGCATCATATATTCCATTTGGACGTAGGCTGTTGGGAAAATAACAGAAGCATCCGTGATTGCAGAAGAAAAGTAACATGGCTGCTAATATGATTGCAGAAGAAAAGTAACCCAAATAGTTATCTAAGGTGCTATTAATCTATCTATTGGATTAGATACATTTGTTACCAACGAAAAACCTCTTTACCCCTCACAACAGCCCCACTTGACAGAGGTTCCATGGGCTACAACAGCGTCAGAGCGAAAAATTCTTTCGTGAGTCCGTTCTTTACCTCTATTTTTTTTACCGGTGCCTTCATTATGCCGGCGATCATTGCGCTGCTATTTTGACGATTAGGAGTCCTGGATTATACTTCATAGGGCATATCACCTTTGGTTCCTGTATATTTTGACGATGAGTAGTTTGGGTTCGGACAGTTTTATCAAGCGTGGTTTGAGGAAAAAAAATTGTCTGACAGGTGGAGTCATAGGAGGGATAATGTTTAGGTCCATCGACGGTCGAAAGTTTTGGATCTAATTTCTTTTTCACCGGTGAAACTTGTACCCACCTGCCGTACCTATTGTTTAATTAGCACTTGTTGGTTTATTCGCTTAATTGATTATGTAGCAAAATGTTATACCAAGAATAGTCACACAACAATAAGAAAAGAAGGAAACGTTAGGAATATAGGACTGAGGATATATCTGTTACCTATAAAGCTTGTGTTTCAATTGCCCCAGTAGTGCTTCAATTGCCCCATTAATCTTGACTGAACGGCCTCTGGTGATGGGCTGAAAAAGCAGAGGTGTTGTACCGATTCATGGCTAGTAGTGGTGGAGAAGAGTGATGCTGGAGGCAAGACGGTTGTGTCCTGTGCGGCTGTGCTCCTCCACAGAACAGCCTGCTGCTAAGATTAAGAAGGCGCTCCGAGTACCGGCCGCTGCGCTGATGGAGCACCGTGCAAGGCGTAAGGCTCGTCAATGCTGCAACCGAGAAGCCATCTGAGCAGCTGGACGTGGTATCGGCGAGGCGGAGGCCTTCGTGGTGGACATCGTCACATCAAGGTCTTTCGGCTCCCCGCAGGCGGAAAGGAGAAGCTTGCACCAGATGCTGAAGCTGGGGAGGGAGGATGGAGAGGTAACACGCGGTGGCTGGAAGTGTAACGGCCCTAGTGCGAGAGGGACAGGCGGCGGAGAGAGCAGCGGAGAAGAGAGGCGAGGAGCTCCATGCGCATCTGCTGCTCTATGCGAAGGATCCGGATAAGAGCGACTCCAGCAGACCCTCCAGGAAGCAGGGTAAAACAAAAAAAGTTACACTTATTTATGCTAGAGTTAAAACAAATTATGAGGTTTAGAGACAGCATTCATTTAATATTTATATGGTCTGATCTAGAGGTTATTGTCGGAGTTGCTTGGATCCCATGTACCAGGCAAGAAGCAGGGGACGTCATGCAGGCTCCACCCAACGCTTGCGATTCTACACATCTATGATCCGACGGTTCTCAAGACGATGATAACGTGGTGCGATCAATTTTTTGTACCGCGACGCGGTTTCAGTCGAGAAAGATGAGAACTACTACTGCAGATAGAAGTTGCATCGTCATGCTCTGATTTGTACCATATAGTTGCATCGTCGACGACCTGACGGATCGGAGGCGAACGTGCAAGTTCACAAGTTCGTGTGCCGCGCCGCCTCCGTGCCCAACACCCACCGCACGTAGGGGCAGCAGCAGTCTGACGCCATGCGACCGCATCGTGAACGCGTTCCGGCCTCCGGGCAGGAAGGCCCCCGGCGCGCGGTGACCTCGGTTACCGTTGAATACGATCCGAATTCTAACGTGAGTCTCGTAGGGACGCCTGTAGGGCCCACAGTTCAGGTTATGTGTTTAGCGGATTTGTTTTCGTATTGGACTGCAGTCAGTTAAGTCCGCCCTATATATACATCTTGTAAGCCGCACGGGAAGAGTCGACGACTCATTATATTCCCTGCGTTGTGACTCTCTCATTACAGTGAAGATCGCTGATTGACGCCCGTGGTTTTTTCCCGTAAGGGTTTTCCACGTTAAAATTGTGTCTCGTATTCGATCTTGTTTTCACATTACTTGCTAATAAGTGATATCAAGAGCATGAGATTACGTGAAAAAAAAATAGGGTTTCAACCCTGTTCCTCGTCGCCGCCGCCGCTTGTTCTCCGGACTCGAGGCGGAGTCGTGTAGATTGATTCCGAGGCGGATCATTTGTTCCTTCGGCGGATAAGGCTGCTGCTGCCTCACGTGGATCGAGAGAGTAGGCACAGGCGGAGGAGAGAAAAAATTGCGGCAGTGTTCTGTAGTAGCTGCACGCGGATCGAGGAAACATAGCGCCGCAGCTTTTGCTCGCCTCTTGTAGTGAAAAACAATTCTGCAGAATTCCGCTACGTGCACACGGAGAAAGCTACCAGGAGTTTTATCTACTGCAGATTATTTTTTCTTCCTGTTATTTCTTTCACATGGCTTCTATGAAGTATGATATTCCGCTGCTGGATCGAGATACAAGGTTCGCATTGTGGCAAGTCAAGATGTGAGCTGTTTTAGCGCAAGTTGATTTAGATGATGCGCTTGAAAAATTCGGGAGTAAAGACTCGAAAGATTGGACCGATGATGAGAAGAGGAAAGATCGTAAGGCCTTGTCTCATATTCATCTTCATCTCTCAAATAATATTTTGCAAGAGGTTTTGCAGGAGAAAGCTGCAGCTGCTTTATGGCTCAAGTTGGAGTCAATTTGCATGTCAAAGGATTTGACAAGCAAGATGCATATGAAGATGAAGTTATATACGCACAAGTTGCAAGAAGGTGGTTCTGTGCCTAACCATCTTTCGGTCTTTAAGGAAATCGTTGCTGACCTACAGTCTATGGAGGTAAAATATGATGATGAGGACTTAGGTCTTATTCTTTTGTGCTCACTGCCTAGTTCGTTTGCAAACTTCAGAGATACTATATTATATAGCCGTGATACACTAACCATGAATGAAGTTTATGAGGCGTTGCAAGCCAAGGAAAAGATGAAATAGATGGTGTCTTCTGATGGTTCTTCTTCGCATGGCGAAGGTTTGGTTGTTCGAGGCAGTACACAAAAGAAATCCAATGATGGTTATAGGGGCAAGAGCTCCAATGGTTAGGAGGGGCGTTCAAAGTCAAGAGACAATGATGAGAAATTCTGCAGATATTGTAAGAAAAACACTCATTATATTTCTGAGTGTTATAAGTTGAAGAACAAAGAAAACAGGATTGGCACATATAGACCGAAAGGTAAATCACATGATTAAGGTAATGCTTATGTTGCTGCTACTGATAGTAGTTCTGATGGTGCTGAGGTTCTTGTTGCTTTTGTTGGATGTGCAAATAATGGTGATGAATGGATTCTCGATTCTGCTGCTTCTTTTCACATATGCATTAATAGAGATTGGTTCATTACTTATGATTCTCTTCATGGAGGTTCTGTTAGAATGGGTGATGATAGATCACGCCAGATTATTGGTACTGGATCTGTTCAAATTAAAATGCATGATGGTATTATCAGAACCTTGACAGATGTGAGGCATATTCCAGATATGAAAAAGAATCTTATTTCTTTGAGTACTCTTGATGGCAAAGGTTACAAATTCTCCGGTGGAGATGGAGTTTTGAAAGTGTCAAAAGGTTCTCTTATTGTGATGAAAGGTGGTTTAAAATATGCCAATCTATACCGTCTTCGTGGTACTACAATTACAGGTGATGTTGCTGTAATTTCTAAATCATTATCGAATTCTGATGCTACTAACATTTGGCATATGCGTCTTGGGCATATGAGTGAGCTTGGTTTGGCAGTACTGAGTAAGAAAGGACTTCTCGATGGGCATAGCATCAGCAAGTTGGATTTCTGTGAGCATTGTGTGTTTGGCAAACACAAGAGGGTGAAATTTAATACCTCGACTCATACAAGTAAAGGTATTCTTGATTATGTGCATTCTGATTTACGGGGATCATCTCGCAAGCCTTCTCTTGGTGGTGCTCGTTATATGTTGACCATTATTGATGATTATTATAGAAAGGTATGGCCATATTTTTTGAAAGATAAATCAGAAGCATTTTCTGCATTTAAAGAGTGGAAGACTATGGTTGAAAATCAAACTGAAAAGAAAGTTAAGAAGCTTCGTACTGATAATGGGATGGAATTCTGTTCTAAAGCATTTAATGAATATTGTAAATCTGAAGGCATTGTCAGGCATTACACTGTTCCTTACACTCCTCAACAGAATGTTGTAGCTGAGCGTATGAATAGGACTATCATCTCTAAGGCCCATTGCATGTTGTCTAATGCTGATTTGCATAAGCACTTTTGGGCTGAAGCTGCTTCCACTGCTTGCTATCTTATTAATCGTTCACCTTCTATTGCCATTGATAAGAAAACTCCAATTGAGGTATGGTCTGGTTCTCCAGCTGATTATTCACAATTGAGAGTTTTTGGTTGTACTGCTTATGTTCATGTTGATAATGGTAAATTGGAGCCTAGAGCTGTTACGTGCATCTTTCTTGATTATCAACCTGGTGTTAAAGGTTATAAATTGTGGAATCCACAAACTCAAAAGGTTGTGATTAGTAGAAACGTTATCTTTAATGAATCTGCTATGTTATCTGACAACCTATCTACTAATGCTTCTCCTGATACTCCTGTTGAGAAACAAGAGAAAATAAGTTTCGAGGTGGAGCATTTTATTGATGTTGATACACCAGTTAATGATGATAATGCTGCTGTCCAAGATGCACCTATTATTGATAACTTGCCAATTGTTGATGATTCACATGTTGTTGAGCATTCTTCTCCGGTTGTGCAGCCTCCACAACGTTCTATTGTAGCTGATAGGGCCAAAAGAGGTCATAAACCACTTAAAAGGTTAATTGAAGAATGCAATATTGCTTATGCTTTGAGTGTTGCAGAAGAGATTGAAGGTAGTGCGGAACCTTCTAATTATTCTGAGGCTATTACTTCTGCTGATTGCAACAATTGGATGGCCGCTATGCAAGATGAGATGGAGTCACTTGGAAAGAATGGTACTTGGGATCTAGTAAATTTGCCCAAGGATAAAAAGCCTGTTCGTTGCAAATGGATTTTCAAACGAAAGGAATGTATCTCTCCAAGTGAGCCAACAAGGTATAAAGCAAGGTTGGTTGCTAAAGGTTATAGCCAGATTCCAGGTATTGATTTTAATGATGTCTTTTCCCAATTGTGAAGCATAGTTCTATTCGCACATTACTCAGTATTGTTGCTATGCATGATTATGAACTTGAGCAATTAGATGTTAAAACTGCATTTTTACATGGGGAGTTAGAAGAGGACATTTATATGGACCAACCTGAAGGTTTTGTTGTTCCTGGAAAAGAAAACCTTGTTTGTAAATTGAAGAAATCTCTTTATGGCTTGAAGCAATCTCCTAGACAATGGTACGAGAGATTTGACTCATTTATGCTCTCTCATGGTTTTAAGCGGTCTGATTACGATAGTTGTGTCTATTTGAAGACAGTTAACGGTTCAGCTATTTATTTGCTTCTTTATGTTGATGATATGTTGATTGCTGCAAAAGATAAATCAGAAATAGTAAAATTGAAGGCTCAGTTAAATAAAGAATTTGAGATGAAGGACTTGGGTGCAGCTAAGAAAATTCTTGGTGTGGAAATTATCAGAGATAGAAAATCTGGTATGTTATACCTCAGTCAGCGAGGTTATATTGAAAAGGTTCTTCGTCGTTTTAATATGCATGATGTAAAACCAGTGAGTACTCCATTAGCTGTACATTTTAGATTATCTTCAGCTTATGTCCAGAGTCAGATGATGATATTGAGTACATGTCTAAAATTCCATATTCGAGTGCAGTTGGTTCACTTATGTATGCTATGGTTTGTTCTCGTTTTAATTTATCTCATGCATTGAGTGTTGTCAGTAGATACATGGCTAATCCGGGCAAAGAGCATTGGAGGGCAGTTCAGTGGATTTTCAGATATCTACGTGGTACTTCTAGTGCTTGTTTGCAGTTTGGAAAATCTAGAGATGGGCTTGTTGGTTATGTTGATTCTGATTATGCTGGTGATTTGGATAAGAGGAGATCTCTCACAGGTTATGTGTTCACTATTGGTGGTTGTGCTGTTAGTTGGAAAGCAAGTTTGCATGCTACTGTTGCTTTGTCCACTACTGAAGCTGAGTATATGACTGTTTCTGAAGCTTGTAAAGAAGCTATTTGGTTGAGAGGTTTATACTCTGAACTTTGCGGGGTTTCTTCTTGCATTACTATTTATTGTGATAGTCAAAGTGCTATTTGTCTTACTAAAGATCAGATGTTTCATGAAAGAACAAAGCACATTGATGTGAGATATCATTTTATTCGAGCTGTTATTGCTGAAGGCAATGTTAAAGTATGCAAGATAAGTACTCATGATAATCCTGCTGATACGATGATCAAGCCTGTTCCTACAGCTAAGTTGAGCTTTGCTCAAATTTAGTTGGTGTTAAAGTTTAAGTCCTAGTGACTTTTGGCGTCGGTGATTATTTATTGTTGAAGTGGGTTCATTGATGATACTTCATTCGCTACAAGATGAAATTCGTCTCAAGGTGGAGTTTGTTGAATATGAACCGAATTATAACGTGAGTCTTGTAGGGACACCTGTAGGGCCCAGTGTTTAGCAGATTTGTTTCTGTATTGGACTGCAGTCAATTTAGTCCGCCCTATATATACACTTGTAAGCCGCACGGAAAGAGTTGACGACTCATTGTATTCCCTGCGTTGTGACTCTCCCATTACAGTGAAGATCGTCGATTGGCGCCCGTAGTTTTTTCCCACAAAAATTTTCCACGTTAAAATCGTGTCTCGCGTTCGATCTTGTTTTCGCATAACTCGCTGACAGTTACACTGTTCCACGCAAAATCCTCCGACAGCGCGCGCAGCACCGCCAACAAACGGATGACCCGCTCTGTCAACCGCTACGTGGCTGCGGCACGCATCCCGTTCCGTGACTACCCTCGTGTCCTGTACACGGCCTCGCCGCCGGGAAACAGCCTCCTGCAGAAGCTGGCTCTCTACAGTACCTCCTAGGGCCTAGGCAGACCCGACAACTGCGAGGCGCTGGCGCACACGGCGCGGATACCGGAAGCCAGGAAAATGCCGCTGGCGGTGGTGGGCTGGCGCCACGAGGCGAGAGGCGGCAGTGGAGATGAGCGACGGCACGACGCCAGTTCCCTCCGCTCGGCGTCCGTCGCAGCCAGCCCGATCGTGCCCCTCCCTGTTGCATGCCCACGCGCTGGTGCTCCGTCGAAGGCCCCAGGTGGGCAGGCCCGTCGATCACCCGGTGCAACTGGGCCGACCGCACCGGGCCCCCAAAATTTTGAGGCCCCCATATACATATTCACATCTAGGCCTTCAGGCAATCAGGGCGCTGGGCTGAGCGCGAGCCGCAGTCGCACGAGGGGGCCTCCGGCCTTTGACGATCGACGGTCTCGCGAATCGGAAGTCGAACCAACGCCGAGTCGCCGACGCTTCGCTTTCTTCTCCACGGCTTACGCCTAAACCCTGAATCTCGTGTGCGGCCGCCGATGCCAAGTGAAAGTGACGGAGTCGATGAGTGCCCGGCACCAGCCACGGACGGAAGCGCTTCAAGGCTTCAAGCGTGCAATTCAGCAATTGCAATCTCGTCACCACAGGTACAGCCGTAGCAAACTAGCAATCACGTGCATAAATCTGTTATTATTTGTGTAGGCAAAGGCAATGATTTTTTTTTCATTCATCAGGATTCAGGATTCAGGGCATCAGATCGATCCGACCAATGATGTACTTGTAGACTGTAGTCTGGACTCTGGAGATTAGATTTGTAGTGTGACTTGAACTCGATTCCAATTATACCCAGTCCACCATCATCGCATTAAGGTTCCTACAAATTTTCCCTTTTAATCTTTTATTGGCTGCCATGAGCTTTATCTTGATACCTTCAATAGTTCAATTCTTTATTGGTTACCGTCAGGTTGTTAATTTAGCTTTGTTACTTTGTAATTCATGAAGCAGGCAAGGCAAATTTATTTACCATGTCTTCTAGAATCAGAAAATATGAGTCAGGCAATGAAAATATGCCCTTATTGCATACAGAATTTTATTAACTATTCCCGTTACCGTTGCATCCGCAGAACGAAGCTTCTCCAAATTGAAGTTGCTAAAGACCTACATGTGTAGTACTATGAAACAAGAAAGACTTAATGGATTGGCGACAATTGCACTTGAAATTGAACTTCTGGACAAGCTTAAATATGAAGATATCATTGCAAATTTTATTTCCAAGAATACTAGACGAATGATGCTTTTTAATAGAAGTTGAGATCGATATCGGTATGTAAATTCACTCGTTCCTCATTTAGCATGGATTTTTATGTTAGTAACATCATGAACTCAAACTATATTTTGGTTATTTATATTTTTTTTCAATAATATAGGGCCCCCACTTTGTGTTTCGCACCAGGGCCTCCAAAACTTAGAGACGGCCCTGCAGGTGGGGGCGTGGGGTGAGGTACAGCTCGCGAGCCGGGTGCGAAGGCCAGGCCACGGCGGACGAGCGAGCCGGTTAGGCGGTGATCGCTCGGCGACGGCGACCTCTCCGCCGGTCGGTCGATGGCTCGGTGCCGCCGCGAGTGCAAACTCTTGGTCGATGGCTCTGTGCCGTCGCGAGTGCAAACTCGTTTCGAAGAGTTGGGACCGAGTTAAAACAACGAGCCGTTCCGCAGACCCATCTTATCTCTGCATTGCAATGCGATACGTTTTACGATAAGACTCCAGAGTCCAGTTCATCACAGAACTTCCAGTTCATCGATTAATACCATCACAGAACGAGTTCAACAAAAGAAAAGGTTTCGAGAAACAAACTGATAACTTCTTCAAAAGTATTCAGGTTGTAGTATGGATAACTTATCCTGAATTCCCGACCAACATTTGATATTCATCATGTTAACCTCAGATGTCCAAATGTCAATATGACTGCACTCTAGCCCAGCTGCTATCTGGACAGGTAGAGTAGTAAGCAGGTTCCAGAGTCAAAACTCATAGGCCGCGTTCTGCATTCTGTCAGTAGGGGAAAGGAATTGTATTGACTAATGTCAAGCAAGACACTACTGTTGCAAACCTGCGCCATATTACAATCTGTTTTCCTCAAATATCAGAAAAAAATCACATCTAACAGTGTCACCCAGGTTACTTGCAGCAGGTGGGAGTGGGATTTTCAGTTTCCAGCAAGCAAACCTAAGCATATACTACCTCCGTTCGTCAATTGTCGACGTTTCCGACCATGGATTGAACTAGGAATGAACTAATCTACCCTGTCCGAACGTCATCAATAAGAAAACCGAGGGAGTACAATATAACATAACAGCACGACACCGTCTCCATCTAAAGTCATCACTAGTCAAACACATTGTGCTTAGTTCAACCGAAAATAACATAACACATTGGTATATCCAGGTGAGTAAATAATCAGTCAAGCAAACTCAGAAGAAATACCACTGTAAATGAGTAATGGACTCAAGCCAGAGAGTGATAAATAACCTCTGCGATAGTTAGGCACTTGAGCAGATATGCATTGTATACTCTAAGGTAAGTTTAGTTATCAACCAGAAAAAATGCTGTTCGATTGATATGAGCAAATTATCAACTGATCAATGAAAACAGTGTAATGAACAATGAAAACTCATCTCTGGAGCCCTGAAAAACAAAGGGCAAAACCTAGTGAAGCTAAGGTCATAAGTCCAACAGAAAGTAAACAAAGCGAAACAGAGTACAGCTACTACCAGACTTTCAAAAACTATCTGTCAAAAGTTTCCTGGACATATATCCGGAAACAGGTCACTGGTCCAATATAGTTTCTACTTGATTCTTTGTACAATTTTCTACTTCCATCAATCAGAGTCTAATAGAGTAGTCTGAAACGACAAGAGAACGTCTCAAATGATAGTCTCACCGGTATTTCTTTGACCTTGTAGCGGGGATTCGGCAAGATTTGAAACCCTGGGCTCCTGACTATCGCAAAAATACCAAGGATGGAAAAGGCGCTAGGCGCCCTCTAGGCGGTGACCCTCCACCTAGAGAGTAGGCAAGCCTAGGCGTTTTCAAGGCGACGCGTATATAAAAAAACAGCAGATGAGTGGACCTAGAATTGGACTGAAAGGCCCATCAAAGAAGCCCAATTGTTCAAGCCCAAGTCTGAACAACCATCCCCTGACTTATCCATAGCCAACCCCCGACTCCCACTTCGCCCTCCCCCGCATGGCCGCCCCCCCCCCCCCCCCCAACTCCCCCGCACAGCCGCCGCCGTTGGATGGCTCCTTCCTCCTCCGCCGCAAGCCATCGCCGCCGTTGGATGCCTCCTCCCTCCTCCGTTGGAAGCTGCCGTCGGACGTGGCCTCTCCCCGGCCGCCGCCGAACGTCGCCTCCCCCAACCTCTGCTTCTGTTGCCGCCCGTCGTCGGCGTCCAACTTCCCCGACTCCCTCCTCGCATCTCGCAACCATTTCTAGGCAGATCTGCAGGCGGCCACCGCCCTCCCTTCGCCGCCGACGTGCTGGCGCCGCCTAGGTACCGCCTACCCCCCCTAGGCGAGGTGGTACCTTGCCACCTAGCGCATAGGCGCGCCTAGACGAGCGCGGAACAACGCCTTCTTGAACAGTGAAAAATACTACCTGTCACCAATTATCCGTTCTAATCTTATTTCAGAGCTTCAAGCAAATGGTAAATGATCAAACAACTGACTTCATAACTCCAGCATGATTTTTCACAGAAGACCTACAACATTTAACAACAAATATCAGGCAAAGAATTCAAGATTCATCACATGCCACTCAGCACTCATGGATTGTCATGAGTTTCCACAGGCATATTGAGTACAGCACGATGAATAGTACTAACAGAACAAGCAAAACATATTACTGCATCATCAGTTCATCACTGAGTGCGAATGAAGACACCATCTGTATTGATAATTCGACACCATGAACTCATATTAGTATATTACTCGAATACATAGCCCTAAATCGAACCAAAGAGTAAAATCTCAAGATAAATTTGCTGGTCTTTGCAAAAGCCGGTGCATCAATCGAAACCAACTCTAAGCCAGTAGATTTGTAGGTACACACAAGGACGAACAGGGAAAGCAATAAGCTACAGCTACAAGACTAGATCCACACAATTTCCAGCTTAAGACGAACTTCTCGAGCCCAAGAACCCTACCAGATCTTGCCGTCCGGCCCCCTCAAACCCCAGATCCGGGTGTCGCGAGGAAGGACAACAGCCCTTGGGCCGCGCTGTTGCCCGAGGCCGCGTTGGGCTCGTCGAGGAAGAGGTCCTCGGGCATGCGGAACGCGCCGTGCGCCGCGACGAGGGCCCCGCCGACGAGCAGCCCGGAGATGATGAGCGACGCGACGGAGGTGAAGAAGAGCAGGACGAAGGACGCGCCGACGAGCCCCAGCAGCGTCTCGCGGTCGGAGAAGGTGCGGCCGAAGAGGACGACGGGCTGGTCGGAGGCGCGGAAGAGGTAGAGGAAGCACCAGGCGCCGAGGAGGCCCAGGAGGATGAGGAGCGAGAAGGGGTGCGCCAGGAGCGAGGCCCCCAGCGCGAAGGCGACCACGGCGGCGTAGTTGACGCGGAAGTAGGCGAGGTTGCGGCGCAGGCGGGAGGTGGCGTCGGAGACGGAGTCCGGCTTGGAGAAAGCCGAGCGGTCGAGGAGCTCCCCCCAGGGCCGGCGGTCCGACAGCGAGCGCCGCGCCGAGTCGGAGAGCCTGCTCAGGAAGAGCCGGAAGGCCGGCTGCGCGATCGGCGCGTCGGAGCCACCGGCGGTGGCCGGGGACGATCCGGGGGCGGGGTTGGTCACCGGGAGGAGGGGCGGGGGCGTCGGTGCGGAGGCCATGGCGATGGATTCCGATGGGAAGCGCGTTTCTGCGGGAGAAGGGGAATTGGGGAAAACTTTGCTGCTGGTGCGGTGTTGTTGCCTCGAGGAAAAGGTTGTTGCCTGCCTACTTCCGCGGTTGGGTTGTCACTATATGCTTTCTTGGTACAATCTTATTTGCCAATGACAGTGGGCCAGGTTGTTACATCGACGCACATGTCAGTGACAGGGTGTTTTTGAGAAGCTGTATTTTACTGTCTTTGGGTCGGCGGAAGAGTTGGACCTTGAACCCCGAGTTTTTTGGTATCAACGCAGCCTCTCCTCCGTGTGGACCTGGTCTATGGGTGGTTGTACAGTCTATCAGCTGGGCTAATTGTACCGGGCTACCGGCCCAGTTAGCCCAGTTCATAGTCCTGAAGCTCGCCATTGCATTTTGCATAGTCTCTCACAAGTCTGAACTCTCTCGTAACCTAATCAACCGTATGGCCGCATGGCCCGCATGCATGGCTTTTTTATACTTCTCTAATTACTCAAAGTTAATCAAATAATATTTTTATAGCACAATATTCATTTTCTCACCTTATTTGTTAATCTCAATATCATAATACTTATATTAATCTAATTTAAAAGGAATACCCGGCTTTCTTATCTATACTAAAAGGATCGAGTTCTTTTTAAACTTTTGCTACCCACCAAAACCCATTATACCCCTCACAATGGACCCACCTGGACCCACGTTGAAGAAAGAAAAAGGAAATATTGCAAAAGTTTTTTTTGACAGAGCGAAAAACCCCGTGTGAGTTCACCTCTAGCCCCCCGTTTTTTTCACCAGTGTTTTTTGTACTCACTTTTCATGGAAAGAAAAAAATGAGTTTTTTTAAAGGAATCATCGTCCTAACCGGTAAAACCCCCACGGAGCTTTTTTTTGGAAAGGAATAAACTAGCTTTTTTTACTGAAAAAACAAGTTTTTTTAAAGAATCAACGTCCGAACCGATAAAACCTCCTCGCAGTTTTTTTGTCTATACACAATTATCCCGTATTGCTAATAAACAATAGATTGGAGAGCTTTTCTCCATATAAATAAAGACCAATTATCTCAAAAAATCATGCGCCTCTGGATTTGAGAATACCTAAAGCTCTTTATAAATGAGAGTGAATATAAAATATTTTTAAAAGCGCTTCGCATGACTGGTACGTTTACCTTGACCCACTCAAGTAACATTGTTTTAATACCTATGTGTCATCGATAAACTCATCAATAAACATGCGGCAAAGTTCTTGCTAGTATTAATCTAATTTACAACGTCATTACGGTGCTTTCTTCCAGAGCATCCAACAGTACCTGGCTTGGTCCCAGATACATTCAGTAGTACAGTCCGTGATGTCGAAGCCCATGCGCATCCATGCAATTAGTGCAAAAGAACTCTCCGCGATCAGACGATATGTGGTTTCAGCAGCAGTATCACACTATCACAGATGGGGCATACATCATCATCTATAAGACTATCTCCAATAGGACTTGAAGACCCAAATCCAAAATGAGTCTCTGATAAGACTGTTTCAGGGTCTAACAGAGGACCTATACCAAACATAAAATGGATTTTCAGGAGAGAGAGGACCAAAATTTGAGTATCCTCTCTCCTAAAGACAGGGGCGGAGCCAGGATTTCATCTTAGGGGGGGCCAAGTAGAGTGACCACATGCAAATGTTATACTCAGTATATGCCATGACAACATTGCACTAGCCCATGTATCAAAAAATTATGCCATCTATCTATACTTGTCTAATTATATAGGTGATGAATACTATCACTTGGCTAATAATGAGCGCTACCGCAACTACAAAGAACAAACTTAATTACTCGTAAAAAAAGAACAAACTAAATCTGATAAATCGATTGTAATCTGAGATGTGCCATCAAACTGTATGTGTGACTCAAGTAAGATCCATGGACTAAACCTATGTGGTCATGATGTGAGTAGCTAGACCTTGACTAATATAATTGTATTTTTCCTTCACTAATTCATGACTATTTGCTGCAACTCTATAACCTTGGGAGGGGCCATGGCCCCTGCTGGGCCCCCTTGGCTCCGCCCCTGCCTGAAGACCCATTCACAAAAGGGTTTTCTTTTGCGTTTTATTGTTGGCAAAGACCAAAAATAGATATGAAACTCTTTAATTGTAGCGCTATGCAAATACGAAATGGATGTTGTATTTTGGGTCTCATTGTTGAAGATAGTATAATTGCCTTCAGGTTGCGCCTGCACTTGAGACGGCGCTGGACCATGAGCCATCCAAAGAATTGCACCTTCGGCGGGGCCGCGGGGCAAGATTATTCCACACAAACTGGAAGGAAAGGATTTTTGTTCCTTCTAGCTTTTGTTGCGATAAATATTCTGTTGTGTTGGTGTTGAGCATTGCACAGGATCTATTTTTCATGTCATTTGCAGCAAAAGAAACCACCGACCTCCGACAATTGTTAGGATTAAAGATTGAATCTCTAGTAGTAGATCTACCTCGGGTGCATTAACTTTGATAATAAAAGAGAAGTTCTTATTCCTATTCGACTACAACAGCACTAACACTACTAACAAAGAAAACAGGAAGGCAGACCGTCGGTGGTAGTGGGCGCAGTGGGTGCCGGAGCCGCCATGTCTTGGGTCACCGGCTTGGGGTCGGCGATTCGGGATTGGCGGCGTAGATCGGGTTGATGGCACCGACAGCGGGCGATGTAGTAGGACGGCGGTGTAGGTGAAGCTTCCCGCCGCTCCAGTGCTCCCTCGGGTCGGATTAGGGTTTGTAGGTGGGGTTTGTGGCGGCTCGGTGAACCTCGTACTAAGCGCTGTGGCCCTCACCTCCTCTTTATAGCACTATGCGATGGGGGACCACCAACCATGGTTAGGATTGGGCGCCCCCGACTAGGGCGCAGAGAAAGGCCCGTTACGGCCTTTGGGTCGTAAAGGGAAGAGATCGTACTAACAATCTCCCTCTCGATCTCTTCTTAAAACTTGCATCTCAGCCTCTCGTTGTGTATCCACTCCATCACAGACAACCATACCGAGCATGGGTCATATTAATCGTAATAACAACCGGATTAATCAGCCACAATACACTCATCCATTCTGAAGGATCTGACTAGGCCCTGTCCAGGAATCACAGGCTTTCCCTTAAACCCATACCGGTAACGTGTTCTCTAAACACACTGGGTGGTAAGCCTTTAGTTAGCGGATCCGCAAGCATCTCTTTGGTACAAATGTGCTTCAGACTTATTGTTTGATCCTGGATTTTGTCCTTAACCATATAGAACTTTATCTCTATGGGTTTGGTAGCATTGCTCGACCTATTGTTGTGAGCATAGAATACTGCGGGCGCATTGTCGCGGTACAGTCTTAGTGGTCTGTCTATATGGTCCACTATTTTTAACTCAGGTATGAATTTCTTTAGCCACATCACCTGTCATGTTGCCTCATAGCATGCAACAAACTCTGCATACATCGTGGATGTTGCAACTAGCTCTTGCTTAGAGCTTCTCCATGTTGCAACTCAGCCTTGAATATCTTAAACTTATCCAACGTCTCTGACTTTTCTTTCATTGGATAGATGTAACCATAGCGCGAGTAATCATCTGTGAATGTGGTGAAGTACTCAAAACCATCAACAGACATTACATTAAACGGACCACAAATGTCCGTGTGAATTATTTCTAACACACTTGTGCTATGCTTCGCGCCTTTCTTTATTTGCTCAGCAAACTTGCCTTTAATGCAATCTATGCACTGATCTAAGTCTGAAAACTCTAAGGGCGGTAGAATTGATTCTTTTACTAAGCGTTCTATCCTTCCCCTCGAAATGTGGCCTAAACGACAGTGCCACAATTTTGAAGAGACGCTATCAATTCTTTTTTGCTTTCTATTTGTAGATGTGGAGACAATCTCTGTCTCACACTCATTCGAGTCGCAAACATTCACAGAATCACGCGTTGACAACATATAGAGTTGGTCTTGTCGGATGGCAAGACCCACACAAACTGTATTGTACTCAAGAATACATTGTATATTATCAAAATGACACTTAAAGCCACTGTCTGCTAAACGTGATAATGAAATCAAACTTCTATTTAATGAATGCATAAATAGGACATCATGCGGCTGAAGAGTGAAGCCATCCTTTAACTTGATGGGGAGTTCTCCTATAGCCTCCACTTCAGCTTTGACGCCATTAGCAACTCTAATGCTTCTTGCGCCTCTTGCTAGGGTCTGACTCGAACGGAATCACTGCATAGAATTAGCAACATGAATAGTTGTACCTGAGTCAATCCACCATGTGGACCTCGAAAAACTTAAATACAAGGATTCATCTACAAATGTGATTACATCTTCATCATTAGCCAGCATGTGCTTGAGCCACTTGGGACACTCTTTCTGCTAGTGGCCTTCTTCCTTGCACCACAGTCATTGATTATTGCTGACTTTCTTGGACTGGTCGTTCTGAGCGGGACCTTTCCCATGAGGCTTAGCGTTACCGTTGGAAGGAACACTCGCGTGTTGGTGCTTCGCTTTGTAGCCCTTGCTACCAAAGCTTCTTTTCTTGTTGTTGTTATGCTACACAAAAGAGATGGAGCCTCCATTTTGTGCCTTCAGTCATCCCTCTTCTTGCTGACACATGGACATAAGCTTGTGCAGGTCCCAATTCTCATTCTGGGTGTTGTAGTTGCATACCAACACACCAAACTCAGGCGGCATTGACCTGAGCACCAAGTGCACTAGGAACTGCTCGGGCAAACCCATATCCATGGCGGTAAGTTTACCGTTCACGTTGCTCATCTTGAGAATGTGATCTTTTACACCACCTCCTCCATACTTAATGGAGAGGAGCTTCTCGATCAGCGTGCTAGCATAAGCCTTCGAATGCGTGTGGTGCTGTCGCTCCACTATCGCCAGATACTGAGCGGCAGTGTGTACATTACCATCCGCATCCTTCTCTGGAATGGATGCCCTGATCGCATCAGACATCTTTGTCTGCATTATCTTTAGGCACTTCTTGTTCACAGCTGCCACTTGGCCCTCTCTAGGTCCTGTGCAGCGATGGCGTCAGCATTGGCGCGCTGTCGCGCCTGGAAGACTGCAGCATCCTCATTCTCAGCTCTATGAGACGACCTATGAGACCGTTGATGTGTAGCAATATACCTGCCCTTATCGTCCTTTCACGCTTAGCTTTGTACGGCCTAGAGTTCTTAGGGCAAGTACATTGGTGCCGTCTTATAGGCAGTCTCATACAGTGACACGTAATCTTGAGTCGACTTATCAGACAACCTATACAATAGGTTGTTGTTTTAGTTGTTTGGTAGTAATACAATATCCCTTAATTTATGGGGAAATAAAAAATTTTATTGGTTGCATGGCAATAAAACTCGTACAATGGTGGAAGAGTTGTCTCATAGTCCTAAACTTTAGCTCATGAGGCGGTTGTTTCGCAAAACAACGACCTCCTTCTCTCACATCGTTCTCTCTCCTCCACATCAGTAAAAATTCTACGTGGTAGTGTATGAGACGACCTATCAGACCGCTTATGTGTAGCAATGTACCTGCCCTTAGAGGAGGCACTTAGCTTAAAAGAACTAGGAGTATTTTTTCTGTCCACGTCATATACACTAGTAGGTTCTTATAAAAAGGAGAAGATGCTTAAGTTTACGTCTAGCGTTAAAATGCTAAGAGAATCTCCAAGAGACTAGTCAAATCATTTTCTAAAGTTAAATTTAGCTATTGTTACAGAAAAATATTTTCAACAGACTCTATAAATGACCCTCCACATTTAGTGGTTCTCCTCACCTCATTCGCTAGCTATTTTTAGCTATCCTACCTCACTAGCCATTTTTACAGAATCTGTTGGATCACTCTATTATTTGTCCTATTATTTGTTAGTCAAATATATTTTTGAGAGTAGCTAAATCAGTAAATTTGACTAGTCTTTTTAGCTAATCTCTCGGAGATGCTCTATGTTGGCGGTCGTTACAACCCAAATTCGACCACCAATACACGGGAATAAATGAGAGACTATGCAACATTCCATGTACTTAGGTTTTATTTCTAATGGAGTTCCACGAGTTTTGGTGAGTGTCGCTTGTGCAGGTACAACATTGCGAAATACGTGCTATAGGGGTCGGAAATGACTAAATCGGCCGAACGACCCGTTCGGCCGGTTACCCCCCTTAGTCGTACAGGCCGCCGGGAGCCGTCCACGTCTACAACAACCAAGCAACGACTGTGCAAGCCACGTAGGACGCCCGCCAACTCATTTCGGAGCACCGACACATCATCCTGGGCCGAATCAACTCAAACCCAAGCACCAGAGGCCAGCCCAAGGGGTCCAGGAGCAAGAGGCGGTGCACGGGGGGCGTTCTGGGCTGAAAGCCCAGTTCGGCCGAACCCACCAGTTCGGCCGAACCGCCCCCAATGCACCAACCGCCTCCAGGAGTGCATCCATGCCGTCCAGAGCCAAGGCAGTGGATCCAGGGGTTCGGCCGAACCGACCTGTTCGGCCGAACCCGGTCTCCTCGCCCGAATCAACAGGGAATATCCCCTGGATCCCTTGGCGGTTACTCCACTCCAAACCGCCTTAGGACACCTATATAAGCAGTGGCATACACCTTGTATCAAACACAACACAAGAGTAGAGTGAGCGTTGCCAAGTTCCGCCACTTGTATCAGTAGAATAGGGAGAGAGGAGAGGTGAGCGTCCCGGAGAGGAGCCGGAGTGTCGGCCCCTCTTCCCGCTGTACCTCTACGGATGCGGCTCTGCTTCGAGTGACATCCGGGTCATGTCTGGTAACTCTTGTATCTCTTTCTGATTAATTGAGCATTCAGTTCTTACATCTATATACTTGTCTCGTTCTTCGTTCAATGCTTAGTTGATTGGTATAACTGTATACTGGTTGCTTAGCTTGGGTGCTTATCTTGCTATAGGAGATAAGTAGTTATTGACTAGTGTAGGAGTGGTTCCTAGACTTGCCAGTAACCTTAGTTTCTGCCCGTCGCAACGGAGGTGGTAGCCGTAAGGTGGTGACAGCCCTTTCGGTCTTCGTAGTCCATCACGTTAGTTCCGGTGTCCTAGGACCCAAGGTTCAGGGTAACCGGCAACCCTTCTCATCCCTGTCTGTGTGTTGGAGGCTCTGTAGTCCCAAAGCAAGTATCTATCTGTATCTTCTGCTCTGCTCAGTCAATCGGTAGAATACCCTTACCAGACCTGTACCCTCTCTACCCTCCTACCTCTTCTCTTCTCTCCTTGTTGTCGTCATCCACCTCATCCATTTCATTCATCCACTCCATCTACCTAGGACAACTTAGTTTAGGATTAGTACACTTCTTGTTCCCCGTGGAAATCGATACCTTGGAATACTCCCGGGTGAAAGCTACATCGGTATCCGTCTGCTTGCGGATTTATCTGTAGGCCGTAAGGAGTGCCAACAAGCTTTCTGGCGCCGTTGCCGGGGAACGGTAGCTGTTCTGATTCCGAACCCAAGTTGTCCGTGTATCCCACCACCATCCACCATATGGATTCCACTCTCACCTTACGTCAACACTCGGCTCCAACGGGCGATTGTTTGGAGCCACCACCATCATCACATCCCATATCCACACCCAGCTATGAGCTACGTCCCGGCTTCATAGCCATGGTTCGTGAGCAATCGTTCTCAGGAACGAAGGCCGAGAGTCCATACGCGCATTTGCGCGAGTTT
The DNA here is from genome assembly GCA_033239725.1 of Echinochloa phyllopogon. Classification (NCBI taxonomy): domain Eukaryota; kingdom Viridiplantae; phylum Streptophyta; class Magnoliopsida; order Poales; family Poaceae; genus Echinochloa; species Echinochloa phyllopogon. Next base: position 22,470,629 of record BTCW01000012.1, read on the forward strand.
GAGCAACTCTGCTCATGCCTGACCATTGCGGGCATGACACAAGAGACACTCAAATGGAAGCTATTCTCGTTTTCACTAGCAGGAGGAGCAAAGAAATGGTACTCTCTGGCTGTCAGTACTATGGACGGGAGCTGGGAAGTTCTCAAGGAAAAATTCTGCCTAAACTTCTTCCCAGTCTCCAAGGTAGCCAGTCTCCGAACGGAAATCATTAACTTTAAGCAATTAAAGGGAGAATCGTTAGGAGCTGTCTGGGCTCGTTTCAAGCAAATACTGGCCTCAGGACCGGACCTAAGCCTACCAGAACATGTTGTTTTACAACACTTCAGCCTTGGCCTCTGTCCCGTAGCCACCACTTTCTTGGACTCTGCTTCAAAAGGGTCGTTTTTTCATTTGACTCCCAGTGAAGCGAGGATAGTCCTGGAGCGTATCCTGGACGACACTCCCTACACTGGAGTCTATGATGAACTCCCCGATGAAGAAGAGAAGCAGCCTAAACCTGAAGAGCCTGTACACCAACAATCCAAATCTATCAGCTCTTACATTCCATCAGAACCCGATGCTCAATTCGAACCACAACCTTACTCTAGCCTGGACTACCATCATCCACTCTACACCACTCCCTATGATTTTGACGATGATCTATTCGATGACATCGACTGTGCCATAAGTTTCCCACGGGAACGATGTGTAGAGCAAAAAGATCCACCCCCCGACAAGGAAGCATTAGAATATCAAAGAGAGTACTTAGGCCGTCTCTCTGCCATCAAGAGTCGGGAATGACTAGACGAGGCAGAAGCCTCGACCGAGGTAGTTAAAATGCCCAAGAGAATCCGAACAATCTTTTGTGAAGTTATGGGCATGGACAAAGAAATCGGGTATGACCCGAGCCTCGGAATCAACATAATATCTAGCTCCTTGGTGCGAGCCCAACTTCCCGATGAACCATGGTCATCATCTCAGAAACATCTAAGGTTCATATCAGGAAGGGTCCTCGACTGTTTAGGGATCTTGCGGGTCATACTCGTTAAGATTAACGACCCTGAACTTTTCCTGGATTTCCATATCTTTGACCTACCTGAAAATTCCACACATTCCATCTTTATTGGTAGGCCAATCATGAAAATCCTAGAAAATTCACCAATAATCCAGCTAGAGCTTAGGATCGGAGAAGAACTCGTCCCAGTCTCTTATTCCTATTCCTTGAATACCCTAATAGAGACAGACCCCGATTCTGATCCAATAGAGGAGGTCATGTCAACAACTCTGGCAGACTTAGAGCAACCTTACCTAGAAGAAGATGCCCAATTCCTTATGGAGGAAGAAGAAATTCATCCTCCAATCGAGCCTAAGCCTCTTTCCTCTAGACTGAAGTACGCTTCTCTCTTTAAGGACGAATACACTCTAGTGACCATCAGTGGCAGACCCCTGGAACCCAACCGACTTCCACGGTCCTGGAGGAGGATCGATCAGTCTCAGGACACTCGATCCAAGATTTCAAAGGGATTACTCATAACCTTCATACACATCATATCCCTGTCTCATCTTATCTTGGGGTCGCTAGGCAATTGTCACGGAGATTTGTCTTTGACCGAGGAAAGACTAGATTTAAAGCCAGAGGCGATCATCTTCCCTTGTCATACTCCCAAATACGACCCTATGCGTACACCTCCCACGAGTAAAGGGGATTCGTAGTTCCTTGGCCACACCGGGCTTTATAGGTGTCTCATCGAAAATTTCTCTCAAATAGCCCGGTCGTTGACCAATCTCTTGGCCAAGGAAACCCCTCTCGTCTCTAATCAAGAGTGTTATGCTTCTTTTCACACCCTAAGAAAGCACTCAATTCTGCTCCCATCATCCGGTCTCGCGACTAGAGCATCCCATTAGAAATCATGTGTGATGCGAGCAATTATGATGTTGGAGCTGTTGTGGGCCAAACCAAGGACAAGAAGCATTATGCTCACTGGCCCCAGCTCAACTACGCAACCACGGAAAAAGAAACTCTTAGCAGATGTGTTTATTGTAGACAAATTCCGGTCCTACCAAGTTGGGGATAAGGTCATAGTCTATTCAGACCATGCTGCTCTGAAGTATTTCTTGGCCAAAAAGGATGCGAACCCAAGACTCATTCGTTGGGTCTGTCTCGGGTATAAGTCCCGTTTGATCTTTCCATCAGCGATTTTCTTACGGGGTGATACGCTCCTCAAGGCCACAACACTAGAGCCGTGGTACGCCACCATAGTTGACTTCATGGTGTTAGGGTACGTCCCATCAGGTGAAAATAGGAAAAGATTGGTTTATGAGAGCAGACTTCACCTATGGGACGATCCGTATCTCTTCTGGATACAAGATGGACTCAGACGATGCATACCTGCACCTGAGGCACATAAAACCTGGGAGAGATATCATGCAGCACCTTGTGAACGACATTATGGAGTGTTTAGAACAAAGGTCTGGCAATATGGAGATGCTAAGAAATTTAGCAAGAGATGCCCACACTTCTAGAAACACGGGAATATAAGAGACGCAAAGCCGCTTACCAGTAGTCTTCAAGTAGAAATCTTTGATGTATGGGGAATAGACCCCATGGGTCATTTCCCTAACTCAGAGAACTATGAGTTTACTCTGGTAGCCATAGATCCCGTCTCTAACTGGGTAGAAGCCAAGCCCTACCGAGCCGCAGCCACCAGGCACGCTAAGCAAATGTCCCATGAAACATCTTTCCTCGCTAGTCATAGGGGCTCCTATCTCATTGACTCCATCTTGCGGAAATATCTAAGTTTGGGGGAGCCACATTTTATAGCCACACCTCTCACCCCTAAACTAGCTAGTGGTCAAGCAGAACATCCAACACTCACATCAAGAACGTTCTGCAAAAAGATCGTCAATGAGATAGGTGTGCACTAGAGAGATAGACTCCGTAAAAGCACTTTGGGCAAACTAGAACACTCTAGTTTGGGAAAATTAGGACAATTCGGCCAAACCATGTTGGTTCGACCGAAGGACCCCTCTTTTGCCCCCTGAGCGTCCTTTTGGACCCTTGATCCTATCTCTATCCCATCTTGTCTCGAAGTCGCTAGGAAAATGTTGGGGAAAGCTGCTTGTCGATCTCAAATCAGAAACCATCCTCCATCACTTTCCCGAACACGACCAAGTGTTCACATTTCCCAGCCGCCATGACCACCCAATCCTTATCCAAAGACCTTTCCTCACCCAAGGGCTCCCTCTCCATGAGTATGACAAGTCCACTAACGAAGAAAGCCATGGAGGAGGGAGAAGAGAAACCCATGGTTGAAGAGCCTGAAAAAGAACTGGCACAAACCAGCCAGAAGTTGAGCAACCGGGATGAGAAGGTCACTGAAGGCGAGCCTTGGCAGATGGACAAGAACAATGTCCTCTTCCAAGCATTCACAACCAAATTCAAGAGGCTCGCCAAAGCCACATGACATCTAGACCTTTACAATCCATCTATAGAGTAGATGTCATGTAGTTGTATCTTTTAGAGCACTATTAGTTTCAATTTATTTTCCAATTCAATTTCCCTTTGCTTAAATCATTGTTTAGGAGGTGCTCTAATTATTTCCCTTCCAACACATTTTGTTTCCAACCTTAGCTTGATGAATAAATAAAATCAGAGTTGAATGCAGAAAGAATAAAATTGTCGCTTCGGTTGGTGCATTTGAGCCAACCGGAGATTGCCCTGTTTAATGAAAAGATACATGAGTACATGCATGGCACAGTGCAGGAGCAGGACGAGAACGAGCAGGCCGACCAGCTGACTCAGTACCTTTCAAGGATTGAATCCCTACCAGTGAAGAGTCCAAGCTTGGGGGAGGACCCACATCAGGTATGTTCCGAATTACTCAGCACTTTGGTCATTCAATTGAAAATACCAATTAACTCCCAACCATGTATGGAATGAAACATATGCCTCTCACTTTAGAAATGATGAATAGTTGCTCTGTCACTAATTTTGCTAGTACTTTGTTGCAACTAGTTGCTTGACTATGCTTGAGTTATTTGGCATGAGTAGAAATGAACCTGAAAACCTTGTGGGAGCATATGCCTTATTCCAAGTCTCGGTTGTTGTGGGGATTGATATAGTGAGACTTCGGTTGAATTCTATTTCGGCTCTTAGTATGGTGAAAATCTCGGATGTTTATGTTTTCAAAAATAAAACAAAGTTCCTCATTGGTCAAAAATTCCTACCAGAGCCATATGATAGGATTAGTTCTAAACTTTCTACCATATGCTGCTTGTCATCTTAGTGAGCCTTGTCAAATTGTTGTAACCTTTGAGGGATCTTTCATGCTTTCAAGATCGAGATTCACAAACACTCCACCTCTCACTTGCAATTCCTACACTGGGAGTTAGCAAAACCATGCCATCATCCATTCCACAAAAATAAACTTCATGTTCTCTGATTCCCTCTCCAAATATCTTTGAAGTAGAGGCATGGGATATGCAAAAAGAAAAAGAAAAGCATGCCAAGTGGCATGGCAAAAATATGAGAAAAAGAAAAGCATGCCAAAAAGGCATGGAAAAAAAAAGGGAATAAAAGATAGCCCATGCTCTCGAAAAATAAATAAAGGAGAGGAAGAATCATTCCATGAAGTTCCACCAAATTCCACTCCACATATTTCACTCCATATATCCCACACACTTGCACTTCTCGATCTAAGAGTGTGATTTGATTCTCCTAAGGTCCGGTCTTTGACTTAGCAAAATATAAGATGCTTGTATGCCTTTATCCTTTGTCCCTGAGCCACACAAAAAGCTAAATTAGATGTTAGGATAAAAAGAAGGCAAAGCCTTTGGTGAGGAATCAAATACACTTGAGCGATTGAGTGAGCCAATGAGGAACAATTTATCTTTTCACAAAAGGGTGAAAACTCCGAGATAGGATCCTGAAAAGAGTAGAGTGGAATAAAACTAAGTTAAATTGTTCATCCTTTCAACCGCCCAAGATAAGGAGATTGCTATAAGCCCCATAGGTAAAATGGTGAATTAATACCTTGCTAATAATTCAAGTAAATTTGAGTACTAGTTGTTTATAAAGTTACCTGTAAGAGAAATGACATTGTAGCAACTCCTGATCCAACGAGCCTAAGTTTTATCTTTGCTCGAGGACGAGCAAAGAGCCAAGCTTGGGGGAGCTTGTTGGTGGTCGTTACAACCCAAATTCGACCACCAATACGCGGGAATAAATGAGAGACTATGCAACATTCCATGTACTTAGGTTTTATTTCTAATGGAGTTCCACGAGTTTTGGTGAGTGTCGCTTGTGCAGGTACAACATTGCGAAATACGTGCTATAGGGGTCGGAAATGACTGAATCGGCCGAACGACCCGTTCGGCCGGTTACCCCCCTTAGCCGTACAGGCCGCCGGGAGCCGTCCACGTCTACAACAACCAAGCAACGACTGTGCAAGCCACGTAGGACGCCCGCCAACTCATTTCGGAGCACCGACACGTCATCCTGGGCCGAATCAACTCAAACCCAAGCACCAGAGGCCAGCCCAAGGGGTCCAGGAGCAAGAGGCGGTGCACGGGGGGCGTTCTGGGCTGAAAGCCCAGTTCGGCCGAACCGCCCCCAATGCACCAACCGCCTCCAGGAGTGCATCCATGCCGTCCAGAGCCAAGGCGGTGGATCCAGGGGTTCGGCCGAACCGACCTATTCGGCCGAACCCGGTCTCTTCGCCCGAATCAACAGGGAATATCCCCTGGATCCCTTGGCGGTTACTCCACTCCAAACCGCCTTAGGACCAGACCTGTACCCTCTCTACCGTCCTACCTCTTCTCTTCTCTCCTTGTTTTCATCATCCACCTCATCCATTTCATTCATCCACTCCATCTACCTAGGACAACTTAGTTTAGGATTAGTACACTTCTTGTTCCCCGTGGAAATCGATACCTTAGAATACTCCCGGGTGAAAGCTACATCGGTATCCGTCCGCTTGCGGATTTATCTGTAGGCCGTAAGGAGTGCCAACACTCTACCAGGTGTAGTTGAGCTTATTTAAGCACCTATTTGCATTTAAGATATTAGCCTTTTCACATGTGTTGATTTGTCAATACCCTTACTGTGCTTTATACTTGTCCGAAACATCGGATTAAAAATCCTCAAGCCACAAACAAATCATCTCAACTGAAAACTGTAAAAAGCTTCACCCAGTTTGTAAAATAGGAAAAAGTAGGAGTTTCAAATAAAATTGCAAATCGCAACCCAATTTTATTTTCAGCAATTGATATTTAAGAAGCTTTCTCATAAAATATTTTCATTTTAGAATTGATTTCTGAAATCCTGTCAGAAAGAAATCACAGTAGGGATCACCTAAGTTTTATTTCCAAGAAAAAGAAAGAAAGAAAAACACTAGCAATGACAAAAAAAGCTCAACCAATGAAGGCACATATCCTTTGGAAATTTTTTTAGGGAACATCAACTCACTCCACAACTGATGAAACACAGAGAAGAAAGTAGTGTGTAAACTTACAGCCAGCTGAGACACATATTCCTAGAAATCTTGTGAGAGTGGATGGTGGGCCAAGTAATATGTTTCTTAGCCAACCTATTATATGGATGGGCTGTTAGTTGGCTATAAGTGATGTGGCAACAATATATAGTCCAGTTGATGGTTGTATTATTAGCCTTGCTCTAATGTATTGAGTTGCTTTGCTTTGGGAACTAGGAATGTCCGCATTTTAGGGATCTCCTTTCCTCCTATGCAATAATTTTCTTCCATCTCATATGCAATAATTAGTCATTCAAACCTTATGGTTTCTATTATCTCCTATTCTAATGCATGCAGGAAAACACGATATTTGGGGAAACTCGAATTTATTGTTGGATCAAAAAGATTGAGGACTCGTTTGCTTCGAACCCTAGAGCAGGCAACTTCGAAATGGCAGCATGTCCAGCCCCGAACGTCCAAACTCCAACACCTGGATTTATTGCATGGAACAAGCAACAAGGTGGCTAGGTTTAGAACTAAACAAGCCTTGATACTATGTCATCGTAACGAATATGGTATTGCTAACGTGAAGCGAAAGACTATGATCAAACGCACAAACTTACATGGTGAAGTAAAGTTGCGCCTTGGTGTAAGAAGAATCGCATAAGAGTATTATTGTTTGAAGGAAAAAGGCATGATCAATTGGGAAGCCTATAAGGAACACAGAGAAAGTATGCGGAAATCATTCATACTGTTCGCCATGCTAGCAAGATACAAAGATCATAGTATAAAAACCGGATACTTCTACTTGTGCAATCATCGAAATTTCCATTTGGTATTCGTAATGAGTCCGCTGTACACTATGCCGCGGAAAGAAGAATTAAAGAAAATAAGACAAATTCTTCATAAGAGAGAAGCTTACGATCCTACTAACAACAAAACTACTCTTGGTACACATGTATCAAATTTGGTCAGAGGTATTGGCAAAGTGCCGGAAAATATGGGAGGATTTATGCGAGTATGGTTGCTCTACCTCTTTGCGATAGCTATATCTTGTATTATAGTACTTTATGGTTAAGTGAATTTATGTAGAAAATATTACTTTGGTTTATGAATTCTAGGCGGTGCTTGTTCAAATAATATGATAACTCTTTACATGTATGAAACTTTGTTTCCATTAAGTCATTTTGTATTTTTCCATAAGGTACCTGTGTTTGAATTTATCTTTTAGAAATATAACTTTTTTTAGTGCCCCAACGCATCTACTAAATGTCTAAGAATTTTTGAAAAAAAAAATCAACGCGTGGTCTTCCTCGTCATTACACCATATTTAATTATATTGGATACACTCCATTAGGCCAGTAAGTGGGTTTCATGGAGACTTTTATAGCTTTAGTTGTTGACGTGGCAGAGATGAGAGGATCGTGCGTTTCATGACTTGAGAGAAGTTTTCCCGTAAAATCCATCTGCACAATGAAACTGTACTGAGGCTGGCCTCATGGCAGTAAATATGTTTGGTATTATCTCTGTTCTAAAATGTAGGTCGTTTTGGCTTTTCTAGATTCATAGTTTTTGATATGTATCTAGATATACATTATGTCTAAATTTATAGCAAAAGCTACCTATTTAGAAAGCCAAAATGACCTACATTTTGGAACGGAGGGAGTACCGTACTCACCATAGTTGCTTCCATGTCATTGTGTTCCCTTTCTTTTTGCTAAAATATACTCTACAGAAAGGCGATGATTTGCGTAGTCCATATTAATGGAACAGTCGTAGTCCATTTCACCGTTGCTGAGCACATCCTCACTCGATCACAAGCACGTAGTTCGTGCACATCCTCAGCTTATCTAGTCGAGGCAAGCCCGTTTGCTGCTCAGCTCACGACCGTTACGTTACAAATATTGATCGTCACAAAGTAGAAGCAGGTTAAGTGTTAAACTTAAAACATGGATCTCTAGCGGTAGATCTAGCATGGATACAAATTTTAATAATAAAAGATGATGTCTTTGATCCTAGATCTACAACACAAACATTAACACGAACACAATCATGGGTATAGAGTCACAGATCATCGTTGGTAGAGGGAGCAAGAGCAGGAGGTGCAGCCATCGGTGTTATCGGTGGCGCAGGGGTGTCGCCGGCGTGCTCGGTGAGGGAGGCGAGGCGGTGTCATCGGAGCTGGGGGTCGATGGCACCTCTTCCGGATGATGTATGTCGGCGATGGCAGCGGTAAAGCTTCCCGCTGCTTCAGTGCTCCCTCGGTCTAGGGTTTGTAGGTGAGGTATGTTGACGGCGCAGCAAACCTCATGATGTGTGTCGTGGCCCCACCTCTTTTTTAGCATTGTGCGATGGAGGTCCACCAGTAATGGTTAGGATTCGGCGCCTCCGACTAGGACGCTGCATGGAGCCCGTTACGGCCTTCGGTGTAGAGATGGAACACCAAGTGCCTGTCAACAGCTGCAAAATCGGAGCGACATGACCCGTGCGAGGAGGCGTGACTTTGTGTGCATGAATCGAGAGTCCCGATTTCACTACAGAACCTGGGCCTTGTTTACATCCTAAATTTCACCTCTAAAGTTCACTATGCAAAAAGAAGATTCCCATCACATCAAAATATCGGCACATGCATAGAGTACTAAATATAGATGAAATCAAAAACTAATTGCACAGTTTTGTTGTACTCTGTGAGACGAACATTTTGAGCCTAATTAATCAATTTTTAGATAATTTTTCACAAATATAAACGAAATGCTACAGTGGCGCACGCACTACAAGGGGCCAAATTTGGGGTGCAAATTTTGCATCTAAGCCATTGTTTAGATGCAAATTTGGGGGTGAGGATTTGGGGAAAGATGTCACTTCGCTGTAAATGCGTCACTTTAGCATTTCGTTTGTATCTGTGAAAAATTGTTCAAAAATTGATTAATTAGGCTCAAAATGTCCGTCTCGCCGAGTACAACAAAACTGTGTAATTAGTTTTTGATTTTATCTACATTTAACACTTCATGCATGTGCCGATATTTTGATGCGATGATAATCTTCTTTTTGCATAGTAAATTTTGGGTTGCTTTTTGGAACTACGGAAGGCCTAAATAAGGTCCTGAAGTCTGTAGATTGAACTAACTAGCTGCACTGCTGCAGCGATGTCTTGCTGGCAGGCTTATGGTGTACCGCTCCCCATGGCATACCGCTCCTGTCATTGAACTAACTCGAAGTTTCCATAGAAGTTTCTCTCTCTGACCTTAGACAAACCATGCTAAAATTATACTTGCCGTACGATGCGCGCCAACAGGACAAGCCGAACCATTCGGAGCGACGCGCGTCTCGAGGAGGCCGCGCACCTGCTGGCCGCGGAGGGCTCGAGGGTGGCGCCGCTGGCGTCCATCTGGGCGGCCAAGAAGGGCTCACCGGCGCCGCAGTTTGAGGCGAAGCCGAGCGGCGGCGTGGGCATGCAGGGCGACGACCAGAGCTCGTTGAGCGGCGGCAACAGCAGCAGCAGGGGCGAGCACGGCAAGAAAGCAAGGAGGCCGAGAAGCAGGGAAAGGCAACCTTGCAAGAAGAGCTGCTCTGCGACAAGGTCCGTCCCGCTCTACCACCTGATTCTGATTTTTTATGAAGGCCGATTCTATGAGAAAAGTGATTCTGTGACTAAAAATAATTCTGTTTGATTCTCAATCATAAACTCTCTAAATCAGGATGAAGAATCACTTCACAGAATCAGAAGAAGCTACTTTTTTCAGCTCCCAGCCCCTTAGTTCATTTCAGAGAATCACTTCACAGAATCAACAGTGAATCACTTTTCTCTGGAAAACTGCTTGGCAGAGCTCCTCCTGGATTCACCGGAGAATCAACTCTGGGAGCTCTGCCAAATAGGGACTTAGTGTACCCGCCCAGTGCAGCAAGCCATGGCATTGTTTAGATGTAAAATAGGGTGGAGATTTGGGGGTTTGTGGTCACTTCGTAATCATTGCGTCACTGTAGCATTCGTTTGTACGTGTGAAAAATTGTCCAAAAATTGATTAATTAGGCTCAAAGTGTTCGTCTCGCAGAGTATAACAAAATTGTATAGTTAGTTTTTGATTTCATCTACATTTAGTACTCCATGCATGGGTCGACATTTCAAAGTGATGAGAATCTTTTTTTTACATAGTAAACTTGAAGTTGCTTTTTGGGAACTAAACAAGGGCAATGTGTCCCACCTATGCAAGGAGCCGCTTCAGTTATTTGGTGAAATTTACGCATTGCATTGTGTGTTGTTGCGGCATGCGAGAGTCGATTCTGAGGCTGTGTTTAGTTTCCAAGATTCTACCTAAAATTTTACTATAAAAAGTCTCATTACATCGCATCAAATCTTTCTCCTCATGCATGAAATATTAAATATAGGTAAATAAAAAAACTAATTACATAGTTTTGATGCACTCGACGAGACGAACCTTTTAAGCTGAGTTAGGTCATGATAGGACAACAATTATCATAAACAAACGAAAATTGCTATAGTGCGCTATAGTGATCGATGCGACTTTTCAACCACCCTTTTCAGAGATCTAAACACAGCCTGAAGTTGATGGGAGAGAATAAAGTTGCAAGAGGTTGCCACCCCCTGCTACGACTACGATGATGCCACACCGTGTAACCAGTAGCGGAGTCAACCAAAATATATCTATCACAAACCCACTACTACGATAGCTCAACTCTACGTAGACGATGAATTCACGAAGACCGAAGATGGGAAAAAGAAGATGCTCGCCGGTGGTAGATGTGGCGGCCGCTAGGCTCGTCACACTGGTGGCTCCGTCACTCCGTGTAACAGAGCAGGAGGACGAGTCTTCTTTCGAGAAGTATTCTCCTGCAATTGTCTCCTGCCATTGGGGCCAGGTACTTATCTTGCACCTTCTCTCTCGTGCAAATCAGTTGGTTAGATTTTTTTTGAAATGTGACACATAGGATCGAGTTGTCGACTTGACACGGATACTCATATTATCCGGATTTATTTTAGAGATTAACAACTTATTATTTCAATATTAACCGACCTACTTCTCGATAGCAATATATTTGTAGGAGCAATTCCAACTATGCCTCTCAAATCTGGCCCTCTAAATATTAAATGGGGTTGATTCTATTTTTCTGAGGGCATCAAAATTTATTCCAACTCCAATAAAGCTTCTACGAATGGGGGCTCCCTGAAGACCCCATAGGAATGGAGGGTATGGGGATACATTTGGAGGCCTCCCTAAAATATGGGGTCAAGTAGAGCGCCTGCTAAAGTGCAATGTTTTTATTTGACCCTCTAAATTTAGGTCAAGGACTTGTTTAAAGGGTCTGATGGAGTTGCTCTAATGACTTCGTCAACTGTAAGATATGTCGCTCAAACTCTTAAAAATACTTATGGAGATATGGTTTACGTGTGTATTTATATGGATGAATAAGCATGTGTAGTTCTGAGTTGGTATGTGCCCTTTTAGTACCTTTTATCATATTTGATAGATAATGCACATATCTCTTGTTTCCCGTTATCTTACCCCGAAAATGTTGCGACTACGTGCTGTGAGTGGAGGTCGAAGGAATGTTGTGACTAAGATCTTGTTTGGATTCACTAGCTAATTACTAGCTAGCTAATTTTAGCTATGATGGATCCAAATAGGACCGACTAATTCTCAACTAATGATATTTTTATTAGCCGAATAACAACTATCCAGTTAGCTGGTCCAACCAGCTAATTCCAGCTAACTAGCTAATAAATTAGCTGAGTGGATCCGGATAAGGCCTACGTGTCGTGGGCAGGGGAGCTCCTCGATTGCCTCGGCATTCTCCAAGATGTCATTTCTATTTGGCCTAAAAAACAGCAACAACAATAAGAGAAGCGGTTTAGGCTAAATGACACATACCATCATCATTAATACTAAATCAGCTGACTATTTTTTTTGTAAAACTATAATTTCTAAATAAAATTAGCACCAATAAAGATGATGGTAGTATCTAGTAAGAGGTAATCCTGGTAGATTTACTATCTTTAGGCTCATCTGCTGTGTAAACGATGTACCTTGACTCAATCTCGCGGTGTTCAACTTGTTGTGGTTTAGGGTCTCTTATGCCACCTCCAAGCATCATTGCTCAATGCTCAACTCAGAGGACGTGAAGTAATTTTCTAAGGGCACGCTTGGTTCCTGAGCAAGCATGGCCTCGCCTCGTTAGCGTGGGCAACAGGGTCCTTGCTAGGCTGGGCGAGCCGATTCAGCGCTCTCGCGCTAGCGAGCAAATTCTTGCCCACACAAACACCGAGAAAACCTTACTGTACATCTATGGCCTTGTTTAGATTCTAATTTGAAAGCTTTTAATTTGGGAGTTTCTAATCATTGGAGGACTGTAGCATTTCATTTATATTTATAAAAAATTATTCAAACATTGATTAATTATGCTCAAAATGTTCGTCTCGTAAAGTACAACAAAACTGTGTAATTAGTTTTTGATTTCATCTACATTTATTACTCCACACATGTACCGATATTTTGATGTGATGAGAATCTTCTTTTTGTATAGTAAATTTTAGGATTGAATTTGGGGTCTAAACAAGACCTAAATGTGTTGCCTCGTTTGCTATCCTGTCCTAACAATGCGGTATTGTATTGAGCAAGGATCCAAGCTGACCCTAAAAGAGGACGTGAAGTACATACAGCAGGCGGAGATTCGTCGATGGACAACGGAACCGCGTTCGAAGGACAATTCTACAGCAACTGCTTCCACTGCGTTCCGAGGCCATTCCAAATTCCACGTCAAAGTTCACTGTAAAAAAAATTCTCATCACATCAAAATATCGGCACATGCATGTAAATGAAATTAAAAATTAATTACACAGTTTTATTGTACTCTGTGAGACGAAAATTTTGAGCCTAATTAATCAATTTTAGATAATTTTTCACACATAGAAACGAAATGCTAGCGCACGCACCAAAAAAGATCAAAGTTTAGCTCCAAATTCGGGAAGGCCTGAAACTGGACTAGATGTTGAGTTGTTTTTTTTTGAAAGAGTGATGTTGAGTTGCTGACAAAAGAAAATGTTGACGATGTGGTAATGCTCTCCGACCTGGAAAGCCCCTAGCGCGCCGACGCAGGCAGTCAACCAGAGCACCGCTTTCTTTTTTTTCCAAAAGAAAAACAGAGCACCGGTCACGGTCAACTTCACGGACCAAACAGGGCAGCCAGCACCGTGCTGGGCGTCCGTTTTATCCGCGTTCCGCGTCAATCGCGACGCCCCTCCAGCCCTGCGCCATGCGGACCCATGCCGAAGCATTTTGCGTTACCCGTCCCCCACCCTGTCACGCGCGACACGACACGACCTTTGCCTTTCGCTTCCCCCGAGGCCACGCCGTTTTCACTGAGCAGCAAGGCCCCCGTGCATCTCCGGCTGTCCGTGACCGGCCCGTCCGACGCCCGCCGCGAGTTACGCTGCCCGCCCGACACTGCTCGCTACTCGAGCCGTCGAGCGCGGGCCGCTGCGGCCTGCGGCGCTGCCCGTGCCTGACAGGGTGGGGGACGGGTAACGCTCAGTGCCACCGGCCGCTGCTGCTGGTCCACTCGCGCGGTCGCTCTCGCGTCTAGACGCCACCGCGTTCCCGAGTGAGAGAAGTCCTCCCCCTCTCCTCGTCTCCTCCCACACAACCACAACCACCACCCAAAGCCGCGTGGAGCCCTCATCCAGATCGGAGCCAGCGCGCCGGGCGATGCCGTTCCGGCCCCGGGAGTAGCCGCCTTTGCTCTTCCCCCACCGAGCCAGGGAGCGATGGCGGAGGACGGCGAGGAGAAGCTGCTCGCCACGGTGCAGCACATCGTGCAGACGCTGGGGAGCAGCGACACCATGACGGAGGACATCCTCAAGGTCTTCTCCAACTACGACGGCCGCCTCTCGCTCGACAAGCTCTACGCCGCGCGCACCGCCGCTGCGGCCGCCGCGTCCGGCGGCGGCGGCGGAGGAGGAGCAGGGGGAATCGGAGGGGAGCGCTCGATGACCGCGTCGCCGCCGCTGCCCCCGCCGCCCGCGGCGGCGGCTGCAGGGGTGTCGGGCGCGGGGGCGAGGCCGCCCGTGACGTCGATGGAGCGGACCGTGCGCACGCTCGACCGCCAGATCTCGCAGTTCGTGGCCATGGACCGGCTGATTTGGGCGGACTCGGCCGACGCCGACGCGTTCCTGGAGGCGGTCGACGACCTCGTCGGCACCGTGCAGGAGCTGGACGCCGCGGGGACCAACCGCGCCCTGCTCGACCGCGCGGACGAGCTGCTCAGCCGGTGCATGGCGCGGCTCGAGGATGAGTTCCGGGCGCTCATAGAGCGCCCCGACGACGCGGCCCCCGTGGTGCCGGGCGGCTTCGGGTCCGACGGCAGCGACGACGAGGACGACTTCGGCGGCGGGGACGGCTACGGCGACGAGCCGATCCCGATCGCCAAGCCGGTGACGGACTATGACGTCGTCATCGACGCTCTCTCGCCGGGCTCCATCGCCAACGTGCACCAGATCGCCAAGAGGATGGTGGACGCCGGCTTCGGCCGTGAGTGCGCCGAGGCATACGCCGCGGCGCGCCGCAGCTTCGTGGACGAGAGCGTTGCGCGCCTCGGCGTCCGCCCCCGCACCGCCGAGGAGGTCCATGCCTCACCATGGGAGGAGCTCGAGTTCGACATCGCCCGCTGGATCCCGGCCTTCAACATGGTGTTCCGCATCCTGATTCCCAGTGAGCGCCGCCTCTGTGACCGCGTCTTCGATGGCCTCGCCCCCTTCGGCGACCTTGCCTTCATCGCCGCCGTGCGCACCCAGGCACTGCAGCTCATATCGTTCGGCGACGCTATCTCTTCCTCAAGCCGCGCGCCGGAGCGCCTCTTCCGCGTCGTTGACATGTACGAGGCTGTGCGTGACATACTTCCTGACCTTGATCCTGTGTTCTCAGACCCATACTCTGCTGCGCTCCGTGCGGAGGTCTCGGCCATGTGCAACACACTGGGGACCTCCATCAAAGGTATATTTATGGAATTGGAAAATCTGATCCGTCGTGATCCTGCTCGTGTTGCTGCCCCTGGCGGTGGCATACACCCTATCACTCGGTATGTTATGAACTATCTCCGTGCTGCGTGTGGGTCGCGGCAGACATTGGAAGAGGTGATGGAAGGTGACTTTGGTGCTAATGGAGGTGCGCCTGTGGCTGTTGACCCTGATCGTCCCACCTCATCCCTTGCTGTGCACATTGCATGGATCATGGATGTTCTTCACAAGAATTTGGATACAAAGTCTAAGATTTACCGTGATCCATCGCTTGCTTCTATCTTCTTGTTGAACAATGGCAAGTACATCATACAAAAGGTGAATGACAGTGAGTTAGGTGTTTTACTCGGTGATGAGTGGATCAAGCAGATGACAACTAGAGTTCGTCGGTGGAGCATGGACTATCAGCGAACAACGTGGGGCAAGGTTACCTCTGTGCTGCAGACTGGCAGTCCAGGCATTGGTGGACTCCCGGCCAAGGCGATGCAGCAGAAATTGCGTATGTTTAATACATATTTTGAGGAGATCTATGCAGCACAGTCAGAATGGGTGATAGCAGATGACCAGCTAAGGGTGGACATTAGGGCAGCAGTGGAGGATTCAGTTATGCCAGTTTATGCCTCTTTGATTAATAGGCTGAAGTCTTCTCCTGATGTGTACATCAAATACACCCCAGAAGATGTTGTAGCCCATATCCAGCATTTGTTTGAAGGAGCAGCAAAGTGATAAATTAATCGGTTGAAAATGTGAAGATGCTATCACTATCAGGGATTTTAGATTCATGGTTAATATCTGGTAGTCACACATGATGATGCTGTTGGCTCAACTTGCAACAGTGCATCGTTGTTTTTTGTCCTCCATGAGGAAGTTATGGAGTTCATCAATGTTGTATATGTGTGTAGGTGTGTCTGTATCAATCAGTAGTGTGATTATTTTGTAACAATATTAGGGTTGTATTTCTGTGTCAAACTCTACTTTAATTTAACCCCATTAAGTGTTATATGTGGATTTCAATGTTTAATTCAATAAGATTGTGCTCAAGTTTTTGAAATTCAAAGTTTTCTCTGTGATCACTTTGTGGATGATCTAACTCTCTGATGGCCAGAGTATCTGTAGCTCAAAATGGGCATCAAACCATGGAGATACAGCCCCCAGCTCACTGCAAGGGTGTTAACTTCTGATATTTGCAACAAGTAGCTATGTGGAACAGCAGAAGAAGTGGTGAAGTCACCAGGTGAGGTTGTAAAGGGGAACTTCATTGGTATTATGCTTTTTGAAAATTCATCAATGCTAGCTTATATGAAAGAAAATCTAAAGCCTCAGTGTGAATACAGCATGCATTTTTTTTTCAGTGAGCAAGCAATACAGTATGCATAAATATCCAGTTATGTCAACTGTGGTTGTAATAGGTCGTTTTTTCTTATATGTGTCTGGTGTTGTTATGGCAAACGAATATTCTGCACAACTGACTGTTAGTTGAGTAGTTGACAACTTGACATTGCTATTTCCTTCTATCTGGAGAAAACATCCCATTTCTGTTTCGGTGTTCAATAATTTGCAACTGTTCCACTCTACTGAGGCTCAACAGTTAGGACTTAGGAGTAGCCAAGTTCTCAGTGAATAAATATATATGTCCATTAATTCAATCATGTCATTTCAGTTTTTATGTCTTCAAATAACTTTAGAGGTAAACCAAGAATATTAGGTCCTAGGAATTCAGCTAAACTTCAATGCTGATACACGAAGCTAGCTTGGCGGTAACCTTCCTGTGGAATCTGTCTTTGCTTGTTTAATTCTCTTATGTGATATATAGTTGTTAGGTGATATTGGAATTACCAGAACACAATGAACGCCTAGAAATCAAGTTATATTCCCCTAATGCACAAGTAAATAGAGATTTCCAACTTTCTAGTACCATATTGTTGAGGTAATGTGAAATATATATATATTTTTAGGAATGCAAAGTTTTGAAGCATTACATGATTTTATACACTTGAGATTATCAAACATGCATCCACCATCCTCCTCAGCGTCTCATATCAGGGGGGCTTGCATAGCGTTTTTTATCCTATTCATAATTTCAGACATGCTTCCACCCCATCCTCATTAATGCCTTGTGCTGGGTCTGTAAGGCTCGTGCATGAAAATTGACTTGAACTACTGTGAATATGATATGAAAATTATTCTACCAAGAAACTTCATGGAAATGCTGAATTTAAAAGATAACTAGTTCCACTCTGAGGGTGCTCATAAGCGATAGCTGATGATAGCCAATGGAAGGTTGCGTGCAGCCCTCAGGCTGCAATTACCTGATAAGTTTTTTTTCCTTATCGAATGCGCAGAACTTTGCATTTGTATTAAAAAGAAGAAAGGAGTCCAAGATGACTACACAGAGCATGACACCAACGACCACTATTAACATGAATATTATGGCCAGAAGCTGCTACCTGCTAAGGCCTCTGCACCTGCCATTTCAAATGTCCTGAAATGTTAGTACTTGGTGATGTGCTGTGCCCTTGAATGCTTCCATAACCACAGGACAACCAGAGAGACCAGCGAATTAAAGCCCTTATGATGTTGTCCAGGGACTAGCTGCAAAGCAATTATCTGAAGTGATGTCGCATTCTTGGAATTTCAGTCCTCATTCTGGTTCCGTTTCAATTTATTCTGTCTGATTCTGTAAAATTGCAGATGAACTTACTATACATGCACAATCTGGATTCTTGAGATCTTGTCATTTTGTATCTGTTTGATGCTGCTCATCCATTATCTTACTGCATACGGATTCTGGCTATCATGTTCCACTGTGTGGTGCTTGATGATGGGCAACAGGAGATGCATGGTCAAGAATTTTACGCCTGTTGGTATAAGGTCTTTGCCTCGCTACTTGGTGAGAATATACGACAAAAGGAGTGATCGCAAAAGGTTCACTGGTGAGTACCACTCGTACTTTGTGATGAGGTTCTCACTGTAATAGAAATGATGGTTTTGCTACTTTGCTACTCTAGAGGTTAAAGGGGACACTGGCATATCAAAACTTAGGCCCCTTTTTCAGGGGGGAGGAGGGTGAAAATGTAGGATGGGCAATAAGGTGTGCTATTTGAAAAAGGTTTTCTGATTCTGATTGTTTTGCATTAAGTACATTCTGCTGATGAACTGAAATACATGAATATTCAGAAGATCGGCTGTGTAGCATATTCAGGGTCAATTTATCATTATGTCAACTTTTGTTTTTTTTTCGTTATGCTGTGCAGTGCTTAACTAGGCGCCGGACAAATTTTTGCTGGTGATTTGTTGATATTGACATGCCCTGATTCTAAACTATAAGTGATTTTGACTGTCAAATTTATATTCAAATGCATTTGGATTTTCCGTGGCTACATCATCCTTTTATGTCCTTCCAGAGTTCCAGTATGCATTACCGATGTTTGTGTCTTTTTTGGACCTTGAGTTGGGTCCATATTGACCACAGAGTAGGTTGCGCTGATGCAGGGGAGCTAAAATTTTTCTACGGGGGAATGCTCTGATAGCTTTGAGCAGCTCATGCTGATGATATACCAGTCTGTCTGTACAGCAAAAATCTTTGCTGGAATGACTCACCATCTTGCTAACCTTGTTAACTGTACACCACATTTATATTGGAAAGGACAATCTGCAAATCCATTTGAACTAGGTCCTAGAAACTAGAGAGGCCAATCCCTGAATACATTCTACAATGCACAGGTCAAGATAACATACAGTGCCGCAGTTTCATTCGGTCCTACTGCCGGGTCCGGCTAGATCCGCCGGTCGACACGGTACGGGCGCCCGGCCACTGTCGCCGCGCCACAGGTCCTGGGCTCCCGGCACAGCAGCAGTCAGGCCTGCCTGATCCTGCTGCTTCATGATGAGCACCGAGTAGGGCGTGTCGAAGTCGGAGGACGCCAGTAGGTCTCCAATGACGCCGAGCTCCGGGCACTCGCTCCAGTCCGACAACCCGTTGGCCGGCATTACCGGGTACCACCTGTGCCTCAGGCCGACGACGACGAGGTCGTAGCCGGCCTTGTCGAGGCCCCTCAGCACCTCCACGATCCTCTCCATGTCCCCGACGAGCTCCTCCCGGACCTGCATGTTCCTGCTCCTCGCCGCGAGCGCCTTCACCTCCTCGATGGCGCGGTTGTCCACCCGCCGGTCCGCCGGGTCGTCCCTGATGCCCCGCGCCGGCAGGAACCGCACGACGGCCACCGTCACGCCCGGGTGCCGCGCCATGCGCGCCACGTAGCACATGGCCTCCCGGTCGTCGCCGCCGCCGAAGAAGAGCGCCGCCACGGCCGCGTGGAACTGGGGCCCGCTCGCCGCCGAGCGCCCGCCGCTGCCGCCCGCGGAGGAGCACGAGTAGTCGTGCAGCGCCCCCGGGATGAAACTGGAGAGCCCCACGCTCCCGGCGTTGCGGTCGACGAACACCGCGACGGAGCACGGCGCCACCTCCAGCACCTTGCGGTTGACGACGCGGAGCCCGACGGCGGCGTGCACGCCGCCGGCCAGCATGTGGCGCTTGTGGTAGTGGAGGAGGATCAGCGACGCGCGCTTCTCGACGGCGAGGCGGCACACCTCGTCGTGCATGGAGGAGAAGGGGGAGATGGTGGTGAAGGGGTGCACGGACACGGCGCCCTCCGGGTGCCGTAGCTCGTGCCGGAAGAAGGCGTTGATGATGCGGTCCGAGTCGGAGGACGGCGCGCCGGGCGCGCCGATCCGGGACGCGTTGCGGCGCGGGTTGTGCGGGATGAACACGGGAGCGGAGCGGCCGGCGATCTCGACGAGCTGGAGGAGGTAGACGCCGATGGGCGTCTGCGGCGTGGCGTGCGACGCCTCCAGCAGCGAGAGCGTCCCCGGGACGTGGGACTCGTCGTGGACGCACGCCAGGACGCGCAGCTCCGCGTCCGCCTTGAGGTGCTGCAGCGTGCGCCGCTTGTACACGGCGTAGCGCCGCGCCGGGTCGTACAGGCACGCCGCCACCGGCACCGACACCGCCGTGATCGCCACCGACGAGCACACCAGGACATTGAACGTGTTCTTGCCGATCAACTGCAAACCCACAAACACCTTTTAGATGTGCTCACATGACGCAGGAACGCGGCTCGATCGATTGGTGCATTTATTTTGCGGAGCTGATGGAGACCAGTAATCACCTTGTTGGTGAGGAAGAAGGTGAACGTGATGACCTCGACGATGCCCTTGGAGTTCATGAACAGGCTGAGCGACACGGCGTCCCGGAAGGGGATCTCAAGGTACAGCGACGGCACCATGACGCCGACCAGCTTGCCAAACCACCCGAGGAATATGACGAGCTGCAGTTTGCCCCAGTGCAAGCACCACAGGTCTGTGCTGAGGCCGGTCATGGCGTAGTAGAGCGGCAGGATCAGCCCGGACACCATGGCGTCGATCTTCTCCCCCAGCGCGGTGCCGAGCGGCGGTCCGTCGGGGATCGCCAGCCCTAGCATCAGCGCTCCGTGGAACGAGTTGGTCCCGATGATGTCGCTGTAGAACCCGACGAGGAGCACGATGAGGAGGAAGAAGAATACGTAGTTCTCGTCCACCGGTTTGCCCGGCGGCGTGCGCTCGATCACCTTGAGCGCGACGGGGCGCACGGCGAACAGGATGACCGCCGCGAGCGCGGCCACCGAGATGAACGCCCAGAGCGACGTCGCGGGGGACACGAGGAACGCCTCGGCGAGGGTGTACCCCACCATGATGAGCCACGCGATGCCGTCGGTGGTCATCGACGCCGACATGGCGGTGCGGCCGAGGTCGGAGTTGAGGAGGTTGAGCTCCGACAGGATCGGCGACAGCACGGCGAAGGACGTGATCGAGAGCGACGTGGCCAGTGCGAACAGGAACGTGGACCGCCTCGTCAGGTCGGGCTCCGCGTCCATGGCGTCGCCGGAGAAGCCCCAGGTGGCCATGGCCAGCGGCAGGCCGAAGCCGGAGAGGCCAATGATGACGCCCTTCTTGCCGGAGCGGACGACGAGCATCGGGTCCATCCGCACGCCGATGAGGAAGATGACGTACATGAGGCCGAACGTCGCCACGGTGTGCAGCACCTGGTCGCCCCTCGCCGGGAACACCGTCTCCTTGAACACCGGGTGTCGTGAGAGAAAGGAAGGGCCAAGTATGATGCCGCCCTGGAACATCAAATCCGACGTCAAGATCCAATTGATTTTGCTCCAAAAGCTTCGAAACGACGCGTATGGAATTCTGTGTGAACGTGCCATGATCTCGGACACGACGCGGGGCTGCTTGAACGGCTTGAGGAGGAAGTAGAGGATGCGGGTGACGGCGACGATGAGGACGAGCTGGACGCCGAGCAGCGGCAGCGCTTCCTGCAGCGGGCTGCCGCCCTGGAAGATGTTGCGGCCGGTGCCCGTGGTCTGCGGCACCACGTAGCAGTTGACGCCGTTGTCCATTGGCCCCGCGTTTCTGCCGACGCCGGTGACACAGCGGCGGGGTTGGAGTGCGCCGTGCTTCTTGCCCCGTGCTCCTCTTTGTCAGGCCGGGCGAGGGGAGAATAGCGGAGGAATCAATGACATGTCAAAAAAGTTTCCAAACTTCATAGCCTTAGTTCAGTGGAATTTTTGTGGCTGGAAACCACTAACCCTGTGGATTTCGCGATAAACATGGGTGCGTCCTGAGTTCAGGAATAGTAACTCTAAAATTGGATCGCTGAACTCGTTGAGGGTAGGATTGGTGCATTACTGTGTCTTTTGCGTATAAAATGTAACGTTGTTCGGAGCAAACTGTACATATTTTAGACCTACAAGTGTCAAATAAACTGTTGCTCTTTCTAGGCCTTGTTTAGTTCCCACTTTGCCGATGTAGTGTCACTGTAGCATTTCGTTTGTGTTTGTAAATAATTGTCCAAACATTGATTAATTAGGCTCAAAATGTTCGCCTTGCAAAGTACAACAAAACTGTGCAATTAATTTTTTATTTTATCTACATTTAGTACTCCATGCATGTACCGATATTTTAATGTGATGGAAAACTTCTTTTTGCATAGTGTAATTTGGGGGTGAAATTTGAAATTTGGGGGCCCTAGTTAGAAGAAGGGCGTGCTTTGTACGAAGATGAGTACTGCGTTTCAAAGGCTGCTGACTCAGATTATTATACTGCTGGTCATGCCAGTCTGCTGAAAACAACCTGAGCGCCTGGCAAATGGCCAAGTCTGTATCCAATCAGCACTTCATGATATCAGGTGCATTGCTGCATTCTACTGCAATAAGGAGATTAAAGAACAACAAAAGTCAGCATGGGTTTCTAATCCTATGCAGGATGACCATCTGCAGATCACTACATTCCACCTGACAAAAGAATATGCAGACATAGGCACCGCTGACTACTGTTCTACACGGAAGGAAATTCATCTAGCTAAAACAACCTGAAGAGACTACCACCAAAGCTAAGTTCATCTCTAATACTGCCAGAAAGATAAACCATCAGAAGTTGTGTCAGTCGAAATGCAACCATCTCGCCCTGTCTCAGCACAGCAGACACCATTTCAGTCACCCAGCGCCCACAGCGGCGAGTGGACGGTGTCGTCGTTGAACCCGTCAGTCTGGCAATCCTCTCTCTTGATGCCAGGATAAAAGGGCACCATGCAGGCAACAGCGTCGAAATCGATGTACATGGAAATGTCATCCGGGTCGTCGACGAACCGAGCCTCAGGCGAAAACCAAGAAGCGCCCTGCTGCTGCTGCTGGCCGACGATCTCCGCTCCACTCCCACCCTGCGCAGCAGCAACCAGCTGCTTCATCTCATGCTCCTCGAAGGGGTCGGCGGTGGAGACGGGAGAGCAGGACGCGGGCTGGCACTGCGCAGGTGCGGCGGTGGCGACGGTGACGGCGGCGGCGTGGTCAGCAGGGAAGTTGAGCTGCGCGAGGTTGCCGTGGAAGGCCACGGCCGCCCGGTCGTAGGCGCCGGCCGCGTCGACGGCGGTGTCGAAGGTGCCCAGCCATTGGCGCCTGCGGCTGTTAGGCTCGCGGATCTCAGCAACCCACTTGCCCCACGGGCGCTGCCGCACGCCGCGGTAGCAGTAGCGCGTGTTGTCTGCGCCACCCATCCCTCGCAGGACCGGCCGAGGCCTTCTGCTTCCAGCGACCGGCTTGCCATTGGCGCGGGCTTGTTGCTTTCCTGTCGCACTGCACGTGCACAACATAATGCATATCTCTGAACATCAGTGCATTCTTAATTTTTTTAAAAAAAAACAAAGATGCCTTCACAATGGCAATGTTACAAGATTGGTTAAAGAAACATAAAATCCAGCAGGAATGCATATTCAGGAATGAATAATAAAATGTATGATCAGGAATCAATAATAACCAATAAGAATCGAGATGTACCCTGCTAAATGTGTTTGGTTGTTGCTGCTTCAAGTTAGTTCTGAAGGATTCTTAGTTGCTTACTATCTGAAATGCATACAGATGGAGCAGAATTTACCATTCCGAATGATTTTTAGTTTCTTACTATGTGAAATGCATACAGATGGTGCAGAATTTTTACTATTCTGAAGGATTTTCAGTTTCTTACAATGTGAAATGATTACATATGGAGCAGAATTTACTATCTGCTCTGTTTTGCAGTGCAACCATCATGGACCAGAAGATTGCAGGGAAGCAGAGTTCTAAATTTTGAGTTTAGTTTGAAGGTCTCATCATTTTGTCTACCCTTATAATTTCAATGCAATTAACAATTTAGGTTGATGATAATGCTAACAGATAATGACACAACAGAATGCAAATTTTGGGAGTACATCCAGTTACATGTTCAACTTCTGCAAAATATTTTATAAGAGTGGAAACCTCCAGAAATGCAAGTGCATACTGCCTAGCGAAACAAGCATTCAAATTCAGGTAGTGATATTGTTTTGATATATGTGTACCACCTATCAAATTTAACATAGGAGTATTATTCCAATTTCGCTTCCGCCAAGATCCCAAATTCCACCCCCAAAATTCACTATGTAAAAAGAAGATTTTCATCACATCAAAATGTCATAGCATACATGGAGTACTAAATATAGATAAAATCAAAAACTAATTGCACAGTTTTGTTGTACTCTACGAGATGAACATTTTGAGCCTAATTAATCAATTTTTGGATAATTTTTCACACATACAAACGAAATGCTACAGTAGCACACGCATTCCAAAAGACCAAAATTTAGCTCCTAATTTTAGAAACTAAACAAGACCCGACACTGTTCCAATAACACCCAATCTGCGCTAGTAAGTTAGGATATCGTTTTCCCCACTTTGTCTGCAGAAATTTGCCAGGGGGGTTTCGCATTCAATACCCGAACACTATGGATGCAAGCAAAATCGCCCATGCCTATCAGGGTAAAGATTTCCCCTTTCCTGACAATAAAAAACCACTACCGAAAATCGCGATTTTCCGCATCAAATTCGGTCCCCAAAGCCCTTTGAGCGGCATTAACATTTCACACACTGCTTCGGATACGCATCACATTGCAAACAGAACACATTAGATTAGGCTAAGATCCATCCAACATCTGCGATGAACGGCGCAAATACCCTAAACCCCCGGAGCGAGACAGGACGGCACAATGCGCACGGCAAACGGGCAAGCAGCACCGATGATCTTCATCCCCCACAGATCACTCCAAATCGACCCCCCAAAACCCCCAGCGCAACAGCGCCCAGAAAGCGAAGGCGAGCAGCACAGCGAACAGGCGCGAACCAGAGAAACGCGACAGCGGGGATCCTCGGCCTTACCTCGATGTCGGCGCCGCCGCCGCCGCCGCCCGCCCCATTTCCTGCCTCCCGAGTCCCACTCCCATGGCTCCACCCTCCCGCGAGAGAACCCCTCGAATCCTCGATCGACCGGCCGCTCTCCCCTCCCTCGGTCCCTCTCCGCCTCCCCTGCGTTTGTTGCTCTCTCTCTCTCTCTCTCTCTCTCTCTCTCTCTCTCTCTGGCTTCCGCTGGAAGACGAAAATCTGAGCCGGCGACAGGTGGATTCAAGTACGCATGCTTTGGGGGATGGTACCGTACCAATCAATGAGACGCGGCGGGTGCTTTGCCCCTTCTTGGCGCGCAAGGCAGCAGGCAGCGAGGCCGAGGCGATTGTGAGCACCGTCCGTACGCTCGGCTGACGTGGCACTAGGGTTGTCCGTGGGGCCCATGCACGGGGCTTGCTGGGGACGAAGGAGTGGGTGGGCCCGCTTTGGTGACGGAGCGCGGGCCCGGCTTGACCGTGTCGTCGCTTGGTCTCTTTGGGCTGCGCTGCCCATCCACGACTGTTGGGAATCCTATTCTTTATGCTAAATAAACCAAAGCCCAATGGACACGGCCCATCTCTGCCATTTGGTTGGTTAATCCATGAGCCCCAAAATGGATGTGCAATCAGGAGGATTAAGATTAGGGGATGGTGAATGATAGTGTGATACCATCGTGCTCCTAAAGAAATTGTCACATCATCTTTAAACAATATAAACCGAGCCCCTGTGGCTAATTTTATTTCTGTGATTACGTGACGGCACCTAACTCGAAGCATGCACGTCGGTATCCCTGTGCTTACCGGGCTCTTCCAATGGAACAGGACCTGGTGGCATCACGCACGAAGGCGACGACTCCATCAACCTGCAGCTGCAGGTTGTGTCATGGCGAGCGCTAGGAAAATATCGTCGCGAAGATCACGTCTGAACTTTCAACTGGGCACGACTAAGAAATTGATTACTATGCATAAACGCTGTGATATCACCCATCCCGATTAAAAAAAATCGGCCTGCGTTATCGCCGTCAATATAATAAGTCATTTTCTCGACGCTTTCTGACTTTCTGGAGGAAAGGAAGATAAATAAAATCGATTAAATTGGGATGCGACCTGAAAAGAAGATAAATAACGAAGTGGCTGGAATTATTTAGCATTTTCTCAACGGGTTATTATTACGTGAGGGCAATAATGTAGCATTGTTGGTTCGACCAAGATATCATTGTTTTAGCTGCGAGCATTGCATTTGCAGCAAATGTTTCAGGCTTATGTGCGCTTAGTTGTAAGCATGCACCGTACCTGTCTCGGATGTTTTGATCTGACGCAACTTTTTTAGAAAGAAAAGGGCGGAAAGACAGAAGGGTCAACAGATCCATTTCTTAACTCGCTAGGCAAACAGTAGGTATGGTCCCGACATTTCTCGTCTCCTTGCTGCATTTTCACTTCTTTTGAGCCGATTCTAGCGTAATCTTGTCATCCTACATTGCATCGGTTGGTTACAGCATGAAGCCATGAACGCACGATGGCAGAGCTGGGATCCTCACGTGCCAAGTCCTGATCTTTTTTTTTGGAGAGCATGCCAAGTCCTGATCTGATGCACGTCGATGGCAAAGACGGTGGGCGAAGCGGGCCCCTGGGCCCCCTGAGTGCGTCGTGACGTTTGCGAAACGGGCAAATCTTAGCAGTATCTGGTTTGGTTTCACCAGACCTGATCAGATATGCAGATCAGATCAGATACACGCCCGGCCCCCGTTCAGTCAGATGGAACGTCTTGGCGCTCTCGGGGGGGCCTTGGCGCGCTGCTTCTCTCACCAGTCACCAGACTCTCACCACCACCGAAGAAGAAGCTACGGCGACAACACGACGGAACAGGCGGCCGGTTGCTGTCCAGCCCGGCCAGTCCGATCGTGCCGAGTTCGTCGAGACAGATCGATCGAGATGGCGGTAGAGAGATATTTGCCCAGCGGAGCGCCGGTGCGGGACACGGGACGTGACGAGTACAACCGCTCGGACGGATGGTACTCCATCATGGGATCACTCGCTCTCGGTGCCGGGCGCATGATACGCCCATACCAACGAAGCCACCACCAGCGCAAAAACGACGAGCATTACCGTCGCCTCCGGCCGCCGCGCAACAAGTGATCGACCCGCCGAGCTCGACCCGGTCTGTCATTCTAGAATAACCCGCCCACCAACTTTATCCGCCTCTTGTCATGAATCTTTTCACAATTCACAGAAACCAACCAACCCCTTTTGGCGCGGTACATATATTTTTATATTTATTTAGTTATATTAATTTACATACGTAGTATATACAAGTATTAACCATGGGGGTAGAATTCCTTGGCGAATGACAAATCCGGCCGATTGATTGTTACATCTACTCCCACAAGTTGGCTCATAAACAAGACGGACCAACCTTAACAAGGAATAAATCGATCCCCGCGATCTTCTTTATTCCCTCGCCAATGGGCATGCGCGTCGCTTTCCTCCCCATTCTAATTTGACCCTCCCAATTGGCCACCGCGCTGCCCCCCTTGCCCCAACCAACCACCCCAACCCGGCCACCCCCGCTTTCCTCCATGCCCACCCATTGGAAAGCTCGGGCCCGGAAGCCAAACCGCCATCTTTTTCTTCCCAGGAAAAACTATCGGCGAGACAACCACTCTCTCAACTCACCCTAAACTAGTAGCTGTCCCGGCAACTTGTTGCGAGGGCGCAGTAAGGAATGGCAACTAGCGCCGCTGCGTCCGGCGTGTGTGTTCCTGCATAGGCAAGTTGCCAGGAGTGACCATGACCGCCACCTCCCACTTGTTCGTCCCAGGTATATAGCCAACCGCCTCTCTCCTCCGCCTCTACCAGCCCTCTCGGTCTCTCCCCCCTCTCGGCCGGCTGCTCCTGTAGTCCTGTGAGGAAAAAACAAGAACCGTGGGGCTGGAGTAGGGTGTGGCGGGTACAATACATAGAGGAAGAGGAGCAAGCAAGCAGCCAGCAGCAATGCCGTACACGGCTCCGAGGCCGGCGCCGCAGCAGCACAGCCGGATCACGGGCTGCGGCGGGGCGGGGAAGGCGGCGGCGCACGGGCCGTCGTGCGCGGCGGTGCCGGGGGAGGTGGCGCGGCACCACGAGCACGCGGCGCGCGCTGGGCAGTGCTGCTCCGCGGTGGTGCAGGCGATCGCGGCGCCCGTGGGCGCGGTCTGGTCGGTGGTGCGGCGCTTCGACCGGCCCCAGGCGTACAAGCACTTCATCCGGAGCTGCCGCCTCGTGGACGGCGACGGCGGCGCCGTGGGCTCCGTGCGGGAGGTGCGCGTCGTGTCGGGCCTCCCGGCCACCAGCAGCCGGGAGCGGCTCGAGATCCTCGACGACGAGCGCCGGGTGCTCAGCTTCCGCGTCGTCGGCGGGGAGCACCGCCTCGCCAACTACCGCTCGGTGACCACCGTGCACGAGGCCGGCGGCGGACACACCATGGTGGT
Source organism: Echinochloa phyllopogon (assembly GCA_033239725.1). Lineage (NCBI taxonomy): Eukaryota > Viridiplantae > Streptophyta > Magnoliopsida > Poales > Poaceae > Echinochloa > Echinochloa phyllopogon. The sequence goes on from BTCW01000012.1 coordinate 22,499,342, forward strand.
GGAGTCGTACGTCGTGGACGTGCCGCCGGGGAACACCGCCGACGAGACGCGCGTGTTCGTGGACACCATCGTGCGCTGCAACCTCCAGTCGCTGGCGCGCACCGCCGAGCAGCTCGCCGTCGGCCTCGCCTAGTGCTGCCCGTGTCAACGGCTGCGGTCCGGGGTACGGCCTTTTTTTGTTTTTTGCGGGACGTGTTTCTTTTGCCCTACTGGGTTGGGGAGATCGATCGATCCATGGTTTAGTGGTTCACTGATTCTAGAATGATTTAGCTTGTGTTTTAATTTTCTCTTCTTTTTTGGGCGAGACAGGTAAAAAAGAATCATTGGGTGGCTGTTGCCTGACTCATATTATTTGACACCTCGCATACATCATACATGTACAGCCTTTAGTTGTCTAGCTACTTCTAGGCCTGTAGTTAAATTAAATCACTCATACTATTATTAATATACCTCTACAAAGTACAGACAGAAAAAAAATGTCACTACTTGCTGAGCAATGTCGTTAGTTACAAGCTGTTGTGTTCCTGCAGCTGAACGCAATGCCAAATTTCTGCCGAGAAATTTATTGAATTCTGAAAGGGGAAAATCCGGTTGGTGTTCATTCATGAGATGACTTAGATGCAGTTGCACATGGACTGGAGCCGTGATGGAGAACTTGATGGGAGCTTTGATCAAGGATTCTAATCTCAGTTTATGTTGGGGAGTAGCTAGGGGGAATCATGAAGCGCTTGCTAATATCTATTTTGAATAACTGCTTGCTAATATCTAAGTCATGTTGTATAGTAGTTTTATTTGTTCCCACGCACTGAATGAGTCATGAATGGTTACTTGTCCTAAGAAACCCATCAATGTTGTCCCAGTATACATTCTGCAACTCAAAGACCAGACAATTTGAAATCCAGGCTCGCCAGCCCCATCTGTTACTTAAGAAAAACATGACTATATGAAGGTTGTAGAGGCCCGAGATTTCTCTTTTTTAAAAAAGAAAAATATCAGCTCAAATGTTGGCTTTGCCACCGCCATTATCTTAATCCTCTGACTTTGCATTTCCTTCCCCCGGGACATAATTTTTGTCCATTATTCTGAGATCTCAGGTGTCATGCCGTGGCATCCGTGTGCGTGCACGTCAAACAATCTTTAAAGATGCACATCTCCGTGCAGAGATGCGCGATGCAATGCTGCTCTCCATTGACTGTCTCCACGGTACTGGCAAGAGCTCGCAGTTTACAGATCCAATGCTACGCACCCGCCATTCGTCTGGCTTATCAGCATCAATCAGCAGTGTTTTTCTCTTAACGAATCAGCATCAATTACGTGTCACCAGACAATAATATTTCTCTTTCAGCACCAATCCGCACCCGCCAGCCGTACAGGTCGCCGGATATGCCCCGGTCCTACCGTTCACTCGGCGCCTCCGTCCAGCAGCATTTCAACAATCACCGATTAGACAATTCAGAAGAGAAAAAAACACACAAGGCCATGGCATGATCAACCAACGCAAAGCCCTCCGACATATGCTAGTTACAGTAAACGGAGCGGGAGGCTTGTTTATCGATTCAGCGAGGGGCGACCCCGCTCGCTCTGGAGCAAGGCCGAGGCCCTACGCGACGTGATTGTAAGGTCCCGTTTGTTTTCGGTCGCTAAACTTTAGCGCCGTCACATCAAATATAAATATACTAATTAAGAGTATTAAATATAGATTAATTTTAAAACTCATTACATAAACGACGAGTAATTTACGAGACGAATCTATCAAGCCTAATTACATCATGATTAGATAATGTAATGCTACAATAAATGTATGATAATTATGTATTAATTATAGCAAAATTAGGCTTGTTAGATTCGTCTCGCGAAATAGACATGACTTATGTAATTAATTTTATAATTAATTTATGTTTAATACATCTAATTATCACTTATTTAAAGCGCTATACTTTAGCCAACACCACCTAAATTTGTATCCCCTGCGAGGAGTTCGGGGGCCGTGCCGTGCCGTGCCCTAGGATTCCCCTGCCGGAGGATTTCGCTGGCGATAGCCTGACACCACCGCAGACGCGCCCCAAAGCTTGGAGCTGGAGGCTTTAGATGTTGAATTTGGAAGGTTGAATTTGAGAGTTTGATGTCACTTCGTAATTATTGTGTCACTGTAGCATTTCGTTTGTATTTGTGAAAAATTATCCAAAAATTAATTAATTAGGCTCAAAATGTTCGTCTCACAGAGCACAACAAAACTGTGTAATTAGTTTTTGATTTCATCTACATTTAATAATCCATGCATGTTATGATATTTTGATGTGACGAAAAATTTTCTTTTTACATAGTAAATTTGGGAGTTGATTTTGGTATCTAAACAAGGTCTGAGCAAGCAAGGGGAGAGTACAGGGCAGGTGGAGCTTGACCTGGTGCCAGCCGTGGATCTGAGCCGCCATTAAACTATGCGAACACCCTGGCCAGCCGATATGGGAATCCACACGCACGTACGTGCGGACGTACCACCCTGCCCGCCTAATAATTTGTTTGTTCCTTTGATAATTATATACTAATTATATGTTAATTAGGCTGGTTAGGTTCATTTCACGGAGTAGATATAACTTATGCAATTAGCTTATGTTTAATGCTACTAATTGTCACTTATTTGAGGGACTAAACTTTAGTCCCTGGGATCCAAACACAGCCTTACTCTAAACTTTTCAAACTTCCATCACATCGACATCACATCAAAATATTAAATATAGCAAATGATACATGTATTGAGTAAATAAAAAAACTAATTGCATAATTTTGATATACACGACAGGACGAATCTTTTAAGCCTAGTTAGATCATGATAGAACAACAATTAACACAAACAAACGAAAAGTGCTACAGTCGATGTGACCCTTTTTTACGGATCTAAACACAACCCAGCTGTGGTTGGCCATGAGCCCGAGGGCTAGAGGCATTGGCCATGAGCCAGAGGGCCAGAGGCATTCATGGAGTATTCTCCTTTGTTTTTAGAAAAATACAATAGAAGGCGAGAAGATATTCTGGGGGCAAGGGCAATGATTGTATAATGCCATGCTGGTACTATGTATGTATGACCCCTGCAGGTTGCAGGGCGGTCTGGTCTCCCAAGTTCGGTTTCTTCTCAAACAAAGGACCGATCAGCGCGCGCACTTGCCATAAACTAACAGCAAAGCTGGCGACATGGCGTCCGCGAATAAATGTATGCGGCTACTTGGCCAAGTTGCTGCAACCAGGCCATCATTTTGGCCGCGCGCGCCCCGATCGGTCAAGGCAGCAGCAGCAGCTCATCACCTCTCCCCCGACCCCGATTCGATTCGCTTCTTCTCTTATCATTCCGGCCAAGCTTGCTCGCGCCATCGCGTGTGCAACTCTCTCGGCGAGCAAGTTGGGCTAGGGGGCAGCGTGCGCTTTGCGCCAAGGTGAGATGAGACGACGTACGCCTGCTTCGGCCGCAACCTGCCAAGAGGTCCGAGTTGGTCTGGCCATCAGTTTCGGCTTTCGGGGCAGGCTGACAACAACGCCAAGCGGGAAAAGCAGTAGTAGCTACGCCGATCGCCGAGGCACCCGAGTTCCGCCCGAATCGGCCCAGTCGTGTCGTCTCCGAACATCGGCTCGTCCCGGCTTTGAAATGGAACGTGGTTACGAAGTATACTCACTGTAGAGTGTAGACTCGCATCACGGTCGCCGTACGCAAGTTAATCTGTCCTCCACCGCTTTGGAAAGACGGAGAGAATAATAAACTCAGGTCCCCACCCACCGGCTCAACTTGTCTCGACACGGTACGGTAGCGCTAGAAAAGCCTCGTTTAGTATCCAACTTTGAGGGTATAAAGTTAAGACTTTATTATAAATGCGACAATATAGTATTTCATTTGTATTTATGGATATTTATTTAAATATTAATTAATTAGACTCAAAATATTCATCTAGTAAAGTATAATAAAATTATATAATTAATTTATGATTTAATCTATATTTAATACTCTATGTATGTACCGATATTTTGATGTGATGAAATTTAGAAACAAACGATGCCGTATCTTATCCGTACGGCATACGGACCCGACATCGGCGCACGCGTTACTGGTTTCGTTCCGTCGCCAAGCCTGGCACCCTGGCAGCTCCGGCGTGCCCCGCGTGCTGATCAGCAGCGCTTCGGCAGGCTGACTACAAAAAGAAAAGAAAATTGGGCCGGCCGTCGACTACCGTGCGTGCCGACGCGCTGGCTGGCTGGCTGGCTCTGGCTCTGTCCGCGCCGCGGCCACCGGTTTTCAAGCCAACCAGGCGCCTGGGAATCTCCGTACCCACTTGCCCGGCCGGGCCTGCCGCGCGCCTGGGCAAATCTCGTACGGCGGCGGGGGCCGATTTCCTCTCCTCGGTAGGATAAACGTACGCGGCTCCAAACATGGAAGGTTGCATGTGCATGTGCGTGGTCATTCGTCGTATGGACGGGGGCCGCGGCTGGGATCGTATCTCCGCGCCGATTTGGTACAACTGATAATCTGATCATCGCGTAACCGCTCTCGAAGGCCTTGCTTGAAAAATAGAGTGTTGAAGAGTACGGAGGGGACCAGAGTGTATTGAGGAAGATTTTGACTCATAGGAAATATTGCTCCACTCTAAACTTCTTTAATCAACTACAATACTCCATTTCTCAAACAAAATATTGGGATGTGTGCGTTGCTCTCTACTTTTGTTCTTTCGTGCCGTCGTGCTCGCCCGCCGAGGCAACATAACTATTTTCTCATGCTCCCCTCCCCTTCTAAGTCGAACATCCAACACAAACTCCCTTTAGCTTCATTTGGGTCCAAGAAGATTGAAGTGGATTGAAGGAGTTTAGAGTAGAGCAATTTTCCCTACGAGTCAAAATCTTCATCAATCCCTTACAATCCCCCTCAATCATCTTAACACTCCATTTCCTAAACAAAGCCTTCTGAAGTTCTGGTGTAGAGCAAGGTGTTCATCACGACGGATGAACTAACGGCAATGAATTGGCCTTAACTTGTGCGTCTGTGTTGTGTGCACTTGTATGACCAAGAGCGTGAAACGACTGCCCATGTAGTATGTGAGTATTGTCTGAATTGCAGCCCTGCACGTGAAGGTTGGTCATGAGTCGGAACTGGGCAGGAACAATGATCACACCACATGGTGAGGGGATTGGCATTGAGGCATGGTCGAACTCTTTGATAAGGGATCTGCCAAGAGATTAGGGAATATCGGTATCAGCGATCCCTAAGTATATATACACTATGGAACATTTGAAAGGAGTAACGTAGAAGGATATTCCAAAGCAAATCAACACATACAACATAGGTGTCATGTGGTATGGTTAACCATACATGACAAAGTAGGGATACTTTTGCTGGTGCGAACTGTTCTGATATCCATGCAAATTTATTTTCTGACTGTGTTTGCTCTCAAGAAATGGGCTCTAAAAAAATGATAAGATACAAAGGGCTTCCTCTGAAGGGGATCGGATCAGGTGAGTAGAGGACATTGTCTCATGAAAAGTGACACTTCCTAAAGAGCCTGGAGAGCTTGGCATACTCGAGCTCAATGAGTTCAGTCGAGCACTAAGACTAAGATAGTTGTGGTTTGAATACATGGAACCAGAAAGTCCTTGGATTGGGATGGCGCTGCCTTGTGATGATATGGATCGGCAACTCTTTAGAGCTAGCACCATTGTTAAAATAGGTAATGGGAACAAGGCAAAGTTCTAGAAGTGCAGCTCGATGAATGGGCGCGCTCCAATGGATATCACGTCAAACCTTTACAAGCTTCCTCGGAGGAAGAACAAGATGGTGCGAGAGGTTTAATGAATCATAACTGGACTTGTGGATTATGGCACATACATCAGTTGAGGAGATAGCAGAATTCGTCACGCTTTGGGACTTAGTTGAGACTTAATGAATAGGAAGACATAATAGTTGGGCGATAGACAACAACGGGTGCATACACATCAAAATCTTCATACTTAGCCCAATTGAATGTTACTTTAACTCCATTGATGGGGTCAATATATGGCGCGCACGACGCACACATGGAGGCAAAGCACAAGTTTTTTACCTAGCTACTTGTCCAATCCAAGGTCTTATGACGACGAATAAGTTAATGGCAAGACACTGGCCATGTAACTTGCAATGTGTGTTGTGTGACCAAGAAACTGAAACAACACCTCACCTCTATCTACAATGTTGATTTACAAGAGGGATTTGACATTTGGTCACGAACTATGATGGAAATCAAATTCCTATACCAACCTGAAGTGATGACCATGTGGAGAGATGGTGGACTAATTTCCTTGCACTGTTGGCAATCAAGAAGAGAATATCAGTTGCATCAGTACACATGTATATTGCATGGCATGTTTGGAAGGAGAGGAACAAAAGAGTTTTTGAAGGCAAGAGCCTACGGCATGAACATGTGTTCAACTTGATCAAGGATGACGTCGAGCTGCGACGCTTAGCTTGTGGCCCCCCAGATTTGGGTTGGAGTATCGAGTTTATAATGTTAGAGACAAGAATTAATCTTATATGTGTAAAATTACAATATTGCACTATTGAACTCTCTGCTTATCTTAAGTGAATGGCAGTGCCCCATGCTAAAGTTCCAGAAAAAAATAAAAGGAAATGGATGCTAGGAAGCAATCTTGTGAAGGGCCCATAGTGGATTAGTTTATAATGATAGAACTCTGTGTTGATTTAATGCATGCCGCGAGCTTCATTTTTACTATGTAATCACATCTCTGTAGAACTTTGCATAATGTCTCTCCTTAAATAACATAGCTGTGCTCCTAATGAATTTTTTAACAAAGAACTTCCTTCTTTACTTCATTTTACTTCACTCAACATGAGTAGAGTGAGATGCTCAATATCACAAGAGCACAATCGCCACCTTTGGATATCTCACTGGTCTCCATCTTTTACTCGGTAGCCGGTGGAATAACTAATTTGATCAGTCTAACTAACATGGACACATCAAAATAGAAGGTATGATTAACCTACCAACTACTGGTTACTGGGGCCACAAGCCCCCCTCCCTCCCATGGGCCACAGACTTACAAATAGAACACGTCCTAAGAGAAATTACATATAGAAAGCTTAAACGTGGTGAAAATTTGCTCAATTCGAAGATCTGCTCTTGGTTATTTCATCCTCCAACACAAACAAACACAAATAGTTGTGTTTCAGATCACAAATTTTAGGTCATACATTAATCATTTATAACAAAGTCTTTTAATTAACAAGTATAAAAATATAAATCTCCCCAAGGAGAATGTGGCCTTTTGCTCACGATTTTTAGAAAGGGGAGGCAGAAGGGGACTAACTACTATAGTGTATAGTCGCATGTTTGAGGTAGCACAATAACAGGAAGGGAGTGCAACTCAACTAATAAGAATGAAAGGTGTGGTCGCGTACCATAAACATCCTGGTTCGAATCCTTTCTATCTCAAATTGGGATTTTTTTTCTTAACTGAAACTCAAATTGGAATTTGGGTGTCTATTTTTTGTTCATGTAAAAACCGCCTTCCTCTTAGATTGGATCTTTCTGTAGGTAGTATAATAAGGAGTCACACATTGTAGGTCGTGTATTAGCTATGAGATTATGTATGTCTAGTGTTATCTTGGTGGATGATCCACATCCACATTACTATTTAACATTCATTGAAATTACTATGAACTAAAATACACTTGTAAAAATTATTACATGATTTTCACTTAAGCTAAACTCGGTCGACAACATGCACATTTTGCCGGTTACTCATGGATCTTTTGCTAACTCATAGCTCATGAGAGCATCTCCAATAATGCCCAATAATTTTGCCCAATAACTAATTTTGGCAATCGAAATAGAAAATATTGCTCCAACGGTAGTCTAACTCCGTGCCCAAAATGTTTACGTGCCTAAAAACAGAACTAGCCTTAGCCAAAAATACCTCTAGTTTCCGCACTTCCAATCCTATCTATACTATAAAAAGATCCAAAATTTTTGACAGCCGACGGGCCCGCCAGTCATTGAAACACTAACTCTCCTAGCGACCTCACCTGTCAGACTTTTTTTCGTCAAACTTTTGACAACTGACGAACCCACCGGTCATTGAAACACTACCTCTTTTAGCGACCCCACCTGTCAAGTCTTTTTTCGTCAAACCCTCTACCTCTCTGATTCGCCTCTATAGTATGAAATCATCAAGTTCATAATCAACACGGTCTTCGACCAACTATATCTGTTATGTAAGCTTATTTTGTATTAAACGTGCGACACGTTCTTGCTAGGAGAAAAAAAAGGAGGTTTTCGCGCGAGAAAAAAATGCTGCCCACCGCCGAGAAAAAAAGAAACAAAAGGACTTTTAGCAACGGAGAAAAAGGCGGAGCGGCTACGTGCGATTTATTTTTAACGCGCGAAAAAAGTGGGCCATGGACTGTTGAGGTGGCCGGATTTAATTTTGTTTGGGAACTAGTTTTTGGGAATTGTTGTGTCGCTGGTTTATTTTTAATCCCAATAACTTTTGACAATGTTATAAAGCTAGTTTTTTTGGACTTATTTGGACACTCTATGCTCTAAGTACATAGGAAGATGCACACGTTTTAGTTAACAGTAACCGCCCGGTTATGGGGTGACATGTCCCTCCCCCGTTTTATACATTTTGTACGTTCCAACGCACCGATTTAGCACTTACATTCTTCTAACCATATAACAAAATGCTATCTATCCTCGCCCCGTTTTGAAATGATGGAATAAAACTGCGCCTACGCTTCATAAGGCTTACCTACTGCATTGTGGTCAAGCCCAGATGGCTAGCATGGACATCAAGCCAGCCCCAAGGAGTAACGAGGCGTTCAGCACGAGCTGAAGCCGTGCTCTGCTCTGCACCCTGTCGCTCATGAAGTCCTCGGCCAGGATGTCCACGAGCGCCATGTAGACAAGGATCCCGGCCGCCGCGGCCTCGAGGAGCCCCTGCACAACCAGCGCCGTCGGGCTCGTCTCGTCGTACACCGAGGATATTGCGATGCCGATGGCGACGCCGGCCGGGGTCGTCACGGAGAAGAAGAGCGCCATCGCTACCATGGATTTGCGGCGAAACTTGGCCTGTGATGAAAGAAGAAAAATCTTTGTCATCGCATTAGCTTTATTTTTCTAGACGAATCGCACTAGTTTTTTTTCTTTTTTCTAGACGAATCGCACTGGCTAACAAGGCGTCTACATTCAAAATTCGTCAAAAACAAAGAACGCGAGTGGCATCTTACATGGGCTGACTTGTTAGTCAGCCTAGGCTCAGTAGGAACCATTCAGGCAGTAACGGGCTACCGGCCCAGTTACTGTCGCCGCAAAGTTCTATAACTTTGGGCCTTCATTAGTTCGTCAGACCAAAAGATTACAAAATGAGAGAACTGGCCAAATTATGAGACACGCTACCAATAGTGATTTGTGTTTCGGAAAGAAACAATAATAGTTTTGTGACAGGATACTTTGGTGTACACTTTGCAAGTCCTGAAAGATGAATAATGACGTTTTGTAACACCCAAAAATGACCCATTTAAAATTTTTAGTAATTAATTGGCTTTTATTTTAATTGTTCATACTTAATATAGGTTAAATGAATTATTTATGAATATTAAAATCAAATATAAGTGTAGAAACATTTTTGTTTCATTCATGCTGCTGCACTGTGTTTTGGTTGTTGGCAAATTAAGTTGGAATTTAAATTCTGTTTAAATTCGAATTTAATTTGCATTTGTTTGAGCCCTAGAAAAGTTAATTCAAGCCGAGTTCACTTTTGCTCCCTAAGCTTCTTCCCTGGTCCGCTCTTGCACCCCCAACTCCTTTTCCGAGCGCAGCCCAACCCCCCACTCTTTTCCCCGGCCCAGCTCACTCCCCTCCCTTTCTTTCTTTTCCCGCGCGGTCCAACCCCCTTCCCCCGAGCCGGCCCGCTCGCGTTGGCCCAGCCCGCGCCCCACCCCCTCTCCTTCTCTCTCCCGCGCTCACTGACGCGCCGACCCCACCTGTCAGCTTCGCCTTCCTTCCCTCGCCCGCGCCCCCCCCTCCCGGCGCCAATCGCGCCGCCTCGGCCGACCTTCCCGCGCACCAAGGACCCCGCCGAGCTTCGTGGAAGCTTCCCCCGCACCCCCTTCCATCTTTGAGCGACACCCCGCAAGGAAGGCCCCCTCCATCATGGAAGGCGATCCCTCCCCTTGGAAAGCTCGGGCGCGGCCGCCGCCGCCGATTGGGCGTGGCTGGCACGCCGAGAGCCTTCACCCGGGCCTATAAAAGCCGCCCCGACGACCCCCAGCAACTCACCCACCTCCAATTCGAGCCCCAGCGCCCTCCAGCAACTCCTCCCGCCTCGCATCGTCGCTCCGAGCGCCGCCGAGCTTCGGCCGCCGTCGAACCACCCTTCCGGCCGCCGCTCCATCCCCCTCGACCCCCGGAGAAGCTTGGCGCAGTGGTAAGGAACCTCCTGAGCCATTCCACTCTCGCCCCTCGTGCCCCGTAGCGTCCACTCCATCCTCGCCGGCGAGCTCCGCCGCGGTCCAACGCCGTCCGGCAGCCCCGTCCGATTTCGGCCGTCGAGAACCCTCTGGGTGAACTCGCCATGACCCCCTGAGCCCGTAGGGTGAAGCCTCGTGGCCAATGGGGCACTATAGCCCGAGAACTGCCCAGCTCCGGCGAGTCTCCGCCGCCCCCGACCTGTGCCGTCGCGTCCCTGCTCGCCACCGGCGGTTCTTTTCCCCCCAACCAACCAGAGCCGTCGGATACTCAACCAACCGCCCAGATTAGATTCCCCGATACCCCTTCGCGTTTTAAATCTGAGCCGTCCAGATCCGATCCAATGGCCGCGTACCGGTCAACTCCGGTCCGCGATGGCTCTTTTGTTAAAGAGTCCCTCCACTATTTACAAATTAACCCGCAGTCCACTCCAGCGCGAAAATAATTCTATTTAGGTCCTGTTTTTTTTTGAAAAACCCCCGAACTTTCGAAGAATAGAACCCGCCGTCTTAGGGAGTCGTTTTTACGCGTTAGCCCTCGGGTTTTTATACAAAATTATGTTTAGGTCTCTGTTTTCTTTCAATTAAGCCCCTGAAAACTTTTAAAAATTGCCAGCAGGTCCCTAGAACTTATAAAACCCATATCTTTTTTGTTTTAGCTCCGATTAGTGTGATTTTCGCGCTCATGTGTTCGTAGTGAAGCGTAGAATATTTCTAAAACCTATTTATGTACTATTTCTACTGGTTGGTGTACTATTCTAATAGAATATTATTTGTTTGCATGTATTGGTATGCGTGTATGCTTGTGTGGTGTTTCGTGTCCGGTCGATGAGCCGTTAGCCTTGGAGTTCGAGCTCGGTGAGGACTTTCCGGAGCAGGATTCACAGCAGCAGCAGCACTTCGAGGAAGGCAAGTTATAGCACGGACAATCCTTGCTACCTAAACACACCTTTTATATTCATTTACTTTCATATGCATGTGTCTAAATTGATGTCCTATTAAGGTTGTACCTAGTTTGTATACTTATGTCCTTGTCACCTTGGGATTATTGCATATGGGTAGAATCTTTGCTATGCGCAGCTACTTTCATCATTATTATTTTGTTAATCATGACTTAATGGTTCACTTTAACTTAATGATAAAACTTGCTTTTTAGCAACATGGTTTAGGAAACTGGGCATGTGCTGTGTGCTTTGCCCCAGTGTCTCTCCGTAAGGTCCGTTTCTTAAAGCGGCAACCCAGGAGCCTGTCGCCACCGCTAGAACTATTATGGCTCTGGTCTTGATCAAGTAACTTGTACGGCTCTAGCTTGACAATAGTTATCGACGGGGCCGACGGCGCTATGGGAAGCACTCGTGAGAGTATGGTTTGATCCACAGAGGACGAGGGTACCGTCGGCTATGTCTTGTCAGGCACAGTCCCGTGTCGGGAGTCCCTGTGGTATGGGAACTCCGCACGTCGCGCTCTTTTACTTGTTGGCATGCGTGCCCGCGCTCTGGACGCCATTGACCCTCTTATCGCTGCGCCCTGAGAGTTAGTCAATCTCGGTGCCTTGGATCATGCTGCCTGTATTGTACCATAGTGGCTACTGTTTTGTTAGGGTGTCTTGTGAAAAACCTCGTAGCGTCCCTATGCAGTCACACCTCGGAAGTGTTGATGTGCGTGGTTGGGTGCAAAGTTCCTTTGAACTTTTACGCGACTGGTGGGTAAAGGGCGAAACCTCTGCAGAGTGTATAATCTATCATGATAGCTTTGCTCAGGGTCACGAGCGGTCTGGATCCTTTTTTATTAGAAGATGATGTTTCTTTTATGATTATTGTCACCTATACTTATTTAATTGGGTTACAATCGGGTTTCATTCACTTGTAGTAATTTGTCAAATGTTAAAATGAACCAACTAAAAATGCTAATGCAGTTAAGCCGTGTCTAGCCTATTTTGAGCCTTCATACCCATGCTATACTTGCTAAGTATTTGTTTACTTACACTTGTCAATATTCAACAAAATCCCGGATGGGTAAACAGATTGGGCTGATCAGGAGACTGCTGCTGAGTTCCCTGAGGACCTGCCGTACTTCTGAGTTGCGCTCTCCCAGTCAGAGTCCATGTGGACTGCGGCTCCGCTTTAGTTGAGAGTTATAGACTTCCGCTGTAATAAATATTTATATTATACTTTGATGTAAACTATTTTATTTCGAGCATTTGTACTCTGTTTATCATATTTGTTCGCTGTATGTGTTCTGTGGACTTCCTGGGTACACATATGGCCGCATTCGGGTTTTGTGAAAATCTTGTGACACGTTTATTGTTAAGCTAGTCATCTTGCAGGATACTTCAAAGTAGACTTTCCCGAGGACGGTACAAGATGACTTTGAAGTAGACTTTGCAATGTTAAGCTAGTTTTTTGGGACTTATTTGGACAGGAAGATGACGTTTTCCTTGTACGATGAGTAGATTAGATTGTGCAGAGTGCTGAAGCCCAACAGCCCCAACCTTCGCAGTTGATGGCGCAGTTTAGTGGACAAGGACACTAATTGACTACTCGTAATTAACCAGCACAATTCGGAAGCAACAGCATGCTCACCTGGACGATGCACCCACCGAGGCCGATGCCTTCGAAGAGCTGGTGGAACGTCAACGCCGGGACGAGCGGGCGCACCGTGCTGGGGAAATCCGAGGCACCCAGCGACATCCCGATGATCAGCGAATGCACCACTACCCCCACCTCCAGCACCTGGATTCACGGCAGGAGCAGCTCGATTGAATCACTCCAAAATCTTCGCCGCCCGCTGAACTTGCAGCCGCGGAGGCGTGTCCGTGTCCGTACCTGAGAGATGACGCGGTGGTGCACGAGCTCGTCGCCGGCGGTCGGCGCGGGCGCCAGCACGGACATGCCGTGCGCGTGCCCGTGGTGCCCGTCGGAGGCCACCTCCAGCTCCAGGTCGCCCTCGCAGTGCCCGGGCTCCGTCGGCTCGTCGGCGACGGCCGCGGCGGCCTTCCTGGCGACCGTCCGGCGTACTAAGTACCCCGTGGCGACGGTGTCCACCATCAGCGTGGCGATCGCGGCCACCATGGCGACCATCCCCGCGAACGGGAACCTCCTCCACGGGCCGGTCGCGAGGCACGGCGAGCCCAGCGCCTCGAAGGCCGCGGGCAGGATGTGGACGAGCCCCGTGGCGAGGATGACGCCGCCCGCGAAGGCCTTCAAGGCGAGGAACAGGTCCGTGTCCGGCCGCAGCGCCGGGAACCGTCGGCCCAGCGTGGGCACCGCGGCGCCGCCCGCGCCGCCCGCGAGGATGCAGAAGATCGCCACGACCTTGAGCCGCAGCGCCCCCGCCTTGTCCCGCCCCGCGGCGTCGCCCGAGCAGTCGCACTCCGCGGCGGCGGCGAGGTCGGGCAGCAGGGATACGGCCAGGAGGAGGTACAGCGCCGCCGCGAGCCGCGCCTTGGGCGGCGTGACCATCGTCTAGCGCTGCCGGCGCCGGTGCCCGTGCCGGCTCGATCGATCGGGCACGGTACTGGCGCCGTGCTCTGTGCCGCGGCGCGCGCGCGGGAGGGGAGGGGAGGCTGCTGGCAGTGTGGCACTGGCACATGCGTATCCGTTACCGATCTGCTGAATCTGTTTGTTTCCCTCGCGGCATTTTGTACCCGCGTGCGTGAGAGACCACTCGCCATCTCACTATCCGAACCGGGGGGTTAATTACGAGACGCGATGAGCTCACCACGCACGCGGTGACATTGATCATCGAGTGAACGTTTCTTGCTGTACACCTTGCCCGAGCGCGCGACGTCCTTTATTAAGGATCGGAGTTGTGAAAGCAGCGGAGCAACGACGAGGAGTGAATGCTGCCACACCACGTGTTGGTTTTCCATTGGCAGCGCGTAGGCAGCCCGGCGAGGCGTTTCTCACGGTCTGGTTGGCCGTCGCCTGCTTGGTTTTGGAAGTCTTCCCGTGGTCCTCCTGCTGCACTTGCATGGCCGTAACGTAAACAGGTTACCAGTGCGATCGCTACGTCTCTCGAAGGTAGAGAGCGTCTCCGCTTTTATTGGCCTGTACAAATACCTTTTGTTCTATTCTACTCCGTAATATATTAGCTCCGTTTCGAATTGATTTTTTTCCATAATATTTGACCACTCACTTGCCTCTACTAGCTCTTTGAAAAAGATAAAGATGGAGAGCCTCGAATAGGGCGAGTTGGCGCTGCACCGAATTTGACGATCCATTACTCGGACTGCACCATAGCGGAATTAGCGGATCCTGTGGCCTGTAAACAACGTGCAGTCCCGAATCTGTGCAGCGCAAGGCGTACTGAGCTTTGCGAATTGCGAGGCCTCTCAACACCTAACCAATAAACTGAGGAGGAAAGTACAGCAACAACGGAGACTGGAATACTTAACTGTTAACAACTCTATGATAAGAAGTCTCTGCGATAGAAGACTTTTGACATGTTGCCACAGTGTCGACATTCTTGGTCATGCCAAGTCCATCTTCTCCTGCAGTAGACTACTACTCCAAAGCTCGAGACATCTCGATCGGTACGTAACGTGTTTGGCAAAATATGATAGCATGTGCACACGACGTAAGGTCAACGTGGCCGTTTTGTATAGAGGACTTTGTTCTAAAAACCACTAGCAACCTGGAAAAAACTTCCAGTGCCTGCGGCAAAGGAAGGCAGAAAGGACACCGGCTTTTTATTATGAAATGGATTTGATGCAACTGCTCACTTCCCCGTCTCTTTTCTGAAGTTCCCCAACAAAAGGATAAGGGTCAGCAAGGTCGATCAGCTGCTCCATTGCTACAATATACACTTTCTTTACGGGCACCGGTGGCAAATAGCCAGGAAACAATATTATGTCAAACACAATTAAAAGATCAAAAGGAACTCGGAACTTTTTAGAAGAGGTTGATGTTTCGCTACTGTACTCACGAGGATTCACGCCCAGATAGCAAGCATGGACATCAGCGCTGTCCCGACCAGCAACGAGAAGTTAACGATGACCTGCAGCCTTCCATTGTTCTGCACCCTGGGGTTCATGAAGTCTTCTGCTAGAAGGTCAACGAGAGCCATGTAGATTAGGATTCCTGCCGCGGCGGAATCCAGGACCCCTTCGGTGATCAGGGCCCTGGGGCTGTTCTCGTTGTAGGCAGAGGAGATCCCAATGCCGATCACGACTCCGATCGGCGTCGTAAGCGAGAAGAAGAGCGCCATTGTCACCACTGACTTTAGACAGAATTTGGCCTGTACAAATACAAAGAATTTTCGTCACCTAGCTTGTAATGATCACTGCTGCTTCCGCGCTTACTTGCTGCTATGCCTTTAGTTGAAGTTTAGTGGACTGAGGGGAAGGAGGCATTTGAAGAAAAAAATGGGTGTACTGCCGCGCAATAAAGCTTTGAAATTAAAAGTCGATCCAAGATTTTTGTGGCTGTACTCGGCACCCAATTAAAACAGTTTAGAGGGTCTCAGTACCACTGCCGTGAACCTTGGATAGTTCGTGCTTCTATACGTGCTTCGTTGCAAGCTCTAGGACATACCTGAACAATGCACCCTCCGAGCCCTATTCCTTCGAAGAACTGGTGAAACGTTAGCGCGGCCACCAGTGGTCTGATCATGCTGGGACTCTCAGATGCACCTACAGACATCCCGATGATCACCGAGTGCACTATGATCCCAGCTCCAGCACCTTGAGAGAGACATTCGATCATGCAATACAGTGTAAGAACGCACGACCAAAGTACCAAACAGTCAAACACACGTGCACAGCGAGCAAGCATATATGATCCTGAGTGCTATCTGTGGTAGGAAAAGTTTAATTTATTGGACACATGCATGCAAACTGTTCGATCGAGACCTGAGAGATGACGCGGTGTCGTACGAGCTGATCAGCGCTGCCTTCTTCATTGGATGTCGTCGACGCCGCCGCAGCAACCACAGACGACATGCCGTGCGCGTGGCCATGGCCGTGGCCCGCCGAGGCCTCCACGTCCCCGATGGCCTCGGCGGCCTTGGTGGCGTGCGCGCGCTGGAAGTATCCCGTGGCGATCGTGTCAACCACGAGCGTGGCGATGGCGGCGAGCATGGCGACGAGGCCCGTGAACGGGAACTTCCGCCACGGCCCGTCGACGAGGCACGGCGAGCCGAGCTTCTCGAAGGCGTCCGGGAGGATGTGCACGAACGCCGTGGCGAGGATGACCCCGGCCGCGAAGGCCTTGACGGCGATGAAGAGGTCCGTGTCCGCGCGGAGCGCCGGGAACCTCCGGCCCAGCGAGGGGATCGCGCAGCCCGCGGAGCTGGCGGCGAGGATGCAGAAGATGGCGACGATCTTGAGCGTGAGCGCCCTCGCCTTGTCGCTGCTGCCTTCGTCGGTGGAGGCCTCGCACTCGCAGTCGGCGACCGCGAGCAGCGGGAGCGAGGCGACGGCGAGGAGGCACAAGGCGGCAAGCTTGAGATTGGGAGCCATGTTTCAGTGTCGAAGAGCGCTGCTGTGCAGTTTTCGTCGTCGCGTCTAAATACGCGTATATATAAACTACAACGGTGTGCTAGTAGCATATTACAGTTAAATTGAATCGACAATGGATAAGAAAATGATCGAGCGGGAATGCCAATGTAAACAAATCATGCGCGGGAAATTTTTTGAGAACCAATAACACGCCATCGCTCCATTGAACATTTGAACTTGTCAATATGACAAAAAAAAACTAATTGGCAGACAGATTAGGTCATGGACCGGGAACTATATTGAGAACGTGAACCGCATGGCTGCTGGTGCGTAAAACTATAGTTACCAAGCTGCTGCTTTTGCTTGATTGTTACTTTCCGGTTTGTCTATCCACTTCTCCAAGATCGCACCACGGCCCCGTATCTCTCTGAGCTCTCAGTCAAGCACGTTTTCTTCTTTGGAGCCGTGCAGTAAACTGAAGCATATCCTCGAAGATCGGAGTCTCTGAAATGCGCGGATCTGCTATGATATTGCTTCCAGTAGTACGGTCACTTGAGCTCTTAAGCCACCGCCTGCCGCGGCATCTATCTCCATCGGGTCAACGCCATCGGCCCGGTTCATGATAAGCTGCTTGATTTGTGCCTTCATGCCTGCCTGACCTCATTAGATGTAATAGCTGGTCAGACGAAGTATAGAAAATTGTCGTCGAGATGTCAGGATGTCGACACCATTGGTCACATGATGTCAGGTCGGTTTCCTCAGGGTTTCACACAGAACCTGTCCATGGTATCCATCCTTGACAGATCGTCAGCTCGTATGGGGTTGTTTTTTCTCAGAGGAGATGGTTGCGAGGCAGTAGGAGAGAGCCAGCCAGCTTGTAGTGTCATAGACTGCCCGGTGCACGACGACGGCGGGCGAAGTGGCCGCCCGCACAATAGCACACACATGCACTTCCGGCCCAACCGATGCTCTGTTTGCCGGTAGCCCGGTACTTTTTTAAAAAAATTTCCTATGTGTTATTAAAAAATATAGCTATCTCTTATATGTTATAAAAAATTATACTATCCCTTTAATATCATTAACTAGCAAGGTGGCCCGCGCTATTTGCTCGGGTAGCTAGCCAATTTTTTATAATGGTTTACGTATTGTTAGTTATTTAATATAATTTTGATTTTATTGTTTAATTTTAAGTTCTGTTATATGATTTTTTTGGTCATTCATTGTCATTATAATTTAGGAGTTACCGACGAATCAACAATTTTAAGTGTACATGATTTTGGGTATGGGTCCCATGGCATATTTTGTAGAATAAGTTTTTAGTCTAAACTTCATACGGAATGATTTATCTCTATTTTTTCCAGCATATATCTTAGTCCTATATCTTGTATTTAGATTTTCTAATGAGGATCTATATGTATTCCATTTTTATTAGTTGTTTTTCATGTATATTTTGTTTCTTCTTTATTTATTTTTATGAATCCAAATGGTCCGTAGTTTGGATTTATTTATTTTTTATCTCTTGAGGTATCCTTTTACGTGTTCGGTAGTGTTTTGACTCAGTATACATGCGGAGGCACTTCAATTTAAGATTATTTAGTTGAATATCTAATATTTTCCAAAAAATGCAACGTATGTGTATAAAGAATGATACAAAATAATGTACTATTGAAGGAACTCAACCCGAATAGAAAGGGTAGCCCACATCTTCCTCATTGCCTACCCCACTCCTAGCCCAGTGGAAAAATGGTCCAATATAGCCTCTTAGGCCTTAATTCAATTTTCTATCTTAGATTGATTCACTGAGCGACACAATTCCTACCCACCTTCTCCCATCTATATCACAAAATGTTCTCGTTCTTTCCAGAAACGAAGGAACAATTTAGTGCATACCTTGTAAAACATTTCTTAAGTAGTATACCATATTCCACAATCCATATTTCTTAATCTATTGATCCGGGTTGCGTCCTATTCCTTCATTGGAACCAAAAGCGAGCAAGTGTGGTGGTGGTGGCTTAGTGGAGGGCACATGTGTCAAGACCTCAAGGGTTTAGGGCAGCGGGCACATAGTAAGATAGCCCAAATCTTGTGTCTACCCTGGTCCAGATGTCTTCTTCGGTGACATGACGTTTTTTGGATTTACGGCTTCAAGTTTGTTGCATGTGTTGTGTTCCATCTGGATCTAGTACGAATTGCCTCTGTGACTTAAGATTTATGTTGCTTAAATGGAGAATGTTTTTTCGGAAGTTTAATTTGAGCCTACCTTGTTGTTTTCATATGGTTTGAATTCTACACTGTATATTTTTTTAGGCCAAAACTTTATTGTGTACCAAAAATTTTCTTTTCTCCATACAATTTTAATTGATGTTCCTTCCTATGGCCTTATTATCAAGGTTATTTGCCTCTATATCTCTAGGTTGATTTTGCTCAAAAATCATGCATGGCTCTGAGTAGATGCATTGATGTAGGATCTCGTTGTTCGATAGTGGTGCTGCTAGCCGTGGCTAGTAACAATATCCAAGTAGGCGTTCCTCCTCTAAAAAAATTAGTGGATGCATCTTCATCAACCACGCACAGAGCCTTCCCGCATGACAATCAACTGTGGTGAAAGCATCTAGGCCCCTAATTTATGTTTTGGTAATTAATGACAATCAAAATGGACTAACAAATTCATTGAGATATGAGAATAGGTTAGTCCTTGGGATTGGATGAGCTCTTGCGGTATGACATGATCATGATGGGTGTGATAAGGACCAAAAGGAGCTAAAGGCAAAGGTATAAGATAGGGTATTCTATTTTACCGGTCAAGCGGTGTTTAGTGGATGAACATTGACCGGATTATAGGCTAGATAGCCGTACTATCAAGAGGGGTCAATGTCCTTGGCTTGACGAGTCCATGATGCCATTTTTCTCAAACAATTGCATTGCATGCATGAGGGCTAACAACGTTTGTGAAAGTGGGAAAAACAAGAAGCGAAAACTAACCTGTGGAGCGCTCACTGCGTCTTGGCGGATTGTCCGCCTGGCCAGTGGCGGACTGTCTGGGGGGTCCAGACAGTCCGCGTCCTGGTGTGGCGGACGGTCCGCAGGCTTTTTCCGTGTGATAATTTTGTCTAAGTATGAAATGTGCTCGGCTGGAAAAATGAGAGGCGGACTGTCCGGCTATGAATGGCAGACTGTCCGCAGTACAAAAAATGTGAGGCGGACCGTTTTGGCGGACCATCAACACAGAAGCGTTTCCGAGCGTTCTAGAAGACTTTTGTGAGGCGGACGGTCCGCAGGCAAACTTGTGCGAGTTTCTCATGGCCTGGCGGACGGTCCGCGCCTGTATGGCGGACGGTCCGCAGGTCCGTAACGGCTAGTTCTGACACCATCTGACACACGTTGTAGCCGTTGGTTTTGAAGGGCGGACAGTCCGCCAAGTGTGAGGCGGACAGTCCGCCAGTGCCCTGTTTTGAACGTAACGGCTAGATTTTGAGGGGGTGAGTATATATACTCCACCCCCGGGGTTGGGAAGGCTCTCTTGGCCCATTTGAAAGCTTCCTTGATACATTTGAGCATTTCCCATCCTTTCTCTCACTCACTTGGTTTAGTGGTTGCATCTTTGTGAGATTGAGAGGATCCTAGTGCATTGCATCAAGAGTTTGAGCTTTGTGGCACTAGGGAGACTTCAAGCAAGGTCTTTGATTTGTTACTCTTGGAGGTTGCCGCCTCCTAGACGGCTTGGAGCTGGTGATTCCATCGAGCACTTCAAGAAGATTGTGAAGTTGCCGTGGAGGTTGGTTGTGAGAGGTCATTGTGCTCACCTCACCGGAGCGGTGAAGAGCAACTCTAGTGGAATCGAGATTTGGAGCGGTTCTTTGGTTCTAACCGGCTCATACATCAAGTGGAGACTTGATAGAGGAGTGGTTGAACATTGAATCCATCTCAACATGGATTAGGGGTGACCGGCAAGTCATCGATACCACGGGATAAGTTCTTGTGTCACTTGTTCTTATTGCTTGCTTGTTATCTTGATTATTTACTTGAAGCAAGTTAATTTCATAGAGATTGATTCTTATCTTGTCATCCTAGGTTGCTAAACCATCAACATAGGCTTAGAGTAGCTAGACATTTAATTCCCCTTGTGGTTCTAATTAAATTTCTCTAGTGTTGTGATTGAAGTTTTTAAAACCGCCTATTCACCCCCCCTCTAGTCGGTAATCCTAGATCCTACAAGTGGTATCAGAGTGAAGTACTCCCTAATCAAGGATTTAATCATCCCGGAGTAGGATTAAAATGGCTAGAGAGAATAAAATGAAGCAAAGGAAGATTCCTTACTTTGATGGGGAAAATTATGATTATTGGAAGACTAGGATGACAACCTATCTAAGGACGGCCGGAAGAAAAGTTTGGGGGATTGTTGAGGAAGGGTTTGTCATCTTAGACAAAAATGTCAAGACCGAAAGAGATTTAGAGAATGAGGACCTTAATGAGGAAGCATTGTGCATATTGTATGAAGGTCTATCTATTGATCAATTCAACCGTGTTAAGGGCATTACAAGTGCAAAAGATGTTTGGAACAAGCTAGCGGAAATCTATGGGGGAACATCCTCGGTCAAAGAAGCCAAGCTCTATGTGCTCCAAGGAAAATTCAATGATTTTACAATGAAGAAGGATGAAGACATTTCAATCATGTTCAATCGGTTAAATGAAATTGTGAATGAGCTAAAATGCCTTGACTATGATGTGCCGTTTTGAGACTTCTCTCGCAAATTTCTTAGGAGTCTCCCGGAGAAATATGAGACCATTGTCACAATGTTAGTGAGAGAAGACTTGAAGAAATACACTCCTACGGAGGTGCTCGGTGAAGTGCTCACACATGACATCTTCAAGCAATCTCAAAAGGAAGCTCATGGTCAAGCAACAAATGAAGAGAAGAAGAATATTGCTCTCAAGGCCAACGCTATTCAAGAAGAAGAAACACATTGTGAAAATGATGAAGATTCGGATGAAGAAATGGCTCTCATTGTTAGG
This sequence comes from Echinochloa phyllopogon, assembly GCA_033239725.1. Taxonomy (NCBI): domain Eukaryota; kingdom Viridiplantae; phylum Streptophyta; class Magnoliopsida; order Poales; family Poaceae; genus Echinochloa; species Echinochloa phyllopogon. Next base: position 22,521,289 of record BTCW01000012.1, read on the forward strand.
GGGCTCCAAAAGGTTCTTGAGAAGAAGAGATTTGGCAAGATAAATAGGTTCTCAAAGAAGAATCCATTTGAAGGCAAAGTGTGCTTCTCTTGTGGGGAGATTGGGCATATATCAATAAATTGCCCAAACAAGAAAGAGGGCAAAACAAGCAAGAACAAGTACAAGAAGAGTGTGAACAAGAAGAAGAAGTACTACAAGAAGGAGAAGAATGGGCAAGCCTACTTTGTTGAGTGGGACTCCGAGGCAAGCTCCGATGAGGAAGAAGAGTGTTGGCGGTCGTTACAGCCCAAATCCGACCACCAATACTCGGGAATAAATGAGATTATATGCAACATTCCATGTACTTAGGTTTTATTTCTAATAAAGTTCCACGAGTTTTGGTGAGTGACACTTGTGCAGGTACAACTACAACAAATACGTGCTATTGGGGCCGAAAATGACCGAATCGGCCGAACGACACGTTCGGCCGGTTACCCCCCTAGCCATGCACGCATTGAAGTACAACTAGGAGGCCACATGTACAACCAACGATGACAAAGCGTTGACGGGGCAAGCAACTTGGCGGATGACATCACCAATCCGGGGCAACAAACACACCCCGGCCAGGTGGAGGCGATCCAGGCCATCCAGAGGCAGAGGCGGTGGAACAGAGGGCAGCCGAGCCCCCGGGCCAGTTCGGCCGAAGGACCCGGTTCGGCCGAACTGCCCACCGCCTCACAACCGCCTCCAGGGGCTCATCCTGGCCACCCAGAGCAAAGGCGGCGCATCCAAGGGTTCGGCCGAACCCCCTGGTTCGGCCGAACCTACCCTGGCGCCCGAAATCCCAGGGGGTACCCCCTGGTCCCTTGGCGGGTACTCCAGCCCCAACCGTCCTACGCAGCTATAAATAGGACCCCTTACCTCACTTGTAAACACACACCAAGCCAAGGAGCTCATTTCCACTTTCATTCTAGTAGAGTTAGGATAGTTTAGTTGGGAGTTAGAGTTGAGTCGAGCTTTGCCTCGGAGGTTCCGAAGTCGTCTTCAGAAGCTCTGGTATAAGCTCTTGTATCTTTTACCTTTTCCTTTTGTAAGACTTTGAGTTATCAATATAGTTATCTTTATCACTTTGCCTTTGTCATTTATATCTTGCTTCTACTTTATTCTGGTAGCAAATATATCTTGTTTAGACTATAGTTAGTTATAGTTCTAGTGCTTGTAGTCTTGTTTAATTCTTTGTCTTGGCTGGTTCTTCGATCTTGCTTGATACTGGAGGTGAATTGTCACCAAGAGTATTGACAAGGTTGCTTGTTCTTGCTAGCAGAGTAAGTAGTCATTGCCTAGTGTAGGAGTGGTTCCTAGACTAGTCGGTGGCCTTAGTTTATTCCCGTCGCAACGGAGGTGGTAGCCGGGAGGTGGTGACAGCCCTTTCGGTCTTCGTAGCCCATCACGTTAGTTCCGGTCCGTAGGATTCCCTAGGTGGGAAATAGTGGCACCCCTTCTCATCCCTTTCTGTGTGTTCACCGATTCCCTTGTCCCGACGCTAAGACATTAGAGTTATCCCAGATCTCCTAGTGCTGGCTCTGTAGCCGCTGTATCTCTAAGCTAGAGTGACATAGGTAGATAAAGTATCCAGGAGTCCTCTATCTCTTCTCGTTGTCCTCCCAGCTATCTATCTCTTCTCTCCCTTACCTGAGTATCCCTTGAGTTGTGTGTCCGGTATATCCACTCCTATCCAATACCATTATCCCCTGTCTTGTCTATTTGTGTACCCTTCTCTGATAGTCTCGAATATCTGTTCACTAGTAATCTTGCCAAAGCTTCCGTGCGGAAATATAAATTACGATACCTCGGGATACTCCCAGGTGAAGTGCTACAGCGGTGATTATGTGCGCTTGCAGAATATTTCTATATTTTACTAAGCCATAAGGAAAACCACTGAAACACTCCTTACCCCAGTACCAGGATTCTCAATTGTGATATTGGATCGTAAGAAGTGCCAACAAGCATTTCTGGCGCCGTTGCCGGGGAAGTCTTTGGCTAGATTATTTTTGAACTTTTATCTTGAGCTATCTTAGTTGAGTACCGCTACTCAAGCGGGTTTATCCTTGCTCTGTTCGTTGGTCTTTGTGGAACAAAGCAGTGCATGACTGGTTTCCAACTACCGTCAAACTTCCAAGAAAATCCGGAGTCACTTGTGAGGACAGTACGACCCCGTGTTGTACCTCCTCAGAAGCAACTCCTTCCGACGAACCCAGTCCTTCCCGTCGTTGACCAGGCTACATCGAGGATGGCAACCAAGACGATCCGTGAGTTCTCTGCTCCATCAAGCGAGAACGTACGTGTCGGACCAGCTCCGCCAGTCGGAGATGGTAGCTTCGAGCTGAAGCCAACCCTCATCAACATGGTCCAGGCTAGCCCATTCTGCGGCAAGCCACACGAAGATGCCAATGCTCATCTCCAGCATTTCCTAGAGATTTGCATCACCTTCACCATCCGCGGAGTAAGTATCGATGCCATTCGCCTTCGTTTATTTCCATTCTCATTGTTAGGCAAGGCGAAACAATGGTTTTATGCTAACCGCGAAGCAATAGATACCTGGGATAAATGCACTAGCGCTTTCTTGCTAAAATTCTTTCCGGTTGGGAAAACCAACGCCCTCCGGAACAAAATAGCTAGTTTCCAGCAGCTAAAAGATGAAACAGTCCCGGAGGCATGAGATCGCCTCCAGGACTATATTACTGCTTGTCCTCACCATGGTATGCAGAGTTGGTTCATAATCCAAACTTTCTATCACGGGCTGAGAAATTCTGCCCGTGAGTACCTGGATGCTGCTGCTGGAGGCTCGTTCTTCTCTCTTGAGGAGAGTCGTGCGAAGGCCCTCATAGAGAAGATGGTCGAGAACCAAGGTTAGTCCGACGACCGGACTCAACCAAAGACCCGAGGAGTTCACCAAGTTGAAGCTCTGGACATGCTCGCTGCCAAGATGGACCTCCTGATGAAGAAACTGGAGGCCCCTGCTCAAGAAACGGTGCAAGCCATGGACGTTCGCATGACCTGCGAAGTCTGTGGCAACACTGACCATTCGGGGAATGACTGCCCCGAAACGCGAGAAGATGCCCACTACGTCAACAACTCCAACAACAACAGGTACCGACCGAACAACTACGGCAACCAAGGCTGGAATCCGCGCCCAAACCTCCCTTTTGAGAGGCCTCAACGAGGTAACAATTTCAATTCCAGCAATTTCAATAATCAGCCGTCTCTTAGAGATCTTGTGTTTGGCCAGATGAAAATAACTAAAAACATCAATAAAAAGCTTGCTGCTAATTATAAAACACTGGAAAGCATAGACTCTAGGATGGAATCATTTTCTTCTGCTATGAAAAATCAACTGAGCTTCAATAAAATGATAGAAACTCAAGTCGCTCAGTTAGCTGCTGCGGTTCCTATCACTGAATCGGGGAAGATTCCGGGGCAACCCGAGCCTTCCATCGAGACAGTGAATTCCATCACTACCAGGCATGGTAAGATGCCTCGTAGTGTCTTCCGAACTAACCACGCAGGGAAGGTCGCACACATCCAAGTGCTGACACCAAGATGGACCTACCTGCCGAGAGCTACAAAAAGGGCGATCATCAAGACCTCTCCGGACAGGAAGGAAGATCCCGGAGTGCCCATCATTCAGTGCACGATCTGGAATCGTCGCATTGATGAAGCACTTTGTGATCTGGGGGAAGCGTCAACATCATGTCTAAGGTATTATTTAAGAAATTACGCTACCCTACTTTGTCACCTACTACTGCCCAGGTACAGCTTGCGGACTCAACCATCCGCTACCCCGAGGGGGTGTTCGAGAATGTACTGGTCCGGATCTGGGGATGATATGTCCCTGTGGATTTTGTTGTCCTCGACACGGGGAACGAGCATTCGTTTCCCCTTGTGTTGGGCCGACCATTCTTGAACACCACCCGGGCTAGGATCGATATGGATGCGAGAGAAATCTCGTTCCGTATCGACGGAAGGTTGACTTACTTCAAGTTTCAACCCCGGGAAGAGAAGAAGACAGAGCCACTCACACCGGAGCAGAGGAGCGCCGAGTGTTTCCTTAAGGCTCTCATTAATGGAGAGCTGGAAATACTCGGTGGTGAGCAGCTCAAGTGGAAAGAGCCGACAAAACCGACAAATGCAGAACAAATGGATTTCCTCGTAAAGAAATACGAGGAAGAACAGGCCCTCTGGAATTCTCCAGAGACGCCGATCCCACCGCCACCGAGACCGAAGAAGAAGAACAAGAAAATGTGGCGGAAGAAGGTTGCATCGTCCGAGTCATCCACTCCGGGACCGGACGATGACAAAAGCAACTGAAGACAGGAGAAGTCCCGCTTGCGGACTTAAAAGCTGAGCTCTCGCCGCGAGGAAAACCGGTATGTATCCCATATTTCCCTTCCAATTTTTAAATTTCCAATTGCATTTGCATGTTTCCCTTTTCAAATTAATGAACCACTTGAGTAATTAATTTGAGAGAGAGTAGAAAATTCTGCAAGCTTGGTTAGAAATAATTGGACGCATGCTGAAATTTTACCTAGGGTGGATGTAATTGGTAACTTTTATCATTTTCATCCCTTCTAGAACATCTCCAATTATTTACCATCACCACCAACCAGCAACAAACATGTCTACCCCACTAAAAATGGCTGCTCACTCACCAATTATCACAAACATGGCAGCATGGGGGTGACTCCACTAATTTCCACTTTGGTCATGTCACATTTCCATCTCACCTACCACTAAAATCCACTAAAAATGTCCTTGGGAATTGATGGCCACACAACTTGGAGTGGAAACAAAGGCATGTGAGTGCTGCACTCACATGGGAGTGCCCTGGCCACCAGGCCTGGTTCGGGCGAACCAGAGCCTTCGGGCGAACTGGCCAAGGCCCTCCCCTCGGCCTATAAATGCTGCCCTTGCTGCTTGCTTCTCCTTGCACCATTCACACACTCATACATTCTAAAAATTCTGCTAGGAAGCTCTCTCTCTCTCTCACCTCTTTGCTCAAGTGCTTGCTCAAGTTCTTCCCCAAGTTCTTGCTCAAGTTTTGGTTCACTTGCATCACTGGAAAATCCCAAAAATATTTTGCTTTTGTTGTGATCTTTGTGCTGAATTTCTGGACGATTTTGTGGTGGTCACCGACACCCACAAGAACGACTAACCTTTTGTGGTGGTTTTCATCCCCGCAAGAACGACTAACTATCTCGAACGACTGACTTGATTTTTTTGTGCTAACCATATATATATTCAGTCCTTCGGGTAGTTGTTGTTGCACTAACTTTTTGCAGGAAGCATGTCGAAGTTCTTCACTTCGCTCCGTCGTTCCGCCCGGCTAGGCCGACGATCGGACGATGCTGGGAGTTCCCCAGCTCCGTCTCGAGGCTCGAGCCGGATGGACACGGACGAGCACGGAGAAGCCGGCTCGGGATGGGGCCATGCCACGCCCCCAGCCAGGCAGCTCCTGAGCGAGAGTGACATCAACCTTAGAACAGAAAGGGAGCGGAACACCTTCAACGAGCTTCGGCTGAAGGAGTTCGAGCACACCCGTGTGTTTGAGCAAGATTTGCTCAGGGACACGGGGATGGACGTAGAGTTTACAGAAATCTTCCAGGCCATTGGCTGGGAAAATTTCTGGCACATCAACGAAGAAGGTCCGTACCTGCTCACCCTTGAATTCCTCTCGACTTTGGTTTCTGAAACTGGGGGGATTCGTTTTCGGTTCTTCAACCAAGAGTTCTTCTGCTCTTGGAGGGATTTTAGTTCGGGTCTCGGATTTTCAAGCCGTTGTTCATTAGACCCGAACAAAGCGCTTAAAAAATTTGACCGGGTGGCATTTTGGAAAAAGATTTCGGGGGATACCAACTGTCATGCGCCACGCACGAACAGCATACATAACCCCACTTTGCGTTTCATGCATCGTTGGGTGTCTATGACGGTATTCCCCCGGGCAGATTTGCGCCCTGTCAACACCATCGAGTTGCGGGTTCTTTTTGCCATGGTCAAGCAGATTCCCTATTCACCTGTGAAAGACATGGTTGGTCACTGGCTGTCTCATATTTCTTGTACGAGTGGCATGTCGATGACTTCTCTAGTCACTCGCCTCGCTAACCACCTGGGCATCCTTCAAGGCGCCCGGCTCACGTACATCGAGACAGCGCGTTCCGTCGTGGATGTCGAGCACTTCGTGCAAGCCCACATGATACGGCGGACACCTGACGCAACGCTGGCAATGATTTACCGTGGCTATACAACTGAAGTGCCCTTACCTTGTGCAGCACTAAGGTTGTATACCACGCTGAAACTAACTCTTCAGTTGAGGACTGAGTCGGACGATTCTCCACCTTGGAGAGAGCCCGCTCGGCACATCGTTGCAGGTGACGGACCCGTCATGAGGGGACGAGCCAGGCGTGATGCTGGGCTCGCTACCTCACAGGAGCCGGAAGATGCACCACAAATGCCGCACCGACACACTTCCGCTTTCGAGGCCACCTATGACATGTACACGGGCGCTGGGACGTCCGGAGCAGGAGGCTCCGGGCAGCATCAGGAGCCGAACTACTTCACCTCAGGACGCTGGAACTACGGCCAGGACACGGACTCTGAGTGGTCCGGGAGTCGGTATGGAGGAGGGCACGACAGTGCCTCCCAGCCATATTACCCCGGATACTCACAGTCCGCACGCTTCGACTACGGCCGGGAATTGTCCTACATCTCCGACCGAGTTGAGCTCATCGACGACCGTACCCGAGAGATCCAAGACACACTAGCCCGCCATTCTCAGTACCATCAAGAGAATAGCGGGATGGTGGCGTCTATCCAGCACGACGTCCACGAACAAGCGGAACAGCTGAGCCAGTACCTTTCAAGGCTCAACCCCTACCAGTGAAAGTCCAAGCTTGGGGGAGGACCCCCACAGGTATGTCCCGATTTATCCAGTACTTTGATCATTTAATTTCCCTTTCATTTCCCTTCATGATAGTTTGCATTTAAAAAAATGAAAACACCAAAAATATTTCCCTTAAACAATATTTCCCTTGAATAAAATAACTCCCAACTATGCATGGAATGACTCGTATGCCTCTCACCTTGGAAATGATGAATAGTTGCTCTGTCATTAATTTTGCAAGTACTTTGTTTCAACTAGTTGCTAGATTGTGCTTGAGTTATTTGGCATGAGTAAAAATGATCCTGAAAACCTTGTGGGAGCACATGCTTTATTCCAAGTCTAAGTTGTTGTGGGGATTGACATAGTGAGAATTTGGTTAAGTTCTATTCTACTTTTAGTACGGGGAAAATCTCGGGGATTTATGCTTTCAAAATGAAACAAGTTCCTCATTGGTCAAAATACCTACCAGAGCCATATGATAAGCTTAGTTGAAAATTTCTACTCATATGCTGCTTGTTATCTTAGTGAGCTTTGTCAAATTGTTGTGACCTTTGAGTGAAGCTTTCATATTCTTAAAGATCGAGACCCACGTACACACACCACCTCTCACTTGCAATTCCTACACTGGGAGTTAGCAAACATTTTCCATCATCCATCCACAAAAATAAATGCTCCATGTTCTATGATCTCCCTCTCCAAATATTCTTGATAGAGACATGGGCTATGCAAAAAGAAAAGCATGCCAAAGAAGCATGGCAAAAATAAGAGAAAAAGAAAAGCATGCCAAAGGGCATGGCAAAAAGAAAGAGAAAAAGAAAAGCATGCCAAGTGGCATGGCAAAAATATGAGAATAAAAGATAGCCCATGTTCTCAAAAATAAATCAAGGAGAGGGAAATTCATCCAAGGAGTTCCACCATGCTCCATTCCACCATTCCACCATGTTCCATTCCACCATTCCACCATACTCCATTCTACCATTCCACCATATTCCACTCCATTCATATCCACACACTTGCACGTCTCGATCTTAAGATGTGATTTGTCTCCTCAGAGATCCGGTCTTTGACCTAGCAAAATATAAGATGCATGCATGCCTTCATCCTTTGTCCCTGAGCCACACAAAAAGCCATATTAGATGTTAGGATGAAAAAGAAGGCACAAGCCTTTGGTGAGGATTCAAATACACTTGAGTGATTGAGTGTGCCAATGAGGAACAATTTGTAGTTTTCAAAACTTATGAAAAACTCCGAGATGGGATCCTGAACAGAGTAGAGTGGAATAAAACTGAGTTTAAACTGTTCGTCCATTCAACCGCCCAAGATAAGGAAATTGCTATAAGCCCCATAGGTAAAAAGGTGATTTGAAACTCTGCCTATGATTCAAGTATTTTTGAAGACTAGTTGTTTATAAAGTTACCTGCACAAGAAATGACATTGTAGCAACTCCTGATCCACCGAGCCTAAGTTTATATCTTTGCTCGAGGACGAGCAAAGAGCTAAGCTTGGGGGAGCTTGTTGGCGGTCGTTACAGCCCAAATCCGACCACCAATACTCGGGAATAAATGAGATTATATGCAACATTCCATGTACTTAGGTTTTATTTCTAATAAAGTTCCACGAGTTTTGGTGAGTGACACTTGTGCAGGTACAACTACAACAAATACGTGCTATTGGGGCCGAAAATGACCGAATCGGCCGAACGACACGTTCGGCCGGTTACCCCCCTAGCCATGCACGCATTGAAGTACAACTAGGAGGCCACATGTACAACCAACGATGACAAAGCGCTGACGGGACAAGCAACTTGGCGGATGACGTCACCAATCCGGGGCAACAAACACACCCCGGCCAGGTGGAGGCGATCCAGGCCATCCAGAGGCAGAGGCGGTGGAAAAGAGGGCAGCCGAGCCCCCGGGCCAGTTCGGCCGAAGGACCCGGTTCGGCCGAACTGCCCACCGCCTCACAACCGCCTCCAGGGGCTCATCCTGGCCACCCAGAGCAAAGGCGGCGCATCCAAGGGTTTGGCCGAACCCCCTGGTTCGGCCGAACCTACCCTGGCGCCCGAAATCCCAGGGGGTACCCCCTGGTCCCTTGGCGGGTACTCCAGCCCCAACCGTCCTACGCAGCTATAAATAGGACCCCTTACCTCACTTGTAAACACACACCAAGCCAAGGAGCTCATTTCCACTTTCATTCTAGTAGAGTTAGGATAGTTTAGTTGGGAGTTAGAGTTGAGTCGAGCTTTGCCTCGGAGGTTCCGAAGTCGTCTTCAGAAGCTCTGGTATAAGCTCTTGTATCTTTTACCTTTTCCTTTTGTAAGACTTTGAGTTATCAATATAGTTATCTTTATCACTTTGCCTTTGTCATTTATATCTTGCTTCTACTTTATTCTGGTAGCAAATATATCTTGTTTAGACTATAGTTAGTTATAGTTCTAGTGCTTGTAGTCTTGTTTAATTCTTTGTCTTGGCTGGTTCTTCGATCTTGCTTGATACTGGAGGTGAATTGTCACCAAGAGTATTGACAAGGTTGCTTGTTCTTGCTAGCAGAGTAAGTAGTCGTTGCCTAGTGTAGGAGTGGTTCCTAGACTAGTCGGTGGCCTTAGTTTATTCCCGTCGCAACGGAGGTGGTAGCCGGGAGGTGGTGACAGCCCTTTCGGTCTTCGTAGCCCATCACGTTAGTTCCGGTCCGTAGGATTCCCCAGTTGGGAAATAGTGGCACCCCTTCTCATCCGTTTCTGTGTGTTCACCGGTTCCCTTGTCCCGACGCTAAGACATTAGAGTTATCCCAGATCTCCTAGTGCTAGCTCTGTAGCCGCTGTATCTCTAAGCTAGAGTGACATAGGTAGATAAAGTATCCAGGAGTCCTCTATCTCTTCTCGTTGTCCTCCCAGCTATCTATCTCTTCTCTCCCTTACCTGAGTATCCCTTGAGCTATGTGTCCGGTATATCCACTCCTATCCAATACCGTTATCCCCTGTCTTGTCTAGTTGTGTACCCTTCTCTGATAGTCTCGAATATCTGTTCACTAGTAATCTTGCCAAAGCTTCCCTGCGGAAATATAAATTACGATACCTCGGGATACTCCCAGGTGAAGTGCTACAGCGGTGATTCTGTGCGCTTGCAGAATATTTCTATATTTTACTAAGCCATAAAGAAAACCACTGAAACACTCCTTACCCCAGTACTAGGATTCTCAATTCTGATATTGGATCGTAAGAAGTGCCAACAAAGAGGAAGTCAAGCCTTCGAAGAGTCTTGCCGGGGTTGCAATTAAGGAAGCCCCATCACTCTTCTCCAAGCCATATTGCCTTATGGCCAAAGGTGCATCAAAGGTAATAATCAATGATGAGGAGAGTGATAGTGATGATGATAATGATGATGATGAAAATGCTATATCCTATGAATATCTTGCTAATTTGGTTATAAAATCCGATGAAAAATTGCACAAGGAAAAGTCTAAGTTGAGGGATTTAGAATTGAAGAATATTTCAATTCAAAAATCCTATGAGGAGCTAAAGATTTCTCATGCCAACCTAAAGGAATCTCATGACACTCTCAACACATCATGAGGAATTCTTAAAGGAAAGCATGAGGAGCTTAAGGAAGCTCACAACTCTCTCCTTGCGCAAGAGGCCAAAGGAAAACTTGTTGCTAACATCGATACTTGTAAAACATGTATATCTTGCTCGACTAACACCTCTTGTAGCACAAGCACAAGCTCTTGCACTAGTGGAAAAGATTCAAGTGAAGCACCTTTCTTATTATTGGAGAATGAATCATTGAAGAAAGAAGGGGAGTGTTTGTTCAAGGATCTTGCCAAATGGTTTGGAAGTCAAGTCAAATTCAATCATTGTTGGACAAGTCAAAAATTCACATTGAACAAGAATGTCATTGGTTATTTGCCCAAGCAAGGGAAGTCGACTTTCATTCCCAAGAAGACCACTTATGTGCCATCAAGTGTGACACTGCAAGAAGATGCTAAATTCAAGAAATGCCATATTTGCAAGACAAAGGTAGAGGTGAATCACAAGTGCAAGAGCAAGAAGACAGTATCCTTTGATCCATCTTACATTTTTAAGAAAGATTCAAAGGGTGTTGTATGTGCTAAATTTGTTGGTCGCTCTATGGATAATACTAGATTGAAATCCATTTGGGTGCCTAAAGTTATGACCACTAACGTAGAAGGACCCAAGAAAAGTTGGGTACCTAAAAGGAAGTGATTCTCATGTGTAGGTAAATTACAAAGCCGGAGGAAGACATTGGGTAATTGATAGTGGTTGTACAAACCACATGACTGGTGAAAAGAAAATACTCTCATATCTTGATGAAGATATCTCCGACTTTGATAATATTACTTTTGGTGATGATAGCAATGGAGGTGTTAAAGGCATTGGTGACATTTCTATCTCTCAAGATTACAAATTATCAAATGTCTTGTTAGTTGATTCTCTAAATTTCAACTTGCTATCCATTGCTCAACTTTGTGATAATGGCTATAGATGTTCATTTACTAGTGATGAATTTGTTGTGACAACTCATGATGAAAAGGAAACTGTTTTCAAGGGCTTTCGTCATGATAGTTTATATCTTGTGGACTTTTCATCTAAAGAGGCAAATCTCTCAACTTGTTTATTCTCTAAAGCCTCAATGGGTTGGTTATGGCATAGAAGACTAGGTCATGTTGGCATGAGACAACTAAATAAATTGGTTAAGCATGATTTAGTCCTTGGCTTGAAAGATGTCAAATTTGAAAAGGACAAATTATGTAGCTCTTGTCAAGCCGGCAAGCAAGTTGCAAATTCTCATCCAACCAAGGGTGTTATGTCCACCACAAGAATCTTTGAATTATTGCATATGGATTTATTTGGGCCAACAACATATAGAAGCATTGGTGGCAATAGTTATTGTCTTGTGATAGTGGATGACTTCTCAAGATTCACATGGGTATTCTTTCTTCATGACAAAGCCGATGCTTGTGACATATTCAAGAACTTTGTCACTAGAGCCGAAAATGAATTTGAGCTCAAGTTGAAGAAAGTTTGGAGTGATAATGGTAGTGAATTCAAAAACACTCGTGTGGAGGAGTTTTGCAATGAGAAGGGGATCAAACATGAATTCTCAACCACATATACACCGGAACAAAATGGGTTGGTTGAGAGAAAGAATAGGACATTGATTGAAATGGCAAGATCAATGCTAGCCGAGTATAATGTTTCGGATTCCTTTTGGGCCGAGGCTATCAACACCGCTTGCCATTCTTCAAATAGGCTATATTGTCATGGATTTTTCAACAAGACCCCCTATGAACTCCTTGTTGGAAGGAAGCCAAATATATCTTATTTTAGGGTCTTTGGATGCAAATGCTATATTTTGAGGAAAGGTTCTCGTTTATCCAAGTTCCAAAGCAAATGTGATGAGAAATTCTTTCTCGGATATTCATCTAGTAGCAAAGCCTATATAGTTTACAATAAATCCAAGGGTTTTGTTGAAGAAGCCTATGATGTTCAATTTGATGAAGCTAATGGGTCACAAGATGAGAAAGACAACTTGGATGATGTGAGAGGTGATAGTTTAAAAGAAGCCATGAAGAATGTGGATGTTGGGGACATTCTACCAAGAGAAGAAGAAGACGATGATGATGATGATGATGATGAAGAGCATATTATCTCCACTCAAGAAAATGCTTCATCATCTCAAGATCAAGGCATTGTCAACACAAATGAAAATGACTCACATCAAGACAATGAGCAACCGGTCACATCTACATCATCCTCTACATCCTCTCAAGACCACGTTATTCAACCAAGAATTCATGGTCAAGTCGCCAAAGATCACCCCATTGATCAAGTTGTGGGTGACATTAGTAAGGGTGTTCAAACTCGATCTAGCATTGCTTCATTTTGTGAACATTATTCTTTTGTATCTTTTCTTGAACCTAAACGTGTAGATGAACCTCTTGATGATCCGGATTGGGTGATGGCCATGCAAGAAGAATTAAATAACTTTACCCGGAACAATGTTTGGAATTTGGTGGAAAGGCCCAAGAATTACAATGTCATTGGCACTAAATGGGTTTTTCGCAATAAAGAAAATGAAGATGATATTGTTGTAAGAAACAAGCCAAGATTGGTTGCTCAAGGCTACACTCAAGTCGAAGGTTTTGACTTTGATGAAACATTTGCTCCCGTAGCTAGACTTGAAGTAATTAGAATTTTACTAGCTTTTGCATGTTCTCACAACATAAAACTTTATCAAATGGATGTCAAAAGTGCTTTCTTAAATGGTGAAATTAGTGAACTAGTTTATGTTGAACAACCACCCGGTTTTGAAGATCCCAAAATGCCTAACCATGTGTTTAAGCTCGCTAAAGCTCTTTATGGTTTGAAGCAAGCACCTCGTGCTTGGTATGAGAGGATTAGGAATTTTCTCATCTCAAAGGGATTCAAAATTGGAAAGGTTGACACTACCTTGTTCACTAAGAAAATTGGAAATGACATCTTCATCTGTCAAATTTATGTTGATGATATCATCTTTGGGTCCACAAATGAAGCTTATTGTGAAGAATTCGGTAGAATGATGTCAAAGGAATTTGAAATGTTTATGATTGGTTAATTAAGCTATTTCCTTCATCTTCAAATTAAACAATTGAAGGAAGGCACATTCGTTTGCCAATCTAAATATGTGAAGGACATCTTGAAGAAATTTGGTATGGAGGATGCAAAACCCATCAAGACTCCAATGGCTACAAATGGACATCTTGATCTTGATGAGGGAGGTAAACCGGTTGACACTAAGCTTTATAGGTCTATGATTGGTAGTTTGCTTTATCTTACCGCATCTAGGCCCGATATTATGTTTAGTGTGTGCATGTGTGCTAGATTTCAAGCCGCTCCCGAGGAATGTCATTTGACCGCCGTTAAAAGAATCTTAAGATACTTGAAATTTACTCCTAATATTGGTCTTTGGTATCCAAAGGGTGCTCAATTCGACTTGGTTGGCTATTCGGATTCGGACTATGCCGGTTGTAAAGTTGATAGGAAGAGCACTTCCGGGGTTGTCAACTTCTTGGGTGTTCTCTTGTATCATGGTCTTCAAAGAAGCAAAATTCTGTGGCTCTTTCTACCGCCGAAGCGGAATATATATCGACGAGAAGTTGTTGTGCTCAATTACTATGGATGAAGCAAACACTCCTTGATTATGGTGTGAAATTCAATGGAATTCCTCTCTTATGTGATAATGAAAGTGCTATAAAGATTGCAAACAATCCGGTTCAACATTGGATACCAAACATTGAATGGTTCATGGTTCTATCTCTAAGAAATTGATGGTCACAATCTTCACATGGCATCAAGTGATTTTTGGAACCGAATATGGGCAGCAAAGTCAAATGAAAGTGCAAAGAAAATGGTCTCGGGGGCAGTTTTATGGTAAGACGAACCGTCCGCTTAGAGCAGTGGCAGACCGTCCGGGGGTCCCGGACAGTCCGGCCAAAGGACCGCGGAAGTCCGCATGTGGTTGATTGCAATTGACAGAACAAAAAATCTGCTGAACTGGTGGCGGACAATCCGCGCCTAAACAGGCGGACAGTCCGCGAGGCTCGGGTAAAGTGTGGGCCCACTCTCCCGCGGCTGTATACATCAGAGGAACACTCCCTTCGCCCCCAAACAGATCAGAACGCCTCCACCTCTCTTCTTTCTCCCATCTACATCAAGAAAGAAGCCATTGTTAAGGGGGGAGCCCTTAGAACTTTGACGGACCGTCCGAAGCTCGTCCCCGGACTCTCCGTGACTTCCTCCGCCATGTCCTCTCGGTATTTCATTGATTCAACTCTTGGTTTTCTCGGATTTCACTCCTAAGGCATGATTAGGGTTTGAGATTGGATTTCGTTTTGGTCCATGGATTCATGCAAACAACTAGGGGAATATGTTGATAGAGTCATGGAGAGTATATGCTGATGATTTGGTCAAGTTTCATGGGTTAAATACGTAGATGAGGTAGATCTATCCAAGTTTGTGTATGGTCGTTGGGCTGTTCGTAGTAAATAGAGCCTGGCGGACCGTCCGCCGGCTGATGGCGGACAGTCCGCTAGTGCACTGTCAGCAGCGACAGCTCCAGCAGTCTATCAAACTTTGGATTGGTTTCTCATATATGATCTGTTGATGGTTATTGTTGAATTATTTTGGCAGTGCTAGTGGATCAGGCAGGAGGGGGAGAAAGACAACTGTCAAGAGGCCAAGGCAGCACGTTTCTGATGACAGTGATGATGATTATGAAGTCAGTGAAGAGTAGGAATCACATATTGCTAGTGAGATGGAGGCAGAAGAAAGTGAGGATGACTTGGTTGATGTGAATGCCAACAGGGGGAGTAGGCGTTGGACTCCTACCAACTATAGAACCTATCGTGCTGGAAATCAGTATGAGTTTGCCAGTGACACAAATGACTTATTCTTTCACACTCAGGTCCAGCAAGAGGTTTTATATGGCCACATGTTGAAGAAAGTTGTATTCAAGCACCAAATGATCAACCTCTACTATATGGGTGAGAAGGTGGTTATGAGTGGTTTAGTGCCACAACTTGAGGCCCTGGGGCTTACTGATTTTCTAGAGCATAAGTGCGATTGGGACAACACGGTCATCAGGCAGTTCTATGCTACAGTAGAGGTGTATATGATTGAGAAGAGACTTGTGTGGATGACCGGGAAAAGGAGATATGAGGCCACATTTGCTGAATTTGCAGAGGTAAATAAATTAGACTACACTTTTCTCACCACTGATCCCACATATGACATTCTTGATCAGAATCCATTGGAGGTGGATGAGATTGTAAGGTTCTATGAGCCAAACAGGACGGGCATCAACAGGGTGTATGAGAGGATCATTGGTCTCAGGCACCATCCAACAGTCCTGCTAAAGATTGACAAGGCCACAGTGCTCCCTAAGAGTGGTTACAAAGAGGCTTTTGTTGGATGGCACAGAAACTTTGTTAAGCATGTCATGGCCGGTGACAAAATTGATGTAGTCAACTTGATCATGGGTCAAATTCTGGACAAGAAGACTAATTTTGAGATAAATCTTTACTTTGCTCCATACATCATGTCTCTTATTCTGGAAAAAACCAAGTTTAGGGGCCCTTGCAATGAAAAACATACACTCTACAGTCCTTTCAAGAATGACAGAGGGTTTCTTGAGAGGGATTTGACTGCCTACCTGTCTGGTGATGAAGATGAAGCATGGGGGGATGCAGGTTATGAAGAAGAAGAGGAAGCAGGGGGAGCAGGAGCAGCACATGAGTAGGCCATGCCGCCGCCACCACGACCTGCAGCTCAGCCACAGGCGACACCACAGTAGGCACCACCTCAGGGCTATTTTGACCCATACTTTGCCTCCATGCAGCAGCACATGATCTCTCAGTTTCAGCAGATGCAGACTGGCTTTGAGGCTCACTTTGAGGCCTATGGGCAGCAGATCAACAACTCTTTTCAGACTATGCAGTATGGCACACAGCAGCAGTTTGATACTATGAATGCCCGATTTGATCAGCTGGCCCTTTCTGAGCAGGACATCATGGCAAGACAACAGCAGCTCGAGCAAGATTTCACTGATTTCAGTGGCCACTTCTACTCTATCTACCCTCGGCCTCCTCCTCCACCGCCTCAGCAGGACTAGAGCTCCCTTTTTTGTGTCATTTGATGACAAAGGGGGAGAAATTGAAGAAGTGATGAAGTGGAGCCCCATTGAAGATCATGGTCATGGTTGGAGCATGAAAACATTTGCATTTGCATTTGCATATTTACTTTTGGCATTGCATAAACCTTGGTGTGTAATAATTATTACTCTTTGTGTGGTTTGCTTGTGAACTATGGTTTATGATGCTTAGTTTTATGGTGTGAACTATGATGTGTTGGCAAAATCTATGCTTGAAAATTTGAGGCTAATGCTATCTTGTTTTTTATAAGCTTTGTTATATATATATATATATATATATATATATATATATATATATATAGGACGAGTTTTATCTACACATGCGTGTAGCTACACCCACCATCAGTATACCATTGTACGTATGTCCGCATACTAGTTTATCATTTTTAGTATGCTCATATACTAATTCTAAGATACTTCAAAGCGAGTTACATGAAAAAATTTCAAAATCAACCCTATTTTTAAATATATTTTGATTATACCTTTATAATACTATATAAAATAGTATGTCAATATACTCAATGTATGCTTACATACTTGTCGGGGACAAACCCAGGGGGTCCCCTAATCATCGGGGTAATCACCCTCAAAAAACGTTAACCACGAAAGGCCGAATCGCCGGCAGCCCGGAAGGGCCACCAGGGCAACGCGGCCCGCCACCACTTACGGCCCAAATATAGCCGCCCGAGCTCGCCTGACAAGGGGACCCAGGTGGCGACCTCCGTCTCTGCCTCGCTCGAGGGTCGCGTGCCCCCTCAAGCAGGCGAACCAACTCCGCCTCGCTCGAGGGCACCCCTCTACTCAACGCGGCGCGCCCCGGCGCCCCGCCCGACAACGGCATTTAATGCCCGCCCCATCAGGCGGGCACCAAAGTCAAAAGGCAATCTCCCCCCACGCCGCGCAGCTGACACCACAGAGCTCGCTGTTTTACCTGCTCCAGTCACTATACGTCCTCACCGCCACTGTGCGGACGCAAGCGGCACTGCGCAAGGCCCCTGTGCGGACTTGCAGGCGTCATTCCGCATCACTATTTCACCCGCTCCCGTCCTTTCCCCCCGGGTGCAGCCCTCGAATGGGTGTGAAGAACCCTCGAACGAATATATGAGCGGCGACCGAGTACAGACTCCGGTCAGGCGTAGCCCGGTCATGACGAACGCCGGGTCAAATCCACCAACTCTCGGCCATTCCCCGGTAAACCGGGCACGCCGCGCACTGTGGTCGACAGCAACCGCCATGCCGATCCCTGTGCCGCCAACCCTCGCCCTTCCCCACCTGCCACGCCCTCGAATCAACCGGCGGCAGACGGCTGGGCGCGGATTACGGCGGCGCCACCCCTGGAAGCCACTCCAGGACAAGCGCAAGGACGACCGTGACACCCGCAGAAGCAGGAGCTCGCCATAAAACCCCTGCCAGGGTCAAGGACGGCCGCACGCCCGGCGCCATGCTCTCCAGTGCGCACCCCTGTAGCACACACTACACTTGTACTTGTAAGCCCCCCCTGCTCCTTGACATATAAAGGGGGGGGGGGGAGGAAAAAAGGGACACAGACACCGCCTCGCACGATATTGGCACTCGCTTCAATTACTTTCACACTCATCTTCAGGGACTTGGAGACTCCTTCTCCTCTCCCACCTCGCTTGTAGCCCCCCACTGCAAGCACTCCGGTGCAAGATAGTACAACGCCCAGAGCGCACTCTGCTGGACGTACGACCTCACGGTCGGAACCAGGATAAACCCTTGTCTCACCGTGCTAGCTCTTGCATCAACCGTCAGGGGACGGGACACAGCGCATTCTGTGTGGCGCTGGGGATTGGCCACCCGATCTCAGCACCGACAGTGGCGCGCCAGGTAGGGGGGTTGCGCTGTGATCAACCCGCTTCACCCGATCAGTTCCCTTGACGGCCAGCCACGCCAAGGCCATGGCACCACGATCCGCCACGGGGTCTCCCGGCCCGCTTCCGCGCGGGTACCGTATCATGTTTGGGAGCCTGGAGTTCGAAGCGATCGGTGAGGGCCTCCTCATGCGGCTCGCCTCCAGGACGCCCAGCATGATAGCCATTACCCCGGCGCCGCCAACACCGCCCAACCTCAGGAGACGTCGAAGACTGCACGAGCTGCAGATTCGCACAGAACGGCGCGTTGCCCCGCGCGTCGTCCTCCCTGATTGGGACGCACACCTGTGGCTCCGGCCCGCTTCCACATTACAGGGGGGCGCACCCCCACCAGCGGCTCCCGCGGAGGGAGCATGCCGGGAAAATGTGGTCCGGCCGGCGCCGCTCCCGAACGGAATGAGCAACACGGCCGCAAGCTACTCCGCGGCGATCAGCGCCAGCCTGAGCGCGCAAGAAGATTCGCCGGGTCACCAGCTGGGTTCGATCCGCAGCCTCAGCATTTCCTCGCCCGACGGGTCCCGGCCCGAGTCGGACGACGGGGAAAGTGTGCGCGGCCAGGAGCACCCAGGCCTGGACTACTCCGGGCTGCGCAACCGCGAAGGCCTTACTTCCTTCCAGGCCATTGCGGACTTTTGCCTCACCTGTTCTGACGATTCCAGTGAAGGGGAGTACGACCCCACGCGGGAATGCTTCGTCCTCGACGGCGAAGTAGAGTCCATGGGAGAGGATGAAGAAACGCGCGACGGGGCCGGACACGACGAACCGCCACCAGCGCCCGCCGAGCCATCGGGCGAAGCCGCACTCGCGCAGGCACAGCTCGCGCAGGTGCAAGAGCTGGAAGCCAGGCTCCGACAGGAGCGCCAGCAGGTTCAGGAGCTGCGCGCAGCTCTGGAAGCCCGGCAGCCCGAGCGCGGCGAACGTGCGCGAGCTGCCGGGCGCATTGCTCAAGCGCGCATCATGGGTGATGGCAACGACGCCAGCCCTGCCATGCCGCCGCGGGCAGGCCAGAAGCTCGTCGCCGCAGTAACTCTGATTCGGGCCATGCCCGAACCATCGACACCAGAGGCGCGCGACATGCGGCGCCAGGTACAGGCCCTTGTCGAAGAAGCGGCCGTTCAACAAGCGGAAAGTTCCGCCTCCCGCATGCGCCACCAGGCCAGTTCGAGAGCCGGAGGAAGCAAGCAGGATAAGGAACAATCCATCCATACCCCGCCTAGGGGCGCATGGACGCCTCACCGACCAACGAACGACGGAAAGGCGCTCATGACCGGCGACCGCGAAACGAGGAGGTCCGCGAAGGACCGACTCGTGGACACACGAGGCGCCATCGACGACGGTGACGCGCCCAACGTCCTGAACAAGAAGAGGCAGGATGCGGCGCCTCCTCGCAGTAGGCACCCCCGACGAGGGGGTCGCTACGACAGCGAAGAGGACAAAAGCCCGACGCCGGAACCCCCGGGAACCCCTGTGTTCAGCCGGAAGATCCGTTCGGCCGCCATCCCGCCGCGCTTTCGTCAGCCGACCACCATTACCAAGTATTCGGGCGAGACGAAACCCGAGACGTGGCTCAACGACTACCGCCTGGCTTGCCAGTTGGGCGGGGCCACCGACGGCGCCATGATCATTCGCAACCTTCCGCTTCATCTCGCGGACTCGGCGCGGACATGGCTCGAACACCTACCCGCGAACCAGATCCACGACTGGGACGACCTGGTCAGGATGTTCGTGGGTAACTTCCAGGGCATGTACGTGCGCCCCGAAAACTCCTGAGACCTGCGCGGGTGCCGGCAGGCGGCCGACGAACCGCTGAGAGACTTCATCCGCCGCTTCTCCAAGCGCTGCACCGAGCTACCGAGCGTGGGCGACTCCGAAATCATCCACGCCTTTCTTGAAGTCACGACTTGTCGGGAGCTGGTGCGCGAGCTGGGGCGAAACCATCCCACCAGCGTCAACGCGCTGTTCGACATCGCTACCAACTTCGCCTCTGGGGAGGAGGCTGTTGGAGCGATTTTCGACGGCAAGACCAAGGGGAAGCGCGCGGAGGAGCTGCTCGCGGAGGGCAGCAAGTCCAAGGGAAAGGCTAAAAAGCAGAAACGAGGTGGCAAGGGCAGGAAGCCTCGGCAAGCCGCGCAGCAGCAGCAGCAGTGCGAGGACTCTGACGAGGCCCTCATGGTCGAGCGAGGCCGCAAAGGCCCTCGAGGCCCCCCTCAGGGGGGAGGCCTGTTCGACGAGATGCTGAAGAAGCCATGCCCGTACCATAAGGGCCCTGTCACCCACACCCTCGAATAGTGTGGGATGATCAAGGGTTACTTCAGGCGCACCTCCGCGAAGGAGGATGACCCGAAGAAGGGTGCGGGTGATGGCGACAACGACGAGTTCCCCCATATGGAGAATGTCTTCTTCATCGTGGGGGGGCCCACAGTGAACGCGACGTCCCGGGAGCAAAGACGTGAACGCCGAGAGGTCTTCTCCGTTCACCCCGCGACGCCATCTTACCTCGCCAGGTCCGACGAGACCATCTCCTTCGGCCGCGAGGACCACCCGGACTACGTCCCGAACCCGAGTCGCTATCCACTTGTCGTCGACCCCGTCATCGGCAACACACGATTTTCCAAAGTGCTGATGGACGGGGGCAGCAGTCTCAACATCCTCTACGTCCGCACCATGGAGCTCATGGGCATCGGCGCGAACCAGCTGAGGCCAAACAAGGCGCCATTCCACGGCATCGCGCCGGGAAAACGCGTCCAACCCCTCGGGCAGATCGACCTACCCGTTCGCTTCGGCACTCCCGACAACTTTCGGATGGAGACCCTGACCTTCGAGGTGGTGGGATTCCCAGGAGCGTACCACGCCATCCTCGGGCGTCCGTGCTACTCCAAGTTCATGGCGGTCCCCAACTACGCCTACCTCAAGATGAAGATGCCGGGGCCAAAGGGCGTCATCACCGTGGGATCGTCGTACGAGCATGCTTACGCGTGTGACGTCGAATGCGTCGAGGGCGCGGAAGCGCTCGCCTACAGCGAGACCCTGGTGGCGGACCTAGAGAAGATGGCGAACGAGGCCGTCGACTCCGCCAAGAGGCACGCGGGCACCTTCGAGGCTGCAGAGCACACCAACGCGGTGCCCCTCGACCCAAATGCCCCCGAGGGCAAGGCGTTGAGGGTCAGCACCACCCTCGACCCCAAATAGGGAGCAGTGCTCGTCGACTTCCTCCGCGCCAACGCCGACATCTTCGCGTGGAGACCCTCGAACATGCCGGGTATCCCGAGGGAGGTCGCCGAGCACAGCCTCAACATCCAGCCTCACTCCAAGCCGGTGGTGCAGCGACTGCGGCGGTTCGACGAAGAAAAGCGCCGCGCCATCGGGGAGGAGGTGCACAAGCTCCTGCAAGCCGGATTCATCAAAGAGGTATTTCACCCGACCTGGCTTGCTAATCCTGTTCTAGTTAAGAAGAAACACGGAAAATGGCGCATGTGCGTAGATTATACCGGTTTAAACAAAGCATGCCCTAAGGTTCCGTTCCCCTTGCCTCGAATAGATCAGATAGTAGACTCCACTGCTGGGTGCGAATTGATATGCTTTCTTGATGCTTATTCCGGTTATCATCAGATTAAGATGAAAGAGTCTGACCAGCTCGCGACTTCTTTTATCACCCCGTTTGGCATGTTTTGCTACGTCACTATGCCGTTCGGCCTCCGAAATGCTGGAGCTACATACCAGCGATGTATACAACACGTTTTCGGAGGCCACATTGGGCGGACCGTTGAGGCATATGTTGACGATATCGTTGTGAAAACCAGAAAGGCGGATGATCTGGTAAACGATTTGCAAACCGCATTCGGTTGCCTCCGGGCAAACGGGGTAAAATTAAATCCGGAGAAATGCGTATTCGGGGTGCCGCGAGGCATGCTATTGGGTTTCATCGTCTCCCAACGAGGCATCGAACCCAACCCCGAAAAAGTCTCGGCCCTGGAACGGATGGGGCCAATTCGGGACCTCAAGGGGGTGCAAAGGGTACTGGGCTGCCTCGCAGCTCTCAGCCGTTTCATCTCTCGACTTGGTGAAAAGGGCTTACCTTTGTACCGGCTCCTAAAAAAGCACGAATGCTTTTCATGGACCCCCGAAGCCCAAAAAGCCCTCGATGGGCTAAAAGCATCACTCGTACGCGCACCGATCCTCACGCCGCCGCAGAACGGCGAGCCCCTCTACCTATACGTGGCTGCGACAACGCAAGTTGTCAGCGCCGTCATCGTTGTGGAAAGGACGGAGGAGGGTCACGCTCTGCCGGTCCAGAGGCCGGTGTACTACGTCAGTGAGGTGCTGACCGAAACCAAGGCGCGGTACCCACAAATTCAGAAGCTAATCTACGCTGTAGTGCTCGCGCGACGAAAGCTGCAACACTACTTCGAGGCCCACCCGATCACCGTGGTCTCATCTTTCCCTCTGGGGGAGATAGTCCGCAACCCGGACGTCTCGGGTAGGATAGCGAAGTGGTCGATGGAGCTTGTGGGAGAAACTCTCTCCTACGCGCCACGAAAAGCGATAAAATCGCAAACCTTAGCGGATTTCGTCGCTGAGTGGACCGACGTCCAACTTCCACCGCCACAGATCCAAGCCGAATGCTGGACCATGTACTTCGACGGGTCGGTGATGAAAACCGGGGCAGGCGCGGGCCTCCTCTTCGTCTCACCCCTCGGAGAGCACTTCCGGTACGTGGTTCGCTTGCACTTCCCGGCGTCGAACAACATGGCAGAGTATGAAGCCCTCCTCGCCGGGCTCCGCATCGCCATCGACCTCGGCGTCAAACGCCTCGACGTCCGGGGAGATTCTCAGTTGGTCATCGACCAAGTGATGAAGAACGCAAGCTGCCGCGACGAAAATATGGAGGCGTATTGCAACGAGGTTCGCCGTCTCGAGGACAAATTCTATGGCCTCGAGCTGAACCATATCATGCGCAAATACAACGAGGAAGCGAATCAGCTAGCCAAGATCGCGTCGGAGCGAATCACCGTTCCTTCGAACGTCTTCGCCCACGACCTCGACCAACCCTCCGTCAACTTCGAACAAAGGGTCGGAGCCCTCAGGACGCCCTCGGGGGCTGAGGGGGTCGGGCCCATGGAAGAGGACCCCTCGAAAGAGGGTCTCGAAGCCCTCGACGTTGAAAGTTCT
Organism: Echinochloa phyllopogon; assembly: GCA_033239725.1. NCBI lineage: Eukaryota > Viridiplantae > Streptophyta > Magnoliopsida > Poales > Poaceae > Echinochloa > Echinochloa phyllopogon. The sequence continues at coordinate 22,544,973 of BTCW01000012.1, forward strand.
TCGGCCGAGGCCATGGAAATCGACGTGGACACACGACCGCAAGACTGGCGTAGCCCATACCTCGCGTGGATCGACCGCGGGGAGCTGCCCTCGGACCGGACCGAGGGGCGCCGCATCACCAGAAGGGCCAAGACCTTCGCCTCGATCGGCGGCGAGCTGTATAAACGCAGCGCCTCGGGGATTCTGCAGCGATGCATCCCCATCCCCGAGGGAAAGCAGTTGATCCGCGACATCCACGCCGGGGTGTGCGGACACCACGCAGCACCGCGTACCCTCGTGGGTAACACGTTCCGGCAAGGCTTTTACTGGCCTGCCGCCATAGTCGACGCGAACGAAGTCGTGCGCACCTGCGAAGGGTGCCAATTCTACGCACGAAAGATGCATCTCCCGGTGCACGCCCTACAAACCATCCCTGTAACATGGCCTTTCGCGGTCTGGGGGTTGGATCTCGTAGGGCCTTTCCGCCCAGCGCCCGGGGGCTTCACCCACTTGTTGGTGGCCATCGACAAGCTCTCGAAGTGGATCGAGGTCCGAGCCATCACCAGCATCAGATCTGAGCAGGCCGTGTTGTTTTTCACCGACATCATCCACCGGTTCGGGGTACCTAACTCAATCATCACCGACAACGGCACCCAGTTCACTGGCAAGAAATTCTTGGAATTCTGCGACAACCATCACATTCGCGTAGATTGGTCGGCCGTAGCACATCCGCAAACGAACGGCCAAGTAGAACGTGCCAACGGCATGATACTACAAGGCCTGAAGCCAAGAATCTTCAACAAGCTAAACAAGTTTGGCCGGAAATGGGTTGATGAGCTGCCATCGGTGATCTGGAGTCTCAGAACGACCCCAAGCAGGGCCACAGGCTTCAGCCCGTTCTTCCTCGTCTACGGCGCCGAGGCCGTCCTCCCAACAGACTTGGAGTACGGGTTTCCGAGGCTCAAGGCCTACCAAGAAGAGCAAAACCAGCGGAACCGCGAGAATTCACAGGACTAGGTGGATGAGGCTCGAGACGTAGCGTTGCTTCACTCGGCACGCTACCAGCAATCACTCCGGCGGTATCAAGCTCAGAAGGTGCGGCGTCGAGACCTCCACGAAGGGGACCTGGTGCTGAGGTTGCGCCAGGACAATCGAGAGCGCCACAAGCTCACTCCGCCATGGGAAGGACCATTCATCATCGCCAAAGTCCTCAAGCCTGGCACTTACAAGCTGGCGAACGAGAAGGGCGAGGTCTTCACCAACGCGTGGAACATCCAACAGCTACGTCGCTTCTATCCTTAAAACTCTCAGTATTTCTTGTAAATACTTCATGTTCTTAGTCAACAACGATGAAAAGTTTGCGAAAAACATGGAAACATTGTTACTAACAACAATAAAACGGGGCGACTCGCCTTTACTCTCGAAGCTAACTCGAGGTAAAAATGAGCCTCCCTCAGGGGCTACCGGGGGACCGACCCCCAACCGTTCCAACCTATTTTTTTTCCATGCGCTTCTTTTTTCAAAAACATGTTGCCAAACCTTTCCTCCTTAAATCCAGAAAGGTGTAAGCAAGGCACGAGTCTACCGCGGCTAAGAGCCGGCAGAGTCGTGGGACCGCCTACGCCCCCGAAGGCTACGACATCCCCCTCACCACTCGACACCAAAGTTACTGGTGTTCCTCCGCCGAAACCGATCTAGAGTTAAGGGGAAGGCACGACACGCCAAACAAACGAAACTTCGGTTGCAAAACCCTAACTAAATCCTAACGTCCTTATTTGTCATACTGCTAACTGCGAAAGTACGGGACCAAACTCCCGGAATCACTGCAGGAACTCACGAAGACGGACTCGGCGTCCCAGAGATCGTGAGAAGGGTCTGATTTTCCTTCGGTCGAAACCTAGAAAGCGTTATTAATCCTTTCCCCTCAAAGATCGAGGAAGACTAAAAGCGAGGCGTGAGTTACTACAGAAGACAGTTGGCCGGGTCGTGGGACCGCTTACGCCCTTGAAAGGCTACGGCGTCCCCCTCGTCGCACAACGCTCAAGTCACTCACGAAAACGAACTCCTTGGCAAAAAGTCATTCCTAAATCATGAGAAAGGCGCAATTTCGCACAGAAATCTCTCGATACAGATACGAGATCGTGCTAACCCACGAAAAGGTTAGACACAAACAGGATTCATTCCTTACACGCCACGAACGGCGAGATTACGATAAGAAAATACACTCAGCAATAGGCCGTTTTAAGGATACAAAGACTGGAGCCACCCTGACGGGGCTCTTGTACTACTTCAGCTAGCCGGCCAGCACACTATCGCGAGAAGCAGTTTCCATAGCTTTCTCGTCGATTTTCCTCTGGCACCCAGCTAACCGAAGAACCTGGTGGTCGAGCGGCTGCGGAACGGAGGACGTTGGACCACTTGACCGCCCAACAGGGCCCGGCTCCGCGCCCTGCCGTCGATGAGTGCCCCCGCAAGGATGACGGCCGGCGAATGTCATCTGCTAGTTTCCTAGCGAACGAAGCGCCCGCCGCAACACCCTTGCAGCGCCTCGCCACCGGCAAGGTCGCCACCTCCCCGATGAGCAGCGCGATGCCCTGCTCCTTTCCCGCAGCATGCCCACCACCTCTCGTCGACTTTCCTCTGGCATCAATGACGCGCGCCGAGGCCGAAACCCCGGACCACTCTACTCCCACTCTCGAACCCATCGGGAGGATGAAGTTCATGACTCTGCATACTTGACAAGCTACACAAGAACCCGGCGATGATCTTCTCCCCCGCCTAGACGCCTGTTTTTATAGGCACCCAGGGGTCGCGACTGTTACTCCCGTGGGAAGGTAATCGCGAGATTCTCGCGCGGATGTGAACCGCCGGCCGTATCAAGCGGGCAGCCTTAATCACCTCTTTGACTCAGCCTGCCCACTTTTTGGTTCTTGCGCCCAACAACCCACGAGCGAATCAGCCGCGGCCCAGATGGACGGACCGGGACAAAGGAAGTCACCCGAAGGCACCTAGACGGGGAAGCCAGCTCAAGCCACTGATAGTTGGGCCCAACCGCGTGGAAAACCATCCAAAGGCGGGCAACCACGTTTATCCAGTGTGTGGCAAGGTGAGTTGGCGCGCCAGACGTCCAGATCGTCGCGTCGCCTCAGACCTTACCCGTACATCACGCCTCGTCATAAAAGGCGCGCCCGTTCAACCGCGCCATCAACAGCGGCCCGACCGCCCGGTTCGGGGAACGCACGCGTCAAGTGCGACCGTGGACTGGGCCGACTGACACCTGGGCCAGGCGCGCGTAGCGCATCGATGACAACCGGGGGCCCCTCTCCTTTTCCCCGGGGAGAGGCACGCGTAAGCGGCGGCATTTACTGCGGCGCGGTAAAACGAAACGACGCGACAGCAGCGCCTGACCGCCCGTCGCCTCGCTTCACCCCGGCGCACGCCAACCCCGCCTAAAAAGGCGCGCCCACTACGCCCACCTCGCCCACTCCGTGCCACGTCAGCCACGACCGCGCCCGCCAGCGGTCGTGCGCAGGCCCGCAAACCGAAACGCCAAACCACCCTACCGTTGGGTTCCTTCCAAGGTAAGACAACGACGCCCCTCTCCCCCGAGGCGCAGGGACCGAGCCCCACCTAGCAAACCTTTGCAAGCGCTACATGGACGTGTCTCCGGACCACGAGCCGACTCCCAACGAACGGAGCTCGGGCGTCCACTTGAACTACCCGCTAACAGCTCACCGAGGCATCTGTGTACGCTGCCCAATTCGAGGGTTACACGAATGACCTCACCCCTCTCCCCCGCGAAGGGGAAGCGAGGGTCGCAACTCAAAGACAAGAAGCCTATCCGACCGCCTCCACTCGGGCCAGGGGCTCGGGGGCTCCTTGCAGCATATCCTCCTCCTCCTCTTATGCGCGAAACGCGTCGAAGGCGTGCAGGGTCCACCCCCCGAATTCTGAATAACTCGACATCATCCCCGCAATCCGCCACGTCAAATGGGGAGCGACTAACACAACCTTCGGGAATCAAAGCCCTTGCACGAGTGAACTCACTCCTCCAAGGGCTCGGGGGCTACACCCGCGGGTGCGCTCGCGCGCCCCAACGGAAGAACGTGCATAATCAAGAAGGAGTAATCCCCGCAGAAGGCCCGAGAACGATCCCGTGAACCGTCAGCCTCTGCCCGACTGACCCTTAGTCCGGCAGAGGCTCGGGGGCTACTGTCGGGGACAAACCCAGGGGGTCCCCTAATCATCAGGGTAATCACCCTCAAAAAACGTTAACCACGAAAGGCCGAATCGCCGGCAGCCCGGAAGGGCCACCAGGGCAACGCGGCCCGCCACCACTTACGGCCCAAATATAGCCGCCCGAGCTCGCCTCACAAGGGAACCCAGGTGGCGACCTCCGTCTCCGCCTCGCTCGAGGGTCGCGTGCCCCCTCAAGCAGGCGAACCAACTCCGCCTCGCTCGAGGGCACCCCTCTACTCAACGCGGCGTGCCCCGGCGCCCCGCCCGACAACGGCATTTAATGCCCGCCCCATCAGGCGGGCACCAAAGTCAAAAGGCAATATCCCCCCACGCCGCGCAGCTGACACCACAGAGCTCGCTGTTTTACCTGCTCCGGTCACTATACGTCCTCACCGCCACTGTGCGGACGCAAGCGGCACTGCGCAAGGCCCCTGTGCGGACTTGCAGGCGTCATTCCGCATCACTATTTCACCCGCTCCCGTCCTTTCCCCCCGGGTGCAGCCCTCGAATGGGTGTGAAGAACCCTCGAACGAATATATGAGCGGCGACTGAGTATAGACTCCGGTCAGGCGCAGCCCGGTCATGACGAACGCCGGGTCAAATCCACCAACTCTCGGCCATTCCCCGGAAAACCGGGCACGCCGCGCACTGTGGTCGACAGCAACCGCCATGCCGATCCCTGTGCCGCCAACCCTCGCCCTTCCCCACCTGCCACGCCCTCGAATCAACCGGCGGCAGACGGCTGGGCGCGGATTACAGCGGCGCCACCCCTCGAAGCCACTCCAGGACAAGCGCAGGGACGACCGTGACACCCGCAGAAGCAGGAGCTCGCCATAAAACCCCTGCCAGGGTCAAGGACGGCCGCACGCCCGGCGCCATGCTCTCCAGTGCGCACCCCTGTAGCACACACTACACTTGTACTGGTAAGCCCCTCCCCCCTGCTCCTTGACATATAAAAGGGGGGAGGAAAAAAGGGACACAGACACCGCCTCGCACGATATTGGCACTCGTCTCAATTACTTTCACACTCATCTTCAGGGACTTGGAGACTCCTTCTCCTCTCCCACCTCGCTTGTAGCCCCCCACTGCAAGCACTCCGGTGCAAGATAGTACAGCGCCCCGAGCGCACTCTGCTGGACGTACGACCTCACGGTCGGAACCAGGATAAACCCTTGTCTCACTGTGCTAGCTCTTGCATCAACCGTCAGGGGACGGGACACAGCGCATTTTGTGTGGCGCTGGGGATTGGCCGCCCGATCCCAGCACCGACAATACTCAACGTATATATCATCACAAATAGTCTAGTATCATCACATACTACATGTACATACTCTTCGTCGGATTAAATTCATCGTGTATCATGAGATACTAGGTGGGTGTAGCTACACGCGCGTGTAGAATGGATTTTCCCTCTATATATATATATATATATATATATATATATATATATATATATATATATATATATATATATATATATATATGCTCTTGTGCCTCAATTTTCAATTGTAAGGGAAATTCCGCCAAAATTCTTAATCAAATATATCAAATGAATGCACTCATGCACAGATGTAGGGGGAGTTCTCCTATTCTTCGGTTTTTCAAAGTCATTCACTCTATCTATTTCATTGATCTCAAATGAAAGGAGTAAGTGATTTCAAAATCCAAAACCTATCTCATATCACTTCTTAAAATGGTAGTCATCAATTACCAAAAAGGGGGAGATTGAAAGCATCTAGGCCCCTAATTTATGTTTTGGTAATTAATGACAATCAAAATGGACTAACAAATTCATTGAGATATGAGAATAGGTTAGTCCTTGGGATTGGATGAGCTCTTGCGGTATGACATGATCATGATGGGTGTGATAAGGACCGAAAGGAGCTAAAGGCAAAGGTATAAGGTAGGGTATTCTATTTTACCGGTCAAGCGGTGTTTAGTGGATGAACATTGACTGGATTATAGGCTAGATAGCCGTACTATCAAGAGGGGTCAATGTCCTTGGCTTGATGAGTCCATGATGCCATTTTGCTCAAACAATTGCATTGCATGCATGAGGGCTAACAATGTTTGTGAAAGTGGGAAAAACAAGAAGCGAAAACTAACTTGTGGAGGGCTCACTGCTGTAACACCCTAAAATTCATCACAATTAAATTATAGCAACTCTCTAAATTTTTCTAGGATTTATTAAGGCTTAAATAAATTTTCTAGGATTTAATTGGAATTTCTAGCCTTTTATCAATTTAAATATCATGTTAAATAATTATTTTAGTCAAAATAAGTTTTTGTTGCATTCATGCTATTGCATATATTTTTGGTTGCTAGTAAATCAAGTTGGAATTTAAATTCTGTTTAAATTCGAATTTGATTTGCTTTTGTTTGAGTTTTAGAAAAGTTGTTTAGGCTGAGTTCGTTTTTGCCCCTCCAACTGTTGGCCCAGCTCGGTCGTGCCCCCTCTACTTTCTTTCTCTCCCGAGCCGGCCCGAGTTATTTTTCCCCGGCCCATTTCTCCTTCGTAGCCCAACTCGCCACGCCGGCCCGCTCAGTTTTCTCTCTCTCTCTCTCTCGCCGACGGGTGGGACCTACCTGTCAGGGTCATCGTCTTCGACCGGGATTCTTCCCCGAGTCCGAGCGCCGCCGCCTCCGCCTCCGACTCCGAATCCCACCGCCGCACGCCTGCCGAAGCCCCGGTCTCCGGCCTACTTAAAGCGTGCACCCGCCCACAATCTTTCCCCTAGTTTTCCCCAACCGAGCCGCAACCCTAGCCGCTCGCGCCGCCGCCATTGCCGAGCTCGAGCCGCCGCCGTCGATCTTCGCCGTCGAAGCCTCGCTCTCGCCAAGATCTGTCCCGGGAGGTTCGCTAAGAGGTGGTGAAGCTTCCCTTGCGTTTTTATTCGAGTTTCGGCCGCGCCCGTGCTTAATTTTCACTCGCCGCCGATCTCGCAGCACCGCCGTCCGCCATTCATCGCCGGCCGGCCGCTGCGTTCCCCTTCCGCCGCCAAGAGCTAGCCAGGTGAGCTCGCCATCCCCTCCCGATTCTCTAGGTCCAAGTCTCGTCGCAAACCGTGAACCGTAGCGCAATTTCGTGGTTGCTCCGGCGAAGCTCCGCCGCGGGAACGAGCGGCGCCGCCGCGTCCGTCGTCGCCGGCGTCACCCCTCGGCCCGATCCGCCCCTGGCCGTCCGATCGTGATCCAACGGCTCACGTTAGATCGCGTCCCGAGTCAAACCCGAGCGTACCGGTCAGCGCTGCCGGTTTTGCAAAAGAGCCCTTGAAGTTTCTGGAAATCAACCCGCAGTCCATCCTAGTTCAAAAATAATTATGTTTAGGTCTTGTTTTCTTTCGTTTTAGTCCCTACAAGTTTTAAAATAGCACCCGCAGTCCAGCCCCTGTTATTTTATGGTTTAGCCCTCATAGTTTTATACAAAATTATGTTTTAGCCCCTGGTTTTTCGCAGTTAAGCCCCAGGAACTTTTAAAACTTTGCCAGCAAGTCCCTGAACCTTAGAAAAGCCATATCTTTTGCGTTTTAACTCTGATTTTAGTGATTCTTGCGCTCACGCGTTCGTTGTAACGTGTAGATTAGTTTTGTGCTGTTGTTTTCTTCTGTTGGAATTGTTTGGTGTACTGTTTCTTATTTGTTATATTGTTTCCTTGCATGTAAATGTGTGATGCGATTAGGAAACGACCAGTTCGAGGATTTCTCTGAAGAACCAACTGTTGGAGAAGGATTTGAGCAGCAACAGAGTTGGGAAAAAGGCAAGTGTATTATGTCATGCAAATGTCCTAATAATTATTAATTTCACCACCCGTGCATGTGTCTTAATTTGATGGGTTCCTATTTAAGGATTTACCTAGCCACTATATTTTTTCTGTCCCTGAAACTGGGTTATTTAATTAATTTTGATGGTAGAAGATGCTTAGCTTGCTCCACTGGGATTGGTTAAATGAACCCCTACTCTATGTTCCAAATACTCTTTTAATTAAATGGCAAGATCATATCTTTTTAATTGGAACATGGAGAACCACCCAGGAAAACAGTACAACCATGAGTGCCATGTGGCTCTGGCTTTGACTGACTAATTAGGTGCTCTAGTTTATGGTGGTTTTACTCGAAAGGGGCATGGGGGGCGGCGGTTGACGGAGTATAGCTCGGTCCTTTTGAGCTGTGGGCTTTGGTAAGAGACAGACCTCATTAGGGAGGGTTATGCTTTGCTTCTGAACCGGAAACCTTAGCGGGCTAGCATTTATTAGAGTGCTTTTGTAAAGGTCTCATAGTGAAACCCAGTATTCGGTCCACGTGGTGTGGGAAGGGTACAATGCTTCGGCAATGGGAATCATGGCTTATGGTAAAAGTGTACAACCTCTGCAGAGTGTAAAACTGTTATAACAGTCGTGCTCACGGTCAAGAGTGGCCTGGACCCTTACATGATAATCATACTTGAACATGGATTAAATTGTGGTTACTTGATTATGTTGGGATTATGACATTCATTAATTTGTGGGTGGTATATACTTTCATTTGCTAGTAAATAGTTGCTTAATAAAACTTGACCAACTAAAAGTGCTTACTGCAATATTGTCAGCCAACCTTTTTGCCTCAGCCTTGTATGTCATATTACATTTGCTGAGTACGTCATGTGCTCATGCTTGTTTTCTTTCTTTTATTGCATCAACTACACCCGGAATGCTGCTCAGATTGGGAGAATTTTGAGGATTTTACTGCTGATTTTGAGGAGTTCTAGGCGAGTCTCCCCCAGTCAATGCCTGTGGAGTTGGAGTCACTTTTGCTTCGTTAGATGAACGTTTATTTAAGTCTTCCGCTATGACATTTGTGTCAACTCTGAGATTGTAATAAATGCACTTTAATACCCTTTTGTTATGCATGGTTATGGATATTCACTTGTGATGTCTACCATATGTGTGTAAACTGATCCTGACGCACATATGAGATGCACCTGGTTTTGCCTTTAAAACCGGGTGTGACAGAAGTGGTATCAGAGCTATGTTGACTGTAGGACGCAAGCCTAGATAGCAATGGTCATTCTCTAAGGATTATTTTGCTTAACTACTCTTGCTCTATCTATTCTTGGTTTATTTTGCTATTATTCCTGGTCATTGATAATTGTCTCCTCCTTGATCTTTGTTTTCTGTTCTATCTCACCTCGTTTTGAGGTCTTTAGAACTTTTCTAACCCCCTTCTTGCTTAAACCATAGATGGTATTGACAAGGCAAGGTGCTCGTAGATTGGCTAGCACTCTTTCCTCTTTTTCGTCGCATTCGGTACAAGAAGAGGAACCGGAACCTGAAGAGATGGAAGTAATGGACGAAGAAGTCAACTCAGGAGGGAATGCTCCAGATGGATCTGAAGGGAGTGAAGGACCCTCTCTGCCGCCTGACATGTGGGTAGTGACTTTTCACCACCACGACGGAGGCAACAGCGGGTTCCCAATGCTGCTTCGAATGCTCTTCGAGCGTCTGAACTACCCAGTGGAGATAGAATATTGTGGAAGAAGGAGGACACATCCAAATTACCCAGAGGACTGGGATGTCGCTGTATACACTCGGGAGCCTGATTATGAGTATGGAGGAACCAAAGAGGCTGCAGTGCACCATGCCATCGCCATGAGATCAACCTTCGAAGCTGGAATCCAGGATGCAGCAAGACGGACACTTTCTGTGCTTTGTCATGAGGAGGCTGCTGAAGTACGTCACACTGCTTGGGCATATCTTCCTCGAAGGCAGCAAGGCACTCCAACTGGGGTTGTGCCACAACCGCCAGGTGTAAACTCTACACTCAACGTCCAGGTGGCGTTCACCAAGATGCTCAACGTGCACGCCGATGACACCACAAGGGAGCTACAAGAAGTGCGTGAAGAACTCGCTGCTGAACGAAGGAAGAACAAGAGGCTGATAGCTGAACTCAAGGGAGAAGCACTTCCGCCCTTGGATGAAGATGTAGAAGGGATGATGGGTCATTCACCGCCCCGCTAGAGAGTGCTCGGTGGATCGTCTAGTTGCTTCACCCATACCTATTAAGATAGGATACCCTCTCTTTTGTTAGTTCAGTACGTTTAGAATCGTTGAGACTCGTGCGTAGCGTGTGATTTAGTTCGGTTTAAAAGTGTGGTAGAGATGTTTGCTTTCGTGCTAAGTGTGTGATTTGGATCTTTGTAATGATTGAACTTAGTTGTGGAGTGATGACCACAATTGAGTAATTATTAAATAAATAAATTTAGTTAGTTTGGGTTTATCTTGGTCTCTGATCTTAGCCCTTAACTATCACTTTATCCATATAACTGTACCCCTCATATAAATCATGTTATGCGACAATTTGTTCTCGCTGCTGCATGATATCCTGGTACTGTCCGAATTGTTTCTGGAGCTTCAGAACTCCGTTTGACATAAATCCAGTTGGGTTGGATTAAGGACTTGATAACCTAGGTTCTGGGAATTTTTCGTGATTTTTGGAGGTTCTGGCAGAGAGATACAATGGTTTTATTGGAGTAACCAGAATCTGTCCCGTGGTCCTGACACAGCTGTCTTGTTTATTTTATACCTCGAGCCACCAAATTCCGATTGAGGTGATTCAAGTTGGGTTAGTTTCAGAATTTGATATCTACGTTCAGACAAAAGATCATGATTTTTGGATACTCAGAATGAGAGTCACAACTGTCCTAAGAGGAATGCTCAGACCCCACAGCACCAGAGTGGCAGTGCACCTAGGCAGAATACCCCTCAGCAGCAGAACAGGAATGTGAACCCGACGCCCCAGAGCAACAAAGGCCAGCAGAATCAGACGCGGGGCAAGGTGAACCATGTTGCTGCAGAGTCCGCACAGGAGGCCCAGGATATGGTACTTGGTATGTTCCTTGTCAACTCAGCCCCTGCATCAGTTTTATTCGACTCTGGAGCATCCCATTCTTTTATTACTGCTCAGTACGTAGCTAAGTATAATATACCCATGCTCCCTATGAAAAATTTCATGCTAGTTAGCTCTCCCGGTGGAAACATGAAAGCCAATTTTATCTGTCCCCGAGTTAACCTGAAAATAGTTGGGGTAGATTTTCCTGCTGATCTGATAGTCCTAAACTCTGAGGGAATTAATGTCATACTTGGAATGGGATGGTTAGCTGCTTTTGATGCGGTGATTCAGTGTGCCAAGAGGTCCGTGTTGTTGACTTGCCCTCAGGGAGAGAAGATTGAATTCGGAGCCACTCAACCCTCAGCTTCAACTTACTCGGTGAATCAGGCCAGCGGTGTTCCTTTGGAGGATATCAGAGTTGTTTGTGAGTTTCCAAATGTCTTCCCAGATGATTTGCCAGGTATGCCACCCGACCGAGACATTGAGTTTATTATTGAGCTTTTACCTGGTACTGCTCCTATTTCTAAAAGACCCTATAGAATGGTTGTTAATGAACTAGAAGAACTTAAGAAACAACTTAAGGAATTGTTGGATAAGGGTTACATTCGTCCTAGTTCTTCACCTTGGGGAGCACCTGTCATTTTTGTGGGTAAAAAGGATGGTACTCTGAGGATGTGTGTGGATTATCGTTCATTGAATGAGGTAACCATCAAGAATAAGTATCCATTGCCCAGAATTGAAGACTTATTTGATCAGTTGAGATGAGCTAAGGTTTTCTCCAAGATTGACTTGAGATCTGGCTATCATCAGTTGAGGATCAGGCGTTTCGACATTCCTAAAACAGTATTCACCACCAGGTATGGGTTGTATGAGTATACTGTGATGTCGTTTGGATTGACAAATGCACCTGCCTACTTTATGTACCTGATGAATAAGGTGTTCATGGAGTACTTGGATAAATTTGTGGTGGTGTTTATTGATGATATTCTGGTTTACTCTAAGAATGAGGAGGAGCATGAGGAGCATTTGAGGTTGGTGTTGCAGACTCTTAGAGAGAACCAGTTGTATGCCAAGTTTAGTAAATGTGAGTTTTGGTTGAATCAAGTGTCTTTTCTTGGTCATGTTGTCACTGATGGAGGTATTGCAGTGGATCCAAGTAAAGTCAAGGACGTGTTGGATTGGGAACTTCCTACCACAGTTTCTGAGATCAGAAGCTTTCTGGGATTGGCTGGATATTACAGGAGATTCATTGAAGGCTTTTCTAAAATAGCGAAACCTCTTACTTCGCTATTAGAGAAGGGCAAGGAGTTTGTTTGGTCAGAAGCGTGTCAGGCCAGCTTTGAAGAGTTGAGAAGGAAGTTGACTACAGCCCCAGTGCTTGCTATGCCAGATATTCACAAGAACTTTGATATATATTGTGATGCTTCTCGTAGAGGTCTTGGGTGTGTGCTCATGCAGGAAGGCAGAGTTATAGCCTATGCATCCAGGCAGTTGAGGAAGCACGGGCTGAACTATCCTACTCATGATCTGGAGCTTGCAGCTGTTGTCCATGTCTTGAAGATCTGGAGGCACTATATTCTAGGTAACATATGTGAACTGTATACTGATCACAAAAGCCTGAAGTACATATTTACTCAGAAGGATCTGAATTTGAGGCAGAGAAGATGGTTGGAATTGATCAAGGATTATGATCTGCGGATCAACTATCATCCTGGCAAGGCTAATTTGGTTGCTGATGCGTTGAGTAGGAAGTCACAAGTAAATGCAATGTTTGGTCGCCAGTTGCCAGCTGAGTTGTGTGCAGAGATGGAGAAGCTGAACCTGGGATTTCTGAGTCAGACCGAAGGCGTGACAATAGAGGTTGAGTCTACACTGGAGCAGGAAATTCGGAAGTGTCAGCTTACTGATGAGAAGATAAAGGAAATCAAGGAAATCATGTTAGCAGGGAAAGCTCCCGACTTCACCGAAGATGATCAGGGTACAATTTGGTTTAAAAAGAGGATATGTGTACCGGATATCGAGTCTCTCAGAGAGCAGATATTGAGGGAAGCTCATGATTCTGCATATTCTATTCATCCTGGAAGCACCAAGATGTACCAGGATCTGAAGCAAAGGTATTGGTGGTATGGACTAAAAAGGGATGTGGCTGCCCATGTGGCATTGTGCGATGTTTGTCAGAGAGTAAAGGCTGAACACCAGAGACCAGCCGGTTTGCTTCAGCCACTCAAGGTACCTGAATGGAAGTGGGAAGAAATCAGTATGGATTTCATTGTTGGGTTACCCCGCACTCGAGGAGGATATGACTCCATATGGGTTATTGTGGACAGATTAACTAAGGTAGCTCACTTTATACCCGTTCACACTACTTATACCAGCGCTAAGTTAGCAGAGTTATACATGTCCAGAATTGTTTGTCTCCATGGTGTACCTAAAAAGATAGTGTCTGATAGAGGTACTCAGTTTACGTCTAGATTCTGGCAGAAGTTGCATGAGTCTATGGATACAAAGTTGAATTTCAGTTCTGCATATCATCCTCAGACAGATGGTCAGACAGAGAGGACTAATCAGATTTTGGAGGATATGTTGAGAGCTTGTGTTTTGAAGCATGGAGGCAGTTGGGACAAGAGTCTTCCATATGCAGAGTTCTCATATAACAACAGTTATCAGGCAAGTCTAAAGATGGCCCCCTTCGAAGCGCTAGATGGTAGAAAGTGCAGAACACCTTTGTATTGGAGTGAAACAGGTGAAAGTCAGCTGTTTGGGCCAGAGATTTTGCAGGAAGCTGAGAGACAGGTTCAGATTATCAGAGAGAATTTGAGAATGGCTCAGTCCAAGCAGAAGAGCTATGCAGATACAAGAAGGAGAGAGCTAACCTTTGAGGTGGGTGATTATGTGTATCTGAAAGTATCTCCTATTCGAGGCTTGAGAAGGTTTAAGGTGAATGGTAAATTATCTCCTCGATCATTGGACCTTTCAAGATTGTTGATAGAAAAGGTGAGGTTTCTTATCAACTGGAGTTGCCAGCCAGACTGTCAGATGTGCATGATGTGTTCCATATCTCTCAGTTGAAAAAGTGTCTTCGAGTTCCTGAGGAAGAATTGTCTATGGATGAGTTGGATGTGTAGGAGGATTTGACTTATAAGGAATACCCAGCTAAGATTTTGGAAATTGTTGAAAGAGTTACTAGGAGTAAGGTGATTAAGATGTGTAAAGTCCAGTGGAGTCATCACGCGGAAAGCGAGGCAACTTGGGAAAGAGAGGATGAGTTGATGGCAGAGTTCCCTCAGATTTTTCTCTAATCCATCCGAATCTCGAGGACGAGATTCTCTTTAAGGGGGGTAGGTTTGTAACACCCTAAAATTCATCACAATTAAATTATAGCAACTCTCTAAATTTTTCTAGGATTTATTAAGGCTTAAATAAATTTTCTAGGATTTAATTGGAATTTCTAGCCTTTTTATCAATTTAAATATCATGTTAAATAATTATTTTAGTCAAAATAAGTTTTTGTTGCATTCATGCTGTTGCATATATTTTTGGTTGCTAGTAAATCAAGTTGGAATTTAAATTCTGTTTAAATTTGAATTTGATTTGCTTTTGTTTGAGTTTTAGAAAAGTTGTTTAGGCTGAGTTCGTTTTTGCCCCTCCAACTCTTGGCCCAGCTCGGCCGTGCCCCCTCTACTTTCTTTCTCTCCTGAGACGGCCCGAGTTCTTTTTCCCCAGCCCATTTCTCCTTCGTAGCCCAACTCGCCGCGCCGGCCCGCTCAGCTTTCTCTATCTCTCTCTCTCGCCGACGGGTGGGACCTACCTGTCAGGGTCGTCGTCTTCGACCGGGATTCTTCCCTGAGTCCGAGCGCCGCCGCCTCCGCCTCCGACTCCGAATCCCACCGCCGCACGCCTGCCGAAGCCCCGGTCTCCGGCCTACTTAAAGCGCGCACCCGCCCGCAATCTTTCCCCTGGTTTTTCCCAACCGAGCCGCAACCCTAGCCGCCCGCGCCGCCGCCATTGCCGAGCTCGAGTCGCCGCCGTCGATCTTCGCCGTCAAAGCCTCGCTCTCGCCAAGATCTGTCCCGAGAGGTTCGCTAAGAGGTGGTGAAGCTTCCCTTGCGTTTTGATTCGAGTTTCGGCCGCGCCCGTGCTTAATTTTCACTCGCCGCCGATCTCGCAGCACCGCCGTCCGCCATTCATCGCCGGCCGGCCGCTGTGTTCCCCTTCCGCCGCCAAGAGCTAGCCAGGTGAGCTCGCCATCCCCTCCCGATTCTCTAGGTCCAAGTCTCGTCGCAAACCGTGCACCGTAGCACGATTTCGTGGTTGCTCCGGCGAAGCTCCGCCGCGGGAACGAGCGGCGCCGCCGCGTCCGTCGTCGCCGGCGTCACCCCTCGGCCCGATCCGCCCCTGGCCGTCCGATCGTGATCCAACGGCTCACGTTAGATCGCGTCCCGAGTCAAACCCGAGCGTACCGGTCAGCACTGCCAGTTTTGCAAAAGAGCCCTTGAAGTTTCTGGAAATCAACCCGCAGTCCATCCTAGTTCAAAAATAATTATGTTTAGGTCCTGTTTTCTTTCATTTTAGTCCCTACAAGTTTTAAAATAGCACCCGCAGTCCAGCCCCTGTTATTTTATGGTTTAGCCCTCATAGTTTTATACGAAATTATGTTTTAGCCCCTGGTTTTTCGCAGTTAAGCCCCAGGAACTTTTAAAACTTTGCCAGCAAGTCCCTGAACCTTAGAAAAGCCATATCTTTTGCGTTTTAACTCTGATTTTAGTGATTCTTGCGCTCACGTGTTCGTTGTAACGTGTAGATTAGTTTTGTGCTGTTGTTTTCTTCTGTTGGAATTGTTTGGTGTACTGTTTCTTATTTGTTGTATTGTTTCCTTGCATTGTAAATGTGTGATGCGATTAGGAAACGACCAGTTCGAGGATTTCTCTGAAGAACCAACTGTTGGAGAAGGATTTGAGCAGCAACAGAGTTGGGAAGAAGGCAAGTGTATTATGTCATGCAAATGTCCTAATAATTATTAATTTCACCACCCGTGCATGTGTCTTAATTTGTTGGGTTCCTATTTAAGGATTTACCTAGCCACTATATTTTTTCTGTCCCTGAAACTGGGTTATTTAATTAATTTTGATGGTAGAAGATGCTTAGCTTGCTCCACTGGGATTGGTTAAATGAACCCCTACTCTATGTTCCAAATACTCTTTTAATTAAATGGCAAGATCATATCTTTTTAATTGGAACATGGAGAACCACCCAGGAAAACAGTACAACCATGAGTGCCATGTGGCTCTGGCTTTGACTGACTAATTAGGTGCTCTAGTTTATGGTGGTTTTACTCGAAAGGGGCATGGGGGGCGGCGGTTGACGGAGTATAGCTCGGTCCTTTTGAGCTGTGGGCTTTGGTAAGAGACAGACCTCATTAGGGAGGGTTATGCTTTGCTTCTGAACCGGAAACCTTAGCGGGCTAGCATTTATTAGAGTGCTTTTGTAAAGGTCTCATAGTGAAACCCAGTATTCGGTCCACGTGGTGTGGGAAGGGTACAATGCTTTGGCAATGGGAATCATGGCTTATGGTAAAAGTGTACAACCTCTGCAGAGTGTAAAACTGTTATAACAGCCGTGCTCACGGTCAAGAGTGGCCTGGACCCTTACATGATAATCATACTTGAACATGGATTAAATTGTGGTTACTTGATTATGTTGGGATTATGACATTCATTAATTTGTGGGTGGTATATACTTTCATTTGCTAGTAAATAGTTGCTTAATAAAACTTGACCAACTAAAAGTGCTTACTGCAATATTGTCAGCCAACCTTTTTGCCTCAGCCTTGTATGTCATATTACATTTGCTGAGTACGTCATGTGCTCATGCTTGTTTTCTTTCTTTTATTGCATCAACTACACCCGGAATGCTGCTCAGATTGGGAGAATTTTGAGGATTTTACTGCTGATTTTGAGGAGTTCTAGGCGAGTCTCCCCCAGTCAATGCCTGTGGAGTTGGAGTCACTTTTGCTTCGTTAGATGAACGTTTATTTAAGTCTTCCGCTATGACATTTGTGTCAACTCTGAGATTGTAATAAATGCACTTTAATACCCTTTCGTTATGCATGGTTATGGATATTCACTTGTGACGTCTACCATATGTGTGTAAACTGATCCTGGCGCACATATGAGATGCACCTGGTTTTTCCTTTAAAACCGGGTGTGACAACTGCGTCCTGGCGGACTGTCCGCCTGGCCAGTGGTGGACTGTCTGGGGGGTCTAGACAGTCCGCGTCCTGGTGTGGCGGACGGTCCGCAGGATTTTTCCGTGTGATAATTTTGTCTAAGTATGAAATGTGCTCAGCTGGAAAAATGAGAGGCGGACTGTCCGGCTATGAATGGCGGACTGTCCGTAGTACAAAAAATGTGAGGCGGACCGTTTTGGCGGACCATCAACACAGAAGCGTTTCCGAGCGTTCTAGAAGACTTTTGTGAGGCGGACGGTCCGCAAGAAAACTTGTGCGAGTTTCTCATGGCCTGGCGGACGGTCCGCGCCTGTATGGCGGATGGTCCGCAGGTCCGTAACGGCTAGTTCTGACACCATATGACACACGTTGTAGCCGTTGGTTTTGAAGGGCGGACAGTCCGCCAGGTGTGAGGCGGATAGTCCGCCAGTGCCCTGTTTTGAACGTAACGGCTAGATTTCGAGGGGGTGAGTATATATACTCCACCCCCGGGGTTGGGAAGGCTCTCTTGGCCCATTTGAAAGCTTCCTTGATACATTTGAGCATTTCCCATCCTTTCTCTCACTCACTTGGTTTAGTGGTTGCATCTTTGTGAGATTGAGAGGATCCTAGTGCATTGCATCAAGAGTTTGAGCTTTGTGGCACTAGGGAGACTTCAAGCAAGGTCTTTGATTTGTTACTCTTGGAGGTTGCCACCTCCTAGACGGCTTGGAGCTGGTGATTCCATCGAGCACTTCAAGAAGATTGTGAAGTTGCCGTGGAGGTTGGTTGTGAGAGGTCATTGTGCTCACCTCACCGGAGCGGTGAAGAGCAACTCTAGTGGAATCGAGATTTGGAGCGGTTCTTTGGTTCTAACCGGCTCATACATCAAGTGGAGACTTGATAGAGGAGTGGTTGAACATTGAATCCATCTCAACGTGGATTAGGGGTGACCGGCAAGTCATCGATACCACGGGATAAGTTCTTGTGTCACTTGTTCTTATTGCTTGCTTGTTATCTTGATTATTTACTTGAAGCAAGTTAATTTCATAGAGATTGATTCTTATCTTGTCATCCTAGGTTGCAAAACCATCAACATAGGCTTAGAGTAGCTAGACATTTAATCCCCCTTGTGGTTCTAATTAAATTTCTCTAGTGTTGTGATTGAAATTTTTAAAACCGCCTATTCACCCCCCCTCTAGTCGGTAATCCTAGATCCTACACGTGGCTACATGGCATTGTTGTTCCTAAGGTCAGAGGTGGTATCTTATTTTGATGGTGGCAACACACACTATCCCCATATTTAGTGGTTGCAGCAATTTGCTTAGAGGATAGTGTGCTTCTTAATGACCAAGATGTTTTTCGTAGATAGAAGCAACATCCATAACATTGTTATGAATGCCATGGCAAGAGGTGACATTCATGTTGGCTCTTCCCTTGATTCCTTTCCATGTAGGTAGTTGAAGCCTTCCTCGATGTAAAATCCTTTTAATAGTAATTGCGTGATTATAATAATAGATAGAGGGCATTTATGCCTATCAATTTTTTTCTTTTGTTTCCATTCTAATAATTATATTTTCTATCCGTGGATTTTAATTTATCCAAAATCCAAGTTGAAGAATTTCATGTAGGACTCGATCGGAATCTTTCCTCGTTTTATATTTTTTATCTGTTATTTTAATATGTTTTATCAATTTATAATCAGAATCTATCATGATCAATAATGTAGACGGTTCTATACTTTCATCAACTAATAATTTCTAGTCCCACTACATTAATACGGTCACTTAAATATGTATCAAGATGTTTTTTATTTACAAATTATGTTTAACTAACTATATTCCACATTATTATTTATATTTAAGTAATTTGCTTATAAATATCAACAAATGTTGACATACCACTCTTTGTTATTTTCTTTCAAATATTTTCATTTTTAATTGCATGTAATCTTAACTTTGAATTTAACAATTTATTGATTAATTCTAGACCTGACCATCACAAAATAATAGTCATTTTTATCAGTGTGCTAGTCCTATTTTAAAATAAATATATTACATAAGCTCAACATATAAGTAATTTATTTTCAATATTAATATAAATCAAAATACCTATTTCCATTATTCTATTTTAAATTTAGTTTTTATTAATTGTATTTGTTATAGACTCTTTGATCAACCATTTTCTTCCATTCCGTATACAAATAAATTACAAATTTGGTTATTATTCAATTATATTTACCATGAGTTCTTTGACCAATAGACATTTTTTTATTTTTTCAAATTATCTAATTGTTAATATTATCTGACATGAATATCTATTTGTGAATCTTATGTGACATGAATTATTTGGCCAACTGCTAATTTTCTTATTTTTTGAATTCCAAATGTATCTTTTATTAATTACATTTGACATGAACTTTTTGTCAATTGCTTTTTTTTGAATTTTTGTATTCCCTTCGACCTATACCTATAGATAAGAAAAATATATAGAAGATTGAGCGGATGATTTATAATAGATACAATAGTTTTTTTCGTTGATTGAATGAATGATAGGAGACCACATATGCATATAGCTCATAAAACACATTAAATTTGACTATTCATATTATTTGTTTAAATTTAAATCAAGAAGTCACACTTGGCGCTAGATTAAGAAAAGCAAGAATAGGAAGCAATGTTGTTACATCAGCGTGGGTGCTACAGTATGCCAGGTAATGTAGTCGAGTCCAACTTAGCCTGGTCAATAATTTCTTATTAGTTTTATTCGTTGTCTTTTTATTAATCTTATTGGACATGGACTCTTTGGGTTAGTTTAGATCTTTAGATCTTCATAAAATCTGACATGGGTTTAAATCAAGGAGTTACACTTCGCGCTAGATTAAGAAAAGAAAGAACATGAGCAATACTGGTACAGTAGCGTGGTGCTGGTGCTACTGTACCTAGAGTACTGTAGCCGCGTCCGGCTTAGTCAATAATGCCTTATTAGTTTTATTTGTTGTCTTTTTATTAATTAATCGTATTGTACATGGACTATTTGGGTTAATTTAGACCGTCAGATCTTCATAAAATCCGACGGTACATATTCTTCTCTTTTTTAGATTAACGTGAGAATTTCTTAACCCTCTCGACGAACATGGTGGCTCTTTTTAATACTATTATATTAATATAATAGATTCTAATTTTACACCCCTCTATGCCATTGTTATTATAAAACAACAACACCGTTAAGTATAGTGTGAAAGGACTATCCATGAGCAAATTTCAAATGTATGATCCCTTCCATGCCATTACATCAGCCTGTGTTGCACGTTGCTTGTGAGGAACGGGAGCCCGGAGTTGTGGCGCCGTACGAGACGGTGACCTCGGCGGCACACGCGACGGTGGGCGAGCTCAAGGGGAAGGCGCATAGGCTTTTTAGGGACATGTACCCGGGCCTGAGGACCTTCACGGTCGAGTCCGTCGTTGGGGTCGGCCTCGGACATCTGCGAGGCGTGGCAGTGCTCCTTGGCGCACGGGCGCAACGCTCCCTCCCGTAGCCGCAGGGACGCGGGGCCCTCACCCCCGTCGCGCGCCAGGGATCACGGCACGTGTCCCCCGCCGCAGGGGCACGGGGCCTCCCAGCCGCAGCCGCTCGCCTGGGTCGCGGCGTCCCCGACGCGCGTGGCAGCAGCGGGCTTGGCGCGAGGGACCGTGTTTATTTGGTTGCGGTAAAATTTTACCAGCTTTTTTATGAATAATTAAAGATATTATATAAAGTCAGCTTATAAAACTATTTTTATAATATTAGGCTATTTCGCAAGACCTATCTAATGAGGTCTTTGACCGAATGATTAGAGAATGATTACTATAACATTATTGTAACAAAACATGGGTTAATTAGGCTTGTTAGACATCGCGTAAAGTTACACTCATCCTTAACAAGGTTTTACAAATAAACTTTATTTAGTACTCTATATATACAAGATTCTTCTGGGCAAAATTTTACCAGGAACCAAAGAAACACGGCCAGGAAGTGCAGAGCCTGGTGCTGGTGGGGTCGCGGTGATTAGGGCCGCACGGTGGAGATGAAGGAGATGGATTCTAAAGAGAGAAGAGATGTGGCCGGGGATTGGATATGGGAGGGGTAAAATTGTCTCACTTGTCTAATTGTAACATCGTTACAGTATGTTATCGTGGAAAACTAACGGCAATGGCATAGACTACCTTTGAAGAGAAGGCCTATTTACCCTTATTAATGACGTTTAACTGCCCTCCTGGACCAGAGGGGTAGGAGTTGTAAAACACCAACCTAGACCACTTTTAACAAAAAAAATTAGCGCCTCACTTTCAACAACATTTAACACACCTGCGTTGGATCTGAACTATTAATTTTTAGCAAAAAAGGGTGTTAAAATTTAACACCCCCGGGCCGAAGTTGTAACACAAAAATTTTCATGTTAATGGTCAGAACGATGAAAACTAATTATGCAGTAGTACCAGATAATTGACTATGATACTGTTCATAATTATGATCACTACTTGTTCAATCTTCCATCTGCCAAGGTTATTTTGTCTAAATTTCCAAAAAAAGGTTATTTTGTCTATAGGGTGATGTGTGATAATATTGTAGGACATGCATGGTGCATTCTGCAACTGCAAATATTCTGAATCTGAATGTTTTCGTGTTATTAGCAGTGGCGGACCCAGAGGGTAGTCCGTAGTCCCAGGACTATCCTCAATTTGGGCCAACTTTATTTCTAGTATTTGGCACAGAGAGGCCAGGAAGCAAGAAAATGACCCAAAATTCTTTACCGGGAAGTGAGGAAGATGGATGGGCACTCACCTATAGGTGATGTTTGGTTGGTGAAACGGTAACGCAGACGCAAAAGGAATGAGATTACGGCGTATCTGATTACATAACGGTGATTCAACGTTTTGTTTGGTTAGCGTCTGTAACGTCATTTGATACCCCGCTTTGTCAGGTTAGCGTCTGTAACGTCATTTGATACCCCGCTTTGTCAGGTTAGCGTCTTTAACGTCATTTGATACCCCGCTTTGTCAGATTTGTGCTTCGTCAGATTTTACACAAACAGAACCGATCAAAATACAAGAAAAAGAGCCTGATTGGAAGGAAGCAAAGATCCAATTTTGAGAGAAATACACTAATAATTCTGGAGAAAACATCTGCACTTGTAAATTCAAATACACAAATAGAAAGAAAAATCCTCAATCTCTATCGGTCCAACAACTTCCATCTCGAGAAAGATCAAGAAAACAAAGCAACAACAAATCTGGAAAAAGCATCCATGTGCTCTTCTTATCGGATCGGAAATTCTCTTCTTCATGAATCTAGGCACCAGGCAAGCGAAAGATGATTTTCTTAGGAAGAGGGGGAGAAGACAAGGGTACGGACAGAGTGGCTCCCTGCCGCATGGCTGCACGGGTGACGAGACGACGGATTTGCTCCCATGCGCATGACTGCACGGATGTCGACGGAGTTGCTCCCTACCGCATGGCTGCGCAGGTGACAACGGAGTTGCTCCCTGCCGGCGGCGCGGGCGACAATGGAGGCGAGGAGGCGCAACGTCGAGAGAAGACCTGAAGACGACGAGGAATCGCCGAATCCGATCGGTATCTGATAACGCTGGGTTCGGAGCGGTACGAGGTTTGTGAAGGATGGTATCCGTTACCGGTGGGACTCAATTACGGAACGACTAAAACAAACAACGGTAACGGGATCTGTTAACGCTCTGTAATCAAATCACGTTACATTTAGATGAACCAAACGCTACCACGGATGTTTCGTGGTCACCGACGATGGACACAGGGACGTGAGATCGGATCGCCGCAAGGACGAACACGAAGGGAAAACCCCGATTGAATTCCTGATTTGATATTCTGATCCGTTCCCGTTGGTGTTGCTTATTTTTTTGAGAGGAAGGTAGGAGTTTTATTAACTGCGGTTCGAACGTTCAAGAATACAGGAGGATAGCCAAGCCAAATATAACGGCCATGTCCAAGAGTACAAGCATGCTTAGCAAGACAATGAGCCTCCCAATTGGACTCCCTACCTTCATGTGCGAACTGCACATAATCAAAAGATTTTGACCTCCCATGGATATCCCGAAGAATCATCATATAAGGACATCTAGTCATTTCCTTAATATTCTTGATGACATTAAGACAATCTGAAGCCACTATCATTTTCCTTATACCACAGTCTTCAGCAAGAGCTAATGCTTCAGCACATGCCATTGCTTCCAAAGTTTCTGGATCAATTATATTGGGCAACACCAAAGCACTTGCACCAATGAAGCCTCCTTGATCATCTCGACATATGACTCCAACAGATCCTTTATAATCAGCGCGGCCAATTGCAGCATCCGTATTTATCTTGCATCGCCCACTTCCAGGTGCTATCCAGTGTCTACTTTTTAATTTTGGTTGTCGCTGGCATTTCTTTTTCATGTGCAAACCCTCAACAATCTCCAATTCCTCTATCATTCTATTAACCATTATGATTGTAGATAATGGGCTCTGATATATTCCATCATAGATTGCTTTTCTCCTTGCCTGCCAAATAGCCCAACAAGTAACAAGAATACGAATAGAATCATATTGTGAAATATTATTGCACATAAAGAAAACCCAATGCTTAGGGTCAGAAATGCGAAGACTAGCAATCAGCTCTGTTACCTCCTCATCTAGTTGAGCCCAAATACATCTTGACATTATACAGTTTAGCAATGCATGGTCCCATGTGTCCTCATCTGCACCACAGAGTTTGCAATCAGATGTATCAATTATATTTCTACTTTTTAGCACACTGGCAGTGGGAATTGAGTTTAAAGCAAGGCGCCAACAAAAGATTTTGATTTTTTGTGGAAGTTTCATATTCCATAATTGTTTCCATTCCTTTTGTCCCTTAACAACATCAGAACAACTTGTTCTTTCTTCGAAGTAATCATCTCTGCTTTTTTTCATTTCAATCATCATCCGATAGGCAGAGCGAACAGAGAACATACCATTTCGTTCATGATGCCATGCCCAACAGTCCTCTTGCTTGCTCATACTTAATGGAATCTGCAAGATTGCTTCACTATCCACTGGACTGAAAAAATGCTGCACTATCTCTGTTTTCCATGTCATTGAGGTATGATCAATCAGTTCAGAAACAAGTGTTGGAGATTCTGGTTTCCTTGGACAAAGAGGCTTGAACATCCCAGTTCTTGGAATCCAGTTGCAACTCCAAATTTCTGTACTTTTCCCATCTCCAATGCGTTTGATCAGCCCTTGTTTCAACACCTCTATTCCATCACAAATAGCTCTCCAGGTTTTGGATGGGTTATTTCCAATAGACGCATTGAGGAATTCGCAAGAGGGGAAGTAAATTGATTTTAAAACTTTAAAGCATAAAGATTCAGGTCTGGTCAGCATACGCCACGCCTGTCTTGCGAGCAATGCAAGATTAAAAATCTCTATATCCCTAAAGCCCAACCCTCCCATGTACTTTGGTTGCGTGATTTTCTCCCAAGCTATCCAACATGATTTTCTTTTCCCTCTCTCACTCCCCCACCAGAATTTTCGAATCAACGAATTTATATGATGACACAATCCTCTCGGTAATTTGAAACATCCCATGGTATAAGTAGGAATTGCTTGTGCAACAGATTTTATCAAAACTTCCTTTCCTCCAGCTGACAAAGTTTTCTCTATCCATCCCTGAATTTTATTCCACACTTTGTCTTTAAGATATTTGAAAGCTCCATTTGATGTCCTTCCTACCAGTGCTGCTTCCTCGGCTTGGGCCTTGGGCAGTTGGGCTGGGTCGATATGGCATGGCGGCCCACATCATAGTCACACTGATGTGGGCCAGGTGTTACAGTTTCCTCAGCCTGCTCGCGAGCGCTTCTGCGTACCCGATCACCGGTGCTCGCCTCGGCCTCGCTGAGCTCCGCCGCTGCCGCCGGAGCTCCGAGCTTGCCAACTCCACGCCCTGCTGCAGTCCGCAGGTCCTGGCGCTCGCGTGCTGGCGCTGCCGCCGCCTGCGCTGTTGCACACTACTTCACCGCTCGGCCGCCGCTACCCTCTAGGGTTAGGTCGAATTGGCCGCCGCTGTCGCCGTCGCCGGCAGTCGTCGAAACGCCATCTCTGGCGGTCTTCGACACGCCATCTCCTTCAGCCCCGCGTTCGCGCCTCGGCTTGCTCACCTTTCTCATCTCCGACGACCCCCTTTGCATTTTGCACCGCCTCCGTCACTCATCAATAGGTGTGTGACTGGTGAGCTCCCCTCCTCAAATTCCTTACAATTTAATTCAAAATCATGATAGGATATTGAGAAGTTTTTTGTTCTAATTGAAGCATGTCTTAGGTAGTACTGTTATGGGTTCAGTGTCGTGTCATGTTTCTGGATAAGTGGATGACTCATTTTGTTTGTGAATCAGTATGCCTACAAATCAGAATTGTTTAACTTGGTGTTGCTCAGTCCATCAAAATTCATTCAATTCACATGCATTTGTGTATGCGCTTTTGGTTAATTTATATTTGTATACCATATTTCTTGGTAAATTTTGTACTTTTGTATACCGTTGTTGTATATTGGATATTTGGATTATACTGAATAGCATACTGTAGAATTTCATGACTACCCTGGGTTCATATATTGGGTCTGCCTTTCGCTGTTAAGGTAAAAGCTCTTTATTTCAGTATCAGATACACCTCTTATAGGAGCATAATGTCGACCATCTCTGATCAGAAGAAACGGACCCTAGAAGCCCTTCAGCAACAGTTTGCTGCTGCAAAAGCAAAGAAGCTGCAAGATGAGCAGCTTAAATGCCAGAAGAAAAACAATGTTAATACCCCCAAGCTCAAATTTGATGCAACAAAGAAAGGAAAAGCCCCCGAATCCGTTCCATATAAAAGATCAGACCAGCCTGTTCCACGTAAAGGTTGGGTTCTGTCGAATGTTCTTTTTATACAACGATGCAATATTTTTTCTTTATCCTACCATTTTCTATCATATTCTGTTGCTTCTCATGTGTAGCAACTTCCAGTTCTGGTCATCAACAAAAAGTCTCAGCTTCCTCATGTAACTTCCCCCCTCCCCCTCCCTCTCTTTCTCCGTGTGCATTAGAGCATGCTTGGTCATGTAACATATACTTCTCTAATTTTATAGGTGGAGAGAGCAATCCTGTATATGATGAACTTTCATTTGCTCTTCATGACAATTTGTTCCAAAATGGAATTTCGGTAAATATTCCGATGATATGGTATTTGTTCTCAAAATTTGGCTTTGAGCGTTACAAATCAACCTCTAATATTTGCTGCGATGGACTTTGGTGTAGGATATGGATGGCACTGAGGTTGTTCACAATGTTGTTTATGACATAATTCAGAAAGGTGGAGAAGCTGGGAGAATTACCAAGGGGTCCAAAAAGTTAAAGCTGGAAAAAGGGATTCTTTTGGATAACTACGTTCAGAGGGGTCCTAAATTAGTGGATGCCCAGGCAAGATCTTTGTTGATTCACTCGAAACGATCAAAAAGGCACATGTCACTGAAGCAACATAAGAAATGTGGATCTTTTGATTTAGATAGGAAATTCCACAAGTAAGTTTTATTTCAGAGCTCTGTTTGTATTGAAGCCCCAGTGCTCCACCCTGCACCCCACCATTGACAAATAATATTCTCTTTTGCTTTCTAATAAAAATAAAATTGATTCCATAAAATGAAATAGCATCCTTTCTCAGATCGTCAAGACTCCACAGAATACATTTGGAGTTTGTAGTTCTTACTTGGTTGTTCCTGTTCTTTCAGGTTTGACCTCTATAAGCCAATGCATGAAATGTGGAAAGAGTATATCAGAGAGCTTACTAAAATCACTCCGTATGGATTTTATCCTATCCTTTTGCCTGTTATTTTGGAACTAGTTTTGCTTTTCTTGGTATACTTAGTGCAGGGTGGGAAAAGGCCTTTGCAGAAACCTTGAACTTAATTATCTCTTTGGTATTAAGTCTCTGCATTTATTTGTTTTTAAATGTTCCGTGAATTGTAGTTTTATGTTTGTTAGAAGTATTTTGTAGCTGATACTTTGAATTGTGCAACTTTGCTTACATGGATTTCAAATGCACCTGATTTTAGAGTTTAAATTATTTAGAATGACAAAAAACAGTTCTGAGTTAGAGAATATATTACACTGGAAACACAATAATGTGTTCTAGGTCCAAAGCAAGCATAGCCAGCTCTTAGGGATCAATTCAGCCTAAAAAACTTGGACCTCGACCATGTTGTTACTCCGTTCAGTACCTGATGCGACTATGTGAGTGTTTTATGTGCTCTGCTTCACAGGAAAAAGCAATTGTCTGAAAACCTCCTCCAAGCAGATCTTCATGGGGCTCTTCTAATAGGTATTTCATAATACTTGAATTTGTTGCATGCTGTCTTCTTTAACGTTCTAATTTTGACTCTTTTGTGTTATGTTTCAATATGGCTTTGTGGCATCCACAGTTGTAGAATGCAAAGCAGCTTCATATCAAGGTGTAAGTGGCATCATGATTCGTGATACTGCAGAGACTTTTGGAATTATATCAGAAGACAATTGCTTCCGAGGTATGTTTTCTCCTTCCTGATGCTAAAAAAATGATAACTTGTATAAGCTCCTTTTTTTGTATAGCACATCAGCTTTTGTTTTCTACGGATAACTTCCACTTCCTATAAATACTGCCAAACCATACCTCTGTAGCTCTTCTTCCTACATAGGATACCCGTGTGGCATTGTTCATGCTAGTTTACTCTGTGTTCTACGCATGCAATATATTTTTGGAATTTTTTAACACTCCATCATGTTGGATTAATCCTGTTTCCCCAAATGCCGATGAATTTTCCATCTGGCGGTTTCACAGGCTGCTGCTTATTGATATCTCTTGCCCGAAGTGGTGTGTTTTCTCCTATACTTACTGCAAACTTTCTAAAGTGATTTATATTGGAACCTGCAGTTGTGCCAAAAGCTGGTTCGGTTTTCATCCTACAAGCGGAGTGCTGGAAGGTGACGCTGATTGGGGACAAGCTCTCGCCCAAGGAGAACTTGGAGGAGGACCAGCGTCAGCTGCGTGCACGGTCACTGATCAGATAGTTCCGAGTCTGTTCAAACAATTTTTGATCCACGTGATCATTTACATTTATTATTGTTTTTATTGAGCTCTTTTTCCCGAAGCTTGAAATGGCAATATATCCAGGTGAAAGCAAGCATGTGGGTGACTGATTTGGTGAAGGAAGTAATAGTAGTAATCACAGGAAAGGTTCCATCTGCTATCATCAGTACAATTTGATCATGACCATGTAAACCATCCATTCCGTGCTGCTTTCGGACCTTGGAAATTACTGCGAGTATGATTCAATGATTGGTCTTTTATCTCAAATTCACGATGATTTCATAGGTTATACTGGATGGGTGTCCTGAGAATTGAGTATCAGAAGTGAACTGTCGTTATGACTGGTCTTCCATTGATCAGATCAACTCTAAGTTGATCGGATACAAAAATTCAAAATCAAACTGTGTGCCAAGCATACTGCGACCGTCGTCCTAGTGGCAACAAGCCAACAAATCAACAAACTCGGTAAAAAAAAACCAAATCAAAGCCAACAGCCGTCGTCCGCTGGAAAACGACTTGCACCTTTGATCTTCCGCTTCCTCACCCGCCATCCTCCACCGCGGCCGCCAACGCAGCAGCCGTGGCCGCGACGCTCCACTTTCACTCCCACCCCACCCAACCACCCGCCGAACCCCATCACCACTGCCGCCTTCTTCTTCGCCTCCGTCTGGCTCCACTCCCCCAACCGGATTACCAGATCACAATTCACACCGCCACCGGCGACGCAGCGGCGGCGATGCCCGCCCCCTCCTCCTCCGACCGCGCGAGGCGGCCCTTCCTCCTCTCGCTCTCCCTTTTCCTCCTCATCTCCGCCATCCTCGTCCTCCTCTTCCTCTTCCTCGACCCCTCCCCTCGATCCCTCGCCTTCAGACAGATACCTTGCCGGTTATTTTCAACAGAGGTTTGATTGGGGCATATCATGACTGGTGTGAATCTTTCAACACCTACCCTCGTACCTATGATCTTATAAATAGGTAAATTCTCACACCTTCAGAACTTTTATTGTTCGTGCCCCTGTTCTGTCAGAAGCCTGTGGTCACATTTATGTATTTGTCTTTTATTTAGGTGTGACATCATCGAGGTAGCGGCTGAAATCGACAGGATACTGAGACCTGGAAGATGGTTTGTGTTGAAGGACACGATAGAAATGATAAAGAAGATGCGACCAGTCCTCAAGTCTCTGCACTATGAAACCGTCGTTGTGAAACAGCAATTTCTTGTTGCTAGAAAGAGTTTCTGGCGACCTGGCAAACCAGCTTCTGGATCAGGATGACATAGATTACAGTTTCAGGGGAGTCACCAACGAACTATGATTCTTTTATTCTTTGAATTCTGATCAAATCAATTCTTTACACGGCACAGATACAGGTCCGCAAGATGTAGATGGTTAGCACTTATCAAAATAGTAAATACACGGTTCTGATGAATTGAGCTAAAGCATTCGTTTTTGTCAAAGCAACATATCAGGGATGTTATAAACTTACAGCAGTAGTAGGCTAGCTCTGACAAATGCACGCACACGCTGGATACATGTATACTTGTTCATCAATAACTTTTGTACATCCAATGAAAGGATCTTGAAATAACCGTGTGCTCGTTTGTTCCCATAGTTCGCCTAATTCTGCAAGTCCCGGAGTTATTTCTACTTCTGTACATATTCAGAATGTGAAGCCCAATTGCTAGCATTCACTATTCAGCACCTCCTGATGACCTGCAGATTCACAAGGCACATTTGGAGCTTGGTCGCTGCGTGGATCCGTATGTAACCAGATTCATCCAGGCTCCTGAGCACCGGGTGGATCCGTTTGTGAATGTTGGACAGGACAGCTCATCTTGCCTCAGCGTTGAAGGGGTTGTGAAAAGAGCGGAACGCCGAATGTTGCGACCCAAGGAACTCTCGTTTGTTTCCCTCATCGGCCAATCCAGGGCGCGTTACAGGAGGATCAGGTGCCTGGCACCTCCGATTACAGGAGACCGGGAGTACAGTAATTTAAGCAGTCTTTAGTGAAACTCCTCAGTCTAAGTAGGCACGCTCTCGTGCCCTTTCGCTCAAAGGAAAGTGTTACCGTTTAGGATTCACCTAGGCTAGGCTCCAGCCTCCAGGTGAGGTTGAGAGAGGCGATCGCAGAGATCGGCAGTGAAGTGGTGGACTCACATCAGGTGAAACGAAGGGGCAGAGGAGAAGCGTGGATGTGGCCGTGGGGCATCCATATCAGGCCATGAATGAAACTCTTTGCCCCCTGCGCGGCTGTATGTAGCAACCCCGGAGGCCCGGACCCCCGGGCGTGTGCGGGCTCAGCTCGCCGGTTGTTGAGTGGGTGGGTGCAGGGGGCGGGTCGGCCGCAGTCGGCAGCCACCCTGCCGAAGGTGAACCCGGCCACCAACCGGCCGGCCGGGCCCCTCCCCGCCCGCGGTCGCCGCGCGCCGGCCGGCTCCCACCTGACGAAAACATCCGCGCCGCGCAGTACGCTCGAGTACGGCGTACGCGCACGCGTCCAGCCGCGCACCTGAACCAGCACCACAACCACCACGTACTCCACCACGAGACGCCAGCAACACGGTCGATCGAGTGGCATGGCTCCGGCAGGTCTGTCCGTGCGCACGCACGTACGATCGCCTGGGTGTCCTCCCCCAGGTGGCCGTGGACTCTGGGCCGTACGTGGACGCCACGCCACTGCCTGGATGCGCTACGCCCGATCGATTTGGCCTTTGTTTGTTCCCAAATTTAGAAGCAAACTTTGGTCTTTTGAGGTGCGTGCGTTATTATAGCATTTCGTCTATATATGTGAAAAATTGTCCAAAAATTAATTAATTAGGCTTAAAATGTTTGTCTCGCAGAGTACAACAACTGTGTAATTAATTTTTTTCTTTCATCTATATTTAGTACTCTATGCATGTGCCGATATTTTAATGTGATGAGAATTTTTTTTACAAAGTGAACTTTTAGGATGAAATTTGGGATCTAAGCCTTGGTTTGCGTTCGGCGCAGGCGCAGCTCACCCGGACCTACCCGGCCCGGTACGTACGCGCGCGCGGTCCCATCGGACGGGCGGTACAATCATCTTTCGCGGGCGCAGCGGTACGAGGTGGTGCCGCCGTATATGGTGAGTGATCGACTGATCGCGGTTCACCGAAGCCGTGTCCTGTCAACTGATGTGTGTGTACTTGGTACTAAATGTACCCGAGCTACCAGGGAGCTGAGCACGAAGCCATGAACACGTACGTACATACGCTTGAGATCTTGTTCGGCATTGTGAAATCTAGGCAATAACACGTAGGTCACATCCAGGTACGTACGTACGTACGTCAGTTTTGGGCCCCCAGAAGAGAGCAAATAAAACGAACACTGTATAATACAGTAGACTACGTACGTATTCCGTCTGATATATAGTACTGTCCATGCAACGCATGCAAAGATATATATATAAGGCCACGCATCATGCTGCTGGCTGACGTCTTATGCGTGGAGATCGAACAAAATTATTTATCACTTCTTTTTGCTACATATATATATTTTTTCCTTTTTGCAGGAGACGACGACATGGGTATATATATATATATATATATATATATATATATATATATATATATATATATACCGCGCTGCTAACGCTGACATGTTCTTCTAGTTGTTCCTATGCCCTCGCAAAGCGTCCGTACCATGCTATCATAGCGCATAACTTGGGGAAAATAATTAGAAATGATCTCGGCGACATGGTCCGACCCCACACCTAAATTCGTTCGTGAAATATTGAGTGCTCGCTGCACTGGAGAAAGAATCATTCTGCCTCAGCCCGGCTAAAGCTTTGGGCCTATGGTTCTTGATCTATATCTCTTCCAATATTAAAATGAGTAAAACTGAAATGGTACAAACAACATGCATTATCATTCCCCTCGGGGCACCTAACTGTACTGTTTCCTATGGACCAAGGAATTAACAGGGCACCCATAAATATAAAAAGATATATTTTTCTCTCTCGAACTCACAGGATTAAAGTTAAATCAATATAAAAAAGATATGGCAATAGTCTATATATTAGTTTGAAAGGAAAAGGATGGTGAAGGGCAATATGATATCAAGCAGTACCACCAATAAGTTCCTACCCAAATAATATATTGGATTACACATCTCTGTCAAATCTTAGGGGAAAACCACTAGATAGCTTGAAGTAGAAATCACAAGCATAATGGAATGCAAAAGCATTGCCCAATTGGATTTGCACATACAGGTGCGATGGTTTACTGTAAACAAAAAAAAACTAGTGGAATGGTGGTTACCAATATGATGCAGCATAATTTTACATGCTATTTGGCTCTCAATGTCTTATTTGCAATAAATAAAATATCTGACAAAACTCTACCAACAAATGTCTTATTTTACATGTTTGTGTACTAGAAGACACTGACTGATAATTGATGTTTGTGTACTAGAGGACATATAATTGATAATTGCAAAACTCTACCAGAAAATCACGAACCACATTATATTCCTAAATCAACCAATCTAATTGATAATTGATGTTTTAACTTCAAGAGTATATTATTGATCAATTAAAAGTGCGCTTCTTGTATGTATGAATGATGCTGCTTCTTTTCATTAATGTTTTGTGTCTGCCACATAAATATGCTTATGAAACTATTCTTTTCTCTATATGTAGCATTTGAAAGATAAATCATGTAATAGTGTTCTAATATAGCTAATCTATACAGTTTAAATTTGAATACATAATCGTAGTCGAATTCAAGAAATAGTTTGATGGTGCAGATAATCCTAATATCTACGTGGAACAAAAAGGTTACTATTTCATCGATCTTTAGAGCATCGATGTAACTAAAGAGCTCCTAATATTTTTTTAATTTCTTTTATTAAATATGCAGCCGTGTATCTTTGTATTAAGGTAGAAAGTCGAGTTTGTTAGTACAACGGGTGACGCCTGGACACAGCCTCACGCCACCCGACCCGACCAGGATGGTGTACAATTAACATAGGTACTACTATTGGTGGTATCTATCTTACAATAAAATAGCCAGATACGATCTTGTCAAACAGCTGCGCAGTCACCTGCATCTCCAAGCAACATCAGAATAAATTAACACAAAGCAATCTAACAGCACCATCCAATCATCAGCTCAGGAATCAGGTGGTTGCAAATACCATGCCACCCTAAAAGGCTTCAAAATGAACACACAGTTCCTGTTGTAAACTGGGCTCATCATGATAGATGTAGGGTCAGCAGACTGTCTGCCTCGAATTCATGCATGAAGAAATAAAACGGTAACATTTCTTGTAGCAGCGCGCTGCATGGCAGTGTTTCTTTGAGTGGAAAATTTTTTCCACCCCCGTTTGACCAATAATTAAGGGTATTAAATAAAGTTAGTTTACAAAACTATTTTCACAACCCCAGGTTAATTCACGAGACAAATCTAATGAGGTTTTGACCACACGATTAGAGAATTGTTACTGTAGCATTACTGTAGTAAATCATGGACTAATTAGGCTTGTTAGATTCGTCGCGCAAAGTTACGCTCATCCCTAAAAAGGTTTTGTAAATAAATTTTATTTAATACTCTATACATGTAAGATTCCAGAAAGAAAAAAACACGGCCCAGGATTTGGGTCCATTGCTATGGATTATTCTCGCACACAGAAAGCTGCGTGTCTGCTTCGCCTCCGTCTCTACCATATCATCCCATGATGGCCCCAACACACAGTAACCTCTTGTACGTACTCTTTGAATTGCACCACTCCCCGCACACGCTACAGTTTCTGAAAAAGAAGGTAACAGCGGAATGTGGAAGCATTGGCAAGCTTTGTGCAGTTCCTCATTCGCTAGCAATGCGACCACAGTATACACGGAGGATACAAATAGAAGTAGTGGCATCGTACAAGAAAGCCATGTTACTTACTTGCCTGCATATACCTGTCTAGTCAGCAACCACGACAGGGTAGCTAATTAATAGCGTACTGATCGGTATTATTCAATCACCAGTGCAAGAAGATGCAGCAGCATCGATCGCCGTTGCACCTAGGACAGCCATGCATGAAGCATAAACTATTACTGTAACACCCTAAAATTCATCACATTTAAATTGTAGCAACCATTCTAATTTTTCTAGGATTTATTAAGGCTTAAATAAATTTTCTAGGAATTAATTGGAATTTCTAGCCTTTTATTAATTTAAATATCACATTAAATAATTATTTTTAGTCCAAATAAGTTTTTGTTGCATTCATGCTGTTGCATATATTTTTGGTTGCTAGTAAATCAAGTTGGAATTTAAATTCTGTTTAAATTCGAATTTGATTTGCTTTTGTTTGAGTTTTAGAAAAGTTTAAATCAGCCGAGTTCGTTTTTGCCCCTCGAACTCTTGGCCCAGTCCAAGTTTGCCCCCTGAACTTTTCTCCCGCTCGCCTTTCCTCCCCGCACTCTTTTCTATTTCTCCCTGGGCCGATTTCCCTTCTGTTCTCTCGGCCCGTTCCACTTTCGGCCCGTTACCGGCCCATCCCGATCCCCCGCCGCTCTCTCTCTCTCTCGCTGACGAGTGGGACCCCCATGTCAGCCCCTCCTTCCTCCTCTCGCCGTAGCCGAGCAGGACTCGTCTCCGAGTCCGATCCGCCGCCGCCGCCGTGTCCGGCCGGGACACGAACACCTAGGTTTGGCCGAGCCCCTGCTCCGACCTATTTAACCACCGCCGCCTCTGCTGTCCCTCCCATCGACCCGAGCTTCGAAACCAAAGCCGCCCGAGCCGCCCTAGTCGCCGCCCGCCATTGCCGACGATTCGCCACCGTCGTTGCTCGTCGGGGAAATCCGAGATCGCCAGAAGCTCCCTCTCGTCATCGTGCATCGATTTCGCCGCTTCTCGTCGTGGTTCGGCCGCCGACGTCGTTGCCCCGTGTGAAGCCGAGCACCGCCGCCGCCGTCGGTCGTCGCCGGCCGCCGTCGTCGCTCTTCTCTCATCGAGATCAAGCTCGGTGAGCTCGCCATCTTCCCCTCTTCCTCCTCGGCCAACTCTCGTCGTGTTTAGTGGGTCGTAGCGTCGAGTTCACCACCGCCCGAAGCTTCGCCGCCGCGCATGGCGCCGCCGCCGTCGTCCACTGCCTGCGCGCCGAACCAGTCGTCCAGATCACCTTGGTTGAACTCGTCGTGGTCCGGCGAGTCCATAGGACTTGATCCCGTTGCAATCCGAGCTTCGTAGCTCTAGATCGGGTTTGCTCCGGCGGAGCGCCGCCGTGGAGGAGCGCAGCGCCGCCGTCCTCGCCGGCGACCGAGGTCCCGAACCCCCCTGACCGTCCGATCTAAATCCAACGGCCCAGATTAGATCTAACCCAAGTCAAACCCGAATCGGTACCGGTCAGCCGTGGTAAAATTGCTAAAGAGCCCCTGAGGATTTTGAAAATCAACCCGCGGTCCAATCTAGTTCAAAAATAATTACGAATAGGTCCTGTTTTCTTCTATTTTAACCCCTACAAGATTTAAAATTATGCCCGAGGTCCAAGGTTTGTCTTTTTACATGAAAACCCTCAAGTTTTTATATAAAATTATGTTTTAGCCCCTGGTTTTTCGCAGTTAAGCCCCTGGAACTTTTAAAACTTTGCCAGCAAGTCCCTGAACTTTAGAAAAGCCATATCTTTTGCGTTTTAAATCCGATTTTAGTGATTCTCGCGCTCACGCGTTCGTTGTGACGTGTAGATTAGTTTTGTGCTACTGTTTTCATCTGTTGGAATTGTTTGGTGTACTGTTTCTTATTTGTTGTATTGTTTCCTTGCATGTAAATGTGTGATGCGATTAGGAAACGACCAGTTCGAGGATTTCTCTGAAGAACCAACTGTTGGAGAAGGATTTGAGCAGCAACCGAGTTGGGAAGAAGGCAAGTGTATTATGTCATGCAAATGTCCTAATAATTATTAATTTCACCACCCATGCATGTGTTTTAATTTGATGGGTTCCTATTTAAGGATTTGCCTAGCCACTATATTTTTCCTGTCCCTGAAACTGGGTTATTTAATTAACTTTGATGGTAGATGATGCTTAGCTTGCTCAACTGGGATTGGTTAATTGAACCCATACTCTATGTTCCATTACTACCTTTTTAATCAATTAATGGACAAGATCATATCTTTTTAATTGGAACATGGAGAACCACCCAGGAAAACAGTACAACCATGAGTGCTATATGGCTCTGGCTTTGACTGACTAATTAGGTGCTCTGGTTTATGGTAGCTTTACTCGAAAGGGGCATGGGGGGCGGCGGTTGACGGGGTATAGCTCGGTCCTTTTGAGCTGTGGGCTTTGGTAAGAGACAGACCTCATTAGGGAGGGTTATGCTTTGCTTCTGAACCGGAAACCTTAGCTGGCTATCATTTATTAGAGTGCTTTTGTAAAGGTCTCATAGTGAAACCCAGTATTCGGTCCACGTGGTGTGGGAAGGGTACAATGCTTCGGCAATGGGAATCACGGCTTATGGTGAAAGTGTACAACCTCTGCAGAGTGTAAAACTGTTATAACAGCCGTGCTCACGGTCAAGAGCGGCCTGGACCCTTACATGATAATCATACTTGAACATGATCTAAATCGTGGTTACTTGAATATGTTGGGAATATGACATTCATTAATTTGTGGGTGGTATATACTTTCATTTGCTAGTAAATAGTTGCTTAATAAAATTTGACCAACTAAAAGTGCTTACAGCAGTATGGTCAGCCAACCTTTTTGCCTCAGCCTTGTATGTCATATTACATTTGCTGAGTACGTACGTGCTCATACGTGTTGCTTTTCTTTCTTTCTTTTATTGCATCGACTACATCCGGAATGCTGCTCAGATTGGGAGAATTTTGAGGATTTCACCACTGATTTTGAGGAGTTCTAGGCGAGTCTCCCCCAGTCAATGCCTGTGGAGTTGGAGTCACTTCTGCTTCGTTAGATAAACGTTTATTTAAGTCTTCCGCTATGACATTTGAGTCAACTCTGAGATTGTAATAATTGCACTATAATACTCTTTCGTTATGCATGGTTATGGATATTCACTTGTGACGTCTACCATATGTGTGTAAACTGATCCTGGCGCACATATGAGATGCACCTGGTTTTGCCTTCAAAACCGGGTGTGACAGAGGTGGTATCAGAGCTATGTTGACTGTAGGACGCAAGCCTAGATAGCAATGGTCATTCTCTAAGGATTATTTTTGCTTGACTACTCTTGGTCTATTTATTCTTGGTATAATTTGCTATTAATCCAGGTCATTGATAATTGTCTCCTCCTTGACTTTGTTTTCTGGTCTATCTTTTTCACCATCTCACCTGATTCTGATATCTTTAGAACTGTTCTCACCCCTTTTCTTGCTTAAACCATAGATGGTGCTGACAAGGCAAGGTGCTCGTAGATTGGCAAGCACTCTTTCCTCTTTTTCGTCGCATTCGGTGCAAGAAGTGGAACCGGAACCTGAAGAGATGGAAGTAATGGACGAAGAAGTCAACTCAGTAGGGAATGCTCCAGCTGGATCTGAAGGAAGTGAAGGACCCTCTCCGCCGCCTGACATGTGGGTAGTGACTATTCATCACCACGACGGAGGCAACAGTGGGTTTCCGATGATGCTTCGAATGCTCTTCGAGCGTCTGAACTACCCAGTGGAGATAGAATATTGTGGAAGGAGGAGGACACATCCAGATCACCCAGAGGACTGGGAAGTCGTTGTATACATCGGGGAGCCTGATTATGAGTTTGGAGGAACCAAAGAGGCTGCAGTACATCATGCCATCACCATCAGATCAACTTTCGAAGCTGGAATCCAGGATGCAGCCAGGAGGGCACTTTCTGTGCTTTGTCATGAAGAGGCTGCTGAAGTATGTCACACTGCTTAGGCATATCTTCCTCGAAGGCATGAAGAGGCTGCTGAAGTATGTCACACTGCTTAGGCATATCTTCCTCGAAGGCAGCAAGGCACTCCAACGGGGGTTGTACCACACCCGCCAGGTGTGAACTCCACACTTAACGTCCAAGTGGCGTTCACCCAGATGCTTGACGTGCACGCCGATGACACCACAAGGGAGCTACAAGAAGTGCGTGAAGAACTCGCTGCTGAACGAAGGAAGAACAAGAGGTTCATAGCTGAACTCAAGGGAGAAGCACTTCCGCCATTGGATGAAGATATAGAAGGATTGTTGGGTCATTCACCGCCTCGCTAGACAGTGCTTGGTGGATCGTCTAGTTGCTTCACCCATACCTATTAAGATAGGATACCCTTTATTTTTGTTAGTTCAGTACGTTTAGAATCGTTGAGACTCGTGCGTAACATGTGATTTTGTTTGGTTTAAAAGTGTGGTAGAGATGTTTGCTTTTGTGCTAAGTGTGTGATTTGGATCTTTG
Source organism: Echinochloa phyllopogon (assembly GCA_033239725.1). Taxonomy (NCBI): domain Eukaryota; kingdom Viridiplantae; phylum Streptophyta; class Magnoliopsida; order Poales; family Poaceae; genus Echinochloa; species Echinochloa phyllopogon. Next base: position 22,583,753 of record BTCW01000012.1, read on the forward strand.
TAATGATTGAACTTAATTGTGGAGTGATGACCACAATTGAGTAATTATTAAATAAATAAATTTAGTTAGTTTGGGTTTATCTTGGTCTCTGATCTTAGCCCTTAACTATCACTTTATCCATATAATTATACCCCCATATAAATCATGTTATGCGACAATCTGTTCTCGCTGCTGCATGATATCCTGGTACTGTCCGAATTGTTTCTGGAGCTTCGGAATGCCGTTTGACATAACTCCAGTTGGGTTGTATTAAGGACTTGATAAACTTGGTTCTGGGAATTTTTCGTGATTTTTGGAGGTTCTGGCAGAGAGATATAATGGTTTTATTGGAGTAACCAGAATCTGTCTCGTGGTCCTGACACAGCTGTCTTGTTTATTTTTATCTCGAGCTACAAAATTCCAATTGAGGTGATTCAAGTTGGATTAGTTTCAGAATTTGATGGTCTACGTTCAGACAAAAGATCATGATTTTTGGATACACAGAATGAGAGTTACAACTGTTTAATTAGGACGAACAGAATCTGTTTCAGGATTTGATTTGCCCGTCATTGGCAACTAGTTCTACACTAACTCTTATCTGTACATGATGTGAGTTATATCTTTTTACCACCCTCTGAACCTCATGTTCTAACCACCAGATGGTAAACACCAGGTCTGGAAGTGGAGTGGATCAACCACCGGTAAATCGTCAAGGACGTGCCAACCCCAATCCAAATCCTCCGCCGAATCAAGCATCCGTAGCAATGGATCAGATCCTCGCCAACCAGACTCAGATTCTACAGGGCATGGCTAATACCTTGGCAGCCATGCAAGCACAGAACAACAACAACAACAACAACAACAACAACCAGCAGAGGGACAAGCACCGGGAGTTCATGAGTCACAAACCGCCTACCTACTCCCACTCTGCAGATCCACTTGATGCTGATGATTGGCTGAAGACTGTTGAGAAGAAGCTGGATATGGCTCAGTGCAATGACAGGGAGAAGGTCCTGTATGCCTCAGGTCGCTTGGAAGGATCAGCTTCAGATTGGTGGGATGCTTATCTTGCTGCTCATGCCACCCCTGATGCTATCACCTGGCAGGAGTTTAGAACCAACTTCAGGAGCCACCATATTCCTGCTGGTGTCATGAAGCTGAAGAAGAAGGAGTTCCTCTCACTCAAGCAAGGTGGGATGACCGTTAGTGAGTACCGGGATAAGTTCATTCAGTTGTCCCGTTACGCCCCAGATGAGGTGAAGGATGATGAGCAGAAGCAGGAGCGATTTCTGGAAGGATTGATTCCGCCGCTCCAATATCAACTCATGTCTCATACCTTCCCAACATTTCAGAAGCTGCTGGACAAGGCTATTGGCTTGGAGAGCAAGCGCCGTGAGTTGGGAGAGCAGAAGAGGAAGTTCATGTCCTCAGGACAGTCAAGCAGTAACACCCGCCCTCGTTTCCAGCAACCTCAGCAGAACATGCCCGTTCATTTTGGTGGGCAAGGGAGTAACCTTGTGCAGAGTCAGGGTCAGCGGTCAGCACCTCCACCTCAGCGTCCAGCATTTCAGCAGAACCGCCAAACCACCCCGACTCAGACTCCAGTGAAGACCCCTGCACCAGGTAGTGCCCCTACTCCCCGTACCTGCTACATTTGTGGAGATCCCAGCCACTATGCCTACAACTGTCCTAAGAAGAATGCTCAGACCCCTCAGCACCAGAGTGGTAGTGCACCCAGGCAGAATACCCCTCAGCAGCAGAACAGGAATGTGAATGCGACGCCCCAGAGCAACAAGGGCCAGCAGAATCAGATGCGGGGCAAGGTGAACCATGTTGCTGCAGAGTCCGCACAGGAGTCCCAGGATGTGGTACTTGGTATGTTCCTTGTCAACTCAGCCCCTGCATCGGTTTTATTCGACTCTGGAGCATCTCATTCTTTTATTACTGCTCAGTACGTAGCTAAGTACAATATAAACATGGTCCCTATGAAAAATTTCATGCTAGTTAGCTCTCCTGGTGGAAACATGAAAGCCAACTTTATCTGTCCCCGAGTAAACCTGAAAATAGTTGGGGTAGATTTTTCTGCTGATTTGATAGTCCTAAACTCTGAGGGAATCGATGTCATACTTGGAATGGGATGGTTAGCTGCTTTTGATGTGGTGATTCAGTGTGCCAAGAGGTCCGTGTTGTTGACTAGCCCTCAGGGAGAGAAGATTGAATTCGGAGCCACACAACCCTCAGCTTCGACTTACTCAGTGAATCAGGCCAGTGGTATTCCTTTGGAGGATATCAGAGTTGTTTGTGAGTTTCCAGATGTCTTCCCAGATGATTTGCCAGGTATGCCACCCGAACAAGACATTGAGTTTATTATTGAGCTTTTACCTGGTACTGCTCCTATTTCTAAAAGACCCTATAGAATGGCTGTTAATGAACTAGAAGAACTTAAGAAACAACTTAAGGAATTGTTGGATAAAGGTTACATTCGTCCTAGCTCGTCACCTTGGGGAGCACCTGTAATTTTTGTGGGTAAAAAGGATGGTACTCTGAGGATGTGTGTGGATTATCGTTCATTGAATGAGGTAACCATCAAGAATAAGTATCCATTGCCCAGAATTGAAGACTTATTTGATCAGCTGAAAGGAGCTAAGGTTTTCTCCAAGATTGACTTGAGATCTGGCTACCATCAGTTGAGGATCAGGCGTTCCGACATTCCTAAAATAGCATTCACCACCAGGTATGGATTGTATGAGTATACGGTGATGTCGTTTGGATTGACAAATGCACCCGCCTACTTTATGTATCTGATGAATAAGGTGTTCATGGAGTACTTGGACTAATTTGTGGTGGTGTTTATTGATGACATTCTGGTTTACTCTAAGAATGAGGAAGAACATGAGGAGCATTTGAGATTGGTGTTGCAGACGCTTAGAGAGAACCAGTTGTATGCCAAGTTTAGTAAATGTGAATTCTGGTTGAATCAAGTGTCTTTTCTTGGTCATGTGGTCACTGAAGGAGGTATTGCAGTGGATCCAAGTAAAGTCAAGGATGTGTTGGAATGGAAACCTCCTACCATCGTCTCTGAGATCAGAAGTTTTCTTGGATTGGCTGGATATTACAGGAGATTCATTGAAGGCTTTTCTAAAATAGCGAAACCCCTTACTTCGCTATTAGAGAAGGGCAAGGAGTTTGTTTGGTCAGAAGAGTGTCAGACCAGTTTTGAAGAGTTGAGAAGGAAGTTGACTACAGCCCCAGTGCTTGCTATGCCAGATATTCACAAGAACTTTGATATCTATTGTGATGCTTCTCGTAGAGGTCTTGGGTGTGTGCTCATGCAGGAAGGCAGAGTAATAGCCTATGCATCCAGGCAGTTGAGGAAACACGAGCTGAACTATCCTACTCATGATCTGGAACTTGCAGCTGTTGTCCATGCCTTGAAGATCTGGAGGCACTATATTCTAGGTAACAGATGTGAGCTGTATACTGATCACAAAAGTCTGAAGTACATATTTACTCAGAAGGATCTGAATTTGAGGCAGAGAAGATGGTTGGAGTTGATTAAGGATTATGATCTGGGAATCAACTATCATCCTGGCAAGGCTAATTTGGTTGCTGATGCGTTGAGTAGGAAGTCACAAGTAAATGCAATGTTTGGTCGCCAGTTACCAGCTGAATTGCTTGCAGAGATGGAGAAGCTGAACTTAGGATTCCTGAATCAGACAGAAGGTGTGACAATGGAAGTTGAGTCTACACTGGAACAGGAAATTCGGAAAGGTCAGCTTACTGATGAAAAGATAAAGGAAATCAAGGAAACCAAAGCAGGGAAAGCTCCTGACTTCACCGAAGATGATCAAGGTACAGTTTGGTTTAGAAAGAGGATATGTGTACCGGATATCGAGTCTCTCAAAGAGCAGATACTGAGGGAAGCTCATGATTCCGCATATTCTATTCATCCTGGAAGCACCAAGATGTACCAGGATCTGAAGCAAAGGTATTGGTGGTATGGACTAAAAAGGGATGTGGCTGCCCATGTGGCATTGTGCGATGTTTGTCAGAAAGTTAAGGCTGAACACCAGAGACCAGCCGGTTTACTTCAACCACTCAAGGTACCTGAATGGAAGTGAGAAGAAATCAGTATGGATTTCATTGTTGGATTACCTCGCACTCGAGGAGGATATGACTCCATATGGGTTATTGTGGACAGATTAACTAAGGTAACTCACTTTATACCCGTTCACACTACTTATACCAGCGCTAAGTTAGCAGAGTTATACATGTCCAGAATTGTTTGTCTCCATGGTGTACCTAAAAAGATAGTGTCTGATAGAGGTACTCAGTTTACATCTAGATTCTGGCAGAAGTTGCATGAGTCTATGGATACAAAGTTGAATTTCAGTTCTGCATATCACCCTCAGACAGATGGTCAGACAGAGAGGACCAATCAGATTTTGGAAGATATGTTGAGAGCTTGTGCTTTAAAGCATGGAGGTAGTTGGGACAAGAGTCTTCCATATGCAGAGTTCTCGTATAACAACAGTTATCAGGCAAGTCTAAAGATGGCCCCATTCGAAACACTTTATGGTAGAAAGTGCAGAACACCGTTGTATTGGAGTGAAACTGGTGAGAGTTAGTTGTTTGGTCCAGAGATATTGCAGGAAGCAGAAAGACAGGTTCAGATTATCAGGGAGAATTTAAGAACGGCTCAGTCCAGGCAGAAGAGCTATGCAGACACAAGGAGACGAGAATTAACTTTCGAAGTAGGTGACTATGTGTATCTGAAAGTATCTCCTATTCGAGGCTTGAGAAGGTTTAAGGTGAAAGGAAAATTATCTCCTCATTTCATTGGACCTTTCAAGATTGTTGATAGAAAAGGTGAGGTTGCTTATCAATTGGAGTTGCCAGCCAGACTGTCAGATGTGCATGATGTGTTCCATATCTCTCAGTTGAAAAAGTGTCTTCGAGTTCCTGAGGAAGAATTACCCTTGGATGAATCAGATGTGCAAGATGATTTGACTTATAAGGAATACCCAGCTAAGATTTTGGAAACTGCTGAAAGAATTACTAGGAGTAAGGTGATTAAGATGTGTAAAGTTCAGTGGAGTCATCACGCGGAAAGTGAGGCAACTTGGGAAAGAGAAGATGAGTTGATGGCAGAGTTCCCTCAGATTTTCTCTAATCCGTCCGAATCTCGAGGACGAGATTCTCTTTAAGGGGGGTAGGTTTGTAACACCCTAAAATTCATCACATTTAAATTGTAGCAACCATTCTAATTTTTCTAGGATTTATTAAGGCTTAAATAAATTTTCTAGGAATTAATTGGAATTTCTAGCCTTTTATTAATTTAAATATCACATTAAATAATTATTTTTAGTCCAAATAAGTTTTTGTTGCATTCATGCTGTTGCATATATTTTTGGTTGCTAGTAAATCAAGTTGGAATTTAAATTCTGTTTAAATTCGAATTTGATTTGCTTTTGTTTGAGTTTTAGAAAAGTTTAAATCAGCCGAGTTCGTTTTTGCCCCTCGAACTCTTGGCCCAGTCCAAGTTTGCCCCCTGAACTTTTCTCCCGCTCGCCTTTCCTCCCCGCACTCTTTTCTATTTCTCCCTGGGCCGATTTCCCTTCTGTTCTCTCGGCCCGTTCCACTTTCGGCCCGTTACCGGCCCATCCCGATCCCCCGCCGCTCTCTCTCTCTCTCGCTGACGAGTGGGACCCCCATGTCAGCCCCTCCTTCCTCCTCTCGCCGTAGCCGAGCAGGACTCGTCTCCGAGTCCGATCCGCCGCCGCCGCCGTGTCCGGCCGGGACACGAACACCTAGGTTTGGCCGAGCCCCTGCTCCGACCTATTTAACCACCGCCGCCTCTGCTGTCCCTCCCATCGACCCGAGCTTCGAAACCAAAGCCGCCCGAGCCGCCCTAGTCGCCGCCCGCCATTGCCGACGATTCGCCACCGTCGTTGCTCGTCGGGGAAATCCGAGATCGCCAGAAGCTCCCTCTCGTCATCGTGCATCGATTTCGCCGCTTCTCGTCGTGGTTCGGCCGCCGACGTCGTTGCCCCGTGTGAAGCCGAGCACCGCCGCCGCCGTCGGTCGTCGCCGGCCGCCGTCGTCGCTCTTCTCTCATCGAGATCAAGCTCGGTGAGCTCGCCATCTTCCCCTCTTCCTCCTCGGCCAACTCTCGTCGTGTTTAGTGGGTCGTAGCGTCGAGTTCACCACCGCCCGAAGCTTCGCCGCCGCGCATGGCGCCGCCGCCGTCGTCCACTGCCTGCGCGCCGAACCAGTCGTCCAGATCACCTTGGTTGAACTCGTCGTGGTCCGGCGAGTCCATAGGACTTGATCCCGTTGCAATCCGAGCTTCGTAGCTCTAGATCGGGTTTGCTCCGGCGGAGCGCCGCCGTGGAGGAGCGCAGCGCCGCCGTCCTCGCCGGCGACCGAGGTCCCGAACCCCCCTGACCGTCCGATCTAAATCCAACGGCCCAGATTAGATCTAACCCAAGTCAAACCCGAATCGGTACCGGTCAGCCGTGGTAAAATTGCTAAAGAGCCCCTGAGGATTTTGAAAATCAACCCGCGGTCCAATCTAGTTCAAAAATAATTACGAATAGGTCCTGTTTTCTTCTATTTTAACCCCTGCAAGATTTAAAATTATGCCCGAGGTCCAAGGTTTGTCTTTTTACATGAAAACCCTCAAGTTTTTATATAAAATTATGTTTTAGCCCCTGGTTTTTCGCAGTTAAGCCCCTGGAACTTTTAAAACTTTGCCAGCAAGTCCCTGAACTTTAGAAAAGCCATATCTTTTGCGTTTTAAATCCGATTTTAGTGATTCTCGCGCTCACGCGTTCGTTGTGACGTGTAGATTAGTTTTGTGCTACTGTTTTCATCTGTTGGAATTGTTTGGTGTACTGTTTCTTATTTGTTGTATTGTTTCCTTGCATGTAAATGTGTGATGCGATTAGGAAACGACCAGTTCGAGGATTTCTCTGAAGAACCAACTGTTGGAGAAGGATTTGAGCAGCAACCGAGTTGGGAAGAAGGCAAGTGTATTATGTCATGCAAATGTCCTAATAATTATTAATTTCACCACCCATGTGTAACACCCAAAAAACTCAATTTTAAAAATTTTTGGCATTTAATTAATTATTTAATGCTCTCACCTATTTTATAAAGGCCAAATAATAATTTTCTAAAATTTAAAATCAAATATAAATGATAGAAACATTTATTGTTGCATTCATGCTGCTGCATTTATTTTTGTATTGCTTGTGATTCAAACAAGAATTTAAATATATTTAAATTCAAATTTGAATCACTTTGTTTGGAGCCCTAGAAAAGTTGTTAGGCCCATAGTTCGGTTTTGCTCCCTGGACTCTTTCCTTGGTCCACTTCTCCTCCCTCTACTCTCTTTCCAGTCCGGCCCAACTCCCTCTCTTCTCTTTCCTTCCCCGGCCCAGCCCCTCCTCTCCTTTTCTTTTTCCACGGCCCGGCAGCTCCGCTCGGCCCAGCTCGCGCGCAGGCCCAATCCCCCGCTTGGCCCAGCGCAGGCAGGCCGGCCCAGACGCAGCCGCTCGCCCCGCCTTCCCCCTGAGTCGCTGACAGCCCGGCCCCGCATGTCAGGCAATGACGCCACCGCCGACGTCACCTTCCTTCTTCTCCCCCGCGCACCTTCCTTCCCCGGCGCCCCGGCGATGGCGCGCTCGCCGGGATTCTCGCACGCCGAGGCCCACAGCACCCCCTCGCCTTCTTATTTCGGCCGAGCGCCGCACCCCGCTCCCCTCAACCTGTCGCCCCCAAACCCCAGCCGCAGCGCCGCCGCCCCTCCACCAACTCCGCCCGAGCCAGAGCTCACCGGCCGACGTCGCTCCGCCGCCTCGGTGCACCTTCGCCCCAATCCGGCCGTGGAGGAGCTTCGCCAGGCCACGAGGACCCCGCCCAGCAACTCCAAGACCCGTCCCGCGCTCCAGAGCACCGTCTCCGGCTCGCACCAGCACCGCCGACCGCCGCTCACCGACGAACTCTCCTCGCCGACGCCTCTTCCTCCAATTCGACACCCCAGGAGCGTCGCCAGGTGGTAACGAAACTCCTCCCCCATCCAATTTCAGCTTCTAAGCACCGTAGCACTCGCTTCCTCGATCGCCGCCGTCGGTCGTCCGCCGCCCGTCGTCGTCCGGCCAATTCACCCCTCAATGCACTGCTTTTTCACCACGGTTGCACTTGTGGCACTCCCTAGTAACTACTAAGCCAAGAATCCGGGCATTAAACCCCCCCCCCGAACCGAGCCCCCACTGCACACCGAGGCACACCTCCGCCGCTCGTCGTCGTCAGCCCGCCGTGCCGGCCGACGCTCGACTTGTTCACCCCTGGTCGACCCGCCATGTCTCCCTGAGTCCGTAGGGCCAACCCACGTCGAGTTTGGACCCCTGTAGCGCGAGGAAACCCCAAGTCCGGCGAGCCCTCGCCGCGGAGCCGTCGTCCCCGGCGAGCCCGAGATCCAGGGCCGTCCGATCTAAAATCAACGGCCACGATTAGATCCAACCATACCCCTTCGCGTTTTAAATCCTGGCCGCCCGATCTCGATCCGACGGCCGCGTACCGGTCAACTCCGGTCAGCGCTGGCGTATTTGCTAAAGAGTCCCTGTCTTTTTTGCAAATTAACCCGCGGTCCATTCTAATTCAAAAATAATTACGGATAGGTCCTGTTTTACTCGTTTAGGCCCCTGGAAATTTTAAAACTTTGCCAGCAAGCCCCCGAATCTTAGAAACGCTATAACTTTCACGTTTTAGCTCCGATTTGCGTGATTTTCGCGCTCATGTGTTCGTAGCGACGCGTAGAATATTTCTAGCTCCTGTTTTTGTACTGTTTCTACTGTTTGGTGTACTGTTCTAATAGAATTACTTTTGCTTGCATGTGATGATTGTTTTGGAATGCGTGCGTGATGTTCGTGTCCAGTCGGTGAGCCCGTAGCGTTGGACTACGAGTACGTTGAGGACGTGCCGGAGCAGGATTTTCAGCAGCAGCCGTACTCCGAGGAAGGCAAGTTATAGCACGGACAATCCTTGCTACCTACTCACTAATTTAATACACTGTTCTTTACATACGCATGTGTCTAATACTGTTTACCATTAAGGTTGTACCTAGCATTGGTTTTCCCTGTCCTTGTATTCCTATGGGTTTATGCACTTGGGTAGTATTTTTGCTAGGCGCAATTACTGTCACCTCTACTTAATTGTTAATATTGACTTAATGGTCCACTTCAACATTAATGATAAAACTTGCTTTTTAGCAACTTGGACTAGGGGGCTAGAGCATGTGCTGTGTGCTTTGCTCTAGTGTCTCCCTCTAAGGACCGGTTCTTAAAGCGGCAACCCAGGAGCCTGTCGCCACCGCCGGAACTATAATGGCTCTGGTCTTGGTCAAGTAGCTTGTACGTCTCTAGCTTGGCAGTAGTTACCGAGGGGCCAACGGCGTTGTGGGAGGTACGGCGCTGGGTGATCTCCGATTCCACCGAGGACGGTAGCCCCGTCGGCTAGGTCACGTTAGACCCAGTCCCGTGTAGGAGTCTCAGCGATTGAGAACTCTGCACGTTGCGCAGTATGGGTGGGATACCCGCGCTCCGGACGCCATCGACCCCCTCACGGTGTGACTCCGTGGGCGTACGTCGATCTCGGTGCCTAAGTTTTCACCACCGTATAGTACTCCAGCGGCTACTGACTTGTTAGGGTGTCTTGTGAAAGCCTCGTAGCGTCCCTATGCAGTCACACCTCGGGAGTGTTGATGTGCGTGGTTGGGTGCAAAGTTCTTTTGAACTTTTACGCGACTGGTGGGTAAAGGGCGAAACCTCTGCAGAGTGTACGATCTATCATGATAGCCTTGCTCAAGGTCACGAGCGGCCTGGATCCTTTTGGATTAGAATATGGTATTTATTCCTGTTTAATGACACTTACACTATTAATTGGGTAACAACCGGGTTCTCATTCACTTGTAGTAAATTGGATAAAGTTAAAACGAACCAACTAAAAGTGCTAATGCAGTTAAGCCAGTGTCCAGCCTTTTTGAGCCTTCATAACCCGTGCTATACTTGCTAAGTAATTCCATTACTTACACTTGCTGTTATTACTATTTTTGGGCAAAATCCCGGACGGGTAACAGATTGGAGTCAGGCTGATTATGCTGTGGAGTTTCCAGAGGACTTGCCGTACTTCTGAGTTGGCGTTCTCCCAGTCAGAGTCCCTGTGGGATTGCGGCTACGCTAGAGAGATGTATTAGTCTTCCGCTGTCCATGATTTTATTTCTGAAGCACTCTGATGTAATCGCTACGATATGATGAGAATAAAGCATTGTACTCTGATTTTTACCATATTTGTTCGCTATATGTGTCTGTGGACTTCCTGGGCACACATATGGCCACATTCGGGTTTTGCGTAAATCCGGGTGTGACACCATGCATGTGTCTTAATTTGATGGGTTCCTATTTAAGGATTTGCCTAGCCACTATATTTTTCCTGTCCCTGAAACTGGGTTATTTAATTAACTTTGATGGTAGATGATGCTTAGCTTGCTCAACTGGGATTGGTTAATTGAACCCATACTCTATGTTCCATTACTACCTTTTTAATCAATTAATGGACAAGATCATATCTTTTTAATTGGAACATGGAGAACCACCCAGGAAAACAGTACAACCATGAGTGCTATATGGCTCTGGCTTTGACTGACTAATTAGGTGCTCTGGTTTATGGTAGCTTTACTCGAAAGGGGCATGGGGGCGGCGGTTGACGGGGTATAGCTCGGTCCTTTTGAGCTGTGGGCTTTGGTAAGAGACAGACCTCATTAGGGAGGGTTATGCTTTGCTTCTGAACCGGAAACCTTAGCTGGCTATCATTTATTAGAGTGCTTTTGTAAAGGTCTCATAGTGAAACCCAGTATTCGGTCCACGTGGTGTGGGAAGGGTACAATGCTTCGGCAATGGGAATCACGGCTTATGGTGAAAGTGTACAACCTCTGCAGAGTGTAAAACTGTTATAACAGCCGTGCTCACGGTCAAGAGCGGCCTGGACCCTACATGATAATCATACTTGAACATGATCTAAATCGTGGTTACTTGAATATGTTGGGAATATGACATTCATTAATTTGTGGGTGGTATATACTTTCATTTGCTAGTAAATAGTTGCTTAATAAAATTTGACCAACTAAAAGTGCTTACAGCAGTATGGTCAGCCAACCTTTTTGCCTCAGCCTTGTATGTCATATTACATTTGCTGAGTACGTACGTGCTCATACTTGTTGCTTTTCTTTCTTTCTTTTATTGCATCGACTACATCCGGAATGCTGCTCGGATTGGGAGAATTTTGAGGATTTCACCACTGATTTTGAGGAGTTCTAGGCGAGTCTCCCCCAGTCAATGCCTGTGGAGTTGGAGTCACTTCTGCTTCGTTAGATAAACGTTTATTTAAGTCTTCCGCTATGACATTTGAGTCAACTCTGAGATTGTAATAATTGCACTATAATACTCTTTCGTTATGCATGGTTATGGATATTCACTTGTGACGTCTACCATATGTGTGTAAACTGATCCTGGCGCACATATGAGATGCACCTGGTTTTGCCTTTAAAACCGGGTGTGACAATTACATGCAAGCGCGTCTAGTATGTTGCTTCGCTAAACAAGCAACCTAAATAAATGCATGTGTGTTCAGTGATGATCAGTTTGCTACTAATCTCTCTCCCTCTCTATATATAAATATATATATACAACGAGAGATCAAGGACAGGAAAGAACAAAGCGACGACGAGCAAGGGGGTGGGCGGGTGGCTTGTACGTTAGCCTATATATGCGTAGCGAATTGTGGTACGGGGCGCAAATTTTTATGCCACGGCCCCAATCATCACAGATCGAGAATCCAATGATGCCTGTCGTCACCCCCTCCGAGAACAATTCCTCTAGCTTACTGCCTCCCGTCCGTACGTCCCACTGTGCCGTATAGTAACAAAAAGACGTGTTCAGCCGAACGTTGCAGCGGCCACACGGCCCAGACACTATGGCCAGATCAAAGGCAACAAAAGCACACAACCACCCTAACCTAGTTGCACTCCTTATGTAGCTATCCCTAGCTCACGCTTTTAATTATTGGGTGAAGTGGTGAACAATGACACGGCCAGGCCAGGCCTCGTTTAGATGGAGAATAGAGGGCGGGGATCAGGGGGTTTGGGGTCACTTCGTAATCATTGTGTCACTGTAGCATTTCGTTTGTATGTGTGAAAAATTATCCATAAATTGATTAATTAGACTCAAAATGTTCGTCTCGCAGAGTACAACAAAACTGTGCAATTAGTTTTTGATTTCATCTACATTTAGTACTCAATGCATGTTATGACATTTTGATGTGATGAGAATCTTCTTTTTGCATAGTAAACTTTGGGATTGCTTTTTGGAAGCTTAAAACGCTGCCGATCGATCCATATGCATGGGTGGATCGACGAGCATGCGGTGCAGGGTGTGGTCTACCACATTGATTCCAGACAAGACCGGCATGCGAGAATTGAAAGCAATCACACGGCGGGAGCTGGGGGGTTCAGTGAGCAACGCTGCTATAGCAAGCAAGCAAGCAGCTTGCATTGCACGGTGGGGCCATTGCGCCAAGCGAGTGAATGAGATGCTCCGTGAAAGAATGGAACGGCCGGCGGGGGAGAAGTGCAAGCACAGTGCTCGGCTACAGTGCCGAGCCCAAGCTGATCAGTGATCACAGTGAGACCGACGGTTGAAGAGCCGAGAGGAAAGGGTGAGGTGGGGAGGGGCCATGCATGTGTATGGAAAAGACAAGGGGGGCGATTCATTAGGCTTCCCTTTCCTCGCATGTCGATCAGGCAGGCGCCTAGCTAGCGGGGGGGGGGGGGGGGGGGGGGGGGGGGGCGGCGCCGCGGGCCCCGCGTCCCATCGCGCGAGAGAAAGCGAGGGGGAGGAAAAGGCTAGCTACTGTTCTTCTTCCTCTCCGCTCTGTCGCCCTCTTTCTCCTCGAAAAAGAAACATGGCTGCACCCGAATGGGAGAATAGTCGAGGACGGCGAGGAAAAGGCGGCATGCTGGTGTGAGATCGATGGGGGCCGGATCGGGATACGGAGAGAGATCAGAAGCATAAAAAAAGATGATTTGCATATCCGAGCATCAAAATTTACAGATCGACCTATATGCATTGACTCTCAATCGGATCTGTAATTTTTTTCTCAAAACTACTGTGCTGATCTGCATGCATAGACTAAATAAAATTGATCTGGAGATCGAACAAAAGGAGTTGCACGTACTGGCCATGCAGACGAGTGCACGCGCACGTCGGAGCTGGAAAAAACTAATCTGGAGATCGAGATATGATGAAGCATGCGGCTAGCTGAAAGCCTGAAACAGTGAGAGTGTGCTGCTGCCTGCTGGCTGCCTGGCTGTGTGTGCGACTGCATGATTTGGTGATCAGTGGGAGTGAGATCCTTGCAGAGAGGGACAGTGGTGGACGCGCGCGCGCGTGCGCATGCATGTGTGGTCAGCGCCATGGGCCTGACTCGGCAGCCCACAGTCCAATCCGGCCGGGGACCAGTGTAGTGTGCGGCGGCGGATCTTCTTCCTCCATCCGATCGAGCTCCCGCTGTTTTATTTAAGACGACTCGCTCTCGCTCAGGTACGACGACGCCGCCAGGCCAGGAGGACGCACTGCACCCCACCCCACCGTGAGGAACTGAAGCCTGCTGCGTGCATGGTCACTTGGCAAGCTCCGTACGCCCAGCCATGGGGGCAGAACTGAACCTACTGACTGAATTGTCAAGCGAGCTGAACATATGTTAAGCCAGAAGTGCATGCAGATGCAGGATGGCTTAATGGGAGGACGGGGAGATTTGGGATAGAATTAATTGGTGGCAGCATGGATCGAGAGCAGTGCCTGTACCAGAAGCTTGCAATGGAGGGCACACGCCATTGATGCAAGCCTTAAATTTGCACCTATTTGCGCAGTATAAGCACAACACAGATTTAAGGGAGATGTGTAATGGGTGAGTGTACTTTGTACTACTGCATCTGACTACATGCATATGTTTACATATATGTAACTATTTATGAGCCAGGAAGCCAAGAACTGTAGAGAAGCAGTCGGTCAAAGAAGATGGAGAGATCCTGTGTATGAAGATCCAATTAACCTCAAATCTTGCTTTTATCTCATCAACATGGGTATGCATGAGACATGAGCAAACGACAAGGCCTATAAATTCACTTCCTCCTCGCTACTACAATTTTTGGCAAATTGCCATGTATTATTACTGATCTAGTAGCTGGCTAATTCAGCATATATATATATATATATACATATATATATATATATATATATATATACGGTGAAAATGGCTAGCTCAAGAAGAGAGCAAGAAGAATTCCAACAAAAAAAACCAAGCATGAGAGGCACAATTTCTAAAGAGCAAGAAGGACGACGCTGAAACCAAATGGCAGAAGAAATAGCTCAAATGTTGCAAAGCTCGAGGTATAGCTAGCGAGACGTACAGAAGAAAATAGACATGTGGTTTGCAAAGTGATTCTACTATACTCGGGATGTGCTTGCCGCCGGTGCAGCGGCAGCAGCAGTACTGCTACTGCCTGTCCCTCCCGCCTGGCCGCCAGTCGTCGGTGCCGCTGCCGCCGCGCTGGCACCACTGGACCCATCTCCGGCGGCGGCCTCCCGCGCCGCCGATGACGACGGCGCCGCCTCCCCCGTGGCCGTTGGCGCGGGCTGCTTGCGCTTGCGGCCCTTCTTCTCGTAGGGTATGCCCCTCGCCTTGGCCTGCGCGTCGCGGACCTCGCGGAGGTAGATCCGCACGGCGCGGGCGGCGAAGGGGTTGGACTCCGGCGGGTGGCCGCTCTCCTCGTAGGCGGCGCGCAGGCGGCCGATGAGCGCGTCGAGGGAGCCCCACGCCTGGCGGAGCAGGCACGGGCACGGCGCCGGCGGGCTGGGCTGGCCGTAGTAGGCGCACCCGGCGGCGTGCACCTTGGTCTTGCCGAACTGGTCCAGGTACTTTAGGAACTCGATGACGTGCGCGCCGCTGCACCGCGCCAGCGTCAGTGGCGGGCGGTGGTTGCGCAGGTACTGCAGGAACGTGTTCCAGTCCCGCCGCTTCTGCGACTCGTACCTGCTCAGCTGCGGCGGCGGCGCGGGCGGCGGCTGCGGCTGTGCCTGGGCCAGCGGCTGGACCTGGTGCTGCGGCTGCGGCGCGTCGCCCCCGGCCGCCGCCGAGGATGGCCCGGCTGGCCCCGGGGGATCCATGCAGCTAGCTCGCTCGCTCACCCGGCCGGCCGGGGCCGGGGCCGGGGCGCGGGGCGAGCGCGCGATACCGTCGTGCGAATCAGTGGAGATGCGCGGCACCCCGCAGCGTCCGGGGCGGGCGCGGGGTTGGGTGGTCTCGGGATGGGGATGCGGGTGTGGGAGAGCGACGGGGGGGAGGAGTGGAACGAAGAAAGGGAGGTGAGCTGAACGCTGCCGCGCCTGCTGCTGCGAGTGAAGTGAAGGGGACGGAGGCGTGAGGGTGATAGGGGAGTGGAGGAGGCGCGTGGAGGGTGGGGGCCGGCGGCCATTCACGTGGTGGCCCCCGCCCCCCCGGAACACAATTCCTAGCTTCCTCTCCTCGGCGTCGTAGCCTCCCTCGTAGGAGAGGAGGACGCGACGCCGGTAGTACGTACGCGTACGTGGGCGGGGCGCTGAGCTCATGGGATCACGCGCGCGCGTACGGCCGCGGGTATGGCGTATGGGTGAGCAGTGCCGGCCGTCGCGGGGCATCCGCATGTGTATACTGCTCCACTGGGCCGCCGCGTCGCCGACTCGCCGGCGGCCGATCGAGGAGGCGCGCCAGATGTGGCTAGCGTTCATAGGCCCCCGGTGTAGTGGCGTACTGTGCCATCAGTGCCATCCAGACCGCTTGTCGGACGGGAATAGCGCTAGCTATGATGGGCCTGTACTAGCTATTTCGATCGAGTTTCGCCTGGCTACACATCCTTCTAACCCCCTTTTTCTTTTCTACAGTACGACACAAGGACGCTGTGCTGCTGAAGCTTTGCGTTTCATTCCTTTTCCTTTGCACTTTACCGTCGAAATAGAAGGTTTCTTTTTTTTTCCCCAATTATGCACCGAGTGGTGTTTTTTTGGAAAAAAAAATAACTGAATATTGACTGGGTGTGCAGTGTCGTGTTGCTGCGTTAGGTTAATTATCTACACATTAGATTTATTTAGACTATTGATGACTGGGGGTGGTGTTTTGTGTAACTTGTATTCTCCGAGCAAACATCAGCTACAAGGGGGGGAATGCAGTCTGTGCACGCGCTACGTACTCCGTTTTCTTTATCCCGCTGGTCCATCCAAATCTTTTGCGTGTCTCTGTTTATCAAACATCATCCCCACCTGGACACTGGACTTCAGGTGTCGCTTTCCAATTAAGTTTTTGTAATTTGATATGTGAGCAGGATCTATAGCTGTTAAAAAGTAGAGGCTCGTGACAGTAACAGAACTATAGTGTATACCTGTGCACGATAACGTTTCTTTCTTTTGAAAGGGAATACAAGATAATTAATATTGCTCTGCTGCTTTATAGGACACATTTTGATTTGATTTTATATTTTTATCTTTCTGTAGACCCAGTTTGATCTGAGCTTATCTATTGAGCGGTGAATAGTATGCGCCCATTTTTGTTGGTGAAAGATCATAAGGAGTAGCGAAGTACCACACTAATGTTAATTGCCATTATTCCCCTCAATAAGAAGCGCCAAAAATATGCTTGTTGTACATGTGGCATTTTTTCTTATTACTTTAACCAGCTTTTCTAGTCTACTTTTTAATAACACCATGTTCAAAAATTAAATTTTACAAATGAGTCCTTTTGATCATGCCAACAGGCATCTTGTATTTCTTCCATTCCTTTTTTTTGGCTTTATTGCTATTCTCACTCACAAGAACAATTCCATAGACTTCACCTGCGGCTGGGCTAGCTAGCTCAAGTGATGTTGACAAAAAGCCCGACATTTTTCGAGTCATTGTGCCCTAGCTAGACCCATCCGTGAAGTGGCGTCGAGCTTGGATTTTTGGCTTGAATCGAGTCAGGCTAAACCAAGCCCGCGGGTTTTGGGGCTTGCTTTACCCATGCCCGTCATGTACCATCAAGTCTATCTGGGCAAGCTTTCTCATCAGGCCAAACCAAAATTTTCTGTTGGGCAAAGCTCTCAAAGATCCACCCAATATTTGGTTTGAAGTTTGTATGAGAAAATTAAGAGGTTTAACATATTTATTATATATAAATAAAACTAGCAATCGAATATAATGTAGTCCTAGCTCTAGCTACGATAATTATATCAAAAAATCTCAGAAAGTTTTCACTCATTAAAAACAAGGCTATGTCCTTTCCTAAGATTAACTCGAAAGCAAGCTCATCTCAGCTCAACTCGGCTCAATGGATTTTTCGACAAACTAAAAAGATGTTTTTGCTCATTTTGTCAATAAGTTGGCTTGTGTCAACTTACGAGCTAAACGGGCTAGAAGGTCCAACACAAGAAGCCAAGACGAGAACCAATCAGTAAACTATTGATAAGTTGTGACTTGTCCGTAGTGCATACTCTATGCATAGTGAATTTTGAAAGTTTATAACTTTATAATAATATAATTTTTGTATTTTATAAATATTAAGATGGTAAACCTGAATTTACATCAGGAAAGAATCAAGTGCCGATTCATTCTGAAGATCAAAGATATAGTTGAAGATGACAACTGCCCTATCTGCTTGTCAGCTCCAGAAACAACCAACCATCTCCTCCTAGAATGCCTTTTTGCTACTAATATCTGGACTAAGCTAGGCTTCAACACTGGAACCGCCCATGTCAACTTGATCTGGGAAATGGAAAGGCCTACAACCATTCCTGCCGGCCACTACAACATCCTCTCCCTCTTGATCAGCTGGATGATCTGGAAGCACCGCAATGATGTAGTCTTCAACTGTCACTCCCCCGCATCTCGCCTGCTTCATCTTACCAAGGAAACAATGCTCCTCTGGCGTTATCAGCTGCCTATTGAGGATGCTCACATAATCATGGCCTGGTATAATCCATCCAATATGTAATCATCATCATGTAATTGTGCTCCTCAATTCTGTAACAATTCCGTAACAATCTTTATCCGCCTCAATTTTGTAATTGGGCGTCCTTGCAATGAATCAGGTGGGGAATTATGTTCCCCTCCATTGACCCATGAAAAAAACATCAGTCTCGCAAGGCTAACTAGCGGGCTCAAACTATTAATTAAGGGCATGTTTAGTTGCCCTGATGATGGGCTCCTGCATCCGCTCATCCGTAGAATCACGAAAAGAAACGTGTTTGGTGAATTCCACCCATGCAATTATACGGTGGGATTCTAGCCCGACGGAGCAGCTCGATTTGGCCTTCACTCCTCGACCTAGTTAGCGAACTGTAGGATGAGGGCAATGGACCTACATACCCATCTCACGGCAGGGACAAATTGCATTCACTCATACAACTAATCAAACTAGGTTTTTGGATCCGCTCATGCGACCAAAACCAAACATTTTCTTTTAAGAATTTGCATTCACTCTGCATACCCTCAACCAGGATATATGATGCAGATCTAGCGAGCGCCGTCCGATCAACCAAACACACCCTAACAAGCATAACCGAGCCAGCCTTTATACTCATTTTAGCTGGGCTGGCTTGGCGTCCAGCACTACTCACCACTATGCCCTCCTTCACTAGGGTGTTGTTGAGATTTGAGATCGACATCCTGTCTTGAGCTCCATTTAATCGGCAATCCTCCATCACCTGGAGCTGGTTGGTGTCTCGACCGCTACAACCGCGACTACCGGTGGGCAGGCTTGTTGCCTAGTAGGCCTCGTCTGAGAATCTGGGCGGAGCTAGGGGTACGGTGTTTGTCAGGGTCAGGGTCAGGGTCAGTTGATTGTGAAAAAAATTGTAGTTGCAGTGAAAGATCACGGTTCTCAGTCATTAATGAAACCTATCCGGCATTCATGTTACAGACTACAAAGATCATCTTGAGTGTTGAAGACGGCCCTAAAGCTAAGCATTTCTATTTCAATGAAATAGGCACAAACTCGTATCCGTTCGTTAAAAAAAAACAGACTACAAAGATCATCTTGAGTGTTGAAGCCGGCCCTAAAGCTAAGCATTATTACCATTTCCAAACAAACAAACAAAATCCGGAAAGGCTCTGCGCAACTACTCACGGTTCGTTCGCACCATGCACAATATAATAATGATCAGCTGTGCGTGTGTCTCGTTGCGATTGCTATCTCTGTATGACTGTATGCCCATATATGGTGAGTATTCCACAATCGACAATTCCACGTATAAGTTGACCAAGTAGGCTAGCTGAGTGGATCAGACTCGAGTATAACCCACTGAAATTCCAGTCAATAGCAAATTGGACTGCACCACGAAACAGAAGTGCTTCTGCTCTTCGGTGCCTTTTTTCCTTCCTAAGTTAGGCCTTGTTTAGTTCCCAACTTTGACATACCAAAGTTAGAACTTTACTATAAATGTATCAATGTAGCATTTCATTTGTATTTGTGAATAATTATCTAAATATTGATTAATTAGGCTTAAAATGTTCGTCTCGTAAAGTACAACAAAACTGTGCAATCAGTTTTTTATTTCATCTACATTTAGTACTCCATGTATATGCCGACATTTTGATATGATGAGAATCTTTTTTTTACATAGTGGAATTTAGGGGTGAAATTTGAAAACTAAATAAGGTCTTAGGGAGTTAAGGAGGGGGCCACTGCCAATCTGCAGCTAGCTATAACCAGCTGGGAGAACCGCAGGTAAAAAAAAAGTTGACCTAAAGATTGCTGAATATATACATACATCGTGTCAATGCATCCACCGTATGAAGACGTGTACCATCTCACTTGAGCAGCCTCTGAGATTCATCAGCAGCATATTTTCAACAAGGAGACGTGCGGTTTTGCTCTGCTTCCATGGCGGCCAACAAACCACGGTTTTACACAGGAAAAATGGGAATTGTTGGCAGCAGCTGGGCATAACATGCTATTCTCCCCCTCACTTTTTCAGAGGATGAAAGTAACTGCGTTGGACTATTAGTGGAAGACTGCCAACTCGATGGCGTCCTTTCCCGCATAAAGTAGTCAAACAATTTGAAATATTAGGCGAGACGTCCATGTCCGCGTTTTTAGCCCGAAACATTCTCGACAGTACTCAAGAGTCTATCTCACCTGGGAGCTGCCTAGCCGAGCATTTCCAGGAACTTCAGTTCCGCACGTACACACGTGTCTGGCTGAAATCTCTTCGTCCTTTTCAAGCTTCTTGTCTCGAACAAGCAGAACCCATGTCACAGTAGCCCAAGCCTCCGAGCTATACTGAGCTGGCTCCATTTTTTTATACTCATCAGCCACTCGAACCAGCTAGTTAGGGTGTGTTTGTTTAGGCTGTGACTGTGAAAAAAACTGTTATGGGTTGTGACGGTAGAAAAAACTGCTGTGGGCTACGAGCTGTGAGAAAGCTGAAATCCGTTTGGTAAAACAGCTGTGGTTTTTGAAAACTTACTAGCAGACTCTACTTATCATTTATATACAGTACATATATACATATATATAGTTATATATATAGTTGTTCACAATAGAACCTATAGTCTATGGCCGGCCATAGAATAACTATTCTATAGCCACTTTGAGTTACTATAATTACTATAGTAATTCATGAGATTTTAGTAACTTCTTACTAAGTAATTTACTATAATATAATGGTAAATATCTCCATGTGTGTTATAGTAACCCAATTACCATAAATATGTATTGAAATTATAGTAAATTACTACATAAAACTACAGTAAAAAGAGGTGGCTACAGAATAACTATTCTATGGCCGGCCATAGAGTATACCTTCCCTACAATTATATATATATATCATATATCTTATAATATAAATAAATAGATAAATATATATATATCATATATCATATATACATATTTATTTATATCATATAAATATATATACGTATACATATATATATACATATGAATAATATATATATATATATATCTTATACATATAATATATATATAAGATATAAACAAATAAACAAATAATATATATACATACATATATATAAGATATATCTTATACATGTATACAATATAAAAATAAATAAATATAATATATATTATGTATATATACACATATATACATACATGTATGTAGGTAATTTCTTCAAACTTGTGAGAGCAAAAGCCCAGAAAAGCACCTGCATACCTGATTTCAAAAATGAACTACTCGATCCGTCCCAAAATATAAGGTCCTGAAAGGTTCAAACTCAAGAAACAACAGTGAGAGAAAATGACATCTATACCCCTCATTTTACACTAACCACCAACTCTCCACCCACCAACCTCATTTAGTTTTGTTCTATCCCTCCAGGACCTTATATTTTGGTACAAAATTTGAAACCTCTAGGACCTTATATTATGGAACGGAGGGAGTAGCAAAAAGTTACTTTTGGCTTTGGCTTTTGTTGACAGCCAACCCCTTTGGTTGGGCTTTTGGCTTTTTTGAAAAGCCCAACCAAACACACCCTTAATTAATTTAGCACAGGTTGTTTCAGACTCAAGAGCTGATCGAGGTTGCCCATTCACAGCTGCAGAGAAGGTCATTCCATCAGATAGCAATGTTCCATCGCCATGGATGCACATTGCACACATATGCAGAATTTTTTTGTAATTAATATTATTTTAATTTAAAATTACAAAGTAAGTCCCGTGCTATCAGAAATTACAAAAATGTGTTACTATCGTCCGCTGGTTGGACGAAAACTAAAATTTCGTCTACCGAAGAGACGAAAACAATTATTTCGTCTGTCCATCAGACGAAAATACGTTTCCGTCTGCCTGGTGGACGAAATTTGGCGAAATTCAATTAGCGGACGACTATACATGATGAAAAAATACCTAATTTCGCCTATTCATTGGACGAAAATAGATTTCGTCTACTGAGTAGACGAAATTTAACTCCACAAGTAAAAAATATATATAAAGTGTGGAACAAACTTTTAAATACTGTATATTAGTGAATTGACATATTTGTACTCGAAATAAGGTAGAAAGTCATGAGAAACAAATACTTTCCCGGATTTAGATTGCATAGCTGCATAAGCAGCGAATGAAATACATCACAAAGAGGATGGTAGAACCATTGACCTCTTACCTAAACATTCTATTACAAGTTGCATTGGCATGTGCGGCATTTTGCTAAGAGCATGTGTCGTCGCTAAACCTAACATGCCTTAGGGAAACGTAAATCACCGGGATACAATAAGAATCATTGGTGCCCTAGTAGAACTGGCTCTGTGAGAACTGGGATGGACCAGCTCCAGCAGAGGAAGGTGGGGATGGAGGATCATCCTTCTTGGGGTGGTAAGGGCACTTGCACCAAGGATCCAGACATTTGGGGTCGTCTTCGAGGCCGACGACGAAAGGATTTGCGTCAGCGTCGGATTCGAGGCTCTCCACCCTTTGTTTGAGATCGAAGATCTTGCACTGTAGGTAGTGGATGTATTCTTGGGTGTGCTCGTGAATGGGAGGATCCACCCACTTCACGTAGCGACAGTTTCCTTCATCAAAGTATGACTGGTAAATGTGTTAGATGTGTGTGCGTGACCAAAAGAACTGATAAAACAAACAAAGTAACAATATAACTCACGTGGCCATAAGGGCATCTGAAAAATCGGCGGCCACCGTCACCATAGTCATCATACATCTGCACAAGGCAGGGCTCACCATGGAGGCAGTTTGGCCACTCATCCTTCCGGTCATCATAAGGCATAAGGTACTGTGGAGGACGGAAGGAAGCCATTCCTTCCACAGGGAACTCGTCGACGGGTGCAAGGTATTCGGAGGGGCCAAACGTACCTGGCCATGTGATTGTAGGAAGAACCCTAGAACCTCATCGTCCCCTCCCCCTCCCATGGCCTCTCCCTCCCGCTGCGGCCATTGTTTTTACTGGTTGTTTGTGTTGAGGTAGAAGAAGGGAGAGTGATCTGTTTTTAAAGATCGCTGAAGTTCACTGAGGAAGTAAAACGCCTATAGCATGTGTTGTTCAATCGTTCTGAAAAGTTTGGAGTAGCAGTAGTATGCTCAGAAGCATCTTAACAGGCATGGTGTCGAGTCCCATCCGCCTGAAAAGGCTACGAAAGTTCAAGGGTAGGGTGCACTAGCCTATTGAAGGTAAATGATAGGTTGCACCGTCCTAGTGAAGGTAAAAGATAGGTTGTACACATAACTTTTCATTGATGGTTACAACAATACTAAAGGAGATTCCTGGCTTTGTTGAAATGATATAATAGTTACATGATAGACTACAATACATAAAATACATTGAAATGATCTAACATTTGCATTGACATGTGCATCAGCTGCCGTTGAATAGCAGTGTGATGTTTGTAAACCTAACATGCCTTAGGGAATTGTAAATTACAGCCGAGTGTACTAGACAGCTCTAATGAGCACCGTTGATGCTCTACTGAGTACAACGTGGATATTTCCCCTTCCTGATTGCTTCAGGGCCAGCTTCCTTGGCACGGCGTGCCCTTTCTCTCTTTCTCTCCCTATCGGCTTCACGTGCCTCGGCCTCCTCCCGCTCCACCCGCTCCATCCTTTTGCGAATCTCCTCTTGGTCCTTTTTATGTTTCTCCTCCTGTTGTTCCTCATATTTCATTCTCTCCCACCTTTGTATTGCAGAATGACCCACCTCTTCGACGTGGTTCTTGTCAGCCTGTGATTGTTGTATATCAAACCACTGCATGAAATCACAAAGAGGCGGTGGAGTCTGTGGCCACCATAAGTTAGGACATATACTTTAAAATTGTATGGGGTAGTTGAGTCAAAGAAGTGATTACCTTGGGTCTCACATTACCGAAAGCCCGGACAGGGCATGTGTGTAGTTGGTACACATGAAGAACCGCATGCCGTAAGTGTCGCCTAAAACTTGGGATTTTACAAGCTTGCAAATGTCACCACAGAAGCAGATAGGTACATGTACACCTTGTGGGACGGTGTCATTAACCTTTTTCATATTAATTAGATCTGTGTCTAAATCCATGGACAAAGGAAATAGCGAGGCAGTGGAGGCAGTGTTGTTGGTGTATGTTTCAGTCTTTCAGTGGAGTGAGTTATATAGTGATATTTTCGTAGTCCATGGACCCTGTCTTTCTTTGTCCCTTTGAAGCAAACAATGGAAAACCTGCAAAGGTGTAATAGCCTGCACCGGCCTATGCTGAAAAAGTGTAATAGCCTGCACCGGCCTATGCTGCAAATGTGTAATAGCCTGCACTGGCCTATGCTGCAAAAGTCTACAAATATACATCATAGTCTGCAAAGATACATCATAGCATGCACCAGCCTATGAACTAAATGTCTGCAATGATACATAATAGTCTACACCTACTCAGGACCCCTACCTCCTCCCTGACGCTGTCCCCTTTGGCGCTTCGGCCTTCGCGCCGATGCCAGGGCCCTACGGTTCTCGTAGTCTGTCGGTGAGTAGCGGTCCGCCGGCCTAATCTCCCGTCTAAGTGGACGAGGACCAGCAACCACGGGCGTGGACGCCTCATCCACTACCTCCTGTGTGACCTCGGTAGGCTGTGGGTAGCTGAAGAACTGTGACAAGTCCTCCTCAGGTAGAACGGGTCTGAGCCTGTGTGCGAAGACCCAGAAACACCATGTCTAGCCTCGAACGGTGGTGGAACTGTATTGTATTAGATTATGCATTACAATTCAATTCAATAGTAAACATTAAGGAAGAATATATTTTTGGAATAATACGAACCTGGTAAGGGGTTGAACCCCTGACTGGTATATCCCTGAAAGGTCATAGAAGGCGCACCACCAAAGGTAGGAGGCTGTTGAGTCAGCGCTGGCGTAGGTATAGTTGGTGATTCGTGCCAACCTGATCCTCCTGCCTGGTCAGGAGCCGGAGGAGTGTGGAAGTGACGCTGCATCCCCGGGGGTCGTGGTGGCCTCGATGACCCACGACGGTCTCGTACAACATCGCATGTCTGTCTACAAGTAACTACCTCCACAAGGCGCTTAGCCTTCTGTCCAATACAAGCGAACATCTCGATGATATCATCAAGCGATCCGTTGGAGTCCCGCTGACGGAGCAGAGCCTGGTACTGAAGTGCGTCACGCTCTATGTCCATGCCCAAGTCCGCCTACGCGTAGTAGGAATTATATGTTACCTAACAAAATAACCAAATGCAATGAATTAAATTTGTGCAGCCGTACCGCCTGGTGGAGTGCGAGTCCCGCGTGTCCTGGGTATAGCAGGGACCGTGGTACGATCGGCCGATCATCCTATGGAGGCTTGATGTGGACAAGCCGTATGCGTGTGCGAGGTGTGTACCACTGAATGTACTGGGGGTACGACGTGGGGTCGTACGGCTGCTGCTCGTCGACACGATCCGTCGTAGCTACAGCCCATGCATCAAGCCACGTCTGCATCCTCTGTGTGAGCTCGGCTAGTGTCTTTCGAGG
Organism: Echinochloa phyllopogon; assembly: GCA_033239725.1. NCBI lineage: Eukaryota > Viridiplantae > Streptophyta > Magnoliopsida > Poales > Poaceae > Echinochloa > Echinochloa phyllopogon. Next base: position 22,609,304 of record BTCW01000012.1, read on the forward strand.
ACCCTGCATTTTATACCTGCAAGACAGTATTTATTAAATAAACACAAAAAGGAATCCATGATATTTATGGTATGAATGTTACAGTGAGTGTCCAATCGAACTTACCCGTGCACGTTACGAGGAACCAAGTAACCAAGGTGGACTGGGACCTCCTGATGCAGATCAAACTATCGCATGACTCGATGCACCGCATAGTCCTCAACAAAAACATGAGACACCAACTTCTTCCTCGTCATCCAAAAATCACTATCCTCATAACAGCTTTCCGAGATACCAAGGCCTCTCGATCTGTAGTGAATCGCTCGCTGCGTGTATGGCTCCCAAACCACGTGCTCAGGTCTCAGGTGGTCAAACTGCTCAGTGAATGCCTCGTACCCGGATCGAACCTGAAGTCCTGCCCACTGTGGCTGAAATAAACAATGTGACGTTAGTATCTCATAATAGATATAAGTTAAAAAATAGTATCTCACATGTGAGTACTTACCCGACGTCGTGTCCAATGGGAACCCATAGTGGGTTGATCAACCATGCTTACTCCTGAACACAGCAAACCACCTGGCCGCTGCACCTCGCCCGGCGCCTCCGCCTGCTGCAGCACGGTCCTGTCTCCTGCCCGTAGCTGCCGGCCTGCCACAGCTGCTCCCTCCGTCGCCGGTCGCGCACCCCAGCAACTCACCCGCGCACGCGAGCAACTCCGCCCGCGCCGCTGCAGCGCGGCGACGCCCTCTGCCTGCACCGCGCAAGCGCGGCAACGCCGCGGCCGCCCGGCGCCGCCGCTGCCGGCCACCGCCCGCCTGCTGCCGCCGCAGCCGGCCCTCGCACGCCTGCCGCTGCAGCCGCCCAACTGCTGCTGCCGCCCCTGCTCCCAGCAGCACACGCCCCGGCCACCGCACACGCCCACCGCCCGGCCGCCGCACGCGCCCGTCCTGCGGCCTCCCCCGCCGCCGCACACGCGCGCCGCCGTCGCCTCGCTTCTGCTAGATCGGAAACGAAAAGAGAGGCGAGAGAGACCGAGGAACGCGGCGATGTGGTCCGCCCTATCCGGTTAATTTCGTCCACCGACTGGACGAAAATAGGATTTCGTCTAGCGGGCCAACGACCTGCAGTAGGTTTTCGTCCTGGCGGCCCTTTTTCGTTCTCTAGGTAGACGAAATACGGTTTTCGTCTGCTGGCAAGACGATAGTACATATTTAAAATCAGATTTCGTCTACCCAACGGACGAACTAGACACATTTTTTAATTTCCCATATCATAGGACTTAATTTGTAATTTAGAATTAAAATAATATTAATTACAAAAAAATTCGACATATGCATGTACCCCTACATGCATGCATCTCCTAGACTAAATATCGCCCTTTGCGGCGCCAGATCGTACGTTTACCCTTTTGCGTTTCAAACGTGAACCATGCGTGATCATGGACCAAGCAGCAACACTGCAACAGTACCTTTGGCGCTGGCCCCCCAGCTGCCGTCAAATACCTACGACGATTCCCCTAGCTTGTAGGTTAACCTCAACTTTCTATCCTGAAGCAGACTCCGACGAGGCGGCGACGACGACGACGGAAAGCTAAAGCTGGCTGGCCGTTGCAGTCCCGGCCGATGCCGATGCCGATGCCGATTTGCGCGTACGTCACTCACAGATCCTCCGGAGATCGACTGGGCCGGGTGGCGATCGGCAGCTTTAATTTAGTCTACTTTCGCTGAGCACTAGCGTGATTGATGCTTCTTTTACTCCGCAAATTGGTTAACTTCTTAACCCATCTGTACAGGAATTTGGCGGGGGACGGAGGGGGCGAACCCGCCAACGCGGCGGACAAAGTTTTCTCTCGCTTGATTACGACCGGCCGGCGCGCGCGTGGCAGGAATGCGCGTTGCTCGGATTCTCAGGTGCGGTTCGAGAGCGGCGGCCGCGCCCGGGTTCTGGAAGAATTTTAGTTTGACCGTGAGCAGTGAGCTAGCTAGCTAGTAGCTACCTGCGTCCCAACTGCAGACTGCCTGACACGGCGACGGCTAACGGTATGCATACTGAGACCTGACGTCAGTCATCGGGGACGCCGGAGGCGTATCTACCCGAGCTACGAGCCACCGGTCAGACATTTTCCCCCCCAAGCACAGTAGTATTGACTATATTGACACCCATGCATACTCACCATATAAACGCATGCTGATATGCATGTACATGCTATACTTATAAAATACTCAGGAGGAACTAATTTTGTAGATTTTGAAATTAACGAGCCAGCGATAGGCGTCTTATGAACAGGCATACCATCTAGCTTTTCTAATAATATTTTTAAGGAAAAGATTCCTGCTCATTTCATGAAAAACAAAAGCATATTATGTCGATGTACAGCTGAGTAAGTGTATTGATCTGGCCACGCCGGCCAAACAATGCACAGTATTTGTGTTTGTTCATTGTTCTGATGATTGAGCGATCCTATCTCTTGTTTCTAGTGTTCGTGGACCCCTACTCACGTGCATAACCCAGATGACATTTATCTCCTTTTTTTCTACATAAATATTAAAACTGAATGCTATAGTCATCTCTACTGAAAATCAGATTGTTATTGCTCTCGTGGGGCGGAGCCAGAAAACATCGCGAAAAATAGTGAGACTATATGTGCCTGTCTAATTTTGAGTCGGTGCAAATAATGGATTATATGTGTTTGTCCACTTCCAAGCCTTGGTGCCGGCAATAATGATAAAGAGCCGACATAGATAAACCATTATTCTTACCGGCTTGTTTTTAACCCGGTATGGATAACTTATTTTGGTGTACAATTATACCCGATATGAATGGCCACACCAATGGTGTCCTCTCGAGTAATGTTCCAGTTTGGTTTATATTGAATAGAATTTTCATACATATTAATTTTTGCTGCATTTTTGCATATTTTACTATAGAAATTACCATCAATGGTGAATAATTCTAGGGTTCACTAGCTAGCTTCTACTATGGTTCATCCAATTATGATCAAAGCCCAAGTTTTTCATCTTGGTTTGGAATGAATATTGGCTAACTGCTCATTTCTTAACACATGCAAAGTTGAATGTCGTTTTCAGTGTGGCCTATGGAGAGCAGCTGGGGAGAGGTGGCTCCTATTAGCTAAAGTTACATCGTCCAGCTTTAAAAGAGAAGACATGCGATACAACTTTAACCTAACAACAACTGTATCTTTCAATCACCTTGAATCAACTTTTTTTTGTGACATGCTCCATTAAGTTTTCTCCCCTATTAAAGGCTGGGCCATGACTTGATATAAACGTGTTGTCTGTATCCATCTCTCATCCTCTTGTTCTTGATCAATATGGAGACAAGAAAAGGTTTATCACCCTCCCCAAAAAACTTCGGCCTATTGGGAAGTGTACGTACAAAAGGAAGTTTGTTTAGGAGAGAATGGCCGATAGATAGCACAATTATATATAGAAACTGGTCTAGGATTGACGTTCGTAGCCCACAGGAACATGCTCCCTAAAATAAAATTGATTTTGCCTCTCGTGCGTGAAGATCGAGCCAACAGGAATGTGATATATAGACTTGTCGCTTCTAAAAGCCTTGAACTGTGTATAGTGTCTGTGCCTAGGTGTGTGCATATGAGGTGTAAGAGCGTACGTGCGCATGTGTGGGGTCGTCGGCGCGTATGCGCGCACATGTTCAAAACTTCAAACACTACAGTTGTACACAGTTGAGAAGCGTAAAAAAAAGTTTCAGCTTCGGACTTCCCTAAGCAGTGGCAACCTGGCAATACGTACAGAGACGACCCAGTCTAAATAATCTTCAACGAAACACTGCAGCGCATGACACACAATGGCAACCATATATCCCGTCCGTTCCTCGCACTTTGTCCTAAAACAGCTGTCCTCTCTGCAGTGTAGTCCTCGAGACAAAGACATTGCTAGCCCAAGCCCAACTACTCTTTGTGTCCCGTTTGAGTGAGCTCGACGCCGAGACGAGCGCCCCGGCCCCGCAGGGCCGTATCTACGAATTGGAGGCCCGGGGCGAAACACGTAATGGGGCCCTAAAATTTAAAATACGGCATAACTAAAGCATAGAAATATATTAAATATTAATTTAAAACAATAAAAACAGTACTCAAACAATAAACTAACCTCATGTTCTACTAAAAAGCATTATTCTTTTAGTATTTCTTGAGATGAAATCTTCAATCATATCTTCATACTTTATATTCTCCAAGACATCATTTTCAAGAGCTATTATCCCCAATGCATTCAGTCTTTCTTGTGTCATTGTAGCTCGCAAGTAGGATTTCAACAACTTGAGTTTAGAAAAGCTCCTTTCCGAGATGCAACAGTCACAGGAATGGTTAACAAAATTATGTATGCAATAATGGCATTAGGGAAACAACCATGGTGTTTCAAGTACTTTAGAATATCAAGAGGACCCATAGATTTCTTAATATGAACCTGGATGAACTTTAACTCCACATATAATTCTTTTTCATCAATATCTGAATGTTCTCCACTCTTAAGTGCAACCTCTAAATTAACACAACAGGACATCAAACTCTTATCATCCAAGGAGCATAGCTTATCCGAATTAAACAAGAAACCAAAAGTATTTTGGAACTCTTGATATTGTTCAAATCTCTTATCCGTGTCGCGGCCGTGGCCTGTGCGAAAATATTCGGCAAACTGCGAACAGGCGGCGACTCGATGTTGGGTTTGGTGATTTTAGTAGATGAACCGGTCGCATTGCTCGTCGGTTCCCCGGACGGAAAAATTGCCGATTCGTCGTAATTCCTAAATCCTAAATACCACCGTAGCTTGTTGTATGGGCCTTTAGTGGGCTTTTTTGTTTTGCTGTACTTAACTACATAATTAGCTAACCTAATTAGGGTGGGATTTGGGGGCCCAAATATTTGGGGGCCCTGTGCGGGCGCCCACCTTGCCCCTGCTCATGTACGGCCCTGCGGCCCCGCTGCGCACGGAACTAACGCTCTCACAGACCTGGACACGCCCGCGCGCCCACCCAAGTCGAAGTCGAAACGTGGGAGATGAGATCGGCTCGGCGCTGCTAGCTGGTGGGCCACCGGGCATGGGCCTGGGCGCCTGGGCGCCTGGCGACCGCCGACCGACACCGACCCCGCGACTCGCTCGAACAGTCCAGCCCATGTCGAGCGCGTCTTGTTCGTTCGACGGACGACACGGGGATCGACGTCGCGCGCGGCTTGCGATCGAGATCCGCGTGCGTGCCCCGTCCGACTGGCAGTGCAGGTGCAGGCCAGCGAGCCAAATGATCTGATCCCCGGCCGTCTCGTCTCGTAGGTTTCCGGCCTGCGGTCTACGGGCGGATCGGGTCGACCTGCTCGATTGGCTAACGCGACTTGCACGTAAATGTTTAATAAACGCGCGCTCTGGAGATTAAAGAAGGTGCGTCCGTATAACGACCGGCCTGTCGTCTGTAGTAGTGACGTCCTCTCAGTACGAGACTACGACGGGCTATCTGAAATCCGATGGCTGACGATCTGACCACCAGTCTACCACCTATACAAAAAACAGGCAATTTTGCTCTGTTTGTAGATAACACGGCTCTATTCCTAGATTCCCGATGCAAGCGGCTTGTGTTTTTGTCTGCTTCCTCGTTACGACGACAGTGAATTATTCATGCGGTCTTGTTTCTTGACACGGAAGGTTTGGGATAGACGTTACCACGTACTCCCTCTACCGGTTATTTTCGCTTCCGAGAAACATCTTCGAGAGAATATATATAAATATATATTAATATTTATGGTACATAATAAATATCATTAGGTATATATTTAAATCTAGTTTTTTAATAAATTTATTTAGAGATTAAAATGTTGCACGTATTTTCTACGAATTAAAGTAAAATCATGGTAAAACTAACTGAGACAGATATTTAGGGAGCGAGGGAGGACGTGGTGGCCCCTGGGCGGCTGCTGAGTTACTGCGGAAGCGGAAGCCAATCAGGTAACGACACAGCACCCGCGAATAAACATGCACGGTCAATCACACACAATTGCCACGACAGCTAGCACATTCAACACTGACGAGAGAGATGCGCAGCGCAGCCACCTTTGTTAGCAGCTGCAAGATGTACGTGGAATATCTTCTATTCGTCAACTGGGTGATCGATCGAGATATTACATCAGGTCTTGTCTCATCAAACCTTGTACGGCGTACATTTCCCTGCAATGATTTCCCTTCAGAAGAGGACACTGTTGCTGCATATATATGCTGATTAGGCCTAATGCTGATTACTCTTCCAAATACGTACGTCACCGCGAGAAAGGACCGCGCGAGGTTACATCGTTGCATATATGCTGATTACTCTCCCAAATACGTCACGTCAAAAGGGATTTCGAGGTTAATGGAAAAGGAATGACAGGGGCCTCTTTTTGGCCGAGAATGGGAGCTAGCTAGCTTTCAGTCAGCTTCAGGCCCCCATGGAAGATGATTCACAAGCGCCGTGCCGTCGGAGCACTGGCATTGTGATGGATCATGGCTTTGGCCTGGTACATCCTGTAAGCAGCATCATTCCGACGCAAAGAACAAAGAATCTAGGGCACGTAGACCACCACTAATACTTCCACCACCACCACTACAGTACTACTACTCTATCGGTCGGCTAGAGTTCCGTGGGAGCTACTTCAGACCTAGCAAAACACCTGAATCCAAGGCTAAGTGATGACCCAGATCAACACACCTCTGGTAACCACTCAATGTGTACCCAAATTATCATACCTTCATTCTGTAATGATCGTACTGGAGACCTCTCTAGAAGCATCTGGGATATGATTAGGAGTAGTAATAATCATGCACTTTACTCAAACCGGTAAATAATTATGACGACCAATCGAGCATACCTGCGCGGCGCAGCAAGCATAATACGCGCAGGACACCAGGACGATCATGCCGGCGATCGAGGCGCTCAGCTCGCACGGAACCGCCCGGCCGGAACGCCGAGGACGCTGCGCGCATTGGCGCCGCACCGCACGCCAAGGCGCGGGACACGCGCGCGTGCCGTGCGTACGTCGCCCGGCCTCGTACACGCAGTGTGTAGTACGCTGGAGTCGGTGCTGTAGTGTTGTCTGCATACGTACTGGCTAACTGGCATGACTCGCAGCCACCGGCGATCCCGTGCAAACCCCCATCGATTATTCGATTGACGTGACCTGAACAGACAGGCACCACACCGGCCGACTGCAGTCTGGCCGCCTGGGAGAGATCCACGTTCCAGATGACGATGGCAACAGTTTTTTTTAGAAAAAAAAACAACAGCAACAAGTTTTGGAAAAGACTGACCAGATCACTTCCCAAGAGAATGTACGTACGTGCGGCATGAAGGCGCTAATCGCCGCTAGTTTATCAAAGCTCCGGGTCGCATCGCACATAAATGCCGAAACGATAGATAGGAATGGCCGGCGGCTCGATGAGCGCGTGATGATCTTCGTTCCATGTCACATCACATCGCCCAACTTGACAAACAAGGGTCTCAAACAATCGGCAAAAATGTCCATTTCGTGGGATATCCGGCGCGCGGCCTCCGTCGCTCACGATCTGCAAAAAGCAAGCAAGAGGGCTCTGTCCACTTCCTCAGTCAAAACCATCGTCAGCGTTCTACCGCCCGAAGCCCGTAGATCGTTTTCAGCCCGTCTGAACAAGCCCTAGATCTGCCATCCGCCACGGATCCAATGCGTGCACATATCAGCAAGCTGATCGAGACAGCGAGGTCTCAACGGGTCCATTGCGGTTCTATTCTACCCAGATAGAGCTCCCTGTTTGGCTGTTTTCTGCATCATCCCTGCAATCTGCAATTCTGCACCCACGGTTTTCGATCAGCAGAAACCCCGGAAGCGGTGAAGCGGCAGCCTGAGTTTGCCTTTTGTCGCTGTCAGGCCGGTTTGGCGGGCGAGGTGCACTGTGCTCAGGTGATGCTAGTGGACTACGGAATTGGAATCGCATTGTAGCAGCCACCAGCGCGCGCGGCCCCGACGGAATGCTGGCCACCTGATCTTGGCGGGGTGCTTCCGTGCTTGCCGGCGACACCTTTGCCATGGGCTTTGGCGAATTGACGTGCAACGGCATCGGGCATCCGTGCAGGCAGCCGGCCCCATGAATGGGTGAAAGGGGAGTATCGACGGCCGCAGCGGAGGGTGGGAACAGTTTCCATTCGGGGACGGAAGTAAAAGTAAAAGCTACCGTTGGGAATGAAGTACAGGAAGGCAGCAGTGCGGGGAATTTTATTCCTGTAGCCGGCAGGTTTCTTTTCCAACAGTGAAAGGCTATATATTCCTAAAGCTGCCTGCTTTCACTCTGTTTTCTTTTCGTCTTGGCATCTGCATAAAGGAGAGATCCTAAAGGCACGATGTGTATGCTACGGTGGGCAATGGATCCTAAATATCAATGAGAAATATAAATTAACTGAGTACTCCATCAAGCGTTTGTAGTCCAACGGTTAGGATAATTGCCTTCCAAGCAATAGACCCGGGTTCGATTCCCGGCAAACGCATTTTTTTTATCCATTTTGACATTTTGCACTGCAGAAAAACATAGAAGAGCAAGAGGAGCGTGTACCGGTCCGTTTCGATCCAAAAAACAGAAAACATGGTGCCGGAAGATGCACTGGGCCAAATCCAGCATAGCCCTTTTTGTTTCGGGCCTAGAAAGTCTTTTTGTTTCGGGCCTTGAAAGTGGGCATCAGTTTTTGCCGTTTATTTTTTCATGTAGTCCAAAATTTTTTTTTCTGAACTTGCCTTGGCAACTATTATCATGTAGTCACATTATCTTTCTTGTCTTTTCGCCGAATCTGTTTGTTCTTTTCTGGGAAGGTGAGAATCGCCTTCTATTGGATGCTTCAAAGAGCTCATCGTGAGAAAAGACTATAGAACTATTCCCCCAAAAAAATGAAAAGACTATAGAACTCCAAACATAATCACACACAATTGGCAAAGACAGCAAAGTAAATAGCGGAAATTGTACTTTTAAGGCCTTCCCATCCCTTGTTTCGACGTTAAGGGCCTTCAAGCTCGCTCGGATTGGATCCGCGATAGAAAAGAAACAGAAAAGATTGGCTCCAAATCCATTGACAATGGACGAGGGCTGAAAGATACACTGGGCCAAATCCATCATAGCCCTTTGTTTCGGGCCTTCACAACGGGCAACAGGCAACAGGCAACAACTTTTTTGCATTTGTTTTTCAGGAAGTCCCTCAAAAAAATCTATCTTTCTTCCTTTTTTCTTCGGCGAATCTTTGGGAGGTGATTCTCCGGGAATCGCTTTCTATTGGATGCTTCAAAGAGTTTAACGTAATAAATGCCGAAAACCGAGTATTTTCACCGTAAAAGCTAAAAAGAGAAAAAATGCACAGGTACAGATGAAAAAAATCACCCATGCACACGATTTCGGATTCGCTAATTTCGAACAACAGCTCCTTTTTATCTTTGTTTCTGAACGAATTTTGGGGCTTGGGCTGGACTATTTGGAATTTGGAACCGAATAAAATCAGCTTGTTGAGGGCTCGTTCGGCAGCGGGGGAATAGTTCCGGAGCCTGATTTATTCCCTGCCAGGATTGAGGGGATCCCCTGTCGCCACTTAATCCCCGTGTGATTCCATTCCCCTTGATTCCTGGACACCGTTAATTTATTTTCTTGTTCGGTTGATCCACTTGATCCCCGTGCGGCGCTCTTCTGCTGGACACCAAGTGACACAGGCTAGCTGTAGCGCTGGCGCGCTGCTGCAGGGATAACGATTACATTAACTCAAGATAATTTAGCACGGGGATCTGCCTGAATCTTTCATAGGGATGATTTAGCAAACTCCAGATTACATAATGAGAGTACTGTCTGAACATGGTGAATGGTAGACTTTTTTTCTCCATCTTGGACCTGTCATTGTCTTTCAAATAGTACACTCAGAACTTAATTATTTATCTTTACAACTGCTATCTGTTACAGAGATAACGATCTTGGAGAAGCCCTTGAAGAGAAATGTTTCTCTGGTTAGTGGACATCACATGCAAGTGTGCAGAACAGTGAAAGCATCATCATGATTCAGAGTGGCAAGAGAGGAACCAATTCAAATCACAAAAGTCATAGGAAGAATCCTCTGAATTCCGGCATCACATCATCATGAATCATAGTAGAACAGAACAGAATTTGATGATGAATATATGAAGCCCCAACAGAAGAAGCGTCAGGAGGACAAAAATGTATACTAGCAGTAGTATCAATCAAACGTTTCTTGTTCATTGCCTAACCTGCTTCCCTGAAAATGTCAAGCTAATTTAGAATGTGAAAGGTGTGGCTTTAAAGAACCATGAAAATGGAAAGTGCAATCTACAGAACAAAGCTGGAACCATACTGTAGGAATAGCTGTGTGCATTAACAGAAACAAAATCTGAGAAATAGCTAACATAAGCTTATGTGCTTCGACAATGAATACATAGGTAAGTAAATGAAAAACCTAAAGAAATCAGCACATAGCTATTGGGTTGGTTCAAAGTTCATTCAAAAGTAAATAGAGTTTGTGAATGCAGGAATAGTACTAGTATTACAAGTCACTCATGTAAACAAGAAAAATGTGGTAAGATTCACTCATGTAACCAGCAGCCAGGGAACTATATTGTAAACATATTATAAAACTATTTGATCAGTGCCTAACAATTTCTAAGACACTAATACTCAACCAAGAGATTTTCATCATTAGGTTCTACAGATGGAACAAAGAAGGGAACTTGCATAAAACATCGGCTTAATCTAGGCAAAAAAAAGAGGTGGAGAGCATGGTAGATAGATGGGCAAGTAAATCTGCCTCTATTTGTTTCGACCAAACTGAAAGGGTTGAGGATATCTCGTCCAGTTTGCTGGAGTGGGAGTTCAGAACACTCAGTTGATTAGCAGTACTTTTGGTGCTGCTCTCAATATGTCTGCTCACGTGTTCTCTACTTGAAAATGCTGGGAAAGCATGAAATGTTCCACTGCCATTGCTGTGATAACATCAACTAGGCAATCCATCAAGAGCTCAAATAGCTCTCTTGTCAACGACAAATCTCCTCATAGCAAAATTAGCTAATACTCCCAACATCAGACAGAGAGAACTAACTTGCTTCCACCGTTCAATCTCAAATATCAAACTCAATAAGCAGTACACACACAAGGAGTCAATACAAATCGTAATAGGTTGAGGAATCCAACCATGCTAGAATAAAGGCAAAAGGAACAACGCTGCGTTAGTGCGTTACCCAAAGATTTTTTCCGATGCTCAGAACATCCCCGGCCGCTCGACTGCCAGCAGCCGCTCTGCCCTGTCTTGGTTGGAGCAGGGACGGAGGCAAGTAACCCAGAGCCGTCGGCGGCGCGGTGATCCACTCAGATGCACCCAGGACGACCTCTACCTTCTTGACGTCAAGCGCGCGCTCACCGTCGCCCCGACGACGACGCCATCTCCCTTGATCTACCGTCGCTGCCACCCTCAAGAACTACAGGCGCAGCAGCCGAGAGGGAAAGGAGGGGAAGAAAGGATGAGTGGACTTACCGGGGAGAAGGAGGCCCTCGTCGCCGGAGATCTTGGAGCAGTCGTCACCGTGCCGTCGTTGCCGCACCGTCGTCGCCGCCTCTCCAAAGCGTGACGCGGAACACTTCCTGGAAGGGGAGGACCAGGCTTCGATCCAACGGATATTGGGGCGGAACGAGCTGGTTCCTAGGCCTTATTCATTCCGGTCTGTCCAACCGAACAACCATTCCAGGCCTGGCCCGAATTCAAACCAGGCCGGACTGATCCGGCTGGAAGAGGCCGCGTTCCGGGCCTGGAATGGTGGAACCGAACGAGCCCTAAATGAGAAAGCCGGGAACGAGCGGATAACAACTGTTCTAGTGGGCTGGGTTGCACGAAAGCAATCCCATCCCATAAAACCCACGCCGCACGCCTGCCTCTTAGCCGGCCGTAACCAGCTCAGCTCAGCTCACAGACCTCTTCCCCATTCTCATTCCCATTCCTCCCCGACGCGCTCCCGCCTGCCTGCCGCACGGCCGCATCGCATCCCTCCCCCAATCCCGCCGCCCATGTGGTCGTCTTGGGTGAAGACGCGCAGCTCCAACTCCGCTGCGGCCTCCACCTCCACCTCCACCGCGCTCGTCCCCGCCGCCGGCGCATCCCCGCGCCTGTCGTTCCCCTCCCCGTCGCTCAAGGACCTACGGTCCCTCCTCGCGCCGGACTCGCCCTCCGCGCACGGCAGCGCCGCGGGCCCGCCCTCCGCCTCCGCCTCCCCGTCGCCACGCGTCTTCCACCGCATCCGCGTCGCCGCCTCCGCGCTACGGGTCCTCCGCTCGCTCCAGCAGCAGGCGTCCGCGCCCGCCGCTAGCTACGCGGCGGAGCTCCCCGCCGGCGGCGGCCGGGTGGTGCTCTACTTCACCTCGCTGCGCGTCGTCCGCGGCACCTACGAGGACTGCCGCGCCGTGCGCGCCATCCTGCGGGGGCTCCGCGCGGCCGTCGACGAGCGGGACCTCTCCATGGACCCCGGCTACCTCCCCGAGCTCGAGGCGCTGCTCCCCCACCCGCACCCACAGCAGCGCCGGCGCGTGGCGCTGCCCCAGGTCTTCGTCGGCGGCCGCTACCTCGGCGGCGCCGAGGAGGTCCGGCGCGTGCACGAGTCCGGCGAGCTCCGCCGCATCGTGGCCCCCGCCACCCCCGCCTTCCCCTCCGCCTGCGCCCGCTGCGGCGGCGAGCGCTACGTGCTCTGCGGCGCCTGCGACGGCAGCCACAAGCGGTACAGCCTCAAGGGCGGCGGCGGGTTCCGCGCCTGCGCCGACTGCAACGAGAACGGGCTCGTCCGGTGCCCCGGCTGCCGCATCCCCGCCGCCTGATCCAGATCCGCCCGAGATCCGGCTGGTCCCTGCTTCGGGTTCCCATTCTAATAACTCAAAACTCTAGCTAGAAGTACCAGCAGTACTCTGTTCTCCACTTGCCATCAGACTTTGATTAGGAGATCATTCGTTCGTGTACTGAAGTACTGAGCTGTAGCCATTACTGCTAGCGATTAGTGTTGTGAAGTCAGTTATTACAGATCAGGAGCTGGGGCTCTGGAGCTATTTAGATTTCCTCCAACCTTGGATTGGAACGTACTGTAGAACAGTCGTTTCAGTTTGTTTCTGCTCTTGCCTTTCGTTCTTTGGAGCCAGATCACAATCCGTAGCTCAGCTCTGGCTCTTCTTGTCTCTGTATGCACGTTTGAAATCGTTTCGAATTCACTCGCACGGCACGAGCTCCGTGCCTCTCCCTGCATTCTCGGCGTCGCCGCCATTGCTTTGGTGTGCTTGTTGCTTGTGCACGGAGCACGGGCGAATGCTTCTAGCATGGATAACACAGCGGTGCTTCCAAGACTCGAAGCAGGCACAGCAGGATACGCGTCGCGGCGCGTGGGCGGACGCGGCATGAAGCGGAGCCGTCGTCCGGCATGTCCTCCTCTCGTTCCATGATTGATGGGCCCTTGTTCGCTTCGTGTCGTCCTGGACCCGCAGCAACGCGCGGAAGTGGCTCGCAGCGGACGGGTACTTACGTCACAGGCTCACGGCCCAGCCCCCGGCTTGTCGAAAATGGACGGCTTGTTTGTGCGATCTGCAACCGCTGGTGTCGGCGGCCAATCATGTGATGCTAGTTCGCTCGAGATCAGAGCAAAGCGGTAAATGAACGCGTCACGCGGTCGGTCCCGACCGAGAGAGATCGGCATCGGCTCCGGTGGTGGTGGTGCGAATGGAATCCGGTAAATTAGCAGCTCCGCACATGGTGGGTCTCGTGCCAAAGGTCCCGTGCGCGCCGGCCCGCACGACGCCGTGGGGTGCGGGTGGGGGAAGCGGAAGAGGGCCAGACGGGGGGATCTCGTTGGAGGTGAGAAGTGGTCACGTGGTGAAGGACGCAGGCAGGAGGCAGGGATCACTGGCCACGCCGGCCTCCTTCGTCCGGGCTCCGGCAATGGCTACTGTCCAGGCCTCCGCTTTTCACCTTTTCTCATACCTGCTTGATCTGGCCCCGTCGACCATCGTGCTCTCGTCTCGTGCCGTGGCAGTAACTTTGGACACGGTTATAAAACTCCAGCAGTTACTGCATTCAGATTTGCACCATCAGGACCTTGCATTGTTTGCTGCGCATGTACTCGCAGTTTTTTTTTCACTGTAAAAGTCAAAAGGGCACGCGAACAACTAATTTATTCTGCCTAAATAGCCGGCGACGACAATTTACAATATCCACTGCACTCGCTCGCACCTCTCGTCAGTCCTCACGAACTACGCCTGGATCGATCCGGCGGCGTCCTGCTCCGCGTGTCTGGCCGCTCCGTCGGCGGCGCACTGCGGGCGCAGGCACTCGCAGAGCGGCAGCAGGTAGGGGAACCCGTGCTTGCAGCGCCCGTCGGCGAAGTTGTCCTCCGCGCACGCCGTCCGGCACCTCGCCGTCCGGAAGCAGTAGCGGTAGCGGGTGCGGTCCAGGACCCAGCAGTCGTCGGCACCGCGCGCGGCCGGGAATGAGTGCGCGAGCAGCAGCCACGCGACGAGGGCGCAAGCCATCGCCGTCCTCCTCGGCTTCTCCATTGCCGTCGCCTTGTGATTGTGACCAAGGAGCACGACGAGCGCGGCGGATTTTGGGAACAGATTGCGGGGGTCCAAGGCGCTCTCCTTTTACGTGTGGAGGCGCGACGAGCGGGTTCTTGGAAAGTTCGCGGCATGGAATGGTCAGATACTGACATCACCTACGCCATGGCAAGGTATCCTGTGCCGCATGAACTCTCCTTCTCTACGTACGTGCCGACGGATGGAGAGGACACTTGCATTCCACACGGCGAAATTATTGGATTGGTGGATAAAAACCAGTGCGGGCGAATTTGGATATCCAAGGTACGCGGAATCCGGTTGAGCAATTCACTCTGTGCAACGGTCCATTCGGCGTGGGCCCGCGGCTCGTGAAATATCCCATTGGTCGTCGTGGGCCGTGGGCCGTGGCTGCTGACCACGCGTGGGGCATATCTCACTCGGTACATGGACCGACCCTCTTCTTCTACTGCTGACCAAAGAAGAGAAAAAACGTCGTTGTACTTTTTTTCTCGGTCCGTGGCTCCACACCCGTCGTCCCACGCCCCATCCTTTTTCCTTCCTCGTGGAACCGGCCGCCCAACTCTTTTTTTTCTTTTTTTCTTCCTCGTGAAATCGGCCGCCCCACTCCTTTTTTTCCTCCGCAAACCGCCCCCGCCCACGTCGCCCCCGCTCCCCCGCGGCGACTCCCCTCCTCACGTCGACCACGCCCCTCCCCCTCCCCCATGCCGACCCCTCTTCCCCGCGCCTCCCCCTCCCCACGCCGACTCCCCTCCCCACGTCGGATCTTCAACGTCGACGGCGATCACAGTTCGGATCGGATCGAGAGGAAGAACCGTGGGAACCCTAGGCGATCGGAGGACAATGGATGGCGACACGGATCTCACTGCACCCCTTCAGGTATGATGCACCGTCGTCCTATCATCCTTCCCCGCCGGCCGTGGCCACACCCCACCTCGCCTCCTCAACAGTACGAGCTGCAACAACAGCACATTGTCTTGTGAATTTCAAAATGTGTAGGACCTGTTGCGAATTCTCGTAATATAAAATCCAGACAACTGATGAATTCAGTGATGGTAGTGTCATCCACATCGTGACCAGCTGTTCATTAAAAACGGAACAACAACACCGCAAACTGATCCAGATAGGAAATATCCTGATCTTGTTACCGTTTTTAAAAATAAAATCTAGATGTTCATTTCTGTTTTTTAAATTTGGTGATTATATTGTTGTAGCTTGTGTACCTCCAGCTGTAAATCAAGTTGAATATCCAATCTTACATATTGGATTTACTAGGGTGTGGGGCAGGCTAGCGTGCATGTGCTGGCCTTCAGCATGTAATCTTTCTGTGTTTTGTTGTATTATAGATTCTGATGCGGGACCGACAGGCGAAGGAGACACTGCACAAGGGTGCGTATCATATCAGTTCTGATCTTCTATACACTACTCACATGAAACACTGAGAGAAAACCTAAATAGGATCATGAGATCGTGTGAGGAATGAGAAACAGGGAGCGCAACGAACTGATAGGAGCTCTTATTATAGTCCTGTGAAATAGTTTTAATGTTATCTGTATAAAATAATGTTCAAGTATATTTGCTATATATTTAACAATATAATTACTTGTCATTGATCTCTCTTGGTGTGAATATTAATCTATTTCATTGTTTGCTTTATTTAAATGTTTATATATATTATTTGCTATAAATATTTTGTTGCCCGTAGCAACGCACGGACACGATCCTAGTCATTTATATAAAAAAAAAGATAGACCGACTGGTCGGTCTATTTTGACTCGTGCATGACTGACCACGATATTGCTAGGACAATGATGGAATTCATTAGCATTTAGGCCTCATTTCTGAGGCGCGAGATTTACTGAAATCAACACGGATTCCACAGGAACTCTACAGGATTCATTCCCATGCTAGTTACAAACGAGACGACGTCCGATCCGCCTTTGCTTCGCAGCGTGCACACGCACCGCAGGCCGTCCGTGCACCCGTCCAAGTAAGGGCCTGTTCGGTTCCTACGGAACAGTGGCCTGGAACAATTCCTAACCGGATTGCTTATCTAATTTATACTAAGGGGATGTTTGGATCCACATGGCAAGAGAAAAAAAAATAGCAAAACTTTCGACCTCAATAAAAGATGGCAAAATTTTTGCCATTAGGGATGTTTGGATTCAATGACAAAACTTTTGGCAAAAACTCATTTAAACCCCATTCTCCCTCCTTTTGCCATGGGGTGTTTGGAGGCAAATGGCAAAAGTTGTCTTTTTGCCCAATTTTACCACAATATTGAGCCAAAAGATTTTTGTCATCTCATTTTTTATTTGTCATTTTGCCATGGGGGTGTTTGAAGACAAATGACAAAAAAAGATGATAAAATGGATGTCATTTGCCATTTGCCTATGGATCCAAACACCCCTAACTTTTCATTAGCTGGAACTATTCCCGGTGAAATCCGGACTAACCGAACGAGCCCTAATAGAGATGTAACACACGTATTCGATCAGTGGCAGTTGGGGAGCAGGCACTCGCAGATGGGCACCAGGTTGGGGAAGTCGCTGTTGCAGCGCCCGTCCACCTTGCCCTTGTCCTGGCAGTGTCCCCGGCACTTGGGCTGGTGGAAGCAGATCGGGTAGTCCGCGTTGTTGTTCACCCAGCAGTCGTCCCCTCCGAGAACGGCCATGCCTGCATGCATGCAACATCGAGTGATCAGCCACAGCCCGGCGCCGGCCGGCAGGCAAAACGGCACCGGCCGTTTCATGGATGATGCTTACCGGAAGTCACGAGGAGAAGGCAGAGGAGGAGCCCTGAGGCCATGGCTTTCCCTGACGTCGCCATTATTGCTAGCATGTACAAGCCTGAGGAAAGGTTGCACACGCCGCGGATCTTTATATGTACTCCCGGCCACGTCGAGGTAGGTGCTGCTAGATGGATGGATTTTCTACTAAACCGGCCAACCAACGATCCAAATTTGTCAGGACTAAAAATACCCTCCAAAGAAATGTAAATGTTGTCCAAAAGTATCCGGTGATCCAAGTTTAGCAAATTCGTGCCCAGTGCGCGTGCGTCCTGCCTGCCTGCGCCGCCGCTACGCTGGACGGCTTGTGTCGTGGGTAGGGGTGGACGCCGAGCCAACTTGACTCGTTTTAGCTCAGCTTGTTCTAGCTCGTTAGTAAAACGAGCCGGCTTAGCTAGCCTCGTTAAGAAAATGAGTAAAAGACATAGCTCGACACGGCTCGTTAAGCTCATGAGCTAGAGATAAATTTAAAATTATCATAATAATATATATTAAATAAAAAAATTATAGTAATTATATGGTCTTAATACTTTAAAGATCTACTCTATTACATTATAATAATAAAATATAATCATAACATCATCTAGAACCATACAAAAAGTATACACATGCTATAACTATTAATAATTTTCTCATTAGTCTATTAGACCTTCTGGCTCATAAACGAAACGAGCAAAAATAGCTGTTCAGCTCGTTAAAAAATACATCAAGCTGAGCCGAGCCGGTTCACGAGTTTTGAGTTTTCGTTCAGCCCCCTAGCTGTGGGCGTGGCTTCGCCGTGTGAGTCGTGTCCGGTTCCGCGTCGCCCGACCCGCCGAGTGAGCACGAGCAAAATCTGTCTACCACTATGCGGCAGGCAACTCTGCCCACATCACTATCGATCCTTGGCGCTCGGCGATCATCGTTGTCGCGGCATGTTTTTCTTTCAATGGCATCCTTGTGCTTTGTGAACCTGGTCTTCCGTCAGAGATAAGGGATAAGGCATACTTCATGGCAGATGAGTGCGGAGAGAATATTTGTTTGGCGTAATCGGTGGATGATTCGTAGTGTTTTTTCAACCAGGCTATTTGTCTGCGTTCAGGTTACAAAATCAATTTTTGTTCGGCTGAAAAATCACGATTTGTTACCACTACTCTAACGGAATCTCGATTTTTTCTGTCAATATAGCCTGAGTTGACGACTTTTCATCATCTCATCATATAAAGCAAGCATAAAACAACGATGCATTCGAGCTCATTGGCTGGTTCTCAATTCTTATTAACACATTCAACTCTCTGTAGTGTGCACTGCACACTGCATTCCGCCGGTCAAAAAAATCACATGTAATCTCTTCACTACGCTATGCGTGGCCAATTGGCCATGAACAAAGGCTGTTTATTTTGCCTGAAGACACGCGTGGGACACACACACTCCGGCCATTGGCACATTGCCCGGTTACCCCGGCCGTTGCTTCTGAACTAATCGGATTTGAGAGGGCAGTTGGGGCTCAGGCACTGGCAGTAGGGCACCAGGTTGGGGAAATCCCATTTGCAGCGCCCGTCCACGTAGCCGTGCCCCTGGCAACTGCTCCGGCAACTGGCGGTCTTCAGGCACACGACGTCGTGGATGCGGTCGTCGACCCAGCAGTCGTCCGATCCAAGAACAGCCGGCACAAACCCTGCAGATTTAATTTCCAGATGATTAGATCGACGAGCGCGCACAAGCAGATGCTAAAGTTTTATGGCATTTGAGGAAACATGAATGCTTGGTTACCTGAGTTCACGAGGAGCAGCAGAACGAGGAGACATGAAGCCACCGCTTTCCCTGTCATCTCCATTGCTACCACGCTGATGGAGCAGCAAGACTGGCCTGAATACAATCTCTGCCTCTTGATGCACGTACTCGCTGACGTCCAGAGATGTTGATGGGATGGGACGAATGTGCTCAGTCCACCGAGCATTTTATAGTGTTTATATGGACCCCCAGTAATTCCTAGGAATACAGAGGGAGTAAGAAATAAGATGCACCATGCGAAAAGGAAAGACATTATATACTATGGCCATCTGTTTCTTTCTATGGCTATACCGTAATCAATGGCTAGCTGATTGAGATTTACAAACGCAGTGCCCCGTTCTACCGTAGCATAGAAAGGTTGTGTTTTAGTTCCCAAACTTTCTCTCTCCAAACTTCGCTATTCACCTATCACATCAAATCTCTCTCCTCATGCATGGAGCACTAAACGTGAGTAAATAAAAAAAATTAGTTGCATGATTTTGATGTACACGATGAGGCGAATCTTTTGAGCCTAGTTAGGTCATTGTAGAACAATGTTTACCACAAACAAACAAAAAGTGCTACAGTATGCTACAGTGTCCGATGTGTGATGTGACTTTTTCACTCCTTTTTACCCTCTTTTTAAGAAACTAAACACACCCAGAAGAAGCGGCAAGCTTGCGGTATCCGGCTAAAAGCCTCTAGATAGTTTTCATGGCCGACTTCTAGGGTGCGTACGTTTATCGTGGTCGCAAAATAGAGGATTCCATGTAGCGCAGTAAGCGCACGCTCGAGCAATTGCATATGATCAATTGGAACAATAGTAGTAGCATATGCACCACTGCAAAACGACATGCATGCATTACTCTCTGGAAAACTGACATGCATGAGTTATTCTGCATTATTGCACTAGTGCCCAGCCTTTAGTGATCACATAATGAGAGCAATTAGACACCCAAATTAAATATTAGTTAATTCCATTCACAACCATATAACACAAATTAAATATTAGTTAATTCCATTCACAACCATATAACACAAATTAAATATTAGTTAATTCCATTCACAACCATATAACACCAGAATCTGAACAAAGTTACATGGTATACTGCACAGCACGTGTCTGTTGACCTTTGGACCAATTACAGCACGCGCACACAACTCTTTCATACATCTACGGATGATTTGACCTTTGTGCCAAATCCAGAATGCACACATAATTTGGGATTTTTATCTGAAGGAAAACGTGAGTATTTCAATCCAGAAGGTTCGCCTAGCAACCATCATGCTTATTAGATGTTTAATGTAAGAGATGCTAAAAAAGATGTTTAATGTAAGAAATACTTCCACTAATTATTTGAGACATGTTTTATTTAAAATAATTTGACATACCCGTGTCTTGAACCTTTGAGAAATTCCTGCAGTAGGCAATCCCACTTTCGTTTCATTCATGCGAGAATACGGACCTCCTAATTCGAGGCTAAACCATAGATCAACTAGTAAGTTTTTTTGTAAAACCTACCTATCTAGATACTGTGTCGTATATTTTTAAATTTATTCTAAAAATTAACCATCATTATTTTTTAGTTGCAGCCCTCGTGGATAATGAAACATACGTGGTGATTTTTTAAATTTTAAGATTAGATCCGTCGATTCGGTTAATAAAAAGTAGCAAGGTGGCCCGCGTAAATTTACGCGGGTAGCTAGTTTTTATACTAATATTTAGGTTTATTTAATTTAAATATTTGTTGTTTCACTGCTAATACGATTCGTCCAAGTGTGCTCAAACTAACGTATCATTTTTTACCATCATGTATGTGGCACATGGTATGAGTTAATGATGCAAGCTTATTATATTTACTAATTGTATTTGACGTTGATTCTTTGATCAAATTATAATTTTCTTATTTATTTAATTTAGAATTTAACTATTTATTTACTCTAATCAATGGACTTTAAGGGTTAATATAGATTCTTAGATCTTACACAAAATCAACAATGTGTATTATTGTCACACCCGGATTTACACAAAACCCGAATGCGGCCATATGTGTGCCCAGGAAGTCCACCGACACATATAGCGAACAAATATAGTAAAAATCAGAGTAAAATGCTTATTTCTCAACATAAAGTAGCGTGTACATCAGAGTTTGCATAAATGAAATACATGGACAGCGGAAGATTAATACATCTCTCTAAGCGTAGCCGCAATCCCACAGGGACTCTGACTGGGAGAACGCCAACTCAGAAGTACGGCAAATCCTCCGGAAACTCCACCTCGTAGTCAGCCTGACTCCAATCTGTTACCCGTCCGGGATTTTGCCCAAAAAATGATGATAATAACAGGTGTAAGTAACAGAATTACTTAGCAAGTATAGCACGGTTTATGAAGGCTCAAAAAGGCTAGACACTGGCTTAACTGCATTAGCACTTTTAGTTGGTTCGTTTTAACTTTATCCAAGTTACTACAAGTGAATGAGAATCCCGGTTGTAACCCAATTAATGGTGTAAGTGACAATAAACAGTAATAAATACCATATTCTAATCAAAAAGGATCCAGGCCGCTCGTGACCCTGAGCAAGGCTATCATGATAGATCGTACACTCTGCAGAGGTTTCGCCCTTTACCCACCAGTCACGTAAAAGCTCAAAGAACTTTGCACCCAACCACGCATATCAACACTTCCGAGGTGTGACTGCATAGGGACGCTACGAGGCTTTCACAAGACACCCTAACAAGTCAGTGGCCGCTGGAGTACTACAAAGTGGTGAGAACCTAGGCACCGAGATCGACGTACACCCACGGAGTCCACCGTGAGGGGGTCGATGGCGTCCAGAGCGCGGGTATCGCACCCATACTGCGCAACGTGCAGAGTCCTCAAGCCGCTGAGACTCCTACACGGGACTGGGTCTAACGGGACCTAGCCGACGGGGCTACCGTCCTCGGTGGAATCCGAAATCACCCCGTGCTTTGCCTCCTACAACGCCGTAGGCCACTCGGTAACCACTGCCAAGCTAGAGACGTACAAGCTACTAGACCAAGACCAGAGCCCATATAGTTCCGGCGGTGGCGACAGGCTCCTGGGTTGCCGCTTTAAGAACCGGTCCTTATAGGGAGACACTAGAGCAAAGCACACAGCACATGCTCTAGCCCCCTAGTCCAAGTTGCTAAAAAGCAAGTTTTATCATTAATGTTGAAGTGGACCATTAAGTCAATATTAACAATTAAATAAAGGTGACAGTATTTGCGCCTAGCAAAATACTACCCAAGTGCATAAACCCATAGGAAAAACAAGGACAGGGAAATAAATGCTAGGTACAACCTTAAAGGTAAACAGTATTAGACACATGCGTATGTAAAGAACAGTGTATTAAATGAGTGAGTAGGTAGCAAGGATTGTCCGTGCTATAACTTGCCTTCCTCGGAGTAAGGCTGCTGCTGAAAGTCCTGCTCCGGCACGACCTCAACGTACTCGTAGTCCAACGCTACGGGCTCACCGACTGGACACGATCATCACGCACGCATTCCAAAACATTCATCACATGCAAGCAAAATTAATCTATTAGAACAGTACACCAAACAGTAAAAACAGTACAAAAACAGGAGCTAGAAATAATCTACGCTTCGCTACGAACACGTGAGCGCGAAAATCACGCAAAACGGAGCTAAAACGTGAAAGTTATAGCGTTTCTAAGATTCGGGGGCTTGCTGGCAAAGTTTTAAAATTTCCAGGGGCCTAAACGAATAAAACAGGACCATTTTGCAATTACTTTTAAACTAGAAAAGGACTGCGGATTAATTTCGGGAAAAGCCAGGGGCTCTTTAGCAAAATGGCCAACGCTGACCGGTACGCGCCGGGTTGACCTGCGACGTGGGCGAAACTGGGTCGTTGGATCTAGATCGGACGGCCCTGAATCTCGGGCTCGCCGGGGACGACGAAGGCCGCGGCGGCGCCGCTCGTCCGAGGCGTGAGTTCGCCGGACTTGGGTGTTTCTCGGGCTGTGGTGCTCGGAATTGGACGGGAGTTGGTCCTACAGCTTCAGGAGTGTAAGGCGAGTCCACCCAGGGGGTTCAAATCGGCCAATGACCGGCGAGCGAGTCGGACGGCGTCAGGCGGCGGAGATGTACTCCGGTGAGGTGGGAAGGAGATGCTACGGTGCTTGTGGGCGGGCTAGAAGTGGCTTGGGAGCTTCAGGGTGATGTGGTGAGTGCGTCTGGGTAGCTCTAGGGGTGTGTCGTGCATAGGACAGAGGTGAACGACGGCGACCGGCGGACGAAACTCGTCGGCGACCGTGGGAGTGGGTGCTACGGTGCTCTAGCGTCCAAATTAAGAGGGGGAGGAGCTTCGGTACCTCAAGGGGGTGCTCCTGACGCGATTAATCGGCCGGAGAAGAACCAAGGCGATGGGACGACGGCGAACGGCGGTCGTCGGCGTCGGTGTACGTCGGCGAAGGGGCTCGGGCGCGCGGGGAAGAGCTTGGAGTAGCTCGGTGCGCTCCTCGTGGCCCGGGGAAGTCGCTGACGAGGTCGAATCGGCCGGAGAGGGGCCAATGCGGTGGGCAACGAGCGGCGGCGGAGCTCGGGCTCGGCGGCGCTCTGATCGTGGCGGATTCGGGGTGGGGCGGTGCTAGGGTTGGGCGATGGGTGTGAGAGGGAGCAGGGCGGTGCTGAGGGGCTTAATTAAGTAGGCAGAGGAGGTCGGGCGGCTCTGAGCGTGGGCCGGCCGGATCGGCCGCGCCATTACCGGGTGCCGGGAAGGAAAGGGGGAGAGGGAGGAAGAAGGAAGGTGACGTCGGCGTAGGCGTCAGCAGCTGACAGGTGGGGCCCACATGGCAGTGAGAGAGAGAGAGCGCGCGTGAATGGGCCGGCGTGAAGGATGGGCCGGCTGAGTGCTGCTGGGCCGGCTCGGGAGAAAGAGGAGAGGGGTATGGGCCGGACCGGGAAAGGAGTTAAGAGAGGAAAACCAGACTTTCCTGCTGGGCCGAAAGTGGAGAAAGTAGGGAGCTGGGCCGCGGGGAAAGAAAAGAAAAAGAGAGGGCAAAAGTGGACTTAAAAAGGAGTTCAGGGTGGAAAAACGAACTATGGGCCTAACAACTTTTCTAGAGCTCCAAACAAAGTGATTCAAATTTGAATTTAAATAAATTTAAATTCTTGTTTGAATCACAAGCAATACAAAAATAAATGCACCAGCATGAATGCAACAATAAATGTTTCTATCACCTATATTTGATTTTAAGTTTTAGAAAATTATTATTTAGCCTTAATAAAACAGGTGAAAGCATTAAATAATTAATTAATTGCCAAAAATTTTAAAATTGAGCATTTTGGGTGTTACAAACCTACCCCCCTTAAGATGAATCTCGTCCTCGAGATTCGGATGTAGAAGCGAAGAGCTGTGGGTACTCGGACTTGAGATCTTCTTCCCGTTCCCAAGTCGCTTCATCTTCTGAATGCCGGCTCCACTGCACCTTGCACATCCGGATGGTCTTGTTCCTCAGCACTCTCTCTGACACCTCCAGAATCCTGATCGGATACTCCTCATATGTGAGGTCCTCCTGAACATTCAACTCCTCAATCGGGATCTGCTCTTCTGGCACCCGCAAGCATTTCTTCAACTGGGACACATGGAACACATCATGTACTCCGGCTAGTCTCTCAGGCAGGTCTAGCCGATATGCCACTTCGCCCATCCGTTCCTGTATCCTGAACGGTCCGATGTAACGAGGTGCCAACTTGCCCTTGACATTGAACCGCTTTACACCTCTCATGGGTGACACCTTCAGATACACAAAATCGTCAACTCTGAAGCTGAGGTCCCTCCGTCTGACATCTGCATAACTCTTCTGTCTGGACTGGGCCACCTTCAGGTTCTCTCTGATCACCTGCACCTGCCGCTCTGCATCTCTGAGTATCTCCGGACCAAAGACCTGACTCTCTCCAGTCTGGTTCCAGAACAATGGGGTCCGGCACTTCCTGCCATACAATGCCTCGAACGGTGCCATCTGCAAACTCTTCTGATAGCTGTTATTGTAGGAGAACTCTGCATACGGCAAACTCTTATCCCAGCTGACACCATACTGCAATGCACAAGCTCTCAACATGTCCTCTAGTATCTGATTGGTCCGCTCTGTCTGACCATCTGTCTGCGGGTGATAAGCTGAGCTGAAATGCAGCTTCGTGTCCATGGACTCATGTAACTTCCGCCAGAAGTGTGAGGTGAACTGAGTACCACGATCTGACACAATCTTCTTCGGCACCCCGTGTAAGCACACAATCCTCTCCATGTACAACTCTGCTAGTCTGGCGCCTGTGTAGGTGGTCTTCACTGGCAGAAAGTGAGCCACCTTGGTCAGACGGTCAACAATCACCCAAATGGAGTCAAATCCTCTCTGAGTGCGGGGCAGTCCAGTGATGAAGTCCATGCCAACTTCTTCCCATTTCCACTCCGGGATCTTCAACGGCTGAAGCAATCCAGCTGGCCTCTGATGTTCTGCCTTGACTCGCTGACATGTGTCGCACAATGCCACGTGAGTCGCCACATCACGCTTCAACCCGTACCACCAGAATCTCTCCTTGATGTCCTGATACATCTTAGTGCTGCCTGGGTGGATCGAATAAGCTGAGTCATGTGCCTCTCTCAGAATCATCTCCCTGATCTGCGCTATCTCTGGCACACATATCCTCTTTCCATGCCACAGGGTTCCCTGATCATCAACTCAGAATCCAGGGGCCTTTCCCAATGCAACATTCCCCACAATCTCTCGGATCTTCTCATCCTGCAGCTGACCTCTCCGGATCTCCTGCTCAAGGGTGGGCTCTACTGCCATCTCTGTGATGCTGGTGACGAATCCCAGACTCATCCTCTCAAACTCTCGGCTGAGCTCCTCAGGCAAACAGTGTCCAGTGATCCTGTTCACATAACTCCTCCTGCTCAGAGCATCTGCCACCAAGTTGGCCTTCCCAGGGTGATAATGAATCTCCAGATCATAATCCTTGATCAGCTCTAACCATCTGCGCTGTCTCATGTTCAGATCTGACTGAGTGAAGACATACTTAAGGCTCTTATGATCAGTGTAGATGTCACATCTGTGCCCAATCAAGTAATGTCTCCAGATCTTCAGGGCATGTACAACAGCTGCCAACTCCAAGTCGTGCGTCGGGTAGTTCTGCTCATGTTTCCTCAGCTGCCTGGACGCATACGACACGACTCTGCCCTCCTGCATAAGGACGCAACCCAGTCCTAGACGGGATGCATCGCAGTAGATGGAGAAACTCTTAGCCAAATCTGGCAATACCAGCACTGGGGCTGTAGTCAACCTCTTCTTCAACTCTTCGAAGCTGACCTGGCATGCCTCTGTCCACACAAACGGGGCATTCTTCTCTAGCAAAGCAGTCAGCGGCTTAGCGATCTTGGAGAATCCTTCAATGAACCGTCTGTAATAACCGGCCATCCCAAGGAAACTCCTGATCTCGCTCACATCCCGTGGCGGATTCCAGCTCAGCACATCGCTGACTTTCTTCGGATCCACTGCCACTCCTCCATTGGACAACACGTGTCCCAGAAATGCCACTTCCTTCAGCCAGAACTCACACTTGCTCAGCTTGGCATACAACTGATGCTCCCGGAGTCTCTGCAGCACCAATCTCAGATGTTCTTCATGCTCTTCCTCAGTCTTGGAGAAGACCAGAATATCATCAATGAATACCACCACGAACTTGTCCAGATAATCCATGAACACGCTGTTCATCAAGTACATGAAGTATGCAGGAGCGTTGGTCAATCCAAAAGACATGACCAAGAACTCATACAACCCGTACCGAGTAGTGAAAGCGGTCTTGGGTACATCTGACGGACGGATCCTCATCTGGTAGTAGCCCGAACGAAGATCAATCTTGGAGAACACACAGGCTCCCCTCAACTGATCGAACAGATCATCAATCCTCGGCAGCGGGTACTTGTTCTTGATGGTCACTTCGTTGAGGGCTCGATAGTCCACACACCACCTCTGAGTACCATCCTTCTTGTCGACGAACAAAACAGGTGCTCCCCATGGCGAAGCACTCGGACGAATGTACCCCTTGGCCAACAATTCGTCTAACTCCTTCTTGAGCTGCTCCAGCTCCTTCGCTCCCATCCTATACGGCCTCTTGGCTATAGGTGCAGTGCCAGGTTTTAGTTCAATAACAAATTCAACATCTCGTTCTGGGGGCATACCTGGCAACTCGTCTGGGAACACATCTGGGAACTGGCTCACCACCCTGATATCTTCAATCAATGTCCCTTCAGCTTGATTTGCTTGGCCTTGCTCTGAGGAACTGGCTGCCTGGTACTCCACCTTGTCACCGGACTCTGCTGTCAGCTGAATGGTCCTCGTAGCACACCTGATCACTGCATCATATCTGGTCATCCAGCTCATACCCAGGATCATATCAAATCCAAGGGTCTCCAAGACTATCGGGCGTGCCTCGAAATCTACCCCCCTTATGGTGAGGGTGATACTGGGGCAACGTAGAGTGGCGCGCTGCTCTCCCCCTGGTGAGCTCACTAGCATAGCATTCTTCATAGGCAATAATGCTACTAGGTTCTTTTTTACAAAAGCAGCAGAAATGAAAGCATGCGATGCTCCAGAATCAAATAAAACAGTGGCGGGGGTTGAATTGACGAGGAACGTACCCACGACCACATCTGTAGAGGCCTCTGCTGTCTCTGCACTGGTGTGGTTGACCTTGCCCCGAACAGGAATCTGCGGTGCACGACCTCCCTGCTGCTGACCCTGCTGCTGACCAACTCTCTGAGTGCTGCCCTGTTGGTTCTGTCCGGCGGCGTTCTGAGTCTTCTTGGGGCAGGCACTGGCAAAGTGTCCCTGCTCTCCACAGTGGTAGCACACTCTCGGTCCCACTGGCGTTGTGTTGACTGGGCTGATGCGCTGAGCTGGACTTGGCTGCACCTGGCTGCGCTGAACTGGACCCATCTGCGGCTGACCCTGAGGACGCTGCTGCTGTGGCGCCCGGGGAAACTGAGGACGCTGCTGCTGGTACTGGCCACGACTGAGCAAACCGGACTGACCCTGGAAGCGCTGCTGGCCTCCCACCTGCTGACTCTGGGGAGGGGTGAAGCGTGGACGACTGCTGCTGCCCACCTGCTGTCCCTGGAGCTTCCTCTTCTTGTCCTCCATCTCACGGCGCTTGTGCTCCAACATCAGAGCGCCGTCCACCAGCTCGTGAAAGGTCGGGAACTTGGTGCACATGAGCTGGTACTGGAGAGCATCCTGCAGACCATCACGGAACCTGGCCTGCTTCTTCTGATCAGTGGCCACGTCCTCTGGAGCGTAACGGGCCAACGAAACGAACTTGTCACGGTAAGCCGTGACACTCATCCCTTCCTGCTTCAGAGCCAGGAACTCCTTCTTCTTCAGGACCATCAAAGCCTCCGGCACGTGGTGTGCACGAAAGCTGCTGCAGAACTGCTGCCAAGTGATCTGAGTACCGGCCGGGCGTGAAGACTGGTACGAGTCCCACCAGTCCAACGCCGGCCCCTGAAGCTGTCCTCCGGCGTACAGTACCTTCTCTCTATCATCGCACTGGGCGATGTCCAACTGCCTCTCAACTGCCTTGAGCCAGTCATCTGCCTCAAGGGGGTCACTGGCCTTGCTGAAAGTCGGCGGGCGTCCCTTCAGAAACTCGCCCCTCTTGTCTCTGGGCGGTGCAGCTGCCTGGGGATGATGCTGGCCCTGCTGGATCAACCTCATGGTCTCTGCCATCTGCTGCATCATCTGAACTTGAGCATACATCAGCTGCTCAATGGTGGGGATCTGATGGTTCGGGTTCAGGTTTGGGGGCGGATTCTGGTGCGGAGGCTGTCCTCCCGCATTGCCCCCGGGGTGAGCCATCTATAATCACAAGGGTTAGATATCAGAGGATTAGTACAAGAGAAAATAGATATAAACCCCTGCTATCTAAACAATAAAGTCCTTAAGCCTTATACCTATTTCTAGATGGTCGCAGACAGGTGTCTACGCCCATCACAATCATTACAAAGAACCAAATCAAACATATGCATAATAACCATAAATACAAGCAGGTAAAGGCATAAACTCACACAAGACTCGACTGTTAGATTTTTAAAATTTCAAAACATGGGGGTCTCCTAGTAATTTGTCAACCGTACTATCTAGTCTGCGTTCCTACAGTCAACTTGGCTCTGATACCAATCTGTCACACCCGGATTTACACAAAACCCGAATGCGGCCATATGTGTGCCCAGGAAGTCCACCGACACATATAGCGAACAAATATAGTAAAAATCAGAGTAAAATGCTTATTTCTCAACATAAAGTAGCGTGTACATCAGAGTTTGCATAAATGAAATACATGGACAGCGGAAGATTAATACATCTCTCTAAGCGTAGCCGCAATCCCACAGGGACTCTGACTGGGAGAACGCCAACTCAGAAGTACGGCAAATCCTCCGGAAACTCCACCTCGTAGTCAGCCTGACTCCAATCTGTTACCCGTCCGGGATTTTGCCCAAAAAATGATGATAATAACAGGTGTAAGTAACAGAATTACTTAGCAAGTATAGCACGGTTTATGAAGGCTCAAAAAGGCTAGACACTGGCTTAACTGCATTAGCACTTTTAGTTGGTTCGTTTTAACTTTATCCAAGTTACTACAAGTGAATGAGAATCCCGGTTGTAACCCAATTAATGGTGTAAGTGACAATAAACAGTAATAAATACCATATTCTAATCAAAAAGGATCCAGGCCGCTCGTGACCCTGAGCAAGGCTATCATGATAGATCGTACACTCTGCAGAGGTTTCGCCCTTTACCCACCAGTCGCGTAAAAGCTCAAAGAACTTTGCACCCAACCACGCATATCAACACTTCCGAGGTGTGACTGCATAGGGACGCTACGAGGCTTTCACAAGACACCCTAACAAGTCAGTGGCCGCTGGAGTACTACAAAGTGGTGAGAACCTAGGCACCGAGATCGACGTACACCCACGGAGTCCACCGTGAGGGGGTCGATGGCGTCCAGAGCGCGGGTATCGCACCCATACTGCGCAACGTGCAGAGTCCTCAAGCCGCTGAGACTCCTACACGGGACTGGGTCTAACGGGACCTAGCCGACGGGGCTACCGTCCTCGGTGGAATCCGAAATCACCCCGTGCTTTGCCTCCTACAACGCCGTAGGCCACTCGGTAACCACTGCCAAGCTAGAGACGTACAAGCTACTAGACCAAGACCAGAGCCCATATAGTTCCGGCGGTGGCGACAGGCTCCTGGGTTGCCGCTTTAAGAACCGGTCCTTATAGGGAGACACTAGAGCAAAGCACACAGCACATACTCTAGCCCCCTAGTCCAAGTTGCTAAAAAGCAAGTTTTATCATTAATGTTGAAGTGGACCATTAAGTCAATATTAACAATTAAATAAAGGTGACAGTATTTGCGCCTAGCAAAATACTACCCAAGTGCATAAACCCATAGGAAAAACAAGGACAGGGAAATAAATGCTAGGTACAACCTTAAAGGTAAACAGTATTAGACACATGCGTATGTAAAGAACAGTGTATTAAATGAGTGAGTAGGTAGCAAGGATTGTCCGTGCTATAACTTGCCTTCCTCGGAGTAAGGCTGCTGCTGAAAGTCCTGCTCCGGCACGACCTCAACGTACTCGTAGTCCAACGCTACGGGCTCACCGACTGGACACGATCATCACGCACGCATTCCAAAACATTCATCACATGCAAGCAAAATTAATCTATTAGAACAGTACACCAAACAGTAAAAACAGTACAAAAACAGGAGCTAGAAATAATCTACGCTTCGCTACGAACACGTGAGCGCGAAAATCACGCAAAACGGAGCTAAAACGTGAAAGTTATAGCGTTTCTAAGATTCGGGGGCTTGCTGGCAAAGTTTTAAAATTTCCAGGGGCCTAAACGAATAAAACAGGACCATTTTGCAATTACTTTTAAACTAGAAAAGGACTGCGGATTAATTTCGGGAAAAGCCAGGGGCTCTTTAGCAAAATGGCCAACGCTGACCGGTACGCGCCGGGTTGACCTGCGACGTGGGCGAAACTGGGTCGTTGGATCTAGATCGGACGGCCCTGAATCTCGGGCTCGCCGGGGACGACGAAGGCCGCGGCGGCGCCGCTCGTCCGAGGCGTGAGTTCGCCGGACTTGGGTGTTTCTCGGGCTGTGGTGCTCGGAATTGGACGGGAGTTGGTCCTACAGCTTCAGGAGTGTAAGGCGAGTCCACCCAGGGGGTTCAAATCGGCCAATGACCGGCGAGCGAGTCGGACGGCGTCAGGCGGCGGAGATGTACTCCGGTGAGGTGGGAAGGAGATGCTACGGTGCTTGTGGGCGGGCTAGAAGTGGCTTGGGAGCTTCAGGGTGATGTGGTGAGTGCGTCTGGGTAGCTCTAGGGGTGTGTCGTGCATAGGACAGAGGTGAACGACGGCGACCGGCGGACGAAACTCGTCGGCGACCGTGGGAGTGGGTGCTACGGTGCTCTAGCGTCCAAATTAAGAGGGGGAGGAGCTTCGGTACCTCAAGGGGGTGCTCCTGACGCGATTAATCGGCCGGAGAAGAACCAAGGCGATGGGACGACGGCGAACGGCGGTCGTCGGCGTCGGTGTACGTCGGCGAAGGGGCTCGGGCGCGCGGGGAAGAGCTTGGAGTAGCTCGGTGCGCTCCTCGTGGCCCGGGGAAGTCGCTGACGAGGTCGAATCGGCCGGAGAGGGGCCAATGCGGTGGGCAACGAGCGGCGGCGGAGCTCGGGCTCGGCGGCGCTCTGATCGTGGCGGATTCGGGGTGGGGCGGTGCTAGGGTTGGGCGATGGGTGTGAGAGGGAGCAGGGCGGTGCTGAGGGGCTTAATTAAGTAGGCAGAGGAGGTCGGGCGGCTCTGAGCGTGGGCCGGCCGGATCGGCCGCGCCATTACCGGGTGCCGGGAAGGAAAGGGGGAGAGGGAGGAAGAAGGAAGGTGACGTCGGCGTAGGCGTCAGCAGCTGACAGGTGGGGCCCACATGGCAGTGAGAGAGAGAGAGCGCGCGTGAATGGGCCGGCGTGAAGGATGGGCCGGCTGAGTGCTGCTGGGCCGGCTCGGGAGAAAGAGGAGAGGGGTATGGGCCGGACCGGGAAAGGAGTTAAGAGAGGAAAACCAGACTTTCCTGCTGGGCCGAAAGTGGAGAAAGTAGGGAGCTGGGCCGCGGGGAAAGAAAAGAAAAAGAGAGGGCAAAAGTGGACTTAAAAAGGAGTTCAGGGTGGAAAAACGAACTATGGGCCTAACAACTTTTCTAGAGCTCCAAACAAAGTGATTCAAATTTGAATTTAAATAAATTTAAATTCTTGTTTGAATCACAAGCAATACAAAAATAAATGCACCAGCATGAATGCAACAATAAATGTTTCTATCACCTATATTTGATTTTAAGTTTTAGAAAATTATTATTTAGCCTTAATAAAACAGGTGAAAGCATTAAATAATTAATTAATTGCCAAAAATTTTAAAATTGAGCATTTTGGGTGTTACAATTATTTTTATTTCAATTAATATGGTAATAATATTATATTATTAAGATTAACTCCAACAATACCTCTCAAGCCAGACTCTCCAAATACTAAATGGAGCCTACCTTTATTTTTTAAGGGCCACAAAAATGCTACAACTCCATCAATAGCCCTCATAAATATAGTGCTTTCTATAGACCCTTGAGAATGGAGAGTGGATTTGGAAGCCTTCCAAATAGAGGGGGAGGGGGGTCAAGTAGAGGGCCTACTGGAGTGCAACTTTTTTCTGGACAACAATGTGTATTATTTTTATTTCAATTAATAAGGTAATAATATTATATTATTAAGATTAACTCACCACTACCTCTCAAACAACTTAAATATAATTTTATTTAAATATCCGTTTTTCTATTATCAATACTATTTATCCAAGTGTGCCAAACTAATGTATTATTTTTTATCATCATGTGGCACATGGTATGAATTAATGATGCAAGCTTATATTTACTAATTGTATTTGATATTGATTCTTTGATCAACTTATATTTTTCTTATTTATTCAATTTAGAATTTAACTGTTTATTTACTCTAATCAATGTACTTTAAGGGTTAATATAGATTATTAGATCTTATAAAAAACCAACAGTGTGTATTATTTTTATTTCGTTTAATATGGTAATAACATTATGTTATTAAGATTAACTCTATCAATACCTCTCAGACTCTCCAAATACTAAATGGAGTCTACCTCTACTTTTAAGGGCACAGAAATGCTACAACTCCAGCAATAACCCTCCTAAATATAGGACTTTCTATAGACCCCCGAGAATGGAGGCCTACTGGAGTGCAATTTTTTTCTGGACCCTCTAAACTTGCGCCAGGGGCTTGTTGGATTTGATGGAGTGTAACTTTTTTCTAGACCATCTAAACTTGAGATAGAGGTTTGTTGGGTCTGTTGGAGTTGCTCTAAGATAACATATTGTGTGACCTAATATTGAGGTAGTGGTCATGGGTAGGTAAATAAAGTAATTCATATATCTTTACATATATAAAATTCAACTTACTGACATGACATGAGATACTCCATTCCTCACGGACATGAGAACTACCTCTACGAACTTGCAATAGTGTAACACATGACGATTGGATTAAAGTAGAAATCTTCTATAAAACATAATGATGTTTGGGTCGTCTCACTTTACAAATTAGCGGTATGATCAGTAGCGTAGCTTGCTACAGAAATCAATGATAAGAATGACATACCATGAAGGAAAGCTTAAGGAGGGAGGAAATCAAATATAGAGAGTAATCAATCACACCAGGAAAATGCTATCCAAAAAAATTTATGAGAAAAACACTACTATTTTGCTAGTTATGCAATGAGAACTTAGGCTGCAGTAACCAATGTGTGCCTATCACGGTTATGGATCAATATTTTACCTTTTTCCTCCTCCGGTAAAAGATGGAGTAATATATAGACATGGTTGATGCCCGATCTAGTGAATGATCGATAATAGTTTACAGTTGCATGATTTTATCGGGCATTAAGAGAAGCATTTCTTTGCCCAGCCTGTTGTCACTCAACTTCCATGTCGACACATGTGCACGTCAAGCACGCCTATCATCAAAGTTGTACGACACCTGAGTTTTCGTTTACGAAGACCATCAAATGGGATTGAGTGTGGGCAAACCATTTGATGACCTTCCATGAGTGTCGAGCATGACCATGGTGATGATCAATTCCAGCAGCGATTCACTTCCTTCGGATATGGAGAATTTTTCTCTCATGTTGTTCTCACAACCTTGGTGAACGCCCTAAATCTAAGCAACTTTCATAAGTTACATGTGCAAATCAACATGGTGTCCTTCGCTCATGTTGAACGCTGCACCACCTTAGTTTCTCCGCTTTGTTTTTCCTCTCTCTGCTCCTTCTTGCACTAAGTCATTAACAAAGACCATAAAAAATGTTTGAGCGCGGATAAACCTTTGATGATCTTCCATGAGTGCTAAGTGCGGCCATGGTGCTCAATCCCGGCTGCGATTCACTCCCTTCGGACAGGGAGAATCGTTATATCCTGCTGTGCTCACAAACTTTTTGAACGCCCTAAATCCGAGCACCTCTCATTAGGTACACGTGCAAGATCGACATGATGTCATCCGCTCATTGTTGAACGTTGCCTCTTATATAGAGAAACATGGAAGGGCACATGGGGCTTCATGCTATCCGCACTCGTCGTACTCTGTTCTTATCCTCTAAAAGGAATATTTGTGCCTAGTTACTGAGATTCTCTCCTCTATATTAATTTCTTCTGCATCCGTTATCTTCTATATATCATATTATATACCAACTACTAACACGTGAGCCCACTCATCTCTTTTTTCTCCTTTTTCTTTCACCAACGCCCCCACTCCCCCCATTGTATCTCTCTCCCTCTATCTCTCCACCTCTCTCTAGTGGCGGCGGCGGCGAGGGGTGTCGGTCTCCCTGACCGGCAGCCTTCAGCCCCGCTGTCCTCCGGCGGCGCGCAGAGCGGCCGGACCCCAAACTCCGAAGGCACGCGGGCGGCTCTTACGGCGGCGACGACGGTGGACGGCCTCCTGGCGGTGGACGGTCGCGCGACAATGACGAAAGACTCCCGCGGCGGCCACAGACAGCCGCGCAGCCGCGGTGGAGGGCTCCCGCGGTGGCCGGGGACGGCCTTGCGGCGACGGCGGTGGACGACCTCCCGGCGGCGGACGGTCGCGCGGCGACGATGAAGGACTCCCGCGGCGGCCACGGGCAGTCGTGTGGCGGCGGTGGAGGGCTCCCGCGGTGGCCGGGACGGCCTTGCGGCGACGGTGGAGGCCTCCTACGACGACCATGGACGGCTACACGGCGGCAGCGGCGGCGGCGGAGGGGCTCTCTTAAAACCGTTAGATCTTCATCAAATCCGACGACATATATTTTTCTCTTTTTTAGATTAACGGAATAATATAGACCGTTAGATCTTCATAAAATCCGACGGTCCATATCCTTCTCTTTTTTAGATTAACGTGAGAATTTCTTGGCCCTCTCGGCGAACGTGGTGACTCCTTTTAACACTATTGTATTAATATAATAGATAGAACGAAGCTCACGTCTTCGATGCGGCGGTGCCCAAGAAATCAAACTGTCGAGGTTGCCACGGCGGATGGCAGGGGTCGTCGAGGCCTAGAAGGCCAGGAGAAGAATGGCCGGAACCTTTCGCCGTTCACAGCCTGAGGGAGATACCGCGGAGCTAGAGCAGGAAGGAGAAGATCTGTGTGCAGCAAACCGTAGAGACGACGCTGCGAGGAGGTCGTCGCTCGTCGGACAGCAGCAGACGAGGAGCCCGGCTTGGTTTCGGCACGGCGATAGACTCGGCCGGCTCAGGCGATTGCTTTGGCGTGTTGCTTTTGTGATTCCTGCAGCTACCCAAAATGTTTGGTTGCTGCCTTGCTTGGAGCTGGAAACTCGCTGCAGCTTCGTCGTTCGGCGGTTTTTGGCACCGCACCGCACATGGCAGTCCTTCACGCGTTGAGCTAGTGGGCGTCTTTGATGTCGTCCACTTCCACCGCTGATGCTGCTCCACTGGATAAGTCGATCGCAATACTAGAATCCACGAGGAATACATGCTTCTTATAAAATATTTTGGTCAATTTCATCAATATGTAAAAAGGCCTTGATGCCAAACAATCTAACTACGCTGACCGTACGATAAATTTACTGATCTGCGACTATTTTAGTGGTTTGAGCACAGTAATAACTTTGAAAAAAAACTTTTTCGCAAAAATTAAAAACTTCGAAAAACACTTCAATTTTAAAAAAACTCATTGTGTACAAAAAAAACCCTGCAGAATCAAATCGATTCCCCACGAAATACGTCTCTTCCGCGCGCGCCATGCCCCAGTCCGCATTCCAACAACTATTGACCAAAGTCTGGGTTGGAATTAAGAACGGGCTATAATTCAAATATTTAATTGTTTCACATGGGTATACCGTATGCATGAGTTCTATTTTGGACTTGGCCAACAGAAGAATAACAACAATTTCATATTGCAAAATGCGCATATTGGCTTTGATTTCTTTAGAGCGAAAGGAACTGATCAACCGTCCGCAGTGGGCGGGTCTTACCTACTTCTTACCTACTTCCATACATTTAATGCACGTGAAGACCCAGGGGCTTTACATTGGATGCTCGATTCCACGGAGACGCTGCTCCTTTCCATAGAACCAACTTCTATCCAATTAAAAAATTATAGTAATGACACAGGAACAGTATTGGCGGTAAAAAACAGTATTGGCGGTACAGTTTTCACTGGTCGTTGCATATCAAGGCCTTGTTTAGATCCCAAATTTCACCCCCAAAAATCACTATGCAAAAAGAAGATTTCCATCGCATCAAAATGTCGGCACATATATGGAGTACTAAGTGTAGATGAAATCAAAAACTAATTGGATAGTTTTGTTGTACTCTACGAGACAAACATTTTGACCCTAATTAATCAATTTTTGGACAATTTTTCTCACATACAAACGAAATGCTACAGTAGCCCACCCACTCCAAAAGACCCAAATTTAACTCCCAAATTCGGGAACTAAACATGGCCTAAACCATCGTTGGCTTTCAACAGAAAAAACTACCGTTGCCTCTGCAACCTCTGAAGACTACCGTTGCTTTCCTCCAGCCGGCTTCAAATAGTCCTTTTCAAAGTGTCTGCAGCATCGTTCTTTTTCTCCAAGCCTCCTCCTGTTTGAAATCCACTAGCTCACAGAGAAACATTGCAGCCTCCTTGTTCCCAGCATCCTACGTACAAAAAAAGAAGCAAGCTCGAAATAACACAGCACAAGATGGATCCATCAAAAGGAAATTTCAGTAGGTTCAATGCCCCTGATCCCAGAAATCCAAGAACAGAAAACTCTACCTTCCATCACATGCAAAATTTCCCAGCAAACAATTTCAACCATTCTCAATATCCCCAAAACAGCCCATCATTCATCCATTCCCAGTATCCCCAAAACAGCCCACCTACACATGTCATGCAGAATTTCCATCCCTTTGCCAATGTTGGCAACTTCCAACAATATGCCCAATATCCTCCAAGTTATCAAGGTTTTCAGCAAGTACCACCTTTTGGAGTCCCAAGTGGAATATTTGGATCTGTAGGTGGTGCTTCTTCACATGGGTCTGATTCAGCATCACCACAGTCACAAAGAAGGGAAGTGGAGCAAGCACAAGAACGGGAAGATTCAAGTGGCAGCAGCCCGAATGAAGTAAGGAGGGCTGTGAGAATCAACTATGCCGAGGAAGAGAACCTGCGTCTAGTAAGTGCTTGGCTAAAGCATTCAGTGGATCCAATTCGTGGTATAGATCAGAGTGCAGAATCCTATTGGAATAATGTGGTAGAAGAATTTAATTCCAACAGGCCTGAAGGGGCAAGAACAAGGTCTAAGGGACAGCTAAAAAGCCATTGGGGAAAAATCTCCGCTGCTGTGAATAAGTTCAGTGGGGTTTATGGTCGAATGGATTTTTGCAGTGGGGAATCTGATGACATGTTGATGGACAGAGCGCGTGCTGTATTCAAAAGTGAAAATAAACAAAGGCCCTTCACACTAGAATATGTATGGAAAATTCTCAAGGATCAACCCAAATGGCGTAGACTCGGTATGGAACGTGAAGAGAAGAGCAAGAGGACTAAGGTGGATCATAGTGGAGCATATACATCATCTTCAAACCCTGACACAGATGAGGGTGAGAGAAACAAAGAAAAGCGGCCAGAGGGGCAGAAGAAAGCAAAAGCTAGGATGAGAGGAAAAGGGAAGGAAAAGACCTTACCACAATCTCCTTTAGGCATGCAGCCCGATGAGGACATGGTTTTGTTTCATGATGCTATGTCCAAGAGAGCAGATGCACTTGCAAAAACAGCTGAAGCAGCAAATGCAAAAATTAGGTTCGATAAGCTTGCAAATTAGGTTTGTTGGCAACTGGTATCTATAAATAGCAGGTGCAGGTCATTCTTATAATCTGCCCTTGCTTCTACTCCATCCCCAAAACCAGATCACTAGAACAATGTCTGAGGACTCAGAAAATCAGTCCGACAATTTAGATGATTCCATCTCAAGTAACAATCTCTTCGATCTTATGTGGGAGGAAATCAATGACCCAATGGTGGCTCGAGTTGAAGCTAAAATGCAAGCTCGGATTGAAGCTAAACTCAGAGATGCATTTGGCAAGGAAGGTCTTTCGCCACTGCAGAAATGCACGGCTGCCCTCCGAATGTTAGCATATGGCTCGCCGGCTGATCTTATGGATGAAGTATTTGGAATTGCTGAAAGCACAGCTTTAGAGTGCATGATCACATTTGTCCAAGGTGTGAGGCATGTTTATGGCCAGCAATATCTTAGACGGCCTACTGATGAGGATATCCGGCGCTTACTTCAAGTTGGAGAAGCGCGTGGGTTTCCTGGAATGTTGGGAAGTCTTGATTGCATGCACTGGCAGTGGGGAAACTGTCCAGTTGCATGGAAGGGGCAATTTACCCGTGGTGACCATAAGGTACCGACTATCATGCTTGAAGCAGTAGCGTCCTATGACCGTTGGATTTGGCATGCCTTTTTTGGCACACCTGGTTCAAACAATGATCTCAATGTGTTGAATCAATCACCATTGTTCACACAGGTGTTACAAGGAAGAGCTCCAGAAGTTAAATTTACTATTAATGGGTCAGAATATAATATGGGGTACTACTTAGCTGATGGAATATATCCTGACCGGGCAACATTTGTAAAATCAATTCCTCTGCCTCTAAGCCAAAAGGATAGATTGTTTGCCCAACGTTAAGAGGCAGCAAGAAAAGATGTGGAGTGCGCGTTTGGGATTCTACAGAAACGTTGGGCCATTATACGTCACCCAGCACGTCTTTGGGATAGAAAAGAGTTAGAAGATATTATGATGGCATGCATTATTCTGCATAATATGATTGTTGAGGATGAAAGGGACTCCTATCAGTTGCATCATGATGGCATATATGAAGAAGGACGATCCACCAGACCAATAATAGGACTTGACCATGGACCAATTCATGGATTTGCTAGAATTCTAGAACTGAATGATAATATCCATGACAGAGATGCACACAAACGTCTCAAGGCAGATCTAGTGGAGCATATATGGCAAAAGTTTGGTGGTCAGCAACCTTAAAAGACAACATATAGATTTAATTTGTTCATATCCTTGCAAGTACCGTGTAATCTCCATTTTTTTCATCACAGTTGTTGTATTCCTAAATTAATGAGAACTTTTATTGACATATTGCATTGTCATTGAGACGCGAACAGACAATTTGCGTAATCTTAAAAAAGATACAAATTTATCTCACCTTTTTTCTCCTTGGCTGTGGTGACTACGTGCTCCATGGCTTCCACCACGAGCAATGAATTCCAGCAGCAGATTTTGCATCATGTAGATACATAAACAAAATTATCCCCAAATCAGAAGATAAGCTCCCGTGGCTCCAATCCAGCGAATAACTAAGCACCCGAAATCAATTAAGAGATGAGGAATTAGGAACGGAGGAGAGGAGCGTGGCAAGAAGGCACTTTCCTGTTGGCAGGCGATCTCGAAGCGGATCTTGAGCTGCTCGGAGTCTCGGACGCGACACCGACGACCAGGAACCCCACCCACACGAGCCTGGCGCCGATCCCGAACGGCCTCGTCAACGACAAGGCCACCCAGTCTGGATTCCGCTGGACTCGCCGGCGACTCTTGCTGTGGCTGCCCGCAGGGTGGCGGCTGGTCCTGGGTGTTCGGCGGGCACAGGGCCTACGCGCAGGATGGGATGCGGCGGGCACCGGTAGCGGTGGCTTCAATGGGAGCGGAGGGGATGCGGCATAGATGGGAGCGGAGGATGCGGAGAGGATGGGATCCGGGAGAGGAGAACGAGCAGATGGGGAAAAGCGGCGGGCACAGAGTTGGAAACAAGCAGACGCCAGAACTCCCGCGAAGGAATAGTCAGATAGGAAGCGGAAGACTTTTTTTTCCTACCTGGGCCCACCCATGGATGAATGAGACTAATTTAACAGCACAGGTCACATCATCAGTAGTTTCTGTACAAAACTCGGGGCTAACTCCATACATTGCTGGTGCCAAGCCGCCTCTTCCCCGCGAGGCCGCAACTGACTTGAACGTTTCCGCTCACTTTCGCGTGCGCTTCCACACGGCCACGTGACGTCGGACTCCGCGTCCCGTTCCACTCCACCTGACTTCCCCTTGTTCCTGCCTCTCCTTTTCCTTGTCTGCTACTAGTAATGGTCGCGATTTTCCGCTATAGAATAGCAGCAGCAGCGGCAGCAGTGTTTTTTCTTTCAATCCATGAAGATAGGGTCCTTCTCGGGGGAGCGGATTGGGCAGCTGCCCGCTTATTGCCTCCTTCTTGGCGGCTTTTGCTTCTTCCTTAATCCGCTTCTCCATTTCTGGCCGCCGACCGAAACCACTCGGCTTGTTCTTGTTTGAGTCCATCTGAGGTTGGAGGAAAGATAGGATCTTTGGCGCGGAATCTTGGAGGAACATCGAGGGTGCAACGGCTTTTGTTGCTTCTTTTCTTCAGAGTAGTGTTCTTGTGAAGTTGCTCTCGGGCATGGGGACTTGTCGTAGGAGATTTCTGGGGTTATGGTTGTTATTCTGGTTCTTGACGGCGTTTGAGCTGTGCGCATCTCTGAATCATGAAGGTGAAGTGTTGTTGTTTGGATCCCTTGGTTCGTTGGGGTTTTCTTGTCCCGCCTTTGTTTTGACTCTGTTTTGGGTTGTTTCTTTGCTGAATTGCAGGTGCTGCTCTTCTGAAATTTAAGAAGGCGATCGATGAGGACCCTTATGGTGCTCTGTTAGATTGGGATGAAGGGAGTAGGAGCCCTTGTTCTTGGTTCGGTGTGGAATGCTCCGGTGATGGACGGGTGATGGCCCTGTAAGTTCACTTTTGCCCAATAAAAGACAAGAACGCAATCTAGAGAAAAAAACATCGCTGTGCATATTTCATCAATAGAGTACAAATGAACTATATTTAAGCTGCGAGAATCACTGGATCAGAGCCATAGCTCAGTCGGTTCTGAGTTGTTGGGGTGCAGGTGCACCCCCATCACTCAAGTTAGAATCTAGTTCCTTTGATCTGAAAAAGAGTAGCCTTCAATCCATTTGTTTAGGTTTAATTACAAGATCAACGGATTTTCTCATATTTGTCTCCATTACCTACAATTCATCGAATGATAACAAAATGACATTTGCTTGGCGTCTGGGTCGATCTGTATTTTGAACAAACAATTTGCTGATAATCCTGATGAGGAGGATCCTTCATAAATTCACATACGGAGCCTGCTGTTGTTACATTTTGTCAATCATCCTCTGCCATGCAGGGACTTTAGTATGGGATCTGCACCATATTAAGCTTAACTGTCATTTTACTCATTTCATGTTTTGTCGGATGCTGCATGCTTGGTTTTTCTCCCGTACCATTATTTTTCTATTATGGATACACATAACCTACGGATTCATATTTTCTCTAGTGTAAAATAGCATTATATATTTTATCCTTTGTTTTTGTGCTTATTCCAACTTGGTTATATTCTAATTAGTCATGTCTGTTTCGATGTGTTTCCCTAAATTTGAGTGTGCAATTATGCAGGAGCCTAGCAAATCTTGGTATAAAGGGTGTTTTATCTCCAGAGATTGGAAAACTTGTTCATATGAAATTTCTGTAAGTATATTCTATACTTCCTTTAATTTACTTCCTTTAATTAACTTTTGTCAGGAGAGTATTTGACTTGTTTTGTGTTTCCGTCATGTTGCAAGACTACTGGAAATTTTTCCTTGTTTAATTTCTTTATGCTAAATGTTGAAAGGCTCAGGAGCTTAGACTTCTTGTCAATTCAGGAATGTCATATAGCACGGGTCTTTCTTATTTGATCTGCTTACGGTAATGAATTTGAGGATAGCACAGTTAAAACTTAAATAAGTTAATACCTTCAAAAAG
Organism: Echinochloa phyllopogon; assembly: GCA_033239725.1. NCBI lineage: Eukaryota > Viridiplantae > Streptophyta > Magnoliopsida > Poales > Poaceae > Echinochloa > Echinochloa phyllopogon. The sequence continues at coordinate 22,651,966 of BTCW01000012.1, forward strand.
TTTGAAATAAATAAATGAAATGAAAACTTTTTCCATACAAATATTCATTTGTAAATCCTTTCTTGAATGACCTTTTTTTAAGAATAATCCTTGTCCATTCCTTTTCTTCACTACATCTAGTCTCTGGTTTACAAATTTGAAACTTGAACTTCCTGTCATTAGTTTGCATCAGAAGGCCATCTGATTAAAAGTGTATGCCTTCACCCAAAAATATCTTATTGGTACGGACTTAGGTTTCCAACATGTATTTGCCCTTTCGAAAGGTATTTCACCTGTCGCTATCCTGATTCTATATTGTTTTTCCATACAGCATTCTGCACAACAACTCCTTCTTTGGTATCATCCCTGCAGAAATAGTAGATCTACAGGATCTAAAGGTGTTGGATCTTGGATACAATAATTTCAATGGGCCAATTCCAACAGACATAACAAGCATTTTATCTCTAGAGTTTCTGTGAGTATGATTTTCATGTAACAATTGCTTTCTCTTAGATCAAGTTCACTTCCTAATGTTGATCCTGTTGCTCGAGTTGCAGATTTATTAAAGGCAACAAACTTTCTGGCGGTTTACCAGTTGCATTACATGAGCTCACTAGGATATGTGAATCACAAAATCAAGACACAAATTGGTTAAATAGGGTACCTACTGCAAGGTTTGTCTCATGTACTTGTACTAACATATCTGTGTGAAGATCTTGAATTCTAGTTCATTTAGGAAACTAATTTAATCAGGGACTGGAAACTTCAGTCCTTTCTTTTATAGTTTCACTAGTGTCAATGTTATCTGTTTTCCCCCTTTCAATCCTAGCCTTATTTCTTCCTGGAACATGTCGATAGGCTCAAATATGTGTCACAATTGAAATGTGGCCATCCTAAGTATAATAAAATTTATCCAAAAACTGGATCCTGACTGCAGTACCTCAGACTTCATTAACAAATGAAAAACTTCTAGTAATTTACCTCAATGGGTGTCTTGCTGAGTGCTCCTAGCTCCTTTGCCATCAGCATATACTATATTTTATGATTTCAACTGAGGGAAAAAAAATATGTGTCTCCATGTTGAATCCGCAAAATAGTTGAAACAGACCTTACCTGGTATACATATCCTAGCATGGCATCCTCATCCACAGGTTTACATGGAGAAGGTAACTGGGAGCTATTTTAAGTAAAAGATAGAAAACATTTGCCCCTCCAGTTTTCATCAAAAAAAAAACGCTATAGACTGAAGTAATCGTTTAGCCTGACATTCACTTGACAATTTTTATCCATGTAGGAATGTGGAGAATACTACAATCAGAAAGCTTCTAGCAAGCAAACAAAAAGATTCAGAAAAGATTATGCTTCCGCCAATGTTTTCACCGAAGCATCAAGAAATACCACATTTCAAAAGCAGACGGTCTCCACCACCAAATCATTCACCTGCACCATCTCCTTCTGAACCCATTGCACCACATTTCAAAAGCAGACGGTCTCCACCACCAAATCATTCACCGGCACCATCTCCTTCTGAACCCATTGCACCAACGCCTGTATCTCCCCCTTCTGAGCACAAAAGCAGCAGTTCTTCAATAATGTATGTGTCGATTGGAGCAGCGATTGGTTTTGTGGTGGTAGCCTTGTCAGCTGTATGCTTCTTTTACTACTGCCGCAGGAAGACTAGCACTGTTGTACCCTTGTCCGCAACCACTTCAAGCAGGCAATCACAGACCGCTTCCATGGAAGGTTGGTTGATGTGCTAATGTTTTGCCATGCAGTTTTGTTTAATGCTCACTCTGCTGTCATTCTTTGTATTTCTGTAGTTTGAATATGCTCAGGGTGAATGCTGTGATATTGCTTACTTCAATATACAAACAAAACCTTTCATTACATTCTAGCCCCGTTTATGCAGGGATAACTTTATTCAGAAGGTCCGAGCTTGAAACTGCCTGTGAAGGTTTCAGCAACATAATTGGCACACTACCTGGATTTACACTGTATAAAGGCACTCTCCCAAGTGGAGCGGAAATAGCTGTGGTGTCTACAGCGGTAGCTTACGCAGGAGGTTGGTCTGCTATAGCTGAAGCGCATTATATGAACAAGGTATGAATTAGTTTTTGTCCTGTTCCTTTCCGAAACTATATGGATGGGTTTTCAGCATGGTTATTCTTTGCATTTCTAGGTTGAAGCATTATCAAAGATAAACCATAAGAATCTTATGAAACTTGTGGGTTACTGTGAAGATGAAATGCCATTCAGTCGGATGATGGTGTTCGAGTATGTTTCAAATGGATCACTTTTCGAGCGGTTGCATGGTGAGTTTAATTGTGGGCTACCTACCTAGCTTTTCTTTTAAGGAGCACTTTGCGAATTATTGTGAAGCTGCAAAAACCTCGTTATCTATTATTAGCAGTCTTCACACCAGATTTTATGGTATAAGCAGTTGTTTACAGGATATTCATATTAGTAATTTTACTAATTACCATCACAACAATGTTGTTGCAGTTAAAGAAGCAGAGCACTTGAATTGGCAGTCACGACTACGGATATCTATGGGAGTACTGTACTGTCTGGACTACATGCACCAGCAGAACTATCTGGTAGCCCTAAGAAATCTAAACAGTTCATGCATATACTTGACTGAAGACGATGCTGCAAAGGTTTCTGACATCAGCTTCAGTGTTGGCAAGAAAGAAGAAGATGATGAATTTGATGCTTCTGATGAGTACAACACAGTGTACAAGTTTGCTTTGCTACTGCTTGAGACCATATCTGGAAGGCGTCCATTTTCTGAGGACGACGGCCTCCTTGTTCTATGGGCACACAGATATCTTAATGGTGTTAGCCCTGTGATGGGTATGGTTGACCCAACGCTAAATTCAGTCCCTGAGGAGCATGTCAGGGCATTCTCAGAGCTGATTCGTTTATGCATAAGCGAGGACCTAGGGCAGAGGCCAACAATGGCAGAGCTCACCAAGAGGATGCAAGAAATCACAGGGATCACTCAAGATCAAGCGATTCCGAGGAGAAGTGCGCTGTGGTGGGCTGAACTTGAAATAATTACAGAGTAGAGCCTGTCAATTGTGCTGGCTTGCAGCAACTCTGCAATTCTGACCATTTACTAGGAGAAATGTAGAAGATTGTACAGCTTAGTGCTTTAGGCTGGGCATGCAAATGTACAGATATGCCTGAGTACGCCATTCTTTCATTCTTTTTTTTTACCAACCATTCTTTCATTCTTTGCTCTATGAAGAGCAGATAAAACTTAGAAAGCCTGTAAAGTGTAACGATAAGCCATTTCTGGTATCAATCAAACATTAGTCAAGTGAACAAATGTGTATGTATTCTCAGCATTACCACGGAAATACAGTTTTGAAATAGATATATGTGGCATGCAAATGGTAATCACTCACTGGTCAGTTATTGTCTTATTGAAGGCACGGCATGGAACAAAACATAAACACAAGCATCCCTGTATATGTGCAATTTGGCTCTCACGTCGATCAAAAGCCCCATCATCTTTTGCTATTCCCAGCATTGCTTCTCCGTGCGTTACTGAGCCACGACTCGGACGGCGGCGACAGCGGCGGCATCTTGACCGACGTGGAGCGCCGCATCGTGGCGGCCGGCTTGCCGCTCCTCCGCTCCCTGCCAATCCTTGGGCTGTCGTCGGCGCCGCCCGCTCCAGAGCGAGTCAGCCTGCTCAGAGCCTTCCTTGCGTCGGCGCAGTACCTCTTGCTCGTGCCTAGGAGCGCCAGGCCCCACCCAGGACTCGACAACTCCTTGCCGCTGCCGCTCTTCTCGTCGTGCCAACGCGACAGGCCGCCGTCGCGTAGCTTCCGCTCCTTCTCCAGGACGTCGCCTAGGGTGATGCTCCGGCGAGGGGGAGACGACGCGGCGACAGAGGCGACATCGGCGCGCGGCGTCCGGGAACGCGCCGGGCTGCGGTGGAAGCCGAGGAGCACAGGCTTGGCGCTCCATGGGACGAAGAACACGAGCCCGCACGCCCTCGGGGTCATCTGATCGCCCTCTGCGTCCTCATTGCCGCGCGGCGGGAGCGGCGCCCGTGCCGGCGCGTCCACGCACTGCCGCGGCGGAGAGTGTTTCGGCTGCTCGCGGGCGAGAGCACGGCGGCGCATGCGCGCGTTGAACCTGGCTATGGCCTCGGCCTCGGCGTCCTTGGTGTGCTTGGACGTGGAGCGGCGCGGCGGCGAACGTCTCGGATGCTTGTCCGCTGACGTGGTGGCGATGGCGTTGGCGGCCGGGAGGAAGCGGTCCATGATGAAGCTCGGCGAGCGGCGCGACCCGAAGACGCCGTCGATGGCGCTCAGGCGCGCGGAGAGCGCGGCGAGGCGGTCGGACGAGGAGGTCCTGTCGAGAGCGTCGGAGAAGGTGTCGTCGTCGTCGCGGTCGCTGGTCGAGTCGGTGGTGGTGCTGTGGTGGTGGTGGTAGGCTTGCGCGCCGCCGCCGCACCGCCCCGGCGGCGGCTTCGGGCGCAGCGGCAGCGGCGGCGGCCCCTCCCGCTCATCCTCTCCGCCGGCGCCCTTGGGCACTCCCGGCGCGCTCTCCCACTTGAACGGCACGTGCCCGCGCCGCGTGGACGCGTTGGCGCAGCCGCCGCGTCGCGCGGTGGGCGGCGCGTCGGCGGCCCGCCCGCAGCACGAGCGGCGCGGCGTCGGAAGCGGCGACTCGAGCAGCGGTCCGATGACGTGCCCGCTGCTTCCCTTCCGCCGCCTCCGGTGCTCGGAGCCCCCGTTCGCCGGGACGACGTCCATGCCGCCGGCCGCTCCGCTCGCAGTTAGCAACAGCGACTACTGCGGCAGCATTGCATTCGCCACCAGCACGAGAGGCGTATAAAGGCAGGCTCTGCGTGGTCTGGTGGTTGGAGATCGGGGTGCGCGCCGGCGCGGGCACTGGCAACTGCGAGCGAACGGCAAAGGGTAGAGACGCCGGTGGTTGGGCGTTGGGTGGTTCGATCTCGGTGGAGTGAGCTCAGTGCTTCTCGTGAAGGCGTTTATAGGCCTCAATGGAGGTTGCCGAAAGGGAGCTAGGCGCGCACTTCTGGAACAAGCTGATTTGCTAGTGCACTTCCGCTTCCTGGCTCAGTAACTTGTTAGTTCAGCTGTAATAAGGACAGCGTAAAAATTTTCCACCCCGTTTAATCAATAATTAAGGATATTAAATAAAATCAGTTTACAAAGTTATTTTCACAACACCGGGTTAATTTACGAGACAAATCTAATAAGTTATTTGACCGTACGATTAGATGATGGTTACTGTAGTAAATCGTTTAGACTCATGAGATTCGTCGCGTAAAGTTATGTCAATCCTAAATTTTTTTGTAAATAAATTTTATTTAATACTATATATATATATGTAAGATTTCTTTTGAAAATATATTTCTAAAGGGAAAAGAAACACGCCGTGATTGTACAAATCCAACAGAGAATTGGTGTTTCCTGCCAGTGCCAGGTGTTTAGTCCCGCGTCTCTGGAAGGCAGTACAGGTAGTAATTCAGCGGCAGCAAATTTTAGGTGCTGAATTACGCGGGAAGGAGGCGTTAAATGCTGCTACTGCTTTGGTACTGCGACAGTACTGGAACCCTTTTCTTCATGGACACCATTTTACCGAGGATCATTAGAATATAATATACCACTATTTTTACGGTACTCTCCCTCTCTCCACATGTTACGGTGCTGACTTGATGGAATTGACTCGAGTTGTAACACATCATGTGTGAATTGTTAGAACAATGCACTGCCCTCTACAATCCTGCAGGTGTGGTTTAATCGGGAGTGTTTATATCGACAATATGTATTGGGATTTTCTGGAGCACGTATATTTTATTTTTACAGCAGAGAACTTACACCACTGCACATTTACATTTACATGCTGACATGCTGGTGCTTCTGTGGTTTAATCGGGAGTGTTTATATCGACTATTTGCATTGGGACTTTCTGGAGCACGTAGATTTTATTTTGACAGCAGAGAACTTACAGCACTGCACATTTACATTTACATGCTGACATGCTGGTGCTTCTGCGTAAAGTAGAATTTGATTCGGAAATGTTCTATTCCTGTTTTCAATGGGCCGCGATGTCCCACGAATACGGCCCACCCCTGGCGCGTTCAGTGCAAATGTAGTCCGCTAAAGGCCAAGGCCCATCCTTTAACGGCAGCTCATTCAGCTTATTCGCCACGGGGGCGCACGTCTTGCTAAACACGAAGGAGCGCCGCTCTCCCCCACCCCAGCTTCCCCCAAACCCCAACCATGGCAGCCGCCGCTGATGCCACCGCCGACCAAAACCCTAAGGCTGAGGACGCCAAGCCCCACGAGGCCACCGCCGAAGCGGAAGCCGAGTTCGCCGAGGAGGAGCACGACGAGGATGGAGAGGAGGAGGAGTACGAGGAGGAGGAGGAGGAGGAGGAGCTGGACGGGCCCGCGGCCGCCGCGGCGGAGCGGGAGCGGGTGCAGGCCGTGTTCCAGCGCCTGTCTTCCGACCCAGTGGGCATCCGCGTCCACGACGTGATCATCAAGGGCAACACCAAGACGCGGGACGAGCTCATCGAGGCGGAGGTCACCGACCTGCTCCGCACGGCCCCCACCGTGCAGGAGCTGCTCCGCGCCGCCAGCATCGCCACCTCGCGGCTGCACAGGCTCGACGTCTTCGACGCCGTCAAGATCACGCTCGACGCGGGGCCTCCCGAGCTGCCCGGCACCACCAACGTCGTCATCGAAGTCGTCGAGGCCGCCAACCCCCTTACCGGTAGCGCCGGTGTCTATTCGAAGCCCGAGGTGAGCTCTCTCTCCGCTTGGCTCGACTGTATAGATATCGCATTGGATGGTCAAATTGAGTGTGGCTTGATGCATGAGGGTTATCGATATCGTGAGGTCCCAATGGGGATCTAGATTCGTACTCGTCCAGTCCAGGGAAAGTCTTTTAGATCCTGCCATTGCCCGAAGAGCATGGGTTCTCAGTATAGCACATCCTTATCTTAGTGATGAATTTAGGCTCAGACTTCCCAAGTATACCTTATGAGTTATGATTAGTTGTATGTTTTTGTCATGAGATGATCCAAGTCTGAAGCCTCCGAATTCTATCCTCTTAATGAATGTACGGAGTATAAATGAGTCACAGAGTATGTAAAGGTTTGTAAGAGGTCAGCCAATAGTTTTAGCATTGTTGAGCTTGTTAATGGAGGCCCATTACTCCATCTGCTAATGCATACATACTCCAGTTACCTGTGACATTTTTGTTCTTTTCTTGTGTTCCCTGGATTGTGTGAATATCAGACACCGAATGGAAGGGAATTAGGAAAGTTGAAGGGGTTTATTTTCTTCGGTACCAAGTTCACTGGAGAATTTACTTCCTTTTAGTATTTGGACCTATAATTCCATAAACAATGTCCATACACAAAAGTAGAATTATTATATACTTATTTGACAATCTGTTCTCAGATGTACTTATGTTAGTCACCAAATTGTTCTACTACAAGCAGCAATTGTCTGTTAATAGTTGAACTTAAGTTTTCTTATAAATGGTTGTCAGCAGATAGAAATACTGCGAACTTTTTCTGTTTACTGCGAACTTAAGCTGCAGACTAATACTCGGTTCTTAGAGTTGGAGGTCGAAGCCATCCAAATCCGAACATGTTATTAGCCCAAATAAGACTTGTCTGGTAAAGAGGGCAATTTTTCGTCCAGTCAGCTGTGAATTCGCTTGGTGGAGTTAGCATAGAATTGTGCTGTTGGATATCAAATTATTTGAATATACATTTGTGTTTTGTTCGTTTGCCCTATGGCACATCCTTAATATGCCTATACACCTTTTTATTTTACAGAAAACACCAGTACATGATCCTACTGCATTATAGATTACTCCTTCCGTTCCAAATTACAATTCGTTTTTGTTTTTCTAGATACTAGTTTTTATTTTGTATATGGATATATCGTATATCTAGGTGCACAGCAAAATCTATGTACGAATTGTAATTTGCGACGGAGGTAGTATGTGTTAAAAAACTATGCAGAAAAGGAAAAAAGAAATAGAAGAAATCAGAATATCTATGTATCTACACAAAATTGTTTAGGAGCTGTTTGGATAACCAAGGGAAATTCTGTCCTTAAATTCCTTTCCTGTACTTGATTGAAAACCATACTATTCCTTGTGAGCTGTTCCATGCTCTAAAGATAATAATCTTCATTTAGTCAGCTATATTTAACTTTATTTCATGTCATATGCTTCAATGTGTACTGAAACTTGGCTATAAACCTTTTCCCAGAAGCTACCAAAAAAAGTTATAATTGCTGAGCTTTGAGCATAGGTTCCACTGGGCTTCAATCGAAATAAAACAGTGATTGGGATGGACTTTGTTTAGCAATTATTTTGTTGTGAGAAGTAACTTGGTCTTTTTCGAGGTTACTAGCTTTTATTCTGTGTGTAATACAACCTCTATTCCAAGTTATAGGTTGTTTTGGCTTTTCTAGATACAACCTAATTTGGGACGGAGGGGTTACAAAGAAGATCAGTATTATTCTTTTCCTTTCCAACATTTTTCTGTATCTTCACTGGTGACAATGCTGACTGGGCTTGTTTTGTCAACATATTAAGAGCAATGAATGCAGACTAAAATAAGAAAACATAAAAAAAATGCATTACAACATTTGATAATTGCATATTGCATCCAAACGAATCCTGCTACCTAATTGAGATGTTTGCACAATTGATGCATGAGCATGACTATATACTTGCTACTCTTGTAGGCAAGATCGTGGTCGTTGGAAGGGTCACTTAAGTTGAAGAATTTGTTTGGCTATGGTGACATCTGGGATGCATCAGGTTCCTATGGTTGGGACCAAACAACAGAGGTTGGAGTCGGAGTCTACCTACCCAGGTTTAAATCAATGCCAACACCACTGTTGGCCCGGGCATCTCTGTCATCACAAGATTGGCTGAAGTTTTCTTCCTACAAAGAGCGTCTACTTGGCCTTTCATTTGGTTTGATTTCAACAATGAATCATGACTTGTCTTACAACCTTACTTGGCGTGCCTTAACTGATCCATCTCGTGCCTCATCAAAGGCCATAAGGAGGCAGTTAGGGCATAACCTTCTTTCTGCAATGAAGTACACATACAAGATCGATGAGAGGGATTCAGTTCTCAGGCCAACAAAAGGATACGCATTTCAGTCAAGTTCGCAAGTCGGTGGTCTATGGGATTACAAAGGTTTGAAATTTTTTCGGCAGGTTATTCCCTTGTCCCTTTTTTCATAACTTCATGTTTTTGCTTGGCCCTCACAGTCCATTTATGGAGTAACTGCATTGAGTGTGTACTTTCATCTATTCATCTTAGTTGTCACCGTCACTTTCTTACAAGCATGTTATTGTTTTGCTTTGCTTCAGGAGTTTGATGTTCGTGGTGCCATGCCTTTGGGATTTTATAATGCTGCTATCAATGTTGGCGTAGGAGCGGGTGTTGTTTTACCACTTGGAAGGGGGTTCATGAATTCATCCTCACCTGTGCCCGATAGGTTTTTCCTTGGAGGTCATTCTTCTCCAGTTTGCAGCATGGGTGGGCTGTCATCCCTGCTGGGTTTTAGAACAAGAGGAGTTGGCCCAACAGAAGCACGGAGGCTTGTCCCCAATGAATCAGACAGTGGCTCTGCTGCCTCTCCAGGACGGGATTACTTGGGAGGTGATCTGGCCGTGTCCGCCTTTGCTGACCTTTCTTTTGATCTGCCTCTCAAGTTATTCAGAGACGCTGGAATCCACGGTCATGCATTTCTCACAGCTGGGAACCTTGCGAAATTGTCGGAGGGGGAGTACAAAAATTTCTCGCTTTCTGATTTTCGCCGCACATTCAGGAGCTCTGCTGGTGTTGGCATTATTTTGCCTACTAAACTGTTCCGGGTGGAGGTATGTTTCCTTTTCTTTTCTTTTTTTTTTCCTTTTTCCCTTTTCAACTTTTGGTTTCCATTTTAGTTTAGATATCTGCAATTGCTTTGAATCCAACATAATCTTTTCCATCTGTATCCAGGTGAACTATTGTTACATTCTAAAACAAGCTGAGCATGACAGTGGAAAGACCGGGATCCAGTTCAGCTTCTCCTCGCCCATGTAGAAACCAATGTTTTGCAGCCGAAGTAGCTTCTCTTTCCCCTGTAGAGACTTGTGCTCTTCCACCGCTCTTTCCGTATTGATCGAAGCAGTTGCAAAACGATAGTCACTTATCGTCGTTTTTCTTTTTATGCTCTTTCATTGGCATGAGGAGCCTGAGCCTAGAGTTGCTCATTCTTTTTGGTGTCTGAGGAGTTGCTTACCTTTTCTGACACGACGGATTGTCCGTCCTTCACAACTCAAATACTGCAATGGTGGATAGAATAAGATTTTGAGCCAATAATGTTTTACACCAGTTTAATTTTGCCCTCCTCTCGCGTTGTAACAACGCGGGTTGAGACCTTGTGTGCTTATGGTTATTCGTGTATGTCGGGCAATAGGCGCTGGCAAGTCAGATGGCTGCTACGCACCAGAAACTTCATGGCCGCGGTCTTTGCATATATTTATCTCACTTGTATACTGAAGTGAGAGACGACGAACAGATGTCGCATCTGTTGCTCTACTGTTTGTTTTTTGCAAGGAGGAAATGTTGCTCATGACGATAATTTTATGGTTTCGCTCGTGTTAGCCTATTTAAGGGTAGCCAACTAATCTTCCCACTTTCATAAGTCAGAGCTGCAGCTCTCACTCTCGCCGCGTCACTGTTGGATGTCACATCGTCCCTCGAAATAGTCGGCACGATGCCACTTCGTCAGTCGTCACCCGAGCTGGAGACGTGGAGGGCTTGAGCCCTTGCGCGCCAGCTCCAACGCAGCCGCATAGCGGCAGATCCCGTTGGTATGGACTGGGTGTTGCCCCTCTCGGTCCAGGTGTGACTCAGAATGTGACCGTCCAGCGACCAGCGGCGACGGAGGACGAGTCCACGATGGCGAACTTCGAGATGCGGGCGGTGCTGGTCGCCGAGCCGGCCATACGTGGCGAGCTCAGCTTTGAGTCGCGCATTTGGGCGCCGTCGTGCCGAGTAGAAGAAGAGGAACCGGAGGTCGAGCCGCGGAGGACCTGGAGGCGTAGTGTTGCGATCTGGTACACCACGGCTTCTTACAAAGCGTCGTTCATCACATCACATCGCCTGTTCGTCAGCAGTCAGACAGCATTATTCTTCTTTCTATATATATCAGCACCAGCCATCAACCAATCAGCGACGGTATTTTTCTCGTAGCACGAAAAATACAGCACGAAGCCCCAGCCACCCGACGAAAGGCCTTGCCACAATCACAATTAGCCATGTCCCAGGGACACAGCGATCATCCCATCTCACCCAGTAAATTCAACGGACCAATCAAAGTTCCCTGCCACTGGCCCACTGCCACCACCCACCAGCGAACAACTAGAATGTTTTAATCTTAAATTTCATCCCCCAAAGTTCACTACGTAAAAAGAAGATTCACATCACATCAAAATGTCGGCACATGCATGGAGTTCTAAATGTAGATGAAATTAAAAACTAATTACACAGTTTTATTGTACTCTGCGACACGAATATTTTGAGTCTAATTAATCAATTTTTAGACAATTTTTTACGCACACAAACGAAGAAATGCTACAGTGACACACGCACCCAAAAAGCCAAAATTTGGCTCCCAAATTTGAAAACTAAACAAGACAAACAAAAAGGTCAAAGGAGGCGAAAACGACACGCCACAATGGCCAGAGCAGGGGCGAGTGGACGACCGCCGCACAGAGACCCCATCCCCGAATCCCCGACGCTACGCTACTCGGCACTGGTGGCAGAGTGATCGCGTGCCGTGCCACTGCGGCACTGCCACCAGCCGGCACAGCGGCAGCGCGCCCGCGGGCTCACCGGCCAGTTCGGTGGCGCTGCCTGCCTGCCTGCGCTGCGCTGCTGAACGCCGGTGGTGGCCGCGCAGGCCGTGATCCACGGCGGGCGCGTGCAAGAGGACCCAAAGCGGAGGCAAAAGCACGGGCACCCCGCAGGGCCCAGGAGGCGGTGACAGGTCGAGGACGATCTGCCTGGGCGAACACTGGACATGTGGGGGTGGCTGGGAGCCATGTGTGACGTGAGCCCATGTCATGTCAGTTGTAGAACAGAGGGTGACGATGCCGCGAAATAGCATTTGTGCAAATGGGAGTGGATGATCATGTGGCCTACCAACTGTCCAACCCACGCCAATTATCACAACACAACCAATGATCCAGTCCAATGAGCTGTGCGGACTGCTGGTCTTCCAAAAGGTAAAAAAAGAATAGCAGGCTGTGATTGGCCAACAAAGGCGCATGCATCGTATTCATGATAAAATAACAATAAATTTATACTATAGAGAAACCAAAATAAAATAGATTAAAGGGTTTTCAAGGGAGGAGGAGCACAGAACATGGCATTGTACCACCCAATAAAAACAGAATGCTCAACCCCAGGCCATCAGCCTTGAATACACGAGGGCAACAATAGCATGTCGCAAATAATCCCCAGCAGTAAGTGGGTAATGTGCAGCTATGACCTTCCCAAACAGCTAAACCAGCAATGGAAAACTAGGCAGCAGCAGCCTGATCTGAAATTCCCCTAAGCAACTATAGCGTGCCTAGCCAAAATTTGCTAAACTGATTAGGTAACAAAGATAAGTCGGACGAACAGACGTCAGAGAGTGACCGATAAGTAAATAAACAGGCCAGACGTAGATCGGCCCATGAGAAACGAAAATATAATTTAGCTTTCATATCCCAAGGTAAGATGAACATGAAAGATGGTATTTCTGCAACCTGCGTACCTCATTGGCTGGTAAGGGTAGGCACAGAGCAGCTGCAAACAGCAACCTGGCAAAAGTCTGTATGATTCAATATCAGCTCAAGTTCAACACTCAACAGAATCAGAAGCTATCCACACATAAGCTTCAGGGGTCCATCAATTATTTCTGAACTAGAGATTGATTTCAATGAGTACAGATTTGAGCATACAATTTACTATCAAGGAAAATACAGATCTGCACATACAATTTACCATCAAGGAAAATTCATCTGATGACAACTGTCAGGTTTCCTCAGTATAGATCCCGCCCTTGAGTGATCGCATAAATCAAATAGCTCGGAAGGAACTAAGGCAACCAACTCAACTCTACCTAGTAAACTAGTAGAAGGAAGGAAAACTTCATACCACACGGAGCAGATATTACCTACCAAAGAGGTAAAAAGGCTAAACTGAGAACCGCACACTGAGCAAATTAGAACATTTATGTAACCTGCAGGCTATTCAGCTGTCTTCAGCTTTAGTTTAGCCGCCTTCTCTTGTTCTGATGTAGGTCCCCACCATCTGCATCCAAAGAACCTAAGGCATCAGTTCCTCTCCTCCTCAGGGATCGTGAAGACCCTGCATTGCTAGGTTCTCCAGCGCTTTCAGTAAAAGCCGCATCTTCCTGAATCACAGCCATGGTGCTTGAATTAGAAGCTTGATCAGCAGCTAGTCCCGTGACAATATGTGTTCCATCAACTGGCTCAGGATTTGGTGGGTTTGATGAAGTTGATGCCCCATAATGGCTTGGCCTAGCAATTCGCCTAAGTTCACTGGCAAACCTTTCTGTGTCTTCAAGGTCAGCAAATGCAAAGTGTCGCAATAAATCCATCCCTTCTGAGGGAAATGGACTTGAAGTGCGCCTTGGCGGATCAGATGCATCGTTTCCAGGCTGTCCACCACTACCTGGAGCAGATGAAGCAATGGACATAGGGTTTTCAGCTTCTCTTTGCAACCTCCTTGCTCTCAGCCTAGTAATTCGGCTAAAACGGTTTGCATTCTGAGGAATTTCCTGGGCAGCTGATTCAGGAGGCCCTTCAAATCTACTAACGCTATTCATCAAATGCTGATCAAGAATGCGCCTCCATGTAGACAAAAAACCATGTGCCTCACCAAGCCTTCTAGATATGGGCCGCAAATGGTGGAACTGCTGCCGGAAACTCTCTAGCCGATTTCCATGTGGCCTTGGTGGAATCTTGGGGCCAGATGCGTTTCCATCCTCTGCAGCCTTCTTCTCCACATCTGTGCCTGAATTCCCTCTCCCATAGATAGGAGTAATGTTCCCTTCAGTCACTTCTCCTTTGCAGACAGGGCACTCCTTATGGTTGGAGTGGACATGCAACCACTGATATAAACAAGGCCAGCAGAAAAGATGACCGCAGGAGGTAACCACTGGCTCAGCAGCCATTTCAAAGCAGATATTACACTCGAACATTGCGGCACTCTTACCATTCTCGGTTCCATCTTCCTCTGAAACACCCACAGCGGCACCATCAGCGACCACCTTGTTCTCCTCCACAGTATCATGGACAGGCTCTTCTGGCTCAGGTGGTTCTGGTGCAGCATCGTTCTCCAGAGTAGGGGCCTCTGAGCTGAGAGGTGGAAGGTCTGACCGGAACCGTCTTGGCCGGAAGTAGCGAGCCGCACTCAAGCACATCAAGCGGTGGCGCTCGGCACGAGCTGCACGATCCGGGCGGAAGGAAGAGGATGCGGTCGACGAAGACGGCCGGTCTGCTAACCGCTCGACCAGACCCAGGTGAGCGTCGGAGAAACCAAACTCGAGCTCATCAGCGAGCACAGGTAAAGCCCCTGGAACAGGCAGGGGCGGCGGCGGCATATAGGGCGGGAGCGCCTCAGGCGCGAACAGGTTGAAGGGCTCGTGCGCCGGGGTCGGCGGGCGCACCAGGTCGGCGCGGGGCGGCGAGTAGGGCGGGTGGAGCGATTCGCCCTCCGGCGGGGGCGCGTCCGCGGAGGCGGCCGAGGAAGAGGGTGACGACGACGACAGCATCGGGGTGCCGAGCGCGAGGTCGGAGCCGAGATCGGGGCGGCGGGCGCGCGGCGCGCGGGGTAGGCCGAGGTAGAGGTTCAGATCCATCCGTCTGCTGCTCCGCGCCGCGTCATCGGCGGCCATCCGGCGGGCGAGGCGCCCACCTTAGCCACGCGCTCCCCGCGCCTTCTCCTCCGCCGTCGCAGTCTCGATTCCCCACGAAGCTCACGCCTTCCTATCTCCACCCCACCATGGCACGCCCCTGCGCGGGGCACGAGCGAGCAGGCCCGCGGGAGCTGGGGGCATAGGGGGCACCGGCCGTCGCGGCGGTCGCGGTCGGCGACTGTGGATTCGGATGCGGCGGAGTTGGTGGCTGCGGTGGGGCGGCGGCGGCGGCGAGGGGTGGGGAATTGGGAATGGTGCGGGGGGGGGGGGGGGGGGGGGGGGGGGCGAGAGAGAGAGAGAGAGAGAGGGGGCCGAAGGGGAATGGGAAGCACGCGGTCCGTGCGCGAGGTTTTTGTTGTTGCGGGACCAGAGAGCCACGTCAGCGCGCAGCCGCCCCCACCGGTGGTGGTGGAAAGGAGGCTGGTCCGACGAGTTCACCGGCCGGCTGTCATGCGGCCCGCTTACAGAAAGGGAACAGATAGAGAGAGGTCGCAATACGTGTGTACTGCTGGTAGTACATGGATACGTATACGTTCGGTAGAGTCTTTATGGGCTTCCTTGGGTCTGGCCCATCTAGCATGCTCTTCAACCCAAAATGGCCCACAAGCTGGCAGGAATTATGCGAGCCTTTCTGATTAGTGGGTGCTGTTTTAGGATACCAGCTACCAAATTCAGACAAGAAATTTGTGGCATGGTCCACCCCAGTCCTCTGCACCCCCTTCCCTTTTCGTCATTTCCTATAGTTCCCAGCCCACCAACAATCGCCAGAGGCAACTTGTGTTTTTTCTTATTTACTAATATCAACATATATAAACGGCAAAGTGTACCAGCTTTATATATGAATTTATGTAAACAAATTCATACAAATTTTATAGAAAAACAAATATATGTAAACAAAAAATATAACAATGTGGTAAAAACAACTTTATGTAACAGATATTATACGAAGAAGTTTATATAACAAAGAATTTATTTTCATCAAAAGATCAAAAACAAAAAAGTTGGGCAATAATTATTGAAACCAAAATCGGGTGAAAGGATTGGAATAGAAAACTAAAGACAAAATTTGAAAATCAAAATTTCAAGAATAAAAAATAAGAAGTAAAATTGGAACAAAAAATTGGAGACAAGTTTTCGAAATAAAAATTGGATACCAAAAAAAATTATAGAACCACATAGTTGCATAATAAAAGAAAACTGAAAGGTTAAAACAAAACCTACTTGGGTCGCCACCGGTACTACTACATCGATGCGATCAGTGGGGTCTCGTCAGATCCGCTTGACACGACTCTAGCCTTCGGTAGCAAGAGCTCGTTGATGCCTTTGCTCGTCGCTGGATGTGCCCGCGTCGCTGCACTCATGCGGGCCCCATCACCTCCTGTTGCGATCGCATCGCATCAGATGCATACAGCCCCATAGGGCCATGGCAGCCCGTGCTGCCATCGACCGATTCGAGATCCGGTAGTGAAACCCATAGGGTTGTGCCGCCAGCAGCTGCTTCGAGCTTTGGTGGCCCAGATCGCTTGGCATCGAATGCGATAGGAGAGATAGGGGAAGGAGAGGGCTCAATGGCATACGAAGGTGGAGAGATGGAGAATACGGACCGCGACAAGGAGTTAATAAAAGCAATGGGCTCGATGGCCTTGGATACCTTTATAAGGAAGCTTCTCGAAAGTCCACTTATGCATGTTGTTTTTCCTTTTTTTCCTAGTATAACTTTTTGTTCGCATACAGTTTTGCTTCCAAAGTTTTTTAGATGCTTTTGTTTTGGGGAATTTTGTTCATGATGTTCGCTTCTATTTTTTTCTTAGAATGTTTTATTGGTTTTCCATTATTTTTTCTCCAACTTTTTATTCTTGATTTTTTTTCAAAGTTTTGGACCAAAACTTTTTTTCTTTTTTAAATTATGTGCATAACGTTTCTTCTAATTTTTTTGATTTCACACTTTATTGCTTCATGTTTTCTTTCTAAACATTTTTTAATATTTTGTTTCAAATTTTTTGTAAAAAAGGTTGTTCCAAAATTGTGTGCTTAAATTTTTTGTTTATGTAAATTTATATTGTATAATTTTAGTATGTAATTTTTTTTCTAAAGATTGATTGTGTGACATTGTGTGGAGACCGAACATAGGACCGTGCGTGATGAGGCAGACGGGCATACTAGCTACTCTTCCATCGTCTCAACTTAGCTTTGTGTTGAAGGATTGAAGGGCTTTCTTGTTTACATATTACCTCATGAAGGATTCAAGGTCTTATTTCTTTAGCAGTCACTTTTCATGAACCATAACATCTAGCAACCGAGACAAGCGAAAGTGGACGATAGGGTGTAGCTACCATTAAAGAAATTTTTATTTTTGGTGAAATAATGTATTCACATCTCAATATCTAAACGGTTTTAATTTGCCATTTCAAAATTAATTTACATAGCTTCACCTATTAGTCGAATGGTCTGTTTTTGTGACTATTAGCTGAATGGTCTGTGGGTTTCTCTCTAGGATACTCTAGCAAAGGATGGGAAGCTTGTGCTCATCAAGCTCATTGATGTAAAGACAAAGTAGCACAAATAAACCTTGAGGTAAGTTACATTTTTAATATCTTTGACACTTCTTTTGTTCTTGTGGAGGTACTGTTTTGGTAGTTATACTTTTGTCAGCCATCTGTGGTGGTACAACATGACAATACACTTACTCTTTTATTATCCCATTGTCTAGAGCTGCATGGCTTTACTGGGTGAATGTTCCATATAGGTCCTATACCCACCACATCTATACTTTGTTCAAATCATTCTTGATTATTCTGCTTTATAGCATTTTTCGAACCAGACAACATCTGTCAAATGTAAAATTCCTTAATACACCTTTCAACTGCTCTTTTTTCCATTTTAAGAAATTACTTTATCAGTGGCTCCCATTCTTTTCAGTATCAAGTTACGAAGATGTTTTATTAGGTCAGTCATTCTAGAGGAAACCATGGGAAATTGGTAGGCTAACTACCTGATTATCTGATGCCTCGGGTAAGGCATATGCTCTTGTAATTGTGATATGCATGTCGCTTGTTTATTCAGTTTCCAAAACATGCAAGATATTTCAGTATATGCTTGCATTTTTTCATTCATCTTTCTTTAGTTGGTGATTGTGTTGCTTTCTCATCTGCAGTTAAGGGGCTCTTGGCTATGCTTATTCAATGAGTGTTTGGTAGTACATAATGGATGGATTAGGAGCGAGGGCCTGAACCAGCAGTGAGGGAGGGCCTAAACCACCAGCTTATAGGTAAACCAATAGAAGATCCTACTTGTTATTGGAACATATCAGTGTAACAGGTTACTTCAGTTATTATTTAGCTATCATATTTTGGTGGCATTTGGCATCCTCGATTTATTTAAATATTCAGTTTTTGCATGCATTCAGAAACATGTGTGATTTTATATTATCAACCATACCAAATAAGGAACAATTGGAGCCCTCTAGTTATTAAAATATTCCAACCATGTCATGAATTCAAAACATGTGCCATCTTATATTATCGATCATGCGAAATATGGAATAGCTTGAACTCCTCCAGTTACTAAAATGTTCATACTCTGACATAAATTTAGAAAGAGTACAGTCCATTACCGGTCCTTAAACTTGTCACATTGTGTCATCCCAGTCCCCAAACTTACAAATTATAGTTTTGACTCCCTAAACTTAGCTTCAGGTGTCATCTCGATCCCTGAACTCATAGTTTGAAGATTCAACTCCCTAAACTTAGCTTCGGTTGTCAATCTAGTCCCCGAACTTGTAAATATATAATTTCAGAACATATCCATTCAAATTTAACATGTATATATGTTAAAAAATGCTTTGTTTCATTGTATCTATACATATTACTAGGATGAGGCCAAACCATGATAAATTGTAAAGTTTCAATAATTAACTATGCAGTTTTGATATATTTGTAGTTGAATCGTTGACATACCATTAATTATTGATTAGGAAAAAGAGAATATCTATTAATAAAAACTAGAGTAGCTAACATAATGAGTAGGAAAGAATCCAAATTTAACCCCTTAAGGACCATCGATACCTCGTTGTTAAAATGTCGTTTCAACAGAATAATGAGAGTTTTCAAGTTCAATATGTGTCAATATATAAATTTAGGGCATATATAAATATTAAATATGTGTCAATATACTCTAAAAATATATATTTCTGAGTTTAGGGATCGGAATGACACTCGAAGCTAAGTTTAGGGGGTTGGATATGCAATTTGAGAATTCAGGGGCCGGGATGACATCCGAAGCTAAGTTTAGGGACCTGTATATGCATTTTGTGAGTTTAGGGACCGGGATGACAAAGCGCAACAAGTTGGAGGACCGCTGATAGACTTTACTCATTCAGAAACATGTGTGATCTCCTTGCTGGAAATGCACTTAGAGGCAGTGGAGTTAGTGTGGACTTTGTTTTTTTCTTCAGACTATTATGTAAGATCCGCTCTGCCTTTCCCTTTTCAGAAACAAAGTTTGTATACTTCTTATATTTTATAGTTCAAATTTAAAAATATTAGTAATTGAAAGTGCATCTAGGCTCTCCCTAGTGGGTTTTGGTTGAGTGATGACAAATGTAACCAAAGGGCTAATGGTTTAAATTGAGTCTATGAACAGGTGATACTATGTTAAAATTCATGGTTGAAATATGTTGATGTATCCCTCTATGAATCATGGTGGACGGCGTGAAGATTAAAGGATTTAAATTATTTTCTATTTTGAATTTGAGTTAGGAACGCCGTACTATCAAGGGGGATGCGTGTTGATTGTGCCATGGATGATAAAGTGCTCAAAAGAAATAACAAGTGCACAAGAGAGACACAAAAATGCACTCACGGGCACCAGTTTTTCTGGAGCCAGATACTCCGGCAAGGGGTCGGAGTATTCTAGTCCAGAATCAGGGTCAAAGCTTCATGTTCATTTCTGGAGCCAGATATTCTGGGAAGGAGCCGGAGTATCCAACCCAGATCTCGCAGACAGCATAACGGTTAGATTTTGGGGGCCGAGTATTTATACTCCCACGCCCCCTCTTCACTTTGCCGCCGACTCCACTTGCAAGAAACACTCTCTTGAGCCTCCCTTTCACTCCCTCATCCTTCTAGAGCTAATCTTTGTGAGATTTGAGAAGGGGATTGAGTGAGCTTGTGGATTTGAGTGTGGGTGAGCATCAACTCCAACCTTGAGCACTTGAAGCATCCTTCGGCCATCGATTCGCGTTTGTTACTCTTGGAGCTTTTGCTCCTAGACGGCTAGGCGTCTCCGGCGAGCGCTCAACTCGTGTGAGCTTGCCCCGGAAAGTTTGTAAAGCCATCCCCTCGGGGAAATCATAGTAAGTAACCCTAGCTTGGCTTTTGGGCCCTAGGGGGAGGGTAGGGTTGTGGCTCAACCCGGTCTCTTTGGAGGCACCTCAATGGAGACGTAGCTTCTTTTGGGAAGTGAACTTCGGGAATCAAATCTCTTGTCTCTTGTTGTTGTGTTTGTTCCTCTAGTTCATACTTGTTCTTCGTGTTCTTCCTAGTTCATAGTTGACTTTCACATATTTGCTCCGATCTACTCGTGTGTGAAGTTTGTAGTGCAGCCCTTGGTTGGAAAGAATCCTGAGACGATTCCCCACCTTTCTATTCAAAGGAAATCAGCTAAGTTGCAAAGAACATTGAATCACGAGCTCATATATTTCTGTCACAGGAAAATATGGGAACCTGCCATCTACTCCACGACTGTCTGAGTCGGAGTATCCGGTAGGGTGCCGGAAGTTCCGGGTACTAATCCGAGATTGAGTTGAATTGTGTGCATATTTTTAAGAAGATCCTATTCACCCCCCTCTAGGCATCTTGTGATCCTCTCAATTAGTATCAGAGCTTTGGTCTCCGGATTAAAGCTTAACCGCTTGGAGAATCAAGATGTCAGGAGAAGAAGGAAAGGAAAAACCCAAAGGATCAAAGAAAGAGGTGAAGCCCAAGTACAATGATGATCGTGAGCTTGAGACCCTGTCATCCGATGATGACTCAGATTATGAAGAACAAGAGAGAAAGAAGCGGGAGAATAAGGCTAATCCTCAAATTCCCTTTGATTATTCTCGCTTAAGTTATTCAACTACATATACCTCTATCTCCATGGGCAAACCTCCTCGTTTTAAGGATACTACTTATGCCTCATGGAGAGATGAGATGGTTGCACATTTGATCGGGGTCCACCCGGCCCTTTGGAAGATTGTGTGTGTAGGTGTCAACTTTTCGAAGGACAACTCTCCTCTTTCCACGGATCAAGAACATGAAATCCATCGCAACATGCAAGCCAAAGCAATTATTCTTAGTGCCTTGGAACCGGAAGAGAAAGAAAAGGTGGATGGGATACAATCTGCCAAGAAGATTTGGGAGACACTCCAAATCAATCATGAAGGCACAAGAAAAGTTAGAGAGGGAAGAATTCGATGCTTGGAAGGAGAGCTCAATAGATTTGTGATACTTCCAAGTGAGTCACCACAAGAGATGTTCTCTAGGTTGAGCAAGATCATCAACAAGATTAGAGCACTCGGAAGCACCAAGTGGGGTGACCGTGAAGTGGTTGACAAGATATTGAGCGCATATATGGCAAGAGATGTGAACCTTCCCACATTGATTAGAGAGAAGAGAGGTTTCAAGAGGTTCACTCCCGTCGATGTCATTGGAAGATTTGAAGAGCATCTCATGACCGTCAAAGAAGCTCAAGTATCTCAACAAATGTCACAAATCTATGAGCAAATTGAGAAGGGAAGTGGTGTAGCACTTCAAGCAAGCACCAAGAGCAAAGGCAAGGAAGTGGTCAAGGTTCAAGAAAAACTCAAGAAAGAAGAGAAGGAAGAAAGTGATAGTGATGATGAAGAAGAACTTGCTCTCTTCATGAAGAACCTTAAGAAGACATTCAAGAAGACCGGTTTCTTCAAGAAGGGAAACTTCAAGGGAAAGACAAGACGAAGGTCCAACAAGCCATGCTTTGGTTGTGGGGAAATTGGTCATTTTGTGGCCGATTGTCCAACACCCAAAAAGAGAGATGAAGAAGGCCACAAGAAGAAGAAGAAGCACACCGGTGAAGCTTACCTTGGTCAAGAGTGGGATTCAACCGAAGAGACCTCCGATGATGAGGAGGTTGCAACAATTGCGGTGCAAGCTACTACCACAAGCACATCACTCTTTGGAGAGCTCACCGATGATGAAGATGATACTACTCCCACTTGTCTTATGGTAAAAGGGGTGAAGGTAGTTCCTCAATCACTCTCTCTTCCTCATGATGATGATGATAGTGATGATGATGATAAAGAAATTATGTATGAAAAACTAGCTAAGCAATTTGGTAAAAAGGCCGCTTGTAGAATTAGAATGCTAGCGGATGAATTAGAGTTAAGGGAAGAGACTCTTGAGGCTCAAGAAGAGTTGATGAGGCGTGAGCAAGAGAAATCCATAGCCCTTGAGAAATCCCTATCCCAAGAAAGAAAGGGTTTCAAGGAGCGAGAGGACTTGCTCAATGCCAAAATTGACAAATTTCATGTGCTTGAAAAGTCTCTAGCTAAAGAAAAGGAAAATGTTGAGAAGTTGACTAAGGAACTTTTCTTAGCCAATGAATCAAATGCTAACCTAAAAGGTGAAAAAGAAACACTTCAAGAAAACTTATCATGTTTGAATGCCAAACACATGGCTCTTGAAGTACAATTCAACACTCTTTGGGATAGCACTTCCTCATGCTCTAATGATGCAACCAAATCCTCTATTCCCTCCACTAGCAATGGTTGTGCTAGATGTTATAATGTTGATATAAAATCTTGTGGTACTAACCTTGCCGAAGCACAAGCTATGAATAAGGAAATAGCAATGCTCACCGATCTTCTCAAGAAAGAGAAGCCACATCTCAAGATAGGTGAGTTTGAAAGGTACTCGAAGGCTTTTGGTACAAACTACATGAAGAAATATGGCTACAAGAATGACAAGGGGTTAGGTAAGGATGAGCAAGGTGATAGAAACCTTATCCCCGTCATCAAGAACAACAAGACCTCCGGCCTTGGTGTGAAAGGTGGCTTGTTGAAGCACTTTCAACACACAAGGTATCCTTGGAGCAAGGGGGAGGAACACAAGACCAACTACACCAAGCCTATGAGTTTTGAGTCCTCTCATATTGTGTCTTATGAGTATGAGAGACCACAAACTCAAACTCAACCCAAGAAGGAGAAACTCACCAAGACCAACTTGAAGCAAGACAACAAAGTGAAGGCACATGCTCCACAAAGTACCTTCTATGCCGATTATGTGTTGGCTTGGGACCATCGTGGTAGGGTGGTTGCCAAGTATGTTGGGTATCGCACTAGAGACACATTGATCAAGAGAAATGTGTGGGTGCCCAAAGTTCTTGTGACTAACGCCAAAGGACCCAAATCTATTTGGGTACCTAAAACAAAAGCTTGATTTGTTTTTGTAGGCATACTCCTCCGGTGGAACCAAGTGGGTGCTTGATAGTGGATGCACAAATCATATGACCGGAGAGAAGAGTATGTTCACTTCATTTGAGGCAAATGAAAATTCAAGTGACAACATTGTGTTTGCCGATAATAGCCAAGGAAAGGTAAAATGTCTAGGTAAAATTGCAATCTCTACCGACCATTCAATTTCCAATGTTTTCTTGGTGGAATCGTTGGACTACAACTTGCTATCCGTTTCACAACTTTGTGAGATGGGTTACAATTGTTTGTTCACCGATAAGGGTGTGACCGTCTTTAGAAGAAGCAATGACTCCGTTGCTTTCAAGGGTGTGCTCAAGGGAAAGCTTTATCTTGTGGATTTCACATCGGACAAAGCTCAACTTGATGCATGCTTGTTAGCAAAGTCTAGCTTGTGTTGGCTTTGGTATCGCCGACTAGCTCATGTTGTGATGAGAAATCTTGACAAACTTCTTAAGGGCAATCACATTCTTGGACTAACAAATGTTTCCTTTGAGAAAGATCGTCTTTGTAGTGCATGTCAAGCGGGAAAGCAAGTTGGTGCACCACATCCACCCAAGAGCATCGTCACCACCAAGACTCCGCTTGAGCTTCTACACATGGATATATTTGGGCCCGTGGCCCACATTAGTATTGGTGGTAACAAATATGTCTTTGTTATTGTTGATGATTATTCTCGTTTCACTTGGGTGTTCTTTTTGCATGATAAGGGTCAAGTGCATGAGATATTCAAGAATTTTGCAAGAAAGGCCCAAAATGAGTTTAATTGGAAGATCAAGAAAGTGAGAAGTGACAATGGCACCGAGTTCAAGAACACCAACATTGAACAATTTCTTGGAGAGGAAGGAATTGGGCATCAATTCTTCGTGCCATACACTCCTCAACAAAATGGTATTGTGGAGAGGAAGAATAGGACACTCATTGAGATGGCAAGGGCAGTGCTAGATGAATACAAGACTTCGGACCAATTTTGGGCCGAAGCCATCAACACCGCATGCCACGCCATCAACCGTCTCTACCTCCACAAGCTCTTGAGGAAAACGGCATATGAGCTTCTCATAGGTAAAAAGCCTAATGTGTCTTACTTTAGAGTTTTTGGAAGTAAGTGCTTCATTCTAAACAAGAAGCCCAAAAGCTCTAAGTTTGCACCTAAATGTGATGAAGGTTTTCTTCTTGGTTATGCATCAAATGCCCATGGCTACCTTGTTTTCAACAAGACCTCCGGTTGTGTTGAAATAGCGTGTGACGTGGACTTTGATGAAACTAACGGCTCTCAAGTAGAGCAAGTTGATCCAAATGATGTAGATGAAGAACCTCCACAACAAGCAATTGAGAAGCTAGCCTTTGGAGAAGTGAGGCCTCAAGATCCAAGTGAGCAAAACAAGCCAAATGAAGACAAATCATCACCAACACAAGTTGAACCATCCACACCAACAATTGATCAAGATCAAGCACAAAATGGTGTCAACTCAAGTCAAGATGATCATGATGATGATGGTCCAATCCAAGCTCAATCAAGTGTACCACATCCAAGAGTCCACCACACTATCCAAAGAGATCATCCCGTGGACAACATTCTTGGAAGCATCCAAAGAGGGGTAACTACTCGTTCTAGATTAGCAAGTTTTTGTGAACATTACTCGTTTGTTTCCTCTTTGGAACCTCTCAAGGTAGAAGAAGCACTTGATGATCCGGATTGGGTAATGGCCATGCAAGAGGAGCTCAACAATTTCAAGAGAAATGAAGTTTGGTCATTGGTAGAAAGGCCCAAGCAAAATGTGATTGGAACCAAGTGGGTCTTTAGGAACAAGCAAGATGAACATGGTGTAGTTACAAGAAACAAGGCAAGGTTGGTTGCTCAAGGCTTCACTCAAATAGAAGGTTTGGATTTGAGTGAGACATATGCTCCCGTAGCTAGGCTTGAGTCAATTAGTATTTTACTTGCCTATGCTACTCACCATGATTTCAAGCTACATCAAATGGATGTGAAGAGTGCATTTCTAAATGGACCAATTTCCGAATTGGTATATGTGGAGCAACCACCGGGCTTTGAAGACCCCAAGTATCCTCACCATGTATACAAGCTCCATAAGGCGCTCTATGGGCTCAAGCAAGCCCCTAGAGCATGGTATGAATGCCTTAAGGACTTTCTCTTAAGGAAAGGTTTTGAAATAGGCAGGGCCGATCCTACTCTCTTTACATGCAAGCAAGATAAAGATATTTTTGTGTGCCAAATATATGTCGATGACATTATATTTGGCTCTACTAACAATGTTTGGTGTGAAGAATTTAGTAGGATTATGACAAAGAGATTTGAGATGTCCATGATGGGTGAGTTGAAGTTCTTCCTTGGATTTCAAATCAAGCAACTCAAGGATGGCACCTTCATTAGTCAAACCAAGTACACCACCGATATGCTCAAGAAGTTTGACATGGAGAATGCCAAGCCCATCAAGACTCCTATGCCAACCAATGGACATCTCGATCTAAATGAAGATGGGAAGGACGTGGATCAAAAGGTATATCGCTCCATGATTGGCTCTCTAATTTACCTTTGTGCATCTAGGCCCGATATCATGCTTAGTGTGTGCATGTGTGCAAGATTTCAAGCTAACCCGAAAGAGTGCCATTTGATGGCCATTAAGAGAATTTTTAGATACTTAGTGCACACTCCTAATCTTGGCTTGTGGTATCCCAAAGGATCAACCTTTAGTCTACTTGGCTATTCGGACTCCGATTATGCCGGTTGTAAAGTAGACCGAAAGAGTACAACGGGGACTTGCCAATTTCTTGGCCGGTCCTTGGTGTCATGGAGCTCAAAGAAGCAAAATTCGGTCGCTTTGTCGACTGTCGAAGCCGAGTATGTGGCGGTCGGCGCTTGTTGTGCCCAACTACTTTGGATGAGGCAAACTTTGAGTGACTTTGGTTGTGAGTTTAGTAAGATTCCGCTCTTGTGTGACAATGAGAGCGCTATCAAGCTAGCTAACAATCCGGTGCAACACTCCCAAACAAAGCACATAGATATTCGCCATCACTTCTTACGGGATCATGAGGCAAAGGGAGATATTGCTTTACGACATGTGAGCACCGAAAGGCAACTTGCCGATATCTTCACTAAGCCACTAGATGAGTCAAGATTTTGTGCTTTGAGGAGTGAACTAAATATTTTGGATTCTCGTAACGTTGCTTGAACTCTTACACACAAAATTGGTTGATGACTAGATAAGAAAAATATTTTTCTTGTGTGAGTTCTTGAAAATATTTGGCTCTTGTGATCGTTGGATCATGTTTTAGCTCATGTGATCATAGTTATGTATTGTTGTTTGCTGGCTGATCACATGTGTCAAAATTGCTTCTTATATGTCCATCTTTCTCTCTATCAAATCTTAGTCAAAATCTCTCTATCCTTCTCTGCTTCATGTCTGCTGAATGTTCTGGGGTCGGACACTCCGGGACTGGACCAGAACAAAAACATTCCGAGAAGGCCCTCGGGAAAACGGATTCTCGGAGTATCCGGTCTTTCGCGGAATATTTGCCTCCAGGTTGACCAGGGAATCATGTTGACCGTTACCGTATATTCTTTTTCTGTTGACTGGGCCCTATTCTCTCATCGGTGCATAACTGTTCGGCCCAGCCTCACCCGCTCTTGTTGACCGACCACCGCTCCCATCTCTGATCCAGCGTCACTGCTTCATGACCCCACCTGTCAGCGGTCGTCAAAACAAAAAAAATCTTATCCTCCTACCGCTTCGTCCCGAGCCGTTCCGCTCGGTTCGCGTCTCTCTCTCGCGAAGGGCGCCGCTGCTCCTCGTCTCGCGGGGCGACGGGTGCTGACCCCAGCCGTCCGGCCATCTCCTCCGCCGTCCTGCGCCGGCGGTCTGGTTCGCCGCTCTCCGCCGCGCGAGGATTCTCTCAACTGCCGCATCCCTCTCGCGCGCGCAGTCGCTGTTCTCCTCCCCAATGGTAACCCTAACCGCCAAGTCTCTCTCTCGATCTACTTGTACAGGCGGTTCTAGTGGATTTCGTTGGGTAGGAATGTTCTCTAGGTGCTGTTGAGTCTATCCTAAAAATCTTGTTGCAATCTCTTGGTTACTTTTAGAGATCGATGCTTTATCATGTTCATCCCCAATCTGTTCCTGGCAGTTGCTGTCCCGTCGGCTCATGCTCTTAATTTCATATCACCTTATGTCTTTCACTGCTCATGGATTCGTTGCCTAGCACATTGTGTGACCCAATTCTCTCCCCATCTGTTCAGGCAAATTCCAGTGAATCAGAGGGGGCTGGCAGTGAAGATGATGTTCCCATCGCTGCTCGAGCAAGAAACTTGCGTGCCAATCCTCCACGTGCTGCTCGCGATGGGGGGAAAGAAGGCTCTGGCAGAGGTGTTGGTGTTGCCGCTGTTGCTACTCATGCGGCTGCCACACCCACTGCCCGCACTGCTCGCACTGCTGCTGCAAAGCCAAAGGCTTCCAAGCAGGTCACCGGCTCAGAAAAGCGCGAGGCTCCGGTTCCTGTTGTTGAGTTAGAGTTGAGAGGGTAGGGCAGAGGTAGAGGTGCTGAGGGCATACACATCAGAGAAGGCGGGTCTGGCAGTGGCTCTGTCCCAGCAGCTAGAGAAGGGAAGAGAGCAGCAGGGAGGCCTGTTAGGCACCCTTTGGATGTGGGAAGCATAATGCTTAAACCACATCAAGCAAAGCGCAAGTTAACAGATGACTTTGATGGAACAAGAGAGGATTACAGGAAAGGGACACAAGTTTTGTGGGATATCAGATACACCAATCCTGACAATGTGCCAAAGGACAATTCAGTTGATGATGTTCGGTTTTGGAATCGCTTCCAAGCCGACTACTATGATTGTGTGGTGATGACGAAGGATAAGAAGACTGTTCCGATGCAGTGGATTGACTAGAAACACTTGAGGAATCATGGTGACAGATATATTGATCTTGTTATTCAGCTTTGTGAGAAGAAGAACGTTTACAACATCTTGCAGTTCAAGCATGACTGGAATGAGGAAATCATTGGACAATTTTTTGCTACTCTTTGGGTTGATGTTGATGCCAAACCTTATACCATGCATTGGATGACACAAGGCCAAAGGCTCTCGGTGACCTATACTAGATTTGCTAAAATTTTGGGGTTTGATGAGAGTGACCGTGAGAAGTATTGGATCCATGATGATGATGTGTTCAGTGATGGTCAGATTGCTTTCATGTACGATGAGAGGTATGGGACAATAGAGTATGGGAAGACACATGGGATGAAGCCCTACTACCGGTACATTCACAACCTCTTTCGCAAGACACTTATTCCTAAGGTTGGTGATGCTACCGGAGTTCTCAACACAAACAGAAACTTGCTGGTTTGGATGGCACCAAAGAAAGAAGATTTCAGCGTGTTTGATTTCATTTGGAATGAAATAATAGTGTGCTCCACTACACCTTCTAAAAGTTGTGTTTATGGTCCTTATATCATGGCTATGATAGAGAAGGTGACCGAGAGAGAGTTCACATGTGACATGAAACACAAGCCTTATCGCCCTCATGTTAGTGATTGGACAGCCGAGGCAAAACCCAAGAGCACCACAGCTGGACAGCCATCCACTTCTTCTGCTCAGCCTTCTTCCTCTCGAGGACCAGCCAGCTCACCGCACAAGGAAAAGTGCAAGGGCAAAAAGAACATGAGTTCCTCATCTTTTCTTAGCCGGGTAGTTCAAAATCTGTTCAAAGTGTGCACATTTCAGGCTGTGGCAGTTCAGAGACAGCAAGAGCTTCTTGTTGATCACATTCAGAAATCTGAGGAAAGGCAGAAGACAATCATGGCAAGCTTGAATATTCCACACTCCCATCCTCGTGTCTTTGCTCCTTTTCCTCCTATGCCTCATTTTGATAACTCTTGGGATGAAAATGATGATGATGAGGCTGCTGCTGAAGCTATGACTGAAGATGATCTCCTCAATGACCTTGGTGATTCAGATGCGGTTGCTGCCGAGGGAGAGTCTGAGGGGACAGCTGGGGAGGATGGAGGTGATGACAGCGACTCTTTCTAGTGCTTTCCGCTGCTGCTGCCCCTTTTTGGTGCTTGATGCCAAAGGGGGAGTGATTAGTTGCTGAGATGTTGCTGTTTGTGGGCTGTTTGTTGCTGTTTGGGGTAGATTTATTGCTGATGGAGTTGCTGATGAATTCTTTTGGAGCTGCTGCTGCTGAGGTGTTGCTGCTGTGCAGCCGCTGCTGCTGATGGTGACTGTATTCTTTTGGGTTCCAGGCCGAAGTATCCGGGTCTGTGTTGGATACTCCGGGCCTGATGGTGGCTGAAACTTCTCTTAGCTTAACTTAGGTTTCTCATGTGATGGACATGTAAAACTTTTATGTGGTGGTGTGATGTAATGTGTGCCAGGTGACACATTTGATCTTTTAGGGCTTAATTGCTAGTGTGATGCGAACTTTATGTTATTTATTCGGTGTCATGCTTATTATGGTCTTATGATGGTGTATTGTTAATTTTCACTTTGATGGTTGTATAAGCATGTCATGAGCATCACGAATTATTTATTTCACACTTTGCACTCCACGAATGCATGGATATAGGGGGAGCTCTTGTAAATATGTGCCATATGTTGAGAATGACATATATGTTGGAGAAGCGCATATTTAGGGGGAGCCACCTATATAGATGGATTCAAAATGATTATGAATTTTATTGTGAGCTTTGGTTATGTTGTCATCAATCACCAAAAAGGGGGAGATTGAAAGTGCATCTAGGCTCTCCCTAGTGGGGTTTGGTTGAGTGATGACAAATGTAACCAAAGGGCTAATGGTTTAAATTGAGTCTATGAACAGGTGATACTATGTTAAAATTCATGGTTGAAATATGTTGATGTATCCCTCTATGGATCATGGTGGACGGCGTGAAGATTAAAGGATTTAAATTATTTTCTATTTTGAATTTGAGTTAGAAACGCCGTACTATCAAGGGGGATGCGTGTTGATTGTGCCATGGATGATAAAGTGCTCAAAAGAAATAACAAGTGCACAAGAGAGACACAAAAATGCACTCACGGGCACCAGTTTTTCTGGAGCCAGATACTCCGGCAAGGGGTCGAGGTATTCTAGTCCAGAATCAGGGTCAAAGCTTCATGTTCATTTCTGGAGCCAGATATTCTGGGAAGGAGCCGGAGTATCCAACCCAGATCTCGCAGACAGCATAACGGTTAGATTTTGGGGGCCGAGTATTTATACTCCCACGCCCCCTCTTCACTTTGCTGCCGACTCCACTTGCAAGAAACACTCTCTTGAGCCTCCCTTTCACTCCCTCATCCTTCTAGAGCTAATCTTTGTGAGATTTGAGAAGGGGATTGAGTGAGCTTGTGGATTTGAGTGTGGGTGAGCATCAACTCCAACCTTGAGCACTTGAAGCATCCTTCGGCCATCGATTTGCGTTTGTTACTCTTGGAGCTTTTGCTCCTAGACGGCTAGGCGTCTCCGGCGAGCGCTCAACTCGTGTGAGCTTGCCCCGGAAAGTTTGTAAAGCCATCCCCTCGGGGAAATCATAGTAAGTAACCCTAGCTTGGCTTTTGGGCCCTAGGGGGAGGGTAGGGTTGTGGCTCAACCCGGTCTCTTTGGAGGCACCTCAACGGAGACGTAGCTTCTTTTGGGAAGTGAACTTCGGGAATCAAATCTCTTGTCTCTTGTTGTTGTGTTTGTTCCTCTAGTTCATACTTGTTCTTCGTGTTCATCGTGTTCTTCCTAGTTCATAGTTGACTTTCACATATTTGCTCCGATCTACTCGTGTGTGAAGTTTGTGGTGCAGCCCTTGGTTGGAAAGAATCCTGAGACGATTCCCCACCTTTCTATTCAAAGGAAATCAGCTAAGTTGCAAAGAACATTGAATCACGAGCTCATATATTTCTGTCACAGGAAAATCTGGGAACCTGCCAGATACTCCACGACTGTCTGAGTCGGAGTATCCGGTAGGGTGCCGGAAGTTCCGGGTACTAATCCGAGATTGAGTTGAATTGTGTGCAGATTTTTAAGAAGATCCTATTCACCCCCCTCTAGGCATCTTGTGATCCTTTCAGTAATACACAGAATCATGGATGAGTATATTTATATTATAGGTTAAGGTTGCTAAGACATAAGATTTATTGATATTTCACATTTTTACAATTGGTGATTGAGCAATACTAAATTTAAACCATTTAAATCTTTTTTAACATGCATTGTTTGATACATTTTCTTGCCTTTAGGATTCCATTTCAGATCAAGCTCATGTTTGTTATCTTTTCTTACCTTTAGAATAAATTTTTGGAGTGGATGCAAACCCATAAGGAAAATGTATGCCTACTAATTTTGATTGCGAAAACATACCAAAACATTAAGAAAAAAAATGAAACGGTAGAATAAATTTTTTTACCAAGAGTATCCATGTGTGTCTTGTTGGTAGAACCCTTGGCCGGACCCGCTTCTTAACTCCGTATGGCAAATCCTACCCCATGCCATTGGATAGCCAATTAAGAAAACATATTCCTTAACCCTAGCCTGATCTTAAACCAAACCCTGCACTTGAAATGGATCTTAATACTTAATTTTTTGGTTCATTCTCAAACAGTTCTATGATGATCTGATTACCTGCAACTATTTGCTTCAGACACTCCATGATTGTTAGTCCCACAACTTTTGTTTTCAATCCATTGCATCAATGAAACAGAGTAATATGGATCAATTTTCCTTTCAATTGAGTTCTAGAAAATAGATTGGGCAAAGTTGTATCTTTGAACATATAGATATTTAGCTCAGCTCCCAGGTTGTAAATTTGATTGCCTTGCCTTTGTTAACAGTTTCTGCTTAGCTTATAGACTCAAATGTTAATAAAGTGAAAGCAGTAAATAGATTGAATCGAAGTTGTAGCTCAAACTTTTTAAACATCAAATCCATGAGTATATGTATTTTTTTCATTTGCAAAGCAAAAGAGAAGCCTGTTATCACACCCCAAAATTTTCAACTTTGGGATGTGAAAAAAAAACACTAATGAATTCAACACTTTTATGAAATCTTTAAAATTTTCCCAGATTAATTTTGGTAGCATACAGTTTGATTGTGCACAATAATTATTTTCTAAATTAATATCAATGAATCATAAGCTATAGCTATGCTTGATGCATTCATGCTGCCGTGCATTTTTTTTTGTTTGACTAGATTTTTTTTCCTCCGTTGTATCTGTTGCAGTCCCAAAATTCATTCACGTGAATCATTTGAACGATTATGTTTTCTAGAAAATCCAATTTCTTTGATCCCTGTCGAGTCCTTTTGGGCCTGCTAGTCTCATGTATCTGAACCAGAGTCCAGTCTTCTTATTTTCTTTTTCCTTTTCCCTTTCTGTACTGGGCTGAGGCCTAGCAAAACTGTGTATTCACAGCTGATGATACCCTGGCCTTTACCTGTACGCCCTGCCTAGCCGCCCACCAGTCAGTGTGATTTGGCCAAGCCCGAGCAGGACTCGATCTCCATCGCTGGTGCCATGAATCCAGAGCACGTCCACGAAGGCAAAACCGCCATCTTTATAGCTGCGACCATCGCAGCCCCTCCTCCTTTCTTTTTCCCTGGAATTTGTGCTGCTTATTCATGCCCTAGC
Source organism: Echinochloa phyllopogon (assembly GCA_033239725.1). Taxonomy (NCBI): domain Eukaryota; kingdom Viridiplantae; phylum Streptophyta; class Magnoliopsida; order Poales; family Poaceae; genus Echinochloa; species Echinochloa phyllopogon. The sequence continues at coordinate 22,685,073 of BTCW01000012.1, forward strand.
CGCCTCTATAGTGTTTGTCACCGCCGCCAAAACCGCTCGACGGAGCCGCTGTCGATGATGAAAAACCAGCACCCTGATCTGCCGTGTCAGTCAACAACGCCGACGAGGATCGCTTGGACCCCAAGCTTCGCCGAGACGTCGTCACAAAGAAGGCCATCACGGGATCGCCCTCGCTGTCGCTGAGCAGGAGTCCATGGCGCCAAGGTCATCGAACTGCAACCGTCATCATACTCCTGCTATTTATTTATATGCTTCTGTTTAATTAGGATGGTATAAACTTACATCTGTTAGTAATTAGGTGCTAATAAAATTTGACCAACTTTAAAATGCTTACTGCAATATGTCAGCCAACCCATTTGCCTCAGTCTTGTATGTCATATTACATTTGCTGAGTACGCCATGTACTTACGCTTGCTATTTTCCAAACTATTTGGTTCCATATCAATAATGCTGCTCAGAAGAGGAAGTCGTTGTGAAGTTGATGCTGAAGTCTAGGCATACGCAACCCCCAGTCGACTTTTTGTGAAGTTTGGAGCCGGATACGCTATTTACTCTGATAGACTTCTAAGTCATCTATATTTATTTTATGTGATATTATATCTATTATTCACTACTGGTTTACTGTATGTATGAAAATTGATCCTGACATACATACAGGGTACACTTGGTTTGTTTTCTAAAACCGGGTGTGAGTGTGTGACACCTATGCTCATTTCCCTCCCTTCGATTGCCTGCATCTACACTTCTGCTCTTTTTGCATATGATCCTCATTAAGGAATAGTGATAAGTACACTGTTGCAACATATCATTTATGTATAATTTAGCTGAAACAAATCATGGTGTGATCTTGATGTGCCCTTTATCTTGCCAATTATTTTGAAAATGAATTTGTTTCAGCGAATTCAGTTTTCGATTAGATAATGTTTCTTTTATGATATTTGATATATTTTGAGATAAAATTATGAAGCAAGTGCTCTACTAATTTTGTAGGATACTCAATTGTCTTGGATTATGGCGCATTTGTTTTGTCTGATAATTTCAGGTCTTGCTGTTGTGGTTGCAACCAAATCTGATACCTAAAGATTGATCTAATGGCTTTTAAATTTTTTTGGGGTTCTTATTGAGCTGAGCAGCCCATTTGGCTAAGTCTACTGGTAAGTGTCCGCTTGTTGATACATTTAGTGTTTTGTTGTGCCCCACTTAAAAATGCAGATAGTTCCTTGATCCTTCGAAGTGACTAGGCATTATATAAGTTTGAACTAAAGTACAAAATTATAGGGATCACCAACATTAAGGCCCTGTTTGGCAGAGCTCCCAGAGCTGATTCTCTGGTGAATCCAGGAGGAGCTCTGCCAAACAGTTTTTCAGCGAGAAGTGATTCTCTGCTGATTCTGAGAAGTGATTCTCTGAAATGAACTAAGGGGCTGGGCGCTGAAAAAAGTAGCTTCTCCTGATTCTGTGAAGTGATTCACCATCCTGATTTTGATAGTTTATGCTAGGAAATTAAAGAGAATCACTTTCAGCCACGGAATCACTTCTCTCAGAGAATCAGCTCCCACAGAGAATCAGAATCAGATGGAGCTCTACCAAACAGGCCCTGATATTGTACCAATACTTGTTAGTTACAATCTACCATGACGTGGAGCTATCTTTTTTTCTGGAGTACTATTGAAGATAAAAAAGATAGACTTCAATGGTGACCATTGGCAGCTTTCCTATGGGAGATGAAATTTGTCATTGGAGTAGTATATGTCTATCACTATAGCTCCTCAATGAAATATTTCCATGGTTGTATTTGACAAGTTATCTGATAGATATGCTCCCTGGCCATTTGATTGGGAGACTAGCCTTTGTGAAAAGATTATGATTGATGACAAGTTGAGCTTATAGGGGGTTGTTTTCTGCCACATAGGCCACTTGAATTTACAGACCTACTACTAGACTTAGAATTTTTTTATGTGTTATTTGGCTACTACTTGACTACTAGACTTATAAAGTATTTTTCCTGTGGGTGCAATGTATTGCACTTTTCAAAGCTATACCTAGGGGTGGATATTCTGATTGTGACTAGATTATCAATCACATCAATTATTTGAAGAAGCCAATCTTAAGAATGCATCTTTTACGGTCTGAGTAAAATAAAAGGCATGGGTTTCTCCTTTCAATATTAAATCACACATATTAGGCTCTGCTGATGTTCACTTAAAGAAGTTTTGTAGCTAGCATTAGAATTATAAGGCCTTTATTTACAGGCTATAGTTCTTAATTTTGTATATATGTTGAATACCATATTTGAAGATGGTGTCTTCAAAATGATCCAGTGTCTGGACTCCATTCCAGTCCTTGTTGCCCCGTATGTTGAATTTTATTGACATCTAGAACTCAAGTAAGCACCGCACTGTCCATTTGCAAAACTCCAAGTTTCATTGGTTATGTACTTATATAACCCTGATAGTTAAATTCGGGAATAGAATGATGCTCATTTTATTTTTCTTGGATGGATTTCAAGATGAATCTAGCAATTATACCATGTTCTAGTTTTTTTTATCAATTACGATGACTAGTCTAGGCATCTTTCTGCTGTAGAGACAAACCTTGAGCCACTGGGCAGTGTCACATTCTTGAGATCATATCGATCCGCTGATATAAGCATTATACCATAGTTTCCTATAGTACACTTGCGATAATGTGAGTTGAGAGACTTTGTTCTATAAGCGGGTCTATGGCAATTCAAAACTGGAAAATGCCGTTTTCAAGGAACTGGAACTTGATTTTATGGCCTCTTAAATACAATAATGTTATTGCTCCATATGACTTTGATAGCTTTTCTTAGTGATGACAATTTGATTTCACACATAAAATTAAAATATGAAAAAATAACTCAGCTTTCTCTCACCTCAAGGTTATGCCCACCCCAGGACATTGCAAGTCTCATCTCAAGAATAAAACTAGATTGGCTGTGTTTCTTTGAGGTGGAAAAATTTTTCCACCCCGTTTGACCAATAATTAAGGGTATTAAATAAAGTCATTTTACAAAACTACCTTCACAACTCTGGGTTAATTCACGAGACAAATCAAATGAGGCATTTGACCGCATAATTAGAGGATGGTTACTGTAGCATTATTGTAGTAAATCATGGACTAATTAGGCTCATTAGATTCATCACGCAAAGTTACACACATCCCTAAAAAGGTTTTGCAAATAGACTTTGTTACTTCATACATACAAGATTCCCTTTGGAAAAATATTTTCTGAAGCCAACAAAACACAGCCATTGTTAAACTAAATTTGGCTTCGCAACAGTAATATGTTTTTCTCGACAATGTTCTTGCAAACCTTACATAAGCTGCTTCATCTTGTGATGCAATCCAATCTAGTTCGTTTTCTACCTCCTTTGATGCAAATGGCCATGTAAGGTCTATTTTATTTGTTATATTAGGATGTTTGGTTGCTTATAGTGATTCATTTATGTTCAGAAGTTCTAACTGGAAAAGACAGAAGCCAGCTTCACGAGTATGGTTGTGTGTCCAAGGGACTTAACCTGGAGAATGGCAATTTTGTGGCCAACAAAGGGACCCCCCACTACAGAGGAGCAACTAGATCAAGTGGCATATGGTTCATGAAGGGAGCCAGACCAGAAGCCCCTTGCTCGAGCTAATGGGAAGGAGTCCTATCGGTTTCTTTCACGAAGTTGATTTATGTTTCATGCTTGGCCTGGTTGTGTAACATTTCGGTTTGTCATGCATCATCACCTCGTGGCCTGGCTTAAGGAAGTTACCTTACCTGTTACAAAAATCGCCAATGCACTTGTTCACATCTTCAAATGTTGATATCAATTTATTATCATATATTTTTACTTGACTGACTGTTCTTCTGGTCAATATCCTCTAAAGCTCTACTACTAAGTACCATGACTCTCGTTATTCTTTATGAAGTTTTTGGTGAATTCGTTTGTAATGTTTTGCAACTGAAAAAAATATCCCTAAATTAATAGCTATATACTATGTGGTCACCACACCACTTTTATGGCCCACTTGATTATTTTCCTGGAACAGGAATGCTGGTTACAAAACTAGCTTCAATTTATGTATGAATTCAGAGCATTTTAAGTTAAATTTATTTCCAAATGCCAATATTCATGTTTGCCTTCAAGTTTACACAAAAAATATCACGTATGGTGATTTTACTTGGTGAAAATAATGAAACAGCTTCAATAATAATCAGGTAGCACAATAGTGGCCCGGCAAGAAAACTAAACATTGGCACGCCATCGAAATACCATAAAACAGGTAGTTTAGCACCAAGTGGCATCCTTGTAATTAGACAAAGCAAGACAATTTTGCAGTGCCATGACAGAAATTATGGGTTAGTGGCCCCATAATGATAATTGTAGATCACCCTTGGTTTAGCATTAATTCTTGTTTACTAAATTTTTTATTAATATGTGCACACATTTAGTGGTTATATGCGGCTTATTTTTCTTAATTATGTATGCTTTGTTTACTTAAATTCTTTTAATTTCAATGAATATTTTACTATGGATAATAAAATTTCTGTGCCACCACTTAAGCTTGGGCATACTCTTTTTATACACGCACCCTACTAGTTACTCGAAAAAAAAAAAACCCCCAGCCCCACTCCACTTTCCCCGGCCTCGAGCTGCACCTGCAGTCTGCACGGCACCCACCGTGCATCCAACGCCACCGGCCCTCACCACTTTCCCCACCCGACAGCGCCGCCGCCGCATCAAGCCCTAGCACTAGGAATCCCACCCCAAGAATCGCAAGAACCCCGTCGAGTCGCCGCCGGCCGCCTCGATGGGGTGCGGGCAGTCCAAGATCGATCAGGAGGAGGCCGTGTGCCGGTGCCGGGATCGGAAGCGGCTGATGGCGGACGCCGTGGCGGCGCGGAACGCCTTCGCCGCCGCCCACACCGGCTACACCGTCCGCCTCAAGAGCACCGGTGGCGCGCTATCCGGCTTCGCCCACGGCGAGGCGCCCGACCCTAGCCTGGTGGCCTCCCATTCCCACCACGCTGCGGCGGCGGCCGCCGCGGCATCCGTCTCGGCGCCGCCTGGTCCCTCAACCGCATCCGTCATCACAGCGCCTTCCCCGCCACCGCCGCCATTCGCTGACTTCTCCCACTCCAGCCTTCAACGGTCCTCCTCCACCCCCAACATCCCTATGCCGGACAAGAGGGTCGCTGCCAAGATCCGCCCTCCCGCTGATGCTGCTATCCGAGAGGAGGATGAGAATGAGGAGGATGATGGTCATATCAGGACCGAGAGTGATGATGACGAAGAAGACGAAGATGACGACGAAGATGACGATGACGACGACGACGATCACCATGAGCATGACGATGTTAGCGTGGATGGCATGGTGCACAGACAGCCACCAAAGCGGGCTGTGATGGATAGTGTGGGATCTTCTCCAGTGACACCGCCTCCACCACCACGGCTGAACCAAACCCCACCAACCCCTGCCACCACAACGCCACCGCCTCCAGTGCCGGAGTCACAGATGGCTACCTGGGATTACTTTTTTGGCCCAACTCCCACGCCACCGCCCACCCTAGAGCAGCCTGCTGATGAGACTTGGATGGAAAGGCGTGAGAAGGAGCCAGTGGCTGAGCTGAAGGCGCCTGTGGCAAAACTAGCTGTTAGTGAGCCAGCTGCTGCTGAGGAAAGGCCACCACAGACGGCTACAGCGAAAGAGAAAGCAATTGAGGAGATGGTGGCTAATCTACCGCCATCGAAACCTATTGTTAGGAAGCCACCTAAGGCGCCTGGCCCACTTCCGGCTGTACACTACCAGCCTGCCTCGTCGATGGGTGCTGTTGAAACTCGGAAGGGGAGGATGATGGCTGCATCAGGAACTGCTAGCTTGCTACAGATTGTTTCTCAGCTTGATGATCACTTCCTTAGAGCTTCAGAGAGTGCGCATGATGTGTCAAAGAAACTGGAGGCCACCCGAATGCATTACCATTCCAACCATGCAGACAGCCGAGGCAAGTATTCCTGCTCAATTTCTTTCCTGATCTATAGTTATTTGATGCTGCACACCCATTGGGTCAGGAAATATAACGTGTTAATGTTTACTATTTTTAGTATAGCAAAATGTGGAGACTAGAATTCTTCACTTCAGCTTGTAGTGTCACTATCATGAGATGCATCATTTATGACGCTTTGATTGAATATTTGATCTTTTTTCTGTGGGAACTGGACATGTCTAGGGACCTTTTGATTTTTTAGCTACAGCACCTTGAAACTTTTATTGTAATGGCCTTTTTTATATAAACCATATAATACCTAATTTTAGTGCAAGTTCACCAAGAATATTATCTTTGTCTTTTGTCCAAGCTGATTAGTTTTATTTGAAGCTTTATTGTTATGCGAATATAAAATTTGTCTGAAGCTATTGTGATTTAACCCACTTTCTTGCTTAGTGTGCAACACTGGAGAAAAATGTTTTTAGAGAGTAAATGACATGCTAGGTACCATAACTTGCACGGTGGGTGCAAGTTGGTCATACTTTAAAATGCTAGAATATATCACAGATTGTGTTTAAGTTGTGCAATTGTGGTCAAATGCAAACTCTATGGATCTTTGCAAAAAAAATAAACTTATATGAACTTATCTCAAATACATCGACACTATTCTCATCAGCCCTCTTTTCAGTGACCAATGTGTTTCTTGGCCTCAAAACTACAGGCATAGGAACAGTAGAAGAAATTGCAAATTCGTCCCAATTAATGCCATCCACGATGTCCTGGTGATCAACATACACAGCCAAATTTCTGAACTTAGGAGCCAAAGCAACCATACTATTAGTGTCAGCATCACATTTGAGCCTTCTTAGACCATCATTATTCTTTTTCAGGCAACAACCAATACAACTTAGTTTTATATTTTTTGATGCCCCATAGTAGTGACCAGGAATAAAATTCACTATGGTCAAAGCAATCAACCTTGTCATCGACATATGCACTATTACTTCCAGATCCACAGAAAAACCAACCATGATGCATCTCAACACTGAATTTATCATCATCGGGGCCTGTATGACCAATTTGTTGGGTGCAACAAGGGCAACATATCACATACATGTCAATTTGTTTATTTATACATATTTTGCATTAAAAATATCCTATATAAATGCCAAAATGTGCTGAAAGGAATACAAAGTCCATGCCTAAAAATAATCAGAGATTATTAGAAAACTACTAAGCTAAAAATGGACGCACAAATCTGACCATATGCACTACAATTTACCTTAATCATTTATTACATGCAGTCCCCGTAAAATAAATCTATGAACCCTAAAATATGAGCCAACCTTTTATAAGATATGAGCCAACATTTAAAATCTACTATACTAGCACAGATAGGAACACGACCATGCATGTATTATTTACTGAAACCATACTTAGCAGATTATTGTAGCCATCGGAAATCAAAGGCACTCACCGTATGGAGGTGGCAATGACCCTGCAACTTGACGCACATGTGCCATCTGTGGCCGCCGCCGCGGATGCCGTGATCTGTTTGACTCTTTTTTTTGCCGTTTGATGCGGTGATTTTTCTTGTGAGATCTGTTGACGGCGCCGACGTTATCATGCACTTGCGAGCCAATGAGATCAAGACTCAGTAAGAAAAAAATAAATGTGCGGGTGATTAGTCATTGGAGAAAATGATGCTTTTGCAAAGATTTGTCCACGTCGGAGGTGACATGGCAAGGCAACTCAGCCATAGAGTCCGCATTTGACCATAATTGCACCACTTAAATATAATATATGACATATTTGAGCATTTTACAAGAAGTATGACCTACTTGCACCCACCGTACAAGTTATTATACCTGGCATGCCATTTACTCTTTTTTAGAAGTCTAGTTGTGAGGTGTTACAGCCACCTCATTGAATATATTCATCTTCGCTTTGTCATATTATTACGCCTTGAAATAATTAGTGAACTGAAATTCTCTGTGTCAAGCTATGGTAGTCATCAATTCAATTTGAATTAATGGTTTAACATTGTTTAGATACATCTACTCATTTGAAGTGGCAACACTCAGTTGGAGCCTAATATTTTGCTGTTATACCATGTTTACATATTGTGGCAATGTTCTCATATTCCATTTCTATTTGCTGTGCTTCCTTTTATAGGTAGTTTTTATATCATGCAGGTAGTCTATGCCAACTTTTGATTTGGGTAAAAAGCCTTTGTCTAGTTGAGTGTGTGATGCAAAGTTCATAATTAGTTCATTGAGCAATGTAATTAGGACGCTGTGAGTAGAGGATGGTTATTTTGTTCATAAACTAGTCATTAAGTACCGTTTGATTACTATAATATAACCGAAGGCTTTTTGACTGTTTTATGCTTTCAACACAAATTTCTGTAACATATAAAAAAAACTCGACCAGGGAGGAGACTCCACCCGGGCTTTGTTCTAAGAAGGTGCCGTGCTTCGAACCCGGGTCGGACGGAAGTTTCAACGACTTCCAGAGTTCGACGCTCTAACCGGTCCACCGCGAGAAGCTAGGCATTTCCGTAACATATAAATATGTTTGTTTCTTTAATTTCGTTATGAACCAACTACATAAACCCACAGTAGTTGTGTTAAAATGTTGTAGAAAGCCCAGATAGGGTGGTATTTTGGCCTGAGCATTGCATAGAACTACAGTAATGTAATAAAGTGGCAAGTGGTTCTTACTGGTACATAACCGATTCCATCTGTGGCTGACACCATGGACACCGCTTGTTGGAAATCGGATAAATTTGTTGGTTAGATGAGAAAATTATATGTATCTTATTGCTAAGATGCCATTTATCTATAGCAGATGTTCTGTAAAATATGAAAACTATATCTTGCATTTTCCAACTTTCTACTTGCCTTTTGTGCTTCCAAGTTAGATTTTAAATATTGTCAAATGCTCACATCATACTGTCAGTTTTCACAAACTTCCTGTGACAGCTGCCATTATCTGTACAGTTAATAATCAGCTATCTGAAGCAACCAAGGGAACACGTTGAATAAGTCAGTAAATCTTGTAAATTTAATCTGAAGATACACTTGTAGCTTCTTTTCTCACCTTTATTGCCTTCCACTTTTGACTGAGCTTCAGTTTTCTCATTATGAATTTGCCATTTAACTTTCTTTCTAATTCATGCACAGCGTCATGTTGAATTTTCACTTTCCTAACTTTTTCTCTTAATGATTTTAGGACATATTGACCACTCTACAAAAATTATGCATGTTATCACATGGAACCGCTCCTTCAAGAACTTACCCGACCATGATGATCTGAATGATAATTTTGAGATTGATGATAGATTCGAAACTCATGCTGCGGTTCTAGATAGAATGCTTGCTTGGGAGAAAAAACTGTATGATGAAGTGAAGGTAACATATACTCAACTAATTTGTTAACGTGAGTTCTGGTGCTATTTTTTTTTTCGAAATTGTCTCTGGCCTCTTTTGTTTTAAATGTGAACACAGTACATTGGAGCAGTTCTGTGTTTTTGGTTTTATTTACTTCACTCACCGAATTTAAAATGTTTGTCTTAGGCAATTGTAACCATTAATGAAAACATCTCTGCAGTTACATCTGTACTGTTAGTCTATTCTTGAACTTCTGGAACATAAACTAGCTGTTACTGTAATAGACCTTTTGCAACTCATATCTTGAATTATTCAAGTATCGTTAACAATGCATCAGTCTGTGGTTTCCCAAGAAAATGATCTAGCTTATTGTAGGGTTGCTGGCAATTATTATTCAAATTGCAATTACTTGAAATCCTACCACTAAAAGGGTACTCCCTCCATCCCAAAATAAGTGTTCATTTAGAAAATTTCAGACAAACTACTACTCATGACAAATGACCATGTTGCCCCTTATTACTCATACTTTCTAAATAATGCACACGCGTTGGAACTTGAAAACTAGTATCAACTAACTATTTGATTGGCTCAATACACTTCTCGATATACTTTTTCATTAATGTGGGGCTTAGATTAATTATATGTGTGCATCCCTATGAGTTAAAAGAACACTCTTTGTGGGACAAAATTTGAATGCTATATGAACACTTATTTTGGGATGGAGGGAGTACATACCAAATGAGAAGTCATCTGGCAAGTTAAGCAGAGTGTGAATCGAACTACTTAATACAAAATTTAGGTCTTTGTCTCATTTTCTATGCTTGTTAGTATTGTTTTTCTCTTCAGTTACTAACAACCCTGTTTTCTCTGCTTTGCCATTCCTGCACATGTCAAATTAGGCTGGGGAACTTATGAAAATCGATTATCAAAAGAAGGTGACTCTATTGCAGAAACAAAAGAAACGGGGTGTTAAACTTGAAACCCTGGAGAAGACAAAAGCTGCCGTTAGCCACTTACACACAAGGTACATCGTAGATATGCAATCCATGGATTCAACGGTTTCAGAAATAAATCGTCTTCGTGATAGACAGCTATTCCCAAAGTTAGTGGACCTTGTTGATGGGTGAGTATTCTTTTGCAGCAAGTGGCTCTCTTGTAAATTTTGTTGTATCATCACCTCTGGTGTGCATTTCATTTACTTGCAATGAATTGTATAAATGATATGCCCTGCCTGGTTGTCTGTTACCTTATTAGTGTTCTTCATGCCAATGTGCTGTAATTAGCGTCTACTAGTACCTAGTTCTTATCACTAGCCCATTGGAACCTAGTATTTTTCTTTATTGCTGATAGAGGTGATGCTAAAGTTTTATTGTGACATTGAACAGTGCAGCAAAAACTAAAAAAAAAAACATACCGTAAGAGGCATGGAAGTCATCCAAGAGCCAGTGGTAGCCATTGATTGTTTTTAAGGTGCCACCTGCACCTCAGTTCTTTTTACTTTTCCTTTTGGGATGCTGTCAGGGTCTCTAATAAACAGTTCTGATATTACTTTCTATACAGATGTTAGCAAACTTATTAGCGATAATGTATTGAACTTCAGTCTGAAATTTTCCTTTATTATTTAACATGACAACCCTAAATGTTTCTATGCACATTTCTGCTCAATTTTGTTTCAAGAAAAGAACTGGCTGCATGGATTATAGGACTACAAAGAAAAAGAAGGATATAGGGGGTATATTTACTACTGCAGTGACATTGATATTACCTTTCTGTAGACTTTTGTGTTTTAGAAGTAGCAAACAACTGAAGATGTGCCTTCACATACACTTTTTTGTTATATTGTAACACACTACTCACAGATGTCTTGCAATATCACCTAACTGATTTTTCTGGTACATAAAGCATTACCAATACTATCCAAAAAGGATTTTTAACTCTTGGACATGCCAGTCATGTTTTGAACTTCGACTGTTTTTATGTTTGTCATGTGCAAACTGGTCACTACTCAACAATGATTTTCTATTAAGTGTTTGAATCTTTCAAGCATACTAGTCGACAATCTGATTTATAGTCAACAAGGCCTCAACTCCATCATTTTGGGAGCTTGATCATTATTGAACCACTGCAATCGCTGTGTTTTTTATGGAACCTCGCCCAATGTTCAGAGCATCTTGACTCTAACCGTTGAGGAAGTGAGGCTTTGGGGTTTGGCAGGAGCCTGGGGTCTCCTTCCTCATGGCTTTGCCATGGGAGGATGTCTAAGCTTGGCCTGGTCAAGGTAGTTTTTTCTTAGCACGGGCGCATATGTAATTTTTTAGAACCAGGGTGTGAGTGTCTGAGTGTGTTGTGTGGGTTCTTTACCCTAATTATCTTAATATAATGATGCGCAGCTCTCCCGTGTGTTCGAGAAAAAAAACGATCTGATTTGTTGGTTGGTATAGTATGATAAAAGTTTCTGCGAAGACAGAAAAGTCAGTTGGATTCCATATTATGTGTATTATTGGTGTCTGCGGGTAGAAAATATGTAATCCTATTAAAAAAGCAGATTTGTCTCTTTAGACTTTAGTCAATGTTAAAAGTATCATATTATGCTTTTAATCAGCAGGTGATCACAAAGTAGTAAATTCATGATCCTTGTGATGGCCACAGTAAACAATAAAATGGCTTTGCATCTTTTGTAAAGATTTATCTTATCGAGTGTGACAAAGTGTGCTGTATAATTGGTTGCTGTTCTAGACGACTGGTAATCATTGGAAGTTTTTTCTTACCATTTCCCCATATTTACCTATTGCAGAATGGCCAAAATGTGGAGTGCTATGCACCGTCATCACAGAAATCAGTTCGTGATCATTTCAGGAATCAGAAGTTTTGAGATTCCTCCTGTTCCAAGAGAGACAACTGATTTGCATTACAACCAGACTTGCGAACTAGGGGACATTGTTAGGGAGTGGCACATACAGTTTGAGAAATTGATGGACAATCAGAAAGCGTACATCAGAGCACTCAATGCATGGCTGAAGCTTAATCTCATCCCAATCGAGAGCAACATAAAGGAGAAGGTCTCGTCCCCTCCAAGGCTGGTAGATCCACCTATCAAGAACCTGCTGCATGCCTGGCATGACGAACTTGAAAGGCTTCCAATTGAGCTTGCAAAAACTGCCATCAAAACCTTTGCTGAAGTCATAAGCAATATTGTACACCTTCAGGAGGAGGAAGTAAACCTGAGGAGGAGATGTGATGAAACTCGCAGGGATCTGACCCGAAAAAGGGCACAGTTTGAAGACTGGCATCAAAAGTACATTGAAAGACGAGCAGCCTTAGGTGAGGATGCGAACCCTGAAGCAGCTGAAGTTCAAAACATAGATCCTGTCGAAGACAGGAAACGTGCCATTGAGGAATTAGAGATTAGGCTGAGGGAGGAGGAGGGGCACCACCTTAGGCACGCCAGGCAGGTGAGGGAGAAATCACTTGCAAACCTCCGGACACACCTGCCAGAGCTCTTCAGGAACATGGCTGATTTTTCTTACTTTTGCCATGACATGTACACCAATCTGAGAAAAACTGCCACCCTGCCGAAAGATGAAATCCAAGGTTGATGCCGTGTGTTTGTAATCGTACTCAACGAGCTGGTACGATTTGTTGTAAGTATTTGCTGGTACCTTTGAATCCTGAGGCTGTCTGGAATCTGATGGAATGGGTTTTGCAGAGTTAGTCGGCATTAATTATGTTTGTAAATTGGAATGGTTGTTCTAGGGTCCCATTGTTTATTGCCACCCTCTGTTCTGCATCGATGTCTTATTTCAAATCTTTCTGTCTCGATCGCTCCAGCTGAAGCTGAGCCATTATTTTGTTTCTGAGCTCACTTGTTTGATGCCAGCAAGTTTCTCGGCGTGGGCACTGGAGAGTGTCGGAGAGAGCAACAGGTCCAAGGGCACGGCACTCCATTTGTCGAAGGCAGCCTAGGGAAGGAAAACAAATCGAGAGTTTATGCAGTATTAAAACTTATAATTCATCATGAAGCAAGAAGCGAGTCTGACGAATTTGACATCCTGATGCCATATTTCTCTTTAATTTGCAATGTTTGATTATCATATTAAGACCTGCACCCTTTTCCTCATTGACATTTCTTTTGTCCTTAGCAGGGACGACAGAAGATCTGGGGAAAAAAATCACATTTCTTTTGAAAATAACAAATTGTGTCAAAAAGGACTTTTACATTTCTAGTAAACAGTTGTGCTTGCAATTCCTTGATAAGAAAATCAGTGTTTGGCTAAGCTTTTGGATAAAAAAGGCCCCTAATTTAGCCCCTAATAGTTGGTAATGAGAAGGCATGACTTCAGGTTCGACTTTCGAGATGTCAGTTAGAAAGGTCTGATATGCATGTAGCAAATTTCTTTATCCTTTACAAAAAAAACTTACCAGAAATTGTGACCCTATTAAATTGACAAGTGAAATATTGTAGATAGTCAAACAATATTTAAAACAAATCAGGAAAGAAGGGCGTCACATTAAGGGCCTGTTTGGTAGAGCTCCATCTGATTCTGATTCTCTATGGGAGCTGATTCTCTGAGAGAAGTAATTCTGTAGCTGAAAGTGATTCTCTTTAATTCTCTAGCGTAAACTATCAAAATCAGGATGAAGAATCACTTCACAGAATCAGGAGAAATCAGCTCCCAGCCCCTTAGTTCATTTCAGAGAATCACTTATCAGAATCAGCAGAGAATTACTTCTCGCTGAAAAACTGTTTGGCAGAGCTCCTCCTGGATTCACCAGAGAATCAGCTCTGGGAGCTCTGCCAAACATGGCCTACCTATACATTAGATAAAACTTCTACCTGTTTATTTGATTTTGTACATAGTATATCATGTGGTTGTGAACTAAAACCTTATGTACAACATTCATAACACAACTGCAACCAAGTTTAATTACATGCGTGAGCACTGCACTGAAATATTATGAATATTTACAAGACACGAGGTTCCAGATGTAGGCTGGTAGGCACACTTGGAGTAGTAGTGAAGTTGTACGCTCTGCTGGCTGGATGCAACTTTAGTGCAAATCAAGAGCTTACTGATGTCGAGCTGATTCTGTGCTTGAATTGTCTCCAGCATCTCCCACTCTTCGTCTGAAAACTCCTCGCGATCTTTAGCATGGCTCCCCACCGTCTTGTCCTGTTAAGATCACTATTGTTCCGATTCTTCACTAGGGAAGAAGTAACTGCTTTTTCAGTAGCGACCAGGGATGGTTGAAGCCTGGTACTCCTCTCTTTCAGTGCAATAACTTTTTCAATAGATGCTCGAATGCTCGATATTTCTCCTTTGCAAGAGGGAAACAAAAGACTGATTGTTTCAAACTTGTACCGGTTATATATGGACAGGAAAAAAAATGAGGTACAAGAAAGTTGTTTCAAGTACAAGAGACTGAATAAAATACTTATATCAAATACATCAAATTGAATTAGTTGACCTGGATTACTAATAAACAGAATTACGCTTTATTTGCAGAAGCTATTAATCATGCCTTATCCCTAAAACAAGTTGCTTAGCAAAGCAGCTAAGAACCATAAACGGAAGAATACACTAGCTGTCCCTAAGCTTTATCATGTTTTTCATCCGATCCAGGCCACCAAACTTTTAATGTGAAGATCTTTATGGACAAAATGGGCCTTGCTTCAAGACACAGGGATTTGAGACAAGGGAATCTGCAAATCACCACGGTTGTTTTAACCTTGCTGCCGATGCTTTGTCACACATCTTAGATAGCACCCCCCCTTAGTTCCAGGTGGGCTGACACATTTGCAATATGCTGATGGCACTGTCATCATGATGGCTTGTGATGATCAGTCGATCTCAAACCTGAAGTTTCGAGTATTGATATCCAGAAATCCCTTATCCACATTGTTCGAACATATGGCTTTCTTTTCAGCTCCATTTCTCACTTCACATTTCAAGTCCAAGTTAGGCAGAGACACATTTGGAGAAGAAGAGAACAGTTCTGGCAAGTTAAAATCATCATTCAAATTGCATATGCTAGTACAAGTTACAGGGTTTGTAAAATCAGTTAATTGTTGCTCCTTACAACCATCTGCACATGAATTGCCCTTTTCATCAAAGATGTGTGGTGAATTATTAACAATGTTCGATATTACAAATAATTCAAGCAAAGTGCATTGATCATCTATCTTGTCGGATGACTTGTTATTTTCATTCTTTATGAGAAGTCTGGATACTAGTGTATCGCTGACTCGCTGTCAGATGTACATGATTTTTTATGTAAGTCATCTTCCAACTTGTGGAGTCCAGGAGTACTTTCTGTACAATTCTTTTCCAAAATTATCAACATTTTCAAGCGAATCTTGAATTTCACAAGACTTTGAGATATCATGTATCCTTTGAGTTTCTGAAAATCCCAATGGCTTTGCCTTTTCAAATAACACCTGCATGTCGTAATTATCTTCTGATTCAGGGAGTGTTTGGAATGTTGGAACATTTAGCATACTATGTGATGTCTCTTTATTTTCATTTGAGCAAAATCCAACAAATAAAGTGTCCAAGTTACAATTAGAGAATCTACTCTCCAAATAGATTTGGATATTTTAAACAGGCCACATTACTCAAAGTGAGTCACTTTGACATTTTTTTTCGAGTTCCTACAAGAGAGACCATTAGGAATGCAAAGCCTGCATGCCCAAAAGACCAATATCTGTTTCTAAACAAGTAGTTCAAACTTTCTCTTCTAAAGTTGAAAGGTGGCAATGTGTCAACTTCGACATCTTTGCCTTGTCTTCAGTTGTGGTCACTCAGTTTCTTCTTCTCAGCCGCACAAACACAGTCCAGCAATCCGAAACAGCTCCAGGCTTACCATTTCATGTAAGACATTTTTACTAGCATAATGTGCTGAATACATATTCTGAAGACGGTTTGTACTTCGTACACGGCACAGGATTATTCTGCAGCAGACATATTTTCAACTAACTCAGATACATGCATTTTTTGCACGTTAAACTAAGGATGCCAATGTACCAGTCTTTATGGCTATAAAAGACAAATGACCTCTAAGCTAGTAACTTTGCTAGTTCATCCACTCTTAAGGTACCTTGTGGAACCACATCCGAGAGAAACTTTTGAGCATGGTCATTTGTCTGCATTGCGAATCCTCCAATGGCATTAACATTCTTTTCAACGTGACTGCTGGGTAGTTTGTGTTCTACAAAATGCTTTTTAATTCTTACATGCTCGTCTGGCTCATTTCTCCTGGCACTGGACTTACCTTGAGTATGCTTGAAAACCAGTCCCCGCGGAATTGACTTTGTGAATGCAACACACTTTTGATAGACCAGATCTGAATCAACAAACTCATCTTCAGTAAGAACAAGTGCCCTGCCACTGTCAATGGCCTGTTCCAAAAGACATGACACCCCCACCATATAGGAAGGCACTTTAGAACTACTATTTAGAACACCCGTGCCTTCTATACCTTCGTTGCCTTTCTTCTTAGTCTCCAAATCATCACCTATGCTTATTACACCAGGGTATGGTTCCAAATCATCTGGACAATGTTCAGACCTTGCAGAATTATCAAGAGACTTCTCAACCAAAGCTCTATTTTCACTCTTGTTTGATGGGATACCTTGGCAATGTAATGTTGACTTCAGGGATGGATCCATAAAATCACATATTGGATTTAATAGTGAACATTCTGATGGAGTATCTGAGGGTTCAGTTCCAGATATACCTGTAGAATGAAACAATCCAGGGACTTCCACTGCAGAACTCAGCACCATATCACTGCCATGATTAGGCTTCACGGTATCTTTCAATTTTTCTTTGCCTTCACCCAAGATGCAGTTCTTGTGAGATGTTCCGATACCAGCCAACTCAATCTGGGTCACAACAGTTGATGAACGTCCAGCGTTTTCATTAAATTCTTTGCCACTAAAACATTCTTGCACCTTTTTCACTTCAAAAGTATTTTCTTCTAATGGAGGAAGAGATGATTTCCAATAACTTCCTCTCCACATCAATATATGCTCAAACTCAAAAGACAGTAAGATACAGGGAACTAGATCCTGCGAAGGTAGAGTTCATCAATTTTTGAACAAAACAATCCATAATCAAACAGTATTCTTCAAGATTTTTCGAACCTTTAGTTTAGCTCCAATTTTTCTGCAATCACTTTTGTTAATACCTGAGCAATCAACACGGACAAGATCACATGCTTCAAATGCTTCTCTAACTTGCTTCACAAGGTTCACATAAACACCATTTTTCCCTAAAAAAAAATTGAACGAGTAAATGAGCAAGGAAAAAATTTGGAAATCAACAAATACTGAATGATACAATGCATACGGATGTGCTATGTTGTTGGATATAGAATGCACAGCACCGAGGAACTTAGCTCATGCTCTCTCTAACCATGCATGTTGAAAAATTAGCCCTCGCGGCGACGAGCCGCCCGCTAATCTCCACGAGCGGAAGCGTTGATTCGATCTACCAAGACGAACTTGCAAGGTCATAGAGGACACCGGACACACGATCTTTATTGATGAGGTTCAGCCGAAGCCTACATCCCCGGGGCTGGATTCCGCTGCGTACTCTACCAATGCCTAGGTAATGTTGGGGACCGCCTAGGAGGAAATAGCCCAGTGTCAGATACCCTGTGTCCTAAAAAACCGTAACACCCTGAAATTCTAACAAGATCTGTGTTGTGCCCGGAGAGTTGGACTTGGGACCTGGGATAACGTCTTTGGGATATCACATGGGTTGTATGTGATGGAAGAGTTATGCCCGATGTGTGACGGGGGAGTTCTTTAGGTTTAGTCTCACATTGGAAATTGATGTTGTAGGAGCACAACATATAAGGTGGAGGCAGCCCTTACCCATCATAATAGTCTTTTGGGTTGAGTTAGGCCTTGGCCTTGATTGGTTGTGGCTCCGGTGGACCTAAGCCTGGTGGGGTGCCGGCTCGTGGGTACAGCGGGCCGGGCCGGATTCCGCTGCGCACTCTAACAATGACTGAGTAATGTTGAGGACCACCTAGGAGGTGAACAGCCTAGTGACAGATACCCCATGTCCTAAAAAACTGTAACACCCTGAAATTCTTTTTTTTAGGTTATCATATGAGTTTCATTTTCCCGCTCTTTTATTTTGTACTATAGATATTGTTTTTCAAGAATTATATATTAACATCTCATTTATTATGTTACATATAAAAAAATAGCCTAAAGGGTCCATAATGTCTGATTCACTCGAGGGCCCTCAAAATCATAGAACCAGCCCCAATAGTAACTAAACATCCATTAGCAAGCCATCCAAATTACGCCGGGTGTCAGGTCACCATCCAAAAACAGGAGGAAGCCAGGAAGGAATGAAAACTAGAATGCATGAATGTGGCCTGACACAATATATCAGATGGATGGAACAATTTTTATAATCCCTCCTTTTGGTGGTAATCCTTTATTTTCCACATTCCTTTATTTTTTTTATACTCCCTCTTTTTGTAGATGTTTTCGGAGCGTGTTTCATTCTACAGTAGATATCATTTTGGGTTTCCAGGCAATGCTTTCCCAATAAAAACAAATAGGGTGGCACGAATCTGGTGCATATCCAAAATTCAAAACAATTCAAAGCAACCATTTCTCAGAAAAATAAAAAGAAAAATTCAGGACACGGCCACTTGGAAGAAGTAAAATTGGCCTTACCAAGTCTGAAAATTGGTGGTAATTGACGTCCTCTCATGCCCATTTCTGTGGCCTCTTCTGGAGTTAATCCATCTGGGACCTTTGTAATAAGGCGAGGGTATACTGGTGCAACAGGCTTCCAGAGCATAAGCGGAAAACTTGGACGAGTCCTGTAATTGTAGTTTCTTCCACGAAAAAGAAATATGACACCCCCTTGTCTGTGTATTACTTTTCCTCCAACTTTTTCCTGTTGAAGTATAAGACAGAGTTATCAAAAAGAGGGATTAGAATTGTATGGTTAGCCAGTTACTAAGTTATAGTCATATTTTCTTGGATGGTTAGCGCCTGTCCACAGAATCCTATTCCTTTGATAAACGCCCTACTCTTTGTCATTGACCTGGCAATTTGCAGCCAAAAGATTTAGCACGAAGCAACCAGCTAATCCTACTTACTAACTACTTAACTAGGATCATGCTTGTTGACAAAAACCAAGTAATCAGCAAGCTAAGCTTCCTGATTAGCTGTTCTCAGAAAGAGAATCACGAGTCAAGATCTGGCACCATGCTTCACAGCTTTAGTAGCCTAATATATGCACACACACTCAGGGGTTTCCAAATAGACAATCCTTCAAAAACTTTTGTTTTCTAAAAGAACGGTTTGAGGAGTTCGGCCATGATCTGTTGATCCGTGACTGTGCTGCTTGAGGGGTGCACATTGAGACCAAAGAGTGGAAAACACTGCGTGTGGAGGGTGTAATTTGATCTTAGGGCAGTGCAAGTTCTGTACGCCTCTCTAGGAATTTACTTATCTATTTTTGTTTTCACACTGTATTTGGATTACATTATATCTGTGTGCTGATATCATTATTGAGTATTGACTCAGGTCGACTAACACAAACAACTGAACCAAAAAAGAAGGGAAATGGGCTGACTACCTCTAGCTGCTGGCAGACATTATCCATATCCACTGTACAGACACCTTTGCATTTTATCTTGCAAACTCTCTTCCTCTTCCAATGTGAATGAATGTTCTCCAACATATTGTGCGTCAAACCATCCCTACCTGCACAAGTCAAAACGAGACCAGAAATCACAGCAGGCAAAACTCCAATGCAATAAATCAATGCTTTACAGCAGGCAAAACACCAAGTGTAATTAAACAAAAGAATACCATAACCCATGCCCAGAAAGCCAACATGTAATGTAATAGCAATCCACATCCTACTTATGAGACACAGTAATCCACAGCACGAGAGGGAACGCACCCATATTGAGCTGCCGTTTGGTCTTGAGGCTCCCTTTCACGAGTTCGGCGACCTCTGCTTTGGTGAGGGGTTCCCCGAGCACCTCCTCTCTAGACGCCGCTTGGTACCTCGGCTCCATCCCGGAGAGGAACGGCCCCGGTGATTGCACGGGCTTCAAACCCTTCTTGCCCGCTGGTGGCAGCACGAAAGAGTCGAACTCTGGCAGCTCCTTGCGGCTCTTTGGCAGCGGCTTCCTCCCCGTCCACGGGCGTGGCGTGGCCTCGGGCCCGAACGGCAGAAACGGAGCCTCACGAAGCGCAACGGGCCGCGCGCGTGGGGCCTCAGTATAGCTATACTGAAACGCGAATGGCGCGCCGTCGAGGCGATAAGAGAGGCCGCGATCGGTGACGCGGACTCCAGCGGCGGGCTCATCGGTGTCCGGCGGTATGGGGATCTTCCTAGTGCGGCCCCGCGCGGCTGCAGAGAAGGCCGGATGCAAAGGGGCATGGTGTTGGCGGCGCTTCGGGTCGGCGGCAGGTTGCTTGTGGTGGGAAAGGTCGAGGCGGAGGGAGGCGGGCGGCCGCGGATGG
The DNA here is from genome assembly GCA_033239725.1 of Echinochloa phyllopogon. Taxonomy (NCBI): domain Eukaryota; kingdom Viridiplantae; phylum Streptophyta; class Magnoliopsida; order Poales; family Poaceae; genus Echinochloa; species Echinochloa phyllopogon. The sequence continues at coordinate 22,705,969 of BTCW01000012.1, forward strand.
GATTGCTGGGCCAGGAGGGAGCGAGAAGTGAAGGGGCCAGTCGCCATGGATGGTGGGCTGGTGGCCGGGCGCAAGGGGGACGGAGTCTGCTATTCTGCTTCATTTTCTTTACCCCGTCGAATAAAGAGATAAGGTGTACACATATGGAGACGGACTGCCTCTAACGTGAGGTATTTGGATTCCCTCAGCTAAAACGTAGTAGGTTAATTATAAGTATTAAATATTAATTAATTAAAAATCTATTATATAAATAAAGGCTAATTTAGGAGACGAATCAGTTAAGCCTAGTTAGTCTATAATTAGACAATGTAATGCTACAGTGAATATGTGATAATTATGTGCTAATTATAGGTTAATTAGGTTTGTTAGATTCATCTCACGAAATAGATATAACGTATACAATTAGTTTTATAATTAGTTTATGTTTAATACTTTTAATTGTTATTTACTCAAGGGACTAGGATCCAAACACCCCTCCAACCCATCAGGCCAGTCTCCGTGGGAGTTTCATGGCATTAAATTTATTTATGTGGCAAGGGAAGAGAGAGAGTTTTATGGAATATGAGACGGGTTTCATCACCATGAAACTCTTCTGGCACGATTACCTTATTTTTAGTCTAGATAATTATATAATGAAACTATGCACTGAGACTAGTCTTAGCTTCGTTATTTTTAGATTTTTGTTTTCACTCATGTTAGTAGAAGATGTAATAAGGTTGGCCAGGCTTTGACAAAGCAAGTCAGACCGTTTGCAGCGATACCCCGTAAAGGCTCCTCTACTCCTAATTTACCGGCTTTCTCTCCTAGATCTCGGTGCAGCGGTAACCCGTAAAGCCTCCGGTACTCTACAGGTCTTCTATCCCCTCCCCTAAATTTCGGGGAGGCCTGCCCTCCTCCAAATCCTCGGTGCGGCAAGACTCTTCGAAGGCTTGACTTGCTCTTCTTCCTCATCGAAGCTTGTATCGGAGTCCCACTCAACAAAGTAGGATTGCCCATTCTTCTCCTTCTTGTAGTACTTCTTCTTCTTGTTCTCACTCTTCTTGTACTTGTTCTTGCTTGTTTTGCCCTCTTTATTGTTTGGGCAATTTATTGATATATGCCCAATCTCCCCACAAGAGAAGCGCTCTTTGCCTTCAAATGGATTTTTCTTTGAGAACTTATTTCTCTTGCCTAATCTCTTCTTCTCAAGAACCTTTTGGAGCCCCCTAACAATGAGAGTCATTTCTTCGTCTGAATCTTCATCATTTTCACAATGTGTTTCTTCTTCTTGAGTAGCTTTGGCCTTGAGAGCAATATTCTTCTTCTCTTCATTTGTTGTTTGACAATGAGCTTCCTTTTGAGATTGCTTGAAGATGTCATGTGTGAGCACTTCACCAAGCACCTCCGTAGGAGTGTATTTCTTCAAGTCTTCTCTCACTAGCATTGTGACAATGGTCTCATATTTCTCCGGGAGACTCCTAAGAAATTTGCGAGAGAAGTCTCGATCCGGCACCTCATAATCAAGGTATTTTAGATCATTCATAAATTCATTCAACCGATTGAACATGGTTGAAATGTCTCCATCCTTCTTCATTGTAAACTCATTGAATTTTCCTTGGAGCACATAGAGCTTGGCTTCTTTGACTGAGGATGTTCCCTCATAGATTTCCGCTAGCTTGTTCCAAACATCTTTTGCAATTGTAATGCCCTTGACACGGTTGAATTGATCAAGAGATAGACCTTCGTACAATATGCACAATGCTTCCTCATTAAGGTCCTCATTCTCTAAATCTCTTTCGGTCTTGATATTTTTGTCTAGGATGACAAACCCTTCCCCAACAATCCCCCACACTTTTCTTCCAGCCGTCCTTAGATAGGTTGTCATCCTAGTCTTCCAATAATCATAATTTTCCCCATCAAAGTAAGGAATCTTCCTTTGCTTCATTTTGTTCTCTCTAGATATTTTAATCCTACTCCGGGATGATTAAATCCTTGATTAGGGAGTACTTGGCTCTGATGCCACTTGTAGGATCTAGGATTACCAACTAGAGGGGGGGTGAATAGGCGGTTTTAAAAACTTCAATCACAACACTAGAGAAATTTAATTAGAACCACAAGGGGAATTAAATCTCTAGCTACTCTAAGCCTATGTTGATGATTTTGCAATCTAGGGTGATAAGATAAGAATCAATCTCTATGAAATTAACTTGCTTCAAGTAAATAATCAAGACAATGAGCAAGCAATAAGAACAAGTGACACGAGAACTTCCCGTGGTATCGATGACTTGCCGGTCACCCCTAATCCATGTTTAGATGGATTCAATGTTCAACCGCTCTTCTATCAAGTCTCCACTTGATGTATGAGCCGGTTAGAACCAAAGAACCGCTCCAAATCTCGATTTCACTAGAGTTGCTCTTCACCGCTCCGGCGAGGTGAGCACAATGACCTCTCACAACCAACTTCCACGGCAACTTCACAATCTTCTTGAAGTGCTCGATGGAATCATGAGCTCCAAGCCGGCAAGGAGGCAGCAACCTCCAAGAGTAACAAATCAACCACGAGCTCAATAAAATCCTAGTGTCACAATGATCAAATCCTTGATGCAATGCACTAGAAGCTCTCAATCTCACAAAGAAATGCAATGTCAAAGCAAGTGAGTGAGAGAGAGAGGAGAACAAGGGCTCTAGAATGTGTTTCAAGCTTTCCAAAATGCCAAGAGAGCTCACATGCTCGCGGGGTGTGAGTATTTATAGCCCCCTCCTTGGAACTAGCCGTTATACGCAAATCCCGTTCAAAAACGTGCACCGCGGACCGTCCGCACGACCCTCGCGGACCGTTCGCGTTCAAATTACAACGGCTATATTGGCTGTCAGTCATGTGTCAGAGGTTACCGTTGAGGTCTGGCGGACCGTCCGCCAGGCACCCGCGGACCGTCCGCGATCACCATGGACAGTCCACCAGAGCAAGGCCGGACGGTCTACCCCTCTGGAAACGTGAAAACACTCTCTGTGTGATCTTGAGTTAATTTACGGACCGTCCGCGGCTCCACCGCGGACCGTCCACGTGAACACTTAGCGCCAGCTCAAGTCAACGCACGTGGGCCCAAAGACAGCATAGTCCGCGGACCGTCCGCGTACCATCCGCGGACCGTCCGCGGTCCGTTCGGACTCCGCCGAACGGAATTTCCACATGATGTCTATAGAAAGTAAAATCAAAAACCCGCGGACCGTCCGCCCGAGGGCCTCGGACGGTCCGCCAGCCACGACAGGGCTGGTTTTCCATCAGATTTGCAACATGCCCTCTTCCAAGTTAGTCACCACAAATTCTAAATGCACTACATGCAAATCAAAGACCATTGTGGCATTAATATTTCATCGAACCAACGAAGTTGATCCCTCTTGATAGTACGACTATCTAGCCTATCAACCCGGTCATATTTCATCCTCTAATCACCGCATGACCGGTCAAATTTAAAAGTCATATCATATACCTTTGCCTTGAGCTTCCAAGATCCAAAGCACACATGCTATTGATACACCGTCTCTCTGAAGCTCATTCCAACTCTCGAGACTAACCTATTCTCATTATCTCAAATGAAGTTGTTAGTCCACGAGGGTTGTCATTAATTACCAAAATTTAATTAGGGGCCTAGATGCCTTCATGTTGCCACCATCTTTTGAGTCAATGAGGCATGTATCGTATTGGAGTCTAATAGGGGCGACCCCTCTAAGCCTAGCTTGATCCGAAGGAGTACATTGTAACTGTGGTTTGAGTTTTGTTTAGTTCTGGTTTCCTTCAAAAAATAGATTCAATTCATTCATTGTAATTGTGGCCCGTGGTGGAACCGGAGAGAAAATCAACGAGAGACCGGCCCGCTAGATCAATATTTTCCGGTTCAAGAATTTAGAATTTAGTTATTTGCCCCAATTATTTGTTGTCCACACATGCATACATTAGCTTTACAGTACCCTGTAAGGCTGTAACTTTTTTTTAGCAAGTATAAGGTTGTAACTAAAACCGTGTTTGCAATTTCGTATAGGCGTATGTCACAGCTCTGAGTTTCTGCTTCGGGCTAGCAGGCCAGGCCCAGGTCATACTGCTGCGTCGGCAACGGCCCACGGACATGTTTGTGGAGCGGCCCCGCGGGAAGCCGGGAGCGGTTCCAAGCGTCTCCAACAAATTTTCTAAAAAAGACCCGTCAACTTTACTGATTTAGCTCCTCCTAAAAATAAATTTGACTAACAAGTAATTCAAAAGATTTTGTAAAGATGGCTAGTGAGGTAGGCTAGCTAAAAATAGCTAGCGAATGAGGTAGGATAGAGAGCCACTAAATGAGTCTCTTGGAAACATTTTTTCTCTAATAAATTTAACTTTATAAAATGATTTGACTAGTCTCTTAGAGATGCTCTCATGTCTGCAACTGCAAAATGCTCTCATGTCTGCAACTGCAAGCGACTAGCTCGGGTCGGGATAATTTTTAAAAAAAATAGCCTAGGCCAGGGTGGAAATTTTCCCCTTCATGTTATTGATTCATTGTTGCCGCAAATACATATTGCAAATTTACATTAGAACTCAACTCCATCTCCAAGCAACTGAATTACAAGCATCTATCGTAATAAGACCGGCAGCCCCATCGCCGTGGACGACAGACAGACTCCAGTTGATTGAAAAAAAAAGAAGTCTACTTGATGCAAACGGACAAATTAACTGACTGAAAATAGCTCGGACACTGGAGGACAGCCGAAGGTAGCAGAACATGGATTGATTACTGCGGGTTGGGCGGCCTGCTGTTGGCAGAGGAGACCCTGGATCCCCACTCGAGGAGCTCCTTGCTCGTGTCGTCCTTGTGCACGATCACCTCGATGAAGCAGAGGCAGTCCTTCTTGGCGCCCGTGGCCGTCGCGATCGCCTCCTTGAGCTCCTCCTCCGTCCTGACCTTCTTGGTCCAGCAGTTTCCCTCGGAGTTGTGGATGGCATCCACCAGGCCCGTGTAGTCCCAGTTCTTGATCACGTTGTACGGCCCGTCGTGGATCTCCACCTCGATCGTGTACCCGCCGTTGTTGATCAGGAAGATGATGCTCCGCTGCCGGCACCGCAGCATCGTCGACACGTCCTGCGCCGTCACCTGCCAGCAACACATACACATTGTTGATGAGCCTGAAAGTAACTAATGTGCACAGTACCTGAAAAGAAACAGAGCACCTGCTCCCATGCAAGTGTAATGTGTACCTGAAAGCTCCCGTCGCCGATGAAGGCGATGACGCGCTTGTCCTTGGCCGCCTGGGCGTACCCGAGCGTGGCGCCCACCGACCACCCGATGGACCCGTACTGCATCTGGAACTCGTACCTGTTCAGAGTCACCAACCTTTTTCCGTGTTACCGAACTTCAAGAGCTGAGCCCGAACGTGCACGGTTTCTTAGATAGATTGGCACGGTGACCACGCGTACGTACCCGCAGCCCTCGGGGAGCCTGAGCTTCTGGCAGTTGAACCACGAGTCGCCGGTCTCGGCGACGACGGCGGTGTCGCCGGAGAGCATGCCCTTGATGTGCTTGAACAGGATGTTCACCCGGAGCGGCTCGTCGGGCTTGCCGTTGAGCGGCTCGCGGTCGGGCACGAAGATGCGGCGGTAGTTGTCGTACGCCGTGGTGTTGCACTTGAGGCGCTTGGCGAGGGCCCGGAGGAACTCGGCCATGAGGATACACCCGAACGCCGGGCCGTTGCCGACGACCACGCGGTCGGGCTGCACGATCACGGCCTTCTCGCGCTTGAGCAGGAGCGAGTAGCCCACGGAGCTGTAGTCGTTGAAGATGGGGCCCGCGAAGAGGTAGGCGTCGGCGGACTCGACGATCTCGGCGCAGAAGGTGGTGCTCACGGCGCCCCAGTAAGTGCCGATGAACCGCGGGTGGTGCTCCGGCACCAGGCCCTTGGCGGAAGGCATCACCGCGAAAGGGTACCCGCTCGCATCCGCCACGCCGGCGAACGCCTTCTGGGCCTTGGCCGCACGGATCTTGGGCCCGCCCACCATCACCGGCTTCACGGCCTTGTTCAGGAACGCCGCCGCCGCCTCCACCGCGTACTCGAGGTTCGCCTTGTTGCTCAGTCTGACGATGGAAGACGAGATGAGACGATTGCTCTCACAATCTGATGACTAGGAAGTAGTAGCAGTAGAAATTAATTAATTACTACTTGAGATAAATCGACAAGCACTGTACTTTGGGGAGATGAACAGGGGCACTGGCTCCCGGCTGAAGGTCGGGTGGGAGAGGCCGGCGAGGTTGCAGCTGACGCTGATGTACACCGGCTTGCTCTCCCTCAGCGCGGTGGCGATGGCCGTGTCGATCTGCTCGTGCGCGTCGTCCAGGTTGTTCACGACGGCCTGCATATACATGTGAATGTGGCGTGGCGTTAATAGCTAGTACGCCGAACACAGAGGTGTTCCTTGCACGAAATGAAATGAAATGAAATGAACACGGAGCACAGCGCAGAAAAGGAAGAAGACGCGTGCCGCGTGCGTGCGTACCTGGTGGCAGGTGATGGCCTGGAAGCAGCGGAGCTCCTGGGAGAAGTCCGGTAGCCCGATGGTGTGGTGCAGGATGCGGTTGGTTCCGTAGTCGTTGGAGTTGGGCCCGCCGACGATGCAGATGACGGGGAGGTTCTCGCTGTAGGCGCCGGCGATGGCGTTGAGGACGCTGAGCCCGCCGACGGTGAACGTGACGGCGCAGGCGCCGACGCCCCTGGAGCGCGCGTAGCCGTCGGCGGCGTACCCGGCGTTGAGCTCGTTGCAGCAGCCGACGAGGTTGAGCCCGGGCTCGGCGATGAGGTAGTCGAGCAGGGTGAGGTTGAAGTCCCCGGGGACGGCGAAGACGTCGGAGGCGCCGATCTGCACGAGGCGGCGCGCAAGGTGGCGCCCGAGCGTGGCGCCCGCCGGGGACACCGCGGCCGGCGCCGGCGCCGGCGCGGCGATGACGGCGTGGGAGTTGGCCACGGGCAGCGCGCCGACGCCGTTGCACATCGGCTTCGCCACGCCGTTGGCGGGGTTGCCGACCAGGAGGGTCTCCATGGATTTGGCACGTGAAGAACACGGAGAGAGGGGCTGATCCTGATGTGACTCGAGCACTCGACTTTAATTTGCTGCGGACTCGTGTCGTGTGTGGTTTCCTTTGTGATTGATTGTACGAGGTTTGCGGCGATGGCTGGTGGTGAGTAGGAGTAGTCAGCATTCGTGGGGTTTATATAGCGCGCGCGGGAGAAAGGGAGGCTCCTCGCTGAAGCCAGTGAATGGCGGCAACGCAGCAGCAGGTGGTTGATGCCAGGCAATTGGCTTGTGTTTGTGGTGGCCTTTGCTGTGTGCGTGCCGGGATAACCTAACCAGGCCGCCAAACCTTGGGCTCCCAAGTGCCTTCCAGAGCGTTTTTGGGTGAGCAGCTGGTGTCGTGTGTACTATAGCCTCCTAGGTGAGCTGGTGGTGCCCTCGAGCCTTCCAGTGTACACGCATTCGTCTTTGGGATCACCAAACGCAGGAATAGTACTTTGTTTCTAGCCCCGTTTCGTTCCAAGGCTAAACTTTAGTCCTTGTCACATCAAAATTAATAATGAAAGAATTTTTCAAGACAAATCTATTCATATAATTTTTATATTTAAAAACTTAACAACTTACAAGTTATTGATGATTTATATTTTCAATATTTGACCCAAACTTTATCCTAAACGTCAGATTTTTAAGAATGGAGGAAGTAATTGAGGACTAATTTGTGAGACGATTCTATTAAACCTAATTAGTCCATGATTTGAGAATGTAGTGCTACAGTAAACACGTACTAAATATATGCTAATGATGGATTAATTAAGCTTATTAGATTCATCTCGTGAATTAGCTCTCATTTATATAATTAATTTTATAATTAATCTATATTTAATACTTCTAATTAGCATCAGTATATTCGATGTGATATGGACTAAACTTTAGTCCCTGAAACCAAACACTCCATAAATATATATAAACTTTTTCAAAACAAAACATGCTTGATGCATGCGGACAGGAATCGGTTGAGTAACAAACAGAATAATATACAATGGTTATCTGGAAGGTGATTTGAGTTTTGCATCCGCATCAAGTCACTTGGGCAGTTGTTCTACTTGTAATTTGTAAAAAGAAAAAGGACAAAGGAAGGACCAGGCATACTCCATCCTTTTTTACAAGCTACAGCGTACATTTGAACCCAACAGTCAAATAACACATTGCATACTAGTACCTCTACATCATCGACACATGTAGCGCCGCCCATTCTTCCAAAGTGTTAACTCCACCTCAAAGAAAATAAACAAGAGAAACGAGGTTTTAAAACTGCATGCTTTTCAAACCACATATTTTCCCCTTATATATGAAGTTTACTATTCTTCATATGTCCATATCTATTATTTATATTAATACAATAGTATTAAAATGAGCCACCACGTTCGTCGAGAAGACCAAGAAATTCTTACGTTAATCTAAAAAAGAGAAGAATATATGCCGTCGGATTTTATGAAGATATAACGGTTCATATCATTCCGTTAATCCAAACAAAGAGAAGAATATACACCATCAGATTTAATGAAGATCCAACGGTCTATATAATTCTATTAATCTAAAAAGAGAAAAATATATGCCCTCGGATTTTATGGAGATCTAATTATCTATATTATTCTGTTAATTAAAAAAGAGAAGAATATACACCATTAGAATTTATAAACATCTAATAGTCCATATTATTCTAAAAAATTCCATATCACCATGCTAAATAGGAAAAAGATAAAAATATAGACCGTTGGATTTATTAAAGACTTGCAAATATGCTCGTCATGTGCTATGGCTTAAGGAGACCTTATAAACGATGACGTGTGGGAGCCATAAATGACGTCGATTCTATATCCGATGAGAAACACGACAAAAAAGAGATCCTCAGTAGATTTTGTGCCTAGAAACGATGGCGGGTCAATGACGGGGATGTGAGTAATGTGAGAAAATGAAGGGGTGTGTGCGGTGGTACAAGACGACGAGAGGAGGCGAGGACCATGGGTTGATTAATACACGTACATTCGTGTGGGTGAAAGGGACTTCGTAAGTGAAAGCGCGTGGAGCCATGTATGCCACCGATTTCGCATCCGATAAGGAGCATGACAAAAAGAGATCATCGGTAAATGTTGCGCCCAAAAGGACGATGGGACAATGACGGGAATGTGAGCGATGTCAGAGGATGAAGGGTGTGTGCCCTGACAGTGCGAGACGACGAGAGGATACACGGTAGTTTAGGTAGATAAATGTCCATGCGTTTTTATGGGTGAAGGGGATTTCATAAGTGAAGGTGCACTGTAGCTATGGACGCTCTCCCCCGATTCCGCATTTGACAAGGAGCAAGATAAAGGAGAGACGATCTTTGGTAGAGGTTTTGCATGGGAACAACGGTGGGGATACGAGCGTTGTGAGAAGACAAAGATGTGCGTGTGGTGGTACGGGACGACGAGAGAAGATGAGGTACTAGGGGTAAAAGGGACTTCGCTAGCAAAGGCGCATAAGAGCCATGGACGCGGCCGATTTTGCATTTTGTTAGGAGCATGACAAAGGAGAGATATCCTCAGAATACGTCGAGCCTGGGAACGACGGCGGGGATGCGAGGGACATGAGAAGATGGAGGGGTGCGTGCGGTAGTGTGGAATGACGAGAGAAGATGAGGTATTGCTTATTGATAGAAGATACATCATGAGTTTTTTTAGAAAAATACAACATACTTTAGGATGGTGTGTTGATTCCTATAAATATTAGGGAACTTTTTATAAATTATGACATACCGCTGAATCAATCTTTACTTTAGTATTAAGTATAGCTGTCTAAATTGACCAAATAATACATGTCAACCACAAATCAATAATATGCTAAATTTGTAATTAAAATAAAAAAATATTGGGTTGATTCCCGTACGAACTACTCCCATTATCCCAAAACATAGCTATTTTTAGAAATTCTCGGACAGATAAAAAAAGATAAAATAATTAATTTACTTCGGTTAATTACTTCACGCTACAGTGCATGCGTCCAGTTTGATTGTGTGCATACCACATGAGCAGCACTACCAACCGGTTTTTGTTTTTGTGGAGCTTTGAATATACATGTGGATGCTAAAATCCGCGTGCAGATGATACCGAAAAACATTTTAGTTGTCGCTAATCTATCCATCTTGACGTCATAAAAAAGATTTTAAGTTACAACCCAATCTCATTCGTCCAGACACTTGGTAGACAAAAGAGTATTTTTTATTAGTTCATAACCAAACGGTGGGATGAGAACTATAAACGAGTGTTAAAAAAACTACCAAGTTCGATAATAGGGGCAAACAATTCTCAACTTAATCTAAAAAAGAGAACAAATTGCACTATCTGATTTTATTAAGATAATAGTTTCAGGTTTGCACTTCTGCCTCGGTCGCCGGCGCCGCAGGAAGACCCGCCGTGCACTTGCGCCTGCGCTGCATGGGCAGCTACGATGCAGATCCGGCCTGGCAGGTGGCTGCCTCTGCGTGGCGGCGGTACACGGCAGGCGACGACCCCCCCGTGTCCTCTGGCCACTTTTGTCGCGGCATGCATGACGTAGATGCTTTGATGCATCACCTCTGTCCATGCTTATTTTAGACTCTTCTATCTGTCATTCGATTGGAGTAATTCGGCTTTCGACAGCATAAGCACCCGTGCTGCTTGTGGTTTCCCTTTTCTTTGAACGAACCCGTTGTTTGTGGTTTCAGAGTTGGACCGCGGTATGTGAGCCGCTGCATTTGTGTCGGCGCAACGGTAGCTAGCGGGGACTCGAACCATCTCATGCTGCATTCCACTTTGGATCATCAACAGTAAGTGCAGCGCATCTAATATATATGCGTCTGAGATTTCACACGCTAGATATCTTCTCTCTCTTTTCTTGGATCGCTAATGTGTAGTTTTAGACTATTATAGTCTGTATCCCATTTCCCTTTCTTTTAAAACCGTGATCGGATTGGACCTACCGAGCCGGAAAAATCGAAACTTACACACCCGTATCCACAAGTGGTATATTCGTGCATCCACAGACCACAGTCAACCTGACAGTACCATTTAGCTTTGTTTTGTGCATGATCACTAGTCTTTGAACGTAATAATTGTTTATGTACGGGCATATTCCTTCGGCCTGACCCCTGATCCTGGTGGCGTGGCCTGGCCCTCATGTACAGTGAACACGGGTTCCATGCCGCCGAACCGCCCCCTGGTTTCCACCTCGCCACCTCGGGCGCCGCGGTGCTAGCTAGGCCTGCGTCGGCGGCTAACGCTGCTAGCCGATTGGCGGATGCAAATTAGGGGTGGGAAATTGTAGGAAAGACGTCACTTCATCGTAAATACGTCACATTTCGTTTGTATTTGTAAAAAATTGTCTAAAAATTGATTAATTAGGCTCAAAATATTCGTCTTGCCGAGTACAATAAAACCGTGTAATCTATCTATTATATTAATACAATAGTGTTAAAAGGAGACACCACGTTCGCCGAGAGGGTTAAGAAATTCCCACGTTAATCTAAAAAAAGAGAAGGATATGGACCGTCGAATTTTATGAAGATCTAACGGTCTATATTATTCCGTTAATCTAAAAAAAGAAAATATATGTCGTCGGATTTGATGAAGATCTAACGGTTTAAAAGTTCGCCGTCGTCGAGAGGGCCAAGAAATTCCCACATTAATCTAAAAAAAGGATAAGGATATGGACCGTCGGATTTTATGAAGATCTAACGGTCTATATTATTCTGTTAATCTAAAAAAGAGAAAAATATATGTCGTCGGATTCGATGAAGATCTAACGGTTTAAAGAGAAGAGTATATACTGTCGGATTTTATGAAGATCTAACGGTCTATATTATTCTGTTAATCTAAAAAAGAGAAAAATATATGTCGTCGGATTTGATGAAGATCTAACGGTCTATATTATTCCGTCCGCCGCCACCCCTCTGCGGTCGCCGCGGGAGCCCCTCCGCCGCCGCCGCCGCCGTGTAGCCGTCCATGGTCGTCGTAGGAGGCCTCCACCGTCGCCGCAAGGCCGTCCCGGCCACCGCGGGAGCCTCCACCGCCGCCATACGACTGCCCGTGGCCGCCGCGGGAGTCCTTCATCGTCGCCGCGCGACCGTCCGCCGCCGGGAGGCCGTCCACCGCCGTCGCCGCAAGGCCGTCTCCGGCCACCGCGGGAGCCCTCCACCGCGGCTGCGCGGCTGTCTGTGGCCGCCGCGGGAGTCCTTCGTCATTGCCGCGCGACCGTCCGCTGCCAGGAGGCCGTCCACCGTCGTCGCCGCCGTTGGAGACGTCCGCGTGCCTTCGGAGTTTGGGGTCCGGCCGCTCCGCGCGCCGCCGGAGGACAGCGGGGCTGAAGGCTGCCGGTCAGGGAGACCGACACCCCTCACCGCCGCCGCCACTAGAGAGAGGTGGGGAGATAGAGGGAGAGAGATACAGTGGGGGGAGTGGTGTCGTTGGTGAAAGAAAAAGGGGAAAAAAGAGATGGGTGAGCTCACGTGTTAGTAGTTGGTATATAATATGAGATATAGAAGATAACGGATGCAGAAGAAATTAATATAGAGGAGAGAATCTCGGTAACTAGGCACAAATATTCCTTTTAGAGGATAAGAACAGAGTACGACGAGTGCGGATAGCATGAAGCCCCATGTGCCCTTCCATGTTTCTCTATATAAGAGGCAACGTTCAACAATGAGCGGATGACATCATGTCAATCTTGCACGTGTATCTAATGAGAAGTGCTCGAATTTAGGGCGTTTAAAAAGGTTGTGAGCACAGCAGGATATAACGATTCTCCCTGTCCGAAGGGAGTGAATCGCAGCCGGGATTGAGCACCATGGCCGCACTTAGCACTCATGAAATATCATCAAATGGTTTATCCGCGCTCAAACATTTTTTATGATCTTTGTTAATGACTTAGTGCAAGAAGGAGCAGAGAGAGGAAAAACAAAGCGGAGAAACTAAGGTGGTGCAGCGTTCAACATGAGCGAAGGACACCATGTTGATTTGCACATGTAACTTATGAAAGTTGCTTAGATTTAGGGCGTTCACCAAGGTTGTGAGAACAACATGAGAGAAAAATTCTCCATATCCGAAGGAAGTGAATCGCTGCTAGAATTGATCATCACCATGGTCATGCTCGACACTCATGGAAGATCATCAAATGGTTTGCCCACACTCAATCCCATTTGATGGTCTTCGTAAACGAAAACTCAGGTGTCGTACAACTTTGATGATAGGCGTGCTTGACGTGCACATGTGTCGACATGGAAGTTGAGTGACAACAGGCTGGGCAAAGAAATGCTTCTCTTAATGCCCGATAAAATCATGCAACTGTAAACTATTATCGATCATTCACTAGATCGGGCATCAACCATGTCTATATATTACTCCATCTTTTACCGGAGGAGGAAAAAGGTAAAATATTGATCCATAACCGTGATAGGCACACATTGGTTACTGCAGCCTAAGTTTTCATTGCATAACTAGCAAAATAGTAGTGTTTTTCTCATAAATTTTTTTGGATAGCATTTTCCTGGTGTGATTGATTACTCTCTATATTTGATTTCCTCCCTCCTTAAGCTTTCCTTCATGGTATGTCATTCTGATCATTGATTTCTGTAGCAAGCTAGGCTACTGATCATACCGCTAATTTGTAAAGTGAGACGACCCAAACATCATTATGTTTTGTAGAAGATTTCTACTTTAATCCAATCGTCATGTGTTACGCTATTGCAAGTTCGTAGAGGTAGTTCTCATGTCCGTGAGGATGGGAGTATCTCATGTCATGTCAGTAAGTTGAATTTTATATATGTAAAGATATATGAATTACTTTATTTACATACCCATGATCACTACCTCAATATTAGGTCATACAATATGTTATCTTAGAGCAACTCCAACAGACCCAACAAACCTCTATCTCAAGTTTAGAGGGTCTAGAAAAAAGTTACACTCCAGTAAACCCAACAAACCCCTGCCCCAAGTTTAGAGGGTCCAGAAAAAAATTGCACTCCAGTAGGCCTCCATTCTCGGGGGTCTATAGAAAGCCCTATATTTATGAGGGTTATTGCTGGAGTTGTAGCATTTCTGTGGCCCTTAAAAATAGAGGTAGACTCCATTTAGTATTTGGAGAGTCTGAGAGGTATTGATTCATACCATGTGCCACATACATGATGATAAAAAATAATACATTAGTTTGGCACACTTGGATAAACAGTATTGATAATAGAAAAATGAATATTTAAATAAAATTATATTTAAGTTGTTTGAGAGGTAGTGGTGGAGTTAATCTTAATAATATAATATTATTACCATATTAATTGAAATAAAAATAATACACATTGTTGTCCAGGAAAAAGTTGCACTCCAATAGGCCTCTACTTGACCCCCCCCTCCCCTCTATTTGGAAGGCTTCCAAATCCACCCTTCATTCTTGAGGGTCTATAGAAAGCACTATATTTACGAGGGCTATTGATGGAGTTGTAGCATTTTTGTGGCCTTTAAAAAATAAAGGTAGCCTCCATTTAGTATTTGAAGAGTCTGGCTTGAGAGGTATTGGTGGAGTTAATCTTAATAATATAATATTATTACCATATTAATTGAAATAAAAATAATACACATTGTTGGTTTTGTGTAAGATCTAAGAATCTATATTAACCCTTAAAGTCCATTGATTTGAGTAAATAAATAGTTAAATTCTAAATTAAATAAATAAGAAAATTATAATTTGATCAAAGAATCAACGTCAAATACAATTAGTAAATATAATAAGCTTGCATCATTAACTCATACCATGTGCCACATACATGATGGTAAAAAATGATACATTAGTTTGAGCACACTTGGACGGATCGTATTAGCAGTGAAACAACAAATATTTAAATAAATTTATATTTAAATTAAATAAACCTAAATATTAGTATAAAAACTAGCTACCCGCGTAAATTTACGCGGGCCACCTTGCTAGTTAGTTTTTGATTTCATCTACAATTAGTACTTCATGCCTGTGTCGATATTTTGATATGGTGAAAATCTTCTTTTTATATAGTAAACTTTGAGGTCGCTTTTTGAGACTGAACAAGACCGTAGTCTTGTAAAGTAGAGTAGTAGATGACAGGCGGCAGCGACCCTCGCGTCATCTGGTCATATCTGCCGCCGCCGCCTAGATTACTACTCAAAAGACAAGCGGAAGCGGTTGCTTAAATTAACCTTGAGCCCCGATCAGTATAAAACTAATGTATGCGCACGGTGAGAGGCCGGGTGCACTGTCGCTGTCATGGTTCCATTTCCATCCCATACAAAATAAGCGTCTTTCTTTGGCGTCGAACGAGCAATTAACGATCGTGCCATGACTCTTGACTACTGAACTGAATTTCCACATCACAGTATCGGGCGTAAAGTGGCACGGCACGGGATATTCCGAAGGGCAGGCATGAGATCCTTACAGTGACCGAATTGGCTTCGGCATCGTACGCGGTCAAACAAGAGCGGCGAGGAGAACGCCGGAAATAGAAAGCGGTGGAGTGAGTGGGACCCGGGCTCGGGATTGGGGATCCCGGTTGCTGTTGCTGTTGGTTTCAGGTGCCCCATACTCCCCTGCCTGCCCGAGGGCCGAGAGGCTGCGTTTTTCAAAGCCGAAAGGTCTCCGAGCCCAACTTGGGTCCCCTCCCCCACCGATTACGCACTTGATAAACGACACCGCCGCAACTGATTCGAACTAGTCTACCACTACTTGCAAAGCAGAGGCCATGAACCAGGTCCAGCACACGAGTCTGCAACCACAGCGAAGATTCTCAGTCCGTCCGAGAGTGCCGTACGGCTGCCATACATTCAGGCTGTTTCAGGATCCGTCCCAAATTTCCCATGGGTGGCTGTACTCGGTATCCGGGACACGGCCTCCGGATCCCATGTGCCAACCGCCACGGGACGGGGACACGCTGCGATCTGCAGGAAAAAGGAACCCGTGCCATGCCATCGGCCGCCACGCTCTCGTCCGCGAGACCGCGGGCGCCGGACGGAACGGGCAAACCCAACGGCGAGGGGAGGCCATGCTGGGTGCTGGGATCTGCGGGTTCCGGGACACGCGCGGAATCGGCGGAGAATCTTCGGGGCTCGCGAGGACGAGGTGACGGGGGGCTCGAGCGTTGGAGTCAAACCGATGGCGACCCGGCGCCCCGCGCGCAGGCCGGAAAGGTCAAAACTCATGTGTGCCATGCCACCCGCAACCGCCCGGCCAGCCGGAACGGGAAAGTAGCGGCGTGGAGTCGGTCGGCGGGCGCTGGCTTCGGCGCTTCGCACGAGTCACGCCGGGCATTGGACGCACGCACGGCCGGAAAGCGGAAGCTGATACTTGTGCGATACTCACACGTTAGATGTGTTATAACAAGTATTAACAGGTGCAATGGTCATTTTCACCGATCTTTTTTGTAGAACTGTAGTGTGGTGGTTTAAGGGCTCCTTCAGCGTGTCAGTAGCACAACGAAAATACAAGCAGCCGACAAGAAAGAAAGCATGGGCGATATCACGAAAGCAGCACATGTGTTCTTGGTGGCATCCATCGATTGGCAAAGTTTGAGTGGCAAATTATCAAGCTGTTGCTTCTTCAAGCTTTTTTGTTGGAGACACGTCTTGTTGTACCAAAAGTTGGCATTATGCGATGTCCCCCTCGCGAAAATAAAGTCCTCTTTAGGAGAGGAAAACAGATGTATCCAACTTTACCAAATTCATCCTGGGCCGGGCCGAGAGAAAGACTAGACCGTTTTCTTGTAAGCCTGGTACATACAGCCTGGTAAGCCTACCTGATCGAGAGTGTGTGATGATGCTGCAGTTGGACGTTGGGCCGTTTTTCATCAGAAACCCCGTGTGAGCCACGGACGCAGGTCATCAGTACATATGGGCTCGAATAATGACTGACGCAGACCTTGGCGCGATCGGCGCCGTCGGCCGGGTCGTGCGACGAGCGACAAGGGGAGGCCCATGAGGTGGAATAAAACCAAACTTTCGTATTTGGAATAGAAGAAAATTATTAGCCGTGGTAGTGCTCTCTGTGCAAGTTTCTTATCGAGAAATCTCCATCCATGATAGCTGAAATTTTGCATAACTGTCATCTCCACGAGGTATATGCACGGTGCACCATGTCCTTGCTCTCCTGCACTGGAGCCACTGGGGTCGTGATATGATTAGGGATAACCCCATCCTGTCCTGCTGTCTCCTTTTTCAAATCCACACACACAGGATGAATTTAAATACAGCTAGTGCACTGTGGGGCAGACAAAAGCAGAACACTGAACACCAGTTTTGATATCTTTCGCGCTGCCTTTTCGCCAGCGAATATCTCCAGACCGATCGACTTGCTAGCTGCTACTTGCTAGTTTGCTGCCGCTTCTGCCTTCGAATTCTTTTTCGGATCAGAACGAATGTCCAAGCTGGGGGAAAGCGGGAGACGCCATGATGGACAGTGCATGCGTGAAAACTAATCAAGCCAGGGGGGCCTTAAAAAATTTGTGCAGTGCTGTGGTGCAACTGTTCGTGATAACTCCAAGGATCCAGTCTAATATATAGGACATCTCGAACTCCATTTATATTAGAATCCAAGTTGCTTCGAGATCCTGCGGCTGCAAGTGGTGGTGCTGGCTAAAGTTGCTTCTTCATGCCTTCTTGAGCATTTGTGAACATATGTAGTGCCTAAGAAGATGCCCCTTAAAGAAAGAACACATTCAGTAAAAACTGTTGATAGCTAAAGTTTTCAAAGTTTGCACTTGAGACATTATCTACTAGTAGCTATTATAAAAGTCTATATTTAAAAGAGAAATCAATCAAATGTCATAGCCATTGAATTGACGTCTAACATATCCCTTTCCATTCTCCTCTTTTATTTCCTTAACCAAAACCCACTAGACACCTCGGGCCATCATCTGCTGGACTTTGAGAGCAGAGAATATGTAGACCTAAACTAGTTAGCCTATAATCACAACTAAACCTTGACCTGAAGAAAGACAGGGCACCATGGTTAGAGCAAAAATATTGATGCTAATGAGAATTGCTGGAAATATGTTCCTACCTCCCCTTTGTTAAACTAGACCAATCTAACAGTAACTAGATGGCCTTAAATTAAGAAGAAATAGCATCCAAATCTGGTCCTAATGGAAACAGTTAAAAAAGAGAGCTAGCTAATGTAAGCTTGCTAAAAAAATAGCTAGAGGGTGTTTGGATCCGACAGCTAATTGCGAGTTGCAGAGAGATAATTGATCCTTCTTTAAATGTACAGCTGAGATTTTATGGAGGAGGTGGAGGAGTAATTTGATCTTTAAACCTCATTAGCTAGGTTCAACCATCTAAGTAGATACCGTAGTTGGTTTCCAACTAGCTGGTAGGCCTTTAGCTAGCTAATTAGCTGCCATATTACTAAAATTAGCTGGCGGGTCCAAGCAGGGCCTCCGTCTCAAACAAGAACATGAACTTAGGTAATTTGACCATATGTGCACGTCCTTAGTCAATCGAGTTATAGGCTCCATATATTAGCTTACATACAATTGAGATATTTGCAAAACCCACTTTTACGAAAGCGTACATGTATGGACCGTGGCATGTGGAATCGAAACAAAAAGGAGGTGCACCGTACCATGGTACACTACTATAGAACTTTGCGAACTAATTAAAGGCGGCTTTGCCCGTGCCAGTGCTGCTGTTTACGCTAACATATATAGATTCCACCTGAACCACCACCGCATACGTTAAATTCTCCCTGCTTATAAATACTCAAAAGCTATGTACAGCCTACGCCACTTTGGCCTTGCATTGGAGGGCCTTGATCGGAGAAAGCTGGCGGAAAGCCCCCCGGCGAGGTCAGGCGACCCCACGCCGGCCTCCAAAGAGCTCCTGGGAGGGCAGCCGGGCAGGCCACGCACTGCATTTTCCGACGCCATTGGTGACGACCAGACCCTAATAAAACCAGGCTTCTTTACAAGCGCACTCACGACGAGTAGATCTGACGCGGTCACGGCGGCCATCATTAATGGCGCGCTGATTCAAAGGCCGGGTCTTGGGAGGACGATGACAGCCGGGCCCCGCTTGTCATGGGAGGATGCTTTGTTTCGTTGGCAGTGGTGTCAGTCACACGGCGTCGTCGATTCCGTTGACGGCGGCGTGCTTGGTGGCGGCGGTGAGGAGGCAACGGCAGAGCGGGCAGCTGGCCTGGGATTGGAGCCAGGCGTCGACGCAGTCGGGGTGGAAGCAGTGGCCGCAGGGCGGGAGCACCTTCACCTTCTCGCCGGCCACCAGCGCGCTGATGCAGATGGAGCACAGCGCGGCCGCTTGCTCATCGTCGGCCCCCCCGTCCCCGACGACGCCGTCGCCCTTTCCGGGAACGCAGGGCGGCGGCAACGCCGGCGGGCGGTACAGCGTGACGGGCAGCCCGCGGATGGCGTCGGCGGCGAGGCCGGGCAGCGCCGCCGCCGCCGCCGCGGGCGAGGACGACGCGCCCGCCGCCTCCGGATCGGGCGTGTACCGGTGGCACCGCCAGCGGAGGTAGAGGCAGAGCGCGACGAAGAAGACGACGGCGCACAGCAGGCCCACGAGCAGCGGCACCGCGCGCCCGTGCACCGCGAAGTTGCTGTCCCCCACGTCCCCGTACCTCCACCGCATCACCACCGCCTGCCCCCCTCCCGCCGCGCCCTCCTGCGCTGCCATTGCTGCTCCTCGCCGGCGCCCACCCGCACGCACGCTCTCACACACGACTACCACTATATGTGGAGGAGGGGCATGGGGAGACCGATCCAGTGCGCGATGACGGCGAAAGCTTCGGTGCGCCTGCGCGCCCGGGCGCAAGCGGCGCGGGTGGCGTGTGGCTCGGCGCGGGCCGGGGCCGGGGAGGAAAGGCGAGGCGAGAGCTTGGCGACGAGCGCGGCGAGAGCGATCGCCGGGGGTGGTGGTGGCGTGGAACGCGAAGGGTTGTGGTTATAAAATTTGAAAGCGGCCGGGCCGTCCCTTTGAAGGTTGGCGAAAGGCTAGCTAGCGCGCGCGCCGGTAGTAGTGGGCGTCAGCCGTCAGCCAGTGGGGCACCAGGCAAGCCCCAAACTCTGGACGACCAAATTGCTTGCACGGTGGCAGCAGCAAATGAGGCCACAACTGGACGGTACTAGGAAATCATCTGCACGGGTAGTCTTTGGAATTCGATTCGAATGGGTGCAAAACGATGAAATATAAGAACATGGATTCAAGTTCTAACAATATTGTAATCGCGATCGACCTGCCGACTGCGGTTTGAGCATGGGTCGTCCATGCACTGGTCTCGGGCTCGTTTCGTTTGACTAGCCAGCACGGTTCGTTTTCAGCGTGTGTGTAAGGTTCAAAGATTCGGTCGCTTGCTAGCCTAGCGTCTTGCTTGGCCTGTAACAGTCGCGGTAGACTTTTAGGCGCAAAACTATGAAGCCTGTACTGTTCCGTCGCGGACTGCGGTCAGTCCATTCAGACGGACAATTCTGACTCGCGTGTCCGCTGACTCAGCTCCGAACGGGCACAGGTATCATATATCAAGCGTACGTGTATATATATGCACATGTGGACGGGCGTTTGATCGCGGTCGCTGTCCGTTGTGCCTACAGAATGGGAGCTGCCAAAGGCGACGAGCTAAACACGCACACACGGTCTAATACGATACGACACGCAACGCGATACGCCGCATGGGTGTGTGCAGTGCAGATGTCTCGTCGTCGTGGTGCATGGGCTAGCTAGCCCCGTCTTCCGTGGCGCGCACACAGCAACCCGCGCGCACAAAGCTGGGCAACAAACTCCCCGTGCTGATGCAAACTGTGCGTGTGTGCATGTGTTCCAGTTACTATGACGCACACACATCCTGGCAGAAGCTTTCCACGGCGGCATCGACACGGACTGCTCGAGCAAAAGCAGCACGGCGCGATCAATCATGCATCGGATTTACGTACTCACCAGTGATCAGCTCGATCGGCAAATAATTTTACCCACTAGATGATCACCAACCGTGCAGTTCAATCTCGGCCCCTGTCGCCTCGATCTGCCGATAAATCCCGACGAGCGCCACCGCACGGCCGCCGGAACACGTACGGCAACATGCGCCGTGCCCGGTGCGACGTTACGTGCAATCCACCGCCCGGCGGCGAAAGCTATCTTGCTCGCTCACTGTCACGGCAACCATCAACCAACCTGCTGCTGCTTTGAGCTCTCGAGAGAGATAAGGCTCGTTGGTGCCACAAAAGCGAAGAGACCGCGCGCGCACCACGGGCCCCACCTCCCCCTGCCGACCCGATATATCGAGGCCTGACCTGAGTGCTGGATGTATCATCCATATCACTAGCGGCAGAAATCACCATCGCTGCCCTGCTCCAAAAGGGGACTGAATCGAAAGGGGCCGGGGGAGCCGTGTGCCTATCGCCCGGAGCAGAGCACAGGCCGGCACCGTGACTTACATTGGCTCGCGAAAATATCCCGAGCCGGCGGCCGTGGCAAGATGGGACGCCGCTTTTCGTGCGCTTTCTGGTCGTGTAGCGCAGCAGCGCGGCGGTGAGGTGAGCCGGGAGGGGTAGCTTGTGTCGTGTACTCGTGTGATGGTGGCCGGCCGGGTCGGGAGCTCGTTGGTGCGAGGGGGAGGGGCGCACTCGGGCCTGCCCAGGCCGCATCCGGCAAGGTGCGCGCGGCCAAGCTGTTCGGAGAAGATCGAGGCGGAGAGGGGGGAGAATGAAGGCTCGTGCACAGGCCGGCTCAGCTAGCTCGCGTTCCAGCCGGGGCATGCATGCAAAAGTGCCGTGTCCTGGCCGGCACCGCACTACCTGCAGGGCCCGTATGGTAGCCTGATCCGTGCCCCTTTTCGTACATCATCTCCATCGTGGTTTCAAGCAATCCAGTTGCTGTGTACTGTACGTTCGAGCGCAAGTAGGCAAGTGATCTCCCTTCCTCCCGCAACAGCAGGTGCGTGCACATCGGCCGGCGAGTGGCGCCGCGGCCGTACTGTGTCGGGTGGATCGGACGTCCTTTGTTGGGCGCGGGATCCTGTACCAGCTGCTGACCGGCCGGCCATGATGGCTTGACGAGATAGATCGGTAGGGCTAGATGCGAGATGCGCCCACTGGATCTCGTGCGAGATCCACGAGAGATGCGTTGTTCTTGATCAGGTAAGAGATCAAAAGGACGCGACGGTGAGTGCATGTCCGATGCGAAAGCAAGCGTGTGACCACTGCTGGACGATGATAGCGTCGTTGAGTAAGTAAAGCTAGGAGTGCATGTCCCATGATGGCGTCGTTGCGAATTGGCTTGTAGTCCAATGGTAGGATGGTCCAGTGGGACGCTATCCACCAGGGTTCAAATCCCGGTGCTCGTATCTTTTTCTGGGATTTTTCCGGCGTTATGCGTTAAGTGGTAAGCGACGTTCAGTCCTTCGGATGGTGCTCATAAGGGTAAGGGTTTGCGTGCGTGTATTCATAGGGGTTAAAAAAAGTAAAGCTAAGGAGTGGCTGCTGGATCGGATGGGATGGATAGCTTGACGGGTCGTGTCAGTGCGCCGGGAGGATGCACTGCAATTTGGCAATGGCAGGTGATGAGACGGACCAACAGAACGGCTCGTCCCGGTCCATCGCTGCAACAGGATTGCACTGGTTCATGCACAAGGGCACGAAGGCCGAAAGTGTTCTGGGGCTGTTGCATCTTCTAGACGTGTTGGTACGAAGTGACACTATTGTCGCCAAGTGATCGACGAATATGGTATGTTGTGCTAGGGGGCCTAACGCTACAGTTGAAGCTAAGGTGCCAATACTGTGGAAATACAGCTTCATGTGATCTGAGTTTGCGGCAAGATGATAGCAACGTGACACTATCTGTTTCCCCGCAGTTTTCCGTTTTTTGTCAGGCAGATTTGATATCTAGAACCGATCAACAGATCATATTGTTCTCATGTCCCATTATCAGATATTTTAGCCAAGTACGAGGGCATTTCCAGATATTCTTGCTTTTTAAAAAAATGTTGGAATTTTCAGATATCGAGTACACGACACGACAGGCTAACTGCTCATAATGTGTTCAAAGCCATCGGCCAGCTTTGTGAATCGCCGCCATGTGAGGAAACGTTTGCTCATGTAGGGGCGGCGCGGCCCAAGGCAAACACAGCAGAATTGGTCCGAGCAGGCGAGCAGCCCAGGAGTTCCTGGGCCTAATAGGCCGAGCTCAAATGCTGGAGGAAAAAGTTTGTTTTACCTCCCTGTACACTAAGCCGAGTCCAGCATTCCTCCCTAGACTCGAAAACCGGGCGAACTACTCCCCTCAGCTTTCAAAACCGTCCATTTTACCTCCTAGCCGTGGTTTGAAGCGGTTTTCAAGATGGTTTTGCATTTTTCAATTGAAAATAAATCTTATAAATACTTAATGAGGTTATTAAACAATAAAAAAGTATTTCTAAGCTTCTAAAAATTCTAAGAAAAATTCTAGAGATGGAATGAGATGCAATAAATCTAAATAAAATATTTAAACTAGTGAAAATATCTATAAAATTTTCTAAAATTTAGATTTAGCTCCAACAAAATTGGAAAATATATACAAAAAATTAAATATATATATATTAAAATATTTAAATCTATATCTAATTGCATCTTGAATACTTTCCATAATAAAAACGTAAGATGAAGCCGACATGAATACACTTATCGTATATACATAAATACATTCAACATTAATATATGTTACATTTATGATGGTTGAATGCATTTACGATGAATGTATTCACACTGGCTTCATTTCATGTTTTTATTGAGAAAAGTATTCAAGACACATTTAAAAAATTTTATGTGTGTTTAAGTTTTTGGATATATTTCCATTTTGCTAGAATTAAATTTAAATTTTAGAAAATTTTGTAGTCATTTTCACTAGTTCTAAATATTTTATTTAGATTTTTTTGCATCTCAATCCATCTCTAGGATTTTTCTCATAATTTTTAGAAGCTTAGGAATATTTTTTGTGGTTTAATAAGTATTTACAAGATTTATTTTCAATTGAAAAAGGCAAAACCACCTTGAAAACTGCTTAAAACCACTGCAAGGAGGGGAAGTGAACGGCTTTGAAAGTTGCGGGAGGTAGTTCACCCGATTTTCGAGTCTATGGAGGAATGCTAGACTCGGCTTAGTGTCCAAGGTGGTAAAACAGACTTTTTCCAATGCTGGACTACCTCACCCATTCTGGTCAGCCCAGATTCTTAATGAACAAAGGCAGCGTTTGGTTGGGAGTTAAAATTTTTACACACACGTTTGACCACTAATTAAGGGTATTAAATAAAGTAAGTTTACAAAACTACGTACAAAACCTCCGAGTTAATTCGTGAGACCTATCTAATGAGGCCTCTGACCGTATGATTAGAGGATGGTTATTGTAGCATTACTGCAGTGAATCATGGGTTAATTAGGCTCATTGGATTCGTCGCGCAAAGTTACGCTCATCCTTAAAAATGTTTTATAAATAGACTTCATTTAATACTCCATACATGCAAGATTCCCTGGGGAAAATAATTTCACCCCACAAACAAACAATGCCAAAATAGAAAGAATGCAACAAGTACATCATACAAGTTCAGAAAGTGAAAGCTAATGGGCAGAGCAAATC
Organism: Echinochloa phyllopogon; assembly: GCA_033239725.1. Taxonomy (NCBI): domain Eukaryota; kingdom Viridiplantae; phylum Streptophyta; class Magnoliopsida; order Poales; family Poaceae; genus Echinochloa; species Echinochloa phyllopogon. Next base: position 22,730,623 of record BTCW01000012.1, read on the forward strand.
CTCCTCCTTGTAAACACTAATACTATCCCAGAATCAGAGCATCATAGCAATATACCACCCATCAACATACCTGACCTTTTCATATCTGGCTCAGTAATCACCTGCTAAAGCAATTCATGTGTTACTGCAAACCGCAGAATAATCTGCAGTGGCACAGGATGTTACTGTTAAGGGACAGGAACGAAATTCAAATTCCATAGTTGCAGAATTACATAAACCAAGAAAATACCGGAGTGGCTATTCTGCATAGTGCAATGACAACAATCATGCCGAGCGAACTTATTCAGTCGCATGATCTAATATAGTCCATTGTAATTGGGATCTGGGAATGGTTTGTAAGCAAAAACTATACAATACGGTTTTTATCCTAATACATTGTCACACCCGGATTTTCACAAAAATCCGAATGCGGCCATATGTGTGCCCGGGAAGTCATAGTACACATATAGCGATCAAATATGATAAACAGAGAACATATGCTGGAATACATTCTTCATTAAATAAAATGTTTACATCAGAGTGCTTCATAAATGATCTAAACAATAACAGCGGAAGACTAATAAAACTCTCAACTAATGGAGTCGCAATCCACAGGGAGTCTGACTGGGAGATCACAACTCAGTAGTACGGTAAATCTTCTGGAAATTCAGCAGCAGAACTCATGCCCAGCCCAATCTGTTTACCCATCCGAGATTTTGTTGAATAAAATGACAAGTGTAAGTAAACAATTACTTAGCAAGTATAGCACGGGTATGAAGGCTCAAAATAGACTAGACACGGCTTAACTGCATTAGCATTTTTAGTTGGATCATTTTAACATTAACCAAATTACTACAAGTGAATGAAACCTAGTTGCAACCCAATTAATAAAGTATAAGTGACATTAAACATAAATAAACATCATCTTCTAATCAAAAAGGATCCAGACCGCTCGTGACCCTGAGCAAGGCTATCAGATAGATTTTACACTCTGCAGAGGTTTCGCCCTTTACCCACCAGTCGCGTAAAAGTAAAAAAAGAACTTTGTACCCAACCACGCACATCAACACTTTCGAGGTGTGATTGCATAGGGACGCTACGAGGTTTTTCACGAGACACCCTAACAAGACAGTGGCCGCTAAGGTACAATAAGGTGGTGAGACTCTAGGCACCGAGATCGACGTACGCCTACACAGTCACACCATAGGGGGGTCGATGGCGTCCAGAGCATGGGCATCGCACCCAACAATGCGCAACGTGCGGAGTTCCCCGTCGCAGGGACTCCCAACACGGGACTGAGTCTAACGAGACCTAGCCGACGGGGCTACCGTCCTCGGTGGAATCAAGAAACACCCCGTGCCTTACTTTCCATAACGCCGTCGGCCCCACCGGTAACCACTGGCAAGCTAGAGACGTACCAGTTACTTGACAAAGACCAGAGCCATAATAGTTCTAGCGGTGGCGACAGGCTCCTGGGTTGCCGCTTTAAGAACCAGACCTTACGGAGAGACACTGGGAAAAGCATACAGCACATGCCCCAGCTCCCTAAACCATGTTGCTAAAAAGCAAGTTTTATCATTAATGTTGAAGTGAACCATTAAGTCAAAATTAACGGTTAAATAAAGGTGACAGTAGCTGCGCATAGCAAAATCTATCCATATGCGTAAACCCAAGGTAATCAAAGGATAGGAGTAAACAAACTAGGTACAACCTTAATAGGACAGTAAATTAGACACATGCATATGAAAGTAAATGTATGTATAAAGTGTGTTTAGGTAGCAAGGATTGTCCGTGCTATAACTTGCCTTCCTCGAAGGGCGGCTGCTGCTGCTGTTGTGGGTCCTGCTCCGGAAAGTCTCCCACGTACTCGAAGTCCAACGCGAAAGGCTCACCGACTGGACACGAATCACCATACAAGCGAGCACGCAAACCAATACATGCAAACAAATAATAATCTATTAGAACAGTACACCAAACAGTAGAAACAATACATAAAAAGGTTCTAGAAATAATCTACGCTTCACTACAAACACATCAGCACGAAAATCACACTAATCGGAGCTAAAACGAAAAAGATATGGCTTTTCTAAGTTCTAGGGACCTACTGGCAATTTTTAAAATGTTCCAGGGGCTTATTTGAAGAAAACCGAGGATTAAAACATAATTTCGTATAAAAACCCGAGGGCTAACGCGCAAAAACACCTAGCTAGGACTGCGGGTTCTATTTTTCAAAAGCTCAGGGGGTCTTCTGTGACAAATAGGACCTAGTTGTAATTATTTTTCAAAGGTGATGGACGGCGGGTTGATTCGATTGAAACTGAGGGGTTCTTGTAACACCCGTGTTAAATCTCTGGGAAAATCACTAACGAAATCACTCGGTAAAAATCTCTTTCAAAATCTTTTTCCCCGCCTGAGCTCCCCCTCCCGCCGAATCCTCTTCGCCCGACGTTCCCCCCCCTCTCTCCCTATCCGCATCGCATCACCCTCCTTCCCGTCCCGTCTCGTGTCGCCGCTCTCGGGTCGACCGCTGGGCCGACCGTCTCGGGCCGACCGCCGTCGGCGCCTGTCTTTCCGCCGCGAATCCCGCCGTTCTCTTCCCTTTTCTCTCTCTCCTTTTTTTTCTCTTTTTCTCTTTCTTCTTTTCTCTCTCTCTTTTCTCTTTTTCCCCTTTCTCTCCCCTCCTCTGCTTCCTCCGGCCGACCACCGCCACTGCTGCTCCGCTCCCACCCAACACCGAGCGCCGCTCCCCTGTCCTGCTCATCGCCGGTCAAACCCTCCCCCTGCACCACGGCGGCCGCACGCACCAACGCGCCACGACACCGCCGCTGCTGGCTCTGCAGCTCTGTTCGCCGCCGGCCATCTCCTTCGCCGTGCTCCAAGTCCACCGACCCCACCCCGCCGCTCACGCCAGCCCCGCCCTCACGCCACCGTTGCCGTGCCGACCGCAATCGACGCCGTCGTCGCCTCCCGGCCACCGTCCGACCACTGGCCGCCTGCTCGCACGCCACCGCGCACGCGCACGCCCCGACCACCGCTGCCCCGCCGTGCCGACCTCGCGCACGCGCCGACCGCCGCCGTACGCTCACCACGCGCGTGCACGCTACCAAGGGCCCCGCTGCTGTCCTATCGCCGCACGCACGCCACCTCCCGACGAGCACAGCGCCGCCGTACTAACAGTCGCCGGCCGCCTTTAATTTCCGTCCGTCGGCCGCCACAACCACCCGCCGAGCGGCCTCCCGTCGGCCCACCGCCTCAGCACTCCTCCACGCCTATTTATAGGCCCGTCCGCTTCCCCACCACCATCTCCCGCTCACCGGCCGACCAACTCACCTCCCGCACCACTGCATCACCACCGCCTCAGCTCCATTGCCGCCGCCGTCTCTGGTCCTCGTGGGCAGCTCACCACGGGCCACACCAAGCCAAGCCGACAGCACCAGCAGCTTCCCCTCCACTCCCTGCAGCTCGACCACCCTCCGATTGGCCCTTCCCACCACCATAGCACCGCCGCCCCGCTCGCCGTCGCCGCCGTTCCGCCCCCTTTTGCGGTGACGTCGCTACAAGCCACTACCGCACGTGGTAAGCACCTCGGTGAGCTCGCCACGATCTCCTCTTACTGCTCCACTAGCCCTAGTCCACCGCCGCCGCCTCTTGCGCCGGCGCCGCCGCCGCCGACGGCCACCGCCCCCTCCCTCTGCTCTGTCGCGAGGAGAAAGAAGGGCAGTTTTGCCCGTAACCCCCTGAAGTTCCTTGTATTCAAACCCGCGATCCAAATGATCAGGCCCCTCTCTCTCTACGCACTTTGCACAAGACCCCCTGCACTTGTGCCTAATCAACCCGCAGTCCAACGACCACTATTCCCCCTCTCTCTATTTGTTCCGCCCAAGGCCCCTGAACTTTCTGGTATTTACAAAAGGCCCTGGTTCTTCATAAACAGCCCCTGAACTCCATTAAACCCGTCATTTCATGCGCCAAATTTATCCCGTTTAACCCCAAACTCCACCACAATTTTCACCAATATATTTCCGCCAGACCCAACCAGTCCATACCCAAAAATAATCATATCATCACCATTCGCTCTCATTTTCCGTTCCTTCTTTCGGAGCTCAGCAAAAGCTTTTTCTTTTATTTATTGGGTGTTTGTTTGTGTGTGCCGTAGACTCCGCTGTGAACGAGGAAGGACTCGAAGAGGAGCAGTGCTACGAGCAGGAGCTTGGAGACCAAGACCCCGGGCAGGAATCCCCCGAGGGTTGGGAGAACGGCAAGTGCAATCCCACCCTTTGATGCATACTTTGTCCCAGAATTTATAAACACAACCCATGGCCTGATTTATGAAACTTGCATGACTTTACTGCTAAACCCGATTGGATAGCCATACCGTGATTGTTATGACTAATTCCTTGACAACCTGGATGAATATTTAAATATGACAATGCTCTATTTAAATATTGGTCACTGCTAGAAATGCTTAGGAACTTTTACCTTTACACCCCCATTACAAATTCTTGGTGTTTACAAAAGCAACCGAGTGCGTGCTTTAAAATAAAAGAGATGAATTGTGTAAAATAAATGAGTACCCGTGTGGGATGAGACAGACGGTATTTCCGTGTGAAATACCGAGGTGAGCTCGAACCGGTGTGGTTGAGCATGGTGGGAGTTGTCTATCCTATCACAAGTTTTGGGATGATGTTGATGTGTCATCTAGCCTAACCCATTTTTACCGTACCACCACTCGACCGTTGTATGTGGCAACGGCCTAGCATAAATCCCACTAGTTGAGCTGCTGGTTATATGGTGTGCTGGTGAGCAACAGAGGGCCATGGAGCCGGGGATACGGTCTATGTGAGGTATGCCCCTGGATAGAACCTCGTTGGTAGGTTGCTAACCCCTGGTCGCGTCTGTGTTAACTTGTCAGTTTAGCTATGGTGGGTAATGGCTTTGATAGGAGCTACACTGGCACTAAGGTGTTCTTGTTGTGGTAGCCTACTTGTGGTTGTGTACACCTCTGCAGAGTTAAAACCTATCCGGATAGCCGTGTCCACGGCATTGGGCGAGTTACGGCTTGGTCACTTCACTAGTCCCCTGTTTTGGTGTAAGAAAATGTTGGTATTTGATTAAGCTGAGAGATGTTTTGACATGGGCTACGACAGATGGGAAATCTGGTAGCAACAAAATCTTGTTCGAAAGAGTATTTACATTTACTGTCCCCTTTAAAAGAAATACTTGTGAAAACCTATTGCGAAAACCAACCCTTGCATGTGTAATAAAATTTGCTTTGCTGCTAAATGAACCATGAGCCTTCCTTGTTACAATACTTGCATACTTCTGTTATACCCCTCCGTGGTTGTGGTTGCGCTTGCTGAGTACGTATGTACTCACCCTTGCTTAATCTGTTGCAGAGGCAGACCGGGACTTTGTGCCTGAGGATATCGTCTAGTGGGGTTCGTTCTGCACCCAACCTTTGCCTGTGTGTTAGGGTCACCCGCTGGAAGCCGCATGCGTTGCCACTCTGATGAAGACCTCTATGCTATCAATCTTTTTATCTGGGGCTTAGTGTTAGTTCTGTTTGTCGTGGCCCTGCAATGCCACCGTCTCCCGTAATGTTGCTGTTGTACTGAACTATCTGTTGTAATAATGTGAGCCAGCATCCTGGGACTGGTATTTGTATCACATTAAGTTCTCTCTTTCGAGGGGACGCTTCAGTTCTTTAGAAAGAAAACCATAGTTGACCGGTACGAGTCAACTTTGACTCGAGCCGGGGCGAATCCGAGCGGTCGAATCGGGATCGGATGGTTCGGCTGGATCGGCGAGGGGGGGCGGTCGACGGCAGGGGAGAGCGCGGCGGCGCCGCCGACTTTCGCGGCGAGGCTCGCCGGAGCGAAGCTCGAATCGAGCTACGGTCCACCAGAGGCTACGAGACTTGGCCAGGGAGGAAGTGGAGGTCATGGCGAGTTCAATTAGGGGGCTAGGGACGGCAGTAGGGGCACCGTGGCGGCCGATGACGGGGACCGGCGTGGTGGCCGATGACGGGGACCGGCGGACGGCCAACTTCGGCGAGGTGTGTGGGCGCATTAGGGAGCGAGAGGGAGTACGGGAAACGTCGGGGGAGATTCCTTACCACAACGCGAAGCTCCTGGCGTGCCCAATTGAAGCAGCGCGGCGCCGGAGAGGGAGCTTCGACGGCGTCCGGAGCTCGGAGCGGCGGTCGCTCGTGGGGAGGGTGCTGGGGAAGGGCTGGAGGCTCGGGCGTCGAGTGGTGATGGTCAAGGGGCCTCGGTGGGGGGTTTTTATAGCTCCGAGGGGGGGGGGGTTAAACATTCGTGCCGAGGATCAGGGGGGGCAAATCGTCGGTCAGTGTAGCTTTCCTTGCGGGGAAGAGCTTGCCAAGCGCGCGCGGGCCAAGGAAGGAAAGGAGTGGGCGCGTGTGCTTCATGGAAGCTTCGGCAGGGGCCCACAGCGCGGGAGAGGCGGCTCGGGCGCGGGCTTGCCATCGATGGGGCGCCGAGCGCCGGTCGCGCGGGAGAGGGAAAGAAGGAATGAGAGGTGGGAGAGAGAAATGATAGGCGGGCCCCGCCTGTCGATGGGAGAGGGAAGGGGAGAGTGGGGCGCGCGAGTTGGACCGGGGAAGCGGCTGGGCCGAGGGGGCGCGGGGGTGGCCGGGCCGGCTCGGCTGTTGGGCCAGCGAAGCGAAGGCGCGCGGGGAGTGGCGGGCCGGCTTGGGGGAATCGGCCTAGGTGGAGGAAAAGGGGTTGGGCTGAGCTCGGGGAGGAGTAGAGGGGGAGAAAGCGGACCAGCGAAGAGTTCAAGGGGTGAAAGTGAACTCAGCTGAACTCTTCTAAGACTCCAAACAAGGTGATTCAAATTTGAATTTAAATAAATTTAAATTCTCTTTTGAACCACAAGCAATACAAAAAAATAAATACAGCAGCATGAATGCAACAAAAATGTTTCTACAACTTATATTTGATTTAATATTCATAAATAATTCATTTAACTTATATTAATTATGAATAAATTAAATAAATGACAATTAATTACTAAAAATTTTAAATAGGCTATTTTTTGGGTGTTACATACATGACAGGTCATAAATGTATCAATCAGGAAAAACTAAGAAATAATAAGGACTCTAGAATTGTAACATTAAACGATATAATGGAGATACAGTCACACAGATCCCGTGCAACTCCATTTCAGGCATTGGAAAAATTCCCCCATCTACCAGGAAAATATAAGCATCACTATGCATATTTTTGCAGTAAATTATCAATTCTAAGTGAACAGAAAAATGTAATGCATGTTCATGCGCACATTGTGTGCAACTAGCTTTAAGGGTCAACAACTGACTCTAAGCGACATGCATAAAATTGTTAAACCAAGGAATCACTGTAGTGGTTATTCTGCATAATGTACAAGAACAACAATCATCCATCACCCATTGTGTTCTGGCTAGAGCCACGAGAACTTATTCACTTGCATGATCTAGCACATTCCATTGTAACTGAGAACGAATCTGTAAGCTATGCAATCCAACTTCAATGCAAATCCATATCATGTTATGAAGGTATCGGTCAAGAAAAGCTACTGTAAGCATTAACAAGCACTCTCTACATTGAGTTATCCAATGGAGAGAGTCACACAGATTCTGTGCAACTCCATTTCAAGCGACCGAGAACAACAAGCACATTTTTCGTACCGAGTTCTCAATTTCAATTCAACAGAAAAACATAAAGCACTCTTGATGGATATTCCAATCTAGCAACTACCAAAAGGAAACAATGATAGCAATGATGATTCTGTGAGCAATAGCAGTACCATTTATAGCAAAAACTGCAAACAGTTCAAAATCTTATAAATTCCAATGAATCTCTAATCTGAATTTCTGCATTTCTGCTTAGAGCATCAGAATTCAGAACAGAAATATTTGTACCCCGCCAATGAATCTCTAATATGAATCAAGTAACAAAATCGTACTAATCGTGAACATGAAAAGGAATCGTCACATTACATATGCATTTATAGTGTTGCGACAAACTAAACTTCCAGGACTCTACGGACGAATTGCTGTGCACTTTTATGGACATTAGTATCCGAACCTTAGCACGAGCTGCGAGTGAAGTGCAACAGTCGTAAGTAAGGCTCGCCATGTTCCTAAAAGGAGTGACCATCTTTTCTTCCCTTCTACTGACACTGAGCGAGCAGCAAGCATAGGCAATAGTTTCCGTAGGGGTGGGGCGCAAGCAAGCCAGGCTCCGCTAGCTAGCGTACTCTTCTGCTATCAATGAGAGTTATGTAGTGGGCTTTGAACAACTGCCTGGATTGCGTGAAGAGGCTCCCACGGCACTCCACAAACCAGGCAGCGGATCTCTTGCCGTTGATCCTCTTCCTAGCAACGCTCTCGAGGCGGTTCCCCAGCTTCACAGCGAGCACGCGCAGTTCGCTTGTCGCAAATCGGGTCTCGTCTGATGCGTCGAATCGCGTCCCCATGCGTGCATAGGCGACGATAAGCATTGATGTCGAAGGGGTCCGTGGCGAGCGCCCAGAGGATGTCGAAGCAGACCGCGCGGAGACGGTCGTGGAGGCGGACGACGAGAAGGAGGGGGAGCCAAGCCTAAGTTGCCGATGCGCCATCCCTCGGCGATCTTCCTCTGGATGATGTCGAGTACTTCAGGGGCTTCCCTCACGGTCTCCACGCCGTACAGCCGGATGCAATGAGGGGAGCCTATGTAGCGAAGAGCTTGGACGTGTCCCCACAGGAACACATGGTGAACAGGAAGCATCCGGCGATCCATAGGCACTTGGGGGTGGGTGCGGGTGGAACCGTGGAAGTAGCTGCTCGCCGGCTGCCTTCCTAAGACTGCTCGCAGTGGGGAATTGTAAAGGCAAACGGTACAGTCTTTACCGCGTATGCAAGGGGAAATTTGTCTGCAGAGGGAGACGGGGAAGCGAACTGAAAAGTTCAGTTTGTCGCCAGCAACGCTACGTAGAGCGCTCGTACGGAAGAAACGCAACCGGTGCCACGGAGGAGAGAGAGCAGGGGAGGGAAGGGTCGTCGTCCGCGGGGAGGGAGAGAAGGGTAGGGAAGGGCCGTCGTCGATGCCGTGGCCTCGCCCGCGCCCCTACTCTCTGAGGTCGCCGTCGACGCCGTAGCCTTGCCCGCGCCATAGCCTAAGGAAGAGGATGAGGGGATTCCGGGAGGCAGCGTGTAGCTGGGGGAATCGAGCGGGAAATGGGAGGGGGTTCCCGCGAGAGGCGATCCCCCTTTTCACCGAACCGTCCGATCCACTTTGAACGAGGGGTCTAGATCGTGTTTTGGCCTGGCGCGATGCGCGTGACGCCCCTCCACTCCAACTCCAGGCTGACGGGACGCCAGCTGGGGCGTGACCTGGACTCGCGCGGTTGTGCCAGCTGTCTGACTACCTGGGAGCGGGCTTTTGTTTGGGTCACACATGGGATCGCTTCCAGGCCTCGTGGGCCGCCCAAATATGTTGGCAGAGATTACATAGTATGTGGATTCTAGGACCGAATATCGAAGGCATTTCAATTTATTTCCTGGCATTATGTATGGTACATATTGTCTCCCCCTAATGCGGGAAATGGTCCGCATTATCTCAGTGTACCGGGTAGTATCTAAGTCTCCTGTAGGAGGCTCGAGGTATTTTATGATTGACGGTGATTTATACCCCACATATATCCCCATTTTTCTATGGGGGGCCCATTAATGTACGCTGCGGTGGTGAAATCGGTACGTATACAATGTAACCGAATTTTCACAGATGGGAAATACTTGGTTGATTTCTACGTACTAACTGCAACGGGGGACCGTATGATATGCAATAGGTCTGATTTGAATCAAGTCAGCGGCGTGTAAGACCGCATGACCTCCAACATGATGTTGGAAATTTGCAATTCTATAATAATGGTCTAGCAATTAATTTAATTCTCTTGATAAGAGATTCGGCTAATCCATTTTGTGTATGTACATAAGGTATAGAATGTTCCACATTAATGCATAAAGTCAGACAATAGTCATTGAAGGCTTCTGAGGAAAACTCAGCGGCATTATCTATCCAGATTGATTTTATTTGATTTTCCGGAAAATTTGCTCTTAATTTGATAATTTAAGCAATAAACCTTACAAAAGCATGATTTCTAGTGGACAATGAACACACATGGGACCATCTCGTAGATGCATCAATAAGTACCAAAAATACCCGAAAGGTCCAGTTAATGGATGAATAGGACCACAAATATCTCCTTGAATGCATTCAAGGGATTGTAGTGGTTTAGCCCTGATCTTAAGATAAGAGGGTCTTAAGAAGAATTTTCCTATTGCTCGTGCAGTGCAAATAAAATCTGAAGGTTTGGGAAATTTCTGTGATGACCAATTGAATTGCCGATAATTTTTTTGCATCATCCCAACTCTAGGATGATCTAGGAGATATGCCATGTCTTGAAGATATCAAGATTCTGCATCATCCCAACTCTAGGATGATCTAGGAGATATGCCATGTCTTGAAGATATCAAGATTCTGAAAAATTATCGTATATGCAACGTGTCGTACGAGTTTGATGTATGTGTAATACAATCGAGAGGATAGTGAAGGAATTTTCTCAAGCTGTTGCTTGTTATATCCATCATTCTTTATGATGAATAGGTATTCATCATTGTTTTCGTTGTGAGTTTTAATATGGAAACCATTACGACGGATATCTTTATAACTCAATAAGGTACGAGTTGACTTAGGATACATGAGTGCATTCTCAAGTTCCAGTATAGTACTCATAGGGAGAACTATGTAGTTCGACCAGAACCCACCATCACAGAATCGCGACCAGCAATAGTTGTGACGTTTCCTTTACTCTTCGTAAGAGTTTGGAAATATTTAATTTCCCTGAGTATTGTATTAGTGGTACCGCTATCCAGTAAACAAATTTCCTCCTCCATATGGATTGTACCCATATTATAATCTATAATGAGTAAATCAAATATTTGACTCATAAGATTATATCTAGAAATATATATAAATACACATTCTATATTAATGAAGTATTGTATGTCTTACAATACCTATGACAACAGAGATTTACAACACAATACAAGATTTAATAAGATAACTAAGAGAACTAAGTCTTTGGGGCCCATGGAGACCAGTTCATGTCTCCGAATCAAACTTGTCCCGTTGAACTTGTTTACCAGCAGATTTCTGATGTGCAGTAGGGGCTTCTGGATTGGGTTCATTGACTTCAGCAATGGTACCCTTTGCTTTTTGCATAATTTTCAAATCCATAGCCCAAGTCAGATAGTTGCTATCATCTGTGCAAGTTCAATCTTTATTGACTATATGAGTCATTTTCCAAAATGAGAAATCATGTATGGATTTAATTTACTAATGTAAATTAAATTGTGTTCTATGCATGCAAAATATTAAATATAAGATGTTTCTTACAGTAAAAATTAAGGTAAAGGACAATATGCAGTGTAACTGCTTAAAATATTATTTTAATTTCTGATGGAATATGTGACTTGATAGTCATATGTCCGTTTATATGAATTTGGATAAACACGATGAAGGTAGTCATCAAAAGATGTAGACCTCACATTGATGAGCAAATAAATTACTGCCTAAAAGCCTGGATCTCTAGGGCGCATCACCTTGTGTTGTTCCAAAAATCATATTTTATATTCCTTAATTTGAATTTTGCATGATTTTACTCGTTGAGTTAATACCAAAAAGTATGAATAAAGTAATGTCATATGAAAATGTTGTTCTGAAAGTAAAATGTGTTAAACCATACAATCAAATTATTAAAATTTTAATAGATACAAGATAGATAATCTCTATGTCAGAGACAAAGAGTAGATTTTTATAGTAGGCAAATATATTGTTGTCTAACCACGATCTCAGGGCAGAATAATTCACAAGGAATTAAACGTAGCCAGTGCATTTAAGACTCTACTATCTTGTGTTTACCAAAATAATATGATAAAAATATCAATATGGATAATGTTAAACCAATGCAAGATCTACGGATCAAATGATGCTGAATTACTGTGGTAATCATAGCATTCATAATACAATGGTTCCAATATCTAATGATATTACATGACGTACAGAACAAAAATTATACACTAAATATTTTAAACAGAAATAATCTGAATCAATAGATAATTAGAAGTTTGGAGGTACTTCTAAATAAAAAATTAGAGAAGAAACGGCGGCTGATCAGGCCTGTGGGGTGATTTTTCTTCTTTTCTTTTTTTTCTTCTTCAGCCCAAGGCGATTTGGTGCAATGAGAGGCCCAACACGCGCGTTAAGCGCGGCCCAAGCGCTGGCGCCGCTCGGTCCAGCACGTGCGTTACGCGGCCCAGGTGTGGGCGCTTGGGGCGCGGCCCATGCGTGGCCTGGCGGAGGGCGAGGCCCAGCGCTGCCTTCATCGCGGCCCAGTCAGCCTGCCTAGGGGCCGCTGGCCCGTATGAAAGCGAGGGAGGCGGTTAGGGTTTCCTTAACCCGCCAGCCTCCCCAAGCCGCCCCCGCCGCCGCGTGTGGGCGGTCACCGCCGATGCCGCCGCCGAGGGCAGCTCCGCCGCGATGCGCCGTCGGCGTTGCCGTTGTGTGCCGCGCTCGGGCTTGGCTTGGCGCGCATCGGGGTGCAGATGCGCCGCGCGCCGGCGGATCACGTGCGCCGGCCGCCGCTACGGTGTGCGCGTGCGTGGATGACGCGTCGCCGAGCGTCGATGCATCGCGCGCCTCCACCCTTGTGCGCCGGTGCGCTGTGTGCCGCCGTGAGGTCGGCCGGGTGCGTGGGCGCCGCTGCCGCCGCCCTACCTCGGGTCCGCCGTCTCGCGCGTTCTCTGAGGAGGCCGCTACGGGCGCTCGAGACATGCACCGCCATTGTCGGCTAGATGCCCCGCCACCGTGCCACAGGGGCTCGGTCTAGAGGGCACTGCCGCAGCAGCAGTAGCATGGGTGCGGATTGGCGTGCGGCCGATGCGAGTGTGCAAAGCAACACCGATGGAATCATGTGTGGTAACGAGGAAGCAGCAAGAATGCAACGATCGAGGCCTTGTTCCAGGCAACATTGAAGAACAAGTTCATGGTGAACCCATAAAAAAATGATAATCCATATGAATGTGCGCTTACGAATCATGATTTGATGTTCTCGATTCCTTTTCTCGCTGATTATTTTCTGCAACCAGTGAGTCGTTGGATCGAAGACGATGGAGATGATGGTGTATCCATCTATCCTTTGTCTTCATGCGGAGCGGACGGTGGTGCCGGGCTTGGCGCAGAGGCGCGTCGGGGAAAACAGATATTGCCTCTGGTCTTGCCGTCATGACGCGAATTTCTCTCGGTGGAGAGCGAAAGTGGCTGCAGAGAAAACTCCGGCGAGAAACTCCAACGAGTTCTTGTTGTCTCGGCGAGTATCTCCCTCTCGGCGAGTTCCTCTCTGTCTCTCTCGGCCCGTAGCGTCAGCGATTACCGAGCGAGCGTGCGTGATAACGGCCCTGTTAAAAAATTCTCTCCCCGTACTTCACTGTTCACCTGTCGCGTCAAATCCTATCAAATCTCTCTCCTCATGCATGGATCATTAAATGTAAATAAATAAAAAACAAATTACATAGTTTTGATGTACACGATGAGACGAATCTTTTGAGGCTAGTTAGATCATGGTAGGACAATGTTTACCATAAACAAACGAAAAGTGCTACAATGCGCTACAGTGTTCGATGTGACTTTTCTACCAACATTTCACCCATCTTTTCAGCAACTAAACACCCCCAACGTTTTAGAAATGAAAATGAACAGGAAGTGAAATGGAACGATCGTATTATTGTGAACAGTGATGGTACATATATAATATATACTATAAGAAGGGGTACCTATGAAAAGGCATGTACCTACGGGATTAGGGCTGGACAAAAAACTCGTGGCTCGGTAGCTCGCTCGACTCGGCTCGTTAGTGGCTCGGCTTGGCTCGGCTCGTTTTAAATTGTTCACGAGTTGAGTCAAGGTTTTAGCTCGGTGTGTTAACGAGTCAGCTCGAGCCAGCTCATGAGCGGCTCGCGAGCTATAACAAGCCAGAGCCTATAACACAACATGTATTTTGTTTGTGTGATGTCCTTATTCTTAAATAGTGAATGGTTATGACCATAAATATGCTATATAATTATAGTAATTTGTGTTATCATGTTGTGAACTACTATTGCTTCTATCTGATTTTTGAGTTTGAATATATATATAACGATTGTTTTTTATTTTAGTGTGCTATAAATATTTTTTGTACGAGAAATACATGTGTGCTAATGATAAACGAGCTGGCTCGCGAGCTAATCGAGCCAGCTCGAGCTAGCAAACGAGCTGAGCCGAGCTGCTTCTCTAGCTCTCTTTGTTAACGAGCCGAGCTGGCTCATTATGTTAACGAGCCAGCTCGAGCTGGACCGAGCCGAGCCGAGCCAACTCGATATCCAGCCCTATACGGGATGATCCTATGAAATAACTGTGATTAACAGTTAAACTAATTATAATTATATTAATTGATCACTAACTAATAAATCTTAACAATTAGGGCCTGTTTAGTTTCAAATTTGGGAGACCAAATTTGGGAGGAATGTGTCGCTTCGTAATCATTGCGTCACTGTAGCATTTTGTTTGTATGTGCGAAAAATTGTCTAAAAATTGATTAATTAGGCTCAAAATGTTCGTCTCGCAGAGTAGAACAAAATTGTACAATTAGTTTTTGATTTCATCTACATTTAGTACTCCATGCATGTTATGACATTTTGATGTGATGGAGAATCTTTTTTCATAGTAAATTTAGGAGTTGATTTTTGGGCCCACGGCATCTTGTAAGACGCATTTATATCAGTGTCATTACGAGCTCCTACTGGTCGACGGCAGCTGCTAGCCGTAGTATCAATCAACTTTAAGACAAAACTTGCTGGACGTACACAAGGAGAGTGGCATGCATTGCCGTGAAGGAAAAATAAACAACTCCATGGGGACCACTAGACAGGCTACCGAACACATAACACTGCCCAGAGCTCACCCGCCAGAGTACTGTAGCGCTTTTGCTGGGGCAGCCACTCCGGGATCACCGGGGTGCGGCTACCGCCCGTTGTAGCAAATCCACGCTAATATATATGGACTCCACTGAATCATAGCGTGGTAAGAGCTATTCCGTACCCGACCTGCTTCCGCCCCCGCGGGACGCACCCGCGCCTGGCGAGTCGGGGCTTCAACGGGTGGATTTTTTTCCGGTTTTTTTTCTTTCGACAGGATTTTTTTTTTCTTTCGGCAGTTCGGCAAGCTCAAGCTTTTTTTTTCACGGGATGCCGGGAGCATCGATATAGCGTTGACATGTGCGTGTGTGAGCCATGCAATTATGTGCTGTTCACGATTTTTTTTCTTGCGCGTACCTTTTTTCTCTCTGTGCGTGTGTGAGCCATGCAATTATGTTCTGTTCATGATTTTTTTTCTTGCGCGTACCTTTTTTTCTGTCCATGCGAACAGCTGCACTTTCTTTTTTTCTTGCGTGATCCTCACCTTTTTTTCTTCTTGCATGTTTTTTTCTCACCTTTTTTCCTCAGATACCATGGTTAAGCAAAATTTTACCTAGATCAACATACCCATATTTTGTTTGCAGATTTCAAACGAATTTTTGTTTGCAAATTTGAGATTCTTTCGAACACAAAGCTTGTAGCATACAACAGTAGCAAATAGTGCATAGACAATGAGAGTCAAATTTCACTCCAACCTGTGATTTTGTTTCCAATTACTTATGAACAGAATAGTAATCATTCTATAGTGAGTTCCTCACAACAGACCATTTCTTCTTTTTTTTGGCAAATGCTATCCTTAAACTGATCGGACCTGGATTAGTAACCGAACTCCACCTATATAGAAGTATATCATTACAATTGCACAATAGCTGGATCACCTAGAGATTATTACAAGGAGTAAAAAAAAACCAGCAGGCCAAAGGCTGCACTTGCAGAACGCCAAAACTTATGATTCTTGCATGTAGAACTCTAAACCATGGATCCCTCTGAGTTTTCTTGATGTTTGGCCAAAATCTCTTCCCTGCAACAGTTCAGATCACCTGTGTTGACTCAACGCCACAAAGCAGAATCGCATCCGAGTAGTACATGATGAAATGGACTTTTGGTTGACAGTGTGTACTGCTCATGCCAAATTCTTTGTTATTCACTTACACGGGACCCTTGCCTGCCAGAATAAATACTGATCAGCAAATAACATGTCTTTATATAAGAAAGAAGCCCAAAACATAAGGTCATGTCATAGGTTTCCAGGTGAAATGACGCATTTTGATTGGACCAACTTTTAAGATAATGAACCACAAGTATTTCAAGCCTAGAGCGTAAGAAGGAAGAGTGACTAGCATAGTATATTGATTCGGAACATATCTCATATATAAGACACTAACCATAGAGCCAGATCGTGGCTTATATGGTCAGCATCTTATGAGTTAACTCATGAAGTCATGGATGAATGAACTAGGGAGAAATAAAGCAAACATGTGTCATATTTTACCCAACTTCGCATTTCCTTGGTGGCAAAGAAGAGTAAATCATGAAGACAAGTCACAAGTAACTAAAAATCATGAATCTAAATGCAACAGGACAAAACTCAATGGCCATTTAGTAGCCAACACAATCTAAAAACAAAACTCCACATTCGGCAAGATCACTAAAAACATTGGTAAATAAAGGCATTGAGGACAAGCGCATGGTAAACTGGATGATTGAATGCAGATCATAACTATATGTACCTTTTTCTTCAAATTATAAATTTGATCCTGCACTTAAACTACTACGTACGATGGTGACAGCAAATATGGGAGCATAGTAAGAGGATTCAGCTACTTGAACACTGATTAAGACAAAAAAACAATCAAATTTGGCCAAAAAGCATAAGGATTCAATGAGCTCCATTGCTGAGTAAACCAGATTTCAGGAACATTCAAACAATTAAGCAACAGAAGGAACCGAGAACGAATAAGGGCAAATATTGACGAGATTAGTGAAAGGACAAGACAATACCAAACAAAAATCCCCAGTGATCCTTCAGATTCCAAGCAAGTGCACTGTGGCCAATGTGCACTGTTTGTACTGAGCAGAACTTGTACTAGGAAATATTCATAGAAATTCCAATAGCAACACAAAGCAACTATTATCCCCCTCAGGTATGTCTCTCATTAGTTCCATGTTCAAATATAGGAAACAGAAGAAATACATGGATCCATGACACTCATAGTCTAGGTGGTCAGAATATGTGTAGACATTTCTGTGCAGTGGCTAAATGCATAATTCAGTGAAGGTCGTGCTTGCCTTGCTTTTGAAACCTCATAGTGACGCATTTCAAAGATTCAAGAGGGATATGAACTTAGTTCACTAGAAAAACACTAAAGTATGGGAAAAGGTCTGCTAAATTAGTAAATATTATGATTTAAAATCTGAAATAGAACATATGGTAAGCTAACCCGGAATTATGTAGGGCTCTCAATCCCAGTGCACTTCTTCATCCAAATTCAGTTAACATGAAAATAGCATAGATAAAAATGATGTGGGTAAGAGAGAAAATGTATTTTTTGCAACAAATGACAAAGAACCAATAGAAATTAAACTATTATTTAAGGAGGCAAACACAAAATTGTTAACGCTTGCCAAATAACCTTAATAATTTTATCAGGACCTCCTGAGCTGCTAGCCTGCTCATGTATATGCAACTAAGTTTCGAGCTAGTCAAATACAAGAGTGAAATTAAATTGGTTAAGTTTCATGTCATTATGCCATCTGAAATTAATTCCAATGCCAAAGGAAGAAAGTAATGCAATACTAAGGACCTATTCTGCAATACACAAAATAATCCTTCATTTGCATTCTATGTACAAATCCCATGCTAAATGAGTACTCTATCAACTAGATAAAAACTTATGCATCATGGAAATAGTAAGGACCAGATCAGCTATACAAACACAATCAGATTTAGCCAAAAAGCAGATGCAACAAGCAATCCACCGCTGCGTAATCCAAATTTCAGGAAGATTCAAAAAAATTAAGCAACACAAGCAACCAAGAAGGGATAAGAACAGCATCATGATTAGGAGAGAGGATCGTCACTTGCAACCATCTGAGTAGCCCAGTGTCACTGACCTCTTTTTAGCAGAGCTTGTCTGCTTACAGCCTTCATACCCGCCATTCTGCGTCCTCATCTCCATGGTCCTAGCACCAGCAAGGCTGCAATGGCGTCTGGATTCAAAAGAAAAAAAATTATGTCTGCACCAATGAATATTTCCAAGATTCTAGAAACAACAGTTATGGCTTTGAATATGGTGCATTTGCTAAAGACGAGCTGATGTAATACATTGGCATGGTGTATAGCACTTGGAGATCAGTAGAATTTGTTTGGATATAAAATTATGAATACAAGCTAGCTTCACTAGGCAATTAAGCTCACCTCTGCATCATTTTTCTCCAGGAAATGAAGGGTATGTTTCCAAAGTTACGAAAGGCTGCATATAACCTTGTCAAAAAGGAATAATTAACCAACAGTTTTGTAAAGTTTAGAGCTTCAGAATATTTGGAATGACAATAAAGCTCCATCCCACACTAAATGGACCAGAAATTCACTACATTACTCCGTGAATTAACAAATTGATGCACAAATCGAAAAGAAACTCTGAAATTCAGAAACTTTTATTGTTATGGATCAGGTAATTGTACCAATGAAACAACAGTTAGTTAATAGCGAACTTGTTCTATATATATCAATCAAGGTATAGACAGTTACACACCCAGTAGCAATCATCCTGAACTGAGACGAAGAAGCAAGCAGCCCAAATTAACCAAGATTTAGCACTACAGTTAACTGGATTAGTCATGACTTGTCGATTTATCAAGAATATAGAAAACATGGATATGACTCCCGTAGCAAATGATTGTTTAAATAGTACAATTATTAATGCACCTCTGATTCCGAAGCCAGCAGCTGAGCAGCCTTAACATCGATGCTCATATGAAGAGATCTCTATCCAAAGACCAAAATCAATTCATCCTTCCTGATGAACCCAAATTTGCCTGTGACAAATGATGGGACTGAAATCAATTAATCCAATCAAAGAACGAAAGAACTTAGTTCTAACTAGAATACCATCCCACGTTCCCACCTGATGGGTGTGCCTCACAAGGAGAGATGTGCGTGCGGCTGTCCACAGAAGGATTTTACCCATTTAGAGGGAGGGAGTTGTGCGGAGTGGCCGCAAATCGCCGCATGAGGCTGAATGGGGCCTCGCGGCAGTGTGGCCGCACCTACCGGCAGGAGGGCGGCACGGCGCACCTCGTCACCGACTGGACGGGCAGGAAGGCGGTAGGGACCACCTCGTCGCCGTCGTCGTCTCCCCCAACAGGAGGGCGCAAGAGAGGTCGGGACTGGAGGGAGAGCAGGGGAGCTGAGGAGGGGAGCGGCGGGTGCCGGCGGGTGAGAACGAAAGGAGAGGAGGGGGAGCCGCGCCCGGCGGCCGCGATGTATGATTCGTCGTCGCTGTCGCGGCGAACAGCTGCGCCGTAGGTGGAGCATCGGGACGGAGGGCATCAGCGAGGTGGACGCAGCAGCATCGGGATGATGGGATCTAAAACGAAAAGAAAACTGCCGTAGATCGTGGTGTATTGGGTCTAGTGGTGACGTGCTACTGACCGGGGCGAAGACCATGAAAAAATCACCGGAAGAAAAAGGCGGCCGGGCTCCCGCACGAGCAAGGCCTGGCGTGCGTGGCACTGCACAGTCGGCTCGGGTACGTAATATTATTTTCTATTCAGGGTAGGATATAGTATTATTATATATATACATGCCAACTAACCATAAAAACAGAAACAATTTTTATACAAAATGATAACCCAAAATCTATACCGAGAGGGGTCTCCGTTTAACCTTATCCCGAGACCCCTCCTCATCTCCCTTCTTTTTCAATCCAACCGTTCCGTTCCCCATCGAGCATCACTCCTCGAGCCGGATCTCGCGCACGCCGTCGTTCCCCCGTCGGGGTGCTCGGCGCGCTTGCACGCCGGCGCCGGCGATGGCTTCACCCTGGAGAATTCCTGGAGGCGAGGCGTCGCGGCCTCTTCCGTCATCAGCATCGCCGGAGGAGGCAGGGGCTCAGCGTCGCTCCAGGGCGCCGACGGCGTGCCCCCGGGTCTCCACTTGGTGTACATGGGCAAGTCGCGCTGCCGCTACCTCAACGCCGCCAACCTCGTCGGCCAACACCTCTTCCAGAGCCTCGTCGACCGCTCGGGCTGCGCCGCGGCGTCGGCGCCGTAGGCACCGTCTGGGCTGCGAGGTCATGCTGTTCGAGCACCTCCTCTGGATGCTCGAGAACGCGGACCCGCAGCCGGAGTCCCTCGACGAGCTCGTCGAGTCAATCCGCGGCGAGGAGGCGGCGACGCACCCCGGGTTGGCACATGTCGTGGATCTCGGATTGCGGAGCACGGAGGGGGGTGGGGGGTCGATTCGGGAGGCTGATTCGATGCGGGAGGCGGCGCCGTGGATGAGTTAACCAGGCCGGGAAGCGCCTTCGGTGGTGGGCCAACGAATCCTGTTGCTGGGGAGTGAGGCAACACATCGATCTAGGTGCACAAACTCTCCTCATTTGTAACCTGCAGATCTAACTATGTGCATTTGATTTTGATTTCAACCTATTTGAGTATCCCTGCATTTGATTTTCGACCAGTCCTCCTGAAGGAGCTCAGAGACATCCCGCTTGAGTATCCATGCATCTGTGTTTCCACTCGATTTAATTTCATTACCCTGAAGTTCATTGGTCGATTGATTTATCTCTTTGTGGTACGTTGTTGCTTGTGTAGATCTCGCGAATCACCCAGTGTTTGGCCGGCCCGACACGCTATAGTGAGTTCGATTCTCTCCATTTTGTGCGCTTCCATTACATATCGCGCGTATTCCTTGTTTGTAGTATTTGTGCCACGCCGAATTATGGTGTTTAGGGTGTGGAGGCCGCGATGGAGAGATGCAGGGTCCCTGGCGGGCTGCAGATTTCCAAATTGCGAAATAAATGGACAGATGCATGGTCCATGTCTGATTCAGATTTCTATTTCATTTCCCCTGTCAGTCTTCTGTTAGGTCCAAATGGAGCTTGGTGCCAGTGCATTCATTGTGCTTTGGGGATAGAGGGAGGGTTTGCAAGAACAGGCTGGCTTCGTATTGGCTGGTTGATGTGAGAGGCTTTTCGGTGTGTTTATCGCTTCTATTTGTGTGTTGTTTGTTGCTTATTTGTGACAAATAGGATATGCGTTGCATGCAAATTCTTCTGAATACTAAGAAAATTAAAATTTGTAGACATCTTGAACCGGTATAGTCTACCTGACACATCTTTTTTAGTTTTTCGGTGGGCTTTGTATCATTCTAATAGATTCTATCATAAGACCAGCCAAACAATATTGGCCTTGAGCTTCTGATTTCAAGTTCCTAGCTATAGATGGGTAACACTTACAGAAGATCTAGATTTTTATATGCTTTTAGGGAAGTAACTTATCATTGATTTACATTAGGTAGAAAGTAACATTCCACGTACTGTTCTTCAGCACAGAGGCAGTAACTTATAAGAGTTCTTAGTGATACTCCTATATACAGGCTTTTTTGACACATCATTTTTATTGCATAAGATAATCAAACTAGGATGGTACGCGTGCTTCGCCTATTGGGGAATTCGTTGGACCTAGCATTTTTTTTTCTCGACACTTGTCGTAGTGTAAACTGTTATGTACATGCTAGGAATTATGGAACCTACTTTAATCTTATGTAAAATTGTCTTCAATGGGTTCCTATGTCAGGCGGTTGTGTTAGTCTAAAAATATCCATAAAAGTGAAAATTGGATAACCTCATGTACTGAGAAAACATCCTGACAAAGGTGTAAGTACAGATTCACCATAACTAAGTAGCTGAGTAAATCAGACTTGAAATTTATGTACTGCATTTTGCCCCAGTTTCTGTTAACATTCTATTGATAATTGGTGACAATAACTACCACATTTCACTGGAAATGATAATTAAGTATCATTTTCTGTGATAGGAAGTAACTTTTCATAATTTTAGTTCAACATTAAGTAGCTTTTTCATTTTTTACTTAACAGAATGTAACATACACCACTCAGTTATGTGCATGCCTATTGAATTGCAGCTAAAGTAACTTGTACTTTTCTTACTATTTTATTTTATTTAGAAAGGACCTTACTGTTGCTTTTGTACAGATGTAACTAAAGTAGGGTTAGTGCATAATGGGCAGCACTGTCTCTTGGAAGCCAGATATTGGAGCTATTGGCGCAAGCATCTTCAACTATTGTAGTGTTTACTTTTTGTGGTTATTCTAGTGCTAATATAGTTTCAGAGAAATATATATCTGTTTGGTCATTTCTTTTGGTTTTAGTACTTGTTATCATGATATACTTTTTTGTTTGTTGTGGCCTTTGTATGTTAGATTTGACCAGCCATATAGAGCCTATTTATCAGTTGAATTGCAGAGTGGTATGTGTCATGGGTGACCCTGTAATTCATGGCGTGGTACTTTTACTGAATGTTCACCCAATCATCGGGTTCTATTGTGTCAAAAGTAACTTTGGCACTATTTATATGGATTAGGAAATAACTTATCATCACTGTATATATTACAAATAGTAACTTATCTATAATTGATATGATAGAGGAAGTAACTTAGCATCAGTATACATAATAAATAAATAACTTGACATAACCTGCATTACACATTATTTTTACTTTTTTGGGTATATGTGCTTGATGTAGTAGTGAGCTACGGAATAAAAAAGTAGATTATTACAGTGAGTCTGGCATGATAGGTCTGACTAGCCAAAGAGAGCCTTATGATGGTTGAATTATGCTGTTTCAGCCACAAAAATGCAATGGAATAGTGTGCAGTCATGGGTGAAATCGTTAAGGGTCACTTTTAAATTTTTCGCTTGTGACCCTGAAATTACCAGCATGATCAGAATGTATGTTTCTAACCAATAAAGCTTTTCCTCTAATATTCTGATGTTATAAAACTCATATCTCATTATTATTCATTGAAACTACTTTTTAATATCTTCTCAAGTTGTAAAATCAGGCACCACATGACAATATCAAGTCTGTTTGTGGTGAAGATTAGTGTACCAGCAAACAAATCAAGTGACTTATTATATTTGAAATAAGTTATCATATTTTTTGCTCATCAATAAACAATTTTTTCTTATTTTGTGTGTCATATTAACTAACTGCTCATATTTTTAGTTGTACAACAAGTAACTTTTTACCTTTCACCACCTAGAGCTATCAACCAATTATTGTGGATGCATTGTTTGGTCTATCTCTTGAATACAAGGTTGAAAACCCCCCACCAGAGTTGGTATGTGGTCATGTGGGTAAAGTCGCAAGTTTAGTCTTTTGGTTTTGCTTTTTGTGAATCTGTAATTCCCGTTGTGGTGGCCTTGGTCTATCTCTTGAATACAAGGTTGAAACCCCCCCACCAGAGTTGGTATGTGGTCATGTGGGTAAAGTCGCAAGTTTAGTCTTTTGGTTTTGCTTTTTGTGAATCTGTAATTCCCGTTCTGGTGGCCTCGACATATCAGTTAGATGTTACAACTTATTCTTTTAGATGTCATTAGTAGCACATAGAGGAATAATACCACAGTGTGTAGTTCAAGTTATCGTTTATCTGTTCTGACATATATTTTTCTTCATTGCCTGCAAGCAAGGAAATTTAATGAAATGGTATTGGATAATTGTAGCAGGTGTTATTGCCCTTAAATACTACTTTCATCGATAAAGTAACTTATCCTATTTCTCGCTCATAAATAAGTAACATTCTTCTATTTCTAGTTTTAAATTAAATAGCTTTTCCTATACATGCAATATAGTAAAAAGTAACTAAAATCTCCTTTTTATTATCTTGATAAAATAGCTCACATTCTTAGTTCAACCTCAAGTAACTTTTCTTGTTTTTAACTCTAAGAGTAGTTAACTTTTATACTTTGATGTCGTATTTGTAACAACTTTGAAATATCAACTCCTGACACGGTACATTTGTTTCACCAGTAGTATTTGCTGCAACATTGTACTCCATGTATTACCTGTAGTAATCATAGCAACTAGACATGTCTCTTCTTTTCTGAAATAACCTCCAGTGCACTTTTTGAACTTCTTGCTCATCCAAACTAATTTCTTGTACAACAATATTGAGGTCAAATAATCTCTTCCTTGCAACTGCACAAAAAGTAACTTTGTCATAGTGCACCTGATTTTAGGAAGTAACTTGTCAATATTTCACATTCCAAAGAAAGTAACTTCACAGTTTTTGCATGGTAAAGGAAAGTAACTTATCCACACATGTAGTCAGCTATAAAATACAGTACAGAAAATATAACTATGATTGATTTGTGTAATGCAAAAAGTAACTAGTTTATTTACTTTATATGGAAACTAAATGAGTAAATATATTTAGGTTAATGCAAATGTGCTGTCAGCAATGTTTTGTGGTACAAGCCTGATCTGTTTTTGCAATTCATTGAGTTACTTCCTAATGTGCTTTTCTATGTCCTTGGAGTCAAAGTGTCAAGTTTGCAATGTTAGTTCTAGGCTTAAAACTACAATCAGATAGGTTCACATATGCTGCACCATACTAATGGGCGAGTCACATATGCTAGGTTCACATATGCTGCTGCTATCAAGTTCCACACAATTATGAACCAGTTATCAAGATTTTACTTTTTGCAAATCAATTGCAACATGAATTCTAATTTTGCCGTCTCATGGAATGGAATGGTTTTTCTGATTCTAACCTATTTATGTCTTTAGTTATGTACATATCTAAACATGAAGGCTAACCGAAGTATTTTTGTCAAGAAACGGATGGACAAAGGCTCTGTATGCAGCACTCGAATTTTTCTTGTTGAAGATGAAGGCAAGCAATAAACAAACTTGATCATACGGATAGCAGATATGCCTCTAGAATCTGGAATACTCATGATATGGATTAACCCCTTGGATCTAGAAATTATTCATGTTCAGTTTTTTTTGTAATAATTTGTGTGAAAATGATGTGGTACATGGACGTTGCTATGGTGAT
Source organism: Echinochloa phyllopogon (assembly GCA_033239725.1). Taxonomy (NCBI): domain Eukaryota; kingdom Viridiplantae; phylum Streptophyta; class Magnoliopsida; order Poales; family Poaceae; genus Echinochloa; species Echinochloa phyllopogon. The sequence continues at coordinate 22,755,749 of BTCW01000012.1, forward strand.
TCTTGAGACTGTATGTTCTTCTGCATAGTATTGTTAGTTGTTTTGTTCTTCTTTTCGCCTGTATTCACGGCTGGTTCTTCTGCATAGTATAGTTAGTTGTTTTGTTCTTCTTTTCGTCTGTATTCGTGGCTGGATGTGTCGTCAGCTCTGTAGCAGCTGTGCCTGAGAAAGTTCTGATCTGCATGGTCTACGTGTTGTGTTTGTTTTGGGCTGGATTGCCTTTTTCGGATGTGGGGCTGTGGCCCTTCGTTGTTTTGTTTCTGATTATCTTTCCCGCGTTTTTTTTTCTGCGGTGATGAGCTATCTACGTTGGCGCTTCTTTTTTTGGCACGCTGCGTGCGCGCCCACGTGTTTTTGGACGTTCGTCCGCCCGAGGAGGCGCGCTCGCACCAGACAGTAATTACTTTCCCTTTTTGGCTTCCATGAAGTCCTACTATTACTATATTAGGGGGCTCTCCAGATAAGACTATCTGGAGAGGGCTCTCCATGTAGTCGCCTCCAAATGATAAACAACCTGGGTTGTGCAATACTGAGATGACACGGAATATTCTTTTGATAACTGCACACTGAACATTCAGTAAGACAAGAGTTGAACTCATGTAAAACTAACAGTCGGAAATACTAGCAAATGAATTATCATTCAGCCATGCATCCCAGGTTCCTTAGAGCATCAGAGTTCAGCACAGAGGTACTTGCATGAATTCCTTGTTGGAGTGCCTTGTATATTTGTGGCAACCTTGTAATTTTGATCTAATAAAAGGGAACTCAGGACGTGAAACCGGGTCCCTGGTTTGCGGTCGACCGCGTGAAGGAGTCGATTCACGGACAATCCAAAAACGGAATATTTTGGACCCGGCGGGCTCGTCATTCCCTTTTGGGAAATCGTGGCCGCTTTTCCCACGCCGCGCGTAATCCGAGCCTCCGGCGCGTTTTTCCATGCTGCACGGATTCAGACGCGCTGTCGCTGTCAACTTGTACGGCAACAGCCTTCCGGTCCATTCTCCCATTCTCTTTTAGCAAGCCATTTTCTCTTTTAGCAAGCAAAAACATTCGGGACCGTGGGAAATTGGGAATGAAAATGGGTGGGGGAGTTAGATAAAACTTACTTTCAAATCATCAAAAAATATTATCAAAATTTTATCAGCTTTTGCTAACTGTTTTATTCTTTTGACATGAATATAAATAACATAATAAAACCTTCTCAAAATGACAATGAAAAAGAAGCAGCGACTAGTTCTTCACCTCCCATTCGTTTTTTTATATATTGCTTGACCATATATTGCTTAACCTGGCAAAAAAAATGAAGAGAGAGAGAAAGCATCAGTTAATTTGATACTAAATTCATGTATTTTTAAATTAAAAAAATGAGAAGCTGGGTGGGTGCGGTGTATATATACAGGTAAAGCAATATAAGTCACCAGGCTACAAATTTGCATACCACAAATTAGTAAAATTAGACCTTGCAAGGACCATGTTATTTATATAAAAATGCTTATAAACAACAAAAGCTATGTGAGGAGACTTGTGTGCACCGCAATTCGTAAATCTGGCCTTTGCAAGAAACATGCTAGTCACAAAATGTAGCGCATGACAGGTATTCAATTCCGGTAAATTTAGGACGTAAATCAAACAGAAACATATAATACAGAAATCAGACCAGTCATAATGCCCCATTGACATAGACCAAATATAATGCGTGGTCATCATAATGCTCCCTTGACATAGACCAAATCATTTAGGTATTTATTATGAGCTGCAATAATAAAATTGGACAAATCATTAAAGAAACCTCTTCTCAAAAGAAAAGCAGAATCCACCCAATCTGTCAGCCTCCATTTTTCATCTCACTTGCAAAAATCTCAAGAACTAAGAATGACTGAAGGTGCACCCAATCATATATGATAATATAAAACTGCAGATAGTCATACTATTTTTTTATATTCAGCAAGTTGACCTTTAAGGTATGTTGTGGGCACATAGGGACTGCAACTAGCTAGTGTATGAAAAGAGAAATACAATGCAGAGAAGTTGACCTCTATATTACTTTTTTAGATAAATGTTATACAAATTTAATCCATATAAGTTAAGTACATAACTCTCCTGTATAACTTTTTGCCATAACTTTGTGACAGAACTTATACCAAAACTCTTTTCTATATAATTTGTTTCTCAAAAAGTCACTCATGGAGTTTTTTCATGAAGGGTTTTATAGAAGATATTCATAGAAAAGTTTACAGAAATATGCAAAATCATTTTACCAAAAAAATAGTCTAACAAGTTTCATATAAGAGACATAGGGAAAAGTTTTTGGCCACAAAAGTTATCTAGACGAAGTTTAATACAAAAATTATCTAGAAATATTATATATAGAAAATGGTAGAAAAATATTTATACTATAGTTCTTCATGAAAGTTTCGTAGGTAATTATTTGAAATGTTAGAAAAAAAATTTCCACTTAAATATTATATGAATAGACTTTTTGACACAACTCTTTGACAAAAAAATTTGCTCGATACTTTAATTTCAAAAAACTTATATAAAAAACTTTAGTTGATCGGGAAACTTATAAGGAAAACTTAGATATGAATTTTTTTTAGAAGAAAAATTTAGTTATATAATTTAGACATAAAGTTTATCAAGTAAAAATTTATGAAAAAACTTAGGCATAAAAATGTTTTGGTACAAAACTTTACTGATACAGTAAACTTACTAAGCAAAACTTTCTCATTGAACTTATTGACTCAAGATTGATGCATAACTTATCACCAATATTTGTCGTTACAACTTTTAAAGAGAACTTTTATTAATAAGTCTATAACTTATAAAGATAGCTTTTGAAGAAAAGCCAGCTTATCAATAATATATATGTATATATATAACTTTTTTATATAAGTTATCCTAGCAAACTTTCTTTCGATTTTTGTACCAAAAAATTTCATCCAGAACTCTCTACAAACTTTTTATAGATAATTCATATACAAAACTTATATGAAAAAATACATTCTAAAAAATCTTTTTCCACATATTTTGTACAAAAAGTTATCTAAGAAAAAAATATTGTCTAAAGAACCTGTTCTAAATAATGTACAAGAGAACTTTTAGTTTGATATCAGATTAAAAGCATGCATTCTAAATATAGATTAAAACACAAGCATGCACCTTTAGATACCTAATCCTCTGATTACCAAAATTAACCCTTTTGAAACAAGAATTTCAGAACTTCTGGGACCACTTCTCAGTTCTTATTACTCATCGATAAAGCTCATTCTATTTCCCACACAACCAATGCTATCAATTCTTATAACTTCTGGGACCACACCAGTTAAATAAAAAAGGACAAAATACTTTAACTCATTCTATTTCCCACACAACCAATGCTATCAATGTAGCAAAATTACCTTAAGATGGGAACACCACATTGATTACTCAGAACAGAAAACCACAAAAATGGTCAGCATGGAACTTCCGGTTAGTCATGCCGCACCAAAAAAACAGAAGCAGCAGCAGAAGTGGCTTCCTCAATACTAGAAAGACCTCTAGCACTATCGGCATGCTTGAGTCATTGACAGGCATACACCTAGCTATCTGAAAATGATAAGTACCTGCAACAGTGCAACAGCCTAAAAGAACTTAAATACATATCTGTGTATAGTTCTTATACTTTTCTTTCACAAAACTATATATCTTGATAATTTTGGCAAATAACTTTAGCACATGCCGTTTTTACACATAACTTTTCTAACAAAGAAAATTTGGCTAGATTATTTTCTACCCAACTTAACATGATAACGTTAGCGTATCACAAGATGCATTGAGAAGCAAAAGTTGCCTATTTTGTTACTGCCTTTTAAGAAACTTATATGTACAATTTGCATGGACAAAAATTTTCTATATAACTTTACCCATATAACATGTAAATGATTTTCTATAAAATATTTGTATATAACATGTCTGCAAAACTTTTGTAAATGATTTTGTTGAGAATATTTGTTGATAACTCTTGCATATAGTTTTTATATATAAGTTTTCTATATAATTTTACTAACATGATTTTACAACATAAAACTTAATAGAAAACTCATGTAAAACTTTTTGCAGAGAATTTTTTTGATAATGATTGTTTAAGATAAAATATCTATAAAATATTTATTATAGATAACTTATCTACCTATCAGAACATTTGTTGACAAACTTTTTATATGGAAACTTTAGACAAAAGTTTCTATACAACTTCGCTACAAAATTTTCTTAGAAAATGTTCAATAACTAAAAAGGAAAGGTAAAAAATGTATACCGGGAAATTTGTATATAAGTATTTAATTATAAACCTTTTGTATATAACTATGCTTAGAAAATATTTTACAAAAACCTGTACTCAGAAAACTTTACTAACAACTTTTAATAACATTTTTATATATATTCTTCACTGAACAATGATAAATAGATTATCAAATATATTTTTTATTTTTTATTTTGAAAATGAAACCTTTAAAAGGAAACTTTTACAGAACATACAACAACAACAACAACATAGCCTTTTGTCCCAAGCTAGTTGGGGTAGGCTAGAGGTGAAACCCAAAAATCACGCCTACCCCAACTAGCTTGGGACAAAAGGCTATGTTGTTGTTGTTGTTGTATGTTCTGTAAAAGTTTCCTTTTAAAGGTTTCATTTTCAAAATAAAAAATAAAAAATATATTTGATTTTTTTATTTTCAAATATATTTTTTGAAAATAAAAAAAAATCAAATATATTTTTTATTTTTTATTTTGAAAATGAAACCTTTAAAAGGAAACTTTTACAGAACATATTTTACTAATAACTTTTAAAGAACATATTTTACTAATAACTTTTAAAGAAAACCTTTTAACTTATCAACATATTTTTTCTTTTGAACATAATTTACTAATAACTTTTAAAGAAAACTTCTTCAATAACTTTTTAAAGAAAATATTTTTACAATAACTTCTTGACTGATGAGTAAGAGTACTAATAATGACGGGTTTGATAAGTAAGTTATAAGCATGTGCTTTTCTAGACAATAGGTATAGAAACACATTGCACACAAAAAAGCACTAGAGGAAGAAGCTAGAACCTTAAGCGTCGTTGTTGTACGTCATGCTCTTTTGAAATACGCTGTGCCTTGACGATCTACAGGAAGGCAAATGCCTGCACATGATATTATGTAGGGTACATAAGTTGTCACTTGGCCTCGTTGCTTCAGTCAATTTTGATCAAGCAGATAGTCCTTACTCTACAAGAACCCAAACATTCATCACCAACGCCCGCCACAGAAACCGAAAAAAGATATAGAACCTAAAGAAAGCATGCAGCCTTATATGCCCCCAATCATTTTATTGTCCAGCTTTGCATGCTTTGTAAAGCAACCGCATCAGGTGAGTAGATCAGGCTCAATTGAGAACTTGTGCAATCAATTTTCAGTTAAGACTATACTTTCTGTGAAATTCCTGCCTAGTAAGATTTGTAAATCTTCAAAAAATAAAAAAGACCATCCCCTTTCTTGCTCGTCACTGAGTTTCATTATTAGCTCAATACTAGTGATCCAACTCATGAAATTGAACATTGCTAGAACTTACATGCTACGATCACAAATAAACAACAAAAATACACCATAAGGAACAATCTCCCCTCCCTGGTTCTTGAATCAGATTTTAGCCTACCCATGTTAGAAAGAAGATTACCAAATCTCACTTCCTCTTTTCCTGTTCCTTGCAATCTGGTCATTATATCATATATTCTAATTGAACAATAGCAGAAATTTCAGAAAACAAGTAACCACACCTAGGTACAATCTAATCCGGAAGGATAAGAATTCTCAAGCACAAAAACAAATGAATCTGAGAAGGTATATAGTACGACGTGCTTGAGAGAGCGAGAAGGCTCTACTCACCGGCGGGGGAGCTGGAGCTGCGCTCCAGGCCTTGGAACACAATCTTGCCGAAGGTGTTCATGCGCAGGGAGTCCACGGAGACCACGCTCAGCGGCGACAACACGAATGGGCAGCAGCGGGCGGAGCTGTGGGCGGCGTGCGCGGGTGCCAGAGCGGGAGTGGAGGCGGCGACGTGTGGTTGCTGCTGCGACTGCGGCTACGGTGCCGCCCGCGGATTGGAGCGGACGAGGGATGCGGGGGCATGGAAAGTCATCATGGTTGTGGGCGGAGGATGATGATGACGACGAGAGCGAGAAGCGGGAGGACTCGAGCAAGAGCAACACCTCCTTTGAGTCGGAGTTGTCGCGGAGGAGGTTCGACGCGGCGGCAGGACGTGTGGCCGTCGCCGTTCCGCTGGAGGAGCAGCAGCTTCAACGACCTGGCGGCGAAGAGGAGCTGAACGCCTCGGCGGGGTCGCCGAGGTAGGCGGCGCGCACGGGGGATACCGAAGACGACGCGGACAGGACGGCTTCTGCGGCGCAGCAGCTCCCGCCACTGGATGGAGCACATCAGCACCTTGGGTGAGAACACGTGGGGGTCTAGCGCCACCTCCGCCGCCGCGTGGCGCATCACCTTGACCTGCTCCGACGTAGACAGCGGGATCTCCGCGACCCAACGCCGTGTCTTGCCGCCCGTCGGGGGAGGAGGTGGTCCACCGCACGGCGGCAGTGCCTCTCCACGGGCGAGCTAGCCCCGGGCGTCTCCTTGAGCAGGCGAGCTCCACCACGGCGTGTGCCTCCCTGCGCGGGGCCAGCTCCGTCGGCCTCCGCCCGGTACGCTCCCCATCGGATCTGGATCGGGAGAGAAAAGAAGAGAGGAAAGAGAAAGAGAACGGATAGAAGGCAGGCGAAATGATAAGGTTTGAATGGACCCATTCACGTGCTATCTGCTGGAGCCGATCGGATCGACCGCAAGTTTCAAACCTGGCGGTCGACTGTAGAAACAAGGTTGCGCGTGAGACCGCATGATATCTCTCGTTTTGTTTTGGGAGTGAAATTCAGCTAGGCAATGATGCAACGATAGGAAGTGGTTACCGCAAGTCCTAGCCATCCAAGAAAACACATCACGCCCATCCGGGAAACCAGTAGAAGCACAAAAAGGTCGTATCGTCTCCCGTGACCGCAGGCGCGTGGGCACGGTGTCCAAGGGCGTCAGTCGGGGCGCTGCTCCGGAAGGTCACCGGCTCACCGCATACGATGGTTGGCACCGGTGGAGAAGCGACAGCAGCGGCCAGCGCCTGAAATGGGAGGGTGGAACGGAACGGAACGACTATACGGCGCGCGCGGATTGCGATATCTGTCGCGCGCGGAGGGTGGGCTCAAATGGCTTGCATTTTCGGTCCATTAAGGTTTTGGATTGTGCGGATGACCACAATAAACCTAATACAGACTCATATATTAGTTTTTTATTATTTTTATTATTTTTATTTTTACTTACTTTTTTATATCTATTAATTTATATATATTTTTTTCTTTTCTATTCTATTTATTTATTTTCTATACTCTTATCTTTATACTAACTTTTTCGTCATGTATATATATATTGTTCGTAATGTGGATATATTTGTTCTCCATGTGCATTAATTTATTCGCAACGTGGATTTTATGTTCTCCATGTGCAGTAATTTGTTCGCAACGTTGACTCTTTTGTTCTCTATGTGCAGTAATTTGTTCGTAATGTGGACTGATTTGTTCTCCATGTGCAGTAATTTGTTCGTAACGTGGATTCTTCTGTTCTCCATATGCAGTAATTTATTCGCAATGTGGATTTACATGTTCTCCATGTGCAGTACTTTGTTCGCAGTGTAGACTGATTTGTTCTCCATGTGCAGTAATTTGTTCGCAATGTGGACTCATTTGTTCTCCATGTGCAGTAATTTGTTCGCAATGTGGACTTACATGTTCTTCGTATGCAGTAATTTGTTCGCGGCGTGGATTCTACTGTTCTCCATGTGCAGCAATTTATTCGCAACGTGGACTCATTTATTCTAGTTTGATAAAAAATATTCACAAAAAAATGTCCTCTAAATATAGTCAAGTGGGATCTCATTCTGAAGATTTTATCGCAATAAGTATTACGGTGCGATCGGAATTTAATTTAGATGTTTGGTTTAAGAGTAATAATTTTTTTCTAAACTTTATCGCATGTAATTTAATGTACTGTTTCAGGACAGACCTACTACGTGTAAAAACAGAACCAAACAATAGGCCCAACATCGTCAGCCCAAAACGAAAAACGAAAGGCCGCACGCTCTTCAGGCGACAGGCGTTTCCGTATCACCCTGGTGATGGCCAGCCGCGCCCGGAACGGAACGGTGATGGACAGCCGCAAGATTCAAGTGGGCTGGGTCATCTCAGGGCTGGGACGGACGTTAAAATGGCCCAAAGTATGTATGCTTCCCCCTCTCTAATCCTGATCTGTTTGTGATCCGTTTTGGGCTGGATAGCGGTTTAAATGGGCCGTAATGAGGCATGCGATGATGGACGGCTAGCTAAAGAAGATGACGTCGACTCAGGTCTGACCTGGAGTCGGCGTTAGTGTTGAGCAGGGCCCCGGCCCACGGACGGTCAGGAGTCGGCGTTAGTGTTGAGCAGGGCCACGGCCCACGGACGGTCAGGAGTCGGCCGTGATGTTGGCGGCGTACGACGCGCCGCCGTTGAACCCCGCCAGCCAATCCACAGCAGCCCGCTGTGGTGCGTGTCAAAAAAAGCATCTGAACACGAGGCGTCATTAATGATTCCGGAAATCTTCAGTACTTCGAAGGTGCTATATAGGTAGGGTTTACATACGTATATTTATAGGAATAAGTGTACGTACGTGTGTGAGCGTCTGCGTTGTTCTAATTAAAAAAGCATCTGAACATACGATGCTTCCTTCTCAAGTTACAAATGAACTGTACATGCTACGCTACATTGTCTTCAGAAATACTCTAAAACAAAACATTCAGATCAAGATTCTTCCAATTGCCATCAGATACACAATACTAGCAGTTCAAACCGACATGATTCCAATTTTTCATGCGGACACGATTATGCAAATGCAACGCTGGAAACTGAAACTGGCATTACTCCTCAACGTTAAACAGTACAGCTGAAACCCACACAAAAAATATAAACGAAAATAAAAAAGAAAAGGATACAATCTAAGGGAGGAATACTTGCTAAATTCCATACACTTCATACCGAGGATTGTTGTATGTAAAATTCCATACCGAGCATACTTGCTAAATTCATCTTCGCAACAACTAAACAAATAAGAACTTGCCACGCAAAGCTCTCATGATAAGATAAAATAAAGAACCAAGACTGAGCTTTTATTGGCTCATCGACATAAGTTACTCTAAATAAATAAAGGCTTATACAGTTCATAGCCATTGTCCTTCATGAATACCCATGCACCGGAAGGACATCGATAGCTTTATGAAAGCGTTCAGAGGTGCAACACGCCCATTCATGAATCTTCCGCTCAGGTATGTATGTGTTCAATGAATGGACGCTCTTTATTGTCACCATCGGCTGTATAGCGACACGCTCAACCGATGTTCCCTTCTTCAGAATCCCGCGCAAGAGTAAAATCTGCGGCCGGTAACAGCGGAACCCACTCATGTAGACCTCCTTGAGGTGATGAAGACCACCCACAAATGAGGAGACTTCCTCCCCTGTCGCCTCACCACGCCAGCAGTCACTGACTTGCGTATAATACATGAGCTGTTTTAGAAGCCACCAAGTGGGTCAGAAAGTTAAGTCTAATCTTCCCCAAAGTGCACAAGATAAATCAGCAAAGAATAGAGTACTCACATGCAACTGCAGCATCTCCAGTTGGGGTGCAACACCCATATAGTGAGCAAATTGAATAAGTCCATCATGGATATTTGGTTCTTCGGTGAAGACACTTATTTCACAAGTCATATATGCCTCAAAAACATAAACGTATACATTGGTCTTGTCATCTGAAACATGCATGTCCAAATCAAACAACAAAACATTAACATCCCATATTCCCATCTGAATAAATAAGGTGCGAGCAAACAAGGTGATAAATACTAGGTACCTGTGAGGTCCAGACCAGCTGATGTGCTTTCATTTCAGAATACAAGTGTAGCACCTTTTACAAATGAGCAGTACTTTGATGATAGGACTACCTTCTCTAAGTTTGAGCAGCCGTGAAGCACTATACAAGGCATGTCCCCCTTTGTACTCAAAATGGGTAAGACCAGTAACATGAAAATCAATCTTATGGATGTGCATATGGGAAATTTGCAAATATCTAAGCTTATCGAGTTGGTGTGGTACATACAATTCAGTCACACCGATGCATCCAGTGAGTTCTAAGTCCTCGAGAGCACAATAGTTATTTAGCAAGCCCGGAAGATCCCCAGAGATTTCAACGTCATGCAAAAGAAGCCTTCTGAGTTTTGTGAAGCCACATATACCTGAGTGTGGCTTTATAGAAACATCCTTGAGAAACAAGGACTCGATAAAAGGGTCATCTTGAGCACCTAAAGCCTCAAGAGGGAAGTTATAAAATTTGATGCCTGGTATTCGACGTTCCCTTTTTGGCCACAGGTTAATTTCTATAATCCTAACCTTTGATGAAGTGGCAAAGTGAATCCACTTATCAAGATGATCTAAGGAATTCTTCTGAAGACTGAACCTATGCTGAACTTAATGAGCCCAATTCCACTGTGTTGTTGAATAATAGAGTTTATTGTCTTAATGAACTTTGTTCTTTCTAATTTGATGATATCCTCCTCAGTGCTCCAGTCATTGCTGGCAGCAAAGCATAGATTAGGGTAGCATATCCAGAGCTTTCTCCAGTCTCTCGCCACAAGGCTTGTTCTTGCAGCCTCTTTCAGTGACAGCAGTGACATTACAAGAGGTTGAATCTCCTGTCACAAATGATAATCACTTAATCACCTGACAGGGGTGATAATCACTTAATCACAAAGTACTAGAAAGTCACAACACACAATGATTAAAGTGAATAGATTGGATTTTATGTTTTCCTTTTTGCATGGAAAAACTGAGCACATGTGATCAGATACTGAAACAGATAAGATATGCAAAGAACCAAAACACACCAGGACTTTTTCTTCCACCAAACTCAGCTAGGCTGGAACACTGGAGTCCAGAAGATCTTAACTTCAACAAATTCCAGGAAGTAAGAAGTACTATTTTTGAGGAGAAATAGTGTGTTTTGGCCAAAGACGGCGTGCAAAAATCCAAAAAGTGTAGTGCAGAAGGATGAATATGACACTAAAAACTAAACAAGTAACCACTACCGATGGATTTTGATTCATTGTTGCCATGCCATCCCCTTTTAAGCCTCATGCAGTCAGAAACCTCTCAGGATTGTGTAGAGACTGGAGGGTAAATCCATAAAGATTGATGGATTCCTAAAGCTGCAGAAGCCAAAAAGTATGACTCCAGCCGTGCAACATCTAGCGGATCCTAGAAGTTAGGGAAGGTGATCAGAGGTTATGCAGTTACTTGGTACATCTGTGGATCCACTACTTTTTCTTCTTTTCTGGTGACTATATGATCTGCAGCTGCAGTCATAGAAGTTTGTTCTTGCTGGTAGGTTAGAAAAAACCGGAGGAGAGGGGGAAATTGAATAATAAAGAACAAATCAATCAAAGATAGTAACATGTAGAAGCACGCCTACTTAATCAATGCACAGGTTCACAAAGGAAGGGGTAACATATTTAAAAAATAGAAAACTCCTTGCAACAAAGATTAATCTTGCACCAATTTTAGAAAATTCCCACCGCAACACGACACTCCACTAGATGTCTATCGCAACATGGTATATCTTTTGCAACATGGACACGTTGGTTTCACGGATACATTTGGGTGATTGATGGATGACGGATAAACAAGATATCAATCAAGTGACGAGGAGTATTTCTGAAAGAGTAATCATTGTCCCCTCTCCTAAAGTAAGGAAAGCTCAGTGCACGCTTCATCAACCTTTGTGATTCCCCAACCCAACTGAACGGAGAAGAAACTACAGGAAAGAAAAAAAAAGGAGAATTTTACCAAGGGGAGGTCCTCCATGCGGATAGAGGAGCGAGGGAGTGCTTCGCCAAGGCCGCCGTGGTGCTCCAACCTCCTCAGCTTGCCCGCAACATCGTCCTGCCTGCTGCTGCAGAAAGCAGAGGCACACCCATTATATGGCATGGGTACACCCGATAATTTTGTGTAAATATTCGAAGCTAGTATGATATATGGTCGGATCCGAATACAAATACCATAAATTAGGGTTTGGGCTGTTTGATTTCCCTCAGCAGGAAGGGAGGGGAACGGGCGGACATAGCATTCGGATGCTTGCTCGTCGCCAGTTTAGAATTGGCCAAGAGCGGCGCCGCTCGCTCGCCCTGTCGTCGTCGTCGCCGCTAGAAAAAAAAGACGGGGAGGGAGAAAGACGTTAAACTTGGCCCAAAACATCCCAAATATAATCCTTGTGTGTTCACGATCTGTTTTAGGCTGGATAGCAATTAATTTAGATCTGTTTTGGGCTGGATGGCAATTTAAACAGGCTGTGGATGAGACATGCAGCCCGTTTATGATCCGTAATAATCTATACTCCCTCCGTATAGCATTTAGATGACGTTTTGGACAACGACACAGTCTTCAAAACGTAATTTGACTAAATATTTTTAAGACAAATATATTCATATGGTTTTCATATTTTCAAACTCAACGACTTAAAAGTTATTCATAATTTATATTTCTAATATTTGACTAAAATTTTATCCAAAACATCATCTAAATGTTATACCAAGGAGTACGCAACGCTGGTTACGAACACCCCCCCACACTCTAGCAGTCTAGCTCGATTACCATCCGGAATCATACATGGATGGATCTGATCCTCTGCTAAAAACACCGATCACTTCACACGAAAAATAAATAAATGCTAAGTGAAAAAACACTCCTCCTTTCCCGCGCGGTCGCGCGCCTAGAGCTGGATGGTGACGCCCCTGGCCCCCATCCCCGACAGCCGCTGCTCCACCGACCCCTCCCTCTCCATGCCGCCGCCGCCGCCGACCCTGGCCGCGTCGTGCCTCGTGGCGTCGAACTTCTCGCCGTCGCCCCAGAGCGCGTAGGCCTCCTCGCCGTGCGCGGCGTCGTCGCCGATCATGAGCTGGTCGTCGGGCATCCGCAGCGGCACCACCAGGCCGATGGCGAGCAGGATGAGCGAGGTCACCACCACGTTCCACACCACCACGAACGCGGCGCCGGCCAGCTGCTTCCCGACCTGCCCGATGCCGCCACCGTAGAACGCGCCGCGGAGGCCCGGCACCGGGGACTCGATCTCCAGGAGCCTTGGCGTGGCCAGGAGCCCCGTGAGGACGCCGCCCAGGAGCCCCGCCACGGCGTGGGTGTGGAACACCGCCAGCGTGTCGTCCACGCGCATCAGCAGCGCCGACTTCTTGTGCAGGATCATCATGGTGAACCAGGGGACGCTGCCAGCGAACACGCCCATGATCACAGCCGCCCATGTCTGGACCAGACCTGCATCAGATGAGGCACACGTACGGAAAAAATTTCAAATTTCACGCCAAGTATATATACGAGAGTGAAAGAAAACTACTGCTGTGCTTACTACACTACCGTTGACTAATTGATCGATCAAGTGTATACATCAGACAATCAATCAACAATTTAATTAAGGCGTCTAATCCGGCCTGTCGCGTAAAGTATTAGCACGGTGCGGGGAACGTGGCTACTTGGAGCAGGGAACGTGGCTACTCGTGACGCGGCGGTGTTCGTTCGCTTTCATCCGAGCCTGCCGTGGCCGCGATTGGCTGCCTGCTGCGCGTTTTCCACCCTCCTCTATCTTTTGACCGCACATTGGATTTTGCCGTCCGTTCTCAACTTGTGATCACATGACGCCGACACGAAACCTGATATACATAGCCAAATATCGGATGCTCCGATGACCCAGACGATGGATCGTGCCCAATCAGCAGGATGTCGTATCGACGTACGCGACTTGTCGTTAGAATAAAGTTTCTAATTAAGATGCAGTACGGAGAGGAAGATGCCGTACGGTACTTGTAACGAGATACTAGCTGCAAGTTATTAGGGGTGTGATAAGAGAGGGGCGACGGGGTTTTAACTTTTACTGTACCTGCTCCGGGGGTGATGCAGACGAGCCCCGTCATCATGCCCTGCACGGCGCCGATGACGGACGGCTTGCCGAAGAAGATGACGTCGAGGCAGGTCCAGGTGAGGAGGCTGGTGGCGGCGGAGACGTTGGTGTTGAGCACGGCCACGGACGCCGCGATGTTGGCGGCGTACGGCGCGCCGCCGTTGAACCCGGCCCAGCCCATCCACAGCAGCCCGCCGCCCGCGATCATCAGCAGGATGTTGTTCGGGGAGAAGCGCTCCCGGTCGCTCTTCAGCCGCGGGCCCACCTGCCAGCCACACGTGACCAACAGCGACCATTTAATTATCAACCACTCTATTTAGCCTACTACTATGCCTACTAGTATAAGATCGATTCTTCCTTGCGGTTGCCTCCTCGATCGCCATTGCAATTAAGATGGCACGGCGATGCAGACCCCAGATGGCAACGTCGCCATGGGAGGCCGCCGGTCGGCCTCGGCAGCCGAGAAGCAGACAACAGAGAGGCCATCCAACTTGCTCACGTGTTCCTTGGACCTTGGGGGTAAAAGTTCCAAGCCTTTTCGCGTGCAGCCATCAGCAACATGCTACTAATGTCATGTGATTGTCAAAAGCAAAAAAAAAAAAATCTGCAACGGGACGACGCATCTGTTTCTTCTTCAAAGGCGACTTTGAATCTAGAAGATATTATTGTGAATCTACGATGCCGCCGCGCGCACCCCGTGTGCATTCCCACAGTAGCGTCACGGACGGCGAGGAATCCACGCTGGCCTCAACAGGGTCAAACTAGCAATAATCTAGTCTATTCCTACCGAACACGTTACCAAACCTGAAACCTCGCAGCCGGCCGGGCCGGTTGGGACCGAGAGTGACGTCACCATTCCGGCGGATGACGTACGTGGCGGGTGGGATCACAAAGAAAGTGGGGTGGCGTACGTACCCAGTAGGCGGCGGTGAATCCGGCGACGCCGGAGGAGAGGTGGATGACGTATCCGCCGGAGTAGTCGATGACGCCCCAGTGGTAGAGGAATCCGCCGCCCCAGAGGCTGAAGGCGCCGACGGTGTAGGAGAAGAGGAGCCAGAGCGGGGTGAAGGCCATCCAGGCCTTGATGTTCATGCGGCCCAGCACGGAGCCCGCCAGGAGCACGAGCGTGATGGCGGCGAACTCGAACTGGAAGAGCACCAGCGTGGCCTCCGGGTACAAGGGCTCGGTGCGCGGCGTGGTCCCGTGCGCGGTGGCCGAGAGCGAGGCGCGGCGGACGAGGTAATCCTGGGAGAGCGCCACCCCGGCCTTGCCCCAGAACGGGAGCAGCCGCTCCCCGAACGCCATGCGGAAGCCCACCAGCACCCACACCAGCAGCGACGAGGCGTAGGCGTAGAGCGCCATGAAGGCCGAGTTCACGGCCCACTTCTTCTTCACGATGCTGCCGTAGAGCACCACCAGCCCCGGCATGGACTGGATGCCCACCAGCGTCGCCGCCGTCAGCTGCCACGCGTTGTCGCCCTTGTTCAACCAATCCGGCACCGCCGGGAGCTCCGCCGCGTACGCCGCCATGCCGCTTTGCTGGCTCAGCTCCTCCGATCCGCGCGCCGGTCGCCGGTGCCGGTGCCGGGCGAGATGGGTGGGTAGTGGCTGCTCGCGTGCCGCCGGGCGCGCGCGCGTTTATTGGCAGCAGCGGGATGCAACTGGGGCTTTATATGGGTGTGATTTAGCTGACTAGCTAGCTAAATTCGTGGCTTCATGGTGCTTGATCTGGGACTAGTTATGCGGGGTTAATTAACCAAGTGGATCAGTTCGTGAGGGGCATGAGGAGGCCAATTAGATTGCGGAAGGGACAGAGACCAGGAAGGTCAACCCGGCCGGCAGCGAGCCCGAGCCACGAATGGCACACGGTATGCGGCGTGTTGCGTAGAGCACTTGCCCATCGGCTAATTTATGCGATCCCTTTCCCTGCTCCCGCCAGAATCTAGATGGCGACATGTCTTTGGATTATTGGACGTCTCCTTGGATTGTTCTGAAGATATGAGAAACCGATCACCCGGGTCGTTTCACGACTAGAATCTGTTTCAGTGTCAGTATATGTGCCCGTCTCGACATTTCTATACGGTGGGGCTGTGTTTCTTTGGGTGGAAAAATTTTTCTACCTCCACCCTCGTTTGACTAATAATTAAGGGTATTAAATAAAATCAGTTTATAAAACTATCTTCACAACTCCGGATTAATTCACGAGACAAATCTAACGAGGCATTTGACCATACGATTAGTAAATTATAGACTAATTAGGCTCACTAGATTCGTCGCGTAAAGTTACATCTATCCCTAAAAAATTTTATAAATAGACTTCATTTAATACTGATCGGCTTTGGAAGCTTTCTAAAGAAACACTGCCGTGCTAGTTGTGGAGGAGATTCCTCAGCCGAAGTGTCAGACCTGAAACGGCAGACAGGCACTTGTTGGAGCATGGAATATACTGAAGTCTGAAACACGTGGTGCCTCACCGTGCGTGGTCGTGCGGCCGATGGAAGAAGATGAATGGGGTTTGCATTAAGCAGTAAGCACCACACCTTCTCGGAATTTGCTGGTTCCTTGCCGTTGGCTACCGCCTACCGGCCCCGGCCCATTGCGTTGATCTACAGAACTGGGTAATGAATAAGCGTACGGTGTGGCAAGGCAGTTTGCCCCCAAATTCCACTATACAAAAAGAAGTTTTATCACATCAAAATACCGACACAATATTAATTGCACAATTACTAAATATAGATAAAATCAAATATTAATTGCACAATTTTGTTGTATTTTGCGAGACGAATATTTTAAGCCTAATTAATCAATGTTCAGACAATTATTCACAAATACAAACGAAATGCTACAGTGACGCATTAATGGCAAAATGCCAACTTTGACATGCCAAAGTTAGAGACTAAACAAGGCCCTAGGCAGGTTCTGGGAAAGAGCTTATACATTACCGGTTTGGCGGTTTATGTCAGTCCACATCAAGCTTTACGAGCATGCAGGGACAACACGAGAGTACAGTCAGCTACGGTGGATGAGGAAACATTACATACTTTAGCTTGATATATAAGACAAGCGAGCCATATATTAAGAAAAAACATGTTTATTAACCAAAACCAAGGCCTTTATCAAGTACTAGGATGGATCACATAAGCTAACCTTAGCTTGATAAGCTAAAAAGCTAATTGTTTTCAAATAACCCCATCCAGCATGGAGTGTATGGAAATGACTTGGATATGGGCGCTGCGCGTAAGATGCCCAACTCTTGGACCTTCGAGCTATTCAAATGGTAAGACACTAGTCTTAATCTTGATACAAAAAAGAAGGCAATCTCTTTGTAAGGATGAAATCCAAGGAAAAACGTTTCAGTGTAGCATGTTGCGACCTTATTTTTGATTTCATGAAAGACAATACCACTGTCAAAGTTCCATTCAAAATTATCTTCAGCCCGTATTTCGCTCACATCCTCTTCGTAGTTAATAGCGATCTGTATTTATCAGTGTAATCATAATGTAGTCATCAGGGGAATTCTCCACCACCGCTAGAAGGCTGATGTCACTCTTCAAAACCCACTCCATCCGGTCGCATGATTCATTAAGCAACAAGCTCGAAATCCTCTAGTGAAATTGGCGCTAAAGTGTACACCCCTTTCTCCAATTTTCATAAGTAAGCATAAAAAACTTGGTTCTCTGCTGGCGATTTGATCATTTCGTACTTGTCGTCTGACAAGTGACAACATTATTCTGCAAACATTAGATTAGGAAAAGCATGTTAGTAAATTATTCGTGGACTAATTTTCATTTTATAAATTGCACACCAGCTGTAGCCCAAAAATCTTGCATGGAATGACCACGTTCCACGTTTCTCCTAACTGACCTTGTTAGAGTTATTCATTGTAATGATTATAATTCAAAAGTCATCCTATTTTGAAGTTCTATGTGCTTTACTACTACTATATGTGGGCTTACAGAATCAGGCGAATATTCCATATGAAAAATTATGGACCTTGTCCTTCGTACGTGTTCTTGTTCTGTTTTGCCCATGATGAACATGTGTTTTTTTTAAGTGCCGGGAACATGTAATGTTCATTTGGTCAGGAAATGCTAGTTTAGTTTGACCTCTAGAATGCTAGCTCATTTTTTCATACGAGAAAAACTAACTCAAGATGCCGTTTGGATAACAGAAAAATTATGCATGTTTTTAGGTTTCATGTGCTACACCTAAGGATTTGACAGATTTGGCAGTAAATTTTGTGAAGAGAGAAATCAAAATCAAAACAAAACAACGGGATACCTCATAACTGAGTCATTTGAGCAATGCGCATAAAGTGCTCGACGCAAATAGACGGCGTGGCGGTTTCGTGTTCTCCCCTTGTCGGCAACGGTCCCGGCAGCCTCCCCTTCCCGTACAGAGGACCTCTCCTCCCATCTCCATTACCTTACCTCGACGAGAAGACTTGCATTAAATGTGCATGGCGACGGTGGCCAATCCGACTCCTTGAGTTTGATGTTGTCTTCGTTGAGAACAAAGACCAAGAACTAGTACCTCATAGTACAGCGACACGATGGGATCGTACTCTGTAGTATTTTGCAAGGAAAAGGCCCATACGGACGAAGCCCTCCGTTCCGGCGGGAAGCGAAGCAAGGGGCACGCGCTGTCGCGTGGCGGGGTTAGCCACCGGCCTGATCCCCAAGCAGGAGCAGGGCATTTGCATGCAGTGATCGAAGATCATCGGGGGGAAGATGTCGCCGTCGTGCATGAAGGACTCGCCGCGGAGGGTCGCGCGAAGTAGTAGGAGGGGAAGGAGGTCGGCTCGCAGCAGGCTCCGGGCGTCAAGCACCAAAACAAAATGTCTTCACGTGTATGGTCACGATCAGGGCCGCCGCCTCGATGCATATGGCAACACCTGTACGAACGGGGACCGGATATCCTGCATGCCTTCCGGTCTATCTATTGCATAGTATAATGAGTAGCTAGTGACATGGCAGTATGGCACGTATCCATCATCCGGACCTTGCTGATCTTGTACAGCTATTAGCAATCCGGACTCTTTGCACCGACAGTAGGAAAGAAGATAATGTTTGATCTTCTAAAACATTGCTCTGTCGCTAGCAGTAGCACACCATTGTCCGTTCGACTTGCTGGTGGCAGATCCTTGTTTGCGCTAACAGAAAAATACTGTTGTTGGCATATGCACTTATTCATCCATGTTTCTCTTGCGTTTGCGTTTGCACCCCTGGCTCAAGCAGCAGCCAACCTAGTACGGTGTTGATTTCGACATCGCTACTGAGACCCACAATAACCTATTTGCTTACTTACAACTCTTACAAGCTAAACGCAACTCTTTGCCAGACGAAATGTCCACAGTAGATCCCCCTTGCTGTAATTCTTGGCAACACACAGCTGGTACTCGACATCCAGTCATCCAGACTATGCCATTGCGTTGAACTACAGAATTGAGCAATGAACAAGGGTGCCAGGTACGGTGTTGTAAAGCCTGGACAATTTCTTGGAAAGAGCTTATACATTGCCCCGTTTATGTCAGTCCACGTCAAGCTTATGAGCATGCAGGCCAACACGACCCGATGAGCTTGGAAGAGACTTTATTTCACTGGTATTAACTCAAGACATCCTCTGCTCCAGCAATTAATCTAGCCTTACTGCCAGCTCTGCTCACCGGGTGAATCGACGTCAAGGTCCGGGTCTCCTTTTTTTTTTCGAGATAGATCCGGATGGTGGTCCGGGTCTCCTTGAACCAGCATAATAGTGTGTGATCATAACCACATGTTCCCCGGTCACGAATCAAAGGAATATACCGTACTGCTCAGCCGATGGGTTGAGACGACTACACAGTAGGCACAGACGCACAGTACCACCCCCGTAATGATGGTCGTGGCAAGCAGCTCGGATGGTGGTTAATCTCAACTGACATGGCCTACTCAATACTAATTCTTCTCTAGTTTATCGCCACCAGAGAATTTCTAAACACAACTTGATTATCCAACGCCAATCCTCTATGCTTGCAACAGGCGAAGCACATGAATGCATGCTGTGGCAACAGCCGGGGACCAGAGCGACCAGTATCAAAATAACAATTTACTTAGTACTATTATAGTACTATTCTACATGCAACTATGCAAATGCAGATCGCCAAAGGTGACCAGGTACACAGGAATACTCACCGGAGCTCAGATGATGATGGGAGACATGTCCACCATCATGTAACATTGCAGGATTATGAGGACACCAAGTTGAGATAAACTTCTCCTGGTGCCATAATAAAGTAATCAGTCTCAAGCTTGCCTCCTGGATCTGGCAAGGTGAATCTAGCGGACAACGTCAGTGCTTTAGTTTAGTATCTGGGGAACAGGTAGTACCAGATTAATACAGCGGAGATCCCAGGAATTTGATTATGCATCAAATCAACCAACCAAGCCGTAAGACTAGGTTGCATCTGGTATCATCATAAATGCCAATGGTCAACATCTGAAAAGGTGAATCAAAGTGACCCCAAATATCACCTTTATACATCTTGCAAGCTTAATAAAACTAAATAAAAGCAACCTTCCAACTATTGGGATGGAGTTAAATGAACAGTCAAATGGAAACCATCTGGTTCTGACAGCAGGAGGAACCACTATACATAAATACACCAGCTTCTCTACAAAACAAAGCAGACCAAATCCAAACGGATGTACATGAGTAGACTACTATGAAAATGTAAAAAATGTGATCTTACACTTTACAGTATACAATAAACAGCTCAGGGCAACGTTAGATAACAGGTCTAGATATGTGTTTTACACTTCTACTAGTATGCAGGTTATAAGACACAATTGCAAACGAATATAAGCCATGGATAGAAGATCTGATCAATAAAGTGGATATCTATTTTATAGTGCAAACTAATTTACTGAATCCTGAATAGAATAGTCTACTAACATTTATGTTGGTAACAACAGTTCAATCAAAGAATGCTATACTTAACAAATCAATTTGGTTTGTTGAATGTAAGTCAGCATCTTTAACAGCGATACAAGGAGAAAATAGGCAGGTTGATTTTGATTAATTACAATTACTGTGCTATTCATTTCAAAACAATACTGACATTTGGACAATACACAACCCTGTGCCCATATATTTTGAGTTCTCTAATTTTGTCAAGGGACTTTTTTAACTGCCTAATATTTGATACATTACATAGTTTTCCATACCTGTGCAGAAGCCAGTTCAAATTTGACCACTACGGCTCCAGATTGATGACAATGCTGGCAGCAAAATGTAAGATTTCCTGGAAAATCCCAAGGATCAAAACATAGTAACATACTTTGAAAATGCAATACAATTTAACAGAGTAGAATTTTACTAAAAGGTAGTCCTTTGTCCTGACATACCTGAAGTTTACTGGAGCTGCGTGACACCCAGAGACTACAAATAGTACAGCAATGATGGAAGCCAAACAGAAAAAAAACATTCTTTGACAACTTTTGGAGAACGAGTGTTCTCCTCATGTTTAAAAAATATCTATTCTTGTACATCACCTCTTCAGTGAAGAGAATAGTTCACTCTTACTGTACAAAATCAATGCCCCCCCCTTATCTTTTACAACACCACCTACAATCTGGACTAAAGTCAACCAACGTCAAGCGTGCCCTCAATAAAATTAAGCTGGCTGGAGATCAATGAATCAAGAATCTGTGGTCGATACTATGTCCTTATAGTTCTACCATATTCAACTTCACATGGGCACCATCAACTGTATACTTCCAGTGCCAGGTTCCACTGTCCATCAGTTCCTCGCTTATAGGGTTCAATTTAACAACAAAACCTGACGGACAACGAGTAATTCATTCAGGAAAGGATGCATGGCATAGGTTATTAGTGGGAGAAAAGGTCAAGATAGAAGCAAACTTCTAGATTGGGATTTCAATAGAACTAATGTGTTGCACTAGTAACCCTACAGAACTTTTTATGCATATTTGCATGGTATTTCTGAAATCTATATGCAGGTACTCTTATTAAGAATAAAATTAGACCAATTCAATCATTTCATATAATAGCAGGAATGTAATGATATACACTTCAGAACACTAACTTCAATCACAATGGATGAACTATATCAAAATAGGGACAAAAAGATTTTGCTCACTCATCAACAAGTAAATGACTAAAAAGAGAAAAGAAAGCATCATAGGATACAGCTAAATAAAAACCTGCTTTGTCCTGAATGATGCACATTCTCTGACCATCGGGGACTTCAAATACATGGTTGCCCTGATAGAACAAGGAGATAAAAAATAAGACAAAGAACATTGAGTTCTGAAAATTTGTGCTGTTTATTAATAATTGCACCTTCAACACTACATATTTTGCCTCAAATTCCGCATTTCCATGAAGAATAATCTTTACAGATTCTGATCTCTCGACGTCATGCTTCCAATAGACATTACTAGGAGAAATCCAATTGATCCCTTCATTCACAATTTTAACACCTTGCAGTCTGCATCTTCCACACCTTTAAACAAAAGTTGCATTAAAATTCCATACTTACTAGATACTCCGTATATGTTTATAGCAACCATGTTTTTAAAGTAGGATGCTACCTGGCACCATAGTGCAGTATTTGTTCACCATTTTTGCTCTTCTTGGTTGAACCCATGATGTTGTGAGCTAGAATAATAAGGCTTCCATCCAGCTTAAGAATTTAAAATATAAACTTAGATCGGTATAAATGGTCAAATACATGCTTTTTTTTTTGTAATTGTTACCTCAACATCTTTCCATAGAAACTCTGCAACCTCTATTTGCAACTCTGAACCTTTAGAAATAGAGCCACCTACAAACTGCGTGGAGGAAAATTTGAGTTACCACCAAAGGTAGATAAGGTAAAGAACGAAAGGGTAGATATAGAATAATATTTTAGAACGTAAGAAGCCAAACACTAGCATCTAAGCATAACAGTCTGTAGAAGGATTCCACACTCCACAGGGCCAGCATGGCACAAGGACCAACTTGCCCATCTCACACACTTTGTAGTGATAATTCTACCACATTTCTTTTTTATTTATTTGACATGGACAGGCAGCTACTCTTTCTTGCAATTTCAAGTTTCTTCTCATGCAGCAACTGACCACATCTTCGACAAACAATTCAAACCAATCACATCTCTTTCATGCTCAACTTGCTAAAGATCAATATTTGTGTTTTATGCATACCACATATAAGGCATGTCATTATGACACGGAACCCAACAATAGAAAGGTGCTTATTTCATAGGCGTTGAGATATTGTGGTATTATGTGTTCCATCCCAAAAGAGCATTACAACAGATTGACCATTTTTTTACAGGATCTCAATTCTTTGGTATATGTGAGCTAATCACAGATCAACATGTGCCAAGAACAGTCAAATGACAGGTAACTGCTGCTCATAGTTCATGAGAGAGATAGCGAGCAATTGCCTTGGCAATCTTGTTGTTGTTACTAAAAACTATACAGGCAAAGTGGGTCATAAAGAAAATAACGTTTTGCTCTTCTAAATGGTGCTTGACCGGTTGCAGCTCAAAGACATATCTCATGTAGAATTAATTATCTAACAATGGAGAGAAGAAAGCTACAAATCTCATGTTTAGCCATCAAATGCTAGCCTGTTGAAGTAACACACCTTTTGCCGTGTGATATCCCAAAATGGACCTAAAGCAGGATGAAGAAATATGAGAAATGGTGGTCCAGAATGCAAATACTCGCTGTTGTCTTTGACCTGTTTGAAAATGATTTAAATAAGTTATAAGAAAGGTAATCCAGAAAACATCTTGTGACTAAAAAAATATGAGGGAAGATGACCAGCAAAACACCTACAAGCAATACCTTATGGAACATGTTAAATGCGAAATAAATTCAGAGAAACTAGGTAGGCAAGGCAAGGACATTTACCATGGGAACATCTATGCTGCATCTGGAAAGGAGGTCATGAGCATTACGCATAATGTCAAGGAGTGAACCCTCTGGAGTCTGTAGAAGCAAGCAAATGCATATTTTGAAACATGAGTAAGATTTTCTTTTCATCTGTTAAGTTACTGCTGAAAATTCTGAACATTGGTGCGACACAAAATTGCATGAACATTTGTTCCAGAAGGATCTTAAATTAATATTATTATGCTATTATCAGCACAAGTTTTTGGAGTGGATAACTGGATATTATCAACAGAATTTGTCTCCAAAAGAAATTAGGTGAGTCAGCAGTTTTATATCTGTAAGAAAATTGGCTGAGCTGTCCAACTGTATGTGCAGAACAATTGTAATTCCAATAAGGAAATAAATCCGGGTAGACCAGCTGAGGGCTGAGGCCACCAAACTCATTTAAGTCAAAACCAGCATATCAGACTGCGCTCAGTATACACATTGCTAAGTGCTGACCAACCGAACATTGAACTCAGGAACAAGTAATTAACAACACAAGATCAAACTTTACTTTTACAGTTTGTATAAAAAGCAAGTTTGTGTGATTCACTGGTTTGAACTTTTACTCTGTTAAGACAAGCTCCAGATTTCCAGACAAATTATGAATGTACACCAACACAGGGATGTCCAAAAAATGTTTATCATAAATCATATATATTAAATAATGGTTTAAGAATTCCCCCCTAGAACAAATCATCTTCAAATTAGAAGTTACAGTATGTCAGATAGAAGGCCAGCATCTCTAATCTGCGGTTCTGCACGGGAGAGCATGTGGTCTATGCATTGCTCACAGAGTAAGACATTAACCTGGTGCAATGATCTGTCTTCTGATTTCAGCTTCTTTTTAGCTGATGAAGTAACTCTTTTCCTTTCATTGTATACAATGAAAGTGTCAAGCTCGCCTGTTAATAGGAAATAGCTTAAAATCAACATAACAAAGTGAACAAGTAGCTGCGCAGAGATATCACTAAATTGGTTAGTAAACATGTAACTACTTACATACTTTCTATTCCCTTGCTGCATCTGTAGTTATACGTGTTCATAAAATTATCTGCAATGTTTTGCATTGTGCACTCTAGCCTGCCTCCAGCAGCACTGTCACAAACAAAAATTAATTACAAAGAATAAGATGTAGAATCAAAATAAATTACTTAAAAGGATAAGCAGTAGAATCATAAATAATTTAACAGAGTTGTATATATCTGGCAATTCATGCCCACTCACAAATCAGACATTTTCCACAAGCAAGCATGACATTAGTACTCAGCACAACGCGAGAACAAGTAAAGTCTACACAACTACATCATCAATCAGAAACATGTTTTGGAATAGTTCAATCTGTCAGATCTACAATGAAATTATCAAAGGTTATTATAGATTCCTTGATCATCTGAAGTAGGTGACGCATGATTTTCAAAAATCAAACTTATAAAATCAAGACCCTCAAGTCATCAATGTTTGTTAAACTGGGTCTTTGAATGTGCATAGGCTAACAGTGGTTATGCACGGCAAGACAGAAGACCCACCCAGACATGCTCACATGAACGGAAAAGCAATATGCAATGATTCTGGGCTAAAATATCAAATGATCTACTATAAATAAAATAAATGATGCAGCAACATGTTAATGAGTCACCATGCTGACTTCAGAACTTATCGTGTGATAAGCCTAAGCTTAGGTATGCAGTACCAACTCAACAGTTGCCAGTGGCCATATAAAATATTGGAAGTTTAAGGTGAATACTGGAAAGGAAGTACCTACACTCAAAGCCCAGATGGTCCACGTAAGATACTGCCTTTTTCAAATTCAGCACCATCCCTGGTAAGCAACTAGCATTTTTTCGGGATCCGACTTCCTCTACTGCTTGCAGATCAACATAGAGGATGTTTGTATTTGCTGGATAGCTAGCCTGCAAACTAAATTTGGAGAACAGATGATAAAATAATTGATAGGATTTTGCCAATTTGAATTATTGATATCTATAGAGCAACAGATCAATGTTAAATACATCTCCGGCTTTCTTCATCCAACAAAACTGACATAACTGAAGCAAATGTTCTTCAAAGAGGGAAGAAGCACAGGAAGAAAATGTTCTAAAACTACAGTTATCATCGTAATATACCAACAAATGATCAACAAAACATTACCTCTCAGTAGTTACTGTAGGTTCTGGGATGCCGTATTTTTCAAACTCAGTGTACTCAATGCAAGTGATACCATATGACCATAGTCCCTCAAGGTTTTGTTTCTCAATAAGGACGTTCACCCCTTCAGTAGCACCTGGTCTTCGCTCACATGAAGCAAAACCTAATTTCTGAAGTGCAATACATCAGAACTCAACAAGTTAGAAAACCCACTGCAAGAATTTGATAGTGCAAAAATAGGCATTGTATTTCAGATTAATATTAACAATTGATGGGAGCCATCTCAGAATAGAATAACATTTGCCCAATGTTTACTTTACCTTATTGCATCGAAGGCCTATTCCTGCCAATGCCATCATGGTCAAATCAGTTGCAGCAACAACATTGCTGGAAATAACAAACAAGATCCACAGTTTATTACTTCAAAACAATTTGATTGACACCAGAAAAATATTTCATTCTTGATACAAACCTGACTTGGCGTACAGTTGCACCTTTTCTGCCATGCTGCTGTAACCATCGGAATACACCTCTATCATATGCAAGTTTCCAAATAGCACCATGCCCACCAGGTTTACCAACTGGGAGAAGTGATTTACTGATTAACCATTTACCATCCTCAGCATTTACTACAGGTACCAATGGCTACAAAAGTAAAAAACCATTGAAGAAATTTCGTTAGAGCTATACAAAACTTCTGGGCAGTTTGAAGAAATTCAGATTCTACGGGCTACAAAGAAATATTAATGAACGGATATTACCAAAGCTCCCACCAGTTATATACCTGTTCAAACAACCGGAAATTGTCACGGCCTCTGCCAAACCAATCAAGTTTTTCACATATCGCAATTATATGCTCATGGTTATTCTTCACAGAACTTGTCATGATTGCAACCGGGGTTATACATTGACCTCCAAAGATCTTGAAGTGGAGAAACTCTCTAGCCTGTCAAATAAAGTAGCGCCCCCACATAATTATATAACTGCCTATAGAGCTTTATAACAAATTTGAGCTTTTATTAACATAACCAGTCCAAAAATACCATGACACTTTGAGTAATTGAAAAAATAGTTGCTACAGTGCACTCTCCTTCTAAAACGGAGCAAGATAAAAGTCTGTAAAAACAAGTGTTACAGTAGGGAAAACCCCCCACCAATTTACTACTGTATGTTGGTGCCATAAGTTGTAAAAAAGAAAGTATATGCAAAGAAAAATTCCGTATGCAAAAGAAAAGTACCTGCAGATCCCGTATGAGCCCTTCCAATAGAGATCTCCCACAGTAAGGAAGCAATGCAGCAGGAAGGGATTCACCAGTATCTGAGTCCACTAAACCAAGACGATCACCCGCACCACCAATTGGATAAATTTCACCCAGTTCTGGCAAACCCTAGAAAAGGTCATATTTCAGTTTGTACCTTATAACACAATACAGATGTCTTAAGTAATCTGCACTTGAAATAAGAATATCAAAGGTAATAAAATAAGTAATGGTATCCATATCATCAACTTTTAGTTAATGTGGTATGCGAAATAACCTCGATTCCCCACAGAGCTGCTTGAGATGCATACTCTGTATCCTCCAAAAGATTAAGTCCTCTGGGAACATGGAAATCAACAAACTTGTCTTTGCTAGGTAGGTGCATGCGGTCCTTTGAGGATGAAAGGAGCTCCAATGCCATAATTTGATAGCTGAAGCGAATATAGGAACATCAACATATTAGTATAAATTGCAGACATAACTGTCAGATAAATGGAATGTCTCGATCACATAAGTTAGGTCCATCTAGTTACTGACTGCTAATCAAAATGTGTTCAAGGCTTCTTATTTCAAAACATGACGCAACTTACAGTTCCATACGACTGTACTTTTAACTTAATGTGATGCTTTAGCTCATAAAATGCTGTTAAGTTGTTACTACTTTACACTTTACAGTTACTAACTTCCAATTTCAGCTTGGAGGCTTGGACCACATTTGGCAACTTGTGCTACTTCGTCGCATACCAAGTCTCTAGCTCCAGTAATGCATCCAAACAAGCAGTGCTCACCCGATGATGCCCCCAATGCAGTCGTAGAACTCCTCGATGTCGCCGAGGAACTTGAGCAGCCCTCGGAGCACCTCCATCTCCCCGCTCCCCTTCTCGCCACCCACCACTCCCTCCGAGCTCCACTTCCCGACCAAACCGGCCAGGCTATACAGCGCCTCCCGCAGCGCGCTCCCGCCGTTGACCCCGTTGCGGTGCTGGTGCTCGTGACGATCGGCGGCGCCGTACCAGTGGAGCTCATCGCCGAGCACGTGCTCCTGCCCCGCCGTGACGAGGCATTTCAGCAGGAGCGCCTCGCGGGGCTCGAGCGCGCCCAGGACCCCGCGGCTGGGCTCCTCGCCGAAGAACGCCGCGACCCGGGGCTCGGCGTCGAGCGCGCGGAGCCTGTCGCCGGGCGTGCGAGCCGCGCGGAGCCGCGCGCGTGCGGCGGAGAGGCGAGCGATCTCCGCAGCGAGCGCCGGGTCCCGCCGCGGCTGCTGCTCGGAGGAGGGCGCTGGAACGGGCTCGCGCTCGAGAGGCAGCACGGTGGAGACGCGCTGGGAGCGCGAGGGCGGCGAAGGGGACGGGGACGGGAGCGCGGAGAGGAGGCGGCTGCGGCCGCCGCGGCATCGCGGGGCGCGCGGGGAGAAGAGCGACGCGGCGTGGAGGCGGGGCCGGAGGTGCGCGGGCGGAGGAGCGGGAGGGGGCTGTGCGCGTGAGGCCATGATGCTGTGGTGGTAGGGAAGCAGGGAGGGAACTGGGAACGGGCGGGCCGGCGGGTAGAGCCGTAAGAGGCGAGAGAGCGGGACGGGGAGGGGATAAGAGGACCACGCCGTGAGAGCGAAAGGCCGTGGGGGCGGACAGGCATATGCTCTCGGGCGATACGGTACCGTGGCGTCTGGATTCCCGGGGTGCCCGCCCTCTGTGGTCTGTGGTCTTGTGCGCGGGTCGGCGGAGCCGAGACGGGGACACGGGAGATGATGATGACGGCTCGGCGCGTCGGCCGTTTGCATTTTTTGATTGGAACACGTGGGCTGTTTCCGGAAATTTTGGGCTTTATGGAGAGGCGCATTTGCCTGCGAATTTTGGGCCCGGGCACTTGTTGTGGGTGTGATCGAAGCTTGGTGGGTGCTTTGATATGTCCGTTGGGCTTAGCATATGTTAAAGTTTGGCAGAGAAGTAAGAAGGCCCAACGCCAAGCCTTTCAAAAGTTTGTGCTGGCCATCGCACGGCAGTCTCGCAATGAGTTGGTGGTACCAAATTGGACGAAGCATGGGGGAACAAGATCAAATAGATTAGAGATAGATTATTTGATTTTGAATAAAAAAGAGCAGTATCCGGTTTCCCTAAGCGAGTTATTAACACGTACAATTTATTTAATGCCATGGGAACGAGATAGAAGGAATTTATCTGCAACGTTTTCTCGTTCTTTCGGCTGACAAACAAGTTTGAGTCCGCAAGACTCCCTCTCTTTAGTTGCTTATAGTCCTGCCTTTGTAGAGATCGACTTGTAGTTTACTATTCGTTCAAGGGATCTATCTTCTTTTCTTCCCCCCTCTCTGTACCAGTTTTAACGCTGCTGTATTGTTTCCTGGATATGCTTGCTTATCTTTTTTGTTTCATTGTTCTCTTGTTTCTATGCAGTGATGCAAAAATTCCCAAGTTATTTTAGTGCATCTTTATGTTGTTGTCGGTTGTACTGTGTCCAGGGCTGGACAATACCAGTGTCCATTTCGCTGGACAATATAGAGATAACCATTGAGCTCCCTTCGTACTGTATTTGGTTTCCATCAAAAACTTCAATTCAAACTCTGCTGTCCCACCAGAAAACAAGGGGTAACTCGGAACGTGCGATTGTGGGGCACTTGAGTTGAACCACCCTCGCGCGTTTTCGCTGTCCCAAACTCCCAATTCAGACGGACATCAATTCTCCGATTCCGACCATACGATGTCCCAATGCACAATTAATGACACCGTGGTTTCAAATCTTCGGCAGGCCTAATCTCCTGCCTCTCCCACTGGATATATAAGGTAACCGGGTACCTCGCCCCGTGAACCCACGCCAAGCGCATCGACCTCGCCTGCCCGCGTAGCAATGGCGCGAGCCTTAGCCGCCGTCGCGTCCCTCCTCGCCCTCCTCCTCCTCTCGTCGCCCCTGTCCGCCACGGCGGCCGCCATCCCCAGGCACGACATCCCTGCCGTGTTCGCGTTCGGGGACTCGACGCTGGACCCGGGCAACAACAACGGCATGCTGACGCTGGTGCGCGCGGACCACGCGCCCTACGGCTGCGGCTTCCCGGGCGGCGCCGCCACGGGCCGCTTCTCCGACGGCAAGCTCATCACCGACTACATCGTGGAGTCGCTCGGCATCAAGGGCCTCCTGCCGGCGCACCACGACGCCGGCGCCGCCGTCGAGGAGCAGGCCACGGGGGCCAGCTTCGCGTCGGGCGGGTCCGGCATCGACGACCTCACGGCGCAGACCGCCATGGTGTCCACGTTCGGCTCCCAGATCAGCGACTTCCGGGGCCTCCTCGACAGGATCGGCGCGCCCAGGGCCAACGACATCGCCAACAGGTCGCTCTACGTCATCTCCGCCGGCACCAACGACGTCACCATGAACTACTTCATCCTGCCCACCCGGACCGGCAGCTTCCCCACCATCGACCAGTACAGCGACTACCTCATCGGCAGGCTCCAGGATTACATCAAGGTGCGTAATACTCGTAAGATGATCATTAACTGATCGATCTATTCTTTCTTTTAGCTAGCCTGTTGAGCGATAGATTAATGCTACATTATTGCTTGAATCCAATAATGGACTTTGATCCCTAATGCTGTAGTGCATTATACTAACAATATAATGCAGACCCTGTACAGTATGGGAGCAAGGAACTTCATGGTGGCCGGGCTGCCGCCGGTGGGGTGCCTGCCGGTGACAAGGAGCCTCAACAATCTGGGGCCCGGCGAGTGCGTCGCCGACCAGAACGCGGCGGCGGAGCGGTACAACGCGGCGCTGCAGGAGATGCTATCCAAGCTGCAGGCCGCGTCCCCCGGCGCGACGCTGGCGTACGTGGACGTCTACACCCCGCTCAAGGACATGGTGACGCAGCCCCAGAAATACGGTGAGGGATAGCAGATATATATATGCAGATTGATACATAAATGATAGCCTGCTGCAGGAACACAAACGGATTGCGCCTGCCGCTCATCAATGGGGGCATCTGCTGACTCTTTTGCCGTGATCGCTATGCGTTGCAGGCTTCACGGAGGCGGGGCAGGGCTGCTGTGGGAACGGGATGCTGGCGATGGGGATGTTGTGCACCAGCTTGCTGCCGCAGTGCCAGTCGCCGGCGCAGTACATGTTCTTTGATTCGGTGCACCCGACGCAGGCCACCTACAAGGCACTCGCTGACAACATCGTCCAATCTCACATCCCCAAGTTCGTCAAGTGAAATAGATAGAGTTAGATAGGCTAGGTATGGTAAGAACTGACATTTGTATATGGAGCATGTTCGGTGCTTAAGGCTTATTTAGCCGGCTGATGGTATTATTACTAGTCTCATGTCACTTACCGTACATTTTGTAGCCAACTCATATAATAGTTCATTGTTGATATAAACTACATCATTAATATATACCACAAATATAATAGCCCACTCATACGATTAGATTGGCATTGCAGCAAAACAAGGTGACAATATTTGTGGTAGCGACCATTGGCTAGAGATCATTGCTGCCTTGAAACATTTTTTTTCTTTTTTTTCAATAAGGGAAATTTTATTAATCTTAGACAGATACATCAAAATGATACAAATGTGCTAAAACTATTTCCGGCCTCTGCATAGCTAGGATGCACACAACCAAAAAGAAAAAAACAAAATAGATATGACAACGTATATCTAGACACGAAAAAACTAATCTTCTATTGATTACCCATCCTCTCAAACACCTGGGCTACGAAAAAGGCTCTCCAAAAAGCAACGTCTTCAACAAGAAAATAGCACGCACACGCAACATCGTTGCCATGGTCCAATCAGTCAAGGCCAGACCATCGGTTTTCACCTTAGAGAACGATTCTGGAGCCCCAAACATTGCTAGATACAACCAATTAAGGACAGACCTAGAGATATCAATACCCAAAGCGTGGTTCCAGGTGTTGCCTCCTCCTTCTTTTTGAGCTAATACTACCATATTACACAGGCTTAACCACACGAAGAGGAAGAATGGTACGGGGAAAATAACAATTTGCTGAGTTCAGCATAAACAGAATTATAAACTAGTATTACCAACCTAGTACCTTTACCAATAAACTAATGATTACTGAAGGATGGTATGCTCATGTTCATTACAAAGTAAAACAACATGTTTCACGTCAGGTTTGTTCACAAGCAGGGGCGACGCCACATTCAAAATTTGCCTGGTGCAAATGCACCAGGGTAAATTTTGTTTTGTCATTTATTCTTATATTCACTATGTATTGCTACATATTTTTTTCTACCCAATAAGGAGTGAACCATGGTAAATCTAGAGGTAGCTTCGCCATCACAAGTGATAATATTTTACGACAAAAGATTATATTGTTGGGGCTCGACATAATGCCAAGGATGGACATCTTTCAGTTTCTTAAAAATTACGACAATCTTAGTTCACAAACTAGTAGCAATTACATGTATCATCACAAGCAGAGTTGCAATGGTATATACACTCACCCCGATTGAAATGGAAATACGTGCAAGGATTGATTTCCATGATCCCAACTCTATGCATTTTCTGCACCTCTTCGTCCTCTGCAAAAATAATAGTGCAAGAATCCTCGCGATCGTAGTCAGCCCTGGGAATAGAGGCATCCCAGACTACAACTAGAGTCCTCTGGCTGTGGTCAGCGGAAATCTCATCTTGAATAGAAATGGTTGTCTGAGAAATGGCTTTTCTTTTGGCAGCACACATGCTACCAGTTAGCTTTTGAAGATCTTGTGGGTTCATTTTTGAGAAATCCATGACCACTTCAACACAAATGGCATGAAGAGTGGTTCTAATTCTCTGGAACTCCTCAAACTTGAATTCCTTTGAAACTTTACAAAAGAAAGTAGATCCATTTGAGTGGACGAACCCGTCACCCTTCATCTGCTTCAACGTTGAATTTGGGGAAAAAATACACAATGAGTGAAGAAAACGCCATGAACAAAGGGCCGGGGGGGGGGGGGGGTTGGTGTTCGCCATGAAAATGATCTTACCGAATGATTTGATAATGATACTCATTTTGTGGTTACGAGTGATGCTGAAAAGAGGGCGTCCGCTCAGGTATGCTGATTGAAGCTTAATGGCCTCATCTAGACCGCAAGAACCTAAACCTTGCAATTTCAGCAACTGATCGGCCAGGAACATCAGTTCTCTGCTCTTGCAGACATCAACTAGTTTCTTGAACCTTTTGTGCATTGACCGCAGCAACAGATATGTATAACAGTTCTTGTCATCCATTTGAATGGCCTCTGAACCATTTATACAACCAATAGTTCTAGCGCTGTCAGTCTATAGTTTGACTTTATCAAACTTCAACTCTTCACATTTCATTAGAAGAGCCACTGCGGCTAGTACCTCCGCATGGTTATTATCCTTGCATGACACTCCATCAAATACTTCTGCACATAGCAACTGTTTGCAAGCTTAGCCTTTCCATCAGTCTTAATGACAGCACCGACCGGATACAGTTCCACCTACGGCCTGGTGATTTAGTTTGGATCCCAATTGTGCAATTAGTTTTTGATTTGATCTACATTTAGTACTCCATGCATGTTATGATATTTTGATGTGATAGAAATCTTCTTTTTGCATAGTGGAATTTGGAGGTGGAATTTGGGATCTAGACAAGGCCTAAGATGGAGATGTTGTCATGGATCAAATCTTTTTATTTGACATTTTGTATTGAGAATATTTATTTGTATCTTTCTTTAACACTTTACCTTAGTATCATTTGATTTGAGGTACTGAGATTTCTGGGCCGATCTTCAGCGCCCTAGATCGCCTAGGTCAGCCATACGCGCCTACGCCTGCTTTCTTTTCTACTTAAAAAATAAAATGGTCTAGTAGTATATTACGAAAAACAGTTGGTCGCGAAAACCCAATCCTGCGGTCATTATGGGCCGGCCCAGGTCGCTCATTCTGGGCCTCAGTCTTCCTCTACAAAGCTGCGGCCAGAAACGATGGAAACATGCGGAGCTCGAAACACTTCAGCAAATCAGCAAAAAGAATCCGAGTTTGCAGATATGTGAACCAGCTGATCCAACAAAACACGGAGCCGAGTTTACAGACACGAGAGCAAGCTGGCGATTACGATCTCAAACCGACAAAAACAAGTCGTACACTGTACAACAAGACCATCTGAGAATCTGAGACTTGATGACAGTATTTCACTGTCCACAAATTTGAAATCAGAGGTAAGTCTGCCTCTGCACTCACGATGATCCCATAAACAGAGCAGCAAAACGTGAAACCCAACAATTGTGAGAATTAGACTACAGGCAAAAAAAGCTAAGAGCATCACTGTTACGATGAACAGGCCATATTAACTGCCACAGCTCACTTAAAACAGAAGCATTCAACAAAACTCTGCAAAAATCAGTTCCCAATCCAGCACATTGGTGCTCTGTTCACGGCCTTCTTCTCCAGCTCCTAATCACTTGTATTGATGAATAACTTCACAGAGAGTTTAATAAAAATAAATGTTAAGCCACACATCCAGTCCTGACAGAATCATGGTGAGATATAATAATTTAAAACACAAGCAGAGTTGCAATGGTATATACACTCACCCCGATTGAAATGGAAATATGTGCAAGGATTGATTTCCATGATCCCAACTCTATGCATTTCCTGCACCTCTTCGTCATCTGAAAAATAATAGTGCAAGAATCCTCGCGATCGTAGTCAGCCCTGGGAACAGAGGCATCCCAGACTACAACTAGAGTCCTCTGGCTGTGGTCAACGGTAATATCATCTTGAATAGAAATGGTTGTCTGAGAAATGGCTTTTCTTTTGGCAGCACACATGCTACCAGTTAGCTTTTGAAGATCTTGTGGGTTCATTTTTGAGAAATCCATGACCACTTCAACACAAATGGCACGAAGAGCGGTTCTAATTCTCTGGAACTCCTCAAACTTGAATTCCTTTGAAACTTTACAAAAGAAAGTAGATCCATTTGAGTGGACGAACCCGTCACCCTTCATCTGCTTCAACGTTGAATCTGGGGAAAAAATACACAATGAGTGAAGAAAACGCCAGGAACAAAGGGCCGGGGGGGGGGGGGGGGGGTGGGCATGAAAATGATCCTTACCGAATGATTTGATAATGATACTCATTCTGTGGTTACGCTCAGGTATGCTGACTGAAGCTTAATGGCCTCATCCAGACCGCAAGAACCTAAACCTTGCAATTTCAGCAACTGATCGGCTAGGAACATCAGTTCTCTGCTCTTGCGGACATGAACTAGTTTCTTGAACCTTTTGTGCATTGACCGCAGCAACAGATATGTATAACAGTTCTTGTCATCCATTTGAATGGCCTCTGAACCATTTATACAACCAATAGTTCTAGCGCTGTCAGTCCATAGTTTGACTTTATCAAACTTCAACTCTTCACATTTCATTAGAAGAGCCACTGCGGCTAGTACCTCCGCATGGTTATTATCCTTGCATGACACTCCATCAAATACTTCTGCCCATAGCAACTGTCTGCCCTTCCATATGATGATTGCAAGCTTAGCCTTTCTATCAGTCTTAATGATAGCACCGACCGGATACAGTTCCACCTGCGGCCTGGTGGATGGTGCTGGATGCAGTAACACCTGGTTCCTGGTGGATGGCGCCAGATGCAGTTCCACCTGCGGTCTGGTGGATGGCGCTAGATGCGGTTCCACCTGCAGCGTGGCGGAGGAGGGCAGAAGGTGTGAATGCAGCATCACACTCACCACGCACAAAATCACTACTGCTCTCCTCAAAATCATATTCAAGAAGCTCTATGTTTCCATATGAGATCTTATTCTTCTGAAACAAAACCTCTTCTCTTTATAATGAAATCCAGCAGGGGTTTCCTCTACCATTCCTTCAGACTCTTCAATCTAATCATAATGTCCAATGAGCTCAGAAACAAAGTTTTTGACTTAGTAAATCTATGAGCTTGCCCATCCAGAAATGCTGTCGACTTATCATCCATTGCATGAGGCAGCATCAAACAATGTGATGCGAGAAATGGCCGGACATCCTTTTCCAATTCTGATTTAAGTAACTCAATGTCAAATTGGTCTTTGATTTTATCAGCAGTGACCTTAACATTCTGAATAAATAAGTTACTGTCACCAGGTCCAGGCCCTAAGAAACCCTCCATAGAGATTACTTCTTCTTTTTTTAGAAAAAGGGAGTCTATTTCATTAAGCAAATGAAAGTGTCCCGGGCGCTGCAAAAGCATGAGGCCTGAAAATTATTACAATTTTGCTATTTTGGAGACTCTGTCTCCACATAACACACACGACACAAGCTCAAAAGCTGGTGATAATGAAGGCAAAGAAAACAATCACTTCAAAAGCTCAATCTATTGCTAAACCTCCACCCGTGCCTGTCAAAAACATCCATGGACAAGGACTCCAAGAGGCGACACACCGTTTTTATGGAGCTTCTTTCTTCCTCCTTTTGGAGAAAAGTGTCCATGACCGAATCCAGTGAGTTCCCCTGAAAAGTACCTGCAAAGGAGAATATAAATATGTTTTATTAAAATCCATATCATTTCGGCTTAACCATATGGCCCAGCACATGGCGTCTGCTGCTACCAAGCATTTTCATTTTGCCCTCATATCAAAACCATTAAGCCACATTCCAAACATGTGTTGCGTATTTCTTGGTGGTTTCAATCCAACAGTTACTTCCACTATTCTCCATATGAATCTAGCTATAAAGCAATCAAAGAAAAGATGTTGTATAGTCTCAATGCAGCCACAAAACAACATTTTTCATTTCCTTTCCAATTCCTTTTAATTAGGTTATCCTTAATAAGTGTAACTCCTTTCTTGAGGAACCATAGGAAAATTTTAATCTTAATGGGTAACTTTAGCTTCCATAAAAGTTTATTTTGAGGTATCATGCTTCGATTAAGAGTATAGTTGTACATTGATTGAACCGTGAACACACCATGATGTAGTAAGGACCAAACAAAAACATCAGATTCATTCGTTAAATATACATTTGATAATCTTTCTACTAGCTCATTCCATGCTAATAACTTCTGGCCTATCAATGATCGCCTGAAAGAAATATTTAGTGGAACTGAGCTTAGTACCTCGGCAACCGTATCATGTTTCTTTCTTACTATATTGTATAATATGGGGTATTCTTTCATCAAGGCACTATCTCCTAACCATTTGTCCTCCCAAAACCATACCTGACTGCCATCTTGTAACCTGAACTTTCCTAACTCTAGGAATTGATTTTTGACATTCATCAGGCCAGACCAAAATTGGGAACCCCCTGGCTTTCTACTAACCTTCGTGATGGGCTTATCGTACAAATATTTATTTCTCAATACTTGCTGCCATACCCCATTCTCATTGATTAATTTGAAAAGCCATTTGCTCAACATGCATCTGTTTTGAATATCTAAATCCAGTATACCTAGACCGCCTAGGTCTTTTGGTCTACACAAAATAGACCATTTAGCCAATCAATATTTTTTCTTCTGCTCATCTCCTTGCCAAAAAAATCTAGATCTATAAAAGTCTAGTTTTTTTAGCACCTTTCTCAGTACTTCAAAAAAGGAAAGCATGAATTGAGCAAGACTGTTGAGTACTGAATTGATCAAAACCAGATGACCCCCATACGACAAATGTTTGCCCTTCCATGAACTTAATTTCTTTTCAAACTTTTCTTCTATAACCTTCCAATCGTTGTTATTTATTCTCTTGTGATGCATCGGTATTCCTAGATACCTAAAGGGATAGTCTCCCATACCACAACCAAATAATTGAGTGTAAAATACTTCATGATCTTTCGCTTCTCCATAGCAAAACAACTCGCTTTTTATGGAAATTAATTTTCAAGCTAGATAATTGTTCAAAAGCACTTAGCAACAATTTCATGTTCCTAGCTTGTTCAAAATTATGATCCATGAACAGAATTGTGTCATCTGCATATTGAAGAATGGACAACCCATTGTCAACTAGGTGTGGTACAAGGTTACTTATTTAGCCATCTTCCTTGGCTCTAGATATAAAAACTGCCAAAATATGAGCAACCAAATTAAAAAGGATGGGGGACAATGGATCCCCTTGTCTTAATCCTTTTTTAGTTTGGAAATATCTCCCTATATCATCATTAACTTTTATTCCCACACTACCTTTGGTTACGAAGTGTTCTACCCACTTGCACCATTTCGGCGCAAAGCCCTTCATTCTTAGTGTTTGTTGCAAGAAAGACCATTTGACTTTATCATATGCCTTTTCAAAATCTAGTTTCAGAATTACTCCATTCATTTTCTTCATATGCAATTCATGTATAGTTTCATGTAAAATGACAACCCCTTCCATGATGTTTCTTCCTATCATAAAAGCAGTCTGAGAGGTTCCTATAACATCGTCAGCAATTTCTGATATCCTATTAACTGCCACCTTTGTAAATATTTTGAAACTTACATTAAGAAGGCATATAGGTCGAAATTGCTTGATCTGTGTGGCCTCTTTGACTTTAGGTAGTAAGGTTATAATTCCAAAGTTAAGACTAAACAATGGCAAGGTTCCATTGTGAAACTCATGGAACAACCTCGTTAAGTCTTCTTTTATGACTTCCCAAAATACTTGATAGAACTCAGCTGAAAAACCATCTGGTCCGGGTGCCTTATTATGTTTCATTTGAAATATTGCTTGTTTAACTTCTTCTGTAAATATCGCTACTAACTTTTCGTTTTCCCATTCTGCTACTTGTGGTATATCATCAGTATTGTCATCATCCATCATAAAGCCCTCACTCTCTGAAGGTCCAAAGAGACCTTGATAGTACTGAGTAATATAGGACTTTAAATGCTCATCCCCCCTTATGATATGATTACCATCCTCGAGTTGGAAAATTCTTGTTCGCCTATGTTTTCCATTCGCTAGTAACTGGAAATATTTTGTGTTGATATCTCCATGTAAAAGGTTTTCTGCCTTGGATCATTGATATCATTTTATTTCTTCCTCTCGTAATAAATGGACAAGCCTTTCATTTAAACAATGTTTTAGATCAACCTCATGTTGATGTAAAACCATTGTCTTGGCTTTCTTGTCCAGTTGTTCCAATTTACAAAGTATCTCCTGTTTTTCTTTTTTATAAGCACAACTTGTATTTTTGGCCCAACCTCGTAAATATGTCTTAATTGCCTTATCTTATTTTGCCAGATTTGGAGCGGAGTTGTACCTTTGTTTTCTTTCTGCCATATCTCATGAACTAGGTCATAGAAGCCATCTCTCATTAGCCAGCCAAGTTCAAATTTGAACATATGCTGTTTTGCTTTCGGAGACAAGCTTCCAGTATCTAGTAACAACGGTGTGTGGTCAGAGAGTTCCCTTGTGATGGTTTGAACCGTCGCTAAAGGATAATTCAACTCCCATTCTGTGTCATTAATACTCTATCTAATCTCTCAAAAGTTGGTACAGGTTGTTTGCCCAAGTAAATTGCCTACCTGATAGATCAAGCTCTCTCAACTCAAGACTGTTAATTACAGCGTTAAATAAGAAGGGCCATCTATCATCGTATCGGTCATTGTTCTTTTCCATCTGGTTTCTTTTCCATCTGGTTTCTGAGGATATTAAAGTCACTCCCTATTAGGATAGGTTGTGACTCTATCGTGCAAGTATGCACAAGCTCAGACAAGAAACTCTGCTTATATTCTTCTTGGGCAGCGCCATAAACTGCAATAAGTATCCATTCGAAGCCATCTTTTTTATTTTTTAGTTTAAACTTCACATAGAAGTCACCATGTGATATGGCTCCCACATTGAAAGCCTCCAAATTGACTCCAACTAGGATTCCACCTGAGCAACCTCTAGGTGTACTCCAAGTCCAGAAGAAATGTTTTCCCCCACAAAAATGATTTAATTCCCTATCCGTGAATTCAATTCATCCTGTCTCTGAAAGGGCTATAAAATCAAGGTTATGTTCTTTGCTTGAATCTGATAGGAAACGATGCTTAGCCAAGTCTCGAAGACCTCTACTATTCCAAAATATACCTTTCATCTTTGCGAACTTTTGTATTTTTTACTACTCTTTCCTTTCTTTAGTGACTTCCTGTATGTTCTGTTTTTTTTCTTTTGAACAACAGTATTAAAGTCATCCAAGTCATTACTGATGTATTGTGCCATTGTATCATCTGTCACTTCACCTACTAGGTGTTCAAGTGCAGTGTAATCAATTCCATGCTCACTATCATCATCACTTTCTATAATCTGTGTCTGGGTCATTTTTTTTGGTGTAGCAACATTAGCCAAAAGACTATCTGATACAAACTGTGTAATGCGATTAAACCCCTCTTTAGAATCTTTGTCTATTTTGATTCCTATATTTCTAAAGTTTAATGCAATATCAGAGACAGGAATATTTAGAACGGAGACATTATGTAACGTACCCTCAAGATTTTTTGCCGCTGTCAACCTCTCAGCCCGTGCCAAAGAGCATTCATCAGATGATCTCTCTCGGCGCTTGCTCCTTCTCAGCATGCTTCCCTGCCCCCCTTCCTTTTCATCATGTACAGCCACCTGCAGTAGCTTAGCCTGATCTGTGCTAATGTTGTTTGCTGAAACAAATGGAGCAGTGTTGGAATTTTCTTCACTATTAACACTCCAGTCAAGAACAGAATTATGAAAGTTTAAAGGCAACATGCCTTGCTTGTGTTCTAGACAGGAATGATCCATTGGATCACTGTTAGTTACAGTATTGGAAGAACAGCCAACATCATAATCATCAGTTATGATCATACCTTCTATCTCTTCCATTGCCCCACTCTGTGCATTCTGCACCTGCTTATTTGCCTCGGTATTTGCCTCGGAGCTCTGGCCTTTCTCTTTGTTGTTCTCCTTGTAGGAACCACTTTCTTCCTGCCCTAGAGGGCCATCAGTCCTACCAGCATCAATGTCTTTTTTTATTTTGGCCGGTATCACCTTCTCCATCACCTTTTTCTATGTCTACCTCCATATTTTCTTCTATCCCTGCTGGAGCTTGTTCCTCGACTTCAAGCTTCAGATTATAGAAACGATCTCCAATCACCACATCAATCTTGTTGGGAATTCGATCTCTATCAATCACAGCCACTTGAATTCTCCTATAATTATTGTTCAAAGTGGTCTCCATATCAACTGCCATAGTTGCACCAAGTAGTGATCCAATTGCCCAAAGTACTGAGAACTCGTGTAATCTGCGAGGTAGACGAAGGACCCTTAACCACACGCGTGGTAGCTCTTGCCCCTCGTCAGCTTCAT
The DNA here is from genome assembly GCA_033239725.1 of Echinochloa phyllopogon. Classification (NCBI taxonomy): domain Eukaryota; kingdom Viridiplantae; phylum Streptophyta; class Magnoliopsida; order Poales; family Poaceae; genus Echinochloa; species Echinochloa phyllopogon. The sequence goes on from BTCW01000012.1 coordinate 22,797,458, forward strand.
GCCACTCTTCAAATAGCAGACTAACGCCCTCATCTTTAAGATCAGCTTTGCCAAAAGCAACCGACCTTGTAGATCATTCTTTGATGGAAAGGGAACAACAAAAGAGTTGGAACCATGTTGCTTCACCTCCCAAGTCCACTTCTGTGGAATGAGACGCACCAACTCCTTGATGAGCTGAGGGATCGAAAGTGTCCCGCCTTGAACCATTACTAACCCAGTCCTGTTATCTCCTTTGATTGGTCCTAGTGGAGCATGTGGTATGTGATAGAAACCTAGGCCATCCACCTCGTATCCACAAGCATGTGCTACCTGCCTTGGCTGTTTCAAGACTGGGCATTTACTAGTAAGATGGTCATTGCTTTTGCAAATCCTACATAGCAAGATTGCCACACACTCGTGCTTGTTGTGCCCTGGTTTGTAACACCTGAAGCAAAACTTGGGCTTCTCTTTTCCCTGCTCTACATGAGTCCCTTCATTCTCTTTCATCACTGCCTTCCCTGCCTTCTCCCTGAGGAAGACTTCACGTACCATCAGTTCCTCCGACGGCCCTTGACCTGCTGCTGCCACTACACCTCCCTGGGCGCCCCCTGATGGTTGGTGCCCTAGGTTGGAGTTGTGCGATGGTGGCGCCCCCATGTTAGAGTTGACGATATTGCCTGCAGCAGGGACATGGCCACGCCCACCAAAGTCCTGACCACGTCCGTTCCCGTAGTTGCACTGATAGGCATTGTAGCGCCACTGCCTGTTGTATGGGCGTGTCCCAGCACGGCCAAATCCGTTTCTTCTGCTGCGTCCATGGCCTCCCCTCTGAGCGTGACCACGACCACGACCTCCCCGCGCGCCCTGCTCCTTCAGTCAGACGTGCACCATCACGGCCACTAGCATGAGAGCCATCTCCCTGACGGCTGCCTCCTGGCTCCATCACGTTCTTCACCACGTCGGCGTAGGAACGTTGAGCATGCGTCGGCGGCTGTGTCGTAGGGTTTGTGTGTGTATGCGTTTGACTGGTTGGAGTAGAGTTTTGGCACGGCAATATTTTTGGACGGCCTGCTCTCGATAACAGCTTGTTTAGGCCTTTTGACGGGTAAAACCAGGCCTGTGAATCTCCATTACGGATCAGTACACGTCTAGCTTGTGCAGGCCTTTCTGGTCTTTTTGCCGACCCATCACTTCTGCACAGCCCAACCACAGGCATCACCTGGCTTTGAGGCAAAACCTTCGTTTGAAATTCAAACTCATAGCCCGTGATTCGAGATTTACTCGCCGTCGGCGATCGTGACGCCGGTGAGGTCGTCGCCGGTGTTCCTGTTAGCTTCTTGGGAGAATTCAATTGTTCCAACTCAGTCGATAGCAAAGCCATCTTAAACGTTGGTGGAGACAATTTTTTCCCTCTTGAGAACTGAACTCGATTTGTGACCGGTGCGTCTCCGATGGTTCTCGGAGGTGAGACACGAGGCGGAGGCAAAGGTCCCCTCCATGGCTTAATTGCTGATTTCTGCTTTGCGATAGCATCGACTATCTTGCTTGACATCGGACATTTGCGAGGGAAAAAGGTAGGGTTGGCCGCACTCACCTCGATCTGCGCCATGATGAGTTGTTCTTCCGCTTCCATTACCTCCGCCATTGAGAATCCTGCGTCCATTGCCGCATGCAGAAATTCCGTTGTCGTCGGAGTTGTGACCTCTAGACCCTCGTCGTCGGAGTCGGCCTCTTCCAATGCCCAAAACTTGGACCGCCCGAAACGACGATCCGCCAAACGATCCGAGTTGCCGCCGATCTCCACCTGTTGCGCGAATGGCGCCGTTGCCGGCGTCCACTCAGTTTCCTCCGGATGTAATGTACTTGACGGCGATGAGAGGGCTCCCGTCGTCGTCGAGCGCCCGGGTGGGTGACCCGGCATGCGCTCACTCATCTCCCCAGTAAGGTCGATGGCTCACGTCGGGCAGGAGATACTGTCGTTTGCTCCGGCCAAGTGCAGCACGCTCTCAGCTGCAAGGATCTGCTTTGGAGTTGTAATGTCTTTGGGGCAGATAAAAGGATGTTGAATGATTCCAAGAAGAAAACGTACCCATTTGCCGGCCTCCTGCATACATAAACTTTAATAATCAAAACACATTCACATTCTGTTCTCTAATAGACATATCACAGAAAAACTACGACCTTTGAGAGCACCAAAAAGCAAACATGTGGTTACGACTTCATTCTGTCTGTGTAAGTCTAACAATGCCACATTTTCTTAGGTTGTTGGAGGAATTCAAGAGCATGTAAGAAAGCTCAAAGAGAGCTTCAATTATAGGCATGGCAGAATTGCATGGTTTTGCAAATGAACTTGTTTGAAAACCTTAATTCACAAGTTATCACACACACACACACATCTAGTCTTGAGGATGTAAGTGTACCTAATTATATTGAAATCCTCTTATACTATGCTCATCATCTTTTATCCCCTATTTTCGTAAACACATACTGAAAACTCCGTGGTGCAGTGCATGAAGGACCTGTTGGTTGATGCTGACCAAATACTCATTGCACTACAAATGCACTTTCTCAGCAAGAAATGAACTTTGCTACATTTATTGAGCAGCAGCATGAGGTTCATTATTTATTACAAAATGCTAAATTTTTACCTATTTATTATGCTCATATTGTTGATACAGTAGTATAAGAAAAAAAGTGCAATCATATAGGGGCTCTCTAGAAATTTGGAGAGAACAAAGTCTGTTTTGACTACTACAATGACCTTCTTCAAAACTATAGATTCACATGCATTGAAGCTCATAAAGATTTTGGAAGAATCACAGATGGAACATCAAAGGCAACTCTTCCAGCTTCAGAAGAAGTTTCAGGTAATCTTCTGTTGCAGCTGTAAGCTTCTCATTAGTCTGTAAAGATCTATTTGTATGATTTGTTATCGGATGACATGAAATTATACTGTACCACAGAACCGATCAAAATATGTATAATATATTACTAACTGAGCTGCTAAATCATTCCACTAGGCACAAGCCTCTTACCACATGATGTAATTTCGATTGAGATGTAAATAAAAAACGTATGGAATCTAACAAATTAACAATTCTAATACACTCAACCACATCTCATGAATCAAGAATGTGAAAGTTAATACCTGCAGAAGGGATCCGGCTTGATTTAAGCCACGGCGGGAGCACACATGGTTTGAGCAATGTGGTGTTGACAACAGATCCCGGTTCATCAATAGGCTCGCCGAGCACCATCGATCTCCATCTCCAAGTCTAGGGCCAGAGCAAGGTTGCCGACTGTGATATACATGAAGTTCGCATTCAGTGGGTGAACAACACCAATCCGTGGGGTATGCTCCTCAGGGGGTGGGTGTGCACACTTTCCCCATAGTTGGCCAAGCTGCATCTGGTGCTCCAGCGTCCAGCAGTTGCTATCTTCATCAAGGACAAATGAGCTGAGCAGGAAAGGCATCTTCTGGGACAGCTCGACATAGCGCAACCTCCCCTCGCTGACCCCTATGCGCCGGAACTCTCCCCCCACCTGTGCTGCCGCCAAACGCTCTGCAATTGTGATGGGCACCGGCAGCACGCTGGCACTTGGAAGCTCGATAAAGCGGAGCTCAGGTCGGTCGCTGAACGGATCGGCGGAGACGGCACCCCAACTCAGATCAACCCACCACAACCGTCCGGCGAAGGCAAGCACCTCATAGTATATGTCCATCCGCCGCGCAAGCGGGAGCGGGGACGGCAAGTCCGCCAGCTTCTCCCACTACCCAGTTTGGGAGAGAAACCGCCGCATGACAAAGCTCCGCTTCTTCGGGTCGCGGTCCTCACTGAGCTCGGCGACAGCGTACCTGTCAGGCGGTCCGTGCCCGTGTGTGGACCGAGTGAGGAGGCCGACGTTGCGGCAGGACGAGGTCTTCTTCGTGCCGTCAATGTCCGGGAGGCGGAACAGCTGGCCGCTGAGCGGGTTGCAGACGAAGCGCGTGACGTCGGGGTCCAAGTCGAGGCCGGTTATCGCGCGCCCCCGACTGCCGTCGGGCATGTCGAAGAAGGGAGCCGTTGCGCGGCCATCTCTGAAATCAAGGAGGAGGTCGTCACCGCTCGTGGCGCTGGCGCCTTGGAGGGCTACGATGTCGCTGCTGGGGTCGGGGTGGGGCCGTAGACCGACGAGGTGGTCGGGGACGAAGAGGGTGGAGGCGCACGGGGGCACGCCAACCCGGATCGACGAGCCCAGAATCGGAGATTCGACCACCTCGCTGCGGTAGATCATAGCCCACGGAGGATGCCGTGCGGCCGTGGAGAGCCCGCGGCGGAGGCGGAGAGAGAAAGGATGCGCCGGAACGGCATCGCCGGAGAAGCCGATGCGGCGCTGTGAAAGGGGAAAGCAGTCGGTGGGATTTGCGCAAGGCCCGGTGCACATAGATCCTGTCCACACAACTCTTGTAGCTCTGGGAGCGAGGGAAAACGGCGTGGAACTGTTCCACCGGGTGGTGTAGTCTACTCTTGCACTGGACCCGGGAGCAGTCTAGGTGGTCTACTGGAGTTAGTCTATGAACAATATGCAAGCTAGACCGGGGAAAGTTTGCTACCCTCCTTCCTGCAGAAGGCTCATTTTGAACGCCACGTTGTGATTGGCTGATGTACCGGTGCACGTCACCATTTTCCCGCCAAAATGTCCAGGTCCTGGGCTGCTTGGGCTTGGGGAGTCATGAGTGGGATATGGGTTACCATCCACTAAACCTCAAGGCCCAATTGACATCCAACACGGCAACACGCTAATCGAACTAAAGCGATCCAAAACCTACATGGTGAAAGGCAATGAATCTCGCGGTCTCGCCCAAAAAACGAAATGCAAAAAGGAATAATTTTTCCAAGTGTTGCCAGAGTATGCAAACTGCACGAATCACACAACCAAAAGGTGTCAAACACATCAACATAGTACCAGTTTGCATTTTCTTACACTAATCAGACTGTCACATCCGGAATGCTAGGGCCTGTTTGGCTCACCGCCAGTCTGCCACAGCACTGTAGCATGGCAGCTGTGGCGAGGAGAATTGGCGCCACAGCACTGTGGCGTGGCATGCTGTGGCCAGGAGCCAAATAGGCCTATTTGCTGACAAAGCTGTGAATCTTCCAAAAAAAAAACAGCACCAAAGGATTGCTCCTAACATAATCTAAACAGGGCTTCTACCAGATTCCTGCCAAACGGAGGCTCTTACAGTCTGCCGCATCTGAGAATTCGCAGCTCAAATTCACCTGGTGACTCTGTTCAGATGTTCAAGAAACATCAGCCAAGCTCAAACCTCAGTGTTCAGCCAACGTTTCCCCAAAACGAGAATTTCCATCGCAGAAAGAAAGAAAAAACTTCTTAATCCATCAAAAGTTCAGAGCAACTTTCACCTGATGCATTTTAGAAACCTGGAAAGCAAATGGTGAACATTAGGGACTCATTCATCATGCAGAGGGAGTGATAGGAGAAAGAACTGATTTTTCTTGGTTCACTATGAACACATCCAAACAGAAATAATGGTTAGCCCCATATACCCATTTGCATTTCTAATAGAAAATGAGTGTTGCGTGTTCATGCAGCAGTAAAACCTCATGCAGGACCACTTGTACAAGAAGCAGGAAGCAATACAGACCATAGCTAAAGATGTTAAGAAGATTAATGTGCCGTTTGTATTAAGTCATAATTGCCAGTTCAAACCACAATAGCTAATCTGTACAGCTGATAGCCTGATACGAGGTCAAGAATAAAACACCAAAGATATAATAGTCGGTATACTACTGCACAATGGATTCTGAACTGCTACTACAACACTAGTCACTGATTGCGCCAAAACTGAAGAAGCCATTTTGTTGAACTAGCCTGCCCTAATTTGCAGGACAATTTCACAAATGAAGATACAATCATGTGTAGGCAGAAAAAAAATGACTATTGGTCTGCTTAAGTGCTTAACACGAAAAAAAAAACAAAATAGACAGTGAATTAAAGAAGCATACATAAAGGAAGTACCAAATGGTGCTTAGCTTCTGCACCTCAATTCTTCTTGCACTTTCTACACGAACTAATAGATCTGACAAAGTCTTGTTGAAATTGGACTTGGTGCTTGCATGGGTTCCTACATATATAGAGGAAGTATAACAATTATATGAGAAATATAAGTAAAATATTCTAAAGTTTAACAACTGTATCATGAGAAACAGAATTAAAAGATCCTCAAATTGCATATCAAAATATCTGATGCAAGATCACGGCCTCCTCATATCTAACATACTCAAAAGAGATATACCATGCATGCTTTTACCGAATGGCGTTCAGCCTAGTTGACTGAAAAATGAAAATACATTTTTTTTTCCTGTCACCTTGCGGTCTTGCCCCCATTGGATTAGCAGATATCATTATAACATAGATTCACACAGCACAGTCATCTAGAAATATAATCAAATGCCTATGACACTTGACTAAAATTAGAGGACTTCAGGCACTTGAAAATTAGAAATTTTCTTTTGGCAAAACCTGACATGCCTACATAAATTTCCAGACCATAACCACAAATTCGACCCTTTGAGGACCTAGCAAGCAATTAACGTTGGAGATGATTTGAAAAACAGATCATACTACTACAAAACAAGCCCCTAACCACACAATGAAGTTACAGAGGACATGGAAAAGCAAAATGCCCAATCTAACAAATTGTAATATGCATAATCACAAGTCGGCAACACATATAACAAAAATGCAACTCAAAAGAAAACATGGGAAAAGGATCACCTGCAGAAGGGATGAGGCTTGATCCAAGCCACGGTGGGAGAGCTGAGAGCACATGGTGTAAGGAACCCACATGAAGGTGAAGCTGGGCCTGCTGCAACTCGTATCAGCGAACAACTAATGACCTTACCCATGTCCATGTCAACGGAGATGGCATGTTTGCCGATTGTGAGAATCATGATGCTTGTGTTCAGTGGATCAATAATGCCAATACGTGGTGTGTCCTCCTCCTCCTGCCCTGGGTGGCCTCCATCCGCAAGTCTGTTGAGCGCCACCCGGTGCTCCAGTGTCCAGTAGCCACCGTCATCTTCAAGGGCAAAAGAGCTCAGCACGAAAGGCTTTTCCCGGGACACCTCGGCGTAATGCATCCTCCCCTTGCTGACCCCCATTCGGCGGTACCTGCCTAGATCCCGCACCCTCTTCCCCTTCACGGGCTCCATCACGCTGCCCCTCGGCAGCTCGACGAAGCCGAGCTCTGGTCCATCGCTGAACGGGTGGAGGGAGATGGCGCCCCAGCTCACGTCGACCCACCACAGCCGACCGGCGAAGGCCATCACCTCGTGGGTTATATCCATCCGCCGCTTGCGTGGTAGCGGGGACGGCAAACCCACCACCTCGTCCCACTCCCTAGTTTGCGAGAGAAACCGCCGCGTGATGAAGTTCCCTTCCACCTCGTGGAGCCAAGCGACGGCGTACATGTCCGGCGGCCCATTCGGGCGTTGGGAACTTGGGATCGGGTAAGGATGCCGAGACGTCGGTACGCGAGTGTCTTCTTCGTGCCGTTGATGTCAGAGAGGCGCAACAGCTGGCCGCTGAGGTGGGTGCAGATGAATCGCGTGATGTCGGGGGCCATGTCGACGCCAACCAATCGGCGCGCCCAGCCGGCGCCGTGCCTGCCAACGATGGGAGCCGTGGCGCGGGCGTCCATGAAGTCGAGGAGGAGGCCGTCGCAGCTCGCGGCGCGGACACCGCCGACGACGAGGGGTATGACGTCACCGTCTGGGTCGGGGCGGGGCCGCGGGTCGATAAGGTGGGACGCGGAGGTGGGAGGCGCAGGGAGGCTCCGCGAGCTCGAACGACGCGCGCAGCGCCCGCGACCTGACCAGCTCCTCCACGTTTTGGATCATCGCCCACTGAGGCCGTGAGGCGGCCGTGGAGAGGGCCCGGCCGAGGCGGCCGGACGCGGACGTGGACACGGCGGCGGAAAGGGAGCGGCGGAGCAGGAGCCCCATTCTGACGGAGGCCGGTGGTGGAAAGCGAAGGGGGGAGGAGGTGCCTGCCGTAGTCCACTTTCCGGCAGGCACCCATTATGAAGCCTTGAACGCCAAGATGTCAGGTGTTCATCCGGCCACTTTCCGAGTCCATCTCGCTAATCGCCCGCCAAAACGAACTGTCCTCATCGCCGGCCAAAACACACTGGCCTCATGGACTCATGGTTGTCAGGATCACAAAGGTTAATTAAACTGCAGGACATCTAAGTCCGTTCGGCATATGCTTGAGCTCCAATATCATGTCCATCTTCTACATGTGAGCTGGCAGCATCATCCTACGGCCGGTCACATGAGCGTCCATTGCCTCAGCAATCGTCACTCTGTTTTGAGGGGAGAACAAAACATACTCCATAGATCTTATTCATGAAAAATAGTCTTGTAGCGAACATAGAATGTATAATGCCACTTAGGCCTTAGATCCCAAATTCCACCCCCAAAGTTCACTATGCAAAAAGAAGATTCTCATCACATCAAAATATCGGCACATGCATGGAGTACTAAATGTAGGTGAAATCAAAAACTAATTCCACAGTTTTGTTGTACTCTGCGAGACGAACATTTTGAACCTAATTAATCAATTTTTCGACAATTTTTCACACATACAAACAAAATGCTACAGTGCACACGCACCCCAAAACGCCAAAGTTTGGCTCCCAAATTTGGAAACTAAGCAAGGGCTTAACTGAGGCCTTGTTTAGATCCCAAATTCCATTCCTAAAGTTCACTATGCAAAAAGAAGATTCTCATCACATCAAAATATCATAACATGCATGAAGTACTAAATGTAGATAAAATCAAAAAATAATTGCGTAGTTTTGTTGTACTCTGCGAGACGAATATTTTGAGCCTAATTAATCAATTTTTGGACAATTTTTCACACATACAAACGAAATGCTACAGTGACGCATGCACTCCAAAAAACCAAAATTTGGCTCCCAAATTTGGGAACTAAACAAGGCCCGACTCATTCTACTGTAATGTTCTAATTTCTCAATATGTGTGCAACCAAAGCCCTCACCCCTCAAAGCAGAAACAACCCAACAAAACCTTTTCAGGCTTCTCGGAGAACAACAAAGAATCCCTAAAACTGTAGGGGTCAATAAATCCAAACTTCTCCGGACGTCCTTTTACCAAAATGGGAGTTCTGCAGGTACAATGGTAGCATCCATTAGCTTCCTAATTCGTTAAAACACCTGTCAATTGAATTCTACAAAACCTGAAGAAAACAGGAATTAGACAAATTTCAATAGTCATATCAAGAGAATGAATGGTATAGAAAATATAACAATCTATTACATGTCTATTCAAATTTGAATAGTACAACAGGATCAAACGTCAATAAACTGGAAGGAACATAATTTACTTCAATATATATAACTCTTAATTGCTAGTATAAGAGACAATAAGTTATAAAGATAACAAGATTCAGCATCTTCAAACCTTTGGCGCTAGTTACTTGGTATATTTGGCCCAATTTAATTACAGTTTGTAAATTATGCAAGACCATTCAAATAACAACTATAATATGTACAGCTATTAAAAGGTCAAGAGCAGAACCCAATGGTGATAATTTCAGGTATACAATACGACTATATTATTTCGTTCATTGAACAGACTGGATCACTTGTTATGAAACACGAAGGATTACAAGCTTATTTCAGTCCTACTCTTAATTAAACGCAAAGAATATTTTAGGAGACAATAAGTGATGAAGACGACAAGGCTAGGCATCTGTTTGGCTTTCATACTAGGTGGTTTTATTGGCCCAAATATTTTTTTTATAAGTGATGAAGTGATGCATATCTGATGCAAAATCTACAGCAAAATGCTAGTGAGCAAACTAAGTCCCGTATACTTTTGTAAAAAGCATAAAATAATGCATGATATACTTATTTTATATTCAATTCTTGGTTGCGGCAAAAAGTACAACTAATCACTTGTCAAGGAACAAGAAGAAATACAAGTAAAGTTCAGTCTTATTGTGAGAAATCTTAATAAATCACACATAATAGTATATGAGATACTGAACAAATTATTCTTACAAGGTTGGACATCTTTAGGCTTACTTGATAGTTTTATTGACCAAATTTGATTTTTATTAAAATAAGTCGTGCCTCGCTGTTCAAATGCTATTTATAATCTAAAATAATCCCAGATTTAGAGTACAATAATGACAGGTTATGGTGAGCTCATGCACAGTGGATACTGAAGTGTTACTAGTTTACTACAACAATGCAGAATAAAGCCACCATTCAAGTAGAATATTGATAATGAAAAGTAACAAGATTGGTAATACAGCAAAGAACAGCTATTTATCACTCAACAAGTAACCATCAGCTACTGAATACTGACACATTGAGACAATCCGATCATATATATCTCTTACTGGAGAGAAAAAATAAATTGTTATGGCCAGTGGGCCGGCTGGAGGCCTAGGGCCCAGCCCGTGAACAGTATCCACGGTACTATAGCGCGGGTATTGTAGCGTCGTCCTTAGCGCGGATAATAGTACCGGATTGTGAGTTTAGTGTTAGGGGTCAAGTCAACCTCTATATAATGAGAGGAGTTGTATCAATCAAGACAACCAAGAAGAATCCTAAAAGTAGTCTGAGCCTCCAAGGGAGGGCGACGAATAGGTTCTTCGGGCTATCCCTAGATTTACCATATCATTTGGTTTCAGACTAGCGATCTTGTGTTAGCCAATGCCTTCCACCATTGATTTCTTCCTTTGCCCACCTCTTGTTGATCATGGGAGAATACATCACCAAAGCCGACCTTCAAGTTTTTGTTGGGAGAGTCACCACTGCGATCGATTCCATCATCGCATCCATGTCGACATCATCTGCCCCGACGGCAACAGCAACGGCCGCGACAACTGTGATTGCGCCAGCGGCAGCCGTTGCCGCGCCACCAGCAGCGCCGCCTGCGACTTTGTCCCTCACCATCGCGGAGATCCTTGCCAGGCTCGACTCCATCACCGCAGCTCCACCAGCAGCCGTTGCAATACACCTGCCGGCCAAGTCTGCAACAACCGCACTTCCAGCTGGGACATCACCTGCTTCGGCCACGGCGACAGCACCACCTCAGTTTGCAACACCCATGGCGAAGCAGCTGCCGTCGGGCAGCGACCTCGCTTCGCGCTCGCTGCTGCAAGATGCGCATCACGGCCACGGATCGAAATCGGAGTGCAAGCACGATGGCGGTGAGGAAGACCGCATCAGCGCCCTCCCTGTCCCGCTCCTCGGTCTGCTGGGGAAGATGACCCGCCCCGAGCTCACCCGGATCGAGATCCGCATCCGGGCCAAGAGGTACGACGGTGGTATCTCCACCGCGCAGATCTCCTCGCTCCTCCACGCCGCCGCGGAGCGCAGGCCGGCCGAGCTCATCTTCGACGTCGGCTGCGGGAACGACGACCCCCTCCTCTTCGAGCTGCCCTGCTTCCCGCTGGCCACCGCCATGAACCTCCAAATCTGGGGGCCCAGCTTCTCCCTGTCGCCGCCGGCGGCCGGCTCCTTCGTCAAGATCAACTCCCTCTTCTCATCGCCGCCAGGTGTAGCCTATATGGCACCAGCGTCTTGGAAGATCGAGTTGGCCACACCAGCATCTACTGTCATCATGCGAAGCTACAAAGATCTTCAGTTTAATCGATGTGAGCAGTTCTTTCGAGCCCAAGGACCGGAGGAAATTTTATCTCTTCAAGCTTTAGGCTGGGGTCCTCCTGCATCCGTTGATGGTGGATAGGGTCAGAATTTATTTTTAGTTATAAATAAAGAAATATTGCCGAGATGTAAAAGGCTTATTTTAAGAGTCATTTTAAGTTACGTTTGCACTGAGTCAGGTGTCTGTTGTTCTGCACTTTATCCCAGCTCGAGGACAAGCTGTCTTCGAGGGGTGGTGAAGTGTTATGGCCAGTGGGCCGGCTGGAGGCCTAGGGCCCAGCCCGTGAACAGTACCCACGGTACTGTAGCGTGGGTACTGTAGCATCGTCCTTAGCGCGGATAATAGTACCGGATTGTGAGTCTAGTGTTAGGGGTCAAGTCAACCTCTCTATATAATGAGAGGAGTTGTATCAATCAAGACAACCAAGAAGAACCCTAAAAGTAGTCTGAGCCTCCAAGGGAGGGCGACGAATAGGTTCTTCGGGCTATCCCTAGATTTACCATATCATAAATAGAGATACCCAAATGCCCTACTAAAGTTGCTACTAAATTGTTAAAAAGAAACTACATGACCTTTTCATATGAAACGATTGATGCATTTCCTTGCAAGTAAACATAACACATAATAATGTTATTTGTGATGATCAAAAACCATGCTAATTTAGTGCTCTTCCTTAGTGTACTTGCAAGCAAAAGCCCAAACAGAAAAAACTGAAACATCTTCCAGGTTTTTCCAAAAAGAAGACAAGATTTGTAATCACCAACTCCCTAAAACCCCAAACTTCCCCAGAGTTTCTCCAAACTAAAAGGTTTGGCAAACTATCACAATCAGCTTCCTAATTGATTAAAACGAGACTATCAGTTTACTTTTCCATGAGACCTGAAACATAGAATGCCAAATATTACGGATGTGTTTGGATAATCATGTAAAGAGAATAGAGAATGGGTGATATGGAGAAAACAACAATTTTCTGGGTCTAGGATAAAACCGACTAAACGGCCGCACTACTTTAGTTCACGTAGTCACTCTGCTAATGGATTGTGGAGTATACTATTATCCAAGTTATGTCCATATTTTAGTTGCACTCATGATCCTTATTATGAAATAGCAAGCTTCATCTCAGGTTTGATCACGAGATGATAATGTTTTAAACAAAAGTAAGACTGTGTTAGGGGTGTGATGACAAGGGCAGGCATCTTTCAGTTTCCTCATATTGACTGATACAACTAATGGTTTGCATTTGCTCATGTTTGCTGGTTCAGAAAAAAGAAAAACGCCTGGATGAATTGTCGGCCCTTGAACAAAAAGTGAGACATGACTGTACTATGTATCTTTCCCTTAAGAAGAAAAAAGGCACCCTAATACTAACCCGTGTGGTGACAGCACCTCCCAACATCTGGGTTTGCCTCAGTTCCTTGGAAGTTGGAACAATAGGCAGCATGCTTTTTTCAAAGTGATCAACCATAGTTTGGATACAAGCCTAACCAACAATAATGACTGTCGTAGTATAAACAGCCTAGAAATGTAACTCTCACTGTAACATCAACATGGAACTAGAAAACTTTGTATCCAAAACAACATTTCCACTTGTGACAAGCCTTATAACCTCAAAATTATGCCTGCTTTAATGAATTGTTAGAGCACTTCCTGTTCACTTCAATGAAGAAAAAAAGAATACACAAGCCAAGAGGAACCTGTATCTCCAATTAAAAGGAAAGCAGGACCTCAACACATGACCATAAGCCACATGGACATTCCCAACAAGCTAATATTCTCCAGCAGAAATAGATCAAGTTGAAACTAGCAAACTGGCTGCTGAATACCCTCAAAAGATAATATTTTTCCAAGTCATATATTGTCTAAGAGGGCAGATATGAGTAATGCAGCAGATATTTTTTTTAGGGCAAGTAATGCAGCAGACTGGAACTGGGAGGAATGACACTGATATACAGCATATAGTGGATCAGGCAAGAAGCAATAGTGGAGGGGGAGAATGAGAATGCACAAAGATAACCTGGTAGACTTCACCTCTCCTAGTCCCTACCTGAACGAACCAGGACCTTCCTTCTTTCCTGAAATAGGTTCATTCAATCATTCGCACGACAATAAATAATTGATATAATTGGTGCAATACTAACACAAAACAAGCTGTAGCAAAATGGAATTCCCAAATAAACTGAGGCAGTGAACAAGAGCATAGGATTCCCAAATAAATACTCAACAGAGATACACCGATTACCCTACTAAGTACTAATACCACATTTCCATTCTGAATTATTTTGACGAAATATTCTATTATTCTGAAACTTTGTTCAATATTACACTGCTACATTCACAGATTATGGGATAGCAGCTTAGAACAGTCACATTTTACCTGTCAAGGCTCCTAGCATACCCACTTTAATTTCCACATTAAAAACACAATTTACACCCTTTCAATCTAAGGTTTGTAAAATGTACTAATGATACGAGATGATCCATAGTACAAATGATACAGACGTGGATTGAAAGTGTATCAACAATATTCTGATATTCATTTTATCACAAATTTCAGTAACTAGACTAGATATGAAACTTCAGAACCTCTTTAAGTAAAAACACCCTTATAATATACTACCTCTTGAGAACCTCTTTAACTAGTACTTAATTAACCATATCTCATGAAGCGAACATGAATATCAAAGAAATCTTGTGAATGAACTATCACCTGCAACAGGAATGCAGCTCGATCCAAGCCATGGTGGGAGCACACATGGTTTAAGGAACAAGGTGGAAACTGATCGCGGACCTTCACTTTCATCTATGAATGAACACCCAAGCACCGATCGTGGGCCTTTGCCTTGCCCTATAAGCGAACACCCGAGCACCTCCCCTCTGTCCATGTCTATGGATAGAGCATGAGTGCCGATTGTGAGATGCATGACCCTTGCATTCAATGGGTCAATAACGCCAATGCGCGGGATATCCTCCTCAGATGGTTGGCCTCCATGCGCCCATAGTCGGCCAAGAGCCACCTGGTGCTCCAGTGTCCAGCAGTTGCTATCGTTGTCAAGAGCAAATGAGCTTAGCAAGAAAGGTTCTTTCTGAGCCACCTCGACATAGTGCAGCCTCCCCTCACTGACCCCCATGCGCCGGTAAATACCCTGCATCTGATGTGCTTCAATATACTCTGCCGCCGTGCGGGGCACTGGCAACACGCTGCCACTCGGCAGCTCAACAAAGCGAAGCTCTGGACGGTCACTGAACGGGTCAACGGAGACGGCTCCCCAGCTCAGATCAGCCCACCACAGCCGTCCGGCGAAGGCAACCCCCTCGTGGTATATGTCCATCCGCCTCGCGAGGGGGAGCGGGGACGACAAGCCCACCAGCTTCTCCCAATCCCCAGTTTGCGAGAGAAATCGCTGCATGACGAAGGTCCGCTCCTTCCCGTCGCGGTCCTCGGTGAGCTTGGCGACAGCGTACATGTCAGGCGGCCCGTGGCCGTTGGCGGAGCGGGTGAGGAGGCCGACGTGGTTGCAGGACGAGGTCTTCTTCGTGCCGCCAATGTCCGGGAGGCGGAACATGTGGCCGGTGAGCGGGTTACAGACGAAGCGCGTGATGTCGGGCTCGTCGACTCCGATCAGCCTGCGCTCCCGAGTGGCGCCGCGCATGGCGACGATGGGAGCCGTGGCGTGGGCGTTCAGGAAATCGACGAGGAGGAGGCCGTCGCCGCTGCTGGCGCTGACCATGCCGCCGAAGACGCCCACGATGTCGCTGTCGGGGTTGGGGTTGGGGCAGGGTAGGCGGTCGAGGAGGTGGTCGGGGACGAAGAGGTGGGAGGCGGACGGGGGCTCGGCAAGCTGGAACGACACGAGGCGCGCCGGAGATCTGACCGGAGTGACGTGGTAGACCATCGCCCACGGGGGGCGCGAGGCGGCCGTAGATACGCCGCGGAAGTGGCGGCCGAAGACGGCGGCGGGGAGGCCAAGGATGCAGCGGAGCGGCATCTCGGAGGAGCCGCCGCAGCGCTGCGAAAGGGGGGATTTGGTGGTGCCTGCTGAGGGGAGGGGGGCTTTGCCCGGTGCTTGTAGCCGCGGTGCACGCAGCGCCGATGTCACTGTCAGCCAAGGGAAAGTACTGTGAGCTTGTTCCACCGGTTTGCTGTAGAGCATCCATGCTTTGGACCCAGATGCAGTGTGGATGGTTTACTAGGTTTAGTCTAGGAAACAGCCTGAATTTTTCCACACTCCTTACTGCAGAAGGCAAAGAGAGGAGCTTTGTTTGGACTCCATTTTCAACGCCACGTTGTCACGTTGCCGGTGGCTAATCTAGCTGGGCACGGCACCAGTTTCCCGCCAAAATGTTTAGGTCCTGGACTGCTTCGCGACCACGGGAGTTTGCGCGAAAAGCGGGCAAAAAAATCGTATACCGTAGCAATTTTCGTTTGTTTGTGGTAAATATTGTCCTACCATGATCTAACTAGGTTCAAAAGATTCGTCTCGTCGTGTACATCAAAACTATGCAATTAGTTTTTTATTTACTCACGTTTAGTGTTGAGAGATATGATATGATTTGATGTGATAGATAAATAGTGAAGTTTGGAGGAAGAAATTTTACAACTAAACACACCCCATCGGTCTATACGCAGAGTAACAGCTAATCGCTGAAAGTTTGCTACCCTCGTTCCTACAAAGGGTTCATTTTGAACGCGACGCTGTGATTGGTTGATCTACCGGTCCAACGTCACCATTTTCCCGCCAAAATGCTTAGGCCCTGGGCTGCTTGGGCTTGAAGAGTCCGAGTGGATGCGGGCTACCATCCACTAAACCACAAGGCCCAACTGACATCCAACTCGCCAATCGGACTCATTCACCTGTCGCCCCACCCAAAATCTTCTTTTAAAAGAAAAACACATTCCAAAACCTCCAAGACATAATTTATCCAAGTGTTGACACATTCCAAAACCTATCACCAATCGAACTGCATGAATCGCACAGCCAAAAGGTGTCAAACACATCGACACATTACCAGTTCCCCTGAAGTACAACCACATCATGTTAACAGATAAAGCTGCAAGTCTTCCAAAAATTCAGCATCAAAGAGTTGTTCCTAGCATCATCTAAGCCAGGGCTTCGACAAGATTCCTGTCAACCGGAGATTCTTACAATCTGCTGCATTTGAGAATCCACAGCTCAAACTCACCTGGTGACTCTCTGTTCAGCTGGTTTTTAAAATTCAGGTGTTCAAAAAGACATCAGCACGGTTCAAACTTAGCTGTTCAGTCAACGTTTCCCCAAAATGAGAATTCCCCTTGCAGAAACAAAGAAAGAGTTTCCTAATGCATCAAAAGTTCAGAACAGCTTTCGCCTGTCAAATTCCAGAAACCTGGAAAAAAATGGTAAACATTAGGGGCATCTCATTGATCATGCGAAGGGAGTGAGTGATATGTCAAAGAATTAATTTCTTAATTCATTATGAACACAAGCAAACAGAATCAAAAGTAAGCTCATATACCTATTTGTGTTGCTAATAGAAATGAGCCTTGACGTTTTGGTGGATTCATCCAGCCAAAACAAATCGGAAGAAAAGCATGTTCAGCTTGTATATACCATTTCTGTGTTGCAGCAAAACATCATGACAAGACCGCTTGCACAAGAAAAAGAAAGCAATATAGACAATAGCTAAAGATGTTAACAAGATTATAGGCTACATTATGGATTTTCAGAATCAATAAGTTTCAGTGGACAATATGCTGTTTGTACTAAGTCATAACTAATCTGTACAGCTGATACAAGGTCTAGAGCAAAACAGGAAAGAGATCATTGTGGGCATATTCCCGCATAATGAATTCTAAACTGCAACTACAAGAGTAGTCACTGATTGTGCAAAAACTGAAGTAGCCATTTAGTTGAACTAGTATGCCGTAATTTGCAGCACAAATTCAAAAATGAAGGTACAACCATTCTTAGGCATAAATAATTGACTATTCAATTATTAATGAATGTGGTCTCCTTAACATAGGAGGAAAATGAAACATATGATGAGTTCAACAAGAATAGAAAGCGAAAGTACCAAATGACGCCTGAGTTTTTGCACCTCAATTCTTTTTGCGCCTATCTACACGAACTAATATGTCTGACAAAGTCTTGCTTTTGAAATTGGATTTGGTGATTGCACGAGTTCCTACATAAAGGGATTATAACAATTATACCACAAGAAATAAGTAGAAGATTCTCAAATTTAACAACTTTACCATGAGAAAATCAAGTAAAAGATTCTCTAAACCACATATCAAACACAAGAGCATAGCCTCCTCGTACCTAACATACTCAAAAGAGATATACCATGTTTCTACACTGAACGCTGTGCAGCCTAGTTGACTAAAAATGCATTTTTTTTCCTCTACCTTCTTGTTGTCTTGCCCCATTGGATTAGCAGATACTATATAAGTATACTACAGATCACATAGCACACTCATTAAGAAACATAATGGCCATACATGTTGATAAAAATTAGAGGATTACAGGCATTTGAAAATTAGCATATTTTTTTGGAAAGATCTGACATGCCTAACCAACCGCACTCATCGACATTTTACAGTGTGTGTTTTAGTTCATCCGCACTCGTTCCACTTCATTTGCATGTTTTATACCCGCTACCAACCCATAGACCCACGTTATATAATTTTTTAACCCCTCACCTCTCTCCCTCTCCCTCCTTCCTCTCTCTCTCCACACCCGACCCCCTCCCTCACTGCTCTCTCTCTCTCTTCTCTCTCACCGAGCGAGAGCTCGCCGGCGCCGGCGCTGCCACACCCCTCCTCTTGCCTTCCGGCGGCCCCTCCCCTTCCTGCGCCGCGCCGCCCTCCCCTCCCCTCCCTCTCCCTCACGGCCAACACAAGGAGCGGCTGTGCCGGCCCCTCCCCTCCAATCCGCCTCGCAAGGACGGCGGCGCGTGAGCCCTGGTTCGCCGGCGGGAGGAGGCTGACCGCGGCGGGGCCCTGCTCCTTGCCCGGAGCTCCTGGTCACCCGCCGCCCCTGCTCCCGCGGCGGCGAGCTCGAGGAGGAGGAGCTCCTCGCGAGCGGGCACGGCGGCGGGGCGGGTCAGGCAGTGGGCGGCGCACGGCGGCGGCCGACTGCGAGCGCTGCGGTGGTGGCCGGCTGCGAGCGCGGTGGCGGCTGGCGTCCTCACCACGGCCGGCGCGCTCAAGGCGGCCACGGCGGGGAAGCGCGGGCGGCGCACGAGCGGCCACGACGGGGAAGCGCGGGCGGGCAGCGTGGAGGACGCGGCGGCGTGGAGGAGAGGGAGAGGAGGGGGAGCAGCGCCACTTCGTCCTCCTCGTCGACGCGCCGCTCGGCGTCGACTTTGTGCGCGTCGAGGGGAAGCGAGCACTGTGCGGCAGGTGGGCGAGCAGCAGTCGTGGCGGGCGGGCGGCTTCCCTCTCCCTCTCCGCGCGCGGGCATCGCGAGCACAGGGCGGCGGCCATGGCGGGCAGCCGGCTTCCCTCTCCCTCTCCGCGCGCGCCATGGCTTCCCTCTCCCACGCCTTAGAGTTTCCCGCTGCAGCAGCAAAAGCGCAAAAAACGTACTCCCGTTCGCTTTGCAGTACACCACTGCGAACAGCCTAAGGCTATGTTCGTTTGAACCCCGAACAAATCCAAGGAACCGAGTGAATCCCTCCCATACCACTCAATCCCTGTGGGGATGAATCCATCTCTCCCCCCTTAGTCCCTCCCTCAAACAATGTGTTCGATTTGGGTTGGATTTCAGCTCACGTTTTCATTCACAGCAGACCAGTACTGATAATAAGTTGATCCCCAGAGCCTACCTGATCATACGGGACCACGATGGATTTAGTACTGATAATAAGTTTTTGTTGCAGCCAATAAAAAAAATAAACACGCACAACCAACAGAATAAACTGGACTTGTAAAATTGATACGAGCACTCAAAAAATAATCCTTGTCACAATCGCGCCAGAACTTCATAGGTTTACTCAGAGCAAGCATTAGATTGTTCTAGAGGCCAAAACAGTGCCAAAGCTAGAAAGTTTCTATTCTCCAGGACTACCGAAGCACATAACAAAGGACACCACGGGATCACGATTGTGCAAAATCTATTTCTTCTTGTCCGTTGCACCACCACCAGACCTGCAAACCATAAGAAAAGGTTCAGCATATTTAGGTCCGTTGAGATGATGGAAAGAATCTAAAGAAACTCCATATTATCAATGGGATAATTTAACACATTCAATAACGAAGTATAAAAGAGGCAGTAACAAGTAAACCAGCCAGTACTAGTACATTATTTCAGCTGTAGGAATCAAAAAATTACAGGGACTACATTCTTCAATACTAGAAATATAATAAATGTATGCACAGTTCACAACCACTTAAGCATTTAGCAAAGTTTCAAGCTGTCATGGCAGAGAAATATCATCAGGCGTAACTAAGAGATGAGTAGCTGTCATGGCAAACAATTTGTTGCTGATAGTACACAGAGCACTCAGACAAATGTGACGGAGCTGGAGAAATAGAACTATCCTATACACGAATCAATAAGTCTGTGGTGTGAATTCCTCAACCATAATAAGAAACAACCAGATCAAGCACGAGAATCTCACTACCAATCATGGGAGAGGAGAGGGGAAGGAACAAGCAGATCCCTCCCACCTAGTAGATATGAAAGTGATATTCAGATCGAAATCATAAGCTACCATCACATTTTGGCTAAGAGTACCCTTCCTATTCATAAAAGGAGCGGCCTTGTCAGATGATATTGTGATCGATACATGAGAGCCATCAATTGCACCAATGCAATTCTGCACAAAGAAAAAATGCCAGCACTTGCTGTTCTGAAATGAGGGTAGTCAAATCTACACTAGAGGCATTTGTTCACCACATTGCTTGCATATGTAAGAGTTAACACCTTCAAGAACACAAAGCTACCTAATGTACTGCAAACTACCAGTTGGGTGAAATGAAAGTGTAACTGGCAAGAACTGGAAAGAAATATCTTTCAGGTTGACTCTAAGCAAACATGCTCAACCACCAATAATGCAATCAGCACCTGTAAATTGGTGCACAAAATGCAAAATGAAAAAAAAAAGAGGTACTTGAGCTCTTTGAATTAACAATCACTATATTTTCCTTGTCATTGCCACAAGATCATGGACAATTGTTTCAATTCCTAGCATCAACGCAGGCAATTGTCATTTTGTAAGATGAAGATTCTCTGATGTAACCATCACAAATTCACAAGACAATTCTAAGATATTTCTAATCAGCCTGCTGCCTCTATAAGACTAGACCAAACCAGCATTAAGGATGAAAAGCTGAAACCAAAACAAAAACATAAATGCTCATTACTCATAAGCCAAGGCTGTTAATAGATATTTCACTTCCCTAGCAAGATGAGGGGCCCCTCTTGGTCCAATAAATGATAGGGCTCAAAATGAAACACATGAATTGTACAAGGAACCAGCCCTTCTGTTGCTGGCTTCCTTATTCTTGGAAGGACAAGAGTCGTATAAGTTGGCAAAAATAGAGAGGATTTTCACATGGCAAGAGGAGCTGAATGCAACAGAGGAGAGATGCAATTCAATAAAAAATGCGCACAAGAAAATTAACTAATAATAAAACTACTTCAATATTCTGAACAGGCAGGATGCTATGAGCACAATGAATGAGAATAGGCCACCAAAATGAGAACTCGATATAGGGCAATCGCACGACAATTACCAGGCACATCATATTTGGAGTTTGGTTGAGTGGATTACATTACATTGTGCACCTATTTTATCAGATACACCAACGTTCATGATAAAATTTCCTGGATGACAATTCACCAGTGAAGTTTACCAAATCTTGCAACATATAAGGAGAGCTATCAATTATGAGTTTGACACATGTTTCTTGGCAAATAACTAGTTCATTATCTAAGCAGCTTCCTACCTCCATCAGCTGACTATCCATTTCACAGTCTGCAAAGTTAGCATCACATATCAATCACCGCCAAATGCAGGAAAGGATAGTGGACCAACTAACATTGCCCTGCATGCCAACCATAATTTTGGCAGAAACCGATCAGATAATGATTCCACAACCAGCACAACCATTGAATGCTCTATTCTCAAATAATCAAGCCTGACACACTTCTCAATCAATCATTGCCGACATCAACAGTCAACAAAGTTCCCCCAATGCAACAATAAATCCACAATTCACTCAAACTAAAGCCAAGGCGTCACAAATTCACCACACGTTGCTAAACGATGAGTAAAAAAAATCTGATGGGCACGCCCAAATTCTAGACAAAACTGCAAACCATCGATCTTAAAATTACAAGCTCAACTCGCTGGAAGCCCAATGGAAACTCCCAATTGAGCACGCCTGGGCATCAAGACCAACACAATCAGCTCTAAGTCAAATTGTAAAGCTTTATCCAACAGTATGCAAGATCTAGAGCATGCTCAGACCCTATTGCTGAGACTCCAAATAAACCTGATGCGAATCGGACAGGATCTAGGACTGTCAATCAAGAGCCCACACCAAAATCAAGAACCCTAGAATGCGAGAGATGAGGGAAAGGAGGATACCGGGGAGAAGGGGGGCATGAAGGGGGAACGCCGTGTCGTCGTCGCGTCCGATTCAGGCCCTTGCATCAGCCTCCGTAGTGCCGTCACCGCTGCTACAGCACCGCCGCCGCCGCCGCCGCCGCAGCGCCACCCCTCCGTGAGTCGCCGCCTCCTGTTCCCTCGCCGCGTCGTCGCCAGGCCGGGGTCCGTTCCACACTTATGACTCGTGGATCGGTTCCCGGGCCGGGATGACGGGAAAGCGTGGGGGTTGGGCCGGGCTACAAACCCGAAGAGGCATAAACGAACACACATTTTCTTTTCTTGTGAGCCGGGATATGTTCCAGGGCAGGGTGACCCCCGTGGATCGGGCCGCGACCCCGGCCGATCCCGGGCTAAACGTACAAGGCTTAAGGATGGAAACGGATCGGATACCGATGGAATCGAATTCGGATAGCACTTGCTACCATACAGATTTGGATATTCTCGGATACGAATACAAAACGGATGTCTCAGATTCAGATACGTTCGGATATTTAGTAAAACAAAGTGTTTGAGTGTAATTTATATGATAATATATTAGTTTAAAACTAAATCAAAATAATATGTTTATACAATAGTTTAAATATGTGTTTATTCTATTCGGATACGGATAATATCGGATATTTCATCCATATCCACATTTATTTCGAATTCGGATATATCCACTTTACTTACCATATTAAGAAACAAAACGGATACGAATATCCACATTAAAAACAAAACGAATATGGTAGCAAATAATTCGGATAACCATTTTACCGTTAGTTCCATCTCCATCCCACCGCGGTGCTTTGAACCTTGGCCCTTTGGGCTCCGTCGTGGTCCACGTGTCAGGTCATTCCCCAATTAAGACACCAACAAACGAGAAAAGCAATTAGAGCATCTCCAAAAATTGGGGACCTAAAATTTATTTTAGATATAAGAGAGAAGATTTTTAGCAAATCCAACAGCGTACTCAAAAGTTGGATACCTAAAATAAATTACAGATATCTAATTTTATTGGGGGTTATTTATAAAATGCGCATGACACATGAAATATTGTGTTAATTACACAATCCCTCAAGGTTCTTTTTACAAAACCTTTTAATTTCTTATCCTTTCGCGCTCCCAGAGTCCCAGGCGGACGAGAGGCTCTCCCTCGCCGGTCGAACTCGCTGCCGCGGCGGCAGCGCACCCCTCTCGGCGGCGCAGGAGCTCCTCGACCATGCGCGGCGGCGCTGGAGCTCCTCGGCCGCGCGCCTGTCCCCTCCCAGCGGCGCTCATCGACCGCGTGCTGGCAGTGCCCGGCCATCCGAATGGCGCTGGAGCTCCTCGCGCGGTGCAGCAGCGCCTGCACCTCCGCCGGCCGCGTGCGGCAGGGCCTGCCCCTCGCAGCAGCGCTGGAGCTCGTGGGCAGCTCCGGCCCCTCCCGACAGCAGCGGCAGCGCTCGCCGGCCGCACATAGGAGCGCCCGTCCCTCCCGGCGGCGACGGCGCTCGCCGGCCGCACGCGACGAGCTGCAGCGGTCGAAGACGGCGCGGGGAAACTTCCTGCAGCTAGAGGTTGGGCTCTCCCGCCCACAGAATAAGATACAGCTTGTGTGCGCCAATATCTCCGGTGGTCTTCATGTTCCACGCCGGGATGTCAATTCAGGTCCATGCCAAAGCAATCTTCTTCTGCTTGGTCTTGGAGATTGGATGAGCATGCGGATTAGCTTTTTTTTTAGGCAGAAAAGCTCATCAATTGCTTTGCTTTCACAGCTGGATTTCGTAGGGTAAAAAGAACCAAACAGGTTATGGAGATTTGGTCTCAACCAAATCGAGACATGGACGAGATGATATTGGTGCTCGGAGAGAGATAGAGAGGGAGGGGATAAAGATGATGGAGTTGAAATCACCGCTGAGAAGAAGAGGTGAGCACAGCCAATGCAAACCAGGCAACCAAATACAATGTTCTCTAGACAACCTTAGCTAATGCATGCAACCAAATACGGTAGGTTGTATTGCGCTAGACAGGCTTATGCTAGCCTGAGTTAGATTCTTAGCCAGGCTAGACTAGGCCATGCAATCAAATAGGCCCATAGCAATCCAAGACTTGGATTGTTATATTTGGGTCAATGAGAGAGAAATTTAGGTATAGCAATCTATATAGTAATGTTGTTGGAGCAGTTTTTTTATGCTTTTGGTAGTTTTTAGGTATAGCAATCTAATTTAGACATGCTGTTGGAGATGCTCTTAGGCTGCTCGCAAGATAGAAATTTTCTCGGTGTGACTGATTCAAAGGACTTGTGAGTTCTCACACTTGAGAGTCGTCTTCTACTTCGAATGAGAGAGATTCATGTACTCCCTCCGTCCCAAGGTCCTGAAGGGTTCAAACTCAAGAAACAATAGTGAGAGGAAATGACATCTATACTTTTTATTTTAGACTACACATCAACTCTCCACCCGCCCACCAACCTTATTTGTCCTATCCCTCCAGGACATTATATTTTGGTACAAAATTTGAACCCTCCGGAACCTTTTATAATATGAGACGAAGGGAGTACCTTGCTTTAGCCGTAGCAATAGATTGGTAGTGTTTCACTAGATTCCGACCAACCATGGTGATTGTTCTAGCAATTTGGTTCATTCCATTTCCACCATCAGCGAGAGAATACGGTATCACAGATATCTCCAAAGTCCAAACAACGAATTGGCAGAGACGCAGAGGAAAATGGAAACGAGAGCACATAGAAAAAATGTGTAGCCGTGTAGCCTGTCAGTAGATGCAGGAGTTTGAAGACCAGGACTGAAAGCGTAAGGTATTTATCTGAACCATTCGGACCCTGTTTAGTTCCCAAATTCCACTACGTAAAAAAAAGGATTTTCATCACATTAAAATGTCGACACATGAGTTCTAAATATATATGAAATAAAAAATTAATTACACAGTTTTGTTGTACTCTGTGAGACAAACATTTTAAGTCTAATTAATCAATGTTTCGATAATTATTCACAAATACAAATAAAATGCTACAGTGCCGCATTTATAATAAAGTCCAAACTTGATTCAAGTTATCCGGTTCATAAAACAAAACAAGCCCCAGAAGAACCAGGTACGGCTAGTATCACAACGTTCAGCAAGCAGTTGTTACAGAAAATATAAACTGCATCTAGAGCCTTCCGGCATATTCTAAGCTTCGTCATGCTGTTCAGCAAGCAGCTAGCTATTGCAGATTTTTGGTGCTGGCATTTGGTAGCATGGCTGTGCCTCCTGTCACTTGAGAATTCATTGCCTCACCACACAGCTTGGAGAAGAGAACTATGCATCGACCTTTTGTCATGTACATAGTCTTCCAGAATGAAAAACCAACGTAATAAACCGACTAAAAAGATTCATTCTACCCCTCAAAAAATATAAACCCAACAAAATTAAATTATCTTCCAGACTTTTCCGAAAACAAGATAAACTGCCTAAAACTACAAGGGCCAATAATAAACCCAAAACTTCCCCAGAGTTTCCCTAAAACGATAGTTCTGCAAGCTGCGCCCATCACCTTCCTAATTCAAAAAAGAACCAATTTGGACGGAACCTGAATCAAATGAGAAACATCAGGATATGTTTGAATGATCAATACTAAGAGAACAAGTGGCCGGCATGGAAAAATAACAACATACTGTGTTCAGTATAACCACAAGAAAACAAGAAACTACGAAAATTGGAAGATAGCATGCTTTCATTTTATTTCTGTCTTCATTCATAATAAGATTACATCATTATCCTTGTTCAGGGTAGCAAATATTTATCTCAGGCATTATCAACAGGTGACGATATTTTAGGTGAAAGGAATGGAACCAGAACAACATGATGACAAGGCTGGGAACCTTTTCAGCTCTCACACATTATGTTTTACAGGTACAATTTTTTAGTTTGCACTTGATCACGTCTGCTTGTATAAACGGAAACACTAGCATGACTGTATATTTTTCAAAAACCAAAGGTGCATTGTATCTTTCTTATAAAACATAAACCATGTGAAAATATGCTTATTTTGTGTCAATTTCTTCATTAAGTAAAAAGTTACAACAAGATCATTTGTCAATCAAGAAGTAATATAGTTTAATTCAATAATTCATTTAATCCTCACAGTATTCTAGCAAACAATAAATCGTAAAGATGATGCATATTATAAGCTGCTGTAGTTGATACTTAGTTACTTGGTATGTTATTAGCATGATCTGAGCTCAGTAATAAGTTATGCCAAGCTGTTAAAATACTATAATCACTATGCCATTATGGTAATAGTTTTTAGAGTAGACTACTCTAAACATAACTTTTAATGTGCTTCTGCAAAGTGAATCCTACAGAGATGCTACAAGACTGAAGAAAACAATAACTACTCATGTATCATACTTAACCAAAATTGTCATCTTGTAAACTAGTCAGTTATGATTCAGAGTATCAATTTCAGAAACAATGATCCTAACATCATAACATGCTGACTGAAATGAGCAATTGCAATGTTTTAAATATGTGTGCAAGCAATGCCACCAGCCCCATAAACTGCCAAAAAAACAGAAACCTCTTTCAGGTTTCTCCCAGAATTAGACAAAATAGGTAAAGTGTGAGGGCAATAAACCCAATTCTCCAGAGTTTCTCCAAAATGAGATTTCGAGCAAGACAACATCTTTCTAATATGTTAAAACACCTCTGTCAGTTAAAACAAGTGACATAAAAAATCAACAATTTGCTGCATCCAGCATGAACAATTGAACACAAGTAAAAAAAAGTAACATCATGATAATCTGTCCAGTCCTTTTACTCTTGGAATTCGAAAAAAAAACAATTTTCTTTTGTATCCATGTCTTGATTCAAAGAATTGTAGTCTGCACGCCTGATGCAAGGTCAAGAGTAAACACAATAGTGATAGGAATATTTAGTGTACTCTACATAGACTGATAGACATAATGTTTTTGTGTACCGCACAGTGAATCCTAAAGTCTTGAAACCTGATACAAGGTTTCCACAAACACTAGTTGCTGAAGTATCATGCCTGTCATTAACTCATTATTAATAATATAAATTTCAGAAATGTGGCACCAACATATAGGCAATGAAAGTTAACTAATCACAAACACGGTATCCTTAACATGGAAAAGAATGAAATGGATAATAGTTTGAACAATGAGAGTTAAAGTGACTACGGCGTCCCCATGGAGTACGGCGACAGCGTACCTGCCAGGCGGCCGGTGCGGGCGCTCGGATTGGGTGAGGATGCCGATGTCCGAGCAGGACACGGTCTTCTTGTTGTCGTCTATGTCCGGGAGGCGGGACATCTGGCCGCTGAGCGGGTTCAGGACGAACCGCGTGATGTCGGGGTCCATGTCGACGCCGGTCAGTGCGCGTGCCGTGTCGGGGCCGTGGCTGGAGCCTACGGGAGCCGCACCGCACCGCGGAGATCCATGAACTGGAGGAGGAGGAGGCCGTCGGCGCTCGCGGTGCGGACGATGCCGCCGAAGGAGAGGAACACTTTGTCGCCTTTGGGGTCGGGGAGAGACGGCGGGTCGACGAGGTGCGCGGGGACGAGGATGTGGGAGGCGCACGGGACCGCGGCAAGCTGGAGGGACGCGCGCAGCGCCGGCGAATCGACCAGCGTGGTGTGGTAGATCATCGCCCACGGGTGGTGCGCGGCGGCCGTGGAGAGGCCGCGGCGGAGGCGGCCGGAGACGGCGGCGGAGAAGCCCAGGAGGCGCCGCCGCGCCGGAGCGGCATCTCGGTGACCTCGTTGGGATGTGCTGTGTCTGTAGCCCAGGACTGAGTAAAGCCGTGTTCTACAGACTTTCCTATTGACGATTGTGCATTTGTGCGGTTACCAGACCAAATCAGACGAGACCTAGTACAAAAGGAAAGCAGACGTTGTTTGAATGTACAGATCAACTCAAAACTGACTTGAATTCAAAAGAACCCCGACTCGGCAGCCATTTTCAACTTCATATAACAGAGCAATCTAAAGCATGTAGATCGTTTTAGCCCTCTGATGACAACAACAGCAAGCAAACAATTCCGCTTGAACAATGTGGCCACAAGCATCTCCAGAACATGAGTAAACAGATGAGGTGCACAAATAAGATTTCTGGCAAGTTACAGTTATAACCAATTACTCATCGCCCTTTTCATGGAAAAACTTCACCCCCATTAGCTTGCAATGAACATAGCATGGGCAGTGTTATGTAACAGCAGTTACATGCTGATTGAAGTGAGTCTGTGATTTTCTGAATATGCGTGGAAGCAAAGCCCCCACCCACTCAAAAAACCAAAACCAAAACCTCTTCAGAACTTTTCTGAGATAAGACAAATTAGCTAAACTGCAAGAGCCAATTGACCCAAACTTCTCCGGAGTTCCCCACAAATGAGAGTTCTGCAAGCTACCATCCATCAGCTTCCTAATTCGCTAATACATCTCTGTAAGTTGATTTATGTGGAACCTGGATCAAATAGGAAATATTAATCAAATGAAGCGAAAAAACACTATAAGGACAACAATGACAAGCCCTTTTATTCATGTAAATGGAAAGATAGCTGTTTATGCTTTATCCATGCCATGACTCGAGTAGCAAGCATCATTTCAGGGTTTGATGTCTATCCGTCCAAGTGATATTTATTATTTTTCTATGACGAAGGAATGGCAGTGGCTCAGCATGATGGCAAGGCTGCCATCCTCTAACCTAATACTCCATCCGTTTTTAAATATATGACGTTTAGGACAAGCGAATTAGTTCATTTTTAAACTAAATAGGTTGTCCTAAACGACATATATTTAAGAACGGAGGTAGTACACATTACTATGCTTTATAGGCAGAATTTCTAGTCGGCACTTAACCATGTCTAATGATTCAATATATACACGACTAAACAGAAATACTTGCACAAGCCCATATACTTCTTTGTTTTTTTCGTAAAGCAACGTACAAATTATGTATGCTCATTTTCTATAAATTTCTTGATCCAACAAACAGCTAAAGAAATAACAAAAAGACTAATTGTGAAGAAACATGGATATATTAATTAATTGCTCACAATATTATAGTCGCTTTTCATAAAAAAAAGTGTACCCATAGGAGACAAATAAATCATAATGATGACACGTCAAACATTTATAAGGCTTCTATGCATAGTTACTAGGTATATTTCAGTTTGGAGTTTGTAACAATTTTAGGCAATGCTGTTTGTATAGCAACTATAATCTGAAAGACTCAAAAGTAGAACATGATAGCGATAATGTTGTGTACTCTGCCCTAAAATTGCATTGCCCAAAGTGCTACTACAAGATCAAAGAAAAGAAACTGTTGCTCAAGTTCATGCTTAACCAAAATAGCCATTTTATAAACTGGTCGCCCATGATTCGGAGTATACACTTCAGAAATGAGGACGTGAACACATACAGGCAGTGGATAGTATCCACTGGTCCCATTCACCAAGCGGTAACCAGATGAAAAAAGAACTGATATGACAATAATTTAGAGAGAGATTCAGGGAGTACCAAATAACCCATTTGATCCTTCGTCTTAATTCTTCCTGGCCCTGTCTACACGAACTAAAATGTCCGATAAACTCTTGCTTTTGCCATTGTCCTTGTTCCTTGGAAGCGTTCCTTCAATCATATATAGAAGGACTTGAATAATTTTACTAGAGAAAAACAAATGGAAGTATACATTTTTCCTATGCTGCATATAATAGTTGAAGTGATAAATAAAAACTGATACATTGAAGAAAAGCATACCGGATTAATCTAGAAATATCAAGTATCTATGCTGAAACTTAGTTCTAGATAACACTGCTCATAATCAGAGTGTTAAGGAATTATAACTTCAATTGAATCATTCAATGCTACATTGTACGAGTGAACATGTTACCGAAGAAAATTAAGTGCGG
This sequence comes from Echinochloa phyllopogon, assembly GCA_033239725.1. NCBI lineage: Eukaryota > Viridiplantae > Streptophyta > Magnoliopsida > Poales > Poaceae > Echinochloa > Echinochloa phyllopogon. The sequence continues at coordinate 22,827,628 of BTCW01000012.1, forward strand.
ACAATGTAAAGTAAATTTAGGGTTTATTATGCAAAAATTTAGACAGGAGTATTGTCATTGTTCCCCAAAGATCAGGTTGCTGCTATCGTGGAGAACAAGATTTCAGACGATGGGCGAAAACAATGCCTTCAACATTTCTACCTCAACAATATTATGAAGAACAAACACCATCGTTTGAGAAACTTATAGGCAATTACAATTGGGGATGATCCACAAACAAAATGATACTGCTATGCACAAGCCTCCAAGGCTCCAACCAACATTAAGTGTAAAATTAAAAGGCATGATATGGGTCTAACATAAGAATATCTATGTACTAAACATGAATCTCCATGTGAAAGAAAATCACCTGAAGAGGGAATCCGGCTTGATCCAAGCCAAGGTGGGAGCACACTCGGTTTCAGGAGGTCAAAGCCTGATTGGCGGTCATAATCTTCACCTATCAGCGTGCACCCAAGCAAATTCCCTGTGTCCATGTCCAAGGAGAGAGCCTTCTTGCCAACTCTGAGATGCATGACGCTTGGGTTCAGTGGATCAACAACAGCAATCCCTGGATTGTCCTCACACAGGTTGTCATGCGGCCAGAGCCGGCGTAGTGCCACCCGGTGCTCCAGCTTCCAGCAGCTGCCGTCGTCATCAAGCGTAAACGAGCTGAGCAGGAAAGGCTCTTCCTGTGACACCTCGGCATAGCGCATCCTCCCGTCGCTGACACTCATGCGCCGGTACCTGACCAGCTCCTGTCCCTTCTTCCGGTCCACTTGCCCTGTCACGCTGCCCCTCGGCAGCTCGACAAAGCGGAGCTCCGGCCTGTCGGAGAACGGGTCGACGGAGAGCGCGCCGCAGGTCACATCTATCCACCACAGCCGGCCAGCGAAGGCCACCGGCTCGTGGAGTAAGGCCATGTCCATCGGGCACGCGAGCGGGAGCGGGGACGGCAAACCCACCATCTCGTCCCACTTCCCAGTTTGCGAGAGAAACCGCCGCATGACGAAGCTCCGGCGGTCCTGGCTCATGCTGAGAACAGAGACGGCGTACTTGTCAGGCGGCTGATCCGGACGCTCGGATTGGGTGAGGATGCCGACGTCTGAGTACCGCAGGGTCTTGGTTGTGCCGTCGATGTCCGGGAGGCGGAACAGCTGGCTCTGAGGGGGTTGCAGACGAAGCGCATGACCTCGGGTTCGTCGCTGATTCCGGTGAGCCTCCGCGCCCGAATGCCGCCGGGCATGAACACGCCGGGTACGACGGGGGCCGTGGCGGGGACATCGAAGAAGTTGAGGAGGAGGAGGCCGTCGCCGCTCACCGCATTGACGCACCCCACGAAGGCCCCGTATATGGTGTCGCCTGGAGGGTCGAGGTCGCGCGGCGGGCGGACGAGGTGGGCGGGAACGACGAGCCGGGAGGGGCACGGGGGCTCGGCGAGCCGGAGCGACGCGCGCTGAGCCGGCGCCGGCATGTTCACCGCCGCGACATGCTGGACCATAGCCCACGGGGGCCGCCAGGCGGAAGTGGAGAACCCGCGGCGGAGGCGGCCGGAGTTGGCGGCCGAGAGGCCAAGGAGGCGCCGGAGCGGCATCTCGGACCAGCCGCCGTGGCGCTGCGCTTTGGCTGCGGCGGTGGGTGGCTGGGTGGATGGGTGTGTCGCCACTCGCCAGAAGGGGAATTTTGCAATTGCAATGCAAGACCCGGTGCATAGACTCGGTGCGTGCACGGGCAAGTCGAGTGGCGTCTGCGGCGTGGGCTTGTTCCACCGGGTTATGCAGGCTGATCTTCCTCTGGGCCCATACGCAGTGCCATGGTCTAGTGAGGTATGTCTAGGGGCAGGTTTGATCGGGACTGGAGCGAGGGGAAAAGTTCGCCACCTTTTTGCCCCGTTGCTAGCCTGCCATTGGCTGTTCCACCGCTCACGTCAGCGATTTCCCGCCAAAATGTTCTGCTGGTGGGCTGTTTGGGCCTAAGCCCTTAGGAACCATAACTCCAAAAGTGCATAATATCGCCTCAAGGCCCAACTTCTTTTTCCACACAAAACTTTCCTCGCTGATGCAGAATCGATTAGCTCCCGGTAATGAAACTCCGAACCCCGGGTCCCGGTCGTTCCATCTGATGCTGAATTGCTGATGCAAACGGCACACTTTTTCCATGCGATGACAAGCGCACGATGCGTGCAAAAATCACACCGCCGATGCCTAACAAACTATCAGGGTAATGCGCTAACAAATACTCCTCCGGTTTGGTAAAGGAAGTCGTTTAGGACAGCGACACGGTTACCGAAGCCTAACTTTTCTTTTCTATTAAAATATTTCTTAAATGATTATATATGTATATTTTTATGAAAGTAATTTTTAATACCAATCTATTTATATGATTTTCACATTTCCAAACTCAACGACTTAAATATTATTCATGATTTATATTCCTAATGTTTGACTCAAACCTTGTCTAAAACGACTTCATTTACCAAACCGGAGGGAGTAACAAATTTTTTTTTGCGGGTAACAAAATCTCCGAGAAGTCATCAGGCGATCACGACGTCCATCCACTACTGTTTCACTTTCATATGCGCATCACCTCGTAATAGTATACTAGTATAGTCACCGACTCGCCATCTTGTGCTAAATGGTATTCCGTACTTTACAATTACACAAGCCGTACATCCTGAAAGTTGTTCTTACAAGCTGCACGGCTTCAATAGATCAACATCAAAGGGTTACCAGTTCAGACTTCAGAGAACGAGTAATCAGATATGCCCAAATAAGACTCCTGTGGAGCCATAGAACCTTTTTAAAAGAATTCATAGAACTACGCATCGACATTTTTCATTTGGAAAGATGGGCGTGCTGTCTTGTAGTGAACACATCATTAGTAGTCTTGTGATGACCAATTACATGCTGACTGAACCCGCTCATTCTACTTTTTTTTAGAAACACTCCACTCTTTATTTAATTTAGGGGATATAAATTACAAATACCATCCGGTGGTGTTAGAAACCACACAGGCCTACTAGTCTGACTATATAGCGAACTCTAATTTGCGTCACCAAAAGCCCGGACCCAACAGAAAAGCCCAAACAAACAAACAAAACAGAATTATTCGTGACTTCTCCCAAAATTGCACGGAAGGTAAACTGTTAGACTTATGCAAGCTACCATCCATCAGCTTGCCAAATCGTTAGAACGCCGATGCCAGTTGGATTTTGTTGAAACCTGAATCAAATGGGAGACATTAGGACATGTTTGAATATCATATGAAGATAATGAGCGGTATGGAAAAACAAGAATTCCATGCATTCAGCACACAAGTAAAGACGAAGCTATGCTAGATTGATAGTCCAACTATTCCCTTGACTTGCGAAAAAATAAAGACCATTTTGTTGCCAAAACAGACTTCACACGTGCACCGCGAATGACTTCAAGTCCACGCTGGCAGCGCCACATCGGCGAAATATGCTTCTGTGAATGACTGGAAACCTCCACTATTGTTTATTAGATCGTAGACCTAGATGAACGTTTTGAAAGTTGAAAGACCTAAATAGGACATTGGCAACGGTTAATGGACCTACAGTGAGATAGTACGCTCGTGGTTATTTATGCCAGGTTCTGAAGAAAGTGACACCATGATCCTTGATATGAAATACCAAGCTGTCTCAGGCTCCATCAGTTCCTCATATTCATCGGCCAGCACCTCGCAGTCTATATTCATCGGCCGCGCCAGCGGGAGCGGGGACGGCAAGCCCACCAGATTCTCCCACTCCCCTGTTCCTGTTCGCGATACAAATTACCGCCGCATGACGAAGCTCCCCTCCTCCCCGTCGTGGTCCTCACTGAGAGCACGGCGACGTACAGCGTACCTGTCAGGCGGTGGGTCCGGGCGTTCAGGCCTTGTTTAGATTTCAAAAACAACTCTCAAATTTACTGTGCAAAAAGAAGATTTCCCGTCACATCAAAATGTCATAACATGCATGGAGTACTAAATATAGATGAAATAAAAAATTAATTGCACAGTTTTGTTGTGCTCCGCGAGACTAACATTTTGAGCCTAATTAATCAATTTTTGAATAATTTTTCATAAATACAAACGGAATGCTACAGTGACACAATGATTACGAAGTGACATCAAACTCACAAATTCAACCTTCCAATTTTAACATCTAAACAAGACCTCAGATTGGGTGAGGATGCCCATCTCCGAGTACTAGGACGTCTTCTTCGTGCCGTCGATGTCCGGGAGGCGGAACAGCTGGCCATTGAGAGGGTTGCAGACGAGTCGCGTCATGTCGATGTCAGTCAACTTGTGCTGCCGAGTGCCGCTGTGCGTGCGTGGCGACGATGGGGGCCGTGCCGCTGCCACCTACGAGTACGTCCATGAAAGCGAGGAGGAGGAGGTCGTCGCTGCTCGAGGTTTTGACGATGCCACCGTATAGTAGGCCCACGTCGTCGCCGTCGGGGTCGAGGCTGGGCGGGGATGACGAGGTGGGAGAGGCACGGGAGCTCGGCGAACCGGAGCGACGCGCGGGGCGCCGTCGAGTCTGCCAACCTCGCGAGCGCACGTCGCGGCCGGAGATGGTGGCGGAGGACAAGGATGCGGCGGAGCTGCATGCATATTGGAGGAGCAGCCGCAGCGCTCACTACCGAAAAACTGGAATTCGCCATGTACCTGACAATTCATTGCGGTTTTTTATCGGGCACACGGCGAAGCCTTAATTCGTCGTGTGACGGCGAAGCCTTAATTCGTCGTGTGTTTTTAGCACACGATGAAGTTATACTTTGTCGTGTGTCAAGATAGCAATCGGTACCCGAAATCCAAAATTCGATGGGTTTTTACTCTATTAGGTCACATGTTTGAGTCACTTTTTCTATACATGGGTTTATTAGTGGGCAAAGTATTAAACTCGGCGGGTTTGCGGATTGCGGGCATGGTTTTGTGAACATAAAACCCAAACCCGTGAACCCATGGGTTTTTTAGACCCGAACATATACCATCAATAACTAATCTTTTTAATTCATAACTCAATTTAAATGACCCAAACCTAACTTGATCTTTTTTTCCATAGAATCAAATGCATACTTCTTATTAATAGTTTTCTCTATTAATTTATGATACTCTTGCCACATATAACCAATAAAAATAATTTATGTGCTCTAGTATTCATCGAGTTTTTCTATAATATGCATGTTTTTAATGAGCATGGGCGACCCGTGGGTACCCGTAAACCCGACGGGCATGGGTTTGAGCAAAATATCAAACCTGTGACGGGTCATGGATTTTTTAATGGGCGGGTTTCATTTTCGCGGGCATGGGTTTAGGATGGCAAAACCCAGCGGGTTTGAACCGTTGCCATCTCTAGCCGTGTGTTAAAAAAACACACCGCAAAAATTTACTTCGCCGTGTGCTTTTTTTGACACACAATGAATTATTACTTCGCCGTGTCCTTTCAAATAACAGAAGAAAATGACTAGAAAATGATATTTATGTTATTTGGACCAATTTAAGACCGTACCCATGAAATCAAAAGAAATTTCGAACATTTTGACCACGAAACACGACCACGACCGTGTGTCTGAATGATTTTTAAATTCTAAAAAAGTAGATTAAATTGGTCATCAAGTGATGGTATCACATATAGGGGCTGTGATAAAAGATTGAGAAAATTTCACACATTTTATCATATCGATGTTTAAAAAATCAAAACATCTCACAAAAAGTGTACGTGTAATTGTATGTGGAGAGAGTTAGTGGATGTATGTTTTGAATACAAACTTTTTTATATGATCTCATATGAAAAAAAAAAACACTTTATATCAAAGTCGTACACCTCGATGAAATCTAAAACTTTATAGTTGACAACTTTTGTATTTAAGATTGTTCAATGCCTCAAAACATTATTATAAGTTATCTAATTTGAAAATTTTCAAATGACCTCGAATGCGGCGAGCAGGGTGGCGCGGCGGCCGGGCGGGCTAGGGCCAGTGCGGCGAGCTGGGCCTCGGTGCGGCGAGCATGGGCACCGACAGCCGACGCGACCCGGCTCGGGCGACGGTCGGGCGCGCGGGGCTGGCACATTTTTTATTAATTTTTAAAAGTTTTGTCGTGCCGTGTGACAGCCCTGTGGCACACGTCAAAGATTTTTTTTTTGAAAAAAAACAAAGGACCTTCACCGTCGAGGCTTCGTCGTGGGCCGCACATGACAAAGCCTCTGTCGTGTGCGAGAGGGGCTTTATCGTGTACCCCAGACACACGGCGAAGCATTGAAATCCGGTAGTGGATGCGCTTGGCTTCCGTGAGAGAACGAATTCACTGGTGCCTGGCGAGAAGGGGGCATTGCAGCCCCCTTGCAATTGGAACCGCAGCTACTGGCTTCGAGGTTTGCGACTTTTTAGTTTTTACTGCACAAGACGACGAAGAAGTGATTTCGATTTTGAACGACCTGCTGGCAGATCATTGACTGTACTCCTCCGCATCGCCTGTTTCCCGCCAAAACGATACAATTCTGAGCTGCTTGGGCCTAGGGAGGTCTTATAAACCACTTGCGGCCCAGCTGCATCATTGAAGGCCTCCAGAAGCACACTGGCCTCCAGTAAATTTTGCTGATAGAGACTCAACGTCCACGGGCTCTTTCTAACCAAGTAGCCACTAGCCATATTGCAGTGCAAACATTTTGATCCATCCAGTTTGAGACAAACAGCACATTTTTTCCAACCGAACACAAGTGGTCAAAAGCGATGCATAAAAAAGTCACACTGCCAATGTTGTACTCCAGCGTATTACAAAGAGTAAAGTGTCCGGTCGGTCCCTAAACTATTGCGGGTGTGTCATCCCGGTCCCTAAACTCTCAAATTGACCGTTTAGGTCCTCAAACTTGTTCAGCTGTGTCATTTCGGGCCCTAAACTTGCAAATCATCCGTTAGTTCTTTAACTTATTCGGTTATATCAAATCAGTCCTCAAACTTGGTTTTAAATCTCATCTGGGCCAACACAGGATGATCTAAAAACTTTATATCAAAAAATAATTCATACGTTTTTCATACGAACTCGAATGAAGACAAACTTTATATCAAAATTGTAGCCCTCAACGCGATCTACAATTTTGTAGTTGAAAAGTTTTTGGATGTAAACTGTTTAGGTGCCAAAATATTGTTGTATATTTATATCATTTGAAATTTAAAATTTAAAATTAAATTTTGGGACATTAAACGACTTCAAATAAAAAACTTTTCAACTACAAAGTTGTAGATCGCATTGAGGACTATAATTTTGATATAAAATTTGTCTTCATTCAAGTTTGTCTGAAAAAGTATGAATTATTGATATCTGTGTTGGCCCAGATGAGACTCAAAATCAAGTTTGAGGACCGATGTGATACAACCGAACAAGAACGGATGATTTGCAAGTTTAGGGACCAAAATGACACAACTGAATAAGTTTGAGGACCTAAACGGTCAATTTGAGAGTTTAGGGACCGGGACGACACACCCGCGATAGTTTAGGGACCGGCCGTACACTTTACTCTATTACAAATGCCCCGGAAGTTTATCAGGCTCCAGCATATTACAAATGTCCTGGAAGTTTATCAGGCAATCACAGTGTCCACCAATATTCCAGTGGCTCATATAGTTTCATAACGGTTGAGCCATCTCGTGTCAGGTACTCAGGTGATACAAGCCATACATCCGGAACTTGTGTTTACAGAAAAGCTGTGCAGCTTCAATAGATCAACATCTGAAAGTTACCATCTACTAATACCTAAATAGCAACAGACGAGAATGTGGCATTCTGAGCTTCGGATCATCAAATCAAAGTTTTCCCAAGATTCCTCCCAAATGGCGACTCAGGCAATCTGCTGCCAATGAGATCACGCAGCTCAAACTCACTAGGGAACCTCTGCTCAGTCAATTTTGAGAATACCTGAAAATCGGGAGTGATTTTGGTAAAGAAGAGGCAATGAGGTTTAATATCACTGTACTTACTCTAGTCATGCTGGAAAATCAAACCTATTCCTAGAAAAGGTTGCTCTCTAGAAAGCGCAAAGCAAAAAGATAGATACGGAGGAAAATGGCGAGAAAACAGACGTGTCATAGCATCAACACTCTGCACTTCCCATAGATGCTCAACAAGAAATAAGTGAATCCAGAATAAATTTGACTCTGACAGAAGTGAAATTAATCCTATAAATGGATCTATTTCGTTATTTCATAATAGCAGGCAATCCTAATTCATTATCACGCAGGCTGCTGAAATGCAATCCACAAATCAACAGAAAGGAAAACAGAAGACATACCAGCTCTCCATTACAGTAAACTTCAAAGGCACCAGAGCTTTGTAGGAAGGACTGAGCAAAATTGCCAAATAGCCAGATTGTCGCCATAGTTCCAAATCTATTGCCACGTAGGGAGTAGTACCATGGAGGTGGAACCATTCCAAGTCTGGGGAAAATCTGGTCACCAGCCATTATTGTTGCAACGGCTCCAACTTGAACAATTGGGATCACTTTGCTAAGTACACGCTTGGGGAAGGGCGGAGGATAATTATGCAAGATAACATGAATTCCAGGAAATGAGGTTTCCAGCATGCGCTTCATGGTCATTGCAGTTCCCCTACAATATTGATAAAAACAATCAATATAACATTTAGATGTAAAGCATGAGTTATATTGAATTAAGTATCTCTTTTCAAGTATGAAAGATGTTACATGGAGATCAGATAGAAGAATGGTTACTTGCACTCCATCTCTTTCATGTTCTTTTAGTACAATCCGTGGGAATCCATGTTCAGGAAACATGTTGAACCAAATATATAATTTCTACTGCTTCTTTATATTTCTTCTAAAAAAGGTCGATTTTACTAGTCCAGCATCCATTTCACAATATAGTAAGAGCCAATTGAATAATTAGTTCTGAACTGCCATATGATGACTCATGTTTAAAATGATATCCTTTGGTTAGCAAGATTCCTTTCGCTGCTTATTAAGTTGCCCTCCTAAAGAGAAGTTTTTCCTGGCTCACTAAAGTAGGTTATATAATGGATCTAGCAACATTACAGGTCTAACAGAGGTGCGCTGGTCTGGTGGAGCAGTGCTAGCTCACTTGTGCAAAAATCAAGTGAGGCACCGGAACCCATCGACCATCCTCATACATTACATTAGATTTTCTTCCAATGAGAACAAATAGTCACTTTGTGATGCATTTCATGCAAAATTGTGTTCAAGAAACAGCCTCTATTTCACGTCCACTCACCATCCTAAAACACTAGTCTTATTTTGGAATTTCCTAAAACTCCACTCAGGTAGCATTGTTTTCTATAGTGGTCAGGGCCCTTGATCAGACAGGAGACAGCATAACATTTCCGATATGACAGTGGTATTTACAGATGAAAAATGGAAAATGCAAAAATGCTACAGGCAGATGCAGATTGCAGAACAAACCAGCTTTTAACAGGATTTTAGAATGTCTCACTACTTTCCATAATTACAAATTTTGTACCATTTAAATTGAGGAGTGGTGTTTGTCTAATTATCAACTCTCCTACTTAATGGCACCATGACCTTCCAGGCTTACACTGATAATCTGGTTTGCCAAATTATCAAGCATACCTTTCCAAAAAAAATAAAAGAAGTAAAGCATATAAGAATATAAGATCAGTTGGAGTGTTGGGGGGAAAAAAACTCAAATGGATAGCCCATGATATCACAACATGATGGAGATGTGTTTGGAATAAAAGATGCATTTCACCAAATTTAAAGGATAAGAACAAGGAAACAAGTTAAGAACCAGCTAAACTCAAGCTAGAAGCCGGTTATGAATCATTATACCATCTCACACAAAATGAATCATGCATATCCCTCATAAATGTCATATAATACCTGACCTCAAACTAGGATATTTGCAAATTTGTGAACCATGGAAAGCATCCGACCATTAGAGGGTGTCACTGCTGATAGTTTAAACTCGACATAAAGGATTGACAAGAAATTCAAACATCAATTAGAGTAGCATTGTAGTACTACGGAGTTCAATAATTTGACTTCGTGCTACCAACTGTTGTGTGTAATACCGTAACAGTAAGTTAGTAACTACTACTACCTATAAACTGCATGACAGTCACACATCCATCATTCACTTGTGGTAATGGTGAATTGGGGCACTAAATAACTATCATCATGCAAGGCAAATTGGTCAAGATATGGTCACTTGGAGCAAGCACGCAACATTCAAATGCTCAGTGTGCACTATATCAACTCTATGCGCTCGTTCATTTGATCCGCACGTAACGGTTAACTTAGCAATTAAGCAAACAACCACCGGTAACCAAAAGACACGGTGGACGGGCTAGGCTCACCTGTAGGAGCAGGAGGCACAGAACTGCAGCTCGACTGTAGCGCCGAATCCAGACCCATCCACGCGTGGCTCCTGCAATCACATCAAAACAACACGTCAGTTCAACGTCCAGATCGGAGATCGGGTCGCAGTTTGAGCGCAGAGAGGAGTCCGGAAAGGTAGGGTTCATGACTCACCTGTATGATTGCCGCAGCGGGGTCGGGGTGGTGCGGAGGGTGCGGGTGGTGGTGCGGCGGATGGGGATGGGTATGGTGCGGCGGGTGCGTGTGGTGGTGGTGGTGGTGGTGAGGGGGGTGGTGATGGGGGTGGCGGAGGTGGGGAGGCGGCGGCGCGAAGATGTGGGTGAGGTCGGAGAAGAAGAGCAGGGCCGGGAGGCCGACGAGGAGGAACTGCGCACGGTCCATGGCGCGTCAGGGGAACGGCTCCGACTGCTCGCCTCGCGTCTCCGGTCTCCTCCCCTTTCGAGACGCGGTTTTGTGGGGGGGGGGGGAGAGGAGAGATCAGGGAAGAAGCCTCCCGTGTCTCGCTGCCAGGTGGGCTCGCCAAATCCAACAGGCAATGTGGGTCCCGTTAGTCAGTGAAGTACTAAAGGCCGGACATCTTTGGTGGTGGTCTGGTGGAGGCTGGGCCGCTGGGGCGTCGGGCTCGGATGGCGACGGAGGCGATTGTTCGTGTCGATGATGTATGTGATCGGGCTGGCTTGGCAGTGCGCTGGCCCGGTGGTTGATAGCACATGAAAGCCCAACTCCAGTTATCAACAAACGAAGTGCAGATGGGCTACCCGTGCAATTTCGTCACTTTGATGTCCATTTGCTATTGCTACGGCCGCTATCGCCATGATGAGGCGTGGCCCACCAACCGTGCAACTTCGGCTACTTGGTGACCATTTCCCATTTGCAAGGGGAAAGGAGCGGAGCCTCCTGTTCCCTGGTGATGGCGATCGAGTAGACAGACGGAGGAGTAGTGAAAGGCAATGGTGGTTTGACGTTTTGAGCACACTGAGCTTTCTGCAAGCCTAAAAAGGTTCGGTCCAAAGTCTGGTGAGCTTTATTAAAAAAAAAGTCTGGTAAGCTACCTTTTGAATTCATGGTAAGAAGAAGTCTGACCTGATTGGGACTGGCTTATCAGCCACCGGTCAACAGTATTTTTCTCTCGAAACCAATCAGTCATCTGCCATTAGTCAACGGCAATTTTCTCTCAGAACAGAACAGATCAGCACCAGCCACCCACCACCGGTCAGACGAATAGGGCTATCCCAACACCAACCAGCTTGTGGCCTACTACTGAGTGCCTAACAATCTGCAGACTCACGAGAGACAACAGAAATCTCACCCTTCAACTGTCTCAATAGTCTGCTGTATAAAGTAAAACCATGCATCGTAAACGGTAAAGTGAAACAGCCAAGAAGCAAAGGTCCTCGCAATGATTCGATGCCGTCTCGGCGGTACACACCTGCAGCGCTGCACAGTTACGCCCCTGCCCTGTGAACACTCCACTCGATTCCGCCTGTGCGTATACGGGCCGACATTTCTTGGCACCACGTCGACGCTGGTACACAGTAGCATCTAGCAGCTCGCATCGAAGACGTCACCACGTCAGGCGTACGACCAAACACGGAATGTATGTGTGCAGGCAGCCGGGGGCCCGCGTGCCAGCGACTCGTCACTGTGACCTCGTTCGTACGCTTTTCCCCGCGAACCCTGCGGTTGCGTTTGTATGGGAGCCTGGCGCGGGCCACTTGGCCACGCGGGACGTGTCGACCCCTCGTCTAACTCCATGCCATGCCCCCGGAATACTGGAGGCCTGGAGCGGTCCTGTTTAGATCCAAATTTAGAAGTACGATGTTACTTTATAATAAAAAACTATGTAAAAAGAAGATTTACATCACATCAAAATGTCGTAGCATGTATGGAGTACTAAATGTAGGCAAAATCAAAAACTAATTGCACAGTTTTATTGTACTCTACGAGATGAACATTTTAAACCTAATTAATTAATTTTTGGACAATTTTTCACACATACAAACGAAATGCTACAGTGACGCTATAGTACCAAACTCCAAAGTTAGTATCAAACTCCAAAGTTCCAAACTTTGAAACTAAACCAGGGCTTGGGATCTAAAGGCCTGTTTAGATCTCAAATTCTACTATGCAAAAAGAAGATTTACATCACATCAAAATGTCATAACATGCATGAAGTACTAAACGTAGATGAAATTAAAAACTAATTATACAGTTTTGTTGTACTCTGCAAGACGAACATTTTGAGCCTAATTAATCAATTTTTAGACAATTTTTCACACATACAAACGAAATGCTACGATGGTGCACGATTCTCAAAACTCTTAATTTAGGGTGCTAAATTGACATCTAAACAAGCCGGCGAGATGGAGATCGAGATGACCGACGGCGAGACGGCGCGGGTGGCAGTAGTAGCCCCGTTGCGTGATCAATGATGAAGAGGAGGGCCCCTTTTTGGCAAAGCTGGGGGCACAAGAAACACGGGCGCATGATGATGGCGCCCAACGTAAAAAGGAGGCGTAAAGCGGCGCGGGCAGGGGCAGCGCCCCCATTTTTAAAACTACGGCTGGTACGAGCACTGGTGGACTCATGACTCGCTCTGTCATTCGTTCGCCATGGCAGGCAGTGTGCGGCTCTGTCTCAAGGTCATTAGTCCATAATTAGTTGGCACCGGCGAAGTTTTAGCGCGGCACGCGACACGGCTGCGAAAGCTGAGGACTTGTTTACATTTCAAATTCTACCCCAAAGTTTACTATGCAAAAAGAAGCCTCATCACATCAAAATGTCATAGCATGTATGGAGTACTAAATATAGATGAAATCAAAAACTAATTATACAGTTTTGTTGTACTCTACGATACGAACATTTTGAGCCTAATTTATCAATTTTTGGACAATTTTTTATACATACAAACGAAATGCTACAGTGCGTATTTATTGCGCACATTGGCTATCAGTCCCGAATCGGCACCACCCGATTCGGGAACTAAACAAGGCTCTGTTCATTCATGATCACAAACCATGACGTGAACGGGCACATAGTAATGCAGGCTGTGTTCAGATCCCCTGAAAAAGGTGATCAAAAAGTCACACCGGTCACTGTAACGCACTGTAACACTTTTTGTTTTTTGTAGTAATTATTGTCCTACCATGATCTAATTAGGTTTAAAAAAATTATCTCATCGTGTACATCAAAACTATGTAATTAGTTTTTTTATTTATCTCTATGCATAAGAAGAGAGATTTGATGTGATGTGATGAAATTTTTGCATAGTAGAATTTTATGGTTGAATTTTGGAAACTAAAGGCGACCGCGGTATCTTTCAGTCAGATGTTACGATGAATACTTAACTTGTGCACAGTTTAAACGGAGGAATATTCCACCGTGACCCTTTTCTGACAAGAGGTGAGAAAGGTGAGACCCGTGTTAGGCCTTGTTCAGGTGCAAAACAGGGGTGGGGATTTTGGGGTTTTGGGCCACTTCGTAATCATTACGTTATTGTAGCATTTCGTTTGTACGTGTGAAAAATTGTCCAAAAATTGATTAATTAGGTTCAAAATGTTCATCTCGCAGAGTACAATAAAACTGTGCAGTAGTTTTTGATTTCATCTATATTTAGTACTTTATGCAATGGTCAACATTTTAATGTGATGGGAATCTTCTTTTTTAGAGTAAGCTTTGAGGTGAAATTTGGGATCAAGGTCCTATGCTTTTTTTCTATCGAGCCATCGCGTTTTTTCTTTAATCATTCTGGTCTGCCGAAACACGACAGATTCTCATCACATCAAAATGTCGGTCCATGCACAAAGTACTAAATGTAGATGAAATCAAAAACTAACTACACAGTTTTATTGTACTCTGCGAGACGAACATTTTGAGCCTAATTAATCAATTTTTGGACAAATTTTCACACATACAAACGAAATGCTACAGTGACGTACGCACCCCAAAATGCCTAAGTTTGCTCCCAAATTTGAGAACTAAACAAGGGCGAAGAACCGTATTTCGCGGAGTAAGGGCCTGTTTGGATACTAGGGACTAAAACAAGTCTCTTAGAGACTAAAATTATTGTTTGGATCCCTAAACTAAAAGGGACTAAAGTTGCTTTAATAGATTGTACAAAGTCTATTTTGCCCCTGAAAGTGGGCTGGTGCGAGGTGAGGGGCGGAGGGACATCCTGTGGAAAGTGCTCACTTTAGTCCCTATTAGCTCATCCTTTGAAGCTCATGGGGCTAAAGGGTTTTAGTCCCTTTTAGTCTCAAGGGTTTGAAACTTTAGTCCATTTTGAGACTAAATTTAGTCCCTTTTTGTCGGTGTTTAGAAATCGTGGTCCCGACATCAACCAGAAATGCGCTGTGTTCCCTCCCCTGATGGTTGATGCAGAAGATAAAACAAGACATGGGTTTATCCTGGTTCCGGTCGTAAGACCGTACTTCCAGCAAGGTGGTACGTGCGATGTGTTATTCTGCACCGGACTGCAAGTAGTAGGGGGTACAAGCATGTTGGGAGAGGAGGCTAGACCTTCAAGTCTCATATGATTGATGCGGGGTGCCAATATCGTGGTCTATTTGAGTGTGTGCGAATTCTCGGTCTGTCTGTGTCTCTCTTTTCTTGATCGATCACCCCCTCCTTTTATAGGCCAAGGAGAATAGGTTACAGGTGTGTTGCTGTACATGCATAGTTGCCGCACAGTAGTAGGAGTGGCGTCGGGCGTGCTTCTTTGTCCTTGTCCGCTGTTACGCGATATTGCGATCCCCGTGGTCGATTCTTGTATTGGTGATAACGCCAAGGAGTGGTTTTGAGGATCCGAGCTGTCCTTTGTGCGGTAATGACTCGCCCGTACACTATTTTGAGGGTCTCCAATGCCTGTACACAGCCCATTCTGTAGGAAATTACTGTGGGAGTAGGTAGCACAGGGAGTTGAAGTGGCCCGGCCCTGTTCGCACAGTGGCGACATGTGCGCACAGCGCCAGGGATGATCGCATAGCGCTCGGAATGGCCCGCCATGCCTCCGTCGTCCTCTCTTCTTCTCCTGCTGTGTGCTCGAGGGTCTCTCCCACCCGACGGAGGGCTTCGGGTCGTCGGAGTTGGTAGCACAGGAGCTCGGAGTGACGGGTTCTGTCCGCACAACGCCAGCCTGCCCGCACAGAACCTCGGTTGGCAGCATAGTGACGGGAGTTGGCGGATGCGACGGGGGGTCGTGGCTGTCAGGGCAGCATGACGAGAGATTTGCCTTTTGACTTTGGACGCACGGTGGTGGTGAGCGCCATTAATTGTCTGTCGGAGCGAGGGTCTCGACCGAGGCAGAGCTCTCCCCATTTCGTGGGTTGCTCGAGGCTCGATCCTCAGGCCTCGACCGAAGCGGAGTTCTCCGATTCGCTCGAGGGGTCGGTTCCCTCGAGTGAAGCGGAGATTATGGTTCGCGTCGAGGCACTCCACGGAGTACCTTAACTGGGCCTTCGTTCGTTGCTGGGCCGTGGGGCTTAACTTTTGTTTCTCTTTTTCTGATCATACATATGAGTTTAATGTTTAACAAAGGTGATTATCCATAGGTTTGGGTGCCCCTAATAATCGCCCTAACACTTCATAGTTCTAGTCCTTGAAACCAAACAGACCCTAAGTACGAGAGCCGAGAGGCATGATTTTGTGATCCAAAAATAGTTAGCCCGCTTCTAAAAAAGTTAGCCCTACAAATCCGTAACGGCATTTTCAGAGGTATATGTATAGATTTATTTTTTCACGTTTGAAACGCTTGGTGTTGACGCGGCAAAGAAGTCAGGCAAGAAGAATATCCCGAGGAATTCTTCAGCCTCACGCTTACCACATTTTTCAACGTCTCTCGCCAGTTACCAACCCCTCTGATTTGACATATTTTAGCAAAAAAAAATCCAAAGAGAATAAAGTGAGGGGTCAGAGCAACTCCAACGGCCTCTGTAAATCGCTCTGGCTCGGTAAAAAAAAAAAGAAAACTACCGCAAAACACCGATCCAACAGACTCGGTATCTTGGTCCGCTCGGTATCTTGCTCAGCGTCTCCACCCCTCCGCTCGGCATCTTTCCCGAGCGGCAGCGACTCGCCATCCCCTCCCGCAGTCCCGCCCGCCCTCCTGCCCTTCCGCTCCTCACGCCATCGTGCCATCCCGCCTCCGCCCTGACGATGATGAGCTAGTTGCCGTCGTCCAACAGCACGAACGGATCGGCATCACTAAGGCTCCGCCACGCACGGCGGTGGGAAGGCCCGGCGGGGAGGTGCGCGGTGGGAAGGCCACATGCGGCGGCGAGGAGGAGCGCGGTGGTGGGGAGGCCCGACGGGGAGACCGCGCGCGGCGGTGGGAAGGCCCGACGGGGAGCGCAGTAGGAAGGCCACACGCGGCGGCGAGGAGGCGCGCGGCAGTGGGGAGGCCCGACGGGAAGGCCCATAGCACGGAGACGGGGAGGTGCATGGCGGCGGGGAGGTGTGCCGCAGTGGGAGGTCCCGGGCGGCGCGGGCCGACGGAGCTGGCGGCGTCCCCGCGGAGGTCCCGAGCGGCGTGGGCCGGCGGAGCTCGCGGCATCCCGGCGGAGGTCCGGGCGGCGCGGGCCGGCGGAGCTCGCAGCTTCCGGTGAGGAGTTCGATTCATGGCCGCCAGGAGGAGTAGGAGCGCTGGGGAGGAGGAGATCATGCGGCGAGGGGGATGAGGAGCTCGTGCGCCGAAGCGCTGGAGCGCGCATGGGAGAGGATGGAGGAAGAAGAAATGCAGTGAGAATGACATTTGGAGCACACCCAATGTTGTATATAATCTGAAGTATGATTTAACTAGACTGTTGGAATTGACTGTAATTTAGAGAGTGGATCTTAGCTAAATGGCTAGCTAAATGAAAATATAGAGAGAAGAATTTAGCTAGGCCGTTGGAGTTGCTCTCGCAGCTTGCATTCGCATGATATTTGAAAAAGGAGATAAGTGCATTCATGGTGGTTAGGCGAAACTGACGAAGCAAAGCCCTGGTTTATGTTGAGTTTGACAGACCTTGCTAGCTGAGATTAGCGTGGAAAAATCGGGATGGAAAGTGGCCAACCGGAAGCATCTGACCTGGTCATAAAGGATCGGATATTAGATAGCTAGAGAATCGTAAAACTTAGGGCAATGAACCACTTTTCAGTTTCAAGTTGAAATCCATGATGAACACTTCAAAAGAATTATCCAAATTTAAATCCTGACAGACCAGTACTCCAGTTTCATGACATTCCAATCCCCAGCCAATCGATTCCGGACACTCACAGGTATTCAACTATTCAAATTGGAATCGTTCAGGTTAAACAAATCCCAAATCACCAATACACTCGAGCACTTGTTTTTTTAATCTCGTCAGATTATCCGATTCCTCTGTCCACTCGACGGCCTGTCTGACTGTCGAGTTTATCTGGCCCCGTCTTCGGACCCAGTCAAACTCCACGGCGACTGCGGGTCCCACCACCTCCACAGGCCCCCGCAAAATAACCGGACCCCATCTGGGGGCCCACTTCCAGTGACCCGTCGGCTCTTGAGAGAAGTGAGAACAGCACGACGTGGGGGCGCCCTCGGGCCCACAGTGAGGTGCTATGCGTCCCCCGAAACCCATCCCCCACGCCTCGTCCTTACCGTTATACCCGACACAGGTCTCGCTGGTAGCCTGGCCTCCGTCTCGTCTCGGCCTCGCCCTTCGCCTCTCTCTCTAGCCCCCCCAACCTCCTCCCTCCTCTCCTCCCCCACTCGCACAGTGCCCAATGCCGCACAAACCCTAGTGCCCCACTCCCGATCTCGCGCGGCAGCCATGGGCAACTGCTGCCGCTCGCCGGCCGCCGCGGCGCGGGAGGACGTCAAGTCGTCGCACTTCCCGGCCTCCGCCGGCGGGAAGAAGAAGCCCCACCAGGCGCGGAACGGCGGCGGCGGCGGCGCCGGGGAGAAGAAGCGGCTGTCGGTGCTCGGCGAGGAGGGGTGCGACGCCGGGGCCGGGATCGAGGAGAAGTACGCGCTGGACCGGGAGCTGGGGCGCGGCGAGTTCGGGGTGACGTACCTGTGCATGGACCGGGGCACGCGGGAGCTCCTGGCCTGCAAGTCGATCTCCAAGCGGAAGCTGCGGACGCCCGTGGACGTGGAGGACGTGCGGCGGGAGGTGGCCATCATGCGGCACCTGCCCAAGAGCCCCAGCGTCGTGTCGCTGCGGGAGGCGTGCGAGGACGACGGCGCCGTGCACCTCGTCATGGAGCTCTGCGAGGGAGGGGAACTCTTCGACCGCATCGTCGCCAGGGGGCACTACACGGAGCGCGCGGCGGCCGCGGTCACCCGCACCATCGTCGAGGTCGTTCAGCTCTGCCACCGCCACGGCGTGATCCACCGGGACCTCAAGCCCGAGAACTTCCTCTTCGCCAACAAGAAGGAGAACTCACCGCTCAAGGCCATCGACTTCGGCCTCTCCATCTTCTTCAAGCCCGGTAAGCTCCTGCCACCGAGATCCATCCCTGATTTGAGCGAACTGCTGGCCGCAATTTTGGACTTTTCTTTTCGTGGATTCTGGCTGGATCCGTGGGTCTGGTCGCCGGTCGTTGCTGTAGCTAATTGCTTTTTCTAATGCTTGCGTAATCTGAGGCACATTCGGTGTTTCTGTAACGTTTGGACCTCTTTAGATTTACTTTTTGGAACAAGTTGTGTGATATTGGACATGACAGCACTTTGCAGTTCAATGTATCTTGTTGCTGATGCTTCTGAAGGCATCCGAGTACTCGACTGTGTGGTGAGCTCAGAGATTCGAATCTAGGAGCTAGGTTGACATGTCGGCTCACTGCTATTTTTAGAATTGGAAACAATTAGTGGGAGCATACGTCACATAGCTGTTGCCCAACATAACTGACTTGCCTCTTGACTGGTACATGTACATAGTTCCTAGATGCAACTGAGTTCAGTTATTTTGGGAAACTAGATTTTGTATAACAATATTATGAAATATGAATTTGGATATATGTTTCAAGCAACTTCCATTAGACTTAGCAGTGGGTAACTACTTATCGCCTAAAAAATGATTCCTTATGTTGGCTGCAATCAACTATCTTGGCAATTGCTGTAAATTGTCATCCACATGACCACATATAGTCACAAAAGACATTTTGGTACAAAATTTGCCCTGCGCTATGTGGGTGTGGTGGAATTTGGCTATGGTTTGATGGTCTAATTTATTGCTTTGTGCTGTGTGCTTTTCGTTTTCCTTTGTTATGTCTGTATGATATTTGTTTCAATTTATAATGTCACCGCTTTCCTTTTCAGGCGAAAAGTTTTCGGAAATCGTGGGAAGTCCCTACTATATGGCTCCTGAAGTCCTGAAGAGGAACTATGGACCTGAAATAGACATATGGAGTGCTGGTGTTATCTTGTATATTTTGCTATGTGGTGTTCCTCCATTTTGGGCTGGTAAGTGGCTTTCATTTGGGAGAATCTTTTGTGCTATAGTGTTGCGCTTGTGCAAATGATCTTACCAGGCTAAAATTGCAGAGACCGAGCAAGGAGTTGCACAAGCTATTCTTCGGGGAAATATAGATTTTAAGCGAGAACCCTGGCCCAATGTTTCAGATAATGCTAAGGATCTTGTTCGACAGATGCTTCAGCCTGATCCAAAACTCAGGCTAACGGCAAAACAAGTTCTTGGTAAGTACATCATGCTTTAAATTTTTTTTGTTGCAGTGGTAAATCGCATCAGATCTATTCAGCTGAAGGGTTCAACACAATTAACAAAACTTCTGCCTGATCTAGTCTGAATCCTTGTTCCAGTAGTTGGTCCAGCTATAGTTTCTGCCATTCTTCTAGCTTCCAAGTTTGTTTGTTAATTACCTGCTTACTGTGTAAACAATCTGGCTAGGCGTGTGTAATGTCGTGATCGTAAAAGAAACAAGTGATAGTAAAAATCAAAATCTGTGGAGGTAGATTTATTTGTTATTGTGCTTCATGGCAAGTGCCAGATGGCAGTTACACTTACATAGATGTTAATTTTCAAAAGACAAGCTGGTAAAAGGAGGTTGCTGCTTTTCTAGGAAAAGAGGGCATCGATATGATTTAGCAATTGAGATAATACTGTTTTCTGAATGTTATTTGTTCCAAGCATGGCAAATAGTAGAATGAATTAGGTACCACCAGGTTTGTTTGCTGTTATTATCAAACCACTATGGAACCTCCTTTTTTTACAATCTTGGATAATAACCATACTGTGAGTTGTTCGAGTTTTCACACTGTACAAAATATAATCCCTTCATTCTTAAATATATGACTCATTTACTTAAGGACGGAGGGAGTACATCTTAGATAATATTCAAAGTCCATATGTCATGAGTTACCAGGCATCTCATTTTGCCCTTTATTCAGGAAATAATCATGACATTTTCTACTTCTTTTGATATAGTGTCCATTCCCATTTTTTTCCCATTATCACAGAGCATACCTGGCTTCAAAATGCTAAGAAAGCTCCAAATGTTCCTCTTGGAGACATTGTAAAGTCAAGGCTGAAACAGTTTTCAAGGATGAACAGATTCAAAAGAAGAGCTCTAAGGGTTGGAAACCTTTCTTTCTCATGAAACTATCCAGCGTGCTTTAGTGCATTCTTCTTAAGCTACCATGGAAACATTTGATTTACTAACAAAACGAGTACTTCGCTAGGTTATTGCTGATCACTTGTCCGCTGAAGAGGTTGAGGACATAAAAGAGATGTTCAAAGTTATGGATACCGATAATGATGGTATAGTTTCTTATGAAGAATTAAAGAACGGAATCGCAAAATTTGGTTCCCATCTTGCAGAATCTGAAGTGCAAATGCTTATCGAAGCTGTAAGTACTTTTCATTTAATCAATTAAGTCACCATCTTCACTTGTAGTTGATCTGAGTTGCATGTTTTTTTGCTACCTTTGATGTTGAATACTTGAATATGTGTGGATTGTTAGTGTTCCATGGAACCAGCAAGTTAGTTATAGTTGTACCAGGTGCAGGTAGTGAAATGATTTGCCTTTTCTTCAATACTTGGTCCTAGGTACTCTAGGCCAACAACATGGCATTAAGGATATAATGAAACTTTAATCCCATTCCCCTGAGGGACCTGTTTGTTATACTCGTTTTTGTATGTTTTTTGAAAGCTGTTAGAAGTAGGGCCCATAGCCGACATGTCACTGAACTAATTTATCTATTTCATGTAGGCTGAATATTTTGCTTAAACCTTTGCATTTTTTCCTTAGTTGCCTGGATCCATTCCCCCCCCCCCTCCTCTCCCTTTCCTTTCTTCGTTTTTGAAATCTGAGTGCCAACTTCAGAATTATCTAGTATTAATGAGAAGATGTTTGATTGCTTATCTGATCTTTGCGGTTGGAATAATAGGTGGATACAAATGGTAGAGGAGCACTAGATTATGGTGAATTTTTGGCTGTCTCACTTCATTTACAAAGGATGGCAAATGATGAGCACCTTCGGCGGGCCTTCCTATTTTTCGACAAGGATGGCAATGGTTTCATTGAACCTGAGGAGCTTCAGGAAGCCCTTGTGGAGGATGGGGGAGCCGACAGCATGGATGTGGTCAATGACATATTGCATGAGGTTGACACAGATAAGGTGATGATTCACTGAAGCCTCCAGTAGCTGCTGCCTTTGAATCCCATTCATCATCCCTTAAAGATGCAAAAACTTTATTGTTTCTGCAGGATGGTAAAATTAGCTATGAAGAATTTGTCGCGATGATGAAGACTGGCACAGACTGGAGAAAGGCATCACGACATTATTCAAGAGGGCGCTTCAATAGCCTTAGCATAAAGCTTATAAAAGATGGGTCTCTAAAACTGGGTAATGAGTGACAGTATGAGGTTGCAGCTTGCAGCCGGCGCTCCACCATGCATTGTAGTCTGCCCCTCGGGCCCACTAAGCAGTGACCCTCTTCCATTTGCTAATGATTATTTTGTCTGGGATTTAGATAGGCGGAGCCCCCCTGATTGGTTCGCTAGTGTAATTAGTAGCTTTTTCAGTCTCGCTGAGGGAGCATGTACTGCATGATGTGCGCCTGCTTGCTTGCCCATCACCTCAGGTGTACCTGACGCTCAAGTGTTGTATAATGTTTTGGTGTTGACCTCAAATGCAGTTTGCTGCTTTGGTGTACTGGAGTTGTAGATTCATTTGCATTGGAAAGAACTAAATATGAAACACAATTGCTGAAGAGGAACTGAATACAAAACTCTGGTGTAAATGTGTAATCTGTATCTTTTCAAAAAGAAAAATGTGTAATCTGTTAAGAGGACTGAAGTTACTTTGAGTTGTCGGTTCCTTTCGGTTGTAGGCCTAACTTTCAAACTGTCAAGTGTTTATGGAAGAAGAGATGGCATGTAAGCATTAATTACGTGCAGCTTCAACTATACCATAACAGCATACCCTCAGAAGAAATGAACGTAATGCAATTTTCATGTCTACTGTCCATGTACGGTATGGTTGCTGTTCTCTTTGCACTAGCCTACATGTACGGCAAATTGTCTGATGGTATCTTGTCATATTCCATTATGCCAGCAGTCTGATAACGATGGTACTAGAACTGGACGAGAAAGTATTCAGAAACAGAAAACAAGATCTGGATCAGGAGTCCGTAGTCTGGTGCGGTTGAGCTCCGTGAGAGGAGCCCAGTCTGATAGCATTTGCTTTTCAGGCAATGGCCTGGGAAGATAAAATGCTCCACGAGAATCAGACATCTTCTGCCACTACGCTTTTCCTTTCCATTTCCAATGTGTTTGGGGATTGTGGAGTAGTACCTGACGCTTGCCAGATCTACCAGACTGCCATTGATTGCTTTCATCAGGCGACAAAGAAATCACATGATAAAAGGAGAAGATCAAGACGCGGCTGGTAATGCAACAGGTGTTTAGTTAGCTCGCAGTCGCGACCGGTCGGATGTGGGACCCAGGTGAACTGTTTGCATGTTCATTCTAATCTCTTTTCCGGCATGATCTCACGTAGGAGTAGCCCTGTACGCTGCCAACTAAATACCATTCGCATTAAACAATCACAGGTATAATCACGACGCGTGCATAATTAAGCGTCAATCCAGTAGTTAAGTTTGCAGTTCCATGACAGGGAAAGGACCTCTTTATCGCCTCTAGTCGATCTCCAACCACCGCGACAACGAAATTCCATAGTCCAGCGTCAGGTTGCGCCTAATCCTCTGTGGTGCTTTTACCGAGCGACCCGATTTGTCGCTCCAAACTTTCTCTTAAACGAGCAGCAATCGCAGAACCACAATATCGTAACACGAAATTCCTCGATTTCATATTCAAATTCAGCAGCCATGACGACCTTTTTGTGTTCTAAATGGCGACCTGGCTGGATCAACCACAAATGCAGTCATTTGAAATTGGGTGGAATGGAATGTATAGTCTACAGAGCGTGGTGCGTCAAGTACGAAACCGCTTGCCTCGGCAGATCTGGTGTCCCCTTCTGTTGTTGGGATCCGACGCCAGCGCCAGCCACCGGCCCGTCGCATTTGGCTGTCACGGTGTACTCACGGGCACGCCGCCGGCCCGGCCCGGCAGGCGCAGAGGGATCCCAGCGAAGCAGCGCGCGGAGGACGGCGTCCAGGTATGCCGCGGGCCCGCGCGGCAGCGACCGACAATAATGGCGGCACTCCACATCGGACTCCACTCCCCACCTCCCCGACCACCCACCGCATCGCCACGCGACAGCGACGCCCCGCCCCGCCCCGCCCCCGGATCCCCGCGGGCGCCGACGGCTGGGCCTGCGTCCCACCGCCCAGAGCTCCACGACGCTCTAGAAGAGTCGTTGCGCGGGCGGCGGGCGCGGCGGCCGTTGTTGGATCCCGTGCCGCCCGCCGACTCCACCACTCACCCAGCGCCAGCGGCCAGCGTCTCCCTCATTGCCGCTGCGTCGTCCGCCCGATTGCTCCGCCCTCGCTTCGCTTCAAATGGCAGCCGCGGTGCGGGCTGAGCGGCCGCGAGCTTGACCCGGGCGGGAGTGGGCTCCCACCAGGCCATGTCGGCGCCCGGCGCGGAGGCGGGCGTGGCGGGCTTCCGCGGGGAGCACAGCTACAGCATCGCGCGGGGGACCTCCTCTGCCTTCGGGGCCGCTGGGTTCCCCTCAGGATTCGATGACCCCCAGCTCCCGCCGCTGCGGCTGCGCGCCTCATGCGGCGCCGGCGACGGCGCGATCGCCAGCCCGTGCTCCAGCTCCTCCGATACCTTCGTCAGCATGCGCTCTACGCCCTCAGGTACAGCATGCTTGCCGTGCTGGTTGTTGCTACAGTGATTCCCCATCAATGCGTACATTGGCACCGCTCCCAATCTCGATCCGTCGAGTGATCGGATGGTGCTTGCTCTGAGCTTGTTTACTTCTGATCCTAATTTTGGTCGGTTTTGCTTGGCTGGGTTGCTCCCCGTGGGGATCAGGAACGCTGGACCCGTGCGGGGCGTGGTCGCCGCCGCGCGCTCCGTCCGAGGCGTCCTCGTCGGAGATGGAGTTCGGCACGGCGCGCGAGTACGACGCCGCCGATCCGTTCTTCGGTGACAGCTGGCTCTACGACAACCACCTGTTACACCGCAAGCCGGAGAGCGACGGCAGCGAAGGGGAGGACAAGTTCATTGTTGGTACTGACGTCAGCTTGCAGCGGAGTGAGATGCGGGAGCTAGGCGATGGCTGCGGGTGCAGGCATGTAAATATAGATTGCAATGCAGACACTCATGGGTGCACGGAGGTGAATGCGTGCTCGTCACCGCCCTGTGGTTGCTGTCATGGGAAAAAGAATAATGATGAGGAGTTAGTGAGAGATTCTTTCTCCGCTGTTTATGGGAGATATCATATCATGGATGACCATACGGAGGTGCTTGATGAGTGTGTCGCAGAGGCATTCCGGTTCAAGCTGAATGCCTTCGTTGATGCTGGTGATCCCTTTGCGGATTTCAAGAAAGGAGGGAGGGATGGGCTGGATCTTAGTGCTCTGGAGAAGGAACTTCAAATGCTTAGTCCATACTTGTCTGATTCAGATGCTCTTGAGGGTAACTACTTCTGACCTCTTTCCTTTTGTTAAGTTTCATTTCTTGCTTTTCTTAAAACTTTTTGGCAAATTTATAAGGAACTCACTTCATGACATTGTAACTGGATCACCTTTTCTTTCAAGAGATTGGAATTTTCATTAATCCCTGGCTACCATTATGTTTTTTTCCACAAAATATAAAGTAAATCCTTTTTTGGCATCAAGTTCAGGTTAACGATGGTGTATTGAATTTGGAATCACTGCCTGCTAAAATTCCACACTAGTGAATATGATCGCAACGAAGCAAGCTTGAATCTAGTTCCACATGTCCATGATGCAATTTTGCTTCTTAGTCTAGATTTGTATGCTTTTGTAACTCTGAAATTGATCGTCCACTTATCCAACCCCAAGGAACCTTTTTTTGCTTGACTAAATGATTTCGTTTTAACTGTAATTATCTTTTGCAGATACTGGGCTTGAACATGACTCCAGAGACAACGACAAACTAGATGTTAGCATGGTAACAAATGAGGAAATTGCTGATGGTGAAGAATTTCTAAAAGATAGCTACAGCATACATCCGTTTCCTGAGAGCAGTGGCCCTTTAGATGTTTTGGGGGTGGAAGATTTCACAACGGTAGATACAGATATTCAAAACTCTACTGCTCAGAAATTTCAGGAAGATCCAAAAGTTGATCCTGTACTCTCTGAGTTTCATCGGGAGTACGAGGCATTTGACCTGAAAATTTTCCACCGGAAGAACAGGTTTGCCATCAGATACCTTTCTTATTTTCTTCTTTTGCCAAATAATTCTAGGGATATTGTATGCTCATGCTATAGGTGTCCACTGCAGAACTGGCTTTGAGGAAAACAAAGAATTCCCTATTGTCATCGACTCAGTTATAGCCGGAAGGTATCGTGTCACTGAGTATCTTGGTTCTGCTGCATTCAGCAGGGTTATACGGGCACATGATCTTCGAACTGGAGTTGATGTATGCCTTAAAATAATAAAAAATGACAAGGATTTCTTTGACCAGAGCTTGGATGAGATAAAGCTCCTTAAGTTTGTCAATAAGTATGATCCAGATGATGATCATCACATACTGCGTCTCTATGATTATTTCTACTATCAGGTCTGTGATGCACAGATTCAGTGAACTAGGCCTTTTGCTTTGTTTTACACCATTGAGTTCAATGTACAATCATATTGCTCTTATAGGCCATTCCCTTCCAAGTCCTAAGGATTCATTATAGATACAAGTGTTTTTCCTGTTTGTAATTTCCTTGTTTGATATTTATCCAAGCTCAGCCTTTAACTTGCAAATTGCTGATGGTGAAACAATTCAACAGGAACATCTCTTCATAGTCACTGAATTACTACGCGCAAATCTTTATGAGTTTCAGAAATATAACCAGGAGTCTGGTGACGAGGTATACTTTTCATTGCCCAGAATACAGGTGAGTGTGACTTTTTTGTGATCAAATCACTCCTTCGAACAGTTAATTCTGTGAACTCTGATCATTAAAATTTAAGTAATCAGAAAATGAATTTATAGCTGGCCTTGTAATACCCTACTTATGCGAGAAAGTTTAACTGAGTATATTTTTTAAAATGTTGGAATAAATACTTCAAGCGTGATTAAATTTTATTAGGTGGAAATAAAGAAGGCCTACTGAAATTTGAGCCTTTTGTTTTGCTTTCAGGCTATAGCTCGGCAATGCTTGGAGGCTTTGGTGTATTTGCATCATTTAAATATAGTTCACTGTGACCTGAAACCAGAGAATATCCTTCTGAAGAGCTACAGCAGATGCGAAATCAAGGTTATTGACCTTGGAAGTAGCTGCTTCTTGTCAGACAACCTCAACTTATATGTTCAATCACGTTCTTATCGATCTCCTGAGGTCATCCTAGGTTTGCCATATGATCAGAAAATTGACATCTGGTCTCTTGGCTGTATCTTGGCTGAACTGTACACTGGTGAAGTAAGTTTTCATCTTGACTTCCTATTCTCTATCTTGTTTGGTGTTATATTGAACTCTCAACATCTGTTGAAGTATTGTTTGCAGTGAAGCTAATTGAAATGGCAAATAAGGTCGTGCCTACAGTTAAATCCTTGCATGTCTTTTAAGCTTATCCTGCAACTGTTAGATTTTTTTTAGTGGTGACAGTAGGGAAGGCATTTTTTTAACAATAACAGTAGGGGAAACATTTTTTTATTTGTCATTGTGTTGGTGTTTACTGTGGTAAGTAACTGGTGCATTTGAGGTTCTCATTGTGTACTGTTACCTTTTTTTTCGTTGCTCACATAATCCAGAGAAGACCAATATACAGGAACTACATAGGTGCTTGCCATGTTGGTAGAACCTTAGGTGGCATGACATTACACCTAATTTGAGTTGAAGACGCCTCTAACCTAGGTGGAGGCTTCACTCCTGTGGTTCCAAAAGCTTATGATTAAACATCTAAAAAATACTTGCAATGTAAGATGCATATAATGGGGATTGGGGAACAATTGCCTTCAAATGATCTTTACTTAGGATAATGTGTATATTCAAACTAACAATATTATTAGTGACCATATTCTCCTGCTTTATGAAACAAGTCATATATGTTATTGCTAAACCTTTGACATGTCACAGGTGCTCTTTCCTAATGAATCAGTACCAATCATTCTTGCTCGTATGATTGGGACAATTGGTCCGATTGATATGGAAATGCTTGCTCTGGGACAGGAGACCCAGAAGTACTTCACAGATGACTATGACCTTTTCCACAAAAACGAGGTAATTGGTGGATTATATGCAAGATTATCAACATAACTTTGAATGTGCACTGTAATTCAAAACAAATCTGAGTGCCGATATTTTGCATTATGACCTGAAATCCTAGTCTCTGTTTAGTTTCAAGGACCTCTGTACCACATGCTCGGCATGGTAAATGCAGCAGCAGTACAATTACTTTGTAGCAGAGGCTTATTTATGCAGCAGCACTTTTTTCTAATTTTGTTATGCCATATACAAAACCTTGAGTAATGTAGAAGTAAATTTGATAGCTCAAATACCTGTGCCTGAGAAAACTAATGATGTACCAAGTAATATTATCAATAGCGACAAGATACTTGTTTGGAAGAAATCTCGATTTGCTAAAGAAAAGGAGGTTTTCTCAATTCTATGCCATCTGAATATGATCTGCAGGTGCAGGCTCAAGGCATAACACCCAATTTAACAGGTTGCTGTTTACTTCAATCTGGTTCCCTTGTCAATATGCATAGTGTTCAGTAGTATCCCAATTAGTTGTACACCATTCCAGCGTATAATTTGTTGCAGAAGAACCCAACAGTTTATTCCTGCACTTATCCTGAAACACGATAATTTGTTTGTTGTCGCTATGAAGATCGTTGGCATAAGAAGTTTAGTTGTTTGTTCTTTGCATAATTCCATTCAGCACATAGTACTTATTTCTCCTGTTCGATTTCCTGTTAAAAATCAGGAGTCAGGTCAGTTGGAGTATTTGATCCCAGAGAAATCATCTTTGCGGCGTCACTTGCAATGCCCGGACAAGAAGTTTGTTGATTTTCTGTCTTACCTGCTGCAAATAAACCCCAGAAAGAGACCAACGGCCACTGAAGCATTGCAACACCGATGGTTTTCGGTTGAATATAGCTGAGCTTGCCAATCAAGTTTTTTCCTCACAAATAGGGTTACAGTTTCCGAAGTTACTCCTCTTTCCTCACAAGTAGAGTTACAGTTTCTGAAGTTACTCGCTCATGAAACAACATGTTTCCTTTTGGAGAAGGATTTGGCTTTGTGGGATTTTTTTTTCAGGTCAATCCTTGGCGATGAAACCCTGTTTTGCATGGTGAATCGATCGTGTATACAGGCTAGTTCGTGCATGTAAATATGAGAAAAGTTCCCTGTTGTATCTGTACAGTTGCCATGTGCTACGATGTAACTGATGCAACTCATGATATAGCCAATTAAATTGTTATCTTTCAGTATTCCTTGATTACCTTTGACACTTACTTTGATGTACTTTATGCGTTCTTGAGTTAACTGAATTTGTTTATGTGCTACGTTCAAAGGTCTGCTCAGATTACTTGGTGACAAATTGCAAAGATGCAATAAAGATAAGAGACCTGCCATGAAAGTTACTTCAGGAAAGATAACAAACCGTGCAGAAACATATGTTATCATGTCACAAATATGTATCTACATGCTTGTACATCGTTGGTGTATTCCTTGCTGTAAACACCACATTTTACTGATTCGTAGTCCCGTGAAACTAGTATTTGTTAGATTATCAGAAGTGTCACTGACAAAAACAGAAAGAAATGGCTTACAAGGATAAATTAAGAATCACATCACGAAAAATGATCTATAACTGTGCTACATTACAATTCGTTTTGATCTCTTTCCCTTGCTTTGAACATGGTTACTTGGCAGTGAACAAAATCTCCATGCATCTATACATATTGTACAAGCATTCTCACAAGTTGCCTAGCTGGCTTTGAGACTTACGACAATCCAATGTGGTAGTTGCCATTCCTAAACTGCCTGTTCAATTTGTGGAATTCCCTGTCTTTGGAACCACTCTGGCATGTGAAACGTTTCATATAATGCAGGCCTAACATCTTTTTGCAGGGAAAGGTGCTTGAGAAGTGGAAATATCGTTCCCATAAGCTAAAATTTCAGAACATGTCAACAGATCAGTAACATTAGAGATTGTAAGTGTAGAGCCAAACAATTATTGATGTACCTAGCCAGTGTACCTGATCATCAACAGGTTGTCCAGCTGAAAATGTAATACAAGGTATTCCATTCAACGGTTGCAGTAAGAAACTATATGGATTGTTATCAACAAGGACAATTCTCCGGAAATCTTTGGACAAACAAGAGAGATCTTTTACATGCTCTCTGTATTCCCTGTAATCGTAAACATGCAGTATCAGAAGACTGAAACAGTCAGTTAATACAACAGAGGACTTCTCAGTTCTCACTGAACAAGTACTTTGTCCAAAGAGTATCAGACTGGTACAAAAGCCAAGAGTACACAAGCAAATAACAATCAGCATGGTACAAGGGTTAATGGAACCTAAGCAAATCCAGATTAGTGGTTCACATAAAGTGGTTATGAACAAGAAAACAACTAGATAAGGTAGTGGAGTCAAAAGAAAAGATGAATCCCTATCAGCAGAGTGCTGTCAAGCTATGTTGCAGAATCACTTGTGAGTTGTAAGTTTCTACTTGAAACTTAACCTCCAATCGAATGCAGTTGAGGCCACATTTTACTATTTTATGAGCAAGAAACCTCAATAACAAAACAACCCATCACTAACAGCTTATGGAAAGGCCATAGATAACTTACGTAGTAACAGTTGATGGCCGATATAGACGGCGAATGAATCTGTTGTGAGAATCTATCCTGTCAACTAGAGGCTTTGCATAGCCTGGGTAAGCACAGATCAGTGGCATTAGGTGAAATAAGCTTGGCTCTTGTTGTCAAACAATGCAAATAGTTGAGGAGATCAAACCTTCTAGACCAGCTGTAAAGAGAACAAGGTCAGCAAATTCACTGGTTCGCTGCAAAAACTCATGCAAACCAGGACGCTCAAAGACAGTTACACGATTTACCCTCGGCCTTCCTTCAGCATCCTGTAAACCATGAAACATAACTTCCTTTGAATCCGTTTCTGAAAGGTATGCTGGAAGAAGCAATGGATAAGCAAAAGGCACAAACGATACTGCATTATATTTGCCTTTTCAGTTGATATGCACTCCATGTCAAAGCAATTCAATCCTGCTTCAACAGCCTGGGTGCGCAGAGTAGCAGGAAGGCTCGATGACTCGTACGCGCTAACTAGAGTCTCATCCAAGTCAAGCACCACCTGAAGATTATGCAGATATCACATGAAGTTCATTCAAGCAGCGTTGATGATGATGACTAAAACAGGCAAACAGTAAATAAACTATAAAAAATTGTAGCCTAGAATCATTGTTAGTAGCGACCAGTTAGTCAACAGTAATGCCTAATAAACCATAACACACACCAGACCACCAAATCTCAAAATTGAACTTGCTGAAAAGCTGTGTAATGAGGACAACTTTTCAGTTTTTACGATTCAACTTTGTAGCTGCCTGCCGTGCACCCACACGAGTCCGGCCACAAAACCATATCCATTTAACCCGCAGTCAACTATTACGAATAATCTCATAATTCCATCTCATCCTTGACCTCCCCAAATTACCAAAGTCACCATCATTTCGCCTGCCCAGCAAGCCAAAGCATGGAAGCCCGTACCGTGAGCCGCCGGAGCGTCGGAGTCGACGCGTCGGCGGGAGCCTCGGAGGGGAGCTGCACGAAGGCCACCTCTGGCGACGGCTGCGCGTGGGCGGCGACTGGGAGCAGCGGGTGGCGGAGGCCCACGAAGGAGAGGAGCTGCGCCCAGGAGGAGGGCGTGCCGCCGATGATCCGGAGCAGGATCTGGAAGAGCAGGCCGAGCCACCCGGCCACCACCCGCCACGCCGCCGCCGCATGGCCCCGCTGCTGAACTGGCGCCACCTCCGCCGCCGCCGACATCTTTTCTGGAGGCGGAGACTACCCGGGAGGACGGAACGGGGAGGAAGCAATCATGAGAGAGTAGTCGCCTGGTCTGTCTTTCCTTTGCGTGGGGCCGCTTCGCTCGCCGGAACGGTGAAATCCGTGATAAGCCGAGTAAACCGATAAAATACGTCCTCGTGGCAGAATTGAAGTCGTTTCTACACGACCGAAAAATTCAAAAAAATGACACTAGTATATAATAGTCAGGACAGGTTAGTTAACAATATTATTTAACTTGTTCTAAATAATATATATATTTAAAACTGAGAAGATGTTCAGTTTATTCATATGAGAATAATATATTCATAAAAGTGTATGAACGTTGGAAATGACATATACATGACGCTATGGGATAAAACATTAAAGTTCATGCATATTCGCAGGACTTCTCTGCAGCAAAAGAATAATTGAAAGTCAGTATACAAGACAGATGAAAAAGCGGGCTCCTATCCGATGTTGGCGATTTTCAATTCTTGCGTATGATCTCCACCAGCGTTTTCACTATCTACTGTAAAATTTTTTTATAACAAACTATCTATTGTAAGTTGGATTGGATTAAGAAGAGCTCATTGTATTTAAAAATTTATAAAAGGGCACCTTGAAATTAAACAACTAAACGGTAAAACGGAGGACAATTTATCTTCATATGAATTAGGTGATCCATTGCCCAGGATTTACAGGGCATGTTTAGTTCTAAAAAATTCTCTCTCCAAACTTCACTATTCACCTATCACATCGAATCATATCAAATCTCTCTCCTCATACATGGAGCATTAAATATAGGTAAATTAAAAAAACTAATTACATAGTTTTGATGTACACGACGAGATGAATCTTTTAAGCCTAGTTAGGTCATGATAGGACAATGTTTACCACAAACAAACAAAATGTGTTATAGTGTCCGATGCGACTTTTCTACCAACTTTTCACCCCCTCTTTTCATGAACTAAACACCCCCATACCCACAACTAGTTGGATTGATTAGATCATTCTTCCTTATTATAATAATAAGAAAAAAACACTCCAAATTGTACTTACAGTTTTCTTGTAGACTGCTTTTCCTACATAGAAATAGACAAATTCTATGTTCCAAGGAGGAAGGGGTCCAATTTTTTATTTGAACAGTAACATTGTCCTTGGGTAGTTGGATGTGTTGCTGGAACTCTTCCTTTCCAAGCATGTAAGGTCTAGTTTGCTAACACGATTGATTTTGATTCAACTAGTTGGTATGGCACGTGTTTTAAAAAGAGCATGGGAAAAATCTTGAATTCAATAAGAAAGTTGATTGTAATTTAAAGAAAATGTTCAATTTGCAAGGCACACGATACAAGTTCTATAAACTTTATGCTCAACGCTTCTTCTCTTTTTGCGAATTCACAAATTGGAATCACAAACTCACAAACATTCGCTTGGAGCTCACCTTTCAGTGGCTCAGTAATCAACTGTTTTAGTACTACGTCAAATCAGAGAAACCGAAAAGAGAGAATAATGGATAAAATATCGAATTCAAGTGTATACTATAATATATAAATATAAGTAAATATTGCAAAGGTAAATAAGTAAATATTCGAGACCGAAATGTTCCAAACGATAATATAAAATAGAGACTAAACGTGCAATTGACACATCTACTCTAACTCATAGACCTCCGGAGGAGGTACCATTGTGTGATGAAGATCCAAATAACTATTTGGAAGCAGGTGGAAATAGTCATATATACATAACTTACCATATTGTACACTGCAAAAATGGAAAGGAAATGTAAAATTATTGGACTTAAATCCAAACATAATCATTAACTACCATCTATTTGAAAACTTGCTTAGGCTATATATACTAAATATGGCAATATTAAGGATACGTCATTGCAAGCAGAATTTACCATATTTTACACTGCAAAAATGGAAAGGAAATGTAAAATTATTAGAGCTAAACAAACATAATAATCAACTACCATCTATTTGAAAAATTGCTCGGATTATACATATTAAATATGGCAACGTAAAGGATGCGGCATCGCAAACAGAACTTACCATGTTGTACACTGCGATAATGGAAAGGAAATGTAAAATTGTTGGACTTAAATCCGGACGTAATCATCAATTACCGTCTATTTGAAAACTTAGTTAGATAATGCATATTAAATATGACAACATAAAGGGCACGACATTGCAAGCTGAACTTACCATATTGTACACTGCAAAAATGAAAAAAATATAAAATTATTGGACTAAATCCAAACGTAATCATCAACTACCATATATTTAAAAACTTGCTCATATTATACATATTATATATGGTAATATAAAAGGCGCGACATCGCAAGCAGAACTTACCATATTTTACACTGCAAAAATGGAAAGAAAATGTAAAATTATTGGACTTAAATCCAAATATAATCATCAAATACTATCTATTTAAAAACTTGCTCAGATTATACATATCAAATATGGCAACATAAAGGGAGCGACATTGCAAAGAGAACTTACCATATTGTACACTGCAAAAATGGAAAGGAAATGTAAAATTATTGGAGTTAAATCCAAACATAATCATCAACTACCATATATTTGAAAAATTTCTCAGATTATACATATTAAATATGACAACGTAAAGGGTGTGGTATCGCAAGCAGAACTTACCATATTGTACACTACAATAATGGAAAGGAAATGTTAAATTATTGGACTTAAATCCGGATGTAATCATCAACTCTCGTCTATTTGAAAACTTGCTTAGATAATGCATATTAAATATGGCAACATAAAGGATGCGACATTGCAAGCTGAACTTACCATATTGTACGCTGCAAAAATAAAAAAAATGAAAAATTATTGGACTAAATCCAAACGTAATCATCAACTACCATATATTTAAAAACTGGCTCATATTATACATATTATATATGATAATATAAAAGGCGCGGCATCGCAAGCAGAACTTACCATATTTTACACTACAAAAATGGAAAGAAAATGTAAAATTATTGGACTTAAATCCAAATATAATCATCAACTATTATCTATTTAAAAACTTGCTCAGATTATACATATTAAATATGGCAACATAGAGGGCGCGACATTGCAAGGAGAACTTACCATATTGTACACTGCAAAAATAGTTAGGAAATGTAAAATTATTGGATTTAAATCTAAACGTAATAATCAACTACCATATATTTGAAAACTTGCTCATTATATATATATATATATATATATATATATTAAATATGGCAACATAAAAGGCGCGGTATCACAAGCAGAACTTACCATATTGTACACTGCAAAAATAGATAGAAAATATAAATTATTGGACTTAAATCCAAACGTAATCATTAACTACAATCTATTTGAAAACTTGTTTAGACTATATATATAGATATATTAAATATGACAATATAAAGGACGCGACATCGTAAGCAGAACTTGCCATATTGTACACTGCAAAAATGGAAAGGAAATGTAAAATTATGGACTTAAATCCAAATGTAATCATCAACTACCATCTATTTAAAAACTTGCTCAGATTATACATATTAAATATGTCAACATAAAGGGAGCGACATTGCAAGCAAAACTTACCATATTGTACACTGCAAAAATGGAAAGGAATGTAAAATTATTGGACTTAAATCCGAACATAATCATCAACTATCATCTACTCTCTTCACTCGAAAAATAGACAGATTTATTTGTGTGTCAAATTTATGTTGATGATATTATCTTTGGTTCTACTAATGAAAAGTTTTGTGAAGAGTATAGTAGGATAATGACCAAGAGATTTGAGATGTCAATGATGGGAGAATTGAAATTCTTTCTTGGTTTTCAAATCAAGCAATTGAAGCATGGTACTTTCATATGTCAAACAAAGTATACAAGTGATATGTTCAAAAAGTTTGATATGGTCAATGCTAAACCCATCAAGACTCCAATGCCTGTGAATGGTCATCTTGATCTCAATGAAGAAGGAAAATCGGTCGATCAAAAGGTATATCGCTCCATGATTGGATCTTTACTTTGCCTTTGTGCATCTAGGCCCGATATAATGCTTAGCATGTGCATGTGTGCAAGATTTCAAGCCAATCCAAAGGAATGTCATCTAATGGTTGTTAAGAGAATCTTTAGATATCTAGTGCATACTCCGAACCTTGGCTTATGGTATCCCAAAGGCTCCACTTTTGATTTACTTGGCTATTCCGATTCGGACTATGCCAGTTGCAAGGTAGATCGAAAGAGTACAATGGGTACTTGCCAATTTCTTGGTAGGTCTTTGGTGTCTTGGAGTTCTAAGAAACAAAATTCCGTTGCGCTATCCACCGCCGAGGCCGAGTATGTTGCAGCCGGTGCTTGTTGTGCTCAACTACTTTGGATGAGGCAAACCTTGAGTGACTTTGGATGTGAGTACAAAAATATCCCTCTCTTGTGCGACAATGAGAGTGCCATTAAACTAGCAAACAATCCCGTTCAACACTCAAGAACCAAACACATTGACATTAGACATCACTTCCTTAGAGATCATGAAGCCAAATGAGATATCGTTCTAAGCCATGTAGGAACCGATAAACAACTAGCCGATATCTTCACCAAGCCTCTTGATGAGCAAAGGTTTTGTTCTTTGAGGAGTGAGCTAAATATCTTGGATTCTCGTAACTTGGCTTGACTTGTTGCATACACAAGTTATTTGTTGCCTAGTCTAGAAGAAAAACTGTTTTATCCTTCTTGTGTGAGTTTTTCAAAAAATCTTTGGATCTTGTGATCGGTGGATCATTCCTTGTCTCAAAAGATCATAGTTATGTGTTGATGATTGTGGCTGATCTCTTTGAGTCAAGGGTCTTACATGTCCATAGGCAATATCTCTAAAAATCTTCCATCAAATCTCATCTCGAAAATCCTTATCAAATCTGTTTTCTGAAATCCCGGATCTTCCGACACACCATCGGATCTTACCCAATGAAGTTCCGGACAGCTCTGCCTCGCTTCGTTCTCTATCGGTTTTCTTTCGTAACTTCCAGTCGTCGGATCTTCCGACGGTTAGTCGGATCTTCCGGACCTGGGAAAGGCCGGAACTTCTGCTGGAACTTCTGGTTACTTTCTCCAGGGTCGGATCTTCCGACTGTGCGTCGGATCTTCCGGCCTGCTCGCGAGTATAAATATCTGGCATGAACCGTTACTTCCTCTATTCATTCCATTCTCTTCCCAACTGCTTCCTCTCACTCACTCTCCACCCGTGCGGCGCTTTTGGAGTTCAACCAAAGGATTGTTGATCTTTGTGGCTCATTCGATTCTCCCCATCTTGAAGAACTCAATCCCCTTCGGATCTTCCAAACTTTTCGCGGGAAATCTCAAAGGTATCTCATTCAAACTTCCCGTCGCCCGATCTATCAATGTAGAAGGTTCTAGTGGATTTCCCTTGGTGAATATCTTCATATACATGTCTAAAACACTTCCCTATGATCTCATAACTTTTGGTGGGCTAGAAGTTCGATTCCCAAATTTTTAGGTCATCCCCGATTTTGTCGGATCATCCGACTATGCGTCGGAAGATCCGAGCCTCGGATCATCCGACACATAGCCGGAAGATCCGACAGACCTGGGGCACTGACTCTTTAGTTTGAACTCTCTCTTCATCGTCCATCTGTTGATCCTTTCTTGTTATCTGTCTAGATGGGTCGTATGAAGCACACTGAGAAGAAGAAGTCAACTTTACAAGCCCGACCTAGCTATGGAAGAAATATTGGCTCACCATCTGACACCGAGTCCAATTCTGACAATGAGACAAGAGAGCAAGGAAGAGGCAAACGAGTAAAGAAACAACTTGCCACAAGGACTGTTAGAGGAAGGGGGCCTTCTAGTGGTGAAGGACGAGGAAAGGAAATTCAGACCACCTCCTCTCCTCCACGTCCAAGGACCAAGAGAGCTAACCGTGAGGAACATACTGGGTTAGAATACAATGATGACATTGATCTATCTACTCTTGCTTAGAATTTCATATCCACTACTATTCCATTTCATCATCCGAGTGATAGAGCTTTGATAAATTTCAAGTCTGCAGCCAATAGCATGAAACCACTTCGGTTTAGTGCACATGAGGACCCTAGATCCATCATCTCCAAGCAATTCAAGGGTGATCCTCGTTTTTGGCTGCCTCATCAAGCGGATTGGTATGAGTCTGTGATTCTAAAGATGGGTAGGCTGTGTACACCCATGTATTGGGTGGATTGGAATTATTTGAAGGGCATGCCACCGCCACTGAAGCCAGTTGTTGATGATGTTTATGAGCGGTGTGTTGAGATGGATGTGGCCAACATCATGGCCTTTGAGTGTGCCTACAATGAAGAAGTGATTGCTCAGTTCTATGCCACTCTGTGGATTGATCAGGAGAGGGATGAGATGCATTGGACTCTTTGTGGCAAACGCCTATCCATTTCCTTACATGCTTTTGCGGGGCTTTTTGGGTTAGCTGAGGAAACCGCCTATGCTCACACTATCAATGATCACAACAAGGTAGATCTTCATCAAGGGCGTGAGATTGATGATGCGAAGCTCGCTTTCATGTATGATGGGGCTTATGGAGCCGTTGTCTTTGGGAAGTACAAAGGTCTCTCTCCGTTTTACAAGTTGCTTAATCAACTCTTTAGGGGAACCTTGTATCCTAGGGCAGGTGATGCTGATAATATTTCCAAGAGGGCCAAGAACTTGTTGTTTCAGATGGCCCCCGGCAAGCCCAAGTTCAAAGTGTTCAACTTCATTTGGAATGAAATTATCTTGTGCTCCCATGAGTTATCTAGTGGCCGCCACTTTGCTCCTTACATATTCCATATGATTAAGCATGTGACTGGAGTAAACATTATAACTGACAAGCCTCACTTCCCATATCACTCTCCCCAAGGCAAAATTGAGCAACTGTTAAAGATCAAGGTCAAGCCCTATGAAGGCGTCCGTGCTCCGACTACTACTCATGGTGCTTCTTCTTCTCGTGCACCTCCTCCTTCAGAAGGTCCATCTTCCTCTCGTGGTGCTCCTCTTGGTCCCAAGAGCAAGAAAGGGAAGCTAGACTTTATTGTGCAAGGGCTCTTCGCTTGTTTCACCGCTTGCTCCTATCAAGCCAAGAAAGCTCATGAACGTGACATTCGCTTGGATGAGGACATGTGCAAGCTTGACAAGCAACACAAAGAACTCTTGGATCACTATCAATTGCATCATTCCCCCGTTCGCCAGCCTAGAGAGTTCTCTCCTCCTCCTTAGTTCTACAATCCTTGGGGGGCTAATACTCAAGAATATGTCTTTGGAGCCCCTCAACAATATGATGAGGATGAGATTGAAGAAGTGGAAGAGGAAGACACCGACGACGAAGAGGAATTCTACCAAAGCGAGTCAGAAAACGAAGAAGAAGCCGGTGACGATGAGAACGATGACGGTGGTGATGATGGTGACAATGGCGAGGACAATGATGATGGTGGTGTCGGGGACGACGATGAAGCCACTGAGTAGCTCCCTTTTTGGTCCTTGATGACAAAGGGAGAGTGAATTGGATAGAGGCCCATCATTATCTTTTATCCTTTATTCATGCTTTAGCTTGTGCTTGTGGACTTGTAAGAACTTTATTTTGAGTTATGTGTGGTGTGCCAAGTGAGAACCTTTATGTTTGTAAGACTTATTTATAATTCATGCTAGTGTGATGTTGAACTTGATGTCATTTTCATGTGATGCTTATGGATGGTGTAATGTTATTTCTCTCTTTAATGATTGTGAATATATGTCATACGCATCACGGATTTATTGTCACACTTGAGCACATGGATGAAAAGGTTGATTAGGAAAGTTTTGCTTAAATTTGTGCAAAAGCATTTTAGGATTTTTAAGTTAAAAAATGCACAAATTTAGGGGGAGCTTTTCTAGCTATTGTTGGATGTGAAAAACATGAATCTTATTCTTATCTTGTAAAACAAAATTGATATTGTCATCAATCACCAAAAAGGGGGAGATTGAAAGTGCATCTAGGCACTTAATCTATTTTGGTGATTAATGACAATAGAAATTGGGATATAATGCTTTGAATGAGTTGTGCAGGAATAAAATGAAAGAAAAGAAAAGAAATGTGAAAAGAAGGTCCCCAATTCGATTTCTTATGGTGGTGAACTCGATCGAAGA
Source organism: Echinochloa phyllopogon (assembly GCA_033239725.1). Taxonomy (NCBI): domain Eukaryota; kingdom Viridiplantae; phylum Streptophyta; class Magnoliopsida; order Poales; family Poaceae; genus Echinochloa; species Echinochloa phyllopogon. Next base: position 22,867,730 of record BTCW01000012.1, read on the forward strand.
ATTTAATTTGATTTTCGGTTTGAATTTGAGTATAGGACCACCGTACTATCAAGGGGGACGTGTTCGACAAATTCTAGTTGTTTAAGTGCTATGCTTGAGATGAAAATCCACTTGAGAGACACATAAAGTCACATTCACATATTGTCTGCTTGGTCGGAACTTAGGTCGGAAGATTCGACCGGAAGTTCCGGCTGGCTCGGTTTTGAGTTGTTTCCCGTCGGAAGATCCGATCCTAGCATCGGAACTTCCATCGGAAGATCCTACACTGTGTCGGATCTTCCAGGACTTAGCCAGATTTCAGCATTTCTGTGTGTCACATGCATGTTCTGACCCCTGGCTGGAAGATCCGACCGGAAGTTCCGGCCAGCTCGGTTTGGATTTGTTCCGGGGCCGGAAGATCCGACGCCTGTCGGAAGATCCGACGCCTGGAACTGTTCTGAGGGCGTTCTTGCTATGTAGTGTCATTTTGCCGGATGTTCCGGCCCTCACCGGAAGATCCGACACTCTGTCGGAAGATCCGATGCCTGGACTTTTTCTGGGGGTTTTCTAACACTAATCTGTCACTTTTCGGAAGATCCGACTCATGATTGGAAGATCTGATACCCCTTCGCAGAATGCATAACGGTCACATTTTGGGGGGTTGGTATATATACCCCCTCACCCCCCTCATTCATTGCTGCTGCCTCCACTGACCTAACTCGTGACAAGCACCCACTTGAGCATTCATTTCACTCTTCTACTCCTTCCCAAGCTTGATTCCTGCAAGGGTTCATCTAGGGTTTGAGTGAGAGAGAAGATTGAAGGTGTGAAGCTTGTGCTAACCTTGGGCCCTCACTTGTTCATCTCGTGAAGCACTTGAAGCAACTTTGATTCTTTGATTCGCGTTTGTTACTCTTGGAGCTTTGCTCCTAGACGGTTAGAGGTGCCGGTGAGCTCCCATTCCTTTGTGGTTGAGCCCCGGAAGTTTGTATTACCCTTCTCTTTGTGAGAGTCAATAGTAAGTGATTCAATCTTCCTTTGTGGTTGATTGAGGGAGACTTGGGGCTAGTGTGACAGCCCGGCTCTTTGTGAGCTTCTCAACGGAGACGTAGCTCCTTTGTGGAGTGAACTTCAGAAGTAAATCTATTGTCTCTTTGTGCTCATTTGTTTTATTGTTGGATTTGCTTGATTTGATCCGATCTACTTGCTTGTTGTTATTCTATTGCATTGATCATATCTAGAAGGCTCTATACACTTTTTATCACACTTCTATTCAAGTAGAATATCTGAAAAGTGTTCTAGAACTCAAATTACGAGGTAAAGTTTTTATCCCGTCGGAAGATCCTACACAGTGTCGGATCTTCCGGGGGTCGGAAGATCCGAGACTGCGTCGGATCATCCGACGTCTGACAGTTTTCAGAGCAATTTTGCAGAAATTTTTACAGGGCCTATTCACCCCCCCTCTAGGCCTAGTGTTGATCCTTTCAGTAATTATGACTTCAATTTGGACACAATCATTAACTAAGGAAACCTATCATATGTTTGAAAACCTCCTCAGATTGTATATATTATATTTGGATAGTCTAGTATGGTAATTGTCACACCCGGATTTTCACAAAAACCCGAATGCGGCCATATGTTTACCCAGGAAGTTGTAGTGCACATATAGTGAACAAATATGATAGACAGAGAACATATGCTAGAATAAATTCTTCATTAAATAAAATATTTACATCAGAGTGCTTCATAAATGATCTAAACAATAACAGCGGAAGACTAATAAAACTCTCAACTAATGGAGCCGCAATCCACAGGGACTCTGACTGTGAGATCACAACTCAGTAGTACGGTAAATCTTCTAGAAACTCAGCAGCAGACTCATGCCTAGCCCAATCTGTTTACCCATCCGGGATTTTGTTGAATAAAATAGCAAGTGTAAGTAAATAATTACTTAGCAAGTATAGCACGGGTGTGAAGGCTCAAAATAGGCTAGACACGGCTTAACAACATTAGCATTTTTAGTTGGTTCATTTTATTATTAACCAAATTACTACAAGTGAGTGAAACCCGGTTGCAACCCAATTAATAAAGTATAAGTGACATTAAACATGAATGAACATCATCTTCTAATAAAAAAGGATCCAGACCGCTCGTGACCCTGAGCAAGGCTATCATGATAGATTTTACACTCTGCAGAGGTTTCGCCATTTACCCACCAGTCGCGTAAAAGCTCAAACGAACTTTAAACCCAACCACGCCGAGGTGGATCAGACCTCACAAATCACACTACCGAGGTGTGACCGCATAGGGACGCTACGAGGTTTTTCACAAGACACCATAACAAGACAGTGGCTGATTATGGTACAGCACAGGCAGCATGACCCAAGCACCGAGATTGACGTACGCCTACGGAGTCACACCATATGGGGGTCAATGGCATCCAGAGCGTGGGCATCTCACTCAACAATGCGCAACGTGTAGAGTTCCCCGTCGTAGGGACTCCCAGCACGGGACTGTGCCTCACGGGGGCATAGCCGACGGATCACCCGTCCTCGGTGGATCAAGACATACTCTCACCCATGTTTCCCATAACGCCGACAGCCACTCCGGTAACCACTAGCAAGCTAGAGACGTACAAGTTACTTGACCAAGACCAGAGCCATAATAGTTCTAGCGGTGGCGACAGGCTCCTGGGTTGCCGCTTTAAGAACCGGACCTTACGGAGAGACACTAGAACAAAGCACGAAGCACATGTTCTAGCTCCCTAAACCAAGTTGCTAAAAAAAGCATATTTTATCATAAATGTTAAAGTGAACCATTAAGTCAATATTAACAATTAAATAATAATGATAGTAGCTGCGCATAGCAAAGATTCTACCCATATGCAATAACCCAAGGTAATCAAAGGATAGGAGTAAACAAACTAGGTACAACCTTAATAGGACAATAATTTAGACACATGCATATGAAAGTAAATGTATATAAAGAGTGTGTTTAGGTAGCTGCTGCTGCTGCTGTGGGTCCTGCTCCGGAAAGTCTCCCACGTACACGAAGTCCAACGCGAAAGGCTCACCGACTGGACACGAATCACCATACAAGCGAGCATGCAAACCAATACATGCAAAAAAATAATAATCTATTAGAACAGTACACCAAACAGTAAAACAGTACAAATAAAGCTTTTAGAAATATTCTACGCTTCACTACGAACACATGAGCGCGAAAATCACACTAATCGGAGCTAAAACGGAAAAGATATGGCTTTTCTAAGTTCTAAGGACCTGCTGGCAATTTTAAAAAGATTCCAGGGGCTTAATTGAATAAAACCAAGGACCTATACGTAATTATGCTTAAAAACCGAAGGTCTAACGCATAAAAGTACTCAAACAGGACCGTGGGTTTGAAAACTCAAAAGCTCAGGGGGTTATTCAATAAAACAGGACCTACTAGTAATTATTTTTCAACGGTGATGGACGGCGGGTTGATTACCAATCTTAGAGGGGTTCTTTTGTAAAATGGGCAAGGTTGACCGGTATGGGGGGAACTCGACTCGGGCTGGGGGAAGTGTGGGCCGTTGGATTTAGATCCAACGGCTCTGGCTGGATCGGGCAGGAGGAGGCGGTCGCCAGTCAGGGGCCACGGCGGTGCCGCCTGCTATCACGGCGAGGCTCGCTAGAGTTGAGGCCAAGTTGAGCTACGCGCCACCATTCGTTGCACGGCTTGGTCCTACAGCTACGGGAGCGAACGGCGAGCACAGCTAGGGGGTCCAAGTTACCGATTTCTCGCCGGGGGCAGCGGGCAACGGTGATCGGCGGCGCTGAGCGACGGTGAGCAGCGGTGAGGGGGTGTCGGGGCACGGGAGTGAGCGGGAAGAGGCTCGGGGTGATGCTCACCTCCACGCGGAGCTGTTCCAGGGGTCGAGGATCAAAGAGTTGCACCGGAGCGGTGGGTGGACGTCGGCGGCGGAACTCCAAAGGCGGCGGCGGCGCTGGCTAGGCAGGGGGAAGCGCTGGAGGGCTGGGAGCTCGGTGGGAGTGCTTGACGTGGGGTTTGGGGCTCTGGGGGGCAGTTTAAATAGCTCGGGAGGGGGGAAACTTGCCCTGGCGTACGCGCGCGAATTGAGGCGGCGGCCGGCGATTTCCTTTCGCGCGGGGAGGTGGCTTCCATGCGGGGAGCGGCGCGGAAAAGGAAGGGAGGGGAGGCAGGAAGCTTCGGCGAAGCTTCATGGTGGTCCACGGCAGCGCGGGGAGGCGGGCCCGGCCGGACTTGCCATCGGCAGAGGCGCTCGGGCACCATTCGCGCGGCGAGGAAGAAGGAAGGTGGAGGAGCTGACGCGTGGGCCACTGCTGTCAGCCAGAGAGGGAGAGAGGGAAGTGGGGGCGCGGGGGAGAAGATTGGGCCACTGCTCGGCTTGATTCGCGCGGGGCTGTGGTGGGGGAGTGCTGGTGGGCCGAGCTGGCTGGGCTGCGGGGGAAGCTCGCGGGGCTGGGCTGGCGCTGGCCTTGGAGCGGGCTGAGCGGAGCTGCTGGGCCGCGGGAAAAATAAGGAGGAGGGACTGGGCTGAGCCGAGGTAGAGAGTATAGGGAGCGAAAATGGTTTGAGATAAAAGATGGAGGGGCAAAAACGAACTCTGACCGAAAGAACTTTTTATATGGCTCAATCAAGGTGATTTAAATTTGAATTTAAATAAATTTAAATTCTCGTTTGAACCACAAGCAATACAAAAATAAATGCAACAGCATGAATGCAACAAAAATATTTCTACAACTTATATTTGATTTTAATATTCATAAATAATTTATTTAGCCTATATTAAATATGAACAACTTAAATAAATACCAATTAATTACTAAAAATTTTAAATAGGCAATTTTTGGGTGTTACAGTAATTATTAGATTTCAATCCGGACACAATCATCAACTAAGGAAACCTATCATATGATTGAAAACTTGATCAGATTGTACATATTAACTATGGCAACACATTGGACTTAAATCCAAACGTAATCATCAACTACCATCTATCTGAAAACTTGCTCAGATTATACATATTAATTATGGTAACAGATTGGACTTAAATCCAAACATAATCATCAACTACCATCTATTTGAAAACTTGTTAAGATTATACATATTATTAAATATGGCAACATAAAGGGCGCGTGGGTAGATTTAGGTGGACCCGATTTAAGTGAAAAAAGTTCTGGGTTTTGGGGGGAATTCTCTTCCGAAGGGCGACAAAATGGGTCTCCCTCCTCCCCTTTCGTAGTCCTTTTTTCATGACAGATGGGTTCTCTGTGAGGTGGGGGTGGGCCTAATCTTGGTGAGAAGTGTTTTCAAATCTAATTCTCTTTATAGTATAGATTTCCCTACTTCAAGTAGACCAAGGACCTTCAATCAATTACAGCCGGTTCGGCCAAAAACGCGGAGGAATTAGATATTGCTTGGTTTGCTTTCACTTTTGCCATCCACAGCTTCTCTTTAGAGCATGTTTAAGCCAAGCCATGTAGAGGTGCAATAGTGGAGGTGGTGGGACCCAGCAATAAAAAATAGAGGTCAAAAGATCTTGCAGGCGCGGAGGAACGAATGTAGTGAGACTGAGCAGTAGGACAAATCTTGAAGCGCGTGAACAGCCGACGACTGCTGCGACAAGCAAATTTCTCTCTCCTCACCTCTCTCTCCTCCGGATCAGCTTGTACCTGCTCTTATGGGTCCTCGCAAAAAAAAATCATTCGTCATCGTCCTCATTACAGCAACAATCGCGTGATCACATCAAAGTGGGCCACATTTGCCGTCCCCTTCATCATCTAGCTGTGCTCTATGATCGACCCGATGCATCTATGATGGAGCCACACGTGTCCTCGACTACTGAACTGCACAAGGGCATGAGCAATGTATACTACTCAAGTAGTAAGCAAGAGTGGGCCCCATGACAGTAGGAAATAGTTGTTGTGAATTTCACAGTGTATATCTAAAAAAAGGTAGTAACAGTCGGTTCATGAATGAATAAAAAAATTTAGTGTCTGAGAGAATTGGTGGTGCAACAGTCTCCATAGAGGGAGATGGGGGTGTTTGGCAGAGAGATGAGAGACAAGAATAATGTTCTAAGTCACTATTACCAGGTCACAAGCTTACTGTCAGCTTTTACTACTACCATCTTTCCTACCTGCCTCCACAGTGGTAAAGTGGGTAATAGGCTCTCCTACTTGCTGCTTTTCTTCTCCACTGCGGGTGCCCTAGGGGCAGGCCGAACGCACCACGGTGGAGTGCTGCCCCAAGGACCACGTCGGCTCTTTGCATCCATGTCACGGTGAACAATAGCCTCGCAGAGGCTCAGAGATACCTGCAGAAGGAGTAGTGGTTTCATCTGACAAAAGGACGGAGCAGCAGTTCAAGACTGCGTTGGGAGAAAAAGAGTTGCTCTAGCCTCTGACAAAAGGACGTTACATGAGAAAAAGTAACGGCAATAAAGAAAGGGTGGGTGAGGAAGTAAATCAAGTACATGTTAGCTTGCCTTGTGAAAATGAAGGTTTCCACCCATCTAGATCTACGTGGAACGTGCTTTTGAGCTGAGGCCACTGGTACTGTTAGCTTGCATTGGGCTTGCCCTAACTGAAAACGCTGTTCTCCTGTGCTGGCATTCAGTTCACTTCAGCAGTTCAGCGTCAGGAATGAGCAGGCACTACGGCCCCATCGGCTTCCTCGCGGACACGTACAGCGAACGAGTTGCCATCACCGACCGATCGCGATCGCGTACGGCGCAGAAGCCACGGCACCGCCGCGATGGTCAGCACAACACCAGCGACCGACCCCGTCGGATTGTTTTAGCCTTTTAGGCAACAGACAGCTCGTGTGCCCGCCCGGCTCGTCTCCTCTTTCTTTCCCCTGCGCGGAAGGAAGGAAAAAAACGCGAGCCAGCGCGGCGCACGGGGACGCCCCCAATCCGCCTTGACCGTTGGCGGCGGCTTCGGCATCCCAAATCAGAGTCTCCCCGCTCCTCGGCAAGCGGAGCAATCGAGGGTGATTGATCCGCCGAGGCGGAGAGAGCGAGCATGGTGAGGGCCCTCCACAGCTATTCCTCCGTCAAGGACGTCGCCTACAGGTTCGTCCCCTGCTGGCTGCTGCTCACTGGGCTAGTTGGATCGAGAACCAAACAAAACCCTAGGCTTGCTGGATAGTCTTTCGAGATCTCTGTCTTTGATTAGTTCATTTCCTTTTTCTAGGAAACGGCCCTCTTTTCGCTCCGCTGGTGTTTTTCACCTGATTTTTTTGTCCCCCAAGGCCGACTTCTTGCCTGGCAAATTTGATCTGTGCTGGGTGTTCTTGGGGAGTCAATCTGGAATCAAGTTGTTCGGTTCAGGTGATGGTAGTTTCATTTGGTTTTAGTTAGTGTTGCTTGCATGTGATTAGTGGCCTTCTTACGAGTTACGAATTAAACTGGATTGGTCAGATAAAACTATAAAAGAGCACACAAATTATGTAACCACAGTGAATCCGTTGCTCATTCGGTATTTAGAAGAACAAGAACCCTTGTGATTGCAGTATAGTATGACATGTGAATCTAACACCGAGTGGAAATTAACGTGGGCCCATGAAAATTGGCTCCTGATGCTTACAAATGATAGGGATTAATTTAGACGTTATGGATTGAATTGTAAGTATGGTAGTTTCAGTTGGGAAAGCATGTAGGCCAAATTTTGGTGACATCTTTTAATTTGTTTCTTACTTGCAGCTGTGGATACTGCGGCTATGCATTAAACTTGAGCTCCTCTACACGGAACACGGCAAACATTGGATCCAAGTATGGCAAGCAGATCAGGAAAGGTGTTGTCTCATTCTTTGCAATTGACGAGAGTCGTTTTACACAAACCGATGAGGTGAGCTGCATGCCATACTTCCATTCAAGCCGTTCATGGGGCTTCTTCAGAAACAGGACGCGATTGCTCTGCCGGAAGTGCGGTGGACATATTGGTAATGCTTATGAAGACGAGGATTCCACCTTGTGCGAGGGCTCAGACGACCTGGACTTGAGTTCCAAGGGCAGCAGCACATCCACTCGGAAGAAATATGTTATCAAGATTAATGCGCTACAGCCCTCATCGGACGACAACTCCGCTGCTCTCCCCGCGATGGCAATCTGAACTCTGTACTGCAGCCATGCGTACCTTTTTGAATCCACTGAACTGCAAACAGATAAATGCAGAACCAAGAAGTGCTCAATATTGTCAGGGCCATAATTTGCTAAGTTTGTTCTGTTTCCGACTTCTGTTAGCTCATACTTAGCTACTCCATTTCCCTTCTGCAGCAGTGTTAGTGTATATCTTGACAGGACTAGTGAATTTTGATTGTGTTCATACTACTGTAAAATGATAGGGTTTTTCTCTTCTGTTCGACTGTACCTTTGCCTCCAGTGTGTTGGCACTATGTTCTCAAGTTGACTGCTGTTACAATTTTGAGACTTCTTGAATTAGGTACTCAATTTGATATACATATGCCATTGTGTTTCTGAATGTGCACAGGTGTGAGCAGATTTTTGGTTTATATTTTAGAAGCTACATCAAAGAACAGATTAACCGTATTGTACTCATTTCATTCATTTTCTGGTAAGCTGTGTTGCTATATGTATTAGAGTGGATTGTTCGATAGGCCCATGGAGATAACATCTAACTTGATCCAGTTCATGACCACATTTTCCTTGAGTCTGTCCTTCAGGCATTACTCAGCATTTTTTCCCTTTGACATCACATGAAAAGGAAAAGAATTTGTATCCTGATGATTTGGTCTAAGTATTTGATCTTCCAGACATCATTACCAATTCTAACATCCCATTGTGATACTGGTGGGCACAGAACCAGAACATGATTTTGCTAGTATTCCAACTTCCAATTGAATCCTTGCTGAAACATGGAAAAACTAGCACACTGCAAATCTACTTTTCATGTTCAAAGATGACATACTGTAAATCTATTACTGAAAAAGGAGCAAATCTGAAGTGAAATTCACCAGGACAACCATATTGAACATGGAGTATCTGCTAGCCTAGCAGCCTAACAATCGCATTCAAACAAACCAGGCACTAGTTATTACTTCACTTTTTGCGGTGCAAAACTGCAAACAACTCCTGAATAATTCAATTGCACAAGAAACAGAACCAGAATGTCTAGTTTGCAATCATCACCACCCCAGGATTCGCAGGACTGCTTGTTTGTAATGGTAAAGATGAATCACAGTGATGCACGGAACACATGTTTCATTGTTATAGAACATCACAAGTCGCACGAGCTTGATTTCCAATGTCAGACGCTAACGTCATTTCATAACTGTCTCATGATTAAGATAGACCTACTACAGCCAGAGATGGAACTAAACAAGCGAGTCTGAAACTTTCTTGACTGCAAGACTTGTGAGCACGGCCAGACAACGTCGGAGCTGCAGAAGGGAGACAGCAGGGGGGCTCATCACCCTAGCCGCCGAAGCCGTAGAGGGTGCGGCCCTGGCGCTTGAGCGCGTAGACGACGTCCATAGCGGTGACGGTCTTGCGGCGGGCGTGCTCGGTGTAGGTGACGGCGTCGCGGATGACGTTCTCGAGGAAGATCTTGAGCACGCCGCGGGTCTCCTCGTAGATGAGCCCGGAGATGCGCTTCACGCCGCCCCTCCTCGCCAGCCGCCGGATCGCCGGCTTGGTGATGCCCTGGATGTTGTCGCGCAGCACCTTCCGGTGGCGCTTCGCGCCGCCCTTGCCGAGCCCCTTGCCGCCCTTGCCGCGCCCAGACATGCTTGCCGACGACCGGGTGGGCGATGGATTCCTCGAAGTGGATTGGAGGTGGGGATTCAAGGTGAGATTTGCGCTTGGGGTGGAGATTTGGGGGAGGAGGGCGAGGGGTTTAAAAGGAGGCGAGAGGTGGGAGGAGGGGAGTGGCTGCCGTTCGATGCGGAAGGAATGGATGGCTGGGATGGGGACGCGGGCGGGATGCCGCGGATCGATGACGTGGCGCCAGGCGCGGATCGGTGAGTTGGCGGGGGCTCTGAAATTTCGTACGAGGCGGCGCGCGGGCTTGAAGTCTGGGGACGAAATTTGGAGCTGCGTCGCGGTTTCGTCGAGAGCTTCATTCTGGAACTGCAATATTTGGCGCCACTGAACAAATGAGGAGTTTTATTGTCATAAAGATTTCTTGATTTTTTCGAACTTACGATAACAGGGTAGATTTTTATATATAGAAAGCTAAAAAACTATATGTTTATTTCTGTTTTGCTGAAATTGCACTATTTTGTACCGTTCGTAAAAAAAACTGACGCCCACGCTAATTATATATTTTTTAATCTTGATTGCCTCCAATGAAAAATGTCCTGTTCGCTTTTATCTTTCCAGGTACTCTAAGACTGTCTCCAACGGAGCAGCCATCCCGCGACCCAAACCCATTTTAGCTCACGTACAGTGCTCCCATTTTAGGTCACGTTCTTTTAGGTTACCAAAACTGTCTCCAACGGAAGACCCAAAGCGGACACCCATTTTATCTACCGGCCTCACCGTGACCCAAAAATGGCTCTGTCTCTCTCCTAGCGCGGCGGTGATGTGCATGCGGGAGGAGGGCGCGGCGGCGCCCTGGCCGGATCCCTGCTCGAGCGTCGGGGCGGGGGCGGTGGGCGGCCGGCGACGAGCGTGGCGGGTGGCGCGGCGGGCGGTGTGCCGGTCCTCCATGGCGGGCGGTGGACCTCCTCGGTCGGCGCCGCGAAGCAACCTCGCGGCGCGACGGGTCCATGGCGGCCGACGCTCGACGGTGACCTCGGCGATCGGAGCTCGGTGGGGACCTCCTCCTACAGCGCTCGCACGCGCAAAGCCCCGCGGCGGCGCTCGCCTGCGCCCGCGGTGGCTGCCGGCGGCGCTTGCCCACGCGACGACCCGCGGGTCCGCGGCGGCGCGTGACCGGCCCGGCGAGGCGGGTCCGCTATGGTGTGTGACGGGTCCGGCGAGGCGGAGTGCGGCCGGCGAGGCGAGGAGGAAGGGACGGGAGGATGGGTCCTCTGCTTTTGTGTCGCTTGTTAGAGAAGGAAATATTTGATAGCTGACTTCTTCACTGTGCGTGACCCAAACCAGATCTCTGTTGTTGGAGACAGCCTAACTATTTGCAGTCTTGGATAGTTAAATACACAAGAAACTGACCTTCATACAAAATAGTCATGGTCTCCCGGTAGCAACTTCTTAAAAAATGGAAATCCGGCTTCACCTTTTTTTTCAAGAAGAAGGCATTAGTCTAGATATTACATAACGAAGCGTCACACTACATGAACTCATAAATAAAAGTGTTCAAGAAAAAAACTCAGAAGCCAATCCAAAGACCATCTATTGGAAGTAAACTAGCAAACACATACTCACTTTGTTTTAAAATACACGTCATTTTAGTTTTGTATTAAATCAAACTTGTATATAGTTATAATTAGATCTATAATAAAAAAATATTAACATATTCAATGCCAATTAAATGTACTAACAAGACATATTTCATGATAGATTTACCAAAAAAATATTCCATGCTGTAGATATTGGTGTACCTTTTATGTAAAACTCGGTTAGAAATAGAAAAATTGACTTAGAAAGTAATCTACATTTTGGAATAGATGAAGTGTACTCTGTATAGCTGTATCACACATGCTATTTGCATAGTAGTAGGTTAGTTTTCAAAGCTATGACTATCTATATCCTTCATGCCCTACGTGGAGTGGTTGCCGAACCTTCGTGCCTTATCAAGTTTCCAGTCCTCGACTCAACACTCATGCCGTATTTTTTTGGATTGTTTCAAGATCTAACCGATGCTTTCTTTCCAGTGATAGGCGACGTGTCTGTCGACGGCGAGGCGCATGTGGTGACTTCGTCAATCTTGATGTTTGTTAGGCACAATCTCTCAAATATGCTCATAGAATATAATTTATGTGTGTATATTTAAAGGGTGAGTGTACTGTGCTGAGAGATTTTGCGTCTGTACTCTCCCCTTACATGGACGGCAGTTTGTAGTTTTGATTATAACTGAGGTTGATACATATTTGCAAAATAGACAACGATTTGTTAGAAGATGCAAGTTGTTCTTATAAAACTGTTGGCTCGCTCTTTGTTGGGGGCGATCATTAGGGGTACCCAAACCAATGAGATAATCAACCTTGTTACAACACCAAAATCATGGCCATATCAATAAAAAGAAAGGCAAGTTAAGGCCCATGGCCCAGCAAAGGGCGAAGGCCCAGATGAGACACCCCGTGGGACGCCTCGACGCACGCCTCAACCTCCGCTTCGCTCGAGCGAACCGATCCCTCGAGCGAACCGGAAAACTCCGCCTCGGTGGAGGCCTGAGGATCGAGCCTCGAGCGAATCGGAAAGCTCCACCTCGGTTGAGACCTCCGCTCCGACAAACGATTAATGACGCTCATCACCGCCGTACATCCAAAGTCAAAAGACAAATCTCTCGCCATGCCGCTCTGACATCCACGACCCCCCCATCGCGTCCGCAAACTCCCATCACTATGCTGCTAGTCGAGGCTCTGTGCGGACAGGCCGACACTGTGCGAACAGAGCACATCGCTCCGAGCTCCTGTGCTACCAACTCCGATGACCCGAAGCCCTCAATCGGGCGGAAGAGACCCTCGAGCACGAAGCAGGAGAAGGAAAGGACGGCGGAGGCATGGCGGGCCATCCCGAGCACTATGCGACCATCCCTGCCGTTGTGCGGACATGTCACCACTGTGCGAACAAGACCGGATCACTCCGACTCCCTGTGCTACCAACTCCCATAGTGATTTTTCACAGAACGAGCAACACTCAGCCATGGGTGACCCTCGAGCTGGTGTACGGGCGAACCATCACAGCACTCGGGTCATTTCAGCTCCTCGAAACCACTCCCTGGCATCATCACCAGTACAGGAATCCCTCACAGGGACGGCAACGCCGGATAACAGTGGCCAAGGATGAAGAATCACGCCCGGCGCCACTCCTACTACTATGCAGTAACTATGCCTGCACAGCGACACACGCCTGTAATCCCTCCTCCTTGGCCTATAAAAGGAAAGAGAGGGTTGAACACAAAACACGGGCACATACTGCGTAAACCACGATGTTGGCACTCCGCCTCAATCATCCGGGACTTGGAGGTCTAGCCTCTTCTCCCAACCTGCTTGTATCCCCTACTACTTGCAGTCCGGTGCAGGATAATACATCGCACGCATCACCTCGCTGGAAGTACGGTCTTGCGACCAGAACCAGAATAAATCCGTGTCTTGCATTACCTTCTGCATCAACCATCAGGGGAGGGAACACAATGCATTTCTGGTTGGTGTCGGGACCACGATTTCCAAACATCGACACTCTTCAAACTGTTTTTCATTCCATTTCGTGGGCCGAAGGAAAACGGGAAAGGCAAAAAAACACGTACATAAAACTAGGGATGAAAACGGTACGGGAAAATCCCGTCCCGACCGACCCTGTATATCGTATAAACCGACTATATATCGTATTTTCAGAAAAAATGGGAAACAGGAAAAAATACAGGAAATATCGGTGGAAACAAGAACGAAATTAGTCGATCAGTTTTCCTGACCGTTTTTACGGATCCTGCATTTCCACGGAAATTCCCGAATTTTTTCGAATCTTTCCCGTATCACACATGAGACTGACTCCAACAACGCTTGGCAAAATGCCGATGCATTTCCTACAATTGCATCGTCACAGTGTATGCGTCGTCAGTGCAAAATTGATGGTCTCCAGCAACGCGAGGCATCCCACGAAGCAAAATCCCCGCCGCCTCCCACGCTCGCAAACGACTCTCCGCCGGAGCTACTCCTCCGCCAGCGACTTGCCGCCTTCGACATTCCGTGCCCCATCCTCCTCCTCCTGCTATGTAACACCCAAAAAATTCCTATTTAAAATTTTTAGTAATTAATTGGCATTTATTTAGGTTGTGCATATTTAATATAGGCTAAATGAATTATTTATGGAAATTAAAATCAAATATAAGTTGTAGAAATATTTTTGTTGCATTCATGCTGCTGCATTTATTTTTGTATTGCTTGTGATTCAAACGAGAATTTGAATTTATTTAAAATTCAAATTTGAATCACCTTGTTTGGAGCTCTAGAAAAGTTGCAAAGCCCAGAGTTCACTTTCGCCCCTCAAACTTCTCCCCAGGTCTACTTCTGCTCCCCCACCTCTTTCTCTGAGCACAACCCACCCCCTCCACCTAGGCCCGTCTCCCCGAGTCGGCCCAGCGCCCCCCACTCCCTCCCTATTTCCTCCCCGGCCCAGCTCGCCCCCTCCTCTTTCCCACTCGGGCCTTCTCCCCGAGCAGGCCCAGCAGCCCCGGCCCAACCGCGCGCTCCCTTCCCTCCCTCTCCTCTCACTGGCCAGCAGGGCCCACATGGCAGGGCCATCCCCTACCTCCCGCCGTGCCTCCTGGGACTTCCTTCCCCGCGCGCTGCACCTCGGCCAGCCACACCGCCCGCCATCTCCGCGCCCCTGGGCCCGTGCGAGGCTTCACCGAAGCTTCCTAGCACCACCTCCCTTCCTTTCCCCGCCCTGACTTCCCCTTTCGCACCCCGCCCGCACAAGGAAAGAACCGCATACCGTCGCCGCCCAATCTCCGCGCTCCCCTGCCATACGTGACCGCCTCCGGCCTTTGTAAGCCGCTCACCAGAGCCCCCAGCTCCCACCAAACCTCCCCCCGAGCCCCTATCGCCCCCATTGCCTTCCCCACGCAGCTCCGCGCCACCGATTTTTCCGCCCGAGCGCCGGACTCCGACGATCGGCCGCCACATCTCTGCCCCGCCCGAGTGGAGCCCCTCAGGAGTTTTGCGCCGAGGTAAGGGTCCTCTCGAGCCGCTCCTTGCCCTCTCCCTCGCTCTGTCGCGCACGCATGACCTTGCCGGAGTTTCTCCGCAGCGGGTCATCGCCGTTGGCCACCCCCGCCGCCTTTTCCCTCGTCGTGAGTCCCCTAGTCTTGCTCGCCATCTCGCCCCGGTCCCATAGGTGCCATCCCCGTGCCAATTGAAGCCCCTGAGCGCCGAATCGGCTCTGCTCCGGCGAGCTTCTGCCGCGGCCGAGCAGCGCCGCCGCGCCCCCTCTCCCCTGTCGACGAGCCCAGCGCTGGGATTGATCCGCGCCATCGGATCAAGATCCGACGGCCCTGATCCGCCCCAGCCCCCGGTCAAACCTGACCATAACGGTCAGCCATGTATATTTTGCATAAGATCCAAAATCAACCCGCAGTCCACCTCTGTTCAAAAGTATTTACGTTTAAGTCCTGAATTTAATAGAAAACCCCCAATCTTTTTAAATATAGAACCCGCGGTCCTGTCGAGCCCCTTTTACGAGTTGGACCTTCGGTTTTTAAGCGTATTTACGCATAGGTCCTCGGTTTTCTTCAAATAAGCCCCTGAAACTTTTAAAAACTTGCCAACAGGTCCATAGAACTTAGAAAACCCATATCTTTTTCGTTTTGGCTCCGATTAGTGTGATTTTTGCGCTCATGTGTTCGCAGTGAAGCGTAGATTATTTCTAAAAACTTTATTTGTACTGTTTCTACTGTTTGGTGTACTGTTCTAATAGATTATTATTTGTTTGCATGTATTGGTTTGCGTGCTCGCTTGTATGGTGATTCGTGTCCAGTCGGTGAGTCTTTCGCGTTGGACTTCGAGTACGTGGGAGACTTTCCGGAGCAGGACCCACAGCAGCAGCAGCAGCCGCCCTTCGAGGAAGGTAAGTTATAGCACGAACAATCCTTGCTACCTATACACACCTATTTACATACATTTACTTTCATATGCATGTGTCTAAATTTGATGTCCTATTAAGGTTGTACCTAGTTTGTTTACCCCTATCCCTTGATTACCTTGGGTTTATGCATATGGGTAGATTTTGATATGCGCAGCTACTGTCACTTTTATTTAATTGTTAACTTTGACTTAATGGTTCACTTCAACATTAATGATAAAACTTGCTTTTTAGCAACATGGTTTAGGGAGCTGGGGCATGTGCTGTGTGCTTTGCTCCAGTGTCTCTCCGTAAGGTCCGGTTCTTAGAGCGGCAACCCAGGAGCCTGTCGCCACCGCTAGAACTATTATGGCTCTGGTCTTGGTCAAGTAACTTGTACGTCTCTAGCTTGCCAGTGGTTACCGGTGGGGCCGACGGCGTTATGGGAAGTAAGGCGCGAGGTGTTTCCGGATTCCACCGAGGACGGGTGATCCGTCGGCTAGGTCACGTTAGACCCAGTCCCGTGCTGGGAGTCTCTGTGATGGAGAACTCCACACGTTGCGCATGGATGGGTGTGATGCCCGCGCTCTGGATGCCATCGACCCCCCTATGGTGTGACTCCGTAGGCGTACGTCGATCTCGGTGCCTATGGTCTCACCACCTTATTGTACCTTAGCGGCCACTGTCTTGTTAGGGTGTCTTGTGAAAAACCTCGTAGCGTCCCTATGCAATCACACCTCGGAAGTGTTGATGTGCATGGCTAGGTGCAAAGTTTTTTTGAACTTTTACGCGACTGGTGGGTAAAGGGCGAAACCTCTGCAGAGTGTAAAATCTATCACGATAGCCTTGCTCAGGGTCACGAGCGGCCTGGATCCTTTTTGATTAGAATATGATATTTATTTATGTTTAATGTCACTTATACCTTATTAATTGGGTTACAACTGGGTTTTCATTCACTTGTAGTAATTTGATTAATGTTAAAATGAACCGACTAAAAGTGCTAATGTAGTTAAGCCATGTCTAGCCTATTTTGAGCCTTCATATACCCGTGCTATACTTGCTAAGTAATTGTTTACTTACACTTGCTATTTTATTCAATAAAATCCCGAATGGGTAAACAGATTGGGCTGGGCATGAGTCTGCTGCTGAGTTTCCAGAAGATTTACCGTACTACTGAGTAGTGATCTCCCAGTCAGAGTCCCTGTGGATTGCGGCTCCATTAGTCGAGAGTTTTATTAGTCTTCCGCTGTTATTGTTTAGATCATTTATGAAACACTCTGATGTAAATATTTTATTTAATGAAAAATTTATTCCAGCATATGTTCTCTGTTATCATATTTGTTCGATACATGTGTACTAGGACTTCCTGGGCACATATACGACCGCATTCGGGTTTCTGTGTAAATCCGGGTGTGACTTGCTGCTGCTGGTCCTACTCGCCTCCGCCGCTGAGCTCCGCCAGCCCCAGATCGACGCGTGCTCCGCAGAGGAGGTCAGGGTGGGATCGCCGGCGGCGACAGTAGAGAGGCCGTGGCATAGGGGAACAGAGAGAAGGCGCCACTGGGTCCGTGGCCGTCGCGTGGTTCGTGGCCGGCCAGCACGCGGGAGAGGCGTCCGCGCCCGGGCTGCTCCTCCCTCCGCCGCCGTGGAGGGGCGTCGGCGGAGTAGCGCAGCCTCGCGGGCCGCGCATGCGAGCTCCAACGTTGGAGCTGCTCGATCCGGGTACGCCGCGCCGCTCCCCGCCGAGGTGAGCACGGTGGAGGTGCAGAGGAGCTCACGTGGTGCCGATTCAACTCCACAAGCGCTGATTCAAGCTCCACCGGTGGGCGTGCGGCCTCCTTCCCAGCGAGGATGGCCCGGGCTCAAGTCAACCAGCGCCCGGCGACGACCTCCTTCCGGCGGGCGCGCGAGCTCCTCCTCCTTCATCTCCCGCCGCACGACCGGAACGACCGGATGCCTTCGAGGAAAGAGACCATGCAATTTTGCATCCCTCTCTCATCCGTAGGCAGTTTGCCTCCTCTTTTGGAGGCTTTCCGGGCATGTACAGTACCCGTTCGAGAGGCAGTTCTCACGTCGTTGGAGTCAGTCTACCCAACAAAGCCCCCCCGCTCGGCGAGCTGGGACTAAACTGCGGTGCTGCCACCCTGCGCGCATGCCCCTGGGCAGGTTGCCATTTCGTTTCATTTTTTTTCTATGCTGTTTCTTTGTTTCTGTTTCTATTTATTTTACTGTAACTATAATATTTTTTGTTCTATTACCGTCTGAGTATATAAACATAATTACATATCTATGGCTCAGTTCATTGATCTTTCCGAATTGAATACTCGTTCCCGATCGTTATCGACGTGTTCCCGATCAAATAGTTTCGTTATTATCGATTTCGTTTTCTCGTTATTACCGATTTCGTTTTCCCGACCGGCACTCCCGCTCCCGTTTCCGGATGAAAAATACGGTAAGGAAAGTGGTTAAGGTATTTTCCCGACCGCTTTCATCCCTAACGGTGTTTGGTTCATTTATAGTCCCGTCATATTGAATGGAAGAATGCTAAATAGAAGTATTAAATATAGATTAGTTACAAAATGCATTACATAAGTCAGGACTAATTTACTATACGAATCTTTTAAGTCTAATTAGTCCATGATTAGACAATATAATGCTACAATAATGATTTGATAATTATGTACTAATTATAGGTTAATTAGGCTTGTTAGGTTCGTTTCGCGGAGTAAATATGACTTATATAATTAGTTTTATAATTAATTTAGGTTTAATGTTACTGGTTATCACTTATTTGAGGGACTAAACTTTTCCGCAGATCCAAACGCAGCCTAAACGAAGGACTGTGGGCTGAAGGAAATCCAGAGCCCGAGGGCTGTAGGCCAGCCCACAAGGAAGCAGTCAGCCCGCAGCAGCGGAAAAGCATCTGACGCCGTCCTCCCCTCGCGCCGGCGCGCCGCTCGCTCCACCACCTCGTGCGGCGGCGAAAAACACCCACCACCAGTCCACCACCGCGCCCCCCCGCCTCTCGCACCGGCATCCACCCCACTTGCGCCGTGCGGCAGCACAACCGACCACACCCGGGCGCCCCGCGACGCGCGATCAACCAGCCGCGCCGCCCGCCTCTCGCGCTCGGCCGTCCGCGCCCACCGGCCGCGCGCGTCGCGCCGAAACACCCGCCCGGGCGAACCACCTCCAGCTCGGGCCCGGCCGCGGCCACCGCACGAAAGGAACCGTCCCCCCTTGCCCGCCCTATTTCGCCATGCCGCCCCCCGCCACCGACCCACCTCCCCCTCTTCTCCGCCCCGGGCCCTCCCGCGGCTCGGCCCGACCGCCACCACCACAACCCCTCGCCGCGCGGGCGCGCACCCTCACCACGTTCGCGGCGCAGGGCGCCCCACGCTCACTACGTAGCGGCGAAGGCGAGCGGCCGGCGACGCGGAGCAGCAAGAGGAGGGGAGGGGGAGGGAGCGGGCGGCCACGCCGCGGCGTGACCCCGGCCGGCTATGCTGCAGCGCGCAGCGAGCAACGCCTACTCCTGGTGGTGGGCGTCGCACATCCGCACCACCCAGTCCAAGTGGCTTGAAACCACCGTCGGCGGTAAGCAGCCCCATTCCGTTCGCCATCTCCACCGTCGCATGACGAGTTCGTATTGCACATTGTTCAGGGGCTTTCCTTTTTCGTTTGCTGTGCAGAGATGGAGGACAGAGTAAAGGCCATGCTCAAGCTCATTGGGGCCGACGCCGATACCTTCGGCAAGAAGGCGGAGCTCTACTTCAAGAGCCGACCGGAGCTCATCAATCACGTGGAGGAGATGTTCAGATCATACCAGGCCCTCGCCGACAGGTATGACAGGATATCCAGTGAGCTGCACAAAGCCAACCACACCATTGCCACCGTGTTCCCGGACCAGGTGCAGTTCTCCATGCAAGAAGGAGACGGTGAGGGGATCCCAAAGGTACTCAGCGGGATTGATCTCAGCAACTTCAAATTCCCTGCACTGGAAGGCTTGCCCATGGGCTGGCAGGGCAGAAGCAGGGGGACCAGCCCGGTTCCCAAGAAGGAGGGGCAGGCACACCGAAGGGTCGCCTCCAACATGACCAAGGAGAAGGCGCAGCAGGAGATAGACAAGTTGCAGAAACAAATCCTGGCACTACAGACTGAGAAAGAGTTCTTGAAGACCTCATACGATAGTGCACTAGGCAAGTATTTGGACATTGAGAAACAGGTGGCAGAATTGCAGGATGAAGTTTGCAGTTTGCAAGATGCTTTTAGCACCGGTGCGGCCATTGAAGACAATGAAGCTCGGGCATTGATGGCTGCACAAGCCATAATGTCGTGTGAGGATACATTGGTGAACTTGCAGGACCAGCAAAAGAGATCAACTGAAGAGGCAAAGGTGGAGTTCCGACGAGCCAATGCAGCAATTGAAAAGCTGAAAAACTTTAAGAATGAATGTGGGCTGCCTCCTGCGCAAACGGATGGGCATGATCACCATGATACAGAACTGAGCCATGCAGTGCCCTTTGAGAATGCTGATGATTCTGCTCTGAATGAGGGCAGGCTTGACCTCCAGGAAATATGCCAGAAAGTCAAAGAAGTAATTGAGCGTTACCCAGAGCTATCAGTCGCAGAGTTAGCGGATAAGGTTGATCGGCTTGTGGAGAAGGTGATCAACCTTGAACTTGCTACTACTTCACAGAATGCTCAGATTGATAGAATGAGGACCGAGATAGATGGCCTTCACGAGCGCCTGCATGATTTGGACCAAGACAAGGCGGATTTGGTTGTTGATTCCAGTAACTTCGCTGACAGGTTGAAGAAAGTTGAAGAGATGCTGCAAGAATTACAAAAAATTTGGAATTCTGTACAAAATGGGACAGAGAACATTTGCAAACAAATGACTGAAGCCTCCCATGAACTAACTGAATTCGTTGAAACATTAAATGCTCCTGAGCTAGAAATCAGTGATTTCGTGGATTCATCACAAGACTCCAAAGGCAACGCTTCTCTGGAAGATGACCCAGGACTAACAAGTCTGTCTGTCATAAAAGAGCCATCCATTTCTATACATGGCACTACAAATGTAATTGAGAAACATGATGGAATCTTGGAAGGTCCTGTGGCCCAGAAACAGCTAGTTCCAAAAGAATCTGAAGGCGACGAGAAGATTCTGTTAGAGGATTATGCATCTGTACTTCAGAGCTACAAAGATACAGAGCAAAAGCTCTCAGAAATTGAGAAGAGAAACCAACAGTATCATCTTGAGGCCATGTCCGAACTGAAGGGACTTAAGAGTGCCAATGCAACAAAAGATGAGGAGATCCACTCTCTTAGGCGTATGCTAAGTTCTTTGCAGAAAAAGATGAGTGCTTCTACTACTGATAATATAGAGAAGTCAGAAGAAGCATCCAAGATAAGCACCAGTCCTGCTACAGAAGACAAAGAGATTGCTGAGATAGAGGAATACATTAAGCAATGCCAAGTTGATGACTCATTAGCTTGTTCGGTCGCGGAGGAGAAATTTAGAGAGGAGATTGACAGGGTTTTGGGGGAGAACTTGGACTTCTGGTTGAGGTTTAGCACATCATATCATCAAATACAGAATTTCCAAACATCCTTTGACAAGCTGAAAACTGAGATGCACAAATTGACTGATGAACAGGAACAGGGGGCCGCTTACGGCTTTGCTGCTAGTTATCAGGTAGCAAAGCTGGAGTCAGCAGTACTGGAAAAGAAATTTCGGGATCTAAATACAGATCTTCAAGTTTGGATAGAAAAGAACGTGCTGTTGAAAGGAGAGTTAGAGAACAGATTCTCATCACTGTGCAGCATACAAGAGGATATATCAAAGATAACAACACTGGATAAAAGTGATGAAGTTCATTTCAATCCTTTCCAAGCTGCGAAATTCCAAGGAGAGGTGCTTAATATGAAGCAAGAGAATAACAAAGTTGCTAAGGAGCTAGAAGCTGGGCTCGACCATGTAAGAGGCCTTCAAGTGGAGGTTGGAAGGGTGCTTTTGAAGCTCAGAGAGAATCTTGAGATATCTATAGCAAGAAACCAACGAGCCCAACAAAACTTCCGCAACCTGTCAACAAAAGCTGGAGTGCCCCTTAGAACTTTTTTGTTTGGCTCAAAGCCAAAGAGGCCATCACTCTTTTCATGCATGGGTCCTGGGGTGCATAAGCAACATGGTGGCTCAAAGGCTGGGCGTAGATGAGTATCGGCAATTTATTTTTTGACATTTAACACTAAAGGGATCTCAATGTACATGACAATTCATATGTGATAAATGTGGTTTCTCTTAGGCCTTAAGTGTAAAAACCCTCGTCTCTCAATCAAATTTGGTTTCTGATTGTCCATTCATTCCTTCTATGGTAGTCTATATTCAGAACTAAATTTGATGGAAATATATAACTTGAAATTGTTTAAGTGCTCAGAGGTACTGGAGGAAACTCTGTTGGAGCCCCTGTTTCTCAATATCTTCAGTTGACAAAAATACCAAAACTGATGTTGATCTGATGATGAGTACTCAATCACAACAATTGCAGTGCAACTGTTTTGTAGTTGACCACTTGACCTACTAGGACAAGTCAACTCTTGTCGGGTTTAACCTTTTGGATCTTTAATAATATGGTGGGAGAGAACATACCTTACAAAGTTATTCTTGTGTGTATTAGCAATGGGGTGATGAAGGAACAATCTAATTGATTAAATCAAACTTCATGTTGCTTCTTCTGGAGCAAAACCCAAACCTTTTTCAAAATTAGAACTGCTGGTATGCACAATGTATTTATACTTTTCAGTTGCTGATATTCTTTTCGATAGCCATTGAAATGCCTTTTCAGGCCCAACAGAAATCTTACTTTCAGATCTCCACGCCTTCTTTGTTACTTCAATTTAAGGGCCGGCCTAGCATCTTAAGAACTGAGCCTCTGAGTTGTGTGTGTGTGTGTTGGGGGGGGGGGGGGGGGGGGGGGGGTTGGGGGTTGTGGTTCAGCCTCAGGGGGTGTTAGTATTTCCTTAAGGATGCAGGAATTGGATTTTACACGTGATGAACTTGATCAGGTACATTTCATGTCAATGCTTTAGAAAGTAACAAAATGTAAAGCTACTTTTGCTGTTTTCAAATTTATTAACATTTTAGTACTTTCTAGTTTCTAGGAGACGACATGCGAGCTGTCAGTTATCAGATATGACCAGTCCTGTTCTATCTACAAATCACTTACTGTTAGCAGTTCCATGCATTGTTTGCTTTAGATGATGACCGGTTTTGTTCATTCCTGTTCTGCCAGCAGCTTTGTCAAAAGCCAGCTCTCCTGTTTCCTGGTGGTTGGTTCCTATTTCCTAACTTTTAAAAGTCAAACTCAAATTTATGGGTAGACTGATAAATTTGTACACGATACATGTCTTATATATGTAGCTGCCTTGCAAACATCAATATGAACTATTAACTCTACTAATTTCAGCAACACTTGTCAGGACTCATGAGATACTTCAATTCTTTGCTACAGAAACAAAACTGGAACCTTATTGTACTGATAGAAGATAATGCCTACCTGGCCACCTCCAGAATCTAGCTTTCCCAAATTTGGGAGCCAAACTTTAGCTTTTTGGGGTGCGTGCGCAACTGTAGCATTTCGTTTGTACGTGTGAAAAATTGTCCAAAAATTGATTAATTAGGCTCAAAATGTTTGTCTCGCAGAGTACAACAAAACTGTGCAATTAGTTTTTGATTTCATCTACATTTAGTACTTCATGCATGTGCCGACATTTTGATGTGATGAGAATCTTCTTTTTACATACTGAACTTTGAGGGTGGAATTTGAGATCTAAACAAAGCGTGAAGGCTTAAAGTTCTGGTATCTAGAAGTTGAGCATGGAGGGCATGTGTATCCTCCGGACAAGCAGCGTATCAATATCCAACCACTGTATTTACCTTCTATGCCTCCCTTTTCCTTTTCCATATGCTAGTTACTTCTTGTTGTCTTTGAAAGTGTATCTTTTTTTTGTTTCTTTAGGAAGTTGGGAGGGAAGGTCCTTACTATTTTCATTAGAAATATCAATAAGAATCTCTAGAAATGCATTTGAATGCATAATTACTACTTTACTAGTGCTGGAGTAGCCTTTATAGTGAAAGAAAGGTGGAAAAAAAGGATCCAAAGTCAACAGAAATTGGAAACTGAGCACATGCATGTGCTTCAAATTCTGAGTTTATCTTGAGCATTCAAATTGAGAAAATTCCCTATATGCCACTAAAAATTATAGCTATACCTTATATGCCATCAAAAAATTAGCCATCCCCTTAATGCCATTAAATTTAATTTTTCATCCCCTATATGTCATTCTGTTAGAATCCACCGTTACCCATAGTGGATGGCACTGTAGAGCCCGCATGTCAGTGGAAAAAAGAAACAAAATTTTTCCTTATTTTTCTTTCCTTTCAACTTCCTTCGATGCATCTGCCTCCTGCCGCCGCTCTGATCTGCGGGAGGTGGCAACCAAATAGCTGCGTCCGGACTCCCACCCATCCTTGTCCACCAACAAGGGGCATGGCCGGAGGAGCGGGCGGACGCCAGCAGCATGCGTGAGACGCGATCGGGGGAGGGGCGGTGAGGTCTGCTCCGCCACAAGCTTGGCCCTTCCTCGTTTACCGCCTCTCTCGTAGCTTAATGGCGCAGGTCACGGGTCTCCATGGCGGTGGCCATCAACTCGATGTCACCATGGAGCCGAGCGCACCGCTCGCCTCAAGCAGCGCCACCACTAGGCATGCCGCACCTTGGTGCGAAGGGCAGCGTGGCGTGAGCAGCCCGAGCCAGAACAGCCCTGACGCGGAGGGCGGTAGTGGTGCCACTGCGGAGGGCTGCAGCGGCATGATTTATGATTTTGTTTACACCGGATTGATTGATTTTCTTTTCTCCGGTGGTCTATGTCTACCGCTAAGGAGCATGTCGTGGATGCCGAGTTTGCAGTGCATCGGGTATCAGTTTGCAGGCTGACCACACGCCGCCGGCTCGCCGCCATTGACCTCACCATGCGGCGTCTGTCCTTCCGGACTCCAAGTTGTGAGTTGCTTGCTCGGTGGAGGTTGCGTGCAACAAGAATAGTAAGTGGTGTTGTTGCTATGCTTTTGGGCTCAGAAATCCAATAGATGAGAGGGGAAGGAAGATTTGTGGCGCTAGCATGATTAAGAGGAGAGAGGATTGGGGAAAGCTGCAGCACAACAGCAGGGTGGTGCTCCGCTTGGAGACGGCGAGAGAGACACGCCCAGTTATTGGTCTGCGTCGACTCGATGCCTCGCCGTCTACGATATAACGGTGAAATTTAACACAATAGCATATAGGAGATGCAACATAAAATTTGATGGCAATAAGATGATAACTAAATTTTAGTGGGCATATAAGGGATGTCTATAATTTTTGATGGCATGTAGGGTATTTTCTCATACAAATTTGGCAATGTATGATCAGATCATGGCATTCCAGCCTGTCCTGTCCATTTTTTAGCCCGTCCCTTTTATCAAATATTTTCTCATTTCTTTCTTCGCTCTGTATTTCCAGCGACACCATTTGCATGCAGTTTTCTCTTAACTGCATACAATTATTTTTAAAGAAATGCTACATCATATATTTTTTCCGATTTCTTGCTAGCCAAATGTTGCAATGGGATCCTGTTGACAATGTAGATGTGAATTACTCCCTCTGTCCCAAATTAATTGCATTTTTAAGATTCAAAAAATTTCCCAAAATAAGTGCACACTTTGTGCTCATCAGTTCGAAAGTTTTGAGTGTTCGCACACCGAGTCAGTACACGTAAGGCTCTATTGTAAATAAAATATCTGAAGCACTAAGCAGCTAGCCAACCACGGCCTTTTGGCATACTCTAGAGTGTACACGTGGTGCACATACGTTGCTGCAATCGTTACTGCTAATATTTGAAGCTGGTGCTTGTTACCATTGTCATAGGGGTATTATTGTCATTTGCTTCAAGTACTCATTTGCCCTTTCAAATTCTACGAATGCATTTATAATGGGACGGAGGGAGTACACTTTTGTTTTGCTAACTCATGTCAATTTACTGTTCTTGTCCTTGGTAAGTGGCTTCATTGACAAATCCAAATCTGCAATCAGAAAGATAAGTTGCGTGTGCAGCTCAAGTCCCAAAAGCTATGTTTAGTGTGCTCTTTTCTTTTTAAAAAGGGAAAAAACTGTTCTCAAGTTTTTAAAGAAATGCAACATCATATCTTCAGTAAGATGTATTTTGCACCTTCTTCATTTCTTATGCAGAAATGTCACTGGAATCAACTTCTTTGTGTTTATTAATGCATATATGGTTGGAGCATATTCTTAGCTGCAAGTCTGACACCTGTTCATTCTTGAAAGGTGTTCAATTCGGCATAAACTTTTAGTCTTTCATCAAAGGCAGACATATTTTGAACTTCTTTAGCTTTCCTGGAAAGGAATTCCATTTCCTATGGCCTGCTAGATAGAAAGAGGGATGTCTTTTTTATGAGCTATTAGCCTTGCCAGAATTTTCTTCTTATGAATATTATCATAAGGCAACCTAACTGTCAAATAGACCTGATAGTTAGTCATTGTGCATCAACTGATATCTTTGACATGTTGGTTCTCAGCTGTAGTTAGCATGCTGAGCTGGTATATTAGTAATTTTCTGCCTTGTTAATGGAGAGTGACCCTACAAAACTTCGGCTTGTAACCATGCACCAAATCTTCTCTTTTTATACCAACCCTCCTTCACTTGCACTGACTCCCCCAAACACATCAAAGGGCTGCACACCAAAAGCCATGTTCCACCCTTCATCCTCGTCGGCACCCAACTACAGTGACGTCTCCATACATCATGCGGTGAGCTTCTCTTCCTCTGTGTCCACAGCTCCAACCGAGATTCCTCGCGGCGGTTTCTTCCACGACAACGGTGGCCTGTTAGCGCTTCCCAATGTTGCTGCATCGGCGCCGCCTCCCTACCCCTCTTCCCTACCTTCCTACTACATACACAGGAACACCAGCTCACATTTCCTCCCTCTTCACCTCCAGTTGCCTGAACAATTCAGCAGTAATTCCACCTTCTCTTGCTCGTCTCCTTCGGCATGCCAGTTGCCTCTTCTTCCTCATGTTCCTTCTTCCCCTTCCTCATCCTCTGGCGACTTCTTGGAATTCAGCACCGGAGCCATGCGGCGTGTCTTCAGTACTGGTGACCTCCAGGTAATGTAACAAGCCTCAAGCTGGATTTAAAGCCGATCATAAACGAGTCCTAACCACTTGCCCATGTTGATACAAAACAGATGATGAATGTATCACCGTCTCCACCACCACCACCACCACCACTTTCAGGTGACACACCGGGCCAGGATGCAGGGGGGCCTTTCACTCAGAAGGTCGGGCGTTACAGCGCTGAAGAACGCAAGGAGAAGATTGAGCGCTATCGTACCAAGCGTAACCAGAGGAACTTCCACAAAAAGATCACGGTACTGATCTGCCACACCATAGAACCTGCAAATGCATTCCCTGCCCTTGCCAATCTATGTCCTGTAGTGCATCTTTTGCTCACCATCTCTGGACTTGTTCAGTATGCCTGCAGGAAGACGCTGGCAGATAGCAGGCCAAGGGTGCAGGGCCGCTTCGCAAGGAACGCCGAGACGGAGGCCGAGACTGTTGCAGGCCACGAGATGGAGGCCTCCGACAACAGCTACGAGAACTGCCACTACAGTGACCTCACCAACAACAGCAGCAGCTGCTTCGATAGCATTTGCAGGGAAAGTGGCAAGAGCACAACATTTGACGACGGCAAGTGGTGGTGGGAAACGCCGGTAGCCGCCACTGCTGCTGCCAATGGGCATCATGTGCACCATCACTACCAGCAGCAGCAGCAGCAGCAGCAGCTTCTTGATTTCAACATCGACGCCGATGAAGATGATCTGTGGGCCAGCCTAGCTGACATGTGCTCCGGACCTGACCTGGGCCATGCAGCAGCGTCCTGATTGGCGCTGTCTGGTGCGAGGAAGGCAGGGAGCACCCAGCGGCGGCTGCCGTTGCGGAGGCAGTGCAGCGGTCAGTGGCGTAGCTGACCTTGCTATGCGGTAGTGGCATCGTAGTCTTTAGGAGTAGTAAAAAAACAAGACAGAGATGGAAAAAATCACCTCTCGTGTAAGAACAGCTTGTTTCCTGTGTGTTCCCCGAGTTACCCTATTTTGCAATGCAATCTTCCATAAAGTTTGGCACTGGTGTTGCTTTTCTACGTTGGAAAACCATCTGAGTGCTCCAACTTTAGCGCCATGTTTTTGTCTAGTGTCGAGCTGTTTTGAATTGTCTTGCTTGTGATTTGCAGTTGGTAGTGCTGGTGCATATGTCTGGCTGCGGTTAGTGGCATGCTTGGTTTAAGAAACTTTTTTCATTGGAACGACAACGGGCTGAGCCCACTGAGCTTAAGCTGTGTGCCGACCCCGAAGGTTCCGAAGTGTGGATGGTGATTGTCACTGTCACTGTCACTGATCACAGTTCCAGAGGTGTCTCCAAAATCCTGTAGAGCGCGGCATAAAACATTGCCATCAGAAGTATGACATTATGCAGAAGTGAGTTTGATACACAGTTCCAAGGGTTAAGAAAGTGTGGCAAGCCATGATTGTGAAGATAAACCAGGCACATGCACATGTATTTGAAGTGTGTTATAAAGGCAAGTTTTAGGTGTTATATATAAAAGGGTAGGCTTCAATGTACGCACCCCATATGCGTATGTCTCGAAACTGTACTATATAGTCATCTCTACAAAAATCTAAAGGCCGTTCTGATTTTATATAACTTTTTGACAGGGCTTTTGGAAGATTCCAATTCACTGGTACTTCTTTTTTTCGCTATGTCCTTGTGTCTTTCGCTACACGGAAACCTCATAAGAATTGTACACGGAAACATTAACTTATGATAGTAGGAAAATACCACATTTTGGAGGAAATGATTCATTGTTCACCTGCTCAATTGTGTCGGTTCAATCAAATTTCCTGTTCTTGAGTGAACGATATATCTTTGAAGAAACATCCTTTCCTCTCTCTCATTTTTAAGAAAAAAGAATGTTGCAAGAGGCAGAACAAAAATGCAGACTATATATGTCATAGAATCTGGACATGGGAACAACTTTTGCCTTGACGTGATCGACAAAAGTTGCAATATTACCCTAAATGCATAACATGGATGGTCGTCTGGATGCTGAAGGTATCTTATTTGCTTGAAGCCATCACTCCCTAGCCTCCGCTTGTAGATTCCATGAACCCAGAAACACTCAATCAAGTCAAGAACAGTTTCACATTTCACTGAGAAAATCTTTCTGAAAATTCTGCACATCACTAACCCGACCCAGACTAATACCTCGCTCGATCTTTCTGAGGTCACAAGCCGATTCCTTATATCCCGAACACAGCCAATGTTCAGTACCTGACCTTTTTGACCATCGCAAACCGCTAAAAATGCGATACTTCAGGCTGGCATCGTCCAAGAATAAAGCAAGCAATTGTGCCTAGAAATGTAGCTACCTCGACAGAAAATCGAAGAGGCAGCAGCACAAAACACCCAATGAACGAGAGCTCAGCGCGCGCGGCCTCTTTTCGATCGCATACATGTATATTGCGTGCGTGCAGTTTGGAATCGTCAGTGGAGCAACAGACGCCAAACTGTCTGCGACTGGCAAAAGTGCAGCACCAGAGGCCAGGATATGAGCCGGAGATCGGTCAAAGGGGAATAAGAACCCCAACGCAAGGTTTGCGCAACTCAATGATGAGAGGAGCAATGAGTACGCCTTTTTACCTTAGTCTTACTCCTACAGTCCTACGCATTGCTTATAGTCACTAGCCGGCCGGCCAAGTGATTACTTGTAATGCTTGCATGCATTGTTATATCGACCACTCAAACAAAAATCAATCTATTATGCGACAATTAGGCACGCAAAGCTTTAGCAAGTATATCTGGCATCTGGTGAAGCGGAATTCATATGCATGTAGCGTAGGAATCTAGATGATTGAAACTTAATAAAATAAAACAAGATTTTTTGTATCTAAAACATGAGCATAACTTAGAAATGAGTAGGAGTACAACTGGCTGCGATTGTAGATCCAAATCCGACCATCTTGGTTGGTGCGGAGGTCGGTGTAGTTCGTAGATGTATACGGCGTCCCTTCGGTCTCCACCTCGTTTGCCCTAGGACGGCAACGTCGAGACACCTTCAGATGGCTCCAGCGCTACCAGGGATCGGGTGGCAGTGTGGGGTTGCGTGGATGTTTTTGTTTTATTTTGTTCATTCAAGATGAGACAGGGCAGACCCTTTTAATGTGACGCTGGACGATCTGAGCCGTAACCACATGTTGATTGAGCCTTCGATCAAGGCGCGGAGAGACCGATTTAACGGGTTTTGTGCTTATCATTTTTCTTTTTCTTGGCCTTTTGACCACTTCATTATAAAATAAAACAAGATCTTTTGTATCTAAAACATGAGCATAACTTAGAAATGAGTAGGAGTACAACTGGCGGCGATTGTAGATCTAAATCCGGCCATCTTGGTTGGTGCGGAGGTCGGTGTAGTTCGTAGATGTATACGGCGTCCCTTCGGTCTCCACCTCGTTTGCCCTAGGACGGCAACGTCGAGACAATGGCAGCCTTCAGATGGCTCCAGCGCTGCCAGGGATCGGGTGGCAGTGTGGGGTTGCGTGGACGTTTTTGTTTTATTTTGTTCATTCAAGACGAGACAGGGCAGACCCTTTTAATGTGACGCTGAACGATCTGAGGCCGCAACCACGTGTTGATTGAGCCTTCGATCAAGACGCGGAGAGACCGATTTAACGGGTTTTGTGCTTATCATTTTTCTTTTTTTTTGGCCTTTCGACCACTTCATTATTTTTCCAACATGTAGATCTCTTAAACTTAGGTAAAGCAAGAAAAACCGAGGAAACTAAAAAAACAAACGTTTCCAGTAATTTATGTGGTAGGACTTGTCAGAAAAGGGATTAGCTGTGGAGACCTAAACAAACCAGCATTGCACCTCCCCGCATCCCTGGAATTTCTAGCTTTAGCCAAAAGGCTATGGGCTGCGTTGTAGCGCGAGAGTGAAGGGACACTTGACCGCCTCTCGATCGCCTCCCCTAGAGGTGGGGGAGTGTGGCGGCCTGATTCTCTGTCGGCCGCTAATGCCAAGTACCAGACGAAGATAACTTTGTTAATCTCACTATGCATGATTACAGGTCTAACTACTGCTTGGTACTGCTACAAACTTTTGTGTGGTTGAAGTTTGCATGGCAAATATATGTGCTTGTGATAAATGAACCTAGTACAAAAACTG
Organism: Echinochloa phyllopogon; assembly: GCA_033239725.1. Classification (NCBI taxonomy): domain Eukaryota; kingdom Viridiplantae; phylum Streptophyta; class Magnoliopsida; order Poales; family Poaceae; genus Echinochloa; species Echinochloa phyllopogon. The sequence goes on from BTCW01000012.1 coordinate 22,898,775, forward strand.
TCGGCTGACATGCTGGCCAGAAGTTTAGCTTCTAGTAAGTGTAAGCATTTGGATCTTCTTTTTAACATGCTGTAAATGTTTTGCGCTCTTTTTACAGATGATGCGGATAATTACATATATAGTCCAGTAAACATGATGGTCAACAAAGCATTTCAGATTAGAGCTTGGACCAATTACTTTCTCTCGAGTGGGCTAGCTGAGACCTGAAAGAAGAAAGCAGGAATCACGCGAGGTGTTTCACTCACATTTCATCGCATTACTAATCGAAGAAACCGGGCAAGAACAAAAATGATGGCCCGTCCTTTTCGCACGGCATCAGTCATAGGGAGAAGAACACATGGCAGCGACAAAAGCTTTGTCCTGGATTCTAATTTTGACCCCGAATAGAAAAATCCGACTGCCCACTAAACCCTTCGCCAATTACAATTCTTGATTCTCTATCGAGGGTACGGTAAAAGTTTATCGCAATCTTCGCGCACTCCAGGTGTCTCCACGGGGAAAATTTCCCGCTTGATTGGCCCGGTTAAGCTTTAAACGCCACAGGCGAAATTTGTCTTTGCGGAAAATTAAGGTCAGAGAAAGTCCCTGCAGAAATTCCAAGAAAAAGCGGAGAACAAAAGAGACGGAGTATCCACCAATTTGCAAATTTAGTAATTTGCCCCATGACAACACACGTAAAAAAGGGTGCCACTGAGCAAATGGTAAATGCTGCGGACGTTTTCAAGATACTCGTTTCATTAGCACTTCAAAAAAATATTCAGGCCAGGGGTGGAGATGGGGCTTTCCAAATATTCAGCACTCCACAAAGCGAGGCCGGAGAATTTGGTGTGGTCAAACAGCTTTCACGTGAGCAGTACATAATACTAGATACGATTAATGTACTGGGGTTGTGGTCCTTGTGTGGAGGTCGTCATCACATACGACGGCCAGGGCTAAACGGAAAACATTTCTTCCTCGGTGGCTGGCCAAGTCCAAGGGATTATGCAATCTTTTTTAGATTATGGAAATTATTCCGGCCTCAGCTTAACAGTGTCTGCAAGCCTACAACCCAAACGATACAACAACTGCAGTACTTAAACTGCACAAAGAAAAGAAAACAAACATAAAACACATAGTTAACAAAAGACTCCTTTCTCCTCATCCTTTTACAACTCAATACGGCTTCTAGAGCTCCATCCAAAATCCTTGACCTCTAGACGGTAGCGTACATTCTTCAATTCTCGCTTCTTCTGAGCCAATGCGCTCCCCCTAAAGATGATCTGGACAAAAAAGTTAATAGTCCATTATTTGAAGATAACCTCATTCCTACTTAACCAAAGAGCCCAACACAAGACAACTGCTCCAATTAAGATCATGTTTCTAAACTTCAAGAGAGAAGCTTGCAGCCCATGACCCAAACATATGATTGATATTATACGGTGTTCAAATATTAAATGACATTCGAACAAGGTTCTGTAATCTCTGTGCCATATGGCACTAAAAAAACAGATGTTGTATGTTTTTATCTAAGCTATAAAAACAATATCTAGTGCACTCTTCCCACTTTTCTTCCAAGTTATCTTTCGTTAAAATCACACCCTTCCTTAGATACCACAAGAAAATCTTGATCTTTAATAGGACTATAAGTTTCTAGGTCATGGACCCCAACTGAGTTCTATCACATTTCATTAGGTCCATATACATGGACTTGACGGTAAAGATTTTTTTTCAGTGATCATATAACCTATCATTCCCTTCACTCAACAGAACATTCATTACCCTCCCGAGTCTCAACCGCTTCATATCAGTGTTCTAACCTTTCCCTGTTATGGCTCGTCTAAATGCTATATTCAATTGGTTCACTTCAGCCACCATAGCGTTCTTCCTTCTTATAACTTGTTTTGAACGATTCGCCCTCTTCCAAATAGCCTCCCAAAATCTAGTATTCTTCCCATCTTTAATCCTGAAGGTACCTTGCCAAAAAAATGATTCTTGAACTCCATCAATCCGGACCAGAATTATGAATTCCGTGTTTTTCTTTCTACATGAGACAAGATCTTGTTTCTTAGCGTTAGGAGTACGCTACGCAGCATGTTTTATAGAATCAGGAGAAATATCCGGCCTCAACAACGCTACGTAGCATGTATCTGAATCTTTACGACAGTAGAAAGCCGTCGGGGCAGCTCCAATCCAAACACGCTAGCGGCGTGGCGCGCCACGGGTTCGCGGTGCCGATGACGGTGGCCAACTCGCGACGGGCGTGTGCGCCGTGATCAGTGATAACGGATCACACACGGCACGGTGACGGCGGCGGTTGCCAACAGCCGGCCGGACGGCCGCTAGTGTCCCTGGCATCAGCCGGTTGGGCTCGGCTGCTTGGGCCACTGAGGGAAGTCGGCCTTATAGCCATGTGGGCTACTGGACTACTGGGCACCAGTTAAGAAGTTAGCCACAGCCCCCCGGCTGACGCCATGGCCCTGAGCCTATCGCGAACTGATAAGGTCAGAAACATGGCAGTGCCTTGTGTCGTGCCGAGCGTTTCAGTCGAATAGGTTCTCCTGTCTAGTGGTTTCTGATAGGGGTCACCTCCACAGTAACGCGTCTTAGTTCTTCACTGACACTCTTGCGTATATAAAAGTTATATCTTAAGTAGCTTCCAACATCCGTTGTAGTCTAGCTGGTTAGGATACTCGGCTCTCACCCGAGAGACCCGGGTTCGAGTCCCGGCAATGGAAATTTTTGCATCTTGAGGCCCCTCCGTTCTACCCTTTGTTGTGGTTGTCCTGTTCTTGTTTTTTTAGCTCTAGTTTTTGCAGGTAGTTACTGCCCCGATTAATCTTTTTTTGGGAGAGCTACCGCCCAGATTCATAACCACATCTTGCTCCACAGTTTTTGCGGTTTCAACAACACCAATTTCGATCAAACCACCTGTTCCATCTTCCGTCGGTCACCAGACATTCAGGTTCATCTTCCAAAAATGCAGGGGGAAACGGTTCGTATCACGTTCATCCCGGCCCCACTTGTCATCCTCGCAGCCTTCCCGCCTCTCTTCTCTCAATTATTTATTGGCCAGTCGCCATGCACAGCAATCTACCCGCTCAGTCGGAGACCTCACATTTCGAACCATCTCAATGAGGTAAACCGGGCAAATTAAGCCAACCTTTTCTTGGTTCGTCTCTTCTTCCTTCATTCCCTTTCCATACATGCACATCGCTTCAGAAAACCTCCATTTTTGTTCCCTGTCATTTGTGCAGCAAGCTTAATTATCTCCAAAATCAAATCCAACAAACAGAAAAGAAAAAAAAAATCACACTCATCCCGGATTGCAGCATGACATCCTTTGTTCAGTTCGTTGCGTTGATCTCGACCCGGTTCCATCCCCAGGTGCTCCAACTGACGCGGGGGCCGACAAATCAAGCCAGCCGCAGGGCCATCGTTCATCGAGGCAGGGGATCGGTCGCCCGGTCGGTTCCATGGCTCTGAGCCAGAGCACGCAGCTCGGCCTCGCCACCGCGCTGTTCGGCGTCCTCTCCTTCGTCCTCGCCGTCCTCGCCGAGCTCAAGAAGGTAAGGCCACCTTCTTTTCCGTCGCGTTCCCTGCACGAATTGATATGCCCGCCGCTCGTTGCCCGGCACGCCGGAGTTGATGGGGGATGTGCTCCGTGATCAGCCGCCGTACGGGACGCCGATCCAGGGCCGGGACGTGGTGGTGTGCCGCTTCCCGCGCGACCCGACGGTAGCGCTGGGGGCGCTGTCGGCGCTCGCGGCGGCGTGCAGCGCGGTGCTGGGCGCGCTCGCCGTCTTCTTCCCCTACGGCGGCAGGCACGTCCCGAGGGAGGCGCTCCTCGCCCACACCCCGCTCTGCGTCTTCCTCCATGTCGCCGTGTAAGCAAATCGATTGCAAGGAGAGAAAGAAAAAACGCGGCTGCAATGGCGAATCTATCGCTTGATTCAATGGTTACGTGATGCAGAGGCGTCACGGTGGCCGGGTTGAGCACGACGGTGTGGGCGACGGCGGCGGAGGCCACGCTCCACGCCCGGAACGTGCACCGGGACCTGGCGTACGCATGCCCGACGGCCGAGACCGGGGTGCTCGGCGGCGCGGCGTTCCTCAACCTGGACGCCATGCTCTTCTGGGTCGTCTGCCTCATGCTCGCCTGCAACGTCAGGGAGGACTACTTCGACGAACACGGCGGTGCCGGAGCGGGGATCGAGGAGAAGTGACTCTGACTCTTTCTTTTTTCGTGGTTCGCAACATGTACCATCGGCGTAGTATATGTAACACGTATCGCCACGTATTCACGTGTATATGTATGTCGCCGTGCGCTTTTTTTTGTTATGTACATATAAAGCTTGTGTGTGAGGACTGTATTCCCCGTGTGCAGGTAAACCGATGGACACGGTGACAGACAAAAGCGGATTGGTAGCCATGACCTGCAGTAAATTGCCATTCCAAAAAGGCGGCTTATTTGATAGACATCACGCAAACGCTTTTTAACACAAACAATCTAATTTATCGCCTTTGAATTTCTTGTTGACCATAAAGGATAGAATCATAGAATTCTTTGCCGTCACTTAATTTTCCTGCTAGACTTGATTAGAATTTGATGACATTTGCGAATTAATTATAGGTCATCGATAAGGTTTTTTGTGGTAAAATCTGTCCATGATAGACTCAACATGAGTGCTTGTATTTTTCAGAATTTATTTATAAATTTAATCGGCGCTATCCTTTCGATGATGGATGTTGAATTACCAAGAAATATATTTCATGATATACTTAGCTAAAATAAAAAATTCGGTATTGTAGATGTGGCTGGATTCTCCTATAAACTTAGCAAGTTGGAGAAATTTGGTTTAGCATAAACCTAAGAAGATTCTATATTTTGGAACTGATGGAGTATGCCAAAGACATTGCACAAGTACTTCATAATATGATAGTTGAAGATGAAAAATCAGAAGACGTTGAAGAGAATCTTGATCTAAATGAGTCTGCTAGTACAATGATTGTTCAAGAACCAGAATTCTCCTCTGAAGATTACATTCCATTTGAAAGAGTACTGGAGAAAGATGATGATATTCGAGATCGTTCGACTCATTTCCAACTTAAGAATGACTTGGTGGAGCATATTTGGAACAAGTTAGGGCGCCGTCGAAATATCGTATAAATATTAAAGTTATACTATATGTAATCATTTTCATGTATGAGACTTATGAATATTAAAGTTAATTGATACTAGTATAAAAAGGTTAATTGATATTTTTTGTGAAAAAATTATTTAACTATGTGAATTCTCAAATGCGAGAGAAGAACACATATAATTTATGTTTATTTACCAACGTCATCATGTTTATATGATTACATAATTCACATGTTACATTTGATCACAACACCATGCATCAATTAAACGTTGTAGACTACCCATAAACTGTGCACTGATATAAATGATTTCATTCCACTAAAAAGCTGACATGACAGTTTTGGTAACTGTGCATTGACAGTGTACATCGAGACTGGCCTAAAAGACTAGAAGATCTTCCCTTTGAATTTTGCACCGAGATTGATAACTTATTGACCATAAAGAAAAGGGTTCTTTAGCGGTACCCATTAATCAAGGGTTTGATACTTGCCCCTCAAGCTCACTCAGACTTTGTTTTGTACACATTGGATTAGTTAGGATTTGATGCACCATTTGTTTCTTCTTCATATCATAAAAAAATTGGTGCTATGGCCTACTAGCCCATCTGCGACGGCCTCCCCACACCCACCAAGGCCTCGCCTTCCACCATCATTGTACTCGGCTGTTCAGGTTACTTAGGGATCCTTTGGCAGCAAGGGACAGATCAGCCCCGGGCACATCAACCCCGACGGGGATTTTTTGTGACATACGGGTTCCCTGCCCCCGTAGGGCAGCTTCCCCCTACCCCGCGTTGCTGTTTGGGTACCTCTCTCGTCGGGTCCCCCTGGTAGCTACTGTAGCCAGTCGGAGATTTTTTTTATACTGACCGGTTGGAGCTTTTCTGCTGATGTAGCACATATTGTTTCCCATCGCTGTATTGAATAGAGCAATGGCTGTTGTTGTTCGTTTGCTTAGTTCACGCAGCAAAGTCATTCAAAACACCAAGTCACCAGACATCGTATATTACAATAGCAAGGAGTATGTTTTTCAAGACTTTAGACAACACAGAAGATTTATGCATGGTTTAAGCAGCTACACAGCTAAAAAAAGAAGCAAGGAACCATCACTCTTTTTTCCTTCTCTTCATGCTCCTCACCACTCACTGATTCTGAAAAAAAACATATAACTAAGATAATTGTTGAAAAATCCTAAATGAGAACTAAATATACGATACAATAGATACATGTCCTAGTGGCAAACTGCAACAGATTATATTGCCTATTAGCAAATTCTTGATATATGAACTAAATGTCATATGAAATTTAGATGAAGTGATTGCAGGCCAATAGAACTAAACAACACATAAAGCATGGTAAAAAAGAGAGACCAAGTAGAGTACACAAACATCAATAAATTTTCTAATGAGCAATACAATCATCTTTAGAAGCTCACAACAGTGAGCAATGTCTCAGTAGAGCCTATCAGAACAGTTAGTTATTCCTATATCCAATCTAATGTAGATGAGCGGAAAACGACTCAATCAGGCAACCTAATATTTGCATAGATCAACAAACATATCTAATAGCTGCCAATCCTCCTAACTGACATTGCACTCTATTTCTGAAATTATGAACAATAAGAAAGCATTACCTGACTGCAAAATGTAGGTGAGCAGCAAACTGATCAAACATTGCTTCCCATCTGCAAAATCAAACTCGTTTTTTCAGTGAACATATGGTTAACCTAACTGGTAACAAAAAAGCAGACACATCAAGAGCCTGCATGAAGAGAGGTCATTTTCAGTACTCATTACCATTTAAAAGCAGACACAAATACATAGAAATGAGACAAACTAGCTAACTAGAAGCAGAAATATACCTTAAATGAACAACTTTAAGAATTTGTTTGGAACATAAGTGAACAACTTTAAGAATTTGCTAATCATAGGCAGAAAACTGATCAATTATGAACAACAAGCACAATATATATGAGAATTGAAACTGATCGCAAGCACAATATACCTTAGAAATCTTCTTTTTCAACCAGATGAGCCGGACGTTTGGATTCTTTGTCTTCATGAAAATCTGTCTGTTCATCTCTGATTGGAACAGCTCATTTGTATCTGCTTTCTCCTCATCTGTTAGGTCTTGCATAGCATCAACAACATCAATGCACTTGCCAACTGAGTATTCACCTTCGAGTCTCTTCTTCTCATCTAACTTTCTAAGAGTTTCCAGATGTTTGGCTCAGCAATAATCATGCCTAAGCTGCTATTCCAGCCAACTCCACTTTTCCTTGCGTCTCTGATTACTTTGTAGCTTGCTTTCAGTTCCTTCTCCTTTTCCTGTATCTGCTGCTTGGTGAAATGTGCATTTGGGAACGTGTCATTGAACTGCTTTGTAATATTCCTCCAACCCTCTGATGTCCAACCATTTTGTCCTTTCAACATTGGGAGGTTGGCAAGCCCTTTCATTACATCAACTAGTCCCTTCTCATATGTATAACTCCAGGTAGCCCTTTCTGTTGACATGGTTGCAAATGATGCAAATAAGAAATCAAGAAAAAAATCTATAGCTCAAAAAAAAAATCAACCACACGAATCTAACAATACGACCAGACTTACAAACTAGTTGTTATTATAGGCAGCCCACATCTGAAGGGCAATTTGGTCTCTTAGGGTGCTTCCACTATTTGACTCCGCTTCATTTGGGTAGTTGCTATCCCCTTCTGGTAAATCAACATAATTGGCAGGGTTGATGTTATCAGGTTGGTGATCTAGCCACCCTTCATCCCCATTTTGCCCTCTAATAATGTTATGGAGTACTGCAGCCGCCGCTGGAATTTTAATTTGATTCTCAATTGGATGAAATGTACCCACTTTCAGAATTGGGAACCGTTTTTTCAGCACCCCAAATGCTCTTTCAATGTGGTTTCGAAGTTGTGCATGCCGATGGTTGAACAACCCTTTGTAATTTGCATATTGAATTCTCTGTAACGATCCTCTCCTCCTAAACTCACTAAGATGGTACCTAACTCCTCGGTACGGAGCAATGAATGAGGGTTTATTTGCATATCCACCATCTACAAGATAGAACTTCCCCACTGGCACATCAAAACCCTTCGCACGAGCAGACTGTAGAACTCCTGCATCAGATGCGGATCCTTCCCACCCACATGAGATGAAAGTGAAATTTAGATCAAAGTCGCATGCACACATGACATTTTGTGACAATGTTCCTTTTCTGTTTCTATATGGAGGGGCTTTGTCGGGTGTAATGGTGATAGGGATATGAGTACCATCAATGGCTCCAATGCAGTTCTGGAAGAAAGGCATATATCTAGGGTCTGATGCAATCTTCACGTGTGTATGGTTGACATTTGGAAGCTTCATGAATCTATGAGTAAGTGCTGGAATTATATCAAAGAACTCTGTTATTTTCCTATGCACTGTCTCACCACTGTGTTGGAATTCCTTTTTTATCCTATCAGTACTTGCATTATGAGACAACATGAACATAAACATTCCCAACTGCTCCTCAATTCTAACACCACGGGTGTCACGTAACAAGTTCTCCACTCTAAGATAATTTGCTATAATTCTAAATATCTCAGGCTCCATCCTGAACTCGACTTTGCACCAATTCTCATGGCCTTCTAAGATTTGTCTGACATTTTCTGCATCAGGAAGAGTTGACGTGTGCTCTGGCCTTTTCTCGTCATATAGACACAGCTGAAGTGTGGGGACCATAACTAGAAATAACTCGTCATCTTCTTCTTCCTGCTCTAGCAAAAATCTCCTAACTTCGTCCTCCCAAGACTCCACTAATATATAAGATATAATATAATATTATTAATATATACGAATCAAACACACTAGCTAACTACAGGCAGGAGCCATTCAGTATATGGCAAACTAGAAGTATGCAATTCAGAACCATAAACATATCACTAAATCAGTTCCATATTTGTACCCTTTGATTATTTGCGCTAAAAAAGGATTAAATGTAATAGTAAGCAAAAAAGGATGTGTGCAATAGAATAATCGAAATAGTCCTAGCCATGGCTCATCTCAATGAATTTGCGGATGGTCCAAGGATTGCTGTGTTGTTATGCACACATCCTAATAATAATACTAGTGCTGCATCAAGTCCAATCAGAGACACCAGTGAATGTATATCTCTTTCCTGCTACAGGCAATTGGATATACAGTTATACACATATCGCCTCATGTGTTCTTTTTTGTACAACGGATTGATGCATCACAAAATGGTAAAAGAAAACAGTTTAACCAATAGAGCAAGTCAGATGAAGTGTAAACAATAGAGCATTCAACTCTGTACTGGAATTGAAGCACAAAAAGATCCAATAATTAAATATACAGCTGCATACTAGTTCAATCACACAAAAAAAGTATACAGGCACATGCTATATGGGGGTATGGCAAAAGTACAGTGCTACATGTCTTTGTTTATTCACATATGCAAATTTTCAGATATTGCAACATTCCCTTTTCACAAATTTGCATCACACATGAACTACATACCAGTATGTTATTTGAAGTAGACGGTGCCTACAGACCAGCAGGACGAGAACTGAACATGGATTTGCTAATACTAAGACCTGAAATCAAAGATCTGGCCCAACTATTGCTACGAACCAAGAACTGTGAGCATGGTTTTCAGGGATCGTTGAGTACAAACCCTAGGAGAGGAGGAAGCGGGAAAACTTAAATCACAGTGAGACAGAGGAGAAAATTAGGAGGAGGCACCGTGGTGGATCCAAAGGAGGCGGTGAGGTGGAAGATGTCGTAGATCGAGATGGCCGTCGCAGAGAACACCGGGGGATCGCGGCAGCGCCTGGACGGGGACGGGGACGCGGAAGGACGGCATCGCCTGGACGGGGATGCGGAGGGGCGGCGGCGCTTGATCGGAGAATTCACGCTGCGGTGAAGTGGACGGAGGCGGAGCAGACGGGGAGCCGGAGCTGCCTGTGCCTCCCTCGCGTCGCTGCGCTCGCGAAGACGCCGGGGGGCGGCCGCCCGGACCCGAGAGGAGGGGAGGGCTCGCCCCGGGGAAAAGGCCCGGGGAAAAGACGCGGATGGGGTCTGACGCCCCCGTGGTTGTGGGCTCCCAAATGACCGGAAGATTTGGCCCGGGGCCGAAATCAACGGGGGGAGCTGACCCAGGAAAATCACAGGGATCCCGGCGGGATTTTGGATTCCCAAAGGAGCCCTTATCGGCTGTTCACCACCCGGTTATCCTAACTCGTGGGCTAGGGGTACAAGGTATCGCATGTATTAGCCTATCACCAAGCCGGTCTACCACTATGGCCTCACTACTATCGTCGCACAATGCTATAATCTCATCCAACCCTTAAATATCCAAGCCTGACCGGAGTTAGGGCAGGAATCCGTCGACTTTAACACAGGACACAAATCTGGCGATCTCAAAATCAAGTGTAAGAGTACATTGAGTATAACTTAGCTGACTAGGTTACTTAGCAGTGAAACATGTTTATAGTTTTTGAGCCATCATCTCATCGACTTCGACTCAACGGTGTGTTCATATTTTTATGTATATATTTTAGAAATTAATGATACTACTCCATATATTTTTAGTCATATGTGATGTGCGTCTCACACCTAAGTATCTATGAAGAATTTGTTGGATCAGTTTCTTCTAAGATACTCGTGGAAACGAGTTCGTATGAATTCAAGTACGTGAGTGTTTTTCAAAAAAAATGAATAAATGTCAGCTGACGATCTCTACTCCAAGACCGCACCGGGAACCGCAACCGCTGCGAACCGTCCGTCTGCCTCTCCCTCGCTTCCTCCTGCGAACGTCTGAACCATCAAAAAGAATTCTGACGCGTACGATTGAGCCCTGGATTCCCGAAACGCGTTGCCGCCGACCTGCCGTGCATCATCCTGCCCTCCTGCGACGCCACGATCGTCCAATCGGTTTTTGACGTCTGCGATGATCTTCCGGAGCCGCAGAAATCCCCGCCCCCAACACCCTCCACCCCTCCGCAGAAACCTCTGCCCCGACGGCACCTCCGCCAAACCTTCATTCAGGATCCAACGCCGAGCCACCCCGCCGCCACCTCGACCTCGTGCATCGCATTTCTCGTTCCCCTCTGCTGCCGTCTCCCTCCGCCGGCGCCGCCGCAGCCACGCCGCCGGCTCGGCAGCGTGGATCTCCAACGCCGTCACCTCGGCCGCGTTCGTCCCTGCCTCGCCGCCACGTGGATATCCAACGCTGCATCTGCGCCGATCTGCTCGTGGAGGAGAACGACTCCAGCCAGGCCGCCATCGTGCACCGCATCAAGGCGGCGGCCCGCCGGCCTCGCACCCGGCCCTCGTCGCCGCGCATCGAAGGTGCGGCCCCCAGGATTCCCCGTCCCTGGGTCTGGAGCCGTGGGCCTTGGAGGTGCTGCCAACCCGCAGCCCCGTCGCGCCGGCGTGGCCGCCCACCCAAGCCGCGGGACCCGCACGCACCACCTAAGATCATGCGCTCGTGCAATCGCACACGCAAGAACCTTCTCCCGGAGGGGATGGCGTTGTGGCCGCGCCTGGCACGCCAACGATGGCCAAGGCAGCACGCCCGCAGTTCGCCGAGGTTGGCTTCGCTATGGCCGGGAGGCGCCCAGCGCCGTTGGCCCTCCTGCTCTTCCTCCTCGCCGCGGTCTTCGCCCCCATCTCGTCCACCGTCCACCCAGCCTCCGACGCGCACAGATCCGCGGCTGCGGAGCTCTTCGCCCCCTCCACCGACGGATCCTTCGGCGAGTAAGTGCACTAACCACTCGTGAGCGCCTTCGTTGTCCCGATCTCAGCCACCGGGCTCCGTGGGCGCAGTAGCTGTTTCAGCTCGATGCGGATCGACCTGCTTGGTCGAAATTCTCGGGCTTATTTACATTTACCTGGTGTTTATGTATGCCTTGCAGTTTGGAGAGGACTTATGAGGAACTCAGGACGTTCCAGATACTCATGTTGGAGAAGTATAAGAGTCTGACTGGGAAGGCTTGCAAGTTTGCCACTGAGGAGCTGGTCTCCCCAGCTTCGCCTGCGGCGAAAGATCTGTTCCATGCGGTCCGGATCAGTGGTGCCCTTGGATGCAGCGTTGATGCTGGTGTCTTTGATGTGGGTGCTAGCTTTAGAGATCTCGGTGCTGCTACTTTATTGTCATGTTTGATGATGTTTTGAGTTCCATTCATTCGTGGTAGGGAATTCTACTATTATGTGGGAGGCCTGCTTAGCATCAAGGTTACTCCCTCTACTGCATTTTGTGTTGATTCCCGTTTGTTGGTCATGAGTACTTTTAGGTACTTGTTTGGATTTTATGTGGTAGCTGATCAATTTATTTTTGTTGCATTTTTCTTTCTTTTTGCAGGAACAAGGACAGAGTGTTGTTCTATCTGATGCAGAAAGAACATTTCACGGCATAAAGGTGACCACAATTCAATACCGTAATGCATTTTTCTTTATTTAGTTCAGCATTGTCTCATATTTTGATATTTTTCTTGTAGACGTTTAGCCAAAGCGACGGGAGATGGAGTTGTGATACTAACAGTGCTGAATCTAGCACATTTGCTGCTGGTAATTGTTCTTGTTGCCCTGCTGTATTGGAATAATAATAAAGATTACTACTTGTGAATAGACAATACAACAACAAAAACAAAGTCCCAAGCAGGTTGGGCCAGGGTAGGGATGAAACCCAACATGAGGCGTCAATAAAAAAGAAAAACTTGTATAAAATATGAAAAGGCACTAATATTTTGCTTTCATTCTGCATGTCTTGTCAGTCCATTTCCTCCTGTAGCTTTTTATCAGTTCTAGGACAATTTTTCTGCAAAATAATGCATAGCTGTTGGTTTTCACAATAATGTACTGTCACAGGTATTGCGCTTGAAACTTTGGCGGGTGTTGTTTCGCTAGCAGATGCTGAGGTTGATCCATCCATGGTGTGTATTCACGCTTTGCTTGGTTAATAATTTGGACCGTGTACAACATGCTGTTGATTACCCAGTTTATCTTTCTTAGATAAACACACAACCCCATGTATTTCAATATATTATATATGATGAATTTGACATCATTTATGGCACTGCTAAAAGAATAACATCCCTGCTTTCTTGTGTATGATGTGATTTTGCACTTTTGTTGATCCCAGGATATTTAGGTTTCTGTTTTTCATTTTGTTTCCTAGAATTTGTCAGCGAATAGTTCTCACATATTTCACTCTTAGGATTTATATTTATTTCATTTGTTACCGACGCTGTGCATATGTGTGTATTAAACATTTTGCTGATTGGTGATCTTAATTTAAATTCTATCAGATAGGAGTGGTCAAAAATGACATCATGAAGCTGTTTGACACTATCAAGAGTTACGATATGTTATCTAAACACACAATTATAGCTAAAAGTGGGAACATTCCTCTTTTCGTGTACTCTGAGCTTGTCAGAATACCACATGAGTCTAGGGCACTGACACTGAATTGCAGATTTATGTTACCATTCATAACTCATAAGTAGCATAGGAACCTTTTCATTCTTTTTTTTTACCGTTTCTTGGTGTACTCAGTTTATCATGGTATTTATGCTTAGATGATGGGACCTTCTACTTTGACGAGAAGCATGTTGATGGTGCGGAGTACAAGGGCCCTATCATGACTTATGCTTCAGTAGTATGGGGTGTTACCTCTTTGGCAACTGTTGCTTCTAGGAAATTGAATGTGAGTATCTTAAACCTTGCGCACTTGTTCACTAAATTTGTGTGTAAGCAACTTTCTTATGTAATTACACTGAAAGCTACAGATCGCTGGTGAGAAAATACTTGGCCTGACAAAGTTCTTCCTTGGTATAGGGTTCCCTGGTAGCGCAAAGGATTGCTTTAATCAGATTGAGTCATTGTCATTCCTGGAGAACAATAGGCAAGCCTTCCTTCATTATTGTTCTTGATGAATATGGATCTCTTTTCACTCATGGCCAGTGATTGATATATTTGTTCCAGTTCTATTTGTTACGATAGAGAATTTCCTATTTCATGTCGGTGAATCAGCGTATCATATTTTTGGTCTTACCCTGAAGGTTTTTTTGGCTCATCTATTTTCTGTATTTTTGCAGGGTCTTCATTCCTTTGATACTGTCACTTCCTTCCAAAGTATTTTCATTGACTTCAAAAGATCAGCTTAAGGTGATTATTGCATGCCATCCTATGTGTACTTTTAGCAGGAATTCTATTATATTAGTTATCTCTAAAAGAGAAAAGTAGCTCAATAAAACTGAGGAAATGGGAAAACTAAAAGGAAAAAAACATCCAATGTGAGGATGAAGGGCCATGATCCACTGAGATTGGATGTTATTTCCCAATTTCCACACTTTCTGGTGTTACTGAGCAATTTGTCCATAGTTAGAATTAGTATGCAGTGGGTTAAACTGTACAGTATCTTGATGTAGTGTTGCTACTCATTGATTCAGTTGTGTGCAACTAAATGTTAGTTAAGCTCCCGTTTTGTTTCCTCATTGCCTATTACTTTTCAGGTTGAAGTCACAACAGTTTTGGATCTCCCGCGCCTCCGGTCAAAGTGAATCTTGTGCAAGTGTTGGGTTCTGATTCTAAAGTCATCACCAGTGACAACAGGGTATATAGCTGAATTAATGGCTACCTTAGGCGACTTCCTTCTCAAAATAGCTAATGTTTGTGTTGCGTATCCAATTTTGTAACATCATTCTCCTTTTTGTTTCAGGAACTGCAGTTTGACCTTGACAACAATGTTCATTACTTGGACATTGCTCCGTTGAAAATAGATGTTGGAGGGAGCACACGCTTGTTTTTTGAATGGTTGGTCTGATTGGTAGAGCTTCATGAATAGTAAATATTAGTATCATTTACCCTCAAATGGTTAATTTGTTAGTTACAAGTATAAATAAAATACCCGTGAATAGATCTTAGGACTTTATTGATCTACAATTTCAATAACACTATCATGATAGTACATGTATTAGATGTGCCACGAAAATATAATCATGTCTATGTACATGAAATTTATGGAAAACACAGTTTGATATTTTGTGGCACCTTAATAGCTTGTATTGTACTATATATAAATTAATAGTCATAGCATATGCAGCAGAATCAACAACGGTTTTGTAGGCCATCATCCATGTCTTTGCGAAAAACAAAAGTGCTATATTTCATGGACTTCGGTGCGATCCTACAGCCGTCAAAATTGATTTTTCGCGTGGTCTATTTATCTTTTACTCTATATATCATACCCGTAGCAATGCACGGTACTTACCTAGTCTTTATAAAACATGTGAACATAATCCTACTTCGTTGTTAGAAAAGGAAAAAAAGTGGGACCGACGATCGCACTCGGGAGCAAGTTGTGTACCACTGTCTTCACGGACTAGGGAAGACGGTCGCGGTTCTGCCCATAGAGGCCACAACAATGCACCCTTCCCTTAATTCCAATCCGCGTCTGACAGAGCTCCTGTCTACAGTAAGCAAAATAGCAAGTCCAATCCGTATCTGACCAACAACGTGGTCTCCTCCTCGTAAGTACTCCGTGTTCCTACCGACTGAGGTTGTGTTTAGTACTCCCAATTTTCTAAACTTTTCATCAACGTGAAATATTAAATATAAATACAGCAAATGACGTATGTATGGAGCATTAAATGTAGGTAAATAAAAAAACTAATTACATAGTTTTGATGTATACGAGACGAATCTTTTGAGCCTAGTTAAGTCATGATAGGACAATAATTACTACAAACAAACGAAAATTGCTACAATATCATACTGTGTTTGGGTGAACTTTTTCATCATTTTTCACGGATCTACACAGGCTGAGAGGAGACGCAGGTGCTCTTCCCACCGGCACCATGAGAGCTCGCCGCAGACTTGCAGAGTAGAGCACGGAGTACCTGCGCGAAAAATAGCTGGAACAAGGAGCGTGCGCAGTGATGATTGGCCAGCGGCGCATGTTACGCATCGTCCCGCGGCGAGGAGGGATCACAGGATTCACAGGCGTCTCGGCGCTCTCGCTGGCCCGGCGGCCGGCCCCACGGACCCCCGCTGCGGCGTCGCTGGAAGCACGGTTCCATTCATTTCCACACCACACACCAGCGTTGGCCTTGATCCTATGCGGCGCGATCTATGCTACCGTGTGCCGACAATTGCTGTCGGTGGGTACGAGCGCGTATGGGATTAACTTTGGTTTTTGCAGGAGTGTTTGGCTGCGCAGCAGCAAAGATGGCGACGTGTGATGGACGGATTTAATTCCCTACGTACGTGGGATGTTGATTTATCACAGTAGTTTTATTTTCAACGTGATGGTAACTCTTTTGGTTATGAATACATTTAAAGGTAGTCTATAATGAACCTAGTGGTTGATAGTGTAGACCAAATGTGGTCATAATTTATGATTTATTTTAAAGTAAGAGTGTTTGTTAGGCTTAAATACCTCATCATACATCCCGTTTTGTTGTTAGTAATCTAAAATCGGGATAACATTTGCTTTATATAGTGTTGGCTACACATGACATATACTTTACAATATAAAATCTTATTTCAAACTAATCTCATTCAAATGATGCATTTAAAACTACAATTTTCTCCTTATATCAAAACAAAACCATCATCACACATGATTGAAATCTACTAATCTTAGTTGCACTTGTTCGAATTGAAACTTGTAGCATCGATAAAAAAAACTCATAGCTCTAAAGCTGAATTATTATCCAGCTCATAAAACTTAGAACATCAAACTTAATCTCATCATTATTCATAAACCATAATATATAAGTTGGTAATTAACTCATCAAATATTTTGATGAAAAAAACTCACCGAATATTTATCACACCTTACTCGTTTGGTCTCTGCTTGCAAGAACGGAAGTTGTTTCAGGTAGCGGGGGTGCTCACGGAGACAGAAGAGTTCTTTGGCATTAAATTTCACCAATTTGGCCAGGATCTGGGCACCGGCCTGGTGACAGCCCAACCGCCGGGAGGGACAACACGAGGTGACACACCCCCTCCCCGTGCACGGAGGATCGGGATCTCGGTCTCGCGGAGGACACAAGTCACGGAACCCGTACTGCGTACACCACTGCGACTGGCGGAGCCCTCCCCGACCAACCCCCCGCACCCCTTCCCCGTGTCAGCCAAGAAAAGACCGCGCCGCGCGAGCCACGAGGGCGGTCACTGGTCAGGGTCAGGGTCAGGGTCAGGGTCAGGGTCACCCCCATTTCTCCCCCGAGTCCCCACACCCGAGAGAGTACGGACACTCTCCTACTCCGCCCGCCCAAGCCCAGCGCAAGCCGGAGGCCAGATCAAACCCCACCGCCACGCCGAGCTCGAGCTAACCCCCGCCGCCGCCGGGTCCGCGAGTAGGAGGAGGAGGAGATGAAGCCCAAGAGCCTCCCGTTCATCGCCTTCGAGCACAAGCGGTACGTTCGCTCCCACCACGCCGTGGTGGCGCCGGTAGCTTCCGACGAGTTGTGGCTCCTCCCCTTGGTCCTGCTGTGGAGGTTCCCGCTCCGTGGGTTTGCACGTGCTTGTTTTTCGCTTGCCGGGGATCTCGGTCCGTTGCGGCGCGGGGATTTGTTTTGCGGGATTTTTTCTGGTATAATGCGGCGGCAAATTCCGCGCGCTTGTTTGCGCCGGCGGGCATCTGGTGCCCTCCACGATTCGGAGGGGGAGTAGGTGTTCAACTTCATGTAAATTGTCGGCGGAATTGGCCGAATCGGGAGCTCCGTGGTGCACTGGCGTTTGTCTTTTCGAAAAGATCTGGGGTTTCTGTGGCCGTTTCCTGCAGTAGGAGCGGGCAGTTTCGGATTCGTTTTGGCAGGACTGCCGGCTCTGAGAATTGCGTCGTGTAGCCATCAAATTCGTGATGTATATGACTAGTTATAGCAAGCACTTCTTCCTGCTTTGAATCTGGGAGGGGATGCAAGTGTAGAATCCTAAGTTTTAACCGCTGGATAGTTGCATTTTAGTTGGGAAACACTCATGTCTTCATATTGTGTGATTTAATCAGGGATGCATATGGCTTTGCTGTGCGGCCCCAACACTTGCAGCGTTACAAGGAGTACGCAGGCATCTACAAGGTAGGAAGATAGCCCCCTGAAATTTCGTCTGCATTCTCTGTCTTGACACCCCACACACCTTGTTGGTGCTGTACTTGCAGGAGGAGGAGGAAGAGAGATCTGATAGATGGAAGCATTTTCTGGAGAGGCAGCCTGAGTCATCTGGACGGGATGCTGGTGACAATGCTAAGGGTGGTGGTTCTGAATCACTGCCAGAGAAGACGTCAGCAGGGCCACGGAAGATCGAAATATGGACACCAATTAGGCAATCCCTGAGCAACATTGAGCAGATGATGAGCCTGCGTGTGGAGAAGAAGCAATCTTCTGATGGAAAGCAGCAAGCAGAGGATGGAACCCATCCCGTGAAAATTGAAGAGGGCAAGTTGTCAGAGGACTCGGATGATGAGTTCTATGATGTAGATAAGGTTGATCCTAGCCAAGAAGTGCATTTGGGGGATCCTGTGAATGCCGATGTCGGAAGCAGGAGCCATGAAGAAAATTACATTTCGAAGGAAGAGTTGGAGTGTCTGGTCCATGGTGGACTACCAATGGCTTTGAGGGGAGAGGTGCAGCCTGAGCACTGAAGCCTTTAATTTCTTTCTTCTAGTTTTGATTTATTCGGCTTATTGAGCAGCTCTGTGCTTTTCTGTTGACAGCTATGGCAAGCTTTTGTTGGTACTGGAGCTCGTAGGGTAGAAGGGTATTATGATAGTCTTGCAGCAGAAGGTGAATCAGAAAATACCGATTCTTCAACCTCAGAAGGTATCCATGAAAAGTGGATAGGGCAAATAGAGAAGGTAGCTTTTTATGGACATTTTCACGGGGAATCATTTCTTTTTGGATAACTTACTGCTGGAAAGTCTAATAGAGTTCAATCTGCACCTTGGCTCCTTGTAGGATTTGCCCAGAACATTTCCGGGCCATCCTGCTTTAGATGAGGATGGAAGAAATGCTTTGAGACGCTTGCTTATAGCTTATGCTAAACACAACCCATCAGTTGGTTACTGCCAGGTAATTCTATCCATCAAATGGTTATCCTCATTATTGCCTTTTATGTTACCAAAAGTAGATTGCTTCTTTGGATAACCGAAATGGCAAACTAATATAAAATTATTTTTGTACATGTCACACCTCAGATGTGAATCTAAACCCTAGCTTTCAGTGCTTCCAATGAATACGAAATAATTACACTCTTTTCTCAATCAATATTCCAGGCATACTGTATCAGTTCAGCTCAGAAATCCAACATCTCTCTTAGCATAGTTCATCTTTTGAATACTGTAGGCGATGAACTTTTTCGCTGGTCTCTTGCTTCTATTGATGCCGGAGGAGAATGCATTTTGGTATGGCCCAAGACAATTTGTTGCATTTCATGTTATTATTGGATGAAATAATCTGTTGAATCCATCACTGGTTTATATTACAGGACATTGGTTGGAATTATCGACGACTATTTTGATGGCTACTTTTCTGAAGAAATGATTGAGTCACAGGTACCACGAACTCAACCTGTAATGTTTGTTTTGCACATTGGGGTGCGTGAAGCCCCAAGTTCAATAATTCTCATGCAGAGGCCGAATTTTGGTTGTATCTCAGGTGGATCAGCTGGTTTTAGAGGAGTTAGTCCAAGAGAAATTCCCTAAACTAGGTTAGCAAACTATCATTCATGAATGAAATATAATATTGGTGGCATGTAACTCTTTCTGATCTAATGGAAAAAAGGAAAAATCCAAGATTCAGGGTTTAACGTACTTCTTTTATGCAGCAAATCACTTGGATTATCTCGGACTTCAAGTTGCATGGGTTACTGGGCCATGGTTCTTATCCATCTTCACAAACGTGCTTCCTTGGGAGAGTGGTTAGACTTTATTTTACATTATTTCCATAATAAAAAAACATAGCTTAGCTAATGTAACGGGGTTACTTGCACGAAACAGTTACATCTATGATTTCAAGCTATGCATTGCTTCTAATAGACACATGAGCAGTCATGATCTCTTTTTTTTTCTTGAACATGCAAGAGAGCTAGGTATCTTTATAATATGGGAGAAATAAGGGAAAGACTTCCATAAAAAGCAACCACTTTACCATTCCTAGGAGGTAAGACAAGGTTGCAGGATTACATAAAGTTAATAACCTTTATAATGACCCAATCTTACTAGATCACTCACACTGAACCCTCTCCGTGACCAAAACATAGTTCATGCTCTCATGCAAGGGAAATATTGACTAAAATTTCTAAGGAAAAGAGACTAGATTTTGATCCAGGTCATCTTTATAAGAGAGACTGAGTGAGAAGGGGTAAAGTAAGCACTTTCTATATGGTGTGAAAGATAACTAGGCCTGCCTTACATATTCATGGTAGTTATGGGGTACCCAGGGACACCATGTATAACTCACTACTATGATCAGTTATTATAATCACAGTTACCTCTATGTAAACATTTGGTGTAGTGATCCCATAGACCCATAACTTTACATCACTTTTACTCAATATCATTACAATTTCAGTTCTCCGTGTATGGGATGTGCTTTTGTTTGATGGAAACAGAGTGATGCTGTTCCGGACAGCTCTTGCGCTACTGGAGTTCTATGGTACTGGAACATACTTTTGCTTTATTTCAATTTCTAAAAAGGAAAGTATAATATTTGTAGTCAGCTGATATACAGCAGTCCTCAAAGAATTTCTGTAGACTGATGCTTGTGTCAATTGCAGGTCCTGCACTTGTGACTACAAAAGATGCTGGTGATGCAGTTACCCTTTTGCAGTCTTTAGCTGGTTCCACTTTCGACAGCAGCCAGCTTGTCTTGACAGCTCGCATGGGATATCAATCCGTAAATGAAACAATATTGCAAGAACTAAGTAATATACACCGCCCATCTGTTATATCTTCAATGGAAGAAAGAGCGAAAGGTCTAGGTTCTTGGACAGACACCAATGGTCTTGCGTCGAAGCTGTATAACTTTAAACGTGACCCTGAACCACTGGTTTCACTAAGTGATTCAGTAGACCAGTTGAGTGAAGTGGGAGATGGTGATGCCAATCAAGAAAGTGATCCTGGAAACATGGATGATATGTATGGTGGCGTGACAGTCAATTCTGAGATTGATTCTTTGCCTGATCCAAAGGACCAGGTAACCTTCTTGATCATAGATATTGCCAAAGTCTCTTAAGTCCTGCTATCTATAAGGCTGTAATCTGTTCAACCGTCATGTTCTTTTCCTTGTCCTTGGTCAAGTCTAGAGATTGCTGTAGTTACCACCCTATTTTAGTAATGTTTTAGTTTTACCGCCACAGGTTGCCTGGCTGAAGTTGGAATTATGCCGACTGCTAGAGGAGAGAAGATCAGCTGTTCTCAGGTCTGTTTATTCCTTCCAAGTTTCTGTTACTTATTTTCTCATGAGTTGCTCAAACCTTTACAGGAGATATCACTTTTCAATTTCTCACCAAATGTAATTAGCAGTTAAATTATAGAGTAATTGGTGTTGGTGTGATGGTAATGGGCAAATGTTCTCCCTTTCCTTCTTTTTAACTGCTTCCCAGGGGACCGGCTTTTGAATAACATGAACTAAACCTGTTTTTCCCCCCAACTCATGAATCTACCATTATTGCTGAAAACAAATCCATAATTGTTGACCTGGTTTACCACATTACCTTGCATGAAACATAACATGCTTATCAATTGTTTCTGGCAGAAATACAAGCAAACTGTTCATTACTGTATACTATTTGTCAAGTTCTAGATATTGTACTTGTGTGGTCAAATTGTTAAACACAGGATCTCTTTACACGATACGGTTATGCCCTTTTAGTAGAATATTTTCCTTTTAGTGAATCTATTCATTTTATTCATTTATTTATTTATTTATTTATTTTCCTTTCTTCTTTCTGCCATGCAGAGCTGATGAACTAGAAACAGCACTGATGGAAATGGTTAAGCAAGATAATAGGCGCCAATTAAGTGCAAAGGTATACAATGCTATACTGTTGTTTACAGTATTCAGCTATGGAAATATTCAGAATCTAGATTGCATGATACTACCTCCATTTCAGGATTTCACCACATAAGCCCACAACAGTCTTGCACACAGGCTAAAGAAAAGTAAATGAGAAATGACCACACATTCTGACGTGCCCCTATTAAATTGCACAAGTTACTAAACCTCCTTCACATCATTAAATTAGTGCTATTGCTATAATTTCACTATTGTTTTCGTTGCTGAACATTTATTTCTGAAACTCAACTCCTGAGTAGGTCTATATTGTGAAACATAGGGAGTAGTAACTTAGCTCTTTGTTGCCAATTCCACATAACTCACTTCTAACTATGTTTGCTTGTACTCCTGAAGTGTAACTGTGTAAGTATCATTCTGTAAAATTTATGAATGACAAATTACTACTGAATTTTCTAAGGAATCATTCAGAAAATTCATCATAGTTTTGTTGTGTGAGCTGAAGACTTGTTTTCTTGCAGCAACAGAGCTGTGAAATTATCTGCACTTTTTCCTTTCAGGTTGAGCAGTTAGAACAAGAAATATCTGATCTAAGACAGGCCCTGTCAGACAAGCAGGAACAGGAGGAAGCAATGTTTCAGGTACAGTTCCATTCTTCTAAATGCACTTTCCTACTACTACATATCCACTAACCAGAAATTTTGTTAAAGGTCCTTATGCGTGTTGAACAAGAACTGAAAATTGCAGAGGAAGCTCGCATCTCGGCCGAGCAGGATGCTGCTGCTCAGAGATATGCTGCTAATGTTCTACAGGTTAATCATTCACTTGATCCATTGCTAACAGCAGCTTTATCATTTCGCGCATCAGCTATTTCCAGTTGAACTAGGTGAATTCATTCTTGTTCAGTATGGCATCTATTATCGGTGTAGCAAAGGATAACTTTAAATTGTTTATTAACATATAACATAGACTTCCCGAAGCAGCAGATGTAATACTTGGAAAATTCCTGAGTAATATTGAAACAGTTGAACTTGGCTAGGATCTATTCTGAGTAAACAAACCAATTCAAATATAAGTACCTGGCTGAGTTAACCAATTTGACTACTGAGCTCAGAATAAGTCTTGCAACCAGACTTCAAAAATTAGCCGTGTTTCATATAAAACCTTGTAAAGGGCTGTTTAATGGTACCTTTTTATCCCCATTTTGAAGTATATATGTATTTTTCCTTCTTAGACATGGTCCAAACATTAAAAAGCTCTACTTTAATGTAAGAAAAAAAAGAAAAATTGGATAGCTTCCACTGACCGTCTAGCAGGTATAGTTTTCTTTGGATAAATAGTCCTGAACCCTGCTTCAAGTTGCAACTATCACACTTTTTGCTTTGAAGATATCCTTTAGAGCAAAAGGTCTTTATATACTAAAAACGCCATCCTTTGTTCTTTCTTTTTTTTGTTCATTTTCGTTGTTCAAACTTCAAACTGTAGTACTTGTATTATTGCAAAAGGTGGGTATTGGTTCTTCTATTATTTTGTTGTCATTATTTACAATTATTTTTATCACAATTAGCAAAATTAATACATGCCTTCTTTCACATCCCGTTGTACCTTAGCTTGTTCTACACTTGCATGATAATGATACATGTGCAGGAAAAGTATGAGGAAGCGATGGCTTCACTTGCCCAAATGGAGAACCGAGCAGTAATGGCAGAAACAATGTTAGAGGCTACACTGCAGTACCAATCTAGCCAGCAGAAAGCACTCTCCCCTTGCCCTTCTCCAAGGTATCTAAGTCTTATCCCTTTTCAATATTCTTAGTGTGAGATGGACTGCTCCTTAAAGCTAGTAATAAGGCAGTGCTAATTTACCAGTCACCTTTTGCTAGTCCCTCCATTAAACATATGAGGCTCTTAGGACAAGCTAATTAGTTCATTTGTGAACTAATTTCCTAAGCGTCATATATTTAGAAATGAGGGAGCACTATTTTGACAATTCATTGTTGACAATTGAACCTGTGCCTAATGCAGCTTCTTTCCTGTAATAGTTTTTTTTTCCCGGGTATCCTCTGAATAGTTTTTACTAACAGAGTGTAATACCATGATGATGAATTTTAGTTATGTAGCTTGCTGCCATTTATTGTCATAATGTTCTAATGCTTATATTATTCCTGCACCTGTTCCCCTTCTAGAACATCAATGCTAGATGCATCCCCTAGCCAGGCAAGCCAGACATCATCACAGGAGTTCCAGCCAAGAAGGAAAAACTTGCTTGGCCCATTTTCACTGAGTTGGCGTGATAAGAACAAGGTAATTTTTTCTGACCAAAATACAACAATTCTGATATATGAGGCATCTTGGATATGTTTGTTTTTCCCACTTAAAGTGCTTAGATAATCAGTTAAGATAGATATTTAGACTGCAATGCAAGTATGCAACAAAGGAGAGAGTCCCCATCCTTTTGAATTAAAAGCATTAGCTTTATTTTTATCTTTATAGTTCACATGGCCTAGCTTCAGTAGTAAATCTATGTCTAAACAGATCTCCGAATTCCTTACAAACATAATTTCCACCGTTTTGTAGGGTTACATGTTCTACCTGTTTCAAAATTTCCTTCTTGGTTTTCGTTTCTCCTGGTACCGTCTACTCGCTTTTAAACTCATTTCCCCCATGGATTCCTCACAGGAAAAACAGAACAATGCTGATGACTCCACAAACGCAAAGTTTAGTAACAATAATGATGAAATGGTAGGAACCTCCAACAAAGATGATGAAAAGCAGAGAGAAACAGTAGAGGTAAATTCTGAACAGACAGCGGAATCACCGAAAGAAGACGGCAAACTGAGAGCAGAGATGCCTGAGAAAGACAACGAGCTGCCAGGGGTCCAAATAGCCACGACCGAATTGAATGGGCACCATGAACAGATGCAAGAAATAAAATTGGATTGATAGGCACAATGTTACCCTTTCCAAAATATCTTCTCCACCATGTTATATCAGTACATCTTATAATTTTAAGCTTGGTGACGGCGAGGTATCACTGAGGGTGGCATAAGTTTTGAAATACTCCTATCGTGCATTGCTGTACTTTTTCATGCCTGCTCTCGTTTTCCTCCTTCCCCCTTGCTCCTTGAGGTTTCACAAGTTCTTTTAGCTACCACGTCTGTAGGTCTACAGGTTGTTTCTTTTCTTCTCTCCATTTTTATCATTTGAGAAGAGAAAGGAGGTTATATGGCTGTCCAGTTACCGCCTTCTGATGTAAACGCATGAGAAGAATTGTATGAAATGGATGAGAATTCTGGGCAACTGCGATAAGCTTCTTGTTGTAAATTATCATATTTTTTTTAGAAGTGTGCTCGATGTAAGTTATCATCACTCTATGCATTATGCCCTGCCTTCGCATCAGCTAGCACCAACCTCATGTTGTGGATCTGATGACGCTAATCTGTAGCTGGAGGTTAGACACATCACGAAGCACTGTTCGTTATGAAACCCCACGTACCGGTGTCCGTATGTTCCGTCAGACAGCTTACCTCCATGATGTTCAGTAAGGAACGGGGTGTCTCAGGTTTTGATTCATTACCTCGGCGCGGCAGAGGGCCGACATGGTTCACAGCCTTCTCATCGGCCGCGACCTTCTCTCTCACACTCGTGTGAAGTACTTGTCCTGACAGGCTTCCAAGTTCCAACGCCTCCTACTCACGTTGGAGTACGTCAAGGTTGCTCCGGTGGCTACTAACCGAACCGCTGCTCGGTGACGAGGTCATGCCTCCCTCCGACTCCTACGACCTCCCTATATCTCACACTACCATTTGGAGGAGAGGATGAGCACGGAGGAATGGCAGGCGGCAGTGGTTATTAGCATGGCAGCGACGGTGGTGAGGGCGCAGCCGGCAGGATGGTGAACGACAACGACCGCCGGTGAGGAGGGTGTGAGCAACCAGCTCGATGGGTTAACGGAGAAGGGAGAACACGGTGAAGGACGTAACCGGGAGTGAGAAGTACTAGATCGAGTGCACGCCTGGACGGCGCAGTGAGACGGCAAGGGCGCTGTCCATGGATGGCCGAACGTGACCGGCGAGGGACCAAACTATCAAGCATCCTTTCAAGGAAAACCCTGCATGTTTTGTACAGTGATGGAACAGCAAGGAGAAACTCTAAACAGAGCACTAAGTCTCAAAAAAGAAAAACACCCCTATAAGAAGAGCACTGCTACCAGATGCACTTTGTCCTGCCATGCATGATGCATGGCATCAACTAGTACCATACACCCTGTGAAAGATCTGTTGCTGCTCCCTTGAGATTCAGTTGTAGCTGGGCTCTCTGCTGAATCCGCTGCCGCCGTGGGCTTTATCCCTTGCGCTAGCGCTCGCGGAGTTCCTCGGCACCACGAGGTTGCTGATGGTCCTCACGATCTGCCGCTTCAGCTGCCCCCTCTTCAGTGGAGGCCTCTTCTCCTTCGAGCTGAAGTTGATGCCGCTGCCGTTGCTGTGCTGGTAGGAGTAGTACTCCATGGCTGCCTGACTGCCTCCCTCTCTTCTCCCTTCCCTTCTTGTGTTTGTGTTCTTGTCAGTGTTCAGTGCATAAGCTTAAGCCAGGGCTTGCTTGTGAAGCTGATGGCAGAAGGGGACAGGTATTTATAGTGGCGAAGCATCTGGATGTGTTTTTGTTTTACCGTTACTACTTGACTACTTGTGGGCCACGGTGCCTAACTCTATTGTGATTATGTGAAAGTGGGATCAACGCACTAATCAGGGAACTTATGCTGGCCCTTGAAACAGACTGAAACTGTTAACTAGAAGGCGAGAGTTGGGGCCGTGTGGATCGATCAGGGGTGCATCTTTGATTTGAAGCATCCGAAGACCACTGACCGGGGTCAGACTGGTCAGTCCAAGCACGAATTCGAGCTCGTGTTATACAGTAGAAAATATACTATTTGGCGTCATGGGCATAGACGAAGGATTACGTTTGCTCTGTCAACTTCTGGTGAACGGAACCTGTCGTCAAGTATCTATACAAACTATATAATTGGTCCCCATTAAAAGGCTTCTCTCAACATATAAGGTGTCCACATCATCATCCATTAGAGCAGACCATCCTCATTAAAAGACTTCTCTCAACGTACAAGTTGTCTACATCATCATCCACTAAGACCATCGATTTATATCTTCTATCGATTTTTCGCGGCTAATAGCATCCATACAATTAGTCAAAAAGATAGATGACGTAGTCATCTACATCAGTAGATCTTTATAAATTATTTTTATAATGCTGTTTTGTATAATAACATGTATAAATATAATCACTATTTTGTTTCAGTGATAAAATAGCTGCAAAAGCTCTCTCACATTCCGCAGCAACGCGAGGGTTGCTGCGGGGAATCACCTAGTTATATATATATATATATATATATAAAGAGAATCTGTCATCTATCGGAGCACAGCAGCAGGAGATGGATCAAGCCCAGCAGGGCACCATTATTAATTGTTTATCACGAGAAGTGATGACTATGGAACTCTAAAACACGATTAAGTAGCACGTGTTGATGATCGACGTTACCCGGAGAGAAACGTGTGACCACACATACAATACAATTCGTCATCAAGGTTCAGTGCATCTCGCTGGTGTCAGACAGGGTTCATTCACAGGCTTGAGGTGTCAGCGCGGCTACGCCATGGCCGCAACTTGCGCCGGCTCACGGAGCGACACCTCGACCCATCGATCCAATCGCCAGCAGCCGGCCGTGACCTTATCTCATAGATTCGCGAAGCGAAAGCACTTCTCCTGACTGGCTATTTTTGCCATGTGATCCATGGTGGCTATATACCTTTGTCAACTGTCATGCGTTTCACACTTCCATTTATCTTGGCCGGGTTTTTTTTAATAATACGAGGGATATTACAAGGTTCCATGTCTTAACATACAGAGGAAAATCTTGAGTAACATCTACTCAACAGTCAACAGGGGTTGGCATTTGCATTTTCGCTATTCTGAAACTTATCTGATTCAAAACTGAAAAGATATTGCCAGAATGCCACTAGCTAACAAAAAGCAGCACTGGTTATTACTCCGTAGTAGAAAGAGAGAGACCCGGAACACCGCAGCCTCTCTTCTTCCAAGGAATAGTGAGGAGACAAAATTTCATCTGGCATAAGTTAAGTCGTCGCTAAAGGCGCGCACCTCCAATAACCAGCTAAGTAGCCAGTTCAATCTGACGTGGAGGATAAAAAAGAGAGATTAGTCTCTAACGACGAGTAAATACCCTATCTAATTTACACGATTAATGAAAATAAGAGAAAGACGGATGTAACGACCCGTAGATAAAATAATATTATACCGCTTCTCTCGCCTATATATCATCTAGCTATTTGATTCAAACCTTGAGGGTGCCCTAATCGCCATCAGCTAGCTTAAACTAGTGCTGAAGGATGTGTCTGCTCATTGGTCCATGCGTGGATGCCAGAAACACACCCCGTCTCCATAACCACATGCCACGGCAGGTAACTCGCCGTCTGTTAAACAAATGCAGAGACCCCTCCGGCCCGTGCGGTTCAAGTTCAAGGGCATAAAGTTCCCAGACTATTTTTTTTTGGAACTTAGCTTCTATATTAATTAAGCAGCATCATTGCAATCATTGAGCAGACACATCTGCAAGAAACTAGGGGGTTGCTCCACCCAAATAGAAGCTAAACCAGACACATAAGCAAAGCAAATCTAGCACATAAATGAGCAGCGCTGTTGGCCGATCTCCGCACATGGCCAACGGAGAAGAAGGCAAAACCAGTTGACAGTTGTTCAGTTTCATCTAGGATTGTGGCTACTTCTGATCTATCATTCCGACGCGATCGCCAAAGGGCCACCAACTCCTGACAGTCCGTCTCGGCTACAACTTGGTCTGGTGTACCTTGAGGTAGGAGGCGCAAACCATCTCTGAGTGCTTCAGCTTCTGCCATCAGGGCAGACGCAACAGACTCAAGGCGACGAGCTGAAGCTGCCACAAAAGAGCCACCCGCTGTGCGAATCACCACCCCTGTGGCCCCAGTGAAATCTTCAACCACAAACGCTCCATCGGTGTTTACTTTGACAGAGCCTTGGACCGGTCGACACCACTTCTCAACCGGCCGAGCTGTCACTGCATTTGCACTGGCCTTTTTATCCGACAGTAGCTGAACACATGCATCCATTGCCCATTCTATTGCCAGTCTTGGCTCAATTGGATTTTTGCCATGTCTTCTATCATTTCGACTGTTCCATAAGGACCACATGCGCACAAAATGATGCTTCGGTCCTCCTCTTTGCAAAACGAGTCATCCAGGAGGTCTACTGTCCAGGTGCGCGGGCACAACCTAGGGAGTTTTATGCCTTTCATCTCCTTCCTCCAAAAGATACCAGCATAGGTACATTCTATCAGGGCATGGAACGTGGTTTCATCACAAGCCCCGCAGAACTCACATATGCCCAGTCGATCAATGTGCCGATAGTGGAGGTTAGCTCTAGATGGCAAGAAGTTATGCGCTACTCTCCACCAAAATACTCTGACCTTCGGTGGCACCTTCAAGGACCACAGTTTGTGCCATTGAGGGTCATTGTTTCCTGCAGAGTGCGATGACGCACCAGCTGCAAAGTCTCTGTCCTGGGCCTCCTTCTTTGCTAAAATGTTGTAGGCCGAGCGCACGGTGTACAGCCCATGACACTCCCCTTCCCATGCCCAAAAGTCGTCGCGTGTCGTGCCCAACGGTATACGTCTGACAGTCTGTGCGTCCATAGGAAGTAGGTTTTGCTCCAGTGCGTGCATGTTCCAGTCGCCTCCATTTGCATCAATGAGGTCACTAACATGAACTGCCATTGGACCCTGTCTCGGGCACATCGGCTTGCATCCAATTGCCCCTGGTATCCAGCGATCCGCCCAGACATTAGTGGTGCGACCATCACCCATGCGGCGATGCGGCGGATCAGACCCATCTCTAAAGCTTTCCGTCCAGCCAGGATAGCACGCCATGTATGAGATGAGTTTCGCTTGTTTCTGGCTGTCAAAAAGTCCCCATTAGGAAAATATTTTCCCTTTAAAACTCTAGCGCATAAGGATTCTTGGTTGGTCATCAGTCTCCATCCTTGCTTGCCTAGCATGGCGATGTTGAAAAGTTTGATGTCTCGGAATCCCATCCCTCCATTGCATTTGGGGAGGGTGAGTTCAGACCAGCGCCTCCAGTGTATACCTCGTCGATCAACTTTACTGCTCCACCGGTAGTTAGTGATGGCTGATGTGATCCTTTTGCAAGTAGATGGCGCCAGGAGGAAGCAGCTCATAGAATACGTAGGAATTGCTTGTACTACCGATTTGATCTATTTGACCAGTGTGCGTTGATCGTAATCCCATTCACATGACACGAGCCTCGTGACTGCGAGAGACCAGCACCAGCCACCGGACTCGGCCCTCGGCTGCTTAAAAGTGGTCAACTTATTCCCGGCAAGGAAAAGTCGAAGGCCACACCGCCGGCGTAACTAATGCATAATATAGATGCATGCATGGAATTAATGTAGCTATCAAAACGGCTGTCACTGCCTATAAATCCTGTCCAACCAAACCTTCCGGCATCGCATCCTCAAGTGTGAGTGAAGTGAGCACTCACTTCAAGCCATACACACACAGAGCAAGGAAGCAGCAGAGATCGAAGAAACAAAGCAAGAAGACTAGGAGAGCGAGGAGCCATGGAGTTCTACTACCAGTACATCAGCGGCAGCGGCTACAGCAAGAAGGAGAAGAGGCCGCCGCTGAAGAGGGGCCAGCTCAAGCGCCAGGTCGTCAGGACCATCAGCAACCTCGTGGTGCCAAGCGGCGGTGGCGGCGCCAACCAAGCGGCGGACGGCAAGTTCAGAAGAGAACAGAGCAACAGCCGAGTCGCATGCTTGGGTGCTTTAGCTCTGGGCCTTAGGGCACGTACAGCGCGTCGGTAAGACGCGTCTGTAAGCCAATGTTTTTACAAAAAGACCCTTCGCAAACTAGCCGACGACCCCTGCGTTGTAATATTGATTTTGAAGGCCCACATTCAGTAGTTTGGAAGCCCAGCTAAGATTGCTAAACTGATTATTTGATTGGCCCACGAACCATGATTATTTGATTGGCCCACGAACCATGGTAAATCCACCACAAGAAAAGAACCAGGAGTCCAAGAATTGAATCGACGAGTCCACAACTACTCGACGTCTCGACTTCATGTCGTATCCTTCGGCCTCCGCTCCGCTCGCAGCTCGAGGATGGCGGACGCCGAACGGTCGCGGCGGCGGCGGCACGGCAATCTCGCCACTCACGCAGAGCTGCAGACCCACGAGTCCACGGCTCCACGCTCCACAACATCAGCAGACAAGCACGATGCAGTATTCAGCAATCTAGCAAGGAAACTGAACCCCAATTACCTGGTAAGCTAGTGTAATTTGTTTAGGGTTATGCAAAATTAGTACCAAAATTTATTGTTGATTGATGTATATATATCAGATAGATAGATTTTGGCACGTTATTATTATGGCATCCCCTTGCAGTTGTTAGGATTTCTCCTGCGATCCCTTGTTGGCATCCTTAAGACCTTAAGCCTGTATAATCAAATCACAAGTAAAGCGCAGTTCCAGTTTATTGTCTTTATGAATGATTCTAATTATTTTGTAGGCTGACCATGGAGAGATATTATCAAAGAATATCAATGACATCAGACACTAACTTAGAGAGGCCAAATGAAACTGCATCTGTCCATGCTAGGATTGCAAGGCCACCTAAACATAATTCCTCAGTGCCAGAGTTAATTGATTTGGACAGTCTGCCTAGAGATCCAGCTAAAAGGAAGAGAATGTCAGATTATCACCCCAATCAACAAAATGAGATAAGGAGAAAGTATTTACTGTGGGGACCTTATCAACCCCGCACTTATGACTTTCCTTATAGGATGATTGGGAAGAAGAAGCGACGGTTCAACCCTGAATGGTTTGATAAATATGCTAATTGGCTAGAGTACAGTGAGAAGGAGGACAGAGCCTACTGTTTATTTTGCTACTTGTTCAGGGACAACAATATTGACACCCATCATGGACATGATGCATTTGTAATACAAGGCTGGGACTATTGGAAAAACACTAGCAGATTAGCAATTCATGTTGGTGATCGCACTAGTTTTCACAACAAGGCACTCCAGGAATGTGAGAATTTACTGAAAAAAGGTCAATCCATCTCAGCTTCCATGAACAAGCTAAGTCAACATGAGAAAATTGAGTCCTCTATCCGGTTGAATGCTGCAATTGATGTTTGCAGATACTTGTTGCATCAAGGGCAAGCTTTTCGATGTCATGATGAATCAAAGGAATCTGAAAATAAAGGTAATTATTTGGAGCTGCTGGAATATACTTGCAATCAAAATAGTGCTGTTGCTAAAGCATTTAAATTTGCTCCACTTAATAATCAATTGGTATCTCCCAAGATTCAAAGAGACATCACTGAGTGTTTTGCAAAAGAAATATTGAATTCTATCATTGAAGAGATAGACCATGATGTATTCAACTTATTGGTTGATGAGTCTCGTGATGTTTCTGATAAAGAACAAATGGCAACAGTTCTGAGATATGTTGATAAATGCGGGCTGGTGAAAGAAAAGTTTGTTGGTGTTGTGCATGTGGAGGAGACAACTGCTGCTTTTTTGAAATCTTCTATTGATTTCTTACTTGAAGAATTAGGTCTGAGTTTAAAACAAATTAGAGGGCAGGGCTATGATGGTGCAAGCAACATGTCTGGTGAATTTAATGGGCTGCAAGCTAAGATTATGTGTGAGAACAATTCAGCATATTATGTGCATTGTTTTGCTCACAAGCTGCAGTTAGTTGTGGTGGCCATTGCAAAGAAAGTATTTGATGTTGGGGATTTCTTTGATATGATCGCAGTTTTGCTGAATGTTGTTGGATCATCATGCAAGAGAAAGGACAAACTTCGAGAGAATCATCAAGAAGAAGTAAGAAAAGCCATTAGCAAAGGAGAGATTAGTACTGGAACCGGTTTAAATCAAGAACTCTCTCTTCAAAGGCCAGGGGATACACGATGGGGTTCTCAGGCCAGGGGATACACGATGGAGTTCTCATTATAGGACATTGTTGGGCTTGTCAAAGATGTTTCATTCGGTGGTTAAAGTCCTTGAATATGTTGAAGAAGATGGTGCAGATGGCAGTAAGAGACGTCAAGCTAACGGTCTTTTAAAGTATTTTCAGTCATTCAATTTTGCATTCTTTTTGCAAATGATGATGACAATCTTAGCATTGACAAATAATTTGTCAAAGGCATTACAGAGAAAATATAAGGACATTATCAATGCTATTTCTGATGTGGCCTCAACTAAGAGGGAATTAGAAAAACTTAGAACTAATGATGGGTGGAGTTCTCTTCTTGACAAGGTATGTCGCTTTTGTGAGAATCATGACATTTTAGTGGTTGAAATGGAAAAGGACTATGTGAATCCTAGAAAGCCATGACAAAGGATGGGCATCAATAATGAGCACCACTATAGAGTTGACTGCTTCTTTGCTGTTCTTGATTTATTACAGAAGGAGTTCAATGATAGATTTAATGAGGTAAATTGTGAGCTGCTTTCATGCATGTCAGCACTGAGCCCAAATGACTCATTCCGACATTTCAATACTGAGAAGTTGATGACATTAGCTAAATTTTATCCTGCTGACTTTGATTACAAGGACATGAACACTCTTGAGGGTGAGCTTGGATTGTACATTGACAATGTACTCCATGATACAGATTTTGCAAACTTGGAAACCAGTAGTGATCTTGCTAGATTGATGGTTTACTCAAGAAAGCATCTTTCTTATCCATTGGTGTATCGCCTTATTAAGCTAGCACTCACACTCCCAGTTGCCACAGCTACTGTTGAAAGATGCTTTCCAGGTCTGAAAATTGTGAAGAATGCCAATCGTAATAAAATTGGTGACAAGCACTTGAGTAATTGCCTGATATGTTTTGTGGAGAAAGAAATGTTGAACTCAATTCCTAATGAAGTGATCGTGGATCGTTGATGAAAGAGCGTAGAGATGATGCTGAAAGAAAGAAGAGAAAGAGATGATGAAGTCCAAAGTGTAAGCATGTCATTTATATCTTTTTTATCTTTTATTTAAATTCTTTTCTTGATGGTTATATTATCATTAGTTATGCCTATCCTTTTCTGGTATGCTATTATGTGAAAATCATGCAAAGGAATATTTTATTTTGCCCTCTACAACGCACCAGTATAAAATGTAGCACTATGTTAACTAATATATGTCATTTTGAGAGGGTTAATTTACTTTTCTATTGAATTGTTATTTTATTCATAATTTAAGTGATTGTTAGTATGTCCATGGTACATGGCTTTGTGAGTGTGCCCCCCTCCAATTTTCTCCTAGGTCCGCCCCTGGGGGGGATGGGGGCGGAGCACCAGTTCCTGAGCACGACGGAGGGCGGCCTCGGTGGGGAGGCACGATGCCGACGAGGAGGAGGCGCCGCCGGGGCAGCAGCATCAGCAGCCGCGAGATCCGGCCACCATGGTTCGGAGGACCCAGTCAGCCTGCCGCTCCTCGAGGTGCTCCATCGCGGCCTCCCGCACCAGCATCGACGGCTCCCACATCGCCCCCGCCCGCCGCAGCACAACAGCCGCGCCGCGCTGTGGAGGGAGGGCTGCCGGAGTGCGCCGCCTCACCGACGGCTCCCACCGCCGGTGGCGCCACCCAGCAGCGGCGCCGAATCGAGGGCCGCGTCGGAGCGGGTGCTCGGAGAGCGGGGCGGCGGCCGCATGGCCGCGAGCGCCTCCTCGAGCCGCGGGCGCAGCGCCGACGCGCCGAAGGACGACGCCGACACAACGACCTCAGCGCCCTCCCAGCCCACGGGCGCGCGGCCGGCCGGGAACGGGAGCTCGGCGATGGTGGCGAGCCCCCGGCGGCGGAGGAGGTAGACACGGTGAGGGATCTCGCGGCCATGGAGGTCTTGGCAATGAGCGGCGACGGCATGGCTCTCCTGCCGGCGCAGGGGAGAAGGGGGAGGTCGCGAGCGTAGGGGAGAAGGGGGAGGTCGCGAGCGAATGGATAGATATGGTGAATCGAATGGATAAGAAGGAAAAAAGAAAAAAGAGAAAAAGAGAAAAAATGGAAAAAAAAGGAGTGAGGGAGATGTCTTAAGTATGCATTTGGTGTTTTTTTTCCGATCAAGTATGCATTTGGTGTTATGCAAGCTTTGATATTATAAAAATTATTGTAATCATATTTTTATTATTATGCTTGGTATTATTCTATCAAAAGCCACACAATGGTATACACAAAATACATTTGTAGTTGATCCTAAGCTAATGCAAAGCATTAAACAACTTTACAGACGGCCTCTCTGTCTATGGACTGTATGAGCTGTCTATATATTTGTCTGTATGCTAAGTTCGAGGTTCTGCAGACGACCCGCCCTCTGTGGGCTGTACATGCCCTTAGTTCCCCAAATTTGACTCTAAATTCCACTATACAAAAAGAAGACACACATCACGTCAAAATGTCGCCACATGCGTAGAGTACTAAAATAGATGAAATAAAAATTAATTGCACAGTTTTATTGTACTTTGCGAGATGAATATTTTAAGCCTAATTAATCAATATTTGGATAATTATTTATAAATACAAATGAAATTCTACAGTTGTGTATTTATGATAAAATGTTAAGTTTGACGTGCCAAACTTTGAAACTAAACAAGGTCTTGGAGGAGGGCGCTGTGTATAAACGTGTCATTACGTAATTGATTAGACCTACCTTTTCCATCCGTCATCAGTGTAGTGCTTTGGGATTGAGCGAAGAAAATGAGTTATTCGACCGATGCATCTTTACCTTCACAACATGTACAGTGTACACGTCTTCAAGGGTGGCTTCCATGTCGGCTCAGACTGAGTGGACGCAAAATCTCCAAAAGAAAAATATTTAGTTGATTGTATGTATGGATGTACTAATTTTGTATCTGCGGACATCGGATCATATCAAGGACATATTGTTGCATCTAATCATGCAGACCGCATCTGCTCGGCGGACAACGAAACATATTTCTTCCTTAAATTGTATATCTGTAATAGAATATTACGGGCAACCAAATACACCCTTGGCCGCCGGCCAGTCGGCCACAGAGGAGCCTCTCAAAGCCTCCACACTTCCTCTAACACACCACTGCTAGAGCTCGCTTACGCGCATGCTGAGGGACAAATCATTATCAGTCAACAGTATTTTTTTCTCAACATAAATCAACACCAGTCACTAGTCACCAGCCAAACGAACATGTAGCGGATCAGCATGGCGTTCACTGTTGATGCATGTTCTTTTAAAAGTCCCACCTCTCTTCTAAAATTTCGCATCTAGATCCTTACACGCACCACGCCTGTCCTCACGGGAGAAGCCATCAATCACGGCCACAGGGGTCATTATGATTCCACGACGGGTTAGCAATAGTAAAAAACAGTAATAAACCGTACTCCATATCGGGGCCGGGTTTCTTTGCCAATTTTTTTTTAAATGGAATCTTACATGTATGGAGTATTAAATAAAGTCTATTTACAAAATCTTTGAATGGATGAGTGTAACTTTACGTGGTGAATCTAACGAGCCTAATTAGTCCATGATTTGCTACATCAATGCTACAGTAATCATCCTCTAATCGTGCGGCCAGAGACCTAGTTAGATTTGTCTCATAAATTAACCCGGAGTTGTGAAGATAGTTTTATAAACTGACTTTATTTAATACTCTTAATTATTGGTCAAACGGAGTGAAATTTTTTTTCCAATCTAAAGAAACACTGGATTTCGTCGGGGTCGGCTGACCCGATGACAAGTCTTGGCTCCGCCCCTGCTGTCCTCTCTTATCCCCGAACTATCTGAACAGAGCAACTAAGGTTTGATGTAGAAAAATGATGAGAAGGTAAGAAGAGTGAAAGAGAGCAGCTGCTAGAAGATAAGAGAGTGATACTTGAGAGGATGATTCAGTTTTATATAGAGAAATAAGACTTGGTTTGTGGGTCCGGAAAATAAAATGTACAAAAAACACCAATAAAATTCATTAAAAATTGTCTAAAATTCATCGAGTCAAAGACGACTGCTTCATACAGTAATCAATAGTAACGTGGACCTAGTCATTTCAGTCACTTTTATGGAAAATAAGTATGAATTATTCATCAATCTTTTTGAAGAAGTCATTTGTAATAATACTATATTAGTGAACAATTTTTTTAGACGCCATGTTTTTTACCCAGATTCCAAACAGGCGAATCATTGACCATTTCGAGCACCTGGACGAGAGCTTCGACATGGTGTACTCAAATATATGATTTAACTAATCTTATTACTGCTTCATGTGCCGTTTCTCACTTTAAAGTGCCTCCAGTAGAAGATTAAGCTGTGTGTTGTTTTTTTGTCTAGATATATGTTGCCATATCTATTTTCTTCTCTTTTTTTGGTTGTGTACATCCTAGCTATGCAGAGGCCGGGAATAGTCTTAGCACATTTGTATCATCTTGATTGATATATCTAAGATTAACAAAATTTCCCTTATAAAAAAATGAGCATTTATTTATGTGGCTTTAGCACTACTTTATGAAGGAGTGTTCTAGGCTATCCTTGTTCATGCATCATTTTTTATCTGTGAACTAATTTTTCTTTGTTCCCTATAAAACACATTGGCACAATAAATCTCGTGGGTCTCTATTGGTATAAAATAAAATAGTGTATATAACTTGACTTTTACCTTTTCATTCAATGGAATGTGGTGTTCCGAACAAGTCTTAAAAATGCTAATAAGGACCTCCTTAAAAAATTGATGATTTCTTTTTTCTAAAATAGCAATTTGTAATATGTATTATGGAACCTTTTGTCTCTATGCATTATTATTTACTTAACTAGAGTGATATTGGAATTTCATGTAGGGGTATATCATGTCCATCCCTGTTAGATTAATTGGGCTTGGCCCATTTAAGTCTCAATTAATCAAAGAATTAAAGGTCCACTAATAAATGCTAGGGAATTAAATCCCGGATGGAGAGTCAACGAGAATCCTAACCAACTTAAATGGTGGACCAACTGTGGACCGCTTGTGAAGTTGGTAAAAGGAGAAGGGCGTGCCACGCGCGCGCTCGCTCGCCTCGCTGAGCCGTGGACGAGCCGAGCCGCTCGGCGTGTGCTGTGTGATGAACCTTTTGCCACAAATGACATTGATTAAGTCTTAAACGTTACCAGTAACTACCAATTTGATGGATGAGAGTAACTGAAACGCAAGCTTTACGCGCACTCTGCTTGCGTGAGCAGTTGCCTCCGAACCTCCTTGCCTAGTGATCCTGCTCGGGATAGGCGGGCGATAAGGTTTTTGGAGAGCGTACGAGTACACGCCTGCTCGCTGCTGTGAACCACTACTTTCCGGCGGCTAACTTCATCACCCGTACGACTACTTCCTGGTGGCCGGTTTCGTCAACGTGTACTACTACTTCCTGGTGGCCAACATCGTCAACCCGAACGACTACTTTCTGGTGGCCGTCTCCCTCACGTGAACGACTACGTCCCCGTGGCCGTTCGTGGGACTCCACCGCATCGACTCGCCACTGCACCGAATTAGATCGACTACTTCAAGCAAGGCCAGTCGAGGATGGTTAACACTATTCCTCCAGCTGGTGACGGCGCATCCGGTGCCTCCGGTACCGGCCCCGCCTCTGGGTACATCCTGAACATCGTTTTGTTCTGGTTTCGGTTTCTCATGTTGTTCATGTTATTTAGGAGATTTAACTTGAACACTCACACATGTTATGTTATCACTGGATCACTCACTGTTGTCATGAATTTGTTGCTAATTTCTGGAATTAAAATATACCAAATGATGCCTAAATTTCTAACATCCTCATCCCTAATAAAAACTATCGAATGTTTGCAAAAGCTTTTAGTTATAGCGAACATTCGATCTACATCATTGAAGCATTTTCACTACATCACGATGAAGATGTCATGATGGTATATATTTTATTTTCACTAGTCCTAAAAAGCTCACAAAATTTTTACAAAATTTGTTATAGACAAGAATGGACATATGATATACACCTCCACAAAATATCATGGTCAAACTCAACTTAATTAAAAAGATACAAAAATTATAGAAATCACCAACGGATTGTTGAAAACCGCCTGTGATATTTTTGAGAACCCTGCTAAAATAATTATAAATATTTCAAATTGTTATTATAGAAAATATTAGTAATATAGATGGGATACCACTGACAGATTAGTTTAGACGGTAGGTTTTTTAAATTGCGTGCAACATATGCATGTATATTTAAGATGTATTTTGAGAATCAATTTGAAATATCGTGTGGCATAGTGATACTAGAAATTTGAACATGGTTTTATATTAAAATATGATTATATTTAGATATTTAACTTTAAAAAACGGTTATGGGCACTCTCACACTTTTGTTTCAAGAGCAATGTCTAAACCTTTCTGAGTCTCTCTCTAAAAGTCCTTCACTTGGATCCTCCTAGTATAAGTTGGCTCATAATTTCCTGCTTAGACCACCGAACGCAAAGTTACAAACCCCATATAAACGGCTACAAAGAGCTTTGCATGACGGCATGAGTTGAGGCGAATTATTGCAAATTTCTCAGAAACATGTAGTACTTTCGGAGTAACAAACTTTCATATCGGAGGATGTGCCACAAAAGGAATTAATTTTACATAGCCTCTCTATTCCTTGGCACAAACTTAACACTAACACGCATATGCTTTCAGCAAAACCCCTGCACGTTGTGTACAACAACGGAACAGGGGCAAACCCTACTAAGAAGATCAGCGCCAAGTTCTTTTCTGAAAAAAAGAGAAGATTCTAAGAAGTACAAAAAACATAAGTACTTTCTCGTGCTTTTGCATCAAGGGGCACGCAAAGCAGGATGAGAATCTGACGCTGCCGCTCATGGGGTTCAGTTGTATCTCGGTTCTCTGCTGAAGCCACCGCCGCTCATGGCTCTCCCTTGAACCAGCACCAGCATCAGCGTTCCTCGGCACCACGAGGTTGCTGATGGTCCTCACGATCTGCCGCTTCAGCTGCCCCCTCTTCAGCGGCGGCCTCTTCTCCTTTGAGCTCAAGTTGCCGTTGCTGTTGCAGTGCGGGTAGGCTGTGTAGTACTCCATGGCCGGCCCCCTCTCTCGATTTTCTTGTGTGCTCAGTGCCTGAAGCCAAGTTCTCACTTGTCCTTGAGTGCTTTGTGTGTGTGTGTGTTCAGGGGATGGAAAAAGGGGGAGTATTTATAAAGATTTATAAAGACGAAGCATGTACCATACCGGTGCCGCGATGCGATGTGTTGTCGGGACGCATGTTACTGAATACTTCCTCCGTCCCACGGCATAAATATTTCTCGATTTCTGTGCATCACGTTTCACCGTTATCTTATTCAAAAAAATTATAAAAATATAAAAACAATTATAATATACTTAAAATATATACAATGATAAAACATGTCATAACAAAATAAATAATATTTTATAATTTTTTTAAATAAAACGAACAGTCAAACATGAACAGAAAAAATTAACGAATGCTTATATTGTGAAACGGAGGGAGTATCACTATATCGCTGTCATCTAGTAGTGTGTTTATGTTCACTGGAGTTTTTATTTACAATACTTTGCATGAGCAAAATGACTGCTTCTGGGCCACGGTGCCTAATTCTAGAGTGTGAAAGTGTGATCAACTCACTAATAATCAAGTAATCAGGGAACCTATTCTGGCCCTGAAAGGGACAGGAACTGTAAAACTAGAGAGAGAGAGTCGAGGCGCGTGTGGATCGGGATGCTTCAAAGAAGCATCCAAAGACTAGAATATAGTTTAATTGGTTCAGATTTTTATTACAGCTAAACCTTCCACTATGAGTTCGAGCCTCTAACTAAGATCGAGTGCTTGCGTTTATAGAATTATACTGTTTAGTATAAGTACTCCATCCGTCCCGTGAAGAGTGTAATCCTGAGATTAAAAAAAAATCCCACAAAAGAATGCAATTCTAGTTGTAACCAACTGTTTATTTCTTAAAATAGATAATTTTTCGCATGCACTGACAACCTTTATGCCAAATTTAGTATGATTGAGACGGTTACTGAGGATAGTATAGTCATTTATCAATGTCATTAATTTGTCTGAGAAAAACTAGAATTACATTCTTCACGGGACGGAGGGAGTATATTACTTTTTTTGAATTAATTTGTTTACTTTAAACGACAGATGAGCAGTAATTATTTTTGAAGTGATAAATGATGCGTCGATGATAAGGGAGGTTATAATGACTAAGATATGTTGGTTCAGTTTTCAAAGTTGCTCACTGAAATATATTGCCTTTGTCTATTAAAAAAAGTATGTCACTCCAGCACCGATTCGAGCTCATGTCAAACAGTAGATGACTAGAAGATCTAGCTAGGGTTCACCGCTAATTTTGCACTGTCAACCTCTGTTCAACCGAACTCGTCGATACAGCAGCAGGAGATCAAGCCAAGCCTGGCACCATCATTGTCTATCACGAGAAGAACACACAGCACCTCTTTTAGCAGAACTCTAAAAACTAATTCTCTGATAAATTCAGAAAAAGCTCTGCTAAATAATTTTCTTTTTTTTTTGAAACATCTGGATCAAGTCCGGTTTATATTAATAAGGAGTAGAGTTTACGTGAGCACTGGATGTGTTGGTACAACCGAAGTGCCCAGCAGCGCAGACTGCACTGCCAGGGTTTAATGAACATAAGGGATTACTCACGGCATGGTAGAACAACGCCAAACAGTTTTTGATTCGTAACGTGATTTTCTGAAATGGTCCAAGGGGCTGTGAGTTGAAAAAAAATAGTTCCTTCTGATTCTGTAATGTGATTCTTCATCCTGATTCTGTGAATTGATTCTTCATCCTGATTTTGAGAGTTTATGATAAAAGAATGAAAGAGAATCAACCTCCTCAGAATCAGGTGAAACTCTACAAATATACCCTAAATAAACACTGTTGATTGTGGAACAGAATACACGATTAAACAGCAAGTGCTGGAGATTGACATAAGGTAGATATCCATCCAGTCAGTTAGTGAAGATCGTGGCCACATACAATCCATCAGACGGAAATCACGCACGTCGTCACGATCGTGCCTTCCAATGTTCAGTGCACCCCTCTGGTGGCGGACAGGGTTTGCACGGCAGGCTTGAGGTGTCAGCGCGGCTGCCGTCGCCACCGCATGCACCGCCGGCTCACGGCTCACGGGGCGACACCTCGACGCATGGATCGATCGAAATCACCAGCAGCCGGCCGTGACCTTATCTCATCTCATCTCAGCACAAAAGCACTTCTCCTGACACGCCATTACATTATTATAATTTGCCATGCGACCCATCTTGGTTATTCTTGCATGCGTTTTATCTCGTTTTTTTTTTCAAGTACTACGATGGAATTACACAAGGGACACCTCAAGATGGAAAGGAGAGAACGGACACAAAAAAAAACCCGCTCGACTCGCCTCCGCTAGGGCGGCGACGCCGCGCCCGGCGGGCGACTCGGGCGGCGACGCCGCGCCCGGCGGAGCAAGCCACTCCTCCCCCCTGCCGCCGCCGGAGAGGCTGGCCGGAAGCCCGTGCGGGCCTCCGGGACGGCGGCGGCGGGGCCACCTCTCTCGGCTGCGGGTGTTCTCTCCAGGGCGGCGGAGGGGCGCGAGGCACCGCCGGCCCTGGCGGCAGCCGCGGCGCGGGGCTGCGGATCCGGCGCCCCCAAGTCCGGATCCGGCCTTCTCTTAGCCGGATCGACGGTGAGCAGGAGCGGCCCGGCGTGGGGCGGCGCAGTCCGGCGAGCCGAGCGCGGCGCGGGGGACAGCCGCTCCGGAGGAGGACCTACGCCCGGAGGAGAAGCTGCTCACGGCGCGGGGCGGCGCGGTCCGGCATGCCGAGCGCGGCGCGGTCCGACGAGCCGAGCGTGGCGCGGAGGACAGCCGCTGTGGCACCGGAGGAGAAGCTGCTCGCGGATCTGGAGGGCCTGGCCAGTGCGCTGACGGCCTGCGCCGGGCGGGCGACTGTGTGTGCAGCAAGCGGAGGTCGGCGCCTCGTGCCTGCGGAGGACGGCTTCCGACGACCCATGCGTGCGGTCTGTAGCTACTCCTGCGCATGCGGACGGCGCACGGCGACGGCCGGAGCGGTAGAAGGCCGTGGGCGTGCTGCAGGCGTTCGCACGTCACGGAGAGGGGCCGACGAGGTGTCACGAGCGGCGGTGCGGCAGAGGCCCCGGTGGCGGCGATTGGCGTCGGCGTGGAGGCAACGGCTTGGTGACGGAGCTCGGTGGCGGCTTGGTACGGTGCTCTGACAGTGGCGTCCTTCGGCTGGGACGGCCGCAGCAGTGGTGTCAGCTGGGTCGGCTGCAGCGAATGCGTGTAGCGGGGCTCGACCTCCGGGCGAAAGCCCTCGGCGGCGGCGCCTTCAGGTGTCGCTTTCCCTGTTGCTTTCCCTGTTGAGGGCGTCATTCGGGAGCTAAAACCCTGCTACACGAGTCTCTGGGTGAAAACCCGGTCCAGCTTCTGGATGAGCGACGACGGCACCTGTGGATGAGTCTCTGGAGGCGTCGTCTATAGAGACATGGTCGCCCGGCAGCATGGCCGGCCTACTACTGCGATTGCTCCGACCGGTGGTGACAGATCCGTCGGAGGGCATGCGAACATGGGGTTGTCTACCTCACGTCAAGACGCCTTCTCTACGGTTGGGAGGCCGACTGTCTTCATTCGGATGTGGTTTCGGCTGCTTGCAGCATCCAGCGGCGCCTGGGGTTGCTTGGCAACCTCCAGTGCGGGATAGCGTGGAAGGACGGCACTTGCGGCAACGACAACTGGTGACGACTTGGCCTGCAGCGGATCGCGGCGGGGTGTTCAACACGGCTGAACCCTCCTGGTGCGGTACAACGTCGAAAGACGGTGCGGGCGACATCTTCGGTCTTCTGACCCGATGGCGGTGTCTTGTGCGAGGGGGAAAGCAACGTGATGATTCGAACCACGGTGGTGGTCTGGAGGTCTGAGACAGTTCCCGAGGGGCGGGGCACCTCTTCTTGCCTCCTTGACACCAATCCTTGAAACGAGTCCCGTGCGTGGTGCCGTGTGGCGGGGTTAGCCCCCCGCACACGAGCGAGGTGTGCTGAGTGGCGGGTTGGAGGTCCCCGCGCACACGAGTGACGGCGGAAGTGGCGAGGCCCCCGCGCGTTGAGTTGCTTCGGACTCGGTGGTTTTACGCCGTCGGGCGGTTGGTTGGGTGTAGCAGCACGGCGGCGGTCGGTCCTGCACAGCGGTGGCCTTGTAGGTGTGGTGGTGTCTGCCCCTCCGGCTCCTTTATCGGCGTCGGTTTTGCTTCAGTGGTTCGTTACCCGCAGGTGTGCGGTTGTAGGTGGAAGCCGCGGCTGTGTTGTCCCTTTTATCATTGTGAGTTGTGTGTGGCCGCGTTGATGTCCCAATCCAACCGGTCAGCGTGTGTAGTCGAGTGGTAACTGGTATGATGTCTCAATCCAACCGGGCGAGTTTGTCGTTTGTTTTCTTTTTCTTTTCTGTTTCCTGCCTATGGCCTACAGGGCCGTAGTCTTGTATTTTTTCCGCTATATCAATAAAACACACTCGTCGAGTGTTGTTCGTTCAAAAAAAAAGATGGAAAGGAAAAAATCTTGAGTGGCGTCTAATCCATGTGGTGATGACCATATGACTGATGAACACGTTG
The DNA here is from genome assembly GCA_033239725.1 of Echinochloa phyllopogon. Lineage (NCBI taxonomy): Eukaryota > Viridiplantae > Streptophyta > Magnoliopsida > Poales > Poaceae > Echinochloa > Echinochloa phyllopogon. Next base: position 22,943,678 of record BTCW01000012.1, read on the forward strand.
GGTTTTTGCATTGTCGTTAGCCTCGTGTTGATGGAGCCAACACATGCAACACTACTCGATTAGTACTGAAAAAGACGGCCAGTTTCCAACAAAAAGAAGCACTGGTCTGAAGAAAGAGAGACAGCTGGGACACCACCACATCTCTTTCCCACGGAAGAAACACCACAGCATATCTAGCATACATTATCATCTCAAACCGCCATCAGCTAACAAAAACTGGTACCGATCGATCGATGTGAGTGTGACTGGTGATTGTTGATTGGTCCATCCGTGGATGCTTCGTTCAGAAACGCACACTCCCGTTCCATAACCCGCACGTCTAATTTGCTATCGATCGGGTCAAACAAATCCAGGGCCGGGTTCCGTGTGGTTTAATAAGCGCATAAATTCCCTCACTACCGGACTAGTATTTTGTGGGTTGATCAGATTCACACACATGAGCCTCGTGAGACCCGGTCTCCGCTGCAGCTAAAAGTAGTCAACTTATTCGGCGAACAAAACTAATTAAAAACGCACACCGGCTGAACTCAACTTATAACAGTATGGACAGACAAACTATAGCATGCATGGAATGGAAGAACTAGTGTAGCGATATATCAAACAGGGTGCCGCTCCCTGTAAATTCTGTCCAAGAACTAGTGTAGCTGTTGACGCAAATCTCGGTCAACACACGAGAGAGCGCTTGACGCGCGGGTCGCGAACGGGCCAAACAGTAGCAAAACCGCATAAAGCGGTCAGACCGTTTCAGAGAAGCGGTCAGACCGGTTTATAGGCGCAAAGCGGTCAGACCGGTTCAGAGAAGCGGTTAGACCGGTTTCTAGGCACAAAGCGGTCAGACCGGTTTAGCAAAGCGGACAGACCGGTTTCCTAGGGTTTCGCTAGAATCGACTGTTCGTGAAGGTAAATACCAAGCTTACGTGCTGGAGAACGACTAGGTTTACGAGCAAACCAGTAAAGAGATAATCAACGCACTTACGTGGCGAAGAACGACTAGTTTACGAGCAAACTAGCAAAGACCGTCGAAGCTCTCGCCCGGGAGGGACCCCGTCAGGACGTGGACGTCGCCGGCGTGTCCTAGGTCGACCAGCAAGCTTTAGGACGTCATCTATGACCGTGGAGATCAGCGGATGAGAAGCATGGAGGTTGGAAAAGACTAGGTTTGAAGGAAAAGGTAAAGATTGTATTAGATTCGATTGGATGTTATCTTCAATCGGCCACGAGCCTTTATATTTATAGGCCAGGGAGGTCTTGCCCCTTTAGGAGTCGAAACCCTAATAAAACTCGTGCTAAAATACAATTCCAACTCGGATTATACAGGCCCAAACCGGTCTGACCGGATTAGAAAACCGGTCTGACCGGTTTTCCCAGATGCAGATCTTCTCGAAGCCATAACTCCCTCATCTGGAATCCAAATCAGGCGTTCCACATATGAATCTTGATCTTCTCGACGAGATCTACACAATGGTGAAGTCTAATTTGCCTTTTGAGGACTTTGAACCAACCGGTCTGACCGGTTAAGGAGACCGGTCAGACCGGCTCCCTTCAGCACAGGGCTGAAATCTTGCCAGAGCCATAACTCGCTCATCCGGACTTCGAATTGGACGATCTACATATGCATTTTGATCGTCTCGACGAGAGCTATCCAATGGTGAAGTCCAATTAGCATTTTGACACTTTTACCAAAACCGGTCTGACCGGTTTGTGCACACCGGTCAGACCGGTTTCCACTGCCGTGCCACTTTTGGGTGTCAACACATGCCCCCCTGTTTCTTGGTAAAGCTTGCGTAGCAAGAAACATTTCTTCAAGCCAAAAATTGCACTGAAACAATGATAAGCACCCATACATCAGTCACATCTTGTCTCTAATGATGAAAAAACCCAATTGTCCACATCTCTTGGTCTTCAAGACGACGGATTCACTGTGACGCTCATATTCCTGCATCTCCATGAGATATGAACCTGAATATATAGCACTTCGGCTATAATTGTCCGGAATTTAGTTCAAAGCCAATACCACACTTTAATTAACCATGGATGCACAACTGACCCAATTACAATGAATAGCAATTGGTCTTTTATCTTTTATAATCACAACTGAGAGTGTGTAATAAACATCCACCAGTTTCATATCTTTGGATCATAAACCCTTTTAGCACTTTCTCAAGCTTGATCTTCAACTTTGGATTGATTAGCATTATCCAAAGGATTTTTGCTTCTGTCAGGGGTCGAAGCGGTCAGACCGGTTTCAGAACCGGTCAGACCGGTTCTGGCAGTCAGACCGGTCAGACCGGTTTCTGAAACCGGTGTGACCGGTTCGTCCAGAACCAGAACCTGGCTTTTGTTTGCATCGGTTTTTGGGAGATAGAAATACTTCTTTGCAACCACACAACCAGATGCTTTCTGAGCCAGAGTATTTGTCTTGTCATTCTCCTCTCTTGGAATATGTTTGATAGTAAATTCATCAAAAGAAGCAATGATATCAAGACATCTATCAAGATATGCATTTAATGAACCATTATAACATTGGCATACCTTTGACACTTGTACCACCAGGAGCGAATCTAATAAAAGAGCTTCACATTCAACTTGAGTATTGGTACACTTTTCTTCCAATTGGTTTGAAAACTTAAAGATGGCACCAATTGAAGAGATCAAAACAGTACCAATTCATTAAAAACTATTTTCAACCCGATCCAACAGGAATACCAAATTCATTAAGGAAAAAATGCTCGTTCTATTAATCTTGGTACAAACCGGTCTGACCGGTTTGGGAAACCGGTCAGACCGGTTTCGCCTGATCAACTGATCGGCTCTCACTTGATGAATTATTTTGCCCCCCGGGCATAAAAATAATTAGGTGATATAACATCAGGAATTTAACACTTTAGGATGATGATCAAAGACATTCATCGGCCATATATGTTGCCAAGGATGAAACAAATTATCATCCACAGTAAATTCATCCATAAGAACATGGGCGTATATGATATTTGTGAACCAAATAGACGATGCATTGACCAATAATTTTGATGATTTGGTGCAAACCTTATATTTGAAGATCGTTCCTTGGCTCTTCTATTCTTCTTTACTTGTATTGCAACTTCTGTGGAAACATCGTCTTCATCTTGAGCTTGAATGCTTCCTTTAGGAACCCATGCCATGCCTTTTTCTTTTAGCTCTTGGGCACTAAGTCTCTGGAGCTTCTTCTTTTGCCAACTTGATGAACCAAATAAATGCTTCGGCTGTGCTTGAGCTTTGGTCATCGACAACTCTTTCTTGATTTCTGGCTCCTTTAACCTCTGTTGCCCAGATTTAATATTTGGAATATCAATAGCTGAATTTTTCTTTTTATTGCCATCAATAGCCGAAGTCTTTAACACATTAATCGGCTTTTCAGCAATTGTATTCAGATCTGAATTTGTAGCTTTGCGACCATCTTTTTTCACCACATAAATCTGCTTGACAACCTTTTTCTTATTTTGAACTCTAGACCGATCTTTATACTCAAAACGGTCATTCTTAACATAAGGTTGTCTTGCATATGATGATTCTTGTGGAGCTGCATACCCTACATAATATGGCCTAAAACATGAAGAAGTATATGCCCATGAATCATTCCACCTCCGCGATGAGTAAGAATGAAAATTAGTGGAATGTGGAGTACATGGAACTGGCACTGATGGACCAAAAGGAGAATATGGTGCTGCTGAATTAAAATTCTTCCATCGCCAATTCCAATTCCCAGAATTATGTTTAGGAGGTGATCTTGATGATTTAGCTCCATTTGATCGATTAGCACGCTTGGCCTTATTTTCTTTTTGATATTTAGCCAGAAGTTCATTAAAAGTGAGCTTCGGCCTTCTACCATTGTGCTTAACGCGATCTCTACCTCCATCCATCTTAGGACGCTCTGATGTTAATACTTTTGGGCGTCCATGGTCAGAACCGGTCTGACCGTTTTGCACAACCGGTCTGACCGCTTTGGAACCGGTCTGACCGGTTAAGCAAACCGGTGTGACCGGTTTGGCCAGCACAGCAGGAGCAACCGGTTCTTGTTCCGATTGTGAAGAAATTATTTGCCCCCCAGTGTTTTCCAGATCAAGCTCATCGTCCTCTAACATGTCTTCAACTTGGACGATTTCTTCTATATCACTTGAGGGTTTAGAATCTTCCTCTTTAGCGATTAAACTTGGATCTTTATACAAATCGGTCAATGCTAACCGATTTAATGATCCTTTGGCATCAAAACCAATTGTAGGTAATTGGTTATCCTCTTGTGTTTGAGAAAATCTCAATCGTCCGATATTAATGGCCGATTGGATAAATTGACGAAACATATTGCAATCACTTGTACTATGATCAAAAGAATTATGCCACTTGCAATACTTTCGTTGTTCTAACTCAAGAGGTGATGAAATAACTTTGTGATCAGATAGTTTAATAAGATTGTTTCCTAGCAAGATATCGAATAAATCATCACACAAAGTTAAATCAAAGGTATATTTTATTTTCTCTAACCGATGCTTTTGTGGAGAAGGTTTTAAAGCCGAACAAACAAATGGTTCAAATTTTTCATTAACCCATTCGGCTATGCTTCTTTGTGTCCTTCTCACATCCGATGCTTTAGAGTTCATTACTACATCATCATCGGATTTCACAATGCTTTTTGGTTTTGGTTTCTTATTTTTAATCCCAGAATGACCATAAGTAAACCATTTAGAGAAAAATTTTGACAATGATGATGGGGAGATTTTAAATGTCAAAATCTTGTTGTTATCGACCTTTCTAACTTTTACATTACAATGGCCGACATAATCTGAAGGTATGACACTGCTAGCAAGTAAATTACCATCCTCAATCGATCTTTTAGAAATATTCATAATAGCATCACTAGTAGATGAATTAATTAATAATGCATGATCTGATTGGGAGTTACTTGCAAAGCATACCTTGCTGAAGTTTTTGGAGAGGCGTGGAACCTTGATGTAGATGGTGTCGAATCTCTCCCGATGGCAGCCAACAGCAGCTTCCGGCCGAAGAAACCGGTCTGACCGGATTGAACCGGTCTGACCGCTTTGTAACCGGTCTGACCGGATTGTAAAATCGGTCAGACCGGTTTTCCCAGGTTCGCTGGAAATTACCAAGTCGCGACATGTTAATGCCTCATCTTTGCCTCCAACGCCATGGTCTTCATCATTTTGGTTGGATGAGTTTTTTCCAGTCGAGAGTTGGCATTTATTGATAACAAAATAATCGCTAGACAAATGCACAACTCCATGTGGGAATTCAAGTTCAGCTGTTTTCTCATTGTAAACAGATCGAGATCGTTCGGTTATCGTGATTACCGAACTTTTAGTCAAATCTTGATCGTCTTTACTATCAACCGATGATGTAATCGGCTTTGTAGCTGCAAATCTCATTTCCTTTAATATATCATCAGTGGATGGTAGTTCCATTACTTGAACCAATCCTTGTTCTGTCTCTTGGAAACAAGATTTATATAACCTTAATTGTGTTTCTACAAATTTGCTAAGCTTAGCCTCAAGCTTCTTACCATTGTTGAACTTTTTAATCATGTCATTCTTAATCTCAGCACATTTTGCATCCCACAAAGTATTTGGCTTTAGCAATTTAGTAGAAACACTGTTTGGTGTAGCCTTTTGTGCAAAATCACTATCATGAACTTTCGGTAACGAAGAACGAGTAGTGCCGAAAATATGTGATGATGCATGAGATGAAACACATGAATGATTAATTTGTGGAGATGAATATGATCTTACTGAATTCTCATTAATTCGGCTATAAGTATTGGAAACATTTGGAACCGAAATATGAGTATTAGCATTCGTATATGATACTGAATTTATACATTCATCTTCCACTCTAGCATATAATGGTTGAGAATAATTGGCCGGATATCTGAAATCAGTATGGCCAATTTTCTCATTCATCGGCGTGCTTTGAATCAAATATTCTGAATTTGTTGCCGATGAATAATTATATGAAACACCTTGCCGAATAGGATTAGCACATGATGTCTCATAAAGATTGGCCGAACCTACTATGTTAGTTTGGCCTTGATAATTGTTCATCGGCATGTGAACTTGTTCTGCAGCCGATGTGTTAGGATAATGTTGTATGTTGCTAGTAGCATTAAAATTTAAAGCATGCATATTATTTGGTAATGGCTCTGGCTTATAAAATTCAGGTTTATAATTTACATAAGAAAATCCATCTGAATAATTACTAGCTGATGTAATATGCCTACTAGTATCATATCTAGCAACATCAACATGAGAATTTGTGGTACTAGCAAAATAATCATTAGAAACATATGATGTACTTGCATGCTGTACCTCAGGCGTGGCGTAGTAATATTGTTGTGGTGCATATGAATAACCCGCCATGATAGGTCCTGATGCTTCCAGTCTTGTGATAAATCCAGATATTCAAGATAATCCGAGCAATCAATGACCAAGACTTCGCTTCTACTTTAATCTTCAATATGAAGTAGCAAGCAAAACACAATGCAATCGGTTTGAGCAACCTGATGCAAAGAAACAAGTGTAGATGCAATCGGTTCCAAAAAACCAGATTCAACTACAGTGGCGAATCAAAGTAATAGATCAATTAGGTAAAAGGCTAGGGATTGATAAAACGGTTTAAGCAACCAGATTTTCTTCCCCAGCGGAGTCGCCAAAATGTGTTGACGCAAATCTCGGTCAACACACGAGAGAGCGCTTGACGCGCGGGTCGCGAACGGGCCAAACAGTAGCAAAACCGCATAAAGCGGTCAGACCGTTTCAGAGAAGCGGTCAGACCGGTTTATAGGCGCAAAGCGGTCAGACCGGTTCAGAGAAGCGGTTAGACCGGTTTCTAGGCACAAAGCGGTCAGACCGGTTTAGCAAAGCGGACAGACCGGTTTCCTAGGGTTTCGCTAGAATCGACTGTTCGTGAAGGTAAATACCAAGCTTACGTGCTGGAGAACGACTAGGTTTACGAGCAAACCAGTAAAGAGATAATCAACGCACTTACGTGGCGAAGAACGACTAGTTTACGAGCAAACTAGCAAAGACCGTCGAAGCTCTCGCCCGGGAGGGACCCCGTCAGGACGTGGACGTCGCCGGCGTGTCCTAGGTCGACCAGCAAGCCTTAGGACGTCATCTATGACCGTGGAGATCAGCGGATGAGAAGCATGGAGGTTGGAAAAGACTAGGTTTGAAGGAAAAGGTAAAGATTGTATTAGATTCGATTGGATGTTATCTTCAATCGGCCACGAGCCTTTATATTTATAGGCCAGGGAGGTCTTGCCCCTTTAGGAGTCGAAACCCTAATAAAACTCGTGCTAAAATACAATTCCAACTCGGATTATACAGGCCCAAACCGGTCTGACCGGATTAGAAAACCGGTCTGACCGGTTTTCCCAGATGCAGATCTTCTCGAAGCCATAACTCCCTCATCTGGAATCCAAATCAGGCGTTCCACATATGAATCTTGATCTTCTCGACGAGATCTACACAATGGTGAAGTCTAATTTGCCTTTTGAGGACTTTGAACCAACCGGTCTGACCGGTTAAGGAGACCGGTCAGACCGGCTCCCTTCAGCACAGGGCTGAAATCTTGCCAGAGCCATAACTCGCTCATCCGGACTTCGAATTGGACGATCTACATATGCATTTTGATCGTCTCGACGAGAGCTATCCAATGGTGAAGTCCAATTAGCATTTTGACACTTTTACCAAAACCGGTCTGACCGGTTTGTGCACACCGGTCAGACCGGTTTCCACTGCCGTGCCACTTTTGGGTGTCAACAGTAGCTATATATCCGAGCGACTGAAGTGATCACTTGCTTTCGAAACACACGCAACAGACTCTCGGATTACCTATCTGTGGCCCCCGCGTGGCTCTCCTCCCGAGCGGCACAGGCGGCGCCCCAGATCTCGGCCGCCGCCCTCCTCCCCACCCCTACCCTCCCCTCGCCGCCGCTAGAGCAGCGCAGCGGAAGCCCGCCGGCCTGCGAGGACGGCGGCGACGGGGCAGTTCTCGCTCTCTTTGCCTGTCCCGAGACCGCGCCATGGAGGAGGCCGGCCACGAGCTGCGACGGTGGGCCGGTGGCCGGGATGCGGCCGTCGACGGCCGGCGGTCGGATCCGGCGTCCCCGGGGCCGGATCTGCCGACCCCTGGACGGATCCGGCGGTGTGAGGCGAGGCCGGCCGGATCCACGGCGCCGGTGTTTGGAGGAGGCCAACGGAGGTGCTGCTCTGGTGCAGGCCGCGTGGGAAGAGGAGGTGTGCGGAGTGCCGGCGCGCGTGGGAGACGCAACGCGGCAGCGGCTGTGGTGGCCGTGCGCGCGGCAGCAGCAGCGACCGCGCCGGAGGAGGCCGTGCGCGCGAGGGAGAGCGGCCGCGTGGGCAGCGCCGGCAGGTCTGCAAAGGCCGCGCGCGCGAGGAGCATGGGCGGACAGCACCTGCGCGGAGGCAGCGCGCGGTGGTGAGGCCCAGCAGGAGGCCCGGCCATGAGGGACAGCTGAAGTGTCCCCTCAACCGAGGCGATGTCGTGGCACGAGGAGGGGGCCGACGAGGCGCCGTGCACGGTGGTGCGGCAGAGGCCGCGGTGGCGGCGGCCGACGATTCGTTGCCGGCGTGAAGACGGCGGTATGGTGACACAGCTCGGAGGCGGCTTGATATGGTGCTCCGACAGTGGCGTCCTTCCGCTGGGACGGCCGCAGCAGTGGTGTCGGCTTGCTACGGGGAACGCGTGGAGCGGGGCTCGACACTCCGGGCGAAAGCCCCCGCTAGATTCATTCTGGAGGAATTGTAACATCACCAATGTTAAAAACCCCTTAAGCACCACTAAGGATAAATTAACTCTAAAAAATAGTCATTATAGGTTAATAACCTCAATAGTTAAAAATAAAGTAAATTTGAGTTCAAATTTTGATGGAATTTTTTTCAAATATGACTAATTAAGTGAAAATGTGCCAAATTAAGGAAAAATATCGGCTTGAAACTATTTGAGGGTAATGGAACTATATGCCCTTGATTAAGTTCAAATTATGGGTTTTGGTTCAAATATGGCATGCTGAAATTTAATCATAACAGTGTCATGAGGCTGTTTTGAATTCAAATTTTGGAGCGGTTTTGTAAATAAATTTTAGCCAAGAACTAACACTTTAGAAACTAGAAACTTTGTACTACATCATGGGCTACTTCATGATCAAAGAAAACGATTTCTACTATTTAATTTAGAGGATAAAAAATCGAATTGTGCACTGTTTTAGTCAGGTGAGTTAACTGATGAAACTGAATCAAAAGGACCAGTGACAAGAACCAAAGTTCAGTGTTTCATATCTTTGGACTCGTTGAGCCTTGAACCAAACTTGCTATATAAAAATGGAAGCCTAGTATACCAGCTACAACTTTGTCTAAGGGTGTATAAGAAGTTTATACATGAAATTAGAACTTTGAAGCAGTGTTTCAGAGCAAGAAAAACGAAGAGAAAGAAGAAAAGAAAGGGAAAGACAGAGTGGGCACGGCAGCGTCGCCGTTGGTTTGCGCCGCCCTGACCGGCGATGAAATTCAACCCACCACGCGTCGGTGAGCATCCGTGCCAGAGCCCTGCGAGCAGCAGGAAGTGACCCATTCGATCACGGTGAAGCTTTCATATATACCAAGCCGGAGATATCTTCTTCCGGTCATCGCTTCTGCACTCACCATCGCCGCCGCCTCTGCTCACCAGCAGTTCTTCGTCGTCGCTGAGCCACCGGGAAATTCCTTGCGCCAACACCTCCACCACCTCCCTAACTTCACGCCCGACCAGCTCAAGTTCAACTACGAGCCCTACCAGTGCCATGCGCCTTCATCTTCAACCTCCAGTCGTTGTCGACCGCTTCCAGGTTAGTTCACGTGGGGAGTTAAGCTAGCGCGTAGTTAAGCTCAAATTGGTCTTCTATATAGACTCCTTAGGTGTTGTCGGTACTCTAGAAATCGTGCCAAGTTCAAGCTCATGGTCCTGTTGGCCGGAACGCGAGCGCCGCCGTGGAGCACCGCCGCGCCATGGCAGGCTATCGAGGGGAGCTATGCTCCGGCCATGGAACTCGACTTGCTGCTAGCATATCAGGTAGAGGAGGCCATGGTGAAGCTGTTGCGCCACTCCAAGTTTCCAGAGCCGCCGTCGTGTAGCCGGCCGACGAGCTTCTGCGGAGCGCCGCCGCCGTCGTCGTCGGATGCCACTGTCCGGTCACCATTGGTGATGATTCGACCCATGGGAGTGCTTGTCATGTCAAGCTGAAGCTGTTGGGACACTTCTCGTCGCCAGAGACCTCGCCGTCGGGGAGATCACCGCAGGTCGACCGCCGCCGGTTTGAGATTCGGCCGGGAGGACCCAATTGCAAAGGAACAGATAGTTTTAGGGGGTTATCAGCAAATTGGGTTATGAGAGCGCGGGAGGACCTATTTGCGAAGGTTTAATTCTTTTAGGGGTTCCTTTGTAAAGTGATTTTGTTTAGTTGTTTTATTTATGTTTTTAAATGCTGAAATCTTGTTTTAATCATCATAATTAGTAGAAGTGTCCAAAATTAGTGAAACTAATTTTGTTAGCTTTGTTAGATTTTTCTCTATTCATTAAAAATGATAAACTTTCGAAAAGTTTAAATAAAAATTTAAGTTAGTTAACATGTTTTTCTTTAAAGCTTTGAAATAAATAATAGAGTTCCTAAATAAATAAAAATGTGATAAAAGTGCCTTATAAATTAAAAATGCTTTATTATAATTAGGATAATATTAATTCTAGTACAAAAATAATTTAAGTAATTCTTTTATGAGTTTTAAAATGCTTTTTAATGGTTTTAAATATAGGAAAAATACTAATAAGGTTTATAAGGTATTTCTTAGTGTTGGCTTGCAACTTTATCGTGAAGGAAAGTTGTAGATCTAGGTTTTCTAAACTTGCATATAGATACCGAGTCTGTGGAATCGGGAATACATCAAGTTCAGTCGAAAGAATCCCAGGAATACGAGGGAGTAATCACGGAGAATCCGAAGCCTGAAGTCGCTGCTAACAACTCTAACCTTGTTACTAATCAAGGCAAGCACCGGAGCATCTCTACCTACTATTTTACTTATTATTTCATGCGTCCAAACTATTTCAGTATACGCATTAGGTTTAAGAATTGTTATGGAACCCTTTGAATGCATGACATCCTTGACTAAGGACATATTTGACACCTCTTCATACATATGATGGAACCCTGCTTAGTAAGCTTAGTAGTTACCTACCAGATACTTGTGATACTCATCTCTATGATAACAACACATAAAATATGAAGATTTGCAAATATGGAGATTTGCTTGGTAAGTTGGACGAGGGCTCGGAAGATTTGATTGTGAGTAGGTTTATTGAATAGCCTCGTCTAACTCTTGAAATTGAACAAGGATTCAGTAGTTGTTGACCTGAGATCAAGTTTTGAACGTACTAATCACATACTGGGTGAATGGGACCAGTAAACCGATGTAACTCAATCACACCAGGATTGAAACTATGGCTTACCCAGTCGGAGAGAGGCAGTAGGCGGGAGTGTAGTCGTAAACTCATAAGTGGGTCAGGCCAGACGTGGGGCCGCTTATGGGGATGCACTCCTGGACCCTAGCAAGAATAATTTCGATCGCTGGAAGTGATGTGAGCGAAAGGTTGCCGCGTGCGGTTATCCATGACGCACACGTGTCGTGTGATTAGGTTTTACCCTACAGGATGTAAAATTGGTCATGATCGTCGCACTTCTCGATATGAATACTGCTTGATCACTGATGAACAACTTAGTAAAGTAATGGTGGTTAATGGATAGTATGGTATTGGTTATCATGGAAAGCTTTCTTGAAAAACGTTATTTCATGTCACCTTACGTCTACAGGATCAACTATAATACGAGTAAAAGACATAAAATATAAGGACCAATAATTAGTAAGCATTTTGCAAAAACTGAAGTATAGTAGTCCAGTAAACAGCCTTGCATACCTGTGTCTTCATTTATTTTAATGGTTAGACGGGTAAGTCTTGCTGAGTACCCTTGTACTCAAGATTCTAATTGATGCAGAAGAGAAGCCGGAGAAAAGTTTAAAGGCTCGCGAAGGCCAAGAGACACGAAGGGTCTACGTGATCTCTTGATGACAAAACTTTTATTTCAAACATGGCCGGTATAATTTAACTACCAGTACGACCTGTTTGATTTCCAAAACTCTTAGCATTGTTAACTTGCATCTAAGTTTTATGCTTTATGATCTGTAATAACTCGTATCTCTAAGTATTTTTGTAAAGAATGTAATGTCTGTTGAGAGCTTCCTATGCGAACGATCCTGTATGCATAGATTTGTTCTTAAATGTGGTGTTTCGGGTGTCTTTGGACACCTGACACATACCTGGTTTACACTGTTTCATGTGCATTAAGTCCTGACCTGACTTGGGACGGTGATTAGTGCACCTGAACCAGTTTAAGCTGAACGATTCTACCACAGGAATGGTGGCGGCGCCTTCGGGCGTCGCTTTCCCTGTTTATGGCGTCATTCAGGATCTAGAACCCCACTACACGAGTCTCTGGGTGAAAACCCGGTCCAACTCCTGGACGAGCGACAGTGGCACCTGTGGGCGTCGTGACCTTCTTGGAGGCGTCGTCTCTAAAGACACGTTCGACCGGCAGCACGGCCGGCCTACTACTGCAATCGCTCCGCCCGGTGGTGACAAATCTGTCGGAGGGCATGCGAACATGGGGGTTGTCTACCTCACGCCAAGATGCCTGCTCTACTGTTGGTGGCCGACGGTCTTCATTCGGATGTTGTTCGGCTGCTTGCAGTGTTCAGCGACGCCTGGTGTTGGTTGGCAACCTCCAGTGCGGTGCGGGACAGCGTTGAAGGACGGCGCTTGCGGCGACGACAACCGGTGATGACTTGGCCTGCAACGGATCGCGGCGGGGTGTTCAGCACGACTGAACTCTCCTGGTGCGGTACAACGTCAGAAGACGCGCGCGGGCGACATCTTCGGTCTTCTGACCCGATGACGGTGTCTTGTGCGAAGGGGAAAGCAACGTGATGATTCGAACTACGGCGGTGGTCTGGAGGTTTGGGACAGTTCCCGGGGGGCGGGGCACCTCTTCTTGCTTCCTCGACGGCAATTCTTGAAACGAGTCCAGAGCATGGAGCCGTGTGGCGGGGTTGAGGTCCCCGCGCACGAGAGCGAGGCGTGCTGAGTGGCAGGTTGGAGGTCCCCGCGCACGTGAGAGACGACGGAAGTGGCGAGGCCCCCGCACGTTGAGTTGCTTCGGACTCGGTGGTTTTCATGCCGTCGGGCGGTTGGTTTGGGTGCAGCAGCACGGCGGCGGTGGGTCCTGCACAGTGGTGGCCCTCTAGGTGTGGTGGTGTCTGCCCCTCTGGCTCCTTTATCGGCGTTGGATCGCTTCAGAGGTTTCGATACCCGCAGGTGAGCGGTTGTAGGTGGAAGCTGCGGCTGTGCTTGTCCCCTCTGTCGTTGTGAGCAGTGTGTGGCCGTGTTGATGTCCCAATCCAACCGGTCAGTGAGTGTAAGCGAGCGGTAACCCGTGTTGATGCCCCAATCCAACCGGGTGAGTTGTTTGTTTTCTTTTTCTTTTATGTTTCCTGCATATGGCCTGCTAGGGCCGTAGTCTTATATTTTTTCTTCTATATCAACAGAAACACACTCGTCGAGTGTCATTAGTTCGAAAAAACAGAGACTCTCGGAGAGCAAGGAAGGCAACAAAAGCAAGCACGAAGAGAGGGAGTGCATATGGAGTTCTACCACCAGTACTTCAGTGGCGGCGGCTATAGCACGTAGGAGAAGATGCCGCCGCTGAAGAGGGGCCAGCTCAAGCGCCAGATCGTGAGGACCATAAGCAAGCTGGTGGTGCCGAGCGGCGACGGTGGCGGCCGGAGCAAGCAACCAGTGGACCGGGAGTTCAGAAGAATACCGATTGATAACTGAGGTCGCCGCAATACATGCTGCTGCTTGAAAGAGTGTATAACTAGGGGCGGACCCAGAAATTGGATGAGCCCCGGGCAGAACCTGTGTAGGCTTTGTCCTCTATGGGTAAATTGGGCTGATTTGCCTTGATGAGCCTTTTTTTTCTTGAGCTAAACTACTAACTTATAAAGGGATCATATGCGCTGGATCCGGGCTGCAGCCCTCCCAGTTCGGGTCCTGGATCCGCCCGTGTATAACAACATGCTACTAGCTAGTAGTAGATTTTTTGAACGAACGGCACTGCCAATTTCATTGATACAGAAGGTAGGTAGAGTTACATGCCGATTCACCGGCTTAGCTAGCAATAGATTTGATCTTTCTGTTTTTTTTTGTCTCTCTTTTTTCTTCTTCTTGTTCTCGTCTTCACATGGTAGTAATACTGATACATCCCTCGGACAGAAAGGTTTGTGTAGGATAAATTTGGTTGCATCTCCGTCCGAGAGAATCTGTTGGGTGTTGGGCGGTCTCCGATCGTGAGGCCGAGTCGCCTCCCCGCGTGGCTTCCATTTCCATTCCTCTGCGGCCGCTGCGCCAGGCAGCGGATCGAGCGTCCCGAGACTCCTCTGCCGCGCCACTGCTGTGTGCTGGTGCGCGCTTGGGAAACGGGCAACGGACAGCAGGCGTTGGCGCAAAAGCGTAGCGCAAAGCCAACGCGACACGCGAGTGGGTGGGCCCAAGAGAAACCAGCCGCACAACACACATTTCATTTTTTTTTTATGAAACACACACATTTCATTGGCAACTGCTGTAATATTAGCTTGGCGATTTCATTGTGTTGGTGTTGGGCCAGAAGCAACTACCGACCGATTGGGCCACGAGCTGGAGCTCATCTCATCCTCGTCCGATTTGGTCATCTAGGTGCACCTTCCGAAAACCCAAACGGGCAGGAATCGAACCCGGGACCTTTTTGGTTACCAGCCTCGTGAGCTTTAAGGACGAAAACGGATGAAAAAAAAAGTCGAATACAAAGTATCTACCATGTCTAGACAAATAAATAAAATGGTCTTTTAACAAATGGAGCTGGTAGGGGGAATCAAACCCGCATCGTTAGCTTGAAAGGCTAGGTGTTATAGTTGACGTTGGTTGATTATTTTTAACGTCTCTAATTCAAAACCGAACGTGAAATTTTGAGTTCATCCGGCTTCTTTATGGATATTCTCACCACTTAACATTTATGTCAGCTTTTCTGTTTGAATGGAACCAAAGCTCAGGATTCTCATCGAGATAAGATGCCATCGTTTCCCATTCCCGATTCTACTGTATATCCATTTCCAACTATCCAAACATGGGTTTGGGTATGACCATCTCCTCATATCCCACTCCCACCCCCACATTTCCAACTTTCCAAACGTCACCTAAATATCTATCGAATCTACTTACTTTATTTCTTAATTTCATTCAAGGGATCCTGAGCAAAAGAGTTCGGTTTCCACCCAGCTGAAACAATATACCGATGGTTCTAGTAAACCAAAACTATCGTTTTTAGCTATTGGGCTTCCATTTCCTTTTAAAACAAAATAAAAGAAGATTTAGTTATGATTGGAAATAATTTTTTTAGCCGTGTACTCGTGAGTTGTATAAGGGAGCAGGGCTCTGCTCCGAGCCTCCGAACCTCTAAGTCCTACGGCAGCAGCTAAATAAAATGGCGTCTGGATCACCTGCGGGATCAGTAACGGCCTCTAGGCCTGTTTAGTTCCCAACTTTAATATATTAAAGTTGACATTTTGTCATCAATACGTCACTGTAGCATTTCGTTTGTATATATGAATAATTGTCCAAACATTGATTAATTAGGCTCAAAATATTCGTCTCTTAAAGTACAACAAAACTCTGCAATTAGTTTTTTATTTTATCTACATTTAGTATTCCATACATGTGTCGATATTTTGATGTAATAGAATTTTTTTTTGTTCCGTAAAATTTGGGGATAAAATGGAACTAAACAAACAAGGCCCTAGCTGAGACGAGCTCGAGCGCGTCGTGGTGCGCAGATTCTCCTCCATCCACAGTCCTAGCCGTGCACGGTGCACACCTCTGCCTGCCGGCACAAGCCAGCAAACTAAGAGCAGCAGTAGCCTCCATGTACCATAACGTACGACACAAAGCCCCTTAGTCAGTCCCAGTGCAAGGTTTTATAGAATTTCATGCACATTAAATATGGTGTCAAATCAGCATTTTAGATGATGTGGCAAAGAGTTAACGAGGAGAGAGATGAAATGGGTTTCATCTAGATGAAACTCTGTATACACTGTTTCCAACACGTTTGTGTCTTGCATGCATTGCCTATGAAACATCAAAATAAAACAATGCATTGTATGAACCATTTCATCTATGAATTAATTGTCTACTTGCTTATGTGACATTCTTGGAAACACAACAATAAAATCCCCACTGGGAATAGCCTTAGGGCCTGAATTCATCTAATCAGTGGCTTGTTCAGGTACTCAGGTCAAAGCAGAAGCATAACCAAATCAATGAGCTGAAGCAGTCAACAACCCACCCAATCAACCAGCAGCCTCGCGGAGTCAGTACGTGTTGGCGCATCGAGGCAGAGGCAGAGGAGAGAGTCATGCAGCAACTAAGATCACATACGTGCACAAAGAGTTCGAAGCACAACATATTATTTTTGTGCTTATCACTTTAACTGAAAATCTGGTGGATCTTCGTCGCTTCTTAGAGTTCGAACAATATGTATATGTTAGGGGGAAAAATCGATATGGAATGTCCCTTTGGTACCATGTTGTTGTCGATAAAACGTCTCTTTTCTTGGCCGGAGCATCTGTATCCTGCATATGCCTATGAAATTCCTTTGGAATTCCTATGGGATTCATGGAACCATAGGAATTTTGGAGGAAAACTAACATGAGTTTGGACCTCATGGAATTTTTCCTTTGTGTCTATCCCTCTCTTTGAGTTTATGTATGTTTCCTATGTTACGGCCCCCTTTGGAACATAGGAAAATCATAGGAATTTTGAAGGATTTGAACCCTATAGGAAAATTTCCTATGTTTCCCTTTGGAACAAAGGATTAAATCCTATGAAATTCCTTTGGAAATCCTATGGGATTCATGGAACCATAGGAATTTTGGAGGAAAACTAACATGAGCTTGGACCTCATGGAATTTTTCCTTTGTGTCTATCCCTCTCTTTGAGTTTATGTATGTTTGAGCTGCGGCTATTGGCTGCAGCTCAAATAAGCTGCAACACTTTTTTTATATAGAGGCAAATGCATTAATAGTTAACAGCATAGTACAAGTAGGGGGGGGGGGGGGGGGGGGGGAGTCCCCAGCATTACATGAGAAGATACATGCTTGCGGAACAGAGACGAGCCTGTTTAGCTGAGCTTTGACTGTCTTGGAATCTTGGGAAATTCTGTGTTTTGACTTGCTGAGTTTGAGATAACCTCGGTAAGTGAGGGTCTTATCTGCCAATGAGGAGGACATCTGATAGGATCTGAAGTTCTTAATGAGTTCACCAAGAGTTGACAATCAGAAAAGTATCTGAATTGTTGGAGCTGAAGAATTTTTGTCACCTATGTTGCAAGTTGAGCAGTAAGAGTTTCAGCATGCAAAGGGCTTGCTGCATTTTGCACCTATGCCTTGATCATCAAGGACGATTGGCCTTGAATGTCCAAATTCTGGAAGTAAATACCTATACCTGCAGAGTAGGCGCTGCAATCTGTTGTTCAGGAGGAATGGAGGCATCAGTACAGCATGTAGGGATCGTAAGATGACGTTCTTGCTCTCTTGCTATGCGATTTGGTCTCTCGGCCAAAATTTTGCCAGACCTTTTGACTAATAATTAAGGGTATTAAATAAAGTCAGTTTATAAAACTATCTTCACACCATTAGACTATTTCGTGAGGCCTATCTAATAAGGCATTTGACCGTATGATTAGAGAATGATTACTGTAGTATTACTGTAGCAAAACATGGGTTAATTAGGCTCGTTAGATTCGTCGCGCAAAGTTGCACTCGTCCTTAGGGTTTTACAAATAAACTCCATTTAATAATCCATGCATGTAAGATTCTTTTGAGCAAAATTTTGTCATGAACCAAAGAAACCCGGCCAGATGTGAGTATGATGCAATGTATGCTGTACACCCTCCTCTGCTACAGAAAGAAGATTCATACCTTCAATTTCCGCTTGACTTGCATGATGGACTTGTACTGTCCATGTTCTGTTGTTAAATCTTTGATCATTTCGAGCTTTCCAAATATACCACGATATTGTGAGAACGCTGTTTAGTAAATCATCAGTTGCGTGTGAATGAATAATTTGAGACATGGATATCTGTACTCCTTGCTGTTCTCTTGGAAAAGATCAGAGCGCAAGGGAGGGCTTGCTGCAGCAAACCACACTGCTCGCGCGAAGTCACTGCAGCAATTGAGTGTACGTGTTGCTCTGCGTAGCTGTTGTCTTAGGACTGCTAGTATCAAAAACACCTCCTTCGAGGGTGTGTTTGCAATAGTTCTGTTATTTTAATATATATATATATCCAAGTTTTTTCATAAAAAAATATGCAGCAATCGTAGCCGATCGATGGGAAAGCCAAAGCCAAGCCGCTGCCCCGGTCGGCGGCCGCGCTTGCAGGTGCGCTGCATCATCCCTTGGCGTGCGCCACCGCCATTTGGAGATGCCGTCGGGCAGTGCAGTGGCTCGGCTAGCACTGACGCCATCTAGGTGAGGTCACGGGCGCGCGCGCCCGGTGCTCGATGACCGATCCAGAAGCATATCCGATCCTATCCAACGCAGTTTCACACGACGGCCTGGTTTAGTTCTAAAGCTTGACACGTTAAACTTGACATTTTACTATTAATACATCACGGTAGGATTTCGTTTATATTTGTGAATAATTATTTAAACATTGATTAATTAGACTCAAAATATTCGTCTCGTAAAATACAACAAAATTATATAATTAGTTTTTAATTTTATCTATATTTAGTACTTCATACATGTGTCGACATTTTGATGTGATAAAAATCTTCTTTTTATATAGTAGAATTTGGGACCAAATTTGAAGAACTAAGGCCGTAATCCTTCGACACGAAGGAATGCAAGGGAGGCCTGGTTTGTACGCCACCGGTCTCGAGCTGCCGGCACAACAACAGGGACACTAGACGTCGACGTGGGCATGTTTTGTTGTGTCAATAAATTTTTTTTCTTGGAGAATCTCGCGTCCATAAAGTATTAAATAAAATATATTTATAAAATTTTTTTAAGGATGAATGTAACTTTACACGACGAATCGAATGAGCCTAATTAACCTATGATTTACTACAGTAATGCTGCAGTAATCATCCTCTAACCATACGGTCAGAGGCCTCTTAGATATGTTTCGCGAATTAATCCGGAGGTTTTATACCTATTTTTGTAAACGTATGTATAAAAAAATTTTACCAAAAAAAAAACATGGTCACCCGATCACTGGAACCCAATCATCAAGTCGCGAGTAAATTATTGGAACCGATGGTACCCGCCGGATGCACTTTCTGCGATCCGGGTGCTTTTGTGACCTTTTTCCAGCGCTTGATTTGTTAAGGTAGCAGTAGCAGCATCCATTTTTGTGCTGCACTAGTTTAGACGTAAAGTTTAGATGTCCAAACTTTACAAAACGATGTAAATATGTTATTGTAGTATTTCATTTGTATTTTGTAAATAATTGTTTAAATATTGATTAATTAGGCTCAAAATGTTCGTCTCGTAAAGTACAACAAAACTGTATAATTTATTTTTAACTTCATCTATATTTAATACTTCATGTATGTGCCGATATTTTGATATGATGAGAATCTTTTTTTATAGTGGAATTTGGGGATAAAATTTGGAAAACAATCAGTACCGAGCTGGCACTAATCCACTGGCAGATCACACTGACCACGTCGAAAGTACCACGCGGGCCCCAAGGACCGACCACGTTGAATCACACGCTTTGCTGCCGGGCCAGACGGGGGGCCTTGTTTCTTTGCTACCGAAAAAAAAAATTAAAAGAAATCTTGTATGCATGAAGTATTAAATAAAATCTATTTGCAAAATCTTTTTAGGGATGAGGTAACTTTACGCGATGAATCTAACGAGTATAATTAGTCCACGATTTGATACAGTAATGCTACAGTAACAATCCTCTAATCGTACGGTCAGACGACTCATTAGATTTGTCTGAATTAACCTGGAGTCGTGAAGTTAAAAAATTTCCACCCCATGTCCCCACTTGCCATCCACACGTGCTCCGCCCACACGTGCTCCGCTCCGAGGAAACGCAGCAACCCGCGTGTGGGTCCGGGTGGTGGGCCCATACGCGTACTTTGGACCCCACAAATGGCCCCACCTCTGCACCTTTTCCTTGCTCTGGCTAGAACAATGCGCGGCCATTTTAGAAGTTTTATTATTATTATTTCAATTCTTTTTCATTTTCATGTTCAGTCAGTCACGTGCCCAAAGAATGATTTGGGGCGAACTATATGATGGTGCACGTACGTTGTGATGCACCTGACCATGGCCTTCCTATAGCAACCGGAGGGACCGGTGATCTTTAATAACATTTTGTGAGGACAATGCCTATAATATAAGCTCCACTTTTTTTTCACAGTCTAACTACTTTAGGTATGATCGATGCATAGAGCAAAACGAAGAGACGACTACTAACATGTTCATAGACATTGCTATGTTAAGAACAGAGGAACTGAGTCAACTGTCTGAATTTTAAGTATATATATGATTTGTCAAATTGATTGAAAAATAATCATCGGTTCATATACATAACATGGTATAGTCAACTGATGCTTATAAACATACACCAGAAAGATCGACTTCGACCTCCCAAAGCTGCTTCATGAAATGTACCTGTTCTGATATCAGCACATATAAAGAGAAGATTCAGAAAAGTAAGAGGGATTTCAACAATTAAGAAAATGTCTATTACCATCTTGGGTGCAGTCTGATCACTTTGACTCCAAATGGTAAACAGTATATTAGCATACCATTAGCCAATATAAAATATTTAACTTTGACAGTATTAATAGATCGATCGCAAATAAATATGATTAATAACCACACACCATGGTTCTTGTGTTTAACCAAGATAGTCTGAAGATAGCATAAAACAAAAATAGACAAATAATGAATTCAGCCTGAAGTGAAGGAACATTAATTTAAGAGGGATATTCTTCTGCAAACTGAAACTAAAAGGTTGTTTAAAAATGCTACTATTATGTAGGTCTTATCTCATGACTCAAGTAATGGCAAGTGAAACTCCAATGAGAAATGTCTCCTAACCAAGCCTGCAAAAAAGTAGCAGTAACTTGAGCTCAACCTTGCTGACTTTGGCAATATCTTGCTGCTTCTAATTTATAAATACTCAACATATGAAGGTAGACAAATCCCAGTAGAGTAATTTACTAACAGACTTGGAAATCTCAGGATGCATTGTAATCTATAAAAATTATTCCTAAAAATATCAAGGGGTATCTGATACGTGGGTATGATGTATTACATTATGTTGTAATAGAAAGCGATCAATGAGGCTTTCATTTTATTACTCTGCTGCTAAGCTGGGAGAGTTAGGAAATAGTCTTAAATGCTCATTGAACCATGGAACAAAAAAATAATATACAAAGCGAATACTTAAACTGTCATGGACACATAGTACAAGAGCTAAAGTAAGGGCTCAAAATGATTGTGGTTCTGATCATGATTTTATTTTATTCATGATAAAACATGCAGTGATATCAGAACTACTTTCCTACGTGAATAGCAGTATAATTATCGCAGAGAACTGGGGTGAAACATTATGAAGCCCCAAGCACTTTCCTTGATTTCTTATGAAATCAAATTCATATTATTTGTTCCTTTGGGAGATTTTTTTTGTCAACATAGTGTTTATATCTTGCATTCTTTGTTCTCTAAATTCTAAATATGACCAGCATAACAAAGTACTGTCAGAGATCGATGATCAACAGCTTCCCAGGGGACTGAAGCATAGTTGACAATGATAGTGTTTATAAATTTAGAATTCATACCTGGAGGAATAAAGAGTGTTATTGCTGCCCCGAATGAGAATACCTTTCGCTGTGACACGGTGTACTAACGGGCCAAAAAACATCTAGTTGCAGCCATGCCCATGGCGCATGCACTTGGATCATGTGGACGGAGCTCACAACAACAGCTATGGTGGAGCATACAACCAACGCTGATGTATCTATAGTGGGAGAGACAGATAGCTAGTTCATGTGCTTAGTTCCAGGTAAAATATTTTAGGCAAGATGAAAGCAACACCAGGAGTACACGGTCAAGGAAACGGAATAGATATTTACCGGTAGAGTCGGAATAACAACCACCCAGCAGAACGACTTGCTGGGTTAATCAGTGGAAGGGGACAAGTCTGAATAGATAGGTGACGGCTTTATAGAATTGCATCATCACATAAAACAATAAAATAATGCAACGCCACGGGTTACCTGGCTTTAACCTAGTGAAGAAGGATCGAAATGGCGACCAAAGAGGGGAGTGAACGAGAGTCAATAAAAATTTCTCTCAAAAGAGCAACTTCGGCCTATATTCCAAAAACACTTCCAATCGCGATCCACTCACTCCCTTGTCAAATCCACGAAGTCATTGAAGTACTTCTGGACCTAGGAACAAGTCTTCAAGCAACTCAACTATCAAACATACAGCGGAAACTAGAACTCAAAGCTTAAAGCAGCACACAGACCAAAAGCGGTCAGACTGGTTTCCCAAACCGGTCATACCGGTTTTGTCCAGAAACTCAAAACAGAGCTGCAGCATGACAAACAAGCTGTAAACACTCAAAAAAATAACCAGGACAACACTTAACCAAAACACAGCTAGAGACACGAAAACTAGCACTTAGCACATCTAGCACCAAAACTGGTCAGACCGGTTTCCCCATACAGACACGGGAAAAATCTGCCCGCGGGAAGAACTCGATCTTATCTTCAACCGATCACCCGATTCGCTCCACGGATTCAAGTGAGACTTTGGGGATAGTTAGGATACCTCATGAACTAGTCATGGCTCTGAAATCACCTTCCAAAACGCACCGAATCAAGAGAAATCGAGAAGCAAACATCCTTTTTCTCAGGTTCATCCAAAATCCACCAAATTTAAGGTACTTCCCGAGGATTGAGGGGGCCAAATCACTAGAGAATGATCACTAAAGACCCATGAGTGAATCCCAACGAAATCCCCCAAGGAAACGGTCTCAAATTCGATGAACACAAAATCCCCCAAAAATCCCCCAAAAATCACCCAAAAATCCCCAAAAAGGAAAAACATGAAGGAGACAAGAACTCAAGGATTCATCACGAAGAATTCTGTTAACACCACGAGGTCAACTTCTTTACAAAGGGCTAGCCTCCTCCCTTCATCCAACCCACTTGAAAGTGGAGGAAAAACGAACTGGAGACGTCATCTCCTCTCTTCCTCACAACATGAAGCTTATGGCTAGCCTAGGAAAACAAAGAGCAAATGAAGTTCGAGATGGCTCACATCTCCCACCAAGGTGAGTATATATGGCTGCTAATAAAAGACTAAACTACCCCTATAACTTAACTTTACGATACACACCCTCAAGAGCAAAACAATAAAGTTGCAGATATTTCTCCTCCGGCTGGGCACGCATCCATCTGGAGTTGCTTCCCTCCGACGCAACCTCCACGATCATGTCGTGTGTCCTCCGCTTCGAAGCTTCCCGGCGCCTAGACTAAAACCGGTCAGACTGGTTTTGCACACCAGATCTTCGGACTTGGTTTTGTGGTCCAAACCAAGAAACCCCGCGCACTTGGTCCGGCCTCTACGCCAAGCCTTGAGCACGCCAAGCCTTTCACCTCCGGCTCCCGGACGGTCTACTTGGTCTTGCCTCGTTCCTTGACTCGGCCGCGCCCAATGTACCGGCTCGATCACCTTCATCCACGTTACCTTGCTTGTTCTTGCCATCGCGTCATGTGAACCGCACTTGATTCCCTAGCCATCGGGTCCCTCAAACCAAGCCTACGTGTCTCTCCGCTCCTGGGAGGCCGCTCCGGCTAAGACCTTTCACGCTCGTTCTTCACCTGCACCAATGCAAACCAAGCCGCATTCTACATCTGCAATACTTAAGCCAAGGCGAACGTCGGACCACACAACGTTGTCAATCACTCATCACTAGAAAGCGATCGTCCACTCGGTCCCTCGGACACAGATGGTCCTCAACTAGGAATACCCAACAAATTTGTTAGCATATTATGTATATATCAGCTATATATGTATATATGCTTTGTAGTGGACCAAAAGAAAATGTTATAAGCTATAAATCGCACAGCAGCTCACCTCTAAAGCAAAGCGCATTTGCACTCCCCTGCCTCACTGTTTTCCTAGGCCGGCGGCAGCAATGCACCGGTCACCAAGACCTTAGCCAACGGCGTCAGCGTCAGCACTCAGGCACTCAATTGGTGCTCGCCCAAGTTTTGTCCAGTGCACAGCTTTGATAGGAGTACTCTCTGGCTTTTGATTCTTGAACGAGATCGTGCACTGCAATTGAGATGCTTGCTCTCTGAAGTTTGAAGGCTCTTATTTACTTGTTATTTTGTATACTATTTGCTACACGGTGAAGTTATTACGAAGATTGATCATTCATGAACTGAATATTGCCGTTTCATTTTGCTTGGAAAGTAGGAATACCCAACTCAAAAATCCTGGCTCCGCCACTTTGTAACATATCCTTTTAGCATCACCAGGAAATCTTCTTTTCTTTCCCTGTCTAGTCGCTGGAGTACACTTATGTTATTTTCCTGCATATTATACAGATAAGGCATCAATGAGATATCAGCTGCCACAACAAAGTGAAATCCCATCAGAAGCAATGCGCGAAGCTATAGACGCAACGCTACCAGTTGCCAACCATAGTGAAACATTTCAATTGTTGCAATTTCTTTATTTAATATTTCCAAGCCACGTGATCAGCGATAACGAAATATGGTCCATGCAAGCAGGTTGATTACAAGTAGATGAGTACACAAAATATATCTAGAAAGTGAATCTCAAGCCTCACGGAAGCAAAATTGTACTCCATTGAATCTTATCATTATTGGCATCTGCAATATTCCAAAACAAATGAACAGAAAATTCCATGTAATATATCTAGAAAGTGAATCGCAAGCCTCATGGAAGCAACATTGTACTCCATTGAATCTTATCATTATTGGCATGTGTAATGTTCCAAAATAAATGAACGTGAAAATGTCATGTAGGAAGGGTCTACTGGTTGAAGTGATGGAAAAGTATATGCAAATATGCTAATACGAATCCAACGGTTTATGGCCCTCTTCAGCTCCATCCAACGGATCATATGTAACAGATGACGTGAAGGTTATTTTTGCAAGAACCGCGACGCGATTTCAGTTTTTAATTAATAATTAATTAAAGATCTGCTCGCAGAGCCCACCAGCCTAGCTGAGGCGAGCTTCCCTATTTTATAGACTGCCGCCACGCCGGGCAAACAGATCCCACCCTGCCACCCAAAGCATTCTCTCTCCGCCCCCTTCCTCTCGCCCCTCCAAGCCAACCAGTGCACGCCGCTGGAGGCGCCTCGCTGATGGCCACCGAGACCATCCAGGCTCCGGCTCCGGCCATGCCCGCCGTGGCGGGGCGCGCAGCAGGCGCTCCCGGCGGCAGCGGCAGGGCGGGCCTTCCGCCGCCGCGGAGGGGCCAGGTCAAGGCGAGGATCCTCAAGGACGCCGTGGCCGCGGTCGCCGCCATCGCCGCGCTCCTCGTCAAGAACACCCGCGCTGGCGCCAGAGGCCTCCCCGCCTCCGACGACGCCGACGACAACTGAAACGACCGGTTCTAGAAGCTGAAGAAGGACGCGCGCGCGCGTTCTCTCTTCCGTCCGCCCGACGCGCTCGCTCCTCTGCTGCTACCATGTGCTCATTTTAGTGCGCGCGCAGCAGAGGTCCGTGGGCCAAAATTACTACGAAGCTCTCGTGATTTCTCATTTCTGAATTTGTGTCTGTCGATCACGGATGGATCAGTCGCCATATTAGAGCTCGCACTGATCCATCCATGGTTTCGTTGTTTGTATTGTTGTGCCCCTGTTCTTGGTTTGGGTTGGGCTTCAGTTGTTGCTTTCAGGAGGTTATCAAGTTTTTAAGAAAGAACCCCTTGTTGCTGCTGCTGTTTAGTCTTAAATTTATGTTGCTTGATCACTGATCTTAAGTAAGTTCTTGTTGTTTGCTGGTGTTTGGCTGTGTAATGTATAGAAGGAGGATCAGCAAGTATTATGGTCTGGTCTTTTCCTCTTGTGTGTACCGTTACCACCCACGTTGTGATGTAACTTTACTTTGCTATATTGTCGAATAAATCGAGCTTCTTGTGTGAAATATTGTTTGTGATTTGGAGTTCTTGTCTCAAGGTTAGCGGCCCCAAAAATTGTGCTGGTCACATGTCACATCTCTATTCACATGTTTTGTATGTGGCTGTCACCTGGAATAGGTAGGTGGCTGTCACCAAAGGACCAAACCGGATGGCGTGACCCACAATGGATATTGCATATTTGCATTAGCGCTTCCTGTGGCTGCTGCATGCTGCTGTTTCAAGTTTGTGCTGTGTGCTGTGTTTGATTCGGTATTATGGCGTGTCTGTGTGCTGTGAGAGCTTCCTGTGGCTGCTGCATGCTGTTTCAAGATGTAGGATGGGATGGTATTATGGCGTGATCCTTACTCCTTGCTTACCACCCCTGTTGCTTACCACCATTTTTGTTCTGCTTTCATGTCAAATAAAACGAGTTTCTTGTGTGAAGGTTGTCACCAAACCAAAATGGCTTGACACATGACGAGACTGTGTCTCGAGCCCCCGCTCTCCACAGGCCGCCCTTGTTTAATCCCCGGGCCGCCACGGTGATCCTAGCTCCTCCGCGCCGGCGCCCCCAGCGGCTCCGCCGCCGCCACCACCGGGGCGCCGTCGCCGCCGCGCTGAACACGGGAAAGAGGCCGTCGCCGCCTCGCCTGAACACGCCCGTGCGCTGCGCATGCTCCGCGTTCAACGCTAGCCGCCGGTGCCCCGGTCAGATTCTATTTACTAAGCTTTCCGCATTAATTTAGTTATTATGGTTAGGCTAAGCTAAAGTTCTATTATGAGTTAAACTATGTTTATGGTAGAATTAGTTAATTCTAACACCAGGCACTGTGACACACACTGACACATATACATCAGTCATCATCACGACGACAGACGGTGTCACTGTTACATATGTGCTTCATTCCTGGATGCATGCTCGGCCCAGCTTTGTTAAGAGTTCTATTCTTCTAGATTGTGCTTGATTGACTAGCTCGCCAGCGAATTGCGATCCAATGCCAACAGTCAGCGCGCTCAGCGTGGAAGTGGAAAAGCCATGCACTACACGGCAGCCACGCCTTTCCGTACACTGCTCACCCATCGAGTCGTCATCAGCAGCATATGCTTCGTTGCTCTGCCTATTTATGCATGAGCGATCGAGTCACACGAAACCACTCTCCCTTCAGAATCCCTCACACAATCTCACCAGCTGCCACCATGATGATCTCTCAGGGTCAGGCTGCGCCGGTTATGCACGCCGGGACCGGGCCTACCGCCGCCGCCGGAGTTGACTACAACAAGGTGCCGACGGGAAGCCTGCAGACGCCTCGGAGGGGGCAGGTAAAGAAGAAGATCGCCAAGGACATCGTCGCCGCGGTCGCTAACTTCCGTTGGATCGGCCGCCGTCGTGGTTGAGGGCTGGCTACCGGCAGGCGTCCATCGATCATGCATGGTATAAGGGCTTACGAACAATCTTGTCAAGTACTCAAATTACTATATGGCGGAATAACATGTAAATAAATGGTACAAGCGCTGCAGCCCTGCAGACAGCCGTGTGCTTAGGTTTTGTTGCCCTAGAGCTTATTGTATAGGGGAGTTTTGAGACATTCTCCCTTTGTGATTTGTGGCCAATTCTTTTGTTGTTCCTATAGAAGTTGTTAACTTATTTGTACTTTTTTTTTCGCTTTCTCTGTTGATACGTGCGGGGCAGGGCTCCTGCCGGCCGTTATTAAAAAAATTTGTTGTTGCCGAAACGCACAAGGCGCATGCAAAACACAACTTTGATCTATATATTGGGATGCAAGTGGAAAAGGCTAATTGTGGTTTTTGTCGGCAAATTAATTACACATGTTCTTTTTGCATCCATACATATTACGGAAAAGTTATTTATACCCTCCAAGTAGCACGATAGTCCTATTTTTAACCCTAAAGTACATAATTAGACACCAAATATCATCTAATTGTGAAAACTGGTGTTGGTTTCAAAAAGATCTGACCTAATAATCTAAAAATAATAAATAATTCATTAAATAAAAAAATTGAAATTGGTACCAATTTTTTCATGAAAATATAACCGTTGGTGCTCTAATTGGAGTTATTCATATCATTTATGTGCTTATGACCTAGTGTTTGAGTGCTTTTAGTTATGCGTGTTATTTAATTTAAATTAGTATTTTTGCACTCTAGTGTGATAAGGTTAAAATAACTCTAAATGGAGCACTAATAGATAGGTACAGTATGCACGTATCAGTCACTTGAGTAACCAAAACAGTATGCAAACGTCTAATTATCACTTTACCATCTTTCCTACAAACGTACAGTTTGCACCATCAAACAGAGCAGGCGAGCAGCCATCAGTCACTTATTGGTCTGACCCGCGCCGGACCTGGACCATCAACGTAACGTACATGCAGAAACAAACCGCAGCCATATATGCACTAGGCCACTAGTAGGTACTGTCAGGTAACGCGCGCGCGTGTCAAGAGCCGGTGGGTCGTCTTTCTCGCGGCGGCGCAGTTCGCTTCCATACATATATGCTCGCAGGCAGGCGAGCAATAAGCTAGGCCACCACGGGTTAATAAGGTTACTCGACTAGTCGTGTCACGACTCGCGACGACGACGCACGCACTTCGTTCCGTTGACGACGACCTTCGGCAGGCGGGAGCGGGAGATGTTGCGAACGCTGACTTGCAGAGACAGACATTTTTTGGGACGATCCAGTGCACCACTTGCTTGGATATATAGCCGCGCATGGACCGCGGTTGCTTGCGTGGCCGTGCACCACTTGGAGACCGATGCCTTCCTCTTCCTGGTCGAGAGGTGGTCATCTCACACGCAAGCCACGCTGGGACTTGCACTGCCTGCTAAGAACCGAAGATTCTCTCTAGAAATTAGTAGGAAAAATATAGATGACACACTTACCCTGGCGTATTCTTAACCAAGGAATTACTAGTGGAGTAGGCACGCACGATACGATGTCTCTTAAATGCAATGCATATGATGAAGCGATTTTACTACTCTAGGCTACCCAAACCAAAATGAATCTCCGATGGTACTGTTTCAGCCTCCAACAGAATAACCATACCCAAACCTAAAATGGGTTTTCAGGAGACAGAGAACCTAAATCTGGGTATCCTCTCTCTTCGTGGCTCATCCGCATAAAGGATTCTTTTTTAGGTCTTCTGTTGAAGAAATGAGTTTATGGGTCACGAATCTTTTTTTATTGTAGACAACCTAAAATGGTAAATGAGTCTCTGATTTGGGTCTTCATTGTTGGAGACAATGTGTTAGTGGCAAAAACAAAATGAGATGGGCTGAGTCCATCCTATTTTTTTGACGTGTTTGGTTCACATACAGATGGGATAAGTGCGTTGTCTTCTGAGCCTGAGAGGAATATTCTCCTTAGATCCGGGAGAACGCCGTCACTCCGGTTCGAGTAGACGGGCTCGTCCCTCTTTGACTCCGTCTACTGCTCCATCTGGCGTGGGTAAGCTGAGCGCGGGAACCAGCACGGGAACTCGGGTGGCAGTGGCATGGAGTCGACTGAGCAGGGACACACCAAGGCACCATTGCTGAGCGAAGCTCACGGTCGTGACGTGAATTGAGTGAATCTGGTAGATGGCGGCGGGGGAGGGGGGAATGCCATGCGGGCAAGCTCCACCATGGGCGAGCTTCATGGTGGCGCAGGTGAGCCCGAGCTCCACCCCGCGCAAGCCGGGGGTCCCACTATGTGAGCTCTGCGGACGGCAAGGTGAGCTGCAGGTCTGCCCCACGTGAGATGCGTGGCCAGCACGAGCTTGAGCGCAACGGGCGCGAGTTCAAACAGCTGGCACGGTGAGTCGAGTCTCCGCGGGCGTGTGCTCCACGGCGGGGCGTGGCAAGGTCGAGCTCCACGTGGTGCTGGAGAGAGATAGAGAGGAATAGAAGACTTCGCGATGAAGATAAGGTGCTATGAACAAAATGAAAATAAAAAGAAGGATAGGCATAGGATGGCATGTGAGTCCATATAGATAACATGTGGGACCTATTGATGGTTGTGTATAATAGTGTTAAAAACATCACCCATCCCATATTCTTATTTCTCATGCAAACAGAAAATTAGGATTTGTCCATCCCTCTCAACCAAACATGAATTGAGATCATTCTATCCCAAAAAACAGGGACAACACCGTGTGATCCTATCTCGTCCGTGAACCAACCACGTGGACAATGCCATAGACCGATCGTGTCGGTAGGGGCGGCCGCTGGGGCAGCGGAGGAGGAGAGCTCGTAGACAAGGATCATGGTGGTGTCGTCTCTGGCCGATCATGCTTCACCAATCACCATGGAAGCCTGTTTCAGCGGCGTGTGAACAATAGGAGGAGCTGGAGGGTGGGCCGGCGCATGCGACGAGGAGCTTGACAGCGAGGCTGACACGACGACCCACGCGGCAACGATGAGCCTGAAGCTGCATCACCATGGATCTGTCCACCCGACCTCCTCTCCATTGCCATGACAAACAGTAGCGAACCATAGTTGGGGTGAAACTGGGCTCCGGCCCCTGCTTGCTTCACACTTGGCTCGCTTACCCTCGCTAGCTTTAGGAGCTGTTGCACTTGTTGGTTGTGTCGCCCGGTCAGATAATTTTTTTTGAACGAACTACACTCGATGAGTGCGTTTCTATTGATATAGTAGAAAAATATAAGACTATAGATCTGAGAGGTCATAGTCAGGAAACAGAAAAGAAAAAAAAACGATAGAACTCGCCCGATCCCGGTCAGATAATGAGTGGGCTTTGTCTCCGATGGCCCAAATAAACAAAACAAGCGACCCTGTAGCACCTTTGTTCATGCGTATTTTGCATCTGACATGTGACTTATGTACACCGCATCAGTCGTCAGACAGTAGCACCGTAGCAGCAACTCAGACCTTATTTAAGGGTGTTTGGTTCCCCGGACTAAAATTTTAGTCCAGTCACATCAAATGGAAGAATGCTAATTAGAAGTATTAAATATAGATTAATTACAAAATGCATTACATAAGCAAAGGCTAATTTACGATACGAATCTATTAAGCCTAATTAGGCCATGATTAGACAATATAATGCTACAGTAATAATTTGATAATTATATACTAATAATTATAGGTTAATTAGGCTTGTTGGGTTCGTCTCGCGGAATAGATATGACTTATGCAATTAGTTTTATAATTAGTTTATATTTAATGCTACTAATTGTCACTTATTTGAGGGTCTTAGTTCCAAAAAGTAACTCCAAAATTTACTATGCAAAAGAAGATTCTTCATCACATCAAAATGCCATAACATGCATGGAGTACTAAATGTAGATGAAATCAAAAACTAATTGTACAGTTTTGTTGTACTCTGTGAAACGAACATTTTGAGCCTAATTAATCAATTTTTAGACAATTTTTCGCACATACAAACGAAATGCTACAATAACGCAATGATTATGAAGAGACCACAAACTCCTAAATTTGGTACCAAATTTGGGAACTGAACAAGGCCTCAAATTGGCCCCCCTTGATTTACTGCCACGGTCCGGCACTGATGACAAAATCAAGGCCCAATGTGGGCGTGGGTGAGCTCCATGGAACAGGGAAGCTTGATCTTCAACGCAGGTGAGGAGGTAGCAAGACAGGCACCGATATGGGCGAAACTGGACAGTGCTCGTGCGGATGGCTCGTGGCCCCTTGCAGAAGCGAACAAAGTTTATAAAAGCTTACTTGTCTTATATCTTGTGTCTTTTACACTAGTTTTTTTAAATGATTATAAATTCATAACTTAGTTTGTATATCTAATTTCTAGGTATGCTGTTGAAGAAGCATACACCAATATTTTCTAAAAATCTCCTCCATTTTCGATCTCTAGTTTTACGTAAACTAATGGAGATGCTCCCAGCTGCCGCCGGGCCGGGCCTTGCGTGCCCACACATCCCTCTCGGCACGTGCCACTCGGAGATGCCGTCCGGGAGTGGCTCGGCTAGCGTTGACGCCATCCTGCTAAGGTCACGCGAACGACGCAGCGCGCGCTGCAATCCGGTGCTCGAGACCCACAGATGATGGTTCCGGAGTCCTGATCTACATAGTACTACCTCGATTCTAAATTATTATTTATTGTTGATTTTTTTATTTAACGTTTGATCATTTCGTATTCAAAAAATTTCACAAGTATCGTTTATTTTGTATGTGGCTTGCTTTAACATTGTATATACTTCGAGTATAATTTATTGGTTTGTATATTTAGACAAATTTTTTGAATTAGATGAATGGTCAAAGATCATGGAAAAAGTCAACGACGAATAGTAATTTGGAACGGAGGTAGTACTATCTACTACGGAGCAGAAGGATCCTAACCAACATAGATCTGCACGTATCTTAGGTCTTGTTTAGATGCCAAATTCTACTCCAAAGTTCACTATGTAAAAAGAAGATTCTCGTCACATCAAAATGTCATAGCATGCATGGAGTACTAAATGTAGATGAAATTAAAAACTGATTTCATAGTTTTGTTGTACTCTATGAGACGAACATTGTGAATCTAATTAATCAATTTTTGGATAATTTTTCACACATAAAAACGAAATGCTACAGTGCGTCTCGGTCTCCCAACTTCTAAATTTAAAGGTGCCAAATTGGCATCTAAACAAGGCCTTGCTTAACGATAATTCGAAGGAATGCAGGCGACGCCGGCAAGGTGTGTACGCCACCGTTCCCGAGCTACCGGCAGTAGGAACACCAGACGACTGACAGCGACCTTAGCGTGGAATTGGCAGGTTCATGCTTATCCCCAACTCCATACGATCATCCTGAAACCCAATCATCAAATCGGCGAGTAAATTACTGGAACTGATGAAGATGGTGACCAAATGCACTTTCTGCGCTCCGGTTGCCCTTTTATGCCCCTTTTCCGGCTACTGATTTGTTCACGTAGTACTACGAGCGGTAGCAGGCATCAGTGTCATCTATCCCTATGCGGCACTCGCACTGCCTTGCTATCCAAGACAAACAGTCAGTGCCGAGCTGGCACTAATCCACTAGCAGATCACACTGACCACGTCGAAAGTACCACGCGGGCCCCACTGACCGACCGCGTTGAATACAGGGATTTGCTGCCGGGCCAGGTGGGCCCAGAAGATGTTATATGTCCCCACTTGCCATCCACACGTGCTTCGCTCCGAGGAAACGCAACAACTCGCGTGTGGGTCCCTGCTCTCCGGGTGGTGGACCCCTTACGCGTACTTTGGGCCCCACAAGTGGCCCACCTCTGTACCTTTTTCCTGCTCTGATCTGCTCGCAGAGCCCACTAGCCCAGCTGAGCCGAGCTCCCCTATTTATGACTGCCGCCACGCCGCGCAAACGGATCCCACCCAGAGCATTCTCTCCCAACCGCCTCCTCTCGCCCCGCCAAGCCAACCAGTGCACGCCGCTGGAGTCGCCTCGGCCTCGCTGATGGCCACCGAGACCATCCAGGCTCCGGCTCCGGCTCCGGCCATGCCCGCCGTGGCGGGGCGCGCCGCAGGCGGTGCCGGCGGCAGCAGCAGGGCGGGCCTTCCGCCACCGCGGAGGGGCCAGGTCAAGGCGAGGATCCTGAAGGAGGCCGTGGCCGCGGTCGCCGCGGTCCTCGTCAAGAACACCCGCGGCGGCGCTGGCGCCGGAGGCCTCCCCGCCTCCGACGACGCCGATGAGAACTGAAACAACCGATGCAGGAATCTGAAGGAGAACCGCGCGCGCGTTCTCGCTTCCATCCGCCGCACGCCGCTCGCTCCTCTGCTGCTACCATGTGCTCATTTTAGTGCGCGCGCAGCAGAGGTCCGGGGGCCAAAATTACTACGAAGCTCTCGTGATTTCTCGTTTCTGAATTCGTGTCTGTGGATCACGGATGGATCAGTCGTCATATTAGAGCTCGCACTGATCCATCCGTGGTTTCGTTGTTTGTATTGTTGTGCCCCTGTTCTTGGTTTGGTTTGGGTTTCAGTTGCTGCTTTCAGGAGGTTTTACCAAGTTTTTTAGGAAAGAACCTCCTGTGGCAGCTGCTGTTTAGTCTGAAGTTTCTGTTGTGTGTTGTCTGACCAGTGATCACTGGTCCTAAGTAGGTTTGCATTGTTTGCTGGAGTTTGATTGTGTAAGTAAGGTGGAGGGATCAGCGAGTATTATGGTCTGGTCCTTTCCTCTTGCGTGTGCTGTTAGTCTGTTACCATCCGTGTCTTGATGTAACTTTTCTTTGCTATATCTTGTCGAATAAATCGAGCTTCTCGTGTGAAATATTGTTTGTGATTTGGAAATTTTGGCTCTACTTTCCCAACCCGGTCCTGAAAATTCTCGTGGGCTGTGTTTAGATCCATGAAAATACGGTACAAAATGGTCATATCGGACACTGTAGCGTACTATAGTATTTTTTATTTGTTTGTGGTAATTGTTATCCTATCCTGATCTAACTAGGCTCAAAAGATTCGTCTCGTCGTGTACATCAAAACTATGCAATTAGTTTTTTATTTACCTACATTTAATGCTACGTGCATGCGTCATTTGCTATTATATTTAATGTTTCGATGTGATATCAATGTGATGAAAAGTTTAGAAAGTTGAGAGAAACTAAACACAGCCATGGTCACCTGCACCTGCAGTGGGTAGGTGTATGTCACCAAAGTGCCAAACCGGATGGCGTGCGTGACGCAAACGGATACTCTATCCAACCGCCTTTCTTCCCTCGTCCCGCTGGTGAGCCAAAAACCTGTTCATTTGGGTGGTGGCTGGTGCTGATTTGTTCTGAGAGAAAAATATGTGTTTAGTTGAGAGAAACTAAACACAGCCATGGTCACCTGCACCTGCAGTGGGTAGGTGTATGAAGCGTCCCCTCGAAAGAGAGAACTTAATGTGATACAAATACCAGTCCCAGGATGCTGGTTCACATTATTACAACAGATAGTTCAGTACAAGGACAACATTACGGGAGACGGTGGCATTGCAGGGCCACGACAAACAGAACTAACACTAAGCTCCAGATGAAAAGGTTGATAACATAGAGGTCTTCATCAGAGTGACAACGCATGCGGCTTCCAGTGGGTGGCCCTAACACACAGGCAAAGGTTGGGTGCAGAACGAACCCCACTAGACGATATCCTCAGGCACAAAGTCCGGGTCTGCCTCTGCACAGATTAAGCAAGGGTGAGTACATACGTACTCAGCAAGCGCAACCACAACCACGGAGGGGTATAACAGAAGTATGCAAGTATTGTAACAAGGAAGGCTTGTGGTTTATTTAGCAGCAAAGCAAATTTTACCACACATGCAAGGGGTTGGTTTTCGCAATGGGTTTTCACAAATATTACTTTTAAAAGGAACAATAAATGTGACATTTTCCTTTGTACAAGATTTTGTTGCTACCAGATTTCCCATCTGTCGTAGCCCAAGTCAAAACATTTCTCGGCTCAATCAAACACCAACACTTTCTTACACCAAAACAGGGGACTAGTGAAGTGACCAAGCCGTAACTCGCCCAGTACCGTGGACACGGCTATCCGGATAGGTTTTAACTCTGCAGAGGTGTACACAACCACAAGTAGGCTACCACAACAAGAACACCTTAGTGCCAGTGTAGCTCCTATCAAAGCCATTACCCACCATAGCTAAACTGACAAGTTACCACAGACGCGACCAGGGGTTAGCAACCTACCAACGAGGTTCTAACCAGGGGCATACCTCACATAGACCGTATCCCCGGCTCCATGGCCCTCTGTTGCTCACCAGCACACCACATAACTAGCAGCTCAACTAGTGGGATTTATGCTAGGCCGTTGCCACATACAACGGTCGAGTGGTGGTACAGAAAAATGGGTTAGGCTAGATGACACATCAACATCATCCCAAAACTTGTGATAGGATAGACAACTCCCACCATGCTCAACCACAGAGGTTAGAGCACACCTCGGCATTTCACACAAGAAATAACGTCTGTCTCATCCCACACGGGTACTCATTTTCTTTACACAAATCACCTCTTTTATTTTAAAGCACGCACACGGTTGCTTTTGTAAACACCAAATATTTGTCATGGGTATACTGGTAAAATATTCCCAAGCATTTCTAGCAGTGACCAATATTTAAACAGAACATTGCCATATTTAAACATTAATCTGGGTTGTCAAGGACTCAGTCCTAACAATCAAGGTATGGCTATCCAACCGGGTTTAGCAGTAAAATCATGCAAGTTTTATAAAACTGGCCATGGGTTGTGTTTATAAAAACTGGGACATCAGTATGCATCAAAGGGTGAGATTGCACTTGCCGTTCTCCCAACCCTCGGGGGATTCCTGCCCGGGGTCTTGGTCTCCAAGCTCCTGCTCGTAGCACTGCTCCTCCTCGAGTCCTTCCTCGTTCATGGCGGAGTCTACGGTACACACAAGCAAACACTCAATAAATAAAAGAAAAAGGGTTTTATTGAGCTCCAAAAGAAAGAACGGAAAAAGAGAGCGGATGGTGATGAGATGATTATTTTCGGGTATGGACTGGTTGGGTTTGGCGAAAATATATTGGTGAAAATGGTGGTGGAGTTTGGGGTCAAACGGGATTAATTTGGCGCATGAAATGACGGGTTTAGTGGGGTTTAGGGGCTGTTTTAAAGGAATAAGGACCTTTCTGTAATTATGGGAAAGCTCAGGGGCTTCGGGCAAAATAAACAGAGAGAGAGGGAATAGTGCTGTATGGACTGCGGGTTAAATTGTTTAAAGTCCAGGGGGTCATATGCAAACGTGCGAGAGAGGGGGCTCCTGTTTATGTGGACGGCGGGTTGATTAGGACAATCTTCAGGGGGTTACGGGCAAAACTGCCCTTTCTTCCTCGCGACACAGTGCAGGGGGGGGAGCGGCGGCGGCGGTACTGGCCGGCCGGATTGCCGGCGATTGGGGCGGTGGCGGCGGACGGGGACAGGGGGGAAAGGGAGTGGGGTGCATGGCGAGTCTACTGGTGGTCGTACCTCGAGCGGGGGTGGAGTGAGGCGGTCGGTTCACCAGAACGGCGGCGGCGGCGGCACTGGAGGCGATGGCGGCGGCGTTGCGGCGGTGGAGGGGCTCAATTGGAGGGCGGGTGAGCTGGTGGTGGAGGAGAGGGTGCTCGGGGTCCTTTTTATAGGCGCTGAGGGAGCTCGAGGAGGCGGGCCGACGGTGAGGGGGTAGGCGGTGGCCGGCGGGCGGCTTTAATGGCGGTACGGTGGTGCAGTGGCGGCGCTGTGCGCTTGTCGCATGCATGCGTCACGACGTGGCGTGCGTGGCCGAGTGGATGGGGCCGATGGCGAGGACGGGGGGTGGCGTGCAGAGGCGGTGCGGTGGTCGGCGGTGGCGTGCGCGCTGGTCGAGGAGCTCGGGTGGGCGGCACGGCAATGGCGTACGACGGTCGCACGGGAGCAGGGCGAGGGTGGCACGATGGTGGTGGCGTGGCGTGGAGCGGAGCCGAGCGTGCGTGAGTGAGCCGGCGGTGGTGTGCACGCGCGAGCGCTGCGTGCGGCGGTCGGAGCGGCGGGCCGGGGCGTGGCGAGGTCGGCGCGGATGGTGCGGCGGGTCTGCGGCGCGGCGGAGCCGGGTGGTGGTGGCGAGGCAGAGAGGTGGAGTGGCGGCGACGAGCAGAGCAGAGAGAGGGGGGGCGGCCGGCGGGGCCGAACGGGGAGCGGGGGCAGAGCAGAGCGGGGACGACGTCGGGGGGGGAGCAGAGGAAGCAGAGGAGGGAGGGAAAAGGAGGGAAAGGAAAAAGGAGAAAAAAGGGAAAAAGAAAAGAGAGGGAGAAAAGAAGAAAGAGAAAGAGAAAAAGAGAGAGAGGAAAAGGGGAAGGGACGGCGGGATTCGCGGCGGGCGGTCGACGACGGTCGGCCAAGGATGGGTGGCCCGGCGGTCGACCCGAGAGCGGGCGACACGGAAAGGGACGGAAAAGATGACAGTGATGCGACGCGGATAGGGAGAGAGAGGGGGGGAAACGACAGGCGAAAAGGATTCGGCGGGAGGGGAGCTCGGGCGGTGAAAAGATTTTGAAAAGATTTTACCGGGTGCGTTATTTTGGTGATTTCCCAGAGATTAAAACGCGGGCGTTACAGTGTATGTCACCAAAGTGCCAAACCGGATGGCGTGCGTGACGCAAACGGATACTCTATCCAACCGCCTTTCTTCCCTCATCCCGCTGGTGAGCCAAAAACCTGTTCATTTGGGTGGTGGCTGGTGCTGATTTGTTCTGAGAGAAAAATATTGCTGGCTGTTGACTGGTGGCTGATTTGTTTTGAGAGAAAAATACCGCTGACGGGTGATAAGCCAAACGAGGCCGCTGCCTGCTGCTGTTTGAACGTGTTGTGTGTAAGATGATGTAGGATGGTATGCAAGTACTGTATTATGGTCTGATCCTTCCTCCTTGTTTAATTAGTATCCATGGGGCCCAGTCATGTGACGTAACTTTGCTCTGCTTGACATGTCAAACAAAACGAGTTTCTTGTATGATGAAACAAGCACCGTTTGTGATTTCGTGTTTCCCCCGAACGTTCTGTACGTTGGTTGCTTCAATAGCAGGAAATGGAATGGTTCCCTCGTCTAATTGTAACTAGGTGTGCCCCGCGCGTTGCTGCAGGAATTATACAAAATTTGAAGATGCAATTTGAAAGTAGAAACACTAAAATGATTGCATTGCAATTTTTTTAAACAACAATATAGAGAAAAAACACATTTATTTTATTAAGAGAGAACTACTTAGAAATTTGTAGCATTGTACTCGCAAAGACTAACACAATGCGTAGCCGCAAAAAATCAGTAGAAGACATAAATTCATAATTCTAGCGAATGGTGATGTGGACAGCTTGCATTTTGAGAGAAGATCTAGTGGATGATGACGTGAACATCTTGCATGTGGAGAGAAATAGGGTGTGACTTTTAGTGGGTACCAATTATATAGTTGTTATAGATCCGGCCCGCCACGGTGATCGTAGCACCTCCGCGCCCGGCGGCGTTGCCCTTGCCCCCAGCCGCTGCCACCACCGGGCCGCCGCCGCCGCGATGACCTCGGCAGGCGCCCGCGCCGTGCGCTGCGCATCCTCCGCTTTCGACGCCAAGCTGCCCGGTGCAAAGGTGAAGCGCGTGCTGCCCCGATGGAGCAGTCACGACTCACCAGATGATTCCGTTTCCGTTCCACCAGCGGCCAGCTAGCAGCGCATTCCACTCGCTCACCTGCCCACCCGGTCTACACTGCCGGAACCGGAAAAAGTGTAGCTTACGTGGCGACGGATGCCAGGTAGCGTACGACACGAGGCATGCTATACTATTCAGAGCTTAAAAAAAAACAGTGCAGTGCAGGCGCAGGCAACGGGAACACTTCACCTGACCTGACCACCAAGACACTTCGGAATCACGCGCCATTGGCATGTGCTCCTCTGTACGTGGCCCCGTTTCCGTTTCGCTGAGCTGACTTCGCGGCCCAGGTCGTCGGGTCACCACGCGCTCCCGTGCCGGGGGGGCCGATGGCGCGCACTGGTCACGGCCGGGGTGGCGAAAGGGAACGCCAGGCCCACCAATGGATCGTCGGAGCAGGTCCAAGTTGGGTTCAGAGATGTGTCTGGATGACCCATGACCGGATCGTTGACACTGCATCATCTGGATGACCCAAATCGCTTGTCCCTTCCCCACGCTCAGGGCTCTGCGTCTTAATTAGCATCTCCAGCCAGAGTCCTGACACGTGTAGCCATGAACTTGCCCGCGGCGCATCAACAGCTCTGGTGATTGGATGTGATGTACATACAGCGAAGCACCGGAAACACGGCCTTTCCAATCCCCCGTCCTTGTCAAAAGTCAAAAACCACAACCGCAAGAAAACTCTAGTTTACAAGCAGTGTATCTGTCGATTGTTCGTTGCATGATGCCGATGATCACCCGTGGTAGTAAGAAGAAGAACATCGCACGGAACGTGCGGCCGAAATTGCTTTTTTTTTTTGAGAATGGCCGAAATTGCCGACACTTATATGGACCGTACATTACGGGCCGCGGGGAACACCCGGCCGGCCTTTTCGAAGTCAAAGGCCACGGTTACCGTTCGATCTGGGCCTGGGCCGACAGCGGTAAGCTGTTAGCTTTCGAGCCCGTAGAGATCGCAGGCTCGTCTCGGCTCGGTTTTTTCTTTTTCTTTATTTTTTTAGGGAGTTAGTTCCGTCTCAGCTCGTTGCTTGCGCTGCTACGACAAGTCCGCCCAAGTGAGTCACTCGTCACGCCCCTCCCATTCCGACGCAGCGCCGTTGCGCACACAGCCACGCAGGCGCAGGCCGCCTCGCCCTCCCGGTCCCGGCCTCGCCTTTGCGTCCTCCCGCCGCCGCCGCCGCGGCGGCCGTCTCGGCCTCCGTGCCGCGGCTCTCTCCTGCCTACCATCCGCCCCCGCCCTCCTGGCCGCGCCCCTGCCCGTCTGCCTGCTCCCCCCCTCCTCCGCGGCTCCGCCGCCGCCGGCGATCGTGGGCGGTCGCCGCAACCGGTGAGTCACGGAACTCGTCTCTGGATCACTTGGGGCCTCGCCGGATCCGATCCGGCCCGCAAGTGGCTGCCGGTTTCGATCCCGGGCTGGGGGTGCGCGGCTAGATCTTAGTGCTGGGGGTGGTTGCGGCTCGCTTGGATCAGTGGTTGGGATTGACGGTTTGGTCGGTTGCGATCTTGGGGTGCCGTTGGCGAGGGAAAGGTAGCTGCTTTGGAGATTTGCTAGGTTCCGTTGTGATGTGATGCAGTGTGGGCTGCATGAATGCTACAAAGATAGAATTAGGATTTAGGGCTCCTTGTCTTGCGTGTCGTATTGGGGACATTGGTGTTGTCCACGATTGTTAGTGATGCTCCAAGGTTACAGTTTAAAGGATATCATCATCATTTAGGGTATGGTATTTGTAGCTGCGTAGCTGGGAACCTAGTTTTGTACTTTCTGTGTGAATTAGAACTTTGCCTTGATTCACAGCATGGCAGTGCATTTCAGTTTTTTCTTCAGAAAAAAATAAAGACCAGGGCGTAACTTTTACTGGTTTGATGTCACAATGTTAGTTTGTATGCTAACGTTTGAAATTTTCTGCAGGCAGAGGCTGCGTAGAGGTGCCACTATCTTGCTAATTGTTTTGAGTGTGTGGCTGGCAACTTATGAC
This sequence comes from Echinochloa phyllopogon, assembly GCA_033239725.1. Taxonomy (NCBI): domain Eukaryota; kingdom Viridiplantae; phylum Streptophyta; class Magnoliopsida; order Poales; family Poaceae; genus Echinochloa; species Echinochloa phyllopogon. The sequence goes on from BTCW01000012.1 coordinate 22,985,163, forward strand.
TTCAGCTTCCCAAGATTCTTGCTGCATCTTGCCCCAGGTCGGTGAGATTCTGTAGTAACTGCTCCCCTGACCGCAACAAGAAACTATGCGTCTTTCATCTTCTCTTCAAGATCTGCCGACCTTCACTAGAATTGATGCTTTAGAAAGGGGCTCTAGCATTGGCAGTGATCTGAGTTCAGGGCGTGCAAAGCCTGTACGCACACTTCAAAGAGATGGTCCCCTGGCAAGCTTTTCAAAAGAAAGAACACCCCCATCATCACCAACAAATCGAAAGAAATGCATGAGAGCAGCTGGTTGCGCGATTGCGCTGGTCTTGTTGGCATTCTTCGCATATGCTTCTTGGAGATATTTCCATGTATTCCTTTCTAAAGGAAACTCTGAATATTATGTGGTTCTTGATTGTGGCAGCACAGGGACAAGAGTGCATGTCTATGAATGGCACGTCAATCATAATGATGCAAATGGATTTCCTATTGTTTTGAAACCTTTAGGGAATGCTCCTAAGAAGAAATCTGGTAAATTAACTCGACTATACCAGCGAATGGAGACTGAACCTGGATTGAGCAAGCTTGTTCACAATGAAGCTGGATTGAAGAAGGCACTAGAGCCACTCCTTCAAATGGCTGAGAAGCAGATCCCTAGACGAGCACACAAACACACTCCACTTTTTCTGTACGCTACCGCTGGTGTCCGCAAGCTACCTAGTGCAGACTCAGAGTGGCTCCTGGATAAGGCCTGGGATGTTCTGAAAAATTCATCATTTTTATGTAGTAGAGACAGAGTTAAGATCATCACTGGCATGGATGAAGCTTATTATGGATGGATAGCTCTTAATCATCACATGAACATGCTTGGCACTTCATCATCTAAAATGACGTATGGTTCACTTGATTTGGGTGGATCATCATTGCAGGTTACATTTGAGACTGATAAAACAGTACAGGATGAGACAAGCATTAGTCTGAGGATTGGTTCTGTCGATCATCATCTTAATGCTTATTCTCTTACTGGTTATGGATTAAATGATGCATTTGACAAATCTGTAGCACATCTAGTGAAAAAGTTGGGAGGAGTAGCTAATAATGGCAAAGTTCAAGTCAAACACCCTTGTCTACAGACTGGATACAAAGAAGATTATGTTTGTTCTTACTGCCACCCTCTAAAACAAGATGGAAGTCCCAGTGTCGGTGAGAAGACAACTGGCAAAGACAAGCAGGGATTAGCTGTTGAACTGGTTGGAGCACCTCAGTGGAATGAATGCAGTACTCTTGCAAAAGTAACAGTTAACCTTTCAGAGTGGTCCAGTGCGAGTCCAGGACTTGATTGTAACCTTCATCCTTGTGCTCTTGCTTCTAACTTTCCCCAACCACATGGGAAGTTTTTTGCTATGTCTGGCTTCTTTGTGGTTTTCAAATTTTTTAATTTGACTGCTGATGCCACTCTGGTTGATGTTCTGAAAAGAGGTCAGGAATTTTGTGAAAAACCATGGAAAATTGCAAAGAGTAGTGTTCCTCCACAACCATTTATAGACCAGTACTGCTTCAGGGCACCTTATATTGCATCACTACTGAGAGAGGGATTGCAGATTAAAGATAATCAGGTGATAATAGGTTCTGGCAGTATTACTTGGACTCTTGGGGTTGCTTTGCTGGAGGCTGGTCAGGCGTTGTCAACACGAATCGATATTCAAGGATACCGAATACTGCACCGGGAGATAAACCCAAATATTCTCATAGTATTGTTTCTGATTTCAATTGTGTTGGTCATATGTGCCATATTATGCGTCAGCAATTCAATCCCAAGATCATTCCGCAAGTCTTATCTGCCGGTTTATAGGCAGAATTCTGTGGGAAGTTCTGTGCTTGGCATGGGGTCGCCTTTCAGATTTCAGTTATGGAGTCCCATCAATTCAGGTATATATGCAAGTGTGTTTTCTTTATTTACATGCCATGGCAGTTTTCCGCTTTGTAAAAAGCTACTGTACCACTTGAGGACCACTGTAGTGTTACCATTTATTTTCAAGACAAAGGCTGTTTACTTGTTTTGTTAGAAAAGAAACCAACAGTGTTGCCATCACTGGTGGAGCTTGGACCCAATATTAGGAGGGGCCAACTTCGAATCCTATTGAAGTAGGCAAGGTAGAGGTGCCCTGTTTGGAGCTTAATCGGCAAACTTGCATAATAAACTACTTTACTCGTTCCACAAATGTTGGGGGAGACAAGCCCCCTTGGCAATAATGAAGCTCTGCCTCTAGTTGCCATCTTGTTAGTTTTATTCCAATATGTTAATCTTCAAGAAGTAGCATTACATAGAACTCCTGCATGATGCAACCCGCACATGTTTTTATTTCAATTTACTTGTTATAAAATGGGCATTCAGACAGAATTTTGTAATGTTACCTCATGTATGTTTTACATTACATTGCCTTAAATCCTTAATCTTGTAACTCCATTCCGTACAGAATGGACATGCTTTTTCATCACATAAATTCAAGAGCATGTTTCAAATTTTGTTTGAATCTCATTCTTCTTTTATGTGAACTAGCTTAGATGATCAAGCTTTTTAAATTTGTTTGATTTGTACACTTCACAGGCGATGGAAGGACAAAGACACCCCTGAGCCCTACCATAGCTGCGTCAGATCCCCATCCGTTCAGTATGAGCCATGGATTAGGAGGCAGTAGTGTTCAGCTTATGGAGTCCTCTAGGCAATCCTTGGGTGCCTATCACAGCTATTCTGTTGGAAGCTTAGGTCAGATGCAGTTTTCCAGTGGAGTGAGGAACCCTAGCCGAGGTCAGACTACACTTCAAAGCCGTCGGTCACAATCAAGAGAAGATCTCAGTTCTACATTAGCTGATATTCATGTCCCAAAGGTGTAGCATTTGCATCACAGAATGACATGACTAGAATGAGATCCTATATGCTATAACAACTCTGTAAATAATAGCTCCAGAGTTCAGATTCAGACTCATTGATTTCTTCTCTAATCAGAAGTCAATTTTGTCGGTACACTGACTGACACACCAGTGAGGTTTAGGATTCATATAAATGTTAAACTTATGACTTGGTGCCTATCCTGGACATGATACATCCATTCATCACAGTGTATGTGCTAGAGAACATGCCATAAAGGTGAAGTTTTAGTAGTGTACCAGAAGATATATTTATGCTGTTCACCGGACTGATTGGGCTGGAACCTGCAAGTATGTAGATCAACTCTTCTGCTATCAGGCGGGACAATACTTCTTCAAATGTTTTTTTTATCTGAAACATAATAAAGATGCATCCTCATGTATTGTTGTTGTACGCTGTTGTAGTCTTCTTGTGAGCCTCCCCTTATCTCACCATTTGGTGTGCCACCTTGTGGTATGAGATTGAAAATTTGAAATCATGAATCAGTAACTTCAGTTCTACCGGATAGTTCTAGGTGCCTTCAGTGCAGACACATTCATTTTTATACTTTGTGATTTTTGTTCACACAGTTCTTTTTTACGACCACGAAAATTTGGTGTCTCACTGTGACTGAACACATTGCTTTGTGGCTTGGATGTGTTGAAATTTTAGCAACCATTCATCATTCCTTGTACCGCAGATCACGTTTTTACTTGTCAGTGCTGGAAACTATAGTTCAGAGCTTGTACATGTATCAGGAGATGAGCTTGTACATGGTTTTATACAGGCTGCAAACTTTCGGGATCATCTTATGGATGAGATTCAGTTTATTTATTTTTAAATTTCGTTGATATTGAGAACGCAGCCCTGCGTCCAGTTACTTTAGTACTCCCTTCGTATGAGATTGATATATCGTTTGTATAAGATTTTAGTCAAGCATTGAGAATATAAATCACGAATAACTTTTAAGTTGTTGAGTTTGAAAATGTAAAATCCATATGAATTGATTTGTCTTAAAAATATTTTTATAAAAATATATCTATATTATTTTTTAATAATTATTTTTATAAAAATGAGAAGTCAAAGTTATGTTTTGGAGACCGTGTTGTTGTCCAAAACGGTATCTAAATCATATACGGAGGGTGTACGTCCGTATGGACATTTGGGCCTTGTTTAGTTCCCAACTTTAGCTTGTCAAAGTTGGAGTTTGTAATAAATACGTCACTATAGCATTTCGTGTGTATTTGTGAATAATTGTCCAACATTGATTAATTACGCTCAAAATGTTCGTCTCGCAAAGTACAACAAAACCGTGTAATTAGTTGTTGATTTCATCTACATTTAGTACTCCATGCATATGCCGACATTTTGATGTGATGACTAGTTCCCAAATTTCACATGCATGGAAAAAAAGAAGATTACCATCGCATCAAAATGTCGGCACATGCGTGGAGTACTAAATATAGATGAAATAAAAAACTAATTGCAAAGTTTTATTGTACTTTACGAGATGAACATTTTGAGCCTAACTAATTAATATTTAAACAATTATTCACAAATATAAATGAAATGCTATAGTGTCGTATTTATGACACTTTCTAAACTTTGACACTTCAACTCAAAATTTGAAGCTAAACGAGGGCTTGATCAAGCAGCACGTCCCCGACAACATAGCTCATCGGTCAAGCAGAAGCGAAACCACTCGCGCGCCTCGTGTGGCTCACGTCGGCCGTACGATGCACCCGCAACACGAATCACGACGTAGATCACGCAAACCCTAGCGGCCAACCCTACTATATAAACCTTCCTCGCCTCCCCACTACCGCAGCCGCCGCCGCCGCCGCCTTCGAAGTCGAAGCCCCGTCGCCTGCTCCCCGCCCCCCGCAGCGTCGCCGACCCTTGCCGCCGCCGGTCTCCTACCTCCGCCACCATGGGGTACGTTCGATGTCTCCCCTTCCCTTTCGTTCCGATGTCCTGCATCCGTGCACGTGTTACGCCCGAGGGGTCATTCTTTCGTGGAGGCCTTCCGCACCCGTGGTCGTGTTGCGCCCGGGAGCATTCTTGTTGGATTAGAGAATGAAATCGCGTTAGAATGGATAAGCGAAACTGAGCTTATTGACGGTCCAGTGCTGATCAGATTATACACCGTCAGTGCTAAACATATTCATAAGCTACATCAATCCGTTGCCGCCGTGTAACTATGTGCTCCTAGATTCAAATGCTTGGATCCGGGAGGTTATGCGTGGTGGCATACAAAACTACCTTTCCTCTTCTGTTTGATTTTGTTTAGGTTTATATCTATGTGGTTAGCTACTTATAATGTTCTTAGTCAGGGCCATATGTCAATGTTTGCTAGATAGATGGATATACTTGTTATGTCGTGCTACAAAGATTGGATTTCTGTTTAGCATTTGTACAATTCTAGGTGAAATGGTAGCAGTGTGCACAATTTATGCAATTCAGGATCGAAAGTTTACATGTAGTAAATTGTTTTGCTTACATTTGTGTACTTTGATCCCTCTTTGTACACATGATGTTTGCTCGTATCTATACTGTTGTTGATACATTAGCTCCATGGTGGTTCGCATATGCCTATGCAATGTGTGATTCTGTTCTATGAGTTGCAGAACTTATGGTTTGTGCTAACTGCTAAGTTGATGTAACAATTATGAATTCATATCACAGGAAGACACGTGGTATGGGAGCTGGGCGCAAGCTCAAGACCCACCGCAGGAACCAGAGGTGGGCTGACAAGGCATACAAGAAGAGCCACTTGGGTAATGAGTGGAAGAAACCCTTTGCTGGATCATCACATGCCAAGGGCATCGTTCTGGAGAAGATGTATGTTGCATAGTAATCATGTGTGCCCTTCTTATCTTGTATTTTATGTCCTCGGGCTAAGGCAATACTTCCCATTGTGTAGTGGTATTGAGGCCAAGCAGCCAAACTCTGCCATCCGTAAGTGTGCTCGTGTTCAGCTTGTGAAGAATGGGAAGAAGATTGCTGCCTTTGTGCCTAATGATGGTTGCTTGAACTACATTGAGGAGAATGTATGTACTCAACCATTGCCCCTTGTACTTTTTTGTCAAAATTAACCAATGAAGCTAACCATCTGCACTTTCTTTCTGTAGGATGAGGTGCTGATTGCTGGATTTGGTCGTAAGGGACATGCTGTGGGAGATATTCCCGGTGTCAGGTTCAAGGTTGTGAAGGTATCTGGTGTGTCCCTGCTTGCGCTCTTCAAGGAGAAGAAGGAGAAGCCAAGGTCTTAGATTGCTTTTGGATAGGGGAGAGTGTAGACTGTCCAGGTCCTATATTCAAACTTAATGTGCTAGCAAGAGAGCTGTACTTTTTGTTAACATTGCTATTGAGAGTTTTGTTTCCATTTTCAAGATATTATTGTTGCATTGCCGCTTCAGACTGAGATTTTCTCCCAGTTTCCTGTTTTCTTCTGTCAGTAGGGAGTTGCCTTTATTAGGTGAAGAAATCTCTTCTTTCACCGTCTTCGTCGTTATTCTGCCTGGTTCGAGTAGTTCCCATTCCGTAGTTGATGTTGGAGGTACAGATTTACAGCCAGACATTGCCTGTACCCGGCCAACATTTGGGCTGATCTTACTCTGCTCGGCCAGATTCCTCAGCTACTAGTAAGGGGGTGTGGGGGTGTTTGGTTCCACGGACTAAAATTTTAGTCCCGTCACATCGAATGAAATAATGCTAATTAGAAGTATTAAATATAGATTAATTATAAAATGCATTACATAAGCGGAGATTAATTTAGATAAGAATGTATTAAGCCTAATTAGTTTATGATTAGATAATATAATGCTACAGTAATAATTTAATAATTATGGTTTGTTAGGTTCGTCTCGCGGAGTAGATATGACTTATGCAATTAGTTTTATAATTAGTTTATGTTTAATGCTACTAATTGTCACTTACCCGAGGAACTAATGGCAGTAATGTTCACATGGCAGTAATGGCAGTGGAGTAATAGGCTGCAGTGGAGTAATAGGAAAAGGGTAAGATATACGAACTAACCTCTTGCAAAATTGGCTTCTACACAAAATTCGAAACTAACCTCTTGCAAAATTGGCTTCTACACAAAATTCGACAGATAAGCGCCACAAGCATAACATCACAATGATGATACGGTGGGCATTTTACAGTGTGCTGGATGCTTGATGTTTCACTAGTGATCACCTGATCGAATACTAGTGTAAAGGGCACACAATCATCTGCAACTTTGGATGTTCCATTAGCAAACTTGAAAAATCTATACACAACTGTATTCACCATGGCAGAAACTACTTTAGATTAAATGTTGTAGCTAAACCAGGAATACGTCAAGTTATCAAAGTTAGTGGTAATTTTGCGACTTGTTCACTTCAATCGCCTGTACATAACGCACGTAAGCAAGTGCAGCCATGAGGATTAGCATAGCCTCCACCCTCCATATCATACATCTGTCAAGGGATGGGAAAAAAATGATATGAAAGGTACTTGCCAATCATGTTGAAACAATAAAGGTATTCTAGTGACTGGTAATCATCCTAAAGTTAGCTCGGGCATGCACGCGATTGTATTGTAACTACAGACAAAGACTCGAAGAAACTCACCATCTTGACCTTGTTGGCTTGCACTGTGAATATGATGCCGTTGTCAGCTGTTGACAAAAAGAGGCTACGTCAGATTCTCGGTGAGGAAGGTTTGTCATGAATCTGATAGTTATTAGCCATAATCTAGCATCCTATTCAGCAATACTGGAACTTCTTCGTGTTATCCAGTTCAATAAGACTTTACCTGATACATTCCTGATCCTTTTTTCAGAAGGAAACCGGCACTGTTCAGATTATCCACAAGGGTGTCTACGTCAGGAACTCGCAAGCTGAGGTCATCAGCTAAGTTGTAAATCTCCTGGCAAAACCAGATAAACACAAAACAATATTTAAGACTTGTTTTGGCACGAGTCTGAAATAGACTATTGTCCTTCAATTTTGCACGAAACAAAAATGCTCAAAATGCAGTTACGGTGATCTTATCAGGTAAGCTGTATATCTCCTGATAAAAAACAGGTAAACACAGAACAGTAGTTAAGCCATGTTTTTGCGCAAATAGGTCTGAAATAGACTATTGTCCATCTAATTTCCGTGAAACAAAATGGTCAAAATGCAGTTAAGGTGATTTTTCCTCCAAACAGGGCAGATTTAGAATAGCAATGAAACTTAAAGGAGATCTAAATGCCATGGCTGCCACATCACTTACAGTTATCGAAAAGTAATCCTTTTGCTGCAACTCGGATTGCTTGTTCAATGCATTCATAAACCTCTTTGCCTCCTTTGGTTGGCTCATCCCACCACTTCGAGTAAAGTCCACATAGCCACTTTCATCAACATACTTGTCATACAAGGATTCTTTCATGATCTCTACAACATCCTGCAACATAATAAATTGAGCAAAATTAAAACATGTACCTCTGGATGTTTTTTAAGTTAATTTTATTCTGGAGCTTAACCCGGTGCTCTATGGTGAAAAAAAGTTTTACAAAATCCCACCCTAATGGACAAAGCAGATGAATGAGCCAAATGCGTTATATCTTGAGGATCATGGCAATTAGGATATGATAGGAATTATTAGGATTAATATGGACCTTTCCATCTTATCTCTACGAGGCTTCTTGTACCCCTATGTAATACTTACCTCAATGCTCAATAAACATCCAACATAGTATGTCAATTTCTCTTATTTACAAAATGCATCAAAGTGCATAGGATTTGTGGTACCATAGTGATTGCAGCTAGTTGAGAAACAAATCAATGTCTGCAATTTGCAACTAGTAGTTTTGTAGAATTTGCTCTTTGGAGCTGCACTCCCTTTAGTCACAAACACACGAGTATTTGGAAAAACTTCTAGTCAAATTTTCAAAATTTTGACTATCAATATTTTTCAAATATACAGATTAGAAACATGAAAACTATGTGAGCAGATTTGTCTTGAAATTCACTTCTACGTGAGCATTTTTTTTACTATATTCCAATAGAAAACCGTGGTCAAAGTTATGTTTTAAAGAACATGTCCTCAATCAAAATCCCAAATATTTGTGCCTGGATGGAGTATAACAAAAACAGAAGTGGGAGAAATGGGGTTTGCCCACCAGCCAGATCTAAGTGATTTATGCATAACTCAAATACTCAACATTTTCAGGAGGATCTGGATAGGCTGGCTCCACTGGATTGCAACCAGAGAGGCAGAGACCTACACCCGGACAGTTGGGCACAGAGTGACTGCCTCCACTATTGGTGGACGGCTCTTGCCTCAACCCGGACAGTCGGGCTCAGGAAGGGGGCTGTGGTCATTGATTATCCTACCTGCTGGGAAATTTGGAGCCAGCAGGATGCGAGGGTTTTCAACCGAAAAGAGCAAGCAAACTACAGAGTATCCAGCAAGATCAAGGACAAAGCCAAAACTTGGATCATGGCAGATGCAAAACACTTGGCTATAATGGCACAACAGATTTGAGTGGCGCCTCATCTTTTTTCCTTGTACATGCCTTTTCTTTAGTTTCATCCCACTGTTCCTTTTTTTCACTCTTTGTACAGTACCCCCATGTGTTTAATAGGCACTTCTCCTGCCGGTTCGTTTACAAAATAGAAAAAAAATACTCAACATTGTTTACCTTAGCATCTTCTGCGGTCACTTCTTCTCTTAGATCCACACGAGCACGGGCTTCAGCTAATCTGACAAGGCTTTCTAGCTGCCTGGCTGTGATGGGTGTACCATCAGCAGAAGTACTGCGTTTTCTCAATCGCAAATAAAATTTTTGCAAAATATCACCTGCTTCCTTTGACATTCTTAAGAAAGTGGAAGAAAGTGAGTGGGTAAGGCATCAGAAAGGGCTACTCTTTGCATTACAAATAAAACGGTATTGGATACCTAGGGAAAACATGTTCTCTTGCAAAAGATATATACTTGCGAAGAAGTTGTCCAGTTAATGGAGCGAATTTCTTGTCTTTCTCTGGGTGTAGCCTCAGCCTTGAAGCAAATGAATTTCCACCAACTCCAAACCTCAGATCAACATTACACGGTGACACTGAGCAAAGATGCAAAGCAAGAATGTTGCCTTACGTTTTAGTTGTGGAGCAGAAAGAGGAACCACAAAAGAATATGTAATAATAACCTGTTCTGATCCTCTTGTTGGATGTGTTTTGATCTCCATCATTAGTACGTAGCTGCTTGTAGGAAATTTGTGTCTTAGTAATTCAATTAGAAACTGTCCAGCAAGAGATATTGTTCTCATAAACTACCAATCCATTGAATTACTTGAGTTATCACTTATCTGTATTATAACTCATTACATGTGAACAAGACGCATGGTTGACAGATGACAGCTACTTACAGAAATTATATGGTCTGATACTCTTTTATCTAGCACTTCATCTGGATTGTCAAGTAGAATGAAAACCAAGTCGAACCGGGAGAGCAGTGCGGCACTCATCTTTAGATTCTCATTCACTGTCCTAGCTCGGCTGCACAAATGGTATATGTGGAGAGAAAAACATTGCAGATAATTACCAAAGAAATATATGGACACATACCCAAATGTTAGTGTATATGTATAAGGCCCGTCTAGAGGCTCATGTACATATACTATATTGCCCACCCTTCTAGGGTTTGGAGGAATACATTATATTATTCTATCTTACATGGTATCAGTTGCCTTAGGGTTCCCCTTCCTCCTCTCCTAGCTGCTGCCACCGCCGCCGCTCATGGCTGGCCGGCCGCCGGCGCCCTCCCTCCCCTCCTTCCCTCCCCTTCTTCCCTCCTACGCCGCCGCCGTCGCGAGATCTCCAGCAGCCGCCGCCGCCGCGGGCACTAGTGCTTCGCACGCGCGTTGCTACGCTCGTCGCCGATGCGCCGCCTCCTCCGGGCGCAGGCGCCGCCGCCGAGGAACCTACCGCGCTAGTCCCGGTGCCTCTCTGGCCCGACGCGGCTCCGCCTGGCCCCGTATCTCCTCCCGGCGGCGCAGCTCCGTCCGCGACGGCGGGCCTGGGCCTCACCCCGCCCGCGCCACCGGCCGTCGGGGCCTCCTCCTTTACTCCCCACGGCCTCGCCCCGCCCGCGCCGCCAGCCGTCCGCGACTTGGCACCTTCTTCTGATTCTGAGTTGGAGTACATGTTTTCTGACCCGGTGGTTCAGCCACCCATTTCTGTCTGTCCTTCTCCCGCAGGTCTTCGTGGTGCGCCGACACCGGTTCCGGTGCCGCCTACTGCGCCGTGCGCGGCCCCGGTGCCCCCTGCCGCGCCATGCATGGCTCCGGTGCCACCTGCCGCGCCGTGCGTGGCCCCGACGCCTTCTCCTGCGCCCACCGCTGCACCACGCGCGGCCCCGGAGTCCCCTGCTGCGCCACGCGCGGCCCTAGGCTCTCCTGCGCGCTTCGCCGAGCCGGTGCAGGTGCCCCCGCGCGCTACGTGCATCCTGTGCGCGTCTTTGAGCGCCGTCCGACGGCTCCGTCTCCACCGACACCTCCACCGGAGCCGTCGCCGCCACCACCGCCACCTCTACCGCCTCGCTCTCGTGTCGAGCCAACCATGTACCACCCACCGATCATCCATCGGGACCCTGGTCATATTCATCCCATGGTGACTCGATGGGCGGCTGGAGTTCTTCGGCCCGCGGCTCTCTCTGCCGCAGAGGGTGAGCCGCGGATCTCTTCGGTACCCTCTTTTGTCCGCGATGCTCTGTCGGATCCCAACTGGCGTCGTGCGATGGAAGAGGAGTACGAGGCTCTTCTTGTCAATCAGACGTGGGACCTCGTGTCTCGTCCGTCTGGCTGCAATGTGGTGACCGGCAAGTGGGTCTAGACGCATAAGCGTCGGGCTGATGGTACTCTGGAGCGCTACAAGGCTCGCTGGGTTCTCCGGGGTTTCATCCAGCGGCCTGGAGTGGACTATGATGAGACTTTCAGTCCAGTGGTCAAGCCTGCCACAGTGCGCACGGTGTTCTTGCTCATGGCTTGTGCACCAGCTGGATGTGAAGAATGTCTTTCTCCATGGCACTCTGTCAGAGACAGTCTACTGCAGCCAGCCAGCGGGATTTGTGGATTCCAGTCGTCGAGATCTGGTCTGCCGGCTCAACAAGTCTCTCTATGGTCTGAAGCAGGCTCCTCAGGCTTGGTACTCTCATTTTGCCACGTTCTTGCTGACATTGAGGTTCACGGAGGCCAAGTCCAACACTTCTCTGTTCATTTATCGACATGGGGATGAGATTGCATATCCGTTGCTTTATGTTGATGACATTGTTCTCACAGCCTCCGGTCTACAGTTGCTTCGGCGCATCATCTCGTCTCTGCAGCAGGAGTTTACTATGAAGTATCTGAGTCAGCTCCACCACTTCTTGGGCGTCACTATTGAGACCCGTTCTTCTGGCCTCTTCCTTCATCAGCGGCAGTATGCTCTTGATATCCTAGAGCGAGCTGGCATGACCGCTTGCAAGCCCTGTTCTACTCCTGTTGATACTCAGACGAAGCTGTCTGTCGATATAGGTGCTCCTGTGTCTGATCCTACTGCTTTCCAGAGTCTTGCTGGTGCCCTGCAGTACCTCACCTTCACCAGGTCGGATCTAGCATATGTCGTTCAGCAGGTCTGTCTTCATATGCACGATCCCCGGGAGTCACACCTTGCTGCGTTGAAGCGCCTCCTCCGCTACGTCCGTGGCACTATTGACTTCGGCCTAGTCCTCCACCGGTCTCCCTCTGCCGAGCTTATCGTCTACACCGATGCTGACTGGGCTGGGTGTCCGGACACTCGCCGCTCCACCTCAGGCTATGCCGTCTTCCTCGGCGGCAACCTTGTCTCCTGGTCGTCCAAGCGACAGCCAGTTGTCTCCCGCTCTAGTGCCGAGGCGGAGTACCGGGCTGTCGCTAACGGCGTGGCGGAGGCGTCCTGACTTCGACAGCTCTTGACGGAGCTTCACAGCCCGCTCGCCAAGAGCACGCTCGTCTACTGCGACAACGTCAGCGCCGTGTACCTCTCCACCAACCCGGTTCAGCATCAGCGGACGAAGCATGTTGAGATCGAATTGCACTTTGTTCGTGACCGGGTTGCTATCGGCGATGTTTGGGTCCTTCATGTCCCGACCACCTCTCAGTTTACCGACATCTTCACCAAGGGTCCACCATCCTCGACTTTCTCGAAGTTTCGTTCCAGCCTCAACGTAGCTGGTGGCTAGTTGTGGCTGCGGGGGGCCCTGTGTGTGTTGCTTTCTTTGTTGACCAGTCTTGAACTCCGCTGCGCCCCGGTAGTTCAGACTGCGGGGGGTGTTAGTGTATGTGTACCGGTAGTTCAGACTGCGGGGGGTGTTAGTGTATGTGTATAAGGCCCATCTAGAGGCCCATGTAAAGCTACTATATTGCCCACCCTTCTAGGATTTGGAGGAATACATTGTATTATTTTATCTTACACCAAAGAAAGAACAGAATTACATAAGGAAAAAGTATTGAGCATCAATATCAATAATTTAAACTGCCAACCCAAGAAGAAGCGAAACGGACAAAAAAATCAGAAATCGTCCACCAGATGGATGTTCTTTTGAAAAATGTATCCATAGATGAATGGTGTTATTTCCAGTTTAGTCTTATTCGGTTGCAGAATTGCAGTACAAGACAAAAGCTGAAAAATTAATAAAGGAAGTTTTCTTTCAATAAAATCACCACAAACCATTCAAGAGCACCTAATCGCTAGCATGTTCAACATACCTTGGCATTTAATAGAAACTACTATCAGAATTTTACAAATCAAAAATAAATAATGAATGGAGATACTGATCAAGAATGACAAGCATTATGCAGTAAGTGGAACAGAAAACATTACGCACTCATAATGACCAGCAATAGGGTTTGCAGCTGCCAACACAGAGGTACGAGCTGATAAACTTGCAACAAGGCCAGCCTTTGCAACAGATACACATTGCTGCCCCATGGCTTCCAATAAAGCCTGATAACTCGAAAACAATTAAAACATGAGTATAGTCTTGAGAACTTCCTCACTGAAAGGTAAATAATACCTGATGTTCTGCCGACATTTTATCAAACTCATCTATACAGCATAATCCACGGTCAGCAAGGACTATGGCGCCTGTAAGTCAAAAACAACTGTAATATGTTATAGTAGTTTAAAGATAAGGCACATCAGGACAAAGAAAAGTTGGAACAACAATTAATTGTCAAGAAATAAAGAAAATGACATTGCTAAAACACATTTCAAAGAGCATGGATTTTTTTTCATGAAATAGGAAATCTTTTATCATTACCAGCTTCAAATGCATAATCATTTGTCAAAGAATCTTTAACGACAGCAACTGTTAGTCCAGCCTTTGTTGTTGTGTTCCCACATACATATATTCCTCGTGGGGAAACAGCTGCTGCAGCTTGAAGGAGCTGGCTCTTGCCTAGTCCCGGATCACCTGCAATTGCATGAAGCAAGAGCATGATTGAACCATGAGCAAACTAAGGAAACTGTAGCTGGATTAATTAATGGTAAATAAAAGCGGAAAATTACCAACTACAACAACATGAATGTCTCCTCGAACGGGGACCTTGTTTTGATCCATTGAGTTCTTTTGCACACCACCGAAAAGAGCAAGTGTGATACCAGCTGAAATTTATTTATTTATGCCCATGGATCAAAAGAAAAGAAGCGAGAAATGAAGTCAGCAGACTGGCATTCAGACAAAAGCCAATATAGTAAAAGGAGTGTCTCAAGCTTCTTCCAGAGACAAGATGATTGTGTCAACCCTAAAGCAACTGCAGCTAGCAATGGCTTTGTCAGCTTCTGAGATATTGAATTGGTTAGATTGTTATATATTCTTTTGAGACGGAATAAGAAAGTGATGTAGTTCTCACTCTTCTCAGAACAAATTAAGCAAATGAGCCGGAACCAGTTGCTGCATCATAAACCAAATGGATTTCACAAAAACACTTTCCTCAATGTTAGTGGAAATTAAATAGAAAATACTTATCAACATCTAATAACTCACATATATATATATATATATATATATATATATATATATATTATATAGGTTCAACATTGTACAGGATAAACATTGAAAAAACGTTATTAGGGTATAGAATACCTTTTACAAGTTCATGTCCGTAGATGGAGGGACAAAAGGACTGAAGGATCTGCCGAAATACGTCAGGGCCATGTTGTTCTTTATATTTGATAGCAAATTCAAGATCCCTATCAGTACAAGTCTGAAAATCGGATATTCCACTGGCTCGAATTTCTTCATCTGAAACATCACGGGACTTCAAGTTTCTCACTGATATTGCTTCCAGATACAGGTAGTATAAACCCTGATTCCTGCTCTTGGACTTCCCTGAGGATATTAATATAAGTATAGATCTATAAAATAATACTAAGTGCACACAGCACATGGGTGAGGATATCAAACGTCTGGTTTTGCCAACACAAGTTTCTCTAGTCTTCTAGTAGCATCTGAAAAATCATGCAAGACTGCAGGAGATTACACAGAATACCTACTCAAGAAACTCACAGAGAGCTATCCAAAAGAGAGGAAATGTTCCGATATACAATTATAGATGACATTGTGTTTTAAAGTGTAGCAAGATACAGGTTTTTCGTAAGAGTACCATGTACCATGACATTGCTTTAATGAACGGCCTATGCCCCATAGTCCAAAATTGAACTAGAGCTTGGCATGCCATCCAAATTAGTGAAGAACTGAATCAAAGAGTTGACAACAAAATGTCTCTGTATATGTGGTAAAATAGTGCATGCATCTTTAGAATAGAAAAAAACAAATAAAACCCAACAGATTGATTAGGAAAAGAGCGATGAAGTTTGAATTTTACCTCCTCCAACATCCATATAGTTGTTCAGTACTTTCACAATTCCAGTTACCATTACAATGTCTCCAGGGATGCAACAATCAACTAGATCTTCTGTAAGCTCGCACTCTACAGTTCGTGGCACTCGGCCTTCTTCATGGTTGTCAGCGCTAGCAAGCTCCTGAATCCTGGATAGGAAAGCAAGAAAATAAATAATTTAAGCACTACAACTGGAGAAAGGATAGACAACTTTACTTGTTGCTTTCCGGGAAAAAAAACTTTAATTGTTGCTTACCTTATTTTCTGGAAATCTATCAATTCTGCACTAGGTCTATCTGGTGTGAAGGTTCTGCTTTTGCATCCATGAGTATCACAGGACATTGGAGGTGAAAATTTCCCATCACAGAACACACGGCTGATTTTTGTAGTACACTTCATGCATTGGAATTTCAGCTGCAGAACAAGAGGTTTAACGGTGCTGACTTTTACAACTGTACCACGTACTGTGACAAGTTTATCTACCAAGTGGAAAAAAAATCAACAAATCATTACCTTAGATCATATGCACAACACAAGGATAAAGAAAAGAAGAGAATTACTAATAAAGGCCGCTTTTAGTTTCTTTAAAGAAATTGCCGCCCCTATGTTGTAAAGCCTGATATTGATCTTGTTGATGCTGTCCAACTTGAGATCCTTGGTCGAGCACACAACCTGAAAAATATCAAGAATAAACATACACTGAATGGAAATGTGTATGATCTACCACCTTATCAAATTTTAACATGAATAGACATCAACCAGATGTGCTGCAACTCCCATGCAAAGCAAGGCATCTTTTGGAGATCGCTCAAGTTCAACTTTAATGAACTCGCATAATTCCTGAATCTGCTGGAAATCAATCGGAAGGGATATGATGTCACTGCTAACATCTTCAACCTGTACATGTAGAAGTAGCCACATTAGTCATGCAGCATTCTAGGATTTGTGCTTTTTTCACTATAATCATCTGAGAAACTGTACAGCACCTAAATTATAAATTTAGAGGAAATGGACTGGACTTCAGATAAATATTTCTCTCTTTTCGTTTATCTTTCCTTATTTCTATGACAGACGAGAAAGTGACCTGTTTGGGCATATAGTCGTTAAATCATTAGCACCTCCATCAGAAATGGCCAGCAAATTAGTAAGCTTAATCCTGAAATCGGTTAATGAAACCATAACCATGCCGGAAAACCAGCATGCATGATCCTAATTGTGAATACCGATTAGACAACTGACATATCCTATTAAGGCACTAAAATGCTATACTTTAACTAAACAAACAACGAGCAATGACCCTTCAAACTTTTGGACAAACTAGCAAATGCAGTTGCTGTGTCAATAACAATTCCTCTACATTGCGCAAATCCATCAATCCGCAAATATCCTCTACATTGCCCGAATTTACACATACCACAACAAACACCACCACCCCCAACATGGGCCAACATTCTAAATTTCTAGCCATTTCCAGAGTAACAACTAACAGCATCACACCACCACCAGAAGATCACATAATAAACCCGAGGTTTGGGCACAGCGCCAACGGGGCGGAACCCTAGCTCCGCGCCGAACTGAGAAGCCCTCTCCAAAAGAGGCGCTGAATAGGAGATGGAGGAGCGCTTGTGCTTACGCGTGGGAGGAGATGGTTCGCCTCCTCAAAGAAGGATTCAACCAGGTCGGCGGCGAGCTGGGCCTTGTGGCCGGACACCGGTAGGTTGGTCTCCTCGGGGAAGTAATTCTTCCAGACCTCGCCAAGCTGCTCGGCGATGGCGGCGTTGATGGTGCGGCCGCCGGCTTGGACCTTCATTTTATCGGCGTACATGTCGTCAGAGGCCCCGGAGCCTCGCGTCTCCGGCTCTCCGGCGAGTAATCGCAGCGGGAAGCAAGGCTTGAGGAGGCGGGACCGAGCTGACGAACAAAAAAATTTCGCGGGGTTTTGCGCGGTGGCCGGTGACCGTGGGGAAGCGGCGGAGACGGTAACTCAGGTGGGGCGCCTTGATATCTCTGACAGACAGGTGGGGCAAAAGCCCTAGTCCGGTTGGAGCAACACGACAGCGCGAAACCCTACATGGGCCGGAATGGCTCCGTTCATTCGGGCCGCTGTGCTCAACTTAGCAGCCCGGTGCGAACCCATTACGCCCAGACAAAAGTGGGCTAGTCTGGCCCACTTGCGGAGATTCTCCAACAAGTTGAATCTTTCACCTTATCCACCAGGAATGTCGAAAGGTCAAAACCACCAGCAAACAAACATACGATCACCCTGGCCTTTTGAAATATTTGTGCAATAAATTGGTGCTTTATTCTACGTAGGTAAAACCAGTTTCATGTGTTTGGTGCTGAAAAATATTCCAATTCTTCTCGTTCTTTGAGGTGGAGTTTTAGGGTCTGTTTGTCATAGCTCCAGCTTCAAACTCTGGTCCAGATTTATACTTTATATGATAAATTAATATACTTTAAATATTAATATTTAGTACAAACTATAAATGAAATGATTCATCTCAATACTCTTTATTTAATTTCAGCTCCAACTACAGAATTTTCTGGAGATCCTCATATCTAGCCCCAAAAACTCAATGAATTTTTTGAAGTTGGAGCTGTGCCAAACAGAGCCTTAGTACAAGAAAATCCTCGTGACATCTTGCACGCTTTTTTCTCGACATATCCATAACTAGTGCCTATTTGGAGTTGGAACGATTCATCGCAGGCTTCCAAGCATCATCAATTTATTGTAGACAAGAGTATGATACATTTGGTTTGTACTGTTGGTACGATACATTTTATATTCTTTCTGGGTTCCAACAAAATTAGTTTCATTCATGATAGGGAATGGAAAAAAAATCAAAGGCGGAGACAAATTTACACACATGCATACATATAAAATGATGAAAAATGCGTACGTGTAAAATACGAGGACTAGGAGGTGAATCCTAGCGAATGAAGTCTCACCCTCATGCCATCACACGCACAAAAGATGGTTCCCATGTTCCACTTTTCACACCATTTTCTACAAAACAAAACCAAGTTGACAAAAAGCATGACGCAATTAACTCCCACTCTTAGTTTCGTGACAAGGAAGAGTCTCCCCATGACTTGTACGATATCTTCAACATCCATAAATACTTTTAATAAAAAATAATAATATAATAATTGAATTAATAAATTAAGAGCGTCTCTAAGAGACTAGCAATAATCCTAGTTAAATTTAAAGATTATTAAGAGACTACCTAAAAAATAAAAAGCTTCCTAAAAGCAGGGGTAAACCAACATACTCTATAAAACTGGACTATCTATATTTAAAACTTGCTATGCAAAGATAGCTAGGAAAGAGGAGGAGATAGCTAGTCCGTTGGATGTGTTTTTTCTCTCTTTTCTTTTTAACTAGCCAACGGAATATACAAGAGCTCTTGAGAATGCTCGGACGGTTTACACCCCGTATACCAGCTCTTTTTCTGACCTTGAACCATAAACTTTCGGCTAACCAATGGAACAAACACAATTCAGGCCAATCATCAACTCCCAAAAGCCAATCTGCACGATGGAGAGTCCGAGACCCGGATCGAGGCGAGGAAGCCAGGTGAGGCAGCACACTGGAGTACACGACCCCCGTCCCCAGTGTGCACG
The DNA here is from genome assembly GCA_033239725.1 of Echinochloa phyllopogon. Taxonomy (NCBI): domain Eukaryota; kingdom Viridiplantae; phylum Streptophyta; class Magnoliopsida; order Poales; family Poaceae; genus Echinochloa; species Echinochloa phyllopogon. The sequence continues at coordinate 23,004,565 of BTCW01000012.1, forward strand.
CCCCAAAAAGCCGAGACAGCCCAGCCCCCTGCGGAAGCGGTAGAGAGAGCAGGCTGCCGCGGTTCCATCTCCCGAGTCGAGTCCTCCTCCCCGCCGCACTCCATCCACCAGCCAACCCCGTGCCTCCGGCGTCCGCCCCCCCTCCCCTTTCACACACACTGACACAGTATGGCGGTGGAAACCCGCGGCGTCTCCAGCAAAACCCGGCCCAAATCGCACGAAAATCTCTCGATTTCGCCCCGATCGCGGAGGAACCCAAACAAACAACGCGACTAAACCCAACCCCGCACGCCTCCCGTATATATCCACGCGGCGGCCCCAATTCGCCCCCAACCCCTCTCCCTGATCGGTCGATCGTGCCCCCCGTGCCGTGCCAAAAAGCGGTCAGGCGAGAGGAGGGAGAGAGCGCGCTGGCGTCCGTCCTCGGCGAGGAAGGCTCTGGTGCCGCGGTGGCGAGCGGGGCCGCGCCGATGGATCGCTGCCGGAAGCGGCCGGACTCCGACACCGAGGGCTCAGGGGAGCCCGAGCCCCCCGCCGATAAGCGCCCGTGCACGGCGGAACCCTCGACCTCCGCGGCCGCCGCGGCTCCGCCGCCGGGCGCGCGCCCCGCGGAGCAGGGCGGCTCCGATATGGACACCTCGTCGTCCGGGCACGCCGGCGACGCCGATGCGGACGCGGATGACGGGGACGGTGACGGCGATGGGGATGGGGACGGGGACGGCGGGTCGTCGTGCGACTCGGATGGGGACGGGAGCCCGAGGCCGCGCGGCGGACGGGCCGAGAGATTCCACCAGATGGTGGAGGCTGTGGCGGCGGAGGGCGCGGGGCAGGACGCGCTCGTGGCGGCGCTGACGGAGCTCTGCGAGGCGCTCTCCTTCTGCGCGGAGGACGCGGGGGGCTACTTCCCCACGGAGGCGGCCGCGCGGGCGCTTGTCCGGCGGGCCGGCGGCGGCGACGGCGACGGCGCGGGGGCCGCCCCCGACGTGATTCTGCTCTCCGTGCGCGCCATCACGTACCTCTGCGACGCCATGCCGCGCGCCGCCGACGCCGTCGTCCGCCACGGCCTCCTCCCCGTTCTCTGCTCGCGGCTCCTCGTCATCGAGTACCTCGATGTTGCAGAGCAGGTAAGCCAATTGCTCTTACAGTCTTACGGCCTGATCAGGCGATCACATTTGGTCGAGGCGCTTTATTCGATCGTTCTGGTGCTTATGCAGTGCTTGCAAGCATTTGAGAAGATATCACGGAGGCAGCCTACCCAGTGCTTGCAGGCAGGCATGATCACTGCTGTGCTGCAATACATTGACTTCTTCTCTGCAAGTATTCAGGTTAGGGCCTTAAAGTACTCATCTTTGGTGACGAGAATTTAGTACATTTGCTAATTTGATACCTGCTTCCATGGTTCAGAGGGTTGCAGTGTCAGCTGTAGCAAATGCCTGCAAAAAGGTCACCCCAGATTGCTCCCAGTTTGTTGTGGATTCGGTCCCAACCCTGTGTAATCTTCTGCAGTCTGAGGACAAGATGGTACTTCTTTCCCCCCATCAAACTGAGCTTTTTTTTTTGGCATGAGCACAGTGCTCTGCATTTGTTTCTAAGCTGATGTAAATTTCCAGGTACTGGAGAAGGTTGCAGCTTGCTTGATAAGCATAGTGGATGCTTTTAGCAGTTCAGTTGATATTCTCGACCAGCTCTGTCACCAGGGCATCATAGAGAAGGTCCTGCCTTTGATCCACGCTGGTGGACTCACGGCCCTTAGCCCATCGACATGCAGCGTATGTCTGCTCCACGACTTCTTGCTTATGCTTGATTATTTGTTGAGGGAGCTGAATGTTATGTCTTGTGATTGCAGAACCTGATTGGACTTCTTGCTAAGCTAGCCTGTTCGTCACTTGTGGCGGTGAAGTCTCTCTTTGAGCTGAATGTTGGTAGCACAATAAAGGGCATTTTGGTCACTTCAGATCTCTCCCATGGCATGCCATATTTGCCTTTGGAAAAACAAAATAATCAGGTTGGCTGTTTCACAACTTCTTCAATTCCAGCCAAGTAGTGCTAGATGTGTGTAGCAGATATGTTCAGTTGCTTGCTACTAACTATGGATTTTTATAGGTATCATGATGTTTATTTTTCCTTTTGGGGAAAAGATTATGTGCTCTTCTCTTGAATGAACTTGTGTGTTAAGTAGTTCTGCATGCAGCATTGATTTATTATTATGCTTACATGAACTGTAGAAGTTCTGGGAAATGTAGTGTGAGAGAAATTGACCCTAGCGGCTATATGCCAGAGTGGGTGCCAATACAGGATATTTGTCATGCATTTTGCTTGCAAATGGCATACAAATATACTTACAGTGTCACCAGATGCATTATTTCTTTTGTTAATTTACTTTTACTAGTGAGGCTTTTATCTTTATTTGAAGAAAAAGGGGTAACTTGTATGTAATCAGATAATTTGTTCCATGTGCCATGAACTGAAGCTTTGAGAAGTTTGAATTTGTGAGGGCAAATTTTCTGTTCTGTTCAATTTTTTCCAACGACATAGTTTTCCCTGATATGGAACTTTCTATCACCTGCAAATCATTGTTATAATCTCACCTACAAGTTTCATTTGTTTTCACATTGCCTTATCAAATAATTCCAGCCAATATATATGCTCTTTGGCATCTGCAAAGAGCTTGTAGCGAATCATGCATGCACTAAGAGGATTTGGATCAGTACATTTTCCCAAATATCTAACAAATTGTTTACTATAATCTTCTATCCTAGACCTGTCCGTTCCAGTTCTTTGTGACATTAGTTTATTATAAGATTTTCTTTTCATCAGAGTTCATGAAATCATCATGGGCATATCTATTTACAGATGACTAGGAGGGGCACATCAGAACCTTAAGGAAAAGCCAAATACAGGGCACATCAGAACCTTAAGGAAAAGCCAAATACAGATTATTAACTTAATCACAATTATTTAGGCTCTTCTCTCTTCTAAAGTAAGCCACGACATCTGGGTTATATCTGATACTACGGTTTTCCTTACATTGCAGTTATGCAAGATCATTAATTGCACAGCATCAATTTTTCCAGAACTGTACATTTTAAACAAAAAGAAAGAAAATAGAGGAAGAATAACAAATATAAAGATCCTAGAACCCTGCTGTTTTCTTTCAACATCCCTGCTGGCACAGTTTTGGCCCTGAAACACTGAAATTTGATCTTCCCCTTCTGACCTAGGGAATAGTATCTTTATTGATTGTGCTGATTGACACCATGCCATTGTAAATAGGTAACTATAGGTTTATAGTTTCCCCCCTATCATTGAATTATCCTTCTGTGTGATGAGCATTCTTAGAGAGTGGACTCAGATGCGTAATACCATGATTTGATAATTATATCAGGTGAATGAAGCTCTGAAACTTGCAAACCAGTTGGTTCCTTCTGTAGCAAGAGACGTTGAAGACACCCAGATCATACTTGCGAAAGAAAAAATAATTACGGATGAACCAAGGTTCTTGTGTCAGTTCTCTAGGGATATTCTTCCTGTCTTGATCAAGGTATCTTAATAGTAACTGACAGTTCATAACAATGTCTGTGTTAAAAAATATGGAGGTGAGCTTACTCTAATGCGCAGGCGGTGAACTCTGGTGCCAATTCATACATTTGCTATGGCTGTGCTTCAATCGTGAACAACATTTGTTACTTCAGTAAACCAGAAATGCTTCAAGAGTTGCTCAAAGAAACAAACATATCAAGGTACAAATAGCATGCGAAAGGAATGCAATATCACATTTGTTTTATCAGTCATAGGCGAGACAAATCTTGCACTTAAATTTTACTTGTACATAAACTATTGATTTTGAATGCTCACTTTTTTTTGTCTTATTTGTGGCAGCTTCTTGGCTGGTTTATTGTCTAGAAAGGATCATCATGTGCTGATGTCATCACTAAAGATAATCGAGATTCTTATGCAAAAGCTTCCTGATGCTTACCTTGGGTTCTTTATCAAGGAAGGTGTAGTCTATGCAGTTGAGGCTCTTCTTACACAAGAGGATTGCTCAAAATCCACTCATGTGCCTGATGACATGCAACAAACAGAGATTCAACCTGTCATAAGAAATAAATCTACATGTTACTGCTATGCTTTTGATGCCCACAGATCTGAAGCTGCTGAAACAAGAGCTTGTAGGATTGGGAAGGACAGTCTTTTTACTTTTGCAAGGCATGTGAAGACAACCTACTTTACTAAGGAAGTAGTGAGTTCTGAGATGGGGTTAACCGAGATTCTGCAGAAACTCAAAACTTGTTGTGCAGTTTTGAATGAGACCACAGACAAGTCATCGGAGCAAGATAACATTCAAAATGAAGAATACTTATCTACCATTTTAAGTGAGGTGATGATGGAGCTTCATGGGGGAGAAACAATGACAACCTTTGAATTCCTTGAGAGTGGATTGGTCAAATCTTTATCAAATTACCTATCAAATGGCAAGTACCTCCAGGTGGGGGGAAATGTGAATTGCAGTTCTGAACATTTTTTGTCTGTGGTGAAAAGATTTCAGTCATTTGCTCGGATGTCGTTCTCAAGGATGGGCCAAGGTTGGAGCGATATGCTCTTGACACTGTTAGTAAGGAAGCTGCAGAATGCTCTTACTTCTCTTGACAACTTTCCAGTGATAATGAGCCACAACTTCAAGCCAAGGAGCAATATTTCTGATATCCCTACAAGGCACTCAACAATTGTTCCATGTATACGAGTACGATTCAAGAAAGATGAAGATGAAACTAACTTGTCAAGCTATGATAGTGCTGTGAATGTGGAAATATCATCATCCTTGCATACCATTGAAGAATTTTTATGGCCCAAAGTTAGTGCAGATATGAACAGCCAGAAGGCTGAATCACCACCTAGTGGCACTGCTTTGGAAAGCAAGCATGTCAACGATGATTCTCAGGAACGAGATTCCACACCGCAATCATCTCCTCCATCAGAGGTGTTATTCTTCCCAATCTGTTAATACTTTAGGAAGTGTGAATTATTGCTATTTCTTGAATATGATGGGGGGTTATTTTCATGAATCCAACATGCTTTCTTTGGTTTTTTTTCCAATTACAAGGGATGACATATATTTTAAATTCCACTGCACATTTACCAGCTTTTCTACAAGTTTTCTATTTTGAAATTAAACAGAGAGAATAGAAGGGCATTTTGTTTAATAGAAATCCATATCAAGAGAAGTTGTTCACAATGCTATATTTCTGGCAAAGGATGTCCTTTGAAATATTTTGATACCCATCCTTGTTGTCTTTAAGACTAAATTGACTCTTTTTCAGGGCCTGACTTGTGAAAATCAAAATCCAGCAGTAGTAGAATCATGCCCAAAGCAAGGAACATCTTCTGGTGAGCATGTCTAGCCTAAAGTGTCTGGTTTGCAGACCATCTTTTGTTTTGGCAACCTGAAAACTCTAATGAATGTGCAACTGCAGGTCAAGCAGAAAGAAACACCACAGTTGCGAGCGATCACGCCTTACAACCAAAATTGGTGTTTACCTTAAAAGGGAAAGAGCTTGACCGATCTGTTACTCTATATCAATCAATCCTGCAGGATCAGATCAATGCAGGGTCTGACATAATTCTGGACATGCAGTTTTGGCGCAATGTACATGACATAACTTTCAGAACAGCTGCTAATATAGAAGCAAATAAAACAGCTGTTAACCCAGAGGCAAATGATTCTACTAATGATTCCTCTACCGAAATATCATCAAAAAATGACAATACAACTGGGTTTAAATGGCAGATGCTTCCGTTCTTTTCTAGTATGTTACTTGGTAAACTTCCTTGCAAACTTGAGAGATTGAGTCCATTGTATGACATATTGTTTATGCTACACATTCTAGAGGGAATAAATCGGTATTCCTTTCATCTTCTCTCTGATGAGAGAAACCATTCATTTGCCGAAGGAAGTATAACTAACCTTGATGATCTGAAGGCTGTAGTTTTCTCGATTCCTCAGCAGGAATTTGTTAGTGCCAAATTGACAGATAAACTGGAGCAACAAATGCATGATCCATTGGTTTCAAGGTCTTGCTGCCTGCCTTTATGGTGCACTGAACTGATGTCTGCATGCCCTTTCTTGTTTTCATTTGAGGCGAGATGGAAGTATTTCCAACTGACAGCATTTGGCTCTTTGAAAAACCATCATGGGTATATTATGGATGCAAGTGTTAACAGTGTAACAGAAAGGGGGTCTTCCCACTCACGGAAAAAGTTTAAAGTTGATCGCGATGATATATTGGTTTCAGCTGCTAAGATGATGAAGTCATATGCTAAGAGCAATGCTCTACTTGAAGTAGAATATAAAGAGGAAGTGGGCACTGGTTTAGGTCCTACAATGGAATTCTATACATTGATAAGCCATGAATTTCAGAAGTCCGGTCTTGGCATGTGGAGAGGAGAGCTTCCTTGTGAAGCTGGTACTGATGATGCTCAGGTTTCTAGATTTGTGGTTGCCCCTAATGGACTGTTTCCTAGACCTTGGTCTACTTCTGCAGACTGTGCTTCCTTTCAAGAAGTGAGCAAACAATTCCACCTACTTGGTCAGGTTGTTGCAAAAGCCATTAAAGATGGCAGAATTCTCGACATTCCATTTTCTAAACCATTCTACAAGCTTATCCTTGGACAGGTATCGTTGAATCTGCATCCTTCAATATGAATGACACTTGTTCTCTCTTACTTTGTGTCTATATACTAAGTAATCTTTTTATTTCTTAGGAGCTTAATATATATGATATCCACTTATTTGATCCCAAACTGGCAATATCCCTTGTGGAGTTTCAAGCGCTTGCTTGTCGGAGAAAATTTGCAGAGTCAAATTTGAGAAAGGACGGTCAGATTGTATCTGATTTGACTTATCGAGGTCGTAGAATAGAAGACCTTGCTATTGATTTTGCTCTCCCCGGGTATCCAGAGTATATGTTTTCATCAGGAAGTAGCTCTGACAGTGTAAGTTGTGTACTAGTATGTGCTTTCAAGTCTGCTTTACATATTAAATCTCCCCCCCCCCTCTAAATTGCTGATGCTGATGTTATTTTAGTTGAATATTGAGAATTTGGAAGCATATGTTCATCATGTTGTTGAGGCAACGGTTAAAAGTGGCATTGCAAGACAGTTGGAGGCTTTTAATTCAGGATTTAATGAGGTATGTGCTCTATAATTCTGCGGTTCTATAGTGATGCTTACACTATGATTTTCTAGTTTGGCTCTATTTCTAGAAATGCGCTATTTCTAAAGCGTGCATAGGAATGCTGTGTATCAACTTGTTACTTACTAGCACAGATATAATTTGTTACGTACTAGGTGAATGTCAATTATTTCTTGTACTGATTTTATGCTTTGTCAATTCACTTACCCTCCTGTGTTTTTACTGCATACAATCATGTTAACTCATGGATAATTATTTACTGCAAGTCAACAATAGTTTGCATCCCAAAATGATTAAGAGCAGCTGGTATTAATTATTAATTCTCATTTGCCAGGTTCAGGTTTATTTAGGGGTTGATACTGTTCCATGTGCTTCTGGTTGTAATTAGGAAATCTTACATGGAACACACCATGGTCATTTTTTCACCCATAGAATGTTTGTTACTGTGTAGTTTTTTTTACCATTTATATGTTGGGTAAATTCATTTTGCCTGATATGCTGACTCTGGCTACTACAGGTGTTTCCACTAAACAAACTCCAGGTTTTCTCAGAGGATGAGCTAGAGCGACTACTCTGTGGTGAACAAGATACTTGGGATGTATGCATCTATCTTATGTTGGAATCTGTTCAATGTTCATAATTTGTTATTATTCTATTCTGGTTGCTGATATCTTGGTTTGGAACAGTTTGCAAAACTTGTGGATCACATCAAATTTGATCATGGTTACAGTTCCAGCAGCCCTCCTGTCATTAATGTAAGTTTATATAGCCATGATATTTTGATTGTGCAACATATGTTGTGAACTGTCAGTGAAGGTTGTTAAATCCAAAATGCACTGCAGTTGTTGGAAATCATACAAGAGTTTGTATCCCATCAACGCAGAGCTTTCTTGCAATTTATAACGGGTTCACCTAGGCTTCCACCAGGTGGCTTGGCCGCACTAAATCCAAAGTTCACGGTTGTCCGAAAGGTCTGTTTTCATTATAAAGTTCTTTCTGGCTCACTTCATTTCACCCGGCTTTTCCTAACAGTCTGTGATGTAAAAATAAACAGCATAACAGCAATGACGCTGACGATGACCTGCCAAGTGTGATGACTTGTGCCAACTATCTGAAGTTACCTCCATACTCTTCAAAGGTTGGAACTTTCTTCTTTTCTTAATTAAGTGCAGCTCACTAGGTTAATTCATTCTCGGTATTCTATATCATTAGACTATCATGGAGTAGGATATTGAACTTGACGAACTAACCTATAACAAATCAAGTAAAATGGATTGAAATTAAACATCCATGTTCTTAGTTACCCAGCCAACATACCATTATGAGCTAAAGACATTAAGCACCCAACTTGAGTACTTAACTACTACCATAACTAAAAATATTAAGCACCCAACATAACGACCAAGATAACTAAAGCATTAAGCACTACCAACATAACTAAAACATAAAGCAAGTCAAGGTTCTTTCTTTTTCAAAACATGAAAGTTTGCTTGTTTCAAGCTTTGACACCAACTTTCTTACACTTACCTGCAGGAAAAGATGAGGGAGAAACTCATCTATGCGATCACAGAAGGCCAGGGGTCGTTCCATCTATCATAAGGGATGAGCCATAATGATACGCCACATGGAGTAGGAGTTTGTGCTATGTAAGTATATCGTAGGAAAGGAAAGCATGGTGTAAATCTGGATGGTTCACTGCTCGTTTAGCTGACAGCACGATCCAGTGGAGCTGATTGTAGGAAAAAAGATCCCTACCCTTCTCTGTAAGTACTAGGTTCTAGGTGTGTTCGAGCAGACAAGTAGTGTGTGTGTGTGTGTGTCGCACATGGCGACAGTCAGCTTAGTTGGCTACCGATTTGCCCCAATGTTGGTGTACATATGCGTGCCTGTTACAAAGTGCCTGTGCTATCTATCTATGGAAACACAATGTTCATTGGTCTTCGCCATCTGAGGCTTGATTAAGCCTTCTAAAGCGTATTCTGAAGCCTGGCTGTGCCTTCTGAAGTGGCATCGCGTGACTTTAGCAAAGCATATGTTTCGTGGATCTCATATGAACAATCTGATCCGATCGCAAGGGATTTGTGCCTTCGTAGCATAGCCTAACATTTTTGGTTCATTTCCTGTAGTGGCCTGCCCTTATCAATCATATACGGCATGCTTATTCTCTGTCACTGTCTCTGTTCCTGCCGCGATCTTTGTGTGATGAGCTGCTAGCTTTGGTTCTCAAAAGGTTCCCTGTGGATGCGCGAGGTGGCACCCGAAGTCACTAGAGAAGGGGTGAGTCGGGTCGCTTCCAGATGCAGCCAAGTCCTGCATCCGTGCTGGTACTGACGACGCCAATCATTCAGTTCTGTGGAACATATGCTGGTCGAGTGTACCCCCTGAAGATGATATGGTTTAATACCCCTATTGCTTTGCCCATAAGCCTTTTGCTTACAAATAAATGGCTCAGCAGGTCGTGATCACAACGACACCGAAGGAGTTAAGTACGCAGTCTCTCGTCTTATAGCAAACAAAAGGAACCTTTTGCTTACAAATAAATGGCCACTGAAGGAGTTAAGTATGCAGTCTTATCTTAGCAACAAAAGGGACTATAGTTTAATTGCATTTTGTCCGAGGATAATACACTTGTTTGCAGATGTCGCAACTCCTGCGCCGTGTAAAGGTGTCTCTGGTTTATATCTTATCAGAAATCATTGCTTAGTGTGATTCATATAGCTTTTCCGCTTTACGATTTGATGTTTCGAGTAAGTGACCCGTTCATTGGTAGTCTAAAAGCTCTGAAAGGAGAGAGTAAAAAAATGCCTAGAAAAGCATTGAAGTTTATAGGTGGTTGTCGTCGTACAATTTTATTTTTAATTACTGAAAGTGTGACGAGTTATTGCTCTATTTTAGAATGTTGGGCGTGGTTTAAATTGGCAATCTTTAAAATTATACTTCTAGTACTAATTTTTTATATGACAGTATTTATAACAATTAAATCATTATCATAACATAAGAAATTATTTTGAAATACGAATCCATGATATTTTATAAAAGAACTTTCATCGGTAAATAGTTTAGGTTAAACATTATAACCTAATAAGGAAAATAGTTCATAAGGTATAGGCTAAGTGCCAGTGTTGCTAAATATATAAATTGACAATAATTATTTATCCAATGTGATAACTGATAGTTTCATGTTTCTATTTGTTTATGAGGCACAAGCCAAGTACTCATGTTATTAAACGTATTGATTAATAGATGTCTATTATTTATTGTGACATCGAAGAATTCAGCAAGGTCATCCATTTATGAGGCATAAACGAAGTGTGATATTGACATATATTTGTTTTCTAGTATGACAACAAACAACATAATACACTACTCATGAGCAGGGTTGCTCATATGCATTGTAGATGCAATTGTTCAAAAAATTGCCTTATTTCTCAAATGTAGACAATATAATCGATGTCACAATTGGTGGCTTAATGCTCTTAGGCAAACATCCATACATAAACTTGATTTACCTTGCACAAGTAAGGACCGTTAAGCATTAGTGTTGCTAAATATATCAACTAAACATGTGTCTTTTTTAGTGTATCGGGGAACAATTTGGTGGGCAAATTTGTTCATGACGCGTAAAATCATGTGTCGATGTTGCTAAATTTATAAATTAATAAATGTTTACAAGACCTAAACTAAATGTCAATTGCTAAATGTATCGATCGACAGAGATTCATTTCCTAGTGTGACAACAAACAACATAGCACATTTTTCTACCAACATAGTTGCTCATGTAGGGAATTGACACGTTGTCTCACAAGTTTGCCTATCTCTAAAATACATACCTCATGACGGGTGTACCAATTTTTGTGACTCGTCGTTCTTAGATAAGAACTATCCTTCTCATCCGAACTATGGACAACAAATTCATAAATATGAATTACTTTATATGAGTGAGTAATATGTTCACTAGGCATAAAACAAGTGTTAGTGACTTAGAGTTGTCAAACATATTGACATATGTGGCTTCTCCAATATGACACCAAACAATTTGGCACCAAATTCGTTCATGTATCCAAATGTCTCTATTGTACTTTATTGACATTTTTATCGATGATAAATGTTTTTTAGTATGACAGCAAATAGCATAGCGCACTGCTTATAGACATGGTTTCTCACGTCCTCTGTCGACATATTTGCTCACAAGTTTGCCTCATCTCTCAATGCAAACTTCATGATGATATCACAATTGTTGTGGCTTGTTGTTTTTAGATCAGAACCATCCTTCTCATCCGCATAAACATGATTTACCTACACAACTATACAAGTAAGGAATTGGTCCATGAGGTTTAAGCCAAGTCTTAGTGATGCTAAACGTATCAATTATCATATATACCTTCTTCGTTGTGGCAACTGGCAACATACACAATTCGATGATCAAATTTGTTCTATGTTGGTAAATCGATAAATTTACACATGTCAATTATCTAAAGTGACAACTAACAATGCGACGGTCCAATTGACAGATGTTTATGATGCATAAGCCATGTGCCAACATTGCTAGATGTATTGGCTGACAGATGTCCGTTCTTTAGAATTGCATTGAACCATTCGGCGGTTCATTTGACATATGTTCATGGGGTATAGGCCAAGTGTCGATGGTCAACTGACATATGCCCATTCTCTAGATTTATTTTCGAACAGTTTATTGGTCTAATTGATAGATGTTCGCAAGGCATAAACAAGTGTCGAAATGGTAAATGTATTGATTGACAGATGTCTATTCTCTAGTATAACAACAAACAACGTAGTACACTGTTTATAGACACGGCTACTTACATCAGTGTACACGTTTTGCTCATAGAAGTTTACCTATCTACCAAATGCGGACCTCATGATCAATGTCAGGATTGTCTTGGTGCGCCGCTTTTAGGTATAATTTATCTGTCTCATTCGAACAAGAAATATATACATGGAAATGAATTATCTTACACGAGTAAAGAAACACAAAGCGTATTTGGAATGCGAATTCTCAATTCTTACCTTTTTTGCTCAATTTGATCTATTTTGACTGAGGACAGATGCATTTTTTTAAAAAAAATCAGAAGATATTTTGTCACTTGCATGTATTTTGACACGGTCCTCCTTGGCGGACACATATTTTGCAATTTTTCGAAGTCTAGACAAGCGGATCGGCAAGTGGAGAGCGGTGGAAATTATTGCAAAACCCTCTAGTCCTATCGCGGAACAGGACAAACCACCTCAAACACATGCCAAAAAGGCAAAAAAAGAAGAAAAAAAAGAAGTGGGAGAAAGAGAGAACCCCAAGCCACCAACTGCCCTGCGCCGGGTCCACGGTGCACCCGCAGGCCCCCACGCGGCGGCGCCCTCGGCGGGCTATTTATACCCCACGAACGGCCCGGATACCTCCACTCCCGCATCGCACCCGCTCGGGGCGCCTTCCCTTCTCCAGCGTCCGATCTCCCACTCGCCGCCCTCACCGCAGCTCTCTCCGCTCGGTCGCTTCCCCCATCTCCGCCTTCCCCGCGCGCGCGCTCGCCACCTCGCCCTCCCCTCGCTCCACGTCGCGCGCGCCCGCGCTTATATAAGGTACGCGCTCCTCCCCTCTCCAAACCCCTCCGCTCCCGCCTCCGTGAGGGGCCGGGGTTCGGTGGATTGAGCTGATGGATCTAGGGTTTTTCTTTTGGGTGCCGCTGTGCTGGTCCTGCGCCCGCAGTGCAGGAGTAGCGCATGGCGGACGCGCCAGCGAGCCCCGGGGGCGGCGGAGGGAGCCACGAGAGCGGGAGCCCCAGGGGCGGCGGCGGGGGCGGCGGCGGCGGCGTTAGGGAGCAGGACAGGTTCCTGCCCATCGCCAACATCAGCCGCATCATGAAGAAGGCCATCCCCGCCAACGGGAAGATCGCCAAGGACGCCAAGGAGACCGTGCAGGAGTGCGTCTCCGAGTTCATCTCCTTCATCACCAGCGAGTAAGTGCTATACGCTCTGTTTGGTTGGGAATTTGTTGGAGTGGCATTTCGAGCTTTAGGTGAGGCGGGGGGTTTTGTGTTGACTTGTCCGCGTTTTTTTTCCCATTTGGTCTGCTCTCTGCAGGGCGAGCGACAAGTGCCAGAGAGAGAAGAGGAAGACCATCAACGGGGACGACCTACTGTGGGCCATGGCCACGCTGGGGTTCGAGGACTACATAGAACCCCTCAAGGTGTACCTGCAGAAGTACAGAGAGGTGAGTACTGATGAAAGTGGTGGGGACTTTGTTAGCCAGATTTGGATTTGTGTTGAGAATTATTGATACGTTGGGGGTTCAGTTTGTGCAATCACCAATTGATAGTATGGGGGTTAGTTTGTACAATCACCAATTTATCATTTTTTTTGTATTGTGTCTGAGGCTCTGATTGAACTTAAATAATCTTGTTGGGCATGGGTACTGATAGGTGATAGTGAGTGACCCACTTCCCTTCTGATGGTTCTGGTACCCATTTATGGCTTTGGTTGAGGATATAAAGATGCCTCCCTGTTCCTGTAGGAGATACTGTACCAAATATGTTTACAGAGAGAATATTTTCCCTTGACTATTGTTGTTTTATGATTCTAAGGTGTGAAATTTTGATAGTGCTTTGATTCATTGAATAGTAACTGAAGCCTCTATTTAAGAGAGCACTCATAGGGGAAGATATTTATATACTCAGAACCATATGTATATGTGACCGTGTTTATGAGTTGAAGCTTAGATGTAATGCTGGGTAACAGAAACTGTAACTTTAGCTTTGTAGGATATGAACAATCTTGCTTAGACTTCATGGATAGGTGCATTGTTGTGGATATCTTATTTTATCAGTTAAATCATGTATCTAACACGGTTTCTTTATTTTTGTCTTCTGTCTTGTGGATTTCTGTGCTGACTGCAGATGGAGGTATGTGGTATTCAACCTTATCATTATGTTTCATAAGAGATCTTTTGCTTGATGATGAATTACACCTAGATCTCTTTTCATGTTAATGTTTTGCCTGATGGTGAATTAAACTTAGATCTGTTTTCATATTACTCTTTTGCCTGATGGTGAATTACACCTAGATCTCTTTTCATGTTTCTAGACGTTGAGTTTTTTTGGTAGGTTTTAGAATTGACTTGGGGAATGTTGGTTTGAGCTAGTTGATCCTATCTTCACCCTGACCTGAAATGGATCTGTACACCATTGAATTGGTTTTGTTCACATCTGGAGGGTATAACCTACCATTAACTTAATATTGAGAAGAAATGATGATATCTTTTGAGAGCGAAAGGAGAGGTTAAGGAGGAGGTTTTAGTGTTTTGTAAACTTACACAGTTGATCTGGCTTAAAATCCCAGCTCTACACCATACAAGCTACTACATGTTTGCTTCAAGTAGGATTGCACCTCTGCCTGATTTTGATATTATTTTAATTGACTGCTTTGCAAGTTGCTGTGCTCTACAGTGCTTGTTACAAGAAGCTGATTCTTCTTTCTTGGGTATAGGAGTATGTTCTTGTTATGTTCCATGGTTAAGCTTATAGAATAAGAGACGTTATGAACATTGCTATGCCCTTGCTTCTTTGATAACAAACAGGGTGATAGTAAGTTAACTGCAAAAGCTGGTGATGGCTCTATTAAAAAGGATGCCCTTGGTCATGGGGGCGCAAGTAGCTCAGCCACACAAGGGGTTAGTTTCTTTTCTTTTTCTTTTTTTGCCTGTTCCATTGTTGATTTGATCAATTTGCAAAGCTAACTGATTTTGTTCTTTTTAGATGGGCCAACAAGGAGCATACAACCAAGGAATGGGTTATATGCAACCTCAGGTGATTCACCTTAAATTTTCTTGACGATTTGGCGAATTACTAATTTGTTGTGTACTTGTGTTTCTGGAAGCACAATATATAGCTTGGGTTCCTGCAGTAGCTGCGTTTTTACTAGGTTGAATATTTGAACATGTTGGACCTACTGGGCTGGCAGATTATCCCCTTAAGTTTTTGGTTTAGTTGACCATAAATACTTCTGCAGTAGGAAACTGATGATTGAGAATGCATGAAAATGGTTCTGCCAGTCGGAACATTATCATGAACCTGCAAGCCAGTTCCTGTGTTCTGTCTGCCTATCTGTAATGACCATACCCCATGAAAGTTTCAGTATCTCTTGTTCAATTAAGTTTTTTGTTCACCCATTTATTGTCTTTAATCACATTGGAGTCGGCATCGATATGTTTGCTGATAGCCCCTTTTTCCCATGCCCAGTACCATAATGGGGACATCTCAAACTAATGAAGATATGGGCCTTCTCTGCCACAGCTGCTCTTCCCCGAGGTACAAGCTCGTGAAGTCATGCTTCCATTGAAGTGTGCTATGTTACTTTGATTTCCTTTATGCAAACATATCATGTGTTGCAACATTTCTAACACAGGTAGGTTTTTTGTTACAGTTTACTAAGACACCCTGCAGTGAGCAGAGTAACCAGCCACCCGGGCAACAGGCCCGTTTTATCATGCAAAACTTATGATGCAGCTTGCTAGGTGTAAATCGCTTCCCTGGGAATAGTTTCGGTTGTGGGTTAGCGCCGCTGTTGTATGTATATTAAGAATAATTTAATGATTGGTCTTTGGGCTGTCATTTTGTTGCATGTATTGGGAGGCATAAATATCGTGTAATGTGTTAAACTAGTGTATGAACTATCAGAAGAGCTGCTATAGCTAGCTGTAACCATCTTTGGGTATCCATCTTTTAGGCAAATGAGTGGATTGTGGTGGGGATAACATATTTATCGTAGGCCAATAATATTCAAGTTGATCATCTCTTCATTCGCGTCACTGTGTGCGAGCCGTGCAGATGCAGTCATCCTTCTGTTGGGCGGGCAGCCTTTTCACGGCCACGGAGAGGCCCAAGTGCCCAACATGTCCTTGAAAAAACGTAGTACCCAGCCGAAAACGCATTATTGATCTGGGCCCAAGCAATGCTGTTCCTTGTTACATTTCTGTGACCCATTCGTCCATTAAACACAAGTCGTGTGAATATAAATACTACCACGTTTTAAATAATAGTTCATTTTGATTTCTCTAAAATAGATATAAATTATGCTTGCATGGCAACTATTATGTATCTAGAAAAAAAATAAAATGACCTATAATTTGAATGAAGGGAGTAATTCTCAACCATTCTACACTTTAGGCAACAATACAGATTAGGTTGTGCATTGACCATAACCCGATCAAATCGCTCATGTATTGTCATACAATGTAGCAGCCGGTCACCTGTAGAAGTGTTTGGCAAACGACCTGAAGCACCATGAAGATTCCCCGAAGTACCACAAAAAAAAGGTTACTCAAATTCGATGATCAATCAGAGAGAAGACAGAATTCGCCTAAAAGATTCTACCAGATAAGATAAAGGTTCCAGAACACAGTTAGGTTACAAATGACAAAAGTACAAGAATCATCAGATTCCAGATGCCCAAAGACTCCCAAGCCTGACCGTGAAACGTAGGAATGAACATGGCTTCCCCTTCTGACAGTCTTCACCCAGTCGCTGATCGTCCTGAGCGCTGAACAGACGTATAGGAAGAAACTCTGTTTATGACAAACTGACACATTCGCGTCATCCAATACAACTAGATAAAGTTCATATAAAAAGGGGCAAAGATGCATCTGCCCTAATTACTAATACCTAATAGCATTTTGATGCTAAAGTGGGGTTCCTGTTTTTCTATACAGACCACTTTTTGTCTAGATGAGAATCAGTTGAGCAATCTACGTCGATATCAACAGAAACTGACATGGAATGCAACATACCTAGCTGGCTTACTCACTCGCACCTGCTTGTACATCCTGTCATTCCTGTGCATCGACCGTGGTATCCTCTATGGTCTTCTCTACTGCTGCATCTGGTGCTTTAAGTGTAGCACTCTCCACAGTTTTCTCAACCGTGGTATCCTCCATAGTCTTCTCTGCCGCTGCATGTGATGCCCTGAGTGTGCCACCCTCCACAGTTTTCTCAGTTTCGAAGGCCTTTGTATCTGGTGGTTCAACCATGTCATCCTTCAGAGTCGTCTCAGTTGTAGTAGTTTTCTCATTTGGTTGCTCAACCTTGGCATCCTCGACAGTCTTCTCCACTGTAGTACTCTCATCTTGTGTCACAATTGTGGCATCCTCAACAGTCTTCTCCACTGTAGTACTCTCATCTTGTGTCCCAATTGTGGCATCCTCTAAAGGTTTCTGAGCTGATGTAGTTTTATTATCATCCAGTGTCTTAACATCCTCTGCCATTTCCTCAGCTGTTCCAGCTTCAACTGAACCTTTGACTGCAGTTTGATCTTCAGCTGTCTCCCCACTTATTGGTTCAGCAATAGCTTTATTTTCTGCTTTCTCATCTGGTGCCTCAACTGTAATTTCACTTTCTCTGGTATTCCCAGCTAGTGTGTCAGCAGGACCTTTATTTTCTATTGTCCCCTTCTCATCTGGTACTTCCTCCTTGGTTTCACCATCAACAGTCTCCTCAACTACTACTACAGCAGCAGCATTATTTTCTATATTCTCCTTGACTGGTACTGCTTTTGCTTGCACGGTTTCCTCAACCATGATCTTAGAATGCTCGGTAGTTGCATCAGCCACAGATTCATCTTCGGGAGTTTCTCTTCCCACCTCAAGTATTCCATCTGATGCTTCAGTTACAGCTTCCATTTCCACAGTTTGCTCTATACTGTAGACTTGTTCGCCTGATAGTTCGACGGTAGTTTTGGATTCCAATCGAACTTCTACCTGCTCGACTGCACCTTGTACGACAGGTTCTGCAGCAAATGTTTCAGTTTCGCCCTTTGGACCTTCAGATCCCAATTTTTGCTCAGTTGCATCTTGTTCCACCAGTTCTTCACCAGAGGTTTGACTTTGTAACTCGGGAGATACCATGCGCTCTTCTGGAACTTCATTGGCAGTACCAATCTCGGTACAACCCTGTGCAGTACCTGGTGCTTCAGTGATTGTTTCAAATACAGTATTATCTCCAGAAATGTGACTCTGGTTTGGGCCTTCAGCTACATATGTTTGCATATTATCTGAAACATCTTGGGGTGACTCTTTTATTGTAGCATCAGGATGTAAAGTATGCGCCTCTGAAGCAGCTTCAGCTTGGAATGTATTTGTTGTATCCTCAACTGATGCTTGATTTGGAGCATCACCTATCTGTACTATCTCAACCATGCCTCCAGCTGATGCACCAGTCACAGCTCCAGAATGAGTAATGTCAGGTGGACCACCTATTGACGCTTCTTTATGGATGTAATCTTGCTCAACATTGCCAACTTGCTCATATGAACCTCCAGCTACAGATGCAGATTGTGCAGCAGTTCCAATTGGATTAACATGACCAATTAGCTCAGCATCAACCTTTCCGGTTTTCTCAACCATGTCGACTTGATTAGATGCAGTGTTTGCAGCTTCCACTTGAGATGTTTGCTTCACGGTCTCCACATGTTCAACCGGCAGTTCTCCCGCAACCTCTACTTTCTCTGTTTTGTGCACCTGGTCGACTTCCATGTCATCCTTGGGAGCTTCAGACTTACTCGAACCTAGAGAAAAGGCATATTCACAAGGCAGAAATAAGCATTTAGTTCTGAGGAAGCTGCAGAGTAACTTTATTAAATACTATACACAGATGTGTGGATTGAAAGAATGTTTACCAGGAATCTCAGTGCCATGATCTTCAGGGTGTTTCACAGGATTATTTGCTGACAATGTCTTTAGAGAAAACGGCATATTCACAAGACGGTAGCTTCGAAGCGAAGGTCCAAAAGTGCCAAACTTGCCAGCAACACTAAAAGCCCTTTCAGCATCTGCGCGTTTCTTGAAGACAACTTTAACAGTATTTGTGTCCTTGTCTACTTCTGTCTCTGCTTCTTTCAGTGGCCCATAGCGACTGAACATCTTAATGAGATCCAATTCTGAAGGAATAGAAGCTGACCTGCCAAAGCTCAACACAAGTGCAGTGGGCTTCAACTCGTCAACCATCTTCTCATCGACATGGATGATTGACCTTTCCATCACTTGTATCTGTTTTTTAGGAATCGAATCTCCAAGTTCTGACGAAGGTACATATGTATGTCTTGAGGATCGCCGCCTACGTCTTGGTCTTGTAGAAGGACTTTCTTTTCTGAGGTCATGAATTGGGTGATTATGCAAGCTCAATCCGGACCAGTATGAATCTTGCATATGATCCGTTGTCTCTACCTCAGGAGAAGGTAAAACCTCTTTTCTCTTTCTCCCCCTCCTTGATGTACCTTTTTCAACAATGTTTGCTTCAGTTGTGGTAGAAACAATATAGTTTCGGAAATCATTGAAGTAACTGATTATCATTGCTGAGAAACTATATCCACTCATTGGCTCTGTTGCTACCAAGCATAGCTGTGACAGTAATTCCTTGGGGTCTGCAGTGTGGTTCCTGTGCAAGCGTCTCCTTTTTGCTCGCTTCTCCACAGTGAGTTCATCAACAGCATCATCACTAGAGATATCAAATTCCCCATTCTCTGCTTCAGCAGCATTTTTATAGCCTGTTGGTTCATTCTGAGCCTTCACAATGGATGATCCTGTCAGCTGGCTTGCAGCTCGCCGAATACACTCGCCAATCTTGAAAGAACTACCACCAGTTGGAGCTGATGACTTCTCTGAATCTTCAAATGATTCAAAATTTCTTTTCTTCTTGTTTTGTAAGTTGTCAAAATCATCAAAGTCCATAACCATTTGTTTCCCATCATAGCTAGTATCATTGGCCCGATTAGACAAGTCCCTTTTCTCCATCGCCACCTGATCATCTCCGGGTTTATGTTTCCGAGGTCTTCCCCTGCCTCTTTTGGGCTTATCTTGAGTAGGATGCACTTCATTAACCACAACTTCCTCAACCATTACATTTTGGGTGGCTGAAGTGTCCGTGCCATCCAGCCCATCCTCAACCCATGCATCGCCAGTTTGAAATGATGCAAGTTCAGGACATCCCTTTGATCGATAGAAAGAAGTAAGTTGAGAACATGCTATCACTAACTCCAACAGATCACCTCCTTGGCCAGGAAATAGAGCTAATTCCTTAATATAATGAAGAAGGTTTCGTGGACTAAAACAATTTAAGATCTCAGGCCGATTAACTGCAGAGCAAGTAACTCCATCCTTGAGGCCAGCATTATCAACTGTATAGGACATGCCATTATCAGCAAGCTCTTCCGGCAAACAAGAGCAGCTTATACCTGACAGTATCCGCCTTGAAAGTTCTTCGAGGGCATTATTAACTGACCCGACAAAGGCATCTGAAGTGCTCTGTTTCTCCATGTGTGAATAATTTGTCACGAAAGGCTTCAGCTGGGATTCATCGCACCATGCAAAAGTGTTGTCACCAAAATAAGCTACCAAGTGGCTGCCCTTTTTCTGGTGTTTCAGCGCCAATTCAGATGCATCTGATGGATCAAAAATTTCACCAGGCCACCAAGGATGGCTTTTTACTTTACCCCAGACAAGATCAGCAACTTGAAAACTGCTTTTATCAATAGGAGGCAGACAGTATCTAGCACCCTGAATGACGTTTCCTAGACTAGAAGCCTCTTTGTTACTGTTTGGACCATTTCCGGTGTCAGGAAACTGCTCCCCTGCTTGCGGCAGCATTACAGATCCATCATATGGCTGGTCAACCGCAGATGCTCCATCATCTTCATGGATCTTGGAGCTTCCCTCGACCTCACCAGGCACATTGTTCTGTATTTCCTTATCCAAATGTGCTGCGCTGTAATCAATTTCATTATTCTCTGTCCCATGCTCGGCATTTATATGATTTTCTTCAGATTTATTGGATTCTGAAATGGAATCAGTGAATATTATTCAAGACGCTAAGTGAAAACGGTGCCATCAATAGATCAGAGAGCAGTGTTCTAAGCAGTTTCCTTACCGGTTTCCGCATGTTTGGAAGCAGCAGAACTAGTTGCTTCCACCTCTTGGCCAGCAGCAGCAGCAGCTACATCTTCCACCGGAACTGGCTTCCTCTCCGTCTCATTCTGCACACCTCCAGCTCCTGCTTCCAGCCTCCCCTCCTCGCCACCGTTCACCCTCTCCACGCCCATTACTGCCTCATCTCTGGGGCCTTCTACACCAACCATACCAGCCGACTCTGTCGCGTAAAGCGGGTCGCTCAACGCCGCATCCCCCCCTTCTTCACCAACATCCGTCGCCACCGCAGCCTTCCCCTCCGCCTTCACCTCGGCGGCGGGCGCAGCCGCCACGCCATCTGCTTCCGTCATCTCCACGTCAGCGCTGGCCACCAGCTTCGCCTCGCCACCCCCTGGATCCGAGGCCGCGACGGCCCCCGAGCTCATCTGGGAAACCCCTCAGCGCCGCTCCCCGGACGACGGAATCTGCGAGGGCTGGTAACAGCAGCGGCAGGAAGTCAGCGAGGGAGGTGGGGGCAGCTCGGAATTCTCCTCGATCCGGCGAGACGCCGAAACCCTAGGCGCGGATCAGCGCGTGGGGAGCACGGAATTTACCTGCGAGAGCGCCGAGCGAGCTGGCGACGGAGACGGGCGCGGGGGCGAGGGCGCGCGCGTGGTGAGGCGAGGTGGGAGCACCTCCGGAGATGCCAGGGCGAGAGGGAGAGACGCGGGGGGGGGGGGGGGGGGGGGGGGGTGGCGTGTGCTTGTGCTTCCGTGTCGTGTATCGGGCGCTCCGAGCGGGTCGAAATCGTGCGCGTTTGGGGCTTTGGGCGCTGAAGGACCTGATCTGATCTGAAACGGTTTCAGTTCGTTGTTTCCCCCCTCTCCTCTCTCACGAGGGAGAGTTTAGGGAGGGGTTCTCGTGAACAACTGTGTTTCGTAACGTTTCCTTGTTCGTGTTATGCCAAAATCAGAATTAATGCTTTCGATCATATTTATACTTCCATTTAAAGTCGTCGTATGTCCAACTTTATCGGTTTTGGCTATTGGTATATACAATTTTATATATACATTAACAACGTATGATTGATATTGCTACGATATTTTTAGAAAGTACTTCCACGATGCACGGATCTTGAGTTATCAATCTACATAACATTTTAGTTAACAGCAATTACAGTTTAAAAATAAGGTCATGTTAACGTCCGGATGTCTGGATGGATTAAAATTTATTGGACGTTCTCGTGGGGGTCTTTGATTTGATATCACTCAATCTTGGTACTAGCTTCGCACCTCTCTCTCTCAACGCAACACAATGTGTGTTTCTCCACGTAAACACACAACTGTCGCACTCAAAGGTGGCCTTGCGCCGCACCTAGCACATCGTGCCGAGAGATTCACAAGAAATCTCTGAATAAGATACTAATCATTGTTTCACAACACTGAAAATCAATATCCGTAACATTAAAAGATAGTATATACGACATTGGATACTGCCTTTTGCAACATCAATCATACGCAACAAAACTAGGCAATGACATGTAGTTTATTCAAGAAAAAAAATAAAATCCCGCCACAGCATTGTCTTATGCCTCATGCTGAATTACTCGAAATAAAATCCATGACATCACAAATCATCTTTTTAAACATCTCAAAGCACCTCATGCGACACCAGAAAATTATACGTTGCAACATCCAATATCAACTATTACAACATCTAAAAGATCACATAATGAAACATGATGTTTTATTTCAGAGAATCCCAACGAAAAATACACAATATTCCCTCTTTTCTATCGAATTGGTCATAACCATCGCCTACATTCCACAAAATAATGCACCACAAATAGGAGCAAATGAATAGGCTCGCGATTCCGTAGAAAAAAAATCACGACCCCCATGGAAAAAAATTGTTGAGATGGAAGTACCGATTAATACATCCCCAAATCTTTATCAAGTTACACAATTGAAACAACTGGAACAGATATTTACAACATCCCAATCAAGACACTACAACATAAAAGTCAGAACTACTCAAAATAAAAATGCACGACATATCAGAACGAATCAACCATTGAAACATCTCAAATCACCTCATGCAAACACTCGAAAAGTACACATTGTAACATCCAATAAAAACTATTGCAACATCCAATATCAACTATTGCACGTTGCAACATCCAATAACAGCTATTGCAACATCCAATATCAACTATTGCAACGCCAATACAAATCGCATAATGAGACATTCCGATATCCTCAAATCTGTATAATTTACACAACTGAAACAAATCAAATAAATATTCACAACGTACAAATCAAGAAACTATAAGTCCGCAAGACAAAATCAAGGCGCTGCAGTACCCTTTTGATGGTAGATGTGTGTATGGCACCATACTTCCTCTCAACGGCAGGTAGCCAGGCAACGTCTCCTTGTCGCACGATGGTGGATCCACTAGCCAAGGTTGTGAACGGCCCCATGTCGTCGGAATCCTCCATCACGCGACGAGGGAATCAAGCCTATGGGCCTGGTTCAGCGCTGTACACATACGTTGTTGGCGGTGATGCCGCCGATGGTGAGGCACAAGGAACCACGAAGTGGGGGGAGGGGATCAAAACCAACAAGTGGCGGATTTGGGAAAAAAACGAGGAGCTAGTGGTTGGAGATCCTCGAGATGGGCGACGTGTGGTGGCCGGAGATGCTCAAGACTGAGTGGCAGAAGAAAGGCAGCGAGTGCCATCACGCGGAGAGAGAAAAGGACAGTGGGTAGGTTGAGTTGGTCAGCAAGATGAGAAGAGATAACGCTTCAGATAATATATAAACAAGAATTGCCACGTAACCATCCGGAATGACGACGTGCGTTCGGACGCCCGTGTCACAACATTACCGTTAAAAATATTTTGGGAGCAAACTTAAGTACTTCTATTAAGCGGGATTTATTTAGTCGGTAGTAATCAAAATTAAAAAAACAGTTGACTTATAACAAAATCTAAATGGAGTTCTAGTATATGGAATTTATTTGCCTGCATCTGCCCATAAACATAAAATTCTATCATCATCTATGTAAAGACAGCACAAACAATGATAAATGCTATTTGCCTCTCCAAGAATCGGCACCAGGGGTGGATCTAGAAAACGAGTTGGACCAGGCTGAAGCAATGGAAGTTGATCAGCTATATATGTTAGACGGGCTCATTTGAAGCTATATGGGCTGGTTTCCTCTTTATACAACATAAAGACTAGTGGAGTTTTATAGGCCAGACCGGCACTATGCACACATATGACTTATTTGCTTATATGTCTGCTTTATTTGCATTATTATATCTTTGCCAACAAAATAAGCAATTTTAGGATGTTCACTACCGAAATCCCATAATTTCCCTATCGTTTTCACCTTTACCCCATAAAACTTGAAGCGGCATAGAGACATTATTTCTAAGAAAAAAATTGAAACCCGAAAAAACCTGTCATTCCCTAGGAATTTACCATTTCCATCGGAAGAAAGGAAGACGATCCTAAGACGAATAAGCAAATTCCTGGTACAGTGGTATGCCTCATGTATAATAAAAATACAAACCCTGAATGGTAAGAAGTCCAACTACAGATGTAGCTCGGCCATGGAATTCTATTTTATCACCCTTTACCCACAAACATTTCAAACTTTTAGCTGTAAAAAAGATGCGGCCCTAACAATATTACTTGGGCCTAAAGATACTCTAGTTGACATAAGTATGTGATTAGTAATGTCTAGCTTAACAGAGAAGCTCAAACGGAACAACCAAACAAACACAACTTCAAAAGAAGCTGACCTTACAGCCATGCCTCGATCTAACGATGCAACAAATCATGCCCATGAATGCTTCGAGCCTTGATGGACAACACAAGTACAATCGTTATCGCTTAAGTAAAACGATCTGTGAACAAAACAATAGAGAGGAGCAAAGAATATTTTCTTCAGTAGCCAACAAATCAGTGTTGTGTACAGTAAACTGTAGCTAAATGACAACCGATACTATACTACACTATAACCCGAGTTAGACAGTATTGTTATGGACAAGTGGATGTTTGATAAGATAAGAACAAAACTGATGACTAAAGCATGAACAACCTCCTTGCATCATTGACAACAAAAACTGATAATCCTGGGGGGAAATCAGCGAAGAAAAAGGAAAGAGGGGCTTTTGTCAGATCTACCATCAATACACATTGAAAGCACTAGATCTAGCCATGAACCTGTATCTCACGTGCAAATTACTAGGCCCACAAAATCCACAAGGTGGACAATAGAACAAAGTGAAAAGCAAAAGGATTTCAATCTTTCATGAGCCACTATAAATCATGAGGAAGAATTACTACACATCATCTAACTGGCATAAAGAAAAATAAGAATCTGCTAAGGAATAGTTGGACCGCTAATGAAATTTAACAGAAGAATCTTTAAATACGAATTCTTGCACCAAATTCCCATACCTGACCTGTAATGTAGGAAATAACCAGGTTCAGTTAACTTATTCTGTTTTGTCACCGTAGTGGCTAGTCCTCCTCTATGATAGTAGTAGGTACTTGGTAATAGACTGACACGAAACTTAATAGTCCTGCTCTATCATAGTAGTTGCTACTTGGAAATACACATTGATGTTGGATAGTTTTTTTACAAGATTCTACTGGTAAAAGTCAATGTTCTTGTTACCTAACATTAATGGTGTTAATCGCTAGAGTCAAATTGCTTCAGGGTGCATCACAGGATTACTTGCTTCTAGCGGGCCTAGAGAAAAAGGCATATTTACAAGGCGGTAGTTTTGAAGCCAAGGTCCAAAAGTGCAATAGTTGCCAGCAACACCGAAAGCCTTTTTGGCATCGGCACATATCTTGAAGACAACCTTAACAATGTTTGTGTCCTTGCACACTTCCGTCTCTATTTGTTTTAGTGGCCCATAGTGCCGGAACATCTTGATGGGATCTGTTTCTGAAGGAAGAGCGGTTGACCTGCCAAAGCTCAAAACAAGTGAAGTGGGCTTCACGCCTTCACCTCATGGGCCATTTTGGCATCGGCATAGATGATTGATCTTTCTATCACCTGTACCTGTTTCTTGTGGGATGAAGGTGCAGACCTTTCTAGGAATGATCCCCCTTTATGTGGAGGCATTGTCCTGGTACTTACTCTTTTGAGGCTGTAGGTTGGGTCATTGTGTAAACTCAATTCAGACCAGTAAGAATCATTCATGTGATCAGACATTTCTACCTCAGGGGAATGCACATTGATAGTGTTTCGACCCCTCTTTGGTTTAAGTTCATCAGCAGAGCAAACCATTTGTCTTTCCCCTGGATAATCATAACTGCAAGAGTTGTAAAGATTGGATGACACTGTTTTCTCCATCGACTCAATATCATCTTCAGGCTTCCGCTTCCCAATGCCTTTTATAGGCATATCATGATCAAAATGCACTATGATGCTTACATCTTCCTCCATGGCATTTTCAGCCCACCCATTGGTGGTTTGAAATGTTGCGAGTTCAGGGCAGCCCTTAGACCGATAGAACGATGTAAGCTGAGAGCAGGCTATCACTAATTCCAGCAAATCACCACCTTCGCCAGGGAACAAAGCTAACGACTTAATATAACGAAGAAGATATTCTGGGCAGAAATGTTTCAAAATCTCAGCCCGGTTGGTTATTGAGCAAGTAACTCCCTCCCTCAACCCATGATTCTTAACCAAATAAGACATTCCACTATCGGAAAATTCTTCGGGTGAACACAAGCAACTCATCCCTAATAATATCCGCCTGGAGAGTTCTTCAAGTGCATAGTTAACTGCATTAACAAACTCATCAGAACTGCTTTGTTTCTCCATCTGTGCATAGTTGGTCATGAAAGGCATCAACTGGGATTCATCACACCATGCAAATGTGTCATCATCAAAAAACATTACTAGGTGATTTTCCCCAATCCGACGCTTCAATGCCAGTTTAGATGCATCAGAAGGATAAAAAATTTCACTGGACCACCAAGGATAACCTTCTAATTTGCATCGGACAAGATCAGAAACTCTAATATCACCATTATCAAGATGAGGGAGGTAGCGACTATTTTTGTTGGGTTCTGCAGCATTACAAGTAAATTATTCAATAACACCATGTCACTTGGAAAAATATGGGCGATACACATACCAGCCTCAGCATGTTGAGGTGTATGATAAGCAGACCGTTCAACTATCTTAGCAGCAGCTTCATCCTCACTCTGCAGACCACCAGATTCCACTCCCGATTTCCCCTCCATCCCACCTCCACCGTTGGTCACTTGCACCTTCTCGCCATAGCCATCTCCGTCTATTTCTGCATGGCCACCAATCATACAAGCCCTTCTGC
Source organism: Echinochloa phyllopogon (assembly GCA_033239725.1). Taxonomy (NCBI): domain Eukaryota; kingdom Viridiplantae; phylum Streptophyta; class Magnoliopsida; order Poales; family Poaceae; genus Echinochloa; species Echinochloa phyllopogon. The sequence goes on from BTCW01000012.1 coordinate 23,032,022, forward strand.
CTTGTACAAAAATTCACTCACCATCGCAAGACCCCCATCTCCGTCTTTACAGACATCCATGATCGCAGTCGCATCCCCCGCCACCACGACCCTCCCCTCACCCCGAACATCTCCTCGGCTTCCAACAACACCGCATCTACATCAACCTTCGGGCCCGAATTCACCATCAAGTTCTCCGTAGTAACAGCCGTTCGTGCGGCCTGCACCTCCCCCTCCATTTTGCCACGGCCGCCGCCGCCGCCGCCCGGGTCCAAGCTCATCAAAGCTTTGTATCGAGAACGCGTGAGCATCGTCGCTGGCTGCACAAAAGCCCGCCTCCCTAGATAGACCCCGACAAGGAACCCGCGAAATTCCGGAGGTAAAATGTTAACCGGAGGTAAAATGTTAAGGGCACAACCCCCCCCCCCCCCCCCCCCCCCCCCCCCACCTCGCTAGCTCCCTCCGCAATTCTGCGCTTGGCATGTGCGGCGCTTTATGAGGAAGCGATAAATCCTAGGACGTAGTAGAGAGGATGAGTAAAGGGAGAGAGAGTGTGTTACCTCCCCTGGCGCGGTGACCGGCGGACGGGCGGAGACGAAAGCTGCCTACGTTTTGCCGAATCGATGCTCTGCGCCTGCGCGCGCGGGCGGTGGTGAGTGATGGTGCTGTGTGCACCTTGTGCAGCAGAGCAGGTTGGAGAAGAAAGAGAGGGAGTTTTCGAAAGGCTGGGACAGGCTTGGGTTGCTGATGCATTGCCTGACGGCCATACGGACCATGGCCTAGCGGATATCCTAGGCTGGATCCTGATGGAATTGTGCCACGGGCTGGGCCCAACGGTTTCGGCCTTGTTAGGCCTTAAATTTGCGAGACGACTATCTATCGCGCGCGACAAATAACAATATATCGCGCACGCGGCTCATTGGGCTTGTTTGGCCCATTAGAAATTTGGGTTGCGCGGGAAGAGCATAACCAGCCATATGTTAGTTTTTTCTTGTTATTTTTGTTTTTTCGGTTTTTATTCAATTTTTTCTATATCCATTAATTGACATATCATTTTCTCTTTTCTTTTTTATATTTACTTTTTTATTTGTTTTTTCTTATTCATTTTAGTTTCCTTTTCTATTATTTAAATTTATTTTTTTATATTTTCTTTTTTTCACTTATTTGTTCAGCATTGTTATATATTTATTCACTATATATTTGGTCGTCATATGTATATATTTATTCATGATATGCAAATATTTGTTCTTCACATAAAATTATTTGACATTTGAATTATTTGTTCATTACAGAATAAATTATTTGATTGTACTAATATTTTGTTCACGATGTGTTAAATTATTTGTTCATTTATTTACTATATTGTTCATTTATAAAAATAATATGTTCACGATGTTTATGTGTTTGTTATTCATGTACAATAATTTGTTTCTCTTTTTTCTATTTTTTTCTCTCATGTACATGAATTATTCATTAGCCATGTATATATTTTTCTATTTGTTTTTAGTTTTCCTTTTCTTTTATTTTATCATCGATTTATAAGTTTTTTATTTTTATTTTTTCTTTATTTTGTTCTTTTATTTTCGTATACTAACTTGTTCGCAACGTAGACATGTTTGTTCACTTACATAACTGATTTTGTTCATGGTGTTAAATTATTTATTTAGTTTTATACTAACTTGTTCTTCTATAAGAATAATTTGTTCGTTACGTGAATGCATTTGTTCTCGGCATTGCAAAGCTATTTTGTTTACTTTATAGAGTAACTTATTCGCTGGGTTAGATTATTTATTCTCTTTATAGATTAAATTGTTCGACAACGTGTACTCATTTGTTCGTGATATTCAATTTTATGTTTGAGTCATATAATCAAATATTTAATCTTTATGTTCGCACCATACTATAATTTATTCATCGTATTTAGTTTTTTTTCGCAGAAAATAATTGTTTGCTCATATTGTTTAAGTATTTGTTTGTAATAGTAAAAAATGTTCTGGCTTGATAAAAAATTATTTGAAAAAAATATCGTCTAAACATAGTTAAGTGAGATCTTGTTTTAAAAATTTTATCGTAACAAATATTATGGTGCAATTGAATTTAATTTGAACATTTGGTTTAAGACTAATGACTTTTTTTTCTCAAACATCCGTTCCATGCCAAGTGTTGTACTCTTCTCGGTTCCGGTCCATTTACAACTGAATCACGTGGACCATGAACCGCACATCAAGTCTTCGGGTGACGGATGCGCACATGTCACTCGGGTGATGGCCAGACGCACTCCTAAATTTGTACGGTTATCACGGCGGATGCTGGGGCAAATGTGGGGACAGCGACAAGCGCCAATCGGTGGTTGGCAGGGAGGCCCCACCGTCCTCTCCCCGACAGGCGGGAATTTGCCGTCGTTGAGAGCATCGCTGGAGGCGGCACGACGGCGTACGGCGGCGCGGTCCAAGAGGTGAGTCAATAGAGCGTCTCGAGGGGAAAAATAAACTAGGATGTCTCTGAATCTCTGTTCTTCTGTTCGCTGAGGCATATAAGAGCTTCCCGGCGTGCATTTGTGGTACCGTGGCGTTTGTTACATGTTGGTTCACTGTCGCAAAAGTGCATTTGATTTTCATCCCTATTTTTTGTGCAAGTTTGGCCACCTTTCTTGCCCGTTTAATTGATTGCGCTTTTGAACCAGATCGTCCGTAACCGGTCGTCGCCGAAGTGACGGTGCGAATAGCACGAGAAATGGGGAGGAAAGGGAAGTGGTTTGACACCGTGCAGAGAATCCTGAGCACTTCTGAACCTGACCCCGTGGAGATGGATGCTAAGGTAACACTGTAACACGAGAGCAAAAGAAACGATTAGCTCAATTCCTACGCGAAAACTGTTCGTTTCTTGTTAATTTCACGACCATTTCAAATTCAATGAAAGAAGCCTACCAAGCTGGGAGACAGACCAAGCTTCAAGAAGTTATGGCAGTTCGGCAAATCGAACCCGTCAGGTGCTTCCACCTCATCGGCGGCGGCGCCAGATCCGGAGGCCCACCGGCATCCACCGCCACCGTCACCACGGCCTGATCAGAAACAGGCCGATGAGATCACCGCAGAGGCGCAGCGCGCGGAGACAAGGTGCGGCGATGGCGACGTGTGTCCGGCGGATGCGGCTTCAAAGGCTGCCGCCGGCGCCGCGGAGGCGGCGGCGGTCGCCCGACCCACGGTCACGACACCGAGAGCGTGGACGGCGCGTTCGAAGGAGGACATTGCCGCCACCAGGATCCAGGCAGCTTGCAGGGGCTACCTGGTGAACACATCATCATCACCTTCCATTGATTAAATATCATTAGCTTAGGGATCAAGAGGAGTTTACTTTGCGTTTGTCAATCTCTTGGCGAAATTCGCATGCAGGCAAGGAGAGCACACCAGGAAAGAGGGATGGCTCGGTTGATGTCGCTGGTTGATGGGTTCACCATCAAGCGCCAGACCGAGGAAGCATTGTACTGCATGCAGACGATGACGAGGATTCAGACTCAGATTTACTCGAGGAGGCTCAAGACGGAGGAGGACAAGAAGGCCCTAAAGAGCCAGATCAAGGTTAAACAGAGCCTGGACAAAACAAAGAGCCATCAGGTTCACTCGATAACTCAGGATTGCTGAAAGTGTGAGATGACAGTCTTGAGCTGTTATAACTTACAGTCTGCTATTTGAATCTGAATTTGTTGACAGATTGGTGAAGGCTGGGACCATAGCCTTCAGTCCAAGGAGCAGATAGAAGCCGTGCTGATGATGAAGCAGGAAGCCGCTTCAAGGCGGCAAAGGGCCTTGTCGTATGCATTTTCTTATCAGGTACTCCGTAGGCAGCTAGTGATCGACGATCATGATAGCCATTTCGTCATTTGCGTTTCCAGTTCTTTCTCTGACTCTGTCTCTGCTTTCACCCTCGCGCAGTGGAGGAACAGGAAACCATCTTCCGCGCGAGCTGCGCCTGCTCCGATGTTCATGGACCCTGGCAACCCGAACTGGGGCTGGAGCTGGACGGAGCGCTGGATGGCGGCTGCGAGGCCGTGGGAGAACCAGACCGCCGCCGCGCCGGACAACGGCCGCGCCGCGGCGAAAATCACCGGCCGAATGCCTCGTGTGGCCGTCTCGATTCAGATACCCACGACCACAACCACGACGCCCAGAGGCAGGACCTTCCGGCCACCGAACTGGCCGTCGCTCCCGTCCCCGTCGACGCCCCCGCCGCGGCCATCGTCGCTCTCCGGCAGGATGGCCCTGCCGGCGAGCCCGAGGAGCAGCCCGCTCCACGCTTCCACCGGTCTGCAGGGCACCAAGAGCCTGCAGCCGGATCGCCGCCCGCGGAGCAGCCAGGAGCTCTCCGCGAGCAGCCCGCGCCGCGCCGTTCCGGCGAGCCCGCGGAGCTGCGGGAGCGCCAGCCCGCTCCACGCTTCCAGCGGCACGCAGCGTGCGACGGGCATGCAGCCCGAGCGCCGGCCGCGGAGCAGCCAGGAGCTCTCGGTCTCGGTGAGCAGCCCGCGCCGCGCCGTGCCGGCGAGCCCGAGGGGCAGCCCGCTCCATGGTTCCAGCGGCATGCAGCCCGAGCGCCGGCCGCGGAGCAGCCAGGAGCGCGCAGTGAGCAGCCCGCACCTGGGCGGCAACAAGGAAGCCCCGCTGCGGCGCACGACGAGCCTGCGGTCGGAGCTCCCGAGGAGGCTGAGCCTGGGAAGCGCTGCCGCCGCCGCCGCCGCGCCCGAGGGAGAGGATGCGGGCGCGCCGGTGACCCCCAGCTACATGCAGCAGACCAAGTCCGTGAAAGCCAAAGCCCGGTGCGCGAGCCCGTAGGCGTCGCCCGCGGCGGACGTGCTCGACGCTCCGGACAGCGGGCCTGCGCCTCTGCAGGTGCCACCATCGCCGTCTTCAGCGAAGAAGCGCCTGTCCTTGGCGTTCGCCGACAAGTCGAGCACGTCGTCGCCGAGCAAGGGGGCGGCGGAGAGGGCGAGGCGGCACTCGCAGCCTCCTAGTCCCAGGAGGATGTCGATGTCCTGAAGATAGAGTACAAGAGAGATGGATGGAACAAACCAAGTGTGTCTTGTAAGTTGTAGGTGATTGTAAATCCAGAGTACAACCTTTGTTTTGGTGTGTTTTCGTCTAACTCCGAGTCATTTTGCTATCTGTATCTCTTTTGCGCTTTGGTAATGTATGTAGGTTGATGATGCAGAGTACAACCTAGTGACTGTGTTTGATGGTCTTGTACAGTGTACGACTCTTGTTTTTGGCCCCATTCGGTAGAGCTCCACGTAAGAGTGGGGTTGGAGTTGGAGGTAGAGGTGGAAAAGCTGATTTTTTTAGCTCCACCAGCTTCACTTGTGTCATGTGCAAAACAGCTCCACCTCTCCCAACCAATCCCCGGAAGTGATTCTTCACCATGGTCATTTGGTGTAGCTCCAGCAAAACAGCTCCCTAGAGCTGTTTGGAGCTGTTTTTAGAGCTCTACCAAAGGGGGCCTTTGTCAGTTTGAGATTGTAATCGCCAGCTTGTTTGTGTTGGATCAGCTGGTTCTCGTATCTACAAACTGATATATATGTTTGCTGATTTGCTGAAGGAAAGAGTCCATTCCATAACCCTCAACTATCGACTTTGTCTGATTTTCAATCCTTAACCGCAAAATCAGATATTCGACACCCTTCAACTTAAACCGTTCAATTTACAACTTTTGATGGTTTTCATGACGGTTTTCGTTGACGTGGTGCCACGTTTGCCATGAGGACGTAAATTGATCCGCTTTGATAGTACGAGGGGTAAATTATACTTTATGAAAAAATGACATAAAAATATATTTTTTTCTTAGAAAATAATTATAATTAAAAATATTAAAATCTAATTCAGTCTTAGAAAATCAATAGAAATTTTGTTTTAGCTTAGAAAATATAGAATCGATTATATATATAAATTTAAACTCATGCTATACTCTTATACCAAGAACGAAAAGTCGGACCGGTCATTGAACCGGTAGAGTTGTTGGTTCGATGGTTCGGTGGTTCAACCGATGGGCCGGCCGGTCGAACCGCGGTTCGATAACTATCATATTCATCGTATAGTCTATGTTTTCGCACATGGAACATAGCTGAGATGGTCAGCGTAGGTGGGTTTTATTGCGCCAGCCAGGGTTCGAACCCCTCTTCCTCCACTTTTTCTTCCTATTTTCGCACCTTTACCCTTTGGGCCTTTATACCGCGGCCTAGATACGTCCAGAACCACCAAATTGCGGCCCAATAAGCTGGGAATGCAGCCCAACATGGTAGAATATGCTGTGGGGTTCCGGTTTTTTTCCTATACCGATCTTTTACGTGAACCGAGCCACCAAGGTCGCCGGTTCACGGTTTAACCGATGAGCCGGCTCGGTTTTTTGTTCTGGGCTCTTATAGCACATGGTTATGAGTTATTTTGACATTATACGATCATTTTTTGATTTATTCTAAGTAGACAATAGACCTTGAAAATGACTTGAAGGACATTTATGGTCTATACTACAAAGAAGGTCACCTCACTTTAGTGACAAGTAGGTTTCATTAAGAATGGATAACAAGCTAAATTAATATTTTATTGAGATATTTTAAGTTAGACTATTATTATTTATTATAATCTCATGTATTGTTCAAATTCAGACATTAGCTAAATTTCAAAAGAGCTAAATGAGGCAAGCTCAAGTGACTTTTTAAAACCACCTAATTTTAATTTCAAAATAAAATGAGTGTAGTTCGAGTCATTTATGTAACAAGTTACGGAGTTAGTTTAACTATCTTTTTTACAGTGCGAGTCATCAACGTCGACGAGACTAGGTACCGGTAAATAAACACCAAAAGGTGGTCGAAAAGATCAAAATAACTTCCAACCAGGCACTATAAGAGTACGACGTGGTTTTTAAAAAATATAAAACTATTTTTATATTTTTTCTAATCTAAAATAATTTTTGTATTAATTTTCTAAGACTGAATAAGATTGTACTATTTTTAATTACATATGTTTTCTATAATATTTTTTTATAAAGTTTAGTTGATCCCTCGAACTATCAAAGCAGACCAATTTACCCCGTTATAACTGACGTGACGCCACATAGGACGGTAAACATGGCGCAACATTAGCGAAAATTACCATTGAAACCACCAAAGATGTAAATTCGATGGTTTGGAAAATTGAAGGGCGTCGAATATCTCATTTTACGGTTGAGGGTTGAAAGTTGGACAACGTTGATAGTTGAAGGGCGTGGAATGGACTTTTTCCTTTGCTGAAGCGTTTCGAGCTCCGCACGTTTCCATCGTTTCTGAGCACTGGCCCATCATGTCCGCAGGTTTGTAGAAGAAGACCGAGGCCCAGAACGAGGGACCTGGGCCGGCCCATAATGACCGCAGGATTAGGGCTTCTGGAACCACCAGGCGGCTCGCTTTTATAAACGCGTGACGCCTCCTTCCAAAATCCCTAGCTCTCTCGCTCTACCGGCGCCGCCGCCACCGCCGCGGCCATGGATGCTTCGGCAAACCTCCCTCTCGTCCTCAGATCACTGATGTTGTGTAGCTGTTGAACTAGTTTAATCTGAAAGGTGTCCGCTGTCTCTTTCCCTCTTTTCGAACTTTCTTAGAAGCACTTGCTGTTGCTGAATCGGTGGAAATTATTTGGTTTCGATTGTTTTTTCTTAGTCGCCTCTTCTTTCGGCTTCAAGAGAACTCTCCACTCTTGGTGGCCTTGTTCTGGGGGCGCAGAACGAACCTCGCACCGCAGGGGCTCTACGTTCCCGGCCGCCGTGCCATCGGCGCCGGGATCTTCCCCCTGCGGCGCATACAGACTGCCGAGCAAACTGCCGGTGGTTTGTCCATGGAAACCACCATGGATCTTGTTCTTCGTTTGTGTTTCGCACGTCGCGTCGACGTACTTGGGCCCGTTGCTGTCTCGGGCGAGGCCCGAATCGCAAATTCGCGCCCTGGAAAGTGAAAAGCGGCGAGCATGGCCACTGCGAATTCATGTTCTGGCCAGTTGGCGGATGCATGGTTGAGGTGTGGTGTGTGGCCGTGCGATGATCGTGCTGACGACTCGGCAGCACCGTGCGGCCCGTGCAAATAAAGAAGAGGAATGTGGATGTGCAATTTTTTTTTGAAAGTAAGGCAGGAGCACTGCCGATTCATTTAAGAAGAAGAAGCAATTGTACATCACGCGCCGAAGCGAACACCACCACACACAAACAACGCACGCGAACAACACACACAACAAGACACTACACCACCGCCATCTGGGAGAAGAGTCAAAGTAAGCCATCGCAACCCGCGCCGTCGTCACCAACGCTGTGCCACAGCCAAAGCCATAACCCGCTGCAAGCTCAAGAGGCCACCTGACTCCTCCACCATGAGCTATCACCTCCGAGCTGCCCACACACGATCGTCGATCACTCTGCTTGGACTTTGCACCGTCAGAACACTCCCTTCGCAGCACCAATGAAACCACCGATCCTGACCACTTTGCGTGGGGGCCTCGCCACATCCACCACCTCACTCCTCTGCCAGGGACTCGGATATCTAAAACCGCTCTGAGAGCATTGCCTCCGCCTAGCCGACACCGAGATCACCACAACACCAAGCGTGTCAGCCCGAGGTTACACCCCCATGGACCCTCTGTATCTTCCTGCCAGCACGGATCAAGCGCACCACCACTTCCGCCGCGCACGAGCAACACCACGACCAACCACCACTGCTGTCTATCCAAGGCGAGACTCCAAATGCGATGCCTCCAAGGAGAACACGACGCCAATGGCGCCATCGTCGCACGCCCATAAAGGACAAGGCTTTCGCCATAGAGGAGTCCCAAGCAGAAAGACGCGGTGCGTCACAATGGTGCCCCCAGCAGGGAAAACGCCGCCACTAGGACGCCGCCACCATTGCCACCGACAACGTCAGTGAAGGCTTTCGCCCGACCTGGCACCATTCCTATCGCACACTTGGATAAGCCAATCTCCCGTCCCCCCACGCCTCAATACTGGAAGAAGCCCGGCACAGCCCGAAGCACCACCACGGCACCACCTGCAAGCACCAGCCGGCCCCCAGCCCCACCACCGTGGCGACGCCGGACCAATATCGCCAACAGAGAAGGGCACACCACCTCCACACCTCAGCACCCGTCGCTCGCGCGCAGCAGCCGTACGCGGCCAGCAACGCCGGCACGGGCCTCATGGCCGCTGGCCGCATCCGCCTCCCTTGCGCCATCTGTCCCAGCCGCCGCTGCTGTCGATGACCCGCGCCGACCGCAGCAGCCGCCGGCACCGCCCGCGCCGGCCATGGTCGCCGCTGCCGCCCTGTCCCGGCCGCCAACGCCCCACCCATATCCGCGCGCCCCCACGCGCGCAGCCCCCAGATCCGGCTGGTGCAAGGCCGGATCTCGGAGCAGTAGCCGCCGCCGCCGCAGGGAGAGGCCGCGCCGGCGAGGAGCTCCGGGGGACGAGGCAGCCACGCCCGCCCCGATCCACCGGAGAGGAGGGGAGAAGCCCCGCCGCCGCCTTCACCACGGGCCGCGCGGTCCCCGGCAGCCCGCTCGAGCGGCGGCGTGGCGGGAGGAAACGGGAGGGAGGGGCGGCGGCGCAAGAGGCGAGCGGCGCCCACGCCGCCCGCGTCGGGGGCAGACGCGAGCGAGCGAGAGGATCGTGGATGTGCAATGCAGTGCCACTAAAACATGATTGCTTTCTGCCTGTACTGAACCAAATGATTTTTTTTAAATGTTTCGATTCCCAAAGGATCTGAGCAAATTAGTGTTAGAAAATACCTGTCAACACAGTATTTGACGTTTGAGACGAGATAAAAAAAACTCGATCCATGGGGAATGACCTCCCCGAGTCATTGAGGCTCTTCCGCAGGGTCGAGAAAACGCCTCGGCTACCCAGGAAATAATGAAATGTGGCCTGGTACTGCATTTCTTCGTCTCGTCTCAAATGATGGGGCCCAACGGTTTTCATCTGAATAGAACAGCATAAGGAAACTGAGATCGTATTTCTTTGACCTCTAAAATTTTTTTCATTCAGAGAATCTGCATGAAGTATTAAATAAAATCTATTTATAAAACATTTAAGATGTAACTTTGCGCGATGAATCTAATGAGACTAATTATCCCATGTAATGCTATATTAACTTAATTATCCCATGTAATGCAACAATAACTGTTCTCTAATCACATGAGTCTCATGAATGGGTTCTTTAAACTGACTTTATTTAATACCTTTAATTAGTGGTCAAACGTTAAAATTTTTCACACAAGAAAAAACACGGCCTGAGTATAAAATCATCTTTAAAAACAGAGTAAACCTGCCAGTGACCTTCTAGTATATTTAAAAGTATAATTATAATTAGAACCTTGTCAATGACCCAGCTAGGCTTGCTGGTCGGTGTCATCCGTAAGTTGGGAATAGGGTTGAATAGCGCGTAAAACTGTGGCGCTTTGATCCCAGTAGAAGAGCACATAGTGCTGTCATGTACTCACATTTTGCTGTGTTAAAACAGAGCAAATCAGAAGTCTGCAAATTCTGGTTCAGGGCCATGCAGAGGGGGCAACCCGTCAGGAACGACGCGCTGCCGTGCCACCGTTCCCGGCGCTGCTTCAAATACGCGCGCGGCCTGCACGTTCCCGACCCCTCGTTCTGGAGCGCTCCTCGGTCTCGGTCCAAACTTAGCCTGCCCCCTCCTCCCGCCTCCCCTCCATCGGTGGTCTCCTCCCCCGATCCCCCCCTCTCTCTGGGAAGGCCCTTGGATCCCTCGATCTCCAAGGCCTTCCTTCCATTGCCATTGCCATCGCCATCGCCACCTTCACCGGCCATCTCCCCGTACGTTGTGGTGGTCTCGTCCCGCTCTCCGGTCGCCCCATCGCGCGAGCCCGCCACCGCTGCCACGCTCTCCCGCGCCGGTGGGGCTCGATCTCGATCATCTTGGCACGCGGCCAGCCCGGGCCATGGCGTTCCACGAAGTGGAGACGCCGCGTCGGTGCTGAGAGGCCGGCGCATGGTCGGCGCGCGGTGACGGCGGCCGGCGGCTCGGTGCGTGCGTGCGTCCCTGCGTTCCTGGCCTGATCGAGTCGTCGCTCGCCCGCCCGTCCGCCGCCGCCCGAAGGGGTCGCAGCCACGGGGAGGCGCCGGGGGAAAGGGAAGATGAGCTGCTTTCCGTGCTTCGGCGGCGGAAAGGGCAAGAATGACGACGCCGACGCGGAGAGCCCGGAGGCGGCGGCGGCACCGGCGTCCAACATGACCCCGCCCCCCGCGGTGCAAGCGCCCGCCGCGTACACCCCGGCGCCCGCGGCCGCGGCCGCTCCGGCAGCCGCGGCGCCGCCCAAGACCGGTGGCGGTGAGAAAGCCCGCACCCCGCAGCTTTGGATTTTTTTTCTCTTTGTTGATTTCGCTCGCGTCCAAAATCAAAATGTACGAATCTTAACGCCGAACCAATCTGATTTTACGAACGCAGCAGCGAACAACGCGGACCAGGCTTCAGCCGATGACGCGTCGCTGCGGCAAGCCATCACGGCGCAGGCGTTCGCGTTCCGCGAGCTCGCGGCGGCCACCGACCACTTCACGCCGTACAACCTCGTCGGAGAAGGCGGCTTCTTCCGGGTCTACAAGGGCAAGCTAGAGAAGAGCGGCCAGGTACGATACGAGAACGCCGCCACGTCTCATGCATCTTTCTGAATTTGCTCAAATTGGTTGGCCTCTGAACGGATCGATCATGGCTCTCTCTTTCTCTCTCTCTGTATTGCACCAGACCGTGGCCATCAAGCAGCTGGACAAGCACGGCTTCCAGGACAACACGGCGTTCCTGAGCGGTGTCGCCAAGCTCAGCCAGCTCCACCACGAGAACCTCGTCGACATCGTCGGCTACTGCGCCGACGGAGACCAGCGGCTGCTTGTGTACGAGTCCGTCCCCGCCGGCACCTTGGAAGACCACCTGTTCGGTACGTGCACCTCCTTCCTACCGTTCATATCAACTCCTGCAGGATCGTCGATCGCTATCTCCGATCTGCTGAACCCCTTGCATTGCACGGTGCTGATGAGGTTGTTTTGCTTCGTCGCCGCCGCCGCGCGCACAGATTTGTCGGAGGGGAAGAAGCCGATGGACTGGTGCACGAGGATGAAGGTGGCGTACGGCGCGGCGCAGGGTCTGGAGTACCTGCACGAGAAGGCGAACCCGCCGGTGGTGTACGGGGAATTCAAGGCCTCACACATCCTTCTCGACGAGGACCTCACGCCCAAGCTCTCCGACTTCGGGCTCGCACAGCTCGGCAAGGCGGGCGGCGGCAACATGCCGGTGGCGTCGCCCATGATGGGCTCCTTGGGCTGCTGCGCGCCGGAGTACGACCGGAGCGGGCAGGCCACGATGAAGTCCGACGTGTACAGCTTCGGGGTGGTGTTCGTGCAGCTCATCTCCGGGAGGAGGGCCGTCGACACCAGCAAGCCCGTGGACGAGCAGAACGTGGTCGCCTGGGTAAGCGGACACACTTGCTCATACATTCTGATGCAATAGCAGTAACTGAAACCCAAACTTTAACATGGTTCTGCTCACATAATTCTCGCGCTCATACATTCTGGTGCTCAAACTTTCTGAAGTTCACAACGCTGATATTACGCATTGCTATCTGCATTACACATTTTCAGGCTATGCCAATGTTCAAAGACCAGAAGAGATATCACGAGCTGGTTGATCCACTGATCAAGACAGAGTACCCAGCCAAAGCGTTGAACCAGGTGGTTGCCGTGGCGGCGATGTGCTTGCAAGAAGAGGACTCCGTGCGACCACTGATGGCCGACGTTGTCATGACGCTGGGCTTCCTCACGTCGATGCCGCCAGATCCACCGGCCCCTGCTGCTCCAGTTGCCGCCCCAGAGCCGAAGAAACACAAAGGATCGGATCATTCCGACGATGAGTCATCGTCTTCGGATGATGATGGCAACGAAGACGAGGAAGAGGAGGAGGAGGAAGAAGAAGCCGAGGAGCAATAATATGAGGAGGTGTGTTCCGAGTTTCGTTTGAAAGCCCACGGATATGAGGTGGCATGATGCACTTAACGTGTAAGGAGCTCAGTGCGCGGACTGATCTTGAGGGCTATCGGGAGGTTGTGGCAATGTAAATTGTGGGGGTGTTCATAAGTGAGTAATGTTTTTGTTGTGAATGTGAGCTTATGAATCATACACACTGATGAATGGGTACACATTTTGCAATTTAATCTGTTTCTCGTATTGTCACCTCACACATACAAATACATGGTCTGGAAATTCTCTCTCTGTCTACGCTTGTAACGTCAGTAGCCATGGTTTTATATGTAATAACCAAAAGACCAATATGACTAGAAGGCAGGATGCCACCTGTTGTGTGTGTGTGTATATATATATATATCCATAAATTCAACCAGGACAGAAGAGACAGCACATTACATATCTATATCCAGTTTTTTTAATTTCTCTTTGGACTTCGTATTCATTGTCATCACACTCTAAATTTTTGTAACAAAGAGAATCAGATTGTTATGGAGTTAATTAAATCACACGCTAACTTTGTTGTGAATATTGGGGACTTGATTGTTGCATAGCCATATATTTGCGAGGTTTTCAGCCCATGTAACTCAAGTACAAAGAAGATATTACCTTCTAAATTATTATTCGTTGTTGATTTTTATTCGAAACGTTTGATATTCATCTTATTAAAAAATTCAGTTCATATATAAATAAAAATAAGTCACTTAAAAATACATTTGATGATAAAATAAACCACTTTCTTATCTAGTTTTTTGAATGATACGAATGATTAATTATTATAAATAAAAATATGAATATTAATTTATAACGGGACGGTGGCGGTGGATCCGTCCGAGCTCGGCACGACGGTGGCGAAGCCCGAGCTGGGGGCGGTGACTACGGAGCCGCACGAGCTTGGCATAGGGGCGGCGGAGCTCAAGCTCGGCGAGGTGGTGGCGAAGCCGCCCGAGCTCGGCATGGCGACGACAAAAGCGATGGAGCTTGACTGATTCCCGTCAAAAAAAGAGGAAGAGTGCACGGAAGAAAGGAGGAGCAATACGGGAGGTAGAGCCAATATTTTCTCTACACTTGTACTGGTCTCATGCTCTTTCTTTGTCTTTTCGTGACTTGCAGATGTATATATGTTCATCTTTCTTTTGCCATTTTGCAACTGAACATTCTGAAAACAAGTAGGAACTGCAATAATTTTGCACGGAAGACAGTAGCACATTTTTATGCTGAGAGTTCACAGCACTGCTACTGATTCAGGAAAATGTTATGGGCTAGGCCCTTGGGCCAGTCCGGCCTCGTTGCAGGCATGCTACAGTACCCGTGAACTGTAGCATTGCTGGTTAGGGTTAGTTAAAGATAATAGTAATAGATTAGGACTTTATTGGGGTCAAATAAGCCTCTCTATCTATCTATTTATACTATAAGGAAGAATTGAAAACACTTGTCCAAAATAATTCCTACCCAGCCCTCACAGAGGACCCACATGTCGGGTCCAACGGTGGAAATGACGTGGAAAGTTTCTCAAAAACGATGTTTTTAGAGAGTTTTTGCCCTTTTAGACATTACTTTTCTCACCATAGAATTTTTTTACCCACCTTGTATACCCACCAGTCAACTAGCGCTACATTACCCACCCATTTGTACCCGCACCGCTTAAACACCTACCAAATAAGAAAAACTACGATGGAATAAAAAAACCTGATGGAATAAAAAAAATTCTGAGCTGATCAAGGCCGAAATTGTAGCGATGGATCGTCGTCCGCCTCGCGACCCGAACGCGGTCGATCGGCTCGCCGTCGAAGGTGTACGCCACCACCAGCGGCTCGTCGTTGGTGACGCCGATGGCCCAGTTCAGGTTGAGGAGCCGGAGCGTCAGCGAGAGGTTGTAGGCGAGGAGCACCATGGCGCCCGGACGAGCGAGAAGCGGATGAGGGAGGCGTCGTCGACGGTGATCTTGACATGGCGGAGGTAGCCATAGGCGGGGATGAGGACGACGGCGACGAGGGCGAGGACGTCGTGTTTTAGTGTTGTGTCAAAGTTAACCTCCATTATAACCTAAGTTCAGTTATGTACTCCCTCCATTCTAAATTATTATTTTCTTTTGATTTTTTTGTACAACCTTTGACCATTCGTCTTATTTAAAAATTTATTCAAATATAAAAAAATAAATCATACTTAAAGTATATGTGATGACAAAATAAGTCACAAATAAAATAAATGATATTTGCACAAAATTTTGAATAGGGATTCCATCGTAGTGATCGGTCCAACGACGCATCCCCGAGCGAATTGGATCCACTCGTCATCAAAACTGGTGGGTGAAGGAATTATAAATATGTCATTTGCTTTCCTAATATCCAACTTATAGTGAAGTATATCATTTTTTCTTTTTTATTTATCTATGCACGGAGCAATATGTATATGTGGCCTTGATTTATTTTTATTGGATTATAAATTATAATTTTGTTTTGTTCCGTACTGAATTTAAATCATTTAAAATACTTAGGATATTCTGTTTTATAAAATTTCTAACATAAAAAAATAAAATTCAATCCAATTTTAAAAGATAAAATTCTTTTTATTAATTTTTTCTAATATACGTGCGGCAAGCTCGTGCACTGTCCTAGTTTAATGAGAAGATTTGTATCCATTAAAAGCAAGCAAGAAACAATCATTTCCTCACGTGTTCATCCTCTCAAGGTAGAGACGAGAGCCCCGACGGCTGCCGTGATCTTCCTTCTGTTTCTGCCCCCTCTCGCTGAGATGTAAGGCCTTGTTTAGAAGTTTGGATTCCGCCGTAAATGCGTCATTGTAGTATTTTATTTGTATTTATGAAAAATTATTTAAACATTGATTAATTAGGCTCAAATATTCGTCTCGCAAAGTACAACAAAACCGTGCAATTAGTTCTTGATTTCATCTACATTTAATACTCCATGCATGTGCCGACATTTTGATGTGATGATAATCTTCTTTTTACATAGTTGAATTTAAATTCAACTATGTAAAAAGAAGATTTCCATCACATCAAAATGGATTTCACCCCAACTTCAACTATGCAAAAAAAAGATTCACATCACATCAAAATATCGGCACGTGCACGGAGTACTGAATGCAGATGAAATTAAAAACTAATTACACAGTTTTGTTGTACTTTGCGAGACGAATATTTTAAGACTAATTAATCAATATTTAGATAATTATTCATAAATACAAATGAAATGGTACAGTGACGTATTTATAATAAACTTTCAACTTTAACGTTTCTAAAGTTAAACTAAGGGGGTGTTTGGTTCCCCTGACTAAAGTTTTAGTCCCGTCACATCGAAGGGAAGAATGCTAATTAGAAGTATTAAATATAGATTAATTACAAAATGCATTACATAAGCCAGGACTAATTTACGATACGAATCTATTAAGCCTAATTAGTTCATGATTAGACAATATAATGCTACAATAATAATTTGATAATTATGAGCTAATTATAGGTTAATTAGGCTTGTTAGGTTCGTCTCGTGGAGTAGATATGACTTATGTAATTAGTTTTATAATTAATTTATATTTAATGCTACTAATTGTCACTTATTTGAGGGACTAAACTTTAGTCCATAGGATCCAAACACAGCCTAAACAAGGCCTAAACAAGCGCTAAGCTTCTCTGGCGCTGGGTACACCACGCCGGCACCAAGACAAGTTGAGTGCTCTTCAAGCTTCAATTCAACAGATAGTGTACTACCTCCAGTAGTCTGCCGCCTAGTTTCCAGTGGAATCAGGCAATCAGCCGGTAACACGGTACTGAAAACGCTAAAAGAAAGAATAATTAGGTGAGGTGTGAACAGTGGATCACAGTTCACAGGCGCGCAGCCCACTACAATTATGCTACCACCGACGAAATTGAGCGATTCCAGCCTTTGGTGTCAGTTGGTAACCACTCGCCTAAAACGGCCAGCACCAAACCTACGTAGATTAGCTCCAGCTCGGCTGCTCCCAATCTCAATCTAATCACCGACAAAGATCCCGTCAAAAAGAGATAGCGATACACGATCAGATTGAAGCGCCAGAAGATGCATCCGGTAAATACCCTCTCTCTTTTTTGCGGGTACGGTAAATACCCTTTGTACGCGTGTGGGGAGCATTAGCAAGCTACATGACAGTAACGTGCATTCTATGACCTTAATTACCTTCACATTAGCCAACTATGACAATCACAAATTCTGATCCCAGGATAGTGGTGGTGGGTGCGGCGTGCCCCAGAACATAAAGTTTAGACGTACATTTGCCTACCTACTTGCAAATGTTTCACTTATATAGTATAATATAGGCGAATATTTATGTAGGCCAATATCTTAGCAATTTCAACATGGGGAACACGACTCAGCACGACACGGCCGAGAAGAGCCTCAGACGTCAGACCACAGTCCTTTACATTGTTGCTTTTGATTAGGAATGCCATTATTAGCCCCGCTCACCAACAAGATTCTGCCTTGATTTTACGCTTCATTTTTTCTCGAGTTTTCTGGATGTTTGGACTAATACTCCCTCCGTTCCAAAAAAAAACTGACGTTTAGGACAAGATTTGTGTCAAATATTGGAAATATAAATCATCAATAATTTTTAAGTAAAAACTGACGTTTAGGACAAGATTTGTGTCAAATATTGAAAATATAAATCATCAATAATTTTTAAGTTGTTGAGTTTGCAAATGTGAAAACTATATAAATAGATTTGTCTTGAAAAATACTTTCATAAAAGTATACATATATCCCTCTTTGATAAATATTTTTATAATAACAAGAGGTCAAAGTTGTGTTTTGGAGACCGTGTCGCTGTTCTAAACGTCAGTTTTTTCAGAATGGAGGGAGTAGTAGTCAGGAGGAGCTTGACACTGAATGATCCCAGAGTGTGTTGTAATTCCGCAATCAACCATGCCGGAAAAAAAGGAGGTGGGCACTGGACAGTGATGCACTACCAAGCAAATTAGCAAAAGCAAGGTGTCCACATCCATTACACATGGTCAACTGAAAACTGAAAACCAGCAATGATAGCTAGTCAAAATACAAACATGAAAGGGATGCAGCGAAGCATTGCAGGAAATGGAATGATGCGACTTACTACGCTGGAAAATCACCTGACTATCACATCGGTTTCTGGACTTCCGGTAGTATACGGTTCCTGGTATACCAGAAGCAGAGGTCAAATCAAATGTGCCAAAAAGACGAACACGGCTTACCATAGACATGCAGCAAATTTCAAACTCCAGCTGTTGCTCATTGAATTCACCAAGATTGCATTGCAGGCAAGGAAACTCCTTGAATATGGTATAAGTTAAGTAATTTGCGTTTCATCAGTAAAACACTAAAATCTGAAATCTACAAGAGGAACAAAACAATCTCACATCCCTGCAGTACATACACCGCTGTGAGCTATGTCCTGGCATTTGTAAAGTATGATCAAGATCACAGGGAGGGGTAGATCAATCGAACGTGGCGCAGCAACCGATCCTGCAGCTGAGTTCAAATCCATTTTCGTGATGGCTGCATCTCTTCATAGCTCGAATTCTTCTTCCCGGAGCACCATCTCTGCGGCCTCCTCTTCATCTTCGTCCAGAGAGAAGTAGTGGCTCTTCTCAGCCGGCCTGAATGTGTAGAACATGAACAGGTAGAACGCCAGGGTGGCCACCTCTTCTGCCAAGATGCTCACCCACCGGTACTTGTAGCTGGCAACTGTCTTGAGCGCATACACGACGATCCTTGTGAAGTACAGGTACCCAATCACCACGATGTAGAACTGCCGGAACAGAGTGAGCTTGGAGAGGTTCCGCGCCGCCTTGCCGTCAGTCTTGGACGTCTCCCTGAGCGACCGGATCGACCACACAACCGGGAAGAGCACGGCGCAGCAGCAGGCAACGTCCACGAACAGCAAGATTTGGTTCCATGTCACCCAGCTCTGCATGAATGGCCCGGTCTCCCCAATCACCGCGGCGGCAATGTTGGCGGTGACCTGGAGTGGGATCACGGCCATGAGCACCTTCTTCTCACGGTCCTGCAGGACCGGCTTCAAGAAGGACCACCCGGTGCCGACCAGCGCGATCACCGCGAACAGGACGACACCCTTCACGAGCTGGAAGAGGTAGAAGGCCACGTCCCAGCCGTGCGGCGTCCCGGTTACGCGGATGTAGTGCTGGTCCTCGGCCGCGGAAAGGCAGTAGAGCAGGCGCGCGACGAGGAGGCCGGACATGAGGTGGTGGATCTGGTGCGCCGAGGCGCGGTCGCGGGAGAGGGTGAGGTACCCCCAGGCGGCGAGGAACGCGACATAGCAGAAGGCGAAGAAGCCGTAGATGGCCGGCACGGGCGCCTGGCCGACGGGGAGGTAGTCCTTGGAGCCGTCGGCGTTGACGTTGTACATCTCGGTGCGGACGCTCATGGAGACGAGCGCCCCAGGGGCGCAGTTGGCGAAGAAGAGGGTGTACTCGTCGGGGCGGGTGACCGGGAAGGACTTGTTGTAGCGGCCGCCCTTCATGTCGTGGAAGGTGAAGAGCTTCTTCACGTAGGGGCTGGAGAGCACGCACCCGGCGCCGGCGCCACCGGAGCCGCCGTCGGGGTCTTCGCCGCCGCCGTTGGTCGCCGCGGCGCGCTTCTCCCGCGTGGGCCCCTCCTGCGCCTCGTCGATGGCGTGGAGGAGGGACTCGTCGGAGAGGAGGAAGAATCCGAGCTTCTTGGGGTCCGCCCGCGCGATGGGGGAGGAGACGGCGGCACCCGAGATGATGATCCGGACGGCGCCCGACTTGGAGAAGCCAAATTTCTCGAACATGATGGACCCGCGCGGGTCCTCCCGGAAGGACTCCGTCTTGATCTCGGCCGCCGCGGGGAAGGCGAGGGCTCCCGCTACGGCGAGGAGGAGGAGTAGGAGGAGGAAGGGAGATGCAGCCATGGCGGCAGTGGAGGCCGCGGCGAGATCTGTGGGGGGACGGTGGCGGAAGATTTGGGGACGAAAGGTGTGGGAGTGTGTCGGTCACGGGTGAAGCGTAGGAACGGCCTTTTGTGGTAGAGGGGTCAGATGCGCTTTAAGATTGGTGAGCATCTGGTGGGTGTGGTGTTGACTTCATACTTGAGCTGTTGAGCAGGTGAATGGAAAAGGAGAGTGAACTGCGTCGTCACTCGTCAGCTCGGCCGGGTCCTGTGTCGCCCGTAACGGGGCTAAAACATGTGCAGTATAATTTTGATATATGATTTAACAAATGTTACATCCGTTTCAAATTTATTATTCATTATTGACTTTTTTTCTATGACTTTTAACCATTCATCTTATTCAAAAATTTTGTCCAAATATACAAATCAACAAGTTATACTTGAAGTATATACGATGATAAGTCACGTATAAAATAAATGATACTTATGAAATTTTTTAAATAAGACGAATGGTCAAACGTTAAACGAAAAAGTCAATAACGAATAGTAATTTGGAACGGATGTAGTAACTCCTATAATAAGGGCTCCAAGTAATATCGATAATGAGATCGAATGTCAAAAGCTGATAGAGTTTCTTAAAATGAAACTTATTTATCTAGGTTTCCTCTCGACTCAGTGCATGTGTCATATTTTTTCAAATTTATTTAAGAACTTAACCGGCGTTATTATTTTAATAATAGATAACATAGGGTTTACATATGTGTATTCATACGTGTTAGCATATATGCCTTATTGATGTTTCTAAAAAATATTATTATATTTTAATTTACTGATGGAGCTAAACAACATATTTTCTCACTTTACTATCTCTTCTTTGCATCAGCAAAATCACGGGAAACTGCATGGAACAGTCTATTACATTGCCGACGCATAGCAATGTATCAGTCTTTATGTTTGGTTTACCGATTTTAAAAAATGTAGAAAAGATTATTTCTTTTTTAAAGAGGAGGGCTTATATTAAAGATGAATCAGGATACATTCAAATTACATAAATAGTAAATCTAAAAAATTTGAAAGTTAACATACGTCCTTAACAAAAGTTTCCAATTCTTCTCATTCGATCTGTTGCTGTCTTGTCGCCGGTGAAGAAACAAAGTCTGTTTTCAAGTGGCAACGGGTGCTTGAAACCCGATAGGTTTTTACTCTATTATCTATTATTAGAGCACGGGTTTGGGTCACTTTTTGTACCGTGGGTTTATTAACGGGCAAAGTATTAAACCCAGTGGGTTTGTGGGCATGGGTTTGGAAACATAAAACCCAAATCCTTGAGCCCATGATTTTTTTTTGACTCAAACATATCTATACTAAAAGGATCGAGTTATTTTGAAAACACTTGTTACCAACGAAAATCCCCCTACCCCTCACGCTAGACCTACTTGGACCCATGATCCAAGGGAAAAAAGAAAATATTGCGAAAGTTTTTTTCGGTAGAGCGAAAAACCCCGTGTGAGTTCACCTCTAGCCCCCGTTTTTTCACCCGTGTTTTCGTACCCACCTTGATTTTATTAAGAAAGCATTTTTCCTCCTCCGAATCCCACCTTTTTATTTCCGAATTCCTTCGAGACCTTCCCCACCAAGTCGCCGCAGCAGCTAGAGCGCGTCGTGGTGGGGTCTACAACCTCAATCTCCATCCAGAGCATCGGAGGCTAGGCCCGTGTGGTGAGGCGGATCGAAAACAACTCCCGACAGACTGTAAAATCAACCTAAAACAAGATTATATGGTGGCATGGCTAGACAAGATCAGTCACGTCCGCAAGATTTCCTCCATGTACAGTAACTTCGTCTCTGTCTCCTCCAGGCACAACGCAATGTTGCTGCTGTCCTGAACAGTAGAAAGGATTAGAACTCCAGCATGGGCGAGCACCACATGCGTGGCTCTCTGGACCCTCGCCGGCACGTCTGCCGAGCGGCTCCGACAGACCACGACGACGACGATGGCCAAGGCAAGGCAGGCGTCAATCAGCCTGGCACCGCCCTTGATCAATCGATGTGCACTTTGAGTGGCCTACTTGATGATGATGATGAATCTAGCACATCGTGAGAAAACAAGTAGCTAGAACGAACATACCATTGAGCAGGAGCAGCAGGGCGCAGACGGCGGTGAAAAGAAGCTTCATGTTGGGCCAAAGTGAATGTGCTCATAACCAAGAAACGTAAATTGGGACCTAAGACTGTTGATTGTGTCTTTCTTAGTTATGCTTTCCACAGTGTAGGTTATAGATTTTGAATAGTAAAATCTGGAGTACCTGACATGCATGTTGGTACAATTATGGAGTCCAGAGACGCTACATTCTTTGAGGACATTTTTCCTATGAAAGAGGAAGCTAGCACGTTGTCGGTGCTGGGATCGGTCGATCAATCCCCAGCGCCTAACAGAATGCGCTGTGTCCCGTCCCTTGACGGTTGATGCAAGAGCTAGCACGATGAGACAAGCGGTTATCCTGGTTCCGACCGTGAGGTCGTACGTCCAGCAGGGCGCGCTCGGGGCGCTGTACTATCTTGCACCGGAGTGCTTGCAGTGGGGGGCTACAAGCAAGGCGGGAGAGGAGAAGCGGTCTCCAAGTCCCTGAGGATGAGTGTGAATATCGCGTGAAGCGGTGTGTGTGATTGTGTTTCGGGTTGTTCGTGTCTTGGTCCCTTCTCCCTTCCTCCATCGCTCCCTTCCTCCTTTTATAGATCAAGGAGAGAAAGGAGGGGGGGAAGTTTACAAGTACGAGTGTGATGTGTGCTACAGAGATGCGCACTGGAGAGTATGGCGCCGGGCGTGCCATTGTCCTTGACCCTGGCAGAGGGTTTATGGCGAGCCCCGTCTTCCGGGGGCGTCGTGGCCGTCCCTGTGCTTGTCCTGGAGCGGCTTCGAGGGGTGTCGTCGCTGTAGTCCATGTTCAGCTGCTCGTCGCTGGTTGACTTCGAGGGCGGGGCAGGTGAGGAAGGACCGGAGTTGGCGGTACAGGGGTCGGTATGGTGGCTGCCGTCAACCACAGTGCGTGGCGTACTCGGTTCACCAGGGGATGGTCGAGAGTTGGCGGATTTGACCCGGCGTTCGTCATCACCAGGCCACGCCTGACCGGAGTCTGTACTCGGTCGCTGTTTAGACATTCGTTCGAGGGTTCCCCATGCTCATTCGAGGGGTGTCCCGGGGGGAAGAGACGGGAGCAGGTGGAACAGTGCTGCGGAATGACGCCTGCCAGTCTGCACAGGGTCTTGCGCAGTGCCGCGTGCGTCCGCACAGTGCCGGTGAGGACGCACAGTGACTGGAGCAGGTGGAACAGTGAGCTCTGCGGTGTCAGTGGCGTGGCGTGGGGAAAGATTGCCTTTTGACTTTGGCGCTCGCTTGATGGGGCGGGCATTAAGTGCCGTTGTCGGTTGGGGCGCCGTGTTGAGTAGAGAGTTGGCCTCGAGCGAGGCGGAGTCGACTCGCCCGCTCGAGGGAGCGCGCAACCCTCGAGCGAGGCGGGTTTTGCGTCGTGCCTGCTCGAGGGTGCGCGGCCCTCGAGCGAGGCGGAGACGGGGGGTAGCGACTTGGGTCCTCCCGACAGGCGAGCTCGGACGACCGTTCTTGGGCCGCGATAGGCTGTGACGGGCCGAGCTGCCTGGCCGGGCCTTCCGGGCTGTCGATGATTCGGCCTTTCGTGGCATATCGTTTTTTGAGGGTGATTACCCCGATGATTAGGGGACCCCCTGGATTTGTCCCCGATAGTAGCCCCCGAGCCTCTGCCGTACTAAGGATTAGTCGGGCAGAGGCTGATGGTTCGCGGGATCGTTCCCGGGCATTCTGCGGGGATTACCCCTTCTCGGTTATGCACGTTCTTCCGTGGGGGCGCGCGAGCGCACCCGCGGGTGTAGCCCCCGAGCCCTTGGAGGAGTGAGTTCACTCGTGCAAGGGCTTTGACTTTCGAGGGTTGTGTCAGTCGCTCCCCTTTCGATGTGGCAGGGGCGAGACCGAGTTATACGGAATTCGGGGGGTGGACCCTGCACGGCTTTGATGTTTTTCGCGCATAAGAGGAGGAGGAGATGCTGCAAGGAGCCCCCGAGCTCCTGGCCCACGCGGAGGCGATCGGAGGGGCTTCTTGTCTTTGAGTTGCGACCCTCGCTTCCCCTTCGCGGGGGAGAGGGGTGAGGTCATCCGTGCAACCCTCGAGTCGGGCAGCGTACACGGATGCCTCGGTGAGCTGTTAGCGGGTAGTTCAAGTGGACGTCCGTGCCCCGTTCGCTAGGGGTCGGCTCGCGGTCCGGAGACACGTCCATGTAGCGCTTGCAAAGGTTTGCTAGGTGGGGCTCGGTCCCTTTCGCAGGGACCGAGGGCGCGAATGCTCTCCCTCGTTGGGATCCCCCCACTAGCTGCCTCTGTCCGGCCTTGAACACAACAGGGGCGTCCCCAAACTTCGCGTTCGGGGAAAAGTCCGTTGGACACGCCCGAATCGTCCCTGACTCTGTTGATCTGGAGTGCCTGTCGAACCCTTTCGAGGGCCAAGCTTCGTACTCCTGATCAGTAGGGCCTCGCGAAAGGTGCAGGTCACCTTCGAGCGGCGGGCTCGAGGGGTGGTCGAGCGTGACCGGCGGCCTTCGCACCGCTTAATCTGGGGCGCCCGTCAAACCTTTTCGAGGCCTGGTTTTCGAGTCCCTGATCAGTAGCGTCCTGCGCCTCGAGGCGGAGGGGGTCGTTGTCTTTCCTGGGAAGGAATCCGACGGTTAAGTCGTTCAGGCCCGCGCACGACCGCTGGCGGGCGTGGTCGTGGCTGACGTGGCGTGGAGTGGGCGAGATGGGCGCAGTGGGCGCGCCTTTTTAGGCGGAGTTGGCGTGCGCCGGGGGGAGGCGAGGCGACGGGCGGTCAGGCGCCACTGTTGCGCCGTTTCGTTTTGCCGCGCCGCAGTAAATGCCGCCGCCCACGCGTGCCGCTCCGCGGAAAAAAAAGGGGAGGGGGGGTCCCCGGTTGTCAGCGTCGTGCCATGCGTGGGTTTGGCCCGTTGCCAGTGGGTTGGCGTGCTGCGGCCGCACTTCGCGTGCGTTCTTCGGACCGAGCGGTCGGGCCGCTGTTTGATGGTGTGGTCGAACGGGCGCGTCTTTTGTGATGAGGCGCCATGTACGGGTAGGATCTAAGGCGACGTGACGGTTTTGGACGTCTGTCGTGCCGTCCCACCTCGTGGCCTACTGGATAAACGTGGTTTCCCGCCCTGGGATGGTTTTCCACACGGGCGGGCCCGATTATCAGTGGCTTGAACTGGCTTCCCTATTTAGGTGCCTGTGGGTGACTACCTTTGACCCGGTCCGCTCGCCTGGTCCGCGGCTGATTCGCTCGTGGTTCATTGGGCGTGAGAACCGTACCGCGGGCAGGCTGAGTCAAGGAGGCGGTCAAGGTTGCCCACGTGATACGGCTGGTAGCTCGCATCCGCACGCGAATCTCGCGATCACCCACCCACGGGAGTAACAGTCGCGACCCCTGGGCGCCTATAAAGGCAATCGTCCAGGCGGGGGAGAGGATCATCACCGGGTTTTTGTGTAGCTCATCAGGTATGCAGAGTTGCAAACTTCATCCTCCCGATGGGTTTGAGAGTGGGAGTAGAGTGGTCCGGGGTTTCGTCCCCGGCGCGCGCCATTGATGCCAGAAGAAAGTCGACGAGAGGAGGTGGGCATGCTGCGGGAAAGGAGCAGGGCGTCGCACTCCTCACCGGGGAGGCGGTGACCTTGCCGGTGGCGAGGCGCCGCAAGGACGTTGCGGCGGGCGCTTCGTTCGCTAGGAAACTAGCGGAAGGCGTTCGCCGGTCGTCGTCCTTGCGAGGGCATTCATCGACGGCAGGGCGCGAAGGCATGCCTTGTCCGGCGGTCAAGTGGTCCAGCGTCCTTCGTCCCGCAGCCGCCCGACCATCGGGTTCTTCGGTTAGCTGGGTGCCAGAAGAAAATCGACGAGAAAGTTGTGGAGACTGGTTCTCGTGATAGTGTGCTGGCCGGCTAGCTGAAGTAGTACGAGAGCCCCGTTAGGGTGGCTCCGGTCTTTGTATCTTTAAAACGGCCTATGGCCGAGTGTAATTTTTCATCGTGATCTCGCCATTCGCGGCGTGTAAGGAATGAATCCTGTTTGTGCCTAACCTTTTCATGGGTTTGCACGATCTCGTATTTGCGTTGAAAGTTTTCGTGCGGAATTGTGCCTTTTCTCATGATTTAGGAACGACTTTTGCCAAGGAGTTCGTTTTCGTGAGTGACTTGAGCGTTGAGCGACGGGGGGGATGCTGTGGCCTTTCGAGGGCGTAAGCAGTCCCACGACCCTGCCAACCGTCCTCTGTAGTAACTCACGCCTTGCTTTTAGTCTTCCTCGATCTTTGAGGGGAAAGGACTAATAGCGCTTTCTGGGTTTCGACCGAAGGAAAATCAGACCCTTCTCGCGATCTCTGGGATGCCGAGTCCGTCTCCGCGAGTTCCTGCAATGATTTCGGGAGTTTGGTCCCGTATTTTCGCGGTTAGCAGCATGACAAATAAGGGCGTTCGGATTTAGTTAGGGTTTTGCAACCGAGGTTTCGTTTGTTTGGCGTGCCGCGCCTTCCTCTTAACTCGAGATCGGTTTCGGCAGGGGAACACCAGTAACTTTGGCGTCGAGTGGCGAGGGGGGTGCCGTAGCCTTCGGGGGCGTGGGCGGTCCCACGACTCTGCCGACTCTTAGCCGCGGTAGACTCGTGCCTTGCTTTCACCTTTCTGGATTTAAGGAGGAAAGGCTTGGCAGCCTGGTTAATCGTTCTATTGTGCTGCTCTTGGTCTTGGAGAGATTTTGGCCGGGTATTTCGAATCCGCAAGTAATTAAGGCATGGAGTGGAGAGGGAGATGCCGTATCCCTTCGAGGGCGTAGGCGGTCTCACGGCTCAGCCGGCTCTAGCTTTAGTTAGCTCGCGTCCCGCATCTTTCTAGGCGCCTCGAGTTTTAGCACAATTTTCGAAAATTGGGACGATTTAGGGAGGGTAAACCCCCCTGCAGCCCCCGAGGGGGGCTTGGCTTTATTTGAAAATAGAACCAAGTCCCCCTTGTTTGTGTTGTTAGCAACAATGTTTTCATGTTTTTCGCAAACTCTTTATTATTGTTAACTAAGAACATGAAGTATTTACAAGAAATACTGAGAGTTTTAAGGATAGAAGCGACGTAGCTGTTGGATGTTCCAGGCGTTGGTGAAGACCTCGCCCTTCTCGTTCGCCAGCTTGTAAGTGCCGGGTTTGAGGACCTTGGCGATGATGAACGGTCCTTCCCATGGCGGAGTGAGCTTGTGGCGCTCTCGGTTGTCCTGGCGTAGTCTTAGCACCAGGTCCCCTTCGTGGAGGTCCCGACGCCGTACCTTCCGAGCTTGGCATCACCGAAGCGATTGTTGGTAGCGTGCTGAGTGAAGCAACGCTACGTCGCGAGCCTCGTCCACCTGGTCCAGCGAGTTCTCGCGGTCCCGCTGGTTTCGGTCTTCCTGGTAGGCCTTAAGCCTCGGAGACCCGTACTCCAGGTCTGTTGGGAGGACGGCTTCGGCGCCATAGACGAGGAAGAACGGGCTGAAGCCCGTGGCCCTGCTTGGGGTTGTCCTGAGACTCCAGATCACTGATGGCAGCTCAGCAACCCACTTCCGGCCAAACTTGTTCAACTTGTTGAAGATTCTTGGCTTCAGGCCTTGTAGTATCATGCCGTTGGCACGTTCTACTTGGCTGTTCGTTTGTGGATGTGCCACGGCCGACCAATCAACGCGAATGTGATGGTCGTCGCAGAACTCCAAGAACTTCTTGCCGGTGAATTGGGTGCCGTTGTCAGTGATGATCGAGTTGGGTACCCCGAATCGGTGGATGATGTCGGTGAAGAACATCACGGCCTGCTCGGATCTGATGCTGGTGATGGCCCGGACCTCGATCCACTTCGAGAACTTGTCGATGGCTACCAACAAGTGGGTGAATCCCCCGGGCGCTGGGCGGAAGGGCCCCACGAGATCCAACCCCCAGACCGCGAAAGGCCATGTTACAGGGATGGTCTGCAGGGCGTGCGCCGGGAGATGCGTCTTTCGTGCGTAGAACAGGCACCCTTCGCAGGTGCGCACGACCTCGTTCGCGTCGGACACCGCGGTGGGCCAGTAAAAGCCTTGCCGGAATGCGTTACCCACGAGGGTGCGCGGCGCTGCGTGGTGTCCGCACGCCCCGGCGTGGATGTCGCGGATCAACTGCCTTCCCTCGGGGATGGGGATGCATCGCTGCAAGATCCCTGAGGCGCTGCGCCTGTACAGCTCGCCGCCGACCGAGACGAAGGTCTTGGCCCTTCTGGCGATGCGGCGCCCCTCGGTTCGGTCCGAGGGCAGCTCCCCGCGGTCGATCCACTCGAGGTACGGATCACGCCAGTCTCGTGGTCGCGTGCCTTCGTCGATTTCCATGGCCTCGGCCGAAGAGATTTCAGCGTCGAGGGCTTCGAGCCCCTCTTTCGAGGGGTCCTCTTCCATGGGCTCGACTCCCGCAGCCCCCGAGGGTATCCCGTGGGCTACGGCCTTTGATTCGAAGCTGACGGAGGGGCGGTCGAGGTCGCGGGCGAAGACGTTCGGAGGAACGGCGATTCGCTCTGACGCGATCTTGGCCAGCTGATCCGCTTCCTCGTTGTATTTGCGCACGATATGGTTCAGCTCGAGGCCACAGAATTTGTCCTCGAGACGACGAACCTCGTTGCAATACGCCTCCATCTTTTCGTCGCGGCAGCTTGCGTTCTTCATCACTTGGTCGATGACCAACTGAGAATCTCCCCGGACATCGAGGCGTTTGACGCCAAGGTCGATGGCGACACGGAGCCCAGCGAGGAGGGCTTCGTACTCCGCCATGTTGTTCGACGCTGGGAAGTGCAAGCGAACCGCGTACCGGATATGTTCTCCGAGGGGTGAGACGAAGAGGAGGCCCGCGCCTGCCCCGGTTTTCATCACCGACCCGTCGAAGTACATGGTCCAGCATTCGGCCTGGATCTGCGGCGGTGGAAGTTGGACGTCGGTCCACTCAGCGACGAAATCCGCTAAGGTTTGCGATTTTATCGCCTTTCGCGGTGCGTAGGAGAGAGTCTCCCCTACGAGCTCCATAGACCACTTCGCTATTCTACCCGAGACGTCCGGGTTGCGGATTATCTCCCCCAAAGGGAAAGATGAGACCACGGTGACCGGGTGGGCCTCGAAGTAGTGTCGCAGCTTTCGACGCGCGAGCACTACAGCGTAGATTAGCTTCTGGATCTGTGGATACCGCATCTTGGTTTCGGTCAGCACCTCGCTGACATAGTACACCGGCCTCTGGACCGGCAGAGCGTGGCCCTCCTCTATCCTTTCCACAATGACGACGGCGCTGACAACTTGCGTTGTCGCAGCCACATATAGGTAGAGAGGCTCACCGTTCCGCGGCGGCGTGAGGATGGGTGCGCGTGCGAGCGACGCTTTTAGCCCGTCGAGGGCTTTTTGGGCTTCGGGGGTCCATGAAAAGCGTTCGTGCTTTTTTAGGAGCCGGTACAAAGGTAAGCCCTTTTCACCAAGTCGAGAGATGAAGCGGCTGAGAGCTGCAAGGCAGCCCAGTACCCTTTGCACCCCTTTGAGGTCCCGGATTGGCCCCATTCGTTCCAGGGCCGAGACTTTCTCGGGGTTGGGTTCGATGCCTCGCTGGGAGATGATGAAACCCAATAGCATGCCTCGCGGCACCCCGAATACGCACTTTTCCGGATTCAACTTTACCCCGTTCGCCCGGAGGCAACCGAACGTGATTTGCAAATCGTTGACCAGATCGTTCGCCTCTCTGGTTTTCACAACGATATCGTCGACATATGCCTCAATGGTCCGCCCGATGTGGCTTCCGAAAACGTGTTGCATACATCGCTGGTATGTAGCTCCAGCGTTTCGGAGGCCGAACGGCATAGTGACGTAGCAAAACATGTCAAACGGGGTGATGAAAGAAGTCGCGAGCTGGTCGGACTCTTTCATCTTGATTTGATGATAACCGGAATAAGCATCAAGAAAGCATAGCAATTCACATCCAGCGTTGGAGTCTATTATCTGATCTATTCTAGGCAGAGGAAATGGAACCTTAGGGCATGCTTTGTTTAAACCGGTGTAATCTACACACATGCGCCATTTTCCGTTTTTCTTCTTAACTAGAACAGGATTAGCAAGCCAGATTGGGTGAAATACCTCTTTGATGAATCCGGCTTGCAGGAGTTTGTGCACCTCATCCCCGATGGCGCGGCGCCTTTCCTCGTCGAACCGCCGCAGTCGCTGTACCACCGGCTTGGAGTGTGGCTTGATGTCGAGGCTGTGCTCGGCGACCTCCCTCGGGATCCCCGGCATGTCCGAGGGTCTCCACGCGAAAATGTCGGCGTTGGCGCGGAGAAAGTCGATGAGCACTGCTTCCTATTTGGGGTCGAGGGTGGTGCTGACCCTCAACGCCTTGCCCTCGGGGGCAGCGGGGTCGAGGGGCACCGCTTTGGTGTGTTCCGCAGCCTCGAAGGTGCCCGTGTGCCTTTTGGTGGAGTCGATGGCCTCGTTCGCCATCTTCTCCAAATCCGCCACCAGGGTCTCACTGTAGGCGAGCGCTTCCGCGCCCTTGACGCACTCGACGTCGCACGTATAGGCGTGCTCGTACGACGATCCCACGGTGATGACGCCCTTTGGCCCTGGCATCTTCATCTTGAGGTAGGCGTAGTTGGGGACCGCCATGAACTTGGCATAGCACGGTCGCCCGAAAATGGCGTGGTACGCTCCTGGGAATCCCACCACCTCGAAGGTGAGGGTCTCCCTCCGGAAGTTCTCGGGAGTACCGAAGCAAACGGGCAGGTCGATCTGCCCGAGGGGTTGGACCCGTTTTCCCGGCGCGATGCCGTGGAACGGCGCCTTGCTTGGCCTCAGCTGGTTCGTGCCGATGCCCATGAGCTCTAGGGTGTGGACGTAGAGGATGTTGAGGCTGCTGCCCCCGTCCATCAGCACCTTGGAGAATCGCGTGTTGCCGATGACGGGGTCGACGACAAGCGGATAGCGCCCTGGATTCGGGACATAGTCCGGATGGTCCTCGCGGCCGAAGGAGATAGTCTCGTCCGACCAGGCGAGGTAAGTTGGCGTCGCGGGGTGAACGGAGAAGACCTCTCGGCGTTCACGTCTCTGTTCCCGGGACGTCGCGTTCACGGTGGGCCCCCCCACGATGAAGAATACATTCTCCACATGAGGGAACTCGTCGTTGCCGCCATCGCCCGTATCCTTCTTCGGGCCATCCTCCTTCGCGGAGGTGCGCCTGAAGTAGCCCTTGATCATCCCACACTGTTCGAGGGTGTGGGTGACAGGGCCCTTGTGGTACGGGCATGGCTTCTTCAGCATCTCGTCGAACAGGCCTCCCCCCTTAGGGGGGCCCCGAGGGCCTTTGCGGCCTCGCTCGACCACGAGGGCGTCGTCAGAGTCTTCGCCCTGCCGCCGCTGCTGCGCGGCTTGCCGGGGCCCCTTGCCTTTACTGCCCCGTTTCTGCTTCTTCGTCTTGGCCTTGGGTTTGCTGCCCTCCGCGGGCAGCTCCTCCGCGCGCTTCCCCTTGGTCTTGCCGTCGAAGATCGCCCCGACAGCCTCCTCTCCAGAGGCAAAGTTGGTGGCGATGTCGAACAGAGCGTTGACACTGGTGGGATGGTTTCGCCCCAGCTCGCGCACCAGCTCTCGACAGGTCGTGCCTTCGAGGAAGGCGTGGATGATTTCGGAGTCACCCACGCTCGGGAGCTCGGTGCAGCGCTTGGAGAAACGGCGGATGAAGTCCCTCAGTGGCTCGCCGGCCGCCTGCCGGCACCCGCGCAGGTCCCAGGAGTTTCCGGGGTGCACGTATGTGCCCTGAAAGTTACCCACGAACATCATGACCAGGTCGTCCCAGACGTGGATTTGGTTCGCGGGTAGGTGTTCGAGCCACGTCCGCGCCGAGTCCGCGAGATGAAGCGGGAGGTTGCGGATGATCATGGCATCGTCGGTGGCCCCGCCCAACTGGCAGGCTAGGCAATAGTCGTTGAGCCACGTCTCGGGTTTCGTCTCACCCGAATACTTGGTGATGGTGGTTGGTTGGCGAAAACGCGGCGGGATGGCGGCCGAACGGATCTTCCGGCTGAACACCGGGGTTCCCGGGGGTTCCGGCGTCGGGCTTCTGTCCTCCTCGCTGTCATAGCGGCCTCCCCGTCGGGGGTGCCTGCTGCGGGGAGGCGCCGTGTCCTGCCTCTTCCTGTTCAGGACGTTGCGCGTGTCGCCATCGTCGACGGCGCCCCGCGTGTCCACAAGTCGGTCCTTCGCGGACCTCCTTGTTTCGCCATCGCCGGCCACGAGCGCCCTTCCGTCGTTCGTTGGGCGGCGAGGCGTCCACGCACCCCTGGGTGGGGTGTGGATGGATTGCTCCTTATCCCACTTGCCGCCTCCGGCTCTCGAACTGTCCTGGTGGCGCATGCGGGAGGCGGAACTTTTCGCTTGTTGAACGGCCGCTTCTTCGACAAGGGCCTGCACCTGGCGCCGCATGCTGCGTGCTTCTGGTGTCGATGGTTTGGGCATGGCCCGAATCAGGGTTGCTGCGGCGACGAGCTTCTGGCTTGCTCGTGGCGGCATGGCAGGACCGGCGTCGTCGCCGTCACCCATGATGCGCGCTTGAGCAATACGCCCGGCAGCTCGTGCGCGTTCGCCGCGTTTGGGCTGCCAGGCTTCCAGGGCTGCGCGCAGCTCCTGTACCTGTTGGCGCTCCTGTTGGAGCTTGGCTTCCAGCTCTTGCACCTGCGCAAGCTGTGCCTGCGCGAGTGCGGCATCGCTCGCTGGCTCGGCGGGCGCCGGTGGTGGTTCGGCGTGTCCGGCCCCGTCGCGCGTCTCTTCATCCTCTCCCACGGACTCTACTTCGCCGTCGAGGACGAAGCATTCCCGCATGGGGTCATATTCCCCCTCGCTGGAGTCGTCGGAGCAGGTGAGGCAGAAGTCCGCGATGGCCTGGAAGGAGATAAGGCCTTCGCGGTCGCGCAACCCTGAGTAGTCCAAGTTCGGGTGCTCCTGCCCGTGCGCGCTCTCTTCGTCATCCGACTCGGACTGGGGTCCACCGGGTGAGGAAATGTTGAGGCCGCGGATCGAACCCAGCTGGTGACCCGGCGAATCCTCGTGCGCGTTCGGGTGGGCGCTGATTGCCGCGGAGTAGCTTGCGGCTGCGTTGTTCATCCCGTGGGGGAGCTGCGCCGGCCCGACCACATTTTCCCAGCGTCCTCCCTCCGTGGGAGCCGCCGGCGGGGGTCCGCCCCCTTGAAATGTGGCGGTGGGCTGGAGTAGCAGGTGTGCGTCCCAGTCGGGGAGGACGATGCGTGGGGCGACGCGCCGCTCCACGCGAATCTGCAGCTTGCGCGGCATACGACGTCTCCCGAGTTGGGATGGCGTTAGTGGTGTCGGGGTGACGGGCGTCATGTTGGGCGGCCTGGAGGCGAGCCGCATGAGGACGCCCTCACCGGTCGCCTCGAACTCCAGGCTCCCAAACATGATCCGGTACCCGCGCGGAAGCGGGCCAGGGGACCCCGGGGCGGATTGTGGCGACATGGCCTTGGCGTGGCCTGCCGTCAAGGGAACTGATCGGGCGAGGTTGATCACAGCGCACCCCCTACCTGGCGCGCCACTGTCGGTGCTGGGATCGGTCGATCAATCCCCAGCGCCTAACAAAATGCGCTGTGTCCCGTCCCTTGACGGTTGATGCAAGAGCTAGCACGATGAGACAAGCGGTTATCCTGGTTCCGACCGTGAGGTCGTACGTCCAGCAGGGCGCGCTCGGGGCGCTGTACTATCTTGCACCGGAGTGCTTGCAGTGGGGGGCTACAAGCAAGGCGGGAGAGGAGAAGCGGTCTCGAAGTCCCTGAGGATGAGTGTGAATATCGCGTGAAGCGGTGTGTGTGATTGTGTTTCGGGTTGTTCGTGTCTTGGTCCCTTCTCCCTTCCTCCATCGCTCCCTTCCTCCTTTTATAGATCAAGGAGAGAAAGGAGGGGGGAAGTTTACAAGTACGAGTGTGATGTGTGCTACAGAGATGCGCACTGGAGAGTATGGCGCCGGGCGTGCCATTGTCCTTGACCCTGGCGGAGGGTTTATGGCGAGCCCCGTCTTCCGGGGGCGTCGTGGCCGTCCCTGTGCTTGTCCTGGAGCGGCTTCGAGGGGTGTCGTCGCTGTAGTCCATGTTCAGCTGCCCGTCGCTGGTTGACTTCGAGGGCGGGGCAGGTGAGGAAGGACCGGAGTTGGCGGTACAGGGGTCGGTATGGTGGCTGCCGTCAACCACAGTGCGTGGCGTACTCGGTTCACCAGGGGATGGTCGAGAGTTGGCGGATTTGACCCGGCGTTCGTCATCACCAGGCCACGCCTGACCGGAGTCTGTACTCGGTCGCTGTTTAGACATTCGTTCGAGGGTTCCCCATGCTCATTCGAGGGGTGTCCCGGGGGGAAGAGACGGGAGCAGGTGGAACAGTGCTGCGGAATGACGCCTGCCAGTCTGCACAGGGTCTTGCGCAGTGCCGCGTGCGTCCGCACAGTGCCGGTGAGGACGCACAGTGACTGGAGCAGGTGGAACAGTGAGCTCTGCGGTGTCAGTGGCGTGGCGTGGGGAAAGATTGCCTTTTGACTTTGGCGCTCGCTTGATGGGGCGGGCATTAAGTGCCGTTGTCGGTTGGGGCGCCGTGTTGAGTAGAGAGTTGGCCTCGAGCGAGGCGGAGTCGACTCGCCCGCTCGAGGGAGCGCGCAACCCTCGAGCGAGGCGGGTTTTGCGTCGTGCCTGCTCGAGGGTGCGCGGCCCTCGAGCGAGGCGGAGACGGGGGGTAGCGACTTGGGTCCTCCCGACAGGCGAGCTCGGACGACCGTTCTTGGGCCGCGATAGGCTGTGACGGGCCGAGCTGCCTGGCCGGGCCTTCCGGGCTGTCGATGATTCGGCCTTTCGTGGCATATCGTTTTTTGAGGGTGATTACCCCGATGATTAGGGGACCCCCTGGATTTGTCCCCGACACACGTCTAGTCATGAACTGTCTATTAATAAAGAACCTAGAGAACCTATTGTTTTGATAGAACACAATGAAGACACACATGTGGAAAATCCTGAGGAGGATGATAGTGAAGCTCTCAGAAGGAGCAAGAGACAGAGGACTGCAAAGTCCTTTGGTGATGATTTCATTGTGTACCTCGTGGATGACACCCCTAGAACCATTGAAGATGCATATTCCTCTCCAGACGCTGACTATTGGAAGGAAGCAGTTCGGAGTGAGATGGAGTCTATTATGTCTAATGGTACTTGGGAAGTCGTGGAACGTCCGTATGGGTGCAAACCTATAGGATGCAAGTGGGTGTTCAAGAAAAATCTTAGGCCTGATGGTACTATTGAGAAGTACAAGGCAAGGCTAGTGGCTAAGGGATATACTCAGAAAGAATGAGAGGACTTCTTTGACACTTACTCGCCGGTTGCCCGATTGACCACCATTCGAGTACTGCTCTCTCTAGCAGCTTCCCATGGTCTTCTCATTCATTAGATGGACGTTAAGACAGCTTTCCTAAATGGAGAGTTGGAGGAAGAGATCTACATGGATCAGCCAGAAGGTTTTGTAGTGGAATGTCAAGAAGGAATGGTGTGTAAGTTAATAAAGTCTTTGTATGGCCTTAAGCAAGCTCCTAAGCAGTGGCATGAGAAGTTCGACAGAACTTTAACGTAAGTTGGCTTTGTTGTGAATGAAGCCGACAAGTGTGTACTATCGCTATGGTGGGGGCGAAGGAATGATCTTGTGTTTGTATGTAGATGACATACTGATATTTGGGACAAGCCTTAATATGATTAAGGAAGTCAAAGAGTTTTTGTCTCAGAGTTTTGAGATGAAAGATTTGGGAGAGGCTGATGTGATCCTAAATATTAAGCTAGTGAGAGAAGGTGATGGTGGGGTTGTTCTCACACAATCCCACTATGTGAAGAAGGTCTTGAGTCGTTTCGGCTATAATGATAGCAATCCAGCTCCAACACCTTATGATGCTAGTAAAATATTACGGAAGAACAAAAGAATAATGAGAGATCAGCTGAGATACTCCCAGATCATTGATTCACTGATGTACCTAGCCAGCGCTACGAGACCCGATATCGTGTTCGCTGAGAGCAAACTGAGTCGGTTTGTGTCAAATCCGGGAGATGCTCATTGGGAAGCTCTTGAACGGGTAATGCGTTTTCTGAAAGGTACTGTGGACTATGGAATTCACTATATCGGGTACCCTAGAGTAGTGGAGGGTTACAGTGATTCAAACTGAATATCCGATGCAGATGAGATTAAAGCCACAAGTGGATATGTGTTCACACTTGGAGGTGGCACTGTCTCACTGCATTGGACACCGCCACTATTGAGGCCGAATGGCTTCGTGATCTCCTTAGGGATTTGCCGGTAGTTGAGAAACCGATACCGGCTATTCTCATGAACTGTGATAATCAAACTGTGATTGTCAAGGTGAACAGTTCAAAGGATAACATGAAGTCCTCTAGGCATCTAAAGAGGCGGCTGAAATCTGTCAGGAAAATGAGAAACTCCGGAGTGATAGCCTTGGACTACATCCAAACAGCTAAGAACCTGGCAGATCAATTCACAAAGGGTCTTTCACGTAACGTGATAGACAATGCATCCAGGAAATTGGGCTTGAGACCCATGTGTGTTACTCAGTAGTGGTAACCTGTCCTATGTGACCGGAGATCCCGTGAATTAGGATGGTGAAACAAGCTATTGTTTAACTGAGAGAAGAGAACCTTTGAAAATGGCTCATTCCAATGGAGGTGCATTTCTTTTCTAAGTCTGTATGGCAGGTTGGTGAAAACATTAATGTGATCCGAGTGGCTCAATGAGGGCAAAGATGTTGACCTACAGAACATCTCAAAGGATTGCACCTATATGGGTTCGATTGCTAGTCACAATCTATGAGATAGGGTGATCTCTAGATACCCATGAAAGGCACGAAGTATGACTTATACGCTCCAACCCGAGGGAATGCTTACAACAGTCTAGTACTGACAAAGGGGCTCTAGTCAAGCTTGTTTGCACAAAACTGTCAATTCAAGGCATAGTCCATTGGTCAGTTGTGAACAAGTGTAGCTCTTGCCCCAGGTGGATGTTCAACTTAACAGTCCCCGCCATGAGGCCAGTATATCAAAACAACAGTTGAGTCGAGAGTATTTTCTTGTGTACCTTGAAATTCTTGGTGGGGATTGTTAGATTAATTGGGCCTTGGCCCATTTAAGTCTCAATTAATCAAAGAATTAAAGGTCCACTAAAAAATACTAGGGAATTAAATCCCCGATGGAGAGTCAACGGGAATCCTAACCAACTTAAATGGTGGACCAACCGTGGACCACTTGTGAAGTTGGTAAAAGGAGAAGGGCGTGCCGTGCGCGCGCGCTCGCTCGCCTCGCCGAGCCGGGCCGTGGCCGTGCCGTGCTGTGTCGTGCCGAGCCGAGCCGCTCTGCGTGTGTTGTGTGATGAACCTTTTGCCACAAATGACATTGATTGAGTCTTAAACGTTACCAGTAATTGCCGATTTGATGGCTGAGAGTAACTGATGACGTTTAATGGCATTATTGGGCTGACCAGTAACTGAAGTAATTATGGCCATTGCTGCCTCCAAGCAGTGTCCAGGTTCATCCCCCCTTCCTCCTCTCGTCGCCTATATAAGAGGGGCTCTCTCCCACAGCCATGACACACTCTCCTATGCCCTCTCTGGTACTCCTTTCAGGAGACCTCTCACTTTCTCCCTCTGTTGTTCTGCTGCTCTCTTGCATTCCCGATGCAAGCCTTACGCGCACATTGCTTGCGTGAGCAGAAGCCTCCAAACCCTCCCTGCCTTCAGATCCTGCTCGGGATAGGCAGACGATAAGGTTTTTGGGGAGCGTACGAGTACGCGACTGCTCACTGCTGTGAACGACTACTTCCTGGTGTCCGGCTTCGTCAACCAGAACGACTACTTCCTGGTGGTCGGCTTCATCAACCAGAACGACTACTTCCTGGTGACCGTCTTCCTCACGCGAACAACTACGTCCCGGTGGCCGTTCGAGGGACTTCAATGCTACGACTCGCCACTGCATCGAATCAGATCGACTACTTCGAGCAAGGCCAGTCGAGGATGGTTAACACTATTCCTCCAGCTGGTGACGGCGCATCCGGTGCCTCCGGTACCGGCCCCGCCTCCGGGTACATCCTGAACATCGCTTTGTTCTGGTTTTGGTTTCTCATGCTGTTCATGTTATTTAAGAGATTTAACTTGAACACTCGCACATGTTTTGTTATCACTGGATCACTCACTGTTGTCATGAATTTGTTGATAATTTCTGGAATTAAAATATACCGAATGATGCCTAAATTTCTAACACTAAGATCGCTGCTATTCAGAATCTGTCGCAACCCAAGAACAAGAAAGACGTGATGAAACTCACGGGAATGATAGCAGCCTTAAGCTGGTTTATCAGCAAGCTAGGTGAACGAGGCGCCCCCTTCTTCAAGCTTTTGAAGAAGGCCGACAACTTCGAGTGGACGTCAGAAGCCGACCAAGCGTTGGCCGACCTCAGGGCCTTCCTGGTGACTCCACCGGTGCTCACCGGACCAACCAAGGAAGAGTCGTTCCTACTATATATAGCAACAACTACCTACGTTGTCAGCGCGGTCTTAGTCGTGGAGCGATAAGAAGAAGACCACACATACCCCATTCAGCGACTAGTCTACTACGTCAGTGAAGTGCTGGCCGACTCCAAGATCTGCTACCAGCACCCACAGAAGTTGCTATACGCGCTCCTGATCTTCTCGAGGAAGCTGTGTCGTTACGTCCAGGCACACCCAATCCAGGTGGTGTCCAACTTCCCACTCAGAGAAATCCTCCGTAACTGTGACATCAACGGCCGAGCGGTGAAATGGGCCGTGGAGCTTGGCGAGTTCGACATTACTTTCAAGTCAAGGCAATCGATCAAGTCACAAGTGTTGGCCGACTTCGTAGCAGAATGGATAGAGATCCAGGCGCCGACCCTGACAGAGCCACCCGAGCACTGGACCCTGTACTTCGACGGCGCCCTCAACCTCGAAGGAGCTGGGGCTGGCGTGCTTTTTATCTCCCGAGAGGGCAAGCACCTAAAGTACGTCCTGCAAATCCACTACAAGGCAACCAACAATGGCGCCCAGTACGAGGCGTTGATCCACGGCCTCAGGATAGCAACAACGCTCGGAATCAAATGCCTGGTCTGCTATGGAGATTCGAAGGTCGTTATCCAGCAGGTCAACAAGAATTGGGACTGCACCAAAGGCACGATGGACGCCTAATGCGCCGAGGTCCGCAAGCTCGAAGCCCACTTCTACGGGCTCAAGTTCCACCACGTCGTGAGAAGGCAAAGTTGGGGTTTTATAATTAATACGTCACTGTAGCATTCAGTTTGTATTTGTGAATAATTATCCAAACATTGATTAATTAGGCTCAAAATGTTCGTCTCGTAAAGTATAACAAAACTGTGCAATTAGTTTTTGATTCCATCTACATTTAGTACTCCATGCATGTGCCGATATTTTAATGTGACGATAATCTCTTTTTGCATAGTGAAATTTAAGGGTGAAATTTAGGAACTAAACAAGGCCCGACAAGGACCCAAAGCATGTTTTTTGGTGGGTGTTGTCCTCGTGCATGTTACTTAGGCCTCGTTTAGTTTCTAACTTTAGCATGTTAAAGTTGGGACTTTACCACTGTAGCGCCACTGTAGCATTTCGTTTGTATCTGTGAATAATTGTCCAAACATTGATGAATTAGGCTTAAAATATTCATCTCGTAAAGTACAACAAAATTGTGCATTTAGTTTTTGATTTTATCTACATTTAATACTCCATGTATGTGCTGACTGATGTAATGGAAATCTTCTTTTCGCGTGGTGGAATTTGGAGGGAAATGTGTGAACTAAACAAGTTACACGAGAGATCGAGACTGCTCAGGGCGCAGCGCGCACGCAGGCCATCTGTGATCTACCCAGCCCATAGGCTCAGAGAGCATCATAGCCGAGCGGCAGGCCAACTGAACAGCGAACTGCCCAGACGGCCCATTCCGTGCGTGTGCGCGCTCATGAGAATGGCCGGAGGGTGTTTTGTGGTCTCCATTGGTGATGAATCGTGACCGATAGTTTTCGACGACGCGCCAAGATGATAGCGTGCGTGAGTATTGTAGTAAGTGCTTGTCACTCTCAGCTTGGACGAGTGCATTTATAATATAACCTTTGTTGCTTTCTGTACTGGGTTGGCAGCAGCTGTGAACTAATGGAAAAAGAATCAGGGAATGGTCATGTCGTCTTGGCTACTTCGATACATGTTCTTAAATTTGCATATCTCAGGCACATGCTAAGCCCTTGGTTAGTTTCAAATTTGGGAACCAAATTTTGGTAATTTGGAGTGCATGCGCCACTGTGAAAAATTATCTAAAAATTGATTAATTAGGCTCAAAATGTTCGTCTCGCAGTGTGCAATAAAACCGTACAATTAGTTTTTGATTTTATCTACATTTAATACTTCATATATGTGCCGACATTTTGTTGTGATGAGAATCTTTTTTTGCATAGTGAATTTTGGGTAGAATTTGGGATCTGCCTAAGCCGAAAGCTAGAAAAGAAAATACTGATGAACGAATGCCAGCTGCCGCAACATGCATGCAAAGCAACCGGAGGAAAACTTGTAGCAGGAGCTCCCAAAACAAACACAATGCTCTTGTTCCCTCTCCTCTCTTGTAGGTGTGGCCGTGAACGTGAAATTACCGATTGTGTCGTTTCTTTCTGTCCAGATGCTAGCATTTGAGCTAATGTACCCTATTTGGTCAGGTAACCTGGAATCCAGTGGGCCTCAGGAGATCCATTTCCGACCATCGGTTTGATGGTGCCGTGTAGTTTTGTACGGTCGGTTTGCATGTTCTGTTTTTGCAGCATTTTCTTCCGTGAGCCGGACCGTTTGCCTCCCGTTCTATCTTGTGCTGACTGACGGCTGAAAAATGGCTCCAGCTGGACGTGGGCCAAATGCGCCAGCCGTTGCCGGGGCTCACCGACCGTGACTTGAAACTCACTGGGGCCGGGCTGCGCGAGCCGTGCAAGTGCGACACCGACCCGACCGAAGGTGGGCGAGAAAACCGATGCGCGCATAGCTGCGATCGCCATCGGTCTCGCACCCTCTGGCCGCCGCGCGCGTCGCATCCCGCGTTCACGGCCAATCCAGTCCTCGTCAAGGACCCACGCATCCTGCTGTCCGCATTCCGACCCGGCTCAGCTCCTCGATGCTTTTCACGTGCGTGCTCCAGGACGCAATCCGCCCCAACCCCAAAAGAGCGGTGGCTACTGGCTAGCTAGGCAGCGCGCAGAGAGGCAGGCGATGCCCCCGCGGCATATATCCCCGGCCACATGGTGCGAGTGCGACTGCGGCGGGCACGATAGCTTCTGGAAGCAAGCACCACCAGGTCGCGTAGGCACGCGGTTGCTTCAAGGCACCACATCCACAGCCGTGGGTTTTCACGGCGCGCGTATAGTACGGAGTTCCGAGCCGGAAAGCAACCGTTTTTCTGGGTGAAGGGAGCCGAGCCAGCCAGGGAGAGGTCAAGCATATTCGCACGGGCGACATGTCCTTCTACGACAAATAGGGGCCATGCGTGCGGGCAAGATCCGCACGCCATCTATAGCTATCCTCGTCCTCGTCATCGCACGTAGACGACGACTTGCACTTGCCATTGGGGACCAGACGACCATTGGCACGACGAGGTACCGAGACTGCCCTTGTACTGCTGGGGTAACTTTGAAACGAGCAATTCAAGCAAAGCGAGGTAAAATCACATCATATCCCAGTCCATCGTTGGGCGCAAAAGCCGCTCAAATCGGAGGAATCTTTGGTAGAGGATTTCTGAAAACAATGTTAACGAGACGAGCAAGGTGAAACCGTCGTTCGCACAATAAATTTTCGAGTAGGTAGATGCGGCCCGACAACAACAAAGACAGCGGGCACGCAAGCTTCACACTATATATCCATCACTGCCATTACATTAAATTAAGCAGCAAGCATCATGCCCTCACGTCCTTTAACTACCCATCGTTACGAGCGTGCGACGCGTGTGTGGCTCCACGCCGCAGAGACCCCACTGGGCCCACCGCGGCAGCGTCACAGGATCGGAATTTACAGGTCTTTTTCCGCGCCCCTTTTCCGTGAAGAAAAGAAAATCCGCCACGCCAGCTGCATGCCGCGGCGTTTTAATCCGCCGCGGCCCCGGTCGCCAACAACCCACATTGAATTCAGTCCATGGCAGGTGGGCCCGGGCGTCCTTGTGCTCCACATGTAAGTGTGCCAGCCGTTCCAGGCGGTTCGAGGAATGTCACATGCGGGGCTGCTCGTCAAGTCTCGCCTGCGCGTGCGACCGCGCCTTCTTCCTCCGCCCGAGCTCAGCCGCTCTGTCCTCCGATTCGTGCTTGCCCAGCTCTGGTGGGTAGTGG
This sequence comes from Echinochloa phyllopogon, assembly GCA_033239725.1. NCBI lineage: Eukaryota > Viridiplantae > Streptophyta > Magnoliopsida > Poales > Poaceae > Echinochloa > Echinochloa phyllopogon. Next base: position 23,074,454 of record BTCW01000012.1, read on the forward strand.
TAGACGGCCGGCGACGAGGTGGGTCCTTCTCCTCCTCCCTCTCTTGGATTGAGGTGTGGTGGTGGCTGGGTTAGGGTTAGGGTTTCTGGTTCGGGGTTGTGCGGGGAGGGCTCCATGGCCGGTGGGCTTAGGGGACTGGCGGCGGCGGCAGGCACGGCAGCGGTGGCGGATCGAGCGGTGGGCGTCGCCTGCTAGGCGGCGGATGACAACCGGCCGGAAGGGCCGACGGCGGGGGCGAGCGGCTTCCACAGTTAGCGAATGGCGGGGTGGAGGGCGGGGCTTGTGGCCTTGTGGGTGGCGCGGCCGGCGGCGCCATTGACGGCGGTCGGGGCCAGCGGTGTGAGGGGCAATACGGGTTCATTGAACCTGGACCTGTGCATGCCGTCGCCCCAAATCTTGCATGTGCAGGCATCAGTGAAGTCCAATCCCTTTTGTCTGTCGAGCTGATGAATTTTTCACTGAGAATTCGTTGTTCCAATCATAAATTGCAGAATTGATGAAGAAGCTGGACCATTCGAGCAATCAAGGTCTGGATTGCTGAGTGTTTGATGCTTGGTGACCGAGGAGGGCTCCTGCAGATATGAACGTGGTGGGAAGGGTTGGGTCTGTGATCTCGCAGGGAGTGTACTCTGTTGCGACGCCCTTCCACCCATTTGGTGGCGCGGTCGACATCATCGCTGTTGAGCAGCCTGATGGTTCGTACCGCACCACACCATGGTACGTCCGTTTTGGGAAGTTCCAGGGCGTGCTCAAGGGTGCTGAGAAGGTTGTCACCATCACTGTCAATGGCGTGGAGGCCAGCTTTCACATGCAGCTTGACAATTCCGGCCAAGCCTATTTCATGTGTGAGCTTGTGCCTGGCAGCGAAGACTCTGGTACAGGTTCAGAAGAAGAAGCTATCAATGAGCCTGAACCTCCAGCACGCAGTAAGAGTGATGGGGACCTTTACATTGGTCCTGGTGGCAGGCTTGGTAGCCAAGAGTTGAATGTGGAGCATCAAGAGAGGCAAACTAAAGATGAGTTTGAGTCATATGATGGTTATCGTAGGTTGGAGGAAGCAGAAGATTTGCCAACCCAAGCTGATGGGGGGAATTCGGAGGTGGTTCTGGTTAGTGTCGATGGACATGTGCTCACTGCACCTATTTCTTCAACAGAGGAAGGCATGGAGGATGTGCAGTTAAGTGACCCACAGTTCCATTTGGGACCTGGGCAGAGCTCTGGTGGGGACTTCAGCCGCAGTGGTGAGGTGTGGGATGCTGGCATTTTAGATGATTTATACATATCACAGGAAAAGGTAGAGTTTGATTCTGGACATCAGTCAAATGTTTTAGTAGAGAATGGAGAGGTACCAATTAAGAAGGATGAGTCACATCACATCTCGGCTGACGAAGATGGAGCGCTCCATATGTCTGTAAATGAAGATGATGAAGTGCTCAGTGTATCAGTTAATGAAGATGAAGTTCATGCTGTGTCTACAAATGAGAATGAAGCTCATGTGTCTACAAATGAGAATGAAGCTCATGTGTCTACAAATGAGAATGAAGCTCATGTTGTGTCTACAAATGAAGATGAGGTTCAGCAGGATGTGTCAAGGTCAGGGAACAATGATGAGGTTTGTCAACCCATGGCCAATGAAGGTTGTGGTTTTTCAGGGGACATTGATGTGGATTATCAACCCTTGATCAGTGAGGACCAGTCTCCTGAAATCTCAGGGGACAATATTGTGTGTTATCAACCCTCAACCAATGAACATAAAGCTTGTGATATACTAGAGACCAATGGTAAGGATCATCAACCCTTGACCAATGAAGATGAGTCTTGTGATGTCCCAGTGCTTGAAAGAACCAAGGATTGCAACTTCCCAGGTAACAAGGATGAGGTTTGTGATCTCATCAATGAGGACACTGAGTTGGAGGATGCTGGTGCTAGTTTTGGTAAAAATGACACTTTTCAGAGCTGCTTGGATCTAACATCACAAATAGATGATGGAGATTCAGGAAATGAACTATTTTCTCCCGGATCTGATTATCAGAGGGATCCTGAGCTTAGTTTGGGTAACTCTTCTGTTGCTGAAACAGATCTGGAGGAAGGTGAAACTAAAACCGCTTACTTTGTTAAAGAAGTCAATAGGACTCAAAACAAAAGGAGTTCTTCTCATCATGGCAAGGAATCCACCGACTTGTCCTCTGAAGGAGGTTCTCATAATAGGGGCAAGGAAATTGCCTCTGAAACTGAGGCTGTTGGATCTGATGATTTACAGTCATCCATGGCTACCTGTGACAAAGACAAACTGGGGAGCATTCCAGAACACTCAGAAGGTGAAGAGGAACTGAATAAAGAAGAACATTCTCAATCACAGAAGGGCTTGGGTAAGCATATGTCGGGTTGTTATATTATTCTTATTTCCTAAAGGCAATATGTCATTGTTCTGCTTTGATGTGCATTTGCAGGGGTTGAGGTTTCTCTTTGTGGGAACATGTTACGATCAGGAATGGGCCGAGAATCTGCTGAGGAAGCGTTTCAACAGCATCTTGTCAGTGAGGAGGATTTCAAGTCATCTGGATCAACAATTATAAAAAATGCACACCTTATCGTCAAAGTTGACGATAACTATTTCCCATGGAGTAAAGTTTCCCATGTTATTCTTGGGAAGGCTGTATTTGGTTCAAACTTCAACATAGAACCCATCGATGCTATTGCGGTTGAACGTCAGGAAACGTCCAATTCAAGAGAAGACTCTCTTAGAGTGTCTCCTTCAAGCCGGAGATGGAGGCTTTGGCTCAATCCCTTTCGGATAACAAGATCCCTTCAGCGTAGCAACAGTGATTCTTCGGAGGACATTTTCCTTGACTCCGAGACTGTTTTGAGTCCAATGGATGAGCAAGCTCTAGAAAACAACAAAAGCCAGTCACCAAGAAAGCAATTCATACGGACTTTGATCCCCACTAGTGAACAGGTAGCATCCTTAAATCTGAAGGAGGGCCAAAACTTGGTGACCTTTAGCTTCAGCACCAGAGTTCTTGGGAAGCAGCAGGTCTACGCCTCTATTTCTTAACTATCTCATCCTTTTTTCCTTAGGATTGTATAATAAATTTGAATTTTTGACTAGGTTGATGCACATATTTACTTGTGGAAATGGAACGCTAAAATTGTAATATCTGATGTAGATGGCACCATTACAAGGTAATGCTCATGGTTTCTCCACTCTGTATGCTTCCCTCAAACTTTGCTTGAGTAGCCTACAAACATCAGTCTGGTATAATGAGCTTTCCAAATAAATACAGACTGTTTCAAATTGATGTTTTGATGCAATATGTTCTGTTTTAGTGCACGACGTTAATTGGTTAGATTTACCTTTATTTGGTGGATGTAACATAGTGTCCCATGCATTGTTTGACTTCTGGCGATTATTAAGATGGATTGTACCATGGCCTGTAATTTGTTGGTTGATAAATTTTGAACGATCGCTTTATATCTGAAATTGTCACCAAGCAAATCAAAGTTGTTTGGATCTAAAGCTCAACTGACTGAAACCAACATTATGTTCTAGGAAACTTGTGCTTGGTAGGTGATACACATGCTTTTGCTGTAAATGGCCAAAATTGTTGAATCTGGGACTCTGGGTGCTCAATGCTACATTTTTCAGGTCTGATGTGTTGGGTCAGGTCATGCCTTTGGTTGGACGAGATTGGAGTCACTCTGGGGTTGCTAGACTTTTTTCTGCGATAAAGGTATTATGCTTTCTTAAGAAATGTTCTATTTTCCAGTTTTTTTTCCTTTTCCCTGGGTGGGATTATACCTAACCATTTATGTCTCAACCAGGAAAATGGTTATCAACTACTATTCCTTAGTGCTAGAGCAATTGTACAGGCATATCTCACGAAGAGCTTCCTCTTCAATCTAAAGCAGGTATGATGAGAGTTGTCATTTGATGTTGTTTTATAGCACACGGGCTTCTAACTTTTACTTAACTAGGCATATGCGTGGTACAAATCTAGCGATCTTGCTTACTTTATGTCTACATAGTATTATCAATATGTCTGCAAGCTTATCCAGTGGTCAAGTGACGCTTCTTCACAATTTTCAGGATGGGAAAGCACTGCCCAATGGGCCTGTTGTAATTTCACCTGATGGTTTGTTTCCTTCACTCTATCGAGAAGGTAACAGTTTGTTAACAGTTGGTTGGATCCTGAAATAATTTGCTTAGTATGACTTGGGCCAATTTATTTGCTGTATCAATCGGCTGGACTTTTCCTAGCTCGATCAGAAATGGGGGCTCTGGCTTCATAGGAAATTGGCTGCTAGTGGCTTAATGGCTAATGCTATTTTTTAGTATGATTCTAACATTCCTCTGCTTTTGTCAGTTATACGGAGAGCCCCGCATGAATTCAAGATTGCATGTCTGGAGGTATTTTTCTTTTAGCCAAATAATTTTTGATGTTCTTGCCAGAATATGCATGCAAAGTTTTTTTCCTCGAGTCAGGAGAACTAAAACTACACAATAGTACTATGACCAGTGCCTTTTTTCATGGAAGTTGTGTTCGTTGGCAGGACATTAAGGCTCTTTTTCCTTCCGATTACAATCCATTTTATGCTGGATTTGGCAACAGAGACACTGACGAGCTCAGTTACAAGAAGATGGGAATACCTAAAGGCAAGATTTTTATCATCAACCCTAAGGTATCTCTGTTACACACCATCACCATCATAATCATTAATATCATGTTTGCATAATTGCCTCTGAGTCGTATCCATGGGCTTGCAGGGTGAAGTGGCCGTCAACAGTTCTGTTGATGTAAAGTCTTATACCTCCTTGCATACCCTTGTACACGACATGTTTCCACCAACAACTTTGGTTGAGCAGGTCAGTTGTCATTCAGAGCTGCCAGTAGTATTTTGCTTTCACCCGAGGCATGACTAGAACAATGTTATACTAAGAACATATTTAATCTTTGAACACCTAATAAAAAGATCACATAGGTAGGTCAGAAGACCTAATGGTTTCCATCAATTTCCTTTAGTAGTTTAGTTACATTTTCTCTTCCTAATAACACATTAACACTCACTAGCCACATATTTGAATTTGCAGCCCAGAATACTTTTACTAATTTTTTACTGTGCACTAGATAACAGTTGATTCCATGTGCATGAATGCGGCAATAAGTTTCACTTACAAAAGGACACAAAATTAAACAGTTACATTTCTACGCATAGATAAATGGCCACTTAGAAATTATTGTCCCCCAATCCTTGTGGCATAAACTATGCCAATTATACATGGGACAAATGAAGGTTCATAAAATTTTCTGCTGATTATTGGTGATCATGCTATGCAGGAAGACTACAATAACTGGAATTACTGGAAGGTGCCATTGCCAGATGTTGATTTGTAGTGTAGTTTTGACATACAGCCGTAGATACCAGTAGATCCTGCAAAAGCACAGTAGCTGAGCTTTGTGTACACTAATTCTCGATCACCACGACGGGATTAGGTCCAATCTGTAAAGCATCTTAAGAGTTCCCAGACGTACGGTTTTGATAGCCAATGCAAAGGCTGTCCCTTCGACGGAGCTTTCCCATGATCATACATCTTTTAGGTAGTGATCTGACTGCCTTCGTCGAACTTGTTGTGCTTAGAGGTCTGAGTCTGGCCTCTTAATTCATTAGAAAACTTTTCCTTAGCTGGTCAGTTCTCCGAGCTATTTGTTCTGATAACCAGAAATCATCAAATGTGAACAACGCTGTATATTCTATATCAGTGCATGAAGAGAGTTGACATTGCATTTTCTGCTTCATCTTCCTGCCTGTCTGGGAGCAGTAGTGCTGTAAAAGTTGCATTTGCTTAAGACGTTTGCCTGCCTGGGAGAAGTGGAGCTGTGGAGGAGCTGCTGTATATGGGTTATGTCGTTTCAGATTGTAAGATGAATGGTTCAATCTTGTGGTGAGTTGACACTGGCTATTGGCTGAATTCTGAAACGTAAAGTTTTTATATGTCAGTCTTACATGCCCCCAGGAAGAGGTAAGTTGAGAAAGATAGACACGATAGCAACTGAAAAGGACTGTTTAAAAAATGAGAAAGATGTTTTATTTATATACTTTCTCATTCGTCTTATTTAGAAAATTATATAAATATTATTTATTTTATTTATAATTTATTTTATGTATTTCAAATGTGATTTATTATTTTGTATATTTAGATAATTTTTTAAATAAGGAAAAATTTAAACAGTATCGCTATTTTCTTTTGTATTTTCAGGCTCCCGTGTTTATTTGTGGCTTCTTCGAGAAGCCTGCATAGTGAAGTTATTCCCCATACCTTATTATTTTTAGATGTGTTGCTTGTCCAGACAATCAGTTTATTTTTTAATCCTTTCTAACAGTTCAACACGGTTTAATAGATATAACTTACAGATGGTCACTTACAGATGGTGTACAGCCTCGGCGTTTATTAGTCTTGTTTTTCATAGCGTTTAATATGTTGAATTTGGCGTGAATCACGTGCCTTGGAGTAGCTCGTAGTCCGATGTGTCGTCATCAAGGATTCTGCCCTTCTGAGCTTCATCATCTACAGTACAGCAGCGCAAATCCTTCTGTAAAAACCATAAGCTAGTCATGGTGAGAATTGTATGTATATTAAATTATGTGACATGTTAATTATAAAAGGGAGAGAGGGATGAAATACCATATACCAACTCTGAATAAATCATAAATTAAATGCTACAAACACCATATGAAACTATTACATCAGAACCGTAGTTTTAAACAGTATTTTATTTTCTTATTGCTGATGTGGTCATTTGAAAACAGTAATATTAAATTCTATGGAATTAGCCTAACAAAAATGGTTGCTGTGTAGGTGTCCGCAAAACACAAGTGGGATGGATGCTTGTTTATCACGCTGCTTGATTTCACCAGCCACGATACCATCATCTGCAACACCCGAGCCTCGTCCGTCGTCGGAGGACGGGTCTTTAAAAAAGCAACTCCCAAATATACTGTGTAAAAAGAAGATTTCCATCACATTCAAATGTCATAACATGTATGGAGTACTAAATATAGATAAAATTAAAAACTAATTGCACAGTTTTGTTGTACTCTGCGAGACGAACATTTTGAGCTTAATTAATCAATTTTTGGATAATTTTTCACAAATACAAATGAAATGCTACGGTAGCGTAATAATTACGCAGTGATATCTTACTTCCAAATTTAACCTCTCAATTCTAACATTTAAAAAGGCCTGAATGACCAGCCCAGTCAAATGTGGCAGCCAACCATGCCAACCTTTCTTCCCATTCGGCGTCCATGGTGGCATCCTGGCATGCCATCGCCTTGCCAGGGCTCTGCTGGGGAGTGAGAGGTCATTGAGAGGAAACGGAGGCCTTATTTAGATCTCAATTTGGGAGCTTCTAATTTGAGATTTTTTAATCATTGGGAAATGTAGCATTTCGTTTATATTTGTGAAAAATTATCTAAACATTGATTAATTAGGTTCAAAATATTTGTCTCACAAAGTACAACAAAACTATATAATTAGTTTTTGATTTCATCTACATTTAGTATTCTATACATGTGCCAATATTTAAATGTGATGGGAATCTTCTTTTTATATAGTGGAATTTTGGGGTTGAATTTAGGATGGAGAGCCTGCGAGCTGCGGCCCTGCCCGCTTCCGTCCGCGCCCAGAGCACAGAGGAGAGAGAGGCGGCAAAGCAACGCCTCGAGCGCTGAGACCGCCTGCCTGCCTCTTCTGCTCGTCTCCTAATTCAGGGAGCCGGCGTCCTGGGAGTTAAATTTGGGTCATTTGGAGTGCGTGTGCTACTGTAGCATTTTGTTTGTACGTTTGAAAAGTTATTCAAAAATTAATTAATTAGACTCAAAATGTTCGTCTCGTACAACAAAACTATGTAATTAGTTTTTGATTTTATCTATATTTACTACTTTATATGTGATGAGAATCTTCTTTTTATACATTGCACTTTTAGGAATTTGGAGATCTTGGACGCGCCCGGACGAGCCAGGGCCGCGCGGTCGCATCGCATGGACGAGGACGCGGCCAGCGCGCGCGTGCGCGTTGCCGCGTGTAACCCCTTGGCTGCGTGCCGCCGCGCCACCCAACTCGTCCCGCCCCGCCAACGCCACTGCTCCGCGGCGCGGCCTGGGAGGAGCAGGAGGGAGATGGTCTGCCCCGGCCCGGCATCTGGACGCTGTTCTCTGAAGGCTGTGTCCTTCCGGTAGCTCAGACTGAGGTTTGCCCGAGACACCGATTCAGGCGTTGTTTAGATCCAAAACATGGGTGATGATTTTAGGGTTTGAGGTCACATCGTAATCATTGCGTCACTGTAACATTTCGTCACGGTAGTATTTCGTTTGTATGTGTGAAAAATTATCCAAAAATTGATTAATTAGGCTCAAAATGTTCGTCTCATAGAGTACACCAAAACTGTGTAATTAGTTTTTGATTTTTATCTAAATTTAGTACTCCATACAAGCTATGACATTTTTGATGGGATGGAAATCTTTTTTTTGCATAGTGAATTTTGGGTTGCTTTTTAGGAACTAAGGCCGTGTTCGGATGCCGAATTGGCACCCCCGATTCCGGCCGATTTGGGACTGGCCGGCCTGACGCGCGTCAGGCCGGCCACTGTAGCGTTTCGTTTGCATGTGCGAAAAATTGTCCAAAAATTGATTAATTAGGCTCAAAATGTTCGTCTCGTAGAGTACAACAAAACTGTGTAATTAGTTTTTGATTTCATCTATATTTAATACTCCATACATGTTATGACATTTTGATGTGACGGGAAATCTTTTTTTTGCATAGTAAATTTGGGAGGTGAATTTGGGATCTAAACAAGGCGTCAGACGCACGCTGTCGGCTCTCCTCGTTCTCTTGCGTTGCGTGCGAGAATGCACCGAAGCTTTTGGCGTGGCTATGTACTCCCTTCGTCCCTAAATAATTGTCACCGTTGATTTTCGTGTCACGACTTTGCTTCGATTTATAGAAAATATGTGCAATATTTTAATCTCTAAAAATATTATTAAAAAACTAGATTCAAATATCTATCTAATAATATTTATTATGTACCATAAATATTAATATATATTTTTATATATTCGATCAAAGATGTTTTTCGAGAAACGAAAACGACCTGTATTCAGGGACGGAGGGAGTACTCCGTAACTCTGCAGCATACTCTAGGCCCTTGTTTAGATGCAAAATAGGGGTGAAAAATTGGAGAAAAGATGTCACTTCGTCATAAATGCGCTGATGTAGCATTTCGTTTGTATTTGTGAAAAATTGATTAATTGGGCTCAAAATGTTCGTCTCGCCGAGTACAACAAAATTATACAATTAGTTTTTGATTTCATCTATATTTAATATTTCATGCATGTGCCGACATTTTGATGTGATGGAAATCTTTTTTTATATAGTGAATTTTAATGTTTTTTTTAGAACTAAACAAGTCCTTAGTGGGATCTCTAATTCGACTCTTTCTGTGGTCGCCTTTGATGCGTGTAGTGTAGGTGTATGTCTGCAGCATATTCTCGAATTAAGTGTAGCTGCAAAAAAGGCAGTATAACGATGGTAGCGAAACGTCTACAGAGCCTTGTCCACTACCTCTAGCAGCACAAAGTTATGGTTTAGCTTTGACAAGAAGGGTGTGTCGTTCTTTTATTTCAGCGTTACCTTTACTCTCTCGTACGTCCCTTTCCCCTTTAAGAAAAACACAAACAAAGAAAAGATTACGCACAGCATATAAGAGCGAGCCTAAATATGCCCGTAGCAACTAGCAACACACTCCTTCCTAGCTAGCTTTACCGCTAGATCCTTTGCTTAACCACCACCTAACCATCTCACCTACGCAGCACATGTGATAGAATAGAAGATGCGCTTCTTTTGAAGTAGCATGCGACACCCCCTTTAGCACCGGGTCGTATTTACCAACCAGTGCTAAAAGGCTTTTAGCACCGGGTATGGGTCATCCTTTACGACCCGGTGCTAAAGGGGAGCACCTTTAGCACCCGGTGCTAAAGGGTCCTTGGGGCACCCCAATTTTACACCCGGCGCTAATATTACATTAGCATCAGATCTTGAGTGCACCGAGGCATGTGAGAGGGGCTGGTAGTGCTACTAGTACTTAAGTATATTTGCAATTCTTGGAGCAAAGAATCTTCTACGTCCCAACCACCGCCGACCGCGCTGCGGCGTCGCGAGTGGGCACGCCAATCCGCCCTGAAATTCACCGCAAATCCGGAGTTGGACAGAGCTGACCTCGACCTAACCCTGCAATCTCCCATATTTCAACTGCCTGACTCAGCAGCAATCAGACAGCCTTTGCAGAAGAATAATCCCGTGATGGATCATCAGCAGAGCACGACGGCCTGATTGGAAGGACGATGCTAATCGCCCGTATATGGTATCTTATTCTTTGTTTTTTTTGGTATCTTATTCTTAACCGGCTGCTGGACACTCCCATGGAGCAGTAGTACAAGCAGGCAATACTATAGTATGCCCTCACAAAGTCAAGGGCCTCGTACTCCCTCCATTTCTAAAAACTTGACGTTAAGCACAGCGACACGGTCTCCAAAATACAATTTTAACATCCTGTTATTATAAAAATATTTATCGAAGAGTGATATATTTATACTTTTATAAAAAATTTTATAAGACAAATCTATTCATATAGTTTTCACATTTACAAACTCAACAACTTAAAAGTTATCGACAATTTATATTTCTAATTTGACCTAAATCGTCAGTTTATTTGGAACGGAGGGAGCAGTTTGCAACCTGTGTCGAAATGACAACTCGAGAAGTATTTGTTTTTGGATCTACGCCGTACTTTTGGTCTGATATACGTAGGTTGGTGTAGCCCGCTAGGATTGGGACTATGCCCATCCCAAATTACACCCTAAATTCCACTATATACAAAAAGATTTCCATCACATCAAAATATCGATACATGCATGGAGTATTAAGTGTAAATGAAATCAAAACTAATTGTATAGTTTTGTTATATTTTATGAGACAAACATTTTGAGTTTAATTAATCAATGTTTGAACAATTATTTACAAATACAGATGAAATGCTACGGTAACGTATTTATGTCAAAGTTTGGACAAGTCCTGTACATGGTTTTGCCGAAATTCACGGCGTGTCGATTTGCGTTTGCTACTCGCCTACTCCTACCGTCGTAGCACGTGATATATGGGAATTGAACGTAGCTGAAGAGAATGGAGAGTGTAATGGAGTGGAGTGGTAGATGCAGTGATATTACTATTGCAACTGTCACCCTCACACGCTTCAAGTTCTTTTGGTTGGGACTGGTCCGGACTCCCAGGCGGACGCTGGGACTGATCCGAAGGTCGCAGAGGCATTCATTTATCTCTTCGATGCCAGTACTCCTTCCGCTGATCTGATCTGAAACAGAGGCCTCGTCTAGGCCTTGTTTAGATGTCAATTTGGCGCTTTAAATTTGGGAGTTAGGAAACCGAGGCGCACTGTAGCATTTCGTTTGTATGTGTGAAAAATTGTCCAAAAATTGATTAATTAGGCTCAAAATGTTCGTCTCGTATAGTACAACAAAACTGTGCAATTAGTTTTTATTTCATCTACATTTAGTACTCCATACATGCTATGACATTTTGATGTGATGAGAATCTTCTTTTTGCATAGTGAACTTGGGGGTAGAATTTGAGATTAAAAAAGGCCTAAACGAGGGGCCAGCTTGTTTATAGTTCTCAACTTTGCACGTTATAGACCTTGTTTAGTTTCTAAATTTAATCCCCAAATTCCACTATGTAAAAAGAAATTCACATCACATCAAAATGTTGGCACATACATGGAGTACTAAATGTAGATGAAATTAAAAATTAACTGTAAAGTTCTGTTCTACTCTGCAAGATGAACATTTTGAGCCTAATTAATCAATTTTTGGACAATTTTTCACACATACAAACGAAATACTACAGTGCGCACACACCCCAAAGGCCAAAATTTGGCTCCCAAATTTGGGAACTAAACAAGGCCAAAGTTGAGATTTTACCATAAATATGATATTATAGCATTTCGTTAGTATTTGTAAATAATTATCTAAACATTGATTAATTAGGTTCGAAATATTCGTCTCGCAAAGTACAACAAAACTATACAATTAGTTTTTAATTTCATCTACATTTAGTACTCCATGCATGTGCTGATATTTTGATGTGATGAGAATCTTATTTTTCATAGTGGAATTTGGAGGTGGAATTTGGGAACTAAACATGCCTCGTTTAGTTCCCAACTTTGACATAAATGCATCACTATAGCATTTCGTTTGTATTTGTGAATAGTTGTCCAAACATTGATTAATTAGGCTTAAAATGTTAGTCTCGTAAAATACAATAAAACTGTATAATTAGTTTTTGATTTCATCTACATTTAGTACTCCATGCATTTGCCGACATTTTGATGTGATTAGAATCTTCTTGGAATCCACTGTAAAAAAGAAAATTTTTATCACATCAAAATATTGGCACATGCATGGAGTACTAAATATATATCAAATCAAAAACTCATTATACAATTTTGTTGTACTTTGCGAGACGAAGATTTTGAGTCTAATTAATTAATGTCGGGACAATTTTCATAAATACAAACAAAATGCTACAGTGACGTATTTATGGTGAAATCTAAACTTTGGATGTCTAAAGTTTAGATCTAAACAAGGCCAGTCTCCGAACTTTACCCCCAAATTCCACTATAAAAAAAGATTCTCATCACATCAAAATACAGACATATGCATGGAGTACTAAATATAGATGAAATTAAAACCTAATTGTAAAGTTTTGTTGTACTTTGCGAGACGAATATTTTGAGCCTAATTAATCAATGTTTGAATAATTATTCACAAATAAGAACGAAATACTATAATGACGCATTAATGGCAAAATGTTAAAGTTGGAGCCTTGTTTAGTTTCCAAATTTTACCCCTAAATTTTACTATGTAAAAAGAAGATTCTCATCACATTAAAATGTCGGGACATGAACTAATTACACAGTTTTGTTGTACTTTGCGAGATGAACATTTTGAACCTAATTAATCTATGTTTGGATAATTATTTATAAATACAAACGAAATTCTACATCGACACTACAGTATCAAGTCCTAACTTTGGGCCATCAAAGTTGGGAATCGTTGTACTCTGGAACGAGCGGCCGCACTGCTCATTGATGAGCGAGTGACGGCGCCTTCACACACTTCAACGGACTGGCACGCAGGCACGAGACGAGACTGTGACGCCCGCGCACGCCTACGAGGAGTATCTCTCTGTAGCGCGTCACTGGCGGCTGCTTGCTCCGTGCCCTGCTCCTGCTGCTCTCGTTTCGTTTCGGGGCACGAGCTGCTGCCCATTTCGAATTCGAAAGAACTGGACGTAGCATCGTACTTGTAAATTCCATTCCAGAGGTCATTCCGTTTGTGCTCTTGGAACGGAACATTCCGGTATCGGCCGATACCGGTGTACCGTTCCAGACTTTATTATATTAAAAATATATGAATATACATGTACATAAATATTCATATAAATATATACTTACGACATAATTACGCTTCATCACACTGACATTTTTATCAAACTCACATATAATTCATTAAGTTCACCTGACCATAACCATATTTCATACTCCATAGCTCATACATGGAAAATAAAAACACAATCATTTAGTTTTAGCCCGGTACCGAAATGAGCGGAACAGGCTTTTCGGCCGGTATTGGCCGGAATGGCCGGAATTGACCGGTATTTGACCCGGTACGGGATTTCAGCCCTTCTATGCCGGTTTAGGCACCGGAACGGGGCATTCCGGCCGGTACCGGCCGGAATGGAATTTACAACTATGCGTAGCATCCAAAGATTTGATCAAATTTCAATCGGAGAACAGTTCCATCAAACCCAAGGTATCCGTATCCCAGCACAGATCCTCTCGTATCGCTCGTAACTCGCCCACTCACTGGTTGGGACTCCAAACGATCATTGCCACATCGCACGGCACCAGGAGCAATCCAATTGACAACAGCCTCCGCCAGTACTAACAGTACACTTTTTAACGCTGCATAGTGGCGCCTGTCCGAAATGAAATGGCACGAGGCCGCCATGGAAAGACGAGCAGCATGCACACCCTCCACTGCACTTCACCAGAGAGAAAGAGGGGTTTTCAGAAGGGAGGGCGTTCAAAAAAGCAAAAGAGCACCACCCTAATCAGTACTCGCACAGGGCAAGTGCAGGCCGAGGCCGAGGCCGAGTCCGGCAGGCGGGCACCAAAGCCGGGTTTCCTTGAGAAAAGAAGGCGCCAAAGCCAGGGATGGAGCAATGATATGGGGACAGCGACGGGCAGGGGGCACAGCCGCACAGTGCTGGCGCGCAGTGGCTACGTGCAGTGCCGCCCGGGACAGGGAGATGGCCGAGACGCGAACAAGAAGCAGATCATGCGGGGGTTGGTAGGGCCCCTGGAAAGCATTTCTCTGGATTTATAAACCCCCTCCGTCGATTCGTCAGCCATTTTGGCTCGGAATCGTCGTCGTAGACGCGCGCGAGCACAACCAGTCCCTTGGGGTTCTTCCAGGCCATGGCGGGCAGGCGAGAGGAGGGGGATGGAGAGGCGCTGCGGCTGCGGGAGGAGGAGGAGGAGGATTACATCGACATGGACCTGAGCTCGTCGGCGGCGGGCGCGGCCGCGGCCGCGGCGAGGGAGTTCGAGTTCATGTCGGCGCCGCTGGACCGGTGGGGGGAGCCGGTGGCGTCGCCGGCGGATGAGCTCTTCTACAAGGGGAAGCTGCTGCCGCTGCACCTGCCGCCGCGGATCCAGATGGTGGAGGAGCTCCTGGACGGCCGCCGCGGCGGCAGGGAGGCCCTCGGCGGCTTCAGCACGGCCCCCGCCACGCCGTACGAGTCGTGCAACGCGTCGCCGGCCAACTCGTGCTACGTCAGCGGGGAGCTCAACGTCGAGGAGTACTTCCAGGAGTACGCGGCCGGCCTGGCGGGCGCCGCCGCCGCCGGAGAGAGGAAGCCGTGGTCCAGGAAGCTCAGGTTCATGCGGCAGCTCAACCTCGGCCTCAAGCTCAAGGCGTCCAAGGCGTACCTCAAGACGATATTTGCGGCCAAGCCGGGGAACAGCCCGGATGACGACAAGCACGTCCTCGGCGCGGCGAGGGGAGCCACCCAGGAGCTCTCCTCCCACGGCCATGGCCATCTCAGGGCGTGGAGGAAGAACCCGTTCGGCCAGGTCAGAAGCAACAGGTGCATCGCCTCGCACAGCGCCGGCGCCGGCGCCGGCGGTGGCAGCGACCGTGCTGCACCCGGAGGAGGGCACAGGAGGTCCTTCTCCAGCGTCATCGTCCGGTACAAGACGTCCCCGGCCCCCGCGCTGCTGCTGCCGTCGTCGTCGTCGTCGTGCTCATCGTCGTCGAGCTCGTCGGCGTCCTCGTCGGTCCGGACCTCGAGCGAGTCCGACGGCGCGGGGCCGGCGCTGAGGAGGAGCAGCAGCGCGAGCTCAGAGGTGGAGAACCCGATCCAGGGGCTCATCGCCTACTGCAAGAAGTCCCAGCAGCTGGCCTCCGTCAGGAAGAGCGCCAGCGACGCCGGGTTCCGGTTCCTGTCGTCCGCGGCGTCCAAGATCGCCGCCGAGTCCGACGGCCTTGAGGAGCTGATCGAGATTTGCAGAGGAGGATGATAGGCGCCATGAGAATCCTGATGATTGTACAATGATGCAACGCGTTCTTCAAAATTTTGTGAAAACTGAAACTTGTGCTGTTGACCACGCCGTGTCATGATGATATTGTTCAAATGAATGACATCTGAACTTTGAGCATTGACTGCTTCCAGTACATTAGTAATTTAGTAGAGTATTTGTCTTGGTACAGTTCATTATGCAACAGCTGTAGAATTTTCAGTGGGCTTGGGGAAGTCAAAGTCAGCAGCAGAGTCGCTGTAGAATTACCCCGGATCTCACTATCTCTGATGAAGTGATAACTGATAAGTACTGATAGACCAGCATTATCGAAAAAATAAAAGTGCTAATGGAGGCATAGTATAAACTGAGATGATAAAACCTTCTTGAGGTCAGAAGTCGAAGCAATGATTTGGCGAAGGGGGGCAAATCTGCTTATTTGCGTATATGTTTCAATGCTTAGAACCTCAGGTGCAGTCACAAATGTGGAAATGACGCTATTCAGTCCGGTTCAGCTTGCTTTGCTTGCTTCTGAACTCCAGGAACTCAAAAATAACGCCAAGCGGCCAACGCAAGGAGATGAACTAAAGCAAGACAATCAAAGTTGACAAGACATGGAGATAAACATCTAGCAGGTTTGCAAAACTGAATGATATCATCTCACATCCGTCTTTGAAAAATATAGACCATCTCATATTTTTACAGAGGGCTCTGGATTGCTGCATATGCTGACTAACTGATTCACTTTAACATTGACCTGCAGATAACCTGCACATTGACTTGTAGATAATCTGTTTTCTTGCATTTATTTGGATGTGTATGCTGGTATTCATCCACTCTACAATCAAATGTTTAGTAATCCCATACTACCATGTGCATCAGAGCAAAGTAGAATACTACGTACAAGAAATGGGACCTTCTCTTTCTCTTTGATTTTAGGAATCATCAAAGTTTCAGTGGCCGACACACGAAACTTGTAAGCTAAAAAGGGTTCAATTTCCAATATACCACACATTGGTTTATATATGTGTTGCTTCACACTACCAGCACCCTGTCTAACTTTGAAGCTACGGATGATCAGAAAACAAGCAAGAATTGGTTTTGTTGATGTATCTTTTTTTTTCCCCAAACAAAAGTAAAAAGAGGGAAACAAGGCAATGTGGGGGAAACAATTGAGGCAGCAACTTTTTGCTCCCATCAATGGCTGTCTAGGTCACCATGGATCTCCTGGTACGCATCGGCAGGCACATGGCAACATGACCCATAAATTAGCATATCTGAATATCAGAACTGATATGGCTCCACAAATTAGATGAGCACCTTTCTACATGCTGGAGTAATTTGAGAGTGTTATTTATATTTCATTGTCCATATTTATTTTTTTTCCTTTTGAAGATTTGAGAGGGTAACTTTTATTCCATTCTTCATTTTTTATATCTCTTTTCCTCCTTTTTCTTGAGACGATTAGTTGTGAATCTGATCATGCGCAACTAAGAAAATAATGAGCATTGACAACGATTGCTCAACATAAAAGGCCAAGGCGACAAAAGTATTAACAATGGGAAAAATCATGTTTTTCTAGGACGAAATTATGACATTTACGAAACCTGAACAGGTCAACTAGACAACTTGTACTGATTCCTAGCGTGAGCATAGTCATGTGGTTCAGTAGCAGTTTTGGCAAATTCAGGTGTACCTGAGTGACGGGTGGTTTTTTTGAGATAAAAGAAAGAATCTAGTACTTCTACTTGCTCGTTTAAGGACACAAAGTCCAAAGCTGAAAACATGGAGCAGATTCCATATTCTACTCCAATTTGATGGCCATGAAAGCTGCAATGCAACAGCCAGCAGACAAGATCAGCCCAGCCTACATCACAAATTCACAATTGCCTGACAACAAAACCAAGCCTGCAAGACTGCACCCAGTTTTCCCCCATCTCGCAAGATATATTTTATAGAAAAAAAAAATCATCAGCACATCAGGCCAATGGTTTTCTCATAAACAACACTGCCTGTCAGCGTCTGGCCCTGTCCTAAATCGGATCAGAAGGATCCCACTCGAGCGAAAATAAATGCTCCATCCGGTCGCTTTTACGCGGAAATCTCGTAAAGAAATTGCGACGGCGAATAACCTTTCGAGCCCGGCGGGCACGCGCGTGCCATTGCCGATCAGACGTGGAGCAGGGTTAAAGCAAAGGCAAGCGGAATTAGCCATCAAATTGGTGGTGCATGGATTATCTTTTTATGCCGCCCCGGCATCTCCGGCACTCGCAATTCGCCAAAGATTTTCAGTTGTTTATGTGCATGTGCTTTGCGTCTGGCATCCGGTTTTCGCATGGCGTAAGCTGTGGCTTTAATTTTGTGCTTTCTCCTGGCCCTACGAGGGTTCACTGCTCTCGTGGTTACATCTGCCGTGGCGCATATGACTCAGCGAGCTCCAGAAACACGTAGCCCCCTCAGTTACGGCTTCACGTGAGGGTGGAGTTAGAGTAGGTGGATGAGCTGATTTTTTTCACTTCATCAGCTTCACTTGTGTCATGTATAAAATAGTTTCACCTCTCGCAACCAACTTTTCAAAAATACTTTACTGTCATGATCATTTTGTGCAGCTCCAACGAACTCCAAGGGACCGTAGTAACTGCGTGGTAACTACTTGGGCAGTGGGATAGCCAATGGAAGCTAAATCTCTCGGGTTATGTTTATGTCCCCTACTAACAAGACGAGAAGCCAATGACTGACAAGTTCTCAGTTTGTTTTGAGGAATCTTCATTCTAGCTATATAAGACGGTTTGTCATAAGTTGATCCTATAAATTTATGTGGAATAACCTCATCCGTGTTCATACTATGTATATATGAGTAATAAGGCATAGCGATGATTCAACATATTCTAATCCCTCAACCAAACAAAATTTTGGAGGAGTCTATTATGATAGGCCACCTGAACCAGACACCCTAAAGTCTCCGTGTTGCTTGCTTGTTTCGTTGTTTATTATACTTCTTTCGTGGCGTCAAAGCGTACATAATGTCATTTGCCCGCGGGGATTAGAAAGCGCGTTTCGGGCGTGGGCCGAGCAAAGCGAGCGAAGCCGTCTAGCTAGGCCCACAGAAAAAAATTGATTGGGTACTTTTGGGGCGCGAATTTGCCGGGCCTGGGCCTCCCGCACTGCGCGCGCGCCTGGGCTTCCTCCTCTTGTTCCCAGTTCCCACAACTTCTCCACGCAGCGCCGTCGCCGTTTGGAACTCCACGAGCTGAGAAGCGGCGCCCCGGCGCATCGCCGGTGATTCATGTTCACACATCATGATCATGAGAACCAGAGACTACCCAGTGATCGGCAGAGGAGTCGATATGGCGCAGGCGCACCGGTGCCACTGCCGACCGACCGCGCGTCCAGATGCAAATATGCATGTGAAAATGCAATCAGTGGCGGAGCTGGCCAATCTGCACGCAGCACGCCTAGAGGCACCGTCACAGGCTAGTCTCAGTGTCCCATCACGCAGCACACAGCTACCAACACCAAAATCTGGATAACCAAGCTAAAATAGTACCAAAATCTGGATAATAACCAAGCTAAAATAGTATAGATGTACGGTCTAAGAACAGGGTCTGCAGTACGTGTTGCAAAAGCATTAGAACTTGATGACTACCATGGCAAGTCCCCAATTCCCAATCCAACTAACTTGTTGGGAGAGCCGGTTGAAAATCAATCCTACAGCGAAACCCCTCTAATCTATCCTAACTCTTCCTATAAGAGCATATGCAACAGTCTCTCAATATCAGGCGATCACGGATATCCTAATATTTGTTTCATAGTTATTAAGGGAGTTGCTTTTACAGTTTCCCAATAATCTCATTAAAATCCAACTAACTTATTGAAAGAGCTCCAACTTCCACTTTATATTAGGAGAGTTGGGGGTGGATTATTGGTTTGTCTTAATAATTATTAAAAAAAGAAAATATATTGTAGTTATATATGCTGCAGCATTATTTTTCTATTAGGACTTTCAAATACGGTAGTTGGATTAAGAATTGGATATCTGCTGGAGATGCTCTAAAGGGGGAGTTGGATAGAGCTCTTCCAATATATTAGTTGGATTGGAATAAGATTATTATGGAACTGCAAAATCTCTCTCAATAATCACGAGGACGGGAAAGATTTTTTTAGAAAACTATCTGTAACTGAGGCGGAGCACCGGGTTTTGTTTCCATGCCTTTCTCCCGTGCCGCTCCCGCAATCCTAGCAGCCGGACGGGCGGGCAGGGCCATGATGAGGAAGAGGATGAGGAAGAGGATGAGGAACAGAGGCGCGCTCTGCATAGACGAAGCGGCGCATCGGCGGCCACCAGTCCGCAGAGCTGGTGTACTGTTTGACACGGATCCCTGACTGATGCTGGTTCTTTATATTGACTGTTTGTCGAGAAATCGCGCGTGACCATACTCACCGAACCAAAAAGAAACAAACGAATGCATGCGAATTGAAGAAAAATGTTTTTTCTTTGCCACAGTAATAAACGAAATAGAAAGGAAAGTATATGCTGCTAACATATCATGGCAAAGACATATAATAACTATGTAAAGGATAGTGCCTTAACCCGAACAACCTGACCATGCTGAATTACCGATAACCAGCGGCCGCACCGGCCACAAGGATAGAGATAAAATAGGAGATAGAAATTATTGCTCAATCTCCAACAGAGGATCCATAAGAAGATCCAAACCCAAAATGAGTCTCCGATAAAACTGTTTCAAGCTCCAACTGAGGAACTATACACAAACCTAAAATGAGTTTTCAGGAGAAAGATGACCTAAATTTGCGTATCCTCTCTCCTGAAGACTCATTCGCAGAAAGTATTTTCTTTTGGGTCTTATTGTTGGAGAAGACCAAAAATGGGTATGGAACTCTTTAACTGTAGCACTATGCAAATGCGAAATGAGTCTTGTATTCTGGGTCTCATTATTGGAGATAGTCTTAGCTTAATAAAATAGATAAAGGCGCAACCCCATCCTTTTGTAGATAATATGGCGACTTGAATCCTATAAACCAATCAGTAAGGAACCAGCTCAATCTCATCTTATCTCTAAATAACAAGTTTAATTGTAAGACCATCATGAACAGTACCATATGCGGTTACCGTTTGTGTGAAAAGTAACCTCACATGAACAGTATGCTGGCCCTAGCATGTCCTGTGAATTCATTGAACATAGTGGCGGTAGTAGTAATGGTAACAAGCAGCTGCTGTTTCCTCGCGACCTCGCGTATACTATTGCTTGATAATTACTCCTTTGACATCCTTCTATGATACGAGTGACACACAGTTTGCAATCTTATCCCACTCTCAGTGACCTGTCACATGAATATGAATGGCCCATACATGATACATGTCACTGAAAGGAAACCATGGTAGGACTCTAGCTGTCCATATCTGTCTGTTAAGTTCTGCAGAAAACGTATCAGGGGCCAGGACCTACTTCTTGCAGTACTACAATACTGTACCCACGCATCACTACAGTAGCCGTTCTTGCAGATGATCTCAGAAGCCCAGTAGTGGAATTTGTTGGGGCTCTGTAGGTGCTTCAGTACTTGTCCTGCTGTGCCCTAATTATTAGGCGCGGTTTTCACTTTCGGTCGGGCGATTGCAGGTTTGCATTACTGTTCGCAGATTAGACGCGTAAGGACCGATCGATGGCCATTTTGTCTGCACTGCTGTGCACCTGCGCTAAACACGATTTTGTCCAGTTGCAGACTCGCTCGATCGACATACATACAGCTAGCGCGTCAAGTCGATGTACCCGCTCGCAAATAGAAATGCATGCCTGCATGTGAAATTGAATGCAGCAGTGCTGTTATACAGAAAAGACGGGCAAGCAATCACGCACGAATGGTTATGTTTCAGTATCACTGTGAGATGTTAATAATTTGGAGTTCTCCTTTGCCACCAAGCGAGATTTCTTGCACTACTACGTACATATAGGACTTGAAATGACCGATCGCTTGTACAAATCACTGATTACCACAGTTTTTGTGGGGATCGATCGGATGGATTGTGAAAGTTTTTTTTCATAAAATGAGATTTTTTGGTCTAGAAAATAAGGTTCTCGCTTTTAAATCCATACGAAAAAGATACAAATACCTCACACACAAGCCACGGCCTACTGTGTTTGGCGAATAGTAAAAAAAAAACCCCGACCTAGATCGAGCATCTGCTACCACTAGCAGTCTAGCACTATAGCCAGCCACAGCTAATGGTGCACGGCCCAGTTGTCAGCACCCCTAAACCATTAGCACAAAACACTAGCAGTCTACTATAGCACATGCTCTGCCTAACAGAGCAGGGGCGGATTCAGCATGGGGCAAGGGGCTCCGGCCCCCCTACCTCCGTGAATTTTATAGTGCCCCTCTAAGCCTCTCTGGCTCTCTACATATTTCAGCCATGAATAAAAAGGAGGAGAAAGAAAAAAAGAGAAAGAGAAAAATAAAGAGGAAAAAGAAAAAGATAAGCTCTTTGGATTCACCGACGCAAGAGAGTAAGGGTATGTTCATTTACTTAGGATTGAATGTAGGAGCTATTCCACCTTATCAACACTATACAAATTAGTGAACCATTCCAACCGGGAACTGATCCAGACGCTCGTTCCAGAGTAACCGAACGAGCGTGGCAACAGCATGTATGGAGCGATAGATCATCGACATACATTCAAGTAACACAGCACCCAGCTCTCCTATCCCTGCCGGCTCTCATCATTCCAGCGATCCTGTGCGAGAGAGAGAGGTGCAAGTGTGCAACTTCCATGCCGTGCCATTGGCCGGCCAGAAGCTGCCAATATACCATCATGCATGCAGCAAGCCGCGCAGCAGTGTAGTACTACTAGATCACGCTGTCCCTGACATGTCGGTCACTCGCTGCAAAATATAGCTATTGGAGATATGCTCCCTCCGCCGTCCTCGTGTTTCTGCCTGCCTAACGTTTGCAAATCAAGCTGAGAATGGTTTGGATTGAAACCAGTTTTTTGGTTTGGTTTTTTAGTTGGATTAACTGGTTTGGTGTATAATGGGTCGAGATATGTAATGGTTTGGTTTAACAATTATAATGGTTTAAACCAGTTTGGATCAGTTTAGAATTAGTTTGACTAAAACTAAACCTTGTGTTCACACTACGAAATTTTAGCAAACTTGATTGAAATTTATTGTAAGTGACTCAAAATGACAGTCGACTACTTTGTACAAAATTATGTGATGAGATCCACATGCGGGCCCCACGTCAAAAGCCGGACTCTAAAATTTAAACCTCACGTTCACACTATAAAATTTTAGCGAATTTGGCTGAAATTTGTTGCAAATGACTCAAAACAACGGTAGGCTACTTTGTGTAAAATTATGTGATGAGATCCACATGTGGGCCACACGTCAAAAGCTGGACCCTAATACTTAAATATCGCGTTCACACTATAAAATTTTAGCGAATTTGGCTAAAATTTATTGCAAATGAGTCAAAACAACGGTCGGCTACTTTGTGTAAAATTATGCGATGAGATCCACATGTGGGCCCCACGTCAAAAGTCGGACCCTAAAATTTAACCTCGCGTTCACACTATAAAATTTTAGTGAATTTGGTTGAAATTTGTTGCAAATGACTCAAAACAACGGTCGGCTACTTTGTGCAAAATTACGTTACAAGATCCACATGTGGGCCCCACGTCAAAAGTCGGACCCTAAAACTAAAACTCCGCGTTCACACTATAAAATTTTAGCGAATTTGGCTGAAATTTGTTGGAGATGTCTCAGAATAAGAGTTAGCTACTCTGTGTAAATTGGTTGAGCTTATCAATATGTGGGCCCGACACAATAAGACATATCTTATTACGAGTAGTCAGTGAAAACCGGTTTCAATATTTGGGTTGAAACCAATTATTTTGGTTTGATTACGAGAGAAAAGCTAAATGGTTTGGATTGGTTCGGTTCGAATGCTAAGTGAATGAGATTGGATTGATTTGTAAATATGTTAGAATTAGTACGAATGAATGTTGATTTGGTTTGGTTTCTGAACCATTCTCAGCTTGATTTGCAAAGATATATATCTCGCCGCGCCGTACCCGTACGCGACGCGATCCCCTGGGCAAGCGCGCTGCCGCGGCGGCGGCGCCGATCTATCGGCAACTTGTGATCCAGGTTGCGTCGGATCGCGCAGCATCATCCGCTGCATGCGATGGGATAGGGATCGGAATCGGATGAGATAGACGAGCTGAGGCCGATGAATAATCGACGACGATCACGAGCCAGCACCCCGGCCGGTCGGCACATCGTACAGCTCCAGTGGATCGATCTCGCGCGCGCGAGCGAGCTGGAGCTCGCCCGCAGACGACGACGAATAAACGACATGCCGCGTGCCAAGTAGGTGAAAAGTCCATTCGGTCGATTCTCTTATATGTACATGCATGAATGGACCTTTCTAAATTCCTAGCTGGCCCCATCGCTGGGGCGAGCTGCCCGTATTTCTCCTTTAAGCTTTAGGTTTTTATTGTATACTTTATATATGGTTCTTGGGCTCCCTGGTCCATGTGCAACTGTGCACTGAGCGTTGCACCTTGCTAATCATGAAGCTTCTTGTATCCCAGAAATTTGGAGTCTTTGTTTATATCATTTCTTCCCCTTATCCTGACACCGATGATGAGAGGAAGGTGAGATCCAGAGTCCAGAGAGGTCACCAGTCCTATACTTGGTTTACTTATTAATTGCATCTCACAACCTAACACACAAAGAAAGGTAAACTGAAAATGACAGTATGTACCACTTGGCCGTACTTTTAATACGGAGCATTAGATCTTCTAATACGGAGCTTGTGTAAACGTACCGCCATGCCCAGGGAAACAGCCACCCGGCACACAGGAGAGAAGGCCGTCAATAGGACCGAAAGCTCGAAACTCGCGAGCTGGCTCGGCTCAGCTCAGCTTGATATATTTTTAACGAACCGAGCATATGTTTTTGCTCTTTTCGTTAACGAGCTAGCTCGAGTCAGCTCACGAGCTGCTCGCGAGCCAAATGAGTTAGAAGGCTTAGTAGACTAATAAGCTAATTATCAATTAGTTATAACTTTATATACTATATGTGTGGTTCTAGATAATGTCACGATTATTTTTTATTATTAAAGTATGGTGGAGTGGATTTTAGAAGTATTAAGACCATATAATTGCTTTATTTTTTTAAATATATATAGCAGTAGTACGGGCTTGTGGTAGTGTTTGCGCATCATTGTTATGTAATCGAAAAGGATAGTCCAGGGCAAATGTTGGTACCAAGTACCATGAAACCATAGTCTTGGAGCCAATGGCCTTAGCACTGAGGCCTTTTTTTTTATTGAGTAATGGAATAGACGCATTTTAGCCACCACATCACAAGATGTTTTAGCGGTTCTTCATTACAATATATAGCTGTATCCACAGTGAAATTAAGTAAGCTCATAGTTCACCAAGAATAAAATGCTTCAAATGGAGATCAAATACCATTGGAGCAAATGTTTAATTTGGAGGAGATGCTGTTTCTCAGAAAATAAACTGTTTTTCCTAATAATAGAATAACAGCGTCCTCCTGGCCTCTACACGTACATGATGTGTGTGTGTGTATATACATGATGTGTGTGTGTATATATATATATACACATACATACATACATATACATACATATATATATATATGTTACTAAAAAAGGTAAATAATTATATATCTGTGGCGTAGAAAATAAACCGTAGAAAAAAAACCGAAATTAGGGAAAGTAAAATACATAAGCTTTACCCTAAAGAAACAAGTATAGTGAAGAACTCGTGTGTGTTAATTCTTGCCGATCATTGTGTGAATCGAATCTATGGAACCTGCCAAGTAGCTAGGTGCCCGTCCTAAGCGATGTGCGCTGGTACACTGCTCCTGTACCGTGTCGCGGGTCAATTAGATTCCCCCATGCAATTTAGGGAGCCAATCAAGCTGTGCCACGTCACGTGGCCGCGAGGGCTAGCCATACCCGACGCGATAAAAGCGTGGATTACTTTCCGTACATTGCTTTCGAGTACCAGTAGTCACCAGGAGCTCAGGATCGCTCGTAACCAAGTAAATTCGCAGACTAATTCAGCCCGTAGACAAGTGCACCAAGACGGAGCAAGCAGTCTAGATTTTTTCCTCTCCATGTGTGTGTACATCACAGTTATATTTCTGTGCGAAATTAAATTATGACGACCTGGGATTTTTTTCCTGAAAGCGCGACAGCGCCTTTGTCAACATCATCGGCCAACGGTTGATGCTGGATTCCATCATTTCGTACTTCTTAAAGAAGGCGGTCACATGATGATGCAGGCACACAAAGTGCACCACTAGTACACAAAGTATTTGGTAACGGTCAAAACCTAATTGTGCTTACTGTTTTAAGCACCCGCCAGCAACCTTGTGCCGGCTGGTGATTTGTGCCGGTACGGACCACCAACACAAATGCATTTGTGCGGTCGTCTTAAGCGTCCGCCGACACAGATCAATTGCAACTATTTTAAATTTTAAAATACAAAAATTTTTAAAATACTTTTATATTTTACTAGCTTCACGCATTACTGCCTTACCGTCTCACCCGCCACATCATAACTACTTTATACAATAGATGATATCCTTTTTATATCACTTTTCTAAATTTTATTTTATGTTTTGACACTCTAAATGACCTCAAATTAAAAAATTATCAACTACAAAGTTTTAGATCTCGTCGAGCATTACAACTTTGATGTATAGCTCACGTTCATCCGGATTGTTTAAACAAATTGAAAACTTCAATTTTTTGCTTTAAAAATTAGATTTCAGAAACGGTAATAATATTTCACCTAGTAAAGTCCTTGAACGAAGAAGTTAACTTCAAACTTTTGTGTCTTGTCAAAATTTATTAGTTTAATGTGAAGTTCATCTCCATCAGACTTCATATGAAATAATTATGATTTTTTCTTATACTACATAAATAAAGAAATATTTGTTGTTGTTACTACACATAGAAAAAGAAATATTTATTGCACATTACTATGGTTGCATGCATGTATCTATGTGGTAAGTGTAGATGGTATATCATGTAATATAGTCATGCTTACGTAGAAAATTGGAAGTAGCAATTTCAAACTAACATAGAACTAAGTGATATATGATGTAATCTAGTTGTGATTATATAAAAATTGCTAGTAATAATTCTGATTATTAACCAACAAGCTATAATTATTTATGGCATATAATATAATTTACATGAAATATTTGTGATGACGGACGCTTATGTCAACCGTCAGCACAAATGCTCCATATTTGTACTGGCGGTCACTTAAGTCAGCCGTCAGCACAACTGGCGGTCGGTTATACGTCGACCGCTAGCACGAATAGAAGGCATTTGTGCTGGCGGTCGTAATAATGGCGTCCGCCAGCGCAAAAAAAAATGTGAGGTGGTTTGTGTAGTAGTACATTCACATAGTCACATGCATGGTACACATAATAAGTGTAAAAAAATATGATCAATACAATTCATGACGAGCGGTATGTGGAATACCCTCGTGTGTCCATTTACCCCTAAGCGGCTCCTTCCGTCACTCTTATTTTACTTACTCACCAAGAATATGTGTTGGCTACAAATGTTATTGGAATATTTTGTAGAAATACACATAGGGCGTGATTGGTTCCTTGGTCATCTTGAAGCTCGGCTAGGAGATATGCAGGGCCAGTCTAAGCCAGCCTTAGACAATGCAAGAGGCTCTTGTTTGGTTGGGTGAATAGACTTAGACCGGTTAAGATTGCTAGTGTTTAGTTGCCTGGTTTGGTATATTTGCAATCACCTCTTTTCATATTCGGTGAGTCAAAACAACCATCACCGCACCGCTAGGACTCATCACGCCGGTGGCCCTGGCTCCATCGGCAGCTCCATCGGCCGGAGAGGGACGACACCGAGGAGGTGAGGTTGTCACAGAGGCCCTCCTCCCCTCCCTGCGCGCCATCCAGTCCGCCCTCGCTGTCGCGCCCGCGGCACGTGAGGAATGCCCGCCGCCACCTCACCTCTTCCCCTCCGCCGTCCAAGGAGAACTGCGTCCGCGCCGTTGAGCGCTTGTGCGATGGCGTGTGGGTGGGGCTTGTGCGGTGGCGGGTCTGTCGGAGGGAGGGAGGAAACCGGGGTGCAGCGCGCTGATGAGGTCGCTGGGGCTCCCCGCGGGCGTGGTGGTCGAGCGCCTCGGCGGGGGGATGGGCGGGGACACGCGGCCGAGCTCCTCGCCGACGGCGTCCCTGCAGAGGCCGCAGATCCACCAGCCCCCGTACCGCGCGCGACAGATCGGCGGCTCCTCCCCCTCAGCTCTCTCCGCAGCAACGACGACGACGACGACGAGCACCCGATCGTGGCCATGGCCTCCTCCTGCTTCCTTCCATCCGCAACAGGGGGAGCAGCGGGCGTCCGGGGAAGGCCGGCGCCCGGCCGGGGAAATGGAGCGGCGGCGCTGCGGCGGCAGGGGAGGAGCGGGCGCGCGGCGAGGAAGGCTAGTGCCCGGGCGGGAAGGTGGAGCGGCGGCGGGGGAGCAGTGGGCACATGGCGAGGAAGGCCGACGCGGGAGCGAGAGCAAGAGAGGATTGGCGGCGCTGGAGGGGAGAGGAATCATGGGAGGTGACCGGAGACCGCACGTGGGCTTGTGCAGCTTGCATAAGCGGGGAACACATCTCCCCTCATTCCCGCTTATACAGGCCGTACGCCCATTTTTGGCCCGCGGGAGCCTGGCTAACGGCCCGAGGAGACAACCAATCAACCCATGGTTGGCTTATGGGGGCCTGGCTAGCCCGTTAGCTAGGCAACCAATCAGCCCCATATATACTCGCACCTATTAGTAACATCTATGGCGAATTGGCTTGTAGTCCAATGGTAGGGCGGTCCAGTGGGACGCTACCCACCAGGGTTCAAATCCTGGTGCTCGCACGTTTTCCTGGGTTTTCCCAGGATTTACCGACATTATACGTTATGTGGTAAGCGGCGTTCCCGTCGACAACGAGGCGTCAATGGTGACTTCGGGAATCTCCAGATCTGCCGGGTGCTCAGTCCTTCGGAGGTGCTCATAGGGGTAGGGTTTGGTATTCATAGGGTGAGTGTGCGTGCGTGTGTGAGCGTCTGCGTCGTATTGTGTAATTCTAAAAAAAGTAACATCTATGGAAAATTGAACAACAAATTTTAGATCGACAAAATCACCAAAGTAACATCTATGGAAAATTGAACAACAAATTTTAGATCGACAAAATCACCGGCCACCTGGATATTAATGGGTGAATCACATATTACCACCAAATAAATTAATAATCGTATTATGTTAAGGCATCTCTGTATGATTTAAACTTGGGGTGTGATCCTACTGGTTAGAGGGTGCAATCCCTAGTTACTCTTGTGTGAGTGCACTGCATGTATGTTCTCGGTTGTGCATGTGATCCTGGATCGGCTTTGGGAAGTGATTGGCCAAATTTTGGTTAGATGGGCCACCACGCGATCTTATTGGGGGCTTTATCGTTCGTGACTGCAATGTGGGCTATGATATCTGCACACCAAGGAACGATTCTGTTCTTCCGCAGCTTGACCACCACATGTGTGGTATTCTACTATTGCTAGACTAGATCTGGCCTAGCTATGGTGCCCATGGAGGACCAACCTATAGTGCTAAACCGAGGGCGCCCACTGCAATTCATGAGCTGACCATTCGTGCCACTGTCTCCGGAATAAGTATATTGCTTAATAACTAAGCTCGATCTGTACAAGTCTAGCTAGAGTGTCAATATTCTGTTGTCTCACTATATGTACGTCATTTATTTGATTTATCTAGCATGCATAAATAGGACCCGTGTCAAAGAACAAAAGCATGCATAAACAAGACACTCCATGGAATGTGATGGCTACTATCCAATTATATGTAACAACATATCTGTTCTTATCAGTGCTCTAATTGGTTCTAACATTTGGATATATTCAAGCATATATATGCTTTATAAAAAGATATTTTAAGACTTTTGATGCAAGTTGAGCAAAAGTCACAAACAAATGTCATTTAATTTTGGAAATATTATTAATATATTTGTAGCAAAAGTATATAATTTTATCGTATTACCTTTTAAGGCCAATCTACCCACGTATCATGTTCAAATAATAATATCGAAATCCAACACGTATAAAATGATTCCTAGTCATAGTTTGAAATTCTTCACTTGCATGCAACTAAAACGGGCTATTTATAGGCTAAAAAAATGGACGATTTATTATTATTTTAGTAAACTTATTTGTTTTCCATATACATATCACACTACAACAATCAAGGCCCTCCATATGAAAGTGGCACATGGTAATAATATGTGGAGTTCACTAGGACTAGGCGCAATGCGCATCATCTCTTCTATACCCTGCTAGATGACAGACGTTTTTGTAGATTGGTGGAGAGGAGAAAAGTCTTTCAGATGCGTTACAAAGCTTTGCAACGATAAATGGGTCCACAAAGTACGTACACATTTTGAGGTTGTGGTCTTGATCGACCAAGACCGGCCACATATCCACATCAGAGCTACGTTGATGTAGGCATATAGCACACACTACTACAAAAACTTATCAGTATCGGTCAGGAACACGCGTTACTACCGGTCAGCCCAGCCGGTATTGACTGGCTACTACAAAAACTCTTATCAATATCGGTCAGGAACACGCGTTACTACCGGTCAGCCCAACAGGTATTGACTGGCTGACACTAACATGCAAGCCAGTTAGTACCGGCTGGGCTGACCATTTATCGGTCAGTAACACCGACCGGTACTAAATGACCTTGCGCCAAAAAAAAGGAAAATTTTTTCACACGTCTATGTGCATACGCATCCGCGGGGATCTGAACCCATGACCTTCAACCTGACGCGTTGCTTCCTTACCATCTCACCTATGCATCACTTATAATTGATTGAGTGGGAGATTCTTTCTCTTTGAAGTAACCCGTGGAGGACCAGCCGGTATTAAATGACACACTTTAGTACCGGCTGGTGTACACTGTCCTCCAAAACCACTGTACCTTAGCTCGGTTTCAACTCTCTGGATGGTTTAATTAAGTAGAACGTACTTTTGTAATGCTCAAGGGAAATAGCTTTTGCGGCAATGTACCTATGAATCAGCACCGAAGGAAAAGCTACAACAAAAGCTGGCCACAGAATATATAAAGGGCTGGCAAAGTTAATTCTTTCATTAAATTAAATCGATCTGAGAAGAAATACATATCATGAACGTCCATATCGTAGTATGCAAGTCTTTTAGCCTGAAAAGAAGAGCGCACACTCAACGTCGTGTAAAAGTAAAACACGACTAGTGTGTCCAGTAAGCAACACGCCAAAACATGGAGGCCCAAGCGCAGTGAATTCCGCCTAGCTGGCCGAGAAGCTCGCCGCTCCGGCCGCCCACACACTCCAGCCACAGAAAAGCAGGCTGGAGCCGAGATCCTGAGAGCGAGGTGTGGGCCCGGAAAAATCTCCCCGGCCACCTCCCGGCCAATGAGGAGGCGGTGCCCACGTGGCATGCTCCACGTCCCCCTCCCCCCATTCCCCTATTTCTATCGCCTTGCCGGTGGTCGTTGCAGCTTGCAGGCACACACACTCTTCTTCATTCTTCTTCTTCTACATACTACTCCAACCCAGGGTGCTCAAACAGGTAGCAGCACTGAAGGTTTCCTTGGAAGCCCTAGCCGGTGGTGTGATACTCAGCTCGCACCATATGGGCGACTCCTCGTCCTCAGCATCTTACATCAGAATGGTATGTGTGCCATGAACTCTTCATTCCATACCATTTCTATACATGGATGCATCAAATGATAGAGGCCGCGGGTTTCCTCCCAAAAAAATGATAAGAGGGTTTGGCTGTTTTTTATGCTGGTTCAATCAGGTTCACCATTTGATAGAGAAGTGCATCTGCTTCAACCTGAACAAGGAAGAGTGCATGGACGCGCTGCAGAAGCACGCCAACGTTAACCCTGTCATCACTTCCACTGGTACTGCGCGCACCCACTACCAGAATGATCGACATCTGCACCGGGTGGGAAAGCCCTTTAGCACCGGGTTTCCCACCCGGTGCAACTAATCCGAGGCTAAAGGGGTACCCCTTTAGCACCGGGTTGAATAACCGGTGCTAAAGGGTCCCTTTAGCACCGGGTGCAGCCACGACCCGGTGCTAAAGGGCCTGTCCCGCAGCGCCTCTAGCAGGGCCTTTAGCACCGGGTCGTGGCTGCACCCGGTGCTAAAGGGCATCCCTTTAGCACCGGTTGCTGTCTGCAACCGGTGCTAAAGGCCCCGGATTTCTTTTTTTTTTGCTTTTTTCAGTAGCCATGCATGCGCGTCTATACACGTGTATATACGTATATATTCTAATACGTGTATTCTAATGCATATTCGGCCGACTCTATATTCATATTAGCTGACATTTCATCAAAATAGAAGACATATATATTACAAAAGTAGATATTCATGCATGTCAACTCGAGTTATATATATTTAAACTGTATTTTCTACATAATTAAGATTGACGACTAGCTAGCTCTCGTTGGACTGTCCGGCACGTCCTCCAGTATTGGCGAGTGGAATTCTCCTCGGGGATTGACGACCTCATCCCAGATCCATCCGACGAGCTGTTCTGCAATTGCGTCAATTCTTTCTATCTCTAGGGACTCTTCCTTCAGGTTGAACATCTATAATTTAAAAATATTTGAAAGACATTTAATCCGTCGAGTTGGAGACAATAATTGTGCACTTAATAATAATGGAAATGTGTTTATTATTACGTACCATAATATCGCGTTGTGTGAGCTTTTTATGTCCCCAATTCCACATGTAGTCGCACATGTACCATCATCATACTATGCTTTAATTTGCATGCTGTCCCTGCTGCATGCTTAACCCTGTCATCACTTCCATTATTGTTTTGCATGCATGCTTAACCTTTTTGTACGCGTTGCTCTTCTATTCTGTCATTTCATGTGATCTGAGCACTCTCCGGCCTATATGCTGATCATATATGCATATGCAGTGTGGAAGGAGCTGGAGAAGGAGAACAAGGAGTTCTTCGAGACGTACAACAAGGATCGCGTGGAGCGGAACATCGAGGCGGAGACGATGCAGCGGATCCAGAAGATGCTCGCCGAGGCGGCGGCCGCCAAGACCTCCGACGACGACGAGGGCTAGCCAGGCCAGCCAGCTATCCAGAGCTATAGATCAGCCCATGCATATGGCCTCATGTCCACTGCACACCACCAGCTTCTCCCATTAGCTACTCCATCACCATGGGAGAAGCCTATATATGCGCCGAACCTAGCTCTCACGTGAGACCATTATATACATAGCTAGCTAGTAGCTTATATTACTTAGCTATCAATAATAACAATAATATGACTTTGGCAATTCAAGAACCATTCATGCATATGTGTCGTGCGTAAGATTGATTAGGATGGAGATATATCGATCAAGAAAACTATTGTTAATTTGTCCGTGTATATATATGTATATGTTTGTATATACGTGTGTGTATATATATATATATGTATGTATGTATTCATGTTGTGCAAAGACGATGCATAATATATATTCAACCTGCTAGCTAGCCAGTAGCCTAGTACAGGCGTGCGGGGTGGTGATGTAAGCAAGCAAGTAGCTAGGCTTATCATTGCCGGTAATCCTTTTCCGACACGTGGCGGTTGGCGCGCGTATCCGTCAGTGATGACGTGTACCCGGCCGGCGCTGCTACTTGCTGGCAGCGCCACTCGAGGGATAGCCCGTGCCCGGCGCTGCTCGCCTTGTCCTGTTCCAGCCCGGCCTAGCTAGCGCTGGCACGTGACGAGAGAGGCGCTGGATTCGTAGGGTTCCATCCACTCTCGCCGTCGTTTCGGGCGAACACCCCCTGAACTGGACGTCTACGGTTGCCTCTCCACAGGTGTACGTAGACGTACGCCAGCCGGCCGGCCGTCGGCTGCTCGTGTGACGGCGACGCCAGTCACACCACCACCACTGTCTCGCTCGGCCTACAGTAGTACTGCCGCAACCAGGGCCTGCATTAATGGAAAGGCTTTTCTAAGTTTTACGCGGGTCGCGATCCATCTCGTGAGTCATCGACTCTCACTCTCACAACGAGAGGGACGAGGAATATATATATGACGTGAATGTGTACCAATGGAATTTTGCAAGTGCAAGATATCAGTATTTGTCTACCACCGAGAGTTGGCCGGGTGAAAGTAAATGTTGATGGTGCATTTCTTGAGCACACTGGAGAGACGGGAATATATAGGTGTTTTAGCCAGAGATTATTCCCGTGTGGTAAATGCTTTCAAAAGTTCGAAGGAGGAAAGATCTGAGATTGCTTTTCAGGTTAGGGAATGTGCATTGTACAGGTGTTTGATGCAGCATGCCTGCCAATGACACCTCGGATGCGGTGGTGCAGGAAGGTTTGACGCTGATGAATCATGCAGTAGTGAAGGGTAAGTAGAGGCTTGGCGTTGAAGGGCCATCCGATCCAATTCAAGGTGGACTCTTAGTTGATCTAAATTGTGCATGTGAAAAGCAAGAGGATATGGTGATGAAGATGACGTCGGTCAGGTCAAGGAGGATAACGATGGCAAGGTTGAGTAAGCTGCCTATGTGTAGGGGTCCGAAAGACATAAAGGCGTTAGAACCTTGGTGGAGGTTGGAAACGTGTTGACATCGGTTAGTCACGTTGCAAGCGGTGTGCAAGAGGGTTCTGATTGTTTGGCCTTGAAACCGGTGGTGAGTCACGCCTTCACAAGTGTGCCAGAGGGTTCACCAGTTTGGCCTTAAAACAGAGCATCAGTGTTTTGCCGGTTTGGGCCTCAAAACTAGACGTTGATGGGTTTTCGACTTTGGGCCTCAAAACTAGGCGAAGATGAGCTGGAGGATACATGGCACCGTTCGAAGCTTGCGTCAAGGCGAAGCAAAGTCATGAAGGCACTAGGTCCCTCCAATAACGCTGCGAGGAAAATTTGAATGTTTTACCTCTAAAGGGTATTTGGGTTGTATGCTTTATGTAAGGGTGTTTTGATCTTTTGCTAGGCACCTGTATATAGTGGAGTGGCTGTCGGAACACTTATCTCTTTGTATATGTCTTGGGGTGCTTATCATTCATGTTGTGTAGGTGAGAGGTTTTGTTAGGGTTAGAAAGAGGGAGAGAGGAGAGGCTCTTTGATTGAACTTTTTGCTATCCAAGTTTTGATTCTTACTACAAGTGTCTTGTAAAAAAACCTATTGACGTAAGCCAAAGATCAATTTCATACTCAAGTAATTTCTCCTCTCTATATCTGAAATTTATCTTTTTTTACTCCATTTTTGGAGCTATTTTTTGGGTGATTTTTTGATCTTGTGACTGTGATTCTCTTGGGGCAAATCAAAGCTTTGACATGCCTAACAATATCTAGGATGGTTCCCTTGCATTTGGCATGACCTTTTTGGATTTTGGATTTCCTCAAAAATTCCCTTCTCTTGTGTTCTTGAACAAATCCATAAAATTGAAGGGGTTAGCTTAATCTTTTCATAGAGATATTTTGGGCAAGGATTCACCATATGGTAGAGGAGCTACAACTCTAACTTGTTGGATTTGGAGCTCATTTGATTGGATTCAAGATTGGGGATTTTGAGGTTGTTGTTGAGTTCTTGTGTTCTTGGGCAAGATTCACGAAATCAAAGGCGAAGTATTTATATTTTTGAAAAGATCTTTTAGGTAAACATTCATCGCGCTGTTGTGAAGCTGTGGGTAAAATTTTGTGAGATTCGGAGGCCGTTTGATTGGATTTTGAGGCATTGACCTCTTCTCTCAGCCTGTTTTATGTGCTATGCCGGATATTACGACGTTGTGCTAGAACATACCGACCCTAGCAGGTCTAGTGCGTTTAGAACTTCCAGGTGTCGGAACATTCCGGTAGGGTGTCAGAAATTCAAGCCTAGACCTCCATGTGTGGGAATGTTTCGGTAGGGTGTCGGAAATTTTGAAAGACTCAGTCCGAGGACAACTTATTGGTGCACTGAAACATTCCGACACCTCTCCAAATATTCTGACCTTCTGGGTGTTTGTGCATGTTCTAAGCTTCTACATCACTTCTGCTTTGGTTCTAAGCTCTCCTGGCATCACTCCTAGGGTCAGTAGGTATGTTGTGACTACGTGGTGGTTGCTAGAAGAGAGGGTCATACGGTCGATTTGGGACATATGCCTTAATTCTTGAGAAGAAGTTTGAGGTTCCTATTCATATAGATCGTTGCCAAAATTCTTCGATGCATTTGTTAGCGCAACTAACTAGGAAAAATCTGCCCTCTTCGAGGCAAGTGGCCACTTGATCACTTGTGTTGCCCAACTAGTTGAGCTTGATTGTAATGTGTCTCCTTGATCGAT
The DNA here is from genome assembly GCA_033239725.1 of Echinochloa phyllopogon. NCBI lineage: Eukaryota > Viridiplantae > Streptophyta > Magnoliopsida > Poales > Poaceae > Echinochloa > Echinochloa phyllopogon. The sequence continues at coordinate 23,110,586 of BTCW01000012.1, forward strand.
AAAGCTCCATGTTTTACCCAAAAAAAGAATTGCATGTGTAAGTAAGATTTGGAAAACAAAAACCTGTATGACAAAAAGCCTAAGACTATTCTCAGTGAGAGTTTCATTCTCCATAAATGATATGCCACATAACCAACTATAGTGACATGCATCATAGTTATAAAGAGATAAGAAACGAGTTTCATTCCGATGACACTCAGTTTACATGGTTACCCCTGTGATTAAACTTTTCCATATCCATTGAGAGCTAGACTTTTATTTTATTCTATCCTATTTAATAAAATTTTCCACATCATTTATGAATTAAATGTCATGGCTAGTGTTGGAAAGAATGAAACAAAATCTTACAATGTAAAGGTTTAATCCATGATTTCATCCCACTTGGAGTATTGAACTGGATACCGGTAATGGCTTAAGCCAACAACACTATACTCATAAGATGTTGATACTCATCGCCGTGCCACCGATGAGCTAGGATTAGGGTTCATAGTTCAGAATCATAGAGGTGCCCATTATGCAGGTGCGGGTGCGGCTGTAGGTGGCCCCGTAGTGTAGAGTTGTGGGCACCAGTGAGGGAGAAAAATGTAGCTCGCCGAAGATGAGGAAGGAGAGTGCAACAATAGTGGCTCATTAGTGGGACTGCCGCCTTGGGGGCATAGATAAGGTCACTGGACAAGGATATGCTGATGAAAATAAGGATGGTACTAAAGCCACTATACAGTCTGTGGGTGCGGTGCACCTATTTTGCCACTGCATCTAAAACCATCAACTTGGTAACATGGAATTTGGTTGCGGATTGAGGCCATGTTTGGTAGAGCTTCCAGAGCTGATTCTCGGGTGAATCCAGGAGGAGCTCTACCAAACAGTTTTCTAGAGAGAAGTGATTCTCTGCTGATTCTGTGAAGTGATTCTCTGAAATGAACTAGGAGTCTAGGAGCTGAAAAAAGTAACTTCTCCTGATTCTATGAGGTGATTCTCCATCCAGATTTTGATAATTTATGCTAGAGAATCAAAGAGAATCATTTTCAACCACAGAATCACTTCTATTAGAGAATCAACTCGATCCATAGAGAATCAGAATCATATGAAGCTCTACCAAATATGCCATGAGCCTTCCAAGAAGAGCAGGTAGCACCCCATTTGCAAAATGGGCCAACTATGGTCCATCGGGGCATATATGAACCTCACATTGATGAGCCCAACTGTTTTATTATGTTATTAAGTTGTTAATTCTATGTGCTGTAGTGATTGATTGAGATAAATGAAATCAAGTCACCCAGTGCATTCGAGAAAAGATGGAGTATTGAAAACAGAGTGATCTTTCTGCGCGTAGGGCCAGGTAGAGCTCCTCGCCCCCCCCCCCCCCCCCCCCCCCCCCCGGCCCAAAATGCTCTGATGTTCAATGGATCTGTAACGCTCAAGATTCATCCTCAAAAAGTAACAATAGCTAATGGCGTAAGATAAACCTGCCATGTGATGAACTCCACAGATGACTTATCCATTCTGCTCCTTCCATCGTCTCTCTAGGATCTGCTTCTCCACCTCTCCTCCATGACTCCATCTGAGTATCTGACACCTTCTGCCCTTGCTTGCTCGGCGCTGCGGGAGCTTCCTCATAGTGATCCATGTCCCGGATTTGAATCCGATGCCAACTATCACCTTGACCACAAGTAGCTGCTGGGGAGCGACTCGAGTTGCAGATGGCGCTTGCTGCCAAGAAGAAAGCTGTGGTTGCACGAGCTCAATGAGCTCAGCTGCTTGATGAGGACCAGGAAGAAGACGCTGGAACCGTCCACACGGCGCCTGGCTGAATCTTTTTTTGTTCTCTCTCGCTCAGGTACTGCACAACCTACAGCTGGAGCCTCCTTTGTTAGCCTTCGTCTCATTCTTTGGTTGGACATGTCGCTTCTAAATATTAGAAGAAAGGCAATAACATTCAGCCCAAGCACAAGTTGTCCAAGCATGAGGAAGAACTTTCAAAAAGCATGACTGCAGAGCCTGCCTGCCATGTTCTCATGCAATTTCTTTCCTGTAATGAGAGCATATTTTGGTTTGATTCTGTCATTTCTTCTCCCTTGAAGCATATTTTGTCTGGGTTCTGTACGTATAAATCGAGGTGAATCTTGCAGCGACCCAGGCTTCTTTGTCTAGGTCCTTGAAGCCTAGAAATCAATGAGTAGAAGCATTTCTTTTTGACAAAATGGTATAAATCAATTTCGATAGGAAAAAATTCCTCGATAACCAAAACAAGAACTTTAACTGCATTCATGCTTGGCTCACAGGTGCGCACATAGCAACAAACCGATGATATGATCAGTTGTGCATGCCAGAGTGAGAGAAAAGAATGGAACAAGAAGACAAAAGAACATGAGTGTACCAGCGCAAAGGAGCCAACAGAGGCTAAAAGGCGCTGGTTGGGGGCACATGTCGTTATGTGCACTCAATGTTTTCCGTATTTAAAAGCGTGACCACGATATTCCAAGATGATCTATTTGGGAAGGGAGGTAATAGCAAAGTTTTGTTACACTAGCAATGAATAAGCATTTTTCTTTTACATACTAGCTGGCGACTAAGATGGGACTGGAAGGCATAAGACTGTGAAATGTTGTTGCTATGCATGGTGAACCAAACGATCTTCAAGATTTGTTTGTTACTAATGCATTCTACTAATTAATTAACCTTGTGAGTTGTCTACATTACTATGATCACCACATGCATTAGTTCTTAAGTCCACTCCTGAATTTGTCAAATTCATTATGAAATCCTCGAGGTCATCTCAGCAATGTCAACCACTGCAATATCGTTAGGTTGATCATGTGTATGTGAAAGAAAAATGTATCGAACTTACTTTCTTTCATTTTTTTATCCAAAGGGTTTCTTTGTAAATAAGCTCAGTGGTAGAGCGATCTCAATATCGTTATGTTTTTTGATGGTTGTGCCTTTTTTATATAACCCTCATTGCCCGCTAGATAACAATGTTTCACTATCCACTCCCCCCGCCTTCCCCCGTGGCACCGTGCCGGGGGAGATCCATTTTTACCGTCGGTCTCCAAAATGGTTGCATCGTCGGACAGATCACCGATGGTATAGTCGGTGAACGACGATACAACCCATTTATAATGTCATGTTGTTGTAGGAACTGACGGTGATAAAAGATTAGTACCATCGAAAAGTGACCTGCCTTTAGAAATATCTATTTGTACCATCATTTTCGTATCAATGGTACACCACTAGTGGATTAATGAGCTTTAGTCCTGGTCTCCAACCCCTTTGATTCCAGTTTTGGGAACCGGTTCTCCCACCCGGGACTAAAAGCATACAAAATTCAAAAAATGTTGTAGCCCGTGGGATTGAAACCAACAACTTCTTGCCTTGCCAATCTGTAACCGACTAAGTACTAACCATCCCACTTAAGCAGCACATGTAACTCTTGCTGGGATGTTTACCTTTTATATAGTAAGTCGTAGAAAACCCTTTAGTCCGGGTTAGTGACTCCAACCAGGTCTAAAGAACCTTTAGTTTGGGTTGCTCCATTTTAGTCTCGGTTAGAGCCACCAACTGGGACTAATGGTTGAGACCCTATAGTCCCATGTTGAGCCTCCAATCGGAACTAAAAGTCTTTTAAGACCCCAGAAAATACCAACCGGAACTAATGCTAGGTCCAAATCTATCCGGAAAAAATGTAGGATGGAAAGTTCTTTCTCTACTAGTGCACTTAAACGGTAGTTAAACCTTTCACAAATCTAGTAGCAGTGAGAAGTATGAAAATGGTATTGACTCTATGGATAATTTAAACACTACGACAGAATATAAATAAACTGCCTATCTAGAACGGAGATCGGTTAGGGCAGGTACATTGGCTCCGTCTAACAGGTGATCTCATGCAGTGACACGTAATCTTAAGACGACTTATCAGACAATAGGTTGTTGTTTTGGTTGTCTCGTAGTAATAAAATATCCCTTAATTTATGGGAAAATAGAGAAATATTATTGGTTGCATGGAAACAAAACTCGTACAATGGTAGGAGATTTGTCTCATAGTCCTAAAATTTAGCTCAAGAGGCGGTTGTTTCGTGAAACAATGACCTCCTTCTCTCACCTCACTCTCTCTCTTCCACATCAGAAAAGTCCTACATGGCACTGCATGAGACGACCTATTAAACCGTTGACGTGTAGCAATGTACCTGCCCTTATATGTTTTTGTCACGCCCGGATTTTCACAAAAACCCGAATGTGGCCATATGTGTGCCCAGGAAGTCCACATACACATATAGCAAACAAATATGGTAAAACAGAGTTCAAATGTTTCATTTATTCATCAAAAAGTAGTGTTTACATCAGAGTGCTGCATAAATGAAATACATGGATAGCGGAAGACTAAATAAAACTCTCTCTAAGCGTAGCCGCATCCCACAAGGACTCTGACTGGGTGAACACAACTCAGTAGTATGGTAGATCTTCTGGAAACTCAGCAGCAGACCCATGCACATCCCAATCTGTTACCCGTCCGGGATTTTGTTGAATAAATAACAAGTGTAAGTAAAACAATTACTTAGCAAGTATAGCACGGGTTATGAAGGCTCAAAAAGGCTTAGACACGGCTTAACTGCATTAGCACTTTTAGTTGGTTCGTTTTATCATTATCCAAGTTACTACAGTGAATGAAATCCCAGTTGCAACCCAATTAGTAAAGTGTAAGTGACATTAAGCATTAATAAACATCAAGTTCTAATCAAAAACAGGAGCTAGAAATAATCTACGCTTCGCTACGAACACGTGAGCGCAAGAATCACACTAATCGGAGCTAAAACGAGAAAGTTATGTCATTTCTAAGTTTCAGGGGCTTATTTGTGAAAAACCGAGGACCTATACGTAATTACGTATTAAAACAGGAGGGCTAACGTGCAAAAATGCAAAGGCTGGACCGCGGGTGTTATTTTTTAAAAGGTCAGGGGCTTAAACAAATAAAACGGGACCTATCTGTAATTATTTTTGAACTGGCCTGGACCGCGGGTTGATTTCGATAAAGCACAGGGGTTCTTTTGCAAAGTTTCCACGGCTGACCGGTATTGACCCGGCTCGGACGCATGGCGGCCGTTGGATCTGATCTGAGCGGCTGAGATTTAAAACGCGAAGGGGTATGGCTCGATCTAATCTTGGCCATCGATCTGAGATCGGACGGCTCTGGCGCTGGGGCTCGCCGGGGACGAAGGAAACGCGGCGGCGCCGCTCGGCCGAGGCGAGAGTTCGCCGGACTTGAGGATATCTCGCGTTAGGAAGCTCGGTTTTCGACGAGATCTGGTCCTACAGGTTCAGGGAGACATGGCGAGTCGTCCTAGGGGGTTCAAGTCGAGCGTCGGCCGGCGTGGTGAGCTGACGACGACGGGCGGCGGAGCTGAGCTCCGGTGTACCGCGGGGAGGGGGTTTTGGGGGGTTTCGGGGTCGGGTTTTTGGCTCTGGAGCTTCAGGGAAGGGCGGTGAGTATTTCTGTGGGGTTCTAGTCGAGCAGAGAGTAGAGGGGAGGGTGGACGACGGTGGCCGGCGGACGATCATCGTCGGCGACCGTGGGGTACCGAGCTACGACGCTGGGATGCCCAAATTGGAGGGTGGGAAAGCTTCAGTACCTTGAGGCGAGGCTCCTGGTGGCGCTGGATTGGAACGACGGGGTCCCGACGAGGGGGCTCGTCGAAGTCCGACGCTCGGCGGCGGTGTTGCGCGAGGAAGGAGGGGCTACGGTGGTGGAGAGGCCCGGGCGCTGGTTGATGAGGCTCAGGGGTGCGGAGGGAAGCTTATATAGGGGCTCGGGGGCCTAGGGAACCGAGGTGGGGGTCACCGTGGATGGAAAGTCCGGCGGCGGCGGGATTCACCTTCCAAACACGAGCGGCGCGACTACCATACAGGGAGCGAGCGGAAAAGGTAGGGAAGGGGCGAGGAGACTTCGGGGAAGCTTCGCGGAGGGTTCCAAGACGCGCGGGAGTGGTGCTTGGGCCTTGGGCCGAGGCCATGGCGCGCGAGCTCCGCTGGCTCAGCGCGGCGAGGGGAGGAAGAAGATGGCCTGACCAGCGGGGCCCGCGTGGCAGTGGCTGGAGGGAGAGAGGGAGCGGTGGTCGCTGGGCCGGTTCTCCTCTGTGCGGCCCATGAGCGGGGAGTGAGGGCTGGCGTTGATGGGCTGGGGGAAAACAGGGGGCGGGCCGTGGTGCGCGGGCTTCGGCCCCAGTGGAGGAGAGCGGCGGGTGTTTGGGCCGAGCGCGAGTCGGCCCATGGGGAGAGGTGGAGCAGGCCGAGCCGACGGAAATGCCGCTGGGCTGGCCGTGGGGGAAGAGAAGAGGGAGCAGAGATGGGCCAACAGAAAAGTTTAGGGAGCAGAAGTGGACTATGGCCGAAGCAACTTTTCTAGGGCTCCAAACAAAGTGATTCAAATTTAAATTTAAATAAATTTAAATTCTTGTTTGAACCACAAGCAATACAAAAATAAATGCAGCAGCATGAATGCAACAAAAATGTTTCTACGCCTTATATTTGATTTTAATTTTCAGAAATCCTTTATTTAGCCTATATTAATTATGAACAAGATAAATAATATTAAACAATTAATTTAATTGCTAAAAATTTTAAGTAGGCCATTTTTGGGTGTTACAAACCTACCCCCCTTAAGATGAATCTCGTCCTCGAGATTCGGATGTGGATGCGAAGAGATGTGGGTACTCGGCCTTGAGGTCTTCTTCTCTTTCCCAAGTCGCCTCATCTTCTGAGTGTCGGTTCCACTGCACCTTGCACATCCGGATAACCTTGTTCCTTGTCACCCTCTCGGACTCCTCCAAAATCTTGACTGGATATTCATCGTAGGTGAGGTCCTCTTGCATATTCAAGTCATCTATCGGGATCTGCTCTTCAGGCACCCGCAAGCATTTCTTCAGCTGAGACACATGGAACACGTTGTGCACTCCGGCTAGTTTCTCAGGTAGCTCTAGCCGGTATGCCACTTCACCCATCCGTTCCAGAATCTTGAACGGTCTGATGTATCGAGGCGCCAATTTGCCCTTGACATTGAACCTCTTCACACCCCTCATTGGTGACACCTTGAGGTACACAAAGTCATTGACCTCGAAGGTGAGATTCCGCCTCCTGACATCAGCATAACTCTTTTGTCGGGATTGTGCCACCTTCAAGTTCTGCCTGATCACTTGTACTTGGCGCTCTGCTTCTCTGAGTATCTCTGGCCCAAAAACTTGACTTTCTCCAGTTTGATTCCAGAACAGTGGTGTTCTGCACTTCCTGCCATACAGAGCCTCGAACGGTGCCATCTGCAGACTCTTCTGGTAGCTGTTGTTGTACGAGAATTCTGCATAGGGCAGACTCTTGTCCCAACTGACACCATACTGCAAGGCACATGCCCTCAATATGTCTTCCAAGATCTGATTGGTCCTCTCTGTCTGTCCATCCGTCTATGGGTGATAAGCTGAACTGAAATGCAGCTTAGTGTCCATGGACTCATGTAACTTCTGCCAGAAATGTGAGGTGAACTGGGTACCTCGGTCAGATACTATCCGCTTGGGCACTCCATGTAAGCACACTATCCTCTCCATATACAGCTCTGCCAATTTGGCGCCTGTGTAGGTGGTCTTCACTGGAAGAAAATGTGCCACTTTGGTCAAACGATCCACAATCACCCAGATGGAGTCAAATCCTCTCTGAGTGCGAGGCAGACCCGTGATGAAGTCCATACCAACTTCTTCCCACTTCCATTCAGGTATCTTCAAGGGCTGGAGCAAACCTGCTGGTCTCTGATGTTCAGCCTTGACTCTCTGACATGTGTCACATAGAGCCACATAGGTTGCCACATCACGCTTCAGTCCATACCACCAGAATCTCTCCTTGATGTCTTGGTACATCTTGGTACTTCTTGGGTGGATTGAGTAAGCTGAGTCATGTGCTTCTCTCAGGATTGTATCCTTGATTTGCACCACATCGGGTACACATATCCTCTTCCCATGCCAGAAGGTTCCTTGATCGTCCACTCGAAAACCAGGGTCCTTTTCTAGAGCAACGTGCTTGACAGTCTCCTTGATCTTCTCATCTTTCAACTGACCCTTCCAGATCTCCTGTTCCAGAGTTGGTTCTACTGCCATCTCTGTGATGCTAGTCACAAATCCCAGACTCATCCTCTCAAACTCCAGGCTGAGCTCTGCTGGAAGACAGTGACCGGTGATCTTGTTCACATAACTTCTCCTACTCAGCGCATCTGCCACTAAGTTAGCCTTTCCTGGGTGGTAGTGGATCTCCAGATCATAGTCCTTGATCAACTCCAACCATCGGCGTTGTCTCATATTCAGTTCTGACTGAGTGAAGACATACTTGAGGCTCTTGTGATCGGTGTAGATGTCACACTTGTGACCAATCAAGTAGTGCCTCCAAATCTTCAGAGCATGTACCACAACTGCCAACTCTAGATCATGTGTTGGGTAATTCTGCTCATGTTTCCTCAACTGCCTTGATGCATAAGCCACGACTCTCCCTTCCTGCATGAGTACACACCCCAGTCCTAGACGGGATGCATCGCAGTAGATAGAGAAGCTTTTGGCTAAGCCGGGCAGAACCAGCACTGGGGCTGTTGTTAGTCTCTTCTTCAACTCCTCGAAGCTGGCTTGACACTCCTCAGACCAGACAAACTTGGCATTTTTCTCCAATAACGCCGTCAGGGGCTTAGCAATCTTGGAGAATCCTTCAATGAACCGTCGATAATACCCGGCCATCCCAAGGAAACTCCTGATTTCGCTCACATCCCGAGGCGGATTCCAGCTTAGCACATCGCTGACCTTCCTCGGATCGACTGCCACTCCTCCATTGGACAACACATGACCCAAGAATGCCACTTCCTTCAACCAGAATTCACACTTGCTCAGCTTGGCATACAACTGATGTAATCGGAGTCTTTGCAGCACCAATCTCAAGTGTTCCTCATGTTCTTTCTCATTCTTGAAGAAAACCAGAATGTCATCAATGAATACCACCACAAACTTGTCAAGGTAATCCATGAACACGCTGTTCATCAGGTACATGAAGTATGCAGGAGCGTTGGTCAGCCCAAAGGACATGACTGTGAACTCATACAACCCGTACCGAGTAGTGAAAGCGGTCATGGGAATATCCGACAGTCGGATCCTCATCTGATGGTAACCCGACCGAAGGTCTATCTTAGAGAACACACAAGCTCCTCTCAGCTGATCGAACAAATCATCAATCCTTGGCAGCAGGTACTTGTTCTTGATGGTCACTTCGTTGAGGGCTCGATAGTCTACACACAATCTCTGTGTACCATCCTTCTTGTCGACGAACAATACCGGTGCTCCCCATGGTGAAGAACTCGGACGAATGTATCCTTTGGCTAGCAATGCGTCTAACTCCTCTTTGAGCTTTGCTAGTTCCTTTACTCCCATTCTATATGGCCTCTTGGCTATAGGTGCAGTGCCAGGTTTTAGTTCAATAACGAATTCGACTCCGCGTTCTGGGGGCATACCTGGCAATTCTTCCGGAAATACATCCGGGAACTGGTTTAGTACTCTGATGTCTTCAAGCGCCGCACCTTCGGCTTGGTTGACTTGATTATGTCCCAAAGGACTAGCTGCCTGGTACTCCACCTTTTCACCGGACTCGGCTGTCAGCTGTACTGCTCTCTTGGCGCACTGGATTACTGCATCATATCTGGTTAACCAGCTCATACCCAGAATCAAGTCAAACCCAAGGGTCTCCAAGACTATCGGGCGTGCCTCGAAATCTACCCCCCTTATTGTGATGGTGATACGGGGGCAACGTAGAGTGGCTCGTTGTTCCCCTCCTGGTGAGCTTACTAGCATAGCATTCTTCATGGGCAGTAATGCCACGAGGTTCTTTTTCCCAAAACCAGCGGATATGAAAGCATGCGAAGCTCCAGAATCGAACAAAACGGTTGCAGGAGTCGAGTTGACAGGGAACGTACCCACAACCACGTCGGTAGCTCCCTCGATGGTCTCTGCACCCGTGTGGTTGAGCTTGCCCTTGGCGGGGTTCTGCGGACCTCGGCCTGCCTGAGCTTGCTGCTGACCGGCATGCTGGTTCTGTCCGGCGGCGTTCTGGATCTTCTTGGGGCAGACATTGGCGAAGTGCCCCTGCTCTCCATAGTGGTAGCACACCCTCGGTCCTACCGGTGTAGTGTTGACTGGGCTGATGCGCTGAACTGGACTTGGCTGCACCTAGTTGCGCTGAACTGGACCCATCTGTGGCTGACCCTGGGGTCGTAGCTGCTGTGGCGCCCGGGGGTACTGAAGACGCTGTTGCTGGTACTGGCCACGACCAAGCATGCTTGACTGGCCCTGGAAGCGCTGTTGGCTCCCCATCTGCTGATTCCCCTGTGGAGGAGTGAAGCGAGGGCGGTTGCTGCTCCCTGACTGCTGGCCTTGGAACTTCCTCTTCTTCTCCTCTATCTCACGGCGCTTGTGCTCCAACATAAAGGCGTTGTCCACCAACTCCTGAAAGTTGGGGAACTTGGTCCACATCAGTTGGTACTGCAGAGCATCCTGCAAGCCATCACGAAACCTGGCCTGCTTCTTCTTGTCGGTGTCCACGTCCTCTGGAGCGTAACGGGCCAGCTCGATGAACTTGTCACGGTAAGCGGTGACACTCATCCCTTCCTGCTTCAGCGCCAGGAACTCCTTCTTCTTCAGGATCATCAGAGCCTCTGGTACATGGTGAGAGCGAAAGCGGTCACGGAACTCCTGCCAAGTGATCCGATCATGGTTGGGGTGAGCGTACTGGTATGAATCCCACCAGTCCAAAGCTGGTCCCTGGAGCTGTCCTCCTGCGTACAACACCTTCTCCCGGTCGTTGCACTGCGCGATGTCGAGCTGTCTCTCCACTGCCTTGAGCCAGTCATCGGCCTCCAGGGGGTCGGTGGCCTTGGTGAAGGTCGGAGGGCGTCCCTTCAGAAATTCGCCCCTCTTGTCTCTGGGTGGAGCAGCCGCCTGAGGATGAGAATTCTGTTGGTTCTGCTGGATCAGCGTCATGGTCTGAGCCATCTGCTGCATCATCTGGACTTGAGGATACATCAGCTGTTCGATGGTGGGGATCTGCTGATTCGGGTTCAGGTTCGGAGGATTCGGGTTCGGGTTCTGGCCCCTGGGATTAGCCATCTATAAAATCAAGGATAAGATGGCGGTTAGATTAGCAAGAGAAATGAATACCCCACTACTATCTAGACATTAAAGTCCTCAAGCCTTATTCCAATAATCTAGATGGGGAAAGACTTACGTCCACGCCCATCGCAATCATCACAAAGATCCAAATCAAGCAGATGCATAATAACAATAAATACAAGCACTTAAAGACATAATTCCACACATAAATAATTGAAGTCATGGAGGTCTCCTAGTAATTTGTTCACCGTACTATCTAGGCTGCATTCCTATAGTCAGCACGGCTCTGATACCAATCTGTCACGCCCGGATTTTCACAAAAACCCGAATGTGGCCATATGTGTGCCCAGGAAGTCCACATACACATATAGCAAACAAATATGGTAAAACAGAGTTCAAATGCTTCATTTATTCATCAAAAAGTAGTGTTTACATCAGAGTGCTGCATAAATGAAATACATGGATAGCGGAAGACTAAATAAAACTCTCTCTAAGCGTAGCCGCATCCCACAAGGAATCTGACTGGGTGAACACAACTCAGTAGTATGGTAGATCTTCTGGAAACTCAGCAGCAGACCCATGCACATCCCAATCTGTTACCCGTCCGGGATTTTGTTGAATAAATAACAAGTGTAAGTAAAACAATTACTTAGCAAGTATAGCACGGGTTATGAAGGCTCAAAAAGGCTTAGACACGGCTTAACTGCATTAGCACTTTTAGTTGGTTCGTTTTATCATTACCCAAGTTACTACAGTGAATGAAATCCCAGTTGCAACCCAATTAGTAAAGTGTAAGTGACATTAAGCATTAATAAACATCAAGTTCTAATCAAAAAGGATCCAGGCCGCTCGTGACCCTGAGCAAGGATATCATGATAGATTTATACTCTGCAGAGGTTTCGCCCTTTACCCACCAGTCGCGTAAAAGTTCAAAGGAACTTTGCACCCAACCACGCACATCAACACTTCCGAGGTGTGACTGCATAGGGACGCTACGAGGCTTTTCACAAGACACCCTAACAAGACAGTAGCCGCTGAGGTACTACAAGGTGGTGAGGCCTTAGGCACCGAGATCGACGTACGCCCACAGAGTCACACCATGAGGGGGTCGATGGCGTCCAGAGCGCGGGTATCCACCCCAACAATGCGCAACGCGCGGAGTTCTCAATCACTGAGACTCCCAACACGAGACTGGGTCTAACGAGACCTAGCCGACGGGGCTACCGTCCTCGGTGGAATCGGGAAAACACCCCGTGCCTTGCCTCCCACAACGCCGTTGGCCCCTCGGTAACCACTATCAAGCTAGAGCCGTACAAGCTACTCGTCCAAGACCAGAGCCATTATAGTTCCGGCGGTGGCGACAGGCTCCTGGGTTGCCGCTTTAAGAACCGGTCCTTAGAGGGAGACACTAGAACAAAGCACACAGCACATGCTCTAGCTCCCTAATCCATGTTGCTAAAAAGCAAGTTTTAACGTTAAAGTTGAAGTGGACCATTAATACAAGTTTAACAGTTAAATAAAGATGACAGTAGCTGCGCCTAGCAAAGTTATACCCATATGCAATAAACCCAAGGTAAACAAGGATAGGATAATGAAAAACTAGGTACAACCTTAAAGGATACATCAAATTAGACACATGCATGCATGAAATAATGTATTACAAGTGAGTAGGAAGCAAGGATTATCCGTGCTATAACTTGCCTTCCTCAAAGTGCTGCTGCTGCGAGTCCGGCTCCTGAAAATCCTCGTACTCAAACTCCAACGGCAACGGCTCACCGACTGGACACGAATCACCACACAAGCATCCACACAAGCCAATACATGCAAACAAGAGTATTCTATTAGAAACAGTACACCAATAGTGAAAACAGTACAAAAACAGGAGCTAGAAATAATCTACGCTTCGCTACGAACACGTGAGCGCAAGAATCACACTAATCGGAGCTAAAACGAGAAAGTTATGTCATTTCTAAGTTTCAGGGGCTTATTTGTGAAAAACCGAGGACCTATACGTAATTACGTATTAAAACAGGAGGGCTAACGTGCAAAAATGCAAAGGCTGGACCGCGGGTGTTAATTTTTAAAAGGTCAGGGGCTTAAACAAATCAAACGGGACCTATCTGTAATTATTTTTGAACTGGCCTGGACCGCGGGTTGATTTCGATAAAGCACAGGGGTTCTTTTGCAAAGTTTCCACGGCTGACCGGTATTGACCCGGCTCGGACGCGTGGCGGCCGTTGGATCTGATCTGAGCGGCTGAGATTTAAAACGCGAAGGGGTATGGCTCGATCTAATCTTGGCCATCGATCTGAGATCGGACGGCTCTGGCGCTGGGGCTCGCCTGGGACGAAGGAAACGCGGCGGCGCCACTCGGCCGAGGCGAGAGTTCGCCAGACTTGAGGATATCTCGTGCTAGGAAGCTCGGTTTTCGACGAGATCTGGTCCTACAGGTTCAGGGAGACATGGCGAGTCGTCCTAGGGGGTTCAAGTCGAGCGTCGGCCGGCGTGGTGAGCTGACGACGACGGGCGGCGGAGCTGAGCTCCGGTGTACCGCGGGGAGGGGGTTTTGGGGGGTTTCGGGGTCGGGTTTTTGGCTCTGGAGCTTCAGGGAAGGGCGGTGAGTATTTCTGTGGGGTTCTAGTCGAGCAGAGAGTAGAGGGGAGGGTGGACGACGGTGGCCGACGGACGATCATCGTCGGCGACCATGGGGTACCGAGCTATGACGCTGGGATGCCCAAATTAGAGGGTGGGAAAGCTTCAGTACCTTGTGGCGAGGCTCTTGGTGGCGCTGGATTGGAACGACGGGGTCCCGACGAGGGGGCTCGTCGAAGTCCGACGCTCGGCGGCGGTGCTGCGCGAGGAAGGAGGGGCTACGGTGGTGGAGAGGCCCGGGCGCTGGTTGATGAGGCTCAGGGGTGCGGAGGGAAGCTTATATAGGGGCTCGGGGGCCTAGGGAACCGAGGTGGGGGTCACCGTGGATGGAAAGTCCGGCGGCGGCGGGATTCACCTTCCAAACACGAGCGGCGCGGCTACCATACAGGGAGCGAGTGGAAAAGGTAGGGAAGGGGCGAGGAGACTTCGGGGAAGCTTCGCGGAGGGTTCCAAGATGCGCGGGAGTGGTGCTTGGGCCTTGGGCCGAGGCCATGGCGCGCGAGCTCCGCTGGCTCAGCGCGGCGAGGGGAGGAAGAAGATGGCCTGACCAGCGGGGCCCGCGTGGCAGTGGCTGGAGGGAGAGAGGGAGCAGTGGTCGCTGGGCCGGTTCTCCTCTGTGCGGCCCATGAGCGGGGAGTGAGGGCTGGCATTGATGGGCTGGGGGAAAACAGGGGGCGGGCCGTGGTGCTCGGGCTTCGGCCCCAGTGGAGGAGAGCGGCGGGTGTTTGGGCCGAGCGCGAGTCGGCCCATGGGTAGAGGTGGAGCAGGCCGAGCCGACGGAAATGCCGCTGGGCTGGCCGTGGGGGAAGAGAAGAGGGAGCAGAGATGGGCCAACAGAAAAGTTTAGGGAGCAGAAGTGGACTATGGCCGAAGCAACTTTTCTAGGGCTCCAAACAAAGTGATTCAAATTTGAATTTAAATAAATTTAAATTCTTGTTTGAACCACAAGCAATAAAAAAATAAATGCAGCAGCATGAATGCAACAAAAATGTTTCTACGCCTTATATTTGATTTTAATTTTCATAAATCCTTTATTTAGCCTATATTAATTATGAACAAGATAAATAATATTAAACAATTAATTTAATTGCTAAAAATTTTAAGTAGGCCATTTTTGGGTGTTACAGTTTAGTTTCAATGGGCCTTCTAGAGCAATGATAATATATACAGATTCTTTTTAAAAATCTAGGCCTTGGCAGAACATCCATATTCCAGAGAGGAGAGCATAAGTATAGAATGAAGAAAAATTGCAAGTTTGCAACCTACGGTACTTGCATCTTCTTGAGGACAACTCAAGAAGCCCCGTTAATTACAGTGGCCTATAAAAGCCTCTACTTGGTCTTCTATTGGATCACCGACACAACTAACCTTAATGTGCATGCTATTAAGATAAAGAACCACTGCATGGTCTCGAGCACTATAAATAAACATGCAGCCTTCCCTTGGAACTCGTCACAACCCATACTCCCTAAGGCCAGTCTCAGTGGGAGTTTCATGAACAATAAATTAACTGTCATGTAAGCATTTTTTAATGATGTGTCATTGTATTAATTAAGAGAGAGGTGAAATGAGTTTTATGGTGATGAAACTCCATGTACACAGTTACCTTGATAGCTTTGTCTTGCATGTGACCTAGGAAACAATAATTGATGAAACTATGCATGGAGAGGGAGGTGTTTCATCCTAATTTCAAACACTTTTAGATGATGTGTCACTCTAGGTAATTGTGTCCACGAAACTTCCATTGAGACTGACCTAATAGCTCACAATGGCAGGCACCAAGCTGATATCGTTGGGTTTCATTGTCCTCATAAGCATGGGATTAGCCAATGCCGCGAGGGTGGCAAGGTACTCTAGTTCTAATGGAAGAGGAACGGGAGGAGGAGAGGGTGGTGGATATGTGAATGGTGCGGGATCAGGGTCAGGATCTGGCACTGGCTCGGGTGGGAGTGGTTCAAATGATGTTCACGCGACTGCTGGAGGAGGTGGCGGAGGTGGTGGAAGAAGCAACTACGGTGGATCTGGATATGGTGGAGGGTCTGGGTCAGGTTCAGGTTCAGGTACATATAGTGAAGGAAGATATTTTGCTTATGGAGGATCTTCCAATGCTGGTGGTACTGGTGGTGGTGATGGAGGTGGACAAGCTGGAGGTTATTGGGGATCTAGTGCATAGGGGTCTGGTGGTGGCACTGGATCTGGCTCTAGCAATGCTAGTGTGTATAGGTACGCACCAAGTAGTGCAGGTGCAAATGCTAATGGCAATGGTGGTGGCACTGGAAACAGTCAAAACGGCGGGAGGGGTGGCGGTGAAGGTGTTGGGTCTGGGTACGGCAATACAAACCCTTAATTTCTATATCAAGTCAATCTAAAGTTGGAGCCCACTGTTGTAACACCCTAGAATTCCATCACAAATAAATCATAGCAACTTGGTTTAATTTATTTTTTCTAAGGACTAAATTAAATTTTTTAAATTAATTTGAGCCTAAAAATATTTAAACATCATTTAAATAATTTTGGAGCAATAAGTGCATGTGCATCATATTTGGTTTGCATGTATTTTTGTTTGATTGGTGTGTGAATTTCAAAAACATGCAAAAGTCCAGTTTTCGCCCCTAAACTTTCTCTATCTCTCTTTCTCTCACCTTGGCCCAGCCCGTCTCTCTCTCCTTCTCCTTTCGGCCCAGCTGCAGTTCGCGGCCCAGCTCTCCTCTCCCTTCGCGCGTAGCCCGCCTCCACTTTAGGCCCGGCTACGGCCCAAGCCGCCTCCCCCTCCCTTCCTCTCCCACCGCCGCCGACAGGTGGGGTCCACCTGTCGGGCTCACCCCCTTCCTCCCGACGCCCCTCCTCTGCCTCGCCGCCGACAGCGCCGCTCGAGCTTCCCCGCGTCGCTCCCTCTCCCGCGCCTCTTCCCCTCCCATCCCCACCGAGCCGCAACAACTGCCACGCCACTCTAACCCCTCGTTCTCCCACCGAAACGGCCTCTCCACCGAGCTCTCCACCACCGGGCCCCATTAATGGCCGGCCCACCCTTTCCCCTCGGCACCGAGCCCTCCCCCTCTCCTCTTCGCCCTTTAAAGAGCACGACCGAGCCCCCGAGAACCCTCTTCGACCCCTCTCGCCACCCAATTCCCCCAAAGAAGCTCCAATTTCCGCCGCCGCCGCCGCCCGAGCGCCGCCGCGTCGTCGATCCGTCGCTCCGGCACTGCTTCACCCCATCCGACTGCACCAAACGCATCGCACCGAGGTAACGATGCTCCCGAACCCCTTCCCGTTCTCTATCTCGCTCTGTTTACACCCTGACGGCACTCACCGGCGCTCCGCCGCCGCCGTCCGTCGTTGAGCACTGCCACCGTAGCGAGTTGGAAGACTAGAGTCCCCTGATCTTGTTCGCTAGCTCACCACTCACGCACAGAACCATTTCGCGCTCAAATCCGCGGCTCCGAACTCTGGTTCGGGTGAACTCCGGCGAGTTCACCGCCGCCCGCCTCTGTCCGCCGACGAATCACCACCCTCACTGCGCAATCCACGACGAGAGCACCCCCATCGTGTTCGCCATCCCTCCCTGAAGCCGTAGCACCTATCCGCGCCCAAAACCGAGCCCGACAGCTCGAGTTCGAGCATCGCCGGCGAGTTCCCGGCCTGGCGCCGCCGCACGCCGGCGTTTCCGCCGCCGCCCGACTGCTCCCTTCGCTGTCAGTCATCCGATCTTAATCTGACGGCCCAGATTCTTCCCGACCCGAGTCAATCAGCCGAATAACGGTCAACCGAGGCACTTTTGCAAAAGAGACCCTGCCTTTCTCTGGAATTAACCCGCCGTCCTGTTTAGTTCAAAAATAATTAGATTTAGGTCCTAAATTTTACAGAAAACACCCCAAGCTTCTCTGTTTTTGTATTCCGAAGCCAGCCCTTGTCTTTTGCACATTAGCCCTCGGGTTTAATGCGTATTTATGTTTTAGCCCCTGTTTTTCTTCAGTTTAGCCCCTGGTAATTTAGTTTTCTTGCCAGCAAGTCCCTAAAACTTGTTTTGGCCGTATCTTTTCCGTCCTAGCTCCGTTTTTAGCGTTCTTGGTGTCCAAGCGTTCGTCTTTTCGAGCCTATTAGTTTTAGATGCTTGTTTTAGTTTGTTAAGAATGTTTGATGTACTGTTTTCTTATTGTTTTATTGTGTTGATCGTAGACCTCGTGCCAGTTGCAACCGAGTCGCCCGTCGACGCGGATCCGGAACAGCTCTACGAAGAAGAAGAAGATCTTTTTGTAGACCAAGGCAAGTGGCCCTCCCCGCATATTCTTTTTGTCCTATACAACTGCATGTCAAACTAAAATTTACTATTATTGCATTAATATGATGGGAATACCTTTTTAAGGATTTATCTAGTCCTTTACCATGCTCCCTTGTACCAACCCCTGTTTTAAATAATATTTTGGGTTAGTTCATGCTTAGCGTTGCAATACCTTGGGAACGGTTAAAATGAATCTTTATAAAATTGTTGATCACGCTATCTTTATTATTGAATGTCGGTTAATACAAGAGAACAATTATTTAATTGGAACATGGAGAATCACCCAAGAAAACAGTGCAACCATGGTGTCAAAATGGGCTCTGACCTTAGCCAATTAATTAGATGTGCGATTGTACCGATGGCCTTATCCGAAAGGAGCAGAGGGGGTCTGGGGTTGCAGGGGTACAGCCCGGTCCTCTTGGGGTAGCAGCCTTTGCTAAGGTGCTGACCATTAGGGAGGGTTGTGGACCGCCCTAGCTGTAACTCTTGCGGGTTGTTGGACTTTTGCATACCTTTGTAAAGGCTTCGAAGTGGACCCCTAGCCACTCACCTTGGAAGTGTTTAAGGGCCTTGCAAACCCGGGCAACATGGGGAACACGAGCTATGGTGAAAGTGTACAACCTCTGCAGAGTGTAAAACTGATATATCAGCCGTGCTCACGGTCAAGAGCGGCTTGGACCCTCACATGATAATTAAACTTAAAGATGGAATATAAATCGTGGTTTTACTCGTGGGTTTTTGGAAAAGATGTTCTTTTAAATGCTTAAGTGGGATGGTATAAACTTACATATAGTAAATAGGAAATTGCTAATTAAAACCTGATCAACTCTAAAATGCTCACTGCTGTGAACCTTAGCCTTTCCTTGTGGCCTTGCATCTTCACCCCGCTTGCTGAGTACCTAGTTAGATGTACTCACACTTGCCATTGCTGAATCAGAAGAAGGAAATGGAGAAGAATACTACAGCGACTACAATGAGTTCTGAGGCTTGCGTTTCCCCCAGTCAAGATGCCTGTGGAAGATGGAAGCTGAAGACGCTTCTTTTGGCTATCGCTTGTTCTGCGATAAAGACCTTCGTGTCTCCCGAGAGTGTAATATGAATATTATAATAAATCTCTTGTAATTTAGAACACTGTGTTTCGATATTACACTCTTTTGTCTACCATATGTGTGTAAACATGATCCTGGCGCACATATGAGACGCACTTGGTTTTCCTTTGAAAACCGGGTGTGACAGGAGTGGTATCAGAGCAGTGTTGACTGTAGGACGCAGCCTTAAGTTAGAACTGGTCGGAAATTAAGGACCCAACATCTAGAAAGCCATGTCATCTTTCAAAATTCCCCTATTTTCGCATAAAAATCTAATTTATATTATTTCTTTTTGTTAAAAGATCTCATCATTTTGATTTATTCTATACTGAGTCAGTTCTCTTTTCCTTGTCAGATGGTTCGTGAGTTTCAGACCGCTCGTGCTGTCACCGGAGGTTCACGCCCTGCTGGACCGTCAGTTCCCCAGCACCCCGTGGAGGCACCCGCTGAGGAGGTCCCGGTTCAGGTGCTGCCTGAGGCACAGGCAGAGGCACAGGAGGAGGAGCCACCTCAGCTCTACGACGGCACTGTGCTCGAGGTGGACGCCGACGGAGACATGGTGATTCCACAAGCTGCTCCTGCTGCCGGCGACGCTGCACCGGCCGCTGCTGGAGGTGACCCATACGACTCTAGGGACGACAGCGACGAGGAGGAGCCCAGTGACGGGGATGACCCCGACATGGAGGTCGACGACCAGGAGAACGACAACAACAACGACGAGGAGGATCCAGAGGAGCCCCGCCAGCGTGGTCCGGAGTACCACCTTCACGCTTCGCTGGGTGGTACCGGGCAGTTCTGCAGACTGCTGGAGGAGCTACTGGGGTTTTTAGAGTTCACTCTAAAGCCTCAGTACGTGGTCGAGCACTTTGAGGAGCCCGGCTTGGAGGACTACTACACAGCTCAGGTACACATCCGGGTACCTCAGCCAGAGGCTTCCGGATGGAGGATCCGTTCGACGCACTACAGCTGTGTTCCCTTCTCCACCGAGGACGCCGCCATCAACGACGCCGCCAGGAGAGCACTCTACTCCTACAGCTACCGTTTCCGCGACCAGCTGTACTACTCCGACTTCCGCCACGTACCCAGCCGACCTGTTGGTACTGAGGACACAGTGGTACCCGCTTCTCAGACCGGAGACGACCGTGTGGACGTCCTTGCTCGAGTCACTGCTGCACTCAACACCGACTTGGAGGGAGCCACCTCCGAGATCGAGGGACTGCACGGGAAGCTCCAGGACGCTCAGGCCAAGATCGCACAGCTCGAGGCTCAGCTTGCAGGACAGGCACCCCCTGAGGAGATGGTACAGCACTGCACCACGTCCTCCCCTCCGTGCAAGAAGCTTCGCTACGGCACCCCAGGAGCTACCACCAGTCTTGGCTAGGAGTTTTTAGATGTCTACCCTTTTTCTTTTGTTAATAATTCCGTTCCTGCGAGGACGATGCGATGTAATAGTGGTAGATGGTTGAAAGCATGCTTGAGTTGGATCTTTGTGATGACTGGATGCTTTTGTGGAGTGATGGCCACAACTGCGTTAATTAAATAATTAGTTTAATTAATTAATCTTAGCCCCCTTATGCTTTTACTTTACTCATCTTTATCTGTTCAGTTCTTATCTGAGATACTTTTCCCTAACACTCAGATGGTAAACACCAGGTCAGGAGGAGGACAAGATATTCCACCAGTGATACGCGCTCATATTGCAAGTCAGAGGAATCAAGCACCACCTCCCCCACCAAACCCACCAATGGATCCAGCTATGCAACAGTTTCTGGCTGCTCAGACTCAACTGCTGCAGAATCTCGCTGCAACAGTGCAAAACTTGCAAGCACAGCAAAACCAGCCACCGCAACCAGCACCAGCACCACCACCGCCCAGGGACAAGCATAAGGAATTCATGAGCCACCGTCTGCCCACTTACTCTCACTCATCAGATCCATTGGATGCTGATGACTGGCTAAAGGTTGTCGCCAGGAAGCTGGAAATGACTCAGTGCACCGATCGTGAAATGGTGCTATATGCTGCAGGCAGACTTGAAGGACCAGCGGCTGACTGGTGGGATGCATACACTGCTGCACATGCCGCACCACAGAACATCACCTGGCAGGAATTCAGGAATAGCTTCAGAGCTTACCACATTCCCTCTGGAGTTATGAAGTTAAAGCAGAAGGAGTTCCTCGCACTGAAGCAAGGCAACATGTCAGTCAGCGAGTACCTGGACAAATTCACCCAATTATCACGCTATGCACCCGAGGAGGTCAATACTGATGCCAAGAGACAGAACGATTTCTGGATGGTCTTATAGGGCCGCTCAATTATCAGTTGCAGAGTCACATCTTCCCTGATTTCCAGACCCTGCTAAATAAAGCTATTGGCCTGGAAAGCAAGCGCAAGGAAATTGGTGAACACAAACGGAAGTTCCAGGGACAATCTAGCAGTAACACTTGCCCCCGCTACAATTCCTCTCAGGGTTCCTACTCCCACTCTGGTGGACAGAATAGAAGTTATCCACAGAACATGCAGTTGCAACGTTCATTTCAGCAGCCGCAACGCTTAAATCAGCAATTACCCCGCACTCCGAATCCTCAGCAGAATCGGACAATCAACAACTCAGCCACTCCCCGCCCAAGCAATGCCACAGGCGCTCCTGTGAGAAACAATGCTCCAGTACAGCCAAATGGATGCTTCAAATGTGGAGAATTGGGACACTATGCTAACAGCTGTCCTCAGCGTGGAATGCATACTCCACAGAGAGGCAATGAACAGAGGACCGAGAAACCAACGTCACAAGTTCGTCCAGGAAGCTCAAGTGCACAGGGCAACAGGGCTCAGCGGAACTTTGTTCGTGGAAGGGTGAACCATGTGACCACCGAACAAGCCCAGGAAGCTCCAGGAGTTGTACTTGGTACGTTCCTTGTCAATTCCATACCTGCAACAATTTTATTCGATTCTGGAGCAACGCATTCATTTATTACCGAACAATTTGTGGCAAAACACGGCATGAACATGAGAGCTATGAAAAAGCAACTATTAGTTAGTACTCCCGGCGGAGAAATGCAAGCCACTTTATTATGCCCACAAGTGACCCTTAACATCATGGGAGTAGATTTCCCAGCTGATCTGGTAGTTCTAAAATCTTGGGGAATAGATATAATTCTGGGAATGGATTGGTTACACCAGTGGGATGGATCTATTCAGTGTCGAAAGAAGTCAGTACTTTTAACCAGCCCTAATGGAGACAGAATCGAGTATGTGGCAACTCCCTCATCGACAGAAGGCGGAACAGTAAATTCTATGGAAGGCAAGACTCTGGAAGATATCAAAATAGTGAACGAATATCTGGATGTATTTCCAGATGATTTACCAGGTATGCCACCTGACCGAGATATTGAATTCAGCATTGAACTTTTGCCTGGTACTGCTCCCATATCTAAGAGGCCATATAGAATGGATGTCAAAGACTTAGCAGAACTTAAGAAACAAATAGAAGAATTGTTAAGTAAAGGATTTATCCGTCCTAGTTCATCACCATGGGGAGCCCCCACTCTCTTCGTAGGCAAGAAAGATGGCTCTAGAAGGATGTGTGTAGACTATCGATCTCTTAATGAGGTCACCATCAAAAACAAATATCCCTTGCCTAGGATCGAGGATCTGTTTGATCAGATGAGAGGTGCAAAGGTGTTTTCTAAGATAGATCTGCGATCGGGATATCATCAATTGAGAATTCGTCCGGAGGACATTCCCAAGACAGCTTTCACGTCCAGATATGGGTTGTATGAGTTTACTGTCATGTCATTCGGATTGACAAATGCCCCGGCATACTTCATGTATCTGATGAACAAGGTGTTCATGGATTATTTGGACAAGTTTGTAGTGGTGTTCATTGACGACATTATGATATTCTCTCAGAATGAGGAAGAACACGAGGAGCATTTAAGACTTGTATTACAGAGACTTCGAGAACATCAGTTGTATGCTAAGTTCAGCAAGTGTGACTTTTGGTTAAAGGAAGTTTCATTTCTTGGTCATGTTATCACCGACGGAGGAATAGCAGTGGATCCGAGTAAAGTTCAGGATGTGTTGAACTGGAGCCCTCCGAAGAATGTGTCTGAGATCAGGAGTTTTCTCGGATTGGCAGGTTACTACCGCAGGTTTATTGAAGGCTTCTCGAAGATCGTGAAACCGCTTACAACTTTACTAGAGAAGGGAAAAGAATTCAAATGGAATGATAAATGCCAAGCTAGTTTCGAAGAATTGAAGAAAAGGTTGACTACTGCCCCTGTGCTGATAATGCCAGACATTCACAAAGGGTTTGGCGTATATTGTGATGCTTCGCGTCAAGGCCTTGGATGTGTTTTAATGCAAGAAGGAAAAGTAGTGGCTTATGCTTCCAGACAACTAAGGAAACATGAACAGAATTATCCAACACATGATCTAGAATTGGCCGCCGTTGTACACGCACTGAAAATCTGGAGACATTACATGATTGGTAACAAGTGTCAGATCTTTACCGATCATAAGAGCTTGAAATATATCTTCACTCAGAAGGATATCAATCTTAGACAACGCAGATGGTTGGAATTAATCAAGGATTACGATTTGGAGATTCAGTATCACCCTGGTAAAGCTAATGTTGTGGCAGATGCTTTGAGTCGGAAGAGTCAGGCAAACATGCTTATAGCTCAGTTGAAACCACAGGAGTTATGTTGGGAAATGGCACGGCTCAACTTAGGAATCGTAGCCCAGAGTGAATCTATGACCTTGGAGGTCGAATCAACACTTGAACAGGAAATCCGAAAAGGGCAGTTGACGGATGAAAAGATCAAGGAATACGAAAAGCTGATTGATTCAGGAAAAGTTCCCGATTTTAAGAAAGATGATCAGGGAACCATATGGTTCAGAAACAGGATATGTGTGCCAGAAGACGATCGCCTACGTGAGACTATACTGAGAGAAGCTCATGATTCGGCATACTCTATTCACCCTGGTAGCACCAAGATGTACCAAGATCTAAAACAGAAATACTGGTGGTACGGAATGAAAAGAGATGTCGCAGCTCATGTCGCCTTGTGTGACATATGTCAAAGGGTAAAAGCAGAACATCAGAGACCAGCCGGTTTGCTGCAACCACTGAAGGTACCTGAGTGGAAATGGGAAGAAATTGGTATGGATTTCATAGTAGGTTTACCTCGTACACGCGATGGTTATGATTCCATATGGGTTATCGTGGACAGGTTAACCAAAGTTGCCCATTTTATACCAGTTAAAACCACTTACTCAGGAGCCAGGCTAGCAGAGTTGTACATGTCACGGATTGTGTGTTTGCATGGAGTTCCTAAAAAGATAGTGTCAGATCGAGGCACCCAGTTTACATCACGTTTTTGGAAGAAGCTACATGAGTCACTGGATACGAAATTGAATTTCAGTTCGGCATACCATCCACAGACTGATGGTCAAACTGAAAGGACGAATCAGATATTGGAAGATATGTTAAGGGATTGTGCTTTAAAGCATGGAGGTAGTTGGGACAAGAGTTTACCATATGCGGAATTTGCTTACAACAACAATTATCAATCTAGTCTCAAGATGGCACCGTTTGAAGCCTTGTACGGAAGAAAATGCAGAACACCCTTGTACTGGAATCAAACGGGTGAAAGTCAGCTCTTCGGACCAGAAATTATAAAGGAAGCGGAAAGACAAGTCGAGATAATTCGGGAGAATCTTAAAACCGCACAGTCACGCCAAAAGAGTTACGCTGACCCTAAGAGAAGAGAAGTGGTATTCGAGGAAGGAGATTATGCCTATCTCAGAGTATCACCTATCAGAGGACTGCGAAGATTTAATGTTAGAGGGAAGTTATCACCTCGTTTTATCGGACCTTTTAAAATACTGGAAAGAAAAGGAGAAGTGGCATATAGGTTGGAATTACCGGCTCGATTATCAGGAGTTCATGATGTGTTCCATGTATCACAACTGAAGAAGTGCTCAAGTGAAATTAGAGTAGAGCACTTACCACTGGAAGATTTAGAAGTAAAGGATGACTTGACTTATAAGGAGTATCCTATCAAAATCTTAGACAAGTCACAGAGGGTCACACGAAGCAAGGTAATAAAAATGTGCAAAGTTCAATGGAGCAATCACTCAGAAAATGAGGCCACATGGGAAAGAGAAGAAGAACTTATGGAAGAGTTCCCTCAGCTGTTCTCCGAATCATCCTGAATCTCGGGACGAGATTCTCTTTAAGGGGGGTAGGATTTGTAACACCCTAGAATTCCATCACAAATAAATCATAGCAACTTGGTTTAATTTATTTTTTCTAAGGACTAAATTAAATTTTTTAAATTAATTTGAGCCTAAAAATATTTAAACATCATTTAAATAATTTTGGAGCAATAAGTGCATGTGCATCATATTTGGTTTGCATGTATTTTTGTTTGATTGGTGTGTGAATTTCAAAAACATGCAAAAGTCCAGTTTTCGCCCCTAAACTTTCTCTATCTCTCTTTCTCTCACCTTGGCCCAGCCCGTCTCTCTCTCCCTCTCCTTTCGGCCCAGCTGCAGTTCGCGGCCCAGCTCTCCTCTCCCTTCGCGCGTAGCCCGCCTCCACTTTAGGCCCGGCTACGGCCCAAGCCGCCTCCCCATCCCTTCCTCTCCCACCGCCGCCGACAGGTGGGGTCCACCTGTCGGGCTCACCCCCTTCCTCCCGACGCCCCTCCTCTGCCTCGCCGCCGACAGCGCCGCTCGAGCTTCCCCGCGTCGCTCCCTCTCCGGCGCCTCTTCCCCTCCCATCCCCACCGAGCCACAGCAACTGCCACGCCACTCTAACCCCTCGCTCTCCCACCGAAACGGCCTCTCCACCGAGCTCTCCACCACCGGGCCCCATTAATGGCCGGCCCACCCTTTCCCCTCGGCACCGAGCCCTCCCCCTCTCCTCTTCGCCCTTTAAAGAGCACGACCGAGCCCCCGAGAACCCTCTTCGACCCCTCTCGCCACCCAATTCCCCCAAAGAAGCTCCAATTTCCGCCGCCGCCGCCGCCCGAGCGCCGCCGCGTCGTCGATCCGTCGCTCCGGCACTGCTTCACCCCATCCGACTGCACCAAACGCATCGCACCGAGGTAACGATGCTCCCGAACCCCTTCCCGTTCTCTATCTCGCTCTGTTTACACCCTGACGGCACTCACCGGCGCTCCGCCGCCGCCGTCCGTCGTTGAGCACTGCCACCGTAGCGAGTTGGAAGACTAGAGTCCCCTGATCTTGTTCGCTAGCTCACCACTCACGCACAGAACCATTTCGCGCTCAAATCCGCGGCTCCGAACTCTGGTTCGGGTGAACTCCGGCGAGTTCACCGCCGCCCGCCTCTGTCCGCCGACGAATCACCACCCTCACTGCGCAATCCACGACGAGAGCACCCCCATCGTGTTCGCCATCCCTCCCTGAAGCCGTAGCACCTATCCGCGCCCAAAACCGAGCCCGGCAGCTCGAGTTCGAGCATCGCCGGCGAGTTCCCGGCCTGGCGCCGCCGCACGCCGGCGTTTCCGCCGCCGCCCGACTGCTCCCTTCGCTGTCAGTCGTCCGATCTTAATCTGACGGCCCAGATTCTTCCCGACCCGAGTCAATCAGCCGAATAACGGTCAACCGAGGCACTTTTGCAAAAGAGACCCTGCCTTTCTCTGGAATTAACCCGCCGTCCTGTTTAGTTCAAAAATAATTAGATTTAGGTCCTAAATTTTACAGAAAACACCCCAAGCTTCTCTGTTTTTGTATTCCGAAGCCAGCCCTTGTCTTTTGCGCATTAGCCCTCGGGTTTAATGCGTATTTATGTTTTAGCCCCTGTTTTTCTTCAGTTTAGCCCCTGGTAATTTAGTTTTCTTGCCAGCAAGTCCCTAAAACTTGTTTTGGCCGTATCTTTTCCGTCCTAGCTCCGTTTTTAGCGTTCTTGGTGTCCAAGCGTTCGTCTTTTCGAGCCTATTAGTTTTAGATGCTTGTTTTAGTTTGTTAAGAATGTTTGATGTACTGTTTTCTTATTGTTTTATTGTGTTGATCGTAGACCTCGTGCCAGTTGCAACCGAGTCGCCCGTCGACGCGGATCCGGAACAGCTCTACGAAGAAGAAGAGGATCTTTTTGTAGACCAAGGCAAGTGGCCCTCCCCGCATATTCTTTTTGTCCTATACAACTGCATGTCAAACTAAAATTTACTATTATTGCATTAATATGATGGGAATACCTTTTTAAGGATTTATCTAGTCTTTTACCATGCTCCCTTGTACCAACCCCTGTTTTAAATAATATTTTGGGTTAGTTCATGCTTAGCGTTGCAATACCTTGGGAACGGTTAAAATGAATCTTTATAAAATTGTTGATCACGCTATCTTTATTATTGAATGTCGGTTAATACAAGAGAACAATTATTTAATCGGAACATGGAGAATCACCCAAGAAAACAGTGCAACCATGGTGTCAAAATGGGCTCTGACCTTAGCCAATTAATTAGATGTGCGATTGTACCGATGGCCTTATCCGAAAGGAGCAGAGGGGGTCTGGGGTTGCAGGGGTACAGCCCGGTCCTCTTGGGGTAGCAGCCTTTGCTAAGGTGCTGACCATTAGGGAGGGTTGTGGACCGCCCTAGCTGTAACTCTTGCGGGTTGTTGGACTTTTGCATACCTTTGTAAAGGCTTCGAAGTGGACCCCTAGCCACTCACCTTGGAAGTGTTTAAGGGCCTTGCAAACCCGGGCAACATGGGGAACACGAGCTATGGTGAAAGTGTACAACCTCTGCAGAGTGTAAAACTGATATATCAGCCGTGCTCACGGTCAAGAGCGGCTTGGACCCTCACATGATAATTAAACTTAAAGATGGAATATAAATCGTGGTTTTACTCGTGGGTTTTTGGAAAAGATGTTCTTTTAAATGCTTAAGTGGGATGGTATAAACTTACATATAGTAAATAGGAAATTACTAATTAAAACCTGATCAACTCTAAAATGCTTACTGCTGTGAACCTTAGCCTTTCCTTGTGGCCTTGCATCTTCACCCCGCTTGCTGAGTACCTAGTTAGGTGTACTCACACTTGCCATTGCTGGATCAGAAGAAGGAAATGGAGAAGAATACTACAGCGACTACAATGAGTTCTGAGGCTTGCGTTTCCCCCAGTCAAGATGCCTGTGGAAGATGGAAGCTGAAGACGCTTCGTTTAGCTATCGCTTGTTCTGCGATAAAGACCTTCGTGTCTCCCGAGAGTGTAATATGAATATTATAATAAATCTCTTGTAATTTAGAACACTGTGTTTCGATATTACACTCTTTTGTCTACCATATGTGTGTAAACATGATCCTGGCGCACATATGAGACGCACTTAGTTTTCCTTTGAAAACCGGGTGTGACAACTGTCCTTTGCCATGGAAATATTTCGGTCTCTTTGTTCGTGCGTTGTGCTTTTGTAAGAATCAAATTAATAAAGGATCCAACTGTTCTAGTAGATGGAGCAGCCTAATTTAAGGTGTGGTTTATGAGAAGATGTTGTGTAATCATGTCAGGTTATCAATAAAATAATAACTCTTTGTCATTTGGTCACTGTATTTGTAAAAATTCCATGAGGAACTGTTTTAGCTTACGAGTTTTAAGTTCAGAGGCCTACACGGCTACACGGTACCATGCACGTCACATGGTTATGTTCTTCTCCCTCCGTTTTTAAAATCCATGCCATTTAGGACAAACGACATATGTTTAAATACAAAGGGAGCACCTATATTACTATAAAGAAATTAATGGCTCTGATCAACTCGGTTATTATAATCTAATATCAATTAAAGTACTAGAGTAGCCAACCATATTACAAACGTAAACAGAGATCGGATTATTTGTACCTACAATGATAGTAACAACTAGGTTGATCCAGCCTTGGACATAGTTGACGGGAAGTGCTGCCATAAGCCCAATAATGTTAGTGATGGCGTCGAAAATGTGATCTTGTGCATAGTCCTGTTAGAAATCTAGGCATCTTTCAATAGATTTTAATTCCAGAAAATCGTAGTAAATTCATGATAATGGCAAGTGATCTATTGATAACAGAGCATGTGCTTGTGTTCAAGTTAAATCTCTAAATTAACAAGAACAACGTGAAAAACCCGAACCAAGAGTGGTTCAGGATGTACCCAGAGGCGGGGCCGGTACCGGAGGCACCGGATGCGTCGTTACCAGCTGGAGGAATAGTGTTAACCATCCTCGACTGGCCTTGCTCGAAGTAGTCGATCTGATTCGGTGCAGTGGCGAGTCGATGCGGTGGAGTCCCTCGAACGGCCTTCTGGAAGTAGTCGTTCGGGGCCTCCGAGAAGTAGGCGTTCGCTTGATGAAGACAGACGCGAGAAGTAGTCGTTCAGCTTGACGAAGAAGCTTGACGAAGATGGCCACCAGGTAGTAGACATGGAAGCAAGCAGTCGCGTAGTTGTACGCTCCCCAAAAACCTTATCGGCCGCCTATCCCGAGCAGGATCGCTAGGCAGGGAGGTTCGGAGGCCTGCTCACGCAAGCAATGTGCGCGCAGAGCATGCGTTGGGAATGCAAAAGCGAGCAGCAACAGTTGAGGGAGAAAGGAGAGGTCTCCTAAACAAGAGTACCTAGAGAGTATGAGAGGTGTATCGCATACCCAACATGGGAGGGGCACCTCCTCTTATATAGGCGCTAGGAGAAGGTGGTTCATTGAACCTTGACGCTATTGATGTGCATCATCAATTACTAGTAACGGATGAAAATAAATGTCATCTATTACAAGTAACGGTTAAGACTTAATTCATTGTTTTAATTGAGTCATCAATTCTCGTTAACAACTCTAATTGAGTCAAGAGTGAGCCATCAATCCTCCTTTACCATCACATTCACCTTCCCATGCAAGGCTTAAAGTCAATAACTCCCTAGCATTATCTAGTGGATCCTTTTAATTCTTATTAGATTAATTGTGACTAAATGGGCCAAGACCGAATTAATTCAACAAGTCCTTCACAATTCGGTTGCTGAATGAGCGGCAATATATGACCAGGAGAAGCATCACTGATGTCACTAAGAGCATAATATCGACAGCCACTTTTCCTGCTCTTTAGTCAAGCAGAATTCATCTCTCCAGAGCAAAAATACTCAATATTGGTGGCACTAGCAACTGAAAACATTACAAATTAAAAAGTGGCAATTCAAATGACAACTATTCATATATATATATATATATGACTCCGCTAATTCATACCCTGGGTACAGAATAGCTATTTCGTACCCGAGTCCTGTCCGACGCGCGTCCGAGCGCCCCGCTCCTGGGCGACCGAGCCTTCCTTTCCTCCCGCGTGACCTCAGGTTCCCTCCGAGCTTTTTTTCCTGCGTGCCCAAGTCTGCGGGTCCCGGTCTTTTTTTTTCACCCGCGCACCGAACCGGAAGCGCGGTTCCGCCCAGGTGGTTTGCAGACGTGCACCTTTCTATTGTTGTTTTGGTGCAGAAAGCACTGTAAGGCTTCGTTTAGGGTAGTATAATGAAATTATTTTATTCTTGCTGCACGAGATACTTTACGAGATGTGAGCCTTTATTAAACGTCGGGAATACACATAGACAAATAAAATAATAAACTAGAAAAAATCCTAGATGTTTAGTCAGTTGTGTCGGTTTAACTATTAGTCATGCATTATACTTCATCATGCATTAGTCAAAATCTAAAAATCCAAGAAAGGAACGGTCTTTTATTTTACTTGTTAACATTGATGAGTGAAACCACAAATATTTTAAGTCGGATCATGAAGATTAGGATTTTAGTAGTGGTATCTTGAACACAAATAATTCAACTCCAACAGTTTTGAATGTCAAAACTTTTTAAGACGAACATAGGTATTTGAAATTTCAGACTACATGGCAACACCATGACTAAATGGCTTTAAATGAGTTTCAAATAGGAAACTTTGCAATCAGTACATCTTTTCTATAGAATTTTCTAGCTGCATCCGAGGTCTCCTGCACTGTAGAGCAATAGTTAAGATCTTCTGCCACCACAGTGTCCATTAAGAGGCCAAAGATCTTGTCATAGCTGGGTTGTCTGATTAAAAAGCTAACAGTTACAAATTGTGTCTTCGTCGCACGCGTCTGGTTGTCTCTGGTTCTTCCTGCAGCTGCACCTTCAAGAGGAGGCTTCTTCCAGAGATGCACAACCATCCAAGCGAAGGTGCAATCATCCTCAGACAGAAAACAATCAAGAATTCAATTATATCCATGCATAGGATCAGATAGAGCAAGAAAATCAATATAGAAAATGGCAAGCATCAGAGAACCGTATTATCAACTACAAAAAAAGATTTGCAGCTTCTACATTGATACATATATCTGTCAAAAAGGCCCTCCAAAACAGCATTGATGTCATAGCCAGCAGGTACTCCAGCAGGAGCTCCGTCATTTTTATCTAGCAACGTAGGACCTAATAAGCCTGAAGTTCAATATATGTAATTTAATAAGAGGGGCATATGCTGAGATGATTTCAGAAAACTAACCAAAGGCTAAATTAGTATGATCAACCCTTGACACTATGATCAACCCTTGACACTATGATCAACCCTCAAAATAATCACCAGAAGAAAGCAATTCCTCAAACACATCTTATGCAAGAGCTAAAACAAAATGAACTGGATCAAAATAAACCAGTATGCAAGAATCTGGAAACTCCTGGTATCTCAGACTGCATACAAATGAGATAAGTGAGATCAGCTAAAACTAGTCGCGATTCTTGCCTATTGCATTCAAATAACCACAAGGCTATTGCATAAGCACATGGATATTGCCTGCAAACTGGGAAGAAAAATTGAGTTCCGAGGCTGAGACCCAGGCTCAATGTATGAACAAGATCAGCAGGTCAAGGAGATATTTTGGAGGGAGAGGGAGGCAACCTGCTTCAGAGAGGGAATAGAGAGCAGCAAAATCATGTAGGTCTGTCCACGCCCACCTGAAATATCAACAGATACCTGTGTCTGTTCAGATAATGGAAGATGATGATGTCTGGTGTGGCTAATCCTTGGCATCCCAGCTGGTGATACATCCAGTAGGCCTTGACCTGAAAAGAAAATGACAATTCAACTAAGAAAATATAGGGATGCTGCAAGAAACAACGAAAAATAGGACCTGTGTATATGAGTAAAAATTGAAAAAAGTTACAAGAACAGTTTATGTGTAGGAATCAGGCTGCTGCTTGCAATGGGGATAGATACTACATGAAGCAATGGGAGTTTGGAGCATACACTACTGCACCGAGCATTGGAGCATCACCAGAGACATGAAGTGTGCATCAGCATTACCCGAAATTCATCCGCCAAACACGCATACCTAAAGCTACACAATTGATATTAATAGGATATAGGTTTTCTCATAACATGTTGATGGAGGTGAAGATCCTTAATAGATTTCCTAGAAAGATATGCCAAAAGTATTTTGGCATAATTTGCTGCAACACTGAAGGTTACAGTTCAATGTGCTTTCACAGAAAACCAAGCAATCCAACCTTCTATCAGATCATTATTTCGAAATTGCAGTTAAAAGCAGAATTTGTGCTAGTTTGACCCACCTGCTCGCTCACATCCTCCCGTCCAGTGTGTTTACTAGATCCCGATTGCAGCAGGATCTATCTGTGCATATGGAAAACAGAGAAATGTGTTAAAAATAAAAGTCCATGGAGATTGGCGACAACATGACTGATCCAAAGCTCATACATTTGCAAGATAAAGAATAGGCAAACTAGCAGAGGAAAAACGCATTTGAAATCTGAATGAATCAGGTTGCGGACAAAGCATATTGTGGAAGAAAGGACTTATGACTTGACAAGAATCATCTATACTACCCATGTCACAAAATTGGGACACAAGAACAAACCCAAACTGCTTCTGCACCTAGCCATCAGCCCGTCACTAAGTTTGGACTGCTAATAGACTGAAAACACCAGCAGGTATGCACATACACAGTAGCTCAAAAATATGAGACAGTATACACATATGGCGGAAGAACCTTAGGTCTAGAACACTGGCTTCTTTACAAGTATGATTTTTTTTCTCGAGTATTACAAGTATGATTTTAAGTCCACCATAATGGCAATTTTAATCTTTCTTTGTAGTTTGTGAACTGAAGAGCCTATTCTAGAATATGATATACAACTAAAGGAAGAAGTCTTTAGATCAATCGTGCACCTGCTTAATCCATCATCAAAACATATAGCTAATCATTCATTATATTTTCATTCAGAGCAAGCAAAACAATGAGAACCAAAAAACATATATTTTCTGAACTTGACTATCTAAGTTCCTTTCAGATTCATTTCAGCCATAATCATTTTTGAAGAGACTACAAGGTTCAATTCTTACTATATGATTGAAAAGATAAAGATTACCAGTACTGTCCGTTTCAAAAGTCAAGTACACTGTTGATGAGATCAAGATTATAGCATGTACTTAGAATTTTAGACAAACCAAGCTAAGAGCATAGGTGCCCTAAACATTAAATATTTCATCAAATCTTCAAGAAAGTCCTATCACTAGTTGATCAATGGAACAAACAGCTAGAAACCATTTACAGCTCGATTACATGTCGAAATTTACAATAAGGCAACAAAGGATTGAACATTTTAAGTAAAGAGCAATGATCAGCACAATATATAAAGTGATGAATCAACAAGAGATGAGATCTCACCTCTCATACCTACGGCTGAGCTTCCACAGCATGCATGAGCGCCATGAGCACCTGGAGTCCTGGACAGGAGGCGCAGCAGAATATGCTCATTGTCACCTCCCCTGCGCCCAGTTGATGGACATTGACACCATGATGACGGCACCAGCCATGAGCCTCATGACCATCCTGCTGACCTCATGGAACCACGCAATGCAAGCTGACAGGAAGTGGTGCAACAGGCGTGGTGTCCTCAGAGTACGCACAAGTGAGGGAGATAACTGAGAACATAGAAATCAAGTATTGAATGCAAACAACAATCAGACTGTAGCATTTTCAAAAAAAACAAATAAACATGAAACATGTATATTACTCGCATTAGAAAATGATTGTTTATATAGTATATAATATACTAAAATCTTAAGGACATATGGATATGCCTAATCTGATCAAGCAGGTATGAAGACCTGTTTTCCTAAGATAATGTTAAATAATAGAAGGACATTATGGAAAAAAGGACATTCTAGTAGAGCATATGTGATGATGCTCTCAGGAAGTGTTCTGGCCATATGTCAGAAAGGGTCTCGGATCTGCACACACAGGGAAATTAGTAACGCCAGAAATACTCCATAATGTTCACGCCACGAAATTTGGGACACAATAACAAAGTTGAACTGGTTGATTCTGCAGCTCTCACTAAATTTGGGACTGTTAGAGTGCTAATGGAATGAAAAGACCAGAAGGTATGGCCCTTGCACAATTTAATTCTTACTTATAACCATTATAACAAATCGCCGGCACGAACACAGGCAATCGAATGCTAATTGACTGGAAAAACCAGCAGGTGTGGGCCCCACTCAATTTAATTATTCAACCTAATCATAATTGCAAATTATCACCACTAACGTGGGCAGTAAAGCAAAAGGAGGGGAATTACTAGTGTGATTTTAAGTCATACACAACAGCAATTTTAATCTTCTTTTGTAGCATGTTGACAGAAGAGCATAGCCTAGAATCAGAAGGCACAGGACACAAATAGAATAGCCATGTCAATTTAATTGTTATATGTCTGTAATACTAAAAGCTTAAGCATTTAGATCAATTTGCACCTGTTTATTAATCCATCAGAACATATAGGAGTAGCTAATTTAGCATTATCGGTTGCATAAATCCAACACAACATAGGACCTAAGCCTGAATTTCAATATACATAATTTAAGCAGAGGTGACACTAGCAGAATTTCAGAAAAATGGACAAACGTTGAGCACAAAAATCTTGAATCTTTACACTCGATTTAGCATGGGGGCATAAACATAGGACATGTGCTTGCTAATGTGCAGGAAGAGGAGAACAGCGAGAGAAGGGACCTGCACCTGGTTATGCCGACGGTTTGCATTGCGAGCAGAGAGCCACGAAAATTCGCGAGGTCGCATCGCCGTACTACTAGTCATGGAGCACCAAAGCTCGTATCAGGATGTAGGAGGGGCTCGTCCCGCCGTGGATTTGGCTGCAAGTCGCCGTAACCGGAGTCGACCTCTGCTGTCCACAAAGTCGCGTGACGCCGGAGCTGTTCAGGAGCCCGCCGCCTTGCCGCTGCTTTAGGACGCAAGGAGACCTACCTCCGACGAGCTGTGGCCGACGTCCACAAGGCCCAGCTCCGGAACTGAGCCCCGGGGAGTGGAGGGCGCAACGGCCGCCAGGCAGCCGCGGCACCACCGCCGGCCGTTTGATCTGGCCATCGAAAAGAGCGTCGTTACACCCCTGGATGTAGAGGACCGCACCGCCGCCCGAGATTTTCTCGTTGGAGCGCTGGGGAGGGATGGGGAGTAGCCAACAGCCGCCAGATGCCGAGGATGGGGCGCTACCGCTTAAGAGAGGGGATCGCTGTCGGGCTTCTATCAGCGCCGCAACAAATCTGGTCGGTGGTGAGTGCCCGCACACCACCGCGGCAGCTCGCATAGCCGGAGCTGTCCGTCGAGGAAGGAAGATGCCTCATCAGTCAACACCGCCATGGCCTGAGGGAGACAGACACGACGCCGCCGCCACCGGAGGGGATGGGGGAGAGGGCCGCCGGAGGGGATGGGAGGGGAGGGGACCGCCGCCGGGCTTCTAGCAGCACCGATGGCTCTAGATCTGAGCACCGACGAGTGTGGGTGCCGGAGCTGCCGATTCCGTTCAAAACAGATGCACGATCTCAGTTTGGTGGACGGGATAACCAAAACCGCTAAAGAAAACCAAAACCTGAAAAAAAAACCAAGCAAACCCGGTGGAAAATATCGGTCTGCCGGCCCCGCGGGCGTTGGGTAGGCTCGGTCGGATGGGTCGGGTACAGAATAGTTAATCTGTACCCAGGGTAGAGTATAGTATTACTATATATATATATATATATATATATATATATATATATATATATATATATATATATATATATATATATATATATATATATATATATATATATATATATATCGAAGGGGCAAGATGGTAACTAGGATTTGAGTTACTACAGTTTTGCGTCAAGCTATTTGCAGTGTGATGAAATTACCATGAAGTAGTTACGAAAATTGAGATATGGCGCAATACCATAATTATGATGGGGAGCAACCAAAATTTTGCATCAAGCTGTCTCCAGGACAAGAATCTAAAAGGCTTGAGTTGGAAATGTTGAAAAAGAGGCCGGTAGGCCGGTATGTGATTTGTGAAAATGTTGCGCACAATATGTCAATATGCACCTAAACTAGAGTTGGATATTCTTTTCCACTGCAATTGATAAGGAGATCGCATCTCCTAAAATATCGTCATGAAAGGAACAGGAGTAAATAATATGGGATCAACTTTACAAAACTTTCTTAATACATCAAAATCTCTAAGAATGTATTATGAACAAACCTATTACTAGCTAATTGGGACCAGTAGATAAACGCTTTGCTCCAATTGACTTCAGCTCCTTTGTCCAACAAAATCTGATAAAACTCAAACGAATTTAAGGTTCTGCAAAAGAAACAGAAAACAAAAACAGAGCTTGACACCCCGCTGGCAGCATCTATGACACAGGCAAGATCAAGAATATGCAAAAGAAATGTTTTGCTCAACTATGAGATCCAATCACATTTCTCTAGTCAGATTTTTGACAGAAAAAAAAAGCTTAAGGAGATTTTCATTAAAGGCTTTATCAGACCTGGGATTCATGAGCGTATGAGCGAAGATCTGCACGACGAATAGACAGGATCTAAACCTCAATCTCTAGTTCCGGCTTGAGCCGCTCCCGCTGCTGACCTGAATAGACCATGGAGAAACGAACGCCGACATCACGAGGGGCCGCTGCTCGCTGGCAACCGCCGCAGCGCCGCTCAAGGTGCACCACGCACCGGCCGAGAAGCTCTGGCTCCACAGTCTGCCGCGCTCCACGGCGACCGTCAGACCGTCGCGAGGAGAATGGGAGGTAATCTCTGAGTCGCCGCAGGGCCACCACGCCCACCATGCCGTCCGGGGATGCATGTGGCCGCGCCGTCGCCTCGCACCTCCGGTCCTTCCCCTCCCGTTCTGGCATTCACGGCGTTGTACAATGTAGATAATACTACAGACTGGTACAAAATGAGCAAGTGGTAAGAACAAACAATAAATGCTCATATGTATGAATTGGCACATTAGTTAACAAGCAGAGTTGGTTGAAGGGGAACAAAATACATCATGCAGTCTAGGAAAAAGTAAAGAAATACAACAATTAAATACATATATCCTACATACAGACATAATGGACAAGCACTCGCAGATTGATTTCAATTAAGTACCTGAATTTTGATCGAGTGGACCAATAAGAAATAAATTTCAAGGTTTAGATGTCAATTGAACAACTATTAGGATATTTTCTGTACCATAATTTTACAGTAGTAATTCTGCAATAGTAAATCAACCACCGATGGGTAGTAATTCAAATGTCAGGAGTAAATCAAGAGTATTTTTCTCCCAATGTTATGAGTATTTTGAATTGACTAGAGGAGTTAATTTCAAATGTCAGGAGTATTTTTCTTCTTCTAAATGCGAGTGTTTTTCAATTGACCAGGAACATTTTTGCCAAATGCATGTTAGGAGTATTTTCAATTGACTGCAGGAGTATTTTTCAAATGTTAGGAGTATTATTGACTACGGGAGTATTTTTTAAATGTTAGATGGATGAGCACCATTGTCTACTAAGGGTGCTCTACAATGCTGTGTCATGTGACATTGTGAAGTAAAGGAAATACTGCACCTTTTGCTCTGAAAAATATAGAACAAATCATGTTTCACTTATTTTTTTGCTCAAGGACCTGACATGCAACTAAATACTGCATCATTGCTGCCACATATCTAAGGCGAAAGTGTCTAGCAAGGCCGGTAAATAGAAGTGATAGATCAGAGACACGGCCGGTAAATAGAAGTGATAGATCAGAGACACGAAGTCAGTGAATTAACAATTATGAAATACCCCCATTTCCAATAATGACTTGTTTTACCTTAATTACCACCGTCTTGCCTCGCGCTCAGGTCCAAAAGTAAGAACAGCAGGGAACAGACATGCTAGAGAGATCGATGGATTGTAGGTAAGATCAATCCCTTCACGTACTCAGGCATCATCCAAGGGCGTGTGGACTTGTAACACCCAAAATACTCAAATTTAAAATTTTTGGCATTTAATTAATTATTTAATGCTCGCACCTATTTTATAAAGACTAAATAATAATTTTCTAAAATTTAAAATCAAATATAAGTGATAGAAACATTTATTGTTGCATTCATGCTGCTGCATTTATTTTTGTATTGCTTGTGATTCAAACAAGAATTTAAATATATTAAATTCAAATTTGAATCACTCTGCTTGGAGCTCTAGAAAAGTTGTTAGGCTCGTAGTTCGCTTTTGCTCCCTGATTTATTTCCCGGGTCCATTTTTCCTCCCCCTACTCTCTTTCCCGTCCGGCCCAACCCCTTCCCCTCGCCCCCTCTCGCTGCCAACCCGGGCCGGCACGTCAGGCCGCCGACGCCATCCTGGCGTCACTTTCCCCTTCCTTCCCCCGCTGATGGCGCAGCTCGCCGCAGGATCCCCTGCCCGACGAGGCCGCCTCCCCCCTGGGCCTTCTTAAACAAGCGCCCGACGCCGTCCCGCATCCCTCACCCCCCATCGCCCACAACCCTAGCGCCGCCGCCTCCAAATCACGTCGCTCCCGAGCGCAAGCACACCCGCCGCCGCTCGCCGCCGTCGTCGTCTCGCCCCAGTGCACCTTCGTCCCGATCAAGCTGTGGAGGAGCTTCGCCAGGCCACGAGGACCCCGCCAAGCTGCTCCGAGCCCTGTCCCGCGCACCGGAGCTCCGTCCCCGACGAACACCGACGACGAGCTCCGCCCCTCGCCGTCGACCCACTCCGTCGACGATCTCTCCTCACCATCTTCTACGCAGGTAGCACCCCCGTCCCCCGCTGGTCCTTTAGCCGCGCGAATTACCCAAAACCGAGCCCCGACGAGCGCGCAATGCCTCGCCGGGGTCGGGCGGGCCTCGGTCGCCGCCGTGCGCCCCCCTAGGCTAACACGCGCACGTCTAGAACACCCCCAGTGGACTCGCCATGCTCTCCCGGTCCCGTAGCACTCAACCCCGTCCCGAATGGTGGACCGTAGCTCGAGTTAAACCTCGCTCCGGCGAGCCCCCGCTGCGGGAGCCGGCGGCGCCGCCGCCCCCTGCGTCTCCGGCGACCCCTCTCGCTTCCCCAGCCATTAGATCGTGATCCGACGGTTCACGATCGACCGAGCCCTGAGTCAAACCCGCCGGTACCGGTCAACTCTGGCAGAATTGCTAAAGAGCCCTTCAGTTTCTCCAAAATTAACCCACGGTCCATTTTAATTCGAAAATAATTACAAATAGGTCCTGTTTTATTCGTTTAGGCCCCTGGAAATTTTAAAACTTTGCCAGCAAGCCCCCGAACCTTAGAAACGCTATAACTTTCACGTTTTAGCTCCGATTTGCGTGATTTTCACGCTCATGTGTTCGTAGCGACGTGTGGAATATTTCTAGCTCCTGTTTTTGTACTGTTTTTACTGTTTGGTGTACTGTTCTAATAGATTAATTTTGTTTGCATGTAATGATTGTTTTGGATGCGTGCGTGATGATCGTGTCCAGTCGGTGAGCCCGCAGCGTTGGACTGCGAGTACGTTGAGGACGTGCCGGAGCAGGATTTTCAGCAGCAGCCGTACTCCGAGGAAGGCAAGTTATAGCACGGACAATCCTTGCTACCTATCTCACTTTTAATACACTGTTCATTACATACGCATGTGTCTAAAATTGTTTACCATTAAGGTTATTTCCTAGCATTTATTTCCCTGTCCTTGTATTCCTATGGGTTTTCGCATATGGGTAGTATTTTGCTAGGCGCAACTACTGTCACTTTTACTTAATTGTTAATATTGACTTAATGGTCCACTTCAATCTTAATGTTAAAACTTGCTTTTTAGCAACTTGGATCAGGGAGCTGGGGCTTGTGTGTTTTGCCTGGCCCCCAGTGTCTCTCCCTAAGGACTGGTTCGTAAAAGCGGCAACCTGGGAGCCTGTCGCCGCCGCCAGAACTATAATGGCTCTGGTCTTGGTTGAGTAGCTTGTACGTCTCTAGCTTGGCAGTGGTTACCGAGTGGCCTACGGCGTTGTGGGAGGTACGGCGCTGGGTGATCTCCGATTCCACCGAGGACGGTAGCCCCGTCGGCTAGGTCCCGTTAGACCCAGTCCCGTGTTGGGAGCCTCCGTGAGTGCGGGGAGCTCCGCACGTTGCGCCATTTACTTTTGTTGGCATGGTTTGCCGGCGCGTGGACGCCATTGACCCCCTCACGTTGCGCCCTGAGGGTCAGTCAATCTCGGTGCCTAAGTTTTCACCACCGTATAGTACTCCAGCGGCTACTGTCTTGTTAGGGTGTCTTGTGAAAGCCTCGTAGCGTCCCTATGCAGTCACACCTCGGAAGTGTTGATGCGCGTGGTTGGGTGCAAAGTTCTTTTGAACTTTTACGCGACTGGTGGGTAAAGGGCGAAACCTCTGCAGAGTGTACGATCTATCATGATAGCCCGGCTCAGGGTCACGAGCGGCCTGGATCCTTTTATGATTAGAAGATGATATTTATTAATGCTTATTGTTGACTTTCATTAATTAATTTGGAATACAACTGGGATTCATCTGAAGTAGTAATTATGATTAAAACGAACCAACTAAAAGTGCTAATGCAGTTAAGCCAGTGTCAAGCCTTTTTTTTGCCTCATCCCCCGTGCTATACTCGCTAAGTAATTCCATTACTTACACTTGTTGTTATTACTATTTTTGGGCAAAATCCCGGACGGGTAACAGATTGGAGTCAGGCTGACTATGCTGTGGAGTTTCCGGAGGATCTGCCGTACTTCTGAGTTGGCGTTTCCCCAGTCAGAGTCCCTGTGGGATTGCGGCTACGCTTAGAGAGATTACTAGTCTTCCGCTGTCCATGTATTTCATTTATGCAAAACTCTGATGTACCCGCTACTTTATGTTGAGAAATAAGCATTGTACTCTGATTTTTACCATATTTGTTCGCTATATGTGTATGTGGACTTCCTGGGCACACATATGGCCACAGTCGGGTTTTGAGTAAATCCGGGTGTGACAGGACTAAAAGATTGATGCATTGGCCTCATCTGAAGATGGCTTTTCAATTCATCTTTTGTTAGGCCATCCACTTTCATTAACTACCTGCTTTGATCTCATCATCACTGTTTGCCTAAAAAAATTAGAATAAGAAGGATCAGATCACGCAATTGTGTGCTCAACTCAGCAGGGAAAATCAATGCACAGCTCTGCCGCATGATCTCCAATCTGCACGCAGCTTATAAAATTGGAGCTCGAATTAATTACTGATTTGTAATTCAAGTGAGTTCGGCAGTACCTTACTTCCGTACCTGACATTTCATCGGCCGATGCTCCTCATCATGTACCCATCCGCCGGTGTGATCATTGGTGTTGAGTCGTTGACGATGGATTACTCGATCAGCCGCTACCTACAGATGAAGAACAACAACAGATCAGGCCCAATGGTTACCATGCGTGAGGAGTGAAGGGGGCAACGGCTTGGCAGCGTACGGCATCGCTGCCGCCGCCGCGGCCTGCACCGCTGCAAGGGCGACGAATCTGCCCCGGCAAGGTTCATCGCTTGCAGTTGGGGTTGTGCTCGCTGGAGTTGCCTCCGCTCGCTGGAATAGGGTAATTGTGGATTCACAGCGGAAGGTAATTACCAGGCAATAAATAAAAGGAAATAAATCGCATATTAATTAGACCCTATTAATATTAGGTGACATGTTAGCTTTTACGGTTTGCATAGAGCTTGTACGGTGGTGGAATTTTTTACCGCGCTTCCCTCGTTGACTGCTCGACGGCGGCGCACCGCCGGTGTGCTAAATAATATTTAGCACCCAGGGAGCCAAATTGTAGGATTATTTGACTCAGCTGCGTGCGAAATAATATTCAGCGCATCCTTCTATCCTCAAATTACTCCGCTTTAAACTTCAGCAGTAAAGATTCCTATCCAAGCTGTACTGCATGTCCGTTTTAATATTCATTGATGATTGATCTTACCGGCGTGGTGCGTGCCGGGATGCCGCAGTCGAAAACTGCCATAGCTGTATCTTTGTTCCCACGGCACAGTGTGCTCGTCGGTCCGTCTACTGCTCTGTAATTTTCGTTGTTATAGTTTTATACTTTTATAAATCCATTAGTATCGTACTATACTCTTGTACGTAAATATTAAACTAGTTCGGTGCCTTTTTGGCTTTCGTTCCATCGTGTGCCCATCAGTAGTTTTCTATAACTCGAAAAGTAATTTCAAGCAATAGAAGTAATCTCTTGTGGATTAATTCATTTTTCCTTTAGCATGAGAATTAATTTTAACTATAGAAATAATATTGAAATTGAGGAATAACCATGCTATAAGACCACCTTGCAAAGGAATAATATACTAATCTACTAGAATTTTCACGTGATTATATCTAGAATATGTAGTATACGTAATTAAGGCAAGGACGTCCTTGCTGCTGGCAATTGCGCAGGAGGCACTGTACAAAACGCTACATCTGTGTAACAGTCGTACTAAATAGTTGTGTAATTCTCACTGCACCATACTTCATCAAATTACATTAGCTTGATGTGTAATATTAGAGGAGTAATCTCTGCATATAACATACGAGTATTTTTGCAAATTTGTGAAACTATTACTCAGATATAAAAAAAATACTACTTTAAGGGTCATATGTAATAGCCGTCTACTGTCCTAACAAGAAGTAATTTCCCCAATACGAGAGTAGCTATTTTTTCTAATTTCTGAGAAGTAATTTTAACAAGACAAAAGTAGTTTATTCATGACATTCAGGTTGACATCTGTACTAACTAGCTACTTGTCTAAGGTACTGCTGATCGTTCCACACAGCAACAGCTTCAAACTTTCTTGTGCATGACTATGCTAGTCAGATCTTCATGTCCACATTACAGGTGGCATGATCAAAACGAAGGCTCACATTCATGGATCATACCAGCCAAGCTCTCTGCTACCTGCTCACCTTGCTAATCTGTACATAAAAAAATGAAACAAAACACATCATTACTTCATTGCTTCGCAGGTCATACTTCATTATCCTGCACCGAGCATGGAAAAAAAATACTCCTTGCT
Organism: Echinochloa phyllopogon; assembly: GCA_033239725.1. Taxonomy (NCBI): domain Eukaryota; kingdom Viridiplantae; phylum Streptophyta; class Magnoliopsida; order Poales; family Poaceae; genus Echinochloa; species Echinochloa phyllopogon. The sequence goes on from BTCW01000012.1 coordinate 23,154,132, forward strand.
TCCCATGGCTAATTATTTCTTGGAAAAGTTACCAATTGAGTACATAAACTTCTCTTTTGGCAATATTACTTCTTCTGTATACAAAATACTACATTAAGTAGTGATTTCAAGGACAAATTACTTCTCTACAAGAAGAGTAAGTTCTATACAAAATTATTCCCACGACTTTTAGATAATACACTAGCTGCAAATAGCTAATATCTATAAAATTGTGAAATGCCAATAGCTGCAACTCCTCCAAGTTTACTCTTGAACACACTATGAGAGTGGAAAAAAAATTGGACTGAAAATTACTTCCCTAGTTTTTGGGTCACTTCTGAGAGCATTTTAAAATTACTCCTGGACTTGCTAATTTACCACATACTAATATGTGAATTACTTCTCTGATAAACATTTAATTGAGTATCTTGTGGCGTATCTTCTCTACCAGGAGTATCTTCTCTAAATATTTTAAATTACTTCTCTAAATATTTTTTCCATCTATTGGACAAAACTGGAGTATCTTACCTTATATCGCCTGGGACAAAATAGAACAAATCGAGCAGTAGACCAATCTTGCAAAAGTATTCAGTAATACTGCAAATTGCTAGGTGAAAGAAAGAGACCACTCTTGTTAGAACAATAATGCAGACTATAGTGTTCATAGAATAAATTACTTTTCCACAACAATCTTGCCTGATAATGATACGGTGATCTCCCGGACGAACATTCACCAACGTAGAATAGCATAGCAGATCCACCATGGTAATCTGCAAGAAATCACTATAGAATAATCCTGCAAGAAAGCTACTACCAGTACTAAATAAATTAGTGTCAGATTGGAAATTCAAGACACACAGTTGCAGACTGACCTGGAGATCAACCGCTTAGAGAATACTAGCAATGGAGACAAAGCTAAGGCTCCCGTGCTAGCTTGTCGAAGAAGATCCGCCCGGAATCACTGCCGTGATCTCCTTTGACAAATCAGCATCCGTGCGAAAGGGCATCTCCTGGCCATCTCCGTATGGCACCGCCGGTTGACTAGCGCGAATGAGTAGTGCGATGGATTAATCCACAGCTACTGATGGAGAACACCAATAGATCGGGCCCGGTGGTTACCATGCGTGAGGAGGGAAGAGGCCAGCGGCTTCGCCACCGTACGCCGCCGCCGCCACCACCACCGCTTGCGCCGCTGCGAAGGTAACGAATCAGCCCCGGCGAGGCTCATCGCTCGCCGACGCGGTTGTGCTTGCTAGCGTTTCCCCGGCTTGAGCGCATCACTGGCGTCGTTGTGGATAGGCGAGGGGGAGATGCCTGTCGTCGCTAGCCATTGAAAAGGAGGAGGGATTATCTGTATGGTAAATCAGACGAAATAAAGTACACATTAATAGTCCTACTAATAGCAGGTGACACCGTTATCATTTACGGCATTCGAGCTTTTTACGGTGGTGGAATCGATTCTATTGTTCCGCTCATTGACTGCCGGACGGGCGGCGCTCCACCGGAGGCGCTAAATACCCGTGAGCCAAATAGTAGATACCTATATATATATACACACATGTTGTTAGTTCTTTTGATGTGACTCACAGTTCATTTATCTGCTATAAAGCGCTATAGAAAAATCAGCAGTCTAGTCTAATGCCAGAACGAACAGAAGTACGTCAAACAGGCAGGGGAAGAAGCCTGTACAAATTTGCATAGACTAACTGGCTCATAGATTACGGTAATCTTGCCAGTTAATTTCTGAAAATTCTCGCCTTTCAGAAGCACTCAAAAGTGAGACAGGATGCCCTGACAATTTCTATCACAACTTATTGGATATGTTTAGTTTCTCGAAAAGATGGTGAAAAAGTCACATCGGATACTGTACCGCACTGTAGCATTTTTCGTTTGTTTGCGGTAAATATTGTTTTATCATGACTTAACTAGGCTCAAAAGATTCGTCTCGTCGTGTACATCAAAACCATGCAACTAGTTTTTTTATTTACTCACGTTCAGTGCTTCATGCATGAGGAGAGAGATTTAATATGATAGGTGAATAGTAAAGTTTGGAGAGAGAAAGTTTGAGAACTAAACACAGCCATTAATGAAGCTTTGTTACTTGCTCCTGGTGCTAATCTCCTAGCACAGCAGATTTGCTTGCTCTATTATGTAACTTGTGTCAGTCAATCCCCTAGTGGAGTTACGACCAGATCTCATATTTCAAATGGAAACACGAGTGACAAGTATCAAGCAGAATGGCCTGCTTGATTGCTCTGACCTATATGCTACTATGCTTCTCTGGAATGATGAGAGAACCAAGGGCCGTGTTTCTTTCGGGTGGAAAAAATTTTCCACCCAATTTGATCAATAATTAAGGGTATTAAATAAATCAGTTTACAAAACTACCTTCACAACATCGGATTAATTCACGAGACAAATCTAATAATGCATTTGACCGCACGATTAGAGGATGGTTACTGTAGCATTACTGTAGTAAATCATGGACTAATTAGGCTCATTAGATTCGTCGCACAAAGTTACACCCATACCTAAAAAGATTTTACAAATAAACTTCACTGGGCTTGGAGGTTGCAGGCCGCGCACATTTTTTAAAACTTCACTGGGCTTGGAGGTTACTGATTACTGTAGTAAATCATGGTCTAAGTAGGCTCATTAGATTCGTCGCGCAAAGTTACACCAATCCCTAAAAAGGTTTTGCAAATAAACTTCACTGGGCTTGGAGGTTGCAGGCCGCGCACATTTTTTAGACAATGGAAAGTTTATTTCTGGCTTCAATCATCATCAATTGAAAATGCATCAGTCCATAATTCTTACAAATGGATGCCACCACAACAAAGAAAAGCACACATTCAAAAAGAACATATAGTTAAGACATCCTATAATCACGGATAAAAAAACCTCTAACAAACATATCATGTAGTCATTCTGCAGCATTCCGGCTTGTTACGTGATGTCGAGTCCAAAAGGACTAGCTTCGTCACGTGCGGGTGAACGCAGAACCGGAGTTTGAGCCAAATCCAGCAAAGATGAAATAATAACTTTAAACACCGAACGAACTCTGTAATGCCCGCGTTTTTAATCTCTGGAAAAATACCTGTGTAATGCGCCCGGTGAAATCTGTTCAAAACCCCTTTTACCGCCGAGCTCCCGCTTCCGCCAAAACCCTTCCGCCTTGTTATCGCTGCCCCCTCGTTTTCCGTCCCACCTCGGGTCGATCACCCTCGTGTCGACCGCCGGGCCCATCTGTCGCTGGCCGACCGCCGTCGACGCCTGTCATCTTTCCGCCGCGAATCCTGCCGTCCCCCCCTCTCATTTTTCCCCTTTTCTTTTCCCTTCCCCCGTTTTCTCTGCCGCACGCCGCCGGCCACGGCCTTTCCACTGTTGCACTGCTGCAGCTGCACCGCGGGCACGCCATCGACGTTCCCGTGCACGACGTCGCCGAACCACACTGCCCCACGTGCCCACCGCCTCTCTGCTCACCGGCGCCGAGCCGTCCCTCCACCGTGACCTCACCACCGTCGTCGCCGAACCGCGCTGTCCACCCGGGCTCACCGTCGCTGCACCGCTGCCACCGCTGCTCTGCCCGCACGCCACCGCCCAGCTCTGTCGTGCGTGCTCTGCTCTGCTCGTTGCCGTGCCGACCACCGAGCCGCTGCTGTGCCTCTGCGGCGCTGCACCGTCCACTGCCTCGCGCACGCCAACGCCGCCGTGCCGCCTTTCCCCACACGCACGCACGCGCGCCGCCCCACGAGCTCACCCGAGCTCCTCGACCGCCACCAAGTCCCATCTCCTACGCCGTCCACGCCACCGGAACGCCATCACTGCCGCACTGCCGCGTCGCTGCCGTGCTGCCCGCGTCCACCAGTGCCCCACCGCAGTACCGCACTGCTCCGCTACAGCGCCGCCGTACCCTCCCGTCACGGCCGCGAATCTCGACCGACATCAAAGCTCCGCCCACCGGCCGCCGAGACCGCCATCCACCCCTCTCGTCGGCCCACCGCCTCAACTCTCCTCCACGCCTATATATAGGCCCATCCGCATCCCCTTCACCATCACCCACTCGCCCACCACCTCGCTCACCTTCCCCACCACTGCAACGCCGCCGCCACCACCTCCATAGCCGCCGCCGCTCACCCGCTCCCGTGGGCAGCCCAGCTCGCTCCATCCCCGCCCGAGGTAAGGGCACGGGTGAACTCGCCATGCCTCACTCTCTCTTTTCCCCCTGTTCCCGTCCACCGCCGCCGGCCCAATCGCCGGCAATCCCACTGCCGTCGGCCGCCGGTCCTCCCCTGTTTTTCCCCCTCTCTCTCTCTGTTAAACGAAAGAGATGACCGTTTTGCAAATGACCCCCTACCTTTCTTTCTTTTCAAACCCGCCGTCCAAACCCCTGTTCCCTCTCTCTCTGTTAATTCAATCAAGAGCCCCTATCTTTTCCTTTAATTACAGAAAGGTCCTTAGCCCTTAAAAACAGCCCCTAAACCCTCCTAATCTTCTTTCTTTTTCCACCAAAGCCCTCCACCTATTATATATTCATATATAGATCCCTCCCAGCACCCAGAAATATCACAACCATACCCCTACACCCTTCAAATAAATCCCTAGCCATTTACAGAAGCTTCCAAATAAAATCTTTTCCCTGTTAAGACATCCACCATAATCCAACGACGCGTCATTTCATGCGTCTTTTTAATCCCGATCGACTCCAAATTTCACCACGCCTTTTCTCCCATCTTTCCCCACACCGCTATCCAAAATGACCCAGGAATAATCGCCCACCTCCGTTTTCCGTTCACTCTATGTTCGAGCTCAGCAAATCAAACTTTGTTTTCTTTTGATTTACTGTGTGTTTGTTTGTGTGTGCCGTAGACTCTGTTGTGAACGAGGAAGGACTCGAGGAGGAGCAGGGTTACGAGTAGGAGCTTGGAGACCAAGACCCCGGGCAGGAATCCCCTGAGGGTTGGGAGAACGGCAAGTGCAATCCCATCCTTTGACTCATACTTTGTCCTAGATTTTATAAACACAACCCATGGCCTGTTTTATAAAACTTGCATGTTTTACTGCTAAACCCGGTTGGATAGCCATTCCTTGATTGCTATGACTACTTCCGTGACAACCTAGATTAATGTTTAAATATGACATTGCTCTGTTTGAATGTTAGTCACCGCTAGAAATGCTTAGGAATGTTTTACTGTTATACTTTCCTTCACAATCACTTGGGTTTACAAAAGCAACCGTGTGTGTGCTTTAAAATAAAGGAGATGGATTTTTGTGAATAAAATGAGTATCCGTGTGGGATGAGACAGACGGTGTTTCTTGTGTGAAATGCCGAGGTGAGCTCGAACCTGTGTGGTTAGGCATGGTGGGAGTTGTCTATCCTGTCACAGTTTTTGGGATGATGTTGATGTGTCATCTAGCCTAACCCATTTTATTGTACCACCACTCGACCGTTGTATGTGGCAACGGCTTAGCATAAACCCCACTAGTTAAGCTGTTGGTTACGTGGTGTGCTGGTGAGCAACAGAGGGCCATGGAGACGGGGATACGGTCTATGTGAGGTATACCCCTGGGTAGAACCTCATTGGTAGGTTGCTGACCCCCTGGTCGTTTCTGTGGTAACTGGGCAGTTCAGCTATGGTGGGTAATGGCTTTGAAGGAGCTGCACTGGCACTAAGGTGTTCGTGTTGTGGTAGCCTACTTGTGGTTGTGTACACCTCTGCAGAGTTAAAACCTATCCGGATAGCCGTGTCCACGGCATTGGGCGAGTTACGGCTTGGTCACTTCACTAGTCCCCTGTTTTGGTGTAAGAATGTGTTTGGTGAATGTCGAGTTGAGAAAAAGTGTTGGCATGGGCTATGACAGATGGGGAATCTGGTAGCGTCAAAACCTTGTGAGTAAAATAATCATGTTTATTGATGCAACTAAAAGAAATGCTTGTGAAAACCCATTGCAAAACTCAGCCCTTGCATGTGTAAAAATTAGTTTTGCTGCAAAATTAAACCATGAGCCCATCCTTGTTTATTATCCTTTGCATGCTTCTGTTGTATCCTTCCCGTGGTTGTGGTTGTGCTTGCTGAGTATGTAGGTACTCACCCTTGCTTAATTTGTTACAGAGGCAGACTCGGACTTTGTGCCCGAGGACGTCGTCTAAGGGGGGGGGGTTCGTTCTGCACCCAACCTTTACCTGTGTGTTAAGGTCACCCGCTTGAAGCCGCATGGATATCCACTCTGATGAAGACCTCTATGTTATCAACCTTTTTATCTGGAGTCTAGCGTTAGTTATGTTTGTTGTGGCCCTGCAGTGCCACCGTCTCCCGTAATGTTGTTTGTGTACTGAACCATCTGTTGTAATAATGTGAACCAGCATCCTGGGACTGGTATTTGTATCACATCAAGTTCTCTCTTTTGAGGGGACGCTTCAGGTGGTATCAGAGCCGATAGGTTGGCCGTAGGACGTAACCCCTAGGATCATGACCTTGCTCTAGTCTCCTCTCATTAGTCTGCTCCTGTCTAGATCTTTCCTCCACACAAGTACTCACCGACGGCCTTTTGACTTGTTCCAGATGGCCCAGCTGGCTGACGAGGGTTGGAGCGAAGGAGTCTGCCTCGCAGAACCTGGCCTTCCCAAGTTACTGCTGCTCAGCCTGGACCACGTCGGAGTCATAGAGACCCCCGAGTACCTCTACCGAGAGTTCACCACCAATGGTACCCGTCGGTGCCGAATGTTCATCTTTGTGGGGAAGAGCTCACTATACAAGGAGGTGGCACCTTGGTTTGTCCACGCCACCGGCTACGACCGCCCCAATGCCTACCGCAAAGCCGCGAGAAGAGCCCTGATGTGCCTCCGCGTACTCTACAAGCAGTACCTCGTGGGAACAACAATGGGATTTGCCCCACCCCTGGAGAGTGGAGGACGCGAATGGATTGCCCAGATGAGGAACCTTGGGAGAGATGAAGACATGGAGGACACTGTGTCACACTTGTCTATTTACCTCACGGGCTTAGACAGGTTGTACCGAGAGACATCGGGACAACTGATGTAACAACCCTAAAATTCCTATAGGTTTTGTTGAGTGCAAAAATTCGAATTTAAAAATTTTTGGTGGAATTGTGTGCATGCAAACAAACATATAAGAGTGCCTTCTATTTGCTCCCTAAATTCTTAGGCAATTTAAATTCAAATTTAAAATCAATTTGAAGTGCTAAGGATGAAATAGTGTGATTTGGATTTAATTGGATTTTTGGTTGGTTTGAATTCAAATTAGAATTTGAATTCAAACTCTAATTGACTAAACTAATTTCCAAATCCTATTCCTGTTCGTGGGCCGAATTCCCGCAGCCAAGTCCATCTTTCCACCTTCAACTCTCCTCCCGAGCCAGCAACCCGAGCAGCCCAGCCGGCCATTCGGCCCAGCAGCGGCCCGCTCTACCTCCCCGCCGCGTCCCCGCCGCGTCCCCGCCGCGTCGCCCGTCTCCTTTCGCTGACATGTGGGCCCCGCCTGTCGGTCGTCCCTCTCCCCGCGTCATCTTCCACCTCCCGCCGCTCCCTCTCTCTCTCCCGCGGAGCGCCGCCCGTGACCCAACCACCCGGCCCCTGTGCGGCCCGTCGCGATTGCGCCGCGTGTCCGCGTGCGCTCGAGCCACCCAATCTCGCCGTCCGTGCCCAAGAAACCCTAGCGCCTATCCCCTATTTAACCCACCGCCGGCCGTCTTCTTCCCCAAGCCGCGCCGCCCCTCGGGGGTATTCCTGATCCAATTCGCGTAGGTGTGAGGTGCAAGGAGTGGTGGGGAAGAGATTGAGCGGGAGCAGGAGTAAGGAGGAGAGCCGGAGCGCCTTCCCCGCATCGCCGCCGCCGAAGCCATCGCCGCCGCTCGTGGAGCCGTTGAAGGGGAGTCGGACCAGGGACTAGAGGGAGCGCACGAGCATCGCCGAGCCACGACGAGTCTTCCCCGAGCTGCAGCGTACAACGACGAGACCCTAGGTGAGCTGCCCGCGTTCGCCCCCTTCTTCTCTGTTTCCGGCGGAGCGCCGCCGCTCGTGCTCGCCGTGCCAAGCCAAGCCCCCTGTGAGCCAGCCTTCGTGCTGTGCGTCTGTCTTCTGCAGGAACCCAACGCCGCTGTCGCACCCGCAACCCGCCGTCGCTTGTACCCGCAGCCGAGGCCCGCCGCGGCCGAGCCTTGCTCGCCGCGCGCGCGAACGCCGAGGCCACGCGCGGCCGTGGGCGACCACGAGCCCGCGCGTGAGCACCTAGCCGTGCCCCAGCAGTCGCTGGAGGCCACGAGCGTGCTAGCCGAACCCGAATCGAGCGCAGTTGAGCCAAAACCCGAGCCGCCGTCGTGCTCGCCGGCGTTCATGGCCGTGTCGCCGCCGTCGCACGTCGGGAAGCCCGATCCAGAGCCCAGCCGTGGCCTTTTTCTCCTCGAGCGTGTTCGTCTAACCCTAGTGAAGCTGTTCCAGCCGTTCTTGAGCCCAGCCGAGCTGTTTCCGGCGATAACCGCCGTCGAGCTTCGCCGCCGGCGCGTTCTGGAGCGCGTCGCGTCGCGCCGTGGCCGTGCCACACCGTGGACCACACCAGCATCACACGCGCACCCGCAGAAGATCCCGAGTCGGCCACAGAATGATCCCGTGCACCCGGCTCTCGTGAACCACTCTCACGGTTCACGGTGGACTCAGTGCACCAGACCCGATCCAGCAGCCAGCCCTTCATGGGCCGAATCTCGCAAGTTAAGTCTGGTTTACACCCTTGAACTCTTCCGGCCCAATCGCTTTCGGCCCAATTCCAGCCCAGCCATCGTTTATTCTTTTTCTTTTTCTTTTAACAGCGCTGACGCATGGGACCCACCTGTCATACTCTGTGAGTCACTGACACATGGGGCCCGCTGACCGTTGACCGTTGACCCCGTTGACCGTTGACCGGTCAACGCTGACGTCAGCAGGGCCCACTGCTGACGTCATCCTAGGTGGACCCCACTGCTGACGTCAGCATGACGTCATGCTGACGTCAGCAGGCTAATTATTTGTCTGGTTTCTTTTTCGAAAATTATTTAATATTTTCAGAAAATGATTTAAACTTCAAAAATTAATAATAAATCAACCGTAGCTCAGAAAAATATGAAACCAGTTTCTATATTTTTCTAAAAACATGATCTACGCGATAGTGTAGAGTTTGGTGTTATTTGAGTCTTCTTTCGTCGCTGTTTTAGTGTTTCCTTGCTAGTAGCCGCGTCTTATTTATTTTCGCCCAACCCTAGGAGCTCCGGAGAGCCAGGAGGAGCCGGGCTACTACAACAACTGCTTCGACGAGGACGAAGACCTTTGCCCAGGTTCACGCCCGACCATCTCTGAAATACCTATTAGACATGCAAACTAGTATGCTAGCGCTTTACTTTACTCGCATGACAAACCTGCACTGCCTTTGTTATTATCCTGTTACCTTGCTACCTACTACTCACTTTATAAATATGCTATGCTATGCATGTGTTGGGATGGTTGTGATTGATCCTCTTGGCGTGAGTTGTGGGTGGTTTGGGAGGAGTAGTGCAGCTAGGCGGTGTAAGCGAGTAAATAACAACTCGATCGTTGATCGAGGTGCTGAGGGGCTGCACTCGGGCAGTCCCTATGGGGTACCTGTTGCGGGTACATGGTTACTGGTTACTTGGGGTTGGTACTCGGTGAGTACCTGAGGAGTTTGGGCGGCAATACCTGTTATGGGTGCCGATTGCGGACCGTTGCGGCGGATCGCTTGTGATGCAGATACTCGCTTTACCGAACAATTAAGGACCGAGTCGTGCCCCCACTTTGGACTTGGGATTTACCGTGCTCACCATCTACCCAGTATGGGGAGGGTTCCAGCAAGCCTACTCTAGTGCGGCGCCGAGACTGTAGGAGAATCGAGTTTGATATGTGTAGGGGGGATTCGTTGTGGCGTAATCTCCCTGATTTACCACGGCCCCCGACTGGCCCCGGTGGGAAGGTTTCACGACCCTGGGGCAGATGTTAGATCGGATGTTTCCCGAGCCCAGGGAGACAGGATTGGCGCCGTTACTGTTTAGGGTCTTTGCTGTGGGCTGCGTCTCAGGTTGGTTGCGGACTAGCCTTGCAGCCCGGATGGATTCCTGGAGTGCCACCTCTGCAGAGTGTAAACTATACGTATAGCCGTGTCCACGGTTACGGACGACCCATTTCTGAGAAGCCCCGGCTAGCATGGGAATCTGCTTTCTTACCTCATCCTTGATTCGGGTTACGAGAGATTGGTCCAGCTGAGGCTGTTGAGACGAGGTGGGGAGGGAGCTCACCGAGTCGACTAGCGAGTGAAAGGAGTTGGTGGATAATGATTTGCGGGAACCTGCCGTGGCAGGACGAGCCCGATGGGAAAAATGTGAGGCTGATGGTTGGTTTTGGGGAGTGAATGATGTATGTGTGTGAGCAGGAGTTGGTGATGAGTTGAATTTGGGTTATTGCTGCTGCTTGCTTAAGAAACCCTGGCTTAAACCTTGTTTATTTCTATATCTTTAGTATAGGCCACTTTAAAGCTTGCATCATATTATGGTTGGTGACGTGAACCTGTCCCATTTCCTTGGGGACAGACTTTGGGTTCCCAGGTGAAGACCCCGACCACGAGTTCAACCAGGACGGGTGGTATGACTGAAGGGAGCGCGCTACGCTCAAGGATGCCTGTGGAGGAGTGGTCCCAGTTGTTCTAGCTACCGCTGCGCAGATGTTTCTTATTGTCGTTTTAGCCCAGAGGGCTTGTACCAGACGCTTTGTCTTTATATGAGTCATGTATTGACCCTTTTATCGTTGTATGGATGTGATATTCGACTGAGATGAGTTCTGTACGAGATAGCTGCTATTCCTGGGACCATCTCAAGGGTACAGGGAGTCGGGTTCTCGTCGGTGAGAATCCGGTTCGTCACAACTGAGGCACCAGATCCGCAGAGCCGAGAAGGCGGAAAAAGAGTTGGAAGAAGTGAAGAGGGAACTGGAGATACAGAAGGTGACAGCTACACAGGCTGTCAGCTCCCTAGCCACTCACCAGGCTAGATGCCAGGCTTACTCTGAATATATGGATAGACTTGAAGCCTACAGGAGGGATAATGGGTTGATGGAAGGAGAACCCGAGATGACCCACATGGACGCAAGCACACAGACTGAAGATGAAGTGCCAGAGTATTAGCTCCCTCTGAAGAAACGTCGTCTTTTGGTGTAGAGTGAGAGTCCTTAGATTAGCGTAGCTCGTAGACTAGCACCTAGTCTAGCCTCTCCTTGAGTAGAGTCTGTTGTATCCAGTTAGCACTACCAGCTTAGCATCGATGTATCCATGATCTTTGTACCCCACCATGTTATGCAATAAAGATCATCTTTTATCCTACATCTGTTCAATCTTTGTTTTCCCCCTGGTTTCAGATGGCGGAAGATGGATGGACCCAGGGAGTCTGCCCAGTCACGCCTGGCTTCGCTAGCCTGTTGATCCCCGCGCTGGAATGCCTCGGTGTACCTGAACGCCCGAGGTACTACAGCAGGGAGAATGGGCACCATGGGACCCTACGCTGCAGAGTGGTCATAGTTGTCGCCAAGAGTGACCTCCACCCCATCGAAGCATGGCGTGCGACCGCCACGGGATTCAAGCACCAGGACACCTACCCCTTGGCTCTCAAGAAAGCCCTCCGCTACATGTGCGGAATCTTTGAAAGACACTTGGTCCCCACCCCAATGAGGTACTTTCCTCCGGTCGTCAGAAGTACAGTCTGGCGGGCCCGCATGAGAAACTTGGAGCAGCGCCGTCAAAAGGAACCCACCTTGTACCAAGTGGTCACCTATCTCAATTCTTTGGACCAACTTTTCGACGAGCAGGCTGAACTCCTGAGGGAAAAAACCTCCCGGGCCGAACAAGCAGAGTTCTCGGTTCGCATGCACCAAGTCCAGGTGGCCCAAGCTGAAGCAAGAGCTGCTGCTGCCGTCAGCAGCGAGGCAGTCGCCCAGGAAAACCTCAGGCAAACTCGGGACCTGCGTATTCAGGACTGGACTAGAAGTGGAACGCCTGTCCCGGCAATTGGAGAACCCCATGTCCTACTTGGAACGCCTGTTATGGCATGGGGAGAAGTTGTGGGGAACCCTCAAGCACTGTCGGGAACTCCCGCAGGATCACCGCCCGCTGAAGAAGGACCGCATGTGCCGCCACAGGAGAATGGAATCTTGACCGAGGCTGAACATGCACGACTTGCACCGCCGGAAGAGCGCCCCAACCCGGAAGAAAGCTCGCCCCGTGAGTAGATCCAGAGTCAAGCGCTCATATGGGAATGAAGCCAGCTTGGTCCGAAGAACCCTTGTATCCCTAGCAGTAGTTTCCCTACCATATCATGTACCCCGCCTTGTAGTGCGAGTCTTGTTGAACCCCCAAGTGTTGTAGCCCCTCAGTTGTTTGAATGAAACCTTGTGTGCTTGTTTGTTAGCTTGTGTGCTGTGTGCGCCTCGGCGGAGGTGTTTCTGCCTCTTAAAAATGCGAACTAAACAACTTAAACATCATCTTAACCCAATGTCACGAAGGCCTTGCTCAACCTGCAGATGGTGAACACGCGTGCTAGCGCCTCTCAGAGACGCGCCCCCCCAGCGGGAGGAGAGCCACCAGAAGGGAGGATAGAGAACCCTGAAAACCAGGAAGTGGATCAGCAGGACCCTATGGGAGAAAACCAGCCTGTAGGACAAGCGCCTGTAGGAGGCGGCCCAGAAGCAAGTCATCCAAGAATTCAGAATGAAGGATCATTTGTTGTACCCCCACTTCCGCCAGATTTCAACCTGGCACAAGCTTTGTATCACCACACCCTGTTCATGCAAAATGTGTGGAATGCCAGCCGCCGTCAGGAGACAGCCCGTAGGCCCAATGCGGGTGACAAGTTGACCAATTTCCTGAGAACTAGACCACCCACCTTTGGAGGATCCAGCAACCCCTTAGAAGCGGATGACTGACTGAGAGCTATTAAGAGAAAGCTGGAGCCGTTTGGATGTGGAGACCGTGACAAAGTCCTCCTGACCTCCCACCAACTCACTGGAACTGCCTTAGCCTGGTGGGACACTTACTGTGCAGCTTCCCCAAACGAGTCAGCAATCACCTGGAAAGAGTTTCGTCGCTACCACATCCCCGACGCCACCATGAAGCACAAGGCAGATGAGTTCCGTGCACTAAAGCAAGGAAACAAGACCGTGGAGGAATACACCCACGAGTTCACTGAATTAGCCCGTTATGCACCAGATGAAGTGAAGACCGATGCAAAGAGACAGGACACATTCATCAAAGGGCTGCACCCAGACCTTCGAGCCCTGCTAGTCTCCCACAATTTCCCCGACTTCAATATGCTGATGAATAAGGCCATTGTCACAGAGAAGGCCAGGATGGATGCAAGGCAAGAGAACAAACGCAAATTCCTGGAGAGCAGGAACTGTCAGCAGGACCGCTCACAGAACCCCAGGAGCTCCGGTTATGCTGCACCTAGGCCCCAGGCCCCCATGCAGTATAGGAACCAATTTCAGGCTACAAGCTCCCAGACTCCCAACAACCAGTACAAGAGCCAGAACACCTTGAAGCCCCCACAGAGCAAGGTTAGTCAAGTCACGACCAACAACAACAATGCAAGGGCCTGCTTCAACTGCCGTGAGACCGGACATTACATCGCTGATTGCCCATACCCTAGGAGCAAGCCTGCGGTATCAGTCTACTCCAACTCGGTGAATGGACCCAAGCCACCAGTGTCTGGAGCCAACCGGGTGCCCGCCCGCAGCACCAACACCGGCAGCAACAACAACAACAACACCCAGCAGTCGTATGGACGAGCCCGCGTCAACCACATCGATGCGCAGGAGGCTCAAGGAGCACAAGGAGTAGTACTCGGTGAGTTCCTAGTCAGTTCAGTCTTGGCAATAGTATTATTTGAGCATCGCATTTGTTCATATCATCAAGTTTTGCGGAAAAGCACAAAATACCTACAGTACTACTAAAGACACCCCTACTAACCCGAACGCCTGGAGGTGATATTAAATGCCAACTAGGTTGTTCACGGGTACGGATTCTTTTAAGTGGGGTAGAGTTTCTAGCAGACCTAGTAGTACTAGAGTCCAAAGGGATAGATGTGATCCTTGGAATGGACTGGTTAAGCAAACATAATGGTCTCATAGGATGTGCTAATAAGACAGTGCACCTAACCAACCCAGACGGAATGCAAGTGACCTGTCACACCAAAGGAAGTGGACCGAACCCTATGATCTTTAGTATAGAGACAAAAACCATGGAAGAAGTCCCGGTAATCAGCGAATATCCTGATGTTTTCCCTGATGTTCTACCTGGAATGCCACCAGATAGAGACATAGAGTTTGCCATTGAGCTTGTCCCTGGAACCTCTCCTATAGCCAAGAGACCCTATAGGATGGCAGCCTCAGAGTTGGCAGAATTAAAGAAACAACTAGAGGAGCTGCAACAGATGGGATTTATCAGACCCAGCACATCCCCTTGGGGAGCCCCAGTACTCTTTGTAAGGAAGAAAGATGGGAGCATGAGGTTGTGCATCGACTATCGTGCACTAAATGATGTCACCATCAAGAATAAATACCCACTCCCTAGAATTGATGACCTCTTTGATCAGCTGAAAGGGGCCAAGTACTTTTCCAAGATTGACTTAAGGACTGGGTATCACCAACTGAATATTAAAGGGAGTGACACCTTAAAGACCGCATTTGTCACCCGTTACGGGCAGTATGAGTTCACGGTGATGCCATTTGGGCTCACCAACGCACCAGCTTACTTCATGAATCTCATAAACAAGGTGTTTATGGAAGAGTTAGACAAGTTCGTCGTAGTCTTCATTGACGACATACTCATCTACTCCAAGAGTGCCGATGAGCATGAACAACACCTGCGGGTAGTGTTGGAAAAGTTGAGAGCGCACCAGCTCTATGCCAAATTTAACAAGTGTGAATTTTGGCTGGAAAAGGTAGCCTTCCTGGGTCACGTCTTGACCGCAGAAGGGGTAGCAGTAGACCCTGAGAAGGTAGAAGCAGTCTCAAACTGGCAACAACCAACCAATGTGAGTGAGATCAGAAGTTTCCTTGGTTTAGCCGGATATTACCGGAGGTTCATTGAAGGATTCTCCAAGATAGCTAAACCCATGACAGAACTGCTCAAGAAAGAGAAGAAGTTTGTTTGGACAGAGTCCTGTGAAAGAAGCTTTCAAGAATTGAAGAAAAGACTGACCGCTGCCCCAGTTTTAACCCTACCGGATATTCACAGGGATTTTGTCGTTTACTGCGACGCGTCCCGCCAAGGATTAGGGTGTGTTCTCATGCAAGATGGGAAGGTTGTAGCATATGCCTCCCGACAACTTAGACCTCACGAGCAGAATTACCCAACACATGACTTAGAGTTTGCAGCCGTGGTGCATGCGCTCAAAATCTGGAGACACTACCTGATTGGGAACAAGTGTGAAATATACACGGATCATAAGAGCTTAAAGTATATTTTCACCCAACCAGATCTGAACCTTAGACAGAGAAGGTGGTTAGAGTTGGTTAAGGATTATAATGTGGAAATTCATTACCACCCTAGCAAGGCTAATGTAGTGGCAGATGCCCTGAGCCGAAAGTCCTACAGACCCAAGAATGCCCACCTGCAAGAAGTGATGGCACGATTAAATGTGCACATCGTCCCTCGGAATACTAGCCACCAGCTGACGGTCCAATCCACCCTGGAGGATCGAATCAGAGAAGCCCAAGGAACGAACGAGGATTTAGTAAGGATCGGCAAGCATACTGGAGAAAATAAGGCACCAGACTTCAGAGTCGACAGTAAAGGAACGCTGTGGTATAAAGATAGGATTTGTGTGCCTAAGGAAGGAGACTTTAGACAGATAATCATGGACGAGGCTCACAACTCGCCATATTCCCTTCACCCGGGATCCACCAAGATGTATTTGGACTTGAGGCAGAACTATTGGTGGAAAGGAATGAAAACTGACATAGCTCAATTCGTCGCTCAATGTGATACCTGCCAAAGGATTAAGGCCGAACATCAGAAACCAGCAGGTTTATTACAACCTCTACCTATCCCAGTATGGAAGTGGGATGAGATAGGAATGGACTTTGTAGTAGGTTTACCCAGAACCCGGAAGGGACACGACTCAATATGGGTAATAGTGGACCGACTCACCAAAGTCGCTCACTTTCTACCTGTACGAACGAATTATGGCGGAGAGAAACTAGCCAAGCTTTATGTGGAGAATATAGTAAAGTTACATGGAGTGCCCAGCAGAATTGTTTCAGACCGAGGGACCCAGTTC
The DNA here is from genome assembly GCA_033239725.1 of Echinochloa phyllopogon. Taxonomy (NCBI): domain Eukaryota; kingdom Viridiplantae; phylum Streptophyta; class Magnoliopsida; order Poales; family Poaceae; genus Echinochloa; species Echinochloa phyllopogon. Next base: position 23,170,434 of record BTCW01000012.1, read on the forward strand.
ACCTCGAGATTTTGGAAAAGTTTGCATAAAGCTATGGGCACCAAGTTGGACTTTAGCTCCGCATATCACCCACAGACTGATGGCCAGACAGAAAGAGTCAATCAGATTATAGAAGATATGCTGAGAGCATGTGTCCTTACCTATGGTAAAGACTGGGAACAGAGTCTACCCTATGCAGAGTTCTCCTACAACAATGGTTATCAGGCAAGTTTAGGTATGTCGCCATTTGAAGCCCTCTACGGGAGGAAATGCAGAACTCCTCTGATGTGGTCAGAAGTGGGAGAGCGTACCCTAGTGGGACCTGCGCTCATAAAAGAAGCGGAAGAAAAGGTAGCCGAAATTAGGGAGAAGTTGAAAGCAGCTCAGTCCAGACAGAAAAGCTACGCAGACAAGAAGAGACGAGAACTAGAGTTTAATCCAGGAGATTTTGTTCATCTCAAGGTTTCACCCATTCGGGAGACCCGCAGATTTCAGGTCCATGGAAAGTTGGCTCCTCGGTACATTGGACCATACTCGGTGCGAAAGAGAGTTGGAAAGGTAGCCTACCGACCGGAGTTACCCGAAGCGATGTCGGATATACACCCGGTATTCCACGTCTCACAGTTGAGAAAATGCCTGAGAGAGCCGGAGAAGGAACATATACCGGAAGAAGAGATAGACCTACAGACAGATCTGCGGTATCAAGAGGTACCGGTCAAAATTTTGGACACCGTCACCAAGAGGACCAGAAACTCTGAAGTACGGATATGCAGAGTACAGTGGAGCAGGCACGGTGTAAAGGAAGCTACGTGGGAACGAGAAGACGCCTTGAAGAAAGAGTTCCCCCACCTTTTCAGGAGCCAGTCGAATCTCGAGGACGAGATTCCTTATAAGTGGGGTAGATTTGTAACGCCCGCATTTTTAATCTCTGGAAAAATACCTGTGTAATGTGCCCGGTGAAATTTGTTCAAAACCCATTTTACCGCCGAGCTCCCGCTTCCGCCAAAACCCTTCCGCCTTGTTATCGCCGCCCCCTCGTTTTCCGTCCCACCTCGGGTCGATCACCCTCGTGTCGACCGCCGGGCCCGTCTGTCGCTGGCCGGCCGCCGTCGATGCCTGTCGTCTTTCCGCCGCGAATCCCGCCGTCCTCCCCATCTCTTTTCCCCTTTTCTTTTCCCCTCCTTTCTTTCTTTTCCCTTCCCTCGTTTTCTCTGCCGCACGCCGCCGGCCACGGCCTTTCCATTGTTGCACTGCTGCAGCTGCACCGCGGGCACGCCATCGACGTTCCCGTGCACGTCGTCGCCGAACCACACTGCCCCACGTGCCCACCACCTCTCTGCTCACCGGCACCGAGCCGTCCCTCCACCGTGACCCCACCACAGTCGTCGCCGAACCGCGCTGTCCACCCGGGCTCACCGTCGCTGCACCGCTGCCACCGCTGCTCTGCCCGCACGCCACCGCCCAGCTCTGTCGTGCGTTCTCTGCTCTGCTCGTCGCGGTGCCGACCACCGAGCCGCCGCTGTGCCTCTGCGGCGCTGAACTGTCCACTGCCTCATGCACGCCAACGCCGCCGTGCCGCCTTTCCCCACACGCACGCACGCGCGCCGCCCCACAAGCTCACCCGAGCTCCTCGACCGCCACCAAGTCCCATCGCCTACGCCGTCCACGCCACCGGAACGCCATCACTGCTGCACTGCCGCGTCGCTGTCGTGCCGCCCGCGTCCACCAGTGCCCCACCGCAGTACCACGCTGCTCCGCTACAGCGCCGCCGTACCCTCCCGTCACAGCCGCGAATCTCGGCCGACATCAAAGCTCCGCCCACCGGCCGCGGAGACCGCCATCCACCCCTCTCGTCGGCCCACCGCCTCAACTCTCCTCCACACCTATATATAGGCTCATCCGCATCCCCTTCACCATCCCGTGGGCAGCCCAGCTCGCTCCATCCCCGCCCGAGGTAAGGGCACGAGTGAACTCGCCATGCCTCACTCTCTCTTTTCCCCCTGTTCCCGTCCACCGCCGCCGCCCCAATCGCCGGCAATCCCACCGCCGTCGGCCGCCGGCCCTCCCCTGTTTTTCCCCTCTCTCTCTGTTAAACGAAAGAGATGACCGTTTTGCAAATGACCCCCTGCCTTTCTTTGTTTTCAAACCCGCCGTCCAAACCCCTCTTTCCTCTCTCTCTGTTAATTCAATCAAGAGCCCCTATCTTTTGCTTTAATTACAGAAAGGTCCTTAGCCCTTAAAAACAGCCCCTAAACCCTCCTAATCTTCTTTCTTTTTCCACCAAAGCCCTCCACCTTTTATATATTCATATATAGATCCCTCCCAGCACCCAGAAATATCACAACCATACCCCTACACCCTTCAAATAAATCCCTAGCCATTTACAGAAGCTTCCAAATAAAATCTTTTCCCTGTTAAGACATCCACCATAATCCAACGACGCGTCATTTCATTCGTCTTTTTAATCCCGATCGACTCCAAATTTCACCACGCCTTTTCTCCCATCTTTCCCCACACCGCTATCCAAAATGACCCAGGAATAATCGCCCCACCTCCGTTTTCCGTTCACTCTCTATTCGAGCTCAGCAAATCAAACTTTGTTTTCTTTTTATTTACTGTGTGTTTGTTTGTGTGTGCCGTAGACTCTGCTGTGAACGAGGAAGGACTCGAGGAGGAGTAGGGTTACGAGCAGGAGCTTGGAGACCAAGACCCCGGGCAGGAATCCCCCGAGGGTTGGGAGAACGGCAAGTGCAATCCCATCCTTTGACGCATACTTTGTCCTAGATTTTATAAACACAACCCATGGCCTGTTTTATAAAACTTGCATGTTTTACTGCTAAACCCGGTTGGATAGTCATTCCTTGATTGCTATGACTACTTCCGTGACAACCTAGATTAATGTTTAAATATGACATTGCTCTGTTTGAATGTTAGTCACCGCTAGAAATGCTTAGGAATGTTTTACTGTTATACTTTCCTTCACAATCACTTGGGTTTACAAAAGCAACCGTGTGCGTGCTTTAAAATAAAGGAGATGGATTTTTGTGAATAAAATGAGTATCCGTGTGGGATGAGACAGACAGTGTTTCTTGTGTGAAATGCCGAGGTGAGCTCGAACCTGTGTGGTTGGGCATGGTGGGAGTTGTCTATCCTGTCACAGTTTTTGGGATGATGTTGATGTGTCATCTAGCCTAACCCATTTTATTGTACCACCACTCGACCGTTGTATGTGGCAACGGCCTAGCATAAACCCCACTAGTTAAGCTGTTGGTTACGTGGTGTGCTGGTGAGCAACAGAGGGCCATGGAGACGGGGATACGGTCTATGTGAGGTATACCCCTGGGTAGAACCTCATTGGTAGGTTGCTGACCCCCTGGTCGTTTCTGTGGTAACTGGGCAGTTCAGCTATGGTGGGTAATGGCTTTGAAGGAGCTGCACTGGCACTAAGGTGTTCGTGTTGTGGTAGCCTACTTGTGGTTGTGTACACCTCTGCAGAGTTAAAACCTATCCGGATAGCCGTGTCCACGGCATTGGGCGAGTTACGGCTTGGTCACTTCACTAGTCCCCTGTTTTGGTGTAAGAATGTGTTTGGTGAATGTCGAGTTGAGAAAAAGTGTTGGCATGGGCTATGACAGATGGGGAATCTGGTAGCGTCAAAACCTTGTGAGTAAAATAATCATGTTTATTGATGCAACTAAAAGAAATGCTTGTGAAAACCCGTTGCAAAACTCAGCCCTTGCATGTGTGAAATTTAGCTTTGCTGCAAAATTAAACCATGAGCCCATCCTTGTTTATTATCCTTTGCATGCTTCTATTGTATCCTTCCCGTGGTTGTGGTTGTGGTTGTGCTTGCTGAGTACGTAGGTACTCACCCTTGCTTAATTTGTTACAGAGGCAGACCCGGACTTTATGCCCGAGGACGTCGTCTAAGGGGGGGGGGGGGGTTCGTTCTGCACCCAACCTTTACCTGTGTGTTAAGGTCACCCGCTTGAAGCCGCATGGATATCCACTCTGATGAAGCCGGCACGACAAGCTTTTATCTAGGTCCAAGCACGGCTCGCGGCACGGTGGCCCGTGTTCGTGCCGTGCCAGTCCAAACACGACCCTCAAAATACACGTGCTTGTATTCTGCAATCATTCATACGTTCATATATACTATTACTCTATATGATACAAGAATTTATAAAACTAATGGATTAAATGACTCTGGCTATTAGATATTGTTGGTGAATATTAGGATTTCCACGTGGCCATAGAAAATACTACCAATTTTCTTAATTTATAAATAATCCTTGATATGATTTCATATATTAAAGTAATTTTTTATGATTTTCTTATATTGTACTCCCTCCGTTCCAAAATGTAGGTCGTTTTGGCTTTTCTAAATACATAGATTTTACTATGCACCTAGATAAACATCATGTCTAGATTCATAGCAAAAGTTACGTATCTAGAAAACCCAAAACGACCTACATTTTGGAACGAGGGAGTAGTAGTTATTTGAGGTTTGTGGAAAGGTAAATAAAAAATATATGGATAAACAATACATGTTAGTGCAATGGGCCATCTCGTGCCGTGCCGGCCCAAACACGGTCCAAGATTCGTGCCGTGCGGTGCCGCCCATCGTGCCGAGATCCTAGGCACGGCACGGTCCTCGCATTCGTGCCGTGCCGGCACGGCCCAAAATTTATCGTGCCGTGCTTTGGGCCGTGCCAAAATACGGTGCTTCGGGTGGCCCATAAATAACACGGGCCAAGTCCCAACTCTACTTGTATCCACTTCAACCCAACTACTGCAAGTGGATACTTAGGGTTTAAGATCTCTTTGATACTAATACAGCACATATTGTACTAATTAATTAACTTGTCAGCTGTCTAGCTACCTTATCGTGATCATCACATGCATATAGTTCTTAGGTCCACACCTGAATTTGTCAAAGTCGTTATGAAAACCTCGAGGTCACCTCTGCAATGTCAACCACTGCAAGAGTAGAATTATTCTGGTGAGCAGCGGATCCCTGTGTTGATCTTCAAACATGCAGTTAAGAGTTAATGAAGGTCGTCGTTTACTAGCCTTGCTGCTAGTATAATACTAATGCCTGGCCACAAAAAAAATAAACCCTGGGTTTAATTACTGCAGGCGATCTCATTATCGTCTGATTGTCGTGTCATCAGTTGTTCTAACGTTTCACAGTGCCTGAGAATATGGTTGAATGTGTATGTAAGACGTGCAAAGCCATGAGTGCATGACATATATACGAGTCTATTGGAGCACATATATATGAATTTTGCAGCTATGTCACCCAGAACAATTTTTCTCATGTAGAAGTCAAGAAAGAATTTCATGTTATAATTTATAAACAGGGCATATATAATAATAAGACATTTGTTCTCAGGTCACTTGAAATTGGAGTATTTGACTTTGTTCTCAGGTCAGTTGAAATTGGAGTATTTGTTAGAGATTGGAAATTACTAGTACTATATCCTTGTCAGTTCAGTATAGAACTTGTCAAGATTCAATAACCCTTTATAAGCAAGGAGAGACAGCGCATTAAGTAAATTCCAAGCAACATTTTATTGAGAAAGCAGTTCATTCACTAAACCTTTCAGATATTTGGTAAGAAAAACAGTAATAATTCTATGGGTAACTTCACCATTGAGACAAGAATACAAATAAACTGCCTACTTAGAACGGAGCAAACATTTAGGTTCAGCTTCAGTGGGCATTCAAGACACCAATGATCATATCAAATGTGAAAACTTTGGGCCAATTGTAATCTATGGCGATGAGACATTTAAGAAGCTAGACTTACTAGCAGAGCATCTAGCATCGTCAAGACAAATTGTAAACTGCAACCACTTCGCTACCTGCATATGGTTAATTGTCAAGTCCAGAAGCTCCATTAATTCCATTGGCCTTTAAAAGCCTCCACTTGGTCTACTATCCGAACACCACTACCGTTAACGTGCATGCTATTAAGATAAAGAACCACTGCATGGCCTCAAGCACTATAAATACCCATGTAGCCTTTACTTGGAGCTCACACAGCCCATACTCACTAGTAGTAGCTCACAATGGCAGGTACAAAGCTAATATCGCTGGGTTTCATTGTCCTCATAAGCATGGGGTTAGCCAATGCTGCGAGGGTGGCTAGGTACTCTAGTTCTGATGGAACAGGCACGGGAGGAGGAGGGGGTGGAGGATATGTGAATGGTGCAGGATCAGGGTCAGGATCCGGCACTGGTTCAGGTGAGAGTGGTTCAAATGGTGTGCACGCAACTGCTGGAGGGGGTGGAGGAGGTGGTGGAAGTAGCCAGTACGGTGGGTCTGGATATGGTGGAGGGTCTGGGTCGGGTTCTGGTTCTGGATCATATACTCAAGGAAGGTATTCAGGTTATGGAGAATCTTCCAATGCTGGTGGTACTGGTGGTGGTGCTGGTGGTGGACAAGCTGGAGGTTACTGGGGATCTAGTGCACAGGGGTCTGGTAGTGGCACCGGATCTGGCTCTAGCTATTCTAACAGGTATTGGTCCGGACCTAGTACTGCACGTGCGAATGCTAATGGCAATGGTGGTGGCACTGGGAACAGTCAAAATGGCGGGAGGGGTGGCGGTGAAGGTGCTGGGTCTGGGTACGGCAACGCAAACCCCTAATTTCTATATCAAGTCAATCTAAAGTTGGAGCCCAGTGTCCTTTGTGTTTCTTATGTCGTGAAGACATTTTGGTCTCTTTGTTCGTGTGTTGTGCTTTTGTAAGAATCAAATAATAAAGGATCCAACTGTTCTAATAGATGGAGCAGCCTAATTTAAGGAAGAAAATTGTGATTATAGGACTTGAAACGTTGCGGTTTATGAGAAGATGTGTAATCATGTCAGGTTATCAATAAAATAATATTTCTTTGTCATTTGGTCACTGTATTTGTAAAAATTCCATGAGGAACTGTTTTAGCTTACGAGTTTTAAATTCAGATGCCTACACGGCTGCACCATGCACATCACATGGTTATGTTCTACTCCCTCCGTTTTAAAATACATGGCATTTAGGATAAACGGCATATGTTTAAAAACAAAGGGATCGTCTATATTACTATAAAGAAATTAATGGCTCTGATCAACTCGGTTATTGTAATCTAATATTAGTTAAAGTAGTAGAGTAGTCCATGCCATATTACAGAGATCGGATTATTTGCACTTACAATGATAGTACCAACTAGGTCGATCCCGCCTTGGACATAGTTGACAAGAAGCCCAACAATCTATACTATATATATAATCCAGTGGAATTGAAAATAATTTTCACCCAAGATTTCCCTACCCGCCCCTCACCGGTAAAGAGCATTTTCTAAAGAGTTTCCATTGTTTGGAAGCTATATTTTTTACCGGCCAAAAAAACTTAACCTCCTTACGTACCCACACCCCTACATGTCCACTCCATGTCCTTCCTAATCTAATTTGTATTTGGACATTGACCTTGCTAATTTCTTTGACTGTCCGATTAAACGTGTATGCCGCACATGCATTCTTACTAGTGTTATTGATGCGTCGTAAATGTGATCTTGTGTATAGTCCTTCACAATTTGGTTGGAGAATGAGCGGCAACATATGACCAGGAGAAGCATCACTGATGTCACTGAGCATAATATCGACAACCACTTTTCCTGCTCTTTTAGTCCAGCAAAAATACTCAATATCGGTGGTACTAGCAACTGAAAACCTTACAAATTAAAAAGTTGCAATTCAAAAGGTCGCTTGGCTTATCAGCAGCTAGCCAACATTATTTTTTTCTCTACACAAAACAACACCAGCCACCAGCCAGCCAGCAGTATTTTTCTCTCAGCACAAACCAGCACTATCCACCTGCCACCAGCCAGCCGAACAGGGTAGAAAAATCAACAGTCAAGTCTAATGCCAGCACGAACAGAAGTACGTCAAACAGCCAGGGGAAGAAGCCGGTACAAATTTGCAGACTAACTGGCTCATAGATTACGGTGATCTTGCCCAGTTACGAATCTGTAAATTGTTGCCTTTCCAGAAGCACTCAAAAGTGAGACAGGGATGTCCTGATAGTATCTGACAACTTATTGAAGCTTTGTTACTTGCTCCTGCTTTTAATCTCCTAGCACAACTGATTTTCTTGTTGTATTTGTAACTTGTGTCAGTCAATCCCCTAGTGGAGTTACGACCAGATCTCATATTTCAAATGGGAACATGAGTGACAAGTATCGCAAGCAGAATGACCTGCTTAATTGTTGTGCCCTGCACGCTTCTCTGGAATGATGAGAGAATAAGGGGTTAGGGTTCATGCAGCGCACATACATGTATATAAAATGGCCACAGTAGAAATAACTTTAAGGCACAGGATTCAAATATACAATGCCTATCGACTCTGTAGTAGAGTACCCACCAGTAGTAAGTGTTTCCTGCTAAAGCTCTGGAGGCAATCAAATAAAATATTAATATATTTAGGAGAGGTAAAATTAACCAAGCAGATTTTTCAATGCACAGCTAGCCCCTGTTTGTATCATCTACCTTCATATTACCAACAATTCTAAAACCAGAAAAGATAACCTTCGATTAATGTCACCACCCTGGGTCGATGATCGTAGCAAGTAGTCTTGGGAGGTGGCCGGCCGCTGCGCTGCCGGCTTCCTGCCCGAGGTGGATGGTAGCTGCCGGAACGGCGATGTAGACGAAGGAGGTGAGCGTAGAGGAGTTGGAGATGAGAGATTAGATTGTAATCATGCTTGCTTTATTTGATGTATGCGGCTACTATATATAGTCCTTGATTACAATGAGCAATCCAAACTAAAATATCTAAACTAGCTTAATCCAAGAATCTGGAAACAAAAGAAACTAACCCAAACTGACTCCAACAACTAATCCCTACGCCTCCTCTGTACTGAATGCCGACCATAATAACAATTAAATTGATCCTGAAATCTATGGTGTGCGCTATGCCATTTGCAACAAAGCAAGCCAATTATTGCCCATTGACCCTTGGGCCTCACATTAATCGGGCCAATTTTTATGTAAAGTTGTCAATACTGTTGCAGCTTTTGAATTAGACCAATCGAATCAACTCGCCCACTGTCATTTTGAAGTGATTAAACTGCCAACAAGGCATGTATGACCAAAAAATAGAAGCATGATCCCATCTAGGGCTGGCAGAAAAGCTCGAGGCTCATGAGCTGGCTCGACTCGTTCATAGATTCAGCTTAGTTCAGCTCGGCTTGATATTTTAAACGAACCGAGCCCAACTAAAAGGACCTAAGATGGACTAGAGGGGGGGTGAATAGTCCGACCTGCAACTTTTTAACACTTAAAACGAACTGTCAGTGAAATGTCCAGACACTCCGCAGATTTATCCGGAAACTCCGCACTTGTGCAGAGATTCCGCAAAAATCTCCGGAAACTCCGGACTATTTGCTGTAGATGAACTTTGCCAAATCAAACCTGACCCAAACTTGTTTCTTTTGATAAAGATGATTCACTAGGAGCTGATCTACTGATTCAAACACTCAAATCTAGCTCAAACACTTGTAGGAAGTAGATCGGCCTCAAACCCTAAGACAATATAGAGCAAAACAAAATCCAAATACAATAACAAGTAAATCAAGAACAATGACACATGGATTTAGTTACCGGAGTTCAGCTCTCACAAAGAAAGCCTACGTCTCCGTTGAGGTGCCCACAAAGGGCGGGTTTGTCAACTAAACCTCTTCCTCTCCATAGGATCCAAGGACCCTAGAGCTTATACTTACTTTACGGGGTGATACAAACTTCTTGGGGCTGCCACAACAAGGTTGGAGCTCCCAAGCGACGCCTAGCCGTCTAGGAGCAAAGCTCCAAGAGTAATGAACTCGAAATCCAAGGCTTGACGAAGAACGAAGTGCTCAAAAGATGGGAATCAACTTGCTAGCACTCAACCTTGCTCTCTCTTCAATCTCACTTCAATCCCCTCACCAAATCTCACTTGGGAAGACAATGGGGGAGTAAAGAGGGGCTTTGAATGTAAGAGAGCTGCTCAGGTGTGAGTTAGGTCAAGAGGAGTAAATGAGAGAGAGTAAGGGGGTATAAATACCCCTTCACTCGAAACTAACCGTTGTGCTGTTAAAGTGCGGAGTTTCCGCACAATTGTCCGGAGTTTCCGGACTTGAGGTAACTCCGGAACAATTTCCGGTAACTCCGGACATCTATTGGTTTTGGGCTTTTAGAAGGTATAAATATGGATTTCTCTCAACAAAAATTAAACCTATGAGCACTTCAACTTCACCAAGACCAATAGACTTCGAATCCCCCTTTATAGTACGGCTTTTCCTATTAACCCAAAGGATAAAGACATCAAAATGAGATAAGACGCTTGTGTCCTCGAGTCGCTTTTCATTTCCTCCTTTGGTGTGCCTTCTCCTTATTTTAATAGTATCTCCTCCTGCTCATGCCTTGGCGAAACATTAGTCTTCCAAGTGACTTGTCATTAATCAACCAAAACTAAGGAGGTCAAATGTACTTTCAATCTCCCCCTTTTTGGTGATTGATGACAACACACTTGGAAGTCACTTACGAGCATAATTCAAAATGTAATAAATGGATAATTGAAAATGACATGCCTTTGTTAACTTTGAAGTCGACACTTTTGAGCTTTGGAACCACATTATCATATCATGATTTTATACAGATGATCTTGAGTGTACCACATTATCATACATGATGCATATGACATGATGAGCACAAATAAAGGAAAGACAAAGAAAAATTCAGGCCAGACAGTCCGGAGTTTCCGCATAAAAATGCGGAGTTACCGCACCGGGTACGGAGTTTCCGCACATTTTTGCGGAGATACCGGACTTTCTGTCCAAAAACTCAACAATCATCACAGAAATCAGGTTAAGCACACTAGCATCATGTCCTTGATCGAAGATAAATTGTTCAGCACACAAACAAAGCAGTCAATTCAAATTGTCTCAAGCCACACTAAGTCTTCCAAGCTCACAAAGTGCTAATTAAGCTATTACAAACCAAGTTTGATACATAAATAGATAACTTTCACTCCCCCTTTGGCATCAAACACCAAAAAGGAAATGAAATGACCATGAAGAGCAGCTACTCATCATCATCAGCGTCCTCTTCGGTAGTGTCTTCATCGTCGTCGTCGTACTCGCGATATGTGAGAGGCTCTTCTTCCTCAGTCTCCTCTTCCTCTTCCTCAATGACATCACGGCGGCGAGAGCGACGAGGTGGGTGAGAGGAGCTGCCGGGCATGGATGGATCAACAGCAGCGGCACGAGAGGCTCTAGCTTCTCCCTCAGCATCGTCGGCATCCCACTCCTCAAATGGGTTTGGGAAGTCGGGAAGCTCACGATATGGATCCGTCGGTAAACCCAAAGAACTCTTTATCTCAATGATGTCATGTCGGTTCTCATTTACTTCACTCGCCGTATGCTTGCACATGCACCAAATGGCCTTGAGCGCCTTCTTGATCAAGGATGGCTTTGAACGCTCATGTGGGCGAGAAACGGAGGGCTGAAAGCGATGATGACTAGTAGAAGCGGGAGTGCGACCCGGCTGTCGAGCAGGTGGAGGTGGAGGCTTGTCATTGGACCGGGAGCGCTTGTGCAAGGGCTCATGAGTGACATCCTTTTGAAAAGTCTTCTTGGTCACCTTCTCAATCATGTACATAATATATGGTGCATATGGCAAGTGCTTCCTCGAGTCATCCATCGCCCGCCTAAGCTCATTCCAAATGTAGTCAAAGATGCAAAACGGTTCACCTCCAGGAGCAAGTCGGTTGAGAAGGTTAAGAGCATAGAAATGCAAAGCATTAGCATCACCTCCCTTTGGATCAATCGTCTCTCTAAAGATAGCATTGAGATGGTAGTAGTAGGGGACCAAGTTGGAAGCTTTGCCTTCATGAGTAGCATAGGATTGAAGAACATGAAAGTTGCTTCATTTGTCTTGATTGGATTTTCATTGTGAATACAAGTTCTGCTCTCATCTTTAGTACCAAGACCAAGAATCCTAGAGAAAGTCATATAATCCACACAATATTGCTCCCCCTCTGTTGTCCAATATATGGCCACTTGCTTGGCGTCATAATAGTAAGAGCTATGGAATTGGCAAATTTCTCTTGGTTCCAATCATACTTGAAACCCATCAGCTCCCCTAGCCCATATGCCTTGCAAGCATTGATTACTTGTGGGTATACCCCATCATTTCCTTCCTCAAAAAATTTCCAATCAATCCACTTCATTGGCACAATTGGAGGCTTGTTAGGCTTTTTCATGCACACGGACAAGTAGAAATCTTGATGAAAGTTATTCCAAAAACGGGGATCAATTCCTTTCATCTTTGCATATTTGTATGCATCCTCTTTCCTTTGCTCTTTGACTTCTAGCTTCTTGCCGCTATAGTCCCTTGGCATGAGAGGAGTATAACCAAAAGGAGTAATAGGAGCTTTGAGTTTAGGATAAGAATCATGGTTCACTTGATCCAGACCAAAAGAGACTTCGAGGCAAGGAGGAGTGTGAGGACAAATATCATATGCAACTCCTTTGCTCCTAGGGTTTGCACGACGGTGTGGAGTGGGTACCGGCATTGATTGACTCATGTATGGAGCTGCTGGTGGAGATCTGGGAGGATCGGGTGCAAAGCGGCGATTTGATGTTCCTTGGTCCACACCTTTTCCCTTGTCTACATGGGCGCGATACCGAGTTCTTCGAACGGGAATCTCTTCCTCATCACTGTCACTTGGCCTTTGACTTATTGGATCATGCCTAGATTTGGATCTTGCTTGTTGCCTAGGATTATTGGGATTGGAGGTACTCTTCTTCACTCTTCCCATTGCTATGCATAAGGATGTATACATGAGATATAGTTAGCATGGGGTGAACCATATCCAAAAAGTATGTAGATGTTAGCATTCAGGCTGAGAAGGTCCGGAGTTTCCGTACCTTCCCAGACCGAACCCTAAAATCGACATAGTATTGACATGTGACCAAGGGAATTCAACCAAAACGTAGGTCCTAGGTCTAAGGCATCTAGGACAACTTTTCCACCAAGGGGAAACCAAAGGAAAGAGCTACATAGCTAGATCGGGCATCAAGTCCCTAGGGTACCTTGAAGGATGAGGAAGTGGAGAGTTGAATCCAAATCCAAGATCCCTAGGGGGCAATGTATCCTTGGGGAAGCTTTCCTTGAAGATTTGAGCGAGATTCCACGGAGAGACCTTCAAATCACCATGGGCGTGATGAGTATGGTGGAGAGAAGGAGAAGAGAGGCAGGCGACGGTGAAAAAGAGTGAATGGGTAACTTTCTCGGGGTAAAAAAATGAGTATATATAGCTTGCGCTCAAAAGTCCGGAGTTTCCGCAAGTCCGGAGTTTCCGCTCTTTACTCCGGAGTTTCCGCAAGTCCGGAATTTCCACTCTTTTCTCCGGAGTTTCCGCAAGTCCGGAGTTTCTGCCCCCCCCCCCCTGAATCCAGCAGGCAATTCTCACTTGAATTTCCTTGAGAAAGAACTAGCACTAGGGAGTAGTTTTCCTAGGGGCTTGAGAAGTCTATCCACCCAAGATCAGTAAGCAAACAAACAATAGGAGCAATGATCTTGAGTTTCTAGATGAAGAGCCAAGATTTTTGAAGACAAAACACACACAATCTTCTTTTAAAACAAAACTTTATTTTGAAGAGAGCCTAACTAAAGTTCAATCAATTTTGTGTGTAATGCCTCAAGCCACGTTACGAGAATCCAAGATGTTTAGTTCACTCCTCAAAGCACAAAATCTTGTCTCATCTAGCGGTTTGGTGAAGATATCGGCAAGTTGCCTCTCGGTGTTTACATGATGTAAAGCAATATCTCCCTTAACCTCATGATCCCGTAAGAAGTGATGGCAAATGTCTATGTGCTTTGTTCGAGAGTGTTGCACGAGGTTATTAGCTATTTTGATTGCACTCTCATTGTCACACAAGAGTGGAATCTTACTAAACTCACACCCAAAGTCACTCAAGGTTTGCTTCATCCAAAGTAGTTGGGCACAACATGAGCCGGCCGCCACATACTCGGCTTCGGCGGTTGACAAAGCAACCGAGTTTTGCTTCTTTGAGCTCCATGACACCAAAGACCGACCAAGAAATTGGCAAGTCCCCGATGTACTCTTCCGGTCTACTTTACAACCGGCATAGTCGGAATCCGAATAGCCAAGTAGACTAAAATCTGAGCCTTTGGGATACCATAAGCCAAGATTAGGAGTGTGCACTAAATATCTAAGAATTCTCTTAACGGTCACCAAGTGACACTCTTTCGGGTTAGCTTGAAACCTTGCACACATGCACACGCTAAGCATGATATCGGGCCTAGATGCACAAAGGTAAAGAAGAGAGCCAATCATAGAGCAATATACCTTTTGATCCACGTCCTTACCTTCCTCATTTAGATCAAGATGTTCATTTGTTGGCATGGGGGTCTTGATGGGTTTGGCATTTTCCATGTCAAACTTCTTGAGCATATCCTTTGTGTACTTAGTTTGACTAATGAAAGTCCCATCCTTGAGTTGCTTGATTTGAAATCCAAGAAAGAACTTCAACTCACCCATCATAGACATCTCAAATCTTTTTGTCATGATCCTACTAAACTCTTCACACCACACATTATTAGTAGAGCCAAATATAATTTCATCGACATATATTTGGCACACAAAAATATCTTTATCTTGTTTGCGGGTGAGAGAGTAGGGTCGGCTTTACCTATCTCAAAACCTTTCCTTAAGAGAAAATCTTTGAGACATTCATACCATGCTCTAGGAGCTTGCTTGAGCCCATAGAGCGCCTTATGAAGCTTGAACACGTGTTGAGGGTACTTGGGATCTTCAAAACCCAGTGGTTGCTCAACATATACCAATTTGGAGATTGGTCCATTTAGAAATGCACTCTTCACATCCATTTGATATAGCTTGAAATCATGGTGAGTGGCATAGGCAAGTAAAATACGAATTGACTCAAGCCTAGCTACAGGAGCATATGTCTCACCAAAGTCCAAACCTTCTATTTGAGTGAAACCTTGAGCAACCAACCTTGCATTGTTTCTTGTGACTACACCATGTTCATCTTGCATGTTCCGAAAGACCCACTTGGTTCCAATCACATTTTGCTTGGGTCTTTCTACTAATGACCAAACTTCATTTCTCTTAAAGTTGTTGAGTTCTTCTTGCATCGCCATTACCCAATCTGGATCATCAAGTGCTTCTTCTACCCTAAGAGGTTCCAAAGAGGAGACAAACGAGTAATGTTCACAAAAATTTGCTAATCGAGAACGAGTTGTTACCCCACTTTGGATGCTTCCAAGTATGTTGTCGACTGGATGATCTCTTTGGACACTTTGATGAACCCTAGGATGTGGTGTTTGAGCTTGATGTTGAATTTGACCGTCTTCATCATCTTCCACTTGATCTTGAGTCAAATCAGGTGCATCATTATCAGAGGATCCGGAGTTTCCGGACATTTCAGCAGCGGGGTGTGTAGATGAACTTTCAGCTGCACCTTCTTCTTGATTTTGATTCTCCTTTTCTTGTGGTCTGATCTCCCCAATGGCTAGCTTTTCAATGGCTTGATGTGGAGCTTCCTCATCTACATCATTCAAATCTATTTGCTCCACTTGAGAGCCATTAGTTTCATCGAAGCTCACGTCACATGCAATTTCAACACAACCGGAGGTCTTGTTGAAAATGCGATAGCCGTGAGCATTCAAAGCATAACCAAGTAGAAAGCCCTCATCACATTTATGTGAAAATTTAGAATTTTTGGGCTTCTTGTTGAGAATGAAGCACTTGCTTCCAAAAACCCTAAAATATGACACATTTGGCTTCTTACTAGTGAGGATCTCATAGGCCGTCTTTCTCAAGAGTTTGTGGAGGTAGAGACGGTTGATGGCATGACAAGCGGTGTTGATGGCTTCGGCCCAAAATTGATCCGAAGTCTTGTATTCATCTAGCATTGTTCTTGCCATCTCTATGAGAGTCCTATTCTTTCTCTCCACAATACCATTTTGTTGAGGAGTGTATGGCACGGAGAATTGATGTCCAATTCCCTCTTCTTCTAGAAAGACTTCAATGTTGGTGTTCTTAAATTCAGTGCCATTATCATTTCTTACATTCTTGATATTCCTTTTGAACTCAACTTGTGCTCTTCTTGCAAATTTTTTGAATATCTCATGGACTTGACCTTTGTCTTGCAAAAAAGAACACCCAAGTGAAACGAGAATAATCATCAACAATTACAAATCCATATTTGTTACCACCAATGCTAATGTAAGCCACCGGTCCAAACAAGTCCATGTGAAGAAGCTCAAGTGGCATTTCGGTGGTGACGATGCTCTTAGGGGGGTGTGGTACACCAACTTGCTTTCCCGCTTGACATGCACTACAAAGACGATCTTTCTCAAAAGAAACATTTGTTAGTCCAAGGATGTGATCACCTTTAAGAAGTTTGTCAAGATTTCTCATCCCAACATGAGCTAGCTGTCGATGCCAAAGCCAACCCAAGCTAGACTTTGCTAGCAAGCATGCATCAAGTTGAGCCTTTTCCGATGTGAAATCAACAAGGTAAAGCTTTTCCTTAAGTACACCCTTGAAAGCAACGGAGTCATCGCTTCTTCTAAAGACAGTCACATCTTCATTAGTGAATAAGCAATTATAGCCCATTTTACAAAGTTGTGAAACAGACAACAAGTTATAATCCAATGATTCCACCAAAAATACATTTGAAATTGAGTGATCAGTTGAGATAGCAATTTTACCTAGACCTTTTACCTTTCCTTGGCTATTGTCGGCAAACACAATGTTGTCACTTGAATTTTGTTTTGCCTCAAATGAAGTGAACATACTTTCCTCTCCAGTCATATGATTTGTGCATCCACTATCAAGCACTCACTTGGTTCCACTGGAGGAGTATGCCTACAAAACAATTCAAGCCTTTGCTTTAGGTACCCAAATAGATTTGGGTCCTTGAGTGTTAGTGACAAGAACTTTAGGAACCCACACATTTCTTTTGATCAATGTGTCTCTTGTGTGGTACCCAACATATTTGGCGACCACCCTACCATAATGGTCCCAAGCCAACACATAAGCGGCATAAAAAGTGCTTTGAGGAGCATGTGGCTTGATCTTCTTCTCTAGCTTCAAGTTGGTCTTGATAGGTCTTTCCTTCTTGACTTGAGTTAGAGGCCTCTCAAACTCATATGACATGGTATGAGAGGATTTGAAACTCATTGGCCTCGTGTAATTGGCCTTGTGCTCCTCCCCCTTGCTCCAAGGGTACCATGTGTGTTGAGAAGGCTTTAGTAACCCTCCCTTCACACCAAGTTCGGAGGTCTTGTTATTCTTGATGATGGGGATAAGGTTTCTATCACCTTGTTCTTCCTTACCCAACCCCTTGTCATCCTTGTAACCATACTTCTTCATGTATCTTGTACCAAATGCCTTCGAGTACTTCTCAAATTCTCCTATCTTGAGGTGTGGCTTTTCTTTCTTGAGAAGACTTGTGAGCCTAGCAATTTCCTTCTTCACTGCTCGAGCCTCGGCAAGGTTAGTACCACATGTTTTTATATCAACATTATAACATCTTGCACAACCATTGCTAGTGGAAGGATTAGAAGACTTGGTTGCATCATTAGAGCATGAAGAGGTGCTATCCTAAAGAGTGTTAAATTGAACTTCAAGAGCCATGTGTTTGGCATCTAAACATGATAGGTTTTCTTGAAGTGTCACTTTTTCACTTTTTAGTTTTGCATTTGATTCATTTGCTAAGGAAAGTTCCTTAGTCAACTTCTCAACATTCTCCTTCTCTTTAGCTAGTGATTCCTCAAACTCAAGAAGTTTCTCAATTTTGGCATTGAGCAAGTCCTTTTGCTCCTTGAAACCCTTCCTTCCTTGGAAGAGGGATTTCTCAAGGGCTACGGATTTCTCTTGCTCATGCCTCATCAATTCTTCTTGAGCCTCAAGAGTCTCTTCCCTAGCCTCTAATTCTCCGGCCAACATCATGATTCTATTTGCGGCGTTTTTACCAAATTGTTTAGTTAATCTTTCAAACAATTGCTCATCATTATCATTATCATCAAGATCAAGAGATAGAGATTGAGGATCTACCTTCACACCTTTTGCCATTAGACAAGAGTGAGTTGTGTCATTTTCATCATCGGTGAGCTCTCCAAAGAGTGAAGTGCTTGTGGTTGATGTGGCTTGGATTGCAATAGTGGCCATATCTTCATCATCGGAGGTTTCCTCCGTTGAGTCCCATTCTTGACCAAGATGCGCTTCACCAACACGCTTCTTCTTCTTGTTTTCTTCATCCCTCTTGTTGGGTGTTGGACAATCGGCAACAAAGTGGCCAATCTTCCCACACCCATAGCATGGCCAACTTGATTTCCTTTGAGTCTTGCCCTTGAAGTTTCCTTTCTTGAAGAAGCCGCTCTTCTTGAATGATCTCTTGAGGTTCTTCATGAAAAGAGCTAACTCTTCATCATCATCTTCACTATCACTTTCTTCTTTCTTGGATATTTCTTCAACTTTGACCACTTCCTTTCCTTTGCTCTTGGAACTTGCTTGAAGGGCTACACCATTTCCCTTTTCAATTTGCTCATAAATTTGTGACATTTGTTGTGAGACTTGAGCTTCTTTGACGGTCATGAGATGCTCTTCAATTCTTCCAATAACATCGGCGGGAGTGAATCTTTTGAACCCTCTCTTCTCTCTAATCAAGGTGGGAAGGTTCACATCTCTTGTCATGTATGCACACAAGATCTTGTCCATGACTTCCCGGTCACCCCACTTGGTGCTCCCAAGTGTCCGAATCTTGTTGATTATCTTATTCAACCTATGGTACATCTCTTGTGGTGATTCACTTTGAAGCATGACAAACCTATTGAGCTCTCCTTCCAAGCATCGGATTCTTCCCTCCCTAACCTTTCTTGTGCCTTCATGATTAATTCGGAGGGTGTCCCAAATCTTCTTGGCGGAATGCATCCCATCCACCTTTTCTTTTTCCTCCAGTTCAAAAGCACTAAGAAGGATAGAGGTGGCTTGCATGTTGCGATGAATCTCATGCTCTTGATCTGAAGAAAGAGGAGTGTTGTCCATGGGATAATTGACACCTACACACACAATCTTCCAAAGAGCCGGGTGAACCCCGATCAAGTGCGCAATCATTTGATTTCTCCATGAGGCATATGTAGTATCTTTAAAGCGAGGAGGTTTGCCCATGGAGATAGAGGTGTATAGAGTAGAATAACTTAAACGAGAATAATCAAAAGGGATTTGAGGGTTAGCCTTATTCTCGCGCTTGCTTCTCTCTTCTTCATCGTAGTCCGAGTCATCCTTGGATGAAAGGATATCACCTACGACGTCATCATTGTTCTTTGACTTTATCTCCGTCTTTGATCCTTCGGCTTTGGGATCAACATCTTCCCCCGCCATCTTGATTCCCCAAGCGGTTAAGCTTTAATCCGGAGACCAAAGCTCCGATACCAATTGAAAGAACCTAAGATGGACTAGAGGGGGGTGAATAGTCTGACCTGCAACTTTTTAACACTTAAAACGAACTGTCAGTGAAATGTCCGGACACTCCGCAGATTTGTCTGGAAACTCCGCACTTGTGCGGAGATTCCGCAAAAATCTTCGGAAACTCCAGACTATTTGCTGTAGATGAACTTTGCCAAATCAAACCTGACCCAAACTTGTTTCTTTTGATAAAGATGATTCACTAGGAGCTGATCTACTGATTCAAACACTCAAACCTAGCTCAAACACTTGTAAGAAGTAGATCGGACTCAAACCCTAAGACAATATAGAGCAAAACAAAATCCAAATGCAATAACAAGTAAATCAAGAACAATGACACATGGATTTAGTTCCTGGAGTTCATCTCTCACAAAGAAAGCCTACGTCTCCGTTGAGGTGCCCACAAAGGGCGGGTTTGTCAACTAAACCTCTTCCTCTCCCTAGGATCCAAGGACCCTAGAGCTTATACTTACTTTACGGGGTGATACAAACTTCTTGGGGCTTCCACAACAAGGTTGGAGCTCCCAAGCGACGCCTAGTCGTCTAGGAGTAAAGCTCCAAGAGTAATGAACTCGAAATCCAAGGCTTGACGAAGAACGAAGTGCTCAAAAGATGGGAATCAACTTGCTAGCACTCAACCTTGCTCTCTCTTCAATCTCACTTCAATCCCCTCACCAAATCTCACTTGGGAAGACAATGGGGGAGTAAAGAGGGGCTTTGAATGTAAAAGAGCTGCTCAGGTGCGAGTTAGGTCAAGAGGAGTAAATGAGAGAGAGTGAGGGGGTATAAATACCCCTTCACTCGAAACTAGCCGTTGTGCTGTTAAAGTGCGGAGTTTCCGCACAATTGTCCGGAGTTTTCGGACTTGAGGTAACTCTGGAACAATTTCCGGTAACTCCGGACATCTATTGGTTTTGGGCTTTTAGAAGGTATAACTGTGGATTTCTCTCAACAAAAATTAAACCTATGAGCACTTCAACTTCACCAAGACCAATAGACTTTGAATCCCCCTTTATAGTACGTCTTTTCCTATTAACCCAAAGGATAAAGACATCAAAATGAGATAAGATCGCTTTTCATTTCCTCCTTTGGTGTGCCTTCTCCTTATTTTAATAGTATCTCCTCCTGCTCATGACTTGGCGAAACATTAGTCTTCCAAGTGACTTGTCATTAATCAACCAAAACTAAGGAGGTCAAATGTACTTTCACAAACTTCATTTTAAGCTCGTTTTCTTAACGGGCTAGCTCATAAACTGCTCGATAGGCTCATTAGGCTCGATAAATATGATAGCACCAAATTTATTTGTTATTAGTATAGTAGTATTTTTATTGTTTTGCTAAAATAAACTTGTTATTCAACTTGTAAGTCAAATCTAGTATTAATTGAGTCTATTTCGAGTCTTTAAACTTCTACATTATTCTAATTTATTAGTTTTTGTTACTTATTTTTATAATATCATCGAGAATTAAATTTTTAAATATCATTAACATGGTTAAATTATCATATATGGGTTACTATCGTATTTAATTTTTACATTAATATTAAATGATATTTGGCTCGTGAGCCAAATGAGTGAGCTCGAGCTTTTAGAACGAACTGAGCCAAACTTAACTTTTTAGCTCATTAAAATTAATGAGCCGAGCTGAACCAGCTCGTTATTAAACGAGCCATAACGGGCCAAGTCTTAACGAGCCGAGCTGGCTCGTCAGCCACCCCTAATCCCAACATTCTAACATGACATTTATTTTGGAAGGGAGGTAGTAAGGAAGTTTTGTTATGTTGGCAATGACTTGTGCGTCTTCTTCTACTATACTACCTGACGGCTAAGAGGATACTGGAAATGTTGTTGCTATGCTGAACTGCCTTGTCTTTCGAAAAAAAAAAAGTGAACTGCCTTGTGTCCACTTCAACCCAACTACGTACTGCAACTGCGAGTGGATACTTAGGGTTTAAGATCCCTTTGGTACTAATGCAGCACACATTGTACTAATTAATTAACATTGTGAGCTGTCTAGCTACCTTATCTTGATCACCACATGCATATAGTTCTTAGGTCCACACCCAAATTTGTCAAAGCCGTTATGAAAACCTCGAGGTCACCTCTGCAATGTCAACCACTGCAAGGGTAGAATTATTCTGGTGAGCAGCAGATCCCTGTGTTGATCCTCAAGTTCACCTCTGCAATGTCAACCACTGCTTATTCTGGTGAGCAGCGGATGCCTGTTGATCTTCAAACATGCAGTTAAGAGTTAATGCAGGTCGTCGTTTACTAGACTTGCTGTTAGTATAATACTAATGCCGGACCACAAAAGAACAAACCCTGGGTTCAATTACTGCAGGTGATCTCATTATCGTTTGATTGTCGTGTCATCAGTTGTTCTAACGTTTCACAGCGCCTGAGAATATGGTTAAATGTATATGTAAGCCATGCAAAGCCATGAGCGCATGAAATACGAATCCATTGGAGCACATTTGAATTTTGCAGTTCCTTCAAAGTTAGACACTCTGTTATCAGGCCAGTTGAATTTTGAGTATTTGTTAGAGACTGGAAATTACTAGTACTTTCCTTGTCAGTTCAATATAGAACTTGTCAAGATTAAAGAACCCTTTATAAGCACCCATCAAGGAGAGACGGCATTAAGTAAATTCCAAGCAACAGTTTATGGAGAAAACAGTTCATTCACTAAACCCTTCACATATTTGGTAGCAGTGACAAGTAAGAAAAACAGTAATTCTCACAATTCTATGGGTAACTTCACCATTGAGACAATGAATACAAATAAACTGCCTACTTAGAACGGAGCAAACATTTAGGTTCAGCTTCAGTGGGCATTCAAGACACCAATGATCATATCAAATGTGAAAACTTTGGGCCAATTGTAATCTATGGCGATGAGACTTTTAAGAAGCTAGACTTACTAGCAGAGCATCTAGCATCGTCAAGACAAATTGTAAACTGCAACCACTTCGCTACCTGCATATGGTTAATTGTCAAGTCCAGAAGCTCCATTAATTCCATTGGCCTTTAAAAGCCTCCACTTGGTCTACTATCCGAACACCACTACCGTTAACGTGCATGCTATTAAGATAAAGAACCACTGCATGGCCTCAAGCACTATAAATACCCATGTAGCCTTTACTTGGAGCTCACACAGCCCATACTCACTAGTAGTAGCTCACAATGGCAGGTACAAAGCTAATATCGCTGGGTTTCATTGTCCTCATAAGCATGGGGTTAGCCAGTGCTGTGAGGATGGCTAGGTACTCTAGTTCTGATGGAACAGGCACGGGAGGAGGAGGGGGTGGCGGATATGTTAATGGTGCGGGATCAGGATCAGGGTCCGGCACTGGCTCGGGTGAGAGCGGTTCAAATGGTGTCCACGCAACTGCTGGAGGGGGTGGTGGAGGTGGTGGAAGTAGCCAGTACGGTGGGTCTGGATATGGTGGAGGGTCTGGGTCAGGTTCTGGTTCTGGAACATATACTCAAGGAAGGTATTCGGGTTATGGAGAATCTTCCAATGCTGGTGGTACTGGCGGCGGCGGTGGTGGTGGACAAGCTGGAGGTTACTGGGGATCTAGTGCACAGGGGTCTGGTAGTGGCACTGGGTCTGGCTCTAGCTACTCTAACAGGTATTGGTACGGACCTAGTACTGCAGGTGCGAATGCTAATGGCAATGGTGGTGGCACTGGGAACAGTCAAAACGGCGGGAGGGGTGGCGGTGAAGGTGCTGGGTCTGGGTACGGCAACGCAAACCCCTAATTTCTATATCAAGTCAATCTAAAGTTGGAGCCCAGTGTCCTTTGTGTTTTTTTATGTCGTGGAGATATTTTGGTCTCTTTGTTCGCCCTGTGTGTTATGATTTTGTAAGAATCAAATTAATAAAGGGCCCAACTGTTCTAGTAGATGTAGCAGCCTAATTTAGGTGCAGCTTATGAGAAGATGTTGTGTAATCATGTCAGTTTATCAATAAAATAATACCCCTTTGTCATTTGGTCACTGTATTTGTAGAAATTACATAAGGAATTGTTTTGTCTTACGAGTTCTTAAGTTCAGATACCTACTCCCTGCATATCACATGGTTATTGTTCTACTCCCTCCGTTTTAAAATACATGCCATTTAGGACAAACTGCATATGTTTGAAAACAAAGGGAGCACCTATATTGCTATAAAGACATTAACAGCTCTGATCAACTCGGTTCTTGCAATCCAATATCAGTTAAAGTACTAGAGTAGTCCATACCATATTATAGAAGTAAACAGAGAACGGATTATTTGTACTTACAATGGTAGCACCAACTTGGTTGATCCAGCTTTGTGCCAAGAAGTGCTGCCATGAGCCCAATAATGTTAGTGATGACGTAAAAAATATGATCTTGTGCATAGTCCTCAATTTGGCTGGAGAATGAGTGACAATATGTGACCAGGAGAAGCATCACTGTTGTCACTGAGAGCATAATATCCACAACCACTTTTCCTGCTCTTTTAGTCAAGCGGAATTCATCACCCCAGAGCAAAATTACTCAATACTGGTGGTACTAGCAACCAAAAACCTTACAAATTAAACAGTTGCAATTCAAATGACAACTGTCAATATATATGGGATGTTAGTTCTTTTGGCGTCATCTGTCTTCTATAAAGCGCTATTAAAAAATCAACAGTCAAGTCAAATGCTGGTACGAACAGAAGTACATCAAACATGCTGGGGAAGAAACTAGTACAAATTTGCATATAGACTGACTTATAGATCGTGGTAACCTTCCCCAGAGAAGAATCTGGAAAAAAAAATCACCTTTCCAGAGGCACTCACAAGTGAGACAGGATGTCCTGATAATATCTATCACAACTTATTGAAGCTTTGTTACTTGCTCCCGGTGCTAATCTCCTAGCGCGGCTGATTTGCTTGCTCTATTTGTAACTTGTGTCAGTCAATTCCCTAGTGGAGTTACGACCAGATCTCATATTTCAAACAGGAACATGAGTGACAAGTATCCCAAGCAGAATGGCCTGCTTGATTGCTATGCCCTGTATGCTTCTCTGGAGTAATGACAGAACAAGGGGTTAGGACTCTAGGAGGTTCAGGCAGCACGCATACATGAATCTAAAATTGCATAACACCGAGAGGCAGTAAAATAACTAGGTACAGGATCCACATTTGTATACAATGTCTATCGACTCTCTGTAGTAGAGTATCCACCAGTAGTAACTTCCTGCTAAAGCTCAGGAGGCAATCAAATGAAATATTAATATATTTAGGAGAGGAAAAATTAACCAAGCAGATTTCTCAATGCAGCTAGCCCCTGTTTGTATTATCCACCTTCATTTACCAATTCTAAAACCAGAAAAGAATTACATAGATCCTGAAATCCTATGGTGTGCGCTATGCCATTTGCATCAAAGCGAGCCAATTATGGCCCATCGACGCAATTTTTGTGTAAAGTTGTCGATACTGTGTTGTAGCATTTGATTTAGACCAATGGAATCAACTCGCCCAGTGTCATTTTCATGTAATTAAGCAACCGGCAAGGCATGTATGAAAAAAAATAGAAGCATGATCCCAGCATTCCAAGATGACATCTATTTTGGAAGAGTACCTCTCTCTGTCCCAAATTATAGCTCATTTTGGCTTTTCTAGATAAATAGCTTTTGCTATGCACCTAGATACATAGAAAAACTTATGTATCTAGAGAAGTCAAAACAACCTACAATTAGTTTGGTTATGTTAGCATTGACAGCGGTACATTTTCTTTTACTATACTACCTGACGGCTAAGAGGAGACTGGAAATGTTGTTGCTATGGTGAATTGCCTTTGTGTCCACTTCAACCCAACTACTGCAAGTGGATACTTAGGGTTTAAGATCTCTTTGATACTAATACAGCACAGATTGTACTAATTAATTAACCTTGTCAGCCGCTTGCTACCTTATCGTGATCATCACATGCATATAGTTCTTAGGTCCACACCTGAATTTGTCAAAGTCGTTATGAAAACCTCGAGGTCACCTCTGCAATGTCAACCACTGCAAGAGTAGAATTATTCTGGTGAGCAGCAGATCCCTGTGTTGATCCTCAAGTTCACCTCTGCAATGTCAACCACTGCTTATTCTGGTGAGCAGCGGATGCCTGTTGATCTTCAAACATGCAGTTAAGAGTTAATGCAGGTCGTCGCTTACTAGCCGTGCTGTTAGTATAATACTAATTCCTGACCACAAAAAATAAACCTTGGGATTAATTACTGCAGGCGATCTAATTATCTTTTGATTGTCGTGTCATCAGTTGTTCTAACGTTTCACAGTGCCTGAGAGTATGGTCAAACGTAAATGTAACCATGCAAGCCATGAGCATTTACATACAAGCTATTTGAGCACATATGAATTTTGCAGTTATGTCACCCAAAACAATTTATCTCATGTAGAAGTCAAGAAAGAATTTCATGTTCCAAATAGGGCATATAATCCTTCAAAGTAACATGCTCTGTTCTCAGGTCAGTTGAAATTGGAGTATTTGTTGGAGAGATTGGAAGTTACTAGTATTATCCTTGTCAGTTCAGTAATATAGAACATGTCAAGATTCAATAACCCTTTATATGCACCCATCAAGTAGAGACGTCATTAAGTAAATTCCAAGCAACAGTCTATGGACCTGCTGGACCCAGCTTTCAACTATTAGACAAAGCAGTTCAGTCGCTAAACCTTTCACATATTTGGTAGCAGTATTATGAGAAACAGTAATAATTCTATGGGTAACTTCACCATTTTGAGACAAAGAATACAAATAAACTGCCTACTTAGAACAGAGCAAACAGTTAGGTTCAGTTCTGTTGGGCCTTCAAGACACCAATGATCATATCAAATGCTAAAACATTGGGCCAATGGTAATCTATGGGGATGAGATTTTAACAAGCTAGGACTTAGCAGAGCATCTAGCATCACGAAGACAAGTTGTAAACTGCAACCATTACGCAACCTGCATATGATTAATAGTCAAGTCCAGAAGCTCCATAAATTCCATTGGCTTTTAAAAGCCTCCACTTGGTCTACTATCCGAACACCACACCACTACTGTTGATCTGCATGCTATTAAGATAAAGAACCACCACATGGCCTCAAGCACTATACATACCCATGCAGCCTTCACTTGGACCTCATCACAAACTCACTAGTACTAGCTCACAATGGCAGCTACAAAGCTAATATCGCTGGGTTTCATTGTCCTCATGAGCATGGGGTTAGCCAATGCTGTGAGGGTGGCTAGGTACTCTAGTTCCGATGGAACAGGCGCCGGAGGAGGAGGGGGTGGCGGATATGTGAATGGTGCGGGATCAGGGTCAGGGTCGGGAACTGGTTCGGGTGAGAGCGGTTCAAATGGTGTCCACGCAACTGCTGGAGGGGGTGGTGGAGGTGGTGGAAGTAGCTAGTACCGTGGGTCTGGATATGGTGGGGGGTCAGGTTCTGGTTCTGGTTCTGGAACATATACTCAAGGAAGCTATTCGGGTTATGGAGGATCTTCCAATGCTGGTGGTACTGGTGGTGGTGCTGGTGGTGGACAAGCTGGAGGTTACTGGGGATCTAGTGCACAGGGGTCTGGTAGTGGCACTGGGTCTGGCTCTAGCTACTCTAACAGGTATTGGTACGGACCTAGTACTGCAGGTGCGAATGCTAATGGCAATGGTGGTGGCACTGGGAACAGTCAAAACGGCGGGAGGGGTGGCGGTGAAGGTGCTGGGTCTGGGTACGGCAACGCAAACCCCTAATTTCTATACCAAGTCAATCTAAAGTTGGAGCCCAGTGTCCTTTGTGTTTTTTTATGTCGTGGAGATATTTTGGTCTCTTTGTTCGTGTGTTGTGCTTTTGTAAGAATCAAATAATAAAGGATCCAACTGTTCTAGTAGATGTAGCAGCCTAATTTAAGATGCAGTTTATGAGAACATGCTGTGTAATCATGTCAGTTTATCAATAAAATAATACCCCTTTGTCATTTGGTCACTGTATTTGTAGAAGTTCCATGAGGAACTGTTTTATCTTACGAGTTTTAAGTTCAGATGCCTACACTGCTGCATCATGCACATCACATGGTTATGTTCTACTTGCTCAGTTTTTAAATATATGCCATTTAGGACAAGCTAATTAGAACTGATTAGCTTGTCCTAAATGGTATATATTTAAAAACAGAGGGAGCACCTATATTACCAATTAAAAAGATTAGCGGTTTTAATCAACTCCGTTACTGTAATCTAATATCCGTGAAAGTACTAGAGTAGTTCATGTCACATTACAGAAGTAAACAGAGATCGGATTAGTTTTACTTACAAAGGTAGCATACAGATTGGGACATAGTTCGCAAGAAATGCTGCGGCAAGCCCAATAAAGTTACTGATGACGTCAAAAATGTGGTCTTGTGCATAGTCTTTCACAATTTCATTGGTGAATGAGCGGCAATATAAGACCAAGAGAAGCTTCACCATTGTCACTGAGTAAAAAAACATGAATTCATCTCCATGGAGCAAAAATAATCAACATTGGTGGTACTAGCAACCAAAAACATTTAAAAATAAGCAGGTGCAATTCAAATACCAAGTAGAACATAACCTTGTGATGCAGAATTCTACTTGTGAACACTCAAGTCTAATGTAGGTAGAAACAGAAGTACGCCAAACAGGCAGAAGAGGCTAGTGCAGATTTGCGATAGACTGGCTGACTCATACATTACTATAATCTTTCCCCAATGAAGAACATGAAAATTTCGACCCTTTCAGAGGCACTAAGGTGTGATACAGGATATGGTGATAATATCCACCACAACTTATTGAAGCTTTGTTACTTGCTCACAGTGCTAATCTCCCAGCATGCTGATTTGCTTTTAGTTGTTCTAGTTGTAACTTGTGTCAATCAATCCCCTAGTGGAGTCATGACAAGATCTCACATTTGAGACGGGAACATGAGTGACAAGTATCAAGCAGAATGGCCTCGTTGATTGCTGTGCCCTGTATGCTTCTCTGGAATGATGACAGAACAACTGAAGGCTTGGAGTGTCAGGCAGTGTACATGAATCTAAAATTGCAAGCACTGAAGAGGCAGTAATTATAATAAGTTAAGGCACAAGATTCATATAAGTACAGCGCCTATTGACTCTTTGTAGCAGATTACCCACTGATAGTAACTTCCTACTAAAGCTCAGCAGGCCATCAAACAAACTATGCACAACAGAATCACATCCTGCTGCTACATACCTGTGTACAATCTGCCTCTGGCACTCAAAACAGGTTACTCCCAGGATTCTCAAGCTGTGCTGATCCCATTTAGTCTCAGATCGGAACAAACTGCACTTCATTTCTGTCAGCTATGTGCCATGCGACCAGGCATGCTCGGGCTGGTGGGTGAAGTGGTGAACTCGTAGTCAGGGTGGACGAAGGCCTGCTCGATCTCAGGCAGGTGCTCCAGCTTTTCCTACAGGGCCTCACCGATGTCGTGGGCCTCTCGAAGGGGCATGGTGCAGGGAAGGACAATGTCTAGCTCCACGAAGTAGTGGGAACCGAACGTGTACGCCCGCACCACGCCAATGTGCCTCACAGCCTTGTGGTGGTTCTAGCAGAGGTAGGTGAGCTTCTGGAGAAATTCTGGTGGCGCCGACTTACCAACCAGAGAGTGGACGTTTTCCAGCACCATGATCGACAATGTCCTGATTGTGTAGATTGCGAGCTGTAAAAGAACAAGGGAGATAACTTCAAAATGTCACCTTTTCCTTCCCCTACTGTGGTAGAAATATACTGGTGTAAGAAAAAGGAAAGAAGAATTGTACAGAGGCTTCAAGTGAACCAAAAAAGCTGTTACATAAAAAGGAGAGGAAAATATTAACAAAGAGCACTAAGCATGCTAAGAAAAAAACTCCTAGCTGGTTCCTTTTTTCCAAGAAGAGAAGCTGGATCCATTGTTGTAAAGAATGAAACCATTTTTTATGTTTCCAAAAAAACATTTTGTCCTTGGTTAGTTATTCTCAATGCAGGTAAATGCAACCTGTCTGTATTATCTACATTCATTCAATATATTTCTAAAACCAGAAAACGGAACCTACGATTAAACTTATCCCTGAAAGGCTGAAACATATGGTGTGCACGGTGCACCACACCACTTGCATCATAGCATGCCCACTATGGCCCATTAGTCCATTGGCCTAACCTCACATTGATCAGCCCAATGTTTTAAGTTAAGTTGTCATTACTGTGTGTTGTAGTTTTTTTTTTCCACAGCAAGGCACTGCCCAAAATCCAAATGCTGAGAAGAAAGATAAAGAAACTATTGTTTTCTATCCCTATCTCCTCCCCTTGTGCAGCAGAGCGCACAGGGCTCTAAGTCCTCTAACCCCACAGGGGCCAAAACAACAAACCTCCAGAATGCGCGTCCAGCAGCTTGCCAGGGAGCTAACATAGCAATCAGCTGGCCCAGTGCCATTGCGAAGTAATTAAGTGACTAACAAGGCATTATGAAAAATAGCAGCTCAATCCTAGCATTCCAAGACATCTTTTTCAGTAGAGAGGTAGCAATGTTAGCAATCAATGATATTGGTATAAGCATTTTGTGTTACTATCTGACAGCTAAGAGCAGACTGGAAGGTGAACCATACTTTGGTTCACTTCAATCCTGCAAGTGGAGATTTAGGGTTTAAGATCTCATTTACTAATACAGATCTCAATGTACTAATTAATTAACATTGTGAGCTGTCTCCCTTATCATGATCACCACATGTATATAGTGATTAAGTTCACACCCGGATTTGTCAAAAGTCGTTACGACAACTTCGAGGTCACCTCCGCAATGTCAACCACTGCAAGAGGAATAAGAACTGTTTGGAGGGATCAGCGTATGCCTGTGCTGATCTTCAAACGTGCAGTTGACGCTTAATGCATGTCTTCGTTTACTGGCTTCACTGTCAGACTCTTAGTATAAAAAAAACCCGACCAGAGGGAGACGTCCCTCTGATTTTAGAATTATAATGCTATTACCTGATAACGAAAGATACACCCTGGGTTTAATTACTACTATGGGGATCTTGTTATATTTTGATTGTTGTGCCACCAGCTGTACATGTTTCACAGTGCTGGAGAGAATGGTCAAATGCATATGTAAGCAATGCAATGCCATGATCATGCATCTTTAAGTTGTAGTGTGCATCAATTTCGCAGATTTTTCGACCAAACAACCTATTCCAAGCAAAAGCCAAGAAAAAAAATCATTTTCCAAAGAGGGCACAAAATCCTAGTTAATGTAAGACACTTGTGTTTGTTATGGGGGTGAAACGGAGTATGTTTTAGAGTTTGGAGGTTTCTTGTACAATATTGTTTTTACAGATCTGTACGGTCCTTGTTATCCAAGAGCCCTATGAATGCACACATCAAGGAGAAACATGACATCTAAGTAAATTTCAAGGAAGCTTATGGAACTGGACCTAGCATTCAACTCCATCTATATTTGTAAGGCGCACACGAATATCAAGATTCAAACTTTATAATCTTTGACCAATAATTTAGCTAACAATTTTTAGCTTTTATAATGCAAATTTGATATGGTTGGATTTGTAATCAAATATACTCTTCAATGATTATAAATTTATAACCACAAATGATATAATATAAGATAAATTAATGGTCAAAATATAATTTAAAAGACCGTGCTAAGTCAAATTGTGCCTTATAAAAATAGATGGAGGGAGTATTAGATAAAGCAGTGCGGTCCTAAAATCTTTCACTCATTTAAGAGCAGTGAAAAGTACAAAAAACTGCAAAAACTCAATAAATAACTTCAATATTGAGAAAAACAGTACATAAAACTGAACTACTTAGAATGGAGCAAGCAGCTAGGTTTAGAATGGAGAAAGCAGCTAGATTTAGTTTCAATGGGCCTTCCAAACACCAATGACCATATCATGTGCCATCAATAATATGTGGAGATGACTTTAAGAAGCTAGCACTTAGCACATCATCTAGAGAGGAGAGCATAGCAAGTACTAGTGAGAAAACAACTCGTAAATTGTGGCCACTTGGCTTCTTGCATGTACTTAATGGTCAGGTCAAGAAGCTCCATTAACTCCAGTGGCTTTTAAAAGTCTCCACTTGGTCTCATATGGAAACACACCAGGATCATTAGTGTGCATGCTATTAAGATAAAGAACCACTGCGTGGCCTCAAACACTATATATACCTTGCAGCCTTCACTCAGAACTCATCTCAACTCAAATATTCTCTATTTGTAGCTCACAATGGCAGGCACAAAGCTATTATCACTGGGGTTCATTGTCCTCATGAGCATGGGATTAGCCAATGCTGTGCGGGTGGCTAGATACTCTAGTGCTGATGGGACAGGCACAGGAGGGGGCGGGGGCGGCGGCTATGTGAATGGTGGGGGGTCAGGGTCTGGGTCTGGCACCGGATCAGGTGATAGCAGTTCGAGTGGTGTCCATGCAACTGCTGGAGGGGGTGGAGGAGGTGGTGGAACTAGCCAATACGGTGGGTCTGGTTATGGTGAAGGGTCTGGGTCAGGTTCAGGGTCTAGTACATATAGTCAAGGAAGGTATTCTGGTTACGGAGAATCTTCCAATGCTGGTGGTACTGGTGGGGGCGGGGGTGGAGGACAAGCTGGAGGTCATTGGGATTCCAGTGCTCAAGGATCTGGTAGCGGCACTGGATCTGGTTCTAGCTATGCTAACAGATATTGGTATGGACCAGGTTATGCAAATGCAAATGCTAATGGTAATGGTGGTGGCACCGGGAATAGTCAAAACGGTGGAGGTGGCGGCGGTGCAGGTGCTGGATCTGGTTACGGCAATGCCAACCCCTGATTTGTGTATCAAGTCAATCTAAAGTTGGAGCCCATCGTCCTTGATGTGGAATAATTTGTTTCTTTGCATGGGTTACACTTTTGTTAGAATTAAAGTAATAAAAGGGCCCAATTGTTCTAGTAACAGTAGTCTAGTGCAAGGTGCGCCTTATGAAAAGATGCCGTAGCCATGTCAGTTTATGAAATAAATACACCTTTGTCATTTGGTCACTGTCTAAAGAAACTTCGTAAGGAAATATTTTGTCTTTGCAGTTATTTCGTTCAGGGATGGAGCCTAGTTGCGGCTAAAGGTGGCCACGTCACAGTGAATTTACCATTTGTTTAATGAGACTTGAGCTTTTTTTTCCCTTGGCTCAGCACCCTCTGGATATCTCTTCAAGCTCCGCCACTGATTTAGTTTAGATGCCTACTACGCCTACAACACGCACATCACATGGTAGTGTCCTATCTATCTTACTAATTGAATACATTAAAGAATACAACTGACTTGAATATTATAATTATATCAATGAAATTATTGGAGTAGCTTATGTTATAACACAGAAGTAAATAGAGATTCAACTGGTTTTACTTACAATGGTAGCTCCAACTGGGTCAATCCAGCCTTGAACATAATTAGCAAGAAGTGCAACCACAGGCCCAATAATATTGGTGATGACATCAAAAAGGTGATCCTGTGCATAGGCCTTCACTATTTCATTGATGAATGTTCGGCAATATATAACCAGGAGAAGCTTCACCAGTGTCACTGAGAGCATAATATCAACAAACCCACTTTTCCTGCTCTTTTAGTCAAGTGAAACTCATCTCCCTGGAAAGCAAAATAGTCAATATCGGCAGTAGCGGTTACTGAAAAGATTCAGAAGTAAGAGTTGCAATAACAAAACTAGTGTTCGTATAGAAACTGATTGCTTGATCCAATTGCTATGTCAACTGTGCCAGATAGGCAGGGAGGATGAGTCTGTGTCAAGCGGAAGTGCACCGATAGAATAAGACAGTGTTTGGTTGAGCAATGATAATGTAAGCGTAAACGGAATCAGGTCACGCCGTATTTGATGGCGTAAACGATGATTACATTCTTTGTTTGGTTCCGTCAGGTAACGCTATCATATATCGGCATGGGGGTGCTGTCGCGCCCTCACGGTGGCGAGCAGGATGCCGTCACGCTGGCGATTCGCCTCTTTCACCAGGATAGCCACGTTCGTCAACCACAACAGCACATTGCTGAATAAGGAAAGGTTCCAAATCTGAATGAAAGCAATGATCCAATTTCAAGCGAGAAATCACACATATTTTGAAGAAAATCAATGTGTACTGACGAACACATAAAGAAAGGGCCCCGAATCTCTAATCTCTTCATCCCAGTAACACCCATCTAGAGCAAGATCAACAAAATCTGAATACATCCGAAACCAGAGAAAACGAGGGAGCCACTGCAACGATCAAGAGCATGGCTCCATCATAGTCTTTGTGCTTTCACACAACCTCCTGCTCATCTTATTCAGATCCATGGATATTTGGATCGGAAGAAGATTTGCTTGGATAAGGATCAGTGAGGATGAAGGCAACAGAGTAGCTTTATCGGACTGAGAGCACCAAGCTGGTCAACGATGGACAGACGGAGTTCTGCTGCCGCCGCTAGCGAATGGTATGGCATCCGATTGCGCTCGGGTGGGAGCGGCATTAACTTCATATAGGCCGGTATCTGATTACAGTATAATCCGATTACGAGAGTGCCGAAACAAACAATGAGTAAAGGGATCTGTTACCCTCTGTAATCGAGTCCCGTTACATTTACGCGAAACAAACGCTATCTAAGTGTGAGAAGTAAACTTACATCAGATACCAGTGAAGGTGTAGATTCTAGGATAATTTGAAGGCCAAGCGTAGCCATGACAGAAGCAAAAACTAGTATTCCCTGCATCACAGATTGCATCCATGGAGTAGCTGCTCCTTACATCAGCTGGGTCTATCCATGCTGACCCCAGACCCTTCAACATCAAGGTTTACTAGCTCAGTGGTGGTGGACATCTATCTCTATTGTGCCAAAGGAAGTGTGGAAAGGTCTCAACTCCTTGATAATCCTGGTGGCTTGGGAGGTTTGAAACACCGGAATTCTTGTGTGTTCGAAAATGCTAGGCCTTGCATTCAGAAGGTTCTTATGGCTGTCAGTACTGAAGGCAACCTTTGGTGCAGTGCTGGGGCTAAAAAAACTCCAGGAGCTCTTGCACAGGTCGCCGACCTTGGGCGTTTTGGCTCTGAAAGTCTCGGGTCGTGTCCATTGGAAGTTTGTGGCGCGTTTGTTTGTGTGTGGTGTTTTTGTACTCCCTCCGTATCACAATTAGATGACGTTTAGGACAGCAACACGGTCTCCAAAGCATAACTTTGACTCATATTTTCTATAAAAAATATTTATTAGAAAGTTATATATGTATACTTTTATGAAAGTAATTTTCAACACAAATCTATTGATATGATTTTCCCATTTCTAAACTCAATGGCTTAAAAGTTATTCATGATTTATATTCCCAAGGTTTGACCCAAACCTTGTCCAAAACGTCATCTAATTGTGATACGAGGGAGTACTCGGGAAGGGTCTAACCAGGCTCGTGTACTCTTTTTCTACCTTAATGAAATGACATGCAACTCTCCTGTGTAGTTCGTGAAAAAAAACAGATTGTGGTAAAGTTGTCAAAAGGATAAAATGGCAACTAAGACAACTAAAAACATCTCTACAGTTAATTTTAAAAATAACTAAAAAGTAAAAACAGTCATGAAATAGGTTAAAGCTGTGATTTTGGTTATAAGGCTAAGCCTCAAGTTGTCAGATGAGCTTTCATGCTGAAATTCTGGTGTTGTCCGAGATTGTTCAATGTGGAGCTTTGCTAAAATTTTGCTAGAGGTGTCAATTTCGGCATTAAAACTTGCAAGTAATAGGACCTCTTGAAATTCAAGTTTGCATAAATATCATCATAGATTACCACAATTGATAATTATGCCCTAATGTGCGCTCTCCCAAGGACAAATGTTAAAGACCTGAAAGGGGGTTAAAAGGCCATTACTTCTATCCATTTATTCATCGGTTTTAAGTACTTTCCTTTTCTATTTTACATTTTGTGCTAATTCGTTTTGCTGAATTAATATCTGGGAGAAACTGTCACGTACAGAGATCCAATTGATCCTGAACCCTAGCAGCCCGACCTCGCCAATAGGCGGCAGCCGGACCACATGGGCAGGGATAGAAGGGGCTAACCCTAATAGACTGATATTCTCCTTGCTTCCCTTTGATCGATACATCTGCTCTCTTTATATAGAGAGGCTTACTTAATCCCTAACTAAGAAATGCAATCTTATCCCTAATGGGCTTAGCCCAATAGGCCCCTTCGACCCAGTCGACTGGCCATGACACTACTCCGCCCTTTTTGAGCAGCTCGTCCTCAAGTTGCAGCATAAGGGTGACTAGACTCGACATAAACCTAGAACCCAAAACAAACCACACTAACGGAAACCTTTTACATCTCGGCTTCAATTTATTTGCTACGAGAGAGAAATATATAAAGAAATATCTTGATCTGCTGCAGCATGAGCGTCAGATGCTTTCCTCCCTCCACGTGAAAAGTAGAAGTCAACTCCATGCAAGCATTTAGTGCACCTTGCTCCTGGATAGAATCTTTTACATTATGTAATAATGAGAACTGATTAAGGTTTCCAGATTTCATCTCTGCATGGAATGTACATTTTCTTAGAAAAAATAAATTCCCAAACCTTCTACAACACGGAAACCTCAAACAGACAAACAACAGAAAGGTGAAAAGAGAACATATAGTCAAATGGAACAAAGATAAATCAAGCAGACAGATTCAAATAAAAAATGGCAAAATGTTAAACTGGCAGTAGGGTCTTCAGTTCAAATAGTTCATAAGTAAAGCTTTAAGTTCTTCAACCAACTACAAAAAGGTTCTACTAAAAAAACTACAAAAAGGTCAAGCAAATCTCAACAGGAAATAGAACCAGGATGTTTTCAACAAGTCAATGAGCAAAAGAATCCAGTTGAAGAAAAATCGGCACGCAGTGGTTCCAAAGTTTGATGGATCTCTATTACCGATTTCCAAATGAAAAGGTCAGTTTCCAACATTGGAACACAACCGCAGACTAATGAAATCACCAACATCTCCAAACAGTTGCATGGCGTCTAAATATGGAGAAAAAATCATACTATACACAGTTACATACCATGATACCAACCTCCAAAGAGCATACATCATCCACATTTCTTTCACTCTTCTGACCGAATCTACTGTCTCTTGCTTCTCATCAGTGCATTACTCGATGAAAACTCTACCATTTGACCATATCAACAGAAAAATATGTGGGGTGTGCTGCTGCACGGACAAAGGGAAAAAAACAGCATAGTCTCTATTCGTACACCATCTCCTCGATTACCTTAATCAATCGCCGAATATCACAATGGCTTGTGAGCTGTTTAGTCAAACACAAGTCCAGATCAACAAACAAACAAGTCCTACACTAGTGGCGCCCAAAAGCACATGCATAAAAAATCATAGAACCGTGACAGAACTAGGAGCAATCTAGCGAGAGCGTCCATCGGACAGGCAACGAGACGGACCTAGCACGCCGAGGCAGTGATGGAGCCCGCGCGCCGGCTTCTCCCGCTCCGCCTCCGAGCGGCAGAACCCGTCGAAGTTGAGCCGCCAGGGCCGCTCCGCCAGGCACAATCCGCCTTCCCCTTCATCCCCGTCCACTTCCCCAGCATCCCGGAGGAGCAGCTCCTCGTCCTCCCCGCCGCCCCTCGCTCCAGCCCCGGCCATTCCTTCGACCCCTCGCCCGAACCCTCGTGGACGACGGCGGGGGCCCTCCTGCGAGCCGCGCGCCCGCGCCAAGGAAGAGGGACGAGGAGAGTTAGAGCAGCCGCGATGATGGGAAACGGGAGGCGACGTTTGCTTTGTCGCCTCGTTTTCCTTCGCCGCCGCCGCCGTGAGAACAGCGAGGGTGCGGCACTCGAAGCCGGGCGGTGCCGCTGTGGGCCAGGCGCGGCTGCGGCGTCGCGGTGGCCGCGCGGGATGGCGCGGGCGCTGCGGGACTCGGTGGAGCGAGCGGCGCGGGTAGCCGGTGCATTCCTAGTTGGACACAGGTGGAGGAGAAATTTGGATTTTTATCCCCGGAGAAACAGGTGGCTTCGCAGGTTTACCATTCTGAAAATGGGCTTCGCAAAATCATCGTCTATATCAGTAATATTTAGATTTTGCTGCAATTTTACCTTTTTATTTTTTTTCTTTTTGCATTTAGTAGCACTTGAAATGACCAAACTGCCCTTGGCTTATGTGTATGCCAAACTGAATTGTTGGCCACAATCTTCAAGCTGTCGCCGCCGGCCACGATCTCCAGGCTGCCGCTGCCGCCACCACCGCCACCGTCGTCTCCATTGCGTCGTCCTCCATGGAGGTGCAGATGCTGCCCTGCTCTTCCCCTCTTCCCTCCATGTCGATCATCATTCTACAGAATTCATATTCTCATCTATCTAAAAACTGCATGGGCTACGGTTACTGATCATGAGCTATGGGATTTCGATCATTGTTTTAGGGATCAAATTGTGAAATGGAACCGGATCTGATGGATTCTTCGGGAAGGTAATTTCATCATCAATTTTATTAGTCTACTGTTTTTTTTTCATCATCGGAAGGACGAATTGAACTGATGAGTGAGTGATGTATACCGGATTTTGGGATCGAGGGATGGGGATATTTTTTTTGTCATCGTTATAAATGGTTACTCTTCAAATGTCAGTTTTACGTTCACTAACATTTTTACCACCGGAAAGAGAAAAAATCTTACATCTTTATCAAAATTACATACGTAGCGTGACACGTCTGCATGTCCGCATGAACGGGCCATACGAAATACCATTTTTGCCCCTGCCAATTCACTATAGCATCCTTCCTCTCTCTCTGACACACATGGTCGAGGAAGCCGGCGGCGAGGAGGCGGTCCGTGGAGGCCGGCGGCACGATGCAGACCGCGTCGATACCGGATCACGGTGTCCCTGGCGGAGACGTCCTCGGAGGCGATGGCGACCAGGAGCTCCATTGCTTGGATCCGCACCTCATCGTCTGTGGCGACACCCTGCGAGAGCGACACGAGCGCCCGCACCGCCCGCCGGCCTCGGCCACCACGTATCTCCTGATCTCGTCCACGTCCGGGAGGTTCCGCAACGGCACGCCGCGCACACGGGCTCGCCGTGGTCCGTGCCGCACGCGTTGAGCAGCGCCATTGCCGCCGTCGCGGCGACCAAGTCGGCCACGGCTGTTTTGCCGGTGGCCCGCCCATGGGACTGGGACCCCAACAAGCGGGAGCTCTGCCTGTACGGCACCGCGGCTGCGTTGTTCGTCCAGATGGGCGCGTACCGAGGCGGGCCCCGCACCTTCGCCGTCCTCGGGCTCGCCACCAAGCTGGTGTTGCCATGGCTACCCACCTCGTGCGCTCCTTGGCCGCCGAGGTGCTCCGGCCGGTGCCTGCGTCGAGGACTCGGACCACGGGCGCGATGGCGCCGCCGAGGACCAGGTCACCCCGGTGCGCGTCGGAGCCGGCAATCGCCGAGACCGCCTCGAGGGCCTCCTCGTGGACGCATGGGTCAGGGCACTCGAGTAGGCCTGTTGAGCTGGAAGAGGGGAAGGCCCAAGTGTAGGGCGTCGTTGGCGTTCAGGGAGATGAGGTCGTTGGTGGTCGGTCAGCCAAAAGGAAGGAGATGAGGGAGAGAGGTTAGGGATGATAGGTGGGCCCCGCCTGTCATAGAAACACAAGGTTGCAAGTAGCAGGTAAGTAAGGGAAGAAGAGATATTTTGCGCGATCGGTTCACACTGGCTCGCTGGCGTGTCGTGCCACATATGTGATTTTGGTAAAAATAAAAGAAACATTCTCTCTCCGATGATAAAAATGTTAGAACAAATCTAAAACTGACATTTGAAGAGTAATCATTCGTAACAATGATAAAAATTAAATATCCCTGAGGGATGAGGATGATAGAGAAAGGACGCTCAACCAAATGATCCTACAACTCCAGCACCATCCAAAAGAGCTTCAAAGCTGCACAGGCGTCATCGGCGATTTTTCGGGTCTTACACATCTCCTTCGCATCTGAAGGCAACTTCGGGAGGAGGGGCCGGTGGGGACGATGGACGAGATGCGCGCGCGGCCGCCGGCGGCGGCCAG
The DNA here is from genome assembly GCA_033239725.1 of Echinochloa phyllopogon. Taxonomy (NCBI): domain Eukaryota; kingdom Viridiplantae; phylum Streptophyta; class Magnoliopsida; order Poales; family Poaceae; genus Echinochloa; species Echinochloa phyllopogon. The sequence goes on from BTCW01000012.1 coordinate 23,210,010, forward strand.
TAGAAGCGAGCGTAGGCAGCGGCAGCAGAAGCGTGCGCGGCCAGCGTCAAGCGTCATCCAGCAGAAGGGCGCGCGGACAGCAGCAGCCAGCGGGCGTGCCAGGGCAAGGGGTGGAGGCTACCTGTGACATGGGCCCATGGCATAGGCGGAGGCAGTCGATAGGCGGCAGCAGCAAACAGTTTTTTTTTTGAAAGAAGATGCAAACAGAACTGATGATTAATCGAACCACGGATATAACCGGAGAGAGTATAAATGGATATAATGGGTAGTTTGGTCATTTCGATGCTACTATATGCAAAAAGAAAAATAAAACAGATAAAAAAAAGGCAAAATGGCGGCAAAATCTAAGGGTCTGCTTGGCAGAGCTCCATCTGATTCTGATTCTCTATGGAAGCTGATTCTCTGAGAGGAGTGATTCTCTTTGGTTTTCTAGCTTAAACTCTTAAAATCAGGATGGAGAATCACTTCATAGAATCAGAAGAAGCTACTTTTTTCAGCTCACAGCCCCTTACTTCATTTCAGAGAATTACTTTACAGAATCAGCATAGAATCACTTCTCACTGGAAAACTGTTTGGCAGAGCTCCTCCTGAATTCACCAGAGAATCAGCTCTGGAAGCTCCGCCAAACGGAGCCTAAATATTACTTTGGCCTAAATATTACTGATATAGATGGTGATTTTGCATAGTCCATTTTCGTAACGGTAAACCTGCGAAGCCACCTGGGTAAAAATCCAAATTTCTCCGGGTGGAGGGCTTGGGAGTTGAGACGGCGTGGACATTGACCAGCAGAATACAATGAAGTTTTTTTAGAAACTAAGACACAGACTATCACAAATATGTACTCACGCTCACCGTTATAAATACACGCATATAACTCTACCCCTATAACTTTATAAGCATCTTTCAGAGACTGAGCCGGTTAATCTTGAGATTGACAAAGTCACCATTAACGCCTTGCTATCGATATAAACGTCGACTACCGTTGAAAGAATAACACCGATTAAATTCTAAAATAAATCTAGAAAAATACGACATCAATGCTAAGTCGATGACTCGAACCTTGATAGGCAGGTTCCACCACAGGAAACCTTATCACTGATCTATGAGTCTATGATCAATTCACTTTGTGAAGTTGAGGTGCATGCCCATCCTGGTGTTCGCCTTCTTTTCATCAACACTTTTGCGAAAAGATGAACCAAGAGTATTGTAGTAAAGTTCTACAATGACAGCTGACAGGTTCAGGTGAAAAAAGATTGTTCGTTTCTTATCTATAAAAAGAATGTAGGGTGTTTAGGTAGGAGAGGCAGAAATTAGACTTGAAACATTTCAGCAAGAACGCCATCCTCTGCGTAGTGAAAAAACAAGCAAACAAGTAGGATCGCGAGGATGTTTAGGTAGGAGAGGTTTTCATTGGTGCTCATCAATGTTTATAGCTCATATCAAAGCCCTTGCCGGTCCCAGTTTCCCATAGAAAAACGAAATTAAACAGCAGGAGTAGAAACAATCCACATAACAATATACCGCAATTGACAGACATGTTCGTAAAACCTGAGCTCCAATATAATTCACAATTATAGCATTGCCAATGAGATGAATCAAACATCGCTGAATTAGCTGGGAAGCGAACCAACCCAAAGTATTAGCTGAAGGATGCCCCTTCTGAAAGTCATCTAAACCTCTTGTGTTGAATTGAATGTACAAATTGTCTTATTTACCGTGGATACTTTGCCAGATATAGTCAGATTTCAGTGTATATAATATCACCGATCACTATAAACACAGTGCATGTAAATTTATGACCAGAATTACCATGCAAAAGATCTTGCTCTTCTGGAAATTCTCCTCAGCCACAAAGTCACAGTCGTAAATCGCATATCTGCAGTCATCAGCTAGGAGGTTGGCAGTGAACTCCTCGTAGCACTTTGTAGGTTCGCCAAGCATATCCACTATGATCTGCTTCTCCATCTCCTAGCTCGATGTTGAAGGGGGATGTAGCGGTAGGTCCGATTAGCCTTCAGCTCTAAGAATTTCAGCTTACATTAATCATTCACAGCCATGGCCAGATGAGATGCAGCATTATGTTCAAAGTATGACACTGAAGCATTATTACTGACTACTGAAACTCTGCACGCTCCAGTACCAATTAGGCAGACACAGCCCCTTTTTTTCTTCGAGAACGTGCAATGCATATTTCATTAAGAAGATGGAAGCAACCAGCACAGCACGAGATACACTCTAAGGGGCTGCTTGCCAAAGTATGATGAGACCAAGTCGACAACATCATAACAGTTATCTTAGTCTTAGTATATAATACAACGCCAACGCCACTAATCATACTGGTACTAGTTAATACGCGAATAAAATGTGGATTCACTAGTAACAAGAAGCGAGAAGCTCGTACTTGCCTGCCATCCAAACGAAGATCCGAAGTTCCTAGCGGGCCTACACTCTCCCTGTCGGCACCTACCACAAGAGACATCAGTTAATTAATTACTACTTAATTTCTGTAACTGTAACCGTGGTATTTCCTTGTAATTTGACTACATTTTACCTCGTTTCTAAGTTCTAACGCAGAGATACACATTTGAAGCGAGATCATATCTGTGTGGCAACGTGCATACGCACCATCCACCAGACCACCACATTCGAGTCGAGCAGATCAAACGGGTAAAATGGGCAGCGTCATCGGTCATCACAGCATGAGTCCAAGTGTCCAACCCAAGACGCATTCACCACAGAGCAAACCAAACACCCGATGCCCGACAGCCCCGCGCACCAGCAAATGCGGAGCCCTCGGAACAACACAAATCAAATCTGATCTGCCACGGCCTCCAGAACACGACGAGGGAAGGACCCCCTACGCTACGAGCAGGCGAACAGTAGACGACGCGGTCGTGGGATCTCACTCACCATGGCTTTCCTGCGCGGGTCACCGAGAGGTGGGGTGCCGCGTTGGGGTGGGGAGGGGGAGGGGGGCTGCGAGTCGAGGCCACCGGGCGAGCGGATGCTTTTGGACACGGTTTGGACTGGAAAGCCGAAAGGCAATTTTTTTTTCCCATCTCAATAGGGCTTTCGGTAATGCTTACCCCAGTGCGTCTGATCCACATTCCATCATTTTCTTTTTCTCTGTCTTTCCCATACGCTGCCGTCACTTTCCAACTTCCGAACTGCCGCTGCCCCTCCGCGCTGCCGCCGGCGAGGAGCCGCCATCGCTGCCCCTCCCCACTCCTCCGTGCACCGTCCCAACCTCCCGACTTCTACACCATCTCCTCCCTACTCCCTCCCCGTTGTCACCGTCGCTGCCTACCCCAATCCTGCGCCACCGCTGCCACTGCCCGTCCACGCGCCGCCGCTCCCATGGCTGCCGCACGCAGAGCTCCTGCTCTTCGTCCTCTTCCTCCTCCTCTCCCATTCATCTATGCAGTTCTCCTCTTTTGCTTAGTTTTGCTGCACGTTGTAAGTACATGTGTTCACATGTTTTACATGTTTCAGAAGAATGTTGCAAATATTTTACGTGAATATTGCAAAAGTATATCTAAATGTTGCGATGTTGCATATGTTTCACAGATATGTTGTAAGTCTTTTATCCGGATGTTGCATTTTCATTGAGAGTTTTCGACTGCGGCCATGCATGGCTAAGAGTTGGCAGCGCGCCGTTTTTAGTGTTACAAACGATGAACATTTATTGGTGCATACTATTGTTTGATGTGGTCTATGATGTTCTTGGATGTTGCAAAATTTTACATGTTGCATGCAACATCATACCCAATGGAAATTATTCTGTTACGGTACCGTTCGATTTTTTAAAAGAAGCGCTAAATGTTATAGTATTAGCGTACGCGTTTGATGTTTTTTTTTCACTGCGCCAAGGTGCGGTAAAACAACCGGTATTGTCCTGTTCGCGCTGAATCGAGCGGGATAGAATTGAGACGCTACGCACTGACATGGCATGGGGCCACGTCCTATCCCAACTGTCGCCCCCTGTCGTCGCCGGCCTTGCCGCTGCTGCCCACATTGGCCTTGCCGATGGAGGGGCTAAGGGGGGCGCCAGAGGGGCCGGGAAGGTCCAGCGCGCCCCGGAGCCGCCGCCACGAGGTCACCCGCCTTCAACCATAGAGCGGGTCACAACGACGGCACCGACCGCCGGCCACAGCAACGCTACGCGTGGATCCGACCGGGGCGCCACCACGTGGGCAAGGCTCTAGCGCCGCCGCGTCACGCACACGCGCCCGCCGGAGGGAGGAGGGGAGGCGATGGCGCGGCGGCCAGGGAGAGGGAGGGTGAGTGAGGGAAAATGAGAGGGAGAGGAGAGATGGAAACAAGAGAAAGAAGGTGTATCTGTACGGTGGTAGTTGATATAGAGTACGAGGTACAGATGATAAAAGCACAGAGAAAAAAAAGAGTAATGAGTGCGGATAGCCTTAAAACATCCGAATTTATTCATGGGTTGGTTGGGTTGGGCCTACCGGAGATTCGGCCATGGAGAGGGGCAATGGTGGGCTCGCTCACCAACGACCCGCCCTGCAGCAGCTCCCAGGAAAAAGGCTGCCTTGCAGTTTAAAGCCCACCAAGAAAGCGCAAATCCTTACGAAGAAAGGGACAAATAAGCCCATGTGCATTCTTCAGCTCACACCATTCGTAGAATCGTAGTAGAAGGCTCATTTTCGTTTCGTTAAAATAAAATGTTTCCACAAAGCTTTCCTGAGTCCACCACACAGTTGTTCAGCGGCTATCCTCCTTACGATAACGAGTACAGGCGTCCGGCGGACACGAGCGTTAATCCAAAGCCGTGCTGTCAAATCAGGCCCGTTAGCCATCCAAACCCGTCCCGTCGCTGCGTTCATGCTCCGTCATGTGCATATGCTCCAGATCGGGATCTGGGCGCCAAATACGGCAGAAACCACCCGAAAAGGACAGCGAGAACGAGAGGCAATAATTCCTCGGTGCAATTATAGGGCCTGTATACAACAATAATCGTACATGCCGCGGGTGCAGGTACGTACGTACAGACGATCCGTCCGGTTAGGTACTTGCCCCTGTGATTAATTCTGTATGTGGCTAGCGGAATAATGCATCGCATACGACACACGTACGCAACGATGCTTGCAGTTTATATATATGTGTATATATATATATCATATATGTGTAATGTGTGCTGGATACACTGCTACGACTGTGTGAGGAAAAAGGCTGGAGCGACATGCACGGCATGGGCGAGGAAAGAGCCAAACTGCGATGAACGTGCCCCTGTTTCTCGAGCGAGGGACAGCGCACCGCTACTTTAATCTTTCTTTGCTCTAACTCGTACGTATTGCCATGGGAGTGCTACAGCCTACAGCTGAGTGGTTGAGGCCTCACCCGGGGAGATTGCTCCGGGAACCCCTCTCGCGATCTCGATGCACTTTGCAGATGCCCTTGTCCAAGTATAGAACGACAGGCCCTGCCCGCTTTTTACAAAGCGACACGAATGTGGCCCGTGGTCGAGGTACGGATGGGCGAGGTTCTGGTCATCAGAGCAAGAATCACAAATTTGAACAGATTAACGGCATAACACAAGCTTCAGCTACCATTTTGAAGAACTGATACGAGTTTTAGCAAGCAGAACAAGATCGGTTAATAATACATTTCACAGAAATTAGCTCGAACCTTACATATTCTTGCTATTTGACCCCTATGATCGATTTTTTTCTGTAGCTCCGCCCCTTCATCACAGACTCGCGGAGCAGAACCGCAGAGGTATCTATCGATCGTCGCATGCGATTAAAAGTTCAAATACTTTCTTCTTCTCGTGATGGAAAAGTTACATAGTAGTAATATTACATGCGCATGAGCAAAAGGACAAAAGATCAACTGAGAACTTAAACTTGAGCCACTGTTATGCGTCGACCAAAGCCAGCTTCGGGCACGGTTAACCCACAGGGCTATATACACATGACGCGAGACGTGGACGCACGGCCTCCGGCGAGCTCAAGGCTTAGGCGCCGAGCTTGTAGCTGCCGAGGTCCTCCTTGATCAGCTCGAGGTCCCTGGACGCCACGGCCACCGACATCGCCCTGCGGTGGCGCCCCGCCGGCGGCCTCGCCTGCTGCTCGGCCAGGCCGTCGGGGCCGGCCTTCCCGCCGCCGTCGGCCGCCGCGTCGACGTCGAGGGTGGCGAGGTTCTCCGGGAGCACGAACACGCTCTGCGACGCCCGGCGCTGGTGGCGGCCCGGCCGCTGCGACGACATCGCCCTTGCTTGCTCGGAGGTCGCGGACGCGGAGGCGCGGCGGGCAGGTACGGAGTGACTCGTGAGTGGGTAGTGGCTTCGGGGGTAGGCCTGAGAAGAGAGCAGAGGGAGTCACGGCTTTATATAGGGAGGAGGAGGGGTCTTATGCTGCTGTGCTGTGGCCAGCCGGTGTGCATTATTTTTAGTATCTTTTTCTAAGTTAGGAGTTTTTTAGATTAAGCTGAGATTATCTCGCAGAACATTATTTGTCTGCCAGTCCACTCTGATGAGAATCACTGGCATCAAAGTTGTATCCCTATGGTTCATGAAAGTAACTCGAAATGCCGAACAATTTTCACGACGAGAGAGAAAAAAAAACAAACAAAAGTTTGTGAGGAAAGGGATATATGGCATCGTTTAGATCCTAAATTGTACCCCAAAATTCACTATACAAAAGGAAGATTTCCATCACGTCAAAATGTCGGCACGAAGTACTAAGTGTAGATGAAATCAAAAACTAATTGCACAGTTTTGTTGTACTTTGCGAGACGAACATTTTGAGTCTAATTAATCAATTTTAGGATAACTTTTTACAAATATAAACGAAATGATACAGTGACGCACGCACCCCAATAGTTAAAATTTGGCTCACAAATTTAGAAACTAAACAAGGCTATGTGTATATAGACGCGGGAATCGAACAAATGCCTTCCATCTTTCGTGCATGAACTGACAGACATGTACAGGGGAGATGAAGCATGTCCCACGGGGGCTCTGCGATGCGGGGAGCATTTAATGAAGATTTGGATCTCTGTGACAGCACACGCATGCAGTTGGGGCGCGCGATCGATCACGATCCATCCTTATCCTTTCTAGCCTCGTCAGGTTCCTCACCACGAATACTAAAAGTCGAGAAGGAAATTCTGATAAGAAACTCGCGACCCAGTACGTTCTCTCAGCTTCCTCATACTTGCCGTCCATTTTATTCGCTGTCTCTCGCCACGAATCTTCATGTGTATACACGGCATGAATGACTGAATGAGATCTATCGTCTTTGTGTTCTAAACTCTTTGCAAATCTGTACTGTTTCCTTTTTGAATTTCTCGCAGAATTCGCTGAGCTGCTTCCCCTTTGAAAAATTCGTTGGCCTTTTCGGAATTGATATTTCGACGCATTACATGTGTTTAAACGCATGCCGTTTCGTTTTATTAACACGGAGAAATGATTACGCAAGACATCGTACGTGTTTTTCTTTTATGGGCAAACAAGAGCTTTACTATTTATTTAAGCAAGGAATACATCAGTCCATTACTTCCTTAAGCCAGAGCGGAACGCTAAGACATGATTCTTGACGACCGACGGAGTTCGATTTTGTACAGAGCTACTGATTCACTTCCGTTTTACGTTTGATCACGGAAGAGCACGTTTGTGTCAGTAATCTGATCCGATCGGGCATGCACACACGCCTTGCGTGATCTAGCTACAGGAACAGGACACACACGACTCGGGACATCGAGCGGGCCTGCCAGCCATTTACACGTACCGGCGCACGCGTTCGCCGCTCGCTCCGTGCGCGCCGAGCAAAAAGACGGGCGGTGGTACGGCGGTCGGGGCGCGTGGGAACACCGCACACCACATGGGTCCCCGACCTTTATCTCGGCGCGACCGGCACACATGGCCACCCGCGCGGACCTAACCCAACCCGACCCACGGCAATCATCTCCGGCCGCCGGCCATCGGAACGATGCCAATGGTGTGCAGTCAGAGAGGCAGAGGCGGGACGCGAACGCGAGCCCCAGCAGGGACACTTGCAGCAGCCGGCCGTGCGCGCGCGCGCACCCACGGCCACCTTACGGGCCACCCGTGTAAAGAGATTGAGCGGCCACATGCGCCGCCCCACGTTGCCCTGGTCCCGGCGGCCGGGCCCGAGAGCCCCCGCGCACATGGGCACCGGCACCGGCAGCGCGCACGGGGCACCTGGGCTGTGAGGATGCCGTGACTAGCGCGGGCGCGATCGCCGCCGTGGCTGAGCACGTACACCTACATGGGGCTATATACCCGTCCAATCCAATCCCACTAAGTATAAAAAAATCCAATCCAATCCCATTTAAACACAGTGAACAACTGAACACAGTCACATGGAGAGTTATCTTCACGTCCATCTCTTTTGAATTATATTAGTAGCAGTCGTTGCCCTCGACCTCGAACAGGCATCCTCCAACCAGAATTCTCTGCTGGACAATTTTTATGCGCGAGGGAGAGGAGCCTGCAAAGCCAAAGAGTTCTTGGGCTGGACGGTGGATGCCGCGGGAGACTGGAGACGACGGGGTCAACGCTTCACTCTTTGACGGGCAGTTGCGTCAACCCGTGGACTAATGGCCAATGGTTTTGGTCGTCTTTGTTGAATTCTGATTTCCACCTCCGTGCTGGGCAAGTGAGCTTGGCTGCGTTCTTCTGACTTCAGCTTTGGTCGCTACTCGCTACACCGTGCTGCGGTGCTGCATATGTGCTCTTCCGACGCGGGCGACGGTACAGACCAATTTGCTGCCCACTCGGAAAGAAAGATGTGGGACCGTGCCTCGGCCCGCGGCTCGTCACGGAGTGGGCCGATTCGTGATTAAGCCCACAAACATTTGCTACTGCATGTGGTAGTAGCAGCCCAGCAGCAACATTTGCTCATCTATACTGTATAACCTATATAATTGGTACTCACTATCAAGTCATGGTTGGATTTCTCTCAACATGCAACAATTATACGTCATCATCCACTATGCGCCATATCACTATCCACTATAAGCCATGTCATCATCCACTAGACCATCTATTTATTCTTCAATTGATTTTCTGTGGCCACATTTTTGTGAGTAGCAATTACAAATTACAGGAGTAAAAAATACATCTATGATCAGTCATACTTCCATGTATAATATTTACTAAAGAACGTTGCAATACAATCACTTTGGTGTTTATACTTTCACATTTCGCTTTAAAATTTTGTTTAACAAATTCCCGCAGCAACGCGCGGGGTATCACCTGGTTATTAATACACACCACGGCGCCAGCTTGCACCTGATCTGAGATCTTGGGACGTTGATCCTAGGATAACAATGACGTCATTTGAGGAATCACGTGATCTATTTTTTCCCTTACGTTTTTTATGCAATGTTGATCCATGGCTATCTATCTCATTCCTAACGGACACATGGTTAAATAAATTATAGGAAATAATCAAAGTCATGCTACCCAAATTTACGAGACATTCGACTATGATAATTTCGTTCTACTTATCCATCAAACCAATGCCTTTATTTATCCTCCCAATGTTCCTCGGAAAGCATACGGAGCTTCATCTTTAGTTCAGGCACTGTTTGATTTAGAGGGGTTTATTATAAGTGTAGGATATGGTACTACTGGACCCACATTTAGAAAAGACTAGCGCCGATTTGGACCCACGACTGATAAGGTTGTGGACCGATCCCTACGCGGCCCACAAGAAACCTCCGATTTGATGGACAAGTTCGATGAAGATGCAGCAGGCGGCACAAACGGCTAACTCGGGATATCTTATAGACACCGATTCGGATATATTCCGAGGATACGATCTAGTAGGTTTAGATTAAAACCGACTTGTAAACCATGACCGTCACTCTATATAAGGCGGCCTAGGGTAACCCCACAAGGATAATTCATTGAACACCACCGCTATAACCACACGCTCGTCCTTGTTTTCTGAAGCTTCGCCGAGTTCCATCAATATAACCACAAACATCGACACATGACGTAGGGTATTATACCTCCGGGTAGTTCGAATCTATCTAAACCAGTGCCTCCTGTGTCACCATCAAGGTACTCGCTCGATGATACCTCGCCTACAAATCTACCACTTCGGGTACCCCCAAGTGGATTGTCGTCTCTAGGATCCGACAGTAAGCCCCATAAACTCCTCATATAAAGAGACTTAAAAGCCCTATAAGCCCCTCGTATAGTGGAAAGTGTGGTGATTCTTGTGGGGCTTATACAAAATAAGCCTCAAAAGCACATTTTTAGGGACTTTATAAACCACATCTGTTTTGTTAAAAATAGGCTTATTTGAAGGGGCTTCGCTCTAAACCAATTAGGCCCATAGTGCATCTCCAAGAGTGTCCAAAAAATGAAGTTTAAAAAACTGATTTTGGAACCTTGCCAAAAGCTATTGGCGGTAAAAAATATCTCTACACCCAGCGGTTCAAAAAACTTAGCCCTAAAATGATTTAATTACTACCACGTCATCCATGGCCTAAAATCTGATTTTTTTAATCCCGATGAACGGTAACTTGGATAGTTTTTTTTTCTTCCATCATTTTTTCACGGGTTTGGAGTGCCAAAAAGGGGTAAATTTAGCTCAAAATGGAGTCAAAATTGGGCACGCGAAAAAATTGGAAACAACTTTAAACAACAGTTGAAGCCTTGTTTTTTCACTTCATTCCCAATATTAATTATTAGGAGTGTTTATTAGGTCAGTCTCGGTGGGGGTTTCATGGCATTAAATTCGTTGATGTGACAAATAAGAGATAAGAGAAAGTTTCATGGCATATAAGAGGAGGTACGATTACCTAGTTTTTAGTCTAGATAAATGTGTAGTGAAACTGTGCACTAAGATTGGCCTTAGTCACTCTTGAAGATCCTCTTAGACAACACCGTCTCACGCTATAAGACTGGTCTCATTGGGGGTTTCATGTCATTAAATGCGCTAATGTGGCATATGAGGGAGAAATACAAGTTTTATAGTACGTGAGAGTAATTTCATCACCATGAAACATTTTTTTGGATCAATTACCTTAATTGTACAGTGAAACTGTATATTGAGACTGACCTAAGTAATGGTGGAGAAATAATAGCCAGAGAAACACATGGAGGGGCGTAATGGTTGCATGCTAACCAATAACCTTAAATTGGGATACGGCGTTTGCCATTGACAATTTAAGCCCAACTTAGAGCATCTCCAAGAGATTAGCTAAAAAAACCGGTCAAATTTACTGATTTAGCTACTCTCAAAAATAGATTTGACTAACAAACATAATCCAATAGATTCTGTAAAGATGGCTAGTGAAGTAGGTTAGCTAAAAGTAGATAGCGAATGAGGTGGGATGGAGAGCCACTAAAATTGAAGCGTCATTTACGGAGTCTGTTGGAAACGTTTTTTCTCTAACAATAGCTAAATTTAACTTTAAAAAATAATTTAGCTAGTCTCTTGGAGATTGGAGATGCTCTTACTAAGTTACTAGTAAACGATATATATAGTATATAGTTGTTATAGAGGGAAAAAAATCCTAGTATCTCGTACATTAACTTATTGTTACTGTATTGCTAATGTAATTTCAAGTGGAATCATATTTTAGTTTTTTTAAAACAAAATTCATATTTTAGAATGGTTGCCACATAGGTGACAGGTTCAAGACTACAATGGTCGCAAAGAAAAATGTATCGAATTCGCACAAACCTGAAGGGTTGATGTGCACTTTCCGTCTAGAGAGAGAGGAACAAAGAATACAATAACACCTACAAGGGCCATCGATCATGATCCGTAGCCCCCTCCATTCTCTCTTCTCATTGGTCCCTTTCTCTCACCCACGGATCGCCGAGCCCCATCCGACGGCTCACATCGACTGAGCCCGTCACGCCAACGCTCCAGATCGCAGCACCGCCCCCTTCCACAAACACCGAAAACACAAACGAACGCACACAAGCACACGGCGCAAGCAAAAAAACCGAAGAAATCGAACGCGAAAAAGGGTGAGACAGAGGAAGAGGAGAGAGAAGAGAGGCGGGGGAGGAGACAGCGCGCGCGCTTCGATCGGCGATGGATGTCGGAGCGAAGGCGACGAAGAAGGGCGCGGCGGGGCGTCGCGGCGGCGGCGGCCCCAAGAAGAAGCCGGTCTCCCGCTCCGTGAAGGCCGGCCTCCAGTTCCCCGTCGGCCGTATCGGCCGCTACCTCAAGCAGGGCCGCTACTCCCAGCGCATCGGCACCGGCGCCCCCGTCTACCTCGCCGCCGTCCTCGAGTACCTCGCCGCCGAGGTCAGTGGGACCCCACCCATTTCCCCACCCGCCGCTGAAGACGCGGAGTCCCTGATTCGTCTCGTCTCTACCTTCCTTTTTTTAGGTCCTCGAGCTTGCGGGGAACGCGGCGCGGGACAACAAGAAGAACCGGATCATCCCGCGGCACGTGCTGCTGGCGATCCGCAACGACGAGGAGCTCGGGAAGCTGCTGGCCGGCGTCACCATCGCGCACGGCGGGGTGCTGCCCAACATCAACCCCGTGCTGCTCCCCAAGAAGACCGCCTCTGCTGCTGCCAAGGAAGGCAAGGAGAAGAAGTCGCCGAAGAAGGCCGCCACCAAGTCGCCCAAGAAGGCGGCTGCTGCGTAGGCTCCGGGCAAATGGTGGTGTCCTGTCTCTCGCTCTCTCCCTGTCCGCTCTGAACTGAAATGTTCCTAATTGTCATCATCGTCATGATCGTTGCTGCTTGTCGTGTCGTGGTTGTTTGTGTGTAATTGCGTGCCTTTCGCCCAATCAGCATGCACTGTGTAGGTTGACACTGGTCTAGGGTTCGATCTAAAAGACACTGGTGTAGGTTCAATGGAGTGTGAAATGGGATGGGGCAGTGGAGGGGTGGGAACTGTGAATCATTAGGTGCTGTTTGTAATAAGTTTGTGAAGGTGTGTAAAATTATGGGCCTCCATTCTGTGCTTGATTGTGTGGATGTGGTTTCTTTCGTGCTAATTGGTGACCATTATTATGTTTGCGATCTCATATGTGCTAATTGGTGACGTTTTATGCTTTTGTGGCTGTCTGATGTGCTTAATTGGTTATAGAAACTGTAGGATGCTGTTTTGTCAGGAATGCTGCTTCTTACCAGCTCCTTTTAGAGTTTATAACTTCGAAAGGTTATAACTTTACCTAGATCCGTAGGCTAAGTTCAAGGATAGTTGCAAAATGTTATTAGTATTAACATCAATGAGTAGCCGTGTATGATTTGTCAACACTTCCGTTAGCTGATTGATCATACTAAAATCCAATCTATGGGATGGCTGAAAAAGATTATGTGGTGCTACAGCCTACAGGCAACCTAATAGGAGTTTGCCTTCCATTGATCGATGATTTTGAAATTGATCAATGATGGGTTGAGCTGTTGTTAAATACATCCGCGTGCTTAGTACACCCTACTGTAGATGGTGGAAATATGATATCCAATGAAGTTCTTACATAATCAACTGTGAAAAGTAGCTGGGTACCAGCTTCTGATCTATTATTCCTATTTTTAACTGTGATCCCTATGGTAGATTGTGGGAACATATTTGAGAACCATTACTTGAGAATGTTGCATAATTTGTTGTAGAGGCATATAAGAAGCAAGAAACTGAATTTATGTTTTGTTGTAGCGCAACATGTAGAGCCTGCATTTTCATTCTCACAGTGTGATTTAGTTATCTGTGAATATTTATTTGCCAATTAAATGGGGCAAGTTCGAATGCCATAATTGTTTTTATGTTCCATATTGCTGGTCTGTTTCATTGCAATTTTCTTTTGTATGTTGTCTCTTCTTAAAGTTTGCATTTGTTAAAATACTTTCCTTAAGTATTGTAATAGTTTGGTTGTCATTTAATTGCTGGAGTGACATGATTGATTGGTATATCTCATTTTATGGGCTTATGCTTCTTTGAGAAGTTGATAATTGAATTTGGGCGATGTCTCTTCTTTTTCTTATTGCCTGTCATTGAAAATTTTCACGTTGGACTGCAGTCCTGCAGATGTTCCTAAGTTGGTTGATATTGTTTTATGTGTTTCTTGCTAGATTTGAATTTTACATTTTCATTGATGATGATTGGTTGGATCCATAGGATAAGGGGGAAAATGAGTTGTGTAAGCTATATTTAAAGCGTAAGTAACTAAAAACCTCTTTTGTTACATAATTATGGCCCTATTTGGTGGGCGATCCAGTTCCAAAAAAATTTGGATAACTAGGAACTAGGTGAGGTGTTGGTAGCTCTAAAAGTTCCGGAACAACTGTAAGTGCATAAGAAGCACTTAATTGAATCATTTGAGTTATAGTTTAAACTAAATTCAGATATTTAAATTTAAATCACTTTATTTTGGAACTGCTTTAACCCTGAAACCTAGTCTCTCTGTTCCAACTTACTCCGTATATAGTTCCATGTAGCTTTGTTCCAAGTTAATTTTTTCTAACTTTAACCAAGTTCATAGAAAATATATTAACATTATAGGGTGTACTTAATAAAACTAATTTGATGTTTTAGACGTTGATCATTATTATATAAACTCCGGCAAAGTTAAAAAAAGTTTGATTCGGGACAAAGATCAACTGAAATATAGTTTGAAAACAGGTCAAATGAAAAGTAGAACAAGTAAAAATAGGTTGAAATTCTAACAGTCTATAATCTGAATGCCTAAGCACACGTGAGAGCACGTAGAAAAACCATTAAAAAACCTTCGATGCAATATTGACTATTGTAAATATGTAGGTTTTGCTGCACTATATGTCTATTCATGTAATCATGCTGGTTAGTATTGTTATGTCGAAATGCAATATAGTTCTTCAATATAGCAAGAACGAACAGGGCGTTGCTAATAGTTTTTGAATTGCAATACTGGAACGATTTTGTCAACATTCACATCATTAAATATACAGGCGGTTGGTAATTGAGTGTATCACCTACCTTGCTATTCTGTATTTGTGGTTGGCCTTATTTAGCACCACAGATTCAGAAATTCAGATACCTTTACGGTCTGGGAGTAAACGGAACATGGTAATCGACTGTCTTGACCGCTACCGGCCTTTAGTTCCGTACAATCTCAAATACCGTGCGTTGCTAACCATCCTCTCCGTGTCGGTGCTGTTCGTATGCCGTGCTTTATGCCTCCAGTTCGATTGTGTACCGAACTAAGCTCACAAACGTTGGAGGTTAATTCTCTTTGAGTAAAGTCCGTTTTACATTCTGATATTGTCCTGAAATCTGAAAAATGAACTTAAAAATTGGACATTATATATTTCCAACTCTTTAAAACTGAACAAATTGCCCCATGCACTAGTTCAAAGTGGTTTATAGGGTGGTTTGGCCTTTCTACATTTTTTTAAAAAATCTGACAAACAAATAATAGGTTTTTGAATCACAAATAAATATTTTTTGTCCTCCAAAAGATTTCAAAACCGATTTTTTTGCATAATTTTGATGTCATTAAAGCGTCGGTGAACTGTAGAGGTTATATTACATGGGGGGAAGAGAGAGCACCATGCTTCAGCAACTCTGTCTGTTATCATGGTTAACAGATTTTGTCCTTAGATTGTGCGCTTGGAGATGCAACAAGGTCTAAAAAATAGATTTGTCTAAAAAAAGGTCTAAAGAATAGATCGTGGCAATTAGTAACGGGAAATGGGGTTGAACAAATGCCAGAAGTATGCTGGGTAGAATAGAAGCTGCCAACAGTCCATCAGGAATGTATATATAGTATAAATAGGTGTTTTGAGTTTTTAGCAGCTTGCTCTTCACATAGGATGCAACTGTAGGCTGGCAAATTCATTTTTTTTCTTTGTAGGCCCGCTCTTGTGCTGAATCGATCTCTCATCAGAAGCCCAAAGAAGATTTCGTGCTTGAGCTGGCAAGAGAATTTCTAAAGCCATATGTAGGCTGGATATACTACTACATGCCTATCAATAGCTTTGCATGCTTTCATTAAATAGAATAGGCTCCTCAGTGAGCTGCAAGTTGTCTAAAATGGCGATCAATTCTTTATATAGGAGGAAAGCTTTAGTTGTCTAAAATGGAGATCAATTCTTTATATCGGAAGAAAGCTTAGTTGTCTAAAATGGAGATCAATTCTTTATATCGGAAGAAAGCTTCTTCAAGTGGCAGATGAAAAATGTCATGAGACTGCCTTCGTGACTTCACCAGTTTCGGAGTGACATTCTTACTTTTGCGAAGGAGAATAATTCTGTAAACTGATGTGCAGGCAATATTCCTTGCCACACATTATGCCAAAAGAGAATGCTCTTTCCATTACCAGGGAAAGCTTGAGCCAGACCTTTGCAGGCTTTAGGATCTCCACCGAAAGAATCCCTTTCTTTGTGACCCTGGAGTCTGCCATTTAAGTAGTAATTAGTACATACCGGCAATAATACCATTGCACCAATAGCAGATCTGCTCTACCGTATTGTAAAACTTGCGAAGGTTTTTGAGCAACAAGGCATCGTATTCGTAAGTGTAGTTAGGTTCAGAACATCCTTCTTTCTGTCTTGGAGGCCATTTCTCGGGCTGCTTTTGGTGCCTTTTTTGCATTGATTTTGGAATCTCTCCAAAGACAATGTTTCCAATTGTTTGGTTACTGTGAGCTGATTATGTAGAGCAATTCATCTGAGTGGTAGTAGTTTTTACTGTTAACGGATGACAGATTGATCAGCTGAAAACTTTTATAAGTTGAAAACTTGGCCTACCGAAACATTTAAATTTTAATGCTCCTTGCTAAAATTTCACCTCCTCGAATTCTACAAAAAGTTGAGCTTGTGGAGCCCACATGGCCACACAAAATCACCACTGAACATGTCAAAGATAGTGCAGCAACGCCGTCCCCTGGGTCGACCCTTTACACAGCAGCAAGCATCATGCACCTAAATTGCTTGCCGGTTTTTATTTGCTAATTCCATACCAACCATTTACGGTTCAATTTCTATTTATGGATTCACCTGTCCCCTTGCTTGGTACTAGTAACTTCAGCCAGTGCTTTGGTGATGCGCTTAACTATATTGGGGCTACAGCTCACAGCTTCAGCTTACCTAAGTACTCCGTTCGGTTTGGTAAAGAAAGTCGTTTATGACAGCAACATGGTCACCAAAGCACAAGTTAACTTCTCTTTTCTATAAAAATATTTCTTGAAAAATTATATATGTATATTTTAATGAAAGTAATTTTCAAGATCAATCTATTTGTATAATTTTCACATTTCCAAACTCAACGACTTAAATGCTATTCATGATTTATAGTCTCAATTTTGACTCAAATCTTGTCCTAAATGACTTCCTTTATCAAACCGGAGGGGGTACATTCGCTAAGACCTCAAAACCTAACTTTAATCCTAAGACTGCACAATCTACAAACAAAGATGCAATGTTATGAACTATCTTTTGTCATAAACACAGCCTATGCTTTCCCTCTGCGTACTTGATCTAGTTCACCCACAATGTTTCTAGCGCTTCTACTATCCATTGAGATATCTCAATGGACAGAATAAATTTGGTGTTAATCAAATACATACTACAGCAACCGCTACTAAGCTAGATATATAGACAAAGCAAACATTATGTATGTATCCGAACATTTGGAGCTAAGCTGATCGACCTTTCTCAAGAGTTGAAAAGCCTCAGTTGCATTATCCATCATGATTCTTGGTGTTTGACTTTCCTAGGATATCCATCATGATTCTTGGTGTTTGACTTTCCTAGGATTGTAATGTGAGAAAAAGTCACCAGCTTTCACCCGATATATGGCTAAATGAACAAATTTGTTTGCTGTTATTTAAAAAATCTTATAAAGTTATTTTCTCTGGATTTAAATATTATTGCTCCCTTTCTCAAAGATATAAAAACTAAGCATGTACCTGCCTACTGCTTCATTCAGCATGACAGTCAAAACCTTCAAGATTGCACAGGTTGTCAATGGCAAGGGCCACTTGATCCATCATGTTGACTTTGTTAATCATATATCCATGGGACATGTTGTCAGTCAGTGAATGATGCAGCTGTTCCAGCTTCCAAAGCCTGGGAGAGAGGCAGAGAGCTTCCTCTGTCAGCTGTATTGACTGATGAAGGTTGCCGATACCTACCACTTGCTCCTCAGTCTCTTTGGAGATCACAATCTTCGCTGCTACTCTGAAGATTGTACCTTTGAGCAGCAAAAATCAGGTAGTACGTAGCACAAATGCAACGATAGTTAGAATCGGCACATGTTTACATATCATCATTGTTTGGAGAGAAGCAGCAACAATACTACAAGATAACCAGTGACGGGGTCTTCCTCCGACGTAGAAAACGGTACAACTAGCGTCCGGACGTTTGATGGGAGTAAAAATATCGGACAGTGACGTGGCGCAACGAGGGCCAAGCATTTCATCCGCGCGCGGGAGTTAAAATAGAGGGAAAAAAGAGGGTGAGGTGGCGCAACCACAACCAAGTATTCATCTCCGATGGTACTGTAGCATGCAAAAAAATCCCGCCGCAACATGACATGATGTTGCATGCAACATGTAAAATTTTTTGCAACATCCAAAATAGCTTATGCAACATCAAACAATAGTATCTGCAACACAAATAGTCATCGTTTGCAACACTAGAAACACGACTCTCATCCACGCACGAAGCAGTAAAAAAAATTCTCAGCAAAAATGCAACATTAGGATGAAACACTTGCAATATGCATGTGAAACATATGTAACATCGCAACATCCCAGATTTATTTTTGCAACATTCACATCAAACAGTTGCAACATTCTTCTGAAACATACGAAACACTTGAAACATGCTGTTGCAACATGGAGCGAAACCCTAGAACATCCCAGATCTACTTTTGCAACATTCATGTCAAACAGTTGCAACATTCTTCTGAAATATCCGAAACACATGAAACATGCTCTTGCAACATGGATCAAACCCTAGCAACATGCACCAAAACTACCTGTTTGCACGCCATAAATGTCGCCTAGAGCTTCTTTGGCGGCTGGCGCGGGGGACGCCGTGGGGAACGGCGGCCCGCGACCGCAGGAAGCGGTGGCTCGCACCACCAGAGAGCTCCCGTGCCCCGGCCGTGCATCTGGCCGTGGAGCGGTGGCGACCCGCACCACCGGCGAGCTCCGCTGGCTGTGGAGGCGACGGCGACGCGGAGGTGGGGCGGCGGCGGCGACGCGTAGGAGAAGCAGGGCGACGACGCAGAGGAGCAGAGATAAGGAGGCTGGCCGCGACATAGAGAAGAGGAGACGAGGGAGGCCGCCGACTACGCAGAGGAGGCACGCGGCGGAGGGACGACGACACGGTGGAGGAGCTCGTCCCCAGCGCCCGTGAAGGAGCGGCAGCAGGGATGGAAAGCGGCGGCGGCGAGGAGGAGCGAGCCAGCGGCAGTGCGGAGGAGGGGGCCAGCGGCGGCGGCGGTGCACGGAGGAGCGCGGCGGCGGAGGCGGCGGCGCTGGAGCGAGAAGAAAGACGACGGGGAGCGAGCATGAAGACGTTGCATGATTTTTTTATAGGAAACAGCGGCCGCGTACATATAAATGGGGACGCCAAGCGCGAGTGCGAGCGCGTCGGATATTTCCGTCCGCGTCGGACGTCCGCATCTAATCATAAAAACTAGTAGTACTATAGAAAGGCTCAGGCACAGGTGTGAACGACGCAAGGCACAGGTGGCTCCGACTTCCGACTCACGCTTGGTTCCGACTTCCAAGTCCGACTCTAACGGATTCTGTTCCCGCCATAAAGATCGCCAGATGGCGAGTCCGTGTTGAACTCGATTTTGGACAACGTACGCGCCAATTCACCCGATGCGGATCGATCTGGCGTCGCGCGCCATAAATCCCAGCGCTCCCCATTGCTTCTCTTCTCTCCCATCTTGCATTCGCAGCCCTCGCCCCTCCCACTCCCACCACACCCCCTGAGCCCGATGGCTTGCTCGATCGCCCCCGCCGTGCCTCACCAGATGTTCCACCATGTCGCCGCCGCTCCCCACCAGATGATGAGGGCCCCGTCGCCGGCGCCGGCGCCAGAGGCGGTGCGGCTGTCGGACCTAGACTGGATCTGCAGCCTCGGCGCCGGTGGCTTCGCCAGCGTCAGCAAGGCGCGCCACCGCCGCACCGGCGCGGTGTTCGCGCTCAAGATGTCGTTCGACGCGGACGCCGACACGGAGGAGGAGGCCCAGGTGCTCCGCCGCGCCGCTGGGTCGCCGCACGTCATCGACTGCCACGGCCTCCTCCGCGGGCCCGGCGGCGAGCCCGCGTTCCTGCTCGAGTTCATGGACGCCGGCTCGCTCGGCCGCATCCTGTGCCATCGTCAGGGGAGCGGAATCCCCGAGGCGGCGCTCGCCGAAGCTGCCGCCCAGTGCGTCGTGGGGCTCGCCCAGCTCCACTCCCGCGGCGTCGCGCACCTCGACGTGAAGCCCGACAACCTCCTCGCCAACACCCGGGGTGAGATCAAGATCTGCGACTTCAACTCGTCCAAGATCCTCTACGGCGGCGCCGGCGAGCGCCTCCAGGTCAGGACCGCCATCGGAACCAGCTACTACTTCAGCCCGGAGCGGTTCGCGGCCGGAGCTCGCGCCGGGCCGCAGGGCGCCATGGCGGCGGATGTCTGGGGACTCGGCGTCACCGTCCTGGAGCTGCTCTTGGGCCGGTACGCCGTGTTTCCCGACGCGGAGTCCGTCGAGGAGCTGAAGGAGGCCATCTGCCACGAGGAGGCTCCGCGCGTGCCGGAGGAAGCCGGGGCGTCGGCGGAGCTGCGCGGGTTCGTGGCCGCCTGCCTGCAGAAGGACCCGACGCAGCGCGCCATGGTGCCGCAGCTGCTCGGGCACCCGTTCCTCACTCGCCGCGACGTCGAGGCGTCAAGGCGCGCGCTGAGGGAGCTCATCCACGAGACTCTGTAGTCTGGAGAATGTAGTGCAGGAGCGTAAGGACGTGGACGAGCAGATGATCTGTGATTATCGCTAGCTATCGAATCTGATAGCTTGTGTACTCGATGATGTAGTATCTGACAACTTGTGTTCATCCGATCTGGATTGAGTTTTTTGGCCGACAACTTTTTTTTTTGCCAGCAACAAAATTCTGGAATACAATTCTGACTTGCTTGTTGTTCTTTGTGCATTTGGACTTATTATTACTCTCTCCTGGACGAGAATTCTGTACATGGCGATCGTTTCACTGATTGAACTCCACTTAGACACTGAAACTACACAACGCGAAGTAATCACCGTGTGTGAACGGCACGAATCCTCAAGCGTATGAGGGCAAGTGCAACGGTAAGCCGAGTGCCGTCGATTTACGTCCACGGGAGCAAAATCATCATACGTGGCAGTGATTAATGGAAGAGAAAGAGGGGCGTCGTTGCCTCGTTCGTCTACGGCAGAAGCACGCGAGACGACGAGGCTGGCGCGCGTTGTACCAAGGTGACGTTGCTCGTCGACGGCGGCGCAGATCCGCTGCGCACGGACGCGGGCGCACACAGATTTTCCTTTTGGCGCCAAAGGTTGGCGCTTCTTCTCCCCTACTGTCGGGACTCATTTCCTCGGATTTCAGATGGATCTCATAAAGTTCCCCACCCTTCCCACCCCTTAGTCTGGATCTCGGTGATGGCTTCCAAATCGAACTGGAGCAGCGAGATGCACAACACTATGAGAGAGATCAAGGAATCACTCTACGTTTTGTTGGATAAATTCAACGGAGGGGCATCTTCATCGTCTTGCACCCCTGCCGCGTCTGCAGTCCACACTTCGACGACTACCACCTCCATCAAGTCGGCATCCCCTACTGCCACCACCACTAGGAGCTGTGTGATCTCCACCATGAAGCCCATCATCACGGACGTCCTCACCACCGAGTCCATAGCCATGGAGGACCACCTGGACGACGCTCCTCTTGCGCCCTGCAACACCAGTGAGTTGCTGCTGGTGACGCTCACCAAGTGTTAGACTTCAAATCAAACACATACAAATAAGAAATAACCCCGTCCCGTTCCAACGCGTCCTCTCAACTAAACACACCAGTAAGCACCTCGCTGATCGACGACGCAAGTCCTCGGCCCAAACCGTCGACCAGCCGATCAGGTCTGTCTATATGTTGACGCTATTATTTCAATCTCGCCTTGGCCAATTTACAGAAGGAAAACGCTCTGTACGGTAGTAGACCTGTTGTTTCGGGAAAGAAAATGAAAGAAAAGAGAGAGAATATAGCCGTTGACCGCTCACATAAAATTTTCCTTCTATAGAAAAAGTTCTCACCTCTATATATTGCTCACGTCCAAGTCCAACCAATCTCTCTCGCCTGCTCACGTCCATCTCTCTCTGCAGTTCAGTGGATTGAGGAATATTACGCAGACGTGGAAATGTGCGGCGGCGGCGGCCTGATGCCCTGATGAGTGATGAAGGCGATGCCCATCTTGCTCGCCGTTCTTTTCTGGTGCCTGACATTGCCCTGTAAGTATACATGCATGTTCCATGTGATCTTTGTGTATTCTGGTCAGCAATTCCGTTGAATTTGTGCTGTGCATATTGTCTACTGAGATGAACAAATGTTTGAAAAGGTTGTCCCGAGCTGCTCAAGGCCAGAGATGCGACAAGCTACTACCCATATAGTGACAGTGCTACCAACACGAGTGCAAATGCTACCGCGGCCAATGAGACTTTCTATGTATACATTGATATACATTGAACCACTCACTAGATCTTATCATGCATAATAGATATTATTATACATGTATACTTTCATATTGCCTTACATCTGTTGCCTCTTTGTGCTCGTTCTCTCTCTCTATATCTATCTATCTATCACACTTTTTTTTTGCTTGACCTTTCCCGTTATGTCATGATCATTGAAGATGCATTTCTGACGTCTAACGATGTGCGTCGTTTATTTTCTCAAGTTTGCTATGCATGGGCCAAGTGATAACCGCACATCGGAATCTAGAAATAAATAAGTTGAAGGTTCAACTACAAATTTCATGTTTTTTAAACCAGATATGACAACCGTAATCCACAATTTAATATTGGCAAAATAGCGAATTTCATCCCTAAACTTTCTTCGGAAGGTCAACTTGGTCCCTCTACTTTCATTTGGGCCAATTTAGTCCCGGAACTTCTATTTTCAGGTTTAACCTCGTCCCTTGTCCTAGGTGGCGCTCTATGTCAGCATGCCATATCACCAAGTGTGAATAGCCATTGTCCCTTTCCTGTTAAAGGTCCATAATACCCTCCAATCTCTTTATCCCCTATGCAAATACTCCCTCCGGTTCAGTATTAGAAGTCGTTTAGGACAGCAACAAGGTCACCAAAGCATAACTTTGACTTCTTTTTTCTATAAAATTATTTCTTGAAAAGTTATATGTGTATTTTTTATGAAAGTAATTTTTAAGACCAATCTATTTATATAATTTTCACATTTCCAAACTCAACGATTTGAATGTTATTCATGATTTATATTCCCAATGTTTGACTCAAACCTTGTCCAAACGACTTCTAATACTAAACCGGAAGGAGTAGCTGAAAGAAGGTTCTTGCTATGCTCGGTTCTGGAATATCTATGCAATTTAAAGTATTAGATTGATCCTTTTTCTGGAAGAGCAAAATGGGTAATTTAGGATCATGATGTCTATGAATGTCAGCTTGTCAAAGCTGTTATTTCATTTCCATGGGATGAAATGCTGCCATCTAGATAGGAGAAGCAACAATAAATGCGCGGTTTGAAAGCAACTGTTAGGGAACAACTTTTTTTTGCATCTCTTCCAATAGCTAATAGTAGTTCCTTATCATAGGACCCTTTAGATGCAACTGAATGCAACTATATATAGGGGGGGGGGGGTATATAGGACATTACGTAGTAATGACTTAACTCAACATGCACCTAGGATGATGTGACATGTTGACATGGAGCGCCACATAGGACGAGGGATGAGGTTGAACATGAAAATAGAAGTTGGAGGACCGAATTGATCCAAATGAAAGTTGAAGGATGAATTCGACCCTCGGATGAGAGTTGAGGGACCAAAGGCAAAATAGCGAATTTCATCCCTAAACTTTCTTCGGAAGGTCAACTTGGTCCCTCTATTTTCATTTGGGCCAATTTAGTCTCCGAACTTCTATTTTCAGGTTTAACCTCGTCCCTTGTTCTAGGTGGCGCTCCATGTCAGCACGCCATATCACTGAGTGTGAATAGTCATTTCCCCTTTCCTGTTAAAGGTCCATATATTACCTTCCAATCTCTTTATCCCCTATGCAAATAGCTGAAAGAAGGTTCTTGCTATGCTCGGTTATGGAATATCTATGCAATTGAAAGTATTGGATTGGGTAATTTAGGGTCCTGATGTCTATGAATGACAGTTTATCAAAGCTGTTATTTCATTTCCACGGGATGAAATGCTGCAATCTAGATAGGAGAAGCAACAATAAATGCGTAGTTTGAAAGCAACTGTTAGGGAGCAACTTTTTTATTTTTGCATCTCTTCCAATACCTGACAGATTTGACCCTCGGATGAGAGTTGAGGGACCAAAGATAAAATAGCTTTAGTCCTGCAACTTCTATTTTCATATTTAACTTTATCACTTGTCCTAGTAGCTCCATGTCAACATGCCACATCATCCGCAATCCGCAAGGGCAAAACAAAGTCAGCCGCATCTATTTCATTGACTTTCCTCTTATCCTCCCATCCCATCTGTCCCGAGACCTTGCCTTCGCCGGCGCTCACGCCACGATGAGCTGGTCCGATCTGCCGGTCGACATCGCAGCTGCGATAGCCGACAGGCTCACCGACCTCGCCGACCTCGCGCGCTTCCGCTCGGTGTGCCCGTCATGGCGCACGGCCTCCGCCGCGCACGCGGCGCGCCGGCGCGTCCCGTTGCTTCTCCTTCCCACCAAAGACTACGACACCGCCGTCAACCGCCGTGTCTGGTCCCCCGCCGACGACACCCTCGCGAAGATCCCACTCCCCGCCGCGCGCGGTCGCTCCTTCCTCTTCGCCTCCAACCGCGGCTGGACGCTGGCCGTCTCCAGCGGTGGCCT
Source organism: Echinochloa phyllopogon (assembly GCA_033239725.1). Lineage (NCBI taxonomy): Eukaryota > Viridiplantae > Streptophyta > Magnoliopsida > Poales > Poaceae > Echinochloa > Echinochloa phyllopogon. Next base: position 23,235,006 of record BTCW01000012.1, read on the forward strand.
GTCGGCGACGCTTGTGCACCCCTTCACCGGCGCTTCCTCGGTTCTGCCGCCGTTGCCGTTCTCATCCCATGGGGACTACGACACTATCCCCCGTGAATTGGTGTGGGACTGGTCCCCTCATGGCGTCCTAGTGTCCCCGCGCAACGGAGGGTTCTTCGGCGGCGCGTTTTCAGCGTTCTTCTGCCGGCCCGGCGACGGATCGTGGAGGCCCGTCGGTTGCTGCTCCGACGCCTCTGTCAGCAGCGTCACCTACTGCGACGGCGCTTTCTACCTCTTCGACGGGAAAACCTGCAAGGCCACTGTCGTGGACGCCGAAACTTTGGCCGTGGCCGCGGTGATCGAGCCGCCGGCGCTGGAGATCCCCTGGCGGGATTTCGAGAACAACCTCATCGTGTCGCCCGACGAGCTCCTCGTCGTCGTCAAGAGCTGGGACTGGGAATGGCACAGGAATTTCGCTAAAGCATTCCGTGCCGAGCGGGTGCCACCCGGAGGCCGGAGCCCGAGCTGCTGGTTGCCGGTCACCGACATCGGCGACCGCGCCGTGTTCATGGATCACCTCCGTGCCTTCTGCGTCGAGGCCAACGGCCTCAACGGGGTGAGGAGGAACTGCATTTACCTCGCGAGATCGTACGAGGAGGTCAGCGACGACTACGGATTGGACGTCTACGGGAGGTATACCGTCTCCGTGCGGGACTTCGCCGATCTTAGATCGGATAATCTTGGGCGTGGAAACTTGTTGAGAGTGAGCTGCAGCAGCTTCTGGCAATATCCTTCGTGGCTGTTGCCAAACCCGCATTGATCTATCGCGTGCGAAATGATTCGCAAGTCATTCAGCGCACCGTGTTTGCTAGCGTTTGGATCTTGCATCGTATCAGTCAAGTAGTGTTGTTTGCTTCTCAGTTCTCCTTTCTAAACTAGTGAAGCTTCTCATGTTGCATTGTGTTCTTGTTTTATTTGCAAAGAACTTTTCATATGAATGCTTACATTTGTAATTTGATTAGCCGTAAGATTGTGTGCTTTGAATGGATTGCTAGTTGTGTGTACTGTTATCTTTCCCCGTTGACGACGTTTCTTATTTCCTCGCTCTTGATGCACGGGCTCTGTGAAGTACGACTCCAAGGCCTTCCGGGCCGACGGCGCAGCGACCGGAGACCGAAGCCCGGGTTCGTGGACCACCGTACCTCCGCGCCTTCTTCGTCGAGGCCAATGCGCTCAACGGGCTGAGGAGAAACTGCATGTATATATGTCGCGAGCTCGTACAGTGAGGCGCACGGCGACTACTCGGACTACGTGATGGAGGTCGTCCGGATTCCGGAAGTACTCCTCCGTCGCCGTGCTCAAGATCGACGACCTCAAGACGGAGGATCTCGGTTTCGGAAATCTGTACGTCCTGCCATGGGTTCTGGCTATGGCCTTCGTCGTCATTGCCAAATCTGCTTTGATCAATCCAAGATGCATCCCAGGAGCCTGGATGAGGGGGGATACAGGGAACCAATCGCACCCAAAGTCACCAAATACAGTCAAGTCGGACCACATCCTAACTTGAGCACAAGCCCACACACCCAAACTCATCCTTGAAACTAGATTATATTTGCGCTATGGAAAGAAAAAACGGTAAGACCAGACCAAGAAACGGGTTCATGTGTGCGATAAGATTTATTCTACCGTGCACATATATGCAATTAAACATGTGCAGAGCATATTTTATCCCGGAACCTTGAACGTCAATCTAACTCCTGCGGGGCAAAGGGTGCGTTCACTTGCAATTCTGGCCACATAACAAGCATACTATAATCTAGTTGATGGAAACATATACTCTCATGGAATCTAAACACATCATCGAGACAAGCCACAGCCCACTAAAGATGCTCGGGCTGAGCCGCGGAAAGTGAGGCCCTCCCTGAGCACCCGCGATCTGGCGCCCCGACCTCATGGTTGAGCAAGGACGCATGACAAACCCCTCGGGCTATCCGCACTTCTGTTACTCTATATTTTTACACTAAAAGAAATATTCTAGCCACGTCACTAAGATTCTTTACTCTACATCGACTTCTCCCTCACTCCTGTTACTCCATATCTTTACTCTATATCAACTACCGGTACGTGGGACCCACCCGTGCGGCTGCCCACTCCCGGTGGCCTCGACTTCCTCCTGCTCCACCCCGGTGGCCTCGACTTCCGTGCGGCTGCCCACTCCCCTCCCCCACCACCGCCGCCCCTCTCCTCCTGCTCCCTTCGCGACGCGGGTGGCGCCGCCCGCTGCTCCGCACCGGCCGGATCCGCGTGCGGCCAGCCACCAACGCGGCAGCGGTGGTGTGGTGGACGGGCGGCGTGGGCCAGCGAGCGACGGCGGCCGCGGGTGGCCCCTTGCGGCGACGGTCCTCGATCCGCCGGAGCTCCACCCAGCCGCGCAGTGGCGGAGCTTTGTGCGCCGGCCGCGGAGAAGCCCGCGGCGGCGGAGCAGGGCACGGCCCCCTCCTGCTTCCTCCGTGCTGCCCATCCCTTGCTCCCTCTGGCGAGGCGGGGCGCGGACAGCTCCCGGCGGTGGTGGCATCGGCCTCAGGCTGCGGGGGAGCCAGCGGAGGCACGGATCGAGCGCGGGCGGCGCAACTCGTCTTCCGCATCTCTGGCGGCGGGACCTCCCTCCCTTCCCTGCTTCTTCCATCCCTGCGTGCGAGGAAAGGGGCAGTTGGGCTGCAGCGCCTGTGCCGTAAGGCTTCGATTACGTTGGGAATACCGTAAAGCTTCTTTTACGCTTGCGTGCCGTAGAGTTTGGCGCACAGCGCTGCAGCTAAAATTACTCCAAATTTTTACGCTACCTGCATGATAGTCTAACCCCTTTGCACGGGGCACGGGGGGAGCCGATGCCATAGCATGGGAGAAGGTCCCCTGACCCCTTCTCGCTATGGATAAGGACGGTGAACGGACCGCCATAGCAACACAAGCACACCTGTTACACGCACAACCCATACAAGAGCGATGTTCACGACGTGGGAGGGGCTGCGCACGCGGTGCCCCCATGACTGCCCCGTCACACCATGCGTCGTGCGATGGTCGTTGACCAGTCAACCACTAATGGAAAGTTCTGTACTGCGGACGTAACTGCCACACGCTTGTTGGAAAATACCGCAACCAAGCCTGGCACTATGCCAATTGCCTTGCATAATGTATTAAGGGCAAGGGCAATGTATCTTGTTCAACTCGGTAGAAAGATGGGGCGTGTAAGTTGGTAATAGCTGCTGTAACTTTCACAGTGGAGGAGATAGTAACGTGGACTCCATATAGAAATAAAAAAAAGCCCTAGGACCAACTTAACCTACGGCATCATCAATGAAAATTCAACTTTGATGCAAAATTCAACTTTTTGCCGAAGTGCGGAGGAGTGAGCCTGCAGAGTTGGTATTATTTCAATAGTTTATTGCTTGTTACTGGCCTTGTTTAGTTCCCAAATTTCACCTTAAATTTTACTGTGCAAAAAGAAGATTCTCATCACATCAAAATATCGGCACATGCATGGAGTATTAAATGTAGATGAAATTAAAAACTAATTGTACAGTTTTGTTGTACTTTACGAGACCAACATTTTGAGCCTAATTAATCAATGTTTGGACAGTTATTCATAAATACAAACGAAATGTTACAGTGCCGTATTTATGACAAAGTTTCAACTTTGCACCCCAAAGTTGGGAACTAAACAAGGGCTGGGTAGGAAGCTTATTGCCTGGCTATAGTTCTTACCTGCTTTCACAGTGGTTATTGACTTAGGGCAGTCCCAACCTATGATGTCCATAGGTAGTGTCCATGATGCCATGTTAGCAAGACACTACTTTAGATATTATGTTCTCTAACCCATTTCTTAGTGTGGGTCCTCAATAAATTCATCATCTCTCCTCTTTACCAATCATATTTATTTTTTATCTATAATAAAGACATTATAATCTCCCAACCCAAACTTGGTAGTGTCTTGTGCATAGGTTCTCGTGTAGAAACTGGGTCTTCCATGAGACCCAATGTCTTGCTCTTTTCCTCATCTCTCTTATTTAATGTAGCGCCACATAAGCCAATAGTCTTATGTGTCACCCTAATTGAAATCATTCTAGTTGGAGGGTTGGGACTGCCCTTGTTGTCGGGTAGGAAGAGAACATTTATTGCTTACTTACGGCTTTTGACGCACACTGGGTGCCCTAATAACGAGGCATCTATAGTGATTCTATTGTATTAAAGTAAAAAATTTACAAATCTAGAGTTAGTAAAAGTTTGAGCTTAAATAAATGGTAGTGGTGCATAACGTGAGGATTACTATTATGCATGTCAAAGGAGCCGCTATCGTACATAGAGGGAAAAGTGACTATTTGGATGCCGTAGTTCTACAAAGACTATGTTGCAAAACTATAATTATTCTATATACTATAAACTTTTTAAAATTAGAAAGTTTTTTTGCAAAAAATTAGAAAGTTTGATGCATTCAAGCATGTGACAACTTTCAAAACCAAATATTTTTGAAACCTAGGAGCATGTTTGGATGCTGCAGTTTTAGAAAACTATATGGTATCAAGAAACAGTGGTTTAATTTTATGGGCCAAAGGTGCGCGGAACCGTGGTTTAGAGAAAAAAAAGTCTCAAGTGGACTTTCAAAAACATCAAAAGACTTTGTTTTTAACAATACCTACGGTTTTATAAATTAGAGTGCTTGTTGTATCTAAACATCCAGCAGCTTTAGAAATCCAATTTGTCCGGTGCTCTTATAATAATCTGCATGCAAAAGGAGCCCGTATTTATCTAATATTTAAAAAATAACTTGCATTCAAACCTTGCCTAAATGGAATTGAAAAATCTAGTCGTCCAGCTAAGCCGAAGAATCTGAACTATAACAAAGACAGTACATATTTTTAGGAGGAAGTGTAACATGCGCATGGATGACGGCGAAACAAAGCCAACACATCTAGTATTCTAGCTCATTGACTTTCCTCATTTGATCCCTCCATCAAACCGAAGACCTTGCTTGCCCTTCGCCGGCGGCACTCGCGCCACGATGAGCTGGTCCGATTTGCCGGTCGACATCGCAGCCGCGATAGCCGACAAGCTCACCGAGCTCGCGGACCTCGCGCGCTTCCGCTCGGTGTGCCCATCCTGGCGCTCGGCTTCCGCCGCGCACGCGGCGCGGCGCGGCGCGGCGGCGCGCCCCTCTGCTGCTCCTGCCCGGTCAATACCACGGCGCGGCCGTCAACCGCCGACGAAGGCAGCCTCGCGGGGATCCAACTCCCCGCGGCGCGCGGCCGCTCCTTCCTCTTCGCCTCCGGCCACGGCTGGACGCTGGTAGTCTCCGGCCGCGACCTGTCCGCGACGCTCGCGCACCCCTTCACCGGCGCCTCCTCGGCCCTGCCGCCGTTGCCGTTCTCGTCCCACGGCGGCGACCACGACGTCACCATTCCCCGCGACCTGGTGTGGGACTGGTCCCCGCATGGCGTCCTGGTGGCCCCGCGCAACGGAGCCTTCTTCTGTGGGGTCAGAGACGGGTCGTGGAGGCCCGTGGGCTCCCCTTCCTCCGCGCCTGTCACTGTCAGCAGCGTCACCTACTGCGACGGCGCGTTCTACCTCTTCGACGGGAAAACCTGCAGGGCCACGGTCGTGGACGCCGAAACTTTATCCGTGGCCGCGGTGATCGAGCCGCCGGCGCTGGAGATCCCCTGGTGTGATCTCGAGGCCAACCTCGTCGTGTCGCGAGACGAGCTCCTCCTCCTCCTCCTCGTCGAGAGCCGGGACAGGCAGGAGTGGCACAGGAAATTCGCCAAGGCTTTCCGTGCCGACCGCGTGCCATCATCGCCCGGAGACCGGCGGAGCACGATGAGCTGGTCGCGGGTTGGGGGCATCGTCGGCGAGCGCGCGGTGTTCGTAGACCACCTCCACGCCTTCTGCGTCGAGGCCAACGGCCTCAACGGGGTGAGGGGGAACTGCGTATACCTCGCGAGCTCGCGCGAGCAGGCCATCAACGACTACTACGGATCGGACGACGTCTGCATGATGTGTACTGTCTCCGTGCTCGACTGTTCCGACGATCCTACGCCGGAGAGTCGCGGGCATGGGAACTGCTTGTTGAGCGTGGAGTGCAGCACCTCGTGGCAGTATCCTTCGTGGCTGTTGCCAAACCCTCATTGGCCACGCGTGAAATGATTCACAGCAAGCTAGGCAGCGTGACGTACTGTTTGATTTGCGAGCTTTTGGATTTTGCATCGTATATCAGCGTAAGTATACAGACAGTGCTGATGTTTGCTTCACAGCTCTCATTTCCCTTGGTAATGGAAGGCAGAAGAGCGAATGTGCTATATTCTATTTTCCGAAGCAGTGATGATTCTCATAACGATCTTGTTTTGTTTGCAAAGAATTTATCTGTAATTTGATTAGCTCAAATTTTATCTTTCATAACTTCTGCGCCAGGATTAATCCTCTTAGGTGGAGTCATGCACACATATGATTAAGTAGACAGTCCAACAAAACCCCTCTATTTGAAGTTCAAATGTTTATTTCGTTTTGTTAGGACAAATCTTTGACCAATAATTACTCTATTGATTCATTTTTTATGATGTAAAATTGGTGGAGATCAATGGAGTATTCTTTTTGTTAGCCTTGTGCTACGAAATGGAATACATCTAAACATATGGAGTATGATTTACTGTTGATTTGAACAGAATCCTGAAAATACTGGCAATTCCTCACATGACGAACAAAAGCCACGATCAAGTGTCACGGCCCACTTGGCCCAGTACACCGGGCTGGCACAAATTCGTGGGCTTTGCCAAAGTAGATGGCCTAATTTCTTGAGCACAACAAGCCCATATGTAGTCATCGAGATGAGCCAACGCGGACACAGGCCGCCGGTGTTCACCTATTCCAAAGTTGTTCAAAGTGTGCAAGGGGAAGCAATGGGGCCGTATGGCCATGTTGTCCGAGAAATCAAAGCGAGGGGTAAAGAACTCCAGTCCTTTGAGCTCGTTCACGAAGGAAGGAGACCAAACGTCGATGCCCATATACTAGCAAAGAAGGCATGTTTGGTTTTTTGATCCGCCTAAGGTTTTATTTAGTAAATAGAGTTTTAGAGTTTATTGAAAGGGTTTGGAGTGAAACAATTTTTCCTTACAAGTCAAAATCTCCCTCAATCCCTCTCAAGCCCCCTCAATACTTTTCAACACTCAATTTCTCAAATAAAACCTAAGAGCATTTGTTACCAGGTTACTATTGACGTTACATAGGCAGCGCTTGTAATCTTAAAAAAACTAGTTTGGGACCCAGAAAATAGCACTCAAGTATCCAACTAAAAAAGGGGACGCGAGCTAGATTTTGTTGATATCACTAATACAAGCATTCATATTTTCGGCCCTGTTCGGCTGGCTGGTGGCAGGTGGCTGGTGCTGGTTTGTGCTGAGAGAAAAATACTGCTGGCTGGCTGGTGGCTGATGGCTGGTGCTGATTTGTGCAGAGAGAAAAATATTGCTGACTGACTGCTGATAAGTCAATGCTAGGATGCGTGTTCGAGTAAGTGTGGCGTCAATGAGTGTAAGTAAGGATAGGGTATGACATGTTTCGCAATCATAAGAAGATCAAGTCGTCGGTGACTTAAGCTTAACTGCTAATATATTTGCTCGAAAAAAAAGTACTGCCATTTCTGAAAGAGACTGGTTCTTCTGTCGTTTTGCTGTATAGATAATATATCAAACAAAAACAGAGCATTGGATGCACTGCAATTAGATCAGCTTTGGCAAATCATGGTTGCAAATAAGTGCTGGTCCTGGCTGGACACCACCAACCGTTTGGGTATATTTATCTGTGATCGAGCTTCATGTGCGCGCTGTTTGGGCCTCCATGTGATTGGTATTAGCAGTTTCATGCTTTGGAGTTACCTCACCAGGGCAGTTTTAGAATCCTGGTGATGGCATTAGCACGCTTGAAATGCCATCAAGTTACCCTTTCCCGGCATCGCTTGCGCCATCCGGCTCCGGCCATCTCTTGAGCCGCTTTCGCGTGCTGTAACTGCACCGAGAAGCCGCTGACGAGTGAAGTTTCCAAAGGGAGGGCGGCATGGAGGCTGCGTGAGACCACACGAATGACACCGGGGAGTTGAAACCTGAAAACTCAGAAAGCACACCACCGATCTGCTTTCCGTTTATCCCTTTCTTTCACGCAAAACATTGTACCACACATAGTGCAGTGCTAGGTACACATGACGATCGTTGGCTATTAGGGGAAAAAGGAGATGTCCTTGGATTATTTATACACATAGTCAAATGGACATTATCTTTCGTAAAACTATTTTTTCTACTTCAAACAATACCACGCGCGCCAAATTGCCCATTACATGTGATGGGCACCGCAGATCTAGCGGCCAGCGATCGCGCTCACCGTCCTTAGACCCTAGCTAATATTCTACTAGGAGCATATATGCCCTATATACCTAGGTAATGTATCAAGTACTAGTACTGGGATGGTCTCCCCTTAGTATTTTTTTTTCGCAACTGTGGCATCGCCATTAGCGCAGAATAGCATCCCGTGTCAGGCTTAAGCTCACCGGTCGGTGGCTGCTCGCCTCGGGTTAAGCATCGGCAATTCGCAAAGCACCGCAAGTAACACCCAGCCGGCCAGCCCTGTCTTCCAATCCAAGTGACTGACCCCTGACCCGACCCGACCTGACCCCATCATAACACACGCCCGCTCGCTCGGCTCATGCGCCCGGCCCCGTCGAATCAAACCACACCACCGAGTAGTTTACCCCCAAAATTTCCCGTCTCTCCCCGTCTCGCTTCGCTTCCCCCCTCCCTGCGCAGCCCCCAGATCCGGCACCGCCCGCTCCTCGATCCCCGCGCCCCGCGCCCGCAGGTGAGCCCACCGATCCGCCGCGCGCCGCGCCGCCCCGCCCCGCCCCGCCGTCCGTCGCCGCCATTCCATCGCGTCGCTCACGCCGCGCGTGTTTCCGTTTGCCTCTGCGTGCAGGTCGGAGGTCGCGCCCCGGGTAGGAGGAAGAGGAGCGCCATGGCGGCGCCGCCGGCGAGGGCCCGGGCCGACTACGACTACCTTATTAAGCTGCTCCTCATTGGGGATAGCGGTGGGTGCCACTAGATCTCCTTCTCTCTATGTCTCAGTAAATGGATGTATTTGTGTGTGCGCGCGCGCGCGTTCATGGGATCGGGGGTTGGTCTTGGTTTAGACGCCATGTGGATCTCACCCCTGTTGCCCATGGCCGTATTCGCGCGATTGATCCGTGTTCAGTTTGTAGTATACAGCGGATGAGATGTTGCTTGCTGATTCCTGCTTTCTGCCTAACTTGTCGTTCGTTCATCTGCTAGCCGCTTTGCTGCCCCATTAGTTTGAGATGCGAAATTGAGGACAGTGACGAGAAGGATGGATTGTGCCTTTCTATGACTTTTCCCTCCTCTTTTGGATGAACATTCACTTGTGAAATTGCTGTGAGAGTTTTCCTTCATTGACGAACATCCCACTTGTGGGAATTGTTTGGTTCGAGGAAGATGCACACTGGAAATAGTCCAATTTGTGGAACTGTGCTTTCAGAGTTCTTTGCTATGCATATTAAGTTGGTAGACTTGTTCAAAGGTTTGACATGGCGAGTTGATACTTCCTGGTTAAGCAATGCTTTCTTTTACCCGTTCTTGCATTGAGCTTGAACAGAGAGACTGGAAAATGTTACTTCAAAATATGTTCACTATAGGTGCTTTAGATAATGAAGAAAAATCATTTACGTGTGATGTTTTCTGCTGTCCTGTCTTCTATAATTATTTACTTGTTAGTGCATACAATTAACCATGATATGTACTTGTTCTTGCTCATTGGAGTTGATAACTTGTGAAAGTGGCAGCTACTGGATGTTAGCTGGAGCAGTGAAACTACTATATCGGCACTAGAAAAATACAGAAATTTATTTTTTAAGACTTGACCACAAAATATGCCTCAGCAAAACTAGGGGCATTGTTGTGTTCTCTATCTGAGCCAATTTAACTATGTTTCACTCTTCCCGATTCATCTAAGTGGTGATCAACTAAGTGATTCTTGGCACACATGTGATGGCTATCCATCCTGTAGTCTATGTGTTCCATGCATAGTTTTGGAGTATTTATAGTATTTGCTTGAAGTCCATTGGTTCCCGGCATAACCTTTTGGCATCATGTTAATTGCTGAGCCTTGGTCTAATAGCTATATCGTTATAATGTGTATAGTTTTGGACAGATACTGTATGAAGTAATGGTTTTTGACTGAAAAGTTAATGTGTAGCTAGTGTCATGTACGAAGTACATCGGTTAAAATTTCTGTTGTGTCATTTGCCTAACAAGCACTCTTCTTACTTTTTTCTAGGTGTTGGCAAGAGTTGCCTCCTATTGCGGTTCTCCGATGGTTCCTTCACTACAAGCTTTATTACCACAATTGGGTAAGCCTCTTCAGTGAAGATTGCTTAACTGCTCATCTTGTCTTCCCACATTAAATGGGACTGGCATTTGTTATGTACGCCATACTGATTTCGATGCTTGTTTTATGCAGTATTGATTTTAAGATAAGAACAATAGAGTTGGATGGCAAGCGCATCAAGCTACAGATTTGGGACACAGCGGGACAAGAACGCTTCCGGACCATTACCACTGGTATAATGTTCTATTTCATTTCTGATTGTCTACTTTCTTGAAATAATATGGTAAACATTTTGATCCTGTAAACTTTGTTTTATCTCAGCATACTACCGAGGAGCTATGGGCATCCTGCTGGTTTATGATGTCACTGATGAGTCTTCTTTTAACAGTACAATCTTAACCACACACATTATGTGCTAAAGCTTCCATTTTGAACAATTTACCCTTTTGTTGACTATCTTTCACCTAACACACAGACATCCGAAACTGGATTCGGAACATTGAGCAACATGCCTCTGATAATGTCAACAAAATATTGGTTGGCAACAAGGCAGATATGGATGAGAGCAAAAGGGTAGAGATCCCTAAAATCATTTTTCCCCTTGATTTTTTAGTGTCCTATAATGTTTGACTAATTACATGCTTAACTTTACTGTAACTGTTGCATCAGGCTGTGCCTACTGCAAAAGGACAAGCGCTTGCGGATGAGTACGGGATCAAGTTCTTTGAAACTGTAAGTTTCTGCTTGAATCAAACCTTTTCAGCGACAGTTGTTTTGGTCTCACAGGGTACTGTGTTTTGCAGAGTGCCAAGACAAACCTTAACGTGGAACAAGTGTTTTTCTCAATTGCACGTGACATCAAGCAGAGGCTTGCTGAGACTGATTCCAAGCCTGAGGTACATATAACTGCACCTAGTTATGTTTGAAATTCCATCTAGATCAATGATCTGAGCATATATCCTTGCTCTGTAGGACAAGGCAATCAAGATCAACAAGACAGACTCGACTGCCGAGCCAGCAGCTGGCCAGCGATCCGCTTGCTGCGGCTCATAAGCAATGCAAGATGTCCTTGATCATTGGTTATTTGACGTTATTTATTTCCTGCTTGTCTGTTATAGGAAGAATTTGAAGAAGCCACTTATGGTATACTGATGTGGTTGTACTCGTGATTGCTTCCATTCTTTGAAGCAACCATCTCCTGTTGTTGACGTAGCTATTGCTATTGCTGGGAGCTATTGCACTCTGGATTTGGATCCCTTGAAAAACCTCTCCCCTCCCTACAGTGTGTAATGAATGAAATCCATGTCGTTGGGTTTGCATTTTATCGATCAATGCATGGAATAACGTGTTGCTCTGGTGTGCATGTGGCGTGTTGTCTTGCAATTTATTTTCTTGGAAAACAGCTTGGTGTTCTTTTGTTGCTGTCAGGTGCACCTTTTGTACAATGGCTGTTGGGTACAGTAAACTTTGTTGATGAAGGCCGGAATACATAGGCTGTGTTTAGGGTGTGTTTGGATCCTAGGGTTTAGTCCCTCAAATAAAATAAGTGACATTGCTTAGCATTAAATATAAACTAATTATAAAATTAATTGCATAAGTCATATCTACTCTACGATACGAACATAACAAGTCTAATTTACCTATAATTAGTACATAATTATTAAAATATTATTGTAGCATTATATTGTCTAATCATGAACTAATTAGGCTTAATAGATTCGTCTTGTAAATTAGTTCTTGCTTATGTAATACATTTTTAATTAATCTATATTTAATACTTCTAATTAGCATTCTCTCCTTCGATGTGACGGGACTAAAACTTTAAAACTTTAGTCCCTGGAACCAAATAGGGCCTTAGTTCCTCCCAACTTACCAAACTTTCCATCACATCGAAACATTAAATATAGCAAATGACGCATGTCGGTGTTTAGAAATCGTGGTCCCGACACTAACCAGAAATGCGCTGTGTTCCCTCCCTTGATGGTTGATGCAGAAGATAACACGAGACACGAGTTTATCCTGGTTCCGGTCAGAGGACCGTACTTCCAGCAAGGCGGTGTGCGTGGGTACAGGTTGGGACGAGATGCTAGACCTCCCTCCGAGTCCCGGATGATTGAGGCAGGGTGTCAATATCGTGATCTATTCTGAGTGTATGCGGATTCTCTTTTTTCCTTTTTTCCTCCCCGTTCTGCTCGATCACCCCCTCCTTTTATAGGCCAAGGAGGAGGGGTTACACGAGCGTGTTGCTGGTTAGGCATAGTTGTAGCACAGTAGTAGGAATGACGTTGGGCGTGCTTCTCTGTCCTTGTTTGCTGTAGTCGATTCTTGTACCGGTGATGACGTCGAGGAGTGGTCTTGAGGATCCGGGGCGTCCTTAATGTAATAATGGCTCGTCCGTACACTACCTCGAGGGTCTCCCATGCCGGCGCACAGCTTATTCTGTGGGAAATCGCTGTGGGAGTCGGTGGCACAGGGAGTTAGAGTGACCCGACCCTGTTCGCATGGCGGCGACATGTCCGCACAGTGCCGGGGTTGGTCGCATAGTGCTCGGAATGGCCCGCCATACCTCTGTCGTCCTGAGCTCTTCTCCTGCTGTGTGCTCGAGGGTCTCTCCGTCCACGAAGGTCTTCGAGTCGTCGGAGTTGGCAGTACAGGAGCTCGGAGTGACGGGCTCTGTTTGCACAGTGTCGGCCTGTCTGCACAGAGCCTCGGTTGGCAGCATAGTGACGGGAGTTGGTGGACACGATGGGAGGAGTCGTGGACATCAGGGCAGTATGGTAAGAAATCTGCTTTTTGACTTTGGAGGCATGGTGGCAGAGGGCGCCATTTAATGTTTGTTGGAGCGAGGGTCTCGACCGAGGCGGATCTTTCCCCATTCCGTGGGTTGCTCGAGGCTCGGTCCCCAGGCCTCGACCGAAGCGGAGATTTTTGGTTCGCGTCGAGACATGCCGCGGGGCGTCTTGGCTGGGCCTTCAGTCGTTGCTGGGCCGTGGGCCTTAACTTCCGCTTTCTTTTTCTGGTTACTTGGACAAGATTAATGTTTATTGGGGCGGTTCTCCCATAGGTTTGGGTACCCCTAATGATCGCCCCCAACAACGCATGTATGGAGCATTCAATATAGGTAAATAAAAAAACTAATTTCATAGTTTTCGAATCTTTTGAGGAGTTAGGTCATGATAGGACAATAATTACCACGAACGAAAACGAAAAGTGCTATAGTGCGCTACAATGTCCGATGCGACTCTTTTTACCCACTTTTCACGGATCTAAACACAACCATATTAGAAAACAAGGCCAATATTCTTTGAACTATACCTATAAAAAATGGAAATCAACAGCTTTCAAAGAGGGCAGTCTAATAGCATCGTTTTCTGCGCGCCTTGCACTGCGCCGCACAGGGCTCTCTTCCGGCACTCGGCGCACTTCACCGACGTCGCCAGGTTCAAGTCCAAGCAGATGCCGGCCGCACAGCCGGCTCCAGCACCGGCATCCTTCACCAACGTCGTCGCGTCCCCGGCACGGATTGCTTCGGCGTCGGCGGCCGTTGTCCGGTGCCGCCGCATGTGGCCGCCCAGCGCCTGCCCGACGGCGAACTCGAGCCCGCAGACGGGGCAGCCGTGCACCGTCCGCCCACCCCCCGCGCACTCGCCCTCTTCGTGCGCCTCCACCGTCGTCCGGCGCGCGCCGTAGGGCCTGGGGCGCCTGTGGCTGGCGCGGTGCCCGCCCAGCGCCTGGAACGTCGGGAACCGCCGCCCGCACGTCTTGCACTCGAACACGCGCCCGCGCCCGCCGCGCCGCTGCGTGAGGAGCATGAGGACGCTGGCCGTGTCCACACCGGTCTCCATCGATCTCCGCCTGCTGGTGTTCGGAGGTACTCGATGCGTCGATGGTGCAAGTGCAACGGTGTCCAGGAGAGGCTTGCGACGTGCGCGGCTATATATAGCACGACGCGCGACTAGCTTTACTTCAGCGTTAGCAGTAGGAATTGACTAGCGAGTGTAAAAAGTTTCTAGATGTCGGTACGCTTTTCTACGCTGGTGTTTGAAGGGATTAATTGGGCTCGGTAGCAAGAAACGCACACGTACACCGTCAATGCACCAAGCTGCCTTAATTAAAGCTTCATCAGAAAAAAAAGGGGGGAAAGGCGTTGGGGGCGAGCTGGCGTGCCGGGCGTCGCCGCGTCGGCAGCCGTCGGATCGCCTGGCGTCCGATGGTTCAGCGTTCACACCTTTTTTGGGTTGGTGGTGGTCGAACTGGACTGCCGGAGTGGCTCGCTAGCAGCACCCTGACCTGAATTAATGTCCCGGAAAGTCAGACCCCAGATGCAGACATGCAGCACGCATCAGAAACAAAATTTTCAAATTTTCAACATGAACGTACTGGTTCTCGTAAGTTCAATGGCATAGGCTGTGTATTTAGAATCCGTAAAAGGGTGAAAAGGGTTAAATCGGACACCGTAGCGCACTGTAGCACTTTTCGTTTGTTTGTGGTAATTATTATCCTATCATGATCTAACTAGGCTCAAACGATTCGTCTCGTCGTGTACATCAAAACTATACAATTAGTTTTTTATTTACCTATATTTAATACTCCATGCATGCGTCATTTGTTATATTTAATGTTTTGATGTGATGTCGATGTGATGGAAAGTTTGGAAAGTTGGGAGGAACTAAACACAGCCATGCTCCCTCGGTCCAAAAATATATGCAATTCTAGGTTTCTTCACACAGACCAATATCTATACTAAAAGGAATGAGTTTTTTTTGAAAACTTTTGCTACCAACAAAAACCCCATATAACCCTCACAATGGACCCACCTGGACCCACGATATAGGGAAAAAAGAAAATATTACGGAAATTTTTTTAGTAGAGCGAAAAACCCCATGTGAGTTCACCCCTAGCCCCTTTTTTTCACCGGTGTTTTTTTTACCCACCTTTTTTAAGGAAACAACCTCCAAAATGAAAAACAATTCTTCTACCGTGAAACCTCCTCTAAGCTTTTTTTAGGAATCAACTGATACGCATGGCTCGAGCTCGAGGTCTGAATTTTTTAATAATAGTACTCCTACTGACTTCGGCTTTAGTGATGAATAAACTCGCTTTGTCGAAATCCCTATAATGAGTAGCATTTGCTGCTGCCGAATAAACCAACTTTAAGATGGGATAAGATGCTCGATAAGGCATGAGGTTCAGTACCATAACGGTTTCCTCGTAGTAACGCCAGCGAATCTCATCAAGCTCCTACAGCCGAAACAAATTTAATTGCCATCGCTGGATATTAAAACAAGGAAAACACACGATTATGGCACCAATAAAAATAAAGTGCACAGCCAAGCAGAGCAAGAAACAAGCACCAAATTTTCTCTTCGAAATTGCTAATCTGAGGAGACCAACACAATTCACACGAAGCACCAGGAAAAAAATGAAACAATTCTACGCGGAAGTGTCAAGGACATCAAAACTTCGAAGAGAAAAAAAGGGTCCACCTAAATATACTCATATTTGTAACCACGTCTATACATAATAATCCTGTATTGCTAATAGAAAATAAATTGGAGAGTTTTTTTTCATATAAATAAAGACCAACTATCTCGAAAATGATTTGCTTCTAGATTTGAGAATACCTAAAGCTCTCTATACATGAGAGAGTGAATATAAATTATTTTTAAAAGCGCTTCGCATGATTGGTCCGTTTGCATGGCCCACTCCAGTGACACGGTTTTAGTACCTACGTGTCATCAATAAACGTGCGTGTCGCACGTGAGTTCTTGCTAGTATAGATAAAAAACGTATACACCTCTACTATTATCTAAACATATCTAGTGGTCAAAGTTAAAATTGAGATATTCAGGAAGTTCCAGGATATTCTACAACCCTTCAGGTGGTTGCAGTGAACCAGAGGAGAAAGAAAAGGAACTTGTGGATATATATAGAATGAATCATAATAAATGAGATTTTCCTATCCTAAAAAAGATGACCCCTTCTTCCTATAAATTACTAAGGGCAAGTACATTGGTGCTGTCTAATAGGCGGTCTCATGCAGTGACACGTAATCTTGAGACAACTTATCAGACAACCTATATAATATCTTGTTGTTTTAGTTGTCTCATAGTAATACAAAATTCCTTAATTTGTGGGAAAAATAAAAAATATTATTGGTTGCATGACAACAAAACTCATACAATGGTGGGGGAGTTATCTCATAGTCCTAAATTTTAGCTCATGAGACAGTTGTTTCACGAAGCAACGACCTCATTCTCTCACCTCGCTCTCTCTCCTCCACGTCAGCAAAAATCCTACATGGCACTGCATGAGACGACCTATGAGACCGCTGATGTGTAGCAATGTACCTGCCCTAAGAAAAATGAATTTTTCTTTTATAGGTGAAATTTGATTGGATTTTAGATGTATACCCTTCCTTGATTATATGAGACCAAAAACAAGAAAGTTCTATATAGATAGAGAAATAGAAGAAAATTACGATGTGAAAAATAAGAAAGGATTTATATACAATGGTATTGTACAATAATTTGGAAAAGGGATATAGCGCAACTTGGTAACACGTTTGTTTTGGGTACAAAATGTCACAGGTTCAAATCCTATCATCCCTACATATTAATTCTCTTTTCTTTATAGGCAGTAGCGGGACGTATAATTTATAGACCTTCACATAAGGATTCAAAACGTGCCGAAAACTCGAAGGATACTGAAGATTTGAAGGATACCAAAGATTCAAAGGATGATTAGGTTCAAGTTTCAAAATTTAAGTGAAGAGACTTATTTTTTCCCGCTATTTTTTCTTGGCATTGTGCAGGCAATTTTTTTATCCAACTGTTGGCGGTGCTATTTTTTTCCTATAGATCTTTTTTTTACTGGCGTACAATATTTTAAATGCTATATAGTGGGTTTTACGTTAGTTTATATAGGCTAGAATTATATTTTTTATGAGAAAAATTTTGAATTCTTAGTTTTTTCTCGGACGAAGGGAGTAGTCAGCGTGTCTCTGCTAAACCAAATCGGGTTGGTGTGGCTAGATCGAAGGCCCCGGTCTGGACGGCAAAACATTGTATTTGACCAACCGCAGGGACACTGATGACTGATGTAGCAAAGTCCACCAACCGCCGTTCAAGTTTCTTTGATTCCGGTGGCGCTGGCAAATATTAATGCACACGCTTTTTGGAGTGGGAAAAATTTTTCACCCGGTTTGACCAATAATTAAAGGTATTAAATAAAGTCAGTTTACAAAACTATCTTCACAACTCCGGATTAATTCACATGACAAATTTAACGAGGTCTTTGACCGCACGTTTAGAGAATGGATACTGTAGCATTACTGTAATAAATTATGGACTAATTAGGCTCGTTAAATTCGTCGCACAAAGTTACACTCATCCCTAAAAAGATTTTGCAAATAGACTTCATTTAATACTCCATGTATTTTTTTCGAAAATAAAAAAAACACGGCCAGGCAAATTCAAGGCGCATATGCGCCCGTACAGATCAGACTCCGCCGCACCTACGATCCTGGCATGAAACAGAAGGTCGCGTTCGGCTGCTTGAAACGGATTCATGCATGCTGATTCTGACCACGGTCTAGTGAGTCATAATAAACTCATAATATCATCAAGGCATCAACGGGGACGCGTACGTCCGTGCCAGCCTGCACGACACATGTTTCAGTCACAGCAGCCTGAACGAGATGCCCGTTTGGGAAATCGGCGAGAGCGCGTGACAGACCAATGTGAGAGTCAGGAGCATCTCGAGCTCAGTAATCCTAGGACGCACCAGGCGTGGCTTTTCCGTTCTGAATCCGAGCGAACGGAAGCTGCGCAACACTGGCTCATCGCTAGATGCCACGATCAGGTGGCGGGCCGTGCGATTAGGCCGGCGAGCACGAGTCATGTAGGTCGCGGGAAAGCGCGGCCGCCGGCCGGTCAACCAGCCGCCGCCGCTCGACGCTAGCTTTTCCTCCACCCGCACCCGGCGACGACTTCGCTTGGATTGGTATAGGGGGTTGGTCGCTCTGATGTCGCTGCCGGCTGTTCCCACGCGGAGGGAGAAAATCGTCGAAACAAGGCCCAAAATTGCACGTCGGCCCAGTGTCGACACTGACGATTTAGGACGGATTCACTGGGCCCCTAAAAAATAAGACATCGGGAGATATATTGCTACAGTATCAACAGTCGGCTCTATTTGGTTCCGAGGGCTTATTATAAGCCCCATAAGCCCCTCGTATAGAGAGACGTATAATAAACATAAAAATTTGTTTTGTTCTTTAGACTCGTATAGTGAAAAGTTGAGTGATTCTTGTAGAGTTCATAATAAGCCTCAAAAGAGGCGTATGGGTTATAAAAGACTTATAAAAATAAGTCCCTATAAGCCCCTCCTGTTTGGTAAAAAAGAGGCTTATTTCCAAACCAAACAGGGCCTTAATAGTCCGTTACTGATGTGGAGAAGATACGGAGAAGATTAAGCTAAGAGAAAAAAGTGATTGTTTCACTCATTACTCTTAAGAGCTGAAATTTAGGGCCACATATGAGTTATTGGTATCATATATCTTATAATATTTCTTTCTTTGTACTCATAAATAAGAGATATGTTATTTCTATGATAGAACTAAAGCGAAAATATATTATACAGATTGTTTGTTAGGTCGTCTCAAAATTACACATAATACATTAGATCGGCTATTAGAGACATCATGGTTTATGATGTGGCTATCTGCTACCGGATGTGGCTAAGGACAAATATATTGCTGTCGTCTAATAGACGATCTTATATATTGACACGTAATTTTGATATGACTTATCAGATAACCTACACAATATGTTTTCGTTTTGGTTGTCTCTAGTAATACCATATCTATTAGTTTGTGGGTAAAAAAAGAAATATTATGACTTATACGGCAATAATAATTCATACAGTGGTAGGGAACTTGTTTCATAGTTCTAAAATTTAACTCATGATGTAGTTGTTTTGCGTAATCTGACCTCATTCTCTCATCCATATCAGCGAAAATCTGACAATACATTGCATGAGACGACCTATTAGACTGCTCATGTGTAATAATATATCTGTCCTAACAACAGTATGCCATCCCACCAAAAGCATCTCCACTTCAAGTACCTGAGAGAGTCACCCGGTTCCTAGTAACCCTAACCGGTGATAGCGATAACGAGGCAAGGATATCAAAGCTTGTCCTCTAATCCATATGTACATAACATTTGCCATTTGTGTATGATTTTTTTTCCTATTGATTTTGAATTACAACTTTTATGACAAATTGCATACATGGGTAAACTTTGGTTTTTGCCAGGTTTTAAAAATGTTCAAAACTTCATAGTATATTTTTGAATGAATATTTTTCTTTTTCCACAAGTTGAAAACAATGGATAATACAACCCTCAAAAGGTACTACGGGTGTTTTCTTCTGGGTAAATTGGATAGCTGTCTTGTGTGCATGAGCTGTAAGAAGAGACAAGAAGATGAAGCTTGACCATCCAATGATGGACCAACACTAAAAGAAGAAAAAGCCAAAGCCAGCTAAGAAGAAGAAGACACGTGTAAAAAACAAGCTCCAGAAGGCAGCAAGTGCTCCCACCAAGTGCGGTTAGGAGCTTGAAAGATTGACTTGGCTTTGAACAATATTAGTGAATTTCTGTTTGATAATGCCAATGGAGTCACCTATGAGAGTGACCTATGTGTTATTTGTTACTTTTGTTTGATCTTTGTGAACTGTCACTGAAGTCAGTCACCCGTCAGTCATGAACCATATGTTACTTCTGTTTAATATCGGTTCTATAATCTATTGATTTTCATCACTTGAATTCTATCAAGTACTTCTGTTAGTTCAAATTACAACTAAAAGATTGCCAAATTCAGCTCTAATAGGATACAACTTCATATCAAATTTACAATGTCACCAACATGTTCATATTGTCAGTACAATATTATATTCACTTCCACATACCAGACACTAACATGCATACCGCTACACCTACAAACACAACCACTGCAACTGCATGCACCGGTTCAGAATCCTTCTTTTCCTGCTTGGCCTCACATATATGCATCTTCAAGTTCCAAATCTCCCCTAGAACCACGTCAAGTTGTTGCTTCATGTGACCAACTTGCTGCTTCACCTCACCAATTTGCTGCTTGAGCTCACCATTGTCATCTCTAAAGCACCAAGCTTGTTCCTCAAAGCGGTCTTGCTCTGCATCTAAACCATGCAGGTACATCTTGTACTGCACCTCCGACAGGATAAATCTACATGTACGCTGTGCTGGAAAAATGGCCCATGTAAAGACCCATTTATATAATTCCAAAGCAAGAGTGCATGGCACATATAGTCTCATACTGCTAGTTCAGGTTGGTGCAAACCAACTTAAACAGAAAATCTCTCTCATGTTACTGAATGAGCAAAGAAATGAGAGAATGTGATTGATTTACACAACGCGCACGCGCACCTAATAGCATCCTTTTTGCATAAACGAACGCGTGACTTGTGACTTGCGACGCAGCAAGCAACCAAGTCAAGTTGGTGTAAACCTTTTGCCATCTGCGTTAACTATTGACAATGGTTATTAGAAGAGTTAAGTACATAGTCAATATCATTATCCTGAGTTAACTGGATGGTTACTACTACCAATTAGTGGAGCATCATTATAGTGGAAACAACCAACGGAGAGCCTCCATCTCCTCTATAAAAGGTCATGCAGACGTCCAGGAAACACACGTGAAATCCCAATGATTCTCCTTTTCTACTTCTTCCATTCCTTTTGATGATTTTTCTATGGTACTGAGCTGTTGGATGCTCGGGATCTCACCGTCTCTTCTCCTTGGTGTGCACTGAGGAGGGTGAGTGGAATCTCTGAGTCCTTGCCGT
Source organism: Echinochloa phyllopogon (assembly GCA_033239725.1). Lineage (NCBI taxonomy): Eukaryota > Viridiplantae > Streptophyta > Magnoliopsida > Poales > Poaceae > Echinochloa > Echinochloa phyllopogon. The sequence continues at coordinate 23,256,301 of BTCW01000012.1, forward strand.
CGTGAAGCATGCACGAGTGGCGGCAATAAGGTTTCTAGCAGCGCAAATGCGCGACTGCTCCGATCGACTACATTCTACGCTGCTTCATCTTCGTTCCGCACTGCGTTGAGATTCTTTGCCGCATGTCTACACGAGGAGGGGAGTGCTAACTAGTAAGTCCGTAGATAGGAGGTAGTTCAGCTTTAGGCTTTGTAATCTCTATAATTTTTACTTGTTGGCCAGCAATATCTGTGGATTATGCGGAATTAGTTCTATTCTATATGAATTTAGTTTTAGGTAGCATAGATGTAACCTTATTTCACTCAATATGTTTCAAATTAAAATCTAGTAAATTTAAACGCATACTTCTAACAATCCAGAAATCTTATTTATGCGTTTATTTTAATTTAGAAATGGCCGGTGCTTCGCTGCTTCGGATGCAATGAAACCTGAGAGGTTTGCTAGTAGGCAAAACTTCCGTAGATGGCAGACTAGAGTTAAATTTTGGCTCATGTCTATGGGACTATGGTGGGTAATCGACCCAATGGTGTCATTCATGGTTGAGCAGATTACTGTCTATCCTAGTGCGAGATATACTGCACTTGGATGTATGACCTTGTTGTCCCATCAACTCTATAATTTATACATGAATTACATAGATCCCATAGAGTTGTGGAGTGCACTTGAGAGCAAATTTGCGGTCTCAGAAGGTGGCCACTTACTCTACTCTTGTGAGTAGTTCTATGACTACAACACTGACGCTGCAAAGTCCATAGTTGCACAAACGCATGAGATGCAACTACTGGTTGGGGAGATCACAAGTTTGGGTTGTCTTTTGCCGGGCAGGTTTGTGGCAGCATCCATTATTGCGAAACTCTCTACATCATGGATGGATTATGCCACAAGCCTGAAACATAAAAGAGAGGATATCTTCACTAAGGATCTTGTGATAGCCCTCGATGTGGAAGAAAAGGCATCGAGAAAGGATGCTCCAGGAACACGAGTGTCTTTGTAATCTCTAGAATTTTTACTTGTTGACTGTCTATATCTATGATTATGTGCAACCATTTTTGTTTTTCAATGCCAGTATGAATTCAGTTTTGAGCATGATAGATATAGCCTTGTCTCATTCAATGTCTCAAATTAAAATCTGGTAAATTTAAACGCATACTTCCACCACGTGGGTCTTCTTACGTCAAGAAACTAACCCTAAGAACATCTCAAAATCAACATTAGAGATAGAGACACCCAATTAACCCACGAAAAATCTCCACTCACCTTGATGTTGTTAGGTCTCACTTGTGGAGAACCTCGTCTCGTAGGTGTCGCGTTGCTTCCTCCGAATCTTAATCACATCTGGGGTAGTTTTTAACCATCCCATCGATACCATTTTTGTTAACTCACCATGTATAATTAGCGGGACCTCCTAATACCTCTCAATGACCATAATAACACTCGTAGTGAATAGTGCATTGTGATAATAACAGGCTGATTTCCTCTTTCTAACCTTATTCCAAGCTATCTGCTAGTCTCCTCCAAGGTATTTATTAGTCTGAACTCGTACTGCAGTTGGTGAACTACTGCACGAACCAGCTGTATCGATAGTGTCCATCAGCATTAAACAAAAATTGCCAGTGAACTACTGTGCTGCGCACGAACCAGCGGTACAATGCAAGTTTACAAAGTCACTCGCTAATAGGCGTACCAGACTGAGAAATACGCTCGATTAATCGGTCGTGGATCTATTAGTCGTGAACTAATACGCTTTGCTTGAGGCCCAATAGATCCACGACTAATTTGCTCAAATCTGACAGACAGAAATTGCTTGATTAATTAATCAACCATCAAAGTTTAAGATCTACGATAATCATAGATCTAATTTTGTACCAACCAAAGATTCGGTGCTGTTGAATGTTCTACAAACAAATCTTTTATTATACTGTCACTACTATAAAGCTTCACGAAGAAGTGATGGGAACTCATGTGTAAACAACGTATAGCTGAAGTTCCAATATAAAGTAACTGCAAGTAAGGGGAAAAAAAGTTGAGGCTTCAAATTTGTTCAATTTTCTAATGTCATGTACATATCCACCACGCCTACGTTTTTTCAGATAAAGGAAAGTATTCCGGCTTCACCTTTCCTGAATGGGAGGATCAGACAAACATTATTACACATCATAGTTTCATGCTACTCGAGCATGCATCAAAACCGCACACACACACAAAAATCAAACATCAAGCCGTAAACCAAAAGTCCATCCATGAGAAGAAAAGAAGCGAAGGGTAGCCATCTCCAAGTTTCGGCCGACCGAGATCAAGATTTCCTGGTCTTGTTCTCTTCGCTGCAACTTGGCCCATAGCCGAAGCCAATATGTCCCTCTAAATAGAACCTGCAAAAAAAATTTCGGCTGACATTTATCAAAAACCACATCATTCCTATTTAACCATATCGCCCAACATAGAGCTGTTGCTCCTGTCAATAAGTATAGATTTGGATTACACCCCCCTTGTTTAACCCAATTACCAAATAAGTCATGAGTATTCTTTGGTGAAGCAATTCCAAATACTATATGTGTTGCTCTCCACAGAAATTTAGCAAAGAAGCACTTAAAGAAAAGATGGTTAATAGTTTCAAACGAACTGCAGAAACTGCAGTATCTGTTTCCTTTCCAATTTTTCCTAGCTAAGTTATCTTTAGTTAGGATAACCCCTTTCTTTAAATACCACATGAAAATCTTAATTTTCAGATGTAGTTTTGCCTTCCAAATTTCTTGTGTGACTTTAACACCACTATTGATCAGGTATTTGTACATCGAGTGAACTGAGAAACTCTTGTTTTTATTAAGAGCCCACCTAAACATATCCCTGTCCCACTGAAGATTTATAAATAAAATATTTGCCACTAAGTTGTGCCATTCTATTAGTTTGTCACCCACCAATGATCTCCTAAAGGAAACATTTAAAGGGTTTGAACTAAAGACCTCTGCCATAGTAGCATGTTTCTTACGCACAATATTATATAAGTTTGGATATTTGGTCTTAAGAGGCTGTTGCCCAATCCAAGTATCCTCCTAGAATCTAGTTTGCATCCCCGAGTTAACTTCGAAGCTTCCTAATTTAAGAAAATTCTCCTTGATACTCACAAGACCTTTCCAAAACTGGGAATCATCTGGCTTTTTGTATACTTGGCCTAGTGGTTTATCTTTTAGATACTTGTTCCCGAGGAGTTCTTGCCAGGTTCCCTCCTCATTGCAAAGCTTGAACAACCATTTACTTAGAAGACATTTATTCAGAATGTCTAGATTCAGAATACCTAATCCTCCCTGGTCCTTTGGTTGGCATAGTACTTCCCATTTTGCTAGTCTATACTTTTTTTATGCTGACCATATTGCCAAAAAAAACCTAGATCTATAGTAATCCATCTTTTTTAGAATTTCCCTTGGGACCTTAAAGAATGATAACATAAACATAGGTAAACTGGACAATACCGAATTTATCAGCACTAATCTTCCTCCTACCGATAACATTTTACTCTTCCAGCCACTTAGCCTTTTCTCAAATCTTTCCTCTATGAATTGTCGGTCTTTGTTATATAGTTTCCTAAAATGCATTGAGATGCCAAGATAGCGAAAGGGACATGAGCCTATTTTACAACCGAATAATTGTGAATATAGGTGCTCACATTCCTTCGCCTGTCCAAAGCATACAATTTTGCTCTTGTGGAAGTTAATTTTAAGACCCGATAGTTGTTCCAACATACAAAGTAACAACTTCATGTTCATTGCCTTCTCAATACCATGATCCATAAAAATTATTGTATCATCCGCATACTGTAAGATAGACAATCCATCTTGTACTAGATGTGGAATTACTCCATTGATCTGGCCATCTACCTTGGCCCTATCAATAATGATCGCTAGCATATCCACTACTATATTAAATAGAATGGGAGACAGCGGATCACCTTGTCTTAAACCCTTCTTAGTCTGGAAATATGGTCCTGTCTGGTCGTTAATCTTAATCCCAACGTTCCCCCCTTTTGTAAACATTTCAATCCAATCACACCATATTTCAGAGAAGCCTTTCATCCTTAATGCTTGCTGTAGGAAATCCCATTTGACTTTGTCATAGGCTTTTTCAAAATCTATTTTAAACACTATGCCATCTTGTTTCTTAGTATGTAACTCATGTAGTGTTTCGTGTAGTATAACCGCCCCCTCCATAATATTTCTGCCAGGTAAAAATGCAGTTTGCGATGGTTTGATAGTTCTGTTGTCTATCTTTGAGATTCTGTTTGTGGCCACTTTAGTGAATATTTTGAAACTAACATTCAACAAATAGATAGGTCTATATTGTTGAATTTGTGCCGCATCACTACTCTTTGGTAGTAGAATGATAGTTCCAAAGTTCAAACTATGCAAAGGTAAGTTGTCTTTGTGGAATTCCTCAAATAGAGCCATCAAATCCTTTTTTATTACCTCCTAGAATACTTGATAGAAATCAGGAGGAAATCCATCAGGACCTGGAGCTTTATTATGTTCCATTTGAAATATCGCCTCTTTTACTCCAGCTTCTGTAAATGTGGCAGTAAGGATAGCATTTTCCTCACTTGAAACTTGTGGGATGTCATCTACCCACACCTCGTCCATGGACATATTGTTCAAGTGTTAGAACCCTCTGAAAGAGTGAACCTTGCTTATATGAAACTGAACATGAATCGATTTTTGAACATCATGTTTATTTGAATTCTCAAAAAAACATAATGTTCATTTAGATTCTCTGAACATATATCCCGACCCCGAGCTGTTCATGATTATAACGCCCAAAATTTTTAAGAGATGTTCTTTCTTAATTGGACTCATGGGTACACATATTATTAGCTGATCCTGAAAGGTCCTGGAAAGCCGAAACGCCCCCGCGTCGTCCTGTCGGGTGGCTCGGGCGGCAACCAACCCCCACCGTCGCAGCCCTCCAGGCCCCCTCCCTCCACCTCGCCGCCGCCTGAGCCGGCTACCGGAAGCCCGCACAGTTGCGAGGAAGGCGGCGGCGGGGCCATCTTCTTTCCCTCCGGCCTCTTACCGTCCGCAGAATCGACTTTCTGATGGTGGGTGGCGGCGCATCTCCGACGAGCTGCACCCGGATTTGCGGCTCTCATGTCAGATCCATGTCTCTGTTCGCTGGATCCGGTGACCCCATGCTCGGATCTGGTGTGCCCGCGATGGATTCGTCGGCAGCCGCGGATGTAACCGGCGGGCGTGGTGGCCTGTTGCGGCGGATGCCGGCAGTGAATGGCCTGCGGCTGTGTCCTGCGGGGTAGCCGCCGCTAGTGGTAGACCGGGGGCAACGCGCGGGTGAGGGGGAGGGGGGCTGCGGCGACCGCATCGAAATGGGAGTCGTAGACAACCACGTCGGGCTGTCACCGGCGGTCGTGATGAGGCTGTTCCCTAGGCCCCATCCCCCATACTCCATGGTGGCGGCGGTGGCCAGCCGATGCCGCGCGCCTAGGGCCCTTGGTGGCAGCTGTTGTGGCCGGCCGGCAACGGATTCGGCCTCGCCATGGCCGCTACATGCTTGATGGGGCCCTAAGTGGTTCTTGGCAGTCGCTGTGGTGGACGGCCGGCAACGTTTCTAGTCCCAGTAGCTCACCGATTGGGGCAGCTCGGCTCCTGCTGTCAGCTGAAAATTGGTGGTCATCGGTGGTGCAGGTCCTCAGGTGAAAGCCATGCTCAGTCTTCGACTGTAACCGGCGACGACGGTGTTCATGTTCATCATTTCCCTTCTTGAAGGTGTTGCCATGAAGACCTCAACCTCCAGGGATTCCCGGTGAAAACCAAAGAACCAATGCTGGTTCGAACGGCAGCATCATATCCTATCCTCTTGGGGCGTCGTTTTGATGTCCTTCGGATGACAACACTAGGGTGGGATTGGAGGTATGGTGGTGCCTGAGGTGCCTCAATGTGCTTGAAGTGGGATTATTGTGTTGCATGGTAAAGATCGACTTAGTGCGATGTCTATGCGACAAGAGATCATCAGTACCGAAGCAAGGATGAAGAAAAAACATAGAAATTTAAAGCTTAGTCTTTTTAGGTGTCTTTCTTAGTTTTTCATTTCCTTGTTGTTTTGTTTTCTTCAGTTTTGAGGCTTGAGTCTAAGTACTCGTGTATCTGCTTCTGACTATATGGTTAGAGTAGTTTCTTTATGGTCGTAGACACTCACATATGAATGTTAAAGACCGGATATTTTCCTTAATCTAAAAACATATTATTAGCTGTATCTTTCTACTACATGCTCTTCTGCAAATGTATATTAGAACTAATTAAGAGGTATCCCTTATCCGTGAGATGAGCGTAGTTCAGTTATTTATTATGTATCCTGTGATCTAACTTGTCTACTCAGGTTTGAATCTTTCGATTCAGCATGAATACTTCTATTTTACAGTTAACTAGTTTTCCATTGGTAAGCGACATGTTACCAACATTGAATATCAACCTAAGATACAATGTTACAAATTACGGGCTATAGAATTTAGCGGAGTACTTCTAAAAAAACTATAAGGGCTATAGTGTAGCTATAGCGGAAGCTATAGCATTTAGCTGTATGCAAAAAAACTATCAAAATTTAGTCCTAAATATTACCAATTTTATGATTTCCAACTCATATTTCGTAAGTACATGCAAACATTAGTGAATATATAAGGAAATGAGCCACAATTCACAAGATATATCATAAATCATACCTTGTTGTTCATAAATCACAAGTATATAAGTTCATAAGTCAAACATAGAGGTGTTAGCGGAGCTAAGCTATTGAATTTAGCGGGGTTATTTCATGATATAGAGTTAGCGGCATTAGCGGTAATATTTACAATATCGACATTTGTCTCAAAAAGCTATAGCGGGCTATTTGCAACCTTGCTAAGATATATATATATAAAATAACCTGCTACTTCGGTTGATAGCTAACCACACCCCTATTGCAGTTCTCCACCCTCTGTATGGCCGTCCGATCCACGATCAGGGGCTCATCCGCCACACTTTTTGCTGCCGTGCATAGCATGCTGATGGCGGTAGATGCCTCACGCGTTATCTCCGTCTCGTGGAGATGCGGTGAGATTGGGACCACCAAAGTCAAATTATTCTCGCATTATTTGAAGCAGTGTTTCGTTATTTTTTCTTGGGCTCGTGCACCGCCATATTTAGTCAGTCCCCCCTCCCCCCCTCTCTGACACACACCATAACACATTATTTTTTCTTGGACTTCAGAAGCTATTGTTCACTAGATTACACGTCGAAACAGATAGAGCATAACAAACTGCTTTTTTATATTGTATCATCTCAACACTCTGTTAGAAACAAGAGAACCTCCAAACATTACACTCAAATCATACTTATTTTATTTATTCTATATCTACAACTAACTTTCTGAATAAATAAACAAGTCTAATAAAGCATGGCCAGCTGCAGACTCATTTTTGCCAACAATTTTGTCATTTTGCTTGTGGTCCAAAGGGTGTATGCATTGCTATGCATACCTCCCTGTGGTCACTGGCGTTCCTCTCGATGCAGTTTGGAGGGAACCTTAATTGTTGTTGGCTCATACATCACAGACAAGTATATGAGTGTCAGTCTGTATGCATTTTTTTCATGTACTGTTCTCCCCTTTTGTGCACAGATAGAGACCAATGCATCTGTGCCTAGGAGGCACACACTCCCTCTTCTACTCCTACATTTTAACATGGCAGGAACACTCTAGCTAACAGTGTACAGTGGAAAGGCATGCAGCAGCCCCAAGATCCGTGTACAATTACGCAAGTTATTTTTAACAAAGCTACTATTATTGTGCCTATGAATCTTTTCTTTCATGAGTCTTCATCCATAGACCCAAGCAGAATTTCGTTTTCACGTGAAGTTAGGATCCAGCTATAGCACATACAGAGAAAAAGAATTGATACAGCCTGTTATAAATCCTGAGTTAACTTCATTTTTCCCGTTTCTAGATTCTTGCCATTTTCATTTATAAATCCTTTCATCCAATGGGACATCATCCTTTTTTTCAAGTGCCATGCAGTAGTGCTAGAACTGTATTCAGAATTTCAGATGTGATTATGAAATAGAGTACTCATCTTTTTTACAGTAGGTTCACGTGAATGAAAGAGAGAGAGAGAGATGGCAGCCTGGCAGCTTGCAGGAGCTCCCTGCAGCATGCATATGCAGCCAGGGGCACTGGATCGGCCTGCTGGTTTCCCATAGCAAAACAAAGGGCGCAGGTAAACTAAATTAAAGAACTCATCACAGTACTAATTCATGTATCCAGCCGCAACGCAAAACACGAACCACGGCCCTTCGCCGTCAGCTTGCTCCCGTGCTCCCGGGAAATCTCGCAGGACAGATGACACCCTATCTGTGATGCGGGTAGCTACCAGGCATAGGTGAACAGTTACCCCTGTTGACAGATGGCAGCCAGCTAACTACATCGCGACCTATACAGTGCTGGCTGCCACAGTGCCACTGTAACGTACCTACATACAGTACTAGCTAGCTCTAGATAGTTAGCTTGCTTTGACTCGTTAGAGTGTAGAGACGATCCATCTAGATCTTGGATCGAGCCCGGAGAGCAACGTAACAATGGCAGGAGATGGATGGGTGGGGGGCATCATTTGGCATACGATGATGCTATTTGGAAACGCGCTGGCCGACCTTTGGAGCAGCTGGTCAATGGAGATCCTGCTGGGCGTCAGCTTCATCACGCAACTCGTGCTCACCTTCTTCGCCGGGTTCCGTTGGCGCGGGGCCTCCGACTCCTTGCGGCACGTCATCTGGCTGTTCTACGTGGGCGCCGACTACGTGGCAACGACCGCCCTCGGCCACCTCTCCGTCAGTGGCACTTCCGGCGAGCGGCGGCTCGTCGCGTTCTGGGCGCCCTTCTTCCTGCTGCACCTCGGCGGCCCCGACAGCATCACCGCCTACCAGCTGGAGGACAACCAGCTGTCGGCGCGCTACGTGCTCGAGCTCGTTCTGCGGGTGGCGGGAGCCCTGTACATCGTCTACAAGTCCATCTCCGGGAGCGGGAGCTGGGCCTTGGTCCCGGCGGCCTGGTTGATGCTTCTCGTCGGCGTGGCCAAGTACGTGGAGAAGACGTTGGCGCTACACCGTGCAAACTTGGTCAGCGTCCGGAGCTCCCTCGAGACCCAGCAGCAGCGGCGCCGCGCGAAAGGCGCCCGCCGTCGTCCCCCCAAGCGTGCGATTTTTCATGGGGCCGACGACGACGACGACCTCATAATGCGTGCTCACTACCTGTTCCACATCTGCAAACATGCCATTGTGGATTCCTCCGTTGAGACGATGGAGTCAGACACAACCGACGACGACAGTGCTCGCACTAAAGAGATCCTGTTCCAGCTCGAGTGGAAGAAGCTGTGCAAGGTGATGGAGATGGAGCTCTCACTCATGTACGACTTCCTCTACACCAAGGCCGCGGTGATCCACACGTGGCACGGTTACTGCATCCGGGCCTTGTCGCCGCTTGTCACTGCAGCTGCACTGCTTCTGGTTGAATTCAGCAACCAAGCAGGCAGACGTCATAGGCAGTCGGACGTCGTGATCACCCGGGCCCTGCTGGTCGCCACCTTTCTCTTGGAGACAGCGTCGCTGCTCAGGGCTCTTGGGTCGTCCTGGACCGGCTTCTTGCTGCACTATAGGCTGCCACAGGGTTGGCTTCGCCATGAAGCCTTCTGCGCTAGCCGTTGGTCTCAGTTCCATCGCTCGGTCGCATCTCTTGGTAGGCTCGCCAAGGTGCAAGCTCACCGGAGCTGGTCAGGCAACATGGGGCAGCTCAACATGCTGCAGTTCATCACCCGTGAGCAACCGGGAAAGGAGCAAGAGTTCGGGGGTAACGTAGAGCGCTACGCAGAGACAAAAACCCTTGTGATCCCGCCGGATGTCAAGGAGTTGGTGTTCAGGCGTCTGATGGAGAAGGTGCTTAAATTCAGGGACGGCTTGAAAAGGGATGTGGGCGATACAGGGGGAGCAGCGCTGGAGTTCGTGAAGATGGCAGCCCAATACAGGACGAAGAGGGGGCAAGATGTCCTGGAAGGTAACAATCTGTTGGATCTCGAGTGGAGCCTTGGCGATGAACTCCAACTGGGCATCCTCATCTGGCACATCGGCACCGACGTATACCTCCTCAAGTCCGGTAAGTCCAAGGCTGAACAAGGTTCCAGAGTAGCACTGTATGTTAAGGCGATAACGACGCTGTCCAACTACATGATGTATCTCCTCGCTGTGCGCCCCGACATGCTGCCAGGTCTGGTGACGCGCAAGCTGTTCGAACTGACCTGCGAGGAGTTGACCCGATGTTGGTCAAAGCATGGGGCTGTGCTCACCGACCTACACTCTTCATCTTCCAGTTTCTGCAACAATAATGTTATTAGGAGATTGTTCAAGCTACACAGTGATCGGCGAATATCCGGAAGCCTGAAACAGGAGAATCTTGCCAACATCCTATACGACGATTGGGACTCTGGCGCCGCCGTCAACCCATATCTCTTTTGTGGACTTCAACTGGCCCATAAACTGATCCGCCGGGAAAGATCGGGCAAGGTGAAGGTGGACATGCTGCAATTGATCCTCGAGGTGTGGGTGGACATGCTCTTCTACGCGGGCTACCGTTGCAGCGGCGAGTCCCATGCAAAGCAGCTGAGCCATGGTGGCGAGTTGACAACCATCGCCTGGCTCCTGGCTGAACATGTCGGTCTGTTTGTTGCCAGGAAAACCAGCAAGGTTGAATGGAAAGCGAGAAGAAAGGCAAACATGAATGCTGTATGAATATAATCGTTTATTCGATTCTAGCGTACTGCGTGCATGCTGCTCATCGATTTACTCTCGTCGTTCTATCTATTGTATTATGTCTGCATGTGTGTAACAAATGCTGAATAATAATGTCCAGCCTGTGTGTGTCGATGGAGATCCAGCCCCGGCTTTCCAGCGATTTCTCCTCTCTCTCCGTAAAAAAAGCACTTTATGTTTTATGTATGTACTAAGTCAAACTTTTTAAGTTTAACTAAATTTATAGCAAAAAAATTTATCAACATTTGTGAAATCAAATAAGTATATTATGAAAAATATTTCATGATGAATTTATTGGTACTATTTCGTATTATAAATATCAATATTTTTTATATAAACTTGATCAAATTTAAGAGAGTTTGACTTAGGACAAACCTAAAGCGTCTTCTCGATCTCCTAGGCAATCATGCATCACAAACCCTACATACCCCAGGCGTAATGCATTGTTGGGGTAAGAGTAACTCCAGCAGTCTCCCTAAAGAACCCATAACTTAGATTTAGAAGGCTAAACAAAAAGTTGCACTCCAACACGCTCTCTACCAGACCCCTATTTTAGGGAGGCCTCCAAATTCATTCTTACACCCTCCATTTTTTAGGAGTCTTTAGAAGTTAATTGGAACGAGTTTGAAGACATAAAAATAAAGGAAGCCCCTGTTTAATATTTGAAGAGCCTGATTTAAGGCTATTGCTGAAGTTTCTAATGTTGTAAGGGGTCTGGTTATTCAGATTGATAAACAGCCTACAATATCGTGCAGTGCCCAACAGTACTATGTTACCGGTAGGTTGGTAGCTTGCTGGTTGCTGCTAGCTAGCACTGCGTAGTCGTAGTGTGTAGTATACACAGTCAGGATGCAGTTGACTCCCATCACCCATCGATGAATGAAGTAAGCAGTTGAGCACGAACACGCTGTATCAGCTTATCAAGACGGCAGACAAGACAAGAACTTCAGAGAATCACACAAGTGGGCATGTGCCCGTAAACTCGTTGCATGTGGCAAACGAACAAGCCATTTTCTTTTCTTCTTCAACTTAATGTCGACACCAGAGGGAAGGTGGGCTGAGGATACGATGCTTGCAGGTCGCAGCTTGATAAACAATGCAAAGTTGGATCCAAAGGGATTAGGTGGCGTTGCCTTTTGCGTTGAAAGGGATTGGACGTTAAGTTGACTGACAAGAACGTACTTGCGACACGCACGTTTAATAAAAATTAAGATTGCATAACATATAATTGGACGGAGACCGTGTTGATCATGAACTCGAGATTCTATACTACGGTGGATGGCTTGACGAAAAAATATCTGACAGGTGGGGTCGCTAGGAGGGGTAGCATTTCAATGACTGGTGGGTCCGTCAGCTGTCAAAAGTTTGACAAAAAAAGTCTGACAGATGGGGTCGTAGGAGGGGTAATGTTTCAATGACTGGCGGGCCCGTTGGCTGTCGAAAATTTTAGATCTTTATAGTATAGGTAAGGTACAACCTAAATCAAACTATGTACAGACTATTGTACCATTTGTACGTGTTGTCGGACCTCAGGACCAGCAATCCACCTGGGGGTACCCGAGTGGTTGATTTGTAGGGCGAGGGATCGTCGAGCGAGTAGCTTGATGGTACACAGGTGGCACTGATTTAGACATGTTCAGACTACCCGGAGGTATAATGCCCTACATTCTGTGTCGGTGTTTGTGTTTGTATTGCTGGAACTCGGCCAAGCTTCAGGAAGCAAGGACGAGCGAAGGGTTACATGATGATGTATGGGTTGTTCCTCATGGGGTTGCCCTAGGCCGCCTTATATAGGGTGACGAGTTAGGGTTTACAAGTCGATTTCAATATAAACCTACTGGATTACGACTAAGGAATATATCCGAGTCGTTTATAACAAGATATCCCGAGATATCCGGCCGCGCCACCGGTCGTGTCTTCATCAAGTAGGGGATTCCTTGTGGGCCGCCTAGGGGTCAGCCCACAACCTTGTCAGGCGTGGACCCAGGTCGGCGTATTCTCCTCTGACAGTGGGCCCAGTGGTACCCATATCCCACGTATGCCTGCTTGCATATCTAGTGGTAAGTGACAACGGGTTGATTTGGTGAGTCGTGAGATACTCGAGTCGGCTAATTGCCGAAGACATGAGCCACACACCACCCACGCACAAGGCCGCACGGGGGCTCCTATCCAGCTTCCATGAGCAGATAAGAGACGTGGCTTAGGGTCCAAAAGCAACCCATCAACGTCCTCGACTCCTTCTTCCTCGCTCCGCACAATCGTCGCCCCCGCCCCTTCTGTCGCCGGCCAGGCCGGCAGCTAGCGTGCCGCCACGCCGCCCGCCCACCATCCACCCCCGCCACGCACCCCGCCCTTCCTAATCCGTTGCTCCTCCTCCCCGCGCCGTCGGTCACCGTCCGCTGCCCCGTCCGCGACGCCTCAACTCCACCGCCGGCTGAGCCGCCCCCGCCGCCCCACCCCTTTCTTCTCTAAGGCCGGCGGTCATTGGAGCCCCCACCCTGAAAACCTAACCCTAACCGCCGCCGCCGGCGGCCTTAGCCACCACCCGCGGCCGGCGGCGTTCTCGTCGCCGAGCCGCCCCGCCCGACTCCCGCCCCTTCGCCGGCCAACTCACGCTCCTCCGCCCGCGGCGGCGGCGCCACCCCTCTCTCATGAACGGAGGCGGGGAACGAAGGAGATTGTGCGGCTCATATTAGCCGCACGAATCTCAAACGTTGAAAGTCAACTACTATATAAGGTTTTCGAAAGCTACCTAGGAATCCCGAGGCCGCGCGGGGGAAAGCGCTGCCGCTCGGCCCATGCTCTCGGCCCAATCATCGACACAAGGCCCAAACTTCATATGACAACACCACAACAAGAGGCATATTGGGCCGGATCGGAAAGCCCAACGTAGGCTACTACTGCCGCGGCACGGTTCGTCCACCTCACTCGTCCGCACGGCGTCGTCGCCCCCGTCTCGCGCTGTGCTACCGCCGGCCATCGCGACACCGTCCTGCGCTCCTCCGACCCCCACCCCGCCGCGAACCCGTCCGCCTCTCGTGATGGTAGGCGACCCCATCTCCCGCCTTCCTCATCCTCCGCTCTCTCTCTCGCTCTACCGCGGGCGCTCGCGGCACCTGCCGGTTTCGTGATCTGCCCCGATCCGTCGCTCCGGCATGGGGGTCTGGGCGGCGTCGTCTGAAGATGCCTCCGCAGAGATCCAGCCTTTGTGGCGTGCTACCTCTTTCTCCCCGCTCTCCTGTCACCAGATTGGATTAGTCTTGTACTCTTGTTTCTATATGCTCCAGGCACGATGGGATCTGCGGCATGGGGTGGGGGTGGCCTCGATTTGTTGGCCGTTGATGGTAATAGGGCTGAACCTTTATTGGTGCAGGAGACCTGCCCATCGGTGAAGAACATCCTCTTGCTGGACTCCGAGGGGAAGCGCGTGGCCGTGAAGTATTACAGCGATGACTGGCCCACGCTCTCGGCGAAGTTGGCCTTCGAGAAGTCAGTCTTCGCCAAAACCCAGAAGGCTAATGCTGGGACGGAAGGTGATTTGCATCTGATTCTCTTATACGGCAGGAGCTGTTCTGTATTGATGATGAGAGCGTTACTGTGTTTGCTTGTAATAGTCCAAAGTATGTGATTACTATCGTCTCATAAGGAGCTCATGAATCTGATACATGTAATTGCTACAATCCATTCTATGCCACGCCAATGCCGGTCAAGAATGCTTAATATATACACTGTCATTGACTGATTACGAATTGCTCTAGGTAGTTAATTAACTCAACGGAATATGACTCTCTGCATTCATGGGGATGTGTTATATCCTGAGAGGGTAGAGCCACTCTTTCAATGTTAAATAACACCATTATTTTTTTTTGGTCTAGGAACCTGTTAATTCTGGTGGCTATGCATTTTGTTGTCAATGCAATAATATTATTGATTGCTTATTTCACACAGTTTATGTACAAAATTACAAATCATCTGCTTGTTTTTATGTTTTTCATGTTCTCCCTGGCCTTAAACTTCTGTTGAAGCACTGGTTTTACTACTTCCCACTCACACCACCAATCTGAAAATGAACTTGATCCAACTTTATATCTACTGGCCTTAATTTCTCCTTAAACATGTAGATTTAACTGTCTAAATTTTCTGTCCGTTTCTTCAATTATGTCATATTGTATTTGTTTTTCTTTAACAGCTGAGATTGTAATGTTTGATGGTCAAATTGTGGTATACAAGTTCATCCAAGACCTGCACTTTTATGTTACTGGAGGAGAAGAGGAGAATGAGCTTATTTTAGCATCAGTTCTTCAGGGATTCTCTGATGCTGTTGAACGACTTCTCAAGTTATTCTCTCTCAATTAAAGTTTATCCTTTCAACCACTGTTTGTTCTGATGCTCTTATGTTAATGTTGATTGCATATGAATTGTGTTTCCAATCTTGGTGGTTTCAGAAACATGGTCGACAAAAGAACAGCACTCGAGAATCTGGACCTGATCCTATTATGTCTTGATGAAATTGTTGATGGAGGGTAAAGCCTTATCTTATTATGTGATATTAAGAGTTCTTTTCTTGCTCCCTGTATTGTGTACATTTATTACCATTCCATTGCTCTGAAATCACATGACCGTCATCTCCCCTGTTTGACTTTTTGAGTGGGCCATGCAAATGGAATTCTATTAGGCCTCTATTTTCATTGTAAATGGTTGGATTAACGGGATAAAAGGTTTAGTAGCCTGGTGTTCTGTACTCCAACCATGCTTCTAGCAGTGTGAAACAATTGATACTTGAAACAATGGCTAGCTAAAGATGTTCACAAAACAAAACATCCTTTTCCCATTGTTTGGTTTGAGCTGGAGCATTGTATATATTTGATTTCGAGGAGTGAGGTCTTGAATCCATTACTGCAGCTACAACAACCTTAGCTCTACCTCAATGTGACTTAAATAACCCCAATAATGTCTGAAATATAAAAAATGAGTCGACAATTCTGTGTCAAACTTAGAGATATGAAATTGTTATAAAGGATTATTTGCTCCATTATTATATTATACTTATTAATTTTCTTGAATGGTTACACAGGATTGTACTCGAAACAGAAGGAAGAGAGATAGCTGAAAAGGTTACGGGTCATGGATTGGAGAGTGCTTCATCAGCTGAGCAGGTAGGCTGCAGCTGCATCCACTTCAATTTTGAACTGAACTAAACTTTTTGGTTGCTTTTAATTTACTAGCTATCGTTTTCCGTGCAGACTTTAGTCAATGCCCTAACACAAGCAAGAGAGCACTTGGCCAAGTCTCTTCTCATGTGATGCTGTGCTGTCCATTTTGGGGTGAAGATGGAGTATCATCCTATTAGCTATGTTTCAAGGATAATACATTCTTTTAGCATTTGAGAATGAAATTTCTGAAATCTATTGATGTGTAAAATGACTAGTTGCTACCAACATTCTCTGGATGTTCAGTTTTGTAAGCCTGCGAAGTTGTGTAACGTGATTGTTCTAATTTTGGTTGGTTCAGTTCCTGGTCCTTTGACATGTTGCTGTTTGACACCCAAAATAGTATGTTTATGGAGATAACTTGGCATGTCCTACCTTAACGAAGTAGGGCTACAGTCTTCAAGATTGTACTAATTTCTCGCCGAAACCAACATTATCAGAGCCAAAATTCACCTTACAATTTTGTATCCACTGTTTAATATTAATGGGGGTGCAAAAAGCACAAGACCAAAAACTACGAAGCTCACGGTGTCTACTCGCCGGCGGTGACATGCTGACACAGGTCATCTCTTTGCTTGACTGCATTGTCATCTGCGACGTTGCTGAACTGCTGCTTGTAACCATGGTCATGGTTGCCCGCAATCAGCATGTCTTTGCTCAGAGTGCCTTCCATGTCTATGATGATGTTGGTGATCAAGCAGCAGACGAAGATGATCCTCGGCAGCCGGTGCTTGTCAGGCCTCCACAGCTCTCCCTGGATGACTCGCCACCTCCCCTTGAGCGTCGCCAGTGCAGTCTGCACCACCGTCGCGGCCGCCTTATGCCTCTTGTTGAATTCTGCCTTGGCTGCAGGGAGACCCTGTCCTTGGTATGGGGTCATCAGCCAGGGAAGCAGAGGGTAGCTTGAGTCTCCAACAATGTATTCCCTGACCGCTGAACCTCCAGGAAGCACCATTTGCCCATCCAGCCTGACGCCTTTCTCACACAGCCTGTACAGGCCTGAAGTGCGCAGGATGCAGGAGTCATCCATGCTCCCAGGCCAACCACTGACAATGTCTCTGAACCTCATGTCGGCATCGACAACGGCCTGCAGCACCATGCTGTTTTTGTTCTCATTGTCCAGCCAGACCTTGCTGTTCGGCTGAGCTGAGGAACACATGAGGATGTGTATGGTGTCAATGGCGCCGCAGCAGTTTGGGAGGCCATAAATCTTCTCAAATCTTGCCTTGATGGTTGCTATCTCCTCAGGGGTTGGCCACTTCAGGTGACAGATGGCACGCTCCTCCATGGACTCGATGAACCGCCATGTGATGTTTGAGATGGCTGAGTGATTCATGCCAAACCATATTCCTATGTTCTGCAGTGACTCCCCAGTTGTCAGCCTCATCAGAGCCACCGCGACCTGGTCCTCCACGTCTAGGATCGTCTTGTCACCAAACCTGAAGTTTCTGAAACCATATGTCTTCGTTGTCAGGTCTTTCTTAACAAGTGAGCAGATGTAGTCGAAGGTCTTTCTTGACATCCTGAGGACAGACTCTATGGTCTGATATTCTCTTGGAAAAGAGGAATGTCCTGTGGGAACAAAAAAAGGAGGATGTAGTATTGTTACTAAGCAAATACAGCATACATATGTTATGCACCAGGAACATGAGGGCTCTATTCTTCTTAATATAATGAAGCACAGTTCTCCTGCGTCTTTCGAGAAAAAAAACATGAGGGCTCTATCTACGGACGCTGAAGAATTTAAAATTTCGAGAAAAGGATATCTATCAGAAAATGCTAGAACAACATGTTTTATAACTAGAGTAACAAAAATGATAATGGCTATGCAACTATTAAGCAATCTAAAGAGTAACCATTTAAGCACAATAGGGTATATACGCATGCAGCATTTTCCAACAAAATCAATGTTTAAGGCAGACAACTGTTGAATATAACATACTCCGTACATATCTAGATAAGTGCATGAACTTGATGATATAATTCCTTTTCATAAATTTGCCTGAGAACATGCTGGAGGTTTTTCTTCTTCTTGAGCACACATAAAAGATATATGCATGCCTTGGAACCAAAACCTGACGAGGATACAGTTTCAGGTTTAACCCCTCACATAGCCATTCAATGAAACTCTATTTCGAGTTTCAGGCTCAAATTTGTAGAAGTCGATGAGGCCATTTAATTTAATATCTGAATTACCCTACTAACGCCTGGCATATCTTTGAAAAATCATTTTCTAACAATAAATGAGTAAATGGCTGCACAGGGTGTAGTAGGCATTCTGAGCATAAGATCTAACATCTGTAGAGTTGTGGTATATATCCTCCTGCATATTCTAGAATAGTAAAAGAATTGTGGTCTCCAATAATCTTCTTAAAAAATAAAGGACATCATTCTAGACAAACTTCCTGTGGTTGCCACAATTGGTCTCTGAACTTGACTAAGCCACACCAAACACTGAGGAGATATTCCAACAATAGAGCAATAGGATATTGAAATTATCAGATTGCACTACAATTCTTCATTTAAGCCCATTTGGCCATTTGCCGAAGATCCACTCACAATACCTAAGCCCCAAATTTCTTGCGAACGATGACTAGTATCTGCATGTTCTCCAAGTACAACGCTGGGGACAGTACTAGAGAACTCGAGCTATTAATGCTTGTATAAACCACACCAATGGACTCCAAAATTGCCACTTCAAAAAGCATACCCAGACTTTAGCAAAAGCTTAAAGAATAACAAACCACCAGTAACAATCATATTCATACCACTAATAGTTATGAATGGCTTTCAGTTTGCAAGATTTCCCCCCCTGTAAACAACCGACCATGTAATTGGGAGAACCTATTCATAAGGCATAACAAAACATCTCCAATACTTTCATGATAGCACAAAAATAGTGATAGAATTTCAAACAGCAAAATCACTGTTGGGATTTTCAGTCAGTAGTCCATCAAAACCAAAGAATCACAGGATCCAGACGTTTGTTTCCCCTCTTGGCTTAAGGAACATAACACTCCGTTTCCGCAAGGAAAATTTTCAAGGCATTAATTGTTGTGTAAATCATCGATCACCGGATCAAGAAACAGCTTCCACCGTAGCTGGTCCTGGATTGAATAAAAAACAGCTGGTCCTGGATCGAATCAAAAACCGCCGCCATCTAAATTCGGCTTGCGCTCGAATTACGATTGCGATGGGTTTACAGATCTGGATTCCAGAACAAACGTGACCAAACAACAAGAAATGGAAATCAAACGCTGAACATGCTCTACTGAAAGGATGCTACAGAAGCTGCTAGCAATCGCATCAGCAGCCACGGTTCCAAGCTTTCAATCCAGAACCGCACCATTCCAATGCACCAAGCCCCTACGCACCAGCGTCGTCAAAGCCCATCTCGCGCAATCAACTGCTAAAGCTACACATCGACGCTCACAGACTGCAATTCCAACTCCTTCCAGATCCACCCACGAACTACCTCAATCTCTGGGGGCTCACGCACATTACCCGGAACTAGATACTTTCCTACTATGCCACGGTGATCAAGCTTATCGTGACAAAAGGAGCAAGTAGGCGCACATGGTTAAACTCTACAGAGCACAGCGATGCAGACGAGGAAAGAGGGGAGGGAGAGGAGAGGCGACCTGCAACCCTGCGATAGAAGACGCCCCACCAATCGCTGCCGTCTGGCAGCGGCGGCAGCGGCAACCTTGGAGCCGGCGCCGGCACGGGCTTCTCCGGCCGCTTCCTCTTCTTGGCACCCCGCACAGGAGCCATGGACGCCGAGGAGATCAAGAAAGGCACAACGAGGACTCGAACACTGGAAGGTGCTGAGACGATGTGCCCCGGAAAAAAAAAGTGTTTTCCAGGACGGGTTTCTTTGGGTGCTATGAAAGCGCTGGGCAGCAGTGCATGCAGCAAGGAGCCTCTGTGGGGTTTGTGTGCTCCAGCACTGCGTCTGCGTGGAACATGAGACGGTCATGCAATGCACAAAGATTTGTCCAGGGGAGACGGGCTCAGGTTTTGGATCGATCTTCTAGGATGCATCGTTGATTTGGAATGAAAACATAGCCTGATGGCCTGCGGTACACGGTATGCGTTTTAATTCTAGCTCCACAAGGTTCTAAATAGCTTGTCGCTATAGCCGGATAAAGCTGTGGGAAAGGGCAGCCGCTATGGCATTTAGCCTGTTAAAGCTGGCTATAGCCCGCTAAACGTCCTAATAACAGCCCTGCCGCTAAGTGCCTTAGCCGCTATTTAAAACCATGGGGGCACTACGATAGGGGGTATGCTGTTTTGCTTTTACGGTGGGCGGTGGGCTGTGGCACGTAGAAAAGCCGTTTCGATTTAGATCCGTTTTTATTGAGCCACACGAGATAAGCAAGCTATGGCACGAGATTATGATTTACATTAAATTTGTTCCCCTTGAGTCATCAGGTTAGACTGCAGCACGAGATATGCCATTTTATTTGTAGATCCATTTTTATTGAGCCATCGTGTGATGCAGCATGGGGTTTGGTATTTTTTTCTTTTGGATTTGTGATAAATTGAGAGTTTAGCACTATGCGACATTTGACCTACCATTTTTCTTTAAATCCATATCATACTATGTACCTACAAACTAAGTATGATATGATGAAATAAGTATGTCATTTATTTTATGTTTCCGTCAACTCCAAAGTACAAAATTGTTGATGAACTAATAATGAGTTGAATTGATAGTATGTAATGATCGTGAGTATGTGTTCTCTCTTTTCAACTTACTATAGTATAAGGTTTCTTTTGTGATAGATGGTGTGGTACATTGTATACTGTTTTACTTTTACAAGAGGGTTGTAGCACACGATATGTTGTTTGCTTATACAGTATACTATTTTGCTTTAGGGCATGCTTAGATTGACTCTATTATGGTGGGTGGGAGCTATGGTGCAGGATCCCATAGAAGGAACCAAACACGCTCTTAGAGGCATGCCGTTTTTCTTTTAGATGTCTTATCATTGAGCTATCAAGTAAAGCTATGGTATGTAATATACTGTTTTTCAATCCGTTCTAAATTAAACATCTCCAAATAGATTAACATTGGAGCATCATGCTACATGCCATTTAACTTTTAAATCTATACTATATCAAATATCTATAAATTTATTCAATATATACTGGTATGTAATATGTCACCTTTTATGTTTTTTGAGAGATCCAAATGAAAATTAGAAACAAGCAACATATGTAGCAATCAGTGTGAATGTTTGCTTTTGCTTTGCGCCAACTGGTTTAATTTGTGTGGGGTACTAGTTATATGCTATGTTCCGTATGCGAGTATAATCGATTTGCAATAATGATGGTGAGTAACTGCTCTTCCCCCATTCAGCTGGCCGGCTTATATATTTTTGCTGTTGATGAATTGCTACCCTGTACACATGATGTAAATGTCTAAGTTAATGTCATATGCATGCTACGGTGTCCATGCCGTGATGTCCTCTGCAAAACCTCGAACAAATGTGGAGTGATAAAAGTAAGGCCCAAAAGAATGTTCAAAAATGAAAGGGAGGAATTTGAGCCAATTGATTTCATGACTTCGGATGGTCAGATAATAAACTATACAATTAAACGATAAACACATGATTAGTAATTCCAGAAAATATAATAAACATTTAATGAACAAACATATTTCAACATGTACATGACATTAAGATGAAACTAACACAACTCGAATCACCTCAATCAATACTCTAGATATTTTTAATATTTTTCACAAGAGCACGAACATGTATGCATCACACAACGTTTATGATCTATGCTAGTCACGATGAAAGGTCAAGTTTTTGTGTATTCCCTCGGTCTAACCGAACAAGGATGTGGTCTAACTGCCGTGGGAATTGGTTCCCCGATGAGGTCACCGTTGACGCATGCGACTATGGTTTTGGGTGTGATTTTTTTCTCCTCAGCGGTAGCAATTATGATGTACTCCATCCGTCCCAAAAAAAAGAAGACAATCTCGGATTCAAAATTTGTCCCAAAAAACAAGTCATTCTATTATATTGTGTACGTGCATGCAACAACAAATTAGTGTCAAATATGGCTAATAATTAGAGGCAATCAAAGTCATTTTATTCTCTTCTTAATTTGTCCTAAAATTTCTAAAATGTCTTCTTTTTTTGGGACGGATGGATTAGCCACCACCCCTTCCCTGCATTGCGCGAGAAGGGATATGCTGTTAGTGGTTCTAGTGCTTGTGCAAATGAGATGGCATTGTTGGTGCTTTCATTAAGCTGCACCGGGGGTGAGAGAGAATTGAAAGGATCACAGGATGTTTAGAGAGGGTAAATATGATCTTTTAAAGTTTCCTGGACACGGTTTATTTCACAGCAGAATTAGTACCCGGATTTTCTAGCAACCTATCGGATACCCTGACCCTGATAGGCTGATAGGTCTGGAGTATCCGACAGGTTCCCGAAATATCCTATAATAGAAAAGAGTGAGCATTTGAATTCAAATACGACAACAACTGAGCTAATTCCCTTTGAATAGAAAGGTGGGAAATTGTCTAGAGATTCTTTTCCATCTAGTAGCTGCACCACAAACTACACACACAAGTAGATCAAAGCAAATCTATGAAAGTCAACTAAGAATGAGTGAAGAACAAATGAACGAGAAGAAGAAGAACTAACACATGAAGACGAGTGATTTGTCACCAAAGTTGACTTCTCAAAAGAAGCTACATATTTGTTGAGGTGCCTCCAAAGAGACCGGGTTGAGCCAGCAGCCCTACCCTCACCCTAGGTCCCAAAAGCCAAGGTAGGGTTACTTACTATGAAATCCTCGGAGAAGATGTGCAATACAAACTTTTCGGGGCAGCCCACACGAGTTGAGTGCTCGCCGGAATGCCTAGCCGTCTAGGAGCCAAGCTCCAAGAGTAACGGACGCAAATCAATGGTCGAAGATGCTTCAAGTGTTCAAGAGATGAAGTTCAAGCTCACGCACACCCAAATCCAAGAACCCACTCAATCTCCTTCTCTAATTTCACTAGGAATAGCTCAAGAAGGTTGATCGAGTGTAAATGCTCAAGGGAGTGTTCGTCTTGGGTTAGGTCGGCAGCAATGAAAGAAGAGGGCGATGGGGGTATTTATACCCGATCCCAAACTAGCCGTCACTGGCAGGTGAGATATGGGTCGGATATTTTGGGACACCTAGAATGCTTCCGGCCCTAGCAGCGGAATAAACATAACACAGGCCAGGTCATGAATTTTTGAGTGACACTCGAAAACTCCAACAACCCAGAACCCGGAGAGGTACCCAGAACACTATTGTTCTAGCCCTATGTCAGAAGATCAGGGAGGAACACAATGAAGTACAAGGCATAGAATGTTCCGACCCAAAGTTGGATATTTCAGAGACCTAGGATCTAAAGGCCTACCCGGAGTGACCCCATTTCGGCTCCCTATTAGAAATTCCGACACCCCAACAACTAAAAGCTGAGTGCAGGTGATGTGCATTGTGTATCTCTTAAGGATTGTTAGAGTAATCTGAGCACTTTGATATCCAAGACTAATCAATACACATCCACCTTTGTAGTACGACATGCCTAACTTAATTTCAAAATAGAAAAGAATTTAAATCTTCCAATTTGCCATACACCATGATCCTTTGGGATTCCTCATTTCATATCAATCATGGGTTTCAACATAGTACCACCTGTACATAATCTCAACATGATCATTAGTTCTTTGGTTATCTTTGTCATTAATCAACCAAAACCCACTAGAGAGAGCCTAGATGCACTTTCAAAGAATTCGGATCAATTTATTTGTTTCTTTGTTGTTGCAATTGGAAAGAAGAGAAGGGACCGAGCGGTGTTGTGTTGACTTGATTGATCTATTCGGTGAGAAGAAAGAGCACAAAGGGGAGAAGATGGGGGCGTGAGCGATGAGACGGTGTTGCTAATTCAGTTGTAAGAGCAACAACACGAGCATGACTGACATGATGATACAATCATAGGTTATTTTGCCTACTAACACCTAAAGAGGGTGAATCTACACGGTATATTCCAATCCAACGGCCATAGATGAGGAGGGGTTTGATTTGGGCTTGGTGTTCTGAACTCATGAGATAGGCTGAGACGCAAGCGCCGCAGATGGGGTGATGGTAATCTACTAAAGGAGGTGACAAAAAAAAATTCAATTACCAATAATAAAACATCACCCTATATTATCTACCGAACACCCTAACCCAAAAACTCCAATCTCAATTGCGGTCCTTCTTCAACTATGGACACCATCATGTCTCCCACATGAGAAAGAGCAGGGAGAGGGCGAGGGGGTCGGTCAATAGTTGCCGCCACTGTCTACAATAGAGAAGAGAGAGAGAGAGAGAGAGAGAGTCCTCACGTTCAAGGGTAAAGAACGGGAAGATGCCGGAGGTGGAAGAACAAATCAACCCCTACATATTGCCACTCATGTTTTACCGAGGGCTTTCATGGTAGAATGCCATGCCCTTCTTGCAGCAAGTGCGACGAGCAAATAAGCGCTACATTTTTGACAGGTTTTAGTTCTCAAAAGCACTGATAGACATGGTAGTGAAGTGCCGCACGAAACAACAACTAACGTTAGGTTCAGTGAGCTTCCACGGATACTAGCGCTAACCAAGCATGTCCTACATTTGTTTATATAGAGGAACTGGCCTCACTGACCAATGATCTGTGGAGCCCAATTGTTTAAACCTTGGGCTTGATATAATCCGAGGGCCCAACCATCCTCCTTGTGAATAAAGAGGAAGGACTTTCCATCCATTTTCCTCATTTTCCTCAGAACAACTCTAATTTGGGCCATTTATTGCAACCACACACAATTTCACCGCTTGAATAGACTATCATATTACATATAAATGTGTGGTGTATTACATATAAATATGTGTTGTAGGTGATGGCAACCTTGCGCTTGGCGAGGAGAGCGGTGGTGGAGGTTGGACCAGCACGACGCATGGCTAGTGTTAGCGCGGACGGGCACCGATCAATAAGGAGGTCGTTGTAGTGGTTTGTGCAACAGAGGTGGGAGGTGGGGCGCCGGCCCGGTGTCACTAGCGCCACCATCTCTCCATCATCCTTGTTCTACATGACTGGCAGCTCGATCTAGCTAGCTTCTTCCATCATCGAGGGTTCAAATGTTGGAGCTGGGATTAGGGTTAAAAATTCGATAAAATTGCAGCGAAATTTGTATAATCTAGTGGTGAACGAGAAAATATAATTTGGTAAAAAAAATTGAATAAACCCATTGTTTCATTAACGGAGCTTTATGAGACAACAAAAGTGGTGAAAACATTTGAGTCGGGTTTGTGTGTCTTACCCATTTTCCATGGACGGTAATTATCGTTCTAAGCATGTCTAGCACACTTGCTTTGCTTCATATAGATTTGATGTCCATGATTCTTATGCAATTTATTATATATCACCGGATGTCATAGGGGAATAATCTATCAAATTTCCCACCTCACGATTTGGTAATGTGATTCGTGCTAAACTTCTTCTCCTTCATGTCTGGGTGCTAAACTTCTCCTTTATGTTTGGCCAACTCTAGTGAGGTTTAGAGTCAGGGTTCGAGGTTTGGGGTGATTTGTGGTCGCCGGCCTGACCAAAGGAGGGGGTGGGCGCAGGGAAGGGTATGGTCGGCATCATGGGAGTGGTTAGGGCTGGCAGTGGTAGAATCAAGAGCGGTAGAAAGTGACTTAGTGAGCTCATCGGTTGCAGTGGTACTCGGTTAGACAATAGAGCTCATCGGTTGTAGTAAGGGGTGGTAAATGGTCTTGAAATTGAAATTTGTACTAAAAATTTTAAAGATCAGACTCAATTAGAATCGGATTAAAATACTATTTGTTTTTAAGCTAAAATTAACTAGAGTCAAATTAGATTGTGAAGGAGACAGAGGGTCACGATCCGTTCCCACCCGTGATTGTAAAGGTACTCGGTTAGACAACAGAGATCCATCTAACTGTAAATGAGCTTGCTAAAGGGCCGCTGTTGACGAGAAAAAACAGACACTGGGTGAGCGTGAGGCGGTGACACTGGGTGAGCGTGAGGCGTGGATGGATAGAATGAGAGATAAAACTTAGAATGTGAGCGTCATGCGTGGATGGATAAGAATTATCTGGGCCGTTGGATTGTAACCGTATGATCAAATTTTTATTGATTTAAACCTGCTAAATCTGTTACAAATATTAAATAAGTGCACTGTACAAATCGGATGTACTCCGGATAGATAAATCGCCGTAGCATATTGCTTTATAGACCTGGATTAAATCCAGACAAAGAAAGAAAGACCGACCTTGGAGCACAGACCGCACCCGGACCGGACTTCTCCTTGCTCTCCTTGGCGGTGTGTGCTGTGCCGGTGTCGAAACCACAGCCACACGGTGACACAAGCAGCCGGCGCTGGGCGTCCGACGGCACACGGCGCCAGCCATGGCTCGCCCTTCGAAACTCTACCTTGTCTGCTACAACTCCCTTCAATCTATTGGATGGTAGCCATCTGCAACCAGCGACGGCCGGCCGGCGGCGGTTGCTCCCCCTACTAATGAGTTCGTCTTGGTGAATTCAGGTTCATCGCCCTCCTCCGCCTCCTTCCCTGCCTCGCCTCTCCCCTCTCCGTCCACTCCGGATACGCGGTCGCCGGCGACCTTATCTGTACCCTCCCACCTCCCCTCCTCGCGTTCCCATTCTTTCCAGTCTCAGCTGAAATTCTGAATCTTTCTTTTGTCGTTGTTTCCAAGGTTTCCTGCAGACATGTGCGATCCTTGAAACAGTCCACGCTGCCATCGGTGAGGGGAGCTGTTGAGCTCATTTGATATTTTCCTTGGAGTTCTTATCGTGATAGTTGATGTTGTGAATTGAGGAGAGACTCAGAATGTTGCCACTTGGTGCAGGATTGGTACCCACCTCGCCCCTTCTTGCATTCTTGCAATGGGGAGGGAGGACTCACTTCGTACTCGCTATCGTCCGGCAAATTCCTGAGGTGAGATGCTTGGATGGAATTAGAAGCGGTCAGAGGTGTTGCTCTGATGCAGAAATAGAAAGATGTGGATTTTGCATGTATTTCTTTACTTTCTTTGGCTGCACTTCCAGGAATGATAAGTTCAGTTCATGTATGGTAACTACAGGTCCAGAGCAGTGCATCTGTGTTCATTGCGTTTATGGCTTGGAGCATATCTGAGGTGGGACAAAATATACTTTCATTCCCTTTTTCTTTCTGTATTGTCTTGTTCACATTTTCACACCAACAACTGCAGGATAGCGTTTAGACTATATGATGCAAGATTTTACTCCAGACATAGCAATATGCAGTAGACTTTGTCTCATCATCTTAAAAAAGAGTAGAATTTGTTTTTGATAGTGATTTGTTGCTTTCATAACTATTTGTTGACATTTTATATTTATTTATTTATGTATTT
Organism: Echinochloa phyllopogon; assembly: GCA_033239725.1. NCBI lineage: Eukaryota > Viridiplantae > Streptophyta > Magnoliopsida > Poales > Poaceae > Echinochloa > Echinochloa phyllopogon. The sequence continues at coordinate 23,283,767 of BTCW01000012.1, forward strand.
TTATAAAGCTAGCTAGTATCATAACATTGCAGCAACTTTTTCAGAACTAGAGAAAATAGCCTGTTAAAACAGTTTGTGTTGATCAGACAAAAACATTATTATCAAATATTGATGCATCTGCATGCTTATGTTCGATTGAAAAATGGATGATTAAACTAGTGTTAGCATCAAAGAAGTGCTGATGCTGTGCTGGTGGCAAATAGTGGAAAAAATGTTGAACTTGAAGGAGATGACACAATAATTAAAAATCTATTGAAATATTGAGAAGAGAATTTTGACTATCTGACAAGCTTCTCGCGGTGGACCGGTTAGAACGTTGAACTCTGGGAGTCGTTGAAACTCCCATTTGGACCCCGGTTCGAAGAACGGCACCTTCTTAGAACAAAGTATGGTGTGAATCTCCCACCATGGTCGAGTTTTTTTTTTTTAACTATCTTGTTTCAAAAAGAAACTCTTGGAAATCAGTCATCTGCCCATTTATAACTTACCACATGTTTGGTAATATAAGAATAATAAGCATTATTTAAGTCTCTATTGGTACTTATATTTATCTATCTTTTAGTTCGCTTCAAGGTATTCTTTGATGGTCATGTTTATGCAAGGACTGACAACTAGTTCTTGCTTGCTTCATGTTTTTATGGTACAGGTCATCCGCTACTCTCAATATGGTCTGACTACCTTAAAAGTTTGTCCAGCATGGTTGACTTATCTCAGGTTCCATACTACAACGATCTCAATCTCCACGTCTGTGTGCGACTTGCTTCCGTTCCAATTCTATGTGCATTCTCATTTTACAAGTTGTTGCAATTTATGCATAGCTGGTAAAGAAATCCACCGGGTAAACTCAACCGGTTGAAGACAATTTTTAAATCAAACGAAATTTCACTAAATATTTTTCCAGTAAGATAAGGAAGAATCCCTGAGCAGGAACAAATAGTGGATCGTAGGCTCAAATCGCTGAAAATCTGCATAAGTGCCTCATCATGCTACCAAGGCCCTCGTTTAGGAAGTCGATGCATTAACTGCAAAGTAATCCTGTATCATTCCGTATAATAGTATAGCAGTACACTGCAATGCTCAGTTCACCTCTTCTCAAATTGCTTATCAGCTTAAAAAGATACATAGCAGTCAAGAGGCATGATCTGTTCATTTTACAGTTTGATCTGTCCTGCTTAACTGTTTTCGGCTGCTGCATTTCCAATTGTCAGTTTAAGCTACTTTTATATATGTACACCAAGTATCATCATTCCTTTGGAAGAAATACTCTCATGGGAACTCCTTGTAGGTATACTGCTTTCATCCCGCTGTATCCAATCGGGGTCGGACCAGGAGAAAGTAAGCTTAAAAGCTCTTCTCACAGCAGTGTCACCCTTGACTACCGCTAAGCTTGGCTTGGTTCTTGCTATCCTTTCAGTGTGGACTATGTACCAAGCTCTCCCATTTGTGAAGAAGAGGAACCTCTACTCAGGTTTCTTCAAGAAGTTCTCCATGACCTACTATTCGTTTCTAGTGGTATGTCGACTCTGTGAAACTGGAACATGTGCACTGCTACTGCGTTCTGTTCAAGTGTTTGATTGTTTCTTAAGAAATATTCAACTATATCTTAGTTCTGATATGTGCCTGGCCGTGACACAGGGCGTGCTGGTGTGCTATCCGTTCCTGTGGCTGAATCTCTACCTGCATGTGTTCAAGCAACGCAAATCAAAGCTGGGAAAGGGGAGCAGGAAGAAACGGTCCTGAGAAAAACTTGGGCGCGCTCAGCTCAGATGTAACTTGTCACCGCCATGCCAATGCAACTGTTCATTGTGGATTATTTGAAGGAAATCACTGTGAACTGTTAACTGACTCAATAGTGAAGGCTTTGCTGAATTGAGCAGGAACTGAAGAATACTAGCTGATTACCTGGCTTCTACGTTTATTCCAGTTCTGCGTTTTATGTTTGTCAATAACATATTCCTTGCAGGATACATATCTGGCCCTTGTTTAGATATCAAATTCCACTATGCAAAAGAAAGATTCTCATCACATCAGAATATCGGCACATGCATGGAGTATTAAATGTAGATGAAATCAAAAACTAATTGCACAATTTTGTTTTACTTTACGAGACGAACATTTTGAGTCTAATTAATTAATGTTTGAACAATTATTTATAAATATAAACGAAATGCTATAGTGACGTATTTACGTTGTTTTGTAAAGTTTCGACGCCCACGCTTATCTAAACAAGACCCTGCTCATGTCGCTGCTGTTGTTGCGAGTTTAAAGCACTAATCAGTCTGCCGATCCTGAGCTATTTGTTCAGTCGCTACACTGAAGCTACACTGCCGATCCTGTTGTTGCGAGTTTAATGTCTGAAGCTGATGACCCTATTATCTGTGCCTGCAAGTCTGCAGCAGGGGGTTGTCAGATGATTTTGCAAGGGGTCAATGTCAATTGTCACATGACGATAACACAAGTTTGCTAATCATTGACAAAGCAGAGCCGAAGTCACCCTTGTTGGTGTGATCTTTGCCTGTTGATTTAATAACATTTTGGAGCCTTTTCATCACCCATCTGGGCATCTTGATGCATAATTATCAGTATCAATTTTTTTAACCGATGGTAAGAGCTTTGCTGAAATTTTATTAGAAGAGAAGAGGAAAACAAGCAAAACGTTAAGTCTATCCGGCGACTAGCGACTCATCGCACGACCGCGCGATGATGGGCCGGCCCAGCAGGACTCTCCGGCGATCTTCCCCAGCGGCCGGCGCCGCTGGGTTAGGGGTCCAAGGTTAGAGGCCCGGGGCTGTTGGGGCCTGGAGCTCACCGGCTGCCGTCGAAGAGGTGGCCGGGGCGGCGACGGTAGCCGCCTCGAGGCCAGCAGTGATGGCGCCGCCGGCCAAACGATGGGGGACTCCGGAGGTGGTGTGGGCGGCGGAGAAATGGCGGCCGACGAGGTTAGCGGCAGTCGGTAGCGGCGGAGGTACAAAACCACCAGAGTAATCCTGCTTTTATATTTTTACAGTAGACGGCAGTAATCCCGCATTAGCATTACGGTCTGAATATGACATCTCCAAAAGCCATCGAGGCAAATCCGCCAGCCTGCGATCGACGACGCCTCGCCGCCGCCGGCCAAGACCCCCACGCCTCCGCCGTGGCAGCCACCGGCCCAGTGGCCCACCGCCGTGCCGTTCCTCCTTTCGGCGGCATGCGAATTCCTGCCCCAGTGCCCTCAGCCTCACCCTTGATTCCTTCACCTGGGGGCAGGCTACCTCCCGGCCGCCGTGTTGCTTGCGAGTTGCGAGAGCGTGACTCCGTTCCCCAAGTGCGGCAGACTCTTCCGACCCTACCGTCCTGGTTGCTCACTCCCCAATGCAAGTGTATACGGAGTATATATTATGTTGCTCAGGAGAAGAGATGGTGAGCGACTGAGCGGTAATGAGTTGAAGGCGACTGGTTTTCAGTGATTTGTATTTATGGCAAGGATCGTTCAGCTACTTTCATTACAAAGTGAAGACACATTCTAATTCAGGAAACTATCGGTCTCACATGTCGCTTAAGCATCTATTCTCTACAGAAAAAACGTAGACGTTCTCTCCAGATGGTCTGCTGCACTGATGCAATTGTTATTATTTTTGCAATGTAGTGCCCAACTGGCCATTTTCTGACAGAAAAGGAAGGGGAAGTGGCAAATCTTGCAACTAGCTTTCAATGGAAATTGACCCCAAAGAAGTGCCATTATCTTGTGAAACCATCCAAAAGATGAGATCTTCAAAAATATCATTTGCCTATCACTGTCATGTCCAACTTATATTGCATTTGACCCACAACGAAAGGCACCCAAGTGGTGATATCTTGGCAACGTCTGAAGTGTGCAATGTGTCGAAACGGCTGCTGCTATCTTGCAGCTCAGAAATATGTGGCCAGTTTGCCTCCACCTTTTTGGATTTTCCTTCCATTATCTGCATGAGCAGATAAGTCCAAGTGATAGGCTGAGAGGTGGTGTGACTGCTGGGGGGATAAAGGTATATAAACCAAAGAAATTTTCAAGCTGTGATCTGAGGATCGCTAAAGTGGGAATCTGGGATCACAAAATGGACTATGTTCTTCTGAGCTCTCACTTGCCCTCTCACAATTTTGTTAACACAAGGTATGATTTTCCCACTCCATTTGTCTATCCAAAAGATCTTTGGAAGTCTTCCAAGGACCAGAAGTTCATAATTCTATATCTTCTTTTTGTAGTTTGTCAATTGCCCTGATCTTCTTTCAGGTTTCAGCAAGGATTTAGTGGTCTCAACAGTATAGGATTTGCAGTCATCAGAAAAGGCTGCTTAAAATTAAGATGCTATGCTATTGGCGATGAACTTGGTGGTCCAGGGCGAATAAATCATCCTTTTAATGAAAATAGAAATGGGCCTGTTTTCCAAGGACTCAAAGCATCTGGTGCTTCTTTTCGAACTGTTGGTGCTGAGATCACTCAGGAAACAGGAGATTTCTTTGTCAGTGATGCAGAGGGTGACCCGGACAAACCTACCGATGGTTTCTCCTCAATCGACCAGGCGATAAATGCTTTGCGTGAAGGAAAGGTAGGTGAAAAACTACATTAGGATACCCTCCCTATGCATTTATTCCTTTTTTTTATCTCTATATGCATTGGCAATGTATTTTGTGTCATCATAGTTTTGGTTTGATCTTGGGCATGGAACCTCTATTCTGTGCCATCATATTCAGAGTTTCAGTCTGTACTTTCGTCTCTGTAGTTTGTTCCATTCATGGGCATGATCAGGGGCGAAGCCACGTTGATCGTCCCTGGTGCACTGGCACCAGGGTCCAAACGTTTTTTTCCACTGTTAGCATTAGAATTCACCCCTTGTGCACTACCTAAGCTAATGGACGTGCACCAGGTTCCTTTGAGCTCTAGCTTCGCCCCTGGGCATGATCATGGAGAATGCATGCTCAAGACTAAACTGGACATCTCTACTTGAACATCATAATCCATATGTACAGTTAACTACATGACTCTTAGAAAAATATTAGTAATTTGCAATCAAGCATGATTCACTGAATCCTACAGCTTATCTAGATGGAATGGATGCCATTGCCTATTCTTTCAGTTCTAAACACCATGTCCTACGACCTATGAGTTAGTTCCCACAGTAGAAAACTCTGCTGTTTCCATAGGTCAAATCTATCTTTCCTTCTCAATTGAAAATTCAAGACAAGCATAATGTGATCCTCACATTAATAATGTTTCCATAGTGCAGTTGAATTTAGCTACAGAGTTAACTATTCATTCTTCTCCAGTTTGTTATTGCTGTAGATGATGAGAACGGTGATAACGAAGGGGATCTTGTCATGGCAGCCACTCTAGTGAACCCGAAGTCAATTGCATTCATGATCAGGAATGGTTCTGGGATTATCTCAGTAGGCATGAAAGAAGAGGACTTAGCAAGACTGATGATTCCTATGATGTCCCCAATCACAGAGATTGAAGACATTTCGACTGCTGCTTCCACAGTAACAGTGGTAAAGATCTGTCATTTAATAGCCTTTGCAACATTGGAGAATCCAGAATCCAAAATTTCTTATTCAGTTGTGTCGAACTTGAATCATTGTTTTAATTCTATTCAGGATGCTAGAATGGGTATATCTACCGGTGTCTCTGCTGCAGATAGAGCAAAAACCATCCTTACCCTAGCCTCTCCTGATTCCAAGCCCAGTGATCTCAGACGACCAGGCCATATATTCCCCCTCAAGTACCGAAATGGAGGCGTACTGAAAAGAGCTGGGCATACAGAAGCATCAGTTGATCTTGTCTCGTTGGCAGGTTTGCGTCCTGTATCCGTTCTGTCCACTGTCATGGACCCAAAGGACGGCTCAATGGCAGGCATAACAGTCCTGCAACAGATGGCTATGGAACATGATATACCAATCGTCTCAATCGCTGATCTCATCCGGTTAGTATATCTTAAGGTGAAGCCTTTCTGAACCTACTTCATTTGTTCTGCTTTTGATTGTTCTGCTTGCATTAACTCTCCAAGAGCAAACAGATACCTGAAAGCTGAAATGTATCGGTTGTGTTAGGGTAGTTCCAGTTTGCAAAATTATCCTTTTTGAAGGTTTCGACAAAACATTTGGTCTGATTCAGGTATAGAAGAAAGCGGGAGAAATTGGTGGAGCTGATTGCAGTGTCTCGCTTGCCAACGAAATGGGGCCTCTTCCAGGCTTACTGCTACCAATCTAAACTGGATGGAACTGAGCACATTGCTGCTGTGAAGGTAATGCAATCCAATTGTCAGTCTCCCTCTTCCAGTTCCAGGGACCTTTGAGATTGGACAGGACGTCTCCAGTGATCTTATCATTCTGCAACGGCTACTGTTTGCAGGGAGATATCGGCGACGGTGAAGACGTCCTCGTGAGGGTGCACTCAGAATGCCTGACCGGCGACATCCTCGGCTCTGCCCGCTGCGACTGCGGCGAACAGCTGGAGCTGGCGATGCAGCTGATCGAGAAGACCGGCCGTGGCGTGCTCGTGTACCTCCGTGGCCACGAGGGCCGCGGCATCGGCCTGGGCCAGAAGCTCCGGGCCTACAACCTGCAGGACCAGGGCCACGACACCGTCGAGGCCAACGTCGAGCTCGGCCTCGCCGTCGACGCCCGCGAGTACGGCATCGGCGCCCAGGTACCCAGGGCCCTTCCAATCAAGCATCAAATCGAAAGAATTGTTGGCTCATTTCTTCAGGTTAAGGGGGGAGATCGATGATGTGCTAAAGTTTGAAGAATTTCCGGTTCAAATGTTTGTTTCAGATATTCCGTGACATCGGCGTGCGCACGATGCGGTTGATGACCAACAACCCGGCCAAGTTCATCGGGCTCAAGGGCTACGGGCTCGCCGTGGTGGGGAGGGTGCCGGTGATCTCCCCCATCACCAAGGAGAACCAAAAATACCTCGAGACGAAGCGGACCAAGATGGGGCACGTCTACGGCTCCGACCTCCCTGGCAGCCTGACAGAGTTCACCAACCCACAAGACACAGCCGCTGACAAAGAAGAGGAAACCCAAAACTGATACAAATACAATTACAATCACAAATATCTCATTGCTTTTCCGTTATACATTCCAAATCAATAATCAGAACTACAGAGTATTATCAACCGCGAGCTTGTTACAGTGACAAGATATTCAGATAGCAAACGTGGCACTACCATTCATTTCATTTGTTTCGTAAACAAGCATCACAAATGTTACAAATTAATCACCCAAACCCCTGACAAGGGGGAAGGGGCGGGAAGAACATAAGTCAAAGGGTCCATCATCTATCACTTTAGGAGGAGGTGAACTTGGTGACGGCCTTGGTGCCCTCGGAGACGGCGTGCTTGGCGAGCTCGCCGGGGAGGACGAGGCGGACCGAGGTCTGGATCTCGCGCGACGTGATGGTGGGCTTCTTGTTGTACCTGGCGAGGCGCGCCGCTTCCTGCGCGAGCTTCTCGAAGATGTCGTTGATGAACGAGTTCATGATCGACATGGCCTTGGAGGAGATTCCGATGTCCGGGTGGACCTGCTTGAGCACCTTGAAGATGTAGATCTTGTAGGTCTCGACGCTCTTCTTGGCCTTCTTCTTGCCCTTCTTCTCGCCGCCCTCCTTGGACGCCGGCAGCCGCTTCTCGGCCTTGGGCTTCTTCTCCGCCTTGGGCGTCTTCTCTGCCTTCTCCGCGGGCTTCTTCTCTGCCTGCTTCTTCTCCGCCTTGGGCGCCATCACGCACGGATCGAAGACGGCGGGAGCTTGAAGGAAAATCGCGAGGAGACTGGAAGCGTCGGCCGGGGTGGTTGCGTAGTGATACGACGGGGAATAGTTCGGGTTGGAATTTATAGAAGCGAAAAGTGGCTCCTGATTGGTCGAGAGGAGGAGGGCGCGGATCGGTGACATGGCGGCATCCATGTCGTTGGAGGGATCGGCGGTGCTGGTTGGGACACGTAGGGGAGGCTGATTGGACAGAGGTGGTGGGTCGCGGATCATTTCTGCTTATCTTTTTCGCGCCTTCAAGCTCGGTTCATGTGGAGTGTGGGTCCCGAATGCAGTGGGCACGTTAAAATGACGTGTAAAATATTGGAGCCTTTTGTTTTTACGCCACTAGCAAAGCAGAAGTCCGATTAAGGGCCGTTTGTTTCTTCTAAACTTTAGCCCCGGATATAAATATATTAATTAGGAATATTAAATATAGATTAATTAAAAAATCTATTACATAGGACTAATTTATGAGACGAATTTATTAAGCCTAATTGTATCATAATTAGACAATGTAATGCTATAATAAACATATGATAATTATGTATTAATTATAGCTTAATTAGACTTGTTAGCTTCGTCTAGAAATAGACATGACTTATATAATTAGTTTTATAATTATTTATATTTAATACGTTTAATTATTACTTATTTAAAGTTTTAAACTTTAGCGTTGAATCCAAACACCACCTAAAACCAGCAGAAGTGTGGCCTTGGCATGGATCCGTCGCCTTACTTTTGCTTGCAGATGGTATTTTAAAACCACTGTATTCTCAGTGTGTGAAATAGTACTTGACACTTAAGGGCATGTTTGATAGAAATTTATCTGATTTATAATTCTCTGTGGGAGCTTATTCTCAGAGAAAAGTGATTCTATGGCTGAAAGTGGTTCTCTAGCCTAAACTCTCAAAATTAGGTTGGAGAATCACTTTTCAGAATCAGGAGAAACTATTTTTGTAGCTCTCAGTCTCTTAGTTCATTTCAGAAAATTACTTCACAAAATCAGCAGAGCACCACTTCCCTCTAAAAAACTATTTGACAGAGCTTTTTTTGATTCACGAGAGTATCAGCTCTAAAAGCTCTACTAAAAATGTCTAAATGCTTGCTAGTGTGAAAAAAACAAGGAGAGCACACGGTTCGGAGACTTTAAACAGCGCACATAGTTCGTTAGATAGCTCATTGAATGTATAGACTGAACCTCCGATGCTTGCTAGTCAATTAGCCGTAGCATGAAAACGATTACGGAAATTCTTAATCGACCGACCTTCGTTTTCGAAAATTTTTCGTTCTGATGAAACAAAAACCGGTACAAGTCGAAAATGGAAAATTTTAGTCGGAAAATGATACGGAAACGATACTGGATTTATACTAGTGAATAGCTCTATTGACCGAATTTAGTTGGAAATTTTCCGTTGGAATTCTGAATTCAGGACAGTTAAATCATTGAGGCCCAAAATGCACAGCTACCCTTCTGCTTCGCCTAAAAATTTCTTTTTTTTTCTTTCTCAAATTAGTTCTTTTTGTTTGGTCACAAATGGAAATGAATCTCCACCCTACATAACTCCAATGATTTTTATCTTTTGATGTACATGCATAAATGATATAAAAATATGTAATAATGTTGGTTGTTAAAATTGGTCCACAAAGTTTTCGATTTGAAGTATCGATTTCGACCGTTATCGACATAGTTTTGATCCGAGTTTTTCTTTTCCGATGTACCGGCTTTTCCGTTATCGCTATCGTTTCCGAACTTATTGTTCTCGATTTCATTTCCGAGTAAAAAATATGGTTAGAAAATGATAATGAAAATTTTCGATCGTGTCCGACTGATTTCATCCCTAATTAGCCATTTCTGCGTGTTGCTAGAGGCAATGTTTGATACCCCATAGCTGCTTTGAACGAAGGTAGTACGAATCATAAATATACCAAATTTATTTTTTATATTTGAAATAATAAGTTATGCTTAAATTACCTTTGATGATAAAGTGAGGTACAAATAAATATTTTTTAATTAGATGAATGGTCAAATATTACGAGAAAAAAGTCGACAACAAATATCAATTTTGAATGAAAGTAGTACGAACCATATATAATATGACGTGTAGGGTAGGTATATATATGCACATGTATAGTTCTAGTTGGGCTAGGTTTTTTTTTCTTAAGTCATTATTTCAGCCCAAAAACACTACAAGTACTCGGCAACTTTTAGACAAACCAGCAGAATAGGCACCACGACCATTCATCAACACCCCACTACTTCCGCCCTCTGTTGCAGCATACCTACCCTCACGGTTTGTAGCTCACTCTAAAATTAAGAATTGAGGAAATAGAAAAGAGGAGTCAGGGACTCTCACGGTTAAACTCCTCTCTATCAAATACAGTACATTTTTAATAGGTCAAAAGGTGTGTAACACTTTTACTCAGAAATCCATGCTCCTTTGATACTATAAGGAGGTGCTCAAAACAAAAACACAATAATGTGGCATCTTACCCAATACTCTGGATGCATCTCCCAAAAGCCGCAATGGCTGCTTTATAAATAAAGCAGGGGCACTGGGTTACCAATTTTACAATGAAGTACAAGTCCCAAGACGATACCAACTACTTACAGACCCGCCCGCAACAGTACCCTCTAGGCGACACACTAGAGACTACCAAGGGCAACTCTAGGAGGGGAACCTAAAGTGCATGACTCCATTACAGACTTTGCAAGGTCGGCTAGCCTCGGGGTCCGAAGCGCCATCGTCACGGTCGAAGAAGAATCCACACAACAATGCCTTCAGGAAGGCAAAGATGCCGAGTCGGCGCCAGCGTCAGGTTTTGACCTCGAAGATCTCCGTGGACCGCCAGAAGGAGTGATCCCAAGCAACGTCCCCGGCAGGGAAATACCGCCGCCGGTCCAGGACCGCCGGACCACAGCTTTTGCCAACGAATCACTACCTAAAGAACCAGTAGCAGGGAAATACTCTGGATGCATCTAGATCTAGCATTTTAGAGTTCGGTATTCCTAACAAAAAAAATCAATCAAAATATTTCAAATCAATTGTTTTTTATTTACATTTCTCAAAGCTCTATCACGTCCAACACGAAAACAAACACATGTATATTTTAGAATAATGATAGAATAAGTTCCGGCTAAAATATTGAAGGTTTACGTTTCAAAAAAAATATATTGAAGGTAAGAACAAAAGGAATGAAACAATATGGCGTCGCCCGGACTCGAACCGGAGACCTTCAGTGTGTTAGACTGACGTGATAACCAACTACACCACGACACCTGATTACCCAATATTTTTACATGTTATCTTAAATCTTATGTTGGTCCCACCAAAGTGGTCTTGAGTCTTGACTATCGACTACCGTTAGCTCTGCTGTTGTTTTGCACCAAATCACCTAGACATTGCGATTTGTTATTGTGACTTCCTTTAAATCAAGGTCAATGATAGAGACAAGTGCTGGTCTATTACTCCATTCGTTTTAAATTATGGTTCGTTTAACTTTTTTAACTCTAAGTTTGACAGCACGTTTTATTTAAAATTTTATATAAATTATCATATTTGTTGTGGTGCTTTCTTTATTAATAATTTTTTAAAATGTCTTAAATTTGACTATATTTACATAATTTTTTAAATAAGACGAGCAGTTAAACTTGTGGTAAACAAAGTCAAACAAACTATAATTTAAAACAGAGGTAGTACTTATCTACACATTAGTACTTTTTTACTATTTATTATCATCTCTTTCCTATTCACTCTCACATCTCCTCTCGTTTGGCCCCAAAAGCTTGTGCCCACCTTATTGCTTGCATGAGAGTCAAAGCTCTCTCTCTCCTCCTTTCTTTCTTCATACCTTCGTATAGCAGTTGCATTGAGGACAGCCTATGCAGTTCGATTACTCGTGATTTTGATCACTGGATGATTTTTAACCATCTCGCATCCAAATTTGATCCATCCTCAAAAAGCCATATTCATGTTAGGCCATCCCTATAAGGGCTTGTTCGTTTAGTCCCCAAATAAAAGGGATTAGAGGGGATTGTTTCCTACAAGTTACTTGGGGAACGAATCCCTCTTGATCCCCTCCATTCCATTCCCTTCCGTGAAGGGATTAACCGAACAAGCCCTTTTATTTAGAGGGGATTGTTTCCTACAAGTTACTTGGGGAACGAATCCCTCTTGATCCCCTCCATTCCATTCCCTTCCGTGAAGGGATTAACCGAACAAGCCCTAAATCTGCAGTCGCTAGATCCAGCTTACTCCTAAGAAACCCAATAAATCCTCCAACACAGAACCCTAAGAAGATCAAAATTGAGCTGATTACCCAATACACCCAGACCTTTTCCCTTTTGCTGACACAATACATGTTGGATTTTATTTCAGCATTCTGCACTAACAAAATTATGCCAACCTGCTGCGCTGCCAATCGGTTTATGTACCGAGCTTGTGTACATTCACACGAAGTACCAGAGGATAAGTGGATAGAACAGATCCAGAAGTTAACTAAATGATTCACACGTAACGTGATAGTGGATAGAACACATCCGGAACATAACCAAATGTATCAGGCTAGGAAAGAAAAACTAAGGCAACCGTCACTTCTTTATGAAATCCATCACGAAATTATAATTAGGTGGCAGCATGTTCAAAACATTTTCGACATCAACATTCCATGCCACGCAATACAATCAAATTTTTAGGATAAGCAACATTCCCGAGTTTCTCTGGCAAAGAGACCAACACCACCATACTAATGACACTGAATGGAAAATATACAGGGGAGAAGCCGAAATGCTGGCATCAGGTGATTGATGGTGAGTGACAGCACCAGTTGCAGCACTCGTTAAACTCCCCAGATGATCCTCTTTCAGAGCATTTCCTGGGATTTGCGAACAATGCGCCTTACCTTCTTCTTGAACTCATCCCTCTTTTCCCTCCAATCCTTCTGCAAGAAAAATTCAAATGTAAACCACGGTGGAGTTCATCTAATAGCAGCACTGTACATTTTAGAGTGGTTAAACTAATGACAAATGTTGTGACATGCAGGCGGACCAAATGTTGATTACATGTTCACTACCAAAATAACAGCCGCAGGAACACATATGGTATCAATAAATATTCATTGGCTGAATATGCAGATAATTACTCAAGGAGTGTATTGAATGGCACATGATTAAAATAACATATTTCATCAATCAACAAATTCACTTTTGCAATTGCAGATCAGGTAAGCGGATGCTTTTAACGCTGCACTGGAAGCACCACAAAGGAATCACATTTGCAGATTCTTTTCCTACACAAAGAAATAGAAAAATGTTGAGCACACTTACAGCCGCTTCAATGTTTGCTGGGGACTCGTCGTTTGGACTAGAGAGCATCGAAATGATGCTCAGAACTATACTTTCGACCTGCATGTTAGGAAAGCACAGTAAATTAGCAAAGGCAACAAAACTATGTATATACATAAACCTTAAGAAAGAAGAGGTCCAAACTACAGCCAAACACTCTCACACTGGCCAGAACACGCTCCCAGAATGTCACCAACACACACACTCACCCAGACAGACACCCTGTGCAGGGTGAACTGATAAAAAGTTTAACAGTATATAAAAGGACTCCACAGAAAGAAAAAAACTGCCCTGTAGAAGAACAAAGAGTGAATGAAACATTTATAAGAAGCCTACTGTGTGCACTGGTGTCCACCGTTCACTTGCAAGTTCATAACCATTGGGATCTTCACCAGGTGGGTGAAGAATGGAAATGCACACACGTCCATCAGGGTAAACTGAGAATTAAAAACAAGCATTGTCAGAACTATGACATGATCAAATCATAGATATATGAATATCAGTCAGCTAGCGACGGGCTTTACCATTCGGATGCCACATCTCAGAAGTAAACCTTACTGATGGCGGGCTATTGGGATAATTCTGGGGGAAGATCATTATTGCATTGAAGTAGCCTCCATCACTGCAAAAGTAAAAGTCTACCCTTTTAATTGCATAAAAACCCAGAAAGTTTTTTTCCACACACATGTCCTGGCCCTTACATTTGGTTACCGATAATGATTTCATAATCTGATGGAACTTTTTTTCCTTTACAAAAACATAGGTACTATATTTTAGCAAACATTCTTTTCCAAAAACAAATAAATAGTTCCTAAGCCTTTCCCAAGGAACCATTGTAGCATGAGAAGATCACAATTCACAAAAGGCATGTGTGGTTTGGTCCCAAATTCGCCCCCATAAAACCTTACCAAAATTTAACCTATGTGCGGCCCAAACATTTTGAAGAAGATAAACTACATAGCAAGTGGGTGGAGAATAATACCAAAATTTTAGTAGCAAATACTTGGCCGAATTTGGTCAAAAATATTAACAACATTGGCCACAAAACAAACAGCCCCATACCTCCCATGATACAATGGGTAATAAAAGGGAAATTTCAAAATTTCATGAAATGATCTAGCAAAGTATCAAAGATACACCCAATTGGTATTCTTCTACAATTACCTCAAATGTGCATCACTTATAAGTATAACTGATCCAAAACTACATTCCATCCATGTTTGCACCAGACTATAAACAAATCGATTTTTCACTGCCTATCGAGAAACTAACTAAATATGATTTAATTTTTATATGACCAGATTATTCTGCTCCATTAAAGTAAATTACGTCTAAGCATATCTATATCTGGCATTGCTCGAAAGCATAAATGTGTATATGCGAAAGCTTCCCCGCTGAGAAACTTTGCATCTATCTGATAGGCACACATCTAAGTGGTGGAACAGAATGATATAAACATACATTGGCGGCCACAAATCCTGGGAGCCGCATCATCTGAACATGTGGGCAGCAGCTGGATTTATCAGCAAGCAATCTGGATCAGCATCCAAACACAGAATCTGCTGGATTGCGCCACAGATCATCAATATGAGCTACATCCATCACAACCCACAATTCCCACAGTTTACACCATCACAAACCAAACAATGGGAACAAGAGGCGACTACTTACGAGAGATACGACCGGCATAAAAAAAGAAAATCTATTCAGTTGAACCACAATTCATCAATACATGCTGCGGATGGACCGCAACACACAATTCCCACAGCATACACCATGCAAACCAAACAATCAGAACTGGAGGCGACTACAGATCGGCATCAAAACACGGAAACCGCTCGGCTACACCACGATTCATCGATACGGGCTGCAGATCGAGCAACACGAAATTCCCAGAGTTTAGAGGTCAGACCAAGCAATTGGAGCTGAGGCGCCTACGGACACCTAGTCGCCTCCATCAAGCGCATGCAATCCGCTAGGGCAATCGTGCAGTGATTAGGGGTAGGCAACATTCGAACTCACTATAGGGTGTCAGGCGGGCCGATGATGGTGACTTGCCACTCGAAGACGTTGCTATCGTCCACCAGCCCGGCGGAGAACCCATCCACGGGGTTCTTCGCGAGATCTGCGACAACCAACAAACAAGGCGCAAGAGATCAGGAGCCGATCGCGGCGAATCGGGGCGAAAAGGAAGGGGAGAATAGGAGGCCGTTCGGATCCGTACCCTTCAGCTGCTTCTGGAGCAGGAGGCTCGCCTGGCTGGCGTTGCCCGCCATGGCAAGGAAGCAGCGCTCCTCGATCGGATCGGGGCTAGGGTTTTGGCGATGGGGAGTGGTTCGCCGCCCCCGGGAGGAGCTGCTTTATTTCTGGGGGCGAGAGCAGCTTTGGAATCGGGAGGAAGAGGGGAGAAGGCAACAGGCTGGACGATTTATAAGAAGCTTGATCGAGAGTTCCAGGTTGGTTAATAATGACAACCGAGTTAATCTATATAACCTATATAATTCATAGTCACTGTTAAGTCATGGTTGGATTTCTCTCAACATGCAACCATTCCACGTTATCATCCACTATGCATCATATCATTATCCACTATAAGCCATATCATCATCCACTAGATCATCTATTTATTCTTCAATCGATTTTCTGTGGCCACATTTTTGTGAGTAGCAATTACAAATTACAGGAGTAAAAATTACATGTATGATCAGTCATACTTCCATGTATAATGTTTACTAAAGAACGTTGCAATACAATCACTTTGGTGTTTATACTTTCACATTTCACTTTAAAATTTTGTTTAACAAATTCCCGCAGCAACGCGCGGAGTATCACCTAGTTTCTACGTGTTTTTAGGTTGTAACTAGTGATCCACTCGGAAAAGTTGCTATTATTAATAATTAATTAATAATTTCTTTAGTAGTAATAAACCAAATAATAACGTGTCAAAAGCTAAGTTAAGATTAAGTCTTTATACGTGCCTCTCTATATTTCAAGCATTCCTTAGAAAGATATTTCTTTAAATTTTATGTTATGATTACCAAATTCTAAGAAGGAATGTAATAGTATTTTTGTGGTTGCTGATAATTTTTTAAGATGGTACACTCCATATCTTGTTATAAAACTGATGATATTATACGTATTGTTGATTTGTTCTTTTGAGAATATATTCATTTGTATGGTGTACCAAACAGATATGTTTGTGACCGTGATAATTTTTTTTTGGAGAACTTCATGCTACTCCCTCCGTCCATAATAAGTGTCCATATAGATATTTTTAGATAAATTAGTAATAATAAAAAATGACCACATTGCCCCTTATTACTTATACTTTTTAAATAAATGTGCAGCATTGGAACTAGGAAAAAGAGCATTAACTAGCTATTTGATTGGTTTCATATGTTTCTCTATACACTTTTTGTTGATGTGAGAGTTGATTCAATTACATGTGTGTATCCGTAAAAATTAAGAGGACACTCTTTATTGGGACAAAATTTCAATGCTAAAATGACACCTATTTTAGAACGGAGGGGGTAAACTTTTGTTTTCTACCACTTGTCACCTCAAAACTGACGATCAAAATGAGGTTATGAACACAACTTGTCTACTATGTTAAGGGTTATTTTAAAGAAAAATATTAAGATATGAAAAATTCTTCTTGTCTCATATTAAATTTGCTTGAACTCAGTAGCAACATTTTACTACAAAGATGTGCACATTTTAGGTTGAAGTGACCGTGACACCCTAAGAGGAGGTTGAATTAGGTATTTAAAAAACTAAGACTCCAACTACATATAAAAAAACTACTCCAAATTCTATCTAAATGTACACTAAGTTTTTTCTACGTGTTTTTATCTCTACGGCTCAAAAGTTTTACACCCTAGGTTCTAATCCTATCAACTACGCGTGTGAATTCTAGAAAAGTTAAATACGAAAATAGTGTAAAAAAATAATGTGAAATATAGAAAGTGTAGAGAACGCAAAATCTGGTACGACGGTATATCTCAAGGTATCGGAAAGCAATGTTTTTCCGTAGTCTTTGTTGTTGGAGCCCCTATCAAGAGAGTGGTCGCACAAGGGTCTTGCTGTCTAGTCAAGTAACTCTGGAGATAGCTGATGGGCTCTCCCCGCATGCAAGTTTTGATCTTGATATCTTGGGTTACTTGATGGTCTGGTAGGGTCTTTATCACACACATTTAACCATGTTTGAGGTGTTTGATCACCCAAGTCTATTATTTACATCTATTATATTATGTTCTTGTATAGTAGCAAACTTTGTTAGTTATATGGTTAGTGTTGGCACATAATCATCAAAATCGCTAATGGCCTATTCTAGGTCCATTTTTCTTACATAGATTGTTTATGGTTTCTTACATCGTGTTCCTATTGATCTGGTGTCTTTACCATCTTTTGAAAAACTAAATCCCAGTGCTATGAAACATGCTCAATTGATGTTAAAACGGTACAAAACAACTTAAAAAATGTAAAAGTGCATGAATGCTAAGTATAAGTTTGCCGGTGATAAAGGTAGGGGCAACTGATTTTTTTAACAGGAGATTTGGTATGACTGCATTTGAGAAATGATAGGTTTCTGAATTGAGAAAATCTAAATTCATGCCTAGGCTGATGGACCATTCAAAGTGTTAGAGAAATTAATAATAATATGTATAGTCTAGATCTGTCTGTAAATATTTGGGTTAGTCCTACCTTTAGCATTGTATTATTTGAAGCCATATTTGAGAGAAGAAAATAGCTTCAGTCGAGTACGACTTAAATGCAAGAAGGGGACGATGACGAGGATACCAATACCATCGATACATCCATGCCTACCGAAGTACTAATTCCTAGACCACTTACTCGTCCGTGCTCGTCAAATCAACCATCAGGTAAGTTCATTATTTTGTTTATGTCCATCACATTTAGAACATGGACATGTGTGTGAAAGTGCATCTAGGCATTTAATCAATTTTGGTGATTAATGGCAATAGAAATTTGGATATAATGCTTTGCATGAGTTGTGCAGGAATAAAATGAAATAAAAAGAAGATAATACTAAAGGAAGGACCCCAACGCTTATTCATATGGTGGAACACTCAATTGGTGGATTTAAATTTAATTTTCCGTTTGAAATTGAGTATAGGACCACCGTACTATCAAGGGGGACGTAGTTGATAAATTCTAGATGCTAAAAGTGCTTTACTTGAGATGACAAACTCTTGAGAGACACAAAAACACTTCACAAACACCTTTTCTGCTTGGCCGGAACTTAGGCCGGAAGATCCGACCGGAAGTTCCGGGCGGCTCGGTCTCGAGATTCTACGGGCCGGAAGTTCCGGCCGTAGCATCGGAAGATGCTTGACTTAGCCGTTTTTCGAGCTCACAAGTGTCCTGTTGCAAGTTCCGACCCTAGGCCGGAAGATCCGACCGGAAGTTCCGGCCGGCTCTGTCTTGGCTTTCTCCAGGCCAGAAGTTCCGGGGTCCCCCGGAAGATCCGACATACAATCGGAAGATCCGGCTCCTGGAATTTTTCTGGGGTTTTTCCTAACACGTATCTGTTGCTTGTCGGAAGATCCGACCAAGTGTCGGAAGATCCGGTACCCCTTCACAGAGCACATAACGGTCATATTTTGGGGGTTGGTATAAATACCCCTCACCCCCCTCATTCATTTGCTGCTGCACACACGACCTAACACAAGACAAGAGCATTCACTCTCCTCCTCAAATCCCCTCCCAAGCTTGATTCTTGCCAAGATTCACCTAGGGTTTGAGTGAGAGAGAAGACTAGAAGTGAGAACTCCCTTTGTTCATTTCGTGAAGCACTTCGAGCAACTTGAGTTCATCGATTCACGTTTGTTACTCTTGGAGGTTGCTCCTAGACGGTTAGAGGTGCCGGTGAACTCCCATTCTCTTGTGCTTTGAGTCCCGGAGGTTTGTATTACCCTCTCTCTTCGTGGGAGCACATAGTAAGTAACTCAATCCTCCTTTCTGGTTGATTGGGAGAGACTTGGGGTTAGTGTGACAGCCCGGCTCTTTGTGAGCATCTCAACGGAGACGTAGCTCCTTTGTGGAGTGAACTTCGGTAGAAAATCCTTTGTCTCTACATTTGTTCTTGCTCATATTGTTTCTATAACTTGATTTGTCCCGATCTACTTATTTGTGGATATACTCTGATATTGTTCATATATAGAAGGTTCCTTACTTCATTTGTGAGCTTTGTATTCAAGTGGAATTGTCAGAAGGTAATTAGATTTCAATTCTCAAAGTACACTTGAATTGCCTGTCGGAAGATCCGGCTTATCATCGGATCTTCCGGTATTCTGTCCCAGTCGGAAGATCCTGTACAGTGTCGGATCTTCCTGGCCGGAAGATCCGAGACTGTGTCGGATCATCCGACTTTCTGACATTTTTTGGAGGATTTTTGCAGGAATTTTTAAACAGGCCTATTCACCCCCCCTCTAGGCCTAGTGTTGGTCCTTTCAATTAGTATCAGAGCCTAATCCCTTGTTTAGGCTTAACCGCTAAGGGAAAAACACTATGGCCGGTACGGGAGATGGATCCAAGATGGCTTCCGCTCACAAAGATAAACATCCGACGCCCGTCGAGTCAAGCTCAAGCGATGATGAATTCAACATTAGCGATGTTGATGAGAGCTTGGATGAACAAGAAAAGAAGAAGCAAAGAAGGGAGAAGATAAGGAAGAAGATTAAGGAGAAGGCTGAAAGAAAGGCGCAAAAGCTTCTCAAGAAAAAGATACGAGAAAGAGACGCTCTCGACGGACTTCACTCGGTGTCTTATCGATATGAGACATCTTCTTCTAACAAATCTTTCGACCCTTCTAGTCTTAATTTCTCATCCGTTCCAATGGGCAAAGTCCCCAAATTCAATGGGATTGACTATGCCCGGTGGAGCGATGATATGAAAGTTTACTTGCATGGTCTTCATCCATCTCTTTGGACTATTGTGAAAATAGGTGTCGACAAGAGTGCAACGCCAAGTCGAGAACAAGAGTACGACATCTTCCGCAACTCTCAAGCCGTGACCGTGCTTAGGAGTGCTCTAAGCTCCTATGAGTACAACAAGATTAGAGGAATCAATAGTGCCAAGGAGCTATGAGACACTCTTCAAATGGCGCATGAAGGATCAGATGAGGTCAAGGAAGGCAAGGTAGATCTCTTACAAGGAGAACTAGAAGCTTTTGTCATGAAGAAGGATGAGTCCTTGCAAGAGATGTATGATCGATTGAAGCTTCTTGTCACCGAAATTAGAATGCTTGGAAGCAATGATTGGGGCGAGAGCAAGGTCACAAAGAAATTGCTTAGAGCATACGCACCCAAGAACCCAATGCTTGCCACAATGATTAGAGAAAGTGACAAGTTCAAGACAATGGTGCCCATGGAGCTATTCAACAAGTTGCAATATCATGAGATGAATAGCTTGGATGTGACAAGGTCAATCCAACAAACCGAAGTCAAGACCATAGCTCTCAAGGCCGAACCAAGCAAGAAAGTTGGGTCAAATGAGAAGACCTCAACTTCCAAGAAGAATGAAGATTCAAACGACCATGAGAGCACCGATGAAGAAACCGCTATGATGGTTAGGAACTTCAAGAGATTCATGAAGACAAAAGGTGAAAAGAAGAGCTTCTCTCAACGAAGATGCTATGAGTGTGGGGAGAAAGGTCACTACATTGCCGATTGTCCCCGCAAGAAGAATGACAAGGATGACAAGAAGTCCAAGGACAAGACCGGTGACAAAGACAAGAAATACAAGGAGAAGAGTCGAGAGTACAAGAAAAAGTTTGGAAGCGCCCACGTCGGTGAAGGTTGGGATTCATCAAGTGATGACTCCGGTGATGAAGTAATGGCCACTTGTGCCATCTAAGCTCCTACACCAACTCCACGACTCTTCAACAACATCGATGAGAGTGATGACGAAGCTCCCATGTGCCTCATGGCTCAAGGGACTAAGGTATTTGACACCACACCACCTCTCTCATCCACTCTCTTGTCATCTAGGAACATTGAAAATGATCTAGATAATGAAGAAGCCGAACATGAGAAAAACATGATAAAGAAGTTCGGCAAAGATGGCTACAAATTTATTAAAAAACTAATAGAGAAAGTTGAGAAAAGAGAGGAGTCTCTTGATAGGAAAGAAGAATTGCTCATCCTTGAGAAGGAGAGAAACCTTGTCGTAGAAGAGGCTCTAGTTGAGGAGAAACTCAAGGTTGAGAAGTTGGCTTGTGAGTTATCTCATGCCAATGACTCACGGGAGAAGGTGTCAAAGGAATTGTCTTTGACAAATGACTCTCTAACTAACCTAAAGAATGCTAAAAGTGAGCTTCAAGAAAGGCATTCAAGCCTATAGATCAAATATAAAGATCTAGAAGCCAATTTTAGCTCAGTTTGGAAAAGTACCAAGAACAACTCTAAAACAACTCTTGACTCAAGTGTCTCTACTAGTGAAGGTTGCTCGAGATGTGATAAAATTGATTTAGATGCTTGTGCAACTAACATTTCTAAGCTAGAGGAGAAAGTCAAGGGTAAAGATGCCCAAATCCAAAAGTTGACCAATGCCATTGGCCAAGACCAAGGTAAGGGCAAGAGTGTATTCGAGACCCACCCGGCATATAAAGCCGGTAGATATGGTACTATCAAGGATGGGCTTGGATACACTCGAGGTGGAAAGGCCAATGGGACAAAGAAGATAAGAGGTCGTGATGTGACATTGTTCACCAAGGGGACCAATCTAGGTGAACTAATGGATGCGGCCCATGGGGTGGTAAGGTCCATGGAGCCCTTGCCAATGGCAAAAGCATCTAGTCAAGATGTCAAGATGTCAAGATCAAGACCAAGAAGGAAGAGAAGGTCATTGAGCACAAGCCATCGTCAAACTACTCCATCGACTATATGATCACTTGGGACCAAAATGGGAAGATGGTGGTAAAGTATATAGGTGCTCATACTAGGAAGATGATGAGAAGTGTGTGGGTGCCTAAAATGTCAAAAGCTAACACTCAAGGACCCAACCACTTTTGGGTACCTAAGTCCAAGGCTTAAACTTGTTTTGTAGGCATATTCCTCCGGTGGGCCTTCGTGGTTGTTGGATAGTGGATGCTCAAATCATATGACCGGAGAAAGGAATATGTTTGCAAAGCTACAAGAGTATAACTCACCCGTTGAGAAGATCACATTTGGTGACAACAATCATGGTGATGTCATACGTCAAGGTGAAATAGCTATCTCACAAGACTCATCTCTTTCCAATCTTTATCTTGTTGATTCTTTGGGATATAACTTGTTGTCGGTCTCACAACTTTGTGAGAAGGGTTACAATTGCCTTTTTACTAATGAGGTGTGAGCGTCCTAAGAAGGGAGGATTCCTCTATTGCTTTTACGGGTCGACTCAAGGGAAAGCTTTACTTAGTTGATTTCACAACTAGTAAGGTGGAACCGAAGACTTGTTTAGTGGCAAAATCTAGCTTGGGTTGGCTTTGGCATCGCCGGCTAGCTCATGTTGGGATGAGGAACTTGGCCAAACTTCAAAAGGATGAACACATCCTAGGACTAACAAATGTTGTGTTTGAGAAAGATTGTGTAGTGCTTGTCAAGCCGGGAAGCAAGTTGGTGCTCCACATCCACCCAAGAATATTTTGACTAGCTCAAGACCACTCAAGTTGCTTCACATGTATTTATTTGGACTGGTTGCATATGTTAGCATTGGCGGGAACAAGTATGGACTTGTCATTGTAGATGACTTTTCTCGCTTCACATGAGTTTTCTTTTTGCAAGACAAGAGTGAAGCTCAAACAATCATCAAGAGATTCATTAAAAGAGCTCAAAATGAGTTTGAGTTGAAGATCAAGCATATAAGAAGTGACAATGGGACGGAGTTCAAGAACACCAATGTTGAAGAGTTTCTTGATGAAGAAGGAATCAAGCATGAGCTCTCCGCACCATACACACCTCAACAAAATGACATTGTTGAGAGGAAGAACAGGACTTTGATTGAAATGGCACGGACCATGCTTGATGAGTACAAGACTCCGGATAACTTTTGGGCCGAGGCGGTTAGCACGGCTTGTCATGCCACTAACCGTCTCTATCTTCAAAAGTATTTGAACAAGACTCCATACGAGATACTAACCGGTAACAAACCAAAGGTGCACTACTTTCGAGTCTGTGGTTGCAAATGTTACATTCTTAACAAGAAAGCCAAAAGCTCAAAGTTTGCACCTAAGGTTGATGAAGGCTTTCTACTTGGTTATGGTACTAACGAACACGCCTACCGTGTTTTCAACAAAACCACCGGTTGTGTTGAGATCACGGTAGACGTAAAATTTGATGAATCAAACGGCTCTCAAGTACAGCAAGTTGTAAATGACCTTGTAGATGAAGTCCCGCCAAGTCAAGCCATCAAGAACTTGAGTTTAGGGGAAGTGAAGCCTCAAGAGCCTCCAAATGAAGATGAAGAACAAGACCAAGATCCAGAAATCATGTTCAACATCGATCCATCACCATCAACAAGAGTTGAACCACCAAGCTCATCACAAGATCAAGTCCAAGATCATGGTGACGATCATTGTGACGAACCAGATTCTCAACGACGAGAATCCGACTCCCTGTACCCTCGAGATAGTCCCAGGAATAGCAGCTATCTCGTACAGAACTCATCTCAGTCGAATATTACATCCATACAACGATAAAAGATTCATTACATGACATATATAAAACATAACATCTGGTACAAGCCCTCTGGGCTAAATCGACAATAAGAAACATCTGCGCAGCGGTAGCTAGATCATCAGGGTCCACTCCTCCACAGGCATCCTTGAGCGTAGCGCACACCCTTCAATCGTACCACCCGTCCTGGTTGAACTCGTGGTCGGGGTCTTCACCTGAGAACCCAAAGTCTGTCCCCAAGGAAATGGGACAGGTCCACGTCACCAACTATAATATGAAGCAAGCTTTAAAGTGGCCTATTCTAGATTATAGAAATAATCAAGGTTTGAGCCAGGGTTTTCTTATGCAAGCAGCAGCAATAACCCAAATTCATCTCATCACCAACTCCTTCTCTCTCACACACACACATCCACTCCCAAAAACCACCCGTCAGCCTCACATTTTCCCATCGGGCTCGTCCTGCCACAGCAGGTTCCCGCAAACATTATTCACCAACACCTTTCACTCACTAGTCGACTCGGTGAGCTCACTCCCCACCTTGTCTCAACAGCCTCAGCTGGACCAATCTCTCATAACCCAATTCAAAGGATGAGGTAAGAAAGCAGATTCCCATGCTAGTCGGAACTTATCAGAAATGGGTCGTCCGTAACCGTGGACACAGCTATACGTATAGTTTACACTCTGCAGAGGTGGCACTCCAGGAATCCATCCGGGCTGCAAGGCTAGTCCGCAACCAACCTGAGACACAGCCCACAGTAAAGACCCTAAACAGTAACGGCGCCAATCCTGTCTCCCTGGGCTCGGGAAACATCCAATCTAACATCTGCCCCAGGGTCGTGAAACCTTCCCACCGGGGCCAGTCGGGGGCCGTGGTAAATCAGGGAGATTACGCCGCAACGAATCCCCCCTACACATATCAAGCTCGATTCTCCTACAGTCTCGGCGCCGCACTAGAGTAGGCTTGCTGGAACCCTCCCCATACTGGGTAGATGGTGAGCACGGTATTCCCACGTCCAAAGTTGGAACTCGACTCGGTCCTTAATTGTCGGTAAAGCGAGTATCTGCGTCATAAGCGATCCGCCGCAACGGTCCGCAATCGGCACCCATAACAGGTATAGCCGCCCAAACTCCTCAAGTACTCCTCAAGTACCAATATCCAAGAACCATGTACCCGCAACAGGTACTCCGTAGGGACTGCCCGAGTGCAGTCCCCAAGCACCTCGATCAAACGATCGAGTTGTTATTACTCGCTTACACCGCCTAGCTGCACTACTCCTCCCATACCACCCACAACTCACGCCAAGAGGATCAAATCACAACCATCCCAACACATGCATAGCATAGCATATTTCATAAAGTGAATAGTAGGTAGCAAGGTAGCAGGATAATAACAAAGGTAGTGCAGGTTTATCATGCGAGTAAAGTAAAGCGCTAGCATACTAGTTTGCATGTCTAATAGGTATTTCAGAGATGGTCGGGCGTGAACCTGGGCAAAGGTCTTTGTCCTCGTCAAAGCAGTTGTCGAAGTGGTCCGGCTCCTCCAAACTCTCCGGAGCTCCTAAGGTCGTGGAAAATAAAATAAGACGCGACTACTAGCAAAGAAACACCAAAACAGCGATGATAGAAGACCAAAATAACACCAAACTCTACACTAACGCGTAGATCATGTTTTTAGAAAAATATAGAAACTGGTTTCATATTTTTCTGAGCTACGGTTGATTTATTATTAATTTTAGAAGTTTCAATCATTTTCTGAAAATATTAAATAGTTTCCGAAAAAGAAAACAGACAAATAATTAGCCTGCCGACGTCAGCATGACGTCATACTGACGTCATCAGTGGGGTCCGCCTAGGATGACGTCAGCAGGGGGCCCTGCTGACGTCAGCGTTGACCGGTCAACGGGTCAACTCTGGTCAGTGGGCCCCAGCTGTCAGTGACACACAGTGTATGACAGGTGGGTCCCATACGTCAGCGCAGTTAAAAGAAAAGAAAAAGATTAAACGATGGCTGGGCTGGAATTGGGCCGAAAGGGACTGGGCCGGAAGAGTTCAAGGGTGCAAACCAGACTTAAAGTTCAACTTTAGGCCCACGAAGGGGTGCGGCTGGAGCTGCTCTGGTGGACCATGTCCACCGTGAACCGTGAGTGCGGTTCACGTGAGCCGGGTGTATGGGATCAGGTGTGGCCGACTCGGGATTTTCTGTGGTGCTCGTGTGGCGACTTGGTGTGGTCTTCGGTGTGGCTTCGCCACGGCGCGACGCGACGCGCGCGCGGCGCGCACTGGAGCACGACCGGCGGCGATTGTCGGCGGCGGTTCTCGTCGGAAAAGGCTCGGCTGGGGCCAAGATCGGTCGGAGAGCCTCGGCTTGGGTTCGGCAAACACGAATTGGGTGAAAAAGGGCTCGGCTTGGCTTTGGATCGGGCTCCTGACGCGAGCGGCGGCGGCGCGGCCATGGCGCCACGGCGGCCGGCGACGCGCAGGCGGGAACGGCTCGGCTTGGTGCTCCAAAACGACTCAACGAGGTGCGCTCAGCTGTGCGTGCGGTGTATGGGTGAGTTCGGCTCGCGCGCGCGCAGTTCAAGCCATGGGCTTGACCGCGCCGCGGCCATGGCGCTCGCGCGGTCTGAGCTCGCTCGGTGCGCGGTGGCATGGCGGCCAGGGTCAAAGCTAGGGCGTCGGCGGTTGTGGGTCGGCTGCAGCGGCACGAAGAGTCCCTGCAGAAGATGCACGGCTCGATGGCCGGTGCACAGATGGCTAGCACGAGCGGCGGCGGCGTTCGGCCGGAGACAGGGGAGAAGAAGGGGAAGAAGACGACGGCGCTCACCTAGGGGCCAGTAGACGTACGCTGCAGCTCGGGGTAGACTCGCGGTACGCCGGCGGTGCTCATGCTCCTCTTCTCGCTCCCTGGTTCGGCCTGGTGTCGGCGGTCCCACGCGCGGCGTGGAGAAGACGATGGGCTTCCCCTCCTTGCTCCTGCTCCCGCACAATCTCTTCCCCACCTCTTCTCGCACCTTTCACCCCTCGCGAATTGGATCGGGAATACCCCAATGGGGCGGCGCGGCTTGGGGAGGAAGAAGGCCGGCGACGGCTTTTAAAGGGGATTGACGCTAGGGTTTGCGGCTCGGACGGCGAGATGGATGCGGTGGGTGGCTTCGGACACGCGTCCGCATCGCATCGGGCCGCACAGGGGGCGATGGGATAGGCTCGGGTGGTTGGGGCTCACGGGTGCGCGCTCGGGAGAGAGAGAGGAGCGGCGCGCGGGGGAAGATGACGAGAGGAGGGAGAGAAGGCTGACAGGCGGGACCCGCCTGTCAGTGGGAGAGAGAGACGCGGCGGCGACGCGATGAAGGGCTGGGCCGTGCTGGGCCGAAAGGCCGGCTGGGCTGCTCGGTCGGTTGGCTCGGAAAGAAAAGATCAGGGTGGTTTGATGGACGTGACTTCGGATTTTGGCCCACGACAGTTAGAAAGGTTTGACAATTAGTTTAAAAAGTTAGAGTTTGAATTCAAATCTAGAATTTGAATTCAAACCAACCAAAAATCCAAATAAATCCAAATAACTCCAAATCACACTATTTCATCCTTAGCACTTCAAATTGATTTTAAATTTTAAAATTTAAATTGCTTAAGAATTTGGGAAGCAATAGAATTAATTTTAAATAGTGGTTTGCATGCACAACAATTCACCAAATTTTTTTTAAATTCACATTTTTGCACTCAACAAATCCTATAGGGAATTTTAGGGTTGTTACAATCATGACCATGGCAATGATCAAGGGGGAGCTCAAGGTGAAGATGCTCAAGATGTTGAGTCACATCATGAAGAAGATGATGATGAACCCATCCAACGTCAATCAACATTTTCACATCCAAGAGTTCACCAAAGTGTTCAACGGGATCATCTCGTTGACAACATTCTAGGGAGCATCCAAAGAGGGGTAACCACTCGTTCACGTTTAGCAAATTTTTGTGGATGTTACTCGTTTGTCTCCTCTTTGGAACCTCTCAAGGTAGAAGAAGCTCTTGGAGATGTGGATTGGGTTATTGCAATGCAAGAAGAGTTGAACAACTTCACAAGAAATGAAGTATGAGAATTGGTCCCAAGACCCAAGCAAAATGTGATTGGCACCAAGTGGGTTTTCCGGAACAAACAAGATGAAAATGGCATTGTCACAAGAAACAAAGCTAGATTGGTTGCTCAAGGCTTCACTTAAATTGAAGGGCTTGATTTTGGTGAGACATATGCTCCGGTGGCAAGGCTTGAGTCAATTCGTATCCTTTTGGCCTATGCATCTCATCACAACTTCAAGTTGTATCAAATGGATGTGAAGAGTGCATTCTTGATGGTGTGGCTGCTGGGATTGCTGATCTTTGGACTCCTTTTGTTTCCCCAAGGCTCGAAGACTCAATCCCCATCGGATCTTCCGGAGTTCTTCGCGAGAAATCTCAACGGTATTGATTCAAAATCCCCATCGCCCGATCTGTCAATGTAGGAGGTTCTAGTGGATTTCCCTTGGTGAATCATCTCATATACATGCCTAGAACACTTCTCTATGATCTCGTGTCGTTTGGTGGGCTAAATCTTCGGTTCCTTGGTTGTTAGGGTTAGGCCTGACTCTGTCGGATCATCCGACTTGGTTCTTGAATGGGCCTCTTTGGGGACCTAGTATACGTGGAGCAACCACCAGGATTTGAAGACCCCAAGCACCCCGACCACGTCTACAAACTCCATAAGGCGCTCTATGGGCTTAAGCAAGCACCTAGAGCATGGTATGAATGTCTCAAGGACTTTCTTCTCAAGAATGGCTTTGTAATGGGCAAAGCCGATTCTACTCTCTTCACTATGAAAATAGACAAAGATTTGTTTGTTTGTCAAATTTATGTTGATGATATAATCTTTGGTTCTACTAATGAAAAATTTTGTGAAGAGTATAGTAGGATAATGACCAAGAGATTTGAGATGTCAATGATGGGGGAATTGAAGTTCTTTCTCGGATTTCAAATCAAGCAATTGAAGCATGGCACATTCATATGTCAAACCAAATATACAAGTGATATGCTCAAGAAGTTTGACATGGCCAATGCTAAGCCCATCAAGACCCCTATGCCGGTGAATGGTCATCTTGATCTAAATGAGGAAGGCAAGTCGGTCGATCAAAAGGTATATCGCTCCATGATTGGTTCCTTGCTTTACCTTTGTGCATCTAGGCCGGATATTATGCTTAGTGTGTGCATGTGTGCAAGATTTCAAGCAAATCCTAAGGAATGTCATTTAATGGCTGTTAAGAGATTTTTTAGATATTTAGTGCATACTCCAAACCTTGGCTTGTGGTATCCCAAGGGCTCCACTTTTGATCTACTTGGCTACTCCGATTCGGATTATGCCGGTTGCAAAGTAGATCGGAAGAGTACAACGGGGACATGCCAATTTCTTGGTAGGTCTTTGGTGTCATGGAGCTCTAAGAAACAAAATTCCGTTGCGCTATCCACCGCCGAGGCCGAGTATGTTGCAGCCGGTGCTTGTTGTGCTCAACTACTTTGGATGAGGCAAACCTTGAGTGACTTTGGTTGTGAGTTCAAAAATATCCCACTCTTGTGTGACAATGAGAGTGCCATAAAACTAGCAAACAACCCCGTTCAACACTCAAGAACCAAGCACATAGACATTAGACATCACTTCCTTAGAGACCATGAAGCCAAAGGAGATATCGCTCTATGCCATGTTGGAACCGAAAAACAATTGGCCGATATCTTCACCAAGCCTCTTGATGAGCAAAGGTTTTGTTCCTTGAGGAGTGAGCTAAATATCTTGGATTCTCGTAACTTGGCTTGACTTGGTGCATACACAATTGATTGATGCCTAGACTAGAAGAAAAATGATTTTATTCTATTTTTATGGTGTGAGTTTTTCAAAACTTTGATCTTATGATCGTTGAATCTTTTCTTGTTTCAAGTTGATCATGGTTATGTGTTGATTGTTTGTTGCTGATCAACTTTGGGACAAGTTCCTTACATGTTCATAAGCTAGTTCTCTCAAAATTGTCAATCAAATCTCGTCGTGGAAAATCATCTTCGGGACATATCTTCTCTGGGCCGGATCTTCCGACAGACCCCCGGAACTTACCCCTGGAAGTTCCGGGCGGCTCTGTCTCCCTTCGCTCTCTCTGAGAGTTTGCCGGATCTTCCGATCCGGCCGGATCATCCGACAATATGTCGGATCTTCCGGACCTGGGAGCTGGCGGAACTTCCGGTGCTGATCTCCCTGGTTCTGACTCTATCGGATCTTCGGTCCTGTGCGCGAACTATAAATACCGGGACTCAACCGTTACTTCTTCTCCTCTTCCTTTTTCAACACAGTCAGCCCCCTCTCTCTCTATCTCTCCACCTCGTGCGGTGATCTCCGAGTTTGGCCGTGGGATTGCTGATCTTTGGACTCCTTTTGTTTCCCCAAGGCTCGAAGACTCGATCCCCATCGAATCTTCCGGAGTTCTTCGCGGGAAATCTCAACGGTATTGATTCAAAATCCCCATCGCCTGATTTGTCAATGTAGGAGGTTCTAGTGGATTTTCCTTGGTGAATCATCTCATATACATGCCTAGAACACTTCTCTATGATCTCGTGTCGTTTGGTGGGCTAAATCTTCGGTTCCTTGGTTGTTAGGGTTAGGCTCGACTGTGTCGGATCATCCGACTATGGGCCGGAAGATCCGGACCCTCGGATCTTCCGACTCATTGCCGGAAGATCCGACCGAGTCGAGCACTATCCTATAAATTCAGTTACCAATCTTTGATCCTTTCTCTAAATATATCCTTGCATATCTTGTCAGATGGTTAAAGAGAAGGTCACACAGAAGAAGAGCACCTTTTTGACTGCGCGTCCAAGTACCGGTCGCACCAAAAGCTCCTTTCACCCACCTAGTGGTTCGTCCTCTGAGTCGGACACCAACTCAGATGGGGGCATTAGAGAAGTTGGCAAGGGGAAGCGCTCAGAGAAACGGACAACTTCTCGCTCTGTTCGAGGAAGAGCTCAGTCAAGTGGGCAAGGGCGCAAAATTCCTCCTCGTCCCAGAGTCAAGAGAGCTGACCAAGAAGAAGGACCAGGGACACGGTATAATGATGATATTGACATATCCTTTCTTTCTCAGAATTTCATAAGCACTGTCATTCCTTTCTGTCACTCACAAGATAGTCCCTTGGTCAATTTCAAGTTAGCCAAAAACAGCATGAAGCCTCTAAGGTTCAGTGAACATGAGGATCCAAGGAGCATCCGATACAAACTCTTCAAGGGTGATCCTCGGTTTTGGCTTCCATACCAGGCAGATTGGTATGAGTCTGTGATCCTGAAGATGACTCGGATTTGCACTCCAATGTATTGGGTTGACTGGAAATATCTGAGGAACTTCCCACCACCGCTCAAGCCTGTTGTTGAGGATATATACAAGCGATGTGTGGAGATGGATGTGGAAAATGTGATGGCATTTGAGTGTCCATACAATGAAGAAGTCATTGCCCAATTTTATGCTACTCTGTGGGTTGATGAGGAAAGGTATGAGATGCACTGGACTTTGTGTGGGAAACGTCTTTCCATCTCTTTGCATGATTTTTCCTGTTTGTTTGACCTTGCTGAGGAGACTGCTTATGCTCATACTAGCAATGATCGTAGCAAGGTTGATCTTCATCTTGGGAGAATACTAGATGACACCAAGTTGGCATTCATGTATGATCATGCTTATGGAGAGGTGGTGTATGGGAAGTACAAGGGTCTCTCTCCGTTCTACAAGTTGCTAAATCAACTCTTTCGAGGGATTTTGTACCCTAGAGCAGGAGATGACGACAACATCTCAAAGAGGGCAAATAACTTACTTTTTCAAATGGCCCCCGGGAAGCCAAGTTCAAGGTGTTCAACTTCATTTGGAATGAAATCATCTACTGCTCTCATGATGCTTCTAGTGGCTGTCACTATGCTCCTTACATTTTTCATATGATCAAGTATGTGATTGGGATCAACATTTTGACTGACAAGCTTCATCCCCCATACAAATCTCCTCCGGGCAAGATTACGCAGCTTCTAAAGATCAAGTCCAAGGCATATCAGGGTGCTCCAACCCCATCCTCTCACGGTGCCTCATCTTCCCGAGCTCCTCCATCACATGCTCCAGCTTCATCTAGTGGCCCCTCTTTTACTCCCAAAGGCAAGATGAGTAAGATTGACTTTCTGCTCCAAGGCATGTTCTCTTGCTTCAACATGTGCAAATATGAAGTCAAGAGGTCTCATGAGCGTGAGCAACGCGCCGAGCATGATAGATACATGGCGGATAAGTGCCACAAAGAGCTTCTTGAAAAGTTAAATATGCCACATTCTCCTGTTCATCAACTCAGGGAAGTCACTCCTCCACCTCCCTTTGCAAATTCTTGGGAGGACTACTCACAGGAATATGTCTTTGGTGCCTCTCAACAACAAGGACAAGGTGAGGAGGAGATAGTGGAAGAAGAAGGAGAAGAAGAGGAAGAAACTGAGCAGGAGGAGGAGTATCATAGTGAGTCAGAGACGGATGAGGATCGTCGCAAGGGCAAGGAAGCCGCAGCAGCTGATGATGATGATGAGGACGACGATGATGATGACGATGACGACGACGACGAGGACGAGTAGCTCCCTTTTTGGTCTTTGATGACAAAGGGGGAGTGAATTTGGCCATTGGAAATTCATCACTTATCTATCTTTTATTCATGTTTTAGCTTATGAACTTGTGAGAACTTGAACTTGTGTTATGTGTGGTGTGCCAAGTGAGACTTTTATTTGTAAGACTTAATTATGGTTATTGCTAGTGTGATGATTGATCTCGTTATCTACTTCATTGTGAGATTCTTATGATTGATGTGATGTTATTTCTCACTTTATTGTTGTGTATATCTTGTCATATGCATCACGTTGATTTTATCACATCAAGCACTTGTATGCAATCTTTTTGGAAGCTCTTGCAAAATATGTGCACAAGAATTTGAGGCTATTTAAGTTGAACATGCACATATTTAGGGGGAGCCTCTCCAAAATATATTGGATGCAAAACATGAATTTTATTCTCATCTTGTGAACCCAAATTTGTATTGTCATCAATCACCAAAAAGGGGGAGATTGAAAGTGCATCTAGGCATTTAATCAATTTTGGTGATTAATGGCAATAGAAATTTGGATATGATGCTTTGCATGAGTTGTGCAGGAATAAAATGAAATAAAAAGAAGATAATACTAAAGGAAGGACCCCAACGCTTATTCATATGGTGGAGGACTCAATTGGTGGATTTAAATTTAATTTTCCGTTTGAAATTGAGTATAGGACCACCGTACTATCAAGGGGGACGTAGTTGATAAATTCTAGATGCTAAAAGTGCTTTACTTGAGATGACAAACTCTTGAGAGACACAAAAACACTTCACAAACACCTTTTCTGCTCGGCCGGAACTTAGGCCGGAAGATCCGACCGGAAGTTCCGGGCGGCTCGGTCTTGAGATTCTACGGGCCGGAAGTTCCGGCCGTAGCATCGGAAGATGCTTGACTTAGCCGTTTTTCGAGCTCACGAGTGTCCTGTTGCAAGTTCCGACCCTAGGCCGGAAGATCCGACCGGAAGTTCCGGCCGGCTCTGTCTTGGCTTTCTCCAGGCCGGAAGTTCCGGGGTCCCCCGGAAGATCCGACATACAGTCGGAAGATCCGGCTCCTGGAATTTTTCTGGGGTTTTTCCTAACACGTATCTGTTGCTTGTCGGAAGATCCAACCAAGTGTCGGAAGATCCGGTACCCCTTCGCAGAGCACATAACGGTCATATTTTGGGGGGTTGGTATAAATACCCCTCACCCCCCCCCCTCATTCATTTGCTGCTGCACACACGACCTAACACAAGACAAGAGCATTCACTCTCCTCCTCAAATCCCCTCCCAAGCTTGATTTTTGCCAAGATTCACCTAGGGTTTGAGTGAGAGAGAAGACTAGAAGTGAGAACTCCCTTTGTTCATTTCGTGAAGCACTTCGAGCAACTTGAGTTCATCGATTCACGTTTGTTACTCTTGGAGCTTGCTCCTAGACGGTTAGAGGTGCCGGTGAACTCCCATTCTCTTGTGGTTTGAGTCCTGGAAGTTTGTATTACCCTCTCTCTTCGTGGGAGCACATAGTAAATAACTCAATCCTCCTTTGTGGTTGATTGGGAGAGACTTGGGGTTAGTGTGACAGCCCGGCTCTTTGTGAGCATCTCAACGGAGACGTAGCTCCTTTGTGGAGTGAACTTCGATAGAAAATCCTTTGTCTCCACATTTGTTCTTGCTCATATTGTTTCTATAACTTGATTTGTCCCGATCTACTTATTTGTGGATATACTCTGATATTGTTCATATATAGAAGGTTCCTTACTTCATTTGTGAGCTTTGTATTCAAGTGGAATTGTCAAAAGGTCATTAGATTTCAATTCTCGAAGTACACTTGAATTGCCTGTCGGAAGATCCGGCTTATCATCGGATCTTCCAGTATTCTGTCCCAGTCGGAAGATCCTGTACAGTGTCGGATCTTCCTGGCCGGAAGATCCGAGACTGTGTCGGATCATCCGACTTTCTGACATTTTTCGGAGGATTTTTGCAGGAATTTTTAAACAGGCCTATTCACCCCCCCTCTAGGCCTAGTGTTGGTCCTTTCAGTGTGTAACATTTGACCATTGTTCTTATTCAAAAAATTATACAATTATCATTTATTTTGTTTGTGACTTACTTTGTCATTGCATATACTTTAAGTATGACTTATTTTCCCGTATATTTGGACTAAATTTTTGAATAAAATGAATAGTTAAATGTTGTGAGAAAAAATTCAACAACGAATAGTAATTTAGAATGGAGGGAGTAGAAAATAGAAAAAGAGTAAAGTACATGGGCTGTCCCTAAACTACATAGGTCCCTAAACTCTCAAAATACATTTTTGTGTCATAGAACTTGTGTTGATATGTCATCTAGGTCCTTAAACTGTCAAAACACATTTTATGTGCTCAAACTTGTATATAGGTGTCATCTAAGTCATGTAAACTCCAAAACGTGTATTTTTCATAAACTCATCATGGATATCATCGTCCAAATACGCAGGACGATGAGAACTTCTCCTTATTATTGCCACTAGATCTCAGCTTTTCTCGCTGCATTCTAAAAATTTGAGGACCAGGATGAGACGTTCAGGCAAATTTGGATAGCAGAAAATAAATTTTGAAAGATTGGAGACCTAGATAACACACTTGGACAAGTTTGTGATTGGAAATCTAATGGTTCATTTTGAGAGTTTTGACGTAAATGACACCGTACGACAAGTCTAGAAACCGCACATATATTTTACTCATAGAAAAATATACATTATGTTTAAATGAAAAAAGTGAACTGCATTCAATGATAATAAATACTCGATTTATACCTTTTTTACATAATAATTACCAAAAGAATCAAGCAAACAGAGAATGCAAAATAAAAATAAATATGACTAAACACATTTTTATAGGTCCGGATTAAAATTCAGCTCGATCCACAAGGAGTTTGGTTCCGTCGGTCTAGAATTCTGGCTTATACTGACCATCTTCCAAATCATATAATGCATCAGGTTTGTAGTCTTCAGCTTCATTATATCCAAAAAATGGCAAATATATTTTGTTGCTGCACCCGTACTCTTGAGAAGATTTGATAGTTGCATTCCAGTTATCTAAAAATATAACTGCATCATCCAATCGCAACACTTTTTCCCATGACATATGAGATCGGTCAAGCTTAAATATCTCAATCGGGCTGGCATCGTATGGTCTAAAAATTGCCATTAAATCCCCTTTAAATTCAACAAGGTGACAAAATCTATCTCCACAATTATGAGCACCAACACGAACTGGCTCCGGTTTATCAAGGACCCTCCACCTCATGTCATCCGAGGCTTATGGAAGAATGGGTGAATGTGTGCGGGAGTTTTGGTGCGCATGGTGAGGAGGTCGAGTGGTGATGGCACGAGCACAGCCATGGCGGAGCGGGAGAGTCGAGTGCGCTGAGAGAAAAAGCTAGTAAATGGGAACAGGGAAGACGATGACGGCGGCGCGGCGACACTTCGCCTTTTATTAAGCCGTTGCGGCTAACCAAACGGCATCGTAACTTACGGACAAAAATCGCGGACCCTGTGTTTTTCGAACCTTTGGATCTTTGATTGGCTTACGCGATAAGATTGCTTCAAATTTACTCAGCGCATCTCTGACCCTGTCAGCCCTCACGCTCAGGGGCTGAGCGCTCAGTTTTCACTCGACACGTCTACGTGACCCTGCCAGCCCTCACGCTTTCACTCGACGCGTCTATGTGACCCTGCCAGCCCTCACGTTCGGGGGCTGAGAGCTAAGTTTTTACTTGGCGCGTCTCTGTGACCATGTCAGCCCTCACGCTCGGGGGGCTGGACGCTAAGTTTTCACTCGGCGTGTCTCCGTGACCCTGCTAGCCCTCATGCTCGGGGGCTAGGTGCTAAATTTTTACTCGGTGCGCCTTCGTGACCCTGCTAGCCCTCACACTTGGGGTTGGACGCTAAGTTTTCACTCGGTGCGTATCCCTTACCCTGCCAGCCCTCACGCTCAGGGGTTGGGCGCTCAGTTTTTGCTCGGCGTCTCCCTGACCCTATCGACCCTCACGCTCGGGGGCTGGACGCTTAGTTTTCACCTAGTGTGTCCCTGTGACCCTGCTAGCCCTCAGCTCGGGGGCTAGGCGCTAAGTTTTCACCCGATGTGTCTCACTTACCCTGCTAGCCCTCACGCTCGGGGGTGCGGCGCTCAGTTTTCACTCGGCGCGTCTCCCTGACCATATTAGCCCTCACACTCGGGGCTGGGCGCTTAGTTTTCACTTAGCGTGTCCCTATGACCCTGCCAGCCCTCACGCTCGGGGGCTGGGCGCCTAGTTTTCATATGACATGTTCATAAATTATTCTAGCATTTACATATGTCAATTTACATAGTGAAACACGGTCAACTCTGGGTCTTTACAAGAACAAAGGTATAAATTGCTTTTCCGGTAGTTCGGAGGTATCCACGGCATGATATTAGCTATGAGATTAGCAAGTTTGGTCCACATGGGCTCCTGGCAAGCTTTCTTCTAGCATCGTATCAACTGATGATACTTACATGGCTGAAGAGGAGGTGAGGAGCAACCTTTAGGTTTCCTTCGGCACCGAAGCCTGACTCTTTCTGTCTGACTAGGCCTCAGCAACCAAGCTCCGATTGGGATCATAGCATGGCAATTTTAACTCGTCCGCTTCGCCGGTCGGAAGATTTCTTGTAGCATCAATGACACAAGATCTTGTGCCCTTTTTGCTCTTCAAGAAAGGGTAATCGCCAGGTGGATGAACTCTGTGGAAACACATTGTTGGCAATGGCAAGGTGTGTGTTCTCGGTCTACTGAGTTTTGGGTCTATTTACAAACGCCCTTGGGTACGCATGTTAGTCCGTGACGACTGGACCATCTGAGTACTCGGCTGGAATGGTGCGGCGTGTCATGTACATGGGTTTACCGTTTTTGGAACGATATGTTGATTCCAAACATTTCTTTTTGGCTTTAAGTACACATCCTGATCACGGTTGTACTGTTTTGGATTGGCATCAAGATGTCTTTTTTTTTGTTTGCAGGCAGCCTGATGACCGAGACTATTCTTTTACCCATGTTCTGGTTATTCTAATCAGCTCAAGCCACGGGGCTACTCCATATGGAGAGCGCCTTGTGGCACCCTCCATATGACCACGCGGGATGGTTATTCTATGCCTCTATGTCACTCGGCGGAATCTTGACGATATTCTTTTTTGACCCTTGGCCTGGTTATTATAATCAACCCAATGCTCGGGAGCTACTCCATATGGAGTGCGTCTTGCGCCGCCCTCCATATGTCCATGTTGCATGATTATGTTTATCACTTTGGTACTCGACATGATGTCATGGTATTTCTTTTTTGGAGCACCGCCCACCCTTGTGATGAATTAAGTGTTGAAGCTTCTTCAGCCGACTACATTGGTTTCATTTCTTCATCAACAGTTCATCAAGCGCCTGCATGTTACTCGAAGCCTTGTGGGATATGGGTACCCCTAGGCCCATCGTCAGTATGGAAGGTAGCCGGCTTGGGCCCACATTTAACAAGGTTGTGGGCCGACCCTGGGTAGCCCACTAGGAACCGTCGACTTTGTGGACAAGCTTGGTGAAGACGGGGCTAGCAAGCATTGCGATCTACCCGACACATTGAGTCTGAATATTTTGGAATGTAAAGTAGAAATCTACTCGGACACATTTCCTTATTGTAATCTAGTAGGTTTGGATTGAAACCAACTTATAAACCCTAGGTTGTCGGCCTATATAAGGCGGCCTAGGTCGTCCTTCGAAGGGCGAACCGTCCATTGTAACCACAAAACTCGTCATTGCTCCCTGAAGCTTTGTCGAGTAGTAGCAATATAAACACCACCCAACACAGGACGTATGGTATTATACCTCAAGGTAGCCCGAACCTGTCTAAACCTTGTGTCTTGTGTTACCATCAAGCCTTTTGACTCGACGACTACTCCTACAAATATACCACTCGGGTATCCCCTAGTGGATTGTCGGTCCTAAGGTTAGACAGTTGGGCCATGGTCTGAGCTGAAGCCCAGCAGCACAGAAGGCTCGACCCATGCCAACAAGCTAATCTACTGACGCTAGCTCAGAACGAGAAATGGGGATAGTTTATCGATGCCAAGCAAAAAAGGAACTAGATGATCAGTGAGGATAGGAGTGTAAATAGATACTTGATAGATACAATGTGGTAAGAAAATATCTTCGCTCACACACCCACCCAAGCCGAGAACATTTTGTCACCGCATCCTACACGATAGAAAGCAAGCAAACCCCTTTTACTTATTTCTCTCCTCAAAACACGCCTGCCACTCTCTCAGAGTAGTTGTACAACACTAGACAAGGCAATCAACCGCTCACCACATCCGACTCTAAAACCCCAACCCTGAAGGTCTGCCTTCCAATTGATCTCTCGCCGATCTCGCTCCTTCCGCTCTCTCTACCTTGACAATTGAATTGCTTGTGCACATTTTTTACTTCATGCCCGATTGATCTCTCAAGCGAACGTGTGTTCCAGTTTTTTCCTGATGATTTCCCTTTTTTCTTTAGTTTTTTCGTGCTCTTTGTCTAGCCACATTGCACTGTGTTTGATGCTTGTCGTTCTTAATGCGAGAGGGCGCGCAATCTACACAATTGTATCTCGGGACTAGGGGTATGGACACATTGCGTTTACTGAACGATTAATTTGTGTTGCAAGTAGCACACGCAGATCGTTATTTCTGCTTGTTATTTGCACAGATTGAGTTTAGTGCACGTGATCTAGTAACACAATTATATCCTTGTTACTTGGAACATGAAATTCTTTGATCAAATAAAAAGAAAATAGTCATAGATCTGTTGCGCTATCATTTACTGAATTTGTTAGTTTAATTTATTTATCCACATGGTGCGATACGTTGTTGTTGCTGTAAAACGAGCGATGTATAACACATAGATCTTTGGGCCTTGGAAGCGAACGACTTTTTTGGGGTGGTCGAGTTTGAGTTAACGATGGAATCTGTTGAAAATAACAATGCATACTTGAGATAGTTCTAAAAGATTGGAGAGCATGCATGAAACTATGGTTGCCATGCTTCATGTGAAGTGTGAAATTCTCTAGAATTGAATATGGCAACATATACTTGGAAGGTTTTAGAATGTTGTGGCTATCACAAGACACATTTGTCATGTACTGTATATGGATAAGATCATGGCAAAGTTAAGAAGAGTGTGGAAGTTAGATATTTAGATCACCATACTCCATGGTGGAGTTAACGATGACGTTTATTGAAAATAACAATGCATACTTGAGATAGTTCTAGAAGGTTGGAGAGCATGCATGAAACTATGGTTGTCATGCTTCATGCGAAGTATGGAATTCTCTATAATTGAATATGGCAACGCATACTTGGAAGGTTTTAGAATGTTGTGGCTATCACAAGACACATTTGTCATGTACAGGTCATGGCAAAGTTAAGAAGAGTGTGGAAGTTAGATATTTAGATCACCATACTTCATGGTGAAGTGTCGAAGATTCTAGAGTTAGATATTTGCATAGCAAGAGTGTGGAATGTTTTCTAGGTTTAATTGCAAGGAACATATATGCAAAATCAGATCTTAAATTAGATTCATCACTCAGTAGATATTAACTTTTAAAGATTACTAGTCCAAGAATTCCGTACTTGTACTCTATGTGCAGCCATT
Organism: Echinochloa phyllopogon; assembly: GCA_033239725.1. Lineage (NCBI taxonomy): Eukaryota > Viridiplantae > Streptophyta > Magnoliopsida > Poales > Poaceae > Echinochloa > Echinochloa phyllopogon. Next base: position 23,323,859 of record BTCW01000012.1, read on the forward strand.
CAAGTGTTGACATCTCAGTATACATTGACGCACAACGTGACCAAAATTTTTGACAAATCATTTTGTTTACCCCAATCTCGGCGTACTCTGTGTAGCCATTCAGGTATTGACAAACGTAACTCTGTGTATTCAGGTGTTAACATCTCAACATGCATTGGCGCACAGCAGCAAACCAATCGCGTGCCATGTTTTATGTTTTAGATAACAACCGTCTAAAAAACGTGACTCATTTGACGATTAGTTCCAATTAAATATATACTTATCAAATAAAACAAAAAAAAATTGACCGAAAGCTTGTCTGAAATCACATTTTCATGACCAAAGGCAGCTCAAAATTTAGGTACATAAGTTTCCATTACCCTATAGCATGGCTCTCAGCACTGCGTCTACGACATGCAACAACAACAAAAAGAGAGTAACCAAATTTGATCACAAACATTGATAGTACCAAGTAATAATCCTCTGCTCATTCAAAGTCTAATATTCAAATCCAAAATTCAAATTTCCAAGATGTCCAGTATAACAGTATGAGTACAACTGGGGGTCTTGCTTCTTACACAACCAGAAATGAAAGTTTTAACTGGTGAGTGCCCCCAAAACCCCTTCCCTGTAGAATACCACGTCCAAAGATGGTGATATTTGTTAGTCTACATCAAAATGCGACAGCTGCACTCAGGCAAATGTTTCCTTGTACACCATCACTTGTTCAAACAGTGACCACACAATCATGACTCTGGTTCGCATGGTCTCCACACTGTACCAGTAGGCTCATCCATCAGGGCGATACCCTTGGTAGCAAGGTTCCTCCTGATTCCGTCAGATACCTCAAACTGCTTGTTCTTCCTTGCAACGTTTCTCTGCTCAATCTGCTCTTGCAATGTTTCTTCTGTCAATCCTGCTCGCTTCAGTGCTTTCTCCTTCAATTGCTTCAGTCCCTGATGGGTAGGCATTTTGCACGATAACAATGTGTTAAATATTAAGTAATCATAAACGGAACACATGTCAAGTGGAGACTTATTTTATTTTTAGACAGGTGCCGTGGCTATAGTACCTCTGCCAGGGAGGATGGTGGCATCAGACCCAGTATTGATAGTTTGTCTTTGAGTTCTGCTTCCAGTGCGATGAGAGCTTGAATATGATCCGCTGGTTGTTTTTGTGATTGCTGTTGCTTCTGTTGCTGCTTCTTCTGTTGCTGCTGTTTCTTCTTTTGCTGTTCCAATTTTTGCTGCAGTTTCTGATAGTAGAAAACATATAGAAGTTAAAGGAAATGATAGTGTCTCAAGTCTCGTAGGATTTCAAAACATTTAAACCACGAAACTTGTAAACACAAGAAACAGTAACATAGTGATGCAACCTTCAAATCAGTCAGATTGCTGTTTATGGCCTTCAGCAGATCCATGAAGCCATCCAGAACATCTGTAGTTTTAAGATCATCTGACATATTTTTCAAGAAACCCCGATGGTGAACTTCAATCAGTTTTTGCTCCTCAGCCGGCACCGGGGCAGAGATATCCTCTTCACGATATATAGCTAAAACTTCCTCGCAGTCATATAGAGTCTACACATAATTCAAATTGAGTGAATTGGGACATAGGAATAATACTGTTAAAACCCAATACAAATCACAAACTGACTAATATTCCAAGTTCAAGTAAGTCAAGTACCTGGTAAATATAGTACACACGATCAGATGCGATCTCAAGTGCTTTATCAGAGTGATTCACATCAGATCTATAATGTGTGCGCATCAAGAAGAATCTTAAAGCCATGGGATGGTATAGATCAATGATCTGAAACAAAACAACTGTTAGAGATCTCAAGGCAAACTTAGAAATTCGAACTCATCCAGAGAACTAAACTAAAAGGAACAATGTGTTCACCACTTACATCTCTGATCGTGAAAAAGTTATTATCTGATTTTGCCATCTTCTTATCATCCTTGTTAACGAAGCCATTGTGCATCCAGCACTTGACCTCGCTCTCAGGATAAGCCGCTCGGCTTTGAGCAAGCTCATTCTCATGATGAGGAAAAATCAAATCTTTCCCTCCACCATGAATATCAAATACATGTCCTAGATAGTGAGCACTCATTGCGCTGCACTCAATATGCCATCCTGGTCTTCCACGGCCCCAAGGACTATCCCAAAAAGGCTCACCCTCCTTTGCACCCTGAAACAGTGATTACTGATTAATCAAGGATAAGAAGAAAGTGGCAGCACATAAAAGTAAACTAGAAATACCAATACTTCAAACTTACCTTCCATAGTGCAAAGTCTGCAGGATTACGCTTTCTCGTATCAAAAGCAACCCGCGCACCTGCCTGATTTTGATCTAACTTTCTTCCAGATAAACTGAGATATTCAGGAAAACTCTCCACTGAAAAGTAAACATCTCCTTCCATAGCATAGGCTTTCCCATTCTCCATTATCTGTCCAGACACAGATACATGGGAAAAGAGCTCAGTTAATTGCATGTGGTTAAAAAAGGCCATTTTGTACTATTATGATTATATACAGCAAAGTTATGCATAGCAAAAGACTGATTTTAACTTGTATGGTGGCAAAAAATGTAATCATCAGTGTTGATTTTGTTTGCAGCTGCTGCATAGTATCGAGCCTGCTTGGTTCCCTACCAAAATCTTGGCAAGCCAAAATATGGGTAGAAAACTTGCCACCATTTTGGCAAGGTAAATGTGAGAGGGTGCCAATATTTTGGTAGCAAACCAAATGGTGACCAAATAATTGGTTTGCCAAAATCTTGGTATGCCAAAATTTTGGCACTGAACCAAGCAAGCTCATCATGAAAACAATAAGTAAACATCTGTGCACCAGTTGCACCAATAATAACGTACCTTTGCTATCAATTCTATAATATGCTCGATGTGATCTGTTACACGTGGCTCGCGAGTAGGAGGCAAGCACTGGAGTTCAGCCATATCAGCAAGAAATTCATTGATAAACCGGCTACTCAGACTTGTAACTGCTTCACCGCGCTCATTAGCACGCTTAATAATCTGTACAAAGCACGGAGATATGTTTATCTGATTGTTTCCAAAAGGTTCTGGGAAAGAAAGCTAACACAGTTATATTAAACATGAACAACAACAGCAACAAATCCTTTTCGTCCCGAGCAAGTTGGGATAGGCTTGAGCAATGCGCCATCAACAAAAGGGGGGAATGGAAGGCATCAATAAAAGATATAGCCAATGAAAAGTGATGTTGGGTGAAGGAAAAAATGGCACTGATGACACTTTCCGTCAAGGAAAGCACAGGATTAGTTTAACCCAGAAACAAATTAGCTTACAGATGATACTTTTTCACAAATAAAATAATATCTTCCTACATTTTCAGACCTCAAAAAGATCCCCCTTCATTGTGAACTAGTATAGAGTAACTATAGAATGATGGGAACAAACTGTTACCTTGTCATCGATATCTGTGAAATTACGGACATACTCAACTTCATACGCCAAGAATTTAAGGTACCTACATGGAACCAGTTAACGAATAAATAAAAGGCAGAACAGAGCTCAATATTACGCTTTAACTCGGAATTAACAGGTAGCATTTTGACAAAAGTATTCAAATGTTAATTTTAATGTATATACAAACCATTACCAGTTAACGAATAAATAAAAGGCAGAACAGAGCTCAATATTACGCTTTAACTCGGAATTAACAGGTAGCATTTTGACAAAAGTATTGAAATGTTAATTTTAATGTATATACAAACCATTGTAGGTTTAATCAAAACGGCACAGCATAACTGTAGTACTATCATGCACACTAAGATTAGATTTGTTCAAAGCATTCTGAGTTAAAAAGGATCGTGTATCCCATAAATATGAAAAGAATCCATGCCAATGAAAAAAAAGAGCAAGGCCAAATGTCAAGAGCATAATCTTTCACTGTGAACATCAATCCATCAAGCATGTATCCAGCTGTACATTCGAGAGGCACTATAAACTAATACAGTCAAATCATAGCATGTCTTCACCTAACAATTATGAACAGCCAAACCCAAGCATAAACCTACGACGCTAACACTACAGCCAAGGCTACTAGACTATTTCCCAATCTCGAGCTCTAATCGAGCATACCCCCACCTGTGAGCACTGATCGAGCGCAACCGGTGCGCACCCAATTCCTTAACGAGACATTTTAGAGCAGTAAAACATGCGTGATTTCTACCCTAGTAAACGCATCGTGCTGTAGTAGCAGATCCCGCCAGCCGCGCATCTACCAAAACGAAGCGGCGCCAGATCCGAGGGCGGCTACGATTGCTACCTGTAGAGGACGTCGAAGGAGACGTAGGCGCGCGCGTGGCCGATGTGGCTGAAGTCGTAGGGCGTGACGCCGCAGACGTACATGCTGACCTTCCCCTCCACCCGCGGCTGGAAGGGCTCTTTCGTCTTCGTCATGGAATTGAAGAGCTGAAGCTGCGGCGGCGCCTGGTCCTCCTCCGCCACAGTGGGGGGCGGGGTCGCCTGGGCCTCCTCCTCCGCCATGGTGGTGGGAACAGGGAGGGGAGAGGGCTGCACGCGCTAGAGTTCAGACCGCCGCGGCGGAGAGAGAAGCGGAGGGAGGGAGGGGAATTTGCGACGGCGGCGGCTGCCTGCTGGATGCGATGCAACTGTGCTCGACGGTGTTGCGGTACTCGGGGAGTCGGGAGCGGCCAGGGAAGAATCAGGCGGAGGTGGGCTCGATGGGCCAGCAATTGGCGGCCCGTCTCACCCCGGTGAAGTCAGACTTTGTAAATCCAAATTTACATTGATCCTTTTAAATGTCTCCAAGCTTCGTTTTCTTCCTAAAAAAAAGTTCCTTGTCTCTCAAGTTGGCCTGGGAATTATTTTTTAAAGAGCTCCTTGTCTCCCAAGTAGGCTGTAGGCCTGAGAATTCAGACCTTCCGTGTCTGCCAAGCTTTTGACCAATCCAAAAGCTTTGGTTACACAAAGTTACAAGACGGGAATCATCAAAGGTAAAAACGGGACGGGAATCATCAAAGGTAAAAACGGGTTGCTTATTACAGCATTTATTAGTAAAGCAATAAATTTGCTGGAGTAAATCAAGAGATTTGCTTCCCAGAACAGAAGTAATCCAAATGGAAAGGTAAAAACAGATTGATTGCGGCATTTACTGCCGCCCTCTGTTTCCGACAATCCTTCAAACCGAACGAAACGAGCGCAGTACTAGGCAGTATCCGATGTCAGTCGACGGTCTCTGCCTCCCGGATTCGAACACGGCGAATACCATTGCCTCATTGCCTCGATCAAGTCCTTTTTTTAAGGCCACGTTGAATTTGGGAGTTGGATGTCACTTCGTAATCATTGCGTCACTGTGGCATTTCGTTTGTATTTGTGAAAAATTGTCCAAAAATTGATTAATTAGGCTTAAAATGTTCGTCTCGCGGAGCACAACAAAACTGTGCAATTAGTTTTTTATTTCATCTACATTTAGTACTCCATGCATGTTATGACATTTTGATGTGACGGAGAATCTTCTTTTTGCATAGTAAATTTGGGAGTTACTTTTGGATCTAAATAAGCCTAAGTAACATTGCCTCGATCGAGTCCAGTATGTTAGAGATAGAATTAGATTCGGTTTATATTGTTTGGTTGTATCTCTAGTTAGAGATAGAGTCCGGTTGTTGTTTGTCTTGTAAACTTGCACCTGAAGTAAAGGCTATGTAAATCTTATCTGTAACATGGCACGACATAGGCTTTTGTTGCCTATATAAACATGCAGGCGTTGCACGGCAAGGGTGCAACGTTTCAACCAATCTTACATGGTAATCAGAGCCATCTTCCTCCAAAACATCCAATAGATTCAACCACCCATGGCGTCCTCGTCCAACCCTTCGATGGCGCAGTCGTTCCTTCCTCAACCCGTCTCCGAGAAACTGAGCCGCGCCAAATATCCCTTGTGGAAGGCGCAGATCATCTCGTTTCTCCGCGGCGCACAGCTGGCAGACCATCTTGATGGATCTGCTGAGGCGCCGGCGAAGACCCTCACCATCAAGAAGGGAGAGAAGGACACCGAAGAAGTGCCTAACCCGGCGTTCAAGCTTTGGGAGGCACAGGAGCAGCAGGTCCTGAGTTATCTGTTGCTATCTCTTTCACGTGACATCCTCATGCAGGTTGTTACCTTCACGACGCCGGCAGGCGTGTGGAAAGCCATTGAGAGCATGTTTGCATCTCAATCTCATGCGCGGGTCATCAACATCCGTATGGCACTGGCGACCACGCAGAAGGGGAGCATGACGGTCAGCGAATACTTCGCCAAGATGCGTTAGCTCACAGATGAGATGGCATCTGCGGGCAAACGCCTGGAAGATGAAGACCTAGTCTCGTATATCCTTGCGGGACTGGATGTGGACTACAATCCACTCGTGTCTGCTGTTGCCGCACGGGTGGAGCCGATCACCGTGGGAGATCTGTACTCCCAGATGATGAGCTTCGAGCAGCGTATGGATCTGCTCAGTGGTGGCCAATCCTCTGCGAACGCTGCGTTCAGAGGCGGGCGCGGTGGACGTGGTGGCCGTGGTCGTGGCGCTGGCCGTGTTGATGGTCGCGGACGTGGCGACGGCAACAACAACAACTTCGGCAGGAACAACTTCAATGGCTCCTCCGATACCCGCCCGAAGTGCCAGCTGTGTGGCAAACTTGGGCACACCGTGATGAAGTGCTACAAGAGGTTTGATCGCTCATACACAAGAGAAGAAAAGAGTGCATCTGCTGCTACCACGTCCTACAACGTCGACACCAACTGGTACACCGACACCGGCGCAACAGATCACATCACCAGTGAGCTTGAGAAGCTTGCTACTCGAGAGAAGTACAATGGTGCAGAACAAGTCCATACTGCTAGCGGTGCAGGTATGCGCATTAGTCATATTGGTCATACTAGCATCCGTACTCCTGTTGGTAATCTTCATCTTAATAATGTTCTGCATGTTCCTATGGCAAACAAAAATCTTGTTTCTGTTCACCGGTTAGCTACAGATAATCAAGCCTATTTTGAGTTTCATCCCAAATTTTTCTTGATCAAGGATCAGGCAACGAAGAGAACCCTTCTCAGCGGCAGGTGTAAAGGAGGCCTCTATCCCTTGTCAACCAACTCCTCCAACCCCAATAAACAGGCCCATGGAGTTGTCAAACTCTCGTCAACGTGATGGCATGGTCGATTAGGTCATCCGTCTTCAGTTATCGTTCAGAAAGTTCTTAGTAAGAATAGTATTCCTTTTGTTAGTGAGTCAAATAAAGAGTTGGTTTGTGATGCTTGTCAGCAAGGGAAAAGCCATCAGTTACCTTATCCTAAGTCCATGAGTGTGTCCAGTGCTCCTCTTGAACTTGTGTTTTCATATGTGTGGGGTCCTGCTGCTAATTCAGTGGGCAGGAAGAAATACTATGTTAGTTTCATTGATGATTATAGCAAGTTCACGTGGATTTACTTACTCAAATACAAATCTGAAGTGTTTCAGCGCTTTCGTGAATTTCAAAGCCTAGTTGAAAGACGGTTTAATAGAAAGATTCTAGCCATGCAAACTGATTGGGGTGGCGAGTATCAAAGCTTGAATAATTTCTTTCGGCAAGTAGGCATCGCTCATCATGTTTCTTGTCCGCATGCCCATCAACAGAATGGTTCTGCAGAGAGGAAACATCGACATATTGTAGAGATAGGATTATCCCTTCTTGCTCATGCCTCCATGCCCCTAAAGTTCTGGGATGAAGCTTTCTCTACTGCATCATATCTGATAAATAGACTTCCAAGTAAAGTTATTCAGTACAATACTCCCTTAGAACGTTTGTTCCTAGAAAAACCAGACTATACTTTCCTAAGAACCTTTGGGTGTGCATGCTGGCCTAATTTGCGACCTTATAACACACACAAGCTTGCTTTTCGATCAAAACAGTGCACCTTCATAGGGTATAGTCCGATCCATAAGGGGTACAAGTGTCTCGATGTCTCAACTGGGAGAGTCTATATTTCTCGAGATGTTTTCTTTGATGAAACAATCTTTCCATTTGCCTCCCTTCGTCCAAATGCCGGTGCCTTACTCAGAGCTGAGATATCTCTTCTTAACGAACATGGACATGGATGTTTAGTCCCTGATCAATCACTAATGTGTCTAACCATACTGATGAAAGTACAGGAAGAAATTTGGGAGAAATTGATGCAGGATCGGAAGAATTGGATGCTCCAGCAGAGGAGACCATATCTCATGTGTCTCCTGGCTGGGAGCAATCGGGCGATGGGATCAATGCATCAGCGTCGAATTCAGCACAACCCTGTCCACGGGTAGAAGGCGGACACGTAACGCAGGAAGACCCAGCTTCCGGTTCTGCGCTGATGGGAGGATCAGGATCGTCTATGGAAGGCATGCCTGGTGTGTCTGCCTCTGTGCCTTCTGTTGCTCCTTCTCCTGCTGATGTGTTGACAAGACCTGTGATATGGTTTTGTTAAACCCAAGATTTACACTGATGGCACTATAAGATATGGTTTTCTCACTGAGACAGGTGAACCACATACTGTACAAGAAGCCTTGACAGGCACCAAATGGAAGGCCGCCATGGACAGTGAATTTGGTGCACTCATGAAGAACCAGACATGGCATTTGGTTCACCCTAGTGAGGGCCAGAACATTATTGATTGCAAGTGGATATATAAGATTAAGAAAAAGGCAGATGGGTCCATTGATCGGTATAAGGCCAGGCTGGTTGCAAAAGGCTTCAAACAGCGGTATGGGATAGACTATGATGACACTTTTAGTCCTATGGTTAAACATGCTACTGTGCGCATACTTTTGTCTGTTGCAGTGTCAAAAGGCTGGAGCCTCAGGAAATTGGATGTTCAGAATGCGTTCCTTCATGGCGTTCTGGAGGAAGATGTGTATATGCGTCAACCCCTTGGATATGAGGATCCCGGTAAACCTCATTACATCTGCAAGCTTGACAAGGCGTTATATGGTCTTAAACAGGCTCCCAGAGCAAGGTATGCCAGATTGAGTTCACGACTGCAGCAACTAGGATTTTGTCCTTCGAAGGCGGATATATCCCTGTTCTATTATCAGAAAGGTGATCTTGTTATGTTCGTCTTGGTATATGTGGATGATATAATAGTTGTCAGTTCATCTCAACAAGCCACTAGTGCACTTCTGAGAGATCTTGAGAAAGAATTTGCTCTGAAGGACCTAGGTGACTTGCATTATTTTCTGAGAATTGAAGTAAGGAAGATAGATTGTGGCATTCTTTTGACACAGGAGAAATACACCGGTGAGATAATCAAAAGAGCAGGTATGCACTTGTGTAAGACAGCTAACACACCGCTATCCACGTCAGAAAAGCTGTCATCTGAAGGAGGAGAGTTACTTGGTCCTGAAGATGCAACAAAATATAGAAGTATAGTCAGAGCGCTACAATATTTGACATTGACTCGTCCTGATATATCTTTTTCGGTTAACAAAGTCTGTCAATATTTGCATTCTCCAACTACATTGCACTTTGCAGCAGTAAAGAGGATTTTGCAATATCTACGAGGGACATTAGGAGATGGCCTGAAGTTGTGTCAGTCCAAATCTATGGTGGTGAGCGCGTTCTCAGATGCAGAATGGGCAGGCTGTTCAGATGATAGGCGATCCACCGGAGGCTTTGCAGTCTATCTGGGATCCAACTTGGTGTCGTGGAGTGCACGAAAACAACCTACTGTCTCTCGGTCGTCTACAGAAGCTGAGTACAAGTCACTTGCCAATGCAACTGCGGAATTGATATGGGTTCAGACCTTGCTAAAGGAGCTTAGTATTTCTCATCCACCTGCAGCTATACTTTGGTGTGACAATATTGGAGCAACATATCTTGCTTCCAATCCTGTGTTTCATGCCAGAACGAAGCATATTGAGGTGGATTATCATTTTGTTCGTGAGCGCACTGCGAGTGGTTTATTGAAGATTCAATATGTACCTACTGGTGATCAAGTTGCCGATGGATTCACAAAGTCTTTATCTCTACAGCAGCTGTTGGAGTTCAAGCACAATCTCAACGTTGGGCGTTGTGATTGAGGGGGGGCTGTTAGAGATAGAATTAGATTTGGTTTATATTGTTTGGTTGTATCTCTAGTTAGAGATAGAGTCCGGTTGTTGTTTGTCTTGTAAACTTGCACCTGAAGTAAAGTCTATGTAAATCTTATCTGTAACATGCCACGGCGGAGGCTTTTGCTGCCTATATAAACATGCAGGCGTTGCACGGCAAGGGTGCAACGTTTCAACCAATCTTACATAGTAGTCCACCCAACCCAACGTGCTTTTCTTTTTTCCATGTCTCAATCACTACCTGATGATGAGGCACGACACGATCAATGCCGGCACGGGCACCGGTGAGCTGGGCCGCGCGCCACGGGAGCAGTGTGGAAGACGTGCACCACCGCGTTGCGGCGCGCCGGCAGCCCCGGTCAAGCTGACTAGCCGAGGCGGTTCCAGTAGGCAGCAGCAGGACCCTTTTCCTTTGGGCTTTTCGGCGACGACACGAGACTGAGCCCTAGTTCTCAAATTTGGGGGACAAACTTTGGACTTTTGGGGTACGTGCGCCACTGTAGCATTTCGTTTGTATGTGTAAAAAATTATCCAAAAATTGATTAATTAGGCTCAAAATGTTCGTCTCGTAGAGTACAACAAAACTGTACAATTAGTTTTTTATTTTATCTACATTTAGTACTCCAGACATGCTATAATATTTTGATGTGATGGGAATCTTGTTTTTCCATAGTGAACTTTGGGGGTAAATTTTGGGATCTAAACAAGGCCTGAGAGCCAGGAATGGACGAATGGTCATGCAGTGAGGGTTGAGAACAATACCACGGGATCCTCCGCATATGGGGCGTGTTTCTTTCCCCTTTGCAAATATATTTTCAAAGGAAATCCCATATGCATTGAGTATTAAATAAAGTTTATTTATAAAATCTTTTTAGGGATGGGTGTAACTTTGCGCGACGAATCTAACGAGACTAATTAGTTCATGATTTACTATAGTAATATTATAGTAACTATTCTCTAATCGTACGGTCAAAGGTCTTATTAGATTTGTCCCGTGAATTAATCCGATGTTATAAAGTTAGTTTTGTAAACTGACTTTATTTAATACAATTAATTATTAGGGTGGAAAAAAAGAAACACGGTGATGGTATACGGTAATGCTTTACTACATGTGTCCGACGGCAGCAGAATCTTTCGGACGCCACGCCCACCGCTGACGCTACGTAATTCCATCGACACCACGCGTCCAGCTCCTCGCCAGACAGAAATCTTTTACTTCCAGCTTACGCGACGTCCGATGCCATTTCCTCCACGCGACGCCCATTGCCCGTCCCACCTGCTCCTCGCCGCGCCGCTGCCGCCTCCCCTGGTCGCTCCTCCATGCGCCGCCGGCCCTCCGCGCGCCACCGCCGCCGCTCCTCGCGTGCCGACGTGGACGTCGCCGCCGCGCCAGCTCCGTGCGTCGTGCCCCCGCTGCCGTCTACGCGTTGACGCGGACGCCGCCGCCGTCTAAGCTCCACCTCGCTCGCTGCCGTCCGGAAGGGCCGTGGACCGCCATGGCCACCACACCCAGCTTCTCCTGCTGTCGCCGGCCCGAGACGGCCATGGATGGGGCGGATCCGTCGCCGGCGAGCACGCAGAGTTCCGCCACCGGCGAGGTAGGAAAGGGGTGGCGCACTAGCCATCCTCCGCGGGCGGCGGCGGCCATCTGCTCCGCGTTGCAACAACATGATCTCATATTTTTCTAGGGTTTTGCTCCGTATTAAAACAACATGTGTTCACGTGTTTCGGACGTTCCAGAAGAATGTTGCAAAAGTATATATATGAGATGTTGGATGTTGCGTATGTTTCGCACATAGGCTGCAAGTGTTTCATCCAAATGTTGCATTTTCATTGGGAATTTTTTTATTGCTGCCGCGTGGCTAAGAGGTTTGAGCGTGCGTTTCTAGTGTTGCAAACAATGATTGTGTAGGTTCCAGATACTATTGTTTAATGTTACATACGTTATTTTTGAATGTTGCAAAAATTTTACATGTTGCATGCAATATTGTACCCATGTTGTGGTAGGTTTTTTTTCTGTGCTACAGTTTCATCGGAAAGGAATACTTGACTGTGGTTGCGCTACGTCACCGTCTGATTTTTGCGTCTGATTTTTGTTTCTGTCGAACGTCCGGACGCCAGTTTAACAGCACAATAGCACGTGGCCCTTGGGGCGTGGCTCGACACCGGGATAAGGCTCTGACCCATATGTCATATGTCAGTGGCGAAGCCTGCTTGGTTTCGGTGTTAGGGGCTACTTCTATCCGTGAGGACGGTAATCGAAGAAACGCGGTGTATATAATGGGAAAGAATTTTACTAAACTGTAATAAATCCATGATTGACAATGTAATGCACAGTACATTACTACTTGCGATGCGATAGCGTGATGCCGAAAAAATATGTACACGGCAAAATACATGCTATTGTTCTTACATACAACTGTCTTTTTTACTGCCAAAGAGAAACGCTAAATTTCATGAGTACTGAACGAGAAAAATATTACTTTCAAATTTAAATTAAAAATTAACAAGAAGAAACAACAACGATGGCATTCGAATTTTCACCACTCTTAACTGGTCCCTCTTTTTTATTTGACGAAAGACAACAAGGCTAAAATATTATCTACCTGACTTATATTAACCACCACTCTTAACTTGTCCTTCTTTTTTATTTGACGAAAGACAACCTACGAGGCTAGGATATTATATACCTGACTTATAATTAACCAGAACAAGAACTACGACATAACAAGAAATACAAATTGATAGGAGGTTTTTTATGGCCGCCCATACGAAAACGAAAAACCCACCACCGCCATGCCATCCTCGTGCACATTGTAGAACCTACCAGAGGCGGCCCGCTCAAAAAGCGCGCGCGGGTGGTCCCACCTCCCCGACTGGCCTCTTCACACGCACGCGCCACCCTGCCGCGTTGGCCTCCCCCCACCAGCCAGAACCGGCAGTCCAGGACCCTCCGGACCCTTCCAGAACCCCCATCCAACGGCCCAGATCGCCCGCTGCCGAACGTTCTAGACCCACCACCCCCGTCATAAAACCTCCCTCCCCGTCTCCACCTCCCCCTCGTCTCTCTCGTTCGAGGAAACAAAAAAGTGTCCACGCAAATCAATCGACGCAGCAATCCACCCGCGCTCGTGAGAGGTTTTCGTTCGAGGAATCTGTGAGGGTTTTCCGTTCGTGCGAAGAGGAGGAGGAAGAGATGGCGAAGGGGGAGGGGCCGGCGATCGGGATCGACCTGGGCACGACCTACTCGTGCGTCGGCGTGTGGCAGCACGACCGCGTCGAGATCATCGCCAACGACCAGGGGAACCGCACCACGCCGTCGTACGTCGCCTTCACCGACACCGAGCGGCTCATCGGCGATGCCGCCAAGAATCAGGTCGCCATGAACCCCACCAACACCGTCTTCGGTACGTGCCAGATGCCATCCTCTTCACTTACCTTCGAACTTAGTTAACGTTGTTCTATTTCCTGCGTGTTCGCGTAGTCGATCTGTCTAATTATGTAATTTTATATTATTACTCGTTGATGCTTTTGTAGATCTAATAGAATTTGTTATTTGTCTTTACGGCAAGCATTATCTGCTCAGGATTTGTTTTACATGTAAGCATGCTCTGTTTCTATGCGCGAAGTGAGTTGCAGTAACCATTGGGAAGATATTTTCTTCAGTGTGAGCAGTTTGCTAATGTGTTCAGTATGAATAGGATTAACCAATTGGAAGCCGAACCTAAGATTGTGCTTATCCTCTGTTCTGAGTAGTTACTGCAGTCAGGTTCCTCGAACAGATTTAGTAATTACATTCACTTTTCCTTGGTTCATCAATCTCTGGAGTAGTTGCTAGTCTAGATCTCTTTAGATGGATTACACAACGTGCTATTACATTTCTGAACTAGAAAATTTACAGCAACGCTGATTACTCAGTAAATTTTCCTTGTTATTGTACCTTTGATTCAGTGGCAGTTTATTTCAAGTAAAGAAAACTGACCCTTGTGAAAGTATTCGTGTTCCTTAATTTCTCAAGGCTGAACGCTGAGATTTAGCTTATTGCTCAATTACATTTCTGAAGTCAAATTTTACTGAAACGCTGCCTAAGCTTAGTAAATTTTCCTTGTTACCAGTAGCAATGCAGTTGTTGTCCAAATGTTCCTGTTTGTTGATTTCTCAGAACTGAATAATGAAATTTAGCTGATTACCATGCTGAATGCTGTAATTGAGATGATTGACATGCTTAATGTTGTAATTGAGCTGATTGACATGCTGAATGCTGTATTTGACAGTCCAACTGACTGTTGTTGCTCATCTCTTTGGATGCAGACGCGAAGCGGTTGATCGGAAGGAGGTTCTCTGACCCGTCCGTGCAGAGTGACATGAAGCTATGGCCTTTCAAGGTCGTGGCTGGCCCTGCTGACAAGCCGATGATCGTGATCAACTACAAGGGTGAGGAGAAGCAGTTCTCTGCTGAGGAGATCTCCTCCATGGTGCTGACCAAGATGAAGGAGATTGCTGAGGCCTACCTCGGCTCCACCATCAAGAACGCCGTCGTCACCGTGCCAGCCTACTTCAACGACTCCCAGAGGCAGGCCACCAAGGACGCCGGCGTCATCTCCGGCCTCAACGTCATGCGCATCATCAACGAGCCCACTGCCGCGGCCATTGCCTACGGGCTCGACAAGAAGGCCACAAGCAGCGGCGAGAAGAACGTGCTCATCTTCGACCTCGGCGGTGGCACCTTCGATGTGTCCCTGCTGACCATCGAGGAGGGTATCTTCGAGGTCAAGGCCACCGCCGGTGACACCCATCTGGGTGGGGAGGACTTCGACAACCGCATGGTGAACCACTTCGTCCAGGAGTTCAAGCGCAAGCACAAGAAGGACATCAGCGGCAACCCGCGCGCGCTGCGGCGCCTGCGGACGGCCTGCGAGCGCGCCAAGCGCACGCTGTCGTCCACCGCGCAGACCACCATCGAGATCGACTCGCTGTACGAGGGCATCGACTTCTACACCACCATCACCCGCGCCAGGTTCGAGGAGCTGAACATGGACCTCTTCCGCAAGTGCATGGAGCCCGTGGAGAAGTGCCTCCGTGACGCCAAGATGGACAAGAGCAGCGTGCACGACGTCGTGCTCGTGGGCGGCTCCACCCGCATCCCCAAGGTCCAGCAGCTGCTCCAGGACTTCTTCAACGGCAAGGAGCTGTGCAAGAGCATCAACCCCGACGAGGCCGTGGCGTACGGCGCCGCCGTCCAGGCCGCCATCCTGAGCGGCGAGGGCAACGAGAAGGTGCAGGACCTGCTCCTGCTCGACGTCACGCCGCTGTCCCTCGGCCTGGAGACCGCCGGCGGTGTCATGACCGTGCTGATCCCCAGGAACACCACCATCCCCACCAAGAAGGAGCAGGTCTTCTCCACCTACTCCGACAACCAGCCGGGCGTGCTGATCCAGGTGTACGAGGGCGAGCGCGCCAGGACCAAGGACAACAACCTCCTGGGCAAGTTCGAGCTGTCCGGCATCCCGCCGGCGCCCCGCGGCGTGCCCCAGATCACCGTGTGCTTCGACATCGACGCCAACGGCATCCTGAACGTGTCGGCAGAGGACAAGACGACGGGGCAGAAGAACAAGATCACCATTACCAACGACAAGGGACGGCTGAGCAAGGAGGAGATCGAGAAGATGGTGCAGGAGGCGGAGAAGTACAAGGCGGAGGACGAGGAGCACAAGAAGAAGGTGGACGCCAAGAACGCGCTGGAGAACTACGCCTACAACATGCGCAACACCATCAAGGACGACAAGATCGCCTCCAAGCTGGGCGCGGACGACAAGAAGCGCATCGAGGAGGCCATCGACGGCGCCATCAGCTGGCTGGACAGCAACCAGCTCGCGGAGGCGGACGAGTTCGAGGACAAGATGAAGGAGCTGGAGGGCATCTGCAACCCCATCATCGCCAAGATGTACCAGGGCGCAGGCGCGGACATGGGCGGCGCAGCGGGCATGGACGAGGACGTGCCGGCAGGCGGCAGCGGCGGCGCTGGCCCCAAGATCGAGGAGGTGGACTAAGCTGGCTGCTGCTCAATCCATGGATGGGGTCCGACGAGCTACGTGATGCTTCCACCTGGTGTTTGCCGCTCGTGTCTTTTGGGTAGTCTTGTCAAGATCGGTGTGTCGTGGTATAGTTGGGTTTATGTAGTTGAGGAGGAAGCAGGAGACATTGAGGTTGTGGTTGGAAAAACTCGGTGCTGAGCTCTGCTCAGCCTTTGACTATGCAGTGAAGTGATGCTTCCTTAATGGTTTCTCCTGTGCTGATTGATTTTGATTTTTCCTTTTTT
Organism: Echinochloa phyllopogon; assembly: GCA_033239725.1. NCBI lineage: Eukaryota > Viridiplantae > Streptophyta > Magnoliopsida > Poales > Poaceae > Echinochloa > Echinochloa phyllopogon. The sequence goes on from BTCW01000012.1 coordinate 23,340,261, forward strand.
TAGATGTTATCGTTTGCGTTGATTTTGATTTTTCCTTTGAGGTGTTTTTGCATATCTTTGATGGGCAGATAATCGGGCGTGCTTCTTTCCCTTTGAAAATACATTTCCAAACCCCTTTAAAAATATATTTTTAAAGAGAATCTTAAATCAAATGAGTCTAATTAGTCCATGATTTACTATAGTAATACTACGGTAATTATCAGAATTTATTAGATTTGTTTGGTGAATTAATCCGTGCTGTGAGGTAGTTTTGTAAACTAACTTTATTTAATATCCTTAATTATCAGTGAAATGGGTGGAAAAAAATTTCCATCCAAGGCCTAAGTAAGATTAGCTGCAGGTTCTCTGTCCAGCTGAGCATGTGCACACTAACAGTTCAAAGGGCTTGTCAAGTTGGATAAGGGCCGTGTTTTTTTTCATGGGAAATATATTTCTAAAGAAAATCTCGCATGTATGGAGTATTAAATGAAATCTATTTGTAAAATCTTTTTAGGGATGGGTGTAACTTTAAAGAAAATCTTGCATGTATGGAGTATTAAATGAAGTCTATTTGTAAAATCTTTTTAGGGATGTGTGTAACTTTACGCGACGAATCTAACGAGCCTTACTACAGTAATGCTAGTAATGCTATAGTAACCATCCTATAATCGTGCGGTCAAAGGTCTTATTAGATTTATCTCGTGAATTAATTCGGGATTGTGAAGGAAGTTTTGTAAACTGACTTTATTTAATATCTTTACTAGCAAATGTGCACGTACGTTGCCACGGGTGAAGAAGACTTCAATAGCGAAGACGTGTGGGATCTATAGACGTCACCGATTCTGCATCCGATATGAAGCACAGCAAAGGACATCCGGGAATGACTGCGGATCGACGACGGGGAAGCGAGTAATATAAGATGACGAAGGTGCATGTGGCGGTGCAAGACCACGTGAGGATGTGTTTTTTTTAATTTGATTGAATATTTTTTCTTTTTTGCATGTACTCTATATTGTTTATTTATCTGTACTTTAATCAAAATATTTTATTATATATTCACATTGAATTTAAATTGTCTATTTTATTATCTTCATTTATTGTTCAATTTTTTTCATGAATCATTACCTATGCATGTATGGTTTTATACACTCATATGATTTTCCGAGTTTTTCTTTCACGTAGCTACATGTGATGATTATTTTATTTAGAGGAGTCAGCAGTTCAGCCAGATTAGATGCAGGCCATCATCGCTTTTAAGCCCACGTAGCCCAGCTGCTTCAACAGGCTCAAGAAGATTCCAATATCGGCTTCTTATCCTTATGCCTGTTAAAAGTAATAAGAAAACAAACAAAATATTATCCTTTCACATTCTCGCATGCCACTCACGCTGAGCTTCACGCAGCTCCTCACCGGAGAGGTGGAGAGGTGGCGAGGTGGCGAGGGCAGGGCCGGCGCTGTTGGTGGTGGTGCAGGCGTCGGCGTCCTCAGGCGCGTCCGTGTTCACGGTGCCGCCCGGCCTCAGCCCCTCCGGCCTGCTCGACTCCCAGGTGCTGCTCTTCTCGTCGGCCATGGTACCTCGTGTGACCATAGCTCCAAACTTCTTCCGTTTATGTGAACGAGGGGAAGCAATCGGGGGCACCGCGGTAGAGAAGCACATCGCTATGGGTGGCGGAAGGAGGGGAAGCGATGGAGGCACCGCGGTGGGCACGACGCGTCGGTCATGTACCTCCGGCTCTACGAACGTACTTGACGTGGTGGTCGTCTCGTCCCCCGGCCAGCTCGGGAGGTGATGAAGACGCACGACGTCACCTTTGCGACGCGCCCGCTGAGCACGGCGGTGAGGGCCACCATGGCCGACGGGATGGGCATCGCGTTCTCCCCCTACGACGAGCAGTGGCTGCAGCTCCGCAAGTTCTTCGTCGTTGAGCTCATCGGCGCCAAGCGGGTAAGATCCTTCCGTGCCATCCGCGAGAACAAGACACGCCGCCTCGCCGCCGACATCGCCGCCGCGTGCCTGGCCGGCGAGCCGGTGAACGTCAGCGCGCGGGTGGCCGCGCTTGGCTCCGACTCGGCGCTGCGCGCCATGATGGGTGAGTGGTTCAGGCGCCGGGAGGAACTCCTGGAGTGCATCACCCAGGCGCTCAAGATCGGTGCCGGGTTCAATTTGGACGATCTGTTCCCGTCGTCGCTTATGAGGATCCAGGACGTTGGTGGGGAAGGCTCTATGGTTTTTTTTTGAAAAAACAAGTATCTAATAAAAGGTCCGCGGGTTAATTAATAAAAGTTTAGGGTTTTTATTGAAAATTTATGACGTACCGCTGAATCAATTCTTGTTTTATAATTATAATTAGGTAGAGAATTATTGGTCAAATGGGGTGGAAAAACTTTTCAACCTCAAAGAAACACGACCAACGGCCGAGAAGGATGAGAACTGCGCGGTAGGGATGGCTAGACTTCAATTAAGCAATGCTTGGTTGTATTTTATACACAGCTCGGATAAATGCACTAATAGTACCTCCTGCCTCTTGACAAAAATGACGCTCCTTATTTAGTTGTACTTTTCATCATGTTCAGTCGTTCTATTATGAGGTTCAAAAAAAAACTTGTTCTGTTCTGCAGTTGACGATTTTTGTGTGATATCCGTTAAAAAAAACTGTTATGTTCTGCTGTTAACGCAAACTTGTTATGTTCTGCAGTTGACGATTTATGCATGATATCTGTTTAAAAAAAAGCTTGTTCTGTTCTGCAGTTTACGATTTGTGCGTGATATCCAGAAATGTTCGATGAAACAAATCTTTGAACAATGCAAAGCTCGTCCATGGGACATTTGAGAGCCGCATGCTATCTGAAAACAAATAGATGGAGCAATTGAAAGTGCATCTAGGCACCTATATGTTTTGGTGATTTGTATGACAACATGATTCGTGATCTAACTTGTTTGCTTAAGCATATGAGCAGGTTTTATTCTTATGAATGTTCGCGCAATATAATTGTTGATAAGAATATGTACTTGACATTGGTTCTAAATGACATAAAAGCAAGCAAGTATGTTTGATCCCATGATGCAAAAGATGAGCAATGGCAAGAGAATAGAAATGACAAATGAGACAAGGTTCTTATGCATATTGGTTGGTCTCATTTAGTAGAAGCTTGTCAAAATAAAATGGGACAATCTACATGAAGAAATTGGAATTCCTTTGATCTTGGTCCATAGTAGTGGTTATAAATAAAATGAGATATGATTCTATGGATAGTATATGGTCTCATCTAGTAGAAGCTTATCGAGACAAAATGGGACAATCTACATGAAGAAATTGGAATTCCTTTGGACGTGGTCCATGGCAATAGTTACATTCATGATGAGACATGATCTTATGGATATTATATGGTCTCAAGTACATGGAAGCCTATGGACAAATGATTTGACAAAGACAACACACAAGACAATATTGAATATATTTCGGGTTAATTGAATACATGGATTTCAATGTGGTTTTCATGATGATGCAAAGCAAAGCGAAACTTAAAGCGGCAAGATTTGATGAAAAGGATCAAGCTAGACGGGAGTGACATTCCTAGCAAAGAGAAGGGCAAGTTGGTCTTGTAGCCGAGGGACTTTGTTAGGGAAAAGTCTAGCATCTTAGTTTGATCTCTATACTTCAATCAAGCCGTATCAAGTGAAGCAATGTGAAGCATCTAATCATTTATGGATCATATATTGGAAATGCTTATGAATTGGTCCATACACTTGGAAATTCTAAGCCCAGCTCAAGATTGGATTTGCTCAGCAATCAAGAAAGGTTGTGTGCCCTAAAAGTTGAAATTGACAAGTATGGCATGATTGTAGACATTGAAGCTCAAGTGGAAGACTTAATTTGTTATTTAATTTCTTGAGTATAGGAATGTCGTACTATCAAGAGGATGCAACAAGTAGTTGTTTAGACAACACCAAAAAGTGCTCATAGGTCAACCCATGTGATATAGCCTTTGAGAGAAGTCGTTTTGAGACTAAGTGTGCTGACTGGTCCAAAACCGGTCTGACCGGTTTTGGAAAGAGCTCTGACCGGTTTTAGAACTCAGAGTGCTAACGGCTAGTTTCGTTTGAAAACTGGTGTGACCGGTTTGGGAAACCGGTCTGACCGGTTTTCCACTGACATAACGGCTAATTTTTGGGTGTGGGGTATTTATACCCCTTGGCCCTCTCCTTTGAGGGCTGTTGGTTCCCTTGCCTCTCTTGTGCGTCCAGAACCTTCTTGAGCACCAACAAGCTCTCCCCAAACATCTCTTTGTGAGATTGATAGAAATTTGATTGTATCTTTGGATTTGGATTGAGAGGCTAATTGTGTGTGAGCTATTGCAAGCTAGTAAGAGTTAGCTAGATCAGTGAAGAGCAAATCCTTAGCTTGAGCACTTCCGGTGAAGTCTAGCAACCATTGAAGCATTCGTTACTCTTGGAGGTGAAGCCTCCTAGACGGCTAGGCGTCGCCGGTGAGCTACCGTATTTATGGTGAGCCACGGATTGTTTGTAAAGGTTGGTCCTGCCTCCTTCGTGGAATAGGGTCACAAGTTAGTGGAATTGAGGAAAGTGGCTTGGTGTGTATAAGCCCGCCTTTCGTAGGCCCTCAACGGAGACGTAGGATTCATCGTGCCTTGGTGGCAGCCTTAGTGGCAGCGGTGAATCTGAACTTCGGAAAACAAATCATCGCGTCTCTCATTTGGTTTGCCTCGAAAGTTCAATTCTAGCATTTACATTAGCTTCTGCTTCGATCTACTTGGTTGTGCTTTATTTGTGTGCAGGGACATAGTGAACCTGCTAGAAATCAGCTACATAAGCTATTCACCAAGTTTGGTTTGTGCTAGAACTCGTAGAGGGGATAAATTGCATAGTTGTGTTTCTTTGTCAGAAACCGGTCAGACCGGTTTGGGAAACAGGTCTGACCGGTTTCAGTACTGATTGTGTGCAAAATTTTGATTAAGTGCAGAATCACCTATTCACCCCCCCCTCTAGGTGACATCAAGGTCCTTTCAATTGGTATCAGAGCTTGGCCTCACATCCAAGCTTAACCGCCGTGAGGAAAGATGTCGACTTCGTGTGAGGTAACCTTTGAGCCACTAGCTTGTGACGGCTCAAATTATTTTACTTGGTCTGCTCATGTTCTTCATGATATTAGGGCCATGGGTCCTACTCTTGAGCGAGTGGTAGTTGGAGGCATCCATCGTCCTAATGTTGATTGGATCAATTCGTCCAATTGAACCAAAGATGAAATGGATTGCCTACAACTCAATGCTCTTGTCGCTAACTTCTTATTTAGTGTTATGAGCCAAGGTGTGAAGGAACTTATTCTACAAGATGAAGCGACTCTAGTAGATGTTCATCTTATTTGGTCTCAACTTGAAAGATTATTTGCAAACACCACAAGCGACAAGAAAGAGCATACAAGAACCAAGCCACATGAGGAGTGCTCTACATCAGCAACAAAATGCACTGAGCCTCATGTGACAACCACAAAGGAGCTAGAGGACCAAAATTGTGCAGCTCCTGTCTCACTGCCAAAACCGGTCCAACCGGTTTCTGAAACCGGTCTGACCGGTTTGGGCAGAAGGGTCACAGCTAGTTGCAAGAAGGGCGGTCGACGCCGTGCAAGCAAAACCTCAAGCGCAAAAGCAATGACATCCTCCAGTAATGAGGTGACGAAGTGCCACAAGACCAAAGATGACAAGAAGGCCGAAAATTCAAAAGATGCAACTATCCAAGCTCTCACCGAGGAGCTTGAGAAAGTCAAACTCATGAACGCCTCCTTGGTCTGTAAGTATGATGTTGTGGTTGAGGAATATGCTTGTGCCACTGACTCTCTTTCATGTGTAGCCTTCTTGAAGAAAGAAAATCAAGTGCTCAAGCAACAATTTGACTTGCTAACTAGTGAGCATAAGAAACTACAAGCAAAACATGATGAACTCACGTGTTCTCATGAAGAGCTTGTAGAATCATATGCCTTGCTAGAGATAACTCATGAGGTTGTAATGACATTGGTAAAATCATTCGAACCTCAATCTCACAAATGCACATGCTCACAAATTCAATATAATTTATCATGTGCTAACCCATGTTGCTCTCAAGCAAAACGCTCTTGGTATGATGAAGTGCTTGTAGAGTCGTGTGATGACCTCATTGCAAAGGAAAATGAAGAGCTCAAGCAAGAGGTGGAAAGACTCACAAAGAACTTGACAACTCTCAAAGGAAAGAGCAATGCACAACCTTCTCAAGATAACCGTGAGAGCATGGTGAACAAGCTTGAGAAGGGATCAACCGTGCAAAGCTCTTACATAAATCAAGTCAAGTCCCACACAAGCCAAGAGCAAGCCGAAAAAGGAAAATTGGCTCACATCAAGTGCTCCAATGAGAAAGAAGTCAAGACTACTCTGTCCAAAAGACAAAGAAATATTGAGAAAAGGAGATGCTTTTGGTGTCTTGAGAAAGGACATGAGATTGCATCATGTCTAAGCAAAGTGGGGTCTCACCCAAAGGAATCCGGAAGTCCAAAACCGGATATTCCGGTGTTGACCGGGAAGCCCCACATCAAGCTCAATAAAGGTTTTCTCAAAGCCCAAGGAAGATTCAATGGAGAAGTGGTTGCCAAAGAACCCAAGAACAAGGGCTGCCGGTTCCCTTGCCTCTCTTGTGCGCCCAGAACCTTCTTGAGCACCAGCAAGCTCTCCCAAACATCTCTTTGTGAGATTGATAGAAATTTGATTGTATCTTTGGATTTGGATTGAGAGGCTAATTGTGTGTGAGCTACTGCAAACTAGTAAGAGTTAGCTAGATCAGTGAAGAGTAAATCCTTAGCTTGAGCACTTCCGGTGAAGTCTAGCAACCATTGAAGCATTCGTTACTCTTGGAGGTGAAGCCTCCTAGACGGCTAGGTGTTGCCGGTGAGCTACCGTATTTGTGGTGAGCCACGGATTGTTTGTAAAGGTTTGTCCTGCCTCCTTCGTGGAAAAGGGTCACAAGTTAGTGGAATTGAGGAAAGTAGCTTGGTGTGTATAAGCCCGCCTTTCATAGGCCCTCAACGGAGACGTAGGATTCATCGTGCCTTGGTGGCAGCCTTAGTGGCAGCGGTGAATCTGAACTTCGGAAAACAAATCATCGCGTCTCTCATTTGGTTTGCCTCGAAAGTTCAATTCTAACATTTACATTAGTTCCGCTTCGATCTACTTGGTTGTGCTTTATTTGTGTGCAGGGACATAGTGAACCTGCTAGAAATCAGCTACATAAGCTATTCACCAAGTTTGGTTTGTGCTAGAACTCGTAGAGGGGATAAATTGCATAGTTGTGTTTCTCTGTCAGAAACCGGTCTGACCGGTTTCAGTACTGATTGTGTGCAAAATTTTGATTAAGTGCAGAATCACCTATTCACCCCCCCACTAGGTGACATCAAGGTCATTTCATGCCGCCGCCACCGCGCCATGGAATAAATTGGTCACCAGCCTCCCGGGCTTCGACGACGATGGGCCCCTCCCGCTGCAGGGAGCAAGGACGATGGGCTGCTGGCCGCCGCCCCACCTCTGCCAGCGCCGCCGTACCCTCCATCCCCGCAACATCGGCAGGCGAACCGCGCCCCGACCACCCTCCTCCGTCCTCCCCACCCTGACTGCCTCAGCCTCGGCGTCTGTCTGCTCCTCTCCCATGGCGCCGAGGCTGAGCCACTCACTCCACCTCGCCTCCTCCTCTCCCATGGAGTCGAGGCCGAGCCGCTCGCTTCACATTGCTCCCCCTCGCCCTCCCCCGGACCCCGGTCCCCCGTCTGCGATGGTGCCGAGGCGAGGCAGCGAGCGAGCGAGCGACGGGGCAGGGCTACAGGGGGACGTGGCTGTCGTCGTGCGCCCGTGCGGGCCGGTGTGCCCGTGCGGGGGCGGCCGGCGGCGTGGTAGAGGCAGTGGGGTTCGGGGGAGGGAAGAGGATAGGGATAAGAGGAGGGCGCGGCTGTGGACTGGGCAGCGGTAGTTGATGTTTGTTGGGCTGGAATGAAACTTCGGGGGGGGGGGGGGGGCGTGGGAACCCGCGGGGGGAAATCGAAACCCGCCCCCGCCCTGATATTGTTCGGGTCCCCGAACCCGCAGACCCGCGGGGGTAAATCAAACCCACCCCCACCCCCGTCAAGTCTAAAACCCGCGGGTTTCGGGTTCAAACCCGCCCGACTGCCATTTTTAGTTGCTAGCCATCCTGTCGTCGTAGATCATGCATTAGCATGCTTGTCCGCTCTTTATATGGCTGGGCATTCGGTTATTAGTGATCGGTTAAATCAGATATGGAGAATTTTGATTTTTACCAAAAGGTTTTGTGTTTTGTGAAAGAAGATCTAGAAAGTTCTAATTGAAAATCACAACAAAAGAAAGAAAAAGGATCATCAATGTTCAAATATGACCACTGAATCTTCTAGAAAACAAAAAAATGTCCATTACTGTCAATCCGTTAATCGACTTACCAAAATACATATATATACCAGAAAAATTATGTAACACATTTTCACATGGGACCATACAAGGAATGCATCAACCAGATAAAAATGAAAAACAATCACTAATGCTTGTTATAACGAAAGGGTAAAGCAGTTTTCAATATTTTTTAAAAAAATGTTTATCCATCCAAATTTCATCATTTTCCGTGTTCGCCTAGCTGATGACTGGTGCTGGTTTGTGCTGAGAAAAAAATAATGCTGGCTGGCTGGTGGCTGGTGCTGGTTTGTACAGAGAGAAAAATATTGTTGGCTGGATAAGCCAAGCGAACATAGCGAGCATATAAAATTTTAGTGTCTCATATCACACTAACACGTAGACACCATCGAAAAAACAAATAAATCAACTATCACCAAATTTTAGTGTCTCATATCATACAAATTTTGCTTAATTTGATTAAACTGGTTAACACCATCAAAAAATCAAATAACTCACCAATAACTGAATAGCAAAGCAAAAAAAGTTTTGGTTAGACTTTTCAATATCTAGCACGCTAGGACACATAAATTTTGGTTAATCCTGTTGTAGGTTTGTTTTTGGGCAGAATTCTGTGGTAGCTTGGGAGGAAAAGAAGTTACTGCACCTGGTCAAGTCGGTCTTTTGCATTTGGTCAAACATTGGGGAAAAAATAAAACAGAAGGAAATGAGGAGCGGTACTGTTTTCTAAATCCCATATGTGCTTGCAGTGCTGTTTCATGGATACGAAGGTTATCAGTGCTGTTTCTTGAACACCATCTGAAACAAGTGTTGTTTTGTGGCTGATAAAAAGCTCTGCAATGGACAGTCAGAAACTGGACAGCACCAATGCCTGCTACGCCCGTTCGCAGAAGCGGTGTTGCTGATCCTTCAAATTGGGAACATTTCACAAACCCCCAGCAAGCAAGCACATCCTTCAAATGTGGTGATCTTTGTTTAGCGTAGCTGAGATCTTTGTCTTCCCAGTCTCCTTGCAAGATGATTGGCTAAACTATACAGCAGTACCCCAAAATCATCCCTCTCAACGACTAAATCGCTATTCTTTTTAAAAAGGACTATAGCGCTAGTGCTTGTGTCTTTCGCAGCCACAACAAGACTTTAATGACGCAACGCAACAATGGAGGAGCGCGCGTACCTGCTTCCTGCTCATGTTACCCTTATGCAACGGCTGGAAATTTTTGCCTTCATGAATGCAATCAAATCAAACGTTGTAACAACAAAATGCTACCCCATTCGAAACAAGTAAACCACATAAAAAGATCAGCTATGCAAACCACAACGATTAGCAATCGACAAAGTAAACCAAAATCATGCACCATTGGCATTTGTCAACAAACATAGCTTGTAAAGGAAATCACAGCAAAGCACACAATAGACAAACCATAGATGCATTAAAAGTTGGATCAAAAGGGGTTGTTCAACACATAACTAACAACACAATGTTTCATTGACAGGCACTTTGAATAGTCTATTAGGTTCTACAGGTAGGAAAAACAGACAAGCCCTGCCAGCTTTGCAAACTTGAGGTGCTCTATTTCTTCTTTTCCGTGTGAGTACCAGCCGATCTGCAGATGCCAACAGAAAGTTAAATTAGTGATTTTACCTTTCCAAAGTCTTACTAGATAATGCACATAACAAGAAATGTCTCAGAAGTGCAAATAACAATGGTACAAAATGTTTCAAGGATGCAATTGCAAATTAATTAGGATATAAGATACCAAGCAGAAGGTACAAAACTGGTACAAAACTAATACATGAACAAGCATTCAAACAACCTAAGGGAGGTATCCTAGCATATTTTAGACGTGTTAATGTTACAGGATCTTGTGCATCAATACATAAGAATTTAGCAATAATTATTAAGTACAGCGGGCCAACCATTGAAAAAATACATGTCAGAAGCAACTGATGTAACCAACACAAAAAATATCCACATAAACAGAAAACAAACTTTCAATTGCATAGAAGTTTACACACCTCATCTTCCTGAGGACATTGGCCATCTCCTCTCTCTTCTTCTTTGCCCTCTTGTGAGTTCCAAGCTTTCTCTTCGCCACCTTCAGAGCACGCTTGTCCTTGCCAACCTTCAGAAGCTCAGTGATACGCTTCTCATAAGGAGCAAACCCAGCAACCTCTCTGATCAGGCCCCTGACCATGGTCACCCTCTTCGTGGCTTTCTGCAAATCATTATATAAATTTGAGGATAAAGGACACCAGCAAATTATCATGTGAAAAGAACAGGTTAATCTAAACAATAGATAAAAACACTGTTTATATACTTGAGCTACCAACTGCAGATGCAAAACAATCATAGTTTCCCCCCCAAGACATAAATGAATCCAAATCTTAGTGAGCATTCGCTAGGCACATAACTAATTTCAATGCATCAGAATACAGTACAAATTGAAACATTTGCCTTTCCTCTTTCCAGACTAATCTTGAATGACGTACTGAAGGGGGTACAGACCTAGCTCTAAATAATAACAGAAGCCTTCTATGAATAAATACTTACTAAAAAAGCTATAATCTTCCTAATGCTAGTAGAGAAGGGAAAATATGTGGAGCAACATATTTCCTAACACCAATATTAGTAATGAACACAATCTATACATCGTAAATTGAAGATCGTAAAATTGTATATCTTGTAAAATGATCTAACGTACAAACCCGTATGATAGAAAACCGCAACAAAAGAAAATCTTGTACCGCACAATTTAATTACTAATGTGTACCCAGCATGGTAAACCCAAAAGATCCACTCTCCCTAATTGCAGCTACAAAATCAGCTGCATCAGCAACGCGTTGCTAAGAAAGGTCAGAATCTGCTTACCCCCTTGCGGTGGGACGGGCGCGGTGGCAGCTCGCGCTTGGTGACGACATGGCCCTTGTTGATGCCCACGAAGAGGCCGGACTTCGGCTGCGGCGGCGCCATCAGGACCAACCGTTTCCTGCGCGCGGGCAAAGAAGCGGAGAGATCAGCTCCAGCGGAAGCTGATAGACCGAGGGTTTCAGATCGGCGGCGGCGGCGGGAGGGGAGGCTTACCTTACCTGGAGAAGTGAACCGGCTGCTACCCAGGAGAAACCCTAGCGGAGGGGAACGCTTATATAGGCGGCGCGGAGGAGGCCTCGCGGCCGCTGGGAAGTGGGCTGGGCTGAGGTAGGGTTTAATTGGAAATGGCCTCTTTTGTTTTGATTTTTGGCCTTTTTCAGTTATAGGCCTAGCTTTTCTTAAGAGGACTGTGTGGTTAGAAAGTTGGCTCTTGCGGGCCGGTCTGAGGCTCATTTGTGGAGTTTTTGGATTTTGTCTGTTGGGCTGTACTGGGCTACTTTTGCAGTCATAAGCTATTGTGTTAGCTTCGCGTAATCCTGCACTTTACGTCTGCTTGCTTTGGGTCACAGTATTTCACATGTATGAGCTATCGTATCTCAGCTTGGCAACTGACATGCGTGAGCACGGTACAATCATGCACTTTTTATAATAGTTGCATCGATCTCGGCTAAAAACTGTCTGAAAGGAAACTACCTGGTTTTCTCAAGAGCTTCTAGAGGAAACTTTTTTTTTGAGACTGCTTTTAGAGGAAACTTGGATCTCGTTTTCATTGACGAACGCTCCAAACGCAAAAAAAAACGCGGTAGTGCATTAATAATATACATAATCGTATGAGACCACTTGCATGATACAGTCATCTAAGACAGCAACACGGTCATCAAAGCACAACTTTAACTTCACTTTTCTATAAAAATATTTTTTGTAAAGTTATATATGTATATTTTTATGAAAGTAATTTTCAAGACCAATCTATTTATATGATTTTCACATTTTCAAACTCAACGACTTAAATGTTATTCATGATTTATATTCTCAATGGTTGACTCAAACATTATCTAAAATGACTTCTAATGTGATACCGGAGGAAGTACGCACGTATCCCCGCACGCTCATTAATGGCGGCCGTCACCTCTCGATCGAATGATCGATCGAATTGACCTGCGTTAGGCCTTGTTTAGATGCGTATTTGGGGGTGGGGATTTGGGTGTTTGGTGTCACTTCGTAATCATTGCGTCACTGTAGCATTTCGTTTGTATGTATGAAAAATTGTCCAAAAATTGATTAATTAGGCTCAAAATATTCGTCTCGCAGAGTACAACAAAACTATGCAATTAGTTTTTGATTTCATCTACATTTAGTACTCAATGCATGGGCCGACATTTTGATGGGATAGAAATCTTCTTTTTGGGTAGTGAACTTTGGGGTTCCTTTTTTAACTAAATAAGGGCTTAGTTCGTACGTGTCGACCTCGTCCCTGCACGCCTACGTTTTGACCTACGACAATTCCCTGGCACGTGACATGCTCACCGCCCGTACCAACTCATCCGTGACCTTTTTTCCCCTCGTGGTTTCGTACAAACCACATGCTACTGTTGTCAACTTGTAGTAACAGTTTCGTAATACCGGTCAAGATGAATAGATGATTCAGCACCAGCAGTCACCATTCACCAATCATCCATTTTTTTTATTTGGAGCGCCAAAGACAGGCAGATCAACAGGCACGCACGAACCCACGGTACAAATCAGCAGTTCATCGCCGGATGCCCGACGCAAGCCGAGAGCACGGTTCGAGCTGGCGCCCGCTGCCACCGAGAAAACACGGGTCCAACTCACAGCTCCACTCCACGAGACCCTCCCCATCTCTCGGCAAGGCTCCAAACGAAGTCCCTTCCAGCGCCGCGGCGGCACGGACTACTGGACCCAGGCCCAGCTCACGCCGGCGAGCCGGCAAGGAACACGGCCTCGTTTATTAGGGCGTCACGGATGGATGGATGGTTGCAAGCTGGGGCTTCGCAAATAATTCAGCGTGAGCCGGTGATACCGCTAGCCTGCTACCGTGTCTTACCACCAACCTGCACCTTGGAAATTAACGGACAATGGCGTGCCAGGCTCTCACGTTCTGAGAGAGACTGAGACGAGATAACCCTGCTGCCTCCCTCGCTATTGTTCATGAACAGCGCGCCAAGGGGGCTTCTTCCTTCCCAACTGGATTGAATCGCCACCTGTCGAGCATGCTTGCATAGTCCCATGTGTCCCTCGCGCCCAGATGTTAACATGGTTCGGCCACACTGGGTTCAATTCGACTGGTCCTTGCCGAAGCCTTTTCTTGTGCGTGTGAGAGAGGGGGGAGGGGGCTCTCGCTGTTGCAGGTGAGCCCCCCCACCCATGTGGCCGGGCTCCTACAGCGGGATGTCCCCAGCCTGCCAGAGGATAGGGGATCCAGATGCCAAACGCCGGTAGACAGGTCCAGGCGCCACTCGCCGCGGCAGCCGGGGAGAGTGGTGCCCCGTTTCACTTCGCACCGAACTGAATGATCGGGCAATCAACAGTGGATGAAATCGCCAGCTCCGGCAAGATGACCGCAAAATTCCAGCGTTCCCGTCCGTGCGGGTCCCAAACACCCAAGCGGGTGTGGTTCTTCCTCGTCGTCGCCATGGGAATTGGGAAATGTGAGAGGGACATCCATATCACCGTTCATTACCAGCCTTCCTATCATCAGAGCCGGTGCCCCAATGATGAGGAGGGCCGCTAATGATGGAGGCGCGGCGGCAGGAGAAAGACGGAAGGGTCGGGGGCCGTCGGAGTCATCTGCTTTTCACCGCGCCGCGTTCCCGACGTGGGCGCGCACGGGGAGCCCCCCTGGCCCTGGAGCCGGAATTCCTGCCGGCCGCGTCCCTACACCGCCCACAGCCTCGGCACCCGGCGTCCCGGCCGCCAGCTCACTGCCAGCCACCCACCACCACCCACTCGCCTCACCCCCGGTGAGCGCTGCGCGTCCTCCTACCCCCTATGCAAAATCCACACGGCGAGACGGAATTGGAGCAGCAGCCAGCAGCAACGCGGCCGCGCCGAGGAACTCGGTGGATGCCCGGATGGCAAATTGAAGTAGGCAAGCAATGCAAATGTGGGTTGCGATATGGGGCGAGCGCGAGTTCGGAACCAGAGAATTGGAATGGAATTGATTGGATTTTTACAGGGTGGTACTATTATTTCCCTTTTGGTGGCGGATAACTAACTCTTTTTTCTTCATCTTAAAAGGATGCTGCACTTTTCTGTTTTTGCAGCCCAATCATCTTCTTCAATCTTCACATCTCTCCCTCCCCCCCTCCCAGTGTACAGATTCTAGCAAAACCCCAACGCAAAAAAAGAAAAGAAAAGCAAGAGCAAGGCAAAAATTGAGCACAAGAGGAATGGCAATTGGCTACAGCCCGGCCGGCCGGATCTCATACCAGACGTAGCGGAAGTAGGAGTAGATACACCAATGCTATACACCACCACCCGGTTGCCCGCGCCGGCGCCGTCGCCGACGCCGTGTCGTAGTCCTGCCCGCCGCCGCGGAGCGCGGGCGGGGAGGAGAGCTTCGTCGGCGGCGTCCGCGCGCTCACGGAGGCCTCTGGGCTCGTCGCGGCCGGCGGGGGAGAGGACGCGGTGACGGTGGCGGCGACGATGGAGGAATCGTCGCCGCCGCCGCCGTCGGTGCGGGTGAACATCTCCTTGGGGAGGAGCACCTTGGAGACGGCGAAGACGGCGACGGGGTTCTGGTCGAAGACTGTCCGCGTGATGGTGGCCTGCACGACGCCGGTGTCGATGGCGACGGAGCCGTTGGCGCGGGTGATGTTGAGGGTGAAGCGGCCGGCGTTGCTGAACTCGGTGGCGAGCGTGGGCTGGACGGGGTTCACGATCGACTCCAGCGACCCCAGCGGGTAGTAGGAGTGGAGCACGTGGAAGCGGAGCACCACGGCCTTGCGATCGGCGGGGAGGGACTGGAGGCGGTCGCCGGCGGGGAGCCCCGCGAAGGCGTCGTCGGTGGGTGCGAACACCGTGATCCCGGCGCCGCGCTCGTCGGCCTCGAACTCCCCCGCCACGCCGGACGCCTCCAGCATCGACGCCGCCACGTTGAAGGCGCGCGCGTCGGCGAGGACGCGGGTGATGTTGACGGCGGCCGCCGGCGGGCGGGACTCGGACGCCGCGAGGTCGAGCCCGGAGGGCACGATGAGCCCGTCCACCGCGAGGACGCTCAGGTTGTACGGGACGGCGGTGATGGCGCCGAGCACGGTGGCGTTGGACCCCGGGGACGGCGCCGGCGAGCGGACGACCGCGAGCGAGGCGCCCGCGGCGGTCACGTTGACGGCGCCGAGGTCGGCCGGGGCGCGGCCGGTGGTCTGGAACAGCGTGGTGACCAGCTTCCCGGAGGCGGGGAGCCGGCGGAGATCGGCGGGGGCGAGGTACTCGAGCAGGACGTGGTACCGGAGCACGTCGGCGAGGTCGGCGCCCGACGCGGCCGCGAAGGCCGACGGCGACTGCGGGAGGTTGCCGTTCGGCACGGCGAGCAGCGTCAGCGACGACCGCCCAGCGAGCTCCGCCAGCACGGGGCTGGACGCCAGCAGCCGCGTGAAGTCGGCGAGGTCCGGGAACGCCGACAGCACGCCCGTCACATTGACCGCGACGGGCCCCGGGTGCGGCACCGCCGCGGCGGCGGCGAGCAGCGCGAAAGCCGCCGCGAGGTGTACGAGGCGGGAGAGGGGAGGGATCTGTCTCCGCATCTCGCCGCCACTGGAGCTGAGCGAGTGCTCGAGGGTGGGACGGGGAGGGAGAGTGAGTGAGGTGGTGAAGCTCGAGATGCGGGGTGGTGAGCGGAAGGAATAAATATTTTATTTCGTTTTTGTCAGTTCGGCGCCTTTTTTTCCAAGTAAAAATCGTGGAAAGTTTTGGTTAATTTATCCGGGATATTTGGGATCGTTGGCAAAAGTTTCTGTGCTGTGCGTGTGCCGCTGCCGCCAGCGCGTTGTGTGATTTGCGTTGCGAAGAAATTAATGGCGGTGGGGGGCCCGGGGTGGGTGGCTTGGACAGTAGCGGGCTAGCGGCAGCGAGCAAAGCTGGCCAGCTATAGCGCAACAACGCAAGACTCCGGGTTCCTGGGCTCGTTTACGTGGCCTCGTTTAGATGTCGATGAATCCAAATGTCGAATTTGGGAGTTTGATGTCACTTTATAATCAGTACGTTATTGTAGCATTTCATTTGTATTTGTGAAAAATTATCGAAAATTGATTAATTAGGCTCAAAATGTTCGTCTCACATATCACAACAAAATTGTATAATTAGTTTTTTATTTTATCTACGTTTAATACTCCATGCATGTTATGACATTTTGATGTGATGGAGAATCTTCTTTTTGCACAGTAAATTTGGGAGTTGCTTTTGGATCTAAACAAGGCCTCAACTTTGACGTAACAAAGTTCGAACTTTGCCACTGTATCGTTACTGTAACATTTTGTTTATATTTTTAAATAATTGTCTAAACATTGATTAATCAGGCTAAAAATATTCATCTCGTAAAGTACACCAAACTGTAAAATTAGTTTTTGATTTCATCTCCATTTAGTACTCCATACATGTGCCGGTATTTTAATATGATAGAAATCTTCTTTTTACGTAGTGGAATTTGGAGGTGAAATTTGAGAACTAAACAAGGCCATGATAACTTGCTATTCTCTATTTATGGGTATGTTTGGTTCCCTTGCTTTGCCTTGCCTCACCTTGCCAAGCAAGGCTAGTTGTTTGGTACTTGATAGTGCAAGTGAGCCGAATCGGCTCTCCTGCGCAAGCAAGGATTGCTTGCTGCAGCAACTCGTTGCCCCCTTTCTCTCTCGTCCTTTCTCTCTCTTTCAATGACAGAAGGAACCCACTGTCCAGATAAAGAATAAACAAACTAGAAGGCAAGGCTACTAAACAGAGAAAAAATCTTGCTTTTGCTTTGCTGAGCCAGGCGAGGCCAGACTCTTTGGGCAAGGCTAGCACGGCAAGGGTTCCAAACATGCCCTATGCTTAAACAGTTCTTCGAATAAACAACCATATAAAGCTATTTCATTTATACTAGTGCAAATTACAACCCCAGCCCTAGGTCGAATTATAATTTTGATCAACATGTAGATGTAAAACAAGCTCAGCTAATCTAATGTGTGCCGGTGGCTTTTTATGGCTGCTTTGTGTTGCATCAATTTGGCTTGAGACAGTCAAACCGGGCCAACAGTTCTTTGTTTTCTTGTTTTCAAGGAAAAGTAACCCCGCCGGAGCATTTTAGGCAGCTCATCACTTATATGTGCTTCGACCGTTCGACAATCGAGGGAAGGGGTGCTTCTTTCAAACTGTAATGAAGATAAGAGTGACAAATGAGTAGGGATGAAAGTGGCGTGGATAATTTCCGTGTCCAATCCGATCCGAATCCGAATTTTAAAGATATGGAGAAGGGTTTTGGATATCCATATGGATATGAATAATCCGAATCCAATTATGTGTGGATGCGGAGTAGGATATGACTTTAATGAAATTCGATGGATATGAATTATTCGATAATTGATCGTGGATTATCCAAAGCTTATAATATGATATCCGACTAATTTTGTGAGTCCACTATAATAAAATTTAAGCTCAGCCCACATATATACATAATATTTTAGTAATATTTATTTTGTTTTACGTAGTCACTCGAACCGAGGATTGAATAATTTTGTTCGGAGTCAAGTGTGAAGTACCATTGTCGATTCTTAAGGTTACTTTAGCTGTTCGTAAACTATAAAGGGGAGTATTTTTCAAGTTATATTATTTCTTTGTGGTTTTCGTGTAGAAAATATTCACCATCATAAAAAGTTACACATAAGTATGTATTATCCGTCTATTTTAATCCGCTCCCGCACCATATCCGATATCCGAAAAAAATCCATATCCATAACCGTATTCAGGTAATATCCGCTCTGCTCCGTATCCGATAAAAAAGATGAGATATAAAAAACCCATAAAAAATGTATTATCCGCTCCCATTCGTTTTCATCCCTTGCCTATTGCAGCAAAGAAGTGGCACTAGTAGACGATAGGTCGGTGGAATATCGGCGCCAGGAGTGGAGCTAGAGGAAGAGACAAAGAAGGGAAAGAACAAAGAAGATTTTAAGAAGCGATTGAGGGTAAGAAAAATATATTGGAGCTGCAAACATTTGAGAGTATTGGTTTGGCGAGCCCGGGGCCATGTGGGTCGTGCTGACAGACAGGCAGGCGTGTTGGTTTGGTCACTTCACTCATGCACGAGAATATGGTAAACATACTGTTAACTAGAACAGGTCAGTACTTGATCCAAGTTCCCAACAGCCCCTACGTCCTACCTCAATACTTTCGTATCTACACTATAAAGATCCTGCAAAACCCTACTCTGCACACGCAAGTACATGGGCACCATCTCTCTGTGGGGGATTGATCATTGATACAATATATATACAAGTAAGATCAATGCTTGGAAAAGAGAGGCTTTTCCATACACTGCTTCGTTCTCGCTGGATGCTCTGATGACAGCAAAGTGTGGACTAATGATTATTCATAATCAGCTAGGAATCAAGCACAACAAGAAACTATATCTTTTTTTTCTGGGTGAAGCTTTGTGAAATAGCACATCCAAGCATTCATCAGTCATCAGGATGTTCCGAAGGCCGACGTAAAAATCAATTCA
The DNA here is from genome assembly GCA_033239725.1 of Echinochloa phyllopogon. Lineage (NCBI taxonomy): Eukaryota > Viridiplantae > Streptophyta > Magnoliopsida > Poales > Poaceae > Echinochloa > Echinochloa phyllopogon. The sequence continues at coordinate 23,359,274 of BTCW01000012.1, forward strand.
TGCACCAGAACAGTCAATCATCAAATGAAAAAGGAGAAACCTACGTGGGAGAGATTAATAGTGGACGACGGAAGCACGGTTATCCAAATTGTATTTGTAGTAGACAAAGGATATTGTCGTGCTCATGCGGTCATGCTTAAAATCATGATGTATAAGCTGTCTTAAATGATACTCCCTCCGTTCCAAAATGTAGGTCATTTTGGCTTTTCTAGATACATAGATTTTGCTATGCACCTAGATAAACATCATGTCTAGATTCATAGCAAAAGTTACGTATCTAGAAAACCCAAAACAACCTACAACGGAGGGAGTAACTGCTTTGAAGTAACCTCTATAAATGTCCAAGTTTGTTCAAACAAACGCCATCCACCGCAGGGTCATTTGGTCAAGTTTACCTATGTCATTTGGTCAAGTTTACCTATAAGGTTATTATAAAAATGAACAATTGCTTGACAGGAGAGTGGAGCAATAGATAAAGTCGAGGTTCCAGATTGTATTAGAAAATGTGAGACCACCAACTACTTGGTAAAAGTTACTGCATAACGCTACAAAGATGCAAACATTGTAAGATGAAAAAATTGTGATTTTAGGATTCCAAACATGTGGACTTTGTGATTATGACACTCCCAGTGAATGACAATTTTCTCTTGTAAGATAAGATCATTGTGATGATGCCAAATGAGGCTTGAGGCCACATGGTCAATGGCACAATCAATGTTATTTCCCAACTCACATGATGGTTGTAGATACTGAGCAACTTGCCCCCCATCATCTTAAGGTCCACAGCAACACAAGCAGCAAGCTCTCACCCAAAAATGTATAAGTTCACTGATGCACGAGAATTAAAATGATTTTTTTACTAAGTCATAAACCTGCAGGAGCCTAATGTAAAACTTGATTTCAATTGACACTTTCCTTCATAAATTGTTTTGGCTAATGGGTTCCTTTTAGACGGATTTCAAGTTTTGCTTTATTTTGTTTGTTGCCTCTTTTGAGCAAAGAGAGATCTCTTTAAACGATGAACAGGGGCATGTGAAAAGGCAATATAGTAATAAAGGAATGAGCAAACCTCTTCACCATGAAGCGCACATAGTCTTCATCATTCAAACAAATCTGGTAACTGCCATATGGAAAGAGCTAGCAAATGGATCCATCAACCATGCAACTTGTCCAGACCGAAGAGAAAGAGCTACCAAATGGACATACTCTAAAACTGCCAAATTTCGAAAGAGAGATTTTTATTTACCTGTATTAAACTCATCAGCTTCCTTCCACCGAGTGAAAAGGTGTTGCCTCCATGCATCCCAGATTCCTGCCCCACCAATGATGTTGCATGTGGGCTACCTTCCATGATCAAAGCTTACCGTGTCAATGCTGCTTCAGTTACATGTTATGCCTAAAACAGAATGAAGTCAGAGATAATAACATTTCAGAAAAGGAATGATGTACCTTAACTGAAGCTCACTCTCAGACGCCTGATATTGGATAATGACAAATAAAAAAATCATCAATAAGCAGCTTCCGAGACATACTGCAAATAACCAGATAACCTGCCTCTATAATGGACAAAGAATCAAGAGCCATTTGGCTGTTTCCATTAGTACAGTTGTGAATAGAAGTGTCAGAGACAGTTGCAACAGGGAAGACCTAGCTTAAAAAAATACAAGGAGACTATTGCAACAATTCCCCCTTCTTTGAGCAAGATGAGAAACAAGAAATTTACAATGTCTGTCTTCCATTCAAAATTCTGTACATGATGACAGACTGCTAATGATCCATGTACAAGAGAAAATACTACCCTAAACCGTATGATACCTCACTGAAAATGAATAGTAGCCTATTGGTGTTAGATCTGTTGTTGAGGTTATAGTCAGTCGATGTATTGTTAGCATCATGATAGGTCTAATAATCCACGGAATCTGAGGTTTCCATGTAGGAAAACCATCACCTTGGGATAATACATTGCTTTCAATGCTGTGGCAAGTATCCTTGCAGATGAAGTAATGAAGGGTCGCACAGCACATGAAGAATGAACAAATTAAACTGAATGCCTGAAATTATAAGGTTAGTCTATGGAATTGCGACTACGACATACTATCTACTGTGTTTGGGTTTTGAGTGTCCTGTTCTGTTCAAGCGGCACATGCAGTCAGGACATGGAAAGGTATATATGGATTCGTTTGGTCTTTTCATTTCAATCCCTTTAGTATCACTGTGTGCTCTCATATTAAGCAAGTGCCGTTTCAAAGACTTCCACCTGCACACAAATGGAAATTGCGGTTTCAGCGACAAAAAATGTGCGTTATTCAGTGCTTAGAACCCAACTAAAGCAAAACAATGCAAAAAGTATCATCGTACCCAATACGTGGATTATCAAAGAGTACGGCAAGCCTTCTTTTGTCTGGTTTAATTGTTTTTGAATGCCCACCATACAAGTATCTCCTGTGACCCATAAGAAAATGTGGAAAATTCCCACCTTGTGTGGTCACAAAAACTTCACTTTGGGCGCAAACACTATAGTCAATAGCAGCCATCCTTGAGGAGAAATTCTGGCAATAATGTGTCATTTCAGAACAATGAATGTATGGAAATACAAGACAAAAAGAAGAAGCAAACCCTTACCTTGAATGGAGCAAGTTCCTCTTCTGATGCCAGAGTCTCTTTTGTCTGTAGGAGAGGAAACATTTCAAGAAGAGGAGCCATGTTCTTCTCTGCTCTGTAAATCTTTCCAGACGCCAAAAAGATTGCAGTCTTATTGCTGAAACCCATTCCACGAAGCATTAACCCAACCTAATCATAAAATAAGCATCTAATCCTCAATACAAATTCTGCCGTGATCGTAAATGAATCTGTTTTAAACTGAATAAAAGAAATGAACAGAGCATGGACCAGCAAAATGTGCTTGAGAACAAATTTCTGAAATGTCACTAGCAGGAGTTCAGCCTCTGGCATTAGATACTGACATACCTCCAAAGGTGTAAGAGGACATTTTCCATTCATTCTGATCACTCCTGGCCTTATTACCCGTCCTCTCTTAGTAAACTTCCCTCTCCAACCTATTTCTCTGGCTGCATCCATTTCCTTCTTCTCCTCATCACCACCATCATAAACACAACATGAGAAGGCAACCATATCCTGCAAAATAACAATCAGAGACGCCACAATTATTTCAGAACACCAGCAGCATATTATGCGTCAAGACTAAATGCACATGATCGACCCCTGGTTCCCAAATATTATAAGCATCAAATTTCATGAAAGAGATCCAACCTCCTCAAAACGAAGATGCACTGAGATATACTTTCCATCACTTTCAACACTTTTCTCTCTCATTCGAGAAACTAAGGTTTCAGACAAAGACACAATTGGCTTGGAGAATTTTAAGGCTTCAAAATTTGCCAAGCACCTTAGCCGTTGAACAGCAGGAGGTGCATCAAATGAGAGTCGGTTGGCAAAAGGAGAAATCCTGATGAATCTGCACTATAGAGCACAGCATTAAAAAGAATCACATCATAATTGAATTGAGAGCTTCATCAAAATAGAAACACCATTTCCGAAAATGGATGGAATCAGCTCGGGTCCTACTAAATAACCACTGTCCTTGTAAACATAGAAATGTTTTCACCAATGATGGAAATATGGAATCTATTTACATTACTACAGATATCTATAGATGTAGAAGGGAGTATCAACAATTCAAATTCCTTGAAACTTGGCATCCCACAAGCCACAGGCCACAGAAACATTTTGTAACCAAAAAAATGAAAGAATCGATCAAGTTTAGAATAAATTGAACAGGATACAGTTAGAAACCCTGACCAACATTAATGATTTTTAATATAGGATGTGTAATAAAAAAAGGTTTTAGTGGTTACAAACATATCATATATGCATCTACAGAATACAGATTCCCATGTCAAGTTGAACCATCAAATTCATATGCAGCGTACTACCATGCATTTCTAAATCCCACAGTAAATGATAGTAATCAGATGCAGAGGCTGTGTTAGCTTTTATTTGTGAGATCAAGGTTGTTTTACCAATTAAAGCTATAAAATTTGGATAACACTAGTTAATCATAGGGAAGGCAAACAAATGATGACATGATATAACATGAAATCACAAATAGTCATAAAGCACTATAAAACCAAGATCAACATAAGAAACTGTAAATTAAAGATGCAATAACTGAACTGGATTTAAACTAACCTTTCTTCAATTAATTTTGGAAGAACAACATCTTTGTAATACTGAATGCGTGCCCAAGCCTTTATCTTGAAATTGAATACATTGCTGAGATTGTGACCAAACCGCTCCATTATAAAGTCAGGAATCTTGTCAACTACTCGAACATCATTCTGTAGACGTTGTACAAAGTGATCTTTATCATAGATATCACTGAATTTGCTGTATCCAAAATGAAATGTCTGTTGTTAATACAATTTATAAGCAGAAAAGTTTAGTGCTGGCAGGTGGTGTTTTCATCAGCTAGCACGAAGCTAAATCTCACAGTGCGCAGAAATGATCAACTACATTAACATGGCCACCAGAGTTGTCAAACATCCTGAACAAAGTGGAACAGCTCAACAAAAGGCAGACTGGCAGGGTCATCCAACCAAGGGCAAACGTATAAAACACCCAACAATAGGTAAAAAAGCAATCCAAACATTGAAAATTTATATTGCCCGCAATTTATACTCCTATAATTAATTGATATAGTTCTTTTCGAAACTTTTCGCAATTATAACAAGAAATCACAATTCAGTTACTGAAGCCAATGTTTTCCCAATATGACATGCAAACAAGGATAACATCTAATACCAGTTTTTTATCCTTTATGATGTTAAACTTGTGCAGTCAACAACTAGAAACAGGATGCACAAGTAACTTCAGATCTACATAATTTTGTGCATTGTGCAGGGAGATGGGACAATATTTGTGGTTGCTGCTCGCTAATGAAGATGAGCAGTACAACTCCTTCAGTCTTACTTGACATTGTACTGCAATACAAAACTATGTTTAAAATAAAAATAAAGAGATGATAATGAAGCAAATAAAAACAGGAGTGATTTCAACATTCTAGAGAACCTAAAAGCCCAAACGTTATGATTGCAGGAGAATGCTTTGCAAAGGTAACTCACAGAAATGAAATATCATATCAGCATCAAACTAGACCAACATGCATACTAGAAGAAAATGGTATATTATGGTTTTACATCATGAACCAAGGGAAATCGATTTATCTTACAGGAGTCCATGGTATGTTTTAGAACTTAATGCAAGTATATTGCTGGCATTTGGAGGCATTTATCAAACAAATTATAGAGGAGAGATGGGGGATGAAAGCAAACCTAGGATCCCTCCAAATGCTATGGAAATGGAAATTTGGGATGATAAGAGTAGCATTCAGAAAACCAGCAATGGCGACTGCATTGCATATCTGAAAACCCGGAAAAAAAAACAAAAGAAAGAGAGACATGAGTTAGTAACTCAAGATAAGTTAATAAATTATTAGAAAATATAAGGAGGAGTAAGGAACCACTGAGGTAAGGAGACTACCGATGTCCTCTGTTGATTTAAACCACCATTTGCCTCAACATATATGTAGCCATTCGATTCAGGTAAACCTGATAGAAGTCAGGGAATAAATTATGAGAGAGAGTAAAACAAGGGGAATATGCAAGGCAACTCTCTCCAGTCATCACAAATAAAGAGAAGTAATGCTTGTGCCTTTACAGAGTCATATAGCGGCACTTTCATTAACCGTTAAATTGTAGTATGTCCTGAAAAGGTTTTCAACATGTGATATGAATAAAAAAATCGACCAGAGGGAGAGCCGTCCCACTGATTTTGTCTTAAAGAAGTTGGTACCAAGATTCAAACCTGGGCCGGCAACAGGGGTTTCATTGACCCCCGGAGTTCAACGCTCTAACCATTACGCCGTGAAAATCTTTGGTTTCAACATGTGATACTATTAGGGTAAATTTTGTGAGATATTTACTCATAATTTCTGTTCATCCAAATAACCTATCCTACGTCACAAATTAATACGGTTTGAATATTCCTTCACCTTGAGTTTCATAAAAGACACACTGGAGGCAGTAATTCATGCGATTCTTCCTAGTATGAACTTAGTAAAACACAGATCAAGAAGGAAGAAATATATTCTAATATCAGGAGGGTGATTATTTTTTTGGGAACTATATTAGGATGATTAGTTAACCATGAATAAACACTTGTAAATCATATGCAAGAATCATAGTCCCAACTCCCAATATGTGCTGATTGTAAGTTTTATGATGAACTCATTACAGTAGAGCGTAATAAGCACTAGCAGATCTCCTGTTTGCATGTTTGCAGTTCAATAATAACAATGTAACTGTGAGCAACAACAGGCCATTTGCTATAAACAAAACATAAGATGATGTAAAATAACTTTCATAATGATTCAATACAACGGATTAAATTCTTTTCATTCAAAAATCTGAATATGTTAAGGAGTTTACAATCTACATATCAGAAAAGAAACAAATGACCTGAATTCATCAAAGACACATTATCACTACCCTAAAAGAAGACATATTAGAAGGAACAAATAGCATTAGAAATTTCAAATGCACCAAATCTGCATATCTGTTGTATCATATTTCGTCAAGAGTCAAGACAAATGGAAGAGCAGCAAGTAAATGGCATACCGTTTGTCCCATTGTTTATGCAGGGTCGCCATGTGCCACCACCTTTGTAGGTGTGCCTCCATACAGTTGCTAGCTAGAAAAATATGATAATGTGAGAACATGAAGCATACAGCCATACATGCAACATTAACCAAACTAGGAAGTGGAAAATTATGTAGATGAAGCCACTCCCTCCCAGCACAACACAGAAACACACACACACAAACATGCAACAGAAGATTAACTGTACAAGTACTAGACTTTTTTATATTTCATTCCTGGACATTATCTTACCATTCAGTTAAGATCCTTTACAGACTATTGCACTGAGATATGTAAATAAATACAAATATATACTCAATGTTCTTATTCCAATTGACATAAAAAAAAGGGAAGGCCTGTGATGGATTTTGATGCTGTATCTTTTCATTCATGAATTGCATCCCATGAACATATACAAATTTCAACAGTTTGCATTTCAAAACTCATTTCTTTGGACTGCTCAATCACACTTTATATTGGTTCATTTGAAATTCATTTGCATGGTCCATTCATCCATAATTTACATCAGATCATTTGTTGTGTTTTGTATGTCAAACCACAGTTTAGATTGTTTCATTCGAGGACATACATGAATAAAAAATGGTGAAGATATCAGCAAAAGAGATGTAAAACACTTCACCAGAAATGCAGGTGAAATTTGTTTGTTGTGTTGCCACTGGAGCCTTTTAACCATGAGAGAATCAAGTTTGGTTTCTAGCATCACATGATTTTCCTTTTGTAGTATCAAATTATGCATGTAAGTGCCATTTTTTATTTGGGAGCAATAATATTCTCCATGACAAGGTGACGGGCAAACGAAATCAAACATCACTTATGGGAGCTGGTTTGATGAATACAGAAACGACACCATTTCTGTTTCAGAGCAAAGGGCAGGATAGCGCATAGTATGCCTGTACTACACTATTTCACTAAACCAACCCATGGTTTTACAAGGTAACAAAGTCAGGATCGATAATGTTTTAAGACGCCTGCCAACCAGAATCAAGTTTCAGAAGATGAGGCAAATTGGTTGTTCCTTTCATCCCATGAAGTCATAGGAATCACATAAGCAACAACCATACAAAACCCGTGTTTCCCAGTTATTGGACGAAGACCAGGTTCCAATTCGAATTGATCAACACTAATCAAAACGGTTACCAGTCACTAGCTACCGCACAGTACATCATCTGAGCTCGACAAACACATATGCAAAAGCATTGCACACCAAACCCAGTCGTGCATTAGGTCAATGGTCAATACGGCGAAATATTTAGTGCCCCACTGCAAGCCCCACCAAACAAAATTGAAATGCAGCAGTGAATGCGTAAAGAGGAGAGGAGGACTGACCGCGTCGGTGGAGTTGTCAGCATCCATGTCGGCGCGGAGCCGCGCGTACAGCTGTGGGCTGCGGTACATTGACCCGGGTGGCTTCCGCGCGATGATCCGCGGCACGGCGTCGAGCGGGAGCGAGCCCATGTACAGCAGCATCGCGGCGACGTAGAGCAGCGGCGCGAAGAGGAACACCGCCTGCCTCCGCAGCAGCGCCGCGAGCACCGCCCTGGCCGCCCTCCGCGCCACGCCGCCGCCCCGCCCGACCCCCGCCCACGCCGCCGCCGTCGCCGAAGCCGCGGACCCCGTGGTGCCCCTCGACGAACAGGCACCCTTCGCGGGCGTACGGCTGCCACCGCCGGCGCCGATCCCCGCCCGCGCTGGGGACGACGGCGGCGGAGGCGGGGACGGCGCGCCCGCCGCGCCGCCGAAGCTCCCCAGGCGGCTGTACGCCTGCCCCGGCATTGGGTCGGGGCCCCTCCGGAGATAGGTTTAGGGCTCCCCCGCGCGATCGCTGCCGCCCGCGGCGCGCAATGAGGGCGAGACGCGAGGGGGGAGGGACGAGGAGGAGGTGGTGGCGCGTGTACAGGCGAGCGAGCGGGGAGAGGAGGGAATGCGGGGCGCGTGACCGACCCAGCGCGGGGTGGCGAGGTGGGCGTCACGGCCGGGCACGGGTAGGATGGTGCTAGTAGTAGTCGGGTCGGGGCCGTTTGGCTTGGGCCTTTCAAAAAGCGCTTGGGTTTTTGCCGTTTTGACGCGGGCTCTAGCTGTTGCCGATGGAGGAATTGATCTTGACGGCGACACGACGATCACGCGACGTGTTGTGCCGATGGAGTCAACCGAAGGTACAGCGTGTTTCAGGGGCCCTGATAGGAGATACCATGGACAATTAAGGTGCTGGAGGTACGTGAATTATGGTGTGTGCTTGCTCTAAAAAAAGAATTATAGTGTGTTCCAAGGCCAAGACTAATCAAGTGAAATTGTGAAAATAACGAAGGTTCATGTCAACATCATGGGGGCTTGTGTTGTATGTGCTCCATGTGCCTTGGCTACTTTAGAAGTTTAGCATCTAGATCAGTGGATGAAATTCTTTTCTTAAGTGGCGTCACATCAACGGATGTAGGCACTAGACTGAAGAAAAGGATTGATGTTTTCTTCATGCCTCAAGCTGCCTCCTTGGATAAACGTCAAAGATGTGCTGGTTCCGTAATACACGATGCTACCACCCTACCCGTGCTCTTTCTCTGTTTCTCAATTGTGGAATAAAGATTGCAGGACCATGCTAACGCCTTGGAAATTGGAATCAAACTAACGGACACAAAAGGTCAAACATAAGCCACTGGCGCAGTGACGTCTAACGGATAAGAGGTGTTCCTTGTTATTGCGCTAAAATATTTTGTTACCTTAATATCTTTTGAGATGCCCGTCTAGCTCAGTCGGTAGAGCGCAAGGCGCTAAAATAAGAGGTGGGCGTCTTCTCCTTTCTTTTTAATATTTTTGCAATTATACTGTAGATGGGGGTATTTGTTCAATTGTCAGTCGGTCACTCAGTTTGCGGCCTTTTTGTCCATCCATTTAGCAACTACTGTAGATGCTCCAAGTCTCCAACCCGTATAAATTGTGTTCAGATAGTGAAACTTGACAATACTTATCGTTACCCATACAAAATTACAGGCAACACAGAAGAGAAATTTCCAAACTTCATCAAACTTCGTGGTGCAGCCTACAGAAAGTTCAGCACACATAACATTTCAGAAACGTGTTATCAGTGTTCTACAACAAAGAGGAGCAACTCATTGCTCCATGTAGAGTCGCAGCACAACTTCTCTAATTAGTTGCTCAACTACAATACTACAAACCCACTGAAAGGTGGAAGCATCATCTAGTTGAGAGAAAGCAGCAGGACATTGCTTAGTCACCAACTCCAACACTGAACTATCTTTACCGACAGCACAATAAGTTACAGTACAGCATCAATTTTGGTGATAATTTTTTTTGAAGTACTCCATGTCGTTTACTCCATTACTCTGGAAACATCAATTTGGTGATCATTTGAAGATTCCAGAGGCCGTCTTCCTAAGGATGTCTTGAATCTACAAGTGTAAAATGACCAAGAAAGCAAAGGCGTTACAGGTGGCATGTAACTGGACACAAGAGTATGCATTAAGAAGCCAGAGATGCATGCATTAAAAGATTGGCACAAAAATTACCTGTTTTGACGAGAGGCCAATGTTTTCCAAATCTGCAAGCTGGACAGTCAAATTGTGTTAGAACTTAGAATATTATTTTAAACTTCTGGGTTATTTTCCTATGAAAAAGTAGTCTACAAAATCTTACAGTTTTGAACGGGCTTGGTGACTCCTCCCGTAATTCCAGAATATATTCTGCTCTCCTCGCACCAATTCCCTAACAAACAAGCGGGGAAGTTAGTCAAAGGAAAAGGCTGAAACAACAGTGATCAAAATGCTCTAAGACAAAAAGATCATACTTTCAGCTGCTGTAACTCTTCCCTGCATTCATAGGTAAAGGAAGAGAAACATTAGAAAGAAAGTCCAGGAAAAAAGCTGAATGTTTTTGGAGATATAAATCAGCCTAAGCACAGAAAGTTCATGTATTCTACTAGATTAACAACTCGATAGTTAGGATTTCATTTATGATAAAACTATATAGAATGGCATACTTCCTGCTAAAGTGTCATGATGAGAAGAAATGTAGCTTGCCCCCTCATTCGAACCAACACCTAAGGAAGCAAATTACTGGGACTAAAAACTAGGAAATTGCATAAGCACCCCCAAAATATTTATCACGTTTCCAATGGTTTTTTGTGTAAATTATGGCCTTTTTTATCCAGGGGGGTTTTATGCAGTTTAGATCCATTTTTTTCTCTCAGATTACTTGTCGAGTTTTCAACAATAAGTACAGCATCAGCCATGTTATGCATGACAGTTTTTCAACAATAAGTTCAGGATGAGCCATGTTATGCATGAAATAAAACCAAGAGCAAGTATGAATCTGGAACTAGGTTGCAACAAAAAGGCTGTAGAATTTTAACTTACTTGTTTGCAACATTTAAGAAGTCAAGATACTGCTGAACAAGAGCTTCCTGAAAGGTCATTACATCAATTGCTAAATCTTAAACTGTAGCAAATCACTCATTTATGGAATGAGAAGGAACCATGCAAACCTTCAGATTAGATCCTAGAGCATTGAATTTATCTAGCGGTGTTGCGCCAGGAATCTTCTTCACTAAGTTTGATGTTTCTATTGGAGTTTGGGGCTCCAATAAAATAGGGCATTTGCCATTATCATATATTTGCTGGTTCACAGACACCATGTTTGAAGAAATCGGTGAAAGAGCTTTCCTAGGAGAAACTTCATGTTTTTCTTTGCATGGAGTTACTGAAGGAAGCACCGCTGCATAAGACTTTACACATCAGACTCATACATAAAACACAGGTAACAAATATCAGAGTCCGCTGTAAGTACTAAGTAAATTGCAAGTAGCAGCTTTCATATGTTAATTGGTTACAAACTTGCTATCTCAATTCCTTGATTTATTTAACTTTGTACATTATTTAATAACTATCTCACACAAAACAGTTTTTCTAAAGTACCTTTCTTTGGTGTATTTACTTCATTTCCGATGTGCTCTTGTGGTACATTTTCAGTGGGTACATGAACTTCTGGATCAAAAAGTATTCTGTGCAGAAGAAAGACAAAGAAATAAAAAGTTAAGAACTATATATGGTTCCATGTAGTATATAAAGAGGAAATGATCAGAAATACTAACTTCTTTATTTTACCACCATCTTGATCTAATGCCTTAGCTCTAGAAGAGATTCTGGAAGATGTTGGTTGCTTCTTATGGCTCATAGTAAATGGAGTCTTGGTAGGAATTGGGGAGAAAAGACCATCCATTCTTCGGATGCTCTTTGTTTTCCCTTTTGATTCCAACCATGCCCGTAATTTCGCTTCCATATCAACCTTGACCTTAGGAGTTTCTTGCTTGCTTGCTGAGCTTGTGAAATTCCCAATATGGCGTGCACGAGCAGCCAAACTTACTGTGTTGACTGACTCCTGGTATTCTGCAGGATTCTGAAACAACAAAAAACAATTAGCAAAGTTCTACAAGATGGGACATCTATATACAAAAAAAAGAGGTTTGGAAAAGTCACCAGGCATGCTATCATCACAGCACGGCTACTGCCTCCTAGAGAATCTTGTAGTATGCGGGTCAATTTGCTCTCTCTATAGGGTATTCGGAGCTCATTCTTGTTTAAAGCTGAAATTACATTGGACAATGCAAACAATGACTGGTTGATCTTAGCACTTTCTTGAAGGCGGATCCCCTCGTTGAAAGTCCTTTTGTTGTCCTCACTACCTAGAAACGACAATCAAGCACAATATGAGCTAAACTAGAAGGATAAATCTTAAGCATGTGGGGCTCAATCCAGAGAGATTTACCAGCCAAGTCAATGAGGTTAAGCTTCCCTTTAACAACATCAGTGCTGACCCTAAGAGAGAGCACAGCGTGGCTCCGGCTTGAAACATCATTCAGTCCAGTGTGGGCAACTTTTCTCCTCTGCACGCCTATGGAATAGAGCTCCTGGAATTCTTCCATAGATCTCACAGGGACCTTGAATCATCAATGAACAATAATAAGCAACAGGATGAATTCCAACAAAGACATTCAACAGTCACCAAGCCACATCACATTACCCAGCTCAATCCCTTCAGCTGCATGTTGCCGTCTTTGTCATCCAAGGCCATGACCTCCTTTGCTTTGGGCTCCAGCAGGTCATAGCATCGCTCCATGTACACCTCATAGTACGAGATCTCCATAGAGCACCATGTGCCAGTGCAAAGCGCAAGTACTGTCGAAGCTGCCAAGGGGATGAGCCCGGGAAAATCCTCCGTCCCCTGCACAGCATCCATCCAACCAGGTTTCAGTGACAGGTTGTTTTGCCAACAGCAGCATTTCATCAAACAAATTGTAGTGAGGAGAATAGCAGGCACCTGCATGGTGTACGTCTTGCCACTGCCGGTTGCCCCATAGGCGAAGACTGTCGCGTTGACCCCCTCGAAGATGCCCGGGATCACTGTGCCGACCTCCCGATCAAATATCTGGCTGATGCTATCCTCCTGACCGAAGAAGGCATCGAGCCTGTAGTGCTCGCTCCGGCTGCATAAACGGACCAGTACGCCAAAGCAATTAAGCAAGGACCAAAGCTAGAAGTTCCTCCACTGAATTAGAAGAGGAAAGACGACCTGCGGTTTATTCTGGAGCAAACTACGACAGAATAACTTTTCCGTGAGTACTTCACTAATTTCTGGTAATTTTGCTTAAACGGAGCCGCAAGTGTGAAGATCTGAAATTAACGCAGGAATGGTTCCAGAAGTCCAGTGGCTCGAACCCCTACGCCAAGGATGGGGGCTGAGGCGGCGTACCTGGTGTGCTGGTCCTTGAGCTGGACGGTGACCTCGCCGCCGGGGTGGCTGCCGAGGAGGGAGACGCAGGGAACCGTCGCAGAGGCGGCCTCCGTCGGCAGGAACGGGCGCACGCGGAGCACGACGCGCACCGGCTGCGGAGAGGCGGCGGTCGCCATCGGAGAGAGGGTCACGCGGGGGTTGCGCTTGCGCGATGCGGCCGGTCGGCTGGAGCCCGAATGTTCGGAATGGGGGTGCGGCCGCGTGGGTATCGTGCGACGAGACGAGACTGGGGGAAGACGGTGACCGTTGGGTCCGGCCGGCCGGGACCGGGGAGGGGGTTCGAATTTGAACGCGGAAGGCGGTGCGCACTGGATCACAAGTGGAAGCGCGGAACTGCTCGTCATGTTACATTCCACGTCCACCTGGCTGGCTGGGTCAGAAAAAAAATACATTTTATGATTTTATTTGTCTAATTGTTTTCTCAGTATAAACCATGTGCCCACTCAATGAAGCCACAAAACAGCGTACATAGATCAAATTTATGCTTGACTACCATAAATTATACGCCATGTTTGGTTGACTTATCAGCAGCCAGCCAGCAGTATTTTTCTCTCTACATAAATCGACACGAGCCACCAGCCACCAGTCAGCCAGTAGTATTTTTTTCTCAGCACAAACCAGCACCAGCCACCAGTCAACCGAACAGGGTCAGTGTATGTGGATGAATAAATAGTTTATATATGGAAAAAAAGACAATCCATTATACAAGCTGTCTATTTAATCGTCTGTGTGTGATAGGGTAAATCAAATAGACAATAGCTATCTAGATTGTGTTTACACCCTTAGAGCAAGTACAGTAATGATCTTATAGCCAAGCTAATCAATGTTTTTGTTGACGTGGAAGAGAAAAAGGAGGAGAGAGAAGAGAGCTTGGCTCTCATGCATGCAACAAGCTGAGTACGAGCTCCTATGTAGAGGTGGGGCCAGACGAGAGATGACGTGAAAGTGAGTAGGAAAGAGAAGATAACAAATGGTAAAAAGTTAGTAGTGTGTAGATAAGTAATAGACCATTATTGTATGACTTGGCTCTTATGTCTTGTCTAATAGTCAAGCACTTCTCTCTATTATTAACCTTGCTCTTTAGCCCTTGTTCCGAAGCACAATTTTTAATCCGAACTTGTTTTCATTCTTGGCCAGATGAAATTGATCCACCTGTGTCCTGAGGGTGGAGGGGCCGCGATCCGCGCCCATGGAGGGACGAAATGGCCCGTTCCTGCTCATCTTTATTCCGGCCCAATCTAACCGAGCAGCAATTGAAGGTTTGGTCTAACTCTAAACCAGTCCGGACTGATTGGCTAATAGAAGTGGACCCAATCTGACCAAGTAATAGTTAGGGCAGGCCCAATACAAACACCATAAACTAGTGGTTTCTGTTAAGATATCCCTTTAATCAAGGGATAATTATGGGCTTATACCGAAACTACCCTGAAAGTTTATGGCTATATATATGGACCTGTATTTGATCAATGAGGATAATAGAAACAGTTTTTTCACCGAGTTCTTTGCCTCCTGTGTATTTTCTTCTGTGCCGTATTGCTGGGAAGACAAGGGCGATCTACACCATCTTCTTCCACGCCTAATCTTCTGCTGGGAGGAAGGGAAACGAATCAGGGGATCCGTGACAGTATTATTGTTTAACACGTCATCAGCACGCTCTGCCACTACTCGTGGTATGTTGTTTTCTGATCCCGCTGGATCCATCTCTTGGCAGATTGTTTTTAATTTCGCTGTAGATCGATTCCGCCTAGTCTGTGCTTCTGTCGAGCACACATATTGAAATATGCTAGTCTACTTGTGGATTAGATTAGTTTTCTTTAGCACGCATCTTTTTTCTGTTACCTTCCAATATGAATAGAACTGCTGTCGATCGGATCTTGTATACAATTGTTGTTACCATATACGTCCGTGCATGCTAGTCTTAGATGCGTTTGCTTACGGATGGTAAATCATTTTTTGGTCTTGATCATCAACGACAAGACGTGCCGCTTCATGCGGCAGCCGCTGGCCAACCCATCGCGTACAGTGCGTACGCCGGCGGCTATTAATCCTCGTGCGGTGCCGGCCACCCCAACGTGCATGCCCCCGGGCTCTTGCGCAAACGCCGGCAATTTTTACCCGCTTGATGATCTTGCATTGCTGTGGAGCAATCTAACATGTGTAGAACCTTTATAGATTGGTTTTTATGCGCAGCTTTTGCTTCTGTATCCAGATGTTCATGCTAGTAGATTAGATGTTTTTCCGTTTTATACGGCGGTCGCTGGCTAACCCACCGCGTGTTATGCACGTACGTCGGCGACTTTACGTGCATGGACTTGCTGTTGAGCAATCGTATAGATTAAAGTAGATTTTCTTTGATCAGCAAACTAGTATAGAACCTCCTGTAGATTGGTTTTTATGACTAGTTTTATTCTCCAGCTTGAGATGATATTGCTTTCTTTTGCTAAGGGCCTTGTTGGACGCCGGCCACCCCAACATGCTATATGCATGTACGTCGACGTATTCGATACACTTGAATATGCATGTATCCTGTGTAGTGCTGCCTGAAGTCGCACATCTGACTGTGGCCCTGCCGGCCGCAATCGCGTCACCGCAATACACCATGCATATATATTGTTTATTTCCATGCGTTTTGTTTTGGTCTCATTTATTCTGATGCGTTGAATAAGATACAGCATGCACAGCTTTTATCTGTAGTATATATGTGATGCATGTTCATACGACCATAAACACACGGCTATAAATTATATTGCATGCTTATTTACCAGAAGTTAATTTGCATGCATTAATAGGTGATGGCTGCAATCAACAAGACAGAGTTCAAGGTTCTTGAGCTGAACGGCAAGAACTACCAGACCTGGGCACTCGACTGCGAGTTCCATCTAGAGGCGATGCAGCTGACTTCCACGATCACCAGGCCTGCTGCCGGTGTCCCTGCTCCACCACTCCATGACAAGGCGAAAGCTTGCATCTTCCTGAGGCACCATATCCACGCCGACCTGAAGATGGAGTATCTGGAGGTGAGAGATCCTCTGGTGTTGTGGCAGAAGCTTCAGGAGCGCTTCGGCAAGCAGAAGACAGTACTGCTCCCACAAGCCCGACGTGATTGGGCCCAACTCCGTTTCCTCGACTACAAGACAGTGGAGGCATATAATACAGCGATACATCGTATCGTGGCTCAGCTTCGCTTTTGTGGCCAAGTTGTCACTGAACTCGAGATGATTGAAAAGACGCTCGAGACTTTCCACCCCTCCAACATGGTGCTCCAGCAACAGTACCGCAACAATAAGTACATGAAGTATGTGACCTCATCAATGTGTTGCTTGCTGCTGAGGCTCAAAATGAGCTCTTGATGAAGAACTACAACATGCGCCCTATTGGGTCACTGGCACAACCTGAAGCACATGCCAGTTTCCACAACAAGGGTAAGGGTCCCTTTAGAAACAAAGGCCAGAAGTACCATGGTAATCAGGGGCCAAAGGGGGGAAAGTTTAAGAAGCATATGAATGGAGGCCGGAAGCCCCATGGCAATGGCAATGGCAATGCCAAGTCCCAGAAGGGCTACAAAGGCAATGCAAATGGGACAAAGCACCCAAATGAGGGTTGTTTCCGCTGCGGATCAAAGAAACACTGGTCTCGTACTTGCACTGCCGAGCCACACTTGATTGAACTGTATCAAGAGTGGAAGAAGCGCCAAAATCCGGAGGCACACTTCATCCAGGCGTCTATGGATGCCAAGACTGGATTACACCTCACGGAGCCATTAGAGCCTACAGAGAAGTCTGAGTCAGAAGCTATGGAGGTTGATCCTAATGCTAGCATCTGTGCCACCACCGGAGGGGAGGACACCAATATGGGTGACGATGATTTTGATCTCGAAGATGAGGATCTCCTGGAGTAGAGCATGCAGTCTCAAACATTTGCTTTAAATAAATATTCATTAGCCGGTGTGATTTATTTTCCTGCAGAACTATTTGGTCGTTATGTAATAATGCTCCTGTTGAGCAACGGATTATTTTATTTGCTTAGGATGAACTCTTGGTATTTAAATATTGTTTGATGGTTAGTATTATATTGAGGCTTTATCTTGTTATACGTACGAATGTGTGCGTGTGTTCTTTTTGCTAGCTCTTGTATGTGTTATACGCTTATACCGTTGCTAGTTCTTGCATGTTTTTCCGATCCTGTACATGCTTAGAAATTTGGCCCCTGCTAGCTCTCTTATATGTCATTACGTATGATATATTAATTTAAAGCTAACATTAATAGAACAAGAGCTGGACTCCACGATGGAGGTTGACGAAGAACATTGCCTAATTGATAGCGCTGCCACAAACTCGATACTTCGAGAGACGAAATATTTTCAGACACTGCAGAAAAAGACTAAAAATATTACTACGATTGCCGGTAGCAATGGCCACATAGTAGGCTCCGGTAGAGCCGTAGTAGTACTCCCTAATAATACTAGCATCTTTATAGAAGAAGCCTTTTTGTACCCAGGAGCTGTACGTACTCTACTCACATTCAAAGATATTCGTCGTAGCGGCTACCACGTTACAACTGCTTGTGAAAATGGTGCCGAATACCTCTATATCACAGCATTAGACACTTGTGAGACGAAAGTGGTAGAAAAGGCGCCAGGCACCTCCTCTGGATTGTACTACACAAAAATTAAGCCACCTCCAGAATACGTTGCGATGTCCACTATATTTAAAAATCCTGAGTCGTTTACAATATGGCATGAAAGGCTCGGACACCCTGGATTAAGGATGATGAGAAACATTATAAATAGCTCTGCTGGCCATGGAATTAAGAACACACAAATTCCTAAAGACTTTCTTTGCGTGTCTTGTGCTAAAGGAAAATTAATTACTAAGCCCGCTTACCTGAAGATAAAGACCGAGTCCCTGGGTTTCCTGGAGAGAATCCAAGGCGATATTTGTGGTCCTATTCACCCCATATCAGGGCCATTTAGATACTTTATGGTTCTTATAGATGCTTCTACTAGGTGGAGCCACGTATGCCTGTTGTCTACGCGGAACCACACATTTGCAAAACTTATTGCCCAGATCATTAGATTGCGCGCTAGCTTCCCGGAGAACCGCATAAAAGCAATCAGAATGGATAACGCTAGAGAGTTCACCTCAAAAGCATTCAATGATTATTGTCTTGCTCTGGGCATCAATGTAGAGCATTCCGTGCCCCATGTGCACACACAAAATGGGCTTGCTGAATCTTTAATTAAAAGAATAAAATTAATTGCCAGACCGCTTTTACAAGATAGTAGACTTCCCACCAGTTGTTGGGGACACGCAGTGCTGCATGCTGCTTCCTTAATTCAATATAGACCATCTGCATATCACTCTGCTTCCCCTCATCAATTAGCGCGTGGACAACAACCAGTGATTTCACATCTGCGAAAATTCGGTTGTGCTGTATATGTACCGATATCACCACTCCAGCGTACAACTATGGGACCTCACCGGAAGTTGGGGATTTACGTAGGCTATGATTGTCCCTCCATAATCAAATATTTAGATCCTAAGACTAGAGATCTATTTACGGCTAGGTACGCTGATAGTATCTTCGACGAGGAGCATTTCCCGGCATTAGGGGGAGGATTGTACCTTAATAATAAAGAATGCCGAGAAATAGAATGGAGTGCCAGCAGCATTCAATCAAATAGAATGGAGTGCCAGCAGCATTCAATCGCTTGATCCACGCACTAAAAATGCTGAACTTGAAGTTCAAAGAATAATACACCTGCAACAATTAGCAAATAATCTGCCAGACGCATTTACTGATATAAGAGGAGTATCGAAGTCGCATATTCCTGCGGCTAATGCACCGGAGAGAGTGGAAATACCCCTGGAGGGCATAAACTCTATCCAAGCTCCCCATCCTAGGAAAAGGGGGAGGGATCCGGATGATACAGTACAAGCCAAGCGGGGACGCCTGCAAAGGCAAGTTACTAGAGATAATGCATTACGCTCCCATTCAGTAGTCCCAGCAGTGACACACCTTGAAGGTGAAAGTCCTAGTGCAACTATGCGCACAAACATAAATAATAGCACAAGGACAATGGAACAACTAGGCTCAAGTAATTTCGAAAATCATGATGAGCCAGATGATACAGTTGAAGAAATTGCCACAAACTATACTGAATCTGGAGAACTATACAACAGAAAGACTACAAATGTCGACATTAATTTCATCTCTAAGATCGCAGAAGCGATCGACGAGGATCCTGAACCAAAGTCCATGGCAGAGTGCCGGAAGCGCTCAGATTGGGTAAAATGGAAAGAAGCAATAGAGACGGAATTGCGCTCGCTTTCTAAGAGGCAAGTATTCGGGCCAGTTGCCCGCACGCCCCCCAAAGTATTCCCTATAGGATACAAATGGGTATTTGTCCGAAAGAGGGATGAAAATAATGTGGCGGTGAGATATAAAGCGGGGTTTGTAGCACAAGGGTTCACGCAGAGACCCGGCATCGATTATGTTGAAACATATTCTCCGGTTATGAGTGGCATAACGTTCCGATATTTAATATCAATGGCAGCAGGTTTAAACTTGAAAATGCAGATGATGGACGTAGTAACCGCATACTTGTATGGGTCATTAGATTCGGATATATACATGAAAGTCCCGGACGGGCTGAAAGTTCCGGATTCTAAAATAAATCGCAACATGTACATCGTTAAATTGCAGAGGGCGTTGTACGGGCTTAAACAGTCTGGTCGGATGTGGTACAACCGGCTTAGTGACTTCCTCCTGAAGAAGGGATACGTTAATGATACTGATTCTCCTTGTGTGTTTATTCGGCAATCCCAGAAGGGTTTTTGTATCATCTCAGTCTATGTCGATGACTTAAACATCATAGGTTGTTCAGAAGACATTGAGGAGGCGAGCACCTACCTCAAGGCAGAATTTGAAATGAAAGATTTGGGTAAAACTAAATTTTGCTTGGGCCTGCAGATCGAGCATCTTCCTGAAGGAATTTTTGTACACCAGTCGACCTACACGAAAAAGGTTCTGGAAAGATTTAACATGTCAAAGGCCCATCCTTTGAAGACCCCAATGGTTGTCAGATCCCTTGACAAGGACAAGGATCCATTCAGACCAAAAGGCGACGATGAAGAACCTTTAGGGCCTGAAGTTCCCTATTTGAGCGCCATTGGAGCACTGATGTATCTTGCGAATTGTACCAGGCCAGATATTGCATTCGCAGTGAACTTACTAGCTCGTCATAGTGCAAACCCAACCAGAAGACATTGGGTAGGCATTAAGACGATACTTAGATACCTCAATGGCACTAAAAATCTTGGCTTGTTTTTCCCGAAGAATCGAGATCTAAAATTAGTGGGTTATGCAGATGCAGGATATCTATCTGATCCACATAATCCAAGATCTCAAACCGGTTTCGTATTTCTCTGTGGAGGTACTGTCATATCCTGGAGATCGTGCAAACAAACTTTGGTAGCGACGTCTACAAACCACTCAGAGATTATTGCGCTATATGAAGCCGCACGTGAATGTGCTTGGCTGCGGCGGATGACTAACCATATCCAGAAGTCATGTGGTCTTAGTACTATTGATTCTCCCACCATTATCTATGAGGATAATGCAGCATGTGTTGCACAAATGCAAACGGGCTATATTAAGAGTAATATGACTAAGCATATATCTCCTAAATTTTTCTATACTCACGAACTCCAGAAGCAGGGTGAGGTGAATATCTTGCAAGTCCAGTCGTGCGATAATCTAGCTGATTTATTTACTAAGTCTTTACCGGCCACTACATTCAGAAAATGTGTCTATGGTATTGGCATGAGGCGGCTGAGAGATTTGCTGGATTCAGGGGGAGACCGCCCCTGAATATTTGCCCTTATGATTAGATCCAGAAGATCCTAAGTTTTATAATCCTGAAGATTGTAAAATGTCCTGAAGACAAGTAGACAATTGTTGTACTCTTTTCCATAAGTGAGTTTTCCAGAAGTTTCTCATAAATGGTTTTTAACGAGGCAACAAGTGCAATACATCTAGCGGCAACTATGTACTCTTTCTCCATATTTTTCCCACTAGGGTTTTAGGAGTTTTAATGAGGCATGTGTTGGTCGTGGTATTCACCCAAGGGGGAGTGTTAAGATATCCCTTTAATCAAGGGATAATTATGGGCTTATACCGAAACTACCCTGAAGGTTTATGGCTATATATATGGACCTGTATTTGATCAATGAGGATAATAGAAATAATTTTTCCACCGAGTTCTTTGCCTCCTGTGTATTTTCTTCTGTGCCGTATTGCTGGGAAGACAAGGGCGATCTACACCATCTTCTTCCACTCCTAATCTTCTGCTGGGAGGAAGGGAAACGGATCAGGGGATCCGTGACAGTATTATTGTTTAACAGTTTCATTGTCTATACAAGCAAAAGGTGTTTATGTATCAACAAGGATTTCCACCATCCAACGCAGTAATCCTCTAAAGGGCTTCGCACACATCACTTTACCCCTCTTTTCAATAACATAACACTTTTGTCTTCCTTTTTTCTAAAGCCTTGGCAGCTTGTTGTACGACCGTGCGAGGCCACTAGAGTGGAGTCCAAGCCCAGTTGGATTGTTAAGCAGTAAAATATATGGGCGGTCCCTAAACTTGTATCGATGTATCATCTATATCTCTAAACTCTCAAAATACATTTTTATGTTACTCAACTTGTCATGTTGTGTCATCTGGGTCCCTAAACTCTCAAAATACATTTTTAGATCCTCAAACTTGTATAGAGGTGTCATCTACGACCATAAAATCTTAAAAATATATTTTTTTAAACTCATCATCGGTAGCGTCATGAGCCAAAACATGCGAAAACCTGAGGACACTCCACCTAATTCTCGCACTAGATATCTCTTTTTTCCGCTATATTCTGAGAGTTTGGGACCTGAATGACACACCGAGACAAGTTCAGGAGCGTGAAGATAAATTTTGAAAGATTGAGAACCTAAATGGCACACCTAGACAAGTTCATGAATCTAAATATATATTTTGAGAGTTTCGGAATCTAAATGACACTACATGATAAATTTAGGGACCATCAATGTATTTTACTCTTTGTTAAGCCACTAACAAGTCTCGGAGCTTAGGTTAGCAGAGTGTTGCGGGTGCCATGCAATATGGGCACACCAGGGCCAGAGCGCAGACAAATTCGAGATGAGATGCACAAGTTGTCATCATATCTATCAAATAAAGTTGTACCTCCCTCTCATAGAGACTACATCGACATATCCTGAACTTGGCGAAATCACCACAAGACATCTCACAAATCAACATGCATGCCATATTTCGTTCATGAAAATAATCTAAGAAAATACGAGCACAAATGCTAAATCAGGATTCAAACTAACTCATTTGTCACGATTACTTAACTTTGATTGTCTAACCAAGCATTTACGTGCTCACCTTATTAGGGAATCATATGCATTTGAACGAATAGAAAAGCTGTGGCAGCTGGCAGTTATATTGACTAAGAGAACTATGCTCCTCTGGATTATACTGGATATATTCCTAGCGCGCTGCATATGATGCGCTGTTCCATGTGAAGCCGTGCACCTTGTTTATCCCAGAACATAGGAAAAAAAGTATATAGATTACTAAACTGAGAACGTGCACGTAACTTGGCACGTACTATTTCATTAAAAAGAATATATAGAGAAATATTTGTTGTATAAATCGGCACCCTCAGTACTGAGTATTGACAACCTATTTGTTGCACAGAGATCACACAGAGCACGAGCAGCCGAACACGAAGGCACGGAATGCCACGAAGAAGCCTAGTCGAAGCAGCAATGCCCCGCATGCACGGCCTCCTGCTAATCGCCGTCGTCGTGGAGTGCCTCGTGTCGTTGGTCTACTTCTCCGGCGCCAGCCCCCCGCCTTCACCAGTCCAGTGCGCCGGCGCCGGCATGACCGACTGCACCGTGACCAACGCCTACGGCGCGTTCCCGGACCGCTCCACATGCCACGCCGCGGCGGCCGTCTTCCCTGCCTCCGAGGGCGAGCTCCTCCGCGTCGTGGCGAACGCCTCGGCGTCCGGGACGAAGATGAAGGTGGCGACACGGTACGGCCACAGCGTGCCCAAGCTGGCGTGCCCCGGCGGCGCCAGCGGCCTCGTCATCAGCACCAACGCCCTGAACCGCGTCGTCAGCGTGGACGCCGGCAGGAAGGAGATCACCGTGGAGAGCGGCGTCATGCTGCGGCAGCTCATCGACGCCGCGGCGAGCGCCGGGCTGGCACTGCCGCACTCTCCCTACTGGCTTGGGCTGACGATCGGCGGCTTGATCTCCACGGGCGCACACGGGAGCTCCGTGTGGGGCAACGGCTCCGCCGTGCACGAGTACGTCGTCGGGATGAGGATTGTAACGCCGGCGCCGGAGAGCGAGGGGTATGCCAAGGTGCGGGTGCTTGTCGACGGCAACCCGGAGCTGAACGCGGCCAAGGTGTCCCTCGGGGCACTCGGCGTCATTTCTCAGGTACAAGGATCTAATAGCCACGAGCTCCTTTTCTTCTTTAATTTTAATTTGGACCACCGTCTAATTTTAGAGTTAGTGACATTGGCGATCTTTACATAGCACTGTTAGAGTCACGGTAAATCTTTTATCTCTGTTACTAGGTTAATCAAATACTGACATAATTGCAACTTGGATAGATCATGGTAGCATGGCTTAGTTATTCTACTTACTATTACTTGTATTAGTGATGCTGCCATTTTTATTTTGCAACTACAATAAGGATGATGTGCATATACACACACGATACCACGCTTAAACATGCAGGAATGCACTTCTTACCATGCGTCAGCAAACGATATACAATATAAAAAACTAAAATTGAGCATGTAGATCATGGCTACTATGGTTTAAATCCAGGTGAAGCAGAGTTACTCTTATGGAGTTATGATATCTGTCCAATGCACAAATAAATGCTTAAATATACTCTCATCGTCTCAAATTGTAGTTCATTTTGACTTTTTCAGATATTTGGATTTTACAACTAGACGTACATTAAATTTATGTATCCAAAAAATCCAAAACAACATACAATTCAAACGGAGTGAGTATGCTTAAGAGTCTTAGCCTACAATGAATTTATCATGCAAATCTGCAATGATCCAGGCTCAAACAACCGTCGATTTTGATATGCCGCGCGCCGCGCATTCTGTTTCTGTAGATCGAATGGTCGTCTCGGGATCAAAAGTCAACATATTTGCTGGAACCAATAACCTATTGCAAAATTGATGATCGTGTACAGCTGCAAAATCTTCTAGCTGTACTGCATATGATAGATCCCATATAGATTATATTTTTCGAGATTTGGTGATAACAAAAAGTCAATGCACGCACATGCAATGCCTCATAAAATGTTTCCGTAAACCTGTTGACTAGCTATCCAGGTGGCCAGATGGGGAGATCGTTCTGAGATGTTTTCGTGTGACATTAGGCTACCCGCACCGGCTACCGGTAAACCTCCCTCCTAGAGATTTTACCGGAACCGAGGCCCGCACCGGGGCCCGGTGAAACCTCCGGTAAGATGGCGGAAGCCCCGGGTTACGCCATTTTAAGCGGGGTGCCCGCCGCACTGCCATCGCGAGGCCATCCACCCGGTGAGCAAGGGAGAGGAAAGGAGGGGAAGGGAGATCGAGGAGGGACGGGATGAGAGGGGTGACGTCGAGCGTGGTGGCGAAGATGGCCTTCTTCCCGCCAACACCGTCGTCTCGCGCTAGTGGAGGACACCGGGGCCGGGGTCACCATACTCAGTGGGCAGCCCCACCGGGAGAACGTCTAGTCATGCGTCTCCGCACGCGCAAGGGAAACACGCTGGCGGTGATGTACGTGCGCCACCCGGACGCCGCCTCCACCGTGCTCTACTCCCACGGCAACGCCGCCGATCTGGGCCACCTCTACCAGCTCTTCCTGCACCTCTCCTTCAACCTCCACGTCAACGTCCTCGGGTGAGCTCAGCTCCCTCGTCTCCCCATCCGCCGCCGCCGCCGCGCGCACTGCGGAGGAGGGCAGCGCCGGAGGGAGGTAGCGGAGGGGCGCGGTGCTCGTCGGCGTGGCCGCTGGTGCTGCAGCGGTGCAAGTCGAAGCCACCGCCGACCACGACGGCGAAGATGGCGGTGGGCCCCGGCGCGGACATGACGGCCGCCGGGTGCTTCTAGGCCCACAGCGGGAGCAGCAGGCGGAGGGGAGGGGGAGGGGCGTCAGTGCTGGAGGGGATGGGAGGCGGAGGGGCGCCGGTGTGGGGGAAGAGGCGGAGGGGGCGGCACAGGGGCGATGGGGAGAGGCGGGTTGGGGTGGGTCGACACGTGGGGAGGGGGAGCGACTGAGAGAGAGAGGAGAGAGGGAGGAAGAGCAAGAAAAGAAAGAGTAGAAGGGAGAGGAAAAGAGAGAAAAAAGAAAAGGGAAAAAAGCAAAAAAAGAAAGAAGAAAATAAATGTGGAGTTCTTTAATTAAATAGTATCACTAAGAATTATTACTTAATTAAAAAGTTATATTACTAATTATTTTGGATTTCATGATTTATGAATAATTATTTTAAATGATTATGTTATGAAGGAATGTGTCTATTAAAATGAGATGGTAGTTGGAGATGGTGATATAAAATATGTGGTAGTTGAGATAGATGGAGAGTATAAAGAAGAGGTGGGTGCGGAGGAAACTGGGATAGAGGAGAGAAGCATTGACTGTAACCGATTCTTGAAATATACTTTCCATGCTTTCGGTCAGGTCACTCTGGCACTGCAACCAATGTTCAAGCGGTCGGTGACGTTCCATAAGGACGACGACTCCGACCTGGCGGAACGAGCCGCGGCCTTCGCCAGAGAGCACGAGTTCGCCGACATCTGGTGGTACCCGGGCCACCGTACCGCTATCTACAGGATGGACGACCGCGTCCCCGTCGATGCCACCGGTGATGGCGTCAACGATTTCGTAGGCTTCCGCCCCACCCCCACGCTCGCGATACAGTCTGTCAGACGCGCTGGTACTAACAACACCCTCCGAATATGCAATCATCCATGATCGAAATATCGTACTCATACATCATGATATGATCAGAAATGTGTGTGCTAACAGCAAGTGCTCTTGATCTCCTGTTGTCACATGGTGAAGAGGACACCGCGGAAGGCACGAGGGATGCCCGTGTCAGGTGCGCCACCGCCGCCACGTCAACGGCGCTCTTTACCGCTCCAAACTTCGGCCTGACGGCGGCGCACGGCCTGCTGCCGACGGTTCTCGGCCAGACGGCGGTCGGCTACCAGAACCACATCCAGGCGTCCGGGCGCTGCCTCGACGGCCCCGAGGACGCGCTGCTCACCGCCTGCCCGTGGGACCGGCGCGTCCCCGGCGGCATGTCCTACTTCCAGGCCGGCGTCAGCGTCCCGCTCTCCAGCGCCGCGGGCTTCATCCGCGACGTGCAGCGGCTGCGGGACCTGAACCCCGAGGCGCTCTGCGGCTTCGAGGTCTACGGCGGCATCCTCCTGCGCTACGTGAGGGCCTCCGCAGCGCTGCTCGGGAAGCTGGAGGACAGCGTGGACTTCGACATGACCTACTACCGGGCCCGCGACCCGGCGTCGCCGCGGCTGCACGAGGACGTGGCCGAGGAGATCGAGCAGATGGCGCTGCGGAAGTACGGCGGCCTGCCGCACTGGGGCAAGAACCGGAACGCCGCCTTCGAGGGCGTCGTCGGCAGGTTCGGGGCGCGCGCCGAGGAGTTCTTGAGGGTGAGGGGCGCCTACGACCCGGACGGCCTGTTCTCGAGCGAGTGGAGCGACCGGGTGCTGGGGGTCGGCGGCGGGGGCGGCGTGAGCGTGGTGAGGGACGGGTGCGCGCTCGAGGGGCTCTGCGTGTGCTCACAGCACGCGCACTGCGCGCCGGACGAGGGCTACTTCTGCGAGCCGGGGAGGGTGTACACGGAGGCCAGGGTGTGCCGGTACCGTGACAATTACTAGACGATCGTGTCGGACTGCCTGGGCAGTTTCGACAGAGTTGCCGGCTTGCCGCTGAGTTCCTCGGGCAGGTTGCGTTATCGCTCAGTTGTTTGATGAAAGATATATTCACTCAGTTGCATTGTATCTGTGATTGAAAATTAACAGCGGCAAGTTGCGTTATCGGTAAGGGGAGCGGCAAAATGGTTGGTTATTTATTTGTGGTGCTATACTTTTCAGAAAAAAAATGTTTCTTCAATCAAATACCTGTTACGTTGACTTTTCTTGACGACATTTGAACAAAGATATGAACAAAGATAATTTATATTTAAAGTATCTTTCATGATAAAATAAGTCATAAATAAAAAAATAATATATACCTAATTTTCTGAATACAGATAGGAGGAGAGCACCGTATCTGCCCTCCACGTGTTGTTTGTCGATGAGAGCGTGATGCCTTTGCTCGCTACTCTCTTTGTTTTAAATTATAATTTATTTGACTTTTTTATTCTAAATTTGACCGCTTGTCTTATTTAAAATTTTGTGCCATCATATTTTTTGTTGTGGCTTGATTTATTAACAAAAATTCTTCAAAAATGACTTAAATTTGACTATATTTACACAAATTTTTTGAATAAGACAAGTGGTCAAACTTATGGTAAAAAAGTCTAACAGATAATAATTTGAAACGGAGGTAGTAGCTCTTAAATTTTAAACTCGTTGAGTTGTGGATACGTCGCCCTCTGCGCCTTGTTATTCTAAATGAATTTGATTCAAATGATAAACAATTTTGTCGGTGATTTGGGCTGAAATTTGTACTTTTTGAGTGGTGGATCAATTATTAGTTAATATAGATCAAGAATATCTGATTTTAGCAGAGATCTAAGAATAAATTGTGTGCAAGGTATTTTCCAATGAAAAGGTAAAGGTGAGTGTAACTTTAAGCTCGTAGAAACCCATTGTTGTATGAGAATCATTCAGTCTTTCTAAGTAGGTCTCATTCCATCCCTCACCCCATCCCTCACGCTCTCTGAAGTGAAACTTGTAGATCTGTCATAAAAATATTCAAATTTAACTCGTATACTTCGTATTTATCTATTTGCACAACGCACGATATCTAATATTTGGTAACAGTGCTAAAGCAGTGCCTTCCGTTGCGCGCCCACTTTACGAAACTGAGCGGGCTCTGTCCAAAAGCGTCCACACGCTGAGTGTTACACTCAGCCTGGTCCACCTGACTGAAAAGTCTCAAAGCTCTGTTCTAGGTTGGGCCAACTGCGCCCAGTATGCCATGCTTTTGTTTGGGTGTACCATTATTTGTAGGCCGCTCTTCAATTACAGCCCATTTTTACTAGCTTCAGAGAATTTGAGAAGTGTCAAAGGAGTTTGGTCGTCTGTACTATAGAATTAGCCACACTTGTAGGTTGAGAACCCCGAAATTCAAACCCGGGATCTCTTAGCTCATGCGTATCATCTTTTTCATCTCACCTACGTAGCACATGTGACCGGATAAAAGATAATTTTTTTGAAGTAGCACGTGACACACTTTTTAGCGCAACACCGGATCGTAACACCAATTGGTACTAAAGGGAAACTAGTGCTAAAGGTTGGAGGAGCTCCCGAGGGCTCGTGAATTTTAGATCCGATGCTAATATAGTATTAGCACCGAGTTTTGATTTTTTTTAGATAATGGAGATTAATCCAGCCTTGACCCATAGGGCTACGGCCAACGTTTACAAATTCGCAGCACTTCCATCTGCTCACACCAAGTACTCAGAACAAACACACATCATAAAGTTTGAAGAAAACTAGCCCACAATCCTATTGCTAAATCTCCAACCATGATGTGCGAAGAACCGCATTGCCAAAGCCTCCAGCGTTTGTCATGCCTCCTTTATTGCTTTTTTGTCTTGCTCATGCCGTTGTAGCTGCGTCCAGAACCGTAGCCAGTACGTCTCTCTGAACAAAACCTGTAAGTAAGTTTTCGTGGGGGATTTATCAAAAACCAAATCATTCCTGCTGAGCCAAATTGCCCAACATAAAGCAGCGGCCCCAACTAACAATTGACTTTTAAACTTATCGTTCATCCCTACAAGCTAATTATTAAATAAATGATTGAAATTATCGGGTGCCTGTAAGTTAAAAGTAAACTGTACAGCTCTCCATAGGAATGTCGCCATATGACAATCGAAAAACAGATGTTGGATTGATTCTTCTTTGGAACAGAAAGCACATAGTTTACTACCATTTCAATTCCTCTTAGCTAGATTATCCTTCGTTAGGATCACGCCTCTCTTTAAATACCATAAAAAAATTTAATCTTCAGAGGGAGTTTCAATTTCCAAATCTTAGTATTCTGTTGCACATTATTATTTTTATTATTATTTATAATAGCCATATACATTGACCTAACGGAAAACAAGCCGGACTGAGTAAGATTCCACCTAAACTCGTCACCACTATCATTCAGCTGTATGTGGCTAATCCTATGCACTAGATCATGCTATGAGTTTTGATGGCGCCGAGACATACGAGTAGGACGGATGTTGTTTTCTCTAGCAGTGCAGAAGTTTCATGTGTTCGTTCTTCGTACGCACAGCAGGCACCATGAACCGGCTATTAATCTTCCATCCATTATAACACTAGTTTGGTAGGGCCAATCAGCTTGGCCTCAGAAACCCAATCAAAATCGCATATAAACAAAAATCGAAAAGTGAAAGCAAAGTCAAAGGGCATCCGATAAAGCCTGGAATGGACAAACGATGGTGCCGGTACTTGATACTATGAAATATGCCCTGCCATTCCATGCCACCGCTCATAGATTCCCCTTTAACATCAATTAAGAAGTTAAAGCCAAAATGTCATGCCCTGAAATATCTCGACCAAAATAAACTCTCATATGAATCATGATTACCTTTTTGCCATTCTACCACTATCCAATAATCGAGGCAAACCCTAAATATTCTATATCAACAAAAAAAAAACGGGATCAAGGTTGGCTAGTAAAACGACGGGGTTAAGCTTCACTATTAATCCAATGGAAACCGCTTGGATCACAAGCTCCTTGGAGTAGATTTTAAACAACGTATACAGGTAAACGATAAGCTTAGAGAAATGTTTATTTACTGAGATATTGGATGCTTCTTGTCGGTGCCGGGATTGGTCGGTCAATCCCCGGCGCCTAAACAGAATGCGCTGTGTCCCGTCCTTTGACGGTTGATGCAGGAACTTAGTACAATGAGGCGGTGTTTATCCTGGTTCCGACCGTGGGGGTCGTACGTCCAGCAGAGGGCGCTCAAGGGCGCTGTACTATCTTGCACCGGAGTGCTTGCAGAAGGGGGGCTACAAGCAAGGCGGGAGAGGAGGTTTCTCCAGGTCCCTGAGAGCGAGTGTTGGGATGTAGTCGAATGTCTCTCCCGTGTGTGGCGACGTGTGTTTTTTTTCTCGTCCCCCCCTACAGGTTGGTCCCTTCCTCCTTTTATAGACCAAGGAGAGAAAGGAGGGGGAGGCGTTTACAAGTACATGCGTGAGGTGTGCCGCAGGGGGGTGTACTGGAGAGTATGGCGTCGGGCCTGCCATCGTCCTTGACCCTGGCAGGAGATTCATGGCGATCCCTGGCCCCTGCGGGCGTCGTGGCTGTCCCTGTGCTTGTCCTGGAGTGGCTTCGAGGGGTGTTGCCGTCGTAGTCCATGTCCAGCTGCCCATCGCTGATTGACCTCGAGGGTAGGGTAGGTGGAGGAAGGACGAGAGTCGGCAGCACAGGGCCCGGCTTGGTCGTCGTCGGCGGCCACAGTGCGCGGCGTGCTTCGTTCATCAGGGGATGGCCGAGAGTTGGCGGACTCGACCTGTCGCTTGCCATCACCTGACCGGGAGTTGGTGGAACAGGGGCGCGGATCGACCTCTGAGAGACCGCACAGTGTTCTGTACCACCGCGTGCGCTTTCACAGTGGCGGTAAGGGAGCATGGCGACCAGAGCAGGTGGAACAGTGGGCACTGTTGATGTCCGGCGCGGCATGGGGGAAGATTGCCTTTTGACTTCGGTGCTTGGCTGACGGGGCGGGCATTAACTTCCTTTGTCGGGTGGCGCGCCGGAGTGTACCGGGCGGAGTCTGCTTTGCCCGCTCGAGGGGGTTCGCTACCCTCGAGCGAGGCGGAGTTTGGTTTGCCCGCTCGAGGGGGTTCGCTACCCTCGAGCGAGGCGGAGTTTGTTTTGCCCGCTCGAGGGGGCTCGCTACCCTCGAGCGAGGCGGAGTTTGGGTGATGACACGGCCTTTCGTGGTTAGTGTGTTTTTACGTTTTTACAGGGTGATTACCCCGATGGTTAGGGGACCCCCTGGGTTTGTCCCCGACAGTAGCCCCCGAGCCTCTGGCGGACTGAGGTTCAGTCGGGCAGAGGCTGATGGTTTCGCAGGGTCGTTCCCGGGCCTTATGTGGGGATTTATTCCTTTCTGATTATGCACGTTCTTCCGTGGGGGCGCGCGAGCGCACCCGCGGGTGTAGCCCCCGAGCCCTTGGAGGAGTGGATTCACTCGTGCAAGGGCTTTACTTTGTGTCGGCCGTTCTACTTCCAACGTGGTGGGGATGAGACCGAGCTATGCCGAATTCGAGGGGCGGACCCTGTACGGTTTCGAAACGTTTCGCGCATAGGAGGATATGTTGCGGGGAGCCCCCGAGCTCCTGGCCCGTGTGGAGGCGATCGGAGGGGCTTCCTGTCTTTGATTTTCGACCCTCGCTACCCCTTTCGCGGGGGAGAGGGGTGAGGTCATCCGTGCAACCCTCGAATTGGGTAACGTACGCGGATACCTCAGTGAGCTGTTAGCGGGTAGTTCAAGTGGACGCCCGTGCCCCATTCGTTAGGGGTCGGCTCGTGGTCCGGAGACACGTCCATGTAGCGCTTGCAAAGGTTTGCTAGGTGGGGCTCGGTCCCTTTCGCAGGGACCGAGGGCGCGAAAGCTCTCCCTCATTGGGATCCCCCTACTAGCTGCCTCTGTCTGGCCTTGAACACGACAGGAGCGTCCCTAAACTTCGCGTTCGGGGTAAAGTCCGTTCGACACGGCCGAATCGTCCCTGACTCTGTTGATCTGGAGCGCCTGTCGAACCCTTTCGAGGGCCAAGCTTCGTACTCCTGATCAGTAGGGCCTTGCGAAAGGTGCAGGCCACCCTCGAGTAGCGGGCTCGAGGGTTGGTCGAGCGTGACCGGCGGCCTTCGCATCGCTTGATCTGGGGCGCCCGTCAAACCTTTTCGAGGACCGGGTTTCGAGTCCCTGATCAGTAGCGTCCTGCGCCTCGAGGTGGAGGGGGGGTCGTTGTCTTTCCTGGGAAGGAATCCAACGGTTAAGTCGTTCGGGCCCGCGCACGACCGCTGGCGGGCGTGGTCGTGGCTGATGTGGCGCGGAGTGGGCGAGATGGGCGTAGTGGGCGCGCCTTTTTAGGCGGAGTTGGCGTGCGCCGGGGGAAGGCGAGGCGACGGGCGGTCAGGCGCCTCTGTTGCGTCGTTTCGTTTTGCCGTGCCGCAGTAAATGTCGCCGCCCACGCGCGCCGGTTGTCTGTCGATCCTCATCGTGTGCCTGGCCCGGGTGTCAGTGATTCCACATGCCGCCGCGCTTAGCGCGCGGGCTCGGTGGCGGCACGCGCGGGCTGGCGTGGCGCGGCCGGGGAGAGCCTGTCCCTTATAAAAAGGGGAGCGGTGGAAGGGGAATTTTTACCTTTGCCATCTCTCGCTCCAGCTTTCGCCCGTGCCTAGTGCTTGCCTCCAGCCTGCGCGTCGTGCTTCGCTCGCATCTCGCCACTTTCGCCCCGCGCCTAAGCTCCTCTTCTCGCCATGGTTGTCCTTGAGGGTGCCACGGAGTGGACTCCATCGACCGCCACCGAGCACCTCTTGGAGGGCTTGGTGAATGGTGGGCAACTGTCGCCCCGGGGCGATTCAGCGCGGCCGGCGTGGATCGTTCCGGCGCTGGCGGCCAGGGTGCCGAACCCGCCGGCGGGCTACGTGGTGAGCTTCATTCGCTTCCACGAGCGGGGCTTCAACGCGCCTGCAAGCCAGTTCATGCGAGGGCTCTGCCATTACTACGGCGTGGAGCTCCACAACTTCTCCCCCAACGCAATCTCGCAAGCGGCGGCGTTCGTCGGCGTCTGCGAGGCCGTTTTGGGGGTCGAGGCGCACTGGGACCTATGGGTCCACCTCTTCCACGCCGAGCTCAGCACGTCCGGCGCGGGGAGGGGGGTGCGCCGTTCTTCGTGCGCGGGTGGCCTCACGCTTGCGCCGGTGGAGTCCAGGAAGCGCATCTACCCGGGCTGCAAGATGACAACCAACAACAGCGGGTGGGCCAAAGGGTGGTTCTACCTGCGCAACGACGGCCTGGGGCTGCCGGAGTACACTGGCAAGGTCCTGACGGAGAAGGCCGACTCCTGGGGCTACGGCGTCTCTGGCGACGCCCAGCGGCAGAGGCTCTGCCCGGTCGTCGACGTCCTCCGCTCCCTGGAGGGGTCAGGATTGACCGTGGCGCACGTGCTTGCGCACTGCCACCGCCGCCGCGTGGTCCCCCTCATGGAGAGGCCACTCCCTCTGTTCAAGATGACGGAGGGAGCGGACCCGGCGGCGCTAGCGGCGTCGCGCATGCTGGCGGAGCCGCTCCTCGAGGAGTACGTCGTCACGCGGGTGCGGACGGCGGTCCATCCTGATACCATGCCGAGCGACCTTCGGTCGTTCCGGCTACGCCCCGACGAGGGCCACATCCTGTCGGTGAGTCCTCATTTTTCCTCTTTGTCATCTTTTTTGGAGCTTCTTTTTGATTGTGTCGTGATTTCAGGGGGTGAACTGCGGCCTCTACCGCTCCGTAGCGCCAACTCCGGAGGTGCGGGCCGCGAATCGCGCCCGCCGCGACCGCGAGAGGGAGGCGAAGGAGGCGAAAAGGGCCAGCAGTCGTAGGAGGCAGGCCCGGCGGGACGCGCACCAAGCGGCGCTCCGCCGGTGGAGGAGGGACGGCGGGGAGACGCCGTCGACCCCCGAGGACTCTCCGAGCGGGGAGGAGGGCGAGGAGGAAAGCGAGGAGGAGATTGCCGGCGGCGGGGGGGGGGGGGGACCCGCCGTCGAGGCAATAGAGGTGGCCGCGCCGCTGCCGGATGCGGCCGTGGCGGTCCCCAGCAACGTCGCGTCGGCGGCGATGCGGGCGATGGTCGCGCCGGCTCAGCGCGCGGCGTCGCGCCCGAGCGTCGAGGGTTCGGGGGGTTCGCAGCCCCCGAGTGACCCGAGGGGGGCCTCGAGTTCGGGGAGGGCCCCTTCTTCGAGCGGCTCGAAGCGGAAGCTGCGAGACTGCATCCGGTGAGCTCTTCCTCGAATCTCTTTCGATTTCGTTTTTCCATACGATTTCTCTTTTGACCTATGTTTCCCTTTTCTTGGTCCAGCGCTTGGGGCGTTACCAAGGCTCCCCCTAATCTTGCGCCTAAGAAGGCGCTGAAGGTTTGGGGGGTCAGATTCCCCTCACGCCGGGGAGGCGCGTTCGCGCGGGGCTCCGCGTCCCGCAGCGGCGCTCGAGGCGACGCCGGCGGAACCGGCGCCGGGGGCGCGAGGCTCCGGACCGGCGGGGGGGGGGGGGGGGGAGAGGACGCCACCAACGACGGAGCCGGAGCAAGGTGCCCCGGTTGTCGAGGCGGGGCCGAGGCATGGCACCCTGGCGGCGGAGGCAGGCGATCGTGGGAGCCGTGCCACCGCTACGGTTCCTGCCGGTCGAGGGCAGGAGGCGGTCGCCCCGCCAACTCCAGGCGGTAGCCGGCGCGCTTCCCTCATCGGGGCCTCTGCTACCGAGGTGTCGGCGGCGCGGTTCCTATCTCAGGGGCCGCCGCAGATGCCCGCGGTCCGAGGGACGCCCGAGTGGGATGCTGCCGAGGCGGCGCAGCTCCAGGATCGGCGCATGCCGAGCGAGTGGCCGAAGGGGCCCGGCGTCCCCGCTCAGGTCTGGCGAAGCGCGGCCTAGGAAAACGAGATATGGGCCCAGGCCGAGCGGATCGGGACGGATCTGGAGCGGGCCATCTCGGCCGCCGCCGACCTCCACTCCAGGCAAGCGCTGGAGGTTTTCGAGGTATTCTCGCATTCATCTTTAGTATTTCGAGACGTTTTCGGTTTCATGGCTTGATCTTGGTGACTTTTCGGGTAGGTCCTTCGGCAAGAGGCGGCGGACAAGACCGCATGCATTGCGGGCTTGCACACCGACCTCCGCCGGCTCCGTCAGGCGAACGCCGACTTGGGCACGGACGTGACCCGGCTCACCGTCCGAGCCAGGGAGGCGGAGGCGGCGGCCCGAGCGCACGAGGAGGCCAAGGCGCGCGCGGAGAAGGAGCGCGATGCCGCGACGGAGCGGGAGGCCCGGACCTCGTCCGCGGCGTTAGAGCGGTTTGAGCTCGAGCGCCGGGCTCGTGAGGCCGCGCAGTCCCAGCTCGCGGAGGCGTCGGCTCAGGCGGAGCAGAAGGCCCGGGAGGCCGAGCAGCTGAGCTGCGCGCTCCGCGAGAAGGAGGCCGCGCTGGCGACCGCGGACGGCTTGCTCAACGAGGTGAGAGCCCTGGTGGACGGTAAGACTTCATGTTTCCTTCGGCTTTTCCTTGTGTCGAAAACTGCTCTCTGACGTGCCCGAGCTTTTGTCAGGGTTGCGGAGGGCCGAGGCCCAGAAGGCGGACGAGGTGACGGCCCTCCAGGCTGCCTACTCCGCGGCCCAGGGGGAGCTCGAGGCGCTGAAGGCTGCGGCCGTCATGGCGTGCCGAGACGTCCAGTGCGTCGACGTGCAGTCGGGGTCGTCGCTGTCCAGCCGCCTGAGCTCCCTGAAGGGCTGCGTGGCGGAGCGTCTCGAAAACGCGCTTCACCTCGGGGTGAAGAAGGCACTTGGGGTGGTGTCGACGCACTACGACATCGACCTCGCGGCGGTGGGGCGCGGGTACTTCATCGACGCCGACCTGGATGATGACGCCGCCCTCGCCGCCCTCGAGGAGGCCGATGACGGTGCCGAGAGCGCCGCGACGGCCTTGACCCTCAAGTTCCGGTACGATCTTTTCCCCGAGGAGGAGGAAGATGCGCCTGCCGACGCCGAGCCAGGGACCGCGACCGCTGCTGAAGTCAAGGCCGACCCGGAGGCCGACGCCGTGGCGGCCCTCGAGAACGACATTGCTTCGGTGAGCGGCGAGGAGAGTGGTCCTGGGGCGCTTTCGTCTGTCCCCTCGACCCTTGCTGCCGAGTCCATCGAGCCCTCGCAGGGGGATGGAGCCTGAAGAATTCGGGCTTCAAATGTATCTTATATACATATATAAAAACTAAATTTAAAAGTCGATTGCCTGTTTCGCACATGTTTGGTTGTTCTGATGTGCTACTCTTAGCTCTTTGAAAGATTGTGGGCGGGAACTTCGGATTCGTGAGTAATTAAAGCGTGGGGTGGTGAGGGAGGCGCTGTAGCCTTTCGCGGGCATAAGCAGTCTCACGACTCGACCGGCTCCAGCTTTGACTAGCTCACGCCCCGCCTCTCTCTAAGCGTTTCGAGTTTTAGCACAACTTTCGAAAAAACCGGGACGATTAGGGGGGTTAACCCCCCTGCAGCCCCCGAGGGGGGCTTGGCTTTATTAAAAATAAAACCAAGGTCCCCTTAGTTATGTTGTTAGCAACAATGTTTCCATGTTTTTCGCAAACTTTTCATCGTTGTTGACTAAGAACATAAAATATTTATAAGAAATACTGAGAGTTTTAAGGATAGAAGCGACGTAGCTGTTGAATGTTCCAGGCGTTGGTGAGGAGCTCGCCCTTCTCGTTTGCCAGCTTGTAGGTGCCCGGCTTGAGGACCTTGGCGATGATGAACGGCCCTTCCCACGGAGGAGTGAGCTTGTGGCGCCCTCGATTGTCCTGTCGCAGCCTTAGCACCAGGTCCCCCTCGTGGAGGTCCCGACGCCGAACCTTCCGAGCTTGGTGTCGCCGGAGCGATTGTTGGTAGCGCGCAGAGTGAAGTAGCGCTATGTCACGAGCCTCGTCCGCCTGGTCCAGCGAATCCTCACGGTTTCTCTGGTTTTGTTCCTCTTGGTAGGCCTTGAGCCTCGGAGACCCGTATTCCAAATCAGTTGGGAGGATAGCTTCGGCGCCATAGACGAGGAAGAACGGGCTAAAGCCTGTGGCCCTGCTCGGAGTTGTCCTGAGACTCCAGATCACCGATGGCAGCTCCCCAACCCATCTCCAGCCGAACTTGTTCAGCTTGGTGAAGATCCTTGGCTTGAGGCCCTGCAGTATCATGCCGTTGGCACGTTCTACCTGGCCGTTTGTTTGCGGGTGCGCGACGGCCGACCAATCAACACGAATGTGATGGTTGTCGCAAAACTCCAAGAACTTCTTGCCGGTGAATTGGGTGCCATTGTCAGTGATGATCGAGTTAGGCACCCCGAACCGGTGGATGATGTCGGTGAAGAACAAAACGGCCTGCTCAGACCTGAGGCTGGTGATGGTCCGGACCTCGATCCACTTCGAGAACTTGTCGATTGCTACCAATAAGTGGGTGAATCCCCCGGGCGCTGGGCGGAAGGGCCCTACGAGATCCAGGCCCCAGACCGCGAAAGGCCATGTTATGGGGATGGTCTGTAGGGCGTGCGCCGGGAGATGCGTCTTTCGTGCGTAAAATTGGCACCCTTCGCGGGTGCGCACTGTCTCGTTTGCGTCGGACACGGCGGTGGGCCAGTAAAAGCCTTGCCGGAACGCGTTACCCACGAGGGTGCGAGGCGCCGCGTGGTGTCCGCACGTCCCGGCGTGGATGTTGCGGATCAGCTGCCGTCCCTCAGGGATGGGGATGCACCGCTGCAAGATCCCCGAAGCGCTGCGTTTGTACAGCTGGCCGCCGATCGAGACGAAGGTCTTGGCCCTCCTGGCGATACGGCGTCCCTCGGTTCGGTCCGAGGGTAGCTCTCCGCGGTCGATCCATGCGAGGTATGGATTGCGCCAGTCTTGCAGTTGTGGGACTTCGTCGATTTCCATGGCCTCGGCTGAAGGAGTCTCGACGTTGGTCGCTTCGAGCTCCTCCCTCGAGGGGTCCTCTTCCATGGGTTCGACCCCCGCAGCCCCCGAGGGTGTTTTGAGGGTTTCGGCCCCTCGCTCGAAGTGGACAGAGGGTTGATCGAGGTCGCGGGTGAAGACGTTCGGAGGAATAGCGATTCGCTCCGATGCGATCTTGGCCAGCTGATCCGCTTCCTCGTTGTATCTGCGCGCAACGTGGTTCAGCTCGAGGCCGTGGAATTTGTCCTCGAGACGACGAACCTCGTTGCAGTAGGCCTCCATCTTTTCGTCGCGGCAGCTTGCATTCTTCATCACTTGGTCGACGACCAACTGAGAATCTCCCCGGACATCGAGGCGCTTGACGCCGAGGTCGATGGAGATGCGGAGCCCAGCGAGAAGGGCTTCGTACTCCGCCATGTTGTTTGACGCCGGAAAGTGCAAGCGAACCACGTACCGGACATGTTCTCCGAGGGGCGAGACGAAGAGGAGACCTGCGCCTGCTCCGGTTTTCATCACCGACCCGTCGAAATACATGGTCCAGCATTCGGCTTGAATCTGCGGCGGCGGAAGTTGGACGTCGGTCCACTCGGCAACGAAGTCAGCCAAGGTTTGCGACTTGATCGCCCTTCGTGGTGCGTAGGAGAGAGTTTCCCCCACGAGCTCCATAGACCACTTCGCTATTCTGCCCGAGACGTCCGGGTTGCGGACTATCTCCCCCAAGGGGAAGGATGAGACCACGGTGACCGGGTGAGCCTCGAAGTAGTGCCGCAGCTTTCGACGCACGAGCACTACGGCATAAATCAGCTTCTGGATCTGTGGGTATCGTGTCTTGGTTTCGGTCAGCACTTCGCTGACATAGTACACCGGCCTCTGGGCCGGCAGGGCGTGGCCCTCCTCCATCCTTTCCACAACAATGACGGAGCTGACCACTTGCGTTGTCGCAGCCACATAGAGGTAGAGTGGCTCGCCGTTCTGCGGCGGCGTGAGTATAGGCGCGCGTGCGAGCGATGTTTTTAGCCCGTCGAGGGCTCTTTGGGCTTCAGGGGTCCATGAAAAGCGTTCGTGCTTTTTTAGGAGTCGGTACAAAGGCAGACCCTTTTCACCCAGTCGAGAGATGAAGCGGCTGAGGGCTGCCAGGCAGCCCAGTACCCTTTGTACTCCCTTCAGGTCCCGAATCGGCCCCATTCGCTCTAAGGCCGAGACTTTTTCGGGGTTGGGCTCGATGCCTCGTTGGGAGACGATGAAACCCAACAGCATGCCTCGCGACACCCCGAATACGCATTTTTCCGGATTCAACTTTACCCCGTTCGCCCGGAGGCATTCGAACGTGATTTGCAAATCGTTAACCAGATCGTTCGCCTTTCTGGTCTTAACAACGATATCGTCA
Organism: Echinochloa phyllopogon; assembly: GCA_033239725.1. Lineage (NCBI taxonomy): Eukaryota > Viridiplantae > Streptophyta > Magnoliopsida > Poales > Poaceae > Echinochloa > Echinochloa phyllopogon. The sequence goes on from BTCW01000012.1 coordinate 23,399,177, forward strand.
ACATATGCCTCAACGGTTCGCCCGATGTGGCTTCCGAAAATGTGTTGCATACATCGCTGGTATGTAGCCCCAGCATTTCGGAGGCCGAACGGCATAGTGACGTAGCAAAACATGCCAAACGGGGTGATGAAGGAAGTCGCGAGCTGGTCGGACTCTTTCATCTTGATTTGGTGATAACCGGAATAAGCGTTAATAAAGCATAGCAATTCACACCCAGCGGTGGAGTCTACTATTTGATCTATTCTAGGCAGAGGAAATGGAACCTTAGGGCATGCTTTATTTAAACCGGTATAGTCTACGCACATGCGCCATTTTCCATTTTTCTTCTTAACTAGAACAGGATTGGAAAGCCAGGTTGGGTGGAATACCTCTCTGATGAATCCGGCTTGCAGGAGCTTGTGTACTTCCTCCCCGATGGCGCGGCGCTTTTCTTCGTCGAACCGCCGCAGTCGCTGTACCATTGGCTTGGAGTGGGGCTTTATGTCGAGGCTGTGCTCGGCGACCTCCCTTGGGATTCCCGACATGTCCGAGGGCTTCCAAGCGAAGATGTCGGCGTTGGCGCGGAGGAAGTCGACGAGCGCTGCTTCCTATTTGGGGTCGAGGGTGGTGCTGATCCTCAATGCCTTGCTTTCGGGGGCATTGGGATCGAGGGGCACGACTTTGGTGTGTTCGGCGGCCTCGAAGGTGCCCGCGTGCCCTTTGGCGGAATCGACAGCTTCGTTCGCCATCTTTTCCAATTCCGCCACCAAGGTCTCGCTGTAGGCGAGCGCTTCCGCGCCCTCGACGCACTCGACGTCGCACGTGTAAGCGTGCTCGTACGACGATCCCACGGTGATGACACCCTTTGGCCCGGGCATCTTCATCTTGAGGTAGGCGTAGTTGGGGACCGCCATGAACTTGGCGTAGCACGGTCGCCCGAAAATGGCGTGGTATGCTCCCGGGAATCCCACTACCTCAAAAGTGAGGGTCTCCCTCCGAAAGTTGTCAGGGGTGCCGAAGCAGACGGGCAAGGCGATCTGCCCGAGGGGCTGGACCCGCTTTCCCGGCGCGATGCCGTGGAAAGGTGCCTTGCTCGGCCTCAGCTGGTTTACGCCAATACCCATGAGCTCCAAGGTGTGGACGTAGAGAATGTTGAGGCTGCTGCCTCCGTCCATTAGTACCTTGGAGAACCGCGTGTTGCCGATGACGGGGTCGACGACGAGCGGATACCGTCCCGGGTTCGGGACGTAATCTGGGTGATCCTCGCGGCTGAAAGAGATGGTCTCTTCCGACCAGGCGAGGTAAGCTGGCGTTGCGGGGTGAACGGAGAAGACTTCTCGGCGTTCACGCTTCTGTTCCCGGGGCGTTGCGTTCGCCGCGGGCCCCCCTATGATGAAGAAGACGTTCTCCACATGGGGGAACTCGTCGTTGCCGCCCTCGCCCGCATCCTTCTTCGGGCCATCCTCCTTCGCGGAGGTGCGCCTGAAGTAACCTTTGATCATCCCACATTGTTCGAGGGTATGGGTGACAGGGCCCTTGTGGTAAGGACACGGCTTCTTCAACATTTCGTCGAACAGGCCTCCCCCCCCAGGGGGGCCTCGAGGGCCTTTGCGGCCTTGCTCGACCACAAGGGCGTCGTCGGAATCTCCGTCCTGCTGATGCTGGGCGGCTCGGCGAGCCTTCTTGCCTCTCGCGCCTTGTTTCTGCCTTTTCGCCCGTGCTTTGGATTTGCCGCCCTCCGCGGGCGGCTCCTCCACGCACTTTCCCTTGGCCTTGCCGTCGAAGATTGCCCCAACGGCTTCCTCCCCAGAGGCGAAGTTGGTGGCGATGTCGAACAGAGCGTTGACGCTGGTGGGATGGTTTCGCCCCAGCTCGCGCACCAGCTCTCGACAGGTCGTGCCTTCGAGGAAGGCGTGGATGATTTCAGAGTCACCCACGCCCGGGAGCTCGGTGCAGCGCTTGGAAAAGCGGCGGATGAAGTCCCTCAGCGGCTCGCCGGCCGCCTGCCGGCACCCACGTAGGTCCCAGGAGTTCCCGGGGCGCAGGTACGTGCCTTGGAAGTTGCCCACGAACATCTTGACCAGGTCGTCCCAGTCGTGGATTTGGTTCGCGGGTAGGTGTTCGAGCCACGTCCGCGCCGAGTCCGCGAGATGAAGCGGAAGGTTGCGGATGATCATGGCATCGTCGGTGGCCCCGCCCAACTGGCAGGCTAGGCGATAGTCGTTGAGCCATGTCTCGGGTTTTGTCTCGCCCGAGTACTTGGCGATGGTGGTTGGTTGGCGAAAGCGCGGCGGGATGGTGGCCGAGCGGATCTCCCGGCTGAATACAGGGGTTCCCGGTGGTTCCGGTGTTGGGCTCCGGTCTTCCTCGTTGTCGTAGCGGCCTCCCCGCCGGGGGTGCCTGCTGCGAGGAAGAGCCACGTTCCGCCTTCTCTTGTTCAAGATGTTGCGCGCATCGCCGTCGTCGATGGCGCCCCGCGAGTCCACGAGTCGGTCCTTTGCGGACCTCCTCGTCTCCCGGTCGGCAGCCGCGAGGGCCCTCCCGTTGTTTATTGGGCGGTGAGGCGTCCATGCGCCCCTGGGCGGGGTATGGACGGATCGTTCCTTATCTCACTCGCTGCCTTCGGCTCCCGGACTGGCCTGGCGGCGTATGCGGGAGGCGGAACTTTCCGCTTGTTGAATGGCCGCTTCTTCGATGAGGGCCTGCGCCTGGCGCCGCATGCTGCGCGCCTCTGGCGTTGACGGTTCGGGCATGGCCCGGATCAGGGTTGCTGCGGCGATGAGCTTTTGGCTGGCTCGTGGCGGCCTGGGCGGGCCGGCGTCGTCGCCGTCACCCAGGATGCACGCTTGAGCAATGCGCCCGGCGGCTCGTGCGTGTTCGCCCCGCCTGGGCTGTTGGGCTTCCAAGGCTGCGCGCAGTTCTTGTACCTGCTGGCGCTCCTGTTGGAGCTTGGCTTCCAGCTCTTGTACTTGCGCGAGCTGCGCTTGTGCGAGAGCGGCCTCGTTCGCCGGCTCGGCGGGCGCCAGTTGCGGTTCGTCGCGTCCGGCTTCGTTGTGCGTCTCTTCGTCCTCTCCCACGGACTCTACTTCTCCGTCGAGGACGAAGCATTCCCGCGAGGGGTCGTATTCCCCGTCGCTGGAGTCGTCGGAGCAGGTGAGGCAGAAGTCCGCGACGACCTGGAAGGCGATGAGGCTTTCGCGGTTGCGCAACTCGGTGTAATCCAGGTCCGGGTGTTCCTGGCCGCGCACATCTTCTTCATCCGCTGACTCGGGGTGGAGCCCACCGGGCGAAGAAGTGCCGAGGTCGCGGATTGGGGCCTGCCGATGTCTTGGCGAGTTTCCACGCGCGCCCAGGATGGTGCTGATCGCCGTGGAGTGGCTTGCGGCCGCGTTGCTCATCCCGAACGGGAGGCGCGCTAGCCTGGCCACATTTTCCCGGTGCGTTCCCTCCGCGGGAACTGCCGGTGGGAGTCCGCCCCCCTGCAATGTGGCCGCGGGCTGAAGCAGCAGGTGGGCGTCCCAATCGGGGAGGACGACGCGCGGAGCGACGCGCTGCTCCGTATTAATCTGAAGCTCGCGAAGTCTCCGCCGCCGCCTGAGCTGGATTGGCGTCGGCGATGTCGGGGTGTCGGGCGTCACGCTGGGTGGCCTGGAGGCGAGCCGCATGAGGAGGCCCTCACCGGTCGCTTCGAACTCCAGGCTCCCAAACGTGATCCGGTATCCGCGCGGAAGCGGACCGGGGGACCCCGTGGCGGATCGAGGTGGCATGGTCTCGTCGCGACTTGCCGTCAAGGGAACTTGTCGGGCGAGGTTGATCACAACGCACCCCCCTACCTGGCGCGCCACTGTCGGTGCCGGGATTGGTCGGTCAATCCCCGGCGCCTAAACAGAATGCGCTGTGTCCCGTCCCTTGACGGTTGATGCAGGAACTTAGTACAATGAGGCGGTGTTTATCCTGGTTCCGACCGTGGGGGTCGTACGTCCAGCAGAGGGCGCTCAAGGGCGCTGTACTATCTTGCACCGGAGTGCTTGCAGAAGGGGGGCTACAAGCAAGGCGGGAGAGGAGGTTTCTCCAGGTCCCTGAGAGCGAGTGTTGGGATGTAGTCGAATGTCTCTCCCGTGTGTGGCGACGTGTGTTTTTTTTCTCGTCCCCCCCTACAGGTCGGTCCCTTCCTCCTTTTATAGACCAAGGAGAGAAAGGAGGGGGAGGCGTTTACAAGTACATGCGTGAGGTGTGCCGCAGGGGGGTGTACTGGAGAGTATGGCGTCGGGCCTGCCATCGTCCTTGACCCTGGCAGGAGATTCATGGCGATCCCTGGCCCCTGCGGGCGTCGTGGCTGTCCCTGTGCTTGTCCTGGAGCGGCTTCGAGGGGTGTTGCCGTCGTAGTCCATGTCCAGCTGCCCATCGCTGATTGACCTCGAGGGTAGGGTAGGTGGAGGAAGGACGAGAGTCGGCAGCACAGGGCCCGGCTTGGTCGTCGTCGTCGGCCACAGTGCGCGGCGTGCTTCGTTCATCAGGGGATGGCCGAGAGTTGGCGGACTCGACCTGTCGCTTGCCATCACCTGACCGGGAGTTGGTGGAACAGGGGCGCGGATCGACCTCTGAGAGTCCGCACAGTGCTCTGTACCGCCGCGTGCGCTTTCACAGTGGCGGTAAGGGCGGATGGCGACCGGAGCAGGTGGAACAGTGGGCACTGTTGATGTCCGGCGCGGCATGGGGGAAGATTGCCTTTTGACTTCGGTGCTTGGCTGACGGGGCGGGCATTAACTGCCTTTGTCGGGTGGCGCGCCGGAGTGTACCGGGCGGAGTCTGCTTTGCCCGCTCGAGGGGGTTCGCTACCCTCGAGCGAGGCGGAGTTTGCTTTGCCCGCTCGAGGGGGTTCGCTACCCTCGAGCGAGGCGGAGTTTGTTTTGCCCGCTCGAGGGGGCTCGCTACCCTCGAACGAGACGGAGTTTGGGTGATGACACGGCCTTTCGTGGTTAGTGTGTTTTTACGTTTTTACAGGGTGATTACCCCGATGGTTAGGGGACCCCCTGGGTTTGTCCCCAACACTTCTCCAATGATTGAAGTTTAAGAATCAACATATGAGATATGAGGTAGACTAAGGTACTGCTTGGCAGAGCTCCCAGATCTGATTCTCTGGTGAATCCAGGAGGAGCTCTACCAAACAGTTTTTCAGAGAGAAATGATTCTCTGCGGATTCTGTGAAGCGATTCTCTGAAATGAATTAAGGGGCTGGGAGCTGAAAAATTAGCTTCTCCTAATTCTGTGAAGTGATTCTCCATCCTGATTTTGAGAGTTTAGGATAGAGAATCAAAGAGAATCACTTTCAGCCACAGAATCACTTCTCTCAGAGAATCAGCTCCCATAGAGAATCAGAATAAGATGGAGCTCTACCAAACAGGCCCTAAAGCTGTTCTAGCTTAGGCCTAAACAATCTTTAACCGTTTTTTGTGTAGCCATGAATTCTATTTAATCATTGACATTGGCTTTATACACCATTTTTTTAAAAAAGACGTAGGCTATTCTATTATTGTTGTAAATGCATGATATTTTCATAGGTCGATTGTATTCTTCAGATTCCATGAAATCAAGACATAAGTCCCCTATTTAGGAAGAATAGTCTGGTTGAACTCGAGGAGAGTTTTTTTTTTATAAACATGCTCCAACCATCTCATCCATGCATGGACATGCTCCAAAAGCTTCTATACATGGAAATCCTCAACTATTTCTCACAGTACGGTATCTTTTAGGAATTTTGGTTAGGACATCTATATACCAACCTCTAGGTTTAGGCGGGCAAACTGACAGGTAGACGTCAACGGTGCTAGCATAAGAATCCGTACCGAATTAGCAGAAGCATCACGTGCTGACTGCTGACGCGCTCATGGAGTCGCCAACCCTGTAGCCGGTGCTCACGTCCCAACCGAACCGCCCGCCCCTTTCGTCTGGTGCACCTGATGCCGATTCGCCGCAGAATCGGACCACCACTCCCATGACATTTTGCACTCTAGGCTCATGTCCTGTCCCGTTCCATACCATCATATTACCAACGGTGCCGGAACTCGCTGCCTACCCCCGAAACAGCACGGGAACAAGGAGGCCGACGGGCAGAAAAAGGCCTTCTGCGATGCGCAGGGGCGGGCGCGCGCGGCTGCAAGGGGCCGAGGAGGCGAGGACCAGCACCAGAACATGCGCGCGCCAGCGCCAACTTCCACGGGGGACGGGCTCGCGCTAGCGCTCTCGCCAAGCCAGGCTAGGCGGCTAGGCCGCGCGGCAGGCAGTTGCCCACTTGCCCATGCATCGCCCACATGAGCGCATAAATACGTCTCGATCTGCTTTCCGGGCCCGGTCGGCCGCGCTCGCGCCCGGCGGGGCCCCGGTGGCATGATTGGAGTTGGAGCTCTCTCCCTCCCATCGCCCGTCGCCCAGTCGCTCATCGGCACGGTTGATCGAGCGCACGCGGCCGCGCGTCAGTCAGGCCGGCCGGTTAGGTGTCCGTGTCGTTTATTTCGGCGTAAACCCTGTGCGCCGGAAATTAGCTGGGCCGGGCGTGCTGGGGATGGCTCGGCAACAATACCAACCTCGCGTCCTCGCGTGATGTCAAGGACCCATCCACTCCATCGGCCAGCTAGAATTCGGCTACAATTATATACGAGCCGCCAAACCTGTGATCTGAATTCCGAGACGTCGCGTTGCTGGATGACTGGGATCTCCTTGGTTCACAATAATCTCCATCCTTTCGGATGCGGTGCTTGCAACAACGATCAGAATCAGATGGTTACTATGACCTCGGTCTCTTTGTAGCCATGCCAGGTATCACTTCCACGGTTCTACCTGTGCGTAACGCTTGCGAGAGAAGGCTCATATTTGCCTGCTTAGGCCAGTCTCAATGGAAGTTTCGTGGACACAATTACCTAGAGTGACAAATCATCTAAAAGTGTTTGAAATTAGGATGAAACACCTCCCTCTCAATGCATAGTTTCATCAATTGTTATTTTCTAGGTCATATGCAAGACACAAGCTGTCTAGGTAACTGTGTACATGGAGTTTCATCAGAGCAAGGTTAATTATAGAGACAAGTGTTTGGCTATTAGACAAGACATAAGAGCCAAATCATATAATAGTGGTCTACTACTTGTCTACACATTACTAACTTTTTACCATTTGTTATCTTCTATTTCCTATTCAGTCTCACATCCTCTCTTATCTGGCCCCACCTCTACATAGGAACTCGTGCTCAGATTGTTGCTTACATGAGAGCCAAGCTCTCTTCTCTCTCCTCTCTTTTCTCTTCTACATCAGCAAAAACATTAATTAGCTTGGCTATAAGACCATTATTGTACTTGCTCATAAAACTCATTTCATCTCTCTTAATTAATACAGTGACACATCGTCAAAAATGCTGACATGACAATCAATCTATTGTCCATGAAACTCTCACCGAGACTGGCCTTATAGACCGTTGAGGAATCGAGTCGTTTGACATCACTTCAGATTGAAAAACTCGTTTTGCCGTCACTTCAGCTTGAATGAAATTAATAGAAGTGGTAGTACACAAAGACGGTTCAAAAAGGAAGGTGCGGTACACAATGATTTAGCAGTACATCTCGGAGGTTCATCGACACTAACAAGCACATCCAAGGACTAAAGGGATGATCAGAGAAACAGGTCGCAGTAGGGACTGCACCGTCCTTTGGCACCGGGCGACCCGGAGACGGCTTTTGTTCATGATTTAAGGGCGTGGTGGGTGGCCCATGCCGCCCAACGACTCATCATGCACGTCACTGAATCGAGCGTCCTGCTCCTGCCCAACTAACTTTACCTCCCCCATGATCATGGCGACACCGCCCCGCATCTGTCCTGCCGGGCGGGCGGCTCTATCGGGAGTCTCGGTCAAAATTTTCCGCCGCAGGGGAACATGGAGGATGGAGCAAGTTGGCATATATGTACATCTTTTCTCTACCTGTGACATGATGATGGCTATTTCCACATTAAAAGATAAGACCTGCTCAAGAAAGAGAAAAAAAAAGATAATAGCCCCCTTTCTCCGAGAGAGATCGTGTAGCATTCACTTTCCTCTCTTGAGTCCTGACTGACAGCTCCATTTTCCTTTGAAGTGAATACTGACAGCTCCATTTGGCAATTGTAGCAAGCAACAGCATCCCAAGGAGAAAACAGCTGTGCAATATGCAATTGGGTGCGATTCTGGTATAGAAAGTAGATCGCAATTCTGTAAAACAATGAGTGTAGGGAGGAAAAGTGACTGTAGGAGGAGCGGAGAGATTCCAAAGACTGTACTGTACCGTAGCTACAGCAGCAAGTGCTGTCCAGTACGGCCAGAAAGTGCCATAGAACAGATGGCTTCATTGATGGATTATTTCAGGGGACAAGGCTACAAGACTATACCGAAATGTAAGATCCATGGAAGGAAAATTTGCCTATGGAAAAACCTATGCTTGATTTGCTGAAACAGATCTATACAGCTTGCTCCCAGCAGAGTAGGTGAACACTTGCACCGACACTCAACAAACGAATCCAACCGAGAAAGAATGATTACAAGCCCAGCATACCTGTTCTGCAGTGCTTGCTGAACCGATCGAGACTCTTGGGCTCCATCAGAGATCGCTGCGCTGCGGTCTCAGTGAGCCACCGCGGTCCGGGTCTGCAGGGTGATGCTCTTCTGGCTCGGGATGGCGAGCATGGTGGTGTGGTCCAGGAAGTCCTTGAGCTCCACCACCGACTGAAGGATCCTCCGGAGGTCATCGGCGCGCATGAACCCGGCCGCGCCCAGCCGGCGCACGGCGTAGACGTAAATGGTGAGGCAGCCCTTCCGGAACTTGAACCGCGCCATCTCGCTGCCCGTGAGCCCGCGGATGAGCTTCTTGTTCACGTCCCCGAGCGGGATCATGGCCGGCCACAGCTGGTCCACGGCCGCCTTCATGCTCTCGGACTCGAACACGAAGAGCACCACCTTGGACTTCTTGGTGCCCAGGCCCAGCGTCAGCGTATGCCACGCCTGGTGCGCCAGGATGGTGAAGCTGGTGGGCATGTAGGTGGTGGTGGACGGGAACGGCAGGCTCTGGCACTCGCTCAGGTACGACGGCGGGATGTCCAGCAGCCGCAGCAGCTCCAGCGGCGACGCCCGCCGCACCGTGAACGACTTGACGATGAACTGCCCCCCGAACCGGATGCCCTTCACGTCGGCGCACGGCTTGAAGTGCTCCGCCTGCTCCGTGCCGCCGGATTGCTTCTCCTTGTCCTTCTCCTTCTTGTGCTTGTGCTTCTTCTTCTCCTCTGCCATGGCGTGCTTTCGGCTGGAGTGAATTGTGCTTCTGGGATGGTGTCCGGGGAAAAGGCTGTAATGACGAGTCCCACAGCTCCCCTCCCCTCTCGCTGTGCTGTGCCTGCTGGTACCATATCACAAAGGTGCTGTCAGAGTGAAGGGCCAGCCGCTTGGGCATTAAGGAAGAACTAAGCTTTACCATTTTTGTAATGTAATAATCGGTCGGGTAGGTTGGTCAGACGGCAACCCTCCTCATCTTTGCCATAAATATATAAAAAACGCGCTAACTTGTTTATTTCAGAATCTTTGTACACGCACGCATGCGTGTCTACTTCTGTGTTGATATGTATAGTTTTGCCTGTTCCTTTTCGTGTAGTGTAGCCCTACAAAGTAACCCAACTAAGATGATGCTTCTCAGTGCCTGCTCAAAAGGCAGCAAATGATTCCAGGTTCTGCTAAGGAATAATGAGGCCCCATTGGTGCACACCTTTAAATCTAATTCCAGTTTTTTTTTTTCAGATATTCTTGTACTAAGTTCAAAATGGTCTATAAATTCTTGGAGAAATACCACAGAACCACGAAGAGACAAAGAAGATCGATCTAGAGCTGACAACGCAGAACCCAAAATAAAAGCTCTATAAGAGAGGTCTTCAAACATACCTACGTGTTTACACAATTGATCTTCTAAGAAACAACCAATGTTCCTGTCGGCCGCTTACACAAGCAGCAGCAGCAAGTCTCAGTAGATCAGGTGATCCATTGCTTTAGCTTCCGTTGTCCTCTCCATTTCTCTAGTCACAGCAGCTATGAAAGCGAGTGGTCTTGCCGATCTGTCGGAGGCTTTCCTGCTGAATATCTTGACATATAAGATTATCACCATATATATCTGTTCCTATACTTGGAAGAATGCTATGCTTAAAAGAGAATCCATTTAGGAATTACTACAACAACGACAGCATAACAACTTATGTCTAGCCCAACCCAATTAGATCATACTGAATTTGACACTGTATAGCAAGCTCCCAATTCTACAACCAATCCCATTCTGCATTGAATGTCTCTAGATTTATTACAAAATCAGTGAGGAATCTTTTCAAAAGAGGATTAGCATATAATTCTTGTCAGTACATGTGGAAGATTCAGATTTATCAACCTGGTAAAAGGTTTACGTGTCTCAAATCAATTATTAAGGCACCAAAAATTCATTGAACATCAATCAGGATTACAGACAGCAAAAGCATTAATTTACTGCCAAGTCTGTTTTGAAGCTCGCTGTTTCAAATGTTAGCCCTTTTGCTTTCTGTCGGTTTGGATTACAGAGGAGAGTAAAGCACAAGAGTGAGCAAACACATATAGCAGCCATCTGGCGGTTGATATTAAACTAAGTACATCACAAAGGTACAGCTGGATAATTACTTTTCAGTGCAACAACCAACCAATCTTAACATATAAATGCCCAAGTCTAAAGCTCAAAATCGATATTCATTGATGAGTACCTTAATGAATCAATGATTCAATGTAACAAAAAGCTCATGATTAGAAAGCACACCAGCTATTGTGAACTATGGGTACCAGTCTACCAGAGCAGATGTCACGATGTCAAAATCGGAATACAGAGCTTCGTGTCTACTAGTACAATGGAAAAAAATTATGGATTGAGCCTGAGAGAGTTGGCTCACCAACTGAAGAAGAGTCAAGCTTTACATACTTGGCCTTGAGTTGAGGTATTGCTGTAGAAATGATGATGAACAACAGGGAAAAAAATAATCAGCATTTTCATACATAAATACATCAAGTGTAAAAGTAAAACATCTACCAATACAGTTGTTCATACGTGCCTTGTAAGCTAAGAATACGAAAAAAGTCGCCAGCGAGTACACTAATACATCAAATCGAGATGTAAAACTTCTCTAAAGGAAGTTCATTATGTTCCCTGCACATAACAGCTTGCGCTTAAATTGGTTTGGGCTGAAATCAATTGTCCTAAATGATATACGGGCAACAATTAAAAACACCTAGGTGAGTGCAGAATGTACACAATACAAAATCAAAAGGAAGCAGAAAAGCAGGTCACTCAATACAGATTGCTGGCACCAATGAGAAGTAGTAAATTTGTTCAAAATCGCCAGCTAGCAGGACAGCAGGTGCACAATCAGGTGATCAGTGCTTCACACGAGATGCTATGGTTACTGTGCAGACGATTTTTCAACTATCAGAATTGCGCTATGTTTTGTTTCAGGAAAGAATAGCAAAATGCTGGCTTATGAGGCTGTGAAACAATCGTCTCCCTTGTTCCAAACGAAAAACATGAATTCAGATTCAGTTGGACAGAATACTAGGCTAAAAGCTCGTCACATTGACAGCAGAAAAATTCCACCAAAAGGGCAGTGGACACAACACAACAACCATTGCCCAGAATTGGTTGGAACGGCACGGTTGCACTTGCACCACACAAGCAAGCAGATACGAGTCAATCGATGAGCATGATGAGGAATCAACTACAGGCAAGCAAGAGACTTCGATTCTGCAGCTATCGTATCAGAATTTGGAAGGGCGCCAGTCACCTCCAAACTGAAGACCGAACGGAGAGGAAGGCCTCTTCTCAGGGGAATACCATCGAACACCTGGGCCGCGACCTAGAGCAAAATCCGATCACCCAGCACGGACTCCTGCAATCGCTACGACCCTGCTTGGCCGCTTCCCTCGGGAGGAAATGCCAAGTTGCTCCCAAGGGAATTGGGAAGGGAAGGGGAATAGCCGAATAGGAGATCGAGGCCTTGAGGAAAAGAGAGAAGGGAGAAGCTGCCATCCTGATTCCTGCCACGCGTCCGCGTCTGGTTGGCTGACGCTGCCCGGCGTGAGGTGAGCCGACGCAGCATAGCGGGCGCCAGCGCTGGCAACAGGTCAAACCCGGAAGAAGCCAGAAGGGCAGGGGGTGACCGGGGATCTCTGCGGCAATTCCCGCGTGCTCTGGACGTAGGGGACTGCCGGCCGTAAAGGAATGTCGCCTTCGTGTGACTCCAAGACCCTCACCAGTGACCGGGGCACCAGACAGGCAGACACCACCACTCGGCGCTCGGCGGCAAGCAGCCGGCGAGCCGCCGCAAACGCGACCTTGCCCGTGGTGGGCAGAGAGAGGGGCTCCGTGCCATGCCGCCGGCGATGGCCGTTAGGCCCGGATGGATGGCCACGGCCCACGGCGCGCCCTCTTCCCGCCGCTCGGGCGATGATGGGCCATGGGGTTGGGCGGGCTGCCGCGTGCCACCAGCTTGGTGGGCTCGTACGATGGCCAGGGGCTGCAGATTTTTTCCCCTCCCTTCTAAAATGTAAATTTGTTCTAAGTCAATTTTTAACTTAATTAAGTTTATATTGTAGACTAATATATGAATATCTGTAGTATGAAACATATTCACTATCGAGTCATATTTTATTGTTAAAAACTAATTTGATCTTGCAGGTGTTTATATATTTTTCTATAAACATGATTAAAATTGAAAGTTCAATTTGAAACAAAACTAGAACATATTATATTTAAATTTTAAAGATTACTTGAAAACCTATACAAATAGTACAACCCTTCTCTTGGTTTACAGTATGAGAGACAATATCAATCTAAGTACGGTTGGCACATCAACTAATATTGATGTTTATACCTTTTCTTTCAAAATACCTTTTCCAGCCAAAAAGAAAATTGGAGATGAAGCCATGGTGATCCTCTGCGGCCTAATCGTGTGTTTGGTATGAAGGACGAGATGGGATAGAATGGGACGGTCCTCATTTTGTAGGTGTTTAGTTGTGAGTTCAAGTGGACGAGATCATCTACAGAGGAATATTCGCCCCAGATGCGGGACGAGCCCATCCGCCCAAAACGAGCGGATGGGGGCATCCCACTTCGCCTCCGTCACAGACCGTCTGCCTTCATCACGGGTGGCGTGGCTTGGCGGGGAGGACGTCCAGCAGGGAGGAGGGTGGCCGCGCGAGATGCTCTGGCAGGCAAGCGGGCGCGCGAGCGGCTCCGGGGGGGGAGGGGGAGGGGCAGCCGCACGAGCTCCTCCGGTGGGCGAGTGTGTGAGCGGCTAGGCGGCCGGGCGGCGCAGAGGCGGGTCGGCGCAGCACGGCGGAGTGGAGGCGGGGCAGGGAGGTGACGCGACCGGCCTGTGGGCGCGGTGGAGGCGAGGCCACGGGTGAGCTCGGCGGCGGCGATAGGGAGGCGTCGTGAGGTGGTTGCGTCGGTGGGGGTAGAAGAAGATGAGATTAAAATAAAAATGAAAATGGCTTTACAATGAGAATGACATGTGGGTCATGTATATGGCATGTGGGGTCCGCTGAGTACAGTGTCTAACAGTGTTAAAAACATCATCTATTTCATACTCTCGATCCCTCGTACCAAACAAAAATCTGTCATGAGTCCATCCCTCCCAATCAAACATGAAGCGGGATCGTCTCATCCCATAAAATAAGGACGGAACCGTCCCGTTCCATCTCGTTCCCAAACCGAACACACCATAATTGACCACCCAACCAGTCAGTGTGGTCGTATTAGTATTTTAAGATATATGCTATATCTAGATAATCTAGAATTATATATATTAAAATGAAGAGAGAATATCTCTGATCGAAAGAACAAATAGTAAGCATGCAACTATTCGGTCGAGCACAATAAAACCAAATCCCACCATGATTCCAAAATATCGTGTGTCTACGCTAGAGATCAATAAGATAATTTTGAGACACGATGACATATGCAAAAGGCAAAGCATCATTTTCGTCAACAATGCATGTAGCGGGTGGATGTGGTCGTTCCCCGGCACCGCACATAGAAAATCGTTCATTATTAGGTGATTCACGCTCTATTTATTTTGCTCAGAGGAATTATCTCACAGAGTCACAGACTCGCAAGTCGCGGCATATGTTGCCGATGATGCCAGGGTTGTTCCAATGTGAAACAGCCCATTAGGATCACTACGCGTTACTCAGATTTGTACGTGTCTCGCTCGTTCGCGTCCCCCTTTGCGATTCGATCAATTTCCGTGACATATTTAAAATCTGGCCGCACTTCATACGCAGTACTAGTACTGTACGTCCCCGTTTGCTAAATAAAAAACCTCGAGACGCCCGGCGTCAGCATCCGGCGGCACGTCGATAAACATACAGACAAACAAACCGACCGGGCGCCGGGGCGGTGGACAGCCGAAACGGATCGCAGCCGCGCATCCGTTGACCGACCTTGGCAGGCCGCAGGCCCGCGGCGTAGACCGCAAGAAGACCGAAAACAGCGGCCGTCCGATCCGACGGCTCAGGGCGACGCGCGAAGAGGATCGGACGCGCCATCCGCTCCCGCATCGGCCCCGGCCAAGGAGCCGTTAGGGGTTGGTTGGTTCAACCTGAAAACCTCGTGCCCGCACCGGCAACTGACTCATGAGCCGCCGCATTTGCGCCGAGGCCCCAACCAACGGCAGCATCCGCCGTCGCGCCGTGAAATGCCCCCGTCGCTTTCTTTGTTCGGTGGGTGCCTTCCGTCCCCGGACCACGTTTCCATTCGCCGTCCTCCGTATGTCCACCACCCCCTTGAAGATCGATTAATCGCATAATGGCCCTTAGGTTGCAGAACTGGTTTTTGAAGCCTCTCATCCGGATACAGCTGTAGTATCTGTTCGTACACGTAGACTCACACCTACCCCACGCACGCACACCCCACTCACACCACACGCATACAAACAAACCTACAACTACACGCAGAAACGAAGAATGCGTCCTTCTGAAGATCACCGAAGCCACTCCTGGCTTCATAGGCGACGGGAACGTCGCAGTCCCTTTGTGACACCACGCAAGAGAGGCAGCTGATTTTATTTTAGGGGCAAGCCCCAGTGATACACCCGCGCCGATCCCAGGGATCGAACGCGGGTGGGCAGCGCGCACTCCAGCAGCGCTGGCCAACCGAGCTACGGCTCGTTCTCGGTTGAATCTACTGACAGCAGGGGCGGACCCAGCACATAATTTGAGAGGGGGCACAGTTTAGAAATTATTAAATTGATGAAGCTTAAACATGGTGGAAATTGATTTTTTACCTTGACATCTAGAGTAGTGTCAACATGGGTCCGCCCCTGACTGCCAGAGTAGAAAAATCATGCAGTTTCCCATTTAGAACCAACTGACCATGGGACTCCGCCGTTTTGGATACGATGGTGTCACTCTTTACTTTAACTCAGTCCAATTCCAAAACGAAGTTAGTTTGCAAAAAAATAAATGATACGCTTTTGGTGCCTAATTGCCCATATAAATATATACACAGGAACATAAATGAGATTTGTGATCCGCTCCGAATATTGTGGTCCTTTGAAACCTAAATATACTGATGTGATGTAAGTGAATTGTGTAACACAATCTTTTTCAAAAACATGTTAGATTAATTGGGCCTTGGCCCATTTAAGTCTTAATTAATCAAAGAATTAAAGGTCCACTGATAAATGCTAGGGAATTAAATCTCGGATGGAGAGTCAACGGGAATCCTAACCAACTTAAATAGTGGACCAACTGTGGACCACTTGTGAAGTTGGTAAAAGGAGAAGGGCGTGCCACGCGCGCGCGCTCGCTCGCCTCGCCGGGCCGTGGCGTGTCGCTCTGCATTGATATTAAGTCTTAAATGTTATCAGTAATTGCCGATTTGATGGCTGAGAGTAACTGATGACGTTTAATGGCTTAATGACATTATTGGGCTGACCAGTAACTGACGTTATTATGGCCATTGCTGCCTCTAAGCAGTGTCCAGGTTCATCCCCCTCCTCCTCTTGTCGCCTATATAAGAGGGGCTCTCTCCCATAGCCAGAACACACAAGCAGCTCTCTGTCTGGTACTCCTTTTAGGAGACCTCTCTCTTCTCCCTGTTTTTGCTGATTTCTTGCATTCCCAACGCAAGCTTTGCGCGCACTCTGCTTGCGTGAGCAGTTGCCTCCGAACCTCCCTGCCAAGTGATCCTGCTCGGGATAGGCGGGCGATAAGGTTTTTGGGGAGCGTACGAGTACGCGCCTGCTTGCTGCTGTGAACGACTACTTCCCGGCGGCTAACTTCATCATCCGTACGACTACTTCCTGGTGGCCAGTTTCGTCGACCTGTACTACTACTTCCTGGTGGCCAACTTCGTCAACTCGAACGACTACTTCCTGGTGGCCGTCTTCCTCACGTAAACGACTACGTCCCGGTGACCGTTCGAGGGACTCCACTGCATCAACTCGCCACTGCACCGAATCAGATCGACTACTTCGAGCAAGGCCAGTCGAGGATGATTAACACTATTCCTCCAGCTGGTGACGGCGCATCCGGTGCCTCCGGTACCGGCCCCGCCTCTGGGTACATCCTGAACATCGTTTTGTTCTGTTTTCGGTTTCTCATGTTGTTCATATTATTTAGGAGATTTAACTTGAACACTCCAAATATTATGTTATCACTGGATCACTCATTGTTGTCATGAATTTGTTGCTAATTTTTGGAATTAAAATATACCGAATGATGCCTAAATTTCTAACAAAACCATATTATACTTTTAAAGTAATAGAATAGAACAAAAACCATCTTATCCAAAGTTTTAGTTGCTTGCGTTATCTTAAAAACACGTAAAATAGAGGAGGCAGAGTGCAAAGACATTCACGGGTGGCATCCGATTTCTCATTCTATGTTTTTTTTAGTAAAATGCATCTACCATACATGAAGTTGCATCATTGTTTCACTTTGGTCCACCAAGTTGCAGATATCACACCCACCATACACTACGTTGTTGGATGTGTGCATATAAGATCCATGTACACTACTGGTGCGTATTTTGTAGATATGACATGCCGTTGAAAAAGACATGGAAGGGTCTAATTGCATGCTTGAAGCAGAGGAGGGGCTGAAATGGAAACTTGGTATATAATCTATACTCCCGTCATCTTCAACCAAAGGGTTCCCCTCCAAACAAAACCCCAGGGCCACAATCTAAAAATCACAATTAGCCCTAAAACTAAACCTGAGAACCACAAGCGTACCTATAGTGATGGTGCTTAGGATATTGAGGACCATGTAGCTTGTGTTAAATATAGTTTTATGATTGGTTATATATGTTTGTAATATCCACTGACAAAGCTATGAAAAATTTGCATCATAAGTTCATTACCACTAAAGTAGACATATACTAATGCTAAGTAGACTTTCCTTGCATTTTTTACATGATATAAATTTATAGCATAAACAAACCAAGACAAATTGACAAGAAATTGGCAAATCGCGTATGGTGATAGAAAAAAAATATGATGATGTATCCTGGTAGTTGATAGTAAAGCCTCTAGCCTATCCAACTCTAGTTGCACCATAATCTATGGACCTTAATTATAAGGCACATATGTCTTCGATCTAGCCTATGATCACCTTCAAATCACCCCGGCTACCCAACACCTCCGCCTCGACCGAGTCCATCAAGAATGAAATCACAAAGCATAAAAATGTCGCTACAGAGGTGCCATACTCAGTCCACGTGCCCTTAACTGCTCTAGGACTCCATCTCAACACATATCAGGATATAAAATACCACTAGTGCACAATTTGAACCGTAGGTCACCTTATTATGCAACTTGATGTATGATATTGCTACGTTTACAACTTGTTAGATCGAAGTGAAACAATGATGCAACTTTATGTATCATGGGTGCACTTTACTCTTTTTTTGGGTTGATTTCCATTTCATTATGCAGCCTAATTTCAATAGTTTTGCATGTTGTCTTCTTTTAAATTATTTCTTCCAAATCCAAATAGAGATTTTCAGAATCTGAGAATGATACGAACAATTAAATTCTACGATACAACGTGTAGCTAAAAAATTTATTGCACGCCATATTGACCATGCATTAGAAATGATACCCTTCTATATATGTATCTCTGACGTGCCTCAGCCATAAGATTTTGCTCTATAAACAGGCTGTGATCAATCACCATGTCCTGTAGTTTGACGAAAATGGCAGTTGCTAGTTGCCATTCAGTTGTACATAACCAATAATAGAAGGTTCAGGGTGTTAAGTGCAAACACAAGTAAATTATTCCTCGCCACTTTTCCTCAACGCCTCAACGGGCGAGGTTTTTTGAAAGGCGCCTCCTTCCTATCTTCCCCGTCCCCGGCTCTTCCTCTTCCCCCAACACACAACCGAAGCCGCCCGCGACGCGGACGCCCGCGCTTTTACGTCGCCTAGGGTTTTGGGCCGCCCCTCCGCGCCTCTCCCCGCGCTCCCTCGTACCATCACCCCACTCCAGGTTCGATCCTCCCCGATTCCCCGATCTGAGGGCTATCCGGCTTGTAGAGCGTCGGCGTTCCCTTTGATTCTGCCTTTGCAGCCGTTTCTGGGGGGAATTTCCGCTGATAGTTTGTTTTTTGCCCGTTTCCTGTGTGGTTTTAGGTGGCTACGACGTTGATGAGGTGGTTAAGGCGGTAGATGAGCGCGATGGCATCGGTGAAGGTGGAGGAGCACGAGGGGAGCGCGGGGAACTGGTGGAATCTGGCGGCGTGGAGCCCGTCGCCGTCGGTATCGGAGGTGGGGAGTTATGGAGGTGGTGTGCGGATGTCACCGGTTGTGTCCAGCCCGGCGGACTCAGTCTCTGGTCGCAGGTAGTGCTCTCTGCCGCTGTGAACTGTTCGATACTCTGTTGCCGGTTACTAGTGGTTGACTAGTTGCTTACTCCATTCTGATTCATACGCTTGCTTGCTTAGTTTATGGGGCAGTTGACTATGGGATTGTTGTTTTCCTTGGGGAAATGATGCTTTTAATGGTCTATTAAAAGTTAGTTGATGAGGTTGTCCTGTTCATTTTAATTTCGAGAATATGTTGCCTTTTGGGTGCCACTCCTGAAGGAAACTTGACTCTGTTGCTGTGAGTTGATTGTTGGGACAGCAAAGGTGTAGGCTTTTGCAGGTAGCATAGCGTTGCTGAGGTTAATAGCTGTTAGTTTGCTTCCAGATGTGACATTAATATATGTTTTTTTAATGTAGAGAAACATATGGTCTTGCGAGTTGAGTCTGTCTTGGTTTAAACTTTATGTCAATGTGGTGTATATTAATTTTGCATGAAAGATAATTCATTAAGTGGTATACAATTTTTTGAAGTTTTAGTGGCTCTAAAATGCCAGGTTTGAAAAAGTGTATTTGTTACAGTGTAAGACTATACATGATATATCTGTTCTGTTGGGAATTGGGATTCACACTGGTTCATTTGGTTTGGATGTTACATATTTGAGGTGCTGGACCATAATTGTTTGGGTTTTTGGAAATGGCACATGTAAATTCTTTTGGTTCAATGCCATTTCTAGTTTTCTATTTGTGGGTATGTAATGTTTACCTTCTGCCATCCTTTTGATAGTTCAGCGAAACGTTCCATTGATTTGTCCTAGGAAATGCAATTAATTTTCTTGCCTGAGGCATGTTGAAGGCACTTTGCAATGGTTCTTAATTTGGAGAGAATGGTTATGTCTATTGGTTTTAGAGGTTGAATGGGTGATACATCAGTTTTGAGCCAATTTGTTTATCTGATTCTTTTGTTGAATAACTCATAGGAAGGTTATTATACTTAGTATGTGGATAAAATATTCCTTATTTTACCTTATGATGATTTATGAAGAAATCAGTTCATTCATGTTTTGATATATATATATATATATATATATATATATATATATATATATATTTTGTTGATGATGTATATCGGCTCAACCTTGCGCAAGTGCGCAAACTCATTCTTTGTTAGTTTGTTTGATATTAGTCTCTGCAGATTTGATATCATGAAGTTATACATCTTTACAAATATGGTTGTTGACTAATTTATTAGTGCATATGTTTCTGTAAGTTTTCTATATTTCTATAAATCTATAGCTGAAAATTGCACCCTAGTCATGTACGAATGCTTTATCTTATGGTTTTCCTTGCATTAAATGTGAGTGGATAGTTGCAAAAAAAATGTGAGTGGATGACTATATAAAAATAAAGGTGCATACAAAAGGACTCCTTCTGAGCTAATTTATGGATATTTAGGCCAAATTGATTAAGTTAAAAATGAGGGTTTCACAGGAAGACACTCTTACAGTAATACTATAGTTAATTTTCGTCCATGTTTAGGTCCACACTTAGCTCATCATGAAGACTCCACATAATTCTAGAAACCATTTTTTCCTTCAATTGACAGTCTGTATATTGTAACTTGGACTTTATATAATATATCTTATGCTGGATTCTAGTTATGCTTTAATGTTGCTGATCAAATCTTGCGAACATCAGGCGCACAAGTGGTCCTGTAAGGAGGGCTAAAGGTGGATGGACACCAGAAGAGGTGCATAATATTCTTCTAACACATTCATACTTTACTTCCAGTTCATTCAGTGCACCTTAAATAAAAGTTCATCTGAGGTCCCTATATTTCCAGCTAAATTAAATGTTCCTTTTTCTTTTCTATAGAAAATTTTATATATAAAGACAAATAATCAGAATTTGATATTAATGATCAGTGAAATATAAAAATGGACACATCTTTCTTATACAGCCATCTTCCATTACATTGCTTTGCTGTTGCTGCTGTTGATTTTCCATTTCTTTTTGAGCGGGGTTGGACCGGTGTAATTTTCATTGCTGAGCTCCACTTCTGCTCCATCCCAGCCAGCCCATTAATTCTGCACTAATGCTGGGATGTTGTCATTTTGAGATTCTTTTAATCTTTGCTTCCAGTGCAAATGCTCATCTATTGCTTATCTAGCTCTTTTTTTAATGTGCCTGCAGGATGAAACATTGCGGAGGGCAGTGGATGCTTGTAACGGAAAAAATTGGAAGAAGATAGGTTTGTTTTCTGCTCTGCATCCCTTTGTGTGCATTCAACAAGTAATTTTAAGAACTAGTAACCATAAGTCTCTTTTCTTACGCACACTATTCTTGTGTTACAAAGTTTATCTACTTATTGGGTGTAGAAATATTCCCTATATTGTTTTCGCGGGAGAGAGTCCTCAAATTGTGGTTTTGCCTCAGCCTAGTTGTATATTCATTCTTATGTGTGCATGAATAAACTGTGTTGATTACTGCAGCAATAATTGAGAAGATTCTTATTCGAAGGGGATGAAGGCGAATAAGTAGGAATTTGTAGATATGTGTGAATCCGAAGATAATGTCAATAAGTTCTGTCTTGGGCATAATATTAGAAACAGGGTTGGTGACCGCGGTTCCAGTCAAGTCTTTTACTCTTTTAACTTTGTTTAGAATGTGTTGCATAGACTCAGTGGGTTTACATGGCATGCTTGAATCATTTTCCTTTTATTCTTTTATTTCGCTCCATATCCTTGTTTTGTATGTATTAGTACTCGCTTTGTGCCCCCTCCCCCTATGCCAAGAGGATTTGAAGAGCCTCATTACAAATTGTAGTTCATAACAATGAAATTGAGTTACTTAGGCTAACTTCTGACTAGTTATCTGCATGCAGCTGAATCTTTCCCTGATAGAACAGCAGTACAATGTCTTCATAGATGGCAAAAAGTTCTTAATCCTGAACTTGTAAAAGGTCCTTGGACCCAAGAGGTTTGTCCCATTCATAATTTCGGTCCTACAAAATGAATGCTTGCAGTTTCCGCATTGTAAATTGTCTACTGTTTTTTTCTACAGGAAGATGATATCATCATCAACATGGTAAAGAAGTATGGCCCCAAAAAATGGTCCCTGATAGCGAGGTCATTAGATGGTCGCATTGGCAAACAATGCCGAGAAAGGTATTCATATAATGACATACCATGGGTGTTGATATAAACAAATTATTAGTGGAGTACTTCGTTCACATTTCATAGAACTCCATTTTAGTCATTCTTGATTTTCCTTATTCAAGGTAAATTGCACGATTTTCTCCAAGGATGTTTCAGTGCACTCCTGGGTAATTGGATTTCTATTTGTGGGAAGGATGATGCAACTACCAAGGGAACAAAATTTAGGGGGAAACTAGATTTCTTGTTGGGGTCTAAAATAGATGTGAACTGGTTAAATATCTTTTGATAACCATACTCAGTATGAAAATCACACCTGCCACAGTAGTTGGGCACAAGACTTGGAGTATATGTGACCATTGATTCGATTCCTGACAACTGACATTTTGCATTTTTATTTTGCCTTCAAATTTGAATTTAGAAAATGATCTGGTTTTTATCTGAGATTTTGCAAAGTTCTTCTAAGTTTCTCGATTGCATCTTTTTGTCCCTTCTTTTAACCAGATCTTATCCCTGGTGATTGCATAGTGTCCACTATCCAAGTCACTTGGCAGTTTGTTCGATTTTCACCAGCATCTCAATAACTGTGGGCAAAATATTGAATGCTATCCAGTGTCTAGATATGATCCATAGAAACTTACAGCCCGCTTTCTATTTCCCAATCACAATAAATGTCCTAGATGAAAATATTCCTGCCTTTGGTCCTCAAACTCCAATACTGCATCACTCTTGTCCTGTGCAGTCTCAACTCTCATCCCTGGAGCAGTTTATGTTTAGTTTACCACGAGGGACAGAAACTTTGAAGGGATCTATCGGAGCTATGATTTCTGGTGTTGTGTGTGGAGGTAACAAAGGATGTTCTGATTTTCCCAAAGCTGCAAAACCATATGTCCTTGGGATGCTAGCAGCACATATCTTATGCACATTTTTTTCACGACAGCGGGGCTGATAAATCGCGCGTTTTCCATTATTTAGTTCAACATCAATTAATTAACATACAATATGAATATCTTGCGTTTGCCATTATTTCTTTAGAAGTTTGCCATAATAAAGGACCTAAAGACATCCCACCTCACTTTTGATGCTACTAATTATATAGGTGGCATAATCATTTGGATCCTCAAATAAATAAAGAGGCCTGGACTATTGAGGAGGAGCGTGTGGTTGCTGATGCTCATCATTTGCATGGCAACAAATGGGCAGAGATAGCAAAACTTCTTCCTGGAAGGTACCACTTCATACTGTCACCCCTCTTTGAAAACATTTGTTTGTTTACTTCTGGCTTTATCAAATATTGGTTTGGTTGTTATTTGAAATATTTGCATGTTGTATGTAAGAGGCAAATTATTCATTTATAGGAATGCAAGAATTGTACTAGACATGAAGACTTAATGCGCTAGCTCCATATAATAGGACCTTTTTAGTGGACATGGCTACTTGGTAGTTAGTATATGCCCACTGTTGATGTGCATGTTATGTGTGGCAGCTGCCCCCTTTTATAGTGATAAGTTTTAGGTGGGCAGTCATGTACTTTCAGTGTTTAGTTATGTCTCATTTTAGGATCATGAGCCCCACTCCTTGCTTTTGGTAAGGCATCTATAAACCTTTAATTTTTGTTTCTGATGTAGTGATGTGTATATTACTCTGCATATTCATGTCAAAAGCATTATATTAATAAGTTTAGTTGGTCAGAAAATAACTTTTGTTTGTCACATGTTCACATAATATTACATGGTTATAGACCACTGCCAAAAGCTATCGGAGATTTTGCTGCTGGATCTGAAACTCTTGACAAAACAGTGAAATGCATTTCTTTCAATCATCTTTGCATACTTTCACTACCATGAATTATCTCAATGAATTAAGCAAATGCTTATGCTTTCAGCCTGTTCTAATGCAAGTTTGTTCTTGTCTCTAGGACTGATAACTCAATAAAGAACCATTGGAATAGTTCGTTAAGAAAAAGACTAGGTGATAACAATGCCAGGAGGACTCTGCCCGTTTCTGTCCATACAGTTCATAATAATTTGAAACATGAAAAGGAAAATCTACCAACTGGTGGGTATCATTTTGACTTGAACAAGGAACCCGATATGAATTTGAAACATTCCCCAGAAGTTGATCATTCTGGCAATTTAAAAAATATTAAGAGCTGTTCAGATTTCCTTTCACTTGCTATGCCAACCGCTCAGTCAGAAATTTCATGTGATGCATTAGAAGCTGACTATTCTGCTGTTGCTTTAACAGCAATACAAGGGCTGAAAATTTATTCTATTCATGATAAGTGCACAGACATAAATTTTGTTTGCAAGGAGCATCTGAAAATTGATTCGCTGAATGTTGAGGTACTGAAACTTGATCATGTAACAGATATGGGGTATCCAGGATCCACTAAGGCAGAAGGCAAAACAGTCAACAATGTGCACGGATTATCCTTGCCCAATGAGGCTAACTCCTTTGGTTCTCTTTTGTTATGAGATACCTAAGCTAGAAGATATTGCCCCTTCTCACTCCCCTGTTTTTTCTACACATCATGTACAACAGCGCTGTGGGGATGGATTCCCATCGCCTGTTGGCAATACTACCTCTCAAGTGGAGGGAGACAAATCAGATCAACTAAGTGTTGAATCAATATTGAAGAGTGCAGCTGAAAACTTCCCAGGTACTCCTTCAATTTTAAGGAGAAGAAAAAGGGAGAAACCAACTAACGCTGAAGATAGTAATTTGAAGATTGATATGTTAAACAGTGACAGTTTTCATACTCCCTTGGGAAAGTGCACTACAGAAAGCCCACATTCATTCAAGACTGCAACTTTTTTGTCCCCGGGCCCACCAGATAACGAAGGGTTATCTGCTGCTTTAGGGAGTTTTGATGTTTCCCCTCCCTATCGATCAAGGTCAAAAAGGATGGCTATCTTGAAAACCGTTGAGAAGCATCTAGATTTTTCATCAGATGGGCTGAACAATTTTGATACTATGAAGTGTACTACCTGGAATACCAAATCCACCAATTCCTGCGCAGATGTTTCAAGTGAGCAAGAAAATCAAATGAAGGAGCATATGGTTGGCATGGAAATCCAAGGACTTTGCACACACAACCAAGTTAGATCTGATTTAATTCTACAACAGCCAGGTATTGTTTCATTTTCTTTTCAATTGGATGTCATCTGCACTTGTTGCATATCCTATGAGGAAGCTTTCATGTGTGCATTTAAAGCGCTTTGATCATGAGAATTGTTAGTTGTTACCGAGCTGGGTGACTGGCGGTCTAATTTTCTCTCTATCTTGCAGAAACAAATGACAGTATACTGAAGTCGGTAAGAAAATTTGGCGTGTATAACTGAATGGATGTTCATTAGTACAATTAGAAGCATTATGGGAGAAATATAATCTTTTCTGGTTGGGTCAATCTGCCAAGCCTTCTCCTTGGGGGTGTACAAAGCCTTCTCTTATCCTAGGAATATCTTTCTTTATACATATAGGATACATTTTGATAGCTACATCATGTGGATTCACAGATAGCACTTTAATGTTAGAAGATAGAAGGTGCACAACTGTGTACAAAGAAAAAGCATAGCCTTATAAACTTACTGGTGAAAAAAAAAATCTCCGTGTAGTCCCCGCTCCCTGGACGGTCCAGTGTTCCTTCTCCAACTTTTGTACTCTTAACGGCAATCAAATGGAGCTGCTGTGCCTGAAGAACTTTGATAAACAATGTACTTTAATATATTAATCAGTAGGGGGTAACCCCTCCTGTTTCTTCAAAAAAAAACATCTGGGGGATACCCATAACTGGTTGACCATTGCGCGTCGTGTATATGTTCTTCCTAATTTCGATTCAAAACCGTGACGCCAAACAGGTTTACGTGTAACTAGACTGAATTGCCATTCTTTCAAAAAAAAGACTGAATTGCCATTCTTTCAAAAAAAAAGAGACTGAATTGCCACCAACTGCAGTTGCAGGGCAGAGCAGAACTGGATTACCGGGTAATTTATTTCTGGGAAAGGTCTTTCTATATGCCATTGACTTCTGTAGATATCTATTAGGATTAAGGCGAGCTGATGCGTACTGACTCATATTAGGATTTTTTTTTGCTGTGTGACATGTTCAATAATACAACGTAGCGATTATTTTATCAAATTTACCAACGATTAATCATCAGAAGGTTTCTACTGTTTACACGTCAAGAATAGAAGTACATCAAATAGGTAGCTGCTGTTATAGTCCACTGAATGCGACCACAAACAAACGCCAATGAAACCATGACATCAGCACGCTTACGCTATCATGATTGATGAACTAATAGAGGGGCAAATTAGCGTGATCGGCAAGCTCGCCGGAGTCCAGCACTTGGGCAGATCGGCCGGCGGCAGAGGCAGCTTCTGGTCCGGCAGGCTCCCATCCAGCACCACTCGCACCATTTCCAGTCCCCAGCTCAGGTGGATCTCCAGGTGACAGTGCATGAAACCACACGCCTACACACGCGAAAGCCAGGTGCTTTCACACGTATCATATATATGCAGATTCCATTTCCCCTCAGGATCAAGATAAAAAAGGTTATGTGGACGCAAATCTTACCTGGATTAATTATCGGCACAGAAGCGGACGGCGACCCTGCCGCCGGAGCAGTGCGCCTGCAGCAGCGCCGTCCTGGGGAGAACGAAGGAAATGTTGTTGACGGACGCTTGCAGCGAGCCGGGACCCGCCGGGGCCCCGGCACGTCCCGTTGGCGGCGCAGGGGCGCGTGCCGAGCTCGACGGTGAAGAAGAAGCGCCGGTCGATGTTCTGGGGCACCGTAGCCGGGTACTGGCCGGGCGCTCGTGAAGCCGGCGGCCAACGAAGCTCGTGTCGTTGAGCCGTGGCAGCGAGAACCGGGAGACTCCTGTTGGATCACGACGACGACGAGGTGGGTGGTGCCGCCGCGGGGTCCTGGTACTCCACGATGCCGGCGGTGGTGGCGTTGTCGTCGAAGCGGAGCCCGGCTGGACCGTGCTGTACGGCCGCGCCAGCATGTAGAAGATGACGCCGGGTACGCCGGCCGGCAGCGCGGTGCGAGCAGGACGTTCGCGGTCTGGCCGGTCATGATGGCCAGGGCGCCGACGGCCACCGGCTTGACGTAGCTCGCGTCGACGACGCCGACGATGGTGAGCGTGTGCTTGGCGACGGCGAAGAAGAGATCCTCGTTGAGCGCGGCGTTGACAAGGCGCAGCAGGTACGACGTCCTGCCGGGGGCCTCACCCTCAGCTTGAACGTGCGCCCTGTGCCGAGCAGTTGTAGAGCGGCTCGGGGAGCCCGTTGATGGTGTAGGCGTCGGAGACCCGTGGTGCCCCGCCGGTTCGGAGCCCCCGGCCGATCACCGCCTCCGTGTCGTGTCCCCTCCAGTCCTCCACTACTCGCCGAGTTCGACGGGCACCGCCTCCGAGATCGATGTGCGCGTGCCACTACACAGAGTGCCGCGCTGCCGCACGATGCGGAAATCGTAGGCGTAGCTCTGCTCCGGCCGGAGCCGGATCGGGCACTGCATGCGTCACGTACGCCGGGCGGTTCGCCCACCCACTCCGCAGCTGCCGGATCCGTGCCTGCGTGCACCTACAAACACACACAACTAAGTGGCATGGATCGGACCGGGGTGGTAAAGACTGAAATTTTAAGGATCGGCTCAATTAGGACCGGACCAAAATACAACTATTTTTTAAGCTAAAATTAATTAGAGTCAAGTTAGATTGTGAAGAAGCAAAATGACCATGATCCATTACCACCCCTAATCGGACCCGCTTTCAGTCATCATGTTGCTAATGTGCTCGGCACGGCACACGGCAGGGCCGTGCGTGGAACGTACCAGTGGATGGTGACGTTGTAGGAGACAAGGTTGACGAAGAGCTGAGGCGGTCGCCCTCCCGCGCGAGCAGCGTCGGCCCCGGATATACTGCCCGGCAGTTCACCGTCGTCACGATCGATGCTCTTGGTGCCGCACAGCCGCGTCACGCCCGCCATTTGCACCTGCCACGCCCGCACGTAATAGTATCACCTAACCCTGATCTTGCATTGGATCGTACCGATATGCTAATTACAGGTACCGTAGCTTTCATTGCTTGGCATCATATTAAATTATGAGGTGATGCTATGCGCTAATCCACACATGCAAGTCTCTCTCTCCTGCTTCTTTCTTCTTCGTCGTCCTGTCTGTCATTGTGTTTTTCTTCTTCATCTCACGTCTTTGCCACGGCACAACCATCTGTCCCCTGTCCATCTTTTTCGTCTGCAACGGCTCTCCTAGTCCGCTACACAATCCGTGCCCACCGCTGGCACTATCGCCCCGTCCTCTTGCTCGTGAATGATTTAGCGCTAAATATCTAAGGCCTGACTATATAGAACAAAATAACACCTAAGCGTAGCAGCAAAAAAAATTCTTATCAACCTATTGAAGTAAATTGTCCATCTTTAGTCATTGTTAGTCTAACCTTTTGGATTAAACTGATTGGCATGCATGCAATTTAATACTAAGTCTCAGATATCTCGAGTTTGAATATATGATGAGCTGGTATAATTCGATAAAAATAAATGTTACATGCATGTATTGGCAGCCTTATTGGCAACAGTAGTGTCACACGCCGTGACGAGATGGACGATGCTGACGGATCGATCAGTCGGTCGATCTCTATCCTATATTCTAGAGGACACGGAGAATTGGTAAGGTCAATTCACCATCGGCTAGTTATTCAGTCGTCGATCGCGTGCAAACTGCAGCAGGTCCATTCTTGCTATCTGCATCACGCACGTACGGGCTCAGATCAAAGGGCCGGGCGTACGTTTCCCCACGCCACTCGGGCTCCGAAATAAAGGTCGCCTAGCTAGCCCGATCGAGCCGTCAATTTGCACGTACTACTACTACACACTACCCACACACGCACCAACCAGCAACCATGCATATGCATCATCCATCGATCTGTCGTCCATGCTTGGGATATCGAGCAAGCAAAGCGAGCGCGCGTGGCCAGGAAGCAACGACGAAGGGGCGCCCGCAGGTCCACCCATATGGAGCCAGTAGTACGTGGAAGTGTCGCCGTCGGCCGCCAAAGCAACTGGATGGTCTTTCCTTATGCAGGAATTGCTTGTGCGTGCAAGTGTGACGGATATATATATATATATATATATATATATATATATAGTTGGAGCGTTCGGCGCCAAGTCGCCGTGAATCCGTGGCACCGACACACCGACACATGCACCTCTTCCTCTCTATCTCTCTCTAGATCTCTTTAGGCATAAAAAAATTAATGCATTTGAATATGGCTAGTTAGTGACTGCCCCCGAAACATTCAGGCTTGTGATCTGCTGCTTCAAATATTGCCATGCATGCATTCTGTGTTTTCTTGTCCATCATGATTTTTTTAAATGGGGGAACTTCATTGATGTTTATTGATTTCATCATGATTCGGAGGCTTGTAAAATGACGCCGCCTAAATGAACGAGGTATTCAATATGTAAATGAACAACCACCCGATCGAGAACGCAATGAAGGGATAGGTACAGTGGAGCTAGTATCCGTTCGTGACTATAACCTGTAGTTGTTTTTCTTAAGGGATTGTGTTTGCTAGCATATTCTTTTGGTGGCTGTATATTTTTACATCAACTTTGATTGGAGAATTGAATTCAAAATTCATCTAAACCAATTCGAATGGAAACCAAAATGCTGAAACCAGTAACATGTACGTCTATTTTACTACCGTCGTCCAGTGATAATTGCTCGAAACCAAAAGATTGGACTAGATACATGCATGCTCGGTCATAATCTATCTCTCTAAACAATGACTTAGATGTACATAACTTGGCCAAATAGATTTGGGATATTAACTAGTTAAGCATCATCTACTCAAATCAAATTGTATATTCCCACTATATCCATTACTGTAGCTGATTGAGCTGTACGTGCTATACCATGCATTCAGAATTGTCCCCTATATGATTTGGTGGGTGTACATTTTTGTTGTATCAAATTGCATGTCAATATCAACTGTCATACGTCCATTTGCTTATCTCTACCAACCCAAGCTCCGAGATGATACAATCATTGTCCTATAAGCAATTTTGCAAGGATGCACCTTCTACTGAGGAAGCTCACCAGTCATTTGTGAAGTTGCTATGAATCAATGATTCGACAGTTGCAAAATACCCCCATAGTCCCAAATTAGTATTCATTGTTGACTTTTGCTTATAATGTTTTATCATTCTTCTTAATTATTTAAAAATTTAGTATAAATATACGAAAAGATTACTGATACTTTAAGTACTTTTGATAATTATAAGTCACGAACTAAATAAATAATGCTTACAATATTATTGAATAAAAAATAAAGGACAAATGTTGTGAGGAAAAAAATCAACATCGAATAGTATATTAGTAATTTAAGACCGAGGGAGTATAAATACACCAGCCAAACTGTGTAGTTCCACGGCACACAATACTATCTCCACTGGAACCATTCACACTATTTATTAATTACCGAGGCAAGAGCACAAGGTTACATTGTATTCGGTACATACAAGACACAAAAAGCTGCAGGCAAGCTTTGAGCTACAAGAAAGGTAAAACAAGAAGAGCAGCATGCACTCGTAAGAGTGAAGCTCTGCCGATAGAAGCAAACCGGCCTCTCACAGTAATGCCTCTGAAACAACAAAGAAACTAAAAGAAACACACTCATTTTGAAATGTCAGTCGCCTGAGGAATAATCAATTAGTAAAAAAACACACCAATTAACAAGGAAGTAATCATGAGACAGATGCGAGCGAAGACGTCGGTCGTATAATAGCAAAATGCGGCAACTGATGAGCAAAAAATGAAGTAGCGATTTGGTGGGAAACGAAGCAAGCTTGTGAAGGCGAAGCGATCGATATGATTGGCCATTGGTCTTGATCGAGTTCGTTCAATTCTGTGGCTAGCATTGCGGCAGGTCCGATGGTGGAGGCGGGAGCTTCTGATTCGGCAAGCTCCCGTCCTGCACCACCCATGCCATTTTCAGGCCCCAGCTCATGTGCACCTCAAGGTGACAATGCATGAACCACACACCTGCACGCCGCAATGGCATAGATCGATAAAGAGTTCCATTAATTATTAGCAAACGAACGCAAACGGGGTTGCTAGGAATTCGGCTATATATAATATTATTACCGACCTGGGTTGTCGGCACGGAAGCGGATGGCGACCCAGCCGCCGGCGGGCACGCCGACGGTGTTCCGCTCGACGGGGTCGACGAGGTTGAACTTGGCCGGGTCGTTGGCCGGGTCGAAGTTTCCGAACCCCTGGCCGACGGCGAAGAAGTTGAATCCGTGCAGGTGCAGCGGGTGGCTCTCGGCGCCCAGGATGCTGGTGTCCTGCATCACCAGCTCCACGCTGGTGCCGAACGGCAGCACCACCACCTTGGTCCCGTTCATCACGTTGGTGTTGTTCGGCGGCGCGCCGGTGTAGTTGAACGGCATCAGCGGGACCGCCGGGAAGTCGGTGGCGTAGACGCCGTTGGACCTGCCGGTGAAGTGCGCCTGCAGCAGCGCCGTCGTGGGCATCACGAACGAGACGTTGTTGACGGACGCCGCGAACCGGGACCCGTTGGGGCCCTGGCAGGTCCCGTTGACGGCGCACGGGTGCGTCCCGAGCCCCACGGTGAAGAAGAACCGCCGGTCGATGCTCTGCGGCACCGCCGCCGGGTACGCGGCGCTCGCGAGGCTCCGGAGCTTCGCGGTGTAGTTGGCCACGAAGCCGGTGTCGTTGATCGGCGGCAGGGTCGGTGCGAACACCGGGAGGTTGTTGCTGTTGGTGGCGGCGGCGGAGGAGGAGGGGTCCTCGTACTCGAGGATGCCGGCGACGGTGGTGTTGTCGAAGGTGCCCTGCGTGTTGGTGTAGGGGCGGGCCTCCATGTAGTACCTCGCGCCGGGGTACGCCGGCTTGGCGGTGAGGAGCACGTTGCTGGTCTGCCCCGGCGCGATGACGAGGGTGTCGACGGTGAAGGGCTTGACGTAGAGCGCGTCGACGTCGACGACGGTGAGGGTGTGGTTGGCGACGGAGAAGAAGAGCTCGTCGTTGAGCGCGGCGTTGATGAGGCGGAGCATGTACGTCCTGCCGGGCTTCACCTTGAGCCTGAACGTGTCCTGGGCCGAGCAGTTGTAGAGCGGGCCGGGGAGGCCGTTGATGGTGTAGGCGTCGGAGATGTTGGGCCCGCCGCCGGTCTGCAGCGCCTGCGCAATGACCGCCTCGGTGTCGTTCCGCCACCACTCGCCGAACATGACGGGGACCTCCTCGTCGGGCGCCGGGAACGGGTAGGGCACGCCGGCGGGGGGCAGGATGACGATGGGCCCGTAGAGGGTGGCCCGGAGCCAGGAGATGTGGGCGTGCCACCACAGCGTGCCGCGCTGGCCCACGATCCGGTAGCGGTAGACGTAGCTCTGGCCGGGCTGGATCGGGCACTGCGTGATGTAGGAGGGCCCGTCGGCCCACCCGCTGAGCAGCTGCCGCACGCCGTGCCAGTGGAGGCTCACGTTGTAGGGGGAGCGGTTCACCACGTTGACCTCGACGCGGTCGCCCTCCCGCGCGAACAGCGTCGGGCCAGGGTACTGCCCGTTCACCGTCACGATGCTCTTCGTGCCGCACAGCCGCGTCACCGACGCCATCTGAACCTGCATGTATGTACGTTCCATTGGTTGCGAAAGCGTACGTCATCACCAAACGTGCACATGATCGATGTATCAGTACGTGTTCGTTCGATCATCACACTGACACTGTTGCTAGTTGATGTGTAGTACGTCAAGGACTGAAGGACTCAAAGGTTGATCGCGATGAGGTCGAGAGGCGCATGGGCCAACTAATAATGTACTGTAATAAAGAGATCGACTTACATTGAACTCGTACTTCCTGGTCTCGGCGTCGGCTCCCATGGCCGCGAGCAGCAGCGCCGCCGCAACGGCGGCGGCGACGGCGGAGGCGCTGGAAGGGGCAGCAGAGGAGGACGCCATTACTGCTCGGCGCTGCTTCTCCTCGATCGGTCGAGCTCTCTCCAGCTCCTTCGCCAGATGATGAAGCTGTTGTATGCTAGCTTCTGCTGTGTGTTGTGATGTTAGGGACGAGGCACAGGGAGTGGTCTATATATACACTGCTGGACGAGCTGGCCGGAGCTGGGAGATTGAGGCGATTTCAGAGGCTCCCTCTGCAAGTGAGTGGGGGGAGGGGGGGGGGGGGGGGGGGGGGGGGGGGGGGGCAAGGCATGCACGCCATCAATCTCGGCGATCCAATGCATGGCTCCGATCCGTTTGACGATTCTGCATGCTTCGGGCGCTATTGCTTCACGGTTGCACCTGCGCCTTTGCTCCGTTCAGTAGCTTTCGTTTGCTGTTCTGATTGGTGAACCCTCATCTCTCGGCGTCGCGTCAACGTCGGCCGCATGCAGCTCGATCTCTCTCCGGTTTAGCAAGCTGCTTCTGCTGCTGTTGATCAACCGGGAGCGCAGGCTGGCTGGTCCATGCAAGCACTGTTTGTAGCTTTGGAGTGCGGCCAAAGTCAACCTGTCGTGTCTATCGTTTGTGCATGCTGTTCGAAATTCTGCGTGCGTTTCATGCCTTAGCTTTGTTGACACGCGCGATTGCCCCGTCTCTTTCTTGCTGCAAATTTTACTATAAATAAATATATAAATCGAAGTATATCTCGGTGCTGGGAACTGGTGACTAAATTCAGTTTCCGATCATGGTCAAATTTCTGACAAAATTTGACTCCCGAAATCAACATTTAGGACAATTATTAACCAGTTGACATTGGACCGATTGACAGACGTTTTATCGTTTTTTTAGGTCTCCAGAGCTCCACCAACCCTTACAAAATGTGTTAAATCAGCAGCGGTGGAGTTCTACGTTTTTCTTTTTTCGTAATAACTGAGTTCTTCGCTTTGAGTGACAACTGACAAGCGACCGTGAGAGCAGGTATCGACTCCAAGTCTGAGCCTTTTTAGCCGACTCAGGCCTCCTAACCCTTATCCTTACATGCCAAGGGACTGCACGCACAAGCAAATAAAAAGGACTTCGAAGACGGAGACATGACCTGAAGGAGTCTTATTGGCCACCCAGCAGATGTTCCCTGATAGCATTGCCACTGGTTCAGAAACGAAAAGAAAAATTCTGTCTTGATACAATCTATATCATGCTATGATTCGTGTGCGAGATAGTTAGCAGTTGTTGCTCGTTCCCTGTGATGTCTGGCAATCTTTGGCCCCATCCAAGTCCCCTGGGGATGCCTGCAGACAGGGACGCCTTAACCAGCCCGGTAGCTTGGATGAGATGCCTGCTCGATTTCCTCTGCACATTCACTCCAGAGTTTGTACATGGGATCAGACTTGAGAGTTTACATCGGAACAGATTAGTGACCAAGTCACTACAGTATATTGCATACCTTTTTATTTTCTTGCTCCATTTTCATCATCCTTTTTTTTCTGTTTGGTAGCAACACATTTCAATCTTCTAGAGAACATGTTGTAGGAGTCTGGTGAGTGATTACAACACTCTGTCGAACAAAGTAGGCTGCAAAGGTTCTCTGGTCAAAAGGTTAAACACTTTTCAGCAGTTTGCACATAGGTTCTGCTGGACGTACTGTTGGGAAACAGGTAGGCTACGCTAGCATCACTACCGCATACACCCAAGATACTTGCGAGTAGAAGATCATAGATCGTTACCACTAGACGCGCAGCGCAGCGGAAGAAGTCGCGCGTCGATGTAGAGGAAGTAGTCGATCACGT
The DNA here is from genome assembly GCA_033239725.1 of Echinochloa phyllopogon. NCBI lineage: Eukaryota > Viridiplantae > Streptophyta > Magnoliopsida > Poales > Poaceae > Echinochloa > Echinochloa phyllopogon. Next base: position 23,433,957 of record BTCW01000012.1, read on the forward strand.
CCCACGAACCGAGCTCCTCGTCCTTGATCCCAGCAGCCGATCAGCGCAGCAGTCGCAGCAGCGCTTCCACGGAGTCCACACGTATGGGGATGGAACGTCGGGCGTCGGTGTGCTGGCACCTCACGCACGGCAAGGGCGGCGGCCGAGAGAGAGGAGACGGCGGCTAGGGTGGGCGCGACTATTAGGTCATCTTGCCCCCCTAGCCCCTCCCTCGTATATATAGGGCGTACTAACGGGTTTCTATCTCATAAGCCCATTAGTAACCCTAATCCCTCTTGGATCAATATCCTCTTGGGCCTTTATACCGTATTGTGATGATGGGCTCTTGGGCATATCACCAACAATCTCCCACTTGCACTAGAGACAATCATACAGGCAAGCTTTCCAACATTCCGAACCCTTTAAGTGTGTGACCCGTTAGGTTCATGTGTAGATGGTCGTGAACGAAAACCATTTCCGAATCGCAAGTCAATAGCGGCACCTAGCAGGGCATAGTGACTCACATATACACATAAAGATTATATCGGCCGAACCTTACATATACTCATACACCGAATCCCTTTGCCACACGATACCTGTCAAGCTCAAGGCGAGATGCGTGCCACCTTTGTGATAGCTCGACAATTCTCTCGATCTAATAGTGGATTCTATTCATAACTAACCTTTAGTCATCATGATTAACTCTTTAATCATTTTGGCATGGCCATGCACTTTTCAATCCAACTATTTCGAGGGGCCCAGAGATATCTCTCCCATTATCTAGGAGGGGCAAATTCCATCTTGATCCGCTCACATCCCATTCCATGTTTCATGACACACATGTAAGCTACTTTTGTAACTACCCAGTTACGGAGTAGCGTTTAGCAGCCCCAAGATGCACCACTACACACAGTGAGAAACAATGGCGATCTCAGGTCTGAGGATCCAGTAGGTACAATACTCAAGAACAACTGATGGCACATACAAGATAACAATCTCAACATTGTCTTGGAGTGGGCCAATCCAACACCATGTTCACCAACATGTGTCCACATCATTAATCTGATATCTCCATATCCATGATCCGTGAAACATGATCATCAATTAATGCATGTGCTAGTCTCAACGTCGTTGTTGTCCCACATAACGACATAAACTAGGGATAATTTAGAATCATATTCTTGTCAACAAAAAGTTTCACGAATCAAGTCACATACTTGATAATTAATGTAAAAGATAATCATCCATGGAACAAATAACAATTATTCATTATTACATAAACATACTTATGACACAAAATCTCCCACGCACACTGAAATCACTGATGTAAGTATCTAATACCCATAGATCTCATGTGCGCCTCATGCTTTGGTTGTGGGAGAGGCTTCGTCAACGGATCAGCAACGTTTGAATCCGTGTGCACCTTGCAAACCTTCACATCACCTCTCTCAACAAAGTTACGGATGAGGTGATACTTCCGCAGTATATGTCTGGACTTATTAGTAGTTCTAGGCTCCTTTGCTAGTGCAACGGCACCACTATTATCACAATAGAGGTCCACTGGACTGGAGGCACTAAGAACAATACCCAAATCAGAAACAAACTTTCTGATCCAAACAGCTTCTTTTGCAGCTTTGGAAGCTGCAATATACTCGGCCTCTGTCGTCGAATCAGCCACCGTATCTTGCTTGGAACTCTTCCAGCTCACTGCCCCACCATTGAGGCAGAAAACAAAACCGGATTGCGATTTGGAGTCATCTTTGTCTGTTTGAAAACTAGCATCGGTGTAACCCTTTACAACGAGCTCATCTTCACCTCCAAATATTAGGAACATATTCTTAGTTCTTCTAAAGTACTTAAGAATACTCTTTACAATTGTCCAGTGAGCTTCACCGAAGTCTGACTGATACCTGCTCGTGACACTTAGAGCAAAAGAAACATCCGGGCGCGTGCAAAGCATGGCATACATGATCGACCCTATGGCTGAAGCATAAGGAATCATACTCATCCTCTTTTGCTCATCAGGTGTCGTAGCACACTGACTCTTGCTCAGAACAATGCCATGTGACATTGGCAAGAAACCTTTCTTGGAATCTTACATATTGAACCGATTCAATATCTTGTCAATGTACGTGTCTTGGCTTAATCCAATTAGCCTTTTTGATCTATCTCTATAGATCCTAATACCCAGAATGTAAGCCGCATCTCCTAAATCCTTCATCGAAAAACTCTTTTTCAATGAGGTTTTAACGGCTTCAAGCATTGGAATATCATTTCCGATCAGTAATATGTCATCCACATATAGGACTAGAAACACAAGTGCGCTCCCACTGGCCTTTTTGCAAACACAAGGCTCATCTTCATTCTTGATGAAGCCAAACCCTTTGACTACTTCATCAAAACGAATATTCCAACTCCGAGATGCTTGCTTCAATCCATAGATGGACCTCTGAAGCTTACATTTTTTCCCAGCATTTTTAGGATCGACAAAACCTTCAGGCTGTGTCATATACACATCCTCACTTAGATGTCCATTAAGGAAAGCAGTTTTGACATCCATTTTCCATATCTCATAGTCATAATATGCGGCAATTGCTAGGAGAATCCGAAGAGACTTTAGCATTGCGACGGGCGAAAAGGTTTCTTCATAGTCAACACCTTGAATTTGTCGGAAACCTTTCGCCACCAATCGTGCCTTATAGATGTGAACATTTCCATCCATGTCTAATTTTTTCTTAAAAATTCATTTACAGTCGACAGGTCTAACACCGTCAATTGGATCGACCAAGTTCCAAACTTGATTATCATGCATGGATTTTAACTCGGATTCCATGGCTTCAAGCCATTTATCGAAGTCGGGTCCCATCATTGCTTCTGTGTAGGTCAAGGGCTCATCATTTTCCATCAATAATACGTGGCGCTCCTCCGTAATGAGGAGGTTGAGCTTGTCAGTAGCGCGACGTGCCCTTATAGACCTTCGTGGGGCTGGTGCCTCAACTACGGGTTGTGCAACATCTTGCGCATCTCGTGGATCTTCAGTGGGTGCTGAAACAGTTTCGGGCGTTTCCTGAATTTTCTTCAAGTTGCACCTTGCTCCCACTGAATCCTTTTGAGAGAAACTCCTTTTCTAAGAAAACATCATTGCGAGCGACAAACACTTTGCCTTCCGCCTTATTGTAAAAATAATATCCTTTGCCCTAGGATATCCCACAAATAAGCATTTGTCTGACTTTGGAGTGAGCTTATCTGACATCAAACGTTTGACATAAGCCTCACATTCCCAAACTTTGAGAAAAGATAATCCGGGACGCTTCCCAGTCCATATCTCATATGGTGTCTTCTCAACAGACCTACTTGGAACCTTATTCAGTGTGAATGCAGCAGTTTTAAGAGCATAACCCCAAAATGACAATGGAAGATCAGCTTGGCTCATCATGGACCTAACCATGTCCAACAAGGTTCGGTTTCCTCCATTCGGATACCCCATTCCATTGAGGCGTTCCGGACGGAGTTAGCCGCGGAACAATTCCACATTGCTTCAAATGATCACCAAATTCAAGGCTCAAATATTCTCCTCCACGATCAGATCGCAGAAATTTAATTGTTTTGCCTAATTGATTTTGTACTTCATTCCGAAATTCTTTGAACTTTTCAAACGATTCAGACTTGTGCCTCATTAAGTAGATATAGCCACATCTACTAAAATCATCAGTGAAAGTAATGAAGTACTGAAAACCACCTCTGGCTATTGAGCTCATTGGTCCACATACATCGGTATGTACAAGTCCCAACAAGTCACTTGCCCTCTCACTATGACCAGTGAAAGGTGCTTTGGTCATCTTTCCAAGCAAATAAGACTCACATGTGTCGAATGATTCAAAATCAAACGAGCTTAACAATCCATCTTTATGGAGTTGTTCAATGCGCTTCTCATTTATGTGACCTAAGCGACAATGCCAAATAAAAGTGGGATTCAAATCATTTGGTCTAAGCCTCTTAGTATTAATGTTAAAGACAGATTTATCCTCAAGATCAAGAACATATAATCCATTCACTAATGGACAATGAGCATAGAAAATACCATTGCAAAAAATAGAACAATGTTTGTTCTCTATTACAATCTTAAAACCATCAACTTCTTCCAAACATGAAGAAGAAATAATGTTCTTGCTCAAAGCAGGAATGCAATAACAATTATTTAATTCCAAAACTAATCTGGAGGGTAGAGACAAGTGGTAGGTGCCGACCGCCAACACCGCAACCTTTGCATCATTGCCGACACGAACGTCCAACTCGCCTCTTGCAAATCTTCTAGTCTCACTTAGGCCCTGCAACGATTTGCAAGTGTGAATCATCGATCCAGTATCAAATACCCATGATTCACCAGAAGATAATGCAATATTTATTTCTATAACATTTATACCTGAAGTGTAAGTCTCACTTCCCTTCTTCTTCTTCTCTTCCAAGTACTTCTTGCAGTTCCTAGACCAATGTCCCTTTACATGATAGTGGAAGCATTCATCCTCAGAAGTAGGGCCAGATTTTGCCTTAGGTGCTGGCTTTAGCTTAGAGCCCGAGGACTCACCACTGGAACTCTTTTCCTTGCCTTTACCTTTAGGTGGCGTCCAACGCTTCCTCTTTTTGTTCCCCTTTTGAATCATCATCACATGATTGAGATTTTTCTTAATGCTCTCCTCTGCTGTCTTTAGCATCCCATGCAACTCACTCAATGTTTTATCCAAGCCATTCATCTGAAAGTTCAAGATAAAAGGCTCGTAGCTCGGCGGGAGCAATTGGAGAATAACATCAGTAGCCAAGTCATGGTGAAGTTCAGAACCAAGTCTGTCCAAAGTCTCAATGTAACCAATCATTTTGATCACATGAGGACTGACCGGGCTACCTTCTGGCAGCTTGCACGCAAACAAGGACTTTGAGATATTGAACCTCTCAGTCATGACTTGGTTCTGAAACATCCCACGCAGCCCCTCGATCATGGTGTGAGCATCAGTATGCTCATACTGCTTCTGCAGATCAGGGGACATGGTGGCGAGCATCAGACAGCTGGCATCAAGTGAGTCATTGCAGTGCTTCTCATAAGCTCTGCGATCAGCAACATTTGCATTGTCAGGGAGATCATCAGGATATGGCTGCTCAAGAACATACTCCTTTTTCTCTTGCCTGAGAACAATTCTCAGGTTGCGGTACCAATCAATAAAGTTTGTTCCATTTAACTTTTCTTTCTCAAGAACAGAACGCAAGTTGAAAACGGAATTGTTACTGGCAGACATGATCCACAACATTAAAGTAAGGCAAGATTTCAGCACTAAGTTTATGTAAAGACTTTCATTAACTGATTTAACAAAAGACAACCGACTATATCTAAGTTATTTTCCCTTTAATGACATATAGTGGTTCAAGATCCATAATCACTAAAATCCTAGTGAGCTTTAGCATCACGGCTAGAAAAGTAGTGATACATGTAAGCAACAAATTGCTAATCATATCTCTATACGACTCTTGTTTGTTGGGTGGCATCCAATGCCCCGGCCCCAACCCTATGCCTTAAAGCCCAAAACTGTTTTGATAGCTTTGCTGAGTAAACCAATACTATGCTTGTGAATGTCTGACATCGACCCTATACAAAAGAGATAGCTGAGGGTACTCTACTTTGGTAAACATACCACACAACGATCAAAGTTTATAGGTGCAGCTATTGGTAAAAGGCATAAAAAAACTCAACTTTTTCCGAGGGAAGCTATTCTATCATGATTAAAACATCCACCATATGTAAAAGCATGAAAGAATAATATGATAGGAAAATAAACACCATAGGCATATAATCATATTATATTGTGAATAGTATGGCCTCTTGCATCACAATGGGCTCCATCGCCATGGCTTCAATGTGACCTCCGTTGCCATCCATCCTGTCTTTGTGGTGGTCATCATCGCCATCATGATTGAAGCCTCCATGAAAAGATACTGAGCTATTGATAGCTAGTGAAATAATTACATGAGGATTCAAGCAACACAAGTCGACACACAGGTCGTTATACAATAATGGTGCAACCTCAACCCGGTTGTGTTAACTTGCGACACGCAGGCCGCACAAATCATCACATACATCATCACATGACATTGAGGCCATACCATTCACATCATACCCTGCAAAAACGAGTTAGGCGTACGACGTGTTCTACCAAAGTAGCGCTTAGGAAGCCGCTATAGCGAGAAAGCAACGGCGGTTCCGAGTGATCGCATCTATGGAATCCTTATGAAAATCTCATCGGAGTGATCGCATCACCACAAATCCGAGTCATTCATAATGCCTCAATTTTCACTAGGTCAATCACATTGACCGTGCAACCTTTGCACTTGAGAAGACTGCATCTACACATGACCTCGATCTGTTGGTTCAATCAGCTGACTATGCACACAGTCAGTCCCTGATGGTGATTCCAGCCGGTAGGGACATGTCGTATGCACAACAGAGAAAGAACACGAACTAATCTTTTTGGTCACATGCCGCGCAATCAAGTCGCTACAGTTTTAACCCCTTATGACCAATTGATCTAATCAAACCGTGCAAAAATAATAGATCCAATCTACTACAACAACATATCACCTATATGCTAATGATCCAGACCAAAAACTACGCAAGATGGCTCTGGTACCACTGTTGGGAAACAGGTAGGCTGCGCTAGCATCACTACCGCATACACACAAGATACTTGCGAGTAGAAGATCATAGATCGTTACCACTAGACGCGCAACGCAGTGGAAGAAGTCGCGCGTCGATGTAGAGGAAGTAGTCGATCACGTCCCACGAACCGAGCTCCTCGTCCTTGATCCCAGCAGCCGATCAGCGCAGCAGTCACAGCAGCGCCTCCACGGAGTCTACACGTACGAGGATGGAACGCCGGGCGTCGGTGTGCTAGCACCGCACGCACGGCAAGGGCGGCGGCCGAGAGAGAGGAGGCGGCGGCTAGGGTGGGCGCGACTATTAGGTCATCTTGCCCCCCCTAGCCCCTCCCTCGTATATATAGGGCGTACTAATGGGCTTCTATCTCATAGGCCCATTAGTAACCATAATCCCTCTTGGATCAATATCCTCTGAGGCCTTTAAACCGTATTGTGATGATGGGCTCTTGGTCATATCACCAACACGTACGTAGTCCCCGGACGGCGCCATTCACGAAGAACATCCGTTTACTTCCAACCTAATTCTGAGATATAATACAGTAAGCCTACTGCATACGAATAAACGGCTCATTTGAGTCAAGGCTACATGTCAGATTGGAAGACAAGCTCTCTTTTGCATGTCATCCGTGGACAGGACAAGAACACATAAGTCTGCAACGGAACGACGACAGAGCGTTCGGTGATGCCTTGAACGGGGGCGCCCACAGGATTTCTTTCTAAAGCAGCAAGCCAGCAATATGAGCTACTTGCTCCTCGTGCTGCTATATCAGTTCAGTTATTTTCTTACAGGCCTTCGCCAACTCATTCCCTGACCTCATCATCGAATGATGCATGGTTCCTCATTGATGGTCATTTCAAAGCCATCATCCCTCAGAGAGAAATTTCACTCAAACCATATACCCCAACCTTAGCAACTGACGAACTGATCGTAGTACGGTCGGTAGGATTTCTTGTAACGGAACAAGCTCATCAGAGATCGAGTCATCGACTCAGCATTAATGTTGTATTTTTCTAGATTTATTTTAGGATTTAACCGACGATATGTTTTCAATGGTAGACGTGCTCGTCAACAACGAGGTGTATGTACGTGGTGACTTCATTAATCTCGACATCTGCCGAGCAAAGGTGCTCATATGGGTGAGGTTTGCGTGGATATATTCATGAGGGTGAGTGAGGGTACTTTGTGTTTCTACTGATCTTTTGCAAAAAAAAAAAAGAAAAAAAACTTAGCAGCTGGTCAAAACCTAGTCCTCTTAGCCTTAGTACCCCTAGATACTTTCTCAAGGTCCTTATTACTTATGAGATCACTTCATAATTTTCCAATCAGAACCTGAAAGGCTGAAACAAACTGTGAATTGGAGCTTTTCCGTTAATATGCTCATAAAGAACTTCCACCGGTACTATTGTGGGAGGCTAAATATAGGCATGAAATGCATGGATAAAACAAAAATGCGGCGCGCTGTCTATATGGCTTAATACTGGGAACATTGGTGCAATGCAACCAAAATGACTAAAATATGATGATGCATGTGGAATCAAGTATCTAACATAATCAAGTACCTTTGCCAAAACAAACCAGAATTTGTTGCGAAAATGCAACAACATTGCTCATGTTTAGGAGGCGATCATCATTTAAGTGGCGAAATATGAGCTTATCAAACTATAGCCGCCCTCGTAAAATGCACCAAGTTAAACTAATTGTTGATCCGTTCTGATAAAAGCATTTATATTTACTTTGAATCAGTTAGAGTAAAATGCAGAAATTTGGCAGATGTATCCATGGACCTTATCTGTTTGACACAAAGATTCAGATAAATGAAGACCCAAAAGAAAATTTACGAACCTCCTCTGAACCTCGGCCACCTGCAAGCAATTGATGTATGAATATATAAAAGTAAAGTAGGAGGAAAAGAAGGGAGGCACACGGAAAAATATTAAAAGTCAGCTGGGGACAGCCTTCCTACCCTCTTTCATGCTCCTTCCTTTCTCACATTGAAGTACGCATGGCCCGTTATTGTTACTGATGTATGATGTCTGTTAGTGTGCAGGAGGAGAGGAGGAAGAATGAAGGAAGCCCAGGAAAGCTCCATCTCAACTCTCTCCACCAAACGCTTCTTGGTAGGAGAATTGGCACTAAAGCTTCCCCTTGCCTTACACCTTTAACTACAACAGTGACGATTACCTTATCATGAGAATGTGAGATCAGACGGGGAGGTTTGGGGAGGAGACGCGGTTAGTTGCTGCAGAGGTGCTTGTGGGGATCATGAAGATGAGGCTAGTATTGGCCATCGCCATTCTTGCCACCGCCACTGCAGCAGCGCTCTTCCTTGGGTCCGAGGCGCAGGAGTCGAAGCAGGATCACCATACAGAGAGGATCTCAGGTGCGGGGGCGGGCTTTCTTTTCCTTGTGCTATTTCTTTCGCGCTTTTCATCTTGGCTAAATGCTGTGATGCACCTCCTGTATACTTCATTACTTACTTCTGCAAAGAGTAAACCTCCACTGCTTTAGGATGACATTAGTAAGAGAAAATGTTTGCGTTCACTTGTTCAGTAGTAACACGCGTAAACTGAAAGACAAAAAACAAATACTGTTTTTTCTTAGGAAATGTAGGTGTTGGCTATCTGCGATAAAGAAGACCTGAAGGCAATATATAGGCTACAAATGAACAAAAAGCATTTGAGATCTTCAAGTTTCTGGTGATGTGCAAATTTCAAATTTACATTAGGAGAAGTTTCGACCCTTAAATACATCCTTTCTATATAAGATATCTGGGGAGCAATACATCATATTTGTCTCTGAAACTTCTACTAATGTTCTCTGTACAATTTAGTTGTGAACTATGCATATAGATTTAATGTTAGCTTATGTTGCACGACTTTGGAGCACATTAATAAATCAGGACACCTGTTGATAATTCAGCTCATATCCTGTAGTTGTGTTGTCCATCAGCATGTCCCTTCTCCATGAAAGGTCTTCCGACAAAGCCAGTACTAGAAGAGAAAAACGAAATATGAACTATTATAAGATGGAATTATTCATTTGTGGATAAAGATAAACATGATAGCTGAATTCATGTCAAGATTAGATTTGAGCGGAAGCCTGCTTAACTAGTAGGTGGAGTAGTGGGGTCATACGGCTCTACCATCTCCAACAACCCAAATCAGAACCTTTAAGTTATTAGTACTAGTATATAGCAAGTGCTGAGCACTCTAGAATTTCATCATCCTTAGAGTTAGAACATTTAAAAATCACAAAGTTGATTGGTTAGGAGGTTGCGGGCTTTACGGACATCAAATCGACAACGTCCAGACTGTTATTACACTACGAATGAATTCTAAAATTTAGCAATTAACCTCCAGTTAACTGTGCAATCAAATCAAAATTCAAGTAGAGGAGTCTAGGGAAACACTAAAAACCATCACATCGGTGTACCCAGACAAGCATTGAAGTTATACTAGATCTCAGGATGTCATGACTCATGAGAACTTGAACTAAAGCAGAAACCTCTCGATGCTCGAAAACCCTGTCGCCATGGCCCATGGCCAACTCCGTTTCCTAGCCCCGTACGGTGGTGCCAGCGCGGAGCGCCCACGCCCCCACGCTCGTCGGCGCAACGACTGACGGCGGAGGTGTCGTGGCAGGGGGAAGCCGCGAGGAGGTGGCGGCGGACGCGCTGTGTGTTTGTCCGTGTCCGGCCTGTGGATTCCTCTTTGTCGAAAATTAGATTGGTTGTTTACCTTCACTCGGATGTGCTCATTCGATCAATGTGCAGCAGGAGGTCGTCCCAACCATATTGATTGTTTGGAAATGTGAATTTCTAAAGAAATTGTATAATTCCTGCAAAAATCCCATATATATCACGCGTTTCAAACCATTTGAGGACCCAAATCTGCACAACTGCTAAAAGATATATACTGGCCTTGACCATATCTGTACTGTACTGTACCCCACGAAATGCAGGCAGCGCCGGTGATGTTTTGGAAGACGACCCCGTCGGCCGGCTCAAGGTCTACGTCTACGACCTCCCTGCCAAATACAACACGGAGCTGGTGGAGAAGGACCCGCGGTGCCTGACGCACATGTTCGCGGCGGAGGTGTTCGTGCACCGTTCCCTCCTCTCCAGCGCCGTCCGCACCCTGGACCCCGACGAGGCCGACTGGTTCTTCGCGCCCGTGTACACCACCTGCGACCTCACCGCCTCGGGCCACCCGATGCCCTTCGACTCCCCGCGCATGATGCGCGCCGCCATCCGCCTCATCGCCGCCCGCTGGCCCTACTGGAACCGCTCCGAGGGCGCCGACCACTTCTTCGTCGCGCCCCACGACTTCGGTGCCTGCTTCCACTTCAAGGAGGAGCGCGCCGTGGCCCGCGGCATCCTCCCCTTGCTCCGCCGCGCCACGCTGGTCCAGACGTTCGGGCAGCGGCGGCACCCGTGCCTCAAGGACGGGTCCATCACCGTGCCGCCCTACGCGCCGCCGCGGCGGATGGAGGCGCGGCTGCTGCCCCCCGGGACGCCGCGCTCGGTGTTCGCCTACTTCCGCGGCCTCTTCTACGACGCCGGCAACGACCCCGAGGGCGGGTACTACGCGCGGGGCGCCCGCGCGTCGGTGTGGGAGAACTTCAGGAGCAGCCCGCTGTTCGACATCTCGGCGGAGCGGCCGGCGGCGTACTACGAGGACATGCAGCGGGCGGTGTTCTGCCTGTGCCCGCTGGGGTGGGCGCCGTGGAGCCCGCGGCTGGTGGAGGCGGTGGTGTTCGGGTGCATCCCCGTGGTCATCGCCGACGACATCGTGCTGCCCTTCGCGGACGCCATCCCGTGGGAGGAGATCGGGGTGTTCGTCGCCGAGGAGGACGTCCCGAGGCTGGACACCATCCTCACGTCCATCCCGGTGGAGGAGGTGCTGAGGAAGCAGCGGCTGCTGGCCAGCCCGGCCATGAAGCGGGCCGTGCTGTTCCAGCAGCCGTCGCAGCCAGGGGACGCGTTCCACCAGATACTCAACGGGCTCGCGCGCAAGCTCCCGCACGGCGACGGTGTCTTCTTGAGGCCCGGGCAGACGGTCCTCAACTGGACGGCTGGTCCACCGGGGGACCTCAAGCCGTGGTAGCTGGTAGAGTGGTACAAATTGTCATGGCTGAATCTGAATTGGTGCCCATCAGCCAAATGTACATTTTCTTCTGTCTTCTTCCACCAGTGACGATAGCTGTTAACTGTGATACGTACGTATATCTACAGGCGTTTCTAGGATTTGTCCAGAATATGTGAATATCATATCCAAAATATACTCATTTGTAGTCTAACACAATTAAATTTTCTATTTTATTATTTTTATGTGATTTACTATGATTTTTAAAAATTGTTTTAGGGAGTAATTTGACCGGTTTTGAAAAGTTCAGAGGGTGATATAGACCGTTTATTAGATTAGGGGGTTACGTAATCCAACCCTCGTAGGTGAGGGGATGATATAGACTTTTTCCTTTAAATTATCCTCCAAACCTTATCCAATAGAAGTAGTATGTTTGTGCTTGCCTGCGATTAGAGCATTTGTCCAAGTAACAGCAAGCCGTTTGACCGGTTTCCTGATCAAAATTCAATAGGCTATGATTTTCTATTACTTTCCACAGATTCTATTACAGGCACCATCTAACTACACATTCATCGGAAAAGCAAGTCATTGTCATTTCCAGCTAACAGATGGAGGCCTTTTCTTTTTGTTTCTTTTTTTAGGGCATAACAGCTGCAAGCTTTTTAGCGCCAACTCCTCAGTCGACAGAATTTTTTAAATTAACACAAATACAACATTCAGAACGTTTGCTGATGCCATGGTGAGCTCAAAGCATCCTATCAACCGGGCTGCCACTGTGGAAATCCAAATGCATTTCCACATTGGCACAATCAGACGAGGGCGCTAATTTATACAGTTTTCTTATGCTGAAACAACAAACAAGAATCTATCAAATGAGCGTGCAATGTATAGCTCTAGCTTTGACGGAAAACTACGTGGGTACAACCTCGCCAAGCGAGGGAGTTGCATCATCATCAGGCAACTCGGCGTTCTTTGCTGGTGCTTGGCTCTTGTCATCATCATCCTGGAACCCCTGCTTATAGAGGTCATAGTTGGTTGGCTCCACTGCCTTGAAAGGACGTTCTCCTAGTACCCTAGTAAGGTCGTCCTGGTGGAGGACTTCCTTCTCGAGCAGCAATTCTGCAATTTGGGCTACTTGCTCCTTGTGCTCTGTTATCAGTTCAACTGTTTTCTTATAGGCCTTGCCAACCCATTCCCTGACCTCATCATCGATTATGGACGCCGTTTGGTTGCTGTAAGGTTTGGTCATTTCAAAGCCATCATCCCTCTGAGGGAAGGATAGAAGCCCAACCTTTTCACTAAAACCATACACAGCAACCTGTGCATATGTCATTTTTGTAACTTTCTCCAGGTCATTCTGAGCACCAGTTGAGATTTTCCCAATCAAAACCTGAAATAAAGCTCAATCAGCGTCTTTCAACTAATATGCTTACGAAGAATATCCAGTCATAATATTGTGAAAGATTTTGTATAGATCTATGAGAATAAATGGATATCCCAACGTAAAACATTGGATCAAAGGGAATTGATTATTTTTTGCATGTCCCAAGTTTTTCTTTTGCAGTAACAACTTGAGATTTTATACAACACTTAGAAGGCAACCAATTTGATAAATGAAATGATCTCATTGTGGATATCACATGGGTAAAAGAGATGATGGAAACGTCTTCTCGTTCACATAAAATGTAGTCAAAAGTCTTATATGGACATATGGTGCAGTATCTTGATTTACCAAATCAATAGAATTTCTACTAAAATGTGACAGCCATATTGACACAAGGTGATCATAATTTAAGTGGTATATAATAATATCAAGGAAGCAGACTATAATTAATGTCACTGTCGAATGTAGGAAGTTAAAAATAACGACTCATTCTACTCAAGTCCTACAGTGGCTTGAATTGGTTAGAGTCTAGACCATAACGATTTGAAAAAAAAATATATCCATGAATCCTGGCTATTTAACATGAAACATCAGCAAAAGTAAAGACATGAAAAAAAATTGTACCTGTTCTGCAGCACGGCCACCTAATGTCATGCATGTCATATCAAAAAGCTGCTCTTTTGTCATCAAAAGATTTTCATTTGGGACGTATTGTGCAAAGCCTAAAGCAGCTGTTCCACGAGGAACAATTGTAACTTTTAGAAGAGGCTCTGCATGCTCCAAGAACCATCCAGCAACAGCATGTCCAGATTCATGGTAAGCAACAGTACGCCGCTCTAGTTTGCTAATGACCTGCAAAAGGACTAACATGCTCAGAGTCCAGAATAAGGAATAAAAATACTGCATGTACAAAAAACATTACATAAGAAATAAGGCTTGCCAAGTTAATTGGGATCCAAAACGTATAGATCGAAACAAATCTCACAAATCAGCCTCATAGGTAAAGGTGTCACAATACCGATAGTCACGTTACCTTGTTTTTCTTCTCCAACCCACCAATAATCCTATCAATTGCAGAGTCAAAATGCTCCATTGTAATCTGAGTTTGCTCATTTCTTGCAGCAATTAAAGCAGCTTCATTACAAACATTGGCAATGTCAGCTCCAGCAAACCCAGGTGTCAAAGCGGCTAGCCTTTGTGAATAAAATGACGGTTCATTGTCCAGCTTAAGTTTTTTAAGATAGATGCGGAATATCTGTTCACGGCCCTTTATATCTGGCTTGTCAATAGTTATCTGGCGATCAAACCTTCCTGGCCTTAATAATGCCTTATCCAGGATGTCAGGTCTATTTGTCCCAGCAAGAACAACAACACCAGCAGTTGTTCCAAATCCATCCATCTCTACAAGCAGCTGGTTCAAAGTACTCTCACGTTCATCATTTGAACCCGAAAAACCTCCACGTCCTCTTGCACGACCAATAGCATCAATTTCATCAATAAATACAATACTAGGAGCACACTGCCGAGCTTCTTGGAACAAGTTCCGTACCCTAGATGGTCCAACGCCAACAAACATTTCCATGAAATCTGAACCAGAAATAGACAAAAAGGGCACACCGGACTCTCCTGCAGTAGCTTTGGCAAGAAGAGTCTTCCCTGTCCCAGGAGGGCCTACAAGCAGAGCACCTTTTGGTATTTTGGCTCCCAACTCTTCATACTTCTTGGGGTTTTTAAGGAAATGCACAAACTCCATTATTTCTTGTTTAGCCTCATCACAACCCGCTACATCCTTAAAAAACACCTGGAACAACAGAAAAGCAGATGTTATTGAAAAGATACATACAAGAATTTCACCAAGTTTGAATTTTTTTTCTCAAGAAAATGGTAAATCAAGCTAATCAAAACTAATCAACTGGAGTTATCACTCAAGAATTAGCCTGTGCACGAGAAAACATTTCGGCTAGATTTTTTTCATTGTCACCTTCAAATTTAGAGCTATGCGAAACAATTAAAGATCGACAGAAGAAAAGAAATAACACACCTTATTCTTGGAATTTTTATCCATCTTTGTCACAGTAGCTTTTCCAATGTTGAAAATACCACCTCTTCCCTTCCCAGGACCACCTCCAATATTGAAACCACTCTGCATCTTTTTCCCCATAAAATATATCAGTCCAACAAGAAACACTGTTGGGGCAAACCTCATAACTTCTTGGAACCAATTTACTTCAGCAACATAAGTTACTGGGACAAAATCATGTGGATCTATTCCCATAGCTTCCTGGGCTTCCTCTAACTTCTCTTCAAAGGAATCAACGCTACCAATATTGAAGTAATACTTGCATCTGCTGGGAGCAGGCCTGATTGGAACATCACTGGTAGAAATATGGGTATCACTATTTTGACCTTGGCTCTTTGGATGTGGTGAATTCCTGATGTAGACCTTTGCCACTGATTTATTTGAAACAACAATGCGATCAACTAAACCAGGTTCCAGTAACTTGTTCTTGAACTCTTGAAAGCTTATCTGCAGATATTTGATACAATAGATTAGTGAACCATTAAACTATAATGTGTAATATCCATACACCTAAAAGGGAACAGATATGCCTATCATGAAATGTAGTCTGACAAAGATACCAATTGCCCAAGATGATGAGTTCTGTACATTTCTTTCACATTAGGTTAGTAAACAAAACCTCAGAGTACAAAGGGAATGATAGCCAACTACCAATTCTCCCAAGCAGGACATTAAGTTAGATATTCCAGCGCAAGTGGATCAGAGGAAGAACTTCAAGTCAGAAAAATAAATCACACAAAGGCAATTCTGCAATAGCATATTGTCTATAAAGACTTCAGCTCTCCCTCATTTATACAGATGTCTCATTAGCAATCAGTGTAGGCATAGAAACCATGTAAGTGGAAAGTGATGGTACTCCGGTTACTATTTCTCATGTCCACCATAAAAAATCATATTTATATGTATCATGTAATGCTAGCTAACTAATATTGGATCGGAGAGCACAAGACCATAGTGTTAACTACAGTGTTTAACCTTTTAAAATCATTCCGGTGGCGATAGTCTTTTTCCTCCATTTCGGCTGAAGTTTTCAGGACAAACTAATTATGCAAGTGTGAACTGAACAAACAAACATGTACCAGTTCATATGGAACTAAACATAGCTTACCAGAAGAAGGAACAAATGAAACTAACTACTTGCAGAATTATTTCCACCAGAGTTAACAACGTAGGGAACTAAACTCACCTCCTTCTGGTCTGCCGTGCTGGATGACATGGATGAGAGCATCAGGCCAAGGATCAATAGAGGTGCAAGGAAATTCTGCAGCTGTTTCATAGCAGTCTCCTGGAAATTCCATCCCTCATCTGTATTGGATTCCTCTGCAATCGCAATCACATCAAAAGTGAAATAGTTAGAACTCACGTCACAAAACTACAAACTAAAGCGCAGTGTGCATAAACCAACTATCCATTTCCACCCACAAGCCATTTCTAATTGGTATAATTATTCACCACCGCAGTTGCAGCAAACGGAAATCCATAATCACATGCCAGTTGCACATCTTGTTGGTCATATATTCCCTACTTCCATCTGTTGGTCAAAAGCTATAATATTTTTGAAGTATCTTGGTACATCCATAACACGGCTACCCTCCTCTACACGAACAAGATAAGCATGAGGGGAAACTTACGCTTTGATTCTGACTTATTACTCCCATCTCCTTTCGGCGCCTCCTTCTTGCCCTTCGGGTAGTAGTTCTCGTAATCTAACATCAGAAGAAGCGCAACCCTTTTATTTAGAGCCAGAAGAGCCACCAAACCCAATGAAAACAGCATAAAAAGAAAAGAGGAACGCACTCTTCTTGGACTCGTCCGAGAAGAGCCGCCGGAACTGCGGGCTGGCGAGGAGGTATCTCCAGTCCACGGCCTTGCCCGCGGCGGGCCTCCCAAGACCCGCCGCCGATGCCGCAGTCAGGTATCCCCGGACAAATCCTAACCCGCCGCCCTCCCCGCCAGGGACCGGCGGCGGAAGCGGCGGCGCGGGCGTCGACCGGACCCCACCGAGCTGGAGACCCTAAAAGCAACACCGAAAGGTCCGTCAGAGCTCCGCCCCACACCGGGACGCCGGCGGATGCGCGCGAGAGGATAGGGTCCGAGGAGGGAGGGGGAAGGGAGGGGGGAGGGGAGACTCGCCTGGCGCGGGCGGGAGGAGCGCGCGGACCGGCCGAGGGCGCGGGCGAGGGAGGCGAGCGTCATGTCGGCCGCGGCGGCGCCGTGCGCATGGGGGTGGGGGCGGCGGAGGGGCCGGGCCGTCCGGATCCGCGCGATGGGGGGAGTCGCGTCGAGTAGAGAGAGAGATGCGTTCTGTTCCGAGATTTTTTGGTGTGCCCGCGTCGTCTGCTCTGAGGAGGAGGGCTCGCCGCGGCGGCGAGTGGGCGTGCGGGGGGCAAATAGCCGAGGCGGCGCGGCGCGACCGTGGTTTGGGGTGCGGGCGGGCCGGCGGCGCTCACGGGATCGGGTGAGTTTTGGGACGCCGTTTCGTGGTTTCCACCGCGTTTACGAGCAGGGGGAGGTGGAGCGGAGATCAGTTCGCGTTGACGGCCTGGACTGGGAGGGCCGGAGGGGTCGGTACCTACCTTGTCCTTTGTTGGATCTGGGTGAAGTTGGGATGTGGCGATTATCAAACGTTCACGGAGCAATTTCCGTCGCTGAGAAGAAAAAACTGAAGATGTGCTGAATTTGATTTGAATTTTTTTGCTGATGAAATGTGCGATGAAGACTGTAAATTCAGTGTGGAAAATGTGTGTTTCCGAGAGTACGGGATGTAGGCTTGGTCAGGCTTGCAACACGAGGACAAGTTGTGACCTGAAAACGGCTGTCGGTTGGCTCATCGCGGTCCACGACTCTCTTGCTCCCCGCACCGATCTTGTTTCCCAAGAAAGGAAGGAGCGCTGCTGGATTTCTTAAAGCAGAAAAGGGCAACGAAGATGACTGGCAACTTGCGACTTTGCGAGGATGAGGGAAAAGGAGATAGCGAAGCAGTGACGTCAACGCATGTGCCATTTGGGCTTTGGACTGTTTGATGAGGAATCGAGGATCATCGGTCACGCCGACAACGTTGTGCACTCGTGCGCATTCTGGACGAGCGAATTTGATATTCGGAGCGAATTTGATAGATCTGAATTTGACAATATGTTTTTTTTTGCATCATTTGACAGCATAAATTTGAGACATCCAAGTTCGACAGCATCAATGTGAGTTACACATACATTTTTGTTTTCAATGAAAATTTGATAATCCAAACTACGTTTCACGTGAAATTTTACAATGCACATGCGTCCATTATTGGTGGTCCAATATACATCCTTCATCATCTTCAGTGGCTTTGACCAAGAGAATATAGGGCCAAGAGAATACCTCTGTGTGTTTCTGTTTTTGTATCAACATAGGGCCAAGAAATATAATATAAGCTCCTTGACCCATCCATTTTGGATTATTCCCTACTATATCTCCAAATTTGGCACCATTTTTCCATATGTATCATCTCCGTAACAGTTCTCTTCTATGGCTTCACGACCCTAAGTAGTTTCTTTCCTGCTATCAATGTTGCTGCTATTGTGTCATGGTTCTCCTTTTCCTTTTTGCCCTTCTATGGGGGCACTTAATACATGCACAAATTATTATGCGGCCTAGCATTTCCCTAGTATGGTAAGGTTTTATTGATCTCACATCATAACTATAAAGAATCAGTGTGGTGACGGTGACGAGCAGAGGCAAAGCTAGACCCAAGATCATCCTGATGCATCGCCTTTTTGTCAATTCTTTACTGATTCTATTATTTTCAAGTAATACTCCACTAGATAGATTTAGATTTTTGCTTGGACCTTGGTGTATGTGCACCAGACAAGGTGTACATGGCGGCGCCCTGGTGACGATAGGGGAGTGAATGGAACACGATAAAAAATCTTTTGAAAAAACCAACATGAATCCCAAATATTCCAATGAGTATCTCTTCTAGCAATGGCAAAGATTACATTGTCACAATAGACCTATTGACCCTACAAAAGATGAATAAATCTTATAATTAAAGAAGGATCAAACACAAAAGTACTGAGGCAATAACAAGCTTGAAAAGATCGTAATTGTCACTTAGAATGAGTGAGTAGGTGAATCTGCCATTTACAAAACCTCAAACAAGATCAGTTCAAAAAACTAACCAGAAAGGTTTCTAAAACTGGATAGTTTTGCTGAGAGGAAGTTACCGACAGTTAACTGTAGAGCGCCGTTATTTCTGAGTGTCTTAGGCAATTTCAAGAACGCTCGGCCATTGTTACGATTCTAGTAGTGAAATAGCCCCTCTACGAGTTCTAGCATAAACCAAAATTATAGATATACTTTTGTAGATGTTTTCCATCATGCTCACATAGCCCCTGCACATAAGACAAGCACACCAAATAGATCAAAGTGGAAGCACAAATAAATCCTATAAACGAACAAGTGAGGCATGAAAATGCAAGAAGTTGCTTCCCAAAGTTTAGATTCACAAAAGTGAATCTTACATCTCCGTTTAGGAAGCTCCTTAGGAGGGAGTCATTTTCAACTCCCTTCTAATAAGGCAGGTGTCTCTCAACCATTTTCCTCGATTCTAGTGACAACCTTTTCCCTTGTTGAGACAAGATCGGATCCCTCACAAACTTGAGACTGCTCACCACAACTTGGGTGCTAGTCGGACACACCTAGCCATGTAGGAGGCTTCGCCTTCAAGAGTAACAAATGCTTAATGAGTTTCCTTGATGTAACCACAACTACTCAAGATACAAACACACTCTCCAATAATCTCTAAAGCTCACACACAATCTCTCCGTCTCTCAACCAACTCAAAAGATTTCAACTAAATCAAGCAAACAAAAGGACGTTGGGGAGAGCTTTCTTGTTGCTAGAAGAAGTTTTGTGACACTCAAGAATAACAAAGAAACAATAGCCCCCAATGAAGAGGATCAATGGTATAAATACCCACCCACTAAAACTAATCCGCGCTGGTTTGTCAAACTGTAGGCCGGTTTTCAAACCTATATAGCCAATAGACCTATCACACAAAAAACAGACAGGCCCGGTTTCCAAAACTGGACATGTTAGTTTTGATCCAGTCATCGAGGTTTCTCTCTTGACTATCTCGTTTCGGTTGACCTATGAGGACATTTAGTGTGTCAAACAACTAATGTTGGCCTTTTGATAGAAGGACATACTTATACTCAAGATTACATATGAACAAAGAATCAACCACTTAAGTTGATATATCTTCATAAATGCTATACTTGATCAATATTAACTTTAATTGCTTCCAACATTACAAATCTGCTGAGCACATCCATCTTGAGTTAGTGACTTAGACTCTTCCAAAGTGTATAATCATCATGCCAATATCTATTTATAAGCCACTCCACGTATAATCCATAAAAAATTTGATGTATTGCATTATTTCACTTGGGCTTTGATTTGTTTGTCAAAATCAAACCAAGTGCTAGCTTTCTTTACCCTAGCAAAGTTCTTCCGCCACGAGACGACTTTTGCTCTTATCCTTGCTTAGTTCCTTGTTGCTAGTCGTAAGTCGGTCCCTTCATCCATATTGCTAACTTTAAATTTAGCTTTACTTTACATTACAATAAATACCAACTTAATTCCATGTATTGAAATAATCCTTGAATGAATACATCAGCAATTTATTCCCAAGTACGTGACTTGTCTATAAGCTTTTTCATCAACTTATATCAACAAATATGCATAGAACTATGTCTTTTGATATTGCACACTACCTAGGACCAAATTCAAAGAAATCTCAATTTCTTCATTTTAATGTGCTCCACAGTCTTTCAGTGAGCCTTTAATTGATATGACCATTAAATCTTCATAAATGCATGTTTACTTTTATTAGAACCGTTAGCTTGTCATTGTTCACATTTTAACCAGTAGGATCACACATACTTGCTTGCTTATCGTTATAAGCATCATAAATCATGTATTCTTATATATAGATATATCTTATATATTACATAAGACTAAATCCATGCTCAAGCTTTGGCAAACAAGTTAGTTAATTAATCGGTATGCCATTCGTTACACCAAAATACATAAAGTGTCTGGATGCACTTTCAAAGCTCCAACAGATGGGCTGGTCCAAATATTCAAAAGGGGTTGAAACATTTGACGTACACCAAACACCGAAACCCAGAAACTTTGATAAGCGCTTTGGGGAAGGTTCCTTGGTTGAATTTATTGGATACTTGATAGTTTGTCTGATACTCTGGTGGATCAAAAACTCCAAATCATGATTTGATAAATGACTATTGCCTTGAATTTGCTGGATAGCCCAATGGAGCCTAGAAAAATATACAGAAAATTAGATTAGTGGATCAAAGTTGTACCAAATGAATTTTAAATCTCCCAAATTTTAACCATAGAATTGCACAGATATGGTGAGTCTTTGCCCGAAAAATATGTTTAAAAGATCAATAATTCACCACAACATTTGGGAAGTAACTAGAAAAAGAATCAAAACATAAAAACAATCTCAAAGCTCCAATCTTCAAAATCCAATCAAATGTGGTCCAAATCAACGAAACTTTAGCTGTAGCTTCTCCAACCTATGGTGAATATCTAAACAAAAGATCTTCTTTAAATGATCAACATTTTACTATTGATTTCGCGAATTTATCAAGGAAAAAAGTAGCGGGGATTTTCAAGAAAACTCAAAATATGAGACACTTGCGCATGGATTTGTTAAGAGATTGTACTATGTGCTCTTGCACATGACCTGACACCAATTTGCCCCGAGAAAAACACATAGAATTGATGTTAATCACGAGACTGCTAGTTCGCCCCGGATAGAAGGATGAACGATCTTGCACGAAATTGATCTAGAATTGCTCCAAAATGTTCTATTACAAACAACTTCTAGTATAATCAAAGCATTGATGCGAAAAATTTCAAGTCAAAGAGCTTCTTCCCTTTCCCTCTCAAATCCTCGCCTAGCTTATAAACCACACAAATGAAATGTGAGCGATTTGTCCCCAAAGGGATAGCCACTCCCAAACAGTAGCTACTCCACGCACACATAATGGTGCCAAGAGAAAGATCAAAATACCTTTATATAAAGCATGCAATCCAAATACCCTGAGGGGAAAAACCTTTCAATAGTTTGTTGGTGCATCAGATGAACACCATGTCTTCACCACTCCGCGTCGCCTCAGAACGTATGCTTCGTGATGACACTACATGTCCTCTCACCCCTCGGTTTTACGTAGTATATATGATACAAACTAGAAAACCAACTGACACATGTATACTCACACACTGCTCTAGAATTTGGTCAGGCATCCATGTCCTCCAACGTGAGCCATGCACGGTGCATGCATATGTTTGATTTTGGTCAGAACAGTTTGATGTCATGTACTATATGCTAGCTGAATTTCTTACGCTTTTATAACCTAGCTAGCTCATTTCTTAAGATGCACTACTGTAATTAAGGTTGCTTTCTAGAACTTCATTATGCATGCTCTCGCAAATGAAGTGTAGCTGTCCACGCTGCAGGCCGGCCGGTGCCGAGTATCTCTCTTCTCGTTCTTTATCTGAATGATGGCAACTTCGATCACTCCAGCGCTCATGTCAGTTATAAGGCTTTCCATGAACAGCATGCGGACGGAGAAGGGTATGATCTGAGCTGATGGCAACTCAACACTGACCGAGATTGTAGTTTAGTGGAGTACTGACTAGGTTCCGGCCGTAAAAAGGCTTGGGACTGACGCCTGAACTGTCGAGTTGGTTAGCTCGATCATCGATGCTCTGGCGGATGAGATGGAGATCTTACATGAGCATGCATGATATGTCCGCTAGAAGTGTAGCGCAAGTGCCCAACCGCTCCCTCCATGACTCCAAACGCCGCCGTCCGAAACCACGAGACCGACGAGGCTGGCCGGCGTGAGGCTGTGGCTTTGGTATAGCCTGCCGAGACGATGCTTCGGCTTCAAGCCACCCAGATCGATCGGATCGTTGGCAAACCAGCCGGCCGGTCGGCTGGCCAGCGGCGGTTTACGTTGCAACTAACTGGAGAGTAATCTTTATCACATCGTAACCGACGACGTTGAATCTTTTGCCGGCCTAGCTACGTGCAAATCCCAGTTCTGCACCAGAAAAGTCGTTTGATTCTTTTATTATTTCCTTGCCTGAATTGGAGTCGTGGTGTCTGTTTCGATGTTCAGGGAAACATCTCGCTTAGAATTGTCAACCTAACACTACATGATATCAAAGATTTTTTTTTTAGTTTTACTTTTTAAATGCCAGGGTACTTCTTCACAATTCTTTGCCGTAAAGGATGAAGCGGTAGAGCCCTATAACAGGATCCTGTTCAAGTAAGGTCGTTACTTCCTCAGAATTCTTATCAAGTCGTTGAGCGTTTTTTACTCTGTTTGAATATTCCCCGAGAGGAAAAGCAAATTAGCAACCGAGAATCCCAACCAAATATAATCGTCCACTTGATAAATAACTCTTTAGAGATTGCCTCAATTAGGAATTAAATAATACTAATAACTGTTGGCCATTGCGGAAAAAACACTCGAGGCATCATGGTTTTGGATTTTTGGTGTGAAAACATTTTGTTTTTGCAAAAGAGTAATACAGACGCAGACGCTCACAATACACACACTCTCACCCCTATGACTATACGCACACAAACCATACCCCTATGAGCATCTCTGAAAAACTGAAACAATAGATATCGAGATTGATGAAGTCACAACACGTGCCTCGCGGGGACACTCGCCTATTACTGAAAGAATAGTGTTAGTTAAATCTTAAAATAAATTCAGAAAAATACAACACCTCTCGAACCTAGGTGGACACAGGTTCAACTGATCTATGATTCTTTTCGAACCAAAAGAGTTCCTAACATGTTTAGAAAAACTATTTATTAGTGTGAAAGAAACAAATCATATAGAGGATCGACCAAATTCATTTGTTTCATTTCCTTCTTTTTTTGTTTGGGAATTCACGCTTATGAGAAGAAGACTTTTTTTCATGTAAATTATTCATATCACAGAATTCTCAGAAAAAACGGAACTGTGGCACCAAAGTTTTTTGCATTTGGTCAATATATGAGGGAAAACATTTTTGCATGTTAGTTTTTCACATCATAAAAATGCTTTTAAAAAGTATGAATCGCCGCACCAATGGACTAAATATGTCACCAAACATCCCTTGCTAGATACTTTTGTGAATATATATTCTAGTAAGCATGCATCTGGAGAGAGAAGGGTTCTCTCACCTTAAAGCAATAATAGATGTAGTGTTGATTCAGATGTGTACTAGTTGTTGGTCCCCTAACCTCCATGGCCTCCCTTGGCTCCCAAGACAGAGCAGGCAGGCATAATGAAACCTTTTCACGGGGGCCCAGCTGCCAAAAAAAGGATTTTTCAGATCACTAGGAGGCACGCATATCCAATCTGGCAATAACAAAAAAGCAGGAAGCTCCACGGCAACAACTTCACGGCTCCAATCCAATGAAACAACAACCCAGCACCACATACAGATATTTCTATTTTTTAATTTTCTCTCTCTGTTGTATTCCAACAGTGATTCTAATCAATCTTGCTTTGACAAATGCCATGGGACAAAGATAAATAATTTGACGAAAGCTGCGTAGAGAAACGACATGGATTTGACCCTGGGGGGCCATGGTTAACTTGAGAAGTTCACAAAGAAAGCTGCATGCAGATTGCAGATTGGTGTGGTGCATGCAGCTGCCAGCGGCCCGCAGGGAGGGGAGGAAACTAGCATGGCTTGTTTTTGATCTAATGAGCTTAGTCCCTTAAATAAATAACAATTAGAGGTAGTAAATATAAATTAATTTTAAAACTAATTGCATAAGTCACGTGGCTCGTTTCGATCAAGGGGCTAATTAGTTCCTTAAATAAATAATAATTAGAAGTATTAAACATAAATTAATTTTAAAACTAATTGTATAAGTCATGGATATTTCGCGAGACGAAACTAACAAGCCTAATTAGCCTATAATTAGTACATAATTATCATATATTTACTGTAGCATTACATTATCTAATCATAGACTAATTAGGCTTAATAGATTCGTCTCGTAGATTAGCCCTAATTTATGTAATAAGCTTTTTTAATTAATCTATATTTAATACTTCTAATTAACATCCTTACATCCGATGTGATAGACTAAACTTGAGTAGGTGGCATCCAAACACCCCTAAAGCGTGGAAAAGCGACCATAAAGAGATGGCTTTGGCACGGGCGCTGGAGGTCCCGTAAAGCTTTCACATGTTCAGTTCAGAGGTGATACTCCACCATATTACATGCATTATTATCGGGGCACAGCACAATTATGAGACTATCATGTGAATTTTCAATGACCCGTGGCATGCAACAGGGCGAGTCCTGGAATTGTTTGCCCACATTCGAAACATTGCAGGGGTAATGCTCCGTGCACATTGACCCACCTGGTCGATCACCTTTGCCTGCAATGAATAATATGCTGATTTCAGTACTCTTTCTGTTCAAGAATACAGGACATTCTTTTGCCGTGATTTGGTATCCAAAGTTATACTCCCTCAGATCAGGTCACAAATGAATGATGACAATCTGGTCTTCAAAATATAATTTTCATCACTAATTTCGTTATAATTTATATGTTTGTAACATACAGCAAATGTACTACTATCATGAAATTATTTTTTAAAACAAATCTACTCCTTTAGTTTTGAAATATTCAAACCTCAAAACATCACTTGCTTGTGACTTGAGAGTATTTTTTATCATAACCTTTATTATCTTTATTATATGGCTCATGACCCTCAAATTGGCATTATACGGAAGTACATAACTAATCTAGTGTTGAAACATCTTTCGATTTAGATATAGTTTTATTTTATAGTTTCTATACACAAAATTAACGTACTTAGAATGCCTATGCTGGTGTGACATTACCTCGCGATGTGTAACAACTTTATTTTTCTTAATACAAAGATACACGACTCTCGTGCATATTTAAAAAAAAAGGCATACTTAGAATGCGAGTAACCATTGATCAAGATATACAATTTATAACCTTCTAAAGTAAAATACACCTTGTGATTTTGAGAGGAGGGAGTTGAGTACTCGTATAAACAGCACTAGCTAGTAGTTTAGGCATTACTGACACTCGGTGAGCCAACTAATTAACCAACTTATCTTGTAGTAACAAACTAACAGTATTGCGTGAGCTCAGCGTTTCTAGCTCATTATTTTACCTACAAGCTTAACTGAAACTCTACGCACCTCTACGTGAAAACGATATCGATATTTCCAGGGCATGCCTGCGCTTTGGTGAGAGCTAGCACAGCACAGTAAACATAGGCACACGCAGCTTAAACATATTCCTCTCCAAGCGTTCCTGATATGATCAATGTTTCTAAATCTATTATATTAATACAATAGTGTTAAAAGGAGCCACCACGTTCGCTGAGAGGGCCAAGAAATTTCCACGTTAATCTAAAAAAGAGAAGGATATGGACCGTCGGATTTTATGAAGATCTAACGGTCTATATTATTCCGTTACTCTAAAAAGAGAAAAATATATGTCGTCGGATTTGATGAAGATCTAACGGTTTAAAGAGAAAAGTATGTGCCGTCGGATTTTATGAAGATCTAACGGTCTATATTATTCCGTTAATCTAAAAAAGAGAAAAATATATGTCGTCAGATTTTATGAAGATCTAACGGTCTATATTATTCCGTCCGCC
This sequence comes from Echinochloa phyllopogon, assembly GCA_033239725.1. NCBI lineage: Eukaryota > Viridiplantae > Streptophyta > Magnoliopsida > Poales > Poaceae > Echinochloa > Echinochloa phyllopogon. Next base: position 23,460,922 of record BTCW01000012.1, read on the forward strand.
GCCACCCCTCTGCGGTCGCCGCGGGAGCCCCTCCGCCGCCGCCACTTAGCTATCCATGGTCGTCGTAGGAGACCTCCACCGTTGCTGCAAGGCCATCCCCGGCCACCGCGGGAGCCCTCCACCGCCGCCACACAACTATCTGTGGCCGCTGCGAGAGTCCTTCGTGGTCGTCGCCGCGCGACCGTCTGCCGCCGGGAGGCCGTCCACCGCCGTCGCCGCAAGGCCGTCCCCGGCCACCGCGGTTGCGTGGCTATCTGTGGCCGCCGCGGGAGTCCTTCGTCATTGCCGCGCGACCGTCCGCCTCCAGGAGGCCATCCACCATCGTCGCCGCCGTGGGAGCCGCCCGCGTGCCTTCGGAGTTTGGGGTCCAGCCGCTCCGCGCGTCGCCGGAGGACAGCGGGACTGAAGGCTGCCAGTCAGGGAGACCGACACCCCTCGCCGCCGCCGCCGCCACCACCAGAGAGAGGTGGGGAAACATAGGGAGAGAGATAGAGTGGGGGGAGTGGGGGCGTCGGTGAAAGAAAAGGAGAAAAAAGAGATAGGTGGGCTCACGTGTTAGTAGTTGGTATATAATATGACATATAGCAGATAACGGATGCAGAAGAAATTAATATAGAGGAGAGAATCTCAGTGACTAGGCACAAGTGTTCATTTTGGAGGATAAGAACAGAGTACGACGAGTGCGGATAGCCTGAAGCTCCATGTGCCCTTCTAGTTTTCTCTATATAAGAGGCAACGTTAAACAATGAGCGGAGAACAGCATGTCGATCTTGCACGTGTACCTAATGAGAGGTATTCGGATTTAGGGTGTTCAAAAAGGTTGTGAGCACAGTAGGATATAACGACTCTCCCTGTTCGAAGGGAGCGAATCACTGTCAGGATTGAGCACCACGGCCGCACTCAGCACTCATGGAAGATCATCAAATGGTTTATCTGTGCTCAAACCCTTTTGATGGTCTTTGTTAATGACTTAGTGCAGAAGGAGTAGAGAGAGGAAAAACAAAGCGGAGAAACTAAGGTGGTGCAGCGTTCAACATGAGCGAATGACACCATGTTGATTTGCACATGTAACTGATGAAAGTTGCTTAGATTTAGGGCGTTCACCAAGGTTGTGAGAACAACGTGAGAGAAAAATTCTCTATATCCGAAGGAAGTAAATCGCTGCTGGAATTGATCATCACCATGGTCATGCTCAGCATTTATGGAAGATCATCAAATGGTTTGCCCACACTCAATCCCGTTTGATGGTCTTCGTAAACGAGTCAGTGCAAGAAGCAGGAGCAGATTTAGGAAAAACAAAGCAAAGAAACTCAAGTGTCGTACAACTTTGATGATAGGCGTCCTTGACGTGCACATGTGTTGACATGGAAGTTGAGTGACAACAGGTTGGGCAAATAAATGCTTCTCTTAATACCCGATATAATCATGCAACTGTAAACTACTGTCGATCATTCACTAGATCGGGCATCAACCATGTCTATATATTACTCCATCTTTTACCGGAGGAGGAAAAAGGCAAAAGATTGATCCATAACCGTGATAGGTACCCATTGGTTGCTGCAGCCTAAGTTCTCATTGCATAACTAGCAAAATAGTAGTATTTTTCTCATAAAGTTTTTTGGATAGCATTTTTCTGGTGTTATTGATTACCCTCCATATTTGATTTCCTCCCTCCTTAAGCTTTCCTTCATGGTATGTCATTCTGATCATTGATTTCTGTAGCAAGCTAGGCTACCGATCATACCGCTAATTTGTAAAGTGAGACGACACAAACACCATTATGTTTTGTAGAAGATTTCTACTTTAATCCAACCATCATGTGTTATGCTATTGCAAGTTCGTAGAGGTAGTTCTCATGTCCGTGAGGAAGAGAGTATCTCATGTCATGTCAGTAAGTTGCATTTTATATATGTAAAGTTATATGAATTACCTTATTTACTTACCCATGATCACTACCTCAATATTAGGTCACACAATATATAATTTAGAGCAACTCCAGCAGACCCAACAAACCCCTATCTCAAGTTTAGAGGGTCCAGAAAAAAGTTGCACTCCAACAAACCCAACAAGCCCCTGTCGCAAGTTTAGAGGGTCCAGAAAAAAATTGCACTCCAGTAGGCCTCCATTCTCGGGGGGTCTATAGAAAGCCCTATATTTATGAGGGTTATTGCTGGAGTTGTAGCATTTGTGTGGTCCTTAAAAATAGAGATAGACTCCATTTAGTATTTGGGGAGTCTGAGAGGTATTGATAGAGTTAATCTTAATAACATAATATTATTACCATAGTAAACGAAATAAAAATAATACACATGGTTTGTTTTTTATAAGATCTAACAATCTATATTAACCCTTAAAGTACATTGATTAGAGTAAATAAATAGTTAAATTCTAAATTGAATAAATAAGAAAAATATAAGTTGATCAAAGAATCAATATCAAATATAATTAGTAAATATAAGCTTCCATCATTAATTCATACCATGTGCCACATGCATGATGATAAAAAATAATACATTAGTTTGGGCACACTTGGACAAACAGTATTAATAATAGAACAACGGATATTTAAATAAAATTATATTTAAGATAAAAAATCTAAATATTAGTAAAAAACTAGCTACTCGCGTAAATTTGCGCGGGACACCTCCTAGTTGAATCTAATTTAATCGCAAGTTGTATCGATCGATGGGGGCAACCACTCGCAGGATCGGCTCAGAAAAAGGAGAGCTATCAGCAAGAGTGGCCCGGTCTCGAATTTTCTGTGGACGTCCACCAACCCCAGCCAACCACTATCGCCGTGTGACCGCCTACCAATGCACGACACCCCGGAGCGAGCACGCGCGCGCGCCCGTTTAAATTGCCGCCTGAACCCCACTCATGCCGCTCACCACCTCGCTCGATCCATCTCGCTCTCCGCCGTCGTTGTTGATTCAAAGAACGATCGATCGAACACGATCTAGCCAAATCGAGCAGCAGCAGCGCAATGGCGGGCGGTCGCCGTCTCAGGTGCCTCTCCCCTGCGTGCCTCCTCCTCGCCGCCGCCGTGGCCCTCCTCGCCATGCCGGGCCTCGCCGCCGCCCGCACCCGCCGCTATACGTTCAATGTACGCCTTCTTCGGTACCCAATGTGGAGTGTGTCTCTCAACAACTGCACTACTGGCAGTAGAGCTGGTTGTTAGTAGCAAACTAAATGGTCTTTTTGTTCACGATGATCGCAGGTGACCATGGCGACGGTGACGCGGCTGTGCGTGACGAAGAGCGTCCCCACGGTGAACGGCCGGTTCCCGGGGCCGAGGATCCTCGTGCGCGAGGGCGACCGCCTCATCGTCCAGGTCCACAACAACATCAATAACAACGTCACCTTCCACTGGTATGTATGCAGAATATGATCAATAACCGATCCGTGTGCATGCACGATCTTGGTGGCTAGCTTAGCTTAGCCGCTCGATCAATGTCATCGCGTTGATTTGCCAACGTTTGCTTGACGTATCGGCGTATATACGCAGGCACGGCATCCGGCAGCTGCGCAGCGGGTGGGCTGACGGGCCATCGTACATCACGCAGTGCCCGATCCGCCCCGGGCAGAGCTACGCCTACGACTTCAGCGTCGTGGGGCAGCGCGGCACGCTGTGGTGGCACGCGCACTTCTCCTGGCTCCGCGCCACCCTCTACGGCCCGCTCGTCATCCTCCCGCCGCGCGGCGTCCCCTACCCGTTCCCCAAGCCCGACAGGGAAATCCCCCTCATGCTCGGCGAGTGGTTCAACGCCGACCCGGAGGCCATCATCAAGCAGGCCCTGCGGACCGGCGGGGCCCCCAACGTCTCCGACGCCTACACGTTCAACGGCCTCCCCGGCCCGACCTACAACTGCTCCGCCGCCGACACGTTCAGGCTCAGGGTGCGCCCCGGCCGGACCTACATGCTCCGGCTCATCAACGCCGCCCTCAACGACGAGCTCTTCTTCGCCGTCGCCAACCACACCCTCACCGTGGTGCAGGCGGACGCCAACTACGTCAAACCGTTCGCGGCCGACACGCTGGTCATCTCCCCGGGCCAGACCATGGACGTGCTCCTCACCGCCGCCGCCAACCCCTCCTCCCCCGCCTTCGCCATGGCCGCCGCGCCCTACACCAACACCGTCGGCACCTTCGACAACACCACCGCCGTCGCCGTCCTCGAGTACGCGCCGGCGCCGCAGCTGGGCTCCCTCCCTCTGCCGAAGCTCCCGCTCTACAACGACACGGGCGCCGTGGCCAACTTCTCGGCCAAGTTCCGGAGCCTCGCGAGCGCGCGGTACCCGGCGCGCGTGCCCCGGACCGTCGACCGCAGGTTCTTCTTCGCCGTCGGGCTGGGCGCCGACCCGTGCCAGAGCCGCGTCAACGGGACCTGCCAGGGCCCCAACGGCACCAGGTTCGCCGCGACCATGAACAACGTGTCCTTCTCCATGCCCAAGACCTCGCTCCTGCAGGCGCACTACCAGCGCCGGTACAGCGGCGTGCTCACGGCCAACTTCCCGGCGGCGCCGCCGGTGCCGTTCAACTACACCGGCACGCCGCCGAACAACACGTTCGTGATGCACGGCACACGGGTGGTGCCGCTCAGCTACAACACCACCGTCGAGGTGGTGCTGCAGGACACCAGCATCCTGGGCGCCGAGAGCCACCCGCTGCACCTGCACGGCTACGACTTCTACGTCGTGGGCACGGGGTTCGGGAACTACGACGCCGCCAACGACACGGCCAAGTACAACCTCGTCGACCCCGTGCAGCGGAACACCGTCAGCGTGCCCACCGCCGGATGGGTAGCCATCCGCTTCGTCGCCGACAACCCCGGTGAGTCCATTCCTGCAGCCACTTCTATGATTTTACTTCAGGCACTGAATATAATGTTGATGATCAGTGTTGAATTTTGTTATCACTGCATCTTAATTTTACCTGTTGATTTATTTCCATGCATGACGGCAGGTGTCTGGATCATGCATTGCCACTTGGACGTGCACTTGAGCTGGGGTCTGGCAATGGCGTGGCTCGTCAACGACGGGCCGCTGCCGAACCAGAAGCTGCCGCCGCCGCCGTCCGATATCCCCAAGTGCTGATACACATACACTCTGCGACATTGATCAGAGGCGGTTTTTGATCCGTGCGTGCAATGCACGCGCGCGCATATATGCGATTTCTCGTTATGTGGCGGTCGAGGAGCGAGCTCAATCAATTGAGCTGTGGAATATACCCATTTTGTGATGATGCCTGATTTTGTTGCTGCACAGTCTCGGAGACAAACGAGGCCGATCTGGAGAAGTCCATTGAGTGGTGGTGCTATGTGATTCTGTTGCTATTCTTTTATATTATTCCACTTTTTATTTTGATTCTGGACATTTCTTGTTAGTGTGTACAGTGTATACGGTACAATGTACTATCAATCAACTACTGGACCAGCTAACGATTTTTTTTTATCATGCGTGCGTGCCTTGCTGTGCTATATATTACCACCTGATCTTTTTCGCAAACAGTTTCCTACATGCATGGTGTTACATTCTACGTGCCCAAAACTGTGAGCGCTGCATTGCCATTTAATAAGCAGTAAGCAGGAAGTTCTTACAATACAGCTTGCTCTCAAGCTCAGGGATAGAACTGAAATAAGCATTAAACATGAAATAAATATAACCACTAGTAATATACCATTTGTGTTGGCGCTGGCCGTTACCATGCCGTATATCTCTTGTGGCCCTCCAGCACAAATGTTGGTCTAATGCCACACCCACTTCAGGATAATACACTTGAATAGCGCAGTGGATAGAGGGTGGTTTAAAACCTTGTGACCCTGGTTGGAATCCCATTGGACACAATTTTTTTCTTCTTATACAATTTATCTATGTAGTAAATAGGCACATAGGTTGTAGCGTAGAAGTTTTAATATTTTTTGAGCTAGTTTGGTGTTAATTTGACATATTTAATATTCAATTTTATAAATTATAATTCTTGTGAGGTAATATGCACAAAAATGCTAATAATTTCTGCACATGAATTTCTTTTTTCAAAAAGATAGCTACAGGAGCACTACATTATCATTTAAGAAGGAGCAAGCAGGAGTTCAAAGTTTTTACAATACAACTTATGTTATAGAGCTCAAAAATAGAACTGAATTGAACACTAAATATGAGATAAAGACAACTCAGTGCTTACGCAAGCCATCTTGGGTAGGAACATCTCCACCTTTATTTCTTGTAGCAGCTGGATCATACCCATGCGTTCTCCCTTGAACCCAGGCCGGTTTCATTCCTTAGAGCATTTTCAAGAGACTGGCCAAATTATTTTTTAAAGTTAAATTTAGCTATTGTTAGAGAAAAAAAATGTTTCAACAGATTATGTAAATGACCCTCCAAATTTAGTGGCTCTTCATACCACCTCATTCGCTAGTTATTTTTAGCTAGCCTACATCACTAGTCATATTTATAGAATCTGTTGGATTACTCTGTTATTTGTTAGTCAAATTTATTTTTAAAAATAGCTAAATCAGTAAATTTGACTAGTCTTTTTAGCCAATCTCTTGGAGATGCTCTTGCACAAGCTCCAGATCGACCTTAGATCGGCCCTTAGTCATAGAAACAAATAATGAGCCCACCGATTACACCTCATTATTTTCCTTAATCGTGTTTAGATGGTAAACACGTTATGAACTTTCTTAACTATGAAGATCATCTTTTAAATACATTTAAATTGATTTAACTGTAAAATTATTTTTTAAATATATTTCCAACAGTGGCCGAGCCCAAAACGGCGAGGGACACGGGTCGCAGCGTCCCCAGCCCCGGTGGTCCTTGGTCATGGTCGGTCCCGGCTAGCTCTCTCCTGGGCACTGGCGCTGCTAGCTGTTTTAATTTTATCCCTGCGCACACGGCACCAAAGTACATGTGGGCCTTGTTTGGATCCCAATTCGCATAGAGTTTACATTTTATAATAAAGGGAAAAGTCTATTTTACCACCTCCAACTATCACAACAGTCCGATTTTCAACCTTGAACTACAAAACCTGATAACAAAGGTCATCCAACTGTCAAAACCGTGTAAATTTAGCCCCTAGGGTGGTTTCAATGGTGGTTTTGTATTTTGTAAAAAAAATAAAAAATCCAATTAGATCTAAAAAATCAAAACTAAGTCATCTTAAATCAGAAAAATATGAAACCAATATCAAAAAAATTCTAAAAATGAAACCTATCTATTATTGCTCTATTTGAATCTTAATTATTCAAAAATAATAGCCATAACTATAAGTGACCAAATACTATGAACATGAAAAAATGGATCTAATTAACTGAAATATATAGTGACAATATATAGGTTACATTTTTAAAAAACTTTTGATACCAATTTTGTATTTTTTTGACTTAAAATGAATTACTTATGAATTTTTTAGTTTAAATTTGAATATTTTTAATTTTAACAAAATGAAAAACCACCTTCGAAACCACCCAAAGGGCTAAATTTGTACGGTTTTGACAGTTGGATGGCCTTTGTTATCCGGTTTTATAGTTTAAGGTTAAAAATCGGACTGTTGTGATAGTTGGAGGTTGTAAAAAGGACTTTTCTCTATAATAAATACGTCACTGTAGCATTTCGTTTGTGTTTGTGAAAAAATATTCAAACATTAATTAATTAGGCTCAAAATATTCATCTCTTAAAGTACAACAAAACTGTATAATTAATTTTTTAAATTTCATCTACATTTAGTACTTCGTGCCGACACTTTATGAGAATCTTCTTTTACACACTGGAATTCAATTCTGGATTAAAAAAGCCCGTAAACTTTTGAAGAAGTTTGAACGACAAGTACATGCGGTACGGTCCATATCTCTCTGCGATCGCAAAGTACAGGTGGCCATATATTTGGCCCTGCTCCTCCCGTGCACCAATGACGTCCCTACCCGAGAGCACAGTGCACACAGCCTATACATATGCAGTCGCTGGGCGCACACGTCGCGCCGTGATCTCCAATTCTCTCCATCAATACAATCGGGCAGACAGGCAGGCGCGGCCGGCCGCCACTTGGTCCATCATCTCGGGCTCCTTTTAACTTCGCTCGCGCCCTGCTGCTCCTCTCGTTCCAGTTCCAACTCGCGCTCGAGCAGCACGTCCACGTCTCGACGGCGACGGAGCTCGGGACGGGAGCTGCACGCGTCGCCCTCGCATGGAGCCGCGCGTGGAGGGCGAGGGGTGCGTGCTGTGCAACAAGGGGAGGGCGGCGCCTCCTCGTCGTCGTTCGCGCGGCGGTGCGTGGGGCTCGTCAAGGAGCAGCGCGCGCGGCTCTACATCGCGCGCCGCTGCGTCACCATGCTGGCGTGCTGGCGCGACAGATCCTGAAGCGCAAAGGGGTTTGGAGTGGTGGCACGGGTCTGCATTTATGTGATTTATTTTGCTAGAGCATATTGTGAATTTGTAGTGACTGACTACAAGCTCAAACAATGTAAGCATTTTTTTTTACTTTTCTCTTGATTGAACGGACGAGCAACTCCACAACCATATGTTCCCACTCACGTTATCTCCCACCCTCCACCGGCACTTTAACATTCGTGCAACGCTCTCCTCTCTCTTCTCATCGCCCGCTCCACCCGCCGTGCCGTCATCTTCTCTCTCCTCTCCTCGCCCGCTCCGCCCGCGCCGCCGCCCACCCAGCCGCTCCGCCCACGCCTGGCCCGCTCCGCCGCCGACCCACTGATGCCGACTGTCGCTGCCGACATACCACGGGGGCATGAGCGCAAGCGACCGCCACGCTGCCGCGTCCCGCTGCCGACATGCCGCGGCGGCATGTACGACAGCTTCTCCCCCGTGTGCGGCGGCGACATGTGTGGCAGCGGCGGGAGCATGCGGCGGCGACATGTGCGGCAGCGGGTGCGGAGCGGCATGTGGCGGAGCGGCGCGGCGGCATGGCATTCGCTGCAGCAGCGGAGCGGCATGTGCGGCAGCGGCGTGGGGGCATGTGCGGCAGCTGCGGCGGCGGGCGGCGTCGGCGGCATGCGCGGCAGCGGCGGACGGGTGGGGGCCGTCGGATAATGTGAGTGCGCACCAGCGGTTGCGGAAAAACCGTGTTGTTGGATGAAATGAAGTGGGGAAGAGAAATTTGAAATTGATTAAGCCTCGTTGCTCATGGGGTATTTGCTTTGCATATGAACAACTACGGATGGAACATTGTGGTTTGAGCTGAACACTATCAGAAATCACATAATCCTCTGTTTCTTTAACGAACCAGCAGCCCTAGGCTCTGCAGTTTCTTTTCACAATTTACAAAGCAGAGTGGTTAGGTACAAAGCACTGAAAGGAGATACCGAGGAAAACTGCACTACCCTACGGATACACGTATTTCGGAGCTTGCTGAAGCAAATTATAAATATGTCTATTAGCTTTGACCTACTCCCTCCGTAAAAAAAAAAGACACTAGGATTCAAAATTTGTCCCAAAAAACAAATCATTCTACTATATTTAGCAAGTTCATGCAACAACCAATTAATGTCAAATATAGCTAATAATTAGGGGCAATCAAGGTCATTTTACTTTCTCCTAAATCTGTCCTAAAATTTCTAAAATGTCTTTTTTTGGACGGAGGGAATAGAACGTATGCGTTTCAAATAAATAAACACAGTGCGTTTTGGTTTCTTTACAGCCTCACGAGGGAGCGGCAATAGTACATGTTCGCACGAGCAATGGCTCTGCATGCTTTATTTCAATTCAAAAAATGTAGCTCGGCATGCATCCTCTGCACTGTTGCCTCCATCGCTGACGCCGTGACAAGGCAGGCCCAACGCACCACGGTGGAGTGCTGCCCCCAAATACCACGTCGGCATCTTGCATCTGTGACAAGGCAGGCCCAACGCACCACACGGTGAACGCTGGCCTCGTAGAAGGAGCAGTGGTTCTATCTAACAAAAGGACGGAGCAGTAGTTCAAACCTGCGTCGGGAGAAAACTAGTTGGTCTAGCCTCCGACAAAAGGATGACGCATGAAAAAAAGCCACGACAATCTATATTTTGAAAGCTTTTGCTACCGACTATAACCCCTATACCCCTCCAATGGACCCATCCGGATTCACATTGAAGAAAGAAAAAGAAAATATTATAAAAGTGTTTTTTTGACAGAGCGAAAAACCCCGTGTGAGTTCACCCCTAGCCCCCCTTTTTTCACCAGTGTTTTTATACCCACTTTTTTGGAAAGAAAAAATAAGTTTTTTTAAAGGAATCATCGTCCTAACAGGTAAAACCCCTCGAAGCTTTGTTTGAAAGAAATAAACGAGCTTTTTTTTAACTGAAAAAACAAGTTTTTTTAAAGAATCAACGTTCGAACCGGTAAAACATCCTTGCAGTTTTTTTGTGTCTATACACAATTATCCCGTATTGCTAATAAACAATATATTGGAGAGTTTTTCTCCATATAAATAAAGACCAACTATCTCAAAAAATCATGTGTCTCTGGATTTGTGAATACCTAAAGCTCTCTATAAACGAGAGTGCGAATATAAAATATTTTTAAAAGCGTTTCGCATGACTGGTATGTTTACCTTGGCCCAGTCAAGTGACATTGTTTTAATACCTATGTGTCATCAATAAACGCATGTGAGTTCTTGCTAGTAAACAAAAGGATGGGGCCGTGTTTCTTTGACTTTCGAAAAAAATTCCAAAAGAAATCTTGCATGCATGGAGTATTAAATAAATCTATTTGTAAAAAAATTTTAGGACGAGTGTAACTTCGCGCGACGAATCCAATGAGCCTAATTAGTCCATGATTTACTATAGTAATCCTATAATAACCGTCATCTAATCGTGCGGTCAAAGACATCATTAGATTTGTCTCATGAACTAAGGTTGTGAAGATATTTTTATAAACTGACTTTATTTAATATCCTTAATTATTGATCAAACGTGTCTAATTTTTTTTCAAAATCCAAAGAAACGTGCCCCGCGTTTTAAAAAATGGAGGTTTCAACCTATCTAGATCTATGTCAAACGCGCTTTTGAGTTGAGGCTACTGCTATTATTAGCTTGCATTGGGCTTCCCTTAGACCGTTGTCGGATCAGATGGGCGTGTTTCATTGCGACGGAAAATTTTTTTACCCCGTTTGACCAATAATTAAGGGTATTAAATAAAGTCAGTTTATAAAACTAACTTTACAACCCCAGGTTAATTCACGAGACAAATCTAATGAGGCCTCTGATCGTACGATTAGAGGATAGTTACTGTAGCATTACTATAGCAAATCGTGGACTAATTAGTCTCGTTAGATTCGTCGCGTAAAGTTACACTCATCTCTAAAAAGATTTTGTAAATAGACTTCATTTAATACTTCATACATGCAAGATTCCTTTTGAAAAAAAATTTGCAGGTAGTAAAGAAACACGGCCAAGGTTGCAGTATCCTTGCATGATCTTGCCCCGTGCTTAGCTGCCTGTAGACTACTGCTTGCTATCCAATTTGTATACCATATTTGCATATTTGCCACATCGAGGGGTCGAAAAAAAATCAAGATAGGAGTTTTGGTAGATCGGATTATTGTGCTTTTTTCCTTAATTTTGTAGACCTCTACCGGTCCTCCTTTTAAGGAAAAAAACTCATGCGAATGCATTTTTTTTTGTGAATGAACCCTGTGAATGCATATGGGAGACAACCTCGTTTAAGTGTGAATGGATATATTTTGGCTTATAAATGTCTCTTCTGTACATTATTCATGTATGGTTTCTTGTCTTAGATTCTAATATTTAGACTTTAAGAGGTAATTTTTGAAGGAATTAGTGCACATAAGCTTGATAGTTATGTGATGTATATCTAACTCCATATCCCTGAAGGATTCCCTCTCCATCCGGTCGCTCTGCCCGTCGCTTGGCCACGCGTGGCCACTCTCGGCACGCGGCGGGCATCGGTAGGGGCCGACCGCCGCGCGCGCGGCGCGCTGTGCTGAGGTCGAGGGGCCCACGCGGACAGCAGATAGGCATGAGCCACGTCCGTGTCCGGGAAAGAAATCGAACGCTGCTCATTCGTCGGTCAGTACCTCGCCGTCGGTCGGCCGCCGGCCTCCTTCTAGGGCTCTATCGGCCGGATGCCGCCGCCTCCGCTGGGTAACCGCCGTTGCGCGGCGTTCCTCGGCGTGCAGACTGGATCCAACGTCCGTCGGTCGCCGTTACGAACCGCGGGTGGTGTCGCCGTCGTCGTGCCCTGGCCACGTCGGCGCGCGTGCGCCTGCGCCGTAGCGGCGCGGGCAGCGTGTAGGCGTCGCGTGCGAGCGCGATCACGCCCGTCCTGGGCACCCTCTGAGGAGGCCGCCAGTGGCCATTCGCAGATGCACAGGTGGACGGGCGATTGGGGCGCTGCCGCTGCGAGGGCCGTCTGCTCGGGTCGCCGTGCCGCCCGCTCACCCGGCTCGCCGCCGCCTCCCACCTGCCTCCCCCCGGCTGCCCCACGCCTCGCTGCCAGCCGCTGCTGCCGCAATCGCGTCCTCTTCCTCCACCGCGCCGCCCGCCGCCAAGCCCCCCTCCCCTCCCTCCCGCCCCCGCTATGCCCACCACACGCCGCCTCTCCACGCCGTCGGAACGCTCCACGAAGCTGGATCTTGGGCGGCACGGTCGGACTCGGAGAAGAGAGCTCCGAGGATACCGAGGCCGCCGCCCAGGCGAACCAAATCGGCCGGCCCTTCGCCGCCTTGCAACACCCCACTGGCGGGCCCGCCACTCCGCCAGCTGGTCCGGCCTCGCCTGGTGCTCCTTCGCCAGGCCCACCTGGCCCGCCGCCGCGTGGTGCTCCTCTGCCACGCATGCCGGGGGACGCTGGGCCTAGCCGCCAAGCAAGAGCCGTGCGCCCGCGGGCGGTACAGGCGGCGACAGGATGCGCCGAGCGTCCGATATCGTGGAGTTCTACCAGACGCTAATGAAGCGCGGGGAGGCCAGCAGGCAGACGGGCTGCCGAGGTCCCAAGGCGGCGGCCGGCGGGTCCAGGGCCGCGAGGAGCGACCTGATCGGGGAGATCACAAAGAACCCCCCCCCCCCCCCCCCCCCCACCCCCCCACCACGTCGTGGCCGCGAGTTCGAAGACTCATGATCCTCTCCTCCTGCTCCAGCAATACTCCTGTCCTGTGTTTGGCAAAGGAACATTCCATCAATTTGCTGCAGGTGCAAGCTGATGTCGACACCCAAGGGGACTTCGACCGGACATTGGCTGCCGAGTTCCGGGACGCGGCTTTTGCCGACGTCGAAGACGTTGTTGCTTCTCTACCGTCGCATGCCATTGACTTTTGGGGTTCGGTAATGCTATACTTAGGGCGTCCAATGCCTGACAAAAATCAGATGCTTCCACACACCAGCCCACGCGCCTGCTCGCCCGCAATAAAAGCAAACTGACGCTCCATGCAGCACATGGTGGGCCCCAACCATCCTTATCTCTTTCCCTAACCACACAGGTTTCATTTCGCGAGGCGAGCGGTGGTGTCGCTGCTGCCGCGGGCGGCGCCGCTCCTCCACACGCCGCCACGAAGCTCCTCCGCGCGCCGCGGCGCTCCTCCAGGCGCCACCACGCAGCTCCTCCGTGTGAAGCTCCTCCGCGCCACGCCGCGCCGCCACGAAGCTCCTCCACGCGTCGTGAAGCTCCGTCCCGCCCCTCGACGCGCTGCCGGTCATCTCCTCCGCACGGCGCTCCTGCTCGCCATCCTCCTCCTTTCTGTTTCTCCGCGTCGTCGGCGTCGCCCCATCTCCGCGTCACCGTCGCCTCCACAACCAGCGGAGCTCACCGGTGGTGTGGGTCGCCGCTCCATGGCCGGAGGCACGACCGGCGCGGGAGCTCGCCGGAGGTGCGAGCCGCCGCTTCCTGCGGCCAGAGCACGGCCTCCACGGCCAGCGAAGCTCGCTGGCGGTGTAGGCCATCATCTCGCAGCGAGGTCGTCCGGTCGAGCTGCTGCAGGGTGGCCGATGGCGCGGTCGGGCGCGAGCTGCCGCTCCCGACACCCCCCGGGCGGTGCTCGTGGGCAGGTGGCCGGCCCGGCCGGCCGTTCCCCGCGGCGCCCCCGTGTCGGCAGTCAAAGGAGTTCCAGGCGACATTTATGACGACATTTATGACGTGCAACAGGTAGATTTTGGTGCATGATGTTAGGGTTTGCCCCATGTTACAGGAGCCTATTTCGTGTGTTTCAGATGTTCTAGATGAATGTTATGTGAATGTTGTAAAAATAGATCTGGGATGTTGTGATGTTGCATATGTTTTGCATGTATGTTGCAAGTGTTTCAACCGGATGTTGCATTTTTATTGGGAATTGTTCGTCTGCTGCCGTGTGTGGCTGAGTGTTGTGAGCACGTCATTTTAATGTTGTAAACATTGACTATTTATATTACAGATACTATTGTTTGATGTTATATACGCTATTTTTGGATGTTGCAAAAAAAATTGCATGTTACATGCAACATGATATCATGTTGCGGTGGTTTTTTTGCATGCTACAGTACCATTGAAGAGGAATACTTGGTTGTGGTTGCGTCACGTCACCTTCTTTTTTTTCCTCTGTTTTAACTCCCACGTACCGAATGGAATATTTGGCCCTCGTTGCGCCACGTCACCCGTCCGGTTTTTTGTTTCACGTCGGACGTCCGGGCGCTAGTACGACCGTTTGGGGTTCACTATCAACAAGAGAATACCATTGAGGTGCTGTGTTATGCAAAATTATAGGGAAATTCATATCCAGGCTATTTGCAAATTGTTGCGTACTTGATGTTTCTCATATGCACATCTTATATCTGTACTACTGTAATCCTATCTGAATTAAAAAATGATCCCTATGATTGACCTATAGTGATTGTCCCTGCGTTTATTTGAGTTCTCGAAGCAGCTTACCATTCTCTGTACTGGGAAGTCCTACATTGTGTTCTTGCAGGTCCATCTTCTTCCCATTTGTTATTTGATAGTTCTTCCAAATAAATTTAGTGTTCTCAAATAATCCATCCATCAATGCTTTTGCTTTCAAGGTGAATCTATTCTGGAATACATGTGAAGTCAGAATTTGTGTGCTTCCATGGATTGCTATGTTCTAGAGCTGTTAACAGGCATGCTTAGTGGAGTTTTAGGGAAAGTGATGAATCTGAGTGTATTCATGATTTTAAATGCTTCCATGTCGAGCCTCCATAGATTCTGTTTTCATATTGATGTGGATTGTTGTAGCCACTCCCTAGGATATCCTATTCATACCATCCATCTTCCCAGCTGTCTAAATGATTCTAATTGTACCTTTTGTGTAAACAATTTTCCCAAAATTTGATATATATGCAATGCATTGTCTATACGATTATAAATTATATTCGTCTGATCATATTTCATAATACTTATATTTAAATTACAATCATCTTTGGGGATTTTCTTTAGTCATCTGTTTGTTGAGCACAAGACTAAAATTTTTGCTTCTGCTACCAATAGCCACATTTCTGTTTGTTTTTTTCTTTTTTCGCTACGCATCTTACGTTTTATTCTCATAAGCATAGCTCATAGATCTTTGTAGATTTTCTACGATCAATTAGTTGCCTACCAGGCCGTGCTAACAAAATCCAAATGTAATTTGATTTTTTGGTGTGCGTGCCACTGTATCAATATGCTATTAACGATTTTGTTTCCGCTCAGTTTTATGTAATGATTATCGGTAAGTGTTTCGATCTGACGCAGTGGCAAAATCATTTCGATTTCTTCCTGCTCAACCGCTTCGATTCCTCCCTGCAGGCATCGCCCAGGTACCTGCACCGGTGTGGTCCCTGTTTTTTTCTCCCCATTCGATCTGGACACTAATATGCATTTCCGATTCAGCTATCGTCTTTGTCCCCTGCTTGCTTTCTTACCATGATCTTTGTGCTGATGACATAGTTGTGTACTGAAGGCCTTGCCACATGCGTAATTGTCGGTTCTCATTTCCTTAATGTGAATGCTGGATAGGAAGTCCTTTGGTTAATTGCTTTCTAATGTAGTTTGTTACACAATTTACTTCATCTGCAGTGTGAAATTATAGGTGTTACACCAAAGTTGTATAGTCATTTTACTTCACTTTGTAGTTAACTATCCATCCATCTGAATTACCTCATAGTCATAGGATGCATGTGCTTTCTCTCAATATATTGTTGTACCATTTTGTTACAGTTCTGTATTGAACATAACCATCGATTCAGTATTGCAAAACTGCTGGTCGTTTGTGCGCAGCACAATGCAGGGGTTTCCCCACTGATTCAGAAGTACTGTAAAACTGATGATCATTTCTGTGCAGCACAACAAAGTGAAGGGTGTTATGATCTGATACTTTTCTTGCGTTTCATCATCGTCATAGTCCCCAAGGATCATTTCATGTTTATACATTTGATCTTTCTACTCCAAAGTTGAATGTGTATTTTTTTATGAAATGAACTATACAAATTGCATATAGAGCATCAGAATGTACGTTTGTTGCTCTCCTCATAAAATTCATTCTCTGGAACATCACTTTGGATATATATTTTTTACGACCTTATTCATAGTCATGAAGTTTCCTCTTTTTTTTGCCAGGTTAATATTCTCAGTGTCAAATTTGCCTTCCTTCCAAATTAATTGTATAATACTGCATCATACAATATTAATTAGGTAAGATATGACCATCATAGACCTAATAGATACAGAACAAAGACAGGTGCGCATACTCTACAGGCGCAGCGAAGCGCGCTAATTCTTCCTAGTAGAGTCTAACTTCCAAACATACGGCGTGTGATTAATATACTAGACCAAACAATTCATCCATACTTTTTTGTACAGAAATAAAATTTCAAAGAAAATTCATCCGATAGTACAAAAATGTAGGCATATAAATCAATTAACGTACCCCGTATATATGTTAAATGCAAGCTTTGAAGAAATTTTCACATTAACCAGTAAAGTCAAGTTATTGAAGGTGTAATATGAGAGCATATCCCGGTATCCCCAGGTCAGGAGCTAAGATTGAGTGGCATCACACTCTCCACATGGAATAGAAATGCATGAGACAAAAAAGGCATTAAGGCAACATAAGTATTGTCCAATTACGAATTTAACATCGCTTTGCTCAAAGTAATATTTTTTACGTAAATAAAGTAATATAATTTATATAAATAGATCTGTAACCTACTCCATCAGTTTCAGAATGTAACTTATTTGTTTGTTTTATTTCCAATAAAAAACATCTAAGTTTGATCCAGTTTTACTTCCGTGAAAAAAAGAGATAATTTTGACACAATGTACAGGAAAGTGCATCAACATTTACACTTTAGATCACTTTTGTTTATAAATATAAAATATACTTGTTTCTTGTTGGTACATCCATTTCGTATCGTAAATTTTATAAATTTAGTTAAATTTGAAAAAATGGCGACCAAACTAATAAAAAACACAACGATGGAATATTTCCGATACGAGCGCGTCGCGTCGCGTTTACGAGCACCCCCTTTTTCCTCTTTTTTTTTTCCTTTCGCTCCACGCCTTCAAGCCTTCACCGCTGTCGGACTCTCCCCCTCGGCCTCCTCCCACTCTCGGCCTTTCTTTCCTTTGCTAGCGGCGACCACAGGGCGAGCGGCGGCGCCCTTTGCCAGGTCTTCGTCAGGCGCTTCGCCGGCAGCGAGAATTCCGCCAGGTTTGCCCGTCCATCCATTCCCTTGATGCTGCGCGAAATCGATCACCCAAACCCTAATGCATGCTATCTGTATTCGGATCTGAACATGTATTTTACCTGCTAACTAATTTTTGCAAAATTTATCGGGTGCATATTAGTATATGTATACACCCGACCCTGTCTGTTGCAATATCTCTATCCTGCGAAACCAAGAATATAAGCTGCCTTTAATTCGGCTTCAGGTTTTTGGAACAAATGTCTCTAACTAACTGTAAAAACCAATCAATGAAGACGATTCATGAAAGTGGCTATTATCTCCCTTTCACAAGCAGTTGTGCGGTTTTGCTTGTTCCTAGTTGCTAGATCAAGATTGGTTCTACCAGAAGACTCTAATGCTCGTGTATTGCACTTTCTGAATTTCCCATCTCAAAGGTCATGGCAGAGACCATAGATTTATCAGGAGATGGAGGCGTTCTTAAGATGGTGGTCCGGAAAGCAAAGGATGATGCTATAGCCCCATCGGATAGTCTGCCCTTGGTTGATGGTACTGCCGTTCATTCTTGTGTACTAAGCAAGCATTGCATAATTAATTTTTTTATTACTTCTGTTTGATTAGACAATATTCTTTTTGTTACCTGTTCAACTACCATCATTCAGCTTCCCTGTCCTCAGTTAACTGCTACACATGCTTTTAATGTTGTAAAGTGAGCACTTTCAAGTTATCATGTTCGACTGTAAAGTAATCTCAAGATTTTAAGGATGGATGCTTATCTTTGTAATTTATCTGCAGTTCATTATGAAGGCACACTTGCTGAAAATGGTGAAGTTTTTGACACCACCCATGAAGACAATTCTATTTTCTCTTTTGAAATTGGACAGGGGGCTGTCATCAAAGCGTGGGATATAGCCTTAAGAACTATGAAGGTGTGTAAATATTATGGTTTCTGGTGTGGTCTTTATCATCTCTGAAGCATTGTATAACATGGTTTGCCATATCCTAAATTTGAAGGTTGGCGAGGTTGCAAAAATTACATGCAAGCCAGAATATGCATATGGAGCTGCGGGCTCACCACCAGAGATACCTCCTAAGTGAGTTTCCTTTTTTTCACCTATAGCTGGATTGATAATTTGGGTTTTCCCAGTTTGATAGTGTTATAACTGTTTGAACCTATGCAGTTCAACCCTCATTTTTGAGGTCGAGTTAGTAGCTTGCAGGCCAAGGAAAGGTTCAAGTATGGGCAGTGTATCTGATGAGAAAGCTAGGCTTGAGTAAGACATTTTTAATGTTCCATCTTTAATATTCAGCACAGAAAAATCCCAGTTATTATGTGATTTAGCGTAGCTACACACGTGTTTATTAAGACTTCCTCAAGTGAGTCCTTGATGATACTGTATACTGTAATACTGAGAGCTAGAAGTCATAACGTTGTATCCAAGTTGTAATCAATTATAATTTGTTCGTTCTATCAGAGCCAAGAATTATATAATGATCGTGAAGTTATATATATACATAAATTTGGGCAGGGAACTTAAGAAACAGCGAGAGCTAGCTGCTGCTACCAAAGAGGAAGAGAAAAAGAAGAGGGAGGAAGCAAAAGCTGCTGCAGCAGCCCGGGTGCAAGCAAAGCTTGATGCCAAGAAGGGGAAGGGAAAAGGGAAGGGAAAATAGATTATGACCTTGATGCTGACTATTGTAACCTAGAAAATAATCTGGGAGCATCCAAGTCAGGCTTGGTTACTTACTGGCTATACTGTGCTTGATGTGTGCTGCACCCTTGCTTCTGTCTTGCACTGTTGTACTGAAAAGAGCAAAATAAGTACAGAAATATTTGGTATCTACGCAGATCACCAATTGTATCGTATGCTTTACCAATTGATATCACTGCTGATTGGCCTTGTTTATTCTCGAATTTGGGAGCCAAACTTTGGTCTTTTGGAGTGCGTGCGACACTGTAGCATTTCGTTTGTATGTGTGAAAAATTATTCAAAAATTGATTAATTAGGCTCAAAATGTTCGTCTCGTAGAGTACAATAAAACTGTGCAATTAGTTTTTGATTTCATCTACATTCAGTACTTCATAACATTTTGATGTGATGGATTTTTTTCTGCACAGTGAACTTTGGGGGTGGAATTTGGGAAGGATGACATTTCGTGTCTGATAGACTAGCTGCGTACTTGTAGCTGAATGACAAATATTGGAATTGCGGAGTTGTTAAATAGTACCTACAGAGCTAATAATCTTTGAGGAACCTGGATTTCATATTTTCATTAATGTGCTAACTAAATGACTAATAGCTATTGATTGTTACGTCGGACTTAATTTATTACATGATCTTTAAAGAAGTTTGGTTCACTAAAACCAGAGTGTTGTTTCACAAGAAAAAAAGTGTCATGGTCTTGCACCCCATAGATCCTTGAAATTTAGTTCAAATTTACTTTTATACAGTCTAAACATTCCTAGAGTAACCACCCTCTTCCAGCCTGATTGCATAATGTACAAAAAACGCAGGCTCAGGAAACCTCAACAGGTTAATTCAAGAAAATTTCAATAAGTAAGCTCCAGATGGGGCACACTTGCGCAGAACATTATGTGTAGCTGAAGCGCACAATAGTACATCAGATATCATATTTGATTCTGAACAAATGTACACATGATCTGGGAAAATTGTTTTCCATGACCTTTTTCTACATTACATGGCTCCCAAAAACATGAACAATACCTTTACAACAGAATCATCTTTGCTCAGATTTTTGTAAGTACAGCCTACTCCAGATTACAAACAGACAGAATGAATTTTCTCATCAAAGTATGTGAAGAATGAAAGTGAAAACTAGGTTAACATATTCATGTCTCGACTCAGGATAGACGCCTGGAGAAAGCTTGTAATCTGTATCTTGCAGTGCCCCAATTCAGAATGGTACAGAACAAGCACGTTCTAGCAGCTGAATGGGAAATCCTTTCACAAATTAGCAACTACCTATTGTGAATATACTGCTATCTTTCATAATCACATTGGTTGTGTAGATATTGGAATATCATAAGATGTACGGTACCGAAGGCCATTTCCTATAGTATTCGATACAGGGCAAAGCCAGCAGAATATGTTAGGCCCCAGAACCTGCACACAATCATAAAACAATGGAACATTAATACCAAGGGATGCCACCCATGGTTAAGAAAGCAACTAACATAACATAAGTACTCCCTGTTCTTTTTACATGATGTGTTGGCCTGACAAGTGATCATTTTTTGTTGTGTTATAACATTTGGAGAAGAGACATGCATATGCTTTCAAGTTTCATCATTCGATTTAGCATTTACTAAAATTTAATAGTCCAAACATCTTTGTTCATTGGTCACAATTGGTGGTTTAGGGAACAAACAAATTTAATGAGGTTGTGCCATGATCCTTCGATTATTAAACGCAGGATTAATTCATTCTTCCTTGATTAAATCCAAATGGGCACTGCTACACTCTTTATTTAGATGAGGTTAGGTCCTGACAAGAGCCAAAAAAAAAACTAACTAGATCTTATAAAACTCGCGCCTGAAGGTAACATTCAGACTAACTTATAAAAATCCATGCACTGCAGTATGCCATCATAATTAACGGGCATAATATGCAGCACATAACAGGTTGCATGATTCCGGGGCATAATTGTATTAGGCATATGGTCACAATTTATTTTATCCACTTAATAAGCATGCAACAGTCTAAAGTGTCAAAGGAAAAAAAAGAAAGGATGTAATATTTGACTATAAAAATGATTACTGCCAGCATAATATGTCAAACATTGATAAACATCATTTTTCATGTTATGTCTCCAACTTGTTTCCTTCTCCTGACCAGATGGGCTGAATATCCAGGTTATGGCTAGCTAAAGGTCAGTCGAATTTGTAGATGTCTTTAGACGGAAGATAGATTGTCATTAACTTTATTGCTTACTCCTCACCATTCTCATTTTGCATTTATAATAGTATATGCAGAACATTTATGCTCTCACAGAACCACATAATAGCAGTGTGGACAGTTCTTACTGAAATAAGATTCTCATAGACACCAAGGTCATATGGATGATGATAGAGATCTCCACCCTTTTCTGCCAACCACATCGCTCTAACTCCTTCATGGTACTGCACACCATTCGTAACAATTTTGTCAAAACTTCTATAAACAAGAGTGCTGTCCAATATCAAGAGAAATTTTGGATCACAAACCTCAATTGTAGTCTTGTTCTGTATTATGAGGTAAATATGCCAACCCAAGAGCACTGCTAACGCCAATGCTAATGGAGAAAGAATGACCCCACAAATAATCTGCCAATTTGACAAGTTCTTCAAAATTCTTATTCAAATGGAATTCCTGTCAATGGCTCAGATTAACTTGCAACAAGCTAGTAACTTCTGTAGGCATTTCCAGAGTACTCACAATGGATGTTCGAGAAGAATCACTGCCTGACTGTTCATCTTTAGGAACACTGTGCAGAACGCTCCCTATAATCAGGATCTGAGATCAAAATGAAACCTTTTAATGCACTAACCTCAGTAAAAATGGCTGCTAGAGGAAATCAGAGAAATTAAACTACCATTGCATAGAAACTTGCAACTACAGCATACAATACAAAGACCAAGAAAATCTTGTAGTTCTCGTGCCCAACACAGTTATTAATCCAAATGCAATGATGGTCCTGCACATGTGAATTAGGTGAAAATGTGAAGAGAGCAAACACTAGAAGATAGAAATGACAGAATTAATACTAGCAGCACCATTTTTAGAACACATCTCTTGCAAACACGGCAATGGTGGGCCCGTGGAGGTTTATAATGGCAACATTTCTGGCAATATCTCAAGTCACCACTCTGCAAAAGAAGTAGAGATGTTGTGAAACATACTCCTGAGAAGCTACTTTTGTCAGGTATCAGCAAGAAATCATACTACAAAAATGAAGTGCCAGGCTGGTCCATGATTTTTCCCACTTGAAGGGAAGGGAAGTGCCCATCTCAGAATACTCTCTCCCTTTTCCAACCCTTTTATGCCTAACACTGTAGTGAGCATTCACTTTGAAATTACTGAAGCTAGAAATGACCAACCCACATTGACTAATGATCTCAAACCCGTCAAACATTCAAAATCAACCTATAAAAACCTTAAAAGTCAGACTAGATCCACTCACCTCAGTGGAATGTACTGACTCAACTCTCGAACCTAAATTATCTACTTGTAAGACAGGGTCCTCCTCCCAAGGTCCCAACTCTGTGCTAGAAATATAGTTCGATTTGTACCAAACAACGATCCAACATTACTAACCAAGCTGCAGCCTCTGTGAATGGCATTTCCCCAACTTTGAGCAAAGATTTGTAGCACAAATGATACAAATCCCTAACCAAGCTTCCTCTAAATCGCATTTGCCTAACTTTGAAAAAGGTTCCCAAATTTGAAATGAACGGTGGCAAATTTCGGAGCAACAGAGTATCCTCCCAGCCCGCAGATCCAGACCTCCAACCCCAACAACCAGCAGCGAACCGAGGCCCGCCCCCCACCAGCCCGCCGAACCCAGGCAAGGGAGAGAGCGCGCGCGAGAGAGGGACAGGGCAACGCACCTTGCGCTTGATCTCGTGGACGGCGCTCTCGGCGTCCTCGACGTCGGGCACGAAGCCCGGGGGCACGCGCCCGGGGTCCCTGCTCACGGCGACGGCGTAGGTGGCGAGGCAGGCGGCGGTGAGCGCCGTGAACGCCGCGGCGTTGGCAACCCCGGCCGCCGTGGACAGGCCCAACCACCGCGGCACGGCCAGGAACACCGCCGTGTAGTACACGTACCCGATCGCCGCGAGCACCGAGAAGATCGGCAGGGTCAGGTACCCAGGCCGCCCCGCCATCGGGGACGGGAGCCCCCCGCTAGGGCTAGGGTTCTTCCGGCCGGCGGAGGAGGCGGGGGAGGCGCATCGGGGACGCGTCCGGGAGCGGGGCAAGCGGGTCGGGCGCGTGCGCCCGTTTAACGATGGGGAGGCCGCTGCCTAGTCTATTCCGCGGGAAGAGGAGCAGCGGCTGGAGGGGAAAGGGAAGGGAGGCAGGGTCAGGGGCAGGTCAGGCAGCGAGCGAGCAAAGCGTGGAGTGCAGCAGACGAGCGACCAGCCCGGGCTGCGTTCAGTTTGCTTGAATTCCAAAATTTTTCATCCCATCAACGTCAAATCGAAACATTAAATATAGCAAATGACACATGCATGAAACATTATATGTGGGTAAATAAAAAAACTAATTGCATAGTTTTGATGTACACGACAAGACGAATCTTTTGAGCCTAGTTAGGTTATGATAGGACAATATTTACCATAAACAAACGAAAAGTGCTACAGTGCGCTACAGCGTCTTATGTGACTTTTTCATCCTCTTTTCTCCTCGTCTAAACACAGCGTGGTGGGGGAATGGCTGGTGACGCTGACACGGACAGGGGCACAGGGAAATGGTGTGTTTTCGCGTGTTTTTTTTGCCATTTGCTTGGGGGATTATATATCGGCTGTGTTTAAGGGCGTTTGATATAGGTGCTAAAATTTAGAGTTTTAAATAAGTAATCATTAGATGTATTAAATATAAATTTATTATAAAATTAATTGTATAAGTCATGTCTATTTCGCGAGACGAACTAACAAGCCTAATTAAGCTATAATTAATATTGTGTAATTAAGCTTAATAGATTCGTCTGCAAATTATTCTTCGTTTATATAATAGGTTTTTTAATTTAATACTTCTAATTAACATGTTTACATCCGATGTGACGGGCTAAAGTTTAGACGGAGGAAACCAAACAGGCCCTAGTTCCTCCCAACTTTCCAAACTTTCTATCACATCGAAACATTAAATATAGCAAATGACGCATGCATGGAGCATTAAATTTAGTTAAATAAAAAAAATTAATTGCATAGTTTTGATGTACATGACGAGATGAATATTTTGTGCCTAGTTAGGTCATGATAGAATAATAATTACTATAAACAAATAAAAAATGCTACAGTATCCGATTCGAACTTTTTGACTTCTTTTTACGGATTAAACACAGCCGTCATCGTGGGTTGATTAGCTTGCTCGTTAACTGAGAGTGGAAACGACGGTGGCGTAGGATGGAATCAGAGGGAGATTGCTATATTTGATTTGGTGACGACTTTGCGTGAGGGCGAAACTAGGGTGCCGTGTTTGTTTGGGCCTTGTTTGGATGCAAAATAGAGGGGCGGGGATTTGGGGGTTTAGGGTCATTTCGTAATTATTGCGCAACTGTAGCATTTCATTTGTATGTGTGAAAATTTGTCCAAAAATTAATTAATTAGGGTCAAAATGTTCGTCTCGCAGAGTACAACAAAACTGTACAGTTAGTTTTTGATTTCATCTACATTTAATACTCCATGCATGGGCCGACATTTTGATGTGATGGGAATCTTCTTTTTTATAGTGAACTTTGAAGTTGCTTTTTGGGAACTAAACATGGGGGCTTGATGGGAAAAGAGGGTGAGATGTGTCGAGCTGTCTGTGCCCCCATACTGACAGTGGAGGAGCTACCCTTGGCCCCGTTTGCCAGAAAAAAGACTTTTAAGGCTATCCGTACCCAAAAGGAACGCCATAGCATATGGCGTACGCGTTTAGCGTGTATTTTGCTGCAACGGGGGACGGTAAAAGGGACGCCATTGTTCCGTTCCGCCCTCCACGCGCTATATCGAGCGCACCTACGGAAGAAACGCAATCCGCGCGCCAACCCGTCGTGGAGAGAGAGCAGGGGAGGGGAAGGGGCCGACCGCCACCGCCCGGCCGCCGCCGCCGCCTCCCACCGCATTGTGCGCCGCCTTGCTGGCCTTGCCGTCGTTGGCCCGCCGCCCACCGCGATGTGCTTCCGCAGACGCATGGAGCCCCGCCCCAGCCGCCTTGTAGCCCTTCGCGCCACCGCCTTGGTCGGGAGCTGCGTCGGGGATGCTGGCTCACACCGCTGTGGAGGGGGGAGGGAGAGAGGGCCCCCATCCGCAGCGCTCGACACCCGCCGCTGCAGGGAGCCCCTCGCGCTGGCTGTTGACCGGTTGGTCGCGTGTTCGCCGCCGCCTCACCCTGGTTGTTGGCCGCCGGGTCTCGCATCCGTCATCCATCGAGCCGCGCGGCCGTCGGCCACGGGCGCGGCTCACGGCGGCCGCGGAGGGAGGAGTTGCGCGGGCAGAGGGGCTGCGGGGGTGGGTGGGTGCGGCATTGGCCACCGCGCGCGAATCCAACCCGCCGCCCGCCATGGCCGCCACTGGAGAGAGGGAGAGGGAGACGGGTGGCGGCGGTGGGGGACGGGCCCGGGGCGGCGGAGGGGAGCAGGGCCGGAGGTGGCGGGGAGGCAGGATCGGGGGTGGGTGCGGGTGCGGAGGGGGCCGGGGCGGCGGTACGAGGAGACGGAGAGCCGACCATGGCTGCTCTCCCATGGTCGACCCGGGGCGTGCGGCGGCGAGGGGAGGTGGGGCATGCGGCGGAGGGGCAGCGGGCGGCGATGGGGAGGGGAGGGAGGCGGCGGGGCGTGCGACGCGAGGAGGCAAAGAGCTGGGGCGTCGGGGGAGAGAGAGAAGCGGGGAGAGACCGAGAGAGAGGGGGAGGGGGAGAGGAAGGGAAGAGGATAGAGGGGAGGGAAATAAATAAATACTCCCTCCGGTATCGTATTAGAAGTCATTTTGGACAAGTTTGAGTCAAATATTGGGAATATAAATTATGAATAACATTTAAGTCATTGAGTTTGGAAATGTGAAAATCATATAAATAGATTGATCTTGAAAATTACTTTCGTAAAAATATACATATATAACTTTTCAAAAATTATTTTTATAGAAAAGTGGAGTCAAAGTTGTGCTTTGATGACCGTGTCGCTGTCCTAAAGTACTTCTAATACGATACCGGAGGGAGTATAGGTGACATGTGGGTTCGGTGGGCCCGGTAGTTGATATAGGGGATGAGATGGAGTACGATGAGTGCTGAAAAACTAGTATATAGTATAGAATTTTGATGAATATGACAGAATATTTATTTTAGGGAATGAATATAGAGTATGACGAGCGCGGATATCCTCAGGTAACACAGCATGGCTTCGGTTTCTCAGTGGGAATGCCACCTGCAGGATCAAAGCTCCTGCGCATAGCAACCAAGCGCTCGTGAGAATGCACGATGGGCCTAAGAACGGAAATCACTAAGGCCTTGTTTAGTTTTTCAACTTTACCTCTAAATTTCACTACGTAAAAAGAAGATTCTCATAATATCAAAATATCGCCATATCACTACATGCATAAAGTACTAAATGTAGATGAAATCAAAAACTAATTGCATAATTTTATTGTACTTTACGAGACGAATATTTTGAGCCTAATTAATCAATGTTTGGACAATTATTGACAAATACAAATGAAATGCTAAAGTAGCGCATTAATGGTAAAATGTCAACTTTGACGTATCAAAAGTTAGGAACTAAACAAGACCTAAAGTTGGATCTTATTGTCTATTTGGTCACTTGGATCATCTATAATGTCGTTGAACAGTCAACTTATTACGTCTGTTCTCTCAAATCTAATTTATCATATGCCGCATTAAATACTACAATTTGCCTTGCTGTTCTGCTTATTATTCTCCCGTCTTTGGCACACCGAGAAAAAAACATGTACGAACCCACACGGGACGAAGAGAAATTAATTTTTGGTACTCAAAACGTTGTAAAACGTTGTGCTTCATAGTTTTACCATTCCTAACATTGTCTTTGTAAAAATATGCCTTGAAATGTTGTCCTTTTGTTTCCCATACCATAGGTGTATTTCTTCTCTTTTGTAACGAAAATAGATATATTTTATACATAAAAGGACACTTTTGCCCTGTGCTCTTTTTCTCGTGCGCATGACGCACCGTTCGCATCGGCCGGTCCTGGCTCCACTTTCAGAAGCGCGGCGAGAAGTACGTGCTCCTGGACATCAGCCAGAAGCCTAGAGACAAGGTCCTGCTCACTTCCCCAACATCGCTGCCGAGTGCAAATGTGTTGTTTTGGGTCAACACTTGAAAGAGTATACTGTCTAAAAATACAGTGATGAACGCCTAAATTTGCCATCGAATTTCTCTAGGTTTTGCATAGAAACCATACGGTGATTCAGAGCAAAATGGAAAGCCTGATGCTTGGTGAACATCATGAGCTAGATCTCGATCAAATAAAAGTAGATTTGATATTTTATTTGAGCACCTTCAATTGGATGAATATCACTGTTAGTCAGCTCTCAAGTTTACTGACGAAACTAACATGAGCTCAATGAAATGAGCTCAAATTCAGAGTCAATTTCTGATCGATCCTTTGATCTTTGCCCGAACATGTCTATACATGTTTTGAAGCATACAGTACCAACTACAAGTTTGATTTAAGGTCCTGCTCACTTCCCCAACATCGCTGCACGGCCTGGACATCACCCGGCAGCCCCCGGTGGTGCCGGCGGCGAACTACATGTGCGGCGGCGTCCAGGCGGACGAACGTGAAGGGCCTGTACACTGCGAGGTCGCCTGCACGATGCTCCACGGCACCAACCGCCTCGCCAGGAACTCATTGCTGGAGCCAGGGCCGGCAGATGCGAACGGTGCGTCATGTGCACGAGAAAAAGAGGGCAAAAGTGTCCTTTCACGTACAAAATACATGTATTTTCATTAGAAAAGAGGAAAAATACATCTAATGACATGGAAAACAAGAGGATAACGTTTTGAGGTCTATTTTTACGAAGACGATGTTAGAAATGGTAAAACTGCGAAACATAGTAATTCGAGTACCAAAATTATAATTTTCTCCGGGATGAAGCACCTGCTGCTTAAGGCGTCCCTTGCCGTGCTGGCTTCAGTGGACACTTTCAGGACTTCCCCACATGGGTGCGGTGTCTACTAAAAATACGGGACATATAAATAATTTGATGGACCTTATAAGTCAACTAGCAAATATGCCCGCACGGTTTCGCGCTACCTTCATTATACCGGCGATCACGGCGCTGCTGTTTTGAGGACGAGGAGTCCTGGGTTCATACTTCATAGGGCATGTCATCTTTGATTTTCGTATATTTTGACGATGAGTAGTCCTGAGATCGGACTGTTTCGTTAAGCGTGGTTCGACGAAAAAAGAGCGGGTCGTAGGAGGGATAATGTTTCAATGACCGGTGGGTCTTGCCCGTACGTTGCAATGGTGGAAGCTATATGTGTACTGATATGCTATATGGTTAAATTTGATTAGGTATTTGTCGGCTTATTTTCTTCCGACTTTGTTTTTTCGCTCCAATTAAACTTAACATTTTACACTTTCTTTCCAACACTTTCTTATTATGTATTCTTGGACCAATAACATCATCTCTATTAGATGCAAAGAATGTTACCATATAGTCTCCTCTACCAAATACTATCCAATTAATAATTATAATAGTTCTTTTCTAACTTGGTTCATCTCACAACCTTATCCAGATATACAAATTAATTAAAAAATATCCAATCATGTATTATCCATCATTTTTTTCTCGACGTGTAAAAAATCCCAATCCGAGGTCCAGCTTGCAAACCCTAGATCGATTCCACGTGCTTTGCAAAAATTCACCATTTTCTACCCTTTTAATATACTGGAAAACCGTTACATGTTTTATGGTATTGTTTTCTGACTTTGTGAAATAATTTCATTACTATTTATTTTTTTTAAAAATAATCTAATTTTTCAATACCAGGAATTCTAAAATTTCACAGATTAATTCTCACACTAGAAAATAATCTGTGAAATTAATTTCAGACTTGACACTTCACACTAGAAAAAGAGAAATCAGCCTCCATTGGAACCAGAGATGACATTCACACTCCAAATGACTCCAGATGACAATTCTAGTGCAAAAAATTCAGAGAAGTTAGCATCCATATCTGCTCCTGACATCAACTTAGCATCCATGGTCATGTTTCATATCAGCAACAGATCATTGGTAACTTAGCATATGGCATGTTTTCAGATTTCACAACTTAACAGTGGGCATGTTTTCAGAGTATTAGTGGCATGCTAACTAAAATTAACTGAAATGAAAACTTGAAGATTACCCAACAAAGATTTCACAACTTAACGTTGGCTGCTTTACCCAACAAAGATTAATTTGAAGATTACCAAGTTTATGAAGAAATTACCAGGTTGCCGGATCAGAACATTGGAGCCCAGCCCAGGGAAGGAGATCCACCCGCGCCGCTCTGCTCCGGCACAGGCGCTGCATGGCACGATGACATCTGCTCTGGCGACGAGTGGATCGAGCTTCTCTGGTACGGCACCACTGCAGCACCCACTTTGGACATCCGCATCTGCGCGACTGCGCCGTCGTCGTGCTTCTGTTGGTGGAGGAAAGTGGCGTGCCGCCGGCAATGCTGTCGTCGTCCTCCGTCGCGGCCCCGCCGTCCTCTTCCCCGGTGCGGTCCCGTGGTCCGTAGCCTCCCGGGAGATTTGCCGCGGAGCCTTGGTGGAAGAAGCAGCAGAGGATGGGCGCCCACTTTGCGCGCCAGATGCGAGAAGTCCCGCGCGGAGGGGTTGCCGCATCGGATCGAAGGCGCCGTCGACGACTCGCAGCTGCTTCTACAGCACGCGTCGGCAGCCGGCGAGCAGCCTGGGAGCACGCACCCGAGCCGTAGACGAACGAGACGCCGAGTCTGCAGTGAATGCGGGTCGCGAGGGGCGTCTTTGCAAAAATTTCCTACATGTCGACAGCAGTAGACGACCCGTTGTACATGCCCTAATAATTAGGTACCGGGAAACCGCGTCCGCACCCACCATCGCTCCACCAATCCCCTCCTCGTGTGATCAATTTTCTCCGTCAAAATAGCACTTCAGCCCGCCCGCCCTACGCCCGTCAAACCCCCGGCCCTCCGCAAAAACGACGGCCCGACCCCTGCGACCCCCCCTTCGCCGAGATCCGCCACCTTCGCAAACTCCCACGCCGCACCGTATGCCTCCGCAACCTCCCTGCGATCCAGATCCGAAGCCGCCTCCGCAACCGCCCTGCGCCACGTGCTGTCCGCCGCCTCCATGGAAAGCCGCCTCGCCACGCCGTCGCCGAGGCTCCAACGCTGCCACGCTACCACGCCGCTGCCACATCGGCCGTGTTCGTCCCTGGATCTCCAACGCCGCCGCCACCACCTCGGTCACGTTCGTCCCTGGATCCCCAACGCCGCCGCCACCTCACGCGGGGTTCACCGTGCTAGCCTCCCCCAAGAGCTCTTGCCCCGCCGCCAGCCTAAGCACACCGCCCCATCCTCGCGCTCGACCGCCGCCCCTACTCCTCTGCCGCCGCGAGGCCCACTATCGGGGGTCAGCTGCGAGCCCCTGCTCCTCTGCTGGCGCGAGGCCCGGCGCCGGGATTGGTCGCGGCGCACCCTGCTCCTCCACCGGCGCTCGTCGGGCTTCGGGAGCTCCATCACCACCCTCTCCATCTCTGGGTTTCGCGTTTGAGATCGTCTCCGGCGGCGGGCTGCAGTGGTTAGCGGAGCGGTGCATGAAGAACCACCGCCCGCCCGTCCCGTCGCGCCACCGGAACGCCGCCGCCGCCGCCTCCCATGGAGAAGATATCCGTCGCTGTCCGATTCCGGCCGCCCCCGTCCCTGCCGCATCCTTCACCTTCGGTTCGGCGCACGGCCCTCCTCTACGAATCCCACTCCGTCTCCTCCACAAATCCCTCTCGGCTGGTTGGGTTGATTTGATTCCGTACGCAGACCACGTGTTCGATGGGGCGACGACCAACACGCGGGTCTGCGGCGCGCTCGTCCAGTCCATCATCCGCGTCACCATCGACGGGTTCAACGGCACCGTCTTCGCCTACGGCCAGACCAGCAGCGGCAAGACCCAGACCATGAGCAGCTCCGACGCCGACCCCGGCATCATCCCGCTCGCCGTCCGTGACCTCTTCGATACCGCGTGCCAGGTGACTGATCGGCCGATTGACTCCTCTACCCCGTCGCGACGCGATGGAGGCCTTCGTTACGCATCGCACATCGGTTGCTCTAATTATTTTTGCTACAACTGATTGATTGAGCTTCGATTTTGGGGTAGGTTGTCGACCGCCAGTTTATCTTCAGAGTCTCCTACATGGAGATCTATAACGAGGACATCAATGATCTCTTGACGCCTGGGAGCTAGAAGTTGCCCATCCGTGAAAACTCGAGGTAAATGCAAGGATTGCATCCTTTTTTTTTGTCATTCACCATTGCATTTGTATCCATCTTTTTTCTGGTCACGGCGCGAAGCATGTGTTGGAGGTCTGTGCGAAGACGTTGTGGAAAGCGCTGAGCAAACACTTTCTAATGTTTTTGAACATGCTAAACCCTAAACCCCTTGGAGAAGGTACCGTTTATGAACATGCTATGTTTTTTTTTAATGTGTTATTGTTTACCCACAGTAGAGAATGGTTACTGCTCTCTTTATTCCCCATCAAATAGGCATTTTGGGGAGACCAACATGAATGTGCGATTATTTTGATGCCCAGGTCATTGAAAGCAGAGTTAAGAACCAGATGGACTCTGAGCATGCGATTCGAGTGTCTGTCCTGGTTTGTGCTGCTGACTCTTATGTTTCTTGTTGTTGATAGAAAGCAAATGATGTGTCATTAAACATACCTGTGTTGTTCTACATTTAGAATTTGGTGGATTTAGCTGGATCTGAAAGAAATTCTTAAGACAAGAGCAGAGGGAGCGCATTTAGAGGAGGGCCAACATATTAACAAGAGTTTGATGCATCTTGGGATCGTCATCAATAAGTTGAGTGAGAACGAAAAATAAATGTATGTGTCCTAGATTATCATATTAATTTCTTTCTATTGCAATGCAACTAGGTTGTACTAAATCTGATGGGAAATCAAATATGGCCAGCTTTATTGATATCTTTCTTTGTTGATCTGCTGCAACTCTGTTTTCTCCAAGTGAGTCCTTGCGAGGGTATTTTCAAATACAAATCTCAATACCAATCTCAATTAACTTGTAATGCAGTTGTAGCTTGAAAATCATATAAATACTTTGATCTTGAAAGATCTGGGATAAGGGCTCACTACAAAACTCCAGGTATTAGATTCTTAATTTGTAATGCAGGCTCTAGCTTATCTATGGTGCATCTTGTAAATACCCAGAAAGCGAAGTTGTAGGCGGACAGTCAGTCCAGTTTGTGGATGTTTTATTTTGTCTTATATGTTTAGCTTAGGCGCTATGTGGGTTGTTAGTTTGGTGCGTAGCAATATTGATCAGCCCTTGGTGCTACGGGTAAATCACATAGTATGGTATGTATTTGTATTAGCTACTTGATGTCAAAAGTACCCATCACCATTGAAGTGTTTAGAAATCGGCATACTGCATTTTTATAATTATAGTAGAGTAAACTGTCTTCTGGGCATTATAAGTTATAACACAGCCAGTATAATGCATTGTACTGAAAATTGAAATGTTTTGGATTTGCCTAGGCTGTGGACCTGACTACAGTGCTAGCTTTAATTTCTCACTACTCATCTTTAGAATTCGGTTGTCTCATCAATTTGTGTTGTCTCAACTTGAATGGTTGCCAGCCCGGCCAGCTAAGGCTATTTGTTAATCTGAACTCTAAAGAAACTCCGATCAAGGTACAATATCTGCTTAAGGTCTTTTTATATTTTCCTGGCGTGTTTTTTCTTTTTTTTCTTTTGAAAATACAGGAGAGCTGCACATCATTATATTAAGAAAAAAATATTTTTCTGGTTCCTTCTCTATTTATAAGGCTTGTAAATTATTTTCAGAATCAACTACGGTTTTGTAGCCCACCATTCACGACTTTGCGAAAAACAAAAGTACTAACTTTCATGGACTTCGGTGCGACCGTACAACCATCAAAATTGAATTTTCGAATATCCAATTTATCTTTGCTCTGTATATCATACCCGTACAACCAAAGGAAATATTCAATTTTAACGGCTGTAGGGTCGCACCGAGGTCCATGGAAGTCAGTACTTTTGTTTTTCGCAAAGTCATTTTAGTAGTAGAGATTAGATCAAATGGTGGGTTGTAGGATCTCTATGGCAAGCTCAAAATGCAAGTACCAGCAGAAATCACTGTCATGCTCCATGCAAACACTTGTGCATCACCAAGTGTGCAGGTGCAGTACCCTACCTCATTTTCATTTTTTATTACCATGCACAGGTTCTTATGCTGTAATGAGGTGAGTTCCTTAGCATATAGAAGATATAAACTAAACATGTTCCTATTCTGAAGATTCAGTTTGCTTGTATGCTTTTTGCATTAAGTGTTAGTGAAATGTGGCCGTGCAACATGATCCCTTTGTTTCTCACCCTTTTGTTATTATGAATTATAAGTCTTAACCACACCATTTTTTCATCTAGGAAAGAATGTCTCAGTTACATCACAACGCCCTGACATTTATCTTCTTTTAAAGCATTTATTCTATGTAACGTGTCCCTCCTCTCCATGTGTGCTTGAACACTACAAACCATGTCCATACATTTTTTATACATCTAAAGCAGATTCTTTTTTTTCGTGACCGTGCCTGAGCAGATTCAGCCTTTGACTCTTTACCTATATTATTTCCAGTTTAATGTATGGAGCAGAGGATCCATCAATTGCTGCAATGGTTCTTGTTGGCCCATTCCCCAACTTGGTTGACTTGATGGAGGCACATGGGGATATGAACTCACAATGTACTTCGTAGGAGTTAGTCAACTTGGGAACAATTAATCTGTACTATGATCAGTTAGTACCCTTGATCAATATTTCCATTGCAGCAGGTAATTAATCTTATGATCAGTACTGCAACATGCTTTCTCAAGCACATTGCAATTTAGTGCTGAGAAAACAAAGTGGCATATATGCAGTTGAGGTATATCAGACTTGAGCAATTGGATTAGAGTAAAAGAGAGGCGTACAGGAGAGGAGGTTAATCAGCTAGCAAGGAATCTTGTTTCTGGTATGTGATTCTCTCTCCTTGTTAGAACCTTACAACTGTAAGTCTTTTCTGATTGGGATGGCATTCTGAAGGGCCATGATCCGTTGCTTTTAACACACTTCTAATTTGTACAGATGGACAACTTAACAATCCATCGTTGGCGGGGCAGCTCAGCTTGGATTGGACATTCGAACAGCAGCAGCTCTGCTCTGCGGTGGAGAACAGAGGGGAAAGAGAGAGGAAAGGCACATGTGCTTGACTTGGTGGCCCTGGGCGTGTGGAGGAGCTGCAACAGAGAGGATTGGATGGGAAGGAACATGTAGGAGAAAGTTTGGTGTCCAATGCAGCTGCTTGTTCTTGCGATGGATAAAGCAGATGAGTTTTTTTGTTGTATTGCTTCGGCATATAGAAGAGCAGAGAGAAGAAGCCTTTGGTGTTGATACTGCTAGAATGGGAAGGAGGGAGAGATCGATGGGAGCAAGAACGGAGGAGCAGGTGTGCTTGGATTTGTGTGAGAAGAAGAGCTGCTTGGTAATGGCATGCCTACCAATTATCTGAAAGTTATACCAGCCTATTTTCAGGTAAATTATTACGTCGATGGATCGGCAGATAACCCCATGATTCTAATGCGATAGCAGCCTATTTTTAGGTAAATTGTTGATTATCCGTACATGCTTTTTTGCTGTCCGCGCCTCAATGGCTGGGACGACGGCGTGCGGAGCTCCACGGTGACCTCCCACCCCTTTTCTGCTTCGCGGTGGCCTCCGAGCAGGCGGGCTTTGCGCAGCGGCCGGAGGGCGGTTGGCGTGGGCCCCACGCTATGTCGGCGTAGCGTGGCTTCGCTATCCTACTAGAGATGGCGGAAAGCGGGCCATTTTTCCGTAGGCGTTACCAGGAGCCGGTGCAGCCCTTGGTTCCCGTAAACGCTTGTGCTGGGAGGTTTACAGGGGACCGGTGCGGGCAGCCTAAAGGGAGAAGCTGTGTGGCTGTTGAAGGCCTGACGTAAGCTTATAGCAAAAGGGATTTACAGGATTCATCTAACTCATATTTACTGATCAGCAGATTGAAGATAAACTTGCTTGATTATGCTCCATGAAGTGTGATGTTTAAAGAAGCAAGGAATTTTATTAGTGTGAATTTCGTCGATGTTGCTATTTTGCATACCCCCACGTTCTGGTAACTCGTTTGCACATTCTTGGTTGGGAACCGGATAAGTCGTATGTTTGGCTTGATCCAAGTCCAGAATTTGTAAAAATGTTGGTGATTCATGATCTCGTTGACCCATCTCTAAACTAATAAGATGAGCCTGAGTTTGCTTTCAATAAAGTCGGGTCTCCTTGCTTCATGGCTCATAGCGAATAGTTTGCATTTGCATGTTGCTAGAATAGAATGCCAACCTACGTTCTGTTTTTGTTTGTGCCAGACTCTATAAAGACTGAAATGCATGCACTTAATAACGATTTAAAGAAGATTTGTCATCATTTTGACGAGTTTTTCAACAGTTATTTCCCTTGTTTTGTTTGACTCCATATTGTATCCATTTTACATAAAGCCACGGGTTTTGCTCACAGTAATATTTTTGGTGACATCATAAACAATACCAGTATAGATAACCAAATGTGCTTATATAAGTTTTGTTGTTTCATATAAGAATGTCCCACCAACCAAGCTGTTGAAAAGCGGTACAAAGAGACCGAGAGGGAGAGGGGCCGCTATGAATACTTGACCTGAAGAACAAAAGTGTGTAAAGAACAAGAAGCAACATACCTGATAGATTATTTGGTTGATGATGTGTTCATGAAACTACGGTATGCATACTTGATTATTTGATACATGAAACTACGGTACACTTCCTATAGATTTACATGTTTACATGACTCGTGTGCAGGATGGCAGGACAATGCGGTAAAACTTTGTACTCGATGTCTTAGTACACGAAGAAAATAATTATCGTAAACTACTTCCGCAAGATGTGAAAACATATCTTAGTCAAATCACACAAAAAAAAATATTAGACTGGCTTGTCTCGTATTAAAACTATAGCATCCATTAATTCAATACTTAGCCAGAGATTGCATTGCTTGATTTGAATGTATGGTTGTCGACAAGAGATTGCACTTTCTTGTATTGGATATTTTCCACAGAACCTGTGCGAGCTAAAGATCCGAAGTAATTTATGGAGAAACATGTAACCTATAATGTTTGAACGGAATATACAGTAAAACTAAATGTCGTAATGTCACATCTTTATTTTTGTGAAAAACAAAAGTACCGACTTTCATAGATTTCGGTGCGACCCTAAAGTCATCAAAATTGAATTTTTCATGTGATCTTTTTATATTTACTCCGTGTATCGTTCCATAGCAATGCACGGGCACTTACTTTCTCTATAATTAGGTAATAGATTTGGTTGGTGGGCACGTGAAGTGGGTAAAAAAAATTTATGGTGAGAAAAACAATGACAAAACGGTAAAAACTCTAGAAACATTGTTTTTTAAAAACTTTTCACGTCTTTTCCCCCGTAAAAACTTTTCACGTCTTTTCCACCGTTAGACCGTGGATCCTCTGTGAGGTGTGGATAAAAATTATTTAGGTGAGAAGTGTTTCAAAAGAAGTATAGATAGATAGATAGGTAAAAAAACAAAATAGTATATTCAGCTGGCCATGGATTCCGTCCTTTCATGTGAAATAAAAAAAACACTCACCAATTGGTACATGCCACTGCACTATCCGCTGCCCCTATTCGCGATGTATGATGCCGCGTGCGAGGCAGAGAGCTCCAGATTTTATAATCAATGTAGAACCGAATCTCAAATCTTTAAAGAACGAATCTCGGCAGAAAATATGGGCGGAGGATTAGGCAATGTCACCCATTGGCCCGCTATCTGTTAGATCCAGCGAGCTCACGGTATTCACCGTTCAATCCGGGTTGCTAGGAGAGGGCTCCTAATCGGTCGACCGCACGGAGCCCTAACGTGAGGTCAATTCGGACAACTAAAAGTAGAAATACCAGCGCGCTGGTCATTCACTTTTCGGGAAACGCACCTGCCGCGTGGGATTGAAGCGCTTTTTCAGGAACCGCGCTTCAGGACGTTTTTTTCAACCGTGAGAATGGAAGCGCATTTTCCTTTCACGTTTTAACAAAATCAAAAACAAACTTTTTTAACAAAATTTGTAAATAAATATTTACGAAAAAGTTTCATAAAACCTTTTTTAACAAGTTTTTTAAAAATTCAAAAAAAGAACCAAAAAATAATAAAAGTTTTGAAAACAAAAGGTTTAGAAAGAAAAGATATGAAAAAAAGTTTAGACAGAAAAATTATGAAAAAGTTTAGGCAAAAACTTTGGAAGGAAAAAAGCAAACGCCAAAAAGTTATAGAAAAACATTTGGAAGAAGAGAGAAAAATCAAAAAAAATCTGGGAGAAAAAGATTATGAACCAAACTATATTTTGAAGAAAAACTTTGGAAGAAAAAATTGAGAGAAAAAGTTTCTAGAAAAATCTTTACGAAAAAAAGAAAAAGAAACGACGGCGAGCGGACCTACTTGCTGCCGCCGCCCGGCAGCTCGTCGGGGCTGCCGCCGCACCCTCCGTGGAGCTCGCTGAGGCCGCCGCCGCTCCCTTCCTAGACGTCGCTGTAGCCAGCCGAGAGCAGCTCGCCGGGGACCCGAGCTCGCCACCCCGGACAGGAGCAGCTCACAGGGGATCTGCGTCGAGCTCGTCGTGCTGGTCGGAGCAGCCCACCGGGGATCCGCGGAGCTCACCATGCCGGCCGGGAGCTGCTCATCGGGACCTGCCTCTCCCTGGAGCTTCCCACACAACACTCCTCGGCTGGATCTAGAAAGAAAAAATAGAAAAAAGAAAAGGGGAAGGAGGAGGAGATAAGACTGACAGCAATAGCCTCCGTGGATCCCACCCACGTGTTCTAGACAACGTTGGCCACTGCGAGCGTCGACCGCAAAATTGCTTGCGTGCAGTCGACCTGAGAATTAACACCGCGCATTAAACCCCAACCTAACTTCCAGAGGACAGAAGTCAGTGGAGCTGGAATTCAATTCCGGCAGAAGATGAAGGATCAATGGTTTGACATGCCAGTTAAGGACTCGTGTGGAGACTGGAAGTCCGACTGGTTTATCATCGGTAAGTTGTCTTGTATGACTATTTTTGTTGTCAACATTACTTGTGTATTCATTAATCTGTATCTAATACAACAGGTAATCATGGCAAGAGTTGTCCAGTAAAAGATGGGTGGTACCCAAAAGACTTGTGCAACTGGAACACCAAGACAAGCCATGAAGAAGCCAATGATGTACCCGCTTTGTTAAAGCGAGTACACCATTTGAAGAAGAAGGGGCTCACTGGAGTTGAGATTGCATTAAGCTTTTTCAAGCGAATGGTGCAACCACTCCAGGAACGTGTGAACCTTGGGTACAACTACGAGGGAAGCTTAGATCCCTCAAGGATGGCGCCAGAAAAGATTGCAGACGAGATAGTGCTCATGCGACTATCTCGCATGTTCACTGGCATAACAGGAAAGCCTATTATTGTGAACGAGTACTCAAAGGCAAAGCCCCCAAGCTCGGTAAAATCTTATACCTTGTTTCGCCAATAATCTTGAAATAACACTTCTCATCCGAGTGGTTTTCTTGATGTAGCCTTCTAATGAACATAACGATGAACCAATTCGGTGGGCTCACCCAAGAGGAGTGGAAAGACTTCAGCAAGAGCTCCTCGGAGAAAACACAAACTGCTGAAGCAAATGTTGACACAGAAGTTGTATCTAATTCTGATGAAGATACATCTACACATCCACAGAAGTTGTAGCTAATTCTAATGTGTTGGGGGTGTTAAATTTCAACGGGTTAGAGACATTGAGGTTGAATAAAAGAGAGAGAGCCAAATGAACAAGAGATCAAATGAGCAGACGGCCAAGAGCCCCCTCCTCCAAGCCCTAGAGCTCTATTTATAGGGGGAGGATATGGTTGTTTACATTTATTTCATTGGTGGGGACCAAATATTACAAATAGACCCCTATGGTTTACAAAGAGAACCATTGAATAATACAACTAGTCCTTAAACCCATGATTGGGCCTCTTTTACACACAAAGGTGGGCCTTGGGCCATATCAGCCCAAGGGACATCCCCAACAGGATGTACTGCTGGTTAAGTAGTTAGTAACATTTACTACTTGTTAAGTAGTCGTTTATCGTTGCTACTAGTTAAGTAGTCTTATTAATTTGCTACCAGCTAAGTAGTCTTTTTAGATTGCTACTAGTTAAATAGTCTTTTTGTGATGTGCGCTTTGTATTGGGTACTTGTAGTACCTAACTCATGGTCGTAATGATTCTGGATTAGTCTGCTGAAGCAAACTTAATTGTGTTAGTCGTGTTAAGACCGGATAGACTGCTAGTGCAACCCAAAAGTACTACTTGTAGTAGTTTGAATTGTGTGTTTTACGCAAAGAGGCGATACTAAAGTACGTAAGGTACGTTTAGGATTGGACTCTAACGAGTTTCTGTAATGTAAAAATCGAGGGATTTGGTGTAATTTTAATACAACAGAAATTCCTCAAGCTTTCTAATGAAAGCAAGACAGCAAAGGAAGCGAGACTAGCACCTACAACCGTGTATAGGTTGGGGCAGCTCATCCAAGACTTCTAAGGCTTAGCGCCACTTTCATAGAAAACAGTCTTGGTCCCTTTGAGCAAAGTAAAATTATCCTGGGCTTATGTCCTGACTAGAGTCTGTTGACAGGCAAGCTTACACAGAGCCTCTCTAGTGAGAGTTCGTCTGGAGAGTATATCAAAGACACACTATAACTTGTAGTTGACAGGTAAACATCATATTTATTGATTTGTAATCATTGGAGTGTAGATCAAAGAGTTTTACATAACCCCGTTTTACGGGTCAAATTTCCACAAGTGCTCAATATTCCAGGCGTTTGACAAGTCTTCGCCTTCTTGAGTTTGGAGGCGATAGGTTCCAGCCCCACTAACTTGTTTTACAAGAAACAGACCTTCCCAGCGTGACATAAGCTTGTGTAGGCCGTCAGTCTTCTGAATGCGTTTCAGAACCAAGTCTCCTATGACAAAGGAACGAAGCTGGATGGAGCGATGATGATAACGCCGTAGGCCTTGGAGATATTGTGTATTCTGAATAAGAGCCGCTACCCAAGCTTATTCGATGCCGTCAACATCTTGGAATCGTTTTTGCTGGGCAAGTTGTTCGTCATAATTTTCCAGTCGTGGAGCCTCCTAAAGGAGATCGGCGGGTAGAACTTCTTCGAAGCCGTAGACCAGGATGTAGGGCGACTGCCCAGTAGCACGACTAGGCTGGGTGCATAGCCCCCATAGTACTGCAGGTAATTCCTTGGCCCACTTGCCACCGTATTTATTCAAATGTTCATTGAGTCTGGGCTTTAGCCCTTGCAAAACAAGTCGTTGGCTTTCTCAACTTGTCCATTGGCACACGGGTGAGCGACCGAAGCATAATTAATTTTGACCTTGTACTTTTCACAGTAGTCTTGGAATTCTTCATTGGTGAAAACTGATCCCAAGTCTGTGATGAAGTTATTGGGAATGTTGTATCGTTGGACAATTCCATCAACGAATTTGATTATGTTACCGGCCTTCACTTGAACCAACGGCTGAGCTTCGATCCACTTGGTGAACTTGTCGATGGCTACGATAAGCCACTCGAAACCACCAGGAGCTTTAGTGAGGGGTCCCACGAGATCAAGGCCCCAACAAGCGAAGGGCCAAGATAAGGGGATAGTATTGAGTTCATGAGCTGGGACATGAGATTGTCGAGCGAAGAACTGACAACCTTGGCGCTTGTTGACAATGTCTTCTACGT
Organism: Echinochloa phyllopogon; assembly: GCA_033239725.1. Lineage (NCBI taxonomy): Eukaryota > Viridiplantae > Streptophyta > Magnoliopsida > Poales > Poaceae > Echinochloa > Echinochloa phyllopogon. The sequence continues at coordinate 23,502,319 of BTCW01000012.1, forward strand.
CCGCCATGTAGGCCTGTAGGCCTCCCCGACTAGTGTGCGTGAAGCCTGAGTAGCTTCTGGACTTGGGGGTAGCGAATCTTAGACTCAGAGAGTACTTCACTGATGTAGTAGATTGGCCTCTGTACTGGAAATACATGGCCTTCTTCCTGTCGTTCGACCACCATAACCGTACTGATCACGTTTGTAATGGATGCGATGTACAGGTACAGATAATCGCCTTCTGCTGGTGCTGTTAGCACTGGGGGGTTAGACAGATAAGCCTTGAGTTGTTCAAAGGCTATGTTTGCCTCTTCAGTCCATATGAACTAGTCTTGCTTCTTGAGCAGCTTGAAGAAAGGTAGACCTTTTTCTCCAAGTCTTGAGATGAATCTGTTCAGGATGGTGATGCGGCCCGTGAGCTTCTGTATGTCCTAAACGTTCTTCGGTGCTTCCATGTTAAGGATAGCCATAATTTTGGTTGGATTTGCCTCGATGCCTCTATTACCGACCATGAATCCCAGTAGTTTCCCTGATGGCACACCAAAGACGCATTTAGTCGGGTTCAGCTTCCATTGGAACTTTCTGAGGTTATCAAAAGTTTCCTATAGGTCAATAATGAGGTTCTCTGGCTCTCTTGTCTTGACGACCACATCATCAACATATGCTTCTACATTACGCCCGATTTGTGTTGTCAGGCACTTCTGCATGGCTCGTTGATATGTGGCTCTTGCTTTCTTCAATCCGAAGGACATGGTTGTGTAGCCATATGCGCCGAAGGGAGTGATGAACGAAGTCTTGATCTGGTCCTCCTTCTTCAGGGCTATCTAGTGATACCGTGGATAGCATTCGAGGAAGCAGAGTAGTGCGCATCCAGCAGTGGAGTCCACGACTTGATCAATGCGCGGGAGGCCCATAGGGTCGTTTGGGCAGTGCTTGTTGAGATTTGTGTAGTGAACACACATCTACCCCTCGTTGTTGTTCTTCTTCCTAAACAAACAGGATTGACCAACCACTCTGGATGAAAAACTTCTTTGATGAAGCCGACCGCGAGTAGTTTGGCAATCTTTGCCTTGATTGCGTCGCGTCTGTCTTGAGCAAAGCGTCTTAGCCGCTGCTTCTTGGGTTTTGCGTTCTCATCAACATTAAGTTTGCGCTCGACAAGGTCCCTAGTAACACCAGGCATATCGGATGGTTTCCACGTAAAAATATTATTATTATCACAAAGGAACTTGACGAGCTCGTCTTCCTATTTACAGTCTAAATCTGCCCCAATAAGGGCAGTTTAGGATGAGTCGTCCGTCCCAAGATCCACAGTTTTAAGCTGTACTTCTTCGAAGGGCTTGAGCTGGTGCTTGTAGACTTCTTGATGGGGACCTCTAGGTCTTCCTCCTTCTACTTCTTGGCCAAGGTGAGTACTTCCAGCATCTGGATGGGGACTTGCGAGGTAGCAACAAACTCTACGGCTTCCACATCGCAATCGTAGGCAATCTTCAGGTCTCCCTTTAGGGAAAGTATTCCTTTAGGAGCGGGCATCTTGAGAATGAGGTACACGTAGTGCGAAATCATCATGAATTTGCTGAGGGCTGGTCGCCCAAGGATCGCATGGTACGAAGTCTCAAAGTCTGCCACTTCGAACTTGTTGTACTCGGTCCTGAAGTTGGCTTCTGTCCTGAAGGTAACTGGAAGTGTGACTTGACCCAGAGGGATTGCGACATTGCCTGGTATAATGCCGTAGAACGGGGACTCTGTGGGCTTCAAGTACTTGGTGATGTCGAGGCCCATCTTCTTGAATGTATTCGCGAAGATGACGTTGAGCCCACTACCTCTGTTGATGAGTACTTTGGTTAGTCTAGCTTGTGCCACGACTGGGTCCAAGACTAGTGGGTATCTTTCTAGATTGGCGAAGTTGGTCTACTGATCCGCTCTGAAGAATGTGATAGGGACTTCTGACCACTTCAGATATGTTGGGGTGGATGGTTCGATCGCATAATCTTGTGGAGAGTTAGCTTCTTGGCCCGCTTCGACTGGTTTAGTCATTCGCCGCTGAATAGGACTGATACGATGTTCTCGACTTAGGGGTAACCATTACCGGGGTCTTTGTCATCCTTGTACTCCTTCTTGTCGGCCTTGTCATCCTCGAGGGTTTGCTTGTCAAACTCCTGCTTCAGATGAAAGCACTTTGCCATCGTGTGCTTGCCGTTGGGGTGGTAGGGCCAAGGACCATTCCTGATGTCTGCCGCTGAACGGTTCTTACGAGTAGAACGCTGAAGTGCCATGACTGTGTTGTCTGGCTTGTGCTTCTTATTGTCGCAATTGAAGTCGCGATTGTTGGAGCGATCGTTGCGACAATCGTTGTTTTCCCTGTTGTTATTGTTGTTGTTATCGCGGTGTCCGTCAAAGCGTTCGCGGCCGTCATGATCAGCCCACTCGGTGACTATCCGCCTTAGTTTGCTGATGTCTTCGGGGCATCGTCTTTCGAACTCGCGGTGTAGTTCTCTTTTGTAGAGGTCATCACGGAAGCAGTTGATGACCTCGCGGTCGGAGATATCTACCATCGTGGCTCTTTTATCAAAGAACCTCTGGATATACTTGCGTAAAGTCTCTCCTTTTTCTTGCTTGCAGACTGCCAATTCATACTGGGTTTCGGGTCTTGCCCAGGTTCCTTGGAAGTTGGCAGTGAATTTTCTGGTGAGGTCAACCCAGGAGTCGATGGATCCGGGGCGGAGGCCCTCAAGCCATGTTAACGGTGTGGTGTCCAGCATGATAGGAAAGTAGCTGACTTTGATGTCGTTGGAGCCTCCCGCTATCTAGATTGTAGTCGGGTAGATCCTAAGCCATTGTTCAGGGTCTTGCTTGCCCGTGAACTTCTCGATTTCAGTCGGCTTGAACTTGTTTGGCCACTGGATGCCCTTGATGCGTTTGGAGAAAGCTGGGAACCCATCGTACTTGTCCCTTGGCGAGCGGTCCTGCCAGTGGCTGGAGTCGATATGTTCGGAGTCGTATTGTCGATCGTGGTTCCCCTCATTTTGTCACGGACGATCATCACGTCGGGGTGGATCTTGGTCGCAATGTCGAGGATGGTCTTGGTCACATGGGTGATCACGCTAGCGTGGACAGTCGTTGTCAAGGGGAAGGTCACGATCACATGGCCGATCGTTGTTGCAGGGACGATCTTGGTTGCGTGGGCAATCGTGGTCGCGGGGATGATCCTGATCACGTTGGCGAGGTGTGGGTCCGTAGCGGCGGTCGTAGTCTTCGCGTCGGCGTAGTTCTGACTCAACGCATAGCTGTCTACTCGTCTGGATTACAGAACGAGCGTCGCGGTTGGCGTTGATGGTGTTGCGAAGATCTCCATCTGTAACACCCAAAAATAGCCTATTTAAAATTTTTTAGTAATTTATTTGCTTTTATTTAAATTGTTCATAATTAATATAAGTTAAATGAATTATTTATGAATATTAAAATCAAATATAAGTTGTAGAAATATTTTATTGCATTCATGCTGCTGCATTGTGTTTTGTTTGATAGTAAGTTAAATTGGAATTTAAATTCTATTTAAATTCGAATTTAATTTGCATTTGTTTAATCCTTAGAAAAGTTCCTAAGCCTTGAGTTCGCTTTTGCCCCTCCAACTTTTCCTCGGTCCGCATCCCCTCCCTCTACTTCTCTCCCAAGCGCAGCCCAGCCCCCTCCCCTCTCCCCGCTCGGCCCAGCTTCCCCTCCTTCCTTTCCCCGGCCCGGCTCCCGCTCGGCCCACCTCTTCCCGCGTCAGCCCAGCCTCCTGCGCCCCCCTTCCCCCTCCTCCTCCCACCGACAGGCGGGCCCCGCCTGTCAGGCTCTTCTTCCACCTCCCGCCCGAGCGCCCTTCCTCCCCGGCGTGAATCACGCCGATCCGCCCGGGCGTCCCGGCCCGCTCCGCGCCCTGTGGGCCCCGACCGCGCCTCCCCGGCCCCCTGCCCGCGATCACCTGCCATCCTTGGCCCCCGCGCGCAAGGCAAGTTCCCCCCGATTGAAACTCCCAATCCGCGCTGGCCACCACCGATTCCCCATGCCCCGCACTCCTAGGACCCCCCACGCCCTATAAAAGGCCACCCCGCAGCCCTACGACGCTCACCAGCGCCTCTCCTGAGTCCCCCTAGGCCTCCAGTGCCCCCTTCTCACAGCGCCGCCGTTCTCCCCTCTCCGGTGCCGCACCGCCCGATTCGACCCCCGGATTAGCTCCCCGTAGTGGTAAGCAACATCCCGAGCAACCCCTCGCTCTCTCCCTCGCTTTCTAGCCTGTGCGCGACCTCGCCGGTGTTGCCCGCTCGCCGGCCGTCGTTGTACCCCACCCCTCGCCGCCCAATCCTCGTCGGGAACCCCCTAGCTGAGTTCCCCATGCCCCCGGCTCGCTCCCCGACCTATTCCCATCGTGAACTGAGCTCCCTAGCTCGATTTCGAGCCCGCGCTGGCACAACGCCGCCGCCTCCCCTGTCATCGTCGGTCACCCTCTCCCCCCATCTCCTCTGAGCCACGAGATCTCAATCCAACGGCCCAGATCCGAGTTGCCCCGAGGCAAAGCCGTTAGATACCGGTCAACCTTGGCTATTTCACAAAAGAGACCCTGCAAGATTTAAAATAGAACCCGCAGTCCACCGTAGTTCAAAAATAATTGCAAATAGGTCATGTTTTCTTCGATTAGGCCCCTGTACTTTTAAATAATAGAACCAGACGTCCTTTCTAGTCGTTTTTGCGCGTAGGCCCTCGGGTTTTAACGTGTAATTATATTTAGGTCCCTTTTTCCTCTCAAATAACCCCCTGGAAACTTTTAAAACTTGTCAGCAGGTCCCTAGAACTTAGGAAACCCATATCTTTTCCGTTTTAGCTCCGATTAGTGTGATTTTTGCGCTCATGTGTTCGTAGTGAAGCGTAGATTATTTCTAGAACCTTTATTTGCACTGTTTCTATTGCTTGGTGTACTGTTCTAATAGAATATTATTTGTTTACATGTATTGGCTTGCGTGCATGTTTGTGTGGTGATTCATGTCCAATCGGTGAGCCTTTCGCATTGGACTTCGAGTACGAGGAGGAGTTCCCGGGACATGACTCACAGCAGCAGCAGCCGCCTTTTGAGGAAGGCAAGTTATAGCACGGACAATCCTTGCTACCTACTCACCTTGTATTAAATTATTTTATAAATGCATGTGTCTAATTTGATGTACCATTAAGGTTGTACCTAGTCTTGATTATCCCATCCTTGTTTGTTTACCTTGGGTTTATGCATATGGGTAGATTTTGCTATGCGCAACTACTATCATCATTATTTAACTGTTAACTTTGACTTAATGGTCCACTTCAACATTCATGATAAAACTTGCTTTTTAGCAACTTGGTTTAGGGAGCTAGAGCATGTGCTTCGTGCTTTGCTCTAGAGTCTCTCCATAAGGTTCGGTTCTTAAAGCGGCAACCCAGGAGCCTGTCGCCACCGCTAGAACTATTATGGCTCTGGTCTTGGTTAAGTAGCTTGTACGTCTCTACCTTGCCAGTAGTTACCGGAGTGGCTGACGGCGTTATGGGAAGCAAGGTGTGGGGTGTTACTTGATTCCACTGAGGACGGTAGCCCCGTCGGCTATGTCTCGTTAGGCACAGTCCCGTGTTGGGAGTCCCTGAGGTACGGGAACTCCGTACATTGCGCTCTTTATTTTTGTTGTTGGCATGAGTTGCCCGCGCTTCGGACGCCATTGACCCCCTCATGTTGCGCCCTGAGGGTCAGTCAATCTCGGTGCCTAGAGTCTCACCACCTTGTTGTACCTTAGCGGCTACTGTCTTGTTAGGGTGTTGTCGGTGCTGGGATCGGTCGGCCAATCCCCAGCGCCAAACAGAATGCACTGTGTCCCGTCCCTTGACGGTTGATGCAAGAGCTAGCACAACGAGACAAGCGTTTATCCTGGTTCCGACCGTGAGGTCGTACGTCCAGCAGGGTGCGCTCGGGGCGCTGTACTATCTTGCACCGGAGTGCTTGCAGAGGGGGGCTACAAGCAAGGTGGGAGAGGAGAGGGAGTCTCCAAGTCCCTGTAAACGGGTGTGATTGAGGCGAATGCCAATATCGCGTGAGGCGGTGTCTGTGGTTGAGTCTCTCTCCCCCTCTTTCTCCTCCTACCTCCTTTTATAGGTCAAGGAGAGAAAGGAGGGGGAAGGGTTTACAAGTACAAGTGTGACATGTGCTACAGGGATATGTATTGGAGAGCATGGCGTCGGGCGTGCCATCGTCCTCACCCCTGGTGGGGGATTTATGGCGAGCTCCGGCTTCTGCGGGTGTCATGGCCGTCCCTGTGCTTGTCCTGGAGCGGTTTCGAGGGGTGTCGTTGCCGTAGCCCGTGTTCTGCTGCCCGTTGCTGGTTGACTTCGAGGGCGGGGCAGGTGACGAAGGACGATAGTTGGCAGTAAGGGTCGGCATGGTGGTTGCTGTTGACCACAGTGCGCGATGTGCCCGGCTCACCAGGGGATGGCCGAGAGTTGGTGGATTTGACCCGGCGTTCGTCATCGCCAGGTCGCGATTGATCGGAGTATTTACTCGGCTGCTATTCATATATTCGTTCGAGGGTTCCCCATGCCCGTTCGAGGGGTGTCCCTGGGGGAAAGGACGGGAGTGAGTGGAATAGTGGTGCGGATTGACGCCTGCAAGTCCGCACAGGGCCTCGCGCAGCGCCGCATGCGTCCTCACAGTGGTGGTGAGGACGCATAGTGTCCGGAGTAGTTGAAACAGCGAGCTCTGCGGTGTCAGCGGCGCGGCGTGGGGAGAGATTGCCTTTTGACTTCGGCGCCCGCCTGATGGGGCGGGCATTAAATGCCGTTGTCGGGCGGGGCGCCAGGGCGTGCCGCGTTATGTAGAGGGGTAGCCTCGAGCGAGGCGGAGTTGGTTCGCCTCCTTGAGGGGGTGCGCGACCCTCGAGCGAGGCGGAGTTTGCGTTGTGCCTGCTCGAGGGGGTGCGCGGCCCTCGAGCGGGGTGGAGACGGAGGTGCGTGGCTCGGGCCCCCTTGACAGGCGAACTCGGACGGCCGTTCTTGGGCCGCGATAGGCTGTGACGGGCCGCGCTGCCTTGGTGGCCCTTTCGGGTTGCCGGTGATTCGTCCTTTCGTGGTTGATCGTTTTTTGGAGGGTGATTACCCCGATAGTTAGGGGACCCCCTGGGACTGTCCCCGACAGTAGCCCCCGAGCTTCTGCCGGACTAAGGATCAGTCGGGTAGAGGCTGATGGTTCGCGGGATCGTTCCCGGGCATTCTGCGGGGATTACTCCTTCTTGATTATGCATGTTCTTCCGTGGGGGCGCGCGAGCGCACCCGCGGGTGTAGCCCCCGAGCCCTTGGAGGAGTGAGTTCACTCGTGCAAGGGCTTTGGCTTCCGAGGGTTATGTTAGTCGCTCCCCTTTCGACGTGGTGGGGATGAGACCGAGTTATGCGGAATTCGGGGGGCGGACCCTGCACGGTTTCGATGCGTTTCGCGCATAGGAGGAGGAGGATATGCTGCAAGGAGCCCCCGAGCTCCTGGCCCGAGCGGAGGCGGTCGGAGGGGCTTCTTGTCTTTGAGTTACGACCCTCGCTTCCCCTTCGCGGGGGAGAGGGGTGAGGTCATTCGTGCAACCCTCGAATCGGGCAGCGTACACGGATGCCTCGGTGAGCTGTTAGCGGGTAGTTCAAGTGGACGCCCGTGCCCCGTTCGCTAGGGGTCGGCTCGTGGTCCGGAGACGCGTCCATGTAGCGCTTGCAAAGGTTTGCTAGGTGGGGCTCGGTCCCTTTCGACAGGGTCCGAGGGCGCGAAAGCTGCCTTTGTCCGGCCTCGAACACAACAGGGGCGTCCCCAAACTTCGCGTTCGGGGTAAAGTCCGTTGAACACGCCCGAATTGTCCCTGACTCTATCGATCCGGAGCGCCTGTCGAACCCTTTCGCGGGCAGGCTTCGTACTCCTGATCAGTGGGGCCTTGCGAAAGGTGCGGGTCACCCTCGAGTAGCGGGCTCGAGGATTGGTTAAGCGTGACCGGTAGCCTTCGCATCGTTTAATCTGGGTCGCCCGTCGAACCTTTTCGAGGACCGGGTTTCGAGCCCCTGATTAGTAGCACCCTGCGCCTCGAGGCGGAGGGGGGTCGTTGTCTTACCTTGGAAGGAATCCAACGGTTAGGTCGTTTCGGTTTTGCGGGCCCGCGCACGACCGCTGGCGGGCGTGGTCGTGGCTGACGTGGCACGGAGTGGGCGAGATGGGCGTAGCGGGCGCGCCTTTTTAGGCGGAGTTGGCGTGCGCCGGGGAGAGGCGAGGCGACGGGCGGTCAGGCGCCGCTGCCGCGTCGTTTCGTTTTACCGTGCCGCAGTAAATGCCGCCGCTCACGCGTGCCGTTCCGCGGGGAAAAGGGGGAGGGGGCCCCCGGTTGTCAGCGATGTGCCACGCGCGCGTCCGGACCGTTGCCAATGGGTTGGCGTGTCGTGGCAGGGACGAGTCCGTTCCCTTATAAAAGGAGAGCGGGGGGGGGGGGGGGGGGGGAGGTAAGGGAATTTCTTACCTTCGCCATTCCTCGCGCCAGCTCTCGCCTCTGCCTTTATCTTGCTTCCGAGCCCGCTAGCCGCTTTCTGTCTTCGTCGCTTTCGCTCTTCGTCGCCTTTGCTTCGCGCTCCCTGCTTCGCCGTCCGCCATGGTGATCATCGAAGGCGTCACCGAGTGGACTCCGTCCACCGCTACCGAGCACCTCCTGGAGGGCCTGGTGAACGGCGGGCAGCTTTCGCCCCGGGGCGATTCGGCGCGGCCGGCGTGGATTGTCCCGGCGCTGGCGGCCAGGGTGCCGAACCCGCCGGCGGGGTACGTGGTGAGCTTCATCCGCTTCCACGAGCGGGGCTTCAACGCGCCCGCTAGCCTATTCATGCGGGGCCTCTGCCACTACTATGGCGTGGAGCTCCACAACTTCTCCCCCAACGCCATCTCGCAGGCGGCGACCTTCGTCGGCGTCTGCGAGGCTGTGCTGGGGATCGAGGCGCACTGGGACCTGTGGGTCCACCTCTTCCGCGCCGAGCTCAGCACGTCCGGCGCGGGGAGGGGGGGTGCGCCGTTCTTCGTGTGCCAGCGGTCTTACGCTCGCGCCGGTCGAGTCTAGGAAGCACCTGTACCCGGCCTGCAGGATGACTACCAACAACAGCGGCTGAGCCAAGGGATGGTTTTACCTGCGCAACGACGGCCTGGGGTTGCCGGAGTACACCGGCAAGGTCTTGACGGAGAAGGCCGACTCCTGGAGCTATTTTGTTTTCGGCGAAAGTCAGCGGAAGAGGCTCCGCCCTGTCGTCGACGCCCTTCATACCCTGGAGGGGTCGGGCCTGACCGTGGCGCACGTGCTCACGCACTGTCATCGCCGCCGGGTGGTTCCCCTCATGGAGAGGCAGCTCCCTCTGTTCCGGATGACGGAGGGCGTCGACCTGGCGGCACTGGCGGCTTCGCGCATGTTGTCGGAGCCGCTGCTTGAAGAGTACGTCGTTACGAGGGTGCGAACAGCGGTGCATCCCGACACCATGCCGAGCAACCTCCGGTCGTTCCGGCTGCGCCCCGACGAGGGCCTTGTTTTGTCGGTGAGTCGTCATTCTCCCTCTCCGGGCTGTTGGATTGATTAATTTAGAATTCCCTTCCTCAATTCATCGTGATTTCAGGAGGTGAACTGCGGCCTCTACCGCTCCCTCACGCCGACTCCGGAGGTGCGCGCTTCGAACCGCGCTCGCCATGACCGTGAGAGGGACGCGAAGGAGGCGAAGAGAGCCAGCAGCCGGAGGAGGCAAGCCCGGCGGGACGCGCACCAGGCGGCGCTTCGCCGGTGGAGGAGGGACGGCGGGGCGCCGCCGTCGTCCCCCGAGGACTCCCTGGACCCTCCCAGCGAGGGGGAGGATGAGGAGGAGATCGATGCCGGCGGGGTTCCGCCCGCCGGTGAGGAGGAGGAGATGGCCGCGCTGCTGCCCGGGGCGGGCGCGGTGGCCCCGGGCGATATTGCGCCGGTGGCGGCGCGGACGGCGGTCGCGCCTGCTCGACCCGCGGTGCCGCGGGCGCGAGCGACTTCCTCCTCTGCTGCGGGCGGGCTGCGCCGCAGCGGATTGAGTGCCGAGGGCTCGGGGGGTTCGCAGCCCCTGAGCGGTTTGAGGGGGTCCTCGAGTTCGAGGAGGGCTCCCTCAATGGGCGGCTCGAAGCGGAAGCTGCAGGTGCTGTAGGGTTGCGTCCGGTAAGTTCTGCCTCAAACTTTTTCGTAGCTTTCCATCCTTGTTTGGTTTTTCGTTTCGTGATTTCCGCTCTTTCCTTTTTGATTCAGCACGCGGGGTGCCGCCAAGGCCGACCCCAGCCTCGCGCCTAAGAAGGCGTTGAAGGTTGGGGCGTCGGATTCCCCTCACGCCGGGGGATCGCGTTCGCGCGAGACTCCGCGTTCCGCAGCGATGTCCGCAGCGACGCCGGTGGAGCCGGCGCCGGGGGCGCGAGATTCCGGGTCGGCGGAGGAGGAGCGGGAGAGGACGCCCCTGGTGGTGGAGCCGGGGCAATACGCCCCGGTGGTTGAGGTGGAGCCGGGGCACGGCGCCCCGGCGACGGAAGCGGGCGAGCAGGGAGGCCACGCCACCGCCGCGGCCCCTACTGGAGGGAGGCAGGAGGCGGTCGTGCCGGTCGGCGGCACGGTCATCCTGCCGGCTTTGGGTCGCGCACAAGGCGTGGCCCAGGGTGGCGATTGAGGGCGCGTTCCCCCCGCTGGGGTGACTGCGGCCGAGGTGTCGGCGGCGCGCTTCTTGTCTCAGGGGCCGCCGCAGATGCCCGTGGCCAGGGGAGCAGCTGAGTGGGATGCGGCCGCGGTGGCGCTGCTTCAGGGTCGTCGCGGCCCGAGCGCGTGGCCGGAGGAGCCTGGCGTCTCCGCCCGAGTCTGGCAGGGCATGGCGGAGGAGAACGAGCTGTGGGCTCAGGCCGAACGGGTCGGGACGGACCTGGAGCGGGCCATCTCGGCCGCCGCCGATCTCCATTCCAGGCAGGCGCTGGAGCTCTTCGAGGTATCCCCGCGCTCATCCCAGCACTTCGAGATTGTTTTTAGTCTGTGTCTTATCCTCGATGGTTCTTCGTGCAGCTTCTGCGGCAGGAGGCGGCAGACAAGACCGCGTGCATCGCGGACTTGTATGCCGACCTTCGCCGGTTCCGTTAGGCGAACGCGGACCTGGGCACGGAGGTGACCCAGCTCACCGTCCGGGTGAGGGAGGCGGAGACGGCCGCCCGCGCACACGAAGAGGCCAAGGCTCGCGCGGAGCGGGAGCGCGACGCCGACAGAGGCACGGCGGAGCGGGAGGCCCGAGCCTCGGCCGCGGCGTTGGAGCGTCTCGAGCTCGAGCGCAAGGCGCGCGAGGCCGCGCAGTCCCAGCTCACGGAGGCGGCGGCCCGGGCAAGGCAAAAGGCCCAGGAGGCCGAACAGCTGGGCCGCGCGCTTCGAGAGAAGGAGGGTGCGCTGGCCACCGCGGAGGGCCTGCTCCAGCAAGAGCGCACGGCGCTTACCGAGGCCAGGGCCTTGGTGGACGGTATGGCTTTACGCTTTTCTGGCTTCCTGTGTTGGAGTTCGTCTTGACGTGCTCGAGCTTTGTTAGGGCTGCGGAGGGCCGAGGCGGAGAAGGCGGATGAGGTGATGGCTGTTCAGGCCGCCTACTCCGAGGCCCAGGGGGAGCTCGAGGCGCTGAAGGTTGCCGCCGATGCGGCGTGCCGGGATGTCCAGTGCGTCGACGTGCAGTCGGGGTCGTCGTTGCCCAGCCGCCTGAGGTCTCTGAAGGGCTGCGTGGCGGAGCGCCTCGAGAGCGCTCTTCACCTTGGAGTGAAGAAGGCACTCGGCGTGGTGTCGACGCATTACAACATCGACCTTGCGGCGGTGGCGCGTAGCTACTTCATCGACGCGGACCTGGACGATGACGCCGCCCTTGCTGCTCTCGACGAGGCCGATGACGGCGCCGAGGATGCCGCCACGGCGCTTGCCGCCAAGTTCGGGCGCGATCTTTTCCCCGAGGAGGATGAAGATGCGCGCGCCGACGTTGGGCCTGAGGCCGCGACCGCCACCGAAGCCGAGGTTGATCCTGAGGCCGACGTCGTGGCGTCCCTTGAGGAGGACATCGCCTCGGTGTGCCGTGATGACGATGGTCCTGGGGCGCTTGCGTCGGTTCCCTCGACCGTTGCCGCCGAGGCCACCGCGCCGCCGCAGGGAGGTGGAGCCTGAAAGGTTCAGGCTTAGTATCTAGATGTATCTTAGTTTTTAGGAGACTAGCTCTGTACATAAACTAAGATTAAATGTCGATTGTGCGTTTCGAACTTGTTCGATGGTTCTATTGTGCTACTCTTGGCTTGGAAAGATTTCGGTCGGGTATTTCGAATCCGCGAGTAATTAAGGCGTGGAGTGGAGAGGGAGGTGCTGTATCCCTTCGCGGGCATAGGCGGTCTCACGGCTCAACCGGCTCTAGCTTTAGCTAGCTCGCGCCCCGCATCTCTCTAAGCGCCTCGAGTTTCAGCACAATTTTTGAAAATTGGGACGATTAGGGGGGTAAACCCCCCTGCAGCACCCGAGGGGGGCTTGGCTTTATTGAGAATAGAACCAAGTCCCCCTTGTTCATGCTGTTAGTAACAATGTTTTCATGTTTTTCGCAAACTTTTCATCGTTGTTAACTAAGAACATGAAGTATTTACAAGAAATACTGAGAATTTTAAGGATAGAAGCGACGTAGCTGTTGGATGTTCCAGGCGTTGGTGAAGACCTCGCCCTTCTCGTTCGCCAGCTTATAGGTGCCAGGCTTGAGGACTTTGGCGACGATGAATGGTCCTTTCCATGGCGGAGTGAGCTTGTGACGCTCTCGATTGTCCTGGCGCAACCTCAGCACCAGGTCCCCTTCGTGGAGGTCTCGACGCCGCACCCTCTGAGCTTGGTATCGCCGGAGCGATTGTTGGTAGCGTGCTGAGTGAAGCAACGCTACGTCGCGAGCCTCGTCCACCTGGTCCAGCGAATTCTCGCGGTCCCGCTGGTTTTGGTCTTCCTGGTAGGCCTTGAGCCTCCGAGACCCGTACTCCAAGTCTGTTGGGAGGACGGCCTCGGCGCCATAGACGAGGAAGAACGGGCTGAAGCCTGTGGCCCTGCTCGGGGTTGTCCTGAGACTCCAGATCACGGATGACAGCTCAGCAACCCACTTCCGGCCAAACTTGTTCAGCTTGTTGAACATTCTTGGCTTCAGGCCTTGTAGTATCATGCAATTGGCACGTTCTACTTGGCCGTTCGTTTGTGGATGTGCCACGGCCGACCAATCAACGCGAATGTGATGGTCGTCGCAGAACTCCAAGAACTTCTTGCCGGTGAACTGGGTGCCGTTTTCGGTGATGATCGAGTTGGGTACCCCGAATCGGTGGATGATGTCGGTGAAAAACAATACGGCCTGCTCAGATCTGATGCTGGTGATGGCCCGGACCTCGATCCACTTCGAGAACTTGTCGATGGCTACCAACAAGTGGGTGAATCCCCCGGGCGCTGGGCGGAAGGGCCCCACGAGATCCAACCCCCAGACCGCGAAAGGCCATGTTACAGGGATGGTCTGCAGGGCGTGCGCCGGGAGATGTGTCTTTCGTGCATAGAATTGGCACCCTTCGCAGGTGCGCACGACCTCGTTCGCGTCGGATACGGTGGTGGGCCAGTAAAAGCCTTGCCGGAATGCGTTACCCACGAGGGTACGCGGCGCTGCGTGGTGTCCGCATGCCCCGGCGTGGATGTCGCGGATCAACTGCCTTCCCTCGGGGATGGGGATGCATCGCTGCAAGATCCCCGAGGTGCTGCGCTTGTACAGCTCGCCGCCGACCGAGACAAAGGTCTTGGCCCTTCTGGCGATGCGGCGCCCCTCGGTTCGGTCCGAGGGCAGCTCCCCGCGGTCGATCCACACGAGGTACGGATCACGCCAGTCTTGTGGTCGCGTGTCTATGTCGATTTCCAGGGCCTCGGCCGAAGAAATTTCAGCGTCGAGGGCTTCGAGCCCCTCTTTCGAGAGGTCCTCTTCCATGGGCTCGACCCCCGCAGCCCCCGAGGGTGTCCTGAGGGTTCCGGCCCTTCGCTCGAAGTTGACGGAGGGTTGATCGAGGTCGCGGGCGAAGACGTTCGGAGGAACGGTGATTCGCTCTGACGCGATCTTGGCCAGCTGATCCGCTTCCTCGTTGTATTTGCGCACGATGTGGTTCAGCTCGAGGCCATAGAATTTGTCCTCGAGACGACGAACCTCGTTGCAATACGCCTCCATCTTTTCGTCGCGGCAGCTTGCGTTCTTCATCACTTGGTCGATGACCAACTGAGAATCTCCCCGGACATCGAGGCGTTTGACGCCGAGGTCGATGGCGATGCGGAGCCCAGCGAGGAGGGCTTCGTACTCCACCATGTTGTTCGACGCTGGGAAGTGCAAGCGAACCACGTACCGGATATGTTCTCCGAGGGGTGAGACGAAGAGGAGGCCCGCGCCTGCCCCGGTTTTCATCACCGACCCATCGAAGTACATGGTCCAGCATTCGGCTTGGATCTGCGGCGGTGGAAGTTGGACGTCGGTCCACTCAGCGACGAAATCCGCTAAGGTTTGCGATTTTATCGCCTTTCACGGTGCGTAGGAGAGAGTCTCCCCTACGAGCTCCATAGACCACTTCGCTATTCTACCCGAGACGTCCGGGTTGCGGACTATCTCCCCCAAAGGGAAAGATGAGACCACGGTGACCGGGTGGGCCTCGAAGTAGTGTCGCAGCTTTCGACGTGCGAGCACTACAGCGTAGATTAGCTTCTGGATCTGTGGATACCGCATCTTGGTTTCGGTCAGCACCTCGCTGACATAGTACACTGGCCTCTGGACTGGCAGAGCGTGGCCCTCCTCTGTCCTTTCCATAACGATGACAGCGCTGACAACTTGCGTTGTCGCAGCCACATATAGGTAGAGGGGCTCGCCGTTCTGCGGCGGCGTGAGGATGGGTGCGCGCGTGAGCGACGCTTTTAGCCCGTCGAGGGCTTTTTGGGCTTCGGGGGTCCATGACAAGCGTTCGTGCTTTTTTAGGAGCCGGTACAAAGGTAAGCCCTTTTCACCGAGTCGAGAGATGAAACGGCTGAGAGCTGCGAGGCAGCCCAGTACCCTCTGTACCCCCTTGAGATCCCGAATTGGCCCCATTCGTTCCAGGGCCGAGACTTTTTCGGGGTTGGGTTCGATGCCTCGTTGGGAGACGATGAAACCCAATAGCATGCCTCGCGGCACCCCGAACACGCACTTTTCCGGGTTCAATTTTACCCTGTTCGCCCGGAGGCAACCGAATGTGATTTGCAAATCGTTGACCAGATCGTTCGCCTTTCGGGTTTTTACAACGATATCGTCAACATATGCCTCAACGGTCCGCCCGATGTGGCTTCCGAAAACGTGTTGCATACATCGCTGGTATGTAGCTCCAGCGTTTCGGAGGCCGAACGGCATAGTGACATAGCAAAACATGCCAAACGGGGTGATGAAAGAAGTCGCGAGCTGGTCGGACTCTTTCATCTTGATTTGATGATAACCGGAATAAGCATCAAGAAAGCATAGCAATTCACACCCAGCGGTGGAGTCTACTATCTGATCTATTCTAGGCAAGGGAAACGGAACCTTAGGGCATGCTTTGTTTAAACCGGTATAATCTACGCACATGCGCCATTTTCCGTTTTTCTTTTTAACTAGAACAGGATTAGCAAGCCAGGTCGGGTGAAATACCTCTTTGATGAATCCGGCTTGCAGGAGCTTGTGCACCTCCTCCCCGATGGTGCGGCGCTTTTCCTCGTCGAACCGCCGCAGTCGCTGTACCACCAGCTTGGAGTGAGGCTTGATGTCGAGGCTGTGCTTGACGACCTCCCTCGGGATCCCCGGCATGTCCGAGGGTCTCCACGCGAAGATGTCGGCATTGGCGCGGAGAAAGTCGACGAGCACTACTTCCTATTTGGGGTCGAGGGTGGTGCTGACCCTCAACGCCTTGCCCTCGGGGGCAGTGGGGTCGAGGGGCACCGCCTTGGTATGTTCGGCAGCCTCGAAGGTGCCCGCGTGCCTTTTGGTGGAGTCGACGGCCTCGTTCGCCATCTTCTCCAAGTCCGCCACCAGGGTCTCGTTGTAGGCGAGCGCTTCCGCGCCCTCGACGCACTCGACGTCGCACGCGTAAGCGTGCTCATACGACGATCCCACGGTGATGACGCCCTTTGGCCCTGGCATCTTCATCTTGAGGTAGGCATAGTTGGGGACCGCCATGAACTTGGCATAGCACGGACGCCCGAAAATAGCGTGGTACGCTCCTGGGAATCCCACCACCTCGAAGGTGAGGGTCTCCCTCCGAAAGTTATCGGGAGTAGCGAAGCAAACGGGCAGGTCGATCCGCCCGAGGGGTTGGACCCGTTTTCCCGGCGCGATGCCGTGGAACGGCGCCTTGCTTGGCCTCAGCTGGTTCGTGCCGATGCCCATGAGCTCTAAGGTGTGGATGTAGAGGATGTTGAGGCTGCTGCCCCCGTCCATCAGCACCTTGGAGAATCGCGTGTTGCCGATGACGGGGTCGACGACAAGCGGATAGCGCCCCGGATTCGGGACATAGTCCGGATGGTCCTCGCGGCCGAAGGAGATGGTCTCGTCCGACCAGGCGAGGTAAGTTGGTGTCGCGGGGTGAACGGAGAAGACCTCTCGGCGTTCACGTCTTTGCTCCCGGGACGTCGCGTTCACTGTGGGCCCCCCTACGATAAAGAATACATTCTCCACATGGAGGAACTCGTCGTTGCCGCCATCGCCCGTATCCTTCTTCGGGCCATCCTCCTTCGCGGAGGTGCGCCTGAAGTAACCCTTGATCATCCCACACTGTTCGAGGGTGTGGGTGACAGGGCCCTTATGGTACGGGCATGGCTTCTTCAGCATCTCGTCGAACAGGCCTCCCCCCTGAGGGGGGCCTCGAGGGCCTTTGCGGCCTCGCTCGACCACGAGGGTGTCGTCAGAGTCCTCGCCCTGCTGCTGCTGCGCGGCTTGCCGAGGCTTCTTGCCTTTACTGCCTCATTTCTGCTTTTTTGCCTTTGCCTTGGGTTTGCTGCCCTCCGCGGGCAGCTCCTCCGCGCGCTTCCCCTTGGTCTTGCCGTCGAAGATTGCCCCGACAGCCTCCTCCCCAGAGGCGAAGTTGGTGGCGATGTCGAACAAAGCGTTGACGCTGGTGGGATGGTTTCGCCCCAGCTCGCGCACCAGCTCTCGACAGGTCATGCCTTCGAGGAAGGCGTGGATGATTTCGGAGTCACCCACGGTCGGGAGCTCGGTGCAGCGCTTGGAGAAGCGGCGGATGAAGTCCCTCAGTGGCTCGTCGGCCGCCTGCCGGCACCCGCGCAGGTCCCAGGAGTTTCCGGGGCGCACATATGTGCCCTGGAAGTTACCCACGAACATCTTGACCAGGTCGTCCCAGTCGTGGATTTGGTTCGCGGGTAGGTGTTCGAGCCATGTCCGCGCCGAGTCCGCGAGATGAAGCGGAAGGTTGCGGATGATCATGGCATCGTCGGTGGCCCCGCCCAACTGGCAAGCCAGGCGATAGTCGTTGAGCCACGCCTCGGGTTTCGTCTCACCCGAATACTTGGTGATGGTGGTCGGCTGACGAAAGCGCGGCTGGATGGCGGCCGAACGGATCTTCCGGCTGAACACAGGGGTTCCCGGGGGTTCCGGCGTCGGGCTTCTGTCCTCCTCGCTGTCATAGCGACCTCCCCGTCGGGGGTGCCTGCTACGAGGAGGCGCCGCGTCCTGCCTCTTCTTGTTCAGGATGTTGCGCGCATCGCCATCGTCGACGGCGCCACGCGTGTCCACGAGTCGGTCCTTCGCGGACCTCCTCGTTTCGCGGTCGCCGGTCACGAGCGCCCTTCCATCATTCGTTGGACGGTGAGGCGTCCACACGCCCCTGGGTGGGGTATGGATGGATTGTTCCTTATCCCACTTGCCGCCTCCGGCTCTCGAACTGGCCTGGTGGCGCATGCGGGAGGCGGAACTTTCCGCTTGTTGAACGGCCGCTTCTTCGACAAGGGCCTGCACCTGGCGCCGCATGCTGCGCGCTTCTGGTGTCGATGGTTCGGGCATGGCCCGAATAAGGGTTGCTGCGGCGACGAGCTTCTGGCTTGCTCGTGGCGGCATGGCAGGGCCGGCGTCGTCGCCGTCACCCATGATGCGCGCTTGAGCAATATGCCCGGCAGCTCGCGCGCGTTCGCCGCGCTTGGGCTGCCGGGCTTCCAGGGCTGCGCGCAGCTCCTGTACCTGCTGGCGCTCCTGTTGGAGCTTGACTTCCAGCTCTTGCACCTGTGCAAGCTGTGCCTGCGCGAGTGCGGCTTCGCTCGATGGCTCGGCGGGCGCTGGTGGCTGTTCGTCGTGTCCGGCCCCGTCGCGCGTTTCTTCATACTCTCCCACGGACTCTACTTCGCCGTCGAGGACGAAGCATTCCCGCGTGGGGTCGTATTCCCTTTCGCTGGAATCGTCGGAGCAGGTGAGGCAGAAGTCCGCGACGGCCTGGAAGGAGATAAGGCCTTCGCGGTCGCGCAACCCGGAGTAGTCCAAGTCCGGGTGCTCCTGCCCGCGCACACTTTCTCCGTCATCCGACTCGGACTGGGGCCCGCCGGGCGAGGAAATGCTGAGGCCGCGGATCGAACCCAGCTGGTGACCCGGCGAATCCTCGTGTGCGTTCGGGTTGGCGCTGATTGCCGCGAAGTAGCTTGCGGCCGCGTTGTTCATCCCGTGTGGGAGCTGCGCCGGCCCGGCCACATTTTCCCAGCGCGCTCCCTCCGCGGGAGCCGCCGGCGGGGGTCCGCCCCCTGTAATGTGGCAGCGGGCTGGATTAGCAGGTGTGCGTCC
The DNA here is from genome assembly GCA_033239725.1 of Echinochloa phyllopogon. Taxonomy (NCBI): domain Eukaryota; kingdom Viridiplantae; phylum Streptophyta; class Magnoliopsida; order Poales; family Poaceae; genus Echinochloa; species Echinochloa phyllopogon. Next base: position 23,521,174 of record BTCW01000012.1, read on the forward strand.
CAGTCAGGGAGGACGATGTGCGGGGCAACGCGCCGCTCCGCGCGAATCTGCAGCTCGCGCAGTCTTCGTCGTCTCCTGAGCTGGGACGGCGTCGGCGGTGTCGGGGTAACGGGCATCATGTCGGGCGGCCTGGAGGCGAGCCGCATGAGGAGGCCCTCACCGGTCGCTTCGAACTCCAGGCTCCCAAACATGATCCGGTACACGCGCGGAAGCGGGCCGGGGGACCCCGTGGCGGATCGTGGTGGCATGGCCTTGGCGTGGTCTGCCGTCAAGGGAACTGATCGGGTGTGGTTGATCACAGCGCTCCCCCCTACCTAGCGCCACTGTCGGTGCTGGGATCGGTCGGCCAATCCCCAGCGCCAAACAGAATGCGCTGTGTCTCGTCCCTTGACGGTTGATGCAAGAGCTAGCACAACGAGACAAGCGTTTATCCAGGTTCCGAACGTGAGGTCGTACGTCCAGCAGGGTGCGCTCGGGGCGCTGTAATATCTTGCACCGGAGTGCTTGCAGAGGGGGGCTACAAGCAAGGTGGGAGAGGAGAGGGAGTCTCCAAGTCCCTGTAAACGGGTGTGATTGAGGCGAATGCCAATATCGCGTGAGGCGGTGTCTGTGGTTGAGTCTTTCTCTCCCTCTTTCTCCTCCTACCTCCTTTTATAGGTCAAGGAGAGAAAGGAGGGGGAAGGGTTTACAAGTACAAGCGTGACATGTTCTACAGGGATATGTATTGGAGAGCATGGCGTCGGGCGTGCCATCGTCCTCACCCCTGGTGGGGGATTTATGGCGAGCTCCGGCTTCTGCGGGTGTCATGGCCGTCCCTGTGCTTGTCCTGGAGCGGTTTCGAGGGGTGTCGTTGCTGTAGCCCGTGTTCTGCTGCCCGTTGCTGGTTGACTTCGAGGGCGGGGCAGGTGACGAAGGACGAGAGTTGGCAGCAAGGGTCGGCATGGTGGTTGCTGTTGACCACAGTGCGCGATGTGCCCGGCTCACCAGGGGATGGCCGAGAGTTGGTGGATTTGACCCGGCGTTCGTCATCGCCAGGTCGCACCTGATCGGAGTCTGTACTCGGCTGCTATTCATATATTCGTTCGAGGGTTCCCCATGCCCGTTCGAGGGGTGTCCCTGGGGGAAAGGACGGGAGTGAGTGGAATAGTGGTGCGGATTGATGCCTGCAAGTCCGCACAGGGCCTCGCGCAGCGCCGCATGCGTCCTCACAGTGGTGGTGAGGATGCATAGTGACCGGAGTAGTTGAAATAGCGAGCTCTGCGGTGTCAGCGGCGCGGCGTGGGGAGAGATTGCCTTTTGACTTCGGCGCCCGCCTGATGGGGCGGGCATTAAATGCCGTTGTCGGGCGGGGCGCCGGGGCGTGCCGCGTTATGTAGAGGGGTAGCCTCGAGCGAGGCGGAGTTGGTTCGCCTGCTCGAGGGGGTGCGCGGCCCTCGAGCGAGGCGGAGTTTGCGTTGTGCTTGCTCGAGGGGGTGCGCGGCCCTCGAGCGGGGTGGAGACGGAGGTGCGCGGCTCGGGCCCCCTTGACAGGCGAACTCGGACGGCCGTTCTTGGGCCGCGATAGGCTGTGACGGGTCGCACTGCCTTGGTGGCCCTTTCGGGTTGCCGGTGATTCATCCTTTCGTGGTTGATCGTTTTTTGGAGGGTGATTACCCCGATGGTTAGGGGACCCCCTGGGACTGTCCCCGACAGGTGTCTTGTGAAAAACCTTGTAGCGTCCCTATGCAGTCACACCTCGGAAGTGTTGACATGCGTGCAATTGGGTTGCAACTGGGTTTCATCCACTTGTAGTAACTTGGTTAATGATAAAATTAACTAACTAAAAATGCTAATGCAGTTCAGCCGTGTCTAGCCTTATTTTTGAGCCTTCATATAACCGTGCTATACTTGCTAAGTAATTGTTTACTTACGCTTGTCATTTATTCAACAAAATCCCAGATGGGTAAACAGATTGGGTTGTGCATGAGTCTGCTGCTGAGTTTCCAGAAGATTTGCCGTACTTCTGAGTTGTGATCTCCCAGTCAGAGTCCCTATGGATTGCGGCTCCATTAGTTTGAGAGTTTATAGTCTTCCGCTGTTACTGGTTAGTTTATTTATGAAAGCACTCTGATGTAAAACTTTATTTAATGAAGAATTTATTCAAGCATATGTTCTCTGTTTATCATATTTGTTCGTTATATGTGTACTATGACTTCCTGAGCACACATATGGCCGCATTCGGGTTTTGTGAAAATTCGAGTGTGACACCATCGCGTGGCCTTCCACCGTCTTGGTTGCGACCATGTCCTCCGTCTCGATCATGACTGCGACCAGCATCTTGATTGCATCCGCGGCCTCCTATCGTGGCGATGGACGGCTCTCGTGGAGCACCCGATGTACATGGTGTGGTTGCAGCATCGTCAGGCATGCGCCTGGCTCTAGTGCACCTGCTTCCAGACGTGTGGTGGCTTGAGGCAGGGTTTGTCGAGTTGACACTTCGGCGCGCCGTCTCTAGGAGCGTGAGTACTTGTCTAGCGGTAGGGGTATTGGGCATGCCCCTGACGAGCTCTGCCGCCACGATGATGTTGAGTGGCGTTTCTTGGAGTACTGGCTAGTCTCTGACCATGTCGAAGTCTTGTGCGAGGTTGCGCACCACATCAGCACGTAGGGCAGCATTTATGCGCCTCTGCTTGCGCTTAGCGTTTCTTGCTTGTCTGTAGGTGTTTTGTTCCTCAATTTCTCCATTGGTGGTACGTTCTTCCTCGAAGATGTCCCTTATGAGCTCACGATCGTACTGGGTGCCCTGATCATCGTTGCTCGCCATGAACACCTGTCGACCGGGGTCTTGGTTACTGAGGGAGAGGATGATCTAGGTGTTGGAGAAGTTGTCGCTCGAGCTCTCTGTTGAGGTGGTGAGCGAAGTAGTCTTGCCGTCCTGGTAAGGTAGATCTTCCAGGATGACCACAACAAGTCTTGACCCATTATTCCGGTAGGTGTCAGCTGGGATCGCACCAGGCCAATGAACAACAAGTCCTCCCGGTGTCTTGGTTATGACTAGTCCTGACGGGAGGCGAACGAGTGGTTCCTCCAGCTCGAAGCTGGTGTTGAATTGGGCGCAGTAGTGTAAGCGCGCAATGTTGTCGGGGGTGTCGCTCAGCAGGATCGTGAAGTCGTTTTTGTTGTCTTCCTTCGATGGCTTATGAGCCGGGTCGAAGTCCTTGCAATGGTCCATGATCGGGTTGGGCTCTTGACTTGTAGTCTTGTTAATCTCCATGGTGTACATCTGATGATATACAACCGTGGAGTTGGTGAGTCCGAACGGGAATCGATCCGGGGGGTTGACCGATGGCATAGCCGGCTCTGCTCCTTCCATAATTGGAAGCGAGTTGTACCCGGACTCGACTTGGAGAGTCCCGATCAGATTTAGAGTCGGAGTCGAAGTTGAACTTGAGGTCGCGATGCATGTCGGAGTCGAGGTCGAAGTCGAGGCCGAAGTAGTCGTCGAGTCTTGTTTCTCGACGAGGTCGCGGAGCGGTTCTGGTGGAACCGCCGTCATCGAGTACGGGCTCGGGCGATCCTCAAGGTAACTTGCGAACTTGCCATTGCCTAAGGCGATGAAGGTCCAGGCGCCGAAGACGAAGGTCGCGCCCTCCTCGATGCTGCAGGCGTTAAAGTTGGTTGATCCCATCACGCCTAATGGCGAGCTTGCGGCGATAGCCCCACGGTGGGCGCCAAGTGTCGAAGATTTATCTCGAGTGTATCTGTCTAGGGGTATCCTAGAGAATAGATTTGTGGGTCTCGCCGGGTTCTAGGAACGATGGTCCACACACAACACAAAGATTTATCGGGCCACAAATTGCGTAATACCATACGTCCTGTATGCTTGATTGTATTGCACGTGAGATTGAGTTGTTTTGAAGGGGTCCCTGCTCCGCTTTATATATCCGAGGAGCAGAGTTACAAATCGGTTATATGATCTAGTCGTATACAACAAGGAGTACTACAACTTGGTATTTTGGAAAGACTCCTAACAGTACACGACTAGTTCTCCCAATCAACTACGCTGTCTTGGACCGTAGCCGACTGGTTTGAAGTAGTTGGGTCAAACTTACCGTAGCCGAGTAGTTTATTCCCGTAAATGAGTTGCCCTAGGATCCTGGTCCCACACTAGCCACCGGGGCCTGGCTCGCTAGTACTAGCCTGGCTCAGCTGAGCAACGAACCAATCAGACCCTACCTAATCTCTGAGCTCCGGCTAGTGCGCAGGCCAAGGGCCAACGTGCACAAGCTTCACGACAAATCAAGCGACAGTGCTTCTAGAGTGGCCTCTCTGGCAATTCTTTAGGATAGCTCATACCTATCTTCTACGATAATGTCATCCCATCGGAGAAAGACAAAGAGCAATGGAGGGGAGTATGAACAAGGTGAATGAGCTGAAGAGGAGGAGGAGTTGCCTCCGTTGTGCAGGCTCACGAGAATTCCACGCACGACATGAAGCCAGCTCCTTAGCCCATCGAGGTTTGCGTCATATGCCCGATGCCTCTATCCTCTGATATGAAATTTTGCAACATTAACAACTTGTTCGTGAATACCGACTAATTTACTGATGCATAGAGGCAATCAACCTGCGTCATCGACTTAGTTACAGTAAATGTGAGTCTCATATAGAATTATTGGTTAGCTAATTGGTAGAAAAGACGAGTAACAATGAATACAACCTAATTTTCATCCTCTTATTTTTATATGTTATTCAAGATGAAGGCGGAGGTTGGAAGACCTACAACTGTCCAAATGCATAAAGTTGTAAGTTAATTAGACAAACAAATTCGGTTCGCAAACTGAAGGAAATCACAAACATTTTCATATTCAATTTGAAGAGGAAAATAGGATTGTCATCAAATGAATTTTAGTCTAGAATAGCACAGTGCAATGTTTTCCACAATGAACGATATAATAGCAATCCATATGCACATTGGATGATAATGGCATAGTATTGCTGTCCTTCAGGTGGCGAACTAGGAATACATAAGATCCAACTAGGACTCCAACCTGAAGTACTGGTGACCACTAAGGAGACCATGGTAAGGTTGAACAAGGAAGAAGGCCTACTTGCGAGTATTGTGTCGTCTAGAGCAAACCAGATAGCTGCAACATATTCTAATTAAAGTTTTCCATCGCTTGTTATTTCCGATTCTAAATGTTTTTGGGTAAACCTTCAAACTGAATGAGAGCTCGGGGAGTAGTCATAGATCTGGAAAGTTCATATTAACTAACATTTCCTTTGCTACAGATTTTTAATAAGTAAAAATTTCATCCACTGACATAAGATTCAGATGTCTTGGTACAATTGATTTATCTAATTTCAAATGTGCTATGATTCTTATATACACTCCAAACAGTGTGGTCACTTGCTCACCTAGGTATACTTTACGCGACTAGCTTTGGAAAAACCTACTTAGGGGTTAATCGATGTAATCATACAGTCGCCAACAGCTGGTTTGTTCCAATGTTGTAATCAGGCTGGTTTGCTCTCCAACGAGAGCGTGGCTTATTTCTAGTATGCATCGATTCTTTTCTCTCTCTTTCAAGGTTCATGTGCTCTAGTAGTTGCTCTGATTCCTGAGCATGCCACGTTGGAGGAGAGTGTGCCTACTGTGGAAGGCCTTATATTGGAGTCCAGCGGTACGCGTAATCTAAAATGCATGAGGGCAGGCTCAATCTTGGAACTTCAATCATGTATTCGCCATTCGTTTCTTTGCCACACCCGCCCAGTTTGCTTGGTACAGTAGTGACCCGTGAGTGCAGGATGCACGTGTTTAGTGCCATATTGCTAGTTTAGCAAGGGTGGAGGCAACTTATAAGCCCTTGTCTTCCAGCCATAGCACCTTCGGGTTAACCCTTTTATACGAAGCGAGGACGAAAGTGTAAGTAGGGTGCTATGTGTACGCGTACACGCCCCTCGGAAGGGTTGTGCGGGGCGGCTTTGGAGGGCGCGGGTGTTAGAAATGGTATCAGAGCCGACCCTTGCGGTTGCGCATACGGGTCAGTGTGCGGGCATAGGGCGCATGGCGCGTGTGACCCGGGTAGGGCATACGGCATGGACTATGGCGCCGGCACTGGACGTATGGTCGTGCGCTAAGGGGAACGTTCCTGGACATTTGCCCGTGTGGGTGAGTTGTGCTGACGAGGACGTCGGGTTCTTTGAGGGGGGTGTATGTCACACCCGGCCCAGTTTGCTTGGCCCAGTAGTGGCCCGTGAGTGCAGGATGCACGTGTTTAGTGCCACATTGCTAGTTTAGTAAGGGTGAAGGCAACTTATAAGCCCTTGTCTTCCAGCCATAGCACCTTCGGGTTAACCCTCTTACACGAAGCGAGGACGAAAGTGTAAGCAGAGTGCTATGTGTACGCGTGCACGCCTCTCGAAAGGGCTGTGCAGGGCGACTTTGGAGGGCGCGGGGTGTTACATTCTTATTGTTTTCTCTTACGACTATACTTCTATACGACTATACCACCGGTCTTTGTTGGATTAATATGGGCCAAGGCCCGATTAGTCTCAATTTATGAATAAGAATTAAAAGATCTACTAGTTAACGATAGAAAGTTAATGATAGAAAGTTACAAAAGCATTTAATTTTGCATGAGAAAAAAATGGGATGGTAAAGGAGGATTGGGGCTCATTGTTGACTCAATTAGAGTTGTTATTGAGTAATGAGAAATGATCTCATTACTCAATAACAACTCTAATTGAGTAAACAATGAGAATTGATTACTCAATCAAATAGCGAATTGTGGTTAGAGCACCAGAGTAGCACCCTACACACCCAGCTTCGACTCCCTGTGGGAGCGAATTAACTGGGTTTGGAACAAAAATTATAAAAAATAGATATGGGCTTCCCCTGCTGACTTCGGTAAAAAAAATCAAATAGCGAATTAAATCTCAACCATTATTTGTAATAGATGACATTTATTTCATCTATTACTAGTAATTGATTGATGATGCACATCAATAGCGTTTAGGTTCGACGAACCTTCTTCCTCTAACGTATATATAAGAGGAGGCGCCCTTCCCATGTTGAAAATGTGCTTGAAACCTCTCAGACTCTTCGTGGTACTCTAGCTTAGGAGACCTCTCCTCTCTTCCTCACTGTTTTGCTGCTTTGCCTTTCCATCCCAAACTTTGCGCGCACTCTGCTTGTGTGAGCATGCCTACGAAACTTCCCCGCCTTGTGATCCTACTTGGGATAGATATGCGATAAGGTTTTTAGGGAGCGTACGACTACGTGACTGCTCGCTTGCTCCCTCGTCTACTTTGCGGCGGCCATCTTCATCACCGGTACGACTACTTCCTAGTAGCCGGTACGAGTACTTCTGCTCTAATCGACTACTTCCTGATGGCTTGTATGGGTACTTCTGCTCCGAACGACTACTTTCTGGTGGTCTGTACAACTACTTCTACTTCCAAACGACTATTTCCTGGTGGTTTGTACAACTACTTATAGAAGGCCATTTGTGGGACTGCACTGCAACAACTCGCCACTATACCACGTAATATCGATTACTTCAAGCAAAGCTAGTCGAGTATATGGTTAAAACCAATACTACAGCTTGGTGACGGCGCATCTGTTGCCTCCGAGAATAGCCTCGCCCATGGGTACATTCTAACCTCGTCATCAGCGCCGCCTGGATCTCGTCCCCGAGGGCGGGGAGCTCCTGCGGCGGGCCGACAATGGCGACTAGCAATGCGGCGGGCGCTGATGGCCCTCGAGGAGGTTGGCGCTGACTGTCACCGTCCCGCGTTGTGCAGGGAGGTGAGGGAGGGTAGGGCGCATGTGCGGAGAGGGAGGGTGGGCGGTGAGGCGCACGCGGGGAGGGAAGGAGAGGGGCCGGTGGGGGGGGGGGTAGGTAGCGACGGGAGGAAGGTAGGAAGGATGAGCTGGAATCTGGGGAAGGAGACAATGGGTGGTAAGTTCTCCTTTAACCAATACAAGGTCATTTTATCACGTTGTGCAACCAACCAAACAAAACCATATCAGTCCAGGCTAGCACAAGCCACCCGAACCAAACATTGGCATATTGCATTGACTAAGCATAGCTTGTGCTGGCCATGCATAACTCCTGGCCAGACTTAATGCATCTCCAACAACATATATATATATTTGTGACTAAAAACACTTTTAGGTATAAGAGAGAGAAAAATTTATGTATCCAAAAGTTGTCTTCTCCAACAACATATGTATAAGTGAAAAAATTATAGCAATCCAATATTTGGATTGGTATATTTGGGTCAAGAAGAGAGAAATTTAGGTCATAGCCTGAAATAGCAAACCATATAGTTACGTTGTTGGAGCACTATTTTGAAGTGGTTTTAGGTATTATGCTAGTTTTTTAGTATAGCAACTCATTTTAGATAAGCTGCCGGAGATGCTCGGGCCACGCAACCAATCACCCCTCGTATGTACAGTACCGCGGATTAGGCTATCTCCAACAGAGTACCGATCCTGCGACCCAAAACTTGGGTCGTGCATAGTGTTTTTAGGTACCCAAAAACGTCTCCAACAGAGGACCCAATCCGGAGACCCATTTTGGGTACCCATCTCACCGCAACCCAAAGATAGCTCTCCCTCTCTCCTCGACCGATATCATCTGTGTGTCCGAAGCCGTCGCTGCCATCGCTCGTTCGAGTCGCCGCCGCACGTCCGCGCGGGAGGACGCGCCGCCGCCGCTCGTCGACCCAGGGCACCTCCATGGCCGGTGAGTCGAGCTCCCCATTGCCGGCGAGGTCGCACATCGAGCTCCTCCATGGCCAGCGTGGGGAGCTCCGCGGGCCGCCGCGCGAGGGAGCTCCGGCAGATCCAGACGCGTGCCACGAAGTTCCTCTGCCTCGCCGTGCTGCTTCCCAGCGTGCTCCGCCATCCGCCTAGGCCGTCCGCTCCATCTCCTCGCCGCCGCACCGTCGCCGCAGCTCCAACCGACGACGCCGTGCGCGAGAGGGGGCGGCGCGGGGAGGCCGGGAGGGGAGGTGCAGGGGCGGCGCGGGGAGGGGCCGGCGTGGGAGGGGAGGTGGAGGGGCAGTGCATCCTCCATGGTCGGCAGAGCTTGCGTGCGGTGCCCGCGGCCGGCGAGCTGGATGGAGGAGCTCGCGCTCGGCGTGCTCGCGAGAGGAGGAAGGGGGAAGAATATGGGTCGTCTATTGAAGAAGACGGTTTATGAGTCACGGACCTCTTGGAACCTAAATGGGGAGACGGGTCTGATTTTGGTCTCTATTGTTGGAGACAGTCACGCAGTCGCGTCAGGCTTAACGATTAAGCAGAGCAGAGACAGTCAGTACCCAGGCCGAGCACTAACTATGCCAGGAGGTCTGAAGCCCAAGCCCACCCCAAACTAAAACCCATCACAAACCTATCATCAATTGAAAAAAGAAAGACCATCGCAAAGATCACAGATTCGTCGCCGCTGTCCGCCGTCGTCGTCATGGCCGCCGGCGACGATGACGACAGCGACATCCTTCTCCTTGTCCACCAGCTCCCCGTCGGCATGGACGGGCCCGACGAGGGCCGCCTCGCCCACCTCCTCCCCCCGCTCCACCGCGCCCTTCCCCCGCCCCCTTCTCCCCCCTTCCGCCCGCCTCCCCCACCCCAGGCCGTCGCCTCCGCCGAGCACCGCCTCTCCTTCCGCGGCTGGATCGGCGCCCCGCGCCACTGGGACCTCTGGGTCGCCAAGCTCCGCCCGCTCCACGCCCCGCTCTGGCGCCGCCTCGGCATCCACGACGCCGTCCTCACCTCCACCTACAGGATCAAGCCCGACGCCCCCTCCGTCCTCCACCTCGCCGCCTTCTGGTCCCCCGCCACCTCCACCTTCGCCTTCCCCTGGGGCGAGGCCACCATCACCCTCCACGACGTCGCCCTCATCGCCGGTCTCCCCGCCACCGGCACCCCGGTCCCCGCGCCGCTCCAGCCCGAATGGCGCCCCGACGAGGCCGCGCTCAACGGGGTGCGCCTCGGCTTCAACCGCAGCGCCTGCAAGAAGGCGCACCTCTCCGCCTGGATCAAGCACTTCCTCACCGATCACAACGACACCGTCCTCGAGCACGCCGCCTTCCTCGCGCTCTGGCTCACGCGCTTCGTGCTCGCGGGCCACCCGGAGTCCACCATGCGACAGGCTGTCTTCCCCATCGCCGTCCGCCTCGCGCGCGGCGAGCGCGTGGCCCTCGCGCCCGCAGTGCTCGCCTCTCTCTACAGGGACCTGCGCGACATCAAGGCATTCCTCGTGGCCGCGGGTGCCGCTGCCACCATCGGCAATGCGGATATGCTATCTTCCTTATCCCTCTACTCGCCCCTCTACATTCTTCATCTCTGGATATGGGAGCGCTTCCCTGCGCTCAGGCCGGGAAGGGAGAGCCCGGTGGGGGATGGAGAGCCCATGGCCGCTCGCTGGCATGATCTAAGCAGAAAGCTCAACCCGACACTCATGCGTGAGGTTCTCAGTTCAAGGGACAACTTTATATGGCAGCTTCCTTATGCCACCTCTCTCAAGAAGTACAGTGGCTGGGTTTGCAGCAGCAATCTCACCGGGAATGATCAATTGAGATTGCTGGCGCACTGCTTGCGGCCTTGTGAGCTTGTGGGGATGGATTGCATTGAGCAGTACCTCCCACACCGTGTTGCAAGGCAGTTTGGACTGGACCAAGATGTGCCTATGGATGTTTGCCGTGCCAATAAGAATTGGGTGGTTGCCTGGCAGACCTATGAACTGGAAGGGAAGAATGTGAGTTTATTCATCCCTCAGTCTGAACCTGGGATCACAGTTAGGTATGCACAGTGGTGGAGGCAGCAATTGCCACCTTCTGATCTTCATGCATGGTCACCAAACATTGCAGTCGAGTCGAAGATTTCCAAGCGCAAGGTGAAAAAGACACCAGCAGCCATGGAAGCTGAGGCAGAGAAGGAGCGCAGGATGAAGAAGGCCCGTGTCTCACCTAATGACAAAAAACGCAAGCTTGAAGAGTTGTATGATCCAAAGTTGTCGGGTTGGCTTGCAGCTGGAAGGAGTGGGATAAGTGATGCTGGCAGCAGCTGCAAAAGGGGATCATTGGCAAAATATGACATGGGGTCAGATGAGGCGTTGTTGCCTAATGTTGGAGCTACCAATGACGATGTTGTGCTACTTGTGCCAAGGATGCAAACAGCAAGTGCTGCTGTAGTTGTTCCCAAGAATGATGATGTCATGAATCTGGCTATAGGCAATGGTGGAAACTTCATTGTAGATATGCCCCCAGAAATCTCCAATAATGAACTTGAAGGAGGTGCTACTGCATTGCGGAAGGAGGAAAAACTTAATAATCCTGTTGACAGGTCTCTTGATGTCACAAATAAGCCAGAAGGATACACTGCAGTCATGATGTTGGAGAAGGAAGCTGTGGAATTTTCTGTAGCCAGGTCTCATGATGTCACAGATAGGCCAGGAGACGGAGACACTGTGGTAATGAAGTCGGAGAAGGAAGCTGTGGAAATTTCTGTAGCCAGGTCTCTTGATATCACAGACAGGCCAGAAGAAGGAGCCACTGCCGTAATGGAGTCGGAGAAGGAACCTACGGAAACAAAAAAAATTTCTGAAGAGCATACTGCAAAAGTTCCACAGTTAGAGTATGAAAAATCAAGAGGTGCAGCACCAATAGAGGAAGATCCCGAGGAAAACCCCACTGCAGATGGAAAGGATCTAGCAGGGAAAGATGTAGATGAGGCCACAGAGGTTTTCAAAGTAAAACAAGCAAAAGGGGAGGGGTGTGACTTGTTAGTGGAGAATGATGGTGATAATATTACTGATGGCAAGGATCGAGCAGAGAAAGATGTAGATGAGTCCACAGAGGTTTTCAAAGTAAAACAAACCAAAGGGGCGGGGTGTGACTTGTTAGTGCAGAATGATGGTGATAATATTACTGATGGTAAGGATCTAGCAGAGAAAGATGTAGATGAGTCCACAGAGGCTTTCAAAGTAAAACAAGGCAAAGGGGAGGGGTGTGACTTGCTAGTGGGGAATGATGGTGACAATATTACTGATGCTCTTGGAGTAGAACAGGAAGTAGAAGGACAAGCCAGAGCATTGACAGAGAAAGGTATATTTGATCATGTTGAGGAAATCGTTGAGGAAATTACTCTAGTGGAGCACGTTGATGGACAAAGTGAGAGGCCTGCAAGGATACGAATGAAGGACATCCCTGAAGAAATCACTCAGGCACATGAAGAGGAACCTGATAATGATATGGTGAAAGATTTACAGAATTCAACCAGTGGTGAGACGCCATGTAGTTCAGCTACTGTACATTTAAAAAGAGGCACGGTGGACAGGCAATGCATTCAGAAGGTTGAGTTGAATAATCAGAGGGAACCGTCATCTGATGCAGATTCTATGAAGGTTGAAGGAGGAGTATATGACTACGAAACCATGGACATGCATGAGGTGGGTGTGCCTGTAAATCTCTATGTTTGTGTTAACTAATAGTTAATCTGACATTCTGACCATGTTTTTTTGGCAGGAAGTGGCTGTGACACAGAAACATGACCACAAAATCATGGGCGAGGACAGGGTGACAGAAATATTGGAAGGAAGCCATGTCCTGGATAGTGGAGTGAAATCTGATTCGATAATTTTGGAGGCTGATCAGATTTACACTGCAGGAGGAATTCAAAACCAGGAAATTTCGAACTTCGACAAGGTGAGTGCGCCTTATCTGAATCATGAGATTTGTTCACTCTATCTGCGCTAACTATTAGTTAATCTGACCATGCTTTATCTTTGTCATCAGGAAATGGCTTTGAAACAGGACCACACAATCATATGGGAGGAGACAATGGTTTCGAAGGTCAGCCATACGCTAGATAGCAGATTGAATGTCGATTTGGTCACTTTGGAGGCTGATGAAACTCATGCTGGAGGAGGAATTAACCAGGAAATCTTGGGCTTGGACAAGGTGAGTGTGGTCACAGAATCTCGACCATGATGTTTGATCACAGATTGACTATTAGTTAATCTAATTATGTATTTTATTTTATTTTTGTGGGGGGAGGGGGTGCAGGAAATATGTCTGAAACAAAAACAGGACCACATAATCATATGTGAGAATAAGGAAACAACAGAACCGCAGGGCATCCATATGCTAGATAACAGAGTGAAGTCCAATTTGGTCACTTTGGAGGTTGACGAAACTCCTGCTTCAGAAAGAAATGAAAACCAGGATATTTTGGATTTCAGCAAGGTGCGCGTGCTTGCACAATCCCCACCTGAATTACGTTATTTGAATCCTGATGTTTAGTCTTTTGCAGCAAGGAATGAATGAAACACAGGATCTAGGAACTGCGACTGAGAACAACAAAAAGAATATGTCAGAGGATGAAGACATTCCTGTTTGCAGTGGATATCAAATTGGAACTGCAATTGAGGACAGCAAAATGAATGTGTCAGAAGATGCAGGTATTCCTGACTGCAGTGAACGTGGAATTAATACAGTTGGTATGGAGATTAATGAGGTTGAGTCTACCAAAAGACTACAGAACCACAAACTTTTGGACAATAAAGAAGTAAGTCTATCTGCAATAAAATTTTTAACATTTTCTTTTGTTTAATTTATACCTTATTTGAATCTGATATTTGGACATTTGCAGCAACCAGCAATGGAGGGAAGACAACATCTAGGGACTACAATTGAAACAAACAAAATGAATTTGCCAAATTCAGAAGATGTTCTTGTTTGTGGTGAATGCCAAACCAATTCAACTGGTACAGAGGTTATTGAGGTCAAATCTACCAAAGGCATAGAGAACCAAGAACTTTTGGACAATAAAGAAGTGAGTCTACCTGCAAAATTAACTTTCTGTTTGGTTTGTGGAATCTTTTCCTTTTTCTGAGACTATGATTTGGTGGAATCTGATTGTACTCTTTTGTAGGACCAGGTGACAGAGAAAAGAATGGAGTGTGAAATCGCATATGGAAGTGGAGTATCCTTGGAAGAAGCCTATAAACTTGGTGATAGAGTGGATACCTGTGCAGTTGCTGTGAGTGTTAGTGATTCAATGCAGAACAAGGAAGCTTGCACCATTGAGGAGGCAAGTGCATTTTAGAATCTCCATCCAGTTAACTATGACTCCGTATGACAAACATGTTCCACATCTGCAGGCAACGGAGGACAAGCAACACCATGAAGTTGAACATGTGAATGAGGAGGTGATTTTTGAAGACAAGCAACACCATGAAGTTGAACATGTGAATGAGATGTTTTTGGAAGACAAGCAACACCATGAAGTTGAACATGTGAATGAGGAAAGGATTTTGGAAGATACAATCATGGTAGACAGTTGTGAATTAAAATCGGATGCAAGTAATGTGGAGGTTGACATGGTTGGGTCGAAGGAGGGAACGATGAACCATACTTTAAGTGTGGAGATGGTGAGCATAGTTTGCGTCTTCAATGTAAACTTTTCTTTTGACTGTAGTAACTGATGAATCACGATCACAGGAAGTGGCAATGCAAGAGAAGCATGATCAGGAAATGGCCAATGAAGACACCAACAGAGATGTGGCTGATATGAATGCACTTGAATGTAGAGTGGAACCTGATGGAGCTGTTAAAATGTCTCGTGGGACTCTTCTTACAACACAATCTGTTGATATAGCAAGGTCTAAAATTTCTTCGGAGAATAAGGAGAAGGTAGCTCCCTTTGAACAACACAATATAACAGAAGTTTCAGGCTTTGAATCAAATCAAACTACAGGGATGGAGCCTGAAGGAGCTCTTCCACTAGAACCTGAAAACCTGGTAGAAGTGAAACAAGAAAATTTGGAGAATGAAACCGAAAGAACCATTTTTAGGGAGAATGGTAAGGCGTCTTGCAAAGATCAGACTATACCATGCATTATGAATTCTCCTCCAAATATGGATGACCAGTGTGAGGATGATAACGGATGGGCTGAAGAATCAACAAAAAGCTCTGACAAATTAGCTTCTGATTCAATAAACACAGCCAACCCTGTTAAATTTGGCAAGTCAAGTAATGAAGAGATTAAGAGAGCACAGAATATCAGATCAATGTATCTGAAAGATATTAAAGAATCTCTGGGAAGAATTCGTGCTGAACCAAACAGAGTACAGATCACCAATTTCGGGTATCCATCTAGGCATGCAGTTCAGGAATCACATTCAGCTTGCAAGGAGATCAAAGTGCCTTTGCGTGATGGTGGAAGGGATTTCAGAAGAGATCGCGCCCTAGAGTTGGTTGTTACAAGTCCAGCAGAAGAGACTTCTCGATGGAGACAAGAACAATATGCACTTCAAATTTTAGAAGATGTGCAAAATGCTCGAATTGCTGAGAAAACTAAGATGGAGATGGAGATCAGAATACTTAAAGCCCAAATTGCTAGCATGGAGAGACAGGTGATGAACTTGGATCACTTCTCTGAGTCTAAGTCCAGATCAAAAAGACACTAGCTATTTGCAGTCCCAAGATTTGCAAGTGCTTGTTTTACAGAAAATATCCATGTAGAATTGTACAGCTTTAATAATTTTGTAAAACAAGCACCAAAGCATGCAAGCTTTCTTGCCCATCATCTACCTAAAGGTCAATTGTGCTTTTAATTTAAGTGTTTTTTCATTTAACAATTAACATTGTAGGGAGGAGGTGGTGATGAGGGGATCTGCCTTGTGCATTCTCAATAACCTCTGACCATGTATGGTGCTTTAAATTTAACGTGCCCAAATTAATTTAGTGATGAATTATATTAGCAGTGAATTTCTGGTGCTAGCATCAGGTGCTTCATTATTCTGAAAGCTTGATCAGTTGATCACTTACAAGGCTAAGATATTAATGAATTGCACTAGATGTATTCTAACACTAATCTGTATCTGAGCTATACGGATGTACCCGATCATGTAACGCAGTATCAATAATTAAAATTTATGTACATGATAATTTTGCTGCCTAGCTGGTTAGATACAGAGGGGAAGCTAAGATAAACTGCAGCTTTGCGCACTATATAAACTTCAATAAGCTAAATAGACATTGGAATGGTATCATATGAAGCAAATTCCTTTGTTGAAGACATAGGATCTCATTTCTGACAACAATGCACTCATCATTCAGCCCGAAAGCATCATATGAAGCAAATTCCTTTCTTGAAGAAAATGCTGTATAAAAACTGCTATCCTCTTGAAGAAGCGGAACGTTGGAATGGTAATTCTTTGTTGTTAAGTTTATCACTGTTCCAGACCATATTTTCACTCTCCACACGGTACCATAATCCGTCAATGTGCCAGCAGCTAGGCAACTGTATTTAAACTGAAAGCAAAAAATGAAAAAAAAACTCAACTGTTTGTATCTGTTGAGACATGGAGTTTGTTAAGCAAACAAGCACCACTATAGGATTACACCTACAGGAATTGAAACTAATAGCATAGGAATTTCACTTGAATAGCATAGGAATTTCACATGAATAGCATAGAAATTTCACGGGAATAGCATAGTAATTTCATAGAAAACAGTTCAATTTCACAGAAAAATACAGTAAACGGTAAAAAAATCCCGCATTCCAAAGGGGCTACAGCGACTGCTCAGGCTGCTGGTGACGATGCAGCTGGCTTGCCCGGCCCATGGTGAATCAGCAGTTCAACTTCAGATAGCAGTCGAACCATGAGGCACTGTGGTGGGAGGTGTCAGGCACTGTGTGGTGCTTCATCTACCCAGCATGCAGAAGGTATTGATTTGGCCGCCGACTCTCCTTTTTTAATTTTCAAAAAAAAAAAATTGTTCCAACAATACAAAAGTTCTAGGAACCAGATGTACTGTGTTTAGGTGCATTAAAATCACTTACTGCTAAGCTCCAGCAATTTAGCATTGTGTTTGGCTATTTACTTTTCTATTCTCATAAGGATTGCCTGCTAATAATTTGATGCATTTGATATATTCTTGCATTTTATTGATATACTTGATAGGTGAAGGATAAATACCTCTCTGGATTTTACAGTCTCTGAGTGGTCAAAGTTAACCAGTTGCATCTGCATCCACATTACCAACATGAATTTACATTTACTTCCTTTTCAGGGCTTCGCAGCTTCTCAGAAACAGGTTTGCGTTCTTACTTCACACAGTCACGCTTCTTCGTTTGAGGTTCATTAATTTTCAGTATTCTTATCATAGGAAACAATAGATACTTGTGAAAACACATATTTTATTAGTGTGCATTGAGCAATTTATTATACTCAAAATAAATATGTGTTGGCATCGTTCCATTTCCAATAGCAGTAAATTCTGTGATTATATAGATCAGATGAGAAGCAGCATGGAAACAACCTAGAGTTATGTCTCCGAAATTTAATTTAACCTTATGAAACTGGGCGGCTGCGGCGGCCGCCCAGGCTATCCACGACAGTAAAATAAATTTGAACGGTGTGATCTTTGATTTACGGCGCTCTCAGTCCGCGTGTCAGCCAGCGATTGCGGTGCAAAAATATCTGCCCATCCAGAACCATTGAGTGTCAATAGAAAAAAAAATTCCTCCCCTCACCTTCTCCTCCATGCTCTCTCCTCGCCGTAGGTGTCGTCCCCGAACTGCACAATCTTCAGCTGCAGAGAGTCGAGACGGAGAGCAAAGTCGTCAAGATCCTCACCTGGCTTGAAGGCCAGGCTCTCCCACTCCTTGCGGAGTGCCTGCAGAGTGGACTTGCGGGCGCGGTCGCTGCCGATGCGAGCTGCCGCGATGGCGTCCCACACCTCCTTGGCAGTCCGCTTGTGGGAAAGCGAGAACTGCATCTCAGGTGGGACTGCGGTGATGAGAGCATCAAACGCCCGTCGATCCTCATCGAAGTCGACGTCGCTGGACTGGACCGCCTCCCACATGTGCCGCACTTGAAGCTTGATCTTCATGAGTGCAGCCCACTCGATGTAGTTGGTCTTGGTGAGGGTAGGCCACTTGGTGCCGGAACCGATGTCCCTGACCAAGTAGTGGACGCCACCGCCGGGCGCGCCTCCCACGGGAGCGCCGCCTACGGGCGCACCTCCTGCGGGAGCGCCGCCTACGGGCGCGCCTCCTGCCGGAGCGCTGCCGTCGGACGCGGCTATCCACCGCTCCACCCGCTCTCGCACAGCACCACCAGCCAGCACCTCGAGGTCTGCATCGGCGGTGTCCTCAGCCGAGACGGAGCTGCCGGCGCTGCTGCACAGCAACTCGACCTCCGCTGCTGCCGCACGTGCTGTGTCGGCCGCCGCCGCTGCCTCCACCTCCGCCCTTGCTGCTGCCAGCTCCGCCGCTGCCAGCCTCGACGCCCTTGCTGCTGCTGCCGCCGCTGCCTCCGCCGCTCGCTCGCGCTCCTCTACTGCAGCGAGCTCGGCCAGCTGCCGGCGCTGCATTCTCGAGGCGACCGAGGGCTGAGAACGCCCTGCGGACATGGCACGCTGCTGCACCGGGAAGATCCTCCATCGGACGAGCTGCTGCTCGCCTGCTCAAGTGGAGGGGATTGGACAGGGGCAGCAGGTGCTGCTGCCTCTATTTGGGGCTGTTTATGGACTGGAGAGGGAGTGGAACAAGAAATCTTTAGGCTGAAGGAAAGAACGGCTACCAGTTGTTAGAATCTGAATTGTTACTCTCATCTAGAGAGGATCACACTAGGAGAGTTGGGGCAATTTTCTGTTTTCTCTTCACAATGCGATACTAACCCAAGGGGGGCTGGGTTACATATTTATAGGCTGAACCAGCCCCTAGCATATTCTAATATGCTAGTCCAAGATGCTGTCCAAGTGGGCAGCAAGAAACCACCAGCATGTGCTGTCCTTAGAGGGCAGCAAACTACCACCAAGTGCTGCAGTCCTAGTAGCCCCACTATTGACCAGGTACAAAGATGCTAACTGCTGTCCTAAACACCAGGACCAACAGCAGCAAAGACCAAAGGACTGTAACTGCCTACCTGCTTAGCCCCACAAAAAGGATCAGCCCCACAAAGACCAGACAGTGCAAGGCTTATCCAACAACAAGGTCCTTGAGAAACTACCTTCTGATATGAATGTTCACTTTTTTTTTTTTGACAATGCTAGTGCCTTCAGGCTAAGAGAGCATGGCTGCCTCAAGTTTGGGGTCTTTTTCACCGCAGTGACAGCCAGGTCATAAAAAAAAGGGGAGGAGTGCATCTCCTGGATGATAATTATTGAGGAACAGCTGTCTAAAAGACTGTTGTTGCATTGTTTGTTCTGGTTTCCTCCTGCCAGTTTCATTAACCTATGTTGTTCTTGTCAAGTTTGCTGGTTGCGAATACTTTTTTTTCATCTATTAAGATTCAAAGAATGGACTGATTCTTATGTAATATCTGACTGTGAATTGCCCCAGGTGCATAATGTTGTGGTGCAGCACCCCGTGCCCGAGGACCTGCACGTGATGATCAGAGAGGAGCCTATTTTCCCGCTACTATAAATTTCTCAAGCAATTGATTGGTTAAAAAGGGAACAATGGCATTGGTGTTTGCCAGCAATTGGACAATCAGAATGATCAAGCAAGTGCTCATTGTTAATACCTGAGCATGGATGTGAGATCTGATTTTCATGGAGCTAATCCGTAGTTTGAACAGATAGCAGTTCCCTTATGATTACATTGTATAGCACTGATAAAATTTTATAGGGGTGATCAGATTTTGATTAACCAATTCTGCACAAAAGATTGATAAGGTAGCAGCTCCTCTGGATTAGAATATTGAGCACCGATAAGATTTCATCTAATTTTCATGCTCCAAATTTTCAGCACCTTTTCGGGCTACATCTTATATGATTTATGCGTATATCTGATTTATGCACCGGTAAAAGAAATTGTGGTTACTTTTCGGTGATTTATGCCTGTATCTGATTTTTTTGGTGCAGAATAGGTTTGCCATTTTTTACACCTGCCACATAGGCTGTTTGTGATATTTGTTCCTCATAATTAGCAAAGTTTCTATTAATGATGTGATACTAGATGTTTCTGACTAGGTTACTTTTTATTGAAACATTTGCACCTTTCATGTTTTTGCTGTTGACCAGTTGTATAACTTTTCATATGACTGGCATGCATGCAAGCCATGATGTTTGGATTCCTATAGTACCATCTTCACTGACGTGACTTGCCTACCTGTAGGGTGCATCAGTTAAGATGACAATGAGGTAGAAATTTTGGGTTTGGTTCAGTAGTTACCCTTAGCTGATTAATACCAATACTATTGGGTTACTGAAAGTGGTTTCAGAAAGGAGACTCATCCTTTTCTACTTTGCTATAGGTTAAGAACAGATTTTTTTTTTGGATACGAACTCCTTGAATATAGCTACACCAGCAAGAGCATGATGAAGTAGATGTATCTTTGTTTCAGCCCATCTCTTCATTGGTTGGAATCAGTTATTATTTGTTATATGATGCCTACTTTAATGTAGAGCAGAGCCAGAATTGAACTTTTTAAATTCATGTTCTGAAAATGTTGTTTTTTCTAGAGTAGTGAAAGGTTATAGCCTCTTGTTTATCCTCTTATTGCTACTCACATGGGCTTCATGCTGTATTTTATTTTCTCTCTCTCTCTCTCTCTCTCTCTCTCTGATAATTCTATACGTTTCATTGTAGTTTTTATGTTATAATCTCAGAGTCCCAGACTTCATCTTATGGATGCCTATCATGTTTAGTACCGCAACCAAATTATTTTTCAGTTCCATTTGGTACAGTGAAGCCTCCCTGTTTGGTTGGAATCGGTATTCCTGATGCTTTAGCAATTTACAAATATGAGCCGCTCTATTGGAGGATTCACTCATGGTAATCCTCCAGGTGAGTAATGATATGAAATTATGCACAGAGCATATGCATTTTCGAATGCTATATCAAACAGTAACCGTTCGCATTTGTTTTTAGCTGTAAATAGACCCATCATGCTTAGTGTGCCTATTATTTTTATTTCTGAATGTGCCTTTGCTTTTAGCTAATCTGAAATAACACAAATATGGGAAGAAAGCACCAACTTACCATCTGATGATCTGAACTAAATCTCCAATGCAAGAACGTATAGTACTCTTTGGATGGTGACACCTTTCGATGGTTCCAAATGCCCCAAAAGTGAAGTGTTTAGTAATTTAATCTGCATATGAATGTTTGGCAATTTATGTGGAGGCCAACAGTACACATTTTAGCACAGATATCTTGTCCTAATGATGATGATGCCGGCAACCATCGAGCCGCTGTGATGTTTGTTCAAGGTGATACCAGCGTATCGATGCCTGAAGCCCTTCTGTACTCAGTTAGTGCTCATTTTCTTTTCTTCATATCCTTCTGTCCACATCATTCCTGCTTATTTCAGTGGGCCCATTTTGTTTAGTTCCTCTGATTCAGCTCATGCTACAAATTGACGTGGAATGCTAGAATGATACAAGTATGCTCATTTTCTTTTCTTCATATCCTTCTGTCCACATCATTCCTGCTTATTTCAGTAGGCCTATTCTGTTTAGTTCCTCTGATTCAGCTCAGGCTACAAATTGATGTAGAATGCTAGAATGATACAAGTATTGTTAACCAATATGTACCATTTCTAAAGAAAAATAGCTTCTTACCACCTATGTTGTTTTGTTATTTCTAATGCTAAGGTCTCTGTTTATCACTGATTTATCAGTACCAACAAGTGACCACTATGAAATATCCATCCCTTTCGTTGGCATGTGGTGCCACTAGGTTTTGTGTTGTGGATGATGCTTATGTCTCTGAAAAGCTTGTTTTTTGAGTAACTAGCATTTCAGTCCAGTTTGGCTTACAAAGTCCCTGAAGCTATATGGAACAGTGAAGGTACAATATGAAATATCTGTTCTGACTATCGATTTCTTGTGCAGGGGTTTGCTGGATGAGAGGAACAAGGTTGTGCTAGAGTGGATAGGTTCCAGTAAGTTGGCGGAAGAGCAATTTCTTGACGTTCCTTTCCATTTTGTCAAAATTATTATTAATGTTGACAACAAATTGTTTATCTAGGAGATATTCCACTTGGTCCTTTTGCATTGGCATAATTTGCTGGCTGATTCGGAATAGACGGTTCAGAGCAACTTCTACTGGTGAGATTAGTTCATGTTTATATAACTCATTTCATAACACGGAATTTAGTTAGTACATTTTGTTTTGTTTCTTGCAGGTAGTATTTGCTTATTTGTTGTTATTTACTTTTGTTTATTCCCTTTTGTTGTTGTCATGTTCCAGCTTTGGAGTAGTGGGCAAGGATTTTGTGCTGCATGTGCTTGTTATTGCAAGACGAAAAGGGCCTACTTTGTAAGTTAGGCTTCTCTGTACTGTCACCTACTATTCTATTACAGTTATGTTTATGTCTACTAATACTTTTGGTCTGCCATGAATTAACATGAATTTTCATTTATGACAACAATGTGTTGCATTTTATAGCTCAAGGTAAGCAAGAGCATGACTTAACTGCAGCTGAAAAGAACAACAGTACGAAAAAAAATAGTCTGGCATGCATCTTTATCTGTTCTTCCTATAAAAACAATTCCTACCTAGAACGCCTTCTTTTATGGTAACTGTAACAAGGCAAGGAAACTTATAATTGATGGTCCCTTTTTAAATATTAATCCTTACTCTCAAACGTGAATAAAAGAAAACTCCTTACATGTTATTCAATAGATACTTTCATGTTTCCAACTACTGTTTCGTGTTGACTATGTCATATATGATCGATGGCTCAAGTTCTCAAATATAAGGAAAAAAATATGTTCACATGTTATTCAAACGGTACAAACAATCCCTTCTCTATCATTTGTGTGTTTTGCATTTTTTTTTCCTCATCCTATGTCTCTGCAAACCATTGGTGCTATTTTGCAGCTCAGTCAGTTCTTGAGGAATGGCAAACCTTGGAATAACAATAACCGAGGAGCCAAGGAGCTCGGCTACGTGACTACATCTGGCCCAGTACTAATGAGTAAGCTAAAATTCACACATGATTACAGATTTCAGTTGTAATACTTAACCTTTCCTCTTAACTGATCTTTTTGATACAAAATTTTTATGCTTGGACCCTAGAAGTACAATTAGACTTCTGGAATTAACCTCTTCATTCTGGTTAATATATTAATTAGGTACAAAAGAAAAAAAGTTATTGCCGGTTCTACTAGATTCAACTTTAGATTTATGAAAGGATAAGCATTTCCATTGAAAACTATCAGCAACATTTTGCAGACTTCAAGATAAAATATGCGAGTCCTGCATTATTTTTTTCTCGAACACGCAGGAGAGCCGTGTATCATTATATTAAGAAGAATAAAAGAGGGTTATAAAAATATGCAAGTCCTGCACTATGTTTAATGTGTCTTCATTGTTGATACCGTATAACCCTACATTTAGGATTTTAGATTCTTGCCATATTTTGTTGAAAGTGAATAGACCTTTTTAACATCTGTGCTTCGTTTTTTTTCTCTTACAGAGTTTCGTTATTGCATAACATAAGATACAAGCCTACATTAGATTTCTCGGCTGCTGTTCAGCTCTAGATCATTGGTGAGATCATCTTTGCTTTAGATCGTTGGTGAGATCATCTTTGCTGTTCACAAGAGAATTCTGGTTTAGATTGCTTCAATCGGTTGGTTTGGCTGCCCTCACCCCACGGCCACAGGAACCTTCCTTCGATGGCTGGTGAAAAAGGGTTGATGAGGGGGCTAGCAGTGTAGCCCTAAGACAATGATTAAATTCCTGAATCATCCTTGGCGCATGGACGGTCTAGAGACATCGCAATGATTGCGTTTTCAATGGAGCCGGCCCTAATATAGTGGCAGCCTTGGATATTTCTAAAGAGGAGACTGCACTTTGGGCTCTGGCAGGGGCTAAAAGACTGGCAGTGCTAACTGGAGTGGG
This sequence comes from Echinochloa phyllopogon, assembly GCA_033239725.1. Taxonomy (NCBI): domain Eukaryota; kingdom Viridiplantae; phylum Streptophyta; class Magnoliopsida; order Poales; family Poaceae; genus Echinochloa; species Echinochloa phyllopogon. The sequence goes on from BTCW01000012.1 coordinate 23,545,029, forward strand.
CTAACTGTCATAGTTTTTTGGTCTGGTCATGACCCCTGCGCCCCTATGGGGTGACCTGGGGTTCTGTTCCCTCCTGAGATGGTGTGTGGGTGAGTCTTGAGTGTGTTTGGGTGTGTACGTGAGTCTCTGTATGACTCTTCTTTTTCTATTAATATAGTCCTATACAGTTTTTTCTGCGTGTTCAAGAAAAAAGATCATCTTTGCTTTCTTTTCTTTCTTTCTTTCTTTTCTTTCTTTCTTTTTCTTTGCCTGAGATGAATGTCAATAGTTCAGTAAGTATTCTCTAGATCACAGTTTTGTCTTCCTTCGGACTCTGACTTATTTGCACACCTCTTTAAATGCCATTAGTACCAATTCCAACACATAGGAAAGTAGGTGTCAATGGCCAATTGGAAACTGAAACAATTACAATCTTACAAAATGTATCTTTTTACATCACTTTAGCTACATAAGTATTAAACCAATTATATGGATACGATCCTGCTATCTTTTTATCTTAAAAAAATACTAACTCTTTTTTTTGTGTCTCGCTGCACGCAGCCACATCATCTCCAAATGCAGCGACGGCAACTGTCATTTTCCATTCACCAGCGTTACTGATTATAAATTTATAAGCAATAAATAAATCAAGAACTCCATTTGAGTTCGACCTCTGTTTCAGTTGTACATTATTATGCCTTAAACTATGTATGTATAACGTATACTCTACATAAATTATATTTCATGCATCTTTTGTAACCTCTTTTCTGCGGATCAATGTCTAATTATCTATAAATCCGCGCTTTTGGGCGCGCGCCAATCACTAATCTTATAGTAGATGTAGATGGACCAGCTAACTACCCTAACACACTGGATGAACCTAAAGTGGCCTTGCAGCATATCCTGGAGAACGATGCCAGAGGTCGGCTCCCAATTTATTATCTGAGCACCGACAGTCCATTATACTCCGTAATATGCTGCCGCGCCAGTAGCTCCGTGGATAATGCAACGGTAAATGGCACGGTAAATGGACCCCAACGACCAGCACTACAGAACCTTCTTGATCAGGGAACAACTCATATTTTCAATTTCACCCAGTAAAATTCGCCAAAAACATTTACAAATTAAAGTATTTTTTCGAAAGTATGTCTGAGCACTTATTTCACTAAAAGAAGCAGAATTCAACAAAGCCGTGTTTAGATCCATGAAACGGGATGAAAAGGATCACACAGGACATTGTAGCGTACTGTAGCACTTTTCGTTTGTTGGTGGTAATTGTTGTCCTATCATGACCTAACTAGGCTCAAAAAATTCGTCTGGTCGTGTACATCAAAACTATGCAATTAGTTTTGTTATTTACCTACATTTAATACTCCATGCATGTGTCATTTGCTATATTTAATGTTTCGATGGGATGTCGATGTGATAAAAAGTTTGAAAAGTTACGAGGAACAAGTCTCGAAGCGCAAGCAACCGAAACCACTGCACATTGTACAAGTCACGACACAACAATACTACAACCTTAAACCTGAAGAGACCCACCATACAACTTAAGAGACTATACATGCTTCCAAGACAACACCAAACGTGGAGTCCAATTTTGCCGAGGGACGAGCCGCCACCTAATAAGCTAATCACAGTATTATATTTCTACATTCATTACGGGATTTTCGTACATGTATGAGTGAATAACTCAATCAAAGGGCAATCACAGTATTATAGTAGTGCTCTATTGTTTGGTTTGACTTGTTTTTTGCTAGACAATTGTTTGCTCAGAGAAGAGAGGTGTCGATCTGTCCCATCCCCATTTCCGGAATGGGCCTTTGTTGGTTGCTTGTTACTGCACATATCAACGAACGACATATAGTGCTTGCGTTAATGAAGTTTGGTGAAACGTTGACGCATGAGTGCATGGATAGACACGGATGCTGTATGCACATCGCGCTTACTGTTTGTGTAGCACAAGTGCTAATTGTGTAAAAAGATAGAACAAGTATCAATTGTGATCGTGCACTCGAGTATATGGTGTAGCAGTCTGCAGAGGGACTGAACTTGTGAAGCTTTAACAGAATATAATATAAATGATACTTTGTTGAGAACTAACATCAAGTCAAGATGGCCGAGTTGGTCTAAGGCGCCAGTTTCAGGTACTGGTCCGAAAGGGCATGGGTTCAAATCCCATTCTTGACATTAATCTTTTTTTATTTTTCCCCTCCCGGTTCCTGCACTACACGATTTTTTTTCCTTTCCCGGTTCCTGCACTGCACGTTTTTTCGTAGAACTATTTACAGCGTGTGATATTGGTCATGCACTGGGCGGTGGCGAATCCGTCCGCCGGCGGACCTGGCCGGTCGCTCGCTCGGCCGACGGCGGGTGACTTTCTACGCTACAATTTCCGCGGTTCCGTTGCTGCGTCTATTCAGACGTATTGACGTCGGTGCAAAACATTGCCGCGCCAGTGATAATTATCGGGCTCCGAGTTGGCAAACCACACGTCGCGTCCCCCCAAACGGACCTGGAGCACGCGAGGTCACTTGCAGACTCGGCCCGTGTTTCGTGTAAAATTTGCACCACAAATTTGGCACCTCATAGTGTGTATGTCACCGTAGCGTTTTGTTTGTATTTGTGAAAAATTATTTAAAAATTGATTAATTAGGCTTAAAATGTTCGTCTCGTAGAGTACAACAAAACTGTGTAATTAATTTTTAATTCCATCTGCATTTAGTACTCCATGCATGTGTCGATATTTTGATGTAATGAGAATCTTTTTTTTATAGCGAACTTTGGGAGTGAAATTTGACATCTAAACAAACAAGGCCTCGACCGAAATGCCCATGTCGCTGTACGGTTTTTATTGCGCTAGTACACGTCAATAGTGTGGACGTTCTAGAGCAGCGGACTGCGTACCTTTTGCAAGGGGAGGGGAGCTAGACGCCTAAACATGTTTGATTAAGGAGCTGACAGGTACTGTTGGAGAAAGCCTTACGGCCTGACCAAGTATAGATGTGGGCGTACCGAAACAGTGTCTATTTTAAAAAAAAATAAGATAGATTAGTAGTCTATATTATCCCTCATTATTAGAACTAAAAAATAGTATTAACTAACTATTTAATTAGCTCTATGAGTTTTTCAATGTACTTTTGTATTAATATGTGTATCCCTAAAAGCTATATAGATATTTTTTGTGGGACAAATAAATGTTATATAAATAATTATTTTAGGACGGATGGAGTACTTGGGTTGAGGTTGACACGATGCAGAAATCTGGAGCTCTGCATGCAACTAGCTCGCCGCCCTTTTCCGATAGGTGCTAAGGTCATAACTGCCGGAGCGACACAGCATAGCCTAATGTTGCCGCCAACTCGTGCTGTCATGTAACGTCAGTGTGGTCGATGCCTACGTTGATTCACTTCACGTGTATGTTCCTCGTTCAGTTGCGTGTACAGCCGCCGACTGAATTCCAGTGAAAAAAACAACGGCTGACGTGTATGCACAACATTGGTCAAGGCAGGAAAATCTGCTCACCTAATTAATACCGGCTACGACCGTATTAAAACTCGCTGGGTAAGAAGACGAGTGCCAATTGTAAACGGACGCCCAGCAGTCAGCAGTTCAGCACAGATCGAGCACACAGTTGGTGATGGAGCAACTCTGATCTTTAATTACAAACAGTAAAATTTGCCAAAAACATTTACAGATTATAAAGTGGAAAAATGAAAAGAACAATACAGTATTCGGTGTAAGAAAAAGAAAAGGCTAATCGCTGTATTTTGCTACAACATTCTTTACGTGACTATACTACGCACGTACATGTATAAGTGTGTATAACTCAATCGAATTGGTGAGCAAAGTATTTGACCAGAGCTACGTGCCGTCTTTCTCTGCAAGACTGCAACTAGTAGCGGTTAGTGGCGGCGTGGAGCAGGAACCTGAGCACCTTCATGACGCGGCTCTTCCACGACGCCTTCCCGGGCGCCGCCGGCCTGGCGTTGACGATGCCGTCGTTTCCGGCGAGCACCCTGTACTTGTGCTTTCGCGTGAGGCTGGTGCACTCGAACCCGAGCGTGGCGGCCAGTATCCTCTGCACGTAGTTGGCCACGTCCACGGGGCTCTTCCCGGCGGCGCACGTCGCTTCCGCGGGCAGCTGGTTCAGGAACGTCACCTCGTACACGGGCCTCGGGTTCATGAAGAAGAAGATGGGGTCCATGGCCTTCCACCCGCGCGCCGTCGTCGGGTGGAAGAGCCCCACGCGGTAGTTCATCGCCACGGGCACGATCCGGTCGCTGAGCTCCGCGAACAGCGCCGAGAAGCGGAGCAGGTAGGGCTCCCGGCAGGTGGTGCCCTCGGGGCACACGGCCACGTCTCCACGGCCAAGCTCCGCGCGCATCCGCGCCGCGTCCGCGTCCCGGTCGCGCGTCAGCCGCACCAGCGGGATCGGGGACAGGACCTCCGAGAGGCGGGAGATGGAGTAGGTCACGGCGGCGACGCGGCGGCCGAGCACGGTGGCCAGGACCACGGGGTCCATGAGCGTGCGGTGCGTGCAGACGAAGAGCACGCCCGAGGGCGAGCCGCCGTCGCCGTCGCCGTCGCTGGGGCGGACGGGGGGAGGCGCGCGGCCGTGCATGATGACGGCGCCGCCGAAGATGGGCGCGATGTGGGGGATGGTCCAGATGGGCACCATGAGGCCGACGGCGATGCGGACGAAGGCGACCAGCACGCCGAGGGGCAGCCAGAGGAGGATGACGAGGGACATGAACGGCGTGGGGCGGCACACGAGGCGCCCGTCGTGGAAGATGACCGGCCGGAACGGCGGGGCGCTCGTCGTCGCGGGGCCAGCGGTGAACGGCCGCATGAGCCGCTCCTGCACGAACGCAACACGTACCCATCATCAGATGAAAGTTCAGACTTCAGAATGAGCTGTAACAAACCAGAACTGCTTATATTGTTAATTCTTTATTCGGCATGAGTGCTAGAGCCATTTTTTGTAGTATCATTACCAGTTTTGCTTCCCTTCTTTGACAGATCGATTTCTCTGGCAAGTTGCATGCTGAATTAATGTGCCATGCTTCTTGTGGCTATTTGCTCACATGAACAAATGGCGCGAAATGATGACAGAGGTGATGTGCTGTGTTTATGGTTCACATTTGTCCATATCTTATAGGCCGGAGATATTCTTCAGCCGTGCGCAAGAAGGTCGTCTACTCTATATGCATTATTATGGTGGTGCGAAACCTGCTGCTGCTACAGTACCCCTTTGAGTTTCTGTGGTGTACTATTATACGTCTTGCCCAAACAACGAAAAAACGCGTCGGCGACGAACAAAACATCGCAACGTAAGACCAAGGACAGTGATCGGCGCCGTACCTTGCAGAATGGCAGGAAGGAGCGCGACATCTCCGACCGGCCGATGCCGAGGTCCGGCCGATCGCCGTCGGCGAAGAGCGCGCGCACGCAGCCGGCGACGGCCCCGCTGCCACCGCCCCTGAGGAGCCCCGTGCACCGCCTGAGGCGGCTGTACTCGAGCTCGCAGCCTACCACCTCGTGCGCGCCGAGGTGCTCCTTGGCGAACCGCTCCACCATGACGCGCGGCAGCCGGGTGGCGACGACGCGCGTGCCCTCGCAGGCCCCGAACGCCGCCCACGCGGCGGGGTCGACGTCGTCGGCCATGAACTTGGGAAGCACGGCGCGGGACACGGCCTCCACCTCGGCCCGTGGCACACCGGCCGTGGCCACGAGCGCCGCGGCGCGCAGCGCCAGGCCGCCCCGCCCCGCCAGCTCCAGCAGCCGCAGCAGCGGCCACAACGCCAGCAGCGCCGCGAAGCGCGGCAGCCCGGACGCCTCGAACGCCACCAGCATGAAGTAGGGGAACGTGTCGGCGCCCCGGAGCAGCGCGCCCTCCAGCTCCGCCACCACGGACCGCCGCGCGCGCGGCGTCGCCGCCGGCATCGTCACCATCGGTGCGGCTGCAGCTGCGGCGGCGATCTCGACCGAGATAGCTAGCTTGCTTGCTGTGATCGGGCGAGACGATGGGTGGGAGGAAGCGAGTGCGCGAGACGAGAGCGAGGACGTCCCAACGAGGATATAGGGGAGGGAGTTTGAGGCGGTGGGCGGCGTTTGGCTTGACCCCGAGCACCTAGCGCGCGCGGCCGGGTAAGCGGCCGTCAACCACCTCGCACCAGCGGGAGCGGTAGGATTAGGAGGGAGGGATGCGCCGCGCTTGAAACGCACAGAGAGAGCAGAGGAGTGGCGCGCGAACTGGGCGTGGGCGGGAGATCGAGGTGATCACCTACCTCGCAACCAACCGGGGTCAGATACTATATATAATAACCAACTGGCCGGCCAATGGAGACTGCTCGTCTGAATATCGGATTGACCTCGGCTTGCTAGCTGCGTCAAGCGTGCCGCGGTCTGCGGCGTGTGAAATGATGGGGATGGCTGGCCGCGGAGGTGTAGCAGCTAGTAGCTGCGTTGGCGGAGAAGGCGGTTGCCGGTTGCGGGCGTGACTGACCGCGTCGCGCTTGCGAGGTCGACGGGATTTAATTAAAGGCGATGGACACCAACGGTGGTCGCTGGAACGTTCTCTCGCCAGGCTCACCAAACGATCGCCGCCGGGGAGGCGCGGCGGGCACCGCACACCTACGGCGGCATGGGCAGGCGGCAGCCTTTGTGTTGCCGCACGTTGCGCGGCTGGGTCTCGGCTGGGCGGGGGCGGGCGGGGCAGCCTGTTCCCGTGTTGGCTTGGCTGTTGGATTTATTGGTCGTGGGACTCGGTCACTCGGTCAACGGCTTCTCCTCTCGCGTCCCTGCCCGTCGTCGTGGATCAGGGCTGCGTTTGCTTCGGGATTAAGGCGTGGATCTGAGCCATCAGCCTCTCCGGGATGTCGACTATCTCTCTTGTGAATCACTGCGCAAAATTCCACAAGTATTTTTTTTAAAGTTTCCAAACAGGACTCAACCAAAATAAAATCAACGTGCCAACCCGGAAAAGGTTGGTACATGCTGCAACTCTGAACAGAATGCAGCTCATATGTGTGATCCTGCATTCGCCGTGTTATGATTAGGCATAGAACGACGCCGTATCAATCGCGGGGGCCGGGGTGCGGCGGACGGATATTACACCTCCACGGCGTCAGCACTCAGCAGGTAGATGAGAACCTATAGCAACGGGACGAGGAGAAGAGAGAGCTTGATGACAGAACATATTGATGTTGTACGGTAAGAGCTGCATGTCACCCTTTATGCAAAAAGCAAGGGAGGTTGCAACTAGCAAGGATCAAGACCTATATGGTCCAAAATGAAAAAAAAAATGATAATGATGTTATTAGCTCGAGTTCACAATGTCACTGGATGAAAAAAAAAGGTAGGTACTACCTTTGTAGGCAGTGAGGCACCTAGTCCACCAAGTAATGTTTTGGAGCTACCATATGTATAGTGGCCGGGTTAAGTAATAAGGATGACGTGTGTGCGTTTGTGTGTGTAAGAGGGGTTCTGTTTCAAGAACTTTTTTTTTATTACTTCTGTTTCAAGAACCCACTACCAGAATGATCGACATCTGCACCGGGTGGGAAATGCCTTTAGCACCGGGTTTCCCACCCGGTGCAACTAATCCGAGGCTAAAGGGGTACACCTTTAGCACCGGGTTGAATAACCGGTGCTAAAGGGGCCCTTTAGCACCGGGTGCAGCCACGACCCGGTGCTAAAGGGCCTGCCCCAGCATGGCCTTTAGCACTGGGTCGTGGCTGCACCCGGTGCTAAAGGCCCTGCCTTTAGCACCGGTTGCTGTCTGCAACCGGTGCTAAAGGCCCCGGATTTCTTTTTTTTTTTGCTTTTTTCAGTAGCCATGCGTGCACGTCTATATACGTATATATTCTAATACGTGTATTCTAATGCGTATTCGGCCGACTCTATATTCATACTAGCTGACATTTCATCAAAATAGAAGACATATATATTACAAAAGTAGATATTCATGCATCTCAACTCGAGTTATATATATTTAAACTGTATTTTCTACTTAATTAAGATTGACGACTATCTTGTTGGACTGTCCGGCACGTCCTCCAGTACTGGCGAGAAGTATTCTCCTCGGGGATTGACGACCTCGTCCCAGATCCATCCGACGAGCTGTTCTGCAATTGCGTCAATTCTTTCTAGCTCCAGGGACTCTTCCTTCAGCCTGAACATCTATAATTTACAAATAATTGAAAGATATTTAATCCGCCGAGTTGGAGACAATAATTGTGCACTTAATAATAATGGAAATGTTGTTTATTATTACGTACCATAATATCGTGTTGTGTAAGCTTTTTATGTCCCCAATTCCACATGAAATCGCAAACATAGTATGCACATAAATTATTTCCCGGCCCCTGTTTGGCACACTGTCGACCAAAAGAAATTAAGTAAAATTCATATAATATATTAGCCGAGGCCTACATGTACAAATTACTTGCTTACCGGAAAGCCAATGTTCCATTTTAGTGTTTCATGTTGAATTCCCGGGTGTTCTTGACGAAATTGAATCCAGGCCCTGCGAACAAAAAAATTGAGTTAAGTCATTGCGAGTGTAAGGGGTGAATTAAGTAGGGGAAAATATACATCACCTTGTCATCATGTCCATGATGTTCTGTAGTTTTTCTTTTGGAGTGTGCAACGAATCAAAGACGTTCACGACACCCCGGTCAGGACACAATATTATTAGGAACCAGTGGAATCTGTGCACATGTATACATTATAATCAGAAATGAATTAGTACACAGACAGTATAAGAAGAAGAAGGGGGTCGGTGCGTGAAAAACGGATTCGCCAAGGGGTTCGGGTGCGCGGTGTGAATTGATTCGCTAAGGGTTCGCTAAGGGGGTTCGGGTGCGCGATGGGTTCGGGTATGCCATAGAATTTCCGATAATAAACATTTTCGATAGTATACATTATACAAACATATAACATTTCCAATATACATTTAAATGAAGCACATATATTTCTAATATACATAGAATTTCCAATATACATTTCAATGTAAATATCTCCAATACATTTAAATGAAGCATTTTCCAATATACATTTCAAACATATAACATTTCCAATATACATTTCAATGTAAATATCTCCAATACATTTAAATGAAGCATTTTCCAATATACATTTCAAACATATAACATTTCCAATATACATTTCAATGTAAATATCTCCAATACATTTAAATGAAGCATTTTCCAATATACATTTCAAACATATAACATTTCCAATATACATTTCAATGTAAATATCTCCAATACATTTAAATGATGCATTTTCCAATATACATTTCAAACATATAACATTTCCAATATACATTTCAATGTAAATATCTCCAATACATTTAAATGAAGCATTTTCCAATATACATTTCAAACATATAACATTTCCAATATACATTTCAATGTAAATATCTCCAATACATTTAAATGAAGCATTTTCCAATATACATTTCAAACATATAACATTTCCAATATAACATTTCCAATATACATTTCAATGTAATTTCTAATATTTTCAATGTATGTGCTTAGCGAACGTGTTCGGCCATGCGCATTTGGTTAGCGAACGCGTTCGCTAACCAAATGTGCATGGCCGAACGTGTTCGGCCATGCAACGGGTACCTGCACACACAAACACGTGCACGACACGAAGGCCGGCTCACAAACATTCACGCACGGCACGAAGGCCGGCTCACAAACATTTCACAGAGAGGCTCACCGGGTGCAGTGACGGGCGCGGCGGGCGACGGCGGCGAGGGGACGAGGAGCGGCGCGGGGACGACGTGCGGCGCGGGGATGAGGGGCGCCGGCGCGGGGACGACGGGCGCGGGGACCACGGGTGGCGGCGGCGTGAGCGCGGGGACGACGACGGCGGCGGGGACGACGGGCGGCGGCACGGCGTGGGCGCGGGGACGACAGGTGGCGGCGGCGTGGGCGCGGGGACCACGGGCGGCGGCGGCGACGGGCGACGGGCGGCGGCGGCTGAGGAGACGAGGAGGCACCGGCGGCGGTTTCGATCTGTGACGAGTGAAGGCGAAGTGAGTGAGGGGAGAGAAGTCCCCGGCCTATATAGGTCCGGGGCATTTAGCACCGGGTGCAGCCACGACCCGGTGCTAAAGGCCGTAACTGTGCGCCAGACGAAGGCCTTTAGCACCGGGTGCAGCCACGACCCGGTGCTAAAGGCCCACCTTTCGCACCGGGTCTTCTACACCCGGTGCTAAAGGCCCCGTAACTGGCACCAAACGAAAATTGGGGGCCTTTAGCACCGGATTTTAGATCAACCCGGTGCTAAAGGCCCCAACTTTTCGTTTGGCGCCCAGTTTCCAAACGGGCCTTTAGCACCGGGGGCTACTATTTGGGAATCTTATAAATATAGTTTTTAATGTATAGTTATTAATACTTGTTTTAATTCAGTTATTAATACCTGTTAAAAATATATATTAAATAAGAAAATCTTATAAATTACTAGAAAATCAATATAAAATGCTAGAAAATCTTATAAATTACTAGAAAATCTTATAAATTAATAGAAAATCTTGTAAATTACTAGAAAATCCTGTAAATTAATAGAAAATCTTATAAATTAATAGAAAATCTTATAAATTACTAGAAAATCTTATAACTTACTAGAAAATCTTATAAATTACTAGAAAATCTTATAAATTACTAGAAAATCTTATAAATTACAAAAATTGATAACTAAATGAAAGATTTTGGAACATTAAACGGTCTCAGATGAAAAAGTCATGAATACCAAAATTTCATATCTCATCAAGATCTACAATCTTTATTTAAGTCATTTTTGCATTTGAGAAAGTGGTAGTATACATTGTTCATTAATCCTAGATTCACTCGCATAGTTTCCAAAACTTTGTTAGAGACTTGTCAAATTTCTACTACATGTTATTACCCATTTTGAAAATGACAAAATGACCTAAATAAAGATTGTAGATCATGATGAAATATGAAACTTTGGTATTCATCACGTTTTCATTTGACATCACCTAGTGTGAAAAAAACCTTGGTTGTAGGTGTCATTTTTAATTCAAAATTTGGATTGTTCAAACACGAGAAGATTTTTCAAAATAATAACATTAATAAGTTTCATAACTTGATAGAGTATGATTTTAGGAATTTTTAGGAAGAAAAATGATCTTTTTTGAAGTTTGTACGAGGGAGAACGACTAGTTACAACTTTTATACATAGATTAAAAAGAAAAATTGTTCTTGTTCATCCAGTGACGTGGCCCGGTGACGTGGCCAGCTCTCGCACGGCCTCCGTGGCCAGGCCGGTCTTTGGCCCCGCCGCAGCGTGGCCTTTAGCACCGGGTGCAGCCACGACCCGGTGCTAAAGGCCACGACCGGGCCAGTGACGTGGCTCGCGTGCGCCCGGTGACGTGGCCGGCCGCCGCACGGCCCCGGCGGCCCGGTCGTGGCCTTTAGCACCGGGTGCAGCCACGACCCGGTGCTAAAGGCCACGACCGGGCCAGTGACGTGGCACGTGTGCGCCCGGTGACGTGGCCAGCCGCGGTCGTTGCCTTTAGCACCGGGTGCAGCCACGACCCGGTGCTAAAGGCCCTTAGGCCCAGTCAGTGCTAGAAAATCTTATAAATTAATAGAAACTCTTATAAATTAATAGAAAATCAATATAAAATGCTAGAAAATCAATATAAAATGCTAGAAAATCTTATAAATTACTAGAAAATCTTATAAAATGCTAGAAAATCAATATAAAATGCTAGAAAATCTTATAAATTACTAGAAAATCTTATAAAATGCTAGAAAATCAATATAAAATGCTAGAAAATCTTATAAATTACTAGAAAATCTTATAAATTACTAGAAAATCAATATAAAATGCTAGAAAATCTTATAAATTAATAGAAAATCTTATAAATTACTAGAAAATCAATATAAAATGTTAGAAAATCCTATAAATCAATAGAAATTACATGGCATCATCGTTTACTCGGACACTAATAAACTTCCTCTTTACAAATGTTCCTTGATTGTGATCACGCCGTAGATACGGTGTCTCCTCCGCCGCTAACAGGATGCTTGGGTCATCAGCCACTGAGAATGGAGGCCGGACATCGAGCATATCATAATCTTCATCCGTCTTGTCCTCAACTCCTACGATTTTTCTCTTTCCAGGAAGAACTATATGACGCTTTGGCTCGTCTTGTGATGGGTCCAATTGCTTACCCCCACCTTTCTTATCCGCCCCTTTCTTCGGTCTGCTAGCCATGTCCTTCACATAAAAAACTTGTGTGACAGCTTTGCCCAGGACGAACGGTTCGTCTAGAAAGCCAATCTTGCTTAGGTCCACTAACGTCATTCCATAGTCCGCTTCAACTTTAACACCTCCTCCAGTCAGCTTCACCCATTGGCACTTGAACAGTGGGATCTTCAAAGGTCCGTACTCTAGTTCCCATATCTCCTCTATGATTCCATAGTATGAGTTTGTATTGCCATTAGTGTCTGTCGCGTCGATCCGGACACCACTGTTTTGGTTGGTGCTTTTCTTGTCCTGGGCTCTTGTGTAAAACGTATACCCATTGATGTCGTATCCTTGGAATGTCAAGATCGTGCTCGATGGACCTCTAGCTACAAAAGCTAGCTGCGCATCAATGCCCTCGACACCCATAAGACGTCTTCGCAACCAATCGGCGAAAGTACTATTGTGCAGACGCTGAATGAAGGCCGCAGACTTTGTTGAGTTTTCGTCCCTGAGAATCTGCATGTGCTCCTCGATGTACGGAGCAACTAAGGTTGATTGTTGCAAAACTGTGAGGTGCGCTTTACGAAATGTCTCAACGTCCTTGATCACCATCGATCTTCTCCCTAGTGTGCCCTTTCCACCAAGTCTCCCCTCGTGATGGGATTCGGGCACACCAATCGGCATAAGATCGTCGACAAAGTCAACACAGAATTCAATGACCTCCTCCGTTTCGTATCCCTTAGCAATGCATCCTTCTGGACGAGAACGATTACGGACATACTTCTTTAGGACTGCGAAGAACCTCTCAAATGGGAACATGTTGTGTAGAAATACTGGGCCCAATATACGAATCTCTTTGACGAGGTGAACCAATAGATGTGTCATGATATTGAAGAAGGATGGTGGAAATATCATCTCAAAGCTGACAAGACATTGCACCACGTCGTTCTGTAGCTGATCTAAGTGGTCTGGATTGATCACCTTCTGAGAAATTGCATTGAGGAATGCACATAGCTTCACAATGGCTTTCCGCACGTTAACTGGTAGCACACCCCTGAGTATGACGGGAAGCAGCTGTGTCATCAACACATGGCAGTCGTGAGACTTCAGGTTTGTGAACTTCTTCTCTTTCATATTTATTATTCCCTTAATATTGGAGGAGTAGCCAGACGGAACCTTGATACTGTTCAAGCATTCAAACATGCTTGCCTTCTCTTCTTTGCTGAGAGTGAAGCTGGCAGGATGCAAGTACTGGCGTCCTTTGTCTCTCTTTTCTGGATGTAGATCAGTCTGTTGCTTCAATCGTTTCAGATCCTGACGTGCTTCCAGTGTATCTTTTGGCTTCCCATAAGTACCCAGGAAGCTTATCAAGTTCACGCAAAGATTCTTCGTCAGATGCATCACATCAATCGCGTTACGGACCTCTAAACGTTGCCAATAAGGTAGCTCCCAAAAGATAGACTTCTTCTTCCACATCGCGGCACGACCATCCTCGCCCGTCGGAGCAGCCTGGCTTCCGTCTCCCTTGCCAAACACCACGTGTAGGTCCTTCACCATATCAAATAGCTCTTCTCCACTCCGGTGTCTCGGCTTTGTACGGCGGTCAGCATTCCCGCCAAAATGCGCACATTTCTTTCGTATCTCATGCTTCGCCGGAAGGAATCGACGGTGACCCATGTACACAACTTTACGACAATGTTTCAAATACATGCTTTCGGTTTCCTCTAAACAGTGAGTGCATGCTTTATATCCTTTGTTTGATTGTCCTGATAGGTTACTTAGTGCAGGCCAGTCGTTGATGATTATGAAAAGCAGTGCTCGAAGGTCAAACTGCTCCTGCTTGTCCTCATCCCACACGCTAACACCTTCATTCTTCCACAGCTGCAAAAGTTCGTCAACCAATGGTCTTAGGTACACATCAATGTCGTTGCCAGGTTGCTTTGGGCCTTCGATGAGCACTGGCATCATAATGAACTTCCGCTTCATGCAGAGCCAGGGGGGTAGGTTGTAGATACAAACAGTCACGGGCCAAGTGCTATGACTACTGCTCATTTCACCAAAAGGGTTCATGCCATCGGTACTTAAACCAAGCCTAACATTCCTCGCATCAGCATCAAACTCTGGGAATGCTCTGTCGATGTTCCTCCACTGGGATCCATCGGCGGGGTGTCTCAACATGCGATCCTGCTTACGTTCTTCTTTGTGCCAGCGCATCAGTTTGGCATGGTCTTTGTTCCTGAACAAACGCTTCAAACGGGGTATCAGAGGGAAATACCACATCACCTTCGCAGGGATTTTTTTTCTTAGAACGCTCTCCCCCAACATCACCAGGGTCGTCCCGCCTGATCTTGTATCGCGCGCAGGTGCAAACCGGACAACGATCCAAGTGTTCGTACTGTCCGCGATAGAGGATACAGTCATTAGGACACGCATGTATCTTCTGCACCTCCAAACCGAGAGGGCAAACAACACGTTTTGCTTGATACGTTGTCGATGGCAATGTGTTACCCTCTGGAAGAATCTTCTTTACGAGTTTCAGTAGCTCCTCGAAACCCTTATCAGTAACACCATTTGCTGCCTTCCACTGCAGAAGTTCAAGTGTGCTACCCAACTTCTTTAGCCCCTCTTTGCAATCTGGGTACAGGTCAGTCTTGTGGTCCTGCAACATGCGCTGTATCTTTTTCAGTTCCTTATCATTGCCGCAGTCTTTCTCGGCATCACGCAACATTTGCCCGAGCCCATCAGTAGGTTCATTTTCCTGAGCAACATCTTCCTGAGCATCGCCTTCCCGAGCAACATCTTCCTCATCGGCATCACCCATTGCAGCATATGCAAAGGAACCGTAGTATTGAGCCAATAACGGAATGTCGTCATCGGCCTCGTCTTCTTCATCTTCATCCATTAGAATTCCTCTTTCACTGTGCTTCATCCAAACAGAATAATTCCTCATGAAACCGTGCCTCATCAAATGCACTTGAAGACAACCTCTTTGTTTGTACGATTGTATATTTTTACAATGGGTGCATGGGCAGAACATGAAACCGGACGGCGTCCTGTTAGCCTCGGCGGCATCGAGAAACGTCCTAAGGCCATCACGGAAGGCCTGAGCGTGGGGGTCCCGTACATCCATTGTCTATTCATCTGCATTATTAACCAATAACAAATATACAATACAATTTAAAGATAAAAAAATTTAATATATAAATAAATACAAATTATAATATATATTCCATTATATAAATAAATTTCTAAAACTACATTACTATATTCATTAAATATAACATTACTATAAGCCTTATAAGATTTATTAAATTTATAAGATTTTCTATTAATTTATAAGATTTTCTAGCATTTTATATTGATTTTCTAGTAATTTATAAGATTTTCTATTAATTTATAAGATTTTCTATTAATTTATAAGATTTTCTAGCATTTTATATTGATTTTCTAGTAATTTATAAGATTTTCTATTAATTTATAAGATTTTCTAGCATTTTATATTGATTTTCTAGTAATTTATAAGATTTTCTAGTAATTTATAAGATTTTCTAGTAATTTATAAGATTTTCTAGCATTTTATATTGATTTTCTAGTAATTTCTAAAACCACATTACTATAAGCCTTATAACTATTCACAAGTCATACAAAACAAAATACTAACTAGCTTGCCTTCTCTCTCCATTTAAAACACAACATGAACACTCTCTCCACCATGAACTCAAGCTCTCTCCTCTCTCTCCTCCAAGAACACAATCTCTCTCTAGCTAGCTTTACTTTGATTCACAAATCCCTCTATTTCTAAATCATAGAAGGATTACAAGCTAAATAAAACATTAGAGAATGAAAGAGTGTACCTTGTAGTGCTCCTTAGATGAGTAGATTCTTCACAAATTTTGAAAAAAATTTGGGCAGCACCTCCCCTCCCACGGCCGAGCAGCATGAACACAGCGCCTAAGTGTTCAGCTGGCTCGGGCGGGGGAGGGGAAGCCCCTATATTCAAACACATTAGCACCGGGTCGTGGCAAGACCCGGTGCTAATGTTCACCCTTTAGCACCGGGTGCAGCCACGACCCGGTGCTAATGTGCCCGAGGCCTTTAGCACCGGGTCGTGGCTGCACCCGGTGCTAAAGGGTGAACATTAGCACCGGGTCTTGCCACGACCCGGTGCTAATGTGTCCGCCCGGACACACCTCCGCGCCGCCCCCGCTCCTAGCCGTTGGACCCGGTGCTGAAGCCCCATCAGCACCGGGTCCAAAAATGGCCGAGGCGGAGGAGGCGGACGGATGTGAAGGATTCTGGCAGTGACCCAACTTCATTCGTAAATCGCAAAGCAATGACACAGATGACGTGAATGCCCTTGAAATAACGCTAATAAGTCGTGTGTCCTTGGATTGTTTAAGCGCAGCAGTGTCCCGTGCACATGCAAAAAGGAAAAAGCTAGCAGGTGCCGATAGCAACAGAGGAACAGTGGGTTTGACAAGGAAAGTGCGAGCACAACGTACGCCGTCTGTTGAAGAGACAAAATGGTTTAGTTTATTTTTTAGACATTTCTCACGCGCTAAACTTTAGCGCCGTCACATCGGATATAAATAAGTTAATTAAGAGTATTAAATATAGATTAATTTAAAAACCCATTACATAAACGAGAAGTAATTTATGAGACGAATCTGTTAAGCCTAATTACACCATGATTAGACAATGTAATGCTACAGTAAACGTATGATAATTATGTATTATTATAGCGAAATTAGGCTTGTTAGGTTCGTCTCGTAAAACAGACATGACTTATGTAATTAGTTTTATAATTAATTTATATTTAATATATCTAATTATCACTTATTTAAAGCGCTAAACTTTAGCACATGTATCCAAACAACACCATAATTTTTGTTGTTGTTTGGTCAAGGTGATATTGTATATTTTAGCATGTACAGATAAATTATTAAAAAATAAATTTTTAATAGAAAAGCTGTAGATTATATTAAAAAAGAGAAATTTAGACTAAACAATACAACCAGAACAAATGGATTGTACAATGACCTATTCAAAGCTGCATTCGTGTCCTGTTAGAGATTATGGCAATGGTTTATGAAAGGGAGAGTATACCGTAACGCTTCCATTAACCAATCGACGTCACTGAACAACACTAACGATGATCTTTTGGCTATAGCTTACTTTCTGCATGGCCCGTATGTTTGTTTTTTTATCTATACTATATTTTTTTCTTGAGAAAATTTATCTATATACAATAAAGAGCCTCTTTTGGAACGAGGGATTTTTCCTATTTCCTATATTTTTTATAAAATTAAATTGTATCCTATTAAATTTTTGTGATTGTGAAATTCCTGCGTTTTAAAAAGACCTTGTTGTTTCCTTTATTCTCACTCTCTCGACCTGCAACATGGGGCCCATGGGCCGTCTTTACCGCATCTACTTTTGGGTTTGTTTTGCACTCGGTGTCCACCGCCCGGATAGAGTCCTTCTCCCTTACTAGCGGATTTAATGATCCCGATTCTCTATCAGAGCTATTCTTCGAAAGAAGTGATTAAAGTGGTTCTCTTTAATTTCTAGTATAAACTCTTAAAATCAGGATAGAGAATCACATCACAGAATCATGAGAAGCTATTTTTGTTCAGCTCCAAACCTCTTAGTTCATTTCAGAGAATCAGTTCATAGAATCACAGTAGGGAATTACTTCTCTCTAAAAAACCGTTTGGTAGAGCTCCTCCTAAATTCACCAGAAAATCAGCTCTGAAGCTCTGACAAACGGAACCAAAGATTCAGGAAACTATTATGGTGGGGTGGCGCATCGTCCAGGCTACTCACTGACAAACACCAAGTACGTGTACATCTCTATGCTTTGAAGTTTTGAAGAACAATTCAATGTTTTTTCAGCGTATACGTCCCAATCTCCCGATGTATGCATGTGTCCTCATACATACATGCATGCGCCCTTCTTTGACGAAACGCCCGAGATCGAGCTTTATAGATAAAGTCAAGTATTATGATTATCAGTTTACAACGAAGTACAACCCGCTAAGAAGAACCAAACCCAACATACCCATAACGGGACCCTCTAGGTCACGCATCAGAGATAGACAAAAACTACTCATGACGAATAAGCTAAAAGACCGTGGAACCATTACAACACTGGCCAGACCGGACCTTCAGCGGTTGCGCAAGCTTCGCCATGAACGACCACCGGAAGAACTCCAAACAACGTATTCACGAAGACGAAGGCGCGAACGGCGCCATCGTTTGGTTTTCACCATGTAGAGATACCACAAGCCGCCACCAAACTAGCCCCAAAAGGCAACGCCCTCAAGAAGGTAGTGCACAAAACCGTTGCTCGACCCGACTGCTGGATCCAAGCTTACGCTTGAGGGACATCATCCGACAAGCCGAGAGCACCCATACCAACCCCACCCGCGTCCATCACACCCCACACCTTACAGCCACCGAAGCTTTCCGCTAGGTTCTATATGCAACCGACAGCCACACCCGACACCTCGGGGAGATTTTGGATCTCTCAATTATACCCCAAATCTCATATCGCCCCTCAATGGTACGACACTGGGCTGAGCAAGCTAAGAGAGAAAACATGAACCTGGTGGCGGAGACTTGGTGGCGCAACGAGGAGCAGCTAGTTGGTGGCGTACGGATCGGAGGCGACGCCCCCCGGCCAAGGTGAAGCCGTAGGCGGAGTTCCTCCCCACCCTCCAATCTGCCAGAGGCAAAGTGGGCGAGCAGCCGAGAGGGCCAAGCAGGGCCCGAAGCAGAGCCCCCCACCACCAGAGAGCCGACGCCTCCGCCGCCCACGCCGCCGTAGTGCCGCCGAGCCACAGCCGGGACGCATCACCGCTGTAGCGCCGCCGAGCCGCGCAGGGGCGCGTCCCCGCCACCCATGCCATCAAAACGCCACCATAGCGCCGCCGAAGGGCGCGCCACCACCGCCACCCCCGCTGCCCGTCGGGTTCCCACGCCGATGGGGTGAGCAGGGCGGGGCCGATGGATCCGGTGGGAGGGGCCGCCCCGAAGCCGGCGAGCCACCACAGGAGGGCGCCGACGCAAGGCGACCATCCCGCAACGAGCTCCGACAGCCGAGCTAGAGGAGGAGAAGAAGAGGGAGGCCCCGCCGTCGCCGTCCTCGCGTCCGTGAGGCGTTGCTGGCGGCCCACTCACGCGGCGGCGGGGCGGAGGGAGCCGGAGGACGGGCGGCGGGACAGCGGGATCTAGGGTTCCGCCCGTCATCTGGGAGGCGCGGGATTCCCCCACGGGTCGGATCCTAATCCGAGTTAATTTGAATCATGCGCCCCTCCTTTGATGCGAGTGGTGTGAAATTTATACTCAAGCTACCGCGTAGAAGAAGAGTTTAAAATATTGTATAGATAATGGACGTGAAACATTATTCCTAGCACTCCAATTAGTTTTGTTCTATATTTCCTAAATTTATTCATATATCCTGATTTTTTATTTTTCTCTCACTCACCTGCAGGATGAGATGATCCATCCATAATATCCACCGGCCATATTTATGATAATTATTATATAACTATAAAAACAATTAGATATTATTTCGTAGTTGTTTAAATGTTAGGTATAACCATGAGTATATGTATTTTTAGAAAACAAGTGTATGGAATACGTACATATTTACTAACTAGTATATACTTAACAACCGGCGTGGCCTCCTGCAAACAGGAAGAGGACATACAACTGACAGAAAATACCATTGTCGTCGCTGCTGTGTGCTCACGTGAACAACGAACCAGGACTTGGGCACTTCGCTTTGGCTCATAGCCTCACACCGGTGTGCAGACTGTAGTGAGCCCTGTACTGCCGACCAGGTCACCGCACACGCGCACAGCCGGTGCCTCGCCTCCTCTTCCACGGAGCGCCCGACGGCCGAAGGACGTGATCGGCCGCCCTCCCGCGTGCACCAACCCTTGCGAATTGCGATGGGTCGCGGCAATAGTCAGTTTGGTGGGTTTCCGCGCGCCCTCTGGCCTGGGGTTGACCATCCGCCATGGCCATGGACACGGCCACATGCATGCGGACGCCCACGCCCACGCCCTGCGGTCTCCGTACATTCGTTGCACTTGCATCCTCCTCTACCTCCACAAGAGATGGAACGCGAGCTATAGCTGGGCCATCGGGCGCTGCGGATGCAAATAGTCAACACGACAGCGACCGTGACGAGAGACAGGGTCTTATACCTACTCTTATCCTACGAGCTGCCCTGTGCATGTCGACGACTCGTTTTATGAGCGTATAGTACATAGCCTGTCAGGTTCAGGCGTATATGCAACGGGTCAGCGACGGAGCAGAATCGATTAACACGATGATATTAATATCTGCAGGAGAATCGAAGTCGAAGGGTTCGTTGCATCGGATGCATCCCGCATCCGCCCCTGTCAGATGAAGCGCACCTACCCTTCACTGTTCCGACTTCCAATCATAAGCTCAACTGCATATATGAAACGGAAACAGAGCATGAGATCTCAGATTCTGGGCTGTACAATTTGCTGGACCGCGTTCAATGACATCCCCAGTCCCTTAATCTCTCATATGTAGAGAAAATATTAAACCTGTTCCTCAGAATAGACGATACACTGATATCGTAATGGAATTGCTTGGGCGACGTATCTGAATTGCAATGCTTTGCTACTCGACGTAATTTTTCAGTATGTTCAGCTGTCAACATGTTAGCGCCGTTTTTAATAGCTCCGTCTCAGTTTCCATGGATTGTGATCTGCTGGACACAACGCGTGAGATCGACGCGGCCCTCTACATCGTGCGTGTGACGTGGACCACGAAAGTGGAAACTGAGCTGAAGCCTTCAACCATCCTCCCCTGTAATAATGTTTCGGATGACTAAGAGCACCTCCAATCCAATTTCTATTTTTGTCCCCCTACTTCACTTGATGAGAGTCTCTTATCCATTTTTTTCTCTCCTACTTCACGATCATCTCCAACAAACCTCCCATACTTATTTATATTCTATTCTCCTATATTTTACAGGAAGTTTCAAAGAAAGAAACCACATTAAAAACAGTAACGGGTTATTTCACAGGAAGTTTCTCGGTTTTCAATCCTAAATTGATCCCCCGTTAGCCCTAAAAAAATCGACCCGATTAGTTACTAACTATTGCTTTCGGTTACATCGTTTCGATGATAGAGGTTGCACTTAACGCCCTGGTGTCTGAATAGACGGGCAGAGATGAACAATTCTGATTTTCTGAGTTCTGATAATAAATTAATGATAGCAATATGTGAAATGATCATATGGATACTTGGCAAGCAATAAAAAAAATGTAGATTTAGTATAGCTTGATAAAAGGACAGTGAGTGTTGGTACTTGTGAATCTTAAAGTAGAAAATTCAAAATGTCTTGTACGAAAAAGGAATATGCTGGAAAGTTCATATTTCAGAATTAACAGGCAGTGCACGATTTTACAATTTGTGTCAAGCTGATCTGTGCGGTTATGCGTAGGCCATTCGAGATGAAAGGAATGGTTGCTTCCTCGCTGACGAGGTAATGATGGAGGAACTAGGATCAACTCATCAACACATGTCCAGAGATCACTACATCAGTCACTATTCTGAAGTTATGAAGCTGATAATCCTTGTCTCACACCAGCTTGGGGAACAAAAATCAAATACATCTAACAATCCTTGATTATATATATTTTTGCTAGACCATATTTTGCAAAAACAATGTCCCGAATAAAAATAATTGAGAATGTATGTATAACACCAACTCAAATCGAGGAATAAATACCACCAATTCAAACACCAAAACTTTAAAATCAGGAGATATGCCTTTTTTGTGCAACACATCTTAAAAAATCATAACTTTTTATATGTACTCAAATAAATATAAAAGTTAAATGTACACGGTAAAGCTTGATGAGATATATAACTCTGTAGTTCACTTTTTGTTCATTTGAAGCCATTTTCTTGCTGAATAATTTTCCCAATGTTCATATTTCTATTTATATATCTAGACATTGTATGGATTATTCCGACATCAAGATGGCTTCAAATGAAAAGCTATTGAACTATAAAGTGGTACATTTCTTTGAGATCTAGAATGTTAATATAAATTCTATTTCCATCGAAGTCGTATGAAAAATCTTTGATTTTTCCAAAAATATGAGGAGTGGATAAATTAACGACGATCTAAATGCACTATACCATAAAAAAAATCATAACTCTTGCATAGAACCTCGAATGAAGATAAAATCTATACCAAAAGTGTAGAGATCAATGATATCTACACTTTGTAGTTCGCTACCTATGGATTATTTTGGTAAAACATGGTTTCAAACGAACAAATAGTTGAATGCAAAGTTGTAGATATCGTCGAGATATGCAATTTACATATAAACTTTATCTTCAATCGAACTCAAATGACCATTTTGAAGATTTGCTATACAAAAAAGAATATCCCACCGTTTGAGAAAATATCTGGCAATTGGTCATGTAGTTTTAGACCACATTCACGGTAGATTCTCTTGTGCCTCTTTATCTAGCACAGTAGATTTTACTTGTTTATATGTAACTAGTAAAAAATAAGCTTACGTAGTTAAGTTAGGTCCAATTAGCTAGCTTAACATTAAACCAAATTAGAAGCCAGCTACCAGGCCAACAAAAAGGGTCTCAGCACAAGTGTGCATGGTATTCATGAAGCTGGGTTTCCTAAAAAACTTCAGGGTTTTCTGATAAGTTAGGGTATTGAACTTATAAACATATGCCCAACAAACCACATTATATATATTGAGTCAAAAAGTCCTAGAATAACCTCTTCGCTTGGCTTTTCAGCAGCCAGCAGTATTTTTCTCTCTGCACGGATCAGCACCAGCCACCAACCACCAACCAGCCAGCGATATTTTTCTCTCAACACAAACTAGCACCAGCCACCGGCCAGCCGAGCAGGTCCATTCCAACAAAGAAAAATAATGAATCTTTTTATGAATACGCAGCTCATTTGTTTCAACAAGTTAACTGAGTTCAGATCTAGCATCAGATGAAATTACGAAAAGACAAATATGTGTATCAGAGTTTTTAGCCTAACTATTTCTCACATAAATCTGTGCATGAACATGACTAAAGACCATTACCATTCACCCATACCCTTATTGTCCCTTGCTTGGCTAACCTAAGGAGTTTTAAGCTGGTCTGGCTATACATCTATCTTTGAATGCATATAGCTAGAAAGTAGAACCCATTTCCTATTCCACTATTATCATGACTGTTTTTACTTAACCTAAGTACGAATTCTAAGCTGGCTAAGGCCTAATTCGGGCAATGGTGAAACATGACGTAAACAGTGTCCATAGGTGGTTTCAACTATTTATTAAGCTATATCTCCTTCACAACTATAAATAAACAAATCAGACGCAGTTAACATACCCACCTGAGGCTCACAGTATAAGTTAGCAAGAAGAAACTGAATTTAGCAAATAAGATATTTTGTTGCCATCCTCTCAACTGAAGTCCCCATAGAACATGTACTGAGGTAGATACAAAGGAAGGAACATACATAAACAATCATGAAAGATAAGACATGTTCATTGCAGCTCACCAAAAAGGCAACAAATTTTCACTGCAAAATGCATTTCTGCGAATTCAAGTACTAACCATCAGCTCAAGTAAACCACATTGAATGATGTCACTGACACATGATGCAATGAGACTATAAGAGGTGATCTGCACTAACAACCTAGCACTATAAGAGTAACCAAGAACAAACAAAAACATAGTGGCAAGAGGCCGCATATCAATCTTAAAAAAGCAGGTGACTGCTAGTATGTAGCTGGTAAAAAAGATCTACTGCACACTTCAAACATCTTTTTTTTCTTCTGAAATGGAATTATGAATCACCATCTTGTGAGTGTATCTGTCTGTTGAGCTCCTCATCAGCCTTCTTCAGGAAAACATCCCAGCCACTCCCCTCCCCCCAATCCAGCATATCATATGGCACTGCTGTCATCAATCCTGGCCTCACTGCACCCTGCTGCATGACCACTCTAAACTCCAGCTCATGCCCTCTCCCTTCCTCCTCAAGCTCCTCCCAAGTAAACAACAGTGGCAAGGTATAACCACCCCATGGGTTGAAATCTATCAGCTTGACCCGCCCATCAGTTCTCACATACACATCGAATGTATAATTGTTTGAACCAAACTGTGGCTCAATCACTTCCTCAAAGAAAGCCTCAATCTTCGGCTGTACCTCAGATCTCCATCCAGGCAGTGATGGGTAGTAAGCTGATGCATCTCTCTGGGACACAGCAACCAACTTCTTCTCCCGAACAAAGCATCGGAAATCTGACTCAGGGCGTAGGCCTGTGTACCACTTGCGGATAGCAAGGTAGTATTGGAACCCATCGTCCACCCAAGTATCCTCATTACTTTCTTCCGAAGCATCTTCTGCATCACATTCCAGAGCATTTGTCTTGCCTCCCTCCTGACCTATCTTGCTTGAATCACTTGGAGCTTCAGTGACGCCTTCACTGCCACCAGTCCCATTGGCATTTGGTGGAGCACCTTCCTCAGCACCGGCACTAACTTTCCCAGCATTCCGTCGAGCACCCTCCGGGCGCACGAAATCCTCGCACGATTGGCGCGCGGAGGCAAGGTCGTGGGCCACACAGTCGGAGGCGCGGAGCATCATGGCAACCTCCGCGAAGCACGTGCACCGAGTCGTGCTTTCCGCGGACATGAAGGTGGCGTCCTTGGGCGCGCTCCAGTTGAGCTTGGGGAGCGCGGCGCCGCCCAGCTCCGCGATGGCGGCGTCGACGGCCGCCTCCAGCTCCGGGAACTCCGGCCGGTGCGGGTCGTCGGCGTCGGGGTCGTAGACGTCACCGGCGCTGGAGTCGAAGAAGAACTCGGAGCTGAGGAGGGAGACCGGGTCGGGATGGTGCGCGTGGATGGGCGCGAAGGGCTGGCGGCCGGAGGTTATCGCAGGGAGGAGGAACGGGCGCGGCTCCTCGTCGGAGTCCGCGTCTGCGTCGAGGTCGGGATAGGCCGCTTGGCCGGCGAGGTAGCGGAGGAAGGCGGCGGGGAGCGGGATGATGACGGTGGGGATGGAGTGGCGGCGGAAAGTCGGGTACCACTCGTGGATCTGGCACCGGAGCAGCTCCTCGAGAAGCATCTCCCCCGCGCGGCTTCTCTGTAGCTGTGGGTGTGTCTCGCCGAGAGTCTCCGCTAACCTCGTCGGCGGCTTCGTCTTGGGTTAAACCCTCGCTGCCGTCCGCCGTGGCTCCGTGGTCGAGTCTTCTTCTTTTGTTGGGCCGGGCTGGCGATGCGGACGTGGGCCTTATACGGTGCACCTTGGGCCATTCCCGGATATCTCAACTCGATCAAATTAAGTTAAGTGGCTCAGGATGATCTTCCGTCTCCTCCGCTGGCACACTCGGGCGCGCGCAGGCGGAACACCGAGGGCTGACGAGCGGCAGCCGGGCGGAGGGGCGGGAGGATGGCGGGAGCGGCTCGGCGGCGAGGGCGCCAGCGGCCGCAGGTGGTGGGCGAGGCCGCCGGCGGCGGTGGGCGGTTAGTGCTTCGGGGTTATCGGGTCGGGGGCTCCAGTGGTCGGCGGCCTTAGAGAAGAAAGGGGGTGGGAGCGGCGGAGGACCAGCGGCGGGTGCGGCTCGGCCGGCGGCGGAGGCCAGACGGCGCGGGAGGAAGAAGTGGGCGACAGGGGGGACAACGAGGGCCACCGGGTTAGGAGGGGGGTCGGCGCGGCAGCCGCCGGCCGGGTAGGAGGACGAGGGGAGCGGGTGCAACGGCGCACGAGGAAGAAGGATGCGGCGGTGGGGGCAGCGAGGGGGCGGACGGCGGACGAAAGGCACGGCGGCGGCAGCCGCTGGCCCGGGCGACGGAGGCGGCAGCAGGGGTGGAGGTCGACCGGGGAAGGAGGCGACGACGGATGTGGGTGATAATGGGGCTTGTTGGGCCCTAAGCTCGCGTTAGTCAGATAGGAGCCCCTAGGATCGGGATACTATACGAGATTTTTTTTGTTGCTATGAGCAGATCATATGGATATATACAGATTTAACCGGTCCTAATTTATGTAGATTTTTTTCTTATTTTCTCTCATGCTTTAAGTTAGTTTTAGCATATTATACTTGTACTTGATATCTGTAATGGACGTAATTATGAAAATAGACACGTGAGGCCTACCTGTCGGTATTGTAAGAGGAAAGAATCAAGCAATCCTTACTTTAATATTAATTTTGTACAACACCCTAACCCCTCGAAGCCACACTATACTACCCTTTGAGAGGCTAGCACCTTGTTTACAGTTTTATTGTCGTTTTGTTTCGAGAGGCGAGGACTCAGCGGAGAGGCACATGTCACCGCCGATACTCCCACCGGTCACAGCTTCTCCACGGTTTATGTTTGAGTAAATTTTTTAAATACCGCTTCTTTTCTTGTCCCTGAATTTTTTTTCGTTATTTGACACTGACTTTTAACTTCATTCCTTATTTGACATTTTCATCACAACTTTCAGTTAAATTAAACGAAATAACCTCAAAATAACTTTCAAAATTTATGAAACTTTTATAATGATATAACATATCGTTATGAATATATTTTATTTAAAAGGACACACGTGTTTTTATCGTTTTAAATTAAAATTTACTAAACTAGACTATCTTTAAAACAAATATGAATTATATGACACCAAAATACTTTCAAAAAATTATGAAAAAATAAATGGTAGTTTATATAATTAATTTTCATTATAAATTACATATAGAATTGAGAATAACATGGTGTTTTAGTAATTTTAGACGGAACTCATAATTATCTATTTAACTTACGATGGAAAATAATTTTATACGCTATTGTATCACAAATATTAGTTATTTTTTTTTATTTTTTGAAAGCTTTTTAGTGAGATAAAATTCAGATAAGTTTGAAAAACTATCTAGTTTGGTAAATTTTAAGTTTAAAACTATAAAAGTGCATATATTGTTTTGAATGAAATATGTTCATGTCTATTTATTATATTGGTAGAAAAATTTGATGAATTTTAGAGGTACGTTTTATCCGACTTTATTTAAGATAACGGAAATATCAAATAAAGAATAGAGTTAAAAATCAGTGTCAGATAAGAACGAGAATTTTTCAAAGCAACAAAGGAATCGGTCTTGCAGGAATTTACTCTTCCAAACCGAACACGTCACCGGCTCACCGCTTCTCCTGGACTCCGTACTCCCTCCGTGCCGTAAAGAATGCAATCCTCATTTTTTGAGAAGTTAAACCATTTCAGGTTTGACTGAATTTATATAAAAAGTTACTAACATTTATGATACAAAATAAGTATTATTAGATTAATCACAGATTATATTTTCATACTAAATCGATTTGAAGACATAAATATTAGTACTATTTTGTATAAATTTGGTCAAAGTTGAAATGATTTGACTTCTCGGAAAACGAGGATTGCATTCTCTACGGCACGGAGTAGAAGGGAGTACCTTCACCTTCCAGAGTCTCCGCCGCTCAGCGCCTCCACGCGCAGGCGCAGCCATGGCGATGAGCTCGATCCGATCGGCTCTAGCGAGGGCGCTCATCGCGCCTAAGCTGCGGGGCCCCCGCCGGTTCGCCGCCACAGCTGCCGCCGGCGAGACGCAGCCCGAAAGGGTGGCGGCGGAGATGGTCCGTTACGCCCTCGGCGGCGCCGTGCACCGGAGCTCGCCAGGTTTCCCCTAGCCCCGCTCCCCTTTGTGCTACTCCGCATCAGGGTTTTGAGGATTCGCTTGTTTGCGCTGAACCACTGCTGGTGTGCCAGAGGAGGCGATGCGGATACTGGAGCAGGGGGCCTCGAACCTGCAGGGCGGCGGCGAGGGCAGCGCCGAGGCCGTGGGGCTGCTCATGCTCGCCATGTCCACACTGCTCTACCGGAGGTGTGACGCACTGCGCCACTCGTTTCTCTAACCCGAAGCTTTAATCTGAACAAATTTCTTACAAGTTCCCATGAACCTGCAATGTGGTGGATTCAGCCGTTAGTTTGGGTCAATTGGACTCTTGTATGCATTGCTAGTCATATCTGTTTGTTGTCTAGATTTGCATATCTGCGGCATTAGAAATGGATTCAGGCACAGCACACGTTGTAAAACAAACTAAGAGGATTTAGAGTTGGCGTGTGTACACGATTTGCAAAGTAGCTGCTCATTGGCAGATGAAAGGATTGCAGATGATACATGGGTAGAGAAATTCATACGTTTTACAGATGATTGGCTTTAACATGATGACCACATAATATGAACAATAGCTATGATGATAATTACTGTTTCATTTTCATGTGGCAAAAAAATGAGGTTGAGTTACTAGTAGCAACACAAGAACTCCAACTGGATGCTTGATTTACCTATCCAGTTAGATCGTCCCCATTGCTTGTTGCATAATTAATTTGGGTTGCTGGTGATATAATAACTCCAACTGGATCCTTGATTTATTATTCTGGTTAAATGTCCCCCCATTGAGCAGAGTCACTTGAGTTAAATTATGTGTCTGTGTGCAGTGGCAGACGCCAAGATGCAATGGAAAAGCTCAAAGCAACCCAACAAGTTGCTCCTTCTGCAGCATTCAGAGGTAGTTCTATAACTCTCTGTTTATAAGGGTAGTTCTGTATATTAGGGAGTACTAAACTACATGCTGTGGATCACTTATTGACTTTTTGTTTACACGTCTGAAACAAAGATGTCTCAAGTCCCATACTTGTCTTCTATTTTTGGTAGAAATAAAACAAAAGGTATAGATACTCAAAAGTGTTATTATTTGGTGGCTGATGGTCCTTTGGTTTTATTATGTAAAAAAAGAAGAGATGAGTGGATTGCTGAGGGAGAGAGAGACTTGGTATTATTGTTTATTATTTTAGTCAATGATCTTAAAGGCATATCTTATTGTGATTTGTAATTGATTTTGCAGTTGCAGCATGGGAAGCACTGATGGGACTACACTTGGAGGCAGGCCAGGTTTGGTCCTAGATGCTCATTTAGCCTTTGCTGTCCTTACGTGAAATTTATGTTGTTTTAAGTGCAGGAGATCTCCTACTTAGTGTCACCAAATGATTCAGTTGATTTGTCGATCAAAGATGATACCAAATGGTCTGATCAGGATCATCTTAAATTTCGGGTTAATGCTATCAAAGGACTTATTGCACTTCTGAATGGAGAAACAGAATCAGGTGTTTTAATGTCCAAATTGTTATTGCTAGATTAATAGGGAATATGGAGTGATAATGAAATTTCATCTAAATTTGCTCTTTATCAGCATCCCAGCTGTTCGCCGATGGGTGCAGGGACTTTGCTGGAAGCAAACACCAAACAGGTATAGCCATCTTTGAAACAGAATATTCACATTTTTTTCTCCAATAAGTGTATACATGCCTATTGATGTTCATTCCTCAGAAAATGCTGCTGTTTCATATGGCGAATATTTGCATTGTGTTGGGGATTTTCCAATGGCTACACAAGTGTATGAGAGTGTTCTTGCATCTTGCATGGAAGATATGTCGGGAAACCTTTTAGCAGCTGGAAACATGGTTCCTGAGGAGGTTTCTCTTGGGGCCACTTGCTCATATGGCCAGCTTTTATCTCACTCTGGGTAAGAGTCAGATTAATATCTACTGTTGTTAAATTTGTTTAAATTCATCCCAGTATTCGATTTATGAACTTACAGATCATCTCTACTGTTGTTCTTTTGACTGTAACTATTTCTAAATCTCTACACCCTTTTGTGGATGCATAACTTTTCCTCTTAATTCAGGAAGTTTGGTGAGGCAGAGGGTTATCTCACAAGGGCACTGCAAAAGGCTGAAGAACAATTTGGTATGGCATATCAAGTTTGTTAAATGAATACTAGAAAATAGTGGCATCCATGTGTCACAATTCAATGATCTATAATTTTCAATCCATGCAGGTGCAAACCACCCAAAGGTGGGTATTGTGTTGACCTGTGTAGCTAGAATGTACAAACTGAAAGCAAAGTCCGAAGGTTCTAGTTCAATTATGGTTCAGGAGGTCAGTAAATTGTTCACTCTTTGAGTAGTTTGTGTCTCCACAAGAAATCATGATATGCATCCTTACTGTCTTTTCAGCATGCTGTATGGAGGTTGTGCAAGAACTTTATGCTTGAACTCAACTATTTCTATTTTACAATTGCAGGGGTTGTACAGGAAAGCCTTAGAAGTATTGAAAGCACCTGCTACTAATTCTGAGGGTAAAACAATGATCTTCTATCTATGCTGGGGTTCCTTTCCACCAATTGAGTGATATATTGATGTTATTTATATGTTGCAGATACCAGCAAGCAGATGGATTGGAGAGATATCATCTCCCTTGCTAGAGGTTATATCTTTGGACTATTTACTTTTTTGGCATTTCCTACCTGAAGGCTCTTACTAAAATTATACCATGCAACTCTTTACCAGCAAGTTACTTAGTTGAACAATGATGCTTCCATATTGTTTGCAATATGTTACAACGATTGATTCAGCATTTGAGTTTGCCATGCAGCTCTTAAAAACCAAGATACTTGTAGAAACAGTATGCATGGTATATTGTTCATTATCTGGTATCACAATCAGTTGATGCATGTGTATCGTTAGTTTATGCATCCTAGTGTATCCAGCCAGAACAACATGTTCAGCATCTGGTTTGGATGACCTGAATCCACCCTACATTGTTATCCTAGCAGACTAGGATTTCATTTTAAATCCTCCAACCATGGAGAAGAATGATTACTAATCCTTTTAGTTATGATTTCCGTTATTTGCCCTACTGGGCTTAGCCCTTCCCATCAAGCGGATTTGCCGAGTCCTGACAAATCTTTACCAGTGGAGCCGTTCAAATATCAAACGATCATTGCTAGCAGTTCTTGCCTACATGAATATTACTACATATATGGTGTTTCTTACCGTGTGACATTCTCCCGCTCTTGAGATTGGGATAGTGCTGAAATCACCCTCCAACTTGCAGGTGAGTATGCAGAGCTGTTGCTAATTCAGTCCAATCGGAAGGCGGAAGGTGAACGGATGAAGGAGTGGGCGGAAGATGCTTGGAGGAACCGTAGGTTAACGCTTGCCCAGGCACTAGAGTTTTCAGAACCTTCAAAGCCCACTGTCGTTGTTGACACCCGAATCGGCAGGGTCCTGTAGCTCCCATAAACAATGATGAAATGTGCCATAAAATAATCAGTGATACACACCTCTAATGTAATATAGTGAGTCGCTGCTCCCCGTGGATCGCCATGCTTCTTGGTCTAATGCCCCGTCACCGGAATCTGGTGCGTGCTTAGATTCATTTTGACAAGAAATTCACATGTACAGATCCTTGTGAAATGGAGGCAAAGACCGTAGCTGTCAAACAAACGAACGCAGCTATCGTCGATGACTTCATGCACTGTCTATTTATTTATCTTTATTATAACTTTATTTATACTTCTGTTGGAATTTATAAGCAGCTTGGAGGTACATTTATTTGAGTGAGCACGGTAGCAGCCACTGCCTCCGTCCCAGGAAGAAGGCAACTCTTACGCATCGAGGAGTCAAACAATTTCAATTTTAACCAAATTTGTACAGAAAATTACTAACACTTATGTCTCTAAATAGATTTAGTATACAAATATATTTTATGATTAATTAAATGATACTAATTTTGTATTATAAATATTAATACTATTTTGTATAAATTTAGTTAAAGTTTAAATTATTTGACTTCTCGGTAGGTGAGAGTTGTATTTTTTTGGGACGGAGGGAGTAACGGGTAAGGTGCTAGTAGGACTTGTCCCGCGGTGATTATCACCAAGAGCCATCTGCGTGCTGCGGCGCATGTCTAGAGATTATGCAAAGGAAATACACTAAACTTTTAATTGTTATAAATTTTGTCCCATATGTTAAAATTTGGTTTCGAGCGAACACTTGCGATTCCCAGATTAGGTGAATTAACAAAGTTTGAGGCCACGAAATTAACAGCCCACCATTTTATATTCCCACTAAATCTATCATATATAAAAAAATTGAAGTACACTAATGAGCATGTATGGTTGTAAGAAAAACATTAATCTTTCCTTATGAGAAATTAGCTTATTTATTTTTATAATATACTCCCTCCGTCACTAAGTGTATGTCGTTTACGCTTCCCGAGAAACATCTTTGATCAAATATATAAAAATGTATATTAATATTTATGGTACATAATAAATATCATTAGATAGATATTTGAATCTAGTTTTTTAATAAATTTATTTGAAGATTAAAATGTTGCACGTATTTTCTACAAATCAAAACAAAGTTATGACCCGAAAACTAATGTTGACCTACGTTTAGGGACAGAGGGAGCAGCTCCTCTCAGAACGCCAGTGTTCAGTGTTCTCATGGACCAATGGGCTCCTGCTTGTCTCAGAATTAGGGATGAAAACGATTACGAAAATTTCCAATCGACCGAGTTTCGTTTTCGAGATTTTTCCGTTTCAATGAAACGGAAACGATACATGTCGAAAAACGATACGAAAATGATAATGGATTTATACCGTCGAATAGCTCTATCGATCGAATTTAGTCGGAATTTTCATTGGAATTCCGAATTCGGCCAGTTAAATCATTGAGGCCCAAAATTCACAGCTACCATTCTACTTCGCCTAAAATTTTCTTTGTCGCAAATGGAAATGAATCCCCACCCTATATAGCTTCATTGATTTTTATCAAAAATGTACATGCATAAATGATATATAAATATGTAATAATATTGGTTGTTGAAATTGGCCTACAAAGTTTTTGATTTCAAGTTTTCGACGTTTTTGTTTTTGATATACCGACTTTTCCGTTATCGCTATCGTTTCCAAAATTATCGTTTCCTATTTCGTTTGTGAGTAAGAAAATATGGTTAGGAAATGATAATGAAAATTTTCGATTATTACCGACCGATCCTGCTCCCCCGCCTCCCATCTATCCCGCACCGCCGCACCCCCGCATCGCGCCTCCCGTTCCGCTCCCGCCGCCCCTCCCCCTTCCACGCCGCCCCTCCCCCTTCCACGCCGCCTCCCCAACGGACCGGCCTCCCAACTCCCGCTGCCGCTACGTTCGCTCCCGTTGCCCGCTCACGTCGTGCGCCGTCGCTCCACAAGTTCGGAGACCGCCGCCACTGCCTCACGTCCGAAACCCGATTGCCCGTCGCCGAGAGGTACCAGCCCGCCGGCGACAAGAGGCCCAAGAGGAGGAGACCTCTAGAGCGGGAGGGCAAGATCCCTGCAGGTGTTTAGAATTTCGAAATGTAATTGGCTTTTCTTTCTCAAGACTCAAGTGCCTATCTTGCTAACTTCATGGTATAGTTTGCTCTTGCTCTTAGGAGTTGTGCTAATTAATCAGGAGAGTATGAATGTCTAGTGAGCTATACTGTAGGCTTTTTAAGAACCTATAATCGTAACACCTTGTGTCTTACTTCGTACTGAAGATCATCTTTGTTTTTAGGATGTCGTGGTCATACCACAAACAGTAGATGTGGCCTGACATTGATAACCTCAACAAGCATTTTGATCCTGTGGGCTAGTTAGTAGCTTAGTCTTCATGTCTGCGCTGCATTCATGGCTCATAGTTTCTTGAGAAGTTGCTGTTCCAAATGCTTGGTTGATTGTGGTGTGTTGCCGCTTTGATGTTCTGATGAAGTGATGAACTCTGTCTATTTTCACAAGAGGCGCAGCCCCGGAAGGAGGTCTCCTTCAAGCGCCATCTGCACCCGTACCAAGCCTGACACTGCTGCCTGCAACTCAGGTGAAACATTCTGGCAATTGCATTGTGAAGTTAATAATTACTTGTCCTTGGCCTTATATATAGTTCTGAAACATTCTGGCATTGCAAGAGTACCTGAAAGGTTAGTATTATTCAGGACTTCTTTTTGTGTGTGGCATTGCACAAATGTGTACAGATTTCCTTTTCTATTTTGCTCATGTTGTGATAACCAAGAAGGAATACGGCATGTATAACCTGCTTCTTCTTTTGTTCCTTTAAAATAAGCACTAAATTTCATAGATCTGTAGGGTTCTTGACCATATTGTATTTTATTGAATACTGTCGTTGTACTGTTAGCTTTCATGCTTTTACTCTTTTCCTATGTGGTTAACTGATCTATAATTTTCCTAGAGACTTCATGTCTGAGATATTGATCAGCTGTGTATTGAATAGATGCAAATGCCCATTTGTTTTGCTGCCTCCATCAAACTAAATAAATATGATTGGGCAATAGTCTTTAAATCACTAACTGCAACATTTTGTGAATGATTGGCTGAATGTGATTGATGGATAGTGGCTGGAAGCATGATAGATCAACATGTGATTGGGTTAAGCATACAAAGGAATTCTTTGATTTGCAGGCAAATAACATTTTGATTCAATACAGGGTTTCCCATCCAAATTCTCCCAGTTTAAAAACAAATTACCGTCCGTTTCCCGTTCTCCAGTTAAAAGTGGGTCCACTGGTGGGGTTCGGATCCGGTCTAAAAAGGTGAAAGAAAAATCGAGACCCTGACTGCTGATGGATCTCCTCTCTGCTGCATACGGCGCTGCCTCTGACGAGGACGACCCGCCCTCCTCCCTGCCAGTTGCCACAGGGCACACCTCCTTCATTGCACCTCCCCTGAAGCGGCCACGGTGGGAATATCAACCATACCTCCCTCTGCCCCAGTCCTTCCCACAGCCGCCCCTGCCCCAGCCCAACACAATGCTGCCGCTGGAATCAACCAGCGGCAGGTATGTCTCAAAGAGGGAGCGCGCCCTCCTGGCTGCATCTCGAGCACCCGTGGACTCTGCATCGATCCTTCCTCCGCAGACAACAGCAGAGGTCGATTCTTCGGGTGAGATTTTTGGGCCCCCTTTGACAGCTGGTTGGTAGCAAAAATTGTTTTCCATGAATCTATACTGATTTATCATAGTAAACTTCGTCCTGGTTTTATAATGCTCACATAGGAAGACATGACGTGTGCAGCTTCACCAAACCACTGGTTGAGTTTTGAATATTTTTGTGCGATTGGTTTTGAGATAAATTGATTTGGTAATACTGTATTGGATTCCAGAATGAATTTAGCCTTGCATGATTAATGTCTCAAATGGGTTGAACTGTTTGGAGAACATTGTTCAGATCTTGGATACAGGCTAATAAAAAGCTTCTGTTGCCCATTGCTGTTTGAGAAAAGCCAAAATGCTTTGTCTCAAGGACTCCCTTTTTCTGTTATCATGATGACTATACGAGGAGCTAGTTTATAAAGTGATGCTTCGATGCTTCAGATTATTATTATTTTGGCTATGCAGCTTGAACAGCCATTTTGTATCTTAACTGTAACATCTTGTTGCAGTTGGCTCCATCACCGATTCAAATCTACGAGCTGACGTTTTGCATTCCTTGCGATGCCAACCAAAGCCTGGATCGAGCAAAAGTTTGCCTTCAAAGCTCTCGGTTTCTTTGAAGGGTCACACTAAGGCAATCAATTGTGTAGATTGGTCGCCAACTCATGGTCAGTATTTGTTCTTACATGATACTGCTTCTTTGGTATTCTGTTTGACATATATTATCAACATGAGTATGGTAGTAGACCTAGGATTGTGCATTAGCCATTAGGATATCAGGAAAATGCAGGATTCTCTCTCCAAAGATATAGTGCAATGGTTGTACACAAGCCATTGGGAATTGGGGTATGCAAACAGGGATACGATAAGGTGGTTGTAGTCAAGCAAATGGGGTTAACCAACATGGGGAAATCTCTTATAGTAACTAGGAAACAAAGCAGGTACTGTGCTGTGCTTCCCTGGTATTGATTTTGTTACAAACATTAGTGATATGAAATCTACTAAAAAAACATTAGTGATATGATACTGGCAAAATAATTGTGTACTTCCTGATTAACATATTGACAAGTTTTTTGATGGCATTCTCAATCCTCTACAATCTGGCTACTGGTCGTAGTAGATTAGCATTGAGCCAAATAAAGTCATTAGACGGATAATGATGCTATGAAATGTATTGGTACATGATAATGTAAGAAGGCTATTATTAGGATTAAATGACCATTCTGCAATTCTTATCTTGTGTGAGCCAAGATATGTCACCTCTACTAACCCCTTGCTCTTCATATTTAATTTCATACTGTGGTACGTGGAAGTTCTTACAATTCATGTCCCTTGCTAATTTAATATTGAAGGGACATTCTTATGAAATATCGTATTTGGTAATATCTCTACGGAACTAAGAAGATCCAAACAGAAATGATCTTATAACATAAAAAATACCTTGACGAGAATTTACGTTCACTTCTTTCTTTCAAACCTTTGTGGCACACCACCATCCTCGAGAAAAACCTCATTGGTTGGTTTGTTTCTGCACAGTGATAATAGGTTCTAACAGAAATCCTGTTGCATGACTTTGTCTAGTAGAGTATCTTGAACAACAAACAGGAGAAATTATTTGAAGAAGTTTGACATGAGTGTAGGGCAGATCCATGACGAATAAAAAAATGCTAGTAAATTTGACTTCTTTTGAAATGTTAAGCTCTGTTGATATCTACATTCATTTGTAACCTTGGTGTTTCCTCGAAGAAAGAGTTTTGTTAGAGCCAAGAGAAAAACATGGAAAGAAGACTATAAATGTGGTAGATCATCAATAAAATAGCCCATATAAACTGCAATAATTGTTAGTGTCTTAGTGAGTTATTATTAATGGGAACCATGAATAAGCTCATCTTTTCGAAATAGATATCTTCATGCCTTGTTGCTTAACCAAAAATATAAATTTAGTTCATTTTTATGTCTTAATGCTCAACTATCAACTAATAATAATAATGTGGCGCCTTTTTTTTCTCGAACACGCAGTTCTCCTGCGTATCATTATATTAATAGGAGAAGAAATGAGTCATACAGAGACTCGAACAAACACTCACACACACACACTCACTACTTAACCGAAAGAATCGTCTGTTACAAAAAGCTTGCAAGAACCTGATAGTAAGTATCAGTGAATGTGATGAGTTGATGGTAAAATCACCAGCTTTAAATTTTGTTGGTTGGTTAATTGAGGTATCACCTTTGGACATACACTATTCCCATGATTTTGCAAAGTTTTTATTGATAATAAATTTTACCAAGCCATGAGATGCTCATGAAGAAAAACAAATTGCAGCACATCTACTCACTTCTGCTGGAATGGATCATACAGTCCGTGTATGGAACGTATGGGACAAAGGGAATACCACTGCTCGTATTTTGAAACATCACACTGCTGCGGTGAAGGATGTGAGGTGGTCTCTTCATGGGCTCTCTTTACTTTCTGGAGGGCTTGATTGTTCCTTACAGCTAGTTGATGTTGTGGAGGGAAAAGTAATGAAAGTATTCAATGAGGATCAAGGTGTAGAGGTTATCGT
Organism: Echinochloa phyllopogon; assembly: GCA_033239725.1. Taxonomy (NCBI): domain Eukaryota; kingdom Viridiplantae; phylum Streptophyta; class Magnoliopsida; order Poales; family Poaceae; genus Echinochloa; species Echinochloa phyllopogon. The sequence continues at coordinate 23,582,661 of BTCW01000012.1, forward strand.
TCAATCCAAGTAACCCCAATCTCTTCCTATCTGGTGGGTCCAAGGGTTCCCTTAAGCTATGGGATATTCGAAGTGGTCTGGTAACAAAAGAATTTCATAGAAGTCTTGGAACCATCCTTGACATTGAATTCAGTGCTGACGGGAGACAGTTTATCTCTTCAACGGACACAACCAGAAGCAATATTAGTGAGAACACTATAATTGTCTGGGATGTCCTGCGACAAGTTCCTTTATCTAATCAGGTAATAGTTTTATAATTATTTTAGTCAGGTGGATTTGAATTGCATGTCATCTTTGTTCATACCTTTTTTTTAAAGCTATCTCTGTTCATACCTTATGACTGCTGGATCTATCTGCCTGCATCAATGTGTGTGTACATGTTAAGAATGTATAAAATAACGCCTTAATTTGAAAAAGGCCAGTTAGTTTTTTTTATAGATTAGAGAATAGCGATTGTCTATGCAATTTTCACTTGCAAATCTCTGTTTGATACGTAGAGCTTGAATTTAGAGATCTAGCGTAATCATGAGAACATATTCTGACTTTCTGCAACACTAATGGGACTGGAAAATGGACATAACATATTCTGGTAACATGAATGAGTACTTAATCTGTGTTACAGACACTAATAGTCTAATGCAATGATTGAGACATAATGAAACCGCATCATTCTTTGTGAACTAGAAAAATATAGGCCCATAATGACCAAAACTGAAATCAGATAGTGAAACTATTGTTAGTCCAGGGAATATATATTGTTCAATAATAGGATCCCCGCATCCTACCAGGAGAATGTGGGTTGACAGAAATGACCATTGTATATTGCAGGTTTACACTGAAGCATTCACATGTCCATGTGTGAGGTACCACCCACATGAAGCTTCTTTTGTTGCCCAATCCAACGGGAACTACATTGCGATTTTCTCAGCAAAGCCGCCCTTCAAGCTGAACAAGTATATGCGGTTTGAAGGACATGGAGTCTGGGGTTTCCCGGTAAAGTGCAGCTTCTCTCTAAGCGGAAGGGAACTTGCATCTGGTTCATCGGATGGATCCATCTACTTTTACGATTACAAATCCGCTAAGCTTTTGAGGAAGATAGAAGCCTTCAAAGAAGCATGCACTGACGTTGCATACCACTCTGTATTGCCAAATGTGATTGCTTCATGTAGCTGGGCCGGTGAAATATCTGTTTTCGAGTGACATAATATAATAATGCTCGGAGCGGAAGTAATGTTGAATGTTAAAACTTTTTATGCTCGTATGTCTCAAAAAAAAACTTTTTATGCTCGTGATATCCCTTCGAAAGATAGGTGTGGAGACCGTTGTGCCCTTCGCCTCCGTCTCCAGCAGACGCTTCTACTCGTGCGCATGGCGATCCAACTCTCTGGTTGCCGTGGGCCTTTGGATCTTGCAGCCTTGCAGGACAGCAGGAGCGAAGCCGGAGCCGGGCACGATGGCGGAGTTCGCCGGCGGGGAACAGGGGAAAGGGCGCACACGTGTTCGATCGATCCCTCCCCTTGGGCCGGACAATCCGGCCCCACGAGACAGTGAGGCACCCACGATATTTTTAGCAGCCACATCGGGCACCCCACGAGGTAGGTAGGGCCCTCGAGAGCGCGCCCCTTTAAATTCGCTGTCGAGTCGCTGTCGCGCGCGAGCACCGCTTCATGAGCGCGGCGCCGCCACGCGTACCCTCCGGCCCCACTAATCACAGCACGCACCTTGCTACTCATCTCCGGTGACAGCGGCATCATCCATTCAGCCGACATGTGGTTCCCTCCGCCAGCAGCCGGCGCCCTGTCCCCCACCCCTCCACGTGTAAGGCTGCCTCGCGGCCGGCCTGCCCCGCCTGTGATGGCGCCGCGCCTCCCCCGGCCCTTCCCACCGCGTGGGAGAGGGGAGCGCGGGCGGACTCCCACGCTTTCTTATTGCCGTGGCGCTCCCGCGCTCCTCCGAAGGCTCACGAGTCACGCGGTCTCGTTTCGGTGGTTGCTACGGGTTCCCCGAGTTCGACGGCGACGCGGGCGGGTTGAGTAGAGTAGAGGGGAGGCCGCGCAGGCGCAGAGGCCAAAAATCTAGCGCGCGCGTCTCGTCGCGGTGGCATTGCGCCTCGCCCTCCTCGCGTGCGTTCCGCGCGTACGCGGGGGACGGGACCTGATCGCCCCCCTGTATTCGCGCGCCATGGCCGAGGTTTGCTGCGAGGAGGCCAAGTCAACGCTGGCGACGGCGACATCGTCGGCGTCCGCCGTCACGGCGCTCGCCAGGCGCCGGCCCAGGGTTGATGTGGCCGTGGCCGGGGCATGCCGACCCACGCCAGGCGCGGACGAGGGTGGCAGCGGCAGTGGCGGGCGCGCCGGCAAGCGGCGGAGGGTGGCGTGCGCGGCGGCCGGGCGCACGCGTCAGAGGCTCGGGGCGGCGGGGTCCGGGTCGAGGTGGTGGCCGAGGTACGGCGTCACCTCCGTCTGCGGCCTCCGGCGCGAGATGGAGGACGCCGTGTCCATCAGGCCGGACTTCCTGCACGCCGCCGGCGCCTCCTCTTCCTCCTCGTCCTCCGGCAAGCACCATTTCTTCGGCGTCTTCGACGGCCACGGTTGCTGCCACGTATGCGTGCCCGCCTCGTGTACATAAGCAACGAACGTTCCTGCAACTGCGTGTGGAACCGTGCTGACCTGCTGAGCTGGTGGTGTTCTTGTGCGGCCAGGTGGCCAGGATGTGCCAGGACAGGATGCACGAGCTGGTCGCCGACGAGTACAGCAAGGCAGCGGAGGCCTCCGGCAAGGGCGCCACCGCGGCGGCGTCGGCGGAGCCGGAGTGGAAGGAGGTGATGGAGAAGGGGTTCACGCGGATGGATGACGAGGCCGCGAGTTGGGCAGCGAGCCGCGGCGGCAAGGACCACGCCTGCCGCTGTCAGCTGCAGAAGCCGGCGCGGTGCGACCACGCCGGCTCGACCGCCGTCGTCGCGGTCGTCGGCCCCGCCACTGTAGTCGTCGCCAGCGCCGGCGACTCCCGCGCCGTCCTCTCCCGCGGCGGCGTCCCCGTCCCCCTATCCGTCGACCACAAAGTAAGCGTGCTCATGCGCCCACTTGGCGTGTCGTCTCAGTGTCTCACCGGGTTGCCACGCTACAATATCGTGTTCATATTACCTTACCGTTTGCATTGTTTCAGCCTGACCGCCCCGATGAGCTAGAGCGCATCCAGGCGGCGGGTGGCCGCGTCATCTACTGGGACGGCGCCAGGGTGCTCGGCGTCCTCGCCATGTCTCGAGCCATCGGTGAGCGCCGCGCGGTTTATGAGTTCAAACTCTGAACATTTATGTACTCCATAGCCAAGAACGTGTCTTGTCATTCGGTCCGCGTGTTTAGTCTGAAAACCGTTGGCGCGCGCGCGCAGGGGACGGCTACCTGAAGCCGTTCGTGACGGCGGAGCCGGAGGTGACGGTGACGGAGCGCACGGACGAGGACGAATGCCTGATCCTGGCGAGCGACGGGCTGTGGGACGTGGTGACCAACGAGATGGCGTGCGAAGTCGTCAGGGCGTGCTTCCGGAGCAACGGCCCGCCGTCGCCGGCGGGCGCGCGGCCCAACGGCGTGCTCCCGTCGTCCGCCGCCGCGGCGGGGCGGGAAGAACACGACGGCGGCGCCGCGGCGGTGAAGGGGGTGGACAGGGCCGAGTCCGACCGGGCGTGCTCCGAAGCGGCCCTGCTGCTCGCGAAGCTCGCGATCGCGCGCCGGAGCTCCGACAACGTCAGCGTCGTCGTCGTGGACCTCCGGCGGGGGTCCTGATGAAGAGCTCCTGATTCTTGGGGGACATGATTGCGTACCCCGCCATTGTTGTTCTCTTCCGCTACTGCGTGATGGATTAATAAGTAGGGTCTAATTCCCTGATCCGTGCAAAATCTTTATTACGTATTGATTATCCCTGGTATGTGAGTCTCGTAGGATTAGCGGATCGCGAGTTCGTCGCAAGCAACGAACGAACTAATTTATGTCGGGGAGGTGCAGAGCATCTGACCTCTCGACTGAATTATGTCGGGGCACTTCTATGGTAGAATCCTGTCAGCGTCATGTGTTCTGTCGCGATTATGTTACGCGATACACGGGCATAACATGCGTGACTGGTGCCCTCGTTAGCAACGCCTTATGGATTGATTATCCGATCAACAGCTTTATAGATTCTTAATAATATGATCCATGATACAGCGCTCATAACTCCTGTGTCACAAGTGGCTGACATGCTGAGCATTTTTGCAAATCACACTCGATTGCCCACACCATATGTACACGAGATCCAGTACGTCTCGCAAGTAACACAACAGTCCAGCTAGCGAGCAAGAGACGAAGGGCGAGCGCTCACTCCTTCTTCCCTATGCCGTGCGACATGTTGTAGATCCCGCGCCCCTGCACGCCCACGGAATCACGGATCAAACAAGAGTTGATCAGCATTGGTCAGTATGCGTGTCCATGAGTGGAGTGCGAGACTGATGTCCCGTTAGAGCTTCCCGTGCCGATTTTCTGGTGAATTCAAGAGAAACTCTGCCAAACGATTTTTCGGTGAGAAGTGATTCTCTGCTGATTAAGTGAATTGATTCTTTAAAATGAACTAAGAGGCTAGAAGCTGAAAAAAACAGTTTCTCCTGATTCTCTGAAGTGATTCTTCGTCCTGATTTTGAAAATTTATGCTAGAAAAGTAAAGAGAATCACTTTCGGCTACAGAATCACTTCTCTCGTAGAATCTCTGCCACCAAACAGTTCCTGAAACTTAAAATAATTCTGGATGGGCGCACTTACGACGAGGTACATGCCGGAGACGGCGAGGACGAGCGGGATGGCGACGGAGGTGATCACGTCGTAGCGGCCCTTGAGGTACGTCGGCTTCTGGACGCTCTGGAAGTACCTCTGCTTCTCCACGATCTTCTCCCGCGGACGGAACGGCGGCTCCGGCTCCGGCGATGACGACGAGGATGGCGCAAGCGGCGACATCCCCTCGCTCAAAGAATGACAGCAAGCAGCCTCGCACGCGAGGGCACTGACGATTCAAAACCGGGAAGGAAGTACTTGTGAGCAGCAAGCTAAGCACCGATCGAAGTATATGGAGAGCTGGACTGCTTGCTGGAGCTAGCATCTTTAATAGAGATGCCCCGGGCTGTCGACCAGAAATGAGAAACGCCCAGAAACCGCTCAAGAAGAACATGCTACGGTCAGCCTTCTCCGTCAGACGTCTCGAGCCCCACCACCATACCACGGTCTAGTTTGTTCGGTTCGGTGGAGCTAGATCTGACGTCTCCAAAGGGGTCCAGAACGTTCTTCAGTTTGCCGGGACGAGAAGTAGGGACGACCAGGGAGAACAGAGAGGATCCCGTGCCGTGCTTCGAGAAAAAGCTCCCGCCTCCCCGCAACCTAGGCTATTTTAGATGTAAAACAGGGGGTCAAATTGGGAGGTTTGGGGTCACTTCATCGTTATTGTGTCACTGTAGCATTTCGTCTGTATTTGTAAAAAATTATCAAAAAATAATTAATTAGGCTCAAAATGTTCGTCTCGCAGAGCACAACAAAACTGTATAATTAGTTTTTGATTTCATCAACATTTAGTACTCCATGTATGTACCGACATTTTGATGTGATGGGGATCTTTTTTTACATAGTAAACTTTGAGAGTGAAATTTGGTATCTAAATAGGGGCTTAACCCACTACTGTTTTAAACTGGGCCCATGCATACCCGATCTCGACTTTGGGCTGTCCTGGAAGGCTCATCAGTATCTATTCAAAATTCCTACTGACTTATGATGTTTGAGATTTGTGTGCCTAACGTGGGCTCCTGCGTGGCTTTCGAAAGCCTTGTAAGGGCATGTACAGCCCGTCTGTAAGTCCCGTCGGTATAGACGCGTTTTTTGCAAAAACATCCCCACGAGCAGCTACCGACGGCCTTCGCGTCGCCTGGCGAGGCGACGTCTGCGCACCGTTGCCCGAGGCCAAATCGACGAACTCCCGAGCGTTGTACAGATCGTCTTTACCAAGCGACGGCGAGTTGGGATCGCGCGCGGGAGTTCTTCTTCGCGCCAGATCGTGGAGGCAGGGAGGCACGAGAGCCGCTCCGCCCCGACCGCCACGGCGGGCTGCTTCGCCCCGGCCGCAGGGGAGAGTCCACCTCGACCCCGCCACTGGATCCGACCCCGAGGAGGAGGCTGGCCTCCATGGCCGCGACGGGGAAGAGGAGGCCGCCATGGCCTCACCCGCGCGCGCCTGTGGGGGAGCTCGCCCGCCCTCCATCTCGGCCACCACGAGAGAGGGGCGGGTGACGGACAGAAGAGAGGCCGGAGGAGAGAGGAGAGATTCGTGGGAGAGGAATCGATGGACGGAGCCTCGAGCTCGCCGGAGCGCTGACGCCGAAGCTTGTCGGAGCACCTGCTATGCTCACGAGAGAGAGGAACGAAGGAACGAGTGGAGGAGAGGTGGATTGGATCGAGAGGATGAGGTGGTGCCGTGCTGGATAGATATGCGCGTACTATGCTCTCTGTCAGATTTTTTTCACCGTTGATCTGACGCAAGAGAAAAGGGAAAAGAGAAAAGGGGAAAAGAGAAAATAAAAAATATATTCTATCAAATAGCGACACAACGGTATACAAAAATATATCCGTAGTTGATCTTAAGCTACATACAAAGCATTAAACAACTTATAGACGACCTCTCTGTCTGTGGTTTGTATGATCTGTCTGTATGATAAATTCGAGGTTCTACAGACGACAGGTCGTATGTGGGCTGTACATGCCCTAAAAAGCGTAGCTCAGAAGCTCATTAAAAACAACGATGCGTAATAATAAAAACATAATCAATATTTTAAGAAAAAACTAAATTAATCGTCCACGCATGCGCATGGAGCATCTATCACCGGCATGAAAAATCTATTAAACTAGGTGATACCCCGCGCGTTGCTGCGAAAATTTATTAAACAAAATTTTAAAGTGAAATGTGAAATTATAAACACCAAAGTGATTTTATTGCAACGTTCTTTAGTAAACATTATACATGAAAGTATGACTGATCATACATGTAATTGTTACTTCTATAATTTGTAATTGCTACTCACAAAAATATGGCCACAGAAAATCGATTGAAGAATAAATAGATGGTCTAGTGGATGATGACATGGCTTATAGTGGATAGTGATACGACGCATAGTGGATGATGACGTGGAGTGGTTGCATGTTGAGAAAAATCCAACCCTGACTTGATAGTGGGTACCAATTATATAGATTATATAGATTCAATCACAAACATATCAATATTTCAATATGCTAGACTCAACATTTTCTAAACATTTAATTAACATCTAAAAATAATAGATTCAACATTTTCTGAAACATGGAGCAAGATTTTGAAAAAAAACTAAACTCAACATTTTTCATAACCCGTTTCAATATTATGAAACAACGAATGCAACATTCTTTAGAACAAAAATCAACATTTCAGGTGATGGTTGCATCTTTGATGTGACGTGGTGCAGCTGGAGCAATGACGGAGATAGTGGAAGCGACAGAGATGATGTGTGGACAATAGCATTGGCGAAGGTAGTAGGAGCAGTGGAGGCGATGCAGCAGTGCATATGGCGTGTATGGGAGACAGTGATGGTTCCGACGAAGACGGCGCATGGGGGCAACATCACGGCGGGTGCTCATAGGGCCGCAAACATCACCGACGACGGGAAACTCGCCGGCGCCGCATAGAGGCAACATCAGTGGCGGACCTGCGTGGGGCCGCAACAACGTCAACGACAGGGACGCACGGGGGCTACGCGCCGGCGGGAGTCAGGAGAAGGCGTGTGGGGCTAGGATTGAAGGAGATAGAACAAAATCTAACGGACGAGACTAGGCACGATCACAAACACCGGAAATTATGTAGCTAAAAAAACTCTCAGAAGTTATATTTATCCCGGTCTAAGGTGGACCGCACAATCTCATTCGTCATCTTCATTTGCGCTGCCGCGGGCTCACGCTCCGGCAACAAAGTCGCAGGTGGAGGGGTGGGAGCGGCTCGACACCGAGGTCGTGGGCGTATGATTTTTAGTAGAATCTTATTGCTTTGTTGTATTCTTAGGAGTGAAATTCTTCTTTTTTAATATAATCGACAACTAAAATTGCTTGCACAAAGAAACTCGGAAGTTGCGGATTTAAAAAAAATATATGCCTATGCCGAAACCCTGCACTCCAAGAACGTACAGAGCAACGTGCAGCGGCATTGTACATTGATCAGTTAGTACAAGTAGATACGGCGGGCGCGACGCGGGCATGAATTGTACAAACACCGAGCGAATGCAAGTGGTACGGCTCCACAAGGCGGGCCACGCGATCGCCTATTCGCCTACTATGGCCACGCGCACCAACGGCCCGATGGCCGCCGGTCCAAAGCTGTCCGTCGGCTGCAGGGGCGCGGTGGTCTCGGTGAACGGCTCCTGCCTGCAGGTAGGGCACGTCGGCCGCGCCGCGAGCCACCGGTCGATGCAGCGCGCGTGGAACCCGTGGCTGCAGCGCGGCAGCACGCGTCGCGCACGGCCTCCCCGCGGGCGAATGCGGCGAGGCAGATGGCGCACTCGGACCGCGACGACCCGGCCAGCTGCAGCCCCGCCGAGTACGCCAGGCACGGCAGCGCCTGCACCAGCTTCCCGCCGCGCCTCGCCTCCTGTCCCATGCCGTAGCTCGCCGCTTGCCCCTCGCCTCGGCCTCCCCCCGCCGTGCTCGGGGTCGTCCTGCGTAGCGGCGTCATCGGCTCCGGTGTGGCAACCGGAGCGCGTGACGCGGAGCGCGCCCTCGACCACGCGGAGCGCGAGCGCAGCGCCGAGGACCGCGAGGATGAGGATCGCATTGTCGTTGAGAACAGATTGAGCCTCCGGGGTAATGGCGCCGGTGGCCGTGGGGGCGGGCGCCGGGCTGACGGCCGGTTCCTGCAGCTGCAGGAGGAGCGGCCTGGAGTAGTGCAGCCGGGCTTCCATGGTCGAGTAGATTTCTCCAATAAGTGCGTGCAGAGGGAGGGTTCTGAACTTGTATGGGAGGCGGGAACGCACGATCTGAGGCGTGTATATAGTTATCCACAACATTAGGGGCATACATGGGGTTACGATGTGGGTTTGTCCAGATATCTGACCAAGCGGAGTTAAATTAGTCCAGATATCTGACTGAAAGTCGCTATCTTTTACGTTCTTGATATTAGTGGGCAAGCTGAAAATTAGATATGGGCTTAATGCCGCTGTGCTATAAGCGTTAGCATGCAGGATAAGACGCACAAAAGAGAAGGAAACGACACCAGCAAAGAATTCCAGGATTTCTCATCGACTCCGTTGGACGACCACCTGATGGAAGAGAAGAACGCAAGACTACCCCCCGCGTAATCCGCATGCTACTGAATCACGATTCAGGGACCGAAAACAAAGTCATTGCGATAGGCCCCCGCGTCGCCTCCCGCTTGACGACTTGTGCGGCGGAAATACTAACCGTCGCCGCCCCTTCCCCACTCCATCCCCCACCTCGCCGCCGCCGGAAGCCCGCGCGGCCTCTAGGAAGGTGGCGGCGGAGCGTTTTTGCCCTCCCTTGGCCGCGTCATCGTGGATCTAGGCGGGAGATCCGGATGGCGGCCATGGCGCGCGACGGGCGGCGCGCTCGCGTCGGCGAGGCAGAGCTGGCCGGATCTATGGTGCCATGAGGCGTGGAGGAGGCCAGCGGCGCGACTGAGGCCGCGCGGGGCGGCATGAAGCGGTGGCCCGGCCTGGGCGCACGTGGAGGAGGCCAGCGGCGCGACTGAGGCCACGTGGCGCGGCGGCGCTGCTTGGTCGTTGGTGTGGCCGGTCCTCGGCGGTAGGAGGCGACAGAGGTCGCGCTAGCGGCGGATCTGATGTGAGGACGGCGACGGCTTCAACGCGTGAGGACGGCCGGTATGGGCGGCGCATTTGCCGGTGGTCTGGCGCGCATGCGCGCGAGTTGTGCGGTGCGGTGGCCTGAGGGCGCCGCGCGAGCTGGCGGCGCGGGTCTGGTGCGCACGGACGGCGGACCCAGAGGCGTGGAGCGCGGAGAGCGGCCTGGGCGCACAGAGTGGACAGGGGGCAGACCGGAGGAGGCTCAGTGGGGGCGCGCGCGGTGGTGCGGCGCGGTGCCGACGCGTAGCCGGGTCGCGAGGACGGCGGCAGGAGACGGAGCTTCGGCAACGGGTCATGTGGTGCTGCGATGTAACACCCTAAAATTCATCACAATTAAGTTGTAGCAACCCTTTGAATTTTTCTAGGATTTATTAAGGCTTAAATAAATTTTCTAGGATTTAATTGGAATTTCTAGCCCTTTTATCAATTTAAATATCACATTAAATAATTATTTTAGTCAAAATAAGTTTTTGTTGCATTCATGCTGGTGCATATATTTTTGGTTGCTAGTAAATCAAGTTGGAATTTAAATTCTGTTTAAATTCGAATTTGATTTGCTTTTGTTTGAGTTTTAGAAAAGTTTAAATAGCCGAGTTCGTTTTCGCCCCTTCAACTCTTGGCCCGGTCCAAGTTTGCCCCCTCTACTCTTTCCTTTCTCTCCCCGGCCGATTCTTTTCCCCGGCCCACTTCTCCAGTTCCGGCCCAACTTCGGCCCATTCTTCTTCTCCCCGTCTCTCTCTCTCCCTCTCGCCGACAGGTGGGGTCCACCTGTCGGCTCCTTACTCTCCCTCCCGTCGCCGACCCGAACTCCTCGGCCGAGTCCGAACTCGCCGCGCCGCCGTGTCCGTCCCCTTCACGAACGCCTAGGCGTGCCCGAGCCCCCATCCCCGGCCTATTTAACTCGGCTCCGCCTCCGTTTTCCCTCCCATCAAGCCGAGCTCGCAAATCATAGCCGCCCGAGCCGCCCTAGCCGCCGCCCGCCATTGCCGGCGATTCGCCACCCTCGTTGCTCGGGGTGGGAGACCAAGACCGCCAGAAGCTTCCCCTCGTCGTTACGCATCGATTCCGCCGCTTCTAGTCGTGGTTCGGCCACCGGAGTTCTTGTTCCGTGTGAAGCCGAGCTCCGCCGCCGCCGTCGGTCGTCGCCGGCCGCCGTCGTCGCTCTTCCCTCGTCGAGATCCAGCCCAGTGAGTTCGCCATCCTCCCCTCTTCCTTCTCGGCCAAGTCTCGTCAAGTTTAGTGCTCAGTAGCGCGATTTCGTTAGTCGCCGGCGAAGCTCCGCCGCGGACGCGAGCGGCGCCGCCGCGTCCGTCATCGCCGGCGTTCACCCCTCGGCCGATCTATTCAGGACGGTCGGATCGAGATCCAACGGTTGAGAACCGCCTGATCCCCGAGTCAAAGCAGCCGCGTAACGGTCAGCCGTGGCGAATTTGCTAAAGAGCCCCTGAGGTTTTTCAAAATCAACCCGCGGTCCAGTTTAGTTCAAAAATAATTATGTTTAGGTCCTGTTTTCTTTTGTTTTAGCCCCTGCAAGTTTTAAAATTATGCCCGAGGTCCAAGTTTTGTCTTTTTACATGAAAACCCTCAAGTTTTTATACAAAATTATGTTTTAGCCCCTGGTTTTTCGCAGTTAAGCCCCTGGAACTTTTAAAACTTTGCCAGCAAGTCCCTGAACCTTAGAAAAGCCATATCTTTTGCGTTTTAACTCCGATTTTAGTGATTCTCACGCTCACGCGTTCGTTGTAACGTGTAGATTAGTTTTGTGCTGTTGTTTTCTCCTGTTGTAATTGTTTGGTGTACTGTTTCTTATTTGTTGTATTGTTTTCATGCATGTGAATGTGTGATGCGATTAGGAAACGACCAGTTTGAGGATTTCTCTGAAGAACCAACTGTTGGAGAAGGATTTGAGTAGCAACAGAGTTGGGAAGAAGGCAAGTGTATTATGTCATGCAAATGTCCTAATAATTATTAATTTCAACACCCATGCATGTGTCTTAATTTGATGGGTTCCTATTTAAGGATTTGCCTAGCCACTATATTCCCCTATCCCTGAAACTGGGTTATTTAATTAACTTTGATGGTAGATGATGCTTAGTTTGCTCAACTGGGATTGGTTAAATGAACCCCTACTCTATGTTCCATATACTCTTTTAAATAATTAATTGGCAAGATCATATCTTTTTAATTGGAACATGGAGAACCACCCAGGAAAACAGTGCAACCATAAGTACCATATGGCTCTGGTCTTGGCTAACTAATTAGGGACTTTAGTGGATGGTAACCTTACCCGAAAGGGGCAAGAGGCGCGGCGGTTGACGGGGTATAGCTCGGTCCTCTTGAGCTGTGGGCTTTGGTAAGAGACAGATCTCATTAGGGAGGGTTATGCTTTGCTTCTGAACCGGAAACCTTAGCGGGTTACTATTTACTAAGGAATCTTTGTAAAGGCCTCGGAGCGTCCCTATGCGGTCACACCTCGGTAGTGTGATTTAAGAGGATTGGCCCCCTCGGCATGGTTGGGTTTAAAGTTCTTTTGAACTTTTACGCGGCTTATGGTGAAAGTGTACAACCTCTGCAGAGTGTAAAACTGTTATAACAGCCGTGCTCACGGTCAAGAGCGTCCTGGACCCTTACATGATAATCATACTTGAACATGATCTAAATCGTGGTGATGTGAATATGTTGGGAATTTGACATTCATTAATTTGTGGGTGGTATATACTTTCATTTGCTAGTAAATAGTTGCTTAATAAAACTTGACCAACTAAAAGTGCTTACTGCAGTATGGTCAGCCAACCTTTTTGCCTCAGCCTTGTATGTCATATTACATTTGCTGAGTACGTTATGTGCTCATACTTGTTGTTTTTCTTTCCTTTTATTGCATCTACTACATCCGGAATGTTGCTCAGATTGGGAGAATTTTGAGGATTTCACTGCTGATTTTGAGGAGTTCTAGGCGAGTCTCCCCCAGTCAATGCCTGTGGAGTTGGAGTCACTTTTGCTTCGTTAGATGAACGTTTATTTAAGTCTTCCGCTATGACATTTGAGTCAACTCTGAGATTGTAATAAATGCACTATAATACTCTTTCGTTATGCATGGTTATGGATATTCACTGGTGACGTCTACCATATGTGTGTAAACTGATCCTGGCGCACATATGAGATGCACCTGGTTTTGCCTTTAAAACCAGGTGTGACATGCGACAATTACGTCCTTCGGTTGAGGCGGCCGCAGTGGTGGTGTCGGCTTGCTGCGACGAACGCGTGTAGTGGGGTTTCGGCACTCCGGGCGAAAGCCCTCTCCAGATTCATTCTGGTGGTATGACGGCGGCGTCTTCGGGTGTCGCTCTCCCTCTTGAGGGCGTTATTTTAGAGTTTCAACCCTCCTGCATAAGGTCTCTGGGTGAAAACCCGGTCCAGCTCCTGGACGAGCGACGACGGTGCCTGTGGGCGTCGCGACCTCCTTGGAGGTGTCGTCTCTAGAGAAACCGTTCGTTTGGCGGCATGGCCGGCCTGTGGCTCGTGGTTGCTTCGGCTGGTGGTGACAAATCTGTCGGAGGGCGTGTGGAAAAGGGGATTGCCTACCTCACGCCAAGACACTTCCTCTCCTGTTGGCGGCCTGGGGTCATCGCTCGGTTGATGTTCGGCTGCTTGCAGCGTTCCGCGACGCCTGGTGTTGCATTGCAATCTCCAATGCGGTGCGGGACAACGTTGAAGGACGGCGCTTGCGGCATCGATAACCGGTGACAACTTGTCCTGCAGCGGATCGCGACTGGTTGTTTAGCATGGCTGAACACACCTGGTGCGGTACAACGTCGGAAGACTGCACGAGCGACATCTTCGGTCTTCTGGCTCGATGGCGGCATCTTCGTGCGAGGGGGAAAGCAACATGATGATTTCGAACCACGGTGGTGGTCTGGCGGCCTGATACAATTCCCGGGGGGCGGGGCAACTCTTGTTGCTACCTTGGCGGCAATTCTTGGAACGAGTCCGGAGCGTGGAGCCGTGTGGTAGGTTTGGAGGTCGCCACGCACGAGAGAGAGGCATGCTGAATGGCGGGTTGGAGGTCCCCGCGCACGTGAGAGAGGCTTTCAACGGCGGAAGTGGCGAGGCCCCCGCACGTTGGGTTACTTCGGACTCGGTGCTTTTCATGCCGTCGGGTGGTCAGTTCGGGTGCAGCAGCACTGCGGCGTTGGGTCCTGCATGGCGGTGGCCCTCTTGGTGTAGTGATGCCTGTCCCTTCTGATCCTATATCAGCCCTAAATCACTTCAGATGTTTCGATACCCGCAGGAGTGCGGTTGATGGTGGAAGCTGCGGTTGTGTTTTGTCTCCTCAGTCGTCGTTGTGAGTAGTGTTGGGCCGTGTTGACGTCCTAATCCAATCGGCGAGTGAGTATAGTTGACCGGTAACCCGTGTTGATGTCCCAATCCAACCGGGTGAGTTTGTTGTTTTCTTTTTCTTTTCGGTTTCCTGTCTATGGCCTCTCAGGGCCGTAGTCTTTTATTTTTCTGCTATATTAATAGAAACACATCGAGTGTAGTTCGTTTAAAAAAAGCTCCGAGCTCGGAGAAATGAGGTCTTGTTTGACTGCAACTGCAAACTGAACGAGAAATGTCAAATGGGTGCCAATCACGACTGCGGTACAGTACAACAATAGAACCGTGAGAGGGAGTTATCTGCAAAGTGACGCGCTTAAACTAGAATTTTCAGGACCAAATTTACACCAACTCCCAAGGGTCAATCTCCGGAACCGCACCCAATAGGTTCCATTCCATCACTCACTCTGCGGCCGAAAGAACCAGTAGGGAGCTAGCGTTTCTCGGGGGCCCGCCACTAACCGCACTAACCGCGACTCGTCGGGGCACGGCGGGGCCGCACGAGGCCGAGACGGCGGTGACTTGTCAACGGCAGAGTGGCTTAGCTCCGGCCATGTCGGCTCGCTTGGAGTCCGACGTGTCTGTGTCAGGGGTTTCCGCGACTCGTTGTCTTCTCTCTCACCGGGGGTGTGACCGCCTTTTTCATCCGTGATCCTCGGGAGGCGTTTGTCACTATTTTTACATTCTATTAGGCTATCGGTCGTGTTTCTTTACTTCCTAAAAAAATTCAAAGAGAATCTTACATGCATGAAGTATTAATAAAGTATATTTGTAAATTCTTTTTAGGAATGAGTGTAACTTTACGTGACGAATCTAACGAGCCTAATTAGTTCATGATTTTCTACAGCAATGCTATAGGAACCATCCTCTAATCGTGCGGTCAGAGACCTCGTTAGATTTGTCTCGTGAATTAACCCGGGGTTGTGAAGATAATTTTATAAATTGACTTTATTTAATACCCTTAATTATTGATCAAACGGGTGAAAAAAAATTTCACCCTACAAAAACACGGCCATCGTTGTGTCACTGTTGTTAGCATTGGGAATAGTTCTCGCATTGTATAGCCAGCACTGACCTGTAAAAGTTGTCAACATGAAAGCGTTTGTAGGAACCCACACCTCTAGTGAGCTAGAGCTGCCACACCGAACAAACCATAGGCATGTATAGTCCGTTGCCGACCTTTAAAACACGTATATTGCTACACGTCAGCGGTTTGATAAGTCGTCTCATATAGTGTCACGCAGAATTTTTGCTGATGTAGAGGAGAGAGGACGAGGCGAGAGAATAAGGTCGTTGTTTCGCACAATAATTGCCTCATGGCTAAATTTTAGAACTATGAGACAACTTCTCTACTATTATACGAGTTTAATTGCCATGCAATGCAACCAAAAACATTTCTTTATTTTCTCTATAAATTAAGAGCTTTTGTATTACTATGAGACAACTAAAACAACAAACTATTACATACGTTATTTGATAAATCGTCTCAAGATTACATATCACTGCATGAGATCGTCTATTAGATGTCATGATTGTTGCACTTGCCCTTCACCCCAAAGATTGTTGGATTTCATTGTTATAGTATGAATTGACCACATTCTTGCGTGT
Organism: Echinochloa phyllopogon; assembly: GCA_033239725.1. Classification (NCBI taxonomy): domain Eukaryota; kingdom Viridiplantae; phylum Streptophyta; class Magnoliopsida; order Poales; family Poaceae; genus Echinochloa; species Echinochloa phyllopogon. Next base: position 23,598,544 of record BTCW01000012.1, read on the forward strand.
GTTGGATTAATTGGGCCTCGGTCCATATTTAGTCTCAATTAATCAAGAGAATTAAAAGGTCTACTAGTAAATGTTAGGGAGTTATTCCCAGATGTATCGTCAAAGATAATCCTAACCAACTTAAATGGTGGACCAGCTGTGGACCACTTGTAAAGTTGACAAAAAAAGAAGGACGTGCCACACGCGCGCACGCTCACTCATCGCGCCGCCCTGGGCCGTGGCCGAGGCTGTGCCGCGACGCGACGGGCTGTGGTGAAGGTCGATGACTGATGACAGCCACTAAGTCAATAGCCGTTAATGTTATTATTCAGAGGATTGGTAACTGACGATTAATGACATTATTAGGCTGACAAGTAACTGAAGGCATTATGGCCATTGTTGGCTCAGCAGTGTCGAGGTTCATCCCCCTTCTCCTCTGGTCGTCTATACAAGGGGGCTTTCTCCCTCAGGCAAGAACACATTTCTCCCGGGCCCTCTCTAGCACTCCTTTTCAGGAGATATCTCTCTTCTCCCTCATTGTTTGTTGCTTTCTCTTGCATTCCCGACGCAAGCTTGCGTGAGCAGAAGCCTCTGAAGCTCCCTGCCTTGCGATCCTGCTCGGGATAGGTGGGCGATAAGTTTTTTGGGGGAGCGTACTCGTACGCGACTGCTCGCTTCCTCACACGAACGACTACTTCCCAGTGTCCGGTTTCATCAACCTAAACGACTACTTTCCGGTGTCCGGCTTCGTCAAGCGAACAACTAGTTCCTGAAGGCTCTGAATGACTTTCAGAAGACCGTTCGATGGATTCCATTGCATCGACTCGCCACTGCACCGAATTAGATCGACTACTTCGAGCAAGGCCAGTCGAGGATGGTTAACACTATTCCTCCAGCTGGTAACGGCGCATCCGGTGCCTCCGGTACCGGCCCCACCTCTGGGTACACACTAAACCAAACTTTATTCTGGTTTTCTATGTTGTTCTTGTTAATTTGGAGATTTAACTTGAACACTTGCACATGCTCTGTTGCCACAAGATCACTCACCGGTATCACGATTTTGTTGTTAATTTCTGGAATTAAATATATTGAAAAATGCCTAGATTTCCAACAATTCAAAAACCTGATGTTATCATCAATGAAACCAAATGCATTTGATGGCTCAAATTATAGCGTTGGCACGAGAGGGGTATGCTATGGTTGACAACAATGAACATCATGCATATCGTACAGGGGAAGCCCGAACAGTTCACTCCAGAGGAGGAGCGGGCTTTCGTGGCGGTCAACAACCTGTTTCGAGGTGTCATCTTGAGTGTTCTCGCTGAAAACCTTGTGGACACGTACCTCACGCTGCCAAGTGGCAAAGATGTTTGGGATGCGCTTGAGGCTAAATTTGGGGTTTCTGATGTTGGTAATGAGTTGTATGTCATGGAACAGTTCTATGACTACACGATGGTTGAAGACTATTCTGTGGTAGAATAGGCCCATGAGATTCAGGCGCTGGCTAAAGACCTTGAGAATTGTAGCAAGGATGCTCCATGTTGGTTGCCCGACAAGTTTGTGGCTGGAGGTATTATTACCAAGCTGACACCTTCTTGGAGGGATTTTGCGACCTCTCTGAAACACAAGAGACAAGAGTTTACAATTGCTGGTATCATCGACACTCTTGATGTGGAAGAGAATGCAAGGGCAAAAGACCAACGTGGAAAAAGAATTGTTGGATCTTCCAGTGCCAGCTTGGTGCAAAAGAAGAACTTCAATGCATCCAATAAGAAGAAGAACAAGCCGTGGCAGAACCAAACAAAGACTAATCAAACGACTCAGTTTAAGAAGAAAAAGAAGCAACATACATGGCTGTGTTACTGTTGTAGTAGTCCGGATCACTTCGCTGGAAAGTGTCCGCACGGTAAGGACAAGAACAATGGCAACAATGCCAACATGGTTGTTAGTAAGACTGGTGGAACATTGGGGTACGGTAATATATTACCTACAGTTCTTTCAGTATGTCATTCACCTGATTGGTGGATTGACACGGGTGCTAATATTCATGTTTGTGATGATATTTTCTTGTTTTCTTCTGATCATGCAGGTGGGACTTCCTCCTTGTTGATGGGGAACGGATCGCATGCGCGTGTTCTTGGTGCTGGTTCGGCCGATCTAAAGCTTACTTCGGGAAAGATCGTTCGACCAAGGAACATGCAGCATGTCCCCACCATCAAGAAGAATCTCGTCAACGGGTCTCTTCTGTGTAGAGACGGCTTTAAATTAATATTTGAATCCAATAAATGTGTAGTTTCTAAGTTTGGAAACTTTGTTGGAAAATGTTATGATAGCAGAGGCTTGTTCCGCTTTTCTTTGTCCAGTGAATGTAATAAAATTGTGAATCATATTACAAATGTTAATGATGAATCTAATATTTGGCATTCGCGACGTTGTCATGTTAATTTTGGTTGTATGATACGTCTTGTAAACTTGAGTTTAATTCCAAAATTTACCTTAGTAAAAAATGTTAAGTGTCATGTGTGTGTTCAATTGAAACAACCCCGCAAGCCTCATTTGGCTGTTGAGGCGAGGAACTTGGCACCTATAGAATTAATTCATTCCGATTTGTGCGATATGAATGGTGTGTTGACAAAAGGTGGTAAAAAGTATTTCATGACTTTAATAGATGATTGCACTATATTTTACTATATTTATTTGTTGAAGTCAAAGGATGAAGCGTTGCAATATTTTAAAGTCTATAAAGCTGAGGTAGAAAACCAGCTTGAGAGAAAGATCAAAAGAGTTAGGTGTGATCGTGGTGGAGAGCATTTTTCTAATGTTTTCACTGAGTTCTGTGAGGAACATGAAATAATTCATGAGAGAACACCTCCCTATTCACCTCAGTCAAATGGGGTAGCCAAAAGAAAGAACCGCACTCTAACTGATTTGGTTAATGTCATGTTAGATTCATCGCGACTTTCTAAGAAATGGTGGGGTGAGGCTATATTGACTGCATGTCATGTCCCGAACCGTGTTTTTATGAAGAACAAAGAGATAACACCATTTGATGAATGGGAAAAGAAAAGGCTAACCCTTTCATACTTACGGACTTGGGGATGTTTGGCCAAGGTTAATGTGTCCATAACCAAGAAATGTAAACTGGGACCAAAACTGTAGATTGTCTTTCTTAGTTATGCTTTGCACAGTGTGGTTATAGATTTTTAATAGTGAAGTCTGGAGTACCTGACATGCATGTTGGTACAATTATGGAGTCCAGAGGCGTTATATTTTTTGAGGACATTTTTCCTATGAAAGAGGAAGCTAGCACATCTAATAATGAATGGTCTATTAATAAAGAACCTAAAGAACCTGCTATTTTGATAGAACACAATGAACGGACACATGTTGAAAATCCCGAGGAGGATGGCAATGAAGCTCTCAGAAAGAGCAAGAGACAGAGGTTTGCAAAGTCCTTTGGTGATGATTTCATTATGTACCTCGTGGATGACACCCCTAGAATCATTGAAGAGACATATTCCTCCCTGGATGCTGACTATTGGAAGGAAGCAGTTCGGAGTGAGATGGATTCAATTATGTCTAATGGTACTTGGGAGGTTGTGGAGCGTCCTTATGGGTGCAAACCTGTAGGATATAAGTGGGTGTTCAACAAAAAGCTTAGGCCTAATGGTACACTTGAAAAGTACAAGGCAAGGCTAGTGGCTGAAGGCTATACTCAGAAAGAATGAGAGGACTTCTTTGATACTTACTCACCGATTGCCCGATTGACCACCATTTGAGTACTACTCTCCCTGGCAGCTTCTCATGGTCTTCTCATTCACCAAATGGACGTTAAGACAACTTTCCTAAATGGAGAGTTGGAGGAGGAGATCTACATGGATCTACATCTCGTTTGCCATGAGCAAACTGAGCCGATTTGTGTCAAATCCGGGAGATGCTCATTGGGATGGTCTTGAATGGGTAATGCATTTTCTGAAAGGTACTGTGGACTATGGGATTCACTATACCGGGTACCCTAGGGTACTAGAGGGTTACATTGATTCAAATTGGATATCTGATGCAGATGAGATTAAATCCACAAGTGGATATGTGTTTACACTTGGAGGTGACGCTGTCTCCTGGAAGTCTTGCAAGTAGACCATCTTAACGAGGTCAACTATGGAGGCAAAACTCACTGCATTAGACACTGCTACTGTTGAGGCTGAATGACTTCGTGATCTCCTTATGGATCTGCCGGTAGTTGGAAAACCGATACCGGCTATCCTCATAAATGTGATAATCAAACTGTGATTGTCAAGGTACATAGTTCAAAGGATAACATGATGTCCTTTAGGCATGTAAAGAGGCGGCTGAAATCTGTCAGAAAAATGAGAAACTCCGGAGTGATAGCCTTGGACTACATCCAAACGGCTAAGAACCTGGCGGATCAATTCACAAATGATCTTTCACGTAATGTGATTGACGGGAACTAGGGTAACTCGTTTTGGGCGGAGCGCAACACACCGATCCGACTTTAAGTCAGCAAACTCAAACCCTGCAATCTTAGCACCACGACTCTTTTGGTTATCAACAGTGTCACAACCCGGTTGACCTCGCCAAGAAGGCTCATCCCTACCTGCGAAACGAAGAACACAAGCAAGAACTCGAAAGAACACAAGCAAGAACTCAGTAGAAAGTGACAAACTGTAGATGATTGATTAAGCACAAATGTTGGGTTTTTACAAACCGATGATGGCGAAACTATTCTTGACAAATTAATCTAAGAAAAACCCAAGTCTAAACGGTTGCGGCTACTGAATTTATGAAGTTTGGGGCGAGCTAGGGTTGGGGCGCGCCAGGGGGCGTCCACAACATGGGCCGAAGGCCCGACACGATACAAAGCCAAAAAAAGACCAAAAACAGGTGACACAACACATTTTCGTGGTCACGCCGAATGATCCACGAGTCTTCTGTAGCTAGGACTAGAACCAAAAGAAGCGTCTCGTCGTCACGGTTCCAACGCATCGAAGAATGTCTTGATTGGACGCCGTATGAGAGAGATGTTACAGTTTAGTTGCAGACATGTCGGCTGAATCCGAACCGAAGACGTTGTCCAATATGACGACAACTGGTAGCTTGGAGATATTGCCGGCTCGTGTATGTCCAACGTGATGATGTCATCATCAGTGATAGACAATGCATCCAGGGAATTGGGCTTGAAACCTGTGTGTTACTCAGTAGTGGTAACATGTCCTATGTGATTGGAGATCCCGTGAATAAGGATGGTGAAACAAGCTATTGTTTAACTGAGAGAAGAGAACCTTTGAAAAGGCTCATTCCAATGGAGGTGCATTTCTCTTCTAAATCTATATGGTAGGTTGGTGAAAACCTTAATGTGATCCGAGTGGCTCAATGAGGGAAAAGATGTTGGCCTACAGAACATCTTAAAGGGTTGCACCTATATGGGTTCGATTGCTAGTCACAATTTATGAGATAGGGTGATCTTTAGATACCCATGAAAGGCACAGAGTGTGACTTATATGCTCCAACCCGAGGAGATGCTTACAACAGCCTAGTACTGGCAAGGGGCTCTAGTCAAGATTGTTTGCACGAAACTGCCAATTCAAGGCATAGTCCATTGGTCAATTGTGAATAAGTGTAGCTTCTGCCCCAGGTGGATGTTCAACTTAACAGTCTCCGTCATAAGGCTGGTATATCAAAACTACAGTTGAGATGAGAGCATTCTCTTGTGTACCTTGAAATTCTTGGTGGGGATTGTTGGATTAATTGGGCCTTGGCCCATATTTAGTCTCAATTAATCAAGAGAATAAAAGTCCACTAGTAAATGCTAGGGGGTTATATCTGGATGGAGAGTCAAAGAGAATCCTAACCAACTTAAATAGTGGACTAGCTGTGGACCACTTGTGAAGTTGACAAAAGGAGAAGGGCATGCCACACGCGCGCGCTCGCTCGCCGAGCCGAGCCGGGCCATGGCCGTAGCCGTGCCGAGGCCGAGGCCGCGATGCGACATGGTGATGGTGAACGTTTTTGCCACTGATGACAGTCAGTGAGTCTATAGCTGTTAATGCCATTATTTAGAGGATTGGTAACTGACGATTAATAGCATTATTTGGCTGACCAGTAACTGAAGGCATTATGGCCTGGCTCAGCAGTGTCCAGGTTCATCCCCTCCTTCTCCTTTTGGTCGCCTATATAAGGGGCTCTCTCCCTCAGGCAAGAACACACTTCTCTCAGGCCCTCACTGGTACTCCTCTTCAGGAGACCTCTCTCTTCTCCCTCGTTGTTTGCTGCTTTCTCTTGCATTTCCGACGTAAGCTTTGCACGCGCACTGCTTGCGTGAGCAGAAGCCTCCGAACCTCCCTGCCTTGCGATACTTCTCGGGATAGGCGGGCGATAAGGTTTTTGGGGAGCGTACTCGTACGCGACTGCTCGCTTCCTCATGCGAACGATTATTTTCCGGTGTCCGGCTTCGTCAACCTGAACGACTACTTCCTGGTGTCCGGCTTCGTCAAGCGAACGACTACTTCCTGGAGGCTCTGAACGACTACTTCTAGAAGACCGTTCGAGTGACTCCACTGCATCGACTCGTCACTGCACCAAATTATATCGACTACTTCGAACAAGACCAGTCAAAGATGGTTAACACTGTTCCTTCAGCTAGTAACGGCGCATCCGGTGACTCCGATACCGGCCCCGCCTCTGGTACATACTAAACCAAACTCTGTTATGGTTTTATATGTTGTTCTTGTTAATTTAGAGATTTAACTTAAACATTTATAGGTCTGTTGCCACATGATCACTCATCATTATCATGATTTTATTATTAATTTTTAAAATTAAAATATATCAAAAAAATGACTAAATTTCTAACCGCGTGACCACTATAGTGCCCGCCTGCCCGGACCTGTGTAGATTGCTGCCAACGCAGCTAAAGTCAGCCCTGCAATTCGCTGCTTGTAGCTAGCACATGGCCACCACTACATCGATGTCGGCACACACTACTGGTGTTTAGATCTGCCAACTTTGTCGTAACAGCTCCTCTCTGAGCACACTCCAATGACTTACACAAAATTTTACTAGATAAATCTGTGAGTCTGTGAAAAATAAAATATTAGCCCTTCTTACGACCATTGTGCATCGGTCACTTGTATAATTGTTGGATTTGTTCTAAATATGTTTTGGCTACAAATTTCTAATATCAGTTTTACATTGAACTCTTGTTTCAAATCTATCTCAACTGTGATAATTTGGGTCTATGCGGATTCGCACCAAGTTACATGTTAATTCTGGGCCTAGAGAGTGAAACATGCAGCATTTTCTCTTTGTTTATAACGATTGTATATTGCATTTTACACACAATCTTTAGTTTGATGTTTTTCCAAATCGTGTAGAAATCAAATAATATTCTTCTATAAGTTTTATTTTGATTAGTTGTCTACTAGTTATATTTTACATGAACTTCTTATTTAGGTACTTTTTCTCAATCTGTATGGAGATCAAACTACTAGCTTTCATATTTTTAATTCAAATTTGGCCTTCGCTAATTGTGTTTTACACGAACTGTTTATTTAGGCATGTCGCTTCCTAATCCATATGAAATTCAAATTATTATGTTTCATAACTATTAATTTGGAATTTATACTATTTCATAATTGTATTAGACATGGACTCTTTATTTTAATATATATCTCATCATAAAATTCAACGGTGTAGTTTTTTTTGTTTTTTTTGAATTAATGCGGCAATTTTGCCTGTCTCAGCAAAACGTTGTGGGTTCTTAACACAGATAATTAATAATACTTCTATTAAAATCACTGGCCCACGAGCCGTGTGGGAGCACATCCGTGTTTCTTTCCGGAAATATATTTTCAAAGGGAATTTTGCATGCATGGAGTATTAAATAAAGTCTATTTGTAAAACATTCTTAGGGATGGGTGTAACTTTGCACGACGAATCTAACGAGCCTAATTAGTCCATGATTTACTATAGTAATGTTACAGTAACCATCCTCTAGTCGTGCGGTCAAAAACCTTATTAGATTTATCTCATGAATTAATCTGGGGTAGTGAAGGTAGTTTTGTAAACTGACTTTATTTAATACCCTTAATTATTGGTCAAACGGGGTGAAAAAATTTTCTACCCTAAAGAAACATGGCCATATAACCTGCCTAATGGTGTTATCCGGCTTCAACAATTTTACACTTCTAACTTTTTTCCTCCTTTTCTTTTGAAAAAGGTTCTATATATGTTCCAGCTTTTCGCGTAGCTGCCATAATTTTTTATATTTCATACTAGAATAAAAATGCCTTCATAAAAGTGTCCGAACGTTGCCATATGCTTTGGTGAAACAACATCAACTCAACTAGTATTTATCTTGTAGCAGGACCTGCGCCCATCATTGCCGCCATCCCAGAAGTATGATCCACTTCAAACACGGTGCTGCTCTGGCTCACATCAGCAGAACGATCAGCAACGCCGTCGTGCGCATTGTAACCAAAGCTCGGGTCGCTGCTGCCTCCGCTGTAGAAGCTTTCGGTCGCGTCGCCCCCTGCGCGGCCCTCCTCGAGGGCGAGGCACTCGTGCAGCTGCGCCACCACGTCGATCATGGTGGGGCGCTGCGCCGACGCCTGCGCCGTGCACTGGAGCGCGATCTCCGTGGCCTTCCACACGCTGTTGACGTCATGGTTCCCTTGCATGCGTGAGTCCAACACGCCCTCGATGTTACCCCGCGCCAGATGCTGCCGCGTCCACTGGATGACGCTGGTGGGCTGAGGGTTGTGCAGGATGGGGAGCTTCCCTGTGATTAGCTCGAGCAGCACCACGCCGAAGCTGTAGACATCGCTCTTCGTGGTGGGCAGCATTGTTCCGTGGTACCTGCATGTCCGCGTGTTAAGAAAAAGCAAACACGGTAACCCTTCGGTATTCGAACTTAAGGGTAAGAGCTAGTGAAGATATGATGCTGTACTCTGGATCAACATATCCGGGTGTGCCAACAAGTGTGTTTGTGGATACATGAGTGGAGATGTCACGATTGAAAGCCCTTGATAAGCCAAAATCGGCAACCTTGGCCTCAAGCTTCCCATTCAGTAGGATGTTGGTCGTCTTCACATCCCTATGAATGAGAGGCGGGTTGCAACCCTTGTGAAGATACTCAAGCCCTGCAAAAACACATCACCATTCATGTTCTTGGGGAAACAAAACCATCGACAGCAAATATGACTCAGCGTAGATGAGATCCAAAAAAATCATACCTTGGGCTGATTCCAGTGCGATTCGGAGCCTCTGTCTCCAAGTCAAGTGTTTTCCTACCGGGCGGACAACATGAGGAATTCAGATCGACAAAGGTAATGTTTCATTTTGGAGGCAGCATGGAGCACAGCGTACCGTGCAAAATCAAATACTAAACATCACACTGCGGAGAAGTACCTGAAATGTGCTCCTGCAGGGTGCCTTCTGACATGTACTCGTATACAAGTGCCATGTACTCCCCGTCCTTACAGTAACCGATCATGGAAACGAGATTCTTGTGATGAACCCGTATTAAGATTTGTGCCTAGAGATGGAGGCGGCCAACGATCATGACTCGTCAGTTTCCAAATTAAGCAGCCAAAATTTTCCAGATGCAAATTAATTGAACCCTGGAAACACGAACTGCGTCTAAAAGAGATTGCTACCTCCGTGAGGAACTCCTTGACACCCTGACTGGACGACTGAGACCGCAGCTTGACCGCCACCTGAGTGCCATCCTCCAAGAAGCCCTCATAGACGTATCCGAAGCCGCCCTGACCAATCACACGCTGGAAGTTGTTCGTGATCATCTCCAGGTCCTTGTACGTGAACCTGCGGTTCTCAAGCCGAAGGGAGCTGTGTCGGTCGCCTGTTGGCTTAGCAGGGTTGTTCACTGATCCTGAATGCATTATGGCACACAAACCAAACATCAGCAGGTTTGTGCTCCATCAAAATGAGAAGGGAAATAATGAACAGCGAGAGCAGACAGTCGACGCGTTGCTACCTCGCCTTTTTAGCCACACCAAGCAAAAAGACAGTATAATCACCACAGCCAGAGCCAGAGGAACTGCGACGTAGACGGCTAGCTTACTCTTCCCTTTCGCCGTCGGACATGAATCGCCGCTGGCACAGAGGTTTGGATTGTCGGCATATCTACAAACACATGAGGCAAAGATATATACGTACTAGTAATCAAACTATCAGGCAGTGTTGTAAATGATGACGAATAAACGACAAGAAGTAAAGGAATCAAACCGCAGGAGACACGAGATTTTAACGTGGAAACCCTCCCAATGTAGAAGGGAAAAACCACGGGCGCCAGCCAGCAAAACTTTACTATACGAGGTGTGTGTTTACAACGCCTATTGGCGGCTTACAAGAGGATGATTTATTCATCAAGGGCAAAACTCTATTATATAGGCAGCTCACGTGACCGAGTTTGGTTGCGTTGCCCATGTGGGACTAAACTGTGCGCTCATGAGAGAAAAACACAGTACCCCTTGCTCCGGCCCAAACCTCTGGTGATGGGCCTCTGCTTCGCTCCGTCTGTGAATTTGGATCATATCACAACAAACTCCACCTTGAGACAAATTCTCTTGCAGCATCTTCACTTCATCCTGAATCATCACGAAGAAAAATACGACTGACACCAAATAGCCTCTTGGGCTAATTAACTAAACCAACTAAGCTTGAGCATAGCTCAAACTTAGCAACAGGAACAGGTTTAGTCATCATATCAGCTGGATTATCATGAGTGTTGATCTTGCATACTTTCAGCTTACCTTCCTCAACCATATCTCGTGCATAATGATACTTGATGTCAATATGCTTTGTCCTCTCATGGAACATCTGATCTTTGGTAAGGTAAATAGCACTTTGACTGTCACAATATAAATCAATGCAAGAAACAGCCCCAACCAGCTCAGAGTACAATCCGCTCAGCCAAATTAATTCTTTGCACGCCTCAGCAATAGCCATATATTCTGCCTCAGTAGTAGACAAAGCCACAACAGACTGCAAAGTGGCCTTCCAGCTCATAGCACAACTGCCAACAGTGAACACATAACCTGTGAGCAACCTTTGCCTATCAACATCAGCAGCAAAATCTGAATCAACATAGCCAATAAGTCCCTTCTCAGTTCTGCCAAACTTCAAACAAGAATCTGCAGTGCCTCTGAGGTACCTGAAAATCCACTGAACTGCCTTCCAATGTTCTTTACCAGGATTAGTCATATATCTACTAACCAGACTCATAGCATAAGATAAATCTGGACGAGAACAGACCATGGCATACATCAAAGAACCAACAACACTAGAATAAGGAACTCTAGACATGTACTCAATATCCTGATCTGTACTAGCACACTGAGCAGCCGACAATTTGAAATGAGCTGCAATAGGAGTACTGACAGGCTTAGCATCATCCATGTTGAAACGCTGAAGAATTTTCTGAATATAATTCTGCTGACTAAGAAATAGCACACCAGATTTTCTATCTCTAGTAATTTCCATGCCCAAAATTTTCTTAGCAGCACCAAGATCTTTCATGTCAAATTCGCTACTCAATAATTTCTTCAACTTAGCAATTTCGACTTTACTCTTGGCAGCAATCAACATATCATCAACATAAATGAGCAAATAAATAGGTGATCCATTAACATGCATGATGTAGACACAACTATCAAATTTAGACTTCTTAAAGCCGTGCGACAACATAAATGAATCAAACCTTTTATTCCACTGACGAGGGGACTGTTTCAAACCATACAAGGATCTCTTCAACTTGCACACAAAATTCTCCTTGCCTGGCACTATGAACCCTTCTGGCTGGTCCATGTATATATCCTCCTCAAGTTCACCATGCAGAAATGCAGTCTTCACATCTAACTGCTCGAGCTCAAGATCATGTGCAGCAACAATACTAAAGAATGTTCAAATGGAACTATGCTTTACCACAGGAGAGAAAACATCATTATAATCAACACCAGGAATTTGACTGTAGCCTTTCGCTACTAACCTTGCCTTATACCTTGGAGGCTCGCTTGGAGATAAACCCTCCTTTCTCTTAAAGATCCACTTGCAGCGGACTGTCTTCTTCTTCTTTGGCAATGGTACAACATCCCATGTGTGATTCTTCTCAAGTGACTGCATCTCCTCATGCATAGCAGAAATCCACTTCTCTTTATCAGCACAATCAATGGCCTCAACATATGTGGTCGGCTCATGTGAATTCTCCACCTGTTCAGCACAACTCAAAGCATAATGGGTTAGATTACACTCATCAATGAGACGTTTAGGAGGTCCACAATTTCTCTTTGACTTGCACTGAGCAATAGGTAAATCCTCCTCTAGCTGCAAATCAGGTGGTAAGTGCTTAACATCATCACGAGCCTTATCATCAACAGCTTGATTTTCCTGATCATCCACAGGCGGCTCCACCTGCTCGTCTGTATCATCATCCACATGCTCCACCTGCACGCTCATATGCTGCAGCCCTTTATTAAAATTATCTGGAACATGATCTGAGGACAAACTGTCATTAAACATCACAGATTCATTGAAAACAACACTCCTGCTCATGAAAGTCTTTTCAGTTTCGGGATTCCACAACTTATATCCTTTAACTCCCGAACCATAACCAAGAAAAAGACATTTAATAGCTCTAGGCTCCAATTTTCCATTATCAACATGAGCATAAGCAGTGCAGCTAAAAACTTTCAACTGTGAATAATCAGCGGGTGTGCCACACCATACCTCAATAGGTGTTTTCTTATTAAGTGGAATAGAAGGCGACCTGTTTATCAAGTAGCATGCGGTGTTAGCTGCTTCAGCCCAAAAGCGCTTGCTCATCCGTGCATTGGACAACATGCAACGAGCCTTCGAGATGATGGTCTTGTTCATGCGCTCAGCCACACCGTTTTGCTGCGGAGTATACGGTATGGTGTGGTGCCTGACAATGCCTTCCTGCCTGCAATAATTATTAAATGCAGCAGAACAAAATTCTCCACCATTATCAGTACGAAGCACCTTCACCTTCCTATCAGTTTGCCTTTCTATCATCACTTTCCAATCTTTAAAAGCAGCAAAAGTATCATCTTTATTTTTCAGAAAATAAGACCATATTTTTTTAGAGTAGTCATCAATAATAATAAGCATGTAACGAGCACCACCATAAGAAGGCTTACGAGAAGGACCCCATAAGTCAGCATGTACATAATCAAGAGGACCTTTGGTGGTATGAACAGCAGTGTTGAACTTTACCCTTTTATGCTTCCCGAAAATACAATGCTCACAGAACTTCTTGCGACTCAAAATACAACCATCCAGTAGGTTTCTCTTCATCAATTCTGCCATACCAAGTTCACTCATATGTCCAAGACGCATATGCCAAAGGTTAGTCTTACTAGGTTCGGCATTAGTAATAGCAGCAGCAGAAACAGAACCATGTAAAGTACTTCCTCTTAGGACAGATAACTTTGCAGAATTCAGATCACCTACTAAACAAACAAGAGAACCTTTTGATACCTTTAAAACTCCGCCTGAACCGGAGTACTTGAATCCTTCGGCATCAAGTGTGCTGAGCGAAATCAGATTTCTGGTCATCCCTGGTATGTATCTCACATTCTGTAGCGTGCGTGTCATGCCATCATGAGCCTTGATCTGAACTGAGCCGATCCCCACAATGTCACACGGATTATCGTCTCCCATACGCACAACATCTCCTTTCTGCACAGGCTTAAACGATATAAACCAATTTCTGTTAGTGCAGATATGAAACGAACATGCAGAATCAAGTATCCATTCATCATGACCAGAAACACAACCAGCAAGAACAATCAGACAATCTCCTGAATCAGAAGTATTCCCAGCACCAGAAACAACAGAGGCATTACCATCCGAATTATTTTTTCTGTTTTCTTTGTTCTTAAGCTTCCAACACTCCTCAATAAAATGTGATTTCTTCTTGCAATACTTACAGAACTTCTTGGGTGGTCTGGACTTAGAACGCCTTCTACTTTCTTGTCTCTTGTAACGATCATTACTTTCATTGGAAGATTTGTGCTCCGGTCTGCCTCTCACTTGCAAAGCATCGCCCTTGGACGACGACAATCCGTCAGGCTGCATCATTCCTTTCATCTTTTCCCTTGATTGGAGTGCCTCATAAACTTCCAAAACGGTTAGTTCATCACGGCTAATCAACAAGGTGTCACGGAAATTTGCAAAAGAGTTTGGCAGAGAACATAACAATAGGAGACCTAAGTCCTCATCATCATACTTAACCTCCATCGACGCTAGGTCTGAAACGATCTCCTTGAACACAGATATATGGCTCATCACTGAATCACCCTCCTTCATCTTGAGCGTGAACAACTTCAACTTCATATGCATTTTACTGGTTAGATCCTTCGACATGCAGATCGATTCCAGTTTCAGCCAGAGTGCTGCAGCAGTCTGTTCCTGCAGACATTCTTGCAGAATATCATTAGACAGATAAAGCTGAATTAAAGACAGAGCCTTACGATCCTTGCGCTTCTCCTCATCAGACCATTCGTTGGACGACTTGCCACCAAACTTATCCAACGCCTCATCGAGATCATGAGTTTGCGCCAGAACAGCCCGCATCTTGACTTGCCACAGTGCGAACCTCGTCTTGTAATCCAACAGCGGTAGATCAAACTTCATCGTCGTCGACATCAAGGAAACCGAATCTGAAACCGGCTCTGGTACCACTTGTTGTAAATGATGACGAATAAACGACAAGAAGTAAAGGAATCAAACCGCAGGAGACACGAGATTTTAACGTGGAAACCCTCCCAATGTAGAAGCGAAAAACCACGGGCGCCAGCCAGCAAAACTTTACTATATGAGGTGTGTGTTTACAACGCCTATTAGTGGCTTACAAGAGGATGATTTATTCATCAAGGGCAAAGCTCTGTTATATAGGCAGCTCACGTGACCGAGCTTGGTTGCGTTGCCGATGTGGGACTAAACTGTGCGCTCATGAGAGAAAAACACAGTACCCCTTGCTCCGGCCCAAACCTCTGGTGATGGGCCTCTGCTTCGCTCCGTCTGTGAATTTGGATCATATCACAACAGGCAGTACCGCAGCATCATGCATGTCTGCTAGAACAAAGAAACAAAACTGGGAGAAATAGGAATGAACATTAGATTTAAGGAGCCGTCTTGGATTCTTTTGAGAAGTCCAGGGGGGATTGATCCGCTGAGCTGGTTCCCCGTCAAATCTCTGAAAGGGACCAGACGATATTCATGTGAGCCAACGTGATGCATAGGATCATAAAAGAGTTGGAATATTCAGAATTTTACGAGCGAGCGAACTTACAGAACTGTCAGCGAAGGCAATTGCGACAGGGCGTCCGGAATTGAGCCTGTCAGGTTGTTGTGTGACAGATCCCTGCAAAGATATGGACCAACTCCATTGTGTCTCATTTTGTTTCAGATATCACCATGAGGTTGATATTAATAGTATATCCAAAGAACACCACCACACGTACACAAACTGGACAGCCTTGAGATTTGCGAAGTTAGACGATATATCACCGCTCAGACCACTTAAGGACATATTTCTGCACAACAGGATTGAATTGAGTTTAACCACACGATCCACGTACAGTACGTTACTCTTTCCCATTCAAGTAAAGTGTTTTACGTCGATGTGAAGCACTTACACGCCAGTAATCCTTGGAGGACCGGAAATGGAATAGCTGCAAGTCAATCCATCCCACGCCAAAGTCTGCGCAACGCACGGGTCACCCATCCAGTTTTTCTTCACCTGGTACTTCGCCTTGATCGCCGTCATGGCAGAGACTGTTGATTGTACGTACGCAAATTGTGTTTCAGCTCAGGTATAAGTCTGTCTACATGAACTTATGCACATACCATCCTGCGAGTCCGTGCCAGTGTTCGTGGTGGAGATGACGGTGTAAATCTCGACGGCGTTAATAATCGGCGGCCGCGTCGAGTTGGCGGTAGCGTCGATGGAGACGCTGTATCGGGTGGTGTACCTTCTAGCGGGATTGATACCGTAGATGTAGCCGCTTTGGAGGTACGGTGGACTGTAATATGTTTTGGACCATTGCTGACCGTTGATGTTGACGTAGAACTGGCGTACGACTCCGGCGGGAAGGACCTGCAACTCGGAGAAGTACATGACGGGTATGTACCCCGCGGACGGCGTTTTGGAGTCCCAGTAGAACTTGATGTTCTTGGAAGCGTCGAGCGGCGTCACCGCTGTCTGCATCACCTTCGACGGCGCCTCGAAAAGGTCATTGTATAGGTTGTTTACCATATTATCCGTGGATATCACGGCCCAGTTGGTGGCGTCAAACAGAGGGATCCATACTCGGTCGTGCGGATCATCAGGGTACCTGACCATTGAATTGTTTTCGCGTCAATATTAATCAGTGTAGTAAGCCAGTAATGTTTTCTATTAAAAAGTAAAATACAATGAGCGGTCCTTAAACATATCATGCAGTATCATTTAGATCTCTAAACTCTTAAAATATATTTTTAAAGGCCTGAACTTGTCTAGATATACCATTTGGATCCCTAATCTTCCAACATTTATTTTTTAAACCTCTGAACTTGTCCCAACATGTCGTTCGATCCCTCCAAACTCCCAGAATGCGGTGGAAAATAGAGATATAGTGTGAGAATAAGGTGGAGTCTTTATCTTCTCGTGTGTTTTGGACCCGTGATGATACCTGTGACGAGTTTATGATTTTTTTATGAGTTTATGGACTTGAATGACACCATGTATAAGTTTGAGGACCTGAAAATACACTTTTAGAGTTTAGGGATCCGAACGACACATCGGGATAAGTTGATGACATAAAAATATATTTTAAGAGTTAAGGGATCTAGATAACGTCTCGATACAAGTTTAAAGACCGCACATACATTTTACTCTTTATTAAACTACTCCCTCTGTCTCTAAATATATGTCGTTTTTGCTTCCCGAGAAACATCTTTGACTGAATATATAAAAATATATATTAATATTTATGATACATAATAAATATCATTAGATAGATATTTGAATCTAGTTTTTAATAAATTTATTTGGAGATTAAAATGTTGCACGTATTTTCTATAAATCGAAGCAAAGTCGTGGCACGAAAACCAACGGCAACGGTTATTTAGGGACGGAGGGACTAGCAAATAAGCCAGTCTCACTATTTCTGCATATGTTATTAGCATCTGCAACAAAGTTAATTTCTCCCAATGCTTCGTACCCCCAACTTGTAGCCAACACTGACCCATAAAACTTGTATCCTCGATAGGGTCCATTGGAATCCGTCTCTAGCGGGCTAGAGCTGCCACCCTGCATTTGATCTGAATCGGTTCACAGGCCATAGACATGGACTACAAGATATATTATCTTTCCCGATTGTTTAATATAAGTAGCTAACAATTTTAGTGCTTTCTATTACCTCAGTATTAAATTACTATTCACCATTAACTTTTTTCCACAACATTTTACTAGTTGTCTTATTTAAAAAGTTATGCTAATTCCATTTATTTTGTCTATAGCTTACTTTATCACCAAAGCTACTTTCAAGATGACATGTTATTTTATTTATTTGGACTAAAATTTTAAATCAGAAGAATGGTCAGACATTATGAAAAAAAGTCAATAATAATTTGGAATGTAGGAAGTATTAATTTTTATAAAGTGGCTGACAGTTTTTCTAGTATAATTTGTATATTCCTAACAATTTTATCAAATCACACATAATATAATCTTCGACAAGCTCGTCCCCGGCCACCACCCTTCCCAAACCCAACGGCGCCAGCTTCAGAAGAAAGAAGCACAGTGGCACTTGGGCCCAATGGCAGCGGGAGCGTGTTGGAAAAATAACGGAGCGGTAAAAAGGTTGAGAAAAAAGAAAACAAGATAAGCGCAAATCCCGTTGAATCGGCCTCTCCGCACCTTGATCGGATGCTCAACTGGCATGTGGTTGCGGCCCCAAATCGACCAGCGCCACATTAAAAGGGGTTGCCCCGACTCATTTTAAGTTAACGAAAAACCACAAAATGTCCACGCAACCCTACATCGCCATCTGATCTCTGGCGGCGTTGGATCCATCTAAAGGTCATTGTTGTCTCAACGTAGCCATCCCAGGTCAAATTATATGGAGACTGGAGGGATGTCATATGCATCTACAACCTACACCAACCTCTACACCAACCAAGATGGTCGGATCTAGATCTACACTCACCGTCGGTTGTTATCCTATTCATTTATATTTTAGATGTGAAGAACTCGTTTTATTTGAAGTCTTAGTAATGTAGATTCCTACATAGCGCACACACTTCTGTTACCGGGTGACTGGCACCCGTGCGCGACCCCAAGTATTACCGCCGTGATGAATGCTACCGGGAGGCCAGGCTGCAATACTTGTTCTACCTTTTCCTTGGTTGGTTTCTTTCCCCACAAAATCAAACATCCAGATAGAAAAATTGTGCCTTCAAATCTTTGAAACCCAAATCGAGCTTAGATGTAGGAATTGTTGCTGATCTCCAAGTCTTGTCAATTTGACCCTTCCTTGTTCATTGCTTTACCTTGAGGATTTATTTTCTCACCTTGAAATTTTCTATTCCTGTTGTGAGTATCCTTGTTTACTCATTCATTCCTTGACACTATTTCCATTTCACTTCTCCTTGTTCTTCTGTCACTTTGGATTCTTTCCTTGTCCTCTGACCCCGAAGTGCCTTTCCACTCTTTCTTCTGAAACACTTTGATTGTCTATATCATCCCGATGCAAGTCCAAGAAACCTTGAAGAATGAAGAAATGAGTATACTATAAGAAGTCAAGCTTATGCCATAGAAGACTACAAGACGACGTCAGACTCCAAGCCACTACAACCAAAAAGTTGAAGTCAAGCCGAAGGATGCCTATATCAAGAAAATTGAAGATTTGTCTATTCCTAGGAGGATGCCCTAAACCCTTACTAACAACGTCTAGTATCGTTTTATGCTTGAGTGGTTAACCTTGGCTGAGTGTGTCTGTAATGCTTGTCCTTGTGCTTTTGATTGGTTTGCTTCTTTGAAATGATTGTGTAGTTGGGCTCCCTTTGTTTTTCCCGCACATCCTTGTTCTTCTTGCTATCTATTCATGTAAATCAAGTGAAGAACATCAAGAAGGAAACCAGAAGCCAATCTCCGCAACGAAGAAACAAAGCGAAAGAAGGTTTGAAGTAGAGACTACGCAACTGCATCAACAACGAAGACGAAGGAGATGGAACCAGCTACATCAAGTGATACATCTTGTTATCATGTTTTCTCCCTTCCCGAATCTTGTTGTCTTGTTTTCTCCCCCTTGCTTCTCCTCGCCTTGAATCTCGGGACGAGATTCCTGTTAAGGGGGGTAGTCTGTCACACCCTGAATTTTTTGGATTTTAGGATGTGATTTTAAAGAATTATTAAATAAATAATTTCTCATAATTTTAAAATTTTTCTCAACTTTATTTAATTTGCAGGGAATTTAGTGTAAGGAAAACCATTTTTCTAAATTAAATTAAAACAACATAGGTTTAACGTTGAGTGCCTTGCATTCATGCTAGTTTGCGTTTAGTGGTTTTATGTATGCAAGTTTTCTAAAATGCGTTTATAAGCCTTTTGGGAATTTTCCGGACTTTTCTGGAATTCAGTCCTAACTTTCCTAGAGCATATTCCAATTTTTGGAAGGTGCTAAAACCTTTTTCATTAGCTCCAAATATTTTATTTGGGTTCCTCGTGTCCAACTCTACCTCTAGGATTTTTCCTGGAATTTTTGGAGTATTTTTCGTGGCTTAAAAAATTTATCTGGAATTTTCTAGATTTATCTTTGCACAAAAAACAATTTCTGAAAAGAAAAAGGAAAAGAAAAACCCCAAAACCCTCCCGGGCCGAAACATAGCCCAACGCTCGACCCACCCCCTCTTTCCCCGGCCCAAGCCCCACGCGCGCCCCCACCTCCGCTCGGCCCAACGTCCGGCCCAGCTCCTCCCCCTTGCGCCCCACTGGCCCGCCAACCCTCCCTCTCCTCCTCTCACTGGCCGCCCGGTCCCACTCATCGGTCTCCTCCTCCACCTTCCTTCCTTCGCCTCGCCACTAATGGCGGCCGGTCGTGCCGCGCTAAGGCAAGCGCGCCACCGAGGCCCCGGTTTCCCCCCGCCTGCGCGCCTATTTAGCCGCGCCGCCGCCCTCGGCCTTCCCCCCCCCCCCCCCAAGCCCCGCTCCAACCCTAGCCGCCCCGAGCCTCTCCCCGCCGCCCGAGCTCGCAAGCTTCGCCGCCGCCGTCAATCCGCCGCCCCGGTGCCCCTCCGCCCGATTCAACACCGCCCCGACCTCCGCGCTGATGTAAGCTTCACCCCGGCCCTCTCCCCTCTCTCTCTCGCGCCCCGTGGGCCCCGCACCGCAGCACCGCTGCTCGCCGGCCTCGGGCCGCCACGCCACTTCCCCGACGACGTGAAGCACCCACGCGTCTTCCCCACGACCTTAGCTCCCTCCTCGGCCAATCACCGCAGCAAGCCGAGCCCTGCAGCTCGTTTTCGAGCGTCGCCGGCGAGCTCTCTGCCGCCCCCGAGCAGCGCCGCCGTGAAGCCCTTCCCCGCCGGCGACCCCCTCTCTCGCCCGATCCAACCAGGGGCGTTGGATCTAAATCCAACGGCCCACACTCCTCCCCCCACCCGAGTCAAACTCCTTTGTAACGGTTAGCGCCGCCATTTTGCAAAAGAACCCCTCCAAATTTTGATTTAGAACCCGCAGTCCACGCCTATTCAAAGTTAATTACATCTAGGCCCAAATTTTCTCAGAAAGCCCCCTGCCCTTTTAAAAAATATAACCCGCCGTCCTTTTTGGTTGGTTTTGCATGCAAGCCCTCGTAGTTTTATACAAAATTACGCATAGGTCCTCGGTCTTTCACAAATAAGCCCCTCGAACTTTTGAAAACTTGCCAGCAGGTCCCTAATACTTAGAAAACCCGTATCTTCTCCGTTTTAGCTCCGATTCGACCCGTTCAAGTTGCGTTAGATTCGTATAAACCCAAACTACTCGTTAGTACTCATATTTACTATGTCACGTGTTTCTAAATTTTATTTAAATATTAATTTGACTAAAGAATATTTAAATATGTTTTCTATTCTAAAATATAATTAAGATTTATACTCGGCTTTTAAATGCTAAAATAAATTTGATTAATATTTATTCAATTAGATTTATAAATAAAAGTCGACTAGGTTATATCTCGGTTTTTCATAAATCAATCTTAATTTGATTAATGTTTACTTAAACAATCTTTTCTAATTAAAAGCTACTTAGAGTTAAACTTCGAGTTTTCATGAATAATTATCAATATTGATTAATATCAACATGAATATGTTTTTAGTATAATATCAATGGAATATCTTATTAGATGCTCCATATATTCTTATTACTTAAATTTAAATGTTTAATTGTATAAATTCTACATAAACATTTATAAATAAAATATAATTATTTTATTCCCGGCTTTTACAAATTTAAATAAAATTTGAATTAATACCAACATCAGGTGTTTCTCTGAAATATCTTTTATATTATTTATTCAATTAAAATAAATTAAGCTTATAGTCTTTTATTTTCTTTTATAATCCTAATCTTCCGATAGATGAATCTTCTCAACCGTTAATCCGTTTTCAGCGATTCTTGCGCTCACGTGACCGTAGCCTCGAGCCACATCCTTTAGCGCGCTCTTTTAAAGCTTTTATTTTGATTGGTGTACTGTTCTTAGTTGTTTATTATTTGCTTGCTTGTTTAGCTGCATCCTGTGCTCGATGGTTGCTGCAAGTAGAGGAACGTCATCGAGGGATTTCAAGCAGAAGAGTTTGAAGATCAAGATTTGAAGACTATGAGTAATTATAACAGATTTGAGGCAAGTTATAACACGAACAATCCTTGCTACCTAAACCCACTTTTTATATTCACATACTTTCATATGCATGTGTCTAAATTGATGTCCCATTAAGGTTGTACCTAGTTTTGTATATCCTGAACCTTGATAACCTTGGGCTAATGCATATGGGTAGAATCTTTTGCTATGCGCAGCTACTGTCACTATTCTTTAATTGTTAATCCTGACTTAATGGTTCACTTTAACATTTATGATAAAACATGCTTTTTAGCAACTTGGTTTAGGGAGCTAGAGCATGTGCTGTGTGCTTTGCTCTAGTGTCTCTCCGTAAGGTCCGGTTCTTAAAGCGGCAACCCAGGAGCCTGTCGCCACCGCTAGAACTATTATGGCTCTGGTCTTGGTCGAGTAACTTGTACGTCTCTAGCTTGCCAGTGGTTACTGACGGGCCGACGGCGTTGTGGGAGGCAAGGTACGGGGTGTTTCCGGATTCCACCGAGGGCGGGTGATCCGTCGGCTTTGTCTCATTAGGCACAGTCCCGTGTTGGGAGTCCCTGCGATGGGGAACTCCACACGTTGCGCATGGATGGGTGTGATGCCCGCGCTCTGGACGCCATCGACCCCCCCTATGGTGTGACTCCGTAGGCGTACGTCGATCTCGGTGCCTATGGTCTCACCGCCTTGTATTACCGCAGCGGCCACTGTCTTGTTAGGGTGTCTTGTGAAAAACCTCGTAGCGTCCCTATGCAATCACACCTCGGAAGTGTTGATGTGCGTGGTTGGGTGCAAAGTTCCTTTGAACTTTTACGCGACTGGTGGGTAAAGGGCGAAACCTCTGCAGAGTGTAAAATCTATCATGATAGCCTTGCTCAGGGTCACGAGCGGCCTGGATCCTTTTTTATTAGAAGATGATGTTTATTTATGCTTAATGTCTCCCATACTTTATTAATCGGGTTGTAACCGGGAACTTCATTCACTTATAGTAACTTGGTTAATGCTAAAATGAATCCACTAAAAGTGCTAATGCAGTTCAGCCGTGTCAAGCCTTCTTTTAAGCCTTCATACGTCGTGCTATACTTGCTAAGTAAATGTTTTACTTACACTTGCCATTATTCAACAAAATCCCGGATGGGTAACAGATGAATCAGAAGTGAGTCTGCTGCTACTGAGTTTTCTGAAGATCTTTTGTACTTCTGAGCTGTGGTCAACCAGTCGGTGTCCCTGTGGACTTGAGGCTCTACCTGTCAAGAGAGTTAATACATAGACTTCCGCTGTGCTTTATTTAGGTAAACTCTGATCTAAAATGTTTTATTCAAGCATATGTACTCTGATTTTCCATATTTGTAAGCTATATGTGTTCTGTGGACTTCCTGGGCACACATATGGCAGCATTCGGGTTTATGTGAAAACCCGGGTGTGATAGATGGTGATGCCCGATAAACGGGATTGTTGTGTTGCGTGGTAGGGATCGACTTTGTGCGATATTGTAACACCCTAAAATTCATCACAATTAAATTGTAGCAACTCCTGAATTTTTCTAGTATTTATTAAGGCTTAAATAAATTTTCTATGGTTTAATTGGAATTTCTAGCCTTTTATCAATTTAAATATCATATTAAATAATTTTAGTCAAAATAAGTTGTTGATGCATTCATGATGTTGCATTTGTCTTTTGCTTGTTGTTCAATTAAGTTG
Source organism: Echinochloa phyllopogon (assembly GCA_033239725.1). Lineage (NCBI taxonomy): Eukaryota > Viridiplantae > Streptophyta > Magnoliopsida > Poales > Poaceae > Echinochloa > Echinochloa phyllopogon. The sequence goes on from BTCW01000012.1 coordinate 23,622,117, forward strand.
GAATTTAAATTCTGTTTAAATTCGAATTTAATTTAAATTTGTTTGGTGTTTAGAATAGTTGTTGTGTGTCGAGTTCGCTTTTGCCCCTCCAATTCTTGGCAGGTCCATGTTTGCTCCCTCAACTCTTTTCTCTCGGACAGCCGGCCTGCTTCCCTTCCCGGCCCAAGCCTTCACTTCGGCCCATCTCCTCGCACTGGCCCGTTCCCTCTTCTCTCCCTCTCGTCAGTCGCTAACAGGCGGGTCCCGCCGGTCGGGGCCGTCTTCTCCGCGACGAATTCGAACTCGAGTCCGACTCGAGCCGCGTCCGGTGTCGGGCACGGACGCCAAGGGTGGGCCAGCCCCCTCTTATCCGTGCGCCGATGCTCATCGACTGCCTCGCTCTCCTCGCGCGTCGCCAACCGAACCCGCAAACCCTAGCCGCATGTTTGCGCCGCCGCCGAGTCGAGCTCCGGCCGCCGCCGTCGATCTCTCTCTCTCTCTATTCTTCTAGGACAATTGTTACAATCTTAGAGTCTGCATACCTGTCCTTTTGCTGCACGCCGGCTTCATCTTCAGTTCATGTTATTAACAAGATCAGAGACAATCAGCTAATTTTCCTTCCCACCGTGAGAGCAAAGAATGAGCTGCCTCTTTGGTCTTTTTATCTTCATATTATTTTAGTCCCTAATTAATCAGCAGGCATCAATTATACGCCACCCATGTAAACATCAAGCAATATTATTATAAGCTACTGGTCCACATGCCAGTCTAAGTTCGAGTTGGAGTCGAACGCTGACCCAGAACAAACGCCCGTGCTCAGGGTGAGCCCAAGCCTGACGCTATGCTGCCGGCCTATAAATAGATGTGCACCAAATCTTATTCTCCGATTTGCAACTAATATCTTTGCCCCGTCCTCCTCCGTAGTGCGCAGCTCTCGGGTGCCCTAGTTGGTGCCCTGCGCACCAGTCCTTCGTCCGAGCAGCCGCCGCCTGGTCTGCCTTCTTCGTCGCTGCAGGCGAGCACCGCCACACCACCTCGAGCGCGCACCTCCACGTCTTCCCAAATCTCATCTGCTGGGGCACAACATCGAACCATCGCTAGGGAATTTCGGCACACAATGCAAGATTGGTCTGCAGTCTCCGGCCGTCACATTGGGTCACAGGACATCGTGTTCGCCGTCGTCGTTCATCAGATGCCCTAGGTGAGATATCAATATATCATCATGTTTCTCCTTCAGTTCTGTTTCTATATTTGTATCTCAACCGTGTCCCAAGTTTTCAGCCCGCCGGCCATCCTGATGCCTCTCTTCCTTGTTTTGCTAGCCTACGTATAATTGTTTCAGTTTGCCGCCACGCGATAGATCGCTTGACCATCTGGTCCAACTCCGGCAACTGCTCCGCTTCACGTCTGCCTTCGTTGCATCTCGCCGACGCAAGAGCCTGACCACCGGTCACAAGCACACAGCGCGCTGCCGCCGGCGAGACATCCAGGCCAATTACATCTCGGTCCCCTAAGTTATCTGAAGTCGGACTCGTGTTCAAGCTGCATCCGCATCCAATCTGACGCGTACGAGGCATCAACAATGCAGCGTGGTGTGCAACATATAAAATCATCCCGCCGCCGCCGTCATCTCGACGCCTGCCGCCACCAATGTTTGATAATATCCAACGACGAGCCCTAGTTTCTGCTGACCGTCAGGAGCATAACAGCGACACAAGGAGGCCGTCTGTCTGCGACAACGTCATCGTTGATCTGCTGCCGGAGCACGCCGTCCACTTGAAGATCGGATCCTCCCCAACGTACAACTCTGTTGTGTTTTTTCTCTATTGGTGACTTGATCCAGGGGCCCCAGCTTCTGCCGTGTGCTGCTGCTTGCTGACGTACGCCTTGTTGTTCCGGCGAGCCATCTACTGAGCCGCTGCCTCCTGTCTCTCTGCTACTGCAACGGCAAGCCATAAACCCATAGGGAGCAAGATCACTGCCGGCGAAGGAAGAAGCCATGTACGTACAGATGCATGCATGTGATGACATCATGCGTATACAATAAATTAGCTTTTACATTAGAGCAAAACAATTACGTTAGTTGTGTACTCGTCCCAGAATATTCAAGTTTCAGAAACCTTGTGGCCATTCCTATCTTTGATCAATAGACCAATCAACTATTTTCATGTAATCCAATCCTTGCACAATATTTAATTAATCCATCGTTTTCTTGATTGTTGTGTCATGCTCATGTCACTCCGGCTCAGCAACTCTTAATTCCCCTTTCATTCTAAATTTCCGAAATATCTATACCCATGAATTTGTTTAGTTCATATCTTTCTCGTTTTAACTCCGATTTTAGCGATTCTCGCGCTCACGCGTTCGTGGTAACGCGTAGAATAGTTTTGTGCTATTGTTTACTTCTGTTGGAATTGTTTGGTGTACTGTTTCTTATTTATTGTATTGTTTTCTTGTATGTGTATGTGTGATGCGTATAGGAAACACGTCGTTCGAGGAAGTGTTTGAAGAACCAGCTGTTGAAGAGTTTGAGTAGCAGCAGGGTTGGGAAGAAGGCAAGTATTCCTTGATCATGCCTGTTATACCTAAATGACATGCATTTTAATTACACTGTTTATTTATTGCTTGCATTAATATTGCTGGGTCCCATTAAGGATTTCCTAGTCTGTTTTACCATACCTTTCAGCTGGGTTATATAACTAATTTTGACTGGTAGATGATGCTTAGTTGCTCAACTGGGATTGGTCTAATGAAACCCCTACTCTATGTTCCATTATTATCTTTTAATTAAATAATGACAAGATCACATCTTTTAATTGGAACATGGAGCGACCCCCCAGGAAAACAGTGCAACCATAAGTGCTATGTGGCTCTGGCTTTGACTGACTAATTAGGTATCCTAGTTTGGGATAGTTTTACCCGAAAGGGGCAAGAGGTGCGGCGGTTGACGAGGTATAGCCCGGTCCTCTTGAGCGGTAGGCTTTGCTAAGATACGCGACTCACTAGGGAGGGTTATGCTTTGCTCCTGAACCGGAAGCCTTAGCGAACTGTCACTTATTAGAGTATCTTTGTAAAGGTCTCATAGTGAAACCCAGTATTCGGTCCACGTGGTGTGGGAAGGGTACATGCTTTCGGGCAATGGGAATCACGGCTTATGGTGAATGTGTACAACCTCTGCAGAGTGTAAAACTGTATAACAGCCGGGCTCACGGTCATGAGCGGCCTGGACCCTCACATGATTAATCTATCAGACTATGATCTAAATTGTGGTTACCTGAATTTGGTGGGTTTATGTTATCATTTAATTGTGGTTGGTATATACTTATATTTGCTAGTAAATAGATGCTTAATAAAATTTGACAAACTAAAAGTGCTTAATGCAGCTATCCTTTCAGCCTTCCACTCTATAAAGCCTAGCATGCCATTTATTTTTATACTTTGATGAGTACGACATGTGCTCACGCTTGTTTATTTATATTGCATCGACCACACTCGGACTGCTGCTCAGATTGGGAGAATTTTGAGGATTTTACTACTGACTTTGAGGAATTCTAGGCGAGTCATTCAGTCAACTGTCTGTGGAGATGGAGTTATTTCGTTTCGTTTAGTTAAACATTTATTTAAGTCTTCAGCTATGACATTTGTGTCAACTCTGAGATTGTAATAAATATACTTTAATACTCTTTCGTATGCATGATTATGGATATTCACTTGTGACGTCTACCATATGTGTGTAAACTTGATCCTGGCGCACATATGAGATGCATCTGGTTTTATTCCTAAAACCGGGTGTGACAGATATCTATGTAACAAGAGATCATCAGGACCAAAGCAAGGATGAAGAAAGATCATAGAAGAAGTTTGAAGCTTAGCCTTTTTAGCTTGCTTTTTTTTAGTCTTCTTTTCTTGTCTTTTGTGTTCCTCATTTTTTTAGATTGGAGTCTAAGTACTTGTGTATCTCCTGACTATATGGTCAGAATAGCTTATCTATGGTTGTAGACATTCACATGTGAATGTTAAAGACCGCAATTTTTTTCTTAATCTAAAAAAAGTCAAGCTTGGCGTGAGTACGGAGGATGGGACCTAGGCGCGTCCCCTCGCGATGGCGCCTCTAGCGGCCACCTGCGACGTCCCGACTGGTGCTGCCGCCGCCTGCTATACCACCCTTGCTGGCCGTTGGCTCCTTCATCGTTGCTTTCAAACTCGCCTCTCGACAGCTCAGCTTGGTGGTTTAATTTGTTCCTCCTCTGGCTCCTCTGCTCCTCCATCGCGTGCAGCGGCGCAGCCGTGGCTGAGAGGGGAAGCATGCGGATGCCACTGGCCGCCCTAATCTATGATGTTTTCTTCTCTCTAAACTCACTTGTGTACTAAAATGTGTGCCCTATTTTTACTGAGAATCATTTGTGTCTAAATTTCAGATCAAGACTTGCAATCATCAGTACTGCAAAATGAAGAGTAGATTTTTGACATATTATTTCACTCGTGTTCCTATCACAAAAAAAGAAACCTAACAGATATGATCCTAAAAATGCTACTAATACTTCCGAAAAATATATGGAGAGAATCTGGATAGTTCCTAAGGCTAAGGACAGTGCACAGATATACGCACTTGATTATGTAGACAAATTCCTAGTTAACATTATCGATATGAACCGTACTTTGTACCTCACGAGGCATGCATGCGTGCAGGGGCCTAAGTGTTGTAGTGATTATTATGTTTTGTACTTACTAGTAATTACGAGACTTGATCTATGCTATCTATGTAAACTTATTAATAGTTTGTAATACATCGAAGATCTTAACACTAAATTTATATTGGTTTCACACATTTTCACCTCCATCGAGAACTATATAAATGAACATAGACCAACGTAAAAGAAATGACAAACTTAGGTCATATTTGACACAACTCCAACTCCAGAAAATCCATGAACTTTTTGGAGTTGGGTACGAGGAGCTCCCGAAAAGAGTTGGAGATTAGATTACATAAAGAGTATTGAGATAAATCATTTTGTTTATAACTTGTACTAAATATTAATATTTAAATTATATTAATTTAGCATAGAAAGTGTAAATCTGAACTGGAGTTTGGAGCTGGAGCTATGTCAAACAGGCTCTTAATATCAGGACTGACTTTCCGGTACGAATTCAATAAAAGTTAAAACAAAAAACAAAAGAAATATTGAGAAAACAAAAAAGAAAGAAAAAAGAACCATTTAGTACCGGTTAACCAATCAGTACCAAACTGACGCCCGCAACAGCAACGTAGCGAGAAGTTTAGTACCGCCTAGTGTTAATAACTTGTTGTATTTAGTACAAGTTGAGCTGTGTCCGGTCGAATACGTGGTACCCATCGGAAAACGAATACTAACCGGGGTTTCTTAACCTCTAGTAATATTCAGTTTTCTAGCAGTAAAAAGATACAAAATACAATTTAATTTATTCTAAAAAATACAATTTAATTTATTCTAAAAAAATACAATTTAATTTATTGCTCAACACATGCAGAAACGGGAACCATAAGTGGAAACCAATGTTTCAGACTTCGTACTGTTCCGCTTCCGTCGAGCTGCACACACGTACGTGCTTGACTGCATCCGTTTTATTTTACAATTTACATACATTAAGCTAAACACAAGTAGATCAAAGAGGTAACGTTGCTTCTCTCCACGCATGCTTTATTTACTTAATCTGGAAACCTCCACTCTGAGGTCTGAGCAACAACATACGGACGCAGTGGATCTGAAACTGTTTATTTATGACCAAAACCAAAGCAAGTAACTTTGGCCGGCACGCCGTCGATACGGCCGTGCCCGGCGCGACGACGCTGGCCGGGGCCCCGGGAGGAACGCGCTTACTCGGTAGATTGGAATCCGTCGCTGATCGCCTTCTTCAGCGCCTTCGCTTCACACCACTTCTGGTCGATAAATTTGATGCATTGGCAGCCAAAACGGTCAGAGCACCAGCAGCCTGAACCGCCGGAGCAGAAGCTGGGACAAGAAGTAAAGGTGTCGTCGCACTCGCAGCCACTATTCAAGGAACACATGCACTCCTTGCAGACCTCGTTCGGCGGCTCCGGTTCCTCCCCTGCATATGCTGCATTTCAGGAGATGAATCAATGGGCAGATGGATCAGCTAGCGTGTATATGTGTGGGATAGCATCATGCTCTGATGCTGCCCATGCCACCACACGTACGCGTGCAATGTTTGTACACTATCTACCTCCTTGGACGAGACTGGGCAAGTCAATGGAGCTCCGTGCAGAGGACTGGCCGGCGAAGAAGGCCAAGGCCAGGATCGTAGCAAGTGCACTGCCCTTGACGCCCATGTCTGCTCGATCTCTCCGGTGAGCTATTTGCTTCGATCAGTGCTTGTCTGCCTGAACGGTGTGCGTGCTCCCCGGCCGCTCACCTTGCTCCGCCAGGACCTTCTCCCTATTTATAGGATAGTTTCAACCATGGGAAATTCTTGATTTACCAATTACAAGTAGTACTCCTGCCATGCTGCTTGTGTTTTGATCCCTCAACAACATCCACACATTTGCACACGTGGACCTTAAATATCTTCCTTATCCCTTTCCCACTCTCGCCCACCACCACCTGCCATCCTGTTCCCCAGTCACTAGTCTCCCGATCATTGCCGTCTATTTGTCCTTTTTTTCGTTTAATCTTGTGTTAAGAGTCTCCAAGCTAATATGATTGTCTATATTAAGGTGGTGTTTGGATCCGGTGCTAAAGTTTAGCGCTTTAAATAAGTGATAATTAGATGCATTAAACATAAACTAATTATAAAACTAATTACATAACCCAGGTCTATTTTGCGAGACGAACCTAACAAGCCTAATTTTGCTATAATTAATACATAATTATCATACGTTTACTGTAGCATTACATTGTCTAATCATGGTGTAATTAGGCTTAATAGATTCGTCTCGTAAATTACTCCTCGTTTATGTAATGAGTTTTTAAATTAATCTATATTTAATACTTATAATTAACATATTTATATCCGATGTGACGGCGCTAAAGTTTAGCGCGTGGGAGACAAACTGGATCCACCCTAACTAAAGTTTAGCTAGCTAATTTGTAGTGGTTTATTTTAGCTAGCTAAAGAGTACCTACCTAAACTTTAGCTGGGGGTGTTTGGATCCATCATCTAATTGAATTAATTGGACTATCCTAACCTTCATTAATTATGGACAGAATCATGTGACGGTGGGAAATTTTCATAATCATGTGGGGTATTTGGGTCTTTACACTTGTTTAGCTACGTTTAGCTAGGCTCAAACAGCTAAAAGATTCGTGTACCTTTTGACATGCAACTAAAGTTTAGCTGAGTTTTAGCTGCTCCTGTTTGGATCCCTAGCAGCTAAACTTTAGCCGGTCAGGATCCCTAGCAGCTAAACTTTAGCCGGTGGATCCAAATAGGGCCTAAAAACTTTCTCATGCGGTAGTAGAAAAAACACAACCTCCACCAATAATTAATTAATTAATAGACAATACACTGTTGTGCACGTATTGCGACACCTAACACTTAACATGTAAACTTCATATGGATTTTAGTATGGTCTAGACAGGATGCTGTCTATTATGTTACGCAGCTATAGAAATTTATCTCCTCTGTTTGATCCCAATAAGTTCATCTGGGTTTGGCCTAAATTGTGTTTACATTTGAATATCAATATCTAAAAATTTAAATTGTTTGACAACACAAAATTGCATAACTAGATTTATTATGAAAAATACTTTTATAATATCTATCTTATTTAAGATAATATGTTTTTTATTTATAATGCTAAGTCGAAGCTCTACGTTACAGACGATGTTGGTATCCTAATAAACCCGTATTTCAGATGGTAGGAGAAAATATAATAGGGGATGATATTCATAGCTCGCATTATAAGTGTAGCCATGTGCCCGTGTCCTCTAATCTCTGTTCGCGGCTGATGGATACGAAGGATAGACAAGATGTTCATAAGCCAACCACCCACCAGGATGACACATTGACACCTAGCTAGGAGAATCATTGCGACACACACATGGATTGATAGTAACTTGCTAGGGGAATCGTCACGAAGGAGCTAGTTAACCTCTTATTATGTAAATTTTATTATATTGGAAATGGTATCATTTTTTAAAATATTTTTTATTGTTATTGCTACAAAACATTATAGTATAAGAGAACTTAAGGGTCAAAAAAATATTTTTGAAGAGCGTCTCGAGTCAAAATATGCCTTATATTTTACAAATGCCGAGTATAGCATTTGTAGCGGTTGGTAATTACTTTCTCTATGGGAAATAGTAGCCTTTATTCTTCGTTGCACATAGAAAAGAAACTACTAAAGATAACTAAAATACCTCTCGTTGTTATTACTACCTCCGGTTTCGTATAGATGATAGTAAAATACTATATTGAATGAGTCCATATAAGCATGCAAAGCTAGAGGTGAAGAAGCTATTAGGTGTATAGGGAAGAGAATACAATTTTCACTAGGTATGAAATAAGACTTGTATTGGTATACAAAGCATACCTTGTATATTTTTAAAACGAAAGAAGTATCATTTTGCTAGATTGTTGGCTACAGGCGAGTGTTGAAGGCTGTTTAAATCTGTACATGTTCTTTTAGAGTGAGGAGTTTAAATATACTAGCAAATATGTCCGCGCGTGTCCGCGCGACACGCGCGTGCTACCTTCGTTATGTCGGCGATCACGGCACTGCTGTTTTGACGATGAAGAGTTCTGGGTTCATACTTCATAGGGATGTCATTTTTTGTTCCTGTATATTTTGACGATAAGTAGTCCTGGGTTCGGACTGTTTTGTCAAGCGTGTTTGACGAGCCTGTTAGATTAGGGTCGTAGGGGATACTTGACGAGCCTGTTAGATTAGGGTCGTAGGAGATAATGTTTCGATGACTTACATACGGTACGAGTGACGACCAGAATTTTGAACAACCAAATTCATATGTCTTATTATAAGTTGCGATTAGCTACATACCGAGTGGCTGCAACTTCTCCACGCCGCCCTTTTCTTGATCTAGTACGCGAGAATATATAAACCAATTCAGTGGGGAGAGAACAAACCAAGGCCCAAGGTTACTGGAGTCCTCCACGGAGTTATGTTTATACCGGTTTAGGTAACTTGAGATCAGGTCGCAGTGGATTCGAGAAGCAACAGCGAGAAATGACACGATCGGACTCCGATCGGTGTAAGCAGAGGGCGTATTGGTTTTTTCTCGACTCCAATTCAACCTAGGTGGGGTCGTTTTAGACTATTTGGTTGGTGGTACGTGGGGTGGGTAAAAAAATTTATGGTGAGAAAAGTAATGTCAAAACGGCAAAAACTCTCGAAACATCGTTTTGTTCTCGTTTGTGAAAACTTTTCACGTCTCTTCCTCCATTAGATCTGACATGTAGGTACTCTGTGAGGGTGAGTAGAAATACTCTGTGAGGGGTGGTTAAAAATTATTTGATGAGAAGTGTTTATAAAAGAACTGGATTCTTATTTAAATCTATATATGTAATAGCTTAGAAAATATGGCTCGTCATTGCTGCATCCGCTCCATGGCTAGGCCTGCTAATGGGCTAAGACCCGCTCCCAAACCCACCCCGCCCCATTTCTAGGTAGTTGTATGTGTCAATCCAACCCTATCCAAAAATCTAGCTAATAAACCCGCCCCACCCCGCTCAATGAGATGCATTTGGACCTTAATATCAACACCCATGGAGTACCCATGGGTCTTAGTTTTAGGGTCCGACTTCTGATGTGGGGCCCACCTATATGTCTAGTCACGCTACTTTGCACAAAGTTGATGCTTATCATAGAGTCATCTCCAATAAATTTCGGTCAATTTTTTAAAAATTTATAGTGTGAACGCGAGGTTTTAGTTTTAGGGTACGACTCTTGATGTGGGGTCCACCTGTAGGTCTAGTCACGCTACTTCGCACAAAGTTGCTGCTTATCATACCAAGTCATCTCCAACAAATTTGGGTCAATTTTGTTAAAATTTTAAAATGTGAACGCGGGGTTTTAATTTTAGGGTCCGACTTCTGATGTGGGGCCACCTGTAGGTCTAGCCACGTTAATTTGCACAAAGTTGTTGCTTATCATACTGAGTCATCTCCAACAAATTTTAATCATTTTATTTTAAAAAAAATTATAGTATGAATGTGTGGTTTTAATTTTAAGGTCCGACTCAAGACGTGGGACCCACTTGTAGATCTAGTCATATAGTACATGTAAACTCTATTGAGGAAATGACCCATTTTAACCCATTCCAACCCGCACCGACCAACATTTACACTACACTCCCCTAGTTGATACAACCCATTTTAACCCATCCAAACGCAACCCATATCAAAACGCAACACATAAAACTCACAATAACCCGGCCCATTAGCAGGCCTATCAATGGCCCAGAGATTCAGCCCATTGCGGCCCAATACTGCTGCTAGGGTGGGCCTCGCGGCCGGGCTGCCACCGGCCACCAAAAACTGTCGCCAAAACTCGTCCATCAGGCCGAGAACCCATCCTTGACTAGTTTTCTGTCTAATTCGTCGGTTTTGATTGCGTTGATAAACCAGAGCATAGTAGATTGGTTGAGTAAATGTACACCGACAATGTTAGTTGCGGTGCAATAAAAAAAACGCATCTGAATTCATTCGAATTCTCTGGGTGTGGAGCTGAAAAAAAGCTAGCCAGAGAATAACTCCTGACGCTGATAAAAGATAATAAAAACGCCAGGGAAGCAATGTTATTTCATAAAGCACGTCCATTAGCTGTTATTTTTATTTCTCTCCTCCTTTTGAGAAGATACGACCAGATGGCGCACGTCCTCTGCTCCTCAGTCCTCTCAGAAGAACAAGATATCTATCTACTCGGGAAGTTGGGATTAATTTGTCACCTGATCTGAACACCCTACCCTGCACGTACTGAAGATATCTTGGACGCCTGAAGAAGTTCGTTACTCGTGCTGTTACATCACTTTTCCTTCCTTTTGACGCATCAGGGAAAGGTGCATACATTGTCGGCAGAGGCAGCAGAAAACCTTGAGCTACCAACGCAACACCCACGGGATTCCGGAGCCGTATTGTTCCCGACACACTCCACTGGAGCTCAAAAGAAAGATATCGACGGCACGCAGGTCCTGATATGAGGTCTCGACGCCGCCTGACTTCCCAAGCATTGAAGCATATCAGGTTTCCCAAGGGATTCTTTTTCTCCCGGCCTGAATCCAGTTAGTTGAGACGACCACATCAGTGGATCCAAACTATCCAACAATATCATCCACCTGATCAGCTGCAGCTGTCACCTGTCAGGCCAAAGAAATACTGTTCCCAAAAAAAAAGGCCAAAGAAATACTCCTACCAGAATGCTGACGCAGCACAAACTAATAGGTAATGCCACCAGCAGATGATCTGGCCGGTGTGAAGTGTGAACTGCTGTCTGACCGGCATCTTCAGTCTTCCACACGATCACATAAACAAACCGCCCCGCGCTAGTTTATCCCGGTCAACTTGCAATCATGCGCCCATGCTTCAGTTCCAGCCACACGAGCTGCAGGGATTATCTTTCTCTAATCAGCTCCGGTACGCGAGAGTGCTTCACAAGTCATCGTCTTCGTCTAGATGGGCGCAGCAGATCGACTTGTCTTGCCCCGGCCAGAGTCGGCTGGAGTGACGCGAGATCGACCGGGATTATTCTTCCGTGCTGGCGCTGGGATTTCCAACGGATTACGCCACCGGGAAGCCGAAAACGCGCGTGGATTAAGAATTCTGCTGGATAGCCAATCATGGTCGGGGCTGTCAGATGCGGCTTTTTTGGCTTCCTTTTCTTTTGTAGTAGGTAAGCCGTATGCTTCCAAGAGTTGAATTCAGAAAAGATATCCTCGCACTGAAACTCCCACCACGTCGCTGTCCACTTGTAAAACTCGCCTTCTAAGACTGAACATCCCTTGCGTTCAAGTCTCCTTCCCATGCTGTAATTCTACCGCGCAAAGCCATCCACTTAAATTTTCGAGATGAAATTACTCGCTTTTGCAATTGCAAAGAAAATTATTGACTTGATAGATTAGACGTGATAAAAGTGGGCAATTTTAGTAGCTACTCCAGCCAAAAGCTTAAACTTGATTAAGAAAATGGGGGTGATAATACCTCAAAACTCCATCAGGTTTGTTATATTTTTATTCTGATTGTGGCCATTTTGGCAAAAGCTTAATGGTCTGTGGAAAGATCGAAATCGTGCACTCTTAGGTGGTGTTTGGATCCAGGTGCTAAAGTTTAGCGTTTTAAATAAGTGATAATTAGATGTATTAAACATAAACTAATTATAAAATTAATTACATAAGTCATGTATATTCATGAGACAAACCTAACAAGCCTAATTTCGCTATAATTAATACATAATTACCATACGTTTACCATAGCATTACATTATCTAATCATGGTGTAATTAAGCTTAATAGATTCGTCTCGTAAATTACTCTACGTTTATGTAATGTGTTTTTAAATTAATCTATATTTAATACTATTAATTAACATATTTATATCCGATGTGACGGCGCTAAAGTTTAGCGCGTAGGAAACAAACAGGACCTTAGACTAAAAACCAAGAAGGCACATTTGAGTGCCTTGACATGACACATTCAAGTTAGAGTTACTCTCAAGCTGTCAGGGAACGATAATTACTATCAGTACCATCCTAGTAGCAACAGTTAGATCCTTGACAAGCACCCCATTTGGTCTCTATCCGCTTCAAGTGTCCAAATCATTCTTCTATGTCTCCCTTTTTAAGCTCGCCCTCCCCTCCTTAGCCGCCCAGCGAGGAAACCTCTCCCAAGTGTCGTTACCACTTCTCCTTCCTTCATCCTCTTCCTCTCTTCCAGTTCCAGCCTCCTGAGCTTCTCTCCATCAGGTTATCGGCCATGGAAGGCCTCATCCCGTTCATCTACAGGGCCGTCGTGCAGTACAGGAAGGAAGGGCAGGTCTCCTTCACCGACCTCATCTTCGACGAGCCGTCGCCGACGTCTTACTTCCGCCTCCCTGGCGACTCCGCCCGGTACCAGATGACGGCGAACGATCTGTTCGCCCGGACGGATGTGGACTCCGGTTCTGCCACCGCTATGCGGCGGTCTCCGGTGAGGTGCCCGATGCAGCGCCGGCGTGCCCTGGGCCGTGAATCGTGATCATGGAAGTGCATGATGCTGGAACTGGGAGCCAAGAAACGAAAAGCAAGCCAAAAGGCATGTTCCTTGCAAGTAAGTGGAGGTAGGTAGGTAGCGAGTGAAAAATATGAGTGTGTATGCGTATGATGATGCTGAGCAACTGTGAATATTAACCTAAGTTGCCGTGGTGTAAGTGTACATAATCTTTCTCCGTTTTAATTAGCTTATTAGTGTGATCTGCTATGCAATATGCATGGGTGCAGATCCTCCCAAGGAGGCTTTGCACCTTAGACTGGAGTGAGAATTGTGTATTATCCGTTGGAATTAAATGCCACGCAAATGATGGGATGTATGAAAAATTCATGCGTTCCAAACTTGTGGCACGTATATTTATACATGTTGCCTTACATGTTCTAGACTTGAGCAAAAACTTAGACGCGTGGATGCATACCAAGTGGCTATTATATTGTCAGAACTCGAGGGGTTCATCTAGTTTGTTCACGATAAATGAGAAAATGATTCGGCCTAGTTCTACAGTAGGATTAGTTCGTTCTCCTATTGTAAAAGGATGCTTTAGCACCCTCTCCGTGACTCCGTCAATCGACTAAGATATTTCAAAGAATCCCGGAAATTTTGTTTCAGTAACTTGTGTCACAAAGTGCTAAGATTTCAAGAAATACTTCGAACGATAGAAAGTAGAGGCAATTCAGAATTTAGGGACAGTGCAGAGAGAATTGATGTTCTTCATGCAAGCAATACACATCTCCAACGAACGAAACTCGGCAGAAAATTGTTCATCTCGTCGCTCCACGTCACGGTGACATTGCAGCCGTCCGAGAAAGTCCCATTTGGAAGTCTTGGCCGTCGGATCTGCTAAGGACGGCAATCCCTGTTCCAAACATTACCCGACGGGAGCTAGAGTCCTCCAGAAGCCTCGCAAGTCCACGTCGGCGACAGCGTTGTCCGCTCTGCCTCATCGCCGTCGCGGGTGCCGGGTGGTGATCTCTTCTTCCCCGCACACATACGTAACCGACAAAACAGTAGCTGCGCCGGCTTGGCCATCCGCTTTGCCACCGCACCGAGCGAGGCCACCATCTCGACGAGAGGATCAGGCAAAGCGATGTGAGGGGAACACGGATGTAGAGGAAGCTAAGGCCCTCCGGCCTCCAGTTCTCACTGCCCCTTCCGCTTCCTGATCACATGGTGGCGGAAGCCCGAATCGCGCATGAAAACGTCGGTGCACAGCCATAGCATGGCCAACGTTGAGATGACCGCAATACAGCAGCAGAAACGCTGGCTGCCTTTTGGCCCTGTCGTCGCCACCAGCATCGGTTGTATGGAGGAGGCGGTCCAGCTCCTTGGGGTTGAGGAGACGGTGGCTCTGTCCAAGGAGTGGGAGGCCAACGCAGTGCTCCTGACGTTGGGACATCGAACCCTTGCTAGCTGGTGGCCTTCACACACCAGCAACCCTTCACATGTATGCAAGTTGTTCTGATCTAAGTGCCACATCAAAGGTGGTCGATGCAATGCTTCAGAGGAACAAGGTACATGGCCATGCCTAGGTTGCTACAAAAGTTCAAATAAGGTTCTCAAGCAAGGTTTTATCCAATATCATATGCAAGATCAGACCTGATAAGATATAGCATGGCTTAAAGTTAAGAGGTGGTAAATTGCTTAGAGAACACAATTGGTTGTTCACATGCTGTAGTTTACATGCCTGTGATGTATATATGTGCACTTGGAAGACCAGTATAGGTTCTTCAGCTCAATTAGAAGGCAAACGATGCTGTAATTCCATCGCCAACTCCATTCTGTTATGGAAATATAGGTGGTCTGTCCGATAATTCCAGTGGTTTTGTATTTAAACACAAGAGAATTAAATAAATTATAATATATCAATGACCAGGTTTAATTTAAGGCTACAAATTGAACCAATTTAGCAGCTACCTCAATCATGAATTGCACTTACATTTTTTTAAACTTACTGCTGCATTTAAGGCAATCAATTGAAATTTAGGATTTCTTCCATTTTCTTTCTGCAGCTTATATGGGTACCATACATGATGACACATTTGGTAGTCGGACCTCTGTATCTCAAGGTGCAGGCTGAAGTCCTGTGCAAAAATATGATGGCAGGATCATTTCCACAGATGGTCCATGCAACAATCCAACAAAAACATGTTGCAAGTTGAGCCAGATAATAAGATAAATAAATTTAGCTGATACAATAAAAAAATCAGATAATTGTTCAGGTCACATGTGATCGCAAGATGATTGAAATTAGTGAAAGAAATAAAACAATTATCTCTAAAGAGAAACCTGGCAGGATTTTGTTTGACAAGTCCCTAAACTCTGATAGCATACTCAACGGTCAATTAATGCGCACGCATATGAACGGACTTGTTCCTTTTTTTCTAGTGTATTCCATTTTTCTTCTCTCCCCTTTCTCCTTTTTAGTTTTCTGTTTCCTGCTTCATTCACATAAAGATTAAATTTAGGTTATATCCATATAAAAGGTTAATTACCCTAAACAGAAATTTCCCCGAGCATTAAAAAGGTTAATTACCCTACTGATATTTATTCTTCTTTGTGCTAATAAAACTCGTTTTATGTATTACGTACTATATTGCAATCCTCCTTTTAGACAAACTTTATACATTATTATGCATATCAGTGCTTCAATACTTGTAAACTAAAATTTTTATTATCTTTGACTATGTAGTATGTAGTGCCCTCAAAGATTTCATGTGTTTAATTCTACTTCTGAACAAATACCGAGTTCTACGCTGGCCCAATCCAGTGTCCATCTATCCCATATATATACTTCATTTTTTTAGCACACCATATCTATCTATCTATCTCTATCTCTACCTCTCTCTCTCTATATATATATTATATTATTTTACTATAAGGATCCAGTTCTTTTGAAAACACTTTTCACCAAAATAATTCCTACCTACTCCTCACAGAGGACCCACATGTCAGGTCCAACGGTGAAAAATACATGGAAAGTTTTTCAAAAACGATGTTTCTAAAGAGTTTTTGCTGTTTTGGCATTACTTTTTTCACCGTACAATTTCCTTACCCATCCAATGTACCCATCAATCAAATAGTATAAAATAACCCCATAATAAAGAGTAAATTGCATCCATGATACAACAACTTGTCACGTAGTTGTAAATTAGTCTAAGAACTTCCAAAATACTCAATTTAGTACAATAACTTGACATGTGGGTGCAAATTAGTCCAACAACTTATACAATGCTCAAGTTGGTACGATAAGTTGACATGTGGGGTGCAAATTGGTCCAACAACTTATGAAATGCTCAATTTAGTGCAATAACTTGGCAAATAGGTGCATCTATAGTCCAAGCTTTACAACGGCGATAAGTATAGTAGATGGACATGTGAATACCTTTTGTCTATTATATTTATATAACTTATTTGTTCATCGGTCCAAATTCAATAAATTCTAGAATAACACTATTAATTAATATTATCGAAAGACTAAAGTACATAAGAGAGACTTTAAGATCTAAGGTTTGTTTTCGGCTTCTTCTCATGCATTCAACAATTATGTAGAAAACAATTTTGTTTATGTCCTTTTAGCTACTTTTCCATTACGAAACAAGTATTGGAGGCTTTAAAAATATTTATGCCAAGCTACTAAAGCACATATATCGGTTTCCTTTTGAAGCTGAAAAATACATACAATCAAATATGTAGAAAACAACAAGGACAAACTATTCAATATTGAATATGAAAATTAATATTCTTAATCAAAATTAAACCACTATATAAAAAATAATGAATTTGAAGACACAACGTTACTTCCCTATGCATAGAAAGTTCAAATCTTAGCCAAATACATTGCCATCGCGATGCGAACATCAATAGCAAATTAATACGTGAGCATACTATGTATTACAGTCCGATGTTAGGAAAAAACTTACGGTTGTCACGTTTGGACTATAGATGCACCAATTTACCAAGTTATTGCACTAAAATAAGCATTTTACAAGTTGTTGTACTAATTTGCTCTCACCTATCAAGTTATTGCACTAAACTGAACATTTTACGAGTTGTTGGACTAATTTGCACCCACCCATCAAGTTGTTGTATGGTGAGTACAATTTACTCCATAATAAAGGTAGACGCAACTACCGAAAACTCTCGATGATAATCGAATTGTAACGGTACACGTTTTGCATCTGTCGGTCAATCAAAAAAGAAAGATTCAGAGCCCAGTTCTTAAAAAGGGTCAAGTATGTCGTACTATGTATATCAATTTTGGGCATGGCGAGGACCTTTTCCCTTCTTCTAAACATTTGCCATTATTTTCTTTGCAACCAAGAGGAAAAGGTAACACCCGAACAGCCAAACATTTTGTTTTCCGTATACATGTACTCCCTCCGTATCACAATTAGATGACGTTTAAGACAACAACACGGTCTCCAAAGCATAACTTTAACTCATATTTTCTATAAAAAATATTTATTAGAAAGTTATATATGTATACTTTTATGAAAGTAATTTTCAAGACAAATCTATTGATATGATTTTCACATTTCTAAACTCAACGGCTTAAAAGTTATTCATGATTTATATTCCCAAGGTTTGACCCAAACCTTGTCCAAAATGTCATCTAATTGTGATGCGGAGGGAGTATTTGAGAACTTTACCTTCCCATATGAATGAACATTATAGATTTTTCTAGGAATTGTTAATGGGCCAAACTCATATAACATATTTTTTTAATCAAAAGACAGTATCTATAGAGAACAAAAACATTTAAAACATTCTTTATTAAGATTAGCAAGAACGCACGTGTGACACACACGTTTAATAGAAAATAAAATTGCATAATAGATAGTTGGTTGGATACCGTGTTGGTTACGAACTCGATAATTCCATACTATACAGGCGCACGAGAGAGGTGGAGAGTTTGACGAAAAAAGGGTTTGACATGTGGGGTCACTGGGAGGGGTAGTGTTTCAATGACTGGTGGATCCGTCGTTCGTCAAAAGTTTGACGAAAAAAGGCCTGATAGGTGGGGTCGCTAGGAGAGGTAATATTCCAATGACTTGTGGGTCCGTCGGTCATTAAAAATTTTGGATCTTTATAGTATAATAAAATATCTATCTATCCTCTATCTATACTATAAAGATCCAGTTCTTTTGAAAACACTTCTTACCAAAATAATTCCTACCCACCCCTAATAGAGGACCCCAACTGTCAGATCTAACGGTGGAAAAGACGTGAAAAGTTTTGACAGATGCGAAAAAAAATAATGTTTCTAGAGAGTTTTTACCGTTTTGGCATTACTTTTCTCATCATAGAATTTCTTTACCCATTCAATTGTGGGATATGGGTACCATTGGGCCCACTGTCAGAGGAGACTACGCCGGCCTGGGCCCACGCCTGACAAGGTTGAGGTCGGCCCACAAGGAATCCCCAACTTGATGAACAAGCTTGATGAAGACATGGCCGGCGGCGCGGCCGGATATTTCAGGATATCTTGTTGTAACCGACTCGGATATATTCCTTAATCGTAATCCGATAAGTTTAGATTCAAATCGACTTGTAAACCCTAGTCTGTCATCCTATATAAGGCGGCCTAGGGCAACCCCATGAGGGACAATCCTACATCTCATCCTGTAACCCTTTGCTCGTCCTTACTTCCTGAAGCTTGGCCGAGTTCCAGCAATACAAACACAACAACCTATACAGGACGTAGGGTGTTATACCTTCGGGTAGCCCGAACCTGTCTAAATCAGTGCCTCCTGTGTACCATCAAGCTACTCACTCAATGATTCCTCGCCTACAAATCAACCACTCGGGTACCCCCAGATGGATTGGCGGTCCTAAGGTCCGACAGTTGGCACGCCAGGTAGGGGTGATTGTTGAGCTTTTTCGATTCGAAAACCCGACTAGCTTGATGGCGGATCAATCTCGCGTCGTCTTCTCGCATGCGTGGAGGCGCGCCCTAAGAAAATCTCAGATCCAATCTGAGGACACGCCCAAACCCACTCAGTTTTCGGACCGCGGCGAGTTTTGGATCTCGCGGGACGACTGCGTCAACTCGGCCACGAATCGAACTAAGTATTTATTTATTTGTTTGTTTGTTTCGGGTCCCATAAATTATCATGTGCGTAGCTTTTTCTCCATGTCCATGTGACAGTTGCCGACATGCTCGATGCACGCTAGTGCCTTTTTTCACACAGTTCCGGCTATCATGTTATTTTCTTTACGTCTACATCTTCTCCTAACGGTTATTAAAAGTACTCGGGTAGCACACACTTTAATCTGTGAAACCTCGATCTTGTGTGCCGCCTACAACTAAGCCTCCGTGAGAGCATTGTAGTCATGGTAAGCCGTCCTCTCCGTGAGCAGTGGTCACCAAGACTAGGTGCTTAAACGTAATATGCTAACTGCCTGGGGAAATTAAACGGTCTGACAAGAACAGGACACACAAAGAGCTAATTTTGACGTCGATAAATCTCCTAGTTATTCTATATCACACTACATAATATTTGTTATGTTCCTTTACAGTTGAAGATTCGGCGACCGCTCCGCACGCTTCGGCCGACCTCACGTGCTCGGGGGCTGGCACGCGCGGCGACTTGACGTTCGTCCGTCGTGCGGCCGACCTCGCATTCTCGGGGGCTGGCACGTGCGGCGACTCGACGTTTGTCCCGTCACGCGGCCGACCTCGCATGCTCAGGGGCTGGCGTGCGCGGCGACTCAGCGTTCGTCCCGTCGGGCGACCGCGGCGACTCGGCGTTTTCTCGCGTCGCTCGGCCGACCTCGCATGCTCGGGGCTGGCACGGGCAATGACTCGGCGTTCCTCGCGTCGTTCGGCCAACCTCGCATGCTCGGGGGCTGGCACGCGCGGCGACTCGGCGTTACCTCGCATCGCTCAGCCGACCTCGCACGCTCGGGGCCTGGTGCGAGCGGCAACTCGGTGTTCGTCCTGTTGCGCGACCGACCTTGTATGTTCGGGGGCTGGCGCGCGCGGTAACTCGGCGTTACCTTGCGTTGCGCGGCCGACCTTTTTTATGACAATATATTGTCCGATTTTTCAGTCATAACCTTTTTTGGTGACAAACGTGTTTTCACCTCCTTTTTCGACAACATGTTGTCCGACTTCTATTTTGGAGCCTTGGCCCGCTTATACTAACCACGCTCGGGGCTACTCCATATAGAGTTCTCCTAATTGTCGTCCTCCATCCAATACTTATGAGTACTGGTCGACTCCTTCGTGGGAGTATTGGTCGACTCCTTCGTGGTACTCGGCGTCGCGTGGGGATGCTTCTTCTTTCTGGAGCACCGACCACCCTTGCACCGACCAAGTGTTGAAGCACCTTCACCAACTACGATGGCCCCGTTCCTTCACCAACAGTTCGTCACGCGTTTGAATGTTGCTCGGGGGCTTGTGGGATATGTGGGTACCCTAGGGCCCATCACCAAAAGGGGCGGCGGCCGGCCCAAAGAAGACCGAGTCCTAGTACACTCCTACTAGGACTCTCATATTGTAAATATTCCCATATTATAACCTTACCTTCTGGATATATAAAGGAGGGCAGGGTCCCTAGAGAGACCATCGGGAACAACCATCGGATCTCATCCTGTAACTCATTCGCTCGTTCTTGCTTCCTAAAGCTTGGCCGGGTTCCAGCAATATAAACTCAATCACCGACACAGGACGTATGTTATTATATCTCCGGGTAGCCCAAACCTATCTAAATCAGTACCTCCTGTGTACCATCAAGCTACTCGCTCGACGATCCCTCGCCTACAAATCAACCACTCGGGTACCCCTTGGTGGATTGCCGGGCCTAAAGTCCGACACCTATATATCCACCAACCAAATAGTCTAAAATAACCCCCATAATAAAGGTAGCACGCGCGTGTCTTTCTAGTACTCCATGAAAGATGACAAGCTAGCCTGAAGCACGGTGACCATGTGGCAAGCCACGCGTCTCAGCACCGGGCCGCTGGAGGAAAGGAAGAAGAATTCCTCATCAATGTTCTTGGTCGTCTCCTGGGCCGTAATGGGAGGATCGATCTCCATGTCAGCAGTGTTGATTTTTGAGAGGAAAAAATCCATTTTACGTCCCTCACATTCAGTCGTTGTCCGCATTTCGTTCTCAATGTATAAAACCATGAATCTTTCGTCCTCCTTGTTTCAAAACTGTTTGTTTAGCATCCTTACCCGGTATACGCTTTGATCGTGGTTTTGACCGACGTGGTGCCTAATCATCATACTCCCGCTCCTACGCCACACCGAGCGCGCCAGCAGCTTCTCCACCCTCCTCTCCGCCTCCGTTGCCGACTCCTTCACCTGCGGCGCCCTCTCCGTGGTGTCCCGCAGCCTCGCCGCCGCCGTCTTGACTACACTACAGCCGCGCCCCTCGTCCACCACCACTGCCACTGGCGAGAACCTCACCACGCGCCTCGCTGGGGTCAGGATCCCTCCCGCCACCGCCAACTCCCACCGGGATGCCCACAACGAGAGGATCGACCGGGTGGACGCTGGCTCCGCCGCCGCCCTTGGGAACGCAACTGCCGCCGTCTCTTTCTCATGAACAGGACAGAGGGAACCGGGGAGGGGGTGTGGCGGCCGACGATGGTGGCCGTGGCGGCATTCTGGGCTGTCGGGAATAGGGGAAAGAGAGGGGAGTGAGGTGAGTTCGCTCCCGTCCTCACCTCGAGCGGGGGCGGCTTAGGGAGGGCTGCCATGCCGACGTGTAGGCGGTGGCGGCACTGGCTGAGGCGACGACGTTATGGTGGCAGGGAGGCGAGCTAGGGTGGTAGGCGAGCGTGGTGGTGCGGCGGAGGCGTTGTGGGGCCTATTTATAGGCTGGGGAAGGGATAGGATGAGGGACGGCCGGCGTGGTGGCTCTCGGGCGGAGATTAATGGCGCGGGAGCTCATGGCGCGACGTGGCATGTGCACTCGCGCAAGTGGTGTGGCGCAGCGGCGGGGTGTGCGGCGAGGCAGTGGCGTGGCAGCGTGGCGTGGGCCGGGCATGCGTCGCGGCAGCGCAGTGATGAGCGGTGCGGTGTGGCGCAGCGACGAGCGGCGCGGCGAGGCGGGCCGGCATGCGCGTCGAGTGTAGGCGTGTGTTGCGGTGAAGCACGCTGAGGAGGATACGGGACAACGGGTTCAGGCTAGCGGCGAGGGGAGCGCCGCTGTCCAAGGAGCTGCCGGGGTCGGCGCCGATGACGAAGGAGCTGGTGAAGCTGAACCTGAGCTTGGCCACCGCCGCCGCCTTGAGGAGCTCCGGTGCCGGTGCCGCCGTCTAAGGAGAGAGGAGAAAGAAAGGGAGCCACTTAACATGTAGGACCATTCCAGATGTTATTTTCATGTGGCCCCCACTGCCACATCATCCTAAACCACTATGAAAACCGCCGAGGGTCTAAAAACAAACGGTTTTGAAGCATGGAGCACGAAAGATTTCTGGTTTTATACATTAAGAACAAAATGCAGACATCGACTAAACGTGAAAGACGTAAAATGGATTTTTTTTTCTTTTTTGAGACTGACAGGCCGAGCCATAGTTTTAGCGGGCTCAGCCCATAAAAGGCTAGGCTCCCCATGGCCTGGCCCAAATAGCCACCACACTGCCTCTCGGCCCTCTCGGTCGCCTAAAAGGCACTACGCTACACTCGCGCGACATCGCTCTAGGGTTTCTTGGCTCCCCTCCCGTCCCAACCCACGTCGCCGACGCCGCCGCCGCTCCCGAACTCCAGGTGAGCACTCGCCCTCCCTCTCGTCCAATCCTTCCTTCCGGAACCCATCTCCCCTGGCGGAACTCATCCCTGCCGGATCGGTGGTTGCTTTCGCCTTGCCTCTGGCGCGCCGTTCCCGTCCGTGCGTATTGGTATTCGATTCCCGTTTCTGCGTCTTGGTATTCGAATGGTAGCAGTATTCAATTCTCTCGTCATATGTTTTCGTGAATTTCCGTTTTTGATCTGTGCACGTTTAGCCGGCAGATTCGTAGGTTACACCTAGATCCAACTCCTTTGAGGTGTTTTTAAGGAGAAATTGATTTGATTCGTGTTTGTGCTAGTTTGTTCGAGACGTGTGCGTACGATCCAAGAGGAATGGGCCAACGCTATCCACCCGCCTCCCAATTGGGCTTCATTTGCCTCAGCCCAAAACTACAGCCCACCCTGCCTCTCCGGTCTCCTGCGACGCCGTCGCTTTCTTCATGCCCCCCTCTCCGCCGCAGCGCAGCAGGAGTGAGCTCGGCTTCCCCCTTTCGCGGCATCTATCGGATTCCGTCCCTAATCTCTCGTTTCGTAGTTCGTTAGGAGCGACTGCGGCCGTTAGTAGAAATGTGAATCGGACTGGTGTTTGTCTTTTTTCTGAGCTTTCAACAAAGGATGTAAAAAGTATCCTGATCTTGACCAAATTTCACCAAATCGTTGCTGTTTTTTGAAAGGCTTCTTTTGGATCGTTTCAGATGTTTGCAACCAAAGTTTTGTTTCGTGTGAGCATTCCTACTCCGAAAGTTGAGTTAGAACTAGGGGATTCGGATCTATCCAAATAAGCTCATCTTTCGCTTATTCACTCCTCGTTTTCTAAAGCTTTATTTGGCTCGACTGACATTAGTGCAGTTGTGCAGCAGAGATTGCTTGGTACTCCAGTACTCCGTGCATACTATCAGATGGGGATTAGTTGATTTAACAGTCATAGATTGAGATGCGAAATAAGTTCCCATGCAGCAGCAAGACACTAGTAAACCAGTCTAGATAATTATTCTTTAACCAGTCTAGATAATTATTCTTATCCTTTGGGTCTTACAAATCTCTGGTCTGGTGGAAATGATAAGTGAGGAAACCAAATGTTTTAGATGGATGATAGTTCCTTGCAGCTGCCTGCCTATTTCGACTATGGTTAGTGTTTTTGCTGATATAATAGTTCTTGCGTTACATTGTCTAGGTGCAACTGTCTACCGTCAAAACAAGCTATACTCTGTAGAAAGCCATGTGTTATAACTTATGAGAACAAGCTATACTCTGTAGAAAGCCATGTGTTATGACTTATGAGAACAAGCTATACTCTGTAGAAAGCCATGTGTTATGAGAACAAGCTCTACTCTATAGAAAGCCATGTGTTATGAGAACAAGCTATACTCTGTAGAAAGCCATATATTGTGAGTGCCTGCCACATGGGGGGGAACAAGACTATCTGGTCTCCTTCTTAGAGTAAGCTCCTTGCAACATCCTATGGTAGCAATTACTGTTGTCCTATCAAAAAAGAAATGATGACAGCACTGTTGTTTCAAATATTGTGCTACCCATAAAAGGCTGTGTTGTCTTTTCCCTGATTTGTGAATCAAATGTTTAGTCAGTTTGTGGACTAATGAAACATTATTATTGAGAAACTTATGGGCGAGGGTGATTCTGTTTTTTGCCATTTAATTTACATGATGTGTTTTCTTTTCATCCCTTTTGGTCTATCATAAATTATCTTTTATTGCTACCTGTTAGTTACTGTGTTAGTAAACCTCTATTTAATACCTCACAACTTGCTATTTTTGTTTTCAACACTCTTCATGTCAGCCTTACAAGTATGTTGGTGACTTACCTATGCAGGTTAGCTAAGGATGGTGAGAGTTAGCGTTTTGAATGATGCCCTCAAGAGCATGTATAATGCTGAGAAGCGTGGGAAGAGACAAGTGATGATCAGGCCTTCTTCAAAGGTGATTGTAAAGTTCCTTATGGTGATGCAGAAGCATGGTTAGTTCCCTTCCATTTACGTTTTATTTGGAACTTGTTGAAACCATGGAGGATTCACGATTCATGACTGGTCCTTTTCTACAGGGTATATTGGTGAGTTTGAGTATGTTGATGACCATCGTGCTGGGAAGATTGTTGTTGAGTTGAACGGCCGGCTGAACAAATGTGGAGTAATCAGTCCTCGCTTTGATGTTGGCGTCAAGGAAATTGAAGGGTGGACTGCTAGGCTGCTTCCTTCTCGTCAGGTCAGTTCCTTTGCCATACACACTGTTTAGAACTACAGACCTAACACTAGGTATCTGTATGTATGGTGTAATCTGATCTAATAATCCAATTATTTTTCACTGTTTCATGTGCAGTTCGGTTACATTGTCTTGACGACCTCTGCTGGCATCATGGATCATGAAGAGGCCAGAAGGAAGAATGTTGGTGGCAAGGTTCTAGGATTTTTCTACTAGATGAAAGTTTAATGGAAGTGCTTTGTAGCAGAGGACTATGCCTTTGTGTTATCTTTGGAATGATATTTATGCTTTTTGACTTGTATTACTCAAGTTAAATCTAACTAGATTGCACAAATGCAAGTTGCTTTTGGTGCTTTCTTCTGCTTTCCATTTGTTTACCAAAGGGCTTTCAGCCTTTCAATCTTTGTACCATGTAAGTGAAATTTTGGTACTTGGATCGTGACATCCGGCAAGAGCTAGATGATTGAATTTGTACTATTGTGCTGTACAACGACACTACAAAGGCCGTGTTTTTTTCCACGGGAAATATATTTTTAAAGGGAATCTTACATGCATAAAATATTAAATAAAGTCTATTTCTAAAACCTTTTTAGAGATAGGCGTAACTTTGCGTGATCAATCTAATGAGCCTAATTAGTCCATAATTTACTGTAGTAGTAGTTTTATAAACTGACTTTATTTAATGTCATGGTCCAACGGGGTGGAAATTTTTTTTCCACCCTCAAAAGAAACACGGCTAAAGTCACTGATGCTGTGCACTAGAGTTTGTTTTTGACAATTCATGATTGCAAGGAGAGCCTGTTTGCTTCATTGCTAAGATTGCCTAGTTTTGCTAGGACTTTCACCCAACTTTTGCCAACACTTCCTAAATTGTCCAACTTGAGGAAGACAATAAAAGGTAGCCACAACTTAGCTTGCAAGGATATCTTGCCATGACATTATGAGCACATGGTGTATGGGATCAAACCACATCCTAGATAAAAGTTTGGCGCCTATTTTGTTGTGACATGGAACCAAATGCCAACTTATGTAAGTGACTTGTGGGCTGTGGCAGTATTTGGCTATCAACCAGTTATTATCCGGAATCCTGGTGCTGTCTGGACACCAACAATTTGGTGCGAGATGCGACTGAGCGTCCATGGTGTCTGGACGCGTGGAGCTGTGTCTGATGGACTCTGCATAGGCAATGCTGCTACATGCCTACGGAGTACATGCTCTTCTCTTTTGTAATCGGCAAGAATCATGTGATCTACGCCGAATGCATCAGGATATCGGGCAACAAGTCGGCCAATTTAACATCAAGGCAGTTGTTTATCAAACATGGGTTACTATTTAGTTTTTGTTCAGAACGTTGGCGTTTTTTCACAGATTCAGAAAACAACTGCCTTGATGTGATTATGTGAAATTGGTCGACTTGTTCAGTTAGAATGTGCGCATCATCCAGATGAGGTCGACAAAAATTTGCACCATCCAATAATAAATGCATGCATCAAAATACTCAAAATCAAGATGTTCCTGTTTGGACAGTTTACAATAGAGCTGGTTGATTGCGGTGTGCCAGGTTCTTGCATCATCCCATAACTATAAAATGATAATAAGATAGGCGTAGAAAGTTGCATGCCAAGGCAAAGTCCCTTTGGGGACCAACTCAAAGATAGAAAAAGGCAATTAGCTCACCAGCATCTGAAGCAAAGCATCTATTCGGCAATTTCAGTCATTAGTAACCGTTCACTCCATGGACTTTACAAGATCCCAGCACTTCCATTTCTAGGCTGGGTGGTTTGCTAAATATGTGGTATGGTAAATTATGCTTTGTAAAGGCTACAAAGAGAGAAGAACAGAAAAAGAAGTGCTAAACATTGCTGTCGTGCGATCATACACAAAATCAGAACGCAGCCAGGAGCCAAAACATGATCAGGGCTGAGGTAGCACTGAGCGCCCAAGATAGGAAGGCAAATGCTGTGGCGAGCTCGTATTTCCCGCAAGGTAGTTGAGGATACCTTCTGCAGAAGAGCACATCCCTTTGAAATAGAATCACTACACCACCAGCTGAGCTCGATGCAGCAAATGACAGAATTGCTGTTACCTGCATTCCGTAGATTGATTTCGTTAGTGCTGCTGAAAGCATTGATGTGGTTAGATGAATGCCACCCAAATGAAGACAGGGTTAGACTCGTACAATTTGATAAACAACTCATTCCATTATTCAAACAAGACTGCATGTAATGGACACATCAGGGCGAAACTCTGCCAAATTAAGCTGAGGTGGAGGGGGGCAAGAATAATGCACAACATGTACAACAGGGAAAACTTTGCCAAGTACAAACTAACATTAATTGCACTAATGTGAAACTATCAATTTTTTTGAAGGAGAGAAGGGGGCAATAATCAATAGAAGTTTACTGTTAAAACTGCATCATTTTAGTATCACTCGTTTAGTATGTATGATGAAAATGAGAGAACAAGATACACAGATTATTATTACTCCCTCTGTCACAAACATGAAACAATTGATATTAATCAAATCGAAAGTATCTAAAACACAACTTCAGCCACCAAAATCTATTGAGAATTGAGATATAAACAAAACTTGACTGCTTGAGACAAATCTACAGATATCAAGTGTTTGATATCAATATATACAACAAACTGATAGGGAAAAAGTTCAAAAGTTTTACATCAAGAATCCTAGAACATCACATTTTTATTCGAGGAGCACAATGCAAAATTTATGGATAAACATCCACATTCCTTGTTTATTACAGATAGAGAAATGAACAGTAAAAGGACATTCAGTGTGGTTTTTCCATATGGACAACTTCAGTACTTGTACAAAACAATGTAAGAATACACACGATTTTTAAACCTTTATCGAAACAATTAAGTAGAGACAAAGAAAAAACTTTGGGAGAAATCAAGACAAGATAGATAACTAGAGTTTCAAAATGAGTTCGTTACCCAGTCTCCAACAACAAATAAGCTCAGCAGAATTGGGCTAGTGAGATCCTTTTTTACATGAATGGCATATGCATCAAGACATGCAAGTCCGAAGCTCCACAACATTTGAAGTCCCATCGATGCAATCAAGTAGCTGAAATGTGAAAGACAAAATGAGCTCATCACACATTTCAAAGGAGAAAGTTTGCAAGTCTCCAACTAGCTGTACTGATTTCATTTAACAGCATACTGAACACTAGCACATAAGCCTGCAACAAAATGACTTTTTGGATACACCTCCAATTTCACCATGCTAGTATATTTTACTAGTTATCCAGACAATTGGACGGCCTGACCATAATTTTCTCAGAACATTCCTCCCAAATGCAGCAACCAACCTTCCCAACTAAAGCCCCTTACGAAGTAACAAAATCATACCCGGAAATTAACAAAACCACTTGTTATTTGTTAATCGACCCTCCCTGACTCCTGGGTTCTACTAAATGAAATAAACTATGATAACTGATGAGACGAGAACAAGTGATACGAGTGAAAATGGGGTACCAAGGTTAAGCCTTCGCAACTTCCGACCGAAGGCTAATCCACAGTCGACTCGCATTGCTCAGGCTGAGGGGCGAGAGCTAACCTTGCACATATCGACCTGATCCCCACCAAGGACAGATTCACGAGAAACCCCAAGTCCCCAACCAAGAGAGGGCGAGGAAGGCTAGAAGAAGAAGTGTCCCAGAAGGCGAGGTCAACCGGGGAGAGGATTGTGGTTTTCGTGCAGCTTACCAGAAGGCGGTGTAGCTGGCGAATCCGAGCGACGACCCCATGACGCCGATGCAGGCGGCGGCGAAGAACGTCTGCCCCACCCGCAGCACCAGCCCGCCCCACGACCCCGGCCTCCCCGCCATCCCCGGCATCTCCTCCCTCCGCTCTCCCCCTTCCGCCGCCGCAGCCGCCCCTCACTCCCGCCGCCGCCGCCGCTCAGCGGCCGCGCCGATCGGCCATGCGCGCGCGCTCTAGTCCGGTAGGCTGCTGGGTGGGCGGATCGCTGCGGGTTTTAGGTGCGAGGAGGACGATTGCGAAGGGGATTTTAACTACTCGTGATAAATTATCTAATTGACAAGTGCCGAACAGTAGCAGTCTAGCAGAGGAGGGTGGTGGAAAAGGCGGAGAGGACAGAGGAGGTGGTGGTGGGAGGAGACGGGAATTTCGGGCAGAGAGAGCTGCTGCCCTGCCGGCGCCACGGCGGCGGCGGTTGGTGCGACGCTGACGCGCGCGGGCGGGGCCCTGGGCCCGGCCGGAGCACTGGATCCCAGCCCCCCAATCTCCCAGACGCCGACGCGGCCGGCCGGGGGAGTAAAAGCGCGGCGGGGTTGCGTGCGTTGGCGGCTTCCGCGTGCGCCCCGGCTCGGGTCAGCCAGGCGGCGGGTGGCGGTGAGCGATCCGGGTGGCCGCGGTTTTCCGACGTGTAATTAACGAGCCGGGGCCGTACGGGGGAAAGTGGGGCGCGCCGTCGCGGTCTCTTCTGGCGCTTTTGGCTGTCGGGAGGTGCGCTTACGCGTGGGTAGCATGGATTTGGCAGCACACCGATCGGTTCGATTTGGCCCAAATCATTTGGGGCTGCGGGGTGACAGGGTTTTTTAGGACTGCCCGTTTAAAATCGGTGTTGGGTGGTGACAACTGACACGGGACAGCGACCCGATAGAGCGAGATCGGGTCATCTGAGTGGACGACTGGGTGCAAATGTGCGGATATTCGTTGTAGTTTTTTTTCCCTCGATTGACAAATCGGCCGGCCGGCCTTGAAAGTTTCCTTTAATTATGTTACGAATAAATTATTTATAGTGATCTCATCTACCAACGCTCCGGTCATTGCATGCCGGTTACTGACCGTGTGTGCATATGCAGTTGCTAATACGCGCCCGCTCCTGGGCAGTTGTCCCTTCCTCGCGCCCCCTCGTGTTGGAAGAACTGATACAAGCAACTGCTACTCAATCCTACCCTATATATATATATATATATACTATTCATTGATCAATAAAGAATATACAGAGTTCATTTGCTTCTACTGTTCATCTACTTTACATTATACTCTAACACGTTATCAAGCACTTGGCTTTAGCCATCAGAGAGCAAAAGGTCAAGACAGAGGAGTTCCCGGTGAGTTCACCGGCGAATACCCGCCGGTAAGCAATGCCGAGACACCCACCCTCTATTGCTTCCATGGTGGAGTCCCTCCTCCATCTTCCTCGCAACGAGCGTGCGCGTCGCCTTCGCTACCTTCGCGCCTCCACTGCGCTTCGTCAGGCTTCCAGGGGGGCTCGTCGTGGTCGTGACCGCCGCTCTCGCCTTCATGCCATGAGGGTTGGAGGCCGCGGCGGCCGTCCCCGGCGCATCTCATACACCGCAGTGGCACGTCACGCCGCCGAGATTGAACCTCGCCGTGACCCGCCCTAGCTGCCGGACATCTGCCAAACTCCGGGACGCATCCCCATCCACTCACCACATTATTGCGAGATTCATGGTTGGTCGGCAATGACAATGGTAGAGGTGGGGATGAGTCTTACCCGTGAGCATGGCGGCCCATCTTCTTCAGCACCGACGAACAACTCCACCGATGGTAGCTTGCCGACACCAACTCCGTCCTCTCCCGTCGGCACCATGGCTGCCCGTCGAGGCGCACCACCGCTCAACGGCCAGGAACTCTTCCAGGCCATCCTGACTGGCTTCTACGAGCCCGCGCTCGCACCCCCGCCTCATCCGCCCGCGCCAACCCCAACCCCTTCACCAGCGCCAGCTCCACGCGCGCCTGCTCCACCAGTGGCTTCGCCACCTCCTCCGACGCCGGCTCCACCAGCGTCTACACCTCCGCCGACGCACGCCCGCGCCTCAGCGCGTCGCAACGCGACTGCGGCGGCCAACCGCCGCCCGGGGCTGATCTCCACCGGCCACCGCCACCTCCCCAACGGCTTCACTGGGTCGAGCGGCGGCGGGACCGGCGGCTACAGCGCCGACGATGAACCATCGCCCTGAGCGGCGGTGGAGGCCCGGCTTGGTGCGCCATGGCCGGATCTGGAGGGCTCGAGGGCGGATCTACGCGGAGCGGCGGCGGATCTATGGCGTCGGGCCCCAGGACGGCAGCGACGGCGACTAGGCGATGGCGGGCGGTTTGGGGGGCTGCGGCTGTGGGCGGATAGGGTTGAACCCTAACCGCCGCACCGGCTCCCTTTTATACCGTGGGTGTAGGCCCCTCGGGCCAGCTGGGCCACCTTCGGCACGCCGGCTGGGCCGGCTTTTGCCCCCGCCCGCGCCATCAGCCGGGCCAAAACAGGAATGGGCTGGAAACGGCCCATTACTAATTATCTTCTATTTTTTATTTTTTTTGAATTTAATTTCAGTTCGTTTTTCAGTTCAGTCCTTGTACTCTTCTGTATTTGAGTTCTGAACCTTATCAGTAGTATGTTGTGCCTATGTTTATTTACATATAGACCCCTACTGTTATATGTTATTGTACAAATGTGTTTGTTCACAATATAATTCGATATTCCCATATTCTTTATATTATTACTTTATGCAAAAAAAATTTGTTCTCGCCAATTTTTCCAATGCTTCATTCAATGCAAATTTTATTTTGGAATACGATTCTAAATTCTTTGAGTTTGAGAACAAGGGATCTATGTTTTAATTACAGCGACTATCCCTCTCAACTCAGAATTTAGAATATGGTCTACACTCTATATGGGTGATTACCATGTATTCATTTTATGGCCTACATTTAATAGAGATTACCTTATTCATTTTTTCCTATTGGTCATACACAAGGTAGTATCACTATACTACCGTGGGATCTACGCTATTCTAATAGCGACTATCCTCAACGTGCGTATCCAATTTGAATTATGAATTCTATGGTCTACTCTATTTTAATGATTGCCACATTATTATTTCAAATTATTGAGAATTGTTTGAGTTCAATTATTTGAATTCACATTATTTGCATTGTCTTAGCCAAGATTTCTCAAAATATTGGCCTTCCTAATGTAGGTGAGATAGCAGCCAAAGAGTTTGATGTCCTTGAACTCAATGGAAGCAATTTCCCTCAATGGGCGACGGACATGAAAGTTAGTCTCTCGTTCCGTGGATTCTTTGGATGTCTGGCCGAGCCTGTTCCAGGCGCTGAGCCGATACCAGAACCCGTAAAGTATGGTGCCCTCATGTTAATGAGGAACCACCTCCACCCAGTCCTCAAGTCTGAATACATGTATGAGATGGACCCTAAAGGTTTATGGGAATCTCTTAAGCTGCGCTATGAACAGCAGAAGGCTACCGTTTATCCAGTTGCCTTCCATGAGTGGAACCATCTACGGATTCAAGATTTTAAAACCGTGGATGAGTACAACCATGTTGTTCACAAGATTTGCTCTAAGCTGAAATTCTGTGAGAAGGAACCATCAGATGAGGACAAGATTGAGAAAACCTTATCCACCATGCTCCCTTCTGAACGAATCCTCACACAGTCTTACAGAGAGAAGAACTTCACAGTTTATTCTACGCTGATTCAGACATTGCGTCAGGCAGAGAAGAACCATGAGCTTTCCGTTTGGAACTCTCAGCAGCGTTCTGCTGATTCAGATATTGCGTCAGGCAGAGAAGAACCATGAGCTTTCCGTTTGGAACTCTCAGCAGCGTTCTGTGGGTACTGCCTCTCTGCCTGAAGTACATGCGAACACTAAGAAGGAAACTGGCAAGGTTGATAACAATCAACCAGGAAGTTCTTCGGGTAAAGGAGCAAAGCGCAAGAGATTCTGTAAGCCTCGTGGGCGTTTCCATAAGGGAAAAGGCATTTCTAAGCCAAAAAATGACAATGACAACAAACCTGTTTGTCACAAGTGTGGTTGTCACAACCATTTTGCTAAGAAATGCCGCACCCCTAAACATTTGGTGGAACTTTACATGAAATCTACGGGACGTGGACCTAACACCCAAGGCAAGAAGAAGTATGAAGCAAACTTCGCCTCCCAGGAGCATGAGACTACTGGTGTTTCGGGCAATAACCCGAGTGGAGAGGGCCCAAACAACACCGAGACTCTGCATCAGGGGGAGGAGCACTTGGGCGATGAAGACAAGATGATAGTGGAATACTATTCCAACGACATCTTTGGAGACCTTGCATAGGCTCCTTTATCTATTAGATATGGTCTTCGGAGACCTTGCATGGGCTCCCTATCTATTAGATATGTCTTTTATATTTGCATTATTGTAATAAGAACATGATGTTGTCGTTTGTATATTTTGAACTTATTGGTTTGTATTAGGCACATTTGATATAATAATGTTAATTCGTATGTATTCTATATATATTTGTATTGAGTTTCATATTTTTTTAAAAAAATTCTGCATTTATATATATATATATATATAGATTTTGTGCGGGAGTCGATCCAATGGAGGAAGAGATGTGTCTAGTGGACAGTGGTTCCACTAACTCTATACTTAGGGATGTCAAATATTTCCAAACTCTCACTAAGAGAGCAGGAAATATTTTGACCATCGCTGGACGCGATGCCGCGATAGTTGGCTCCGGTAAAGCCACTATTGTACTCCCCATGGGTACGTAAATCGTGATCGAGGAAGCTTTATTGTATCCTGACTCCACACGTACCCTCCTAAGTTATAGTGATATCCGTAAGAATGAGATTCATGTTGAAACCCATGAAGAAAATAAAGAGGAATTTCTTCTTCTTACTATACATAATGGATATGACAAAGAAACACTTGAAAAAGTGTCTTCTCTTCCGTCCGGGTTGTACTACACATACATCAAACCCGTACCACATGTTGCTTACAAAGTGATCTTTCAGAATGTTGACGCATTCCAAACATGGCATGATCGCCTTGGCCATCCCGGTATGGGGATGATGAGAAAGATCATAAGCAACTCAATTGGTCACGATTTGAGTGATTCTTAATTCCCTCAATCTTCGGATTTTATGTGCACATCATGCGCAACTGGGAAACTTATTTTGAGACCCTCATATCTCAAGATTAAAACTGAACCACTTAAATTCCTTGAACGCATTCAAGGTGACATATGTGGACCCATTCAACCTTTATCAGGTCCATTCAGGTACTTCATGGTTTTAATAGACGCATCCACACGATGGCCTCATGTGTGTCTTTTATCGACACGAAACCATGCTTTTGCAAAATTGATCACTCAGGTCATCAGACTTCGAGCAAATCAACCTGAACACCAGATAAAGTCGATTAGATTGGATAATGCTGCTGAATTTTCTTCCAAAGCCTTCAATGAATATTGTATGGCATTAGGAATCGAAATTCAACACTCCGTCCCATATGTTCATACTCAAAATGGTTTGGCAGAATCACTCATTAAGAGGATAAAACTCATCGCTAGACCTTTGTTGCAAGATTGTAATCTCCCAACCTCATGTTGGGGTCATGCAGTGTTACACGCTGCGGACTTGATACAATTACGCCCAACTGCATACCATACAACCACCCCGCTGCAATTGGTACGTGGTGATCCTCCTTGTATTTCCCATCTGCAGAAATTCGGTTGCGCTGTGTACGTACCGATATCACCACCTAAGACTACTATGGGCCCTCACAGGAAAATGGGGATCTATGTGGGGTATTTATCTCCGTCGATCATTAAATACCTGGAACCCCTTACAGGGGATTTACTCACAGCCCGGTACGCTGATTGTATCTTCAATGAAGATCATTTCCCGGCATTAGGGGGAGAATTCAAGTATCACACTGAATGCCAAGAAATTAATTGGGATGCTAAAGACGTCCTAAAGGAGGATCCTCGTACCCAAGAATCTGAACTTCAAGTTCAGAGAATCATAAATTTGCATAATGCTGCGAATAACCTGCCAGATGCATTTACTTGTGGAAAGAGTGTCACAAAATCCTATATTCCCGCAAGAAATGTGCCGGAACGAATAGAGGTACCAAATAAAACTATTCATCCTCCATCTTCTAGTAAAGATGGAGGAAGTACGGCCATTCCAGCAGGTACGACTTCTCGTAAGCGTACTAGGAAACAGAGGAAAGGAACGTCCTCTACTCCAGTAAATGCAGTTCAACATCATGTTGAAAGACACTCAGTGGATCTTCGTGATTCACATCCCGCATCGACAGTGCACTCAATTTCTGATGCTGGGATATTGGAACGCCCTGATGGTATTGTATTGGGAAATACCGAACCATCAGCATGAATACAAGAAGTTTCTATCAATTATATTGATTCTGGAGAATCATTTGATCGTAAGACTACAATTGTCGACACATATTTCGCTGCATCAATCGCTATTAATCTCCAAGATGATCCAGATCCTAAATCCATGGCAGAGTGTAAGAAACGCTCGGATTGGGTCAAATGGAAGGAGGCGATTGAAGCCGAATTGGCCTCCCTCAATAAAAGAGAGGTATTCTCATCTGTAATACCTACACCCCCAAAGACCTTCCCTGTGGGGTTCAAATGGGGTTTTGTCCGGAAACGGAACGAAAACAATGTGGTGGTGAGATATAAGGCGAGGCTTGTAGCACAAGGGTTCACGCAGAGACCCGGCGTTGATTTCAATGAAACATATTCTCCAGTTATGAGTGGAATAACGTTCCGATATTTAATATCATTGGCAGTTCAAAAGCGTCTATCTATGCAGTTGATGGATGTCGTGACTGCATATCTTTATGGGTCACTAGATTCGGATATTTATATGAAGGTCCCCGATGGGATCTCTATACCGAATACCGGGGCTAATCGCAATATGTATTGTGTAAAACTAAAAAGATCACTATATGGTCTTAAGCAGTCGGGAAGAATGTGGTACAATCGACTGAGTGAGTATCTTCTGCAGAAGGGTTACTCCAACAATGATGATTGTCCGTGCGTCTTCATCAAGAAATCCTCTACAGGATTTTGTATAATATCAGTTAATGTAGATGATTTAAATATCATTGGCAATACACAAGATATTGATGAAGCTCGCGAACATCTTAAGACGGAATTTGAGATGAAGGATTTGGGTAAAACCAAATTTTGTTTGGGTCTACAGATCGAGCACCTTCCATCTGGAATATTTGTGCACCAATCTGCTTATGTCCAAAAATTATTGGAGAAATTCAATATGGACAAAGCATATCCATCCAAAACTCCTATGGTCGTTAGATCAATTGATCTTAAGAAAGATGTTTTCCGACCTAAAGATGAGGGAGAAGAGATATTGGGATCAGAGTTCCCATATCTTAATCTCATTGGAGCACTTATGTATCTTGCAAACAGTACCAGACCAGATATTGTTTTTGCAGTAAATCTGTTAGCAAGACATAGTGCTGCTCCAACAAAACGCCATTGGGTCGGGGGTAAACAAATTCTTAGATACCTGATTGGCACAAAGTACTTGGGCTTGTTTTATCAGAAGAACCAAGATCCTGCTTTGGTTGGATATACAGATGCTGGCTATATGTCTGATCCCCACAATGCCAGATCACAGACAGGTTTTGTATTCCTATATGGAGGAACAGTCGTTTCATGGAAATCGTCTAAACAGACATTAGTGGCTACCTCCACAAATCATTCTGAAATTATTGCACTATACGAGGCCTCGCGTGAATGCGTGTGGCTACGCAGAATGATCAACCACATTGAGCAATCGTGTGGGATTGGTCCTATGGAATTACCAACCATTATATATGAAGATAATGCTGCTTGTGTTACACAGATGCAAACAAGATATATAAAGAGCAACATTACGAAACATATTGCTCCTAAATTATTTTATCCCCGTGAGCTTCAGCAACAGGGGGAGATAAACATCTTGCAAACCAAATCTTGTGATAACCTCGCAGATTTATTCACTAAATCTCTCCCTGCCTCCACATTTGAAAAATGTGTTCAAGGCATCGGGATGAGGCGACTTAGAGATTTGCAAGGAACAGGGGGAGAATCCTCCTAACTAATATCCTGTTAACACATCACATTGTACTCTTTTCTTTAATGAGTTTTTACCTCTCAAGGTTTTTCTCATATAAAGTTTTTAATGAGGCAATGTTAACATAAACTTATGTCTTTCTCTGTTTTTCCCCACAGGGGTTTTTTGAGAGGAATAATAGACATAAATCACTCCTTGGATTTATGAGAATTCATAATAGAATAATCACAATTCAAGAATATCCCTCTTTTTCCCACAGGGTTTTTGAGGTGTAAATAAATATTGATCTAAAGGTTGGATTCGATCAAGGGGGAGTGTTACGAATAAATTATTTATAGTGATCTCATCTACCAATACTCCAGTCATTGCATGCCGGTTACTGCCCGTGTGTGCATATGCAGTTGCTAATACGCGCCCGCTCCTGGGCAGTTGTCCCTTCCCCGCGCCCCCTCGCGTTGGAAGAACTGATACCAGCAACTGCTACTCAATCCTACCCTATATATATACTATTTATTGATCAATAAAGAATATACAGAGTTCATTTGCTTCTACTGTTCATCTACTTTACATTATACTCTAACAAATTAGAAACGGGATTGATTGATTGAAAGTTACTAGACGGTTTGAGTTTTTCTTTTGATGGGCAACAGACGGTTTCAGTTGGAAGTGATCTTTTTCTACGGGCTCAATTCATTAGGAAATGGAATCTCAACCACATCTGGGCTGGGCCGTA
The DNA here is from genome assembly GCA_033239725.1 of Echinochloa phyllopogon. Lineage (NCBI taxonomy): Eukaryota > Viridiplantae > Streptophyta > Magnoliopsida > Poales > Poaceae > Echinochloa > Echinochloa phyllopogon. The sequence goes on from BTCW01000012.1 coordinate 23,659,888, forward strand.
ATGTGGTGGGCTTTCGAACTTGGACAATTTTTTTGCAGGAAAAAGTCCTTTTGGCGTCCTCCAATTATTGCCTAAGTATGATTCCCATCCCTCATCTCTAAAACATATTCATGGTCCTGAACTTTGAAAACTAATTGTTTTTCATCCTCAGCGGTTTTAAGAGTGGTTTTGAAGGGGTAAATTGAGCTCCGGTTGAAAGTTTGAGGGCGTAAAATGGTCTTTTCAAAAAAAAGTTATGCAAATATTTTTTCTAAGAAATATTATTAAAAAAATTCTAAAATCTGATTTAATCTTATAAATTTCAAAGAAAAAATGTTTTAGATCAGAAGAATATGAGACTAGTTTTATATTTTCTCCGAAATCATTTTTTCAGACCCCGGTATACCTAGAAACTAGTATGGCTCCAAACTAGACATCAAAAGAAAAACATTATTTTAGGGAAAATTTAGAAATACTTTTATATTTTCTAGTCTAAAACAAAATTTCTATAACTTTTTAAGTTAAACCATATTTTAGAATTTTTATATTTTTTCTAAGAAAAAATATTTGTATAACCTTTTTTCTAAAAAAGACCCATTTTATACCTTGATAAAAGTCCAATGTACCCCTCTGAAACCACCCTCAAAACTGCTGAGGATGAAAAACAGACCACAGACATTCGGTTTTCGAGACGAGGGATGGAAGTCAGGTAATAGTTAAGGGACTCTAAAAAGGCTTTTTCCTTTTTTGCGTGATCGTGATTGAGGATTGTAGCAAAACCTCCGACGCCCTCTCTCTCTCAAGTCTCGACATCCAACCACCGCCCCCGTGCCGCGACGAGGCCGCCCCAGCCGCCCATAACTCGCCGTCGGGGACCACCGCGTCGGCATCACCGACAATGCGAAGCTTGTCGCCGGGCCCGGGCTATCAGTCCGGCACGACGTGGAGGCTGCTCTCTCACCTCACCGTCTGACGCGACTGGTTTCCATTCGTCACTGTCGAGGGTCGAGGCAGATATTTCTTGGGCTCCGGGAGAGCTCGTACGGCAGCGGATAGCAGCAGATGGCTAGCTACTTCGTCCTCAACACCGGCGCCAAGATCCCGTCGGTCGGGCTCGGCACCTGGCAGGCCGAATGTGCCGTCGTCGGCGACGCCGTCTACGCCGCCGTGAAGGTGAGTCCATTGTGATCCTTGCGCCCCTGTGTTCGTGGTTTGCTGTCAGGCCGTGTGGCTGTTCGTGGCTTCATGATGGATGGGTGCTCATATAAAATAGCCCTAGTAAATTGGGGTGCTTGTTGATGGAACGAGCTGATGATCACGACTCATTTCTTTGTGTTCATCGCCTACTTATTCTACTATAGTTTCTTTTTCATTGAAATGTGCGGCATGAGTGTCGCAATGCCTGAACTTATCCACCGCGTAACGTGCAGGCAGGCTACAGGCACATCGACTGTGCTCAAGCATACAACAATGAGAAAGAGGTGGTTTTCTCCGATCCTCACGTATACTCTTTTCAATCAGGAGAATGGTATTACAGTTGTGAAATCAATCTGAACACTGTGCTGCTCCGCAGGTTGGATTTGGTCTTAAGAAAGTGCTCGACGAGGGCATAGTCAAGCGTGAGGATCTCTTCATCACCTCCAAGCTCTGGTCTGTCCTCTTCCCTGTTTCCGGGACTGAAGATTGTTTCTCAGGACTTTGGGCACTTCTGATTGCAATAATCTTGGAATCACTCAATGGGGGTGTTTAGTTGGGGTGAAAAGTCGGTGAAAAGTCACATCGGATACTGTAGCGTACCATAGCACTTTTCGTTTGTTTGTGATAAATATTGTCCTATCATGACCTAACTAGGCTCAAAAGATTCGTCTCGTCGTATACATCAAAACTATGCAATTAGTTTTTTTATTTAGCTACATTTAATGCTCCATGAGAGAGATTTGATATGATTTGATGTGACATGTGAATAGTGAAGTTTGGAAAGAGAATTTTTTGGAAATAAACAGGACCAATGTCTGAATGACACGTAACATCTTGGAACATTTCTGCAGGAACACCAACCAGGCGCCGGAGGACGTCCCGGTTGCACTGGACGGCACACTGAAAGACCTGCAGACGGACTACGTGGATCTTTACCTCGTGAGTGGGCTACGCCCTACGCATACGAAACCCCGTGCATCATCTTTTTACAAATTCATAGAGAGAGAGAGAGAGAGAGAGAGAGAGAGAGAGAGAGAGAGAGAGAGAGAGAGAGAGAGGGGAAAGGATACGGTCTGAAGATGCTGGTGTGTCGTTTGTCAGGTCCATTGGCCGGTCACGATGAAGAAAGGCGCCGGCTTTGGCCCGCAAAGCGTTATCCCGTCGGATATTCCAGCGACGTGGGCGGCAATGGAAGAGCTGTACGACGCCGGCAAGGCGCGCGCCATCGGCGTCAGCAACTTCTCCTCCAAGAAGCTGGCGGACCTGCTCGCCGTGGCGCGCGTGCCCCCCGCCGTCGACCAGGTGGGGTGCCACCCCGTGGGGGGTGTGGCAGCAGGGCAAGCTCCGAGCCTTCTGCGAGTCCAAAGGGATACACCTCTCTGTACGTGCATCTCAAGCTGAGGCGAATCCTTTTCCCAGAGTGCTATGGTAGTGTGACCAAATTCTCCTGGATGTCATGTCGCGTAGGCGTACTCGCCGTTGGGCTCGCCGGGCACGATGATGGTGAAGGCGGGCGCGGTGCTGGAGCACCCGGTGGTCGTGTCGGCGGCGGAGAAGCTGGGGAAGACGCCGGCGCAGGTGGCGCTGCGCTGGGGCATCCAGATGGGGCACAGCGTGCTCCCCAAGAGCACCAACGAGGAGAGGATCAAGATGAACTTCGACATCTACGACTGGTCCATCCCGGACGACCTGTTCGCCAAGTTCTCCGAGATTGAGCAGGCAAGTGGTCCCAGAAATTAGTTCAGAAGCTGCAGCTGCTGCACGGCGAGTCGGTTAACTTTTCCATTTTGGTGGCTGTGATTTTGCACGGGAGGCTGATTAGCGGGGCCTTTTTTGTGCACCCGGAAGGCGTGTTCAAGTCCGTCAAGGAGTTTTGGGATGGCGAGATCTGAGTGACTGTCCGGGCTGCTCACACGGAACTAAATTTCAAAAAAAAATTCTTTTAAACTTGGCCAGGCGTACAAGAATAAGTTTGTCTGAACTGTGAGAGAATGAAGTATATGTGTAATCGGCAGTCCAATAAAATTTCTCGCTTTCGCTCGCATCGGCATTCTTAGACTGAAATCAGGTCTGTTCCCCGTGCAGAGTTTATAATTTGTTCCCGGTGAAGGCCTTGTTTAGATATACATTAAAGTTGGGATTTTATCACGAGCTCTTTTACGGTGCACAATACTAGGTCTGAAAAGGACTAGTATATAAACATCCGATGGCTGAGATTAATTGTATACTACCAAAGACTTTACTTATAGTATAAGTAGTATACGTGAGTAGTAGTATATGTGGTACGAGGATATTATAGGAAAAAAAGAGAAATAGTATATCTGTAATATATTTTCTTCTTCGAGATGGTAATGTATTTTTCATTCGCTAAAGTTAGGGGGCATTCATTTCTCATATCAAGTTGACCTGTATACGCGTCCGCCGGGAGGACGGCGAGCGGCAAGGAGGACAGGCCAACAACGGCAACCTTGCTTGCATGAGCTGCGGCCAACTACGGGGAAGACAGCATGTGGGGCCGGGCAAGGACAGCCAGGGAGGGGCACCAGGGTGCCCCGGGGATGCGCCCTTGTGCGGCGGCGGCCGTGCACAGGCAGCTCGTGCGCCGGGGAAGATGGCGGCAGGATGGATCGTGCAGAATCAAATCGGAAAAAACTAATCAGATCTTAATGAATAATTTACTAATAATTATCATATTACCCTTACTCTATACTATATACTACTAGGTAGTAGTATGGAGCACCGTAAAAGACATCTTTATCAAAGTAGTGTCACTGTAACATTTCGTTTGTATTTATAAATAATTATTCAAACATTGATTAATTAGGTTTAAAATGTTTGTCTCGCAAAGTACAACAAAACTATGCAGTTAGTTTTTAATTTTATCTATATTTAATACTCCAGGCATGTGTTGATATTTTTATGTGATGAAAATCTTAGTGGAATTTGGGGGTGAAATCTGCCAACTAAACGAGCGCGAAGACGAGTATGTACCCAAGATTAGCGTGGAACGAATCTGATTCCGGTTCTGCGAATCGGTTCCCTGCGTCTCTTTCCCAGATTCTTACCGGTGGTCCCTGCGTCTCTGCAGGCCTCTGCTTTATCGAAATCCGTATGCTTCACCCGTGTCGAGTCTGCTCAGGCTTGCGTCTCCAGAGTTCATTCCAGCACCGACGCTGCCTACTTCCCACTCTATATGTTTCACCACCGGCGGCGGTGACGCTGGCAACAAAACATAAGCCCAAGGATCGCCGCCGCCGAAGGCCGAGCAGCTCGATCCCTTGCCGTAGATGCCCTCCTGCTTGCTCATTTCGTAGGCGTCGTCCTCGAATCTCTTGCGGCAGCTACCGGCGGTCCGGCGCTCTGGGCCTGGGCAGCAGGCTAACCGACAGCGCCGGCAGAAATTCGAGGGAGACGTCTACGAAAGAAAGAGCTAGCTGGGCGGGCACATACAGCGTCGAACTCGACCAAGCATCTGCCACCTCCTGCGATCCTGGTATGCAATGCTGCTGTGCTTTTTCTGAAAGGTTCTTGACTCTGTCTGGTGCCATGCATAGGCGGTTCAGTCGCCGTTGTGCTACGGTTGGCATGATCATCCCAGATGGGGACGGCGTGCTGCCGATCGAAGAGCATCGATAGCGCACAGCTGCCAGGGCAAACCAGTCACCAGTGTGTATTTTTAAATGGTCTTTTGGAAGAACTACTTTTATCTTTGGGCCCGGCGAAATAGCCTGGAGATCGCGTCCCACGCTTGTTTCGGTACCATTCTACGGTAGTTCAGTTGTCACAATCACAAAAGCCATGCGTGCTGCTAGGTCTGGAGCGTCGAGTCGCGTGACATGCCATATCGTACAAGAACCGTTGCACCGAGTACCGAGTCCTGACAAAAGTAACCCAAAGTTCACTATGAAACAAAATTCTCATCACATCAAAATCAAAATATCGGTAGATACATGGAGTATTAAATGTAGATGAAATTTAAAACTAATCGCACAGTTTTGTTGTACTCGGCGAGACAAATATTTTGAGCCTAATTAATCAATTTTTGGACAATTTTTCACAAATACAAATGAAATGCTACGGTGCATTTATAGTGAAGTGACATCTTTTCTCCAATTCCACACCCCTATTTTGCATCTAAACCGGGGCTTACTCCCTCCGTCCCTTTTTATGTGTCGTTTACGGTTCCCGAGAAACAACTTTGACTGAATATAAAAAATATATATTAATATTTATAGTACACAATAAATATCATTAGATAGATATTTGAATCTAGTTTTTTAATAAATTTTTTAGATATTAAAATATTACACATATTTTCTATCGATCGAATCTAAATCGTGACACGAAAACCGACGACGATAAATAATAAAATAATAAGGGACAGAGGTACTTGCGATCTCTCTCGTCTTGTCGGGCCCTTTCCTTCGACCACGCACTACCTGGGGATCACAGCCATGGCTGCATCCGTCCTCCTCGACACCGGCGCATTGATCCCGTCCGTTGGCCTCGGCACATGGCACGCAGGGCCAGGGTTCGTCCTTCCATCATCCAGCGTACTCCTCCTGGACAGCTGGACCTGGACCTGGACCGCTCCTTCTGACCGATACTGTAATTCGTTCTCGGGGGCACCCAAATTTTCTTGCGAAAGTTACGAGAATGGCGGCGTAAAACTTGCAGTACTGCAGGCCGGTTTATCGGCACATCGACTGCGCTTCTTCTTACGGCAACTAGAAATGAGGTAAGTAGCAGATGGCTAGCTTTGTGGAACACTCCTACTACTGTTGAGTACACTGGTAAGGTTGGCCTTCAATTTTCGGTCCCGCTATTTTACAACATTAAATATATTAGAAAAAATAACAACATCAGATATCATGAGATTCTTATAAAAAAATAAATCCGCTACAACAAACGTTGATGTTTCATACAACAACCGACTCAAATCTCATTTTCTTTAGAAACAACGAGGACTTCGAAATCCAGTTATTGAAACATCTAAGAACACCTCATGCAACACCACGAAATTACAATTGCAACAGCATCAAACGATTGCAACATCACAGATCACGGAACATATGCAACGATAAAAAAACTAAATTACAACATCATAAATCTCTTATTGCAACATCCAAAATCCACGCTTCTCCTACCGTATCAGCCGCCGCACGGAGAAAACGGCAACGGCCCATGAACGAAGACAATAGCGACACCATGGGGAGAAGCGGGGAGGGATAGGCGGCGGCGGTGCGGGGAGGGGAGGCGGCGGTGGCAGCGGTGTGTGGAAGGGAGGCAGCGGCGGCGGCGGTGCGGAGAGGAGCGAGGCAAGGCGACGTCGGCGCGCGGAGGAGCGACCAAGGGAAGGCGACTATGGCGCGCGCGGAGGAGCGAGGAGCGGGACGGCAGCAGCGCGCGTAGAGAGGAGTGCGGAGGGGCGGTGTCGCGCACGAAGAAACGGGGTGGCAGCAGCGTGTGCTGAGTAGCGGGCCGGTGCCGCGGCGCGGTTCGAAGAAAAGGTAGGGAGAAAGACAAAATGGTAGGAAGCCGCGCCCGATCTATCAGACGTCTTAATGGAAGCATTACCGTTCAATTTTTACAACATTCCTATCCCGTTTTCAGGGCCTTGTTTAGTTCCTAAATTCCACTATATAAAAAAAAGATTTACATCACTTCAAAATGTTAGGACGTATATGGAGTACTAAATGTAGATGAAATCAAAAACTAACTGCACCGTTTTATTGTACTTTGCAAGACGAATATTTTGAGCCTAATTAATCAATGTTTGAACAATTATTCATAAATACAAACAAAATATTATAGTGTCGTATTTATGGCAATGGAAACTAAACAAGCCCAGGTCAGATTGCCTGTGAAGAGGCTGTTCCGGGACGGGGTCGTTAAGCGTGAAGATCTGTTCATCACGTCCAAGCTGTGGTTAGGCCTGACCTTACCAACCTTTGTTGCAATCCTGTGTCGATCGGACGAGAATGTAACGTGGCTATCGCTTGTTGGGGACATTCTGATTCATTTTTTCTTCAGGTATAGTAATAATGCACCTCACTATGTGCCAGAGGCAATCCAAACTACTCTTGATGACCTGCAGCTAGAGTACCTAGATCTATACCTTGTAGGTTCCTGAAGAAATAATCCATTCTTTATAGAGTGTTGTTCCATAACATGTACGTATCCTTAAGCACTATTTTGAAACGAACCGGCAGGGAAGCTGCCTGCTATATTAAAAAGGAGAAGATATCCAAAATAGGTAGAGTACAATGAAACTATACATATTCCTTGAGCACTATGAACGGGTCAATACTCTGACAGTCTACAATCTGCCTCTTTTTTTTAACGAACCAGGCAGGAGAATGCCGATTAGATTAAAAAAAAAAGTTCAGACAGGACAATACACCAAAGTAAAAAAAACAAACTCAACAAAGTATAAAAACCGGCGCCTCAACTCGCGCCGATGACAACTCAACTCAGGCCGATCGGATTGGGACATCGACGTGTGACTCTATCCGGTCGGATTGGGGCATCGATACAGAGCACAACAACAACTCCTCCTCATCAGAAGCGGCACCCACCAACATACAAACCCAAATAATCGTCGAGAATTTGCAAACATGACCCTGTGTCGATAGAAAACCGACAGAAGCATACCGCACCACACTAAGAGAGCCACCGCCATACGGGACCCTCCGTCGTAGTGCCGTTGCAACACCACACTTCACCTGATGGGGTGATACCACCGAATTCGGACCTCTCACAGGCTGCCTCGCAGTCACCACCACGAAACACAATGCGCGGGGGCCTCGCCACATCCGTCGTTGGACTCCACCTCTCTCGGGGCCTTGAAGAAACACCGCACGCGGGGGCCACATCACGCCCGCCTCAGACTCCACATCTCGGATCCGTTTCTTAAATCGCCGTCATGGCGGTGAGAAGTTGCCCCGCCTCCCCGGATCTCAATCATACCACCAAGACATCGCTCCAAGCCGACCTCATGTCCTTGCTTCACCCCCGCACATAGCCTCTGCTGCCATGCCAGCAAACCGAAGTAGTCGCTTGCGCCATCATTCGATGATGTGCCGCATCGGATAGCCCAGCCAAGCTGAAACAATCCGCCGCAACCCGCTGCAAGCCAAGTCATCCCACGATGCCGATGCCACAAGCGTAGTCCTTTGACGCAGTCCCACACCGCACTGACCATTGCCATGCAACGCCAGCCGCCGCGGTCCGCTGCAAGTAGCTCAACCGGCAACCCTGCGACGACCTACAACCCCTGCCACGACTACAAATGCCTCCACGTGGGCTCAACAACACCCGTACAGCTTGCCACGTGGCGAGATTGCCGCCACCGGTAGCAGCCGCCAATGACCAATGAACCGGAGATGTCAAGAGTTGAGACGGGTCACTAGAGGTGATGCCTCCAAGGAGGGTACGACGTCATTGGCACCACCATCACTCATCTAGGATCTGGACCGGGTTTTCACCCAGATAACCCCGTGCAGCAGGGTTGAAGCTCCCAAATGATGCCCCCAGCGGGGAGAACGATGCCCTAAGGTGCCGCCGTCATTTCCACCGACAAGAGAGCCAATGAGGGCTTTACACCCGGAGTATCTCCACCCCACTCTGCACACTCAATCTCAGCACTCCCGGAACATGGCAAAAGCAGCTTGACCATGACGGCGGCACCGCCGCTCCTCCACCCTCCCAGCCGCATCTCCCACTGCGGTGCGCCAGGGCCCATGTCTGACACCACGCCATTCCGGGTTGCGTCGCTGCCGAGCTTAGCCTCCGCGTGGTCGCCGGCCTCGACCACAGTATGCGACCCTCTCCTTGACGTGGTCGTCACATCGCTATCGTGCGCCCCTGGCCGCTGGCCACGTTGGCCTGCGCGCTTGGCTGCCGAGCGCCGCCGCTTGGACGCGTTGTAGTCGGCCGCCGCATGGCCGCGCCGTGCGCTACCTAGCCATTGGGCAGCGCGTTGCCCAGTCCGCATGCTGCCCCCACTCCTACGCGTCGGCCGCTGGCCACCGAAGGCCCTGCTCGCCCCGGCGGCCGCCGCTCTTGCCGTCGGTGCTCCAGATCCGCTTGGGTTCGCTTTTTTTTTAACATTTGAGAAACCTAACATCATTTAAGCCTAAAAATGACTTAATGATGTATCTATTAACCATAAAAAAAAGATCATACTAACATAGAGCAATAGTGTTTTGACATAAAAAGGAAAGAAATATATATACTATACAACCCTTTGAATTGTCTTATGAGTTGCAATATATAGAATTTCTAACATATTTTAGGTAGATCGGGTTATTCGGGTAACGTGGGCTCAAACCCGAATTACCCTAATTTAATTCGGGTTACGGGATTTCAAACCCGATCTAACTTCGGGTTTTCTAGATTTTGGGTTTTTCGGGTTCGGGGTCGGGTTTTTCGAGTTCGAACTTCAGGTAGTTTTGTGTCCAGCCCTATTTGGTCCTATTTGGCTGGTCCATTTTTGAAGAAGTGATGGCCGAGTTCTCTGAAATCGAACAGGCATGTTCTCTGCATCTTTGCACCTGATGTTCTTGTTTGTTCGTTCTTGTTCATGTTGTTTGTTCTGATTTGTTCCCTGGTCTGAAGAGTGAAGTTCGATACGTCTTGCAGGTTAAGCTGCTCAGAGCGGAGTTTGGAGTGAACCCGGTGAATGGTTACAAGACGCCGGATGATCCGTGGCAGAGCCAGCGGTGGGTCGGGTGGGGCTGGAGCCCCCCCTACCACCCTGGCTCCCATGGCAGCCCCCCCTAGAAATTTTGAGTAGGAAGAAGAAGGAAGAGGAAGAAAAAGAAGGAAGAAGGAAGGAAGGAAGGAAGGAAGGAAGGAGGAGTGAGGAAGAAGAAGGAGAGCCCCCCTAGCTCTCCATCCTGGCTTCGCCACTGATCCGTGGGATGGTGAAATTTGAACCTAGAGATAGTTTGGTTTGCATTTTTTTGTACTTCGAGTGAGAGGACAGGCGCACATCATCACCACGTGTGCAAAACGTATGTCCCCGGACCCCGGTTACATTTCTTGGAGCCTCTTTACAAAGTCCAACGTAAAAATTCCTCTTGAACCGCTGAGAACCGGTCCCACGCCTCCAGTGCAGTGTCCAGGGCAAGTGGCGGCTCCCGAATCCCAGCAGGGGAACGAGGCGGCCCTGTTAGTTTGGTCTTCTCAGCCACCTGCCGGCGTTACTTTTCTTTCGGAACAAATGAGCCACCAGCTAGCAGTACTTTCTTGTCTGTCAGAACAAATCAACTACCAGCCGGCAGTACTAACAAATCAGCATCAACCACCAACCACCAGCCAAACGAACAGACTTGAAAGAAGATTCCTGTCATATTAAAATATCGGCACATGCATGGAGTATTAAATGCAGATGAAATTAAAAATTAATTATACAGTTTTGTTATACAATATTTAAATAATTATTTATAAATATAAATAAAATGCTGAAGTGACGCAATTATTACCCACTCGTATGTCCAAGTTGAGAACCGAAGCCCGAGACGTCCGAGGGAAAAAAACAGTAGGCAGAGCAGTCTGAGGCTCTGAGCAGAGCAGAGGAATATGTGCCTGCGCGGCGAGCAGCGTGTAGGCGCATCACATGCGCCGGCAAGCAAGGCTTGTTTAGCCCCAAATTTCACTATGCAAAAAAAAAGATTTCAATCACGTCAAAATATCGACACATACATAAAGTACTAAATGTAGGTAAAATCAAAAACTAATTGTACAATTTTATTGTACTCTGCAAGATGAACATTTTGATCCTAATTAATCAGTTTTTAGACAATTTTTCACATATACAAATGAAATGCTACAATAACGTATTTATTACCAACTCCAAACTTTGCCTAAAGTTTGTCCAAAGTTTGGATCCAAATTTTGGATCTAAAGGGCCTTGTTTAGATGGAGAATAGGGGGTGGGGAATTGGGGGTTTGGGGTCACTTCGTAATCATTGCGCCACTGTAGCATTTCGTTTGTATGTGTGAAAAATTATCCAAAAATTGATTAATTAGGCTCAAAATGTTCGTCTCGCAGAGTACAACAAAACTGTGCAGTTAGTTTTTGATTTCATCTACATTTAATACTTCATGCATGGGCCGACATTTTGATGTGATGTGAATCTTCTTTTTGCATAGTGAACTTTGGGGTTGCTTTTTGGAACTAAACAAGGGCCTAGTTTCCAAATTTGGAGCAAAACTTTGACTTTTTAGGGTGCGTGCACCACTGTAGCATTTCGTTGGTATGTGTAAAAAATTATCCAAAAATTGATTAATTAGGCTCAAAATCTTCGTCTCGCAGAGTACAACAAAACTGTGTAATTAGTTTTTGAATTTCATCTAAATTTACTACTCCATGCATGTGCCGACATTTTGATGTGATGAGAATCTTCTTTTTACATAGCGAACTTTGAGGGTGGAATTTGGGATCAAACAATGCCTTAGATCCCAAATTCCACCCCAAATTTCACTATGCAAAAAGAAGATTCTCATTACATCAAAATGTCATAACATGCATGGAGTACTAAATGTAGATGAAATCAAAAACTAATTGCACAGTTTTATTGTACTTTGCGAGAAGAACATTTTGAGCCTAATTAATCAATGTTTGGACAATTTTTCACAAATACAAACGAAATGCTACAACGAGGTAATTATTACGAAGTGACACTATACTCTCAAATTTGACCTTCCAAATTTAGAATCTAAACGAGGCCTAGTCTGAGCCCTTGTTTAGTTCCCAAATTGGGGGGTGGAATTTGGCCCCTTGTAGTGCGTGCGCCACTGTAGCATTTCGTTTGTATGTGTGAAAAATTGTCCAAAAATTGATTCATTAGGCTCAAAATGTTTGTCTCGCCGAGTACAACAAAACTGTGCGATTAGTTTTTGATTCCATCTATATTTAGTACTCCATGTATGTTATGACATTTTGATGTGATGGGAATCTTCTTTTTACATAGTGAACTTTGGGGGTAGAATTTGAGATTTAAAACATTAAATATAACAAATGACGCATGCATGAAATACTAAACGTGGGTAAATAAAAAAAAATTAATTGCATAGTTTTGATGTACACGACGAGACGAATCTTTTGAGCCTAGTTAGGTCATGGTAGGACAACGATTACCACAAACAAACGAAAAGTGCTACAATGCCCTAAAGCGTTAGATGCGACTTTTTTACCAAACTTTTCGCGGATCTAAACACACCCGAAGGAGCGCTCCCTCACGCAGCGCTGCATGGCTGGCAGCTGTAATATCCTTTAGGCCTCGTTTAGTTCTCAACTTTGACACGTTAAAGTTGGAACTTTACTATAAATATGTTACTGTAGCATTCCGTTTGTATTTGTGAATAATTGTTCAAACATTAATTAATTGAGTTCAAAATATTCGTCTCGTAAAGTACAACAAAACCATGCAATTAATTTTTAATATCATCTACATTTAGTACACCATGTATGTGCCGACATTTTGATGTGATGGGAATCTTTTTTTGCATAGTAGAATTTAGGGTGGAATTTAGGAACTAAACCAGGCCTTAATATACATGGAACTGACTAACCCACCCAATCCAATCCTATCCAACTTATTTAGGACTCCCCCAAAGTTAGCAAAATGCACCGTAGTGTCACTTAGCATTTCATTCGTATTTAGTAAAAATTGTCCAAACATTGACTAATTAGGCTCAAAACGTTCGTCTCGTAAAGTACAAATGAACTGTGTAATTAATTTTTGATTTTATCTACATTTAATACTCCATCTATATGCTTGCATTTTGATGTGATGGAGAATTTTTTTTACCGTGAATCTAGATTAGAAACTAAACAAGGACTCAAACTAATTCATAAATGGTTAGATAAAAAAACCCACCCAAATCCATGCACAGGTCTGCCAGACACCAGCGACTACTACGTATGTGGCAGGCTCGCAGCAGCAGGTCACCGGGAGCGGGCCTGTTCGGTCAAAGGAACTAAGTTTCAGTTACGTCACGTCGAATAGAAAAATACTTATTAGAAATATTAAATATAGATTAATTAAAAATGCATTATACATGCGAGAACTAATTTATGATACGAATTTATTAAGCCTAATTAGTCCATGATTAGACAATATAATGATACAGTAATATTTGATAATTATGTATTAATTATAGGTTAATTAGACTTGTTAGGTTCGTCTCGTGGAGTAGATATGACTTATATAATTAGTTTTATATAATTAGTTTTATAATTATTTTATGTTTAATGCTTCTAATTATCACTTATTCGATGGACTAAACTTTTAGTCACCAGCATCCCAACACACCCAAGTCTTCACGGATAGTGAAGCACTGAAGCACTGAAGTGGAGATTTGGAGTGGAGCGGCGTGTAGTCTGGCTTGTCAAGACTAAAGAGAACACCCCTCCCCTCTATCCCTTTCCAGTGGAACGCAAAATCTTATAACGGAGTGTTTGATTCAAAAGATTAAAGTTTAGTCCTTTATATAAATGATAATTAGATATATTAAATATAAATTAATTATAAAACTAATTACATAAGTCATGTCTATTTTGTGAGACGAATCTAACAAGTCTAATTAAGCTATAATTAGTATATAATTATTATATGTTTATCGTAGCATTATATTATTCAATTATGAACTAATTAGGCTTAATATATTCGTCTAGCAAATTAGCCCTCGTTTATGTAATAGATTTTTAATTAATCTATATTTAATACTTCTAATTAATATCATGTGACGGGACTAAATTTTAGTTACGTGTATCAAACACCCCCTAAGGCTGCCCGCACTGGGCTCGGTACATGGAAACCGGAAACACCGCCGTTTTAGCGTTTTTTTGCCTGCATTGGGGCATGGAAAAAACGCCGGTACACGCAATCGTCCACCGCCGGCGGCTAAATCAGGAGGGATCGAGATGCACGCGGTAAATGGCCACGTCGGCATGGGCCCGCCTCCGCCTCCCTGCCGCGCGCAGGCCACCCGCTCCGCTTTTGCCCATGTCGCACATCTGCCCGGCCGCCCCTGCACGCGTTGAGCACCACCGCCACCCATCGCCCCACTCCGACGCCAAGATCCACCTCCATCCGCGCCGGCGACGCAGCTCCCCGCCTCTCGTTGTCCAGCTCCGTCTCCACCACTTGCCGCCGTTGACCTTCCCCCGATGGTGGTCGCGCCCCGCTCTGCCTTTGCTCGCTCGGCCTGTGCAGGAGGCCGCCGCCATCGCCCGGATCTGGCTGGACGCGGGCCTGCCGAGCCAACCCACCACCGCGCAGTCCACGTAGGCCATTGGCTCCGCTGGCCGCCGCGCCACCGCCGCGCTGTCCCACCGCCGCGCCCCGCCACCACCCGCCCCAGGGAGAGGGAGAGGGCGGCAGTGGTTGGGGAGGAGAGGGGCGCGAATGGGCGGCGGTGGTGGGGGAGTGGAGCGGGCAGCGGGCTGAAGCGAGGGCCGGTGGTGGAGGGGAGGGGGTGGGGGCGGCATGGGAAGGAGCTGGCGGCGCCGATGGGGAGGGGAGGCGGAGGGGCTAGGGAGGCGAGGCCATGCGGCGCCGATGGGGTAGGGGAGCAGAAGAAGAGGGAGAGGAGATAGGAGAGAGGGGAAGATTAAAAAGGAATTACTGGTGGGACCGGTATGGTGGTGGTTGATATAGAGAGTATAGATAGAGTATGACGAGTACGAGAGAAATGGATTTAGAGTTGAGAATATTGATGATTATGACAGAATATTACGTTTTAGAGGGTAGAGTAAAGGTTCACCAGTGCGAACAGCCTGAGATTCTTGCAGCACTCGCTAGCAATTGTAGTTTAAGACCGAAATAATCTGTAAGTTGCTCACACTGGGGTCTGTAAAAACGGACGGTAAACTCCACGTCAGACCGGTAAGAAAGCGGAGGATGGTGGCGGGGGCCAAGGGGCTCGAGAGCGGCATTGCCATGGCTCTCCCCTGGCCGCGTGCACAAACCAATACTTCATGGCGCGAGGGAGAGGAGTGCGTGGAGGCGGAGCAGCGCGCCCGGGAGGCGGCCGGTATGCGACGCCATCGGGAGAGAGAGAGCGAGGCGACACCGCCGGGAGAGAGAGCGAGGGGCCGGGGAGGGACGACGGAGGGGGACGCGGAGGGGGCGGCATGGGCAGGGGCGGGGAAGGGGAGGGGGCGGCGGGGCCAGGGGCGGGAAAGGGGATGGGGCGGCGGGGTAGAGGACAGGGAGCGGCGGGGCCATGGAGGCGGCGTGGAGGACAAGGGGCGGCGGCTTGGTCCGCTTGAACTTGCCCCTCGCCATGTGCACCACCAGCAAGCGCCCGCGCCTCTGCCCGCCCGGCGTCGTCGTCACTGCCCGTATCCGTAGCCGCGCCGGCTGTGCGAAGAGGCCCAAGGAGGTGGAGACTCGGACGCGGCTCCTCGACGAGGAGGCCTGCGGGAAGAGGAGGGGAGTGGAGGTCTAGGCGAGGGAGGCCATGGCGGGCGGGGCAGAGTGAGCGGGTGGAGGGGGCCGGCCGGGGGAGATGAGAGGGAGAGAGAGAGGATAGAGAAAGGTTAAAAAAGGATTTACTCGTGGGCTCCCTGTGGTGGTGGTTGGTATAGAGAGTGAAATAGAGTATGACGAGTGCGGGAGAAAAGAATTTAGAGTAGAAAATATCGATGATTAGGACAAAATATTCTGTTTTAGAGGGTAGAGTAAAGGTCCACCAGGGCGAGCAGCCTAAAGGAACCTGTTCTATTTCGGAAAAAGTCTACGTTAACCCTTCACCTATAGTGGTCGGATTACATAACCTTTCGACCTATAAAACGGTCTATATCAACCCTTGAGCTTTCTAAAACCGATCAAATTACCCATAAAGTAATTTTAAAAAATCATAATAAATCACAGAAAAATTATAAAATAGAAAATCCAATTGTCTTGGACTCTAAATGAGTATATCTACGCAACGAACATATAATATTGTATGCTTCAATATATTTTTTTGTAGCTTTAGATCTATGCTTTTCTTCGTAGCTGTAAAAATAATGTACTGAAACATATCATATTACATGTTCACTATATAGATATACTAATTTGGAGTCCAATACAATTGGATTTTCCATTTTACGATTCTTCAAAATTGCTTTGGGAGGGTAATTTGACCGGTTTTAGAAAGTTTAAGGGTGATATAGACCGTTTTACAGGTCGAGGGGTTATGTAGTCCAACCACGTAGGTGAGAGGGTGACGTAGACTTTTGTCTTCTATTCGTGATACAATAGCTGAGGGATGATGTAGACTTTTTCCTTCCATTCGTGATACAAAGTAAAATTGAATATAGCCAACCACCCAAGGATGCCAACCTGGTTACCTCAGCAGCACCAGCAGATCCATGGCTCTAATGGGTATTTATCTTTTATCTAGATAATGGAATAAAATCCCGGCTTCGCTCTCCTCAACTCTGAAGAGAGATCAGTCCAAACTTATTACATCGGTAATTATGAAACTAAATGAGCACATATAGTTCTGCTTAAAAAATGAACTCAAGCACCAATCCGTAAATTAAAAGGCCATCCATTCGAAGTAAAGAAATACAGTGCAGTCATCTCCGGTGAACAATACAATGCGACTAGGATCTTCTGCTCGCTTTCGTTTCGCTGCAACATGATGGGTATTTATCTATTCGACCCAATCCACGTGTTATTTTGATTTTGTGGTGTGGATGGGTCTTAGACAGGCCTAGTCGCTGCAGCAAACAATTCCACGGCTCCACTACCTCCACACCCATCGCCCCTGCCAAGCCTGCTTCTTTGATAGCTTTCCTCTGCATTCTCTACGATCCTGCTCCGGTTTCCCTGACCAAAGATGGCCGAATCCTTTGTTCTCAACACCGGCGTGAGGATCCCATCGGTTGGCCTTGGCTTATGGCAGATACAGCCTGACGCCGTCGGCAACGCCATCTATGCTGCTGTCAAGGTCTTTCTCGATTGCTCCTTCCGTTCTGTTCTTTTCGAAAGCTCGCCGGCGACTGTATGTGTTGAGCTTGAATTACGAGTTCACTTCATTAGGTTACTAGGATAGGATCTGCTTGTTTTATCTTGGGATTGCGCAATTTGTATTCTGTAAAATGAGGTCTTTGACAGAACACTTTATGGTCAAGCTGGAATTTTTTGTTGAGGCAGTTACCTCAGATTATAACCTAACTAATACTAGTAACATCTATTACAAAGGAACCGGCAAAGTCAAAATATCTTGCTCTTGAAGTGTTTATATGCTCCATGGGATCATCATGTTAATTTGAACATAGAAGAACGTGGCAGAATTTTATCTGCTTTGAAGTCTTACCTTTTTTAAGAGAAAAAGAAGTGCTCTTAGTAATTCTTTGAGCTTGGTTTTTGGACACAGGCTGGGTATCGGCACATCGATTGTGCTGCAGCATACCGCAATGAGAAGGAGGTAAATAGTAGCAATTACTCCCACCACCGCTTTCTTTTGATTTTCTGTTCCATGTCCGCGCCGCTATTTCTTTATCGTAACTGATTAGACTGTATTGATTGCTGGCCATTTATCAACTTAGTTTAGTTGACACCATCACATGATTGTTATATCTTAACCTTAATTTTGTCTTTTGTGTCTTTTTATATCACGCAGAATGTTTCTTGTAAGAAAATTCGATTCATTTCTTTCTCAAAACAATATAAGGAGAAGAATTATATCCAGATATACTGATAAAAATTCAATCACCTTATTTCACAATTAGTTAAAAGTAATAAAATAACAATAGGAGGCGTAATGGTAGCACAACAGTTAAATAGTTAAAGAAAGATAACATTGGAAGAAAAATCTTCCACGGTTTCACTTCCGTTTGGTTTGATTTGAAAACATAATATACAATTTTTCTAAGTAAATTTAAAGCTATTCCCTTTCATAGGTGGGGTTGGCTTTGAAGAAATTATTTGAGGATGGAGTGGTTAAGCGTGAAGATATGTTTATCACCTCTAAGCTGTGGTTAGGCTCCATTTCTGGAGCTCAGTTGTAACAACTTTGGCTAAGTAGCTTACGGAACTTACATCCCAGAGTAAAGTAGTATTAAATATATTCTCTAAATTTGCAGGTCTGCTTATCATGCACCTGAAGATGTGCGGGAGGCAATTGACGGCACACTTCAAAATTTGCAGCTAGACTACTTGGACTTGTACCTTGTAATTCTTTAATTCTTATGCTTGACAGTCTATCCAGTTAAGTTATGCGCAAAGATATGCTTGACAGTCTATCCAGTAACTTTTGTGCCTGTCTAAAATTTGTGCTAATGAGGTGCAGTAGCCATTAGATCTTGTTATTAGTTGAATGACAAAAACAAGTGTTGACACTAGGGCCGTCGAAGGGAAAGATAAGATTACTTGAATTTAAATGCTTTTGTTTCCATCATACCATTATTTCCAGCACATGAGAGTATGATGAAGGTTAAAGAATTGCATCTCGCAAAAAAAAGGTTAAAGAATTGCAAATACAACTCACAGTTCAACTGAATAAATGAATCACCAAGCATGTGTCTGCCATTTGTTTCATGACTTGATTGCTGAAAAGACCTTATCTTGCAGATTCATCTTCCAATGCGTATTAAGAAAGGAGCTACGATGAATCCTCAAAATCTCATACCTACTGATATCCCTGCTACATGGGGAGCAATGGAGAAGCTATACGACACTGGCAAAGCTCGTGCTATTGGTGTGAGTAATTTTTCGTGTAAGAAGCTGGAGGATTTGTTCGCCGTCGCACGTGTACCTCCAGCAGTCAACCAGGTTGAGTGTCATCCGGTTTGGCAGCAAGACAAGCTCCGAAAACTTTGCCAGTCGAAGGGTGTTCATCTTTCTGTAAGCTTGACATAACATAACCAAATACTCCTGCATTTTAATTGTTTTCAGTCACATTGATTAGATCTTTTTGGTTTGTAAACTCTTAGTGTTGTTGTTACAGGCCTTTTCGCCCTTAGGTTCACCTGGATCACCTGGGGTAAATGGTCCAAGCGTCCTCAGCAACCCCATTGTGGTCTCTGTTGCTGAGAAGTTGCAGAAAACACCTGCCCAGGTCGCTCTACGCTGGGGAATACATATGGGCCACAGTGTACTCCCCAAAAGCACCAATGAAGCAAGGATTCAGGAGAACATTGACATATTTGACTGGTCTGTTCCTGAAGATTTGATGGCGAAGTTCTCGGAAATCAAACAGGCATGCCCTAAGTAGCCTTTCTCTGCTAGTTGCATTCATTGGCTTCTTGTCTATGATGTTGGTTGTTGCAACGGTTCATCTAGAAGAACAAATGCATATTGCAATCTAACACACCGTTCTTTTCTTGTACAAATGTAACATCTAATAGTTCTTGTACTACTTTCATTTTTCCCATCTGATATTGCTCGGACTTGTAACATGCAGGTTAGGCTGCTGAGAGCCGAGTTTGCAGTTCACCCTAACAGCGGCTACAGTACATTGGAGGATCTTTGGGATGGCGAGATATAAAGCATACAGATATGTCCAGCATAAAAGAGCAGGGCAAGGGAAATATTATTATATGCAGATGGTAAATGCTTTGCTCGTAGCAGTGGCGACCTAGGATTTTTTTTGAGCCTGGGAGAACATAGCAACCAATAATAAATTCACACAAACATATCGACTACTAATAAAAGAAAATTTACTCCGCTAGATTTATCTAGTGTACTCACTGTGGCTCATTTTAGTTTAAGTATTTTTTGAATTACATACCAGTTTCACTACGTGGATTCTTTACGGCAATCAAGAAAATGCATGCCGTATTCCTTACTGAACGTCCATGAATGAGTAAATAAGGCACAGAAGAAATGGCAATTCAATGATCCATCAATTGAGTAAAAATCAAGAGAAGAATCAATACTTTAGTTACCAATCCGGTTAATCTACTGCTCTTTCTATACTGCAATCAAGAGATCAATTGGTTTGAGATTAAGATGTTGTAGGCGCTCAAGCGTGTCGACTCCCCACGCACCGGCTGCAGCTAGCACTCCGCTCCATGCCCCAGCGCAGGCCGCACATGCAAGGGGATTTCTCAAACTGGAACTAGAACCGTCGTGTTGCAAATAATCGTGGTCGGCGACGTCTGCTCTACGTATATGTGTACGTATCTACACAAGTACCAATGACGATCCTATCTCTCCCTGTGCGCTCAGCAAGGAGCCCGGGCAATCGCCCAGGCTTGCCGGGCCTTGGGACCGCCCCTGGCTTGTAGATTGCCTTCACTCGGAGAAAACCTGTGATACTTGCCCTATGCTGCTCTTGTAGACACTGTGTGCTTCATTGTATCCCAAGATGACTGTGTTCCAACTCCATGATCAATTTAGTCAACTTGATGCAGTATAGGAGGTGGGAGCCAGCAAGGACGGGGAGGCTCAAATCCTCCACATTTCACTTTCTGTTGAATGAATTTGTTGGATCTAAGCCTCTTCTCTCTCTTACCCTAGCTCTCTCCAAGCACAAGAACGCTCTGGTTATTTCTGAGTTGGGGAAGAGGCGAAGAGCCATGTACCAGTTTTTCAGAACAGCCCACGGAGCTTTAGAATGTTATAAACCGTCACAAGTTCAGCATACAACATGTATAGACAATGTTAGCTTATAGATTGTGGTTAGATGAATTTTTTAATACTTTTATCTAAATGTGGGGTTTGCTGCTATTTTTGGTGGATCTGAATGCACTGCGTACATTTGATCTTACTGAATTCTCGTAGCGAATAAATGTTGTTGACAGATGTACTGGACTACTGGTAGGCTGTTGGAGAGGTGTTTAGCGTAAAAGGTATGAGACCATTTCCCACTGTCTGTTCACTTGTTAGATTAGAAGAAACTTCAGTAGGTGCGAGAGTGTTCTCCTTTTGGGATCCTCCAGCCAATTGGTTTGTCTGAGCTCCTTGTGTATCCAGTGATATGTGCTTAAGGCAAAGGTTGCAGGTCATTTATGCTTTAAGCATTGCGTGCCAGGCTGCTATACTCTTATGCGCCTCTCTGAAATGAACCAGCTCCAGCAAGTATATGCTTTATTGTTGGAAACATAATTATATCTTTACAATTTTTATTACCATACGATGGAAGTAGAATGTACAATTCAGAGTATAATAATAGGTATCAGCTTTATGCTTTAAGCATTGCGTGCAACTGCAGGTTTAATTTGTTTGTGACATTACTGTAAATAGATTTGGGTCTTATAGTTAGCATTCTGTTCAGCCTTTTGCTTGGAAAAGTGTGGAGTAGATTGCTTTTTACAAAAAAAAATATATGCACAACTGATAAGCTTTGCCACTCTTTATATGCCACTACATGTAAAATATATCCTTGTCCTTATTTTTGAAAGTTTTTTTGCTGCCATCATTTGCACAACTTAATTTATCTTGACAATGCAAATCAACCTATGTATGTAATGGTTCACAATTTTTTTATAACTAATCATTTATTTAATTATTGTTTTGTGACAATGATATGTAATAATTGATGGACATGATATGTAAATAATATATTGCTGAAGATGCTCAAGAATTACTTTATGGTGTCCCCAATCAGATGCTTTTAGAAAATACAATATTTTTTTTTGTTAAGAGCCATGATACTCTCTTTACATATTCGCTATATTGCCAACAATGTAAGACTCTTAATGGAACTTCTCTTGTGTGAATCTCACTCTGTATTGTTATTTTATTTTTTTAAGCAATGAATCGTCTTTTGGATTTGACCATAGCGTTAGCATGGGCATTGTACTAGTTGTGCATAACAGATGAATATCAAAGTGTAAATAGTAATAAATTTACAGAAAGTTGTAACATAAAGTTTTGTTTGTTGGATGGCTCCCACTAGTAGAGAAATGACTTTACATCCCTTTCATTTGTCTCGGTAGACAATAGAACTGGGACTAATAATGTTCTAACTTTTATGGGGATGAGAGGCCCTTGTCCCGGTTGGTAACGCCAACCAACTAAAGGGTCCTCTATGGCCTATAAAGAGGTCTTAGATTTTAATCCCACAAATCACAATGTTTTTTTTACCTTCAGTCCCGGATTACTGGTCCCGATTGCCAAAATCAGGACTAAATGGGGTCGGCAACAGGGACTAATACCCATTTTTCTACCGGTGTCCCTCCATCTTGTGCTCGCTTCGTCCCTTGTCTAAATCCCATTAGTTTAGGCATGGACACTGTCTAATTTTCATAGTTACAACATGTAAATAATCAAGTAAAAAAATCTATTTGGATAGATAGGATATTTAGTTGCTGTTAGGATTGTATTTATTTATGAGATTTTTTAATTTTGGAATAGTTATTTTCATCTCCCACTAATTTGTCCGAAAAATCCTAAAATATCTGATATTATCAAAAATCCATATGTTTTTAGCTAGGCTTTAATCTTTTTGCAGAGGGGGTCAGCATTGTTGGCGCGTACACCGTGGCGTCTGTTTCTGTTGTTGGTGCTGCTGGTCAGTCACACCGCGCGAGCGCCGGCGCCGGCGCCGGCTCCGAACGCTACCATATTTCGCATTCCAATTCAGTTGGTACAAAAGGCATGTGTCGCCGTCGCGTCACATCTTCAACGCTGGGCATGCATAACAGACAGGCCCTTTGGTAGAGCTTCGAAAACAACTTCAAACAGCTTCAGGGAGCTGTTTTTGTTGGAGCTGCACTAAATGATTATGTCGGAGAATCACTTCTAGGAGATTGGTTGTAAGAGGCGGAGCTGTTTTACACATGACACAAGTGAAGCCAGTGGAGCTAAAAACAGCTCCTCCACCTTCAACTCCAACTCCACGCTCACGTGGAGCTCTAACAAAGGGGCACACTGTTCGTCCTGCTCACATTGCACGAGTTGACGAGTACTGACTGAACTTACTGATCCTCTGCCGTAACCTGCTAACCGCGATCTTCCCCTTGTCTTCTCGGCCTTTTTATCCAACCTCGAACAGTTTCCTATTCGGGGATCACAGCCATGGCTGCATCCGTCCTCCTCAGCACCGGTGCGTTGATCCCGTCGGTCGGCTTCGGCACATGGCACGCCGAACCAGGGCTCGTCGGCGACGCCGTCTGCGCTGCTGTCAAGGTCTGCTCGCCACTGCTTTAGCCCTCGTAGATCCTAAATTCTACCCTGAAAGTTTACTATGCAAAAAGAAGATTTCCATCACATCAAAATGTCATAGCATGTATGGAGTACTAAATGTAGATAAAATCAAAAACTAATTGCACAGTTTTGTTGTACTCTGTGAGACGAACATTTTGAGCCTAATTAATAATTTTTTGGACAATTTTTTACGTATACAAACGAAATGCTACAGTGACGCATGCACCTCAAAAGGCTCAAATTTGCTCCCAAATTTGGAAACTAAACAAAGGCCTTAGTCCGCCAATGCGTTCCATCTTCCAAATCCTTCTGGACAGTCCAAAAGGCCTAAATTTGCTCCCAAATTTGAGAACTAAACAAAGGCCTTAGTCCGCCAATACGTTCCATCTTCCAAATCCTTCTGAACAGCTGGACTGCTCCTCAAAGTCGCAAGAACGGCAGTGTACAACTTCACAGCTTTGTTCGGTGCAGGCTGGTTATCGTCATATTGACTGTGCTCCTTCTTACGGCAACAAGAATGTTGCAAAGAATTGAAGGCCAACCTTGACGGTGACCAGCCTGCACCTCTCGGTAAAGCATCACAGTCCGTCGGCGCACGTCACGTTGCATACTGGCGTTTGTTGAAACAAGAACGTTGCTGCAGGCGTACTCGCCGCTGGGTTCGCCGGCGGCAGCCGGCGTCAACACGCCCAGCGTTCTCGGTCAGCCTGACGTCCGTCGCCGGCAGGTTGCAGAGGACTCCTGCGTAGGTGGCACTTCGCTGGGGCATCCAGATGGGCCAGAGCGTGCTCCCGAACAGCACTGGTGAAGCAAGGATCAAGGAGAATCTCGACATCTTTGGCTGGTCCATTCCTGAAGAAGTAATGGCCGAGTTGTCTGAAATGGAACAGGCATGTCCTCGACAGTGCAGTTTCTTCTGCATCTTTGCACCTGATGTTCTTGTTTCTTCGGTCTTGTTCATGTTGTTTGTTCTGATTTGTTCCCTGGTCTGAAGAGTGGAGTTCCATGCGTCTTGCAGGTTAAGCCGCTCAGAGCGGACTTTGGAGTGAACCCGGTGAATGGTTACAAGACGCTAGAGGATCTGTGGGACGGTGAAATTTGAATCTAGAGAGAGCTTGGTTTGCATTTTTTTACTTAGAGTGAGAGCACAGGCGCACAGCATCACCATGTGTGCAAAACATATGTCCCCGGACTCCGGTTTACATTTGCTTGGAGCTTTTGTACAAAGTCCAGCGTAAAAATTCCTCTTGAATACCACCTGAGAACAGGTCCCACGCCTCCAGTGCAGCGTCCAGGGCAAGTGGCGACTCCCGAATCCCAGCAGGGAACGAGACGTCCGATAGCAGTCTGAGTAGAGCAGGGGAATATGTGCCTGCACGGCGAGCAGCGTGTAGCATGGCGCCGGCGAGGAAGTCTGAGATGACGCTGGCGATGGCGCCGATGTTAGGCGATGGCGTCGATACTCGATAGCTGGTGGAGGCCTTGAGCACCGACAGGTAGACACGGCAGTAGTAGGAGCGCTCCCTCACACAACACTGGATGGCCGGGAGCTGTAATATTCTTTAATATCCATGGAACCGACAAAGCCACCTAATCCAATCCTGTCCAACCCATTTAAACTAATTCATAAATGGGTAGATAAAAAGCCACCCAAATCCATGTAAAATACATGCGCATGTCTACCAGCGATTAGTACGTATGTGGCAGGTCACTGTGAGCATCGCAGAGTCTTCACGGATAGTGAAGTACTGAAATGGAGGTGTAGACCTGTCATCAAGACTCTAACAGAAAACCCCACCCCTCCCCTCTATCCCTCTCTAGTGGGAACACAAATTCTTGTAAGATTTTTGCAGCACTCGCTAGCAAATGTAGTTTAAGATCGGAATAATTTGTAAAGGAACCTGTTTTATTTGACAAACTAAAAATTGAATAAAGCCAGTCACCCAACGACGCCAACCTGGTCACCTCAGAAGCGCCAGCAGATCCATGGCTCTAATGGGTATTTATCCATGTGTTATTTTGATTTTGCGGTGTGGATGGGTCTGGTCGCTGCAGCAAACAATTCCACGGCTCCACTACCTCCACACCCATCGCCCCTGCCAAGCCTGCTTCTTTGATAGCTTTCCTCTGCCTTCTCTACGATCCTGCTCCGGTTTCCCTGACCAAAGATGGCCGAATCCTTTGTTCTCAACACCGGCGTGAGGATCCCATCGGTTGGCCTTGGCTTATGGCAGATACAGCCTGACGCCGTCGGCAACGCCATCTATGCTGCTGTCAAGGTCTTTCTCGATTGCTCCTTCCGTTCTGTTCTTTTCGAAAGCTCGCCGGCGACTGTATGTGTTGAGCTTGAATTACGAGTTCACTTCATTAGGTTACTAGGATAGGATCTGCTTGTTTTATCTTGGGATTGCGCAATTTGTATTCTGTAAAATGAGGTCTTTGACAGAACACTTTATGGCCAAGTTGGAAATTTTTGTTGAGGCAGTTACCTCAGATAATAACCTAACTAATACTAGTAACATCTATTACAAAGGAACCGGCAAAGTCAAAATATCTTGCTCTTGAAGTGTTTATATGCTCCATGGGATCATCATGTTAATTTGAACATAGAAGAACGTGGCAGAATTTTATCTGCTTTGAAGTCGTACCTTTTTTAAGAGAAAAAGAAGTGCTCTTAGTAATTCTTTGAACTTGGTTTTTGGACACAGGCTGGGTATCGGCACATCGATTGTGCTGCAGCATACCGCAATGAGAAGGAGGTAAATAGTAGCAATTACTCCCACCACCGCTTTCTTTTGATTTTCTGTTCCATGTCCGCGCCGCTATTTCTTTATCGTAACTGATTAGACTGTATTGATTGCTGGCCATTTATCAACTTAGTTTAGTTGACCCACCATAACATGATTGTTATATCTTAACCTTAATTTTGTCTTTTGTGTCTTTTTATATCACGCAGAATGTTTCTTGTAAGAAAATTCGATTCATTTCTTTCTCAAAACAATATAAGGAGAAGAATTATATCCAGATATACTGATAAAAATTCAATCACCTTATTTCACAATTAGTTAAAAGTGATAAAATAACAATAGGAGGCGTAATGGTAGCACAACAGTTAAATAGTTAAAGAAAGATAACATTGGAAGAAAAATCTTCCACGGTTTCACTTCCGTTTGGTTTGATTTGAAAACATAATATACAATTTTTCCATCTTACCATGATTTCCAGCACATGAGAGTATGATGAAGGCTAAAGAATTGCATCTCGCAAAAAAAGAGGCTAAAGAATTGCAAGATACAACTCTCACTTGAACTGAATAAATGAATCACCAAGCATGTGTCTGCCATTTCTTTCATGACTCGATTGCTGAAAAGACCTTATCTTGCAGATTCATGGTCCAATCCGTATTAAGAAAGGAGCTACGATGAGCCCTGAAAATCTCATACCTACTGATATCCCTGCTACATGGGGAGAAATGGAGAAGCTATACGACACTGGCAAAGCTCGTGCTATCGGTGTGAGTAATTTTTCGTGTAAGAAGCTGGAGGATTTGTTCGCCGTCGCACGTGTACCTCCAGCAGTCAACCAGGTTGAGTGTCATCCGGTTTGGCAGCAAGACAAGCTCCGAAAACTTTGCCAGTCGAAGGGTGTTCATCTTTCTGTAAGCTTGACATAACATAACCAAATACTCCTGCATTTTAATTGTTTTCAGTCACATTGATTAGATCTTTTTGGTCTGTAAACTCTTAGTGTTGTTGTTACAGGCCTTTTCGCCCTTAGGTTCACCTGGATCACCTGGGGTCAATGGTCCAAGCGTCCTCAGCAACCCCATTGTGGTCTCTGTTGCTGAGAAGTTGCAGAAAACACCTGCCCAGGTCGCTCTACGCTGGGGAATACATATGGGCCACAGTGTACTCCCCAAAAGCACCAATGAAGCAAGGATTCAGGAGAACATTGACATATTTGACTGGTCTGTTCCTGAAGATTTGCTGGCGAAGTTCTCGGAAATCAAACAGGCATGCCCTAAGTAGCCTTTCTCTGCTAGTTGCATTCATTGGCTTCTTGTCTATGATGTTGGTTGTTGCAACGGTTCATCTAGAAGAACAAATGCATATTGCAATCTAACACACCGTTCTTTTCTTGTACAAATGTAACATCTAATAGTTCATGTACTACTTTCATTTTTCCCATCTGATATTGCTCGGACTTGTAACATGCAGGTTAGGCTGCTGAGAGCCGAGTTTGCAGTTCACCCTAACAGCGGCTACAATACATTGGAGGATCTTTGGGATGGCGAGATATAAAGCATACAGATATGTCCAGCATAAAAGAGCAGGGCAAGGGAAATATTCTTATATGCAGATGGCAAATGATTTGCTTGTAATGATTGCCTTCACTTGGAAAAAACCTGTGAATACTTTCCCTATGCTGTTCTTGTAGACACTATGTGCTTTCATTGTATCCAAAGATGACTGTGTTCCAACTCCATGATCAATTTAGTCAACTTGAAGCTTTAGAATGTTACAAACCGCCACAACTTCAGCATACAACATGTAGAGACAATGTTTTGCATAACCAATTAGCTAACTGGCTTCCAAATTGGTGAAATTAGGAGCTGCACATCACAAAAAGGATTTGCTATTAGCTACAGCCCTGAAAATGCAGGACTGTCTGACACACATGAGTAAAGGAAGGTCGACATTTCAATGGCCAACAGTAAAGAAATAATAATGTGAGAAGATAGTGATATTAAAGAAAGTTCTGTCCTTGTTATTTTCTGCATCAGCATCACTACTTTCAGCTTCAATTTTATCAGATTCTGCTAGTGCCTTCTCCATTCATTCTTTAACAGAATCTTCAAGCAACTGCAAAACATAACTTTTATCTTAATTAAAGGAGTGCATGAGATCATATTGAGCAGAATATATTAACTTGGCTGCAAAACACATCGAACACAAACTGTTTAATCTGCAATGTTGACTAAAACAACTTAAGTGGAAAACATAACCCCATTGTATATGCTTCTGATTCATCTGTTTTGCTAAGATCTTACTAGCTCCAATCAGAGCAACAGCGTCTGCATCATCAGAAATTAATGGAGGCCGCCCAAAAGATATTGCCAGTGTTGCATAAATAGAAGTGGTAGAGATCCTTTTTTGAGGGAAATACAGCATGGGAGACCTCTGGTGCTGTATAATATACGGTATGGAATATTCTCAGAAGTAGAAAATGCAATCACAATATACATCAGTAATACTAATTTCAATATATTCCAAATTGTACTTCAAAAGTTATGTGCTCATTGATTAATCCAAGCACCATAGGAGCAGATATTGGAGAAGCAATTCATACTAATACTGCAATTGCAAAAAAAAAAGATTTTTCTTTTCCAAATAGCAACATCGAAGCTCCCAATAAATCATGCAATGGCTATCATGAATACAGGAAAAAAGAATAATGGCGCGCTGCAATACAAAATATGAAACCTTTAGCTCAGGACAGTGAGCTTGTTCGTGCTTATAAAATCCAAAACATGGATCAGCTATGGGCCTATGGCATCCAATATGATAATCATAGCATGATACCTGTTACTCTGTTAGCTATCTTACCGTCCAACAAGGCAACAGATACAGCATTACAAACTGAAATAACACTTCCATTTTCGTGGATGTCCATAAGATGAAGGAACAGAAGGAAGAACAGAAACAGATCCTAAGGTGCCTATTCTCATGTGTCTAAACACTTAACAATATACAGGTGTGAATTTGAAAATTAAGGTAGATGCATGAAAAAGCATTATACGCAATTTTTATGCTGTGAGCAATACTTTATGTCCATTAAGTGATATAAATCTAAGTAAAAGAGCATGGTGAACTAACAAGCATAGTTCAAGGATAGATTACAAACAACAAATGTCAAGGATTAGAAATGCAGTTACCTTGCATAGTTCAAGGATTAGAAATGCAGTTACCTTGCATAATTTAACTTAATTTATATCACCTTAAAGATCGGTACCTCCAAATGTCAAGGAGAGAGGACACCTTCCAGCTTCTGGAGATCCTTTGAATGCATCACTTTGTGATCTGCTCGAAGCGTTGGATAGCCATCATGACAAATGCACCAACTCATCATTATCATGTATAAACTCATGGATTTCAAATAGACAAGTCAAATGCATTTTATTGTATAGAAATCTATTAGCAAACACATTCTAGTTTACAAAGATAACGAATCAGTAACTGTTAAGGAGTTACAGTTGATAATTGATGTTATAGATGTGAGATCCTAAAGTCAGCAATTTTGACAGAAATTAGCTGAAGCAGCAAGACCATTGTCAAAGCTACTCATGTAGAACCCAATGCATGGCATCAACTGCAAGGTGAGTATACAGGCTTGAGAAGGAAAGGCTTCTCAAGATCAATATCCAAAATCATCACAATTACACAACACAGGCAAATGTATGATTATCCAATACTGCAGCACCAGGCCAAGACTCTGGCCAATCCATGTCCTCTGCATATGGCTAAGCTCAATGAATGGGTGGATGGATGAACATGCAGCATCGCTCCATGTTCTCCACATCACCAGATAGACAGAAAGGGACCACTGATATTCGCAAGGTCGGCAAGTGATAGAAGAAATTTGACTAGATAATATCTCAGAGACATAGGACACTTATTGGTTTCCTCACATTCATCTGGGTAATTCTATCCCATCATTACCCGTGAAATTGGAGCAAGCAAGATAACAATAGTACTAGTAGACGACAACAGAAGGAGAGCAACAAAAATTAGCACGAGAGCTGCTTTGCTCTGCTTTTCTTGTTCATTTCCTTCTTCACTGGAATGACAGGATCTTGGCAGCTTATTAGCATCATGTCGCATCACCAGATTATTTCTTGTTCATGATGGTGACAGTGCCGTCCTTGTTGGCGATGATGACGGTGGTAGCCATGCCGAGGAACATGCCATGCTCGATGACACCGGTGATCCGCAGGAGTTGGTCACTGATGTCACGGAGGTCGCCGTGGATGCCGTCCTCGAAGAACATCTCCACAATGTAGTTTCCGTTGTCAGTCACGAACGGCGTGTCCTGTTCAGCATCTTCGATAACCGTCCTGAGCCTAGCGTGGAAGCCCGGCAATCCGTCGAACACCTTGCGGATAAGTCCCAGAGTGTGTGGCGCGCCGAAGGGAATGACCTCGACGGGCACCGCGCCCGTGCAACCGAGGCGGGGTACCAGCTTGGACTCATCGACGATGACGACGAACTTCTCCCCCGCCCCCTCGATCATCTTCTCCCGGAGAAGCGAGCCGCCGCGGCCCTTGACGAGGTTGAGGTCCGGATCGACCTCGTCGGCGCCGTCGATGGAGAGGTGGATCCTGGAGGGCCCGCCATCGCCCCCGAGCGGGAGGAGCGGGATCCCCACGCGGGCCGCGTGGAGCTCCGTCTTGAGGGAGGTGGGCACGCCCGCCACGCCCGGGAGTGCGCCCGCGCGGAGGAGGTCGCCCAGGCGGTCCAGCGCGTGCGCGGCCGTGGAACCCGTGCCGAGACCCAGCGCCATGCCGGGCTCCACGAACTCTACCGCGCGGTGCGCCGCCACGCGCTTCAGGTCCTCCTGCGACAGCTTCCCGGACGGCGGCGGCGAGGCAGCGGCGCTGCCCATGTGCGCCGCCACGCGCTTCAAGTCCTCCTGCGCCAGGTTCCCGGACGGCGGCGGCGAGGTGGCGGCGCTGCCCATGGCGACGGGTTGTGGAGGGAGAGAGGTTTTCGGTGGCGTTGGGGATTGGATTGAGAACGGGAGGCGGCGGCGCGGCGGAGGGTTTTGGAGGAGGGGGAGGAGATATTTATTACTAGGTCGGAAAGGGAGAATGGGAGGCGGGAAAGAAAGGGGAGGGAATCGGCCGGTCGCTAGTGGACGCGTCGGCCACTTGAAGGCCTTGGGATGCGTGTAGGAAGAAATTATTTGGGTCTACTGCTCGTAGATGTGGTTTTTAAAAATATTTTTCCTCCAAACAAGAATAGGATTATTCGAGGGGTGTCGTTGGTTACCTGGACTACAGATCAAAAGGTCCCAACAATATGGTTTTAGGGTATTTATAAGAAACTATTGGAAAATATTTCTGTCCACCAATAGTCCCTAAAACATGTTAAAAATAATTTAATTTGCAACACGTGAGCGTCAGCTGGTCCAGAAAATATCGATAAGCATTTTGAGAAGTATTGAAGATCGATTTTGGTGGGAAAACAATGGATTGAGGCTATGTGGACGTTCACTGTATCTATATCTGCCAAGGTGGTTTTTGGTTTCCCAAAACATTGGACATGCAGTTTGAGAACTGTTATGCTCTTCACACTCAAATTTCGGTTTTAGAGAAGGTGTATTTGGAATTGTTAAGAGATTGTTCTAAATGGTTCACTTACGGCTCAAACGTGTCCCGTTCGTTTGGCTTATCAGCCATCACTATTTGTTTTTCAGAACAAATTAGCTACCAGCCAGCAGTACTTTTCTCTCAGAATAAATCAACACCAGCCATTAGTCAAACAAACATGGCGCTACTCTATATGACCATAACATTTTTTTTGCAAAATCTAACGGTTAAAAAATGCCAAGGTAAAAAGAATAATAATGTAAGACCTCTAGCACTCCTTTTCGTGGGACAAAGAGGAAACCAAGCAAGAAATAAAGCAGTGCACGTGTGATTCATGGCGTCTCGACAGAGGCCACGCATGAAAGTGTGTGATAGCCTGATAGGACGATCCTGCACAGCAGCGTGGTTCATGCTTCATTTTTTTTTAAATACTTGGTTCATGCTTCATTTGAGCACCCGTTGCCGATCTCTTTAATCGGACGGTCTAAACCACGCTGCCCAAGAAGCTTATGAGTACTTTAGTTACGGAGTATATAGCAGTGTGATAGTGATATCCCGGGAGTCCAACTGCAGGTCTGCAGCGTTTCAGAAAAAAACAAAACCTGCACTATTGAACGGGAACCGCATCGTGGAGATTGTTCTTCGAGGACGGGCCACCTGCGTGACGTCAGCTACCAACTCCTCCGGATCACCGGCGTCTTCGAGCACCGCATGTTCCTTGGAATGGCTACCACCGTCATCGTCGACAAGGAGGACGGCAAGTCAAGCTGAGAGTACAGGAACCAAACCAAATCCACACTCATCCGTACTAATTCTAACATATTTACGAATCAATCCAATCTCATCCACTTAGCATTCGAACCGAACCAATCCAAACCATTTAGCTTTTCTCTCCTAACCAAACCAAAATAATTGGTTTCAACCCAAATATTGAAACCGGTTTTCACTAACTACTATATGTCCTATGGTGTTGGGCCCACGTATTGATATAGTTCAACTAATTTGCACAGAGTAGCTAACTCTTATTCTGAGACATCTCCAACAAATTTCAGTAAAATTTGCTAAAATTTTATAATGTGAACGCGAGGTTTTAGTTTTAGGGTCCGACTTTTGACGTGGGGCCCACATGTGGATCTCATAACATAATTTTGCACAAAGTAGCCGACCGTCGTTGAGAGTCATTTGCAATAAATTTCAGCCAAATTCGCTAAAATTTTATAGTGTGAACGCGAGGTTTAAGTTTTAGGGTCCGGCTTTTGACGTGGGGCCCACATGTGGATCTCATCACGTAATTTTACGCAAAGTAGCCGATCGTTGTTTTGAGTCATTTGCAACAAATTTTAGCCAAATTCGCTAAAATTTTACAGTGTGAACGCGAGGTTTATGTTTTAGAGTCCGGCTTTTGACGTGGGGCCCACATGTCGATCTCATCCCATAATTTTATACAAAGTAGTCGACTGTCATTTTGAGTCACTTGCAATAAATTTTAATCAAGTTCGCTAAAATTTCATAGTGTGAACGCAAGGTTTAGTTTTAGTCAAACTAATTCCGAACTGATCCAAACTGGTTTAAACCATTATAATTGTTAAACCAAACCAAACCATTAGATATCTCGACCCATTATACACCAAACTAATTAATCCAATTAGAAAACCAAACCATAAAAACCGGTTTCAACCCAAACCATTCTCAGCTTGAACGGCAAGTAATCCGGTGGCGCCATACGATGCTAATAAGCTGCCTCAAGATCTCATCAGTCAAGCGGAGACGAATGAAGATATCAAGAAAAGCATAGCAAAGCTACTCATCTCACATCTTACACTAATGAAAAAATAGTCATAAATCCCGGTCCCCAACCCCTTTTATCTTGGGTTAAAACTTAACCGGGACTAAATGTAGGGATGAAAAGTCATTTTTCCACTAGTGTTATTTTAGATGTGGTGTAGAAACTATATCTCCTTTTTATTTAATTATTTATCACATCATCTTTTATTCTATGTGGCAGCTCATCTAATTCTATGAACATCGTTCTAGTTATTGGATTGGATCTGTCTTTATCTTGTAATCTTTCCAAAAGAAAAGACGCGCCCTTTTTGGCATTTTTCTGGTGATACGGTGAATATGGAGTCATGGACCTGTGGTTCGTTCATCCATCCACCCCATTCGTTGAACCGTCGTACCCATGGAGTCATGGATGGGCCAGGTGCTGCTGTCATCAAGGACGAATCAGTTGTCTGAATTAGAAGCCATTAGAAATATGCAGCGAAAACATTGTTGTGTCTTTGAAACGTGTAAAGTTTTGCATAAATTTTGTAGAACAAGATGAGATATTCCAATGAGAGCATATATATATATATATATATATATATATATATATATATATATATATATATATATATATATATATATAACCTATATAATTGGTACCCACTATCAAATCATGGTTGGATTTCTCTCAACATGCAACCATTCCACGTCATCATCCACTATGCGCCATATCACTATCCACTATAAGCCATGTCATCATCCACTAGACCATCTATTTATTCTTCAATGGATTTTCTGTGGCCACATTTTTGTGAGTAGCAATTACAAATTACAGGAGTAAAAATTACATGTATGATCAGTCATACTTCCATGTATAATGTTTACTAAAGAACGTTGCAATACAATCACTTTGATGTTTATACTTTCACATTTCACTTTAAAATTTTGTTTAACAAATTCCCGCAGCAACGCGCGGGGTATCACCTAGTATAATTGATGTTCCTCTCAAGTTATTTGCAATTTCCCCTCAAAACAGAAAACAACTATAAATTGCACTATAACAACAGTAAAAAGGATATTGGTGGAGGGGGAAATTCCTACAAGATATTCATATTCGCTTTGTTTAAGCGTTATCACCCTAAGAAGAAGCAATCGAGCAGCTTAGAAAAATATTTTATAAATTAATTTAATGGCTAACTTATGCATTTAACCTCCCTTGGGTTTTTGTGGAATGACCTCATGGTTCTTGCTGTTTTGGACCTCGTCCTTGTGGTTACTTTACCTACTTCTATAGTTCTATCCCTTCGTGCCATGATCAGCGCTCCAACTTGGCTAGGAGGGGGCTGCTTGGTACTTCACATACTTATACTTCCCAGGATGATTTTATATTCTGCTGGTAACTGTTTAAGCCGTACCGTTTGGCACTTCCCGGAATTGTTTTTGACATATTTTTTAGTTGTAAATTTGAGGACATCATTTTTCAAAACAACTAGCCAAATTGTCGGTGCACAAGTATATACTAGATCCGGATCTAGTATATACTATACGTAACACCCCGCCCTCCAAAGTCATACCGCACACATTCCAAGGGGCGTGCACGCGTACACGTAGCATCTCTCTTACACTTTTATCCTCGCTTCACGTAAAAGGGTTAACCTGAATATGCTATGGCTGGAAGACAATGGCTTGTAAGTTGATTTCACCTTTGCTAAACTAGCAAACGACTGTACATTCAGTCTCGATGCCATATACCGTGTTGTGTGCCCTATCCGGGCCACACGCTAATCCGTGGCTTTGATACCATTATAACACCCCGCCTATAAGTCGCACCGCACAATCTTTTCGAGGAGCGTGCACGCGTACACATAACACTCTAATTACACTTTCATCCTCGTTTCGTATAAAAGGGTTAACCTGAAGGTGCTATGTATGTAAGACAAGGGCTTTTAAGTTGGCTTCACCCTTGTGAAACTAGCAAGGTGACACTAAATATGTGCATCCCGCACTCATGGAGCACTACTGGGCCATCCAAACTAGGCCAGATGTCACACTATACAGGTACATATTATAGTTGCACATACTTTGTTAAACAATAAAAAATTTGGTTCTAAAAATGTTCAACAACTACAACAATTCTAATACCTATGGATATATCTTATCAATACTCATGTTTATTATCTAGTGCCACCAAAAATAGTTCTCTTCAATTTCTCTTGATTGTTAAATGACTTGATTATTTTAACCTTTTTCCTTTTATGGATTAACATGGGAATTATAAGCCATCATAATTAAGCCACTTTGCCCTACAACTTGACCTGTTACATCTGTATATAAACGAGAACTGCATGAAGGGAACAAAGAAGGATGTGAACTCCCACGACTCACTGCACATGGCATAAATAATCCGTTATTTCCCAATATTGAAATATGTTCTCTTTCATAGGTTGGATTGGCTTTGAAGAAATTATTGGAGGATCGCGTGGTTAAGTGTGAGATTTGTTTATCACCTCTAAGCTATGGTTAGTCTTCACTTCTCAACCTTATCCGAAGCAATGGCTTATGTTCTGAAATTAAAAAAACTCTGAATTTGTAGGCCTAGTTTAGATGATGTTATGACCTTATTTCACAAATCCATGGACCAATCTGTATCAAGAAAGGAACTATACTTATCCCGGAAAACCTTATCCCTATTGATAGTCCTGCTACATGGGGAGCAATGGAGAAGTTATATGGTTCCAGACAAGCTCATGCAATTGGTGTGAGTAACTTTTCTCGTACAAATGTGGAGGATTTTCTTTCCATTGCACGTGTGCCTCCAGCAGTTAACCAAGTTGAACGCCATCCAGTTTGGCAGCAAGCCAAGCTCCGTAACCTATGCCAGTCAAGGGGAATTCATCTTTCTGTAAGCTTCATAGCACACAGCAATACTGCATCACTTTTTTTTCAGTTTTCACCGGCTAAAATTCTGTTTTTATACCTCTAGTCTTGTTTTCAAAGGCATTTTCACCCTTAGGTTCATCAGGATCACCTGGATACTATTGGCCAAGCGTCCTTAGCAACCTATTGTCATCTTTGTTGCTGAAAAGTTGCAGAAAGCACCTGCCCAGGTTGTTCTATGCTGGGGCCTGTTAGCAAATAATGCGAAAAACAAGATCGAACACGAGACACGATTTAACGTGGAAAAACCGTTACGGAAAAAAACCATGGAAGACAATCACTATTGAGGAGAGTTTACAAGTAGGGATGATACATGGCTCATCTAAGATGTCTTATCTGTCATACCCTACCGTCTACATAGGGCTTACATATATATAGTCGGCTCACGCGCCCGTGCTTGGTTGCGTTGCCGAGGTGGGACTAAACCTTGTGCAATGAATTTGGATCACATCACAACAAACTCCACCTTGAGACAAATTTCCTCCTGTAGACGAATAATAAACCTCCATATTCAATTCTTGAATGCTAATATCCACCGGACTAACCAATGAGTAAGATCACATGAGTATTCTCCCAACACTTCACAGGAAGCAAAAATTTGAGCAAAGGTCCAAACACACAGCTATCAACAAAGCATACGAAAAATCTGGGTCTTCAACAAATTCATAATCCCAGCAAAAGTCTGAGTCTGTGCAACTGACCTCAAAAGAAAATGGCAGTAATGCCCAATCATCAAACGACATAAAGTCGCAATATCACCCGTGGTATTAAAGTAAATATCCAGTGAAGAACTCATCTCATGGAATAATATATGCTCCACCAGGAACACTAAACTTTGTCAAAACAACACTCTTGCAAGAGCAACTAGCACGTGTATCCATCACGTACCATAAACTTGTCAATTGTAGAAGAAACTAAATTCCATGACATGGTCAATCACTGCTCCATTCAAACATGGTTCAGTTGTAGGCATAAATGTGCAACCAACGGAGTTAAACCTTTGAACTAAACCCCTCAACATGAGCAAAGACAGCAATAAATGTACTGCTCTCGCAATACAAAACGTTGTAGTATCTAGTCAAACAAACATCCTCTGTTGCACTTGGAATCCTGCTCCTCGAATTCAATTCAGAGCAAAACCTTCAATTTAAATTAACCAACTCCATAGGAGTAAAAGAAACCACTAGGGTGACATGAACGATGTTGTCAAAACATCAAGAAGAATTAACTCAAAGTGATCTAATAATAATCTCAATATCTCCTCAAAATCTTAATATGTTTCGGCAGCGGAAATCATATCATATATCAAAGAAACCATATGAAAGAAATAACTAGAAAAAAATAATCTGCAGTAATAATCTAGGTATGTTACTGTGTAAACCTAGCAATAACCTGCAGCCTTGTGTACATCCGTGTACGTTCAGCAAAGCTGAGAAAACATTCTGGTAGCTTCTCGTGGATTGGTCTGCAGCCTCTGGCAAATACAAAATCAGATTTCGTCTTAAACTCCATGTCGACGAGTCTTGCACGAGGTAGCCAATCGCAGATTGATCCGGCCGGCGGCGCGCGATAAACAGGGACGAAACCTAATTAATTTTTTTTCACGTGATCTCGTACCAAGCTCTGATACCACTTGTTAGCAAATAATGCGAAAAATAAGATCGAACGAGACACGATTTAACGTGGAAAAACCCTTACGAGAAAAAATCACGGAAAACAATCACTATTGAGGAGTGTTTACAAGTAGGGATGATACATGTCTCATCTAAGATGTCTTATCTATCTTACCCTACTGTCTACATAGAGCTTACATATATATAGTCGGCTCATGCACCCGTGCTTGGTTGCGTTGCCGAGGTGGGACTAAACCTTGTGCAATAAATTTGGATCACATCACAACAGGGCCTTCAAATGGGCTGGAGTGTACTCCCCAAGAGTGCCGACTTAACAAGGATCAAGGAGAACTTCGACGTATTTGATTGGTCTATTCCTGAAGATTTGATGGCAAAGTTCTTTGAAATCAAACGGGCATGTATCACATTCAAATAGCCTTTCTCGTTGGTTGCACGCCTTGACTTCTTGTCTATGTTTGTTAGTACTTTAATTGTCAATTTGTCATGCAGCAGAACGATATACATCATATGTATTAATCTTTTTCTGGGAGAAATGTGATCAATGATGACATCCTCTACATACATTTCCATTCCTTCTATCCAACATTTATTTTGGTTTGTAACATGGAGATTAGGCTGCACAAAGTTGAATTTGCAGTCCATCCACAAAGTCATTCCTCGGAGGATATTTAGGATGGTGAAGTGGAGCATGAGAATGGAAGAACCACGTATCAGGACCATTCTCATATCTTGAAATAGTTTTCTTGAGCAGTTGAGACTTAAGAATGTTCGCTTTCATTTGGGGAAATCCTTGGAATAATAATGCTCCCTCTATTACTGTTCTGGTTGTAATCTTTGCCTTTGGAGACTTTATAAACACACGGCCGTGTTCGAGTACATTTTTGCACTACAGTGTGTTATGGTAGTAAACTATTGGTATTTAATCCGTCAACTGAGCCCAAAAAAGACGAGCGCCTATGCATATTTCTCTGTGCAACAGATTCATGCAGACGCTTCATCAGGCTATGGGTCGCCCCAACCATACCTAGAGCATTATCCCTTGGAGTTTCTAGTCCTACTATAAAGGGGCGTGACACATGAAAATATTTATTTCTATGGGTCGTGCTACGTTAGAATGCTAGAAAGTGTTAGACTCAAACACGGGATCTCTAGCGGTAGATCTATTCGGGTATTAACTTTGGATGATAAAAGGATGTGTTTTTCTTGTGTTCTTCACGTGTATGTGCTGTATGTGATGAACTTGTAATGAACCATGTACCTGTTTGTCTTCGCGTTCACGTTCTGTCGGTGTAGATCTACGCTAGGGCAGCGACGTGCAGTGCAGATGGGTTGGCGGAGCATCCCGCCGCTCTCAGCACCTCTCGATCGGGCATTAGGGTTCGTGGGGAAATGCTCTGACATCTTGTCTCGGTGGTCCCCAGCTCCCTTATATAGTGCTACGCGACGGGGCCCGCAACCCTAGTGGGTTGGGCTCCCCCGATCAGGGAGATGACCAAGGGCCCAGTTGGCCTTTGGGCCCAACTGGTGGAGATCAATACTAACATTCTCCCCCTTGATCTCATCTTATGTCTCTTAAACTTTAGCTCTTCGCTTGGTATCCACTTCATCACAAATAAGTATACCGAACATGGGTCATCATGATAGTATTTACCATCAGATTAACCAGCCACAGTACATTTACCTGTTTTGAACGGATCTTAATCTAGGCCCTTAGTAATCCAGACATCATAGGTTTTACCATAGACCCGTGTCGACTTTGTGATCTCTCAACACACTGGGCGGTAAACCTTTGGTAAGCGGATCCGCAAGTACTTTCTCAATACTTGTATGCTCAATGCTAGTGAGATGATTCTGGATTTTCTCCTTTGCAACATATAACTCATTATCAATGTGTTTGGCAGCACACTTGACATGTTGCTATTGGAGAGAAGATACTTGAATGGTATAGTACTGTTGACTACCGTTATCTATTCCGGGTAAAGGATTCTCTAAACCGTTTAGCCTGTTCTGTAACCTCATATCATGCTGAACTTTGAGTATACTTTACTCATAACTATTTTTCTTTAGAGTTTTCTTCCACAATAAAACTCCAAGCTCGAGGGTTAGCTACTACTATGGGCTTCACTAAACAACTCGAAAAACTTAGTCCCTTTCACTCACAATATTTTGTGAGTACATATTACTTTCTTACTCAGCATGAGGCTTACAACACTTTGCAAGATTATTGCATAAAACTTCCTTTAACTCCATTCCAGTTATCTATGCTGGACTGGACTCCTGCCAAAATTTCCCGGATACTTAAACTTTGTTAGAGTAAATCCTTTCTTGAGCAACTGATTCTGCTTCCAACAGCTGAAGCACACTGAACCACTTTCATTCGATCGATCTTATGTTGGTTCTTGAAATACTATAATTCCAAAACTATTACCCTTGACTACATATAGAACAGGCGTAGGCTGACTCGCATGCATACCGTGTTTCTTTAGAATTCTTTTCTAAGGATGCTCTTTGCGATAATCCTAATACCCCTTTAGTCGTAACTCTGTTACCAAGCTTTGAGGACAATAACTTCTTCTGCAACAGCAGACTAACATCACTACTAGAG
This sequence comes from Echinochloa phyllopogon, assembly GCA_033239725.1. NCBI lineage: Eukaryota > Viridiplantae > Streptophyta > Magnoliopsida > Poales > Poaceae > Echinochloa > Echinochloa phyllopogon. The sequence goes on from BTCW01000012.1 coordinate 23,700,475, forward strand.
AGTAGGATATCATCTATATACATGATGAGGAAAACATGTTTCCAATTCTTAAACTTTGCACAAATGCAATTGTCCTCACGATTCTTATCAGAACCCAAAACTTAATTCAGACGACATCTCGTATGTGCTTTTCTCTTTCATGACAAAATCTTTAGGTCATGTTATGTGAATATCTTCATATTCTCAATTTGAGGAATGTCGTCCCTACTTTATGATTCCGGAGAATCCTCACATGAGAAACTGTCTCATCGTAACTCATTTTTTTTCTTTGCACAAAGCCTTTTGACATAAGTCATACATCGTGTCTGTACTCATTGCCTTTGGAGTCACATATAGGTTTGTGGACCCATCACAATCCACTGGTTTGACTCATTTAGCAATCTCATTTCATTTTCCAAGACTTCTCTAGGACTCTTTTACTCGGAACTGTTGTTATTCTTTCTCACATGCGACAATGGTAACTATAGGATCTTGAAGGACAGGTGCCTCATTTGCTTCTTATCGCCATGTGGAGTTTTGGACATACCATGCTCCTCACATGTGTGGCAACCTATTGCCACAGGTGGAATAACAACAGACGTACAATGGGTAGTGAGAAAACTGGCGGGCATACTCACCCGCTTCTCCTTTAGTCAATTTCTCAAGCTACCTCATTCTTTCTCTTAAGTTCATCCTCTAGGTAGAGTTAGGTTTCCTTGTACCATACTCCCCCAGATTCTCCCATCTTCTGTAAAGATGGCGTATCTTTAAACTTTCTTATTTTGGGTTTAAGTTGTCTTGACCAGTATGAATACTAGCTAACTGTGCTATAATCCAGGAATTTAGTTCTCTTCTCTTAGGGGTATCGATTATGACCGTTGTACTCCCCCTGACGGTCACAATTACTTAATAGATCATCTCTTTTCATTCAATGCATACTATGCATCGCAATCAGCATCGGGATCATCTCCCCCTCGAAATATGGCATGAACTCCAATGCCATAATTTCGAAACTTAAACAAAAACTCTTGTGAACGAGGAATCTATCTATACTTGCTTTCATCACATGATCTTATCATGCAATGAAGTTATTTCTCAACTCATATGGGAGTACGCTTTTCCTCATTGCACTTCAAGAACTTAACATAGTACTTTATCTGCAATACTTATGCAAGTTAAACTCGCATATTTTCTTATCTTGTGACTTGTATACAACTTCCTTTTGTCCCTTTACTTCATTTTGAAAATGACTCCTTGTTAGCCACACTACACATTCAAAATATGTGCCTTCCACCATCACTTACTTCACAACAAGCAACTCAATAGAGTGCTCGCATACGTTTGTGAAGAGTCGATTAATCGACTCTCACATTCATAATTAGAAATGGTGTGGTTTTGGGACTTCTCCCCTCGTGGCATCAACTGCTTGAGTACTCTTAACGACCATGTTTAATTTGGATAGCTTAAGAACTACCCCAAATTTCTCTTGCTCTTGCAAGATATACATAAATAACATAAGGGTCGTCTTGCTTCTATCTTGCTACTACACTAATCCTATATCACCTTTGGACAGAGAATAGAATTAATATATAGACTCATTATAAAGTGTTTATGACATTGCCTTTAACAACTTTGGTCAGAAAAATGACAATGTCATAAATAAACTCTTAAAAATGGACTCCTTATGAGGACACCACTTTACTAGCTTACCCCGCCATGCGGGTATTATTTTAACTTTTCCCGCCATGCGGATGACTTTCATAAATGCTGGAATTGTCTTGTATTTACTCAGGAAATCCAGAAATAAATCTGAACATTCTGCAATGCACATACTTCAACTGACGTTAATTAGTCAAAATGTGTTTCTCTAAGCCATTCTTTATTAGATGAACGTTTTGATCTTCTTTCTTTTGGAGTCATCATAAACCTCTCCTGTCAACACAGGATAAAACTTTCAAACTTGTCCTGTCATGCAGGATTGACTAGCATAAACATTTATGCCTAACTTCTCCCGTCATACGGGATATTCTCTCAGGACACTGGAAGTGTCTGCAAATAACTTTTAATACTCTGTTATACACATGTATAATTTAACTTTGGTCAAAATTAGACATGCGCTTTACTTATTCACTATTCACATCATACTGTAATAATGTGAACATATTCACGACATATGAAATGTCCATTTAAACTTTATTTTCTGGTTAAATCTTCCCTTTGGTTCCAACTTAATCAGAAAATTCATTGACTAATTAACAACGTAAACTTTACATGATAGAAAAATTAAACTCATTTCAGCATAAAAAAGCCTAAACTTTGCTTAACTTAAGCTTTTCATCCATATACCCTAGCAATGCCGCCGAGTGATCTCAATCGTTGATGGAAATCAACGTCCTGTGTCTTTTTCTCTGAGATAAATATTGTATGCTTTAACTTTAAAACATGCAACATTTTTCTAAATTTAATTCTACATCACCTTTGGGCAGAAATAGAACTAATGCATAATACAATATCGCTATAATCAACTTTGGTCAGAAGACAACAATATCATAATCTTTATATCAGTAAATCATGAATAACATGATGAAAATCGACTTTTCAGATACTTTTCTTTATCAAGAGTCTCTCTTGACCTTTATCTTCTCTCTAAAATTTTGGTTGCTTTTGACGCAAAAACTATTAGAGAGACAAACTTTGATCTTAAACTCATAGATAAATTATAATATTGTTATCATCAACTTTGGTCAGAAAATAACAATATCATCCTTTCTACTCTTCTAACTTAATTAGAGGATGAAACTTTACTTGCAGCGTAAACTTGACATGAATAACTTTATTCAGATACATTTTTCTTCTTATCTCTTCTCTAAAAGATAACTTTGCAGCGAAAAACTCATATAAATGCACATGAACAATAGCAAAACTCTCTAATTTACTCTTTGAAAAATTATCCCTTTGGTTCAAATTTAAAACAGAGGCAAAATTCACTCAAATTCTATTTGAAATTGATTGAAAAAACAATCAAAACTGCTACTATGCTTAAACTCGCAATTTTGCCCGTAGCCAAAGAAAAAATCGGCCCACGGCCCAACTCGCGCGCAGCGGCTTCTTTTCCTTTTTCTTACGTACGGCCCATCAGCTATGCTCTTGGCCCACGAGTGCGCAGCTCTGCTCTCGGCCCGTGACGACTTGCTCGCTCGCCCGCGCGTCGGCCCAGCCTGGCAACGCGCTCTGGCGTTCGGCCCGCTCAGCGTGCTTGCTCGGCCTTGCTGGGCCCGGAGCCCGATAGCCAATGCCTAGGCCGCCGAATCAGCCCAGGGCCGCGCACTCCTCCCCCGTCCCGCCTCGATCGCAGCCATCGGCTCGATCCAACGGACGAGCGCGTGGATCGGGGGGATAAAAGGCCCGGCCGATGCCCCCGGAAACCCCAGTGCTCATTCCGCCTCGTGCAGCTGCGCTCCTCGCGAGCGCCAGTGCTCTTGTGCCGCGCCGCAGCTTCTTCCCCATGGATGGCGGCCTCACGCCGTCATGCCTTCATCGCACAGCGCGCTCGTACACTCAGTCGGCCGGCGGTCTCGCCATAGCCGCGCCTCTCTCTTGCTGCTTGCGCGCAACACGGCTGGTGACCTCCCGCCGCCGAGCCTCCTCCGCCGCTCGTGGCCTCAGCACCGACGAGCACTTGCTCCATCGCGCGCCTACTGTCTCGCCCCCTTCTCCACGCTCATGGCGGTCTAGGGAGGAAGATAGCGCCGCCGCGGGCCCCCTCGAGGAGCTCCGTGGTGGTGCTCTGTGCTCACCGCCTTCGTGCTGTGAATCTGAGGTGGGTTCTGCGGATAGATCTAGGGTTTGGGTTCTGATTTGACTCGATTCGCTTGAATCATTGATTTCTTTCATCGATGTAAATCGGATCGCGGAGTTTTTGCTTTCTTTAGGGTTCCGTCGTTACCGCGACCCTTCTTCCCTCCCCGTTGCCCATGGCGGCGGAGAAGGTTGCATCTTTTCAGTGAAAAAGTCTATGTTTTCTTCCCTAAACTAGATCTACTCACTATATCGAGGCTCTGATACCACTGTTAGACTCAAACACAGGATCTCTAGCAGTAGATCTATTCGGGTATCAACTTTGGATGATAAAAGGATGTGTTTCTCTTGTGTTCTTCACGTGTATGTGCTGTATGTGATGAACTTGTAATGAACCATGTACCTGTTTGTCTTCGCGTTCACGTTCTGTCAGTGTAGATCTGTGCTAGGGTAGCGACGTGCAGTGCAGATGGGTCGGCGGAGCATCCCGCCGCTCTCAGCACCTCTTGATCAGGCATTAGGGTTCATGGGGAAACGCTCTAACATCTTGTCTCGGTGGTCCCCAGCTCCCTTATATAGTGCTGCACGACGGGGCCCGCAACCCTAGTGGGTTGGGCTCCCCCGATCAGGGAGCTGACCAAGGTACCAGTTGGCCCGCCAACTGGTGGAGATCAATACTAACAGAAAGTTCATATGACAAAGGTAATGCTCTTCATTGCACGTCCGATCTATCGGAAGCCTACCCCCACCCATTCTACCCCCACCATTCTGCCTCCCTCCCTCATCTTCTTTTTCACGCCACGCTGCCGCCGCCCTGCTCCTGCACGGGCATCGCCGCCCTCTCCCCTGGCCGCTCCTTCTCGCGCCGCTGACGCCGCCCCAGTGCCCTCTCCATGCTATCGTCGTCACCTCCCCGTTCCCACTCCTCCACGCGATGCCACCACTTCCTCCTCCCGATTCCTCCACGCGCTGCCGCCACCTTCCTCCACGGCCCCGTGGCTCGCACCGCCACCGCGTAGAGCTCGTCTCGCCATGGCTGCCGCCCAGAGCTTTGCCCGGAGGCACGCCATGGTTTCCGCGCCGGAGCTCACTGATCGCCATCCTCCTCCTCCTCCTCCGTCCACATGAGGAGTTCTCCTCTTTTTCTAAGTTTTGCTGCATGTTGCGAGTATATGTTTTAGATATTTCAGACGAATGTTGCAATTGTTTTATGTGAATGTTGTAAAAGTAGATCTGGATGTTGCGTATATTTCACACGCATGTTGCAAGTGTTTTATCCAGATGTTGTATTTCTATTGAGAGGTTTTGACTGCGGCCGTGCGTGGCTGAGAGTTGGAAGTGCGCCGTTTTACTATCATATTGCGCATACTATTATCTGATGTTGCATATGCTATTCTTGGATATTGTAAAAATTTTACATGTTGCATGCAACATCATACCCACTCCATGTTGTGGAGGGAATGTTTTTGCTATAGTACCGACAGATGCTAATTTCGGCTGCTGCAGTACTGGCCGATGCTTATTTTGACTGCTACTGTACCGTCCGGCTTTTTCCAAACTGTCGGATGTACGAGCGCTAGTAGGACCGATATAAGAAAAGAAGGTGACATCTAGACGATGAAAAAATGGGTAGAAATTAATTTTCAGTGAAGTTAGAGTTTCTACCGCATTCTCCAGCAAATTTGGGGAACCACCGCTTGCCGACCGTCTCCGCCCAGCCCCATGATCACTTCTTCCACGAAATTTTCTCTAGTATGTTTCATCCAGCTGGAGCTCTGGGGTTGGAAAAGGTCCTATGGGCACTCGTCAACCGTTGCCAAAGTCCCGACCTCCCATCTCTAAAACCGGATGTTCGTGGTCCATAAACTCTGGAAACCAGTTGTTTCCTTGGTGGTTTTGAGGGTTGTTTCAAAGTGGGTAATGTGATAGTCCAGGGCTTAATAGGATTGATAGAATAGTCATACCAACAAGTTGCAACTTTTTTTGTCGGTGTTTGGAAATCGTGGCCCCGACACCAACCAGTAATGCGCTGTGTTCCCACCCCTGATGGTTGATGCAGAAGGTAATGCAAAGACACAAGATTATCCTGGTTCCGGCTACAAGACCGTACGTCCAGCAAGGAAGGTGTGTGCAATGTATTATCCTGCAACGGACTGTGAGTAGTAGGGGATACAAGCAGGTTGGGAGAAGAGGCAAAGCCTCCAAGTCCCAGATGATGATGATGATGATTGAGGCAGAGTGCCAATATCGGTGGAGTGTGGAGTGCGTGTGTACTGTCTTGGTGCGTTGGTCATCTCTTGTTCGATTGCCCATGCATGAGCGTCCGCCTCTCCTTTTATAGATCAAGGAGGAGGGGTTATAGGCGTGTGTAAATATGCAGACACAGTTACATAGTTGTAGGTGTTGACGTAAAATCCGCACCTTACGCCAAGCACACAGCAAGCCGAATTAGCTAGCTTCACACGTGGCTTGGGCTTTTGAATCCGGAAGCGTGCCAGTCAATTTTCCTGAAAACTGACAAAGGGATGAAAGATATTTAGATAACACCTGGAACGTACCGGGCAATACCAGTCAGTTCCATATTTGCGGCTACAGAGCCAATTTCGAACGACAAATAGCTACAGAGAAGCTATCTGTCGGCAGTTAAAGCCTCATTCGGCAATCGGCAAGGCACGCAGGGAGCGCACTGCCGAATGCGTGACGTAAGCATGACGAAAGATCGGCTTTCAACCAATTGAACATTGCAACGCATACTCACAGCCGATTAACGAGAAACAAAGCATAATTGATAAATAAAAGGGCGAAAGCATGATCATAAATCCGCAGTAAACAAGAATGCATAGGCCGAAAGCAGCACCCGTCAAGCATGATAACGAACAAGTTAATCCACCGCATGATACGACTTGTTCGAGACCACACCACCAATCAGATTGGATTAATCCACCGCATGATACAATCTAATCGTGAAAGGCTAAAAGCATTCAGTGTTTAATGCGTACCCACGATCATGTTCACTCGTGAGAGTACTGCCGAATCCGGCTGTTCAGCCGAATCAGGGTTTGTGGCAAATAAATAGAGGGTGAGACGCTATCGCGAATTTACATTGAAACAAGAATGCATAGGCCGAAAGCAGCACCCGTCAAGCATGGCAACAAACAAGTTAATCCACCGCATGATACAACTCGTTTGAGGCCACACCACCAATCAGATTAGATCAATCCACCGCATGATACAATCTAATCGTGAAAGGCTAAAAGCATTCATTGTCCACTGCAAACCCACGAACACGTTCACTCGTGAGAGCACTGCCGAATGCGGCTACTTAGCCGAATCGGGGTCCGCGGCGAAGGAACAAACTTAATCGATAAAGATAAATCTATCAGATCGAATCGAATTCTAATCCACCGGATGATTAGCTCTAAGACAACCCAAAAACCTGCATCTACCGCATGATACCCGGTTCTGTCAAGATCTACACGATACCAACAAGTTCGAACCCGCGACACGTAGCAACCTAGATCGGTTTCGGATTCGGCTATGAGAGGATAAGTCATCGCATCGTGAAGTAGAGCCGATTCTAACCGACCTAGATTGGGCAAAGGAGTGTTGCATGAATTAAGCACAAAGTAAAAACGAAGCAACACGGGGTAACTTAATGAATCTGTTAGATCTTGCCGAAATCTAACAGAGCCGATAACTTGGTCCATACTAGATCTTAGCCCACCGCATGGCTCATGACCTAACAGAGGAACCTTCTTGAGACCACAACTTAAATCCACCGGATGATACTAAGCATGGTAACAAGACTACTTGCATCAAAGCTTAAATCCACCGCATGATACTAAGCATGATACAAGGTTGCCGGTACTTACGGAGGTCGACGGATCGATGACTCCTCTCGAAGAACTCGACGACTCGACTAAAGGACTCGATGTTGGCACGGGGCCGGTTTGTTGTATGATTGATTGGATGTCCCTTTTTACAGCTGCCATGGGTTTATACTTATACCCAGGTCTTGATACAACTCCTAGTCGGACACGACTACAATACTTGTTTCTAAAAATAAATGACGAATCTTCGTGCCCATATTGCGTTCCTTGTTCGAACCGGCCTTTTCCTTATGTTTTTCCACGTCATCACGCCTTCCCGAATGCTACCGCTTTTGCCTGCGGAACTATGCCTCTGCCGAATGACGACGCGTTCCCGACCGCAGAACGTCTTTGCCGAATGCTTCTGGGAAAAAACTCCTTTGCCGAATGATATCTCTTCGACGATTCCGGCCCACATGTCAGCCTCTTCCTGGTGCCAATTTTTGGTGTCAACACATGCCCCTTCAATTTCGGGATAAAAGATAATTTTATCTCGGAATTGACCAGAAGCACTCAACATTCCCAAGTTAGCTCTGCTCGGCACCCGCTTCTCCTTTTGAATCTTCAGAGCTCTCATCCGGATCCGAACCCTAAGTTATCGACTTCCAGGATTCAATCTTCAAATGGCGAATCAAGATTTTGCCCTCCAGGTAAGCTTCAATCCCCTCAAGCATATTCGGCATTCTTCTTTCGATTTGCATCTTAAATTTCTTCTCATCCCCTTCCATTCTTGATAGGCCCTGGCTGCCGAAATCCTTATCCCCGTTGAGGAAAAAGCTCCATCCTATTTCCTCGGCCCTGTAGGGGATTCAGACCCTTCCGAAATCATTGCGGCCGAATCTTAGAGGATTCCTTTCAAGATTTCGCTGACAAAACCTCATGAGTGGCAAGACGCCTTCAAGAACTGGCCCTTGCCCCCAATTGCCGGCTGGAGAAATTGGTACAAAAGGATGTCTGATGATAAAAGCCCCCAAACACAGAACTGGGACCATCTGTGTATTTCTCATTGTCTGGAGCTGTCATTAGCTGAAACACCAAAGAATGAGAACCTCCTGATTGCAGCTTGCCACTTTTGGTCCAATGGCGCAAATGCCTTTCTTTTTGGTCATGGCCCAATGTCTCATACTTTGGCCGATGTCTACATGATGACCGGCTTGAATGTTACAGGAACTGTATACCCATATGACCATAAAGGTTCCTCCAAGCAGACAGGAGTAAAAACAGGGGTTGGATATAAGAGATACATTCAGAACCATATGTCTGATGGCCCTCTGACTGATGTCGAATACAGGGCCTTCCTGAATATGTGGCTATGTAGATCAGTCTTTTGTGGCAAAGCCAATGAGCCAACCTTGAATCATATCGTGATGGCTGAAGAGCTGGCTGCTGGAAAAGTCATCCCACTTGGGAAATACCTCCTGGGAAGCGTCTATCATATGCTCAATCAAACCACCCACCTGATGCATACTAGTAAGAAAATCCCCTGTGTAAATGGTCCCTGGTGGTTTGTCCAAATGTGGCTGCAGTTATACATGCATCAAATCGTTGCTATTGACCTCAACAGCCGAGACTTCCCTTCAATCAATTACAAAGAAGGAGAAGCCCGGAGAACCAAAGGTTGTCAAACCTATGGAGAAGCTGCTTCCACTGTATCTATCAACAAGAACATCGGTGAACTGTTTGAGCTCTTCTTCAGAGGCTTTGCTCATCCTCTTTGGTTCCCATATTTGGATAATGACAATCTTACTCTCCCTTGCGAATTCAGCTTTGAGACTGGATGCACTGATGTACAATCTGTAGCAATTTTCAATGCCTTCATCCATCCCTGCATCCTGCCAGCCGAATTCTGTGGAGGGAGGCTGGTTCAAAGCACTTATGAATATTATCAGCCAAACATGATGGCTAGACAGTTGGGATGTGGCCAAGTGCCCCCTAGGCTATTTCTCCATGAATTCCTCAGGCCTAGGGAGATTGTCAAGGATTCCACAGAGACAAGAAGGATTTTTACTTATAAATGCTGTGGAACTATTTATGCACCTGATCCTTTTGTGCCAATAATATCTGCCCATCCTTCCTTCACCCTCTGGTGGCAAGAATTCCATGATCATATCTTCAATATGCCAATCCATCCCTTCTGCCTTGAGTTAATGCCTGATTATCAGCCAACTGCAGAGGTAACATGCTTATTCCTTCATCTGTCTTAATAACATTAACCCCAATCGATTCTGACTCTATTATTTTGCAGGACATAACACCTGCCCCTCTTGCCAGGGTAATTTTATACAAAACTGCAGGCCCAATATCTGCTTTGGGGCACCAATCTCCTACCTTGGCTCAGCTGATGGCTAGACAAGCTTCTTCAGATCCAATACTTACTAGACCATCATCTGTCAAGAGGAAAACCCTTTCTTTAACTGCCCCCTCAGTTGTAAAGAAGAAAAGAACAAGCAGCAAAAAGGTTATCAGGGTCAGATTTCTCCTTCCTCGAGTAAAAATGCTAATTTCATTCTGCTCATTTCTGTTCCTTTATGATTTCAGGCCAAATCACAGCAATTGGCCATTAGCACAGAACCTGCCGATGCTTCAGTGATTAGTAAAATTTCTCACCATCTTGTCCTTTAAAACTCTTTTTCATCGGCACTAACTTTCTTTCAGTCACAGAGCAAGCTTCAATGGATCCAATTTCGGAGAGCTCCTCTTTTCATCAAGAACCAGCTTCAGCTCTACCTGATGTACCTCAGCCAGAAGCCTCATCTCCACCAAAGAACCTTCCAAGCTCTCCTCAGCATGACATACAAGAACCTTTGCCTGAGCTTGAGCTGCCCTCTCTCTCCATCCAAGAGGTCAGGAATGAGGTAGAGATGATTACCCAGTTCTCCCAGCTTTTATCCAATAGACCATCATTAATTCGGCAACAATTCTTTTCCAGGATAAAACAATTTCATCACCCAGCTACTCATTTGCCTTGGACGATCTTGTTGCCGAACAAGGAGAAGAAACTTCCTCTGGTCAAGCCTTATCAGAGGAGAACCAAGCAAAACTGAAGGAAATCCTCTCCTTTCTGCATAAGGACACTCGAGATCAAGTCAACAATGCTGATCTCTTAAGAGACTTGCTTGAATCATTTGATCAAGATCTTCCTGCCGATATCAAGATTTCTTTAGATCCAGTTTCTAGATTGGACGATCATTTCATCGCAGTGAAGCAAGCTCTGAAGAATCAATCTGCTCGACCAGCCTTGGAGCAAAGAAGAACATTGGCCAAGCAATCTGTAAAAGATTTGCACTCTAGAACTCAGAGCAATAAGGAACTGTTAGCTGGCCTACAGGCTGCACTTACATCAAAAGAGACCAGAAAAGCCGAATTAGAAGCTGAATTGAAAAACTTATCGGCTGAAATTGAAGCTGATAAGAAGAAGATAGCCGAAATTCCTAGTCTGACAGAAAAGTTGCGCAAGGAGGCTTCAGCAGCTCTGAATGAAGAGAAGCAACTCAAAGCCAAACTTTCTGCCCTGGCCGAAACTCAAGAAGCTGACAAGCAGCTATTAGAGAATATCAGCAACATGATCTTGAATGCCAAAAATGTAATTTCAAAGTACTTGGGTGTGTAAATTGTGTCAAATAGTTTGATAGCCGAATGTTTTATCAACCCTGTAAGCTTGTCATCTCTTAACTCTGCTTTTTCTCCATTGTGGATAACTCATTCGGCAAAGCTGGTTATAATAGCGTCAGACCCGAAAACGCTTCAACTACGACATAGCCGAATCTCATCCAGTCAAAGCCGAATACGACTCGATAAGAATCCCAAACGACATGGGAACCGATCGGCTGGAAAATCCTTTCCACCTTCCGAACTCTTCGGAATACGCGCCACGATCTTTGGCCACGATTTCCTCTGCGGGTTCTATAAATAAACATACCGAGTGCCGCTATTTCCTCACCAAGTCTTTTGCCTTCCTCGAACTCTTCTTTTTCCCAAGCACAGTAAACTCAAGAAAACCCCAATGACGAATGGAAGGCGACCGGCTGCCGACGAGCCCGAAGGAAGTCGCGCCGGCGCTCGCCGCAGGTGATTGGCTGCTTGCTTCCCTCTGTTCTTCTCGAGATTTGCCCTCTCCTTGACGAATCTCTTTGTTTTTTCAGGGTAATCCAATGGATTGCCGCCGCTGGTGCGCCAGTTGCGGCTCCAGCCGCTGCTCCTGCGGCGTCCAGCTCTTCGAGTTCGTCCAATCGGACTCTCTCATCGGACGACTCCCGCTACTCAGACGGCGATGCTCGCCGATTCAAGGCGGAGCGCGACGACTCTCGTCGCGAACTGGAGGTCATTTCCAAGCAAGCTGGGATTGCGGACCTCGAATGGCAGGCTGAGCACAAGCAACTGCTCGAAGTCATCGATGGTAATTTCCATAACTTGTTCAATTCTAATCTCATCTCTAGTCATTATTGATCTACCTCCATTTTGTAATCTTGCAGAACGCGATGACGAGCTCAATCGGCTGAAGGCGCTGGTGGATGAGCTGGCGAACAAAGTGAACGCCCAAGGAGACATACCCGAGGCTCGCCTTGGCGCGGTGGCAGGCCGTGTCGACGAGGTGGCTCTCCATGGCGTTCGCCTAGGCGTCGCTGTGGGTCTCGTTGCCATGTCGACACACACCGGCACTGACTATTCCAGGATGCCGGTTGGTTTCGCCAACAGCAACCCAGAAGACATCGATGGCATTGACGCCTCCATTGATCGTCTCAACGGCCACGGTGCTGCCATTGCCGATTCCATTCATCCCCAGTCTGTTTTGAACAGGCTCTTCCAGTAGTTTGTACTAGGGATTCGGCAATAAAACTTATCTTTTGTGATCTTGTATGAACTCCTGATGCAATATATTTTGTGCTAAGGGCAATACATTCAGTACTGGCCATTTTTCTTTTTCTGTCAACATTTGTTCTGAAGACGGCTCCTTCCCGAATGCCGGCTGTCTCAATTGTTCTGACATTGAATACTTGAATCAACGATCAATCTCAACACTAGGATAATATTTCTTCAGGTATCTCCCATTGATGGCAGCAGTAAACTCCTCTCCTAGCAAAGTTTTCAGGATATATGCATTTCCAGGCACGCATCTGATCACTCTGAAAGGGCCTTCCCAGTTTGGAGACCACTTACCGAATGCACTGTATTTAGTCCCAATCGGCAATATTGCTTTCCAAACCAAATCTCCTTCTGCAAATTGCTTGACTTTCACCTTCTTGTTGTAATATTTAGCAACTCGCATTTTATTTTTTTCAACATTTTCCAAGGCCCTGAGACGAATCATATGCAAATCTTCTAATTCGTCCATCATTAAATCATTATAATCTTTAGAACTTAAATCCTTTTGCAACTTTATTCTCCTTGAGTCTAATCGTATTTCCCATGGCAAGATAGCATGATGCCCATACACCAACTCATAAGGAGACGTCTGTGTAGCCCCATGTGGAGCCATTCGGTAAGCCCATAAAGCCTCATTGAGTACCGAATGCCACTTTCTTGGCTTCTGATCAATCTTCTTCTGTATAATTTTAATCATAATCTTGTTAGAAGCTTCTGCCTGACCATTAGCTTGGGCATAATAAGGAGAAGAATTCAACAATTTGATGCCCATACTTTCAGCAAAATCTCTGAACTCTGAAGATGTAAATTGAGTCCCTTGATCTGTGATGATTGTTTGAGGAATCCCAAATCTGTAAATGATATGTTCTTTAACAAATTCAACCATATTCTCCGATGTCACCTTCTTTAACGGAATTGCCTCAACCCACTTGGTAAAATAATCGGTTGCCAAAAGCACAAACTTATGCCCCTTGCTAGATGGAGGATTTATTTGGCCAATCAAATCTATTCCCCATCCTCTGAATGGCCATGGCTTGATAATAGGATTCAGAACTGATGCTGGAACTCTCTGAATGTTTCCAAATCTCTGGCAATCTTGGCATCCCTTATAATATTCAAAGCAGTCTTCTAGCATTGTAGGCCAATAGTACCCAGATCTCCTAATAACCCATTTCATTCGGTAGGCCGATTGATGTGCTCCACATAACCCATCATGTACTTCACTCATCAGCCTTTTTGCTTCTTCATGATTTAAGCAATGTAACAGCACCCCATCCAAGGATTTATAATATAAATTATCATCAAGAAGAACAAACTTTAAAGCCTTATACCTGAGCTTTCTAGAAACCTTTCGGGATGGATTCTCCAAGTAATCGGCAATCTCTTTTCTCCAATCATCTTCTGCCAGATTACTCCCGAAAGCATGTACATCATTAGCAAAAACTTCTCGAAGCTCTTTATAACCCGAAGCACCTTGAGCTAATCTGTTTGCCTCTTCATTGTCTTTCCTAGGAATATGCTGCAGAATTACTGACTGAAATTCCTTTAAGATCTGCTTGCATTCCTCATAGTAATTCCTCAAGACATCATTTCTGCACTCATACTCGCCATTTAGTTGCCTTATAACTAATTCTGAATCTCCAAAAATTTCAACTGCAATGGCCTTTGCTTCTCTCAAGTATTGAAGTCCTCTGAGCAACGCTTCATACTCATCTTGATTATTAGTGACAGTAGGTTGAATAGGAATAGCAAATTCAAATACCTCTCCTCTTGGTGAAATTAACAAAATACCTACTCCACCACCTTTGTCACATGAAGAGCCATCGAAGAATAATACCCAAGGAGCAATTTCAAGCGAATTAACTGATAAATCGCGATGCTCAGTAATGAAATCAGCAATAATCTGTCCTTTAACAGCCTTTGCCGATTCAAACCTTAACTCAAATTCAGACAAAGCTAAAATCCATTTGCCAATCCTTCCGTTCAAAATCGGCATAGACAACATTTGTTTTATCACATCAAACTTTGAATACACAATGCATTCGGCATGTAGTAAGTAGTGCCGAAATTTTGTACAGGAGTAGTAAACACATAAACAAAGCTTTTCAGTAGCCGAATACCTCGTTTCGGGATCAAGCAACTTTCGGCTAAGGTATGCAACTACCCTTTCCTTTCCCTCGAATTCTTGTATGAGGGCCGATCCAATAGTTTGGGCATCGGCCGCCACGTACAACTTAAAAGGCTTGTTTAGCTGTGGAGGTACCAATACTGGTGGTTCTTTCATGTATTCCTTGATCTCATCGAAAGCCTTTTGTTGTTCGTCGCCCCATACAAACTTCTGATCTTTCTTGACCTTTAACAGTGAAGAGAAAGGCAACATCTTTTGTGATAAGTTTGATATGAATCTTCTTACGAAATTGATCTTACCAAGCAGTGACTGCAATTCCTTAAGATTAGTTGGAGGAACAACTTCATCAATGGCTTTCATACTTTTCCTGCCAACTCCTATTCCTCCTTCATGCACCAGAAATCCCAGAAATTCTCCTGCCGAAACTCCAAAAGCACATTTATTTGGGTTCATTTTGAGCCCATGTTTCCTAGTGCATTCTAGAGTTTTCCTTATGTCGGCCAAATGTGCTTCATGATCCAATGACTTAATCACGACATCATCGATATATATCTCTACAATCTTGCCGATCAACTCATGAAAAATATAATTCATAGCTCTCTGATAAGTTGCACCAGCATTCTTCAAACCAAACGTCATGACAACCCATTCAAACAACCCTATATGTCCTGGACATCTGAAAGCCGTTTTCGCTATATCTTCTAATGCCATAAAAATTTGATTGTACCCTGCATTACCATCCATGAAACTAATCACTTTATATCCAGCAGCAGCATCAACCAATGAGTCAGCAATAGGCATCGGATATCCATCCATGGGCGTAGCTTTGTTCAGATCTCTAAAGTCTATGCAAACTCTCATCTTCCCATTTTTCTTGTACACAGGAACAATATTAGAGATCCATTCTGCATATCTGCACGGCCGAATAAAGTTTGCTGCTATTAATCTTTCCACTTCTTTCTTCACATCGGCCAACACTTCATCTTTGTAGATTTTCCGGGGTGGTTGCTTGTAAGGTTTATAACCAGGCTTGATCGGCAATCGATGCTCAACAATGGAACGATCTAAACCAGGCATCTCCGAATAATCCCAAGCAAAGCAATCTTTGTATTCTTTTAACAACTCAATCAACTTCTCCCTGAAAACCGAATCCAAGCTAGCACTGATGAATATCGGCCTTGGTTTGTCACCGTCTCCAATGTCTACTTCTTCTAATTTATCAGCCGACACAAATCCATGTCCTAGCTTCCCGTCAGTTCCATCAATTGGATTATCCATTAAAAATTGCTAAAAGAGCCGACTGCTTTGATCGGCTGTTGATCACCGCTGACTGGCTCAACAGGACCTTCTCCCCAGTCCTTACCTGAGAAGCAATCTATGCCTTGATATTCCCAGAAGGCCGGTTCCACATTAGCCACGCTAATTGAATCATCTGCTGGGACAATTTCCACTTCATCATCTATCCACTGAATAAGCTGTTGATGCATAGTAGATGGAATACAGCAATTCGCATGAATCCAATCCCTTCCAAGTAGCAAGCTGTATGCCCCTTTGCCTTCAATAACAAAGAAGGTTGTAAGCAGAATCTTGGACCCAATCATCAGATCTACATGTACACATCCTTTGGTGTCCTAAGGATTTCCAGCAAAATCATTCAACACTATGCTTGTTGGCGTTAAATCTCCAGGGCTCATGCCAAGTTTCCTGAATGTATTGTATGGCATCACATTAACAGCAGCTCCACCATCAACAAACATCTTCGTTAGTGGCTTCCCGTTGACATATCCTCTTAAGTATAGTGGCTTCATGTGCCGATTCTGGACTGGCTTCTCGAAAATAGCTTGTTTATTCAATACCAATTGTGCCATTAACCCATATCGTTCGGCTTCATCCACTTCTGACAATATCTCTTCCTGTACAATTTGATTAGCTGGAGCCATGAATTCATTCGGCAAGAAACATACCATGCATGTAGGAGCCGAATGACCCGATTCGTTAGGCCTGTCTTTTGGACGCCATATCGATTTCATCCTGGTTCCTGCTTGCTTCAATTCTTGATTCCTCAGGCGTTGGACTCTTCTCTTCTGGCTCCTTCTTAAACCAGGTGGACACCACTGTCCTTTCTGCCAAACATACTCACGATCTTCTTCCTCATGATCAACCCATCTATAATCAGCATGTCTTTTCATTGGTTGATCATCATTCTTATATATTTTTAGACGCCGATCATCACTAGGATGTACCCTTCCAATTCTTTCGTGAACGGATCGGCGAATGGCAACATTTTGCCTATGTTCGTCATACCCATTATTGCACTCAGGACAGTTATTCCACGTAGGCAGCTTTAAACCCTCGTTCCAACAGTGTCTGAAGAAAACACAATCCCAATGTGCACGTTCTTGTTCTCGGACATATTCTTCTTGTTCTTCCTCAAACCTTTCTTCTTCGCGCCTTCTTTTCTCCTCCTCGTATTCACGTCTCTGGTAATGCTCTTTTTCTTGCTGACGCTGCCACTTATTGAGGAGAATACGCGATGTGACTCTGGGTTTAGAAGAATTCCCAATTTCAAATTGGCTATTCGGGAAGCGAGGTCTCTCCTCGCGAATTTGTTCGATCGTGATTTGCCGATTAGGATCTACTGAGCCACTCTGCTTCGCTTTCTTTGACGTCAGGACTCTCATTTTTTCCTTTTCTCCAGATTCGGCAGTACTCACCATATTGATTGAGAACCCAACCATGTTCTGAGGAAACGGGTTACTGTCCAACTTCATCTTATTGTCGAATTTCAAATGCCCTTCTTGGATAGCTTTCTGAATCCTCACTCTAAAAACCCTGCATTCATTGATGGAATGAGAATTTCTATCATGGAATCCACAGTACCTCTTATCTTTCACTCCATCAGGCCGAAGCATAGAATGCCCCTCTGGTAGCTTGATTCGGCCTTCCTTTACAAGACAATCAAATAATTTATCTGCCTTAGTTACATCAAAATCATAGGTGCCCTTATTCTGTTTAATCCACCTCTGATTCACCATGACTGGTTCTTTACTCCACACTATCTCTGCTGCGGCTATCTCCTCGCTATCTTCATACTCATCTTCTTGATCTGCTCTTTCAAGGAATTGGTTATAGATGTCAGCTACATCATTATTTTTAGCAAATCTGGCATCTTTCTTGAAACCATATGCCTGGTTACTCATCAAGGCCAATCTGTGTGACAACTGGCCCAGATCATCAAACTCCATCCCGAATAGCTTCTCCCGAATGGCAGGCAGCATGCCAGCTACAGCCATACCAGCCAGCTGGTCATCAGGTATGTTCAGAGAAAAGCACATGCTCTTTGTTTCCCTAAATCTCCTGAGGAACTCCGTAGGTGTTTCATTATTCCTCTGCCTTAAGCTGGTCAAATCAACCAACTTTTTCTCGGTACTGCCAATGTAGTAATGAGCATGGAATTTCTGCTCCAGGTCTTTCCAAGTACAAATCGACTGAGCAGGCAAAGAAGCAAACCATGTAAAAGCTGGACCCGTCAGTGACAAAGGAAAGTATCTGATTCTGAAAGCCTCATCTGCCGAAGCTTCTCCAAGCTGCATCAGATATCGAGCTATATGCTCCACAGTGCTAGTATCATCTTGTCCCGAGAATTTGGTGAATTCTGTAGGAACCTTGACTCTATTCGGCAATGATACCCTTTGGTACCATTCTGGGAAAGGAGATGAGTACATGTACCCCTGATTTTTAGGCTTCAGACCGAATTGATTTTGCAATACATCGGTCATTTTTTGCACCATGAGGTCAATACTGGTATCTTGATTCCCTGGTCTCCCAGCAAGCATGCCTGCAGTACCAACATACCCAGGATTCGGGAGAGCGTCGATAGCATTGTAATCCATAAACTCTGAATATCCGTTTCCATACATGTCCCTTTGCAGCCTGTTGTTCAGAGGAGATATCTTGTAAGCAGAAGCAGGTGGATTCCCTGTGGTGCCGAATGCCATATCACCGTATGTGTGAGTTTTCGGCAGTGCAGGCTGAGGATCTTGCCGAATCGGTTGACCATTTGTATCTTTAGTACCAGAACCTCCAGTTTCATCAGCATTTCCTTTACCATGTGGCCTCTGAGCTTGTGCTTGAACATTGAAGTATGTCGGGCCGCCCAATTGCCCATGTATCTGCTCGAAGGGTTTATCCACATGCTGACCAAAAATGCTTACCATTATATGCCGAAAACTGTTCAAGAACGCAGCATTGTGATTGGTCATTGCTTCCCCCAAAGCTTTGTATAACAAGCCCGAGAATCTCTCCCTCTCTTCTTCTTTAGTAAAATCAGACTGCCCAGGAAGGAGAACTCTTGGCAAATCGGACTTGAGAAACGGTGCACCACTCCTGTTCTTGGCGAAAGACAGTAAACATTTGTTAATGAATTGGTCAGCAGCAGCCTTTACCATCTGTTGATGTTCTTCAGACAATTCTTCCAAAGTAACGTCCATGATGTCGCTCAACTCAGGCATCTTGAAAACTTGTGTGTGTCCCGCCAGGCGTGCCAAAAAGTGTGTTGACGTAAAATCCGCACCTTACGCCAAGCACACAGCAAGCCGAATTAGCTAGCTTCACACGTGGCCCGGGCTTTTGAATCCGGAAGCGTGCCAGTCAATTTTCCTGAAAACTGACAAAGGGATGAAAGATATTTAGATAACACCTGGAACGTACCGGGCAATACCAGTCAGTTCCATATTTGCGGCTACGGAGCCAATTTCGAACGACAAATAGCTACAGAGAAGCTATCTGTCGGCAGTTAAAGCCTCATTCGGCAATCGGCAAGGCACGCAGGGAGCGCACTGCCGAATGCGTGACGTAAGCATGACGAAAGATCGGCTTTCAACCAATTGAACATTGCAACGCATACTCACAGCCGATTAACGAGAAACAAAGCATAATTGATAAATAAAAGGGCGAAAGCATGATCATAAATCCGCAGTAAACAAGAATGCATAGGCCGAAAGCAGCACCCGTCAAGCATGATAACGAACAAGTTAATCCACCGCATGATACGACTTGTTCGAGACCACACCACCAATCAGATTGGATTAATCCACCGCATGATACAATCTAATCGTGAAAGGCTAAAAGCATTCAGTGTTTAATGCGTACCCACGATCATGTTCACTCGTGAGAGTACTGCCGAATCCGGCTGTTCAGCCGAATCAGGGTTTGTGGCAAATAAATAGAGGGTGAGACGCTATCGCGAATTTACATTGAAACAAGAATGCATAGGCCGAAAGCAGCACCCGTCAAGCATGGCAACAAACAAGTTAATCCACCGCATGATACAACTCGTTTGAGGCCACACCACCAATCAGATTAGATCAATCCACCGCATGATACAATCTAATCGTGAAAGGCTAAAAGCATTCATTGTCCACTGCAAACCCACGAACACGTTCACTCGTGAGAGCACTGCCGAATGCGGCTACTTAGCCGAATCGGGGTCCGCGGCGAAGGAACAAACTTAATCGATAAAGATAAATCTATCAGATCGAATCGAATTCTAATCCACCGGATGATTAGCTCTAAGACAACCCAAAAACCTGCATCTACCGCATGATACCCGGTTCTGTCAAGATCTACACGATACCAACAAGTTCGAACCCGCGACACGTAGCAACCTAGATCGGTTTCGGATTCGGCTATGAGAGGATAAGTCATCGCATCGTGAAGTAGAGCCGATTCTAACCGACCTAGATTGGGCAAAGGAGTGTTGCATGAATTAAGCACAAAGTAAAAACGAAGCAACACGGGGTAACTTAATGAATCTGTTAGATCTTGCCGAAATCTAACAGAGCCGATAACTTGGTCCATACTAGATCTTAGCCCACCGCATGGCTCATGACCTAACAGAGGAACCTTCTTGAGACCACAACTTAAATCCACCGGATGATACTAAGCATGGTAACAAGACTACTTGCATCAAAGCTTAAATCCACCGCATGATACTAAGCATGATACAAGGTTGCCGGTACTTACGGAGGTCGACGGATCGATGACTCCTCTCGAAGAACTCGACGACTCGACTAAAGGACTCGATGTTGGCACGGGGCCGGTTTGTTGTATGATTGATTGGATGTCCCTTTTTACAGCTGCCATGGGTTTATACTTATACCCAGGTCTTGATACAACTCCTAGTCGGACACGACTACAATACTTGTTTCTAAAAATAAATGACGAATCTTCGTGCCCATATTGCGTTCCTTGTTCGAACCGGCCTTTTCCTTATGTTTTTCCACGTCATCACGCCTTCCCGAATGCTACCGCTTTTGCCTGCGGAACTATGCCTCTGCCGAATGACGACGCGTTCCCGACCGCAGAACGTCTTTGCCGAATGCTTCTGGGAAAAAACTCCTTTGCCGAATGATATCTCTTCGACGATTCCGGCCCACATGTCAGCCTCTTCCTGGTGCCAATTTTTGGTGTCAACAGTAGGCGTGGCGTCAGGCGTGGTTCCTTGTCCTTATGTCCTTGATCACTGTTGTGTGGTGTTGCCACCCTGTGGAGGGTTCCTATGCTGGCGGTGACTCCATGGAGTGGTTTCGAGGGTTGGAGCTGACCAGCGTATCCTGTGACTTGTCTGTACACCAATTCGTGGGTTCCCCATGCCTGTGCACAACCCGTTCCATGGAAAGTTACAGTGGGAGTTGGCAGCATAGAGAGTAGGAATGACGCGGCCCTGTTCGTACAATGGTAGCGTGCCCGCACAGCGCCGGGGATGGTCGTATAGTATTCAGGATGGCCCGCCATGTTTCCGCCGTCCTTCCTCCTCATCCTGTTACCCGCTCGAGGGTCTCTCCTGCCCGATCGAGGGCCTCGGGACACAGGAGTTGGTGGCACAGAAGTTTGGAGTGACGCGCGCCTGTTCGCACAGTGCCAACATGTCCACACAACGCCTCGGTTGACAGCATAGTGATAGGAGTTGGCAGATGCGATGGGGATCGTGCCTGTCAGAGCGGCGTGGTGAGAGATTTGCCTTTTGACTTTGGATGCACGGCGGTGTTAAGCGGCATTAATTGTTTGTCAGGGGAGGTCTCGACTGAGGCGGAGCTTTTCCCATTTCGTGGGTTGATCGAGGCTCGACCTCAAGCCTCGACCGAGACGGAGGTTTGCAATTCGCTCGAGCGAGGCGGAGAATGAGGCGCGCATCGAGACCCCCGCCGAGGCACCTCGACTGGGCCATTGGCTTTTATTGGGCCGTGGGCCTTATTTGCTTTTCTCTTCCTTGATATATATATGAGTTTGGCAATAGTTTGCATTTTGACAAGGGTGATTATCCCATAAGTTTGGGTACCCCTAATGATCGCCCCCCAACAGTAGCCCCCGAGCCTTTGTTTGAGTAAGGTTTAATCTAGCAAAGGCTTGCGTTGTGGGTGCTTCTGATCAGGGTTTCCTTAAAGAATTCTGCTAGGTGCGCACTAGCGCACCCACGGGTGTAGCCCCCGAGGCCTTGGAGGAGTGGATATACTCCTGCAAGGGCTATACGCGTTTCTCACCCTCGTGAGTTACAACATATTTCAACTTCAAGGAATTCGATCGTGTGGCGCGAGAAGCCCCCGAGCCCTAGCTCTAGCAAGGTCGATCAGGGGCGATTCTCGACTTCGAGTTACGACCCTCGTCACCCCGTTCGTGGGGAGGATGGGTGACGCAATCCATGTTTCCCTCGAGCGGGCTGCGAGTCATGGATGCTTCTGTGAGCTGTTAGCGGGTGATTCAAGTGGACGTCCGTGACTCGTTCGATAGAGGTCGGCTCGTGGTCCGGAGACACGTCACATAAGAGCACTTGTAGAGGTTTGCTAGGTAGGGCTCGACCCATTCGATAGGGGTCGAGGGATCGTTGCTCTCCCTCGATGGTATCCCTCGACTAGCTGCCTCCATCTAGCCTTGAATACAACAAGAGGGGTGCCCTCAAACTCCGCGTTCAAGGATAGGCTCGATCGCGCGCACCCCTGGTTGTCCCTGACTCTGTTGATCTAGGGTGCCTGTCGAACCCTCGATGGGCTAGGGCTTCGAACCCCTGATCAGTAAGGCCTCGAGGAGAGGTGGCTTACCTTAGAAGTTTTCCTGCAAGCCTCGAGTGTTTGTTTAGGGAGTCGTGGCCGAAAGTGGCGCGGGGCATGCGGAGCGGGCGCTCCTTTTTAGGCGGAGCGGCAGAGGCAGGGGCAGTTACGACGGGACGTGGCGTCTACGGCGCCAGGGATTTTGCGCGTGGTGGTTATCCCAGCCGATGGGGTCTGGCTGTCAGCGACAACGGCACCAACCGCATTCAATGCGGATTCCACGCGGCTGCGGTGCCAGTTGCGCTTCGTACCCAGGCTATAAATGGAAGAGGCAGGGGGAAAGGTTCTGCTTACCAAGCGTTTGCCTTCAGATTGAATCTGCTATCTGCTATAAGACTTTCTCACCCAAGCTTCGTTCCTCGCGTCCACCGCTAGCTTTCGCCATGGTGACCGTCACTGACCCCGCACCCTGGAGCCCGTCCATCGCCACCGAGCATTACCTCATCGGACTGGTGGAGGCGGGGCATTTGCCGGCGAACAGCGACCCGACGAATCCTATGTGGATCGCGCCATCGTCGTCCACCGATGGGCTACGTCGTCAGCCTGGTGAGGCTGCACGAGCGGGGGTTCGGGATCCCCTCGTCACCGTTCTTCCGCGGGTTGTGCCTCCACTACGGCGTGGAGCTCCACAACTTTGCCCACAACACCATCTCGCAAGCGGCGGTCTTCGTCGCCGTCTGTGACGGGTTCCTGGGGATCGAGGCCCACTGGGACTTGTGCATCTCACCCAACAATGCGCAACGTGTGGAGTTCCCCGTCGCAGGGACTCCCAGCACGGGACTGTGCCTCACGGGGGCATAGCCGACGGATCACCCATGTTTCCCATAACGCTGACAGCCACTCCGGTAACCACTGGCAAGCTAGAGATGTACAAGTTACTTGACAAAGACCAGAGCCATAATAGTTCTAGCGGTGGCGACAGGCTCCTAGGTTGCCGCTTTAAGAACCGGACCTTACGGAGAGACACTAGAACAAAGCACAAAGCACATGCTCTAGCTCCCTAAACCAAGTTGCTAAAAAGCATGTTTTATCATAAATGTTAAAGTGAACCATTAAGTTAAGATTAACAATTAAATAATAATGACCGTAGCTACGCATAGCAAAGATTCTACCCATATGCAATAACCCAAGGTAATCAAAGGATAGGAGTAAACAAACTAGGTACAACCTTAATAGGACAACAATTTAGACACATGCATATGAAAGTAAATGTATATAAAGAGTGTGTTTAGGTAGCAAGGATTGTCCGTGCTATAACTTGCCTTCCTCGAAGGGAGGCTGCTGCTGCTGCTGTGGGTCCTGCTCCGGAAAGTCTCCCACGTACTCGAAGTCCAATGCGAAAGGCTCACCGACTGGACACGAATCACCATACAAGCGAGCACGCAAACCAATACATGCAAACAAATATTAATCTATTAGAACAGTACACCAAATAGTAGAAACAGTACATAAAAAGGTTCTAGAAATATTCTACGCTTCACTACGAACACATGAGCGCGAAAATCACACTAATCGGAGCTAAAACGAAGAAGATATGATTTTTCTAAGTTATAGGGACCTGCTGGCAATGTTTTAAAAGATCCAGGGGCTAGTTTGTGAAAAACCGGGGACCTAAACATAATTTTGCATAAAAACCTGAGGGCTAACGCGTAAAAGGCGCAACTCAGGACCGCGGGTTCTATAATTAAATAGATCAGGGGGGTTTTCATTAAAAACAGGACCTAACTGGAATTACTTTTGAACTAAACTTGACTGCGGGTTGATATGAAATATTGTAGGGACTTCTTTGCAAAATGTCAGTGCTGACCGGAACTTCGGGAGTTTGACTTGGGCGGGGGTTGTTGTGGGCCGTCAGATTAGATCCGGACGGCCCAGATCTGCTCGGGCGGAGGGCGGTCGGCGGGGACAGAGCGGGCGGCGGCGCCGCCGGCTCCCGCGGCGGAGACTCGCCGACGTGAACACTATTAGGCGTTGCAGGCTGCCATTTGCGATGGGAGTTGGTCGGGGAGCAAGTTGGGGATGCGGGAGAGCCATGGGAGGGCTCGAAGATGAAGGAGGGGAGCCTCCTCATCGAGCACTGCATCCACCGGGCGCGGCGATCGGTGGACATACCGAAGCTCGACTGCAAGGAGGCGGCCCTGTGGGCCGTCAAGATGCGCCCCGACGCGGGGCACTTAAGATTTGTAAGTTTTGCCTTAACTTAGATTCAATTAGGTTTTACCCCCAAGGGTTTTCTGTTGCTAATTTGCAATACTTCCTCAGGGGTTATCCCAAAAGGGGTACCACTCCGCCCCTTCTCTCCCCGAAGTCCGCGAGGTGAATCGCCTCTCTGCCGAGAGGCAGAAGGCGCGGAAGGACGCGGTGAAGAGGAAGAAGGAGCAAAAGCGCCAGCGCAAAGTGGCGCATGAGAAAGAGAACCGCCGGTGGGAGAGGGAGGGCCTCTCCCCCCTCACGACTCCGAAGAGCAGCTCGGAGGGGTCCTCCTCTGACGGCCTCGAGGAGGTCCCGCCACCTGCACCGGCGGTGGCGCAAGTGGCCGCACCCCCGAGGGGGCAGAGCCAGGAGACCCCGGCGGCATCGTAGGGTAGGGGGGCCCCGGGCGGCTCGGCAACCTCGACGGCGCGAGCCACCCCCCCAGGTGCCGCGGCGGCCACCCCCACCCCTCGTTCGGGGCATTCGGGGCAAGGGGGCCGCCGCCCCGGTGTCCATGAGGGCGCGAAGCCCTGCCGTGGCTGCCTCCGCGGCGGCCACGAGGCCCGCGGGCGGGGCCCCACCGCCGAGGGGTCGAGGACGTTCGGGGGCTGTGCAGCCCCCGAGTGACAAGAAGCGCAAGTTGAGCGGCGTCATTCGGTAAGCCTTGTCTTTTTCCTCTAGTTGTGGATTCGGTAGGCTCAGATTTACTGAATGTTTGATTCGATTTTCTGCCAGCCGCCCCGTGACGCTGACATCGCTCCCGCTAGCGCCCACCAAGGCGTTGAAGGCGTCAGCGCACTCCTCACCGCATTCGGTGGTGCCGATCCCGTTGGGAGCGCCCCGGACGACAGAGGACATCGTCGCCGGGTAACAGGAGGCCCTGGCGCAAGGGGTCACCCGGGCGAAGGAGCAGGCGGTGGGTGGAGGAGCCCCGGGGAGGTGACCCCAACCCCCCGCATGGACGAAGCGACCCCCGGGGTCGAGGGGGTGAGCGAGACCCCCACGCCGACCGATGGCGCGGCGGGCACGGAGTGTCCGGGCCGCACAAGGGATGCGGCTCAGGCTGCGGCCGCGGGCGGCCGCACGGAGGAGGAGAAAGTGCTAGGAATGGAGGCCACGATGGTGGTCCTCCCGACCAACCTCGAGGCCGGCCTCGAGGAGGAGGAGGTCCCAGCGCCGAGTTTCTAGTAGGGGTCATGGAGCCCCTAGGATGAGAGGGCGGTGGAGCCCGTGCCCCGCATTGCGGCCTTCGAGGCCTGGCGCAACCAAGGGCTCGGCCGGCGCGGGGTTCCGCCCTGCGTGGCGGAGGGTGCCGAGGCTGAGCGGCTCATGTGGAAGGAGCAAGAGGGTCTGGGAATCGTCGTCAAGAACGCCCTCAACCAGGTCCTCGACCTCCACATAGGCAGAGGCCTCGATCTTCACCTAGTATGTATACTAATCATGTACATCGTTGTGTTTTTTCTCCCCCTTTTTTTCTTACTCTTATTCGTTGGTGCGCAAATGGCAGCGCTTGAGGGAGATGGCCGGCCGGAGGGTCGCCGAGCTCGCCGATGTGCACACCGAGCTGAACTGGCTGAGGGAGGCCTTGGCCCGCGCCGAGAGGTATCGCGACGGCCAGAGGGCCCTGGCCGTGGAGACGGCTGATGAGGCCCTTCGGCAGGGGGCTGAGCTCCACCGGCGGACAGAGGCGCTGGCGGTGCTCGAAGGCGAGCTTCAACAGGAGCACGCCGCCCTTGCCGAAGCCCGGTCGTAGCTATAGCAGCGGGACACGGCCCTCGCAGGGGCCAAAGCCTAGCTCAAGACCCAGGGCGAGGCAGTCTACCTGCTCACCAAGACGGTGGCAGAGGGAGACGTCATCATCACGGAGCTGCGAACCTCTGTCGATCCATTTTGAGAACTTGTCGATGTGTGAAGCCTCCAGGCGTTGCTCGCATTGGCCCGACGAGGTCGAGCCCCCACACAGCGAATGGCCATGTGATAGGGACGGTTTGCAAGACATGAGCTGGGAGGTGGGATTTACGTGCATAGCATTGACACCCTTCGCAGGTGCACACGACTTCATTGGCATCAGCGACCGCCGTGGGCCAATAGAAGCCCTGGCGAAACGCATTGCCCACGAGGGTACAAGGCGCCGCGTGGTGGCCGCATATGCCGGCATGGATATCTCGAATGAGCTCCCTTCCCTCAAGAATGGGAATGCATCGCTGCAAAATTCCTGAGGGGATGTACTTATACAATTCCCTGTCGATGATGATGAGCGACTTGGCCCTTCTCGCGATACCTCGAGCCTCGGTTCGATCCGAGGGTAGCTCCCCTCGGTCGATCCAAGCGATATACTGATCGCGCCAATCCCGAGATGATAGGGCCTCGTCGATCTCCATAATTTCACCCTCATCCGTCGAGGATATCTCCTTACTCGAGGCTTCGAGTTCATTTTTCGAGGGATCCTCGTCCATGGGCTCGATGCTCACAGCCCCCGAGGGTTTCGCCTTCGAGGAGCGTCAGGAGCTTTGGGAGTTGGCTTGAGGTTGATGCTCGGCTATGCTAAGTCGCGGGCGAACACGTTCGGTGGAACGATGATCTGACCTAACGCAATCTTGGCCAATTCATCGGCTTCCTCATTGTATTTTCGCGCAATGTGATTGAGCTCGAGGCCATGGAACTTGTCCTCGAGACGGCGCACTGCATTATAGTATGCTTGCATTTTCTCATCGTGGCAGCTTGCCTCCTTCATAACCTAGTCGATGACTAGTTGTGAATCTCCCCGGATGTCAATGCACTTGACACCCAACTCTATGGCTATACGAAGCTCAGCGAGTAGAGCCTCGTATTCTGCCATATTGATGGACGCCAGAAAGTGCAAGCGCACCACGTGTCTTATGTGCTCTCCAAGGGGTGAGACGAAGAGCAGGCCCATGCCTGCACCTGTTTTCATCACCGACCCATCGAAGTACATGATCCAACATTCTGCTTGGATCTGAGATGGGGGCAGCTGTGTGTCGTTCCACTCTGCTACGAAATCCGCCAAGATCTGCAATTTTATTGCCTTTCGAGGGGCATAAGTGAGGGATTCGCCCATCAACTCCACGGACCATTTGGCTATTCTACCCGAGACATCCTGGTTGCGGAGTATCTCCCCCAAGGAAAAAAAGATGAGACCACGGTGACAGGATGAGCTTCGAAGTAGTGGCGCAGCTTGCACCGTGCAAGCATTACTTCGTAGAGCAGCTTCTGGATTTGTGGATATCGCGTCTTGGTTTCAGTCAACACCTCGCTGATCTAGTACACCGGCCTTTGGACAGGTAGAGCGTGTCCCTCCTCAATTCTCTCTACGACAATGACTCCGCTGACTACTTGAGTCGTTGCGGCTACATAGAGGTAGAGGGGTTCGCCATCCTTAGGTGGTGTTAAAATAGGCGCGCGTGCGAGAGATGCTTTTAGCCCGTCGGCTTCCTGGGCCTCGGGGGTCCAAGAGAAATGCTCGTTCTTTTTTAGGAGTCGGTACAGGAGCAAGCCTTTCTCACGGAGATGCGAGATGAACCGGCTCAGGGCTGCAAGGCAACCCAATACCCTTTGTACCCCCTTTAGGTCTCGGATCGGTCCCATCTGCTCGAGGGTCAAGACTTTTTCAGGGTTCGGCTCGTTGCCTCGCTGAGAGACAATGAAACCCAAGAGCGTGCCTCGAGGCACCCCAAAGACGCATTTCTCCGGATTTTGTTTTACCCAGTTAGCCCGGAGACAATCAAACACAATGCGCAAATCGTTTAACAGGTCGTCCGCCTTCCTGGATTTTACAACGATATCGTCAACGTATGCCTCTATGGTCCGCCCGATATGATCCCCGAAAACACGAAGCATACATCGTTGGTATGTGGCTCCGGCGTTTCGAAGACCAAATGGCATCGTGACATAGCAAAAAATGCCAAATGGCGTGATAAAAGAAGTCGCGAGCTGGTCGGACACTTTCATCTTGATTTGGTGGAAACCAGAATAAGCATCAAGGAAACATAATAGCTCACATCTCGCAGTTGAATCCACAATTTGATTGATACTTAGTAAAGGAAAAGGAATTTTTGGACATGCTTTATTTAAACCAGTATAATCTATACACATCCTCCACTTCCCATTCTTTTTCTTAACTAGTACAGGATTAGCGAGCCAGTCAGGGTGAAATACCTCCTTGATGAATCCAGCCTCGAGGAGCTTGCGCGGCTCTTCACCAATGGCCCGACTCTTTTGTTCGTCGAAGCGTCGCAGGCATTGAACCACCGGCTTGGAGTGGGCAGGATGTCAAGGGAGTGCTCGGCGACCTCCCTCGGTATGCCAGGTATATCCGAGGGGCTCCACGCGAAGATGTCGGCATTGGCGCGGAGAAAGTCGATGAGCATCACTTCCTATTCGCTGTCGAGGGTTGAACTGACCCTCACTGTCTTGTTGGGGACACTGGGGTCGAGGGGCACAGCCTTGGTGTGCTCTGCGGGCTCGAAACTGCCCGCATGCTTTGAGCTGGAGGTGATGCCCTTGTTCGCCATCTTCTCCAGGTCCACGACGAGAGCCTCATCCTCGGCGAGTGCCTCGGCACTCTCGACGCATTCCACGTCGCATATGTAGGCATGCTCGAATGATGGCGCCACCGTGATGATGCCCTTCGGCCCCGCATCTTCAGCTTGAGGTATGTGTAGTTCAGGATGGCCATGAACTTAGCGTAGCATGGACGTCCAAGGATGGCATGGTAGGCACCTCGAAATTCCCCACCTTGAAGGTCAGGATCTCCTTGTGGAAGTTGTCAGGCGTGCCGAAGCAAACAGGCAGATCAATCTGCCCAAGGGGTTGAACTCGCTTCCCCGGTGCAACGCCGTGGAATGGCGCTTTGCTGGGGCGTAGCTTGTCCATCCCGATGCCCATAAGCTCCAAAGTTGAGACGTACATGATGTTGAGGCTGCTGCCTCCATCCATGAGTACCTTGGAGAACCGGATGTTGCCAATGACGGGGTCAACGATGAGCGGGTACTGCCCCAGGTTCGGGATGTAGTTAGGGCGATCCTCTTGACTGAAGGAGATGGTCTCCTCTGACCAGTCGAGGTAGGACGGACCAGCCTTGTGTACGGAGAACACCTCTTGGCGCTCGCGCTTGCGCTGTCGAGACGTCATGTTCGCCGTCGGCCCCCCGAAAATGAAGAAGACGTTCTCCACCTCCGGGAAGCCTTGGCCACTCCCATCGCCCGTGTCCTTTTTCACCCCATCTTCCTTCGAAGCAACGCGATTGTAGTACTTCTTTAGCATTTCGCATTGCTCGAGGGTGTGGGTGACGATGCCCTTGTGATAAGGGCAAGGTTTCTTGAGCATGTCGTCGAAGATGTCGCCTCCTCGAGGGGGGCCTCGAGGAGCTTTGCGCGCAGGGTCGACTGTGAGGATTTCATCGGGGTCCTTGGTCCGCTCTTGTCGGCGCGAGGCTTTCTGGGCCTTCTTGCCCTTCTTGCCTTGCTTCTGTTTCTTTGCGGAGCCCTTGGACTTGCTGCCCTTCGCGGGCGTTTCTTCTGTCAGTTTCCCCCTCCTGCCGTCGAAGATGGCTCCAACCGCCTCCTCACCAAAGGCAAAGCTGGTGGCGACATCGAACAACTCGTTGCGCTGGCAGGAGGGCTTCGTCCCAACTCACGCACCAAGTCCCGGCAGGTTGTGCCCTCGAGGAAGGCATGGATGACCTCGGAGTCACCCACGCTCGGGAGCTCGGTGCAGCGCTTGGAGAAGCGGCGGATGAAATCACGAAGGGACTCATCGGATGTTTGGCGACACCCTCGAAGGTCCCACGAATTTCCAGGGCGCACGTAAGTACCCTGGAAATTACCCACAAACATCTTCACGAGGTCGTTCCAATCGTGAATTTGGTTTGCGGGTAGGTGCTCGAGCCATGTCCACGCAGAATCCGCTAGATAGAGCGGCAGGTTGCAGATGATCATGGCGCCGTCGGTCGCGCCACCCAGTAGACAGGCGAGGCGGTAGTCGTTGAGCCACACCTTGGGATCCGTTTCCCCGAGTACTTGGTGATGGTCGTTGGTTGCTGGAATCACGCGGGAATCGGAGCCGCACGAATTTCCCGGCCAACCACCCGGGTTCCCGGGGGTTCCAATGTTGGGCTCTTGTCTTCGTCGCTATCATAGCGGCCTCCACGTCGAGGGTGGAAGCCGCGAGATGCACCATCCCATTTCTTCCTATTGAGGAAGTTGCGGGCATCGTCGTCGTTGGTGTCTCCGCGCATATCAAGGATCCGCTCCTTGAGAGACTTCTTCCCGATGAGTTCGTGCACCGAGGGTGCCTTCCCCTTATTCGATGATGGGGATGGCACCATATCATCTCTTCGTGGTGTTCGTACCGATCCCTCGTGGTCCCGCATACTTCCACGGACCTTTGGGCCTGTCGAGTAGCGTATGTGAGACGCTGAGCTTTCGGCTTGTTGCACAGCTGCTTGCTCGATGAGGAGCTGCGCCTCGCGGCGCAAGTGTCACACCCGGATTTGCACAAAAACCCGAATGCGGCCATATGTGTGCCCAAGAAGTCATAGAACACATATAGCGAACAAATATAATAAATAGATAACATATGCTTGAATAAATTCTTGAATAAATAAAGTTTTACATCAGAGTGCTTCATAAATAAACTAACCAAATACAGTGGAAGACTAATAAACTCTCAAACTAATGGAGCCGCAATCCACAGGGACTCTGACTGGGAGATCACAACTCGGTAGTACGACAAGTCTTCTGGAAACTCAGCAGCAGACTCATGCACGGCCCAATCTGTTTACCCATCCGGGATTTTGTTGAATAAATGACAAGTGTAAGTAAACAATTACTTAGCAAGTATAGCACGGGTATATGAAGGCTCAAAATAAGGCTAGACTCGGCTTAACTGCATTAGCATTCTTAGTTGGTTCATTTTAACGTTAACCAAGTTACTACAGTTTATGAAACCCAGTTGCAACCCCAATTAATATAGTATAAGTGACATTAAGCATAAATAAACATCATCTTCTAATCAAAAAGGATCCAGGTCACTCGTGACCTTGAGCAAGGCTACCATGATAGGTTTTACACTCTACAGAGGTTTCGCCCTTTACCCACCAGTCGCGTAAAAGTTAAAAAGAACTTTGCACCCAACCACGCACATAAACACTTCCGAGGTGTGATTGCATAGGGACGTTACGAGGTTTTTCACAAGACACCCTAACAAGACTGTAGCCGCTAAGGTACAACAAGGTGGTGAGACTCTAGGCACCGAGATTGACTGACACTCAGGGCGCAACGTGAGGGGGTCAATGGCGTCCGAAGCGCGGGCAACTCATGCCAACAACAAAAATAAAGAGCGCAACATGTGGAGTTCTCGTACCTCAGGGACTCCCAACACGGGACTGTGCCTAACGAGACATAGCCGACGGGGCTACCGTCCTCGGTGGAATCAAGTAACACCCCGCGCCTTCCTTCCCATAACGCCGTCGGCCCCGTCGGTAACCACTGCCGAGCTAGAGCCGTACAAGTTACTTAACCAAGACGAGAGCCATAATAGTTCTAGCGGTGGCGACAGGCTCCTAGATTGCCGCTTTAAGAATCAGACCTTAGGGAGAGACACTGGAGCAAAGCACACAGCACATGCTCTAGTTCCCTGAACCATGTTGCTAAAAAGCAAGTTTTATCATTATCATTAAAGTGAACCATTAGATCAAGATTAACAGTTGAACATTGCTGACAGTAGCTGTGCATAGCAAATATTCTACCCATATGCATGAACCCAAGGTTAACAAGGACAGGATTAAACAAAGCTAGGTACAACCTTAATGGGACAGTAAATTAGACACATGCATATGAAATTAAATAATTTAAAAAGGTGAGTATGGTAGCAAGGATTGTCCGTGTTATAACTTGCCTTCCTCGAAGTGCTGCTACAGCTGTGAGTCCTGCTCTGGAAAGTCCTCACCGAACTCGAACTCTAACGCAAATGACTCACGACTGGACACGAATCACCACACAAGCATCCACACAAGACAATTACATGCAAACAAAAGTATTCTATTAGAACAGTACACCAAACAGTAGAAACAGAATAAAAGAAGGTCTTAAAACTAATCTACGCTTCGCTACGAACACGTGAGCGCAAGAATCACACTAATCGAAGCTAAAACGAGAATGTTACGGCGTTTCTAAGGTTCGGGGACTTGCTGACAATGTTTAAAAACTTCCGGGGACCTATTTGTGAAAAACTGAGGACCTATATTCAATTTCATATAAGAACCTGAGGGCTAACGCGCAAAAAGGCAGAGGCTTTTCTACGAAAGAGTATAGACTAAACAAATATGGTAGAAAATTACAAGATTCGCTGAGGGTCTTACTGAAAATCTTGAGGCCAAAAACGACGGAAGGCTCGGCGCAACGACGAGATGAAGAATGGCCCGTAGTGGAAGATATGGTGGAAGAAGACTACCTTAGGGAATCCCAAACAAAGGGGCCTCCCTGTAAAGGAGTCGATGGTGTGCCTTTTCCAGAGGAGAGGTGGTTCGTATATATCGGGAGAAAACCTCTCACTTCCAGGTTCATTAGCAATATGAGACTAAAGGTGGTTTGCCCTATTCCAATGTGAATGGGCTTTGAAATTTGGCCCAATAAAGTGATGGGATGGATTTGGCCTAAAATTGGGTCAACTTTGGGCCAAGGCTGGTCTACTAAGATTTAGAGTGATTTTAATTTTCGGAATAATTATTTTCCTGGTTATAAATTAATTCCACATAAGTCCACAATTGATATTAAAACCATGAAAAATATTCTAAAAATTCTAAAAATCCTAGGAAAAATTCCAGAGATAGAGTTGGACACGAGGAACCCAAATATTGTATTTGGAGCTCACGAAAAGGATCTTATCATGTTTCAAAACTTGGAATTTGCTCTAGGGAAAATAGGATTAATTTCCAGAAAAAATCTAGAAAATTCCCATTAGGCTCCTAAACGCATTTTTTGAAAACTTTACACACATAAAACCACTAAATGCAACCAACATGAATGCAAAGCACTCAGTATTATAACCTATGCTATTTTATTTTGAATTATTTTTCTGGACTAAATTCCCTGTTAATTATATAAAGCTTGGAAAATTTTAGAAAATTGAGAAAATTATTGTATTAATTATGCTGACAAATCACATCCCAAAATCCAAAAATTTTGGGGTGTGACAGCAGGTTTCGACCTTCAGGTGTCGAGGATTCCGGCATGGCCCGGATCAAGGTCGCCGCGGCGATGAGCTTTTGGCTGGCCCTGGCCAACGCGAGTGGGTCGTCCACATCGTCGTTAGCCTCGATGCGGGCTCGAGTGATACGCCCGACTTCCCTGGCACGCGCGCCGCGCACAGGGTGGTTCTCCTTGAGTGTTGCCCGGAGCCTCTGGACCTGTTGTCGCTCTTCCTCGAGCTTGGCCTCAAGTTCGTAGTCTTGGGCTAGCTGTGCTTGTGCGAGTGCAGCGTTGTCAGGTGGCTACTCGTCATTCCCGCTGCCCACCGGATCACCTGCCCCGTCATCTTCGTCACCCCCTCCCGAGAGGATGACGAAGCACTCCCCTGGAGGGGTCGTAACCCCCCCCCCCCCGCCCCCGCCCCCGCTGGAGTCGTCCGAGCAGGTGAGGCAGTAGTTCGCTGCATCTTAGAACGACATAAAGGCCTCACGATCGTGAAGCCCTGAGTAGTCTCATTCGGGGACCCTCTGGCCGCTCTCGTGTGCCTCGCTGTCGGAGTCGGGGTAGTAATCGTCAGGCGAAGTTGCGATGAGGTTGCAGATTGAGAGCAGATGGTGCCCTGGCAGATCCTCATACACCGCCATGTCCGTGCCAACTGACGAGGAGTTGGTCAGGGTCGCGGTGTGCATCTCGCCAGGGACCTGTGACGGCTCGGCCGTGCTATCCCCGGCAATGTGCGTTGTCGTGCCTGATGTCGATGGCTGGGCATTCCTTGCCACCGCTGTAGGGTTTGGCGTGCCGGCCTCAACCCGCTCGGGGGAGCCGGCGCGAGCCGCTCTGCATCGTTCCGCGCGCGCGCGCTGGCCCGAACGCTTCCTGCGTGGTGGTAGTGGTGGTGGGAGTGGCGCTGGTGTGCCCACACTGGCGTTCCTCATAAGGAGCCGCATGTGGTAACCATTGCCAGTCGACCTGAACTCGAGGCTCCCGAACCGGATTTCATGTCCGGCGAGAAATGGATCCGAAGTCCCCATCGGAAAGGGATTATCGCGTACGACACGGATTACCATCAAGGGAGATAGTGGATGATGTGGTCGATCACAGCGCTAGCCCCTACCTGGCGCGCCACTGTCGGTGTTTGGAAATCGTGGCCCCGACACAAACCAGTAATGCGTTGTGTTCCCACCCCTGATGGTTGATGCAGAAGGTAATGCAAAGACGCAAGATTATCCTGGTTCCGGCCACAAGACCGTACGTCCAGCAAGGAAGGTGTGTGCAATGTATTATCCTGCACCGGACTGCGAGTAGTAGGGGATACAAGCAGGTTGGGAGAAGAGGCAAAGCCTCCAAGTCCCAGATGATGATGATGATGATGATGATGATGATGATGATGATGATGATGATGATGATGATGATGATGATGATGATGATGATGATGATGATGATTGAGGCAGAGTGCCAATATCGATGGAGTGTGGAGTGCGTGTGTACTGTCTTGGTGCGTTGGTCGTCTCTTGTTTGATTGCCCGTGCATGAGCGTCCGCCTCTCCTTTTATAGATCAAGGAGGAGGGGTTACAGGCGTGTGTAAATGTGCAGACACAGTTACAGCATAGTTGTAGGCGTGGCGTTGGGCGTGGTTCCTTGTCCTTGTGTCCTTGATCACTGTTGTGCGGCATTGCCGCACCTGTGGAGGGTTCCTGTGCTAGCGGTGATGCCACAGAGTGGTTTCGAGGGTTGGAGCTGACCAGCGTATCTTGTGACTTGTCTGTACGCCAATTCGAGGGTTCCCCATGCCTGTGCACAGCCCTTTCCATGGAAAGTTACAGTGGGTGTTGGCAGCACAGGGAGTAGGAATGACACGGCCCTGTTCGTACAGTGGCAGCGTGTCCGCACAGCGCCGGAGATGGTCGTATAGTATTTGAGATGGCCCGCCATGCCTCCGCCGTCCTTCCTCCTCATCCTGTTACCCGCTCGAGGGTCTCTCCTGCCCGATCGAGGGCCTCGGGACATAGGAGTTGGTGGCACAAGAGTTTGGAGTGACGCGTGCCTATTCGCACAATGCCAACATGTCCGCACAACGCCTCGGTTGGCAGCATAGTGACAGGAGTTGGCAGGTGCGATGGGGATTGTGCCTGTCAGAGCGGCGTGGCGAGAGATTTACCTTTTGACTTTGGATGCACGGTGGCGTTAAGCGGCGTTAATTGTTTGTCGGGGGAGGTCTCGACCGAGGCAGAGCTTTTCCCATTTCGTGGGTTGCTCGAGGCTCGACACTTAAGCCTCGACCGAGATAGAGTTTTGCGATTTGCTTGAGGGATCGCTTCCCTCGAGCGAGGCGGAGAATGAGGCGCGCGTCGAGACCCTCCCCGAGGCGCCTCGACTGGGCCATTGACTCTTGTTGGGCCGTGGGCCTTATTTGCTTTCCTCTTTCCTGATATGTGTATGAGTTTGGCAATAGTTTCCGTTTTGACAAGGGTGATTATCCCATAAGTTTGTGTACCCCTAATGATCGCCCTCAACACTTTTCAAAAGCTCATCTCCAAATAACTCCGGGGTTAAGCGTGCTTGGATCGAAGCAATTTAGGGATGGGTGACCGACCGAGAAGTTCTTCCCGGGTGCGCACGAGTGAGGACAAAGTGCGCAGAAAAAACTTATGTTGGTCTGCGAGTGCAGTCTTGAGGTCTTAAAGAGCTGTCGGGTGTAGGCAGGCCCAACCTCGGGGGGGGGGGGGAGATGTTACTCTGCTATTAGAGCCGACTCTCGTGTTTCATAGGCGCATGGGGTTGCAGCTGCAAACGCATGGCGCACATGGTTGGTGTGGGCCTAGAGTGGTCACACATCATGGCACATGCACTGGCACTGGGCACCATGACGTGTCCAGAGGGGACGTTCCTGGCCTAGGGTTGACCGACCCCATACGTCAGTCTTCTAAGGGGGTGAGTATGTGATAGCCTAGAGCTTAATAGAA
Organism: Echinochloa phyllopogon; assembly: GCA_033239725.1. Classification (NCBI taxonomy): domain Eukaryota; kingdom Viridiplantae; phylum Streptophyta; class Magnoliopsida; order Poales; family Poaceae; genus Echinochloa; species Echinochloa phyllopogon. The sequence goes on from BTCW01000012.1 coordinate 23,737,583, forward strand.
TTGATAGAATAGGCATACCAACAAGTTGCAAGTTCTTTTTCGGAAGCTCGTCTCCAAATAACTCCGGGGTTAAGCATGCTTGGTCCAGAGCAATTTAGGGATGGGTGACTGTGGGACCAGGATCCGTAGGGCCACTCACATACGGGATAAAACTATTTGATAGAGTGGTCACACATCATGGCACATGCACTGGCACTGGGCACCATGACGTGTCCAGAGGGGACGTTCCTGGCCTAGGGTTGACCGACCCCGTACGTCAGTCTTCTAAGGGGGTGAGTATGTGATAGCCTAGAGCTTAATAGAATTGATAGAATACGCATACCAACAAGTTGCAAGTTCTTTTTCGGAAGCTCGTCTCCAAATAACTCCGGGGTTAAGCATGCTTGGTCCAGAGCAATTTAGGGATGGGTGACTGTGGGACCAGGATCCGTAGGGCCACTCACATACGAGATAAAACTATTTGATAGAAGAGTTTGACCCGAGTACTACAAGAAAGCAGTCGGCTATGGTGCAAGACGGCGTAGTTGGCTGGAAGACTAGTCGTGTACTATTAGGAGACTCCCCAATCACCATGTTGTAGTATTCCTTATGGTATACGACTAGGATCATGTAACTGACTGGTAACTCTACTCCTCGGATATATAAGGCAGAGTAGGGCCCCCCTCAAAACAACTCAACTCATACATAAAAGCAATACATCATACACGACGTAGGGTATTACGCACATTATGGTCCGAACCTATCTAAATCGTTGTCTAGTATGTGCACCATCGTTCCTTAGAACTCGACGAGACCCACGAATACTACTCTCTGAGGTACCCTAGGCAGGTACTCGGTCGTTAAACACCGACAGTGACCTACCGCGAATTTCTTCCCAGGTGCGCACGAGTGAGGAAAAAATGCGCAGAAAAGACTTGGGTTGATCTGTGAGGGGTGTCTTGAGGTCCTAAAGACCTATCAGATGTAGGCGGACCCAGCCTCGGGGAGGCGGGATGTTACAGGTAAATTGGACTCTAGTTGATAGTTTGAAGACATGAAATGGCCCTTTTAAAAATATGGTTTGAAAACTTTTTTCTTAGACAAAATTATTAAAAAAATCCTAGAATCGGATCTAATCTTAAAATTTCATATAAAATTCGTTTTAGATTGGAAAATATAAGACTAGTTTCACATTTTCCTTAAAATTATGTTTTTCTTTTGTTGCCTAGTTTGGAGCCATACTAGTTTCGAGGCATATTAGACTTAATGGGGCTAGTGGTCCTAAGTTCTCCCTTTCCCTCTCGCCCCCGCATCGCCCCCTCCGCGGGCGGCTCGTGCGACTACCCTAACTGGCACTGCCACCTTCCTCCTCCCCCTCCCTCCACCTCGCCGCCGCCGGAGGACGTCGTCGGAAGTCTGGTGGACCCGGCGATGGCGGCGGCGGGGCGGTTCTCCGGCTGCTCCGCGTGGATCTAGCGGCGGCAACGCCCTAGCCGCGTGGTTGGCGGCTGCTCCGCGTGGATCTAGCGGCGGCCCTGCGCGGTGCGGCGCGTCCCTGCGGCGGCGCGGCCCGTGCATGGCCGGCGATGGCCCGGGCGTGGCCAGCGTGGTCTGGCGGGCCGCTGCGCAGGCGGGCGCAGGCTGGTCGCCCTCACGGCGTTCAGGCGCCCCGGGGCGCGCGGCGCCCTGTGGCAGCGTGGCTCGGACCTGTGGCGACGCGACCCGCCCCCCGTGGTGGCTCCAGCCCCCGATCTGGGGGTTCGGTCCCAGGTTTGGCTCCCCGGGCCCCGCCGGTGCTGACCAGAGCGGCAGGCGTCGGTGGCGAGATGGCTGCAGCGGATACCGCCGTGGTGGCGGTCCGGTGCCTTGGCTTTGTGCCTTGGCGCTCCCCTGACGGTGGCGGTGTCTGGGGGGTGTCGGCCCTCGTCTTGGCTCCATCCTGCTCTTCATCATGCCCGATGATGCCGCCTCCATTTTCGCGTCGCCGACGAAGCCGTTCCTGTAGCGCCGTCAAGCCCCCACCACTGGGTTCATGGTTTATGTCTCACTTTGTGAAGCACGGTGTCGTCTCATTAAGGGGACGACAGGAGATTTGGGGTCATCGAGGGCCCCAAACCTTCCCGAAGTGTCGGGTGTTGCCATCGGGTGCATATGGAACCTAGTGGCAAGCTTCGGCGGCTGCGATGGTGGGCGGTGGACGGAAGCGAGTGGGATCGGTTCTGTTGCTCTCGGCTCATCGAGCGCAGGTCCTCAAGCGTAAGCTTCGATCCGGTGTCGGGTCGGGCAACGACGTTTGCTCTTCCCTCTAGAGGGAGTTGTCTGCATGCTCTCGTTCGACGGCGGTTCGTGGAAGCTCTCCGTGGTGAAAACCAAACGGTGGCGCCGTCGCGCCTTTGCCTTCCTGAAGGCGTTGTTTGAAGTTTTTCCTGGAGCTGTTGGGGGTGGAGTCGTAGGCTCCACGGAAGGTCGGGTCCAGTCGGTTTTGTAATGGTCTCATGGCCCTTTAGTTTGTTCGTCGCGATTAGTTTTTGTCTATCTTTGGCGCGCGGCCTAGAGGGTCTCGTTACGGGTCTGTTGGATGCTGCTCTTCGAGCGGTGTGAACTTTATTGTAAACTGGTAATCCTAGTATCTTTCGGATGCTTTATCTATAAAGCTGCCTATGGCCTTTCCTGATATTAGACTTAATTATAATGAATAATGGGAGCAACTACTTAGTAAAAACTATTAAATATTTTTTATATAAAACAAATTTTATATTAATTTCTTACTAATTTTCTTTGATAGTTTTTATTATTAATTTTCTATTGATTCACTTTGATAATTTTTACTATGTAATTGCTATTTATTATAATTGGTCTAATATACCTAGAAACTAGTATGGCTCCAATCTACTCATAAAGAAACATGATTTTACAAAAAATATGGAACTACTTTCATGTTTTTTTTATCTGAAACATTTTTTCTATATTTCCTAGTATTAAACCAGATTCTTAATTTTTTATCATTTTTCTAAGAAAAAACATTTACAAACTTTTTTAAAGACCATTTTACGTTCTCGAACTCCTAACTAGATTTCAACTTACCCCGTCTAAAACCTCCCTCGAAACTGCCGAGGATGAAAAACAATTGGTTTTTAGAGTTTAGGACAAAAACAACTGATTAGAGACGAGGGACGAGAGTTAGACTTAGACAATAGTTGAGGGATGCCAAAAAGATTTTTTACTTGTGGGGTTTAGTGTCTAGGATTCGGCGGGCGAGACAGGGAGAAGCAGAGGGAGACGCTTGAGCCCCTCGAGACGGAGCGAACGAGCAAGTGGGAGTGACGAGGATTTTTTTAGAAAAAAAGTCCGTATTACCTCCCTCATTTGTCATCAAAGTCTAGTTTTGAGCCCCCGAGTATGAAACCAGATAACTAACCTCCCTCAACTTTAAAAACCAAATCAACTTTCCTACCTCCCTGATTTTGACCCTTGTTTTATCCATTTGTCTGTCGTGTCGGATCCTAATAGGTGGGCTCGTGCTGAGTTAGCTCATGAAAGACAAAAAAAGGTATGGATCTAGCCATCGTCCTTTCCCAAATCTTCCTTCCTCCTGAAACCCTAGGGTCGACGACTACATCAGCGACTCGACACTCTAGTGCGCATTCACCACTCAGAATCCTCCACTGTTTGTGAGCTCATTGATGAGCGGAATTTGGTGGTCAAGTGCTTGTTTCGAAGAAATCAAAAGCCACATGGAGAGGTATTCAAATGCTCTAGAAGTACTTTATAGTGAGTGAAGTCGATTGATTTCAAAATTTCGTTTGATCGAAATGGATTTCTGATTTGAAGGTGTTTTATTCAAATGTGGGTTTGACCTTGCTCTCAATTGTGCAAATCTTGCTTCAAATCAAGCAGTGGGGTTTCATGTTGGAGAGAGAATTGGGAACAAGATCCACAACAATGGGTTAATTCAAGTTTTTTCTTCCTTTCATGAGCTGACTTAGCATGGGACCCTCCAGGCAGCATCCGACATGATAGTCAAAAGGATGAAGATAAGGTTAAAATCGGGGAGGGAGGAAAGTTGACCTGGTTTTAAGAGTTGGGGGAGGTCAGCTGTCTGGTTTCATAACCAGGGTCTCGAAATCAGACTTTGGTGACATATGAGGGATGTAATATTAACTTTTTCCTTTTTTTAAGATAATTTTGGACTTGGTGTAGTGCTTGCCCGGCTTGCTTGGCTTGCCTTGCCGAGCGATGCTAGCCTTGCTAGCGCCGGCGAGCCAATCTGGCTCTCCCTCAAAAGCTAGGCAAAATCTTGCCTGCACAGGCCCCGAGGCAGCTTGCCGATGATCCAAATGCTCCTCTCCTGGCTCAATGAGGCGAGGCGAGCGTGAGCAAAGAAACCAAACAGCCCCGTAGTTTTGGGCCGTTGCCCGTTGGGACGGGCCCTCATTTCAGAATCTATAGGCCCATTCGCCTCTCCTCCTTTGGGTCCTTCCAACTCTTTCGTCTTCAGCGCCGGTCTCCCCTCTCCGGCGGAGCTATGCGGCCGTCCCGCGTCTCCCGTCGGCGTGGATCAGCAGCGGGGCCCGCCGGCGCCGCATCCGCGTGCGGGTGACACGAGTGCTGCAGAGCGTCACATCCCACTGGGAGGGCGATGAGGTTAGGTCCTCTTCACTTTCCTCAGATGTAAAGTCTCCATCTCGTGGCTACTGTAGGAATAGCTAATTCGAGGGCACCTTGCGCTCTTGTAATTTGTAAATATCGGCCGACAGTGGCGGCTACTCTTTTTTTCCTGATTTCTGGTCGTAAATGTTCGGGTCAAAAAGAATTTTTTGGCAACGCGGTCAAAGAATTCAAGCATTTGCTGTGCTACGTCTGGTACCAATGATGCAGCGCCAACGTGCTACGGGCCTACGGCTGCTAGTCATGCACAGATATACTACTGTAAAGTACAGCAATTGTTGGAACATGTCTGCTCCACCGCATCGGATGCACAATTTCAGGGCACAACGAGTCAACAACACCCATCTCCAACAATCGAGATAGCTGCCGTCGATTTCAACAGATGATATGGAGTCCACAGGTGATAATAATTTTATACCAGGCTCGCTCTCTTTTGGTTGGTTGGCAGCGCAGCGGCTCACGTTCCCACGCTGCACATATCTTCGTTGATAGCTTCTCTCCAAGCTCTTTCCTCCACTCTTGCCTTTTCTCTTCCTGTCTAAAGATGGTTGAGTCCTTTGTTCTGAACACTGGCGCAAGAATTCCGTCGATTGGCTTTGGCACATGGCAAATAGAGCCTGAAGCTCTCTACAAGACCATCTATGCTGCTGTGAAGGTATTTTTTGGTTGCTATGGTCATAGTTCCCTCTCTTCATTTCTGTTTCGAAGGATAGTTTGTCCAGATTGCTCACCGTTGCTTTTTTTTTTCTGTAAAGCTTGCCTACCTGCATATGTATATGTTGAACAGCATTATCCTTGTTTTATCTTGAGCACTGAATCTCAAGAATGAAGAACTCAGAGAATGAATACATGTCCTCACCAGAAACTTTGTGATCGAGTTAACTAGCCATGTAATCAGTTTCGTCTGTTACTAAAGAATTGACAGACTCGAGGCTTGCTCTTGAAGTGTTTATATGCTCCATAATGTTGTTTTAGCACAGAAGAATAAAGCAGAAGTTTACTCTTCTTAAGTTCTGACATGTATCATCAGATTGCTTCTCCCCTATTCCAGTCAAAATTTTGCTGGTTTTTTTCTGACACAGGCTGGGTATCGGCATATTGATTCTGCTGTAGCATACCACAACCAGAAGGAGGTAATTACTAATCAGTAATTCAGTCGAGATGACAAAATACCATAGCACTCCATGATATTTTTTTTACATCCCATGCTCTGCTACTTTACTGTGACTGATTAAGCTGTATTGGTTGGCGCTTTCAGGAATTGTTTTTTACTTAGTGTAACTACACTGTTGTTTGATTTTTACGAAGCAGCATATCCATTAGCTGTATATTTGATGTATCTTTTGTCAAATGTCAAAATAACTGGCCAAATTACCCATGCACATCTGCGGCTAGATCCTACAATATATATGCTACATGCATTTATATTTGAATTTACTTTGTTAAACAATGGGAATTTTGGCTCTAAATGTTCAACAACTACAAGTGTAATATCTATGGATATATTCAATCAATGCTCCATTTTTTATTTAGTCCCGCCAAAAATAGTTATCTTTAATTTCTCTTGATTGTTAAATAACTTGCTTTTTTTCTTTAATGAATCAACGTGGGAATCACATGCCTCATAGCTAAGGACACTTCAATTCAATGTGGGAATTTCTAACCACCAGTTTTGAGCTCCCCAAACATTTAAGTCACTTCATCCTACAACATGACTTGTTACATCTGTATATAAACGCACGAACTGCATCCAAGATACACGATAAGGATGCAACTCCTACAACTCATTGCACAGGTCTTAAATAGTCAGTTGTTTTCCCAATAAATTGAAATATGTTCTCTTTCATAGGTTGGGTTGGCTTTGAAAAAGTTATTTGAGGATGGCCTGGTTAAGCGTGAAGATTTGTTTATCACCTCTAAGCTATGGTTAGTCCTCACTTCTCATTCTTATCCGAAGCAATGACATATAGGTAGCTTATGTTCTAAAATGGGAAACTCTGAATTCTGTAGGCCTGGTAATCATGCACCTGAAGATGTGCAGGAGGATATTAACACAGCCCTTGAAGATTTGCAGCTTGACTACTTAGATCTGTACCTTGTAAATTCCTATGCTTGATATCTATCAGTTAATAGTTTGCCTTATTGTTTACCTGCTAAAATATACCTGTGATTGATTTATAGCTACAAGTTTAAGCTATTATCCAAGGTAATCAGTTCGATTTCTGTTCATTTCACTTTTGTCTCTATCTAAAAATTATGTGAAACAATTGCAATAGTCATTAGTTATAAGTTGTATTTCCCCAAAAAGAATTGGGACTAGGACTAGAGATATGAAATTCCTTTGTGTAGTGACTGACAACTTTCTTTCCATGACGAGATGTGTTTCAACTTGAATGCTTATTGTTCCCTCTAATCAAGCTTCGTGGTACCAAACAGTATGACCAAGACTGTTGTTTACATAGGTATTAAAGACATTCAAAATTACTAAATCAAACTCTCAGTTAGACTACGTAAACAAATCACCAAGCACAATTCAATGCTTTATAGTATATGCTATTGTACCTGATTTGGATGCTGTAATGACATACAGATCCATGGTCCAATCCGTATCAAGAAAGGAACTATGTTTATCCCGGACAACCTTATCCCTACTGATATCCCTGCTACATGGGGAGCGATGGAAAAGTTATATGACTCAGGCAAAGCTCGTGCGATTGGTGTGAGTAACTTTTCTTGTAAAAAAGTGGAGGATTTGCTTGCCGTTGCACGTGTGCCTCCAGCAGTCAACCAAGTTGAGTGTCATCCAGTTTGGCAGCAAGCCAAGCTCCGTAAGCTATGCCAGTCGATGGGCATTCATCTTTCTGTAAGCTTCACAGCACATACCAATATTCCAGCACTTTTCAGTTTTCACTGGCTAAGATTCTGTTTCTAAACTTCTGGTTCCGTTGTTACAGGCATATTCACCCTTAGGTTCACCTGGATCGCCTGGGTACACTGGGCTAAGCATCCTTAGTAACCCTATTGTCATCTCTGTTGCTGATAAGTTGCAGAAAACACCTGCCCAGGTCATTCTACGCTGGGGGCTTCAAATGGGCCAGAGTGTACTTCCCAAGAGTGCTGACGAAACAAGGATCAAGGAGAACTTTGACATATTTGATTGGTCTATTCCTGAAGATTTGATGGCAAAGTTCTCTGAAATCAAACAGGCATGTATCGACTACTATGTTTGTTACTAAAATTATCTTGTAGCAGAACAATATGCTTATGTTATAACCTAAACCTAGAACGCTATGCATCGATCTTTTGTTGGAGAAATGTGATCACTGGCGATCTCCTCTATTTACATTTCCATTTCCATTTCTGCTATGCAGGTTAGACTGCTGAAAATCGAATTCGTAGTCCACCCAAAAAGCGGTTACAATTCCTTGGAGGATCTTTGGGATGGTGAAGTGGAGCAGGAGGATGGAAGAATTGAGTGTGAGGATTATTCTGATTTCTTGAGATGCTTTTCTTTAGCATTTGAGACTTATATGAATGCTTTCCTTCGTTTGGGAAAATCCCAAGGATAATGGGCCTTCTACTGCTGCTCTGTAATATTTGTGTTTCGAGGTTATCCACATATGGATGTACTCCTGCTTCCAGTTCCAGACTAAATACAGTTCGAGTTCATTGTAGCACTACAGTGTGGTGTAGTAGTAGACAAGTGTTTTATGCTATTTCTCTGTACAACATATTCATATAGACTTCATAAACTGTAGGTGACAACCTCTAGAGTATTGTCCCTTGGACTGTTATAAGAGGCATGAACAAATATTTATTTCAGTACGATGTGCTTGGAATGCTAGAAAATCTATATAAAAACAACTTTGACCTCTAGAATGTGAAAGAGGCCTAGAAAATCAATTTTCTTGTAAGGCTTAACGAAGAGAGTCCCTACCATCTACTGTCCTTGATCGAAAAATACTATCACCTCTTCCACAATGCACCCAATTTTGTTGCATAAATTGATTCATCAAACTGGACAAATGAATCGCTGTTTCGCTATCTTTCCTATCAACATTAGTTGGTAAGTAAGGATTGCTTTTGTTCAACGACATAAAGGTATTCGTTCATAAAAATAAACGCAACCACACGAGCAGAATTTTCTAGATTTGTTCTAAGGAGGTATGTTTCAAATTCAGGTCAGGATGAAAATTTCAACGCTCTAGCTATTCATCCATATATTATAAAATTGGAACAACAATGCATCAGCTATCTTTCTTGAAGTGATATAGGGGGTGTTTGGATACCCCTGACTAAAGTTCAGTTCCGTCACATCAAATATAAATATGTTAATTAGAAGTATTAAATATAGAGTAATTAAAAAACTCATTACATAAACGAGTGCTAATTTACGAGAAAGCCTAATTAATCTATAATTAGATATTGTAATGCTACAATGTGATAATTATGTATTAATTATAAGTTAATTAGACTTCGTCTCGCAGAGTAGACATGACTTATTAATTAGTTTATATTTAATACTTCTAATTGTTATTTATTTAAGGGACTAAACTATCCAATCACCCCATAATATAAAAAAAAAGTGCAATTTTCTGTGGAGATACGGATAGAACAAACGAATCCAGGGCGGTTGAGGATGGGGTGTTCGCTCTCGACACAACTATTTCTATATTTGCATCAACAATGACATTCGCATTTTGCATCGACGCCACACGCGGTTGCCATGAGCTCCGTCAGAGAGGCGGAAGCATGCGCGTGCTTGCCCAAGAACCTGGTGCATCCTCGCAGCCCCAACTGAAAGCAACGGCCAATGGTACCCGGCTTTCAATCTCCACTGACAAGTGATCATTGCGCTTGCGCTTCTAAATAAATCCTCCGCACCCGGCCGGTTTCTCTAAAAATTAGTATAGCTTAAATACAAAGGGCTCAGCACTCATCCTGGATCCGCCCCTGGATGCAGAAGGAGTCACGATACGACGCTAGCTGAAGGACGATGGCATGGTGATGCTAAAACCATCACATCTCCAGCAATTTTGCATCGACGCTACACAAGATTGGCATGGAACCCGACTATCCCAGACACACCCAACGGTAGCGTGTGTAGCCATCCTCATGCAACCAAGTCTCCATTCTCCAACAGCTCTGATGGATGGAACCCACTTCTTTGGGTTTTTGGCAGCATCGCCCCAACTGAAAGTCTGAAACCAGCCGATACCGGGGAGTCGGGGACCCCTGGCTTCTGCTGTTCGGCACTTCTGCAGGTTAGCTCCACGAGATCAACTAGGTGTCACCTAGATCGATGGGATGTCTCTTTGACAGTGATGTAAAACATGATGTTCTTTTTATGTATGTGCAACTCGTGATGAACTTGTAAATGAACCGTGTGTACCTTTGGTTTTGCTCCTTGGTTCTATGATGTAGATCTGCTCAAGGCAGCGACGTGCGGTGCAGGGGTGGTGGAGCTTTCCGCCGCGGACATCTTGTCTTGGTGGCTCCCACTTCCCTTATGTAGTACTGCGCGACGGGGGCCGCAACCCTAGTGGGTTGGGCTCCCCCGATCAGGAAGCTGACCAAAGGCTCAGTGGACCAACTGGTGGAGATCAATACTAACATTCTCCCCCTTAATCTCATCTTATGTCTCTTAAACTTTAGCTCTTCGCTTGGTACCCACTTCATCACAAATAAGCCTTCTGAACATGGGTCATCATGACAGTAATTACCATCAGATTAACAGTAATTACCATCAGATTAACCAGCCACAGTACATTTACCTGTTTTGAACGGATCTTAATATAGACCCTTAACAATCCAGACATCATAGGTTCTACCATAGTCCCATGTCGAATGTGTGTTCTCTTAACATACCGGACGTTAAACCTTTGGTAGGCGGATCCGCAAGTACTTTCTCAACACTTATATGCTCAATGCTATTAAAATGATTCTAGATTTTCCTATTTGCAACATATAACTCATTGTCAATGTGTTAGGCAGGACACTTGACATGTCTCTATTGGAGAGAAGACACTTAAATGGTATATTACTGTTGTCTACCATTATCTATTCCGGGTAAAGGTTTCTTTATCCATTTAGCCTGTTCTGTAGCCTCATGCCATGATGTACTTTGAGTATACTTAACTCATGATCTAACAACCGTTTTGCTTTGGAGTTGTCTTCCACAATAAAACTTCAAGCTCGAGTGTTAGCTACTACTGTGGGTTTCACCAAACAACTCGTGAAAACTTAGTCCCTTTTATTCACAAGCTTTTGTGAGTACTTGTTACTTTCTTACTCAGTATGAGGCTTACAACACTTTGCAAGATTATTGCATAAACTTTCTTTAACTCCATTCCAGTGATCTATGGCTCGGCTGGACTTCTGCCAAAATTTTCCGGATACTTAAACTATGTCAGGGTAGATACTTTCTTGAGCAACTGATTCTGCTTCCAACAGCTAAAGCACATGGAACCACTTCCATTCGATCGATCTTGTATTGGTTCCTGGAATACTAAAATTCCAAAACTATTACCCTTGACTACATATAGAACAGGCGCAGGCTGACTCGCATGCATACTATGTTTCTTTAGAATTCTTTTCTAAGTATGCTCTTTGCGATAATCCTAATACCCCTTTGGTTGTATCATACATGATGAGAAAAACATGTTTCTAATTCTTGAACTTTGCACAAATGCAATTGTCCTCATGATTCTTACTAAAACCTAAAACTTACTTCAGACGACATCTCGTATGTACTTTTTTCTTCTATAACAAAATCTTTGGGTCATGCCATCTACTGTTCTGACTACTTAATCTCTAGAGTCACGTATAATTTTGTAGACCCATTTCAATCTACTGTTCTGACTACTTAAGCAATCTCTTCTAAGTGCCAAAACAACGTTGGTACTCATACTTCTAATTTCTTTTTCTAAGACTTCTCTGGAATTCTTTTACTCAGAACTGTTGTTATTCTTTATCACGTGCGACAATAGTAACTATACGATCCTGAAGGACTCTTGTTGCCATGTGAATAACAACAACACTAGCACCACAATGTCATGCATTGTTGGTGTAGCAACATGTAGTGAGAAAAATGGTTCCTTAAATCAAGGTGAATTTCTCGAGCTACTACATTTCATCCTCTAGGTGGAGTTAGGTCTCCTTGTACCATGCTCCCCCAGATTGTCCCATCTTCTGTAAAGATGGGGTATCATTAAACTTTCTTATTTGGGTTTAAACTATCTTGACCAGTATGAATACCGACTAACTATGCTACAATCCAGGAAAAATTCAGGAATTTAGCTATCTCTTTTCTTAAGGGTATCGATTATGACCGTTGTACTCCCCTTGATGGTCACATTTACTTAATAGATCATCTCTTTTATTTTAATGCATGCTATGCATCAAATTCAGCATAGGGATCATCTCCCCCTCGAAATATGGCATGAACTCCAATGCCATAATTTCAAAACTTAAACAAAACTCTTGTGAACGAGGAGCCTTTCTAAACTTGCTTCAATCACATGATTATATCATGCAACGGACTTATTTCTCAACTCATATGGGAGTACGTTTTTCCTCGTTGCACTTCAAGAACTTAACAGAGTACTTTATGTGCTACACTTCTGCAAGTTAAACTCACATATTTGCTTATATAATGACTTGTATATAACTTTCTTTTGTCCTTTTACTTTATTTTTAAAAAAATTGACTCCTTCTTTAATTGCCACACTACACATTTAAAATATGTGCCTTCAACCATTACTTACTTCACAACAAGCAACTCAACAGAGTGCTCGCATATGTTTATAAAGAGTCAGTTAATCGACTCTCCACCTTCATAATTAGAAATGGTGTGTTTTTGGGACTTCTCCCCTTATGGCATCAACCCATTTATTGCTTAATGATCATGGCACGATGGATATGCACGATCAATCCTGAGATAGCTTAAGAACTACCCCAAACTTCTCTTGCTATGCAAGATATACTTAAATAACATAAGTGTCGTCTTGCTTCATCTTGTTACTACATTAATCCTACATCACCTTTGGGAAGAAAATCGAATTAATGCATAAACTCATTTATGAACTGTTTATAACATTGCCATTAACAACTTTGGTAAGAAAAATGACAATGCCATAAATAAACTCTCAAAAGTGGACGCCTTATGAGGACACCACTTTACTAGCTACCCCGCCATGCGGGTATTATCTCAACTTTTCCCGCCATGTGGGTGACTTCCACAAATGTTGAAATTGGCTCGTATTCACTTAGTAAATCCAGAAATAAATCTGAATATTCTGCAACACACATGCTTCAACCGACGTTAATCAGTTAAAATGTGTTACTTTAAGCCATTCTTTATTGGATCAACGTTATGATTGTCTTTCTTTTTGGAGTCATCATAAGCTTCTCCTGGCAACACAGGATAATTCTTTCAAGGTTTTTTAGTGTTTTTGCCCCTACTTTGAAGTGCAATTGTGATTTTACCCTCGTTTTTCAACTTTATGAATTTACCCTCTATAATTCACAAGTCAATGCATTTTTGCCCTTGGTCTTTGCATATTTGCCCTTTTTTGGACATTGACTAGGGGTAAAATCGCATTGACTTGTGAATAGTAGAGGGTAAAATCACAAAGTTAAAAAAATGAGGGCAAAATCACTATTAGACTTCAAAGTAGGGGTAAGAACACAAATGCCCCTTCTTTCAAACTTCTCCTGACATACAGATCTACCAGCATAAACTTTATGCCTAACTTCTCCCGTCATACGGAATATGCTCTCAGGACACTAGAAGTGTCTGGAAATAGCTCTTAACACTCTGTTAAGTGTCAGGAAGTAACTCTTAATAGTCTGTTATACACATATATAATTTAACTTTGATCAAAATTAGGCATGCACATAACTTATTACAATTCACATCATACTAGTTACTATAATGTAAGTAAAATTCATGACCTATAAAATGTCCACTTAAACTTCATTTTTTGGTTAAATCTTCTCTTTGGTTCCAACTTAATCAGAAAATTAATTGACTAATTAACAGTGAAAACTGTACAGGAGAGAAAAATGAACTCATTTCGACATAAAAATGCCTAAACTTTGCTTAAGCCTTTTTCATTCACACACCCCAGCAAAACCGCCGAGTGATCTTAATCGTTGATAGAAATCAACATCCTTGTCTGTTCTCTCAGATAAATATTGTATGCTTTAACTTTAAAACAATTAATATTCTTCTACATTAATCCTACATCACCTTTGGGCAGAAATAGTACTAATGCATAATATAATATTGCTATCATCAGCTTTGGTCAGAAGACAACAATATCATAATCATTATCTCAGCAAATCATGAATAACTTGATTAAAACATACTTTTCTTTGTCAAGAGTCTTTCTTGACCTTTATCTTCTCTCTAAAAATTTGGTCACTTTGACGCAAAAATTATTAGAGATACAAACCTTAATCTTAAAATTATAGATAAATTATAATATTGCTATTATCAACTTTGGTCAGAAAATAAAATATCATAATTAACTTTAAAAAGAAATGTCTTTATACTCCTCTAACTTAATTAGAGGATGAAACTTTACTTGCAGCGGAAACTTGATATAAAACTTTAATTTCAGATGCATTCCTTCTTCTTATCTTTACTCTAAAAGATAACTTCGCAGCGGAAAACTCATATAAATACACATGAATAGTAGCAAAACTCTCTAATTCACTCTAAAAAATTATCTCTTTGGTTCAAATTTAAACAGAGGTTAATGCTACTCAAATCTTATTCTAAAATTGGCTCAAAAACCTCAAAACCAATTCAAAAATTGCTACTGAGTGTAAACTTTACATTTTGGCCCGCAACTCTGGCCGGTGGCCTATTTCTTTTCACGCGCACCACGTGGACCAGTCGTCGCCTCTCCAGCGGCCTGGCTCAGCTCACGCGGCCAACTCTCCTCACGCGGCCCGCTCAGCTCCCGCTCGCGCGTGCGTGGCCTGGCGGCCCACTCGCGGCCCAGATGGCTCTCGCGCGCGGCGCAGCAGCCGCAAGCACACGCCCGCGCGGCCCATCTTGCTAGCGAGGGCCCAACTGGCCCGCTCGGCGCCCTACTCTCTTTACCGCTCGGCCCAGCACACTAGCTCGGCCCGCTCCCTCTCGCGCGCTAGCGGCCCAGCACTCATGCGCGCAGCATCTGACGCGGCCTGCTCGCGCTCTCAGCCCAGAGACGCGGCTTCGCTTCCTTGGCGCAGCGCGCAGCCCGGGTGGCCCGCTACGCTCGGCGCGACGGTTGGTGGGCCCGTGGCCCGGCAGCCAACGACTGGACCGCCAAATCGGCCCAGCGCACGGTGCCTCACTCGCCTCGCCTCGATCCTGGCCATTGGTCGGATCAGACGGCTCCGCGCGTGGATCGGAGGGATAAATACCCTCTCCCCCAGCGCTCGTAACCCTAACCCTATCTATTTTCTTTTCCTTCTCGTGCAACCGCAAGCTCCTCGACAGTCGTGCACATGCGGCCGGCAGCCTTTCACCGCCGCGCCTCTCTCTTGCGTCGTGGCCGAGGCCACATGGCCGGCCCTCGCGCTCTTCTCTCTTTTTCTCTTTTGTGTCCGGCGGCCATGGCCGGCCTGGTGGAGCCCGCGACGGCGCTTCATGGTGGAGCCCGCGACGGCGCTTCGTGGTGGCGCCATGGCCTCGTCATGCGCCGCTGAGCCCCTCTTCCTCTCTTCCCCTCACTCTCCAGCAGGGCATGGCCACGAGAGAAGACAGCCGCTCAAAGCAGCCAGGGAAGGATTGTGGCACGTGCACCCATGGGTGCGCGCCCCGCCATCGAGGGGCCCCGTAGTGGCGCCCTTGGCCCCCTCCCGTCGGCGGCGGCCGGCGGTGACAAGGTAAACTTTGAATCTGTGCGGTAGGGTTAGGTTTTACTATTCTGTTTTATCTGATCTTGATCTTGGAGTCTTCATATTCGATTCTGAATCTTTGTTTCTTTAGGGTTCCGCCGTTACGGCGACCTTTCTCCCCTCCCCCTCGCCCGTGGCGGTGGAGAAGGGTCATCTTTTCTTCCCCAACTCTATCTACTCACTAGATCGAGGCGTCTGATACCATTGTTAGCTCCACGAGATCAATAAGGTGTAGATCGGTGGGGATGTCTCTTTGACAGTGATGTAAAACATGGTGTTCTTCTTATGTACGTACAACTCATGATGAACTTGTAAATGAACTGTGTGTACCTTTGGTTTTGCTCCCTGGTTCTGTCGATGTAGATTTGCTCAAGGCAGCGACGCGTAGTGCAGACAGGGGCGATGGAGCTTCCCGCCGCAGATAACACATCTCAATCGAATCGAGCGTTAGGGTAAATGAGAAATGGCAATGACAGCTTGTCTTGTCTCGGTGGTTCCCACTTCACTTACGTAGTGTCACGCGATGGGGGCCGCGGTTGGGCTCCCCCGGTCAGCGAGCTGACCAAGGGCCAACTGGTGGAGATTGATACTATCACTGCACACTCGCCGTGTCCGCCGCCGGCGCCGCACCGGAATCAGATCACCGCAGTCCTCTGCAGTGCCTGCCTTGACCAGGCTGGGGTTCTCCGGTTCCCCAGAGACGGATCGCCGGCCGTGTCCACCTAGCCCCCACCGCGCGAGTGTTGTAAGCAGGTTCGGCTCGGCCACCTTCGCTTCTTCCGCGAAATCCTCTCTAGCAGTTGATGACCTCGATTCTAGGAAGATATTTTTAGCTTGGTGCCAATATACGAGAATGCCTTCTTTGGCAGTTGTATGGTATTCTCCATTTTATCTTTGTATGTATCTTGTAAACAAAAGTAGAACAATCTGTTTAGACATGCTAGCTGACTGATTCCTTTTTTTCCTCAAACGACTAGTTGACTGTTTAAACCAGATGAGATCATGAGGTTGCTGAACAATTAAAGTGAGTGCGTGGTCTCTCACAGGGTGACGGAGACATTGAAAGAGTAGGTGTCTAATTTCATTTTCTCGATGGAATTGGTATGCATGTCATCTTTTGTGCTTTGGCACTGTGCTTGGAAAAAGTTTTTTTTTGACTCAAACTACCGGGGGCCGGGGGGGGGGGGGGGGGGGGGAGCTTCCCCACCTGAAACTTTTTATTACTCCCGGACGTAGCCGGAATCAACGGTTACATCGACGCAAGTGCGACCGCCATCTGCTAATCGCACCTTTGTCATCTTGAGATACAAAACGGTGAGACCAGAGGTCAAGATCATCACAGATCACAGAGAGGATGCGTCTGTTGGAGAATGGTTCATTGCGAAAAATAAAGCTATTTTGGGCCTCCCATATGCGCCAGAGGAGGGATAAAAGTACAGTCGGCCATACAGCAGCATCCGCAGGCACCGGAGTGTCGATCGTCCAGAGGGTGTCCACCAGCAAGTTGCCAAGATATGGGAAACCTAACGCCGTCCAGAGGGCTTGGCTGTCGCTGCAATCAAAGAAAAGATGGCGCCTATCTTCACACGGAGATGTGCAGCGACTGCACTTGCTGTCCGGCATGACGTGCTTGGAGTGGAGGTTGGAACGTGTGCTCAGGCGATCTTTGAAGAACAGCCAACCAAAGATTTTTACTTTGTTGGGGATTTTGGACCGCCAGATGAAATGGCCATTAAGGTCATCCTGCAGCGCCGGTGACATAGCAGAATAAGCATCCTTGGTCTTGAACGCCTTCCCGGTTGTGGCAAGGACTCGAACATCATGGCCTTCGACTAATTGCACCTGCTGTAACAAATCAAGGAGAGTAACAAGCTCACGCTGCGCGACTGTTGTTAGCCTTGGACGGAGATGCAATTCCAAATCATGCTGAAAAACATACTGAACCGAAATGTTAGGCCGCAAAGCCTGGGAGAAGAGGGCAGCAAACGCAACAGCAAGCGGGCCAGAGGGGAGCCAGTTATCATGCCAGAAGGCAGTAGATGATCCGTCGTGGACCACGACGCGGGTGATGGATCGGTAATTGTCAAGTTCATCATTGACAATCCGCCAGATATAGGAGTCAGACTCCGAAGGATATTCATGCGCATCGTTGATGTCGTGCATGAGCCAATCTTTCCATGGAGCAGGATCCCTCGAGAAAAGTTTATTAACGAATTTCATGAGAAGACAACGATTTTGAGTTTCCAAATCCTTGAGACCCAGACCGCCACTGGCCTTTGGGATACAGACATGTTCCCAGGCGACTAAACACTTGGACCCATGGCAAATATCCTCTCCTGTCCAAAAGAACGCACGCCTCCTGCGATCTATAGCTTTAATTACCGGTTTTGGAAGATGAATTGCAGCCATGTAGTGGAGGGGGAGGGCGTTAAGAACGGCAGAGCACAGGATCAGCCTACCAGCACGGTTCAGCAGGGAAGCTCGCCAACCTGAGAGGTATTTATCGCAGGCAGAAATGAGCGGTTGGCAGTCAGACATCGAGATTTTGTGGGGGTTAGTGGGAAACCGAGATACGGCTGAGGAAAAGAGGACACTGAGGATCCAAGAATGGATGCCATAGTTGAGGCTTCATTTTCGGGTACATGTACAGGGAGGAAGGTGGTCTTGTGGAAGTTGATAGAAAGGCTCGTAGCGGACGCAAAGTCATCAAGCACGTGCTTAATCGCGAGGACAGCACTGGTGGAGGCCGGGAGGAAGATTATAGTGTCGTCGGCATACTGCAGAACAGGGCAGAGGGTATCATCAACGATAGGATGGCGAAGATCATTGGAACCAGAGCGATGGCAGATCAGGCGAAAGAGGACATCGGCGACGATTATGAAAAGATAAGGTGAGAGTGGATCACCCTGCCGAAGCCCATTGCGACACGTGATCCAAGCTCCGGGGACACTATTGAGAAGGATGGAGGACTTACCTGTGGATAGGAGGTCAAGGACCCAACCACACCACTTGGCAGAAAAACGTCTAGCATGCATGATCTTCAGAAGGCTGTCCCAATTGACAGAGTCGAAGGCTTTATGGAAATCAAGTTTAAGGATAATGGTAGGGATGCCCCGGCGGTAACAGCAGTGCAGGAGATCAGTGGCATACGCAAAACTCTCAGCGATGTTCCGCTTTTGAACAAATCCAGTTTGGTCGCCGCCGACCAGGAGCGGGATTAGGGGTTGGAGACGAGTAGTGAGGACTTTGGAGATACCTTTGACAGGGCAATTCTGAAGAGCAATAGGTCGAAATGAGTTGGGTGTTCGGGCAGTACGAGATTTGGGGACTAGGACAATGTAAGATCGATTGATTCGCTCCAGATCAGCACGGCCCGAGTGGAAAGATGCAAAGAGATTGTAAATTGCTGCCTTGGTCGTTGTCCAGCAGGCCTTGTAAAAACCAGGGCCGAATCCATCAGGCCCGGGGCTAGATGTAGCATGCATGTCATGGAAAGCCTTGTCAATTTCAGCCCGGCTGAATGGCTCATCAATTGACTGCAGCTGATGGACGGGATTTTGGTAGAGGTCATTAAGGCTAAAATTCAATTAACAGGTTTGGACTGTCCAAGGAGACCCAAGAAAAAATCACGGAGCAAGGTAGCCTTGTGTTCATGATCCGAGTATTCAATCTCGTCCTCTTCCAGGATCTGGATCTGGTTCCCGCGCCTCCAGTTAGATGCACAAGCATGAAAAAATCTACTATTCTCATCCCCCTCAATAGCGTAGCGGATCTTGCTGCGCTGCTTCCAGTGGAGAATTTTATCATGGACAGTTCGTGAGAGAGTCTTGGTAACCACAGTCCGAAGTGTTAATTCACAACTGGACAGGCAGCGAATTTCTTCGAGTAGGTCGATGAGTCGAATCACCAGCTTGCAGTCCTTTTCCCGCTGTGAGAGAGAACTGCGACGTTTGCCCCATTTCTTAAGTGCAGCTCTGGTTAGTTTCAGGCGGAGGACAAGAGAGGCAGTGGGATCTCCCGGTGAGCTGGCTGGGTTCCATGAGAATCGGACGAGGTGTTGGAAGTCTGCATGTTTTATCCAGTAATTCTCAAAGCGGAAGATGGTTGATTTGGGGATTAAGGTAGAGAAAGAAACCCGTAGAGGGACGTGGTCAGATGTCACGCGTGTTTGAGAGGACAGGTTAGTCTCAGGCATAGTCGAGTCCCAAGCAAGGTTGATAAAGGCACGGTCCAGCCGTTCAAGGGTGGGGTTACTTCTGTTGTTTGACCAGGTGAAGCAGCGATCGAGCAGAGGCAGTTCAAGGAGGCACAGGTCATGGATGACATCGTTAAAAGCACTCGCCTCCGTATGATGGAAATTGTTGTTGTTTTTTTCTTCGGGGTATCTGATCATGTTAAAATCCCCGCAAATAAGCCAAGGGATATTTGGGTCGGGAGCCAAACTCTGGAGTTCATCGAGGAACTGGGGTCGGAGGTCGGGAGTGGAGGGGGCATATATATTAGTGATCATGAATGAGAGGGAGGTGAGGGTGGAGGATAGAACTATCGAGAGGGAAAAACGGGTTGACGAGGAGGAGGTGCAAGTGAACACAGAAGAGTTCCAGGCAGTGATCATTCCACCAGAGCTGCCCAGCGCTGGGAGGCAGGCATGCATGTCGAGTTTGCGTGGCAGGAAGGACGGGATTTTAGTTTGGTTTAGGTCCGCAAGCTTAGTTTCTTGAAGGAGAACAATATGGGGAGAGCTGGATAGAAGTTCCGCTAAAACATTTTGGCATTTGATTTTATCACCGAGACCGCGGACGTTCCAGGAGCATAAAGTAAAGCCTCTAGCCATACACACAAAGGCAAGCACCTTTATTATCGTGGAGATTTGTACAACGATTACAAACCAGGGAACAATCCACACACAAGCTAGGGGTGTGCGTACTAGTCCTAATCCTAGCTATCAGGAGCACAAGATTACAAGCAACTGGACGTGTGATCGAGCTAGGAGGTGGCACACCTGGAGGAACAAGCTGGAAAGAAAGAGATGCTCTCGTAGGAAGCAGGGACACACACAAACTAGGAGGAGTCCCCGTAGGGAGAGTATCACTGGGTATAAGACCTCGTGGCGAAGTAGGGAAAGGGCGGAACGCCCTGCTGCGCTTCGGGACGGCGCAGACCATCAGGCTGTCGCAGATGGCTCGGCCATCCCACCAGAGAACGGTGCAAGCTCTGCTTCAGTAGTACCACAGGCAGCAGCCACTTCCGCGAGGAGGCCAGCAAAGTCGGCAAGATTGCATAGAATAAGCTTATCTGAATTAATAGATCTCAAGTTGTACTGGTGATCGTTAGATGTACTATTATCAAAGCTTTTCAGGTCATGACTCGCGCGACCAATTAAGTCATTTGAAATGGATTCTCAAAGTTCTGCCAAATGAGCTGACCCACCAGGCTCAACTACTACATGTCCAGCCACTGACGCTCATAGTGTCTTCCTCACACATTTGGTGAGTCCAAGTCCACAGAATAATATAATGGTTTTGCTGGGAGTTTGTTGATTTATTTTATAGAAGCAGGTATCTTCATCGTGCCAAGCTCCAGCAATGAAAGCTACCTGTTATTCATAACTTTTGTTCAGTTTATGCTCATCACCAAGCTCAGTTTGGTCTCTGGAGAGCAGAGATGGCCAGATCCTTCATCCTTAACACCGGTGCTGTCATCCCCTCGGTTGGCCTTGGCACATGGCAAATATCACCAGTTCTTGTTGAAGACGCCATTCGTGCAGCTCTCCAGGTCTTATCACTTCTAGCTTTTGTTTAAATCCATTTCTGATGGTCTTTTTCTCTTTTGTTTTCTTTCTTAGTCACCAAACCCTTGACTAATGCGTGCCAATTTTTAGTGCACATGAATGGAAGGCACCGAAATGTCAGGTTTTAAGTATATAGTGTGTCATATGAGCTTCTTCTATGTGGAATTAATATTTCTACTTGTAATATTGCAGGCAGGTTATCATCATATCGATTGTTCTCCACAATATGGTAATCAGAAAGAGGTAATTACTTTTATGTTTCAAGTCCTTTTGCATAATAAGGTGGCCCTTGAAGCAAGCATGCCGCTAGTTTCTTAGTCTAGCTGTCAGCTTATCTAACAGGTATAAGTTAAACGATGATAACTTAGCATAGGTTATACCAATGTAGAAGAAACTAATGTCACAGAGATCATGTAAGAATCTTTGTAATTATGGCCAGAGTGCCGCACAAATTATTCATTTATTCCTTCATTGCAAGATCCTCACTTCTCTATAGTGGAAACAACCATTATGACTTGTTTGGTAGGTTGGTTTTGCCCTGAAGAAACTTTTTGAGGAGGGTACACTTAAGAGGGAAGATTTATTCATCACCTCTAAGCTGTGGTATTTTGTTAACCTTGATAACCAGTTGCCATGATGCCAAGTGGATTCTTGAAGATGTTCTGAAATTTTCAGGTGCACTTACCATGATCCAGAAGATGTTCCAGAGGCAATTGATAACACGCTGAAGGATCTGCAGCTCGAGTACTTAGATCTTTACCTAGTAAGTTCCAAACCTGCAGCTTATTTAACTGTTTATACTGCCAGTACTTCTGTTTAACTGAAAATCGTGATGCTTGTAGAAAGCAGTTTCATGAAGTTAAATAGTATTGCATTTGCACAATAGATTCTTCGTAATTCTGAAGACAGCACTCTAAATTATTAAATTTTGAGATTCCTCATTTTCCCCACATTACGTCACTGGTGGCTTCACAGGTCCATGGTCCAGTTCGTGCAAAGAAAGGAACTAGATTGAGCGTCGAAAACATCCTCAAGTCTGACATCCCTGCTACATGGAAAGCAATGGAGAAGCTGTATGATTCAGGCAAAGCTCATGCCATTGGTGTTAGCAATTTCTCCAGCACGAAGCTGGAGGATTTGCTCGCTGTCGCACGTATACCACCAGCAGTCAACCAGGTGGAGTGTCACCCAGTTTGGCAACAAGACAAGCTCCGAGGGCTTTGCCAATCAAAGGGAATCCATCTATCTGTAAGTTTCGCTCCTTATTCAGATCATTTGTTAAATCTGATCACGGTTCTCATCCTGTTTCTTTCGATCAGCTTGACCACTTCCTCCTTGATTCTGAATCAGTGTTCTTGCAGGCATATGCACCACTAGGTTCACCTGGATCACCAGGAAATGACGGACCGAACGTCCTTAGCCACCCCACTGTCATTTCCATTGCTGATAAGCTGCAGAAAACTCCTGCTCAGGTTGCCCTTCGCTGGGGCATTCAGATGGGACAGAGTGTGCTCCCAAAGAGCGACAAAGAGGCGTGGACGAGGGAGAACATTGATCTGTTTGGTTGGTGCATCCCTGACGAGCTGATGGCAAAATTCGCCGAGATAGAGCAGGTATGTTAGTGTATCTTTTTGTTTGTCCTGAACAGTTGGTAGCCGTAGCTGAAACCTGGCGTTCAGCGTTTCTTCATATATATACCATCTGAAATGCCTTGTTTTCTTTTCAAACCCAACTCAGGTCAGGCTTTTCAAGTACGAGTTCGTGACTAATCCTGCGAGCTTTTACAAGTCCGTGGAGGATTTCTGGGACGGCGAAATCTGAAGCGACCAATGTGTTTCTCTGGTGCTTCTGCATTTGGAGTGCCTTGCACAAAGTTCACCCTTGTTGGTTGAAGTGCTTTGCTCATTCATCTGTCACCCTTGTTGGAAGGCTGTCATGCGGTTCCATTCTCCGTAGCCATGTCCGTTCTGCCTTAAGAAGGCATTGTGAAGTACGCAATGGCTTGTTCAGCTGGGTTCCAGTAACTCTGGAATTTTAATTTTTTTCATATTTATTAGAAAACTGTTGGAGAATAAATTTATAAAATAACATTTTGGTTACCGTATCCTGTCGCGTCACTACTCACTAGGTGTGATCAAAAGGTGTTTTAGAAACTAATTTCAGCCATCCTTTTGTATTCATATTCATGAATATTCAGATTTATATTCATATTTTTTTGAACGAACCGCACAAGACAGTGTGTGTTTCATTGATATAGCAGAAAATACTAGTCTACAACCCTGGGAGGCCGTAAGCAGGAAAACAGAAAAAAAAATAACAAATATACTCGCCCGGTTAGATTGGGACATCAACGCGGGGTACCACTCACCGGCCGGTCGGATTGAGTCATCAACACTGCCGCATTCCTACACCGCAGAGAAAAACCAAACCGCAGCTCCCACCCACATGCCGCACCCAAGAGGTCATCAAAACTCCGACGTGATCCGGCGCTGATAGAAAAACAAAGGAGGCAGACACCTTCGTTGGACGTTGCAACCATGTAGGACCTATCCGATGGGATGAAAAACACTGAGTCCGAGCAAAACAACGCGCGGAGGCCACGCCTCATCCGCCGTTGGACGCCTCCTCTCTCGTCCGTGGGGGCCTCGCCACATCCGCCACAACTCCATGCTCCGGACTCGTTCCTTGTGTTGCCGTCAAGATAGCGAGCATGGCCGCCCCGCCTCCAAGGAACTTTATCAAAACAACCAGACCGTCGTTGTGGTACAAATTCATCACGTTGTTTCCTCCCGCACGAAGCTGCTGCCTTCAAACCAGCAGACCAAGGTTGCCGCATGTGCCGTCTTACGACGTTGTGCCGCACCGGGAAGATTCAGCCATGCTGAAGCAACCCGCCACGATAGGCTACAAGCCGAGTTGTCACCAATTGTCGTTGCTGCAAGCGCCGTCCTCCGACGCAGCCCCACACCACACCAACGATTGCTAAGCAACGTCAGTCGCCGTGGTCCGCTGCGAGCAGTTGAATGGCAACCAAGGGGCGCCCCCTGGTCACCAACAAGAAGAGAAGACGCCTCGACGCGAGGAACCAACACCCATGTGCATGCCTCACGATGGGATAGCCAACACCAGTCAGGGCCGCCATAGACAGTGAACCATCATGCTACCAATCGCGCGGGATCTCTCGAGACGCCACCACCAAGGAGGATATGACGCCAAAGGCGCCACCATCGCTCGTCCAGAAGCTGGACAGGGTTTTCACCCAGAGATCTCGTGCAGCAGGGTTGTAGATCCGTATTGACGCCCTCAAGAGGGAAAGCGACGTCCGAGAACGCTGCCGCCATCCACCAGCAGAAACTGACAAGGGCTTTCGCCCAGAGCATCCAACCCACACTACACGCGCACGACGTAGCAAATCGGCACAACCGCCATGACCCCCGTACGAGTGACGCCGCCACCGCAAACCCACTTGTCCCGCTGCAAAAGCATCTCTCCTCCACCGCTCCGCGCAGCCGCCGACCGCCGGCATCCTCACTGGCCGGCCGGCCGCCATCCGTCGCCGCTAGATCCGGCCGCACCGCTGCTAGCCGCGTCGTCGTCGACGTCAGCCACATGGCCGGCACGCGCTGACCAAGCCCGTCGACAGCCGCTTGACCACACCGCTCGGCCCTCCCCCGCGCTCGCACTGCCAGCCGCCGCGCCGGCAGGCCACGCGCCCTGCACGCCGACTGCCGACCGCGGCTGCATGCCTGGCCGGCTGTTGCGCACTCCGACCACCGTCGCCGCAGGCCACGCGCCGGCGCCGCAGCTCGCTGCCCCGCACGCCGGTGGTGATGCTCGGCGTAGATCCACCTGTGGCGAGGATAGATCCGCCCATGGGGGATGCGGATCCGGCCACCAGCTCGCCGGAGCCGCGCCCGCCGCGCCAAGGCACACCGCCCGCACGGTGCGCCTGCGTCGCCACCCCCTTGATGTTGCCCCGCCGCCGCCCTCCTCGTGAGGTGCCGAGCTTCCTGCCCTCTGCTCAGGTGACGGCGAGGAGGAGGAAGGGAGGGAGGGTCGGCCGACGACGGCGCGATGAGGAGCCCCCCGTGCCGCCTACGGGAGCGACGCGGTGCGGGGGGAGGGAGGTTTCTATTCAACAAAAAAATCATATTCATATTTACATTACAAAACGAATATCATTATGGAACAGTATTGCATATCCGATAGGTTTCCGCGTGACGGGCATTTGCATCCTCGGAGGGCTAAACGAAGAGGGGAAAATTGATTCGGTAGCATCAAAAAAGATCACGAGTTTCGGAAAATACCATTAAAAGATGGCGCCTCCGTAAAATACCACTAAAAGGTACCAACATTACATGAAAATTTCATTCCGTTAGATTTTGTTAACTGAGACCCTATTTTCACTGGGAAAAAACAAAACACAAATATGAAAGGACCTTCTTGCCCTTGCGACCCTTATCCTCTTCATCCGGTCCTCTCCCTCGCCGCCGCCGCAAGCCGCCGCTCCTCCATCCCTGTGGCGGTTGCGTGCTGCCTCCCCTTCCCTCCCCATCGTGCGCCGCCTCCCCCTCATCCCTCCCCGTCGCTCGCCGCCTCCCCCTCCTCCCTCCCCGTCGCACTGCGTCCTCCCCTTCCCTCGCCGGCCACACCCCCTCCTTCTCCCTTGCCGGCTTGTGCGCCGCCCCTCCGTCGCGCTCCCGCCACAGCCGTCCTCCACCGCATAGCGGCGGGGTTGATGTCATCCTCGTCAGAGGCGTCGGCCGCGGCGGCGCCCTCACCACGCCTGAACGCGGGGCGCCAGATGTGGCGCACGACGTCATAGATGGCGCCCTCGTGCGTGCTCCGGAACGTGAACGCGGCGCCCTGCGAGTCCTTCGCTGAGGCCGCCGCCGCAGTGGCGCCCGCGGCCGGCGGGCTCGGGGGCGGGAGCGAGGGAATGATGAGGCGGTGCCGAGGTCGCGTTGGGGAGGGGCGGAGGGTCCCGTGGGTTGGCAAGACTGGAGTTGGACGCGTTGGTGTTCGTGCCCTCATCGTCTTCGCCGACGGAGGAGGAGGCCGCGACGGCGAGGGGGTGGTCGTCGCCCATGGCTGGGTTGCGTTGGGTTGGGCTGGGTTCGGGGATTGGATGGGGAGGGGTATTTTTGTCCAAGATAACGGAGATACTAGAGAAATCTAACATAGTGCTATATTTAAAAATTGTTTGTACCTTTTGATGATATTTTACGGAGACGACGTCTTTTAACAATATTTTTCAAAAGCGAGTGATCTTTCGGTGCTACCCAATCAATTTTCCCAACGAAGAGATCGTGTATGTTCAATCCGGGCCGCCGGAGTACAACGAACGGCCCAGCAACCCGGCAACTGACCAGCCTGCAGAACCCGGCGATGGCCATCTCCTCCGTTCTCCGCCGCGCGCCCTGGGCGGCGGCGGCGCGTGGTCTCCTTGCGGCCAGGAGCGGCTCGCGTCTCCATCCTACCCAGCCCCAGCCCCACCGCGCCGAGTGCTCCGGTCTTCTCTCTTCCCTCTCCGCGCCACAGCCGGGCGCGCCGCCGACGCCCACCTCCTCCGGGTCATAAACTATGAGATCTCCTGCGCCCAGCTAGACTGCAAGAAACGCAACTGGGTATGCGACCCAGCCATTTCTTTAGTTCCCTCTCGTTTCTTTATTCCTTCCTAGCAGTTAGTGATCGAATACACGAATGACAACCCAAATTTTCCGTATTTTTAAGATTCGGGAGATACCCATTTGCAAGGAATTGTATTTACCGTGGTACGGAGTAGCTTTTTTCGTTTACAACTGATGGTTATATGTGTAGATTGCATATGGCATAATGTTTCAGATAGGATTAGAACTGTCAGTGAATCAGTGAATGGTACCGTCTTTGTTTTCTGGGTATGTAATGTGCTAGTGTTTGATTTTTGTTCTACCAGGCAAAGGAATTAGGGGAAGAATTCCCTTTTGAGATCCAGGACAAGGAGGGTACTGGTAGGATAATTCTCACCAGAAGAGACCAGAAGGAGCGAATTGAAGTGGAAGTGTTCTTGCCTAGCCCTGCTGATAGGGTGGAGCAGAATGGTGAGCAAGAGGACCAGGTTGAGGACGACAACCGCAAGGATCATGCCAGAAATGCTGCTGCACATCAGTACTATATCCTGCTGGTGGTGAAAATTCACAAAGGGGCGGGTTCATGGCTGGAGATCAGTTGTAGATCTTACCCTGATGAACTCGCCATTGAGAGTTTGGCATTTGGACCAAGGGATGAGTCTGTTGATTCATCAGATGTTGAAGCTAAGATAAGGTGAGCATCGATGCTTGTATTGTTTTATTGTGAGGTATTGTGGTTTTTGTAGTTTTACTGATCATGGCAAAACATTCATTTGCAGTAATCTTCCCGGGGAATTTCAGCAAGCACTTTATTCTTACTTGAAAAGTAGAGCTATTTCATCAGATGTTACCAACTTCTTGCATGCATACATGATAAACAAAGAGTGCTACGAGTACTTGGCTTGGCTGAGAAAACTTAAGGGTTTGATTAAAATTAAATGAAGTGCAGCAAAAGGTCCTTATTTTTAGAAAATTTTGGACTAGTTACCTTTGGTCAGTTCTTGAGGCACTTTTTCATTGGCATTGTGATGTTTGAGGTAAAAATGACTGAATGAGGTGAGGAGATACACTGATATAAATGTACCATTTGCATCATGTATGTGAATGTTGTCCTTTGCCGCTTCCCTATGGGTTTTGTTTTGGTTAACTAGATGATGATGGCTTTGGACTATTATCTTGAATTCCAAATGTTTCATCCATGCCATATTTGTTAGGGTCCCATTACACTAAATTGTCATTCACATGTCACTGTGATTGTATAGGAAAGATTTGTGGGCAGGACGGCCCGTTTTTCAACATAATTAGGAACACAAGCTGGCGGAGATCCAATGCTCCATAGTTTACCTGAAAAATGTGAACTCCTGTAGGCACATTCTCTGTTGGTGCCTGCAGGCTGCAGCATCCACTTTGTATGGCCATTAATCCTTACTGAGTGCCTAGTAAAACAATATTACCCTTGGCAACATAGAAAGGCAAACCATCAAATTGTAGTCGGTATGTTGCTCTTCATATTTGATCATGTAGACACATTCTCTTTTGGTGCCTGCAGCATCCACTCTGTATGGCCATTAAATCCTTACTGAGTGCCTAGTAAAACAATATTACCCTTGGCAACATAGAAAGGCAAACCATCAAATTGTAGTCGGTATGTTGCTCTTCATATTTGATTAATGAATGGGGAGTGGCCAACCTTAGATCCATGTGTTTGTCATGGGGTGCATCAGCATGTGCCTTTTTTGTCTGTTCATAATTTGGATTGTGATTAAGCTCATCAAGATGTCAGACTCATGTCCACGTAAAAGATGGGCCGGCAAAATAGGGTTACCAGTGTCTACAGCAGCAAGCTACCTCCCTAAGCTTGCATCAGGGTTGATTGTAGAACCTAACATATGCCCTTTTTCTGTTCATAATTTGGTCATCATGATTTGAATAATTTCATTCGAGAATCTCAGACTCATGACCACATAAAAGCTATGATGGCAGAATAGGACTGCCGTTGTCTTCCTACGCTGGACGTTGATTGCAACAATTTTTGGCGATTGTTGCTTCAACTATACTTTTGTTAAGCTAGGAAAAAAACCATATCCAGGTTTACAGCTTGTGCACGGGAAACATCCAACGAGATTAGTTCATGTCAAAATATCATGCCAGTTTGATGTTGGAAAACCGCATGAGATGCATGCCAATTTGATGTTTGAAAACAGCATGAGGTGTACAGGCACACAGATATTACACTTCAATCACGAAATCCTGGTACTACCCAAGAAAGGAATGTACAAAGCAGAAGTGGGAAGCTCTGCGCCTTCTCACCGAGCAACGTGGGAATACTTCCAGGTGCAAATTTAGGTGCCGAACTCAGTAAACAATGTATTGCATGGAGTAAAATATGTTCACTACGAGAAAAGAACTTGCAAATTGGACAATGCCTAAAGCTCAATCTAGAGTCAATATGTATGTCAATTTCTTGGGTAAAACTTCTCCACCTTGCCCTTTCAGAAGATGTTTGAAAAAACAAGCGGTGGACAGAGCACATTGGTCACCTGCCAGAATCAACAGAAGTCAAATTAAGCTTCGTCATGGATAGAGAATGCAGGGGTGTGATAAAAAAAAAGAGGCTGACCTTTGCAAAATCATCAAGAAAACCTCAGGCAAAAAAGAAAACTTTGATGAACAGTGCCAGAGCAAACTGCAGCACTGATGCA
The DNA here is from genome assembly GCA_033239725.1 of Echinochloa phyllopogon. Lineage (NCBI taxonomy): Eukaryota > Viridiplantae > Streptophyta > Magnoliopsida > Poales > Poaceae > Echinochloa > Echinochloa phyllopogon. The sequence goes on from BTCW01000012.1 coordinate 23,767,228, forward strand.
CTAGCTATCAAAACCATCAGGTCTGCTCCTTCTGTGCATTCCTTCAAATTTAAAGCAATGAACCAAGATGATGCACCACCAGCAAGAGCTATGATGACCCACCGAAGAAATTCCACAGGAATAAGCAAAAGTACCTGAAGCAAACAAAATAAGAGGGCAATTCGTATTAAACATAATAATGGCACCCTTTATACAGAAGAACAAAAGTGAGCTTTAATGCCCATAACCATGATAACATCATGGATTCTTTTTGCACTAAGAGAATCATTCTAATAACCACTTTATAGTTTATATATAATTTCAGTAAAGAGATCTGAATCCCTACCCATATACATAATGGTAAAAATTGCAGTCTTGCCAGTGATATAAGAAATCAAATGGATGGAATGGAACCAGAATACTTACAGATGCAGGTATGAAGACAAACAGAGAATAGCCCCACATACACCAAAATCGAACAAGACTTGGGCGTGATCCAAAGTACTGAAACAGGAAAAAGAACACTGCAGGCACAACGATAGCATAACCATACATGACTGATGCTGCCCAGTTGAAATAACCAACATCAAAGTTCCATATGTCCAGATCCTTTTTCTTTTGCATCAGATAGGTGGCAAAGTTACCAAATGCAGCTAGCATGAATATCAGAGTAGTCGTGATCCATAAAGGCCCATACCTGCGCATTAAAGTACAAGAAAGTTCAAGATTTACAGCAAAATATAGATATATGATAATACAGCTATAGCTCAAGTATGCACAAATTTGGAATTTTGGATCAAACCCCCTTCAAAACAGTGACTTGTCCAGTTTTAATAAGACTATGCATGTATCCGAACTTTGGATCAAACCCCCTTCAACCCGAATGTTGGTGCTTTTACACAATATTTTTTGTATCCGTATGAATTCTACAATTATCCTGTCTGAATTACCATATCATGCTGTTATCACTTGACAGGACAACATTGATGAGTTAAAAGAGAGTTCTTAGTATGCATCTTATACAGCTTAAAAGTTAAAACATATCTTACCACATTAACAATGCTTAGTATAATGAAAACTATCGTTCGCTACCCATTCTTCGTCATGTAAGACTGTTGCATGAAATTATCCAGAAGATGACAATGAAACGATAGAAGGGTAACTAAGAGCCGGCATTTTTAGAAATTGAGGCAGATGGCAGACTGAGTCCATCAGGAACAGGAGAAACTTACATGTCAGGATTAGCATCAATCTTCCTGTAAAAACCATCCATTGGATAAACTGAACTGATGAGCCTGTCAACTACAACATCAGTATCAACATTGAAGTATGGAGCATAAGATGCGACATTGAAGTATCCTTTCCAGTTTGATTGGTTTTCTACATCTCCATCTGCAAAAGTAAAGAGATACTTCAACATAGAACAATGCACGCACAAGAATAAAACCAGAATTCTATACGATATTCCAATTCCAAAAAAAAAAGAATTCTATTCGACATCTGGTATAGTAAATCCCTTTCAGTTATACTCATAAAACAAAGATCATGTTTGCATGTTACAATCTTCTCCAAAACTGAAAATATACCAAAAAAAACGGCACAAGCAATGGGAAGCATGTTTCATCAATGTGCAAGACCACTGTTATTGTGCTTCATGCAGCAGTATGAGGTTCAATTACTTATTCAAGCAAAAATTGTTATCAACTATCAAACCACCACCTACAAGGTACACTGCAGGAATCTAAATAGGCTAACTGATACAGTATCTTTTGACATAGCCCATAAAAAGCAGTACAGAACTAATGTTGACACATTTACATTCATGTAGACACGGTGTGTTCATTAAAAAATTCTGATATATGAGATAATGCTGCTACTAAGAGAATCACATCAAAAAATTCTTCTTAAGTTCTCCTAAATCCACGGTTCCCATTTCAATTTCGTTGACATTCAAATATAACCATACGTCAGAGTCCACTAGCACCATAATGTTCCCAGTAATCAAAACACACAAATCAGATACCCTGTGCGATTGTGCATCCATAGCTACACTGATTCGAAACTCAAAACAAATCAGAACATGGTCAGTGTTCACAGTTAACAGCAAGATTAGTTACCTGCAGGGGCGCCTGGCGGCCGATACCCTCCTCCATTACCACCAGGAGCAGGCGGGAACTCCTGCAACCGCGAGGTGGCAGCTGCATCTAGAACTGAAAACATTATTAGTATATAAATCACAACAGCCGCAACATATGCGCATACGAATTCATGCCACGCCACAACCTTGGGAGGCGGGGGCACCAGGCTTCCTGTCGTCTTGCGTCACAGCCTGCGGAAACAAACCACCTCAGATCAACGTCTAGCCCTACCGAAAAGAGAAGCGACAATAAGCGAGTAGGGATTGCGTCTGTACGGGGACGGAGCCGAGTAGGTGGCTGGTGGGGAGGTTGGCGTAGCCCTCGTCCATAGCCGCTGGCGTCGTCGCTCTTGCTCTCTGGCTCAGCAGGTGCGCATGGCCGCGCGGCGCGAGTTCGCCGGAGAAGGGATAGGGATCGGGGGAGAGGGGAAAGGGGACAGAAGCTGCCGTGGAAGAGGGGAAGTCGTCGTCGAACGCCCTCGTGGTCGGTGTTGCTTCGGAACGAAGGAGGCCACGAGGCTTGGGTACAACGGCGACATCGGCCCAACTAGCAAGAGGCCCACAAAGGTTTGGAAGGTTTTTTTTTTTCATATTCCCTGCAAGAAGCCGAGAAATAAATGGTTAGAAAACAGAGATTGGATTCTATATCCATTTTATTTTAGTCAAATTCGGACCCAAAGGGATACTGCCGGATTGTTTTTCATATAAGTTGGAAGTGATGTGTTATTGGATCGAAAATGGATCATATACGGACTTTAACAATTAGGTAATACACACTTTTTTAATAAAATTTTAAACTAATCAGGAATTTATCATCATAAAATAAATGGTTCTATTAGCACTGGGACTTCCGACGGGTGGAAAAAAATCGAACGGTAGTGTAGCAGTCAAAATTCTTGCCACAACATGGGTATAATGTTGCATGCAACATGTAAATTTTTTGCAACATCCAAAAATAGCATATGCAACATCAAACAATAATATCCGCAACATGAATAGTCATCGTTTGCAACATAAAAATAGCGCGCTCCCAACTCTCAGCTACGCACGACCACAGTCAAAACCTCTCGATAAAAATGTAACATCCGGATAAAACACTTGCAACATGTGTGTGACATATACAACATCGTAACATCTAGAACTACTTTTGCAACATTTACATAAAACGGTTAAACATTCTTCTAAAACATTTAAAACACGTGAAATATACACTTGCAACATGCAGCAAAATCTAGCAAAAGAGGAGAACTGCACAGTGGACGGAGGAGCTAGGAGGATGGCGAGCAGGAGTTCCGCGCACGGAGGAGATGGGCGGCGGCGGTGGTGCCCGCGGAGGAGCGGCACGGTGGCGGCGGCGGCCACGGAGGAGATGAGCGACGGCGGCCGCCGCGGAGGAGATGGGCGGCGGCGGCGGGCGCGGAGTAGGATGGCGGCGGCATCGCACGGAGTAGCATGGCGTCTGCGTCGCGTGGAGGAGCATGACGTCGGCGGCGGCGCACGGAGGAGGTGTCCGATTTTCTGTAAGTTGATTTTTATCGCATGCGGACACCAGACTGCGCATGGAGGAGAGAGTAGGCGGACAGAAAAATGAACATGCGTAGTAGATGGGTGAAGATAAGATGGAGGTGGGACCATGTCCGATATTTTCTAGAACGTTGGACGTCTCCAACTAAGCAATACCGTAAAATAAAGCAAAAAAAACCGTACCAACATGACATAAAAAATACTCATAATATATTATAAACTTACAATTAAGAAGCTAAAACATTAATACAACTCAAACCTTTCTCACAAATGTATGTGGGTTTTTTTACAAATATGTGTGTATCTCCATGCAACATTATTCCTTAAATACTGCCGATAAAAGACCTTTAGAATAACAAATATTTACTTCCAAACATAAATAAAGTATCTAACAAAGTAACAATAGTTGGATCTACGTTGCTCTCTTGTAGGCAGAGTACATATCGCTCTCAAAGATCGAACCTAATTCTCGTCTCTTAGGTCATTTATAAAGCTCTGGTCTATTTTTTTCAAAAGAGAAATGTATATAAGTTTGGTCAAGCCTGGATGTCAATGTTGATGGCTGCAACGTCCGCCGCCTCTGGGATGCTCCACGACCACCCACCATCCTGCTGAAACGCTCGGGGGAATTCACCTTGCTCATCTGCTGGCATCTGTGGAAGCATCGGAACGAGGTGGTGTTCAATTCCATGCCCCCTTTGTTGCCGAGACTCTTGTCCTCCTATAAGTAGGAAGCGATGTTATGGAGCCTCCGCTGGCCCCTGGAAGAACGCCCGCCGTTAGCTCCTGGCGCTCTACGCTCTCTCCCATGTAGAACATGTAAACGCTTCAAAACCACCTCCCCCACTCTCATGTTTTTACCTGCTGTAACCTCAAATGATGTACAAGCTTTGGCTGTCAAAAGCTCATTAATGAAATCAGGTGGGGACACTCTCCCCTCGTTGACCCGAAAAAAAAAAGTTTGATAGGTAAATTAGATGCCCCAAGCACTCAATGGTGGGTTTTAGTTTGTGACACGTGAACATACCAAATGCCACCCATTTACATTCATACGGCCCTGGTCGCTTGGCTTATCAGCATCAACCAGCAGTATTTTTCTCTCAGCACAAATCAGCACCAGCCACCGGCCAAGCGAACAAGTAATATGCTTTGTATTACCAAGGTCTTTTTTCCCTAGAAGCATTCATGTGTGCAATATTAACTATTTGTTGTTTTTCGCAAAAATAACTATTTGTTGATTGAACCATATTACTAATTTATTATGCATAGCCAATTAAAAAGGAATCACCCTAAGTGGTTGTTTGGATCTATCAAATATAAACCCATTTTAGTTAATCTCGTTTTATTCGGATTTTTAGGAAAACCAGCTTAGTTAGTTAGCATGTGTTTTATCAAAACTGTGTTTGGATTGGGTTTAGTGCCTCCGTTGTGACCTTTGTGTCTTCGGTTATCATCGATGATCAAAATACAGACGGCTCTAGCCTCCCCTGTCACCTCAGGCGCCTGTTCGATGCCTGAGTCAAGACGCGTCGGCTCCGGCCACCCTCCCTGCGCGGCACTGATCTTCCTTGGGTGATGTGATGATCAAGCTATCCTTTAGTTGCTGGGTGCTGGGCGTTGAATTCGATTCTTGCTAGAGTGATTTTAGTGGCTCTGCATAAGATGGAGACTGGACGGTCGTTTGGTGGCCGTCCGTCGATCTTCCTCCAATCTCATCGATTGATTAAAATTATAGAATATAAAACTTAGTTTGAGTGTGCTTAGACCACAAAAGCTGTCAGGAAGAATATGCGAAGGTGAGCAGCATGTTTACGACGTGGTTCAGAAAACCAGTTTTAGCGAAAATGACGAGGAGCTGTTTTTACTAATCCATATTTTTCTGGTTTTGTGGAGATCAGGTTTTCTTTGTACGCAAGTTGGTTGAGAGATCCAAACGGGATTTTGAGGATAGTTACGGGAAAACAAGTTTTACAAAAACTAATTTTTATAAAACTACAGATCCAAACAACCCAAGTCTAAAACACATCTGAAACTGCGATAAACTAACGACTGATGTTCTCCAGTAAAAAAGGTCTCACAAAAACACTATACACGTACGCCACGCCACCTTGACTCTTGACCGCAATGTTGCTTTTCAGGTCAACCGCACGGTGCGGTCTCGTGCGGTCGACGGAGAAGAGAGGAGAGGAGTTGAGTGGAGAGGAGAGGAGAGAGGAGGTCGGGTTGGGGTTGTCGGGGTTAGGGAGGAGGACCGGACTCTAGAAGGTGGTCGGGTGCGGCGGCCGGCCCGACGGCAGTTGCGGGCGGCGGGGCGGAGGAGAGACGGCGGGGACGCCGCCGACCGGACGACGGAGGACATCCGGTGGGTAGGGTTGGCGGTGGGGGCGACGGCCGGCAAGGTGGGCGACAACCGGAGAGGTTAGGAAGGGCGGGGCGGTGGGCGGGAGGAGGGCGGCCGGCACGGCGGTTGTAACACCCTAAAATTCATCACAATTAAATTGTAGCAACCTTCTGAATTTTTCTAGGATTTATTAAGGCTTAAATAAATTTTCTAGAAATTAATTGGAATTTCTAGCCTTTTTATCAATTTAAATATCACATTAAATAATTATTTTAGTCAAAATAAGTTTTTGTTGCATTCATGCTGTTGCATATGTTTTTGGTTGCTAGTAAATCAAGTTGGAATTTAAATTCTGTTTAAATTCGAATTTGATTTGCTTTTGTTGGAGTTTTAGAAAAGTTAAATAGGCAGAGTTCGTTTTCGCCCCTCCAACTCTTGGCCCGGTCCAAGTTTGCCCCATCTACTTCTTTCTCTTCTCCCCGGCCTGTTTCTCTTTTCCCCGGCCCAATTTCCTTTTCGGCCCAGCGCCGGCCCGCTCCACTTCCCTCTCTCTCCCGCTCTCTCTCTCTCGCCGACAGGTGGGGTCCACCTGTCAGCATCATCTTCTCCGGCCCGGACTCTTCGGCCGAGTCCGTTCCGCTGCCGCCGCCGTGTCCGGCCGGGACACGAATGCCTAGGCGAGGGCCGAGCCCCCTCCCGGGCCTATAAAACATGGCCGCCGCCTCCGCTTCCCCTCCAATCCAATCGAGCCCGCAAACCCGAGCCGCCCACGCCGTCGCCATTGCCGAGCTCGAGCCACCGCCGTCGTCCGTCGCCGTCGTGAACCGAACCTCGCCGAGTTTGCCTCTGGTGAGTTCGTCGTCGCCCACTCAACCCTTCCGTGCTGCTCGCGCTTCGTTTCCCCGCTCCGGCCGCTCTAATCTCGCTCGTCGCCGTCGCAGTAGCGCCGCCGCCGCCATAGCTCGTCGCCGGCCGTCTCCGTCGCGCGGCTGTCGTCAGGAACCCCCGGAGTGAGTTCGCCGTCCCCTCCTCTCTCTTCTCGGCCAACTCTCGTCGCTTTTGGTGGCCCGTAGCACGCTAGCGCGTGTGCGCCGGCAATGCGCCGCTGTCTACGCCAGCGGCGCCGCCGCTGTCTCCTTCCCCGCCGACGAGCCCTATGCCAGATCCAATCCCGGCCGTCGGATTAAGATCCAACGCACCGCGTCAGCCCGAGCCCCGAGTCAAACTGACCGCATATCGGTCAGCGGTGGCAATTTTGCTAAAGTGCCCTTGAAGTTTTTCAAAATCAACCCGCGGTCCTAGTTAGTTCAAAAATAATTACGTTTAGGTCCTTTTTCTTTCGTTTTAAGCCCCTGCAAGTTTTAAAATAGCACCCGCAGTCCAGCCCCTGTTATTTTATGGTTTAGCCCTCGTAGTTTTATACAAAATTATGTTTTAGCCCTCGGATTTTCGCAGTTAAGCCCCTGGAACTTTTAAAACTTTGCCAACAAGCCCCTAAACCTTAGAAAAGCCATATCTTTTGCGTTTTAACTCCGATTTTAGTGATTCTCGCGCTTACGCGTTCGTTGTAACGTGTAGATTAGTTTTTTGCTGTTGTTTTCTTCTGTTGGAATTGTTTGGTGTACTGTTTCTTATTTGTTGTATTGTTTCCTTGCATGTGAATGTGTGATGCGATTAGGAAACGACCAGTTTGAGGATTTCTCTGAAGAACCAACTGTTGGAGAAGGATTTGAGCAGCAACAGAATTGGAAAGAAGGCAAGTGTATTATGTCATGCAAATGTCCTAATAATTATTAATTTCACCACCCGTGCATGTGTCTTAATTTGATGGGTTCCTATTTAAGGATTTGCCTAGCCACTATATTTTCATGTCCCTGAAACTGGGTTACTTAATTAATTTTGATGGTAGATGATGCTTAGCTTGCTCAACTGGGATTGGTTAAATGAACCCCTACTCTATGTTCCATATACTCTTTTAAATAATTAATTGGCAAGATCATATCTTTTTAATTGGAACATGGAGAACCACCCAGGAAAACAGTGCAACCATAAGTACCATATGGCTCTGGTCTTGGCTAACTAATTAGGGACTTTAGTGGATGGTAACCTTACCCGAAAGGGGCAAGAGGCGCGGCGGTTGACGGGGTATAACTCGGTCCTCTTGAGCTGTGGGCTTTAGTAAGAGACAGATCTCATTAGGGAGGGTTATGCTTTGCTTCTGAACCGGAAACCTTAGCGGGTTACTATTTACTAAGGAATCTTTGTAAAGGCCTCGTAGCGTCCCTATGCGGTCACACCTCGGTAGTGTGATTTAAGAGGATTGGCCCCCTCGGCATGGTTGGGTTTAAAGTTCTTTTGAACTTTTATGCGGCTTATGGTGAAAGTGTACAACCTCTGCAGAGTGTAAAACTGTTATAACAGCCGTGCTCACGGTCAAGAGCGGCCTGGACCCTTACATGATAATCATACTTGAACATGGATTAAATCGTGGTTATATGAATATGTTGGGAATATGACATTCATTAATTTGTGGGTGGTATATACTTTCATTTGCTAGTAAATAGTTGCTTAATAAAACTTGACCAACTAAAAGTGCTTACTGCAGTATGGTCAGCCAACCTTTTTGCCTCAGCCTTGTATGTCATATTACATTTGCTGAGTACGTCACGTGCTCATGCTTGTTTTCTTTCTTTCTTTTATTGCATCTACTACACCCGGAATGCTGCTCAGAATGGGAGAATTTTGAGGATTTCACCACTGACTTTGAGGAGTTCTAGGCGAGTCTCCCCCAGTCAATGCCTGTGGAGTTGGAGTCACTTTTGCTTCGTTAGATGAACGTTTATTTAAGTCTTCCGCTATGACATTTGAGTCAACTCTGAGATTGTAATAAATGTACTATAATACTCTTTCGTTATGCATGGTTATGGATATTCACTTGTGACGTCTACCATATGTGTGTAAACTAATCCTGGCGCACATATGAGATGCACCTGGTTTTGCCTTGAAAACCGGGTGTGACAGAAGTGGTACCAGAGCTGTGTTGACTGTAGGATGCAAGCCTAGATAGCAATGGTCATTCTCTAAGGATTATTTTGCTTAACTACTCTTGCTCTATTTATTCTTGGTTTATTTTGCTATTATTCCTGGGCATTGATAATTGTCTCCTCCTTGATTTTGTTTTCTGGTCTATCTTTTTCCACCACCTCACCTGCTTCTGATGTCTTTAGAACTGTTATCACCCCTTTCTTGCTTAAACCATAGATGGTGTTGACAAGGCAAGGTGCTCGTAGATTGGCTAGCACTCTTTCCTCTTTTTCGTCGCATTCGGTGCAAGAAGAGGAACCGGAACCTGAAGAGATGGAAGTAATGGACGAAGAAGTCAACTCAGGAGGGAATGCTCCAGCTGGATCTGAAGGAAGTGAAGGACCACCTCCGCCGCCTGACATGTGGGTAGTGACTTTTCACCACCACAACGGAGGCAACAGTGGGTTCCCGATGATGCTTCGAATGCTCTTCGAGCGTCTGAACTACCCAGTGGAGATAGAATATTGTGGAAGAAGGAGGACACATCCAAATTACCCAGAGGACTGGGATGTCGCTGTATACATCCGGGAGCCTGATTATGAGTATGGAGGAACCAAAGAGGCTGCAGTGCACCATGCCATCGCCATGAGATCAACCTTCGAAGTTGGAATCCAGGATGCGGCCAGGCGGGCACTTTCTGTGCTTTGTCATGAGGAGGCTGTTGAAGTACGTCACACTTCTTGGTCATATCTTCCTCGAAGGCAGCAAGGCACTCCAACTGGGGTTGTGCCACAACCGCCAGGTGTAAACTCTACACTCAACGTCCAGGTGGCGTTCACTCAGATGCTCAACGTGCACGCCGATGACACCACAAGGGAGCTACAAGAAGTGCGTGAAGAACTCGCTGCTGAACGAAGGAAGAACACGAGGCTGATAGCTGAACTCAAGGGAGAAGCACCTCCACCCTTGGATGAAGATATAGAAGGGTTGATGGGTCATTCACCGCCCCGCTAGAGAATGCTCGGTGGATCGTCTAGTTGCTTCACCCATACCTATTAGGATAGGATACCCTCTCTTTTGTTAGTTCAGTACGTTTAGAATCGTTGAGACTCGTGCGTAGCATGTGATTTAGTTTGGTTTAAAAGTGTGGTAGAGATGTTTGCTTTTGTGCTAAGTGTGTGATTTGGATCTTTGTAATGATTGAACTTAATTGTGGAGTGATGACCACAATTGAGTAATTATTAAATAAATAAATTTAGTTAGTTTGGGTTTACCTTGGTCTCTGATCTTATCCCTTAACTATCACTTTATCTATATATTTGTACCCCTCATATAAATCATGCTATGCGACAATCTGTTCTCGCTGCTGCATGATATCCTGGTACTGTCCGAATTGTTTCTGGAGCTTCAGAACTCCGTTTGACATAAATCCAGTTGGGTTGGATTAAGGACTTGATAGCCTAGGTTCTGGGAATGTTTCGTGATTTTTGGAGGTTCTGGCAGAGAGATATAATGGTTTTATTGGAGTAACCAGAATCTGTCCCGTGGTCCTGACACAACTGTCTTGTTTATTTTATACCTCGAGCTACAAAACTCCGATGGAGGTGATTCAAGTTGGGTTAGTTTCAGAATTTTACAGTCTACGTTCAGACAAAAGATCATGATTTTTGGATAGACAGAATGAGAGTTACAACTGTTTAATTAGGACGAACAGAATCTGTTTCAGAAATTGATTTGCCCGTCATTGGCAACTCGTTCTACATTAACTCTTATCTGTTCATGATTTGAGTTATATCTTTTTACCACCCTCTGAACCTCATGTTCTAACCACCAGATGGTAAACACCAGGTCTGGAAGTGGAGTGGATCAACCACCTGTGAATCGTCAGGGACGTGTCAACCCCAATCCAAATCCTCCGCCGAATTAAGCATCCTTAGCAATGGATCAGATCCTCGCCAACCAGACTCAGATTCTCCAGGGCATGGCTAATACCTTGGCAGCCATGCAAGCACAGAACAACAACAACAACAACAACCAGCAGAGAGACAAGCACCGGGAGTTCATGAGTCACAAACCTCCTACCTACTCCCACTCTGCAGATCCACTTGATGCTGATGATTGGCTGAAGACTGTTGAGAAGAAGCTAGATATGGCTCAGTGTAATGACAGGGAGAAGGTCATGTATGCCTCAGGTCACTTGGAAGGATCAGCTTCAGATTGGTGGGATGCTTATCTTGCTGCTCATGCCACCCCTGATGCTATCACCTGGCAGGAGTTTAGAACCAACTTTAGGAGCCACCATATTCCTGCTGGTGTCATGAAGCTGAAGAAGAAGGAGTTCCTCTCACTCAAGCAAGGTGGGATGACCGTCAGCGAGTACCGGGATAAGTTTATCCAGTTGTCTCGTTACGCCCCAGATGAGGTGAAGGATGATGAGCAGAAGCAGGAGCGATTTCTGGAAGGATTGATCCCGCCGCTCCAATATCAACTCATGTCTCATATCTTCCCAACATTTCAGAAGCTACTGGATAAGGCTATTGGCTTGGAGAGCAAGCGTCGTGAGTTGGGAGAGTAGAAGAGGAAGTTCATGGCCTCAGGACAGTCAAGCAGTAACACCCGCCCTCGTCTCCAGCAGCCTCAGCAGAACATGCCCGTTCGTTTTGGTGGGCAAGGGAGTAACCTTGTGCAGAGTCAGGGTCAGCGGTCAGCACCTCCACCTCAGCGTCCAGCATTTCAGCAGAACCGCCAGACCACCCCGGCTCAGACTCCAATGAAGACCCCTGCACCAGGCAGTGCTCCTACTCCCTGTACCTGCTACATTTGTGGAGATCCCAGCCACTTTGCCCACAACTGTCCTAAGAGGAATGCTCAGACCCCACAGCACCAGAGTGGCAGTGCACCTAGGCAGAATACCCCTCAGCAGCAGAACAGGAATGTGAACCCGACGCCCCAGAGCAACAAGGGCCAGCAGAATCAGATGCGGGGCAAGGTGAACCATGTTGCTGCAGAGTCCGCGCAGGAGGCCCAGGATGTGGTACTTGGTATGTTCCTTGTCAACTAAGCCCCTGCATCAGTTTTATTCGACTCTGGAGCATCCCATTCTTTTATTACTGCTCAGTACGTAGCTAAGTATAATATATCTATGGTCCCTATGAAAAATTCCATGCTAGTTAGCTCTCCCGGTGGAAACATGAAAGCCAATTTTATCTGCCCGCGAGTTAATCTGAAAATAGTTGGGGTAGACTTTCCTGCTGATTTGATAGTCCTGAACTCTGAGGGAATTGATGTCATACTTGGAATGTGATGGTTAGCTGCTTTTAATGCGGTGATTCAGTGTGCCAAGAGGTCCGTGTTGTTTACTAGCCCTCAGGGAGAGAAGATTGAATTCGGAGTCACACAACCCTCAGCTTCAACTTACTCAGTGAATCAGGCCAGCGGTGTTCCTTTGGAGGATATCAGAGTTGTTTGTGAGTTTCCAGATGTCTTCCCAGATGATTTGCCAGGTATGCCACCCGAACGAGACATTGAGTTTATTATTGAGCTTTTACCTGGTACTGCTCCTATTTCTAAAAGACCCTATAGAATGGCTGTTAATGAACTAGAAGAACTTAAGAAACAACTTAAGGAACTGTTGGATAAAGGTTACATTCGTCCTAGTTCTTCACCTTGGGGAGCACCTGTCATTTTTGTGGGTAAAAAGGATGGTACTCTGAGGATGTGTGTGGATTATCGTTCATTAAACGAGGTAACCATCAAGAATAAGTATCCATTGCCCAGAATTGAAGACTTATTTGATCAGCTGAAAGGAGCCAAGGTTTTCTCCAAGATTGACTTAAGATCTGGCTATCATCAATTAAGGATCAGGCACTCCGACATTCCTAAAACAGCATTCACCACCAGATATGGGTTGTATGAGTATACTGTGATGTCGTTTGGATTGATAAGTGCACCCGCCTACTTTATATACCTGATGAATAAGGTGTTCATGGAGTACTTGGATAAATTTGTGGTGGTGTTTATTGATGATATTCTGGTTTACTCTAAGAATGAGGAGGAGCATGAGGAGCATTTGAGGTTGGTGTTGCAGACTCTTAGAGAGAACCAGTTGTATGTCAAGTTTAGTAAATGTGAGTTTTGGTTGGATCAAGTGTCTTTTCTTGGTCATGTTGTTACTGATGGAGGTATTGCAGTGGATCCAAGTAAGGTCAAGGATGTGTTGGATTGAGAACCTCCTACCACAGTCTCTGAGATCAGAAGTTTTCTGGGATTGGCTGGATATTACAGGAGATTCATTGAAGGCTTTTCTAAAACAGCGAAACCTCTTACTTCGCTATTAGAGAAGGGCAAGGAGTTTGTTTGGTCAGAAGCGTGTCAGGCCAGCTTTGAAGAGTTGAGAAGGAAGTTGACTACAGCCCCAGTGCTTGCTATGCCAGATATTCACAAGAACTTTGATATATATTGTGATGCTTCTCGTAGAGGTCTTGGGTGTGTGCTCATGCAGGAAGGCAGAGTTATAGCCTATGCATCCAGACAATTGAGGAAGCACGAGCTGAACTATCCTACTCATGATCTGGAACTTGCAGTTGTTGTCCATGCCTTGAAGATCTGGAGGCACTATATTCTAGGTAATAGATGTGAGCTGTATACTGATCACAAAAGCCTGAAGTACATATTTACTCAGAAGGATCTGAATTTGAGGCAGAGAAGATGGTTGGAGTTGATCAAGGATTATGATCTGGGAATCAACTATCATCCTGGCAAGGCTAATTTGGTTGCTGATGCATTGAGTAGGAAGTCACAAGTAAATGTAATGTTTGATCGCCAGTTACCAGCTGAGTTGCTTGCAGAGATGGAAAAGCTGAACTTGGGATTCCTGAATCAGACAGAAGGTGTGACAATGGAAGTTGAGTCTACGCTGGAACAGGAAATTCGGAAGGGTCAGCTTACTGATGAGAAGATAAAGGAAATCAAGGAAACCATGTTAGCAGGGAAAGCTCCCGACTTCACCGAAAATGATCAAGGTACAGTTTGGTTTAGAAAGAGGATATGTGTACCGGATATCGAGTCTCTCAGGGAACAGATATTGAGGGAAGCTCATGATTCCGCATATTCTATTCATCCTGGAAGCACCAAGATGTACCAGGATCTGAAGCAAAGGTATTGGTGGTATGGACTAAAAAGGGATGTGGCTGCCCATGTGGCATTGTGCGATGTTTGTTAGAAAGTTAAGGCTGAACACCAGAGACCAGCCGGTTTGCTTCAGCCACTCAAGGTGTCTGAATGGAAGTGGGAAGAAATCAGTATGGATTTCATTATTGGGTTACCCCGCACTCGAGGAGGATATGACTCTATATGGGTTATTGTGGACAGATTAACTAAGGTAGCTCACTTTATACCCGTTCACACTACTTATACCAGCGCTAAGTTAGCAGAGTTATACATGTCCAGAATTGTTTGTCTCCATGGTGTACCTAAAAAGATAGTGTCTGATAGAGGTACTCAGTTTACATCCAGATTCTGGCAGAAGTTGCATGAGTCTATGGATACAAAGTTGAATTTCAGTTCTGCATATCACCCTCAGACAGATGGTCAGACAGAGAGAACTAACCAGATTTTGGAGGATATGTTGAGAGTTTGTGCTCTGAAGCATGGAGGCAGTTGGGACAAGAGTCTTCCATATGCAGAGTTCTCATATAACAACAATTATTAGGCAAATCTAAAGATGGCCCCCTTCGAAGCACTTTATGGTAGAAAGTGCAGAACACCTTTGTATTGGAGTGAAACAGGTGAAAGTCAGCTGTTTGGGCCAGAGATTTTGCAGGAAGCTGAGAGAAAGGTTCAGATTATCAGAGAAAATTTAAGAACGGCACAGTCCAGGCAGAAGAGCTATGCAGACACAAGGAGACGAGAATTAACTTTCGAAGTAGGTGATTATGTGTATCTGAAAGTATCTCCTATTCGAGGCTTGAGAAGGTTTAAGGTGAAAGGTAAATTATCTCCTCGTTTCATTGGACCTTTCAAGATTGTTGATAGAAAAGGTGAGGTTTCTTATCAATTGGAGTTGCCAACCAGACTGTCAGATGTGCATGATGTGTTCCATATCTCTCAGTTGAAAAAGTATCTTCAAGTTCCTGAGGAAGAATTACCCTTGGATGAGTTGGATGTGCAAGATGATTTGACTTATAAGGAATACCCAGCTAAGATTTTGGAAACTGCTGAAAGAGTTACTAGGAGTAAAGTGATTAGGATGTGTAAAGTTCAGTGGAGTCATCACGCGAAAAGCGAGGCAACTTGGGAAAGAGAGGATGAGTTGATGGCAGAGTTCCCTTAGATTTTCTCTAATCCATCCGAATCTCAAGGACGAGATTCTCTTTAAGGGGGGTAGGTTTGTAAAACCCTAAAATTCATCACAATTAAATTGTAGCAACCTTCTGAATTTTTCTAGGATTTATTAAGGCTAAAATAAATTTTCTAGAATTTAATTGGAATTTCTAGCCTTTTATCAATTTAAATATCACATTAAATAATTATTTTAATCAAAATAAGTTTTTGTTGCATTCATGCTGTTGCATATGTTTTTGGTTGCTAGTAAATCAAGTTGGAATTTAAATTCTGTTTACATTCGAATTTGATTTGCTTTTGTTTGAGTTTTAGAAAAGTTAAATAGGCAGAGTTCGTTTTCGCCCCTCCAACTCTTGGCCCGGTCCAAGTTTGCCCCCTCTACTTCTTTCTCTTCTCCCCGGCCTGTTTCTCTTTTCCCCGGCCCAATTTCCTTTTCGGCCCAGCGCCGGCCCGCTCCACTTCCCTCTCTCTCCCGCTCTCTCTCTCTCGCCGACAGGTGGGGTCCACCTGTCAGCATCATCTTCTCCGGCCCGGACTCTTCGGCCGAGTCCGTTCCGCCGCCGCCGCCGTGTCCGGCCGGGACACGAATGCCTAGGAGAGGGCCGAGCCCCCTCCCGGGCCTATAAAACATGGCCGCCGCCTCCGCTTCCCCTCCAATCCAATCGAGCCCGCAAACCCGAGCCGCCCACGCCGTCGCCATTGCCGAGCTCGAGCCACCGCCGTCGTCCGTCGCCGTCGTGAGCCGAACCTCGCCGAGTTTGCCTCTGGTGAGTTCGCCGTCGCCCACTCAACCCTTCCGTGCTGCTCGCGCTTTGTTTCCCCGCTCCGGCCGCTCTAATCTCGCTCGTCGCCGTCGCAGTAGCGCCGCCGCCGCCATAGCTCGTCGCCGGCCGTCTCCGTCGCGCGGCTGTCGTCAGGAACCCCCGGAGTGAGTTCGCCGTCCCCTCCTCTCTCTTCTCGGCCAACTCTCGTCGCTTTTGGTGGCCCGTAGCGCGCTAGCGCGTGTGCGCCGGTGATGCGCCGCTGTGGACGCCAGCGGCGCCGCCGCTGTCTCCTTCCCCGCCGACGAGCCCTATGCCAGATCCAATCCCGGCCGTCGGATTAAGATCCAACGCTCCGCGTCAGCCCGAGCCCCGAGTCAAACTGACCGCATACCGGTCAGCGGTGGCAATTTTGCTAAAGTGCCCTTGAAGTTTTTCAAAATCAACCCGCGGTCCTAGTTAGTTCAAAAATAATTACGTTTAGGTCCTTTTTCTTTCGTTTTAAGCCCCTGCAAGTTTTAAAATAGCACCCGCAGTCCAGCCCCTGTTATTTTATGGTTTAGCCCTCGTAGTTTTATACAAAATTATGTTTTAGCCCTCGGATTTTCGCAGTTAAGCCCCTGGAACTTTTAAAACTTTGCCAGCAAGCCCCTGAACCTTAGAAAAACCATATCTTATGCGTTTTAACTCCGATTTTAGTGATTCTCGCGCTCACGCGTTCGTTGTAACGTGTAGATTAGTTTTTTGCTGTTGTTTTCTTCTGTTGGAATTGTTTGGTGTACTGTTTCTTATTTGTTGTATTGTTTCCTTGCATGTGAATGTGTGATGCGATTAGGAAACGACCACTTTGAGGATTTCTCTGAAGAACCAACTGTTGGAGAAGGATTTGAGCAGCAACAGAGTTGGGAAGAAGGCAAGTGTATTATGTCATGCAAATGTCCTAATAATTATTAATTTCACCACCCGTGCATGTGTCTTAATTTGATGGGTTCCTATTTAAGGATTTGCCTAGCCACTATATTTTCCTGTCCCTGAAACTGGGTTACTTAATTAATTTTGATGGTAGATGATGCTTAGCTTGCTCAACTGGGATTGGTTAAATGAACCCCTACTCTATGTTCCATATACTCTTTTAAATAATTAATTGGCAAGATCATATCTTTTTAATTGGAACATGGAGAACCACCCAGGAAAACAGTGCAACCATAAGTACCATATGGCTCTGGTCTTGGCTAACTAATTAGGGACTTTAGTGGATGGTAACCTTACCCGAAAGGGGCAAGAGGCGCGGCGGTTGACGGGGTATAACTCGGTCCTCTTGAGCTGTGGGCTTTGGTAAGAGACAGATCTCATTAGGGAGGGTTATGCTTTGCTTCTGAACCGGAAACCTTAGCGGGTTACTATTTACTAAGGAATCTTTGTAAAGGCCTCGTAGCGTCCCTATGCGGTCACACCTCGGTAGTGTGATTTAAGAGGATTGGCCCCCTCGGCATGGTTGGGTTTAAAGTTCTTTTGAACTTTTATGCGGCTTATGGTGAAAGTGTACAACCTCTGCAGAGTGTAAAACTGTTATAACAGCCGTGCTCACGGTCAAGAGCGGCCTGGACCCTTACATGATAATCATACTTGAACATGGATTAAATCGTGGTTATATGAATATGTTGGGAATATGACATTCATTAATTTGTGGGTGGTATATACTTTCATTTGCTAGTAAATAGTTGCTTAATAAAACTTGACCAACTAAAAGTGCTTACTGCAGTATGGTCAGCCAACCTTTTTGCCTCAGCCTTGTATGTCATATTACATTTGCTGAGTACGTCACGTGCTCATGCTTGTTTTCTTTCTTTCTTTTATTGCATCTACTACACCCGGAATGCTGCTCAGATTGGGAGAATTTTGAGGATTTCACCACTGACTTTGAGGAGTTCTAGGCGAGTCTCCCCCAGTCAATGCCTGTGGAGTTGGAGTCACTTTTGCTTCGTTAGATGAACGTTTATTTAAGTCTTCCGCTATGACATTTGAGTCAACTCTGAGATTATAATAAATGCACTATAATACTCTTTCGTTATGCATGGTTATGGATATTCACTTGTGACGTCTACCATATGTGTGTAAACTGATCCTGGCGCACATATGAGATGCGCCTGGTTTTGCCTTGAAAATCGGGTGTGACAGCGGTGAGATTGCCGCCGGCCGCGGGGCGGTGCAGGAGGTGGCGGGGGAGGAAAAGGCTGGGCACGGCGACCGGCCGAAGAGATTCAGAAGGGCGGGGCGGTGGGCGGCGGCCGGGAGGTGGGCGGATGGCCGACAGCGCTCGCCGCGGGCCGCGGGCGAGGCGGACGGCGGCGGGTGGGGAGGCAGGCCGTGGCCGGGAGGTGGGCGGACGGCCGGCGGCGGGCAGGGGAGGAGGCGGGCGGTGGGGGAGGCGCGGGAGGTAGGCGGGTGGGGGAGGTGGGAGAAAGGCGATCCCACTCTTGACTCCTTGAGGCCTTGTTCGATTGGGCCGGGGTTTGCCGGGGTTAGCCGGGGTGGCGGCCCAACCCTCGTGGATTACCCCGTCCTAGTTTGAATCCCAGCCCATCATAAATTTTGTCTTCGGTTAAACCTGGCCTGGTGGATACCCCGGCCCACCCTGGCGAATTCTCATCACCCTGGCCCGGGATATGACCCACGAGTCTGAGGCGTGGAAAGGACCCCGTCGAACTCGACATAGCGGAGGCGAGTGCAGGTGATGCGCGACGGTGTGGCGGCGCAGTAGCTGTCGCGGCGGCGGGACTCGGACGCGACGGCGACACGGTACTCTCCCCTCCATCATCAATCTCCTCTGTCCACCTTCTCGCCGGTAATCATGCTTCCCTTCATTCCCCTCTGATGGCCATGAACTGACCATGAACTAGGGTTCTTGGTCCTTTGATCCCAGTATTTCTTTCCGTCTAATTAGCACATCTGTAGTCAATGAGCAGATCAAATTCTTGATTTGTTTTTCGTTGGTGAATCAATATGGGCTAGATAGGTCGACTTAATGTGTTGTTCATTTGACAGACTGTTGTAGGCATGCCTGTTCTTTTTATCTTTTTCTCCAGAAGCAGACTTTGCTTTAGTTGGCGCTGAAGGTTTGATTAACTGGGCCTTGTGCGGAGTCGAGCTGGTTCAGTAGATTTAGTGTTGTTTGTCCATCATTTTGTAGCTGTGCTCTGCATCCTGGGGACTTTAGAGTTTCTTTTGTGTTCAGTGCTGGATTTGATGAGATCTCATGTAATGCCGCTGGTCCTTGCAGCCAGGGAATTCAACTAACTGTAATATGCTCGATATGGTTTCAATAAAATGTTGGATATGTTTGCTAAATGTTTTCGAGACAGTTAACTATTACTCTTAATATCATATCCTATCAAGCTACTTGCCTATGTTGATGCTGTTCTGTCAGAATATACAGTTCAGAACCATCTGAATGTTTTTTATACCCTTGCATGGCAGTTAACTAGTGTTATTTGTTTTCATGGCACTACCAATTTTTCCATAAACATCTGTGGTGGAGCAGTGCCTTTTCTCAAATAGTAGAATTGCAATGGTTTTCTTGTGCACTTGAAATGACAACCTGAAGCTAGTTACTACAGAATACAATTGCAAAATATTCCGAAGTATTGTCGAAACTCCAAACAGGTCTAGCTATCTACCTGTTTCTTCATGTAAATAAATTAACCCAAGAATTGCAATGTTTTTTAAAAAAAATATTTTGCCTACTTTGTAGATTGTCCCTCCACAGGTTAGAATGTGTGCATGTATGCAGAAAAAGAAATCATAGTCGGTGCCTTGTTCATGTGTGCTAGACAGTCCAACTGTATTTTTGTCATTGGTTATGGCTGCAAACTAAGGTGTGAAAAAGATTTGTTACTCTTCTAAGCAGCATGCTGTTACAATGAGTGCA
This sequence comes from Echinochloa phyllopogon, assembly GCA_033239725.1. Taxonomy (NCBI): domain Eukaryota; kingdom Viridiplantae; phylum Streptophyta; class Magnoliopsida; order Poales; family Poaceae; genus Echinochloa; species Echinochloa phyllopogon. Next base: position 23,787,264 of record BTCW01000012.1, read on the forward strand.
TCTTAGCTCTGAAGTTTGATGAGTCTTGCAGTACAGATTGATCATTAACATATATATCAAATTCTTAATCCTCTTTGTTTGTCAACCTGTAGAGACTGAAGCCATCATCCAATTGCTAGGACCTTTTCGGGCAGGAATTCTTCTTTTGGAGTTGGAGATGTGCTATGGACAGCATCAACCTATGCTGACATTGATCAGACAATCCTATGCTTTGTTTTTCTTTCTTTCTTTTCCTATATGCTGCTGTACAAATTTTGGAGAGTTTTAATGACAGCAGTATTGATCAGACAATAGTCGGTGTCTTTTCCTTTCTTTTACAAATTTATGTATGCCAGGAGTGAGTGCTGGAAGGACTATTCTGAAGTTTGGATGAACAAATTCATTGGACAAGCATTGTGGTCATGGTTTCTCAGTTTGGTTTGCGTTGCGTGATAATCCTGATTCAAGGGTGCTGGAATGTTCTTTCTGACTCTCTGTATGTTGTAGTTTATCATCCCTGTATCGAACCCTTGGGCTAACCGAACAAGAAAAGAAGGGGGATTAGTGATAGAAAGGGGGAATTAACCCACACAGGGTTTGAGTGGCAGCAGGGGGATTCACTCTACCCGGCGGGGATTAAACCACCACCTCGATTAAAACTTCCTCTGCCGAACAAAGCCTGAGATGGATCAAGTGAATATAACGGAGTGGCGACCCCACCGTATCCCACCTCGTCCCCTCCTCCCACTCCCACTGCTGACTGCTCTCGCTTTCGCTCCCCAATTCGCCATCCGCACACCCGCCCCACCCTCGCGATGCCTTCGCCCGCCACGGCCGCGGCCGCGGCCGCGTCGGCGCCTCTCCACCCCCGCTCGTGCGCGCTTCAGCACGTCCCTCCCGCCTCCCGCTTCTTCCTCCCCTCCCGCGCGCTCCTCAATTCCGCGCGACTCACCGCCCCGGCCCCGCTGCCCGTCCAAGCGACGAGGCGGCCTCCGACGGCGACGAGGGCGGCCAGCCCCGACAGTGCCACGGCAGCGAGATCGCCCACGTCCGGCGGACAGATGCTGGTGCGGATCTGGCTCTGCCTCCTGCTCGTTGGCTTCTATTTACTTATATCTATTGGGCACGTGCCTGTGCGGCTGTGCGCTTAGCTGGTTGCTCGTTTCCCCGTGACGTGTCTGTTTTCGCAGGTGTTCGTCCCGCCGCACCCGCTGATAAAGCATTGGGTCTCCGTGCTACGCAATGAGCAGACACCCTGCGCCATCTTCAGTGAGTGCTTCTGAATGGCTTAGTAGAAGCTGGATAATAGTAGTGATTGCCAGTTGGTGTAATTCTGTGTAAGGAAATTTTGTTTGGGGGGGGGGGGGGGGGGGGTATAAATAAATAAATAAACGACTGAGCAGTTCTTTTGTTGTTGTGATAGAGAGTGCTATGGCAGAGCTTGGTCGGCTGCTCATATATGAAGCATCCAGAGATTGGTTGGTGAGTTGAAATCTTTTTCTTGGATGAGCATTATCTGTTATTCATCTTGCACCTGTAATGCTTTAAAGTTGAAATTAGACTGTGCTAGTGAAATCAGTGTAAAGCGAAGTTTTGACATGTGATATTTGTCTGGAAGAATGTTGAGTGCCAGCAACATCTGAATCAAAACTCATAACAATGTTTAAATGTTTCATTGACACATTTTCACATGTACTTTGTCAAACACGTAGCTTTGTATTAATAGTTTTTGAGAATCCACCCGTGCTACTGTCGAGCCATGAGCTTGCTCCCTTATATTTCTATCATGAAAGAATATGTTGGTCCATAAAAAGATGTGTCGATTTCAGTCATTCTCAGGCACATCAACAAAAGCTTAATTATTGATGGTACATCAGAAATCATGATAAATCATTGTGAACCCTTGCAGCCTACAATCACAGGAGAGATTGAAACACCTGTAGCTGTAGCTAGTGTTGAGTTTATTGATCCAAGAGAGCCCGTTCTGGTAAGTCTGTTTCGTAACACTAGATATTGTACATGACATTTGTAGTGTGTCTATGATTATATTTAGTCTTTCTATTAGCATGTGTAACAGGTTATTCCAATACTAAGAGCTGGTCTTGCACTAGCTGAACTTGCTTCGTCAGTTCTGCCAGCTACCAAGACCTATCACCTAGGTAAGTTAATTACATAATGTTATGTGTCTTTAAATATTAGCAAATTAGAGTCGGATTCTGTTCTTTGTTTTTGAAATTCAAATAAGTTTTTTACGCTCACATATTGCTACATTAGCTTCATGGCCCATATTCCAGCATACCAAGCTGATTTGTTTTGTTTCCTTGTGTACCGATACAATGCTTTATATTCTAGATTTCATGCAATGCATAAAGTTGGAAATATGCAGACTAATATCTTTACCATACTTAACCACCATGTCACCCATAGTATTCTGCTTGCCAGCAATGCATGTGTGAAAATATTAAGTGAACAAAGAAACAAAGAAGCTTATCAGAATTATTTACATACCTTTTAATTTATTTGTTCTCATTTTGAAAGCTATGAACTCCTATTCTTATCTGTTCTATTTCATTGAAACATGAAGGCCTTCGTAGGGATGAAGAAACACTTCAACCTTCTATATATCTGAACAAGTATGCTTCTTTTGTCCTGCAAACTCTATTTTATGTTCTCATACACTATTCTGTTCTCCCTTTGGTCACAAATGCTTGACCCTTTGACCAAGATCAGATCAAATCTTTGAAACTTGGAGTGCCAATAACTTCTAAAGTAATCAGTTTGGAAACATAAAAATCATGTGGACATTTGTCTTGAAAGTACTTTCCTAATATCACTAAATTTATTATAATCTATAACTATATTATAATAGAAAATAGTCATTCAAGTTGCACCTTGAGACCATTGAAAGTCAAAGGCGTCGGGTATGTTTTGCCCGGAGGCCGGAGGGAGTAATTGGGTTGATCCATCTTTAGTTTACGCAATTGCTTTGGTTGATGCTTTTTGGTCACGAGATCCTATTAGACTACCAAAGCATAACATCTTTTCTAATGCAGTTTATATTTTTTGACTAAGTCCCTCTTCTTTTTTCCTTGAATATGAAATCCCTCCTTCTGTAACATAGTACAGAATGTAAATGTTAACAAAGGTTCTTTTGCTATCTTCACTAAATTATAAACGTACTGGTTATTTGTTATAGCAAGTACCATGCTTTGTGTTAGCTAATGTTACCTTATTGTGCCGATCTGTTCTTTCTACCAGCACTGCTAAAGACTTTAAATGCCTACACTAATTAGAGTACCCCTAATATTCATTATTTCTTTTCTTTTCAATCCAGCCTGCCAGACAAGATTCCAGAGGGGACGCGTGTGCTAGTTGTTGACCCAATGCTGGCTACCGGTAAGCCTTTAGCTAGATAAACAACTTGTGCTCTGCCTAAGGTTCTTAATTTGAACATAACAGTTTCCCAAAAGGAAAATAAAATTTTCTTTACCTAACCAGTACTATGCACGAAAAACTGTAGTTAGCTGTGATGCTAACGAAGTTGTGATGCATTAGAAATTGTGCATGCTATTTTTTCAGATACGGAAGATAGAACTACAAATTGTAGACTAGTGGTCCATGTAACCAGAACGGCATGGCATGCTGTAAATCTAAGCATCATAAAATACATTTAACTTGTTTCTTTAGGTGGGACGATTATTGCTGCTCTTGACTTGTTAATCGAGCGTGGAGTTACCAGCAAGCAGATTAAAGTGGTAAGTTGGTCAAACTTCCATATGCTTCTGTTACTTAACCATTTTACCAACCTCTAAACTATCATTCCCCAATCCAGATATCTGCTGTTGCCGCACCTCCTGCACTGCAAAAGCTCAATAACAAGTTTCCTGGGTAAGAAACTAAGAATAACTGATCTTATGGATTATAACAAGTTCATCCGGTATGCAGTATTCACAATTTTCTCCATTCCAGGCTCCACGTGTACACAGGAATAATTGATCCCGAAGTAAATGAGAAAGGGTATTGTTCTGAACTGTCAGCTAATTGCCAAACCCATGGAGGACGAATAGGTGCTTATTTTTGCTCCACAATGGCCCTTGCTTCTGGTGATTAACGACTTCCATTGTTGTTTTTGCCACAGTTTCATAGTTCCAGGGTTGGGAGATGCTGGCGACAGAAGCTTTTCCACATAATCAGACGGCTCAATTTGACTGGGCCTCAGTGCACCAATTAGAATCTTTGCTTGAGTTTCATAGGAACGGTGCCACTGCGACTAAAAAAGAGGCGTTCGTTGATGTAGATTGCCTTCATTCGAGATTTTCTTCCTTCTGAGTGATGCAATTAACTGCCTACCATTTTGTAACTACCCATTCTGTATGGTATGCGTAGAATATACTTCGGATATCTACAAGCGCATGGTTCCATTCAGATATCGCCATAGAGCGACTTTATTGCCTCCGACCGAAGGAATAAAATTATTTTGTTGTGAATCGAATTGCTCTACTAGTGTGCTTCCTAGCACCCCTTTCTGTGTATTATATTAACTGCCCCAAGCAAAGCTTAACAAATTTAGTGTGATTCAGATCTATATGGATTACTTGATGAGTGAATGTCTGGAAGTTCGGGTAATCCATATAGATCTGAATATAGTCGCTCAAACTCAACTTAATCCAAATAAATGCTCCAACAAACTTGGTCACAAAAATATAATGACCCAAAAGAGGATGTAATGTGAATTAGTCATTTCAACAAACAACATAATGTTTGATGGAGATCAGGGTACATTTTTACATCACGATGTCTCTTTCTCCGATGCTCGGTTAGGGAGAAGTCTGAAAGCAAAATTATTGTTCTGGTGGGTTGTATGCTAAGGCATAGCATTGCCTACTGAATCAATCCGACCCAAGCCCACCTCCCAAAAGAGCAAGAAATCCACGTAGTAATGTGCAATAGCGTATCACCTTCATCTAGATCTCCCAGCCAAGCGCACAAACAGCATGTTTCAGCACAAGGCACCTATTCTTACCACATGAACCTGCATTGAAAAATACACAAATCAACAAGCTATGGAAATGCAGGATCTCTTCAACATGCGGGCCAACATTAACCTACTGAAATGATATGGCATGGAAACAAATTCTGCGGCAAATACAGGTATTGATAAGCAAACACCTCAATAGCGAAAGAGGTACTTACATGAGAGCAACAAAGATATTAAAGCTCACTATAATTCCGCCAAACAGCCCGGAATTCCTCTCTGAATGTATTCAGACGTGCTTTCAGATTAGGTGTTCTGAAGCTTGCATGAAGCACAGTTGCTGCACAATAGAAGAGATCATAAGGGCATTGCACGGGATACACAAAATTTCAAAATCATGCACTGGTCATACCGAACAGAGCAATGAGAAGTGCCCAGAGGACTGTGAGAAGACTGCATGAGGTCAACCAGAGTATACAGCTAACTGCAACCAACAAAACAGGTCAGTTTTGAAGATAATGGTGAGACATAGCATTTTACAAAGTCTGGTTTTTGCACACCTGCAGAAAAGAACAGGACAAACACCCATCGAGGTCGCCCACAAATATGAATCGATCTCTTTGAGCTTGGTCGACCACGAAGAACAGGGCTGAATATGTCGCCAGAAATGATATTAGCATCACTTTGTATTTAAACACAAAGGAAAAAGAAACATCAGAAAGTAAGATACTCACGTTATTGGTGGTCTCATCTTTGCAGCTAAATGTGGTGAAAATTGTCTCACAGTCCTCGTGACTTTCTCATTGAAAGTGACTGCAAAACTAAAATATCAAACATTGTAGTTAGTATATAGACAAAAAACAGATTATTTCAAGGCACAAAATTTGAGAACAATGTATCACAAATAAACTCAAGGTAAATGATAACTGTATGATGCTAATTACATGGTGGAAAAGCTAAGGCACATCATTCTTAACTGCAATGCAAAATACAAATATAATTATTGCTCTTTTCATAGTTCCAATCTCAATAACAGACCAGGATAAATATACCAATTGAGAACTCAACAGTTGGATATACTTGTTTGTCTTCACTCCCAATATTTCAATTGTGACAGGTTATAAATATTACCGAAGCATAGGGTCTTTTGGTACCTTAAGACTGAATCAAGGAACAAAGACTGTAGAAGGAAATTAAAATTCTCAACACTACAAAATCTGAAGCACATCATGTATCAAAAGTCTAATATTCTGACGGAACAAACTACTGCACACAGATTTTAACTTACATGAATACTCCCTTTAGGTCTGTAAACTTAAAAAACTAACGTATTAGTGACTGAATCGCAAAGATGCCCAAAAACAATTACAAGTAATCAGGTTTTAAGCCTCGTGCAATATGTCCACATATAAGTTATATAATTTGGGGCACAGATCATGGTTCTGGTCTCTCATACTCACCTGGACCTACAGCTTAAGGCATAACCAAAAAAAAACTTGACTAGAGCACAAACTGAACTAGGAAACTGCAAATTGTCAAAGTTCCACTGTTAGCTTGTACGTATAAATGAGGAAACTGTCAAATGTCGTAGGTTAGCGCCAAATTGCAGCTTCAAACTGAAAGTGTTTCCATTGATCCGAAGATGAAAAACTATTAGCTAGCCACTACTGAAGTTTACAGTAGAGTGTTTTTATTTAAAGAAGTAAGAATGGCACAATATTTTTGCTAGTTCAAAGTAAAAGAGAACTTTTCTCCTGCGTAACTGAACAATTGAAAAACCATAAAGAAAATAAGATTACAAGCACAGGAATGGTTTTAGCTAAGTATTTGGTTACCTGTCATTGAGAAATGCAATGCTGAACCCGGTCATAAAAGCTGCAAGGATTGCAACCGGCTTCCAAAGGAACCCCATCCCTGCGTAAACCGATGGTAGCATGTCAATATCAGCCTATAAATAGGATTAAAAGAACACATATATCATTTTCCTTACCAAGGATGAACATGATCAAGATGAAATAGTTTGTCCTGTAGCTGCAGATAGAAAAATTAAGAAGTTAATTCTAGAACACAAATAAACCGCATGTCTGTAAAGCAAGTTGGCCAGTGCACTGAGCTAGACATATCACGACTACAAGAAAATAAAGAAGAAAATCTGTGTATCATGCTTTTCTTATAAATTCATGGGCCCCAGTACTAGATTTACACCTGTACAAAATGAAAGCTCCAAGCCTCTAAAACTGCAGTACACAATTTGTATGCACATACACACATTTCTCCACAAAGTGTGAATCTATGCAAATGAAAATCTGGAAGAACTGAGCTTATCCCCATCATTTCAACATATACTAATCCAGCGTACATAAGCCAGTAAACAAGCTGAGATTGCAGAGGTCAAGACAGGGGCTGCTCTGATAATCTGTATCACCAAACTATCAATTCATCAAAGTTTTAAAAGGACTAATCCACAGCCAAACACAGTATCCTCTTATGTAACTCTTTAATTGCAACCTACCTTGCCAGAACTCTAAAATATAATTCTTACTCCTATGAGCAGCATACATTTTTTAGCCATGGGAATAAAACAAGCGCTGAGATTGGACATATCCACTCAGTGGAATTTGCTAGTCACCTACAGGGGATCTGCACCTGATTTATCTACATTAGCAGTACAAACAACATGTCTGGCAGGCTGGAGATATCAAAGGAGCACAAGCTCGAGCATGCATACACCCTAATCTGCTCCATTAGCAAAAAGGAAAAACGCCTGATCCAGCACGAATTCTCTAGATGCCCGCAAAGTCTAGTCCAGGCAGCCAAGACCTGGCTCACCAAGACGAATCCCTGCCAAAACCTTCGAATTAAACACAGCACGCGAGCCCCGGACAAATCGTGGATGCGCGTGAGGCACGCAAAAGTATACCGGGCATCTAAACGGTGGGGGGGGGGGGGGGGGGGGGGGGGGGGGGCGGGGCGGTTAGGGGAGGAGGCGGATCGTACTAGTAGAGGTTGCACTTGAGGCGGCTGGTCCACTTGGAGTAGGAGCGGGGGACGGTGAAGCGGGAGAAGAACTCCGGCACGGGCCGCGGCGGCGTGGACCAGTCCACCTCCCGCAGCGCGTCCACCAGGTCCTCCGCCGTCACCGCGCTCCAGTCCATCTCCGGCGATCCCCGCCCCGCGGAACCCTAGGGAGCGTGCGACGGCGCGGGCGGGCGGGCGGAAAGGCGACGCTTCTAGACGGCTGGGCTCCGTGAGAGACGGGGCGGTGCGGTCCGGTCGTGCTCGTGCGGCGCTTCCTTCTGGGTTGGGGAATTGCGTAGTTGTTTGGGCTGCGTGGAGACGAGGGGATGCTTCTGCCGTTCGCGTGCGCCGCGGCCGCGTTCCGTTGTTCGCCTGTTCGCGTAGTTTGCTTGGGTTGGAGGGTGGCGTGCGCGTAGAAGAATGGGCGCCGCCGCTCCGCGTCCGCGGGTCGGTTGGGCCGAACATTGGGCCTATGCGCGACGCCGGATCGGCCTAGTAGTGTGGCGGGTTGTGGCCTTTGGGCTTTAATAAAGTGATTTTGGACTGGATTCCGCTGAACTCTTAGGTCAAGATGGATCGGCCCATGGCGGCGTTCCCTTCGCGCGAGATGTGTGCGATCGCAAAAGGGGATGCTTCTGCCGTTCGCGTGCGCCGCCTCTGTGCCGTTTCAGCGTTGTTACAGACTTCCCCTCCGTGAACAAACTTCACGGAAGATCCGGGAGCTCACAAAAATCTCGTGAACGGTCAATAGTGTTAGTGTATCCAAGGCCTGAACTGAAACTGAAACGATGCGTAAGCGTGCACGGTGACACTAACAGCCAGGTTTCCGGGGCGTGAACCCTGATCATTTCTCGTATCTGACTGAGTGCAGGTTTGGCGGCACGCGGCACCCTCGCTCGCTAGCCTCCGGCGGCGCCTACCTACCGCGCGGTAAAAGACCGCGGCTGGCCGCGCCGCGCGCCCGGCTCCGGCGCCCCGCTTCCCGCCAGCCCTCCACCAAGTGTTCCAATTCGAGTAACTCACGTCACCTCGTCTGTTGCGCCTTACTGTACTGTACGCCGGAAGCGCCAAAACGCCGCGGCGCGCCCCGCGTGGATCTCCCTCGGGCCTCGGTGCTATCGGGGCCGCGTGGTGCGTCCCACGAGACCTCGCGGATCAAACGGGCCACGTTGGTTGAGGAGCCGTGCGTCCCCGTCTCTCCAGTCGGATAGATAAACCCTTCTCGGGTGGCGGCGCCGCAGAGGATCCGCTGCAGGTTGCTGCGCTGGTGGCCTGGTGGTCGAGGATTTCTGCGCCCTCACCCATCCCACCACCACTTCAAAACCCGCTCCTCTCTCTCCCTCCTCCGCCCTCCTCGCGATTGCGGCGACAAGGCGGCGAGAGAGAGCTCTCTCCCTCCCCGGATAAGAGGGGGAGAAGTTGACAGAGAGAGGAGAGACGGAGGACCAGGAGCGGCGTCGAGCTAGAAGCGCCGCCGCCGGCCATGGCGACCGCGGACCGTACCCGGAGCTTCATGAAAGAGGTGAAACGCGTCATCATCAAGGTGAGTAACGAATCGTCCGATTGGCGCCGCCGGCTGACCTGTTAGATCTAAATCCTTTGTGGATTCGTGGGCGGTTTTTTCTTTTCGGTGCTGTTTGCATTGCGTTGTTTATGTTCTGCTGCATTCTTTAATCCTGTTCTTTTTTGGATCGTAGCGCGAATAATTCTGCAGTAATCGTGTTCGATTTTGGGTTCTCCTTGCCTGGATTAGTTACGAGGTAGGAGGGTTTTGTTTGGGTTTTAGATTTTGCTTCCTTCACTTGTACTTAAGTTAAGAGTGATTGAGCTGACGGGTTGATGGCGAAGGTGGTACGTATCGCGACGTTCGTTGACTCCTGTATTTAGGAGTCATTATAATCTTGTGTTAGTTTGTTATGATTTCTATCGGATGGGAAATGCGTGGAGAAGCCATCATATCTGAATTCCGATGCCCTCGCCAGTTCTTTGGTGCCTTTCATATGTGATATATACGTGTTGCTCGAATCCCCTGTGTATTTTCCTCTCTGTTTTTGTGGGGTAATATTGCGAGCTGGATTAGTCTACGGAATTGAAGGGAAATAAACATGCTGGTCTCTGGGAATTAAAAAAAGAAGCATTCTTTTGAGCCTAGATGGCTAGCACTAGTGTGCCGTCCCACCACAAAGTTGGCAGCTTTTGGCGAGTATCTATCGCTCTGAGGAATAAGGCTGGATCTCCTCCATATTTGGGTGATTACAACTGATTCTTACCTTTTGCATGGCAGGTGGGCACTGCAGTTGTCACCAGACATGATGGGCGATTAGCTTTGGGCAGGCTTGGAGCTCTGTGCGAGCAGGTAACAATTCTAATCTGAACTTTAAGAATGTTCTGACAAGCATTCAGAAGTCCGTGGAAGATTCTTAGCCAAATATTTGGATGTAGGTGAAGGAACTGAACACTCTTGGATACGAAGTGATTATGGTCACCTCAGGCGCTGTCGGCGTTGGGAGACAGAGGCTCAAGTACCGGAAGCTTGTCAATAGCAGCTTTGCTGATCTGCAAAAGCCACAAATGGAGCTGGATGGAAAGGCTTGTGCTGCTGTTGGTCAGAGTGGCCTCATGGCTCTTTATGATATGTTATTTACCCAAGTGTGTTTGTTAACTTGCCATAGAAATTCATTTACAAAATTATGTACCTTGCTCATCTGTTTCTAATGTCGAACTTGTGATGCAGCTTGATGTGTCCTCTTCTCAACTTCTAGTGACAGATAGTGATTTTGAGAATTCAAACTTCCGGGAGAGACTCCGCGAAACTGTTGAATCACTGTTAGATCTAAAAGTTGTACCAGTGTTTAATGAAAATGATGCTATCAGCACTCGAAAGGCTCCATATGAGGTGCGAGTTGTACCATTCAGTAATTCGTACATTTGGAGTTTTTTTCATTCTTTTATAAGTGTTATACTATGCTATTATTCATTTGGACCTTAATTAATGTCTGTTGAAAAAAAAGGTTTCTGTAAAAGCATTAAGAGTTTTAGCATTTTTACTGTGATGCTAACCATCAATTTCTTTTTGCAGGATTCATCTGGTATCTTTTGGGATAATGACAGTTTAGCAGGTCTGCTAGCAATTGAACTCAAAGCCGATCTTCTTGTTCTACTAAGTGACGTGGATGGCCTCTACAGTGGTCCACCGAGTGAACCCCAGTCAAAGATTATACATACCTACATTAAAGAGAAACATCACAATGAAATTACATTTGGAGACAAGTCGCGTGTAGGTAGAGGAGGAATGACAGCTAAAGTGAAAGCCGCTTTCGTGGCTTCAAACAGTGGCACACCTGTTGTTATTACCAGGTAATGAAACCATTTCCCGCTCTTTTATATGCTCCCATTTGATCTATGTGCATCAACTTTCCCTGCTACATGCAAAACATGTGTCAGGTGTTGATGGATGAAATGTTTTGCTTTCAGATAGTTTTAATAATGTTCAAACTATTCTGCCTCATTGTATATTTTTTATGTCCTACTATTTGACTCGTGTGCCACTTACATCTGAATTTTGAATATTTGAAAAGAACAATCACTTTTCACTAATTGGATGCCCCTCATATCTTACACTGCATCCTTGCTTGTGATGTTCAATGCTTCAGCGTATTTTGAATTTATTTTTGAATTAGCAAGCATTATCATAAAATTTTTATACCTATAAGGTTTTCTGTAGTTCAAAACCAAATAGTAAGCTTGTGAAAGTAGAGTTCATTTGTCCCTGGATAGAACCGAGTAAAGTGAATATGCTGCAAGTTATGTTGTCTCCACAAAATATGGTTCAGAGGTTTAACTTTGTTTTTATACTTGAAGTGGATTTGCGTCTCAGAGTATTGTTAGAGTTCTCCAAGGAGAGAAAATTGGTACTCTCTTTCATAAGGATGCAAGTTTGTGGGAACCATCCAAGGATGTTAGTGCTCGTGAGATGGCTGTTGCTGCAAGAGAATGTTCTAGGCATCTACAGGTATGCTATCCGTTATCTCAGCATAATGCCAACTATTTTCTTTTTATGAATTCATACTAATTCTGTGCACATGCGAAACAGAATTTGTCATCAGATGAGCGCAAGAAAATATTGTTGGATGTTGCAGATGCTCTAGAGGCAAATGAGGAATTGATTAGAACTGAGAATGAGGCAGATATAGTCACAGCACAAGATGCTGGATACGAGAAATCTTTGGTTGCTAGATTGACCCTGAAGCCAGGAAAGGTAGACACAGTATTTATTTCAGCACATACTACGACTGCAGTTAGATAGTAATTTCATGTTACTTGTGAACTTTTTTATTTGAATTTATGGCGCATTCTTTTTTTATGCTACATTTTGATCTGATTCAGCTTTGTTTCATCATTTTCAGATAGCAAGCCTTGCAAAATCCATCCGCACTCTTGCGAATTTGGAAGACCCTATCAACCAGATACTCAAAAGAACAGAGGTGGCTTCTTATACTAACTTTAAACTCTAAGAAAGAAGGCTGCCATTTTTTCAAAGTTATTAATATTGCACCTGCAAGTACTGTAACCAAAAGAGTGCAATTTCAGGTTGCCGAAAATTTAGTTCTGGAGAAAACATCTTGCCCTTTGGGTGTGCTCTTGATTGTTTTTGAGTCCCGGCCTGATGCCCTGGTCCAGGTATTTTCTTGTTATACTTTATTATAGTTACTTTTTCCTGATGTGCCTTATGCATGTTGTCATACTTAGTCATATTAGTAATATAGCTTTAAGCTTTGATACCATTTTGCAGATTGCATCGTTAGCAATTCGAAGTGGTAACGGCCTTCTCCTAAAAGGTGGAAAAGAGGCCATGAGATCAAACGCAATACTGCATAAGGTATTATGCTGTGTGCTTGTAGGATATAGTTAATATGGCATGTTTAGTTTTGTATACTACAGCATATTTTTCCTTGTAGGTTATAACTGATGCCCTTCCCGACAATGTTGGTAAAAAACTTATTGGCCTTGTTACATCTAGAGATGAGATCGCTGATTTACTAAAGGTGATTGTCTGATAATTTTAGAAAATAATGACTTTACAAATAAGACTGAACTCATAAGACACTGCTGTCATACCCTGTACAGCTTGATGATGTTATTGATCTTGTCATCCCAAGAGGTAGCAATAAGCTGGTTTCACAAATCAAGTCATCAACTAAGATCCCTGTTCTTGGCCATGCAGGTAAATATATCTCTAACATTATTTTTCGGTATAAACAATTAGCTAGAATGTTAAATTTTTCGGTTATTTGTATATTTTGTGTGCAGATGGTGTCTGTCATGTATACATTGACAAATCAGCTAACATGGAAATAGCAAAACGAATTGTGATGGATGCCAAAATTGATTATCCAGCAGCCTGCAATGCAATGGTATTTATCTATTTTGGTACAAACTATAGTATTTAATGCATTTCCTTTTCAACTTCAACTGCACATGAATTTCTTGTTGCATCTTTAATCCAAGAGAACCAAGTAAATAACCTTTATAGAAGAGTGTACTCAGACTTGAGCTAATCAGTTACTCTCTCTAAACTTCCTAGAATTTTGTCTTTTCTATTTTCAAAATAAATCTGTTCATTGCAGATAATCATAGATGTAAATGTCTTCCTTGAGTCATTGTCAAGGCGTTAACCTTTCCTCTCTTGAATTAACTTGTTATACAACCCTTTTTGATATTAATATGATGATTCCTTGTAAGCGAACCTTTTTTCTTAAAAACAAATTTACATGCAAAGTAAAAAAACATTTTGGTAGTTATGATATTTTCTTTAGCATAACTCATTTGATATTGCTACTCGTTTTTTCTAAAGTCAGGCACCACTATTTGTTTGAAGTAAATAACATATTTGCCTTTTTTCGGCAGGAAACATTACTTGTTCATAAAGATCTTATAAAGTCCCCAGGTCTTGATGACATACTGCTATCCCTAAAAACAGAAGGTTTGTTTTTCACTTTTTACTTGCTCAACCTACAGTAGATAACGGCTCTTGATACATTTATCCTGTCATTGTTGTTCAAAATTCTACTTTGTTGAGGAATGCTTTTGAATTTTTCCTGATATACTTCTATTGAACAAAAACTATAAGTTGATGGTGAGTACATGAAAAGAAGCATATTTGTGGAAAAGAAACAAAAACAGCACAATGCCTGAAGCTGCCCAATTAATGATATCCAACCCTTTAGCTGTTAGTGTTGTTTTTTACAGATACCTGGATCTCTTGTATCTTGATATTTTTTTGAAACTTTGGATACATCATGCTTTATTGAGCTCATGTAACCTTATTTTGCACTTCAAAGCATATGAAGTCGTGTAGGCCTGTCCAAGAAACTTGTGTATTGTTATGGAGTGGCTGTTTGTCCATTGCTTTCAATTTTTTGTTCCATTGTGCTTAGAATAAAAAATATAATGTACTGCAGGAGTTGTTATTTATGGAGGACCTGTTGCACATGAAGTATTGTCCATTCCAAAAGCAGATTCATTCCATCATGAGTATAGCTCTATGGCCTGCACAGTTGAATTTGTTGATGATGTACAATCAGCAATTGACCATATACATCGTTATGGAAGGTACGTTGAGCTGTTCTATGATCTCACTTCTTCATTGTTAAAATGTAATAAGCCTTAGATTCAGTTTAACTTTGTTTTATTTGATGTCTTCTCATTTCAGTGCGCATACAGATTGCATTGTCACCACAGATAGTAAAGTGGCAGAAACTTTTCTGCGTCAAGTTGATAGGTATGTTTAAACATCAGCACCCCTTCTCTTTTTATTCATTTTTACTTTTATTCAATTATTGTTAACATATGCTTTGTTTGTTCTATTACTGTATAGCAGTTTTTTCCTGAATTGATTGACGATTAGGTACCTAACATATGTTATGCTTTTCTTTTATTATTACAACAGTGCTGCTGTCTTTCACAATGCAAGTACAAGATTCTCTGATGGGGCTCGCTTTGGATTGGGTGCAGAGGTACTTCCTTTTTTTTTGCCATTTTTTGGTTATTGAAGTATGGGAATATTTTGAGTAGATTGACATCAGTAACTTTATATGTTGTTTTGGTTATAATTTACCGTTTGACTACACATTTGAACTCTGGATTGTCTTCAATAGGTTGGCATAAGCACAGGACGCATTCACGCTCGTGGACCAGTGGGTGTTGAAGGTCTCTTAACAACTCGTTGGTAAGTAACTTTTCATTCGACCTCTATCCTTCAATTATTCTTCGATTTGCTTATCTCCTCTATTGCCTATGAATAACCATGCAACCATGTGGCAACGTTAATCTGTAGGATCATGCGTGGGAGTGGGCAAGTGG
This sequence comes from Echinochloa phyllopogon, assembly GCA_033239725.1. Classification (NCBI taxonomy): domain Eukaryota; kingdom Viridiplantae; phylum Streptophyta; class Magnoliopsida; order Poales; family Poaceae; genus Echinochloa; species Echinochloa phyllopogon. The sequence goes on from BTCW01000012.1 coordinate 23,802,598, forward strand.
TGAATGGTGACAAGGATGTTGCGTACACCCATAAGAACCTTGCTTTGCAATGAGGTAAGTTATGATTGATTTGCTTGTAAATCTGTTGCATGTCATATTGCATGCTATTATAAACAGTAGGGGTTAGAAGTGAACTCATCCTATGCAACTCTGCAGGTTGGTTTTGAACTTGATAAGGATTCAGTATTTATCCAGTGGAGTCTGATGGCTTCATCAGACAACAAGCAGAGAATGGTGAGTCCAGTGGGGCTTGGGGACGGCGGATCAGTAGACACATTATTGCGGCATTTCGGTAGGTTATTCTATATGAAATTTAAGAGTGGAGACCCCGGCCTCCCCATTGTTAAAATAAAGTCGCTTAGGAGCTAGAGAGCGCACTATTGTACCGAAGCTATGCATTACCGGCATTGTTTTAATTGGTTTGTTTTGATCTGTAGAACCATACAATATGGTAATCCTTGCGTCGACTTGTTGTTTGATAGTATTGTTTGATATTTTGATCTCATGACATTGCCCTTGAGAGTTACTTCTACATCGCGAATCTTAGGGAATCTCGAGCTTACCCCAACTTTAAGAATTACGGAATACTTCATGGCCGCTATTTTTTAGGGCGGCCTTATTTGACTAGTTATCGTAGATGAGATTTAAGCGCAACCAGGTTTGACTAGCTACCCATGATGAGTTTTAAGCGCAACCAGGCTTAGGCCCTGTTTGATCCACCCCAACTAAAATTTAGCCAGCTAATTTATAATGGTTTATTTTAGCTAGCTAAAAAGTATTTGGATCATCAGCTAATAGAATCAATTGGACTATCCTAACCTTCATTAATTATGGACAAAATCATGTGACGGTGGAAAATTTCTATAAACATGTGTGGGTATTTTGGTCTTTAAACTCGTTTAGCTGCGTTTAGCTAGGCTCAACCAGCTAAAGAAATTGTGTATCTTTTGACATGCAACTAAAGTTTAGCTGAGTTTTAGCTGGGCCTGTTGGTATCCCTAGCAGTTAAACTTTAGCCGGTGGATCCAGGGCCTTACACTAGTCGCGGTAGATGTTAAGCTGTGGCGAATATGGAAATGAATAAAACTCAACCAAGATCGTTGTCCAAATAATCCGATTTTTATCGGTGTCTGAGTACACCGGCCTAATTTTATTATATCACCTTCACTGCTTTAAAATTAGGGCTGTTACATTCATTGCTTTAAAGTTAGGGATGTTACATATATAGACTTCTCCAATCGGCAATGATCAGCTGAATTTTAGTATATCCCGTTACTCACTGATCTTTATCCACGACCCGAGCACAAACAAACACCGCTACACAATCAGCACCCGGAAGTTTTCTTCAGGCATGCTTTGGTCAAATTCTACACCACGAGCAAGCTCAGTACACGCGGCGATGCATCACCGATCAATGATGCCACGATCAGCCGACTACGCGACCGGCGGCCAGTGCTTGGGGTCCTTGGACGTGTCGAGGGACGTCGGCGGTATCCACTGCCAGAACGCGGCCGGCGGCGGGTAGCTGGGGTAGGGGACAAACTTGCCGGCCTGGGCAAACGCCGCCGGGTGGAACGACGGTGCGGCGGCGGCAGGGTGCGGGACGAAGGGCGCTGGGGCGGCTACGGCGCTGACGCCCTTGAGCATCTGCTCCAGCCTCTCCCTCTCGGCCTTCAGCCTCGTCTTCTCGTCACGCAGCTCGGACTTCTCAGCCTGCAGTCACACATGAACCATGAAATCTCTGAACTTATGATATGCTTCAGAATTCGTTGCAGGAGCTGTCGGTCAATACACTCATCATATTTCACAAGTTCAGAGTTCGTTGGAATGGCACCCAGGAGTTGTGGGTCAATACCTTGAGGCTCTTGATGGAGTCCTGGAGGGATTCATTTGATTGCTTGAGCTTCTGGGCCTCAGCACGCAGCTGGCCCAGGAGACGGGCAGCGTCGCTTAGAATGGCGACTTTGTCAGCCTTTGGCGGCTTCCCGGGCTCCAAGATGGCACAGAGCTCGCTGAACCTGGAGTAGTACATCAAAGGAGTCGTGTTAAGTGCTGTACATGTCTACGTTGTGGGAGGTTCATATTGGGCACTGAAAGTCTGAACTCTGAGACGCACCTTTCGTTGAGCCTGTCTCGCCGGAGCTTTTCACGGCAAGCCTTGGTGCCGGGTGCGGCGCTGGACTCCGGGCGGGATCTGCAAAGAAGAAAGTGAAACAAGAAACCCCGTCAAATTATGCTCATGGACTTGAGGGCAACAGAATTGGTACTAAAGTTTGTAATAGCTCGCAGCGACTGCGATGTGGACACTTTCCACTTTCTGGCAACATTGTGCTAGTTCTAACTCTGACTGGGACTAGTGAAATTGACCCAAGATCATGGATCGGCACATGGCATAGCTCCCAAAATGGAGTCTAATTATGAGACAGCAAATTTGGTAGATGTGGCTGCAATTAATACTGCGTATTTTCCGCAACATCATAACCTGAAAACGCGTAATCCGCTAGAACGATAAGCTCTACAGCTAGAACAGACTGCCGATTCCTCAACTACCACTAGTCCTACCTTCCTTCTCAACAAGATCGGAGAACTGCTAATTAAATACCAGTAAGTGGTAACAAACAAGCAACACCCCAAACTAGCCGTGAATCATTATGTCAGGGCAAGCTCCATGTCTCGCAAAAATCACCCAGCCCAACTACAGAAGTTAAGATCAGCTGGAACGAAGAAGGTAAAAAGATTACCTCTTCTTGGCGCCGGCGTTGTCCTGGACGCCGTCCTCCTTCCTGGTAGCATCGAACCCCAGCATCACGCTGCAAATCAAACCAATCAGGCACCAGCACCACCAACAGTTAGCCAAGCCAACAACCAATCACGAACCCGCAGAAGCATCAAAGCTCCCTGGTTCCTCACCTGGAGACGGCCGGGTCATCGACCATGTAGATGAACTCGGAGCCCTGGATCTCCTCCCCCACCAGCCCGTAGTCGAGCAGCCACCCGCCGGCCTGCCCCCCGCAGCTCATCGCGGCCCGTCGCGCGCGCACCGGGTCACCGGCAAGATCTTTGGGAGCAGAGCGGGGCGCGGGGCGAGCACGAGCCCGGGGAGGGAGAGAGCCTTTGTGCCTTGCTCGCTTGCCGTGTGCAGGGGGTGGTGGATCGCGTGCCGCGCGTGCTTGCCTCTGCGCTTGCGCCTGCCTCCGCCTCCCCTTTTGCCTTTTGGCGCGTCTAATAAACAACACGCAACATGGGCGAGGGGGTGGCTTTTCGCGAATAGAATACGGGGCTGGGTGCGGATGGGGGGCCGCGTCGCGTGGCTTGCTCGGCCCTGGGGGGCCCCGCGGGCGGATGGTTCCGACGGAATCGCTAGTTTAATCGCCCGGGTGCGTGTCGCGCTGGTCGCTTCAGAAAAATGGGCTGGGATTCGGTGGGGGGCTTGGCTTGGCGCGGGCGTCTCTCCGCAGCGGGGAGCCGTGTGGAGCTGAGCCGGGTCGCGTGGGCGTGCCCGCGTCGCACGGCACGGGGGACCGACCGGACGGGTCCGTTTCGGAGCCGCGGCGTCCCGAGTGGCCGCGGGGTCGAGATTCGGAGGCCCCGTCCCCGTCCCCGTCTCCGTCGGTTGAGCTTTGCTTTGGTTTGCTTTCAGCGGCGCGGCGGTGGTAGTAAAGTAACCTAACCACGGCGATAAAGCCATGATGAAGGGGGGCCGTTACGGTGATGCACATGCACGAGGAGTACAGTAGAGTCAAAGATACCCGGCAGACGGCACTGCAGTGCGGATGCTGCTGGGCTAATAGGCTAGTGTAGCCGCTGCCTTTTCACGTATAGATCGTGTCACCGTGAGCGCTAGTGCGCCACGATTGCGCAGTCGCTCTCCTGCTACAGGGCCTGACGGACCTGTGGCGTTTGGTGTACAGTTAGGTCTCCTTTCAATACGCAATGAAGATATGGAGCTGCAATGCAAAGACGTGCACAGCACACGGCCAAACTATGCAAAGAGATAAGCAGCGATTCTGTAAGACAGTAGCTTTTTCCTTGAAACCATATAAAAAATGAATTATATGATTGGTACTTCTCGTAAAGTACACCGTGGATCCTGAAGTTAAAAAAAATTCTATCGTTGAAGTCATAGGTGTTTTTTTTTCTACACAACATTTTCTCCTTTTTCCTACAAAAAAAATCTTTTCCTCTCTTTTTTTCTCTGCGGAACACATCTTTGCTTCTACATATAAGGAAATTGTGCTCTTGGATTCGGTTTCGGTGAGAATCGTCATCAATTACCTGAGCTGATAAGGATTTTGCCATTTTGGTATGCTCTTTTTTTCGAACAATATTTTGGTATGCTCTCGAGGGGTTCTTTCCCTACGAAGAGCATCAGTAGATGAGAACGTCTCCTATGCTCCCGGCCTCCCGCCCCTTCCCATGCTCTCATGATAACATTTCCAAAATACCATGAGAATGTAGGCGAAAAAATCAACCAAAAATATGAATGAGTGGATCATGCAAAGATTCATGCTCATGCAAAATTTGGGGACGAAAACAATTTTGTTTAAAGAGAAGAAAAAAAGAGAATTCAGCATGTCAATAGGTGCGGGTTCTGGATCTACAAAAATAGTGCACCCGGCCCAATAAATATGGTGGTTTTATCTTCTTTTTTCCTGCATAAAATTGTTTTCATATACTCAAATTTTGCTTGATCATTCATCTTTGTATCATATACCAATTTATATTTTTGTTTGATGTTTTCATGCACATTTAGTAGGAGTATGGGAGCACTGAGGAGTGGGAGCAGGGCCGCAGGGGATATGTTCTCAAGTATCAGCTTATGGGAAATAGTATGCACTCCACGCGGACCACACCTTATTTATTTTTATTTTTATTTCTTTTTACCAAGAATAATGAACACGCGCCTATGCAAGCATATATGTGTACATTATCTTTACGAGTATCCCTATCTCCGCAGACATCTCATTGTCAACGGGTATATCGCTTAACACGAAAAAGAATTACTTAGTAACCTTAAATGCAAGCAGTTCAGGTGGGTCAAAGACTTGAACGCATGTAGTTTGCTTCTCTCATGATTTTTTGTTTAATGTGGCACAACCAAATACCTTTTAAAATTAATCTTTAATTTGTTTTTGTATACATGTTATCTTCTCGCATGAACGTGTGTTATTCATACCGATATTTTTTTTCATTTCTACATCCCAAATATTTCAGGCACAAAAAATACACCAGTATGAACAGCTTTTCTTTTGTTTTTTCTATTTCATCTTGCATTGTTTGTTCTTCAATAATTTGTCATGGCCAATGAGCATCGCTGGAACATATAGCAAGTGGACACCACTATTTGCTAGATAATGCAGCATCAAAATATGTGCCGCAGGCGTTCCTCTTGCAAAGGTAACAGAGAGCGTGGCCACGGTTTATCACTTGTCTTAGGCTTTATTCGGTTCCCTCGGATTTATTTCAGGTGGAATAATATGTAAAAAATATTTATAATTGAACAACAAGAGACTGGGATTCGTTCCGAGTCAGGAACGAAAAAGGCTCATAATATGCACAACAAGAGACGAAGAATCAATCCATAAGTCGAGAGGTATGAAATTAATCCCGGACTCTTATTGTATATATTATAAGACTTTTTTATTCCCGACCCGGAATGAATCCCGATCTTTTATTGTATCTATTATAAATATCTTCTGGTGTCTATCATTCCACTTATAATAAATCCGAGAGAACCAACAAGGTGTTAGTCTCTTCTACGAGGAAAGCAACTCCAATGACGACATCGGAGGCTCATAGTGACTCCATGGTTGATACATGAATCGGCGTGGATGATGGGCGACCTCTTTTCCAAACCTAGCACGTCTGGTACGGTGCGTGTGTACGTGATGGTGACTGATTCATACTAACAACCAAGGAATTAATAATATTTTTCTACTCTCTATAAAAAAAATCTCAAAACACTGAAGGTGTATGGACAAACCAAAGATCCTTAAACATAATAATGGTATATCATGTGTACTATGAGTAGTATGGAAACTGTACATATATATCAAAATCAGCAATTCAGAGATCATGAAAACTTACCGCTCCTTGTCTATTAATATGCGCACGGCAAAACTTTTGTCGCTTGCTCAAAGAAAATGAAAACCTAGCCACAAATTATTATAGACGTACGTTTTAATAACTTGCAAGGATAACATATCCAGGAGAGACAATTTTCTATAGCCACACCATTGGTGGTTTTGACAGGATATTTTCCCAAGCAAAGACAGAAATATGTCCATACGTATCTAGTCTAACCAGTACGTGTGACTGTGACGAGCTTTGTTTCTCCACCAAACGCCTCCCAAGAAACGCTAACAATTCATTTCTTTACTAGGCCCGTGGCTGGAGCACGCAAGCAAGCCGCAAAGCCCCCCGACTTGGATTAACATAATCCTTTCGCTTGGCTTCCAGAATCCAATTAATAATAAGCTAATGGGCAGCGCTAGGCGCCCATCAAGCGGCGTGACCGCGTGTCTTCCACAGTCTTCGTGACCTTTTGGGGACGGGGAAAGGCCATTCATTCCCTACCCCGGCCAACTTGTTGAGGCTCGTGAGAGGGACGGATCAGATATATAGAGTTAGAGTGCTAGGAGAATATATTTTTTATTTATCCATCGTTTTTGCCGAACCATGATTGGCTAGAGGGATATGGAGCTACGGTTTTTATAATTGACTTGTGCGAGTGGCCACATTGGGAGGCTGCTGTCTTCCCGACGATGCCACTGGGTGATGGAGGATGGCCCGTCAAATGATGCGAAGATTCTCCCTGCTACTACTAATCTACTATGGTCCATGCCGATTCTCTAATCCTTTTCCACGAAAAAAAAGATGTTCCGTCATGACGCCGTAGGATGACGTTGGTAATGCGAGCCTGTGACATGCGAAGCCCGTGAGAGTTTCTTGGCAAGGAGCGAGAGAGCGAGCTCGGGGAAATTTCTTGCACGACATTTCCCTGCTACAGGAGAGACACGGGTGCAGTGTAGTGTACGCCTTCCCTCCGGGGCGCCGGCGGTATGCGCCTGATCTGATACTCTGATGCGGACGGGGCGCGTGGAGGCGAGACGCCATGGCGGCCGGCCGAACCATCGCCGGCGATCGAGGCGGCACCGTGCCACGCCCGATCAAAACTGTGAAAGGCTCCGGCAGTTTGGGCTAGCGTGCGGGTGAGGCCCGGTTGCAGCGAAACGGCGAGCGGGCGGGTAGGCCATGATGGTTCCAGTGTGGGCTGCGTGGTTCTTGTGGTTCTAGTGTGGGCTGCGTGGTGGATGCGGACGAGAGAGAGAGGGTGCGTGTGGACCGCGTCAGCGTCCCGTGTTGGGCTTCGGCCTATAGTTTCTGCGATCAGGCGTGGGCCGGTGATATCATGTCTCTTTGCTGGATCAAAAGTGGGCCGTCGAAGGTGCTCTGGATTGGGGGGCGTCCAAAGCTCTTCAGGGCAATATAATCCAATTCATTCATTCTTTTTCTTCAACGGAGGCCTAGGATATGGGTAACCGGTTTATTCGTTTCTCTACTACTAATAATTAAATTCTGGAAACCGCGTTCGCACCCTCCATCGCTCCACCAATCCCCCCTCCGCTTATGATCCTTCTGACCGTCGAAATCCGATCCGATGGCCTGAGATCCTCTCTGTTCGCCCCGCGTCGGTCCTCCCGCGCTCTACCCCGAAGCCCCGCAGCGTCGGACCCTAGGCCTCCTCCGCCAAACCCCCGCATCGTCCGCGCCGCCCCTCCCTTTACCTCTCTCTCCGCGCCCGCCTCCCTGCTCCCTCCGCGCCGCCCCTGCTCCGCTGGCTCCCACCCACACCGCCCCCTCCACCGGCTCGCACCCGCGCCGTCCTCTCCACCGCCGGCCCTCCCTCTACCTCTTCTTCCGCGCGCGCCTCCCTGAGCAAGGCGGCGGCGACGAGGGTTTTGCTGCTCCCATACTGAGCGCAGCGGCGACGCGTCCGCAGCTCGTGGCCGTCCCGGATTGAGGAGGAGGAGGTGGTGGCGCCTGTGGTGGCTGTGGCGGCGGCGTGAGCGGTAGCGCCATGAGGGGCGGCGGCGGGAGGAAGCCCTACGCGGCGCCGGACGGGGCGGATGCGGCGATGATCCCGGCCGCCTCCAGGAAGATGGTGCAGAGCCTCAAGGACCTACGCGAGGATGCGGCGCCGAGATCGTCGGATCCGTCGGTAAGTGCTTCTCCGGATTTAGCTGCGTGAATCGCAGCGTGTCACTTCGTTAATACTTTGTTCGTATTGTTCAGAAAACTAAGGTTTTGTGTAATTTTTGTCATCTGCCTGCTGATTCGTGCTCATCTATGGTTTTCTGTTTCTGAATTGAGGCTTGATGTTGTTGTAGATCAGTAGATGAGGTGAGTGCTCAGGTTTGTTAATTGAGTTCAAGGGTTTAGGGTAGACGAGATGGTAATGACAGACTAGATGTTTCTGAATATATCTGTTTATTTAACATCATACTGTATTACTTCTTTTAATTAAAATTAACCTTGGCTATTTTTATTGCTCTCCCTTCCTTTTCTTTTAGAACGCATTGACTCAAGTCAATTGGCAAGAGTAGAACCTTCAGTATCATCACTTGTTGCTACGCCTTCTACTAGCAAATGAGTGCCAATGAAAAGACCTGACCATGGAGGCTCATCATTTCAAGCAAAGGCCAAACTTGCGGTGGAACCACTTCAATGTCAACTACCGAGAGGCATCAACCTTCCCCTAAGGCTTCAGGCAAGGAGCTGTTCAAGGCAGAATTTCTTTTTGTCAAAGATGAGCTCTTCAAGGACACCACCATCTGGCATATTTCATCATGTGTGGCTTATGATGGTGGAAGGAATCTATTCACTTCTGCTGAACTGCTGGAAGGTTGTTCTGTCTGAAAGTTGGTTCCAAGACTACATTGTATCGGTAGATTTGAAGAAGCAGGTGCCATTAAGTTACCCTGTGACTAGAGAGGTCTTGCAGGGTCTTCATGTCATTGTGCGTGAGGCCTCTAGATGGCGCAAGACTATCATTGCTATAGGATCTTACTGACCAAATAGCAGTCTAGACTCTAGACCTTGGCCAGGGTGTTGTAGCTTTGAAAGGAGCCCAACAGAGACACTTAAACATGCAGGCAAGGGTTGATCCTATGTCTTGACTATTCAGTCATGCCATTTTACAATTCTGGGTCAGTGAAGATCTTGTTGAGAAGGTAGTGGGACACCATTATAGGACCACTACTCTAAACAAGCGTCAACTGGAAAACTTGGAGTGTGAAATTAAAGGCCGACGTGTGACTGTGATTCACCGGAGGACTAATGAGAAGTACAGTGTGCAAGGTTTGACACCCTCGCCTGCTTGCCAGATGACCTTTGTGGATGCTAAAACCGGACAAATAAAGAGGCTTGTCGACTATTATGCTTAGAAACATTGCAAGGTCATTGAGTATCAGATGCTTCCTTGCTTGGATTTGAGCAAGAGATGGACAAAGCAAATCATGTGCCAATTGAGCTTTGCACTCTTCTTGAATGACAGTTTTTTCTGAAGGCAAACTTGGACAAGAATTCTGACATAACACTAAAAGGGGAGGCCCTTATTCCTCCGTTTGTTTAAGCAGAGGAAGGAGATTCTGGATTCAGTTAATGCTAGAGATGGACCTTGCAGGTAAGTAGGTAACTCTTTTTATTCCCTTGAATACTCCGGTCTGTTCTTGTGTCAACCTAAAAAACTTGAGGTACTGCTATGCTTTACTGTCACTAAAATTGTAGCCAATGTAATTGAATTTGTTAACTTAGGGTTGTTCTTTTTCTGCATAAATGATTGAAAAGGTAAGATATTTACCTTGATCACATAGAAGGTTGAGTACTGAATTTTCTTGCTGAATTCTATGCTTTCCTTCCGCTTCAAAGTTCAGACTAGGAAGAGCAGTCTTTCTTATTTGTTCCTAATTCGATCTAACAAACTGTCAAATGCGGGGCTCAAGTTTTTCCTAATAATACAATCTTCTGCCATAATCTCCAAAAATTGTTCCTATTTGTTCCTGTCACAAAATTCCGCTTTCCGTGTTTTGGAGCTGAAATATGGGGTTTAAGTTTCAGATCAGCATTTTTGACATAAAAGTGCAGCATTTATTTTCACATGGTTCCTGGATCTTGAAGGAAATGGAACCTACTGGTCGCTATGGAGTATTGGGATTGTTGTCTTAAATACCCAAGTTGGAGTAGTAAATATGCTAGCAATCCTTCCAATTATAGGAGTATAAAACTAGCAAACTTGATTCAAATTTTAAAAAATAGTTTGATATATAGGTAAAGTAGAAAAAAATAATATCTCCTGTATGGATCAAAGTTCTTTTCTTTGGATCGGATATGGCTTATTTGGAATTTTTGGGCTTGCAATTCATCAGCTTGGCCCCAACTGTTTGCTTTCCAATCTGTGTGAGTCAGGGGCTACAGGTTTGTGGAGCTCGATTCTTTCATGAGCTTGTGGTCTAATCTGCTCAGTGCTGTAGCAGCAGATTGGCTTTTCTGCTCTGTACAGGTCGGCTTGATTTCTATGCTGATACAACATGATATTTTGTCTATTTCTTATTTCTTTCACAAGCGTTGGTAATCTTATCTCGGCTGGTCAGCGGCAACGTTTCATTTTCAGATCAGTGGCTGCATCTCATGCTCCTCTCTATGTTTCAGCTCGTGCAGGTAAGTAACAGGAACAACGATTGTCTGGGCATCAGGCACGCAGCAGGCCGACATAGCTCAGTTCAACCTTGCAGCGTCAGGCTATTCTACCGTCCTTCAGCAGCAATAGAAGGTGACCACTGACCATCTCTTGAGTTAGATTTGCAACAACAGAACATTGTGTCCTTGTGAATGTAAAAACAAGACTAATGATTAGGCCATAATTGCTGGTTGTATTAGTTAATTAGTTAGCACCGGACAGACCATGCCCAATCCTGCAGTACGCAGACGACACACTGGTTGTTTTTTTACTGATGATGGGAGCGTTACTGTGTTCGTTTGTAGTTGTCTAAACTATGTGATTACTATCGTCTCATAATATGCTCATGAATCAGATATTTGTGATTGTTATAACAATAATTCATTCTCTATATGCCAATGCAGTGAAGAATGCTAGCTTAATATATGTCATTGACTGATTACCAATTGCTATAAGCACTAGGCAGTTAATTAAAGCAATGGAGTATGACTCTCTGCATCCATGGGGATGTACTATATATCCTGAGAGGGGTAGATGCACTCCTTCAATGTTAAATAACACCATTCTTGTTTCCTGATTTTGTTTTTCTGAGGAACCTGTTCAGTTACGACGGCTATGCATTTTGTTGTCAATAATATTATTTATTGCTTATTCATATGGCTTATGTACGAAATTACAAACCATCTGGCCATCTATATTTTTTTTATTTTCTCCCTTGTAACCTCTTGTGATAACCTCTGTTGAAGCACTAATTGTACTACCTCCCACTCATCACCAGTCTGAAAATGAACCCGATCAAACTTTACATCCGACTGGCCTTAATTACTCCTTAAACATGTAGATTTAAGTGTCAAATTTTCTATTTGTTTCTTCAAGTATTCCATATTTTATCCGTTTCTGTTTAACAGCTGAGATTGTAATGTTTGATGGTCAAATTGCGGTACAAGGTGATCCAAGTCCTGCAGTTTTATGTCACTAGAGAAGAAGTGGAGAATGAGCTTATTTTGGCACAAGTTCTTCTGGGATTCTCTGATGTTGTTGAGCAACTTCTCAAGTAATTCTCTCTCAATTAAAATTTATCTTTTCAACCACTATTTTTTCTGTTACACGATCTTATGTTAATGTTGATTGCATATGAATTTGTTTCCAATCTCGGTGGTTTCAGAAACATGACCGACAAAAGAACAACACTTGAGAATCTGAACCTGATCCTGCTATGTCTTGATGAAATTGTTGATGGAAGGTGAAACTTTATCTTACTATGTGATATTAAGGGTTCTTTTCTTGTTCCTATGATTTTTGGAGTGAGGCATTGCTCTGAAATCACATGACCTGATCCCGTGTGCTCGAGTTTTGGAGTGAGCCATGCAAATAGACTTCTATTAGGCCTCTATTCTATTTTGTAAATGGTTGCACTCACTGGATAAAAGGTTTAGTAGTGTGGTGTTTTGTACTCCACCCATGCATCTAACAGTGTGGCGCAATTTGATAAGTGAAACAATGACTTTGTCCAGCTAACAACATTAATGAGATAAATATTCTTTTCCCATTGTTTGTTTGGAACAGAACAAAAATGGGTTTCCACATGTGGGAATAGTATATATTTGATTTTGAGGAGTGAGGTCTTGAATCCATGACTGTAGCTACCACAATCTTGTGCAGATAAGTTTAGCTATTGTACTGATAAAAGATGCGAGTTCATTTACAAACAGTACACTGCATCCAAAAGAGCTTTGTTTACCACTGATTGTCTTGTACATGCAGTTCTATGATAAATGATGCCCTTTTTCTGTGCTAACTGATAAATACTAACACCTTAGCTCAGCTATCTCTATATAAATGCAGTTTTCTTTTGTTTTGGATGAAATCCATAACATTACCTAGATGGATGCATATGATAGCATTACTGAGGCGCATTCAGACTTTTAGAGTTAACAATAACCAATTATGCAACTGCTTTTGGTATTCCAATACTTCTCTGGCTTATTTAGGTGGTTTAGTTCACCTGAAGGGTGTATGTCCTGTTGGAGTCACTGAGCCATTGAGGTGTGACAAAATGTGGATAATGTATATAATTGTATGAGATTCTCACAAGATTAGGATGTACGTTTAAAAATAGGCTCATATGGTGGAATATACGTAATTCATATTCACAATGGGTGTTGCAGTCTGAGATACCCTCCGTTGCAGTAGTCATGAGAGTAATATATGGGTCACTTTATCTGCACAGCAAGGAACATGGGCATTGCATCTCATACTTGGCAAATTGAAGGTATCATCTAAAGTGTGGTTCTCATTCTCATAAAATGCGAGACACTGGCAAGGGAAATTTGCTTACTGTAATAATTTTTTTGGTATTTATTAGGGCAGGCTAGAGTCAGTACTGAACGTGAGAGTCTGAAGAAGTGAAGAGGATATCAGTGTTCAGATATAGTGAGGCTGCAATGACTTCTATTATTAGCAGCATTCAGTAACATTTTGAGTACCATACCGTAATTTTATTTGAAGTGATATTGATATTCTTTGATGTACTCTAGGCTGCCACTTCCGGTCAAATCACAACAATTCAGTTTTAATTTTTTACTATGTCCAGATGATAATTCTTTACTAAACCGAGAGCTTAAAACAATTCAATTTGTAATTGATGTCTTGGCACACAAAGAAATTATCGTAAACTACTTCTTGACAACGTGAAAACATATCTTAGTCAAATCACAGGGGAAAAATATGTTAGAAACTAACTATAGCTCTGATGAAACTGGAGGCTCATGGCAGAAACTAGGGGCTCATGACAGAAAATTAATAAGATTGGTCATGGCTGCTCATTTTTGTTAGGATTAAACTATCCATTCTACAACACATGGAGGCGCATAAAGTCAGATAGTGTTTATGTGGCTAACCTGCTTGAGAATGACGCCATCATTGTCAGCATGGTGAATGAAGGTGACAACCTAATACGGATTCATGAATATCCGTAAAGTACAATCTTTGGTCTATGATATATCTATGCGCACACCCACATGGTTTCGTTCAGCTGTTCCATCAAATCTTAGATAGATCTTAGGACTTTATTGATTTACAATTTCAATAACAGTATCATTAGTACATGTATTAGATGTGCCATAAAAGTGTAATCTGGTCTATTTATATGGAATTTATGGAAAATACATTTTGATATTTAGTGGCACCGCTACCGTTCAATTAATAACTTGCATTGTATATAAATTAATAGAGTCATAGCATATGCAGCAGAATCAACTACGGTTTTGTAGCCCATCATCCATACCTTTGTGAAAAACAAAAGTACTCGCTTTCATGGACTTCGGAGCGACCCTACGACCGTCAAAATTGAATTTTTCGTGTGATCTATTTATCTTTGCTCCATGTATCGTACCCGTAGCATTACCTAGTCTTTAAAAAAAGAAAATAATTTAAAACAAAAATATATCTAGATAATTGAAATTTGCTCTTTATTTTTTAGTTGTAAACTGATTCTTTGAATATGATATGAGTCTTAAAATTATCTAAAGACACCATCATGTCATTCTATGTCTTTAACAAATGACTTGGGCTTCTGATTACTTGGCCTTCTGTCATCCTATGTCTTTAACCAAGTAACGATGTAGTTGAAGACAGCTAGTTAACCATAACCAAGGGCTTCTAAGTTAGGCTTGGCGATGGATATACTTCAATTCAGTTTACGGGATATACTTCAATTCAGTTTACTTGGTTGCTTTGGTATGTCCAAAATAGTATGAGTTAACCTATTGATAAATTTAAAAAATCAAAATAATACTAATAAGCTGAATAACATTTATGGGTCTTAAAATTATCTAAAGACAACATCATGTCATCCTATGTCTTTAACAAATGACTTGGGCTCCTGTGATCCTATGTCTTTAACCAAGTAACGATGTAGTTGAAGACAACCAGTCAACCATAAGCAAGGGCTTCTGAGTTAGGCTTGGTCGATGGATATACTTAAATTCAGTTTACTTGGTTACTTTGGTATGTCTGAAATAGTATGAGTTAACCTGTTGATAGATTTTAAAAATCAAAATAATACCAATAAGCTGAAAACCGTTTAGAATTCAACTAGCTTGGTTGGGTTTAGGACCGCAGCTAGCCAACACTGGGGATGCTGGCTTAGGATCCCCTTAACTAAAATTTAGTCCCGTCACATCGAACGTAAATATGTTAATTATAAGTATTAAATATAGGTTAATTAAAAACATATTTTTATATAAATAAGGACTAATTCACGAGACGAATCTATTAAATCTAATTAATCTATGATTTGACAATGCAGTGCTACAATACATGTCCTAATTATGAGTTAATTAGGTTTGATGGGTTCATCTCATGAATTAGCCATAACTTATACATTTAGTTTTGTAATTAATTTATATTTAATAGTTCTAATTAGTATCAATCTAACGGACTAAAGTTTGGTCCCTTGAAACCAAACATATCCTTAGATATGAGCAAAATAAGTCTTGAAACCAAACATATCCTTAGATATGAGCAAAATAAGTCTTGGCAGGCGGGGCCTTGGCGCTGATTTTGTTGGCCAACAAATATCTAAGACTGGCTTAAACAATAAATGAGTAAAGTGCATTCACCATACATGAAGTTGCATCATTGTTTCACTTTGATCCAATAAGTTGCAAGCATTGCACCCACCATACACAAAGTTGCTATTGTGTGCATATACGGTCCATTGTATAACAGTAGTACGTATTTCGTGGACGTAGCATGCTAGTGAGGACTTGGGAGGATCTAATCGCTTGCTGAAAGAACGGGAAGGGCTAAAACAAAAAAATTAGAGAGCAGAACACGCTCGCATCTAAAACACAAAATTGGAGAGTAGAACACATTTGCAATACGCTTGCATCATGGAACACCTATAACATAAGTTCAATTGTCGTAATGCTGAAATTATTGTGTGAACATATGCTAAGTAGAGTGCCATGTCATTTTGACGGGACCGAAACATACATCATCCCATCTGAAAGAAAGTGACATCATCTAAACTTAAAGAAATTAAGAGGAAATATGCAATAATATCATATAATCTAGGTCACTACAAGCATAATTCTAGAACAAAATGACATCAAGCCTTACAACCAAATTTAGTACTTTCCAAATATGTGGTTCTCTACTTAAGCAATCATGCTTGAGATTGTTGCTGACTCATGTTATCTATTGGGGCATCTTTGGACATGTCAACCTCCTCTACGGCTGGAATTTGGGCTAGCCCCCTTGTTATCCTCGCCGTTTGGATATTCCTCTCTTCTATTTCATTTCTTCTAGCCCTTCTTGTACCACGTGTTGTAGTGCTCTGTCCCATGTCATCTATTGTAGCCCTTGATCGACCACGCCCTCTAGTTCCCTTTGCCCTCCCACCTATTTCCTCTATTGTTGCTCTTGTTCCATGAACTCCTCTAGTGCCTCTTGGTCTCCTTGTCCTGTCTCTTGTCATTGCGGTTGTGACCCTTGGAGGTGGGAGATCAGCCCTATGTTCTTCCACAAAGACGGACTCTAGAAGTGGTCCTGGGGGTTGCCTGTTTCTATTTTCCTCAAATGGATATTGCAAGTAATAGTTAACACAATATCAATAAGGAGTATGGTAACTAGTTGGTAAATAAATTACAACTTAAGTGTGTAAGAGATGCACCTCATGTAACATGTTGAATATCATACTTCCATTTGTTTGGCTAGGATCCATGTTGGGATTTACCTCTTCGGAATATATGACCTACAATTATAGGAAATTGAATGAGTTTGAACATGGCAAAATACAAGATTTAAGCACATCTATAACATCTATGGAACATGGAAAGGAATCCACTTCCCAAACCTACCCCTACCGTCCCAAATATATGTCCAATCCAAATGTCAGTCTTCCACGTCAGCACACGATGTGGCTAAAAATTTTGTTACCGTATCTTGGACCGTATATCATTGTATTCAGCACCTTAGTGTATGATATTGCAACGTTTACAATTTGTTGGACTAAAATGAAACAATGATGCAACTTCATGCACCGTGGATGCACTTTACTCACGATAAATCATTTTCTTTCACACGGGGGTGATAGAGTTAAATGAGTGGGCTCCCGAGACTTGGGGCTGATAGAGTTAAACGAGTGGGCTCCCGAGCTGATTATACCTTTTCCTGCTTTATTTCAACGACTGATCTCGAATCCTTCTGCCGCTCCGCGTCCATCAATTTGATGTTGCAGACGTGACCATACATTTCACGTTTTTCTAACACTTCTTATTAGGCGCAACGATAGCTTTGTTTCTTGTTAGATTATCACGTGGAAAATTCCCCCAAAAGCAATTCAGACGGGAGAAGCACCCGTCTGTCCGAAAAAAAATGAGACACTGGAAGAGGACCCGGGCCCGGCAACAGATATTCGCCGTGTCACGTGTGCCGCATATATATTGCAGCAAAGGCACCATCCTCATAATAAGATATATTGCGTGGACATCGTGGACAAAGATTAGCCAAGGATTAAGGGGACCTACCCTCCCAAGCTCCTCGCCACTTGCATCGCTGATTCGCTGTATTGGCCCAAGAAAACCGTTAAGCAGCCATCCCAGAGAAACAAGAAGCGAGCGGTGCGATTTGTTTAGGTTGCCTGACCTAGCGAGAGAAGCCGAGAACCCAACAAACTGAACAATTTCTTTACAGGAAAAGGCTATATGAGGTCCCGATGACTACTCGTTTGTTTATCCATCCTCTATGCGTCCTCTATGCAACAGGCAGCGGCGGCAGGGCTAGCAGCTGCAGACAGAAGCCTACTCCAGGGCAGGGCAAGGGGTGCCGTGAGGGGATGCAAAAGCCATCCAATCCACACCCAGCGCTTATTACTTGCATGCACTCCAGTTCCGGCTCAGAGCGCCCTGTGCCGTGCCTGCCACCCGCATTTCCCAAGGAAAGCAATTATTCTATGCGGGCACAGTGCCGCATGTCATTTCCGAGGCGAAAGCACGTTGCGCCACTGCCGCTGCGGGGAGAGAAGTGGTGGTGGTGGTGACAGCCGCGGCCGGCCGGCCGGCCGGAGCAGGAGGGGGAGCGCGAGGTGGCCACTCGGATTAGACAAACAAAAGGGCCACCAGGCGATGGCATCTCTTTGAAAGTGGCAAATCCAGGGACGGATCGTCAGATCGGCCATATCTTAAGAGTGGAAAGAACATATGCTTAACGGAAACCCCACTACCTGACGCGCGGATTAGGCTAGGATCAAAAGGCCATCGGCCTTTAGCTTTGGGTGCTTTGGCAACCAGACTCAGGTGTGGCCCCATGCATGCACCTGGGCCTGCTGCAAAATGCTTTGATATCCTGTCCGTCACTTTATGGAGAAGGGTTAGTGACATGGAGAAGGAGATGATGAAAGGGACTGATCAGGGAAGGATGCGAGCAAAGGCTTCCCAGTGTGTTGCAGTTGGAGTACGTTGCTCTCAGCTGCCGGGGTGAAAAAGATGTCTAAGGCCTTATTTAGATCTCAAAATTTACCCCCAAAGTTCACTATGCAAAAAAAAATTCCCATCATATCAAAATGTCCTAGCATGCATGGAGTACTAAATGTAGATGAAATAAAAAATTAATTACAGAGTTTTGTTGTAATCACTATGCAAAAAAATTAATTCCCATCATATCAAAATGGCCTTATTTAGCATTTCGTTTGTATTTGTGAAAAATTATCCAAAAATTGATTAATTAGGCTCAAAATGTTCGTCTCGCAGAGTACAATAAAACTGTGCAATTAGTTTTTGATTTTATCTACATTTAGTACTCCATACATGTTATGATATTTTGATGTGATGGAAAATCTTCTTTTTGCATAGTGTATTTGAGAGTTCCTTCTTGGAACTAAACAAGGCCTAACTGTGCTACCAGTAGTATCGGAATGAATTTACTCAATCTCCTCACTTCCGTAACAATTTGAAAAAAAAACATGTAGCACTTAAAAAAAACTTATCATGGGATTGTAATATAAGCTGTCCTTCGATCTTGACCAAAGACCAAAGCAACAAAATTGGCGACAAAAGGAACAAAGCACTTAAACTGGCCCTCTCTTGGTCCCATCATAACTAGGGTAGAAGAGTAGTACTTTGATCAAAGACATTACAGCCCCCATATTCCTACCAGTTCTACTACTACTAATGCTGTCCCAGCTCCAACGCCAAACGCTGCTCTGGTGAAAGATGCTTACAGCTCATCTGCTGAGATGAGTTAACGTGATCTTGACTTGACAAGAGAGTGTTCTCCCTCCTTTTCACGTCGAAAACAACTACTCCTACTGTTACATAGAAACCGGAATGTCCTTGGCAGCCTTTCCTCTAGCCCCCATGCACACGCAGAGACGGGAATGATAATATCTGAGCCCCGGCCTGAAGCTGTGCAAACTCCAGTTCCCCCTCCATGAGTGGCAATCATCACCCCCTGCTTTATCCATGAAGGCATAGAAAAAGGCGGCACATCATGTTTTGCTCAGCGGGCATGCAGAATCAGAACGCAATAATCTGCCCATGCAGGCACCACACCACTAGAGGTCTAGAAAAAAGAAAGCCCGCAACAGCGCCCTTTTTAAACAAGGAACACTGGTTGCTTTCTGGCGAGAAGGAGCCGAGCTGCAGTAGCCAGTGACGTGCATGGATTCCCTCCACGCAAAAAAGGGCGTGCATGGAGCCCCCCAGCTGTTATTCTACTCGCCAAAGCGTACGTCAAATCGGGCGCTGCAACGCCGAGGGCCATGGATAACTGATCCCAGGTAACATGGGCTTTTTACCCTGGGGAGAAGTGAAAAAAAATTGACAGGACAGCCACCGATCATGGCGTCGCCCATGTCACCGGTGGCTAATTGGCCGGTTGTTTAGCGCGTGGATCAAGGCAAAAGCTAGGTTACAGTAGGCACAGCTCAGCCCTAACAGGTGGTGTTAGGGGCTGGGATGATGACAAAGCCTGTGCTGGAAACTGGAAGGTTATGCGGCAGATGGGCAAATCATGGCCTGTCCAAGCTTTAGGAGGCGTACTCCATCTAAGGATGCAAGATCTGGCACTGATTAATACTGCCACCACCTGCTTTCTTAGTTTAATGGAGTACGTGGAAAGGCTAACCATATTTTCCAACATCAAGATAGGGCTACCTATCCACCAGTCATATTTTAGGGCTACACAATGGAGCTAGACTGTAAATTATTGTGAAAGACATTTCAGCCTCCCTGGGGTGCTGGGATGGAACAAGAACACTATTTGGTTGGTGCCACTACTTTTTTTATATTTTTTTGCAAGGATCAATCACTGCACTTCAATTGCATGTCCAAGGAATAGTAGTACATGTTAACACGGCTTAATCGATCATCTGAAATCAGAACAAACAGGGTTCAACGCTACATCATACAACAGGTCTTCAAAGGTATGGTCATGCCCTCTATAGCCCCCCACATTGTCAAATATCGACAGCATTCTTGTTGGACGGATCGGATCTACACCACGAGAGGCACACGAACGCCGGCCCCCTTGTTTCTTCGACTGTCCTACCCCACCTAGTACAATACATGTTGACCAAACCTTCCAAGACTTTGATCAACCAACGAAGTCATGGACCAAATGGTGGCCGCCGATCTCCTTGGCGAAATGCCGGTCTTGGCCGCCGAACGAGCCCATCACATAGGCGTCGCTCACGTCCTCGAGCCCGAAACGGTGGGCGAGGTTGAGCGGGAGGGCAGCCGGAAGCGGCTCGGCGATGTAGGTCCGGTTGTTCTGGTGTAGGCCGAGGGTGAGAGAGACGCCACCGCTAACGGCGGCGCCACCGACACCGACACCACCGGCGTTGATAGCATCAGCATGCTGGGGGTGTGACAGTGCGAGGCCGTGGTGCGCGCCCAGCCCACTGTATGCGAAGCTCACCTGGCCTGGCATGTCGTGGGTCATCTGGGAGAGCTCGTCTTGAATGTGCCGGGACACCGGGGAGCTGAGGTTCTTCGTCGTCATGCCACTGCTTTGTCCCCGTTGAGAGCTTGAAGGATCGGAAGGCTTCCCGCTGCTGCCGGACGAGTGCTGGGTTTGCTGCATGCCGAGCAGATTCTTGTCACGCGGGTTCTTATGCTGCTGCAGTATCTCCAGGTTGTGAATTTCTTCCACCATTGGCTTCCAGAGGCGTACCCTCGCGTTGATAAACCAGTTTGACACCTGCTCATTAAATTCTCCAGGTTGTGAATACTGTATACGAAGTTCAATATGTGGTAAATTCATTTCACAAAGATGGTGAATTGGCAAAGCAATATTTTGTTTTTGACAGCTGAAAAGAACTTCTAATAACTTAATGGAGAAACTTCTTCAATATTTACTGCAAAAAAATGGAGACATCGTTGCTTACCTGGTTCCTTGTTAAGCCTGTTTGTTTAGCCAGCATCTGCTTGTCACTGTCAGTCGGATACCTGGAAAAGAAGCGCCAAACATGAACATACAAAACCATGCAAGAGGTAGCAGTGCATATGTGAAAAAATAAGATCACAGTGATATAAAATGTAAATATAAAGGTAGGAAGAATCAGCAAAGCAGTAACTGGCTAATGACTAGCAACTGAGACCCAACACCACCACAAAGAAAAGCTAAAGGACGCATCAAGGATCATAAAAACGTTGCACCTATAAATGCAAATAATTATGCAAGCTAGTACCTATAATGTGACACCTGCAAGCAAAGAATCAGGTTTTTTGGTGCAAGGCTTTATTCAACGGACACTACTAACTTGCATTCAACCAAGAATCACAAGAGCAGCATAATCACAATGGCACATTAGATTCTGGTACATGACTAGGCTTTTACGCCCTTTTTTCCCCTAAATCAACACGTGTGATAGTTGAAATGTGCATTTTTCACAAGTTTATACAATAAACATGATACACTAAATAACAAGTAGGCCCCATGAGGAATCCAAAACGATGGCATTAGTGATAGTTCAATTCATTCATAAATTAGAACCAACAAGGATGTTGAAGCAACAGATAGTGATGAATCAGCAACAATGCTTGATGTGGTGGAAATAAACTATTCATGGTTGCTGATAACACCCCCAAAAGATATTTTCCAGCATACTTTTTATCTGGTAAACATATGCATGGAAAGCAGTGGCTATTGTGGCCTTATCACTAGCAAAATAAGTGCACACACATGAAGAATTATAGAAGCTGTATCAAAAAGGCAAATGAGTTTTAGCCATTGGTTTGGTTGGAACTATGTAGGCATTTATCCCATATCTCAGATCTTTTCGTGATTCTCTCACTAATAGGAATCATGATCATGTTGCGCAAGCAGCATATTATCATGACATGTCAAGTCCCTATGCTATCCAATGGATAAACAGTTGCAAAATTCGACTTAGAATCATAATATAGAAATTTCAAATTTGCAGAACCGTGTTATTAGTGCACAACTCAATACCGTGCACACAGATTTGACATGTATAAAAAAGAACAGTTTCATCGAAATAAAATTACTTCAAACAAAACTAGATCAAGATACCATATACAGTATGAACTTACGGGTGTAAGAAGTGTTCGAACAGCCATGAGCGAAGAACCGACACCGCACGCTCAGGAAGGCCCCTTTGAGGCCTCCAAATGTTGTGAGGCTGACCAAAGGCATTCACACCGTTTCCTCTTAGGAGGCCTGAACCACCTCCCATTAGTGCAAAGTTCGTCATATCCTCATTGCCAATAACATCATTGGCCGCGACCTTACTAGTGTTTCGCAGCTGGTTTAGAATCATGCCCTTCAGACATTTGAAGTGCTTGGACATTGTCCGTAGGGCCATTGAAGCAAAGGGTGCTGCATTGCTCAGCCCGGCAACGGTCTCAAACGAGGAGATAACAGATTGTAGCTGCTGGCAGTACTGTTTGTATCGCTTGCAAACCTGCAAGGTTGATGTACTCGAGTTAGAAGTATGAATAACACCAAACAATTTAGTTAAACTAGTGAGTGCAGCCAATAAACCGAAGAAGCATGTATGTTCCTAATCAAAAGAATCAGGATGGATCAAATAGTTTGCTTGGCTAAATTACAACCGTGAAATAGAATAATTTAAACAAAAAACGGTACCAGAAAAACGGAATCTTTCTGCAGCTTGCAGTGATGCATATAGCATCCTTTCAAAAGAAGACAAAAACTATAGGAATCTTATCGAGTAGTAATTTTGAAAACTTAGTCGGGATAAAAACTAGAGCCGTCTGATGGAATTTGATGTTCCAATTTCATGCTCATGAACTGTTGAGCTGTTTTTGTGCTGATAAACTTCGCAACAAGTTGCTAGTTATCACGAAGGAAAAACAAAGAGAGGATAGGAACTGCAACAGTGCAAAACAATGATTTGATGCATATAATAAGCAAAGAAACATATCGAAAGGAGCTCAAATCACAAGCCGTATCTACTAGTATCATCAAATCACAAGCACAAGAAATAAGCTGTGCCAGCACAGTAAATAAAGATTCAAGGAGGATGTAGCCTCCATGATGTGACCATGAGGTGTTCGTTAGATTCTTCTCGCCGAAGAAGAAATAATTGCGACATGAAACGGAAGCAGAAATAAAGGACGTGTTTCTTCTTGGAAGGATGAAGAAGCTGGTGGGAAGCGGATCATGGCGATTATTAACTCACGTCTTCCATGAGGGAGATGAGCCTGGTCTTCCTCCACTGCTGCTCGGCGCCGGAGACAACGACCGCCTCGGCGGCAGCGCGGTCACCTCCGTCCATGTCATGGTCCACGTCCCCCGCCGCGTCCATGGCGTCCAAGTCGAGCAAGCCGTCGTTGGAGCGTCGGTCCGCCTGCGCGGGCCGGCCCCCGACGTCGCAGATCTCCTCGAGCAGCTTCTGTGCGGGGCCCAGGAACCTGGACCGGCCGAGCACGGCCGCGTAGCCCGTGAACGGGCCGTAGGGCCCCGTGGGCACCCCGGCGGCGAGCTGCCTCCGCGGTGCGGGCGGCGGAGGGTTCGAGGACGCCGAGGAGAGCGAGAGCGCGAAGTTCTGGCTCGGGATCTGGGCCCCGGCGCCGGCGGGCAGCGCGTGCGCGACCATCTGCGCGTGCGCCAGCGTGGGGCTGTGCGGCGAGTAGGACGACGTGGAGGAGGACGCGGCGTAGGAGTAGAAGGGCGGTGGCGCCGGCCACGCGGCGGGTGGGGGCGGGGGCGAGCCCGCCGGGTCGGGCGGGAACCGCAGCTTCTCACGGCGGCTGTGCTGCGGCACGTGGTAGAGCTGCCCCGCGGCCTGCCCGAGCAGCAGGTGCTGGTGGTGGTGCTGCTGCTCGGCGCCGCCGCCGCCCCCGTACCCGCCGCCCGCCGCCGAGGACATGTCGGCCGCGCACGAGCGCCGGTGTCCGTACGTACGGGCGCGACGTACACGCCCTGGAGCGAGAGATAGAGAGAGCACGAGCGAGAGAAGCGGGCGGCTCCGCACTTTGCGAGCGCCCGCCCGGGGTTGCTGGGGCTGGGGACTGGGAGATGGGGGCTGCAGCAGCCGGCAGTACAGGCTGCCGCGTTGCTTTGTCCCGCGTCCCGGCCGCGCGCTTTTGTGCGTTCGGCTGGCCGGCTTCCCTCTCTGGTGGTGGTGCTTTGCTGCAGCTGGAGGGGGCGTTCGGCTCCCGGGCTCTACCTCGGGGGTGTGCCTGCGCCGGGCGCCTTTCTTTCTGCAAAGGTGCGTGGCAGAGACCGGGGTGGGAGTGGGAGGTGAAAAAGAGGCGCCCGCGACGGCGAGAGGGGGGCGGGGCAAGGACGGGAAATGGTGAGCAGTGAAAGCGAAAGGCAGAAAGGGAGTTGGTGCTTGTCTGCTCGTGTGATTGTGGTGCGATCCTGCGAGCAGAGGCCGCGCGACCTAGGGCGCGGGGTGGTGGCGGGAGGGACGACGCCAGGGCAAGGCCACCAGCACCAGGGGGCGGGCCTTTGTACCTCGGCGCCGGATAACTCCGCGGTCGCCAGGTTCGGCAGCAGCCGCGTTGGCCGGCAGCGGGGAGTTCACGCTCGGGGAAGTGGGTGGCTGGGTTGGTTTTGTTTTCTTTGGAACAACATGTTGTGAACTATTTTATTGGTGATCAACACTAGCAACCGCCATTGTCAGTTGCCACCAAAAGGGCCTCACACCTTTTCATCGTGACCACTCATCCTCTGTATATATGTACAAACAGATCAATGAAACAATAGAGATTTCACTCTTGTCTTGTGTCTCATTTACATTTGAGTATTGTACTTTGTAGTATGTACTCCACATTCCACCAACAGATGTTGTCAATTTATAATTCTATTTTGGTCAGAAAAACAAGTAAACCATTATGCACATAATATACTTAACACCATAGTTCACAAATGCCAAACAAGTCCATGTAAATGGATGTGATCCCGTCTCCGGGATCTTTTGCTCCAAAATTGAATAATTTGAGCAAAGATTTTGGCAAATATTGTACCATCTGCGTATCGATTACGTTTTGCACGTATCAATCTCACCATCTCAACATACATTTATGGGTATTAGGTGTTCTTGGAGGTATAATTATCCGTTATTGACAACATACCTCGGGTCACCTATAGGAGATTTCTATATAGCCCGTATGTTGATCATATTTTGAGGATAATTCCAGGCATTAGGGGAGATTCATACCACACAAAAGAATACCAGGAATCTAAAGTGAATGTCACATTTTGATGTTCCTCCTCGTATATATCCATGTACTGAAGAATCTAGACTTTAGTTCAGAATCTTATATTTGCAACACATTGCAAATTACTACCTTCGTTTATCTTTAGATGACGTTTCGGACTAAGCTAAATTGGCTGTCGGAAGCGTCCTATAATGATGACCGGAGGTAGTACCTGCCAATACATTTGCTTGTCAAAGGTGTCATCTAATTTCCTATTGTCATTGTGCCAGAAAGAGTGGATGTACCATCTAAAACCACTCAACTCCCAGTAAGAGGGGGAGAAGTATGGTCATAGGAAATATAGCTTCTTGCAAGCTTATATGGAAATAGATGAGACAGTAAATGCTATTCAACATCAAGTTGATCAACACCTTACGGATACTCATATCCAAAGCCTATGGATGTCTTAACATCCAAAAGACCAGCATATGTGTACACATATATAGGCGCTGGATCATTGGAATGCCCTAACTCTGTCGTAATGGGAAATGACATGGAGTTTAAGGGTTAATATTTTCACAATCTATAATGGTTCTATTGAATCAATGCAAAGTCTATACATGTCGACACTTCTCCATTTCAGATTGTCGTACACCTACTGGATCCAGACCAAAAGTCCTAGGCAAAGAGTGTTTTTCAACACTCCTTTTGGGTCAAATCAAAGGTGGCAATTGAGGAAAATTGCTCTCGCTAAATGATTGAGTAATATTTATTCTCATAATGCTTTCTTTATAGAAGCAAGGTGGTGAGATAGCAAGAGCTTGTAGCATATGTGTCGGGGACAGACCTAGGGGGTCCCCTAACCATCGGGGTAACCACCCTCAAAAAACGTTAACCACAGAGGGCCGAATCGCCAGCAGCCCGAAAGGGCCACCAAGGCAGCGCGGCCCGTCACAGCTTATTACGGCCCAAAACAGCCGTCCGAACTCGCCTGTCGAGGGGACCCAAGTGACGACCCCCGCCTCCGCCTCGCTCGAGGGACCCGGACCCCCCGGGTCAGGCGCAACACCAACTCCGCCTCGCTCGAGGGCCGCACACCCCCTCAAGCAGGCGAGCCAACTCCGCCTCGCTCGAGGCCACCCCTCTACTCGACGCGGCGCGCCCCGGCGCCCCGCCCGACAACGGCATTTAATGCCCGCCCCATCTGGCAGGCGCCGAAGTCAAAGGGCGATCTCTCCCCACGCCGCGCCGCTGACACCGCGGAGCTCGCTGTTCTACCTGCTCCGGTCACTATGCGTCCTCACCGCTACTGTGCGGACGCATGCGGCGCTGCACAAGGCCCTGTGCAGACTTGCAGGCGTCATTCCGCACCACTATTCTACCTGCTCCCGTCCTCCCCCCCGGTGCAGCCCTCGAATGGGGCGTGAAGAACCCTCGAACGAATATATGAGCAACGACCGAGCACGGACTCCGGTCAGGCGCGACCCGGTGATGACGAACGCCGGGTCAAATCCACCAACTCTCGGCCATTACTCGGTAAACCGGGCACGCCGCGCACTGTGGTCAACAGCAACCACCATGCCGACCCCTGTGCCGCCAACTCCCGTCCTTCCCCACCTGCCACGCCCTCGAACCAACCAGCGGCGGGCGGCTGGGCGCGGATTACGGCGGCACCACCCCTCGAAACCACTCCAGGACAAGCACAGGGACGGCCGTGACACCCGCAGAAGCCGGAGCTCGCCATAAATCCCCTGCCAGGGTCAAGGACGACCGCACACCCGGCGCCATGCTCTCCAGTGTGCGCCCCTGTAGCACACACTGTACTTGTACTTGTAGGCCCCCTCCCCCCTCTCCTTGGCCTATAAAAGGAGGAAGGGGGCGAGAGAGAAAGGGGGAACGAACACGCACACGATCACCGCCTTCCACAATATTGGCACTCTCCTCAATCACTTTCACACCCATTTTCAGGGACTTGGAGACTTCCTCTCCTCTCCCGCCGTGCTTGTAGCCCCCCCACTGCAGGCACCTCGGTGCAAGATAGTATAGTGCCGGGAGCACAGTCTGCTGGACGTACGGCCCCGCGGCCGGAACCAGGATAAACTCTTGTGTCATCGTGCTAGCTCTTGCATCAACCGTCAGGGGACGGGACATAGCGCATTCTGTGTGGCGCTGAGGTTGGGCGGCCAATCTCAGCACCGACAGTGGCGCGCCAGGTAGGGGGTTGCGCTGTGATCAACCCACTTCACCCGATCAGTTCCCTTGACGGCAAGCCACACCAAGGTCATGCCGCCACGATCCGCCACGGAGTCCCCCGGCCCGCTTCCGCGCGGGTACCAGATCACGTTTGGGAGCCTGGAGTTCGAAGTGACCGGTGAGGGCCTCCTCATGCGGCTCGCCTCCAGGACGCCCGACATGATGGCCATTACCCCAGCGCCGGCGACGCCGCCCCAGCTCAGGAGACGTCGAAGACTGCACGAGCTGCAGATTCGCGTGGAACGGCGCGTTGCCCCATGCGTCGTCCTCCCTGATTGGGACGCACACCTGTTGCTCCGGCCCGCTGCCGCATTACAGGGGGGCGCACCCCCACCAGCGGCTCCCGCGGAGGGAGCACGCTGGGACATGCGGCCGGGCCGGCGCAGCTCCCTCACGGAATGAGCAACGCGGCCGCAAGCTACTCCGCGGCAATCAGCGCCAACCTGAACGCGCAAGAGGATTCGCCGGGTCACCAGTTGGGTTCGATCCGCGACCTCAACATTTCCTTGCCCGGCGGGCCCCAGCCCGGGTCGGACGACGGGGAAAGTGTGCACGACCAAGAGCACCCAGGCCTGGACTACTCCGGGCTACGCGACCGCGAAGGTCTTACCTCCTTCCAGGCCGCTACGGACTTCTGCCTCACCTGTTCCGACGATTCCAGCGAAGGGTAATACGACCCCACGCGGGAATGCTTCGTCCTCGACGGCGAAGTAGAGTGCGTGGGAGAGGATGAAGAAACGCGCGATGGGGCCGGACACGACGAACCGCCACCAGCGCCCGCCGAGCCATCGGGCGAAGACGCACTCGTACAGGCACAGCTCATGCAGGTACAAGAGCTGGAAGCCAGGCTCCGACAGGAGCGCCAGCAGGTACAGGAACTACGTGCAGCTCTGGAAGCCCGGCAGCCCGAGCACGGCGAACGTGCGCAAGCCACCGGGCGCATCGCTCAAGCGCGCATCATGAATGATGGCGACGACGCCAGCCCTGCCATGCCGCCGCGGGCAAGCCAGAAGCTCGTCGCCGCAGTAACTCTGATTCGGGCCATGCCCGAACCATCGACACCAGAGGTGCGCGACATGCGGCGCCAGGTGCAGGCCCTTGTCGAAGAAGCGGCCGTTCAACAAGCAGAAAGTTCCGCCTCCCGCATGCGCCACCAGGCCAGTTCAAGAGCCGGAGGAAGCAAGCGGGATAAGGAACAGTCTATCCATACCCCGCCTAGGGGCGCATGGACGCCTCACCGACCGACGAACGACGGGAAGGTGCTCATGACCGGCGACCGTGAAACGAGGAGGTCCGTGAAGGACCGACTCGTGGACACACGAGGCGCCATTAACGACGGTGACGTGCGCAACGTCCTGAACAAGAAGAGGCAGGACGCGGCACCTCCCCGCAGTAGGCACCCCCGACGAGGGGGTCGCTACGACAGCGAGGAGGACAAAAGCCCGACGCCGGAACCCCCGGGAACCCCTGTGTTCAGCCGGAAGATCCGTTCGGCCGCTATCCCGCCGCGCTTTCGTCAGCCGACCACCATTACCAAGTATTCGGGCGAGACGAAACCCGAGACGTGGCTCAATGACTACCGCCTGGCTTGCCAGTTGGGCGGGGCCACCGACGATGCTATGATCATCCGCAACCTTCCGCTTCATCTCGCGGACTCGGCGCGGACATGGCTCGAACACCTACCCGCGAACCAGATCCACGACTGGGACGACCTGGTCAGGATGTTTGTGGGTAACTTCCAGGGCACGTACGTGCGCCCCGGAAACTCTTGGGACCTGCGCGGGTGCCGGCAGGCGGCCGACGAACCGCTGAGAGACTTCATCCGCTGCTTCTCCAAGCGTTGCACCGAGCTCCCGAGCGTGGGTGACTCCGAAATCATCCACGCCTTCCTTGAAGGCACGACTTGTCGGGAGCTGGTGCGTGAGCTGGGGCGAAACCATCCCACCAGCGTCAACGCGCTGTTCGACATCGCTACCAACTTCGCCTCTGGAGAGGAGGCTGTTGGGGCAATTTTCGACGGCAAGACCAAGGGGAAGCGCACGGAGGAGCTGCCCGCGGAGGGCAGCAAGTCCAAGGGAAAGGCTAAAAAGCAGAAACGAGGTGGCAAGGGCAAGAAGCCTCGGCAAGCCGCGCAGCAGCAGCAGGGCGAGGACTCTGACGAGGCCCTCGCGGTCGAGTGAGGCCGCAAAGGCCCTCGAGGCCCTCCTTTGGGGGAGGCCTGTTCGATGAGATGCTGAAGAAGCCATGCCCGTACCATAAGGGCCCTGTCAGCCACACCCTCGAACAATGCGAGATGATCAAGGGTTACTACAAGCGCACCTCCGCGAAGGAGGATGCCCCGAAGAAGGGTACGGGTGATGGCGGCAACGACGAGTTCCCCCATGTGGAGAATGTCTTCTTCATCGTAGGGGGCCCACAATGAACGCGACGTCCCGGGAGCAAAGACGTGAACGCCGAGAGGTCTTCTCCATTCACCCCGCGACGCCAACTTACCTCACCTGGTCAGACGAGGCCATTTCCTTCGGCCGCGAGGACCACCCGGACTATGTCCCGAATCCGGGGCGCTACCCACTTGTCGTCGACCCCGTCATCGGGAACACACGATTCTCCAAGGTGCTGATGGACGGGGGCAGCAGCCTCAACATCCTCTACGTCCGCACCTTAGAGCTCATGGGCATCGGCACGAACCAGCTGAGGCCAAGCAAGGCGCCGTTCCACGGCATCGCACCGGGAAAACGGGTCCAACCCCTCGGGCAGATCGACCTACCCGTTTGCTTCGGCACTCCCGACAACTTTCGGAGGGAGACCCTCACCTTTGAGGTGGTGGGATTCCCAGGAGCGTACCACGCCATTCTCGGGCATCCGTGCTACGCCAAGTTCATGGCGATCCCCAACTACGCCTACCTCAAGATGAAGATGCCGGGGCCAAAGGGCGTCATCACCGTGGGATCGTCGTACGAGCATGCTTACGCGTGTGACGTCGAGTGCGTCGAGGGCGCAAAGGCGCTCGCCTACAGTGAGACCCTGGTGGCGGACTTGGAAAAGATGGCGAACGAGGCCGTCGACTCCGCCAAAAGGCACGCGGGCACCTTCGAGGCTGCAGAGCACACCAAGGCGGTGCCCCTCGACCCCAATGCCCCCGAGGGCAAGGCGTTGATGGTCAGCACCACCCTCGACCCAAAATAGGAAGCAGTGCTCGTCGACTTTCTCCGTGCCAACGCCGACATCTTTGCGTGGAGACCCTCGGACATGCCGGGTATTCCGAGGAAGGTCGCCGAGCACTGCCTCTACATCCAGCCTCGCTCCAAGCCGGTGGTGCAGCGACTGCGGCGGTTCGACGAGGAAAAGCGCCGCGCCATCGGGGAGGAGGTGCACAAGCTTCTGCAGGTCGGGTTCATCAAGGAGGTATTTCACCCAACCTGGCTTGCTAATCATGTTCTAGTTAGGAAGAAAAATGGAAAATGGCGTATGTGCGTAGATTATACCTGTTTAAACAAAGCATGGCCTAAGGTTCCATTCCCTTTACCCCGAATAGATCAGATAATAGACTCCACTGCTGGGTGCGAATTGCTATGCTTTCTTGATGCTTATTCCGGTTATCATCAGATTAAGATGAAAGAGTCCGACCAGCTCGCGACTTCTTTCATCACCCCGTTTGGCATGTTTTGCTACGTCACTATGCCGTTCGGCCTTCGAAACGCCGGAGCTACATACCAGCGATGTATGCAACACGTTTTCGGAAGCCACATCGGGCGGACCGTTGAGGCATATGTAGATGATATCGTTGTGAAAACCAGAAAGGCAGACGATCTGGTAAATGACTTGCAAATCGCATTCGGTTGCCTCCGGGCAAACGGGGTAAAGTTAAATCCGGAGAAATGCGTATTCGGGGTGCCGCGGGGCATGCTGTTGGGTTTCATTGTCTCCCAACGAGGCATCGAACCCAACCACGAAAAAGTCTCGGCCCTGGAACGGATGGGGCCAATTCGGGACCTCAAGGGGGTGCAAAAGGTACTGGGCTGCCTCGCGGCTTTCAGCCGTTTCATCTCTCGACTTGGTGAAAAGGGCTTACCTTTGTACCGGCTCCTAAAAAAGCACGAACGCTTTTCATGGACCCCCGAAGCCCAAAAAGCCATCGACGGGCTAAAAGCGTCGCTCGTACGCGCACCAATCCTCACGCCGCCGTAGAACGGCGATCCCCTCTACATATACGTGGCTGCGACAACGCAAGTTGTCAGCGCCGTCATCGTCATGGAAAGGACGGAGGAGGGACACGCTCTGCCAGTCCAGAGGCCGGTGTACTACGTCAGTGAGGTGCTGACCGAGACCAAGGCGCGGTACCCACAGATTCAGAAGCTAATCTACGCTGTAGTGCTCGCGCGACGAAAGCTGCGACACTACTTCGAGGCCCACCCGGTCACCGTGGTCTCATCTTTCCCTTTGGGGGAGATAGTCCGCAACCCGGACGTCTCAGGTAGGATAGCGAAGTGGTCAATGGAGCTCGTGGGAGAAACTCTCTCCTACGCGCCACGAAAAGCGATAAAATCGCAAACCTTAGCGGATTTCGTCACTGAGTGGACCGACGTCCAGCTTCCACCGCCACAAATCCAAGCCGAGTGATGGACCATGTACTTCGACGGGTCAGTGATGAAAGCTGGGGCAGGCGCGGGCCTCCTCTTCATTTCACCCCTCGGGGAGCACATCCGATACGTGGTTCGCTTGCACTTCCCGGCGTCGAACAACATGGCGGAGTACGAAGCCCTCCTCGCTGGGCTCCGCATCGCTGTTGACCTCGGCGTCAAACGCCTCGACGTCCGGGGAGATTCTTAGTTGGTCATCGACCAAGTCATGAAGAACGCAAGCTGCCGCGACGAAAAGATGGAGGCGTACTGCAACGAGGTTCTCCGCCTCGAGGACAAATTCTATGGCCTCAAGCTGAACCATATCGTGCGCAAACACAACGAGGAAGCGGATCAGCTGGCCAAAATCGCGTCAGAGTGAGTCACCGTTCCTCCGAACGTCTTCGCCCGTGACCTCGACCAACCCTCCGTCAACTTCGAACAAAGGGCCGGAGCCCTCAAGATGCCCTCAGGGGCTGAGGGGGTCGAACCCATGGAAGAGGACCCCTCGAAAGAGGGGCTCGAAGCCCTCGACGTTGGAAATTCTTTGTCCGAGGCCATGGAAATCGACGTGGACAGACGACCGCAAGACTGGCGCAGCCCATACCTCGCGTGGATCGACCATGGGGAGCTGCCCTCGGACCGGACCGAGGGGCGCCGCATCGCCAGGAGGGCCAAGACCTTTGTCTCGGTCGGCGGCGAGCTGTATAAACGCAGCGCCTCAGGAATTCTGCAGTGATGCATCCCCGTCCCCGAGGGAAAGCAGTTGATCCGCGACATCCACGCCGGGGTGTGCGGACACCACGCGGCGCCGCTTACCCTCGTGGGTAACGCGTTCCGGCAAGGCTTTTACTGGCCTACCGCCATAGCCGACGCGAACGAAGTCGTGCGCACCTTCGAAGGGTGCCAATTTTACGCACGAAAGACGCATCTCCCGGCGCACGCCCTATAGACCATCCATGTAACATGGTCTTTTGCGGTCTGGGGTTGGATCTCGTGGGGCCTTTCCGCCCAGCGCCCGGGGGCCTCACCCACTTGTTGGTGGCCATCGACAAGTTCTCGAAGTGGATCGAGGTCCGGGCCATCACCAGCATCAGATCTGAGCAGGCCGTGTTGTTTTTCACCGACATCATCCACCGATTTGGGGTACCCAACTCGATCATCACCGACAACGGAACCCAGTTCACCGGCAAGAAATTCTTGGAGTTCTGCGACGACCATCACATTCGCGTAGATTGGTCGGCCGTAGCACATCCACAAACGAACGGCCAAGTAGAACGTGCCAACGACATGATACTACAAGGCCTGAAGCCAAGAATCTTCAACAAGCTAAACAAGTTTGGCCGGAAATGGGTAGCTGAGCTGCCATCGGTGATTTGGAGTCTCAGGACAACCCCAAGCAGGGCCACAGGCTTCAGCCCGTTCTTCCTCGTCTACGGCGCCGAGGCCGTCCTCCTAACAGACTTGGAGTACGGGTCTCCGAGGCTCAAGGCCTACCAAGAAGAACAAAACCAGCGGAACCGCGAGAATTCGCTGGACCAGGTGGATGAGGCTCGAGACGTAGCGTTGCTTCACTCGGCACGCTACCAGCAATCACTCCGGCGGTATCAAGCTCAGAAGGTGCGGCGTCGAGACCTTCACGAAGGGGACCTGGTGCTAAGGTTGCGCCAGGACAATCGAGAGCGCCACAAGCTCACTCCACCATGGGAAGGACCATTCATCATTGCCAAGGTCCTCAAGCCTGGCACTTACAAGCTGGCAAACGAGAAGGGCGAGATCTTCACCAATGCCTGGAACATCCAACAGCTACGTCGCTTCTATCCTTAAAACTCTCAGCATTCCTTGTAAATACTTCATGTTCTTAGCCAACAACGATGAAAAGTTTGCGAAAAACATGGAAACATTGTTACTAATAGCATGAACAAGGGGGACTTGGCCCTATCCTCGACCTAGTCTCGATAGAGCCAAGCCCCCCTCGGGGGCTGCAGGGGGGTTTACCCCCTTAATCGTCCCAATTTTAAAATTGTGCTAAAACTCAGAACGCTTAGAAAGATGCGGGGCGCGAGCTAACTAAAGCCGGAGCCGGCTGAGCCTTGAGACCGCCTACGCCCTCGAAGGGATACGGCATCTCCCTCTCCACTCTACGCCTTAAGTACTCACAGATTCAAAATACCCGGCCAAAATCTCTCCAAGCCAAGAATAGCACAATAGAACAATCAAACAAGTTCGAAGCGCACAATCGAAATTCAAACTTAGTTTATGTACAGAGCCAGTCTCCTAAAAACTAAGATACATCTGGATCTCTAAGCCTGAACCTTTCAGGCTTCACCTTCCTGCGGGGGCGCAGCGACAGTGTCAAGAACCCCCAGGGTGGCGGCCTCGGCGGCGACAGTCGAAGGAACTGACGCGAGGGCCCCAGGACCATCGTCATCACGGCGCACCGAGGCGATGGCCTCCTCAAGGGACGCCACGGCGTCGGCTTCAGGATCAGCCTCGGCTTCGGGGGCAGCCACGGCCTCGGGCCTGATGTCGGCGCGCGCATCTTCATCTTCATCCTCGCCGGGAAAAAGCTCACGCCCGAACTTGGCGGCAAGCGCTGTGGCGGCGTCCTCGGCACTGTCATCGGCCTCGTCGAGAGCAGCAAGGGCGGCGTCGTCATCCAGGTCTGCGTCGATAAAATAACCGCGCACCACCGCCGCAAGGTCGATGTCGTAGTGGGTCGACACCACGCCGAGTGTCTTCTTCACACCAAGGTGAAGAGCATTCTCGAGGCGCTCCGCCACGCAGCCTCTCAAAGACCTCAGGCGGCTGGGCAATGACGACCCCGACTGCAACCCCGACGGGATGTCGACGCACTGGATGTCCCGGCATGCGGAGTCAGCGGCGGCCCTCAGAGTCTCGAGCTCCCCCTGAGCCTCGGAGTAGGCAGCTTGAACAGCCACCACCTCGTCCGCCTTCTCGGCCTCGGCCTTCCGCAGCCCTTGACAAGGATCGAGCACGTCAAAATGAACTCCAACACAGAAACAGCCAAGGAAGCTAAGAAAACATAGAACCATACCATCTACCAAGGCCGTGGCCTCGGTAAGCGCCGTGCGCTCTTGCTGGAGCAGGTCCTCCATGGTGGCCAGCGCACCCTCCTTCTCCTGAAGCGAGCGGCCCAGCCGTTCGGCCTCCTGGGCCTTCTGCTTTGCCCGGGCCGTCAACTCCGCGAGCTGAGACTGCGCG
Source organism: Echinochloa phyllopogon (assembly GCA_033239725.1). NCBI lineage: Eukaryota > Viridiplantae > Streptophyta > Magnoliopsida > Poales > Poaceae > Echinochloa > Echinochloa phyllopogon. The sequence goes on from BTCW01000012.1 coordinate 23,838,072, forward strand.
GCCTCGCGCGCCTTGCGCTCCTGCTCGAGCAGCGTCCGCTCCGCCGTGAGCGCCTCGCGCTCCCGCTACAGCTGGCCTTGTGCCTCCAGCAGCTTGGTCCCGGCCTCCACACGCGCCTTGCACTCGAGCTCGAGCCGCTCCAACGCCACGGCCAATGCCCGGGCCCCTCGCTCCGCCGCGCCCCTCTCGGCGTCGCGTTCCTACTCCGCGCGAGCCTTGGCGCCCTCGTGTGCGCGGGCGGACGTCTCTATCTCCCTCACCCGGGCGGTGAGCTGGGTCACCTCCGTGCCCAGGTCCAGGTTCGCCTGACGGTACCGACGAAGATCGGCGTACAAGTCCACGATGCACGCGGTCTTGTCTGCCGCCTCCTTCCGCAGAAGCTGCATGAAGAACCATCAAGGATAAGGCACGAACTAAAAACGGTGACGAATTACCAAGTAGTATGGATAAGCACGGGGTTACCTCGAAAAGTTCCAGCGCCTGCCTGGAATGGAGATCGGCGGCGGCAGCGATGGTCCGCTCCAGGTCCGTCCCGACTCGTTCTGCTCGAGCCCACAGCTCGTTCTCCTCCGCCATGCCCCGCCAGACTCGGGCAGAGACGTCGGGCTGCTCCGGCCATGCGCTCAGGCCGCGTCGACCCTGACGCAGTGCTGCCTCGGCCGTATCCCACTCCGCCGCTCCCCCAGCCACTGGCGCCTGCGGCGGCCCCCGTGCCAAGCAAAACGCCGCCGGCACCTCGGCCGCAGCCACCCCCGCAGGGGGAGCACGTCCGCCATCGTCATCTTGGGCCACGCCTTGTGCACAACCCGAAGCCGGCAGGATGACCGTGCTACCGATCGGCACGACCGCCTCCTGCCTCCTTCCAGTAGGGGCCGCGGCGGTGGCACGGCCCCCCTGCTCGCCCACCTCAGCCAGAGCGTCGCGCCCCGACTCCACCTCTATCATCGGGGCGTCGTGCCCCGGCTCCACGTCCACCACCAGGGCGTCTTGCCCCGGCTCCATAACCACCATCGGGGGCGTCCCCCCCCGCTCCGTCTCCACCGGCCGGGAATCTCGTACCCCCGGCTCCGGCTCCGGCTCCTCCGGCATCGCTGCGGGCGTCGCTGCTGGACGCGGAGTCCCACGCGAACGCGATCCCCCGGCGTGAGGGGAATCTAACACCCCGACCTTCAACGCCTTCTTAGGCGCAAGGTTGGGGTGGCCTTGGCAGCACCACGAGCACTGAATAAGAAAGGAAAAAAATGGAAATTGTGAAGCAAAAAACCAAACGGGGATGGAAAATCACGAGAATAGCTCAAAGCGAGACTAACCAGACGCAGTCCTGCAAGGCCTGCAATTTCCGCTTCGAGCCGCCCGATGATGGAGCCCTCCTCGAACTCGAGGACCCCCTCAACCCGCTCGGGGGCTACGAATCCCTCGAGCCTCGGCATCCGATCTACTGCGGCGCAACGCGCCCGCAGCAGGGGTAGAAGTCACATGCGCCCGCGGCGCCGCGGGTCGGGCGGGCGCGACCGCCGTCCGCGCCGCCACCGGCGCGACATCGCCAAGGCTCGCCGCGCCCGCCCCACGCGGCGGCACGGCCATCTCCTCCTCCTCATCGGCGGGCAGAGCCCCGCCGGCAACGATCTCCTCCTCCTCCTCCTCCTCGCTGGGAGGGTCCGGGGAGTCCTCCGGGGACGCCGGCGGCGTCCCGCCGTCCCTCCTCCACCGGCGGAGCGCCGCCGAGTGCGCGTCCCGCCGGGCCTGCCTCCTCTGGCTGCTGGCCTTCCTCGCCGCCTTCGCGTCCCTCTCGCGGTCACGGTGGGCGCGGTTCGAAGCGCGCACCTCCGGAGTCAGCGCGAGAGAGCGGTAGAGGTGGCATTTCACCTCCTGAAACCACCATGAATCGAGAAAGAAAATCCTAAGTTATCAATCCGACAGCTCGGGAGGGAAAATGGCGACTTACCGACAAAACGTGGCCCTCGTCGGGGCATAGCCGGAACGACCAGAGGTTACTCGGCATAGTGTCGGGATGCACCGCCGTTCGCACCCTCGTGACGACGTACTCCTCAAGGGGTGGCTCCGGCAACATACGCGAAGCCACCAATGCCGCCGGGTCGGCGTCCTTTGTCATCCGGAACAGAGGGAGCTGTCTCTCCATGAGGGGATCCACCCGGCGACGATGGCAGTGCGCAAGCACGTGCGCCACGGTCAAACCCGACCCCTCCAGAGTACGAAGGGTGTCGATGGCGGGGCGGAGCCTCTTCCGCTGACTGTCGCCGGAAACACCATAGCTCCAGGAGTCGGCCTTCTCCGTCAAGACCTTGCCAGTGTACTCCGGCAACCCCAGGCCGTCGTTGCGCAGATAGAACCACCCCTTGGCCCAGCCACTGGTGTTGGTGGTCATCCTGCAGGCCGGATACAGATGCTTCCGGGGCTCGAACGGCGTGAGCGTAAGACCGCCGGTGCACGAAGAACGGCGCACCCCCCTCCCCGCGCGGGACGTGCTGAGCTCAGCGTGGAAGAGGTGGACCCACAGGTCCCAGTGCGCCTCGATCCCCAGCACGCCCTCACAGACGCCGACGAAGGCCGTCGCCTGAGAGATGGCGTTGGGGGCGAAGTTGTGGAGCTCCACGCCGTAGTGGTAGCAGAGGCCCCGCATGAACTGACTGGCAGGCGCGTTGAAGCCCCGCTCGTGGAAGCGGATGAAACTCACGACGTACCCCGCCGGCGGGTTTGGCACCCTGGTCGCCAGCGCCGGGACAATCCACGCCGGCCACGCCGGATCGCCCCGGGGCGAGAGCTGCCCATCGGTCACCAGGCCCTCCAGGAGGTGATCGGTGGCGGTGAACGGAGTCCACTCGGTGACGCCCTCAATGACCACCATGGCAGACGGCGGAGCGGGGAGCAAAGGCGACGAAGGCGGGCAGGACGAGCAGAGAGCAGCAAGTGGACTCGGAAGCGAGAGAAAGGCGGAGGCGCGAGCTGGTGTGGGGAATGGCGAAGGTAAGTAATCCCCTCCCCCCCCCCCCCGCTTTCCTTTTTATAAGGGAGCGAGTGAGTTCATCCCCGCCGTGGCACACAAAACCATCGGCGACAGGCCCGGCGCGCGTGGCGCATCGATGACAACCGGGGGCCCCTTCCCCTTTCCCCGGAGAACGGCACGCGTGAGCGGCGACATTTACTGCGGCACAGTAAAACGAAACGACGCGGCAGCGGCGCCTGACCGCCCGTCGCCTCGCTTCTCCCCGGCGCACGCCAACTCCGCCTAAAAAGGTGCGCCCACTACGCCCACCTCGCCCACTCCGTGCTACGTCAGCCACGACCACGCCCGCCAGCTGCCGAACGTAGAACGGAAGGGTTCCGTCCAAGGTAAGACAACGACACCCCCCCCCCCGAGGCACGGGGTGCTACTAATCAGGGGCTCGAAGCCCAGACCTCGAAAGGGTTCGACGGGCGCCCCAGATTAAGCGATGCGAAGGCTGCAGGTTACGCTCGACCAACCCACTCTCGAGCCCGCGGCTCGAGGGCGACCTGCACCTTTTGCAAGGCCCCACTGATCAGGAGTACGAAGCCTGGCCCGCGAAAGGGTTCGATAGGTGCTCCGGATCAACAGAGTCGGACGATTCGGGCGTGCTCAACGGACTTTTCCCCGAACGCGAAGTTTGGGGACGCCCCTGTTGTGTTCAAGCCCAGACATGGCAGCTAGACGAGGGATCCCATCGAGGGAGAGCTTCCGCGCCCTCGGCCTCCATCGAAGGGGGCCGAGCCCTACCTAGCAAACCTTTGCAAGCGCTCTTATGGACGAGTCTCCGGACCACGAGCCGACCCCTAGCGAACGGGGCACGGGTGTCCACTTGAACTACCCGCTAGCAGCTCACCGAGGCATCCGTGTACGCGGCCCAATTCGAGGGTTACACGATGACCTCACTCATCTCCCCCCGCGAAGGGGAAGCGAGGGTCGCAACTCAAAGACAAGAGCCCCCCTGATCACCTCCGCTCGGGCCAGGGGCTTGGGGGCTCCTTGTAGCATATCCTCCTCCTCCTATGCGCGAAACACGTCGAAGCCGTGCAGGACCCGCCCCTCGAGTTCCGTATAAATCGGTATCATCACCGCAATCCACCACGTCGAATGGGGAGCGACTAACACAACCCTTGGGAGTCAAAGCCCTTGCACGAGTGAACTCACTCCTCCAAAGGCTCGGGGGCTACACCGCGGGTGCGCTCGCACGCCCCCACGGAAGAACATGCGTAATCAAGAAGGAGTAACCCCCGCAGAATGCCCGGGAACGATCCCGCGAACCATCAGCCTCTGCCCGACTGACCCTTAGTCCGGCAGAGGCTCGGGGGCTACTGTCGGGGACAGACCTAGGGGGTCCCCTAACCATCGTGGTAACCACCCTCAAAAAATGTTAACCACAGAGGGCCGAATCGCCAGCAGCCCGAAAGGGCCACCAAGGCAGCGCGGCCCGTCACAGCTTATTACGGCCCAAAACAGCTGTCCGAGCTCGCCTGTCGAGGGGACCCAAGTGACGACCCCCGCCTCCGCCTCGCTCGAGGGACCCGGACCCCCCGGGTCAGGCGCAACACCAACTCCGCCTCGCTCGAGGGCCGTGCACCCCCTCAAGCAGGCGAGCCAACTCCGCCTCGCTCGAGGGCCGCGCACCCCCTCAAGCAGGCGAGCCAACTCCGCCTCGCTCGAGGGCCGCGCACCCCCTCAAGCTGGCGAGCCAACTCCGCCTCGCTTGAGGCCACCCCTCTACTCGACGCGGCGCGCCCCGGCGTCCCGCCCGACAACGGCATTTAATGCCCGCCCCATCGGGTAGGCGCCGAAGTCAAATGGCGATCTCTCCCCACGCCGCGCCGCTGACACCGCGGAGCTCGCTGTTCTACCTGCTCCGGTCACTATGCGTCCTCACCGCTACTGTGCAGACGCATGCGGCGCTGCGCAAGGCCCTGTGCAGACTTGCAGGCGTCATTCCGCACCACTATTCTACCTACTCCCGTCCTTCCCCCCCGGTGAAGCCCTCGAATGGAGCGTGAAGAACCCTCGAACGAATATATGAGCAGCGACCGAGCACGGACTCCGGTCAGGCGCGGCCCGGTGATGACGAACGCCGGGTCAAATCCACCAACTCTCGACCATTCCCCGATAAACCGGGCACGCCGCGCACTGTGATCAACAGCAACCACCATGCCGACCCCTGTGCCGCCAACTCCCGTCCTTCCCCACCTGCCACGCCATCGAACCAACCAGCGGCGGGCGGCTGGGCGCGGATTACGGCGGCACCACCCCTCGAAACCACTCCCGGACAAGCACAGGGACAGCCGTGACACCCACAGAAGCCGGAGCTCGCCATAAATCCCCTGCCAGGGTCAAGGACGACCGCACGCCCGGCGCCATGCTCTCCACTGCGCGCCCCTGTAGCACACACTGTACTTGTACTTGTAGGCCCCCTCCCCCCCTCTCCTTGGCCTATAAAAGGAGGAAGGGGGCGAGAGAGAAAGGGGTAACGAACACGCACACGATCACCGCCTTCCACGATATTGGCACTCTCCTCAATCACTTTCACACCCATTTTTAGGGACTTGGAGACTTCCTCTCCTCTCCCGCCGTGCTTGTAGCCCCCCCCACTGCAGGCACCTCGGTGCAAGATAGTATAGTGCCGCGAGCACAGTCTGCTGGATGTACGGCCCCGCGGCCGAACTAGGTTAAACTCTTGTGTCATCGTGCTAGCTCTTGCATCAACCGTCAAGGGACGGGACACAGCGCATTCTGTGTGGCGCTGAGGTTGGGCGGCCAATCTCAGCATCGACAATATGGTATCACGTAGAGACCTAGCAGCATACATCATGGTATGTGTGAAAATTATGTTCCTATATATTTGATCATTGGCAGATCTTATGAATTTGATAGATTCGGATTCAAGTCCCTATGGATTTCATATTCGAATCAAAATTGCAACATATGTTGTGTACAACTCAAGTCACTCCATGACTTGAAGACAATCAAGTTGATTGTAGTACAACTGATTGGAGAGTCCCTTCCTCAAAAGGGTTACTCCTAACCACGATGATCGCATACGTGTGATTGCTTTGAAATCCTATTTGGGTTTTGTATCATCTCCGATCACACGTAGAAAATCATGCAATCATCTTTAGACGGATTTTGAGATGATGATTTGGGTAAAACCAAATCAAGCATTAAGTCTACAACTTGAGCATATATATCGGTCCACCAATATCCGTTGATATTGTGTGATCATATCCATTAACACTTATGGTTGTTTAATCTCTAAAGATGGATCAATATCCATTGTGACCCTGAGATTACCCATAGTACCATAAAAGCGCTTACGTATCATGCAATTTGCAACAGGCCTGACATTGCATTTGCAGATACTTGCTAGCTCATAGTAGTGCTACTCCAATGACGTCCTTTGACGGGAGTCATAGGATATCAACGGAATGTGGTACTAAAAGATACTTGACTTGTCAGTAGATAAGTTGAGACATGATCATAGTGGGATGAAGATTCTGGCTAACTAATCCCCATTACCAGAAATGCCAGATCATTGACTGATGTATCGGTGATAGAGTTTTCATGGGAGTCATTGTAGACTCTAATGGTGACTCCTACATATCATCCTGAAGTATTACATATGATTGTGTCACTTCGTTGAGTGATAAACTGTGATATCATCAAATCACTAATCATTATCTATCAAGATAATTGTACTTGTATTTCTAGGATGTAGACAGGTTATGTGAGAGCAATGTCATAATATTGCCCGCAAAATGTTTTATTCTCATGTATTTTAATACATTTGAGGAATAAACATCTTGCAAAATTAACCATGCATTTGATTCACAAATTATCTACAAAGTCTCTATCGATTCTCACACTTATAAGTGTTTGTGGAATTGGTATGCAATGACTTTGATTTTTGCAAGGTTCAGGGGAGTCTCCCCATGAGTTATAACATGTTAAGCATTATATTGTACTCTTTTCTTTTTATGAGTTTTTCCTCTTAAGGTTTCTCGTATAAAGTTTTTGATGAGGCAATATTAATACAAGAAATATGACATATCTCTTATTTTTCCCCATCGGGGTTTTTAACGGAGATATCTAAGACAAATCATGTCATATCTTCTCCCCTATCAGGTTTCGAGAGGATTCAAAGACGTGCATCGCTCTCTAAAACTGTTATGAGTTTGAGATGGAGCAAGATCCAAGATCATATGTCTTATCATCTATTTTTCCCCACAGGGGTTTTTATGGATGATAACTGAAGACATAAAAGTTGTTCTTTGAACTAGACTATGAGTTTATCTTACAGGAGTTCAAATGGAGCAACAATATATCATGGTTTTCTCCTTATTTTTTCCATTGGGTTTTTGAGGAGTTTTACCTGGTATATCTATATTTCCTCATATTTTTTCCCACGAGGTTTTTGGAGGAATTGATTAATACATTGATCTCAACGATGGAGTTGATCAAGGGAGAGTGTTGTGAACCATTTTATTGGTGATCAACACCAGCAACCGCCATTGGCAGTTGCCACCAAAAGGGCCTCACACCTTTTCACCATGACCACTCATCCTCTATATATATGTACAAACAGATCAATGAAACAATAGAGATTTCACTCTTCTTGTCTTGTGTCTCATTTACATTTGAGTACTGTACTTCTTACTCTTAACACAACAAACGCCTCTAATTATCCTGGGAAATGCTCCCTCCAGTCACAAGTATCCGACATGGTCAACAGAACATTAATTTATTTAAAAACAAGACATTATGTTAATTTGATCATTAGTTGATGAAATGAACTATATGTAAAATATAAGCGACTTCTTTTTGTTTCAAAACTACGTGAACATAAACAAATCCGCATTATTTAAAAATCGTTACAAATGTCGATCTTCCAAGATTAAATGTGATGAAGATGTAGAATGCAAAACAACAGTTCTTTTATGACTAAAGGGAGAAGGATTCTACTTGCAGCTTGCTTGAGTCACGATTTTAAAAACATCAATGTCATCTATAAGAGAAATTGTTATCTCAAAGAGGAGATTATATTAATGTATTTTAAGTCCTTCGTGACATCATTCTAGTCTATGTTAAACTTTAAAATAATGTTTGATTCGGAATAACCATATATAAATGTACTGTTGTGTGTGATCAAACCTCTTACACTGGACATGAAGCAGTTTTGCTTTAACTATGTATGTTGTCTCATATTATTGGTATGTGGAGAATGAAAATTTACCAAGGAGCCACGAAATGGTACCTTCTTCTATACTCCCTCCATAGAGGTATTAGATGACGTTTTGGATAAAATTTTAGTTAAACATTGAAAATATAAATAACTTTTAAATCATTGAGTTTGGAAATGTGAAAACCATATGAATGGATTTGTCTTAAAAATATTTATATAAAAGTATATATATATATTATTTTTTAATAAATATTTTTGTAAAAATTAGTTGTCAAAATTACGTTTTGGAGACCGTGTCGTTGTCCTAAACGTCATCTAATACCAATATGTAGGGAATACCTTTTTCTTTTTGTAGAAGTAATAATAAAATAACTTGAATAAATAGACTCTGCTCCAATATAAAGTCTGTATATTCCAATAGACAGCTCCCCTCGATATGAGTTTTTTATAGGTATTTGATAACAAAAGTCATGTTTAGCTGCCATGGACAAAATATAGATAAACCTAGTTTTCTTCATGAGAGATATCTTTTAAACACCACAAGAGTACACTTAGCCGTGCGTACATAATTCGTAGAGCACTGGTACTTGTACATCCACAACTATTTAGGTACAACTCGGAATCAACGTCTAAAATCACTTGGATGCAAGATAATAATGCAACGGATAGTTTAAATACACGATTATCTCAATTCATATTCCAATAGTTGGGAGTAAATAATTTAATTACATGTACGTCAAGTCGCAAATTTCACCTCCAAAATTCACTATGCAAAAATAAGATTCTCATCCCATCAAAATATCGGCACATGCATGGAGTACTAAATATAGACGAAATTAAAAACTAATTGCGGTTTTGTTGTACTCTGTGATACGAACATTTTGAGCCTAATTAATCAATTTTTGGACAATTTTTCACACATACAAACGAAATGCTACAGTTAAAGTTTGGCTAAAAAGTCAAAGTTTGGCTATCAAATTTGGGAACAAGGGCCAGGGTGAAAATTAACAAAGAAGGGAGAGGGACCGCTGAAGTTAGAGGGTGTTTGGATCGACGCCACGGTTGGCCACACCAAAACTGTGGAGGCACCGTGAAAATTGGCTGTTGTTTGATTCTTCCGCATACTTCACCGCACCACACCAAAAACAAGTTATTTTTCTCGTAAGTTCACGACTAACCCGTGGCGCCAAAAATCGCCGCCTAACCTGTAGCGCTGCCACACCTACGCTATGGTAGAGCACGGCCGGCAACCAAAGAGACTCTTAGTTTTGTTTCTTTGGCCTTACGGCTTCTTGCTCCTATACGCTACAATGCCATAGCCAGAGCGGGTGGAAGCTCCACCAAATATAAACGATTCTTTAGCCTTTTGATCTTCTCCCATCGCTCTTCTTTAGTCTTTTCCTATTTCCTATCTTTCCTTGTGCTCTACTGCCTCTGCATCAGTCCCTTTCTTTGACATGAAACTTTTCTTATTGGATTTTTTCTATCTGATATCCGAACTGTCTCCTTGGCGACTGCTACCATCCGAAGTTCCTAACGAAGTTCTCTGGCGCTAAAATGGGCCGAGTCTATGGCGGTGTTCGTGGGGCAAAATTTTGCCAGCCCTTTAATTAATAATTAAGGATATTAAATAAAGTCAGTTTACAAAACTATATTCACAACAATAGACTATTTTGTGAGACCTATCTACCGAGGCATGTGACCGCACGATTAAAGGATGGTACTGTAGCATCACTGTAGCAAAACATGGATTAATTAGGCTCATTAGATTCGTCGCGCAAAGTTACACTCATCCCTAAAAAGATTTTGCAAATAGACTTTATTTAGTATTTCATGCACAAAAAATTTCTTTTAGAAATTTTTAGCCACCATCGAAACACAGCCCATTTTCTCTTTGGTGAAGTAGGATGCGAGTTGGATGGACTAGATTATACCATCATTGCAAGGAGGAAAAAACATACCCCCTCTATTCCTCCCCTGGTCATTCGAATCATTGTCCATTGTCAAATCGTGAATCTGAGTCATGTCAGGGAAGCGCGAGGGCACTTCGTGGCTCTCTTATCCTCCGCATCACTACCTTTTCGGAATGCCATAGATCTTCAAGGTATTCTTAGCAGATCCAGGTAATTTCTTTCTTTTTACAAGAAAGATCGTAAATTCAATTCCTCTAGAATCCGTGAAATATTCCTATGGGCTAAGGCTCGAATCCCAGCTTTATTCCACAGCTCAAATCAATTTTGGTGAGGGACCAAGCTCAAGTCAGACGTACACTCGGCGCTTAATACTGCCCCCAATGTTCCCCGTCGTTGGTTGGTTGGCGCACGCAGCATCAACGGCTGACGGATGAACGAGCGGATGAGCCAGCGAGCGAGCGAGCGATCGACCTGGCCCATTAATAATTGGACCCCCAAGTAAACAATCTGGCATCCGTCTGGGTCCCGCCACCGACGCGACGTAACATTGCATCACAGCCCTGGCCCAGGCCCGTCACCCTCACGAGGCCCCTCCTCCGCTGGGCCCGGGGTGTCACCCGATGACATGCGGGCCACCACCACCCTTCCCCGGAGGGGACTGAGGCTGTTCGCACTCGTGAAACCCTACTCTACCCTTTAAAGAGAATATTCTGTTTTAGTCATCAAAATTTTCAACTCTTTATCATTTTTTTCCGCACTCGTTCGAACTCTATCTCACTTTCTATCCCAACTACCAATCGTGGGACCCACCAATAAATTCATTTTTATTCCCCTCTCCCCTCTCCTCTCGTCACTCTCCCTCCTCCCTGCCTCCCCCTCTCTCTCCGCGGTCCGCGCGCCCCCTCTCTTCTCCACTGACGCCGCCGCCCCCTCCCCTCCACCGGCGCAGCCGCTCTCTCCCCTCCCCATCCGGCTGCCCTCCTCCTCCTCCCCCGCGCGCGGTGCGGCGGTAGCCAAGCGTTCGAAGAGCCCTTCCCCGCCTCAACTCGCCGCCTCCACCTCCCTCCGTCCGCCTTCGCCGCCCCTCCCCGGCCGGCGGCACGGCCAGCTCGCCTCCCCTGCGGTCTCTCCCTCTCCCTCGAGGCGCTCTCCCCCGGTGGCCCCTCCCCATCCGCTCCATCGCCGTCGCCCCATCCCCATCCCCTTCCCTCCTCTCCGGGCTGAGTGGGCGACGCGAGGGGCCGGGCGGGCGATGCGAGGTGGCGGCCGGGCGGGTGGTGCGAGGGGCTGGGCGGGCGTTGCGAGGCGACCGCGTCCGAGGCCTGCTTGGGCGGCAGGGCAGATCCACGGCCGGGCCGGATCGAGCGGCAGAGCGGAGCGGCGGCAGGGCGGCCGGGCGGGCTCCGGCGGGCGAGCGTGAGGGCGGCCGAGGGCGATGACGGCGAGCGAGCGCGACGGCGGCCAAGGGCGAGGGAGGCGACGGCAGGCGAGCGCGACGGCGGCCGAGGGCGAGGGCGACGACGGCGGGCGAGCGCGACCCCTGAAGTGGCGGCGTGGTGGGCCGAGGCGAGGCTCTCCATGGCGGCCGCGACGGGCTCGGTGGTTCTTCACCGGATGCGGGGGCCTCGAGCGGCGGCGGCTCCCCCTTCGCCTCGGCTTCCCCTACTCCCATGGCGGCAGCCGCGCAGGGTCGACGTGGGGCCCACGCCGACGTGGCACGGGTGCCTTTCTCTCTCTGGATGTACATGGCGGCGGCCGGCACCGGTGCGAGCAGCCTGAGGAAGCGAGGAGTCCAGTGCAGCGGGAGGCGAGGAGGATTGTCACGTAGATTCCCCGGGATACGGGTGGACGACGTTGAGGGGGTGTCAGGTGAGGGGACGCGCGTCATGTCCCCATAGGTGGAAAGGCTACCGGCTATACCGGCGAGATACGGTCGCCGCGACGCGCTGGTGGATTGGATTTGATACGCGTACAGGCTCAGGGCTGAGCTAGTGGTGCTACACTACTCCTATCCTATGGTGCTTTTGCTAGGGGGGTAGCTAGCTTAGCTGGGCAGTCTCTGGAGGTGACGTCCCTGCTGTTGCCATTTAACGTCACATCCTTCCATCAGGACAGCGAGATGAGAGAGAGAGATGATAGAGAGAGAGATGTGGGGACTGGGGATGGGGAGGGGGGGGGGGGGGGGGGAACTACTGGGACTGGGACTGGACGAAGGAACCAGTCCTCCGTGGCTGAGCTTTTGTTGGTACTGTAGGCTTTACTGTGACGCCAATGTAGCATCGTCACCGGAGAAGCAGACCGTAGCTAGCCCGGTCCAGCGTACGCACATGTCGTCCTCGTCCGTCCGTCGTCCTGAGCTACCCCTCCGGCTAGTTAAACAAGCAGGGCGTCGCGGCACAGTGGGGCAACAGTGCGGGGGCACGTGGACCGGCCGGCTGGCCCCAGGGCGCGGGCGGGGGCGGGCGGGAGCGGCACTGTGCGCCATTGCTGCGCTCGCTGCGCCCGTGCTCCGGCCACCTCTCGTTCATTCATGGCGGCCCTGGCGGGCGTCGTCGAGGGGCCGGCCGGCCGCCGGTCGGTGCACCGTATCCGCACGCTCCGTCGAGCTTTTAGCGAGCGAGCCAGAGGACGCACGCATGCGGGTTCGCCTGGAGCGCACGTACGTACGCGGTCGACTGCTCACTGGTGGCTGGTGCCACGGGTCGCGGTTGGTGGCGCCGAGTTGCTCGATCGCTGCAGCCACTGCACGCACGCACGGAGTCAATACGCATAGCATCAGAGTCACCGTATGGCTTCTGTCCGCATATGTATGTACGTACGCGCGCACTGTACGTGCTGAGCGATAGACGTACGTACAGCGGTACGGGCCGTTCGGGAGGGGCCCCGTGGCCGTACCGGAAGGTCACGGAGGTCGCGCCGCGCTGCGGTGGCTAGCGGGCTGGGCGCGCGCCACCACTGCTCGCTCATTGTCCAGTGCGGCTCTAGGTCAGACGGTCACAGTCACAGACTCAGCCAGCCAGCCTCCCATGCATCACAGGCTTCACAGGGCGCGGCGCTGTTGCTGATGCGCGCGCCGCAGCAGCGCGTCGGTCCGGCCATAATAAGCGCATGCATGCGCAGCGGCGGGCGGGCTCGCTGTGTTCTCCTGACCCACCGCCGGGCCGGCGGCCATTGGCGCCTTCCTCCTGGCGAGCTGAGCACTTGCGCGCGCGGCAGGTGGGAGAGGGAGGGGGAGGGCCCGCCGAGTTAGTAGCGGTCAGAGACAGCATGCAGACACCGGCACGAGGGGGAGCCTGGCACCGGCACACGTTCGCCGCCCGGGGCGCCGTGGACTGATCGGCGTGGCGCTACTGCGGCTGCGGCGACGCACGCAGACGCAGCGAAGCGATCTTTTGGTTTTGCTACAATGAGCGCCAGGGACGGGACGACCAAGATCGCTGAGAGAGAAGGTGTGGAGCAGGAGGCACAGGCAGAGAGGCGCCCGAGTTTCCCGTCCAGCCCATGACGCGACCGCCGAGGCTGGCACTGGCAGGCCAGGCCAGGCCATGGGATGCGGGCACTGCCGTGTCCGTGTCTCGTTGTGCGCTTGTGCGTTGCATGCATGGGTGCAGGGTCCCACGTGTGATAATCGGTGTACGGCCGTCGTTTGCATGGGGCACTGCCGAGGGCTTTAATGGAATAGTAAATAGTAATGGTTAATCGATCGCTTTGGCTATGGGGCTGGGGCTGGGTGTGAGACTGAGCAGGAACGGAGGCACGCACGCATGCATGCAGCCAGGGGACCCGTGAGTTCCTCTTGATGAATGATGAGAGCGTCTGTGTTTAAGCCATGTTGTAAAAGGTTGAGCCGGGGGACCCTAATTGAGCCAAGTAGGTGTTGGATCATCGGTGCGGGGTGCCCATGTTATTAGAAGTGTAATACTAATTCCTAATATAACAATTAGACTAATAGAGGTTGAACAATTGATTACCCATAATGGAATAGAATAATATCCTAATCTGCACATCAGATATCCATCACTATATTAAGGGTGTGTTTGGATCCTAGGGACTAAAGTTTAGTCCCTCAAATAAGTAACAATTAGAAGCATTAAACATAAACTAATTATAAAACTAATTGCATAAGTCATATCTACTCTGCGAGACGAACCTAACAAGCCTAATTTCTATAATGAATACATAATTATTAAATTACCACTGTAGCATTATATTGTCTAATCAAGAACTAATTAGACTTAATAGATTCGTATCGTAAATTAGTCCTCGCTTATGTAATGTATTTTTTTAATTAATCTATATTTAATATTTCTAATTATCATTCTTCCATTCGATGTGACGGGACTAAAAACTTTAGTCACGGGAACCAAACGGGGCCTAAAAACATGAAAACTCTAACTAGGAGAGACGGAGCCTCCAAACCTGGCATTTTCGACAACCAAATTAGAATAAAGTTTTACAAAGTTAATATACCTTCACATACAATATTGTTATAGCATTGTATTTGACGTATAGATGATGTACATGTTTAGATACATAATAAAAAATCTAGCATGAATAAAAACTATTTATATACATATTGAAAAATAATACGCATTGTTGAATACACTATAGTAACAAAATTGATTTATTAGACGTTACTATCTATTGATCAAAACAAAGTATATTAGATAATGGTGTCATATATCTAAATAGTAAGTTATGAGATAAAGTTAGCTGAAATCGGGACACATAAATATAAATTCATGCTACATAGGGCTAAAATAGTTTGTTTACATATAGGCATAGTTTGCTACCATTGCCAATTATATTCATGGTAGTTCTTAGGTGATGAATGGTAGGGCCGTCCCGCAAAATATACAGGCCCTATTGTTGGATATAGGATTACCGACTAGAGGGGGGCTGAATAGGCGGTTTAAACTTCAATCACAACACTAGAGGACTTTAATTAGAATCACAAGGGAAATTAAATCTCTGGCTATTCTAAGCCTACGTTGAGGGGTTTGAAACCTAGGATGACAAGATACAATTCAAGTTCTAGATACATAACTTGCTCAAATTAAATTGCTCAAAATAAACAACAATGGACAACTCATTTCCCGCCGTCTCTCCTCTCTATTTTCCCCTTTTCTTTTTCCCCCTCCTTTCATTCCTTTCCCCTCCCCTGCTTTTCTCCCCGGCGCCCTGCTCTGCTCACGCCGCCGACCGGCCCCACCATCGGCTCGTCTGCGCCGGCCGCCGTCGTTGCCGTGCCGACCACCGGGCACCACCGCTGTGCTGCTGCCACGCCTGCGCCGGCCACTACGGCGTTACCGTGGCCATCACCGTTGCACCGCTGCAGCCACTCTGCCCTCGCGCACACCATCGCCGCCGTGCCGCCCCTCGCCGTAACCCCACCACCGTCGTACTGACCCGCGCCGCTGCACCGCCTGCGCCGGCCACGGCCACGCCACCGTTGTCTTGCCACCCACCGCTACATCACCGCAACCGTACCTCACTACCGCACCGCCCACGCAAACTCACTGCCGCTCGCGTGTCCGCCGCTGACGCCGCGCCGACCAAGCGCACTCGTCGTCGCTGCGCCATCGGCCGGCCCCGTACGCGCTTGGACCGCACGCACACGCCAAGCTGAGCTCCCCGTGCTACGCCACTGCACTGCCGCACACCGCTGTCGTGCCGCCCGCCCCTGCGACGCTGAACCGCCGCGCCGCCCACGCCACCGCCCAGCCCCGCCGCAGTCTCATCGCCGCGTCGCCGCCAAGGCAACGGCTACTCATGCGCGCACGCCACATCGTGCCAAGCACAGTGCCGCACTGCTCCGCCACAGCGCCGCCGTACCACCGAGCACGCCGACCGCCTTTACTCCCCGCCACCGGCCCGCCAAGCGGCCTCTCGTCGGCCCGCTCTTCCAGCCCCTCTCCACGCTTATAAATAGGCTGGTCAGCCTCTCCTCCACCACCTCCCGCTCACAAGCCCCTCAGCTCACCTCCATCGCCGCCACAACACCACCGCCCACTGCCATTGCCGCCGCCGCCCTCGAGCTCTCGTGGGCAGCTCACCACCGGTCATCTCCGCCCAAGGTAGGACCCTGGGTGGACTCGCCATGTTCCCCTCTCCCTTTTCCCCCTAAGCCCGGTCGCGATTGCTGCCCCAGTCGCCGGCGATTTCGCCGCGGTCGCCGCCGATTCCCCCCTCCTCTGTCTCTCTCTCTGTTTCGCGAGGAAGAAAGGCAATTTTGCCCATAACCCCCTGAACTCTGTCCTATTCTAACCCGCCGTCCAAAGAACATAAACCCCTCTCTCTGGTACCTTTGCACATAACCCCCTGCCCTTTCTTCTATTCCAACCCGCAGTCCAAAACACTATTCCCTCTCTCTCTGTCTGTTTCCCCAGAAGTCCCTGCCCTTTATAATATTTACAGAAAGGTCCTTAGCCTTTAAAACGGCCCCTAAAACCCTCTTAAACCCATCATTTCATGCGCTAATTTAATCCCATTTGACCCCAAACTCCACCACAATAATCACCAGTATATTTCCGCCAATCCAATTAGTCCATATCCAAAAATAACCATGTCATCACCATCACTCTCGTTTTCTGTTCTTTCTTTCGGAGCTCTGCAAAAACTTTTTTTCTTTTATTTTATTGTGCGTTTGTTTGTGTGTGCCGTAGACGCTGCTGTGAACGAGGAAGGACTCGAGGAGGAGCAGGGTTACGAGCAGGAGCTTGGAGACCAAGACCCCGGGCAGGAATCCTTCGAGGGTTGGGAGAACGGCAAGTGCAATCCCATCCTTTGATGCATATTTTTGTCCTAGCTTTTATAAACACAACCCATGGTCTGCTTTATAAAACTTGCATGTTTTTACTGCTAAACCCGGTTGGATAGCCATTCCTTGATTGTTATGACTGCTTCCTTGACAACCTAAATTAATGTTTGAATACGACAATGCTCTGTTTGAATGTTAGTCACTGCTAGAAATGCTTAGGAATGTTTTACTATGCACCCCATTACAATCACTTGGTGTTTACAAAAGCAACCGTGTGCGTGCTTTAAAATAAAAGAGATGGATTTTGTGAATAAAATGAGTATCCGTGTGGGATGAGATAGACGGTATTTCTTGTGTGAAATGCCGAGGTGAGCTCGAACCTGTGTGGTTGAGCATGGTGGGAGTTGTCTGTCCTGTCACAGTTTTTGGGATGATGTTGATGTGTCATCTAGCCTAACCCATTTTATTGTACCACCACTCGACCGTTGTATGTGGCAACGGCCTAGCATAAATCCCACTAGTTAAGCTGTTGGTTATGTGGTGTGCTGGTGAGCAACAGAGAGCCACGGAGCTGGGGATACGGTCTATGTGAGGTATGCCCCTGGGTAGAACCTCAATGGTAGGTTGCTTACCCCCTGGTCGTTTCTGTAGTGACTGGTCAGTTTAGCTATGGTGGGTAATGGCTTTGAAGGAGCTGCACTGACACTAAGGTGTTCATGTTGTGGTAGCCTACTTGTGGTTGTGTACACCTCTGCAGAGTTAAAACCTATCCGGATAGCCGTGTCCACGGTATTGGACGAGTTACGGCTTGGTCACTTCACTAGTCCCTTGTTTTGGTGTAAGAATGTGTTGGGTGAATGTTGAGTTGAGAAAAGGTGTTGGCATGGGCTATGGCAGATGGGGAGTCTGGTAGCGTTAAAATCTTGTGAGTAAAATAATCATGTTATTTGATGCAACTAAAAGAAATGCTTGTGAAAACCCTTTGCAAAAATCAACCCTCGCATGTGTAAAATTAGCTTTGCTGCAAAATAAACCACGAACCTATCCTTGATTACATTCCTTTGCATGCTTCTGTTATATCCCTTCCGTGGATGTGGTTATGCTTGCTGAGTACGTATGTACTCACCCTTGCTTATTTTGTTACAGAGGCAGACCCGGACTTTGTGCCTGAGGACGTTGTTTAGGGGGTTCGTTCTACACCCAGCCTTTGCCTGTGTGTTAGGGTCACCCGCTTGAAGCCGCATGGATATCTACTCTGATGAAGACCTCTATGTTATCAACCTGTTCATCTGGAGTCTAGCTTTAGTTATGTTTGTAGTGGCCCTGCAGTGCCATCGTCTTCTGTAATGTTGTTTATGTACTGAACCATCTGTTGTAATAATGTGAACCAGCATCCTGGGACTGGT
The DNA here is from genome assembly GCA_033239725.1 of Echinochloa phyllopogon. Lineage (NCBI taxonomy): Eukaryota > Viridiplantae > Streptophyta > Magnoliopsida > Poales > Poaceae > Echinochloa > Echinochloa phyllopogon. Next base: position 23,856,352 of record BTCW01000012.1, read on the forward strand.
ACCTGTATCACATTAAGTTCTCTCTTTCGAGGGGACGCTTCAGGTGGTATCAAAGCCGATAGGTTGGCCGTAGGACGTAACCCTAGGATCTTGACCCTTTTCTAGTCTTCTCTCACTAGTTTGCTCTTGTCTAAATCTTTTCTCCACGCAAGTACTCACCGACGGCTTTTTGACTTATCTAGATGGCCCATCTGGTTGACGAGGGTTGGAGCGAAGGAATCTGCCCCGTAGAACCTGGCCTTCCCAAGTTACTGCTGCTTAGCCTGGATCATGTTGGAGTCACAGAGACCCCCGAGTACCTCTGCCGGGAATTCACCACCAATGGTACCCGTCGGTGCCGGATGTTCATCTTTTTGGGGGAGAGCTCACTATACAAGGAGGTGGCACCTTGGTTTGTCCACGCCACCGGCTACGACCGCCCCAATGCCTACTGCAAAGCCGCAAGAAGAGCCCTGATGTGCCTCCACGTACTCTACAAGCAGTACCTCGTGGGAACAGTAATTGGATTTGCCCCACCCCTGGAAAGTGGAGGACGCGAATGGATTGCCCAGATGAGGAACCTTGGGAGAGATGAAGATATGGAGGACACTGTGTCATACTTGTCTATTTACCTCACCGGCTTAGACAGGCTGTACCGAGAGACATCGGGACAGCTGAGGCACCAGATCCGCAGGGCAGAGAAGGTAGAAAAAGAACTGAGGCTGGAGCGGAAGAAAGCAACCCAGGCTATAAGCACCCTAGTTGCTCAACGGGTTCAGTGGCAAGCCCACTCTGAGGAACTAGAAAGGATTGAAGCCTACAGGAGGGGAAATGGGTTGATGGAAGGAGAACCAGAGATGACCCACATGGACGCGAGCACACAGACTGAAGATGAAGTGCCAGAGTATCAGCTCCCTCTGAAGAAGCGTCGTCGTTTGGTGTAGAGTGAGAGTCCTTAGATTAGCGTAGCTCATAGACTAGCACCTAGTCTAGCCTCTCCTTGAGTAGGGACTGTTGTATCTAGTTAGCACTACCAGCTTAGCATCGATGTATCCATGACCTGTGTGCCCCACCATGTTATGCAATAAAGAGCATCTTTTATCCTACCTCTATTCAATCTTTGTTTCCCCTGGTTTCAGATGGCTGAAGAAGGATGGACCCAGGGAGTCTGCCCAGTCACACCTGGTTTGGCTAGCCTGTTGATCCCCGCGCTGGAACGCCTCGGTGTACCTGAACGCTGCATGGCGTGCGACCGCCATGGGATTCAGGCACCAGGACACCTACCCCTTGGCTCTCAGGAAAGCCCTCCGCTACATGTGCGGAATTTTTGAAAGACACTTGGTCCCCACCCCAATGAGGTACTTTCCTCCGGTCGTCAGAAGTACAGTCTGGCGGGCCCGCATGAGAAACTTGGAGCAACGCCGTCAAGAGGAACCCACCTTGTACCAAGTGGTCACCTACCTCAATTCTTTGGACCAACTCTTCGACGAACAGGCTGAACTCCTGAGGGAACAAACCTCCCGGGCCGAACAAGCAGAGTTCTCGGTTCGCATGCACCAAGTCCGGTGGCCAAAGCTGAAGCAAGAGCTGCTACCGCTGTCAGCAGCGAGGCAATCGCCCAGGAAAGCCTCAGGCAAGCTCGGGACCTGCGTATTCAGGACTGGACTAGAAGTGGGACGCCTGTCCCGGCAATTGGAGAACCCCATGTCCTACTTGGAACACCTGTCATGGCATGGGGAGAAGTTGTGGGGAACCCTCAAGCACTGCCTGGAACCCCCGCAGGATCACCGCCCGCTGAAGAAGGATCGTCTGTGCCGCCTCGAGAGAATGGAACCTTGACCGAGGCTGAACATGCACGACTTGCACCGCCAGAAGAGCGCCCCAACCTAGAGGAAAGCTCGCCCCGCGAATAGATCCAGAGTCAAGCGCTCATATGGGAATGAAGCCAGCCTGGTACAAAGTTGGAAGAACCCTTGTATCCCTAGCAGTAGTTTCCTTACCGTGTCTTCTACCCCTCCTTGTAGTGCGAGTCTTGATGGATCCCCAAGTGTTGTACCCCCCCAGTTGTTTGAATGAAACCTTGTGTGCTTGTTTGTTAGCTTGTGTGCTGTGTGTGCCTCGGCAGAGTGTTTCTGCCTTTTCAAAAATGCGAACTAAACAACTTAAACATCATCTTAACCCAATCTAACGAAGGTCTCAGAGACGCGCCCCCTGCAGGAGGAGAGCAACCAGAAGGGAGAAGAGAGAACCCTGAGAACCAGGAAGTGGATCAGCAAGACCCTATGGGAGAAAACCAGCCTGAAGGACAAGCACCTGTAGGAGGCGGACTAGAAGCGAATCATCCAAGAAGTCAGAATGAAGGATCGTTTGTTGTACCCCCACTCCCGCCGGATTTCAACCTGGCACAGGCTTTGTATCACCACACCCTGTTCATGCAAAATGTGTGGAATGCCAGCCACCGTCAGGAGACAGCCCGTAGGCCCAATGCGGGTGACAAGTTGACCAACTTTCTGAGAACCAGATGTTGGCACTCCTTACGACCTACAGATAAATCCGCAAGCGGACGGATACCGATGTAGCTTTCACCCGGGAGTATTCCAAGGTATCGATTTCCACAGGGAACGAGAAGTGTACTAATCCTAAACTAAGTTGTCCTAGGTAGATGGAGTGGATGAATGAAATGGATGAGGTGGATGACGACAACAAGGAGAGAAGAGAAGAGGTAGGAGGGTAGAGAGGGTACAGGTCTGGTAAGGGTATTCTACCGATTGACTAAGCAGAGCAGAAAATACAGATAGATACTTGCTTCGGGACTATAGAGCCTCCGACACACAGAAAGGGATAAGAAGGGGTGCCGGTTACCCTGAACCTTGGGTCCTAGGACACCGGAACTAACGTGATGGACTACGAAGACCGAAAGGGCTGTCACCACCTTACGGCTACCACCTCCGTTGCGACGGGCAGAAACTAAGGTTTCTGGCAAGTCTAGGAACCACTCCTACACTAGTCAATAACTACTTATCTCCTATAGCAAGATAAGCACCCAAGCTAAGCAACCAGTATACAGTTATACCAATCAACTAAGCATTGAACGAAGAATGAGACAAGTATATAGATATAAGAACTGAATGCTCAATTAATCAGAAAGAGATACAAGAGTTACCAGACATGACCCGGATGTCACTCGAAGCAGAGCCGCATCCGTAGAGGTACAGCGGGAAGAGGGGCCGACACTCCGGCTCCTCTCCGGGACGCTCACCTCTCCTCTCTCCCTATTCTACTGATACAAGTGGCGGAACTTGGCAATGCTCACTCTACTCTTATGTTGTGTGTGATACAAGGTGTATGCCACTGCTTATATAGGTGTCCTAAGGCGGTTTGGAGTGGAGTAACCACCAAGGGATCCAGGGGATATTCCCTGTTGATTCGGGCGAAGAGACCGGGTTCGGCCGAACAGGTCGGTTCGGCCGAACCCCTGGATCCACCGCCTTGGCTCTGGACGGCATGGACGCACTCCTGGAGGTGGTAGGTGCATTGGGGGCGGTTCGGCCGAACTGGTGGGTTCGGCCGAACTGGGCTTTCAGCCCAGAACGCCCCCCCGTGCACCGCCTCTTGCTCCTGGACCCCTTGGGCTGGCCTCTGGTGCTTGGGTTTGAGTTGATTCGGCCTAGGATGACGTGTCGGTGCTCCGGGATGTGTTGGCGGTCGTCCACGTGTCGTGTGTTGTTGTTTGGTTGACGTGGACGGCTCCCGCTGGCCTGTACGGCTAAGGGGGGGGGGATAACCGGCCGAACGTGTCGTTCGGCCGAATTGGTCATTTCCGACCCCTATAGCACGTATTTCGCAATGTTGTACCTGCACAAGCGACACTCACCAAAACTCGTGGAACTCCATTAGAAATAAAACCTAAGTACATGGAATGTTGCATAGTCTCTCATTTATTCCCGTGTATTGGTGGTCGAATTTGGGTTGTAACGACCGCCAACAAGCTCCCCCAAGCTTGGCTCTTTGCTCGTCCTCGAGCAAAGATAAAACTTAGGCTCGGTGGATCAGGAGTTGCTACAATGTCATTTTTCTTGCAGGTAACTTCATAAACAACTAGTACTCAAACAAATACTTGAATCACTAGCAAGGTATTAATTCACCATTTTACCTATGGGGCTTATAGCAATCTCTTTATCTTGGGCGGTTGAAAGAATGAACAGTTTAACTTAGTTTTATTCCACCCTACTCTTTTCAGGATCCTATCTCGGAGTTTTCACCCTTTTGTGAAAAGATAAATTGTTCCTCATTGGCTCACTCAATCACTCAAGTGTATTTGAATCCTCACCAAAGGCTTTGCCTTCTTTTTATCCTAACATCTAATTTGGCTTTTTGTGTGGCTCAGAGACAAAGGATGAAGGCATACAAGCATCTTATATTTTTCTAAGTCAAAGACCGGACCTTAGGAGAATCAAATCACACTCTTAGATCGAGAAGTGCAAGTGTGTGAAATATGCGGAGTGGAATATGTGGAGTGGAATTTGGTGGAACTTCATGGAATGATTCTTCCTCTCCCTTATTTATTTTTCGAGAGCATGGGCTATCTTTTATTCCCTTTTTTTTGCCATGCCTTTTTGGCATGCTTTTCTTTTTCTCATATTTTTGCCATGACACTTGTGTAACACCCTAAAAATGCCTATTTTAAAATTTAGTAATTAAACTTGCTTTCATTTAATTTAATGCTCATATTTATCTAAGAAAAATGAATTATTTATGAGAAATAAAATTAAATATAAGGTTAGAAACATTTTTGTTGCATTCATGCTGTCTGCATTGAGTTTTGTTTGTGTGTGGTTCAATTGGAATTTAAATTCTGTTTAAATTCGAATTTGAATCATCAAGTTTGGAGCTCTAGAAAAGTTTCAGCAGCCCGAGTTTGATTTTCCTCCCTTAACTCTTTCCCCGGCCGAACTAGCCCCTCCTACTTTTCTCTCCGCAGCGGCCCAGCTCCCTCCTTCGCCGCTTTCGGCCCAGCCCGCCGGCCTGCCTCCCGCTCCCGCGCCAGCCCACGTCGCGGCCCAGCTCTCTCCCTCTCTCTTCCTCGCGCAGGCCCAACTTGGCCCAGCAGACCATGCAGTACCCCCGCCTTCCTTCCCCAACGCGGCCCAGCAGCCAGGTCGGCCCGCCTCACGCCCGCGGCCGCTGATAGAGCGGGACCCACAGGTCGGATTCGTCCCCGACCTCGCGTCGGAGTCCGGCTCCGCCACGGCCACGAGCAGAGTTCGGCCCGACCACGGTGCGCACGACCCCGGACTCTCCTCGGCCGTCCTTCAAATAGCCGCCGCCGCCGTCCCAATTTTCCCCATCGAAAACCCAAACGCCGGCTCTAGCCGAGCTCGCATCGCCGCCGCCGCTTCCGAACTAGACGCCGCCGTCGATCCGCCGTCTCGCCGTCGCTCCGTCCAATCCGACCGCCGGGAAAGCTTCCCTAGCAGGTAAGCTCGCTCCCAAGTCCGGTCTAGCTCCGCTTCGCGCGCGATAGCATCCTCGCCGCCTCCACCCGAGCGCCGCCGCCGCCGCAGCTCGTCGCGCGCCACCCCCGCTGCTCCGCCGCCGACGAGACCTACCCTACTCGACTCGCCGCGTCGCCCCGAGCCTATAGCACCCATCTGCGCCCCGAACCATGCCCCGTAGCGCTTTTGCGCGTTTCACCGGCGACCCTCCGCCGCACACGCGGGCGGCGCCGCCGCATGGACTCGCCGCCGACAACCCCTCTCCTCTAGATCCAATCTAGATCGTCGGATCCAAATCCGACGGCTCGCATCAGCCGAGCCGAGTCAACACCCCGGGTCAATACCGGTCAACCAAGACAGCCGAGCCACTTTTGCAAAAGAGCCCCTGATTTTTTTTGAAATCAACCCGCGGTCCAGATCAATTCAAAAATAATTAGAATTAGGTCCTGATTTTTATAGAAAACCCCCTGCCTTATTTAAAAATAGCACCCGAGGTCCTGTTTTGGTTAATTTGCGAATAAACCCTCCTATTTTAATATAAAATTTTGTTTTAGCCCCTGATCTTTTGCAAATAAGCCCCTGGAACTTTTAAAACTTTGCCAGCAAGTCCCCGAACCTTAGAAAAGCCATAACTTTCCCGTTTTAGCTCCGATTTGAGTGATTTTCGCGCTCACGTGTTCGTAGCGAAGCGTAGATTAGTTTTTCAGCCTTCTTTTGTTGCTACTGTTTGGTGTACTGTTCTAATAGATTAATATTGTTTGCATGTACTGGTTTGTATGGATGCTTGTGTGTTGATGTATGAGTCCAGTCGGTGAGCCGTACGCGTTTGAGTTCGAGGGTTACGAGGAGCAGGACCAACAGCAGCAGCAGGAGCAGCAGCAGCAGTTTGGCGAAGGCAAGTACAGCACGGACAATCCTTGCTACCTAAACACATCTTTACAATATTTACTGCATACGCATGTGTCTAAATTGTTACCCTTTTAAGGTTGTACCTAGGTTTGATTAACCTATACCTTGATTACCTTGGGTCTTTGCATTTGGGTAGAACTTCGCTAGGTGCAGCTACTGTCACCTTTACTCAACTGTTAATCTTGACTTAATGGTTCACTTAAATGTTAATGGTAAAACTTGCTTTTTAGCAACATGGATCAGGGAGCTAGGATGTACGCTTCGTGCTTGGCCCTAGTGTCTCTCCGTAAGGACTGGTTCATAAAGCGGCAACCCAGGAACCTGTCACCACCGCTGGAACTATAATGGCTCTGGTCTTGGACAAGTAACATGTACGGCTCTAGCTTGACAGTAGTTACCGACGGGCCGACGGCGTTATGAGAAGCATGGGTGAGAGTATGGTTTGATCCACCGAGGACGGAGTATCCGTTGGCTATGTCCCCGTGAGGCACAGTCCCGTGTTGGGAGCCACCGTATGGCGGGGGTTCCACACGTTGCGCTATTTATTTTGTTGTTGCTATTCGTTACCGCGCTTGGACGCCATTGACCCCCTCGTGTTGCGACATGGGCGTCAGTCAATCTCGGTGCCTTGGGTCATGCTGCCTAGGTTGTACCATAACGGCTACTGTTTTGTTAGGGTGTCTTGTGAAAAGCCTCGTAGCGTCCCTATGCAGTCACACCTCGGAAGTGTTGATGTGCGTGGTTGGGGGCAAAGTTCCTTTGAACTTTTACGCGACTGGTGGGTAAAGGGCGAAACCTCTATAGAGTGTATAATCTATCATGATAGCCTTGCTCAAGGTCAAGAGCGGCCTGGATCCTTTTTGACTAGAAGTTGATGTTTATTACTGTTTAATGTTCACCTCCACTATATTAATTGGGTTGCAACTGGAATTCATGTAAATGTAGTGATTATGATGAAGTTAAAACGAAACAACTAAAATTGCTAATGCAGTACAGCCGTGTCAAGCCTTTCTTTTAAGCCTTCATTATCCGTGTTGTATTTGCTAAGTAAGACATTTACTTACACTTGCCATTCAACAAAATCCCGGATGGGTAACAGATGGATTATATGGTACTGCTGCTGTTCAATTTCCTGAGGATCTGCCATTCTACTAGCTGTGCTCAACCAGTCGGTGTCCCCGTGGGTTATCGTTTATGGTTATCGGCTTCGTCTTCGTCTTCGTTTAGAGAGAGTTAATAAAGAGACTTCCGCTGTTTTATTTAGTTATTTAGGTTAAGCTCTGATGTAAAACCATTTTATTCGAGCATATGTACTCTGTTTATCATATTTGTTAACTATATGTGTTCTGTGGACTTCCTGGGCACACATATAGTAGCATTCGGGTTTCTGTGTAAATCCGGGGGTGACAACTTGGCATGCTTTTCTTTTTCTTTTTTCATAGCCCATGCCTCTACTTCAAAGATATTTGGAGAGGGAATCAGAGAACATGAAGTTTATTTTTGTGGAATGGATGATGGCATGGTTTTGCTAACTCCCAGTGTAGGAATTGCAAGTGAGAGGTGGAGTGTTTGTGAATCTCGATCATGAAAGCATGAAAGGTCCCTCAAAGGTTACAACAATTTGACAAGGCTCACTAAGATGACAAGCAGCATATGGTAGAAAGTTTAGAACTAATCCTATCATATGGCTCTGGTAGGAATTTTTGACTAATGAGGAACTTTGTTTTATTTTTGAAAACATAAACATCCGAGATTTTCACCATACTAAGAGCCGAAATAGAATTCAACCGAAGTCTCACTATATCAATCCCCACAACAACCGAGACTTGGAATAAGGCATCTGCTCCCACAAGGTTTTCAGGTTCATTTCTACTCATGCCAAATAACTCAAGCATAGTCAAGCAACTAGTTGCAACAAAGTACTAGCAAAATTAGTGACAGAGCAACTATTCATCATTTCCAAAGTGAGAGGCATATGTTTCATTCCATACATGGTTGGGAGTTAATTGGTATTTTCAATTGAATGACCAAAGTGCTGAGTAATTCGGAACATACCTGATGGGGGTCCTCCCCCAAGCTTGGACTCTTCACTGGTAGGGATTCAATCCTTGAAAGGTACTGAGTCAGCTGGTCGGCCTGCTCGTTCTCGTCCTGCTCCTCCACTGTGCCATGCCTGTACTCATGTATCTTTTCGTTAAACAGGGCAATCTCCGGTTGGCTCAAATGCACCAACCGGAGCGACAATTTTATTCTTTCTGCATTCAACTCTGATTTTATTTATTCATCAAGCTAAGGTTGGAAACAAAATGTGTTGGAAGGGAAATAATTAGAGCACCTCCTAAACAATGATTTAAGCAAAGGGAAATTGAATTGGAAAATAAATTGAAACTAATGGTGCTCTAAAAGATACAACTACACGACATCTATTCTATAGATGGATTGTAAAGGTCTAGATGTCATGTGGCTTTGGCGAGCCTCTTGAATTTGGTTGTGAATGCTTGGAAGATGACATTGTTCTTGTCCATCTGCCAAGGCTCGCCTTCAGTGACCTTCTCATCCCGGTTGCTCAACTTCTGGCTGGTTTGTGCCAGTTCTTTTTCAGGCTCTTCAACCATGGGTTTCTCTTCTCCCTCCTCCATGGCTTTCTTCGTTAGTGGACTTGTCATACTTATGGAGAGGGAGCCCTTGGGTGAGGAAAGGTCTTTGGATAAGGATTGGGTGGTCATGGCGGCTGGGAAATGTGAACACTTGGTCGTGTTCGGGAAAGTGATGGAGGATGGTTTCTGACTTGAGATCGACAAGCAGCCTTCCCAACATTTCCTAGCGACTTCGAGACAAGATGGGATAGAGATAGGATCATGGGTCAAAAAGGACGCTCAAGGGGCAACAGAGGGGTCCTTCGGTCGAACCAACATGGTTTGGCTGAATTATCCTAGAGTGGTCTAGTATGCCCAGTGAGCCTATTTCTCTAGTGCCTACACATCTCCTTGACGGTCTTTGCAGAGTGTTCTTGTTCTTCACGCTGGATGTTCTGCTTGACCACTAGTTTTGGGGTGATAAGGTGTGGCTATCATATGAGGCTCCCCCAAACTTAGATATTTCCGGGAGGTGGAGTCAATGAGATGAGAGCCTCTACGACTAGCCCAGGACGCCAAAGCGGGGAAAGATGTTTTCATGGGACATTTGCTTAGCGTGCCTAGTGGCTGCGGGTCGATAGGGCTTGGCTTCTACCCAGTTAGAGACGGGATCTACGGCTACCAGAATAAACTCGTAGTTCTCTGAGTTAGGGAAAGGACCCATGGGGTCTATTCCCCTTACATCAAATATTTCTACTGAAGATTACTGGTGAGTGGCTTTGCGTCTCCTTCCCGTGTTTCTGGCAGTGTGGGCGTCTCTTGCTAAATTTCTTAGCATTTCCATATTGCCAGTCCTTTGTTCTAAATGCTCCATAATGTCGTTCACAAGGTGCTGCATGATATCTCTCCCAGGTTTTATGTGCCTCAGGTGCAGGTATGCATCGTCTGAGTCCATCTTGTATCCAGAAGAGATACGGATCGTCCCATAGGTGAAGTCTGCTCTCATAAACCAATCTTTTCCTATTTTCACCTGGTAGGACGCACCCTGACACCTTGATGTTGACTATGCTGGCATACCACGGATCTAATGTTGTGACCTTGAGGAGCGTATCACCTCGTAAGAAAATCGCTGATGAGAAGATCAAATGGGACTTGTACCCGAGACAGACCCAACGGATGAGTCTTGGGTTCGCATCCTTTTTGGTCAAAAGGTACTTCAAAGCAGCATGGTCTGAATAGACTATGACCTTTGCCCCAACTAGGTAGGACCGGAATTTGTCTATAACAAACACAACTGCTAAGAGTTCCTTTCCCGTGGTTGCGTAGTTGAGCTGGGGCCAGTGAGCATAATGCTTCTTGTCCTTGGTTTGGCCCACAACAGCTCCAACAGCATAATTGCTCGCATCACACATGATTTCTAATGGGATGCTCTAGTCGTGAGACCGGATGATGGGAGCAGAATTGAGTGCTTTCTTAGGGTGTGAAAGGAAGCATAACACTCTTGATTAGAGACGAGAGGGGTTTCCTTGGCCAAGAGATTGGTCAACGATCGGGCTATTTGAGAGAAATTTTCGATGAGACACCTATAAAGCCCGGTGTGGCCAAGGAACTACAAATCCCCTTTACTCGTGGGAGGTGTACGCATAGGGTCGTATTTGGGAGTATGACAGGAGAACATGATGGCTTTAGGCTTTGAATCTAGTCTTTCCCCGATCAAAGACGAATCTTCGTGACAATTGTCTTACGACCCCAAGGTAAGATAAGATAGGGATATGATGTGTATGAAGGTTAGGAGTAATCCCTTTGAAATCTTGGATCGAGTGTCCTAAGACTGATCGATCCTCCTCCAGGACAGTGAAAGTCGGTTGGGTTCCAGGGGGTTTGTCACTGATGGTCACTGGAGTTTGTCCGTCCTTAAAGAGGGAAGCACACTTCAATCGAGATGGAAGAGGCTTAGGTTCGACTGGAGGATGAATCTCTTCTTCCTCCATAAGGAATTGGGCATCTTCTTCTAGGAAATGTTGCTCTAAGTCTATCAAGGATGTTGACATGACCTCCTCTATTGGCTCAGGATCGGGATCTGTCTCTATTGGGGTATTCAAGGAATAAGAATAAGAGACTGGGATGAGTTCTTCTCCGATCCTAAGCTCTAGCTGGATTATTGGTGAATTTTCTAGGATTTTCATGATTGGCCTACCAATAAAGATGGAGTAAGTGGAATTTTCAGGTAGGTCAAAGATATGGAAATCCAAGAAAAGTTCAGGGTCGTTAATCTTAACGGGTGTGACCCGCAAGATCCCTAAACAGTCGAGGATCCTTCCCGATGTGAACCTTAAACGTTTCTGAGATAATGACCATGGTTCATCGGGGAGTTGCGCTCGCACCAAAGAGCTAGAGATTATGTTGATTCCGAGGCTTGGGTCGTACCCGATTTCTCTGTCATTGCCCATAACTTCATAGAATATGCTTCTGATCCTTTTGGGCATTTTGACAACCTCGGTCGAGGCTTCGGCCTCATCTAGCCATTCCCGACTCTTGATGGCAGAGAGACGGCCTAAGTACTCTCTTTGATATTCTAGTGCTTCCTTGTCGGGTGGTGGATCCTTTTGCTCTACACATTGTCCCCGTGGGAAACGTATGACACAGTCGATGTCATCGAATAGACCATCGTCAAAATCGTAGGGAGTGGTGTAGAGTGGAGGATAGTAGTCCAGGCTAGAGTAAGGTTGTGGTTCGAATTGAGCGTCGGGTTCTGATGGAATGGAAGGGCTGATAGATTTGGATCGTTGGTGTACAGGCTCTTCAGGTTTAGGCTGCTTCTCTTCTTCATCAGGGAGTTCGTCATAGACTCCAGTGTAGGGAGTGTCGTCCAGGATGCGCTCCAGGACTATCCTCACTTCACTAGGAGTCAAATGAAAAAAACGACCCTTTTGAAGCAGAGTCCAAGAAAGTTGCGGCTACGGGACAGAGGCCAAGGCTGAAGTGTTGTAAAACAACAGGTTCTGGTAGGCTTAGGTCCGGTCCTGAGGCCAGTATTTGCTTGAAACGAGCCCAGGCAGCTCCTAACGATTCTCCCTTTAATTGCTTTAAGTTAATGATTTCCGCTCGGAGACTGGCTACCTTGGAGACTGGGAAGAAGTTTAGGTAGAATTTTTCCTTGAGAACGTCCCAGCTCCCGTCCATAGTACTGACAGCCAGAGAATACCATTTCTTTGCTCCTCCCGCTAGTAAAAATGGGAATAGCTTCCATTTGAGTGTCTCTTGTGTCATGCCCGCAATGGTCAGGCATGAGCAGAGTTGCTCAAACTCGCGCAAATGCGCGTATGGACTCTCGGCCTTCGTTCCTGAGAACGATTTCTCACGAACCATGGCTATGAAGCCGGGACGTAGCTCATAGCCGGGTGTGGATATGGGATGTGATGATGGTGGTGGCTCCAAACAAGCGCCCTTTGGAGCCGAGTGTTGGCATAAGGTAAGAGTGGGATCCATATGGATGGATGGGGGTGGGGTACACGGACAACTTGGGTTCGGAATCAGAACAGCTACCGTTCCTCGGCAACGGCGCCAGAAAGCTTGTTGGCACTCCTTACGGCCTACAGATAAATCCGCAAACGGACGGATACCGATGTAGCTTTCACCCGGGAGTATTCCAAGGTATCGATTTCCACGGGGAACGAGAAGTGTACTAATCCTAAACTAAGTTGTCCTAGGTAGATGGAGTGGATGAATGAAATGGATGAGGTGGATGACGACAACAAGGAGAGAAGAGAAGAGGTAGGAGGGTAGAGAGGGTACAGGTCTGGTAAGGGTATTCTACCGATTGACTAAGCAGAGCAGAAAATACAGATAGATACTTGCTTCGGGACTATAGAGCCTCCGACACACAGAAAGGGATGAGAAGGGGTGCCGGTTACCCTGAACCTTGGGTCCTAGGACACCGGAACTAACGTGATGGACTACGAAGACCGAAAGGGCTGTCACCACCTTACGGCTACCACCTCCGTTGCGACGGGCAGAAACTAAGGTTTCTGGCAAGTCTAGGAACCACTCCTACACTAGTCAATAACTACTTATCTCCTATAGCAAGATAAGCACCCAAGCTAAGCAACCAGTATACAGTTATACCAATCAACTAAGCATTGAACGAAGAACGAGACAAGTATATAGATGTAAGAACTGAATGCTCAATTAATCAGAAAGAGATACAAGAGTTACCAGACATGACCCGGATGTCACTCGAAGTAGAGCCGCATCCGTAGAGGTACAGCGGGAAGAGGGGCCGACACTCCGGCTCCTCTCCGGGACGCTCACCTCTCCTCTCTCCCTATTCTACCGATACAAGTGGCGGAACTTGGCAACGCTCACTCTACTCTTATGTTGTGTGTGATACAAGGTGTATGCCACTGCTTATATAGGTGTCCTAAGGCGGTTTGGAGTGGAGTAACTGCCAAGGGATCCAGGGGATATTCCCTATTGATTCGGGCGAAGAGACCGGGTTCGGCCGAACAGGTCGGTTCGGCCGAACCCCTGGATCCACCGCCTTGGCTCTGGACGGCATGGATGCACTCCTGGAGGCGGTTGGTGCATTGGGGGCGGTTCGGCCGAACTGGTGGGTGTTGGCACTTCTTACGATCCAATATCAGAATTGAGAATCCTGGTACTGGGGTAAGGAGTGTTTCAGTGGTTTTCCTTATGGCTTAGTAAAATATAGAAATATTCTGCAAGCGCATAGAATCACCACTGTAGCACTTCACCTGGGAGTATCCCGAGGTATCGTAATTTATATTTCCGCAGGGAAGCTTTGGCAAGATTACTAGTGAACAGATATTCGAGACTATCAGAGAAGGGTACACAGCTAAATAAGACAGGGGATAACGGTATTGGATAGGAGTTGATATACCGGACACACAGCTCAAGGGATACTCAGGTAAGGGAGAGAAGAGATAGATAGCTGGGAGGACAACGAGAAGAGATAGAGGACTCCTGGATTCTTTATCTACCTATGTCACTCTAGCTTAGAGATACAGTGGCTACAGAGCCAGCACTAGGAGATCTGGGATAACTCTAATGTCTTAGCATCGGGACAAGGGAACCGATGAACACACAGAAAGGGATGAGAAGGAGTGCCACTATTTCCCAACTAGGGAATCCTACGGACCGGAACTAACGTGATGGTCTACGAAGACCGAAAGGGCTGTCACCACCTCCCGGCTACCACCTCCGTTGCGACGGGAATAAACTAAGGCCACCGACTAGTCTAGGAATCACTCCTACACTAGGCAACGACTACTTACTCTGCTAGCAAGAGCAAGCAACCTTGTCAATACTCTTGGTGACAATTCACCTCCAGTATCAAGCAAGATCGAAGAACCAGCCAAGACAAAGACTACAAGCACTAGAACTATAACTGACTATAGTCTAAACATGATATATTTGCAACTAGGATAAAGTAGAAGCAAGATATAAATGACAGACAAAGTGATAAAGATAACTATATTGATAACTCGAAGTCTTACAAAAGGAAAAGTAAAATATACAAGAGCTATTACCAGAGCTTCTGAAGACGACTCCGGAACCTCCGAGGCAAAGCTCGACTCAACTCTAACTCCTAACTAAACTATCCTAACTCTACTAGAATGAAAGTGGAAATGAGCTCCTTGGCTTGGTGTGTGTTTACAAGTGAAAGTGACCCTCTATTTATAGGAGTCCAAGGCGGTTGAGGCAGGGTAGCGACCAAGGAAGCCAGGGGGGTACCCCCTGGGATTTCGGGCGAGGGGAGGCGGTTCGACCGAACAGGTCGGTTCGGCCGAACCGACCATCCCACCGCCTTTGCATCCAACGGCTGTGGGCAGCTCCCTGGAGGCGGTTACGTGCTGGGGGCGGTTCGGCCGAAGGCCCCAGTTTGGCCGAACTGGGCCTGGCCCGTGGCCGGCCTCCCCAGCACCGCCTCTGCTCTGTGGGCCTTCTGGGCTGCCTCCTGGTGGTTGGCTTCGCGTTGATTTGGCCCAGGATGACGTGTTGGTGCTCCGGGATGAGTTGTCGGTCGCCCACGTGTCATGTGATGTGTTCACTTGGTCATTGTTGACGTGGACGACTCTCGGTGGTCTGCTTGGCTAAGGGGGGTAACCGGCCGAACGGAGTCGTTCGGCCGATTTGGTCATTTCCGGCCCCAATAGCACATATTTGTCGTAGTTGTACCTGCACAAGTGACACTCACCAAAACTCGTGGAACTTTATTAGAAATAAAACCTAAGTGCATGGAATGTTGCATATAACCTCATTTATTCCCGAGTATTGGTGGTCGGAATTGGGCTGTAACGACCGCCAACAGTGGGTTCGGCCGAACTGGGCTTTCAGCCCAGAACGCCCCCCCCCCCCCCCCCGTGCACCGCCTCTTGCTCCTGGACCCCTTGGGCTGGCCTCTGGTGCTTGGGTTTGAGTTGATTCGGCCCAGGATGACGTGTCGGTGCTCCGGGATGTGTTGGCGGTCGTCCACGTGTCGTGTGTTGTCGTTTGGTTGACGTGGACGGCTCCCGCTGGCCTGTACGGCTAAGGGGGGTAACCGGCCGAACGTGTCGTTCGGCCGAATTGGTCATTTTTGACCCCTATAGCACGTATTTCGCAATGTTGTACCTGCACAAGCGACACTCACCAAAACTCGTGGAACTCCATTAGAAATAAAACCTAAGTACATGGAATGTTGCATAGTCTCTCATTTATTCCCGCGTATTGGTGGTCGAATTTGGGTTGTAACGACCGCCAACACCAGACCACCCACCTTTGGAGGATCCAGCAACCCCTTGGAAGCAGATGACTGGCTGAGAGCTATCAAGAGAAAACTAGAGCCGTTTGGATGTGGAGACCGTGACAGAGTCCTCCTGACCTCCCACCAACTCACTGGAACTGCCTTAGCATGGTGGGACACTTACTGTGCAGCTTTCCCAAACGAATCTGCAATCACCTGGAAAGAGTTTGAAGAAGAGTTTCGTCGCTACCACATCCCCGACGCCACCATGAAGCGCAAGGTAGATGAGTTCCGTGCACTAAAGCAAGGAAACAAGACCGTGGAGGAGTATACCCACGAGTTCACTGAATTAGCCCGTTATGTACCAGACGAAGTGAAGACCGATGCAAAGAGACAGGACGCATTCATCAAAGGGCTGCACCCAGACCTTCGAGCCCTGCTAGTCTCCCACATTTTCCCTGACTTCAATATGCTGATGAACAAGGCCATGGTCACAGAAAAGGCCAGGATGGATGCAAGGCAAGAGAACAAACGCAAGTTCCTCGAGAGCAAGAACTGTCAGCTGGACCGCTCGCAGAAGCCCAGGAGCTCCAGTTATGCTGCACCTAGGCCCCAGGCCCCCATGCAGTATAGAATCCAGTCTCAGGCTACAGGCTCCTAGGCTACCAACAACCAGTATAAGGGCCAGATCACCACGAAGCCCTCACAAAGCAAGGTCAGTCAAGTCACGACCAGCAACAACAATGCAAGGTCCTGCTTCAACTGCCGTGAGACCGGACATTACATCGCTGATTGCCCATACCCTAGGAGCAAGCCTGCGGTATCAGTCTACTCCAACTCGGTGAATGGACCCAAGCCACCAGTGTCTGGAGCCAACCGTGTGCCCGTCCGCAGCACCAACACCGGCAGCAACAACAACAACAACACCCAGTAGTCGTATGGACGAGCCCGCGTCAACCACATCGACGCGCAGGAGGCTCAAGGAGCACAAGGAGTAGTACTCGGTGAGTTCCTAGTCAGTTCAGTTTTGGCAACAGTATTATTTGATTCTGGAGCATCGCATTCTTTCATATCATCAAGTTTTGTGGAAAAACACCAAATACCTACAGTACTACTAAAGACACCCCTATTAACCCGAACACCTGGAGGTGATATTGAATGCTAGCTAGGTTGTTCACGGGTACGGATTCTTTTAAGTGGGGTAGAGTTTCTAGCAGACCTAGTAGTACTAGAGTCCAAAGGGATAGATGTGATCCTTGGAATGGACTGGTTAGGCAAACACAACGGTCTCATAGGTTGTGCTGATAAGATAGTACACCTAACCAACCCAGATGGAATGCAAGTGACCTGTCACACCAAAGGAAGTGGACCGAACCCTATGATCTTTAGTATGGGAACAAAAACCATGGAAGAAGTCCCGGTAATCAGCGAATATCCTGATGTTTTCCCTGAAGTTCTACCTGGAATGCCACCAGATAGAGACATAGAGTTTGCCATTGAGCTTGTCCCTGGAACCCCTCCTATAGCCAAGAGACCCTATAGGATGGCAGCCTCAGAGTTAGCGGAGTTAAAGAAACAACTAGAGGAGTTGCAACAGATGGGATTTATTAGACCCAGCATATCCCCTTGGGGAGCCCCAGTACTCTTTGTGAGGAAGAAAGATGGGAGCATGAGGATGTGCATCGACTATCATGCACTAAATGATGTCACTATCAAGAATAAATACCCACTCCCTACAATTGATGATCTCTTTGATCAGTTGAAAGGAGCCAAGTACTTTTCCAAGATTGACTTAAGGACTGGGTATCACCAACTGAAGATTAAGGGGAGTGACACCTCAAAGACCGCATTTGTCACCCGTTATGGGCAGTATGAGTTCACAGTGATGCCATTTGGGCTCACCAATGCACCAGCTTACTTCATGAATCTCATGAACAAGGTGTTTATGGAAGAGTTAGACAAGTTTGTCATAGTCTTTATTGACGACATACTCATCTACTCCAAGAGTGCCGAAGAACATGAACAGCACCTGCGAGTAGTCTTGGAAAAGTTGAGAGCGCACCAGCTCTATGCCAAATTTAGCAAGTGTGAGTTCTGGCTGGAAAAAGTAGCCTTCATTGGTCACGTTTTGACCGCAGAAGGAGTAGCGGTAGACCCTGAGAAGGTAGAAGCAGTCTCAAACTGGCAACAACCAACCAATGTGAGTGAGATCAGGAGCTTTCTCGGTTTAGCTGGATACTACCGGAGGTTTATCGAAGGATTTTCCAAGATAGCTAAACCCATGACAGAACTGCTCAAGAAAGAGAAGAAGTTTGTTTGGACAGAGTCCTGTGAAAGAAGCTTTCAAGAATTGAAGAAAAGGCTGACCGCTGCCCCAGTTTTAACCCTACCGGATATTCATAGGGATTTTGTCGTTTACTGCGACGCGTCCCACCAAGGATTAGGGTGTGTTCTCATGCAAGATGGGAAGGTTGTGGCATATGCCTCCCGACAGCTTAGACCTCACGAGCAGAATTACCCAACGCATGACTTAGAGTTTGCAGCCGTAGTACACGCACTCAAAATCTGGAGACACTACCTGATTGGGAACCAGTGTGAAATATACACGGATCATAAGAGCTTAAAGTATATTTTCACCCAACCAGACCTGAACCTTAGACAGAGAAGGTGGATAGAGTTGGTTAAGGATTATAATGTGGAAATTCATTACCACCCTGGCAAAGCTAATGTAGTAGCCGACGCCTTGAGCCGGAAATCCTATAAACCCAAGAATGCTCACTTGCAAGGAGAGATGGCACGATTAAATGTGCACATCGTTCCTCGAAATGCTAGCCACCAGCTAACTATCCAATCCACCCTGGAGGATCGGATCAGAGAAGCCCAAGGAACGGACAAGGATTTAGTGAAGATCTGCAAGCACACTGGAGAAAGTAAGGCACCAGACTTCAGAGTCGACACTAAAGGAACGCTGTGGTATAAAGATAGGATTTATGTGCCTAAGGAAGGAGACTTTAGGCAGATAATTATGGATGAGGCTCACAACTCGCCATATTCCATCCACCCAGGATCCACCAAAATGTATTTGGACTTGAAGCAGAACTATTGGTGGAAGGGAATGAAAGCTGACATAGCCCAATTCGTCGCTCACTGTGATACCTGCCAAAGGATTAAGGCCGGACATCAGAAACCGGCAGGTTTATTACAACCTCTACCTATCCCAGTATGGAAATGGGATGAGATAGGAATGGATTTTGTAGTAGGTCTACCCAGAACACAGAAGGGACACGACTCGATATGGGTAATAGTGGACCGACTCACTAAAGTCGCTCACTTTCTACCGGTACGGATGAATTATGGCGGAGAGAAACTAGCCAAGCTTTATGTGGAGAATATAGTAAAGTTACATGGAGTGCCCAGCAGAATTGTTTCGGACCGAGGGACCCAGTTCACCTCGAGATTTTGGAAAAGTTTACATAAAGCTATGGGCACCAAGTTGGACTTTAGCTCCGCATATCACCCACAGACCGATGGCCAGACAGAAAGAGTCAATCACATTATGGAAGATATGCTGAGAGCATGTGTCCTTACCTATGGTAAAGATTGGGAACAGAGTTTACCCTATACAGAGTTCTCCTACAACAATGGTTATCAGGCAAGTTTAGGTATGTCGCCGTTTGAAGCCCTCTACGGGAGAAAATGCAGAACTCCTCTGATGTGGTCAGAAGTGGGAGAGCGTACCCTAGTGGGACCTGCGCTCATAAAGGAAGCTGAGGAGAAGGTAGCCGAAATTAGGGAGAAGTTGAAGGCAGCTCAGTACAGACAGAAAAGCTACGCAGATAAGAAGAGACGAGAACTAGAGTTTAATCCAGGAGATTTTGTTTATCTCAAGGTTTCACCCATTCGGGGGACCCGCAGATTTCAAGTCCATGGAAAGTTGGCCCCTCGGTACGTGGGACCGTACCCAGTACTGAAGAAAATTGGAAAAGTAGCCTACCAGTTGGAGCTACCCGATGCAATGTCGGATATACACCCAGTTTTCCATGTCTCACAGTTGAGAAAATGCCTGAGAGTGCCGGAAGAGGAACATATACCGGAAGAGGATATAGACCTACAGACAGATCTGCGGTATCAAGAGGTACCGGTCAAAATTTTGGACACCGTCACCAAGAGAACCAGAAACTCTGAAGTACGGATATACAGAGTACAGTAGAGCAGACACGATGTAAAGGAAGCTACATGGGAAAGAGAAGATGCTTTGAAGAAAGAGTTCCCCCACTTTTTTAGGAGCCAGCCGAATCTCGAGGACGAGATTCCTTTTAAGTGGGGTAGGTTTGTAACGCACGCATTTTTACTCTGGAAAATCACCAAGTAAATCACCCGGTGAAAATGTTTTCAAAATCTTTTTACCGCCGAGCTCCTGCTTCCGCCAAAACCCCGCCTTGTTATCACCGCCCCCCCTCTTTTTTTTTTCATCCCACCTCGTGTCGACCACCCTCGTGTCGACCGCCGGGCCCGACCGTCGCTGGCCGACCGCCTGTCGGCTTTCCGCCGCGAATCCTGCCGTCTCTCCCCTCTCTTTTCCCCGTTTCTTTTTCCCCCTCCTTTCTTTCCTTTCCCCTCCCCTGCTTTTCTCCCCGGCGCCCTGCTCTGCTCACGCCGCCGACCGGCCCCACCACCGGCTCGTCTGCGCCGGCCGCCGTCGTTGTCGTGCCGACCACCGGGCACCGCCGCTGTGCTGCTGCCACGCCTGCGCCGGCCACTGCGGCGTTACCGTGGCCATCACCGTCGCACCGCTGCAGCCGCTCTGCCCTCGCGCACACCATCGCCGTCGTGCCGCCCCTCGCCGTAACCCCACCACCGTCGTACTGACCCGCGCCGCTGCACTGCCTGCGCCGGCCACGGCCACGCCACCATTGTCGTGCCACCCACTGCTACACCACCGCAGCCGTACCTCACTACCGCACCGCCCACGCAAACTCACTGCCGCTCGCGTGTCCGCCGCTGACGCCGCGCCGACCAAGCGCACTCGTCGTCGCTGCGCCACCGGCCGGCCCCGTACGCGCTTGGACCGCACGCACACGCCAAGCTGAGCTCCCCGCGCTACGCCACTGCACTGCCGCACACCGCTGCCGTGCCGCCCGCCCCTGCGACGCTGAACCGCCGCGCCGCCCACGCCACCGCCCGGCCCCACCGCAGTCTCATCGCCGCGTCGCCGCCAAGGCAACGGCTACTCATGCGCGCACGCCACATCGTGCCAAGCACAGTGCCGCACTGCTCCGCCACAGCGTCGCTGTACCACCGACTACGCCGACCGCCTTTACTCCCCGCCACCGGCCCGCCGAGCGGCCTCTCGTCGGCCGCTCTTCCAGCCCCTCTCCACGCTTATAAATAGGCTGGTCAGCCTCTCCTCCACCACCTCCCGCTCACAAGCCCCTCAGATCACCTCCATCGCCGCCGCAACACCACCGCCCACTGCCATTGCCGCCGCCGCCCTCGAGCTCTCGTGGGCAGCTCACCACCGGTCATCTCCGCCCAAGGTAGGACCCTGGGTGGACTCGCCATATTCCCCTCTCCCTTTTCCAACTAAGCCCGGCCGCGATTGCTGCCCCAGTCGCCGGCGATTTCGCCGCGGTCGCCGCCGATTCCCCCCCCCCTCCTCTGTCTCTCTCTCTCTATTTCGCGAGGAAGAAAGGCAATTTTGCCCATAACCCCCTGAACTCTGTCCTATTCTAACCCGCCGTCCAAAGAACATAAACCCCTCTCTCTCTGGTACCTTTGCACATAACCCCCTGCCCTTTCTTCTATTCCAACCCGCAGTCCAAAACACTATTCCCTCTCTCTGTCTGTTTCCCCAGAAGTCCCTGCCCTTTATAATATTTACAGAAAGGTCCTTAGCCTTTAAAACGGCCCCTAAAACCCTCTTAAACCCATCATTTCATGCGCTAATTTAATCTCGTTTGACCCCAAACTCCACCACAATAATCACCAGTATATTTCCGCCAATCCAATTAGTCCATATCCAAAAATAACCATGTCATCACCATCACTCTCATTCTCTGTTCTTTCTTTCGGAGCTCAGCAAAAACTTTTTTTCTTTTATTTTATTGTGCGTTTGTTTGTGTGTATCGTAGACGTTGCTGTGAACGAGGAAGGACTCGAGGAGGAGCAGGGTTACAAGCAGGAGCTTGGAGACCAAGACCCCGGGCAGGAATCCCCCGAGGGTTGGGAGAACAGCAAGTGCAATCCCATCCTTTGATGCATATTTTTGTCCTAGCTTTTATAAACACAACCCATTGCCTGCTTTATAAAACTTGCATGTTTTTACTGCTAAACCCGGTTGGATAGCCATTCCTTGATTGTTATGACTGCTTCCTTGACAACCTAAATTAATGTTTGAATACGACAATGCTCTGTTTGAATGTTAGTCACTGCTAGAAATGCTTAGGAATGTTTTACTATGCACCCCATTACAATCACTTGGTGTTTACAAAAGCAACCGTGTGCGTGCTTTAAAATAAAAGAGATGGATTTTGTGAATAAAATGAGTATCCGTGTGGGATGAGACAGACGGTATTTCTTGTGTGAAATGCCGAGGTGAGCTCGAACCTGTGTGGTTGAGCATGGTGGGAGTTGTCTGTCCTGTCACAGTTTTTTGGATGATGTTGATGTGTCATCTAGCCTAACCCATTTTATTGTACCACCACTCGACCGTTGTATGTGGCAACGGCCTAGCATAAATCCCACTAGTTAAGCTGTTGGTTATGTGGTGTGCTGGTGAGCAACAGAGAGCCACGGAGCTGGGGATACGGTCTATGTGAGGTATGCCCCTGGGTAGAACCTCACTGGTAGGTTGCTTACCCCCTGGTCGTTTCTGTAGTGACTGGTCAATTTAGCTATGGTGGGTAATGGCTTCGAAGGAGCTGCACTGACACTAAGGTGTTCATGTTGTGGTAGCCTACTTGTGGTTGTGTACACCTCTGCAGAGTTAAAACCTATCCGGATAGCCGTGTCCACGGTATTGGGCGAGATACGGCTTGGTCACTTCACTAGTCCCCTGTTTTGGTGTAAGAATGTGTTGGGTGAATGTTGAGTTGAGAAAAGGTGTTGGCATGGGCTATGGCAGATGGGGAGTCTGGTAGCGTTAAAATCTTGTGAGTAAAATAATCATGTTATTTGATGCAACTAAAAGAAATGCTTGTGAAAACCCTTTGCAAAAATCAACCCTCGCATGTGTAAAATTAGCTTTGCTGCAAAATAAACCACGAACCTATCCTTGATTACATTCCTTGGCATGCTTCTGTTATATCCCTTCTGTGGATGTGGTTGTGCTTGCTGAGTACGTATGTACTCACCCTTGCTTATTTTGTTACAGAGGCAGACCCAGACTTTGTGCCTGAGGACGTTGTTTAGGGGGTTCATTCTACACCCAGCCTTTGCCTGTGTGTTAGGGTCACCCGCTTGAAGCCGCATGGATATCCACTCTGATGAAGACCTCTATGTTATCAACCTGTTCATCTGGAGTCTAGCTTTAGTTATGTTTGTAGTGGCCCTGCAGTGCCATCGTCTTCCGTAATGTTGTTTATGTACTGAACCATCTGTTGTAATAATGTGAACCAGCATCTTGGGACTGGTACCTGTATCACATTAAGTTCTCTCTTTCGAGGGGACGCTTCACCTATCAACCCGGTCATTATTCATCCTCTAATCACCTTATGACCGGTCAAAGCAAAAAGCCCTATTATATACCTTTGCCTTCAGCTTCCCATGATCCATAGCACACATGCCATCCATACATTATCTTTTGAAGCCCATTTTAACTCTCGAGACTAACCTATTCTCATAATCTTAAATAAAATTGTTAGTCCATAAAGGTTGTCATTAATTACCAAAACTCAATTAGGGGCCTAGATGCCTTCACCTGTGCCAAAATCTAATTTAGGCCCTAACATACTAGGCTAATATAATTAATGTGCATGCTACTTTAGCCTATTTTTTCAGCATCTTATTTCAGATAGGTTAAGATAAAATCATGGCTATCAACAGCATCAAGAATCTCAATTTTTGGTAATTAACCAAAGATTTTTTATAATAATTAAACCTTACACATATATACCTCCGTTATGTGATGTATATAACTCCTATATTAGTTTCTGCTTTTTACTCTTTTCATAGACGAAGTCATATTTCTAAATCCTACTTTTAGAAGACATGACAATACTCGATCAGTACTCCGGTGCACTAATATACTAAAAAGACAAAATTAACATAGCTTCAAATTCATGGCTTCTATTTGCTCTTCATGGCTCTGATCTAACAAGAATCGTCTTGAGTGTGTAGCACCGCAAACTCATCCCTATCAATCAAGTGACGTCGTTGGGCCAACATGCAAGAAAAGAAAATGAGCTATAGAGGTTAAGCGCACTGAGAAACAAATAGATTGGATTGGGTTAATCAGGGGAAGGAGAATTAGGTGCATATATGTTGCTCTTCTATGGGACAATAGAAGATGGTTTCCGGAAGAAAAAAATTGAAGAGATCTAGGAAGGAAAAATATTGTGCTCTTTTGAGGATGTTTAAGAGCCAACATTAATTGAATGGACCATACTCCTTGGTAATACTACCATAACACTAGTAATTAGTATATAGACTAACATTTGGGGCCCCACACTTGGGGGGGGGGGGGGGGGGGGGCCTGCCCTATGCCTGTGCACAAGCTCGCACGCCCCTGGGGATGGGCCTGATGAATGGCACCGAGTGAATCACTCATGGCTTACAGTTTTAGCATTCAGCTTGACATCTGCATTCTCATTCCTTAATCCCTTGTCCTATTCGATGCAATGTCTAATTTAAACCATACCACATATTCTGAAAGCCCCCTACCTAGAATAATTACCTTGGTTACGGTCACGAATAAATTTGCAATCGCACGGATGTACCATTATAGTATTTTACCCGGAAGTATTCGGGTTACTGTTATTATATTTTCGCAAGGGAAGGCGGCGGTCAAAAAGAAATAATTATGTTCATGCTTATAACATAAGTAAGTATACCAAAGTACAAACATCGGTAAGATATGATAATATAGGTAGTGTGACACAAATAAACACATATTCTACTAAGAGCCAGGCTAATAATTTAGCCGGTTGTTGGCTGTATCATATTGCCATGCCATATTTAGCCAATCTAATAGTAATAGCCCACTCATATAATAGTTGGCTGTAGAGGTGGCTGCATCATTAATACTTGGTTTACCTCTCCCTCTCTCATTCTCTCACCAAATTTATTGGAGTCTGTGTTGTAGTCGAATAGGCTGTAAACTTGCAGCTCGCTTTTCTCCTCTCTTTTCGTCTCTCTCGTCCAACTCAGCAAAAATCTGATGTGGAGCTTCATTCAACACGTCTATGTCACCTTATTATACTTGCTCTAAAGGATAACTGGGTTCATATGTACTTCTTATACAAAGCATGGTCAGATACACAAGCATATATATACAAAGCATCGGTTAGGATTTAGTTCTAACGCAACCAGGCACATGGGGATGGAGCTACAGGTCGGTTTGCCTCCCCACTCTTCTTCTTTAACTAACCCTATGTCATTACTTGAACGTGCGGGATTACGAAGGACGGACAGGGCTGTCATCCCCAAGCAATCCATGGGGCACAACTATAATCAATTTCATTCTCACAATCCAACCCCCATGGTTGTGCTGAGGAATGATACTTTGATCACCTTGGAACTCTCACCCTCCACATTGACAAGCATAGAACCAGAGCAACCTTAACGATCATTGAACCATGTCGTAGCCTAGATCGACTAGCCTAACCAACCAAGTTACATATTAGGTATAAGAACCAAGGCAAGGCCCTATGACTGACAATTGAGCATATGAGCGAAGCATAGCGCTATGGAGAAGAACATTGCTAGCAAACAAGCATATACAATACTCATAGCAAGACAAGGGCATATGACTAGCAATTGAGCATATGAGCCGAGCACGACAAATTATAGAAGATAAATCTATCGATAAGCACAAAGTCTTACAAGAAATAGAGGATACAAGAGTAATACCCAAAGCTTACAAGGGACTAGATTGGAACCTTGAGATAGAGCTTCTTTAAGCCTAACTCTACTAACCCAACAACTAATGCTAATAAAGACGAGTTAATATACAACAATAATTTTTTTACCAAATTAATTGAGATATATTATATTTATGTGTCACGATTTCAGCTAATCCTCCCCTTACTTGACCATGTCTCCTCTATACTTGATATATGGTATGTGAGTTGTACACTATACACTATTAACTGATAAAATGGTGGAAATAAGGGTAGGAAGCCGGGGATACTACCAATGGTATGATATGAGCACCTTTCGTTTCTCACATGTGCGTTACTATTGTCTACTATCTTGTACAGTTGTGTTCCATTTCATACCGATATTCTGTACAATGTTTTGTTTAGCAACACTATGCGAGGAGTATTCTAGAGAGACATATTACCCTAGAGGACCATTGTAATTTGACATAGGTGTTTTATGTAATTTTCAAGAATGACACTTGAATTATAGTTCTAGTATAATTTTATAATCAAAGTGGTATCCTCCAACGATGATTTCAAGCAGTGGCAAGTTTGCATGGCCTCCATGCAAGATCTCATATATATATATATATATATATATATATATATAGTTATGATGCAATTGGATAAAAGAAAGGAAAGAACATTCACATAAAAGAAAGTGTTGGATCATTGGTGCCCATGTTTGAAATGTCCAATCTCCTATATAGTTATATTGGAGGGTTATGCATATATTGAAAAAAGGTTGAGGTAACTAGGGGAGGTGGATTAAAGAAACGAAAGGACATTCACACAAAAGAAGGTGTTGGATCATTGGTGCCCATGTTCGAAGTGTTTTTGCTTGCCATGAGTCAATACTAATTCACAATATGATAATTTTACCAAAGGAGGCTGAATAATTGACTACCATAATGGAATTTAATATCCTAATCTATTCATCAGGTATCCTAGTATAAGTATTACGCATAACATCATTGATAAATAATTTGTGTATTGGTAGCTCGATGGTAGCATGGAGGATGGTTTAGAGTCAATTTGTTTCCAAAACTATATGGCACTGCCTATGAAATTCAACTCTACTTGAATGTGTTTGCGTAACTATGGGCTATGCGCCTTGACATTCTTTTCGAGTAAGGAATTTATCTATCTTTTTGTGATTGTCTCAGTTTGTTGTTAAATTCTTATTGTATGGGTTAATATATGGTTCGGATGATATTATATGTATGCTATGATTAAGATACCTGATAAGTGTCCAAAACCCGGTGAATGAGAAAATGGTATGAATATGATTATAAATTTTCACTCATATGTTTTTAGGGTGAGCGTAGCAAATTGTTGCGAGCATTAAATCGGGTAGGTTTTTTCTTCACCTCCACTTCGTCCGGCCTGTTTACCTATTTATGTGAGTTGACTCAAATTTTAATCTTGCTAGTAGATTACTACTTCATTCCTTCAAAAAAAGAAATGCAATTATCGTTTTCCAAGAAGTTAATCAACTTCGAGTTTTATTAAATTTATATAAAAATATTAATAGTTATGCTTATAAATAAGTTTAGTATGAAAATATGTTCTATAATTTTTTGATTTATTTTATATCGTAAATATTAGTACTATTTTATATAATTTGATTATAGAATTTATTGATTTCTTAAAAGCGATAATTGGCTTTTTCTGGATGGAGGCGGTATATATTGTGAGGGTGTACAAGTGTACTCCATACGTGCAATGTAATTTATGGCCGATTTAGTTTGTGAGCGGCCGGAGCTGCCTACCCTAGGCGGCCAGGCAGCACTTCCAGACGACTGATTTCAAACGCATACGGTTGGCGAGCTGCTCGCTAAGGGTTTCAAGCAAATATGCTTGTAAGTCTTAGTGTTTTATGGATAGTTTTATATCATTAGGGTTGTGTTTAGTTCCTTAAAAAGAGGGTGAAAAGGAGGTGAAAAGGTCACATCGAACACTGTAGCGCACTGTAGCACTTTTCGTTTGTTTGTGGTAAACATTGTCCTGCCATGACTTAACTAGGCTCAAAAGATTCGTCTCGTCGTGTACATCAAAACCATGCAACTAGTTTTTTTATTTACCCACGTTTAGTGCTCCATGCATGAGGAAAGATATTTGATGTGATTTGATGTGACAGTTGAATATTGAAGTTTGGAGAGAGAAAATTTGGAAACTAAACGCAGCCTAGATTTGTTGATGTAGCAGAGAAGAGAGAAGATAGACTTTCATGACATTTTATTTTCATAGAACTCATTTGGCTCGCTACTTTGTTTTTAGTCTCAGTAACTGTAAAATAAAACTGGATAATGACGTCAGTGATGGCCGATGGTAGTCTTAATAACTGTAAAATAAAACCTGATAATGACGTCAGTGATGGCCGATGGTAGGCCAGCCTGTTTAGTTGAAACGTTTTCAGTCTATAAAAAAACTACAAAGTACCGTTCTATCAGCTGGAGAAATGCTCTCACATGTCTGATTCGCTGAGGCGGACAACTCTTTGCTTTGCCTGGTGCAAGAAACTGGCGAACGAGACGCATGTGGCCGGCCTTTTCCTTGCTTTCGTGTTGAACAGATTCCGGCCCCGGTCCTGAACTCGTGCTCATGTCATACCGTCTAATCCAAGCTACCAGTGCAGCCATTAGCATTACTGCCAGTCGGTCAGTCGGAGACGTCGCCTGCCACCATGGTTGTCCGGAGCAGCAGCGGCCGTTACGAAAGCACAAAGCGATGTCCGGTTATTTAGTTCAAAAGGCAACCTTCAAGTTTACTATAGCAGTAAAGTACACCGGCGGTCTCTAAATTATTTTCGCAGTGTCATTCAGGTCCCGTTACTTCTAAAACGTAGATTTGGGTCCCTAAACTATTCTCGCGGTGTCATCCATGTCCCGTTACTTCCAAAACATGGATTTAGGTCCCTAAACTAATTATGCACGTCTAAACGGGTCCAAACCAACTGCGCAAGCGCCCGACAGCCGACGTGCTGCTCACGTGAGACCGCGGTTGGATGTGAATTTATGCACACAACCCCTCGATCTTTACACGTTCTCATTTGTTCACCCATCTGGTTTTTCAAGGGAGGTGAAGGTACC
Source organism: Echinochloa phyllopogon (assembly GCA_033239725.1). Lineage (NCBI taxonomy): Eukaryota > Viridiplantae > Streptophyta > Magnoliopsida > Poales > Poaceae > Echinochloa > Echinochloa phyllopogon. Next base: position 23,885,227 of record BTCW01000012.1, read on the forward strand.
TCGACTTGGGCGACGCGGGCGATGATCGGCGGCGAGAGTGCTGCTCAGAGGAGACATACATCCGCGTGGAGAGGGGCTAGCAAGGGAGAATGGTGATAGTGGAGAGGGGCTAGGGTTCGGGTGAACTAGAGACAGAGGCGAGAACGATGGTAGCCGGTCCACCTCGATCTGAAATGAGAAGAGGATAGAATCTCACGTTGGCCGATTCTCTCAGAGACTTAAATAAAAAATAACCTTGCAGCTTCTGGCAGTAAAAATCCCGCCTATAGTGATGTGGCATGACATGTTGGCCGTCGAGCGCTTGCGCGGCTGGGTTGGACTCGCTTAGGCGTGAATAATTAGTTTAGGGGCTCGAATCTACGTTCTATGAGTAACAGGACCTGGATGACACCACGGGAATAGTTTAGGGACCCAAATCTACGTTTTAGGAGTAACGGGACCTAGATGACACTGCGGGAATAGTTTAGGGACCGCCAGTGTACTTTACTCAAGTTCACTATGTAAAAAAAAGTTCCATCACATTAAAATATCGACATATGTATGGAGTACTAAATATAGATGAATTAAAAACTAATTACACAGTTTTGTTGTACTCGGCAAGACGAACATTTTGAGCCTAATTAATTAATTTTTGAATAATTTTTTATAAATACAAACGAAATACTACATTAACGCATTTATGGTGAAGTGACATCTTCCCTCGATTCCCCGCCCCTATTTTGCATAACTCGCACACCGGCGCTGGCGCACTGCTCGGGGGCAGCGGGTAGTACTCCCTCCGTCCCACGATATAAGCATTTCGAGCATTCAAATTCAAGAAATAACAGAACTGTTAAAAGACCTCTATACCCCTCATTTTACACTACCCACCAACTCTCCACCCACCCCACCAACCCATTTAGTTTTGTCCTATTTTTAGAAATACTTATATTTTGATACAAAATTTGAACCCTAAAAATACTTATATACTGGGACGGAGGGAGCGGTACACAACGGGGGCCTGGGCCTCTGTATGGTTATTTGACATGCCGGCAGAGGCCAGCATCAGTAGGTGCCGTGAAGTACAAGAGCAAAGATCTCGCTGTCATCTGATGATTTCCTCGTGCTTTTACGCCATGGCAGCGCCGATTTGACGCCATTTTCTTTTGTTCCCGAGCCCGCTCCGGTTGTCCCATTCGTGCGTGCAGGGCACGATCCGTCGTCGATCCCGGCAGCGGGCAGGCCTCTGCATGTCTGCAGTATCGGTGGCTAGACCGCTAGAGCTTCAAATTCAAGTACTCCGTACTCGTGGATGACTCGTCATAACGTACGCGTACATCTAAGGCAGTGCGTCAGCTGCTACGGATTTAACTTCGGCCATCGAAACGTCGGCACATGCATGCATCGATATATACATGAACTACTAAGTATAAATAAAATTAAAAATTAATTACGCAGTTTTATTATACTTTGTGAGACGAACATTTTAAGCCTAATTAATCAATGTTTGAACAATTATTTACGGATACAAACGAAATGCTACGGTGTCGTATTTATGATAAATTTTTAAACAAGTCATTGGCTTCCCCGTATGCTGCTGCAGCGCTGCATGAAAGTCCTAGCCATGTTCGCGTGCCAGTCTTTACACGCACTCTCTCTCGACACGTCTCAGGTTGGGTGAAATGATCAGATGAACGTGACTCCCGTGCCTTCATGGGAGTACATGGCCACGGCAATAATCCCGGCACTGTTTGAGCACAGAGCGCACCATGATCGGATGAAGGCCTCACTGTGCGACTACGACTCGAACTGGCCGCGCAATGCATTCACTCGTCCCATGGCGGCGAAGGACAGGACGGCCTCGTCTTCGGTTACTCGGTTAGGCACCGATCGTGCGTACGTACGTATCTGTCTCCTCGTCGATCGAAATGTCGAATCTCTCAGCTGGTGAGCATCCGCTGCGATGGATCGGGCACCCACCCCAGAGCATGTGCCAATGCAACAGGATCAGAGGACGGCAGCATCCATCCATGATCCATCAATTCCTTGATGCTGGAATAAATCACGCCAGGCCGGCCGGCTGGGACGTGTCGAGAGGAGGGACGCGCCGCGCCGCTGGCCGTGGCTTTCCGCCCATCAACGCGCTGCCTCCTCCGGGCGAGGCCGGCCAATGCCCTGTCACTTTGCCGATAACTACGAGGCGCGCGCGCACGGTGGCCTGGCCCCGCAGGTTTGGTTGGTGTCGCGGCATGGGCGCACCGCGCGAGCGCACCGGCCGACCCCCGCCGCACCCCTCTCTCATCATTCCTCGCCGCCGTCCCCGCAGCCAGGCATGTGATAGTAGGATCAACAACACCTGACACTTGCACGTGTGCTTGAGAGCGTGGCGTTCCTAGGGTCGAGTCGACGAATTGCACGTTAACGACAAACGGAACGTCGTGGTAGTCCTGACAGGACCATTCGGTTCTTCGCACACGGCGACATCTTGCTGTGTGCACCTGGCTTATTTGAGGCGCGCGGCCATAGCGTCTGCAGATGCACTCGTACGGCCGCGTCCGGGCGAAGGCTATGGTGGCCGCGCCCGCCCACCGCCGCGCACCGCGCGCGTTGTTTGTGTCGCCGGGAAAGTTGTTGACAGGCCACGCCCAACCAACCGCGGCGATCGACTTCCTTTGGGCCAACTTGCCCGACCGCCGTGGGCAAGCAAAAAGCACGGCATGCATGCCGCGACGCTCTCCACCGGCGTGGCTCAGTTTCCACACCGCAGCACGGACCATACATATTTCCATGTCCAGGTGAGGTCTCTGACTCTGACCCGTCTCACGCGCACGCGGCGCACGGATCGATCACCGCCCGACGCCTTGCACTGTGGGGACGGAACAGAGAGCCGGCGCGCAGTCGGCAGGATTGGGGCGGTAGGCCACGGACAGACCGAGCAGCGGCGGCATCGCGAATTCCTTCCATTTCGTCGCTCTCCTTCTCAGCGGTCACGTCCGATGGCGCCCTGACGGCGAGCCGAGGACGAGGTCGCCGTCGTCGCCCCCGGGGGGGCGATGGATGGGGAGGTGGCCGGCTGGGGATGGGTTCGGTGTCGCTGGTCTCGTTTTAGATGCGCGGCGACCGGTGGGTGGGTGGTGGCGGGTAGCGTCACCCGACGCGAGACCGTGTTCGTGTCACCTCGCGGCGGGGCGATGGTGACGCGTATCGGATGGCATCGCCGTGTGGTTCACACCGTGCGCGCGCGCGGTGCCGATCGCGGAGAGCGAGGTCTGGTCAGGTGCATGCAACAACGGATGGCAACAGTCGCCGCCGTCGCGGTCGGGGCGGGCCCGGGGGGACTTGGGGAGGCGGGACGCGTGCGTGGCCGTACGTGACGGCAACAAGGCGTTGGAATGTGTTCCGGTGTGCTGGCAAAGTCGGATGGATGAGAGACGCTTGGAAATTTGGAACCCGGTGGCTTCTCTACAAGAAGCAGAAGGACGGGTTACGCGCATTTGAGACGGCCCAAGGAACTCCTACGGAGGCCCATTGAAACAATAATATAGGCCCAGTTGAATAAGTACACAGGCCGAAGGGGACTTCAAGAACTAACCATCTTTTAAGGCCCATTTTATGCTGGTTGGCCCAGTACCGCTCCGTCCCCTCTCCTCTGCCATCTCTCCCTCTTTACTTATCCCGTCAGTCGTCACAGCCATTTGTACACTTGTCGGAAGTGGTCAACCTAGTATGCAGTACCTCCTAATCTCCTGAGCGTGCCACAGCTAGCGAGACCCCAGTAGGGCTCGGGACCACGGGAGCAACCAGAGCATCTCAAACCTTTTGGAAGGCCCAATCGACAAGCTTTCCAAAGCTCACCGAATCCTCATCCCAACTGCCGCCTAGAGTCTACTGCCGCTCGCTGAAGCCGACCCATGACAGAAAGACCCGGCGCTGCTGACCGACCGCAGCCCAGCCGGCCGAGCGAGCCCACTCAACCATTCGCCCACGATCTTTTTTTTTTGGTAGCCCATCCCTCCTGCCCCCTCGCCCCGCCAAGGGACGCGCCTCAGCTCCCCATCCCCGGCGGCCGTCGCCATCGTCGGCACGGCGCACAGCGACGAGACGAGAGTACGAGACGCGCGGCCGGCCAGCCTTTTCGGCGGCGCCGTCTCCAATGCCGTGCCCCGCCCGTGCTCCGGCTTTATCCCCGTGCGGGGTGACGCCGACGCCGACGGGGACGCGCGCACGCGTCAGCCGCCAACGGACAACCACCCCACCTGATCGACCCGGGTGCGCCGCACCGCGCGCGTGTGCTGGTGCGCTGCTAGCATAATGGATAACGATAACGCGCGCGGCGGCGCATAAACTAGCTTATCCTTAAACCAGCCGAGACCTGTATCCGGTAAGATTTGCTCTTGCCATATCTATCCATTCACCGACCCTTCCAAGTTCTTCCTCCCGATTTCCTCGTGGGGCCTGCGTGCTACTGCCACGGTTCATTTCCAGCCGGAATTGAAGCCTTCTCTCTCTCGCTCGTTCAGCTTTATTACTACCGGAGGATTCTTCTCTAGAGGATCGAAATGGCGACCAGAGAGGGGAGTGAATGGAAGCCGATAAAATTTCTTCTCAAAACTCGATCTATGTCCCAAAATCACTATCCAATGATTCCTCACAAGCTTGCTAAGGTAGCGTAGTCACAGCGGAACTATTAACCCTAGGAACAAGCTAAGATGAAAAACGAAGCGGAAGCGCAACTCGAGAAGCAAAGAGAAACAGTTGTCTGCCAGACCTGGTCGGACTGTCCGCACAGAGGCCTCGGACTGTCCGTAAAATCAACTTCAATCTCCAGAAACTTTGGGTGCTATATGGACCGTCCGAACCACTACTACGGACTGTCCGCCAGTGTCGCGGACCGTCCGAGAAAACACTTAGCCAACTCGAAGAAAACTTAGACAAGCAACCAAGGCTCGGACCGTCCGCCAATCACATGCGGACTGTCCGAGACACTCGCGAACTGTCCGTGACCCCAAGTCGGACTGTCCGAGAATCCCGACGGACGAACATGAAGAACAGCTACAATAACCCGCGGGTCAATCCTCTCAAATCCATCATCGGATCTCCCAAACGGCTAGAACTCTTGAGACAAAACTTTGGGGAGACGAGAAGCAACCCAAGGGGTCGGCCTCTATCTCCCTACAACACGAGGAATTGCGGACCACACGGAATAACACATCCACCACGAGTTCATCCCGAAAACTTCAAATCCAGACCAAATCTCAGCGTTTGAGGTGTCAAGATCATCCACAAAAAGGCGCAGTACCCATGAACCCCACAAAGAAATCCGAGAGGAAACGGCCTAGAAACGAAGAATTAAGCAAAGCACGAAAATAGCACAAAATGAACTCGGGAAAGAAGACAAACAAATCATCTCTAGAACAAATCTTCCATACAACCAGATGTCACGATCTATACAACGGTGGCTAACCTCCACCCTTCATCCACCCGCTAAGATTACTCGATCTGTGCTTGGCTAGCCTACCAGAAGAGAAAGCAAATGAACTAGGGTTTCGAACTAATAACTTGTCATCCCCTCCACCTTCTATTTATATTGAGTCATCTGGTGGGGAAAAAGACCACACTACCCCTACACACTAAACCTAAGATACACACCCCTCAGGGGCAATCTTGAAACTCGGAGATATTTCCTCCGGCTGGGCACGCCGTCCATCCGGCCTTGCTTCCCTCCGACGCAAGCTCCAGTATCCCGCCGCATATTAACCGCTTCGAAACTTCCCGAACGCGCCCGGATCACCGTCTCCGTCACGTTGGGCTTTCGGGCTCGGTTTTGAGGCCCAAACCGATAAACCCTCATCCGATGGTTTTGTGGCCCAACCATCAAACCCCGCGTACAAGCTTCGGTTGTTAGCCGCTACATTGCACCGACTCAGTCCACGACGTTGTCTTACTCTTCTTGCACCATGCCGACCGCACTCGATCCCGTCTGGCCACCGGGTCCCTCGAACCAAGGCTACTTGTCTCTCCACTCCTTGGAGGCCACTCTGGCTAAGACCTTTCGCGCTTGTTCTTCACCTGCACCAACACAAACCAAGTCGCAACGAACACCTGCAATACTAGGCCAAGAGTCAGTCCACACAACATTGTTAATCACTCATCACACTGAGAAGTGACCATCCATCGGTCCTCGGACACACCTGGTCCTCATTTTCACAATTGTATCCTTCGAAGAAATCGTTATAAACAATATACCCTTACCAATACTTTTTTTGGGTTCCGAATGGTGCTTCATGGGCACCGTAGCTCCGCAAGGACATTACCACGGACAAGAACATAAGCACGCCAAAATAAATGTGATCATAACCAAAATGGGCTGGACATAGATTCTCATTAAAATCGGCTAGAGCATCTGTTGCACAGATATCGCCCTCTGCACTATTGTTTGTTATCCGTGTGTTCAAAATTCCAAACTTGAAATAGTTCTTGGGTTATAGGATCTAGTTAAAAAAAAGAGAGTTTCTTCGAAGGATAAAACGGTAAGAACATTTGTCTCCCCAGCCCGTCCGTGTCAACCTGCCGCACACGGGAGGGGAGGATAGAGACGGATCATTCCTCTGCATCCAAATCCGCAGACGCCTTTTCCTCTCGCCAGGGCCTGCAGTCCGCTTTGACGGCAAGCGGATAAAAAGGCGACGCCGCGGAACACACGCAGCCCTCAGACCTCACCTCACCTCACGTCCATCGCCGTGGGCTCTACCCTGCCTCTCCTACAGGCTACAGTCCTGCTCCTACTCGTCAGGGACGAGGATGAGAAGGAGAGATCATCCAGAAAAAGAAAGCGATGACGAGATAAGGACGACCCCCTCCCCCCGCGCTTAATTATTGACGCGCGCATCGCATCTCCGCGCGGCCCTTGCCGCGGGCCGGCCGTGGGGATCCAGTCTACTCCACTTGTCGCGATAATATCTCGAGAAGTGGCAGCGAGCGCGCGGCGAGTTTATCCGGCGGATGGTTCGGTTCCGGCTGCCTTTTCGACCGGCCCGAAAAGATGCCGCCACGGCGTTGCATCGATGCTGCCGGAGGTCAGCCGGGCGATGGATCGCGGCCGGAGATATGGTGCCGGAGGTCGTGGGGGAGCTGAGCTGAGCTTGTTGACGGCCGGTCCCAACATGCAGGAGGCGTAGCAGGAACTGGTGCAAGGTCAAGCTCCAAGTGGTAAAATAAATGCAGGTGGGAGTATTTGCAGCAGCTGATGGATGCCTGAATCCTTATTCGTGATCGAAAAAAAAAGGAGCGGGCATCTTTGCCTATTATTGCGTGCCGGAAAGCTTGCTGGTGGAGTGGTGGTGGCCAGTGGGCATGGCCGTTGCTGATGCTTGTCGGCCGAAGCTTCTCTCCATGGCTTTTCTCTCGGATGGAAGCTTCTCTTTTCTTTGGATACGTAGGAGTGTGTGAAAAGCACTAGAGCCGGAACACCAAATAATATGGCTGGACCTATCCTAGATATATATTTAATAACCAACACGTGCTTTCGCAAGCACAGCCCTCGGTCACACATATCTTCACGATGAATCCCCTTCAACGAAGCGATAATGTCTGTCGGCATTACATAATTATCTCTTGAGAACGTAGCTTTATGGATTATCTTGTGATGATTACTTAGTATATAGGAATGCAGGTTAAATTTAGTCGTGAGCATCTATCCAACGCCCGTGTGGTTTGGGTTTCTAATACGATTCTTATGTGGTTTAATTTAGAGATCGGCTGCTCATGTTATTTTTCCAATGAGAACTGCTCATATTATTAGACCCTAACTTTGTTCTATCCAATGAAATCAAGTATTGTTGAGGACTCAAAATTTTAAAACCCAGGGTAAACCATCGTTTCTAAAAATATAGGAAGAAAATATGGATACAAATCATGGGTAAGTAATTCTGAGTCTAAGGGCACAATAAAAAATTAGGAGGCCCTACAAACATATATATTTTTTATATAATGATATAATCCTTTATGCAAACACTTTTATGAAGTAAAGCCATGGTACCTTATCTCTGACCCGTATAAGAAGGTTCAACTTGTTTGTGCTCATCTTCAGTGGCTTGATATGATCAAGGGGTCTATATGATTCACCCCTTAGAGCTATCCAGCTAATTTTAGCTTTAGCTGATTCAATCAAACTCCTCTAACAAGTCTTAGCTAGCCAGCTGACAATATATCCAGTTGGATGCATCCATCCAGCTAATCCGAGCTACTCCGTAGCTCTTAGCTTTAACAGACCCGACCAGGAGAAAAATTTAACCTTCTTATGTACTAATCTATGCTCCTTCCAAGTACTAGAAGAGCATTTTTCTTATTAATTCCTCACTTATATATATATATATATATCATATTTTACAGCAAGTATATTGATGTTGTCTAATAGACAATCTCATGCATTGCCATATTTTTTTACAAAAGACTAGTACAGACGCAGACGCTTACAAAGCACGCACCCTCACCACTATGAATACACGCACACACATCCTACCCCTATTAGCATCTCCGAGAATCTGTTATGGTATATATGTCGAGATTGATGAAATCACCACAGAAGCCTCACCGTTGGCTGACACGTTACCTACCACTGAAAGAATAATGTCGGTTAAATTATAAAATAAATCAAAAAATGCAGCACCTATGCTGAGTCAAGGACTCGAACCTTAAATTGTCTCGTATTGATTGTGCAGTTCCTTAATTTTTACATGATAAAAACATAGATCTTGAGTAGCATGGTAGTAAAAATAGCTTGCACAATGGTGATAACTACTTGTACAAGGTGAGTTAGTAGTCTTATACTTGTAAATCTTAGCTTATAAGGTGGTTGCTTCACGAAAGAATCATTTGGTTCTCTCACCTATCTCTTTCATATCATAAAAAATCATACATGGCACTACTTAGGGTCTGTTTGGATCCATCGGCTAATTGCTAGCTAGTTAATTTTACCTGTGGTGGATCCAAACGAGACCAACTAATACCCTCATAACTAGCTAAATATCAACTATCCAATTAGCTGGTCCAACCAATCTAATTTCAGCTAATCAGTTAATGAATTAGCTAGTGGATCCAAACATGACCTTATTAGAAACCTAATATGTAGCAATATACTTGCGCTTAGGTAATCGAACCTTATCATATTTGGCTATAAGGACACATACATCGGGTAATTAACTTTTGAGCAACCACTTCATGTAATTATTAATTAGTTTCTCATCACTGGTCGATATACTCATGATCCCTAAACCATAAAAATCTTGACACAAAACTAAGATGATGAAATCCAATAAATGGAGCCACCTAAACGCTCGGGCAAGATTGTAGCATAAATCACACCCTCCTCATTGAGGTTAAATTATAAATTATTAGTCCTTATTATACGGGTCACTGAATAATTTGCAGAACAAGTCAAACCCGAGGTGGTCAATGCAGGTGGATAATTTGCAGCTTCTGATGCCCTCTTGATCAACTTGATTCTAGACGAAAAGGAGGGCATATTGTGCTCGAATGCTGGTGCAAAACGGCATCGGTGCGGTGCCGCCCGTATAACGAGGACTTCTTTTTGGATACGTATCGAAGGATGTGAAAATTTGGAGTCAGAAGATATGGTACGATCCGGGTCGGTCAACACGTGCATTGGCAAGTGCAGTTTTGGTTGGATACATTATGTGAAAAGATACGTGGAGTTGGAAGATATGGTGCTGTGCTGTGCTGTTCTATCCAATCAACACGTGCCCTGGCAAGTGCAGATGCCAGTGTTCACGCTGAACTGGTGCAAGGGATTTACGGAATCTACAACGCAACTGTACAAGCGAATCGGCCTGTTCGGCTAGCCGATGGCCGGTGATTTACTGCTGATTTACCGCTGAATGGCTGCTGATAAGCCAAACGAAGATGACGTCAGCAGGCCTTCAAGCGGAAGATTCTTAGTTTTCCAGCACTGACATCAATGGAAAGGGCGAAATAATCTTGGAGAGGCTTCGAAACAGCTCTCCAAGTCTAGTGGGAGCTCTGTGATGGAGTTTCTCATGTGTTCTCCAAGTCTAGATAGAGTATACTCAAAACGTTAATGATGCATTTCGTTAGACTGGTCTTGTGCTGTGCTATAGCCTATAACCACATCTAAAACGCCTTTGTTAGGTTGAATTGGTAGAAAAAAATAGCAAAATTTCCCAAAACTCAAACCTAAATATTATCAAAGCCCCATCTGCAAGTTTTCACACAGAACTTCAGACAATGTAAAATCCTCCAAGATTCAATTATTTTTATATTAACTATATATATCTAAACCATGACACGATGAAATGGAGCCTTTTTGAAACAACAACTCTTTCGGAACCATTGAAACTACTTTTGCGGTCTTGCCATTCACAAAACTACAGCACGAACGGTATTCAAAATCTTCATTGGGAATCGACATAGGAAACATGTACTCCACGACAAGTGTCCTATGATTTTTTGTCTGTTAATTGTTTCTGCCGGTTGCATTCTAGATGAGCTTTTTCACGGGGGTGTTTAGTTCCTGAAAAGAGAGGTGAAAAATTGGTAGAAAAAGTTACATCGGACACTTTAGCGCACTATAACACTTTTCGTTTGTTTGAGGTAAACATTGTCCTGCTATAACCTAACTAGGGTCAAAAGATTCGTCTCGTCGTGTACATCAAAACTATGTAATTAATTTTTTTATTTACCCATTTAATGCTATATATATGAGGAGAGAGATTTGATATGATTTGATGTGATGGGTGAATAGTGAAGTTTGGAGAGAGAATTTTTTAGAACTAAACCATTGAAATTTTGAATGCTAGTACATACGAGGATGGAGCTAGAAGAATGAAGAGGACAAAGCACTATTACCCATTATTTGGATAAATCTCATGTCAAGACTCAAGATAGGTGGTGGGCGGAACTGTAAAACAAAACCAATGTTCATGCACAAAAAGTATCAAAAAATATTCATTCAGAAAAAAAATCCTCAATGGCGCATGTCCCTGTAAATTCTCCGGTCGGCAGGGGGCCCTTGACCAAAACACATCTTCCTCGCCCGGCCCCCTCGCGACCATGGAAATAGCGAAACCGGGGCGCTCCGCCGAGGCCTTTAAATGCCGGCACAGATGTTGGCCTGAGCAGGACGCCACGAGGCGAACCACCAACTGCTTCCTTCCGCGCCGCCGCCTACAACGACCACTTCACGTGCCCTATCTTTCTCCGCCTGTGTTCACGGCTCCCATCCTCTCCAGAGTGTCTAGGCCCATCCCCCGGAGCCGGTGACGCAGGAACCGAGTCGACATGGAGGCCAAGAAGAAGTCGGGCCCCTCCGCCGCCGCCGCTGCCGGAGCCGGAGCAGCGCCGCCGCCGCCGCCGAACGGATACTTCAGCTCCGTCTTCTCCTCGTCGCCTGCGGTACCGTCTCTATCACGCCGTCTCTCGGACCCATTTGATGCCGGTTTTATGGATTGTTTTTCGCTGTCGCCGTTTGTGGTGATTGCTGAACTGGTTATGCTATTTTCTTGAATATGTTTTGTGTCTGTTTTCTCGTACTATTTTTTTTTGGGTAACTTTGATGATGGATGGAGGAGTTCTAGGGTCGAGCAAAATCCAATTTGGATATGCCGTTGACATTGTTGTTTTTGTTTTTGCCTTCTAGGGGAACGCAAAAGACGCAAAGCAGACGGACCTGTACGCGATGCTCAACAAGCAGAGTTCCAGAGGGCAGACTGGCAGTAGCATCACAGGTAGTTCTGGCCGTTCCTGTCAATTTGATATCGCTACTCGATTTAGATTCAGTTCGTATGTAAAGCAATCTTTAAGCCTGTTTGTTAATCATCTTAGCTTACAAATGATCTTGGGCATTGATGTAACTATGTAAGCTTAATTCGAGCTGCAGATAGCAAATATAATGGCCGCACTACGTACAAGGATGGAAAACAAGTTTATCCAACTGAGTCGTCAGAATCCCCTTACTTTGGTTCATCCGTGCATTACGGTGGTCGGGAGTTCTACAGCAGCTCTGCACCGAAGCAAACCGCCAATGAAGCCCCTAGAAATGTACGTACTTTTTTTATATTTATACAGATGGCTTAGATCATTTATGCCTAATGTTTATTTTGCATGATGAATACAGTACAAAGAGGACAATACGGATGGCTCTGCTACTAGAGGTGATTGGTGGCAAGGTAATCCATCTTCGCGCGTTTATTAGTATATTTTCTTGAGTACATGAATGTGTATGCACTGACTAGACTGCACTTTCAGGTTCACTATATTACTGAATAATATCCTGTGGACTCTCCTTTTGTGAACAAGGTATACCAAAGAAGCACACTTCTTGTTCTCGAATTCGTGCTTTCCATCACTTATGGTGTTTAAGTTACATTTGCATCACTGGCATCACTCTTTTTTGTCTCGCCTCCATTTTGCGTAATGTCCTGTTGTCTGCATCTTTGGGCAGTTTGCATTTAGTTTGTTATCAGCACTTCAGCAGTATTTTTAACATGTATTTTCTCTTGCCGATCCAGCTTTAGACTGTATCCTTTGAACTCCGCAATCATTTGACAATTGTCCGAAGATGATAGATCGTTAGTCTTTAATATCTCGCTGAACTTAATTGTGAGACATGCAAGATGTGATGTGGCAACTAGTTTCATTCAGTCTTTTGGTGTCTCTGGGGATACTGCCCTTGTTAATCTATTCAGTGTAGCTATCCTATCAAATCTTAATCACTTCAAAGCATATCTTTCTTTATGTTTGTGTCGTTGTTGCAGTTCCATTCTAAAACAATAGCCTCTAAAGTCTGCACAAGAATTACTTGTTAGTTGTCGAATCCTACACATGATTGCAGAATAGTGGGGGCTGACAACGATGGCTATAAGACGCTGGGAAGTGTTACTTTTTGAGGGAAACAGTAGCAGAGAAGTGTTTCAGCCTATACAAAATTAGGGAGTATTGCTCTTAAGATGTCTAAAACAATTGGCATAATGTGATGTTTTGGCCTTTTCTGCCTCATTCTTAAGGTGATATGAACTTGTCACAGAGGTTACTCCCAAGAATTTCAAAGCTTTTATGAACTTCCATAGTTTGTCAGATGCTTCATTTCTAAAATATAGAATGCATTAATGATAATTATAATGTTTCTAAAAACTATATATATCTCTGATAAAACATACGAGGCTGAAGGGACACATAGGATCTTGGGCTATTGAGAACAGAGAACTGTATGGTAACCGGTACTATCTATGATCAATAGAAACTTGCTACACCAGTTACAGACAATGCCTTATCATTGGTTTCATCCTTTTATTCACATCAGGACTTGCTACACCAGTTACACACAATGCCTTATCATTGGCTTCATCCTTTTATTCACATCACGTCCCCCTTCTTTTTTTTGCAGGAACAAAAGGAGTAGCGCTTGCTGTAGTGTTGGAACTGTTGATACTGAGCCGTCAGGCATCGAAAATCATAGTTGGAAGTTGGCGTCGGGACTACAACGTCCGTCCTGTCGGTGGAGGCAGTATTTAGATGCGTTATCTCACCTGGACAGATGTGGATGTAGGCCGTGTCCTTTTCTGTTCCCTTTCCCCTTTGCGTTCTTGTGGTTTAGGTGCAGCAGTACTGAACTGAACTACTAAAGTACTAATGGACTGGTAGGTCAGCAGGAAGTAGTTTCATAAGCAGTTGCCAAAGAGTCGCAGCTCGCAGGATCACCTGCTACATGTACCGTGTGTGTGCCTTGTTCCTGCTATGTTTTGAAATTATTTGGATTGTATCCTGTTCGGCTGTTCCTACTGAACTCTTTCCTGCTCCAAGTTGGCGAGGGCTTCTCCTGCAATTTCATCTCACGGGAGCGCAACGTTTATATGGGCTGCATACTGGTTGGAGGTCTTGGGCTTTCGGCTGAAGGTGCTGCTGTATGTAGCCCACCACGTTGGGAACCTTTTCTCTATGTCCGTTTCTGTTCCGGTAGCCCGTCGTCGTCTATCCATTTCCCAACCGGACAAAGGAGCGAGCGCCAGCGAGGCTGCGTTTGACCCATCGAACAACACTGGATAAAAGTTCGGTTGACATTTGTTAACTCATCTGTATGAGAGGTCAGGCATTACAAACCGAGCCGGCAACCGGAGAGAGAAAGAGATATCGCTCTCCTGTACTAAGTTGCTAATAATACCACACAACTATTCCAAAGTCATACATACCTAGTGTATATTTTGGCTAACAACTAGGCTGAATATACCTCCTCTCTCCTGTCCTCGAATAGTAGAATATACAATGTAGCTGGACTTGACACGACTTCTAAAGTTAGATTTGAGTTTTAATCCCTTCTAAACTATAATATTTATAGCAATAAATTATAAGATGTGAAAATAATTTTAGATGCTGATCCAACTACTCCGTAGCTGAAAAACAAGTCATTATAGGATTTTTTTGGACAGACTATTGAGAAAGTAAAATGACTTTAATTATCCCTATTTATTAGTTATATTTATCACTAATTAATTATTGTATGCACATACACATATTAAATAGGGCCAAAATACTTGTTTTCTATGCAAAATTTGAATCTTAGAATGATATGTTTCTTTTGGGATGGAGGAAGTATATTATTTTTTGCAAAATGAAATTTGGATTGTGTGAAACTATTTTTGTAGTCAAAGATTACAATATTTGAATCCTGAAATGCGTGCAAGCCTTATATTTTGCAATGATGGGGTATGAGTTGATGCAAATGAATATATTTAGATTTAGTAATCTTCTTATGGTGGATCAAACTGTAACATAAAAGACTATGTCAAATCAAAACAAACTTTACAAAGATGTGATATCTAGCATGTCAATAAATAAGGAGTTTAAACATGATGATATTATTGTTAGGCTAATTCAAGTGTTTTGTATCATAGACATTAAATGAGTGGCATATACGTTTTGGTATGGCATACAATTAAGTAAGAGAGAAGAAATATGTATCTTCATGGAGATAGAACCTATATTCCATATCCAAAACTAGAAAAAATTGTAGGCCCTTTGGACCCATTATCATAGATGCAAACTTATGCACCAATTTACTAACTTATGTTACTAAGAAATATCATTAAGATACTATACATAGGGTGAGTTATATTATATTATCTTCATCCCAAAATATAGGTCGTGAGTTATATTATATTATCTTTATCCCAAAATATAGATTGTTTTGACTATTTCAGATATGTAGATCTTTTTTAAGGGAGGGATAGATAGATTTTACTATGCACATAGGTATACATTGTTTATGTGTATAGTAAATATAAGTATCTAGATAAAATAAAACGATCTACATTTTTGGATGGAGGGAGTACTTGCATTTACATGACATCCTAATATGACCACCTCATTTTATTTGCGAAATGAAGCGTCCCCTCGAAAGAGAGAACTTAATGTGATGCAAATGCCAGTCCCAGGATGCTGGCTCACATTATTACAACAGATAGTTCAGTACAAAAACAACATTACGGGAGACGGTGGCATTGCAGGGCCACGACAAACAGAACTAACACTAAGCTCCAGATAAAAAGGTTGATAACATAGAGGTCTTCATCAGAGTGGCAACGCATGCGGCTTCCAGCGGGTGACCCTAACACACAGGCAAAGGTTGGGTGCAGAACGAACCCCTCTAGACGATATCCTCAGGCACAAAATCCGGGTCTGCTTCTGCAACAGATTAGGCAAGGGTGAGTACATACGTACTCAGCAAGCACAACCACAACCACGGAGGGGTATAACAGAAGTATGCACAGGATGGCAACAAGGAAGGTTTATGGTTTATTTAGCAGCAAAGCAAATTTTATTACACATGCAGAGGGTTAGTTTTCGCAAAGGGTTTTCACAAATGTTTCTTTTAACAGGAACAGTAAAGGTAATACTTTTTCGTACAAGATTTTGTTGCTACCAGATTTCCCATCTGTCGTAGCCCAAAACAAAACATTTCTCAGCTCAACTAAATACCAACGTTTTCTTACACCAAAACAGGGGACTAGTGAAGTGACCAAGCCGTAACTCGCCCAATACCGTGGACACGGCTATCCGGATAGGTTTTAACTCTGCAGAGGTGTACACAACCACAAGTAGGCTACCACAACAGGAACACCTTAGTGCCAGTGCAGCTCCTATCAAAGCCATTACCCACCATAACTAAACTGACAAGTTACCACAGACGCGACCAGGGGTTAGCAACCTACCAACGAGGTTCTAACCAGGGGCATACCTCACATAGACCGTATCCCCAGCTCCATGGCCCTCTGTTGCTCACCAGCACACCACATAACCAGCAGCTCAGCTAGTGGGATTTATGCTAGGCCGTTGCCACATACAACGGTCGAGTGGTGGTACAGTAAAATGGGTTAGGCTAGATGACACATCAACATCATCCCAAAACTTGTGACAGGATAGACAACTCCCACCATGCTCAACCATACCGGTTCGAGCTCACCTCGGTATTTCACGCGGAAATACCGTCTGTCTCATCCCACACGGGTACTCATTTTATTTACACCAATCATCTCTTTTATTTTAAAGCACGCACACGGTTGCTTTCGTAAATACCAAGTATTTGTTATGGGGGTATAATGGTAAAATATTCCTAAGCATTACTAGCAGTGACCAATATTTAAACAGAGCATCGTCATATTTAAACATTAATCTAGGTTGTCAAGGAATTAGTCATAGCAATCAAGGCATGGCTATCCAACCGGGTTTAGTAGTAAAATCATGCGAGTTTTATAAAACAGGCCATGGGTTGTGTTTATAAAAACTGGGACAACAGTATGCATCAAAGGGTGGGATTGCACTTGCCGTTCTCCCAACCCTCGGGGGATTCCTGCCCGGGGTCTTGGTCTCCAAGCTCCTGCTCGTAGCACTGCTCCTCCTCGAGTCCTTCCTCGTTCACAGCGGAGTCTACGGCACACACAAGCAAACACCCAATAAATAAAAGAAAAAGCTTTTATTGAGCTCTAGAAGAAAGAACGGAAAGTGAGAGCGAATGACGATGACACGATTATTTTTGGGTATGGACTGGTTGGGTTTGGCGGAAACATATTGGTGAAAATTATGGTGGAGTCTGGGGTCAAACGGGATTAATTTGGCGCATGAAATGACGAGTTTAGTGGGGTTTAGGGGCTGTTTTAAAAGAACAGGGACCTTTTTGTAAATATGGAAAAGCTCAGGGGCTTCTGGTGAAATAAATAGAGAGAGGGGGAATAGTGCTGTGGACTGCGGGTTAATTTGTTTAAAGTCCAGGGGGTCACGTGCAAACATGCAAGAGAGGGGGTTTCTGTTTATGTGGACGGCGGGTTGATTAGGATAGAGTTCAGGGGGGTATGGGCAAAATGCCCTTTCTTCTTCGCCCGACAGAACAGAGAGAGAGAGGGGGAGGTCGGCGGCGATGGCGGCCGAATCGCCGGTGACTGGAGCGGCGGCGGTGGACGGGAACAGGGGGAAAGGAGGGAGGGGAGTATGGCAAGTCCTCAGGTGCTCTTACCACGGTCGGAAAAGGGGTGTGGAGGGCTGCCCACGGGAGCAGTGGCGGCGGCGGCAATGGCGAGTGTGGTAGCGGCGCTGCGATGATGGAGAGGGCGAGCTGGGTGGCGGGTGAGTGCGAGGTGATGAAGGAGGTGCTCGCGAGCCCTTTTATAGGCGCGGCGGGGTGCTGGAGGTGCGGGCCGACGAGAGGGGGGGGGGGTAGGCGGCGGTCTTGGCGTCCGGCGGGTGGAGCTCTTAATGGCGGCCGGAAATGGGTGGTGATTGGTACGGCGGTCCGGCTGGTGCTGTGCTCGTCGGGATGTGGCGTGCGCGCGGGTGGCGAGGCACTAGGACAATGGCGGGGCCGGGCGGTCGGAGCGGTGGCGGCCGAGGTAGCGTGCGCGCGGGGAGCTCGGCCTGGCGTGTGCGGAGCAGTGTGCGTGCGTGGGTGGTGCAGCGGGAGGGTGGCACGGTGGTTGTCGGCGGTGGGCGGAGCAGAGCGCGCGCATCCGAGCCTGGTGGTGGCGTGCGGGTGGAGCTGAGGTAGCAGGGCAGCGACGGCACTCGGCGGTGGGCGGCACGGCAGTGGAGCGGCGTGCTCTTGGTGAGCCGGTCGTACGGGAGCAGAGCGAGGGCGGCACGGCGGTGGCAGCGATGGCGTGGCCGTGGTGTGGCGACGGGACGGCGGCAGGCTGGCGGTGGCGTGCACGCGCGCGGTCGGCACGGCGAGGAGCGGGATGGCGACGACGAGGTGGGCAGCGAGTGGGGTTCGGCCGGCGGCGAGCGGAGCACGGTGCTCGTGGTGGGGAGCAGGAAGGCGAGCGGAGGTGGGGCCGGGCGGTCGGCGATGAGCGGCGCGGAGCAACGCAGGGGAGCGGCGGGGCAGAGCAGAGCGGTGGCGTTCGGGGCAGGGGAAACAGAGGAAGGGAGCAAGGGGAGGAAAAGAGAGAAGAAAAGGAGGAAAGAAAGAAAAGGGAAAAGGAAAAAGAATGGAGAAAGGGAGAAAGGGGAGGGGGAAAAGGAGAGGGGAGAGTCGGCGGGATTCGCGGCGAGCGGTCGACGACGGTCGGCCAAGGATGGGTGGCCCGGCGGTCGACCCAAGGGCGGACGACGCGGGATGAGACGGAAAGGATGACAGTGATGCGATGCGGATAGGAAAAGAGAGGAGAGGGAAAACAAGGCGGACGGGGTTGGCGGGAGCGGGAGCTCGGGCGGTAAAAAGGTTTTGAAAAAGTTTTCACCGGGTGAGTTAATTAGGGTGATTTTCCTCAGAGGTTAAAACGCGGGCGTTACAAACCTACCCCACTTAAAGAAGTCTCGTCCTCGAGATTCGGCTGACTCCTAAACAGGTGGGGAAACTCTTTCTTCAGGGCATCTTCCCTTTCCCACGTAGCTTCCTTTACACTGTGTCTGCTCCACTGTACTCTGCATAACCGTACCTCAGAGTTTCTGGTTCTCTTGGTGACGGTATCCAAAATTTTGACCGGTACCTCCTGATAACGTAGATCTGTCTGCAGGTCTATCTCTTCCTCCGGTATGTGTTCCTCCTCAGGTACTCTCAGGCATTTTCTCAATTGTGAAACGTGGAATACTGGGTGTATATCTGACATTGCTTCGGGTAACTCCAATCGGTAGGCTACCTTTCCAACTTTCTTTTGTACCGGGTATGGTCCGATGTACCGAGGGGCTAACTTTCCATGGACTTGAAACCTACGGGTTCCCCGGATGGGTGAAACCTTGAGATAAACAAAATCTCCTGGATTAAACTCCAGTTCTCGTCTCTTCTTGTCTGTGTAGCTTTTCTGTCTGGATTGAGCTGTTTTCAACTTCTCCCTAATTTCAGCTACCTTCTCTTCGGCTTCTTTTATGAGCGTGGGTCCCACTAGTGTACGCTCCCCTACCTCTGACCACATTAGGGGAGTTCTGCACTTTCTCCCGTAGAGGGCTTCAAACGGCGACATACCCAAACTTGCCTGGTAACCATTGTTGTAGGAGAACTCTGCATAGGGTAAACTCTGTTCCCAATCTTTACCATAGGTAAGGACACATGCCCTCAGCATATCCTCCATAATCTGATTTACTCTCTCTGTCTGGCCATCGGTCTGTGGGTGATACGCGGAGCTAAAATCCAATTTGGTGCCCATAGCTTTATGCAAACTTTTCCAAAATCTCGAGGTGAACTGGGTCCCTCGGTCTGAAACAATTCTACTGGGCACTCCATGCAACTTTACTATGTTTTCCACGTAGAGCTTGGCTAGTTTCTCTCCACCATAATTCATCCGTACAGGTAAAAAGTGAGCGACTTTAGTGAGTCGGTCCACTATTACCCATATAGAATCATGTCCCTTCTGTGTTCTGGGTAGACCCACCACAAAGTCCATTCCTATCTCGTCTCATTTCCAAACCGGAATAGGCAAGGGTTGTAATAAACCTGCCGGCTTCTGGTGTTCCGCTTTAATCCTTTGGCAGGTATCACACTGAGCGACAAACTGGGCTATGTCAGCTTTCATTCCTTTCCACCAATAGTTCTGCTTTAAGTCCAAATACATTTTGGTGGATCCTGGGTGAATGGAATATGGCGAGTTGTGGGCCTCGCCCATGATTATCTGTCTAAAGTCTCCTTCCTTAGGCACACAAATCCTGTCCTTATACCACAGCGTTCCTTTACTGTCGACTCTAAAGTCTGGTGCCTTATTTTCTCCGGTGTGCTTGCAGATCTGTACCAAATCCTTGTCCGTTCCCTGGGCTTCTCTGATCCGCTCCTCCAGAGTGGACTGGATCGTCAGTTGGTGGCTAGCATTCTGGGGGACAATGTGCACATTTAATCGTGCCATTTCTTCTTGCAGGTGGGCATTCTTGGGTCTGTAAGATTTTCGGCTTAGGGCATCTGCCACTACATTAGCCTTGCCAGGGTGGTAATGAATTTCCACATTATAATCCTTAACCAATTCCAACCACCTTCTCTATCTGAGGTTCAGATCCGGTTGGGTGAAAATGTACTTTAAACTCTTGTGATCCGTGTATATTTCACACTTGTTCCCAATTAGGTAGTGTCTCCAGATTTTGAGTGCGTGCACTACGGCTGCAAATTCCAAATCATGCGTTGGGTAATTCTGCTCATGAGGTCTAAGTTGTCGGGAGGCATATGCCACAACTTTCCCATTTTGCATAAGCACACACCCTAATCCTTGGCGGGATGCGTCACAGTAAACAACAAAATCTCTGTGGATATCCGGTAGGGTTAGAACTGGGGCTGCAGTCAATCTTTTCTTCAATTCTTGGAAGCTCCTTTCACAAGACTCGGTCCAAGCAAACTTCTTCTCTTTCTTAAGCAATTCTGTCATGGGTTTAGCTACCTTAGAAAATCCCTCAATAAACCTCCGGTAATACCCAGCTAAACCGAGAAAACTTCTGATCTCGCCCACATTGGTTGGTTGTTGCCAATTTGAGACTGCCTCTACCTTCTCAGGGTCTACTGCTACTCCTTCTGCGGTCAAAATGTGACCAAGGAAAGCTACTTTTTCCAGCCAAAACTCACACTTGCTGAATTTGGCATAGAGCTGGTGTGCTCTCAATTTTTCCAACACTACCCGCAGGTGCTGTTCATGCTCTTCGGCACTCTTGGAGTAGATGAGTATGTCGTCAATGAAGACTACGACAAACTTGTCTAACTCATCCATAAATACTTTGTTCATAAGGTTCATGAAGTAAGCCAGTGCATTGGTGAGTCCAAATGGCATCACCGTGAACTCATACTGCCCATAACGGGTGACAAATGCGGTCTTTGAGGTGTCACTCCCCTTAATTTTTAATTGATGATACCCAGTCCTTAAGTCAATCTTGGAAAAGTACTTGGCTCCTTTCAACTGATCAAAGAGATCATCAATCCTAGGGAGTGGGTATTTATTCTTGATCGTGACATCATTTAGTGCACGATAGTCGATGCACAACCTCATACTCCCATCTTTCTTTCTCACAAAGAGCACTGGGGCTCCCCAAGGGGATGTGCTGGGTCTGATAAATCCCATCTGCTGCAACTCTTCTAGTTGTTTCTTTAACTCTGCCAACTCTGAAGCTGCCATCCTATAAGGTCTCTTGGCTATAGGAGAGGTTCCAGGGACTAGTTCAATAGCAAACTCTATGTCCCTATCCGGTGGCATACCAGGTAACACTTCAGGGAAAACATCAGGGTATTCTCTGATTACCGGGACTTCTTCTATGGTTTTTGTCTCCATACTAAAGATCATAGGATCTGTTTCACTCCCTTTGGTGTGACAGGCTACTTGTATTCCATCTGGGTTGGTTAGGTGCACTACCTTGTCAGCACAACCTATGAGACCATTGTGTTTGCCTAACCAATCCATTCCAAGGATCACGTCTATTCCTTTGGATTCTAGTACTACTAGATCTGCTAGAAACTCTACCCCACTTAAAAGAATCCGTACCCGTGAACAACCTAATTGGCACTTAATATCACCTCCAGGTGTTCGGGTTAGTAGGGGTGTCTTTAGTAGTACTGTAGGTATTTTGTGCTTTTCCACAAAACTTGATGATATGAAAGAATGTGATGCCCCAGAATCAAATAATACTGTTGCCAAAACTAAACTGACTAGGTACTCACCGAGTACTACTCCTTGTGCTCCTTGAGCTTCCTGCGCGTCGATGTGGTTGACGCGGGCTCGTCCGTATGACTGCTGGGTGTTGTTATTGTTGTTGTTGCCGGTGTTGGTGCTGCGGACTGGTACACGGTTGGCTCCAGACACTGGTGGCTTGGGTCCATTCACCGAGTTGGAGTAGACCGATATCGCAGGCTTGCTCCTCGGATACGGGCAATCGGCGATGTAGTGCCCGGTCTCACGACAGTTGAAGCAGGCTCTTGCATTGCTGTTGCTGGCTGTGGCCTGACTGACCTTGCTCTGTGGTGGCTTCGAGGTGGTCTGACTCTTGAACTGGTTGTTGGGGGTCTGGGAGCTTGTGGCCTGAAACTGGGTCCTATACTGCACGGGAGCCTGGGGTCTAGGTGCAGCATAACCGGAGCTCCGGGGTTTCTGTGAGCGGTCCATCTGACGGTTCTTGCTTTCCAAGAACTTGCGCTTGTTCTCCTGCCTTGCCTCCATTCTGGCCCTTTCTGTGACAATGGCCTTGTTCATCAGTGTATTGAAGTCAGGGAAGCTGTGGGTGACTATCAGGGCTCGAAGATCTGGGTGCAACCCTCGGATGAACGCGTCCTGTCTCTTTGCATCCGTCTTCACTTCATCAGGTGCATAACGGGCTAGCTCAGTGAACTCGTGGGTGTACTCCTCCACGGTCTTGTTCCCTTGCTTCAGTGCACGGAACTCATCAGCCTTGCGCCTCATGGTGGCGTCGGGAATGTGGTAGCGACGGAACTCTTCCTCAAACTCTTTCCAGGTGATGGCAGACTCGTCTAGGGAAGCTGCACAATAAGCATCCCACCATGCCAAAGCAGTTCCAGTGAGCTGGTGGGAGGTCAGAAGAACTTTGTCACGGTCTCCGCATCCAAACGGTTCCAGTTTCCTCTTGACAGTTCTCAGCCAGTCATCTGCTTCCAAGGGATTGTTGGACCCTCCAAAGGTGGTTGGCCTGGTTCTCAGAAAATTGGTCAACTTGTCACCCGCACTGGGTCTACGGGCTGTCTCCTGACGGCGGCTGGCATTCCACACATTTTGCATGAACAGGGTGTGGTGGTACAAAGCTTGTGCCAGGTTGAAATCTGGTGGGAGTGGGGGCATAACAAAAGATCCCTCATTCTGACTTCCGGGATGGCCTGCTTCTGGTCCGCCTCTTACAGGCGCTTGTCCTTTAGGCTGGTTCTCTCCCATAGGATCCTGCTGATCCACTTCCTGGTTCTCAGGATTCTCCCTTCTTCCTTCTGGTTGCTCTCCTCCAGCAAGAGGGGCGCGTCTCTGAGAGGCGCTAGCACGAGTGTTTACCATCTGCAGGTTGAGCAAGGCCTTCGTGAGATTGGGTTAAGTGATGTTTTAAGTTGATTAGTTCGTATTTTAAAAAGGCAGAACAGCACACAAGCTACACACAAACACACAAGGTTTCATTCCAACAGCTGAGGGCTACAACAAGGCTCGCACTTCGGGGCGGGGTACAGGACAAGGTAGGGAAACTACTGCTAGGGATACAAGGGTTCTCCGGACCAAGCTGGCTTCATTCCCAACTGAGCGCTTGACTCAGGGCTTACTCGCGGGGCGAGCTTTCCTCTGACGGTGCAAGTCGTGCCTGCTCAGCCTCGGTCAGGGTCCCATTCTCCCGAGGTGGCTCAGACGGTCCATCTTCAGTGGGCGGCGATCCTGCCGGAGTTCCCGAAAGTGCTTGGGGGTTTCCCACAATTTCTCCCCATGCCATGATCGGTGTCCCAAGTAGGACATGGGGTTCTCCAATTGCCGGAACAGGCGTTCCACTCCTGGTCCAATCCTGGATACGCAGGTCCCGAGCCTGCCGGAGGCTTTCTTGGGCGACTGCCTCATTGCTGATGGCAGCAGCAGCTCTTGCTTCAGCTTGTGCCACCTGGACTTGGTGCATGCGGACTGAGAATTCTGCTTGTTCAGCCCGAGCGGTCTGTTCTCTCAGGCGTTCGGCCTGCTCGTCAAAGAGTTGGTCCAAGGAATTGAGATAGGTGACCACTTGGTACAAAAGGGGTTCCTCTTGACGGCGCTGCTCCAAGTTTCTTATGCGGGCTCGCCAGACTGTACTTCTGACGACTGGCGGAAAGTACCTCATTGGAGTGGGGACCAGGTGCCTTTCAAAGATTCCGCACATAAAGCGGAGGGCTTTCCTGAGTGCCAAGGGGTAGGTGTCCTGGTGCCTGAATCCCGTGGCGGTCGTACGCCATGCCTCGACAGGGTGGAGGTCACTCTTGGCGACAACTATGACCACTCTACAGCGTTGGGTCCCATGGTGCTCATACTCCCTGCTGTAGTACCTCGGGCGTTCTGGTACACCGAGGCGTTCCAGCGCGGGGATCAACAGGCTAGCGAAGCCCGGTGTGACTGGGCAAACTCCCTGGGTCCATCCTTGTTCCGCCATCTGAAATCAGGGGAAAATAAAAACTGAACAGGTGCAGGGTAAAAGATGACTTTTATTGCACAACAAGGTGGTACAAAGATCATGGATACATCGATGCTAAGCTGGTAGTGCTACTGGGTACAACAGACTCTACTCTAGGAGGGGCTAGACTAAGCGCTAATCTACTCTAGACAGACTCGGCGCTTCTTCAGGGGAAGCTGATACTCTGGCACCTCATCTTCAGTTTGTGTGCCTGCATCCATGTGGGTCATCTCGGGTTCATCTTCCAACAATCCTCTTTCTCTCATGTATGCTTCCAGGTTATCCAAATACTCATAGTAGGCCTGGCATCTAGTCTGGTGAGTAGCTAGGGAACTGACAGCCTGTGTGGCCGTCGCCTTCTGTACCTCCAGTTCTTCCTTCGTTTCTCCTAGCTCTCTCTTTACCTCTTCTAGCTCCTTCTCTGCCTTCTCGGCTCTGCGGATCTGGTGCCTCAGCTGTCCCGATGTCTCCCGGTACAGCCTGTCTAAGCCAGTGAGGTAAATGGACAAGTGGGACACAGTGTCCTCCATATCTTCATCTCTTCCAAGGCTCCTCATCTGGGTAATCCATTCGCGTCCTCCACTTTCCAAGGGTGGGGTAAATCCTAGTGTTGTTCCCACGAGGTACTGCCTGTAGAGCTCTCGGAGGCACATCAAGGCTCTTCTTGCGGCTTTGCGGTAGGCATTAGGACGGTCGTAGCCGGTGGCGTGAACAAACCAAGGTGCCACTTCCTTGTACAACGAGCTTCTCCCCACAAAAATGAACATCCGGCACCGACGGGTACCATTGGTGGTGCACTCCCGGTAAAAGTACTCGGGGATCTCTGTGACTCCAACGTGCTCCAGGCTAAGCAGCAGCAACTTGGGGAGGCCAGGTTCTGCGGGGCAGACTCCTTCGCCCCAACCCTCGTCAACCGGCTGGGCCATCTGGAACAAGTCAAAAAGCCGTCGGTGAGTACTTGTGTGGGGGAAAAGGATTAGGCAAGAACAAACTGGTGAGAGGAGACTAGGTAGGGTCAAGTTCCTAGGGGTACTTCCTACGGCCAACCTATCGGCTCTGATACCACCTGAAGCGTCCCCTCGAAAGAGAGAACTTAATGTGATGCAAATGCCAGTCCCAGGATGCTGGCTCACATTATTACAACAGATAGTTCAGTACAAAAACAACATTACGGGAGACGGTGGCATTGCAGGGCCACGACAAACAGAACTAACACTAAGCTCCAGATAAAAAGGTTGATAACATAGAGGTCTTCATCAGAGTGGCAACGCATGCAGCTTCCAGCGGGTGACCCTAACACACAGGCAAAGGTTGGGTGCAGAACGAACCCCTCTAGACGATATCCTCAGGCACAAAATCCGGGTCTGCTTCTGCAACAGATTAGGCAAGGGTGAGTACATACGTACTCAGCAAGCACAACCACAACCACGGAGGGGTATAACAGAAGTATGCACAGGATGGCAACAAGGAAGGTTTATGGTTTATTTAGCAGCAAAGCAAATTTTATTACACATGCAGAGGGTTAGTTTTCGCAAAGGGTTTTCACAAATGTTTCTTTTAACAGGAACAGTAAAGGTAATACTTTTTCGTACAAGATTTTGTTGCTACCAGATTTCCCATCTGTCGTAGCCCAAAACAAAACATTTCTCAGCTCAACTAAATACCAACGTTTTCTTACACCAAAACAGGGGACTAGTGAAGTGACCAAGCCGTAACTCGCCCAATACCGTGGACACGGCTATCCGGATAGGTTTTAACTCTGCAGAGGTGTACACAACCACAAGTAGGCTACCACAACAGGAACACCTTAGTGCCAGTGCAGCTCCTATCAAAGCCATTACCCACCATAACTAAACTGACAAGTTACCACAGACGCGACCAGGGGTTAGCAACCTACCAACGAGGTTCTAACCAGGGGCATACCTCACATAGACCGTATCCCCAGCTCCATGGCCCTCTGTTGCTCACCAGCACACCACATAACCAGCAGCTCAGCTAGTGGGATTTATGCTAGGCCGTTGCCACATACAACGGTCGAGTGGTGGTACAGTAAAATGGGTTAGGCTAGATGACACATCAACATCATCCCAAAACTTGTGACAGGATAGACAACTCCCACCATGCTCAACCATACCGGTTCGAGCTCACCTCGGTATTTCACGCGGAAATACCGTCTGTCTCATCCCACACGGGTACTCATTTTATTTACACCAATCATCTCTTTTATTTTAAAGCACGCACACGGTTGCTTTCGTAAATACCAAGTATTTGTTATGGGGGTATAATGGTAAAATATTCCTAAGCATTACTAGCAGTGACCAATATTTAAACAGAGCATCGTCATATTTAAACATTAATCTAGGTTGTCAAGGAATTAGTCATAGCAATCAAGGCATGGCTATCCAACCGGGTTTAGTAGTAAAATCATGCGAGTTTTATAAAACAGGCCATGGGTTGTGTTTATAAAAACTGGGACAACAGTATGCATCAAAGGGTGGGATTGCACTTGCCGTTCTCCCAACCCTCGGGGGATTCCTGCCCGGGGTCTTGGTCTCCAAGCTCCTGCTCGTAGCACTGCTCCTCCTCGAGTCCTTCCTCGTTCACAGCGGAGTCTACGGCACACACAAGCAAACACCCAATAAATAAAAGAAAAAGCTTTTATTGAGCTCTAGAAGAAAGAACGGAAAGTGAGAGCGAATGACGATGACACGATTATTTTTGGGTATGGACTGGTTGGGTTTGGCGGAAACATATTGGTGAAAATTATGGTGGAGTCTGGGGTCAAACGGGATTAATTTGGCGCATGAAATGACGAGTTTAGTGGGGTTTAGGGGCTGTTTTAAAAGAACAGGGACCTTTTTGTAAATATGGAAAAGCTCAGGGGCTTCTGGTGAAATAAATAGAGAGAGGGGGAATAGTGCTGTGGACTGCGGGTTAATTTGTTTAAAGTCCAGGGGGTCACGTGCAAACATGCAAGAGAGGGGGTTTCTGTTTATGTGGACGGCGGGTTGATTAGGATAGAGTTCAGGGGGGTATGGGCAAAATGCCCTTTCTTCTTCGCCCGACAGAACAGAGAGAGAGAGGGGGAGGTCGGCGGCGATGGCGGCCGAATCGCCGGTGACTGGAGCGGCGGCGGTGGACGGGAACAGGGGGAAAGGAGGGAGGGGAGTATGGCAAGTCCTCAGGTGCTCTTACCACGGTCGGAAAAGGGGTGTGGAGGGCTGCCCACGGGAGCAGTGGCGGCGGCGGCAATGGCGAGTGTGGTAGCGGCGCTGCGATGATGGAGAGGGCGAGCTGGGTGGCGGGTGAGTGCGAGGTGATGAAGGAGGTGCTCGCGAGCCCTTTTATAGGCGCGGCGGGGTGCTGGAGGTGCGGGCCGACGAGAGGGGGGGGGGTAGGCGGCGGTCTTGGCGTCCGGCGGGTGGAGCTCTTAATGGCGGCCGGAAATGGGTGGTGATTGGTACGGCGGTCCGGCTGGTGCTGTGCTCGTCGGGATGTGGCGTGCGCGCGGGTGGCGAGGCACTAGGACAATGGCGGGGCCGGGCGGTCGGAGCGGTGGCGGCCGAGGTAGCGTGCGCGCGGGGAG
The DNA here is from genome assembly GCA_033239725.1 of Echinochloa phyllopogon. Classification (NCBI taxonomy): domain Eukaryota; kingdom Viridiplantae; phylum Streptophyta; class Magnoliopsida; order Poales; family Poaceae; genus Echinochloa; species Echinochloa phyllopogon. The sequence continues at coordinate 23,913,389 of BTCW01000012.1, forward strand.
CTCGGCCTGGCGTGTGCGGAGCAGTGTGCGTGCGTGGGTGGTGCAGCAGGAGGGTGGCACGGTGGTTGTCGGCGGTGGGCGGAGCAGAGCGCGCGCATCCGAGCCTGGTGGTGGCGTGCGGGTGGAGCTGAGGTAGCAGGGCAGCGACGGCACTCGGCGGTGGGCGGCACGGCAGTGGAGCGGCGTGCTCTTGGTGAGCCGGTCGTACGGGAGCAGAGCGAGGGCGGCACGGCGGTGGCAGCGATGGCGTGGCCGTGGTGTGGCGACGGGACGGCGGCAGGCTGGCGGTGGCATGCAAGCGCGCGGTCGGCACGGCGAGGAGCGGGATGGCGACGACGAGGTGGGCAGCGAGTGGGGTTCGGCCGGCGGCGAGCGGAGCACGGTGCTCGTGGTGGGGAGCAGGAAGGCGAGCGGAGGTGGGGCCGGGCGGTCGGCGATGAGCGGCGCGGAGCAACGCAGGGGAGCGGCGGGGCAGAGCAGAGCGGTGGCGTTCGGGGCAGGGGAAACAGAGGAAGGGAGCAAGGGGAGGAAAAGAGAGAAGAAAAGGAGGAAAGAAAGAAAAGGGAAAAGGAAAAAAGAAAGGAGAAAGGGAGAAAGGGGAGGGGGAAAAGGAGAGGGGAGAGTCGGCGGGATTCGCGGCGAGCGGTCGACGACGGTCGGCCAAGGATGGGTGGCCCGGCGGTCGACCCAAGGGCGGACGACGCGGGATGAGACGGAAAGGATGACAGTGATGCGATGCGGATAGGAAAAGAGAGGAGAGGGAAAACAAGGCGGACGGGGTTGGCGGGAGCGGGAGCTCGGGCGGTAAAAAGGTTTTGAAAATGTTTTCACCGGGTGAGTTAATTAGGGTGATTTTCCTCAGAGATTAAAACGCGGGCGTTACACGAAAGACCAGTACAGATGCATACACTCAAACGACATACACACTCATATTTACGAATACACGCACGCAAATCCTACCCTTAGGTCAGCCACAATGTGCACCAAAACCAGGTAATAGATAATAAATACACCCCTATTACCATGTAGTGCCACCGTGCAACTAGTAAAGAGCTATAGCGTGGAAGTAGTGCTATGACCCGGGGTAGTAACAAATAAATAATATTTAATCCTCTCTCCTATGACTGATCATTACATGCCAACTCACATGATGGAAAAGACTGGTTGTTGTGCAATGTTGTTTATTAAACTATAGAACCCAGCTTAGGCCTTGTTTACGTGTAAATTTGAGGGTGAGGAATTGGGGGAAAGATGTCACTTCACCATAAATACGTCACTGTAGCATTTCCTTTGTATTTGTGAAAAATTATCCAAAAATTGATTAATTAGGCTCAAAATGTTTGTCTCGCTGAGTACAACAAAACTGTGCAATTACTTTTTGATTTCATCTACATTTAATACTCCATGCATGGGCTCACATTTTGATGTGATGATAATCTTCTTTTTACATAGCGAACTTTGGGGTGGAATTTTGCATCTAAACAAGGGCTTAATATATACTTCTGCTATTTCACGTTGTGACTTTTACAAGAACTAATACCGGCTGACACAGGTCCCACCTATACTTGCTGCTTGGGTAGTAAATATTGATGGTGCCCTTATGAACACCTCCGAATGACTAGGCCAGCAGATCTGTTATTGAGATTCATGAAATAAACAAAGACATCTAACTATCGACTGGGACGTCGCAAAAAATAATGCCAGGTAATTTCTAAAATAAATCTAAAAAAATACGATACTCATGCTGGGTCGATGGCTCAAACCCGAATAAGCATGTTTCACTACAATGACCCTTACCCATTAATTTACGATAAGTTTACGACCACCTCATATTTTTCAACTGCGGGGCATATATAAAAAAATAAACCTATTAACTACATTCCCTCAATGGGCCCATGATTCTTGTAACGAATTTTTGTTTCTTATTTTTTTATCTTATCTTTTCTAATAATGATTTCTGTAGATTAAAGAGCGACGTGGGACGCGAGCACGGTGTTGTAAAACCCGTTTTTTGTGGCCACTAACAGTTTTTTTTAATGATTGGCCACTAACAGCATGGCCGGCACAAACTGGTCGCTAACCTACCGTACTCGTACAATCTTACATCCGAAGTCACAAGGTTCACATCGTGATCCTTTGCCATATATGACTTCTACCGGACTAGCGGTGTGTTCCGTCACGTAAGCATCCACTTTTGGGTAAATTTCTGAAACAATCCGATGAACATCGGATTTAGTACTCCCTTATAGCATAGTACAAAAGACTCGTACAACTAGCACACCGTGCCAAGCATTACAAACAAAGGGCGGCAAACGGCAACAAAAGAAATTCGCCCTCGGATGCCTAAAAACTACTGTAACACGCAGCGACAAATCTGGCCCGCGCACACGCCCGAAGCCGACACGAGATAGTATACACAGAGAGGGCCTCCGCCTGCCGGTGTCCTCCTCTGAACCCAGCGTGTGTACCCTGGACCTTCACAGCTCTGCTATGACAGCCGTCGGGATGTCGAACACGGCGGTGCCGACCAGCATCCCCTTGACGACCTCCACGCCGGCGCGGTCAGCCACGGACACCGTTGCTCTCTTGGCGTGGTGCGACCGGCGGTCGACCAGCAGGGCCCTGCCGATCTTGGACGGGCTGGACAGCTGCGCCGGTGAGAAGCTCGGCGTGGCGTACGCCGTCGCGTACGGCGTGCCCGAGGCGGGCACCGCCGTGGCCTTGCTGCTGATGCTGTTCTTGCAGGCGATCTTCCCGTCCGCGCCGGCAGCGGCCGGGAGGTGGTCTGACTGCTTGCTCAGCTCGTCGACGTTGAGCAGGTCGTCGATCCGTGCGATGATGTTGGAGGCCAGGCTCTCCAGGACCCTCGAGTAGCTCTCAAGGATCGATTTCCCCACGTCCTGAGGAACATGAGGAAAGAAATGTTCAGTCAGCCTATCAGCTGAACTAATTACCATCGCTGCAAAGTACTAGCGATGCTTGATCAATGAAGGTTTCAGTATCTTCGGTAAGTCACGGACCTTGTTGTACTGGATCTTGCTCATGTCCAAGCTCGTCTGCGTGAGCCCCGGGAACCTCTGCTTGAGGGATATCAGGATGCCCTCGGCGCGCTCGGCGAGCAGATCACGCTTCTCCGTGTCCATGATCATGTCCTTGACGATGCCCCACGACGACTTGGCGCCGGTGCGGCTCGCCGGCTTGGCGGCGCCGCCCCTCCGGCGCCACACGTAGACGGAGGCCTCGACGCGGTTGGCGATCTCCAGCGCCTGGTACTCCGACGACAGGTCCAGGCAGTCGAGCAGGCAGTCCGGGGAGAACTGATCCGAGGTGATGTACCGGTAGATGACGTCGCCCAGCGTCGCCCTCCCGTTCTGACACGTCCAGCGTCGATCAAAGAAAAACATCGTGTCAGAACCATCGGAGACAAACCAGCACATGAGCGCTTGAAAATGTTCAGACATTGTGACATGAATTTCTGAGGTCTGAACCTTTGGCAGGGAGTCGAGGTAGGAGTCCGGCACGTCCATCTCCGCGAGGGCGTTGCTGTTGATGGCCATGGCGGCCTTGAGGATCTGGTTGGCGCAGTCGCGGCGGTGCTCGACCTGCCTGCGCGTGGCCTCGCAGAGGCCGCCGTGGGGCACGCGGGGCACGGGAAGCCACCACTTGTCGTCGCGGCGGTGGAACGTCCTCCGGAACGACGCTGAGCCGTCGCAGTCCGGCGCGCAGATGCCCTGGTCCACGTACCAGAATTCGGCGTCCCTGAAGCCCTCCAGGATTTCCTGCAAGCAGAGCAGGGGCTTGTCAGTCCGACTGTCAGGAAATGTTCCCTATTTTCTTTTTTTTTCAGAAGAATTAGGAGAGAACAAGATGATGTTGAACTCACGAGGAGCATGTTGTCAAGCTTCCGAAGTGCCGGCAGGTTGATGTACAGATCAGACCGTGGCCTGCTTGTCATGATCTGAAAATTTGGCAGCCCACAAGTAGAATCGGTTACATTGCTCGTCTCAAAATTGTTGTTTTTGGTCTTCAGAATTCAGAGATAGAATCGCATGTGCAGTGTTCAAGTGGCTAGTTATACTACATAACTAACCCAGATACTACAATACAATCAGTGCAACAAGAAAGAGAGCATAAATGGGATTAGCAACATTCTAGACACCACTCTGATATGATCTCGTGGTTAATAATCAACAGATGGAGCTAGTAATGGACAGCATTTGTAACTAGTAGTGACCAACCAAAACGGACAGCACATTGATATGCTCTTGGGACCTCAGAACGACACGCGCTTAACTGCCCCTTTTATTACACTAGATTAGGTATCAAGCGGCTAAGTACATATTTAATGGCGATTTTCCGCGGTCCTGCACAGTCAAAATTCAAATCACCCAAGATTTTGCTCTCACTGCACTAAGATAGGACGCCGGCCGGACGCAGCATTTGATCATGTAAAACGTTCGACGCGGTTACAGCTAGAATCCAAAGATCTTACAATTAGTATTTACTTCATGCCATCAATTGATTGTAGACGAGATTTTGCTATTGATGCATAAGTTAATTTTGAGAGTAACTACTCAATTTAACTAGCAGTCTAGCATTTATAAGTTCTTAGGAATTTAGTTGTTACCTCCAGCCTAGTCCCATCCGGGAAGGTCTGCCATGTGGGGACCAGCTCGACGATGTGGTCGCTGACGCATAGCAGCCAGTTCATCTCCCGCCGCCACATGACCTTCTTCTCCGGCGGCAGCGGCTCCAGCCTCCAGAGCTGCCCGAATATCGTCGCTGCAAAGAAAAAACGGCGCGCGCCCACAACAGCAGGAGTTAATTAAAACTCCATCGTGATTCTCGTCCAAGAAGAAAGCAACTGTGCAGCAGCCAACCAACCGAAGCTAACCGAGTGTTGTGGATTGGGTCACGTACCGCAGAGGTTGGTGATGGCGTTGGAGATGGCGAGTGCGGTGCAGACGCCCTTGCCGCTGCCGGACATGTCCTCGCCCAGCAGCAGCTTCGAGAACCTCTCCTTCATCATCTCCATCTCTGCCAAATGTTCCAACAAGCAGGGTGTAAGATCACTGGCCACTCACTCTGAGTAGTCTGGATTCTGAATTGCACGTCCCCTAAACAAAAGCGAACGCCAATTCTCGCCGGCGAACGGACGGCGCGTGCGTACCTGAGGCCCTGTGCTTGTCGGCCGCGGCGTCCCCGGCGCGCGGCGGTGGCATGTCGTCCTTGCCGCCTTCCGCCGCCGTGGGCGCGGCTTTGACGACGTCGGCCGTCACGCAGGTCTTGATGGCCACCTTCTGCCAGTCGTCGGGCGGGGTGTAGGTGTAGGAGACGCTGGAGGCGGCCTCGGAGCTGGCGCTGGAGCTGCTCCCGCGGCGGCCCTCCTCGTCGGCCGAGTCCGCCGTCAGCGCCTCCTCGCTCGCCGCCCGCTCCTCTTCCTCCTCCTCCTCCTCGCCCGCGCCGCCACGTCTCGCCATCCCCGGTGGAGCCACGAATGCTTGCTTCTCCCGGCCTCACTACGGCTGTATGTCTACACAATGGCTCGTTATTTCTCGGGAGCGCGCGAGGGTCCGAGGCTCCGGCTAGACACGGCGAAGGCGGCGGCGGCCGGTGAAGCGAGCAGTGACTACGCTCGTGGCGTGCGGCGAGAGGCCGGCCGGGGAGAGCGTAAAAGGATCCTCGTGGGGTGGATGCCTGCCACGAGCTGAGCTGAGAGAGACGGCGAGTGAAAGAGAGGGGGAGTATAGTAAATAAAGGCTTAAAAGAAGCGAAAGGCGAGGGGAGGGAGGAGGAGTGACCGTTGGGTTTTGAGTTGTCTTGGTGGGCCTCCCTTTCCGTCCGCTTCTCCTACCAGGCTACCACACCACCACGGAGTTTTTTTTATTTTAGCCCCTTTAAAACTAATATTTTAAAAATAACTCCTCCCAAACTAAAATTTCAAAAACTAGCCCTTTTGGTCGCGCCACTCCTTTTGGCGTGACTCCCTATTGAGCCGCGCCACATGCAATGGCGCGGCGGAGTCGCCATGTCGGCACCATGGCCACTAGGGCCGCTGATGTGTCAACTGAGTCGCGCCACAAGGTATGGCGCGACTCAGTGTTGAGTCGCGCCGCAGTCTCCAGCGCGACTCAGCTGCACATCAATTAAAGATTCGAACTTGATGCTCCATTATAAATATTCAAAATTATATTTTTATGAAGTAGGACAAGTCCAAAATATTCACCAAAGATCCTACTTCCTAATTTGCATTATCTTGTCCAAAATTGATATATAAAACATATCAAATTTTGGCTCAATTTTGAATAATCATCACTGTTTTCAGGATTTAGAAATTTCCAAGAAAAGGCTAAGAACGGTATAACTTGTTGTTTAAAATTTGATATTTGACCCTTAAAAATACCAAAACTTCAACTTGATGTCCTTCTATATTGAAGCACATAACTTGTACTAAAACTTTTGTATAAGTTGGAGGTTCAATGGTTAAACAAATCTAAAATACCAAGCTCCTAAACATCATTAGTGATTATTATGTGAAATAATAGGAAAATTTGGCCAAGTGTTCTATTTGATTTTATGTTTGATCTTTGACCACTCAAATTCAAATATTTGGTTTCCAAACTTAAACATGACATGATTCTATCATGCTGGCACTTTTCAAACTTCAACTTTCATATTTGTCCAAATTTCAACTATTTTCAAATTTTAAATTTGCAAATCCGCATTTTTGTGAAGTTGACATAGTATAAATTGACCAACAAAGATCCTACTTCCCATTTTGCATGATCTGGTTCAAACTTGATATGTGAAATCTTTAAAAAAATTGCTCAAATTTGATTAATCGATTGTTTATTGAGAGATCTATACATAATAGCTTATTGAGAGATCTATCCACCCATCAGACAACAAGCCCTAAGACCACGAAGTGCACATGTGTGCCAATTATTTACTTCAACTTAGGACTTGAATTTGAGTACATCATCCTTGAACCATTGCCTTGGGATATATCAACCAAAATGATGAACAATCAATGTCATATTCAAAATACACCATGATTCATCATAATAGATTATATAATGATTGATGCTTCTTAATATATGAGACTCTATATGACGTACATTACTCGATGTTAATCAATTTTTAGTTTCTCCACCCTAACAAGGTTCTTGGGTGTTAGGTTCCCTCGTCATTCTTCATGCTTAGTACATTGTAACAAGATCTTAGATCAACTCATTCATCCTTTGGCAAATTAAGTCTCACACCAACATTACATCACAATTGTGGGGGATATACCTCCGAGTACCACAAGGAAAGAGGAAGATAGAGTCAGACTCCTCATGTGCAGTTGTATCCGATCTTACCTACAGTAACTAACTAGGGGACATGACTTGCCATGTAACCCTACCCCTTAGAGTATATAAGAGAAGATAGGGGTGCCACTAGGAGGACGGGTGATATAAGTTTCAAGCCATATGCAATACGTATAGCGCATAATATAATCCCCTGAGCAAAAGACGTAGGGTATTATACCAATCAAGTAGCTAGAACCTAGTTAATCCTTGTATCTTTGTGTCCACCATCTAGCTCTAGGTGAAGCGTTCCCCTACCTACAACTGTACCGCCATGGGGTACCCCATGGTGGACTACTGGCACCAAACACTGACAACAATATATCCACTTAAATCATTTCAATATCTTTGCATTAATGTTGTGACTAAGAATGCTTTCATACAAACTTCTTAATTAACAACTAAACCATTTATTATTTTTTCTCAATGTTGTAGTATTGTTTCATTATACAAGCAAACAACCAATGAGGCCTTATACATTAACTTGCATCAGTGTCCTTTTTGCCTATTTTCATATTTACTTGTTGAATCTTTACTTTTGCATGAATTATGTGGCACGAGTTTAAATTTTGCATTATTGATGAACATATTTCTCTTACTATGTACTTCAATGCAATTTAATAGATATGCATAATATGAATTTGAAAAGTTAAATTTTGAAAATAGTTGAAATTTGGACAAATATGAAAGTTGAAGTTTGAAAAGTGCCAGCATGATAGAATCATGACATGTTTAAGTTTGGAAACTAAATATTTGAATTTGAGTGGTCAAAGATCAAACATAAAATCAAATAGAACACTTGGCCAAATTTTCCTATTATTTCACATAATAATCACTAATGATGTTTAGGAGCTTGGTATTTTAGATTTTTCTAACCATTGAACCTCCAACTTATACAAAAGTTTTAGTACAAGTTATGTGCTTCAATATAGAAGGACATCAAGTTGAAGTTTTGGTATGTTTAAGGGTCAAATATCAAATTTTAAACAACAAGTTATACCATTCTTAGCTTTTTCTTGGAAATTTCTAAGTCCTGAAAACAGTGATGATTATTCAAAATTGAGCCAAAATTTTGATATGTTTTATATATCAATTTTGGACAAGATAATGCAAATTAGGAAGTAGGATCTTTGGTGAATATTTTGGACTTGTCCCACTTCATAAAAATATAATTTTGAATATTTATAATGGATCATCAAGTTCGAATCTTTAATTGATGTGCAGCTGAGTCGCGCCATACCTTGTGGCGCGACTCAGTTGACACATCAGCGGCCCTCGTGGCCATGGTGCCGACATGGCGACTCTGCCACACCATTGCATGTGGCGCGGCTCAATAGGAAGTCACGCCAAAAGGAGTGGCGCGATCAAAAGAGCTACTTTTTAAAATTTTAGTTTGGGAGGAGTTATTTTTAAAATACTAGTTTTAAGGGGGCTAAAATAAAAAAAATTCACCACCACGGCTTTCCTTTCAGAGCAGAGAGGGTATCGTCGGGAGGGGGCAGCAGTGGCTAGGACCGCAGGGGCGACGGTTGGAGGGAGGCTGGCGGGCTGCAGGGTTGGTCGGCGCCGCGGCGGGACCGTCTGGTAGCGTGGTGGTGGTGTCTGGTGTGGGTGCGTCGTCTCTACGTATGGACTGGCTCTGGCCGTCATGCCGTTGCACGCTGTCGCTAGCGGCAGGTGGTGGTCATGTGGAGGGGAGGGTTGCTGGGTCTGCAAGCCAAACGGAAATTCCGAGGAGGCGAGCGAGAGGGCCGTTCGACGACGCATGATTCCTCGTTACAGGTCTTGGGCTTTGTTTAATGGCGTTGAACGTGATCGATCAAACGGTCAGGTACTCAAGTAATCAATCCGGCAGTATGATATTCGGCGGTGGCGTACGTGCCCTCAACGGAGTATAGTAAGTACGTGGTCGCTGCAGCCAGAGTAATTCAGAACGTACAGACTCGGCTCCTTTTCGAGATACGATGAGGTTGACACAAGTCAAGAAGCAAAAGCAAATTGAGCGTGCACTAGTACAATCCAAAAAACCTTGGAGCAGAGCAGAGACGCTCATCGGGCAAGCGAGCGTGAGCAGCGGTGAGCCAGAGGTTTTCAAAATCTGGGTTTGAAAACGCCGATCGAGACAAAATGGCGAGCGCCGGAGAAAGGCTGCGATGGATAGGGGCAGGACCGACGCGTCTAGTAGCGGCCACCACATCGTCACGTCAGGCGGGCAAAGCGGCTGCGGTTTGACTCGGTAACCGCGGCGGGATCTCCTTTTTGCCGGCGCCTGGGAAATCCATCCCGTGTCGTTCCCTGTCCGTCGCCCCCACCCCAACTCTGCTGTCCCCAACTCGGCGACTCCCCCAGTCCCCACGCGAACAAAACAAGAGCCGTCTTCAAAATTGCCGGGCTCGATCACTCGTCCGGCCGGATTACGACTGCACTGATCGCGGGCGGGGCGGCCTCCCTCTCACTTGTACCGGAAGCAAAGATCGCAAGCCACGGGCAGAAATGATGCTCCCTTTGGCCCACCCGGAAGCATTTTTCAGCTTTGCTCGGCGGCAGAGATTAGCGGCAGCTTTAAACTGATACGCGGAGGCTTCTCAAGCTGTACTGATACTACACTGGCGAGAGGGTGTCTTTGTGCAAACAGTATCGACCAGGATCGCGTTCCTGCTGGTACAGTACCACAGACCCGACGCAGATGCAGTCCTCATTCCCTGCACGGCAAATGGGACTTGAATGATGGATTTCTTTTTCCTTTTCATATTCCCACTCAAATTATTTTCAAAAAAAAATTCCCACTCAAACACTAAGTTCTGGGTGCGGCTGCACCCAGAAAAAATTCAAAATCAGTTATGTGCTATAAATTTTCACCATATTTAGTTAAACAATATATACATATAATAAAGTGTCGCACCCCTTAATTTTTCTTTAGCTCCGCCCCTACCCCGATCACACTACTACTAAACTCTGTCTCGATCGTCAGGTACACAGTACACTCACCACGGCCAATTTTTGTATTTAGGCTTGTTTAGTTTCCAAATTCCACTGTATAAAAAGAGGATTCTCATCACATTAAAATATCGACATATATATGAAGTACTAAATATAGATGAAATGAAAAACTAATTGTACAGTTTTGTTGTACTTTATGAGACGAATATTTTGAGCCTACTTAATCAATGTTTAGACAGTTATCACAAATACAAACGAAATGCTACAATAGCTCTACAGTGACAAAGTCTAAACTTTACCGTGTCAAAATTGACATCCAAACAAGGCCTTAGGGGTGTTTGGATCAAGTGCTAAAAGTTTAGCACTTTAAATAAGTGATAATTAGACGTATTAAACATAAACTAATTATAAAACTAATTGCATAAGTCATGTCTATTTCACGCCGTACCTAACAAGCCTAATTAAGGTATAATTAATATATAATTACTGTAGGTTTACTGTAGCATTATATTGTCTAATCATGGTGTAATTAGGCTTAATAAATTCGTCTCGCGGATTACTCCTTGTTAATGTAATGAGTTTTTAAATTAATTAAAATTTAATACTTTTAATTAACATATTTACATTCGAGATGACGACGCTAAAATTTAGCGCTAAAGAAACAAACCGGACTTCAGCGAGTCAAAGTCCCTGGCACAGCGTACAGCGACGGGAGACAGGAGAATCAACACTTTGCGCCATACGAGAGCTCCAAGATAGGGACCGACCCCGAATGGGCGACCCCTCTGCCTAGAAGAATGTTCCATGAGAGTCGTACGCACCACCGGCGCAGACACGTCGCTACCGGTCAAGTCCGTCCACCACCCCACCGGAAGTTGCCACGGTTCGAGAGCCCCAATGCAACTATGCAATGGCATTGCCTACACGCGGCACGCAGGCACTGGCCAACGCCCACCGTCATCGTCACCTCTTGCCTTGGCGCCACTCCTGCGCGCTGCGGCCCGGGGATGGCCTGGAGTGATGCGCCGCCGGTGAGAGCCCGTCGGCGAACCGCGGCCTGCTAGTGCTGCCCCGGAATCCGACTCGTCTGTTTCCGTGGCGGCGTCGGGGGACCTAACAAGGAAAAGCTGCCAGGGATCTCGGGCGGGTGCTCCATTTCGTCTTCTCGGTAACGGCGGCCTCAAGCCTAGGTCAACCAATCAGCTTGCGAGCCCAAACTACATGTGTTCTACTAAGATTGTGTGATAATGACGTGCTATTAAAAAAAATCATCTAGTCATTGCGATCTGTTGGACCCAATAAGTGCTACAGAAAAGACATTCTTCACTTGGAAGGCTTGAACATAAGATTGTATATGTACAGGCTTATCATCTAGTCTTTGTCATTGTTTGCCTAGGTTAGCACTTGCAAGTATTCCATCACAAGCATGGAAACCATCATGCACAGAGCCCTTTTTGCGTCCAGTGGCCATCCTCCAAATTTGCGTGCAGCAGGGGCGGCAGCCGGCAGATACTATCACATCAGTGCCATGGCCTACTGGTTAGTTACACCGGACCCGGGAACAACGTTACAAATGATCAACATAGAGGGAAAAGATTATGAAATAAAGTGCCAGTTGTGCTTTCAGAAGACCTACAAGAATGGTTGGTAGGGTCGTTTTAAGTTTGAATTGCGGCATTTGGACCACCACAATTTGGCCGTAGCTTCCCAGAATACTGAACTTCTAACATGACAATTGACATTACAGGACGAACTGGTCCTAGAAGGGGAAATGCTTGAGCTGCTGCTGCTGCTCATGCCAGCGATACTGAAGTAGAAGACACAACAGGTAGTTTCTTTTTTTATTTTTTACGATGTTTGTTCAGCACCATCCTGATTAGACAAAAACAAGCACCGGAAAAGCAAACAGCAGAGTATGAAAAAAAAGGGTTCTTTTATAAATACATCAAAGCATCATTATTTAAATGCATCAAACAACAACAAAGTGAAGAAAGGCTGGAAGTGAAAGAAAGACGTTCGAATTGTTAGCGGTAGGCTGAAAGGAAAGATGCATGCCATCTGCGAATCTCGGAAATAATAAAGCAGATAGAGTCAGCTTTATCTGATCACCATTTCGTAACCATAACACACAAATACACGGCATGGAGACCTCAAAGAGTAAAGCATTACAGAGGATAAAGGAATGCACTGACAAGCTAACTAAGCATGCAGGGAATCACTGCAACTCGTGTATTTCGGTTAAAAAATGTTGGCTCGTGTAAACATAGCAAAAGACATTTCAGTCTGATGTCCATACCTTCGAACAAGCAAATTCATCTTTTTAAGATCACCGCACGGCTTGGGCATGTAAGTTCTGCATGGGTATTGTAATAAACATATGACGCATGATGTACTGGGGAGGATGTTTCAGCTAGCACAGAACAAAGATCTAAAGTTAAAGAGGTTAGGTCAGGAATTATGGCATGGTACTGCATTCTCAAACAAGCATGCAATCAATAAGCACCACGCAATGATGCATAAATTTGAAAGTTTGTGGATACTACAAGCTGCACACATACCAATGTTGTATGGTTTTAACCTCATGAAAATTAGCAATAATCAAGCTAGAGACTCTAACTATCAGTTAGTGTTAAGATGGCAATGCTGGTTTGCAAGTTCCCAAGAATAAAAGCATCTCAAGAAACTTGCAGTGGTTAAAAGAAGATGCCAACCTTAGCTTAGTGATATTCAGTATAGCTTTACATAAATCCACAATCCAGTAAGCATGAACTTTCCTGCAAGAACTGCACTACTCTTGCTTCCTGGCAAAGACGGAGACATCACTTGTGATGTGATAAAAAAGTGGAATGAGCATGTGTCGTAGCTTCTGATGACTAGAACAAGTTAGAATACAAACTGAGGGAACTGTGATTGTAGCACACTGAGTGGAACCGGTGCACAGGAAATTTATAGGTCCTAAGTAAGCAAAACTAAATGTTACCAGCATCAGCTTTCTTAGATGTCATGTCACAATGACACTAAAACATCCACATGTAAACAAAGGCAATAAATTTTATTAAGACTGCTTGTGCAATCTATAAAGTGGTAAAATTTTACTTGTAAAAATACATCATAAAGAAAATTGACATCATGACAGAGCTATTATAAACTTTGACTTGTTCATCGAGACCAAGAAATCATAGCTATCAACTAGTTACAAGCTCCCTGGTACAGAAAACGTCACTTGTACCTTCACACCCAAGACGGCACATGTCCTTCCGTTGTTGCACAGAGTCTCTGCAAGCGTGAGAAGGGTGCTTGTTCCATCAGGCAGCAGCACTGAAGAGAAAGAGGCAGCACACATCCTGCAAGATAATCAGTCCCAACATGTACTGTTTAACAAGCAGGTCCAAGTATAGAAATGCTTCAAAGTACAACTATCACCACCCTATGCAGGATGAATTTCTATGCACTTGGCAGTGACAGCTGAATTAGACATATGTGCCGAATGGAAAATGTTCAGCAACCATGTCTTTACTGATCTAAGACAAGTAAGCCTTGGGCAACTATGAAACATTACAATAGTACCGCACTACTGAAAGCACAACTTAGGTGATAAGATAAAAAGGCAAGGGCCAAGGAGTTATACCTATTATACATCATATGTTATCCCTACTCCAGAAATTCTTCCATAAGACCCTATAGTAAGTTCAGCATCATATTATTATCAGAAGAGATACAGATATAGGGGATCACAAAGAAACAGATAGCAAACCTGTGATATAAATTGTTCAGCATCCGTGCGCCTTAGGAAATGGAGTGAGTTCTTGGTCAATGATACGGAATGGTCGCCAAGAGATACTTCCCCAATGTCCTCCAGCACCCGAACTTGAATGTAAGGATCCTTGGGAGGGACCATATCCTATGAAAAAGGGGTATAGAAAGTCGGATTGATCTTTTCGTTTGGGCCATCCCTAAAAGTACAAGATATAGAGAAATACCATACCACTGTCAAATCTATATCCATCTCTGATATGTATGACTTAATGGCTGCAGAGTGGTTCTTGAAGTACTCTTTCTCTGAGAAATGGAGTTTTTCTTGAATATCATGAGGGAGCACAGGGCCAACTTTCCATCTAAAACTCTGAATAACTTCTGCTCGGTTGTACCTGGTTGGATATAATGCTTTCAGCTGAAGCACAATGAAAATCAATTTTATGCATATGCTATCAGCATAAAACAGAAAACATAATTTTGAATTTTTAGATTTGTACATGTAGGCCATGAGGCATCTTTTGTTGCGGAGCAGGGAAAGATGGTGGATAGCTGCACCATAGTGGTCCTCATTTCTAGTTGTCTCAATGTCTAAGTTTTGATCCACCATTTTCCTGTCATAATCCAGAGAAAATCAGTAGATTGTACATTAGAAATGCCTACCAACCAGGCTGCTGTTGAATGAAGATGGTCAACATTCTAGTAGGATACCAATTACCTGATCAATGATTGAAACTGTGAATTGTGCTCATTGCACTCTCTAGTGACCTGATCAAACACGTCACTCTGCACATTTTGAAAGACTGGAAATTAGGTCTTAAAGAAACTAAAAGGAACTCTGATAATAGAAGAGTACTATAAATGCTTCTAACTTATTTAGTTTTTGTGAGCTATATGATAGCAAAGTAGTATACAATGCTGCTGCTGCCCTAAATTTTCTTCTGTAGATTTTACATCCATATCGAATGCACATAGTAAAACAAATATGACACGACATAACAAAACATGTGGTCATCCTTCTTTCATGGAAACTCATAGTGATCCTATGGAACCCGATCTGGATACTTGATGGATAATTAGACCAGGTCCATAGGTGGAGTGCCCCCTACGGCAGGGTGGGGCAGCTGTCCCAGCTAACCGGGAGCTCAGAGACCTCCGCTTCCAGCATTTTCGAGAAAAAAAACCTCCGCTTCCATCTTCCTCAGGATGTCAAAGCACTGATTTAGCCTGTCATGGTTGTGGCATGCGAATGTGTGATCCTGATGTCAACTAGTGTCACGAGAGGAGACGAGTGGTGGTATCTTGTCACTCAATGCAGCAGAGTCACGGGCACGATATCAGGCAGGGAGGTGAAGATCTCCCTTCTCAATTGTCACTGCATGCGGGCATGAGAGCAGCGGCGGCCGGAGGCAAAAAGAACGTTGTCGGGTTGTATTTTGCTGAGAAGGGTAAGGAGAAGCCTGCTGGACTGTTTAGTGAGAAGAATGGGCAAAAGATGGGAGTAAATCGCTTTTGGCCTGAGTTTGTATTAAGAAATATGGATTGATTTGAGGATCATTAATTGGCATTTGAAATACGAATTAGATTAAAACTCAAACCTTGATAGAAAATATAGTAACTCCAGATAAATTCAACATGAACAATTTCTGCATGATTTTGACTTTCTATGCACTTCATTTTGAAGTGGATTTGGATTTTTATTTTATTTTATTTATATCAATGTGCATAGGTTGTTCTAAAAAAAGTTACAAAGTTCAATGGTTTTAGGCTATTGCCTATATGAACAAAAACATAGGTAGTAATCTTGCTTCACCAAGCCTAGTCATCGGAATCGGCGTGGTTCACTAGCAAGCAAGAGCACGATACATCAGCTGACCGCCAACGCCAATGTAAGTTCCGCCCCCACCAAAAATTTTGGGCGCGCTCTGCCACTGACCAGGTCCCGTAGGATTTTCTACCAAATCTGGGTAGCAAATGCTAACAAACACGCTTAGAAGGGACAAGGACAAGAACCAAAAAGACACTGACTAGCTCGAATTTGATATTACCTCCGTTATCGAATATGTCATTTAGAACAAGCTATTTAGTTCAAAAATAAAATAATTTGCTGGTCCTAAACACCACAAGAACGGAGGGAGCATAACGTTGCAGGCACATCAGCCAGCTGTCAGGAAAAAAAACAGTCAATATTTGACCTGATCATTTATGATTTTTTAGGTGCTACCACACAAGTAAAGTAAACAGTTTCGATTGAGAATCAAACACAGTTTCTAAATGCAATTCCACCCATCGGACACCAAAGACACGAGATCAAACAAAATCGCAACCTGCCGACGAACACAAACGAGATAGAAGCAGCAATCGCTTTGATTCCGAGCTAGTAGCTGCAGGAGAGTTCAGAGAAGCGGGAATTACGTTGAACGGCGCGAGCTGGCCAGCCTCAGAGGAGTCGACCTCCTTCAGCAGCTGCGACGCGCGCCTCCCGTACATCCTCCTCCTCCTCGCCGGACACTGGCACTTGGGCAATCCTGGGCGCTCGGGCTGCCGCCGCCCTACTGTTGCTTCCCTAGCCGCTAGGGTTTGGGCGGACTGGGGATCGAGGAGAACGGAGATGTAGAAAGGCTGGAGGCGTCAGCAACGGGTGCTTGGGCCGCCGGGATTCGGATTTGGCGAGTGGACGCTGGCGCTGGCGGGGGCGGACGGGCGGTGGAAGGAAAGGGGAATTTTGGTGCGGCCGCGCGGGAAGGAAAATGAGGATTCCTTGGAGGCGGGAGGATACAGATTGGCTTTGAACTCCCTGGGCGACGAAAAACATGGGCCTCGACCACTTGCAGCATACGGTCCGGACCAATACAGCCCACCAGTCTTTTCAATCGCCGTCTTCCTCCTCAACCGATAGCCCAGACCAAAGTCAAAAGGTAGCCCAACAAGATTAGATAACCTCTTCCCCAGCGGCCCAGCTACGCTCCAACAGCCTCTTCTGCATCGCCGTTGAGCGCAAATAGCCAAAAACCCTTTGCCGCCTTCCTCCGTACCAAACCTTACAAGGCACGAGCACGACACCATGGCCGCATGCCCGCATCCAACAGCGGCACGATCTCCGCCGAGGCGAGGGCGGCGCTTGGAGAAGCCATCAGGTAGCACAGCGCGCGGAGCGAAGCTCTCTCGTGCCTCCAATGGCAAGTGGCCTTTAACAAACACGATGCGGGTTCAAGATGAAAGAAGGGGAGAATCACATGAGGGGGGATCATCAGAATATAAAACCAAACCAATAACCAGCCAGCTCAGGGTACGAATCCTCAAATTCTATCTGGATAAGAAGGGTTGCATACAATCGAGCACATTAGCATCAAGCGCTCACAGTGTACAGACACGGTCAGGCGGTTTTGTGAAAGGTGCGACATCACAAATAAAAGAAAATCCATACTTTATTCAACAGCACTGGACATAGTGCTTAACCCACACAAACCGCAAGCTAGCATTAACCATATCGCTGGTAGGCTGGGCTGGTCTTTACTTTCCCTTGACGACTGTCACCGGGCATGATGCGTTCGACAGCACGTAGTTTGTCACACTTCCCAGAAGGATCCTGCAGTAGTTACCAGATTGAGTCGTGAAAAAAATGAAACAAACTAACAATTTTTAAGGCTTTATTTGTTTGCATCAAGTTCTGAGTGCAATATGCATTTATAAGTTTGCATGAAAAATAATGCAAAATAAAATGTACAATACTGGAAGTGTCAGATATCATGAGTCTAAATGGAACGAATGCATAAAAGGTGTGGCAAGAAATATGGCCATGTTTTTTTTAAAAAAAAAGAACGGCCATGGTAAAATAACTTCTGAGCTGAGTTTATTGCGCAGGCAATATAAACTGCATAGGCCCCCTTTTCAGTTCAGTATACAATCAGTAGCAAGGCAGGAACAAAAATAAGAAAAAAGCAGAAAATATTTTAATGATTTTGCTATCTAAACTCAAGTACTTTATTTCATCCTTAGACATAGACACTTATCTTCTCAATCAAGGTGTTAGGTAAGTGTCAAGATATTGAGCTAAAGTCATAGTTCGAGAACATCTCTATAGAATCAAGTTCTTTTGAAACGAAATCTCTATAGAATAATTAACCACTTGTGATAATCATATATATGTCCCGGTTTTTGAACAGCACAAAAACAGCAGCGGGTGAACCGATCATGAGTGTGTTCTTCCAATGCTCAAACTATTGTAGAAACATTTAAAAATCAACTGCAGATTCACATAGCCCCATTAAAAAATTGCCAAGCAATCAGGATGAGGATGTCTCAAGGACAGGCTAGTACAATGCCTCTTCCAAGTTGAAAAGGTCGCAAGCCAACGTTCGAGAAAAAAAAGGTTGCAAGGGATCAACTTGTTGCCCTCCCAGATTAAGAAAAGTATTCAACGATACAAAACAGAATCTGAAATTAGATAAGCATTATCGTTGAAATGGCATCCTAGCACAACGTATCGAACTAGGAGAACTCAGAATTTAAGTGCTGTGACTTGGCACGTGGCCTGTCTCTATCAATCGAGCGAAGCAGCATATAATCATTTTATTCCGGCCACTCCATTGACGCACTGATATCTAAACAGGATTGCCGAGAAACTAGAGGACTCATTGATCAAACAGGACAGCACATTCTAATGGGGACTCCATGATCAACACAGGACAGCACCGAGGCAACATTTCAACAGCAGTGGCAGTGAATTAGGATTATACCTCTGGATCGGGCCAAGGCCGCGGCTACCCATGACGAGGGAATCGATCTTGAGCTCCTCGACGCCGTCGCAGAGCTTCTCCCTGGCGTCGCCCCAGTACAGCTTGGCCACCACCTTGAGCTGATCAGCACGGAAACGCTTGATCAGAACGCGGTACTGAATAACAAGGCCAGGAAAGGAAGGCGCAGCAGGAACATCCCCCTCACTTGCTTCTGGCGCGCCGCCGTGTCGATGATGTCGAGCACCTCGGCGTCGGCTTTGACGCCGTAGTTCTTCATCACCTCGGGCTCCCGGAACTCGGAGAGGGGGATCAGCGCTGCGGAGGGGGGGATCGAAACAACGAGGGGAGATCGCATCAATTCAAGCTATAGCCACCACTTAGCCCAGGAGAAGAATTACACGGCGCATTCGAGATCTCGGTGCCGCGGCAGTAGTGCTTACGGGATCCGGACTTGGCCCAGAGCGCGTGCTTGGACTCCTCGCCGCCGTGGTGCAGGACGTGGAGGACGACGAGGGTGTCCCCGTGGCGGAGCAGGTTGTGGACGGCCCAGTCCAGCGCCTTTTTGGCGCTCTCCGAGTAGTCCATCGCCACCCCGATCCGGCGCTCCCCGTCCGCCGCCGCGCTGGCCATCGGATCAAAACCCTCGTTCCGCTCCGCTGGGCTGTGGTTTCTCGCTCGCTCTAGTAGTAAACGCGATGGGGATGGGTGGTGGGGTTTCAGGCGATGGGGATGCGAGGCGAGCGAGAGAAGAGCATGAGGGGGGCGCGGGTGGGTGGGACCGCGTCGGCGTTCGGGCCGACGCGACCGCGACGCGTGCGAGCGAGATGGCTGTGTTTCCGGAATCTGTGAGCCAAACTCGGTGTTTTGGATGCCTGCCTATTTAAGCATTTCGTTTGTATGTGTGAAAAATTTTCAAAAATTGATTAATTAGGCTCAAAATGTTCGTCTCTGTGTAATTAGTTTTTGATTTCATCTACATTTAGTACTCCATGCATGCTATGACATTTTGACGTGACGCGAATCTTCTTTTTGCATAGTGAACTTTGGGGGTAGAATTTTGGATCTAAATAAGGCATTAGTTGATGAAAAGAGGGGTGAAAAGTTGATAGAAAAGTTACATCGGATACTGTAGCGCACTGTAGCACTTTTCGTTTGTTTGTGGTAAATATTGTTCTATCATGACCTAACTAGACTCAAAAGATTCGTCTCGTCATGTACATCAAAACTATGTAATTCGTTTTTTTATTTACCTACATTTAGTGCTTCATGCACGAAGAGAGAGATTTAATATGATTTAACGTGATAGAAGAATAGTGAAGTTTGGGGGGAGAATTTTAAGGAACTAAACAGGGCCCAAGCACGGAGGCACACAGAGGGGCTTGCTCGGTGGGTTGCGGCGCGGGGCACGTTTCGCCCGGGACCGGCGGCGCCTGTGGCCGGGTGGGGGGTGACGCGTTCCGTCGTGGGGAGCGTGCACTCCAGGGTTTGGTGCGACGTGCGCGCGGAATCTTTGCACGGTGCCGTGCCGGCGGCACGGCGCGTTGTTTCCGGCGCACCGCGTGGCGCGCGCGCCTGGACGGGAAGGAACGGAAGGCTGCTGCCGTGGGCGCGGCAGAGATGGGCCGGTGGGTGGGTGGATTTTGGATGGGAATCATGAGAGCGTTATCGTCTCAGGATTTGGTCCATTTGGATGGAAAAGCAGCGGGTACGGACGTGTCATTCTAGATTCACGACTCACGACGGCTTCCACACGGTTTCTTTCGGGGGTCTTCAAACGGTTGAGAGTGGGGATTGCTTCCGGACGGAGACAAGACAATAGACGGAATGCGTTGTCCTGGGTCTAAAAGTTGCGAAACCTTTGCGTGGACGAAAGCATTTTTTTTTAAATTAAAGGACGAAAGCATTTTGACGGGCCCCTGTTTTTTGCTGCGGAATGTTAGCTTAGCTTTAATGGCCTCGCGTAACCGAGAGTTCTCTTTTTCGTTCTTCAGAAGGATAAACATTTCTGACTGTCATGAAAATCCGCTTGTACCAAACGAGTTCCTTTTCATCTACTGCTAGCGCTTAGCAGTAGCATTTTACATTTTTAATAGGAACAACGGATGAACAAAGGTTGATGCGCATGTTGAGTCTGCTAGCCACGTGCCGGAGCGTGACGATGTCAGATGGATAGCTACAGCACTGCCCACCCAACCACATGGTCGGGAGCAGATGAGGAACTTCAACTTTGCACGTTGGTTGCACCGGGTGTTTTCTGCCCAGCCCATCTACATTTACGGCCTATACTACATGTACTTGGGCCTGGTGTGTGGTTCAACTTGGAGGAGGAGGATATTGTGCCGTTCTTTAGCCCATATGAAACGCTACGTAATGGGCTGGCTGTCACTGAACCAGTTTTTGACTGAAGAAGGCCCCCGGCCCAACGCTTGTCATTCCGTGTTGAGCAATGAGCATTGGTCATCGATTGTTCTCAGTTTGCAAATCACGACGCTAATACTTACGATGACCATCGATCGCCTGCTGCCGCAGTAATACCACGATCACCAGCTGTAGTTGAGCACGACGGTAAGTTCGTATCCGGAGCCACAGCTAGCATCCCAGCCTTTTACTTTTGTGTTGCCGTATATACAATATTGTTTGTAAAGTTTTTCCTCGTCTGGGATCTTCGCGTCTCTCATCCATTGGGACCACCACCATAGTCCAACCGATACGGGGCCCATACAGGCCATAGCGAATCGAGTGGGATCCAAGAGAAGAGATAGAAGCAGCAATCGACGGGCCCAACACGAGATATTTTCATGGCGCCGTCGCCGTGAGCCCCAGCGCTTTCGGAGGCTGGCCATGGTTGCGATGCGACGCCGAGGACAACGACCGTGATCGACGTCGTCCGACGCCGCCGCGGGCCGTTCCGCCATCACCTCCGCGCCCGTTCAGCGGTGTAGGTAGGGTTTCGCTACCGACCCGGCCGGCGGCGGCCTGCCACATTATTACGATCGACGAAATCAATCACACGCAACGCGCCGCAGCCCGGCCCACCGGCACCAGCCAATTCGGCGCGCCGCTCGCCTTGGATCCAACAAAACCCAATGAGTCGCGCATCATCAACTCGTGAGGATTGCCATGCCCATGCCGAGCCGACCGTACATGTACTCCAGAGAATACTCTACGCGTACGGGGCTACACGTCACGGAGCCGCGGTGCCGAAAGCGAATTCCCCGTCGGCATCCTCTTCCATTTGCCCCCAATCCCTCCCTATCCATCCCCCCGCCCGCTCTCCCTCCAACTCCAGCGTCCACCCCGCCCGTCCCCCTTCTCCTCCTTTCTTTCGACCGGCAGCACGCACAGCAGAGCATAAACAATACCACTAGCAGCGCCACCACGCAGCAGTTTCTGGAAGGCCCCCGCCCCCCGCGTGCCCTTAAAGGCGCCGCCCGCACCGGTCGTCTCCCCCTGGCGCTGCCGCGGCCCTCGCCCGTTTTAATCACCGACCAGCCCGGCCGCAGCTAGCCAATCACCCGTTCCGCCACCGCGGCTCCGCTCCCAACCCATCCAGGCGCGTCCCTTCTGTGCTTCACCTGCTGCTCTTCCTCTTATTCCCGCGCGCCACCCTCCGGCCTCGGACAGGGAGGCGCGTCCGCCTGCCAGGCTAGTTGCCGCCGCCGGCCGTGCTCGCCCGCCCGCCCAGCCGATCCTCTTCCTCCTCGCCCGGTCCCAGAGCCGGCCCGGGGGAGCGATCGAGCTTGTTTTCCCCGCGGGCGTTTGACGATGTCATGTGGCCCCTCTGCGTCATCTCCGAGAAGCTCTTCAAGATGGCGGGCGACGACGACGGCGCCCAGGGCCCGGGCTCGCCGTCCGCCGACGGTCAGATTCCCCTAGCACGCCGATCGTACTACGTCGATGTGAGCTTTCTCCCTTCTCTCTCTGACTCTCTCGCCCAATTAGTCGTCTCACTGTGCGTTTCTGTACGCAAGTGCTTTCCTCATTATTGGTCTGTTGTCTGACAAATTCTGGTTCCTGTTCTGGACTTCTGGCGGTGCTAGGTTCCACATGTGCAGCAGGCATTCACCTGGGACTGCGGCCTCGCTTGCGTGCTCATGGTGCTCAGGACGCTCGGGATGGATTGCTGCGACGGCATTGCCGATCTCGAGAGGCTCTGCCGCACCACGAGGTTCTCTCTCAATGAATGGAATTTTACCATTTTAATTAGTATCTGCTGTACGGCAGTACTAAACACATGTCTGTCTGTTATGGTTTGATTTGTTCTATGCACGCTCAATCAAAAAGGATTAGCACAAAGCTAAACGATGGTTGTTGGATGATTGTAAGGAATATATGGTCCAGAGTAGTCATGAAGACAGACAGACAATAATGGTTTCTTCATTCAAAATGAATATATTACCATAATTAAAGAAGAAGAGCGCATTTTGAAATATGGAGATGATTTTCTGTTACTTGTTGTTGTATAACATAATTATTTGTGTTGGAGGGTTCTCACTAGTCGCTACTGCATAACATGATAACATGAGTCGTATGATTTTTTTTTTTTTTTGGAGTAAAGCTGTGTGACTGTTGTGCCAATGGAGATTTTTCTTTCTCTTCCTTCGTCGAATATATTAACCACTATGCATGATAAATCAAGGTGCAAATTAGTACTCAATGGGATTGTGGACGTACACATATGGCATGTTGTGATCAGCAGAAATTGAATTTATAATGTATTAACACTTTCAGCCTATTAAAAGAACGGTAAAAACTTGATGAACTAACGCTGTTGATGCTTTTTTTTCAGCGTTTGGACAGTCGACTTGGCATATTTGTTAAACAAGTTTTCAGTTAGCTTTTCTTTCTGTACTGTGACCCTTGGAGCAAATCCACAATACTCCGGTGAAACCTTTTATAGGGTATGTGTTCTAACTGACTTCTGGTGCACATTCTTCTGAAGTTCACATTAATAATGTTTTCAAAACAATGCTGATAGGAGCAATTGCAAGAAGACATCTATCGAGTCGATGAGCTATTCGGGAGAGCACTTGATGCTGGAATTAGTATTCAAGTATGCTCACAGCAGCTAACCACATGAAAATTCTGCATTACATGTACTTCTCACAGAACTTAATTTATTTTCCCAAATTATGGCTTTTCTCAGTGCAGATCCATCAGCGCATATGACATTGCTTTTCTACTGTTATCTGGGCACTGCATTGCTATTGCATTAGTGGACAAATCAAAGCTACAGTAAGTGTTTTTGTTTTGCTGTAGTACTAAGATGATATGCTGCTCCTTTTTATTTACTCTTTTTTCTACATTGAGTTAATTTTTTAATCCCTTCAATGCCATTTAAGTGGCACATAGAAGATTAAAACGAAGCAAAGATTTATTTTTAACCTTCATTTTCAAGCACCAAACCATTTGGAGTTCAACTGAGAAAACGATTGGTACTAGGTTGATTCGAAAGTCGAGGCCATGACAGAATATAATAATAACTGGAATTTGGGTTGCAGTTCGTCTTGGATGAATGATGTACATGATGTGCAACAGCTCAATGAGGAATCAGATTACATGGGTAAGTTGCTTTATGCTCCCCTTGGAACATTTATTCTCTTTAAAAAACGAGCAATTTCTATTTTTTTGTGAGGTAGGCGACATGCATCTTAGTGTTCACGGTTTTGATTGTTTGTTCATCCCAATTTGTCATTATATGGTAAATTTCCTAGTATTTTTATGTGAATTTATTTACACTTTTCAGGGCATTATATCGTAATATGTGGGTATGATGCTGATGATTGTGAATTTGAGATAAGGGATCCTGCCAGTTCCAGGTGTGTAATGTTCACTTTGTACTCTGTACTCCATGATAATGAGTTTCAGCTTATATACATATATGCAACTACGTATGTTGGATAAAATCATCTGTGTATTCCAGAAGTTTGGGTGATTTATCCCTTTTTTTTCATTGACAAGCTTGCATTCCAAGCATGGAAATAGCTAATATACTCTGTATAATTAGAGGTAGCTCATGCTTTTCTAGGATACTGAACTAGAAGAGTTAATGATTGAAACTACAACTTTGTTTAACTTTGAGAAATTTCTCCTGCTTTCTGGCTCATCTCTGCCTCTCATATTTGTGCATGATTGTCTAAACAGCAGGCCGAACATAAGCCGATTTGTTGATTCTTGCAGGAAGCGCGAAAGGGTGACAATGAAGATCTTAGATGAGGCCCGCAAATCCTTTGGAACCGATGAGGATATTCTCTTGGTAGGAGATGCACTGTGATTTGTTCTTCACATTCAGTCTTGTCATGCTCTGTGCTCTGAGTCGTCCTCCCATTGAAGTGCACTAGTAACACTCACTGATGTATGGTGTATTGGGCATTGCAGATCTCCTTAACCGGAAAGAGTGGAATGAAGCTCACGCGTAAATTCCTCGCCGGCTCCATGTAAATAGCTCACCAGCCTCCAGCCACCTTGTGTATACGCTGTACATCTCCCTGTAGCTATGATTGTCGATTGCCAGCCTTGTATACGTCATCTCACTGCCGAAAGGATCAGTGTGCCAGTGCCAGAGAAGTTTAGTTAGCACCCGCCCTGTGGTTTGTTGGCTCATGGCTTCACCAAACTGTAGCAGCGAAGGGTTCTGCAGCAGCAAACACTGCTGCTCTTGTGTAGTTGCAAATGCTGCAGCAGCAGCACAAACAGTTCTGCTGCTCTTGTACCGAGCAAAAGCTATACGGGGTACCTGAACGTGTACAGATCTCCTTGAATAAATCGTGATCCCTTTGCACCGTATTCCCTACGTCTATATTATATTCTGCTGCTGGAATGGTTTGGCGTTTGATGATGATAACGCCGGCGTCGCTGTCGGTGGAGTGCCTCTGAATCTAGCCAATCATTCATGGTCGCGTCCGGCAGAACCAACCGGCGCCGGTGTTAGGTCGCAGGAAGCGAACGCGCACCAACCTTTACCTGTCTGCACGTCGCATTTCGACAAAACAAATGGAGCTAGTGATTAGGGAACAACCATCTCATTGTCCGTAAACAGTGATGCAGAGCGTACGTGTGTGCCGCCTTTGTAATAATAATTAAAAACGTGACTAGGATTGATTAGTCAGACACGTAACGCCCACGTAGTTCCCTATGTGTTTGGTTATTCACTGGTGCTGCTACACCTGGCCAAGAAAGTTTGAAGATAGCACGGTGCTAGAATAGGCAAGTTCAAGGCAAACAAGAAAGCTCACGGATCGTGTGACACGTTCTAAGCGCGCGGTTACTGTCGCAACAGATCGTAACGACCTGAATGGTTGGGAACACTGCTCAGCAGTCCTCGGCTTCCACTGAATTCCAGTAGCTGATCTCCATCGGCAAGCGAAGAAAAAGTCGCTGCGGAATGGCTCCCGTGAACTGCCCCGCCTCACCTAACCTAACACAAACGCGACGGGCAAGCCACTAGTTTTCCCCGGAGTTGCAACCGCGGAGGAAACCGACGCAACGGGCCACCCCACGGGTACTCGCTGGTGCAGGGTGACGCCGGCGACAGGGGCGCGAGTTCGGGTGAAAGCAACAGGCCTCCGGCCTCCGCCGTCGCGCAATCCCGATTGCCGGAGTGGAGATCGTGGCTTGAATTGAACAGACTCCCTTTTTCTTTTAGGTAGCTGCCTTCTGATCAGTTACTTCCTTTCAGGGCAGGCCCAATACAAATACCAGAAAGCATTGGCTTCATGCTAAAGTTCTCCTCTACGTAGACCCAGTAACCCCGAGGCTATTAGGGCAGGCTCAATGCGGGCACTCAAAACCGGTGACCTCGGCAGCCACATAATTAAGATCTTGCTTTGCTGTTTAGTTTCCAAATTCTACCCTAAATTTCATCACGTAAAAAGAAGATTCTCGTCACATCAAAATGTCGGCACATGCATGGAGTACTAAATGTAGATGAAATCAAAAACTAATTGCACGGTTTCATTGTACTTTACGAGACGAACATTTTGAGTCTAATTAATCAATGTTTAGACAATTATTCATAAATACAAACAAAATGATACAGTGTCGCATTTATGACAAAGTCCAAACTTTGCCTTCCCCAAATCAGGATCTAAAGGCTTAAAGGAAGCTGAGGCTGTTTTTCTTATCAACGCACGCAGTAGCTTCTGGGTCTTACTTTGTCACTTTTGCATGCATGCTCTGCTTCTGGGCCTAGCAAAACACATTATGTGAGGCATCTAGTTCTCTACAACGCGTTGTCCAACGAGTGCCTCTGCACTTTTATCGGCGGGACTCATGGTTCCTCTGCAAGTCTCTATGTGCATCTGCGAAGCCACCGGACTAGATCCCAAATTCTACCCCTAAAGTTCATAAAAAGAATATTTCCATCACATCAAAATGTCATAGCATGTATGGAGTACTAAATGTAGATAAAATCAAAAACTAATTGCACAGTTTTGTTGTACTCTACGAGACGAACATTTTGAGCCTAATTAATCAATTTTTGAACAATTTTTCACACATACAAACAAAATGCTACAATACGCTGCACAGTTATAGTACTGCACTGTGCAGATTCCGGACTCCCGGAATCGGGAATTAAACGAGGCCCAAGTGAAATGGCACGCTTATGTACATGTGGAGGCTGGGGCAGTAGTACCTGAAGCGTTGGGCCTGCCCTTAATCTTCCAACGCTAGCACATCTTCTTTTTAGTCCATGTCCTACCACGGCTACTCTCTTCAAGACGTTTTTTTACTTTTTCCTCTATATATCTCTATTTTCTCTCTCCTAAGCACCTACACCCTCTGCAGATCTCCGACACGTTTAGAGCATCCAACTTTATCCACCTAGGAAATTGGGAGTCAAATTTGAGTCTTTTGGAGTGCGTGCGGTACTGTAGCATTTCATTTGTATGTATGAAAAATTGTCCAAAAATTGATTAATTAGGCTCAAAATGTTCGTCTCATAGAGTACAACAAAATTGTGCAATTAGTTTTTGATTTTATCTATATTTAGTACTCCATGCATGCTATGACATTTTGATGTGATGAAAATTTTCTTTTTATATAGTGAACTTTGAGGGTAGAATTTGGGATCTAAAGAGGGCCCTAGAGTCTGAACCTAGCTAGCCTGACGAGGCCACCACTGGAGCCACTGCGTTGGGCCAGCTCTATGCCTTCTGCTAGAAGCATGTTGCGATGATGCACGCTCGTATGTTTCAGCTTTTCAAGCAGCCTGTTCGGCTGATCAGCTCTTGGCTTATGCTGCTGCTGTTGCTGATGTTGGCTGTTCAGCCAGCAACCATCAGCCAGCCAACAGCAGCCACATTGAAATTCAAAAAACATGGATGATCAATAGCACAACAGTTACATTTAAATTTATAAAATTTGTCAACTGGATATGAGGGCTTTGTGACAGCAAAGAAGAGATCTCTAGACGTGATGCAAGACAAAGCCATCTAAAACAACAATGGTTCCTTACCAACAAGACTAAACTAATACATCAAAAGCTATAAAAAATACCAGAATTGCATTACTAATATATGCTATTTGAGGTCACATCACACATGCTGAACTTCAGAAGCTAAACTAATCTTGTCCAAAGCAGGATTGAACCTCCAAGGAACATACATACATACATCAGATGCACATAAGGCACATATCAAGATTCTGAATTTAGCAAGTAATATATATTGCGTAACGAAAATTCTTCCATCGGGTAATTGATGCCCGGACACACTTCACTTTTCTATACTAGTTTATACCATGTGAAGGAATACACTAACAAGACATGTCTTCACTTCACTTTTTTATACTGAAAGAATTTTGCGAAATGAAATACAAATATGTTCCTTCGGATTATCCGATGAACGTGAACCACGTACATACACACAAGCTTTCTTGATTTCATATTACAGTTTTCGACATTTAAGTTGAGCAGAATCTAAGTAAGATTTCCAACTCTTCTTAAACATGCTGGAGCAACAGCTCACAATTAGATAGTAGCACAAGTCATGCAATGTCTATCTGAACTATCAACTTCTGTATATTACTAACCCATCACGGACACAAATGTTGCTAAACTATCTTTGTCTTTGTCTACCACCTCTTGACTCCTTTTTTGTCCATAAAACCACCAGCTGCGTGCTACTTTGCAAAAGCAACGATGACGCTTGAAAGCCCAACAGGCCACCAGCATCTGCTTCCTTCGTAGACATTCCAGCGGACGTACCACAACCTCCGCAAGACAGCAAGCACATCTGGGCATTAGGCTAACCGACACTGCCCCAGCATCATGGCTACCGTCAGAGCCATCCCAGCGGTCTCCCTCGGTCAATCCAAGAAACTCCAGAAACCCTAGGACACTAGTGGAAGAGAAAGAAGGCAAGAAGCTCACCGGAGGGGATGGCCGCCGGGGGAGAGTGTGGAGCGCCGAGTCGCTAACGCCGGAGGGGAGTGCGGCGTACTGAGTCGTCGCTGCCGCTGCTCGCTTCCACGGCTTGACGCGACGACCGATGTTTCGCGTGCGGACGGGAATTGGCAACGGCCGCGGCGGGAAGTAGCGACCCGATGGCGCCTCGATCTGGGACTGCAACAGCCGGCGGCGACAGATGTCTTCGCTGCAGCCGGCCGGAACGACAGCGGCGGGGAACGTCGAACCCTATCCGCGGGCGGCTACGAGACGAGAGAGAGAGGAGGAGAGAAAGACAACGGGCCTTGCTTCATTTTTTTTTTCCTTGAGGGATGGCCTTTTCATCTGGCAGCCGAATGGCTGGGCTGAAATCAGCCCAGTTGGCTGATATATGTTCAGCGGAACATGCTCAAGATTTCTGGTAGCAGCTAGAAAACTACTTCAACTATTTAGATAGCTTTTAAAAAGCTGAAAAGTTAACTTAAAAAAAACTAAACTCACAGCTGAAAAGCATATAAAAAAATAGCAACTAAAAAGCTAAAAGACTAGAAAGCCAGCTTACAATGAAAAGTCCAAAAGCTGCAGCTCAAATAAACAAACTCTGGTAGTATCATCCAGGAGGATTCAAGGCAACTAACTCTAGTTGTTGCTTAGCTTAAAAGTTAAACCTTGGTTGTTGTTTTCTCTATGCATACTTAGTATGCTAGGGAGTTTGTGTGAGCCAGGCTCCACTATATTTGTAAACATAAACATTATTTGTTTAATATAAAATATGTAACTTTTGTATTGGAGGAAAAAAAACAGCTCAACTTGCTACTGCAGAACCCAAGAAAGATCGTACCAGTAAGACAGTCAGACTGCACAAATTTTCGAGTCATTAACGCGTCTCAGCTGATCAGGTACTGCCACGAGCACAAAGCAGAGATAAGCTTAAGCTGGGGAAACACATTACAACTAGTAAGGTGGCCCGCGCAAATAGCACGGATACCTAGCCAGTTTTTATGATAATATTTTAAGTATTTATAACTTTCTATAAGTATTTTAGTACTTTAATATATTTTTCTTTTGTTGTTTAATTTTAAGTCTTGTCATAAGAATTTTTCCGTCATTCATTATCATTTTACTTTAAAAGTTACAGAATCAACAATTTTAAGTGTATATGATTTTGGGTATGGGTCCGATGGTTATATATTTTATAGATTAAGTTTTCTAGTCCAAACTTCGTATGGAATGATTCATGTCTAATTTTTTCAGCATGTATCTTAGTCATATATCTTGTTATTAGATTTATCAATGAGGACCTATATGTATTCTATTTTTATTTTAGTTGTTTTCATGTCTATTTTGTTTTTTTATCTATATACTTTTATGTGTCCAAGTGTGCCATAGTTTGGGTATATTTTTTTTATCTCTTGAGGTATCATTTTACGTGTTCGGTATTGCTTTGACTCAGGATACGTGCCCTTCAATTTAAGGTTATTTAGTTGAATATCTAATATTTTTTAAAAAAATATGTTTATATAGTATGTGCAACGTGTGTGTATTTAAAAAATAAAGAATGACACAAAATAATGTACTATTTAAGGAACTCGGCCCAAATAAAAAGAGTACCCCACATCTTCCTTCATGCCTGCCCCACTCTTGCCCACTTGTGAAGTGGTCCATTCTAACCTCTTAGGCCTTAATTCAATTTTCTAACCCCTACATCTAAATCGATTCACTGAGTGACACAATTCCTACACCTTCTCCCATCTATATCACAGTGTCGTTCTCGTTCTAGAAACGCAAGAACAATTTAGTCCAACCTTGTAAAATATTTCTTACCACGATCCATGTTTCTTAATCTATCGATCTGTGAACTAATGACATTGCGTCCTGTTCCTTTCTCCGTTGAACCAAAAGTGAGCAAGCGTGGTGGTGGTGGCTTAGTGGAGGGCACACGTGTCAAGGCCTCAAGGGTTGAGGGCAGTGGGTACATGTAAGGTGGCCCAAATCATGTGGCCACCCCTGCTCTATATGTCTTCTTCAATGGCATGGCGATTTTTTGGTTTTACGGCTTAAAGTTTCTTGCATGTGTTGTGTTTCTATCTAGGATTTATGCTGATGAAGAATAGTTTTTCAAGAGTTTAATTTGAGCCTAGTTTATTGTTTTTCATATGGTTTAAATTTTACTCCGTATATTTTTAAGTCAAAACTTAATTGTCCATATGTGCAGTCTCTGGATCTTTGTGCATGTTCAATTTACTACACTGTAAATCCATCAGGCTTACATCCAACGATGCTTTCATTTTCATCACCTAAGTCTGCAAGAATGCAATGATCTTTTACTTTACATTTTTGCTAGATGTCTTACGCTGGGGTGCAACTGCACGTATCTACCACTGGCTGTTTCCCGCTAAACTGCATCGTACACCTGTCAGTGTGCTTCCTTGGCGTCTAGCCTATTTGCCCTGATGGATTATCGCCAGACTTCACTGAGCGATGATTTATTTCCTACATACCCAACTTGTATGCCCTAAGGTATGGGCATCGATTTGTTCATTTCATGGGGTGCTCTCCAATTCAACACGGACTCTATTTATTTTGAAATTACATATAGTTAGTAGTTGTATTTAGCCCAAAATATATGAATTAGCATAGACTGTTATATCATTATTAAATATGATGGTGTAATAAGTTCTTTTGTTATTTAGATTAACGTGAAAAATTCTACGCACTCTCAGGTAATATATATTGGGACGGATGGAGTAGCTTATATGAAAAATCAAATAAATAATTTATTCTTATTTTAATTATAAATTAGGAAATTATGATTTGTGATTGACATGTACTCTTTTGGTTAATTTAGATCCTTTAGATATTCATACAAACCCAATGGTTTGTATCTTAATTTTTTTCATGTACCGTAATAATATAAAATTTTTTAGAATACGTAAAGTCTAACATACGACGGGTCGTGCAGAAGCGCTTGCGCGTGACCCACCGCCGCATGCAGCCTCATGCGCCGCTGCACCCGGCTGGTTAGGGTTTCAGGTTTTCGGGGGAGGGAGGGCGCAGACCTAAAAGGGGTGGCCAGCCTGGCGGCGGCGACGGTGGCCGGGTGGATGGCAGGGCGGCGAGGACGGTGGGGGATCTCTGGTGGGAGGTGCCGACGGCGGGGGCGGAGACGGAGGAAGAGAAGATGACAACGATGGATTAGCGTGGTGGCGGCAGTAGGCACAGGACGCCGTCGGAGCCGGGGGCGGAGGAGGCCGACATGTTAGCGTGGCGGTTGTATTATTAATATATTAGATAGAGACACAGAGTTCTCGTGTTATTTATTTTTTTGTCTATTTATTAATCTTATTCAGTTTAGACTCATTGGGTTGATGTGGACCGTTAGATCTTTATAAAATCCGATGGCTTGTTATTTTCCTTTTTATTTGGATTAACGAAATAATATGGACCGTTGGATCTTCATAAAATCTGACGGCATATATTCTTCTCTTTTTTGGATTAACGTGGGAATTTCTTGGTCCTCTCGACGAACGTGGTGTCTCATTTTAACACTATTGTATTAATATAACTAGCAAGATGCCCCGCGCAAATTTACACGGGTAGCTAGTTTTTTACTAATATTTAGATTTTTTTTAACTTAAATATAATTTTATTTAAATATTCTTTGTTCTACTATTAATATTGTTTGTCCAAGTGTGCCCAAACTAATGTATTATTTTTTATCATCATGCATGTGGCACATGGTATAAGTTAATGATGCAAGCTTATATTTACTGATTGTATTTGATATTGATTATTTGATCAACTTATATTTTCCTTATTTATTCAATTTAGAATTTAACTATTTATTTACTCTAATCAATGTACTTTAAGGGTTAATATAGATTATTAGATCTTATCAAAAACCAACTGCGTGTATTATTTTTATTTCGTTTAATATGGTAATAACATTATATTATTAAGATTAACTCTATCAATACCTCTCAGACTCTCCAAATACTAAATGGAGTCTACCTCTATTTTTAAGGGCCACAGAAATGCTACAACTCTAGCAATACCCTCATAAATATAGGGCTTTCTATAGACCCCAAGAATGGAGGCCTACTGGAGTGCAATTTTTTTTCTGGACCATCTAAACTTGCGACACGGGTTTGTTGGGTTTGTTGGAGTGCAACTTTTTTCTGGACCCTCTAAACTTGAGATAGGGGTTTGTTGGGTCTGCTGGAGTTGCTCTAAGATAATATATTGTGTGACCTAATATTGAAGTAGTGATCATGGGTAAGTGAATAAAGTAATTCATATAACTTTACATATATAAAATGCAACTTACTGACATGACATGAGATACTCCCTTCCTCACGGACATGAGAACTACATCTACGAACTTACAATAGCGTAACACATGACGATTAGATTAAAGTAGAAATCTTCTACAAAACATAATGGTGTTTGAGTCGTCTCACTTTACAAATTACCGGTATGATCGGTAGCCTAGCTTGCTACAGAAATCAATGATCAAAAATGGCATACCATGAAGGAAAGCTTAAGGAGGGAGGAAATCAAATATAGAGGGTAATCAATCACACCAAGAAAATGCTATCCAAAAAAATACTACTATTTTGCTAGTTATGCAATGAGAACTTAGGCTGCATTAACCAATGGGTGCCTATCACGATTATGGATCAATCTTTTGCCTTTTTCCTCCTCCGGTAAAAGATGGAGTAATATATAGATATGGTTGATGCCCGATCTAGTGAATGATCGATAGTAATTTACAGTTGCATGATTATATCGGGCATTAAGAGAAGCATTTCTTTGCCCAGCCTGTTGTCAAGCCTGTTGTCACTCAACTTCCATGTCAACACATGTGCACGTCAAGCACGCCTATCATCAAAATTGTACGACACATGAGTTGCTTTGCTTTGTTTTTCCTAAATCTGCTCCTGCTTCTTGCACTGACTTGTTTACGAAGACCATCAAACGGGAATGAGTGTGGGAAAACCATTTGATGATCTTCCATGAGTGCTGAGCATGACCATGGTGATGATCAATTCTAGCAGCGATTCACTTCTTTCGGATATGGAGAATTTTTCTCTCACGTTTTTCTCACAACCTTGGTGAACGCCCTAAATCTAAGCAACTTTCATCAGTTACATGTGCAAATCACCATGGTGTCCTTCGCTCATGTTGAACGTTGCACCACATTAGTTTCTCCGCTTTGTTTTTCCTCTCTCTGCTCCTTCTTGCACTAAGTCATTAACAAAGACCATCAAAAGGGTTTGAGCGTGGATAAACCATTTGATGATCTTCCATGAGTGCTGAGGGCGGCCATGGTGCTCAATCCCGGCAGCGATTCGCTCCCTTCAGACAGGGAGAACCGTTATATCCTGTTGTGCTCACAACCTTTTGAACGCCCTAAATCCGAGCACCTCTCATTAGGTACACGTGCAAGATCGACATGGTGTCCTCCGCTCATTGTTGAACGTTGCCTCTTATATAGAGAAACGTGGAAGGGCACATGGGGCTTCAGGCTATCCGCACTCATCGTACTCTGTTCTTATCCTCTAAAAGGAATATTTGTGCCTAGTCACTGAGATTCTCTCCTCTATATTAATTTCTTCTACATCTGTTATCTTCGATATCTCATATCATATATCAACTACTAACACGTGAGCCCACCCATCTCTTTTTTCTCCTTTTCTTTCACCGACGCCCCCACTCCCCCCACTCTATCTCTCTCCCTCTATCTCCCCACCTCTCTCTAGTGGCGG
Organism: Echinochloa phyllopogon; assembly: GCA_033239725.1. Classification (NCBI taxonomy): domain Eukaryota; kingdom Viridiplantae; phylum Streptophyta; class Magnoliopsida; order Poales; family Poaceae; genus Echinochloa; species Echinochloa phyllopogon. Next base: position 23,948,325 of record BTCW01000012.1, read on the forward strand.
CGGCGGCGAGGGGTGTCGGTCTCCCTGTCTGGCAGCCTTCAGCCCCGCTGTCCTCCGGCGGCGCGCGAAGTGGCCGGACCCAAACTTCGAAGGCACGCGGACGGCTCCCACGGCGGCGACGACGGTGGACGGCCTCCTGGCGGCGGACGGTCGCGCGACAATGACGAAGGACTCCCGCGGCGGCCACAGACAGCCGCACAGCCGCGGTGGAGGGCTCCCGCGGTGGCCGGGGACGGCCTTGCGGCGACGGCGGTGGACGGCCTCCCGGCGGCGGACGATCGCGCGGCGACGACGAAGGACTCCCGCGGCGGCCACGGACAGTCGTGTGACGGTGGTGGAGGGCTCCCTCGGTGGCCGGGGACGGCCTTGCGGCGACGGTGGAGGCCTCCTACGACGACCATGGACGACTACGCGGCGGCGGCTGAGGGGCTCCCACGGCGAACGCAGAGGGGTGGCGGCGGACGGCGTAATACAGACTGTTAGATCTTCATAAAATCTGATGACATATATTTTTCTCTTTTTTAGATTAACGGAATAATATAGACCGTTAGATCTTCACAAAATCCGACGGCATATACTCTTCTCTTTAAACCGTTAGATCTTCATCAAATCCGACGACATATATTTTTCTCTTTTTTAGATTAACGGAATAATATAGACCGTCAGATCTTCATAAAATCCGACGGTCCATATCCTTCTCTTTTTAGATTAACGTGGAAATTTTTTGGCCCTCTCGGCAAACGTGGTGGCTCTTTTTAACACTATTGTATTAATATAATAGATAGATAAGCACATGATGACTCTTAAGAGTCAAAATTGCATGAACTCTAAGAGTCAACATGCCCAGAGTGTTGCAACAACGTGACACACGGTGGCAGCAGCGAACCACTCCGAAATTAGTTAGAGCGGCAACACGTAGCACGGAGATAATATTTTCAAGTCAACACGACTCCAGAGAGATCGGAGACATCAACCTATCAACCTGCACGCGTCCATCCACACAGAAACAAGCAGTTAGCAGAGCAAGCGCAGCAATGGAGAGCGCTCAGGCGAGCGCGGCAACGGGAGCCCTGCAGGCCGTCCTGGAGAAGCTGACGGCCCTGCTCGGCGGCGAGGAGTACAAGCGCCTCACGCCGACCCTCGGCGAGATCCGGTCCCTCACCTGTGAGCTCAGCGCCGTGGAGGCCTTTCTCATCAGCATGTCCGAGGTTGAAGACCCCGACGAGGAAGACAAGCTCTGGATGAAGGACGTGCGGGAGCTATCCTACGACATCGAGGACAGCCTCGACGGGTTCGTGCTGCGCGTCGCCGACGAGTCCGCCGACCCAGACGGCTTCTTGGAGAATATCAGGAGCTTGCTGCACATGACCAAGAGTCGCCATCGGATAGCCAAGGAGATCGAAGATCTAAAGAAGAAAGCCATCGAGGTGGCCGAAAGGAATCAAAGGTACAGGGCAGGCGATCAGCCTGAGCCCGTAGCCAACGCCAACAATGCATCGGTTGATCCAAGAGCGCGTGCTGTATTTGAGGATGAGACGAAGCTTGTTGGCATTGATGGACCAAAGGGCGAACTCATCAGATTGCTGGCAGATGATCAGACTGGGGATGGCTCTGTCCAGCAGCAACCGAGAGTGGTCTCGATTGTTGGACCTGGAGGGCTCGGAAAGACGACTCTGGCACGCCAGGTGTATCAAGACCTTGGAGGTCAATTCGTGTATCGGGCCTTCTTGACGGTATCAAGGAACCCGGACATCAAGGGAATTTTGAGAGCTATCCTTTATGAATTTGTGAGCAAAGAAGATTATAAAGCTGGGAAGGAACAACTCATCACAAGGATCACGGAATACCTCACAGGCAGAAGGTACCACCAAAATCCTTTGGACCTTCTGTCCTAGAATACTGAATATAGCTAATCAACATTTCTTTTTGGAGAAGCAATAATTTAAATCTTTTTCCAGAGATAGATATATATCGAAATATTAAATTACCCATCACCCTAAAAAAAGAGTTATACTAGTGATTTGATCCAAATAAACACTTGCGTGCATTTATTTATACAAATGCTAGTCAAACCCTTAAGTGTATAGATTTTTTAACAAGAAAACAAAAAAAATAATTAGTTTTTGCAATATACTTACATAAAAATATGCAGCGTATTTTGCAATACATTTGTATGAACCCAGGGCATTTTGCTAATTTATGGATATAATTCCAATATTTAAACAATATATACAGAGATAATGGCCAAATGTGTGTAGCAAAGACAGAAAGCACTTTAGGCACTATTATTTCGGCAGACTACCAATAGCCTCTCCCCCCTGCATTTCATTTTATTTTATTTTTCTTTCCTAGTGCATAGGCACCCTCCATTTTCACATTGTAGTAAACTTTTACGTTCCAAACTAGCATGGATACATAAACATGAATCAAGTCAAATATAAAAAAAATCAAATCCAAATGAACAATTGCGTCAGCTTATTTTTAACCTTTCTGGTCAATTAGCACAACATTCTTCCATTTTTGTTCTGCAGATACTTTATTGTGGTCGATGATATGTGGGACATTGAAATATGGAAAACCATTAAGAATATATTCCCAATGACCGACTGCGGCAGTAGAATCATCATCACTACTCGTATAAACGATGTTGCTAAGGAATGTTTTCCATCCACTAATGGACATATATACAATATGAGGCCTCTATGGAGCACTCAACACAGTTATTCTATGGAAGATTATTCAAACCTGATGAAAAATGTCCTTCACACCTTGAAGAAATTTCTCGCCAAATCTTGGAGAAATGTGCTGGCTTACCGTTAGCGATCATTGCTATGGCTGGTCTGCTGTCCAGCAAGGAAAAAAGAAAGGAGCAATGGGATCAAGTGAAAAATTCGATTGGCCGTGCAATTGAAGGAAATTCTAGTGTCGGTGTGATGTTAAAGATACTATCGCTCTGTTACTTTGATCTTCCTCTCCATCTTAAAACTTGCCTACTGTACCTCAGTGTATTTCCAGAAGATTATAACATCGGGAAGGACAATTTGATAAGGAGGTGGATTGGTGAGGGATTCATCCATGAACAGAACGGGCATGCAGCATACGGCTCAGGCGAGATGTGTTTTAATGATCTCATGAATAGGAGCCTGATCCAACCAGGGGAGAGAGACGAATTTGATGAGGTGAAAAGCTGTTGAGTTCATAACACGGTTCTTGATTTCATTGTATCAAAGGCTATTGAAGAGAACTTTGTTACTTTAATAGGAGTACCTGGTGTAAATCCTATCGCTGGAAACAAGGCTCGTCGGTTGTCTGTTCAGAATGATGGTGAAATCCCATCAGGGCTAGTTTTATCCAGTGTCCGGTCACTTAATGTTTTTGGCAGTAATGTGGAAATCCCATCTCTGTCGGAGTTCAGACTCTTGCGTGTTTTAGCCTTTGAAGACTGTGGGCAGTTAGTAGATGATCATCTTGCAGATTTAGGCAGTTTGTTGCACCTGAGATACCTGAGGCTCAACCATGCACGTGCTGTTAGGGAGCTTCCAAAAGAAACAGCAGAGCTGCAACACTTGGGGATACTTGACGTACATGGACACAACACAATAATGAAAATTCCGGCAGCCATTTGTCAGATCGAACGATTGGATTATTCGGTAAGTCTAGTTACTGACGATTATACGATATTGCCTGATGAAATTGCAGACATGAAAGCACTGCGGGTGTTGGAAGGTGTTAATGCGTATATTCAGTCACTTGACTTTATTAAGCGGCTTGGTGAACTAAAGAACTTGAGGAAGCTGGGCATGATATTTGTCAATAGTGATGCTGATGAAGAATGGGAGCAGAAGTACGAGGAGATTGTCTCTTCGATCCATAAGCTTACCAAAGCAAAACTTGATTCTCTGCATATTTATGTCATCAATGAGCCACCAGAGTTCCTGAACAAGCTATGTGAACAACACCCCGATCTATGTGGCCTTCGGGAACTTGTCATCAAGGGGGCTTCCGTCTCAGATCTTGGTCCGTGGTGGTGTTTACTAGTGAACCACCAGAAGTTACTCTTTTGTGTGGATGAAAGTGTCAGCGAGGAAGATGTGAAGATCCTTGGAAGCCTATCTAATCTGGAATACCTCTGCATCCATCTCTATGATGCACCAGATGATCCTGAACTGAAGGCTCCCCCAGAGAGAGCAATGAAGGCCCATCCCAACCGTCCCAAATTGGTATGGGTAGATGACTATTAGACCTCAGGTACCAATTTTTCCTTGCAAAAATAATTTGGCTTACAATGTACTTGTCATTTGTTGCAGAGGCCAGAACCTTTCCTTTTTCAAAAACAAAAATGATACGTGTGATCTTTCTCCTGTCTCCTTACAATACACCTTTCCATCCATTGTCTTCCTGTATGCTGCATTCATTCATGTTTATCCTCAGTCAGGTTGTGTGTGTTTTTTATTCATTTGTTAAGCTGAATGAATTTTGCAGGCTTCAATATTTTTCTTAGATAACATGCTATGGAATCTTTCAGAACTAATCTGTAGGTAGGTGTTTGGCAATGAAGTTATAAACCACATTTCTCCGCACTGTGCTACTTAATTAGGTTTGCCGTCCAACAAAATTTCCAAAAATAGGACGACATCCAACGTAGAGCCTTTTTACGGTGCGCCGTACTAGCCTTAAAAGGACTAGTATATAAAGATCGGACAGATCAGATTAATTGTATACTATTGTAATCATGTTTAGTAGTATTGATAGTACGAAGTAAGTAGTATAGGTGGTATAGGGGTATTATGGGAAAAATAGAATTACAGATATGTAATTTTGACATAACTTTATTTTTGGAATGACAGATATGTAATTATGACATATCTTTAATTTTTAATTTCATTATTTATATCTCTCCTACTTTACCTTATTTTCATTTGTATGACAGCACAGGGTCCGACGGCCTAGAAAAAAATAAATTTTTTATGTTACTATAATACCCCTGCTAATATCTAGTTTATACTACATACTACCACCTACTAGTATGGAACACCGTAAAAGAGCTCACAACGTATTGATCAGTTCCACGACAAAAAGAACACATTTTCGTTGTAATTTGTTTTACCTTTCAGATGATAACGCGAGATGCAATGTGGGGTTACATTATGGTTCACTCCAGGTGGCGATGAAAACTAGGTCTGTAAAATGACATATATTCGAGATCATCCCCCACAGGTTCTGGGAGTCTGGATCTCCCAAGTCTCAACTCCCGAGTGCAACTCTACGCCCAGCTCTAGTAGTGAATATCTACCCAGTGGTGCTACCAAGTTTTTATCCATAGTTTGCGCTCAATAACGGGTACACCCAGGGGTTTCCTGATAGTTTTGATTTCTCCGTAACATTATCTGTGTTGCTTGGCTGCTTGGTTGAAATGGCAGTTGTGTAATTTTACTATCTTACTGCGCTTTGTTTTCAGTCTTTTCTATTCGGTCAGAACATGATACTGAAAAGTTGTATTGAAGGTCCATTTGTTCATTGATGCAGCTCATTATCTCCCCGGCCCAGCCGGCTCTGCGTTCGTGTAGGCGTTGGTTTGTTTTTATCCTTTGCTCTCTCTTTTTTTTTCGTTTGTTTTTGCCCTGTTGGCACACGGGGCGTTCATGTTGCACGGTTTTATTGCGTGCAGCCCTTCTCGTTTCCACAAAAAAAAAAGTAAAACATAAGTAGAGTGCTGAAATGGGAAGTTCAAGGCAAACAAGTAAGCTCATGTGTTCAGTATTCAGTCACTCTGGAGAGAGAGCGTAACGATGGCGAATGATTGCGAGAGCGCGATGGGAACACTCTTCCGCTTCCACCGCCTTCTGTTTACTCGCCAAGTTTGCCTTCAAATTTCACTACATGAAAAAGATTCTTATAAATATCGGTACATGTATGGAGTATTAAATATAGATAAAATTTTAAAGTAATTGTATAGTTTTGTTGTACTTTACTATACAAACATTTGAAGCCTAATTAATCAATATTTGAACAATTATTTACGAATACAAATGAAATGCTATAACGATATATTAATGATAAAATGTTAATTTGATATGCCAAAGTTGAAAACCGACGAGGCCCTAGTACACTCCTAGTAGCTGATCCATTCGGCAAGCGAGGTAATTATGGAAAAGTCGCTGCGGGATGGCTCCGGTGAACCGCCCGATTCATTCGCCTCACCAAACCCATACGCGACGGGCAAGCCACCAGTTTTCTCCCCGGAGTTGTAACCGCGGAGGAGACCGACGCAACGGGCCACCGCCAGAGTCGCTGGTGCGTGGTGACGCCGGCGACAGGGACGCGAGTTCGCGCGACGGCGACGGGCCTCTTTCCTCGCCCAGTCGCTCTCACCGGATAGGAAGATGATGACGTGCATTGCACACTTCAGTGGTAGAGTAAACCGATGGCACTTTTCTTCGTAGCCGTTCTCTGAACTTCTGATCAGCTACCTTACCCCCTCTAGTCTCTCTTTCTTTTCTGGACGAAATGATATATCTTTCTTTCGAGAAGCACAAAACCGATGGTACACGAAGGAGCATCGATCAAGGCAGAGCTCAACTTGCTGCGGCGGAAACGAGAGAGATCTCGTGCCGGAAGGGGCAACTTATCTCAGCCACAGTGCCCCCGTATTTGATGCCGTGACGAGACAGTGGGCACCCCAAAATTCCACTATACAAAAAGAAGATTCACATCACATCAAAATGTCATAACATGCATGGAATACTAAATATAGATGAAATCAATAACTAATTGTATAGTTTTGTTGTACTTTACGAGACGAACATTTTGAGTCTAATTAATTAATATTTAGACAATTTTTTATAAATACAAACGAAATGCTACAGTGACGTAACGATTACGAAGTGACACTGTACTCCTAAATTTAACATTCCAATTCTAGATCTAAACAAGGCCCAGGCACCGGTACGACCACCAGAACTGGGCTAAACTTTCGAGTCACGCACGAACCGATCACGATCAGCCGCCCGGTCGGGCACAAAGCGAGGAACGAAAGGACCTTTCGGCCTCTGGCCGTTTACCTCACCTCGTCGACAGGTCAGGCGCCCCTATGATCGGAGGATTCAGTCATCCGGAGCTACTAGCCCTAGAGTCCTACCCTGATCCGAGTCACGGCGTGCCGCTGGCCTCGCCTTTGATCTAGTGGTTACAGACGAAAGTTCTCCCCGAAAAAGGGAGCTCGGTGACACGCATCGGTATTTGCCCGGGGTTACGTCGAGGCGCCGAGAGCCATACAATTCCCCCTTTTGCTCCGTGGCGGCCTTCGCCGCAGTGATGATTTCGTTTCGGTGCGGTGCGTGCCCCGATCGGGCTTTCCGCCGTGACGCGACGCGACGTGGACGTCCGGCAGTACGACGCCGCAGCCGCGCGCGCGCACGGGCGCGTGTTCTGGCGAGGGCGCCGGCCGGCGGCCAATGGCGACGGGCCGTGGTGCGCGCTGCGTGCGCGGCCCATGCCCCGGATGTCGCCATCGCGTTCGCCCGCGGCGGCCGAGCTCAGCCACGAGATCCGCAGGCCGCACGCGCGCCCTGAATCAAATCCGGCTCCGTCTTTCTCTCTGCTCGCCGCCGACGCGCGCGCACGCTCCGCGCTGCTCCGGGCGCCGTCATCCGGCTGGCTCCGCCTATTCATCCGCGCGTGCGCTGGCTTCTTTTGAGCGGAGCCACGCGCCGCGGGCACGGGGGTGCGTCGAGGCGATGGAGACCGCTGAGCACTTGAGCAGGGTTAACGATATCGAAAGCGCGATCACCATGCGATGCGGGCTCGCGGCCGAGGGCGCGAGACGGCAAGATCACCATTCGTCGTGCATGCCTGCCTGCCCCGAGTGGCACCAACTGGTGGAGCTGCACCGAACCGGCATTCGAACTGAGACGTGCTCGTTCATCAACGCCGGCCGCCTGACACCGACCACTGGCAGTGGCGGCGGGTCTACGTAGATGACTTCCAAACGAAAAGGTCACGTCAATATCACGTCAAAATATTAAATATAGTAAATAACGTATACCTGAATACTAAACGCAGATAAATAAAAAAATTAATTACATAGTTTTGATGTACACGATGAGACGAATCTTTTGAGTCTAGTTAGATCATTAGTTAGATCACGGTAGCACGCAAGCCCTGGCGCTATCGCTACGCCAGCAGCGGTCTAGTGGGCTAGCTACAAGTGAGGCAGAGAGCCTTCGATGAGGCTAATGCATTGGCGTAGCTTCTTCCTTCACTGCGTCCGTGTCCGTCGTCTCGGCCGGTTCGTCTCGTCACGGGCCCGAGCGAGCGGACGGAAACGGACATGAATGGGTGCTCCAGGACCGTCCTTGTTGTCCAGCAAGCAAATCTAGCCAGGATCCGGCCGGATTTACTGCTCGGCCAAGGGCGGTTTCGTCTCGTCTACTCCTGCGCTGCACCCTCCTCACAAGTCGTTGCTAGCACTCAGCTTGTAGCAGTGCCGCGCACTCTGATCGTTTGGTACAAGTGTACAACCAAGTGACGCACGTAGCATGCGAGATCCTGCCTACCTGCCGGGTCCATGGCTGTGTTTCGTGCTGGAAAATTTTTTTCATCCCGTTTGACTAATAATTAAGGGTATTAAATAAAGTCAGTTTACAAAACTATCTTCACAACTTCGGATTAATTCACGAGACAAATCTAATGATGCCTTTGACCGCATGATTAGAGAATGATAATGTAGCATTACTGTAGTAAATCATGGACTAATTAGGCTCCTTAGATTCATCGCGTAAAGTTACACTCGTTCCTACAAAGGTTTTATAAATAGACTTCATTTAATACTTCATGCATACGAGATTTCTTTTGAAAATTTACTCCCTCCGTCTCGTGAATAATGCAATTCTAGTTTTTCTCAGACAAATTAATGACATTGGTAAATGACCATGCTATCCTCAGTAACCGTCTCAATCCTACTAAATTTGGCATAGAGGTTATCAGTGCATGTGGATAATTATATATTTTAAAAAATAAACAATTGGTTACAGCTAGAATTGCATTCTTTTGTGGGATTTTTTTGAATCTAAGGATTGCACTCTTCACGGGACGGAGGGAGTATTTCCGAGAAGTAAAGAAAGGGTGCCACGCCAAATCCCTCCCGATCTTCGCTCGTTACCGGGCGTAGGCTCCCACCATTTTGAGCGGAAAAATTGCAATTTTGTTTGTGTTATTGGATTCACACACTTAAGCCATATATAATTTTGATTCGCTTAACTCTCAAGATTATTTAACTTGTATACTTTTTTCAATAATATCATCGTCTTATTTTCTCCTACTAACAAGAGCGCCTTTTTTCATGATACCCTAAGTTAGGAAAAAAATAAACTAAGGAGTATTGATTATTTATATTGGATGCATCTAGAGTACACAAATTTAGACTGATTGTGCATGTTTTTTGCGTGTGTGGGAATGTAGCCAAGTCAAACTTGTTCAAGTGTTTGGATTAGAATCGTTCATCATGTTTGCTTTTTTTTAGCTAATAACAAAACACGTTGTAACAATATTCCTTTAATGGGATGTGGCAATGTAGCCAAGAAAGTTAGATTCCTTTAGTCAAATTTATACTTATATTAGAATAATATTAACATCTAGCACATCGTATAAGTAAATTGTAAAAATATATATTTTAAGGTATGTCTAATTATGTTCATATGATAAGTAAATTATGAAGATATTATTGGCCAAGCTTAGATTAATTTGCCTTAGCACAAATCAAAATATGTTGTACCTGAGGACGAACTAAACACTATCAAAAAAATTCAAGGAGGGGCAAACAGAGGCAAAATGTTTGAAAACCACAGTGTCCAGGCCGTTGATTTTGCACAAGACGACGGGAGCAACATCAAACTTACTAGATTTGCAAGCATACTTATCGGTCGTCTAATTTTACGCAAAACATTTCCTTTGCAATACTCCATATTTTCAACCAGCCAGATTCAATGATGGCGCGTGTTACCTAGAATTCTTTTTTGTGAACTTGTTACCCAGAATATCTTTTCTCGACTGAAACTTGGTCGTGCTCGCAGCCAGGATGACAGTTGGATCATACGCGAACGGCTCGGATTTATAAATTAGATAGTTTTGCAAAAAAAACATCTCGAGATTTTTCAAAATCAACCTGCAGACCATGTGCCTTGGTTTTATACTTAAAACCCCTTATTATTCCACGAAATCAACCCAAGGTTCGTTTTTCTTGGACATTTACAAAAAAAACTTATTTTTCAATAAATTGTTTTCACCTATACAGCCAGACAACCCAAATCAAATAAATGTAGAGCCATTTTTGCGATATTCTTGTGTGATCTAATTTGACAACCATCAATCTAGATGTCCAAACTTTAGCTTGAAATCGACACTCAATTGGGGCTCGGCCGCGGCCGCGTGGACTACGGTCATGTTTAGAACAGCTTAACTTCAGCTTATGCCCAAAATAAGCTGAAATTAGAAGCCAAATGACACGCTTTTTACAGTTTTTTTACCATGCTTCTCTTCACCACCCCCATTTATACTAAAACGCAGAGCTGGTTCAGACCCGCTTCTCAAATCAGAGCTATTTTATATTTATACAGTTTATCTGAGAAGCGTTTTTTACGGTCGTTGTTCCATACAGGACCTACATCATCCTGCTTGTTGTAATGCATGCAGCACCTTTGATATCTACCTATCTGAACTGTGGCTAAACATGAACCTGAATCAGGAGCCTTAATCGGTAGTTGTACCGCCGGTTGTTTCCACAAGGCACAAGCAGTCCTCCGCCTTTGTAAAACCTGTAGTAATCGGCGAGGAATGGCCCACACGTGTACGTAGTTGCTTCGTCTCACTGGCCAATTGTCCGCTGTACGTAACGTTGTATCCTGGGTTTTTGTGTACGGCTAGCTACATGTCCTCGGCCGCCGCTGCTACAGATGGGCTATACGTAGCGGAACTTGAATCATCCTGCGTTGACGTGACATTATGACAAATTGACAAGCATCGCGGGCGTAGAAGTATCGGCAGTTGGCGATCTTTGGATGGCTGTGAACAATCAAAATGTGCACCGGTTGGCCAATAGCGGTGTCTCGGTTGCCAAACTGTCAAGAGCGCAGGGAGGAGGCCATTCTACGTACGCAAAGCCTTAAGAATTTTTGATCGTTTCTTTGAAATATCAAGGGAGCCTCTAGCCATTTTATTTTGTTTCTCAACGGAACACTCTTTAAATGATAAAGAGTAAAATGTATAGCTCATCACTAAACTTTTCTTAGATTTTCAGGTGGATCATTTAACTTGAAAACAGTGTATAGCACACCATCAAACTTATAACAAGGTTCACCCAAGGTCCTTTTCTTAAGAGTAAATTAAGCCCACCATACAACAACTCATGTGATTGTATCACTTTGGTCCAACAAGTTGCAAATCATACAAATGGGTACATGAACTTGGCAAGTGTGTGTATGTACGGTCAAAAATACACAACATAGCATATTCTACCATAGTGATAGGCCACATAGACTATAATTTAGGTCACAATTATTAATTTTTAGGCAGTAGAGAGCTAAAATAAAAAATCGGTTGAGCAAATTACATATCTATGGTATTTAGGTGGTGGATCAGTGGCCTCGTGAGCAAACATATTTCTTAAACTTTTATGTTTTATTGATACATATTCATATCTTAAATTGATTGAACAAGGAGCAGATTGTATTTATTAAACTTTCTTAAGCATTGGTGGCATCATGATTTTTCTAATACATGTATGTATGTTTTCATTTGATATTTGATTATTTAAATAATTATGTTTGGAGAGTTGTACATCGATTGACAATTTTTTAGGGCATACACTGATTGACACTTTTTTATGGCGTACACTAATTGACCAAATTTACCAGCTATATGTATTGTAGGAGTAGCAGATCTGGGGATTACAAGTCCTCTGTTTCCTCAAAATTAATACTTGTGACCCACACTATACTTCCCATGGTTTGCCGTCATGACAAAATACGCTATCTAATGTACATGTGACTGTACGGGCACAAACTTGACAAGTTTCTGCACTAGTTTGCGTGTTTTTCAACTTGTTAGATCAAAGTGATACCGTTGGTAGGTGCAATTTACTCTTTTCTCAACACATAAGGATTTGTCATCCCATGTAAGCGGATAAATCCACCATGGTAGGATAAATTTTCACAAAAACCCCCTATAAAGAATCATGTGACCCATTTAGTTCTGTTTCTTCTTGTTTCTCTCGGGACCAGTAAATATCATAATCTAGAAAATACCGTTGTTTTTTATAGAATGCTATCATATTATAGAGAAGGATAATACTTTTTAACATATTTATTGGGTTGACATTTGTGTAAAGTTCATGTATTTTATATGTTACTAGTAGAGTGCACGCGTGCCGCGAGTATATTAAAAAAATATAGTAAATAAGAAATTTATCTTTTTAAATTGGATTGAATTTCACATTCTTGCGCTAAAAAAATTTTAAAACAGAGTGTCCAAAGTATTTTAAATGCCAAATTTTCTATATATGGGTCAAAACTTTATCGCAAAAGCAACGTGACGACTCGCCTGCGCACAGCGCGCGACGATCTCGTGCGGTGGGACCATGACCTCCCCGGCATCCTCCGCTCCGACGGAATTCACACCGGCGCCTCACCATCCCATCACGGACGTGTCCAGCGCTGCGGTCTCCCGGCCGCAGGGGGGGTGGCTCTTCTTACGACACGATTCTTCTTCTTGCCCTTATCTTCCAGGAGCGGGTCTCGTCGGAGCCCCCACAAAGAATCTTCTGGACTGATATTCAATCATTTTTGTTTTCCCCTTGACATTGAGAAAATCATAAGGTTACACACACTAACAGGATTAGAACAATCATAAACCTTCCTGATTGTTCTATCTTTAGTGCTTTACTCTGCATTCCGAGTGACTTTTTTCAGTGTCCGTGTCTTGACACCTAGACCCGTCTTTTACCAATTTCGAGTAAACAGATGGATGGAAATTAACAACATAACTAAACAGAAAAATGATACGATCCTGCAGTTACAAGCGATCGATGTAATTACAAGATGGGGGGTAAGGATCCAAGTGCCTGATCGATATGAGACAGGCAGAAACAGCACACTCTGAGCATCAAAAGTGCGAGCGACGACCAAGCTAACTTTTACTCAGTTCTACTTGTAGGGTGGGACCAGATCGCAGTTCACTGGCCGACTACACGTCCAAGGCAGGCTCCGCCAAACACAGGTCGCAGCAAAATAAGAGGAAGGTGGCGGACAGAAAGGCGCAGCCCGCGGCGATCCACAACGTGACCCTGAAGTCGCTGGTCCTGCAGGTGGTGACGGAGGCCCCAGAGCACGACGATGACACCCAGGCACATGAGACCTACATTAATCGCCATCCTCACCTTGAGCGTCAGCACCTCATGCTGCGCCAAATTGTTACATGGCCTATCACAAAGTCTATCGCTCACCTATCACAAATTAAACTCACGCTTGCCTATCACAAGGGCTTTCGCCGACCAGATAACAAGGTGCAGACATGCATGTTACATGGCGGTTTAATTTGCATTGTCGGTCTCTGTCAAAATGATCGATGATCCTTGATAGCTAACCGGTAAAAGGATTTCCCAGGTAGTGAAACTCGAAGCAATCAAAAGCTTATTTTTATTAGCTCAGTTGTTCGAACTGGTGAGCGCCTGTTAATTATAGAAACTTTGATAATCTCAAACTTCATGTGTTCAACAACGATCCGAATTTTTCCACTTTTAACTCACACGCATACATCGTATTCAAAATCTATTACCTTGGTATATGGCCCAAGCTGTTAGAAATCTAGGCATTTTTCGATATATTTTAATTCTAAAAATTAACGATAAATTTATGATAACAGTGAGTATTCTTATGATAACATAGCATGTGGGTGTGTTCAAATTAAATCTTCTAATTAACAAGAACAACAAGATAAACCATAACAAAGTTTGGTTTAGGATGTACCTAGGGGCGGGGCCGGTATCGGAGAAACCGGATGCGCCGTTACCAGCTGGAGGAATAGTATTAACCATCATCGACTGGCCTTGCTCGAAGTAGTCGATCTAATTCGGTGCAGTGACGAGTTGATGCAGTGGAGTCCCTCGAACGACAGTAGTCGTTCAGGGCCTAAGAAGTAGTCGTTCGGACGTCGTGGTGTAGTCGTTCAGGTTGAAGAAGGTGCCACTGAGAAGTAGTCATTCACGTGAGGAAGCGGGCAGTCGCGTACTACTCGTACGCTCCCCAAAAACCACATAGTAAACCAAATTATATATTCTCAAAAAAATTAGCAGAAATATTTTTTTATTTATAGTAAAATGCACATATAACAAAGACTTATTTACATTCATTAACCAATATTTTAACATCATAAACATCAAAATTAACCAATAACCAAAACACACGGGCCATATCTTTATTGTTTTTATCCACTTTCAACTTTAATAAACTAAAAGAATTTTATATACCAGCTCAGTTTGTTTTTGCCATCCACACCTGCTCCTATAGATGTGCCTCCTTCAACTAATAATTACTCTAGAAAAATGTGTAGATATAAATATTATTCTAGTACAATAATTAATTTAAATAACTATACTTAATTATAATTATTTAAATTATAATTTAATTAATCAATTATTTATTTATTTGGAATATGTGTTCAATAATTAATTGTACGCACGTAAGGCTTAAGATAAACGGAGGATGGCAGGTGGACTTTTTTTTCCGAACAGGATGGCAGTTGGACTTGGGAACCCGGGGAAGGAAGCAAATTAAGAAAGCAAGAGTCCAATAAAAAAAAAAAGAAAGCAAGAGCGAGGGCCGGGGACGTGTGCTTATTGACTTCGGACTTGGCGACGCGCGTGGGTCCTGGGCCCACGTGGCAGTCAAGGGGGCCGTGGAGATGATGAGGTCCGGCTAGATTTAATCAGTAGGACGTGAGGTGGGTAAAGAAATTCCATGGTAAGAAAGGTAACGTAAAAAGGGCAAAAAAAACTCTCTAGAAACGTCGTTTTTTAAAAACTTTCCACGTCGTTTTCACTGTTGGACCCGACACGTGGGTTCTCTGTGAGAGGTGGGTAGGAATTTTTTGAGTGAGAAGCGTTTTCAATTCTACTGGATCCTTATAGTATAGATGTGTGAATTTTAAATTATAGTCTGAAGCTGGACTCAATTTTAGTGAGGTTGTGAATTCACTATTTTCATATATTTTGTGAGAAGTAAACTCAATGTGAATTGTGGATCTTCAGAACGTAACTTGTGCAAACCTCCTAGTCCTCACAAGCGTCACATGTTCGACCTGATTCCATGTCATCCACTCTAGCTAGCACAATCCAATTCCATGTCATCGCTGCCGGCTGGCAGATGAATCACACATGAAAAAAGGGACCTATGGTGAACAAAGATGCAAGTTTGATGATGGGTTGTGTACCAATTACAAGTTAAGTGATTTGGATAAAACTTTGGTACAAGTTTAGTGGTTCCTCATACATTTTACTCAATGATAAATAATATAATAATTATATGTGCTTTTTCCAAAATATTTACTCCGTATATAATAATTATATGTTCACGGGTTGTCCAATTGAACGAGCATGAGCATCTAATCGAGAGTTTGACTCCCAGGTCTCACGTGTGCCTGGATGTTTTTCTAGATTTTTAACAGAGTGTGCTGTCTATGGTTATAGGATGATGACACGCATATGAGGGACCTGGCAGCCCCCGATGCTCTACTAATGCTCTAGTATTGTATGATTAATATAGGTTTTTAATGCTATTTTCTCCCTCATAATTCAATCTAAACGACTACTATACTTGAGAAATGAGGTCCAGTTACTCAGATAGAAGCAGCCCATCGAGACCTTTTTAGCATCTCTAAAAAGATCACCATGAACGTGAATGTCGCGCTCAATTACCCGTTCGCTTGGCTGCTCGTATTTTATTTGTTTTCATACTCAATTTGGCTCCACCCGTGATGACACGTATGCCGCGCTCAAGGCCTTGTTAGCCTTGAATGCCTGTCGGGTCTCACATGTTCCACATCAACGTTCTTAGAAAGTTTTCTATGAATTTGTTTAGATCATAACAAGTACTTTGAGAAAGTTTGAGCACTATACGGGCATGTTTGAAAATAGGGGATTAGCTATTCCGCATGCACTCAAGTATTTTCAAGCAGCAAATATAAATAGCAGGCATGCTAGCTGGTACTCCATCCGTTTTAAATTATAGTTCGTCTGTCTTTTTTTACCGTAAGTTTGACCGCTCATCTTATTAAAATAATTATGTAAATATAGTTAAATTTAAAATATTTTAAAGATTTTTTATTAATAAAGCAAGCCACAAAAAAGAATGTGATAATTTACACAAAATTTTGAATAAGATGAGCGGTCAAACTGAGAGTAAAAAAGTCAAACAAACCGTAATTTAAAACGGAGGGAGTACTAGATGCTACTATCACATGAGTTTTTTGGGCCATGAATACATAGGCAGGGACTGTTGAAAATTCAAGCAAGGCCGTGACTCCGAACGTGTTTTCTTTCATGGCAGTACGACGATAGCATATGATTAGACCATGGACGAAATATCGATCCAAATCTACTTTTAATATGACCTTGTTTCTTGGAGGTGGCTATTTCGGGCATTGCCACTATTCCTCTTATTTTTTTTTGTATCGAACGTGATGTTACTAATTGTGATGTCACACATAATGCTCTATAACGTTTCTGTAGTGGAACACTTGATCTGGTTTTGATTTCCCAAGGGCAACTCCAACAGATCCCCAATAATAATCCCCTTCCCCTATATTTCTAGTTAAAGGAGATTGAGAGGAAAAATTACAGTTCCAACAGATCCCCTTTTATAATCCTCCTTCTCTATATTTTTTCTCAATCCCTTTATCCTCCATCCTCTTTCTTTTTTTTCTCAATCACCATCCATTTTTTCTCCATCCCATTCCCGTCTTTTCTCTTCCCCCGGTGTCCCCTCGTCGACCTGCGCCTGAGCGCTGCGCGCCGCTCGCTCTCCTGTCCGCGCCGCCGCCAGTCACCGCCGCTCACCCGCGCGCCGCTACCCGCCGCCCACGCCGCTGCGTGCCGCCTCGCCGCACCAGCCGGGCGCCGCTCGCCGGCCGCCTCCTCTGTCGCTCCGCCGCCCGCCGGCCAGGCGCTGCCTCGCCGCTCCGACGCCCGCGTCGCCCGGCATCGCCTCGCTGCTCGCACGTGGCGCGACATAGAAGGAGAGGGGAAAAGAAAAATGGAAATAAAAAAATATATTAGTGGCTGACACGTGGATCCTGTATGTCAGTGTAAACAGAAAGGGGAGAGAAAAAGGATCTGCTAGAGACCATTTTCTCAATATTCTAAAAATCTGAAAGACGATTTCCCTCTAGCAAAAATAAAAGAAAAGGTGAAAGTGGATCGGTTGGAGTTAGCTCTAATCTCTACCCTCCTTTACCATTCTTTCGGCATGGCTGTACAATTGCTGATATCCACGAACAGCATGCGCACATTCATGTACATACACCATTCCTGAACAGTAGGAGTACCTGAGATACGGAGTACGATGTAGGATACCGCCCTCCGCCCCTCCTGCCCTAACTGCCATTGATGAGGTTGAGCAGCGACAGAATGACCATCGGGCCCTTACGCTTGCAGCCGCAAGCAGGGGCCTCCATTTGCGCGGGAAAGCTCCCCCCCCTCCTCGAATGGCGGGAAAGCGAGGCGCGAGGCGCCATGCTGCGTTTGACCGCGGACAGCTGGCCCCGAGACCGGCAGTCGCGCGCGCGCAGGGAGAGAGGGAGTGATCACCGCCGCAGAGACCGAGACGCACGTCAGCTGAGCTGATTACTCAGCGCTTGGCTGGCAAAGTGGACATGGCTTTTCCCCGCCAGCTCATTTCGGTATTGCCGACGGCCGACCGACCGCAGTTTCCGCTACTAAAAACAAAAGCGAAGAACCAAATGCAAGCGTCACGTCACCGGCGCCTGCGAGGAAATTTAAAAGCCCAGTCCATTTCCACATCTGTACGTGCTGCCAGTAACGAGTTTCTTAATCAAGAGTCCATTCAGTACTGATGCATGTACTTACTTAACCGTTATTCCGTCAATTTATCCTGGCATCTTCCTCGCCGAAAAAAATAAATCGACGCGTATATTTCAGCCCTCCGGCGACGCTGCGTTTCCAGACCTGCGCAGCGGCTCGCATGCGCGGTGTAAAACGGCAACAGCAGCAATAGGGGTCACGGGGCGGCAGGCCGGGCCGGCAGAGCAGGTGCGGTCACCGGCAGGCGGCAGCGCGCCTCTTTCCCCGTCGCGGTGTGGCTGCGAGTCCTCACTGCGGCGGCAAGCGATGACCAGCAAAGGCAGCCTTGGCCGGGGCGCGGCCCAGGAAAGGGAAGCCGCCGTGCCGCGCGCAGCGGGGTTCGTGCAGGCCGGCCTGGAGACAGACGCCCACCCGAGACCCCAAACCCCCTCCCGATGTTTTCAAACTTTCGCGCGGGGTCGTTGTTTTTGTTTGCACATCTGACATTTCCCACTCAGTTTGGAGCTTCTTCAGGATGGACGACGGACAGCGGGAGCCGTGTCGTTCCAACGCGGAACAATACAAAAGCTCTCGCATAGCGTTGCCGTATCTTTTGCGGACTGTGGTCGCTCGGCCCTGTCGAACGCTCCGGGGGCCCTACCGCTTGTCCTCGCCCGGCAACTCGAAGCCAACAGGCCTCTAGCTCTGCCTTTTCAAAAAGATTAGGGCTCCCCTCCCCTGCATCGTATGGCCGGCGAAGGAGAGGGCATGGGGTATCCAATGCGGCGGCGTTCAGTTTTTTGTGATATCGCTCAAAACCTGTACTGATAGGCACTATAGCAAAGACGTCGCCGACTCGTCGCTCTTGACCTAAAGAGAAACGGCGCGGTCGCTGTCGCACGGCACGTCACTGGGGCCACTGACCGGCCGACACGCGAGCCGAGCCGAGCCGAGCGCATGCATGATTGGACTCCAAATTTGCGCTCCTCCTCACCATCATCAGTGTACGTACTCGAAGGCGTTGGGGTAGGGTAACACGGCTCCACAGGATAATACGCAGAGGATAGAACTCGAGGGGCAGAGCAGTGCAGTGCGGTGCACGCATGGCCACTGGCCAGTGTACGTAATTTTTTGTGGTCACTTGTTCCCGGGGAACCTGAAGTGGTGTCCGACGACTGCCGAGTCGTTTTCCGATGAGCGCGCACGCCGTCACGTCCACCGCCTGCCTACGTTGCTGCGCTCATCCCGTCTCCTAATCCAAGACAGGTAAAATTCGACGGCTACGCAGCATGGTCTTGCCCTTGCGTTGCGGGTGGGTGTGGCCGCGACGGCTCATACGACCACGATGAAAGCGGCACACGACGGCGCGACGAGGCCAGGATTAACCAACCGGGCAGGCGGACCACGGTGCCAGGGCGATGGAGTGACGGGGCCCGCGGCGTCTGCCCAGTTCCAGCCCCCACGACGCGACAGCGCCGCCGTTAGAGTGGACGGGAGGGGGGGTGGACGTGCGTTGGGGCCCGCGGGACAGCGACGTGGGAGCGCCGTCGCCGCGGGAATCTCCGGCGCCGTGCCGTGCCGGGCGCGCGGAGATTCACAGGAATCCGGGACCTAGCTAGGGCCTGCCATGGCCGAGGGGATGGCAAGCGGGGCCAGCGCTGGAGCGCGACAGATGGGGCCCAGGAGAGGCTCGCCCGCGCCGCTCTTATCCAATCCGCAGAGTAACGGGTGGGACTCCGGCTCTTCCACCGTTCCCGTACGCTGCTACTACGGCATGCGTCGCTGCAACAATGATAGCCCTACAACTACTGCGCCGTACTCCTCACTCGCCCACTCCAAAGGGCCCCCAGATGAACTGTTTTGTCGTGTCAGCAGCTCTGACGGTGTCGTTCGCAAGTGGCGAACTGACCTGGCAACCCTGGTTGTTCCAACACAGAACAAAATTTCGGAAATTCGGGCGTACGACGTTCGAAACGTGACCTTCAAATTCAAATCGCGTGGTGTGAGCAGCAACAGAGCCCGCGAATAACCTCAGGGTCCGTTCTTCAAAAAAAAAAAATCACAGGACGCATGCGCAAGGACGACCCGGGACCTGCCTGACCGCCTGCACGGACCCACCAAAACGGTGCGCGCTCCGCGGCCCCACCGCGCAGCCGCACCGGGCGCAGTCAGCAACGTCGGCGGAGCAGGTGT
This sequence comes from Echinochloa phyllopogon, assembly GCA_033239725.1. Lineage (NCBI taxonomy): Eukaryota > Viridiplantae > Streptophyta > Magnoliopsida > Poales > Poaceae > Echinochloa > Echinochloa phyllopogon. The sequence goes on from BTCW01000012.1 coordinate 23,968,585, forward strand.
GCTCACCGGGCTTGTTTGCCCTCGTTTAGTTCCTAAATTTGGGAGCAAATTTTGGCTTTTGGGGTGCATGCGCCACTGTAGTATTTCGTTTGTATGTGTGAAAAATTGATTAATTAGGCTCAAAATGTTCGTCTCGCAAAATACAACAAAACTGTACAATTAATTTTTTATTTCATCTACATTTAGTAGTCCATGTATGTGCCGATATTTTGATGTGAACTTTAAGGGTGAAATTTGGCATCTAAGGCCTCTATTTTACCGTGCCCCGTTTCGGGCGAACAGAATTACAGAACTGACTGCCGTGTGAAAACGGGCTAGCGGGCGCGCCGTCCATCGTACAGCCGTTTTGTGCGTGAGGTGCACCCGTACCCGGCAGCCGCGAGCGACGCCACCCTCCTCCATCACACGCCCTTTTCCACCCCGTACCCCTTCCTTTAAAGCGCTCACGTCTTTAATGCGCTGTAAAATTTAACACGACGCCAATCCCACGAAAAACTCGCATACGGTCGGATCGGACGCAACTCCCGTGACCGTATGACGCCCCAGAAATTTACTCCACGCAGCCCGACACAGACACCGCTACTTTTACCCTGCATGTCCATGTCCTGGAGCAGCAAAATTTTCTTCCCACGGCACGGATGATACATCGCGCAGTAGCCATGACATCAAAACTTTTATCGACCCGTATTTTTCCAGACGGAAAAAAGATCGGCAAGAAATACAGTGGCTGCAAAAGAATTAGTTGAACCACTATTTGACAGTCCAAAAAACACGCCCCACTATTTGACATCGGGAGGAGTGGGTGGAGTGGCATTGACAATTTGACAAGACGCCCACGAACACAAGAATCCAAAACGAGATCTACGTACTCGTACGTACATACATACATACCCATCCCACAATAACTACCCCAACTCCTCACTCCGGTCGTCCGTGTTGCCCATGAAAAAAAAAACCGAGTACGCGCAAAGAATTGCCGCAGTGAACGCAGGAGAGGGAGGCATTTGGGTGGGGGCGCTACGGGCTACGGCCCCACGACTTGCACCGGCGAAAAATCTGTACGAAAAGGAAAATGATTTCCCGGCGGGGATTAATTCCCCGGCCGCGGCTTTCGCTCTCCTCGGCGTCCTCTTTATAAAAGAGTGCAGAACAGACCCCGAACCTCCGACTCGGCCGTTTAATATCCTCGGCGTCCATCCATCGACATTCCCATTCCGCATCCCTCCCCATCTCTTTCTCGCCGTGCCGCGCCTCTTTCTTTTCGGTGACAAGCACGCCGGTTCTCGCCTTTCTGCCGTGGAGCGTCACCGCGCGGGCGGTGGTTGCGGCGAGGCGCGTGGTGTTGTTGTGTTCCGACTGCCGCCGCCGGTGGATTTCGTTGTTTCCAGAGTGGAGGAAATGTCGACGGAGTGCTCGGACCTCGGGGAGGAGTTCTGGCTCCCGGAGGAGTTCCTCGACGACGACTTCTTCTCCGAGGAGGAGAAGGCGGCGGTGGCCGCCAGGAGCGAGAGCGACGAGGAGGACAGCCTAGCCGGCCTCTCGCGCCGCCTCGCGGGGCTCCTCGGGGATGACGGCGCGCGCAAGACTCCTGCCAAGGTTGGTTTCGCGGTTGCATGCGTATGGCGCTGATTTGTTCTTCCCTCTAGTCCCCCGCCGGAGTTTCTCATGGCGAGTTACTGTTCTGCAGCCGGAGGTGACAGTTGGGTCGCCGCAGTCGACGCTGTGCGGGCTGCCCAAGTCCGGCCAGGAGAGCCCGAACGGCGTGGCGTCCAAGGGGACCTCGCCGCCGTCGTCGCCGCTGGAGCAGAAGCCAGCCGACCCGTGGGAGCTCCTGTACGAGGCGGCCGGGCAGGTGGCCCGGATGCGGGCTGTCGCCAACGGCATCCCGGTGCCCACAAACACCTACGGCTTCAATGGCCACGGTGGCTTCGCTGCGCCTGCGAGGAAGCCGTCCCCGCCGCCGCCGGTGGCGCCTCCCGCGGCCAAGGCACCTGCCGGCGGGTACTACCACCCGCTGGCGCACTTGGTCTCTCAGCGCCAGATGCAGGCAGCGCAGGTCCGTTGGCCTCTCGCCAAGATTCTTCGTTTGTATCCTTACCTTTGTTCCGTTCCTGTAGCCCTGACGCCTTTCTATTTCGGTTTCTGCCGTTGGTTTGCAGTTCCATCTCCTCAAGCAACAGCAGCTGCTCAAGCTGCAGAGGGAGCGCCAGATGGCCGCCGCCGCGGCGTGGCGCGCGCGCCAGGGCGCGGGTGCAAAACCCGTTGGCTGCGGCGACGCCCCTCTCGGCCTGAACCCGGCGGCATGGCCTCCGCTTCAGAAGCCGCAGCCGCAGCAGCCCCATGCGCCGGCGCCCCCAGCCGCGGGCATGCGCGCCGTGTTCCTCTCTCCGCCCGGCGCCAAGCGCGAGCGTAACGGCACCGGCGTTTTCCTCCCCCGCCCCGCCGGAGCCCCGGCCGAACCCAAGAGAAAGACAGGTTCGTCCGTTGTTGCAACTAGCCTGCCTGGCGGTTTCTTGCACTCCTCTGCTGGTGTTCTGTTCTTGGGTGAACTCTTCGACTCACTCGTTGCTGTCCGCTTAATCCAGGGTGTTCGACGGTTCTTGTGCCTGCCCGCGTCGTCCAAGCTTTAAACCTCAACCTTGACGACCTCGGCGCCCAGCCTCGCTACCCCGGTGGCTTTGTTCTTGATCACGGTAAGCTTCTTGTAGCACTTCCAAGTCTGTTCTCGTGACTTCTGTAACTCAAGTTGCAAGAAACGCTAATGTGAGCTGTTCTTGCAGATGCCTTGATTAGTCGGAGCAATATGCTGGTGAGCCAGAAGCGGCGTGCAGCCACAGCGGCGGCCGCGCCGGCCCTCTGCCACAGTTCTTGAGTTGAAGTCACCAGCCGGATCAGAGGAAGGGTGTCACCCAGATTCCGGCGGCAGCCTACGTCCTCACTCCAGTCAATCCTATAATAATAAAAGAAATTAGTTGAGTACCTTTTGTTAGGTAGTGTGTTAGCAGAGAGTTAGGAAGGCAATAGTAGTATTAGCATCAGTGTTAGGTCTGTTCATTTTGAATCCGGTGATATATTGGTTTTTTGGTGGTTGCGGAAAGCGGTGGAGATGGACGAGCAGCGAAGAAACTCATGTCGTCCCAGTTTGGTGGTTTGAGGGGAAGGAAGAAGAATAAAAATAAGTGGTTGGAGGGAGGTGATTAGCTGGTACAAGATAGAGCAAGGAAGGAGATGAGAAATGAAATGAAAGGATTGGGTGGGGTTTTATCCAGGGAAAGAAAAAAAATGGAAATAATAGCTCATTTCCCCATCCATCCATCCATGGCTTTGCGTGCTTTGAGTGCTACCAGCCTTTTTAATAATATGCTCAAAAGATTTATTGGTGTTTTTCTCTCCCTGTAATACTAGTAGCTAGTAGCAGCAGTTGTTAAAGTGTCCCCTGACTTTTGTTACAAGGGTCATTAGGAGTGCAGTAGTTAGTTGCTTCAGAGCAGCAAGTGTGGGCTGATTATTATTAAAAATCTCTTGTACTACTTGACTACTTGCCCCCATGGCATCATGGGACATCAATATAGTATGGAATTTCATTTCATTTCATTTGCCTAATATGGCGCATCATGCCTTAATCAACTCTGTCCCCCGCCTTCTATTCGCCCAATTGCTGATGATTACGCATGTGAGGCGGCCGCAGCAAGCCAGCAACCGTTTGTCCGGTGCCTAACCGCCTCAGAATCTGGCCGCGGGTGGGGCACGGGATCTGCATCTCCCTGCTGCCGTCTCGCGCGCCGGATCCCCCCCTGACCCTGTGAAGTGAGAACGACGCATCTGGGTGGGCGCGCCCCGGCCCGCCCAAACCTGGCCGGGGCTGGCTTATTCGCGCGGTCCAGCGCGGGTTTAGCTGGAGCGAACGGGTGGCGGTGGCGGTGGTGCAGAGCAGAGCGCAGCTGAGCTCTCCGCCGTTAATGGCCGGTCGGACGCATCCGGCCGTCCGACGACTCGGTGGCCCCGTGCCTGCGGCTGCTGAGGTTAAAAGCTGTGTGGCTGATGGATAGTTCTTGGTCTCATCTGCATGCCATCCATTTCCCGATCCATCGCCTCTCGTCGCGTTCTCTGCTCCGGCTGTTCAGCTGCATCTGCCTGCGTCGCTCCCTCTCCCTGGTCGCTCACCAGCGTGGGCCCCCGGTCAAACCGTCAAATCTCTCGCTTTCTTTTTTTTTGTTTCCCTCGCTCGGTGCGCCGTCTTTTGTTTGGATTTTTTACCGTGCGTCGCGCAACCATCGGTCGGCGGGAAAGGCGTGTTTCCAAGAGAAAGCGGCTTGCCTCGGGTTCCCGCCGGTGGGAGCTGGGAGGGGCCTCCCGAGCCCTGCCCTTTCTCTTGCCTCGGGCCTTGTTACGATGATCCTGTCCCTTTTCCGGTAGGGTAAACCGCACGGTACCCCACTCACAGTTTTTAAACTCACCAGGAGTACTACGGATAGTATCATCTTTAGCTTACTTTCGGTAGGGGTCACTTGCTCTTGCTCAGCTGGGGGTCACTCTCTAATCCGGATCGAATTTCACGTGCCCGCTTCGTGCGCGGCGCGGCTGGCTCGCCGCTTCGGTTTGTCCCGGCGGGGGTGGCGTGCGCTAACTCTGGGCGGTGGCGTGGTTGTGGCCAGCGAAAGGGCGCGGGGGTACGGACGAGACGTAAGTGGTGGAGCTGCTGGCTGCAGCCGCTGATCGAGAGGGTTTGGGTTGAGTTGGGGGCGTCGTGATCGCTGGAAAGGTGGGTTGGCTGCACGCACCTGATCGGCCGAGCTGGTTGGGTTTTGGGTTCGGTTGGGTGATCACAGAGCAAGCCGAGAGCAACCGGGCAACGCGCGCCCATGTGGCCCTCACGTTGTGCGCGCGCGCTGGCTGGCCGGAGGTGGTGTGGTGTGTTGGGTAAGTTAAGTTGGGGAGGCGAGGGCCACCACCGCGGCCGGTCCGGGCTCGCTGCTGTCGTGCCCGCAGCGGCGCGGTGGGTTGGCCCTGACCCCTCGTCGCGACTCAGGGCTTGTTTAGATGTTAGAATTGAGGGTTGAATTTGGAAGTAAGATGTCACTTCGTAATCATTGCGTTTTATTTGTGAAAAATTATCCAAAAATTGATTAATTAGACTCAAAATGTTCGTCTCGCAGAGTACAACAAAACTGTGTAATTAGTTTTTGATTTTATCTATATTTAGTACTTCATGCATACTATGACATTTTAATGTGACGGTGAATCTTCTTTTTCATAGTGTATTTGAAAGTTTTTTTAACTAAACAAGGCCTCAACTTCCCTCGCCCAACTCCCGCCATTTTCCAGCACTGAATGTGTTGCGTCCCCGGCCGTGGTCCACCACCCCTGCGGCCCGCGACGCTTTCTACTACGTCTTCCCGCCGTCGAGTGGTGAGCGGGAGTACTAGTTGATATTTTGTGACGCATACGGCAAGCGAGTAATCAATTCAAGGATTATCCGTCCAATTGCGTCCGGCTATCGTCGTCGTCGCAGCACACGTAAACTACTGTGTATTCGCGCGTCGTGTAGGGCCCAGCCGCAGGAGGAGGTTCGGGACGGAATTGATGCAAGGAGCCTTTTGGTCCGGCCCGGTTCAATGTATATGTGTTTTCCCACTATAGTAGTATTTTCTTCTCTCCTTCTATAGTACTATATTTTTTTTTGTTGTGTTGTCAAATATTTAGTAGTTGACCGTGTCGTTTGATGACCAAACTGCCGCCCATTATTCGCTCTCTGTTAACATCACATGGCCCAGGCTAGAGGCTACCATCCATTTTCATGCTGACGTCTGCGTCGTCTTTCATAACCCCACCTCAATTGGCATGGCTCGCTCCTATCGGCATCTTATGTGGGCAACATGGCAAATGGAGGCTTTGAGTATTCAGCTTAAACTCTCCTGTTCTCATCCCCTCAGGATCATGCAGCTGCTTAACAAAACCCCAGGACGGCCTGGCTTAGCATCCTAGCAACTAGCAACCCCCTTTCGATCTGCTGCACCCTTTTGCGACCAATCGAGCTGAAGGGTCTCCCGCTCGCCTCAGCACGCACTCTGTGAATTGTGACCGGCGGCCGGCCGACGTTCCTCGCCGCCACTGCCAGTTTGCCTACCGACGTCGACATCCAAATTTTGTTGCTCGACTGCCGCTCGCATGCTCGGTGCAGTTTACCAACCATGGCTACCCGAGTGCCGTGTCAGCTTCACGCATTTCACTGTCCCGGTATATCTAACAGTAGGACGGTACACCAACCACCGAGGCCGAGGCACCTCTCGTTGCCGTTTGGCGGTCGCGTACGTGCGCAACGCAACAGAACCGCACCAACCTGGCCAACGCGGCCCCGACTCGCATGCGCGTAGTCCATTTGTCGGTAACCGAATTCGCCCGGTGCATATTCTAGTTACCGAGTCACCGTCACCCATAATGGGAGCTGCCTGGCTCATTCACCAGCCGTCCGGTCCTACCACCTCTCTCTCTCGTACTCCCTAACCCAATGTTCCTACCTGTCGTCTTACAAAATACTCCAGCACCGCTGTACTTTTGTACAGTATGGGCTACAGTAGGGTGCAAGTGAAGCGAGGCCGTGTGCAGCAGCGGAAAAATGTGAACAGGGCCCGCGCCGACAAAGCGAAGGAGACGAAGGTGGCTTCGTTCCTAGGTATCCGGCCCGTGCCCTGGATCTCCGATCTCGGCAGCATGACAGGTCACACCTCCGCCAGCGGTTTGCCGGGCTGTTGCTAGCTGTTGGACCAGCCACGGGCCACGGCCGTCTTCCCCTTTTTTTCTCCGAGGCCACGCCACCGGTCGTCGTCGGCTTCCCATCTGGCCGCGATGAGGGGACCGAAGAACAGCTAGTGTCTAGCGAGACAGCCAGTTAATTTAACTCTGCCGCCTTCACACTTGGGGGACCCTGCTGGCCCCACGCTGCTCCTTTTGGCAACCGGAACAAAAAAAAAAACTACATTCTACAGGATGGTTTAGCTTTTTTTTTAATCTCTCCACTTGATATAGTGGGTACGGTCAGTACATGCATGTTCTTAAGAGGACAGCTAATTGTACCGAGGATTCCCTTTTGCGGCACCAGTCCACTGCCTGCCTGCTAGTCTTTGGATTGTCATTGTGTAAAAAAAAAAGAAATGGGAGTAGGGCCTGGCTATGAGTGTAAGGAGGTTTTGTTTTAAGCCATGAATGGTGGTTGCCAGCCTGGGCCTTTGCTGATGGGTGTGCAATGGCGTTAAGACCACCTGCCAGGGGGCGCCGGTGAGATGACAAGAACCTGGGCAAAATATTGTGCTCCTCCACAACGCCTCTCTTGGGTTGGAGTGGAGTGGACTTGTGTAGCAGAACATGGCAGGCCACACACCGCACCGACACTGAAACAGGCCTGGAGCTACTGTTTTGTGCTCGAAACATGTTTTCTCTCTTCCGAAGAAAGAAATGCAATCCAGCCCTCCTCTGTCGATTAAGATGTACTTTCACGGCCCATCCGGCCCAGGAGTACTTTGCAATTCTGCCAACTCCGCGAGCTGAAGAAAGTGAGATGCAGCAATACAGCAAGCGTCAATTTTTTTTTTCTTCTGACATTGCCCATTCGAATGCAGCAATACGACGGCTACGACCATGATAACTAGTAGCAATGGATCAAGATGTTTTTGAGTAGTGGACGTTACTTGCTCTAATAATTGTGACCTGATTTCTCTTCGCTGAAGGGACTTAAACCAAAACTCTCTTTCATTATCTCTAAAATGAAAAAGGCACCGTAAGGACTTAAATTCTCCTCGAGCCCTCGAGCCGGTAGCGTGGCAAATTCGGTTGAATCGTTGCGTCGACGGCTACCTGCTCCACTTGCATTAGTTTCCTGGCGGGATAGGCGTACAGCTGCACGATTCAGGATATCTGAGCGTAAGCATGTTGCCTTGTTTAGATCCATATTTTGATGCCAAACTTTAAAGTTTACACTTTGTAATAAATGTGTCAATGTAGCATTTCGTTTGTATTTATGAAAAATTATCCAAACATTGATTAATTAGGTTTAAAATGTTCGTATCGTAAAGTACAACAAAATTGTGTAATTAGTTTTTGATTTCATCTATATTTAATACTCAATGCATGTGTCGATATTTTGATGTGATAATAATTTTTTTATATAGTGAAATTTGAGAGCTAAATTTAGGATGTAAGCTAAGGCCTTGTTTAGATCCCAAATTTCACCCCCAAAATTCACTATGCAAAAAGAAGATTTCCATCACATCAAAATGTCGGCACATATATGGAGTACTAAATGTAGATGAAATCAAAAACTAATTGCATAGTTTTGTTGTACTCTACGAGACGAACATTTTGACCCTAATTAATCAATTTTTGGACAATTTTTCTCACATACAAACGAAATGCTGCAGTAGCGCACCCACTCCAAAAGACCCAAATTTAACTCCCAAATTCGGGAACTAAACAAGGCCGATGAGGAGGGCATGTCAGTTGATGGAACAGACGTAGTGGACTACCTGTTGGCGATCGCCTCAAGCCATCCATCATCCTCTCTTTGACTTGGAATGTTGGATAAGGATTGCTGGAATGCTGACGCAGGCAGGTTGCATCATCCGTTGACATGGACTGTTTGCAGATGAAATATATTAGTCATTGTAAAGCAGAAGAAATATATTAGTCATTGTTTAGTTTCTAAATTTCGCCTCCAAATTCCACTGTGTAAAAAGAAGATTCCCGTCACATCAAAATATCGACACATGTATGGAGTACTAAATGTAGATAAAATCAAAAACTAATTGTATAGTTTTGTTGTACGAATATTTTGAGCCTAATTAATCAATATTTGGATAATTATTCACAAATACAAATAAAATGCTACGGTGCTGTATTTATGGTTCTTTTCAAACTTTGGCACTCCAAAGCTTGAAACTAAACAATGGCTTAGTAAGGACACTCACTTTTATTTTTTCTGAACGGAGGTCCCATCTATGCAGTGCTAATTCGGAGCTCTTTTAGGTGCTTTGGTAATGGTAATACCCTTGTTCCTGAAGAGGCATACGGATATAGACTTTTCTGAAGCGTATCAAAGCCTAACATGTCTTGACTTCAAACGGGGGATAACTATTGGGATTCTTTCACTTACACGCTGCGAGAAACTGGAAATTTGGAATCGTCCTTGTTCAACTGGACCGTTTTTAACACGGGGCCGTACGGGTGGGCTGTGTACTTCTTTCGCTCGAATCAAAGTTGACCTTTTGCCTCTCCACAGGAATTCCAATGGCACGTTGTTAAACTTTTGACAGTGTTGACCCAACTACCTCCTGGCTGGCAGTCTGACTCTGACACACAGGTGTTTTGAACTTTCTGAAGGCCAACAAATCAGGGTATCAGAACACACGCTGACATCTCTTTTGTTTTGTTTTGTTGATAGGCGGACATCTCGGTTATTCTCGTGCAAGGTCAGTTTTTAAACCTTCGCGTAGAAGCAAACTAGCAAGGTGGCCCGCATAAAAAACGCGGGTAGCTAGTTTTTTTATGCAAACAACTTGATGAGTTTTTACATGCTAATATATTTATCTGAATGATTTTTTTATTGGCATTGTTTTTCTATATGGCCCAAACTCTTTTTATCATTGTGCTATTTTTCTTTTTGAAAGAAACACACAACAAATTTGCCACCCACTTATGGATGAGCATACAACACATCCTTACAATTTAGAGAAGAAATAATGTTGTTGCCGTTGACTGCTCCTCGATGGGCAAGAATTGTTAATTGTGGGACGTTTTCTTTATTACATAGCAACTTCAACAGCTATTCACTTCACCGCAGGCACAAAGCTCCTCCCTTACTTCTCTATCTTCTCTCAGCCCTCTTTCTTGAATCCAAAATATGCACAATGTTATCATAGTTATAGTCGATGCATCAACAACGGAAATAATTCTTAGTTTTTGCACCTACTTTGGTAACGTAGTGCCGCTGCAAATTTGATTATTTGATGGCACACCCATGTTGATGCTATGCTATTTATTTTTTTATTCTTAATAAGAGGAAATGGTGCATAATTAGAAACCCAACTCTTGTGTAAACACAAACTCTTATGTTATGGTTATATGATTTGGTTGTTGGCTTTAGATATTAACTCTCTAATAATCCAGACCGTTAAATCATCATAAAATCGTTATACATTTTTTTTTCTTATTGACGAATATGGTGGCTTATTTTATATAAAATTTGACAATAACACCAATATAATAGATACAAAAATTGTAGAACTAAATGTCGGGCAAACACTTTGACCTTTTCGAACACGTAAAGCTCGTCGAATACATTATGTTGGACTATTCACATAAGTTGTTTGGAGTTTAAATAATGGAGTTACATTTATCTTTCCGACACTCCCTCCCCTGCTCTCTCTCCTCCACGCCGCCCCTCCTTCTCCTTCGCCCCTCCCTTCCGTCGGCTCCCAGCTGCGCCGCGCCGCCCCTGATCTTGGCCAGGGCCGGCGGCGTGTGGCCGAGCGGCGGCTGCTTCGGCGGACAGCGTGAGCGACAGAGCGACCAGTAGTGGGCGGCGGCGGGGCGGACAAACGCGCGGCTCCCCGGCGGCGCACGAATCCTCGCGGCGGTGGGGCGACCAACGGTGGGGGCGTTGGACGGGCGGCCGCGCGGCTCACCTCGGTGGAGCGCTGCGGCGGCTTCTTGGGCGGCTCCTACACCCTCTCGTCCGCATCGTCCGGTTGCTTGAGCGGGGTGGTGGCGGTGGTCGGGTGCATGGGTGGAGCGCGCGACGGAGATCTTGCGGCAGAGTAGGAGCAGGGTCTCGCGACCGACGTCGCAGCAGTGGAGGAGCAGGGTTGCTCGCGCCCAATCCCCGAGGCCGGGCGTCGCGTCGGCGAAGGATCCGTGACACTGAAAGTGCATCTAGGCATTTAATCTATTTTGGTGATTAATGGCAATAGAAATTTGGATATGATGCTTTGCATGAGTTGTGCAGGAATAAAATGAAATAAAAAGGAGAAAATGCTAAAGGAAGGAGCCCAACGCTCATTCATATGGTGGAGGACTCAATTGGTGGATTTAAATTTAATTTTCCGTTTGAAATTGAGTATAGGACCACCGTACTATCAAGGGGGGCGTAGTTGATAAATTCTAGATGCTAAAAGTGCTTTGCTCGAGATGACAAACTCTTAAGAGACACAAAAATCTTCACAAATACCTTTTTCTGCTCGGCCGGAACTTGGGCCGGAAGATCCGACCGGAAGTTCCGGGCGGCTCGGTCTTGAATTTTCCCTGACCGGAAGATCCGACCGTGGCATCGGAAGATACATGACTTAGCCGTTTTTCGAGCTCACGAGTGTCCTGTTGCAAGTTCCGACCCGAGGCCGGAAGATCCGACCGGAAGTTCCGGCCGGCTCTGTCTTGGTTTTCTCCGGGTCGGAAGTTCCGGGGTCTCCCGGAAGATCCGACTACCTGTCGGAAGATCCGGCCCCTGGAACTTTTCTAGAGTTTTCCTAACACGTTTTTGTTGATTATCGGAAGATCCGACCAAGTGTCGGAAGATCCGGTACCCCTTCGCAGAGCACATAACGGTCATATTTTGGGGGTTGATATAAATACCCCTCACCCCCTTCATTCATTAGTGGCTGCACACATTGACCTAATACGAGACAAACACTCCTTTGAGCATTCACTCCATCTCTCTACTCCCCTCCAAAGCTTGATTCTTCCAAGATTCACTTAGGGTTTGAGTGAGAGAGAAGATTTGAAGTGTGAGCCTTGTGCAACCTTGAGCCCTTCACTAGTTCATCTCTCAAGCACTTGAAGCACTTGGATTCATTGATTTACGTTTGTTACTCTTGGAGCTTGCTCCTAGACGGTTAGAGGTGCCGGTGAACTCCCATTCTCTTGTGGTCTGAGTCCCGGAAGTTTGTATTACCCTCTCTCTTCGTGGGAGCACATAGTAAGTAACTCAATCCTCCTTTGTGGTTGATTGGGAGAGACTTGGGGTTAGTGTGACAGCCCAGCTCTTTGTGAGCATCTCAACGGAGACGCAGCTCCTTTGTGGAGTGAACTTCGGTAGAAAATCCTTTGTCTCCACTTTTATTCTTGTTCTTATTGCTTCTATATCTTGATTTGTCCCGATCTACTTATTTGTGTCTATACTCTGATATTGATCATATATAGAAGGTTCCTTACATCATTTGTGAGCTTTGTATTCAAGTGGAATTGTAAAAAGGTCATTATATTTCAAATCTCGAAGTACACTTGAATTGCCTGTCGGAAGATCCGGCTCATCATCGGATCTTTCGGCATTCTGTCCCAGTCGGAAGATCCTGTACAGTGTCGGATCTTCCTGGCCGGAAGATCCAAGACTGTGTCGGATCATCCGACTTTCTGACAGTTTTCGGAGGATTTTTGCAGGTATTTTTAAACAGGCCTATTCACCCCCCTCTAGGCCTAGTGTTGGTCCTTTCAATTGGTATCAGAGCCTAATCCCTTGTTTAGGCTTAACCGCTAAGGGAAAAACACTATGGCCGGTGCGGGAGATAGATCCGAGATGGCTTCCGCTCACAAGGACAAACATCCGACGCCCGTCGAGTCAAGCTCAAGCGATGATGAACTCAACATTAGCGATGTTGATGAGAGCTTGGATGAACAAGAAAAGAAGAAGCAAAGAAGGGAGAAGATAAGGAAGAAGATTAAGGAGTAGGCCGAAAGAAAGGCGCAAAAGCTTCTCAAGAAGAAGATACGAGAAAGAGACGCTCTTGACGGACTTCACTCGGTGTCTTATCGATATGAGACATCTTCTTCTAACAAATCTTTCGACCCTTCTTGTCTTAATTTCTCATCTGTTCCAATGGGCAAAGTCCCCAAATTCAATGAGATTGACTATGCCCGGTGGAGCGATGATATGAAAGTTTACTTGCATGGTCTTCATCCATCACTTTGGACTATTGTGAAAATAGGTGTCGACAAGAGTGCAACGCCAAGTCGAGAACAAGAGTACGACATCTTCCGCAACTCTCAAGCCGTGACCGTGCTTAGAAGTGCTCTAAGCTCCTATGAGTACAACAAGATTAGAGGAATCGATAGTGCCAAGGAGCTATGGGACACTCTTCAAATGGCACATGAAGGATCGGATGAGGTCAAGGAAGGCAAGGTAGATCTCTTACAAGGAGAACTAGAAGCTTTTGTCATGAAGAAAGATGAGACTTTGCAAGAGATGTATGATCGATTGAAGCTCCTTGTCACCGAAATTAGAATGCTTGGAAGCAATGATTGGGGCGAGAGCAAGGTCACAAAGAAATTGCTTAGAGCATACGCACCCAAGAACCCAATGCTTGCCACAATGATTAGAGAAAGTGACAAGTTCAAGACAATGGTGCCCATGGAGCTATTCAACAAGTTGCAATATCATGAGATGAATAGCTTGGATGTGACAAGGTCAATCCAACAAACCGAAGTCAAGACCATAGCTCTCAAGGCCGAACCAAGCAAGAAAGTTGAGTCAAATGAGAAGACCTCAACTTTCAAGAAGAATGAAGACTCACACGACCATGAGAGCATCGATGAAGAAACCGCTATGATGGTTAGGAACTTCAAGAGATTCATGAAGACAAAAGGTGAAAAGAAGAGCTTCTCTCAACGAAGATGCTATGAGTGTGGGGAGAAAGGTCACTACATTGCCGATTGTCCTCGCAAGAAGAATGACAAGGATGACAAGAAGTTCAAGGACAAGACCGGTGACAAAGACAGGAAATACAAGGAGAAGAGTCGAGAGTACAAGAAAAAGTTTGGAAGCGCCCACGTCGGTGAAGGTTGGGATTCATCAAGTGATGACTCCAATGATGAAGGAATGGCCACATGTGCCATCCAAGCTCCTACATCAACTCCTCGACTCTTCAACAACATTGATGAGAGCGATGACGAAGCTCCCATGTGCCTCATGGCTCAAGGGACTAAGGTATTTGACACCACACCACCTCTCTCACCCACTCTCTTGTCATCTAGGAACATTGAAAATGATCTAGATAATGAAGAAGCCGAACATGAGAAAAAACATGATAAAGAAGTTCGGCAAAGATGGCTACAAATTTATTAAAAAACTAATAGAGAAAGTTGAGAAAAGAGATGAGTCTCTTGATAGGCAAGAAGAATTGCTCATCCTTGAGAAGGAGAGAAACCTTGTCCTAGAAGAGGCTCTAGTTGAGGAGAAACTCAAGGTTGAGAAGTTGGCTTGTGAGTTATCTCATGCCAATGACTCACGTGAGAAGATGTCAAAGGAATTCTCTTTGACAAATGACTCTCTAACTAACCTAAATAATGCTAAAAGTGAGCTTCAAGAAAGGCATTCAAGCCTAGAGATCAAATATAAAGATCTAGAAGCAAATTTTAGCTCACTTTGGGAAAGTACCAAGAACAACTCTAAAACAACTCTTGACTCAAGTGTCTTTACTAGTGAAGGTTGCTCAAGATGTTATAAAATTGATATAGATGCTTGTGCAACTAACATTTCTAAGCTAGAGGAGAAAGTCAAGGCTAAAGATGCCCAAATCCAAAAGTTGACCAATGCCATTGGCCAAGACCAAGGTAAGGGCAAGAGTGTATTCGAGACCCACCCGGCATATAAAGCCGGTAGATATGGTACTATCAAGGATGGGCTTGGATACACTCGAGGTGGAAAGGCCAATGGGACAAAGAAGATAAGAGGTCGTGATGTGACATTGTTCACCAAGGGGACCAATCTAGGTGAACTAATGGATGCGGCTCATGGGGTGGTAAGGTCCATGGAGCCCTTGCCAATGACAAAAGCATCTAGTCAAGATGTCAAGACCAAGACCAAGAAGGAAGAGAAGGTCATTGAGCACAAGCCATCGCCAAACTACTCCATCGACTATATGGTCACTTGCGACCAAAATGGGAAGATGGTGGTAAAGTATATAGGTGCTCATACTAGGAAGATGATGAGAAGTGTGTGGGTGCCTAAAATGTCAAAAGCTAACACTCAAGGACCCAATCACTTTTGGGTACCTAAGTCCAAGGCTTAAACTTGTTTTGTAGGCATATTCCTCCGGTGGATCTTCGTGGTTGTTGGATAGTGGATGTTCAAATCATATGACCGGAGAAAAGAATATGTTTGCAAAGCTACAAGAGTATGACTCACCCGTTGAGAAGATCATATTTGGTGACAACAATCATGGTGATGTCATAGGTCAAGGTGAAATAGCTATCTCACAAGACTCATCTCTTTCCAATGTTTATCTTGTTGATTCTTTGGGATACAACTTGTTGTCGGTCTCACAACTATGTGAGAAGGGCTACAATTGTCTCTTTACTAATGAGGGTGTGAGCATCCTAAGAAGGGAGGATTCCTCTATTGCTTTTACGGGTCGACTCAAGGGAAAGCTTTACTTAGTTGATTTCACAACTAGTAAAGTGGAACCGAAGACTTGTTTAGTGGCAAAATCTAGCTTGGGTTGGCTTTGGCATCGCCGGCTAGCTCATGTTGGGATGAGGAACTTGGCCAAACTTCAAAAGGATGAACACATTCTAGGACTAACAAACGTTGTGTTTGAGAAAGATAGATTGTGTAGTGCTTGTCAAGCCGGGAAGCAAGTTGGTGCTCCACATCCACCCAAGAATATCTTGACTAGCTCAAGACCACTCAAGTTGCTTCACATGGATCTATTTGGACCGATTGCATATGTTAGCATTGGCGGGAACAAGTATGGACTTGTCATTGTAGATGACTTTTCTCGCTTCACATGGGTTTTCTTTTTACAAGACAAGAGTGAAGCTCAAACAATCATCAAGAGATTCATTAAAAGATCTCAAAATGAGTTTGAGTTGAAGATCAAGCATATAAGAAGTGACAATGGGACGGAGTTCAAGAACACCAATGTTGAAGAGTTTCTTGATGAAGAAGGAATCAAGCATGAGCTCTCCGCGCCATACACACCTCAACAAAATGGCATTGTTGAGAGGAAGAACCGGACTTTGATTGAAATGGCACGGACCATGCGTGATGAGTACAAGACTCCGGATAACTTTTGGGCCGAGGCGGTTAGCACGGCTTGCCATGCCACTAACCGTCTCTATCTTCAAAAGTATTTGAACAAGACTCCATACGAGATACTAACTGGTAACAAACCAAAGGTGCACTACTTTCGAGTCTTTGGTTGCAAATGTTACATTCTTAACAAGAAAACCAAAAGCTCAAAGTTTGCACCTAAGGTTGACGAAGGCTTTCTACTTGGTTATGGTACTAACGAACACGCCTACCGTGTTTTCAACAAAACCACCGGTTGCGTTGAGATCACGGTAGACTTTGATGAATCAAACGGCTCTCAAGTAGAGCAAGTTGTAAATGACCTTGTAGATGAAGTCCCGCCAAGTCAAGCCATCAAGAACTTGAGTTTAGGGGAAGTGAAGCCTCAAGAGTTTCCAAATGAAGATGAAGAACAAGACCAAGATCCGGAAATAATGTTTAACATCGATCCATTACCATCAACAAGAGTTGAACCACCAAGCTCATCACAAGATCAAGTCCAAGATCATGGTGACGATCATGACCATGGCAATGATCAAGGGGGAGCTCAAGGTGAAGATGCTCAAGATGTTGAGTCACATCATGAAGAAGATGATGATGGACTCATCCAACGTCAATCAACATTCTCACATCCAAGAGTTCACCAAAGTGTTCAACGGGATCATCCCGTTGACAACATTCTAGGGAGCATCCAAAGAGGGGTAACCACTCGTTCACGTTTAGCAAATTTTTGTGAATTTTACTCGTTTGTCTCCTCTTTGGAACCTCTCTAGGTAGAAGAAGCTCTTGGAGATGCGGATTGGGTTATTGCAATGCAAGAAGAGTTGAACAACTTCACAAGAAATGAAGTATGGGAGTTGGTCCCAAGACCCAAGCAAAATGTGATTGGCACCAAGTGGGTTTTCCGGAATAAACAAGATGAAAATGGCATTGTCACAAGAAACAAGGCTAGGTTGGTTGCTCAGGGCTTCACTCAAATTGAAGGGCTTGATTTTGGTGAGACATATGCTCCGGTGGCAAGGCTTGAGTCAATTCGTATCTTTTTGGCCTATGCATCTCATCACAACTTCAAGCTGTATCAAATGGATGTGAAGAGTGCATTTTTGAATGGGCCTCTTGGGGAGCTAGTATATGTGGAGCAACCACCGGGATTTGAAGACTCCAAGCACCCCGACTACGTCTACAAACTCCATAAGGCGCTCTATGGGCTTAAGCAAGCACCTAGAGCATGGTATGAATGCCTTAAGGACTTTCTACTCAAGAATGGCTTTGTAATGGGCAAAGCCGATTCTACTCTCTTCACTAGGAAAATAGACAAAGATTTGTTTGTTTGTCAAATTTATGTTGATGATATAATCTTTGGTTCTACTAATGAAAAATTTTGTGAAGAGTATAGTAGGATAATGACCAAGAGATTTGAGATGTCAATGATGGGGGAATTGAAGTTCTTTCTCGGATTTCAAATCAAGCAATTGAAGCATGGCACGTTCATATGTCAAACCAAATATACAAGTGATATGCTCAAGAAGTTTGACATGGCCAATGCTAAGCCCATCAAGACCCCTATGCCGGTGAATGGCCATCTTGATCTAAATGAAGAAGGCAAGTCCGTCGATCAAAAGGTATATCGCTCCATGATTGGTTCCTTGCTTTACCTTTGTGCATCTAGGCCGGATATTATGCTTAGTGTGTGCATGTGTGCAAGATTTCAAGCCAATCCTAAGGAATGTCATCTAATGGCTGTGAAGAGAATTTTTAGATATTTAGTGCATACTCCAAACCTTGGCTTGTGGTATCCCAAGGGCTCCACTTTTGATCTACTTGGCTACTCCGATTCGGATTATGCCGGTTGCAAAGTGGATCGGAAGAGTACAACGGGGACTTGCCAATTTCTTGGTAGGTCTTTGGTGTCATGGAGCTCTAAGAAAAAAAATTCCGTTGCGCTATCCACCGCCGAGGCCGAGTATGTTGCAGCCGGTGCTTGCTGTGCTCAACTACTTTGGATGAGGCAAACCTTGAGTGACTTTGGTTGTGAGTTCAAAAATATCCCACTCTTATGTGACAATGAGAGTGCCATAAAACTAGCAAACAACCCCGTTCAACACTCAAGAACCAAGCACATAGACATTAGACATCACTTCCTTAGAGACCATGAAGCTAAAGGAGATATCGCCCTATGCCATGTTGGAACCGAAAAACAATTGGCCGATATCTTCACCAAGCCTCTTGATGAGCAAAGGTTTTGTTCCTTGAGGTGTGAGCTAAATATCTTGGATTCTCGTAACTTGGCTTGACTTGTTGTATACACAATTGATTGATGCCTAGACTAGAAGAAAAATGATTTTATTCTATTTTTTTATTGTGTGAGTTTTTCAAAATTTTGATCTTACGATCGTTGGATCTTTTCTTGTTTCAAGTTGATCATGGTTATGTGTTGATTGTTTGTTGCTGATCAACTTTGGGACAAGTTTCTTACATGTTCATAAGCTAGTTCTCTCAAAATCGCCAATCAAATCTCGTCATGAAAAATCATCTTTGGGACACATCCTCTCCGGACCGGATCTTCCGACTGACCCCCGGAACTTACCCCAGGAAGTTCCGGGCGGCTCTGTCTCTCTTGGTTCTCTCTGAAATTTTTCCGGATCTTCCGATCAGGTCGGATCTTCCGGCATCGTGTCGGATCTTCCGGACCTGGGAGCTCTCGGAACTTCCGGTGCTGATCTCAATAGTTCTGTCTCTATCGGATCTTCCGACGCTATGTCGGATCTTCCAGCCTGTGCGCGAATATTTATATCTGGAACGAACCGTTACCCCTCTCATTCTCTCTTTTCTTCCTCCACCGTCGCCTCCTCTCTCCCCCACTCCACCCCACCCGGCGATTTGAAGATTGGACCGTGGATTTCTTCTTCAAGTGACATCTTTTGAATCGCCAACACTCCAAGACTCCATTCCCCTCGGATCTTCCGGAGTTTTCGCGGGAAATCTCAACGGTATTGATTCAAAGTCCCCTTCGCCCGATCTCTCAATGTAGGAAGTTCTAGTGGTTTTCCCTTGGTGAATCATCTCATATACATGCCTAGAATGCTTCCCTATGATCTCGTGTCGTTTGGTGGGCTAAATCTTCGGTTCCCAAGTTTTTAGGGTTTGGCCCGACTCTGTCGGATCATCCGACTATGGGCCGGAAGATCCGGACCCCGGATCTTCCGACTCAGTGCCGGAAGATCCGACCGAGTCGAGTTCTGTCCTATCAACTCAGTTACCAATCTTTGATCCTTTCTCTAAATTTATTCTTGCATATCTTGTCAGATGGTTAAAGAGAAGGTCACACAGAAGAAGAGCACTTTTTTGACGGCACGCCCAAGTACCGGTCGCACCAAAAGCTCCTTTCACCCACCTAGTGGTTCGTCCTCTGAGTCGGACACCAGCTCAGATGGGGGCATTAGAGAAGTTGGCAAAGGGAAGCGCTCAGAGAAATAGACATCCTCTCGCTCTGTTCGAGGAAGAGCCCAGCCAAGTGGACAAGGGCGCAAAATTCCTCCTCGTCCCAGAGTCAAGGGAGCTGGGCAAGAAGAAGGACCATGGACACAGTATAATGATGATATTGACATATCCTTTCTTGCTCAGAATTTCATAAGCACTGCTATTCCTTTCCGTCACTCACAAGATAGTCCCTTGGTCAATTTCAAGTTAGCCAAGAACAGCATGAAGCCTCTAAGGTTCAGTGAACATGAGGATCCAAGGAGCATTCGATACAAACTCTTCAAGGGTGATCCTCGGTTTTGGCTTTCACACCAGGCAGATTGGTATGAGTCTGTGATATTGAAGATGACTCGGATTTGCACTCCAATGTATTGGGTTGACTGGAAATATCTGAGGAACTTCCCACCACCGCTCAAGCCTGTTGTTGAGGATGTATACAAGAGATGTGTGGAGATGGATATGGACAAGTTGATGGCATTTGAGTGTCCATACAATGAAGAAGTCATTGCTCAATTCTATGCTACTCTATGGGTTGATGAGGAAAGGTATGAGATGCACTGGACCCTGTGTGGGAAACGTCTTTCCATCTCTTTGCATGATTTTGCCGGTTTGTTTGACCTTGCTGAGGAGACTGCTTATGCTCATACTAGCAATGATCGTAGCAAGGTTGATCTTCATCTTGGGAGAATTCTAGATGACAGAAAGTTGGCATTCATGTACGATCATGCTTATGGAGAGGTGGTGTATGGGAAGTACAAGGGTCTCTCTCCGTTCTACAAGTTGCTAAATCAACTTTTTCGAGGGACCATGTACCCTAGAGCAGGAGATGCCGACAACATCTCAAAGAGGGCAAAGAACTTACTTTTTCAAATGGCCCCCGGAAAGCCCAAGTTCAAAGTGTTCAACTTCATTTGGAATGAAATCATCTACTGCTTTCATGATGCTTCTAGTGGCTGTCACTATGCTCCTTACATTTTCCATATGATCAAGTATGTGACTGGGATCAACATTTTGACTGACAAGCTTCATCTCCCATACAAATCTCCTCCGGGCAAGATTACACAGCTCCTAAAGATCAAGGCCAAAGCATATCAGGGTGCTCCAACTCCATCCTCTGAAGGTGCTTCATCTTCCCAAGCTCCTCGATCACAAGCTCCTCCATCCAGTGGCCCCTCCTTTACTCCCAAAGGCAAGAAGAGTAAGATTGATTTTCTGCTCCAAGGCATGTTTTCTTGCTTCAACATGTGCAAATATGAAGTCAAGAGGTCTCATGAGCGTGAGCAACGTGCCGAGCATGATAGATACTTGGCGGATAAGCGCCACAAAGAGCTTCTTGAAAAGTTAAACATGCCACATTCTCCTGTTCGTCCACTCCGGGAAGTCACTCCTCCACCTCCCTTTGCAAATCCTTGGGAGTACTACTCACAGGAATATGTCTTTGGTGCCTCTCAACACCAAGGGCAAGGTGAGGAGGAGATAGAAGAAGAAGAAGAAGTAGAAGAGGAAGAAATTGAGGAGGAGGAGGAATATCATAGTGAGCCAGAGACGGATGAGGATCGTCGCAAGGGCAAAGCAGTCGCAGCCGCTGATGATGACGATGAGGACGACGATGATGATGACGATGACGAGGGTGGTGATGACGACGACGACGACGAGGACGAGTAGCTCCCTTTTTGGTCCTTGATGACAAAGGGGGAGTGAATGTGGCCATTGGAAACTCATCACCTATCTATCTTTTATTCTTGTTTTAGCTTGTGAACTTGTGAGAACTTGAACTTGTGTTATGGTTGGTGTGCCAAGTGAGACTTTTATTTGTAAGACTTAATTTGGTTATTGCTAGTGTGATGTTCAATGCTTGATGTGATGTGATGTTATTTCTCACTTTATTGTTGTGTATAATTTGTCATATGCATCACGTTGATTTTACCACACCAAGCACCTTTATGCAATCTTATTTTGAGAGACTCTTGCAAAATATGTGCACAAGCATTTGAGGCTATTTAAGTTGAAAATGCACATATTTAGGGGGAGCCTCTCCAAAATATTGGATGCAAAACATGAATTTTATTCCCATCTTGTGAACCCAAATTTGTATTGTCATCAATCACCAAAAAGGGGGAGATTGAAAGTGCATCTAGGCATTTAATCTATTTTGGTGATTAATGGCAATAGAAATTTGGATATGATGCTTTGCATGAGTTGTGCAGGAATAAAATGAAATAAAAAGGAGAAAATGCTAAAGGAAGGAGCCCAACGCTCATTCATATGGTGGAGGACTCAATTGGTGGATTTAAATTTAATTTTCCGTTTGAAATTGAGTATAGGACCACCGTACTATCAAGGGGGACGTAGTTGATAAATTCTAGATGCTAAAAATGCTTTGCTCGAGATGACAAACTCTTAAGAGACACAAAAATCTTCACAAATACCTTTTTCTGCTCGGCCGGAACTTGGGCCGGAAGATCCGACCGGAAGTTCCGGGCGGCTCGGTCTTGAATTTTCCCTGACCGGAAGATCCGACCGTGGCATCGGAAGATACATGACTTAGCCGTTTTTCGAGCTCACGAGTGTCCTGTTGCAAGTTCCGACCCGAGGCCGGAAGATCCGACCGGAAGTTCCGGCCGGTTCTGTCTTGGTTTTCTCCGGGCCGGAAGTTCCGGGGTCTCCCGGAAGATCCGACTACCTGTCGGAAGATCCGGCCCCTGGAACTTTTCTGGAGTTTTCCTAACACGTTTCTGTTGATTATCGGAAGATCCGACCAAGTGTCGGAAGATCCGGTACCCCTTCGCAGAGCACATAACGGTCATATTTTGGAGGTTGATATAAATACCCCTCACCCCCTTCATTCATTAGTGGCTGCACACATTGACCTAATACGAGACAAACACTCCTTTGAGCATTCACTCCATCTCTCTACTCCCCTCCAAAGCTTGATTCTTCCAAGATTCACTTAGGGTTTGAGTGAGAGAGAAGATTTCAAGTGTGAGCCTTGTGCAACCTTGAGCCCTTCACTAGTTCATCTCTCAAGCACTTGAAGCACTTGGATTCGTTGATTTACGTTTGTTACTCTTGGAGCTTGCTCCTAGACGGTTAGAGGTGCCGGTGAACTCCCATTCTCTTGTGGTCTGAGTCCCGGAAGTTTGTATTACCCTCTCTCTTCGTGGGAGCACATAGTAAGTAACTCAATCCTCCTTTGTGGTTGATTGGGAGAGACTTGGGGTTAGTGTGACAGCCCGGCTCTTTGTGAGCATCTCAACGGAGACGTAGCTCCTTTGTGGAGTGAACTTCGGTAGAAAATCCTTTGTCTCCACTTTTATTCTTGTTCTTATTGCTTCTATATCTTGATTTGTCCCGATCTACTTATTTGTGTCTATACTCTGATATTGATCATATATAGAAGGTTCCTTACATCATTTGTGAGCTTTGTATTCAAGTGGAATTGTAAAAAGATCATTATATTTCAAATCTCGAAGTACACTTGAATTGCCTGTCGGAAGATCCGGCTCATCATCGGATCTTCCGGCATTCTGTCCCAGTCGGAAGATCCTGTACAGTGTCGGATCTTCCTGGACGGAAGATCCAAGACTGTGTCGGATCATCCGACTTTCTGACAGTTTTCGAAGGATTTTTGCAGGTATTTTTAAACAGGCCTATTCACCCCCCCTCTAGGCCTAGTGTTGGTCCTTTCAGACACGACCTCTTGACTGCAGAGGAGCACAGATGTCGTACCTAGTGCAGATAGCCTTATTAATCATATTTGATCTAGACTCGTTGGATTGATGTGGACCGTTAGGTCTTCATATAATCCGACGGCGTCTCTTTTTCTTTTTTTGGATTAACGAAATAACATGGACAGTCAGATCTTCATAAAATTTGATGGCATATATTTTTTCTTTTTATTTAGATTAACGAATTAATATGGACCATTAGAGCTTCATAAGATCCAATGGCTTATATTTTCCTTTTTATTTGGATTAACGAATTAATATGGACCGTTAGATCTTCATAAAATCCGTCGGCATTTATTCTTCTCTTTTTTTAGATTAACGTGGGATTTTTTTGGTCCTCTCGGCGAACGTGGTGCCTCCTTTTAACACTATTGTATTAATATAATATAATAGATGGCAACGACTCAAACACATCAAATTGCCGGTGATTCTGAACCGAACTCCACCGAGGAAGCGAATCAAATGGCAATATTATTCAGACTGTCAGACGCAGATCAACTTGCCGGTGATTCTGAATCGTGGGCGTCCCGAAGCGTGGTTTGCACACCAAGCACGCGCCCCCTCGGCCAAAATTCACACCCCACTCCAGCACCAGCAGACCTGCGCCTGCCCATCCTGCAGTGCCAGTTCGATTGCGTCAACCCGATCCGTCGGGACACCGTAGGCCCATCGATGCCGCGCGCATGTTAAGCTGCAGATCGTGGCCTCACGCACCATTATTTCTCCGTCTCGTCCCGGCACGTACGGTTCGGCAATCTCTCTGCAGGCACAAAGAGAAAGAGCAGCCGTTTCCCGCGTAGAGCCTTGTTTAGATCGTGTTTAGATCCAGTTGCTAAAGTTTAAATAAGTGATAATTAGATGTATTAAATATAAATTAATTATAAAACTAATTATATAAGTCATGTCTATTTCGCGAGACGAACCTAACAAGCCTAATTTCGCTATAATTAATACATAATTACCATATGTTTACTGTGGCATTACATTGTCTAATCATGGTGTAATTAGGCTTAATAGATTCGTCTCGTAAATTACTCCTTGTTTATGTAATGGATTTTTATATTAATCTATATTTAATACTCCTAATTAACATATTTATATTCGATCTGACGGCGCTAAAGTTTAGCACGCTAGTAACAAACAGGGCTTAGAGAGTGCGTGGACTTTATCATAAATACGGCACTGTAACATTTTGTTTGTATTTGTGAATAATTGTTCAAATATTGATTAATTAGGCTTAAAATGTTCGTCTTCTAAAATGCAACGAAACTGTGTAATTAGTTTTTAATTTTATCTATATTTAATACTTCATGTATGTGTCGATATTTTAATATAATGAGAATTTTTTTTATATAGTGAAATTTAGGGGTACAATTTGACAACTAAACGAGGACCAGATGTCCATTCGCCGCGCATCGCTGGTTCCCATCCAAGTCCGAGCCACTGGATGTCTGCATGTGCCAGGTAGGCGGTTGTATTATACTACGTTCGGTCGCATCGCATGGGTCGCAGGCGCAGCCGCACATCGGTTTCCCTAGACCTGGAGGCCGATCTGGCCCCGTCGCGTCGCCGTGATCCCGTCACTTGGCACTCGGGTCGCCGTCCACGGCCGCGACAGGGCGTTCGCTCTGAGCCTCTACCACTAGCGCGGGGGCGCGGGACCCCGGCCAACCGCCTACTCCACTCTGGTCCCGGGCAAGTTTGCGTCTGAATCATCATCTCTGGTGCAGTAGTGAGTGCGAGGCCTGTCTCAGTTTCTTATTTTTGGTCTCTCTAATCGGACGATCGCCGCGTCCAAAAGACGTGACGAAATCCCTTTTGTACGCCCGAGTGGACACATCAGGTTCTACAGGGGAGTATCCGCTTTTCTACGCGGGTCTTAGAATATTTTGCTCTTCCGGGGCTTCGGATGCTGGCTTTCGGGTGACCTTTTCTTGAAGAAACATTTTTAGCGCACCAAGATTTGGTGGATCAGTTACATACACGGGCGGGAGACCACCAAATGCCACTATACAATCAATATCTCAGAGATTTCGCTCCATCCTTCGTGCTGATATCCCTGGAGCACGATGTTGACGGGCTGCAAGCCTGCAAACTTCAATCGCAGGAACAGAGGATCAAAGCACCAAATTTCCTCGTATTTTCTTGAGCACATGGTTGCCTCGCCTCGCAACTGATTAGAGTTTTCCTCTGGCACATCCGCACATGCCTGCGTGGCTAGAAAAATGGAAACTGAGGCGCACACACATGCAGCAGGGCGCCTCACGCCTTCACGATTTCTAAACCGCCCCGTGCCAAAAGGGACAGTTCGGAAGCACCACGATCTTCGTCACGCACCCCCCCCCCACCCCCCTCGCCTTTTTGCATAAACCCCCTCCCCTCCCGCACGGCTTCTCCGACCCGCCCCCCCCCCCCCCCCCCCCCCCCCCCCCCTCGTTTCTCTCGATCTCTCCAGCTCCCTCTCTCTCTCTCTCCAACTTGACTCCAAAACCGCCATCCGCCGGCCGCCACCGCCGCCCCGCTCCCGAGGCGCCTTCGCCGCCGCTTCTGACGCCCGCGACGCAGCCGTCGAGGGGGCGGCTACCGCGGCCGGCTTCCCTTGCCCTCGCCGCTCGAGGAGCCGGGGGCCCAGAATTGGCGCGCCGTGCCCGTACCCTCCCTCTCCGATTCGAGCCGTTCCGCGCTCCGGGCAGGTGCCGATCCCGCGCCGGAGGACACGGCGGCGCGAGGCGTGATGTGCGGATCGGAGCATGGATGTGATCGCGTCCGCGCCTAGTAGGAGCTGCTGCTGCTGCTGCTGCGGGGGGCGGCGTGGGAGCAGGGGTTGTTGTTGTGGCGCGTGCTGCAGCGGGCTCCACGATGTACATAGCGCGGGAGGCGTCCAAGGTATCCCCTCGATTCGTTTCGGAGGCTTTGCTGCTGCTGTTTTACTCGGTGCGGTTTTCGGCGATGGAGCTGTGGGGATTTATGGGTTTCCTTTGTGGTGTTTAGGTATGGAGGAAGGTGACTACGGAGATATCGGTGGAACTGCAGCTCCTGCGCGAGAAGTGGGGGCTCCTACTCGCCGGGCTGATTTTTCAGGTGAGCTGCGCAAGTTTATCGCCCAAGATTCTGGCGGCAAGGTGGAATTATTAATTTCATGCGTGCTTTGTTATTATTACTAGCTTGTTACTGTCTGTCCTCCGCAGTTCTCAATTATTAGGCAGTGATAATATACCAAACATATCAAGTTTGCCCTATTTAGTAACTTATCATTCATTGTATAGCTGTGTCCTGTTGAACCAATGTGCTAGATGTCTGGGCTGTGTACAAGTGATTTTCTATTCTTAGATTGTGCTGCATTGTGTTGGTTCATGTTTTCTTAAGGGGACTACAAGAGAGCAAATTTTGATGTCATATTGCTCTGTGTACATTTCCCTTGAAGGAAACTTGTCTACAAAAAAAATTGCACTTTCAGTTTGAGTCAGCAATTTATTGATGAAATCTGGTGCACTTCCTACATAAGCAGAATACTATGTAGCAAAAGTTATGGCTAAAATTGCGCGGGGAAGTACCTTTTGAAAGTTTTGTCGCGCTTGAGGAGCATACGTGTGATATGTGTCGTGTTCTGGAGTTGAATTGTCACTATGCAATTGCACCGATACTTTCCCAGCATTACCTTTACTGTGTTTGGTTTTCTTTCATGGACTCGTTATGTCTGCCCGTTTTGTCGTATTTTATCAGCATTAATTTTGGTTTTCTTTTTGCTGACATCTATCAGTTTGGTTGCAGTTTGTCAGTACTGATTTAGGTTTTCCTTTTGCCTCTTAATCCATCAAATTACACTTGGAAAAGTGGTATTGCTCTTTATATTGTTAAATATATTTCCTTGGGACTTTTTATCTGAATGAATTAGTCAAAGTCTCCTTAAGTCTCATCAAGTTGTCCTGTTATATGGACCAATTGCATAAATATGTGATAATCCGAGATATACCTGTCGGTGCCTTCTTTGAGCAAATCAGGCATCTATTTCTTTACACCCATACTTTTGTTGTCAGCATTTGTTCCACATTGGTTATTGATGGTCCAGGATTTGGAGTCTGTTGTTTAACAAATTACTGAAAATATTTTTTTTGCCAAATTACATCAAACTGTCTCCTTTGTGACTAGTGCTCTTTCACAAATGGCAATCAAAGTCCAAATGGTTAGCATAGTTAGAAAAGCAAAATCTTATCACCCCCACCAGTTGATTATTAATTTTCTTTTGTAAGAAAAAAAATGCATTTTTTCCCTAATGTGCTGAGAATTTCCTATTCTTCACATTTTTTTTGTGTATTTAGTTACCTAGTGTTACTTATTCAGCTATGTTTCTCAGTTGATTAATGGGTTACTGTGGAGATTCATATACAATGATTTTGCCTATAAATAGTACATTCATGGATTGGCTGCTCGAGGAGTTCATTATTTGCATCGACCTGGACCACTGCTCCAGGACTTGGGATTTATGGCCCTTCCAGTAAGTGAATTACTTCTATTTTTTATTGATTAGGGTGTAAGTTGATTTCTACTCCCTCCGGTTTGGTAAACAAGGTTGTTTAGGACAAGGTTTGAGTCAAACATTGGGAATATAAATCATGAATAACATTTAAGTCGTTGAGTTTGGAAATGTGAAAATTATATAAATAGATTGGTCTTGAAAATTACTTTCATAAAAATATACATATATAATTTTTCAAGAAATATTGTTATAGAAAAAAAGTCAAAGTTGTGCTTTGGTGTCTGTGTCGTTGTCCTAAATTACTTCCTTTACCAAACCGGAGGGAGTACTCACTAATCAGTCTGTCACTGTTGAATCTCTTCAGGAGCTTGGGCAAGACAAAGGTTATCTTAGTGAGAGCATATTTTCTTCCATCTTCATCTCCTTTGTGTTGGTAGGTGACTCTTAATTGTCGATTTAGATTGCTCCTGTTAGTTTGTGACCATCCCTATATGCATGTATTCTCGTGTCATGTGTTTATTTCGCCCCTGTTAAGATAATGGTTCAAACTAAATATTAACTGAAAAGCCAAACTTCTGGAGACATGATGTATTGTATGAGCCTAAAAGTTGGCTCTGAGATTGATCAGGTTTTGCATGGCTTTGCATAAGAAACACACAATATATAGCTGTCATGTTTGCTTTAAAGCAAAACCTGATTATCCTCCCTTGCTGTGGTGCTCCAATGTGATATCTGGTAACTTTGTGTTGTTTCTAATGAACCTAGGTCATCTTAGCACATTGGAATTTGTTTTTTTATTTGGGTGTTATCATTTCTTTAGTAACATCTCTATACTGGCAAAGACTTAAAATAAAGCATGAAAAGTGTATGCTGAAAAAAAAAACAATTGCTGTTTCTATTATCATTCTTGTAAGATGAAAAGTAGTTCAACATGTTTTAGGATCATGTGTTCTATAGTTTGCCCTTTCTTTCAGGCATTTTCTGTGACTCATCTTCTATACCATGCTGCTTATCAGGCTTGATCTCACATGATTATCTTTCCATGCAGTGGACTTTTCATCCTTTCATTTATCACAGCAAACGTTTCTATACCGTGCTAATCTGGCGTAGGGTGCTCGCTTTTTTAGTTGTAAGTACAGCGTTTCTTGATTTTTCATCTGTCTTTTACGAATGCCCATGAAGTATTAACTCTACTCCATATTCTTTTGTCCAGGCTTCACAGTTTTTAAGGATTATTACATTCTATTCAACCCAGCTCCCAGGTCCAAATTATCACTGTCGCGAGGTAGTTTTTTTGGTTCATTTAATGCTGGTTTCTGGATTTACAGCATGTGAAAACATGCCGGTTGGTCAGACATGAATGCATAGTGTTGTCCTTTTAGGGCTCAAAATTGGCAACTCTTCCACCACCCAATAGTGTACTTGAAGTTCTCCTGATTAACTGTAAGCCTTACGCTTTGTTGGGTTGGCAGATTCTGCATGGAAGTCTTTCTGATAATCCGTCATTTTGAATTGCCTTTTGCAGTTCCTCGTGGAGTACTTTTTGGTTGTGGTGATCTGATATTCTCATCT
Source organism: Echinochloa phyllopogon (assembly GCA_033239725.1). Lineage (NCBI taxonomy): Eukaryota > Viridiplantae > Streptophyta > Magnoliopsida > Poales > Poaceae > Echinochloa > Echinochloa phyllopogon. Next base: position 23,997,893 of record BTCW01000012.1, read on the forward strand.
CACATGATTTTCACTCTTGTTTTCGTTCGGACGTACCATAAATATGGCTCGAAAAGGTAATGATTCTTTACTTATTTTTTGTTTGTTTGAACCTTTCCAAGTTCTGACTGTCTCCGAGTGGTTATCCCCGAACTGAAGCTTTAGTGTGGACATTGTATTTCAGATTCATTAAGTTCCTTGCTTGGTTCATGGCTATAATTCAGAGTCTTCTTATAATTGCTTCTCGCAAGCACTACTCCGTTGATGTTGTTGTTGCATGGTATGGTAACCTACTGCATCTCACTTTTCTGTTATTTGGACACCGCCTTTCTGTTAATTATCTCTGCTGCAGGTATACTGTAAACTTAGTGGTATTCTTTGTCGACAACAAGCTGCCAGGTACTGTTTTATGTCACATTAACACTTACCATTTAGGCACTCCATGGTAGGGACCTTGTACCAGATTAACAGGGCTTGTTGACACTATGCAGAGATGCCGGATCGGACAAATGGAGTACCTTTGCTTCCGTTGAGCACCAAAGAAAAAGAGATCAGGCTAAAGGAAGAGAAGGACAGTAAACTGAAGGATGAGTTCCACAAGTTGCTGAACGGGAACCATGGAGATCCTACTGACCGGGTAACTAGCTCTTTTATTTACTAACATCTCTACTACTAGCTGTTATAACTGTTGAACTTGTTTTGGTTGCGACAAAGCCTCGTGTGAGGATGTATTGTGAATTACCAAAGATAGTGTGAAGCTCTGGCTCTCCCATCTAGGCATTGCTGCCCCTACGTGGTGGCGCCTCACAACACAATGCTGCACTTTGGCTGACATGGCTGTTCCTGATTTTCAGCGACAGCGGGCGCAGATGAACGGAGGGAGGCACGACGAAGACATCAATCACGCGCTCTCCGAGGCCACTGCCAACGGTGGCACATAAGGGGCCGGCGGCATCTGCTTTTCACCGGCAGATTTGTCCTTGGCGCCCGGAGGAGAATCCTCCGGGGGCCGAGAAAAAACTGCCCCGGTGGCCGCCCGGTCCGCCCTGTTGGTTCTGAAGCCGTCCCAAGATTCCCAGCCGTCGCATTCACATGCATCTCCCTGGACCTCCCCGTTGCGTTGTGCAAAGAATCAGAATCCCGTGGCGTTTCTCGGTATAGTTTTTGCATCACCACCCTTGATTGCAGTGACATTATCTCAGGATGGCACAGGGAAAAAATGAAAAAAAATTGATCTTGATGTACATATTGATCCGCTAAAGCATGTGGAGCATTCGTGTCGGTCTTGCGCTTGTTGATGTGCCCTGCCCGCGATGATGCTTGGCCGATGTGGCTGCGGAATGTTGCTTCGCGCTGACGCTCTCGCGCTTTCTTGCTTTTGCTGCGATGATAACCGGAGCAGCCCACGCGACGGCACGTTGGAGCCGAGCGGCCGACCCGCTCGATGAGCGCGGCACGTGGTTTCTCTGCTGGCGTCGCGTACACGGCGGGGCATCGGAGCAGGCGCGGCACATGCGGTGTGAGCTGTGGAGGCGGTTGTGTCTTCGTGTGTGAGCAGCGAGAGCCGTGCGCGGCGTGCCTCGGGAGCCATCGAGTGCTCCGTGCGGGCCGACAACCCGTGTAGCCGGCAGGGTATCCAATCGGTGTCTGGTCTGAAGTCGAGGTCGTCCTGCATGTTTTCCCTCTCTGTCACGTCGCATTGGTAAAACGGTAACTGGAATCGTTCGATAAGAACTCTCGAACGTACTAGAGCATCAAGATTCTGATGATCTTTCGCTGTGGGGAGTCCTTGACAGCATTGAATCGGCGTCCGGTACTGAAGCCCCACTGTTCACACGATCACCGTGAGCGACCGTAGCGCTGCATTGATGCTGTTGCTCGGTACCGCTCTTGGCATAGGATCAGTGGAGCACCATGGGTCCTCCATGACCAAAGAGCTTCCTCGCTATCTCTGACAAGTTTAGCGTGGCGAAGATTCAGAGTTTTTAAGGTCTATGATTGAATTTAGGGGTTCATTAGACTTCGAGGGATTGCTCCCAAGGCCGACTGAACGGCTGTGGGGGTGGGACTACGGTAACACTCGTGGTAAGAAGTTCGGTAGTGTTTGGTTTGGGGTGAATGGGGGTATCCTACTTTTAATCCCATCCGATGGCCTGAAAAATTGAGTGCCTAGTAGACAGCTCCGAAACCAAAAGGGAATACTAGGAAACTTGATTTGCGTATGGCCATGCGAATATCTTCCTCCAATTAGAAGAGTCCAAACAGGACAACCTTTTAGCTGGAAGATCAAGGAGGTGAATCATAGAAGTTAAAACCAAATCCTCTGGACCGCACAGTTAATAAGTAGTACTAGTAAAAGAGTTTGCAGTACTTAGAGCATCTCCAAGAGAGTAGCCAAATCGTTTTCTAAAGTTAAATTTAGCTATTGTTAGATAAAAAAGTTTCCAACAGACTCGGTAAATGACTCTCCAAATTTAGTGGCTCTCTATCTCACCTCATTCGCTAGCTATTTTTAGCTAGCCTACCTCACTGGCCATCTTTACAGAATCTGTTGGATTACTCTGTTATTTGTTAGTCAAATATATTTTTAAGAGTAGCTAAATCAGTAAATTTGACTAATCTTTTTAGCTAATCTCTTGGAGATGCTCTTAAAGCGTATCCCCGCAGTTAAGCAAAAGCGTTTGCGGTCAGTACTTAAAAGGTGTATATCCTGAATTGCTGTGCCCTAAACTTTTACTGCAACCATTTGGAATAGGAAGCGTATCCCCGCGGTTAAGTAAAAGCGTTTGCAGTCGGTGCTTAAAAATCGTATCCTGAATTGCTGTGATGCCCTGAACTTTTACTGTACTAACCATTTGGAATAGGAAAGCACGATACTCGCTTGCTGTACGCCTGGACCAGCGTACGTAGATAGGATCAGAATCCCTGCAGCTCTGGGAGGAAAACTCATTTCGAGCTGCGTTTACCTACGGCCATGTTTATCTGTGTTTACAATTTTTTTTTCAAAAAATCTTACAAACATTAAGTATTAAATAAAGTCTATTTATAAAATATTTTTAAGGATGAGTCTAACTTTACGTGACGAATCTAACAAGCCTAATTAATCCGTAATTTACTACACTAACCATTCTCTAATCATACGGTCAGAGACCTCATCAAATATGTCTCGCGAATTAACCGAGGGTTCTGTATGCAGTTTTATAAACTGACTTTATTTAATACCTTTAATTAATGGACAAATGTATGTGTAAAAATTTGCACCCTCCAAAGAAACACGGATACAGCATTTATACTCGGGCCCACAAGCAGAGACGTAGTCCGTGAATAGGATTAATTCCTTGTCCGCTGCCTAGGATCGCTGCAATTTACTGCGGGTCTGCGCAGCGCTGGTGACCGCAGGCACCCAGAATTTCTGAAACAGCGCTCCATAGTCTGCCTGCACTTCCCAACATGAAACAAACTCAACACCTGTCAAACCACATTAAGAAGACACACATATTAAAGTTGACATTTTATCATTAATGCGCTACGATAATGTCATTATCATTTATATTTATGAATAATTGTCTAAATATTGATTAATTAAGCTCAAAATGTTCGTCTCGTAAGATATAATAAAACAATGTAATTAGTATTTTATTTTATCTATATTTAGTACCCCATACATATATCGGTATTTTGATGTGATGAAAATCGTTTTTTATAGTGAAATTTAAAGGTAAAGTTGGGACTAAACAAGGCCCTATCCTAAAACAAACAAACAGGTCAGTTCTTGGCCGAACACATCGAAGCTATCAACGACACACGTAAACAAACCGCAATACCATGTGCACAGAAAAAGTTCAAGCATTTCGGAACATTTTTCTTTATTACTACAGCTTCCAGCGAAACCGTTTCAGAAAGCAGAACTGAGTCGGCAGCAGATTTATCTTACTGAGGACAGTGATCCGGCTCACCCTTTGCGCGATCAGAAGCATCAAAGGGCGATCAGAGAGGAATCTTCACACGATCACACTAAATCAGGAGACCAAATGACAGACGGATGGTTTCAAAGCTAGATAAAATGACTGGACTAAACAAATCCTCATCTTCGCACAATCATAACACCGACCAACCACGCAGCAACAGTTCTTCTATTCCTCGCTTTCAGCTACATCTAGATTCCAGAAGCCGGCAGGAAGACGCTCCATCATGCTCCCTTTCTTTCGGGATCATCATCTTTAATCTTTAACTCTTTACCAACACAAAGGCATTCATCATGGAAAAATGCAGGATCATCATCCCTACCATGTACTCTCTTTTTTGTACCATCTCAAGCTTTTACTTCAACCCAGCCTGTTCTTTCAGGTTTGCTAGATCTTACCCACATGTTTGGAGTAATGGCTTTGGAGCGCTTTTATTCTGGGCCATGTGCACGAAGAACTTAGCCGGGGACATTGAAGTGGAAGAGCCAAGAGATGACGAAGGCGAACACCATGCAGGCAAGCAGGAAGTTGAGGAACCGGTGCCCTTGCCAGAACCTCCGAGTTTCAGCTTGTGGTGCTTGCACAGCAGCTACGTTGTTTGTTTCGCTCCACTGGTCGCTGAACTCCGGATCACCCAAAACCACCACATTGCTTGCAGTTGAGCTACATATCTCACAGATCCTGACAAAAGTAGAAATATTTCAATTCGGACACTTCCAAATTGCAGGAAATCCATAAACAGAGATAGGTTGGCGTTTGAAGAAAAATATATGAAGCATAGGTCATTTCAACTTTTCTTTTCACAACAGAAGATAGCAAATGGATGTCTATGAGCATGTAAAAGGAAAAAAATGTAGCCATAAGAGATATTAGCTTCATATCAAATAAGGGTATTAAAAACAAGGACAATCAGCCGTGGTACCATATATGAGCGAAACTGTTCTGATAGTCAGGAAGGCATAAGCCACATTGCCTGAAACAGAGCAATGCTCCATATGGTTGCACCGACAAATGTGTTTTATGTTCTAGACAACAGGCATAGGCATCTCTGCTGAATTATGTCAATGTTTCCCTAAATTTCATGAGGTAAAATTCAGGATACACAATTTTTGATAGAATGGTTTGCAAGATGAAAAGGTAACACTGGAATCATCATTTCATATACTCCTCTCAGCATAGGTTCAACACAGAAGTTGATTAAAGGCCCACTGCTGTATATCTTGGCCTGATCATTGGTTTAAATTAACAATCATTCCAATGAACTCTATTTGACACCATTTGATAAAATGTTTTCTCAAGCAGGAAAACAAATTATAACAAAACTTGATAAAAGCAAACAATGAAAACGTGATAGATAGCCATAAGGTTCCTTTACTTCATTTCTTTGACACTAGTTCGAACTGAATCTGCCAGTTTGTGTTAGAAGTTTTAAGTAATTATAATAAAGCCCAACCTGTCTTGTTTAAGATTTATAATTTAGTGAGAATTTTATAGCCCATCCTGATTGCTAGGGAATACCCTTATTGCAATCAAGTCGTGAATCCCAAGCCCCAATATCAACTAAGGTGCGAGTCCTTGTTTAATAACAAGAGATAGCAAAGTGTCCTCTATGCTATAAAATTTGATCAAAGCAATAACATCTACCGAACATTAGAGAATTCCAATGTGAGCTAAACAGAACCACTCTTTAGAAATATCTGCACCCCCCTTACTGTAATGAAAACACTTATAACTGAGAGTCTGATACTAAAGTGCAGCACTTTATGATTGCTGGCCGCTGCCACAACAATTTCATGAAAGCATATACCTTCAGTAGTGGAAAGGGGCACAACCAAACTACCCCCTACACCAGCAAACAAAAACCCATGTCACAGAATACTCAAATCAGACCACGTCAATCTATCAAGAACATACTTGGTCAACACAATACTCCATAAGCTCTAAAATATAAAAATAAGAAACAAGAGTCTGAGAGCAAACAGATAATGCAGAGAATCTGCGAGAAAGCAGACTGAAAGAACAAATTGTAACTTTATCCTCTCCAACAATCTCAACATTCGGAAATCCTACGAGCCTACTAATTAATCATTTGCTTTGCCTTTTGCTCCTTTACCTTTGCTCAACTAAAGAAAGCCAAAACAACCACCACCTGCTAAGATTCCTTAATCATGTGTTCATGCACCCCAATGCAGCATTATCATTCAGATAAACCTCATACCCGCAATCAGTAAGCCCTTAAAATCTGTATTGCATTCATGTATAACGCCAAACCTACCAATGAAACACAGTGAAATCACCAAACCCATGTAGATAACACGACGAGTTTGCGTATTCGTTCCCTTTAGAATTACTGAATTAGTATAAATCTTGTTCTATGGGCTGGGAGCCTGGAACTTACTTGTTGCCTCTGATCTTGAACCAGGTGTCGGCGCACTGCTTGTGGGCGTAGGACAGGTCGCCCTTGCAGGAGCAGCCGAGCGTGATGCCGGCGCCGGACTCGGCCGCCGCGCTCTCCAGGCCGAGGTGGCAAATGCGGCAGTTCTGCTCGGACTTCTCGGGGCTGGCTTTGATTATCTCGCTCAGCCCGGCCTCCAGGTCGACGTCGTTCAGCGAGCCCTCGGACACGCAGGACGACTTCCTGCAATGCTCCCCGACGGCCTCACCGTCGGCTTCGGCGTCGACGGAGCTCGCGCGAGCGGATGCGCACGGTGAGATGTAGTCCTCGTAGGCGGTGGAGGTGTGGCGCGAGTGCGACGGCCACGACCGGTCCTCCGCATCCGAGAAGTACTGGCTTTCTTCCTCGTCCCCGTCGTCGTGGTCCGCGAACTCAGGAGCGTCGCGGCGCCGCTCGCCGCGCTCGAGGTCTTCGGCGTCAGGTTCGATCGACGGCTGCTCTCCGCCGCCCACCATTTCTCCTCCTCCAAAGACGGAAGCAACCTACTCCGACCTACATCAAGAAATGCAACCAGACGAAATAAATTAATCCCAGAAACCAGAACAGATTAATTCAGCGGTTCCCAAGATCAAAACACCAACCCACCAAGAACAGAAATTTACCAAGAAACCCACGGCCGCCGCCACACCGCTCTCCGAATCCCACCTCGTCCAGGAATCAAGAACCAACCGAGACGGCCAAATAAACACGGGCAATGCGATCGCGAGAAGCGATCCAAAGAGGAATGGAACCCACTAGCCACTAATGCCGCAGTGGACGGCTCCCCAAGCGGTGGGGTTCCCGTGAGGTTTCTTGGTCCATCGCCGAAAGAAGACAAGAGAAACCGGGGGAGAGAGAACGGATTGTGTGTGCTGCCCACACACACAGACACACAGTGAGAGGAAAAGAAGGGAGAGAAAGAGAGAAAAGCCTGTGTTGCCGGGAGGAGAGGGAGAGAGAGAATGGGAGGGGGAGAGACCAGGGGGTTGTTGAGCTCTCGACTCATCTTATGGCCATAAACCCATGACCATGGCCCCCATGGGTGTCAAGGACTCGTGGACAAGAGCAGTGTAGCTCAAGACTTTAGGTTTATGCAGTGGAGTTTGTAATCAAGCAATAATCTGTTCCAGTAAAAGAAGCAATAATCTCTTTTTAGTAGTTTTTGCTAGCTTTTTTCTGAGTGAATATCCATACCTTGTGTGGTTTTTTCCATTGATTCCAGTCTTGACTCGAATTCTTCTAAAATATTTTTGTTACATATGTGGTTTGTTAAAATAAAAATGTTATAGGTTCACGTATGCTCTAAAAATTCTTTTTCAAGCCAAAAATATATAAAAGAGTTGTAATGTATGTAATGAGCAATATAGTAATACGTTTAAGTTTATCTACATTTTCATGCGTGAACCTTAACACTACATTTCTTATTGGAGCGTATCTCCTTTTCTATGGGTTCTAGTTGAAAAACCATGGGCCAGATCTCTTATAGATATTTGGCTGCATCTGCTTGTTGTTTGTTTTTCCTCCATGGAATTAATTGCTATGGAAACCTCCTCCCCCATACGCCTGTGACACTCTAGGTGGCGCTTGGTTGCCGCCGTTTTAGTTTGGTTGTCATTAGTGGTGTGTTGTTGTGGTGATGTCTTGATGTCACTTCTCTGGTGTGGGTGGTTTTATTGTTCTTTGTTGCTATTGTATTGTTACTTCTTCTCTGTTAATATACACTTGGCAAATGTCTTATCAATTATTTTTTCAAAAACAAATTATGAAAAACATGTAAAGAAATATATTACTATATTAATGTCAACATCTTACAAGTGTGGCATATCTTCGCTACCTTGCTAAGGTGGTTTAGAAAAAAAACAGAGAGATCTTTTGCATATATTAGATATCCTTAAAGCTTTTAAGACAAAATAGCGAGAAACACCGATATGATATATAATTAGTGATATAGAGTGATGTACGAGTCCATCTATCTATTAATTTAGGCAAGCATCACCTAGGGTGCACCTATGCCACGAATCTTGACCAAAAAACCTAGGACATATATTTTGTTAGATATTCTCTCTATCTCCAAAAATAGATGTTTTAGTATTAAAATTTTGTCCCTCCAAAAATGATGTTCTGGCATTTAAGTTCCATGCATACTAAATCTTAATCTTTTGCATGGACGATTAAAAGGAAACAATTTTTTTCATCTTCTACATGCAAAACTCAAAAACTATAGACGTATGCACCCTTTCAATCCTCTTTTAATCTGTCTGAAAAATCCCAAAAGAGTCTCTTTTCAAGACATTGAAGATTTTTATTTTTGTGCTGAAATCATTGTAGTTTTTTATGAGCTACCAATTCTTTTTATTCGGGATACCCACATAATTGTAGCTGGTGGGCTGAAAAGGTGGATTTTGCAATGAAGCATTGATCTCAAGTTGTTGCTATGGTTTATTTCTCAAGTGAAAATTTCTAGTCTTCTATTGTCAATTTGTCACGTATATCTACGAATAGAAAAAATTCGATATATTGACATGACTTGCATTTTTTTTTTAAAATAGTGTTACTTGTGTGCTTTACCAAAATGTTTTTTGTGTTTACACATAATATGATCTGAAAAAGGATCTCCTTTCAAGACATAAAACACATAGGAATGAATTGTATTGTGTATACTTGGCGGTATAGTAAGGTGCATAGGCTTATTTTTCTTGTCATTTTATGACAAGCACACATGAATAGAAAATGGATCATTAATCATATCTAGTCTTTTGCGGATACAATATCATTTTTTGCTTCTCTATTGTAGTTTTACGATAAAGCTAATCCTTTTGTATTAATTAGATATCTTGATTCTTTTTGCAGACAAAGTAGTAATTAAAGATATTATCGTATATAGAGTAACATATAAGTCCATCTATTTATATGTCTAGCTACTTGCGCAAGCATATTGCTAATGACGGGCAAAGCCACGGCCATTATTACTTAAAAACAAGATTGCATTGGTGATACCTTTTGTACTGAAAATATGAAATTATTGAAGAATTTCTGTGTTGTGCTAATTGAATTTGTTGATTTGGTGGTACCCACTGAATTGCAGATCGGGAGCATGGGTTTACTATTGTTAGGTCAGACAAGGATGGGATGCGTGTACTGAAATCGTGGGAAAGAAGTTCCCGTGTGCATGAATGGGTGGCAAGCCTGCCATGATTATTTCACCTCGCATGGATCATTTTGTTTCTCCTTTTTAAAAAAGTTGCACGGATCTTTTTCATGATTTCAGTGAAGCGCCCCTATTTTTTTACCTCTGACGAAACAGTATGTCAGGTTTGGGTAAATACTAAATACTGCAGCTTTAGGCCTTGTTTAGATGCCAATTTGGCACCCCTAATTTAGGAGTTGGAAAACCGAGCGCACTGTAGCATTTTGTTTGTATGTGTGAAAAATTATCCAAAAATTGATTAATTAGGCTCAAAATCTTCATCTCGTAGAGTACAACAAAACTGTGTAATTAGTTTTTTATTTCATCTACATTTAGTACTCTATGCATGCTATGACATTTTGATGGGATGACAATCTTCTTTTTCCATAGTGAATTTTGGGGGTAAATTTTGAGATCAAAATAAGGCCTTACATTGACTGCCAATCATCATCATCCCACCACCACTCCAAAGCCAGTAGTCAAAATTGTGAGACTGGACACGTCACCCTTCCTCCTCTGCACGATCTCGCCCCTGCTGCGTTTCACCAATCGGAGCACGCACCACCCTGCGAAGGCTGTGGCCGGGTGTACATTCTTTGATTCTTTCCCATCGGGTTCCTGGGTGCGACATGATTTGACATGAGGTATTCTCGGCACGCTCTGCATCATTTCCGCTGGAAAAAAAATCAAGTGAACGTGAATGCCCCCTGCGCTCTCGTGTAATCGAGGCTTGTAGCTGACACTCACAGACGATAAAGATGGGACGTAATGTGACGATTCCAGTTTCCACGTAGGTAACTATCGCATCGCCGTAGGCTACAGGAGATTGTTCATCGATCCATCTAGGTGTTCTAGAGCATGGGATTTTTCTAAATTCATGTAAAATTGAAGAAGTAGTTCATGTCAACATTTCGGTAAAATTCATACAAAGTTTGTGAACGAATATCTTCAGATTACAACAGGATTGAATCGCCGGTCATGATATGATACCATTGTGTTCCCGGGACTTGCATTGCTACGGGCATCGTTCGCTCTATGCTACACTTCTCTCTATCATGACGGTGGATGTAAGAAAGGCAGGCAGCCATGATTCCTCTGCGGCGGGCTTGCATGCCGCGACCGGGCGGGTCAAGGATCCCACGGGGGAAAAAAAATCAAAGATGGGGGTAAGGATAGCTAACACACGTCTTAACCTGCATTTGCCGGTTAATCGTCTGGCCTCGACGTTGCTGCCCTGCTGGTGGTGTGTTGCTGTCAGGCTATTGGCTCTCGTTGATAGATCTGGCTTGATGATAACTGGAAGTGGATGCTAGCATGTATGGCTTTTGTAGGGTTGTTGCTGGCTTGCTGCTGCTACGTCGGGGCAGTGTCAACGATTTAGGCCTTGTTTAGATCCAAAATTTCACCCCCAAATTTACTATGCAAAAAGAAGATTCCCCGTCACATCAAAATGTCATAACATGTATGGAGTACTAAATGTAGATAAAATCAAAAACTAATTGCACAGTTTTGTTGTACTCTGCGAGACAAACATTTTAAGCCTAATTAATAAATTTTTAGACAATTTTTCGCACATACAAACAAAATGCTACAGTGGCCGACCTGACGCGCGTCAGGCCGGCCAGTCCCAATTCGGGGGCTCGCTTCCGGGATCTAAACACGGCCTTAGATTAGGCCTTTGGGCAGCATTGTGTCGATATGATAGGCTTAACAGCTGGGGGAAATAGGGTGGAAATTTGGGATGAGAAGCTCCATCTTCTTGGTACTTGGTAGCAGTAACTTCCAATTTGCATGAGAGGTATGCCTTTTTTTTTTAACGGCCGGCGTTACCATCGACATAGATTAGTAGAGAAGAGTTTAAAGACCGTACAAAAACTAGAAGAAAAACGAGGAAAAGAAGAAAAAAAAGAGAAATTAAGAAGCGGATCCCGGCATAATTTTTCTAAGTCGCTTCGCCTCTGCAGCACACCAAATGCAGGGGATTTTCCTAAAGGATTTGCTCTTTTATCTTTAGCAGCAATCCTTCATCCGAAAGGAATTTTTGTCTAAAAATTCTCGCATTGCGCTATAATGAGACTTATGTCTTGCTAGAGCCTAGAGAGCAGAATGGGGCATCAGGATTTGAGTCCAAAACATGCGCTCTGCACTTGGTCACGAGGGAACTTTTTTTTTGGTGAGCTATATGTGAACAATTCGTGTACACTCATATGTCCCCGAATCGAAGATAGGCTCAACCAAAAAGCATCTGAAATACGAGTATGACTTGGCTGTTCTGATTCAGTCCCAAGATGTAGCAGTGAGCAGTTAGCACCAAGATGCTCGCGAAAAAAACAGGACGATCGCTCCATGACATGAAGCTGGTGAACAGAAGTACGCTAAGACAATGGTACAGAAACTGCAAAGCTTCGTAGCAGGAATCTAGGGCCATAATTGAGGCTGAAACCGCCGAAATACAACGTCAACTACTACCACACAGCATCATGCATCACCAAACCTTCAGATATCCCAATCACAAAGCGCACAGTGTCTCATGCTTGATGTTGTTCCCGTGGGACCAGTGGACGGACGTTTAGGCCCACCAGCCAGTTACCCACACTATGGAGGCATTAAACCTGGAGCTAGCGTGTAGAAGACACTCCCATCTTTGCACTAGACTGGAAAGATGCCAGAGATAGGAGGTGCATGGCTTTTTGTTGAACCAAAGCAACATGGTACCACTGGGGTCTTTGAAGCCCTGGAAAAGATAATGACCAAGGGTTAGGTGTCAACCCTCCCCTCCCACTCTGGCATTAACAAAAGATCAGGACATACTGTACTGGCATGATGGCATCAATTAGTCTCCAAGTTGCCTTTAAGCAACTGCTTAAACCACTCTTTATGATCCAGCCGCTTTTGGAGTCTTCAGAGGCACTCTTCTCATACTTCTTCAGTCATGGTTAGTGCAACAGAAGCGTACTCTGAGGGAACTGGGCAAGTAATTAAACTGGAGATGGTTTGGTTACAACACCTACGATACGGTGAAATTAAATACGGGCCGGTAGTTTGGTTGGTCGCCATACCTGATTCTAGCGCATGATTCAGGATTTCTTGCATGCACCTAACTTCTCTCTTCAGCATGAGAGCCAAAAGTCAGCCAAGTTCATAAGCAGCACAGATTACCCCGGTGAATCAATCAAAAGTCACTCTAATAGTAGTACATTATGCACTGTGACCGTGACAGTACGTCAATCATAAGCTGGATTGATGCCCCTCTGCCTCTGGTGATCCATAACAGGCAGCCAAATGGATCCCAGAACTGAAAAGAAATACAGGTGACGCGGTTCATAAATGTGGTGACAGCGTGGGTAAAGCATAGAAGACACAAAAAGGCCGTATGGGTTGAGTTCCTATCAACTTTTCAAATTTTTCATCACATTCATGTCACATCGAAACAATAAATATAGCAATGACGCATGCATGAAGTATTAAATATAGGTACATAAAAAAACTAATTGTATAGTTTTGATGTACACGACGAGACGAATCTTTTGAGCCTAGTTAGGTCATGGTAGGACAACAATTACCACAAACAAACAAAAAATGCTACAGTGCATTACAGTGTCTGATATGACCCTTTTCACCATCTTTTCACGGATCTAAGAGCAACTCCAACGGATTGAGAAAAACAACCCACTTTTCCTATATTGCTGGTTAAAGGGGATTGCATCACAAAAAATCAGCTCTAACCGATCCCCTTTCCCTTTATTTTCTCTCAATCCCCTTTATCACCCTTCTTCTTCTTTTTTTTCCTCAATCAACTCCATCTTTTTCTCAATCCCCTTTTCTTCTCTCTCCCAACTGACTTTCCTGCCTCTCCCCATCGGCCGCCGGCGAGCCGTGCACAACCGTGCCGCCGCCTCTCTGTTGCGCGCTCGTGCGCCTCTCTATTGCACATCGGCCATGCGCCACCCCGCGCCCCGAGCCCGTCCGCCTCGCCGCCCTGTGTGCCGCTCACAGGCAACGCCCGGAGCACGACCGCCTCGATGGTGGCGCGCTGCTCACCGGCGGCGCTCCGAGCACGGCCGCCTCGCTAGCCGCGTGCCGCTCGCCGGCCGCGCCCCGAGCTCGGCTACCTCGCCGCTCGCACCGCCCGCCGGCGGCTCCCCGAGCACGACTGCCTCGCCGGCCGCGCCCCGAGCCACCCCGTGCCACCTCGCCGGCCGTGCCCCGAGCGCCGCCCCGTGCCACCTCGCCGCTTGCACCTCCCGCCGGCAGCGCGGGGGCTGCTCGCCGGACGCGTCGCCGAGTGCCGCCGCTGCACCGACCGGCCGTGCCCACTGCTGTGTTGTGCTCTTCGCTCGGAGAAGAGAGAGGTAGAAGAAAAAAAGAAGAGTAAAGAAAAATATTTTAGTGGGTGACAGGTGGGTCCTGCGTGCCAGTATAAACAGAAAGAAGAAAGAAAAAGGGGATATGCCAGAGACCATCCTCTGATATTCTGAAAAACTGAAAGGGGATTCCCCTTAAGCGAAAAAAAAGAAGCGAAAAAAAGAAAAGAGAAAAAAAATCCGTTGGAGTTGCTGTAAACACACCCAAAGATCCCCAAAAGCTCGTAGAATCTGACGCCGTATATTACTCCTGGCCGTGCGATCTGCAGCGTCAGATCTACTCCGTAGCCATGATCGGCGCAAGTAAAACCCCTGCATCCCCATAAATTCCGACAGCAACCACCGCATCACCGACGGCCGTACTCGCAGCTATTTACTTCTGGCAACATTGCTGAATTAATGGGATCAGAAAGATCACTCGATTCCTTTTCATTATCTTTTCTAAAGATGTCCATGACACTGCCATATGTTCATGTGATTCAGTGAATTGGTAAGATTATGAAGACCTGCGAAGTGATCTGGCAGGACTGGTGAAGTAATGGGAGCTCTCCTCAATGGATGTATGACTACGAGCTCGGTTCAACGACACCAGATTTGCAGTGATGTCTGCCAGGAGATCAAATGAGATTTGTGTCTAATGCAGCTTAACTGCGTAAAAGTGCAGCAGCGCAAACAGCGCATCTCATTTACGAACCTGATGCCACACCACATTACCACGGATGATCCAACAGGAAGGTGAGGGGAGGGGACACAAGAATCCGGGGGGCAGGATCACGCAGGGCCGTGCGGGAACGTGATCGGCGACGCAGGCTGGGGCGCTTATTTAACGCCGGCGCCGGGATCTGCATTGAAACTGCACTGACGGGACGGTCGGGTGCTATGAATGAACTTCACGGCCCGTTGGGAACGGAGGTTTCCTGCGTTAATGTTTGAGCTTAGCTTGTACTCCTCTCGTCCCTAAATATAAGTATTTTTTAATTTCTGTGCGTAACGTTTGACCGTTTATCTTATTTAAAAAATTTACAAAAATATAAAAATTATTATGATATATTTAAAATATATACGATGATAAAACATGTCATAACAAAATAAACAATATTTTCATATTTTTTTAAATAAGACGAACGGTGAAACGTGAACGGAAAAAGTCAACGAATACTTATATTTAGAGACAGATGGAGTAGTATATAGAAACCATGAATATTAAGGAGAGTATTTTAAAGCACCAGCGGTTTCTGCATCATGTTCAAACAAATGTGCAGTACAGGAAGGATTGGTTCCTCCTCTTTCTTTCGAAAACAGTGGATTGTAGTGTTTCAGTTGTCCCAGAACAGGATGAGCATTGCCTCTGCCAGTGCCATGTATAAAGCTCAGCTACAGACTAGGACGGCAGGACCGGTCCTGTACGTATAGTCGTATAGTAACAGCTTCTGCTGTGTGGACACGAAGCTAAGCTACAAGGGTAAAAGTTAAGGCCTTGTTTCGAACAAAGGATTCGAAAACTAAGGAATGGAAAAACGTAGGAATGAGAGATGAAAAACTCAAAAACCACAGGATTCTAAAACATAGGAATGGAAAACTTGTGCTGTTTAGATCGCAAGAAATAAATTGCATTATCACATGTCCCTAAGAAACAAAAGTGTTCATCTTTAGGATCAAAATGTGTTTTCCAATTTATTTTGTTATTTTCAGGAATAATTTGTGTGCTTATTAATTGATCATTTGGTACATCTACTGTATGTACATACTAAGGACACGTCATCTTCTTCTACCTTCGTCCCACCTGTGAACCATTCCTCCCCCCTCTCCTATACAGAAATACCTTGGCCAAATCCTCAGTTTTTGGCCATATTCTCTACATCTGATGACTAAAATCGGCTGCCCTTCGTCTCTCTACCGTATCCGCCATTCAATTGATAGCAGCATAATTGCCTAAATCGAAAGCTACAGGATGGGGTAGATTTATCGTAGAGGTGAGTTCCGTACCGATTTTTCTAAAGGGCTCGGACCATGGTGTGAGAGAGGACGCAGGAAGCGAGCAGGAAGAGGGAGAGCCAGCGACACAGCATTCCCTTGGGTCCGAGTGGAGGTTTTATTTCCTTCGTTTTGCACATTGAGAATTTCAATTCCTCCGGAACGGAACTCACCTTTCCTCCGTTCCAAACGCGACGACGTGATTCCTTTCCTCTGGAAAGGATTCCTCCAAAATTCCTACGAAAATACTTTGTTCCAAACGGACCCTAACTGAATAAACGCTGGATTCTTTTCTGTGTCTAGTCAAGGCCAGCCGGTGGATAATGTTATGAAAAAGATGAGTAGTTAGATTAGATGAGATGTCAATCAGACACAAGGTGACGACAAGAGACCAGCAGGAGTGAACTGTGGTTTGCGAAACCTTTATCCCCTGGAAATAATAATCTCTCCTTTTCTTCATCCACCGGTAAGACAACCAATATGCTGGGAGCTTTTCCTCTTAAGTTGTACTGGAATGTGATGTCATGGATCACTTTCGGCGAAGGCCATCTTCAACTGAAAGATCTAGTCTCTTTGAAGAACATAAGCATGTTTTTAAAAAAAACCTCAAAAGTAATAAGGCGGAAAATATGTTTGAAAATACTAGTGTCCTCCGCATGCAGTATCCATCATCCATGTAGTCCAAGTCCTATATTAATTTAATTCAGTTTCTTTTAACACGCAGAAGCTCTTTCTCGTAGCATTAACAAGCACACCAAATAATTTTCTTTCAGCATTCTTCCAAACTGTTCAGTAGTTTAGACTAACTATGAGTTTGGGCTGTTACTTTCATTACATTGTTTTATCACCATTTTATTAATCAACCTATTGTATAGCTCTCGAGCGGTGGGCAATGTGTAAGGCCTAGCTAGTAGCATCGAGTAGGCATCAATGTAGTTTACTGCAAAATTTTTGTCTACATTTTATTTCATAATATTGGGCCTCCATTGTGTTGGAAATGTTGTGAAATGCAGTATTATTTATCTTATTAGTAAACCGTAGTTATAGGAAGCAACAGACAAGACAGTGTTCGATATGACGTGGGTTCATACCATGGGAGTGACGATTCCATACACGCCGATGCTAACTTTCCAATACCATCACAGCAAGTAGCTCTGGAACATCGCTATCTGCAACATGTTCGTACAAACAAATTAGAAAAAAAAATGCATCCGCCATTAATGGGACATACAACTATGGCAGCTTGGAAAGCTGAAACTAGCTTAGGCCCGCCCGTTTCTTGCTCGCCGATTCATCGACCCTGGAACGCATCCCTGTCATGGTTCATGGACATGGATCAATCATCCTAATACGCGGCATTTGCCGTGGACCGATCAAATCGGGCCACGTTCTCTTGCTTTGCTATACGGATCACATCAAGCGTAACAGTTCAGAAACAACGAGGCAGATCGCACCAGCGATTCCTAGGCACCAGAGGAGCGTAGGCGGCAGGATTTTTGGCGAGAGCCCCGCGTCCCCGCCACGCTCTCCTCCTGAGTCCTGACTCTGACGGCGCCGCCGCCTCGTGTAATCGTGGGTGTTACCCCAAGGCGGCGGCCGGCGGCGGCGATGTGTGCTCTGTGGGCTAGGAGGAGCGGGCTGGGGACTGGACCGGACGGGGGAGGGAGCGAGCAAACTTTATGGGCCGGACATCGATACCCCTTTCGTACAGGCCGACAGCCCGAGAGACAAGACATTGGCGGGCAGCCCACTTGGACAGGAATTCCTCTTTCTACTCCGCACGGGCCCGGTAGGAATGGCGAGCAGCCGAGCAGGAAGTTACAATGTCAACACATTTGACATTTCTCTGAAATACAGTACGCAGCAGCAGATGATCAAAATATTCACATGTAGTAGTTGATACTTGTACTTGAATACGCATGCAACAAAATGGACAATATACGAATGTAGCATTCGTACGGCTTTATTTCAAACTAAAACAATGGAACTATCTCCGATACATACGTCGAACATCTAGCACTGACACTGCACACCATCAGCTATTCTAGTAGTACAGCAAATCTGTGATGTTTCTGCATGAACGCATCGTTCTTCAGTCTTCGCATGGAGCTGGCGCAGCCTCCGGAGCCGCGACAGGAGCGGCGACAGGAGCCACGACCGGTGCGCCGACCGGAGCCATACCGGCCATCATCATGCGGCGGTTGCCGGCGTTCTTCTGCGCCTCGCACAGCGCCGACAGCGACATACCTTCACCGGCGGCGAGGGTGGCGTAGAGGTCGACGACGTTGGGGCACCCGCCCTGGCACGCCGGCGAGCAGAGCGCCCGTAGGCAGCGGCGGTCCTCGGCCGCGGCGCTGGCCACGGGGAGGCCCAGCGCGGTGCGGTCGACGCCGCAGGCACTCACGCAGGCGTCACCCTCGACCCACCCGGCCAGCCCCCGCGCGCCGCCCACCGCCGACGTCTGGCACCGGTGCGCCCCCTCCGGCGTGCGCTCCAGCACGCACCGCCGCCCGCCCGACGACACCGCGAACGCGCACACGTCCGGCGGCAGCTCCTCGCACGCCAGGCCACCACCTGCGCGATCGAATCGAACCACGCATTCGCCTCAATTACCAGTTACCTACCACCATATGATTCCGTGGCAACCGTAGATAAAACGAATGGAAGGACGGCCACCGGGATGCGTACCATGAGCGGACTGGACGGCGACGGCGAGGACGAGGACGACGGCGAACGCGACGGTGGTGAAAGAGGAAGCCATTGGAGACGGCGCCAACCGCTGGAGCTAGCTAGCTAGCTTTGCCAAAGAGATCAGCAAAGAGTCAGCAAACAGCGGCTAGCTGGAGAAGGGAGCACTCGCGTTTCGACTTGGCTTGTGTTGTGTTGTGTTGATGAGTTGGTGAGCGAGGAGGGGAGAGAGCTGCGCGTTTATATACCGCGCTCGCGCGCGAAACGAGTCTGTCAGACGACGCGGCACGCTGTCTAGCGATGGTCTGAACCCGCGCCACCGCCTGCCGTGACCGGCGGCCTCTCCGTCTCCTACCTAGATTTCCCAGAAGCTTGGCAAGCGTGAAAAGGACGTCTCCGTCGTCCGGTGTTTCACGGGAAAAGGACGTCTCCGTCGTCTCTGCCCGGCTCGTTACATGCGTCACGCGCTAGGCGCGGCTCAGCGGTTATTAAAACCCGGCGTGAACGAGAGGCTTTGCAATCTGCGGATTGCCGTGTCGTCGCATTCGCTTCGCCAGGTTATTTTCAGAGAAAGCCGTCTGAATCTGAAGAGACCTTGGTCCATCTATCAGGGGTTGTTTTATCTTAGCCAAGCCTTCTGAAGAATCGATGCAGCGTGGGGCCGATCATCTTCGTCTTCACATGACAGAGTGCAGCGTTTTGGTTCTGGTTGCATATTGCAACACCACGTTCTACCGATTGCTTCGACGAACGCTGCTACCAAATCAAACAACATTGAAACACGCAATGCAGCCGTGCCGGTTTAAGCTAAGACCAAATTGTACCCCGCAGGAAAAAGTTTAAGCTAAGACCATGCAGGTCAAAAGGTCGTTTCCCAAATAAATCTCTGTCAACCCGTCTTCATTTGATTTATGCTGGTTGGTGCGGTGCGCTCGTCAGTTGTAGTCCAGCAGATTTGCACAAGGAAAACAAAGGCGGAAAGGAGAATCTCAGAACACTTACCCCGATGTTTTCTTTAGTAGAAAAGGGACAACCTTTCCTTCAAACTGCAGGGATGAATGTAGAGGTAAACGTCACAATGCTCCCATCAGCTGTGTTATGGCTAAATTGTTGGCTTTATTGATAATGCTCCCATCAGCAGGGATTGAGGCAAATGAATCTCACCCTCATGCTAGAGGCTCTGAGAATTTCAATCTTCTTTCTACCCTTTTACAATGACTATATCGTGCTTTATATAATAGCCGGCCTAACAGACTCCAAACCAACTCAAACTCTAATCTTATCTCTAAAGGAAACCGACTCCAAAAATAGAAACTAACCCTGAGCCACATTAGGCATGGCCTTCTGTTGACTACGCTGGAATTTCTTGCCAAAGAAGCTATTCATAACACTTCCGCCCTCCTGGGAAAACAGCTTGTCCTCAAGCTGAAAATCTGGGTAGCGTTCCTTGAAGGACTCCAATGGTTCCCACGTAGCTTCCGCAGGACCCCGACCAACCCATTGAACAAGAATGTCCCAAGAATCTCGAGTTGGCTTTGCATGAGAGATAGTAGCTGGGACAGGTAAAGCTCGGCCATGAGCAATAACTGGAAGAGGAACAATGTCTATAGGGGGGTTGCCTTGAAATTTCTTGAGGAAAACAACATGGAAAACATCATGAATTCTGGCTTTTGGTGGCAGGAGTAAACGATAAGCCAATTTTCCAACCTTCTCCAGAACTTTATATGGCCCATAGTACCGGGGTGCCAATTTCTGATTGCCTCCAGAAGCAATGCCGACTACATGACGTTGGTGTAAGTGCAACATGGCCCACCCACCAACCTCGAACTCAACCTCCCGATGTTTCTTATCATAAGAAGCTTTTATATAGTCTTGAGCTTGGAGGAGGAGCTCCTGAATTTCTGCCAAAAATTCATCGCGTTGCTGCAATTGTTTATCTAGTGCAATGACATGAGACAAACCTGGTTCATAGGATATAAGGGTTGGAGAGTCTCGGCCAAACACAACTCTGAATGGCATAGTCTGCAGAGCTGATTGGTATGAAGTATTATAACATAACTCTGTCCATGGCAACCACCGCAACCAGGTCCTTGGTCGATCGCCAGCCAAACAATGAAGATAGACACCCAATATTCTATTGGTAACTTCATATTGCCCATCTGTTTGAGGACGAAAAGCTGAACTCAGACGTAGCTTAACTCCAGCTGACTGAAACAATTCCGTCCAAAGTGTGCTAGTGAACACCGGGTCATGATCACTGACAATGGAACAAGGCAAACCGTGCAGCTTCACCACATTGTCAAAGAAGGGCTGTGGAACAGAGAGGGCCGTATAGGGATGGCCTAATGGAATGAAATGTGCCATCTTGGAGAAATGATCAACCACCATGAGAACCACGGATTTGCCACCCACACGAGGAAAACCCTCCAAATAATCCATGGCACTGTCACTCCAAATAGTAGAAGGAGCATCAAGGGGCTGCAACAAACCAGCTGGATGCAAATGTTCTGTCTTCTCTGACAAACCTGACAGCTCTAAACATATTCCCGAACCAATTTTGCAGCAGTAGGGTTATAGAAGGATGCACGGAGATGATTCAATGTTTTCTGAGCACCCTCATGACCAACACCATGTGTTGTTGCCAAAAGTTGATGCCAAAGACTAGAAGAGAGGGCACATAAATTTGCCCCTGCTGCAAGACAAAATCATCAACAACAGTCCAGGCAACGCCGGCTGTGCCATCCTCAATTTCACGACGTTTGGCAATAATCTCCGGTAAAGTGACCGCTTCTGCTTTAAATTCCTCAAAAAGTTCAAATTCTGGCCTAGAAATGGACAGTGCATGGAAAATGGTGTCCTCGTCATGCCGTGAAAGAGCATCAGCAACACGATTTTGTTTGCCTGACCGATACTCCACTTTGAACACATACCCAAAAAGTTTGCTTACCCAAGTATGATGGGGTATAGTCGATAGACGCTGATCCAAAAGATACTTGAGACTACAATGGTCTGTCTGGATAGTAAACTCCCGATCCATAGATATGGACGCCAATGTCGAACAACTTGAACCAGACCAATGAAACCCTTTCATAAGCTGCAAGTTTCCTAAACTGTGAGGTGACAGTACGGCTAGAGAAGGAAATTGGGCTCTGATTATGATGAACAACAGCACCGAAACCAGAACCGGAAGCATCACAATCCACCAGAAATTCCTTGGTAAAATCCGGTAATTGAAGGACAGGAGCCTCCTTCTTCATGAGAGCCGTAAGGGGAGCTG
The DNA here is from genome assembly GCA_033239725.1 of Echinochloa phyllopogon. Lineage (NCBI taxonomy): Eukaryota > Viridiplantae > Streptophyta > Magnoliopsida > Poales > Poaceae > Echinochloa > Echinochloa phyllopogon. Next base: position 24,019,761 of record BTCW01000012.1, read on the forward strand.
CAATAACTCCATAAGTAGCAATAAATTTGCGATAATACCCCGTCAACCCCAAAAATCCACACAGGGCTCGCAACGTCTTGGGAACTGGCCATGCCTGCACTGCATCCACTTTGGATTGATCCATGGCAACCCCAGCTGTAGAGATAACATGCCCCAAGTAATGCACAGACTCCTCAACAAACACACACTTAGATTTCTTCAAGAACAAGCTATTATCCCGAAGAACTCGCAGTACTGCACGAACATGTTGAACATGCTCCGACTAAGTCTTGTTGTATATTAAAATGTCATCAAAGAAAACGAGAACAGAACAACGGAGGAAGGGGCAAAGAACCTCATTCATCAATGCTTGGAAGGTCGATGACTCATTTGTCAAGCCAAAAGGCATGACAAGGAACTCAAAGTGTCCATGATGAGTACGAAAAGCAGTTTGGCGATGTCGTCCGGGTGCATGCGCACCTTGTCATAACCACTCCGCAAATCCAACTTGGTGAAGAATCTGGCGCCTCGAAGTTCGTCCAGGAGTTCATCGATGATGGGTATGGGGAAAACATCGTGCACTGTCTTGGCGTTTAGTGCGCGATAGTCGACGTAGAAACGCCATGTGTCGTCCTTCTTGCACACCAGGAGTACCGGAGAAGAGAAGGCCGAGGTGCTGGCCCGAATGACACCAGCTTTGAGCATGTCTGCACATTGTCTCTCAATTTCATCCTTAAGAAGCTGTGGGTATCTGTAGGGGTGAACCACCACCGGCTCTTTTGTTGGAAGAAGATGAATACGTTGGTCGAAGTGTCGTGGTGGTGGATGGCTGACTGGTTCAGCAAAGACGTCATTGAATTCTTCCAGCAGTAGCTGCAGGAGGTTTCGGCTGGGGACCAGGGACAAACGACGCGTTGGATTGGCGCCAGGCAGGCTCTACAATTTCAGGGGCCCTAGAGCAAACTAGATATTAGGGTCCCTTAGCCTAAATATTTTTTATTTGGAAGATAAGAAAAGATAATGGTAGTGATTAATAATGTCTACTTACTTCTTTAAAAAATATTGATGTTACTTCCGTCTTTATAAAAAAACCTTTGTGTATTTTTCTTGATGCTACCGTCGTCCCAACAGGTACAATTAAAATGATCCAACATAGAATTATAAAGAAAAATAAACATTCGAGTGAGAAGTTTAAAACCCTACAAATCTAACATAATAGTCTAAATTAATTTAGTAATAATTATAGTATGAGTCTATCACATATAATTGGTAACACGCCAAACCGATTAGAGCAGAGCCACGAGCATTGGTCGGTGGGGAGCAGACGATGGTCGATGGCTAACGGGATAAGGATTGCCGATTTGTTTCGGACTTCTGGACGATACAGACTCATGACTTGCAAGACAATGATTCAATTTCAGGATGGACTTGGCGGGGGTGCGGAATAGATGGACTCGAGATGCAATTACGTGAGACTACAACGGACTAGGATGCAATAGACTCTATTGCCTACAGGGGCTCAAATGCAAAGTATACTGCACGCGGCATATTTAATTGTATGTATAGAGTCCTGGGCCCTCTAGGCCGTGGGCCCCCGGCCGTCGCCCCTGCCGCCTAGGCCTAGAGCCGGCCCTGATTGGCGCCCACGTCGAGCCACTTCGCACGGTGATCAGTGCGCCAGAAAGACATGGTCTTGAGCTCAAAATTCCAAACAATTGGCCCCAGCGTGCGCAGCGCCGCAGCCACATGCAGCCAAGGACGAGTTAATACCCCTCCAATGGAATGACTTAGATATCTACCGAGAAAAGCTCGTTCCCAATCCTGATAAGTGTTGTTGTGCACACGCCGGAGGTGGAAACACGGTCGCCGTGCGCTACACCGATCGTTATGCTTGGGCGTGGTGATGGAGTCATCCCAAGGCGAGCTGTTGTCGCGGTCGAGATCAAGAAGTGGGTCGATCCTGAGTCGACCAGCGCCGTCAGGGTGGTGTTGGCAATGGAGATGGCCAACTGAATGGTGCCTCCAGACTTCCTGCCAGTCATAGCGAGGAGGGAAATATGTGGGTCCTCCTTGTCCTCTTTGCCACCGTCTTCGTCGTCAATCTCCATGAAATATATGCCGCGGAAGGACCACTCCTTGTGATGTCCTGGAGTAAATTTCTCCGGGCACTTAAAACACTTCCCTTCAATGCATCATTGAGCCATCTCCTCTTGGGAAAGCCTGGTGAAGCGCGCGCCTTTAGGGAGGTTTTTGACTGGTGCGCCCGGTGTGGCCGAGGTTGATGTCGTCCCCGCAGCTGGCGCCAATGTATTCTGTGTTGATGTGGAAAACAGGGGACGCCTTGTGGTGCGCGATTCCGCGCACGCTGGTGCAATTGCACGGCTGGAGTCGTCATCCATTTGAAGCTGTCGTTCGTATGCCCGCACGAGGGACATGTCATCCTCAAAGGTTGCCGGCTTCTGCAACTCCACATCTATCTGCATCAGTTTGCTGAGGCCGGTGGTGAAGATTGCAATCTGTTGTGGTTCCGTCACTTTATCGCAGCGGGCGAGCAGCTTCAGGAATTTGTCCTGATAGTCCTCCACCATGCCAGTGCGGCGTAGATGCGTTAGCTGTCCGAGCGGATTGCTTCGCATTGGAAGGCCAAACCGCCTGCTGACTTCTTCCACGAACTGATCCCAGGTTGGTGTAGCACTGAGGTTCTTCTGGAAGCGGTAGTACCAATGTTCAGCGTTGCCGATCATGTAGAACGACGTTGTCCAGACCCTTTGATCGTCGGGAGTTCCCTGGGTTAGGAAGAACTGCTCTGCCATGTGCAGCCAGCCGAGCGGGTCCTTCGATCCATTGTACTCGGGAAAACGAAATTTGTGGGACGTGCGATCGCTGTTAGGGTTGGGTGATGGGGACTAGGGTTCACGATCTTCCGTCAGGCGATGGATAACTCGTTTGGGGCGATTCAAGTCAGCATCTCGAACCCTGCAATCTTAGCACAACGACTCCTCTGGTTATCAACCGTGTCACAACCTGATTGACCTCGCCAAGAAGGCTAATCCCTACCTGCAAAATGAAGAACACAAGCAAGAACTCAAAAGAAGTAGCTCTCAATATGAAGTGACACTGCAGATGTATGATTAAGATCAAATGTTGGGGTTCTACAAACCGATAATGGTGAAATTGTTCTCGACAGATTAATCTAAGCAAAACCCGCGTCTAAATGATGGCGGCTATTGAATCTAATAGTCTAGGGTCGAGCTAGGGTTGAGGGCGCGCCGGGGGGGGGGGGGGGGGGTCGTCCACAACATGGGCCGAGAGGCCCGACAGATGCAACACCTTTTCATGGTCACACAGTATGATCCATGAATCTTCTGGAGCTAGGACCAAAACCAAAAGAAGCGTCTCGTCGTCACGATTCCAAGCATCCAAGAACGCCTTATTTGGATGTCGTATGAAGGAGAAATTACAGTTGAAGCGCAGACATGTCGGCTGAAACCGAACCGAAGATGATGTCCGACATGGTGACGACTTGTAACTTGGAGACGAGTCCGGCTCGTGTATGTGCAACGTGGTGATGTCCTCATCATTGGGAATATCCAAGGAGAAATGACCCTGCTTGTCCAGGATTTGCGTTTGGATGTTGTTCAGAGAGCTCGAGAAACGCCCCTGACCTCATTGTTGACCTTGTTGCCTAGGGGTGGGCATTCGGTTTTCGGTTCGGTTCTCGGGTTTTTGATGAAATTCGGTTTTTAAAAAATAGAAACCGATCGGTTTTAAAAAAATATAGAAATCGAGCATTTCGGTTATTTCGGTTCGGTTTCGGTTATAACTGAATTAACCAAAATTTATGAGTGCAGTCTAAGACAACCAAAAAAGTATGGAAGTTTTAAGTAAATTTGGACAACACTTACTCTTTTTAGATAATAATAATTGACAAGGAAGTAATAGCAATATATTAGCACAAATACATAGCACTTCAAATATGACACACCGCACGTAAACCTAACCTATAGTCTTAAAAATGCATTTTTTCATGTAATTTGGTTATTTCGGTTAATTCGGTTAACCGACAGTGAAAACCGAATTTTCTTCGGTTATTTCGGTTCCATACTTATTAGAACCGAATAGAGAACCGATTTTTTCGGTTTCGGTTATTTCGGTTTCGGTTTCGATTATTTCGGTTCGGTTCTCAGTTTTCGGTTATTTATGCCCACCCTATGTTGCCTATTTCACCCATCTTGGATATCATCTTCGGTGATGTACTTGGTGTCGCCGTCGCCCATTACAGCGGAAAGCGGTTTGGCGACGCGCAGGGGGGGGGGAGTTGGGTGGTAGGCGGCAGGAAATATCAGTGCAGATTGGTTTTATTCCAGCGAGGTGCAAGAATGTCCCGTCCGATACCAGAGATGTTATGACTAAATTGTTGGCTTTATTGATAATAATATAGATTGAGGCAGATGCATCTCGCTCTCACGCTGGAGGCTCTGAGAATTCCAATCTACTTCTTTCTTCCCTTTTACAATGACTCTGCCCGGCCTAACAGACTCCAAACCAACTCAAACTCTAATCTTATCTATAAAGGAAACCGACTCCAAAAATAAAAACTAACCCTGAGCCACATTAGACATGGCCTTTTGTTGCCTAGGCTAGAACAGCTGCCAAAATATTTGCTTCGCTTATGCGAAATCATGATGTGTCTCGGTAGCTGCTCTTCTAGAGGAGTGTGCGTTTCATTTGTTTCTCTGCTCCAGCGAGTCGTTTCTGCTGAAACCGACTTGACAAATTAATCGGGATAGGCGTGCCGCATGCAGAACGAAATCTGCCATGGATCTCAGCAGGCAATGTATTCTCCAGCACCTTAAAAGGTTGCAGAAAAGATAACGCAGTTTAATAGTTGCATCATTCGATCTGGCTTTTACGTATCAGAATTCAGAAATCCACAAACACATGCACATACAAAACACACACACAAGAGGTAAAGAATTCAGCATTTTGGTTCTCGTTACATTGCAACGCAATGTTTTCCAGATCGACTCGACGAACGCAGCTACCAAATCAAACAACATTGTAACACAAAAGTGACGCGGCAAATTAATCGGGATAGTTTTGCAGATTGAATTCTGCCATGGATCTCAGCAAGTAATGTATTCTTCAGCACCTTAAAAGGTTGCAGAAAAGATAAAGCAGTTTAATAGTTGCATAATGGATCCTGGCTCCAACTATCAGAAATCCACAAATAAATACAAACAAACCCCCATAAAAGGAAAGAAAAAGTATGAGAGGATCTCTCAGACAATTTTCTACTATGATTTCTTCAGCGTGCAGTTCAAAGTGCAAGGATGATCAAATATGGTTGTGACATTAACGATGCTCTCAGGACAATAAACAGAAGAACTAAAAAGAATCAAATCTCCAACACAAATAACAGATACAGATGATTAAAAAGAAATAAAGTTAGACCACAACTAGGGATTCTATCTCCCTAGAGGCATCAGCGATGAGCGCGGTCACACGGGAGCTAGCAGTATCTATATCTACGATCTAGGACGATCGCACGTCGCCGCGGTGGTCAAGATTGAATACCGCGGCCGCCGCCAAACTGGAAGAGAAATCTAGAAAAGAAGAGACGAGGAACAGGCAGGGGCGGCGGCTTGGTATTTGGAGTCAGCGTGCCAGTCCTAATTGTAACCGTAACGTCCTGGTGGGCCACTGGTTTAAAGGGCCACTGGGCTTGTTTTTATCAAAAATTCAATACGGGCCTTTTAGGCTTTCATCTTCTTGGGCTAAATTGTCTTTCTTCGCCACAAGTTTAATATTAGCGGCCTTTTAGGCTCTCATCTTGGGCGCAGTGCTGAGCCAATGGAAAAAGTCTATTTTACCTTCCTGGACACTAAGCCGAGTCTAGCTTTCCTCCCTAGACTCAAAAATCGGGTGAACTACCTCCCTCAACTTTTAAAATCGTTCACTTTGACTTCTTGTCGTGGTTTTAAGCAGTTTTCAAGGTGGTTTTGTCTTTTTTAATTAAAAATAAATCTTGTAAATACTTATTAAACCACAAAAAATATTCCTAAGCTTCTAAAAATTATGAGAAAAATTCTAGAGATGGATTGAGATGCAAAAAATCTAAATAAAATATTTAAAACTAGTGAAAATGACTACAAAATTTTCTAAAATTTAAATTTAATTCTAGCAAAATGGAAATATATCAAAAAACTTAAACACACGTAAAATTTTCTAAATGTATCTTGAATATTTTTCTCAAAAAATATGAAATGAAGCCGGTATGAATACATTCATCATAAATGCATTCAACCATCATAAATGTAACATATATTAATGTTGAATGCATTTATGCATTTACGATAAGTGTATTCATGTCGGCTTCATCTTATGTTTTTATTGTGGAAAGTATTCAAGACGCAATTAGATATAGATTTAAATATTTATATATATTTAATTTTTTATATATATTTTCTATTTTGCTGGAGCTAAATCTAAATTTTAGAGAATTTTATAAATTTTTCACTAGTTTAGATTTCTTGCGTCTCATTCCATCTCTAGAATTTTTCTCAGAGTTTTTAGAAGCTTAGAAATGATTTATTTTCAATTGAAAAATGTAAAACCACCTTGAAAACCGTTTAAAACCACGACTAGGAGGCAAAGTGGACGGTTTTAAAAATTGAGGAAGGTAGTTCACCCGGTTTTCGAGTCTAGGGAGGAATGCTGGTCTCGGTTTAGTGTCCGGGGAGGTAATACGGACTTTTTCCTGAGCCAATTGATCTAAAATGATCGACCCATCTAAGATTGAGTCCTCTTAAGAATCAATGCAGTATGGGTCGTTCTTCAGTCTTCACATAACACTGTAACATTTGGTTCTGGGCCTTGTTTAGTTCCCAACTTTGACATGTCAAAGTTGGCATTTTTCCATTAAGGCCGCTATAGCATTTCGTTTGTATTTGTGAATAATTGTCCAAACATTGATTAATTAAGCTCAAAATGTTCGTCTCGTAAAGTACAATAAAACTGTGTAATTAGTTTTTAATTTCATCTATATTTAGTATTCCATGTATGTGCCGACATTTTGATATGACGTAAATCTTCTTTTTACATAGTAAAATTTGGGGTAAAGTTGGGAACTAAACGAGGCCCTGTTGCATTGCAACGCCAAGTTTGACAGGTCGTTTCGACGAATGCTGCTACCAAATCAAACAACATTGAAACAATGTAAAGGGGCCGTACAAGGTTAAGCTTAAGACCAAACTATACCTCGCATGAAAAATTTTTAACCTAAGACCATGCAGGCCAAAAGGTTGTTTGGGATTCTTTCAAAAAATCGTTGTTTGGCAAATAAGCCATGTGCATGCGTTTGAAATGAACTCAGATTCATTTTGCGCTGGCTTGGTGCGGTGCATGTGCATCCTTCGGCAATTACCCATCAGATTTGCACTAAATAAAGGGGAAAATGAGCATGTCATAACACTTTCCAAAATACAAAACAAACGTTCCCAAAATACATCTGATGCCAAAATACTTGCTTGGCTTGTGGCTTGTGCCAGATCTTTTTAGTATATCTGGTTAGCTGATGATATGTTTCTGTTTTCTCAGTTTGTATCGTGGAATTCACAACCAACAAAGTCGAATTTATACAGTCGTATTTTCTATTAAACATGTCACAAATACGTTATAAAGATTTAAATTTTTTAACAACCAAAGATCCATTAATCATTGAAATATTTCCTCTGCTAGCAATATCAGGCTTTTTTAGCCTTTTTTTCAAACCCTTGTCTTCTCTTTTAGAGCCGTCACAACCATCCAACTAGGATGGTTTCCATAGCATTAAATAGGGTGACATATATGACTATTGGCTTACGTGGCGCTAACAAAAGGAAAAATAAAGACACTGGGTCTCATGCAAGACCCAGTTTCTACACGAGAACTTATGCAATGACACTACCAAGTTTGGATCGAGAGATGATAGTGTCTTCATTATATATTAAAAACAAATACAATTGGTGGAGATGAGAGATGATGAATTTATTGAAGACCCACACTAAGAAATCATGGGTTAGAGAACACAATGTCTAAAGTAGTGTCTTACTAACATGGCATAATAGACACTATCTATAGACATTTTAAGACTACCCTTATCTCTATATTGTGGCATCGTCGAATTGGTAAATAACGGCTGTGTTTCATTGAATTTCCAAAAAAACGTTTCCCAAGAGAATCTTGCATGCATGAAGTATTAAATAAAATCTATTTGTAAAATCTTTTTAGAGATGAGTGTAACTTTGCGTGATGAATCTAATGAGTCTGATTACAGTAATACAGTAACGCTATAATAACCATCATCTGAGGTAGGTCTTGTAGAATTAACACCGAGTTGTAAAGATATTTTTATAATCTGATTTTATTTAATACTCTTGATGAATGGTTAAACGCGGAGGTAAAAAATTTTCACTGCAATAAACACAGCCAAGACGGTCATAGTCATCGTCGAGTATCTCTTCTGCAGTTTTATTATTTTCTATTAAACTGCGTTCTTGAAAGATGCGACAAATTCCTCGAAAATTGTTTTACATTTTTATCGGGATCGGTGTGCAGATTGAATTCTGCCATGGATCTCAGCAGGCAATGTATTCTTCAGCACCTTAAAAAGGTTGCAGAAAGATAACGCAGTTTAATAGTTGCATCATCGATCCTGGCTTAAGCATCAGAATTCAGAAATCCAGACGCGCTCGCGCGCGCACACACAAAAAAGCAAGTTAAAAACACAAAGGAAAAAAGTATAAGAGCAATCTCAGACAAGAATCCCCAATGATTTCTTCACCGCGCAGCTCAAAGTGCAAGGATGAGTAAATATGGATGTAACATCACTGATGCTCTCGGGAAAACAAACGGAAGAAGTCGGAAAACAAAAATCGAACCCCTAGCCCAAAAAACCGAGATGGTTAAAACGAAAAAGGTAGGCCACAACTAGAGATTTCCATCACCCAGCCCGCCGCAGCGACGAGCTTGATCTGGCAGCGAGGTAACCGGGGTGCTAGAAGGACTACGACAACGATACGGTGACCAGGCTCGGGTACCGCCGCAGCGCCGCCGCCGCCGCCGCCGAACTAGGAGAGGAGGCGAGGAGCCTAGGAAAGAAGAGAGGCACAGGCTGCAGGCAGCGGCGGCTTGCTTGTATTTGGAGTCGGCGTGAGAATCCTAACCCTAACCCTAACGTTCTGGTGGGCCAGTAGTTTTAAGGACCACTGGGCTTGAGTTCACCAGAAGTTCAATATGGGCCTTTTAGGCCTTCATCTTAGGCTAGATTGCATAAACGGCAGGAACACGTACACTACTAGCTTCAAGCATCTTTCACAAACGGCTCCGCTAAAACAAAACTTACGCAATCAGCTCTAGGAGCGATTTCCTCCCATGCTACAAGATAACCTAATCTGGTGTCAGGGACATGCTTGACACAGTCCCACGTTTCATAGAGAAACCAACAGCGTAAACGTATCTACTATTAACATAGAAATGAACACACCAAAACACGTCACAAACCAACGGCACAAACGTATCTACTCGTAACATAGAAATACACATCACAAACCACGCTTAACCTTAAAACACCCATCGCCAGGAATTTTAGAATTCGAGATAGATTCAATATCTTCAGCATGGAGGGTAGCTTAAGACCAACCGAACTGTATTTCCACTTCCACAGCAACCATCCAAAACTTCGGTTGCGAACTACCTGACGGACCACAACCTCTGCGTCTAACTTATATATGCATGTCACCACTCACCATCTTTACAGAAAGCCTTCCTTACGTATCACGAGCCATCCTACCGGGTCTACGCTTAGAAGCACAAAAAAACGGCTGCATTGCCTTTCGATTAACAAGGCACCGCCATTAAGCAGCAGAGATGTCTGTAGTTTTCTGCCTGAAATAATAATGCCAGCTATCTAGATACTTGTTTCCAACTACTGCCGTGCTTCCTCTTCCTCGTCATTGTGTTCCTCTGCTTGCGATGCTAGCCTCACAATATCTTCCACGAGGATCTTTCCTTCTGTAGGCACATACAAATAGAAAAGAGGGCGCGGCACGATGAGAAAATTGGACATGTGCTACACAGCTTTGTCCTTTGAAAGGTTGCTGATGAGCAGAATGCAGGTGTCAAGTGGTGAACGGACCTTTGTCTTTTGAAAGGTTGCTGATGAGCTCTTGCACGCCTTCCTTCCCGATGGTGTCCTTGAGATAGGCCGCTGCAGCTGCAACCTCCTCAGGAGTCACCTTGCCATCATGGTCCCTGCGCATGAAGTGCAAATTAGATCTTCATGCCGATGGCATGTGTTGCCAGATATTTTTTGGTCAAAGTGAGCAAACACCAAGGTAGGCAGGCAGAACCACACATATAGGTGCAATTTAATTGAGAAAGACTGTTATGCTTGATGAAGGGCGTGTCTAGCGGATCTCATTCATGATTTAGCTATATGAAACAACATGGTGATAACGATGGCTTGGTACAAGGAATATCAATTCACAGGAAATGGATGGATAAATCACAGAAACAGGTGGCAAAGCAATGTGCCGTTCAAGGAAAGACAGAGTAACATGTGCCACAACTAAACAAAATACAAAACAATATTACAATATAACAACTTCAATAATACAGAAGGTATACCTATCAAGCAGTTGCCAGCGGTTTCCAATTTGTGCATCCACATCATCAATCTCCTTCTCCAATTCTTGAAGCATAGCATCAACCTGAATGCAGTAAAATTATATGTGATTCGAGTGAATAACCAATCCTTGAATCATTAATCAATACACTGGGAGGTTGCCTACAGAAACCCCTGCGACTTAGGTTTGTTTTAAGTGAGCAAATACAAGTAAATGGCCGTGATATTCCTATTATAAACACATTGTAAATGTGAGAGAGAATACTTAGTGAGGGTGTTTACTTATAGATACTGGAGACTGGAGAGGACAAGAAAAAACTAGGGCAAACAAGGAAAAACATCGATGAATTCACACAGATGTCAATCAAAAGAGAGGGTAAATGGTAGTTTATGTATTTTTTAGTCAGGAAAAGGTAATTTATTCTGTAACTGTTGACATCACACCAAACTAGTATGAATTAGCATAAACAACATCAAACTGGAATAAGTTAGTATAAACAGCACCAAACTGGTACAGATCAAACCTAAATCTCAGTTGATGGTTGTCCAGAATTTTTCTTTTCAAGTATGCAGATGCCAAGAGCACATGGAGAATAACTAGATAATATCATGACTGACAAAACTAGGGTTTAACTCAGGGCCGGTCCTGGGAATTCAGGGGCCCTGGGCAAAACAAAAAATCGAGGCTCTCTTCAAATATGTGTAACAACCGCGACAAATTTAGCTGATAAACACACTCGAGATGCATCCAAATAAATACTCATATCAAATAATCTTGTTCTGTTTCTCTTTTTCCTTTTCTCACCATTGGATGCTACTTTCAAGGAGAGATGGCGGTGCTACTGCTAAAGATTAAGAAACAATTAGTTTCAGTGGGTCTAATGGTTGATTTTCTAATCCTTGGATGCCTACTATAATCAAGCCCTGCAAAAATCAACCGGCCACAACTTGGTGCTAGCTGTAGGCTGTAGCTGTTAAATCACCAGGTCAATACAAATTACACCATTTGCTGATTATTATGGTTGGATCGGCGGAGTCAGGTGAAACGGCGCGGGCAGCACAACCATGCTAGTAGCAGGCGCATGGCGTACCCATATGTATACATCCCATAGTCACAGTCGCGGCACAAGCAGTCACAGACGGCGGGCGGGGGCCTCCTCCCGACCTTCCCTCGACAGAGTCCGATGGATTCTCGAGTTGGACATGCGGCGCTTGCACAGTATTACGTCAGGTTAAGATACGTACGAGGAAGGGGCCCTTTCGTTTCGGAGGCCCGGGGCAGCCGCCCCGCTCGCCCTGCCCAGGACCGGCCCTGGTTTAACTTTATGTGAGGTATTCAGCTTTGAACCGTTTTAGTTAAGTATATACCCCTTCATTAGCATTCCATTGTAATTAGCAGTTTTACGTACAAATTAAATGACTCTCATCAGAAAATGGTACGCCATAGGAATCAAGTGATGCATGTTTCCTGTATGGCATAATAAATGTCTAAAGAAATGGCCAAATCAGCCAGTGAGTTTGCTATAGTTAACAACTGGTGTCCATTTGCTATGATTGTTATCTCTAAGTACGGTTACCAAAATTCAAAAGATATAATACACCCATCAGGAAAATTTGATCAGGGTTTTTAAGATGCATTGATATTCAATACCCTTGAAACTAAAAATTAAGGGGCTGTTTGGTTCCCTTATTCCTCCTCGCCTAGCCTTGCCCGGCAAGCATTTGAGAATTTGGTTGCTAGGCAAGCTTGCCTTGGGGCTTGTGCTCGCAAAGAAATTCCTTGCTGTCACGAGAGAGCCAATTCGGCTCGCCCAGGCAGGCAAGGTTTGCTCTCGCTGGCAAAGCAAGGCAAAGATTGCCTGAGAACCAAACTGACCCTAAAGGCCATGGTAATTGTTCAGACTCATCAATAATAGGCCAAAGTTACAATAACATGATAAAATCATCAAAAAGCATTTTCACTCTTATCTCTAAACTTTTCGGATATATATTTAGTATTTTTAATGTAAAATATCCAAAACCAGTTTGTCAGCAGAGAGTAGTACCTTAAAAACAAACTACAGATATGTATTTTTTTTTACTATAGCTATAACATGCATTAAGAGGATTTCTTACCTTCTCAATCAGCGCTGATGAGACCTTTTCTTCTGCAGCAACCTCAGCATCATGGTCTGGCTCTTCCCTAGCAGCAAAATATGCTTTCTTAGCTTCTTCTTCGCCTTCAGTACCCTCTTTTTCGAGCATGGAATTATATAGCTCTATCTGCATTCAGACATCCAGACAACAAAGTCCTATTAAACATCCATGATACGCTATATATCATAAACTTGAAGCTGAATGCATCAATAATTGCTCTAATTCTACTTCACGCTATACCTCCTTGTTGACAAGGCTCAGGAACTCTTGACGCTCCTTGCTAACAGACTGCAAAGCAAAGATGAAGGTTAGATAAAGGTCAGAAAGAGAGTATTGTTCTGGAATTATGGTGAGATTACTGTCCATATGTACAGTGACTAGTAAAAGAATACAGATCGACTAGCAACATACAGACGCAGATGCAAGCACAGCCAATGCACGGCTGATATTGCAGAGCTTTTCTTTGTCATGTTCTTTTGCTTTTCTCAGTTCTTCTTCCCTAGCAGTAGCATCAGTCATTTCCTTCAACGCTAAATCTTCTTCAGCGGCCTCTGGTTCTTTCAGCTTTGCCTCCTCTTCTTTCTTTTGTTTTGCCTTTTCTTCTTTCTCTTTCTTCTTCTCTTCCTCCTGAATGTTTTTAAATACGCAGAACATCAACAACAGCACAGATTTGCAACATAATTAGATGTTTCTGTTATAAAGACAAAGGCCGTGTTTCTTTGGCCCCCCAAAAATTTTTCACCCAGGGAATCCTGCATGCATGGAGTATTAAATGAAACTATTTGCAAAACCTATTTAAGGATGAGTGTAACTTTGCGCGACGAATCTAATAAGCCTAATTAACCCATGATTTACTACAGTAATACTACAGTAACCATTCTCTAATCATACGGTCAAAGGCCTGATTAGATAGGTCTCGCGAATTAACCCGGGGGTTCTGTACGTAGTTTTGTAAACTGACTTTATTTAATATCCTTAATTAGTGGTCAAACGTGTGTGTCAAATTTTTCACACCCCAAAGAAACACAGCCAAAGAAACGCCAGTTCCTATACTGGACAATTGTCAAGCAAACTAAATTAGCAAATCCCATTCAACTATTTTTTTTCTTATGAATAAACAGACAAAAAGATAACAACACACATTAAATCTAGTGTGAGTGTTGTAGGTCGAAAGTAGAGACTACACAACAGGGAAAGCATAAAGCATGAACTGGGACACTAGGCAGGGATATCCATACAAATTATATTATAAAAACATTTTCAATGTAGTCTTAAAATTGAAAAAAGTTCCAACTTAATGGCTTGAGACACATTAATGGCTTGTTTACTTTGGATAGAGGGATTACCGGATTAGGCCCAATACCTTCAAATAAGCTTCAGTTTATTCACCAATCAGAAGCGTTTGGGGCTAATCTAATCTCTATATATCCAAATCAAACTTTGTAATTCCATCCTCTTTTATAAGGGTGCTCCTGGCCGCTCCAGCTCCTGTACTGTTCACCGGTTACTGTATCATCCTGTAGCAGTACTGTTTATCGGATCGGTTTTTCTCTCTCCCGCTACACCCAACGTCGAAACTGAGGAGTGGGGGGAGCTGGAGAAAACTCGCTCCCCCGGCTCCCGCTCCCGCTCGACACAGTACCGCTACAGTGGAGGAGCGGGAGCAGGTGGGAGTGGTACCAAACGGACCCTAAGAATATCTAACAGATGACAAGATACAACCAGGAAGTCCTAAGAGGTTCAAGCATGGGATCTAGCATTTCACATTTCAAAATTGACTATGAAGGCCTCCAGGGTGCATATAAGGTTGGGTTGTTAGAAAATACTAAGGCTATAGCTTAAATTAATTGCGATAAGTGTATTTTTTGGACTGAGTTAACCATAAATAACAAAACTCCATAGCCCCCGCCAAAATATGCAATAAGTGTGTACACATTCAGTGAAGTAGTGGCTTTATATCTACCCGAATATCAGCCACATGAAACTAAGAAAAAAATAATATTGTTTGAGTCTACAGTTCTACATTACCTTGATAAGCTCTTCCTGCATCTCAAGGAATTCCAATTTTCTTCTCCTCTCAGAAACTGAATCCTCAGACGGCAATACTGTTCCAACTGTATCCACAACTTCATCTGGTAGAGAAGATAGCGTTGCAACAACAGCTTCCTCAGGCTTCATTCTCCCAGACACAGTAAAAGCTCTGGAAGCATTGCCAAATTTAAGAATGCAAACACAGACAGTAATAACATAACAAAGTCGGAAAACATCAACCAAAACTTACCTTGAAAGTATGAGAAGTGAAGATGGCATAGCATGATTAAGTGAGAGGTCCAACCAGTCTCGAAGCTGGGTACAAAATGAGGTTTTAGTGAAATTTACTGGTACAGTTCATCATGCATTTACATAGCAGTTATATACACAAAAAATTACTATCAGTAAGTTAGACTTGTGGCTAGAACACGAACGGCAAGCAATAGAATTTCAGACGTGTCTTAATTACAGGTGCTAGTTGTAAGTTGTAACTTTCCTTCAGCAGTACATCAGACCTTGAACATGCTTTGCATATAGTTTTTTTGGAGTAAACATATCAACTATAATAAAGAGAAGAGAAGAGAAAAATAAGAAGAAAATAGGTAGTAATAGAAGTGAACATGGCACTGAGCAGCTTATAGAGGTCAGTTAGACACCATAAAATTGTATTCTCTGTTATAACAGAAATCAGGGTCTATGTGAATGATAATAAATACTTCATTCCATATTACAAGTCATTCCAATTCTAAGGCGTGATTGTGTTATGTTAGCAAGACAAATTGATCATTGCCTGAGATGGCTCGAACATCAGAAATAATTGACTCTGCATGTGTTGCTGCAATTAAATAAAGGGTAACTAATGGAGTGAGTGTTGAAAATGACTCAAAAAACAAGAGTGGCTGTAGTGCAGAACAAGAATGGATGACTCAAATAACTACTATGAATGGCCAGCACAAAGGTAAGCAAATACAAGAACAAATAAACAGGTAATTTATTTGAGACAATATAACACTAGATCATGTGCATATCATAATGCAACAAACCTGTTGGCGCATCTCTTCAGTAGACAGCAGGCCTAGGTGACCACGTTCGCGGCAGGCTTGACGAAGCTCTTCTTCAGAAAGAGATTCAACTCCCTCAGCTTGAATCATCTTATCATCATTCTTAATGCTGCAAAGATTAAGTAACATTGAAGCAGATAATTTGCACCAGCATTTTAAGAATATAAAACTATAGTGAAGCTAATGCAAACACCCAAAAAACAAACGGCAAAACAGCTAGCAACTTAAACAAATAAATAATCACAAAACTTTCTTATGTAGACAGAAAATCTAGGTGCTGAAACTAAATTGTTATTTGGCTACAAAAAGCGCACTGCATTACAGAGAGTTATAGACAAAATGAAGATGATGCCAAATGTCTACTATGTTTGCACAGCCACAGAACACTGCCCATTTGCTAAAGTCTTTAGTTGAAAAGTAATTCATGTATTTTACTATTAGCAATCCAGATAGAACCACTAGAACTTTCCATTGATAATTGTCTACTAAGCTTTCTGAAAGAACTATCAATCCTAATTTTCCACCACTGGTTGATCTACAAAACTGACCATTTATATTATATCGGCATATGCAGATAAGAATGCATTTAAGTTAATCAGCGTTGAATTAACCATCTCATTTAAATACTTACTCTCGCAGTTTTTTGCGAAGCATGAACCTCAAGTAAGGATCTGTACCAAATGGCTTGATACCCATATATTTGCACATATTTACCAAGCGTGGTCTGCAGGAAAATGCCAATCAACTGTTTAGTCGCTAATGTAATTGTGATAATGAATAACACAGATATTAAAGGAGTATCTAACCTGCTCATGTTATCCAGAGTAAGTTCATCATTGAACAGCTTCGCGAAATTCAAGATTTCATCATTAGAGACTCGTTCACCTCTCCTAACCTAATTACAATCAAGGTATATTATCCAACAAAGAATATCGAAAGCAGTTCACTATACATACAACATAATTATTCCAGTGGCAATGGAGCACATAAAGAATTTATACCTTGTTCAAAAATTCGTCCAGATCTTCAGCTGTCTGTTTTGTTTCTCCACTACGTGATGTTTGCACTTCCTTTGCCATTTCTTTTGCGGTATCTTGCAAAAATTTTGCATACTCCATCCTTGCTTTCAATTTCCTTTTTAAGGCTTCCTGTACAGGAAAAAGAAGAATACACTTGAGCCAATAAAGTTGCACTTTGATAATGTTTATGGTTTCCGTACAAATGGCACCAGAAGGGTACTGCATTCAATCGAATTAATTGAATAACGATGCACACGGTATGGTTTGTGACATAAACTTTTGGCAGTATTTTGCTTGCAGAGACACATAACTAAACAGTATAATTTCAGGTACCTACAGAAAGTCAAGCACATACCTGTTCTTTCATTTTGTCCTGGAAAGTTGACGGCAGCATGTTTGGAAACAACTTGAGGAACACCGGCAGTAAGAACTCCATGAACGGAACAATGATGAACACAGCAAATGGTACCAGCCTGAAGATATCAGCTGTTGTGCGGGTTAGCTGTTGTCTCTCTCTTCTTGAAAGGCTCTTCCCTCCAGCAAGCTTCACTAGCAATCTTGATGAGATTTTAGTATCTGCCCAGAGTAGCTTTGTCCCTAACCAGTAATGCTGCAGTGTTGAAATGAATTCATCCTTCCAATGCTTAAGCTTTGCAGCCCAATCAGCCCTTAACAAACAAACAAACAAACAAACAAAAAGTTAGTCTCATAGCTTACACTGTTACAGAAGAAACAGACTGATCAGGTTTCTTATAGCTATCATTGGGAGAAAGAAGAGTTGAGACCTGCTCATTGAAGCAACAGCTCGGAGAGCAGGACCGATACCAAGAATTCTTGCCCAGAATTTCTGCATAACTGACTGGCCAGCCTTCAGAGATTCTTGTACCTGCTTAGCCTTGGCTTTAGCTTTTGCAGTGCTTAGGCCTTCCACAGCCTGATCACATTCTTCTGGGGATGCCTCCTTTTTCTTTTTATTCTGCTTCTGGTCCTCACTCTGTTCATCATCCGTATCCATCTTAGGTTGCCCTGCAGTTGCAGTTGATGCTGTGCGGACTGACTGAAACAAAGATCTAGCTCCCAAAGGCAGCCCAAACTCATTCGTTCCTATTCCACGATGAGAAAGAGAAATCACATGAGTTGGGTGTTGCATGAACCCACTGCCAAGCCCTAGCAGATCCTTCTTGCTCAAATTCACACTGTATTGCTCCTTCTCACATTTGAAATCCCCAGAGCTTTGCTCTTGAAACTGCTGTACTGTTCTTGGCTCAACCTCCAAACCAGATCTCCCACGTTGGAAGGTAGAGAGGGGAGAAGATGAGAGGATGGGTGTGTTAACATGATCCAAGAGATACTTCCTTCTCCTAATGACTGCCCTCAAAGCCATACTTGATTGCTTCTCACTTCACAACAGGGAGGCCAGGCATGCACAAATCTGAAGATATCAAATGGTTCAGCCAATAAGTGTAAATTGACCACACAGAATGAGGTTTTTGCGAATGAGGGGGAAAAACTAACTAATCATTTCACTGGGCTCAATAGGGGCTGATTCAATTTGATCCCTTCAGTACCTCAGTAAGCACAGACCCCAAATGAAGAGTAAATCGCCACTGCAAATCCCCACGAAACCCCACCCCCGAGAAAAATCGCAAAAGTAAACTAAATTTATTGGGCTCCACAAGCGTCGTTGAATTTGATCCCTTCGCTACCACACTAAGCATAATTCATAGACCCCGGCCAAACCTCAACAATCGCGGCCGCTAAATCCAATCCCCGACTCTGAGCATATCGCAGCGCGCTGGATCAACGCTTAGCGATCCACTTCACCAAGACATACCCGATACTAAGTTCGAACAGAAAAAAAACACCAAAGCCCCCAAGAAATTTGGAGAGCGACTCTACTAGTACCAAATGGAACCCCAAAAGTTGGCACTTTTGACGGCGGGGCGTGGAAGGGGCACATAGTTAGGGAAGGGCGGAGGCATCAAATACGCGCCTGGGAAAGTCGGCGGGGTGGGGGCTCACCTGGCGAGGGACGCGACGCCGACGAACTGCTCCCGCTGGGAGGGTGGGAGTGGGGTTTAGGGTTTTGGGGGGAAGTTGGAGGTGTGGGTGTGGGGGGAAGAAGGGAAGAGGCGGAGGGAGGGATGCGGCGAGCAGGCGTGTGGAGAAAGAAAGAAAACAAATGGCTGTTCATAGCTCGGAGTCGGAGGGCGTGAAGAGGACGTGTCGCAAGTTTTCCACAGCACGTGAACAGGCCGCAGCCCTGCTTCCCCCGCAGGCCGAGCAAATTTACAGCCCAATTTCAAATGAAAGCGCCCATTCGGCCCAAGCGAGAAAAGGCTCGACTGCCACAAAATAAAACGGAAAATGGATTCACCAGACAGGTTCTTTCTTTGACACCACACACCAGTTGGGATTGCTGGGCGGGGGCAGTTGCAGATGATTAGGAATTCTAACGGGGCACGAAAAAAAACTTCGGCTGCGTATTGTTGTGAAAGTGAAACACACCGCTGTCTGTTCCTCATCATAGTTGGCCCATTTCATAAATGTAAAATTACATAACAAATCGGTACCTTTTTATATATGGTGTTTGAAAATTTATAAATGATCGATATAAATATATTTATAACACTGTAGTTTGCATATCTCACAGGTGTGATATAGCATTATTAGTAGTCAAAACTACACTAGAGAGCATTTGTGAGTTCAAAGGAAAGTTAACATGTAAGCCGGTGGTCCTTTCGTTGCGTCGATTATGTGAAAGATGAAATTAGTCTGATCTGATGATTTAGAACGAAGTACTCGATAATAGGCATATACTCAAATGATAGAAGTACAAAAATGGTTAACTAAGTCACGATGCATCAAACATTCAAACGACCTCCGTTCTCCAAAAACCATAGTAGAGCTGCCAAGCAGGATCTTCACAGTGCCCAGCCGAACCTTGTCCCCAGTTTAAATTTGTAAAGCCTAGAAGCCCTATTAACCATATGCAGCTCCCTCGTCCCAGAGTCAAATCTTGCTTCAACGCCTGTCATAACAGTAATGTGGGTCCCCTTTGGGAGGGCTCCCCTCTATAAAAATGACTCCATGTGTGGCTTCTCCGATGAAGCGGGTTTTTTTTACGGAGTTGGAGCCATTTTTAGAAACGTTGGTTAAAACAACTTATTTTGTCTTTTAAGGATGTGAAATGTCCATTGTGCCCTTAGATATTTGACTTGTTTATGCAAATGAATTTTAATTTGTCCTCAATTTACAATTTGATTTTGTATACAAAATTAAAAATATTAATGAATAAGTTTCTCAAAAAAATATTAATGAATATAGTTATAGATTAAGCCAATAATCTTTTCTCTTTTTTCTTTTTTTCCTTTTTTACTCCTTTCCTCTCTTCTCATTTTTAGAAACGTTGGTTAAAACAACTTCTTTTGTCTTTCGTATGTACATTAAGGATGTGAAATGTCCATTGTGCCCTTAGATATTTGACTTATTTATGCAAATGAATTTTAATTTGTCCTCAATTTATAATTTGATTTTGTATACAAAATTAAAAATATTAATGAATAAGTTTCTCAAAAAAATATTAATGAATATAGTTATAGATTAAGGTCCTGTTTGGCAGAGCTCCCAGAGCTGATTCTCTGGTGAATCCAGGAGGAGCTCTGCCAAACAGTTTTCCAGCGAGAAGTGATTCTCTGCTGATTCTGAGAAGTGATTCTCTGAAATGAACTAAGGGACTGTGAGTTGAAAAAAGTAGCTTCTCCTGATTCTGTGAAGTGATTCTCCATCCTGATTTTGATAGTTTATGCTAGAGAATTAAACATAATCACTTTCAGCCACAGAATCACTTCTCTCAGAGAATCAGCTCCAACAGAGAATCAGAATCAGATGGAGCTCTACCAAACAGGCCTTAAGCCAATAATCTTTTCTCTTTTTTTCTTTTTTTTCCTTTTTTACTCCTTTCCTCTCTTCTTTTCTACTTTCTTTTTTCTCCACTTATCCATTGCCTGTTCTTATCTTTTCACGCTACCCTTCCTGATCTTTCCACGTCGCACCACCATCTAGCTCCACGATGCCGCGCTGCGGTGGGATCCAGATTGAGTGACTACCTCACAACGTGACTGGCGGCTATCTATCCAACGTCCAAAGCTGATCCAATGGAAGGAAATGATTCTTTTTTTATTTCTCCAGGAATACACGGAGATGGATATTTTCAGCGTGGCCTCACGGGAAACGGAGGACTTGGCGCCGCGTCTCTCGTGTCTTTCTCCCGCGCTGCGCCGCCTTGGCGCCGCTCGGGAGGAGGTGTTCGCGCAGTGCCTGTCCGTGCAGAGGAGAGGGAAGAGCACCCGAGTGCAAAGGGAGGGGCGCCCCCGCCGCTGCTAGAGAGGAAGCTGTGGAGTAGAGGACGCGTGCAGGAGAGGAAGGATGCAGCCGCTGAGATCCCATCGGCACCGTGGAGGGAGACGGAGGGGACAAGACACCCAGAGGGCCTTCTTCGCTTCCCACAGGGCCAGGCTGCTACGATGTGTGAGAAAAATGGGCTAAATGTTATACGAGAGATGTCTTCAGTTTAGGAGTGAGAATTACACAGCTAAGTGAGAGCTTCAATAATTCACTGAAGAACTATTTAAAATCAGATTTTGACATTGTTCGGTTTTTGAAGCATTTTGAAATGACAATGCAAGAAAAAAGAGGTAAAGAAGTTGACTCTGAATATGAATCAAGGAAGAAGTTACCAAAAAGACAAATGCCACACCGATGTTGGTTCAAGCAAGCGAAGTACATACTCTTATAATTTTTGAAGCTTTCCAAAGTGAATATGAAAGATCCATGGTTGTATATGCTAGAGTCTTGGATGGAGATAACAGATATGGTATTGCTATTGAGAGGCTTCATGGTGATTTGAGTTTTGAAGAGGAGCGTATAGTGATCGATGATCCTTTGAACCAAAAATCTTTATGTAGTTGTGGAATGTTCAATAGAACAGGAATATTGTGTGGATATGCTATGAAAGTATTCGATTTGATGAAGATGTTGCCTACACGTTATATCTTGAAGAGATGGACTAGAGAAGCACGCAGTGGAAGTATACAAGATAGAGAAGGAAGAAATGTGATCGAAAATCCAAAACGGGGAGCTCAACTTAGGTACAGGTTTCCGTCTCACAAGTTTCACCTTCTAGCAGATAAAGCAGCCAAGTCTACGGAATGTTGTGTGCTATTAGAAAATGCCTTAGATTGACTTAGTACACACCTAGAGGACAAATTAAATCTATCTACTAGTAGTGCTATGAATGAATCATGTAAGGACCAAGAAAATATTGACCCAAATATGCAGCAAAAAGATGATTTGCTTAATGCTGCACAACTGAAGAAAAAAGAGGTTCCTCAATCAAAAGGTTCAAGGCGACATACAACATGGTTTGATAAGTTACACAAGAAAGGAAAGCGCAAGGCAACAAATCTGATGTTCCAACAAAAAAAGAGCAAATGTATGCCAAATGCAATATGAACATCTAAACTAATTTGTTCATTTTGCTGTAGAAACAAAAGAAAAAATGACAATGTACAACTACAAGTGGAAGTGGAGAATGGTGGCAATAGCAATGGAGAAAATTTGCAGCTTCAATAGTACAATGTCATTGCAAGTTTTACACAGTTCTTGACAGCTCCAATTTGTGTTGATGGTAATCTTCTTGACCAAGATGTGTTCTAGTATCTATAAGTTGATGGTGTTGACGTAAAATCCGCACCTTACGCCAAGCACACAGCAAGCCGAATTAGCTGGCTTCACACATGGCCCTGGCTTTTGAATCCGGAAGCGTGCCAGTCAGTTTGCCTGAAAACTAACAAAGGGATAAAAAAGTTTAGATCAAAACCTGGAACATGCCGGTTGAGACCAGGCAGTTCCATATTTGCGGCGTTGAAGCCAATCTCAAGAGACATATAGCTATGGACAAGCTATCTGTCAGCAGTTAAAACCTCATTCGGCAATCGGCAAGGTACGCAAGGAGCGCACTGCCGAATGCGTGACGTAAGCATGACGAAAGATCGGCTTTCAACCGAATGAACCTTGTAGCACATACTCATAGCCGATTAACGAGAAACAGAGCATGATAGATAAATAAAAGGGTGAAACATGATCATAAATTCGCAGTAAACAAGGAATGCATAGGCCGAAAGCAGCACCCGTCAAGCATGACAACAAAACAAGTTAATTCACCGCATGATACGACTTGTTTGAGACCACGCCACTAATCAGATTAGACCAATCCACCGCATGATACAATCTAACCGTGAAAAGCTAAAAGCATTCATTGTTTAGTTACGAACCCACAACACAGTCACGAATTTACATTGAAACAAGAATGCATAGGCCGAAAGCAGCACCCGTCAAGCATGGCAACGAACGAGCTAATCCACCGCATGATACAACTCATTTGAGGCCACACCACCAATCAGATTAGATCAATCCACCGCATGATACAATCTAATCATGAAAGGCTAAAAGCATTCATTGTCCAATGCAAACCCACGAACACACGTTCACTCATGAGAGCACTACTGAATGCGGCTATTTAGCCGAATCAGGATCCATGGCGAAGGAACAAGCCTAATCGGTAAAGATAAATCTATCAGATCGAATCGAATTCTAATCCACCGGATGATTAGCTCTAAGACGACCCAAAAACCTGCATCTACCGCATGATACCCGGTTCTGTCAAGATCTACACGATGCCGACAAGCTCGAACCCGCGACACGTAGCAACCTAGATCGGTTTTGGACTCGGCTATGAGGGGATAAGTCGTCACATCATGAAGTAGAGCCGATTCTAGCCGATCTAGATTGGGCAAAGGTGTGTTGCATGAATTAAGCACATAGTAAAAACGAAGCAACACGGGGTAACTTAATGAATCTGTTAGATCTTGCCGAAATCTAACAGAGCCGATAACTTGGTCCATTCTAGGTCTTAGCCCACCGCATGGCTCATGACCTAACAGAGGAACCTTCTTGAGACCACAACTTAAATCCACCGGATGATACTAAGCATGGTAACAAGACTACTTGCATCAAAGCTTAAATCCACCGCATGATACTAAGCATGATACAAGGTTGCCGGTACTTACGGAGGTCAACGGATTGATGACTCCTCTCGAAGAACTCGACGACTCGACTAAAGGACTCGATGTTGGCACGGGGCCGGTTTGTTGTATGATTGATTGTTCTCCCTCTTTTACAATTGCCATGGGTTTATATTTATACCCAGGTCTTGATACAACTCCTAGTCGGACACGACTACAACACTTGTATCTAAAAATAAATGACGGATCTTCGTGCCCATATTGCATTCCTTGTTCGAACCGGCCTTTTCCTTATGTTTTTCCACGTCATCGCGCCTTCCCGAATGCTACCGCTTTTGCCTGCGGAATCATGCCTCTGCCGAATGATGACGCATTCCCGACCGCAGAGTATCTCTGCCGAACGTTTCAGAGGAAACCTCTTAGCCGAATGGCGACGCGTTCCCGACCGTAGAGCATCTTTGCCGAATGCGTCAGAGAAAGCCCTTTAGCCGAATGGCGACGCGTTCCCGACCGTAGAGCATCTTTGCCGAATGCATCAGAGAAAGCCCTTTAGCCGAATGGCATCTTCCACCAAATCCGGCTCACATGTCAGCCTCTTCCTGGTGCTAATTTTTGGTGTCAACACATGCCCCTTCAATTTCGGGATAAAGGATACTTTTATTTCGGAATTGACCAGGAATCCCCAACATTTCCAGGCTGAGCCCGTTCAACATCCGTTTTCTGCTCCCAAACCCTCAGAGTGCGTTCTCAAACTCAAACCCTAGTTCGTCGAATCTTTCAAGCTCCGATCTTCAAATGGCGAACCAGGATCAAATTCTTCAAGTAAGTTTCGTTTTCTTCAATCATATTCGGCATTACTCTTTTCAAGCTGCATTTTGAATCCCCGAATCGCTCTTCTTCCGTCCTTAATAGGCTCTGACCACTGAAATCCTGACCCCTACGGAGGAGCAATCCGCATCTTTTTTCCTCGGCCCCTCAGGGAATCCAGATCCCTCCGAAATTATTGCGGCCGAGTCTCAAAGGATCCCTTTCAAAACTTCACTGTCGGGACCTCACGAATGGCAAGATTCATTCAAAAACTGGCCTCTGCCCCCAATCGCTGGCTGGAGAAACTGGTACAAAAGGATTCTTGAAGATAAGAGCCCCCAGACGCAGAATTGGGACAGTCTTCGTATTTCTCATTGCTTGGAGCTATCTCTAGCCGAAACACCAAAGAATGAGAACCTTCTGATCGCAGCTAGCCATTTCTGGTCCAATGGTGCAAATGCTTTTCTTTTCGGCCATGGCCCAATGTCCCCTACCTTAGCCGATGTCTACATGATGACCGGCCTGAATGTTACAGGAACTGTGCACCCATATGATCATAAAGGTTCCTCCAAGCAGACAGGAGTAAGAACAGGGGTTGGATACAAGAGATATATCCAGAATCATATGTCTGATGGTCCTCTGACTGATGTCGAATACAGAGCTTTCCTGAACATGTGGCTATGCAGATCAGTCTTTTGTGGCAAAGCCAATGAGCCAACCTTGAATCATATCGTGATGGCCGAAGAGCTGGCTGCTGGAAAAGTCATCCCACTTGGGAAATACCTCCTGGGAAGTGTTTACCATATGCTCAACCAAACCACCCACCTGATGCACACTAACAAGAAGATCCCCTGTGTTAATGGTCCCTGGTGGTTTGTCCAAATGTGGCTGCAATTATACATGCACCAAATCGTTGCTATTGATCTCAACAGCCGAGACTTCCCTTCAATCAATTATAAAGAAGGAGAAACCCGGAGAACCAAAGGTTGTCAAACCTATGGAGAAGCTGCCTCCACTGTACCTATCAACAAGAACATTGGTGAACTGTTTGAGCTCTTCTTCAGAGGTTTTGCCACCCCCCTTTGGTTCCCATATTCGGACAATGACAATCTTACCCTCCCTTGCGAATTCAGCTTTGAGATTGGATGCACTGATGTACAATCTATAGCAATTTTCAATGCCTTCATCCAACCCTGCATCCTGCCAGCCGAATTCTGTGGAGGGAGGCTAGTCCAAAGCACTTATGAATATTATCAGCCAAACATGATGGCTAGACAGTTGGGATGTGGCCAAGTGCCTCCCAGGCTATTCTTCCATGAATTCCTCAGGCCTAGGGAGATTGTCAAGGATTCCACAGAGACAAGAAGGATTTTTACTTATAAATGCTGTGGAACCACTTATGCACCTGATCCTTTTGTGCCAATAATATCTGCCCATCCTTCCTTCACTCTCTGGTGGCAAGAATTCCATGACCATATCTTCAACATGCCAATCCATCCCTTCTGTCTTGAATTAATGCCTGATTATCAGCCAACTGTAGAGGTAATATGCTTATTCCTTCATCTGTCTTAATAACATTAACCCCAATCGATTCTGACTCTATTATTTTGCAGGACATAACACCTGCCCCTCTTGCCAGGGTAATTTTATACAAAACTGCAGGTCCAATCTCTGCTTTGGGGCACCAATCTCCTACCTTGGCTCAGTTGATGGCTAGACAAGCTTCTTCAGATCCAATACTCACTAGACCATCATCTGTCAAGAGGAAAACCCTCCTTATAGCTGCTCCCTCAGTTGTAAAGAAGAAAAGAACAAGTAGCAAAACCAAGGTTAGAGTCTTTTTTCTTTGACTATAATGCTTTTGGTACTTTGCTCAGCTTTATTTCTTTTAATTTCAGGCCAGAGAACAGCAGCCAGCAATCAGTACAAGTCCTGCCGATGTTTCAATGATTGGTAAAATTTCTCACTATTTCGTCTTTAAAGTTCTTCCCCATCGGCATTGATTCCTTTTCAGTTTCAGAGCAAATCTCAATAGATCCAATCTTGGAGAGTCCTCCTTCTCATCAAGAACTAGCCTCAACTTCACCTGATGTCCCTCGACTAGAAGCCTCTTCTCCACCAACAGATCTTCCAAGCTCTCCTCAGCATGACATACAAGAATCTTTGCCTGAGCTCGAGCTGCCCTCTCTTTCCATCCAAGAGACCAGGAATGAGGTAGAGATAATTACTCAGTCTTCCAGTTCTTTATTCAATGAATCATCAATAATTCGGCATAATCTTCTTTCAGGAGAAAACCACTTCTTCACCCAGCTATTCATTTGCTGTGGATGATCTAGTTGCCGAACAAGGAGAAGAAACCTCTTCTGGTCAAACTTTATCAGAGGAAAACCAAGCAAAACTGAAGGATATCCTTTCTTTTCTGTATAAGGACACTCGGGAACAAGTTACCAATGCTGATCTTTTAAGAGATTTGCTTGAATCATTTGACCAAGATCTTCCTACCGATATCAAGACTTCTTTAGATCCAATTTCCAGATTGGATGATCATTTTATCGCAGTGAAGCAAGCTCTGAAGAATCAATCGGCTCAACCAGCCTTGGAGCAAAGGAGAACTTTGGTCAAGCAATCTGTAAAAGATCTGCATACTCAAGTCCAGAATGACAAGGAATTATTAACCAAACTGGAATCTGAACTTGAAACAAAGGAGATCAGAAAAGCTGCACTTGAAGCCGAATTGAAAAATCTATCGGCCAAAATTGAAGCTGACAAGAAGAAAATAGTTGAGCTTCCCAAGCTAACAGAGAAGAGGCGAAAGGAAGCCTTAGCAGCTTTAAACGAAGACAAACAACTCAAGGCGAAGCTTGCTGCCCTGACCAGAACCCAAGAAGCTGATAAAAACTTATTAGAGAACATTAGCAATATGATATCAAATGCCAAAAATGTAATCTCAAAGTTCTTGGGTGTGTGAATTATGTCAAATAGTTTGACAGCCGAATGTTTTATTAACCCTGTAATCTTGTCATCCCTTTAACTCTGTTTTCCTTCATTGTGGATGACCCATTCGGCAAAGTTGGCCACAATAGTACTTAGACCCGAAAACGCTTCAACTATGACATAGCCGAATCCCATCCAGTCAAAGCCGAATACGACTCGATAAGAATCCCAAACGACATGAGAACCGATCGGCTGGAAAATCCTTTCCACCTTCCGAACTCTTCGGAATACGTGCCACGATCTTTGGCCACGATTTCCTCTGCGGGTTCTATAAATAAACACCCAGGCAACCCACAGTTTCTTCACCAAGTTCTTCGTCTTCCAAGTTCTTGCCGACTCAAGTCATTCTTTTCCCCTTCCCCAGTAACTCCGAGGAACTTCCAATGGCTGATAACAACAGGAGGCGCCCGGCCGCCGATGAGGCCGAAGGAAGCCGCGCCGGCGCTCGCCGCAGGTGATTGGCTGCTTGCTTCTCTCCGTTCTTCTCGAGATTTCCTCCCTCTTTCTTGACGAATCTCTTTGTCTTTTCAGGGTAATCCAATGGATTGCCGGCGCTGGTGCGCCAGTCGCAGCTCCAGCCGCTGCTCCTGCGGCATCTTCGAGTTCGTCCAATCGATCTCTCGAATCAGACGACTACCGCTACACGGACGGCGATGCTCGCCGATTCAAGGCGGAGCGCGACGACTCTCGTCGCGAACTGGAGGCTATCTCCAAGCAAGCCGGGATTGCTGATCTCGAATGGCAGCACGAGCGCAAGCAACTGCTCGAAGTCATTGATGGTGAGTCCTGCAATCTGCTCAATCTCAATCTTGTCCCCCAACTGATATTATTCTGCTGCCCCTTTTGTAAACTTGCAGCGCGTGATGCTGAACTCGATCAACTGAAGGCGCTGGTGGAGGAGCTGGCGAACAAGGTGAATGCTCCTGGGGAAACACCAGAAGCTCGCCTCGGCGCGGTGGCGGGCCGCATCGATGAGGTGGCTTCGCACGGCATCCGTCTGGGTACTGCCGCAGGCCTAGTCGCCATGTCGACGCACACCAACACCGACTACTCCAGGCTACCGACCGGCTTCGCTAATGGTAACCCGGAGGAGATCGACGACATCGAGGCCTCCATAGATCGCCTTGATGCTCATGGCGCCGCCATTGCCGATTCCATTCATCCTCAGTCCGTTTTGAACAAGCTATTCCATTAGTTTGTACTAGGGATTTATGGAACTTCGGCAATAAAACTTATCTTTTGTGATCTTGCATGAACATCTGATGTAATATATTTTGTGCTAAGGGCAATACATTCAGTACTGGCCATTTTCCTTTTCCGTCAACATTTGTTCTGAAGGCGATTTCTTCCCGAATATCGGCTATTCGGCAATTTGATATATCAATCATCGATCGATTTCAATACTGGGATAATACTTCTTCAAATATCTTCCATTTATAGCAGAAGCAAATTCTTCTCCCAATAATGTCTTCAAAATATATGCATTTCCAGGCACACACCTAACCACTCTGAAAGGACCTTCCCAATTTGGAGACCACTTGCCGAATGCTGCATATTTGGTTCCAATCGGCAATATCGCTTTCCAAACTAGATCACCTTCTGTAAATTGCTTAACCTTCACCTTCTTGTTGTAATACTTAGCAACTCGTATTTTATTCTTCTCAATATTCTCCAAGGCCCTGAGACGAATCATATGCAAATCTTCTAATTCGTCCATCATCAAATCCTTATTATCTTTAGAATTTAAATCCTTTTGCAATTTTATTCTTCTTGAGTCTAATTGTATCTCCCATGGCAAGATAGCATGATGCCCATACACCAACTCATAAGGAGACGTCTGTGTAGCCCCATGTGGAGCCATTCGGTAAGCCCATAAAGCCTCATTGAGTACCGAATGCCACTTTCTCGGCTTCTGATCAATCTTCTTCTGTATAATTTTAATCATAATCTTGTTAGAAGCTTCTGCCTGACCATTAGCTTGGGCATAATAAGGAGAAGAATTCAACAATTTAATACCCATACTTTCAGCAAAATCTCTGAACTCTGAAGATGTATTGAGTCCCTTGATCTGTGGTGATTGTTTGAGGAATCCCAAATCTGTAAATGATATGTTCTTTGACAAATTCAACCATATTCTCCGATGTCACCTTCTTTAATGGAATTGCCTCAACCCACTTGGTAAAATAATCGGTTGCCAAAAGCACAAACTTATGCCCCTTGCTAGATGGAGGATTTATTTGGCCAATCAAATCTATTCCCCATCCTCTGAATGGCCATGGTTTGACAATGGGATTCAAAGCCGATGCTGGAACTCTCTGAATATTTCCAAATCTCTGACAGTCTTGACATCCCTTATAATATCCAAAACAATCTTCCAACATTGTCGGCCAGTAATATCCAGTTCTTCTAATAACCCACTTCATTCGGTAGGCCGATTGATGTGCTCCACACAACCCATCATGTACTTCACTCATCAGCCTTTTTGCTTCTTCACGATTTAAGCAATGTAACAGCACTCCATCCAAGGATTTATAATACAAATTATCATCAAGAAGAACAAACTTTAAAGCTTTATACCTGAGCTTTCTAGAAACCTTTCGGGATGGATTCTCCAGATAATCGGCAATCTCTTTTCTCCAATCATCCTCTGCCAGATTATTCCCGAATGCATATACATCATTAGCAAAAACTTCTCGAAGCTCTTTATAACCTGATGCACTTTGGGCCAATCTATTTGCCTCTCCATTATCTCCCCTAGGAATGTGTTGTAGAATTACTTACCGAAAGCTCTTCAATATTTCTTTGCATTCTTCATAGTAATTCCTCAAGGTATCACTTTTGCATTCATATTCACCATTCAACTGTTTTATGACCAATTCTGAATCTCCAAAAATCTCAACCGCAATGGCCTCTGCTTCTTTCAAATATTGGAGCCCCTTGAGCAATGCCTCATACTCAGCTTGATTGTTAGTAACAGTAGACTGAATGGGAACAGCAAACTCAAATGTTTCTCCTTTGGGTGAAATTAATAAGATACCTGCTCCACCACCTTTGTTGCATGAAGATCCATCGAAGAATAACACCCAAGGAACAATGTTAAGCAAATTTATCGATGTATCATGATGTTCAGTAATGAAGTCGGCAATAATCTGTCCCTTAACAGCCTTTGCCGATTCGAACCTTAACTCAAATTCAGACAAAGCTAAAATCCATTTGCCAATCCTTCCGTTCAAAATTGGCATAGACAACATGTGTTTTATCACATCAAACTTCGAATACACAATGCATTCGGCATGTAGCAAATAGTGCCGAAATTTTGTACAGGAGTAATAAACACATAAGCAAAGCTTCTCTATAGCCGAATACCTCGTCTCTGGATCTAGTAACTTTCGGCTAAGGTATGCAACTACTCTTTCCTTCCCTTCAAATTCTTGAATGAGGGCCGATCCAATAGTTTGGGCATCGGCCGCCACGTACAACTTGAAAGGCTTGTTCAATTGTGGAGGCACCAACACTGGTGGTTTCTTCATGTACTCCTTTATTTCATCAAAAGCCTTCTGTTGTTCGTCACCCCATACAAACTTTTGATCCTTTTTTATTTTCAACAGTGAGGAAAAGGGTAACACCTTTTGTGACAAATTTGATATGAACCTTCTCACAAAATTTATCTTGCCCAGCAGTGATTGTAGCTCTCTAAGATTAGTTGGAGGAACAATTTCATCAATTGCCTTCATGCTTTTCTTACCAACTCCTATTCCTCCTTCATGTATCAAAAATCCCAGAAACTCTCCAGCCGAAACTCCAAAAGCACACTTGTTCGGGTTCATCTTAAGCCCATGTTTCCTGGTGCATTCTAGAGTTTTCCTTATGTCGGCCAAATGAGACTCATGATCCAATGACTTGATCACCACATCATCAATATATATTTCCACAATCTTGCCGATCAACTCATGAAAAATATAATTCATAGCCCTTTGATAAGTTGCACCGGCATTTTTCAATCCAAAGGTCATGACAACCCATTCAAACAACCCTATGTGTCCAGGACACCTGAAAGCTGTCTTTACTATATCTTCCAATGCCATATAAATTTGATTGTACCCTGCATTACCATCCATGAAACTGAGCACTTTGTATCCAGCAGCAGCATCAACCAATGAATCAGCAATAGGCATTGGATATCCATCCATGGGTGTAGCCTTGTTTAGGTCTCTAAAATCTATGCAAACCCTCATCTTTCCATTTTTCTTATAGACAGGAACAATATTAGAGATCCAATCCGCGTATTTACATGGCCGAATGAAATTTGCATCTAGTAATCTTTCAATCTCCTTTTTCACATCGGCCAACACTTCTTCCTTGTAGATTTTTCGGGGTGGTTGCTTGTAAGGCCTGTATCCAGGTTTGATTGGCAACCGATGCTCAACAATAGAACGGTCTAGACCGGGCATCTCCGAATAATCCCAAGCAAAGCAGTCCTTGTATTCTTTTAATAATGTCACCAACTTTTCTTTGAAAACCAAATCCAAGTTAGCACTGATAAATGTCGGCCTCGGCTTGTCACCATCTCCAACGTCCACTTCTTCTAATTTATCGGCCGACACAAATCCACGTCCTAATTTTCCATCAGTTCCATCAATTGGATTTTCCATCAAAAATTACTATGAGAGCCGACTGCTTCGATCGGCTGCTGATCACTGCTGGCTGGTGCCACAGGACCTTCTCCCCAGTCTTTGCCTGAGAAACAATCTATGCCTTGATATTCCCAGAAAGCTGGTTCCATATTTGCCACGCTTATTGAATCATCTGCTTGGACAATCTCTACCTCATCATCTATCCACTGAATAAGCTGTTGATGCATAGTAGATGGAATACAACAATTTGCATGAATCCAATCTCTTCCAAGCAGCAAGCTATATGCCCCTTTGCCCTCAATGACAAAGAAAGTCGTAAGCAGAGTCTTGGACCCAATCATCAGATCAACGTGCACGCATCCCTTGGTGTCCGAAGGATTTCCAGCAAAATCATTCAAAATTATGCTCGTTGGTGTCAAATCTCTAGGGCCCATACCAAGCTTCCTGAATGTGGTATATGGCATTACATTGACAGCAGCTCCTCCATCGACAAACATCTTGGTCAATGGTTTGCCATTGACATATCCCTTCAAGTACAGTGGCTTCATGTGCCGATTCTGGGTTGGCTTCTCAAAAACAGCTCGTTTGTTCAACATCAATTGTGCCATTAACCCAAATTGTTCGGCATCATCTATATCAGGCAATATCTCTTCCTGTACAATTTGGTTAGCTGGAGCCATGAATTCATTCGGCAGAAAACATACCATACATGTAGGAGCCGAATGACTATGTTCGTCAGGCCTGTCTTTTGGGAGCCATATTGATTTCACCTTGACCTTTGCTTGCTTCAATTCCCAATTCCTCAGGCGCTGTACTCTTCTCTTCTGGCTCTTCCTCAAACCAGGTGGACACCACTGTCCTTTCTGCCAAACATACTCACGATCTTCTTCCTCATGATCAACCCATCTGTAATCAGCATGTCTCTTTCTTGGTTGATCATCAAAACGCCGATCATTACTAGGATGCATCCTACCAATTCTTTCATGGACAGATCGGCGATTGGCAACATTTTGCCTATGTTCGACATATCCATTATTGCACTCAGGACAGTTATTCCTTGTAGGCAGCTTTAAACCTTCGTTCCAACAGTGTCTGAAGAATGCACACCCCCAATGCGCACGTTCCTGCTCTCGAGCATATTCTTCTTCTTCTTCCTCAAACTTTTCCTCTTCGCGCCTTCTTTTCTCCTCCTCGTATTCACGCCTTTGAAAACGCTCTTTTTCTTGCTGACGTTGCCATTTGTTGAGGAGAATACGTGTAGTAACTCTAGGTTTAAAGGATCCTCCCACTTCAAATCGGCCATTCGGGAACTGAAGATTTTTCTGGCGAATCTGCTCAATTGTGATCTGCCGAGTGGGATCAACTGAACCATCCTGTCTTGCCTTCTTTGAGGTTAAAACTTTCAATCTTCCCTTTTCTCCAGATGGAACAGCATTTACCATATTAACCGAGAACCCGATCATATTCTGAGGGAAAGGGTTACTGTCCAATTTCATCTTGTTGTCAAATTTCAGATGTCCTTCCTGGATAGCTTTCTGAATCTTCATCCTAAAGACTCTGCATTCATTAATGGAATGAGAATTTCTATCATGAAACCCACAGTACCTCTTATCTTTCACTCCATCGGGCCGAAGCATAGAATGCCCCTCTGGCAATTTGATTCGGCCTTCTTTCACCAGGAACTCAAACAATTTATCCGCCTTAGTTACATCAAAATCATATGTTCCCTTCACCTGTTTGATCCATCTTTGAGTCATTGTAACTGGTTCTTTACTCCACACTATCTCTGCTGCGGCTATCTCCTCGCTATCTTCATATTCATCTTCTTGATCTGCTCTTTCAAGGAATTGGTTATAGATGTCAGCTACATCATTATTTTTAGCAAATCTGGCATCTTTCTTGAAACCATATGCCTGGTTACTCATCAAGGCCAATCTGTGCGACAACTGGCCCAGATCATCAAACTCCATCCCGAATAGCTTCTCCCGAATGGCAGGCAACATGCCAGCTACAGCCATACCAGTCAGTTGATCATCAGGTATGTTCAGAGAAAAGCACATACTCTTTGTTTCCCTAAATCTCCTGAGGAACTCCGTAGGTGTTTCATTATTCCTCTGCCTTAAGCTGGTCAAATCAACCAACTTTTTCTCGGTACTGCCAATGTAGTAATGAGCATGGAATTTCTGCTCCAGGTCTTTCCAAGTACAAATCGACTGAGCAGGCAAAGAAGCAAACCATGTAAAAGCTGGACCCGTCAGTGACAAAGGAAAGTATCTGATTCTAAAAGCCTCATCTGCCGAAGCCTCTCCAAGCTGCATCAGATATCGAGCTATATGTTCCACAGTACCTGTATCGTCTTGTCCTGAGAATTTAGTAAACTCTGTAGGCACCTTGACTCTATTCGGCAATGATACCCTTTGGTACCATTCTGGGAAAGGAGACGAGTACATGTACCCCTGATTTTTAGGCTTCAGACCGAATTGATTTTGCAATACATCGGTCATTTTTTGCACCATGAGGTCAATACTGGTATCTTGATTCCCTGGTCTTCCAGCAAGCATGCTTGCAGTACCAACATATCCAGGATTCGGGAAAGCGTCGATAGCATTGTAATCCATAAACTCCGAGTATCCGTTTCCATATAAATCCCTCTGCAGTCTGTTGTTCAAGGGAGATATCTTGTAAGCAGAAGCAGGCGGATTCCCTGTGGTGCCGAATGCCATATCACCGTATGTGCGAGTTTTCGGCAATGCAGGCTGAGGATCTTGCCGAATCGGTTGTCCATTTATATCTTTAGCACCAGAACCTCCAGTTTCATCAGCATTTCCTTTACCATGTGGTTTCTGAACTGGTGCTTGAACATTGAAGTATGTCGGACCACCCGATTGCCCATGTATCTGCTCGAAGGGTTTATCCACATGCTGACCAAAAATGCTTACCATTATATGCCGAAAACTGTTCAAGAACGCAGCATTGTGATTGGTCATTGCTTCCCCCAAAGCTTTGTATAACAAGCCCGAGAATCTCTCCCTTTCTTCTTCTTCAGTAAAATCAGATTGCCCAGGAAGGAGAACTCTTGGCAGATCGGACTTGAGAAAAGGTGCACCACTCCTGTTCTTGGCGAAAGACAGTAAACATTTGTTAATGAATTGGTTGGCAGCAACCTTTACCATCTGTTGATGCTCTTCAGACAATTCTTCCAAAGTGACATCCATGATGTCGCTCAACTCAGGCATCTTGAAAACTTGTATGTGTCCCACCGGGCGTGCCAAAAAGTGTGTTGACGTAAAATCCGCACCTTACGCCAAGCACACAGCAAGCCGAATTAGCTGGCTTCACACATGGCCCTGGCTTTTGAATCCGGAAGCGTGCCAGTCAGTTTGCCTGAAAACTAACAAAGGGATAAAAAAGTTTAGATCAAAACCTGGAACATGCCGGTTGAGACCAGGCAGTTCCATATTTGCGGCGTTGAAGCCAATCTCAAGAGACATATAGCTATGGACAAGCTATCTGTCAGCAGTTAAAACCTCATTCGGCAATCGGCAAGGTACGCAAGGAGCGCACTGCCGAATGCGTGACGTAAGCATGACGAAAGATCGGCTTTCAACCGAATGAACCTTGTAGCACATACTCATAGCCGATTAACGAGAAACAGAGCATGATAGATAAATAAAAGGGTGAAACATGATCATAAATTCGCAGTAAACAAGGAATGCATAGGCCGAAAGCAGCACCCGTCAAGCATGACAACAAAACAAGTTAATTCACCGCATGATACGACTTGTTTGAGACCACGCCACTAATCAGATTAGACCAATCCACCGCATGATACAATCTAACCGTGAAAAGCTAAAAGCATTCATTGTTTAGTTACGAACCCACAACACAGTCACGAATTTACATTGAAACAAGAATGCATAGGCCGAAAGCAGCACCCGTCAAGCATGGCAACGAACGAGCTAATCCACCGCATGATACAACTCGTTTGAGGCCACACCACCAATCAGATTAGATCAATCCACCGCATGATACAATCTAATCATGAAAGGCTAAAAGCATTCATTGTCCAATGCAAACCCACGAACACACGTTCACTCATGAGAGCACTACTGAATGCGGCTATTTAGCCGAATCAGGATCCATGGCGAAGGAACAAGCCTAATCGGTAAAGATAAATCTATCAGATCGAATCGAATTCTAATCCACCGGATGATTAGCTCTAAGACGACCCAAAAACCTGCATCTACCGCATGATACCCGGTTCTGTCAAGATC
Source organism: Echinochloa phyllopogon (assembly GCA_033239725.1). Classification (NCBI taxonomy): domain Eukaryota; kingdom Viridiplantae; phylum Streptophyta; class Magnoliopsida; order Poales; family Poaceae; genus Echinochloa; species Echinochloa phyllopogon. The sequence goes on from BTCW01000012.1 coordinate 24,056,447, forward strand.
TACACGATGCCGACAAGCTCGAACCCGCGACACGTAGCAACCTAGATCGGTTTTGGACTCGGCTATGAGGGGATAAGTCGTCACATCATGAAGTAGAGCCGATTCTAGCCGATCTAGATTGGGCAAAGGTGTGTTGCATGAATTAAGCACATAGTAAAAACGAAGCAACACGGGGTAACTTAATGAATCTGTTAGATCTTGCCGAAATCTAACAGAGCCGATAACTTGGTCCATTCTAGGTCTTAGCCCACCGCATGGCTCATGACCTAACAGAGGAACCTTCTTGAGACCACAACTTAAATCCACCGGATGATACTAAGCATGGTAACAAGACTACTTGCATCAAAGCTTAAATCCACCGCATGATACTAAGCATGATACAAGGTTGCCGGTACTTACGGAGGTCAACGGATTGATGACTCCTCTCGAAGAACTCGACGACTCGACTAAAGGACTCGATGTTGGCACGGGGCCGGTTTGTTGTATGATTGATTGTTCTCCCTCTTTTACAATTGCCATGGGTTTATATTTATACCCAGGTCTTGATACAACTCCTAGTCGGACACGACTACAACACTTGTATCTAAAAATAAATGACGGATCTTCGTGCCCATATTGCATTCCTTGTTCGAACCGGCCTTTTCCTTATGTTTTTCCACGTCATCGCGCCTTCCCGAATGCTACCGCTTTTGCCTGCGGAATCATGCCTCTGCCGAATGATGACGCATTCCCGACCGCAGAGTATCTCTGCCGAACGTTTCAGAGGAAACCTCTTAGCCGAATGGCGACGCGTTCCCGACCGTAGAGCATCTTTGCCGAATGCGTCAGAGAAAGCCCTTTAGCCGAATGGCGACGCGTTCCCGACCGTAGAGCATCTTTGCCGAATGCATCAGAGAAAGCCCTTTAGCCGAATGGCATCTTCCACCAAATCCGGCTCACATGTCAGCCTCTTCCTGGTGCTAATTTTTGGTGTCAACAGATGGATAGTACTTTGGACATAGCTAACTGTTGGGGGCGATCATTAGGGGTACCCAAACCTATGGGATAATCGCCCTTGTTAAAACATCAAACCCATGTACGTACCAGGAAAAGAGAAACGGAAATTAAGGCCCACAGCGCAGCAGTGGACGAAGGCCAAGTCAAGACACCCCGCGGGATGCTTCCACGCGCGCCTCAACCTCCGCTTCGCTCGAGGGAACCGACCCCTCGAGCGAACCAGAAAACTCCGCCTCGGTCGAGGCCTGAGGATCTAGCCTTGAGCGAATCGGAAAGCTCCGCCTCGGTCGAGACCTCCATTCCGACAAACGATTAATGACGCTCATCACCACCGTACATCCAAAGTCAAAAGGTAAATCTCTCGCCATGCCGCTCTGACATCCATGACCCCCCCCCCCATTGCGTTCGCCAACTCCCATCACTATGCTGCCAGTCGAGGCTCTGTGCGGACAGACCGGCACTGTGCGAACAGAGCACGTCGCTCCGAGCTCGTGTGCTACCAACTCCGACAACCCGAAGCCCTCGATCGGGCGGAAGAGACCCTCAAGCACGAAGCAGGAGAAGGAGAAAGGACGGCGGAGGCATGGCGGGCCATCCCGAGCATTATGCGACCATCCCTGCCGCTGTGCGGACATGTCACCACTGTGCGAACAGGACCGGATCACTCCGACTCCCTGTGCTACCAACTCCCACAGTGATTTTCCAAAGAACGAGCAATGCTCATGCATGGGTGACCCTCGAGCTGGCGTACGGGCGAGCCACCACAGCACTCGGGTCATTTCAGCTCCTCGAAACCACTCCCTGGCGTCATCACCAGTACAAGAATCCCTCACAGGGACGGCAACGTTGGATAACAGTGGCCAAGGACGAAGAATCACGCCCAGCGCCACTCCTACTACTGTGCAGCAACCGTGTCTGCACAGCGACACATGCCTGTAACCCCCTCCCCTTGGCCTATAAAAGGAGAGGGCGCGCCCATGAATGGAAAGAGAGAGACGAGAGAGTTGAACACAAAAACACTCGCACACGCTCCGTAAACCACGATATTGGCACTCCGCCTCAATCATCAGTGACTTGGAGGTCTTGCCTCTTCTCCCAACCTGCTTGTATCCCCTACTACTTGCAGCCCGGTGCAGGATAATACATCGCACGCATCACCTCGCTGGAAGTACGGTCTTGCGATCGGAACCAGGATAAATCTGTGTCTTGCATTACCTTCTGCATCAACTATCAGGGGAGGGAACACAGCGCATTTCTGGTTGGTGTCGGGACCACGATTTCCAAACACCGACACTAACTACAGTATTTTGTGTCTTAACTGTATGAGTGAAAATGGCCTATAATTATAGTGGCCGTTCACTAGGTAGCACTAGTTGCTACACACTTTCATTGCTAAGACATCTTACGTGGATGATTAAAATGCCATGTACTAGTTTAAATTTAGTGTCAAATACTCCTATTTGAATCTCAATGTTTAGTGTTGTCTGATTGTCTTTAAGTATATGAATTGGGATGTTCCAATTAAATCTGAATCTTGATTCATGTTCTGCACTTGCTATTGTCTCAACATTGGATGCAAGGAGGCAAGTTACGTTATGACACTGGATCTGAGTCCGCTGCGGTGCCCCATGCCATGATGCTACTGGCCACGAGCAGCTGCTGGCCACCCTTGGCCGCTTGCCAGGCGCTGCTGCTGATCTGTCGTTTCTACCTCCAGGCAATAGCCGGACAGCCGTGTGAGCAGCTGCTGCCAAGCGAGGCCAAGCTTGCGCCTGCGCGCACTTCGGGCCACCCGACTGCGCCGACGACACCGATCATTCCACACTGTGTCACGCCACGTCTCTGCTCCAACTCCCGCTATGTGGTGGCGGATGATCTCGACGACGATGCTGCGTTGGCCATCGTGGAGAGCGCCGACGCTGGTGCCGCTGGTCCAGCCGTCGCCTTGTCGCAGATCTTCGAGGGCGACATCCTCCCCGACGCCGAAGACGAAGAGGCCGCCGCCCCCGAAGCCCCAGAAGACCCCGCTCCCTGAGTAGCTAGGAACATTTTTGTAATAATTAGATTTTTGTTTTGGAATGATATGCCTATCAAACAGTTTAATGTTTTAATTAAGCATGTGAGTTTTATTGAGTGTCATTTTCTTTATCACGCTTTCTCGCTGAATTTGCAAAGGGCTCGACGAGAAAGATTTCGTCCATAGATCAACTTTAGCGTATGGTGGCGAGGGGGATGTCGTATCTTTTCAAAGACGTAAGCAGTCACTCGACTCAGCCGGTCCTTGGCCTCAGTAGTTCTATGCCTCGAATTGCCTTTTGGCATTTACTGGAGACGAACATGATGAAAGAATTTTGAAAGAAAAAAATCTTAAAATTGGGACAATTTTAGGAGGGGGTGTCCCTCGAACTAGCCCCCGAGTGTGACTTGGCTTTTTCGAGGGTAAGCCGAGTCTCACTCATTTAAGATCTTTCTTTACTCAATAATTGAATAAGTACAAATGTACATGAATGCTTGAAAACTTAAGGGTAGAAGCGACGTAGCTGTTGAATGTTCCAAGCATTGGCGAAAACTTTACCTTTCTCGTTCGCGAGCTTGTATGTGCCTGGTTTGAGGACCTCGGCGACGATGTAGGGCCCTTCCTATGGCGGCGTGAGCTTGTGGCGTCCTCGATTATCTTGTCGTAGCCTTAGGACCGGGTCCCCCTTGTTGAGGTCTCGACGTCGAACCTTCTATGCCTGATATTTTCGGAGGGACTGTTGGTACCGTGCTGAATGTAAGAGCGCCACGTCTCGAGCCTCGTCCACTTGATCGAGTGAGTCTTCATGAGCTTGCTTGTTCTGCTCTTCTTGATAGGTTCTAAGCCTCGGGGACCCATATTCTAAGTCCGTGGGGAGGATAGCCTCGGCGCCATAGACAAGGAAAAATGGGGTGAAGCCCGTGGCTCTGCTCGGGGTCGTTCTGAGGCTCCAGATTACCGAGGGTAATTCCGATACCCATTTTCCACCGAATCTGTTCAACTTGTTGAATATTCTTGGCTTGAGGCCTTGTAAAATCATGCCGTTGGCACGTTCTACTTGGCCATTCGTCTGTGGATGCGCCACGCGGATATGGTGGTCGTCACAGAATTAGAAGAATTTTTTACCTTTAAACTGGGTGCCATTATCAGTAATTATGGAATTGGGGACCCGAACCTGTAAATTATATCCGTGTAGAACTGCACGGCTTGTTCAGATCTGATGTTGCTGATGGGTCGAGCCTTGATCCATTTTGAAAACTTGTCGATGCCCACCAGCAGATGTGTGAAGCCTCCGGGCGCTGCTCGCATTGGCTTGATGAGGTTGAAGCCCCACACAGCGAACGACCACTTGATCGGGACGGTTTGCAAGACGTGGGCCGGGAGATGGGATTTGCGTGCGTAGAATTGACACCCTTGGTAGGTGCGCACGATTTCGTTAGCATCAGCGACAGCCGTGGGCCAATAGAAGCCCTGGTGAAACGCATTGCCCACGAGGGTACGGGGCGCCGCGTGGTGGCCGCATATGCCGACGTGGATGTCTCAATGAGCTCCCTTCCCTCAGGAATGAGAATGCATCGTTGCAAAATTTCCGAGGGGCTGCACTTATACAATTCCTTGTCGATAATGACGAACGACTTGGCCCTTCTCGCGATGCGCCGAGCCTCGGTTTGATCCGAGGGTAGTTCCCCTCGGTCGATCCAAACGATATACTAATTGCCCCAATCTTGAGACAATGGGGCCTCGTCGATCTCCATAATTTCACCCTCGTCCGCCGAGGATATCTCCTGACTCGAGGCTTCGGGGTTCCTCTTTCGAGGAATCCTCGTCCATGGGCTCGATGCCCGCAGCCCCCAAGGGTTCGGCCTTTGAGGGAGCGTCAGGAGCTTTGGGAGTTGGCTTGAGGTTGATGCTCGGCTCTGCTAAGTTGCGGGCGAACACGTTCGGTGGAACAGTGATCCGACCTGACGCGATTTTGGCGAATTCATTGGCTTCCTCGTTGTATTTTCGCGCAATGTGGTTGAGCTCGAGACCATTGAATTTGTCCTCAAGCCGGTGTACCGTGTTGCAGTACGCTTGCATTTTCTCGTCGTGGCAGCTTGCCTCCTTCATAACCTGGTCGATGACCAGTTGTGAATCTCCCCGGATGTCAAGGCGTTTGACACCCAACTCTATAGCTATACGAAGCCCAGCGAGCAGAGCCTCATATTCGGCCATATTGTTGGACGCCGGAAAGTGCAAGCGTACCACATGTCTTATGTGTTCTTCGAGGGGGTGAGACGAAGAGCAGGCCCGCGCATGCACCGGTTTTCATCACCGACCCATCGAAGTACACGATCCAACATTCTGCTTGGATCTGAGGTGGGGGCAGCCGTGTATCCGTCAACTCTGCCACAAAATACGCCAAGATCTGCGATTTGATTGCCTTTCGAGGGGCATAAGTGAGGGTTTCGCCCATCAATTCCACTGACCATTTGGCTATTCTACCTGAGACATCATGGTTGTGGAGTATCTCTCCCAGGGGGAAAGATGAGACCACGGTGACAGGATGAGCCTCGAAGTAGTGGCGCAGCTTGCGCCGTGCTAGCACTACTGCGTAGAGCAGCTTCTAGATTTGTGGATATCGCGTCTTGGTTTCAGTCAACACTTTGCTGATGTAATAAATCGGCCTTTGGACAGGCAGAGTGTGTCCCTCCTCGATTCTCTCTATGACAATGACTCCGCTGACTACTTGAGTCGTTGCAGCTACGTAGAGGTAGAGGCGCTCGCCATCCTTAGCTGGCGTTAAAATTGGTGCCTGTGCGAGAGATGCTTTTAGCCCGTCGAGGGCTTTCTGGGCCTCGGGGGTCCAAGAAAAATGATTGTTCTTTTTTAGGAGTCGGTACAGGGGCAAGCCTTTCTCGCCGAGACGCGAGATGAACCGGCTTAGGGCTGCAAGGCATCCCAATACCCTTTGTACCCCCTTTAGGTCTCGAATCGGTCCCATCTGCTTGAGGGCCGAGACTTTTTCAGGGTTTGGCTCAATGCCTCGCTGAGAGACAATAAAACCCAAGAGCATGCCTCGAGGCACCCCAAAGACGCATTTCTTCGGATTTAGTTTTACCCCGTTAGCTCGGAGACAATCAAACACAATGCGCAAATCGTTTACCAGGTCGTCTGCCTTCCTGGACTTTACAACGATATCGTCAACGTATGCCTTTACGGTCCGCCCGATATGATCCCCGAAAACATGAAGCATACACCGTTGGTATGTGGCTCCGGCGTTTCGAAGACCAAACGACATCGTGACATAGCAAAAATGCCAAAAGGCGTGATAAAAGAAGTTGCGAGCTGGTCGGAAACTTTCATATTAATTTGGTGGAAACCAGAATAAGCATCAAGGAAACATAATAGCTCACATCCCGTAGTTGAATCCACAATTTGATCAATACGTGGTAAAGGAAAAGGAACTTTTGGACATGCTTTATTTAAACCAGTATAATCTATACACATCCTCCACTTCCCATTCTTTTTCTTAACTAAAACAGGATTAGCGAGCCAGTTAGGGTGAAATACCTCCTTGATGAATCCAGCCTCGAGGAGCTTGCGCAGCTCTTCACCAATGGGCCGGCGCTTTTGCTCATAGAAGCGTCGTAGGCGTTGAACCACCGGCTTGGAGTGGGGCAGGATGTCAAGGGAGTGCTCGACGACTTCCCTCGGTATGCCTGGCATATCCGAGGGGCTCCACGCGAAGATGTCGGCGTTGGCACGGAGAAAGTTGACGAGCACCACCTCCTATTTGCCGTCGAGGGTGGAACTGACCCTCACTGTCTTGTCGTTGGGGATGCTGGGGTCGAGGGGCACAGCCGTGGTGTGCTCCGCAGGCTCGAAACTGCCTGCATGCTTCGAAGTGGAGGCGATGTTCTCATTCGCCATTTTCTCCAGGTCCGCGATGAGAGCCTCGTCCTCGGCGAGCGCCTCGGTGCTCTCGACGCATTCCACGTCGCATATGTAGGCATGCTCGAACGATGGCGCCACCGTGATGACACCCTTCGGCCCCGGCATCTTCAGCTTGAGGTACGTATAGTTCGTGATGGCCATAAACTTGGCGTAGCATGGGCGGCCAAGGATGGCGTGGTAGGCACCTCGAAATCCCACCACTTCAAAGGTCAGGGTCTCCCTGCGGAAGTTGTCAGGCGTGCCGAAGCAAACTGGCAGATCGATCTGCCCAAGGGGTTGAACTCGTTTTCCCGGCGCTACGCCATGGAATGGCGCTTTGCTGGGGCGTAGCTTGTCCCTCCCGATGCCCATGAGCTCCAAAGTCGAGGCGTACATGATGTTGAGGCTACTGCCTCCATCCATGAGTACCTTGGAGAACCGGGTGTTGCCAATGATGGGATCAACGACGAGCGGGTACTACCTCGGGTTTGGGATGTAGTTAGGGTGATTCTCTTGACTGAAGGAGATGGTCTCCTCTGACCAGTCGAGGTAAGATGGTTCGGCCTTGTGTATGGAGAACACCTCTCAGCGCTTGTGCTTGCGCTGTCGAGGCGTCATGTTCGCCTTCGGCCCCCCGAAAATGTAGAAGACGTTCTCCACCTCCGGGAAGCCTTGGCCACCCCCGTCACCCGTGTCCTCCCCCCCATCTTCCTTCGAAGCGGCGCGATTGAAATATTTCTTTAGCATTCCGCATTGCTCGAGGGTGTGGGTGACGATACCCTTATGATAAGGGCAAGATTTCTTTAGCATGTCGTCGAAGACGCCGCCTCCTCGAGGGGGGCCTCGAGGAGCTTTGTGTGCAGGGTCGACCGTGAGGATTTCATCGGGATCCTCGGTCCGCTTTTGTCGGCGCGAGGCTTTCTGGGCCTTCTTGCCCTTCTTGCCTTGCTTTTGCTTCTTTGCGGAGCCCTTGGACTTGCTGCCCTCCGCAGGCATATCTTCCATCCATTTCCCCCTCCTGCCATCGAAGATGGCTCCAACCGCCTCCTCGCCAGAGGCAAAGTTGGTGACGACATCAAACAACTCATTGGCGCTGGCAGGAGGGCTTCGTCCCAAGTCATGCACCAAGTCTCGGCAGGTTGTGCCCTCGAGGAAGGCATGGATGACCTCGGAGTCACCCACGCTTGGGAGCTCAGTGCAGCGCTTGGAGAAGTGGCGGATGAAATCAAGAAGGGACTCATTGGATGTTTGACGACACCCTCGAAGGTCCCACGAATTTCCAGGGCGCACGTAAGTGCCCTGGATATTACCCACGAACGTTTTCACGAGGTCGTTCCAATCATGAATTTGGTTTGCGAGTAGGTGCTCGAGCCATGTCAGCGCAGAATCCGCCAAATGGAGCAGCAAGTTACGGATGATCATGGCGTCGTCGGTCGCGCCGCCCAGTAGACAGGCGAGGCGGTAGTCGTTGAGCCATACCTTGGGATCCATTTCCCCCAAGTACTTGGTGATGGTCGTTGGTTGCCGGAATCGTGCGGGAATCGGGGCCGCACGAATCTCCCGGCTAAACACTCGGGTTCCCGGGGGTTCCGGTGTTGGGCTCTTGTCTTCATTGCTATCGTAGCGGCCTCCACGTCAAGGGTGGAAGCCGCGGGATGTGCCATCCTGCCTTTTTTGTTGAGGAAATTTTGGGCATAATCGTCGCTGGTGTCTCCGCGCGTATCAAGGATCCACTCCTTGAGAGACTTTTCCCGATGCGTTCGTGTACCGAGGGTGCCTTCCCCTTATTTGATGACAGGGGTGGCACCACATCGTCCCTTAGCGGGTTCGTACCGATCCCTGGTGCTCCCGCATGCCTCCACCGATTTTTGGGCCGGCTCAGTTGCGTATGCGGGAGGCTGAGCTTTCGGCTTGCTGCACAGCTGCTTGCTCGATGAGGAGCTGCGCCTCGTGGCGCAGGTTTTGGCCTTCAGGCGTCAAGGGCTCCGGCATGGCCTGGATCAAGGTCGCTGCAGCAATGAGCTTTTTGCCTTGCCCTGGCCAACGCGAGTGGGTCGTCCACATCGTCATTAGCCTTGATGCGAGCTCGAGCTACGTGCCTGGCTTCCCTGGCACGCGCGACGCGCACAGGGCGGTTGTCCTCAAGCGTTGCCCGGAGCTTCTGTACTTGTTGGCGCTCTTCTTCGAGCTTGGCCTCAAGTTCGCGGACTTGGGCTAGCTGCGTTTGCGCGAGTGCAGCGTTGTCAGGTGCATGCTCGTTATTCTTGGGTCCCACTGGTTCTCCTACCCCGTCATCTTCGTCACCCTTCCCGGGAGGACGACGAAGTACTCCCTGGAGGGATCATAATCCCCCTCGCTAGAGTCGTCGGAGCATGTTAGGCAATAGTTCGCCGCAGCCTGGAATGACATAAAGGACTCACGATCGCGGTGCCCTGAGTAGTCCCGTTCGGGGACCCTGTGGCCGCTCTCGTGTGCCTCGCTGTCAGAGTCGGCGTAGTCATCGTCTGGCGAAGTTGCGATAAGGTTGCGAATTGAGAGCAGATGCTGCCCCGGCAAATCCTCATACGCCGTCATGTCCGTGCCAACTGACGAGGAGTTTATCATGGTTTTGATGTGCATCTCGCCGGGGACCTGCGGCGGGTCGGCCGTGCTATCCCCGGCAGGGCGTGACGTTGTGCCTGATGTCGCTGGCTCGATATTCTTTGTCGTTGTCGCAGGATTTGGCGTGCCGGCCTCAACCCGCTCGGGGGAGCCTGCGCGGGCCGCTCTGCGTCGTTCCGCGCGTGTTGGCGCGAACGCTTCCTGCGTGGCGGTGGTGGTGACGGGAGTGGCGCTGGTGTGCCCACACCGGCGCTCCTCGTAAGAAGCTGCATGTGGTATCCATTGCTAGTCGCCTTGAACTCGAGGCTCCCGAACCGGATTTCGAATCCGGCGGGAAGTGGGTATGAAGTCCCCATCGGAAAGGGATTGTCGCGTACGACACGGGTTGCCATCAAGGGAGATAGTGGATGATGTGGTCGATCACAGTGCTAGGCCCTACCTGGCGCGCCACTGTCGGTGTTTGAAAATCGTGGTCCCGACACCAACCAGAAATGCGCTGTGTTCCCACCCTTGATGGTTGATGCAGAAGGTAATGCAAAGACACAAGATTATCCTGGTTCCGATCACAAGACCGTACGTCCAGCAAAGAAGATGTGTGCAATGTATTATCCTGCACCGGACTGCGAGTAGTAGGGGATACAAGCAGGTTGGGAGAAGAGGCTAGGCCTCTAAGTCCCAGATGATGATGATTGAGGCAGAGTGCCAATATCGTGGAGTGTGTAAGTTGGAGTGCGTGAGTTGTCTCTTGTTTTCTGATCGATCGATTCCTCGTCCGTCCCCCTTTGCATGAGCGTGTGCCTCTCCTTTTATAGACCAAGTAGGAGGGGTTACAGGCGAGTGTCAATGTGCAGATACAGTTGTCGCACAGTCGTAGGCATGGCGCCGGGCGTGGTTCCTTGTCCTCTTGTCCTTGGCCACTGTTGCGCGGCGTTGCCGTCCCTGTGATGGGTTCTTGTACTGGTGGTGACGCCACAGAGCGGTTTTGAGGGTTTGAGCTGACCAGCGTGTCCTAGTGACTTGTTCGTACGCCAATTCGAGGATCCCCATGCCTCTCCACAGCCCTTTCAGTGGAAAATTACTGTGGGAGTTGGCAGCACAGGGAGTTGGAATGACCCGGCCCTGTTCGTACAGTGGCGGCATGTTCGCACAGCGCCGGGGATGGTCGCATAGTACTCGGGATGGCCTGCCATGCCTCTGTCGTCCTTCCTCCTTATCCTGTCACTTGCTCGAGGGTCTCTCCTGCCCGATCAAGGGCTTCGGGTGACCGGAGTTGGTAGCACAGGAGCTCGGAGTGATGTGCTATGTTCGCACAACGCCAACATGTCCGCACAGAGCCTCGGTTGGCAGCATAGTGACGGGAGTTGGCAGATGCGACGGGGGGTCGTCGCTGTCAGAGCGGCGTGGCGAGGGATTTGCCTTTTGACTTTGGATGCACGACGGCGATGAGCGTCATTAATTGTTTGTCGGGGCGGAGGTCTCGACCAAGGCGGAGCTTTTCCTATTCGTGGGTCGCTCGAGGCTCGACCCTCAAGCCTCGACCGAGATGGAGTTTTCCAATTCGCTCGAGGGGTTGCTTCCCTCGAGCGAAGCAAAGATTGAAGTGCGCGTCGAGGCCCCCAGCGAGGTGCCTCGACTGGGCCTTTGACTCTTGTTGGGCCGTGGGCCTTTATTTTCTTTCCTCTTTTCCTGGGATGTGCATGAGTTAGTGTTTAACAAGGGTGATTATCCCATAGGTTTGGGTACCCCTAATGATCGCCCCCAACAGTATGCAACATTGAACAATAGTATCTATAACATAAATAGTCATCGTTTGCAACACTAGATACACGCGCTCACAACTCAGCCACGCACGGTAGCAGTCGAAAAATTCCCAACGAAAAACATCCGGATGAAATACTTGCAACATGCATGCGAAACATATGCAACATCGCAACATCCAGATCTACTTTTGTAACATTCACATAAAATAGATGCAACATTCTTCTAAAACATCTGAAGCACGTGAAACATACGCTTGCAATATACAGCAAACTCTAGAAAAAGATGAGGAGGAGAAGGATGAGGAGGAGGAGGATGGCGAGCAGGGAGCGGCGACGCAGAGGAGATTGCCGCCGCCGGCGGCCGTGGAGGAGGGTGCGGCGATGGCGACAATGATGATGTCTGCGGCGCCTGCGGAGGAGGGCACGGCAGCGGCGACGGCGGAACGGAAACGAGGAAGGCCGGCCTCGACGCGGAGGAGGGACGGTGACGCGGAGGAGCTCGACGCGAAGGTCCGTCGATGGCGGCCGCGGAGGACCGGTGCGGCGGCGGCGAGCGCGACGCATGCGGAGGAGCGGCGCGACGCCATGCGGCGGCGGCTCATGCAGAGAAAAAAGAATGAGGACTAAAAAAAATGGAACGATGGAAGCTAGGAGAGGCACACCATGTGGACGAGAGAGAGTAGCATATGACCAAGCGCGTCCGATATTTTGTGGCCATCGGACGATCGTGGAGAAGCATTACCGTTGTTAGACAGTACGGGTTCAGATTAAGCATTGGACAGGCGCAGTTGAGCCTGTCTAAATGTAAGAGTTCAGTCTCCTAGTCTGAAGATTAATCTACAGAATGACTTCAACAGTAGCTCTGAAGAACAACCAACAATAGGTCAGTAACAGAGGCAAAGGACATCCTGGTCGTCCCTTGGATTGTCAAGGGCGCAAGGCAGAGCCTCAGGGCATAGTCGCTAATCCGTATGAATAGTTAACCAACTTGAATAATCCGAATAACTTTGAATTAATCGTCAAATCACAGGTAAATTCTCCGATGTCAAAGGCTACAAATTACCTCTGACGAAACCAATGTTCACTGTTCACCACATCTTATCGATCTCATGATGAATTATACTAAGGAAAAGAACGTTAACACATACACGCATCCAACTTGAGGTGCTGTTTGGTTCGTCGTTTTTGCTTGGGGATCCGATTGCAGCGCAACTCGATTACGTTATTTCGCGTTTGGTGTGAGCTGTTTGCAAACCGTAACCGTGGAATCAGATCCCAGCTAGTTAAAAGGCGATAACGCCCAGCCACGACGGGAAACAGATTCCGTTACCGCCGGAGGTCGCTTCTCCCGATCGGCAGATCCCCTCTCGTGGCCACATCGTTCGCGTCTGCCATGTCCCGTGGACGCGCTCGCCTCAACTAGCAAATCTTCTCCGATACTCTGATTGCTTCTTCTTCGCCAGGCTTTATCGTTTCTATTTTTTTAACGGACGGTGAAAGCTTACGCTTTCCCAATTTTTTATTAGAAGAAGAGAGTTGATCCTATTTATAAGGAAAACCGGGTCCGAAAACCATACAATTTCGGTCCGAAGACCGTACAACTAGAGAGGTAGCATACCATCTCACACAACTCCGGTCCATCGACCGCACAACTCAAAGGGGTAGAAAATTCCGAACCACTTCGGTCCGTGCAACTAAGAAAAAAAACTCGGTGGGTTGGATTGGGACATCAACACGCACCACTCTGAACAACTCGAAACAACTTTAAATGATATGCTGGGTCGGATTGGGACATCGACTCGAATCTCCACTAAAATTCGTCTCGGTCGGATTGAGTCATCGACAGGAGCCACCACCGCCAAGGACTAAAACCTCTCTTCTTCTTCTTCCAAGCTACACGTCCATGGAACAATTCAGCGGCAGTAAGCAGAAATGGATGACAACGAGATCGATTTGAGCAACAATAGATCGAATTGGGTAGGGAGAAGATCGATTGGGCAGTGGAGAAGCAAGATTCAGTAGAAAAAGGTTCAAATTGAGCAGCCACAAACTCGAATCAATAAATCCTTTAGTAAGCACACTGCCGGTCGGCGCAGGAAACCAACCAAGGCAGCAGCAGCACCAGCAGCAGCAGGGAGGGAGCATCCGGGAAGGCGAAGGCGCTAGAGAGAGGGAAGGCCAGCACGGGAATGATCTTGTACAGCACTATGAAGATCATGGAGGGAACCTTCGGAGAAGGAGCAGCCAGCAGAATAGAGGCGGCGGCAACCGGTGCTTCCTCTTTTTATTACCTGACGTGAACCAAACAATCACAGTGATATGTTACATTTTATCGTATCACAGCGTTATCAGTTACATTGACGTTTACGTTACCGCTCTCGTAAACAAACGTCACCTTAAAGTTTAAGCACGGCATCTTTGATTCATACAGCACCATCATTATCAAAGTTCACAATAAGAGAGCCACTTAGTGTGTCTTGGTAAAACGTACTAATGCACCAAAACATGCATGCAGATAAGGATGTCTGTCAATTTGCAGCAAAGGGAGCGTTTCAACTGCTGGTTAGATCCTTGATTTATGTCAACTTTAATCGGCATTCAGCAGAAAGCAACAAGTTCAGGTCTAGCTTTGTCAACACACCAGAAACGGAAGCTGGAGGGGGTGCATCCACCGGCTCCCTTGCTGTTGGCATGGCATAGCCACCGCACTCGCGTGACAGCTCGTCGGGTCGACGGCGAGATCCGGCCACAACGAACGCCCTAGACCACGCGGCGTCTGGAGACTCTCGACGAACTTGTCGATGGGGTCCAGCTCCGCGCGTGTGGCTGCTGCTGCATGTGCATGCTCTGCTCCTCTTGGACTCCGAAGAGGCACTCCCGATCCACGCCCGGCGGAGTTGTAGTTGTTTAGTTGTCAAATTTATAAGTCAAACTTGGGTCTTTTGGGTACGTGCGTCACTATAGTATTTCGTTTGTATGTGTGAAAAATTGTTTAAAAATTGATTAATTAGGCTTAAAATGTTCGTCTCGCAGAGTACAACAAAACTGTGCAATTAATTTTTGATTTCATCTACATTTAGTACTTCATGCATGTTATGACATTCTGATATGATGAGAATTTTTTTTTGCATAGTAAACTTTGGAGATGAAATTTGGTAGTAAACAGGCTACTAGGCGGTAGGCGCGCCTGTCGACGCAGTGACTCCAGTGAGGCCGGCTGCCGCTGGCCGTGCTCCCCGCACCCGAGGCCTTCTTGCTGGCGCACCTGACGGCTGCCCACTCTTTCCCCGCCGTCACGGCGAGCCCAAGGGAAAGAGACGAGGCCCTTGAAGACCATGATCCAATCTAAGCCCTGGCGTGTCCATGGCGTCCTTCCCGCGCGCGGAAACCAGCGTCGGAATGGCCGGCCGGCCACCTCAACCACGAACGACGAGTGCTCGGCTCCCAGGCCTAGCTTCATCCAGAGCCCTGACCCATCTCCCCGCCACGACATTTGATGCGATTAAGCTAGCGTGCACTGAGTACTTTGTGATCATCGTGCCTACCAGGTAGGTACTCCGTAGTCTAAATCAAAACTCGACCATTGTTATCATCGGTCACACAGGAGACTCGGGCATTATTCAGCAATCGATCGGTAATGTCAAAATTCTATGATTCATCAACACATTGCATCGATTGGCTTGGCCATTGCATCGAAAAGGGATAGTCTAGGACCAACCCTGACTCAGTTTTCAGTGCCTTGCAGACATTCTTCCTCTACACACT
The DNA here is from genome assembly GCA_033239725.1 of Echinochloa phyllopogon. Taxonomy (NCBI): domain Eukaryota; kingdom Viridiplantae; phylum Streptophyta; class Magnoliopsida; order Poales; family Poaceae; genus Echinochloa; species Echinochloa phyllopogon. Next base: position 24,071,501 of record BTCW01000012.1, read on the forward strand.
CAGAATTCATAAGATAGTGATAAAACAAGTGAATAAATATAGGAAACACTGACTTTGGAGAGGATCGGATATCAATGCAAGAAAATCTGGCCATGTGTAGTTCCAAAAAATTCTCTCTCCAAGGCCGTGTTTCTTTCCTTTCGGATTTTTTTTCAAAGAGAATCATGTATGCATGAAGTATTAAATGAAGTCCATTTGCAAAACCTTTTTAGGGATGAGTGTAACTTTGCGCGACGAATCTAACGAGCCTAATTAGTCCATGATTTACTACAGTAATGCTACAGCAACCATCCTTTAATCATGCGTCCAAATGTTTCATTAGATTTGTCTCGTGAATTAATCTGAGGTTGTGAAGATAGTTTTGTAAATTGACTTTATTTAATACCCTTAATTATTGGTCAAACGTGGTGGAAAAAAATTTCCACCCCAAAGAAACACAGCCTTCATATTCACCTATCACATCAGATCATATCAAATCTCTCTCCTCATGCATGGAGCATTAAATATAGGTAAATAAAAAAATTAATTACATAGTTTTGATGTACACGACGAGACGAATCTTTTGAGCCTAGTTAGGTCATGGTAGGACAATGTTTACCACAAACAAACGAAAAGTGCTACAGTACGCTACAGTGTCCGATGTGACTTTTCTACTAACTTTTCACCCCCTCTTTTCAGGAACTAAACGCCCCTAAAGGCAGCTTGGGAGATGGTTTGTTTGCCCAAAATTGAAGGAGGACTAGGTGTCATAAGGTTCTGCTAAAAAATTTGCACAAATTTTTTAATAGGGCTGACTTGCCTTGGGTCAATTTAGTGTGGAATTGTTATTATAACAATGGAACTCTGCCAAATGATAGGAAGGTAGGATCTTTCTGGTGGAGAGATATGCTAAAGCTCATCACAACCTTCAAAGGAATTGCTGCACCAACAGTGATGAATGGATCTTCCTGTTTATTTTGGTATGATCAATGGAATGGTATAGTACCAAGTCAAGCATATCCAAAACTATTCTCTTTTGCTACAACAAGAAATATTACAGTTTGCAAACTAAGCCAACTCTTTCATCTCCCAATGTCTGATCAAGCTTTTGAGCAATTATTGCAAGTGGCTGACAGACTAGAGAATTTGTCAGTCACAGAAGAGAATGATTTGTGGAGGTATATTTGGGGAAGTAATCTATTTTCTTCACAAAAGGCATACAAGCACCTCATGGGGCATAGGGAAGTACGTCAGGGGTTCAATGGATATGGAAATCATCTGTCCAACACAAGTATAAAGTGTTCTTTTGGCTAATGCTAAAGGATCGACTGTGTACAAGAAATTTGCTACGAAGTAAAAATATGGAATTACAGTCTTATCATTGTGTACTTTGTCTGAATCCAAATGAAGAAACCATTGAGCATCTTATTCTTCAGTGCACTTTTGCCCAAGACTGTTGGGACCTCATCTCCATTCATGTTGGAGACTTGGATCCCTATGACTCTCTAATATCCTTCAAAGCGCAGCTGAATGTTCCATTCTTCATGGAAGTGATAATCCTGATGACCTGATGCATTTGGATGGCCAGGAATGATCTGATCTTCAATAATGCCCTGCCAACGTTAGCGGCCGTAAGAGGACGATTTCAGAAAGAATTGGCCTTGGTTATATGTTTAGTTGTCCAACTTTGCCTCCAAATTTCACTATACAGAAAGAAGATTCTCATCACATTAAGATGTAGGCACATGCGGAAAGAGCAGCTCCGACCCCTAATGTCTTCATAGATAGACTTGATCTTCTAGTTTTTTATATCTTTTTTACTTCGTTCTTTGTTCCTTAACTGCAAGACCTGTATTTGTAACTTTTTTATTTAATATATTTATCCCCTGCCGTTTCCTCAGAAAAAAACCTTGAAAGTACCTTTTGCTATCCTCCTGAGGCTTTAGGTCGGTCCTTGTTTCTCAAGGATGTTTGTATGAATCCACACTCGGATATGCTTATATCTGCAAAACTCAAGAGGCTTCTTTTGCAGAAGTATACATATATCACATATTGCTAAAAAAAAATCTTTCAGGCCTGCTAAAAGAATTCTTGTGCTCTCACGAGGATTTGGGCCAGTGCTCATAAACGAGCGCGCTATGTATGCGTTCAGTTTCCTAAGAGGAAATTAGAGAATACAGGTGTACTATAGTACGGAGTAGTACATATATCACATATTGCTAAAAAAAATCTTCCAGGCCTGCTAAAAGAATTCTTGTGCTCTCACGAGGATTTGGGCCAGTGCTCATAAACGAGCGCACTATGTATGCGTTCAGTTTCCTAAGAGGAAATTAGAGAATACAGGTGTACTAGAGTACGGAGTAGTACAAAAGTGGAATGTACACAAGGTACGCAGTCGAGCAATGAAGTAAATTTTTCTTTGGCAGTGTTTCTGGGGGGGGGGGGGTTCCACCTCATTTGACCAATAATTAAGGGTATTAAATAAAGTCGGGTCTTTATTACACGATTAGAGGATTGTTACTGTACTAAATTATGGACTAATTAGGCTTGTTAGATTCGTCGCGTAAAGTTACACTCATCCCTAAAAAGTTTTACGAATAGACTTTATTTAATACTCCATGCACGTAAGATTTCCTTTAGAAAATTTTTCCCGAAAAGCAAAGAAACACAGCTCTTCCTGACGTAGTAACAGTATTTTAGGGTCTGATTAGATAGGCAGGATATTGATTGGTTGCCTCTCTTTATGTACGCGTCCAGGCTTTTTCACCTCACAACGCGCGCACGTCTTACACCGCTAGAGCTTGGCTCGTGGGAAACAGATTTTTGCCGTATATCTATAGCATTACATCATGTTGAAGTTTCATGATTTCTAAAAGCACTAAATAGATAGCAGCTTCATTTCTGGAAATTCTTCAAATAAAAGCGGTTCATAAGAAATGTTGATGGATGCAAGTTCTGCTTGACAATCTCCTCGTCAAAACACAGAGTAGCAGTCCATTTCAAACTCAAGGGATGGTAAGAGCCATCAAGGAGCTAGGGACTTCAGGCTGCCCTTGTCCAGACGTGTCTTGAAAGAAATTTGGATTTCATACTGAGCCCCAGGTATACGCAGACGTTTTAACCAGAACAACTTCTTCTGCAGCTCATGTGTTTCGGCTTTCTGTTCCACAAACTGTTTCTTGACGTGCATTGAGAACTGTTCCCTGGACTTCTTGTCAATATGAGGTGACCGCAACACAGTATATAAGGATCGTGTTTCGGGCAATCCAATCTTCTTTGTGTATGGCATAAGCCCGGAGATTTTGTTGCTTTGGCTCTTAAAAGACTTCATCACTACACGTATCTTTGCAGCCATGACTTCACAGCAAAGCACAGCTTTTGTCACTGTTTACAAATACGCTGACACCTGGAGATGGTAAAAAATATCTTTGAAATGAAACTCTGAAGCAATTTAGACAGAGCAAAACAAAAAAAATGAAACAAATTAGAAAACTGCCCCTAAATGTTGACATGGGTAAGAAATTTACAATGCTGTAGCATACATATCTACCCAAAACATGGTGCAAAAGCAAAACACAGCAGGAAAGGAAACAGGCATAGACAGAGTACTTCTAGAGTTCTAGTAAATGGGTTCGTTGCAAGGATTATAATACAGATGTTAATCTGCAGTATCATGCTCAGTCACTCAATATAAAACTAATCTCCTGGACCATTCCAACAAGGCTATTTAGTATATGATTTGGAGATAATTTATATGAAGTAATCGAGCCCACTACAAATTCTCTATTGTGATAACTGACAGAGAAAAGAAAATCAGAAAATATCCTTTTCTTTTGGTTCCAAGGCTGGTTGATTTTGTTTTTCTTTTAATTTTTTTACTAATCTTAACATGGCAACAGCACTGCTCTATCTTCCAAAGGGCTGTCTTTCCTATTATGTTCATTTACTTCCTTTGATTGAGAAAGAAATGTGATATTGTAGCTTTATTACATCACCTCTATATCGGTTGAAGCCACATACGCTGATCATTTATTTTGTTGACACTCATATATTGATCTTTGATCATAATTCATCATGAACCTTGGAACCAAAAGAAAAGGATCTTTTCTGATTTTCCTTTCTCTGTCAGTTATCTGAAATGTATGCAGCAGCCGTACAAATTACAACCTTGGTATGTTGATGCATCTATAATGCAAAAATCAAAGAGTATCACTATATCTATGTTCAATATTATTTAGCACCAGAGACTATTGTGGATTAGTGATAAACCAATACAGTGTACTGCTCTCAAGCCACATAAATTCTTCTGTAATAAAAAATTATACACTACCTATATCCCATTACCAGTAGACCATATATGATAGACTGTAAGCAAAAAATCATCTCTAATTCATCATTGACAATATCATAATATATGATAGACCATTGGTTTATCATTACCAGTAGTCTCTCAGGCCACAAAAATTCATCTGTAAGCAAAGCACTACCACGATTTTTGCACATATGTAAGCACATCATATACACTACAACCTAGCTGTTACAAATCGACTTCTCACAATTCACACACACACAGGCATGCATGGGTGAAGGCGCTAGGGTTTCATTACCTTGCACAAACGAAACCGAGATACCGCAGTGATGGATGATGGAAGCGAGGAGGGAGATCACCGAGCTTGCAGCTTGCTACGAACGGAGAGGGAGGCTCCAGTGGCGAGATGCGAGACGAGAAGGGCCTGGAGACAACCTGCTCACGGCCAAGGATGGAGGAACGGTGATGGCAGTGCTGAGAAACCGGACAGGGAGGAAGTGAGGACGGGGAGGGAGGAACCGGATAGGGAGGAAGTGAGGCCGGGGAGGGAGGGAATACCTGGAGGACGACTGGACGAGCCGACGAGGAGCGTCGCCGCCGGCCAGATCGCGCCGCTTTTTCTTTTTTTCGGGCTATTTAGATCCATACCATTATAATTTTCACAGTTTTGAAATATGTCATCGGTGTGTCACTGACAGGTGGGGCTACCTCAGTCACTGACAGTGGCATTTTTCTAATTTTTAAAAATTATAATGGTACGAGAGGAATTAATCCTTCTTTTTTTGTCATGCGAGGGAACGGGAGAGGCGGAGGGGTGGGCGTACGGGAAAAGACCGGGAGGGGTGGTGAGCGCAATGGATTCTACCCTCGACCGCAGGTTCCTAAACCAGCGGTTGATCTGAACCACATGGCGGGTCCCACCCCCACACAAAGGCCCTGTTTGGCAGAGCTCTCAGAGCTGATTCTCTGGTGAATCCAGGAGGAGCTCTGCCAAACAGTTTTTCAGAGAGAAGTGATTCTCTGCTGATTCTGTGAAGTGATTCTTTGAAATGAACTAAAGGGCTGGGAGCTGAAAAAAGTAGCTTCTCCTGATTCTGTGAAGTGATTCTCCATCCTGATTTTGAGAGTTTATGATAGAGAATCAAAGAGAATCACTTTCAGCCACAGAATCACTTCTCTCAGAGAATCAGCTCCTATAGAGAATCAGAATCAGGTGGACCTCTACCAAACAGGCCCAAAGTGTTTGGTTGGAGGTGAAAATATTTATACGTATGTTTGATCACTGATTAAGGATATTAAATAAGCCCGTTTACAAAACTACGTACAAAACTCTGGATTAATTCACGAGATATATCTAATGAGGCCTCTGACCGTATGATTAGAGGATGATTATAGTAGCATTAATGTAGTAAATTATGGGTTAATTAGACACATTAGATTCACCGTGCAAAGTTACACTCATCGTTAAAAAGGTTTTGTAAATAGACTTTATTTAATACAACATACATGCAAGATTCCCTAGGGAAAAATTTTCACCCCCACAACCAAACAATGCCCTTATCTTCTCCAGGCTTCCACACGGTCACACACATCCTTCTCTTTTCCGAGATATTTAACTTTTTATCATCATACTGGAGGGCCACTCTCCAAATAACATCCTTAAGAACGTCAATATAATTTTAGCACCCGAGCAAGACATCATCTGTCTTCTTATTGTACCTGTACTATAGTTATATAGTTTCTAGTTCTAAGGTTGTTCGCACTGGGGTTCCCTAAAAGAACCTGGCGTACGCAAATTGTATATTTTCCCTGCAGCGGGGAGCGCTAAAGCATGCGAAACCATTCCGTTCAAGTCTCCGAGCGGTAAATCCAGGGTGTATACGGAAGAAGCGCTACACGCCACGTCGGCGTGGGGCGCGCGCACAATCCAACTACCGTGACTCCCGCGAGAAGGGGAAGGAGGCGCCCCACGCCGGCCGCCGCACTCGTCGCCGGCTGCCCAACGCCTGCAGCCGCCGGAGTCTTCCCCAATCGGCCGCCCCGCCGACGCTGGAGCCCTCCCGCTCGGCCGCCCCGCCGCGCTTCCGCTCCCGCCCCGCCGCTGGACACCAGGGAAGGAGACAACCACCGCGAGCTTCTCCACACCGACGTCGGGGAGTGAGGAGGGCGGCATCGGGGGAAGAGAAAGAGTCGTGCGCCCGGAGGCCATCGCCCCGCCGTCGACGTCGTGGCCTTGCCCGCTGGCATCTCGGCGCGCCGCCCGCCCCGCCGCCAGTTGGCCGTCCGCGGCCGTGCGCCGACTGCCTGCCGCCGTGCATCGCCTCCCGTCCCCGCCGCGCTGGCCGTGAGGGAGAGGAGACGGGGCCTGTGGGGCCACGATCCCTAGGGCCGCTCATCTAAGGAATTAAACTACTCAATATGGAGAATTATGACACGACTGCTTTGGACTAGCCAGATAGGGTATAGGACGATGTAGTTAAGTAGTAGAACTACTCGTATTCATGATAGATTATCTTAATGAAACCTTCCAGGTCAGATACGACTAGTCTTTGTAATCAATTTGTAACTCTGCTCCCCGAGTATATAAGGAGGAGCAGGGACCCCCCTCAAAACAACTCAACTCACATACAATACAGTCAAACACACAGGACGTAGGGTATTACGCTACTCGCGGCCCGAACCTGTCTAAATCTTTGTGTTGTTCGTGCACTATCATTCCTAGAACTCGGCGAGACCCACTAATCTACTCCCTGGGATACCCCCAGATAGACGTGCTCGACATAAATCGTCGACACTTGGCACCCACCGTGGGGCCTCTCGCCGAAAGCTCGCCGCCAGGGATGATGGGATTCACCCTCTTCAAGATTGCCGACGTCGAAGAAGGAGCCACCTTCGTTTTCGGTGCATGGACCTTCGTCGCCGAAAGCGATGGTAGGTTCGCAAGCTACCTCGCGAACAACCCCGGCTCCTGCTCGGCGGCTACTTCCAACTCGATCTCGACTCCAATTCCGAGTTCGACCTTAACCCCAAGTTCGATCGGGATTCTCCAGGCCGAGTCCGGGTACAACTCGATCCCAGTTATGGAAAGAGCAGGGAACTCCGAGCTGGCCACGCCATCGGACAACCCCCCATATCGGCTCCCAAACGAATTCTCCAACGTAACGAATTCGCATAAACAGAGTCATACCACAAAAGTAGAGGCAAGGACGACCCGGGAGTCCCACTCAAAGCCAAGTCACCCCGACGACCTCAAGCCGGCATCAGCGCCATCGATGGACAACGACGATGGCTTCACCATCCTGCTAAGTGATGCTCCCGATAACGTCGCGCGCCTACATCATCACGCTCACTTCAACACCAAGTTCGTGTTAGAGGAACCACTCGTTCACCTCCCGTCCGGCCTAGTCGTGACCAGAACACCGGGAGGACTCGCCGTTCACTGGCCCGGAGCGATTCCGACCGACACCTCCCAGGACAACGACTCAAGACTTGCTGCCGTCATACTGGAAGAACTCCCCTTCCAAGACGGCAAGACTGCATCGCTCACCACCCCAACTGAAAGCTCGAGCGATAACTTTTCAACCACTCAGATCGTCCTCAGCGATCAAGACCCAAGCAGTCAGGTGTTCATGGCTGGCAACAAAGACCAAGGCACTCAATACGATCGCGAGTTGATCACCGACGTTTCTGAAGAGGAACGCACTGCTGACGGAGAAACAGAGGAGCAAAAGACCGCGCGACAAGCAAGGAACGCCAAGCGCAAGCAGAGGCGTCATAACGCCGCGCTACGCGCCAATGCCATGTGAAACCTTACACAGGATTTCGATATGGTCGGCGATCAGTTAGTATCCCAAAACGCGCCATTAAACATCTCCGTCGCTGCAGAACTCGTCAGGGCCATGCCGACACCCCTGCGGTCAGACAAGTGATCTCACTCCTCGACATGGCTCAGAAGGCTACGAACCAGGCGAATCCTAGCCACCACACTCCAGACACCAGACGCCCAGACGCTGAGAGACCACCCCCACATGAAGCTTCAATCGCCACCACAGGAGGACATCGACATGGCCAAGACGCTGATCGCAACCACCAGCAGGGGAGAGGACGCAGTAACAACCAAGACGCTGCAAGGCCACGAGATCGAGACCTTCGCAACGTCATTAATGACAACCGTGATGCTCGCTCTGTCATTCAGTCGAGTCAACAACGGCGCATGGAATCGGAACTCCGTCGCCGCGCAGACTACGACCGTAACTACGGGCCTCCTCCAAACCACAATTACAGAAACTGACCACGCGATCAAGAACGCCATTACAACCGTCACGAAGAACGCCGCAACGATCGCCGGGGAGAGGACCGTAACGATCGTCACCGACATCAAGAGTCCTCAAATTACAGCGATCGACCTCCCCAAAACCACAACCGTGGATGACAATACGACTCCGACCACAGCACCTCTAGCTTCCGGAGTGATCGATCACCAGGCGACAAATATGACGGCTTTCCAGCCTTTTCCAAGCGCATAAAAGAGATCCAATGGCCAAGCAAGTTCAAACCTACAGGAATTGAGAAGTTCACGGGCAAACAAGACCCTGAACAATGGCTCCGAATTTACTCTACAGCCATCCAGATGGCTGGAGGATCCAACGATATCAAAGTCAGTTACTTCCCCGTTATGTTTGATACCACGCCCCTAACATGGCTCGATGGCCTCCGTCCCGGGTCCATTGATTCCTGGGATGATCTCACCAGTAAGTTTACCACCAACTTCCAGGGAACCTGGGATCGGCCCGGAACCCGTTATGAACTGGCAGCTTGCAAACAAGGAAAAGGAGAAACCTTGCGAAAATACATCAAGAGATTCTTCGATAAAAGAGCTACAATCGTTGATATCTCTGACCGGGAAGTAATCGACTGCTTTCATGACGGTCTCTACACCCGAGAACTACACCGTGAGTTCGGCCGACTCCGCCCAGAAAACATCAGCGAGCTACGACGCATTGTCGCCGAATGGGCAGACCAAGACGATCGCGAGCGGGAGCGTTTTGATAGACATCGCGATAACAATACCAACAATCACAACAAAGACAACGGCGACCGACGTAACGATCGCCCAAACAATCGGGACTTCAATCGCGATAACAGGAAGCGCAAGTCAGACAACACAGTCGCGGCGGTCCAGCGCCCTAGTCGTAAGACTCGTTCAGCAGCAGACGTCATGAACGGTCCTTGCCCTTACTACCCCAATGGCAAGCACACAATGGCAAAGTGCTTTCACCTAAAGCAGGAATTCGACAAGCAAACACTAGATGCTCCCAAAACCGACAAGAAAAAGGAAGACAAAGATGACAAAGACCCTGGCAATAACTTCCCAAAAGTCGAGAACGTCGTAGCAGTACTATTCAGTGGGGAAACCCTGAACCGGTCAAAGCGCGCCAAGAAGCTCACTCTACGAGATGTCACACCCGGATTTACACAGAAACCCGAAATGCGGCCATATGTGTTCCCAGGAAGTCATTACACATATAGCGAACAAATATGATAACAGAATACAGTGCTCGAATAAAATAAATGGTTTTACATCAGAGTTTGACTCAAATAAATGAATAAAACAGCGGAAGTCTCATTATTAATTCTCTCTAAACGAAAACGAAGCCGATAACCCACGGGGACACCGACTGGTTGAGCACAACTAGTAGAACGGCAGATCCTCAGGAAATTCAACAGCAGCAGTACCCTCTAATCCATCTGTTACCCATCCGGGATTTTGTTGAATAGCAAGTGTAAGTAAATGTCTTACTTAGCAAGTACAACATGGATAATGAAGGCTTAAAAGAAAGGCTTGACACGGCTGTACTGCATTAGCAATTTTAGTTGTTTCATGTTAACATCATCATAATCACTACATTTACATGAATTCCAATTGTAACCCAATTAATATAGTAGAAGTGAACATTAAACGACAATAAATAACAACATCTTCTAATCATAAAGGATCCAGGCCGCTCGTGACCCTGAGCAAGGCTATCATGATAGATTTACACTCTGCAGAGGTTTCGCCCTTTACCCACCAGTCGCGTAAAAGTTCAAAGGAACTTTGCACCCAACCACGCGGAGGTGGATCAGACCTCACAAATCACACTTCCGAGGTGTGACCGCATAGGGACGCTACGAGGCTTTTCACCAGACACCCTAACGAAACAGTAGCCGTTATGGTACAACCTAGGCAGCATGACCCAAGGCACCGAGATTGACTGACGCTCATGTAGCGACACGAGGGGGTCAATGGCGTCCAAGCGCGGCAAAGAATATCAACAACAAAATAAATAGCGCAACGTGTGGAGCCCCCGCCATACGGTGGCTCCCAACACGGGACTGTGCCTCACGGGGACATAGCCGACGGATACCCTGTCCTCGGTGGATCAAACCATACTCTCACCCATGCTTCCCATAACGCCGTCGGCCCGTCGGTAACTACTGTCAAGCAAGAGCCGTACATGTTACTTGTCCAAGACCAGAGCCATTATAGTTCCAGCGGTGGCAACAGGTTCCTCGGTTGCCGCTTTAAGAACCAGTCCTTACGGAGAGACACTAGGGCCAAGCACGAAGCGTACGCCCTAGCTCCCTGATCCATGTTGCTAAAAAGCAAGTTTTACCATTAACATTGAAGTGAACCATTAAGTCAAGATTAGTAGTTAAGCAAAGGTGACAGTAGCTGCGCCTAGCAAAGTTCTACCCAAATGCAATAACCCAAGGTAATCAAGGTATAGGATAAACAAAGCTAGGTACAACCTTAAAAGGGTAACAATTTAGACACATGTGTATGCAGTAAATAATGTAAGAGGTGTGTTTAGGTAGCAAGGATTGTCTGTGCTATACTTGCCTTCCTCAAACTGCTACTGCTGCTGGTCCTGCTCCTCGTAACCCTTGAACTCAAGCGCGTACGGCTCACCGACTGGACTCACGAAACAACACACAAGCATCCACACAAGCCAGTACATGCAAACAATATTATTCTATTAGAACAGTACACCAAACAGTAAAAACAGAACAAAAGAAGGCTTAGAAACTAATCTACGCTTCGCTACGAACACATGAACGCGAAAATCACTCAAATCGAAGCTAAAACGGAGAAGTTATGGCGTTTCTACGGTTCGGGGGCTTGCTGGCAAAGTTTTAAAAGTTCCAGGGGCTTATTTGCAAAAACTCAGGGGCTAAAACATAATTTTATATTAAAACAGGAGGGTTTAATCGCAAATTAACCAAGACAGGACCTCGAGTGCTATTTTTAAAAAGGACAGGGGGTTTTCTGTAAAAATCAGGACCTAACTGTAAATACTTTTGAATAGATCTGGACCCCGGTTTAATTTTGAAATAGTGGAGGGGCTCTTTAGCAAAAGGCAGGGCTGACCCGGGGGTTGACCGGTATGAGTCGGAGTTGACTCGGCTTGGTTCAATCTGGGCCGTGGAAAACGGATCGAGCGGCTCAGATTCGATCTGGGGTTTGGGTCGTCGGCGGGGCCGCGACGAGCGGCGGCGCTGGGGTGGTCGCGGCGGCGCTTCGCCGGCGGAAGACGCGAATGCGCTACGGGGCACGGTTGGCAGCGCGGTTTGCATCTACGGGTGCGGCGTGATGCAGCGAACTCGGCAGGGGTGAACACGACGGCGGCGACGCGGCGGAGACGACGCGCGGCGGGCGACAGCGGCGGCGGACGGCGGTGCGCGGCGGCGGCACGCGACAGGGGAAAAAGAAAAGGATGGAGTGGCCGGGAAGGTTCCTCACCTTCACGCGAAGCTCCTGGAACAGTCGGCCGGGGTGGAGCGACGTCGGGGCGGCGGATCGACGATGGCACAGAGCTCGGCGGCGGCGGCTATGGCGGCGGCTGTGCGGGAAACTCGACCGGAGGCGGCTAGGGTTCGATGGGGGTCGTGGGGCAGGGCGGCGCACTTTATAGGCCGGCCGCGTGGCCCCGGGTGGACCTCGGCATGCGCGCTTGTGGCCCCGGGGTCGGACTCGGGCTCGCGGCCGAGCCGGACTCCGGCGCCGCGAAGGAGACGGAGCTGACGTGCGGGACCCGCGCGTCAGTGACAAGGCGGCGTGAGGCGGGCCGGCCTGGTGGGCCGAGCTGGGCCGCGGAGTGAGGGGAGGAGAGGAGCGCTGGTGGGCCGAGCAAACGCGCTGGGCTGCGGGAGCGGGAGAGCGAGCGGGCCAAAGGCGGGCCGAAAGCGGGGGAGAGCGGGGAGCTGGGCCGCTCGGGGAAAAGAAGAGAGGGGGAAGGGCGGGCCGAGAAGAAAGTTTGAGGGGCAAAAACGGACCAGGGCCGATACAACTTTTCTAGAGCTCCAAACAATGCGAATCAAATTCGAATTTAAAGAGAATTTAAATTCCAATCTAATTCACAAGCAACCAAAACACAATGCAGCAGCATGGATGCAACAAAAATATTTCTAACCTTGTATTTGATTTTATTTTGCCAAAAATTATTTATTTACCCTATGTTGAGCATGGGAACTTTAATAAAAAGCACATTAATTACTAAAATTTTAAATAGGCCTAATTGAGGGTGTTACAAACCTACCCCCTTAAGATGAATCTCGCCCTCGAGATTCAGATGTGGATGGGAACAACTGTGGATATACTGCCCTGAGGTCTTCTTCCTTTTCCCAAGTTGCTTCTTCCACTGAATGGCGGTTCCACTGAACCTTGCACATCCGGATCACTTTATTTCTGGTGACTCTGTCTGACTCCTCCAAAATCTTGACAGGATGCTCAGTATAGGTAAGATCTTCCTCTACATTCAGCTCATCAATCGGAATCTGTTCCTCAGGTACTCGCAAGCACTTTTTCAACTGAGACACATGGAACACATCATGTACTCCTGCCAACTGCTCAGGTAACTCTAGCTGATAAGCTACCTCACCCTTCTGTTCCAGTACCTTGAACGGCCCGATGTAGCGAGGCGCTAACTTACCTTTAACGTTGAATCTCCTTACTCCTCTCATAGGTGACACCTTGAGGTACACAAAGTCATCGACCTCAAAGTAAAGGTCTCTTCGTCTGACATCTGCATAGCTTTTCTGTCTAGACTGTGCCACTTTCAAATTTTGTCTGATCATCTGCACTTGTCGCTCTGCCTCTCTTAGTATCTCAGGTCCAAATACCTGACTTTCTCCCGTCTGATTCCAGAATAGTGGTGTCCTACACTTTCTGCCATACAGAGCCTCGAATGGTGCCATCTGCAAACTCTTCTGATAGCTGTTGTTGTACGAGAATTCCGCGTACGGTAAACTCCTGTCCCAACTGGCACCATATTGTAGAGCACATGCTCTCAACATATCCTCCAATATCTGATTTGTCCATTCTGTCTGCCCATCTGTCTGCGGATGGTAAGCTGAACTGAACTGTAGCTTAGTGTCCATAGACTCATGCAGTTGTCGCCAAAAGTGTGTTGTGAACTGGGTACCTCGATCTGACACTATTCTTTTCGGTACCCCATGCAAACACACAATCCTCTCCATATACAACTCCGCTAGTCTGGCTCCCGTGTAGGTGGTCTTTACTGGAAGGAAATGCGCCACCTTGGTCAGACGATCCACGATTACCCAGATTGAGTCAAATCCCCTCTGAGTGCGAGGTAAGCCAGTGATGAAATCCATATCGACTTCTTCCCACTTCCATTCAGGTACCTTCAGGGGTTGGAGCAAACCTGCAGGTCTCTGGTGCTCAGCTTTGACTCTCTGGCACGTGTCACACAGGGCTACGTATGTGGCCACATCTCTCTTCAATCCGTACCACCAAAATCTCTCTTTGATATCTTGGTACATCTTGGTACTACCCGGGTGTATCGAATACGCCGATTCATGGGCTTCCCTGAGAATTGCATCCCTGATCTGCACTATATCTGGTACACAGATCCTCTTCTCATACCACAATGTCCCTTGGTCATCCACTCAAAAACCAGGGGCTTTTCCTAATGCCACAAGTTCCATGATCTCCTTGATCTTCTCATCTGCGAGCTGTCCTTTTCGGATCTCTTGTTCCAAGGTCGGTTCTACTGCCATCTCGGTGACGCTGGTCACAAATCCCAGACTCATCCTCTCAAACTCTGAACTGAGTTCCTCCGGTAAGCAATGTCCCGTGATCTTATTCACGTAACTCCTTCTACTCAGAGCATCTGCCACCAGGTTGGCCTTCCCTGGATGATAATGAATCTCCAGGTCGTAGTCCTTGATCAACTCTAACCAACGACGTTGCCTCATATTCAGATCTGACTGTGTGAACACATACTTGAGACTCTTGTGGTCAGTGTAAATATCACACTTATGACCAATCAAGTAATGCCTCCAAATCTTCAAAGCATGCACCACAGCTGCTAACTCCAGATCATGTGTCGGGTAGTTCTGCTCATGTTTCCTCAACTGCCTCGATGCATAAGCTACTACTCTGCCCTCCTGCATAAGCACACATCCCAAGCCTTGACGAGATGCATCACAGTAGATACAGAAACTCTTGGTTATATCCGGCAACACTAGCACGGGTGCCGTTGTCAACCTCTTCTTCAATTCCTCAAAGCTAACCTGACACTCACCTGACCAGACAAACTTAGCATTTTTCTCCAATAGTGCCGTCATGGGTTTAGCAATCTTTGAAAATCCTTCAATGAACCTCCGATAATATCCAGCCATTCCAAGGAAGCTTCTGATTTCACTCACATCCTTAGGCGGATTCCAACTCAACACATCACTAACCTTCTTCGGATCAACTGCCACTCCACCATTGGACAACACGTGACCCAAGAATGCTACTTCCTTCAACCAGAACTCACACTTGCTCAGATTGGCATACAACTGATGCTCACGAAGTCTCTGCATCACCAACCTCAGATGTTCTTCATGCTCTTCCTCATTCTTGGAGAAAACCAGAATATCGTCAATGAACACCACCACGAATTTGTCAAGATAGTCCATGAACACACTGTTCATCAAATACATGAAGTATGCCGGTGCATTTGTCAAACCAAAAGACATGACAGTGAACTCATATAGACCATATCGGGTTGTGAAGGCTGTTTTGGGGATGTCAGTCACTCGTATCCTCATCTGATGGTAACCGGATCGGAGATCGATCTTAGAGAACACACATGCTCCTTTCAACTGGTCGAAGAGATCATCAATCCTCGGCAGCGGATACTTGTTCTTGATGGTCACTTCATTCAAAGCTCGATAATCCACACACATTCTATGGGTCCCATCTTTCTTATCCACAAACAAAACCGGTGCTCCCCAAGGGGAAGAACTAGGACGAATATACCCTTTTGCTAACAACGCCCTTAATTCCTCCTTAAGTTTCTCTAGTTCTTTTACTCTCATTCTATATGGCCTCTTAGCTATAGGTGCAGTACCAGGCTTAAGATCAATAACAAATTCAACTTCGCGGTCTGGGGGCATACCTGGTAACTCATCTGGAAACACATCTGGGAAATCGCACACCACTCTGATGTCTTCCAGTGCTACACCCTCGGCTTGGTAGAACTGTTTGTGCTCCAAGGGACTAGCTGCTTGATACTCCACTTTCTCACCAGTCTTTGCTGTCAGCTGCACTGCTCTTTTGGAACATTGAATCACCCCATCATATCTGGCTAACCAGCTCATACCCAGAATCAAGTCAAACCCAAGGGTTTCTAGGACTATTGGGTTCACCACAAAGTCTACCCCCTTATTGTGATGGTGATACAGGGGCAACGTAAAGTGGCACGCTGTTCTCCCCCGGGTGAACTAACTACCATGGGGCTCCCCATAGGTTGCAAGATCATCATGTTCTTTTTCACGAAAGCAGCAGATATGAAAGCATGCGAAGCTCCAGTATCAAACAAAACAGTTGCGAGAGTCGAGTTGACAGGGAACGTACCCACAACGACATCCGTTGCTCCTTCTGCGGTTTCCACACCCATGTGGTTGACCTTGCCTCTTGCTGGGTTCTGCTGCTGATTCCCATTCTGGTTCTGCGGTTGCCCAACCCTCTGATTGTTGTTCTGACCAACGGCGTTCTGAGCCTTGCGAGGACAAGCGCTGGCATAGTGTCCCAGCTCACCACAACCAAAACACCTCGGAGCCGTAGGTGCATTGTTGGCCGGGTTGGGGCGTTGGATAGGACCATTCTGTGGTGGGTTCTGAAGACGCTGCTGAGGTGGTGCTGGGAGGTACTGGGGACGCTGCTGGTACTGGGGACGTTGCTGATACTGGTTGCGGTTCATCGAACCGGACTGTCCCTGGAAGCGCTGTGGAGTCACCATCTGCTGGTTTCCTTGCTGAGGATTGAAGCGGGGGCGAACATTGCTTCCTGACGGTGGGCCTTGAAGCTTCCTCTTCTTTTCCTCCATCTCGCGGCGCTTGTGCTCCAGCAGTAGTGCGTTATCCACCAGTTCTTGAAAGGTGGCGAACTTGGAGCACAGGAGCTGGTACTGGAGTGCATCATGCAGGCCATCTCGGAATCGGGTCTGCTTCTTCCTATCAGTATTCACGTCCTCCGGAGCATAACGGGCCAACTCAATGAACTTGTCACGATAAGCGGTGACACTCATACCTTCCTGCTTCAATGCCAGGAACTCCTTCTTCTTCAAGGTCATCAGCGCTTCCGGCACGTGGTGAGAGCGGAAGCTGTCGCGGAACTCCTGCCAAGTGATCTGATCACGATTGGGGTGAGCATACTGGTACGCATCCCACCAATCCAAAGCTGCTCCCTGGAGCTGTCCACTTCCATATAACACCTTCTCCCTGTCATTGCACTATGCAATGTCCAGCTGCCTTTCCACTGCCTTGAGCCAGTCCTCTGCCTGCATTGGGTCACTAGACTTGTTGAAGGTAGGAGGGCGTCCCTTCATAAACTCGCCCCTTTTATCTCTGGGCTGCACATGGTGCTGTTGAGGTGGGTTCTGCTGATTCTGCTGCATCAGTGCTATGGTTTGCGCCATCTGCTGTGTCAGCTGGAGTTGCATCTGCATCATCTGCTCCATGGTGAGAGGTGGCGGGTTCTGGTTCAGGGGCGGGTTGCTTCCACTGCCACCGGGGTTGCCTCTGGTGTTAACCATCTATCATAGCGAGATATCTCCCATCAGTATTCCTGTCAATCGGTAATAGATAACCCATGCTTGCAGATGGTGCATAAGAAGATAGCAGTACTTGGAAGGATATGATTCAGAGACATAGAGAGTAAGACAGAGGAAGTGCAAAGGAGATAGATAACCCAACTATTTATTCATTAATATTCCTTAAACGTTATTTCAATCTCTAGATGGTGGTAGATTTGCGTCTACGCCCATCACACTCATTACAAAAATCCAAATCACTCATAACCATAATAACAAACCAACCAAGCACCTAAAAGCAAAATTTCACACTGGACTCGACACACTAAGCTTAGACTCAACCGAAAAGCGTGGACTAATCGATTCCCTATTACAGACTCATGGTAGCTCCCTAAGGGTCGACGATGGTGGTGCTGGCGGCGGTGGAACCGAAGCGTGGCCTCTTGCGCGGCGGAGACTCTGCACGGTAGTCTGGACTGCGCGGTGCGGGAGCTCCCAGCTGCTCCTCTAGTAGCAGCACTCTGGCCTGCAACTCGTGCAACTGCTGCCTCAGCCTGTAGTTCTCATCAGAAGAAGCGTCCAGGTCGGTGTTGAGAGTAGCCACCATTCCAACAGCTGAAACGAACTGGGGGTCGCCGATGCCAGCTGTGGAGGCTATGGTGCAAGCTGTCTGTCCGCTCCTCCTGCGGAGGTGATACCTGTCTGGACCATTGTGCACCTGATGCCAGAGCCTGTCACGGTAGGTGTAGTAAGCTTGACGGGCCGCGTCCAGTACCCCTGCTTGCTGGGCGTCTCTGTCACTAAGAGCGAAGTGCGTCGTCTCAATCCTAGCAGCTCTCACTTGGTGATCCGGCCTACGGACGTGCAGCACCGTCCTCCAGAAGGTCGGGAAGCGGGGGTGCGTCCACATCTCACTGTGGTACTCTGTGGCTACGTTTTGTGAACCATAGCGGGCATGCAGCATCCCCATGAGGCATCAGTGGTAGTAGTTGTCGCCTCCATCCCGGACGTAGTCGTATACGGTCCACCTGGGTGGCTCCAAAACATCTGGCGCTGGCCGTACTGCAGGCACTGGAGGCTCCTCCTCCTCATTTGGGTCTTCGTCTGACTCCTCCCCCTCGTCTGAAGGCTCAGAGTCGTCATCCCCACCATCATCATCATCAGGGTCTCCGGCAGCCTCTCCACCCTCTGCTGGTGAAGACTCCTCGTCGGGGTCGGAGAGCTCCCTCTCCTCGGGCTCCTCCTCTTCAGCGGGCACTTCCTCCTCCACGGGCTCCTCCTGCTGAGGCGCCTCCTCCTGAGGCTCCTCTAGCTGCTGCCTCTCGAGCTCCTGCTGCTGCAACAGGAATGCCTCCTCACGCCTGTCCCTCCACACACGGTAGGCGTCCTGGTATCCAGCGCCCAATGCCTCCTCAGGGACGCGTGGCGGAAGGTAGCCACAGGTTGTCTTGCGTGCGGTCAACTTCGTGCGAGCCATCTACTGCTGGAAAGAAGGAGGAAGCAGAGAGGAAAGAATGCCTAAGAATCTTTGCAATAGACAGTGGGGAGAGAAAACACAGCACCATTTTAAAGAAAAACCCAACACAAATCTAAGTAGAATAGAGAGAGCAAGGATAAAGCAAAATCTAACCGACCATTCTAACTAGGCTGTGATCCTACAGTCAGCACGACTTTGATACCAATCTGTCACACCCGGATTTACACAGAAACCCGAAATGCGGCCATATGTGTTCCCAGGAAGTCATTACACATATAGCGAACAAATATGATAACAGAATACAGTGCTCGAATAAAATAAATGGTTTTACATCAGAGTTTGACTCAAATAAATGAATAAAACAGCGAAAGTCTCATTATTAATTCTCTCTAAACGAAAACAAAGCCGATAACCCACGGGGACACCGAGTGGTTGAGCACAGCTAGTAGAACGGCAGATCCTCAGGAAATTCAACAGCAGCGGTACCATCTAATCCATCTGTTACCCATCCGGGATTTTGTTGAATAGCAAGTGTAAGTAAATGTCTTACTTAGCAAGTACAACACGGATAATGAAGGCTTAAAAGAAAGGCTTGACACGGCTGTACTGCATTAGCAATTTTAGTTGTTTCATGTTAACATCATCATAATCACTACATTTACATGAATCCCAATTGTAACCCAATTAATATAGTAGAAGTGAACATTAAATGATAACAAATAACAACATCTTCTAATCATAAAGGATCCAGGCCGCTCGTGACCCTGAGCAAGGCTATCATGATAGATTTACACTCTGCAGAGGTTTCGCCCTTTACCCACCAGTCGCGTAAAAGTTCAAAGGAACTTTGCACCCAACCACGCGGAGGTGGATCAGACCTCACAAATCACACTTCCGAGGTGTGACCGCATAGGGACGCTACGAGGCTTTTCACAAGACACCCTAACGAAACAGTAGCGGTTATGGTACAACCTAGGCAGCATGACCCAAGGCACCGAGATTGACTGACGCTCATGTAGCGACACGAGGGGGTCAATGGCGTCCAAGCACGGCAAAGAATATCAACAACAAAATAAATAGCGCAACGTGTGGAGCCCCCGCCATACGGTGGCTCCCAACATGGGACTGTGCCTCACGGGGACATAGCCGACGGATACCCCGTCCTCGGTGGATCAAACCATACTCTCACCCATGCTTCCCATAATGCCGTTGGCCCGTCGGTAACTACTGTCAAGCTAGAGCCGTACATGCTACTTGTCCAAGACTAGAGCCATTATAGTTCCAGCGGTGGCGACAGGTTCCTGGGTTGCCGCTTTAAGAACCAGTCCTTACGGAGAGACACTAGGGCCAAGCACGAAGCGTACGCCCTAGCTCCCTGATCCATGTTGCTAAAAAGCAAGTTTTACCATTAACATTGAAGTGAACCATTAAGTCAAGATTAGTAGTTAAGCAAAGGTGACAGTAGCTGCGCCTAGCAAAGTTCTATCCAAATGCAATAACCCAAGGTAATCAAGGTATAGGATAAACAAAGCTAGGTACAACCTTAAAAGGGTAACAATTTAGACACATGTGTATGCAGTAAATAATGTAAGAGGTGTGTTTAGGTAGCAAGGATTGTCTGTGCTATACTTGCCTTCCTCAAACTGCTACTGCTGCTGGTCCTGCTCCTCGTAACCCTTGAACTCAAGCGCGTACGGCTCACCGACTGGACTCACGAAACAACACACAAGCATCCACACAAGCCAGTACATGCAAACAATATTATTCTATTAGAACAGTACACCAAACAGTAAAAACAGAACAAAAGAAGGCTTAGAAACTAATCTACGCTTCGCTACGAACACATGAACGCGAAAATCACTCAAATCGAAGCTAAAACGGAGAAGTTATGGCGTTTCTACGGTTCGGGGGCTTGCTGGCAAAGTTTTAAAAGTTCCAGGGGCTTATTTGCAAAAACTCAGGGGCTAAAACATAATTTTATATTAAAACAGGAGGGTTTAATCGCAAATTAACCAAGACAGGACCTCGAGTGCTATTTTTAAAAAGGACAGGGGGTTTTCTGTAAAAATCAGGACCTAACTGTAAATACTTTTGAATAGATCTGGACCCCGGTTTAATTTTGAAATAGTGGAGGGGCTCTTTAGCAAAAAGGCAGGGCTGACCGGGGGTTGACCGGTATTAGTCAGAGTTGACTCGGCTCGGTTCAATCTGGGCCGTGGAAAACGGATCGAGCGGCTCAGATTCGATCTGGGGTTTGGGTCGTCGGCGGGGCCGCGACGAGCGGCGGCGCTGGGGTGGTCGCGGCGGCGCTTCGCCGGCGGAAGACGCGAATGCGCTACGGGGCACGGTTGGCAGCGCGGTTTGCATCTACGGGTGCGGCGCGATGCAGCGAACTCGGTAGGGGTGAACACGACGGCGGCGACGCGGCGGAGACGACGCGCAGCGGGCGACAGCGGCGGCGGCGGACGGCGGTGCGCGGCGGCGGCACGCGACAGGGGAAAAAGAAAAGGATGGAGCAGCCAGGAAGGTTCCTCACCTTCACGCGAAGCTCCTGGAACAGTCGGCCGGGGCGGAGCGACGTCGGGGCGGCGGATCGACGACGGCGCAGAGCTCGGCGGCGGCAGCTATGGCGGCGGCTATGCGGGAAACTCGAGCGGAGGCGGCTAGGGTTCGATGGGGGTCATGGGGCAGGGCGGCGCACTTTATAGGCCGGCCGCCTGGCCCCGGGTGGACCTCGGCGTGCGCGCTTGTGGCCCCGGGGTCGGACTCGGGCTCGCGGCCGAGCCGGACTTCGGCGCCGCGAAGGAGACGGAGCTGACGCGCGGGACCCGCGCGTCAGTGACAAGGCGGCGTGAGGCGGGCCGGCCTGGAGGGCCGAGCTGGGCCGCGGAGTGAGGGGAGGCGAGGAGCGCTGGTGGGCCGAGCAAACCCGCTGGGCTGCGGGAGCGGGAGAGCGAGCGGGCCAAAGGCGGGCCAAAAGCGAGGGAGAGCGGGGAGCTGGGCCACTCGGGGAAAAGAAGAGAGGGGGAAGGGCGGGCCGAGAAGAAAGTTTGAGGGGCAAAAACGGACCAGGGCCGAAACAACTTTTCTAGAGCTCCAAACAATGCGAATCAAATTCGAATTTAAAGAGAATTTATATTCCAATCTAATTCACAAGCAACCAAAACACAATGCAGCAACATGGATGCAACAAAAATGTTTCTAACCTTATATTTGATTTTATTTTGCCAAAAATTATTTATTTACCCTATGTTGAGCATGGAACTTTAATAAAAAGCACATTAATTACTAAAATTTTAAATAGGCCTAATTTAGGGTGTTACAAACCTACCCCCTTAAGATGAATCTCGCCCTCGAGATTCGGATGTGGATGGGAACAACTGTGGATATTCTGCCCTGAGGTCTTCTTCCTTTTCCCAAGTTGCTTCTTCCACTGAATGGCGGCTCCACTGAACCTTGCACATCCGGATCACTTTATTTCTGGTGACTCTTTCTGACTCCTCCAAAATCTTGACAGGATGCTCAGTATAGGTAAGATCTTCCTCCACATTCAGCTCATCAATCGGAATCTGTTCCTCAGGTACTCGCAAGCACCTTTTCAACTGAGACACATGGAACACATCATGCACTCCTGCCAACTGCTCAGGTAACTCTAGCTGATAAGCTACCTCACCCTTCCGTTCCAGTACCTTGAACGGCCCGATGTAGCGAGGCGCTAACTTACCTTTAACGTTGAATCTCCTTACTCCTCTCATAGGTGACACCTTGAGGTACACAAAGTCATCGACCTCAAAGTAAAGGTCTCTTCGTCTGACATCTGCATAGCTTTTCTGTCTAGACTGTGCCACTTTCAAATTTTGTCTGATCATCTGCACTTGTCGCTCTGCCTCTCTTAGTATCTCAGGTCCAAATACCTGACTTTCTCCCGTCTGATTCCAGAATAGTGGTGTCCTACACTTTCTGCCATACAGAGCCTCGAATGGTGCCATCTGCAAACTCTTCTGATAGCTGTTGTTGTACGAGAATTCCGCGTACGGTAAACTCCTGTCCCAACTGGCACCATATTGTAGAGCACATGCTCTCAACATATCCTCCAATATCTGATTTGTCCGTTCTGTCTGCCCATCTGTCTGCGGATGGTAAGTTGAACTGAACTGTAGCTTAGTGTCCATAGACTCATCACATTCTCCAGAACGGACCAGTGGACAAACTTTGCAAATCCTAACAGATACCCTCTGGTCTTAAACCTAGTCGTGGCGCAAGCCAGACTGACTAAAGTACTAATTGATGGAGGCAGCGGACTCAATGTTATCTTCGCAAACACGTTCAAGAAGATGGGCCTAGACATTACAAAATACCTCAAGCCTACAGACGCTCCATTCTATGGCATTGTCCCAGGCAATGCAGCAATCCCCCTGAGCCAGGTCACATTACCAGTTACCTTCAGGACGGAAGCAAACTTCAGAACCGAGTACATCAAGTTCGAGGTTGCTGACTTCGAGACCTCATACCATGCGATTCTTGGGCGACCAGCCCTCGACAAATTTATGGCGATCCCGCATTATGTATAATTGGTTCTCAAGATGCCTGCTCCTAAAGGAGTACTTTCCCTAAAAGGAGACTTAAAGGTATCGTATGATTGCGACGTCGAGGCAGTAGAATTCGCCGCCACTTCGCATGTCCCTACCCAGATGCTGGAAGTACTCGCCCTGGCCAATAAGTCAAAGGAAGACGACCTAGAAGTACCCAGTAAGAAGTCAACAAGTGCCAACTTCAAGCCCTCCGAGGAAGTACAGCTCAAAACTGTAAATCTTGGGACAGGCGACCGTCCAAAACTACCCTTATAGGGCAGATTTAGACTGTAAATAGGAAGACGCGTTCGTCAAGTTCCTCCAAGATAATAAAGATATTTTTGCTTGGAAACCATCTGATATGCCTGGTGTTCCCAGAGAACTTGTCGAGCACAAACTAAACGTTGACAAAAACGCAAAACCCAAAAAACATCGCCTCCAACGATTTGCACAAGATAGACGTGAGGCAATAAAAGAAGAACTCGCCAAACTACTCGATGCCGGCTTCATCAAAGAAGTCTTCCACCCCGAGTGGTTGGCTAATCCAGTGTTGGTTCGGAAGAAAAACAACAACGAGTGGCGGATGTGTGTCGACTACACAGATTTGAACAAGCATTGTCCAAAAGATCCCATGGGACTCCCCCGCATTGATCAAGTCGTCGATTCCACGGTCGGATGCGCATTGCTCTATTTTCTAGACTGCTATTCAGGATACCATCAGATAGCTCTAAAGAAAGAAGATCATATCAAAACATCTTTCATCACTCCCTTCGGCGCTTACTGCTATACAACTATGTCTTTCGGATTGAAGAACGCCGGCGCCACATATCAACGAGCCATACAAACGTACCTATCTAAACAAATTGGGCGCAATGTAGAGGCATATGTTGATGATGTAGTCGTCAAAACAAGGCAGTCAGATCATCTCATCAGCGACCTTCAAGAGACATTCGACAACCTTAGAACATTCCGCTGGAAACTTAACCCAACCAAATGTGTCTTTGGTGTTCCGTCAGGAAAACTTTTGGGGTTTATGGTCAGTAACAGGGGCATCGAAGCCAACCCGGCGAAGATCTCAGCAATCCTCGCCATGGGAGTACCGAAGAACGTAAAAGACGTCAAGAAGCTGACAGGATGCATCGCAGCCTTAAACAGGTTCATCTCAAGATTAGGAGAAAAATGCCTCCCTTTCTTCAAATTGCTTAAAAAGCAGGATAAGTTTTCTTGGACGAATGAAGCAGACACGGCGTTCGAAGAACTCAAAACATATCTATCTACTCCGTTAGTACTCACAACGCCTCTGAAAGATGATCATCTATATCTATACATTGCAGCGACAACCCATGTGGTCAGCACTGTAATAGTAGTTGAACCCGGCGAAGATCTCAGCAATCCTCGCCATGGGAGTACCGAAGAACGTAAAAGACGTCAAGAAGCTGACAGGATGCATCGCAGCCTTAAACAGGTTCATCTCAAGATTAGGAGAAAAAGGCCTCCCTTTCTTCAAATTGCTTAAAAAGAACGATAAGTTTTCTTGGACGAATGAAGCAGACACGGCATTCGAAGAACTCAAAACATATCTATCTACTCCGTTAGTACTCACAACGCCTCTGAAAGATGATCATCTATATCTATACATTGCAGCGACAACCCATGTGGTCAGCACTGTAATAGTAGTTGAAAGACAAGAGGATGGCCATGTATTCCCAGTACAGCGGCCAATTTATTACATCAGCGAAGTACTCTCCGAGTCCAAGATTCGCTATCCTCAAGTCCAAAAACTACTATACGCCGTCTTCATCACATCACGCAAGCTACGACATTACTTCCAAGCTTTTCACATCACGGTCGTAACTAAATTCCCGCTAGGCGAAATCCTCAATAATCCAGACGCAACAGGTCGCATCAGCAAATGGAAGGCTGAAATTGGAGCATACCACCTTGACTTCACATCTCAAACAGCCATCAAGTCCCAGGCTCTTGCTGACTTCACAGTCGAATGGACAGAAATTCAAAATTCTACGACAACCACTCGACCTGAGCACTGGGTCATGTATTTTGATGGATCACTCAAACTTGAAGGAGGAGGCGCAGGCGTACTTCTTATATCTCCTAAAGGAGACCAACTTAAATATGTTCTTCAAATCCTCTTTCAGGTCACCAATAACGAAGCAGAGTACGAGGCTATGCTGCACGGGCTCCGTCTGGCTGCATCTCTCGGCATCAAGCGACTTGTTGTTTATGGCGATTCGGCGGTGGCCATCAACCAAGTTAATAAAGACCGAGACGCATCTAAAGAGACAATGGATGCCTACGTTCATGAAGTTCGTAAACTAGAAAGAAACTTTCTAGGCCTGGAATTTCACCACGTCGTTCGTGACTACAACATCGCCGCAGATGCCCTGTCAAAGCTAGGATCTCGGCGAGCCGACGTCCCAGCAGAAATATTCGTCCAAGAACTACTCCAGCCATCCATTAAGGGACCAACACGAGCTGAGACCACGCAACCCTAGTCCCAACCAGAAACTCAGATCATGGTAATCGACACTGATTGGATGGCCCCTTTCATTGAGTACTTGAAATACCACAAATTGCCAGAGCAGAAGCCAGAGCAAATACACATTCAACGACGAGCCGCTAATTACGTAGCAGTGGACAATGTACTCTATAGGCGTGGGGCTTCGGCCAACGTCTTAATGAAATGCATCACAATTGACCAAGGAAACGCTCCACTACAAGAAATTCATAGCGGCGTGTGTGGCAATCATGCTGCCTCACGAACATTGGTTGGCAAAACTTACAGAGCAGGTTTCTTCTGGCCAACAGCCAAGCACGATGCAGCGGACATCGTCAAAAAATGTCAAGGATGTCAATTCTTTGCACGACAAGCTCACGTTCCAGCACACGACCTCAACACTATACCACCATCATGGCCTTTTGCTTGTTGGGGTCTTGATCTCGTTGGTCCCTTTACCAAAGCTCTAGGCGGATTCGAGTGGCTCGTCGTGGCCATCGATAAATTTTCTAAATAGATCGAAGCAATGCCTTTAGTAAACGCTAAAGCTGCTAATCTGATCAAATTCTTTGATGGTATTGTCCAGAGATTTAGAGTTCCTCACAACATTATCACAGACCTCGGTTCTGTATTCACCAGCGAAGAATTCCAAGACTACTATGACAGATATTCCATTGAGATACATTATGCTTCAGTTGCTCATCCTCGTGCCAACAGACAGGTGGAAAAAGCAAAAGGTTTGCTACTGCAAGGGTTAAAACCAAGATTGTATGAGCCTCTAAAGAAATATGGTGGGAAATGGGCAAAAGAGTTGCCCGCGGTGCTCTAGGGGCTACGCACCCAACCCAGCGGGGCCACTGGCCAATCACCATATTTCCTGGTTTACGGCTCCGAAGCAGTCCTACCGGCTGATCTTTTATGGGAAGCCCCGCGTTTGGAGAACTACGATGAACAACTCACTCATCAAGAAAGGTCTCAAGATATTGATGGCGTCGAAGAAGTTCGAGTAGCAGCCCTTATTCAGAACATGCGTTATCTTCAAGGATTGCGTCGCTTTCATCAACGCTCTGTTCAACCTCGATCCCTTACTATAGGAGACTTGGTACTACGTCGAATCCAAAAGACTGAAGGGTTACACAAACTTATGTCTAGATGGGAAGGTCCTTTCCTTGTAAAACAAGTCATTAGACCAGGTACATACAGGTTGTAAATATCAGAAGGAAAGGAATTACCAAATGTATGGAACATAGAACATCTCCGCAAATTTTACCCGTAACACGGGACATTATATTAGAGACGTTGTAAAACAACCCTTGTTCTCAAATTAATAAAGTTATGTTTCCTTGTCATCTACAAAGTCATGACATCCTTTATCTCATTAGATAAAACTATATCATGTTCATTACGGCGATAGCCGTCGTGTGGTATCCGAGTAGTTTTCTACTCCCGCTCAAAAGAAACCAGGATTTCCTTTTAAAAGGAGGTGTCGAACCACCTAAAAATCTTGGATGAATTACCCTCACCTATACATGGTTGAAGGCGATAATCTCTTTTCTTTTGACTCTGTGGCTTTTTTCAATAAAAGCTTCAAGAATCAGTGTTATACCAACTACACTCATTCTTCATCTCCTATAAAAATCACCTAAAGGTGCTCTAAAGTACTAAAAGTACAGCATATGCCTATGCGCATAACTTCTCACCCTGCATTAGCAAGGTTGTTAATCCTTAACAAGGCTCGATTCAACTCCTCCTAATTGCGAACCTCATACGACCACTGGATTACTCAAACTGTAGTCACTCATCAAATATACTACCCACAATACTTCGCATACGCACAAACTATTGGATATTACTTACATAGTAATATTTCGAAGTGGATTACTTTAAACAAGTATCAGACGTTATATACATGGACAAATATCCATATCGGATTAAAAACAGAGTATTCGAAACGAGTAGTTCAAGTTACAGTGCAGATCTACTCTAATGAATCAATAAAAGTATCTGCGACTGGCTCTGTTTCTTTCACCAATTCCTCGAATCCTTCGATTTCCATCCCTTCTGGAAGCTCTACAACTTCAAGTTTGGCGTCTGGATTGTGTGCCTTCACCATTGCTAGCAACTAATTCACACACTCTTTCATGGTATTCTTACAGAAATCAATTATCTGTCCAGGCACTGCGCTGATCCGCTCCAATAATGACTGGTTGATAGTAGTAACACCCTTTGGTGTTACCATGTCAATGATGGGGAGCACCGCTTCTTCTATGGCCTTCTTCTCAGTTTGGAGATCCTCCACTTCTTGTTGTTTGGCTTGTTGTCCTGCCAAGGCCCTGGCGCAAGCTTGTTCCATGTCAACACGGATCTGATGCTCCTTGGCATATTTTCCTTTCAGGTCTTCAACCTCTTTTTCCAAGCGGGCGCAATCATCGGTTTTAGATTGAGCCAAGTTATACCATGAAGTGCTGGTGCTCTGTTCTTCAACCAATTCTTTTTTCAATCCTGCAAAGACGAGACAAGTCTATGATTATACTTCATACGACTAAGTTAATAATTAAATATATAGGATTTGCTTTACTTACTATTGTTGTCTCGGATCAACGCCCGATTACGAGTATCCATTCGAGATTTTTCATCTCCCATTCTCTCTAGTTGCTTGTGTAGTCGAGAGACCAATTCTTGATTATCAACTCGAGCTTTTTCGCGCGCCTCATAGGCAGCCGCAAGATCTTCTTCGAGATCTTTTATTCGAGATTCCAGACTGGCATCTCTATTCTTCTCCATTTGATCTACCACAGCCTGCATTGGATAATAGTTAGTAACCAATGTTTTAACTATTTTCTATTAAGTTTTCCTCTAACCAGAGCGGCTGCCAGGTGTTGCTTCAGCTGCGCAGCTTCATTGTCCATAGTCCTTTCTTGTGGCGGTGGAGTACTTTGTCTGATAATAATGTTGGCGACTTCTCCAGCCTCCAAACCAACCTTCATGGTTTCACAAGCATTTAAATTCTGGTGAATATATAGAGCAAAGGCTATATGATGTATCTCCATAGTTGACGGTGGCCTTTCGGCGTCTCCCTGGTTTGCAGTTTCTACGGGCTTTGATTCTGAAGCCAAATGGACATCAGATTGCTCTTTCTCTGGAGACTGGTTCAGACCCGCAACTCGGCTGCTTTCTTCGACAGCGCCAGGGAGGACTTCTTCTTCATTACGCTCTTTCTCTTCAGCTTTTTTCAATTGTTCTTGTGGCACAAGTGCACCAGATGAAATCCTTCACAAAAAATGCAAGATTCAATAGCTGAATTATGGCTCAATTGAAAGGATATCTTGATTTAACAAACTTACTTTGTTGGCGCGGTGGTTTTTGGCTTAAAGTTGAACTTCTTCAACTTTAGCACGCCCACATTGGAGCTAGTTGTACTCCCTGTGGTACCACTTGCCATGGCACTTGTAGTTGAAGAGCTTTGAACAACAGTGATAAATTTGGAGATCTTGATGCGCTGACCTTCCTCTGCTCCAGGCACATATGATCCCGCAGGGACATCTGATCGAGACCGAGTGGTTCTTTTTCGTTTTACCCCTGTGGGAACTCTTGGTACTATGTCTATATCCTCTGTTTTTCAAAAAATAGTACATCCAAATTAGACAGAGGAACGTACAAAGTACTCGAATTAAATCATGAAGACTTCTCTTACCTTGAAGATTAACTCGCTGGCCATCTGAGTCAGCTGCCTTCTCATTGGATATCACTTCAAGTTCTTCTATATTGTCGGCGATTGCCTCTGTTTTCTCATTCGACGGCTCCGACTTTTCTGAAGAACTCTTTCCAAATTTCTCCCAATCTTGCGGAGATAGGCCACCAACTGGCCCGTCCGAATCAGTGGCCAACTACATGAGAGGAATCACCATTGAGACGCATGTTAATAATGACTACAATTCAAAGGTTTCGAGTACTTACAGAACTTGGAGATTGGCCTTTACAGAATTCTTTTGCAATGTATGGCTTCTTATTGTTCACATTGCTGAACATGCGTGGCAAGCGCATTAGCACGGTCTCATCTGCGAGTTCTTTTGGCACCATGCGAGAAGGATCAGTATTTCCCTCATACTTGTATCCAAGATTGACACGCTCTTGGAGTGGTTGAATTCTTCTCTTGAGAAAACTGAAGGCTATCCCGACTCCAGTTAAGCCCTTGTTCTTCAACGATTGAATCGCTTTAGCAAGGCAGGCACATCCTTGGCTTCTTCAGTGGTTGGCTTAGTGTTCCAATTGGATAGATCCCTGGGATACCATCCATCTTTGACAGGACAACTTTTTCCATGGTTCCCTGCTGTATTACAATGACACAGGAACAAGATTAGTGTATAACAATGTGCACTGACCGTAAATGCTATAGGAAGAGTACTCGTTTTTTGACTACTCACCGATTATGAACCACTCGGACTTCCAGTCTCCACACGATTCCTTCAGGGGCATGTAGAACCATTGCTCTTTCATCCTTTGGCGGAATTGAATTCCCGCCCCTCCAACCACTTCCATCCTCTGGAAATTCGGATGGGGCTTTACATAATACAAAGTACGGAATAAAGCAAGATTTGGATTGATGCCAAGGAATGCTTCGCAAGCATGCACAAATACAGCGATATTTAAAATCCCATTAGGATTCAGATGATGGAGTTGGAGTTTGTAAAAATCAAGGAGCTCGCGGAAAAAAGAGGAGATTGGAAGACCTACTCCGCGCTCACAAAACGACACAAACAAAGGGATTTCATTTGTGTTTTCCGTGGGAAATTGTGCATTGAAGCAAGCCCTCCACTCCAGAGTCTCCTGGGATAAGAGCAAACCTTGCTCTACCAAGTCATGAAGGTCTCCTTCCTTCGCGGTGCAATACTTCCAAGCATCAGCAGGGGAAGGATGAGTCTTGCAATCTGGCTTCGTGTTTGGATCTACCAGGGGAACCCTCTTCTTTGATGCCTTCTTCTCCGCAGGCTTAGCAGAAGAGGCCTCTGCTTTCTTCGAGCTCATGGTTGTAGATCGAGTTAAGACTTTGATTTTCTCACGCATTCACAAGAGAAGCAAGCACGGAAAGTTCAGAATGACAAGGAATGTTCGATGAGGAGGCTAAGGCTATAGCACTGCGCTAAAGGTTAAGGAAGCAATGGAAGGTCTCACTCCAGATTTATAGCTTTCGGTTAGGGTTACTGTTTTGAACAGTAACAACGGCGTATCGCATTCCGTTACAGGGGATGGTTCGGTTAGTTTTTCTCGGTGTAAATTTCGGATGACATTACAAACAGAATCCTGGAGATTAGTTTGATCTTCAAATCAAAGATATTCTTTTGATTCAAAGCTCGGGGGCTGCTAACGGATAATCTGGGATTTGATTTCCTTCCGAGATTTAAGGCGGAAAACAGTAGAAAAAGATCTTTGACTGGTTTTAACAAAACCACCCGTAGATACGGAATTACAGTCGATCAATTCTTACATTTGAAGACAACTCGAAATTTGTTATGCTTGCATGGATGCTCAAGAAAGCATGTTGATTCTTATGACAATAATTATCAAGTATGTATTGGGATTCATGGCTTGGAGTAAATAAGGGGAGTAGTACTCGATCCAACGACTACTTAAAAGTACTCGTGGATTCGGGGGCTGCATTTGAAGGATACAATTTCTTTTAAACCTATTATGCTTTATCCAAGATCTTTGAATAGTTTTAACGAAACTACTCGAAAGCTCGATAGTTTCACGTTATCCAAGACCTTTGACTAGTTTTAACAAAACTACTCAAAGCTCGATGGTTGCATCTACTCGGTGCGCACCATTAGACTACTCAGGTGAAATTCAAAATTAGTTTCTTGGACCTTTGACTGCTTAAACGAGTATTCGGAGGCTCGGGGGCTACATTTATTAGGTGCATCAAAAGATGTACTTTAGTGAAACTACTCGTCAGAAGAGATTTGAGCATCTTGGGCTTATCTCTAACTACTCGAAGATATTAAAGAGATTCAAGAGTTGAAGCAAAGGCGCAGGATGCTCGGGGGCTTGTGGGGCCAGGATCCCTAGGGCCGCTCATCTAAGGAATTAAACTACTCAATATGGAGAATTATGACCCGACTGCTTTGGACTAGCCAGATAGGGTATAGGACGATGTAGTTAAGTAGTAGAACTACTCGTATTCATGATAGATTATCTTAATGAAACCTTCCAGGTCGGATACGACTAGTCTTTGTAATCAATTTGTAACTCTGCTCCCCGAGTATATAAGGAGGAGCAGGGACCCCCTCAAAACAACTCAACTCACATACAATACAGTCAAACACACAGGACGTAGGGTATTACGCTACTCGCGGCCCGAACCTGTCTAAATCTTTGTGTTGTTCGTGCACTATCGTTCCTAGAACTCGGCGAGACCCACTAATCTACTCCCCGGGATACCCCCAGATAGACGTGCTCGACATAAATCGTCGACAGGGCCGCGACGCGGGGAGGGGAGGGGAGGGCGGCGCGGCGCGGGGAGGGGAGGCCCGCTGCGCCATCCGTGGCCGCACGAGGCAAAATTACCCCCAAATCTTTCACAAGCAGGTCGGGAGGGAGGGAAAGGCGCACGAGGGCGGCGATGAGGAGGACGACGAGGAGCGGGAGGAGGTCGAGGAGCCAGGCGGGACGGAGTGCGGGCACAGCGGCCGCGGTGGCGTCCCACGCCATGGTGACGCGGCGGGAGAAGGAGACCGCGCGGGGGCCAACGGGGTGGTGGAGGAGGGACGGGAGGAGGAGGGGGTCGGCCGTCGGGTCATCGCCGCCGAGGGCGCGGGTGGAGGGGAGGGAGGCGGGGGCGGCGAGGGGGAGGAGAGGCGGCGCGAGGAAGGGGATGCGGTGGGGGAGGGGAGGGAGAGAGAGAAAGAGAGGGGGAGGGAGGAGTGGGGTCGCGCAAGTGAGAGAAGAAAAGAGAGTGACGTGTGGGTCCCGCAGGTGGTAGTTAGGTATGGAGTATTAACTATAGAGTATGATGAGTGCGGAGAAACTAAAACTGTACCGAAAAATCTTGATGACCAGACAGAAATATTCCTTTTAGAGGATGGAAATGGGGTATGACGAGCGTGGACAGTCTAATAGCATCTTGTCGTGCGATCCAACCACGGAGATGAGTCTGGATAACGGTCGCAGCTCGCTTCCTTGATTCAAGAACCTTTCGCCACTATCTCTGCAAATAGGTTTATCAGGTTAACAATTTCACGCTTAAATGATACTACCCAATCTAGAAGCAACTAAAGTAGGATACATAGGACCATTTTAGTCCCATCACATCGAACCTAAATATGCTAATTAGAAGTATTAAATATAGATTAATTAAAAAACACATTACATAAGTCGAGGCTAATTTACGATACGGATCTATTGAGTCTAATTAGACCATGACTAGACAATATAATGCTACAGTAATCATGTGATAATTATGCACTAATTATAGGTTAATTAGGCTTGCTAGGTTCGTCTCATGGAGTAGATATGACTTATGCAATTAGTTTTATAATTAATTTACATTTAATGCTTCTAATTATCATATATTCGAGGGACTAAACTTAAACTTTAGTTCCAAGAATCCAAACACACACCCCCCCCCTACTCGAATGATGTTGAGTTGTTTCCGTGCCAACCAACCACGGACAAAAGACAGAATTGAGAATGGCTGCTATCTCCAACTAGTCCAGGTGTAACAACTAGAAGAATGGCTGCTATCTCACCTGGAGGAAGTAATCGAAGGCTCATCATTGACTAGATGAATTAGCTAATTTAGTACTGTGTGCTCTTTTGTATATAAACGATGTGCAACTATGGTTGCTGGTATGTGTTATGCCATGCTATGATCAACACGTGAACAAGTTATGTACTGCAGTAATGTATTGTTTTAGTGTTAATGTCATGCCAAAATGCTTCTGGAAATGGAGCCGTTGTGC
Organism: Echinochloa phyllopogon; assembly: GCA_033239725.1. NCBI lineage: Eukaryota > Viridiplantae > Streptophyta > Magnoliopsida > Poales > Poaceae > Echinochloa > Echinochloa phyllopogon. The sequence goes on from BTCW01000012.1 coordinate 24,105,395, forward strand.
TGCTGAAATGAAAACTGAGTTGATCCTGCCTGGATGTTGCTCTCCAATTGTTTTTTGGGGCTAAAGTAACGTGGAGTTAACGGTAGTGGTAAAAGTCTATAACAACTCAACATTTTGATGGTAGTTTTCTAAAGATTCATCTTTCAGTGCTATTTTTTTAAACTCTTGATCTTTTAATGGTATAGATCCATTTTTTCCTAAATTAGATGATAATAGGCTATAGTTGAAACGTTTGTTCTGTGTTCAATAGCAAGTGTACAACCATTTCAAGTACCTACCTAGTTTGGCAGCAGACTGAACTAGTAATTACTTTCTGCTGACCTCACACATGACAGAATTAAACCTTACATAAGATCGTTCCCAAAAAAAATTCCCCAAAAAAACCTATAAGATCATTCATGAAACTCAACAGAGAGGGCCGCTCCTACCTTCAGATGTGGATTCGAGCAATGGCAAACACATGCGACCTAGCAGCAAGCATGCCTGAAGAGCTTGGTCCTAGCGACGCTGGCCACCTGAGAAGTTGGAAATATGAGATGGTCGGCGGCCTGACGCGCAGATAGGAGGCAAACAGGGGAGATTTTGACAAACGGTGCTTACCGGCAGACGGAAGATGAACTGAGAAAATGTAGAAAGGCGTCCGGTGCGGGGTGAGAGGCAGCGAGGATGTGGGCGTAGAAGGAGGCGTCGGCCGTGACAGCGAGGGTGGCTAGCTTGGTGGTGATAGGCAGAGAGAGCCCATGGCCGGCGAAAATGTTGAAAGGCGGCTGTGGCGGCTCAGGTCTCGGCGGCGGCGGGATTGTCTGCTGCGTCGGCGGCGGCTACGGAGGTGTCGACGGCGGTGGAGGTGGAGGTGGATGCTGCCGCGACGGCGGCGATGGTGAAAGCGGCGGCGGAGGCGATGGCGACGGTCGAGGTGTTGGAGCAGAGGTGGAGCTGGAGGCGGTACAACAACGAGTTGCGACGGTATTGGACCTCGTTGTCACGTTCCTGGGATCGCGACGGTAAACGACGGCGTCACGCGCGGCAATGGAGTACGGCGGCGCCGCCTCAGAAGGAAGAAGAAGAAGTTTGGTTTAAGTTTGTGTTCCAGCTTGCCTTTCCTCCCGACCACCCACACGGCAAGTAACAAGAGTTTACTGGGCGGGATCCGATACAATCCACGCGACACGTAGGCCATCTTACAGGATACAATCTTAAGAAGTTACTCTTAACTAGCAAGATTCGACAAGTCGATCTTCTTGTGGGTAAAATACACGTTTCAAAAAAAATCTTCTGAACTGATCAACAAACATTATACACATTAATGCAAGGGAGATCAGGGGCGTGTTACTCAGATTTGACAAGCTGTAGTATTTTTAGCTATTGCAAAATAATTTTATAACGAAAACAAGACTTATCTAATTCATGAAAAGAAGAAAAAAATTCAAAATTAACATTTTAGGGAAAAAATCAAAATTAATTGGAAAGAAACGCAATCCATAAATCCATCTTGAGTTCTCAACAACATCATCCACTTAGACCTTGATTAGAAGTAGTAGATCAAACAACAAGGGGGATCTGAGAGATAGGGGAGAAGGGCAGATGGGGGAGGAAGAGGCAGGACTCACGAAGGGAGGAGTGGTGGTGCTGCGCGTCAATCTTCTCGTGAGTAAAACAGATGGCCGTGCTCCTTCTCCTCCAGTTCTTGTGCCTGTCCTCCCACAGATATGTGTACGGGCTCTGAGAAAACAACCGAGTCTAGGGTTAGGGTTAAGAGAGAAATTGCTCTGTATATGTTGACGCGGGATAGATGGAGTGAGAGGGGGAAGAAGCATGGGCTCACCGTGGTGGCGTGTGGTCGCCAGCAAAGGTGCTCGCGCGAGAGCGAGCGACCTGGCCGGCGCACTCAGCGTTGCGCGAGCTGATGCGATGGGAAAGGGAGGGACAGCGGTATTGTGATACGATACTGGGAGGGAGGCGGGTAATGGGACGGTAACTGGCTGGTATCTGATTACATGTAATCGGATTGCGGTGGGGGTAGAAACAAACACGTTTAACGGTATTCCTTAACACCCGTAAACTGATTGTGTTACATTTACATGAACCAAACGCTATCTGAGAATAATCTCATGTGCTTTAGGTTGTAATGCGTAATCATGTTTACTCTAGGCGATTGATGAAGCTGAAGAAGAATGGACCCAACATGAGCTGAAGAAGTTTATCCCTGCAACTTAAGACAAGCCATCCCATAGAACTTTGCCTCTTTCCACGTGGAGTTTGGGCTGGACCGTGGGTTTGTTCATCGGGTTCCTGAGCTACCCCTCCCTCGCACGAGAGGGATTCACGCGTACGACGGCGGCCTCCCGTCGCTCCCGTACAATATTTTTACAAAATAGGCCCTAAGTCAGGATGCAAGTGGGTCGTCTTTGGTTGACCCAAACACCGACCCATACTACCCAAATATTTATTAATTGGTTTTGGGTCGACCCAAAATAATTTAACTTATGTAACCAGTAAATACACGGTCTTACATCGTTTGCTTTGAGAGCTCAGAAGAGACTAGATTTTCATATATTTTTTCAGTACATCACAATCGATACAAAGATTAATAAAACATCTAAAAACTATGAGCACTGAGCAGTGCATTGCGCTAGTGCCGCCCCGTGGGCCAGGAGGCAGCGAGAGAAGCCTTAAATTTTCCTAGTCTCTACATTTCAAAAGATCAAAAGCCGGACCCTAAAACTAAAACCTCGTGTTCACACTATAAAATTTTAGCGAATTTGACTGAATTTTGTTGTAAATGGCTCGATATGATGATATGTTATTTTGTACAAATTTGTGTGATGAGATCCATATGTGGGTCCCACGTCGAAAGTTGGACCCTAAAACTAAAACCTCGCATTCACACTATGAAATTTCAGCGAATTTAACTGAAATTTGTTGCAAATGGCTCAAAACGACGGTCGGCTACTTTGTGCAAAATTATGTGATGAGATTCATATGTGGGCCCCACGTTAAAAGTCGGACCCTAAAACTTAAACCTCGCGTTCACACTATAAAATTTTAGCAAATTTGACTAAAATTTATCGGATATGTCTTATTCAGAGTTAGTTACTCCGTATAAATTGATTTCAAGCGGCGCGAGGTCGGCAGCGAACAAGACGGTGCCGACGCACTGAGCGGAGCGGGGAGCTAGGATGATGATGCGTAAATGGGTTACCAATAACCCAAGTTCTTTGATATCGTTTGACACTAAAATTTTATGGATTATCTTATTGTGTATTTACACTAAACTTCAATTTTTTAGTACCGGGTCATTGGGTCAACCCAATAAAACCTGCATACTGAGCCCTAAGATTTACTTAAAATCAACCCGCGGTCCAAGTCTCTCCCGGCGCCGCCGTGTGAGGAAGCCTCTAGGGCTCGGCAGGATGGGGGAGCGTGTGGATCTGCGGGAGATGCTGCGCCGCCGCCGCCCCTCTGCCCCTCCCTCTCACCTCCCCATCGTTAGCGGCCTCGGCACCCACTCCGCTCCCCTTCCCTCCCCTCAGCCTCGCGCACCGCCAGAGTGAGCAGCCTGAATTCAACCCCATGGTTGTGGTCCGGTGTGCGGCTACGATTCGTTGGGTCGGGGTCGTCGTCTAGGCGTGGAAAAGGGAGATGGATTCGCCAGATCCATCGAGGTCAGCACAAGATCCATGGAGGAAGATGGAGATCGAGGGCGAGTTCGAGCGTGGTGGTGGCAGGGAAAGGGCTGGCCTCCGGCGGAGCGGATCCGGTGACGATGGCCGCAAATCCGTCAGGTCATCCTCTTCTTTGCGCTATGGGTATGCCAGCCGGCTCTGCTCATTTGGGATTCAACTCCACTAGCGTGGTCCTAGAAAATCATATGCTGCCTCCCGGTTCTCTCTTCTTACGGTTCTCTCATCTGGAGTTTACTGATACAGATTTGTTGTAGATGGATAAAGGAGATTTCTTCATGATCTTCCCTGTGAAACTGATGGAAAGGGCAGCACGGTTGGCCTTCTTGATGTTAATGTGAGTATTCTTTCTTTCATCTTTGCACCAAGGAACCGAGCACTTTCAAGGCAAAAGTACTAGGTGAAATTTACAATACCAAGCACGACATTGCTGGCAACAATATGTTTTTTTTCCTTACAAAAGAAAGGAGAAAGTAATTTTGGTCTTAGCTTAACTCAAGCTAGCCATTCCAAATCCATGTTTCACTGTAAAAGCAATTGAAAAGAGACCATAGTTTATTCTTTCAGTGCTTGGAACCATGATAGTATGTACATTTTGGTTTGTACTTAGCTCTAAGCCTATGAGACCCTTACTGATAAAGGAAAGGATGGGATCCGGTCATTCGCTCACATGTGTGTAGGAAGCAACATAGAGTCAGTAGGTTAAATAGGTGAGTGGCATGGCAGTTGATCTGACTAGGGTTAATTGTTCAGTTGTCATATTAAATTGAACACTTGCATTAAGACATAGTGTAATGATCTGTTTCTTTATTGGTTTCAAGAATCAAGAATGCCTGAACCATAATGATCCCCTTTACGTTTTCTTGTGTTTTAATTTGTCCTAGTCTACTGCTTATCCTGGAGTCTGATGTGGGTGGTGATCCTGCAACAAATACACTGAAAAGTGTCATAAGGAAGGGGTTGGTCTCACTAACAGAGTTTCTTTACTTTTTTTCATTACATGGCAAATACTAGACTCTTAGCCTATATATTAGTATATAAGATAAAACCTACCAACCCAAATAGATTGAACTGCCCTTATCTGATTCATATCTGTCAAATTATCAATCTGATGTTTGTTACCATTGCTTTCTATTATTTTTATGTAGAATGGCTGGAAACTAATCTATCCTACCTTGCTGGATTCTATTTAGATCATCTTTTGACTTACAAGTTTGACCCTTGCATAATTAGCTTGTCAATAATATTAATTTCAGACTCGTCATGCCCTATTCATTTTTCTGTGAAAAGACAATGGCATATGTATCCAATTGCTCTTCATTCTCGACTTCCGACCGTTCATGCGAAAATGAAACAACCGTGCCATACAATTACACAAAGTACTCATTCTAATGAGTGGCATAGCTTGGGACTGGATTCAGCAGGGGCCAGTCATGAGATGTTCTAAATCTTTACTATCCTATACTTTAACTAAAATGACATTTCTGGCCATCAAACCAACAGTATTGATTGTTTCTGTATTGAGTACAATTGATTTTTTCATTGAGTCAATACATGTGTTTGCGAAAACCATATGCTGATGAATAATAAATCACCTCAATGTTCTTTCAGTTTGAATATAGTTTATTTTTGACAGAAAAAAATGATGCTTGATTTTGTTCATGGCGTCATGTTATTTACATAAGAATCATCTGAGCTATTATGTTCAGTCATATTACAAAGTTAAACAGTTCTACTTATGCTCAAGGTGGCTGCAGATTAGCAATCACATAGTTGTCTAACCATTTTGTAATATTCTATTAAACTGCACATTTATTTCTATCATTATGGCAATGATGACTGCTTGTTGTTTGGAAACAGGACTTACCTTGGCATAGTAACTACAGAGATGATGCCGATACTTACAGCCTGTCCATGTCTAATTCGTACTATATGCCTTCTTTTGCACAATACTATGGCCTTCCTGGTGTTTTGGGCAAGTCAGATTGGTTTCGAAATTTCAGCTACCACAGATATCACAACAAATAGCGCCATTAGCATAAAGCAGGTAAACAGAACTAATCGCTACTGGCAGGCCCATCTTGCCTAAGGTTCAGAGTTCAGATATGAGTGTTTTTGATTATCAATGGTTTATGTTAAGCAGTCCCTAGATCTGTTAATCTGTTACTTCAATTTTCTTGTCTAAAAGTGCCATTGTACAAGCTTGCATATTCAGAAGTTTCAGAATCAGAACCGGCATTGCATTAGTTGCCTACCTTCTCTTTCTGATGACCCAAATTTATTCTTGTTTTTGGATTACCAATTTCATTGCTTACATGTTTGCCTTCTGGTTAATACAGCTATCAATGTTATCCTGAGATTTAGATTTTGTTCTCTAAAATTCATGCAAACAAACCATAAGCTTATAGAGTTTAGCCTCCTGAAATATTTAGAATGCAAGATTGAGCAATCAGGGACACTTATACCTATGCATAGACCTGATCTGAAATTTAGCATGCTATAATGTTTTGGTGCTACTATATCTGTGAATATTCAGTTAACATATGTTGACCTGTGCTTTGATGTTTATGTTTGGAAGTGCCGTGCATGTACATCAATAGCTCCATGGGGCAAGCCAAACAAGAGGAGTGTTCTAAATGGCTGTGGTCCTATGGCCGAGGCATTTGCAACCATCTGTGGGAAGTGCTATGCTTTTCTCTAATAGTGTTTCAGTTTTCAGCATTCACCAGAGATGATAGATCAGTGTGCTTTAGGTTGCGCTGCTACCTTTTATTTTTCTATGGTATATGTCCAAGCTGAACAATATTGTGTCCATGTGAACTGTGGTGAGTGGTGACCGATTCAGTTTAAAATTTTCTCTGGTATATTTGTTTTTTCTATGCCTGCGCTTGCCATTCAACTCCAATCCTGAATATACTGTGTAGTTATGTGTGAAGATTTTCCGAGTTGATCGTGGATCATCTTTGCATCACTTGATAGAATATAGAATCCATGTCTGTTTCTTTGTTCCTTTTGTGTACTCAACATAGCACAAATGTTTATGTTCGTGATAGGGCATGCAAAGCACGCCAAATGTTCTAGTGTAATAGATGATGAGAGCAAGTTCAACGCTGGATTTGGATTGAATGTTATCAGAGGGATGCTTGAGTTGCCAGAGGAGGACATGCACCGTCGCCGAAGGCATTAGTCCATGGATAACCAGAAGCAAGCTGTTGCTAGCTTCATGGACTGGGAACCTTTGATTGGACGAAGCAGCTTGATTAGATGTGAATACAGTTTTGAGAGAACAGCCAAAGAAAAGTTTGCTGATCTGTATGATAATTTTGTAGAGAACTTGTACTGATGCTATCATGCTGTATTTTTGAATCAGAACATATGTTACTTTGTTCTCAGAAGGTAACCAACACAATTTCTTGTTGTAACATGATATTGACGTGGACCGGAGGCATCTTTTGGCGACTTTAATGTTTGTTCAGTCAAATATTATTTAAACTGACGTGGACCGGAGGTTTACAGATTTTTAGAAGTTGAAACAAGGCTATTCGATTTCATTTGAGCTATGCAGTTTCACGTTTGACCTTCATTTAGGGTCGATTTGACCACAGGTGTCGGGGTGGTACTGGTGATGCTCTCTATAAACCCTCCCGTGGCCCATATCTGGCAGGAATTTTTGTCTTCCCCTGTGACTTTGTTAAGAGGAGACTTGGTTCAAGTTGCTGACTCATATCTGCTATTTTGGCTTTGGAGCTTTCAAGGGACCTACCAATCTGTTCTCAAATTCACGTGTGTGTACACTACAGTTCCTCAGAAAACTAAAGCCAGCTATAAACATTGTTGGATTAAAGGGCAACTGAATGTTGATTTAAACTGTAGGGCCATGTGCTGATAAATCCCTTTCAACTTATGTTTGTGCTACACCTTTATTTCTGGAATAATGGCTACTTGCAAATTCACCATATATCACTTTCAAAATTAAGACCCTGTTTGGATCCACCGGCTAAATTTTAGCTGTTCAGGATCCAAACGGGGCAGCTAAAATGTGAGCTAAACTTCTCCTAGCTAATTAGAACACTATGTATTTCTTTAGCTGGCGAAGAGTAGCTAATCTCAGCTAAACATGTTCAAAGACTAAAAATGCCCCTCGTCAATTCTCGGTAAAACCGCGGCCCCTCTGCGCGTCTGTTCCTTTTACTCCGCGCCTCCTCCTACTATTGGTTTATCGCCTCGTCCCGCGCCGCACCGTCGCTCCCTTGCTGCTGGTTTTGGCGGCGACAGAGAGAGCGCCACAAAAAGGAACAGCAAAGGCGCGGGTGTGCTTGCTGCCAGAAAAATGATTGGAAAAGTTGGCGCCAGCAAATGAGCGGCAAAGGTGCTCCTGTGTTCACGTAAAATGGAATAAAAACGCTGCAATAATGAAGGGTAGTATGGTCAATTATTTTTAATTAACAACAATTAGCTAGAGGATCCAAACAGCTTCCATTAAACTTTAGCTAGCTAAACTTTAGTTGAAGGGGATACAAGGTCTAAGCAGGAGAAGGGGTATCTTTTTTTTTTTGTTCCGAAACTTCCCTCAACACCATATACTATTATTATATCTTCCTCAAAAATATACTATTATTATACGGGAAAGCTTCTAGATTTCATCGGCGTGGAGTTGCAGCAAGTTTCACACTACGTCATATGGTACAATTACTTCCCTGATGTGACTATATCGACCACTTGCGTTTCGCCAATTCGATCCAAGGGAAGGTATAAGATCCTTGATCATGGACTCGTAAGTGATACTGTGGACTTATGATTTTTTGCATTACAGAATGTATGAACTAACTACAAGCATCCACTGCTCATGATTTGCAATTCACTCAGACTTCCTGTAATTGATTACACATTAACCCTTCAAATACATCGTGCTTCTCTCATCTTCCCTTGGATTGAACATTCTTTTGGCAATGCACTTCTTACTTCTTGCTTCTTGGCCCCCTTGCCTTCTCAAGGTTTCAGCTGCATCTGTTGTCAGTCTAGGAAAAATGATCAAAACGGATTGGTCTCTGTCAGCTTGCTACCTTTCCCTCTATCATGTGATCCTTGCCATGCGGAGAAGCTTCATCACCATCCATACACCAGCTGCTTAAGCTGCCCGTATGTTGGAAGACAACCATTTCCATTCGAGAGAAAAAAATCTATATCATCTACTTCTACTCCTCTCAACCTTTTTGCAAAGGCACCCGGGGATCGGATTTGCGTAGAAGTATTCCTCCTGCCTTGGACTTTCACCACGTAATCTGTCATAGGGACCTCCGAGTCTGTTCTCATGGTGCTTCCTCACTGCAATCTGAAACTCTCTCCAGGTCATGGAGCCTTCATCAAGCTTTTCAATGAGCTCCACAAACTTCAGCCTACAGATAGAGAAAGAAGTTAAATTAGGTCTCTAGTCCTAGAACGAAGACCCAATGCGATGTTTCAAACGCACAAATAATTTCGCAAACATTCTTGTGATAATTCCCACTATGTGCTACTAGATTTTTGTTAAATTTCTGCGTTGCAAACGATGGATGCTGAGAAAAAGAAAAGGAATCCGTACCTGTCAGGGTTTACCGTTTTTCTGAACCCTTCGAATCTCCTGTGCCCCTGAACTGCCCTGGCCATGTTCCCGTCGTACGTGTACACGAACACGTCGCTATGCAGGGCCACGATGTAGTCCACGGCGGCGAGCCTGTTCTGGTACAGCTCCAGCGGCTCTAGCTCCTCCACCGTCGCGAGGCTGTAGTGCGTGTAGATGTTGGGGTACTCAGCCTTGAGCGCGTCCAAGCTGTGCGCGCCGTAGATCTCGCCGGCCACGATGTAGATCTTCGTGGTGGCCGGGTAGCCCATGGCCTTGAGGAAGACGGCGGCCTCGCGGGGCGTCATGGGGCACCCGCCCTGCAGCCGCTTCTCCTCGCTGTCGATGTCCTTCTCCTTCCAGTGCCGCACCTTGAGCCGCATGTCCGTCAGCTCCGCCGCCTCGTGCAGCGTCAGGTTGTGGTTGCATCCTGTGAACGCCAGCATGTCCTTCTCGTATCTGCCAAAGGCGAAATGGTTTCGTATTACTGACCTGATTCAAACATGATTTCTTTGACTGAAATGTTGTCAGCTGATCACCGAACACTGTGAGGTTCCAGTTACCTCAAGTGAAGCGCGATGTAATGCTCGGTTCCGTTTCTCAGCCGATCAACCAAGGTTTTGCCGAGCGCTTCAATCTCCTTCCTGTACTGGAGCGCCTTGTAATTCGCGCGGCACCGAAGTTTTTGCAGAGAAGGAGCAAGGCCGTTGTTCACGATCCGTGAATCCGTGTGCGTAAACCTCACCACTTTGAACTTCCTCAGGATCTTCGAAAAGTCTCTGTAGAAGGAAGCCTGAAAAATGGAGCTGACGATCCATCAGCCTATTCAGTATTCACACGCCTGAAATTTCTCTAAGCTGCTACAGTGAAATCTAGAGGGAATCAACAAGTTGTTGACTCGTACCCTGGACCAGGAGGTGGGTGCTCTAACGTAGGGTTTCATCCTTCTGAATTCTGGGGGAAGGGAATCCACAATCACAATGTCTTCCTTCAACGTATCCTTGAAGCGATCGATATCAAATATGTCTTTGAAATCACTATGTCCAAAATACCAATGGTCAGTCTAGCTACTTGGCAAGGACGAGGTGGAGGTAGCAGCAAGATGCAGAGTTACAGACCTTGGATCAGTCCAGAATGATTGATGATCCAGGGTAGGGATCACCAGCGATGCGTTCATGATCTTCGCCACTGCAACCATATCACTTATCTGTAAGAATAGTTTGTGAAGGAATTAATAAGAGTTAGCTGAAAGGAACTGACGTGACGGGTTTAACAAAAATGTATACATACTCCCATTCGCATCTGGTTTAGCCCACCATTTGCATCAACGATCAGGTAACCGACAGTTGCATTGTTAGTCCCTGCAGTAAGCATGTGCTGGATGAGAAAATATAGACGTATCTGAAGCTGAAAGAAAACGAAGTCAAAATGAACAAAAGGAAATTACTGCGGTGATTCTTTGGTCGTTCAATGCATTGCCTGTAGCCCTCACTCTCTGGTTTCATCCATATCTCAGGTACCTGTCCGTGTTTGAAAGGAAACTTCAGTACAGTCAAGCGGATCTAGTTCTGAAGAAAAGTGAAGTCAATGTATAGCATGGCATCTGAATAAATGCTTCGCTTTTATCAGTTGCGCGTGTACATTTTTTGGCTGAATATGGAGACAAAATTGCTTTCTGGCAGGCTCTTTGCCAGAGTACTTCTTGGCCGTGTTTCTTTGGGGTAGAAAATTCTTTTCACTCCGTTTGACCAATAATCAAGGACATTAAATAAAGTCAGTTTACAAAACTACATTCACAACCTCGGATTAATTCACGAGACAAATCTAATGAGGCATTTGACCGCATGATTAGAGGATAGTTATTATAGCATTATTGTAGTAAATCATGGACTAATTAGGTTCATTAGATTCGTCGCGCAAAGTTACACACATCTCTAAAAAGGTTTTACAAATAGACTTTATTTAATACTCCATGCATGTAAGATTCCATTTGAAAATATATTTCTCGTGAGAAAAAACACGCCCCTTACACGGTTACACCGCAGCTTGTTGTCCCTACCAAATTAAATCCCTACTCACTCGGTCTCAAAGAAAAAGTCATCGTAAAAATTCTATGAGAAATTAACAAGAAAATATATGACCTTCATCTCAAAGGTAAAATGATATAGTTTTTTGGAACAAATTTTGTTTAGATGAAGTGAGTACTTTCTAAGATCAATCTTTTCAAGAACACACCTAGGAACCTCATTGGATTTTTATCTTTACAAGACACACATTGTATAAAATATGGAAAAAAATGATTTTCCTAGACGAGCATGCTGATTTTTGCAGGATACTGGACATAAATTTAACATGACAAAATAACAAACTGAGCATTAGGTTACATAACTAAATACTCAATTTTAGAAAAAGAAAAACGAAATGAGGAGATCAAATGTAATTGATAGGCTGAAATGTCTCGTACTTGTTCACCTTTTGTTTTGACAATTACTATGGAAAACAACTTCGACGAAACCAACCAAATGTGCTATAAACATTTCATTTTCAAGCGACAACTGGACCTCAATAGCCAAAAAGCGACTGTAGAACCAAATATAGCGATGTTTCTCGCATGGCAAGGCAATGAAATACCAAGAAGAACAGGATAAAAACATTTTCGAAAAAAATAAAAATATAAACTGAGATAAACAGCTGCCCCTCCTGGACCCTGGAACTCACGTCATGTGCTGTGTTCTTTTGGTTCCAGTGACTCACGCTAGTAACAAGTACTGGTGGGATCGTTGTCCTTATCTCCAATCATTTTCTCCCATATGAATACTCCATACCGCAACAAGAAGTGACCCAATAGCTTCAAGTTTTCTTTTCAGATAATGGAAGAAAACTTCTCCTTTTTTTGGTCATTTTTCATGATCAAAGCTGCCGCGCTTTCTGTGTAGACTTTACTGTGTTTCACCCATTTCGAGAGATGTAAACACTACAAACCACAATGAGTTGAAACTTTCTCGCAAGTCACGAATTTTCCCTCCCCTCACAAAAAGTTAAAAAAAATATCCACCTCAATTTTGTGTAGTGCTGAAGGTTATATTTTACCCTACAGTGCCTGAAACGAACAACGACTACTTATATGAAATTATGGTACTCCCAAAATAGATCTGTTTGGTTTGCATCATGAGGTCGTCCGCCGGACCATCCAATCCAAAAACCAAACCTACCGTGATGTTTGGTTTGAGTCACCGGTTCACGTTGTAGAAAGAAGTTTATATAACCCCTAAACTATCGATCTCTACTATAGAAAGAAGTCTATATAATCCACTAAACTATCCAGAAAAAAAAACTGCGGACGACACCATCCTGGGAACCAAACAAGCTGCAACTGACCAGAGGATCAAACGACTTGATCCGAAAATTGATGTTTTTCGGTGCCCAGAGCCCCAGCCGGATCTTGCAATGATTCGATAAATGGCCACTTTTTCAAATTTCAAGTACGTGGACGAGGGGTTATTGCCAGGACAGTAATGGGTGCGCGGGCAGTTAGTTAACATGGCATGGTGATCGCTGTAATAAAACGAACTGGGACGCGAGCGATCAACGGCGGTGGAGGCGCGCGTACGTACCGGCGGCTCGGGCGGGCGGCGCGCGAGGGCCGTCAGGTTCTCCTCCGTCCACCCCATCACGTCGGCGTCGGTCACCTCCACCCTTTGCACGAGCCCCGCGCCGTCGTCGGCGCCATCGCCGCCCGCGCCCGTGGCCGCGCGGCGGCCGCCGCCCCGGTGCGAGCCCAGGAAGCCGATGACCGCAACGAGGCCGAGGAGGCAGAGCACGACGCCCCTCATCCAGGCCGCCCGGCCCGGGGCGCCCGCGGCGCGCTTCCTCCGCGGCAAGAGCAGCGCCCTCCCGCCGCGGGGCGTGGTGGCGGTGTGCCCGTGCCCGTGGAGGCCCCCACACTCGGCGTCGCCGTGCGCGGCGCAGGAGGCGTGGTGGTGGTCGGCGGCGCCGGCGCAGGAGGAGCAGCAGCAGCAGCAGTCGTCGTGCGTGGCGGCGGCGGCGGCGTCGCGCTCGATGTCGTTGAGCTGGCGCCTGCGGTGCGGGCCGGGGCTGGTGGCCGAGGAGGAGCAGGTGGTTGCCGTGGTGGTGGACGCCGTCGCGGCCGCGGCCATGGAACCGTGGGGGGAGGCGTGGAAAGGGAGCGCGCGGGCGGTCTCGCTTAACCGCGCGCCCCCCTCGCTCGGCGCGGGCGCCTAAGAATAGGACACGCCCCGCTTCCCTCCCTGGTGCCCCCCCGCGGGAGATGATCGAGATGACTAGAGGAAGGCAGGTCAGTGAGTGAAGGGGAGAGAAGCCCGGGAAATAGCAACTGAAAACCGGTGGTGGTTTGCTCCGCGCGCGATCACCCACCCTTGTGCCCCTGTGCGCTCTTGTTCTCCTGCCTTGGCAACCGCCGCGCGCGACGCCTGCTTCTTACGACGCCCGCGGCGGGCGCTAGCTGTGTGAATGTGCGATCGCGACCGTGCCGTGCGCGCGTGTGGGTGCGGCTCGGGTCTTCCAGGGGAACCGTGGGCAGCAGGCGTCGTCAGGGAACGTAGCGACCGCGCGAGGTGGGGATCGGGTATATCCGTCTGTTGTTTTTATGGCCGCGCGGCGTACGTGGGTTGGTAGTACTATCGTTTTCGGCTACGAATTCACGGAAAGTCCAGCGCGGCGCCGCACCGTAACGGGAGTCCAGAGTCGACGTCGGTGTCGGCGTGGGTTTTGTGACCGCAGCACGGCACGTACGTTCGGCTTTCATCATGTTACGTATAGGACACCGATACAAGCTAGAAAGAGAGAGAGAAAAATGGAAGGATCATGATGAATGTGGTCGTCCGATCGGGCAGCGGCCGGCCACGATCGTCGATCGATCACGGGTGTGCTCGGTCTGCATGCAGGAAGAAGAGCTAGCTGCTGGGTCGCCGGTTGTGCAGTGCGCTTCAGCTGGCTGGCGTGTAGCTGGTGCGTCGATCGGATGGCTCCGACAGGCACCTTTACGTACGGAGCGGGGCTCGCAAGCTCGACCGGAAACTTTTTCCTGTGTTTGTTTATTGTGATTCGGCGGCCAAAATTATTAGCTAACATGTGAGCTGCGTCCGTTTATGTTTTGTATATGTCACTATGTCAGGGTTCCCTTTCCCCGCGAAGAGATGTGCTGCACTGCTTCGATCGCTATCTTCTGCCGTCACGATCGATCAGTTAGGGCAGTTATTACCAAGACTGGGTGCAAGATGCTTGCGCTTCGCTTGGGATCCGATCGGCCCCGACCGGGCGGGAACAGAAAAGAGGTTAGGCGCACCACGTGGCTTCCGAAAACGCACCGGACCAGAGACCGGGTCCAGAGGTCCAGGCCAGGGTCGGCATCGTTAGGCAACATTTGTTCTACAACCGTTAGGATCGATGGTATGTTGATGATATGGAAAGGCAGTTATGCTTGTGGCTTCGTCAGATCGAGCTACGAGGGCTGCAGCAAATCTACTCATCAACATGTCCTGTCTGAAATGCTAGCAATGAATTCGACCCTGAGGCCCATGCTTGTAAGTTGTCAAATGTAAATAATGATATATAAGACTGTTGTATACGACCATACTGAGCTACTGATCAATAATGGGCGGAGCCGTCCATTTATCAGGCTCATTATCATTTGACGCCACACATACATGCACCGAAAATTTTTATCTTATTACGGAGGAAGCTAAG
Organism: Echinochloa phyllopogon; assembly: GCA_033239725.1. Classification (NCBI taxonomy): domain Eukaryota; kingdom Viridiplantae; phylum Streptophyta; class Magnoliopsida; order Poales; family Poaceae; genus Echinochloa; species Echinochloa phyllopogon. The sequence continues at coordinate 24,120,404 of BTCW01000012.1, forward strand.
GTAGCACACTTGCATATATAATTAACACACGAGCTTCAATTAATCTGCATATATATCCTCATGGAGCAAGATTACACGATCCATGAATGAACCCAGCTAGTGTACACATATGACACAGAAGCCTTTTGGTCACCCTTTGGATCAGAAGAAAAGGACAAGTGGCTAATGGAAGCTACGTTACATTACATCGTGCCAATGGACCACGGTGGAGCTTGGCTAGTTATTAACACGAGTGCGTGTTCCCCATCGCTACCTCATCAGTGGAAGTGGTCCTAGCTACTCTCGGAGAGTAATGTCCAGGCATGAAGCAAAGGCACTCTTTGCAAGCCCCGATTTGTGACTGGAGTGTCCACGTACTGATCGATGACAGACACCGGTGGCGGTGGGTAGCAGGATAGGGGGCGCGAAGCCGGACGCGGATGCAATGCACCCACCCACTGGGTTTCTCCCTTGTCACGGGCGCGAGGTCTCTTTTCTGCGTTCTAGTACTTCCACGGCCGCCGCCACGCGCTCGGCCGTGGAAATAGTACGCCGCTGACAGGTCGACGCGACTGGCAGTATGCGGCAGTTTCACTCGGTCGCGCCTCTGATACCCTTGCCCTCCTCGTCACGGCGCCGCCGCCGCGCGTGGTTTGTTCTATCGGCTCTGTCGTCGCGCACGGACAAACCCGCCGTAGCTCTCACTCACTCGCCCTCGGCTTCGCATCACCGAACGGTCCCAAGAGTGTCGTATCAGCAAAAAAAAAAAGAAGCATCCATATATGAGATCCTATTTCAGTTCTCGAAAGAATATGATCATGGAAAAACTCCCACCAACGAAACACACCCTCATGCGTTTAGCGTTGGGATGATCACAAGTCATAAGTTATCATTGACAGTCCAAAAGATGCGGGCATATATAGGATCTTTACCAAAGCCTGATGACGAGATACCTCAAATGGAGAAACTGGTGGTGGATGGTGGGTTCTGGGTACTACCGAACACTGAGGAGTCACACGTCGGTGTCGCCCTCTGTCGGGCCACACGTCGGTTTCCGGCCACACGGGTAGCGTGCGCCGGCTAAAGCAGGGCAAGCTGCATCTCCGGATCCTCTCTTTTTCAGCCGTCCATTTGATAGATGATACATACTCACCATCTTCCGTGAAAAAAAAATAAAGGAAAAAAGCCCATTCCACACCCTTCAACTAACAACATTGTTCGATTTTCAACCGTCAACCGCAAAATCAGATATTCGATACACTTCAACTTTCCAAACCATCTAATTTACACCATTTGGTAGTTTTAATGGTGGTTTTCGCTGATGTGGCGCCACATTTACCGTCACATGTGGCGTCACGTCAGCCATGAGGGGATAAATTGGTCTATTTTGATAGTTCGAGGGGATCAACTAATAAGCTTTATAACATTATAGAAAAATATTTTTTCTAGAAAACATATATAAGTAAAAAATGAATTCATTTTAGCTCGGAAAAAATATAAAACTAGTTTTTACATTTTTTTAAATCACACTTTACTCTTATAGTGCCTGGTTAGGAGTTATTTTGAGCTAAAACAAATTTTCTGTTGATTTTCTAAGAGTGAACTAGATTTTAGTATTTTTAATTATATTTGTTTTCTAAAAAAATATATTTTTATAACATTTTTTGATAAAGTCTAGTTTACCATCAAACTATCAAAGCAGACTAATTTACCTCGTCATGGTGAAAGGGCCTCTAGTCTAGTGGTTAGAGCACCTGAGTAGCACCCAACAGACCCAGGTTTGACTCCCTGTGGGAGCGAATTAACTGGGTTTGGAATAAAAAAATAGGTAGGGGTTTCCCCTCCCGACTTCGGTCAAAATTTACCTCGGCATCACGTGGAACGACAAACGTGGTGCCACGTCAGTCAATACCGTCATCAAAATCAATAAGAGGTGTAAATCGGACGGTTTGAATAGTTGGAGGATGTAGAACATCTTGTTTCATGTTTGAGGGTTGCAAATCGGACACGGTCGATAGGTGAGGAGTGTGGAATAGACTTTTTCCAAAAATAAAATAAACGAAAATAAACGCTCGTCAGAAAAAGATCCACTTGCCTAGTAGTGTGCGTTGGGACGGACCCTTCATATATAGCAAAAAGAAAAGGAAGAAAGAGAGAAAATTGGCACGCGTAGCATACATTGGAGTTTTTGTAGCCACGTAGCAAAAACGAAGAGTAGAAAAGTTTGTGGATATGTTTGCGTCAACGGTGTTTAATCACGTAAAATAAGTGCGATACGGAATGATTTGCATCTTTTTCCTATCCCTCCGAATGAATGATGATCACACACAGCACAATAGCATTACGCCGACCGATAAGGATCACATCTCATACATTCCCTGTTTCCCAGATGTTGACATCTGCTCACATCACTCCGAGCCCCAGACGACCAAATCAAACAGGCTAACACCGGAGTATACCCCGTATATCACCACGGCGACTGGCGCCTAAATAATTCAGCGAGCTTAATTGCCAGCGAGAGAGACGCCACCAGCTAGCAGCGAGCTCCTCGTCGCTGACGGCGCTTCTCCTCATTCCTGGCCCCCATCGGAGATCATGCGCGCTTGCTTCCATGCGCGTCACGTCGCGGAATGGGGCAGGGCCCGGCCAATACAATCTTGCGATTTCGCACCCCGGGTCACACCCACAAGCCATGATCGGCAGGAGTGATGGAGTGATCTCATCCTCAGCACGATACATGCATCCCACTATGCACCGACTGGGGACGCCACGCCAATGGCCGTTCCACACCCAGCTGAAGATACCGAGGCAGGACTGTATGAACTGAAAGGTAGTGTTCATGCTTTCCATAGTTAAGGACCGATTGGCGTTATGCAAGACCACGATGTGCCACAGATTTTTCCCCAGCCAGCGAGCATGATGGCTACTGGATTTCCATCCAGGCGCAGTGGCTTCAGAGAAGCATCTTTTGGGCAGGCTACTGACAAAACAACGAGGACCGTAGGAACTCGGAACACACACAGCACTCCGCTTCAGCGTCCGGTTGGTTCTCGTTTTTTAATTCTCTCACCGGAACTGTTGTTATCAGAGAGCAGTAACATTTATTCTGGAATGATGATGGGTGTCACAGGTTGAACAGCCCGTTCAATATCTGATGCGAGACCATGGGAAATTATGGAATGGAGAGGTTTCATGTCTTGTTAGACATGACATACATCTGTGTTGGTTTCTACCTTGCACCTACTGGCATCCTCACATGTCTGATCGAACTGATAGTCTGATACCATGAGCCAATGTCTTGTAGATTTGACATGTATCTGTGGCGGTTTCCACCCAGTACCTACCGGCATCTTGAAATGTCTTTGAGCAACTGATACTATGTACAGGTCTCAGCTTCGAGAATCTTTGTTCCCCTCAGGTGAGGCGTCATCTTCAGCCAAAGTAGTGCTTCAAGAATGTCATCTCTCCTAAGGTTATTTCTTTTTTGTTTTTGTATTTTTTTTGAAAAAAATCGTAGGAGCACTGCACTGCTATTTACTCCCTCTGTCTCAAAATAAGTGTTCGTATATCATTCAAATTTTGTCCCACAAAGAGGATCTATTTAACTTTTAGGAATGCACACATTAATACAAAAGCGCACAGAACCAATTAAATAGTCAGTTAATGTTACTTTTCTAGTTTCAATGAAGGGTAACATGATGATTTGTTATGACTACTAATATGTTTTAAATTTTCTAAGGCCAGTCTTAGTGAGAGTTTTATGGGAAGTTTCATGGCATTAAATGTGCTGATATGGCATATGAGAGAAGGTCATGGTATGTGAGAGGAGTTTCGTCACCATGAAACTTCTTCTCCACTGAGACCGGTCTAAATGGACATTTATTTTGGGATAGAGAGAGTATCGTTTAAAGAGAGAAGAGTTTACATAATTGGTCTTGAATAGCTCATTGCTTTAATACTCAGGTTATTTCATATTTGCCGTATAATAACCATGCGAGGTGTTCGTGCGCCCGATTGGCTCGCATTATAAACTTATTTCTTTTTTAAAGTAATACAAAAATATACATAGTTATCTTGCTTATTCATTTGAGTGAAAGTTGGGCTACGAGCACATGCCCTGGCGGAGGGCGGAGGCGAAGGAAGCATCCCACCTATAGGCACAGGTTCTGTGGATGAGCGGTTGCTCTGCCAAAGTCCATGCTGCGAGATGGGCTCTCTTCGCGCTGGTGTGCTGTCGCAGTTGGGAAAATAGAATGGAACCAAAAGGCATGCCGCATACCAAAGGCTGACCAGTCTCAATAAAAGTTTCATGGACACAATTACCTAGAGTGACACATCATCTAAAAGTGTTTGAAATTAGGATGAAACACCCCCCTCTCGATGCATAATTTTATCAATTGTTGTTTTCTAGGTCGCATGCAAGACACAAGCTATCTAGGTAACTGTATACATGGAGTTTTATCACCATGAAACTCATTTCACCTCTCTCTTAATTAATACAGCGATACATCATCAAAAATGCTGACATGACAACCAATTTATTATCCATGAAACTCCCATTGAGACTGTCATTATGCGAATATTATGTTAGTGACCTTTTCTAACAACAATTAACTATTCATCTTATTTAAAAAATTTATCTAAATATATACTTTTCCGTTTTAAATTATAATTCGTTTGACTTCTTTAACTCTAAGTTTGATCGTTTGTCTTATTCAAATTTTTATAAAAATTATTATAATTTTTGTGATGGCTTGATTTATTAATAAAAATTCTTTAAAATGACTTAAATTTGACTATATTTACATAAATTTTTTGAATAAGACGATAGGTTGGTAAAAAAAGTCAGATAAACTATAATTTAGAACGGAGGTAGTAAAAATAGCTCATATTTTGAAGATCTTTGATAATAAAGTAAGTCACAAATAAAATCAATAATACTTGTAATTTTTTAATAAGATGAATGTAAATAAGCTCGTTGAAAGGAAAATAGTTGAGCCCTTTCCTGCAAAAGAAAGAACATCGTCCGTTCTATACGGATCGTACGACCGCTACATTGATGGGCTGGGCTTTAAGCTTTTCGTGGTTTGCTGGGTCAGCCTTTTCGATAGAACAGCCCATGTTGCCTGCTCCAGAGACAGAAAGAATCGAGAAGCCCATCGGGTGAAGCCTTCTAGAAATCGCCATGGAATGGAACGATGCACAGATTTATTTTATTACATTATTAAACGGGGCGGCTCCGGCGGCAGGCGAGGGTGGCCAGCATAAAAATATTCACCGTTGGATTAAATACTCACGGAGCTCGGCATTGGTTAGGCTCCAGCTCGTTTTTCTATTTCAGCCTTCCACGTGTTAGATAGTAAATTTTCTGAGCCAAAGTATCTTGCTAGATTGCTCGAGAGACTTCATGTTATTTTTTCCCGGCTCGTCTACCTCAGGCGCGGCCTTGCCGCCGCTCCGCCGTGGTGCGCTATGCTGGCTGATTCATAGCAGCCAGCTGCAAAGCCGCATGCTCGTGGACAGCTCCGGCACAACGCGACCTTGTCGGCAGCATAGCTCCACGCCGGCTACGGCAACCTATGGGTTTTCCTATTTCAGCCTTCCATGTGTTAGGTAGTAAATTTTCTGAGCCAAAGTATCTTGCTAGATTGCTCGAGAGACTTCCTATTATTTTTTCCCTGCTCGTCTACCTCAGGCGCCGCTCCGCCGTGGTGCGCTATGCTGGCTGATTCATAGCAGCCAGCTGCAAAGCCACATGCTCGTGGACAGCTCCGGCACAACGCGACCTTGTCGGCAGCACAGCTCCACGCCGGCTACGGCAACCTATGGCGAAATTGGATCAGGTCCGCTTATCAATCCTGAGCACGGGGATTCGACCCCAAAGCCCGCGAGACAGATGACAGTGGCAGGTCGCAGGAGTTTAGTCATCGGCGCACGGCCTGGAGGAACGGCGGCACACTGTGCGAGCAGATAGCGGGAGCAGTCAGCAGCGGCAAATGGTGTGAGCGTGGGCGGGCGTAGGCGGCGGCCGCTGATAGTGCGATCGGACGGCGGGCGCAGGCGGCGGTGGCATATAGCGCGAGCGGCGGCACACGGTGCCAAGTCTGCATGGTGCGAGCAGGTGGCGGGAGCAGTCAGCGGTGGCAGATGGTGTGAGCGGACGGCAGGCGTAGGCAGCGGGCCGGCGCCGGCAGACGGCGCGACCCGATGACCTCCCCAACGCTGTCTTCCACCTGCGAAGGTTAGTCACTGGCTAGACTACACTGACCCTTTTTTGCTTGTAGCAAGCATATGCAGTTCACATGCAGGAGATGACCACGGCGGAGGCAGCGGCAGTTGCAGTTCACATGCCGGAGAGGACCGCGGTGGAGGCAGCAGCAGTTGTTTATGCTCTGCAGTGCGATTGCTTAATCAAGACGAGGAGGAAATTGTGCACAGAAGCCTCTATCCAGGCAAGCAGCACTGTCGTCGTGCGACTATGGCGTCTGCCTTTAGTGATCTGTGGTGAGCCTCCTCGTCTGGCAAGCAAACTGTAACGGAAAGCGGGATCATTCAACCTCCTATGAGTTGACTTCCCTAAATCATGAACTTTCTTTTTGTGCTTGCTTCTTCAATCTCATACGAATCTTTCGATTGATGGTTCAATTTGGTGGATTTGTAGTTTGATTTTCTGAATCTTCCGATTGATAGCTCAATTGTTAGTTGGAGGTGCTCTATTTGGTGACGTCAAAAAAATATTAAAAGCTTATTCAGACACGATCTCCAGTGCTGATTGATTTAGCAACGCATGGTTAGCGAGGCCAGCCTCCCATGGAGCTCACATGTTAATGCCCTTCCATTTACTTCATTTCTTATGCACACCAGTTGTTTGTTGTATTGCTTGAACCAATAGTTCTGATTTATTTTCTTGATTTTGCCTTTTTGTCCAAACATGTTATCTAGTGCTGGTATTTCCTGCATTCATATAGTTCATTTAATTTCAACAATCATCTACGCTTGAATCAGGAGCAACAGTGTGGGGTTGAATGGTTGCCTGCAAAGCAGCCTGCTAGATCGGCGGTATGCAAAATGACAGTGGTGTGGTGCATAAACGGCATATGCACTGGTGATATGTGAACATGCAATGGCAGCTTATGTAGCATCAATGCCCCCCTTCATTGCCGTCTATGGACAGAAAAGTTGTCCAGGTCAGTCTATTTGTCACATGTACTTTGAATGCTCACAACCTGTTTGGTTAATTACCCAAGTGAGTCTCCATCTGTTTCTTGACATAGTAACACATTGTGACATAATAACACATTGTGTGTGTGTTACTTATTTTTCCAGGTGACTCTCCTTCAGTTCATTTGATTTCCAAGGTGAATTAAAGACCCAGGATTTCAACTCCAATGGTGTGCAGGTCTGTGTAGGTCAAATGTTGTGCAAACTGTCCATAAACAAGCAATGGTTATTATCTAATAAACAGGTCAGTGTTTTTCATGTTGTTTAAGCTATTGTGAAACCCAATATCATATTAGTTTCTCCGTACTAAAATCACTAAAAATTAAATGAGTTTGTGATGCATCTATACTCTTTTGCCCCCTTACAAATACACGGGGAGAGAAATTTAGTTGCCATTCCAAGAGGATCTACATGAAGGTGCAAGAGAAGATCCAGTCTAGCTACTACAAGGTGAAGTGACCTGTGAAAAATTTAATATTTATTTTGTATTTATGATCTATCATGACAAACTTTTATGTCCTGGAGAATAGATTGTAAAACCTCATTCCTTCTTACCACAGCTACCAGCGTGCTGCCGTGATCTGCTACAGAATGAAAGGGTAGTATTTCGTTAAAATGCCTTAGTTATTGGCTACCCAACTCATCTTCTCATGTTTTGAATCATCGTACCTTTGGATTTCTCTTGGTCCCAGGAACATATTACTTACCATCGCTGGAATAGAGGTACCCCATTCCGTCATAAGTTTGTTGAAAGTGCTTTTCATGGGAAAATCAAATCTGAAATTATATAACCTTGATCGATGATGTACTCCAGAATGGCCTTATCAATTTTTAATATCCGTAATTGTAGGTGTTATAAAGTTTAGCAAGTCAAAGTATGCTGATTTTCATTGTTGTGCAGGACGCTAAGACATACTTCATTCGGCTGCTGCCATAGCTGATGCATTATGGTCAGTTTTACAACAATGGAATAGGTTAGTGGCTAGACAGCTTCTTTTAGAACTTGGCACATTATACACACTGTATGTCTATCTGCAGATATAACGCAGGTTCTTATAACATAAAAAACTAATTATACCAATGTTGTTTTTGCAATAAGAAGTTATTGCCACTGCCGGTAGAAGTAACAGGGTAATAGATAATAAGTTTGTAGAAAACAATAGTGTAGTTTCCATTACATTTTTTCATACTAAGGCTTACAAAGATCGTGTAAAAAAAAAGGCTTACAAAGATGCATTGTACACAGTATATTCAATGTGCAGTCTTTAACCACTATGAATCTGCCTAACACTTCATCCCATTGAGCCTGCTTAAAATGCCCAGACTGTAAATCTCCATGGATGATATTATACTAAACATATGTCCAACTTCAGTGCCCAGATTGCAATTCTACTATATAGGGCAAACTGACGATCTCACTCAATGCAAATGAGTTCAACTACATTGTCCTTTTATATTTTTGGAAAATAGTATTAAATCCACACTCTGAAACTGGCAGCTCATCTATTTATTTCATAAACAAATTGCCATACGCAGCGTGAAGCTCCACGCGCGCGCAATGCGCGCGCAAGACACTAGTGGTTACTACATGCGGCGACGTGAATCGTGATCTCACCTAGCTGAACTGCTGGCTCATCATTCGGGAATCGCTGATCGAACAGACCACAGATAGTGCAGGGACACAGTATTTGAATCGTAACCATGCGAAGGCCCACCCGTAATCGTTCATGGCATGGGAACAAAAGGGTAGCATGCTGCCACTTGCCACTGCCCACTGGCTTCTTGGCTGGCATTTCGTTCCTACTACAGGACTAGCAGGATGATGGATGGCCAAAAGGGACCCGGCAAATTTGCAAGTTCCATGCTTCCAGCTACCGTCTGAAGATGAATACCGAAAGTGCTTGAGCTCTTACCGACAGTATTACCCTGATAGTGTCAGTTCTTACATGCCACCTCGCCTAGAGAACAGAGATCAGTGCCCCAAACTCCAACCACAAGATTTTGTAATCTAGCATCTACGGAATAGTATAATGTTCTAGTTAGTGCCTGACGGCTTGGAACTCTCCGAAATGTACAACAAAGCTTATGTAGTCCGCTACCAAACAGGCAAACACCAAGCGTGCTCTCCAAATTTAAGAAAAAAACAGCAAATCTGGTGAGGGCTGTTAGCAAATAATGCGGAAAACAAGATCGAACTGGAGACACGATTTAACGTGGAAAAACCCTTGCGGGAAAAAACCACGGAAGACAATCACTATTGAGGAGAGTTTACAAGTAGGGATGATACATGGCTTATCTGTCTTGCCTTGTCTTGTCTTGTCTTACCCTACCGTCTACATAGGGCTTACATATATATAGGCGGCTCACGTCCCTGTGCTTGGTTGCGTTGCCAATGTGGGACTAAACTGTGCACTCCTGAGAAAAACCACAGCACAATGGGCCTCCGCTTCGCTCTGGCCCAAGCCTGGCCTATATCGTGGATGTGAATTTGGAACATATCCAACAAACTCCACCTTGAGACAAATTCCATCATGTAGACGAATAATAAACCTCCATATTCAAATCTTGAATACCAATGTCCATCGGACAAATAAGATCACTTGAGTATTCTCCCAACACTTGAGCAAATAACCAATAGGTTCAAACACACACAGCTATCAACAAAGCAGACGAACAATCTGGGCCTTCAACAAATTCATAATCCCAGCAAAAGTCTGAGTCTGTGCAACTGGCCTCGGAAAAATAAATGGCAATAATGCTCAATCATTAAACGACATAAAGTCACAATATCACCTGTGGTATTAAATAAATATCCAGTGAAGAACTCAATTACTGCTCCATTCAAACACGGTTCAGATGTGGGCATAAATGTGCAACCAACGAAGTATAAACCTCTGCAATAGACCCTGCAGTAGTGCAGTCGTGAATGGACGTCTCCACCTTGAACAATAAATGTACTGAATGCTGGCCAGTTCAAAACATTATAGTATCTATGCAGCAACTCTGAACTAGATCCCTCAACACGAGAAAATACAGCAATAAACGTACTGCTCCCGCAATACAAAACACTGTAGTATCTAGTCAAACAAAACTTCCTCTGTTGCACTTAGAATCCTCCACCTCGAACTCAATTCGGAGCAAAACCTTCACTTTTAATTAACCAACTTCATAGGAGTAAAGGAAACCACTAGGCTGACATGAACGATGTTGTCAAAACATCAAGAAGAATAAACTCAAAAGTGATCCGATAATAATCCCAACATCTCCTCAAAATCTCAATATATCTCAGCAGTGGAAATCACATATCATAGAAGCCATATGAAAGAAATAACCAGAAGAAAATAATCTGCAGTAATAATCTAGGTATGTTACTGTGTGAACCTAGCAATAACCTGCAGCATTGTGTACAACTCCGTGTACGTTCAGCAAAGCTGAGAAAACCTTCTGGTAGCTTCTCGTAGATTGGTCTGCAGCATCTGGCAAATACGGAATCAGATTCCGTCTTAAACTCCACGTTGACGAGTCTTGCACGAGGTAGCCAATTGCAGATTGATCCGGCTGGCGGCGCGCGATAAACAGGGACGAAATCTAAATTAATTTTTTTTTCACGTGATCTCGTACCAAGCTCTGATACCACTTGTTAGCAAATAATGCGGAAAACAAGATCGAACACGAGACACAATTTAACGTGGAAAAACCCTTGCGGGAAAAAACCACGGAAGACAATCAATATTGAGGAGAGTTTACAAGTAGGGATGATACATGGCTTATCTGTCTTACCTTGTCTTATCTTGTCTTGTCTTGCCCTACCGTCTACATAGGCTTACATATATATAGGCGGCTCACGCCCCTGTGCTTGGTTGCGTTGCCAATGTGGGACTAAACTGTGCACTCCTGAGAGAAACCACAGCACAATGGGCCTCCGCTTCGCTCTGGCCCAAGCTTGGCCTATATCGTGGATGTGAATTTGGAACATATCCAACAAATAATATTTAGTCAAACAAAAAACTCCTCTGTTTTGTTCCCCCTTGATTCGCGTGCTGCAGTACAGATAATTCCTTCTCCTGACTCACCACATAACCGCAGTCTGATCGGACTCGAATTCGATGACAACGAAAAAACGATTCCGCCTACAACTCCGCCTTGGACTGACGCAGATACGTCGATCGCCGTTGAACGACACGGAAACGGGCAGATAACCTGGATCGCCTGAAGTACGGAAACCACCAGCGGCGTCACGCGACGAGGAACCAACGAAGTCTTAATTTTTTTTTCACGTGATCTCGTGCCAAGCTCTGATACCACTTGTTAGCAAATAATGCGAAAACAAGATCGAACACGAGACACGATTTAACGTGGAAAAACCCTTGCGGGAAAAAACCACGGAAGACAATCAATATTGAGGAGAGTTTACAAGTAGGGATGATACATGGCTTTTTGCTGCTGAGATATATTGAGATTTTGAGGAGATGTTGGGATTATTATCGGATCACTTTTGATTTTATTCTTCTTGATGTTTTGACAACACCGTTCATGTCAGCCTAGTGGTTTCCTTTACTCCTATGAAGTTGGTTAATTAAAAGTGAAGGTTTTGCTCCCAATTGAGTTCGAGGTGGAGGATTCTAAGTGCAACAGAGGAAGTTTTGTTTGACTAGATACTACAGTGTTTTGTATTGCGGGAGCAGTACATTTATTGCTGTCTTTTCTCGTGTTGAGGGATCTAATTCAGAGTTGCTGCATAGATACTATAATGTTTTGTACTGGCCAGCATTCAGTACATTTATTGTTCAAGGTGGAGACGTCCACTCATGATTATGAATTTGTTGAAGGCCCAGATTGTTCGTCTGCTTTGTTGATAGCTGTGTGTGTTTGAACCTATTGGTTATTTGCTCAAGTGTTGGGAGAATACTCAAGTGATCTTATTTGTCCGATGGACATTGGTATTCAAGATTTGAATATGGAGGTTTATTATTCGTCTACATGATGGAATTTGTCTCAAGGTGGAGTTTGTTGGATATGTTCCAAATTCACATCCACGATATAGGCCAGGCTTGGGCCAGAGCGAAGCGGAGGCCCATTGTGCTGTGGTTTCTCTCAGGAGTGCACAGTTTAGTCCCACATTGGCAACGCAACCAAGCACAGGGACGTGAGCCGCCTATATATATGTAAGCCCTATGTAGACGGTAGGGTAAGACAAGACAAGACAAGGCAAGACAGATAAGCCATGTATCATCCCTACTTGTAAACTCTCCTCAATAGTGATTGTCTTCCGTGGTTTTTTCCCGCAAGGGTTTTTCCACGTTAAATCGTGTCTCGTGTTCGATCTTGTCTTCCGCATTATTTGCTAACAAGTGGTATCAGAGCTTGGTACGAGATTTCGTAAAAAAAAATTTAGGGTTTCGTCCCTGTTTATCACGTGCCGCCAGCCGGACCAATTTGTGATTGGCTACCTCGTACAAGACTCGTCGACGTGGAGTTTAAGACGGAATCTGTTTCCGTATTTGCCAGAGGCTGCAGACCAATCCACGACAAGCTACCAGAAGATTTTCTCAGCTTTGCTGAACGTACACGGAGTTGTACACAAGACTGTAGGTTATTGCTAGGTTTACACAGTAACATACCTAGATTATTATTGCAGATTATTTTCTACTGGTTATTTCTTTCACATGGATTCTATGATATATGATTTCCGCTGTTGAGATATATTTAGATTTTGAGGAGATATTGGGATTACTATTGGATCAATTTGAGTTAATTTATTCTGATGTTTTGACAACATCATTCATGTCAGCCTAGTGGTTTATTTTACTTCTATGGAGTTGGTTAATTAAAGGTGAAGGTTCTGCTCTGAATTAAGTTTGAGGTGGAGGATTCTAAGTGCAACAGAGAAGTTTTGTTTGACTAAATACTACAATGTTTTGTATTGCGGGAGCAGTACGTTTATTGTTGTCTTTGCTCATGTTGAGGGATTTAGTCAAAGTTACTACATAGATACTACAACGTTTTGTACTGGCATTCAGTACGCTTGTTGTTCAAGGTGGAGACGTCCGCTCTAGTCTATTGCAGAGGTTTATACTCCGTTGGTTGCACATTTATGCCTACATCTGAACCGTGTTTGAATGGAGCAGTAATTGACCATGTCATGGAATTTAGTTTCTTCTACAATTGGCAAGTTTGTTGTACGTGATGGATACACGTTCTAGTTGCTCTTGCAAGAGCGTTGTTTTGCCAAGTTTAGTGTTCCAGGTGGAGCATATATTATTCCATGAGATGAGTTCTTCACTGGATATTTAATACCACAGGTGATATTGCGACTTTATGTCGTTTAATGATTGAGCGTTATTGCCATTTGCCATTTGAGGTCAGCTGCACAGACTCAGACTTTTGCTAGGATTATGAATTTATTGAAGGGCCAGATTATTCGTCTGCTTTGTTGATAGTTGTGTGTGTTTGGACCTATTGGTTATTGGCTCAATTTTTACTTTATATGAAGTGTTGGAAAGAATACTCAAGTGATCTTACTTATTGGTTAGCCGATGGGCATTGGCATTAAAGAATTGAATATGGAGGTTTATTATTCGTCTACAAGTGGAATTTGTCTCAAGGTGGAGTTTGTTGGATATGTTCCAAATTCACATCCACGATATAGGCCAGGCTTGGGCCAGAGCGAAGCGGATGCCCATTGTGCTGTGGTTTCTCTCAGAAAGTGCACAGTTTAGTCCCACCTTGATAACGCAACCAAGTACGGGTGCGTGATCTGCCTATATATATGTAAGCCTATGTAGACGGTAGGGTAAGACAAGACAAGGCAAGACAAATAAGCCATGTATCATCCCTACTTGTAAACTCTCCTCAATAGTGATTGTCTTCAGTGGTTTTTTTCCCGCAAAGGTTTTTTCACGTTAAATCGTGTCTCGTGTTCGATCTTGTTTTTCGCATAATTTGCTAACAAGTGGTACCAGAGCTTGGTACGAGATCACGTGAAAAAAAAATTAATTTGGGTTTCGTCCCTGTTTATCGCGCGCCGCCAGCAGGATCAATCTGCGATTGGCTACCTCGTGCAAGACTCGTCAACGTGGAGTTTAAGACGGAATCTTATTCCGTATTGGCCAGATGCTGCAGACCAATCTACGAGAAGCTACCAGAAGGTTTTCTCAGCTTTGCTGAACGTACACGGAGTTGTACACAATGCTGCAGGTTATTGCTAGGTTCACACAGTAACATACCTAGATTATTACTGCAGATTATTTTCTTCTGGTTATTTCTTTCATATGGCTTCTATGATATGTGATTTCCACTGCTGAGATATATTGATATTTTGAGGAGATGTTGGGATTATTATCGGATCACTTTTGAGTTTATTCTTCTTGATGTTTTGACAACATCGTTCATGTCAGCCTAGTGGTTTCCTTTACTCCTATGAAGTTGGTTAATTAAAAGTGAAGGTTTTGCTCCGAATTGAGTTCGAGGTGGAGGATTCTAAGTGCAACAGAGGAAGTTTTGTTTGACTAGATACTACAGTGTTTTGTATTGCGGGAGCAGTACGTTTATTGCTGTCTTTGCTCGTGTTGAGGGATCTAGTTCAGAGTTGCTGCATAGATACTATAATGTTTTGTACTGGCCAGCTTTCAGTACATTTATTGTTCAAGGTGGAGACGTCCACTCATGACTGCACTACTGCAGGGTCTATTGCAGAGGTTTATACTTCGTTGGTTGCACATTTATGCCCACATCTGAACCGTGTTTGAATGGAACAGTAATTGAGTTCTTCACTGGATATTTATTTAATACCACAGTTGATATTGCGACTTTATGTCGTTTAATGATTGAGCATTATTGCCATTTATTTTTCCGAGGCCAGTTGCACAGACTCAGACTTTTGCTGGGATTATGAATTTGTTGAAGGCCTAGATTGTTCATCTGCTTTGTTGATAGCTGTGTGTGTTTGAACCTATTAGTTATTTGCTCAAGTGTTGGGAGAATACTCAAGTGATCTTATTTGTCCGATGGACATTGGTATTCAAGATTTGAATATGGAGGTTTATTATTCGTCTACATGATGGAATTTGTCTCAAGGTGGAGTTTGTTGGATATGTTCCAAATTCACATCCACGATATAGGCCAGGCTTGGGCCAGAGCGAAGCGGAGGCCCATTGTGCTGTGGTTTCTCTCAGGAGTGCACAGTTTAGTCCCACATTGGCAACGCAACCAAGCACAGGGACGTGAGCCGCCTATATATATGTAAGACCTATGTAGACAGTAGGGTAAGACAAGACAAGACAAGGCAAGACAGATAAGCCATGTATCATCCCTACTTGTAAACTCTCCTCAATAGTGATTGTCTTCCGTGGTTTTTTCCCGCAAGGGTTTTTCCACGTTAAATCGTGTCTCCAGTTCGATCTTGTTTTCCGCATTATTTGCTAACAAGTGGTATCAGAGCTTGGTACGAGATCACGTGAAAAAAAATTAATTTAGATTTCGTCCCTGTTTATCGCGCGCCGCCAGCGGGATCAATCTGCGATTGGCTACCTCGTGCAAGACTCGTCAACGTGGAGTTTAAGACGGAATCTGATTCCGTATTTGCCAGATGCTGCAGACCAATCTACGAGAAGCTACGAGAAGGTTTTCTCAGCTTTGCTGAACGTACACGGAGTTGTACACAATGCTGCAGGTTATTGCTAGGTTCACACAGTAACATACCTAGATTATTACTGCAGATTATTTTCTTCTGGTTATTTCTTTCATATGGCTTCTATGATATGTGATTTCCACTGCTGAGATATATTGAGATTTTGAGGAGATGTTGGGATTATTATCGGATCACTTTTGAGTTTATTCTTCTTGATGTTTTGACAACATCGTTCATGTCAGCCTAGTGGTTTCCTTTACTCCTATGAAGTTGGTTAATTAAAAGTGAAGGTTTTGCTCCGAATTGAGTTCGAGGTGGAGGATTCTAAGTGCAACAAAGGAAGTTTTGTTTGACTAGATACTACAGTGTTTTGTATTGCGGGAGCAGTACGTTTACTGCTGTATTTTCTCGTGTTGAGGGATCTAGTTCAGAGTTGCTGCATAGATACTATAATGTTTTGAACTGGCCAGCATTCAGTACATTTATTGTTCAAGGTGGAGACGTCCATTCACGACTGCACTACTGCAGGGTCTATTGCAGAGGTTTATACTTCGTTGGTTGCACATTTATGCCCACATCTGAACCGTGTTTGAATGGAGCAGTAATTGAGTTCTTCACTGGATATTTATTTAATACCACAGGTGATATTGTGACTTTATGTCGTTTAATGATTGAGCATTATTGCCATTTATTTTTCCGAGGCCAGTTGCACAGACTCAGACTTTTGCTGGAATTATGAATTTGTTGAAGGCCCAGATTGTTCGTCTGCTTTGTTGATAGCTGTGTGTGTTTGAACCTATTGGTTATTTGCTCAAGTGTTGGGAGAATACTCAAGTGATCTTATTTGTCCGATGGACATTGGTATTCAAGATTTGAATATGGAGGTTTATTATTCGTCTACATGATGGAATTTGTCTCAAGGTGGAGTTTGTTGGATATGTTCCAAATTCACATCCACGATATAGGCTAGGCTTGGGCCAGAGCGAAGCGGAGGCCCATTGTGCTGTGGTTTCTCTCAGGAGTGCACAGTTTAGTCCCACATTGGCAACGCAACCAAGCACAGGGACGTGAGCCGCCTATATATATGTAAGACCTATGTAAACAGTAGGGTAAGACAAGACAAGACAAGGTAAGACAGATAAGCCATGTATCATCCCTACTTGTAAACTCTCCTCAATAGTGATTGTCTTCCGTGGTTTTTTCCCGCAAGGGTTTTTCCACGTTAAATCGTGTCTCCAGTTCGATCTTGTTTTCCGCATTATTTGCTAACAAGTGGTATCAGAGCTTGGTACGAGATCACGTGAAAAAAAAATTAATTTAGATTTCGTCCCTGTTTATCGCGCGCCGCCAGCGGGATCAATCTGCGATTGGCTACCTCGTGCAAGACTCGTCAACGTGGAGTTTAAGACGGAATCTGATTCCGTATTTGCCAGATGCTGCAGACCAATCCACGACAAGCTACCAGAAGATTTTCTCAGCTTTGCTGAACGTACACGGAGTTGTACACAATGTTGCAGGTTATTGCTAGGTTTACACAATAACATACCTAGATTATTACTGCAGATTATTTTCTTCTGGTTATTTCTTTCATATGGCTTCTATGATATGTGATTTCCACTGCTGAGATATATTGAGATTTTGAGGAGATGTTGGGATTATTATCGGATCACTTTGAGTTAATTCATCTTGATGTTTTGGCAACATCGTTCATGTCGGCCTAGTGGTTTCCTTTACTCCTATGGAGTTGGTTAATTAAAGGTGAAGGTTCTGCTCTGAATTAAGTTTGAGGTGGAGGATTCTAAGTGCAACAGAGAAGTTTTGTTTGACTAAATACTACAATGTTTTGTATTGCGGGAGCAGTATGTTTATTGTTGCGTGTACAACTCCGTGTACGTTAAACGTGAAGGTTATGCAATAATGCGAAAACAAGATCGAACACGAGACACGATTTAACGTGGAAAATCCCTTGCGGGAAAAAACCACGGAAGACAATCACTATTGAGGAGAGTTTACAAGTACGGATGATACATGGCTTATTTGTCTTGCCTTGTCTTGTCTTGTCTTACCCTACCGTCTACATAGGCTTACATATATATAGGCAGATCACGCGCCCGTACTTGGTTGCGTTACCAAGGTGGGACTAAACTGTGCACTTTCTAAGAGAAACCACAGCACAATGGGCCTCCGCTTCGCTCTGGCCCAAGCCTGGCCTATATCGTGGATGTGAATTTGGAACATATCGAACAAACTCCACCTTGAGACAAATTCCATCATGTAGACAAATAATAAACCTCCATATTCAAATCTTGAATACCAATGTCCATCGGACAAATAAGATCACTTGAGTATTCTCCCAACACTTGAGCAAATAACCAGTAGGTTCAAACACACACAGCTATCAACAAAGCAGACGAACAATCTGGGCCTTCAACAAATTCATAATCCCAGCAAAAGTTTGAGTCTGTGCAACTGGCCTCGGAAAAATAAATGGCAATAATGCTCAATCATTAAACGACATAAAGTCGCAATATCACATGTGGTATTCAATAAATATCCAGTGAAGAACTCAATTACTGCTCCATTCAAACACGGTTCAGATGTGGGCATAAATGTGCAACCAACGAAGTATAAACCTCTGCAATAGACTCTGCAGTAGTGCAGTCATGAGTGGACGTCTCCACCTTGAACAATAAATGTACTGAATGCTGGCCAGTACAAAACATTATAGTATCTATGCAGCAACTCTGAACTAGATCCCTCAACACGAGCAAAGACAGCAATAAACGTACTGCTCCCGCAATACAAAACACTGTAGTATCTAGTCAAAACAAAACTTACTCTGTTGCGCTTAGAATCCTCCACCTCGAACTCAATTCGGAGCAAAACCTTCACTTTTAATTAACCAACTTCATAGGAGTAAAGAAACCACTAGGCTGACATGAACGATGTTGTCAAAACATCAAATGAATTAACTCAAAGTGATCAAATAGTAATCCCAATATCTCCTCAAAATCTCAATATCTCAGCAGCGGAAATCATATTTCAAAGAAGCCATGTGAAAGAAATAACCAGAAGAAAATAATCTGCAGTAAATAATCTAGAAACGTTACTGTGTAACTCTAGCAATAACCTGCAGCCTTGTGTACACTTCCTGTGTACGTTCAGCGAAGAACTCTGAAAACCTTCCGGTAGCTTTCACGTGTGGCTATGCTCCCCCTTGATTCGCGTGCTGCAGTACAGATAATTCCTTCGCCTGACTCACCACATAACCGCAGTCTGATCAGACTCGAACTCGATGATAACGAAAAAACGATTCCGCCTACAACTCCGCCTTGGACTGACGCAGATACGTCGATCGCCGTTGAACGACACGGAAACGGGCAGATAACCTGGATCGCCTGAAGTACGGAAACCACCAGCGGCGGCACGCGACGAGGAACCAACGAAGCCTTAATTTTTTTTTCACGTGATCTCGTGCCAAGCTCTGATATCACTTGTTAGCAGATAATGCGAAAACAAGATCGAACACGAGACACGATTTAACGTGGAAAAACCCTTGCGGGAAAAAACGACGGAAGACGATCACTATTGAGGAAAGTTTACAAGTAGGGATGATACATGGCTTATCTACCTTGCCTTCTCTTGTCTTGTCTTACCCTACCGTCTACATAGGCTTACATATATATAGGCAGATCACGCGCCCGTACTTGGTTGCGTTACCAAGGTGGGACTAAACTGTGCACTTTCTGAGAGAAACCACATCACAATGGGCCTCCGCTTCGCTCTGGCCCAAGCCTGGCCTATATCGTGGATGTGAATTTGGAACATATCCACCCGTAGATAAGCCATGTATCATCCCTACTTGTAAACTCTCCTCAATAGTGATTGTCTTCCGTGGTTTTTTCCCGCAAGGGTTTTTCCATGTTAAATCGTGTCTCGTGTTCGATCTTGTTTTCCGCATTATTTCATAACAAGTGGTATCAGAGCTGGGAACGAGATTGTTAGTAAAAAACAAAAAAAATAGGGTTTCGTCCCTGTTTATCACGTGCCGCCAGCCGGATCAATTTGTGATTGGCTACCTCGTACAAGACTCGTCGACGTGGAGTTTAAGACGGAATATGTTTCCGTATTTGCCAGAGGCTGCAGACCAATCCACGACAAGCTACCAGAAGATTTTCTCAGCTTTGCTGAACATACACGGAGTTGTACACAAGACTGCAGGTTATTGCTAGGTTTACACAGTAACATACCTAGATTATTACTGCAGATTATTTTCTTCTGGTTATTTCTTTCACATGGATTATATGAAGTATGATATTCCGCTGCTGAGACATATTGAGATTTTGAGGAGATATTGGGATTATTATTTGATCACTTTGAGTTAATTCATTTTGATGTTTTGGCAACATCGTTCATGTCAGCCTAGTGGTTTCCTTTACTCCTATAGAGTTGGTTAATTAAAAGTGAAGGTTTTGCTTCGAATTGAGTTCGAGGTGGAGGATTCTAAGTGCAACAGAGGAAGTTTTGTTTGACTAGATACTACAGTGTTTTGTATTGCGGAAGCAATACGTTTATTGCTGTCTTTGCTCCTGTTGAGGGATCTAGATCAAAGTTGCTGCATAGATACTACAATGTTTTGTACTGGCCAGCATTCAGTACGTTTGTTGTTCAAGGTGGAGACGTCCGCTCAGGTCTATTGCAGAAGTTTATACCGTTGGTTGCACATTTATGCCTACATCTGAACCGTGTTTGAATGGAGCAGTAATTGAATTCTTCACTGGATATTTATTTATACCACGGCTGATATTGCAACTTTATGTCGTTTGATGATTGAGCGTTATTACCATTTGCTTTCAAGGTCAGTTGCACAGACTCAGACTTTTGCTGGGATTATGAATTTGTTGAAGGCTCAGATTGTTCGTCAGCTTCGTTGATAGCTGTGTGTGTTTGGACCTATTTATTGGTTATTTGCTCAATTTTTGCTCCCTATGAATTGTTGGGAAGAATACTCAAGTGATCTTACTCATTGGTTAGTCCGATGGACAATGTCATTCAAGATTTGAATATGGAGGTTTATTATTCGTCTACAAGAGGGAATTTGTCTCAAGGTGGAGTTTGTTGGATATGTTCCAAATTCACATCCACGATATAGGCCAGGCTTGGGCCGGAGCGAAGCGGAGGCCCATCGTACTGTGGTGTCTCTCAGAAGTGCACAGTTTAGTCCCACCTTGGTAACGCAACCAAGCATGGGCATGTGAGCCGCCTATATATATGTAAGACCTATGTAGACAGTAGGGTAAGACAAGACAAGATAGATAAGTCATGTATCATCCCTACTTGTAAACTCTCCTCAATAGTGATTGTCTTGCGTGGTTTTTTCCCGCAAGAGTTTTTCCACGTTAAATCGTGTCTCGTGTTCGATCTTGTTTTCCGCGTTATTTCATAACAAAAGCGACGTCAAAGCTCTACCGTGTGTCTCTGCCACCTCGCGAAATCGAGAACCTCCATCCATATCGCGCCGTCGCCATCAGCGGTCACAAGTTTTTGTGTCGGGGGACAGATGCGGCGGATCCCCATCATCAGGATAGCCTAATCCATCCACCATCCCCCGCCCGCTTTCGCAATCAGACGCCACCATCACGGCGCATCGGCGTCGCCATCTACCCCGCCCGCTCGGCCGGGACCCCACGCTGTCATCCTCACCGCGAAACTGCCCTTCCCCGCCCCGGCCTCGAAAGGCCGAAACCGCGCGTCGCCCGCCCATAGAGAGTATAGCAGAGACGGACGACGGCTTGCTTGGTTCGCCACCGAATCACCAACCCGTTCCGTCCCTTTGGACCGAGCCAGAGCCGAGAGCCGAGGAGGGAACCGAAGAAGCGGCTATGGCGACGACGACGCGGCCGGCGCGCAGCGACCCGCACCTGCCGCCGGAGGAGGCGGCGCGCGTGGAGGCCGAGGTGCGGGGCTACTTCGACAGCGTGGCGCCGAAGCGCCCGGCCAAGCCGCCGCGCAGCGACCCGTCGGAGGGCGCCGGCGCGGGGGCCGGCGCCGGCGACCACGACCTGCCGGAGCTCCGCAGGCTGCGGGACCTCGAGGCAAAGCCACAGGTAAGCGCGGCTTTTGTATTTTCACAATTTCACCTTCGTAGTACTCGAATTCTCGCTATGTGTTTGGCTGTTGAAATCGAATCGGTTGGTGTGAGCGTGGTGCCTTGTCGCGTGCAGAAGCTGGTGTTGGACGGAGCAGGGGATGTGGACGGCGGGGAGGAGTACGTGGAGACGCGGTACTACGATGGACTCGTAGGCATCGACAAGCAGCATCACACGGTAAGCTTATTTGTACTTGTGACTGTGACCCTTTGTGTGCACCCTCTAGTGGAAAATGTTTTACCGAATTTGTAAAAAAAAATTATGTGCGTGCATTACTGCTTTAATCAGGAGGCAGCCAGTAGAAGGGCCAAGTTCGTAGGTGCTGTTAAAGGTTTGGTTTAAGTTAGGAATCTATGTTTCATGGTCCTTTAGGCTGCCCGCACTGATATCTGTATACACGGACGGTAAATGCCATGTCAGATCCATTTACCGATTTTCGTCCGCAGCGGGGCACGTTAAAAAAAACGCTACACGGGATAGAGCGCCTGACAACTCCAAATAAAGAGGGATAGCGGCCGGGTCGGTAAAACGCCACATCGACGCGTGGGGCCCACGCCGTCCCGCATCCGCCCGATGCTCAGCGTCGCCCGGCCGCCCGGCGCGCACCGCCCGCTCCGCCCGCCCGCCACCTCGCTCCGCCTCCTTGGGCCGCTTGTACCTCCCGCCGACTGCGGCGAGCACGACGTCCGCCACCAGCTGGAACACCGTCGGGTCCAGGTACGTGAACGTGGTGCCGGAGTCGACGATGGCGCCACCCGCGCCGGCGGATCTCCTCCCCATCCGTGCCCGCAAGGAGCTCTCCTTCCTAGACAAGAACGGCCGCCCCGACGACCCGGCCTCCGGCACCGGTTCCGTCTGGCCGGACCTCACCACGGCGAGCGGCGGATAAGGGGCGAGCGGCCGGCGGAGATGACGGGCCCGCGTTGGAGCTCCGTGGCGAGCCGCCGAGCCGCGCCCACCGCCGCCGTGCTGCGCCCCGCCGCCGAGCCGCGCGCACCACCGCCGAGCTGTGCCCCACCGCCGAGCCGTCGCTCCACCACCGAGCTATGCCTAGCCGCCGCCCCACCACCGAGCCACCGCCCGCATCACCGAGCCGCCCCGCCGCCGCGCTGCTTGGAGCTGCCGGCCGTCCACCATTGGAGAGAGAGGGGGGAGAGGGAGAGGGGCAGATAGTGGGCGGCGCAGGGGAGGCGGATGGGCGGGGGTGGGGGCAGGGGCGGCGCATGGGAGGCGGAGGGGCGGGGGCGGGGCAGGGGCGGCGCAAGGGCGGCGCATGGGAGGCGGAGGGGCGGGGGCAGGGGCGGCGCAGGGGAAGCGCAGGGGCGGGGGCAGCGCAGGGGAAGCGGAGGGGCGGTGGAGGGGACGGGGCGGCGGCGGCGGGGGAGCAGGGGGCGCGTGGAGGGGAGTTGGGAGAGATAAGAGAGGGAGGGGAGAAAAAAAGAATAAAAAACCTGAAACATGGGTCCCACGAGCTGGTGGTTGATATAGAGAGTGAAGATGGAGTATGAACAAGTGCGGAAGAAAGTGATATAGAGTAAAGAATCTTGATGACTAGGACAGCATATTCTCTTTTAAAGGGTAGAGAGGAGGGCGACCAGTGCGAATAGCCTTAGAAGTTCTGGGTAATCACTCTATGTCTCTATGCATAGTTGTTTGATCTTATCATGTTAATGACGTTTGCTATCTAGTGATAACTTCTTTTGAACTCTTGATTGAAACCCTCCAATCTTAACTGCGTTCAGGAAATAATGTTTCGTTCACAAAGGGGCCTTAACTAAACTTGACCATAGAAATTTCACTATAACAGGGTTGATTTTTACTGAATTGCTCGCAAAAATGACCGCAGTAGCCAGAGAACTAGAGTCAGTTATCATTTTCTTGGCTTTCCAGTCCACTTTAACCGTGTTGGCTATGAGTCACTAGTAGTTTTAATTGAAAGTGTTGGGATTGGCCAAATGAATCTGGGGATCAGGACTGTTGTTAATATGTTAAGTACTCCGTATGTGTCAGTCATGAAATTTAAATGGATTCTGAAGATTGCTTTACACTTCGATTTCTTTTTTTTTAAGTGTGCACGAGCACTGTTAGTATTATCATTATCATTAAAGAAGAGTTTTAGAACAGGAATGCAAAGAACATTCGTGATATGGTAATTGCAGCGTGTGAAACCTGGCAAGAGTATGATAGTTGGCTGAGGGTCAAACCTGGAATATCCACATTGGTAGTTTATGGTGTGCAGTAAACATGGTTTTACTAATGGTAAAACTAACTGCTCTTGAAACCTTATCGACAAGGGCAACGGTCACAATCTCTTTAGCATAGTTAGGCTCACTTTATGCATTAATGTGCTATTAGTGGTATAAATGTTCTAAAAAACACATACATTTACCAATTGGTCATTAACCATTTTGTAGCTAAAATTTGACTAGTCTTCTGAAGGCTCTTGGGCAAAGCAGTATAATCATTCTCACATGCTGGCATAGTGGCATAGGAATATCAGAGGGGCATTGCTATGAACTTAGAGTTTTCAGTGTCAGACCTTTCATGATGCTTGGTATCACCAGACCAAAAGCAAAATACATGGATCCCAATAACCTATGTTTTATTTTTTTGTTCTAGAGACTATAATACTGTTGTAACGGTGGACAATTTGATTGTTCATTCTAATGTAGTAGTTTATTTTGCATTGTGTATTCTGCAATGTCGCTACATCGATATGTATAAGTATAACCCAGTCATATTTGTTTGCAGACCGGTACAGGTTTTATCAAAGTGGAGAGACCCAATTGCAGTGCATTTAGCGTGGCGACCAATGGCCACTCATCTGCCAGCTTTGTCCGCTGCACGAGCAATCCTGCCACGAATGATTGGATACCATCTGCTGAGACCGTATGACAACCAAAACATTGGCGAGCAAGCCAGCATGAAGCAAGTTTTGTGGATCCCTAACTCACTAACTGACTTAAATTTGCAGGTTATCCCAGCTTCGAACAAGCCCGGCAGGAGTGACTCCTGATCGGACTGCCTTGCCTTCCCTTGCTGTGAACAGAAATCATTTCAGGTTAATAAAGAGCGCTGAGCGTGATCATGTGTGATGTCAGTGGAAGGCGAACAGAGGTCGCAAGGTAATGAACGAGCGCAGCTCAACATGTTTGAGACGAGATGTGTGGCTACTTAAAGCAAGAATGTGTACGTGTACCTCAGCAGTGCACATGTAACTTGTTGTACATGCAAACTACTGTGGAGAATGTACTACAGAGTCTGAATGAATGTGAATGTGAATGGTTTGATCACCAATGGTGCCAGTCCTGATTTAGGAATTTTTGTGCAAGATGATGCGTCTGTGTAACAGGATGAGGAGGAATGGGATACGAATCATAAGGTTGAGGTAAGAAAGATGTTAAGAGAGTAACAAATGGGTCCTATTACACATGTTATCTGACTGGATTGCTATTTGCTAAGTGGAGGAAAATCAGTGACGTTAAAATGGACCTGAGAATACTTTCGTTAGAGCGATTTCCCCTGGGCTGTCGTATGCATTAGGCCAGAGCAGGCTTGGCCCCGTCGGCCCACCATGCGTCCATGCCTCACCCAAAGCCGAATCGCTCCTCTTCATCCACAGCCGCCGGGGTCGGGCCGTAAGCGTAACCGATAGCCCCCGGCCTCTCTCCTCTTCATCCACGTTCAGCTGGCCTAGTCGGCGTTGTTGCCACAACCGGCAGGTCCGCGTCGGCACTCGCTCGTCCGCCGAATCCTGGCTAACCTGCCTGCGCACCTGGGGCTGGATCTAGCTGCCCTGGCTCCGCCAGGTTTGGCCAGGCTGAAACCAAAGACCTGCGTAATTTCTTTGCTTCTTTTTTTCCCCGGGCACGCCGGGGTAATTTCGTCGATCACCTGACACGCACGTCCTTTGTTCGCCTGTGATTTCCTCAGAATTGTTTGCGCACGATTCCACAGGAAGTAAAGTAGTTAACAAGTAACATCTATCTTATTCCATTCTTGGGGAGAGACAAATAAATTTTGGTACACTTGGGATTCTGCACAAAAGAATCTTAGCAATGTTTTGCCTCAGTCAAAAATCAGGTCGCCGGTCGCGTAGACGTTGTAGAAGACGGTGGCGCTGAAGTAGAGCGCGGCCGTGAGGGTGAGGAAGGCCTGGAAGGACCCCAGCCACTGGACGAAGTAGCCTGTCCCGATGGTGCTCACTATGGCAGCCACTGTCCCGATGCCGTTCGTGAGCCCTGTTCACACGGCAGAAGATTATTTTTCAGATACAAAGCCTGATGGGTGCACTGATGAAAACTGGAAACTTATATCTTGTCTTCTAGATCTCGAGTTAGGAACATACCATGCAAGGATCCAGCGTACTTGGGAGCGATGTCCTGCTCGAACAAGCAAGGAAAACACATTCAGTCAGATTGAAGTACAGGTGTCATGGAACTAGCACTCCGGAAAAGAAAAACATTGTTCATAGAGTTTGAGGAGGTATGATCACTCATCAGGGCATGAAGGAAACACTACCTGTATATTGCAAAAGTACCCGGCTTGGCTAAAAGAACTCAAGCTCAGGGCAACGGTCATGAGAACGGCAGCAACTGATGGAGTTTGGGCGAATCTTAAGCACAGCAATGCCACGCCAGGCCCCATGAAACCAATGGACTGCAGGGAGAACAGAACTGTGATGAGTCATTTGTTTCAGGTTATGCAAGTGATCAGTCTATTCCTTGAGCTGTGCAAGACCAAGGCAGGAAATGCTTTTACCTGCATAATTTTCCGAACTCGTCCTATAGAGAAACCAGATTTTATCAGGAAGTCTGCAGATGATCCTGCAACATAACCAGACATAGCCATGACTGCCCAAGGTATGGCGCTGAACCATGCTGCTTGTTTTAGATTAACATTATAAACCTGTGGTAGGATTGTAGTTAGAAATACCTTGGAGTTGTGAACAATATTAATCAACTAGAAGGCCTTTATAACATACCGTCTTGAAGTACACAGGCATCCATGACAGTAAGACAAAGTAGCCCTGCATGGTATTTTGAATTTGCCGGTGTTATAATTCGTGCAGTGGGCTTAAAATTTGATGTTGCTAGTCGATGTACTTACCCAGTTGTTGACCACATTGGCTATAGTAACGGCCCAGAACTCAAACTTTGAGAATAATTCCCTTAGGGACGGGCATTTACTGCCTTGAACTTTAGATCCAGTTCTTCCAGCTACAATGAATTGCAGCTCAGATTTGCTTATGGTACGGCTGTCAAGAGGATCACTTTCTACATTCAACATCCATACAGAGAGCCACAAGTAACCAAGCGATGCGAAGAAGGCAAATGTTCCAGTGAGACCTATGTGTGACATGATGATTGGTGTTGCAAGGAAGCTTATGACATTTCCAAGATGGAATCCACCCATGGAAATGCCAACAGCAGTGGCACGCTCTTGTGTTGGGAACCACCTGTTTCATGCTCAATGTCAGATTGAATTTCGAACTGAAATCTTGTTTGATGGCATAGACATCAAATAGGTGGCAATTGTTCCATTTTAGAGATTTTGTAGCAACTAGAATAGATATCAATAAAAAGGAACATAACCTGAAACACCAGCACGATCAGATGAACAATACTTTGTATATACAGTTGAAAGAATTATGCTAGTTACTGAGGGGTTAACTATTTCTCAACTCCAATTACGAGTAAATTCAATGGGTGAAATTGGTTACTCACTTTGGTAAGAAGGTGCTCATTGTTGGAAATGCAACACCTTCTGCTAGGCCAAAGAGTGCACGGACAGCAAGCAACATGATCGTGGAGCGGGAGGCAGCCCATGGAGTGAGGATTGTAGCCAAGGACCAGAGTGCAGCAGCACCAGCCATCACTTTCTTCCCGCCATATTTGTCTGCCAACGCTCCTCCAACCATGGATGAGAAAACGTATCCCCATAAAAATGATGACTGCAGAAATAGTGATAATATTTAACCTCAGATCAATAAGCCTAATAGCAAGATAACAAAGCCGTGTTCATTCAGTGCTAGGTAGTCATGCCGTGAGGGCTATTTGTTTTGAGTCTGCAACCAGTTGAAATATTCATCCTCACAAAAAAAAATCAAATAGCATTGAGGCATACAAGATACACCACAGCACATGCAGTTTTTAGTTGGTTCTTCTAGTTATTGATTTTCTTTTTGCAGTGCAATATTCTTGTCCCTATCACCAGGTAAAACTAGACAACAATGGCATGGACATTTGGACTAGGTCAATTGTCCAACTCGAATCCTGTCAATATCAGGAGACTTTTGGTACCATATCAAGTTGGAGGCCCTTTCACCACATAGTTTTGGACCGTCCAAACAAGCTGGCCTTCACTTTACCAATTTGTGTTATGCTGTCAAATACAGGGTAAGTATATTGTCGTTGCTCGTGATCGCTTGAGAACGCAAACACCAACTTCCATTCTCAAATTCACCGTGTTCTGGTGACATGATAACTTGGAGCTGCTCTCGGCCGGTACACGGCAATACTGTACGCTGTAAGAGGCTGGCAGACCAGCCATCTCCCATCATTGCAGTTGCAGTTCGGCGTGGTTCTAAAATGTAATGCTTCAGTCGTTTTCTCATCGCGTCTGGCAGTGACGTGTCGATGCAGGGCTGACTTTGTTCATTTTGTTCTTGAGCGACAGAGCAGCGAATTTGTTGCTTGATTTCTGAAGAAAAGGGGGGCCTTTGCTTGGCTTGTACTTTTCACCGATGCTCAGATGAAAAAGGGTGAAGACGAAGGTGGTAGGTGAATAGGTGCTGGTCATCCAACCGTGCTTACCTGGACGATGCCGACGAAGGAGCTGGACCAGCCGTACTGCGCGGCGAGCGGCACGACGGCGACGGACATGACGACCCGGTCGGCGTTGCAGAGCAGCATGACGGCCGCGACCAGCGCCACCACCTTGGCCCGCTCCGGGAACGCCGCGGGCCGCTGCACGGCGCTCGCCACAGCTGCGGCGGCGGCGGGGACGGGCCGGACCCCGTCGAAGCTCGCGCTGCACGCGGCGGCGACGTCCCGCCTGGCCCTCAGCCCATCGCCGCCGAGGAGCAGCGAGCCGAGGCCGCCACTGGCGACGCCCCTCCCGCTGGTGCTGGCGGCGCGGCTACCGTCGGCTCCGAGCGCAACGGACGGGGAACATATCCGCAGCCTTCCCGGCGCCCCCAAGCCGGCCGCCCCGACCCTCGTGGATCTGTACTTGACCGGGCTCACGGCGGCCTTCACGGACACGCAGGAACTGACCGACGCCATGGTCAGTCAGCTTGATCCAATGACCCCCAAGCTGGCGCGCCTGGATACACGGCAGCAAAGCAGGGAACAAAGCGATCTCTCAGAGAGCCACGGCGGGGATCGGGGAGCGCGTCGTGCGGCGGGACAGGCCCATGGCAGTGGGGTGTGGGGGGTGCGAGCCGCGGGATTGATCGGCGGTTGGTGGGTTAAATTAGGACCAACCCGGTGACGGTAAGGAGGAGGAAGGACGACCGGGGGGAAGGTGGCTACGACTGCGAGGGCGGTAGGTGGCAGTCTTGCTTGGCCCGTGGCCGGCTTGTCAGGGGAGTGTGTGTTCAAATGGGTGGAGGAGCTGTTTGGTTTTGGCGAAAATGGCAGCGTCTCTCCGGTGCCGGTCTGGTGTTGGGGGTTGCTTGGGCGGAGTCGGAAAGGGTCAAGGATTGAGGAGGCGCCGTGCCGGCGTCCGGCGGGCACCTACCGCGGGCGCGGCAGGTTCGCCACCTACCCGGCCGCGGCAGAGGGCGAGACGACGACGACTTGACACGCCCCGGGGAGAAGAGGAATGAGCACGCGCCGTGGCTGTCGTGTCGCGTGTGATCAGCGGCGTGCCGCCTGGTCCGAGGGGAGGAGGTAGGCGGACCGGAGTACGGGGGTTGGTTGGCTGCCCTCCCTACTCTGGTAAAGGCTTGCTACGTTTCTGTTCCTCTCTTCTTTTGGCAGTGTGGCACAAACCAACCCCCGTTTTAGGAAATGGAAAGCCCGTCCTCGATCCCTTTTTCATGTTGACATTGGGCACATGGTTCGTTGTCACTGGCCAAATTGGCCTCAGTGAAAAGACTGAAAGTACTCAAGGCCACGATTCCATTTGATCGGCGCGTGTTGCGCAACCTGGCGCTTCGGCGTCCAAAGCATCAGGCATGGACGGGACCCTGAACAATTGAAAAATTCATCGATAAGGCCGGTCGCTAACGGATGCCGATTTGGACTCCAAGTCTTTAACTACCGAACACGACGGGCAACGGTCAGATTAAGCACGCAAACTTATCACATGATACCCCATCCATTCCTAAAAATCTGACGTTTAGGACAGCGATACGGTATTCAAAATACAACTTTGACATCTTATTATTATAAAAATATTTATTAAAGAGTGATGCATGTATATTTTTATGAAAAAAACTTTTTAAGACAAATTTATTCATATAGTTTTCACATCTGCAAACTCAACAACTTAAAAATTATTGATGATTTATATTTTCAATATTTGATCCAAACTTTATCCTAAATGTCGGGTTTTCAGTAATGGAGTAAGCCTGCATGAAGTTGACAGCGGACAGGTACATGCATCAGTTTGGGTACATTTCTTCGGCTTGTTCTCTGTCCGGAGCTCTCCCGCACGCGCCGAGCCCTTGGTCAAAATAAAAATGTTTTGTACAGTACAGCTGCGATGAAACACATGAGATTACCATGCGTCTTGGACTCTTCGTACTACTACGCAAAATGTAGCATCTGTTTTCCTTTTTTTTAGAACAATCTGTTTTCCTTTCTGTGTGACTACTGAAACAGACATGTATTGAATCATTGCCTGGGCTGACCATTTCCCAGGAGAAGCCCAGTAAAGGCCCACGGCCGCAATCTCTGCCCGGGCTCATCTGGTGCTGGACTGCTGCTAGGCCTGGGATAGTTAACAGACTTATTAGATCTTGATGTCCTGCCTGGGCTGATTTGTTTGGGTCGAGATACTGTAAAAACAAAATGCGTCTTCTCAACTCGTATCCACAACTGATACGCAGCACAGGTGAAAAATCATTGGTGGGCGTTATCTCGTTCATGCATCCGAATACCTTGCGTGGCTTGAAAGGGAACTCTGCCAAGTGCCGAGGCACTGCACGGGGCCTGGTAGAAAGGAGTCGTCGTCGAAGGAGAAAAGGTGGCCTAACTTGGAGCCGGCCGAACCTGCACGGATTTTCCATCCCAGCCATGATCAAACCTGCCATCTCGATCATACACGCATGCATGCACGCGTCCAGACAATCTTGCAAGCAAGGAAAGGAAACGGCTGGCAGAACGATCTTGTGCTCCCCCTGGATCGTGCAGGCGTCGACTTTAGCCAGGGCAGAGTTGGCCCTTGAATAGTCACTCAGCTGTAGGCCAATTTGTTTCCTTCTATCATGCGCCAGCAAGCAAGCGAAGCCGCTCGTGATTCGTGGACCGTGTGGGTCGGGAAGCAAATCAAGTTATATTCCACTGGTGTTTGAACTCTGAAATCGCTGCACCCGCTCAGTACAAAATGTGCACCTGAACATGTTTGTCTGCAGAGTCCATCCTGTGATCGAAGCAGGTTAATGAAGAATTCATGAGGTGTTTGCAGGGATCGTACCTTGGATTATTTACTCGCGGTAACACGAAATGAATCTTTTTTCACGCTTCAATGCCGCAGGAGAGAAACTGTAACCTGCTGTGGCGCTGTATTTTTCTATCAGCACAAATAGTTTTGTACTATCCTCCTGCCTATCATTGCAGGAGCTGCGCATCGACCGTGACCGTGTACCCCAATCTGGCACAGGCAGTGCACCGCACACTCGCTCTCTCCCCCAACACATTTCATAAACTAGACTCTCTCTCCTCCACCTCCAGTACGTCCACGGCACACGGCTCTCGGCTCAGGCTGAAAAAGGGAAACAGTGCGGCGCCATCCGTGCATTTCTTTCACGGGTTTCTGCTTGAACGCACGACGACGGCCTGACGCATCGCGTCCCCGAGCTACTCCGAGCACTGCATGCCCGTATGCATGGTCACCGTCAGGGCGACGAGTGGGGGCAACCCATGGCCCAGTCGGTCGGTTGGGTAACCGTAAAGCTCCATGGCAGATTGGCACGTCGCCTCGCTGGTGATCTCTCTTTTGCCTCCTGGTGTGTGTGTGTGGCCACGCATGTATGGCAGGAGCAGTTACATCGGACTCGACGCATTTCGGACTCCAGCACAGCCGCTAGCAGCAGCAAGCAGGCGTTGAGACGACAGGCGCCCAGGCCCGCCACTGCTGTGTTGTGCCGCTGGGCGAGCGTTGATACGGACCAGCCCCACCCGGCCACCCCCCAACCACAGCCATTACCAAAATTGGGAGTCAAATTTGAGTCTGTTGGAGTGCGTGCGCTACTGTAGCATTTCGTTTGTACGTGTGAAAAATTGTCCAAAAATTGATTAATTAGGCTTAAAATGTTCGTCTCGTAGAGTACAATAAAACTGTGCAATTAGTTTTTGATTTTACCTATATTTAGTACTCCATACATGCTATGACATTTTGATGTGATGAGAATCTTCTTTTTTACAGTGAACTTTGGGGTAGAATTTGGGATTATTTACGAGGCCATGCTGGCGCCGTCGTAAGAGCATCTCCAAGAGATTAGCTAAAAAAGATTAGTTAAATTTACTGATTTAGCTACTCTCAAAAATAGATTTGATTAACAAATAACGGAGTAATCCAACAGATTCTGTAAATATGGCTAGTGAGGTAGGCTAGCTAAAAATAGCTAGCGAGTAAGATGGGATAAAGAGCCACTAAATTTGAAGAGTCATTTACAGAGTCGGTTGGAAACGTTTTTTCTATAACAATAGTTAAATTTAACTTTAGAAAACGATACGATGCATCACCATTTTCGCCCTCGGCTGCATGTGTGTTCGCCTTCACTGCGCAGTCAGGCGCCGTGAATGCGAGGGACTTAACAGCGGGCGTCAGGGAGAGCAGAGGGCCCTCCTGGGCCTGGCGAGTTCACCATCACCACCTCCGCCCCGCCGTCCGTCCCGTCATCAGCGTCACGTACATCCGATGTCCCCCGCCGAATTAAAGCATCGTCGTATTCACTCCTCCACGAGCGCGGCCAGCCGTGCCCAGCCTTGCGACGACAGGGAGGGAGCTAATCGCGCCCACGGCGCCACTGGCCATTTGCTCGCTGGGGATGAATCCGTGGCGTGATCGCCCGAGGCACGCGTCCTGTAAACATTCCGTGCTACTGTCGACCGCGGTTTTAACTCGTGGTAGAAAGAAAAAAAACAGTGCCGGCATGAAGAAGAGATTAACCGAAGGATTCCTGTGATTGGAGGCGCATGAGAAGTGAGATCAGGATTGTGCCGCGCCGCGGAACTTGTATATATAGTTTTATAACCCACGGGATCGTCCGGAGAAGCCTCGGCCAACATGTGGGCGATTTTTTTTTTGTTCTCTCGTGCACATGCCCGTTGTCCGTCGATGCAGCGGAGCGTTAGCACGAAGAAAAATCCCTCGCCGGCCTAGATCCGGCGCCGCGCCGATTATAAGAACTCAACTTAATTATTAATCATCGGCCACACGCCCGTCCGTCCGTCCGTCCTCCCCGACCCAGAATCAGCAGCAGAATCTGGCTGCCCCGCCCCCTGCGTCTGCCTCTCAGATCCTGCTGCTCCCGATCAGAGCCGAGCCCAGCAGCAACGAACCCGTGCCCGTGCACGCGCCGGGTTTCGCTCTCCGTCGCACGAGGCCTGGGCGCCAGGCCAACCGACCCGACCCACCAAGTGGACAGAGAGAGAGGGGAAAACAAAACAAAACAAAACAAGCCGCGATCCCACCACGCGCGGCCCGGGGCGGGAACCAACAACGCCGACGCG
Organism: Echinochloa phyllopogon; assembly: GCA_033239725.1. Taxonomy (NCBI): domain Eukaryota; kingdom Viridiplantae; phylum Streptophyta; class Magnoliopsida; order Poales; family Poaceae; genus Echinochloa; species Echinochloa phyllopogon. The sequence goes on from BTCW01000012.1 coordinate 24,154,288, forward strand.
GCGGAGGCCCGAGCACCTTGCGCACGGCGCTGTTGGCATTGGCGAGTATGGAAGAGAGGCATGTCGCGCTGCAAAGGTGGACACGCACGGGAGCCACGGGTGAGCAGAATTGGCTTGTGCTTTGGGGCCTTGGGCACGGTGGGTTTTGGTTTTGGAGACCCACCGGCGGGGGGAGTGCACCGAGGGACCAACGGAATATGGGAGCTGCCTTTAACGGCTTCCGAGGCCGAGGCGGCCACTGTCCCTCAAAGCACACGACCGGGGGCCGAGAGGAAGGAGAGTCTGGTGTGGCGGCCTGCCGCCCGGGGGCATGGCGTGACTATCGCCGCTGCGACTCCGGTGTCTCTTTGTCAACGGGATTCGTCACGATCCTACTCTCCTGCTCTCCTATGTGATCCGGAGTACGTAGGCAGCAAGAGACACGCAACGTACTTGGGAAACACTAGTGCTGCTCTCCTCTCTCCTGCTTGTTTGCCTCCATCGAGGATTACGGCAAACGAGCAAACTGCGGCTGCACACCACACAAGCGATGGAAATGGAAGGATGGATTCCAAGAACACCAGAGAGTAGCAAGATGTGATCATGAGATTAAAACTTCATTTTTATCCCCGCCACCGAATGAACAAAAGCATCGCTGCGCTACACAAGGATTGTAAACGATTTATGGTTATACCACCATTGCCCAGACTCCTGAACACCAACTAATAAGCCATCAGCTACTGAAATGTAACAGCTCGATCTGCACTGCACCCACCTCGCCGCCGTCAGTCAGTCCCTCAGTACAGCCCCAACATCGTCCGCGCGAACGACTGCGACCTCAGCTGCCGGCCGCCCTTGGCCGGGAGCACGGCGGTGGCCCGGCGGCCGCTGGCGCTCCGCAGCGGCGTCAGGTAGAACCGCAGCATGCCGTTGTCCGCCGCCTGCCCCGGCGAGTGCCGCGCGCTGCGGTTCCGCTCCAGCGCCGCGCACTCCTCGCGCCGCCGCTTCACGTTGCTGCCGTGGGCGTCCGCGTACCCGTAGCTGCGCCGCGAGCTGCCCAGCCCGCCGCCGCTGTTGCTGCTGAACGAGCTCCGAGCGCTCGCGTTGCTGTTGCACCGCTGCATCCGCCCGTTGTACCCACGGGCCGCCCCGCGCAGCTCCGGCCACGGCTCCGAGAACGCGCGGTCCGCGGCGTCGGAGGCGCCGGAGCGCCGCCCGGCGGCGCGTCGGTGGATCAGGCCCCAGAGGCTCCACGCCTTGTGCCACCGCCGGGGCTTCTTCGCGGGGCCGTGGAACGCGGCGTCCAGGCTGGCGGAGAAGTCCTCGACGAGGGAGCTGGTGCTGAAGCGGTGGTGGTCCAGCAGGTCCTCGGCGTGCTGGAAGTGGTAGAACTCCGAGCTGCCCATCAGAGGGGACTCCTTGCCAATGGCAATGGCGGCCGGCGCGGCCACTGGCACTGGCACTGGCACTGGCACCGGCGCTGGCGCTGGCATTGGCTTTGGGTCGGTGACTTCGAAGGATCTGCGAACGGAGCTGGACCGGTCCAGGCTCCGGCGCCGTCGGCTTGACGTGTCCATGTAGTAGTCTCGCGTCTGCGCCGAGCCGCCGGGGATTGTGGCGTCCGCGTTGGGCTCGGGCTGGGAGTCATCCTCCACGGGGATTTGGCCGTCGGAGCGCTCAACGAAGCCGGCGGGGGAATCCTCCAGCGCGGAGAGGATGGGAGGCAGGCGGGAGAGCGGTGGCGGCGGGCGGCCAATGCCAATGCCGGTGCCGGCGCCGAACAGGTAGCCGTCCCACGACGCCCTGGGCTCGTCCCAGGAGAAGCCCACATCATCCACGGACATGCGGCCGGCGTCAAGGGAGAATCTTGGATCGGTGTCGCACGAGCGCCGGCCGCCAGCGAACTCCGAGCCGCCTTCGCCACGGTGGAAGCGGCTCCGCCGGAGGAATGAGGGCTTGGACGGCTTCTCCGGTGGGGGCATTGCCGCCGCAGCCGCCATGCTGCCCGCGGCCTCCTGCTTCTTCATCTTCTGCTTGCGCCTCCACTTCTGCCACTTCTTGCTGAACACCGAGGCGGCGAGCCAGAAGCTCCCGGCGATCTCCTTGAGGTCCTTGGGCGGCTGCTTCTTGGTCTGCTGCGACTGAGACGACTCGAGATCTATGTGATCCTTCATGGCCTTGACGTCCCGGGCCGCGGCGTAGGCCTCGGTCTCCATCTCCCCAGAAGTGTCCATCACCAAGACGGGCTCCACTACCGGAACAATCTCGTCGGAGTCCTCGGCCACAGCGATCTCCTCCTCCAAGAACACCTCCGGGACGCACGCCGGCGGTGGAGGCGGTGGCTGCGGGGGCGGAAGGACCTCGGCGGCGAGGGCGGCCGCCGCGGCGGAGGACGAGGCCGGGAAGGCGCCGAACGCTGTGCCGTCGCGGACCCGCTCGCGGTCGTCCTGGTGGAAGAGCGCCCAGAGCGTGCTCCGCCCGCGCACGTCGCAGGACCGCCGCTGCGGCTCGTACGCCCCGCCGGCGCCGGCGACGGAGGCGGCCAGAGCGTCGCCCCCGCGCCCGCAGGAGAAGGACTTGCAGCGGCGGAGGTCCGGCAGCTCGGCGGCGCCGGAGCCCGAGGGGCCCCCGCCGGCGGCGGCGGCGTTGAACGGCCTGGAGAAGAGCGACCGGATGGCGGAGGTGGACTTGCGGCCCGGTGCGGCGGCCACGGCAGCGGAGGCCTCAAGCCCGGCCAAGCGCTCGCGGAGGCAGGCGGCGCAGAAGCCTGTGAAGGTCTCCCCTGGGTGGAGGTCACAGGTGGTGGACACCGACCGGCGCGGCGGCGGCACCGGCGGCTCCATGACCTCCATCTGCAGCGCCATCTACAGCGACCCTAGACAGCTGGCTACCCCCGGCTTGGCATCACATTGCCTCGTCGCTCACGGCGGATTGGTTTTGTGGATTGAGAGAGAGAGGAGGGGGAAAGGGAAAGGGGAAGGCCTGAAGGGAATCACGGGGCCCGTGGCCTCTCTGAGTGAGCTCTCTTCTCTCTCTCTCCTCGCTTCTTTTGCTTTTCTTCCTGTGGCCTTCTTGGGGTTCGGGGCTGCTGCTGGTTTGGTTTGCCTTTTACTCCTTTCCCAAGGGGAGGGATCGAGGATCAGAACGCGCTTTCACTCCCTCCAGTCATGTGGCTCCATTTTCGTGTGTATGGATCGTGTGCAGGGGTGGTGTCTATGCTGCCATGTTTAGACACTACATTTTTCAACCTATGATTTTTTAGGATGGATCATTAATAAATTCATTATCTTTTCTCTCTACCAATCATACTGATTCTTTTTCTATCATGAAGATTATCCTCTCCCAATGCAAACTTTGGTAATGTCCTATGCATAGGTTCTCGTGTCGACACTAGGTCTTGCATGAGGCCGGTTTCTTCCTCTTTCCATTCTCTCTCTTATTTAATACAGTGTCACACAAGCAAAAAGTCTTATGTAACGACCTAATTAATGCTATGGAAATCATCCTACGTGGAGGCGTAGGGTTGGACTGCCCTTACAGCCGCTATGATCTCGCCAAGATTAGCCTTTCCGAGTTGCTTGATCCAAAGGTATATCCTGCGTGCGTGCGAGCATCAATGCGACCATGTCACAGCTTACAGGTCACAATGCAGCATGCAAGTTTCTGTGCTTGCAACCGCATTCCAATCCTGCAGAGAGCACAATAACCTTTTTTCCAAAAAAAAAGCACATATAGATGCAGTCCAAAGAGCAGATGTAGGTTAGGGCTACTATGTCAATTGTGCTAGGGTTCTTAGGCTATTTGCATTATCTCATCTCTAAAAGATATATTTGTATCCAGTAAGCAAGAATCTCACCTCTAAATCAATTTCTTCCGCACTCGTCAACATCTATATCTCATCTCTATCCTAACTACCAGTCATGAGGTCCACAACTTTTTCTTTTTTTATCCCCTTCCTTTCTCTCCACTCGATCTCTCTCTCCCACCTTTCTCCTCTCCCGCCACACTCCTCCCTCTCCTTCCCCCTCCTCTCTTCCTCCGTCTCCCTCCGCCCGCCCCGCCGCCCCACCGCCGGCTGCTCGCCCCTCCTCCGGCAGCTCACCACGGAGCTCCTTCGCGGGCCCGCGTGGGCCGGCCAGATCGAGCCGCCTCCGCCTCCCATGCGCCCGGCCAACGCGGGCGACGGCGTCGAAGGCGGAGCCGGTCGAAGGCGGCGGCGGGTCGGCGTTCGGCACTTCGAGGCCGGGGAGGTGGAGGAGGTCGTGCTGGCCGTGGAGGCACGGCGCCCGGTGACGACCAGGGAAGGGGCGCGTTGTGGGCGGCGGGCGAGGGGAGGCGGCGGCAGGAAGGCAGGGACGGCGGCGCGGGCGGAGGGCGATGGGAGACGGCGGCGGGCGGGCAGAGACGGCGGCGCGGGTGGAGGGCGAGGGGAGGCGGCGGCACGGGCGGGCGGGCGAGCGGCGCGCGGCGGCCAACGCGTGGCGAGCGGCGGCGGCCGGGGCGGGCCCGCACATGGGCTAGCGGCGGGGGCGGGCGGCGGGGCGGCGACGGGGGTCCTACGACGACGCCGAGCTGTACTAGACGAGGAGATGGAGGCGCTGGCGAGGAGCAGCGGGTGGAGCGCGGCGGGTGGCGCAGGGCGGCGGCCGGCCAGCACGGCGACGGGGCGGCCAGCGGGCGGCGCACGGCGGGGGACGGTTGGGCCAGCGCTGATGTGGCGTTTTACCGTTTGGTTCCGTACGTCTCTTGATTTACCCATGTCAGACTCCCTATACGTTTACAGATGATTTTCCAGTCCCCCGCTGCAGCATGAAAAACGCTATATGCGTACGCTACATGCCCGTGGCGTTTCTTGTAGAGGCCCCAGTGCGGACAGCCTTAGAGCAATAACAAACCAAGTTATAAAGGATTGACGAAGATGGCGACGATAGATAAGGGCGCAAGGCGACAAAAATATTGCCGGAAGCGTTAAAAATATAACGTGAAATCAGACGACAGCGAGGACGAGCGCCCATGGCGGCCTCCTACCTCTCCGCCCGCCTCTCGTCCCTCTGTCTTCGGTTTCTTATCAACATATGAGCCAACGGCGTCGCTAGGTGAGAAGACGAAACAAAAAACAAAGAAATCCTACTATGAATGACGAGACCATACGGATCTAACACGGGAAGCTATAAAAGCAAAAGAATTCCACATATTAGTTAGTGAAAGCGAATCATGAGACCAGAATTGAGAAATAAAATAGCGTGGTGCGTTACCTGGGACGCTGAGACTAGCGATAGCTGTCAAACAGCTCAAATTAGGGCATGTCAGATAACAAAAACCACGATTGTGACTGTCATATACTCATATACTTACGGCATGGTCCACCGTGTCACATGTTAACTTTATCATAATTCGAACGGTGTTACACATAAATAATATACACGAACCGGGGGAACGAGAGTTTTCGTCCGCTTGAGATAGTGACCAATAAAGTTTGTGTTTGCCGTCACGGTTTGGCCGTGCCAGCAATTGGCACATCCGCGGATGGACGCCAAACAGGACGCAACTTGTTCACTAGCTGCTGCTACTGTATGCCCAAGAGCGATGTGGCATGTATGCTACTGGGACAGCACTATTCTATACTAGTTGCAGTGCTGGACATGGCCTAATGAATTCGTAGCTGCCGGACAGTAGCGTAGAGACATTTTTTTTGAAGTAAGCGTAGAGACATTATTATTGTAAGAGTTGGCACGCTCGATCGGCAGCAGCTAGCAGCCAAGAAACGTGTTAAAAATGCTGGCACGCCAACGCCAAAGCCCTCCTGTTTTGAGCAGGTGCTCGTGCTCCTTTTGTAGTTTTGTTTTACCTGGCACGAGCACGGAGCACTGCCCCCGGTGTGAAGCGTGAACGACCGCGGGGCAAGGAAACAACAGTCCTCCGTCACACCTTTTTACCTGGCCGGACGGGGTTGCTTTTGGGCAGTCAAATCAGCACCGGTAAAAAAAAAGAATTTACCATCAGCAGGAAAAGGAAGGCGCGCAACGTAGGGGAAACTGAACAAAAGTGCCGGATCCGTATGCTCAGCCCTGACAGCCGGGGGTGGCCGGGCCGGCAGCTTCTGTGGCCCGGACGAGCCACGTGAGACATCTGAAGCTAATCAATTCGTTCATCAGCGGCGAGAGAGAGAGAATAGAGCCCGTCCGTCCTTGCTTCGCTTCGCCATCACTCACCTTCTCTCCCAGACGTGATGCGGAATGGTAGACACAGCACTGAACTCCATGAAATGGAAGATCTTTAGAGCTTGCTTAGCTGTTAAGCGTATCCGTTTTTGTTACAGAATACACCCAGGTGCCATCCAATCAGGTTCTTGGCATTTGGATTCTCATGGAAAGGACCAGCTCAAGACTGGGACAACTTCAGGGAATCTCCCCAGTGGAATCTAAACACGTACTAGTGCCTTGTGCAGCTGAGTGTGCCTAAACAAATGTTACTCCAGGTGAAGGCATTACTACTACCAGCAGTGGAAAGTGGAAACGATCAGAAAACAAAAGCATGACGACCTCCCCACAAAACACAAAACTTTTCCTTTATGACAATTGACAACACGCATGCCGCATGCACGAATGAGCACTCCCTTTCCAGCTTTCCCCTTTTAACCCCACCTCCACGTCCCCTTCCCCTCCTCGCTTCCCACTTGGTCGTGCTCATGCATGGCCATGGCGGCATGGCCTGGGCGCCTGGCCCAACCCAAAAGCACGGGGCTAGCTTGGTCATTTCCCCATGGCCTAACAGGTTCAGCAACAAGAGAACAAAAGGTCGAGCATGCATGGCATGCAGTGCGGTAGGGGGTGTCACTGTCCCTCTCCTCCAGATTTGTCCTACTTAGGCAGGCATAAGCCGATCCCGATCTGAGACAAAAGAGAGGCATCTGATGACCAACACAGCTCGGCCCAGCTTAGCTCCTAGAGAGAAGAGAGGGCGTTTAGCTAGCCATCAGTCGTGTTGCACTAGCAAAAGGGGAGGAGAGAGAGGGAGGGAGGGAGGGAGCTGCGCCGCACATGACTACATGAGGGCAAAGCCAAAGGTGTCGCCTTCTCGAGCTCAGGAGAATGATAAACAATCATGGCGCTAGCCTTTGCGTCCTTGCGATCGGGAACAGTACTGGGTGGGTGCTCTCGACCTCGATCACAGCCACATGTGGGCGATCGACGCCGCGGGATCCAATTGTACGTTGCTACACTGTTCTCCATGCTTCTTTAGGGGACTTTGAGGCCTTGGCAATGGCAGGCGAGACGCCCGAGCTAGTATGAAACGGACCCCGTCGCAACGTTCTAGGAAGGAATGGGATTGATATATAAATGGAGACGGTTAATCTACACCGATCTGGATATATTGGGGGGGTAAGTAAATTCGCATCCATGATCCGTGCATGTGTTGTTTAATCGCCGCCCTGGGATCTCTGATCAGGCGGTGAAGATTTTATTCGGTGCTGGCCACGTACCCCAATCTCCCGATCGAACGGAGCATTGACATCGCCGATCACGCGCAAGCGATAAGAAAAGCGTCGCGTACGACGAGATGATTCACGACTGGAGAGCCCCTAGCTCTTCCGTGGAAATCAAAGCATTTCTTTTGCATGATGCTTGGTGTCAGCTGAGACGACAGGAGGGAAGGCATGGATGGACAGGCGGATCCATCGGTAGGGTTTTGGGCCATGATTGGCCTAATCGCGTCACTCGAGACTCTACGCTTAGGCCACGCCCTCTTTTGAGCAAGCACAAAGCGAGAACCAGGGGGGCCTGATCGCGTCCAGTGTCCTGTGTCCACACGCCGCCTCCCCCCCTACCGTGAAAGGAAGGAAGAGCAGGGGAGCTCGGCCCTCGGCATCAAGCACATGGGAAATGTATGGGAATGAGCGGCCCATGATTGCCGACATGTATGTGGGCGGATCACACCGGCTTTCGGGCCGGACCACTCGTGTCCTGTCTCTCCTCTCCCTCCCGGCGGCTCCGGCTGTGATAATCCGCCGTCGCGTCGGCCTCGGCGAGCAAGGCGATGCAAAAAGAAGAAGCGAGTCGGATCGACGGCGCTGTTCCGGTTCATCTTGGCTCGCGCGCGGCACCGTGTCTGTCTTCTGTTCCCGTGCGACGCGGATCCCGGAGCCAGAATGCAGGCCGCAGAACTTGCACCGGTTTGGCGTGGGCAGCCGTGCATGGAAGAGATGACGATAACGAGGGACAAGCGGAGCAGCAGCCAGCAGGGGCAGGACCTGGACCAGCACCGGCAGCAGGAGCCAGGAGAGTACCCTATTGTCATGGAGCCTCTTTTATCGTACGTTGGTATATGATACAGAGAAAAGGGACTAAATATGTTAACTAAGTATTCTTTTTCTCGTTCTTGACAGCGGCGCGCATCGCCGAGCGTCTTAACTGCCGGCCCAAAACGCAAGATCGAATGAAAAAAATAAAATATGTCTAAATTATCGTGGTGTCATTTAGAATTTTTTTCAATAATACCCTTATACTGCTATACTACTCACCATATACTACTAATAACATTGACAAATGTTACGCTAGTATATAATTATTCTTAACTATAAAATATTTATATAATAGTCTTTTAAATCAGTGGTATAAGTAACAGGAAAGAGCTCATCGGCTAGTCCCGTCCTCCGTGCACCCTCGGTAAATTTTGGAGCCTCCTGTACCTGTACCTTGGGCCTGCAAAAGGAAACCGCTGGAGGCTGCCTGCTATCGTCTGTGTCACCGTGTGGCTGCCGCTGCAACAGTGCACGTTTTCGTGCGTAAATTTCACCTCCAAATATCACTATATAAAAAAAATTCTCATCATATTAAAATATCGGTACATGCATTAAATATTAAATATAGATAAAATCAAAAACTAATTGTACAATTTTGTTGTGCTTTACGAGACGAACATTATGAGCCTAATTAATCAATGTTTGGATAAATATTTATAAATACAAACGAAATGTTACAGTTACGTATTTATCATAAAGTCCCAACTTTTACGTGACAAAGTTAGGAACTAAACAATGCCTGTGTCAGCCCTCGCCCCTCGGGCTCGGGATTTCAAGGTTTTAGTGCTGGTAGTAATCCAGTTTCCACGAACTGCCAGATGATTACCGCGTGAGGCTGGGACGATGAACATGGTCGCTCAGCTGAGCAGATCAGGTTCTGAATGCCTGAATATCGAATCATAGGATAGGATATAGGATGGGGCTATTATTATTCCAAAACAACTGGCACAGTAGTGAAGATTTGTGCAGTAAATTACACCTACTGTCTACTATGTCTCAGGGAATCTTCTATAAAAAACATAAAACGGAATCAAGCGTGAAACATCATCCATGGCTCATGGCTCAGGCTGAGAATGGTTTGGGTTGAAACCGGTTTTTATGGTTTGATTTTCTAATTGGATTAATTGGTTTGGTGTATAATGGGTCGAGATATTTAATGGTTTGGTTTGGTTTGGTTTAACAATTATAATGGTTTAAACCAGTTTGGATCAGTTCGGAATTAGTTTGACTAAAACTAAACCTTGCGTTCACACTATAAAATTGTAGCGAACTTGATTGAAATTTATTGTAAGTGACTCAAAATGACAATCGACTGCTTTGTATAAAATTATGGGATGAGATCGACATGCGGGCCCCACGTCAAAAGCCGGACCCTAAAACTTAAACCCCGCGTTCACACTGTAAAATTTTAGCGAATTTGGCTGAAATTTGTTGCAAATGACTCAAAACAACGATCGGCTACTTTGTGCAAAATTACGTGATGAGATCCACGTGTGGGCCCCACGTCAAAAGCCGGACCCTAAAACTTAAATCTCGCGTTCACACTATAAAATTTTAGCGAATTTGGCTGAAATTTATTGCAAATGACTCACAACAACGGTCGGCTACTCTGTGCAAAATTATGTGATGAGATCCACATGTGGGCCCCACATCAAAAGCTGGACCCTAAAACTTAAACCTCGCGTTCACACTCTAAAATTTTAGCGAATTTGGCTGAAATTTGTTGCAAATGACTCTCAACGACGGTCGGCTACTTTGTGCAAAATTATGTTATAACATGTGGGCCCCACGTCAAAAGTCGGACCATAAAACTAAAACTTCGCGTTCACACTATAAAATTTTAACGAATTTTACTGAAATTTGTTGGAGATGTCTCAGAATAAGAGTTAGCTACTTTGTGCAAATTGGTTGAACTATATCAATATGTGGGCTCCACACCATAGGACATATCCTTATTACGAGTAGTTAGTGAAAACCGGTTTCAATATTTGGGTTGAAACCAATTATTTTGGTTTGGTTAGGAGAGAAAAGTTACATAGTTTGGATTGGTTCGGTTGGAATGCTAAGTGGATGAGATTGGATTGATTCGTAAATATGTTAGAATTAGTATGGATGAGTGTGGATTTGGTTTGGTTTGTGAACCATTCTCAGCTTGACTCATGGCAGGCGTGGGAGGTGGGACGCAGTTTGCTGGGGCTGAAAATAATAGCTCAGGGCAGCACGCCTTGGAGGGTGTAGGCGGAGAGCATGTCCATTGCCCATTGGCACAAAGCGAGATTTGTTTTCTACTGCCCCTCCATTTGCAAGGGAATCATCAGCTGCTGCCGGCCAGCATGCCCTCCAGAGCCCTTCTGGGGTTCAAGCTCAAGTTCACGCTGTGTTTGATCCGAGGGACTAAAGTTTAGTCCTCAAATAAGTGACAATCAGTAGCATTAAATATAAACTAATTATAAAACTAATTGCATAAGTCATATCTACTCCGCGAGACGAACCTAACAAGCCTAATTAACCTATAAGCAGTACATAATTATCAAATTATTACTGTAGCATTATATTGTCTAATCATGGATTAATTAGGCTTAATAGATTCGTATCATAAATTAGTCCTAGTTTATGTAATATATTTTGTAATTAATCTATATTTAATACTTCTAATTAGCATTCTTTCACCGAAGTCGACCCACACCAGAGTGGGGTAGAACTAAAGTAGAATACCGGTGGTGTAGAAAAGAAAGCAAACAAACAACGAGTGCACCAGCTTTAATCACCGCCTCCTTTTCCAGCCACGCGAGGCCTTGCCACCACACACGCAGGCAGTTCGTGCAGTGCGCAGGGTAGCCTGGTAGCCTGTACACTAGGCGCAGTCCACGCAGAGCCGCAGCGTACAGGTACTGGTGCATATAACATGTACGTACGTGTACAGTGTCAGTGCCTCAGTGCTGCTGCTGCAGCAGTAGCAGTAGCTTGCAAGCTAGCAGAGCACGACGGCAAAGATACAGCCAGACGGATGAGCTCGCTGCTTGCCGTCTGGGGACTGGGCATCACCGCCGGCGAGCAGCATGATGGAGAGGGCATCTCCGGGCGCGCTTCTCGACGCAATATTACCTTTCATGATGGCGGTTTACCACGATCGCGATCGCTTTCGCGCATCGAATCGCGCACGCAAAGAGCCCTTCCTTTCTTTCTTTCTTCCTTCCTTCCTTCCTTTGCCCCCGGGGGGGATCGTCTCCCTCCCTCCCTCGCCTAATCATTGCCGGGCGCTTGGATTTCGGGGGCGCTGTCGCCGGTCGCCGTCCCCCCGCGCCGGCTCCGGTGGTTTTCGTGGCGGATCACGGGGGATGAGGCGATCATTGAGTGGTGGCCGGCGAACATGCGGGGCACGGGGGAGAAGTATCACATTGGATGCCCAGATGTAGTAGTTGGAGGCGTTCGTGCGGGCGTGCGGAGCGCGGCATCGAGAGTGCTGCCGGGACACGCCCCGGTTTCCGGGGCCACGGGAGGCCGCATGTTCAGTGGCCAGCGCGACGCGCCCGTCCATACCTGGCCTTTATCGCTCTAGAGCTATGATGAACCACGGAGGGATGGCGAAGGCTTCCGCCGCAGCGAAGCAAAGGGAACATGGGCATGGCAAATGGTCGGTGCAAATGTGAAGCGAAGCAAAGGGAACAGTGAACGGTTGCAGCGATGGTGGTACCAATGGCAGACGCAGACGGGTGTTTCCATGCATGGATGCATCACGCGTCTCGTGTTAGAGCTCCTCCATTTCCTCACAGTTCGGGACACATGTGTATGTCTTCCTAGAGAGGGCGAGTCGCTGCAGCTGGGGAGATCATCGACCCTCGGCGTCAGTGGCCAGGTACTGGGCGTAGGTGAAAGCCCCGCCGGGCTGGCCCGGCCTGGCGGCGTCACGGAAACAGACGATCAGATACAGATACGTGTGTCTTCAGGAACCAAACCCAGGCCACGATGATAACAATCACATGGAGCAGTCAGAGGATCGCTTGCTGCCAATGAGTGTCTCAAGTCTCAACAGTCAACATTGCTAATAAACCACGCACTGGCTGTCTGAAAAAAGGAAAAGAACGGTCAGAACGATGGCAGCGGATCGGCGCCAGGGCAGGCAGCGGATCGTGTACTTGCGCGTCCCGGCTGTGACCTGGCCTTGTTTAGATACAAAATATGGGGGTGGGGATTTTGGGTCACTTCGTAATCATCGTGTCACTGTAGCATTTCGTTTGTATGTGTGAAAAATTATCCAAAAAATGATTAATTAGGCTCAAAATGTTCGTCTCACAGAGTACAACAAAATTGTACAATTAGTTTTTGATTTCATCTATATTTAGTATTTCATGCATGCTACGACATTTTAATATGATGAGAATCTTTTTTGCATATTAAACTTTAGAGTTGCTTTTTGGATCTAAACGAGGGACCGGAGAGAAAGGGACGGCGGATATGCACAAGTCGTTGTCATTCCCGCGCGAGACGCTCGGCATGGATGATGAGGGAGGAAGGCGACGAGCAGAAATGGCGGCCGGCCGGCAGGACGCGGCAGGTTTCACAGGATCGGCCGGAGGAGTACGTGATTGCAACAGGAAAAAGTTTACCTCCCTGGACACTAAGCGGAGTCTAGTATTCCTCTCTAGACTTGAAAACCGGGTGAATTACCTCCCTCAACTTTCAAAACCGTTCACTTTGCCTCCTTGTCGTGGTTTTAAGCGGTTTTCAAGATGGTTTTACCCTTTTCAATTGAAAATAAATCTTGTAAATACTTATTAAACCACAAAAAATATTACTGAGCTTCTAAAATTATGAGAAAAATCTTAGAGATGGATTGAGATGCAAAAAATCTAAATAAAATATTTAAAACTAGTAAAAATGACTACAAAATTTTCTAAAATTTAAATTTAATTCTAGAAAATTGAAAATATATCCAAAAACTTAAACACATAAAATTTTCTAAATGTATCTTGAATATTTTTCTCAATAAAAACATGAAATGAAGCCAGTATGAATACAATCATCGTAAATGCATTCAACCATCATAAATGTAACATATATTAATGTTGAATGCATTTATACATTTACGATAAGTGTATTTATGTCGGCTTCATCTTATCTTATATTTTTATTGTGGAAAGTATTTAAGATACAATTAGATATAGATTTAAATATTTTAATATATATATATATTGTATATATTTTCTATTTTGCTGGAGCTAAATCTAATTTTTAGAAAATTTTATAGATATTTTCACTAGTTTAAATATTTTATTTAGATTTCTTGCGTCTCATTCCATCTCTAGAATTTTTATCATAATTTTTAGAAGCTTAGAAATATTTTTCATGGTTTAATAACCTCATTAAGTATTTGTAAGATTTATTTTTAATTAAAAAATGCAAAACCACCTTGAAAACTGCTTAGAACCACGGCTAGGAGGTAAAGTGGACGGTTTTAAAAGTTGAGGGAGGTAGTTCACCCGGTTTTCGAGTCTAGGGAGGAGTGTTGGACTCGGCTTAGTGTCCAGGGAGGTAAAACAGACTTGAGGAAAGTAGTGGAGAGTGGACCTCGAGGTGCAACGGCCCAGAAGTAGTGGAGAGTGGGCCTCGAGGATCTGGAAGCTGTTCGGGCCTTGAGGAAACAAAACCTCCTGGAAGTGTTTTGGGTGTGTCGGGCCCCTGCAGCACCGTGAGGCTTTGTTCGTTTTGGGCGGGATTGACCAGGATTACAGGCCAATGCACGTGGGTCACCCCGGCCTGGGTAGGATCCCGGCCCATAGAAAATTGGTTGTTCGTTTTAAGCCCGGTGTGGCCTGTATCCCGGCCCACCCCTGCCATTTCCCTCCACCCCGGCCCGGGAAAACAACCTCGTCTCTGGTGGTGCGGACCGAAACCACGCGAGGCAGGGGAGGTGAATGCTCTGTGGCGTTGCTCCGCGGCACGTGAGGTGGACGGAGCCGGTGCTTCGGCATCTTCGGGCGACGGCGGCGGCGGCGGCGACGACGACATAGCGAGGAGCACATCACGGATTTGGCCTCCCTTACGACGTCCCCTCCTCGATGGGGGGTGTGGATATCTGCGAGGGGCACGGCAGATCAGGCGGCGGCGGCGGCGGCAACGGCGATGTGGTGGTCTCCGCTTCGGTGGTCACCTTTTCGTCGGTAATCGCGTTTCCGTCCTATCCCTTCCCCTCTTCTCTCGCGCCGCATACATGCTAGGGTTCTTGATTTGTAATCCCAGATCCAGCCTTTGAGTAAAGACTCGAATCCTCGATTCCATAGGGTTCTTTTCATTCGCAAGATCAAGTTCTTGATTCACCTGAATATTGGGTAGTCCGGCGCGGTTAGTTTTTACCTTATTTGATCAGGTTCCTTGGCATAAGAAATCGTAGGCAGTGTGTGAATCATATTGGTGCTGATGTTGACAACAACCCTAGTAGGATCTGCCACAGGCAATGCTAATATAATGATAAATTTAATTTGTAGTGACATGTAATTGTTATGTAGAAAAGAAAAGACCGGCTACTTGACCTTGTTGGTACTAGTTATGGCTGCTTAACCTTCTACATCTTATTTTGCCGTCCTTCAAAACCTGAAGGCTTCATTCCATAGCTACTTAGTTCCATAGCACCCAACAATCAAGCTGTTAGAGTTGTTTCCTAAGTGTTTGGAATGCAGTGACTTCTCTTCTATTCCTCATCCAAGAACAGCCTGCTACTGCACTGCACTGATTTGGTTGCCAAACAAAATGATTTAGCAGGTACGCCCAAGTTCTTTTCTTGAATACTTTTGTTTTCTGAAATTACCATGAGATTTTCTATGGTTTCTCTTATGTGATAGCTGCATATGTGATGTCAACAACTATTTTAAGTTTTTAACTGAATGTCTCTAGAAAATTTGCTCTGCTTGCCTATAATTTGCTAAGCTTGCTTATAACTGAATCAGAGATGACTTGCTGAATGACTACGTGGTTAAATGCTTGCTTGATTATAACTTTTCTTCGGAGTAAAATAATATGATGTTCATGCATACACAAACTCTTTTTTTGTGAAATTTCTTGATAATTTGTTCCTAACTAGACATTCCTTCCAATTCTAAAACTATGCACTCTTAACACTTTGGAAACTGAAATGCTGCTAGTGTACCGGACATATTTCTAGTTGTAAAATACAAGTTGAATGCAAGTCTGCCCCAATTATGATGGCGCCAAGGAGAAAGCATGGGTGCATTCATGATCAATCTGCCAATCACACCTGTTCGCTTGTGTGTGTCGGGGGGGGGGGGGGGCAGGGAAAGCTCGTGATGGACAAGGAAATGGCCAGGGTTTTGCCGTTTTGGGGTTTCAGGCGAGAGCCAGGGGAACAAGAAATTGGCCCCGCGAGAACGTGAAATGGTCTTGGGAGTTTTGGGCACCATACTAGTCCGTATGTTATCTGTCCTCAAATGCCTGCACGATTATATTGACGCTCGTGTTCAGACGCTGACATGAAACCCCGCTGATGCTACTGTTTCTAGTGAAGCCAGGTTGGGTGGGTGTCGCTGCCTGAAAGATGGGCTGCGATCAAGCCACCGCACGGTGGGTTTAATGATGGGATGTTGTCAAGTTCCATATTTGAATTCTTGACTGAACTGTGTATTATTCTGCATTATGAATAATTTGCTTGGCTTCTATTAATTGTGTGCCCATAAACTGGTCAATAAATATATTGGCATCATGCTGGCATTAGGTGCTGGTTTTACATATCAAATGTTGATCACTTTTTACTAATCATGGTGGTTGTAGGAGATGGCTGGCATGGCCGGTAACCAGACCATGATCTGAGACAGTGACTAGACCAGTTTGGTAACTTCTCTAAGTCGCTCAGAGTGACACAACGAGGATGTGTGTGATCTAGTTGAGTTATTGTTTGAGTTATTGATATTTATACCAGGTTGTGTTCAGCTATGTAACTGTATGAGACAATCAAGTGACTTAAATGGCACACTTGTTGATGTTGGGTTGACGGTTCATTGACTGAAATGTAGGGATGCACTAGTTTATACATATGCAATTAGCTTAAGGTTGCAGATGCTAATCAGCTGGTAATTAAACTGGTGGTAATGAGAGGACCTGCCATTAGAGAATGCCCTGTAGTAGATGCTTGGCGCCTAGCAATGTATTTTTGAGCATCTAGTCTTGCCGGGTTCAACCGAACGTGTTCTTTTAGGACAGGGATTAAACCTCAAAAGGTATTAAACCCCCACAGGGATCAAGTGATGGGTCACTCAATCCCTGTCTGGATTAGATCCAGATAGGGATTTTACCCATGCCAGCCGAACAAGGCCTGAACGGGCTTCGAAAGTGAGGCTTGTCAGCCCAAAAGTCTAGCTGACGTGTGGGCGGCTTGTTGCTTTGTAAGTGGGCTAAAGGGCCTGTTGTTTTTTGAAATGGGCCATATGTTAATGCGGCAGCCCTCTCATCGGGTGCCACTTCTTTTCAGTGTTCGTGAGTCGTCATCACCCAAGACGTTTTCACCGTCCACTTGTCATTTGGACATCGAAACAAAAGTGTCGGGCACAATGTACCGCAGTTTTTCTCCATTCACGCCCCGACCTTCCGGTCAAAATTAAAGACTCCACGCACCTCTCATCCTTGAGTAAACCTTCGGCTAAGCTCAAAAGGAACTCCGTACGTGAACATCTCCAACTACCACAACCACTTCAGCGGAAGAAACAAAGAACCTGTCATAACCGGCATCAGATGCTTTGCTTGCGCCATGACCGGCCTCCTCTCTTTTTCCGGAGGATGGCCGGGGGCTCTCATACGATACGGCACTCTCTACGCCATGCTTTGATCGAACCCGGCGCCTCCAACCGCATCAACTGTCGCCGATGCCGATGAACCAACCACCGCGCGCCGCACAAGATTCGCCAAGCTTTGTTTCCTTTCTCCTGTAAAAAAAAGAGGAAACCGCCGGTCGCTTTTGCCAAAAGAAAAAAAAAGAGACCGAGGGGAAAAAATGGGGATGCTTTGCGGCCAAACTAATACTATTTCTATTTGTGTTGGGAATCTTTTCTTCCCTCCGTTGCTTGCTCTTGTCAGCATTTGGTGTGTACTTTCTTCCCCTGGTGGCCATGGAGTTTTACGTGACTTTTGTGAGGTCATGTGATGGACGCATAGAGAAAAAGTTTGGGATTAGTTTATTTCATGGCACCCCTTCATTACCCCAAAGAGCAACATCGCTGCTCTTGGATCCATGCCAAAAGGAGGTGAGGAAAAAGGTTCCGAAGCTGTGTGCACGGTGCTTGGGAGCTTACGGTACAGTACGAGCAGTACACATCACAGTAGCATGCGCGAACCTAATGCCCTGTGATTGGTCAATGAAAACCATAAAGAAATAAAAAAAGATCCAATAATTGTACTTGCGTACTTGCGTTTTTTCAGCTCAGCAAATCATGCTGCCGTACTTATAAAGAACTAGAAAAAAAAGAGAAACGGATTTGTTTATAAATCTGTGGTGACAAACTGACAGGGTTAGGCTCTAGTTAGAGTACTATAATAAAAAATGAATAATACTCCTCTATGAAGGTAGATCTATTTTCTCCAAGGGGATGGGCTATGGTCAACAAGGTCAAGTGTTCGCATCATCGCATGCGGCCTTGTTCAAACCCAACGAAAATGCACGCAGAGAATTGTGAACCACGGAACCAAGGAAAGGAAGAGACTACAGGACAGTGGCACGGCGGCAGGGGCATGGGCGTTTGCGTGCTTGGTTCCCGAGCCGCACCGGGAAATTTTACATGTAGCCTAGGATGCTGGGATTGGGCGACGCGCGATTTGTTTACGCACCCACGGCGCCCTGTGATTTGGCAGCGCGTGCTGGTGGGGGCCGATACGTGAGTTGTTAACCATATGATCTGTCGTTATTAACGATTGGTGCCATGACAAGGTTGGTCGAGCGCTTGCCATTGGCTGGCAACGCAAGTACATCGGGAGCCGTACCAGCTTAGATTAGTCCGAAAGCGACCATCATTTGGAGCCCGGATCTTCTGCGTCATCAACAATCAAGTTAGTACTACGTTGCAGTCGATAGGCAAGTTAGTTTCGCTCCCCAGGCACGATCGCAAGTGTTGTGGGCGTAGCGAATCCCGGCTGCTTTGGATAGCCACGCACCGATCTGTGTATACACGAGTTCTTGTTCCAGGTCGCCGGCGGCTTTAATTATTCCGGCGGGGGTGGCCGCGCATTAGCGGTCAATGGCCACTCGACACCGCACACCACACTCCGGACTTGGGACGAAAGAACCCAGGATTCCTGCGTGCGCATCCACGCGCGCTCCTACACACAGCAGGTGCCCACCGTCCTTCGAGTTCGAGCTCGATCCTGTGATTTTTCATTCGAAACCCACAGCACAATGACATCGCTCGCTCGTCAGGTCGACACGAGCGTGTTGTTGGAACCAATCCGCTTGTGGCACGGAGCGTGATGTTGGTGTGCGCGTAACGGTGGGGACTCTGGGTGGTAGTTGGTCACGTCCAACAACAGGAAGGACGTACGGGGACCGCGCGGCGTGGGGCGCGACAGCGAGGGATCCATCATCTTTCCGTGCTCGTTCCCCCGTTCCGTCGTCGATCACCCTCGTCCACTCATCACTGGCCGTCGGCGCGCGGCACTGGGACGGATCACGATGAAACCGCACGAATAACCCTAGCTACGTACACACGTACGAAGCCCGGCCGCGTCGACGTCGCGCCCGTCAAAATCCAGCCAAGCGTGAAGTACACCCGCGCGTACGTAACGTAACAAACCGTTCCTCCTAGATCTCATTGCTCGATCACACTTGTGCCGTGGCAATCAGATGCTCCGTCCACCAATCAACACCTCGAGCTTACATGCATGCATTTGCCAATTCACCACAAACACGTACTACCAAGCACCAACTACCAAAGCCACGATACTTAACCACTGAGTCAGTCCCAACCCTCCAAATATGATGGTTTCTATAGCATTAAATAAGGTGACACATAAAATTATTGACTTATGTGACGCTACATTAAATAGGAGAGAGAGAAAAGAGCAAGACACTAAAAGACCCAGTTTCTACACGAGAATCTATGCACATGACACTACCAAATTTGGGTTGGGAGATGATAATGTCTTCATTATAGATAAAAAACAAATACGATTGGTGGAGAGGAGAGATGGTGAATTTATTGAGGACCCACACTAAGAAATCATGGGTTGGAGAACACAATGACTAAAGTAATGTCTTGCTAACATGACATTATGGACGTCATGTGTTGCTTTTTTAGCCAGTCAGCGCGCCCATCTGTCGTCGTTTACACACATGTCAGCTTCTGATTTGTCGATTAGGTTGAGCAAATAAAGGACGAGCGGAATTTTCCTGCGGATATGGCAAAGGCTCGACGAAAGAAAATGGCACAGGGGCCGGGGGGCGAGCGAGCATCCGGTGACGTGCGAGTCCATTGGACTGCCGGAAAGAGAGGATCGGGAGGAGTTTACGCAATGCCATTACCGAGAGCTGAAAAGCGGCGCCCGGCCGCCTGGTATGGACAGCGTAGGCTGGGGCTGCTCCTAGGGTTGGTTGCTTTGGACGAGCTTGGGGACGAAATGTGATCCGCTGGTGCTGCCATGACTAGCAGGCTGTTAACTTGTATTGTACCTCTGTTATCTTCTGACCCAGAGTTAATTCAAAAGTACGCGAGGGGCACACGGGCACTAAATGTGGTTGTAACTGTAGGCAGTAGGATGAGCCCCGCGCGGTACAACATGGAAGAACAAAGACCCCGCTTGATAGCCAGGCATGGAAGTTTGTGTTGGACGTCTCGTGCTTATATACAAGTAGATATCATATATAGACAATACGTATCACAAAAATAATACAATTCTAGAACAGTGCTCAGTCAAACACACATAAATTTGATCAAATTTATAAGAAAAATATTTATATTTATAACGCTTACTATGTATCATTGGATTCATGTAATGTATTTCCTTAAAGTTTGAAATCATAAATATTAATATTATTTTTATAAATCTAGTCAAAGTTAACATAGTTTAATTTTGATCAAACCTAGAATGTTTTTTTAGGATAGAGGTAGTATTTGCAAATAATTTATATGACATCAAATGGTTCAGTAAAACAATAAACGCCTGTGACACCTTAAGTGAGTGAGTTATGTGTTCTTCAAGATCTATTCCAAATACCATCTAGATGTGCACTAGTTTTTTCTATGTGTTGCGATCTTTACCGCTTAGAAGTTTTGCACCCTACGTTATACTATCAACTACACATGGAAATTCTAGGAAAGGTAAAAATGGAATATAAGTGCAATACATAATGCGAAATGGAAGAGTGTAAACAATGCAAACTCTAGCATGAAAATTTTTCCAAGGTATCAGAAAGAAACACTTTCCCCCTAGTCTTCATTGTTGGAGCCCCTCTGGATGGATTGCCCGCACAAGGTCAATACTCACTCTGTGGATTGCTGAGGGACCTTGTCTTACTTCTCCTAGACGATCCTTGCTACTCTTGGCTAAGTAGAGCTTTATTAGACCGCCAAGAGACTCTTCTCCCTTTTACAACTTCCAGCGGCCACTCTAAAAGGGATCCATGACCCAAAGAGGGTGATTGAAACTAGGGGTGTCTAATCTTCTTTTAGGTGAGGATAACTCTCGATTTGGTGGGGGTTGAGACACAAACGATCCATCTTTTGTTTAGCAAGAATCGTACCCTGCAATCGTAGCAGTGTAGCACCACTTCTCTAGTTATCAACCGTGCAGTGCCGGTTGATTTTGCCATGAAAGCTATCTCATTGCAAGCGAATCAAGAAACACAAGAAAGAGCTTGGAGGAACGCAACTCAATTTGCAAAGGTATTTGAATTAAGCACACAAAGTTGGGTCTCACAAACCGATGAGCGATGAATGTCGATGACAGATTGTATCTATGCAAAACCCAAACCCTAAGTTGGGTGATGACTACTAAATAAATATATTTAGGGGTGAGCAACTAACCCTGGGTGGGTTCTTAATGGACCTCAAAACGATACACGAGCCAACGGCCCAAAAGATGGTGGCGCAACACCTTTGGCATGACGTTTCCCATTGATTCATCATGGATCTTGACGTGAGACAAGTTCCATTGGAAATGTTGTCTTCATAGCTCTCCATACATAGTGTTGGGGGCGATTATTAGGGGTACCCAAACCTATGCGATAATCACCTTTGTTAAACATCAAACTCATATGCATGACCAGAAAAAGAGAAACGAAAGTTAAGGCCCACGGCCCAGCAACAAACGAAGGCCCAGTCAATACACCCCGTGGAGTGCCTCGACGCAAACCACAATCTCCGCTTCGCTTGAGGGAACCGACCCCTCGAGCGAATCGGAGAACTCCGCCTCGGTCGAGGCCTGAGGATCGAGCCTCGAGCAACCCGCGAAATGAGGAGAGCTCCGCCTCGGTCGAGACCCCCGCTCCGACAGACAATTAATGGCGCTCACCACCGCCGTGCGTCCAAAGTCAAAAGGCAAATCTCTCGCCAAGCCGCCCTTACAGCCACGACCACCCCGTCGCATCCGCCAACTCCCGTCACTATGCTGCCAACCGAGGCTCTGTGCGGGCAGGCCAGCGCTGTGCGAACAGAGCACGTCACTCCGAGCTCCTGTGCTGCCAACTCTGACGACCCGAAACCCTCCATCGGGCGGGACAAACCCTCGAACACACAGCAGGAGAAGAAGAGAGGACGACGGAGGCATGACGGGCCACCCCGAGCACTATGCGACCATCCCTGTCGCTGTGCGCACATGTCGCCACTGTACGAACAGGGCCAGGTCACTCCAACTCCCTGTGCTACCAACTCCCACATTGATTTTCCACAGAATAGGCTGTACACAGGCATGAAAGACCCTCGAAATAGTGTACGGACGAGTTGTTACCCCACGAAGGACAGCTCGGATCCTCGAAACCACTCCCTGGCGTCATCACCAGTACAAGAATCGATCACAGGGATCGCAATATCGCGTAACAGCGGACAAGGACAAAGAAGCATGCCCGACGCCATTCCTACTACTGTGTGGCAACTGTGCCTGCACAGCGACACATACCTGTAACTCCTCCTCCTTGGCCTATAAAGGGAGGGGGCGGACGACCAGACAATTCAATTCGCACACACTCCAAAAGACCACGATATTGGCACTCCGCCTCAATCATCTGGGACTTGGAGGTCTAGCCTCTTCTCCCAACCTGCTTGTATCCCCTACTACTTGCAGTTCGGTGCAGAATAACACATCACACGTACCACCTTGCTGGAAGTACGGTCTTACGACCGGAACCAGGATAAATCCGTGTCTTGCATTATCTTCTGCATCAACCATCAGGGAAGGGAACACAGCGCATTTCTAGTTGGTGCCGGGACCACGATTTCTAAACACCAACACATAGGTAGAACGTCAAGAACGAATTCTGTATTTAACCTGAGTGCTGAATTTAGTCCGGCCTGCTCCTGGACTTGGAGGCAGACTCAAACTTGTTGTTGGTTGGGCCTCTACTTGGCTTGGTCGCCCCTAGCTGGTCCACGCCTTTTCCAGGCTTCTCTTCAAGTCCTCCCTGGTTATGTCCGTTGTTCCTAAGTACAATAACATCATTGAGTAGCAAACTAGTCTCAAAATTAACTATTTTGACTAAGAAATGAGCTTGCCCGTTGATTCAGTTGACTTGCGCGAGCTCTAGTAATTGGGCGTTGTAAAACCACTGGTGTTGTTGTGTGAGCAACCAGGATGTGAGCGTTTCAAGAGTACAAATTAGAATGTAGGTCACTATTAAATGATTTTGGCTTTGCTACGTGGTGCCAATGAATAATCACGACCTAGTACTATTTCTCTTTCTTCGTCCTTACTTCTTTCTTTTTTTTCTTGCTTTCTTCTACACCAATAAGGAGTAGGATCAGATCCTAGTACCACCACCTACTGCCAGTGGAACCTAGCTGCTCTATGCACCTCCCGTCGTAGCTGCTCTTCCCTTCTCACCACCCATTCGCCCTCACCGCCAGAAGCTGGTCATTCCCACCGGCTGTACACCGAATATTTTTTTGATTAAATGGCAACTAGGATGTGAGCGTTTGAAGAGGAAAAATTAGAATGGAGACTGCTATTGGATGATCTTGGCTTTGCATAGCCAAAGACAAAAATCTGACTCCAATGAATATCACCCGTCGTGATCATCAGCGCCGCTATTTTTTTTTGTAGAGCTTTAGGGGTGATGGATTTGAGCAGGGATAAAGACGGTCGAAAGCGAGACAAACATGTTCGAAGGAGGATGACTCAAGTGAAGGCGTTCATTGAGTTAAATATCATATGCATAGCTTAAGTATATTTAGGTTTCTAATAATAGAAATTGTGATGAAATGACTAATTATAGCGAGTCAACAATAAAAAAAAACTAGGCATCACTATCACAAGCTCGAGTATGCAGCTATGTTATGACGTTATTGCATCACCCGTTATCAAGTCGAGTATCATACTAACATGGCCTAGCACCATCAATGGCGCTGAGACATGAAAATCAATATGCAGCAATGAGAAGCAACGAGATAGTGATGTCTCAGCATTAAGTGTTGTGATCCACGGACACACTATTGACCGAGAGCTGGAAATTTAGGAGAGAATAATGACTATATAATCATTGTAAGGAAACATTACCGATTATTGCAGTGTAGCAGGCAGAGCTGCTTACATGTAGAGCTAGACGAGAGGGGACACAAGCACATAATCCTATTTATATTACAATCCATGTTTTTTAGTTTAACTATAAAAGCTCTACAGTTGCATAGCTCTACTAATTTCTAGAGCACTTATTTATTTACTTGCTCCTCCAAATTCATCAAAATGAAGTTTAGGGGAGGTCTCCATCTCCATGGATTTAGATGCTACATACTTTTGTTAAGTTGGGATATTTGGTAGGTTGTCCCCATGATGCAGCTTAAATTCATCTTAAAACGTAAGAAAAATTTATTACAGTAAACAAAACTATCTAAAGAAATTTCGCATTACAAAATAAATTATATTACTCTAAACAAATACTGAATATTATATTTTTGTCATAAATTCGTGTTTCGTGCCACACAATATGATAATAGAAATATAAATACCTTAGTTTAGGGACAATATAAGGAAAATGAAACAATAAAACAAATCATTTAAGTAGATTTATTTTTATGTAAGTAAACAAATTATTAGTATAGGAAAAACTAGCTATATGTGTTGTTTGCACGGACCACCTTGCTAGTTCAACTAGCAAAAAGATACTAAACATGTGTATACTGTATTCATGGGCTACTACCAAGCTACATCCAAATTGAGTCGGATGTCAAACCTTGTCCGCAACAATGATGACGGCTGGATCCATAAGCTCGTCCAAGGGTCGTGGCAGATCGAGCTCATCTAGGGCCATAGACGATTGTTGCGGCAACGATGACCTAGAATTGACGACGTGGATTCCTGGGTGTTATCTTTTACCACGTGGATTGGTGTTATCTTTTACTTTAACAAATATCTACTTAATTATGTATTTCCTCAAGTGTCTACACACTTGCGAAAATAGTTTACTATCTGCCTGGAAAATAGTTTCTATACCGTGTCTCTCGTGCTTAGTGGTCTAATAATTTGTACTAATAATTTTCAGAATCAAATTTAATGGACAAAATACTATGTGAATTAATTAGGACGTTGGCCGATGCACCGTGGGCCGTGGTCCAGCCAATAAGAGCAGGTTGGTACCCATCCCCACAGGAAGGACCGGGATTGAGTAACTTTGCTGTGTAAAGTCACACCTTAACTTTCCTCTGCATACAAGCCGGTGAATCTCCATCCAAAGGCTACCAACGTTCTCAAGCTAAAGAAACACTGGAGTTAGATTTTTTCAGCGCATATGTGCCCGCGGGGCGGCGTTGTTTTTGGCCGCAGCCCGGTACCACGGCACGCGAGAGATGCAGCTAGCCCAGGCAAGACAAGGCGCGTCGTCAAGTCGATCCATGGATCAGTCAGTGGCCGTGGAAAGGGACGGTGACGTGCGCGACAAACGCCATGTTGTAGAGGTCGTGATTCTTCTCATCTTACTTTCTTCGTATAGAATTTAGATATCGTTTTAGACAAGATTTAGTCAAACATTAAAAATATAAATCACGAATAACTTTTAAGTCGTTGAGTTTAGAAATGTGAAAAGCATATGAATAGATTTGTCTTAAAAATATTTTTTATAAAAGTATACATATATTATTATTTTAATAAATATTTTTGTAAAAATAAGAAGTCAAAGTTACGTTTTGAAGACTGTGTCATTGTCCAAAACGATATCTGAATCATATACGAAAAGAGTGTCATTGCACTCGACGGCCACGTATTGTCTCACCTACCGCACGGCGCACCTCGCTTCCATGGCAGCGTCATGGCTGCGTTCGTGTAACGCCCGCAAATGATGAGTCGACGACCATGCACGGAAACAATACTAAAGACGGCCTTGGTGCTATTCTTTGCCGTTGTATCTTTGCCATCTTTTATTTTCTATATATCGACTCGAAGCAGAAGCAACCAGTGGCCGATGCCTATGCCTAACAGGAGAGCAGCGTTGAAAACAAACTAAGTCTAGGCTTCTTTTCCTTAGAAACTTTGGCAGCCTTTGGATGGAGACTTAACGGTTTGGATGTAGAGGAAAGTTAAGACGTGACTTTTTACAGAGCAAAGTCATTCAATCCCGGTCCCAGGAACATGTATTTGTATACTTGGCTTGCACGCTCTTTACGCAGCCGTATGTACTTATACTCCTACGTTATTGAACCTCCCGATTTGGTGTCCCTGCAATGCCTTTTGGCTATTTCCACTTTGCTATGCCTATGCGAACGTGTGTCACTGTTCTTGCGCGCCGCACTCCAGCTGCACTGACTACACAGTGGTTTGGCTAATGGCTGCAGCCTGCATGCATGCACCAGAAGATGCGGTGGGAAAGGGCCTCTACATGTGAGCGGGGCCTCCGGCGTCAGATGCCGCTGTGAGGAACAGTACATAACTGAAAGGGCAAAAAAAAAAGTAACTTGGTCGATTGGTAGTGTCTGAGATTAAAACCACCCGGTGGTTAACCCTCGATAATCCTACCCCGTTCCCTTCAATTTCACCGTTTTGGAGTACTTGGGACTGCTCAAAGTATCATGATCGGGGTTGATGGTGAAATAGCTAATTTTCAGTTTGTTCACCTAACTAATCCATCACCACGTGAAACTGGGTTTGTCTTTGAAAAAAAAAGAACGGACTTGAACAGCTAAGTTTTACTAACACGTTGGACTTTGGTTTGGTTTGCCTCCATTGAGCTAGGTGTCCAGCCTTTGTTGTGCCGTCTTAATTAAGGTAACTTGGAGTTATGGAGGGTTTCATATTTTACTTAATGTGTTTGACGAATGAAGGAGCTAGATATAAGTTCTAAAAACAGATTAATATGTTGAAACTTTGTTGTGTTGCACTTCACAAGCCCACGTCTTTGGCTATGCCTCTCGCACATGAAAAATCCCAATTTCATGGCTAGAGTTTCCCATGCAAAAATGGATGGAGTATAAAGGGCAGTACGTATCCAGGGGCTTAACTCGTACTACATTCTTCAGAGTCAGAGGCCGCCCCACTAGCTAGCACCATATAAGAAAGTCTGAAACACCAGAAATCATTAGGCTTCTAATCTCATTGAAGAGCTCTCCTAATTCGCTTGTCTATATCAGCATTAATTCTTTATTGCATTGACCACCGTAGACGCATCAGACTCCACTATTATCTTTTCCGTTCGTAGTCGTGCTGCAGCTTCCATTTCTGTCCTGGATGCCACAGCTTCAGCATGAAAGACTGAAAGAGCACTTGTGACATTACCAGTTCTTCCTGCACCTGCGGTCAGTGGTCTGTAAATGCCGATCCATCCACGTTGACTTTGTGCCTTCGATCTGTCTGTTACAGATGATAGTAGCGTACTGCGTTCACCCTTCACTACACCAGCTGTTTTCATGTTGCATTCCCCAGAATCCACTTTATTTCTTGCCAACGGATGATGCCAGTGTATTGCATTCACCACATCAGGAGTGCAATCTTGAACTGAACATCCTGATACCATACCCCCCCCCCCCCCCCCCCCCCCCCCTAATTTCCTGCCACACCTCGATCTTTACCTGGACGGCTGGACCACAATATGCTCCGGACCAACCAACAAACGCCCGCAATCCTCGTCCAAGCGGCGACAACAGACCGGATGAGAGCATGGGCGCTGCTATTTTGGACCATGGCAGGGCAGCGACGAGGCCGATCGGAAATTCAGAATTCAGAAGAGAGGTAGCAATATAAATCCATAAATGCGCATAAAGTAAGTGGCAGCAGCCGAGTCCAGCATTGGGAAAAGCGGCAAGCAACGGCCAATAAAGAAAAGGGGGGCAGCAAGGAGATGGCCGCCATCACGACGTCCCCCCCTGCGACCACACAGAAACTATTACAGTACTCCTCCAGCCTGGACTAGACGAACACGCTCCTCGCGCTCGCGCACGGGGCGACGCCGAGCTCGACGAGCTCCCCTGAGTCCCGTGCCCCTCGCTGCGCGCGGCCGCGGAGCGGGACAAACACGTACAGCGAGCTCGTGCAGAGTGGCGGCAGAAAGAGAGAGAGAGAGAGAGAGCGGGTGAGGAGAGGCTTTTCTTGGGTTGAGAGGCCACAAACTGAGCCACGGGCCAATCGGAATCGCCCAAGGGGCTCCCCCTGCTTTCTTTAAGCGCTCCCGCGCGCGGTGGAGCCGAATCACCTCTGGCCACTTTGGCATCTGCCGGAACTCCATCGATGCCACCACCGCCCGCCCGCTGCGGCTGTGCATAAATACCCCCTCCACCCTGCCCGTACCCACCTCCCCCCTCCTCCTCTCCGGACCTCCGCTCCCGACCGCCGCCCAAGGACTCGCCTTCCGTCTCCCCCGCGACAGGGAAAGGCGCTATCTTGGTCGGCGCGGTTGATCGGGTGGTGGTTGGTTGAGCTTGAGCGGGAGGGGCCGACTGATGACGGAGTCGTGGATGGAGGTGCTGCCGCCGGCGCCCTACTTCGCGGCGGGGCAGGACGGCGGGCGGTTCCTGCCGGACCACCGGCGGGCCCCAGGCCCCGGGGCGTGGACGCAGGAGGAGAACAAGCTGTTCGAGCGCGCGCTGGCGCGGGTCGACTGGGACGCGCCCGACCGGTGGGAGCGCGTCGCCGCGATGCTTCCGGGGAGGATGGTGTCCGACGTCGTGGCCCACTACGACGACCTCGAGAACGACGTCTGCTTCATCGAGGCGGGGCTCGTGCCCTTCCCCCACTACGGCGGCGGCGCGGCGGCGCAGCCCTCCGCCGCCGGGTTCGCCTTCGACTGGTACGGCGGCGGAGACGACGCCGCCGGGCTGGGCTTCAGCAAGCGCTCCTGCTACATGGTCGCCGGCAAGCGCGGCCGCGGCCCGGACCAAGAGCGCAAGAAGGGCGTGCCCTGGACGGAGGAGGAGCACAAGTAAGCAAGCGGCCCCGATTAACCATTTCGATTGTTCTTGCGCGCTGAATTGGTGAGATTTCCATGGCTGATCCACGCGCTTTGCTTGCCGCAGGCTGTTCTTGTTGGGCCTGAAGAAGTACGGCCGAGGGGACTGGAGGAACATCTCGCGCAACTTCGTGACGAGCCGGACGCCGACGCAGGTCGCCAGCCACGCGCAGAAGTACTTCATCCGCCTCAACTCCGGCGGCAAGGACAAGCGCCGCTCCAGCATCCACGACATCACCACCGTCAATCTCCCCGACGACGACGGCAACCCCTCGCCATCGCCGCCCTCCGTGCTCACCGCCGCCTCCACCCCCTCGTCCACCGGCGGCCCCGTCATCTCCGAGCAGTTCGGCGTCCTAGTCGACAGCAAGCCCGCGCCGCCGCACCACTTCATGCCGCACCCCTACGGCAACGTGAAACTCGAGCCCGGCAATTTCCATCACGGCGGCTTCCTGGATGACTCTGTTCTGATGCAGATGCAATGCGGCCAGCTGCAGCATCTCTCGGCTGACTGACTGGTTCTTGAGCAGCAGCAATGGCAAAAGGAGGAAAACGAAAACTCTCATCTGTGGCCATGCACGAACAGGAGAGTCGCCTCTGTTAGGCGTGTCTGCTCTTGATTCCAAACAAGGAAACAACATTTGGGTACACATCTGGATCATACTCATACAGCTACGAGCTCAGCACAATTCACAGCCAGAGCTCTAGTTCGAACAAGCAAAACAAGAGATACGGACAGTGTTATTTCTCCATTCCGCCTCTGTGTACATAAACCCAACGTCCGCGGTGAAATAATTTCCTATTGCAATTAGTTTCCTGTGTTATGGGAGGCACAGGAGAGTGTACTACTAGATGCTCTGATTACGCTAGTTTTTCTCTGTAATGATGCATGGGTCCGTTAATGTCATGTGTTTGGATAGCACGTAGCATCAGCAGTAGCATCAGCAGCCGCTACTGTTTGGTATTTTTGTAAGTTTTTCTTTTATCTTTAAGCTGGGTGTATTAGCATTGGTCACCCTCTCATTGACCCGTGCTTTGTTGCTAATCATGGTGGTGATGAAATGATTGTAGTTTTCATCAGCTGTTTCCTGTCGCTTTTGAGGCGATAAAACCCTGCTCCAGATGGACGTGGTTGTGTGGTGGGACTCCAGAGATTACATGGGCCAAATCTCTCTCTTCCTCTGTTGCGCGCGTAGGAGTAGAATCTAAGCTAGGATAAGCTTCTCATTGACTTCTGTTTTGCTGAAAAACCTGGCCTTATTACAGGTTTCAAGCACAGTGCTTTGCTTCCCAAATGACAGCCTAGTTTGCGACTTAAAATCGTCAGATCACGATTTTGTTTATGACCACAAAGGTCAGAGACCAGGCAGGGGAACAGAGCACCGGAGGGCCTGATTAGTTTAGCTGAAACGGAGGTTGTACCTTGCCGGTACCTTCCCTGACGTTGACGGAGGAGAGGAGGCACGGCTGGGCTGGCACACAGGCAACAGTGGCGACGGATGAGTTGGAGGTCCACCAATGGAGGCCGCACAAGGCATCACATGCCGGTAGCCGCTGTCCTCTTCTTTACCCTGCCAAGGGCACCGGCACCGAGCCAGCCGGAGCCCACACCACACCACACCACACCAGCCAAAGAAACAGCTCCACACAGCAGAGGCTGTGCAGTGTGCACGGTTGCAGTCTGCTCCTGTTGCCGGACGCATCTCAGCCCCCAACTTGCGCGCGCACACACATTCCCCCGCCCGTCCTGCAGCAGATCCACCCGGAAAGGCGTGGGTGTTCCGTGGCTGAGAGCCGAAATGCCTCCGGGGAAAAGGAAAAGGGGGCCGCAGCAGGGGCTCTCCTGATTTGATACGGAGGAAGGAAGGAAGGAAGCCAACTTTTGGCTCGGCTCTGCAGGTTGATTTGCTTGGACGAAGACGCAAGCAATCTTGGGAGAATTCTTGGCCTCCGGTGGTGGCCGCGGTATCTCCCCTGCCCTGGACAGCCGTAAGAATCTCCGGGTCCCTCCAGAAAGACGGGTGAAAGGCCTCCGCGTCCTGTCACCGCTTTCTCTTTGACAAGGGCAGGCATCTGTGATTTTTTTTTACCACGAACATTAGACGAGCGGAAGAATCTCATCAGAACTCTACTACATAAACTTCTTAAGAAAAAAGAGTTTAGTTCCCAGAAATTTAAAACTGAAAAGAAAAAGGGAGATGAGCATTCCAAAGGGAAGAGGAATCTGGAAGGGACCACAGACGAACAGGGACCGATGTCCACCGGCGATGGCGATGTTAACACAAACAGGCCACACTGTTTGATGTTGTGGCACTTGACTCAGCTCCAGCGGAAATATACCTCACTCCTGTCACGTCAAGTATCGGTTCCTCCACGCTCCCGGTGATCCAGTTCACCGGGCATTGGTCACCTCACGGGTTATTTTAGAAAGGCATGCTCCTGATCGATTGGTGGAATTTTACCGGTCTGCGCGGTGGCAAATGGAACGCTGGAATGGGATTGCGTTGCGAGCTTGATGGGATTCGGTGTTACGGCCTTTCCGCTCTCGTCAGTCACATGATCACAAAGCCTCTTATGAATCTTACGTGTTGGTTGGTTGGTGTTCCCTCATCCCTCCATTGCCAACCCTCTGATCGTATTTTAATCTCCTTTTGGCTGGCTCCTTGCACACTGATGTCTGTCACTGTGGCATGTGGCATATGGCAATACTATACTACTACAGTAGTAGCATCACGAGTTTTGTTTTTGTATTGCTATTAGTTTTTTTTATAAAGTGTATTGTTATTGTTGGGTCCATCCTACCACGTAGCTATATTATGGCTATATCCCTCAATGCTCAAGGCCAAGAACCGCAATTGCAACTTGCAGCTGTGGGGCTGCATGTGGGCCCCCAAGTGGGCAGGCGGGGAAGATGCATGCAATCCAACACAAGCAAAGTGGGCGCTGCTGCGTGCCTTTCCTCTTGCCTTTTGCTTTCTTTGCTCGCCTCACTGTCTTTTGGTCTCTTTTCCACTTACTAGGAAATGGAGATGTACAATAGTGGTAATAGTACCAGCAGAACCAAAAGCTTTGTGTCGTGCCCCTTGCAACTTTATTTACACGAGATGAAGGCCTTGAGGCTTGAGGCGATGCAATATGGACATGGTTGAGGGAATGATGTCGCAACCATTGGCTGGAACTGGAAGCTAGTTCCCATTTGTTGCAAAAATAACAAAATGCGGCGTGGCAGCAATTTGTATGGCAATGAAATTAAACATCCACCCTTCTCAGAAAAAAAAACATCCACCACAAATGTGGTAAGAGAAGGAAAGAAAATAAGGTCACAGCTACGGAAAAGTTCGACGTGAAGAAAGTGTGGCAACTTTCAAGCACTGTATGACAAATTTCAGCTATGAAAATAACAAGCCCTTGCTCTCACTGAAAGTTGGAATAACTACCAATATCAACTTACTTTTCTCCCCTAACATCCGAATGGCAGTCCAATGGTTTATAGATCATATCGTTACAGGTTTAATTTATTGCTCAGCAAGTTCAGAGTCCCAGAAAATTCTGAGCTTATCGTGTTTATATAGGATTGAAACAACGATGTTGTTAGAGGTCAGGATCATGATCAGCGCTCGGCATCACGATAAACAATACTAGCTCCGTTGCTAATTGCCCAACTGCCCCCTCAAGACACTTCATCTACCACCTAGAAGGAATATAAGTATGAGATAAGGACCCTAAAAAGAACTCTGCATAATACATATGGGAATAAACAGACCAAACCAAAAAAAAATAGCGCTCTTAAAAAGATCCCCAAGTACAAGTGTGCCAAGCCCTAATGAACTCTACCAAACCAAGCATCGGACACAATCACACAAACCACCTGTACGTGCTGACTACGACTCTACTCGTATTTGGTTCAGAGGGGCTTATCATAAGCCTCGTAAATAAACCTTAAGAGGTGGGTGGTTCTTTAGACTTATATAGTAGAAAGTAAGGTGAATCTTGTGTAGCTCATGCACAGTAAGGCTTATGGGCTTATGAAGATCTCGTCAAAATAAACCCCAATAAACCATTCCTGTTTGGTTAAAGAGATGTTTATTTGGAGGGCTTCCCAAGAGCACAACACCTGTAACGGATTCTTGGTTGCGTAAACGCAGAGTGATACTTGCAAGTTGCAGCGCTAAGGGCATGTACAACCCACAGACAGCAGCTGTCTTTTTGTTGCCACATAGATCAAATGAGCTGATGTGACCATCATTTAATGAGGAAATAGAGTGTTGCTGTCTACTATCTCTTCTACTGATTTGGCTCGTGCTCCCATGTAAAATATCAGAAACCAGAGTGCGTATTTATTATCACACTGACAGCTAAATAGACATCAGTTGTCTAAACTATTGTAGAGCTGACTATTTAACTGTCTGTATGTGTTAAATAGACAGAAGCTGTCTAAACTGCTGTACATGCCTGGGATCCGCCGGGTCCAGTCCAGCAACGGCGCAGTGTGCCGGTCACACTCGTGGAGCGAGTGCTCTCGGCGTTGCCGATCCGCGATTGGTCGCATCCATCGACGCCACGGCGCTTTTTGGGCATCGTGCGTCGGCGTCCGTAAAAGCCTCCGCACGGAGTTGGATTCAGATTCCTAGGGCGCCCTTGCAAATGGGCGCATGATTGAGCCCGGACTAGAGGCGTAGAGCGGCTCGGTGCGGAGATTCCAGATTCCGGTTCCCGCCGCCCTGCTTTTTCCCGCGCCGGACCACCCAGATCTGCTGCTCCCAATGCGGGCAGAGCATATCTTAATGGAAAGAGGGGGGAAAGGAGGAGCTTGCTTCACGAAAGTTGTGAAACATGAATGTGCTGCGTAAGGGTGCACTCAGCAGCACTCTAACTAACCCTGTTCGGTACCACCACGAGTGGGTGTTTGAATATCACTTGAATTTGGACGCAAGTCTCCCTAGCCAAACATGCTGTAGGTTGGTCCGTTCCAACCACATGTCGAAACGTGCCATCGCATTCGACCAGAAGCCCACAACGTATATGTACATACAGCTCTAGACGGAGCTGGAAAAAGGATCAGAGACCAAAACCCTTGAAAGCCAATGCTGTTAGTGCACAATGATGGGTCTTGTCCGCCTCTAAATCCATACTCTCAGCACGCGCCCCGTCGAAAGCCGGCCACCTGGATCCCTTTTTCCAAAACGAAGGGAAGGCAGGAGGTATGGTATCTACGGCTAGATTTGTTGGAAAGAGCTTAGATCAGCCCGGGTAGGTAGAGCTAACCCCGCACTTCCGCCAGGGAGCTAGCCGATCGATGCGTGCATGCGCGCGCGGGCACTAAAGAAATGCGCTTCACCACCGACCAGTGTAGTCTATTGACACTTGCATTGGTGTAGTTTCCCGGCAGGAGGCCGCGGGTAGTTTACCCCCCACTACGATAAGAATACTCCGCGCCTCTGCGGGCTGTGTGCCAATCAACGCTAATAATCCATCCTTCATCAGAAGACAACATCAACTACTTCTACTACCATTACTGCAAAAGCGCACTGTCCAAGAACATGCAGGCATGGCAGTGCGTTCGATCAGTGACATACCTTGTGTGGAACGCCAAGTTGGTGCCCAATTATCGCCGTTGCTCTGTACGCGGATGCTTTGTTGCAGACTGCACGCGGCCAAGTGATGTGGGGACTGGGGATCAAATTAGGGCAACAGGTCGAGATCAGGCCCGGTTTAGATGTCAAATTCTACCCCAAATTTCACTATGCAAAAGGAAGATTTCCATCACATCAAAATGTCATAGTATGCATGGAGTACTAAATGTAGATGAAATCAAAAACTAATTACATAATTTTGTTGTACTCTACGAGACAAATATTTTGAGTCTAATTAATCAATTTTTAGACAATTTTCACACATACAAACGAAATGCTACAGTGCGCCTCGGTTTTCCAACTCCCAAAATTGGGGGTGCCAAATTGTCATCTAAGGCCTTGTTTAGTTCCCAAAATTGAGAGCCAAATTTTGGTCTTTTGGAGTGCGTGCGCTACTGTAGCATTTCGTTTGTATGTGTGAAAAATTATCCAAAAATTGATTCATTAGGCTCAAAATGTTTGTCTCGTAGAGTACAACAAAACTGTGCAATTAATTTTTGATTTTATCTATATTTAGTACTCCATGCATGCTATGACATTTTGATGTGATGAGAATATTTATTTTGTATAGTGAATTTGGGATGTAAACAAGGGCTAAACAATAAACAAGGCCTCAGCCGCATCTCTCTCGGCGGCGGTCAGTGATGGCAACAGAGCACCAACTGAACTGGCCGCCGCAGGGACGTCATGGACGAGTCATGGGCGAGATGCCCTGCCGCCTGCCGGGCCATCCAAACAGGCCGGCCGGCAGCCAGTGGCGCCCAGCTGAGAGCGGACCGGCCAGCCAGTCCGGCAATAAACGGAGAGCGTCTTCTTCGGGCTGCTGCCAGCAGCGAGTGACTCCAACACTGCATCAAGGGCCGTTCGAATCAGCATTTCAGGGTCGTTGAAGCAAGTAGGTAGCCATCGCCGTAGCAAGGGGACCGGCCTCCCCAACTGCAACCATTACAATACCTACCTGTGCCTTTGAATCTAGCAAGAAACGTATGGATGATACTCTTAACGCTCCTTCCCAGGCAACGGATAGAGCCGAGCGTGCCTGCAAATTGTAAAACTCGGACAGTGTCACATATGCCGATTGCTTGCGCCTGCAAAGGAGAATACAAGAGGGACCATCCGATCGATTATCTTTTTTGGTGCACAAGTTGAAACCGGGGTGTGTGCTGCACATGCATGACGCGAGGAGAGCGAAGATGCACGGCTCAATAATGGGCACATGCCACGAGACCGCATGGGAAACACTGGAGGAGAAAAAAAATGTGCATGCATGCAGGCGCAGCAAAGTCAAGCGTGCTGATTATTCAGGGAGTGGCAAAGGATATCTGTCCAGTTTAGAGTGCCGTTTATTAACCCCTGGCAATCTTTTGCCAGCAAGAGTTGACACACTGCAATCCTAATAATTTCCTCCATGTGAAACAGATATAGGGTCCAATCGTAGGACGGGCACCACAGGAATACCGTACAAGGGTACAGATCCTTGGTGACATGCCCTGGACATATATCGTTATGAGGCTAACAAACAACCTTTGGTTTTATAAAGCTAAAAACCTATATTGTGTACAAATTTAAAGGACGACAACTATAATATCAAGGTACATATATCTTGCAGCTTCGTCTCCAAGACGTGACCGGTGGTGAAAGGAAAGATGTGTTTCCCATTGCTCACCAGTCAAGAAATAGCCCCTGAAGCTAGTCAACTCCAGTGGTTAGTGCCCACCCTTCAACAGATAGGCATGCCTTCGGTTCAGTTCATGCAAGGATCTAA
Source organism: Echinochloa phyllopogon (assembly GCA_033239725.1). Lineage (NCBI taxonomy): Eukaryota > Viridiplantae > Streptophyta > Magnoliopsida > Poales > Poaceae > Echinochloa > Echinochloa phyllopogon. The sequence goes on from BTCW01000012.1 coordinate 24,190,536, forward strand.
TGATTGGACCGGACCACAGATCAGATCATGGTGCCTTGTCACAGGTCTGTGAACGCTCACTGAGGGCAGAAGGAAGTAACCTCATGTTCATTCGCCTTGATTTACCAGATATTGTGCTTCCTGAAATCTTAAAGTAGGTGGAATTTCGTTTTCATTCTCACCTTTGTTGCTTTCTATTCATTTTGGATATTGCTTCCCTTTTCATTTTGTCCTTATCTATTGGTACGGGTTATAGCTAATTAAAGATAAGAAACCGCGCGGAGTTCATGCCAAACCGCGATATCCACGTCAGTAAAAGAATTTTACACCGCCGTCTGATTTAATTTTGACGGTGATCGCTGAGTTTCTTACCGTTGCCCAGCCACTCTCGTGTGCGTGCCTACGCTTGATTTGTCCAACTGAAATATCTCCATTCAGGATCCTTCTCGTTCCCTCCTCCCACGCCTCTTCAGTCCTCCCATCGCGCCCACGCGAAACATCTAGCAGCGAAAGGAATATGTATATTTCTCTTCTATGCAGCCATTGCCCAGTTGCGTCTCCTCTGCTTGGCCGTCGTCCACACGCGCCTCCCTCCTCCCCTGCCCTATTGCGCCACTTGCCGCTGCCTGCCCGACCCAGCCAATTCTGCGCGTGCACTTGAACAGGCCGGAGTACCGGAGCCACTCCTCCGTGAAAGAGCGTTCGCATCACCTGACGCGAACCGGCGTCTCCGACGAAATGTGGTGGCAACGGAAAGGCTCCCCATGGTCCACGACCAGGGCGCAAAGCCACGTACGACGGCAGCGGCAGACGGACATCCACCGAAGCTCCCCCCCACTGACGGGGTGGCCATTCCATAAGCTCACTCGCTCGGCGCCGCCGCCGTGAGCGCCAAGCCGCGCCTGACCTGCGGAATGCTGCAGTCCGTACTGGCCCGCCTGCCCCCGGGGTCCATCCGGCTTGTCATTGCCTTCGGGCTGCTGCTCCTCGTCTCGCTGCTCGTCCTCCATCGCCACCCTAGGAGACCGCTGGCGGGGGCCGCCGTCGGCAGCGATGACGGCCGCCGCGTCCCTGACCCCGCCGCGCTCTTCCTCTCGCTGTTCGCGGGGACCAACACGAGCATCAAGGCCGACCTCCACGCGCTCACCATGGGTCAGCACCTCGCGGGGACGCCCGGGTCCGCCACGCACATGCTCGGCTGGCTCCACGCCGCGGTGCTCCAACCCCTAACATGGGAGTACGTGTCGCTGCTCTCGTACCCAGGGAACGCCTCCCTCGCGTTGCTCCGCGCCGACGGGTCCTTGCTCGCGCGCCTGTCGCTGGAGGAGCCCGCGGATGAGGGGCGCCGCCTCGTACGGCCCTACCACGCGTACGCGTCGTCCGGCGGGGGCAGTCGCGGAGGCGGTGTTCGTGAACCACGGCCGCGAGGAGGACTACGCCACGCTCGAGAGACTCGGGGGTGGGCGTGCGCGGCCGCGTCGCCGTGGTGCGCCGAGGGGGCGGGTACCGCGGCGGGCTGGTGGCGCGCGCGGCTGAGTATAGAACAACTATATAGATAGTGTTTCTGCAGTAATTTGATTTGCCAAATTTATAAGCATAGCATGCTATGTTGGTGGTTATAAACATTTATATTAAATATTAGTTAGTAAGATACTCTATGAATTATCACAGATTGCCTCCTATTTAGAGAGTGTGTATCAATCAATTGGATTTCATATCATAGTTTGTACACTGAAATTGAGATGAAGTTTTGTGCTCCTCACAAATCAGTGGCGGATCCACCGTCCGGCGAGCCCGGGCGGCCGCCCAGGCTCCTCTCGGCAAAAACAACGATGATCTCTTAGATGCATATGGTAAATATAGTATTTTTGAAGCTAAATAGTTTAATATAATGATGATTGTTCGGCTGCAGACAAGTTCTAAGTCCGCCACTGTCGCAAATTAAAGTTGTTTTTATGAGTTTATTAGTTGTTTTCTACCACCTCACATACGAACCTATGTATGATATATCTCTGTCCAAAAACTTGATGCATATACCTGTGTATGCACACACACACACACATTCTCTAATATGGGTACTACATTTTAATTTGACTCTTCACTAAATTTTTCTAAACAACACTGATCTACGAAGTTTAGCTATATCCGCGCGCAAGGGCGCGCACCAACTACTAGTGGCATTATAAGCCTCTCTATATAAACAAAAGTATATACTCCCTCTGTATCACAATTAGATGACGTTTAGGACAGCAACTGTAACACCCTAATTTTCATTACATTAAATTATTAGAATTTTCTAGGATTTATTTAAGGGTCAATTAAAATTTCTATGATTAATTGGAATTTATTCTAGGCTCTAAAATATTTAATATCATTTAAATAAACTTTAGTAAAATAAGTGATTGTTGCATTACATGGTGCACTTTTATTTTTGTACTAACTGAAAGTCTTTAGTTTTGTTTGTTTTAGCTAAAGTTCGGTTTCACCCCCTCAACTTCCAGCACAGTCCAACTCCAGCCCTTCGCTCCAGAGCCGGTCGTTTCACTCTTCTTGGGCCGAGCCCATTCTCTGGCCCAGCATCATCTCCGCAGCCCATCTCGCCCCTTCCCTCTCCACTCCCGCCGACAGGAGGGCCCCACCTGTCGGGGCTGTCTTCCTCCTCCCGACCGAATCCGAGCCGAGCTCGGGGATCTTCCGCCGCGTCGGGTTTCCTTCTATCGACCCCCCGTGCTCCCCGTGGACTTCTCAAGAGCCTTCCCCGAAGCATCGTCGCCATCTTTTCCTAAGACGGACCCCCCTTCTTTTTGGAAATAAGCAGGCCTTAAGGAAGGAGATCGCCGCCGACGGCCAAGCCACGGTCCGTGCGCGCCACGCCAATGCGAGTCCTAGGGACAATAAAACCAAGCCGCCGCCCCTCCTAGGTCTTCGCCAAGCCACCCAATTGAGCTCCCGAAGCTCCAGTGCTCGCCCGCACCTCGCATCGCCGCCATTGATCCGCGCTCGTCGATCTTCGCCGCCACTGCCCAACTCTTGACGAGATCAAGCCTAGGAGCTTCGCAAGGAGGTAACGAAGCTACTGAGTTGATCCCGTGCACGTTTTCGCGTTGATTCGAGTCTAATCCCTCGCCGTTCTTGCTCAGACCCGCTGGAGCCGCCCCTCCTCGACGTCCGTGCTCTTCGCCGCCCGAGCATCGTCGTGAACCCCCCGGGTGAGATCGCTGTTCTTCCCTGGTGCTGTAGGACCAAACCTCATCACTTTTCGTGGCCTGTAGCTCGAGTTTTGCTCTTCGTTGGCGAAGCTCCGCCGTCGGCCGAGCGGCGCCGCCGTCCCAGTGACGCCACCGACGACCAAATACCCCCAGCGAGCTCCAGCCCTTAGATCTTGATCCTACGGCTCAGATTCAATCTGACCGAGCCCATACCTGTCAGCGCCCGGTCAGCCGTGGTCGTTTTGTTAAAGAGCCCCTCCACTTTTAATGAATCAACCCGCGGTCCATCGTAGTTGTAAAAATAGTTACAGATCGGTCCTTATTCTTCGATTTAGCCCCTAATCTTTTTAAAAATAGTGCGCGCCGTCCTGGTAGGGAAGTTTTACGCGTTAGCCCCTGAAGAATTAAGCATAATTATGTTTTAGTCCTCAGTTTCTTTTCAAATAGGTCCCTGAAACTTGGTTTAGCCATATTTTTCACGTTTTAGATCCGATTTTAGTGATTCTTTCGCTCATATGATCCTTGTAACGTATAGATTAATTTTATAGCCTTGTTTAATTCTATTGCTACTGTTTGGTGTACTGTTTCTTATTGTTTTATTTTGTTCTCTTGTATGTGCTTGTGTGATGCGTTTAGAAGTCGTGTCGTTCGAGGGATTTGAAGAGCAGTTCGAGGACGACTTTGAGCAGAAAGGCTTTGGAGGAGGCAAGTGTATTTTTGATCATATCTTTGCGGTCCTATTATTCACCAAATAAAAGATACATTTTACTTTTTCGCATTGCATTAATTTGATGGGTCCTATGTTAAGGAGTTCCTAGTCTTTTACCATTGTCCTTGTTGTACCTGGGAAGCTTTGCTTATGTTGGGTAGAATATTGCTTAGTTGCTAAACTTGGCATGGTAAACTTTGGGTTCAATTATTGAACTAGATTTACTTCATGTTCATACCCTGTTAACTCAAGATCATATGTTAAACGGAACGTGGAGTGACCACCCAGGAAAACAGTACAACTATAAGATCAACGGGCTCTGATCTTGGCTGACTAATTAGAAAGTCTAATATGTGCATGTCTTACCGAAAGGGTAAGTGGGGGAGACTTCGATGAGGTATAGCCCGGTCCTCTTGAGCTGTGGGCTTAGCTAAGAGACAGATCTCATTAGGGAGGGTTATGCTTTGCTTGGATTTTGAAACCTTAGCAGGCTGCACTTATTAGGGAATCTTTGTAAATGCCTCGTAGTGTATCCCAAGCCACACACTTTTGTGTTGTTATGAGGTTGGCTCCCTCAGGCATGAGTGGGAAAACACGACTTATGGTGAAAGTGTACAACATCTGCAGAGTGTAAAACTGTTATAACAGCCGTGCTCATGGTCATGAGCAGCCCGAACCCTCGCATGATTAATTATTCAAAGATGACATTAAATTGATGTTCTTTATTTCCAAACATGATATTATGTACTGTTTAATGTGGGATGGTATAAACTTGTACTTGATGATTAATAATTAAAATGTGACCAAATAAAAGCTCAATGCAGTCAAACCGTGTTAGCTTTATTCTTGCTTAGCCTTGCATGTCATTTATTTACTCTACATTTGTTGAGTACCAACCATAAGGGTACTCATCCTTGCTTTACGCAACGCTGTTCAGACCAAGGTGATTTGGAAGAGTTCCAGAGGATTTCCAAGAGTACTAGGCGTACGTGTTCACCAGTCAACTGCCTGTGGAGTTGATGGATTATTCGCTGCTAGCTACTCGCTTTACTTTTCGATTAAGACTTATGTCTTGGAGTATAATAATGTTACAGTAACTCTTTCTATTCGATTATGCACTGTCTTATGATATTTCACTTATGACGTCTATTGTATGTGTGAATTTTTAATCCTGGCACACATATGAAATGCATCTGGTTTTCTCCCTAAAACCGGGTGTGATAGCAACACAGTCTCCAAAGTATAACTTTGACTCATATTTTCTATAAAAATATTTATTAGAAAGTTATATATGTATACTTTTATGAAAGTAATTTTTAAGACAAATCTATTGATATGATTTTCACATTTCTAAACTCAATGACTTAAAAGTTATTCATGATTTATATTCCCAAGGCCTGACCCAAACCTCGTCCAAAACGTCATCTAATTGTGATACGGAGGAAGTACTTATTCTGTTTAGGAAAACGAAATGGCAAAAGTTTGCAGTAATATGACTTAACTGTAATTCTTTTTTTTAGGGAGCTTAGCTGTAATTCAAACTCACTATTTCACAGGTGAAAACCATAACTACTAGACGTCTAGAGTGCAGTATCTATTCCAGCTGACCTCAGTAGAAGGCATCATAAATTGCATTACTCAGGCATTACCCAAGTCAAAGTAATCCTGTGGGAAACCTGTCACAAGAAGATCAACTACAGAGCTTATTCTCACTGCCATTATATTCACGACAAGAGCTACATAACTATTGAAGTGTGGATGCTTATACTCTCAGAGTTCAAGTAGCAGGTCCTTGAAGATACGGAAAACTAGAAGTCAAGTTATTTGGATAAAATGCACACAGCCTTTTTCATTGTGAGCTTTGGCAATTAAAATCAACTTTTGGATAACAATAACATAGCTACATTATTACCAACTTCTACTTTGCAGTCCATAATTTCGCATTCTTACTAAACTTATATATATCTAAAAGCAAAAACGAACCAAACAATTACATCAGAAGAGCTTACCGAGTTACCATGCAGCAACTTCATTAAGAAATGCACAAAGCACAGGGCTGCTCAAAGGGACTTGTAAATAACCTTCACTTAAAGATCCCGTCAAATTCAGCCTTGCCGTATGTTGCAGTAATCCACAAACTATTCAAATCCATGCCACAGGATTGCAGGAACAGAGTTACCTGTAAGTTATGTGAAATAACAGGCGAAGTGGTATAATGGTGTACATTTTACACATTAGCAAATGATCCCAATATTGCAAGGCATCAGAAGTCTCAACCTTCTTTACACTAAAAAAACATTCATCACTTACGAATGACACAAATGCGAAATTCCAGCTATGGGTGGAAACGTTTTAGCAATTTCACACCTAACGAAAAGCTTGGTGCATACTAGAAAATCTCGAGAGAACAATTCAAATAAAAATGTTTTCCAACAGTATGATTGATGCTCAGTTGAGGTCATTTCCATCAGTGATATTTGTTGAACTTCACACAAGACCAAGCACTTATCCTAGAGTGACAGTAACTACCATAGCAGATAAGCAACTTTAGCATGAAAGGAAACACAGGAGACTAGGAGAGTGTCCTGTCAGCAGATGATTTGAATAAGTCACTGTGACTGCCCTAGCAGAAGACGCAAAATATGACATCATAGTATCTCAGTTAATGAGATAGTTTAAGTCTGAACGAAAGTATCATCCATGGAAGACTGGTGCTGATGACACTGCCATGGCAGCAGAGATAGTATGCCAGAGGCAACTGTAATACCATATTTTCATGTACCACTTCACTTGACTGCTATCCACTGTTAGGTATATATAGGACATATGCCTGCAAATCAGTTGAGATTTGTGATGCTTGCACTGGCTACTGGCAATCTGAGAAGGGCCTCAAGGTTCAAACATATTTCCAGAAAGTAACCAGCACCAACCTACACAATGACTATCATAAAAAATAGATGTCTGTCAAAGAATTTTATTGCTCTGAAGCCTTCCAAGCGAGCTGCGTTGTAGGAATCCATTTCACAGTGCTTTGATCTTTTACCATCATGAGGAAGTGTGATTCTAAGTGAATGAGCTAAGTGCTCGATAATATCATTCAGAGCACTGATAATTATGTTTAATTCTATCTCCAGTGTATCAGCCCTGAACTTTAGGTGGTGTTTGGATCCATGTGCTAAAGTTTAGCACTTTAAATAAGTGATAATTAGATGTACTAAATATAAACTAATTATAAAACTAAAACTAATTACATAAGTCATGTCTATTTCGTGAGACAAACCTAACAAGCCTAATTTTGCTATAATTAATACATAATTACCCTACGTTTACTATAGCATTACATTGTCTAATCATGGTGTAATTAGGCTTAATAGATTCATCTCATAAATTACTCCTCGTTTATGTAATGAGTTTTTTAATTAATCTATATTTAATACTCCTAATTAACATATTTACATCTGATGTGACGGCGCTAAAGTTTAGCGCGTGGGAAACAAACAGGGCCTAATCTGCACCAATACTCCCACCTCTCTGTTCATAGTTTCCTTCTAGAAACATTGTAATGAACAAAGCAACACTAACAGGTCAAGGGAGACAGTGCACTCATGTCGAAAGGTGTTACAAGGAGTAACAAATTTCTAGGTGAAGAGTATAATGTTTTTAACACATTACAATACACAGTGCCACATGATATTATTTCCGTTTTGAGTTCCAATAGTCAATGGGTACAGAGTACGTAACAACACCCCAAAGACTCGAATGTATAATCAAATAAATGATAAGTTTAGGTTGAATCATCATCACTTTAAAACATTTTCAACCCATATCCAACAGGGAATAGTGGGTCATAGTTAGCATCGCCAGCATTTATAGGCAATTGATCAACGGACCTGTACCATGTCACAGGCAATGTGCCAACAAAATCATGATCTCCAAATAGGCAATCGGTAATCCCTGTGCCCTCACTTCCAGGCAGCCAGGCAGCGATTAGAGCTTCTATCTTGTCCAAAACTTGTGACTCAATAACCAATGGCCTTCCAGATATAACAATTACTAGGGTAGGGATTTTACTTGCAACATGGCTGATAAGCTCGGAGCCATTGAACGGAATACTAAGGTCAGTTCTATCTCCAGTCCATTCAGCATATGGAACCTCTCCAACAACAACAACCGCATAGGAAAAATCCCCATTTTCAATCGTAGCTTCTGTTGGGCATTTCTCATACACAACTTCAGTTTCCACTCCCAATGATTCTTGTATGGCCTCCAATATGCTCATACCTGTTCGTTTATATCACATCAATAGCTATTTTTGAAAAATAGCACACGTGTACTACTTTCATTCTCATAAAACTAGAAATGCTCCAATTTTTTATATAAAAAAGTCCATATGAAAACAGCCAGAGGTCTACATTCTACTAAAAAAACACAACATACCACTTCAATGATCCAATACAAAAACTTAATCTTGTTTTTCAGAGCAATAAGACCGTTTCTTTTCACCATAGCAGTTGAAAGTGCCATATGAATTAATAATAATTAGTTAAAAACTAGAGTTCCCAAGTGAGAAATGGTTTCTTCACGACCAAGGTTACTTCACTCAAAATAATGACAACTCATTTGGCAAAGAGGATACCCATGCTAGTTCAAACTTTGGATAAGTGACAACACTATGAAATCTTCTGCACTATCTTATAGTACCGGGCACTCTATAGTAGAGAATGTCTAGGTAAAAAAATAATGTATGAAGTACAGAAAAAACTTATAAATACAAATGTTTATTATTGCAAAGCAGAGTTTCATCTCACCAAGAGTTATTTTCCCACTGTCTCCATGCCATGCTATTGTCCACCCACCGCACTGATATCCAATATTGTCAGCATGGGTTCCTGCAACCAGTATTCTTTTTGCATTTTTGGCCAATGGAAGGAATGGATCCTTCTGATCTTTTCCATTTTTCAGAAGTACCAAAGACTTGCGAACAGCCTCATGTGCCAGCAACCGATGTTCCTGAAAGGTTAACATACCGTATATGGTTGGTAATATCAAGTTTTAGACGACTCAAACAGAAAGATAGGCATAAGGTTGAAACAAAGAAAAAATCATGTTACCTTACAACCAACTATATCGAGCAGAGATTGGTCTGAAAATGGATGCTCAAACACTCCAGAAATAAACTTAACCCTCAGAATCCGCTCAACAGCGTCATCAATCCGAGACATCGGTATTTCTCCTGTCTCCACCAAGAACATAATATCCTCCAAAAATTTCTCAAACCTGTGAGGTATCATAATCTGTAGATTGCTCAACTTAGGCAAAAACAACAGATAACTGAAGAATCAATCTCATGTGAACACGCAACAACCACATACCATGTCCATTCCCGCATTTACTGATTGTGCGATGCAATAGCGATAATCAGATCCTCGTGGCTCTCGAGGCTCACAGAGCCTGTCAATGCCCTCCCAATCTGAAATGACAAAACCCTGAAACAGGAGGTTCAAAATTCATAGCCAACCTAAGCTTCAATCATTATTACCAAACGAAGGCTATAGGCCCAACTACCTTGAAGCCTAACTTGCCCTTCAGAACATCCGTCAACAAATAGCGACTCGAATGCAATGGCTCCCCATTCCATTTAGAGTAGGACGCCATCACTGTAGCCACCCCTTGAGCTATACAATCAGGGTAAGGTGTCATATGGATCGCTTCCAAATCTTCATACGAGCAGATGGCATTCCCCTCATTCACCCCCTTGTCCGTGCCACCATCCCCTACGAAATGCTTGGCGCAAGCAAGCACATTCTCCCTGCAAACCACATGGGCACATTTCCGCAAACAGGTCGTGGGCACACGGATATAACACACTAAAATATCACCACCGAAGTACCTAACCGAAGCGAGGAAGGGGTAACCATGAGGGTGATCAGCCGGCGGCTTCCCCTGCAGGCCGCTGACAATGGTGGTGAACGAGCGCACGATCTCCGGGTCCTCGCTGTAGCTTTCGTAGCATCTCCCCCACCTCGGATCCCGACAGACCTGGCATGCACAAGACCAAACGCGCATCAAGGACGTCCCGCAGTGACACCACCGATTAATCAGGAGAGAGTTTGAATTTCACTCACAGCGACGCAGGGCGCGAAGGTCCAGTGGATGCCGGTGGCGCGGACCTCGAGTGCCGTGGCCTCGCCGATCCTACGGGCGAGCTCCGCGTCCCTGGGAGGTCAACGGCAACACGGTTGCTATAACTGACGCAGAAAACACAGAGAGAACGGCTGCGGCATCACTCAGAGAGAACGTGGTCTGCGGTTTGATCGACAGGTACCTGGAGGCGCCGAGGCCGACGTTGTGAGGGAAAACGGTGGCGCCGTAGACGTTGTTGTGGCCGTGGACGGCGTCGGTGCCGTAGAGGATGGGGACGCCGAGGCGGGAGGCGAGCGCGTGGCGCTGCATGCCGTCAACCATGGCGGCCCAGTCGGCCGGGGAGGCCCGCTCGCGGGGCGTGCTCCCCCCGGCGTTGAGGACGCTGCCGGCCCCGAGCTCCGCGAGGGCGCGCGGCGACGCGACGGTGCGCTCGATCTGGGCCATCTGTGCCGCCTTCTCCCGCAGCGTCATGCGGCCCAGCAGGTCCCGCACCCGGGCCTCCACCGGCGCCGACGCGTCCCTGTACAGCGGCGCCGCCATCGCGCAGGTGAGGTAGATGCAGAGGCAGCGGGAGGGAGCGGAGGAGACGGATACTGGGCTACTGGCCTTGGCCGATCGATTGCGATTGGGAAGGGAATATTGGACACGAGAGCAACGTGCTGCAGGGTGACTCGACTTCACCCGACACTCCGTGATATTTGGGCCTTGTTTAGGCTTTAGGCTGCGTTTGGATATAGGGACTAAAGTTTAGTCCTTCAAATAAGTGATAATTAGTAGCACTAAACATAAATTAATTATAAAACTAATTACATAAGTCATATCTACTCCGCGAGACGAACCTAATAAGCCCAATTAACCTATAATTAGTACATAATTATCAAATTATTACTGTAGCATTATATTGTCTAATCATAGACTAATTAGGCTTAATAGATTCGTATCGTAAATTAGTCCTGGCTTATGTAATGCATTTTGTAATTAATCTATATTTAATACTTCTAATTAGCATTCTTTCATTCGATGTGACGTGACTAAAACTTTAGTCAGGGGAACCAAACACCCTTTCCCGAATTTGGGAGCCAAACTTTGATCTTTTGGGGTGCGTGCGCCATTGTAGCATTTCATTTGTATGTGTGAAAAATTATCCAAAAATTGATTAATTAGTCTCGAAATGTTCGTCTCGCAGAGTACAACAAAAATGTGTAACTAGTTTTTGATTTCATCTACATTTAGTCCTCAATGTATGCTATGACATTTTGATGTGATGAGAATCTTCTTTTTCATAGTAAACTTTGGGGGTGGAATTTGGGATCTAAACAAGGGCTTAGTTCCGGATTTCGGAGGGCCGGAATCGGGACTGACGCGCCCAGAAGCAATAAATGCGCCACTATAGCATTTCGTTTGTACGTATAAAAAATTATCTAAAAAATTATTAATTAGGCTCAAAATGTTTGTCTCGTAGAGTACAACAAAACTGTGTAATTAGTTTTTGATTTTATCTACATTTAGTACTTCATGCATGTTACATTTTGATGTGATGGAAATCTTCTTTTTGCATAGTGAATTTTGGGGGTAGAATTTGGGATCTAGCCTTGGTAGCGCCAGTGCGCCACATGGGATCCGCATGAAATCGTCAGCGGCTCTGGGACCCGCCCCGTTCCCGTGCAGTGTTGGCGAATTAGTGTAAGCATAAATCATCAGGGCAAGTACAACAGTGCCGACAACTGCTGTCTTTTTGACACAAATAGACAACTGAACAGACAGCTTGTACAATAAGTTGTCTGTTTGGCTGTCTGTAGGGTGATTAATTTATCTTTTAACATACAAACTCATGAGATTTAGTGCATAATTGATCTTTATAGCCATTTTATTGCATTTAAACACCCTAGCACAAATAAATTTATAGATAGAAATGCAGGACAATATCATGGGTATTCATATTTTTTAAATGTACAGCATCACAAGACAAATCCAACAAAATAAGTTTGAGATCATTTGAGCCTATATTTATTTTACTATGAATTTTACAAAATCATGAACACACAAGTATTATTAAGCCTTGCTAGAGCGCCGGCGTCTCGTCGATCCACGCCACCGTCGACGATCCGGTCAAGCCACGGCCACCATGAGCTTCCCTGCGCCACGCCGAAGCCACCGCACCCCTTCCTGTCGCCGCTGGTCCGCCAGAGCAACCCCGCCCACGGGAAGACCGAGCCGCCGCCGGCCGTCGTCGTGGATACGCCACCTGTGTTGCTTGCCGGACAAATCTGTGGTCAGCAGGAGCTTCGTGAGGATGAGCTGAAGCCCCGACACCGCTCCTCGTCGCCATCCCGTCACCGAAGGCCGCTGCCCACAAGAAGACCTCGCCACCTTGCTGCCCTTCTTGCTCCGTAACGGCCGCGGCTTGAGCTCGACCATGGCGGGTGAGGAAGGCGCGAAATTGGGCGCCAAACGAATCCTCCGCCGTTCGCAGCTGATCCCGCGCCGCCGTCGTCCCCCCGCAACGCGCCGTACAACACCATTCTTCTTTGTCGCGTCGCCTGGGAGCACGCGCGCGGCTTGTAGATGAACCAGACGATGGCTTCGTCTCGATCCGATCGTGCATGGTTTTTTTGCAAAAATTCTTTGCATGTCGACGGCTCCGATCGACTCGAACAAGCAGCAGTGCAGCGCGCAGCTATTTTGTCGATCACCTGGTGAGGAGCATCGAGAGATGACAAGTGGCCTGCCCGGTGGATGCGGGTTGGCGACTCTGGAGGCCGAGAGGGGCGAGAGTGGATCAGACCACACGGAAGGGACGCAGTGGGTGGCGCCGTGGCGGCGGCTGACAGGTGAATAAATTTGGGAGTCTTGACATTGTCTCCTTCCCTGCTTACGCGCGGCGCGGAAGCGGCAGGCAACATGCCACGCGGTGCTCGTGAAGAATCTCTTCCTGCTGTGGCTCGGCGCCAACATCAAAGCCCCGCCACGGCTGCCTCGCAACGCCATTAGAAAACGCAGCGAGGCGGCTGGAAACCACCGGCTGGCGGACACGGGGGCGGCGGGGGAGAAGGACGACGCCGCAGCGGCGATTCGAGTCAACGAAAGCCTTGACTGTTGACTGCGGCCAGGTGGCCCAGCAAAGCTAGCGTGGGCTACAAAATGAACGGTCGGCCCATTGCGCGGCCTGCTTTTGTGTTCTACGTTACTGTCATAGCAAAAGAATAATAATAATAATAATAATAAAACTATCAGATGACCATGATAAAGATGAACTTTTGAAAGTGCATCTAGGCACTTAATCTATTTTGGTGATTAATGACAATAGAAATTTGGATATAATGCTTTGAATGAGTTGTGCAGGAATAAAATGAAAGAAAAGAAAAGAAATGTGAAAAGAAGGTCCCCAATTCGATTTCTTATGGTGGTGGACTCGATCGAAGAATTTAATTTGATTTTCGGTTTGAATTTGAGTATAGGACCACCGTACTATCAAGGGGGACGTGTTCGACAAATTCTATTTGTTAAAAGTGCTATGCTTGAGATGAAAATCCACTTGAGAGACACACAAAGTCACATTCACATGTTGTCTGCTTGGTCGGAACTTAGGCCGGAAGATCCGACCGGAAGTTCCGGCTGGCTTGGTTTCGAGTTGATTTCCATCGGAAGAGCCGATCCTTGCATCGGAACTTCCATCGGAAGATCCTAAACTGTGTCGGATCTTCCGGGACTTAGCCCGATTTCAGTCTTTGGGTGTGTCACTTGCAAGTTCCGACCCCTGGCCGGAAGATCTGACCGGAAGTTTCGGCCAGCTCGGTTTTGGTTTGTTCCAGGGCCGGAAGATCCGACGCCTGTCGGAAGATCCGACAGGGTGTCGGAAGATCCGACGCCTGGAACTGTTCTGAGGACCTCTTGCTTTGTTCTGTCACTTGCCGGAAGTTCCGTCCCTCATCGAAAGATCCGACTCTATGTCGGAAGATCCGATGCGTGGAATCTTTTTGGGGAATTCTAACACCGATCTGTCATTCTTCGGAAGATCCGACACTTGGTCGGAAGATCCGATACCCCTTCGCAGAACGCGTAACGATCACATTTTGTGTAACACCCAAAAATTGCCTATTTAAAATTTTTAGTAATTAATTAACTTTTATTTAACTTGTTCATAAATAATATAGGTTAAATAAATTATTTTTGAATATTAAAATCAAATATAAGTTGTAGAAACATTTTTGTTGCATTCATGCTGCTGCATTTATTTTTTTGTATTGCTTGTGATTCAAAAGAGAATTTAAATTTATTTAAATTCAAATTTGAATCACCTTGTTTGGAGTCTTAGAAAAGTTCTTTTCAGCCGAGTTCACTTTCACCCCTTGAACTCTTCGCCAGTCCGCTTTCTCCCCCTCTACTCCTTCCCGAGCTCAGCCCAACCCCTTTTCCTCCACCTTGGCCGTTTACCCCGAGCCGGCCCACCCCTCCCCGCGCACCTTCGCTTCGCCGGCCCAGCAGCGGCCCAGCCGCGCTCCCCCTCCCTTCTCTCTCTTCCCTTCCCGCTGACGCCGCGGACCCACCTGTCGGCTTCTTCTTCCCTCCCCTTCCTTCTTTCCCCGCGTGAATGGCGCCCGGGATGGAAGCCTTGCCGGCCGAATCTCCACGCCGCCATGGGCCTTTCCCGGCCATCTCCGAAGCTTCGCGAAGCTTCCCCGCAGCCTCCCCGTGATCCCCTTCCTTCCCTAGCCCCGCACATGCACGGCAGGCGATCTCCCCGATCGGAAAGTCCCCGATCCGCCGGCCGCCGCCCAATCGGCGTGGCACACACGCCGATGACCCCCTGGGCCCTATAAAAGTTGCGCCCCCGAGCCCCAAACCTCGCCCCACCTCCAATTGGAGCTCCCAACCCTCCCAGCGCCTTCTCCACACCTTGCGCCACCGCCCGCCGGCCGCCGCCGACGAACTTCGCCACCACTGCCCTCTGCTCATTGTGATCCCACCACGAGGCTTCCTGAGCAGGTGACAACTCCAGCCGAGCTATCTCCCGCCCCTTTTAACCCCTCACTGTGCCTGAATCACTCGTCGGACTTACACAGGGACGCCGGAGCCGCCACGCTGCGTCGACAGCGACACTGTCGCCCCATCGCCGCCTTGAGCGCTCCAGGTGAACTTGTCGTCCTCCCCCGGTTCTGAAGAGCCCATCCGTGCATCTTTTGGTGCCCTGTAGCGCGAGGGGTGCTTCTCTCCGACGAAGCTCTGCTGCCCGACGAGCCGCGCCACCATGTCCGAGCGCCGCCGACTCCCCCACCCCCCCCCCCCCCCCCCCCGCGCCTCGGGCTGATCTGGACCACAAGATCGAGATCCTACGGCCCACGACACCCCCCTTCACCGAGTCAAAGCCCCTCATACCGGTCAGCCGAACCCTTTTGTTAAAGAGCCCCTCGGTTTCTGTTGAATTAACCCGCGGTCCACCCCTGTTGAAAAATAATTACCAGTAGGTCCTGTTTTTAATGAAAAATCCCCTGAGCTTTTAGGATTTAGAACCTGCCATCCTTTTAGTCGTTTTTGCACGTTAGACCTTCGGTTTTTAAGCAGGTTTACGCATAGGTCCCTGTTTTATTTTAAATAAGCCCCTAGAACCTTTTAAAAATTGCCAGCAGGTCCCTAGAACTTAGAAAAGCCATATCTTTTCCGTTTTAGCTCCGATTAGTGTGATTTTCGCGCTCATGTGTTCGTAGTGAAGCGTAGAATATTTCTAAAAGCTTTATTTGTACTGTTTCTACTGTTTGGTGTACTGTTCTAATAGATTATTATTTGTTTGCATGTATTGGTTTGCGTGCTCGCTTGTATGGTGATTCATGTCCAGTCGGTGAGCCGTTCGCTTTGGACTTCGAGTACATGGGAGACTTTTCGGAGCAGGACCCACAGCAGCAGAAGCAGCAGCCGCCCTTCGAGGAAGGCAAGTTATAGCACGGACAATCCTTGCTACCTAAACACACTTTATACATACATTTACTTTCATATGCATGTGTCTAATTTGATGTCCTATTAAGGTTGCACCTAGTTTGTTTACACTTATCCTTTGATTAACTTGGGTTTATGCATATGGGTAGATTTTGCTATGCGCAGCTACTGTCACCGTTATTTAACTGTTAATTTTGACTTAATGGTTCACTTCAACATCTATTATAAAACTTGCTTTTTAGCAACATGGTTTAGGGAGCTGGGGCATGTGTTGTGTGCTTTGCTCTAGTGTCTCTCCGTAAGGTCCGGTTCTTAAAGCGGCAACCCAGGAGCCTGTCGCCACCGCTAGAACTATTATGGATCTGGTCTTGGTCAAGTAACTTGTACGTCTCTAGCTTGCCAGTGGTTACCGGTGGGGCCGACGGTGTTAGGGGAAGTAAGGCGTGAGGTGTTTCTTGATTCCACCGAGGACGGTAGCCCCGTCGGCTAGGTATCGTTAGACCCAGTCCCGTGTTGGGAGTCCCTGCGACGGGGAACTCCGCACGTTGCGCATTGTTGGGTGCGATGCCCGCGCTCTGGACGCCATCGACCCCCCTATGGTGTGACTCCGTAGGCGTACGTCGATCTCGGTGCCTAGTGTCTCACCACCTTATTGTACCTTAGCGGCCACTGTCTTGTTAGTGTGTCTTGTGAAAAACCTCGTAGCGTCCCTATGCAATTACACCTCGGAAGTGTTGATGTGCGTGGTTGGGTGCAAAGTTCTTTTGAACTTTTACGCGACTGGTGGGTAAAGGGCGAAACCTCTGCAGAGTGTAAAATCTATCATGATAGCCTTGCTCAGGGTCACGAGCGGCCTAGATCCTTTTTTATTAGAAGATGATATTTAATTATGTTTAATGTCACTTATACTTTATTAATTGGGTTACAACTGGGTTTTATTCACTTGTAGTAATTTGGTTAATGTTAAAATGAACCAACTAAAAATGCTAATGCAGTTGAGCCGTGTCTAGCCTATTTTGAGCCTTCATACCCGTGCTATACTTGCTAAGTAATTGTTTACTTACACTTGTTATTTTATTCAACAAAATCCCGGATGGGTAAACAGATTGGGCTGGGCATGAGTCTGCTGCTGAGTTTCCAGAAGATTTACTCTACTACTGAGTTGTGATCTCCCAGTCAGAGTCCCTGTGGATTGCGGCTCCATTAGTTGAGAGTTTTATTAGTCTTCCGATGTTATTGTTTAGATCATTTATGAAGCACTCTGATGTAAACATTTTATTTAATGAAGAATTTATTCTAGCATATGTTCTCTGTTTATCATATTTGTTCGCTATATGTGTAGTATGACTTCCTGGGCACACATATAGCCGCATTCGGATTTTTGTGAAAATCCGGGTGTGACAGATTGGTATCAGAGTCGTGCTGACTGTAGGATCGTAGCCTAGTTAGAACGGTTGACAAATCTTAGGAGATCACCATGATTATGTCTTATATGCCGTCTAGATTCACTTTTTCAAAACTTAAATCTAGTCGAGTCTTGTGTGAATCATGTCTTTAGGTGCTTGAAATGTTTGTCATTATGCTTATGCTTGATTTGGATTTTTGTAATGATTGTAATGGGCGTAGACGCAAGTCTACTACCATCTAGATGTAGGACTAAAGTTTAAGGACTTTAGTGATTAAATAGAGGGGGGTATTTATTTCTCTTGCTTTTTTTCTATCTAAGCCCTCCATCATGACAAATTGATAAACCTCTGAAGCCATCGGAGTTTTTATGAGAATTATTTATTGATGATAGATGGTGAACACAAGGAGCAACCCCGGTGCCAGCGGACTGCCACCGCCACCTCCCACCATTGAGCAGATGATGCTCACGCAGACCCAGCTGATGCAGCAGATGGCCCAGATGATGATGATGATGCAGCAGAACCAGCAGAATCCGCCGCAGCACAACATGCCACCCCGTGACAAGAGGGGTGAATTCATGAAGGGACGTCCTCCTACCTTCAGCAAGGCCACCGACCCCCTGCAGGCTGATGATTGGCTCAAGGCAGTGGAGAGACAGCTCGACATCGCCAAGTGCAACGACCGGGAGAAGGTGCTGTACGCCGGAGGACAGCTTTAGGGACCGACACTGGACTGGTGGGACTCGTACCAGTACTGTAACACCCCGCCCTCCAAAGCCGCCCCGCACAGCCCTTCCGAGGGGCGTGCACGTGTACACATAGCACCCTACTTACGCTTTCGTCCTCGCTTCGTGTAAAAGGGTTAACCTGAAGGTGCTATGGCTGGAAGACAAGGGCTTATAAGTTGCCTCCACCCTTGCTAAACTAGCAATGTGGCACTAAAGACGTGAATCCTGCACTCATGGGCCACTACTGGGCCATACAAACTGGGCCGGGTGTGACATACACCCCCCCTCAAAGAACCCGACGTCCTCGTCGGCACAACTCACCCACATGGGCAAATGTCCAGGAACGTTCCCCCTTAGCGCACGACCGTACGTCCAGTGCTGGTGCCATAGTCCATGCCGTATGCCCTACCCGGGCCATACGCGCCATGCGCCCTATGCCCGCACACTGACCCATACGCGCAACCGCGAGGATCGGCTCTGATACCATTTGTAACACCGTGCCCTCCAAAGCCGCCCCGCACAGCCCTTCCGAGGGGCGTGCACGCGTACACATAGCACCCTACTTACGCTTTTGTCCTTGTTTCGTGTAAAAGGGTTAACCCGAAGGTGCTATGGCTAGAAGACAAGGGCTTATAAGTTGCCTCCACCCTTGCTAAACTAGCAATGTGGCACTAAACACGTGCATCCTGCACTCACGGGCCACTACTGGGCCATACAAACTGGGTCGGGTGTGACAAATACGCTCACATCGACCGTACTCAGATCACCTGGCAGGAGTTCCGCAGCAGCTTCCGCTCCCACCACGTGCCAGAAGCTCTGATGACCCTGAAGAAGGAGTTCCTGGCGCTGAAGCAAGAAGGGATGAGTGTCACCGCTTATCATGACAAGTTCATCGAGTTGGCCTGCTATGCTCCGGAAGACGTGGACACCGACAAGAAGAAGCAGTCCTGGTTCTGTGACGGCTTGCAGGATGCACTGCAGTACCAGCTGATGTGCACCAGGTTCCCCAACTTCCAGGAACTGGTGGGTGGTGTCTTGATGCTGGAACACAAGCGTCGTGAGATGGAGGAGAAGAAGAGGAAGTTCCAGGGCCAGCAGATCGGGAGCAGCAGTCGCCCCCGTTTTGTTCCTCCTCAGGGCAGTCAGCAGATTGGGAGCCAGCAGCGCTTCCAGAGTCAGCAGGGCCCATTCAACCGTGGCCGACACCAGCAGCGCCCCCAGTACCCCCAGGCGCCACAGCAGCAGCGTCCTCAGAACCAGCTGCAGAATGCTCCAGCTCAGCGCAACCCGGTGCAACAAGGCCCTGTTCAGCGCCCCAACCCCGTCAACAACACGCCAGTGGCCCCCAGAGTGTGCTATCACTATGGAGAGCAGGGGCACTATGCCAATGTCTGCCCCAAGAAGGTCCAGAACGCCAACCAGTAGGCCGGACAGCAGCAAGCCAACCGGGGACCCCAGAACCCCACCAGATGCAAGGTCAACCACACTGGGGCGGAGACCGTTGAGGGAGCTACTGATGTGGTAGTGGGTACGTTCCCTGTCAACTTCACCCCTGCGACTATTTTGTTCGATTCCGGAGCTTCGCATGCTTTCATATCTGCTACATTTGTGAAAAAGAACTTAATGGCATTACTGCCCATGAAGAATGCTATGCTAGTTAGCTCACCAGGAGGGGAACAGCGCGCCACTTTACGCTGTCCCCGTGTTACTGTCACCATAAGGGGGGTAGACTTCGAGGCACACCCGATCGTCCTGGAGTCTATTGGTTTTGACCTGATTCTGGGTATGAGTTGGCTAGACAAATATGATGCAGTGATCCAGTGCGCCAGGAGGACTGTACAACTGACGGCAACATCCAGAGATAAGATGGAGTACCAGGCAACCACTCCATTGGAGCATAATCAAGTCAATCAAGCTGATGGTGCAGCTCCCGCCGACATCAGGGTGGTGAGCGAGTTCCCGGATGTCTTTCCTGAGGAATTGCCAGGTATGCCCCCGGAACGTGAAGTTGAATTCATTATTGAACTAAAACATGTCACTGCACCTATAGCTAAAAGGCCATATAAAATGGGAGTGAAGGAGCTGGAGAAATTGAAGGAAGAATTAAGCTCCTTGCTAGCCAAGGGGTATATTCGTCCTAGTGCTTCACCATAGGGAGCACCAGTACTGTTCGTGGACAAGGAGGATGGGACACAGAGGATGTGTGTGGACTATCGAGCCCTCAATGATGTGACCGTCAAGAACAAGTACCCGCTGCCAAGGATTGATGATTTGTTTGATCAGCTGAAGGGAGCTTGTGCGTTCTCCAAGATAGACCTTCGGTCGGGTTATCATCAGATGAGAATCCGGTCATCGGACATACCCAAGATGGCTTTCACTACTCAGTACGGGTTGTACGAGTTCACGGTTATGTCCTTTGGACTGACCAATGCTCCTGCATACTTCATGTACTTGATGAATAGTGTCTTCATGGACTACCTTGACAAATTCGTGGTGGTGTTCATTGATGACATTCTGGTCTTCTCCAAGAATGAAGAGGCACATGAAGATCATTTGAGGATGGTGATGCAGAGACTCCGGGAACATCAGCTATATGCCAAGTTGAGCAAGTGTGAGTTCTGGCTCAAGGAAGTGGCATTCTTGGGACACGTGCTGTCCAATGGAGGAGTAGCAGTTGATCCGAAGAAGGTTAATGATGTGTTGAGCTGGAACCCACCTCGGGATGTCAACGAGATCAGGAGTTTCCTTGGAATGGGTGGATACTATCGGTGTTTCATTGAAGGATTCTCCAAGATTGCTAAACCCATGACGGCGTTATTGGAGAAAAATGCCAAGTTCATCTGGACAGAGGAGTGCCAAACCAGCTTCGAAGAATTGAAGAAGAGGCTGACAACAACACCTGTGCTGGTATTGCCCGATATAGCCAAAAGCTTCTCCATCTACTGCGATGTATCCCGTCTAGGACTGGGGTGTATACTCATGCATGAAGGGAGAGTCGTGGCATACGCATCAAGACAGTTGCGGAAGCATGAGCAGAACTATCCGACACATGATTTGGAGTTGGCAGCTGTGGTGCATGCTCTGAAGATTTGGAGGCATTATTTGATTGGGCACAAGTGTGACATCTACACTGATCACAAGAGCCTGAAGTATGTCTTCACTCAGTCAGAGCTGAATATGAGGCAACGCCGATGGTTGGAGTTGATCAAGGACTATGATCTGGAGATCCATTACCACCCTGGCAAGGCTAACTTGGTGGCAGATGCTCTGAGCAGGAGAAGCTATGTGAACAAGATCACCGGTCATTGTCTGCCTGAAGAACTCAGCCGGGAATTTGAGAAAATGAGTCTGGGGTTCGCAACCAGCATCACAGAAATGACGGTAGAACCGACTCTTGAACAGGAGATCCGGAAAGGACAGCTTGGTGATGAAAAGATCAAGGAAATTGTGGAGAATGTTGCCCTAGGAAAGGCCCCTGGTTTCCAAGTGGATGAACAAGGAAACTTGTGGCACGGGAAGAGGATATGTGTACCCGATATAGCGCAGATCAAGGACACAATCCTAAGAGAAGCGCATGATTCAGCATACTCGATCCACCCAGGAAGCACCAAGATGTACCAAGACATCAAGGAAAGATTCTGGTGGTACGGATTGAAGCGTGATGTGGTGACACATGTGGCACTATGTGACACTTGTCAGAGAGTCAAGGCTGAACATCAGAGGCCAGCCGGATTACTCCAGCGCTTGAAGATACCGGAATGGAAATGGGAAGAATTTTGTATGGACTTCATAACGGGTCTACCCCGCACACAGCGAGGATTTGACTCCATTTGGGTGATTGTGGATCGCTTAACTAAAGTGGCCCACTTTCTTCCAGTGAAGACCACGTACACCAGAGCCAGACTGGCAGAGCTATACATGGAGAGGATTGTGTGCTTGCATGGAGTGCCCAAGCGGATAGTGTCTGATCGTGGTACTCAGTTCACTTCACACTTCTGGAAGAAGCTGCATGAGTCCACGGATACTAAGTTGCAGTTCAGTTCAGCTTACCACCCTAGACAGATGGACAGACAGAGTGGACTAATCAGATACTGGAGGACATGATGAGGGTATGTGCACTGCAGTATGGTGTTAGCTGGGACAAGAGTTTACCCTACGCGGAATTCTCGTACAACAACAGCTAACAGAAGAGTCTGCAGATGGCACCGTTCGAGGCTTTGTATGGCAGGAAGTGCAGAACACCACTGTTCTGGAATCAGACTGGAGAAAGTCAAGTCTTTGGGCCTGAAATACTCAGAGATGCAAAACACCAAGTGCAAGTGATCAGGCAGAATTTGAAGGTGGCACAGTCCAGGCAGAAGAGTTATGCTGATGTCAGACGGAGGGATCTCAGTTTTGCAGTTGGAGATTTCGTGTACCTCAAGGTGTCTCCGATGAGGGGCGTGAAGAGGTTCAATGTCAAGGGCAAGCTAGCACCTCGTTACATTGGACCTTTCCAGATACTTGAAAGGAAAGGTGAAGTGGCATATCAGTTGGGACTACCCGAGAGATTGGCCGGAGTGCACGATGTGTTCCATGTGTCATAGCTGAAGAAATGTTTGCGGGTGCCTGAAGAGCAAATCCCGTTAGATGAGCTGAATGTGCAAGAGGACCTCACTTATGAGGAGTATCCGGTCGGAGTTCTGGACATAGTTTTACAGACCAAAAAAAACACATGTGTGTCATGATTTGCGATGCTAGCACATCGGCGGAGCTTAGGTGCGGCAGGCCAGTGTCCGAACCACGGTAGAGCAGGTGGCAATGGGGCATGATGCGGAGGAACTGAATGGAAATCTATCTATTATATTAATACAATAGGGTTAGAAGAAGCTACCACGTTCGTCGAGAGGGTCAAGAAATTCTCACGTGAATCTAAAAAAGAGAAGATTATATGCCGTCAGATTTTATGAAGATCTAACAGTTCATATTATTTCGTTAATCCAAATAAAAAGAAAAAATACAAGCCATCGAATTTTACGAAGATCAAACGGTCCATATTATTTCATTGATAAAAAAGAGAAAAATATAGGCCGTCGGATTTTATGAAAATCTAACGGTCCACATCAACCCAATGGGTCAAGACTGAATATGACTAATAAATAGACAAAGAAAAATCAACAACACGAGAACTCTGTGTTTCTATCTATTATATTAATACAACTGCCACGCTGACCATTCGGCCTCCTCCGTCCCCGGCTCCGACGGCGTCCCGCGCCTACCGCCGCCACCACGCTAATCCATCGTTGTCGGCTCCTCTACCTCCGTCTCCGCCCCCGCCGGTGGCACCTCCTACCAGAGATTCCCCACCGCCTAGAACCCTAACCCCCCCATGCCGCCGGCACCTCCCACCAGAGATCCGCCACCGCCCGGCCCTCCACCCGGCGACCGTCGCCGCCGCCAAGCCGGCCACCTCCCGGAAACCTGGAACCTAACCGGTCGGGGCAGCGACGCACAGGGCTGCATGCAGCGGCGGGCCGCGCACGAGCGCTTCCGTGCGACCCGTCGTCGGTTAGACTTGATGTATTCCCTCCGTCTCCACCCCCGTCGGCGGCACCTACCACGAGAGATCACCCACTGCCCGGCCGGCGGCGCCTTCGCCGCCCGGCCCTCCACCTGGCGACCGTCGCCGCCGCCAAGCTGGCCACCGCCCCGGAAACCTGGAACCCTAACCGGTCGGGGGCAGCGGCGGGCCGCGCACAAGCGCTTCCGTGTGACCCATCGTTGGTTAGACTTTTCGTATTCCCTCCGTCTCCGCCCCCCGACGTCGGCACCTCCCACCAGAGATCCCCCACCGCCTGGCCCTCGTCGGCCGGCCATCCCACCAAGTCGGCCACCGCCCCGCAAACCTGGAACCCTAACTGGCCGGAGGCAGCGGCAGCGCGGCGCTGCATGCAGCAATGGGTCGCGTGCGAGCGCTTCTGTGTGACCCGTCATCGGTTAGACTTTATGTATTCTAAAAAGTTCTCCCACCGCTCGGCCGGCGGAGCCCTCGCCGCCAGGCCGACCACCCCTTTTAGGTTTGCGCCCTCCCTCCCTCGAAAACATGGAAACCTAACCATCTGGGGGCTGCATGCGGCGGCGGGTCACGCACGGGCGCTTCCCCGCCATCCGTCATAGGTTAGAGTTTATGTATTCTAAAAAATTATATTATTACGGTATATAGAAAAAAATAAAGATACAAATAATTGAATTTGTATGAAAAGCTCACGGACTAAATTAGCCAAAAGAGTACATATCAATCACAAATCATAATTTCCTAATTTAGAATTAAAATATGAATAAATTATTCATTTGATTTTTCATATGAACTACTCCCGCCGTCCCAAAATATATATTAATACAATAGTGTTAAAAAGGCACCGCATTAGCTAAGAGTGCGTAGAAATTTCCACGTTAATCTAAATACGAAAAGAACTTATTACACCATCACATTTAATAATGATATAACGGTCTATGGTAATTGATATATTTTGGGCTAAATACAACTACTTGAAAGTGCATCTAGGCACTTAATCAATTTTGGTGATTAATGACAATAGAAATTTGTATATAATGCTTTGAATGAGTTGTGCAGGAATAAAATGAAAAGAAATGTGAAAAGAAGGTCCCCAATTCGATTTCATATGGTGCTGGATTCGATCGAAGAATTTAATTTGATTTTCGGTTTGAATTTGAGTATAGGACCACCGTACTATCAACGGGGGCGTGTTCGACAAATTCTAGTTGTTAAAAGTGCTATGCTTGAGATGAAAATCCACTTGAGAGACACACAAAGTCACATTCACATGTTGTCTGCTTGGTCGGAACTTAGGCCAGAAGATCCGACCGGAAGTTCCGGCTGGCTCGGTTTCGAGTTGTATTCCTTCGGAAGATCCGATCCTAGCATCGGAACTTCCATCAGAAGATCCTACACTGTGTCGGATCTTCCGGGACTTAGCCAGATTTCAGCCTTTGAGTGTGTTCCTGCTAGTTCCGACCCCTGGCCGGAAGATCCAACCAGAAGTTCCGGCCAGCTCGGTTTTGGTTTGTTTTGGGGCCGGAAGTTCCGACAGTCTGTCGGAAGATCCGACGCCTGGAACTATACTGAGGGTCTCTTGCTCTGTTCTGTCATTTGCCGGAAGTTCCGGCCCTCATCGGAAGATCCGATGCCTGGAATTTTTCTGGGGTTTCTAACACTAATCTGTCATTCTTCGGAAGATCCGACACTTGGTCGGAAGATCCGGTACCCCTTCGCAGAACACATAACGGTCACATTTTTGGGGTGGGTATTTATACCCCTTCACCCCCCTCATTCAATATTGCTGCCTCCACTGACCTAACTCGTGACAAACACCAACTTGAGAATTCATTTCACTCCTCCACTCCCTCCCAAGCTTGATTCTTGCAAGGATTCACCTAGGGTTTGAGTGTGAGAGAAGTTTGGTGGTGTGAAGCTAGTGCTAACCTTGAGCCCTCACTTGTTCATCTCTTGAAGCACTTGGAGCAGCTTTGATTTGTCGATTCGCGTTTGTTACTCTTGGAGCTTTGCTCCTAGACGGTTAGAGGTGCCGGTGAGCTCCCAATCCTTTGTGGTTGATCCCCGGAAGTTTGTATTACCCCTCTCTTTGTGAGAGCCAATAGCAAGTGACTCAATCTTCCTTTGTGGTTGATTGAGGGAGACAAGGGGCTAGTGTGATAACCCAGCTCTTTGTGAGCTTCTCAACGGAGACGTAGCTCCTTTGTGGAGTGAACTTCGGAAGTAAATCCATTGTCTCCTTGTGCTCACTTGTTTTATTGTTGGATTTGCTCGATTTGATCCGATCTACTTGCTAGTTGTTATTCTATTGCGTTGATCATATCTAGAAGGCTCCATACACTTATTGTCACATTTCTATTCAAGTAGAATCTTTAAAAAGGGTACTAGAACTCAAATTACGAAGTAAAGTCTTTATCCCGTCAGAAGATCCTACACAGTGTCGGATCTTCCGGCGGTCGGAAGATCCGAGACTGCCGGAAGATCCGAGACTGCGTCGGATCATCCGACGTCTGACAGTTTTCGGAGAAACTTTGTAGAAATTTTTACAGGGCCTATTCACCCCCCCTTTAGGCCTAGTGTTGGTCCTTTCACTACTAATTATACGTAATTTCAAAATAAATAGAGTCTGTGTTGAATTGGAGAGCACCCCGTGAAATGAACAAATCGATGCACGTACATCATCAAGGCATGCAAGTAGGGTATGTAGTAAACAAATCATCACTCAATGAAGTCCGGTGGTAATACATCAGGGCAAACAAGCTAGATGCCAAGGAAGCACACTGACAGGTGTACGGTGCAGTTTAGCGAAAAGATGTCAGCGGTAGATAGGTGCAGTTGCACCGCAGCGTAAGACATCTAGCAAAAATGTAAAGTCAAAGGTCATTGCATTCTTACATATTTAGGTGATGCAAATGTAAGCATCATCTAATGTAAGCCTAATGGTTTTACAGTGTAGTAAACTGAAAATGTACAAAGATCTAGAGACTGCACATATGGATAATAAAGTTTTGGCTTAAAATATACAGAATAAAATTCAAACCATATGAAAAACAATAAACTATGCACAAATTAAACTCTTGAAAAAATATTCTACATTTGAGCAACATAAATCCTAAGTCACAGAGGCAATTCATTCTAAGCACAGTAAAGATCTAGATGGAACCACAACACATGCAAGAAACTTTAAGAGGCAATTCATTCTAAGCACAGTAAAGATCTAGATGGAACCACAACACATGCAAGAAACTTTAAGCCGCAAAACAAAAAAATATCATGTCATTGAAGAAGACATCTAGAGCAGGGGTGGGCACAAGATTGATTTGGGCCACCTTACTGTGTACCCGCTGCCCTCAACCCTTTAGGCCTTGACACGTGTGCCCTCCACTAAGCCACCACCACCACGCTTGCTCGCTTTTGGTTCCAACGGAGAAAGGAACAGGATGCAGTGCCACAAAGTTTCCAGATCAATAGATTAAGAAACATGGATCGTGGTAAGAAATATTTTACATGGTTGGACTAAATTGTTCTTGCATTTCTAGAACGAGAACGACATTGTGATATAGATGGGAGGCGTAGGAATTGTGTCACTCAGTAAATCGATTTAGACGTAGGGGCTAGAAAATTGAATTAAGGTCTAAAAGGCTAGAATGGATCACTTCGCCACTAGGCTAAGAGTGGGGTAGCCAGGAAGGAAGATGTGGGCTACTCTTTTTTGTTCGGGCCGAGTTCCTTAAATAGTATATTATTTTGTGTCATTCTTTATTTTTTAAATATACACACTTTGTACATATTATTTAAACATATTTTTTTGGAAAATATTAGATATTCAACTAAATAACCTTAAATTGAAGTCCCTCCACACATAACCTCAAGAGATAAAAAAATAGACCCAAACTATGGCACACTTGGACACATAAAAGTAAATAGAGAAAAAAGTAGACATGAAAAACAACTAAAATAAAAATAGAATACATATAGCTCCTTATTGGCAAATCTAAATATAAGATATATGCTGAAAAAATTAGACATCAATCATTCCATACGAAGTTTGGACTAAAGAACTTAATCTACAAAATATGTAACCATTGGACCCATACCTAAAATCATATACGCTTAAAATTGTTGATTCATCTGTAACTTCTAAAGTAAAATGACAATGAATAACTAGAAAATTCTTATGACAAAACTTAAAATTAAACAACAAAAGAAAAATATATTAAAAAACTAAAAATACTTGTAAAAAGTGATAAGTATTTAAAACATTATCATAAAAACTGACTAGCTATCCGCGTTGCTTGCGCAGGGCACCTTGCTAGTGTCTTACACAAGATAGTTGGCCTCTCCCGCTCATAGAAAGCAATATAGCAATTCATGAAGAGAGAAATTTAGTTCATGGTCTAAAAAATTTAGGATAACAATCTATATAGTAATGTTGTTGGAGCTGTTTTATTAGGTTTTTGGTTGTTTTGAGGTATAGGAATTCGATTTAGATATGTTGTTGGAAATGCTCTAACGAGCTCTAAAATTTAGCCTAGCAATTTTAAGGATCGAGCTCAATAAAAGTTAGGACAAAATGTTACTAGTTTTAAGGTAAAATGAGATAGGACCAAGTAAGATTGTGAAGCAAGCATAAAGACCATAATCCGTTACCACCTCGATATACATTGTGCCTTATGTGACGAAGAAGAAACGACTGCTCACATGTTGCATTCGATACAGCTATACACGAGAAATGTGATTCTTGGTTAGGAACCGGTACGGAGAGACAATTTTCTTCCCGAGCATATAACGTCAGGTCCAATGCTCCATCGTGTTTAGAGCCCACTCTCCACGTATTCATGCAGGTTCCATATCAAACCCACCGGTCTTTCCGTAGAAAATCATAATACTTTGCAGAGATAGCAAATGTCTCATCTGATAATTTGAAACATGTTTTCATTCCAGAACATCGTTCCGATCGCATTCGGTACATGTTTCATCTTTTTTAGACCAAACAGAAGAGGTATTATACCCATTTCGTTTTATAGTTTCGTTCCCGTTCCCTGTGTTCTGGAAGCATGGCTGCTAAGCTCTTCTCGTGTTTTTTTTTTTTTGGCTGGCTAGGTGTGCATCGCACACGGACCCAACATGGGTTGGTATCCCCGTGCGCTGGGCTGCTAAGCTCTTCTCTATCTGTAGGCTCCCACTGTCCAGGTTCAAACACGACCTGTAGGAAACTCCGCTGGGCCTGTGGACTGTAGACTGTCTATTGGGCTTCGAAAATAGTGAGCCGCTATGCGGGCCTTCGTTAGGCTCGACCACCACAAGCTCGGGAAACTTTTTTGTTACGTTACTGAACCTTTTTAAATTATAAATTTACAAAAACAAACTAGGACTTCATTTTGAAAATGGAAATATTTTTCCGGTT
Organism: Echinochloa phyllopogon; assembly: GCA_033239725.1. Classification (NCBI taxonomy): domain Eukaryota; kingdom Viridiplantae; phylum Streptophyta; class Magnoliopsida; order Poales; family Poaceae; genus Echinochloa; species Echinochloa phyllopogon. The sequence goes on from BTCW01000012.1 coordinate 24,219,603, forward strand.
GGCTTGGCAAGCATTTGGACACACTAAGCAGTAAGCACTGGATCATACATTTTTGGTTTGTATATCCACTGCTTAGTGCTTACTGAAATACTGAACTATAAATAACCTGTTCGGCTGGCCGGTGACTGGTGCTGGTTTGTGCTGAGAGAAAAATACCGCTAGCTGACCGGTGGCTGGTGCTGGTGCTTATTTGTTCTAAGAGAAAAGTACTGTTGGCTGGTGGCTGTTTGGAGACACTAAGTTACTGCTTAGTGTGTCCAAATGCATTTGGAGAATATTGCATCATGTGATCTACGCATGATACAATATTCTCCTAGCTTGACAATTAAATTTCTTTTACGCAAATGGCGTTTCATTATGAAAAAAGAGCATTGAAAGGATTACTACATGAAGCTGCACTGAAAGAAAAGCATGAATTACATACTGGCAGGGCAGGAGCTACGAATTGGGAACGATGCTTCACTGTACTCTAGATAGAATTCAAACCGACCGACGCAGTCTCGCAACGCAACCATTGTCCCTTGGAACTGGGGAATCATTGCCTGACCACCGGCTCCGTGACCTGGAATGAGGATCACACTGATCCTCGAGTCCCGGATCAGTGCCGCCGATGCACATGGGGGAAGCCTGATGCGATGCACGGGAGTCCTAACTTGCGGCGGTAAGTAAGATCAGTAACGTGGCCCAGCTGTCAGCTGCCTAGACACAGTTGCGTTGTTCTCTCTTGTGGCTCGCAAGGACAAAAAAAAATTTTAAAAATGCATAGCATTTCGAGCGTACGAAGAGGCGAAGCCACCGGCTGTGCGTGGATCGCAGGATCAGCTGCGTCAGCCGTTTCCCCGTTGGCGTTTTCGTGGGGCTGGGCACGGCCGTCCCTGTCGCGGTGAGGTCGGCTTCCCCCACCTGTCAAGCCGGATGCAGACACTGAGACACCCACCTAAGCATCTTTTGTACGCCAGCCCTTAAAAACACATCAAAGGCTGTGTGGCGCTACGCGATCGCGCCGTTCTTTCACACGGCGCCTTTTGGCCCTGATAACATGCTGTCGCCTTCCTGGAGCCACGTCCGCGATGGGATCCCTGAGGCCGAGAGCAAGAAACAAGCGCACGGAGATGCTCATCATGGCTGCGGCACCCGCACTGCAATCCTTGGTTTCATGGTGTCAAATGATGTCCTCATACACCATCTCCACTGCCAAATACCTTTATCATAAAGAAAGCTGCATGACGCTGACATAACATCATATACTCAGCACATATGTATAGCATACAAAAAAACAGTTTTGAGTTTGCCTCGACAACTTTGGAGCAACTACATACAATAGAGAACTTCTCAATGCTCAAAGCAGGCAGCCTAAACCCAGGTGTTCTTGTACCTCAAATGGTACAAATCAGGGGGAGCAAGCACAGACTCACAGCGTCCATCGCTACTTAGTATACATCTCCTAGGATTAGATAGCAGTACAGGCGAAAATAGTAAGCGCTTATTCAAGCACGTCTCAGCTACCAGTAGCTTATTACAGTACATAGCAGCTAGCCATCTAGATCCATACAATAACCACATCAAGTTATCAACATTGTTGTTGACCAGGGAGGCTAAGGGGCAAGTACACGGGAGAAAGACACCGGCTTAGTGTATTTACAGTCACGCAGGATACAAAGGGACCACGGATTGTGGGCAGTCCAACCTCTTCCCAGCAAGGGAGTAGTATGCAAGTATCTGAGCTTGACTATCTACACAAGGCTCCCCGTCTTCCATCATCCGTGCATTATCAGGATTGGGAGGTGTAAACTCTATGTTCCAGAATGGCCTCGCCATGAGCATGAGGTCACGGCCAGTTTGAGAAGCTTTGTAACCCTGCACCCATACGTACCTCAGTGACGACATATGTAGTATTGCGAGGGCCAGAGCTCGCTCGCTGAAGCAACAACTCCTGAGTTCAAGCTTTCGCAGGTTCACACACCCCAATGCAAAACGAATCAATCCATCATCAGTTTCCCCAACATTACCAAGAAGCATGTATTGGATGTTTCCGCTGCACTGCCCAATGTAGCCAAGACCAACATCTGAGAGCCCCCCTGGTCTCAAGTACAGAGCAAACCTCCGAAGCTTGGTGCAGCCCCTCAGCAGAGCTCGGACACCATTGTCCAGTGGCAGTTCTGTTATCCTCTCTTGTCTATCTAGCAGAACAAGCCGGAAGTCATAAAGTTTCTTGCAGAAAGTCCCAATAGATTCCAGGGCCCCATTGGTTATATCAGAGACATAGGCAGCAATGTATTCCAGTTCACGGCAACCTACAGCTATAGCTGTCAAGCCTACTTGAGAGACCCCTCCCTGCTCTTCTTGCACACCTCCGTCGTCGTCTCCTCGCTCAATTCTAAGCCTTTGGAGCTTCTTGCATGTATCTGCAACAACCCCTAGTCCTCTATCTCCAATAACATTCCTCACCTATTGAAAAAATGTATAAAGTTAGTTACGATGAAAAAGATCACCAATTGAGTATCTCCATAATTGAAATGAGCAGGAGACATTACCGCTAGAACTAGCAAGTTCGGGCACTTTGCAATGAGTTGGCAATGGTCTTCGGTGGTGAGGAAAGTGTACTGCAGATCCAGCTTCTTGAGTATCCCAGAAAAAGGAAATATAATAGGCATTTCGTTTGTTCCCATGAAAGTAAGGCCCAAGGAACACAATCTTGATGGGAATTTGACATTCCCGTACTTGGCAAGTTCACCTTGCTCGTTGAATGTTCCTCCAGCAAATTCTTCCAATGCTGTGGCAGATTGGAAGAAGCCTATTAAATCTGAAAGATCACAGTCGCTAATCTTGAGGGAAATAAGTGACTTGCAGTTCTTTGCAACAAGCTCTAGGTCAGCTGGCATCACTATAAGCTCAGTCATATGGAAATTCAAAGTTGCCAGAACAGGACAGCAGACTGCAAGATCATGGATCCATTCACTGCCTCTATCAATGATTTGACATTCTTCCAGAAATAAAGTTCTCAGTGATCTGATGAATTTAGCACAAGAAGTTAGCACGGCGATTTCAACACAACACTGTAGCAACTATAAGTATGCTAAAGGGAAAATCATAGAATAAAAGGATGCAGTACAGACAAACAAATGTAACTTTCGTTAGCACTCCACAAACAATATTAGCTGTGCCTGACACTGAAAACTGTATGTCATGGGGTAATCAGGAAATAAAAAGATAGACATATGCCAGTGTTTTCAGTGGTGCATGACCATTTTATTAGAGTTTTAGAAATGGAAGAATCACATTAGCCAACTCAAGCCTGTAGAGATCGCCCAGTGATATAAGTAGTGTGGTGTTAAATATTCCCAAGAATACAAGAAATACTTTGAACAAGTATAACATTTAAAACAATGCTACAGACATACTAAATCGGGGGTTATTTAAAGACTCATTTTCTTGTAGATCTATCTAAATAGATCAAAATAACAACACAATCTTCAATAACTCCCTTATCTGTTTCCAGTGTTGCTCAGTACTTTCCCTTTTTCTTCATATATCCAATTAATGCACCAGAACGATCGAATTGTGCACAGTTAACACCATTGAATTAACATTTTCTGTTGAAATTATTTTTGGAGAAATCTACAAATAAAGCCACGAATTGTAATCATACAGGAATGAGGGTGTGCTCTAAAGCATCAGCACATCTTCTATGCTACTGATCGTACGACCTCTAATCATTGAGGACAGCACGCCCAAATTTGAGCGCTAGATCTCGAACCACCTTTTGGTAAAAATATCCTTCCAAGGTAGAGCAAGTTTCTTCTAGCAGAAAGAGATGCTCAGTTCACTATCTTCCTAACCCCAATTAACTTCTCGCCGCACCAGATCGGAGCAAAGGGGAACAAGGGAAACTAGGAGAACGCGTACCTGCAGGAGCGGGCGACGATGCGGAGTCCGTCCGTTGAGAAGCCGGTGCACTTATCGAGCTTCAGTTCCTGTAGCATGTGCCCCCTGGCACGGACTAGCTCGGCGAGGTCGTCGTCGGTGACCACCATACGACGTAGGTGGAGCGCCTTGAGGCACTCGAGCGGCGCGGCGAGCTCGGTGACCCATGGTCTCGCGTACGCGCCCCAGTCCTCCGGGATGAGCCCGTACATGGCCGCGCGGGGCTTCCCCTTCACCGCGAGCGACTCGAGCCGCGGGAACCGCGCCAGCAGGCGCGCCGGGGACACGGCGTAGCAAAAGGGCACCGTGACGTGCTTCCGCGAGAGCGCGTCGATGCGGTGCCACCGGCGGCACACCAACGAGGCGGCCTCCCGGTCGCGCGGGTCCTCCACGAAGCCCATCACCAGGTGCAGCATCTCCTCGGGCACCCAGCCGCCGTCGCCTCCGCCGATGCTCAGCGCGCGGGTGAGTCGCCGCGGCTCCGGCGCCTCCCCGCCCATCGCGATCCCGATCGGGCCCCGAGCGGATCAGGCGCTCGCAGCCTCGCAGGCAGGCTCGGCTGGCCTTCTACTGCAGCAGCTCCGCGCCGGCTCGCCGAGGATCTGCTCCGACGAGGGGCGGTGGCATGGGGACTCACTCCTCTGCTCCCTCGCCCTGATTCGGTGGTGCTTGGAGCTTGAGCGAGCAGAAGCGGAGAGAATTATTGGAGGGCGAAGCGAGAGTGGAGAGCAGGGGGACGAGGTGGGGTGGGGTGGGGATTGGGGAAGCGGGGAAGGGGCGTTTACTTCTGCGCGATCCAGCTGGGGATGCCGAGCCACGTCGGCTGGGGGGCGGGAGTGGAATTTGCTCGGCGCACACGCACGCACGCACGACACGGACACACGCCCTGTCGCCGGCTGGTGTCCTGTGCTCCCCTCGCGGTGTGTGGTGGTGGTGGTGGAAGCCGTCAAGTGAACTGGTGATGAATAGGACGGTAGATTTGAACCGGGGGATGGGACGGGATAGCTAGCTGTTGCACCATGTGAGCGTTAGTTGAACACGATCATTATCGTCAGCTTGTACTTTTGGGCATGGAGGTTAGTAACTTTAGTCCTTCCTAATTACTCTATGTGTTGACATGATGAGTCATGGAGAAAGTAAAGTATTAGTTAATAAACTGAAACTTCATGTGATACAGATATCTACTTTGGTTTGGTCAAGCGGTCATATTGCGATAATTAACAGACGAAAACATTTTAGTTTGAGTTTGTTAGGATATAATTTAATATTTTACAAGAAATATTATGACTAATATAGTTATAATAAATGATTTTCTATATTTTAAGTATGAAATTGTGTGTTTGACATGTCTATTGGGGAGGAAATGGTATATTTTGATTACAAACTTAAACTTACAGCACCAACTTAAATGCTCTATGATAAATGAAGGAATCAACTATTACTATAATCCTATATTGCCAATCTTATATTGTTATGAGAAATTATTGTACCTACACAGTAGAATAGATTGATACATACTTGATGTGTTAGTTTGCTTTGCTCGCAATTATGGTGTATTGATAATTGTCTAGTACCAACTGCTTTTTGGAGATTTTTCATGAATGGGGTTACATGCTTGAGAGAAAAAATGATGGTCCACCTTTTGTCACTATCACATGTATACACAGATGAAAAATGCTCACACGAATAGTTTTTATCTTTTCACTTTACTCACTAATGTTGTAGCATCCATTTACACATCATTTAACTCAGTGAATGGGTATGTTTTTTAAAAGATGCATGTCCTCTCACATGTAAATTTAACTTCAGGGAATATTTATCTTCTAGTTCAATAAGTTCTTGCTAATTGCACTTATGTCTAAGAATTCACATCCCTTGTGCAATGTATTTCTAGTAAAACTAAATCTTAGAACAAGAAACTACATCATGATTGGAAATGTTCCAAAACCAAAGCTCCATGTTTCATTAGTTGTAGTAGATGTGTTGCAACATCAAGATATATGCATAGCTTATCTCAAAGCATACGCGACTATAAAGTGTTTCCCTACTAGTTATTTATTTTCTAACACAAGATAGAATGTCATGTTGTCTCCTTTAATTAATGTTTGGTACACTTTGGGTACATAATCGTGCAATTTGTACATTTTCTTGACAATCAACTATTAGATGTGGTTTGGTAATGGAGTTAGTAATTAACTAACTCTTCATGCTTCTAATTATCTTACTTTCACTACAATGCAAATGACAATGGCATAATTTAGTGGAACCAGATTATAAAGCGTGAATAGATCTATATTGATTTATGGCAGAATAGCCATTTTCGTCCTTGAATTATCAATAGAAGCTCAATTTAATCCCTAAACTACTAAAATGGCCGATTCAGTCCTTAAACTTTCTCATATGGCTCGTTTTCGTCATTTGTCCTACATGTCATGCCACGTTGGCACGCTTAGTCAACACTCATGCATCTAGGTTTTGTAAAATATCATTTTCTACCCTCTAAATGATGCATATGTTTGTATTTTTCTACTGCAATCGCTTGTGGTCTATGGCTACTATTGTAATGTTTGTTTGTTATCATATTATGATGAATATAACCATACCTATTCACATAATAAAAATAATTGTTCATACAATGCTTCTGATTCAAAGTGACATGCCATAAAAATGTTTAATATAAATGATTTGTGTCATGCACTAGATACTCAAAATGATACATAGCTAACTGAGTGTTGACATGATGTGCTAACGTGGCGCGGCACGTAGGACGGAGGACGAAAATGAGCTGTGCACGAAAATTTGAGGACTAAAATGGATATTTTGGTAGTTCATGAATGAAATTGAGCTTTGATCCATAGTTCGAGGGTAAAAATGGCTATTCTGCCTTGATTTATCAGTTCATCATAGGTTATTGGCATAATTTAGCGGCGTAATTACCAGTAGGTCTCGACGGCACAAGCCCCCGGGGTGCATGTAGCACATGATGGCATCACCATTCACCAGCAATTATGCCCTTTTGTTAAGTTTTTCCTGCGGCCGGGAAAGCAGGTCGGGGATTGGGCGAGGGCACAAACAGCGCGGGGCCGGCGGGGATGCATCTCCGATCTGAGCCTCAACTCGGTAGTGGGCATCTGGACGAACCGTACATCATTAGGGGCATAAAAAATGCCCCTCGTTCGCCGGTACTCCAGTGCCTTTCTTATTCGTTCGTTCCCCTCGCTGACGCGGCTGAGATTTTGCAGCCCCCCAGCCCGGCCCGCTCGCTCGATCTGAGTGCGTGCGTGCTCGCGCCCGCTGCGCTCACCACGGCACCATGCGAAAATATTCGCCGCCGAATAAATAACTCTCAAATTGGTTGCCAATAGGAATATTGATATGGTACCTTGCATATCTTAATCGCCTTGGCGTTAGCGACCTGATTTTTCTCCCCTTATTTTTTTCCTCTTCCAGGGGTCAGCAAGATTTTCCATGATGCCGCCTCTTACATGAATGGAACAGTTTATTTGTACTTTGTTGAGCTACCTTGCAGTAGAGCCGCTGCATATCTGGTACTTTTCATGGCGACACGAAGAGGCAAATGGCCAACTGGGCCTCCTTTTCCAGGCATCTGTAAAAGGTCGCAACTAAACATGGAGAAGATAAGAAGATGGCCCGTCCGTGCTCCATTAAAAATGCCAGCACGCTGAACAGAAGGGGAGGCGCAACCATCACTGGCACGAAAGGTGAGTGCACTGTGCGCCTAGCTAAGCCAGCGCCAGAAACGGAAAGGGAAGTGTGACCTCCATTACCTAAAAAGATGCTACTTTCCGCATAAGTTTCGAGTGGGAGCTGAGCTATGCGCTGTGGATCTCTGTGGAATTAGTACAGACGAATTGGTTTCGTTTCTGTCAAGCCACGGTCTTAGCTTTGCTTAAGACCGGAAGAAAGAGAGGGGGAAAGAGAAATAGAAACCCTCTCTTTTTTTTCCCCAAGCTCTTTTTCGTGGCCGTTTCAACTTTTGTGTGTCTACTTTGGTGTCTCGTGCACCCAAATCTAGGAGTGCGTGTCTTGCCACCTGACTGCTAGATAGACCAATCATGGGTTGAATTAGAGGAAAGCATATAGGAGGATTAGATCTCAACAACCCTAGGCCCTAGCTCTTTGTGGTAACCTATACTGGTAGCCTACTAGTAATCTTTTTCAGTAATCCGCAGCAGTCAGCACATCATCCCACTTGCTTGAAAATCGTTTTTGCTCCTAACCGCCATGCAGCACGGCGTCCGTGAAAGTCCGCGGATCACAATCTTATCTGTGTGGTGCTCTCATACCTGGGCGATTCGTGGCGTCGCACGGACGGCGACAAGTACCACCAGCGACCGCTACAGCTTACAGCCGCGGGCGCCGGCGGGAAACTGGTGGACCGGCCGGCGCATCGCATCAGAGGCGGCCGGCGCATCGCTGCGTCGTCGGCAACGGCAACGGCATGCATGCGGGCAGGGGCAGGCAGCCGCAGCGTGCGGCGTGCCGGAGCCGGATCTCGAGGGGGGAGAGAATCCCACCCGCGCTCGTTATTACAGGCGCGCCTGGACTGGGCGGCGCGGCGGCCCACGCGGCACTGTCCCCCTCGCGCAGGTGCCGCGCCCGCCACCATCATCGCGCTCGCGCCGCACCGGCCGGCGCTCCACCGGTGACGGGTGGGGCCGTGGGGGGTAACGGTGCCGTGAGAAGAGGATTTTGATTTTTGCATCCTGGCTTTAGTGCCCTAAACCACGGGTCCTACAAAGTCTAAAGCATGATTTGACAGCTGGTATAGCCAGCCAGCCGGCGGATGACAGGGTGAGGCTGCAGCGCGAATTTAGAGCAGGTCTAAGGCTGCTCGCAGTGAAATCGGTAAATGCAAACGGTACACGCCATGTCAGATCATTTCCCGTTTCCCCGCCTGCAGTGGACTCGGTAAACACAGACTCTACACGCTATGTGAATTCTGACACCGGCAAATAGAGAGAGAAAGGGAAACGGCAAACGGCCACGTCAGTGTGGGGCCCGCGCACCGCCCGCCCTCCCAACCGCCGAGCGTGCCCCGCTGCTGGCTGCCCGCCGTCCGCCGCCGCCGCGCAGGGCACCCACGGCCGCCTCCCACCGCTCGGCCGCCCACCGCCCGCCCGCTCGTCCACCGCCCGCCCTCCGCTCGGCCGCCCATCGCCCGGCCGCCCGCCGCTCCACCGCCCGGGGAGAGCCGCGAGGAGTTCCACGGAGATGGGCGCCAGGGGAGGGGACGCCAGAGCGCTGGAAGAAGGTGCGGCAGAGGGAGCTAGGAGGGGGCGCGGAGGGGCCGGGGGGCGGAGCGCCGGAGGGGGCGGCCAAGCTCCCAACGCTCATCCGCCCGCCCGCAAGGCCGCCGAGGGGGGAGGTGGAGAGGAGGGAGGCGGAAAGGAGGAAGGCAGGGGCCGGCGCGGTGGGGGCGTGGGACGGCGGCGGGACGCGAAGAGGAGGGAGGCAGGGGCCGGCGCGGTGGGGCAGCGGGAGAGCCGCCGGAGGGAGCAGGGATGGGGCGGCGGAGGGAGGGGCGCGTGGCCGCGTGGGTAGGCGGAGGGGACGAGGAGAGTGGATAGATGAGAGAGGGGGGAGGAGAGAGGGGGTTAAAAAATAGTTATTGGTGGGTCCTGCGGGTGGTAGTTGGTATAGAGAGTGGAGATAGAGTTTGAACGAGTGCAGAAGAAAGTCATGTAGAGTAGAGAATTTCGATTACCAGGATAGAATATTCTTTTTTAGATGGTGTAACACCCTGCCTTCCACGAGCCGCCCCGCACAGCCCTTCCGAGGGGCGCGCACGCGTACACATAGCACCCTGCTTACACTTTCGTCCTCGCTTCGTGTAAAAGGGTTAACCCGAAGGTGCTATGGCTGGAAGACAAAGGCTTATAAGTTGCCTCCACCCTTGCTCAACTAGCAATGTGGCACTAAACATGTGCATCCCGCACTAATGGGCCACTACCGGGCCATACAAACTGAGCCGGGTGTGACAGAGGGTAGAGTAGAGATTGACGAGTGCGAACAGCCTAATAAAAGGCTGGGAGTAGACGAGATCCAATCGGATGGAGAGAGAAAACAAGAGCCGGCTAGTGATGAGACGCCAGTGAAAAGCATACACTGTTTGCGCTGCATTTTTTACTCTGGCCTTGTTTAGGCCTGGTTTAGATTCCAATTTCTACCCCCGAAGTTCATTATGCAAAAAGAAGATTTTCATCACATCAAAATGGCATAGCATACATGGAGTACTAAATGTAGATAAAATCAAAAACTAATTACACAGTTTTGTTGTACTCCGCGAGACAAAAGCCTAATTAATCAATTTTTGGACAATTTTTCACACATACAAACGAAAAGCTACAGTGACGCACGCACCCTAAAAGGTCAAAGTTCGCTCCCAAATTTGGGAACTAAATAAGGGTTTAGTTCCCAAAAAGCAACCCCAAAGTTTACTATATTAAAAGAAGATTCACATCGCATCAAAATGTCGGCCCATGCATGGAGTACTAAATATAGATGAAATCAAAAACTAACTGCACAGTTTTGTTGTACTCTATGAGACGAACATTTTGAGCCTAATTAATCAATATTTAGACAGTTTTTCACACATACAAACGAAAATGCTTCAGTGGCGTAATGATTACGAAGTGACCCCAAACCCCAAATCCCCACCCCCTATTTTGCATATAAACAAGGCCTGAGTGGCTGGTGCTGCTGCCGAAGTCCAGAGAAAGAAATAAAAAAACAAGTACGATTCTCTCCTGCAGCCGACTGCGGGCGGGGTAATTAACCATGCCCTTAGGCCTTGTTTAGATACCAAATTTCACCTCCAAAATTCACTATGTAAAAAGAAGATTCTCATCCCATCAAAATGTCATAGCATGCATGGAGTACTAAATGTAGATAAAATTAAAAACTAATTACACAGTTTTGTTGTACTCTACGAGACGAACATTTTGAGCCTAATTAATCAATTTTTGGACAATTTTCACACATACAAATGAAATGCTACAGTAGCGCACGCACTCCAAAAGACCAAAATTTGGTTCCCAATTTCGGAAACTAAACAAGGCCTTAGGCCCCGTTTATTTCTCACGCGCTAAACTTTAGCACCGTCACATCGGATATAAATATATTAATTAGGAGTATTAAATATAAATTAATTTAAAACACATTACATAAACGAGGAGTAATTTATGAGACGAATCTATTAAGCCTAATTACACCATGATTAGACAATGTAATGCTACAGTAAACGTATGATAATTATATATTAATTATAGAAAAATTAGGCTTGTTAGGTTCGTCTCGCGAAATAGACATGACTTATGTAATTAGTTTATATTTAATAAATCTAATTATCACTTATTTAAAGCGCTAAACTTTAGCCCATAAATCCAAACACCACCTCGCCGAGTCGCCGCTCGCCGGCGCCGGCCAGGCCGGAACCATCGGCAACTTGCGGACCGTGTGCAGGCCCAACACGGTTGCCAATGGCTCGTGGGTCGGCTCATCCTATCGCCAAGTTGTGGTACTTCCACGAGAATTTAAAATAGTATGAACCTGCTACCTCTCATTTTTGCAAGTCGCTTGTATTCGTAGTACTTGGCCTTGTTTAGATCTCAAATTCCACCCCCAAAGTTCACTATACAAAAGAAGATTCCCATCACATCAAAATATCGACACATGTATGGAGTACTAAATATATATGAAATTAAAAACTAATTACACAGTTTTGTTGTACTCTGTGAGACGAACATTTTGAGCCTAATTAATCAATTTTTGGATAATTTTTCACGCATACAAACGAAATGCTACAGTGACGCACACATTCAAAAAGCCAAAATTTGACTCCAAATTTAGGAACTAAACAAGGGCTTGCTTTCCTTTGCACCCTATCAAAAAGGGAAAAAACTTTGGTGCAGCCCGGCTGCAAACGGGCTCCTGTGCAGGCCTACTCTTGATGACAGACACGTGTCACTTTAGGTGATCCAACGGCAGGAAAGTCGGCTTGGCTCCCAGGCGGCCATCCCGGCTCGCAAGCGTCCAGGCTCGGCTGCACTGCACGAGGCAGCGGATGCGGCTGCCAGAGGCGAGAGCGGCGGCGGCCCTGCGCGTCCAGATTGCTTCACCTTCCTGTGCGTCTGGATGGGTGGACCGTTGGCCGTCGTAGCTGCCGTGGCAGGCCTTCTCCAATGATTGGGCTATCACGCCAGCTCTAAACACTCTAAGAGACGGCTCCTCCAATGATCTGGCTCTTAGCATCTAGCTCATAACATGAATGACCCCACACATCATCCTCACATAATCTCGAAATACGTGTATGAGACTGTCTCTTGAACAAGAGTTGGCTCTTAGCGTTTTGCACTGTTTACAAATTAAAAATTTATGAGCTAGCCTAAGAAACAGCCATTGGAGAAGGCCTTACCGAAGATGCAGCCGGCGGGCTTGTGCCTTCGGGTGCACTGAATACTCAATTGGTCCTATCAATTGAAAAATAAAATTTCTTTCTTGATTGACGACGTATTCTAAGTTCCAAAATTTTATTGAATTCCAATTCGATAGCCTCTTGAAACCAAAATAGATTATCAGTCGTTTAAAAAAAAGATCATCAGCAAAATGTGGTTGTTGCAGAGATCCGTATATAAGCCACAAAAATCTCTCTTCATATTCAATTTGATTCCTGCCCTGTCAGTACATATGATGGGCTCAACGCTAACGGGTCCATGCATGGCTGTGGCAATTCCTGCTCTACGTAACACTTGGGATGAACTGCGCACATCTATCCACCGGAGAACTGCTTAATTTTCATGTTATATACACAGACGACCCGTCATGTAGCAGATTTTTATGTCATACGGGTTATTGCTTGTCAAAGAAAGGAAAACTAGCAAGTGATGATTATCCTGTCGTTGATGGCAACAGCCATGGTCTCTGCTCTCTGGGCTAGAAAGTTGAAGGAGGAACTCCCACTAGCGACGGACATGCAGAGGCGGAGCTCACCACTGGCGGCGACCATGCTGGGGCGGAGCTCAAGATTTTGCTATCGACAACAGCACACGAGAAGAAAAGGCGGCTGTGGCTCGATCTGTTTCTGGCAGGTCAGGCTCGGCTCGACCTGCAAGCCAAAGAAGAGGCTGGCTTGGTGGTTTCGTCAAGGACGCTTAAGATCCAACGGACACGTGGCGTTGATCCAAGCAGGGCTGCACAGAAGCCCATTTACAGCCGGGTTGCACCAAAGTTTTTCCTCAAAAAGTCGAGAACGACAACTAATGCAGGTTTCAAGCGATAAGCTTCGGCGCTTTCTTCTCGCGCGGATCTCAATTTTTTTTAAAAAAAAATCCGCTTATCGTGGCTCCATCTCTGCCTCTCCCTTTCTAGCCTTCTGGGAGAGAGCTCAGTTTTCCTCTCAGGGGCACAGAAGTCTCCATCGATCGACCGATCGCCGTCGCAGTTCGTCTCGTCTCTATTAAAAACATCCAGATTTTTGCATGGTCAAAGTAGGAATGGTCAGTCAATTCATTTGGTGATGCATATCTAGAGTACGTCGGGCGTCACGTCCGTTCTCGTCTTTGGAAAAAAAAATATGTCCACACTCTGCCTGCTACGGTTTTCTTTTTCGTTTTGTTTTTGGTGCTGATGATGGTGCAAGCTGCAGGGCAAATAAAAATACCTACTTGCCGTCGTATTAATACCGGGAATATCCGATGTCGGCTACTGAACTTGGTAACGTAGCCAGGCGGTAGGGTGCACCGCCAATTCTAAAAATACAGAAATTTCCACACATAGCACTAAACATTGATGGCGAAGTTCAAGCTAAGGACGGCAAATGTGGAAAGCTATACTCAAACTGACATGTGAAGAACGTACCGATGTATCGAGCCACAAACTCGCATGGCGTCCATTATTCGGAGTCGGCCGGCTGGCTGGTGGTAGATGACTGGTGCTGGTTTGTGCTGAGAGAAAAATATTGTTGACTGACTGGTGGCTGGTGCTGGTTTGTGCAGAGAGAAAATACTGCTGGCTAGCTGCTGATAAGCCAAGCGAACATGTGACTCATGGTAAGGCTCTAGCCAAATTCAAGTCGCTAGCACCTATTCTTCTCATGGTAAGGCTCTAGTTTATTTTAGGTTGGCCTATTTTCTTTTCGAATCATGACAAAAATCACTCAAAAGTCAAGAGATTGAACACGTTACAATATTATTCAAAGAAAAACAACTCTTTCTTATGATTTAAAAATCATTTACTACAATCTATTGTTTACTTTGGATTTAAAATATTGGTATAGACAATTTTTTTCTTTATGTATGTCATAGAAATTAACTAATTGCAATGGTAACTGATTCAATTACTTTAGGGCACATGTGAAAAGGGAAGGGGAATGCAAATGCTCATCTCATTTCCAAATTATTAGTCATTCTATTTTAAAAAAGTCAAATATTTTAAGTTTGACCAAAATTACATAGACGATTAAAAGAAATTATAAAATCAAATAGATATATTTTAAATAATATTTAATAAAGAATCTACTTATACTTATTTGGTATCATAGGTGGTGCGCAAGTGATTTATATTTTGGATTTTTCTTTATTAAAAGGCCTCTGTTTATTTTCTTTTACATGACACAACCTTTTACTGTAGCAATTTGATCACTCTTTTTTATAAAGATTTATACATTCGTTCAAATATACAGTAACAATGAAGCGTGTTTCCCTGCAAACCATACGAAGCATAAAGGGCATGGTCAAAATTGCAACAGCAAAAGGATGGTCATGTAAACGAAAACGGAGGTTTTTCTTTGACATTGCTGCTAGTGTCCTGTTGTCTTTGAGTTTTTATTATAGTACTACCACTACTGCTGTTAACCCGAGATCGGTCACACTGTCACAGTCACCTTTTTAGTCTTTTACCATAACCATAGGATAATGATGATCCTGTAGATGTTGATTTGTGGACTGTGGTACTTGTTATCCGGTACGGTACTGCTGTTTCCCCCGTTGATCGAGCAGTCGTCACTCGTCAGTATCTACTGCTCCAAGTTGACACCAAAACGGGAAAAAGAACTGCGCACCTGCCTTAGTCTCGTCAAGATGTTAACTGAAGAGGTACTTGAACCATAGCATTATCGACGCGCAGCCATTGGACGGTAGACGAGACCAGCCACCGGCCCATCTGAGGACGACGTCAAAGGACTGGAGGGTTTATGGTTATCAATCCATGACGCCCCGACTTCTAGAAGGCAAGCCAAGTTGCGTCCTCTCGACGAGACGATGGATGAGTCACAGGAGCTCGATCGACGACAGCGACGCAGACGATTGCAGCCAGTATGTGGTTATTACTTATTAGTATGCATGCACTACATACATTCGGAGCTGGTTTTCTTTCAGTTTAGATATCTTTTCGCCTTTCGAACGCAATGAGGCTGTACCCCACCGTCGATCGGAGGCAAAATTTGCAGGAGCTAGATCGGATTGGTTTCTAGGTTCTCAGTATCTGCTTGCGACAGGGAGCTGACGGAATCATGAATATTTTCTAGGTGCGGCAGATTTGTAAATATCAAATATATATAATATAATTATCAACTATGCAAGACAGACAACACCAAACTGTCAAATCAGTTAACTAGAATTACGTGTTGACTCATTAATTATTACCTAAGTAGATGTATATCATACACTTATATACATATATTTAGTTTTTTTTATTTTTTTGATACGAGGCAGCCAAACCTCGTCGTATACCTGCCCCGCCACGACGGGCGGATCGATCGGCCGAGCTGCGTGTCCGTTGAGCTCGAGCTCGTGGCGGTCTCACGCAGCTTTGCCGGAGTACGGTGCACATGGTGGGGTAGCGTCTGCGCCCCTGGGGCCTGAGCCGCGGGGAGCCCTGCAACGTGGTAGGACACGGACGCAGGAACAGGGAGGAATGGAGGTTGGCGTCCGTGCAGCAGAGCAACGAGCCAACGAGGGTTAACGATGTACAGTACTGTGTGAGTTTGAGTGGAAGAGGTGGGGCAGGCGGGCGGCAAGCAGCAGCAAATGGCTGGGCTGGCACTTGGACTCGAAGGGTGGTAAATGAAACTGTCGTACTGGGCTTCATGCCAGAAGGTCTTAGGCCCACGTTGGCTTTCATTTCTTGAGAGTGGGCTCTGCGTTGCATCCAGGCCCAGTTCTAGAAAGAGTCCGTCGTAGCGGCATCGCAACGTTTTCTGGGCCCGTCGTCATAACAGGTTGGAAACGAAAAAGTCCATTTTAGATCCCTCACGTTTAGTCGTTGTCCGTTTTTCATCCTCAATGTACAAAACCAGAAATCTTTGGTCCTCCATGTTCCAAAACCATGCGACTAGCATCCTAATCCGGTTTAGTCAATGGATTGACTGTGGTATAGACCGACGTTACGCCTAATCATTCTCGTGGTTGGACCCGCGCACACTCTCTCTCTCCTTTCTTCCTCTCTCCCATTCCTCCGCCCGCGCGTGCGTAGCTGCGCATCGCGTCGCCTTGTCCCGCCCCACCACCGAGCTCGCGGCTGCGCTCAAGCGGCGATGGAGGGCCACGGTGGTGCGAGGAGATCCAGGCGTCCGCGACTGTCGTGGCGGCGGCGCTGGTGCTGCTGGAGGTCGCGGAGGCCGTGCAGCCCGAGATCTTCCGGCGTCGGGGCTCCTCATGGCGGTAGGGCTCCTCCCTGCGGACCATGAGGTGGCAGAGCTCCTCCTCAAGCTGAACGACTGAGGGGACTTGTCACACCCAGTTTTAGAAAGAAAACCGGGTGCATCTCATATGTGCGTCAGGATCAAGTTTACACACATATGGTAGACGTCACAAGTGAATATCCATAACCATGCATACGAAAGAGTATTAAAGTATATTTATTACAAACTCAGAGTTGACACAAATGTCATAGCGGAAGACTTAAATAAACGTTTAACTAAACGAAACGAAATAACTCCATCTCCACAGGCAGTTGACTCGCGGACTCGCCTAGAATTCCTCAAAATCAGTGGTAAAATCCTCAAAATTCTCCCAATCTGAGCAGCAGTCCGAGTGTGGTCGATGCAATATAAATAAACAAGCGTGAGCACATGTCGTACTCAGCAAAGCATGGAAATAAATGACATGCTAGGCTTTATAAAGTGGAAGGCTGGAAGGACAGCTGCATTAAGCACTTTTAGTGGGTCAAATTTTATTAAGCATCTATTTACTAGCAAGTATAAGTATATACCAACCATAATTAAATGATAACATAAACCCATCAGATTCAGGTAACCACAATTTAGATCATATTTTGATAGATTAATCATGTGAGGGTCCAGGTCGCTCATGACCGTGAGCACGACTGTTATAACAGTTTTACACTCTGTAGAGGTTGTACACATTCACCATAAGTCGTGATTCCCATTGCCCGAAAGCATGTACCCTTCCCACACCACGTGGACCGAATACAGGGTTTCACTATGAGACATTTATAAAGATACTCTAATAAGTGATAGTTCGCTAAGGCTTCCGGTTCAGGAGCAAAGCATAACCCTCCCTAGTGAGTCGCGTATCTTAGCAAAGCCTACCGCTCAAGAGGACCGGGCTATACCTCGTCAACCGCCGCACCTCTTGCCCCTTTCGGGTAAAACTATCCCAAACTAGAATACCTAATTAGTCAGTCAAAGCCAGAGCCACATAGCACTTATGGTTGCACTGTTTTTCTGGGTGGTCGCTCCATGTTCCAATTAAAAGCGGTGATCTTGTCATTATTCAATTAAAAGATAGTAATGAAACATAGAGTAGGGGTTTCATTAGACCAATCCCAGTTGAGCAACTAAGCATCATCTACCAGATCAAATTAATTTAATGACCCAGCTGCAAGGTATGGTAAAACAGACTAGGAAATCCTTAATGGGACCCAACAATATTAATGCAAGCGATAAATAAACGGTGTAATTAAAATGCATGTCATTTAGGTATAAACGGGCATGATCAAGGAATATTTGCCTTCTTCCCAACCCTGCTGCTGCTCAAATTCTTCCATAGCTGGTTCTTCAAACACTTCCTCGAACGACGCGTTTCCTATACGCAGCACACGAACACATACAAGAAAACAATACAATAAATAAGAAACAATACACCAAACAATTCCAACAGAAGAAAATAACAGCACAAAACTATTCTACGCGTCACAACCAACACATGAGCGCGAGAATCACTAAAATCGGAGTTAAAACGCAAAAGATATGGCTTTTCTAAGGTTCAGGGACTTGCTGGCAAAGTTTTAAAAGTTTCAGGGGCTTAACTGCGAAAATCCGAGGGCTAAAACATAATTTTGTATAAAACTACGAGGGTTTTCATGTAAAAATACCAAACTTGGACCTCGGGCGCAATTTCAAAACTTGCAGGGGCTAAACCGAAAGAAAAAGGACTTAAATTAAAATATTTTTGAACTGCTCAGGACCGCGGGTCGATTTTCAAATCATGGAGGGCTTCTTTGCAATTTCGCCAAAGTTGACCGGTACTTCTCCTGTTTGACTCGGGGACTGGGCGCTCGTGGGCCGTTCGATCCAGATCGGAGGGCCGAGATCGGATCGAGTGGGGCTCGCCGGCGAGAGAAATCAGAGCGGCGGCGCCGCTGGCGTCACGGCGGCGCATCGCCGGCGTAACGCGAACTCGCGCTAGAGTCCACGATTCGCAACGGGAACAGGTCGAGGAGGGAGAGGGGAAGATGGCGAGCGCACCCCGAGGGTTCTTGACGGCAGAGGAGCGACGGCGGCGGCCGGCGACGGCGAATGGCGGCGGCGGCGCTGCAAGTCGCCCCAAGTCAAAATTAGCGCGGGTTGATGGCGCAAAACAGAGGGAAAGTCGGGGGAGGATCTTCGGTGCGTCGAGTTGAACCTCAAGGAGCACTTCCCGACGATAGAGAGACGACGGCGAGGGAGTTCGACGGCGGCGGCGAATCTTGGAGAAGCGGCGGCGGAGCGATGCTCTAGGGCTTCACGGCTCGGTTGGCGCGCGAAAAACGGAGAGCGGGGAGTCCAAGGCGACCACACGCTCGATTAAAGAGGCTGGCCCTCGACGTGCGCGCCCGGCCGCGGTCGGACTCGAGCTCGGGCTCGAGTCGGAGTCGCGTCCGACTGGGGGAGACGACCCCGACAGGCGGGCCCCGCCTGGCAGCGGTCGAACCGGGAGAGGGAGGAAACGGGCCGGCGCGTGGAGGACGGCCCGCGAAGGGAGGATAGCTGGGCCGGCTCGGGAGCGAAAGAAGAAGACGGGCCGGCTGAAAAGGAGAAAAGAAGGAGGGGCATAGATGAACTGGGCCAAGGGTTGGAGGGACAAAAGCGAACTCGACAGAAAACAACTATTCTAAACATCAAACAAATTCAAATTAAATTCGAATTGAAATAGAATTTAAATTCCAACTTAATTGAACAGCAAGCGAAAGACAAATGCAACAGCATGAATGCATCAACAACTTATTTTGACTAAAATTATTTAATATGATATTTAAATCGATAAAAAGACTAGAATATTCCAATTAAATCATAGAAAATTTATTTAGGCCTTAATAAATCCTAGAAAATTCAGAAAGTTGCTACAATTTAATTGTGATGAATTTTAGGGTGTTACAGGACTCTGGCGGTGGCGACGGCTCATCCCATCGCCCTCCACACCGGCGGCGGCGGCGACTCTGTCGGCGAGGATCGGGGGGGGGGGGGGGGAGGGGGGCACCTGCGTTCCCCTCAAGCTCTTCCCATTCCTCGCCGTCGGAGCTGCCATAGCAGCAGCCCCGCCTCCCTTTGCGCTGGTGACGAGATGTACGAGCGTCCTCGTCGTGGCCCCCGCCTCCCCATGCGCTGGTGACGAGATGTACGGGCGTCCTCGCCGTGGCCCCCGCCTCCCCGTGCCCCGCCGCACCGCGCTCCCCTCCAGCCCCTCCCGCTCATCGCCACTAGAGTTGCCGCTGCAGCGTCATTCTCCTCCCCAGAGCTCCTACCCCGTCGCATACAGGAGGGTAGAGGAGGCGGTGGATGGTGGCGGCGACGTGGTGGAGGGCAACGGTGAGCGCGTTGAGGAGGCCTAGTGCAGATAAGACCTGCTCCTGGGGGCACGTGAGCTGCGCGGTGAGGAGGGTCGCGGCGCCGACGGCGACCAGCGACGCATGTCCTTGGAGCAGAGGGGAAGAAGAAAGGGACCGCGGAAGAAAGGAGAGAGAGCGCGCGGGTCCCACCACGAGGATGATTAGGAGTCATGTTAGTCTATACCACGGTCAAAACATTGACTAAACCGGATTAGGATGATAAACGCACGGTTTTGGAACATGGAGGACCAAATATTTCTGATTTTATACATTGAGGATGAAAAACGGACAACGACTAAACGTGAAGGACGTAAAATAGACTTTTTTTCGGTTGGAAACAACGACTTGGCAAGTTGCTCAGACTAGCCTGCACGGGGGACGGCCCGATTGGACCAGTGACGAGGTGGCAGGCCGGCCATAGCGCGGTTTGCTCCCCCGTCGCGGCGCGTCGATGTTGCTCTCGGCCGACGCCACGTCGCTACCGCGCCAGGGCAGCGTGCGGCGCCATCCTCCCCCCCCCCCCCGGCCCTTGGGGACCATGTGCGCTGCCACCCGCCGCGACCCTCGGCCGCGCGTGGGCGTTGGCCCCCCGCCCGGCCCGGGTGGGGAGTGGGCGGGTGGCCGCTGTCTGGTGCTGGTGCCCGCCCGGTGCTCTCCCCCTCCCAGCACGGCCGCGGCCACGGCCAGCTCGTGACAGGCTGACAGCAACCCCGCACCGTCGCGGGGATACGAATTTCGCGAGCCCTGGCGGCTTGTGGCGGCGTGGTGGACCACGCGACAGGCCGCACGAGGGGCGGTCGCGTCCAGCACGTGCGCCCAACAGCCGTCGGATCACCCAGACAAAGGCACGGCAGGACAGACACGCCCTGAGAGGCTGATGCTTTGTGTGTTGGTTCGCTGCTCCGTTGGGTAAGCTTCAACCTCTCTCGATCGGTAGCATGAAGCTGAAGCTCCCTGGAAATGCGCCCGGGAATACGACACGACCACTCGATACGCACTTGGACAGGTGCACGAATCCAGCTCTCTGGATGCCTATATAAACGTCCTCCGCGCCAAGCATCACCACACACTGCAATATATTTCTCCAGATAAGCGCGGTCCGAGGATGGCTCCACCGGTACCCGCTGATGCCGCCATGGTGGAGGCTGCCTCGGCCGTCGCCGTGGCCCCGGCCATCGCGCCGAACGGAATGGCTTGCAAGGACGTGCCGGCGCCGGTGATCTCCGTCATCTCCAAGCAGACGGTGCGGCCGGCCGGCGCCTCGGCGGTTGGGGACCTCAGGCTCTCGGTCTCGGACATGCCGATGCTGTCGTGCCACTACATCCAGAAGGGGCTGTTCTTCCCGCCTCCCGGCGTGTCGATGGCCTCGCTGGTGTCGTCGCTCGTGGCGGCGCTCTCCCGCGCGCTCGGCGTCTTCCCTGCCCTCGCTGGGCGCCTCGTCATGCTCGAGGACGACAGCATCGTGATCCGCTGCGGCGGCGACGCGGCCGTCGAGTTCCACCACGCCGTCGCGCCGGCCCTGTCGCTCGGCGACTTCCTCGTGCCCGGCGCCGACGTGCCGACCAAGCTCACGAACGGCCTGTTCCCCATGGATCGGACGGTGAGCTACGGCGGGCACGGCCGCCCGCTCACGTCGTTCCAGCTCACCGTGCTGGGCGACGGCGCTGTGTTCGTCGGCTTCGTCGCGAACCACGCCGTCGTGGACGGCACCTCCTTCTGGCACTTCTTCAACACGTGGGCGGGGCTGTGCCGCGGCGCGCCGGTGCGCGAGCCGGACTTCCGCCGCAACTTCTTCGGCGACTCCACCGCCGGCCTGCGCTTCCCCGGCGGCGTGGGCCCGGCCGTGACGTTCGACGCCGACGCGCCACTCCGCGAGCGGATCCTCCACTTCAGTGCCGCCGCGATCCGCGAGCTGAAGGCGACGGCCAACCGCTCGAAAAGAACAGGTCGAGACTCCGAGGTAAACGGCAAGGTCACGCATGACGCCAAGGTCCAGGGGGGTTGCGGCGAAATCTCGTCGTTCCAGTCACTGTGCGCGCACATATGGAGGGCGGTGACGCGCGCGCGCCGGCTGCTGGCCTCCGACAAGATGACGACGTTCCGGATGGCCGTGAACTGCCGGCACCGGCTGCGCCCGGCGATCTCCCCGCTCTACTTTGGCAACGCCATCCAGAGCGTGGCGACGACGGCGACCGTGGCCGAGCTGGCGTCCAACGACCTGGGCTGGGCGGCGGCCAGGCTGCACGCGACCGTGGCGGCGCACGAGGACAGCGCCATCCGGCGCGCCGCGGCGGAGTGGGAAGCCGCGCCGCGCTGCTTCCCGCTGGGCAATCCCGACGGCGCGGCGCTCACGATGGGGAGCTCGCCCCGGTTCCCGATGTACGACGGGAACGACTTCGGGTGGGGCCGCGCGCTCGCCGTGCGGAGCGGCCGTGCGAACAAGTTCGACGGGAAGATGTCGGCGTTCCCGGGCCAGGCTGGGGATGGCAGCGTCGACGTGGAGGTGTGCCTCGCGCCGGACACCATGGCGTGCCTCCTCCGCGACGAGGCGTTCCTGCAGTACGTGTCCTCCCCTGCACCGTGACAGAGTGAAACATCTGATGTGCGGGCGCAGCGCCACCTTGGCTGGATTTGTACGCTTCCAAATGATATCAAGGGCTTGCCTGTTAACTGGAGAGATGTCGTACACTCGTACCGCTGGTTCCTTCGTGACGCCGTTGTAGTCTAGTAGTTGTGACTTGTGAGTAGGGGTGCATACTGTGATGGACGGATATAATTTAGATCGTGTCTTGTTCTTATTCTAAGTTTCTTTTCTGAGTCAAGGCTGGATAAGATATCGTCTTAATTTTCCATCTCCTATCCTATCTTATTCACAGATCCAATCAGAGTCAGATGAAAAGGTGTCAAATAATCATTTCCTTGTCCACGTATTTGTTGCAGAACAGACGTACTCCCTCCGTCCCTAAATGTAGGTCGTCGTTGATTTTCGTACCATGACTTTGCTTTGATTTGTAGAAAATACGTGCAACATTTTAATCTTCAAATAAATTTATTAAAAAACTAGATTCAAATATCTATCTAATAATATTTATTATGTACCCTAAATATTAATATATATTTTTATATATTCGATCAAAGATGTTTCTTGAGAAGCGAAAACAACATATATTTAGGGACGGAGGGAGTACGCACACCCGTCTCTATAAATACACAACTCAACTCTATGATTCGAACGCAAATTCATCCCAGACGTTTCGCTATCAATAGATTACATCACCTACCATAACTGATCTAAAATCAATTTGCGAGAAACACTTTTTGTTGCAAGGATATTTAGTTGCGCTTCTTTGGTTCCCACTGGAGCCTTGACTTCCCTAAGGGTCTGTATGGTTGGTCGATAATTTTAGCTTGTTTTGTATGAGTGAGGCAGGCTCATCTCAGCTAGACTTAGGGCATCCAATGCAATATGTTTGGTTAGTCGTATTGTATTTGCTGATCCTGGTTGAAAAATATGTTGTTTAGTTGCCCGCATGGAGTTAAAGTACGCGATAAAATTTGTTAAATACTCCAACTATCACCGTGATCTAGATTTTATATAATTATACTCTATTAGTCTTTATTTATCTTTATTACACCATAAATCTTTGAAATATATTAATGTCATTTAATACATACTAATCATCATGCTAATTATATAATTACTCCCTCCATCTATCTTTCTAGGGCGTGCACGAATATTAAGATTCAAACTTTAAAATCTTTGACCAATACTTTAGCTAACAATTTTTAACATTTATAATGCAAACTTGATATGGTTGGATTTGTAATCAAATATACTCTTCAATAATTATAAGTTTATAACCATAAATGATATAATATAAGATAAATGAATGGTCAAACTATAACTTAGAAGGTCGTGCCAAGTCAAATCGCGCCTTACAAAGATAGATAGAGGAAGTGGACTTGAAACCCCGCACAACGAGGCCTTTCTGTGTCATTGGAGTGTGGGACACACCGAAAGAAAAAGAATCCTACCACGATTTGTGATTAGAATAAAAATTACTAATTTGATCAAACTCATCTAACCATAGATGTGGCAAAATGTGTGGGATTTTTCACATGTACATGTGACCACATGGGTTATCGGCTCCATTAATTTTTAAATCATAGGTGGATAAAAAGATTCATAGGTAGGTGTGAAGTATATAGGATAGGTGGGGTACATCAACGATTGAATGGAGAGAAATCAATGGCTGAGATAAACCACGTGGTTTTATATTTCCTGTAAAATGTGGCAAGATTTGGTTTCAAGTTCACGCTTGTTCTTTTTGTGTATAGCCAGAGACCCTCAATTTGTGTTGCTGCGCCGCTAATGTGCTACATGTCGTGCTTCTTTTCCAACAATGATAAGCCAATAAGGCCTTGTTTGAAACAGCTTAATTTCAGCTTATGGCCAAAATAAGCTGAAATTAGAAGCCAAATGACACGTGTTCGCACCCAAAATTGGCAGTTGCCTATCAGACCGAGGGCAACCGGTCAGACCGGTTTTAGGAAGCGGTCAGACCGGTTTTACTGTAGCCGATCTGGCAACGGCCAAACCGGTCTGACCGGTTTCCCTATCCGGTCTGACCGGTTTCTCCCGTGTTGGAGTAGGTTTAGGACTTTAGAGTTTTATCCCATATTGTAAACCGACCTAAAGGGGTACGACTTCCCCACCCTATAAATATAAAGGGTCATGGCCGATTGAGGAGAAGAATCCAATCGAATCTATCAAATCTACCTTTTATCGTTTTGTCTTTACTTTTATCTCTTTACCCTTCTCTTCCAACCCTACCATGTTGTTCTTCCTTCGTCTCTATGTCGATTGAAGGCGTTCTAGGTGGCCTGCCGATCCTAGAACAACCCAAGGTGCGCCTGTCCTGACGGGGTCCGTCCCGGACGGGCGTTCGTTGGTCTCTCGCCGGGCACCGCCGGCGAAACCGGTCTGACCGGTTATCAAAACCGGTCTGCCCGCTTTGCGCGGAAGGGCGGCAAGGAGCTACTCCGCGTGCTTGTTGTTGGCGCGGTTTCGTGTCAACAACACGCTTTTTAAGCGTTATTTTTATATTTATACAGATTATCTAAGAAGCGTTTCTCACCGCCGCTGTTCCAAACAGAGTCTAAGCCATCTGAGATGAGCATATAGCTCGCATTGTCACGCTACTTCCTCGAATCTAGGGAGCTTCTCTTTACCCATGCCTTCGCCCCGTGCTCCTCTCGATCCTCGTCGTCCTCCACCCCACTAACCAAATGCTGCCGTGGCCTCCACTCCTACCTTTTCTACTTCTAGTCTTCCCGCAACATGATCGGCGGCTCCGAACCACACACACCATCGTTATTGTGCCGGTCTGCCACTATGAAGCTTTTCCTTTGAGACCGACAGACACTCGTGAACCCCAATCTTATCCAAACCCCTAGCCTCATTGGAGATATTGCCACAGACTAACTATTGCAATAAGCACCAAGGAAACTCTGAGTATCCAGCACAACTTTTTCTGAAACTAACAGATATATGGATACATAATCGAAGTTTTTATCATGGACATCAACGGCAAATGCCAAACCGTTGATTGATTGCATCGCTCAGCGCACGGCAATAAGAGAAAGGCTAATAATTTAGCCAGCGCTGCTGGCTATATGAGTTCGCCATATCATCTTAAGACGCTAATAGCCTATTTATATAATAGTTGGTTATATATGAAGACTACATCATTAATATATGGGTTCATCTTTTCTCTCTTATTCTCTCACCACACTCATTAAGATCCATGTTGCAACTCATTCTCACCCGGCTGTAAACTTGCAGCCTGTTTTTTCTTTCTCTTCTCTTCTCTCTCATCCACCTCATATAGTCTGCTCACACCATCTTATTATACTTACTCTGTTATTGGCTACTCCCTCCGTTTCTTTTTATCTGTCGTTTATAGTTCCCGAGAAACAACTTTGACTGAATATAAAAAATATATATTAATATTTATAGTACATAATAAATATCATTAGATAGATATTTAAATCTAGTTTTTAACAAATTTTTTTGAAAATTAAAATATTACACATATTTTCTATAAATTGAATCTAAATCGTGGCACGGAAACTGACGGCGATAAATAATAAGGGACAGAGGGGGAGTACCACTTAACAGCTGGTGGGCACTCTCGGTCTTCCATCAGTCCTTCCGCTTTGACGACACGCGGCCCTCTGTGCCGGCAAGTACCCCGTAGTTTTCCTTGCGCGTGATTCCGGTGCACTCAAACCCAGCTGCGCAGCCAGGACCTTCTGTACGTAGTCAGCCACCTCGACCGGCGACCGCCCGCCGCCGCAGGTGAGCTCCCTCGGAAGCTGGTTCAGGAACGTGACCTCGTACGTCGGCCGTGGGTTCATGAAGAAGAAGTAGGGATCCATGATGTTCCTGTGACCTTGCCCCGTAGACCCATGGAACATGCTCTCCCTCGCGTCGATGGCCACGGGCACGATGCGGTCGGTGAGCTCGGCGAAGCGCGCGCCGAACCGCAGCAGGAACGGCTCGCGGCAGGTGGCGCCCTCAGGGAAGATGACGACGTCGTCGGCGAGCTCGAGCAGCCGCCGGACGCTGGCCACGTCCGCCTCGTGCTCCCGACCACCGGACGGCGCGACGGCGGCGCCTCTGACAGGCGAGACGAGCTCCGAGAACCTGGAGCTGGAGGCGCTGTACGTGAAGCAGCTCACCTTGCGACCCAGGGCGACCGCGACCGCGACTGGGTCGAGCGCGGTGCGGTGGTTGCACACGAAGAGGACCCCCGGGCGCCCCTTTCCGGCCGGCTGTGGCGGGTGGCCGCGCACCACCAGCTTGATGCCCAGGAGCTTGTAGGCGTAGGAGACGGCGGGCGCCGGGAGGAGCTGGTGGATGTGCACGCGCAGCAGCGCGAGCGCGAAGAAGCCTAGCGGCACCCACAGGAAGGTGAGCAGCGTGTTGGTCGCCGTCGGGTGGCGCGCGAGGCGGCCGTCGTGGAGGATGGCGCGGCTCCGCAGCTGCTCCCTGGGCACGGCGCGGTAGTTCTTCCGTGTTACGATGTACGCTTCCTGCATTCACGCACCAGGAGGATCAGCACAAACGGGTCGGACACGGTGCATGTGCGTGCATGCATGGCGACCAGAACGTGAACTCGTGAATCGTGATGTCCCTGAAATGAAGTTATCTCCAGAAGTCCGGCAGGACCAGTGCCAGAGCAGCAACCTAATCGTCAAGCAATGTGGTATTAACTCATTGCAGGATTTGGATGGTTCGAAAACTGCAGATCTATCCTTGGACGACACATATCTAGCTATTGCATGTTGTCATGAGTCCTGTATTCCTATCTGGTGCCAATTTTTGGCGTTGTTTAATTTGGATCTGAAAATGTAGAAATTTCTTACAAACATTTCAGAACATTAGCTATTTACCTGGATCAGACAGTACAAATTAAACAGAGACACAGCAACTAACCCAATTCAGGCTGCCCTGACTCTTGAGGATGGATTCCTATGCAGAAACATTTTTGGCGTTAATTTGGGTCTGGGCATGTATAATTTCTTACGAACATTTCAGAACAACAGCCATTCAGCTGGACCAGATCGTTCAAATAGAGTCACAGACTCACAAACCGTGGACCCAATTTAGTATGATCTTGAGGCTCACAAGTTCGACAAAAAATAGAAGGAACTAGCAAGTAACTTGGTGGATAGCTATTATTCGGTACAACACTCACCATTTTGGTGGGACAACACCGACAAAATTACCTCAGCTACCTGTTCACTGGTGTATGTCACTTATGTCCTATGTCCTGTTAGTTTGGCTTATCAGCCACGAGCCAGCAGTTCGTCAGTACTGATCAGTCACAGCACAGGAACATTCGAACATGGCATATAACGCCAAACGGCAACGCAGGAAATGCGCAGTTGGTGCGTGTCGATCTGGTCGATATCCGAGGCTGCATTTTTTGCAGATTTGGGATCCAGAGGTCGATGCATGGATGGTACAGTACTTCCACTACACTAACCGTACGATCACATAGCATAACTCCTTCTGCCGCGTGCATTTTTAGTACTAGTAAACTGTACGGAGTACTGCAGAATGCATGCAATCAGAAGTTCCGAACATCGGCTAGCCCTGTTTAGATACTAAATTCTGCCCCTAAAGTTCACTATGTAAAAAGAAAATTCACATCACATCAAAATGTCGGCATATGCATGGAGTATTAAATGTAGATAAAATCAAAAACTAATTGCACAGTTTTGTTGTACTCTGTGAGACGAACATTTTGAGCCTAATTAATCAATTTTTGGACAATTTTTCACACATACACGAAATGCTAGAGTGACGCACGCACCCAAAAAAGCTAAAGTTTGGCTCTAAATTTGAGAAGGCATAAAGCTGAAGAAGCCATACTATATATACCTTGCAGATGTCCATGAAGTCAAAGTCGCTCTCCCGGTCCCCCATGCCGACGTCCGGCAGCGCGTCGCCGAACTCCCTCACCACCGCCCGCCTCTTGTGCTCGCCGACGAGCACCCCGGGCTCGGCGACGAACCCCGTGGCCCTCCCGTCTTCGCCCACCTCCAGCTCCGTCCCGATGACCTTGTCCGCGCCAAGGAACGCCTTGGCGAACGGCTCCACCATCACCCTGGGGCTCGCCGTGACGACGTACCTCCTCCCGAACGAGCGGAACACGCGCCACCCCTCCGGGTGGACGTCGCCGGCGTAGAACCTCGGCAGCACGGACCGCGCCACCGCCTCGATGTCCGCCGCCCGGAGCCCCGCCACGGCGACGTAGAGGAGCGCGCGCACGGCTAGGGGCTCCGACACGGCGACGTAGGTGAGGTACACGAGCGGCACGGTCAGGAGGAGCGCCGCGGCGCGGAGG
Organism: Echinochloa phyllopogon; assembly: GCA_033239725.1. Classification (NCBI taxonomy): domain Eukaryota; kingdom Viridiplantae; phylum Streptophyta; class Magnoliopsida; order Poales; family Poaceae; genus Echinochloa; species Echinochloa phyllopogon. Next base: position 24,248,513 of record BTCW01000012.1, read on the forward strand.
ACGCCGCCGGCCTCGAGCGCGATGAGGAGGTAGTACGGGAACGCGCTGCGGGACAGGAGCAGCGTGCCGTCGAAGTCGGCGGCGACGGTCTGGCGCGACCGGCCCTCGCTGGTGCACTGCTCGACCGGCCTGAACCTTCGGGCCACCATGCTTGTTGCCTTGCGTGAGCGGAGATGGAGAGTGGTGTAGCCTCGGAGTGACCGGGATGAGGTGTATATGTGGGAAGAGGGTTTGTGTGTTACTGTGCTTCGATGATTCGGTCAGCTACAGTGAATGCTGCAGGCATTAGCATCTCTCGGTATCTCTGGACTTTTGGATCATGTCTTCACCACCGAAAGGTGAGCCTTTCGAAAGAATTTCTGACCCCGAGCATGCATGCCTCTGGTCTGTGGTGTCTCGATCTGTGAGATTAGCCGTGCGATTTTTGCTGCAGTGTTGGAGGTTTGACAGCAGGCTGCAAAGGTGCCGTGTGAGAGAAAGTTGCGAGCTCTGCCGTACATTTCTTTTGCCCCGAACACTCTTGCTTAATTCGGGACATCTGGCGCATTGAATCAGTACAGTGATCCTTTTGGCGCTGGCGGGCACCGTGAGATCCAGTGGCCGGTTCATTTAGGGCAGACCAGCTACTGATGCTCGGAACAATTCCGAGTCTGGTTGGCAGATTCAATTCGTTGGTCTCTCGCCGGGCACCGCCGGCGAAACCGGTCTGACCGGTTATCAAAACCGGTCTGCCCGCTTTGCGCGGAAGGGCGGCAAGGAGCTACTCCGCGTGCTTGTTGTTGGCGCGGTTTCGTGTCAACAACACGCTTTTTAAGCGTTATTTTTATATTTATACAGATTATCTAAGAAGCGTTTCTCACCGCCGCTGTTCCAAACAGAGTCTAAGCCATCTGAGATGAGCATATAGCTCGCATTGTCACGCTACTTCCTCGAATCTAGGGAGCTTCTCTTTACCCATGCCTTCGCCCCGTGCTCCTCTCGATCCTCGTCGTCCTCCACCCCACTAACCAAATGCTGCCGTGGCCTCCACTCCTACCTTTTCTACTTCTAGTCTTCCCGCAACATGATCGGCGGCTCCGAACCACACACACCATCGTTATTGTGCCGGTCTGCCACTATGAAGCTTTTCCTTTGAGACCGACAGACACTCGTGAACCCCAATCTTATCCAAACCCCTAGCCTCATTGGAGATATTGCCACAGACTAACTATTGCAATAAGCACCAAGGAAACTCTGAGTATCCAGCACAACTTTTTCTGAAACTAACAGATATATGGATACATAATCGAAGTTTTTATCATGGACATCAACGGCAAATGCCAAACCGTTGATTGATTGCATCGCTCAGCGCACGGCAATAAGAGAAAGGCTAATAATTTAGCCAGCGCTGCTGGCTATATGAGTTCGCCATATCATCTTAAGACGCTAATAGCCTATTTATATAATAGTTGGTTATATATGAAGACTACATCATTAATATATGGGTTCATCTTTTCTCTCTTATTCTCTCACCACACTCATTAAGATCCATGTTGCAACTCATTCTCACCCGGCTGTAAACTTGCAGCCTGTTTTTTCTTTCTCTTCTCTTCTCTCTCATCCACCTCATATAGTCTGCTCACACCATCTTATTATACTTACTCTGTTATTGGCTACTCCCTCCGTTTCTTTTTATCTGTCGTTTATAGTTCCCGAGAAACAACTTTGACTGAATATAAAAAATATATATTAATATTTATAGTACATAATAAATATCATTAGATAGATATTTAAATCTAGTTTTTAACAAATTTTTTTGAAAATTAAAATATTACACATATTTTCTATAAATTGAATCTAAATCGTGGCACGGAAACTGACGGCGATAAATAATAAGGGACAGAGGGGGAGTACCACTTAACAGCTGGTGGGCACTCTCGGTCTTCCATCAGTCCTTCCGCTTTGACGACACGCGGCCCTCTGTGCCGGCAAGTACCCCGTAGTTTTCCTTGCGCGTGATTCCGGTGCACTCAAACCCAGCTGCGCAGCCAGGACCTTCTGTACGTAGTCAGCCACCTCGACCGGCGACCGCCCGCCGCCGCAGGTGAGCTCCCTCGGAAGCTGGTTCAGGAACGTGACCTCGTACGTCGGCCGTGGGTTCATGAAGAAGAAGTAGGGATCCATGATGTTCCTGTGACCTTGCCCCGTAGACCCATGGAACATGCTCTCCCTCGCGTCGATGGCCACGGGCACGATGCGGTCGGTGAGCTCGGCGAAGCGCGCGCCGAACCGCAGCAGGAACGGCTCGCGGCAGGTGGCGCCCTCAGGGAAGATGACGACGTCGTCGGCGAGCTCGAGCAGCCGCCGGACGCTGGCCACGTCCGCCTCGTGCTCCCGACCACCGGACGGCGCGACGGCGGCGCCTCTGACAGGCGAGACGAGCTCCGAGAACCTGGAGCTGGAGGCGCTGTACGTGAAGCAGCTCACCTTGCGACCCAGGGCGACCGCGACCGCGACTGGGTCGAGCGCGGTGCGGTGGTTGCACACGAAGAGGACCCCCGGGCGCCCCTTTCCGGCCGGCTGTGGCGGGTGGCCGCGCACCACCAGCTTGATGCCCAGGAGCTTGTAGGCGTAGGAGACGGCGGGCGCCGGGAGGAGCTGGTGGATGTGCACGCGCAGCAGCGCGAGCGCGAAGAAGCCTAGCGGCACCCACAGGAAGGTGAGCAGCGTGTTGGTCGCCGTCGGGTGGCGCGCGAGGCGGCCGTCGTGGAGGATGGCGCGGCTCCGCAGCTGCTCCCTGGGCACGGCGCGGTAGTTCTTCCGTGTTACGATGTACGCTTCCTGCATTCACGCACCAGGAGGATCAGCACAAACGGGTCGGACACGGTGCATGTGCGTGCATGCATGGCGACCAGAACGTGAACTCGTGAATCGTGATGTCCCTGAAATGAAGTTATCTCCAGAAGTCCGGCAGGACCAGTGCCAGAGCAGCAACCTAATCGTCAAGCAATGTGGTATTAACTCATTGCAGGATTTGGATGGTTCGAAAACTGCAGATCTATCCTTGGACGACACATATCTAGCTATTGCATGTTGTCATGAGTCCTGTATTCCTATCTGGTGCCAATTTTTGGCGTTGTTTAATTTGGATCTGAAAATGTAGAAATTTCTTACAAACATTTCAGAACATTAGCTATTTACCTGGATCAGACAGTACAAATTAAACAGAGACACAGCAACTAACCCAATTCAGGCTGCCCTGACTCTTGAGGATGGATTCCTATGCAGAAACATTTTTGGCGTTAATTTGGGTCTGGGCATGTATAATTTCTTACGAACATTTCAGAACAACAGCCATTCAGCTGGACCAGATCGTTCAAATAGAGTCACAGACTCACAAACCGTGGACCCAATTTAGTATGATCTTGAGGCTCACAAGTTCGACAAAAAATAGAAGGAACTAGCAAGTAACTTGGTGGATAGCTATTATTCGGTACAACACTCACCATTTTGGTGGGACAACACCGACAAAATTACCTCAGCTACCTGTTCACTGGTGTATGTCACTTATGTCCTATGTCCTGTTAGTTTGGCTTATCAGCCACGAGCCAGCAGTTCGTCAGTACTGATCAGTCACAGCACAGGAACATTCGAACATGGCATATAACGCCAAACGGCAACGCAGGAAATGCGCAGTTGGTGCGTGTCGATCTGGTCGATATCCGAGGCTGCATTTTTTGCAGATTTGGGATCCAGAGGTCGATGCATGGATGGTACAGTACTTCCACTACACTAACCGTACGATCACATAGCATAACTCCTTCTGCCGCGTGCATTTTTAGTACTAGTAAACTGTACGGAGTACTGCAGAATGCATGCAATCAGAAGTTCCGAACATCGGCTAGCCCTGTTTAGATACTAAATTCTGCCCCTAAAGTTCACTATGTAAAAAGAAAATTCACATCACATCAAAATGTCGGCATATGCATGGAGTATTAAATGTAGATAAAATCAAAAACTAATTGCACAGTTTTGTTGTACTCTGTGAGACGAACATTTTGAGCCTAATTAATCAATTTTTGGACAATTTTTCACACATACACGAAATGCTAGAGTGACGCACGCACCCAAAAAAGCTAAAGTTTGGCTCTAAATTTGAGAAGGCATAAAGCTGAAGAAGCCATACTATATATACCTTGCAGATGTCCATGAAGTCAAAGTCGCTCTCCCGGTCCCCCATGCCGACGTCCGGCAGCGCGTCGCCGAACTCCCTCACCACCGCCCGCCTCTTGTGCTCGCCGACGAGCACCCCGGGCTCGGCGACGAACCCCGTGGCCCTCCCGTCTTCGCCCACCTCCAGCTCCGTCCCGATGACCTTGTCCGCGCCAAGGAACGCCTTGGCGAACGGCTCCACCATCACCCTGGGGCTCGCCGTGACGACGTACCTCCTCCCGAACGAGCGGAACACGCGCCACCCCTCCGGGTGGACGTCGCCGGCGTAGAACCTCGGCAGCACGGACCGCGCCACCGCCTCGATGTCCGCCGCCCGGAGCCCCGCCACGGCGACGTAGAGGAGCGCGCGCACGGCTAGGGGCTCCGACACGGCGACGTAGGTGAGGTACACGAGCGGCACGGTCAGGAGGAGCGCCGCGGCGCGGAGGACGCCGCCGGCCTCGAGCGCGATGAGGAGGTAGTACGGGAACGCGCTGCGGGACAGGAGCAGCGTGCCGTCGAAGTCGGCGGCGACGGTCTGGCGCGACCGGCCCTCGCTGGTGCACTGCTCGACCGGCCTGAACCTTCGGGCCACCATGCTTGTTGCCTTGCGTGAGCGGAGATGGAGAGTGGTGTAGCCTCGGAGTGACCGGGATGAGGTGTATATGTGGGAAGAGGGTTTGTGTGTTACTGTGCTTCGATGATTCGGTCAGCTACAGTGAATGCTGCAGGCATTAGCATCTCTCGGTATCTCTGGACTTTTGGATCATGTCTTCACCACCGAAAGGTGAGCCTTTCGAAAGAATTTCTGACCCCGAGCATGCATGCCTCTGGTCTGTGGTGTCTCGATCTGTGAGATTAGCCGTGCGATTTTTGCTGCAGTGTTGGAGGTTTGACAGCAGGCTGCAAAGGTGCCGTGTGAGAGAAAGTTGCGAGCTCTGCCGTACATTTCTTTTGCCCCGAACACTCTTGCTTAATTCGGGACATCTGGCGCATTGAATCAGTACAGTGATCCTTTTGGCGCTGGCGGGCACCGTGAGATCCAGTGGCCGGTTCATTTAGGGCAGACCAGCTACTGATGCTCGGAACAATTCCGAGTCTGGTTGGCAGATTCAATTCTGAAATGAATATGGTCCCGGGGCCTTAATCATAGCCCGTGCAATGGTGTCTTTTTTTTAGATAAAGGAAATAAGTTCCGGTTTCACCTTCTTTTTTGAAAAAAGAGGGATCAATCCATTATTACAGTACATATGAACCGCATGTCTTGATCAAAGTAGTAAAAAGTTTAAATGCCAATCCGAAAACTAAAGGACCATCCATTGTCTGCGAAGAAACGTAGTGCCTCCGTCTTCAAGCGTCGACACGCCTTGGTGTCTTGGGAGACGGATCCGTGGTAATCGCCTTTGCTCTAGTAATCTGCAAAACACCTAATCGGTCTCATCGTGCAATGGTGTCCTGGGAGATGGATCCGTGGCAATCTCTGGTCTGTAAGTTGAGGATTCCCTGTAGAATGTAGATATCCGAAAACTTGCTCGGTCCCCAGCAGGCCGGGTGCCATCTCAACATGGCGATGTCGTTCAATTGCATCAGTCTTAGTTCAACAAAGTTCAGACCCAAAGCCGATGGCGCTCATTATAGAAGAAAACAAGTGTATTTACAGAGTGTTACTAGCTCACTGGCCCAAGCTAGCTACTGAGCTTTACTTGAACAGAAGGCTGAAAGAGAAAAAGGAACTAAAACTCTGTAATCTGGAATCAACTGGAGTGCACGGAAGAAGGGGGCGGGCGGGCGACGGGACGCGCAGGCGGGGAGCCCCGAGCTATAGATGGCCAAATGGGCCGAGTTAAATGGACGGCCCGAGGCCCGACACTAAACGGCCCAACCCTAGCACGGCCCAGCCCATAACGTATAGTGCCTGGGCCGGTACGACACTATACATCGTGTAGTGCTGGGCCACCATTCTCGGCCCGTAGTGCCGGCCCAGGCACGGCACGAAAAATGGGCTGGCACGATGGCGATCCGACCAAACATCCCTACCAGCCCATAAAAACTATATAAATAGGCAAACCCTAAGCCACTCACCGTATGTTGTTGCATTTCACGTGTTGAATTTGATATGGATGTATATTTTTGTGTGGATTCAAGAACTATTGTGAGTTGTGTGATGAATTTTTCTTGATTCTCTATAACTTTTGTTCTTGATTTGGTTACTCTCTTTTAATTACAGTGCCTGGGCCGGCACTAGCATGATCGTACCATATATCAAAAAGGCTTAGTGCCGTGCTTGGGCCGACGGTTCGGCACGAAGTGCCGGCACGACACGGCACGAAAGTGCTATAGTGCCGGGCCGGATAGTGCTAGTGCCGTGTTAGTGCCGGGCCACCCATCTGGCCATCTATACCGAGAGCCGGAGATGGAGCGAGACTGCGAGAGGATGCGGCGGACTGGCGGACCATGCAACTGGCGTTCGAGACTAGCGTAGCGCGTGCGCGGCACAGCCGGGACCCGGGGGCTCATCACGGCCTCTCACGGGATTGGGTTCGCCTCGTGCGGCACGTTGGGCTAGTAGGGTGCTTCGTGGGCTAGGTTAGGGCCCTTCTGGGGATCGTGCTTTCAGAGCCCAAATATTTCCTGCTGCTCCCGAGAATATCGAATTTCTTGCGTACTTCTGGTCTCCGTTTATTGGCTCATTTAAACCGACTTCGTTTTTTGTTGAGAAGATGGCCTTGCTTACAAATGTGTGTATCAAGTATCAACTAGGCTCGCCCCGAATCAATGGTTTTGTAGGCCTGTTTAGTCGTTTTTTTATTCCCAAAAAAGGCAATCGAGTGTTTTGGAGCCCATCAAACAACCTCTCAGGCCTTGTGAGCTACTATATGTTGCTATGCTATATGATGTATTGATGTGTATGTCAATAGAAGGTAACCAGATGGGCTGGGTGGAGCGACGACGCAACCTTTGGTACAAATCTTCAAGCTAATTACGCTCATTATCGGCCATTCCTCGTCACTTTGGCTGATGGTCCCGCGCACCTCACCGCCCTGTCCATGAATTGAAAGAGGTTCGCTCAAATCCTTGTCGGACCTAGATGAATCCTAATCCCGGATCTTAACCCAAGCTGGATCCTAACATCACTTTTTTTTTTGAAAATTGTCCCTGTACAAGATTGACACGCGACTTGGCACGAAAAAAAGAGCATATCATGTAGGCACGACCCATGTTCACAATACTGGGGAGGGTACACCGTATGCTGAGATCATACACACACTATCCAGCTAGAGAACGTTCCCTACGAAGACACAAGATAGGGCAGAAGGTCGTACGTGGCCGGCTTGATCTTTCTGCACGTCGTACAACATCCGAGACTCTAGCTCAGAAGCGTTGGTTTTTCATCTGTCTGAATAGGGAGACTTGCCTCTCCCCGTGCCACACAAGCAAGATTGGCAAGGTAACGACGCTGACACGGCATATCATCAGGAACAGCTGAGGTGGAAGAAAAAGCAGTCGCTAGCTGTATATCTCTTTCCCTCAGTTTTCTCTTTGTGGACATAACACAAATAATTCCGGATAATGTGAGACACTGCGTCAACATGTACGAGTACGCTACAAGTCGCACACGCACCCTTCAGCCCCTTCCCTGACAACGATACGCCGCGGAAAAGCGATCGGCGTCGACTCAATCAACTGAAAAGCGAAAAGCATCATCAGGTTCGATCGTCTGAAAGCCATCATCAGGCCTGAACTGTAAGCAGATCAAGGTCCCGGGGTTTAGTTAGGGTTTAGGCCCAGTATTTCTTTGCGTTAAAATCCAACTAATCTGCATCTCAAAACCGATCGAATCCGTCGTATAGGCACACATTGACGCTGGAGAAGGTTGGTGTTGGATCGCGGGTATCTACGTATTAGCGAGGCCCGTAGTCTTAGCTAGACATCGCAGGCCTCTGCATCAGTTCGTCAATCACGGAAGGTTCTGATCGATGCAGTTATCATCATCGCCGCTGACCAAAAGAACCACACGAGACACGGCGACGGCGACGGGCGCGACGGCGAGGCCGGGCGGCAGCTTTTCGCGCAAGGCGCGCGCCACCTCAGCGGCAAACCCATCCATCCCTCTGCCGCGCGAGGGCGACGCGACGCGCCGGCGAGCCGGAGGGGCTGAGGATAGCTGGGAGATGCTACGGGTATGGTGATTATTCGCCCGCGCGTGCATGTGCTCCGTGCGAACAAGGCCAAGGCGAGCCGCGTGCGAGTGGTTTAACCGGTGGGTGGGAGTGAGGATAAGGCGCGCAGGGTGGGGGTAGGGTGTTGCGGGGCGGCCGGGCGAGAGAAGGGGAATAATCGATGCCGGACACGTCGAGAGGGACGGTGCGTGCAGCCGGGGAAGCTGTTGCCGAGAGGTTGGCTCGTCCGGCCGCCCGGGGGAGGAGATAAGGACGGGTGTTGCCGGATCGTTGGCGCCGTGCCGGACGCGGCCCGGGACGTCTGGGTTCTGGTCCCGGCCTGGAGCGTTGGGGTCCAAGTCGCATGAACGCGCCCTGCGGCAGTAGCAGGAGACGTGTGTTTCTCTAGTGATGATCAACCAAGAGCTCTGAATTTTGCTGCTGGTGTTGCTGTCGAGCATAGAGCACACGGTTAGCGCTTCGCTGCTAGAAACTCGCATGCAAAGAGACAGAAATTTCGTTTTAGGCCCTCGCGTTGCGAAGAGACTGCGCACCGGCTCTCCTGTATTTTTTGTGTGCCTGGTAAGGTCGGAACTTTGCTTTGGTGAGACCGCGACCGTGACCGTAGACTGATGAGGGGAGAAAATATCTCCGAAGGCTGGCGGCTCTGTGGGGGGCGCTGTTGGGTCCGGCCTTCACGTACGTGCAGCGCGTGCAGCTCTATGCAGTGCAATTATGCAGTCGCCAGGAGCCCAGAACAAAGAACATGGTGGGACTCCCCTTCCCTAACCTCCTTTCTCTTCATTTCTTCCCCTTCCCTAACCTCCTTTCTCTTCATTTCTTCTTCTCCTCCCCTGCACCCTGTTCCAATGGAGGTTCCAGCCATGGGGGGCAGCCCCCCTCCTGGATCCGCCACTGCCAGCACGTCGTTGCAAAGTTTGTTTTCTTTACTGCAGTACTGGCTCCGTCTGGTTGCTGAGGCGAGGGGCGTGATAGATATCGGACGCAGGCAGGTGAGGTTGCAGAATTCCCACGAGCGATTCGGTTGGTGAGTGGAGTGTGAAGTAGCACGAAGATCGTTGATGCAAACGGGAACAAATACTCCGTACAGGCTGTACTACGAACGATCCCAGCCTGAGGAAAACAAACAACAGTTCGATCCAGCCAGCTAGAGAGGGAGGATCAACTCAACTCCGATTTTACTCCTCCCGGCAAACGGGCTCCAGCTTGCACAAGCTGCGGCTCCAGCTACTACTCCGTACTCCTACGGTCCTACCGCCCCCCGCCCCAATGCCCGCACGCGGACGAGACGGCCGACCCATCCGCTGCGCGCCACACAGCTAGCAGCAGTTCACCTTCACCCCCACCCCAGCCCGCACCGCACGCGATTTCCGCATGTGCCGCGCGTGGACGGGGCGGGGGGAAGCGTCCGGGTCCCGTCCGGCGCGCTCGGCACCCATCTGATCGCCAACCCTCCGGCCAGCGCCGTCCGATGGCCCCCGCCGGAAAGCGCCGGAGCCACACGACGCGGGCCTCCCTTGTCCGGGCCGACCCGTACAAAACCCCAGGTTGGAGTCTGGTGCCGCGTCATGCCCCCCATCCTTTTGCCCGCGCGCAGCCGTCCGCTCCGCCCTTTTTCCCCCGCCCGCGATATTTTTACATCGCCCTTGCCGTCGACGCTAGCGGGAAGGCGTCGCGTCGCGTCAGTGTCACCAAGCTTTGGGCGGGCGGGGCCCGGAGCGCCGTCGCGCTCGGGTCGGGGCGCGATGCACGAGCTGGTCGCTGGTCGCACCGCCGTTTAGCAGCTAATCACGCACGTCGCACGGTTAGTTTAGTGGTGATTTCGCTAACCTCGGACTCTTTTATCCTTTTCTTTTCTTTTTTTTATATTTCGATGAGTCGGCGCTACACTTTGCGCTTCATGCCTCCACTTGCTTGGATCTAGGAAAAAAATTGAAAACGACATGATCACGAGTTAGCTGCTAATGATTTTTTATTTTATTTTTCCGAAACCAATATAAACACGGACACTTAATAATATGCTCACGGACAGATGCCTGAAAATTTTCATTGATGAAGTCCCACACTGAGACGTTTATATAGATTCAAAGGTTCGAATTTGAGTGGACATGTGCTGCCAAAAAAAGCCTAACAACTATCATGTGAGACCTATATTTATAGGTGTGAGTGTGCGTGCGTGTTGTGAGCGTTTGCGTTGTGCCGTGTAATTCTAAAAAAACTATCATGCGAGACCTAGTGTCACTTATTTGGTCTAAATGTTTTATTTTTTTATTTGTTTGCAGTATCAGATCTTTTCATACCTTAATAACCGGGGTCTTAGTTTAGAAGTGTGTGTTTACATTGTTTTTCTTAACATGCATGATATGCGATTCTATTGTTTTGAATTATATTCAGAGTTTTGAAGGACTCGTATTATATACAATTTTGCTCTTAGATCCTTTGCCAAAACAAAAGTGGGCCTCTGAAACGTGTATGTGATGAAATGTTCCATAATACTCTCTGTCTTAAAATAGGCGCCTTTTTTCTGCTTATGCATTTAGACAACTTATTTGCTTAAGTGCATAGCTAGAAACATTTATTTTGAGATGGAAGATAAAAAAATTGCAGAAATACTAACACAAAGTATATAGCATAATGAAGAATGCATTTGGAAGATCTCTTCTGATTTTCTGAATTTCTGTTACTTTCGGTTATCTATATTATAGTATGCTTTCTTGCCTTGGTTAGCGCTTTGGTGGGATTCTCTTTTCACTCTCTCTTAGACCATTTTTCTTACTTCATGTACATGTTTTCCCCATATTCCGATGAATGTTGAAGCTAGAAAGATCAACAAACAAAAACATGTACTCTTACCTGTTATGCTTATACAATTTTTATACTTCATGGAGTATGTTGTACCACTAACATTTTTAAAAATCAATAATAATCCTAATTTTTGGGATGACGCCTGCGATCTTTTATCCACTTTGCACGCAGTGACTGTCACCGCACAAGTAGGACGGTTCACGAGCCGCGTGGGGAGGCTGACCGCAGACCAGGACGCCCCTCCGGATCCTTAATTAAAGCGCCCCAACGCTTTCCCTTCTTTTCCTCGCGTTTGGCCGGCCGCCTCCTGCTCCTGCGGTTGTGCGCTGCTATTTCCCCACCTCCCCCGTGCGGTGGTGGCCCAACCAGAGGTCAGCCGGGGCCGCTCGCTCGAGGCCTCGTCCGTCCGACACCGCAGGTCATGGGTTTCCAGGTCGCCGCCGTGGCACCGTCGCCGTGCGCGCGCTCCTCCTCCTCGCCCTCGACCTCCTCGCGACCGCTGCCCGCTTTCGTCGGCGGCGGCGGCGGCGGATGCGCGGGGCTCGTGAGATCCCGGTCGCCGATTAATTGGGGAGCCAGTGCAATGGCGCGGCGGGCGCGCCCGGCGCGGACGACCGCGAGGTGCGCGCTGAGCGCGAGCTTGGATGGGATGTGGGGCGGGGACGCGGAGTTCCTGAGGAGGATCGAGGAGCTCGCGGCGGCGGCGGGGGTGCAGCCGCCGGGCGCGGCGGGGTGCGGGTGGCCCGCCAGCGTGGAGCGGAGCGCGAGCAGCGTCGGGCTGCCTCTGTCGCTGCGGATGCTGAAGCGGAAAAAGCAGCAGGCGCAGCAGCAGCGGCAGGTGGTGGCGCGGCAGTCGCGGTGGGACGAGGGTCTCTTGGGCTCCACCGGGGAGTCGGTGAGCCGCGCCTTCTCCTCGATGGTGCTCATCGTGCGTGAGCTTCAGAGCTTCGCGCTGCAGCAGATGCGCGACGCGTTGCTCTGCGACGACCTGCAGGGCGTCCTGGCGCGCGTCCAGGGCGAGATGCACGCCTCCTTCGTCTGGCTCTTCCAGCACATCTTCGCCGGCACGCCGGCGCTCATGCTCTCCCTCATGCTCCTCCTCGCCAACTTCACCGTCCACTCGATGGGACACAGCGTCGCCGCCGCGGCCGCCACCATCCCGCCCAGTCCGCCCGCAGTCGCGGCTGCGGCGGCAGTCGTCGACACCCAGCGCGCCGACCCGTCCCGTTCGCGGTTCGACGCGGCATCGGTGAAGACGTTCTCCGTCGACAGGACGGCCTCGGTCGGCGGGAACAGCGGCGGTGGCGGCAAGGCGCCGCCCGTCGCGGGCGCCACCGGCGACGGCCGGTCGGACGAATCGATCTATCGGCTAAGCCGCGTGGCGCCGCAGCAGCCGTCGGCGCCCGCTGGGGCGGGCCTCGGGGAGGCCGCGCCCGACGCTGCGGACGCGGACGAGCGGGCCATTTGGGAAGTGATGCTCGCTGAGGCTTCCAGGATGCAGGCCAGCGCGCGCGCCGAGGAGCTGAGGGATCCGGACGTGCTGGGGAGCCTCGTGGCGCCGGTGGAGGCGGAGCTGGAGACGGAGGACCACGCCGAGCACGTACGGACGCAGCAAGGGTACGAGCAGGCCGTCGCCGATGAGCCGAACAACTCGCTCATCCTCGCCAACTTCGCGCAGTTCCTCTACCTCGTCCAGAACGACCATGACCGGTAGGTCCCCGCGGCTACGCCTACCAACTGTTCGACGAATTGACATCACAACCGCGGTTACTGATCAGTAGCTCTCGTTTCATCGCAGGGCGGAGCACTACTTCGAGAGGGCGGTGCGCGCGGAGCCGGCGGACGCGGAGGCGCTGAGCCGGTACGCGACGTTCCTGTGGAAGGCGCGGAATGACCTCGCCGGCGCGGAGGACACCTACCAGGAGGCCATCGCTGCCGACCCAGGGAACGCGCACCACGCCGCCGCCTACGCGCACTTCCTCTGGAACACCGGAGGTGAGGACACATGCTACCCACTCGATTGACGCGCGAACACCGGCACTGCAATGGCCGCGGATTGACACGAACCGGCCAAGGCCAAAGAACTACTACTACAAAAAATGAAAAATTAGAATTCAAGAAGTCAAGTTCTTGCAGCATGCGCGGGGGCGGCCACGCGGCGAGACGCCTAGACCACGACATCACACACCCATGGCCGGGGCGGTGGAGTGGAGCTGACACATGAAATCGTCCCTTTACGTAGTGTGATTAGATGTGTGCGTCGCGTGCGTGCGTGCCATGGGCAGTGGATTGAGTTGTGATCCAGGAGGACATGGTGGTGTTGGTGCTTTTGGCCGGAAACGACGAGGACGGGCGTCTCGGATCCGGGCAATTGGAGCTTTTCGCCGGAAACGACGAGGACGGGCGTCTCGGATCCCGACGAGCAGCAGTATTGGTGGTAGACGCAGTGGCGTGGAGCGCGACGAGGTGGCGTGGAGCGCGACGAGGTGGCGTTGAGCATGGATGGATGTTCTGTTTGAGTAGTGTATAGCAACTCGCATCTTGTAATTATGTAGTTGTGAAAAAGAATAAGTAAGTGAATAAGAAGATCTTGGTAACCCCAGTGCAATCAACTTCGGATCTCGAGTGCTTCTACCACCAATACTCCTTGGGACTGCAATCATCGGCCATTTCGAGCTCGCTCTTCGTTTGGGAGATCGGGAGCCAAGTGGAACGGGAGAATGTCTTCTGCTCTGCGGATCTCGATCAACTGACCTGCTGCACATTCAGTAGAATGATTGCAGGAACTGAGGCATGGAAGCCTCTGATGTAGAGATCGAGATCTCTACCGAAACGGCGACGACCTGTAACTTGACTTGAGCACGACGGTTTCACCCAAGCAAAGGCACGATCCTACCGTACATATGCACATGCTCTTCAATGGCACCGAGTCACAGGCAGAGTCGGGCCTTGTTTAGTTTCCAAAATTGGGAGGCAAACTTTGGTCTTTTAAGGTGCGTGCGCCACTGTAGCATTTCGTTTGTATGTATGAAAAATTATCTAAAAATTGATTAATTAGGCTCAAAATGTTCGTCTCGCAGAGTACAACAAAACTGTACAATTAATTTTTAATTTCATCTACATTTAGTACTTTATACATGCTATGACATTTTAATGTGACGTGAATCTTCTTTTTACATAGTGAACTTTGGGGGTGAAATTTAGGATCCAAACATGCCTCAGTGACCACGAAGCAGAGTAGGACCATTAGACTCGTAGCAAAAGCAAGCCCCCCAGAGGCATGCTGGTGTGCACTGCACATTCCAGCTGCGGCGTAAGCCGAAGCACACCTCCCAGTTTCCCACTTCCTCCCGTGCAAGTTGTGATCCGTCCATTCCATGTGCCCGACCCAGTCTATGGTACTGGAAACGGGCACCTCGTTTAGCTGGTGTGGTACACTGGAAAGCCCGAACTAGCTGCAGATCCCACCAGGCCTAGGCCCTTCGGGTCTTTGCCGAGCAGCAGTGCTCTCGAAAAGATATTTACCAGATTTTCACGGGCACTGCGTGCCCCAGTCGGCCTCACTGGCCGGGCGGAGAAGTCCAGCGCCCCGGCCCAGTTTGACACGTAACCTATCCGTCGCCCTCGTGCATCGACTCGCTGCCCACTGGCCGATATTCCACCTCATGGCTCCGGATCACGGAAAAGAGTACAAACCGGGGCGTGTGCGACCGCGGCCTTCCTCGCGACAACACTGTACGTTACAGTGCATTATTTAGCGATAGGTTTATCCTGACAGGCGCCATGGTCGGGCTAATCATCGCCTCGCTAATGCACCAAGAGGGCGCGTCCAAAAGCCGGCATGGAGCGCGCGCGCGCCCGCGACCGGCGGTGTACGCGACGCCGTGGTTTGCTCGGGGGAAAAAAATGCGTGTTCTGGATGGCTCTCGGGGATCCTGGCCGGCGGTACACATGTACGTGACGCGACTTGGAGAGGGGGGCCATGCACGGGCGGCGGGTCGGCGCGGCACACCCCTGCCGCGCGCACATGCCTTGCGGGATTTGCTGCTGGACCGAGTGGCAAGTGCGCTCTGTATGGTTGTGCTTGAACTCATCGACGGGTTCGATGTCGCCGATCGTGTCAGGATCAAGCCCTGATGTGAGCCTGTCTGTGTGGTTGATCCGGTGTGCTCCCTTGAACGGACCAGCAGGGTGCATGATTCGAAGTCGTGTCCAGGAGGAAAACGCCATGAGACTAGTTTGATTACTGTCTCTCTCTCTTTTTAATGGAAGCTAGTTCGAAGCATAGGGAAGATCCGAAGATGACACAGAGCATGCCGTAAGTCTCTGCTCCATGACCACAAGTAAAGGGTGCAATGTGAATACAACGAGCCTTCCTAGCTGGACATCGTTGAGTGTTGAACCATAGTAACCTAGCATCTGCCGTGGCCCTGCATCTGTCCACGGCTTATTGATTTGCTGTAAGTATATGCCAGCGTTCAATGAATCCACCACACACCACACTACGAGGCTCGGGCCCAGAACAACCTCGGTCCACAACACTGAAAGTTTCTTACGGCAATCATATATATTTTTTGAAAGTTTTTTTTTTCTAACATAACTTTCAGTATTCAGGATTCGTACACGCAGCCTCATCCGTCGGATGCTGCCCTATCTTTGTTAACCCTAATAGTCATTCGCAAGTGTCGTCGCTGCCGTCGTCACCCGCTCATCGCCGTTGCCATCGTCGCCTATGCCCCACGCATGTGGCCACGGCCCACGAGCACCGCCATAGCCTGTGAGCGTCACCCTGCCGTTGTGTGTTGTCTGTGCTGATCCGTACTTTGATGCTGCTGCCTTCGCTGATTTGCGCGCGACCTTGGGACCCGTTCTCCTTTATATATCCTAGCTAGGGACAAAGTTACATGACAAGTCTTCTACTTAGTTACAATGTAGAAGTCCGATTCTTCCATCCACGCATCATGACCAAGACCTAGGACCCTCGCGCGCCCCAGGACCCTCGCGTCGCCCCAGGCGACTCGAGGGGACGCGCCCGCCGCCGCCGGAGGGTCTCTCCGATCTGCGCCGGCCGCCGCCGTCGGCTCGTGGCGGCGGCGGCCCCCTCCTTCCCCTCTCCCTTCTATCCATTCGGTTGCTCCTCCATCTGCAGCACCACCACCAACCCTAGATCTGATTTTTCCCTGGTCGTTTATCGCCAGCGCCGGCGTCGTGCGGACGTTCCTCGCCGGTCGCCTTGGTCCTCTTCGCCCGTCGCCCTCCACCACCACCGTTGAATTTTCTGCGTAGTTGGGGCCGCTGGCCATCTGCCGGCCGTCCCCGGATCCGCGGCGTCGCTGTGCAGCCACCCTCGGGGGCTTCTTGGCTGGCCGCGGTGAGTGGGAGATCCCCTCCGTTCACCGGATTTTGTGCAACGAAAGTGTTGCGCTCGTCGCGCAGGGGTGTTTCTTCACCTCGCACGGATTGACGGGCGACGATAGCAGCGGCTGCTTCTCTGCATACTTTTCTGGGTGTAAAGCCTTGGTCTTCGGGTCAGGCGACAGCGGCGCAATCGGCGTCGCTTCCCTCCTTGGAGGCGTCGTTGTGGAATTTGATGCTCTGTTAAGCTGCGACGACTGTAAGCACTATGGCGAGGAAAGGGATGGCGAGTCCACTGGGACCATTCTTGGTCAAGGTTACACAGCGATTAGCATACTGGACACGGTGGTGTTCGTTCAGCAAGACACCGGGCTTGATCTTATTCATCTTTGATCCAGTTCTACACCGGTTGATTGTGCCTACGATATTTAAAGCTGGTTAATTGGAGCCGGATGAAGACGACGGCCTTGTTAGTGGCAGTTCTGAGTCGATTCAGGGTTAGGTGCATGAAACACCATCGTTGACTATGTGCTTTTGGTCATAGAAGATGTGTCAGGACGTATGGTTTGGACAGGTCTTTTTGGTGTTGGTAGTTTGGAGCTAATGATGGTGATAGCTATTTTTTTCTGCTTCTTTTTTCTAGGCCTGTGTGCTATTAGGAATGGAGCTTTTTCTTTTGTGTAATAATGATAGTTGTATGTATCTTTTCGATGCAGAGGCTGGAATATCAATATATTTCCTTTTCTAAAAATAATGTAGAAGTCCTAATTTAGTGACAAGTGTTTCCACGCCAATTCCATCGGGGGGGGGGGGGGGGGGGGTCTATACACCATATGATGGTTTATGCTGCTACTAGCCGGGGAGGTTAGCTTTTTTCAAAAAAAGAGAAAACAAATCAAGGTTAGTTTGTTTCGGCAGTGTCTATCAATTACAGATATAATTGGGAACAATACTAAACTTTTTAATCCATGTCTTTCTCAGCAACAACGCTAGAAATGCTTGGTGGTAATTTTTATGATCATGGATAAACCCGTGAGTATTCAAGTGTATCATTAAGATCATTAGAACCGATGCTATGGAATAGATTGAGTAGCCTAAACATGCTTCGTATATGATAGACATATAAACTATGTCATAGGCATATGTGTAACCAGATAGCATAAGAACTAAGCACAACAATATATAAAGAAGATAATTGCATTAATGTACTCAAAGTCTTACAAAGAGAAAAAGATACAAGAATCAAAGAGTAGAGCTATACTTAGCCTAAACTCCACTAACTAGAGTAATACAAGAGCCCCCCGCGCCGCCGCAAGGCAGCACCGGCCGAGCGGCGTTGGCCGCCGCCGCCGCCATGGCGCGTGGCGGCGGGAGCCCCCGCCCCTGCCCCCCTTTTCTCTTCTCTCCTCCACCCACGCATCAACCCTACATGGTCACACATCGCCGCCGTCGTCGGTAGCCTCCCTCCGTGCGCGGCTGGTCGTCCCCGCAGCAGAGCCGCCGCCTCAACCTCAGATTCAGCGCCCCCGCCCCTGCGCGGTCCCAGATCCAGTGCCCTCGCGCCGGCGCCGCCGCCCCATCCCCGGATCCAGCGCCCCCGCCCCAACATCGCCCCGGATCCGGCGCCCTCGCGCCAGTCCTACCCAGATCCGTCGCCCCGTGGTGGATGCCGGATCCAACGCTGCCGCCACCGGACCGGGGGCCGTCGGGTGCCCCCGATGGACGTGCGTCGTCAGTGGGCTCCACGTCATTGGTCATCCTCGAGCTCGGTTCTTCTGGGTGTTCGCGCGCTGTTGGCCACCCGTGTGCTGCTGCGGATCTCCCGGGTCTGGGCGGCCGCTCGCGTGCCGCTGCGGTTACCCCGGGGTCTGGACGGTCGTTGACCGCCCGCGCACCGCCGCCCTGGTCCGCGGTACTCGTCCCATGGCCGCACCACCCCACGGGTGTTGCGTCATGTTCTGCTGGGGCGGCGGCCTGTTGGTGGTGTCCTTCATGGATGGAAAGGGGTGATGGCAAAAGCCCAATGATGGCGACGCTTTTGGGCGCCGTTTACCTTGTTGTAGGCATCATGCTCGCCCTCCACTCCGGGGAACTTCCGAGGGAAAGCCCTGATCATGATTGGTCGGACAATGACAACGTCTTTGGCGTGGCTTCCTCCCTTGAGGCGTTGTCTTGGAAGTTCTACTGACGTCGCCCCTGGCGGACCTTGCCAAGCCTTCCGCCCGACGGAGGTTGCCGGTCGTCCTCATGGTGGTTCTGCTCCTGCGCCTGTCTTCGCTTCTATCGTCCACATCGTCTAGGTTGCTTAGGTCGTCGTCATTGTCGTCTGGCGGATGCTTTGCCGCCCCCTACTGTTGCTTTGGCGGATGCTTTGCTGCTGTGGTCGTATTGGTTGGGTGGATGCTTTGCCACTCTTGCTGTGCTTGGTCGTTGGTTCGGGCGGATGCTTTGCCGTAATGTGCTTGGTCATTGGTTCGGGCGGATGCTTTGCCGCTGTGTTCATGCTGCTGGGTGGATGCTTTGCCACCTTGAGTCCTTTAGCGCTCGCGACGAGGTTACTTTTTTTGCAGGTTCAGGAGAGCGGTCGTGTTTAGGTTTTTGGGTTGGTGTGTGTTGGGGCCGTTGTCGCTCTCTGCTAGTTGGTCTACTGGCCATTTGTTTGTTGGCCTTTCTTCAGTTTTTTTCTATTGTTAGTCCTTTGTGCGCTTCTGTAGGTCAACTCCTGTTTGGCCTGGAATAAGTACTGTTTGTAAACTGCTTTCTTCTTAGTGAAATACGTGCTAAGGCACGTTCGCGAAAAAAGAGTAATACAAGAGAATGATTTCTTCTTGGTGTGTGTCAGACGTGAGGCTACGTCTCTCTATTTACATGTGAATTGGGATGGTTCCACATAGAAATCTCTGGGGAATATTCCATAATTGATGTGGCGGAGGCGATAACTGTCAACACATGGTAGCTGGAGGATAAAGGGGCGAGTGGAAGCCCCTGGTGGCGCCACTCTCCACCGCCTTTGGCAGGAGGTTGCCATGTGGGTCCTCAAGGCGGTGCTCGGTGGTTCGCACAGAGTTGAGGTGGTTTGGATCAATTTGTGGTCCCTTCAATCCATGTGCTTTCCTCAGGTTGGTTGTAGTTGTGTTTCTTCACCTTAGAGTGTGTTTTCTCCTTCCATTTATTGATAATCTCATGCATACAAATAATCTTCAAGGATGTGTAACTACATTATTATAATCAAAGTTGAGTGTAAGAAATACTCCTCCTTTATTTTTTATAGAATATTGATGGTCGTATTTGCTATTTAATGACCGTCAACATGGGGGAGAGTGCCTAGGTGTGGTGCTTTGTCAAGGTTGATAACAACTGCGAAACAAGTGGGTGTTGCATAGAGCGGGGCCATGGCATGAACACCAGACGTGACAACGACTAGGGAGTGTGTTGGGGAAAGGGCATCCTGAGGGAGGGTGGCAGCCGAATGGGTTGTGGGCGGTTAGTTGACATTGGTGGTGGTCGAATGGAGGCATGCTCCTGCACATTTATTGTGGCGGTGCCATGGACGGTCGGTGTTGTTGTTCCACGATGCTTGTCCATGTGAATGCAGGGATGATGGGAGTGGAATTTTGTTGACATCAAAGGTCCATTTATGGAGGATAAGGAGTGGAAGGGATGAGGGTATTGTTAAGGCGGCTGGGGATTGGCCTGCGACAACATGGCTTGCCATCGAGTGGCGACACTGAGGGGTAGTATGTGCAGGGGAGCGCAACAAGCTGGGGAAGGGTGTTCCGATTGTTGGGCTGGGCCATGGAGTTGGGAGGGAAGCAAAGAGAGTTGGTTGGGTGGACTGATTCATTGAACCAAATGGAGGGAAAAGTGGATGCCCTAGGTTTGCTGGCAAGCTGGAAACGGTTTGGACCGGGCCAAGAAGGTGGATAGGTTACTTTTAGAAAGGTTTTGAATATTTCCTAGGAATGAAATTAAATGAATAGTATTAAGGTTTATTAGAAAAAAATAAAAATGCACCAACATTTTAGTAGTTTTTGAATGCCGTAAAACGTGGGATGTTACACCCATGGTACAATTGGTATGATGGGGATAAATCATGGGCATATCCTAGGGTTTTGTTTTCTTTCCTTTCTTTAGCTAGAGTTTTCCTTCCTTTCCTCACATAGTTTCTTCTATATTGCGTAAGCTGAGGCATCCCACGAATCTTGCTGATCATCGACTTAGCTGGAAGTCTGTGGGGCCAGGATCCCTAGGGCCACTCATCTAAGGAATTAAACTACTCGATATGGAGAGTTCTGATCCGACTGCTTTGGACTAGCCAGATAAGGTATAGGACGATGTAGTCAAATAGTAAAACTACTCATATTCGAATATGATACATGATAGATTACCTTATTGTAACCATCCAGGTCGAATACGAGTAGTCTGTGTATCTGATTTGTAACTCTGCTCCCCGGGTATATAAGGAGGAGCAAGGACCCCCTCAAAACAACTCAACTCACGTGCAATACAATCAAGCACACATGACATAGGGTATTACACTACTCGCGCCCTGAACCTGTCTAAATCTTTGTGTTGTTCGTGCACTGTCGTTTCTAGAACTCGGCGAGACCCACTAATCTACTCTCTGGGGTACCCCCAGATAGACGTGCTCAATATAAATCATCGACACTTGGCGCCCACCGTGGGGCCACTCGCCGAAAGCTCACCATCAGGGACGATGGGATTCACCGCCTTCAAGATCGTTGACGTCGAGGAAGGATCCACCTTCATTTTCGGCGCATGGACCTTCATCGCCGAAAGCAGCGGTAGGTTCGTGAGCTACCTTGCGAATAACCCCGGCCCCTACTCGATGACTACTCCCAGTTCGACCTCGGCCCCAATTCCGAGTTTGATCCTAACTCCAAGCTCTCGGGATCCCCCAAGTCGAGTCCGGGTACAGCCCGACTCCGAATATGGAGAAGGCAGGGAACTCCGAGTTGGCCACGCCATCGGACAACCCCCCAGATCGACTCCCGCTCGAACTCTCCAACGAACCGCATCCATATAAACAGATGCGTACCGCAAAAGGAGGAGCAAGGACGACTTAGGAGCCTCACTCGAAGGCAGATCATCCCGACAACCTCGAGCTGACATCAACGCCATCGAGGGACAACGACGATGACTTCACCATCCTGCTAAGTGACGCTCCTAACAACGTCGCGTGCCTACATCATCACGCTCACTTCAACACCAAGTTCGTGTTGGAGGAACCACTCGTTCGTCTCCCGTCTGGACTAGTCGTAACCAGAACACCAGGAGGACTCGCTGTCCACTGGCCCGGGGCGATTCCGGCCGACACCTGCCGGGACAACGAATCCAGACTTGCCGCCGTCATCCTGGAGGAACTGCCCTTCCAAGACGGTAAGACTGCATCGCTCACTGCCTCAACCGAAAGCTCAAGCGACAACTTCTCAGCCACTCAGATCGTCCTCTCCCTTAGCGAACAAGACCCAAGTCATCAATTGTTCATGGCTGGCAATGAGGACCAAGGCACCCAATACGATCGCGAGCTGATCACCGACATATCAGAAGAGGAATGCACTGCTGACGGAGAAACAGAGGAGCAAAAGACCTCACACCAAGCAAGGAACGCCAAGCGTAAGCAGAGGCACATTAACGCCGCGATACGCGCCAACGCCATACGAAACCTTACACAGGATTTCGATATGGTTGGGGACCAGTTAGTATCTCAAAACGCGCCATTAAACATCTCCGTCGTGGCAGAACTTGTCAGGGCCATGCCCGACACCCCTGCCATCAGAAAAGTACTCTCGCTCCTTGACACAGCTCACAAGGCTACAAACCAAGCGAATCCTAGCCACCACACACCAGATACCAGATGCCCAGATGCTGAGAGGCCTCCTCCACATGAAGCCTCAATCGCTACCACAGGAGGACATAGACGTGATTGAGACGCTGATCGCAATCACCAGCAGGGGAGAGGACGCAGTCATAACCAAGATGGTGCAAGGCCACGAGATCGAGACCTTCGCAACATCATTAATGACAACCGCGATGCTCGCTCTGTCATCCAGTCGAGTCGACAGCCGCGCGTGGAATCTGAACTTCGTCGTCGCGCAGACTACGACCGCAACTACGGGCCTCCACACCATCATAATTACAGAAACCGACCACGCGATCAGGAACACCATCACGATCGTCACGAAGAACGCCGTAACGATCGCCGAGGAGAGCGTCGTAATGATCGTCACCGACACCAAGAGTCATCAAATCACGACGACCGACCTCTCCAAAACCACAATCGTGGACGACAATACGACTCCGACCACAACACCTCTAGCTTCTGGAGCGATCGTTCACCAAGTGATAAATATGACGGCTTCCCAGCTTTTTCTAGGCGCATAAAAGAAATCCAATGGCCAAGCAAGTTCAAACCAACAGAAATTGAAAAGTTCACGGGCAAGCAAGATCCTGGACAATGGCTCCGAATCTACTCTACCGCCATCCAGATGGCCGGGGGATCCAACGGCATCAAAGTCAGTTACTTCCCCGTTATGCTAGATACCACGCCCCTGACATGGCTCGAGGGCCTCCGCCCCGGGTCCATCGACTCCTGGGACGATCTCACCAGGAAATTCACCACCAACTTCCAAGGAACCTGGGCTTGGCTCGGAACCCGTTATGAACTGGCAGCTTGCAAGCAAGGAAAAGGAGAAACCTTGCGAAAATACATGAAGAGATTCTTCGATAAAAGAGCTACAATCGTGGATATCTCTGACCGGGAAATAATCGACTGGTTCCACGATGGCCTCTACACCCGGGAATTACAAAGTGAGTTCGGCCGACGCCGTCCGGAAAACATCAGCGAGCTACGACGCATTGTTGCTGAATGGGCAGACCAAGACGACCGCGAGCGGGAGCGCTTTGACAGACATCGCGATAACAATACCAACAATCACAACAAAGACAATGGCGACCGGCGCAATGATCGCCCAAACAACCAGAATTTCAATCGCGACAATAGGAAGCGCAAGCCAAACAACACAGTCGCAACAGTCCAGCGCCCTAGTCGCAAGACTCGTTCAGCGGTAGACGTCATGAACGGTCCTTGCCCATACCATCCCAATGGCAAGCACACAATGGCAAAATGCTTCCACCTAAAGCATGAGTTTGACAAGCAAACACCAGACGCGCCCAAAACCGACAAGAAAAGGGAAGATAAAGATGGCAAAGACCCTGGCAATAACTTTCCAAATGTCAAGAATGTCGTAGCTATACTATTCAGTGGAGAAACACTGAACCAGTCGAAGCGCGCCAAGAAGCTAACCTTGCGAGAGATCATGGCAATAGAGCTTGCCACTCCAACATACTTAAGGTGGTCAGAAGTGCCCATCACATTTTCTAGAACGGACGAATGGACCAACTTCGCAAACCCCGAGAGATATCCTCTGGTTTTAAACCCAGTCGTGGTGCAAGCCAGACTGACTAAAGTACTCATCGATGGAGGTAGCGGGCTCAACGTCATCTTCGCAAACACGTTCAAGAAGATGGGCCTAGACATTACAAAATACCTCAAGCCTACAGACACTCCATTCTATGGCATTGTTCCAGGCAATGCAGCAATCCCTCTGGGTCAGGTCACACTACCAGTTACCTTCGGGACGGAAGCAAACTTCAGAACCGAGTACATCAAGTTTGAGGTTGCAGACTTCGAGACCTCATATCACGCGATTCTTGGGCGACCAGCCCTCGCCAAATTTATGGCGATCCCGCATTATGTATACTTGGTTCTCAAGATGCCTGCTCCTAAAGGAGTACTTTGCCTAAAGGGAGACTTAAAGATATCATACGATTGCGACGTTGAGGCAGTAGAATTCGCCGCCACTTCACATGTCCCTACCCAGATGCTGGAAGTACTCGCCTTGGCCAAGAAGTCGAAGGAAGACGATCTAGAAGTACCCAGTAAGAAGTCGACAAGTACCAACTTCAAGCCCTCCGAAGAAGTACAGCTCAAAACTGTAGATCTTGGGACGGGCGATCCGTCCAAAACTGCCCTTATAGGGGCAGATTTAGACTGCAAGTAGGAAGACGCGCTCGTCAAGTTCCTCCGTAATAATAAAGATATATTTGCTTGGAAACCATCTGATATGCCTGGTGTTCCTAGAGAACTTGTCGAGCACAAACTAAACATTGACAAGACCGCAAAACCCAAAAAACAGCGCCTCCGACGATTCACACAAGATAGACGTGAGGCAATAAAAGAAGAACTCGCTAAACTACTCGCCGCAGGCTTCGTCAAAGAAGTCTTCCATCCCGAGTGGTTGGCCAATCCAGTGTTAGTTCGGAAGAAAAACAACAACGAGTGGCGGATGTGTGTCGACTACACAGATTTGAACAAGCATTGCCCAAAAGACCCCATGGGACTTCCACGCATTGATCAAGTCGTGGACTCCACCGCGGGATGCACACTGCTCTGTTTTCTGGACTGCAATTCAGGATACCATCAGATAGCACTAAAGAAAGAAGATCAGATCAAAACATCTTTCATCACCCCTTTCGGTGCTTACTGCTATACAACTATGTGTTTTGGACTGAAGAACGCAGGCGCCACATATCAATGAGCCATATAAACATGCCTATCCAAACAAATTGGACGCAATGTAGAGGCATATGTTGATGACGTGGTCGTCAAAACAAGGCAGTAAGAACATCTCATCAGTGATCTTCAAGAAACATTCGACAACCTTAGAACATTCCGTTGGAAACTTAACCCAACCAAATGTGTCTTCGGTGTTCCATCAGGGAAACTTTTGGGGTTCATGGTCAGTAACAGGGGCATTGAAGCCAATCTGGCAAAGATCTCAGCAATCCTTACAATGGAAGCACCGAAGAACGTAAAAGATGTCCAGAAGCTGATAGGATGCATCACGGCCTTAAACAGGTTCATCTCAAGACTAGGGGAAAAGGGCCTCCCTTTCTTCAAATTGCTTAAAAAGCAGGATAAGTTTTCATGGACGAATGAAGCACATACGGCATTCGAAGAACTCAAAACATATCTATCCACTCGAGCAATACTCACAACACCTATGAAGAGTGATCATCTCTACTTATACATTGCAGCGACAACCCATGTGGTCAGCACTGTAATAGTAGTCGAAAGACAAGAGGACGGCCATGTATTCCCTATACAGCGGCAATTTACTACATCAGTGAAGTACTCTCTGAACCCAAGATTCATTATCCACAAGTCCAAAAATTACTCTACGCCGTCTTCATCACATCACGGAAGTTACGACATTATTTCCAAGCTTTTCACATCACAGTTGTAACTAAATTCCCGCTAGGCAAAATCCTCAATAATCAAGACGCAACAGGTCGCATCTGCAGATGGAAGGTTGAAATTGGAGCGTACCACCTTGACTTCACATCCCAAACAGCCATCAAGTCCCAGGCTCTTGCTGACTTCACAGTCGAATGGATAGAAATTCAAAATTCTACGACAACCACTCGTCCCGAGCACTGGATCATGTATTTTGATGGGTCACTTAAACTTGAAGGAGGAGGCGCAGGTGTACTTCTTATATCTCCTAAAGGAGATCAACTTAAATACGTTCTACAAATCCTGTTTCAGGTCACCAATAATGAAGCAGAGTACGAGGCTATGCTGCACGGGCTCTGCCTGGCCGCATCACTCGGTATCAAGCGACTCGTTGTCTATGGCGATTCGGCTGTCGCCATCAACCAAGTTAACAAAGATTGGGACGCTTCTAAAGAGACAATGGATGCCTACGTCCACGAGGTTCATAAATTAGAACGAAACTTTCTGGGCCTGGAGTTTCACCATGTCGTTCGTGACTACAACGTCGCAGCAGATGCTCTGTCAAAGCTAGGATCTCGGCGAGCCGATGTCCCAGCAGAAATATACGTCCAAGAACTACTCTAGCCATCCATTAAAGGACCAGCATGAGTTGAAACCATCCAATCCCAGTCTCAGCCAGAAACACATATCATGGTAATCGACACTGACTGGATGACTCCTTTCATCGAGTATTTGAAAGACCACAAATTGCCAAAGTAGAAGCTAGAGCAAATACGTATTCAACGACGAGCTGCTAATTACGTAGTAGTGGACAATGTACTCTATAGGCATGGGGCTTCGGCCAACGTCTTAATGAAATGCATCACAATTGATCAAGGAAAAGCCCTACTACAAGAAATTCATAGCGGCGTGTGTGGTAATCATGCTGCTTCACAAACCTTGGTCGGTAAAGCTTACAGAGCGGGTTTTTTCTGGCCAACAGCCAAGCACGATGCAGCGGACATTGTCAAAAAATGTCAAGGATGTCAGTTCTTCGCACGACAAGCTCATGTCCCAGCACACGACCTTAACACTATCCCACTATCATGGCCTTTCGCTTGTTGGGGTCTTGATCTCGTTGGCCCGCTCACCAAAGCTCCAGGTGGATTCGAGTGGCTCGTTGTAGCCATCGATAAATTTACTAAGTGGATCGAAGCAATACCCTTAGTAAATGCTAAAGCCGGTAATTTTATCAAATTCTTTGATGGTATTGTCTAGAGATTTGGAGTTCCTCACAACATCATCACAAACCTAGGCTTTGTATTCACCAGCGAAGAATTCCAAGACTATTGTGACAGATACTCCATCGAGATACATTATGCTTCAGTTGCTCATCCTCGAGCCAATGGACAGGTGGAAAAAGCGAATGGTTTGTTACTGCAAGGGTTAAAACCCAGATTGTACGAGCCTTTAAAGAAATATGGCGGTAAATGGGCAAAGGAGTTGCCCGCGGTGCTTTGGGGGCTACGCACCCAACCCAGCAGGGTTACCGGCCAATCACCATATTTCCTGGTTTACGGCTCCGAAGCAGTTTTGTCTGCTGATCTTTTATGGGAAGCTCCGCGTGTGGAGAATTACGATGAACAACTCGCTCATCAAGAAAGGTCTCATGATGTTGATGGCGTCGAGGAAGCTCAAGTAGCAGCTCTTATTTAGAACACGCGTTATCTTCAAGGATTGCGTCGCTTTCATCAACGCTCTGTTCAACCTCGATCCTTTACTATAGGAGACTTGGTACTACGCCGTATCCAAAAGCCTGAAGGGCTGCACAAGCTTATGTCTCGATGGGAAGGTCCCTTTCTTGTAAAACAAGTCATTGGACCTGGTACGTACCGGCTGCAAACCCCGGAGGGAGAGGAATTGCCAAATGTGTGGAACATAGAGCATCTCCGCAAATTTTACCCGTAACACGGGAGATTATATTTGAGTCATTGTAAAACAACCCTTGATCACAAATTAATAAAGTTATATTTTTTTGTCATCTACAAGTTATGGCATCTTTTTATCTCATTAGATAAAACTATACCATGTACATATCGACGCTAGTCGTCGCGTGGTAATCGAGTAGTCTTCTACTCCCGTTCAAGAGAAGCCAAGATTCCCTTTTAAAAGGAGGTATAAAACACCTAAAAATCTTGGATGAGTTACCCTCACCTATACATGGTCGAAGACGATAATCTCCTTTCTTTTGATTATTTGGCTTTCTCGGTGAAAGCTTCAAGAATTAGTGTTGTACCAACTACACTTAATCTCCTATAAAAGTCACCTAAAGGTGCTCAAAAGTACTAAGAAATACAACATACTTATGCCTATATGCATAACTTTTCTCCTTGCATTAGCAAAATTGCTAAACCTTAACAAGGCTTGATTCAACTCCTTCTAGTTGTGAACCTTACACGACCACTGGACTACTTAAACTGTAGTCACTCACCAAATATACTACCCACAGTACTTTGCATGCGCACAAACTATTTGAAAGATATTACTTACACAGTAGTATTTTCAAATGACTACTTTAAACAAGTAGTAAACGTTATATACATGACAAGCATTGATATTGGCTCCAAAGCAGAGTGTTCAAATGAGTACTTCAAGATTACAATGCAGATCTATTCTAATGAATCAATGAAAGTTTCTGCGACTGGCTCTGTTTCTTTCACCAAAGCTTCGAATCCTTCGATTTCCATTCCTTCTAGAAGTTCTATGACTTCAAGTTTGGCGTTTGGATTGTGCGCTTTCACCATTGCCGGCAGCTGATTGATGCACTCCTTCATGGTACTCTTGCAAAAATTAGTAATCTGTCCAGGTACTGCGCTGATCCGCTCCAAGATCGACTGGTTAGCCGTAGCAACACTTTCGGGTGTTACCATTTCAATGATGGGGAGCACCGCTTCTTCTATGGCCTTTTTCTCGGCCTGGAGATCCTCCACTTCTTGTTGTTTGGCTTGTTGTCCAGCCAAGGCCCTGGCACAAGATTGTTCCATGTCCACACGGATCTGATGCTCCTTGGCAAATCTTCCACTAAGATCTTCGAGCTCTTTCTCCAAGCGGGCACAATCTTCGGTTTTGGATTGCGCCAAGTTGTACCATGATGTGCTGTTGCTCTGTTCTTCAACCAATTCTTTCTTCAATCCTGCAGAAACAAGACAAGTCTATGATTAAATTTCATACGACTAAATTACTGATTAAGTGTACAACACTTGCTTTACTTACTATTGTTGTCTCGGATCAATGCCCGGTTACGAGTGTCCAGACGAGATTTGTCATCTCCCATTCCTTCGAGTTGTTTATGTAATCGAGAAACCAAGTCTTGATTATCAACTCGAGCTTTTTCCCGAGCCTCATAGGCAGCCGCAAGATCTTCTTCGAGTTCTTTTATTCGGGATTCTAGACTTGCACCTTTGTTCTTCTCCAATTTATCTACCAACGCCTGCATTTGACGTTAGTTAATAAATACTTTATGAACTATTTTCTATTAAGCTTTTCTCTTACTAGAGCGGCTTCCAAGTGTTGTTTCAGCTTCATTGCTTCATTATCAGAAGCTTTCCCTTTTGGTGGTGGAGTATTTTCTTTAATAACAATATTGGCGACTTCTTCAGTCTCCAAACCAACCTTCATGATTTCAGCATTATTCATATAAAATTCCAGGAAATATTCAGAGCAAAGGCTATATATTTTACCTCCACAATTGATGGCGGCCCATCGGTGCCTCCCTGGTGCGTGGTTTCCACTGGGTTTGCTTCCGAAGCCAGATTGGTATCAGATGACTTCTTCTCTAGCGATTGGCTCGATTTTGAAACTCTACTACTTTCATCAATGGCAACAGGGATGACTTCTTCACCATGGTCTGTTTTTTCAGCTTTCTCCAATTGTTGTTCTTGATGCGCTTGCAGCGCGCTCACAAGTGCGGTAGATGGTGCTCTTCACAAAGGAAGCAATTTCAACAACTGAATGATAGTACAATTGAATTAATATTCGATTTAACATACTTACTTTATCAACGCAATGGTTTTTGGCTTAAAGTTGAACTTCTTTAACTTCAGAATTCCCACTTTGGAGCTGGTTGTGCTCCCTGTGGTACCACTCGCCATGAAACTTGTGGTTGATGAGCTTTGAACGGCGGTAATAAATTTGGAGAGCTTGATTCGTTGACCTTCTTCTGCTCCAGGCACGTATGCTCCTGATGGGGTCTCTGATTGAGATCGAGTAGTTCTCTTCCGCTTTACCCCTGCAGGAACAGTTGGTACTATTTCCGTATCCTCTGTTTTCAGAAATAGTGCAAGAAAATTAACTGGCGGAACGGATAAAGTACTCGGAATCTATTATGAGGAATTCTCTTACCTTGAATATTAGCTTGGATGTCATCCGAGGCGGCTGTTTTTTCTTCGGATATGGCTTCGAGTTCTTCTACACTATCAGCAATTGCCTCGACTTTGTCATTGGATGGCTCTGACTTGTCCAAAGAACTCTTTCCAAACTTCTCCCAATCTTGTGGAGAAAGGCCACCAACTAGTCCATCAGAATCAGTGGCCGACTACACCAGAAGACCCATCATTAAGATGCATGTTCATAATAATTCAAATTTAAAAGGCTGCGAGTACTTACAGAACTCGGAGATTGGCCTTTACAGAATTCCTTGGCGATGTATGGTTTCTTGTTGTTCACATTGCCAAACATGCGCGACAAGTGCATTAGCACGGTCTCATCTGAAAGTTCTTCTGACACCATCCGAGAAGGATCTGTATTCCCCTCATACTTGTATCCAAGGTTGACACGCTCTTGGAGTGGCTGGATTCTTCTCTTGAGGAAACTGAATGCTATCCCCACCCCAGTTAAGCCTTTATTCTTCAAGGATTGAACTCGCTTTAACAAAGCAGGCACATCCTTGGCATCTTCAGTAGTTGGCTTTGTGTTCCAATTGGATAGATCCCTTGGATACCATCCATCTTTGACAGGACAGCTCTTTCCATGATTCCCTGCTGTAATACAATTACACAGGAATATGATTAGTGTATAACAAAGTACATTGATCGTAAATACTATAGAAAGAGTACTCGTTCTCTGACTACTCACCGATTATGAACCACTCGGATTTCCAATCTCCACACGATTTGTTAAGGGGCATGGAGAACCACTGTTCTTTCATCCTTTGGCGGAATTGAATTCCCGCTCCTCCAACCACTTCCATCCTTTGGAAATTTAGATGGGGCTTTATATGATACAGAGTGCGGAATAGAGCAAGATTCGGATTGATGCCAAGAAATGTTTCACAAGCATGTACAAAGACAACAATGTTCAGAATCCCATTAGGATTCAGATGATGGAGTTGGAGTTTGTAAAAATCAAGGAGCTCACGGAAAGAAGACGAGATTGGAAGGCCAACTCCGCGTTCACAGAAAGACACGAATAAAAGAATTTCATTTGTGTTTTCAGTGGGAAATTGTGCATTGAAGCAAGCTCTCCACTCAAGAGTTTTCTGGGACAAAAGCAAACCTTGTTCCACCAGGTCATGGAGATCTCCTTCCTTCGCGGTGCAATACTTCCAAGCATTGGCAGGAGAAGAATGAGTTTTGCAATCTGGCTTTGTGTTTGGATCTACCAAGGAAACCCTTTTCCTTGGTGCTTTTTTCTCCGTAGGCTTAGCAGCAGTGGCTTTCTCTATGTTTTTGGCATCAGTTTTCTTTTGGCCCATGGTTGCATATCGAGTTAAAACTTTGCTTTTCTCTCACATTCATAAGAGATGAAAGCAG
Source organism: Echinochloa phyllopogon (assembly GCA_033239725.1). Lineage (NCBI taxonomy): Eukaryota > Viridiplantae > Streptophyta > Magnoliopsida > Poales > Poaceae > Echinochloa > Echinochloa phyllopogon. The sequence continues at coordinate 24,280,153 of BTCW01000012.1, forward strand.
AGAAAGTTTTAAATGCTCAGGAAGCTACAATGAAGAGACAAAAGGCAATGGCGCTGCGCTCGAAGTTATGAAACAAATGAAGGTCTCACTTTAGATTTATAACCTTCGGTTAGGGTTACTGTTTGGAACAGTATCTACGGCATATCGCATTCTGTTACAGGGAAAGGTTTGGTATTCCTAAGTTAGTTTTTCCCGGTGAAAATATTGGATTCAATGACAACAGACTCTTGGTGATTGTTCAGATCTTCAAATCAAAGATATTCTTTGATTCAAAGCTCGGGGGCTGCTAGCGGATAATCCGGGATTTGATTCCTTCTGAGATTTAAGGAGGAAAAGCCGTGGAAAAAGATCTTCAGTTGGTTTTAACAAAACCACTCGTAGATACAAAATTATAGATGAACAAATCCTACATTTGGAAACAACTCGAAAGTTATTGTGCTCATGCGGTCGTTCGAAAAAGTACGCACATTCTGAAGGAGACAATTATCGAGTATGTATTAGCACTCATTGCTCAGAGTAAATAAAGGGAGCAGTACTCGATCCAACGACTACTTAAAAGTACTCGTGGATTTAGGGTCTCATTCGAAAGATACAATTTCTTCTAAGCCTATTATGCTTTATTCAAAGACCTTTGACTAGTTTTAACAAAACTACTCGAAAGCCCGATGGTTTCGCTTTATCCAAGGCCTTTGATTAGTTTTAACAAAACTACTCGAAGCTCGATGGCTGCATCTACTTGGTGCGCACCATTAGACTACTCAGGTGAAATTCAATATTAGTTTTTTGAACCTTCGACTGCATAACGAGTACTTGGAGGCTCGGGGGCTACGCCTATTGGGTGCATCAAAAGATGCGCCCTAAAGAGACTATTCGTCAGAAGAGATTTGAGCGTCTTGGGCTTAGCTCTGACTACTCGAAGATGTTAAAAAGATTCAAGAGTTGAAGCAAAGGCGCAAGATGCTCGGGGGCTTGTGGGGCCAGGATCCATAGGGCCACTCATCTAAGGAATTAAATTACTCGATATGGAGAGTTCTGATCCGACTACTTTGGACTAGCCAGATAAGGTATAGGACGATGTAGTCAAATAGTAAAACTACTCGTATTCGAATATGATACATGATAGATTACCTTATTATAACCATCCAGGTCGAATACGAGTAGTCTGTGTATCCGATTTGTAACCCTCCTCCCCGGGTATATAAGGAGGAGCAGGGACCCCCTCAAAACAACTCAAGTCACGTGCAATACAATCAAGCACACATGACGTAGGGTATTACGCTACTCGCGGCCCGCACCTGTCTAAATCTTTGTGTTGTTCGTGCACCGTCGTTTCTAGAACTCGGCGAGACCCACTAATCTACTCTCTGGGGTACCCCCAGACAGACGTGCTCGATATAAATCATCGACAAAGTCATCTTTATTTCAATCCATGTCCTAAAAGATATGCCTCTAAGGTGCATCTACTGGGGCTTTCCATTGTTATCTCCGGTGGCTTATCCCTCCTTGACTATTGATCCCTTATCGGCGATTCCACGATTTTTGGCATCTTGAAAGCCTTCTGTCCTTGGAGACCACCGGGTGTTTTTTTTTCCTCCATATCTCCCTCGAGACAAGAGACCACAACTATCCCCCCAATAGTTACATGATTTCCATGTAAAAAATAGATACCTATGACACAATAATTATATGAGAAGTGAGCAGTAGAGAAGTAGTGTTTGTGTGCTCAATTTTATTTTAAGGAAAAAAGGAAAATATTTTGAATAGTATTTAATAAGCAAATAATATTATTTTATTATTTTATGTTGTCACATATGGAATTCTTAGCATATCAAATCTAAAATAAAAAATAAATAGGAAAATAGACCTTTTTAGCAAATAATGACTTTGAAAGGTTATTCGCAAGAGTAACCATCATCCATTGGATTCTCATAGCGTCAACGATAAAGATGGCAAAATTGATCTATATAACGCCTACCCTACCTTCTTGAGATATCCCTTGGATTCCTTGTCCTCTTCAGTTACTAAATAGACAACCCTTTCGAGCTAGCAATGGCGATCCAGATTGGGGAGGAGAGATCCATGTTCCGTGAGACGGCGGCGATGGCAAGAACACCACCATCAACAAGGATCGGGGCTAGAAGCCGATCCTTGCTTAAGGAGTCCATCACTGGTGCTGTCCTAGCCACAGATCTGTACATCTTTGACGAGCACCCAGCTGACTACATGTACGGTACACCTCCTCATCCTCTGATTGCAGCCGACAATTTCCATTTTGGTGGGGAAAATCATGTACCCACCCCACAAGATGGCAAGGTTCCACATCAGGAACTTACTGAGTTTGGAGGAAGTGGTGGTAATCTTAGTTATGGCGATGCTATATGCGATAATCAAGGCCTAATGGGAAATACAATTCCATATGAGAATATGCCCGTGATTACTGATGTGGCAGAGGGCCAAGCATATGTTGTAGAGGATGTTGCAACCTACAACTGGAGAGGGAAGTGGACAACAAGCGAGGACAGGTACAACATTCTTGATTTGTTTTTGCTTATGGTATAATTCCTAGTCTAGACTTTTCTTGTCATGTGTAGGTCATTACTATATAAGGTTTTGCATTTTATGCCATGAAGTAGATAATTTTCCTTTGGGGCTATTGGGTTCTTGCCCCTAATCTTAAGTTATAACTCGAATTGCAATTATGCTCTAGTTTTTATTCACTTTGTGATTTTACCCCGCTTTCTAAAAAGAAAAAAGTCCATTTTACTCCCTCACCTATTTAATTTATCCATCCCACAGTCATCGTATTTAAAGCGGATTAAATTACCTAGGAATTGCACCTAGTTATGCCTACGTAGAAGCTGTTTGGACCGATCAAACTGGATCTATAGGCCATGTAATCCCTGATGTGGACCACCTATGGCCAGAGCCGAGCCGAGCCAAAGCGGCGCCTATATCCATGCCCATCCAACGTTCACTCGATGAGCCAAGCCTTCGCTCCGCGGTTCCTCTGTTTCGCACGCGTTGTTTTACGGCCATTGTCCGCGCCAAGTAACAGACTCACAACGAGCCTATGCCTTTGGTCAGTTTTTCTCCTGGCCCATTAGCGACACCACTCTTGGCCCAGTACTGATGGGGGTGTCCGCAGGCGCTTGTCATGTTTGCTCAAGACAATAGGGATTGCATTTCATCTCCCAATTGGAAGCCTTGGCACAACCCATTATGTCTTTTGAAACTTTTGAGCTCTAATCTTCTTCCTCCAATTTGCATAAATATGCTTGTGCAGATCCTATACTCAGCATGTGGGAGCAACTCCCCAATTGCATTTAGAAGACCTTTTTGTTAATCAGATATCACCACTCACTTCTCTCCATTTGTAGCAATGTTTAGATCCTCACAATCACTGTCACCATTGCTATTGAGGGTCTGTAACTCTGCAGATCTTTTGACGGACTGGCAATAGTAATTGAAACAATTATAGCCGGATCATCACCCTCTGAATCAGACTCTTCCTCCTCTTCTAGGTGATATTCTAAATCACTCTCATCCTGCTCTTCTGAATTTTCATGGACAACCTATAACACCACCACCTGTTATGCACTGTAACATGTAGGAGCACTCTTTGTCATAGTTGAGAGGCCTCAAACCATTGACAAGCTATTTTCTAGGAAATAACCAATGTAAAAAAACTGAATCTTTGTCTGTGATTATCATGTGCCTTTTCAAAATAGCAATGATCTCATGCATTGGAACTTTTTCCCTCTCAATATGTGACCAGGCTTCATCTCCACCAATAAAGTCTGTGGTCTGTCCATAGTGCACAGACTCTGTCCCCAAATGAAATATCACTGGTAAGAAAATGTCTAACCTGCGAACTCACATCACAAATCATCAACCATATATGTACACGAATTGTGGAGAATAGAGAACAATGTATATATGTTCAACATAGAGGCAACTATTTACAGGCATGCCTTGCAATGCACATCCATATACAAATACATGAAAATGTCAACTAACTGGCATCACAGCAACAAACGCTCTGATTGTAGGATAGTAGCGTTAAATTAAAGTCACTACTCACTAGCACAATTCTAAGAAGAAACAATTTCCACAATGAATCCATAGTGGGCTGTTCGTGAATGCATATTCATGAACTGAACATAGATATATCTCTAAACCCAGAATTTGACCGAAGTAACTCACCATCTTACTTTAGATACTAAAAATTTGATATCTCTAAAATGCAAGAGTTAATACTCAATCAAATTTCCATGATAACCTAACAAGAAAATCACACCCTTCAGACAAATACAGGAACCAATCATTCCCCACCGAGTAATTCCAGTACTTTGGGATGACAACTTCGTGCTACAATTCCAATAAATCAATTAATTTGGGGACAAATTCTCATACATCATGTGCTATTGGAACTCTACAACATTCCAATCAACCGGTCAGCCAAACAAATTGCCCTACCAACCATGCACTCCAGGGTTTAGATACTCACCCTGGACGATAATCACGATATGAGGCGGCGCCGGCCCTGGGTGTGTCCGGGCGTGGCTAGCGGCACGGGACGAGATAAGAGGGCGTTGTCGGCACTTGGCAAAGCCAAGCACTTGCCTTCCGCGTCCTCTCGGGCAGGAGTCACGATGTTGTTCAGTTGAGCTGGGCTTGGGTTGGCTCAGGCGTGGCCCCAATCGGCTGGGCGTAGGATGGGCTTGGCTCGGCTCTGACCGTAGTAGAAGCATCAACTCTCCACATCGCAGTCACAACTGCCTACATGGCATCAAAGCAAGATTAGACCTGTCAAATCATGCCACATAGGCATATTTGAGTCAAAATCCTATTTACGGGGTAATTTAATCTGCTTTAAATACGATGAGGAATTAAATTATGGTAATATTTTGGTTGAAGGGTGGGATGGACAAAGTAAATAGCATGGGGGAGTAAAATAGACTTCTTCCTTCTAAAAATGAAGGATCCCATTTCCCCCTACCCTTCTATTAGCTGGATCCAGATTTATTCCTTTTAAAAACAATAGAAAACCCCTTCACAACAATTAAAAAAAACAACTATCCCTTACCGATCCCGCGTGTCCGCGACGCTGTCCACAACGGGTCCGCTGATGGAGAGAGGAAGCTACTCGGGGTAACTACGCACCGTGTGAAGATCTAGTAAAACTAGTAGTGGAGATCTAGACCGCGCCGCCGCTTGGTTGTCGCTGAGTAGGGATCAGTTGGAGATCCAGGCTGCCATGTCCCTAACCTGCCTTGTTTCGTGATTTTGAGCTACGTAGCTACCTGATTCAAATCTTACTTTTCTCCCCTTGTCTGTGCAATTAGTTGTTGATTTAGTTGTCGCGTGGTACCCTGGTCCAAATGTTGAAGCTGGCAAATAAGGACATGGGTATTGGATGATTCTTTTTTTTTTCTGTTCAGATAAGTTCAGTTTTGGTTTGGTCTTCTTAGTTTCAGAAACTCCAGAAGATAATTTGGACCTTCTATCATTTCTGTATAGTCCTTTTGATCATACTGTAAGACAATAGCCCTTGTATGGACCTTGGCGCATGACACTTTTCCCCACCAAGGTAATTTGGTAAAATCATAAAATGAACAAAAATAAGACCAAAATTACCATTGGAGTTAAGTAGTGGCAAAAACACAATCCTTGTATAGACCTTGTTGACATGACACTTTTGATGACGACTATCTTCTATTTGAGTGTATTTTATGGGCCACCTTGGCATGAACCTTTTCTTTTGCAATCCTTAATTACTGAAATTCCATCATTGAGTAGTATGATTCAAAGGTGAACATGTGCCCCCCTCGTAATTGCATACACCCTCAAAGTCTGAATTGTAGTAGCATCTAAATGAAAGATGTTGTTAGCATAGCAGATTTGTTCATGCACATCATGTGTATTATCTTAGATTTGATTGCCGTTTGCTATGTCATGTGACTTTAGTATATTCCAGTTCAACTTATAAAAAAGTAATATATGTGTATGTGTATTACACACACATGTTGGCTTGTGACCACAAAATGTTTGTGCACCCCTTTTGTCTTGAATTTTGATAGAGTAATAAGTGAATGAAATTTCTTTTTCTAGGTTGCTAATAAATCTTGTGAAGGAACAAGGTGAGAAGAAGTGGCCCAAGATTGCAAAGCATCTCCCTGGCAGGGCCGGAAAGCAATGCCGAGAGAGACGGGTCAACCATTTAAGCCCTAACACTAAGGTACGTCCTCCAATCTTTTTAGTGTTCCTTTTAAGATTGAATTTTAGATGTATGTATGTATATGTTTTCCTAGGGATATTGTTCATTACAAAGCTATCACTACAATATTTGTATACTTATTCTTCAATACCATGGTTGTTTACCTCTTATGTGATCATGTGGGAGTATGTTGTTCTTAGTACATTGGATAGGATGTGGGCGATCATATTTTGTTCTTACAACAATTATCGTGCCCTATTTATATTTTAAAGCCTACAATTTGCATGTGAATAAAACAGGAGGGAACAAATTCAAAATGGAAAGATCTTCATGTGAAACTTGAATTTCTAGACTGCATTTATCTATATATGGATCAGTGATATAATTGCACACCTTAGACTACATATGTCCCCATTTTTTTGTAACGTGAGACTACATATTTTCGTCCAAGAAATTTTTAATTGGTTTCCAAAGAATTAATGTGGAAGAAACATTAAATAAGTACATAAAGTACATATTACTAACATAGTGCTCCTTCCATAGGTTTGGGCTGTAATATTAGTATAAACTATTCATCTTGCAAACTAGATCCTAATAAGTACAATATTGGACTATGAAATGTCAAAGTTATTGAAACTCTGTATATCATTCATACATCTTTTACTTACTTGCTCCAACAATTTGTGTGTTGTACACATCGTGTTCTGCAGAAGAGTGCCTGGACAAAAAAAGAGGACCAGATGCTTGTAGCCTGGCACAGGAAGCTAGGCAACAAATGGGCTAATTAAGATCGCCAATTGGTACATTCCTGGTCGAACCGAGAACAACATCAAGAACCACTGGAATGCGACCAAGCGCAGGCTGATGTCTAAGCGTCGGAGCCAAATGATTGAGATGGCCATAGAAGTTGGGACCCACTCCAATGTCCTCGAGGTCTACATCCGCGAGCTCAGGCAGGCAGGTGCCTTGGACATGCGCGAGCTCAACGAGCTGGAGGTGGTGGGGGCAGGTGCCTCGGCCAGCGCCGCTGACCCGCCGGTCCTGGATGCTGTGTCGGCCAGCTTACAGGAGGACGATAACCTGGTAGTCACAGAGCCATCTTCGGGCTCCAGCTCACAAGACCAGTGTTGGCTAAACAGCATGCCTCCACCGCCGATGATGGAAGAAGCACCAGAGCCACAGGAAGACTACGTGTATGCTATGTACGGTGCTGACGGCTACGTGCGCTACGTGCACCTACAACCAACGCCAGGGCACGGCAACGACGCCCCTGTCAACCAGTTCATCACGGCTGATGCGGCTGTTGGATACTACACCCCCCTGCCATTCGCATACTACCCATTTGCTGGCCAGCAAGTGTATGCCAACACCCCCAACCCTGAAGGCAGCTACTACCAGGAGGCCGGGCCAAGCCACTATTATAGCAACACCGGCATCGGCGGTGACGAGGTGCGTGGCAACACTGGCTTTGACTCCGAGACACCCAAGCGGGCCGGCGCGGCTCTCAAGTCCAATGCACCAGCTGCCCAGAACCAGAATGGTGGCGGTGCAATTTGAGGTGAGGAAACCAACTTCTGATGAGGCTGGCTACAAATGAAATGAGTTGAGCGTGCCACAGCTCAAAACCAGTTAAAATAACACCGTCTTTTTATGGACGGCAAAGACTTTATTTCCATCATTGAGCTATGTCTTGTTACTGTCGTGCTGTATCGCTGAACTATGTCGTTTTTCTGTTGTGTCGTACTTTGCCTGTTGGAGTTTGATCTAAATAAGAACCTTGGTCACTTTTTTTTTTAAAAAAGAACCTTGGTATGCTTAGACTACATCTGTGCTTTGTTTGCTGGTGTACGTGTAGTTCATGCCTGATTGGTTTGCTTTTAATGTAATTGGTTGTGCTATAGATTTCTTGCGTTTCTCGTTTGAAGGGGCAAGCATGTTTGATTTTGTTTTGAAATGTATGACAACAAGAAATGTGCGGCTTTGGAGTTTGGATCAAGGAGCAGCCGAGGTGCAGCCAATGCATGGGGCTTGCAACCTAATAATTGCACACCTGTTTGGTGGACATATTATACGACATGTTTGGTTAATCCTTCCCTCAAAGGCTTGGAGGAGATGGGGGATTATGACTTGTAAATTAATCTTGCTATTCCCGCCAAACCTGAACAATCCTCTTGTTAGTTTGGAGGGGATCAAAGAGTATTAGAACGTGCTGAGGGTGATAACATTCCTTATAAGGGAAAATCTCCCTCTCAATTCTCTGCAATCCTCGGAGGGGATTAACTGAACAATCCTCTCAACTCCGTCAGTAATGTAAGATAACCTTTGGCATCTGCAGCGCTGCTAGTATCCTCCGATGAGGTGATGCTGCAGTATCGAGCTTGTCTGAATATGGCCGGGCAGGATCAATCAACAGTTCACCGCTGGAGTGCTAGCTGTGTCCCTATTTGTCATTTGACCATTTCTAAAGCGCCACAACAGCACCATCGTGGGTGTCGGGAAAATGGTTGGCATGTCCTGCGACAACACCGTACCATAATGCATTAAAATACATTTTTTTGTGGAACACGGTTAAGATATACTCCCTCCATTTTAAAAAAACTGACGTTTAGGACAGCGACACGGTCTCCAAAACACAACTTTGACCTCTTGTTATTATAAAAATATTTATCAAAGAGTGATATATGTATACTTCTATGAAAGTATTTTTCAAGACAAATCTATTCATATAGTTTTCACATTTGCAAACTCAACAACTTAAAAGTTATTGATGATTTATATTCCCAATGTTTGACTCAAACCTTGTCCTAAACGTCGGTTTTTTCAGAATGGAGGGAGTATATGTAACTTTAAAGCTTATAGCATTTTAATAAAATCTAGACAGCAGCAGATGTCCCCACAAAACAATGGCCTCGGGGCAGTCCCAACCCTTCAACTAGGATGGTTTCCATAGCATTAAATATGGCGACACATAGGACTATCGGTTTATGTGGCGCTACATTAAATAGGAGAGAGGGGGAAAAGAGCAAGACACTGGGTCTCATGCAAGGCCCAGTTTCTACATGAGAACCTATACACATGACACTACCAAGTTTGTGTTGGGAGATGATAGTGTCTTCATTATAGATAATAAACAAATACGATTGATGGAGAGGAGAGATGATGAATTTATTGAGGACCCATACTAAGAAATTATGGGTTGGAGAACACAATGTCTAAAGTAGTGTCTTGCTAACATGGCATCATAGACACTACCTATGGACATTATGGGTTGGGACCGCCCTCACCATCATATCTATACTTGCTGTTCATATTTTCCTCCAGCTTGGAGATGGCTTTCGCCTCAGCTCATTTTAGCCATCGTTTTACTATAGAATCCTAGACACTGAAATGTGTGGAAGATAAAATTTTACTGAAATGTGAATATGGAATATGTCCCAGTTCAATTTGTAAAAAACACACAACTTATAGATGTGTACCACATACATGTTTTGAAACTTGTGCCACCAAAATGTGTATGCACCCCTATTGTGTTGACTTGCTAGAGTGATAAGTGAAATTTCAATTTTCCATATTGCTAATGAAGATTGTGAAGAAGCTAGGTGAGAAGAAATGGACAAAGATTGCAAAGGATCTCCCTGGCAGGATAGGAAAGCAATGCAGAGAAAGATGGTTCAGGCTGTGTTTGGATCCCACGGACTAAAGTTTAGTCTCTCAAATAAGTGACAATTAGTAGCATTAAACATAAACTAATTATAAAACTAATTGCATAAGTCATATCTACTCCGCGAGACGAACCTAACAAGCCTAATTAACCTATAATTAGTACATAATTATCAAATCATTACTGTAGCATTATATTGTCTAATCATGGACTAATTAGACTTAAAAGATTCGTATCGTAAATTAATCCTGGCTTATGTAATGCATTTTGTAATTAATCTATATTTAATACTTCTAATTAGCATTCTTCCATTCGATGTGACGGGACTAGAAATGAACCAAACAGCCCCTCAACCATTTAGCCCTGGCATTAAGGTATTCCAATTTTATGAATGCTTGTTTTAACATTGAAGTCTAGATGTATATGCAGTATATGTTTTATCGACAGATCATTCATTACAAAGCATCATATCGCTATACAATCTGTGTAATAAGATGTTAGCCTAGAATTTGCATATGAAAGTAAAAGGAAAGGAACCTAACTACGTGTGCGCGCGCTAAAGAAATTGTACTACGAAATATGCATGCGGCGTTGGAAGGGGAGGGGAAACAAATTCTCGCACTGCCCTGGCCCAATAATCATCACTGAGCCATGTGAGAACTTGATTTATGACGGACATCAATTATCATTCCTAAAATGATGAGTATTATAGATAATTGAACTAAACTTTTTTTTCTAGATTTATTATGGTAAAAATATTTTTGTCACTATTAGACAATAATCTAGTTTACCTTATTATTGAACAAATCCTTGAAAATGCATTGTATAAATATTAACCCCCAAATAACTTAATTTGGGCCACCCTAACTACTCATAGCCCATAACTATGCAACCCAGAAGGCTAAATCGACAAATTATCAAGGGCTAAAACAACCTAATGAGCTAGGTGATTTGGCCCAACCTACTTAAACCCCATATTCCCTTATTTTCGACCCAAAATGGCAGCATTCCTAGCTTAACCCTTAAGAAATAATCTCATCCATATCTCTTGATCCAATGGTCATCGACACCTGCACCTCGAAACCGCGATGAATGTCTCCCCTCGAAACCCTAGCTCACTTTGTCTCATCCCTCTTCCTTGGGTCATGCTAAGGTACTCCCGTTACCTTCTAAGAGGTAAGACTTCGAATAAATCTGAACCCTTAAATGTTAGAAGATATAAATTAATTAAAAGATAAAAAAGAAACAAAAAAAAGATGTTCCTAGGCATGAGACTATTTTGTGTTTATTAATTGGACATCGTGAGACGACGTTTAGGTAGAGTCTAGGCTTTCTATGATCTTAGAAGAAAGACACAACATGTCAAGATATTAATTTCTAATTTACATTTTGATGCGAATAAAGAAATAAAGCTGAGACACATAAACCCACGTGACTTTCCCGTATGTTACGTTAGGGTTGCATATATCTTATTTTTCAATCCTGTCACGTACTTGTCGGTGTTTGGAAATCGTGGCCCTGACACCAACCAGTAATGCGCTGTGTTCCCACCCCTGATGGTTGATGCAGAAGGTAATGCAAAGACACAAGATTATCCTTGTTCTGGCCACAAGACCATACGTCCAGCAAGAAAAGTGTGTGCAATGTATTATCCTGCACCGGACTGCGAGTAGTAGGGGATACAAGCAGGTTGGGAGAAGAGGCAAAGCCTCAAAGTCCCAGATGAGGATGATGATGATGATGATGATGATGATGATGATGATTGAGGCAGAGTGCCAATATCGGTGGAGTGTGGAGTGCGTGTGTTCTGTCTTGGTGCGTTGGTCGTCTCTTGTTCGATTTTCCGTGCATGAGCGTCTGCCTCTCCTTTTATAGATCAAGGAGGAGGGGTTACATGCATGTGAAAATGTGCAGACACAGTTACAACATAGTTATAAGCGTGGCATCGGGCGTGGTTCCTTGTCCTTGTGTCCTTGATCACTGTTGTGCGGCGTTGCCGCCCCTGTGGAGGGTTCATGTGCTGGCGGTGACGCCACGGAGTGGTTTCGAGGGTTGGAGCTGACCAGCGTATCCTTGTCTGTACGCCAATTCGAGGGTTCCCCATGCCTGTGCACAGCCCTTTCCGTGGAAAGTTACAGTGGGAGTTGGCAGCACAGGGAGTACGAATGACGCGGCACTGTTCGTACAGTGGCAGCGTGTCCGCACAGCGCTGGGGATGGTCGTATAGTATTCGGGATGGCCCGCCATGCCTCCACCGTCCTTCCTCCACATCCTGTTACCCGCTCGAGGGTCTCTCCTGCCCGATCGAGGGCCTCAGGACACAAGAGTTGGTGGCACAGGAGTTTGGAGTGACGCGCGCCTGTTCGCACAGTGCCAACATGTCCGCACAACGCCTCGATTTGCAGCACAGTGACAGGAGTTGGCAGATGCGATGGGGATCGTGCCTGTCAGAGCGGCGTGGCGAGAGATTTGCCTTTTAACTTTGGATGCACGGCGGCGTTAAGCGGCATTAATTGTTTGTCGGGGGAGGTCTCGACCGAAGCGGAGCTTTTCCCATTTCGTGGGTTGCTCGAGGCTCGACCCTCAAGCCTCGACCGAGACGGAGTTTTGCGATTTGCTCGAGTGATCGCTTCCCTCGAGCGAGGCGGAAAATGAGGCGCGTGTCGAGACCCCCGCCGAGGCGCCTCGACTGGGCCATTGACTCTTGTTGGGCCGTGGGCCTTATTTGTTTTCCTCTTTCTTGATATGTGTATGAGTTTGGCAATAGTTTGCGTTTTGACGAGGGTGATTATCCCATAAGTTTGGGTACCCCTAATGATCGCCCCCAATGATCACCCCCAACAGTACTAGTGTACAATATTAGAGCTACATACATATGCAATTCATTTGTCATGCACCTATCACGTTCGATAAGTCCTACCATTACATTCAGTGGCGGACCAGAATTGGACCTAACGGGGTGCTAATTCTACTTCTGTCAAGCTGTAGGGCAATTTGGTGTGTTGAGAGGGGTGCTGCCTTCCTAAATTGGACCAAGTTTTACTGAGCTGAGATAAAGGGCTAATGGAATTTCATTGGTCCAAGGGGGGCTGCAGCACCCCAGCACGGGTTGCAGCTCCGCCCCTAATTACATTATGTCATCGTGTATGTTGCAAAAAGTTATATTTAAACACTTTGATTACATAATTTTCATAATTATTTTTGTTCGGTAAGTCTATCACGTATACAACATTATATTTATGTACATGTATTTTTTCCCCACAGTTCTCAGTTGCCATGCACATAACTTTTGCCTTTGTTCACGTAAAAAAAGATGTCCCACAAAAATTAATGTTAGTGATTATGTTAGTTTTTGCCACTTGCAGTACAACCATGTACACTAGGGAGTAGAGACCAGATCACCTTTGTTGTTTTGACGTTGCGAATCAAGTTCGTTTATGCCACGTTCCAATAAAAAAGTTACAATAAATCACATTGGAATTACCTTTTTGTTGGTTAATATGTTAAAAAAATAATATTACAGAAAAAACATTGTGGCCCATCTCGCCAGCATGTGAAGTCACATCATCATCATATACGAAACTTAGATCTAATCTCGGAATATATTTTCATATTTATCCTACTCTCTAAAATAAAAAATACAAAGATATGTATTTCTCCAATTACCTTTAGGAGGTAATAGTTATCCAGATCTGTCTAAATGGACCGTTGAGTATATTAGCAAAACCCCTCTTTCTTTTCTCGCTGCACAATGAGAGAGGCGTCAGCACCGCCAGGAGGTGGACCGGTGAGACCGCGAACGCCGGGACCGAGCAGATGATCATCCTGACTTCCACAACACCTTCGGGTGCCGGCACGACGACGACCAGGACAGTCGCCTTGCGTGGCCACGGTCGCCGCTTCGGCGACACCAGCAACGCCCAGCTGGAAGCGGCTCACCGGGAGCGCTCCCGCTCACCGCGCGCCACGACGGGGGCCACACTGGCGCCGGGCCGCCCAACTGGAGGATGCCAAGGACGTCGAGCTTCATCGCCAACCTGACCTCAAGCTGCTGTTCAACCTCAACGTCGCCACCCTTGGGGAAGCGGCCGACAAGCTGTTCAACCTGAACCCCGGTCCGAAGGATCCTACTGCCCCACGCTCGCTGCTTGACCTCTTTGACGGCATCACTAGCATGTTGGATACGTCCAGGGATGAAGCCTGGTTCGACAATGCCAGCAACCCCAACTTGCACATCAAGGTATCTTCAGGCAGATCACACTCTCTTATACTTGTGGCCAATGTATTCTCGCGAATTACAAATGCTTTGCCACGCGTCCACTCAGGACTACAGGTCTGCCCATCCACGCCAAGTGTTGATCAAACACCTACTGACTACTGTGGAATTTCTGATCTTTTCACTACTCCGGAATAGGGGATACTGCCACAGCCTCCTCCTGCACCAGCAAAGCGTGGCCGCCGTGTCAAGAAGCAACCTGTAGCTGTTTCCACCCTGCGACGCAGCAAGCGACAGGCTTGCAGCAGGCTGAAGCATCTTCACGCTGAGCAGCGAGCAATCCATGTTCTTTGCCGGCGCTTGGGCTACATCAAGGAAGACCTCACATCTGCAGAATAGGCGATCGCTGACTTCATCGCCACTTCTCAAGGGCCGCTGCCTCCTGCCATCATCGCAGCAATGACGACCCTCTTTCGCCTCGACGACGACGACCTGTGCAAGGCAAACGATGCACTAATCAAGCTTGGTGGCCCTGAAGCAGCCGAGGGGCCCCCTGAGATCACAAGCAAGCCTTAAAATGTCTCTTTCGCAGCCGTACCTGAGTGCTTTGGTCACTCTGTATCCCAACTTCGTTTGTATGTGTGTAATGCTACTGTGTAGCCGGCTGTGTGTGGCTTTCAATAGCACAGTGCTTCTTTTGCTTTTAGAGTCAGAGTCAGAACTGAATTTCTTCGCTTTTCTGCTACTCAGCGATTTGTGTCTGCCTGCTACATGTAATCGTCATGCTTCTAAGTGGCCTGCTTCTGCAATGCTAAGAACCAGTTTGCTAAGAATCAGATTGCTTCTATTGTTTTTTTCTACATTGCTGCGACCCAAATTGTTTCTATCATGTCTAGTCACAATTTAAACTTCATTTGCTGGAATGTACTATGATTAAACTCCAACGCACGTCGCTTGACAGTGCAAAAAACGCTCGCCACCATGACATGTCACATTGTCTGCCTACAAGAAACAAAATTACACACCATCGATGCACAGCTAGCTCTTCACCTTGGTGGTCACAGACTCCGTAGCTTCACATACTTGCCGGCTGGCGGCATTTCAGGCACATGAGGGGGAATTCTAATACTATGGAACGATAGCGTTGTCAAACTAACTCACATCGTGACTAGCAATTTCTCCATAACGGCTACAGTCACGATCAGAGAAAATGATGCTTCCTTTCTTATGATTGCGGTCTATGGCCCCTCCCGCGACAGTGAGAAAATGACCTTCCTCAATGAAATATGCAGCGCTGCACCACAACATGATGTGAAATGGCTATACTTGGAGATTTTAACTTAATTGATAAAGCTTAGGACAAGAACAACACAAATCTAAATCAAAGACGCATGTCTGACTTCAGGGCCACACTCAACCGCTGCAAATTAAAAGAAGTTCACCTGCAGAATAGGAAATTCACATGGAGCAATGAACGACGTAACCTGACGCTAGTTCGCCTCGATCGAGTTTTTTGCAATGAAGCATGGGATTTAGACTTTGCCTCTCACATTTTACAGGCACTGTCTACCTCGCTCTCTGACCACTGTCCCCTCCTACTCTCCAACCAAGAAAGTCCGCCGCGTCCCAGACATTTCAAATTCAAAAATTTCTGGACCTCCATGCCCAGTTTCAAACAATTGGTACAGGGAGCTTGGGCTGCACCCACCACCCACATGAACCCAATTCATCGCCTCAACTTCCGACTGACATCCACAGCTAAACGCTTGAAGCAGTGGAGCAAGACATTGTTTTCAGAAGCCAAACTATAGTTCCACATGGCCCAGTCAGTGATCTTGCAATTTGACATTGCACAAGAGAATCGAGCACTATCTAATGAAGAGCTAACCTTGCGTTCCAAATTGAAGAAAAGGGTCATGGGGGACGCAAACACACGATTTTATCATCTCAAAGTGAATTCAAGAAGGAGAAAGAACTTCATAACCAAGCTCAAGAAAGACAGTGGCTGGGCCACCACTCATGAAGAGAAGGCGCAGATTGCCCAAGCGCATTATGAAAACATTATTGGTAAGCCGCCTGAGAGGGAGTTAGACTTCAACTGGGATCATTTTGAGTGGCCATCGCAGAACCTCTCTCATCTCGATGCAGACTTCACTGAAGAGGAAGTTAAACGAGCATTGAAATAAATGCCCGAGGATAAAGCACCGGGACCCGACGGCTTCACAATAAACTTCTTTCTCATCTGCTGGGAAACTATCAAAGCGGAGCTCATGAGTGTCATCCATGCTTTTCACAGTCAATGCCACAATTATTTTGAAATCCTAAACACGGCAAACACCGTACTTATCCCTAAGAACGAAGGTGGAGACAACATTACAGACTTTCGACCTATAAGCCTCATCCATGCAATAGCAAAGATTATCATAAAGATGCTTGCCCTGCGATTGCAACCGCACATGAACAAGCTGATTTCAAACAGCCAAAGTGCTTCCATCAAAACAAGAGTGATACACGACAATTTCATGAATGTCAGAAACCTCGCGCGAAGATTCCACACCTCCATAACACCGACGCTCTTACTCAAACTGGACATCTCCAAGGCCTTTGATTCGGTACGCTGGGACTACCTACTCGATTTACTACAGCGTCGCGGGTTCCCTCCAAAATGGAGAAGTTGGGTTGCCACTCTCTTTAGTTTAGCAACCTCCAAGATTTTACTGAATGACGCTCCGGGAGAGGACATCCAGCACGGCCGAGCTTACGGCAAGGTGACCCCCTTTCACCACTCCTCTTTGTCCTCGCAATCGATCCCCTGCAACAGCTATTGGAATTGGCGACCGAGAAAAAAGCGCTCACAAAACTAGGGGGCAAAAGCGCGCGCCTACGTCTCTCTCTCTCTACGCCGATGATGCAGTAATCTTCCTCAATCCAACTGTTGCAGACATGCGCAACATAAAGGACCTGCTCGATCATTTTGGAAGCGTCACAGGATTGAGCACGAACATCCAGAAAAGCTCCATAACACCCATTCGATGCGCCGGTATCGATTTACAAACAATTCTTGCACCCTTCCCAGCGGTAAGAACCTCCTTCCCCATCAAGTATTTGGGACTACCTCTGTCTTGGCAGGCTAAAGAAAATTGACTTCCAAACACTCTCGGACAAGGCCAGCAGACGACTAGCCAATTGGATGGGAAAACTGCGCACACCGGCAAGAAGAAGGACATTGGTGAAATCAGTCCTATCCGTGCAACCCATTTATTATCCGTCGGCTCTAAACGCACCAGCAGAAGTCCTAGAGGAAATTGATCGACACCGCAAATGATTCCTATGGTCCGGAACGGATCAAATAGCGGGAGGAAAATGCAAGGTCGCATGGCCTAGGGCGTGCAACCCAACATGGCTAGGTGGATTGAGAATCCTAAACCTAAAGAAGTTTGCAAGAGCCCTACGATTACGGTGGCTATGGCAAGAATGGAAAGCCGAGGACAAGCCCTGGGTTGGCATGCCTCTGCCATGTAACAGCAAGGACCGCGCTCTATTCGCGGCAGCCACGATGATAACCCTGGGCGATGGCGGAAAAGCAAAGTTCTGGGATTCGGCCTGGCTGCAGGGAATAACTCCGAGATGCATTGCCCCTTATATCCACAGGATTTCAAAAAACAAACGAAGAACAATGAAGGCAGCCCTAACCAATGACGCATGGATCATAGACATCAACCTAATGGCAATCTCATCGCCTGATCAGATCGCAGAATTTTGTAACCTATGGGAAAAGGTTCAGTCTATTCAGCTAAACAATGATGTCCCGGACTCAATTACTTGGAAGTTAACAAAACATGGCGAATACACCTCGGCATCGGCTTATGAGGCGCAGTTCTCAGGATCTATCTCATCGCCTATGGAGAATCTGATTTGGCACATGTGGGCACCATCGAAATGCAAATTCTTCTCATGGTTAGCCTGTCAAAATCGTGTATGGACAGCGGATAGACTTATCACACGTGGGTGGCCCAACCAAAAGACTTGTATGCTATGCCACTCCCATGATGAGACCCTGCTTCATATGTTGACGCAATGTAGATACAGTCTCAAGATCTAGGACACATGCTTCGAATGGGCAGCAGCACACATTCCGATGCGAACCGACTGGACGGGCTTCAACTCCGTCAGCGAATGGTGGTCCCACACAGGAAATATTAATGGAGCCCTGCAGAAGGGTTTGCGATCCCTGATCATCTTAGAGTGCTGAGAACTCTGGAAAGAATGGAATGCACGGGTTTTTAACCGTAATTATTTATCTCCACATCAACTAGCTGCAAAAATCAAATATGAGGCTCACTGTTGGATACGTGCTGGGGCCAAGCACTTAGGAGAAATCATCGGTCTTGAGGAGTAATCCTCCTTTCTCTATACAGTTTTTTCCTTCATGTAATTCTTTGGCCTAGGCCTTTGTAAAGCCCTTCTCTATAAATATAATTCTGGCAAGTCTTGCCAGCGTTACGTTTTAAAAAAGACATCAAGCAGCTTGGATAAGATCTCCTATGGTCAAAACATCGAGCCTGGCCTCGACACACTCCCTAAGAGAAGGGGGCGGAGTCGGTACCGGGGTCAGGGGAGGCATGGCACCCCTTGATACTGACGAACTCCTTTAGTTGGTGCTAATATATGTCTCGTAGCTATTTTCTACGAGGCATATTAGCAGTACTTGTAACAATGTAGCTATTTTCTACAACGGAGTATCAAGAGGAATGCTGTTTGTACCGATCGATCCACGTAAGAAATCAACAAATTTGGGAGCATAAGCAGTGTGTGTGTTAGACAAACAAACGCTGTTCTACAGCTTAGTTGAACGGGTCATGAAAAACGGTATGTCTAGAAGCTAATAAAAAAGTGTAAAATCTCGATGGAGCCTGGCTAGTATCGCCTTTGCTGCAGCACATTAGTAGTTTGTAGTGGTAATCATCCTTAAGTGTCTAATATGTACAAACATAAAATATTATAGTTCTAGCCATGCTATTAGCATGGACCAACTTCCTAGTTAAAGAGAATTGCAAGGATTAACAATGACTAGATAATTTTTTTTTACAGGTCGATGGAGGGGAAGAGACTTCCCCACCTGATTCATTGCATAGAAGAACAATTACACAATTGTATCTCGGACAGTTACAAGAGGATTGGGGGGTCACAAGAGAGTTTTGTCATATGGTTATTCTACATACTGCTAAACAGATTCTGGCACCAGGACTCTGTTATCACTTATCACTGCATCTTCTGTAATTGTTCTCCTAGATTCCTCAATCCCTTCCAATGGCCTTGGAGATGGCACTATTGTCCCTGGTCCATCCTGTTCGGGTCCGACAACCTTTGGCACCTGCAGATGGAGTCCCGGGCCGGCCATGCTGCGGTATCCGCTTGTCTCAACATGGCCCAACAGGTTCATCACCAGTTCACCGCCAGAGTGCTAACTGCGTCCCCATTTGACCATATCTGAAGCGCCACGCCGGCGGCACAATCATTGAGTGTCGGGAAGATGGCTGGCATGGCCCTGCGACGACTGCGCCCCATAATACGGTCAGGTTGGCTGGTGTGTCCTGCAAGTCCTGCACCGATCGCCCAGGTGCAGACAAGAAGGGAACAGGCGAAGGCGATGTCAATTTGGGACCCTAAATTGAGAGTTTTGAGAATCACGCGTCACTGTAGCATTTCGTTTGTATATGTAAAAAATTGTCCAAAAATTAATTAATTAGGCTCAAAATGTTCGTCTCGCAGAGTACAACAAAACTGTATAATTAGTTTTTGATTTCATCTATATTTAGTACTTCATGCATGATATGACATTTTGATGTGATGGGAATCTTATTTTTGTACAGTAGAATTTGGGGTTGAATTTGGTATATGAAGGATCGCAGCACGGCACGGAACAGCACCCAGTCACAGATCTCACGCCCGGCCATCAGCGATGGCGCCACCGGCCGGGCCTCGCAGTTTCGGTGCCGTTTTTCATTAACGCTAGGGGGAGCGCGTCGACGCCATGGGCAGCGACCGTGTCGTAGTGCCCGGGCCACTACTGACGAGAGACACTGAAATGCACTGGCCGTCGTCATGGCATGTGCGAACCTTGCCCTGCAACGCACAATGGCTCGGGCGGTCGGGCGGTGGGGTAGGGGAGGGACTCTGATGTCTGATCCCGAGAACCAGGGAGTTCCAGACAGAGCCATTCAGCCACTCCAACTCTGTGTTTAGTTCCTCCTAACTTTGACCTGCTACATACAAGCCTAGCTTAGCTTAGGGAACGGCGACATATATGCCGCTGCGGTGCCATTGCCCATCGCGAACCAACCAATCCAATCCGGCCAAAAACAAAGCAAGACTAGCACCAGTAGCAATCAGCTGTCAAAGCAAGTGGTTTTTACTTTAAATGTACTGCCACTAACCGGCGATTAGACGGGCCTCCACAAACCGTAGCTTTCTTCAGGTTCGGCGGACGGCGCCCGGATCTGCCGCCTAATCATTGCAGCTAGGATCGTTGGAGTGGACTTTCTTCCGTCTTCCGGCGCTGCCAAGCGCCAAGCTCCTTGCTTCATCCATCATTTCACGACATGCTCGAGATCGACTTCCCCAATCCTGTGTATGGCAACCAGACACGTCCAATCTGATCGATCGCCGAGCGTGTTTCGAACCACCACCCGTCCACCCCCTTGGCGCATCTGCTCGGCTGGGCTGACGCATCAGTGACGTTCTCGTAACTGTGCTGGCCTGGTCTCATGGGCAGTGATGATGTACAGCTCTGAACAATCGACTTAGGACCCAAATTGCACACTTCTTGTTTAATTTTTCTCAGGGAGATATAACCAAACCAGATGTGGTATGACTGCAGCATACATACCGTGAAAAGACTTGTATTATAAGTACAAAGGTTACTCTCTCCGTCAGTATTTCTAGTTTTCTACTATGTTTATGATAAATTAATGAGAAAGGGAAATGACCATGGTGCTCTTCAATCAATCACTAAGGCTACAGATATGCAATCAACACATGAGTTCTCAGCTACCTTATGCCATAAATGGCAGGGGCTAATGAAATTTTCAACCAGGCTAACGAAGACGCTAATTAATGGAGGAAAATAGTATGCCAGTAGTACTTATAGTTGATAAAATTTTAATTGATACAAATACTATATATTTGCTACAAATTGGGTGTCAAATATCAAAATCTCTCATGAACCAAAGACCAGGCTTACATTTGTAAATAAATTTTGAGTGCTAGGTAATTTTTTAATGCTCCCAAGACCTGCCATGTGCATATACAGCAAAAAATGCCTATATATGTGGATAATTTTTTAATATTAGAAGTTCTTAGAGCAACTCCGGTAGACCCTCTAAATAGGGCCCTATCCCAGGTTTAGAGAGTATCAATAAAAAAAAGTTGACCTCTAGCAGACCCTCTATTCATGTAGGCCTCCAAATTCACCCATTCAGCCCCCATTCTTGGGGTTCTCCAGAGAGCCCTCTATTCATGGAGCTATTGTTGGAGTTGGAGTAATTTTTAAGGCCGAGCAAGGCCCCATTTAGTATTTGAGGGGTCTGACGCTATTGTTGGAGTTGCTCTTACCGGATAAATTTTGAATGCTCCAAATACATGGCTTCTGCATATGGAGAAAAATGTCCAGAGAGGAGACACTACTTGATGTTAATATGCCCCCCCCCCCTTGCTAATAATTCTAGCAAAATTCTCATCCATGATTTCATTTTATCACCCTTGGATCTTCATCTCATATTCACATACCATCTTATATTCATTGTATGACATACTCTATCCCTCCATCTCAAACTATAGGTTGATTTTACTATGCAACTAGATAGACATATACATAGAAAAACTATATATCTAGAAAAAACAAATATGACATGTGATTTAGAATGGAGATTGATTGTGTGCATTTATACATAGACACCTTATAATTTAGAATGGAGTGAGTAATAAGAGCAATTGATTGTGTGCATCACAATGCGACGGTTATTGTATGCATCACAATGCAAAACTGCATAACTCTTTCCTTTGAAAAACCTCCCTTTCTGTTTTCCATTGTATATAGATCATGTTTTATGTTTAAATTCAATAGTGTTATAGGCAACATAATACACCATGTTACAATATTAATATCCTTTGATGGTTGACGACCCTGAATGTTCAAAACAGTATACTGTAGATGTTGTCATTATGAAATCCATAGGTTATGTGGACAATGGTTATCTCTCAATGGTTATCTCTCAACTATTGTTGATGCCCTCGTGTGGGTGGTGGATCTTCAATTATTCAGTATCCATACATCTTGTTTCGCCAAAAAAAATACATTATATACATCTTAGCTCATCGTGGACATTGCCCTTTTTTTAAAAAAAAAAAATTGTTGGCATTATATGCGTTCTAAGGGGATATATGCCTATGCGTCCGGTCGTGGAAGCTACATGCGTAGACAACACATAGCCATTTACATGATGGTGATATTTGCACGTCGCTTTCCGTCAGGAGGCTGGCGAAAGTGTTGCTAGACATCTACCGCTCCTATCTGGAACCGATTCCATCGAAAGGCTCTCATAAGCCTGAGTGGAATTTAGGCAGGATCTGGGCCATATCGCAAAGGCAAGAATATATATCTATCTATCACAAATACAGACTTTGGTGAGTTAGGCGTAGCCTAGGCTTAGTATAATGTCCTCGATTGCATATGACTATTCCCAATCATCTGAAATACTATAAAATCACAGGAATATCACGTAACATTGTCACAGAGAAGCTAGCCCTTTTCAATGTGTTCCGGGGCATAAAAAGATGGACAGGAATGGTTTCACTCCCATATGGAATAATGCAAAATGGAACAAATTTTAAGTGCTTTCTTGTCACGATATGCCTGAATGAGACTGCATTTTCTCATAGAGTGCACGCTGTGCGTGGTCACCAACTATACACATAGGTGTCGAGGACACTAGAGAAGGACAGATCTTAGCCACATGTCTAATCACGCATTATTATGATGATGTTCGCCGGTTTCTTTCCGTCTAATCTATCGGCATAGCCTTTCGGAAATTCGAATCCAAAGCGGAGCTCCAGCTAGCGTGCGCTAGCTCGATCTCAGTGCTCTCCACCAAAGCAGCAGGCTACTTGAGTCTTCGCCCGAGAGGCCTTCTCGTACGTGGCTCATGCGAATGGGAAGCCAATTCACCACTCAAGTCGGTCTCGTGTGGGAGCCCGCCCTGATCGAGGCCGGCCCGGCTCACCACCGCAATGAGAGCTCTCACACAATGAACTTCATGGCCGGATCATGTGTAGCCGTACGTGCAGATATATATATACTAATCAAATTATATCTATGGTGCGCTACACCGTAAAAAGGCGATTACAGATGTATAATGGAAGATTCATGTCCCTGGATTTGAGACATGATGTACACAAGCCTGTCACGGGAGTTAAGGTGATTTTAGGTCTTGTCGTGCTCGTGCTATGCGTCGGATAGGGGTCGATCACTCCGCGACATGGACAACCACTGATGTGTGACTCCATTTGACAAGTTTAACGACGGGGGCGTCCACAACTAGACGAGTTAAGGAACTCGGCTTAGGTACGTGGCACATGCTAGACTTGACGTCTAGGGGATCTCAACGACAGAACACACTAATTTGAACCCTTTGCACAATATACACTAGCAAGATGGCCTGCGCAAACAACGCGGGTAGCTATATTTTAAGTATTTATATTTTTTATATAAATATTTTAAGTTATTTAATATAATTTTTCTTTTCTCGTTTAATTTTAGGTTTTATAAGATTTTTTTGCTATTCATGTAATTTTTGGGAACTATAGATGAATCGACACTTTTAAGTGTACATGTTTTGGCGTATAGAGTCCAATGGATACATAGTTTGTAGAATAATTTTTTTAGTCTAAATTTCATATGGAATGATTTATCTCTAAATATTTAATCATATATCTTAGTTCTATATCTTGTATTTAGATTTACCAATGATGACCTATATATATATTCTATTTTTGTTTTTGTTGTTTTTCATGTCTATTTTGTTTTCTTCTGCGTTCACTTTTATGTGTCCAAGTGGGCCATAGTTTGGTTCTATCTTTTTTTAATCTTTGAGGTATTCTTTTACGCATTCGGTATTGCTTTAACTCAGGATAGGTGCGGAAACACTTCGATTAAAAGTTATTTAGTTGAATATATAATATTGTTCCAAACATATATGTTTATATAGTATGTGCAATGTATGTGAATTTAAAAATAAAGAATGACACAAAATCACATATTATTAAAGGAACTTAGTCCTATCAAAAAAGAGTAGCCCACGTCTTCCTCCCTGACTACCTCGCTCCTAGCCTAGTGGCGAAGTGGTCCAATCTAGCCTCTTAGGTTTTAATTTAATTTTCTAGTCCCTACCTCTAGATCGATTCACCGAGCGACACAATTCCTAGTCACCTTCTCCCATCTATATCACAATGTCGTTTTCATTTCAGAAACACGGGAATAATTTAGTCCATATCTTGTAAAATATTTCTTAGGTAGTATACCATAATCCACGATCTGTGTTTCTTAATCCATTGATCCGGTAACTTTGTGACACTATGTCCTATTCCTTCCTCCGTTGGAACCAAAAGTGAGCAAGTGTGATGGTGGTGGCTTAGTGGAGGGCACGTATATCAAGGCCTCAACAGTTGAGGGTAGCGGACACAAAGTAAGGGGCCCAATTTTTGTGCTCATCACTACTCCAGATGTCTTCTTCAGTGGCATGTCGGTTTTTGATTTGCGGCTTCAAATTTCTTGAATGTATTATGGTTCAAGTTGTTGACCTTGTCATAATACATCCATTATTTATCTATTATTTGGTGCGCCATTGTTTGTTTCATCCTCGTGTTCTCAAATAATTCCATCAAGATCTTTTGGTTAGTATGAATTGCCTCTAGGACTTAGGATTTATGCTGCTTAAATGGAGAATATCTTCCGGGAGTTTAATTTGAGCCTACTTTATTGTTTTTTCTTTATAATTTGAATTCTACTCCATATATTTTTAGGTCAAAATTTATTATCCATATGCGCAGTCTCTGGATATTTATGCATGTTCAGTTTACTACACTGTAAATCCATCAGTCTTATATTGGAGGATAGTTTTATTTTTATCACCAAATTCTGCAAGGATGCAATGATCTTTGAGTTTACATCTTTGCTATGATGTCTCAGTGCTGCTAGATGTGCATGTTCTACTTTATGGGCTGCACCTATCTACCGCCAACAGCTTCCCACTAAACTACATAGTACACATATGTCAGTGCGCTTCCTTGGTGTCCAGCTTGTTTGCCCTGACGGATTACCGCCGGGCTTCACTGTAGTGATTATTTGTTTCCTACAAACATTACTTGCATGCCCTGATGCATGGGCATCAATTCGTTTTCTTCGTCGGATGCTCTCCTGTTTAATACGGACTCTATTTATTTTGAAATTACATATACCTAGTAGTCGTATTCAGCCCAAATCTATAGATTAATGTATATTGTTAGATCATCATTAAATGATATAGTGTAATAAGTTCCTTTTTAGATTAACTTGAAAATTTATATGCACTCTCAGCTAATGCGTTGTTTTTTAACACTATTGTATTAATATATATTTTAGGACGGAGGGATAGTTCATATGAAAATCAAATAAATAATTTTTGCTTATCTTAATTCCAAATTTAGTATATTATGATTCTTGATTGACATGTACTCTTTTCGTTAATTTAGAATGTTAGATCTTCATATAATGTAATGGTTTGTATCTTTATCTTTTATATTTAGCGTAATGATATATATTTTTTTAGAATAATATAGATCGTCACATCTTCATAAAATCTAATGGTATATATTGTATTTAGGGTGGTAAAGTATACAATATTCTTTTTTAAAAAAAATAACGGGGAAATTTGTAGGAACAATATAGACCGGTAGATCTTCATAAAATTCGACGGCACATATTCTGCTTTTTTGGATTAATAGAATAATATGGACCATTAGATGTTCATAAAATCTGATGGCATATATTCTTCTATTTTTTAGATTAACGGAATAATATGGACCGCTAGATCTTCATAAAATCCAACATTATATATTCTTCTATTTTTTTATTAACGTGAGAATTTTTTAGTCCTCTCGATAAACGTGGTGGCTCCTTTTAACACTATTGTATTAATATAATAGATTGCGAACCGAACCGGTCATAGGATCAGTTGATAACTTGATAAGATTCGGTATTTGCATTTGCATTTTTCTATATTTAACCAGAGTTATTCCTTCAGTGCTAAGCAGCGTGCTCCTCAATAGCCAAAAATATATTGTGAAAATTGTAAATATAGCTCAGCCAGAAGCATGTGTAAATTCATTAAGATATGGATTTCTTTTTGATAAGGAACATGTGGATTAATCACACTCGCTCCTCCTGTCTGAAGATATATCTCATGCAGAGCATGTTCATGAAAATTGCAAAAATACCTCAGCCAGAAGGTACACGTCAATAATTACATTCAGGAAGTGCTAATTGTGGAGCCTGGTCCCACATGTCATCGAGCACAGTCTAGTATTTTGGCAAATTGCGTTTCTTTTCCTAGTGGTGTGGCATGCATGTACGGTGGGTGGAATTTGGTGAGAATTTTCTATCATTTGGGGAACTTGTTTTATGAAGACAAAAAAAGCTCGTAGGAGTACGGCCTTGTTTAGATCCCAAAAGCAACTCCCAAATTTACTATGCAAAAAGAAGATTCTCCGTCACATCAAAATGTCATAACATGCATGGAGCCAAGTACGAAAAGTCGGACCGGAGATCGAACCGGTCGGGCTACTGGTTCACTGGTTCATCGGTCCAACCAGTGGTTCACCGGTCGAACCAGTGGTTCATTATTTATTAATATAATATTTATTTCACATGATTTATATAAATAATATGCAAGTTTTATTACCAGTAATATCACATATAACATAATTATATCATAATAGTCTATTGTTTAAAGTTGGAAACCAATATCCAAACATTAAATTGATTAATGGTTCACGAAAAAACCGGTTCACTGGTTCATCGGTTCGACATAAAATCGGCCGGTTCGACCGGTTCACACCGGTTCAATTGCATGACCGATCTTTTAATTGAACCGGACCGGTCCAGCCACCGGTTCACGGTTTTTCCAGTCCAACCAATGAACCGGTTCAGTTTTTTGTACTAGGGCATGGAATATTAAATGTAGATGAAGTCAAAAACTAATTGCACAGTTTTGTTGTGCTCCGCGAGACGAACATTTTGAGCCTAATTAATCAATTTTTGGATAATTTTTCACAAATACAAATGAAATGCTACAATGACACAATGATTACGAAGTGACATCAAACTCCCAAATTCAACCTCCAGGCCTTGTTTAGATCCCAAATTCTATCCCCAAAGTTCACTATGCAAAAAGAAAATTCTCATCACATTAAAATGTCATAGCATGCATGGAATAATAAATGTAGATGAAATCAAAAACTAATTACACAATTTTGTTGTACTCTACGAGACGAACATTTTAAACCTAATTAATTAATTTTTGGATAATTTTTCACACATACAAACGAAATGCTACAGTGACGCATTGATTACGAAGCGACACCATACTTCCGAATTTGGCACCCCAAATTTGAGATCTAAACATGACCTTAACATCTAAACAAGGCCAACGTGCACAACATGCAGATTGCTGACTGCTGACGGAAGATTGAAGGACCCCTGGAGCACACATGGTCTAGTGATGACGTTGGGCACATCTAACGGACACCATGACGCCCTCGCATCACGTTTTCAGCGTACTCGACACCTTCGGGCGTAAGCAACACCTCACGCACGGCAGCAGGCTCCTCCACCTCCAGTGTCCTCTTTGTAGGAGTACACTGAACTTTTTTTTTCTTTGGTCAAAAAAATGAATGAGCACATTGATTCCATCAACGGCTGGCCCAGCTGTTCATAAGAACCGGCGGGTTATTGCTACTGCTGTCGTCATGAGTTCATTCTTGGCTGTGCATACAACGACGACCAAAGTGCTGATACATTTTCCGTGAAGGACTCCAAAATGCTACATTTTCTGCACATTACAAATCCCCCCCCCCCCCCACCCAATTTTGACTAGAAAACGACGAGTACAGCTGAAACTGCATTGTTTAGATCCCAAATTTGGGGTATGATGTCACTTCGTAATCATTGTGTCACTGTAGCATTTCGTTTGAATGTGTGAAAAATTATCCAAAAATTGATTAATTAGGCTCAAAATATTCGTTTCACAAAGTACAATAAAACTGTGTAATTAGTTTTTAATTTCATATATATTTAGTACTCCATGCATGTTATGACATTTTGATGTGATGAAAATCTTTTTTTGTATAGTGAACTTTGGGGGTAGAATTTGGAATCTTGTGGGGCCGGGAAACACTCACCCAGCTCAGAACCAACCAACGCAAAATCATAAATGGAGCCGTCCCGTCCGAGAGACATCTGACGAACGGAGGTGAAAAATTATATGTGACACCAGTAGGCAGTAGCTGGCGAGCAAAGACGTGGCAAGCTGGCGGGCAGACCATAGAGATCACGGTAAAAACGATGGCGAATGACATCAAACATCAGTGAAGCAACAGGTTGGTTATTAGGCCGCGTGGGACAGAGACGTGTCTCTGGCGTTATAAGGCATTGTTTAGATTTCAAATTCAACCTCTAAATTCTACTATGTAAAAAAAAGATTTCTATCACATTTACAATGTCATAACATGCATGTAGTACTAAATGTAGATAAAATCAAAAACTAATTATACAGTTTTGTTGTACTCTATGAGACGAACATTTTTGAGCCTAATTAATCAATTTTTGGACAATTTTTCACACATATAAACGAAATGCTACAGTCACGCGCGATTCCTAAAACTTCCAATTTAGAATGCCAAATTGGCATCTAAACAAGGCCTAAAAGTGGCATGCGTCTCCCCCTCGCAAATCCCCGCCTAAATTCTCTGCGTCAGGTCATCTAAGGACATGCACGCTGCCGCGTCCGCTCATACCTCTCTGCACAACGAGGCCGGCCGGAGCGGCGTGTGTAAAGCTCGCAGCGGAGTCCGGAGCTCCGCAGTTTCGGCGCCGCGCGCTCTTCCCCGCGCCGCCTGAGTGAAGTAGTACGTGCTTTTTTTTTTCTTTCTTTTCTTTGCTTCGACAGCACAGTAATTAAACTCCGCCGGCGCGTCGCGCAGTCGCCAGCTCACCTCCAATCCCCCCTATTTACTCGCCCCGGCTCCGCGGCAGGTTGGGCCGCGCCGCGCCGGCCGGCTTGCTTGCGACGGCGGGGAGGATGGTGCCGGGCGAGCATGCGGAGGACGCCATCGTGGCCGACGTCGGCAACGGCAAGGAGCGGGAGGTGCGCGCGATGGGCGTCGGCGGGGACGATGCCGACGCCGAGCAGCAGCGGCAGCGCGACGGCGGCGGGTTCAGCATGAAGAGCCTCCTGTGGCACGGCGGCTCCGTCTGGGACGCCTGGTTCAGCTGCGCCTCCAACCAGGTGCCAAAAACGTCGCCTTCTCTTCTTTGCATGATGCATATATTATATATGGATCGATCGAGCGCGGCCACACGGCGCTTACTGTAGAGGACGAGCTGAGGATGATCACCGGTGAGTGAGCTTGTCTCGCGTTTCGCAGGTGGCGCAGGTGCTGCTGACGCTGCCCTACTCCTTCTCGCAGCTGGGCATGGTCTCCGGCGTGCTGCTGCAGATCTTCTACGGGCTCATGGGCAGCTGGACCGCCTACCTCATCAGCGTCCTCTACGTCGAGTACCGCGCCCGCAAGGAGAAGGAAGGGGTCGGCTTCAAGAACCACGTCATCCAGGTCGGTCGGTGCTCTCCCCCCTCCCCGTCCCTCAGCTCGCCGCCCGGCTGCTCTCGCGTCTCCGCAACCGTCGGCCAGTTTCAATTCGTTTCCCCGCCGGCTTCCCCGGGGACACGGTTTCCGTGCCACACTCATGCTGCTTTTTCCCTCGGGTGCGGGACACGGGAATTGGATCCGATGGCCATGGTCGGTCGTCACGCCATTTGATCGATGTGTGCTCTGGAATTCCGGGCAGGGAGTGATGACTTGAGTAGCGTTGCTTGCCCAGCGGAAAGGCGCTTTGCTAGTATACTTTGCCAAAATCTATACTTTGCTAGCTAGCTGTGTGCCTGCCGATCGACCTCAGCTCGCCGGCCATTTATTTCCTCAACACTACCAAGCAAAACGACAACGCCATCGGCATGCACCTGTTTACTTGCTCCAGTAAAGCACACGCATATCAAACCGGATACTAGAATTGATTGTTTTTCCTGGCCGTTGACCAGTGGTTCGAGGTCCTGGACGGGCTCCTGGGCCCGTACTGGAAGGCCGCCGGGCTAGCGTTCAACTGCACGTTCCTCCTCTTCGGATCCGTCATCCAGCTCATCGCCTGCGCAAGGTCAGTCGGATTCCTCATCCCTCCATCATCTCTGTTGTTACATACTGACGAATATAATGAACTGAACCCATGGTCACGCAGCAACATCTACTACATCAACGACCGGCTGGACAAGCGGACGTGGACGTACATCTTCGGCGCGTGCTGCGCCACCTCCGTCTTCATCCCCTCCTTCCACAACTACCGCGTCTGGTCATTCCTCGGACTCGGCATGACCACCTACACCGCCTGGTACCTCACCATCGCCGCCGCCGTGCACGGCCAGGTGAGCCCCCGCGCGCCGGCCGATCGCCGCCGCCCCATTCATTCATTGCCGATTTGCCCCCAATCATTCGCCGGTTCCGGTTCGCCATCGCGCTTGTGATCGATGAGCTAACAGCCAGTGGCCGTCCCGCGCATGTCGGCGCGCCCGCGCAGGTCGACGGCGTCACGCACTCGGGCCCCAACAAGGTCGTGCTCTACTTCACCGGCGCCACCAACATCCTCTACACTTTCGGCGGCCACGCGGTCACAGTGTGAGTACTCAAACAACTATGTAATTCCGTATGCAGCTACGTACCATTTATTACCATGCTGTCGGTGTTTTTTTGTGAACGGCCAATGACAAGTGGGCCCAACATCCAAAACAGACTTTTTGAAGGATCCTCATCCAGTGTACTATACCATTGTGCGCTGACATTTCAACACTTTCAGGCAGCTTTTGCCTAGTGCTGGGTTAATCAGTAGTAGTAGAAAATAAACTGTCTGTAGATAGATGAGTCGAAACAGATCCGCCAAGGAGTAGAAAACGAACCACAATGGTGGAAGCCAGCTTTGTATCTTCCAACCATTGGCCAGACAGAAATGCAGCATACCCACTAAGCTCTGGTGATCAACCCCTACATTCCCCCTGCAACTGAAGGATCTACTATGCTAATCCACTATGCACTTCAATATTCCCAGTGGCCAATCCTTTATTCCCATTGCTCATTACGTGCGCTTATTAGTATAACACCTGCCATGATGATCTTTGCTGCGTCATGATTACAGCAAAAATCGACGGATATATCGTCGGCGTTTACGTGCTTTTGATCACACGCTCGCCCGGTTGTTAGGGAGTCCTTTTATCTTGAAAACCCAGCTGCTTTTCCTCTAGTGGTGAAAAGAAAAAACCAAAGTTCTTTCCAGAGGTTGGCGATGTGGACAGATTTCAATTCAGGTAGTGCCAAGTTCACATCAAGTGAACCAATTCCGTCCTACTGCCCCCGTGCGGGGGTGATAAGATCTACATTGGATTGCAACAGTACAATACCCTCATCATTTCATGATTCTGATCTATCCTTTATTGGTGATAACCTTTGGTTAGTGGAGAGGAAGTCTCAAAGGTCTGACGATTTGATCCCAACCTTAGAAGGTGAATGCCTACCTGTCTGCCAATCTTACAGTGCCCCGGCCCTGAGCACCTGACTGTCACCATCCTTTGCTGAAACAATTCCAGCCCTTGTTTAGATCCCAAATTCCAACCTCAAAATTCACTATGCAAAAATAAGATTCTCATCACATCAAAATGTCATAACATGCATGGAGTACTAAATATAGATGAAATCAAAAACTAGTTGCACAATTTCGTTGTACTCTACGATACAAACATTTTGAGCCTAATTAATCAATACTTGAACAATTTTTCACATATACAAACAAAATACCACGGTGCGCAATGATTACGAAGTGACACTATACCCCCAAATTTGGCCCCCCAAATTTGGGATCTAAACAATGCCCAGTCTCTTGTTGCTTTCGGAGTGATATGACAGTTTCCATTAGTGTAGTAGTACGATAGCGTCACTCGTGAATGTTAGGTGTTTAGTTTTATCGATAATAGCTTCGTTTGGCCGTATTTGTCCGCCCTCGCTGCTAATTTGACTGGAGGCGCTCGTATCTGGCATTAATGATGCTGTTACAGTTGTAGAGATTCTTCGTGTCCCAATCTTTCAAAATATACTGACTAGGAAAAGCACTACCTTTTTCCCAACTTGATGGCTTGTCGTTCAATAAACATAAAAAGTTCATAATTATTTGCGCGCATGTGTGCGAAAGGGCGCCTAGTATGACGTTAATTCCAAGTACTGATTCTCACTTTATATGTTACCCGATCATTTTGTTTTCTGATATATTTGTATAATGAAACAAGTACACGCGGCTTTCAGAAAAGCTGATTTTTTTTCCTCCATAGGGCACGTTGCTTTTCTGATCCTGAATTATTACTGGATTCATGTAAGAGAGTTTCATTTCTTTTGTCTGTGTGGCTTTGTGCGCAGCGAGATCATGCACGCCATGTGGAAGCCCCGCAAGTTCAAGTACATCTACCTTCTGGCGACGCTGTACGTGTTCACGCTGACGCTGCCGTCGGCTGCGGCCATGTACTGGGCGTTCGGCGACCAGCTGCTGACGCACTCGAACGCCTTCTCGCTGCTGCCGCGCACCGGGTGGCGCGACGCGGCGGTGATCCTGATGCTGATCCACCAGTTCATCACGTTCGGGTTCGCGTGCACCCCGCTCTACTTCGTGTGGGAGAAGGTGGTGGGCATGCACGAGACCCGCAGCGTGTGCCTCCGCGCGCTGGTCCGCCTGCCCATCGTCGTCCCCATCTGGTTCCTCGCCATCATCTTCCCCTTCTTCGGGCCCATCAACTCCGCCGTCGGCGCGCTCCTCGTCAGCTTCACCGTCTACGTCATCCCCGCCCTCGCCCACATCCTCACGTACCGCTCCGCGGCCGCCAGATTGGTAAGCGTGCTCCGATCCGCCCCTCATCACTACGTTCTGGTCCCTTGATGTCCATGTCGAGACATGCCGCTAGTCGATGCCGCGGCGTGCGCGCCATGCCGCCACTAGAAGAAAAGAAGAGACCTGCGCGCACGTCGCGCTCGTGTGCCACAGGCACAGGACGGGGCGATGACTCCCGTTGCTGGCTCGGTGCGCTCGCCTGAGCTCGACAGGCACATATCCTGCGCACCGGACGGCGACGGCGTGGCCACGGCGGTCGGGTGCGCCTCCCGCCCGATCGACCGGCCGGGACCGCCACCGGAGCGCCGGATGGACGGGTGGGGCGTTGCTGTCCCTGCTTTCCTAGGCCTCACGGCGGCGGGCCGGGGCACCTTATCCCGGCGCGCCGAAAGGAGCGGAGCGAGCGACCGCATCACCGCAGTGCGGGCGCACACGCCAACTGAAACCGGCTACAGTGCCGCGCCGTACCGGGCCGCTAACTCTTTTTGGGTGCTTTCTTTTTTGCAGAACGCCGCGGAGAAGCCGCCGTCCTTCATGCCGAGCTGGTCGGGGATGTTCGTGGTGAACGCGTTCGTGGTGGCGTGGGTGCTGGTGGTCGGCTTCGGGCTCGGCGGCTGGGCCAGCGTCACCAACTTCGTCAAGCAGATCGACACCTTCGGGCTCTTCGCCAAGTGCTACCAGTGCCCGCCCAAGCCGCACGCCGGCTCGCCGCTGCCGGCGCCGCCGCACCACTAGGCGGCGAGCGAGTGCCAGAGGCTTGTCGTGCCGGCGGCGTCCGGGGCACCTCCTCGGGGCGAAACGAGCCTTTTGGATTTGGTGGCGTTCCGGTCGCCTTGCTGTACACAAACCGACCTAGAGTGACTGCAAATAGTGGAGCAGCTTGTGAGTTCACTAACTAGGGAATAGGGATACCGTTACAGTCCTGGACTTTTGCGTTTCTCGCGTGGATTTGATTGCATCGGTTGGTGTCGGCGTGTCGCTTTTCTTTGTTTGGTTGTTGAACATGGTTGTTTTAGGTTAATGCGACATGCCATCTGGTACAAGAACGCCATTTCGCTTCTGAATTTTATCTATCTTGACATGGTACAAGAAGGAACGAAGATTTCTAACCGAATTCTTCGTGCAAGGCGAGTGATGATGGGCCACGGCCCAAAATGTATTTTGGGCCAAACCCCATGATCCTCATTTTGGTTTTGTTCTTTTAGATCAATCAAGCTTTCAAAATCACGGGTGGTGTGCTCATTGCTGCCCGGCAGCGCGATGTTAGCCTCTCTGATGTGCTGCTCGGTTGCTTCTCTGTCACGGTAAGGGTCAATCAGAAAACTAGTGATGGCGACGAAGTAAGCTGGTGGTTGTCGTCCATTTATGGACCACAGGTGGACAATCACAAAGAGCTGTTCCTCGAGGAGCTAGAGGCAATTCGTGACGCTTGCCAGGGCGCCTGGCTGATCATAAGTGATTTTAATCTCATACTTGACACTGCAGACAAGAGCAATGCGCGCTTCAACCGCAGGAACATGTACAAATTCAGGCACACCGTGGCCACTCTGGAACTCCAAGACATCCACCTGCATGGCAGATCCTACACATGGAGCAACGAGCGTGACAATCCGACCTTGGTTAAGCTGGACCGTGCTTTAGCCTCAGTTGACTGGGAGGAGCAATTCCCTGATTGTCTTCTCCAGGCGCTGTCTTCGGATGCCTCGGATCACTGTCCATTGCTGTTACAAACCAGCGCAGCCTTTCAACCCAAGGCCCGGTTCCACTTCGAGATCTTTTGGCCCAAACTCGAAGGATATGCCGATGCACTGATCCGAGGCTGGAAATGCCCAATAAACATCTCTGACCCCTTCAAGCGCCTGGATCACTTGTTCAGGAATCTTGTTCGTGAGTTGCAAAGTTGGTCGGCCAAGCGGGTAGGCAACATCAAGTTAAAGCTTTTGGCGGCGAGAGAAATAGTCTTCAAGTTGGATCAAACGCAAGAAACGCGTCAGCTGTCCATGGACGAGTTGGAACTTCGACGGGAGTTAAAGTTCAAGTGCCTGGGGCTATCTTCACTGGAACGCACTATAGCCAGACAAAGATCACGTATCTTGTACCTGAAAGGAGATGCAAACACCAATTTTTTTCATACAATGGCACGGGGAAGGCAGCGAAGGAAAAGGATTACTAACCTGAAGGTGCGCGATCAGCTGGTGGTACAACACAAAGACATGGAACAAGTGCTATATGATCACTTTTAGGCCATTTTCGGACGGGCAACAGTACGACGGCATTCAGTGAATTTCAACGCCCTAGGCATCAACCCGACTGACCTACACTACTTGGACCTCGCGTTCACGACTGATGAAGTGTGGGCTGCCATCAAGGAGTTGCCAGCAGACAAGGCACCTGGGCCTGATGGGTTTACCGGTGTCTTTTACCAAACGGCCTGGACAGTGATCAAGGATGATCTGATGGCTGCGATCAACTCATTTGCAGAAGGCAATGGTCGGAATCTGGGGCTGCTCAACAATGCATTCATCATACTTCTCCCCAAGAAGCCAGATGCCAGTGAACCAGGTGACTATCGCCCAATAACGTTAGTTCACAACTTTGGCAAACTGTTGTCCAAATTGTTGTCCCTACGATTGGCGCCGCAATTGAACCACCTAATTTCCAAGAATCA
Organism: Echinochloa phyllopogon; assembly: GCA_033239725.1. Classification (NCBI taxonomy): domain Eukaryota; kingdom Viridiplantae; phylum Streptophyta; class Magnoliopsida; order Poales; family Poaceae; genus Echinochloa; species Echinochloa phyllopogon. Next base: position 24,316,200 of record BTCW01000012.1, read on the forward strand.
GAACGCATTCATCAAGCAAAGGTCCATCCACGATAACTACAAGTATGTGCAAAGGGCAGCTGTTTTATTCAGGAAAAAGAAGATCCCAAAGATTCTGTTGAAATTGGACATCTCCAAAGCATTTGACACCCTTTCTTGGTCCTTCCTGATGGAGCTCCTTGAGGCGTTGGGCTTCAGTTCACGGTGGTGTGGGTGGGTTGCTATGATTCTCAGTTCCTCATCCTCGCGCATATTGCTGAACGGACAACCGGGTAATCATATCCATCATCTGAGGGGAGTTCGTCAGGGGGATTCCCTCTCCCCCATGTTGTTTATCCTGGCAATGTCAGTGTTGGACAAACTGTTCGTCCAAGCCACTGCTGCGGCAGTGTTGCAGCCACTGGAGCTTGAGGCAGTCAAATTCCAGTGTAGCTTCTACGCTGATGATGTCATTCTGTTTGCCAGTCCAACACAACAGGAAGCGAGAGCCATAATGCAGATTCTCAATATTTTTGGTGAAGCTTCTGGACTGCACACTAACCTGGCAAAGTGCTCCATAACGCTGATCTGGGGGGAGATCGTGGAGCTTGATTCAATCTGACAGATCATGGGATGCCAAGTCGTGCCATTCCCAGTTAAGTACCTTGGCCTCCCGCTAAGCACAGATCATATCCCCAAGCCACACTTGCAGTCAATAGTGGATTCTGTAGCCACCAAATTGCCGGCATGGCAAGGGCCCATGATGGCTCGTAGTGGATGCCTGATCTGGGTAAAGTCAGTTATGATGGCCGCACCGATCTATGCAATGATGGCAGGAAACTTACCACCTTGGGTTCGCAAGGAGATTGATAGTATTTGTAGGAGGTTTCTCTGGATGGGTAAAGATGGTGATGTGAGAGGGAAATGCATGGTGGCATGGCCAACGGTATGCCGTCCGAAAGAGTTAGGGGGATTGGGGATTCCAGACTTGAAGCTAGCAGGTTATGCCCTTCAATGCTGTTGGTTATGGTTGGCAAGAACAGATCAAGAGCGAGCGTGGGCTGGGCTGTCGTTGCACATTAATTCAGACGTCAGTTGCTTCTTCGACTCATCCTTAATAGTGCAAATCGGCAATGGCAACCGGACGTTGTTCTGGAGCGACAACTGGATTGATGGGAGATCAATCAAGTCTCGGGCACCAGTCCTCTGTCAGGCAGTCCCTAAGAGAATACAACAAATCCAAACTGTGGCCCAAGCCATGGACAATGGCGCCTGGATAACTGAGATTAGAGGTGGACTCTCGGTGCAGGCAGTGACGGAGTACCTGCAGATATGGAATTGCATTCAGACGGTAGCACTCTTAGGGGAGGTGGAAGACAAGTTCGTCTGGCGATGGACAACACATGGGGAATATACTGCCCAATCAGCCTACCGTGCGCTGCATCAGGGATCAATCGATCTCCTTGGCTCCAAACTCGTATGGAAAACTTGGGCTCCCCTGAAGGTGAAGATCTTTCTTTGGCTGGCTTTTAAGAGAAGACATTGGACAGCAGACCGCCGACATCGCCATGGGTTAGAGGCTCTCGCGATGTGCCGGCTTTGCAATCAAGAACCGGAAACCAATGACCACCTCTTCATGTTTTGTCAATTCACAAGGCAAGTCTGGGAGGCAGCAATACTTGGTCACCAATGGCCTGTACCACGAGTAGGTGACTCCCTGCAGGACTGGTGGCTGCGCGCACGGTAAATATGCAGTGGGCTTAAAAAGAAGGGCTTTGACACACTCCTAGCACTCGCAACATGGGAAGTGTGGAAGCAGCGCAATGCTATGGTCTTCCGTGGTGAACAGGCAACAGTTCAAGGGGCGCTGACACTGATCAAAATCCAAGGAGACCAATGGATCACGACAGGCGCCTACCAGTTGGGTTGTTTAATTCATGAGTAATTCACTGTAATATCGCTATCTCAACCCCTACCATTGTAATCTGCTGTAATACTCTATAGGGGCGTAGGGAGTCGTTGGCGCATTCTTGCGTCGTTGTAAACTTTTACGATCTTCTACCTTAATGCAAAGATGCGCAATCCTCTTGGGATTAAAAAAATCACGGGGGTTGGTTCTGTTTTCCTAATCCTAACCGCTTTTGATTTTGGTTTCCTGAACGTGAACGGTTAGGATGTTGCGGGCGGTCGAAGAGCTGCAGGTTTTAACTTTTGTCCCCTCCCCCGGATCGGATGCCTTCCGCTTGCCGATCCGATCACATCACACTCCCCTTCCGCGGCGGAATCCAAGCACGGAACGCTCCCCACCATCCCCCACCTTGACGCCGCCCCCCGTCGCAAACCCCACAGCCCGATCCCCAAATCCCCCGGCGGCGATGGCGGCCAGCCTGTGGCGGGCCGTGATGGACAGCGTCAGCGGCTCCTCCTCCTCCTCCTCCTCCTCCCCCTCGGCGGCCGACGCGGCGTCCGGCGGCGTCGAGTTCTGGCACGGGCCGGAGCGCACCGGGTGGCTCAACAAGCAGGGCGAGTACATCAAGACGTGGCGGCGGCGGTGGTTCGTGCTCAAGCAGGGGCGGCTCTTCTGGTTCAAGGACCCCGCCGTCACGCGGGCCTCCGTGCCCCGCGGCGTCATCCCCGTCGCCTCCTGCCTCACCGTCAAGGGCGCCGAGGACGTCCTCAACCGCCAGTTCGCCTTCGAGCTCTCCACCCCAGCCGAGACCATGTACTTCATCGCCGACTCGGAGAAGGAGAAGGAGGAGTGGATCAACTCCATCGGCCGCTCCATCGTCCAGCACTCCAGGTCCATCGCCGACGCCGAGGTAGTCGACTACGACAGCCGCCCCCAGCCCAAGGACAGCGAAAAGAGTGAGCCGGCAGCATAACATCGCGGTGATCCCTGTGACTCTCTCCCTCTCCCGATATGGCTCTTAATTGTAGTATATGTACTTCCAAGTGATTGCAAACTTGTGGCGACGTTCCTTTGTTTTTTTCACTTTTGATTATATGTATATTAACTATCGATAACTATCGATGACTTGTGTCTGGTAATAAGTCGTATTTTCGTGTACAGCTTGTGTTCTCTCAATACTATACTACACATTGATCTTGGTACAACGTAATTTACCAAGTGGGTGTGTTTTGGTAAGTTTTTTGCAGTTGTGCTGTTTGAAAGCACTAATTTGAATTTCAGAAATTGCAACCGATTTTAACCGGGTTTGGTTAGTTTTTTGCGGTTGTGCCGCTTGAAAGTATTGGCTTGAACTTTATAAATTGCAACAGATTTTAACTGGGCTTGGTTAGTTTTTTGGGGTTGTGCCATTTAAGAGTATTGGCTTGCTTGGTTAGTCTTTTGCAATTGTGAAAGTATTAGCTTGAATTCCAGAAATTGCAACAGATTGCCCTAAAAAAAAAGAAATAGCAACAGATTTTAACCGGTTGTGTTGGTTAGTTTTTTTGCAGTTATGCTGTCCAAAAGTATTGGGCTTGGATTTCAGAATTGCAACGGATTTTAACCATCCATGAGTTTGGCTTGTTCCATTGAAATTGAAATACTTTTTAACCATCCATGAGTTTGCCTTGTTCCATTGAAATACATTGGTATGGTATCACAGAAGATTGTTACCATAACTGCCTCTACATTTTTTTCGTACCTATTATAACTTATAACTAGAGTCTCCCCACAATGAAGTGCCACCTCTACCATTACAACTAGAGTATCATCTAGTGTCCATGAAGTGTCTATCCTATGTATGTGCCAATTTTCTTAACAATGAAGTAAAAGAACCATATATTGAGATGTCTTATCCTCTGATCAAAAGTGGAAGTTTTCTGTCATGTATTGGAGTACGGAGTACTGCTTAAGTGACAACATGTGCCTTGCTTCTTTGGTTACTACAGAAAGAGGATGGATTCTCTATTCTTAAAAACATGCTTAAATCGCAGTTGGTGCTAATGTTATGGTGATACCTGCTATCTCACTATATGGATCTTAGTATATTTATATGTATCTCAAGTGACAGTGACTTATGACTGTTCTTTGGGGTTTCTTGCTTTCCGATTGTATGTATATTGGTTACTGCTGCCTCGTAATAAGTTGGGTTTATACGTACGACTACCAGTTTTTTTCTTTTATAACTGTCATCCCTTGCAACATCATAATTTTCTAATTAGTTGATATTACTTTGCTCATACCTGCAGTCTGTGTTGTCTGACTCTGATTATATTGTCTCAAATGTCACAAAACAATAACACCCCCCCCCCCCCACCCCCAACACACACACATCATGATTTTGACTTAATTTCATCTGCTTGTTGTGCAAAGTTTGTCTTCTGTGCAACCCGCTAACATTTGTAAAACCAATAATAGGTCCAATGGAAGTAGAAATATTGATATATGTGGCTGCGATATGTTGTTATTAGCAGTCAAACAACCATATATAAATGCCTAACGTTGTAGTATGAATGCGTGTGAGGTTCTCTCGTTTTGATTTAATACCAGCATTGCTTTGTTGCACAATGTAAGCTCGTGCTGATCTATTTAATACTTTCTTTCTCGTGATGACACCAAACCTCGAGTAGTTCAGTAGTTGAGACTTCAGAGTTCAGACGGCTATTTTAGGTGTATCAGCCTATCAGGTTCTTGATCTAGTTGAGCTCAAGTACTTTTAGAGCTCAGGTATATGGTCACATCTCTAGCTTTCTGGGCTTCTGGCCTTTGCTGCAACAAAGCTTGTGTACCGTTTTATGTTTTGAAGGGGATTTTTAATCTTCCATTGATCGTAGTTTCAAGACAAATTTCTTGACATATGTTGGCAGAATGGCACGTCGTTAGCTTTGTAATCCAAATAAGCCCTTGTTTAGTTCCCAAATTTGGGGGCAAACTTTGGCATTTTGGGGTGCGTGCGCCACTGTAGCATTTCGTTTGTATGCGTGAAAAATTGTCCAAAAATTGATTAATTAGGCTCAAAATGTTCGTCTTGTAGAGTACAACAAAACTGTACAATTAGTTTTTGATTTCATCTACATTTAGTACTCTATACATGCTATGACATTTTGATGTGATGAGAATCTTCTTTTTGCATAGTGAACTTTAGGGGTAAAATTTGGTATCTAAACAAGGCCTAAAACTCTGTTTCGTTCAATCAAAAGGGAAAGGCTGCTACTCATACAGTTTATTTGTCTGATTTGCAAAGTAGATGGACGTGTCTGATTTATCTGCCATTTCAAAAGTTCAGTAAGATAAGAAAAATCCATCTGACCTACAGCTTTATAATTTTTTTTAAGAACGATCTCTAGTGCAGATGTGTAGTAAATCCTTAACCTTTATAAAACAACGTGCTCTAGCGCAAAATTCAGTCGCGTGCATTCTTGATGACTTTTGCCGGTGCGCTCTGGCCTCTGGATTGGTTTGACCTACCATCGCCAAATTTCCCTGGATGGGATTGGATCGGCTACCTGAGTTTTACCCGTGCGCTCTGGATCGGTACCTCGGTACCATTGCCGACGGGTCCATTGCCGATGGTATTCAGGCCCTCTTTGGATCCATTGCAAAACTTTAGCACATCACTTTTTGCTAAAGTTTAGCACTAGATTACCCAAACACCCCTGCTAATGAATTGCTAAAAGAGGCTTTCTAAAGTTTAGCACCCAAAATCTTTAGCCCGTGGAGGAGGTGCTAAATTGCGCTAAAAGCGCTCCCCCTTCCGTCCTCCGGTACCCCTACCATTCTGCGTTCTCTCTCCTCGTTCTATCGTCCCCAACCCACCCACCTCGCACTCTCGCTCCCCCGTTCCACCGACGCCGCCGCCCCCTTCGTTGCACAACGCCGTCGCCGCCCACCGCTCTTCACAATCGCCTTGCCCACAGCACGCCGCCGCAGCTGTGCGCCCCCAACCCTTCTCGCTGCCCCGCTTCTCGCATCCTCGTCGCATAGATCCAGCGACGACAGTCGTCGCGGCCCGCGCCGCCGCAATCCGCCATTGCCTCGCCGCTACCTCCCAATCCAAGACGCAGCGTCCATGGCTGGCTACGGCGGCGACGGACTGCAGGATCTGTTCTCGCAGCCGGCCCCGCAGTTCCCCGCTGGCGGGATCGATTTCTTCTCCAATGGCGGTCCTTCGGCAAGCGCCAGCAGCTCCCCAAGTGGGCATGCAAGCGCTGGATCTGAACTCTCAGGCTTTTGAGTTCCCAGATCTGGCGACGTATTCGTCTTGGCTACGAGATGGGGGAGATGTGGGGGAAGATGTTGGGGTAGATGGTGGGGGAGGCCGTGGAGGTCGGACCCTCGGCTTGTGCCCGACTCGCCGAACTGCACCGCGGCCAAGGTCTCTGGGCAATGCTGGAGGCAGCACGGCTGTTGATGCTACTGGGCGTGGTGCTCCTGTTCGTGGTGGTGGAGGCCGTGCACCTACTGGGCGTGGAGGTGGAGGCCGCGGTGCTGCTGGCCGTGGTGGGGGAGGCCGTGGAGGTAGAGGCCGTGGTGCTGCTAGCCGTGGAGGTGGAGGCCGTGGTGCTGCTGCGGGAGGTGGGGAAGAAGGCAACGATGGCCTTGATGAAGAGGAGCTCCAAGAGGCCGGCGCCGAGGTATCCCTTGATCCGAGTAAAATTTCTCTGTTATTGTGATTTCTCAATGGCATGCATGCTGTGGTTTGCAATAGAATGACAATGTTGAACTGAAAGTAGCTGTATTATTTTTGTCTTGCACTAGAATTGGGTTGACAAGGCTAATTGGTCAGAAGTAAACATGGGCATACTCTGTGACCTTTGGGTTGAGCAAATGAAGGCAGGAAATTGTTTCAATGGTAAGAACAGGGTATAATCAAATGAAAGAGAAGTTCATGAGGTTAACTGGACTCAAGCATTCTCAGGGGAGCTTAGAAACAGAAGAGATCAATTGAAGATCCTTTACCTGTTTTGGTTGAAGTTGCAAAAACAGAGTGGCTTGGGGTGCAACAATGATGGTACAGTATCAGCCCCTCAATGGTGGTGGGATCGAGAGACAAAGGTAGTTTCAGATGCATGATTAGATGCTTGTTATGTTTTTTTTTGCTTATTACATATATAATTGGCTCCCCACATATTTTTTAGGGCAAACCTAAGTGTAAGAAACTAAGGTGGGGAGCTCCAGAGTACCTAGATCAGATGGAGGAAATGTTTCGTGATTGTGTAGTGGATGGGTCCACTTCTTTTGTTGCTGGACAAGAAGAGGCTGCAGCTGAAGATGAGGAGGAAGAGAAATATGAGGAGGATGATCACTATGAGGAGGATGAGCAATATGAGGAGGACGACCAGTTCACAGAACCTCACTACACAGAACAGAGCCCAATGAGTACTAACAGCCGCAAGCGCAATAGTAGTGCTACCACCAACTCCACAGCTTCAAGCCCATCAACGAAGTCCAAAAGCCCAATGGTTAGGATGATGAAACAATATTTGTCAAAATGGGGCTCAGTTGAAGATGAGAACAGGAAGGCATTGGAGGCTGCTGCAAAGGTGAACAATGAGAGGATGAACAAGATGGATGAAGATGTTAAGAAGTGCCAGCAGTTGGCTCTTGATTGTGGGGTATCTCCTGACATCATAGAATTTTTTGTTGTTGGTCAAATCTGCAAGGATCCATTCTCCAGATCATTTTTTTGCAACATACCAACTCCTGAAGCAAGGATGGTTTACTTGAAGAGATTGTGTCAGCTTAGGAACATTGCCTGAGATGATGGAGATGGTCACTAGTGCTAGGATGTGAGCTATCTGTGTGATGTGAGCTGTGTGTTGAACTATATTTGTGTTGTAATCTTGATGTCCTATTTGTGCTGTGTATTTGAGTTGTGAACAATATTTGTGTTGTCAAACTATCTTGTTGTCATATTTGTGCTGTGTATTTGAGTTGTGAACAATATTTGTGTTGTCAAACTATCTTGTTGTCCTATCTGTGTGATGTGAGTCGTGTGTTGAACTATATTTGCACATGATATTTATGTGCTGAATATTGATGTTGCTGTCCAATTTGTTCATTGTAGGGTGCTGCTGTCCAATTTGGTGGTGAGGAGTATGGTGATCAGGACTATGATTACTCAATTGAGAAGATGGTCATTAACCGTCGTAAAAGAACTCGTCAATTCATGAGTATGACTTTCCTCTTTGGTATGTACTATGATACCTACATTCACAAAGGTCCATGGAGGATAGCCACTGAAAGTGGAATAGATTGGGTCGAGAAAACATTAGCCAATAGGAATTCTTGCTACAACATGTTTACGATGAGTAGAACCTTGTTTGATCGGTTTCATAATCTGTTGGTAGAGTCATATGGCTTGAGGGGAACTAGAAAAATGTCATCTGTAGAGGCACTAGGGATGTTCCTCTGGATAGTTGGTGCCCCTCAGTCAGTTAGACAAGCCGAAGATCGTTTTGTCAGACCATTAGAGACAATAAGCCGTAAGTTTGACAAGGTCTTGGCTACTGTCCTAAAGTTGGCAGCAGATATTATTAAGCCAGTGGATCCTGATTTCAGTACAGTCCACCAAAGATTACAAAACCCAAGGTTCTATCCATTCTTCAACAATTGTATTGGAGCTATAGATGGTACTCATGTAAAATGTGTGGTGCCCAACAATATGGTAGTTCAACATACATGAAGACATGGATACACCTCACAGAATGTGTTGGCTATCTGTGACTTCGATATGAGGTTTACATTTGTTGTCACCGGATGGCCTGGTTCGGTCCATGACATGAGGGTCTTCAACGATGCCATATCCAAATATGCTGACAAGTTTCCACTTTCACCAACAGGTACACTAGTCTCAACCAATTCTTGTGCTAATTTACAACATTGAGTACACTCTTAACCTTTTTATTGACACCATTCCGATGACAAGGGTACAAAGTACCATCTCCCGGAGTTTCAAGCTGGCCCAATGCCAAGAGGTATGAAAGAGACATTTAATTATGCACATTCTTCCCTAAGAAATGTCATTGAGAGGTCTTTTGGAGTGTTGAAGAACAAGTGGAGGATTCTGAATTTGCCAAGTTATCCAATGCCTAAGCAAAGCAGAATAATAATGGCATGCATGGCACTTCACAACTTCATTAGAGAGAGTACTGTAGCTTATATTGATTTTGATATGTGCGATAATGATGAAAACTATGTGCCAATGGCCGATGCAAACACATCTGAACCAACAACGGTGAATCAGCCTGCAGGGGATGAGGACTGTAACATGAATGCGGTACTGAAAGTGCATCTAGGCACTTATGTGTTTTGGTGATTTGTATGACAACATGATTCGTGATCTAACTTGTTTGCTTAAGCATATAAGCAGGGTTTTACTCTTATGAATATTCGTTTAATATAATCGTTGATAAGAATATGTACTCGACATTGGTTCTAAATGACATAAAAGCAAGCAAGTGTGTTTGATCCCATGATGCAAAAGATGAGCAATGGCAAGAGAATAGAAATGACAAATGAGACAAGGTTTTCTATACATATTGGTTGGTCTCATTTAGTAGAAGCTTGTCAAAACAAAATGGGACAATCTACATGAAGAAATCAGAATTCCTTTGAACTTGGTCCATAGTCGTGGTTATAAATAGAATGAGATATGATTCTATGAATAGTATATGGTCTCATGTGCATGAAAGCCTATGGACAAGCTATTTATCAAAGACAACATAGAAGATGATCTTGGACATATCTTGAATTAGTGAAGACATGGATTTCAATGTGGTATTCTTAGTGATGCAAAGCAAAGCTAAACTTAAAGTGGTGAGATGGGATGAAAAGGGATCAAGCTAGATAGCAGTGTCTAGGTACTAAGCAAAGAGAAGGGCAAGTTGGTCTTGTAGCCGAGGAACTTTGCTAGGGTGAAGACTAGTATCGTAGTTTGGTCTCTATGCATTAATCAACCCTTAGCTAGTGAAGCAATGCGAGGCATCAAATCATTATTGAATCATATATTGGGATGGCTTATGAATTGGTTCATACCATGGAAATTCTAAGCCATTGGCACAAGATGGGATTTGCTCAGCAAGAATGAAGTGTTGTGTGCCCTCAAAGTTGAGAATGATCAAGTATTGTCAATGAAGATATAGAAGCTTAAGGGAAGTTTTATTTACTAATTGTAATCTTGAGTATAGGAATGTCGTACTATCAAGAGGGATGCAACATCAGTTGTTTTACTACACCAAAAGTGCTCATAGGTCAACCCATGTGAGACAACCTTTGAGAGAAGTCGTTTTGAGACTAAGTGTGTTGACTGGTCCAAAACCGGTCTGACCGGTTTTGGAAAGAGGTCTGACCGGTTTTAGAGCTAAGAGTCCTAACGGCTAGTTTTGTTTAAAAACCAGTGTGACCGGTTTGGGAAACCGGTCTGACCGGATTTTCCAGTGACATAACGACTAGTTTTTGGGTGCGGGGTATTTATACCCCTTGGCCCTCTCCTTTGAGGGCTGCTGGTTCCCTTGCTTCCCTTGTGCGTCCAGAACCTCCTTGAGCACCAGCAAGCTCTCCCCAAACATCTCTTTGTGAGATTGATAGAAATTTGATTGTATCTTTGGATTTGGGTTGAGAGGCTAATTGTGTGTGAGCTATTGCAAGCTAGTAAGAGCTAGCTAGATCAGTGAAGAGTGAATCCCTAACTTGAGCACTCGTGGTTAAAGTCTAGCAATTGGTCAAGCATTTGTTACTCTTGGAGGTGAAGCCTCCTAGACGGCTAGGCGTCGCCGGTGAGCTACCGTATTTGTGGTGAGCCACGGACAGTTTGTAAAGGCTGGCCCTGCCTCCTTTGTGGAAAAAGGCCACGAGTTAGTGGAACCGAGGAAAGTGGCTTGGAGTGGATAAGCCCGCATTTCGTAGGCCCTCAACGGAGACGTAGGATTCATTGTGCCTTGGTTGCCTGTGTGGCAGCAGTGAATCTGAACTTCGGGAAACAAGTCCTTGCGTCTCTCATTTGATTTGCCTCACTTGTTCAATTCTAGCATCTATATTTGCTTCCGCTTCGATCTACTTGGTTGTGCTCTATTTGTGTGCAGGGACTTGGTGAACCTGTTAGAAATCATCTAGAGAAGCACTCCATCAAGTTTGGTTTGTGCTAGAACTCGTAGAGGGGATAAATTACATTATTGGTTTTCTCTATGCGTTTTGGAAACCGGTCTGACCGGTTTCAGTACTGATTGTGCGAAAAAGTTTTATATTTTGCAGATTCACCTATTCACCCCCCCTCTAGGTGACATCAAGGTCCTTTTAGGTACGTGATGAAATAGCAAATGGTCTATTCAATAGATCATAGGGTTTCTGTATGAGTTTATCATGTGGAACAAATTTTATTTTCAATGTTTGGTTATGTGGACTGTAAAAATAAATGTATAAGTCTACTATCATTTTTATTCTGTCATGTTCAAGTGAATGTATGTAAATGAGTTGGCGCGAGCAAGATTGGGGCGGGAGAAGCTTGGCTGGCGCGAGAGAAGAGTTGGCGCATGAAAGAGTTGGCGCGCTGGGCACCAGCACGCGCGGGAGAGAATAATTCGCGCCCAGGCAGCAGCGCGCGGTATAGGGTTTGGCGCCCAGGTGGGGAGGTGGGGACCAGGCAGGGGCATTCTAGACTTTTGGCCAAGTTTAGCAATTCATTAGCACAGGAAACCAAACACCTACCTACTAAAGTTTAGAAAGCATGCTAGAGTATTGCTAAAGTTTAGCAAGTGCTAAATTTTAGCATATGAGCGTCCAAACAGGCCCTTAGTTGAGGTCGAATAGTGCATTCTTGAGATCTGCTTACGTGACGTCGTTGCGGTCGTACCTTAACTTCGCCAATTCTCTCCACGGTACTCCCTCCGTCCCTTTTTATCTGTCGTTTATGGTTCCCGAGAAACAACTTTGACTGAATATAAAAAAATATATATTAATATTTATAGTACATAATAAATATCATTAGATAGATATTTGAATCTAGTTTTTAACAAATGTTTTGGAGATTAAAATATTATACATATTTTCTATAAATTGAATTTAAATCGTGGCACGAAAACCGATGGCGACAAATAATAAGAGAAAAAGTCTACTTCACCCCTAACCTATGAGGGGTGGAACACGTCACCCCTAACCTATCAAAGTGCGCACCGTTTTTATGTTCCCTTTCCTTCCTAGTTCCTGGTAAGACGGTGCGTGTCAGATTTGTGCTGGAGAAGCCGTGCGCGTTCGAACAGGGCGTCTACCTCGTCGGCGACGACCCGGAGCTCGGCCTCTGGGATCCTGTGAACGCGATTTCTCTGGAGTGGGCGGAAAGCCACGGCTGGATCTTAGAGAAAGTGAGCCTCGGTTTGTGCCCACTATTTTGATGTTTTGCTTCCTTCTCAAGTGATAACGTCACCTTTTCCCCCCTGTTTTGACCAGGATTTGCCAGCCAATAAGCTGATTGAGTTCAAGTTCTTGCTGCGAGATTCAGTAGGAAAGTTGCACTGGCAGAATGGACCTAACAGGAGCTTTCAGACAGGTGAAACCGCAAACACGTTGGTCGTCTATGAAGATTGGGGTGATGTGAAGAATCAAAAAATAGCAGAAGAGGAGAGAGTACCATCTGTTGGGATGGAGGAAGCAGTTGTTTCAGATGGGATAGATGAAGGAGTTGTTTCAGATGGGATTGAGGAAGGAGTTGTCTCAGATGGGAAAGAGGAAGCAATAGTTGTTTCAGATGGCAGTGAAAGTGGGAAGGGTACTGTCTTAGAAGATGAGCTTCAAATGGATGACAATCCGGAGGTAAAAGAATATGAATCCGTTGTTGCCGAGGAGGACAAGAAGTCAGCCGTTGCCGTCAATTCATCTGTTCAAGTGGATTCGCTGGAGACAAAGGAAGCTAGCCTACAAGAGGTACCGTTTAATGAAGTTCATCAGCACTTTATTTACATGTCATACAACAAGCACAGATATTTTACTAACTGAGCTACCAGAAGCTATGTATCTGTCATCTGCTCTGCTGTCGATAAGTCGTTCAGCGTACGTTCTATGGCCAGTGGCCTCCCCTTTGATTATTATGATTGGAGATAATGGGTTGATTAGCTTCCTGAAATGGTGGTGATATAGTTTGCAAATGACCGAATAGATTATAGATGAGAAGAATTAACAACTCTACTAGTTTAATTTACAAGCATCAGTAGAGTTTTTGTAGTCCTATTATGAGCAAAGATAAGTAGTAGGAACAGGCCTTAAAAGGCAACAGGAACTGAATTTATCTATGGTTAGATGTTGGATTATTCATTTGGTTATGAGGAAGGGGTGTAAAGTACACAATTCAGGGTTTTCCTGAAAACAATGTCCTCCAGAATTTAGTAGGTGTGAGCTGCATATTATGGTTCTCGCTCATCCATTTTGAGTCTATTTCTCATTTGATATGATCCTATCATGACCATATGCATATGGTGATTTCTTGTTTTTCTTGGCCAGTCAATGCTGCAGAAAAAACCGGAAATTATAGACGAACCTCATGAAATGGTGGGCATGGAGAACAGCAGTGCTTTCTTTGCTGATGAGAATTCTGCTGAAAAAACTGAAGGAGAGAATATCTTGTCTGAGGATGGCGTTCCAGTTGAGAATGGGTTGGCATATGAACATGATTTGCTTTGGGGTTGGAAGGCCCTGCAGCAGCTGCTGATGAGCCTGGGCTCCAAAATGGATACTACATGAAAGATTGCCTCTGGACTGTAACGGAAAAGTCTAGCACTCTAGCCCGTGTGTGTTGTATGCATATATTCCTTTTCCAGAAATGCTGTTTATTAGCAGATGTTAGAACCAGTTGCAAATAATCGACCATCAGTTTTACTGTCGTTGTTGGTTGAAACTTGTCCTATTTCATCTCGCTTGAAGATGCTATATATGGTCCGCAAATGCTATATGTTGTATATACCTGTGGTGAGTGATGGTATGTCTTTGAGAAAAGTGGACAAGACTCGTTCTATGGTAAGTGTGCATTTCTCCTCTGAATTCAGTACCATCTGAAGTGTTTCAGACATTCGTAGCTGGGCACAGCTCTGAACGTACTTTTGACCAGTGTAATTCGTAGTATACATAGTTCTAGCTTGAATCAGGGTGAACGCCGGGAGACAGGCACCCTTTTACTCCTTTGGGTATCTGCTTCTGTGACCACAAACTTCTCGTCTCGGAAAAGGAAAAATTTTGTATTATACATTTGTTAATCTTAGTAAAAATAAGGCAGTACTATTATTTCTTACATATCGGACCAATGACCACGATCACTATCACTACGCAAGAGTACGTGTTGCACTGTCAGTGGTAGCATACTAGCATGCTTTATCAATCGCCGAGATCGGGACTGGCAGCCTCGAAGGAACTTGTCTGGGCAAGGGCTAAGTTGGGTGCTGGTTAGGATGAAGCTTGGATTGGGCCAGATTAACTTCGCTTGGACCGAGCTTCCAAGGTTTCTGCTTTTTCATTCTCTTTTCTTTCTTAGGCAGCTTCTACGCCTACTTTTGTTTTATTTGGTCGAATACTTCCAAGCTTGCACCTGAAGAGACTTGCTTTCCCCGGACGCTATTGACGTGTTGCCTACTACAAACTTTATAACGCGTTAACGTCTTTCTCAAATACTCGTTAAAAATGAGGGAAAGAAGGGAGAAACTTTGGGCCTACTCCCTCCGTCCCAAAAAAAGACATTCTAGAAATTTTAAGACAAATTAAGGAGAGAGTAAAATGATCTTGATTGTCCCTAATTATTAGCCATATTTAGCACTAATTGGTTGTTGCATGCACATGCACTTACTAAATATAGTAGAATGATTTGTTTTTTGGGACAAATTTTAAATACTAGAGTGTCTTCTTTTTTGGGACGGAGGGAGTAAGTCTTAAGACTAGATGCCAAATAAGGGTCTGTTTGGTAAAGCTCAAACTTCAGAAAATCTATGAAATTTTTGGAGCTGGGTACGAGGACCTCCAAAAAATTCTGAAGTTGGAGCTGAGATTACGTAGAGAGTATTTAGATGAATTATTTTTATTTATAACTTGTACTAAATATTAATATTTAAAATATATTAATTTAACATAGAAGGTGCAAATAATTGGAGTTTAGAGCTAGAGCTGTGCCAAACAGGTCCTTATTTGGTATAGCTTCACCTGATTCAGATTTTCTATACGAGATGATTTTCTAAGAAAAATAATCCAAATGCCGAAACTAATTCTCTACAATTCTCTATAATAACTTTGTGAACAAAGAGATTTTACGTGAGGAGTGGCGAATCAAGAGAAACTGACCTTTTCTAGCCGCTAACCTCAGTTTATTTTAAAGAATCAATTTACAAAATTAATATAGAATCATTTCTCTCTAAAAAACTGTTCGGCAAGCTGTTCTCTTTGAACCCTCCTAAATTTTTTTACTAAACCATTTCCTTTTAAATCGGAATATAATATTTTTCCTAGAATTCAAATAACCATTGAATATGCATTTATGTTGAAGCTAAGTATTCCAAAATTGCAAGCTAACTAATTGGATTCAAGTCTGCCGCCCAACACGTGTGATATGTGTGCATGTATCTACTGCTAATTATTCTTTTACGCAGTACTTCACTGCCATAAATAGGATTTTACGATGACTTCATCAATCTTATTTATTGGCTTAATCTTTCATAGGGTGTAAAATGTGATATATTCATTGATAAGTTTGAATGGGCATACATATATATGAGCTTTTTGTATCTAAAGTGTATTTGAAAGTTAAAAAGGTATTTTAAAGAGCTGGCTCAACGTAATATATAAAGACGGTCTAAAAAGCCCTTACGTGTACATATACCGTACTATGCTGACAAACTGTTGGCTTTTACTATGGTTATTATTATATTACAAAATAACACTAAACTAAAATTACTAGTGTCAATCAATCAATTAAACAAAGGCAATTATAAATGAGGCTGTGCCCTGTATCGGACTACCAGAGAGTATCCTATTTTACAGCTAGCCCCATCCAGATCCAGGGACCCATCGGCGAGCCCGACCACATCGGCGAGCCCTCTAAACCCAAACCCGTCCTCGCTCCGGTGCGGCGACGAGGCGCCCCGCCGCCGGCGCGATGGCCGACGGCGCCAGCAGCAGCGGCGGTGCGCGGGACGGGGGCGAGTCGGTGGTGATTGACTACGGCCGGCGCCGCACGACCTGCGGCTACTGCCGATCCTCCGGGCCCACGAGCATCTCCCACGGTACTCATTCCCGAAACCCCCATCCGATGAAACTGATTCGCTCTGCTTCGACCTGATCGGACCATGACGCCTGGTTACTCGTGGAATCGCTCATCTGTTCTAGTGCCTCGTGGAATCGCCCGGTGGTTCTAGTATCTCGGGTTGACGCGTCACGCCTAGGATTCCTGACCCCAGATCACCACGATAACTTGTGAATTTCCATGTAAATGTTTCTGCAAGGAGTATTGCAAAAGCACGATGGCTTCGTAGTTTAATCGCCGTTGTTTTATCTTATGCTCGTAAGGAAATGGCTTGTGGTTGCCTATTGAGGGTAGTCTTATGAATCTGGCTGTTACTGTTTTTTTACCTCATATGCAAAATTGATCGTTATTTTGTTAGTCTATGAGTGCTTCAACACCTTGTTGCATTCAGCCTGTATACTAGGCTACTAGCAAGTAGTGTGGTAATGGATCATGGACCTTATGCCCCCTTCACAATCCAACTCAGCTCTTAGTCATTTCTAGCTCAAAAACACATAGTATTTTAGCCCAACCTTTATTGAGCTCAATCTTTAAAATTGGTAGGCTAATTTTTTTAGCCCTTTAGTGCATTGTGAACCATCTGTTT
Organism: Echinochloa phyllopogon; assembly: GCA_033239725.1. Taxonomy (NCBI): domain Eukaryota; kingdom Viridiplantae; phylum Streptophyta; class Magnoliopsida; order Poales; family Poaceae; genus Echinochloa; species Echinochloa phyllopogon. The sequence goes on from BTCW01000012.1 coordinate 24,332,961, forward strand.
TGCTTCACTGAAATAAAATGGGAAATAGGCCTTTGTTAACTCTTTACTTGAAGGATAATTACGGAACATGTCATATATGTTATCTGTGTTTTTATAAAGTATACCCAACCGTATGTGATTAATCAGTTTTACAAAGTACTCACTCCGTGCCTATTTAGTATGTGCATCTACATGCAACAATCAATTAGTGCCAAATATGGCTAATAAATATGGGCAATCAAGGTCATTTTACTTCCATAATAACCTGTGCTAAAATTCCTATGATAACTTGTTTATTGGGACGGAGGGAGTAAGAGGATTTAGCAGGTGGAAATTGCTTTGACCTTTACATTCAATGTTTCATCATTTTTCTCCTTTTGGTACTTTATACCTAATTGTTCAATTGTTCTCTCTGTCATCTGTATACTTGTCTATAGAAGGCTTTGCCTCATCATTTACTATGCTACTTTCTATCCTATTAATCTTGCAGGTATGTGGGCTAATAGTCTGAAAGCTGATGATTATCAAGGTACAAAAATTTTGGTTTCAAAATTTCCCTTTCGTATGCTACTTGGAACCACATTTTTTTATCCACTTCTAGAAAAGTGAGACATGACATGAATGTGGATACTGAATAGTTGCTGCTTGCATGGTTAACGCTATAACACATTGAAAAATTTCTACATGCTTCACACACTCAATTAATTAGCTGGTGTATGTAGAAATTAAATGGTGATATCTTTAAACTATGGTGTGAAATGGTGAGCTTGGCCAAAAACTTGTCAAACTCAAAGTAATAGCGAGATACCTGTCTTTGTCGTGTTTTTTCTGCAAGAAATCATAATGTGGAGTGCTCTACGAGCAATTTGTAGCTTGTGGAGTACGCTACAGAATTTAGTTACTTATTATGGGAAACTTGTGCTGGTCCTATAACATTTTTGTTATGGCCCCGAAATACTGCAATCAAGTTTCAACTAACTGTTACATCCAAACTGTAGAAAAATAGGTGCTTCACTGGGCACAAGGGTTTTGTTCGACACTGGGATTTTCAGTTCTTGGACTGGGATTTGGAACCTTGAATAAGTTCACCAAAGAAAATATGAAGGAATTTTATGGCAACTTGATTATACAAATATTTCTAATTCAATTTGGGTGTTTTAGGGCTTTCCGAAAACCAAGGAATAAAGTCTCCTTCAATTGAAAAATGCAAGTTTTTCTTTTGATACAATTTTATCCAAGATGGCCAGATATTATAATTGAGATTTTTGTTGCTTCGAGTGTGCATGTGCACAGATGAAGTGCTTGCTATTTGCTTGTTACATTGTGTCGTACAGGATCTAAAAGCACAACAGCTTGAAACACAATGTTCACCTAGTAGAAGGAAACTGCATTTTCTACCAGCATATTGCAATGGTGCACAACACAATGCTGTGTCTACTTTAGATTATCAGCTCACATACTGGAAAAGAGTAATGTAAGTTTGTAAAAATATATATTAACATCTACAATACCAAATAAATGCACCATCAAGACATTTCATGGTGGATTTAACAAAACTAATTTGATGTTGTAGATGTTAGTGCGAGAACTTTGACTTTATGAATACGGAATTAGTTTATTTGAACAAGTATGCATGCCCTGCTGAAATATGAATGTAACTAGAGAATTTGTATAAAGGAAACTGAAAACAAGTTGGAATGAGCTGACTTGTTAGTGAAGTAATACATTTTACTAAGTCAAGTTCTTCCCTACAGTATTAACTACCCACTTTCTCCCATAAATAAATATGACAGCATTTTGATGGCATATCTGACTTGTGACTGTAATTGCAATTTTTGCAGGTCTCCTTGACCGTGGGTGGAGGAGATCTGGTTGTTTTCTATACAAACCTGAGATGGAACGAACATGTTGTCCCTCGTATACAATACGCTTGAAGGCAAATGATTTCATTTGTTCCAAAGAGCATGGTCGTGTACTTAGAAAGATGCAAAGGTACTACAGTTTGTGTTGTCTGTTCTTTTGTTTTTGCATATAGCCCGCTAATTTTGTACCCTAATATTTATTTTCTAGTTAATTGGCTCCTAAAATTTATCTGTTTGGTTTCATCTCCCCATCCATGCACAGGTTCCTTGATGGCGAACTTGATCCACAGGTTGGAAGTCTCCAATGTAAGGCAAGTCCTACAAAACGCTTACTCAGTGAACCTTCGAATTCACCTACCTCAAAAGTATCCAAGGTATCAACAAATGAGTTTCAAGGAGCCACATGCCCAAATTTCTTGAAAGAAGACGGGTTCGTCTGTTGTTTGTCAAGCAAAATCAACGAGGCAATTGATACATGCTTCCAAGGGTGGATAGTAGGTACTACTGTTCAACTCCCCAAAGCTGTTGTGAAGACTGTAAAACCTCAAGTCAAAAAGAAAGTAGGAGAAGCAGTGCAAGAAAAGAAAGTAGGAGTTGTGCAAGATTTAGTGTATACATGTAACATAAGTTTCCAGATAGTGGCAGCTGTTAGACGTGCATTGTCTAAAGAAAATGGTGGTAATCAGTCTGAAGTATTAGCAGATCTTTCTCCAAATTCTGTTGCACAGAAGTTGGCCATGACAATGGAACATCATGGAGGACTAGCTGGTTTTGAAGTGAAAGCTTGCAATGGGCATCTTAATTTCTATTCGGTCACCAATCCAGCATTGCAGAATCATACCAGCACTGTTGTACCTGCTCAAGGTTCAGACAACTCTAGTAGTTCAAAGCAAGGCTCTGTGGACAAAAATAACACAAAACATCCTCAAAAAAGAAAAAGTCTGGATATTAGGATGAGCACATCTCATTTTGACCCTGAGGAGTTTGCTTTGTACCAAAGGTATCAGACAAAGGTGCATAAGGAGAAGACAGTTACGGAAAGCTCATACAGGAGATTTCTAGTAGATACACCTATCGTGTTTGTCCCCCCAAAGAGTGGTGATAATACAGTTCCACCATGTGGTTTTGGGTCTTTCCATCAGCAATACAGGATTGATGGAAAACTTGTGGCTGTTGGTGTAGTTGATATCCTTCCTAAATGTTTGTCAAGCAAGTACTTGTTCTGGGATCCTGACCTTTCTTTCCTCTCTCTTGGAAAGTATACAGCTCTAAAAGAGATAGATTGGGTTAAGACTACACAGGAGCACTGTCCCAGCCTTCAGTATTACTATCTTGGCTATTATATACATTCTTGCAATAAGATGAGATACAAAGCTGCATATCGACCATCAGAACTTCTTTGCCCAGTCCGTTATGAGTAATGATTTTTTACACTGCCACTCTATATTTTGCAACGCATATCCTTGTTTAATGTGAATGCTACAGTAGTCAATTTTTTTTATATTGAAGTTAAAGGAGGCAAACTAAGTTATGTGCTGGTATGCTTATGCAATATGGTTGAAAATGAATAGGATTAGGATGTGTCTTCTTTTAGTAAGGGTGCCTCATTCAAGAGTAGCTTTAATTTGCAGCAATCTGCTGCTAGGATGCACGGATACTTACCAACGTCCACGTATCAGATACTGATACTCCTCCGATATTTGTGTGACACTAATACTCTCCTGATACTTGTCGGATAAGTATCGCATAATTAAATAATTTTGAAATAAATAAAATAATCATGATACTTTCTCGATACATTTCTGATTCTTTCAATACACTTTAAGACCATAATTCCTCACATCGTACCTATAAATACACCATTTCTTGTCCCATATTAAAAGGAGAAAGAAAAGTAGAAGACATGATGAGTTATTATATCAATACTTAGGTAATTAGTTGCTCCATATCTTTTGAGAAATGTTATACATTTTTATTTTTTATATAATATACTAATAAAAATATAAATATAATACATATATTCGCGTATCTTCGTATCGGTGTTTTTGAGAAAATGGCGTATCGAAGTATCGCCGTATCGAGTATCCGTATCCGTATCAAAGTATCGGGGTAACATAGATCTGCTGTTGTCGCTGCCTTCAGATCATTGGTTAATGAAACATTGAAAGCATACTTTACCATTTCATCTGTTTAAAAGTTTGCCTGAAACTTGGCTACTGGAACTATTGGTTAGCTTTTCTTTATGTTTCTATTCCCAACTATTCAGTCGCAGGCTTTCATGCTAAATTTAACTCTTTTTAACCTTTAAATTTCATGCGTAGATGTTTGAGGATTTGTTATTGTCTGCGAATTTCTTATTCTTCTCTAACATCTAATTCTCAACATTGCAGGTGGGTTCGCTATGATCTAGCCAAGCCTCTACTGGACAAGAGTCAATATTCCGTTCTATCTGATTATGCTACAATGCAAGATGAGACCACCCAGCCTCAGATTTGTGGTCCTTCAGATGACTCTTCAGCAAAAGTTGACCACCACGAGTCTCCCAGTGATGAGGATGACGAAGATTTCGACGACTATGGATCAGAAATGATGGTCGACGAAGAGTTGGTCGATTCAGAAAAGGCCGATGCAACTGAGGGTGGTTCCAGCATAAACGACATTGAAAATATCACCCTAGACCTCAATGGTTCTAAAGTTAAATACAAGGTACATACACAAAATCTGACCTCAAATATGAACGATGAAAATGGTCCTAGGCGCGCTGCGCACAGAAATGGGGGCATGTCGGCAACAGGCACTGATTTTGCATTTGTAGTCTTCATCAGGAAATTAGCCAGGTTTTTCACCATTCTGCAAGTTTGTCTGTTTTTCCCTACCAAATTTATCGATTGTCTGTGTTACACAATGACTGTTTGTTTGTGCCTAGGAAATTATAACTCTTTGCTCTTTGTTTCAGACTGTTTCTCTGTTTGTTTTCTAGATATATCTACCATCGGTTACGTTAATTCTCTACCTTTCAGGACCTTCAGCAAGTGTTTGGGCCAATCGAGAGGAGACACCTCAATGCCCTAGAAGGGCAACTAAGCAGATACGCCAAAGTTGTTGGGAAGGAGCTATCTGATCGAATCGTATATTGCCTCTCTTGATGCAGCCGTGTCTGAGAGCTCAGTTCTGCTATGAAAGGTGCCCGTGAGAGCTGTACTCTGTTCATTCAGAAAGAAAAAAGTCCCAACTACGGTACTGCTGCATGTTTATGGCCATCGATTATTGTTGTAAAAGATACAAAGATCTCATGGTCGAGGCTGGCACGACACAATGTCTGGTCGATTCTGCATACGTTTGTGTATTGGCTTTCAAGCCTTCTTTTTTTTATCAGAATGGGTCACACTGGAGAAGAAAGTGGCGATTGAAACCTTCTTTTCTTATCAGTCTTATTTTCAATTGGCTACAAGGGGACAATTGAGTGAGGCGACATCGGTGCGGGGATTCGTGGATCCGTGAGTGTTTTTGTTACAGTGGCCGCTCGTGACTAGGATTGAAGTGAACAAGTCGCAAAATTATCACTAACTTTGACATCTTTAAGCCTTGTTTAGATTCTAAATTCTACCCCCAAAGTTCACTATGCAAAAAGAAGATTCTCGTCACATTAAAATATCATAGCATGTATGGAGTATTAAATGTAGATTAAATCAAAAATTAATTGCACAACTTTGTTGTACTCTACGACACGAACATTTTGAGTCTAATTAATTAATTTTTGGACAATTTTTCACACGTACAAACGATTGCCGCACGTACTTCAAAAGACCAAAATTTGGCTCCCAATTTCGAGAACTAAACAAGGCCTTAATCTAAAGCAGTTTCTGCCATGGCCAATACAGGTGTATAGATTTTTCAAGTTTGCTAATGGAACATCCAAAGTGTAGATCAGGTGATCACTAGTGAAACAGCAAACATCCAGCACACTGTATCATCTTTATTGTTATGCTTGTGCAGCTATATGGTTAGTACTGGAACACAACGCTCTCCCAGACCTTCTATGAGATTACCAGTTGACAGTACAGTCGAATTTAAGTCAAAGTCTATTTTGCAAGAAGAAAGTTCGTATATCCTACCCTTTTCCTACTACTCCGCTGCCATTAGCCCATTACTGCCATGTGAAAATTTACTAGCCTATTACTCGAGGAATCTGTACTCGAACCAGGCAGAATAACGACGAACACGGTGAAAGAAGAGATTTTTTAGGCTAATAAAGGCAACTCACAACAGAAAGAAAGCAGGCAACTGGGACGAAATTTCAGTCTGAAAGGGATGCAACAATAATATCTTGAAAATGGAACATAACTCTCAATAGCAATGTTAACAAAAGGGACAGCTCTCTTGCAAGCACGTTAATGCCCTGTTTGGCAGAGCTCCCAGAGCTGATTCTTCGGTGAATCTAGGAGCTCTGTCAAACAGTTTTACAGAGAGAAGTGATTCTCTACTGATTCTGTGAAGTGATTCTCGAAAATGAACTAAGGGGCTAGGAGCTAGAAAAAAAGTAGCTTTTCCTGATTCTGTGAAGTGATTCTCCATCCTGATTTTGAGAGTTTATGATAGGGAATCAAAGAGAATCACTTTCAGCCACTTTCAGCCACAGAATCGCTTCTCCAAGAGAATCAACTCCCATAGAGAATCAGAATCAGTTGGAGCTCTACTAAACAGGGAAAGTCTACTCCATTCTCGCCTATCCAAAAGCAATCTAAGACCTTGGCTTCTCCTTCTCCTTGAAGAGCAGCAGCGACACACCAGATACCTTCATCTTCTTCATGTAGAACTCAAGAGCTTTACCCTCAAGAATGTACCTGTCATACAAATCAAATGGCAAAAATGCAGCGCTCAAGATATCATCTAGCATTGTCTAGATCCAAATGTTGATTAGCTAACAAGAACTAACAAAGATAGAATTCATTTTAGTACAGCTTACCTACTCACAAGCTGCATAACCAGCCCCAAGATCTGAAGGTTCTTCAATCAACTTCGTGTACTCTTCCATCAAAGTAAACCCCATCTCTGCAATTCTGTTCTGAATGATTAACTTACTCGCCTCCAAAAGACGGAGTTTAGCACTCCAAATTGCCCTCTGAGCGCGCCTGTCACGAGCCTGCACATCAGTTCTCTCTTCAGCTGTAGCGAAGGCAGGTTGATATGGAACTTGTTGGTTTTGGTTAGCATGCTCATGCTCTGGATTTACTGCAAACTGAAAAAAAATTGTATAAAGAAAAAATAAGAATAACAAAATAAAAGATAAATAACAAAAAATAAGAAAACAAAATAAAAGACAGAACAAAAAAATGAGATAACATAATAAAATAGGAGAACATACCGGAGGGTTCGGATAGATCACGTGTTGCACTCCACGGTTTCTATTCATAATATTTGGACCAACATCTTGGATCTGGTCCTCTGGAAGGGCAAGGTTAGCCTTCAGATCTGAAGTTTAATAGGAGCCAGCTCCTGATTGTACCGCAGAACAGATTGGTTGTACATGTTACGAAAAAATAATTTCAGAGCATTTTTGGATCTACACTAACAATCCAGTAACTCAGGGTTAACAAAACGAAATCCAGTCCTTCCAGGACGGACCCTATCATTCATGAGGGATGCTTGTGCAAGGGGTGCTCTCTCATCAAGACGAAATTGAACAACTTCATTAACAGCGTTGAGGCCCAACTGCTGCAGGACTTCGTTAACATCAGCAAGACTAGAAACAGTTCTAATATCAGCCATGGCAATAGACAGGATCTCCTATAAAACCAAAAAACAAGAGCATAAATTAAAATATGTACAGCACAACAAAGCATAGTATAGCAACCCATGTTGTCATACTTGCACAAGTGCACAACTATAAACTTCTAGCAATAATAGCAATGCCAATATTATTCGATCCTCAATCCTCATAAAACAATGCAAGAATATACATGTCAACAACCCTAGGTGCTAAGAGAGGAGTGCTAAGAGAGGAGGAAGAGGAGGACCTGATCTCTAACAGGAGGCAGAGGCGACGGAGGACGGCGGCGCGGTGCCGTATCTTGACCGGGAGGCGGAGGATGCGGTGCTGCAGATCTCGGACGGAAGGCGGAGGCGACAGAGGACGGCGGCGCGGTGCTGGATCTTGACCGGGATGCGGAGGATGCGGTGCTGTAGATCTTGGACGGGAGGCGGAGGCGACGGAAGACGGAGGCGGAGGCGACGGAAGACGGCGGCGCGATGCCGGATCTTGACCGGGAGGCAGAGGACCGGTAGCTTGGAGGCGTATGACGCGCCGGCGGACCGGGTGGCGCGATCTGGACGGGAAGGACGGAGAGGTGGCGCTCGCGGACGGGGACGACGGCTGGTCTAATAGTTGCTTTTGTTAAACATTCTTTGACAAATGATTATGCATTTGAAGCTGGTAATGATAAAAGATCTCCTATTTCATGAAAAGAATTCATGCTCTGTGAAGTGTGTTTTAGCAATGTCATTTTCTTTATTTCTTGACAACAATAAATTGTTGTTCCAACTTTTCTCTGTCCTGATGTGCCTTATCTTTGAACTATTATAACATAGTACAGTTGTTTTTGACTTACAGGCGCCATAGTCCTTGCTGACCATGGATTATGCTGTATAGATGAGTTTGATAAAATGTCAGAACATCAGGTATTATTTTGCTCCATTAGCTGGACAACTTCTTCGCAAGTATATATCTTTTGCAAGAGAACATGTTTTCCCTAGGTACCTAGGTATCTAGTACTGTTTTATTTGTAATGCAAAGAGTACCCCTTTCTGATGCCTTACCCACTCACTTTCTTCCGCTTTCTTAGGAATGTCAAAGGAAGCAGGTGATATTTTGCAAGAATTTTATTTGCGGTTGAGAAAACGCAGTACTTCTGCTGATGGTACACCCCTCACAGCCAGGCAACTAGAAAGCCTTGTCAGATTAGCTGAAGCCCGTGCTCGTGTCGTGCGGATCTAAGAGAAGAAGTGACTGCAGAAGATGCTAAGATAAACAATGTTGAGTTTTTTTCTATTTTGTAAACGAACCGGCAGGAGAAGTGCCTGTTAAACACACGGGGGACTGTACAAAGAGTGAAAAAAGTTTGGGATTTATGATCGAGGACATGTTCTTTAAAACGTAACTTTGACCACGATTTTCTATTGGAATATGATAAGAAAAGAGTAAAATACGCGGAAAACGTAACTTTGACCACGATTTTCTATTGGAATATGATAAGAAAAGAGTAAAATACGCGGACGGTCCCTAAACTTATCGTGCGATGTCATTTAGGTCTCTAGACTCTCAAAATGCATTTTTGAATCTCCGAGCTTGTCCAGGTGTACCATCTAGATCCTCAATCTTTCAAAATATATTTTCAGGTCCCCAAATGTACCCCAACGTGTCATCGGAGTCCCCGGACTCTCAGAATGCGATAGAAAATAGAGAAATCTTGTGCGAGAATCAGGAGAAGTCTTCATCTTATCGCGTATTTGGATTAGTGATGATACCCACGAGGTCCCGACGAGTTTATAAAAAATATATTTTTAGGAGTTTACGGATCTAGATGGTACCTTTGTACGAGTTTAAGGACTTAAAATGTGTTTTGATAGTTTAGGGACTCAAATGACACATTGGGACTAGTTCAGTGACACGAAAATGCATTTTGAGAGTCCAGGGACCTAGATGACACCTCGATACAAGTTTAGGGACTGTTCGTGTATTTTACCCTAAAAAAATTGCTCACATAGAACTGAATTTCAAGACGAATCTGCTCACATAGTTTTCATGTTTCTAACCTGTATATTTGAATGATAGTCAAAGTTTTGACTAGAAGTTTTTTTCCAAATACTCATGTGCTTGTGACTAAAGGGAGTGCAGCTTCAAAGAGCAAATTTTTGCAAAACCACTAGTTGCATATCATTGATTTTTTCTCAACTAGCTGCAATCACTACGGTCCCACAAAATCCTACGCACTTTGATGCATTTTGTAAATAAGAGAAATTGACATAATATGTTGGATGTTTATTGAGCATTGAGGTAAGTATTACATAGAGGTGCACAATTTGGAGTACAAGAAGCCTCGTAGAGATAAGATGGAAACAAGGACAATAATCCTAATAATTCCTATCATATCCCAATTGTCGTGACCCTCAAGATATAACACATTTGGCTCATTCATCTGCTTTTTCCATTAGGGTGGGATTTTGTAGAACTCTTTTCACCATAGACCACCGGGTTAAGCGCCAAAATGAAATTAACTTCAAAAACATCCAGAGGTACATGTTTTGGCCCTTGTTTAGTTTCCAAATTTGGGAGCCAAACTTTGGTTTTTTTGGGTGCGTGTGCCACTGTAGCATTTCGTTTGTATGTGTGAAAAATTATCCAAAAATTGATTAATTAGGCTCAAAATGTTCGTCTCACAGAGTACAATAAAACCGTGTAATTAGTTTTTGATTTCATCTACATTTAGTACTCCATGCATTTGCCGATACTTTGATGTGATGAGAATCTTCTTTTTTCATAGTAAAATTTGGGGGTAAAATTTGGAATCTAAACAAGCCTTGATTTTGCTCAATTTCTGTGTTGCACGATGTTGTAGAGATCATGAAAGAATCCTTGTATGGCAAATATGTTGATGAAAATGGCTGTGGACTTTACTCGAAGTGGTGGGATGAGCCAACCAAAGGAGGCGAAGAGATTTATGAATGCATTGAACAAGAAATCTGAGTTGCATCAAAAGGATTACTTTTCAAGAAGGCAAATTTTGCTCCGGGACACCGTTATTTTGCGAAATTGGTCACAACACACCGCCATCGCTTTATTTGGCTGGGTACCATTATAAAATCGAGATCATTTGCCAGAACACACCGCAATGATTAAAATAATAATTTTTCTGATTTGAGAAGAGAGGGATGCTGGGAAAAGTCGTTTTTGCCCTCCATCTTCTTCATCCTCCACTCATTCTTCCACCAGTCAGGGCTCGCCTCTGCCTGCCATGGTTGCTGCCGAGCGTGGAGTGGAGGGAACGGAAGAGGAGGAGCGCGCGAGCTCCACCGCCCCGCACTTGCCGTAGAGGTCGACGAGTAAGTTGTTGATGAGCACATCTCATCATCTGCAAGTCTGCAACATTGCCGAACAATGGGGGCGGAGCAGGAGCGCGTGCGCGTAGAGCCCGAGCGAGAGCGCGCCGGCGCCGGCGTAGGAGCCGAGCACGCTCTGCAAAGTGTATGCGTCGGGGGACAGGTCTGGGCGGTCCTGCTGCATCTCCCACCTGAGAACTCGTCGAGCATGAGGAACGGGTCCAGACTCCAGATTCCTGAGCTCATGCCTGCGTAAAGATGCGAGAAGGGAAGTCAACGCCTGATCATAGGAAAGGAAATTGGGAATTCGGGATCCCCGGAATCGGGGGATTACAGTAGGTAGGTGCCGTACCTGCCGATGCTCCTCCGGACGGTGGCGCCCTGTCCCTCGGGCTGCGACTCGGCGAGGAGCTTCTTGACCACGGTCCTGGGATTCTCGAATGGCGCGGAAGCCGCAGCGGCATCCGAAGCAGAGGAAGACGATGACATGGTTCATCTAGCTGGGGGCAACAAGACGATCTGGATCAAGAAGAAGACTAGCAGCAGCAGAACAACTTAGCTGATGAAATCAGCTTGCGAGTTCCAGATGGATAGACGCTCTTGTGGATAATCTGAACAGTGCTGGTTTCCTTCTGAAAAAAAGGATCAGGAATGTATCAGGTAAAGTCTTATTGAACTGGATAACACCAAGAAGTTCCAATATTGCTGAATAGGATGCTAAATTATGACTAATAACTATCAGATTCATGACAAACCTTCCTCAATGAGAATCTGACGTAGCCTCTTTTTGTCAACAGCTGCAACGGCGTCATATTCAGTGGAAGCCAACAAGGTCAAGATGGTGAGTTTCTTCCTTTGTCTGTAGTTACAATACAATCTCGTGCATGCCCAAGCTAACTTTAGGATGATTACCGGTCACTAGAATGCCTTTATTATTTCAACATGATTGGCAAGTACCTTTCATATCAAAAATTTTCCCATCCCTTGACAGATGTATGATATGGAGGCTATGCTTATACTCATGGCAGCACGTGCGTTATGTACAGGCGATTGAAGTGAACAAGTCGCAAAATTACCACTAACTTTGATAGCTTGTTGTATTCCTGGTTTAGCTACAATATTTAAACTAAAGCAGTTTCTGCCATGGCCAATACAGGTGTATAGATTTTTCAAGTTTGCTAATGGAACATCCAAAGTGTATCCGATCAGGTGATCACTAGTGAAACATCAAACATCCTGCACATCATATTTATTGTTGCTGATGTTATGCTTGTGCAGCTATCTGGTTAGTGCTGGAACACAACGCTCTCCCAGCCCTTCTATGAGATACCAATTGACAGTACAGTCGAATTTAAGTCAATTTTGCAAGAGGAAAGTTAGTATATCTTGCCCTTTTCCTACTACTCCGCTGCCATTACTGCCATGTGAAAATTTACTAGTAGCCGAGGAATCTGGCCGAGTAGAGAACTCTCAATAGCAATGTTAACAAAAGGGACAGCTCTCTTGCTAGCACATTAAGTTTGAATATAGGGCCTTGACAGTCTACTCCATTCTCGCCTATCCAAAAGCAATCTAAGACCTTGGCTTCTCCTTCTTCTCCTTGAAGAGAGCAAGCAGCGACACACCAGATACCTTCACAACCTTGAACCTGACACCAGGAATATCTCCCACAGCATGTCCCTTACGACCAAATCCAGCGATCAGCACCTCATCCTACAGCATGAAAGTACAGATGTTAGTTTCGTTGATTAGTTGACAACAAGTACAAGGGGCATTGGTTGAGGAACACATACATTCTCCTCAATGTAGTTCAAGCAACCATCATTCGGCACAAAGGCAGCAATCTTCTTCCCATTCTTCACCAGCTGAACACGAGCACACTTACGGATGGCAGAGTTCGGCTGCTTGGCCTCAATACCACTACACGATGGGAAGTATTGTGTTAGCCTGAGGACATAAAATACAAGAAAGGTTACTATGCAACATACATCTTCTCCAGAACGATGCCCTTGGCATGTGATGATCCAGCAAAGGGTTTCTTCCACTCATTACCCAAGTGGCTCTTCTTGTATGCCTTGTCAGCCCACCTCTGGTTCCTGCGGTGGGTCTTGAGTTTGCGCCCAGCTCCCATACCACGTGTCTTCCTGTGATATGAATTCATAATTGTTACATCAGCTTAGCACAAACCATAAGTTCTGCAACTCATATAACAGAATCACCCATTGCATAGGCATATGCGAACCATCATGGAGCTAATGTATCAACAACAGTATAGATACGAGCAAACATCATGAGTACAAAGAGGGATCAAAGTACACAAATGAAGCAAAACAATTTCCTACGTGTAAACTTTCAATCCTGAATTGCATAAATTATGCACACTGCTACCATTTCACCTAGAATTGTACACATGCTAAACAGAAATCAAATCTTTGTAGCACGATATAACAAGTATATCCATCTATCTAGCAAACATTGACATATGGCCCTGACTAAGAACATTATAAGTAGCCAACCACATAGATATACACCTAAACAAAATCAAACAGAAGAGGAAGTACTTTGTATGCCACCACGCATAACCTCCCGGATCCAAGCATTTGAATCTAGGAGCACATAGTTACACGGCGGCAACGGATTGATGTAGCTTATGAATATGTTTAGCACTGACGGCGGATAATCTGATCAGCACTGGACCGTCAATAAGCTCAGTTTCGCTTCTCCATTCTAACGCGATTTCATTCTCTAATCCAACAAGAATGCCCCCGGGCGCAACACGACCACGGGGCCTCCACGAAAGAATGACCCCTCGGGCGCAACACGAGCACGGATGCAGGACATCGGAACGAAAGGGAAGGGGAGACATCGAACGTACCCCATGGTGGCGGAGGTAGGAGACCGGCGGCAAGGGTTGGCGACGGTGCGGGGGGGCGAGGAGCAGGCGACGGCGGCTGCGGTAGTGGGGAGGCGAGGAAGGTTTTATATAGTGGGTTGGCCGCTAGGGTTTGCGTGATCTACGTCCCGTGATTCGTGTTGCGGGTGCATCGTACGGCCGACGTGTGAGCCAGGACACGAGGCGCGCGAGTGGTTTCGCTTCTTAGCCTGACCGTGAGCCCACATGTCAGGGACGTGCTGCTTGATCATATGCCCATACCGGAGAATTCGGATTGGTCACCATTCTGATCCAAGTATTCTGAGTACATCCAAAAATGCGTTACAATCATGTTTGAGTGGCCTTAGGAATTACAGTAGGTAACATCCCGCGTAAATGGGGGTAAAAGTAAAACATACAGACCATGTGAAAATTAGGGAGAGTTTCAATACTAGTAGTACAGAAAGTAACTGGACGCAGGGCTGCGTTCTCAATCTCAACGAAATTTAAAAATAAATAAACTGAATCTCATCCATGAGATGATCCCGAAAGTTTGCAGCCTGTATAAAACCATGTACAAGCTCATCTCCTGATACAACATGTACAAGCTCTGAACTATAGTTCCCAGCACTGACAAGTAAAAACATGATCTGCTGTACAAGGAATGATGAATGGTTGCTAGAATTTCAACACATACAAGCCACAAAGCAATGTGTTCAGTCACAGTGAGACACCAAATTTTCATGGTCGTAAAAAAGAACTGTGTGAACAAAAATCACAAAGTATAAAAATGAATGTGTCTGCACTGAAGGCACCTAGAACTATCCGGTAGAACTTAAGTTACTGATTCATGATTCCAAATTTTCAATCTCATGCCACAAGGTGGCGCACCAAATGGTGAGATAAGGGGAGGCTCACAAGAAGACTAGAACAGCGTACAACAACAATACATGAGGATGCATCTTTATTATGTTTCAGATAAAAAAAACATTTGAAGTATTGTCCCGCCTGATTGCAGAAGAGTTGATCTACATACTTGCAGGTTCCAGCCCATAGCCAATCAGTCCGGTGAACAGCATAAATATATTTTCTGGTACACTACTAAAACTTCACCCTTATGGCATGTTCTCTAGCACATACACTGTGATGAATGGATGTATCATGTCCAGGATAGGCACCAAGTCATAAGTTTAACATTTATATGAATCCTAAACCTCACTGGTGTGTCAGTCAATGTACCGACAAAATTGACTTCTGATTAGAGAAGAAATCAATGGGTCTCAACTCTGGAGCTATTATTTACAGAGTTGTTATAGCATATAGGATCTCATTCTAGTCATGTCATTCTGTGATGCATACACCTTTGGAACATGAATATCAGCTAATGTAGAACTGAGATCTTCTCTTGATTGTGACCGACGGCTTTGAAGTGTAGTCTGACCTCGGCTAGGGTTCCTCACTCCACTGGAAAACTGCATCTGACCTAAGGGACTCCATAAGCTGAACACTACTGCCTCCTAATCCATGGCTCGTACTGAACGGATGGGGATCTGACGCAGCTATGGTAGGGCTCAGGGGTGTCTTTGTCCTTCCATCGCCTGTGAAGTGTACAAAATCAAACAAATTTAAAAAGCTTGATCATCTAAGCTAGTTCACATAAAAGAAGAATGAGATTCAAACAAAATTTGAAACATGCTCTTGAATTTATGTGATGAAAAAGCATGTCCATTCTGTACGGAATGGAGTTACAAGATTAAGGATTTAAGGCAGTGTAATGTAAAACATACATGAGGTAACATTACAAAATTCTGTCTGGAACTCTGGATGCCCATTTTATAACAGGTAAATTGAAATAAAAACATGTGCGAGTTGCATCATGCAGGAGTTCTATGTAATGCTACTTCTTGAAGATTAACATATTGGAATAAAACTAACAAGATGGAAACTAGAGGCAAAGCTTCATTATTGCAAAGGAGGCTTGTCTCCCCCAACATTTGTGGAACGAG
Organism: Echinochloa phyllopogon; assembly: GCA_033239725.1. Classification (NCBI taxonomy): domain Eukaryota; kingdom Viridiplantae; phylum Streptophyta; class Magnoliopsida; order Poales; family Poaceae; genus Echinochloa; species Echinochloa phyllopogon. The sequence goes on from BTCW01000012.1 coordinate 24,348,776, forward strand.
TAAAGTAGTTTATTATGCAAGTTTGCCGATTAAGCTCCAAACAAGGCACCTCTACCTTGCTTACTTCAATAGGATTCGGAGTTGGCCCCTCCTAATATTGGGTCCAAACTCCACCAGTGATGGCAACACTGTTGGTTTCTTTTCTAACAAAACAAGTAATCAGCCTTTGTCTTGAAAATAAATGATAACACTACAGTGGTCCTCAAATGGTACAGTAGCTTTTTACAAAGCGGAAAACCGCCATGGCATGTAAATAAAGAAAACACACTTGCATATATACCTGAATTGATGGGACCCCATAACTGAAATCTGAAAGGCGACCCCATGCCAAGCACAGAACTTCCCGCAGAATTCTGCCTATAAACAGGCAGATAAGACTTGCGGAATGATCTTGGGATTGAATTGCTGACGCATAATATGGCACATATGACCAACACAATTGAAATCAGAAACAATACTATGAGAATATTTGGGTTTATCTCCCGGTGCAGTATTCGGTATCCTTGAATATCGATTCGTGTTGACAACGCCTGACCAGCCTCCAGCAAAGCAACCCCAAGAGTCCAAGTAATACTGCCAGAACCTATTATCACCTGATTATCTTTAATCTGCAATCCCTCTCTCAGTAGTGATGCAATATAAGGTGCCCTGAAGCAGTACTGGTCTATAAATGGTTGTGGAGGAACACTACTCTTTGCAATTTTCCATGGTTTTTCACAAAATTCCTGACCTCTTTTTAGAAAATCAACCAGAGTGGCATCAGCAGTCAAATTAAAAAATTTGAAAACCACAAAGAAGCCAGACATAGCAAAAAACTTCCCATGTGGTTGGGGAAAGTTAGAAGCAAGAGCACAAGGATGGAGGTTACAATCAAGTCCTGGACTCGCACTGGGCCACTCTGAAAGGTTAACTGTTACTTTTGCAAGAGCACTGCATTCATTCCACTGAGGTGCTCCAACCAGTTCAACAGCTAATCCCTGCTTGTCTTTGCCAGTTGTCTTCTCGCCAACACTGGGACTTCCATCTTGTTTTAGAGGGTGGCAGTAAGAACAAACATAATCTTCTTTGTATCCAGTCTGTAGACAAGGGTGTTTGAATTGAACTTTGCCATTATTAGCTACTCCTCCCAGCTTTTTCACTAGATGTGCTACGGATTTGTCAAATGCATCATTTAATCCATAACCAGTAAGAGAATAAGCATTAAGATGATGATCGACAGAACCAATCCTGTACTGTTTTATCAGTCTCAAATGTAACCTGCAATGATGATCCACCCAAATCAAGTGAACCATACGTCATTTTAGATGATGAAGTGCCAAGCATGTTCATGTGATGATTAAGAGCTATCCATCCATAATAAGCTTCATCCATGCCAGTGATGATCTTAACTCTGTCTCTACTACATAAAAATGATGAATTTTACAGAACATCCCAGGCCTTATCCAGGAGCCACTCTGAGTCTGCACTAGGTAGCTTGCGGACACCAGCGGTAGCATACAGAAAAAGTGGAGTGTGTTTGTGTGCTCGTCTAGGGATCTGCTTCTCAGCCATTTGAAGGAGTGGCTCTAGTGCCTTCTTCAATCCAGCTTCATTGTGAACAAGCTTGCTCAATCCAGGTTCAGTCTCCATTCGCTGGTATAGTCGAGTTAATTTACCAGATTTCTTCTTAGGAGCATTCCCTAAAGGTTTCAAAACAATAGGAAATCCATTTGCATCATTATGATTGACGTGCCATTCATAGACATGCACTCTTGTCCCTGTGCTGCCACAATCAAGAACCACATATTATTCAGAGTTTCCTTTATAGAGGAATACATGGAAATATCTCCAAGAAGCATATGCGAATAATGCAAACAAGATCAGCGCAATCGCGCAACCAGCTGCTCTCATGCATTTCTTTCGATTTGTTGGTGATGATGGGGGTGTTCTTTCTTTTGAAAAGCTTGCCAGGGGACCATCTCATTGAAGTGTGCGTACAGGCTTTGCACGCCCTGAACTCAGATCTAGGACACGCCGATACACTAGTCAGGTGCCGTTTTCGCGTATCGCGGACGTCTCCGATACGCGAAACGGCATCGATGCAGCGCACGGACGTCCTACGAAGTATCGGTACATTAAACAAAAAAAAAACACCGGTGCCGCAGCCCAACACAGCCCAACGGTGAACTTGCCGCAGCCCAACACAGCCTACCGGTGATCTTGCCGCAGCGCCGAACATCGCTTCCTATTTGTAATCGCCCCATCACTTCGCCTTCTCTTCTCCCGGCCGACGCCTTGCCTTTCTCCCATCTTGATTTGCTGCGACGAACTCTGGTGGCCGGCGGACGCCGACGGCGACGGAACTCCGACGGGCTAGCTTTCTATGTGCAGCGTGAGTGGTTCTAAGGTCCTACTTCTGTCGTACTTGTTCAGACTATAATCCTTTTGTTCTTGCTCCTTACTTTCTTCTTTCTTAGATCGATTTCTTTTCTCTAATTAGAAGTCAGCAACCGGTTGCTTATTTACTAGGATAGGACTCTCAATTACCTATTTAAGACTTATTTTATATATTAAATTGGTATATCTGGAACTTGTTTTATGATTTATTTGAGACTCATTTTATGTATTAAATTTAAATTCTAAACGTATCGATGTATCAGATTAATTTGAAAATGCCGTATCGTATTGGCGTATCCGATACCGATACATGTATCTGAATACATGTATCTGAATCCGCGTGACATAGACTCAGATCACTGCCAATGCTAGAGCCCCTTTCTAAAGCATCAATTCTAGTGAAGGTCGGCAGATCTTGAAGAGAAGATGAAAGACGCATAGTTTCTTGTTGCGGTCAGGGGAGCAGTTACTACAGAATCTCACCGACCTGGGGCAAGATGCAGAAAGAATCTTGGGAAGCTGAAGTCATAACTTGCCAGCCACACACTCAAACAATTAGCAAGACAGTGGCACCTCTACGCAGCCTCTGCCTGCAGAAAATTTGAAACGTTAGCATACAAACTAACATTGTGACATCAAACCAGTAAAAGTTACGCCGTGGTCTTTATTTTTTTCTGAAGAAAAAACTGAAATGCGCTGCCATGCTGCGAATCAAGGGTTGTGTTTAGATCCGTGAAAAATAGGTGAAAAGTGTCACATCGGACGCTGCAGTGCACTGTAGCACTTTTCGTTTGTTTGTCGTAATTGTTGTCCTACCATGACCTAACTAGGCTCAAAAGATTCGTCTCGTCGTGTACATCAAAACAATGCAATTAATTTTTTTATTTACCTACATTTAATGCTCCATGCGTCATTTGCTATATTTAATGTTTCGATGTGATGAAAAGTTTGAAAAGTTGGGAGGAAACACAGCCAAGGCAAAGTTCTAATTCTCACAGAAAGTACAAAACTAGATTCCCAGCTACGCAGCTACAAATACCATACCCTTAGTGATGATGATATCCTTTAAACTGTAACCTTGGAGCATCACTAACAATCGTGGGACAACACCAATGTCCCCAATACAACACGCAAGACAAGGAGCCCTAAATTCTAATGCTATGGAGACCAGAGAGGGGGGAGTGAATGGGAGCCGATAAAAATTTCTTCTCGAAACTCGGCCTATATCCCAAAACCACTATCCACAAGTTCCTCACAAGCTTGTCAAGGTAGCGTAGTCACAACGGACCTACCAACCCTAGGAACAAGCTCAAACGAGAATCGAAGCGGAAGCACACAACTAGAGAGGCAAAGAGAAACACTGTCTGCCAGGCCTTATCGGACCGTCCGCACAGAGGGCTCGGACTGTCCGCGAGGCGGGCGGACTGTCCGACAAAGGAACGACGGACCGTCCGTAAAATCAACTCAAATCTCCAGAAGGTTGGGTCCTCTACGGACCGTCTTGCGGACCGTCCGAAAAAGGTCACACGGACTGTCCGAGAAAAACTTAGCCAAAACGAGAAAAACTCAGAAGGGGAATCAAACCACGGACCGTCCGCCAATCACATTCGGACTGTCCGGGAACTCTGCGGACCGTCCGCCATACCAAGTCGGACCGTCCGCGAAGCCCGACGGACGAACAGGAAGAACAGCTAGAGTAACGCGCGGGTCAACTCCTCCAAATCCAACACCGGATCTCCCAAACGGCTGGAGCTCTTGAAGCGAAACTTTGGGGAGATGTGAAGCAACCCAAGAGGAAGCTATGCCCCAAAAATCTCGGCCTGTAACTCCCTACAACACGAGAAATCGCGGATCTAACGAAAGAACACCCTCACCACGAGTTCATCACAAAAACTTCAAATCCGAACCAAATCTCGGCGTTTGAGGGGTCAAGATCATCCACAAAGAGGCACAAGGCACTCACCCATGATCCCCACAAAGAAATCCGAGAGGAAACGGCCTAGAAATGAAGAATCGAACAAAGAACGAAAATAGCACAAAATGAACTCGGGAAGGAAGACAAGCAAATCATTTCTAGAACGATTCTTCCATACAACCAGAGGTCACAATCTGTACAACGGTGGCTAACCTCCACCCTTCATCCACCCGCTAAGATTACTCGAACTGCACTTGGCTAGCCTACTAGAATAGAGAGGAAATGAACTAGGGTTTCGAACAGCTTACTTGCCATCCCCTCCACCTCCTATTTATATTGAGTCATCTGGTGGGGGAAAAAGACCACACTACCCCTACACTCTAAGCCTAAGATACATACCCCTCAGGGGCAATCTTGGAACTCTGAGATATTTCCTCCGGCTGGGCACGCCGTCCATCCGGCCTTGCTTCCCTCCGACGCAAGCTCCAGGATCCCGCCGCGTGTCCACCGCTTCGAAGCTTCCCGAACATGCCCGGATCATCGTCTCCGTCATGTTGGGCCTTCGGGCTCGGTTTTGAGGCCCAAACCAAGAAACCCACCTCTGATGGTTTTGTAGCCCAACCATCAAACCCCGCGTACAAGCTTCGGTTGTTAGCCGCTACCTTGCACCGGCTCAGTCCACGACGTCGTCTTGCTCTTCTTGCACCATGCCGACCGCACTCGATCCCGTCTGGCCACCGGGTCCCTCGAACCAAGCCTACTTGTCTCTCCACTCCTCGGAGGCCACTCTGGCTAAGACCTTTCGCGCTTGTTCTTCATCCGCACCAACGCAAACCGAGTCGCATCGAACACCTGCAAAACTAGGCCAAGAGTCAGTCCAACACCACGTTGTCAATCACTCATCACACTGGGAAGCGACCATCCACCGATCCTCGAACACACCTGGTCCTCAACATCGGACACTGCAGTGCACTGTAGCACTTTTCGTTTGTTTGTCGTAATTGTTGTCCTACCATGACCTAACTAGGCTCAAAAGATTCGTCTCGTCGTGTACATCAAAACAATGTAATTAATTTTTTTATTTACCTACATTTAATGCTCCATGCGTCATTTGCTATATTTAATGTTTCGATGTGATGTCGATGTGATGAAAAGTTTGGAAAGTTGGGAGGAAACACAGCCAAGGCAAAGTTCTAATTCTCACAGGAAGTACAAAACTAGGTTCCTAGCTACGCAGCTACAAATACCATACCCTTAGTGATGATGATATCCTTTAAACTGTAACCTTGGAGCATCACTAACAATCGTGGACAACACCAATGTCCCCAATACAACACGCAAGACAAGGAGCCCTAAATCCTAATGCTACCTTTGTAGCATTCATGCAGCCCACACTGCATCACATCACAACGGAACCTAGCAAAGCGCCAAAGCAGCTACCTTTCCCTCGGCAACGGCACCTAGAGATCGCAACCCACCAAACCGCCAATCCCAACCACTGATCCAAGCGAGCCGCACGTCCCGTGGCCTGCATGATGCAACACCCGGCCAGATCGGACTTCGAAAAGGCCGGCCGGGTGTTCCCCGCGGCCCGTAACGTACGGTCCATATAAGTGTCAGCAATTTCGGCCGCACGTCCCGTGCGATGTTCTTCTTCTTACTACCACAAGTGATCATCGGCATCATGCAACGAACAATCGACAGACACACTTCTTGTAAACTAGAGTTTTCTTGCGATTGTGGTATTTGACTTTTGACGAGGACGGGGGATGGGAAATGTCGTGTTTCCAGTGCTTTTATCGCTGTCCTTTTGATGATTTGCTAATTTCCGACGCTCTTCGCTGTATGTAGATCACATCCAATCACCAGAGCTGTTGATGCGCCGCGGGCAAGTTCATGGCTACAAGTGCCAGGACTCTGGAGATGCTAAGACGCAGAGCCCTGAGCGTGGGGGAGGGACAAACGATTTGAGTCATCCAGATGATGCAGAGTCAACGATCCGGTCATGGATCATCCAGACACATCTCTGAACCGGATGGATAATGCCAGTCTCAGGCCAATCTCAACCCAAAATGCCTATAAGTGGTGTCTATGTTGCCATATCATCAGGACATCAGATTTAGAAACTATGGTACCCAACCCATAGTGTCTTCTCGTGGGCCCTTGATTAATTTTCAGTCCATTCACTCTCCTCCAACTTTTTAGAACACGTGTCTGAATGTTTTTACTGGCTTCCCTCCCTTGAAATGCGTGACGACCTGGTTTCCTGCATGTGAACCCGGTTTCCATGTTTTTCTTCTCTCTCCTCCTTAACTCTTCTGCCACATAGGATTTCTGCTTACTTGACAGCCTCATTAATTCTATGGACACTAGCTGACTAGGAGGGTTGGGATGGCCTCAGTGGAAGTTTCATGGATTTCATGACATTAAATGTGCTGATGTGGCATAAGAGAGAAGTAAAGTTTCATGGGATGTGAGAGGACTGTGACACAGTTATTTGGTTTCTGATTAACCGTGTAAGGCTATTCCCAGTGGGGATTTTATTTTTGCGTTTTCAAGAATGCCACATAAGCAAGCAGACAATTAATTTATAGATGAAATGGTTCATACAATGCATTGTTTTATTTTGATGTTTCATAGGCAATGCATGCAAGACACAAACTTGTTGAAAACTGTGTATATAGAGTTTCATCCAGATGAAACCCATTTCACCTCTCTCCTCATTAACTCTTTGCCACATCATCTAAAATATTGATTTAGCACCATATTTAATGTGCATAAAACTCTATGAAACCTTGCTCTGTGACTGGCTGGCCTAAGGCATGTACAGCGCGTCGATTCACCCCATCGACGTAGCGTCCATTTTACAAAAACACCCCCGCGGGCGGCTACCGACGGCCTCCGTTGCCCGAGGCCAAATCGATGAACCGATCGTCTTCTCCAAGCGACCGTCGGCCTGGATCCCCCGCGCCCGCGCGCAGATTTTTTCGCACCAAATCCACTCCGCCCCGCTCCGGTCCGCCAGCGCCGGCCGGCTGTAGGAAAGGAGTGGAGAGAGCGGTGGCGGGAAGGAGAGGCCGCGGATCTGACCGGCCGCGCCGCCGCTCCCCGGCCCTCCATCCCGAGCGCCGCTTGCAGCGTCGCCGTGAGGAGGAGCCCGGAGGAGCAGATTTTTATGCGGAAGAGGTTGGGGAAGATGGTGGTGCCGGAGCTCCGCCGCTGCGCAGGATCCGCGGGCGTCCTGTCGCGAGCGTGGAAGCCCCGTCGTCGGATTCTTCAGGTCGCCATGGCCGCGACCGCGCCGCGCAGGGACGCATGCTGTAGGGAGGAGACGGCCGCCGATGAGCGTCGTGTGCGGGCTGCTGCAGCGGTCTGCTCCACCCCGTTGCCACCATCGCCGCCGCGAGCAGAGGAGAGAGAGAGGTGGCTGGAGCAAGAATGGAGTGGATGGAGCTCCACACAGCAAAAAAAGGGGATGGAGTAGATAAAGCTCGATGTGAGTAGAAGGAGCTCGATGCTCCACCGACGCTATGCTGCTGGGAGCTGTGATAAACGTAAACAAATGTGTGGTGGAGATATTTTGGTGTTTTGCTTATCCTTTTTTTCAGCAATTGTTGTCATAAAATATTTTGTTATATTAGATAAAGACATCACAACTATATATGTAATATAATTATTATATTTGTGATCTTTTAAAATTATTGTAATCATACTTTTTTTATTTGTGTTTGATAATATTCTATTCAATAGTTACACAGTGGTATATCAAATAGTCACACACAATGATATACACAAATACATTTGTAATTGATCTTAGCTATACACAAAGCATTAAACAGCTTCTCTGTCTGTAGATTGCATGAGTTGTCTATACATCTGTCTGTATACGTAGTTTGAGATTTTACAGACGACCTGCTGTCTAAGGGCTGTACATGCCTCGATGAAACTGTACATCGAGACTGAAGCTGAACCTCGCGAGTATAACCAACCCGACTTGGAGCTGTTCCGACGATCCATTGGTCCCTTTCGCCACCCTGGCCGCAACCAATGAGCGCCATCGGCCCCCCGGCACGGGAGCGCGTGGTGACCCAGCAACCTGGGCCGCGAAGTCCGCTCAGCAAAACGGGAACGGAGGCACGTACAGAGGCGCACATGCCAATGGCGCGTGATTCCGAACTCCGAAGCTTTTGTTTGTTGGGGGCCAAACTTTGTTCTTTTAGGTGCGTGCACGGTATCATTTTATTTATATGTGTAAAAAATTATCAAAAAATTGATTAATTAGGCTCAAAATGTTCGTCTTGCAGAGTACAACAAAACCGTGTAATTAGTTTTTAATTTCATCTACATTTAGTACTCCATGCATGTGTCAACATTTTGATGTGATGTGAATCTTCTTTTTCATAGTGAACTTTGAGGGTGGAATTTGGGATTAAGGCCTTGTTTAGATGTTAGAATTGGGAGGTTGAATTTAGGAGTAAGATGTCACTTCGTAATCATTGCGCCACTGTAGCATTTCGTTTGTATTTGTGAAAAATTATCCAAAAATTGATTACTTAGGCTCAAAATGTTCGTCTCGCAGAGTACAATAAAACTGTGCAATTAGTTTTTGATTTTATCTATATTTAGTACTCTATACATGTTATGACATTTTAATGTGACGTGGAATCTTCTTTTTACACAGTGCATTTGAGAGTTACGTTTTGAACTAAACAAGCCTTTGTGTTGGCGGGTCTGCCTGCGCCTGCACTGCACTGTTTTTTTTAGCTCTGAACAGTATAGCATGCCTCGTGTCGTACGCTACCCAGCCTTCGTAGCCAAGTAAGCTGCCCTTTTTCCGGTTGCGGCGGTGTAGACCGTGGGCGGGGACAGGGTGGGCAGGTCAGCGGGTGGAATGCGCTGGAACGGAAACGGAATCATCTGGTGCGTCATGACTGCTTCACGGGGGCAGCACGCGCTTCCCTTCGCACCGGGCAGCTTGGCGTTGGATGTGGAGTATGCGCAGCGCACGGCACGGCCGCCTCCCGAGGTCATCGCGGCGGCGACGGCGACTGGTGGTGGCAGCGGCTGGGGACAAGGGCAACGCCGCCGGGTGCGGAGGTGCTACGATCACCGTGGCGGTGCGGGAATTGGGCCTCGTTTAGATCCCAATTTGAGAGTTTTCAATCACCGGGACTGTAGCATTTCATTTATATTTATGAAAAATTATTCAAACATTATTAATTAGGCTCAAAATGTTCGTCTCGCAGAGTACAATAAAACTGTGTAATTAGTTTTTGATTTTATCTACGTTTAGTACTCAGTGCATGTGCCGGCATTTTGATGTGACGTGAATCTTTTTTTTTTGCATAGTGGAATTTGAGGGTTGAATTTGGGATGACCTTAGACTGGGGCGGCCTGTGCAGGACAGGAGCTCATTTATAACCCGTTCGCTTGGCTGGTGGCTATTGCTGATTCGTGTTGAGAGAAAAATACTGCCAGCTCGATGGTGATAGATGACTGTTGCTGATTTGTACTGAGAGAAAAATACTATTGACTGATGCTGATAAGCCAAACGAACAGGTTCGCCCTGTTCGGCTGGCTGGCGGCAGATGGCTGGTGCTGGTTTGTGCTGAGAAAAAATCACTACTGGCTGGCTGGCAGGTGCTGGTTTATACAGAGAGAAAAATACTGTTGGTTGGCTGCTGATAAGCCAAGCGAATTAGAAATCACAGACAGTGCTTGTTTCACACAAGAAGCTCGTTTTGTTTGACGTGATGTTGTCAAGTAGGGGAAAGTTACATCACATGACAGGGGCCCATGGGTACTAAACAAGGAGGAAGGATCAGACCATAATATAGTACTTGCAGTTCATCCTACATCTTCACACATCACACAATGGTTGTGTTTAGATCCGTGAAAAGGGGTTGTATCGGACATTGTAGCACATTATAGCAATTTTCGTTTGTTTGTGGTAATTGTTGTCCTACCATGACCTAACTAGGCTCAAAAGATTCGTCTCGTCGTGTACATCAAAACTATACAATTAGTTTTTTTATTTACCTACATTTAATACTTCATGTATGCGTCATTTACTATATTTAATATTTCGATGTGATGAAAAGTTTAAAAAATTAGGAGGAACTAAACACACAGCCAATACGTTCAAGCAGCAGCCATAAACTAGGCTCACCAGCCACCAAACCGTTTGGCTAGAGTCTCCGCTGTGCGTCACGCACGCCATCCGGTTTGGTACTTTGGTGACAGCCACCTACCCGCTGCACAACAGGTGCTACAATCATGCGAATAGAGACGTGACCACAAGAATTTTCAGGACCAGGACGGGGAACTATAGCCAAGAATTCCAAATCACAAACAGTATTTCACACGAGAAGCTCGATTTATTCGACAAGATATAGCAAAGCAAAGTTACATCAAACCCTTGTTTAGTTCCAAACTTTACAACGTTAAAGTTTAGAAGTGTCATAAATGCGACACTGTAGCATTTTATTTATATTTGTAAATAATTATCCAAACATTGATTAATTAGGCTCAAAATGTCCGTATCGTAAAGTACAATAAAACTGTATAATTAGTTTTTTTATTTCATTTATATTTAGTACTCTATGTATGTGTCGATATTTTGATGTGATGTAAATCTACCTTTTACATGGTGGAATTTGAGGGGTGAAATTCGAGAACTCGTTAGCCCAAGACACACGGACGGCGACAGACTAACAGTACACGCAAGAGGAAAGGACCAGACCTTAGGCCGTGTTAATTGGGATGAAATTTTTTTCCACCCCCACTGATAATTAAAGGTATTAAATAAAGTCAGTTTATAAAACTAACTTCACAACCACGGATTAATTCACGAGACAAATCTAATGAGGCCTCTGACCGTACGATTAGAGGATGGTTACTGTAGCATTACTGTAGTAAATCATGGACTAATTAGACTCGTTCGATTCGTCGCGTAAAGTTACACTCATCTCTAAAACGGTTTTGTAAATAGACTTCATTTAATACTTTATGCATGCAAGATTTTTTTTAAAAAATTTTTGCGGGTAGTAAAGAAAAACTAGCCGATCCCTCCATCTTACTTACACAATCAAACACCAGCAAACAACGCAAACCTACTTAGGACCAGTGATCACTGATCAGAAACAGAAACTTCAGACTAAACAGCAGCAGCCACAGGAGGTTCTTTCTTTAAAAAACTTGGTCAAACCTCCTGAAAGCAGCAACTGAAACCCAAACCAAACCAGGGGCACAACAATACAAACAACGAAACCACGGATGGGCCAGTGCGAGCTCTAATATGGCGACTGATCCACCCGTGACCGACGGACACGAATTCAAAAACGAGAAATCACGAGAGCTTCGTAGAAATTTTGGCCCCCGGACCTCTGCTGCGCGCGCACTAAAATGAGCACATGGTAGCAGCAGAGGAGCGAGCGCCGAGCGGCGTCCGGCGGATGGAGGAGAGAACGCGCGAGCGGTTCTTCTTCAGATATTGTTTCGGTTGTCGTCGGCGTCGTCGGAGGTAGGGACGGCCTGGCAGGGAGGGCCTCCGACGCCGGCGCGGGTGTTCTTGACCAGGACCGCAGCGACGGTGGTGACCGCGGCCACGGCCTGCTTAAGGATCCTCGCCTTGACCTGACCACCATCACCGCCCAAGCGCCAAGCACAAGAAGAGGAAGCCATCGCGCAGCAGGTGCAGCAGGGCCGACCTCGTCGTCGTTAACGAGAGTGAAGGTAGGGTGGAGTCAAGACTCCTACCCGGCGAATTGACACGCTTGAACAAGCTGTGTCCTTTCCACAAGGAGGTAAAGCACTCGTTCTGGCACTGCTGGACCCTGAAGAAGGAACTCGGAGTTCCCCCAGCTCCGAAGAAGCCGCGCTACAACGACAATCGCGGTGATAGAAGAGATGGCAATCGCCGCAATGATCCGTACCGCCACAACAACCGGAGAGACGGTGGCCATCGCCGCAACGACCGACCACGCGCCGCCAACAACAACCAGCCAAATCCGGCTGCGGCAGGGCCGTCCAACGAGCCCAACAGCGACTTCCAGCGCGTCGACCGCAAGGTCAACGTCATCGTGGGAGGCCAGACGCCTTCCCGGACCGGAGGAAGAAGAAGCTCCATAGTCGTGAGATCCACCTGATCAGCACCAAGGAGGTCGAGTACCTGCGCTGGTCAGAGATGCCGATCACCTTCTCTAGGTCCGACCACTGGGCCTACTTGCCTGAGCCAGGCTCCTACCCCCTGGTAGTCAACCCGTTAGTTGACAAAGTTCTCCTAACCAAGGTGTTGGTCGATGGGAGCAGCACCCTCAACATCATCTTTACCAGCACCCTGAACAACATGGGGTTCAACTACAACCGACTTTGCCAGGCTGAGCACCCATTCTATGGCATCATCCCGGCGAAGGCTTCCTACACAGTGGGACGAGTCACTCTATCGGTCACCTTCGGCACGCCCGAGAACTATAGGACCAAGCACCTGCACTTCGAGATGGCCGACTTCAACAGATCCTACCACGCCATCTTCGGACGGTCCATGTTGGCGCGCTTTATGGCGATTCCCAACCAAACCTACTTGGTGATGAAGATGCCGGCTCTCAGGGGGTCATCAGCGTCAGGGGCGACGTCAAGACGTTGTACGAGTTGGACAACGAAGCCGTATGTCTCGCCGAGCTCGCCCACCAGCTCGGGAATAGCGTGCTCCTCGCAAACGAGGCCAAGACCCACCCACCGGCCAACGCTAGCGTGCCGGAGTAGGAGGCAACCCCGACTGCACTCGAGCTGGACTCGACGACCAAGACAATCAGCCTTTCCAGCGACGACCCCTCCAAGACGGCGCTGATAGGTCCATGCCTCACTCCTAAATAGGAAAGAGCGCTTACCTCCTTCCTGTGGGACAACTGGGACATATTCGCATGGAAACCCTTGGATATGCCCGGTGTTTCAAGGGAGAAGGCTGAGCACTCCTTGGATTTGGTGAAGCCAAGTCGGTCAAGCAGAAGCTTCGACGGTTCACCCGAGATCGCAAGGAGGCCATTAGGGTAGAATTGAATAAACTCCCATGCCTGTACTTGTAAGAAAGAAAATCGGTGAATGGAGAATGTGCATTGATTATACCGATCTCAACACATGCTGCCCTAAGGACCCTTTTCCTCTTCCACGTATCGACCATGTTGTCGACTCGACGGCCGGGTGTCTACTCCTCTCCTTCCTCGATTTCTACTCCGGCTGCCACCAGATAGCCCTGAACCCGGTCAACCAAGACAAGACGGCGTTCATCACGCCACATGGCATATACTGCTACAACACCATGACCTCCGGCCTCAAGAATGTCGGGGCCACTTATCAAAAATCAATCTAGAATTGCCTGTCCAGCCAGATCGGGCGAAACGTCGAGGCATATGTGGATGACGTCATGGTCAAAACCTATGACCTAGAGACCTTGATCGCTGACCTCCAGGAGACGTTCAACGACCTACGACGCTTCAGATGGAAACTCAACCCGATCAAGTGCATTTTTAGGGTCCCATTAGGAAAGCTCCTGGGCTTCCTGGTCAGCCAGTGCGGCATCGAGGCAAACCCGACCAAAATCGCCGCTATCTAGAACCTACCGCATCCCACGAACAAGAAGGGCATGATGAAGCTCACATGAATGATGTCAGCCCTCAGCCGGTTCATCAGCAAGCTAGGTGAACGAGGCGCTCCCTTCTTCAAGCACTTGAAGAAGGCCGACAACTTCGAGTGGACGCCAGAAGCCGACCAAGCGTTGGCCGACCTCCGGGCATTCCTGACCGCTCCACCAGTGCTCACTGGGCCCAAAAAGGGGGAGCCACTCCTGCTATATATAGCAGCGACTACCTACATGGTTAGCACGGTCCTAGTCATGGAACGGAAGGAAGACGACCACGCATACCCCGTCCAGCGTCCGGTCTACTACATCAGCGAAGTGCTGGCTGACTCCAAGATCCACTACCAGCACCCACAGAAACTACTATACGCGCTCCTGATCTGCTCAAGGAAGCTGCGCCATTACTTCCAGGCACACTCAATCCATGTGGTGTCCAACTTTCCCCTCGGTGAAATACTCCACAACCGTGACATCAACGACCTAGTTGTCAAGTGGGTCGTAGAGCTCGGGGAGTTTGAGATCACCTTCAAGTCAAGGCAATCGATCAAGTCGCAAGTACTGGCCGACTTCGTGGCAGAATGGACAGAGATCCAGGTGCCAACCCTGACCGAACCGCTCGAGCACTGGACCCTGTCCTTCAACGGTGCCCTCAACCTCAAAGAGGCTGGGGCAGGGGTTCTGTTTATCTCCCCACAGGGCAAGTACCTGAAATACGTGCTGCAGATTCACTACAAGGCAACCAACAACGGTGCCGAGTACGAAGCATTGATCCATGGGCTCAGGATAGTCGCCACGCTTGAATCAAACGCTTAGTCTTCTTCGGAGACTCAAAGGTCATGATCGAGCAGGTCAATAAGAATTGGGACTGCACCAAAGACACGATGGACGCCTATTGTGTCTAGGTCCGCACCGGAAGCCCACTTCTACGGGCTCGAGTTCCACCACGTCGCGCGAGAAGAAAATGTGGCGGCCGACATCCTCTCCATGCTCGAATCCAAGAGATCCCAAGTACCAGCCGGTGTGTTCGTCCAAGACATTTGTAAGCCGTCCATCAAGTTGTTGGACGGACAAAACTTAGAAGTGGTCGCCGACCAAGTTGTCGGAACCATCAATGCACCTCCGGAGGATGATTGGCGTGAACCACTCATCGCGTTCATCAAGGAAGACAAGATGGCCACAACAAATAAGATCAAGGACGACAAGGTCGCCCTCGAGCAACTTAGTCGGCGAACCACTGTTGGCGGTCGTTACGGCACGTTTTCGACCACCAATACTCGGGAATAAAAGAGGTTATATGTGACATACCATGCACTTAGGTTTATTTCTAATAAAGTTCCATGAGTTTTGGTGTGTTCTACTTGTGCATGTACAATAACGAGAAATACGTGCTATAGGTGTCGGAATTAAACGATTCGGCCGAACGACACGATTCGGCCGGTTACCCCCCCTTAGCCGTACATGCAGCAAAGCACAACTGGGAGGCCTCATGCACGAACTCCACATCAACGATGATGAAGCGGTGACAGTGCAAGCCACGTGGGCTAATAACGTCACCGATCTGGGGGCAACAAACACACCCCAGCCAAGTGGAGTCAATCCAGACCATCCAGAGGCAATGACGGTGCATCGGAGGGCAGCTGGGCCTTGGGCCTAGTTCGGCCGAATCCTCCAGTTCGGCCGAAGCATGGAGACATGCATAACCGCCTCACCAACCGACCTAGGGGAGAGATCAGGGCCGTAGGCACCAAGGCAGTGCCACGTGCCAGTTCGGCCGAACTGGGCGGTTCGGCCAAACCCATCCGTTCGGCTGAACCAACCGGGCACCGCCTCAAGGTGCCTTGGCTGGTGCTCTTCCTCCACCGCCTCTTGGCCACTACGAAAGCGGGGGTCTTTCACTTGTTTCACACACACACTCAAGCCAAGGAGCTCTCTTTCCACTTGTTCTAGTAGAGTTAGGATAGTTTAGTTGGGAGTTAGAGTGGAGTCGAGCTGTGCCTCAGAGGTTCCGGAGTCGTCTTCAGAAGCTCTGGTATTAGCTCTTGTATCTTTTCCTTTTCTTTATGTAAGACTTGAGTTATCAATATAGTTATCTTTGTCATCTTATCTAAGTTATTTATGCCCTACTTCTACTTTACCCTAGTTGTAAGTATTTCATGTTTAGACTATAGTGAGTTGTAGTTCTAGTTCTTCTAGTTCTTGTTTAAGTCTTTGTCTTGACTGGTTCTTCGATCCTGCTTGGTACTTGAGGTGAATTGTCACCAAGAGTACTGACGATGTTGCTTGCTCTTGCTAGCAGAGTAAGTAGTTGTTGGATAGTATAGGTGTGGTACCTAGACTAGACTCAGCCTTAATTTGATTCCGAGTGTGCGGATGTTGTAGCTATTAGGTGGTGACAGCCCAATACGATCTTCGTAGTCCATCACGTTCGTCTCGGCCCGCAGGAGCCTCTAGGCTTGTTGTCAACACCCCTTCTCATCCCTTTCCGTGTGTTGGTGGTGCCGCTTCCCGACGTTAAGACAATAGAGTTATCCTAGAACCTGTAGAGCTTCTCCCTTAACTCCTGTACTCTCGACTCGAGTAACCCAGATAGATAAAGTACCCAGGAATTCTCATTCTCTTCTCGTTGTCCTCCCAACTATCCAATCCTTCTCTCATCTATCCGAGTCCCCTTGAGCTGTGGGTCATGGTATATATCCATTCTTATCCAATACCGTTATCTGTTTGCTAGTACTCTTGCCATAAGCTTCCCTGCGGAAATATAAATTACGATACATTGGATTACTCCCTGGTGAAGTGCTACAACGGTGATTCTGTGCACTTATAGAATATTCATATATTTTACTGAGCCATAAGAAAAACCACTAAACCACTCCTTACCCCAGTACCGGGATTCACAATCCTGATATTGGATCGTAAGAAGTGCCAAGTGCCAACAAGCATTTATGGCGCTGTTGCTGGGGAAGCAATTGGCTATACACTTTCAAACTTTTATCTCGAGCTATCTTAGTTGAGTATACCGCTACTCAAGTGGATTCATTCTCTTCTGCTATGAAAAGTCAACTAAGCTTTAATAGAATGATAGAAACCCAAGTTGCTCAGTTAGCTGCTTTCTTACCTTCGTCTGTAGCGTGGAAAAATACTGGGCAACCAGACAATTGTCCCCGTGAAAAGGTTAAAGCGGTCACCACGAGAGGGGGTAAAACCACTTGGGACCCACCATATCCTAACGGTGCAGGTAAAAAGGCAGCCACTTCGATAAGTGATAGCAAAGAGGAGGAGGCTGCAGCTGAACCCTAGAAAACCAGCCCTCAGAAGGAGGCAAAGACGGCCCCTCACTAATTCTACGACACGACTGTGCTGCCATTCCCTAGAATATGCCACAAGCCGACAGTGGATGAGCAATTCATTAAATTTGTTGAGGTACTTTGAAAACTCTATGTCAATATCCCATTAGTTGAGGCTATGCAGGTCCCCACATATGCCAATTATCCGAAGGACATCCTCAACAACAAAAGTCCAATACCGACCACGGAGGTAATCAAACTAACAGAGGAGTGCAGTGCAACCATCTTGAATGACCTCCCAGAGAACAAGAGAGACCCAGGATGTCCCACCATCGCGTGTTCCATCAGGGACCAACACTTCAACCACGCCTGTGTGACCTTGGAGCAAGCGTCAGCGTCATGCCCAGGGTAGTATTTGATAAACTGAACCATGCTTCCTTGTCCCCTACTACTATGTATTTACAGCTAGTGGATTAGTCGATTCGCTACCCGGCCCACAGGAATAGCCGAAGATATTTCGGTGAAACTCCGGGATTTCTTCGTGCCCGTGGACTTAGTGGTGCTCGATATGGAGGTCGACACGAAGACACCTCTCATTCTAGGGAGGCTGTTTCTGAGCACCGCGAATGCAAACATCGACGTAAGAGCCGGAGAAATCAGCTTGAACATCAACGACAAGGAAGAAAAATTCGCGTTCAAGTCCAGGGTGGAGAAATGCTCCCAGGTATGTGCGGTACCAGCTCAAAATTTAACTAATCTGGGGCACGTCAAGAAGGTTGCATCGTCCGAACCACCCACTGCAAGATCGGACGGTGACAAAAATCACTTAAGAAAGGAGGAGTCCCACTCGCGGACTTTAAACACGAGCTCTCGTCGCGAGGAAACCGGTATGTATCTCATGTATCACTTCCAAATTTTATTTTCCATCATTGCATTTGCATGTTTCCCTTTCCAAAATAAATAAACCACTTGAGCAATTAATTTGAAAGAGAGTAGAAAATTGCAAGCATGGTAAAAATAAATGAAGTGCATGCTGAATTTTATTTGAATTGGGTACATTTTGCAATTCCCATCATTTTTACCCTTTTCCAAAGTGCTCCATTTATTTCTTGTCATCACCAACCAGCACAAAACATGTCCATGCCACTTCACATGGCTGCACACTCATCAATCACCACAAAACATGGCAGCATGGAAGTGACTCCACTAATTTCCACTTTGGATTTCAAAACATTTATGAAATTCCAGTAAGTTCGTTAGCGTGTTAGGATTAAGGATTATATATTTCTGAAATATATTTATGGGCCAAAATATTATGTTAGTGCTTTGCCCTTTTCTTTTTTTTGTTTCTCCCTCTCTCTCTTTCTCATTTCCTTTTCCCTAAAATACATAATCCTAAAACCCACTAGGCCATTTTTGGCCCAAAGCCATGCCCCACCCGAGCCCCCAGACCACCCGGCACAAACCCTCTCTCCTCCCTTCCCTTCTCCCGCAGCCCACCCCCTCCCTCCCGCACGGCCCACAACAGCCCAACCCCTCTCTCCTCACTTCTCCTCTAACCAGGCTGTCAGCCCATCTCCCTCTCCCCACCCCACCGTGCGACGCCAAAGCGCCCCAGCGCCCAGGCGCCTTCCCCTTCCCCGCTGACACCCCGGGCCCGCTGGTCGGTCTCTCTCTCTCTCCCCTCCCTCCTCTGGTTCGCTCTGCCTAACCGACGCGCCGTCGCCGCCGCAGCTCGCCCTCCGTGCGCTCCCGCTTCCTCTCCTGCCCACACTCCTGCGCTCCGCAACGCCTCCCCCCTTCCCATCAAATTTCCCCCGCCCATTTCCCCCTCCTCGCCCGCGCGCACCAATGGCGTGTGATGACTGTAAGAGGAAGTGAGAAGAATGAGGACAACTCAATCGTATTCATCAGAGGCTTACGCCTTTTGTACAAGTACATCACGGTCATGGAGCTAACTAATCTAGCTACATTCAAGGAGAGCCGCAGGACGTGTGAAACTGCTTGCTAACACCCCCCCGCAGTGTGAGCGTCGTTGCCGGCGACGCACAGATTGTCTCGGAACTCTCTGAAGCTTGCCGTCGGTAGGCCCTTAGTCATGATGTCGGTGAGCTGCTGTGTCGTGGGTACTTGAAGAACTTGGCATTGGCCAACAACGACCTTTTCCCGGATGAAGTGCACATCGAGCTCAATGTGCTTGGTGCGTTTATGGTGCACTGGGTTGGAGCTCATGTAGCAGGCGGAGACATTGTCGCAGAAGACAATCGTGGCCTTGATGAGTGGGCAGTCGAGCTCGCTGAGGAGCTGCCGGAGCCATGTGCACTCAGCCACAGCTTTTGCAACGCCGCGGTATTCAGCTTCGGCGCTTGATCGGGAGACCGTGGTTTGTCGTTTTGACGACCACGAGAGGAGGGAGTCCCCCATAAACACGCAGAATCCTGAGGTCGAGCGCCGGGTGTCAGGGCATCCGTCCCAGTCTGCATTAGAGTAGGCGACGAGGTCGGAGTTGTTGTTGTGCCGGAGATGAAGCCCGAGCGCCGTGGTGCCGCGGACGTAGCGGAGAATTCGCTTGACGAGGCCTTGGTGCACCGTTGTGGGGGCGTGCATGTGAAGACATGCTTGCTGGACGGCATACTGCAGGTCGGGGCGAGTCATCATCAGATACTGAAGCGCACCGACGAGGCTTCGGTAGTTTGAGGCATCCACAGTTGACAGAGGGGAGCCAGCGTCGCTGGAGAGCTTGCCGGCGGTGTCGACGGGTGTGTCGCAGGGCCGGCAGTCTGTCATGCCGGCACGATCAAGCAAGTCGAGGGCGTACTGCTGTTGTTGGAGGAAGAATCCATCGGCGTTGCGCTAAACCTGGATGCCGAGGAAGTAGTGGACGGCCCCCTTGTCTTTGAGCTTGAACTCGGCATTGATGGTGCTCACGACCCAGCGCAGCAGCTCGCTGGAGGAGGCTGTGAGCATGATGTCATCCACGTAGAGGAGAAGGTACACAGACTCCTTGTTGCGGCGCAGAACGAAGAGGGAGCTGTCAGAGCGTGTGGCCCGGAATCCCATCGAGCCGAGGAATGTCGCCAGCCGCAGGTACCAGGCCCTAGGCGCCTGCTTCAAGCCGTAGAGGCTCTTGGAGAGGCGGTACACCAGGTTCTGGTTGTCGGTGAAGCCGGCGGGTTGTCGAGCGTAGACCTGTTCGTCGAGGACGCCGTGAAGAAAGGCGTTGTTGATGTCGAGCTGGTGAACCGGCCATTGGCGCTGCGCGGCGAGAGTGAGCACCGTGCACACTGTGGCTGGTTTGACGACCGGGCAGTACGTCTCGCCGTAGTCGATGCCGGCGCGTTGGGTGAAGCCGCGGACGACCCAACGTGCCTTGTACCGGTCAAAGCTTCCATCTTCTTTGAATTTGTGACGGAAGATCCACTTGCCGCTGACTATGTGAGCACCATGGGGACGGGGAACGAGCTCCCACGTGTTATTGGCGAGCAAGGCATCAAACTCGGACTGCATCACCTTGTTCCAGTTGGGATCCTTGAGCGCCTGATTCACCGTGCGCGGGACGGGCGAGATGGTCGTCGTGGTTGCTGTCGCAGCATAGCGGGGGTTGGGCTTGAACGTCCCCACACGCGCCCTGGTCACCATGGGGTGAGTGGCTTGAGGGGCGGTCGGGGCTAGTGACGAGGTAGGAGCCGCAGGATCTAGTGTCGATGACGATGTACGTGGCTCCGGATTTGGTGGCGACGAGGTGGGCGCTGGCGACGGTGTTCGTGGTGAAGCCGACGGGGAGCCGTGCGCACCGTGCACTGGCGAGGGGGATCGTGGCGAAGTGGACGGAGAGCCGTGGGCACCTGGCGCTGTTGGCGACGCTTGTGGAGGTGGCTCATCTTCTGTTGCGCGAAAATCCGGATGCCACGGATCGTACGCACAGGATGCTGGAAAGTTTGTTGCAGTGCCCAATCGAAAGGGGAAGACTGTTTCATCGAAGTAGACGTGCCGGGAGGTGAGCACTTTCCACGTCGACATGTTGTAACACCGGTATCCACGGTGATCCTGCGAGTAACCAATGAACACACAAGCTGCAGAGCGCGGTGAGAGTTTATTAGAGCTTGTGGCTTGGGTGTTTGGGTATCACAGGCAACCGAAAACCCTCAGTGACATGTAGTCGGGATCAGTGTGGTAGAGTAGGGAAAATGGCGTGGACAGTGATCGGGGTTTGCAGGGTTTGCGATTCAGAAGATAGGTCGAGGTGTGGAGAGCTTCGACCCAGAAGACGGGAGGAAGAGCAGCGTGAAGAAGCAATGCACAAATGCCCTCATTTAAAGTGCGCAGGATTTGTTCAGCTTTGCCGTTCTGCTGAGAAGTGTAGGGGCAGGAGAGCCTGAGCAGAACGCCGTGCGTGGAGTAGAATCGACGAAGGACAGAGTTGTCAAACTCGCGTCCATTGTCTGTTTGGAAAGCGCGAATGGAGCTATTAAACTGCGTACGAGCATAAGCATGAAAAGACATGATATGTTGGGCAACGTCAGATTTGTGGCGCAGGGGGAAAGTCCAGACGAAGTGTGTGAAATCATCTAGCAGAACAAGATAGTACTAAAATCCAGTAAAGCTTAAGACAGGCGAGGTCCAAACATCGCAGTGAATCAATTCAAAAGGAACTATAGTTTTATGAGTAGATGAATGAAATGGAAGATGGACATGTTTGCCTGTACGGCAAGCATGACAAGTATGTGAGGGCTCCTTATTACAATTGAAATCAAAAGACTGAAGAAGATGACGGAAGGATTCGTTCCCAGGGTGGCCAAATCGCTGGTGCCACAAGTCTGCAGAGATGGCGGTGAGGCAATGGTTGGATGCAGGGGTCGCCGGGTGCAGTGGATAGAGATCGCCCTCGCTGTTACTGTGGAGAATCACTGCCTGGGTGTGCCGATCCTTAATAGAGAAACCACAATCGTCAAATTCAACTGTGATAGGATTGTCACGTGTAAGAGCACGAACTGAAATAAGGTTCTTGATGAGTGAGGGAGAGACAAGAACATTGTTCAGGAAGAGAGGATTGGAGGTAGTGGGTAGAGAGGAAGAACCAGTGTGGGTAATTGGGAGAGAAGTGCCATTACCGACAATGATTCGTGTTGAGGAAGAGTTGGGAGAGAGGGAAGTGATGTTACCACAGCCTCGTGACATGTGCGAGGAGGCGCCAGTGTCGAAGAACCAGTCGCCGGTTGACTGCGGCTGCTGCAGGGAGAGCTGGTTCAGCGTGGCGAGCAGCTGTGGATCCAACTGGGAGGTAGCGCCAGCGATGTGAGCCTGGGGTGCTGGGGCCGCAGGTCGTGAGCCCAGAATGTCGGGCGTCGGATCGCGTTGTGGCCCTTGGAATGGCCACGCCTGAACCATGCCGGTCCATGGATTCATCGTCGGGCAGAAGCCGGGCGGTGGGGCGCCTTTCTTCTTCTTCTTTCTGTTGTTGGAGGAGAATGGCGCGGATGGGCGGGGATGTGCAGCCGGCGGTGCGGCCAGCTGTTTGCCGGTGTTGCCTGGCGGTGCGGGCGCGCTGGGTGCAGCATGGGCGATGAGGGCGGCAGCAGCCTGAAGATGTGCAGCCGACGACGTCGCAGCTGGTGCAGGAGACGAGGAGGACCCGGCGTCCTTGTACTTGGCCTGGGCGATCATGGCCGCCGCAGCCTGCATCTTCTCAGATTTGGCGATGCGCTGCTCCTCGAGCTGCAGCATGGATCGTGTCTTGAGAAACGACGGTAGGCGACGACGAAGGGTGATGTGCGGGATCGCATGATGGAGACGGGGGTTGAGGCCGCGGACGATGTTGTGGATGAGGTCTTTGTCAGGCACCGGTGCGCCGAGGCCGGCAAGGTGATCCGCCATGACCTTCATGCGTGAGCAGTAGTCGAGGACGGTGAGGTCGCCTTGGTAGAAGTTGCGGAACTCAGCGCCGAGGTAGACGGCGCGAGTGTCCTTGTTGTCGCGGAAGAGGTTGCGGATGCCGCGCCAGATGGAGTAGGCGGTGTCGGTGTCCTCGGAGACCATGGAGAGAAGCTCGGTGGAGATGTGGTTGTAGAACCAGGAGACAATGGCGCAGTCGTTCTGCACCCAGTCGTTGTCGCCCTTGGCCGTAGAGCCGTCGACATGATCACGGAGCCCGTACTGGCCGAAGATGGCAGAGAAGGAACGAGCCCAGGCGACGTAATTGGCATCATTGAAGTCGAGAATGATGGGCACTCGGTTGAGGATGTTGATTCCGTGGACGACGGACGGAGCAGCGGGCTCGGTCTGGACGCGAAGCGTGTGGGGAAGGAGCGACTCGGTGTCGGAGTTGTCATCGGAGCCGGACGAGGAGCTCATGGCGACAGGAAGAGAGCAGAGATGTGGGCAGCGGAAGAAGTGGATCGTGGAACCTCTGATACCATGTAAGCGAAAGTGAGAAGAATGAGGACAACTCAATCGTATTCATCAGAGGCTTACACCTTTTGTACAAGTACATCACGGTCATGGAGCTAACTAATCTAGCTACATTCAAGGAGAGCCACAGGACGTGTGAAACTGCTTGCTAACAATGACCATTACCGGCCATCACTGCCGCGACCGCCGCCTCCCAAATCCTCGGCCACCCCGCGCTCTTCTCCACCTACAAAAGCCGGCCAAGATCCCTCGCCCTCCCTTTTGCCTCAATGCACCGCCGCCCATACCTCTGACCCGCTGCCGTCGTCCCCCATCCGGTGAGGAGCTCCGCCATAGCCGATGTCCACCTTGGTGCCCTCCCTCACTCCCTCTCTTTCTCCCTCGTGTACGCAGGACCACCGGGAGGCTTCCCGGACGCCCGGACGCCCGGACGCGCGAAGCCGAGGCCCCGAGCACGTCCCCAACGAGCGCCCGCGACCCCATCCGCCCCACGCCGTCGACGACCCTCCTCCACCGTGTAATCGTAGACTAGAAGCCCCTAGAGAGGTTCACCATGTTCCCCTCTCTCTCTCTAGGATGAAAATGCGCGCGATTTGGTTCCCTGTAGCGGCTGGGGCGCTCAATTCCGGCGAGCCGCCACCGCATGCGAGCCAGCGGCGCCGCCCAGCTCCCTCACCGGCGAAATCGGGGATAATTAACTATTTGCCATCCTTACGGAAGGCACTCCTTCAAAAGCCACATTTAGAATGGCACCTACACATTTGCCACCGCCCCGACGAGAAGGCAACACATTTGCCACTTTATCCGACGTGGAGCGACATGTAAGCACGACAGCGTGGAAACGAGCTGGCACGCGCATGGAAATTGACCCAACTGCCCCTGCCTTATGCACTCACCTCGCCCAAACGTGCATGCTTCTTTTCAGCCCCTTTCATTTGGTCTTCTCCCTTCTCCCCGATGACTCGGCCCGGCGGCGGTGGACATGGAGGATTCCTGAGGAAGGCGACCGTGAACGCGGAGTGGAGTGAGCGGGGGATTGCAGGTAACTGATTTCTCCCCATTGTGCTGTTCGATTTGTGATTGGGATCCCTTGGAATGAAGTAGGGGGAACTAGGGTTTGACGAAAGGGATCCTGAGTAGAACCGTAGGGATTGGATCTGAACTTGCGGTATTGTGTTGTGGAAGGTTTGATCGTGATTTGCGGTGGATGACAATGGATGGGATCTCGTTCCCCCCATGGTATGTGTCGTCCCCCCTGGTTATTTGACAACGAGAGATTGTTGCGACACATAAACAGATGTTCCCTGCTAACTCCAATATGTTTGTTTTAATTTGCTTATTGTGCCAGGATTGATCCTGGCAGTTCCTTTAGACTAGAAGTTAGGTGTGACGAATATAAAGCCAATCTGGACTATGGAATCGTGGACTTTGCTGAACAGACACATGAACTTTGGATTAGGCCCAGTGGGTACACTCTTGAGACCTTCTTTGAAGATATGGCTGGTAAAATGATATGGGGCAGAAGCCAGACATTGGCCGTGTGGGCAGTTGATAGTGATAGTGCTGCTGAGTGGAAAATTAGAAGGAATGAACATTTAGAGAGATTGATCCAGGGCAGGATGAATGATGGAATGGCAGTTATTCATGTTGAAGTAGTTGAGAAGGAGGGGTACCAGTACATGTTGCACAGTCAAGGTACTTCTGGTGTAAGTCAAGCTGGTCCATCAGGTGGTACAAGGGGTAGTCATGTAGGCCCATCTGAAGCTGCTCCATCAGGTTCTCATGCTGCTCAAACTGAGGGTGTAGGTGACACATGTACATCACCTGAGCCTGTACGTGAGTAAATAGTTGAAGTTAATAGATCGAACGAACTGTTGTGTTGCGAGCGAAAACCAAGAGTTGGGGCTTTTCACAACCATCCATCTCAATCCAAAATCTCCAATCGTCTGTGATCCAAACCCTCCTCCGACGCTAATCTTCTACATCACTAGGTTAGCGGGACCTGAACAAAGACTAAGTCCGTCTGTCGAAAGCTCAGTTGTTGGTTTGGTGATACTAGTGATTTCTAGTGTTTGAGTTGTTCAGGAGTCGTTATAAGTCACTGGAGTGACATAACTATTCCCCCAGGTCCAGATGATGATGGTGAAGCCAATGTGGTGGTAGATGAGGATACTGTCTTTGAGGCCATGGGTTTTAAAGCAGATGATGAGAGAGTAGCTGAAGAGGCATCTATTCCATCCATTCCACCTGAAGTAGATGATGAAATGAAGGAAGCTGACATTCATGTAGGTGATGAAGAACCAACTGAGCCAATGGCAGATTGGGATAGGGACCAGCCAGACTTGTCAGTGGGCATTATCTATCCTTCCATGTATGAGTTCAGATTAGCAGTTAGGCAGCATGCAATAGTCAATGAGTTTGAATTAGGCACAGAAAAGTCTGACAAAAAAAGGTTCAGGGGCTTCTGCAGGGCCAATGGCTGCCCTTGGATCATTAGAGCTAGGACACAAGCAGATAATAGTGTCAGGGTACTTTATTTCACCTTGCTAACTATTTCTCTAACATTTGTTTGTTTTTGAACT
This sequence comes from Echinochloa phyllopogon, assembly GCA_033239725.1. Lineage (NCBI taxonomy): Eukaryota > Viridiplantae > Streptophyta > Magnoliopsida > Poales > Poaceae > Echinochloa > Echinochloa phyllopogon. The sequence continues at coordinate 24,374,975 of BTCW01000012.1, forward strand.
ATTTAATGCTTATTCATATGGTTTTTATAGGTGCAAATTAACAAAAATGAACATCAATGTGCTTCAAGAAGCAGAGTTTTAGGCACAATGGCCTCTCAAGCATGGATTGCAGAGAGGGCAATTCCACTGCTGAAGAAGAAACCTGACATGGGGGCTAGAGAAGTGCAGTCAATTTTGCAAGACAAATACAAGATTGAGATGAGTTACCAGATAGTGTGTTATGGAAGGCAGAGGGCTGCTGACAAGTTATTTGGTAAGTGGGATGATTCTTTCGATTGGTTGTATAGGTTTAAGGCAGAGGTAGAATTGAGAGCATGGGGTAGTGTTGTTGAGATAGATACAATCCAAATTGATGATAAGGTGCACTTCAATAGATTTTTTTGTGCATTCAAAGGTAGCATTGATGGGTTTTTAGAAGGCTGCAGGCCATACATTAGTATAGATTCCACTGCTCTCAATGGTTTACGGAATGGTCACATGCCTACAGTCTTGGCTTTAGATGGACACAATTGGATGTTTCCTGTGGCATTTGGTTTGTTTGACTCAGAGATAAAAGAAAACTGGATTTGGTTCATGGAGCAGTTGAGCAAGGCCATAGGAGTAGTCCCAAACTTAGCTGTCTGTACTGATGCATTCAAGGGCTTGGAAGTTGCAGTTAAGCTAGTTTTCCCATGGGCTGAGCAGAGGGAGTGCTTCAGGCACTTGATGGAGAACATGAAAAATATTTCACAGGTGATGTGTATGGTGCCAATATGTGGCCAGCAGCTAGAGCTTACTCAGCAAATAAGCACAACTATTTCATGGATAAAGTTTTAGCTGCTAGCCCAGATGTAGAGAAGTGGCTAAATGACCACCACCACCACCTTCTATGGGCCAGATCCAAGTTTTCAACAGAATCAAAGTGTGACTACATAAACAACAACCTGGTTGAGTCTTGGAATGCTTGGATAAAAGACTTCAAAGACTTGCCAGTGCACTACATGGTTGATGCTATGAGAGAGAAAGGAGTAGTGTTGTTTGAAAAGAGTGGAAGGATAGCTAGAGCACTACATGGAAACACTTTGCCAGCTATAGTCCATCAGCTCAATGCAGCCTCTAAGGGCCTAGGGCACCTCAAGGTCACCAAGGGAATTCCTGGGTAGGCAGAGGTTACTGAGAGCTACAAAGATGAAGAGGTCAGAAGGCATGTGGTGTACCTGAATGACAAGATGTGTACCTGCAGGGAATGGCAAGTTACAGGCAAGCCTTGCCAACATGCCTTGGCTGTCATCACAACTGGAAGGCAACCTGATATGGATCTATATGTGGACCCAGCTTATTCTGTGCACAAACTTCAGGCAGCATATAGGACTGGATGGCCCAACATCACAGACAGAAATCAATGGCCACAGGTGGATAAGGGCTTCAAATTGTATCCACCACCTGGCAAAAAACGAGCTGCTGGTAGGCAAAGGAAGAATAGAATACCATCTTTTCTTGAGAGGAGTGGTAGGGCAACAAGGCAAGTCAGATGTGAGGGATGTGGTGAGCTAGGCCATAGGAGAGGAAGCTGGAAGTGTGCTCTTACAGGGACTAAAAAGAGGCAAGTTATTTGTCATCTTTGTCATGCTTCCAATTTTGTTCTATTTATTTGCTGATCAATACAATTGATAACTTATGTTTTCAGGAAGAGGTCCAAGAAGAAAGCTCCGAAGCCTGGTAGGAAGAAGGCTCAGAAAGACACCACCACTAAACCAGAACAAGTACCCAAAGAAGCAGCAACACCAAGGACTAGGGCAGCAGTGGCCAGAGCGAAAGCAAAAGCTGCTGCCTTGGAAGCAGAAGCAGCTAAGCAAGCAGCAGAAACAGCAGAAGCAGTAGCTAGGGAGGCACAAGGCAGAAGCCCAGCTCCACCACCACCACAAACTGATTCACGAGGACCCACAACTAGAAGGTAAGCTTCATGTAATGCTACTATGAGGGTTAGTGCTATGGTATGTCAAACAAGTAGCTGATGTGCTTTGTTATATAACTATTTAGGAAGCTGGCAATGGAAGCAAACCAAGGGGAAAACCAAGTACCTGATATCCTTCCACTTGAAGTCTGCTTGTACCAGCCACCAAAGAAGTTCACCCCAAGAAAGAAGCAGCTGGCTACCAAGGTGGTCAAACCTGGGAAGAAGTAGAAGTAGGAAAACCTTCATGTATTTTGTGTATGGCTTCGATGTCTATGAACTGGAATCATTATGTGTCTGCATGCTATGTAAAAACTATGATCAAACAATGTCATGTTTAGCTTGGATGGTATGCTTGCTTGTAAGCCATCAAACAATGTTATTTTCTGGATCAAACATTGTGCAATGCATGCTATGTTCTGTCTACAATCTGGGACTAAACAATGTTATTTTCTGGATCAAACATTTTGCAACAGCAACCATTAGCATTTTCTGGATCAATTGGTGGAGTTATACCACCAACAAAATGATACATTGTTCTCCATCAGCTGGTACATTGTTCAAGTCATCACCACGCTAACATTACTACTACAAAAGAAGTAGCCTGGGAGCGCTAATACTACAAAAGAAATCCCAAATTTTCCTTCCCACTACTTCTTCATCATGAACACCACAATAGCAGCGCAAACACACACACACACACACATAATCAACAACTTCACTGAAGCAATCAAACTATCCATCTTTGCTTCCATGCGATTGCCCTTCACTGATTCATCTTCTTGGTCTTCAACTGCGTCGGCCGACTGCTCATTCCCCACTTCCCTAGCAAATGCTAATCCTTGGAACTGCAGGACACCCTGATCAACAAGTTCTTGAAGGTAACCCCTCTGCCAGCGGAAAAACCTGCACCGTATTGGCATCTACACATACAAGGCAAACCCTAAGACACTCGAAAATCAATGCAAACCAAACCAAATCTGAACCAAATCGAGATAAACTCACGTTCTCAATGTTCCACGGACACTTGAAGTAGACTCGCAGATAGTTCGCATTCTCCTTCTTCGATCGACGCTCAATCACCCGCCCCCTCTTGCACACTGGGCACTGGATCAGGGGGGACCTGGTCTCGTCACCCATAGACACGGTCGGGAGTGGCCTCACCTCTGTGTTTGGAGCTCCTAGCCTTAAGCTCGCGGCAGACGAAGACGACGTCGAGAACGACATGCCTGGTGAGGCTCGGGGAGGGGGGGTGGGGGCGACGGCGGGTCCGGCGGCGGGGGGGGGGGGGGGGGGGAAGGCAGGGACCAGAGAGCGACGGGAAAAGCAAATGGAAATGGAAGCGCGTCGGTGGGGGGGCGTCGGTGAGGGGGGCCTCCCTTATCCAGATAGCTCGGGGCAAATGTGTCCATTCTCCTTGCCCGTCCACGCTGGAAGGACGCCGTGGCGTGCCAGCTCAGCGAAAGTGGAAAATGTGTTGCCTTCTCGTCGGGGCGGTGGCAAATGTTTAGGTGCCATTTTAAAAGTGGCTTTTGAAGGAGTGCCTTCCGTAAGGATGACAAATAGTTAATTATCCCGCGAAATCTAACCGGCAGTGCGCCCTGGGCCATTGGATTGGGCACCTACGACCGAGATTAAATCGCACTGTATCGATCAACACAGAGTCAAACCGGCCATTTTGACCATTTTGCCGAAAGGCCCCCGTAAAACCTAATTTTGGCGCAGTCTGTTCACTGAGTCTTAGGTAACTTCTTTGCTAGCCCCTGGACTATATAAATAATTATGTATAGGCCCCTAGTCAGTGTAAATAGCTTATAAACTCTTGTATTTTCACTGTTTTACAACATCTATTTACTAGACCTTGTACATTTCACATATTAGACCTTGAAAGCCTCTGTTATTTATATAAATGCCCCTAGTAATTTAATAAAAATGCAAAAACTATTTAAACCTTGTATAAAATGCCTTGTTGACGTCATAATTTTATATATGATGTCGTAAATTAGTTTATCTTATTCTGAAAATATTATGATCCTTGTTAATGCTATAAAAATTAGTTTTAGGTTAAATAAAATTCTTTTAGGTGTTAATAAAATTTCAGAAAATAGTTAAATCACGTTTTAGCTCATAGCTTTTGCGTTCTAGCTTCGTTTTAGTTCGTTCTTATTGCGATGGTCCTCTTTTAGCGTGGGCTATCATTTACAAGCGTAGTTTCATGATGATCATGTTTTGAAAAATTAAATAAAATATTAAATTAATTAATTACCTTTCAACTTGCTTTCCAAATAAAAATTGTTTAGGTTTATACACCGGCTTTTGATAAATTCATGTTAATTTGAATAATGTCAACATAAATGTGTTTTTAATTTGTCACTTGTTTAGTTCAACACGACACATGAAATAATCCGATTAGACCCTCTCACACATGTCTGTTATTTCAAGTTAATTATTAAATGGCTTAATCCATATGCAAATATTTGTAAATAAAATATGACTAGGATTTACTTCACTTTTGAATAAAAATAATTTGAATAACTTCAACATGGGTATTTCTTTGAAATATCTGTCGGTGTTTGGATCGGTCGCCCGACACTAACTAGAACGAATGCGCTGCGTCCACTCTCTCGATGGTTGGTGCAAATGCTAACCCAATGGCACGGGGTTTATCCTGGTTCCGGCCACGGGGTCGTATGTATAGCAAGGGGCGTGCACACACTGTATTACTTCGCACCGGGGTGCCTGTAGTAGGGGTTTACAAGCAAGGCGGGAGAGGAGGAGAAGTCCCCAAGTCCTAAGCGTCTAGGATGATCGAGATGGATGCGTTGCGTCTGGTCGTCTGGGTTGTCGTGGTTCCTAATGGTTGGATGTTTTTTTACTCGTCGCCCACCCCTGGCTGGGAGTCTACCTCCTCCTTTTATAGTTCAAGGAGGGGCAGTGACATGCATGTTTGCACAATTGAATCTACTATTATCGGACACTTGAGAGCATGACGTTGGGTGTGCTGTCGTCCTTGCGGATCCTTCTGCCCAGCGCAAATCGGTGAGCGTCTGTCAGATTCAGTAGGCGGCATGGTGGTTTCTGTAGAAAGTACGCGTCCTTGTGCTCGTCTAGGAGCGTCTTCGAGGGGCCGTGCTGACCGGCGTCCATGCCTAGTCGTCGTTCGTACACCCGTTCGAGGGTTCTCCCATGCGTCGTCGAGGACTTCATCATGGGGTCAATACGGGAGTTGGCAGTACAGGAGCGCCAGAGTCGGTAGCACAGTGCTGCACAGGGCCTCGCAGGCCGGCACAGTGACAGGAGTTGGCCATAGAGTGACTGGAGTTGGCCACACAGGGCCTCGCAGTCATGCACAGCATCGAGGATGGCCGCACAGTGACCAGAGTTGGTGGATGTGATTCAGTCATATCGCCTGTGCGGGATGGCTCGCGATCGGTCTTTTGACTTTGGCGTCCCGTGGCAGCGCCGGGCATTGAATGCATATGTCGGTGGAGCAGATGGGGGCACGCGCGCGGTGGGTCGAGGGGTAGCCTTGAGCGAGGCGGAGTTTCTGGAGTAGAGGGCCGCGCGGGGTTCGACCGCGGAGGCCTCGATCGAGGCGGAGTTTGCTGTTCGCTCGAGGGGGGTCGGTACCCTCGATCGAGGCGGAGATGGAGCGCGCATCGGGACCCTTTCGGGGGGTCTCGAATGGGCCGTTGGCCTATGTTGGGCCGTGGGCTTTGTGCGCTTAGATCTTCATCGATTTCTGGAGATTTGATTTGATTGATTTGCGTTCTTCAAGGGTGATTATCCCTTAGGTTAGGGAACCCCTTATGACCGTCCCCAAAAGTAGCCCCCGAGCCTTGGCTGGACGTGGATTAGTCTGGCAAAGGCTTGCGTTTCTGCAACGACGTCTCGGGTGCTCTGTGTGGGGTTATTCCTTTGAACTTGTGAGAGTTTCCGTGGGGGCGCACTAGCGCACCCGCGGGTGTAGCTCCCGAGGCCTTGAAGGAGTGAGTATACTCGTCCAAGGGCTATAAGCATTTGGTTCTATGGTCTGTCGAGTGACGTGCTTGCCCAGCGTTTGTTTCAGCCGGCCTCGGAGTTTTTTCAGCCGGCATCGGCAATCTACGCTGGTGGGGCAACGTTGTGCCTGTACATACCACTTTCTGGAGAGTTTGCTCAAGCATTCGAGGGGGTTGACCCGACACGGGATCTCGTACTCAGGTGATTGTGCAATTTGTTCAAGGGTATGGCCGTGGTGCGAGGAGGCCCTGAGCCCTGGCCCGAGTAGAGTCGATCAGGGGAAACCCTCTACTTCGAGTTACGACCCTCGTCGCCCTTCCGCAGGGAGGAGGGGTGAGGCAGTCTATGCTGCCCACGAGCGGGCCACGAATCATGGATGCTTCGGTGAGCTATTAATGGGTGGTTCAAGTGGACATCCGTGCCTCGTTCGATAAGGGTCGGCTTCGTGGTCCGGAGACATGTCTCATGAAAGCGCTTGCAAAGGTTTGCTAGGCAGGGCTCGACCCCATTCGATAGGTGTCGAGGGCTCATTGCTCTCCCTCGTTGGAATCCCTCGGTCTAGCTGCCTTTGTCTGGCCTTGAACACAAGACTGGGCGCCCCCGAACTCCACGTTCGAGGATGGGCTCGATCGAGCGTGCCAGGTTGCCCCTGACTCTGTTGACCTGGGGCGCCTGTCGAACCCTCGATGGGCCAAGCTTCGAACCCCTGATCAGTAGGGCCTCACGAGGAGGTGCCTTACCTTGGAAGGTACTCCTGGAAAGATTTTCTCGTTGGGTCTTCGGCTTGACCTAGTCGTGCGCGCGGACGGGCTGACGTGGCCTGGGGCGGTCGGGGCGGGTGCGCCTTTTTAGGCGAGAGCGACGCACGCGCAAGCGGTTTTGAAGAGACACGCTATAGTCCCACCTTGGATTGCGCGCGTGGGTTTTTACTCCCAGATGGGGCCCAATCGTTAGTGACAGCGGCACCCACCGCATTGATTGCACCCGAGTATAAAACGAGGAGTCAGAGAGGTTGTTCTCCTTACCTTAGCCATTTGCCATCGCCCCCACTTTTGCTTCTGTAACACCCTAAAATAGCCAGATTTAAAATTTTAGTAATTAATTTGCTTTTTTATTAAACTACTCATAATTAATATAGGGTAAAAAATATTTTAAAGGAAATTAAAATCAAATATAAGGCATAGAAACATTTTTGTTGCATTCATGCTGCTGCATCAAGTTTTGCTTGCTAGTAGATTCAAATAAGAATTTAAATCTAGTTTAAATTCGAGTTTGAATCGCTTTGTTTTGAGCACTGGAAAAGTTGTTTCGGCCTGAGTTCGCTTTTGCCCCCTGAACTTCTTCCTCGGTCCGCTCTTGCTCCCTCCTCTCTTTCCCGAGCGCAGCCCAACCCCTCCTCTCTGTCTCAGCCCGCTCGCGTGCAGCCCAGCTCAGCCCAGCTCCCCCTCCCGCGGCCCAGCAACTACCGCCCCAGCCCAGCTTCCCTTGGCCCAGCCACCCCCTCTCTGCCTCTGACCGAGAGCCCCACCTGTCGGCCGTCCCCTACCCCTCGCCCGCGCTCGAGTCGGACTCGGCGCAGCGCCACCGCCCCGGCCCGGCACTTGAGCCGCCTCCCCGCGCCTGTGCACCCACGAAGCTTCCTCGCAGCTTCTCCCGCACTCGCCCTTCCTTTCTTTGCCCGCTCCTTGCTTGGAAAGCTCTTCCCCGCATGGAAGGATGCAATGCGCCACCGGCCGCCGCGAATCTTCGTGGCCCGCACACCAAGGGGCCCCTGGGCCCTATAAAAGCCAAGCCCCGCAATCCAAGCTCTCAACCAAGCCTTCTCCCCCGAGCTCCCTAGCCCCAGCACCCCGTCCTCGCACAGCGCCACCGCCTTCCCTAGCCGAGCGCCGCCGCCGTCGAATCCCCCGCTCCGGCATCGCTCCCCCTGATTCCACCCCCAGAAGCTTCGCGCTAAGGTAAGGAAGCTCCCGAGCCTTCCCAATCTCGCTCTCATGCACCGTAGCACGCGCTCCACCCTCGCCGGTGAGCCTCGCCGCGGTTCACCGTATTCCGGCCGCTGCGCCACCTCCCGGCCGATGTGAAGCCCCTAGGTGACCTCCCCGTGCCCCCAGCTCCCTCCTCGACCAATCCCTGTAGCTTTTGGAGGCCCCTAGCCCGAGTTTCGCCCAATTTCGGTGAGCCCCCGCCGTCGGTCGAGCGGCTCCGCCGCATTCTTTCCCCGTCGGCAGCCCCCCTCGCCCCGGTCTGATCCAACGGCCGCCAGCGCGCCCCGCCCCAGGTCAACCCGGCGTGTACCGGTCATCGCCGGGCTCTTTTTCTAAAGAGCCCCTGAAGTTTTGGGGAATCAACACGCGATCCACTCCAGTAGTAAAAGTAATTGCATCTAGGTCCTTTCTTCGCGTTCAGCCCCCTGAACTTTTGAATAATAGAACCCGCCGTCATGTCGTGTCCTTTTTACGCATAGGCCCTCGTAGTTTTTAGTATAATTATGTTTAGCTCCTCGGTTTTTCACAAATAATCCCCTAAAAACTTTTAAACTTCGCCAACAAGTCCCTGAACCTTAGAAACGCCATAACTTTCTCGTTTTAGCTCTGATTAGTGTGATTTTCACACTCATGTGTTTGTAGTGAAGCATAGATTAGTTTTCAAACCCTCTTTTGTTCTGTTTCTACTGTTTGGTGTACTGTTCTAATATAATACTTTTGTTTGCATGTATTGGCTTACGTGGATGCTTGTGTGGTGATTCGTGTCCAGTCGGTGAGCCGTTTGCGTTGGACTTCGATTACGAGGAGGGTTTCTAGGAGCAGGACCAGCAGCAGCAGCAGCATTTTGAGGAAGGCAAGTTATAGCACGGACAATCCTTGCTACCTACCAACTTTGTAATAATTTATTTCATACATGCATGTGTCTAAATTGATGTTGTTGACGTAAAATCCGCACCTCACGCCAAGCACACAGCAAGCCGAATTAGCTGGCTTCACACGTGACCCGGGCTTTTGAATCCGGAAGCGTGCCAGTCAATTTTCCTGAAAACTGACAAAGGGAGAAAATATGTTTAGATAACACCTGGAACGAACCGGGCAATACCAGTCAGTTCCATATCTACGGCTACGGAGCCAGCTTCAAACGACATATAGCTACGGAGAAGCTATCTGTCGGCAGTTAAAGCATCATTCGGCAATCGGCAAAGCACGCAGGAAGCGCACTGCCGAATACGTGACGTAAGCATGACGAAAGATCGGTTTTTGACTGAATGAACGTTGTGACGCATGCTCATAACCGATTATCGAGGAAAATAACATGATAGATAAATAAAAGGGCGAAAACATGACCATAATTTCATAATAAACAAGAATGCATAGATCAAAAGCACTAGTCTACCGCATGTCTAGGTACTTTCTAACCCGTCGGGCATGAAACAAAACAAGTTAATCCACCGCATGATACGACTTGCTCGGGATCACGCCACCAACCAAGAAAAGGGCAATCCACCGCATGATACACCCTAAACGTGGAAGGCTAAAAGCATTCTTTATTTAAAACAAAACCGTGAGCACGTTTCGCTCGTGGTGATACTGCCGAATACAGCTATATAGCCGAATCGGGTTCCATGAAGAAGGAACACGCCTCGCTGATGATGATAGATCTATCAGATCGAATCGAATTCTAGTCCACCGGATGACTAGCTCTAAGACGACCCAAAAACCTGCATCCACCGCATGATACCCGGTTCTGTCAAGACCTACACAAGACCAACGAGCCTGAACCCGCGACACGTGGCAATCTAGATTGACTTCGAATTCGGCTATGGAGACGCAGTGCGTTATGAGCTGGAAACCGAATCTAATCAACCTAGACTGGGCAAAAGAGTGTTGTAATGAATTAAACATAAAGGTAAAATCCAGAGCAACACATGATAACTTAATGAATCTATCAGATCTTGCCAAAATCCAATAGAGCCGATAACTTGTTCCAAGCTAAAACTTAGCCCACCGCATGGCTCATGCTCTAACAATGGAACCTTCCCGAACCAAGGCCTAAATCCACCGCATGATACTAGGCATGGTACAGGGTTGCCGGTACTTACGGAGGTCGACGGATCGATGACTCCTCTCGAAGAACTCGACGACTCGACTAAGGGACTCGAAGTTGGCACGGGGCCGGTTTGTTGTATGATTGATTGAACGATCCTTTTTACAATGACCATGGGTTTATATTTATACCCTGGTTTCGACACGACTCCTAATCGATTACGATTACATTATTTGTTTCCTAAAAAAGATAAACGCCGGGGCACCGTATCCGCCTTGCATTCCAAATCAAACCAGCCTTTTCCTTATACTGGATCCACGTTATCACGCGCTCCCGAATGCCTTTCGCGGAACAGCTCTCTTGCCGAATGACGATACGTTCCCGACCGCAGAACATCCTTACCGAATGACGATGCATTCCCGACCGCAGAACGTCTTTGCCGAATGCTCTTGGGGAAAAACTCCTTTGCCGAATGATACCTTTTCAGCGAATCTGGCCCACATGCCAGCCTCTTCCTGGTGCCAATTTTTGGTGTCAACACATGCCCCTTCAATTTCGGGATAAAAGATGCTTTTATCTCGGAATTGACCAGGAATCCCCAACATCTCCAGGCTGAATCCGCTTTGATATCCATTTTCCGCTTCCAAATCCTCAGAGTGCGTTTCCAAACTCAAAACCCTAGTTCGTCGAATCTCTCAAACTCCAATCTTCAAATGGCGAACCAGGATCAAATTCTTCAAGTAAGTTTTGTTTCCCTCAATCACATTCGGCATTACTCTTTTCGAGCTGCATTTTGAATCTCCGATTTGCTCTTCCTCTGCCCTTGATAGGCTCTGGCCACCGAAATCTTGACCCCCACTGAAGAACAATCCGCATCTTTCTTCCTCGGCCCCTCAGGGAATCCAGATCCCTCCGAAATTATTGCGGCCGAGTCTCAGAGGATTCCTTTCAAAACTTCTCTGATGAGACCTCACGAATGGCAAGATGCATTCAAGAACTGGCCTCTGCCCCCAATCGCTGGCTGGAGAAACTGGTACAAAAGGATTCTTGAAGATAAAAGTCCTCAGACACAGAATTGGGACAGTCTCCGTATTTCTCACTGCTGGGAGTTATCTCTAGCCGAAACACCTAAGAATGAAAATCTCCTGATTGCAGCTTGTCACTTCTGGTCCAATGGCATAAATGCTTTTCTCTTAGGTCACGGACCAATGACTCCAACCCTGGCCGATGTCTACATGATAACCGGCCTGAACATCACAGGGATTACACACCCATACAGGTACAAAGGTTCTTCCAAACAGACAGGGGTGAAGACTGGAGTCGGCTATAAGAGATACATCCAGACTTACATGCATGATGGTCCTCTGACTGATGTTGAATACAGGGCCTTTCTGAATATGTGGCTGTGCAGATTTGTTTTCTGTGGTAAAGCCAATGAGCCAACTCTGAATTACATAGTAATGGCCGAAGACCTGGCTGCAGGCACACTTATCCCCCTCGGGAAATATCTCCTGGGAAGTGTCTATCACATGCTCCATCAGACCATTTATCAGATGCACACCAACAAGAAAATTTCCTGCGTTAATGGTCCCTGGTGGTTCGTCCAGATGTGGCTGCAATTGTACATGCACCAAATTGTCTCCATTGACCTCAACAGCCGACATTTCCCCTCGGTCAATTACCAGGAAGCAGAAGCCCAGAGCACCAAAGGCTGTCAAACCTATGGGGAAGCAGCCTCCACTATTGCTATCAACAAGAGCATTGGAGAACTGTTTGAACTTTTCTTCAAAGGCTTTGCCAATCCCCTCTGGTTCCCATACATGGACAATGACAATCTCACTTTCCCTTGTGAATTCAACTTCGAGACTGGATGCATAGATGCAGAGTCCACAGCAATTTTTAACGCTTTTATTCGGCCTTGCATCTTACCAACCGAATTTTGCGGAGGAAGGCTGGTTCAAAGTTCATATGAATATTATCAGCCGAACATAGTTGCCAGGCAATTAGGGTGTGTCCAAGTGCCCCCAAGATTATTTCTCCATGAATTCCTCAAGCCGAGGCAGATCATCAAAGACTCCACAGAAACAAGAAGGGTCTTTGATTACAAGTGCTGCGCAGCCATCTATCAACTCGATCCTTTTGTGCCAACAATACTCATTCATCCTTCCTTCACCCTCTGGTGGCAAGAATTCCATGATCATATCTTCAATACACCAGTTCACCCTCTTTGCCTTGAGTTAATGCCTGGTTATCACCCGAATTCAGAGGTAAACATGCTTATAATCCATCTGTTTTTCCAATAACATCCTCTTTCATCGACTTTTGATTCTGTTATTCTGCAGGACACAGTCCCTGCCCCTCTGGCTAGAGCAATTGTATATAACATCACTGGCCCAATATCTATTCTGGGGCATCTCTCTCCTTCTTTGGCTCAAATAATGTCCAGGCCTGCCAGTCTGGATCCAACTCTTGCTGCACCACCTTCTACCAAGAGAAAGATTCCTTCTCTAACTGCCCCTTCAGCTATAAAGAAGAAAAGAACAAGCAGCAAAAGAATTGCACAGGTCAAATTTCTCCTTCCTCGAGTAAAAATGCTAATTTCATTCTGCTCATTTCTGTTCCTTTATGATTTCAGGCCAAATCACAGCAATTGGCCATTAGCACAGAACCTGCCGATGCCTCAGTGATTAGTAAAATTTCTCACCATCTTGTCCTTTAAAATTCTTTTTCATCGGCACTAACTTTCTTTCAGTCACAGAGCAAGCTTCAATGGATCCAATTTCGGAGAGCTCCTCTTTTCATCAAGAACCAGCTTCAGCTCTACCTGATGTATCTCAGCCAGAAGCCTCATCTCCACCAAAGAACCTTCCAAGCTCTCCTCAGCATGACATACAAGAATCTTTGCCTGAGCTTGAGCTGCCCTCTCTCTCCATCCAAGAGGTCAGGAATGAGGTAGAGATGATTACCCAGTTCTCCCAGCTTTTACCCAATAGATCATCATTAATTCGGCAACAATTCTTTTCCAGGATAAAACAACTTCATCACCCAGCTACTCATTTGCTTTGGACGATCTTGTTGCCGAACAAGGAGAAGAAACTTCCTCTGGTCAAGCCTTATCAGAGGAGAACCAAGCAAAACTGAAGGAAATCCTCTCCTTTCTGCATAAGGACACTCGAGATCAAGTCAACAATGCTGATCTCTTAAGAGACTTGCTTGAATCATTTGATCAAGATCTTCCTGCCGATATCAAGATTTCTTTAGATCCAGTTTCTAGATTGGACGATCATTTTATTGCAGTGAAGCAAGCTCTGAAGAATCAATCTGCTCAACCAGCCTTGGAGCAAAGAAGAACATTGGCCAAGCAATCTGTAAAAGATTTGCACTCTAGAACTCAGAGCAATAAGGAACTGTTAGTTGGCCTACAGGCTGCACTTAAATCAAAAGAGACCAGAAAAGCCGAATTAGAGGCTGAATTGAAAAATTTATCGGCTGAAATTGAAGCTGATAAAAAGAAGATAGCCGAAATTCCTAGTCTGACAGAAAAGTTGCGCAAGGAGGCTTCAGCAGCTCTGAATGAAGAGAAGCAACTCAAAGCCAAACTTTCTGCCTTGGCCAAAACTCAAGAAGCTGACAAGCAACTATTAGAGAATATCAGCAGCATAATCTTGAATGCCAAAAATGTAATTTCAAAGTACTTGGGTGTGTAAATTGTGTCAAATAGTTTGATAGCCGAATGCCTGATCAATTCCACATTTTCCATCATCTTTATTCCGGCTTTGTTTCGTAGTGCATAACTTATTCGGCAATGTTGGCTTCTGCAGTATCAATCTCGAAAAGCTCAGTATAGCCGAATGTGACATCAGCATGAATCCCAAACGACACCGAAACCGTCCAGTTTTGAGAATCCTTTCCACCTTCCGAATTTTCGGGATACGCGCCACGAACTTTGGCCACGATTTCCTCCGCGGGTTCTATAAATAAACATATCGAGTGCCGCTATCTCCTCACCAAGTCTTTTGCCTTCCTCGAACTCTTCTTTTCCCCAAGCACAGTAAACTCAAGAAAACCCCAATGACGAATGGAAGGCGACCGGCTGCCGACGAGCCCGAAGGAAGTCGCGCCGGCGCTCGCCGTAGGTGATTGGCTGCTTGCTTCTCTCTGTTCTTCTCGAGATTTGCCCTATTCCAAACTTCCTTTGTATTTTTCAGGCTCATCCAATGGAACTCCGCCACTGCCTTGATTGCGGCTCCGGCTGCAGCGAGTGACTCTTCAGAGTCATCTAGCCGATCCCCAAGGCCTAACTGGGACCTGCCTTATTCGGATAGCGATGCTCGTCGATTCAAGCAGGAACGTGACGATACTCGGCGTGAGCTGGAGGTCATCTCCAAACAGGCCGGGATCGCAGATCTGGAGTGGCAACACCAGCGCAAGCAGCTGCTCGAGACCATCGATGGTAATCCCTGCAGTTTGCTTCGATTTCAATCTGATTTTGGACTAAACCGTCATTGCTTCATAACTCTATAGATCGCGACGCCGAACTCGATCGGCTGAAGACATTGGTCGAGTCTTTGGCAAACAAGGTGAATGCCCCTGGGGACACGCCAGAAGCTCGCCTTGGCGCGGTGGCAGGCCGCATCGATGATGTGGCCTCACATGGCATCCGTCTAGGCACTGCCGCAGGCCTAGTTGCCATGTCGACGCGCACCGGCGCTGACTACTCCAGGCTACCGCCCCGGCTTTGCCAATGGCAACCCGGAGGAGATTGACGACATTGAGGCCTCCATAGATCGCCTTGATGCTCATGGCGCCGCCATTGCCGATTCCATCCATCCCCAATCTGTTCTGAACAGGTTGTTCCATTAGTTTGTACTAGGGATTATGGAACTTCGGCAATAAAACTTATCTTTTTTGATCTTCATGTGATGACTCTGTCAAACTCATCATTTGTAATATATTTGTACTAAGGGCAATATACTCTGATATTGGCCATTTCTTCTTCTGTCGACATTTTATTCTGAAGACAGCTCCTTCCCGAATGTCGGCTGTTTCAGTCGTTCTGGCATTAAATATTTCAATCAGCGATCAATCTCAATACTAGGATAATATTTCTTCAAGTATCTCCCATTGATAGCAGCATTAAACTCTTCTCCTAGTAAAGTTTTCAGGATATATGCATTTCCAGGCACGCATTTGGCCACTCTAAAAGGACCTTCCCAGTTTGGAGACCACTTGCCGAATGCACTGTATTTAGTTCCAATCGGCAATATTGCTTTCCAAACCAAATCTCCTTCTGCAAATTGCTTGACTTTCACCTTCTTGTTGTAATATTTAGCAACTCGCATTTTATTTTTCTCAACATTTTCCAAGGCCCTGAGACGAATCATATGCAAATCTTCTAATTCGTCCATCATTAAATCATTATAATCTTTAGAACTTAAATCTTTTTGCAACTTTATTCTCCTCGAATCTGACTGCATCTCCCATGGCAAGATAGCATGATGTCCATATACCAATTCATAAGGAGACGTCTGTGCAGCCCCATGTGGAGCCATTCGGTAAGCCCATAAAGCCTCATTGAGTACCGAATGCCACTTTCTCGGCTTCTGATCAATCTTTTTCTGTATAATTCTAATCATAATCTTGTTAGAAGCCTCTGCTTGACCATTAGCTTGGGCATAATAAGGAGAAGAATTCAACAATTTGATGCCCATACTCTCAGCAAAACTTCTGAACTCTGAAGATGTAAACTGAGTTCCTTGATCTGTGGTGATTGTTTGAGGAATTCCAAATCTGTAAATGATATGTTCTTTAACAAACTCAACCATATTCTCCGATGTCACCTTCTTTAATGGAATCGCCTCAACCCACTTAGTAAAATAATCGGTTGCTAAAAGCACAAACTTATGCCTCTTGCTAGATGGAGGATTTATTTGGCCAATCAAATCTATTCCCCATCCTCTGAATGGCCATGGCTTGATAATAGGATTCAGGACCGATGCTGGAACTCTTTGAATGTTTCCAAACTTCTGACAATCTTGACACCCTTTGTAATATTCAAAGCAGTCTTCTAGTATTGTGGGCCAATAGTACCCAGTTCTCCTAATGACCCATTTCATTCGGTAAGCCGATTGATGTGCTCCACACAGCCCATCATGCACTTCACTGATCAGCCTTTTTGCCTCTCCTTGATTTAAGCAATGTAATAGCACCCCATCCAAGGATTTATAATATAAATTATCATCAAGAAGAACAAACTTTAAAGCTTTATATCTGAGCTTTCTAGAAACTTTTCGGGATGGATTCTTCAAATAATCAACAATTTCTTTTCTCCAATCATCTTCTGCTAGATTACTCCCGAAAGCATATACATCATTAGCAAAAACTTCTTGAAGCTCTCTATAACCCGAAGCACTTTGAGCTAATCTGTTCGCCTCTTCATTGTCTTTCCTAGGAATATGCCGTAGAATTACTGACTGAAACTCCTTTAAGATTTGCTTGCATTCTTCATAGTAATTCCTTAAGACATCGTTTCTGCACTCATATTTGCCATTCAGTTGCCTTATGACTAGTTCCGAATCTCCAAAGATTTCAACTGCAATGGCCTTTGCTTCTCTCAAGTATTGAAGTCCTCTGAGCAACGCTTCATATTCGGCTTGATTATTAGTGACAGTAGGTTGAATAGGAATAGCAAATTCAAATACCTCTCCTTTTGGTGAAATTAACAAAATACCTACTCCACCACCTTTGTCACATGAAGATCCATCGAAGAATAATACCCAAGGAGTAATTTCAAGCAGATTAGTCGATGAATCGCGATGCTCAGTAATGAAGTCAGCAATAACCTGTCCTTTAACAGCTTTTGCCGATTCAAACTTTAATTCAAACTCAGACAAGGCTAAAATCCATTTGCCAATCCTTCCGTTCAAAATTGGCATAGACAACATGTGCTTTATCACATCAAATTTTGAATACACAATGCATTCGGCATGTAGCAAGTAGTGCCGAAACTTTGTACAGGAGTAGTAAACACATAAACAAAGTTTCTCGGTAGCCGAATACCTTGTTTCGGGATCAAGCAATTTTCGGCTAAGGTATGCAACTACCCTTTCCTTTCCCTCAAATTCTTGTATGAGGGCCGATCCAATAGTTTGGGCATCGGCCGCCACGTACAACTTAAAAGGTTTGTTCAACTGTGGAGGTACCAATACTGGTGGTTCTTTCATGTATTCCTTGATTTCATCAAAAGCCTTTTGTTGTTCGTCACCCCATACAAATTTCTGATCCTTCTTGGCTTTTAGCAGTGAAGAGAAAGGCAACACCTTTTGCGATAAATTTGATATGAATCTTCTCACGAAATTAATCTTACCAAGCAATGACTGTAATTCCTTAAGATTAGTTGGAGGAGCAACTTCATCAATGGTTTTCATACTTTTCTTGCCAACTCCTATTCCTCCTTTATGCACCAAAAATCACAGAAACTCTCCTGCCGAAACTCCAAAAGCACATTTATTCGGATTCATCTTGAGCCCATGTTTCCTAGTGCACTCTAGAGTTTTCCTTATGTCGGCCAAATGTGCTTCATGATCTAATGACTTAATCACAACATCATCAATATATATTTCCACAATCTTGCCGATCAACTCATGAAAAATATAATTCATGGCTCTTTGATAAGTCGCACCAGCATTCTTCAAACCAAATGTCATGACAACCCATTCAAACAACCCTATATGTCCTGGACATCTGAAAGCTGTCTTCGCTATATCTTCCAATGCCATAAAAATTTGATTGTACCCTGCATTACCATCCATGAAACTAATCACTTTATAACCAGCAGCAGCATCAACCAACAAGTCAGCAATAGGCATTGGATATCCATCCATGGGTGTAGCTCTGTTCAGATCTCTAAAGTCTATGCAAACTCTCATCTTCCCATTTTTCTTGTACACAGGAACAATATTAGAGATCCAATCTGCATATCTGCATGGCCGAATAAAATTTGCTGCTATTAATCTTTCCACTTCCTTCTTTACATCGGCCAACACTTCATCTTTGTAGATTTTCCGGGGTGGTTGCTTGTAAGGTTTATAACCAGGCTTGATCGGCAACCGATGCTCAACAATGGAACGATCTAAACCAGGCATCTCCGAATAATCCCAAGCAAAGCAATCTTTGTATTCTTTTAACAACTCAATCAACTTTTCTCTGAAAACCGAATCTAAGCTAGCACTGATGAATATCGGCCTTGGTTTGTCACCATCTCCAATGTCTACTTCTTCTAATTCGTCAGCCGACACAAATCCATGTCCTAGCTTCCCGTCAGTCCCATCGATTGGGTTATCCATTAAAAATTACTAAAAGAGCCGACTGCTTTGATCGGCCGTTGATCACTGCTGACCGGCTCAACAGGACCTTCTCCCCAGTCCTTGCCTGAGAAACAATCTATGCCCTGATATTCCCAGAAGGCTGGTTCCACACTAGCCACGCTAATTGAATCATCTGCAGGGACAATTTCCACTTCATCATCTATCCACTGATTAAGCTGTTGATGCATAGTAGACGGAATACAGCAATTCGCATGGATCCAATCCCTTCCAAGTAGCAAGCTGTATGCCCCTTTGCCTTCAATAACAAAGAAGGTTGTAAGCAGAATCTTAGATCCAATCATCAGGTCTACATGTACACATCCTTTGGTGTCCGAAGGATTTCCAGCAAAATCATTCAAAACGATGCTTGTCGGCGTTAAATCTCCAGGGCTCATGCCAAGTTTCCTGAATGTGTTGTATGGCATCACATTAACAGCAGCTCCACCATCAACAAACATCTTCGTTAGCGGCTTTCCATTGACATATCCTCTTAAGTACAGTGGCTTCATGTGCCGATTCTGGACTGGATTCTCGAAAATAGCTTGCTTATTCAATACCAATTGTGCCATTAACCTACATTGCTCGGCTTCATCCACTTCTGACAATATCTCTTCCTGTACAATTTGATTAGCTGGAGCCATGAATTCATTCGGCAAAAAACATACCATGCATGTAGGAGCCGAATGACCCGATTCATCAGGTTTGTCTTTTGGACGCCATATCGATCTCAACCTAGTTCCTGCTCGTTTCAACTCTTGATTCCTCAGGCGCTGGACTCTTCTCTTCTGGCTCCTTCTTAAACCAGGTGGACACCACTGTCCTTTTTGCCAGACATACTCACGACCCTGTTCTTCAGCATGTCTCTTCCTTAGCTGATCATCGTTCTCATATATTTTTAGACGCCGATCATCACTAGGATGTATCCTTCCAATTCTTTCATGTACGGATCGGCGACTGGCACCATTTTGCCTATATTCAATAAATCCATTATTGCATCCGGGACAGTTATTCCACGTAGGCAGCTTTAAACCTTCGTTCCAACAGTGTCTGAAGAAGGCACAATCCCAATGTGCACGTTCTTGTCCTCGGAAATATTCCTCCTGTTCTTCCTTATACCTTTCTTCTTCGCACCTCCTCTTCTCCTCTTCATACTCACGTCCCTGATAGCATTCTTTTTCTTGCTGACGCTGCCATTTATTGAGGAGAATGCGTGATGTGATTCTGGGTTTAGAAGGTCTCCCAATTTCAAATCGGCTATTCGGGAAGTGAGACTTTTCCTGCCGAATTTGTTCGATCGTGATTTGCCGATTAGGATCGACTGAGCCGTTCTGCTTCGCTTCTTTCGACGTCAGGACTCTTATCTTTCTCTTTTCTCCAGATTCGGCAATATTCACCATATTGACTGAGAACCCGATCATGTTCTGAGGAAACGGGTTATTGTCCATCTTCATCTTATTGTCGAATTTCAGATGCCCTTCTTGGATAGCTCTCTGAATCCTCATTCTAAAAACCCTGCATTCATTTATGGAATGAGAATTTCTATCATGGAATCCACAGTACCTTTTATCTTTTACTCCATCAGGCCGAAGCATAGAATGCCCTTCTGGTAGCTTGATCCGGCCTTCTTTTACAAGATAGTCAAACAATTTATCTGCCTTAGTTACATCAAAATCATAGGTACCCTTATTCTGTTTAATCCGCCTCTGATTCACCATTACTGGTTCTTTACTCCACACTATCTCTGCTGCAGCTATCTCCTCACTATCTTCATACTCATCTTCTTGATCTGCCCTTTCGAGGAATTGGTTATAGATATCAGCTACATCGTTGTTTTTAGCAAATCTGGCATCCTTCTTGAAACCATATGCCTGGTTACTCATTAAGGCCAATCTGTGTGACAACTGGCCCAGATCATCAAATTCTATCCCGAATAGCTTTTCCCGAATGGCAGGCAGCATGCCAGCTACAGCCATACCAGCCAACTGGTCGTCAGGTATGTTCAGAG
The DNA here is from genome assembly GCA_033239725.1 of Echinochloa phyllopogon. Taxonomy (NCBI): domain Eukaryota; kingdom Viridiplantae; phylum Streptophyta; class Magnoliopsida; order Poales; family Poaceae; genus Echinochloa; species Echinochloa phyllopogon. The sequence continues at coordinate 24,395,316 of BTCW01000012.1, forward strand.
AAAAGCACATACTCTTTGTTTCCCTAAATCTCCTGAGGAACTCCGTAGGTGTCTCATTATTCCTCTGCCTCAAGCTGGTCAAATCAACCAACTTTTTCTCGGTACTGCCAATGTAGTAATGAGCATGGAATTTCTGCTCTAGGTCTTTCCAAGTACAAATCGATTGAGCAGGCAAAGAAGCAAACCATGTAAAAGCTGGACCCGTTAGTGACAACGGAAAGTATCTGACTCTGAAAGCCTCATCTGCCGAAGCTTCTCCAAGCTGCATCAGATATCGAGCTATATGTTCCACAGTACTAGTATCATCTTGTCCTGAGAACTTAGTAAACTCTGTAGGCACCTTAACTCTATTCGGCAACGATACCCTTTGGTACCATTCTGGAAAAGGAGATGAATACATATACCCCTGATTTTTAGGCTTCAGACCGAATTGATTTTGCAATACATCGGTCATCTTTTGCACCATGAGGTCAATATTGGCATCTTGATTCCCTGGTCTTCCAGCAGGCATCCCTGTAGTACCAACATACCCGGGATTCGGGAAAGCGTCGATAGCATTGTAATCCATGAACTCTGAGTATCCGTTTCCGTACATATTTCTTTGCAGTCTGTTGTTCAGAGGGGATATCTTGTAAGCAGAGGCAGGTGGATTTCCCGTGGTGTCGAATGCCACATCACCATATGTACGAGGTTTTGGCAATGCTTGCTGAAGTTCTTGCTGAATCGGCTGTCCATTCGTGTCTTTGATTCCAGAAGCTTCAGTCTCTTCAATACCTTTACCATGACGTCTTGGGACCGATGCTTGAGTATTGAAATACGTTGGTCCACCAAGTTGTCCGTGCGCTTGTTCAAAAGGTTTATCCACGTGTTGACCAAAGATGTTGACCAATATGAGCCGAAAACTGTTCAGGAATGCAGCATTATGATTGGTCATTGTTTCTCCCAAAGCCTTGTACAACAAGCTAGAGAACTTTTCCCTTTCTTCTTCTTCAGTAAGATCAGATTGTCCAGGCAGAAGAACTCTTGGCAGATCTGACTTGAGAAACGGTGCACCACTCCTGTTCTTAGCAAAAGACAGCAAGCATTTCTTGATGAACTGATCTGCAGCAATCTTCACCATTTGTTGATGTTCATCAGACAATTCTTCAAAAGTGACATCCAGAATGTCTTTTAATTCAGGCATCTTCGAAGCTTGTGTCCCACCGGGCGTGCCAAAAAGTGTGTTGACGTAAAATCCGCACCTCACGCCAAGCACACAGCAAGCCGAATTAGCTGGCTTCACACGTGACCCGGGCTTTTGAATCCGGAAGCGTGCCAGTCAATTTTCCTGAAAACTGACAAAGGGAGAAAATATGTTTAGATAACACCTGGAACGAACCGGGCAATACCAGTCAGTTCCATATCTACGGCTACGGAGCCAGCTTCAAACGACATATAGCTACGGAGAAGCTATCTGTCGGCAGTTAAAGCATCATTCGGCAATCGGCAAAGCACGCAGGAAGCGCACTGCCGAATACGTGACGTAAGCATGACGAAAGATCGGTTTTTGACTGAATGAACGTTGTGACGCATGCTCATAACCGATTATCGAGGAAAATAACATGATAGATAAATAAAAGGGCGAAAACATGACCATAATTTCATAATAAACAAGAATGCATAGATCAAAAGCACTAGTCTACCGCATGTCTAGGTACTTTCTAACCCGTCGGGCATGAAACAAAACAAGTTAATCCACCGCATGATACGACTTGCTCGGGATCACGCCACCAACCAAGAAAAGGGCAATCCACCGCATGATACACCCTAAACGTGGAAGGCTAAAAGCATTCTTTATTTAAAACAAAACCGTGAGCACGTTTCGCTCGTGGTGATACTGCCGAATACAGCTATATAGCCGAATCGGGTTCCATGAAGAAGGAACTGTTGACGTAAAATCCGCACCTCACGCCAAGCACACAGCAAGCCGAATTAGCTGGCTTCACACGTGGCCCGGGCTTTTGAATCCGGAAGCGTGCCAGTCAGTTTGCCTGAAAACTAACAAAGGGACAAAAAAGTTTAGATCAAAACCTGGAACGTGCCGGGTCAGACCAGACAGTTCCATATTTGCGGCGTTGAAGCCAATCTCGAGAGACATATAGCTACGGACAAGCTATCTGTCGGCAGTTAAAGCCTTATTCGGCAATCGGCAAGGCACACAAGGAGCGCACTGCCGAATGCATGACGTAAGCATGACGAAAGATCGGCTTTCAACCGAATGAACATTGTAACACATACTCATAGCCGATTAACGAGAAACAGAGCATGATAGATAAATAAAAGGGTGAAACATGATCATAAATTCGCAGTAAACAAGGAATGCATAGGCCGAAAGCAGCACCCGTCAAGCATGATAACAAAACAAGTTAATCCACCGCATGATACGACTTGTTTGAGACCACACCACTAATCAGATTAGACCAATCCACCGCATGATACAGTTTAACCATGAAAAGCTAAAAGCATTCAATGTTTAATTACGAACCCACAACACAGTCACGAATCTACATTGAAACAAGAATGCATAGGCCGAAAGCAGCACCCGTCAAGCATGACAACGAACAAGTTAATCCACCGCATAATACAACTCGTTTGAAGCCACACCACCAATCAGATTAGATCAATCCACCGCATGATACAATCTAATCGTGAAAGGCTAAAAGCATTCTTTGTCCAATGCAAACCCATGAACGCACGTTCACTCGTGAGAGCACTACCGAATACGGCTATTTAGCCGAATCGGGATCCATGGCGAAGGAACAAGCTTAATCGGTAAAGATAAATCTATCAGATCGAATCGAATTCTAATCCACCGGATGATTAGCTCTAAGACGACCCAAAAACCTACATCTACCGCATGATACCCGATTCTGTCAAGATATACACGATGCCGATAAGCTCGAACCCGCGACACGTGGCAACCTAGATCGGTTTCGGACTCGGCTGTGAGGGGATAAGTCGTCACATCGTAAAGTAGAGCCGATTCTAGCCGATCTAGATTGGGCAAAGGTGTGTTGCATGAATTAAGCACATAGTAAAAACGAAGCAACACGAGGTAACTTAATGAATCTGTTAGATCTTGCCGAAATCTAACAGAGCCGATAACTTGGTCCATACTAGATCTTAGCCCACCGCATGACTCATGACCTAGCAGAGGAACCTTCTTGAGACCACAACTTAAATCCACCGGATGATACTAAGCATGGTAACAAGACTACTTGCATCAGAACTTAAATCCACCGCATGATACTAAGCATGATACAAGGTTGCCGGTACTTACGGAGGTCGACGGATCGATGACTCCTCTCGAAGAACTCGACGACTCGACTAAAGGACTCGATGTTGGCACGGGGCCGGTTTGTTGTATGATTGATTGTCTTCTCTACAGATGCCATGGGTTTATATTTATACCCAGGTCTTGATACAACTCCTAGTCGGACACGACTACAATACTTGTTTCTAAAAATAAATGACGGATCTTCGTGCCCATATTGCATTCCTTGTTTGAACCGGCCTTTTCCTTATGTTTTTCCACGTCATCGCGCCTTCCCGAATGCTACCGCTTTTACCTGCGGAACCATGCCTCTGCCGAATGACGACGCATTCCCGACCGCAGAACGTCTTTGCCGAATGCCTCTGGGGAAAAACTCCTTTGCCGAATGATATCTCTTCGACGACTCCGGCCCACATGTCAGCCTCTTCCTGGTGCCAATTTTTGGTGTTAACAGGAACACGCCTCGCTGATGATGATAGATCTATCAGATCGAATCGAATTCTAGTCCACCGGATGACTAGCTCTAAGACGACCCAAAAACCTGCATCCACCGCATGATACCCGGTTCTGTCAAGACCTACACAAGACCAACGAGCCTGAACCCGCGACACGTGGCAATCTAGATTGACTTCGAATTCGGCTATGGAGACGCAGTGCGTTATGAGCTGGAAACCGAATCTAATCAACCTAGACTGGGCAAAAGAGTGTTGTAATGAATTAAACATAAAGGTAAAATCCAGAGCAACACATGATAACTTAATGAATCTATCAGATCTTGCCAAAATCCAATAGAGCCGATAACTTGTTCCAAGCTAAAACTTAGCCCACCGCATGGCTCATGCTCTAACAATGGAACCTTCCCGAACCAAGGCCTAAATCCACCGCATGATACTAGGCATGGTACAGGGTTGCCGGTACTTACGGAGGTCGACGGATCGATGACTCCTCTCGAAGAACTCGACGACTCGACTAAGGGACTCGAAGTTGGCACGGGGCCGGTTTGTTGTATGATTGATTGAACGATCCTTTTTACAATGACCATGGGTTTATATTTGTACCCTGGTTTCGACACGACTCCTAATCGATTACGATTACATTATTTGTTTCCTAAAAAAGATAAACGCCGGGGCACCGTATCCGCCTTGCATTCCAAATCAAACCAGCCTTTTCCTTATACTGGATCCACGTTATCACGCGCTCCCGAATGCCTTTCGCGGAACAGCTCTCTTGCCGAATGACGATACGTTCCCGACCGCAGAACATCCTTACCGAATGACGATGCATTCCCGACCGCAGAACGTCTTTGCCGAATGCTCTTGGGGAAAAACTCCTTTGCCGAATGATACCTTTTCAGCGAATCTGGCCCACATGCCAGCCTCTTCCTGGTGCCAATTTTTGGTGTCAACACATGTACCTTTAAGGTTGTACCTAGTATTGATTATCCTCTCCTTTGATTACCTTGGGTTTATGCATTTGGGTAGAATCATTGCTGCGCACAGCTACTATCACCATTGTTTAATTGTTAAATTTGACTTAATGGTTCACTTCAACATGATGATAAAACTTGCTTTTTAGCAACTTGGTTTAGGGAGCTAGAGCATGTGCTTCGTGCTTTGTTCTAGTGTCTCTCCATAAGGTTCGGTTCTTAAAGCGGCAACCCAGGAGCCTGTCGCCACCGCTACAACTATTATGGCTCTGGTCTTGGTTAAGTAGTTTGTACGTCTCTAGCTTGCCAGTAGTTACCGATGGGCCGACGACGTTATGGGAAGCAAGGCACAGGGTGTTTCCTGGTTCCACTGAGGAAGGGTGATCCGTTGGCTATGTCTCGTTAGTCATAGTCCCGTGTTGGGAGTCCCTGCGATGGGGAACTCCACACGTTGCGCAATGTTGGGGTGTGATGCCCGCGCTCTGGAGGCCACTGACCCCCCTTATGGTGTGACTCCGTAAGCGTCAGTCAATCTCAGTGCCTAGGGTCTCACCACCTTGTTGTACCTTAGCGGCTACTGTCTTGTTAGGGTGTCTTGTGAAAAGCCTCGTAGCGTCCCCATGCGATCACACTTCGGAAGTGTGATTTGTGATGTCTGATCCACCTCCGCATGGTTGGGTTTAAAGTTCTTTTGATCTTTTACGCGACTGGTGGGTATAGGGCGAAACCTCCGCAGAGTGTAAATCTATCATGATAGCCTTGCTCAAGGTCACGAGCGGCCTGGATCCTTTTTGATTAGAAGATGATGTTTATTTATTTTAATGCCACTTATACTTTATTAATTGGGTTGCAACTGGGTTCTATTCACTTGTAGTAACTTGGATAATGTTAAAATGTACCAACTAAAAATGCTAATGCAGTTCAGCCGTGTCTAGCCTTACTTTGAGCCTTCATACACCCGTGCTATATTTGCTGAGTAAATGTTTTACTTACACTTGCTATTATTCAACAAAATCCTAGATGGGTAACAGATTGGGCTGTGCATGAGTCAGCTGCTGAGTTTCTAGAAAATCTACCGTACTACTGAGTTGCGTTCTCCCAGTCAGAGACCCTGTGGATTGCGGCTTCGCTTAGTTGAGAGTTATTAGTCTTCCGCTGTATTGGTTAGTTTATTTATGTCAAACTCTGATGTAAAACTCTATTTATTCAGACATATGGTCTCTGTTTATCATATTTGTTTGCTATATGTGTACTATGACTTCCTAGGCACACATATGGCCGCATTTGGGTATCTGTGTAAATCCGGGTGTGACAACTTCCCTGAGCTCTGCCGCAAGGAAGGAGAGAGAGAGATCCCGCACGAGTGCGCTGCCAAGACTTGTTCCACCTCCTTTCCCCCGCCACCATGGTTGAGATTAGGGATCCTGCGCCGTGGAGCCCGTCCACTGCGGATGCGCACTACCTCAGGAGCCTTGCCGAGGCCGGGCTGCTGCCCAAGATCTCGACTCCGGAGAAGCCGGAGTGGATTGCTCCGCCGTCGTCGCACGGGGAGCCCAACCCCCCGTGGGGCTACGTCGTTAGCCTGGCGCGACTGCACGAGCAGGGGTTCGGCACCCTCGCGGGGTGATTCGTCCGGGGGCTGTGCCACCACTACAAGGTGGAGCTGCACAACTTCACCCCCAACGCGATCTCGCAAGTGGCGGTCTTCGTCGCCATCTCTGAGGGGTACTTGGGGGTAGAAGCGCATTGGGACTTGTGGGTTCACCTCTTCTGGGGTGAGCTCCACACAACTGCTCGCAAAGCGAGGGGTGCGGAAGGCCGTCCGCACCGGTGGCCTCGCCATCCATGCTCGGGAGAACAGGAAACATCTATATGTCCCCTGCACGATGACCTCCAACAATCAAGATTAGGACAAGGGGTGGTTCTACCTGCGCAACGATGACGGCCGACTCCCGGCGTACACCGGCAAAGTTCTGCGGGAGAAGCCGATCTCCTGGTCGCACAACGTGTCCCCACCCGAGCGCCAGGCCAAGCTCGGGGTCTTCACCGACACATTGCGCTCCTTGGCGGGGGAGGGGCTGACCATGGCGGCCGTAATCGTGAACTTCCACCGGTAGAGGGTGGCCCCGTTGATGGAGCGAAAGCTCCCCATCTACGATCTGAAGCCGGGGGTGCCCTTCGAGGGCTATCGCATGATGGAGGAGCTGCTCGCCCCCGGGCACCTGGGACAGAGGGCGAGGCGCGCAGTGGAGTGCAGCAAGATGGACTGCTCCGACGTTGCGCTGTGGGCCATCAAGATGCGTCCCGAGGACGGCCATCTCCAATTCGTAAGTTGTTCGATTCCAATGTCGTTAATTTGATTCGTTTTATGCTTGATTTCCATTTCTGATTCTGGTGGTGATCTTAGGGGTTATCTCGCAAGGGGTATCGGTCAGATCCCCCACTTCCCGAGGTCTGCGAGGCGAACCACCTTCTTGCCGATAGGCGAAAGGCATAGAAGGACGCCGACAAGCAGCGGCGGAAGACCGCACACGAGAAGGAGAACCAAAAGCGGGTGAGGGAGGGCCGCTCGCTGCTAACAACCCCGGTGAGTACCCCCGAGCCCGACGATGACTCATCCAAGGACCTCACGGAACCCCCGCCGCCGGCCGTTATGGAGGAGGAGTCCACGCCTGCGACACGCAGACCAAGACCACGCCCGCGTCAGTGGCGGGCGGGGCGACCCTCGACGCGCTGGTGCCTTCGATGGCATAGACGCCCGTCGTGCTTGCCTCTGCGGCACCGTCGAGGGCCCGATCCAGCTCGAGGGGTGCGCAGCCCCCGAGCGGATCAAAGAAGCGCAAGCTCGCGGGAGTTACTCGGTAAGATTCATTCTAATCTTGTTCGTTATTCGGTTTGCGTTTTCTTGGTCTTTGATTAAATGTCCCTGTCAGCCGAACCGCGACGCCCTCCTTCCCCTCACTTGCACCCGCCAAGGCACTCAAGTCGGGAGCGCGCGCCACGCCGCCGCAGCCCTCGACCGGAGCGCCTCGATCGACCGAGGCGGTCGTCGCCCGGTACCAGGCGGGGCAGAAGATCTCCTACATAGCCAAATTGCATGCCGACATGCATCGGGTTATGCAGACAACACCGACTTGCACTCGGAGGTGGATGAACTCCACGGCGCGATCAACGAACTGTGGACGAGGGTCGCCAGCGCGGGGAGGTATTGATGCGTGTAGAGGAGGAGCGTGACGCTCAGAGGGCCTTGGCGGAGCGGAGGGCCCAGGAGGCCTCGAGATTAGTGTGGGACCAGGATCCCTAGGGTCACTCATCCACGGGATTAAACTACTCGATAGGGAAGATTTAATCCGACTACTTTAAACCTGTCGGCTATGGTGCAAGACGGCGTAGTTGATTGGAAAGACTAGTCGTGTACTGTTAGGAGACTCCCCAAAGTACCCTGTTGTAGTACTGATTGTTATATACGACTAAGATTATGTAACTGACTTGTAACTCTGCTCCCCGGATATATAAGGTGGAGCAGGGACCCCCTCAAAAGAACTCAACTCACGTGCAATACAATCAAGCACACAGGACGTAGGGTATTACGCTACTCGCGGCCCGAACCTGTCTAAATCTTTGTGTTGTTCGTGCACTATCATTCCTAGAACTCGGTGAGACCCACAAATCTACTTCCTGGGGTACCCCCTAACAGACGTGCTCGACATAAATCGTCGACACTTGCCACCCACCATGGGGCCAACTCGCCGAAGCTCGATATTGAGGAGGGTGCAACTTTCATCATCGGCGCATGGACCTTTGTTGCTGATGGCAAAGGTAACTTCACAAGTTTCCTTGCTGATCACCCAGGGCCGTACTCGATGATGGCGTCTCTAAGGGAGCCGCTCCGCGAAACACTTGCCTCGACAACCACTCTGGCGACGATTTCGACCTCAATTCTGACACCTCGTAGAAATTCAAGCTCGACTTCGACACCAACTCAGATCGGGATTACTCCAAACGATATCGGGTACAACTTGCTTCCAAATATGGAAAGGGTTGGGAACTCTGAGACGGTTACGCCATCGGACAACCCCTCGAATCAATTCCTACTCGAAGTCCCCAAAGTCGCGGCTACATATCAACAGATCCATACCGCGGAGTGAGGGAACACGTACTAAAACTCGACAGTCCAACCGTGGAAAGCAGCAAGGACTCTGAGCCGGCGTTTGAGCCATCAGAGGACAACGAAGACGACGATTTCACGGTTCTACTGAGCGACAACCCTGACAACGTCGCACGCTTAACCTGCTGTGCCCACTTCAAGACCGACTACGATCTTGTAGAACCACACATATATCTCCCGTCAGGACTCGTAGTAACCAGCACACTAGGAGGACTTGTTGTTCACTGGCCTGGCGCGATACCTACCGAAGCCTGTCGAGACAATGAGTCAAGGGTAGCTGCAACGATTCTGGAAGAACTACCCTACCAGGACGGTCGGATAGCTTCCATCACCTCCTCCTCCAACAGCATAGGAGACAACTTCTCCAACGCCCTGACTCTGCTACTACAAACTTCTCCCGACCCTGGCAGACAAGTCTTCATGGCCGGCTCGGGTGATCAAGGCACCCAATACGATCGTGAGCTGATTGGCGACATCTCCGAAGAAGAACCCACTGCCAATGGAGAATCTGACGAACAGAGAACCTCAAGACAAGCAAGGAACGCCAAGCGAAAGCAAAGGCGTATTAACGTAGCCATACGTGCCAACGTAACTCGAAACCTCACAAGGGATTTCGCGATGGTTGGTGACCAACCGGTGCTCCAGGACGCCCCAATAAACATCTCCGTCGCAGCAGAAATCGTCAGGTCCATGCCTGAAACACCACAAATCAGGCAGGTCCTGACCCTCCTAGAGACAGCTCGCGAGAACATCAGCACCGGTCCTGCATTAAGCCACCGCGCCTCAAGCGGCAGACGTCCTGGAGGTAGACACTCGCACGACCCCGCAACATTGGCCCACCCGAGTCACGCTCCCCGAGAGCCATCGGGCGGAGCAGCTGGAAGGCAAGCTAACGCGCAAGTCCCCAACGCCAGACCTCAAGATGGCAACATGCCACGTAACGGGCCCAACCATGATAGCGACCTCCGCTCCCACATCAACGCCAACCGAGATGCTCGCTCTGTAATACAGTCAAGTAGAGCAAAGCAGATCAACTTAGAGCTCCACAGGCGTGAAGAATTCGATCATCGCTATGGACCACTAGCTCGTGACCACACTCACGACCGCGATCGTCCTCCATGCGGCCGCGACCGTTGCCACCTACGTGATGCAGATCGTCAACCACACAACAACGATCCCCAATGAGATAACAATCGTGACGATGATCGCCCTCCACGCGGACGAGACTATGACAAAAACCGTGATCACAATCACGGACGCCCGAGGCCTAACAACTCACAAAGCCACAGCTCGGACAGTCGTAGAAACCACTATGACTCCGACCGCAGTGATGGTCATCGCGGACGTAACTATTCGTCAAAAGACAAGTACGATGGCTTCCCAACATTCTCTAGCCGCATCAAGAAGATCAAGCTACCCAACAAGTTCAAGACAACTGGCATCGAGAAGTTCACGGGCAAACCAAACCCTAAACAATGGCTAAGAGTCTACTCGACTGCGATTCAGATGGCCGGAGGATCCAATGACGTAAAAGTCAGCTACTTCCCCATCATGATGGATACTACTCCGCTCACATGACTCGACGGCCTTCGCCCCGGGTCCATCGAATCTTGGGAAGACCTCACCAAGAAGTTCACCGCCAATTTCCAGGGAACATGGTCTCAGCCTGGAACCCGATTTGAATTGGCAGCCTGTAAACAAGATTAAAGCGAAACCATGCGCAAATTCATCAAGAGATTCTTTGAAAAAAGAGCAACAATTGTGGACATATCTAACCGTGAGGTCATAGACTGTTTCCATGACGGACTCTACGCCAGAGAACTACATCGTGAGTTTGGTAGACGACGCCCAACAACTATCCTAGAGTTGCGGCGCATGGCAGCCGAGTGGGCTGATCAAGATGATCGTGAGCGCGAGCGCTTTGACAGGCGTCGCGACAACAGTAATAATGACAATAACTACCACAGAGGAAGCAAGGATCACCGCAATGACAACAACCATGATTTCAACCGCGACAACAAAAAGTGCAAGCCAGACAACACTGTCGCGGCAAATGAATGCCCCGCGCGGAAGAAAAGCACGGTCTCTATCGACAAAGTGATGAACAGACCTTGTCCATATCATCCGAACGGACGACACAAGATGGCCGACTACTTTCACCTTAAACAGGAATTTGATAAGCAAGGACCAACAAAGACAGACAAAGAGGATGACAAGAAAGATGGCAAGGATGACAACAATCATGACAATGGTTTTCCTCAAGTCCAGAATGTCGTAGCAGTTCTGTTTAGCGGCGAATCCTTAAATCAGTCAAAGCGGGCAAAGAAACTATCGCTCCGTGAGATCATGACAATACAACCAGCCACCCCGACATACCTCAAGTGGTCCAAAATCCCCATCACCTTCTTCAGAAAAGATCAGTGGACCAACTTCGCCAACCCAGACAGATTTCCATAGGTTTTGGATCCAGTCGTGGCACAAGCGAGACTAACCAAAGTTCTCATTGACGGAGGCAGCGAGCTCAATGTCATCTTTGCGAAGACCTTTACCAAAATGGGACTCGATATCACCAAACACCTAAAGCCCACTGAATCTCCATTCTATGGTATCGTGCCTGGTAGCGCGGCAATTCCTCTAGGATAGGTCACACTCCGAGTAACCTTCAGCACAGAAGCCAACTTCAGGACATAGTACATCAAGTTTGATGTGGCCGACTTTGAGACCTCGAATCATGCTATCCTTGGGCGTCCGGCCCTCGCCAGATTCATGGCGATTCCACACTACGTATATCTTGTTCTCAAAATGCCTGCTCCTAAAGGAGTTCTCTCCTTAAAAGGTGATTTGAAGATCGCTTACGACTGTGATGTGAAAGCAGTAGAGTTTGCCGCCACATCTCATGTTCCTATCCAGATGCTGGAAGTACTCACTCTGGCCAAGAAATCAAAAGAAGAAGACCTGGAGGTTCCAAGCTAGAAGCCCGCAAGCACAAGTTTCAAGCCTTATGAAGAAGTACAGCTTAAAACTATAGACCTTGAGATGGGCGATTCGTCCAAAACAGCCCTTATAGGGGTTGATTTAGATTGTAAATAGGATGCGCTCGTCAAGTTCCTTTGTGATAATAAAGATATATTTGCATGGAAACTATCTGATATGCCTGGTGTTCCTAGGGAGCTTGCCGAGCACAATTTAAAAGTTGACAAAAAAGCGAAGCCTAAAAGGCAACGCCTACGACGCTTTGCTCAAGACAGACGTGACACGATCAAAGCGGAAATCACCAAACTACTCGTGGCAGGATTCATCAAAGAAGTTTTTCATCTAGAGTGGTTGGCCAATCCAGTCCCGGTCAAAAACAAAAATGACAACGAGTGGCGGATGTGTGTTGACTATACAGATCTCAACAAACATTGTCCTCCAGACCCCATGGATCTCCCGCGCATTGATCAAGTCGTAGACTCCACAGCTGGATGTGCGCTCCTCTGTTTCCTCGATTTCTACTCAGGATATCATCAGATAGCCCTGAAAAAGGAGGACCAAATCAAGACTTCGTTCATTACACCTTTCGGTGCTTACTGCTACACGACAATGTCGTTTGGGTTAAAGAACGTCGGTGCCACATACCAACGAGCCATACAAAAATGCTTGTCATCCCAGATTGGCATCAATGTAGAGGCATATGTTGATGATGTGGTTGTAAAAACAAAAGAACCACAAAACCTCATCGCCGACTTACAAGAAACATTTGATAACCTCAGAACATTTCGTTGGAAGCTAAACCAGACCAAGTGCGTCTTTGGTGTTCCCTCAGGGAAACTACTCGGGTTCATTGTCAGTTACAGAGGCATCGAGGCTAACCCTTCCAAAATCACAGCTATCCTTAACATGGAAGCCCCAAGAAGAATCAAGGACGTACAAAAACTCACGGGCTGCATAGCATCCCTCAACAGATTCATTTCAAGATTCGGAGAGAATGGACTTCCTTTCTTCAAACTACTCAAGAACTGAGAGCAATTCAATTGGGCAGAAGAAGCACATCAGGCTTTTGAACAACTCAAAGCCTACCTGTCTACACCTCCGGTGCTCGTGGCTCCTGCCAAAGACGACCACCTCTATTTATATATTGCGGCCACAACACATGTGGTCAGCACGGTCATCATGGTTGAGCGAAAAGAGGAAGGCCATGTATTCCTAGTACAACGACCAGTATACTACATCAGTGAAGTACTCTCCGATTCCAAAATGCGTTACCCTCAAGTACAGAAGTTACTCTATGCGATCTTTATTACTTCAAGGAAGCTAAGGCATTACTTTCAGGCTTTCCACATAACTGTGGTGACCAAATTTCCCTTAGGCGAAATCCTTAATAACCCTGACGCCACTGGACAGATATGCAAATGGAAGGCAAAAATAGCGGCATACAACCTTGACTTTGCCTCTCAAACGGCCATCAAGTCACAAACCCTTGCAGATTTTACGGTCGAGTGGATGGAGCTTCAGTACTTCAGGGCAACCACTCGCCCAGAACATTGGATCATGTATTTTGATGGATCGCTAAAGCTGGAAGGTGGCGGGGCGGGTGTCCTATTAATATCTCCCAAAGATGACCAACTCAAGTACGTTTTGTAGATTCTCTTCAAAGTTACCAATAATGAAGCAGAATACGAAGCCATGTTACACGGACTCTATTTGGCCGCATCCCTTGGTATCAAACGTCTATGCGTATATGGAGATTCCGCTGTTGCTATCAATCAAGTTAACAAGGATTGGGACTGCGGATGCCTACGTCAAAGAAGTTCGTAAACTCGAGCACCACTTCTATGGCCTAGAGTTTCATCATGTCGTCCGAGACTATAATGTCGTTGCTGATGCTTTATCCAAGCTAGGTTCAAAACGTGCGAATGTTCCAGCCAAAATCTTCGTTCATGAACTACATCAGCCATCCATTAAAGAGCCAACACTTGAGGAAACCACTCTAGTTCACACACAACTAGAACTACAGGTTATGGTCATCGACTCTGATTGGATGACTCCATTTATTGAATATCTGAGAGATCATAAACTTCTAGATGATAAGAAAGAACAAATATGTATCAGACGTAGAGCTGTGAACTATGTAGTGGTGGACAACACACTCTATCGACGTGGGGCTTCGGTCAACGTTCTGATGGAGTGCATCACAGCTGACCGTGGAAAAGCACTGCTAGAAGAAATTCATGGAGGTGTTTGCGGTAACCACGCAACCTCCTGCACTTTGGTAGGAAATGCATACAGAGCTGGTTTCTTTTGGCCATCAGCCAAGGCCGATGCTGAAGAGATCGTCAGAAAGTGTCAAGGCTGTCAATTCTTCGCCAGACAAGCCTATGTCCCGGCTCATGAACTTAACACAATTCCGTTATCTTGGCCCTTCGCGTGTTGGGGTCTTGATCTCATGGGCCCCTTAGCTAAAGCCCCGGGTGGTTTCGAGTGGCTTATTGTAGCTATCGACAAATTTACCAAATGGATCGAAGCTCAGCCCTTGGTACACGCACGGGCAGAAAACTTGATTAAATTATTTGATGGAATCGTTCAAAGGTTTGGAGTACCACACGAGATCATAACAGACTTGGGATCAGTTTTCACAAGTGAAGAATTTCAAAATTACTGTGAAAAGTACTCAATCGATACACACTACGCTTCAGTGGCTCATTCGCGCGCCAATGGATAAGTCGAAAAGGCTAATGTCTTATTGCTACAAGGGTTAAAGCCCAGACTCTACGATCCTTTGAAAAATACGGTGGCAAATGGGCCAAGGAGTTACCCGCAGTACTTTGGGGGTTACACACACAGCCCAGCCATGCAACTGGACAGTCACCATATTTTTTAGTCTATGGGTCTGAAGCAGTTATACCTGCTGATCTCCTTTGGGAGGCGCCACGACTAGAAAATTACGACGAACAAATCGCCCAGCAAGAAAGGTTCCAAGACGTTGATGGTGTTGAAGAAGCTCGAGTGGCAACTCTTATCTAGAACACTCGTTATCTCGAAGATTTACGACAATACCACCAACGCTCTGTTCAAACTCATTCTTTCGTTGTTGGAGATTTGGTCTTGCGGCGCATGCAGAAGATTGACGGCCTACACAAGCTTATGTCACGATGGGAGGGGCCTTTTCTCGTCAAAAAAGTTATTGGAGTTGGAACATATCGCTTCCAGACTCAAGAATGAGAAGATCTAGCAAATGTGTGGAACATTGAGCATTTGAGAAAATTTAACCCATAAAAAGGGGTTTATGTAACAACTTCAATGTACTCTCCGATGATCACAAGACCAATAAAACCATGGTATCCCTGTCGATTAAAAATTGCGGTTCATCTTTTACTTTTTAACTATATTCTCATTAGGGAGACTCTGCGTATAGCCTGTCGCTCAAAAAGCCTGGACTCAGCATAGTTGTCACTTTATACACAGAAAGCCAAGACTGCTTCTTTTTTTACAAAGCAGAAGCGGCGCTAAGCTTCAAAAGTCCTGGCAAAGCTACCCCCAACCAATACACGGTTGTAGGCGATAGTCTCGTTTTCTCGATGCCTTTCCTTCAATGGAAGGTTAAGGTTTTGTTCTGCTTTGTGTCCTTTGCTGACTACATCAGACTTCCTACTTATGCATTACAAGAACTCATGAGAGTTTTGCCTTGATATGCATAGCGTACATTAGTATCTCTTTTTTTATGCAATTAAGCATAAAAACTACTTTAAATCATGCCACAGCTCTGCGCTAGCAACCGATTATGTCTTAACAGGACTAACATAGACAAAATCTTTAACACTAGATATTGTTTTAAATCCTTGGTATACAATACTCTGGCATGGCATGCACTGATGGGGACTAGGGTTCCCGATCTTCCGTCAGGCGATGGATAACTCGTTTTGGGCGGAGCATGACACACCTATCCGGCTTCAAGTCAGCAAACTCGAACCCTACAATCTTAGCACCATGACTCCTCTGGTTATCAACCGTGTCACAACCCGGTTGACCTCGCCAATAAGGCTAATCCCTGCCTGCGAAACGAAGAATACAAGCAAGAACTCGAAACAACTCAGCACTCAACAGGAAGTGACAAACTGCAGATGTATGATTAAGCACGATAGTTGGGGTTCTACAAACCGATGACGGCGAAACTGTTCTCGACAGATTAATCTAAGCAAAACCCGAGTCTAAACGATGGCGGCTACTGAATTTAATAGTCTAGGGTCGAGCTAGGGTCGAGGGCGCGCCAGGGGGGCGTCCACAACATAGGCCGAGAGGCCCGACACGATACAAAGCCTGAAAAGGCCCAAAACAGGTGATGCAGCACCTTTTCATGGTCACACAGTATGATCCACGAATCCTCTGGAGTTAGGACCAGAACCAAAAGATGCGTCTCATCGTCACGATTCCAACGCATCCAAGAACGCCTTGTTTGGACGTCGTATGAAGGAGAAATTACAGTTGAAGCGTAGACATGTTGGCTGAAACCGAACCGAAGATGATGTCAAACATGACGGCGACTTGTAACTTGGAGACGAGTCCAGCTCGTGTATGTGCAACGTGGTGATGTCTTCATCATGCACCATATCATAAACTACTACCGTAGTATTCTAGACTTGCCCCAGCAAGTTTACCCAGTCTCACCGAGACTATATGGATACTATCACGACCACAAGCAGTTATACTACAAGTCCTCTACGCAAAAATGTTTGGCGGTTCATAAGCTACTTTTCAAGTAGTACAATTGTTTGTTAATAAACGACATAAAAATGACTACTTAACAGTAGCCAAAATCATCGATTATTTTTTCAGTATCATAATTTACAGATTACACGCGCCAAGATAGATCTCTCATTACTATTCTAAAGAACTGATGAACTCATTGGACATAGGCTCGGTTTCGGCCACCAGCACTTCATATTGTTCTTTCGTTACGCCAGGAGGCAGATACCTTATCTCCAGCTTGGCTTCAGTGTTATGTGCTTTTACCAAAGCTAAGAGCCTATTGGTGCACTCCTTCAGAGTTGATTTACAAAATTCTGACACTTTCTCTGGTACTTGACATAGCCGCTGCAAAAGTGTTTAGTTGTTTGCCTCTATACCTTCTGGAGTTAACATCCCCAGGATTGGTTCAACGGCTTCTTCCATAAGTTTCTTCTCAGCCAACAATGTATCTACTTCTTTCTGCTTGGACCGTGTAAGTTTCACAGCTTCCACGACTTGACTCTCCCAGTCTTGGCGGAGCTTTTGTTCTTCAGCAAGCTTCTTCTTGCTTTCTTCCATAGCGCGCTTAAGCTGAGAAATCTCATCCGCCTGGGACTGTGAGAGCTTGAACCATTAAGCGGCATTGTCTTTTTCTTCTTTCACATTTTTCTTTAATCATGTTCCATATAACATGTTGTTACACACAACAAATCAATTGGCGCTACTCAAAGGACATGGGTTACCATAGAAAAGAGTACTTACTATTGTTTTCCTTCACCAAATTGCTACACCGGCCATCTAGCCTGGATCTTTCATCACCAAGAGCTTGGAGTTGCGCATGGAAGTTATCAATCGTTTTTTGATGCTCCAGCTGCATTTCTACTCGTTGCTCAAAAAAACTAGCCAGATCCGCCTCCAGTTCTTCGATCCATGCTGCTAGTTTTGCATCGCCTGGTTTCTCAACTATGTCTACTAAAGCCTGCAATTATGGCATATTTGTTACCAGATGCGATGCTCTATTGCTTAACACGATTTAAGTTGAGAGTTTCTACCAGGGCAATTTGAAGATGGTTCCTGAGTTGCGCAACTTCATCCATTGGTTCCTCTACGGCAACTTCAACCTGTGAAGGGATTATGTAGTCATTAATCAAACTACTTTCCTTTGCAAATTATATGTTTCTCAAGAGACTACTTACATTTTTCGAAACTTTCTCACCAGCTACTGAGACATTTACATTGACATTTTTGTTAACTGTCTCGACTTCCCCTGTTCCGCCAGACTACGAATTTTGCAGATTGCAGGTTACTATTGTTGAAAGGCACTAAATGGAATTCAAATATGGAGGATTCGATTTGGTGAATTTTTCTATCTAGCGTACCTTTGCAGTAGAAGGTGTGATCACTTCCGCGGTTGAGGGTGGCGCGACGCTCATGGGCTCTTCAGCTATGCTTGACGGATCTTCATTGTTCTTGTCAACTTCCATGAGCACCACAGATTTTTGAGCCTCTGTTACACCAATTGGCTCCTCATCATCCTTTGTACTTACTTCAGCATCAGGCCTTCCGTCAGTTTCGTCAGTACTGATTTTAATGGTTAGATCGGCCTTGGCGGTCTCTTCAACCTTAGCCGCCGTTAAAGGATCTTTGGTAATCTCCTCCACTAAAGCAGATTGTTTCTCCACATCATCGGCTTGTACTGCCTTTATAAAGGCCTTGGTTGGAGATCTGTTGAAAGACACAAACAAGATCAAAATTTGACCACTCGATAGCAATACAGATACTCAACAACGACTAGTGTTATTTCTCTACTTACTCCACGAGCGGTGTCGGGGCAGTCAAAGGCTGGAAACTGAACTTCTTCAGGAGAGGTAGATGCTTTTTTGAACTTGTAGTGCTCCTAGTTGTTCCGCTCGTCATAGCACTCGTTGTGGATGAACATTGTGGCTTGGCGATGCGCTTGGACACCTTGTCTTGTTCGGAAAGATCCACTTCACAAGGAGCAGATTCGGAGATTGGCTTTGGACGACTCACAAAGGAGTAGCTTGACCGCGTTCTTTTAGCACCCACAGGGATTGTTGGGGGTACCCTTGAACTTTCTAGTTTGAAATTCCCCCATAAGATTTTAAGCAGTGGTGGTGAGTCGTCAGAATTTATCACTCTAATGTTATAATAATCATCAATAAATAGAGGACTAGGCACAGGGGGCTTACCCTTGACATGTCCTTGTTTTTGGTCTGTCGCTGCTGTGTCCGCATCAGAATCTACGACGCACTCTTCATCAGCCATGGTGGTAGTGTCAGGAATGTTCCCAGTGCTTAATGTCCTCTCCAAAGAAGTCTTGCTGATATCCTTCCAAGCTTCCTCAGTCATTTCATCAACAAGCATCGGAGCCTAGGTTGTTAAAAACAACTCGGATGAATATTATCTCAAATATTAGCTTCTGAAGCAAAACCTACAATTACTTACAGGGTCTGGAGGGCTAGACTTCGAGTACAATCCGACGATGACTGGTTTTTTCGTGACACCAGTGAACAAGCGATCCAATCGCATAAGTACTGTCTCGTCAGAAGGTTCTTCAGGTACCGTCCACGATGGATCTGTGTTCCCTTCATACTCATATCCAAGATTGCATCGTTCCTGAAGTGGCTGAATCCTTCGCTTTAAAAAGCTGAAGGCAATTCCAACACCAGTCAAGCCTCTTTCCTTCAACGCTTGTACTCGCTATAACAAAGCTGGAACATCTTTGGCTTCTTTAGGACTTAGATGTAGATTCCAGTTAGACAGATCTCGCGGATACCATCCGCCTTTCTCTGGAAAGTTCTTGCTATGATTACCTGCTGCATTAAAATGATTCAAGAGATGCTCAGATAAACAAATATGCAATGTTATTGATACAAGGAATACACAATGCTATCGACTCACCAATGGTAAACCATTAGGCCTTCCAATCTCCGCAGGAGTCCATGATGGGCATATCAAACCACTTAGCCCGCATATTCTGGCGAAATTGAATCCCGTCTCCTCCGACTACTTCTGTCCGTTGAAAGTTGGGCTGTGATTTGATGTGGTACAAGGTACGAAACAAAGCCAAGCTTGGTTTTATACCTAAGAATGCGGGTGTGTGGACAAAGATGGATATATAGAGAACTCCATTTGGATTAAGGTGGTGGACTTGAAGTTTGTAGAAAGAAAGAAATTCCCTCATAAATGATGACAGTGGCAATCTCACCCCTCGCTCACAGAAGGAAAGAAAAAGAGGAACTTCTTCATTGTTTTCCGTCGGGAAGGGCTGTTTCCAACATGATTTCCACTCCAAAGTCGCTTGGGAAAGGAGCAAACCTTGTTCCACCAGATTATTGAGATCATCGGTGGAGGCTGTGCATTGTTTCCAAGCATTAGCTGGACACAGAGGATCTTTGAACTCAACCCTGACAGTCAGATCAACCAAGGATACCTTTTTTCTTGTGGATTTCTTCTCTGGTGGCTGAGTGGATCCAGCATCGCCAGTTTTCTTCACTACTCCTTGCTTCCTACCCATGGTGATTATGGGAGACAAATAGCCAACGAGATGCGCTAGGGTTGCAAAAAGCTTGGGGGCTAAAAGTTCAAGGATTGAAAGATCGGGGGCTCAATATCAAGCTCTGTGAGGCTGACGGCGATTGCAAAGCTTAATGAAGTGTACTGAACCAAGGCTTATTGCTTCAAAATTTATAACCATTGTTAGGGTTATTGTTTGACACAGTACTGTGGCGTCTCATATTCTGTTATTTGGGCCGGTTTTTTAGGTATAACCTTCCTAACTAAGCCAAAGATATTTGCTTTAAAGCTCGGGGGTTTTTGAAAGATTCGGAATATTCAGAAATTTTGAATTATGGTAGGTTTTTGAAAGATTTCCTTGATCTTTAAACCAAAGATATTTGCTTTAAAGCTCGGGGGTTGTTACCGGAATATCCGGGATTTTATTTTCCAAAAATTTCGGCTCAATTCAAATGAAGACCTTCGACTAGTTTTAACAAAACTACTCGAAGCTCGGGGGCTATACCCAATGGGTGCACCTACTCGGTGCATGCCACTAAAACTACTCAAGCTGGGTTCGACTAGTTTTGAACCTCCGACTACTTAAAAAGTACTCAGAGGCTCGGGGGCCACACCCATTGGGTGCATGTGAAGATGCACTCCAATGTAAATGTCGATGATTTATATCAAGCACGTCTGCCTGGGGGTACCCCAGAGAGTAGATTTGTGGGGATCGCTGGACCTGGAACTTGATGGTTAACGCGAAGACACAACACACAAGGATTTAGACAGGTTCGGGCTGCCAGAATAGCGTAATACCCTACGTCCTGTATGGGGTTTTGTATATTGTATTCTTCTCGTTGGGTGGTTCTGTAGAACTCTACCGAACTAGGCACCCCTGCCCTCCTTTATATATCCCAGGGGGCAAAGTTACATGGTAAGTTTCCTAGTCGGTTACAATATGGGAGTCCTAGTAGGAATACACGAGTAGTTCTACTTAGAATAGGAGTTCTCCGAGTAGTTGTACTAGGACTCGGTCTTCTGTCTTGAAGGTACCCGGGGATGTATATCCGACAAGCCCCCGAGCATCTTGCACCTTTGCTTCAAGTCTTGAATCTGGTTTAACATCTTCGAGTAGTTGGAGCTAAGTCCAAGACGCTCAAGCCTTCTCTGTAGAGTAGTTTACATTGGAATGCATCTTTAGATGCACCCAATGGGTGTAGCCCCCGAGCTTCCGACTACTTTTTAAGTAATTAGGGGTTCAAAAGCAGTTTTCTATCTTCATCTTGATTAGTTCAATGGCGTGCACCGAGTAGGTGCACCCATTGGGTATAGCCCCCGAGCTTCAAGTAGTTTTAAAACTAGTTGAAGATCTTCAATGGACCACCAATAGGCACAAAAAATGTGTACCCCTTGACTGTAGCCCCCGAGCCTTGAAGCGAATGGTTTGCATTCGGTCCAAGGGTCAAGAACATAGTCTTCGAGTTGTTGTAATATGCAAGCACCGACTAGTTTAAAGTACTCGGCTGGCATTGTAAGGCCGTACCGTTTGAGTACCGACTAGCTCTAGTACTTGTCTTCATGTCTTGGCTTGTACTATGCAGCCCCCAAGCTTCAAGCGACTGGTTGAAGTACTCAGCATGTGAGCACCGACTAGTAAAAGTACTCGAAGAGGCGAGTTGGTGCCAACTCTCACTAGTGTGAGTACTCAGCTATGAACGCTGCAATTAAATACATATGATGAGTAGTATCCAATCAAGAAATAATAATAATAATAATAATAATAATATATTATAATGCATGTTTAAGCTTTCTGCTCATTGCTCTTGTTAGACTCGTAACCACTCGAGTAGTAGCCCTGTTACGTTTAAACACTTGGTCTCGCTTAACCAGTCCTTTTAAGGTGCATAGGTGTTACGAATGAACCGAAGTTTCACGAATTAAGGTGCATGCTACTGAGCGGTTTGGTCGTTGAGAGTGTAGAGAAATAATAAAGCGGTCGTGTTAGGACTTTTATCCTGTAGGAGAGACCGCGCGAGGGTTTGTAACCTGTTCGCGGGATGTTAAGCGAAGTATTCTTTTAGAATAGTCGGCTCATGGCCAAGCATGTTTTTAAACAAGCTGATAAAATTATTATAAAGAAAATAAATATTAAATAAGACTTAGCTTGATTCGCAGACGAGCGTCGATGAAGCCGTGGCGGTCGGTGACGGAGTCGTGATGGTTGTCATTGAAGTCGACTAGTCGGAGTCGGCCGCGACTAGTTGTTGATGGTGCGAGAAGCAGCTCTCGACTAGTTTTTAACTAGTCGGAGTCGAATAGTTGAAGTAGTCGCGTGACGAGCCAGCGAGTCGATGTAGCCATATGTCAATGTAGTCGTACTCACGTACATCTTCTCGTATGCATGCGGCAAGCGAAGATATTGAATCTCTTTATATGCAGCAACGAGATATCCATTGATGTAGTTCTTCTGTACGCCTAGCTGGATTTGCATCAAATCGTTTTTCACGAAGCTCCTGCAAGTCTTTACTTGGTGCCCGATTGGTGTTTCCAAGCATGCAACGATTGGAGAAAAATCTTCTCGGACTTGGTGCCCGAGGCATTTTTAATTCGGCTGGTGCATGCTGCTCTTTCTTTCTTTTTCTTTTCTGGAACTTGACTGATCGGCAGCAGCTGCAGCTGTTCTGATTTCTCCGTCGAGACATGACAACTTCCAGCAATGCAGCTTCCTTCCAAGGCCGACGGAACCACGGCTTCAATAGTTCGAATAGAATTCGGCGACTTCTGGTCCGATCGGACTGGTGTCCGTGGCCGTCACGGCCGACAAATACGGAACATGTTCCACTTTGGACTCAGATTACTCCCTGAACGAGCGGAAGTCGTTGGTTGATGATTTGTTCAAGCTCACCCATTAATTGCTGCGATCTGCCGCTGATGTTAAAGTTGGATCCCATCGCACTTAATGTCGAGCTTCGGCGAGTAGGCCCCACCGTGTAGCCCTCGAAAATTATTGTTTGTTGAGGGATGTACTCTGTTAGAGTACTCGGCGATGGCCAAGCATGTTTTTAATGAAGCTGATGAAATTATTATAAAGAAATATTGCCGCCAGCTTTGTCCTTGAGCGCCAGAAGATAATGGAGGTTCATTAACTCCACCTTGAATCATGTGCAACAGCAGGTAGCAATGTTTTGCTTGCAGCAGACCAACTTTTTTAAGTAATTCTCCGCTTGATCATATCAGCGTTGCTGATTCCAAGTTCCACTCGGTGGTTCCCATCAGCAAACGGAAATTACTCCATCTTCTACTCGGCCACGGAAAAGGCAGTCGACCAGGATTTTTTTTTTCCGCACGGCAAACCCGTCGAGTCGGAAACCATCTTGTACTCCGCCTCGGATCCGTCGTGCAGACACGCCAAGTCACCCTGATCAGAAACGAGCAGTGATAGGTCCATCAAGCTCTCCCATTGATTCTGCGATTGTGCCCCACGGTGGGCGCCAAGTGTCGATGATTTATATCGAGCACGTCTGTCTGGGGGTACCCCAGAGAGTAGATTTGTGGGGATCGCCGGACCTGTAACTTGATGGTTAACGCAAAGACACAACACACAAGGATTTAAACAGGTTCGGGCCGCCAGAATAGCGTAATACCCTACGTCCTGTATGGGGTTTTGTATATTGTATTCTTCTCGTTGGGTGGTTCTGTAGAACTCTACCGAACTAGGGACCCCTGCCCTCCTTTATATATCCCAGGGGGCAAGGTTACATGGTAAGTTTCCTAGTCGGTTACAATATGGGAGTCCTAGTAGGAATACACGAGTAGTTCTACTTGGAATAGGAGTTCTCCAAGTAGTTGTACTAGGACTCGGTCTTCTGTCTTGAAGGTACCCGGGGATGTATATCCGACAGTAAACTACTCTACAGAGCAGACTTGAGCATCTTGGGCTTAGCTCCAATTACTCGAATTGTCCAGAGATGATGCCTTGAAGATGTTAAGACAGAATCAAGACTTGAAGCAATGACGCAAGATGCTCGGGGGATTGTGGGACCAGGATCCCTAGGGCCACTCATCCACGGGATTAAACTACTCAATTGGGAAGATTTAATCTGACTACTTTAAACCAGTCGGCTATGGTGCAAGACGGCGTAGTTGATTTGAAAGACTAGTCGTGTACTGTTAGGAGACTCCCTAAAGTACCCTGTTGTAGTACTCCTTGTTGTATACGACTAGGATTACGTAACCGACTTGTAACTCTGCTCCCCGGATATATAAGGTGGAGCAGGGACCCCCTCAAAAGAACTCAACTCACGTGCAATACAATCAAGCACACAGGACGTAGGGTATTACGCTACTCGCGGCCCGAACCTGTCTAAATCTTTGTGTTGTTCGTGCACTATCGTTCCTAGAACTCGGCGAGACCCACAAATCTACTTCCTGGGGTACCCCCTAGCAGACGTGCTCGACATAAATCGTCGATAGTTAGGCGCCGCTCTCCAGGAGAAGAACGAGGCGCTGACAGCGATGAAGGCCCAGCTCCAGCAGGAACGCGCAGCGCTCAGCGAGGCGAGGTCCCTGTTCCAGCGGAGGGAGGTGGCGGTCGCAGCAGCAAACGCCCGACTTGAGTCCGGGGAAACAACAATCGGGCTGCTAACCGAGGCTCTGGTCGAGGGGGACATTGCTGTCGAGACGCTGCAGGTCTCTGCCAAGGAGAGGGGGGCCTCGATACCCGCGCTACTGCAGGAGACGAGCGCCACACAGGTGCTGCTGGTGACAGAGCAAGAATGAACCGAAGGTAAATTGCTACCATCGATATTTTTGTCAAATTTAACTTCGTTGATACTTATCTTGGTGTTTTTCATGTTTTAGAGCTGCGAAAGATCATGGCGGACACATCGACGGCGGCAGAGTCCCTCCAAGTCGCGTACTCGAAGGCCCAGGAGGACCTCGAGGACCTGGAGGGCGTTGCTATCACCACGTGCAGGGAGCTTGAGGGGGAGGAGATCCCATCGGACAGCTCGGTGGCCAGCCACCTAAGGTCCTTGGGCGACAGCGTCACCAGGCACCTGAAGGGTGCCCTTCGCCTCGGCGTCATATCAACGCACTTCATCGTGGAGCTCGAGGCACTGGTTGCGGGTTACATCGTCGCCGAAGACCTCGACGACGACGCCGCAGTAGCTGTCGTCGAGCGGGCCGATGCAGTCGCTGAGGGTACTACCGTGACACTTGCCGAGCTATTCGAGGGTGACCTCTTCCCTGACACGGACGAAGGAGAAGACGCTGCATCTGCAGGTTCTCGAGACGGGGAAGGCGCGCCCTCAAGCATTCAGAGAGTAGATAATTCGTTGCTTAGGGTTCAGTTTACATTTGGTTTGTAATGAACAATTCGATTGCACAATTTCTTTGAAGTAGCATTTGATACATTTATCACATTTTTACATGGCTTGTAAAGATTTTGGCGGGGTAGGTCGCATTCGGGAAAGGACTTGGGCGTAGGGTGGTGAGGGGGATGCCGTATCCCGGAGGCATAGGCAGTCCCACGACTCGGCCGGCCCTGGCCTTAGTCAATTCGCGCACTGCTTCTATCTTTTCAAAGCGCGCGAGGTGCAATGCGATAAAAGTTTTGAAAGAAAAAGTCTGCGAGAATGGAACAATTTAGGAGGGGGAACCCCCCAATGTAGCCCCCGAGGGGGACTTGGCTTTATCGAGGGCAAAGCCGAGTCCTCCTGTTCGTGACCTTTCTTTATTATTCGTTGCGAAAATGACATATGTACAAAGAATCTTGGAAATTCATGGGTAAAAGCAACGTAGCTGTTGAATGTTCCAAGCGTTAGCGAAGACTTTGTCCTTCTCGTTCGTGAGCTTGTACGTGCCGGGCTTGAGGACTTCAGCGATGATGTACGGCCCTTCCCACGATGGTGTGAGCTTGTGGCGCCCTCGACTGTCTTGTCGAAGCCTCCGCACCAGGTCTCCCTTGTTGAGGTCTCGATGTCGGACACTTTGCACTTGATATCATCGGAGGGACTGCTAGTACCGTGCTGAGTGCAGGAGCGCCACGTCGCGAGCTTCATCCACGCGATCCAGCGAGTCCTCGCGGGCTTGCTGGTTTTGTTCTTCTTGGTAAGCCTTGAGCCTCGGGGACCCGTACTCCAAGTCCATGAGGAGGATAGCCTCGGCACCATAGACGAGGAAGAATGGGGTGAAGCCTGTGGCTCTGCTCGGGGTAGCTCTGTGACCCACTTTCGGCCAAACCTGTTCAACTTGTTGAAGATTCTTGGCTTCAAGCCTTGTAGTATCATGCCATTGGCACGCTCTACTTGGCCATTTGCCTGTGGGTGCGCTACAGCTGCCCAATCCACGTGGATATGGTGGCTGCCACAGAATTTCAAGAACTTCTTGCCCGTGAACTGGGTGTCATTATCAGTTATTATCGAATTGGGTACCCCGAACCGATGGATGATGTTCGTGAAGAACTGCATGGCTTGCTCATATCTGATACTGCTGATGGGTCGAACCTCGATCCATTTCGAGAACTTGTCGATGACCACCAGCAGATGGGTGAAGCCCCCGGGTGCCACTCGCAGAGGACCGACGAGGTCCAGCCCCACACAGCGAAAGGCCACGTGATGGGGATGGTCTGCAAGGCATACGCTGGGAGGTGGGTCTTGCGTGCGTAGAATTTACACCCTTCATAGGTGCGCACGACTTCGTTGGCGTCAGCAACCGCCGTGATGTCGCGTGATGACCACACACGCCGGCGTGTATGTCTCGAATCAGCTCCCTGCCCTCGGGGATGGGGATGCAACGCTGCAAAATCCCCGATGGACTGCGCTTGTACAACTCCCCGTCAATCAAGACGAAAATGCCCCGTGATCCGGAGCCTCGGGTTCCCCTTTCGAGGGGTCCTCGTCCGAGGGCTCGACATTCGCAGCTCTCGAGGGTGTAGCCCCCGAGGGCGCGCCGGGGCTTTTGGCAGTCGTCTTGAAGTCGACGGAAGGCTCGGTGAGGTCGCGGGGCGAAAATATTTGGGGGGACGGTGACCCGCCCAGACGCAATCTTGGCCAGCTCGTCCGCTTCCTCGTTGTACTTTCGCGCGA
This sequence comes from Echinochloa phyllopogon, assembly GCA_033239725.1. Lineage (NCBI taxonomy): Eukaryota > Viridiplantae > Streptophyta > Magnoliopsida > Poales > Poaceae > Echinochloa > Echinochloa phyllopogon. The sequence continues at coordinate 24,422,534 of BTCW01000012.1, forward strand.
TGTGGTTCAGCTCGAGGCCATGGAACTTGTCCTTGAGCTGACGCATAGCGTTGCAGTACGCCTTCATCTTCTTGTCGTGGCAGCTTGAGTCCTTCATCACTTGGTCAATGACCAACCGAGAATCTCCCCGGACGTCGAGGCGCTTGACGCCAAGCTCGATGCTGATACGGAGCCCACTGAGAAGGGCCTCGTACTCTGCCATGTTGTTGGACGCCGGGAAGTGCAGGCGCACTACGTAGCGTATGTGCTCTCCGAGGGGTGAGACGAAAAGGAGGCCTGCGCCAGTTTTCATCACCGACTCATCGAAGTACATGGTCCAGCATTCGGCTTGGATTTGAGGTGGGGCAGCTGAGTGTCGGTCCACTCAGCGATGAAATCCGCCAAGATCTGCTATTTTATCGCCTTTTGAGGCCCTTAGGTGAGAGTCTCACCCATCAACTCCACAGACCATTGGGCTATCCTACCCGTGGCGTCCTGGTTGTGGACTATCTCTCACAGGGGGAAAGACGAGACCACGGTGACAGGATGAGCCTCGAAGTAGTGTCGCAGCTTGCGCCGCACCAGCACTACTGTGTACAGGAGCTTCTAGATGTGTGGATATCGCATCTTGGTCTCGGACAACACCTCACTATTGTAGTACACTGGCCGCTGGACTGGCAGAGTGTGGCCCTCCTCTGTTCTTTCTACGACGATGACCGCGCTGACCACCTGGGTCATTGCGGCCACGTAGAGACAGAGGGGCTCGCTGTCCTTTGGCGGTGTTAAGATTGGTGCATGAGCGAGCGATGCCTTTAGCCTGTCGAGGGCTTCTTGGGCCTCGGGGGTCCAAGTGAAGTGTTCGTGCTTCTTTAAGAGTCGATATAAAGGCAAGCCTTCCTCACCAAGTCGTGAGATGAAACGGCTTAGGGCCGCCAGGGAACCCAATACCTTCTGTACCCCCTTTATGTCTCGGATTGGTCCCATTCGTTCATGGGCCGAGACTTTCTCAGGGTTGGGCTTGATGCCTCGCTAAGAGACGATGAAACCCAAGAGCATGCCACGAGGCACCCCAAAGACGCACTTCTCCGGGATTAATTTTACCCCGTTTGCCCGGAGACAATCGAACGCAGCACGCAAATCGTTTACCAGGTCGTCCGCCTTCCTGGATTTTACAACGATATCGTCGACATAAGCCTCTACGGTTCGCCCGATGTGGTCCCCGAAAACGTGGAACATGCACCGTTGGTACGTGGCCCCAGCGTTCTGGAGTCCAAAGGGCATCGTGACGTAGCAAAATATGCCGAAGGGGGTGATAAAAGAGGTCGCGAGTTGGTCGGACTCTTTCATCTTTATTTGGTGGTAACCGGAATATGCATCAAGGAAACATAAAAGTTCACATCCCGCAGTTGAATCTATTATGTGATCAATGCGTGGCAAAGGAAAAGTAACTTTGGGACATGCTTTATTTAGACCAGTATAATCTACACACATCCTCCACTTCCCATTCTTTTTTCATAACTAATATAGGATTAGCTAGCCAGTCAGGACGGAAAACCACCTTGATGAATCCAACCACCAAGAGCTTGCGCACCTCCTCACCGATCGCCCGGCGCTTCTGCTCGTCAAAGCTTCGCAGGCGTTGCTTCACCGGCTTGGAGTGGGGCAGGATGTCAAAGGAGTGCTCGGCGACCTCCTTCGGTATGCCTGGCATGTCCGAGGGGCTCCACATGAAGATGCCGGTGTTGGCGCAGAGAAAGTCAACGAGCATTGCTTCCTATTTGCTGTCGAGGGTGGAGCTGACCCTCAACCTCTTGCCCTCGGGGCAGAGGGGTCGAGGGGTACCACCTTGGTGTGTTCGGCGGGCTCGAAGTTGCCCGCGTGCTTGTGGGTGGAGTCGACGGCTTCGTTCGCCATCTTCTCCAGATCCGCAACAAGGGCCTTGTCGTCCGCGAGCGCTTCGGCGCCCTCAACGCACTCTACGTCGCATTCGTAGGCGTGCTCGAACGATGGCCCCACCGTGATGACGCCCTTCGGCCTTGGCATCTTCATCTTGAGGTAGGTGTAGTTTGGGATCGCCATGAACTTGGCATAGCTTGGGCGCCCAAGGATGGTGTGATATCCTCCCCGGAACCCTACCACCTCGAAGGTGAGGATTTCGTTGCAGAAGTTGTCCGGCGTGCTGAAGCAGACCAGCATGTCGATCTGCCCGAGCGGGTGCACTCGCTTCCCCGGTGCAACGCCATGGAATGGCGACTTGCTGGGGCGTAGCTTGTCGTGGGCGATCCCCATGAGTTCCAGGGTGGAGGAGTACATGATGTTGAGGCTGCTGCCTCCATCCATGAGCACCTTGGAGAAGCGTGTGTTGCCGATGATGGGGTCGACGACGAGTGGGTACTGTCCCGGGTTCGGGACGTGATCAGGGTGATCTTCGCGGTTGAAGGAGATGGTCTCCTCCGACCTGTCGAGGTAGGTTGGCGCGGACCTGTGAACGGAGAAGACTTCTCGACGTTCACGCTTGCGTTGTCGGGGCGTCATGTTGGCCCCCCGAAGATGAAGAACACGTTCTCCACATCGGGGAAGCCATCCTTGCCCCCTTCGCCCGCATCTTTCTTCTGCGTTGTCGTCCTTCGAGGCAACGCGCTTGTAGTACTTTTTGAGCATCTCGCACTGCTCGAGGGTATGAGTGACCACGCCCTGGTGGTAAGGGCATGTCACACCCGGATTTTCATAAAAATCCGAATGCGGCCATATGTGCCCAGGAAGTCATAGTACACATATAGCGAACAAATATGATAAACAGAGAACATATGCTGGAATAAATTCTTCATTAAATAAAATGTTTACATCAGAGTGCTTCTTAAATGATCTAAACAATAACAGCGGAAGACTAATAAAACTCTCAACTAATGGAGCCGCAATTCACAGGGACTCTGACTGGGAGATCACAACTCAGTAGTACGGTAAATCTTCTGGAAACTCAGCAGCAGACTCATGCCCAGCCCAATCTGTTTGCCCATCCGGGATTTTGTTGAATAAAATGAAAAGTGTAAGTAAACACTTACTTAGCAAGTATAGCACGGGTATGAAGGCTCAAAATAGGCTAGACACGGCTTAACTGCATTAGCATTTTTAGTTGGTTCATTTTAACATTAACCAAATTACTACAAGTGAATGAAACCCGGTTGTAACCCAATTAATAAAGTATAAGTGACATTAAACATAAATAAACATCATCTTCTAATCAAAAAGGATTCAGGCCGCTCGTGACCCTGAGCAAGGCTATCATGATAGATTTTACACTCTGCAGAGGTTTCTCCCTTTACCCACCAGTCGCGTAAAAGTTCAAAAGAACTTTGCACCCAACCACGCACATCAACACTTCCGAGGTGTGATTGCATAGGGACGCTACGAGGTTTTTCACAAGACACCCTAACAAGACAGTGGCCGCTAAGGTACAATAAGGTGGTGAGACTCTAGGCACCGAGATCGACGTACGCCTACGGAGTCACACCATAGGGGGGTCGATGGCGTCCAGAGCGCGGGCATCACACCCAACAATGCACAACCTGCGGAGTTCCCCGTCGCAGGGACTCCCAACACGAGACTGGGTCTAACAAGACCTAGCCGACGGGGCTACCGTCCTCGGTGGAATCAAGAAACACATTGCGCCTTACTTCCCCTAACGTCGTCGGCCCCACCGGTAACCACTGGCAAGCTAGAGACGTACAAGTTACTTGACCAAGACCAGAGCCATAATAGTTCTAGCGGTGGCGACAGGCTCCTGGGTTGCCGCTTTAAGAACCGAACCTTACGGAGAGACACTGGAGCAAAGCACACAGCACATGCCCCAGCTCCCTAAACCATGTTGCTAAAAAGCAAGTTTTATCATTAGTGTTGAAGTGAACCATTAAGTCAAAGTTAAAAGTTAAATAAAGGTGACAGTAGCTGCGCATAGCAGAATCTACCCATATGCATAATCCCAAGGTAATCAAAGAATAGGGGTAAACAAACTAGGTACAACCTTAATAGGACATCAAATTTAGACACATGCATATGAAAGTAAATGTATGTAAACAGGTGTGTATAGGTAGCAAGGATTGTCCGTGCTATAACTTGCCTTCCTCGAAGGGCGGCTGCTGCTGCTGTGGGTCCTGCTTCGGAAAGTCCTCCACGTACTCGAACTCCAAAGCGTACGGCTCACCGACCGGACACAAATCACCATACAAGCGAGCACGCAAACCAATACATGCAAACAAATAATAATCTATTAGAACAGTACACCAAACGGTAGAAACAGTACAAATAAAGCTTTTAGAAATATTCTACGCTTCACTACGAACACATGAGCACGAAAATCACACTAATCGGAGCTAAAACGAAAAAGATATGGGTTTTCTAAGTTCTAGGGACCTGGTGGCGATTTTAAAAAGATTCCAGGGGCTTATTTGAAGAAAACCAAGGACCTATACGTAAATATGCATTAAAACAGGAGGGCCTACGCGCAAAAGACGCAACTCAGGATCGCGGGTTGTGTATTTAAAAAGGTCAGGGGGTTTTCTATTAAATTCAGGACTTAAACGTAAATACTTTTGTACTCGGGTGGACGACGGGTTGTTTTGCTGAAAGTGCAGGGGCTCTTTTGAAAGAAGGCCACAGTTGACCAGTACAAGGGGGCTTTGACTCGGGCAGGGGAGGGACGTGGGCCATTGGATTAAGATCCGATGGCCTGGGAGTGGATCCGGCGGGAGGAGAAGTCGGCGGCAGGGTTCTGCGGCGGCGCCGCCCATGCGCGCGGCGGCGCATCGCCGGCGCTAGCTCGAACTCTAGCTAGAGCGCTCGGTTTTTGAAGAGGCTTGGTCCTACGGAACCAGGGAGTGATGGCGAGTCCACCCAGGGGGACCACGACGCCAATGGGGCAGCAGACACGGCGGTCGACGAGGAGCGGCGGAGGTGCTCGTCGGCGAGCGGGGGAAACCGAGCTACGGAGCGCGAAATCGAGCAAGAAGTGACGCGGGTGTGTCGTTACCTCGGCACGAAACCTCCTGTGCAGTCAGACGGGGTGGAGCGGTGCCGAAGGAGGGGAATCGGCGGCGGCTTCGAGCGCACGACGGTGGTGCTAGGCGGGAGGCACTGCAGAGGCTCGGGAGATGGGAGCAAGGCGCGGTGAGGTCTTAGGGGTGTGCGGGGGCGGTTTATATAGGCCTGGGGTGGCCACATTTGGCAGGGGAGCGCGGTGATCAGGCGGCGGCCGCCGATCAGCACTTTCCAAGCGCGGCGGAGTTCTTTCCGCAGGGGGAGGGTAGTGCAGATGGCAAGGCGAGGCGGGGAAGGTTCCCCAGGGACCCACGGGGCGTAGGCGGGGTCATGGCGGCCGGTTGAGGTGGCGCCAATCGCGGCGGGGAAGGGGGAGATGCCGGCAAGAGGTAGGGCCCGCCTGTCGGTGGGGGAAGGAGGGAAAGGGGGGAGAAGCGCACTGCGGGCTCGTTGGGCCTCGGAGGAGAACTTGGGCCGAGCGGGGGAAAAACAGAGGGAGGAGGGAGCTGGGCCTCGTGGTGGGAAAGGAAGGCCCAGGGGGAGAGAGGAGGTGGTTGGGACGAGAGAAAAAGAGGAGGGTGTTGGGCCGCGCTCAGGAGAAATAGAGTGAGCAGATGTGGACCGAGGAGAGAGTTTAGGGAGCAAAAACAGACTCGGCTAAATTAACTTTTCTACAGCTCAAAACAAGGTGATTCAAATTTGAACTCATTTGAATCACAGGCAATACAAAAATAAATGCAGCAGCATGAATGCAACAAAAATATTTCTACAACTTATATTTGATTTTAATTTTCATAAATAATTTATTTCACCTATATTAATCATTAACAATTAATATAAAAGCCAATTAATTACTAAAAATTTTAAATGGGTCATTTTTGGGTGTTATAGGGCACAGCTTCTTGAACATGTCGTCGAACACGCCTCCCCCTCGAGGAGGGCCTCGAGGGCCCTTGCGAGCTGCATTGACCGCGAGGGTCTCGTCGGGGTCCTTGTCGCGTCCTTGACCGCGCGGTGCTTTCTTGCCCTTCTTGTGCTTTTTCGTAGAGCTCTTGGGTTTGCTGCCCTCTGCGGGCGCTTTCTCCGCACGCTTCCCCTTCTTGCTATCGAAGATGGCCCCAACTGCCTCCTCCCCAGAGGCGAAGCTGGTGGCGACGTCGAACAACTCGTTCACGCTGGTGGGAGGGATTCTCCCCAGCTCGCACACTAGATACCGACAAGTCGTGCCCTCGAGGAAGGTATGAATGACCTCGGAGTCGTCGACGCTCGAGAGCTCGGTGCAGTGCTTGGAGAAGCGGCGAACGAAGTCTCGCAGGGACTCGTCAGACGTCTGGCGACACCCTCAAAAATCCCACGAGTTTCCAGGGCGCCTGTACGTGCCCTGGAATTTACCCACGAAGGTCTTCACTAGGTCATTCCAGTCGTGGATCTGGTTCGCTGGCAAATGCTCAATCCATGTCCGCGCGGAGTCCGCAAGGTGAATCGGCAGGTTGCGGATGATCATGGCGTCATCGGTCACGCCGCCCAGCAGGCAGGCCAGGCGATAGTCGTTGAGCCAAACTCTGGGGTCTGTCTGCCCCGACTACTTGGTGATGGTTACGGGCTGTTGGAAGCGTGGGGGAATAGGAGCTGCATGGATCTCCCGGCTGAACACGCCATCGTCGGCATCGCGTCGGGCTCCTATCCTCCCAGCTGTCGTAGCGGCCTCCATGTCGAGGGTGGTAGCCTTGAGTTGTTGTTGCATCATGTTTCTTCTTGTTCAGGACATTACGGGCGTCGCCATCGTCGGCATCGCGTGTGTCCAGAATTCGTTCCTTTACGGACTTCTTTTGGACACGGTCTTGAACCGAGGGCGCCTTGCCCTTGCTCGTCGGTTGAGCTGGCGCCGCTTTGCCCCGGGTAGGTTTCGGACCGACTCCTTCGGGTTGTGCATCCTCCCACCAGCCTTTGTGCTGGTCGTATGGTGCATGCGGGACGCGGAGCTCTCGGCCTACTGCACGGCAGCCTGCTCGATGAGGAGCTGCGCATCGCGGCGTAGGTTGCGGCCCTCAGGGGTCGAAGGTTCAGGCATGGCCCGAAACAGAGTCGCAGCAGTGATGAGCTTCTGGCTTGCCCTTGCCATCGGCAGTGGATTATCCACGTCATCACCGGCCTTGATACGTGCGCGAGCGACACGTCCCGCCTCTCTGGCGCGCGCACCACGCTCAAGGGGCCTCGCCTCGGGCGTGGCTCGTGCACCATGCTCAAGAGGTGCCGCCTCGAGAGTGGCTCGCAGACGCCGCACCTGTTGGCGTTCTTCCTCGAGCTTAGCCTCCAGCTCTCGGACCTGGGCCAACTGTGCCTGCGCGAGCGCGACATTGCCGGCGGTGTCGGCGCCTACGAGTTTGCCGCGCAGTTGATGCGACCCGCTGCGCCGCCTGCCCCATCGCCCTCGTCTTCGGGCCCCGTCAGCGCGACGACGAAGCACTCCTGCGTGGGGTCGTAATCCCCCTCGCTAGTCGTTGGAGCAGGTGAGTGTTGGCACTCCTTACGGCCTACAGATAAATCCGTAAGCGGACGGATACCGATGTAGCTTTCACCCGGGAGTATTCCAAGGTATCGATTTCTACGGAGAACGAGAAGTGTACTAATCCTAAACTAAGTTGTCCTAGGTAGATGGTGTGGATGAAATGGAATGGATGAGATGGATGACGACAACAAGGAGAGAAGAGAAGAGGTAAGAGGGTAGAGAGGGTACGGGTCTGATAAAGGTATTCTACCGATTGATTGAGCAGATCAAAGGATACAGATAGATACTTGCTTCGGGACTACAGAGCCTCCGACACACAGAAAGGGGTGAGAAGGGGTGCCGGTTACCCTGAACCTTGGGTCCTAAGACACCGGAACTAACGTGATGGGCTACGAAGACCGAAAGGGTTGTCACCACCTTACGGCTACCACCTCCGTTGCGACGGGCAGAAACTAAGTTAGCCTCAAGTATAGGAACCACGCCTACACTAGTTGACTAATACTTATCTACTGCAGACAGATAAGCACTCAAGCTAAGAAGCTAGTATACAATTATACTACACAACTAAGCATTGAACGAAGAACCAGCAAGCATATAAAAGTAAGAACTGAATACTCAATTAATCAGAGAGAGATACAAGAGTTACCAGACAAGACCCGGATGTTACTCGAAGTGAAGTCGCATCCGTAGAGGTACAGCGGGAAGAGGGGCCGACACTTCGGCTCCTCTCCGGGACGCTCACCTCTCCTCTCTCCCTATCTCTACTGATACAAGTCGAGAACTAACAGTGCTTCGCCTGCACTCTACTCTTGTGTTGTGTGTCTTGCAGGTGACCAGGGGTCTCAATTTATAGTGGCCCGGGTCGGTAGAGGAGTGGAGCAGCGGCCAAGGCAGCTCAAGGCGGCTCCGGGCCGTTCGGCCGAAGTGGCTGGTTCGGCCGAACCGATGTGTTCGGCCGAACGGGCACGTGGCACCGCCTTGGTGCCGAGGCGGTTGCTGAGGCGGTGGACTTCTGGGGGTGGTTCGGCCGAAGTGGGCCGTTCGGCCGAACGGGCCCTGTGGCCTGGCAGCGCTCCCCCGTGCAACCTCTGCCCTGTGGGCCCTCCTGGCTAGTTCCTGGTACTTGGCTTCGAGTTGGACCGGCCCCGGATGAGGTGGCGGTCGTCTACGTGTCATCCCGGTCGCTGCTTGAGTGTCGGTGACGTGGATGGCTTCCCGATTTCGTATACGGCTAAGGGGGGTAACCGGCCGAATTGTGTCGTTCGGCCGAAACGGTCATTTCCGACCCTTATAGTACGTGTTTCTCCATTTTGTACCTGCACAGAGGACAATCACCAAAACTTGTGGAAATAGTCAGTGATAAGCCCTATAGCTATGGTGTGTGTCTCCATTGTGTCTGTTTTATACTTGGTTGGAGGTCGGAAATCGGTCTGTAACGACCGCCAACAAGCTCCCCCAAGCTTAGCTCTTTGCTCGTCCTCGAGCAAAGATAAAAACTTAGGCTCGGTGGATCAGGAGTTGCTACAATGTCATTTCTCTTGCAGGTAACTTTATAAACAACTAGTACTCAAATTTTTACTTGAATTACTAGCAAGGTATAATTCACCATTTTACCTATGGGGCTTATAGCAATTTCCTTATCTTGGGTGGTTGAAAGGATGAACAGGTTAACTTAGGTTTATTCCACTCTACTCTTTTCAGGATCCTATCTCGGCGTTTTTCACCCTTTTGTGAAAAGATAAATTGTTCCTCATTGGCTCACTCAATCGCTCAAGTGTATTTGAATTCTTACCAAAGGCTTTGCCTTCTTTTCATCCTAACATCTAATTTGGCTTTTTGTGTGGCTCAGGGACAAAGGATGAAGGCATACAAGCATCTTATATTTTGCTAAGTCAAAGACCGGATCTTAGGAAAATCAAATCATACTCTAGATCGAGAAGTGCAAGTGTGTGGAATATGTGGAGTGGAATATGTGGACTTTCATGGAATGATTCTTCCTCTCCTTGATTTATTTTTCGAGAGCATGGGCTATCTTTTATTCATATTTTTGCCATGCCACTTGGCATGCTTTTCTTTTTCTCATATTTTTGCCATGCCACTTGGCATGCTTTTCTTTTTCTTTTGCATAGCCCATGCCTCTACTTCAAAGATATTCAGAGAGGGAATCAAAGAGCATGAAATTTTTTATAGAATGGATGATGGCATGGTTTTTCTAACTCCCAATGTAGGAATTGAAAGTGAGAGGTGGAGTGTATGTGAATCTCGATCTTAGAAGCATGAAAGATTCCTCACTAAGGTCACAACAATTTGACAAAACTCACTAAGATGACAAGCAGCATATGGTAGAAAGTTTAGAACTAATCCTATCATATGGCTCTGGTAGGTATTATGACCAATGAGGAACTTTGTTTTGAAAACATCAACATCCGAGATTTTCACCATACTAAGAGCAGAAATAGAATTCAACCAAAGTATCACTAAATCAATCCCCACAACAACCTAGACTTGGAATAATACATATGCTCCCACAAGGTTATCAGGTTCATTTCTACTCATGCTAAATAACTCAAGCATAGTCAAGCAACTAGTTGCAACAAAGTACTAGCAAAATTAATGACAAAGAAACCATTCATCATTTCCAAAGTGAGAGGCATATGATTCATTCCATGCATGGTTGAGAGTTAATTTTATTCAAGGGAAGTATTTTCAATTGAATGACCAAAGTGCTGAGTAATTCGGAACATACCTGATGGGGGTGCTCCCCCAAGCTTGGACTCTTCACTGGTAGGGATTCAACCTTGAAAGGTACTGAGTCAGCTGGTCGGCCTACTCGTTCTCGTCCTGTTCCTCCAGTGTGTCATGCCTGTACTCATGTATCTTTTCGTTAAACAGGGCAATCTCCGGTTGGTTCAAATGCACCAACCGGAGTGACAATTTTATTCTTTTTGCATTCAACTCTAATTTTATTTATTCTTCGAACTAAAATTTGGAACAAATGATTGGAAGGGAAAATTTAGAGCACCCTAATCATGAATCTAAGCAAAATAAATGAATCACACAATTAACTAACACACCAAACTAAACTGAACTAAACGGTGCTCTATCTAAAGACGGACGGGGTTCAGAGTTCTATGAACTCGACGACATCTAATTCGTTGAGTGGCGGAGGTTCTGGTTCTAGGAAAACCTTCAACCGCTGTCTGTTGACCTTAAAGGTGTTTCCGTCCTCGCTTTGCAAAGTGACGGCCCCATGAGATGCAACATTGATTACTGTGAATGGGCCGTCCCACTTGCTCCTCAATTTCCCGTGACCGAAAAGTTTGACACGGGAGTTGAAAACGAGGACCTTATCTCCCGGCTTGAACGTCTTGACCTTGATTCTCTTATCATGCCATCTCTTGGTCCGTTCCTTATATAGCCGGGAGCTGTGGTAAGCTCGTTCCCTCATTTCATCTAATTTGGCCAATTGGATCTTCCGCTTGAGGCCGGCAGCTGGAAGGTTCATACCCCACTTCCTAATGGCCTAGTGAGCTTTGAACTCCATCTCTACTGGTAAGTGGCAGGTCTTGCCATATACTAGCTGATATGGGGGTCATGCCTATGGGCGTCTTATAGGCCGTACGATATGCCCAGAGTGCATCCGGGAGTTTATCCTTCCATTGCCTACCCATCTCATTTACGGTCTTCTGCAGAATATTTTTGATTTGTTTGTTTGATGTTTCTGCTTGACCGCTAGTCTGAGGGTGATAGGGTGTAGCAACATTATGCTGCACCCCCAGACTTGAAAGATACTTACGGAAGGCTGAATCGATGAAATGGGATCCGCCATCACTAATGACTATCCTAGGAACGCCGAAACGCGGAAAGATGTACTCATGAAACATTCGTCTCGCGTTCCTAGAATCGGCGGCTACACAAGGTAGAGCTTCCACCCACTTAGAGACATAGTCTACTGCCACTAGGATGAACTGGCAACCCTCGGAAATTGGGAAGGGACCCATGAAGTCCACTCCCCAAACATCAAAAATTTCTACTTGGAGATTGCTAGTGAGTGGCATCGCGTCTCTAGTGTTAATGTTTCCGTGTTTCTGACAGTGGGGGCATCGGATGACGAATGCTCTTGCATCTTCGTACATGCTGGGCTAATAAAATCCGCTCTGCCAGACTTTAGCATTGGTCCGGAATGCACCGTAGTGTCCTCCATACGGAGCTGCGTGGCACCTCTCTAGGATTTTATATGCCTCATGTGCAGGGATGCACCTTCTGAGGAGTCCGTCACTACATATCCGGAAGAGGTACGGGTCGTCCCAGAGATGGAGTCGGCTCTCATAAGCTAATCTCTTCTTATTTTCTCCAGGAGGGACATACCCCGTGACCATGAAGTTTACTATGTTAGCGTACCACGGATCGCCAGTGGTGACCTTAAGGAGCGTGTCATCCCGCAAGTAATCGTCGATCGGAAGATCAGATGGTACTTCCATTCGGGACAGGTGGTCAGCCACTGAGTTCTCTACTCCCTTCTTATCTCTTATCTCGATGTCGAACTCCTGGAGTAGCAGAACCCAGCGGATGAGTCCCGACTTTGCATCCTTCTTGGTCAGAAGGTACTTCAGAGCAGCGTGATCTGAATAGACTATGACCTTGGCCCCGACTAGGTAGGACCGGAATTTGTCTATAGCAAATACGACAGCTAAGAGTTCCTTTTCCATGGTCGCGTAGTTGAGCTGAGGACCGGCGAGCGTTTTGCTAGCGTATGAGATAGCATAGTGCTTCCTGTCCTTAGTTTGGCCCAGCATAGCTCCTACGGCATAGTCGCTCGCATCACACATGATTTCAAATGGGATGCTCCAGTCGGGAGGCTGGATAATGGGAGCGGAAATGAGTGCCTTCTTGAGGGTGTGAAAAGCGGCGTAACACTCCTCATTGAAAATGAAGGGGGCATCTTTGGCTAAAAGATTGGTCAAGGGCCAAGAGATCTGGGAAAAGTTTTTGATGAAGCGCCTATAAAATCCGGCATGACCAAGGAAGCTTCGGATTCCCTTAACGTTTGTGGGAGGTGGAAGTTGCTCAGTCACTTCTATTTTTTCCCTGTCTACCTCGATTCCACATTCCGACACCCGATGTCCTAAGACAATACCCTCTCGCACCATAAAATGGCACTTTTCCCAGTTCAAAATGAGGTGCTTCTCTCTACACCTCTGGAGGACCTTGTCCAGATTTTTCAGACACTCGGTGAAGGTCCTTCCATAAACTGAGAAATCGTCCATGAACACTTCCATAATCTCCTCAATCATGTCAGAGAAGATGGACATCATGCAACGTTGGAAAGAGGCAGGTGCGTTACACAACCCAAAGGACATACGCCGATAGGCATACGTCCCATAAGGGCATGTGAACGTGGTTTTACTCTGGTCTTCAGGATGGATTGGGATTTGGTGATATCCAGAGTAACCATCAAGGAAACAGAAGGAGTGTTTGGCTAGCCGTTCAAGCATCTCGTCTATGAACCGAAGAGGGAAATGGTCTTTCTTGGTGGCTTTGTTGAGTTTACGATAATCTATGCACATACGCCACCCGGTAACAGTGCGCTGAGGAATGAGCTCATTCTTGTCATTGCGCACTACCGTCATTCCTCCCTTCTTTGGAACGACTTGGACGGGACTAATCCACTCGCTATTGGGAACTGGGTAGATGATCCCAACATGAAGGAGCTTGAGAACTTCCTTTTTCACGACCTCTCTCATGGCATTGTTCAGCCGTATTTGAGGTTCCCGAGACGGCATTGCTTCAGAATCGATCGGGATGCGATGAGTACAGAGATTTGGGCTAATCCCTTTCAGGTCTTGGAGAGAATATCCTAAGACCGATCGATTCTTCTCCAGGACAGTGATGAGTTGTTGGGTTTCTAGTTCGGAGAGCTTATCACTGATGATCACTGGAGTTTGCTTATCTCCAAAGAGGAAAGCATACCTAAGTCCAGGTGGAAGTGGTTTGAGCTCGATTGGGGATGGTTTTGGAGTTTCATTTGTGTCAAGCTCAATCGGAGGATGTGTTTCCTCTTCTTCCGAGAAAACCGGGAGATCTTCTTCTGGAATAGGCTGCTTTAGGTCTAATAGGTGAGCTGACCTAACTTCCTCTAATGGGTCAGGATCGGGGTCTGCCTCTAATGGGGTGTTCAAGGATTGAGAATAAGAGACAGGGATGAGTTCTTTGCCGATCCTGAGCTCTACTAGCTGATTTGTTGGTGCCTTTCCCAATATCTTCTGGATTGGTCTACCTATGAAGATGGGATGTGTGGTGTCGCTGGGTAGGTCAAAGATATGGAAATCCATGAAGAGTTCAGGGTCGTTAATCTTAACGGGTGTGACCCGCAAGATCCCCAAACAATCCAGGATTCTTCCTGAAGTGAATTTTAGTCGTTTTTGAGAAAATGACCAAGGTACACCAGGGAGTTGGTCGTGCACCAACGAGCTAGAGATTATGTTGATCCCGAGGCTCGAGTCATACCCAATTTCTTTGTCTTTGCCCAGGACCTCACATTATATCCTTTGAATCTTTCTAGGCATCTTGACGACCTCGGTTGAGGCTTCGGCCTCTTCTAGCCACTCCCGACTCATGATAGCAGAGAGACGTCCAAGGTATTCACTCTGGTATTCGAGTTCTTCCTTGTCGGGGGCTTGATCTATGGGCTCTACACGGTGTTCTCGAGGGAAACTCGTTACACTCCCGATGTCATCGAATAGATCATCGTCAAAATCATAGGGAGTGGTGTAGAGTGAATCATAGTAGTCTGGGCTAGGATATGGTTGTGGTTCAAAATGAGCTTCAGGTTCTGATGGACTGGATGAGCTAATGGATTTGGATTGGACTAGTATTGGCTTTTTAGGTTCAGGTTCAGGCTGCTTCTCTTCTTCATCGTGGAGTTCATCATAGATTCCAGTGTAGGGGGTGTTGTCTAGGATACGGTCCAGGACTACCCTCGCTTCACTAGGGACCAAATGAAAGAACGACCCTTCAGAAGCAGAGTCCAAGAAAGTGGTGGCTACGGGACAGAGGCCAAGGCTGAAGTGTTGTAAATCAACAGGTTCTGGTAGGCTTAGGTCCGGTCCTGAGGCCAGTATTTGCTTGAAACGAGCCCAGGCAGCTCCTAACGATTCACCCTTTAATTGCTTAAAGTTAATGATTTCCGCTCGGAGACTGGCTACCTTGGAGACTGGGAAGAAGTTTAGGCAGAATTTTTCCTTGAGAACTTCCCAGCTCCCGTCCATAGTACTGACAGCCAGAGAGTACCATTTATTTGCTCCTCCCGCTAGTGAAAACGGGAATAGCTTCCATTTGAGTGTCTCTTGTGTCATGCCCGCAATGGTCAGGCATGAGCATAGTTGCTCAAACTCGCGCAAATACGCGTATGGACTCTCGGCCTTCGTTCCTGAGAACGATTGCTCACGAACCATGGCTATGAAGTCGGGACGTAGCTCATAGCCGGGTGTGGATATGGGATGTGATGATGGTGGTGGTTCCAAACAATCGCCCGTTGGAGCCGAGTGTTGGTGTAAGGTAAGAGTGGGATCCATATGGATGGTGGATGGTGGTGGGATACACGGACAACTTGGGTTCGGAATCAGAACAGCTACCGTTCCCCGGCAACGGCGCCAGAAAGCTTGTTGGCACTCCTTACGGCCTACAGATAAATCCGCAAGCGGACGGATACCGATGTAGCTTTCACCCGGGAGTATTCCAAGGTATCGATTTCCACGGAGAACAAGAAGTGTACTAATCCTAAAATAAGTTGTCCTAGGTAGATGGTGTGGATGAAATGGAATGGATGAGATGGATGACGACAACAAGGAGAGAAGAGAAGAGGTAAGAGGGTAGAGAGGGTACGGGTCTGATAAAGGTATTCTACCGATTGATTGAGCAGATCAGAGGATACAGATAGATACTTGCATCGGGACTACAGAGCCTCCGACACACAGAAAGGGGTGAGAAGGGGTGCCGGTTATCCTGAACCTTGGGTCCTAAGACACCGGAACTAACGTGATGGGCTACGAAGACCGAAAGGGCTGTCACCACCTTACGGCTAACACCTCCGTTGCGACGGGCAGAAACTAAGTTAGCCTCAAGTATAGGCACCACGCCTACACTAGTTGACTAATACTTATCTACTGCAGACAGATAAGCACTCAAGCTAAGCAGCTAGTATACAATTATACTACACAACTAAGCATTGAACGAAGAACCAGCAAGCATATAAAAGTAAGAACTGAATGCCCAATTAATCAGAGAGAGATACAAGAGTTACCAGACAAGACCCGGATGTTACTCGAAGTGAAGTCGCATCCGTAGAGGTACAGCGGGAAGAGGGGCCGACACTTCGGCTCCTCTCCGGGACGCTCACCTCTCCTCTCTCCCTATCTCTACTGATACAAGTCGAGAACTAACAGTGCTTCGCCTGCACTCTACTCTTGTGTTGTGTGTCTTGCAGGTGACCAGGGGTCTCAATTTATAGTGGCCCGGGTCGGTGGAGGAGTGGAGCAGCGGCCAAGGCAGCTCAAGGCGGCTCCGGGCCGTTCGACCGAAATGGCTGGTTCGGCCGAACCGATGTGTTCGGCCGAACGGGCACGTGGCACCGCCTTGGTGCCGAGGCGGTTGCTGAGGCGGTGGACTTCTGGGGGCGGTTCGGCCGAAGTGGGCCGTTCGGCCGAACGGGCCCTATGGCCTGGCAGCGCTCCCCCGTGCAACCTCTGCCCTGTGGGCCCTCCTGGCTAGTTCCTGGTACTTGGCTTCGAGTTGGACCGGCCCCGGATGAGGTGGCGGTCGTCTACGTGTCATCCTGGTCGCTGCTTGAGTGTCGGTGACGTGGATGGCTTCCCGATTTCGTATACGGCTAAGGGGTGTAACCGGCCGAATCGTGTCGTTCGGCCGAAACGGTCATTTCCGACCCTTATAGCACGTGTTTCTCCATTTTGTACCTGCACAGAGGACAATCACCAAAACTTGTGGAAATAGTCAGTGATAAGCCCTATAGCTATGGTGTGTGTCTCCATTGTGTCTGTTTTATACTTGGTTGGAGGTCGGAAATCGGTCTGTAACGACCGCCAACAGTGAGGCAGTAGTCCGCCGCAGCCTGAAACGACACAACAGCCTCACGGTTGCGGAGCCCGGAGTAGTCCCACTCCGGGGCCTCCTGACCGCGCGCGTTTACCTCGGTGTCGGAGTCGGGTTACTGATCGTCGGGTGAGGTAGCGATGAGGTTGCGGATCGAGATCAAGTGATGTCCCAGCAGATCGTCATACGCATCCATTTCCGTGCTGACCGACGAAGAGTAGGTCATGGTGGTGGTGTGATGTCGCAAAGGCTTGGCCGTGCTCTCCCCGGGGGGACACGTCGTGGGAGTTGCTGGTGAAGGCTCCGCCTCCCCCGTCGCAGCTGTAGGCTGTGACTCATTTGCTCTGACCCGCTCGGGTGAGCATGCATGAGCCGCTCTGCACTGCTCCGCGCGCGCTCGTCGCGTGCGCTGGCCTAAATGCCTCCTGCGTCGGGGTGATGACGGGGGTGGCGCCGAAGCCTCCACGCTCGCGTTCCTCGAAAGGAGCCGCATGAGGTAGCCAATGATAGTCGCCTCAAACTCCAAGCTCCCGAGCGATCTGGTATCCGGCCAAAAACGGGTCCGAGACTCCCATAGGGTATCAGTTGTTGCACCTCGTGCGGATCACCATCGAGAGAGACTGTGGACGAAGAGAATGATCACAGCGCTGCCCCTACCTCGCGCGCCACTGTCTGTGTTTGGATCGGTCGCCCGACACTAACTAGAACGAATGCGTTGCGTCCACTCTCTCGATGGTTGGTGCAAAGGCTAACACAATGGCACGAGATTTATCCTGGTTCCGGCCACGGAGCCGTACGTCCAGCAAGGGGCGTACACGCATTGTATTACTTCGCACCGGGGTGCCTGTAGTAGGGGTTTACAAGCAAGGTGAGAGAGGAGGAGAAGCCCCCAAGTCTTAAGTGTCTAGGATGATCGAGATGGATGCGTTGCGTCGGGTCGTCTGGGTTGTCATGAGTCCAAATGGTTGGATGTTTTTTTACTCGTCGCCCGCCCCTGGCCGGGAGTCTACCTCCTCCTTTTATAGTTCAAGGAGGGGCAGTGACATGCATGTTTGCACAGTTGAATCTACTGTTATCAGACACTGGAGAGCATGGCGTTGGGCGTGCTGTCGTCCTTGCGGATCCTTCTGCCCAGCGCAAATCGGTGAGCGTCTGTCAGCTTCAGTAGGTGGCATGGTGGTTTCTGTAGAAAGTACGTGTCCTTGTGCTCGTCTCGGAGCATCTTCAAGGGGCTGTGCTGACCGGCGTCCATGCCCAGTCATCGCCTGTACACCCGTTCGAGGGTTCTCCCACGCCTCGTCGAGGGCTTCGTCAGGGGATCAGTACGGGAGTTGGCAGTACAAGAGCGCCGGAGTTGGCAGCACAGGGCTGCACAGGGCCTCGCAGGCCGGCACAGTGACAGGAGTTGGCCATACAGTGACTGGAGTTGGCCGCACAGGGCCTCGCAGTCATGCACAGCGTCGAGGATGGCCGCACAGTGACCAAAGTTGGCGGACGTGATTCAGTCATATCACCTGTGCGGGATGGCTCGCGATCGGTCTTTTGACTTTGGCGTCTCGTGGCAGCGCCGGGCATTGAATGTGTCTGTCAGTGGAGCAGATGGGGGCGCGCGCGCGGTGGGTCGAGGGGTAGCCTCGAGCGAGGCAGAGTTTCTGGAGTAGAGGGCCGCGCGGGCTTCGACCGCGGAGGCCTCGATCGAGGCGGAGTTTGCTGTTCGCTCGAGGGGGGTCGGCACCCTCGATCGAGGCGGAGATGGAGCGCGCACGGGGACCCTTTCGAGGGGTCTCGAATTGGCCATTGGCCTATGTTGGGGCGTGGGCTTTGTGAGCTTAGACCTTCGTCGATTTGTGGAGATTTGATTGTGATTGATTTGCGTTCTTCAAGGGTGATTATCCCTTTGGTTAGGGAACCCCTTATGACCATCCCCAACAATATCCTTTACATATGCTTTCTTAGAATTAAAATAAATGCAGTACATAGTTGTTCCTTTGTATACAATTCAAATGCTCGCTAGCTTTATCTTTTGAACCGTAGCTCCGTTTTAAGCTCTTCTCGTGCTCTTGCGTTCCTTGTAGCTAGTGTTAGCTTATAGTATGCTTTTCAAAACTATTTTGTTATTGCTTGGTGTATTGTTCTTAGTTGTACATGTGTGTTATTTTGAGTTGATTTGTTTACGCTGAGGAACGCTTCTGAGCAGGGAGACTTTGGAAAAGAGGAAAGTGTCTTGATCATCTTGACTCTTGCGCCTTTATTATTTTCTACATGTTATCACCATTATTTATTGCTTTTTGCATTAGATGTCAATTTGCTGGGAATCCTGTATAGGTTGTTTATTGTTTACTAGATTTTTCATGACATTCATTGAAGCTTTTAGATGTACCTTTTTTATGGGTAGTATATGCTTAGCTTGCTCCACACGGGGATGGGTTATAATTAATCTTGATTAATGAATTATGCAACAATGGGTTTGGTAATCTTTTTAGCAACCCGAAACCTTAGGTGGCTCAGGCAAGTTGGGTTTGATGCGAGGTTGTGAAGAGGTTGTTGTTTCCTGAGCCAAGGTTTTAAATAAGGATTGATCTATGGAGTGATCACCCGGGACTTACGGTACAACCATGAGACTATATGGGCAATGGTCTTGGCCGAGCAAATTGGGTAATCCAGGGGGTATGTGTTGGGCGGGTAGGAGCCGACTAGGGCAGCGTCCCAGAAGTCGTGGCACGGCACGGTGATGGCTCTGAGCCCTGAGTGGGTCAATGCTCCTTGGAGAACCAATGGAAGGCCTTGTAGTGCACCGTGTAGCACTCACATCTCGGAAATGTGAGGGGGGTTTAGCGGCCCTCAGCGAATGGTGACATGACTCATGGTGAAAGTGTACAACCTCTGCAGAGTGTAAAACTATTATAACAGCCATGCTCACGGTCAAGAGCGACCTGGACCCTCACATAGTTAGTTGGTTGGGAGGATCATAGTGGTCGTTAACTATGGTTTGGTTTGTTATATGTTTGTTTAACCTTAAGTTGGGTGTGGTTTGGGAAGCCTTAATATTATTAATATTAGGTGCTTAATTAAAACTTGACCAACTAAAATATGAAGCTTTGCAGTCCACCTAAATAGCCTTCCTTGTTCATAAGCCCTACATGTCATATATTTCCCCATTTGCGGAGTACACGCCTCTAGGTGTACTCACCCTTCTCCTTTGAACCCCCTGTTGTGTCTCCCCCCTGCTAGTGCTCAGATAAGGTCACAAAGGAGCTACTGTTGAGAAGACTTGGAGAAGGAGACTTTCATGAAGACTTGGAGTCCTAGGCTGGCGTGCCCCCGGTCGACGTTTCTGTGGATTATGGAGCCCTCTGTTACGATTAGATTTACGAATGTGTAATTTTCTTTAAGACCCTCTAGTCATTTTGTAATAATATACGCTTTGTAATTGATATTGTTGTGATATTCACTAATGATGTTACTTTATGCATGAAAATTGATCCTGGGCAAGCATAAAGGGTGTGTTCGGTTTTGTCTTTAAAACCGGGCGTGACAAGTGCACATGCCCTAGTGTCGGACCTAGACCAAATTTTTGTGCTGGTGGGAGGCAAAGTGGGCAGCACCCACATGCCTAGTTCGGGCGAACCTGCCTGGTTCGGCCGAACCAAGGGGTGCCCTCCCCTTTGCCTATAAATGTTGGCCCTTGCTTGTGTGAGACTTGCACCACTCAATTCTGAAAATTTTTGCCAGAATCTCTCTCTCTCTCTCAAGCTCTTGCTCAAGCTTTTTCTCAAGTTCTTCCCTAGTTCTTGCTCGAGTTTGGTTCACTTGCATTGATAAAAACCACAAAAATATTTTGCTTTGCTTGATCTTTGTGCTGCAACTTGAACGTGTTTGTGGTAGTTTCCGACACCCACAGGAACGACTAACCTTTTTGTGGTGGTTCTTCATCCCCGCAACAACGACTAACTCTCGAACGACTGACTTGTTATATTTGTGCTAACGCCATATTTTCAGTCCTTCGAGTATTCGTTGCGCTAACCTTTTGCAGGAAGCATGTCGAAGCTCTTCTCTGGGTTCTGACGCTCTGCCCGGCTGAGCAAGCGCTCGGGCGAGGATGATGCTGGGACTTCCCCAGCACCGTCCCGTGGCTCGAGCCGGATGGAGGTGGACGAGCCAGGAGCGGCCAGCTTGGGCAGAGGCTCTGCCTCACACCCAGTTCGGCAACATTGGCGGATGGTCTCTCATGTAGAACCAATCCTCACGCCACTTCTTGTTGCAGTCATTCAGCTCCAGATCGAAGTATTTCTTCGCCATGCCAACGCCAAGAAGGAATCCTTAGGGTTTAGGGTTTTTTAGGGTTTTGGGTTTAGGGTTTAGGGTTTAGGGTTCTCATCTCAATCCACTCTCTATGGCTTTCACCCGGTACAGATATCTCCACAGATTGAAATGGGGAGCAATCCCCAAGTAGGCCTCACGCAGATAAAAGAAGAACGAAACATCCAAGATTGAACTTGGATTGAGATGAGAAATTGCAAACCATAGTAGTGAAGAAGCCCGTGGAAGAAGTCACGGTCGGAACCCCGAACCCACGCTCGACGAAGTCGGTGAAGCAGGTGATTTCGCCGGTGTTCTCGTATGGCCGCCTCTCCTTATTCGGCGCCCTCTCTCCTTATTCGGCGCCCTCCATGCCTCGCCATCCTTCCGCGGTAGCACACCGCGCACCGCCATGGCCTCCAGCTTGGTCTCGGTCATGCGCGACTTCCCCCAACAGGACTCCTGCTCCAGCATCTGCGGCGCCGCGCTGGCGGAAGCTTCGACGGCGGATGCAGCCATGGATTGAGCTTGGTGGCGGCGATTGGATAGGTGAATGTATGCGGGAGTTCGCAAGCACACCCACAAGGACCGATCTGCGCCCCAAACGGAACGGCGCGGAGCACGCTTAGGCGCAATGGCGGAAGCGGCGCAACGGCTACTGTTTGGAATGCAAAGAGTGCGGCGCGCTGGGGAAGATGACGACGACGGCGCGGGGCATGGCGTATTTTTGGGGCGGCGGCAGCCTACCCTAACGGCTCCGAAACTAACGGATGGAATCCGCGGCATCAGTGATCTGCAATTCGTTCGATCCGAAATTGGCGGATAGGATTTGCTTCCTTCCATAGGACTCGACGCGTCCAAAGACACCTCGCATGCTCGGGGGCTGGGCGCTCGACATGGACTCGGCGCATCCAAAGGGACTAGGCCAGACACCTCGCATGCTCGGGGGTTGGGCGCTCAATATGGACTCTGTGCGTCCAAAGGGACCATGCCAGTCACCTCGCATGCTCGGGGGTTAGGCGCTCGACATGGACTCGGCGCGTCCAAAGGGACTAGGCCAGACACCTCGCATACTCGGGGGTTGGAGGCTCGACATGGACTCGACGCGTCCAAAGGGATCATGCCAGTCACCTCACATGCTCGGGGGCTGGGCGCTCGACATGGACTCGACGCGTACAAAGGGACCAGGCCAAACACCTCATGCTCGGGGGCTGGGTGCTCGACATGGACTCAGCGTGTCCAAAGGGACCAGGCCGGTCACTTCGCATTCTTGGGGGTTAGGCGCTCGACAAAGACACGGTGTGCTCGTGTGGCCACGACGGCTTCCGTACTCGGGAGTCGCGCCCTGGCCCTCTAGAAACGAACATGTTCATATTCAAATTTGACGGATTTACAACGGTAAATTACAGTCGGCCATGGGTTGTCTACAGATACAAAGATGTATACTGCCTAGTTGGCGGTACTTAGGTCACTACAGTGAGGTATTCAGCCCAAGAGAAACTAGCATAGTTTGCACAGACCTCTCGCTAGTTTTCTTGTGGCATCCCACCAACTGAAGAACCATGTACGGCTGCATTGCTGGAAGAGGGCGACATTCAAGTTACCCTCGGCGCTGAGACTTGACCCTGGGTGGCCTCCTCCTTCTGCTTCCTCACGAAATCGGCCCCTATCTTGGCGTCATTCGCTAGCTTCCTTACGAAGTCGACCTCCATCTCAGCGACGTTGAGCTTCATCCTCCGCTGCTATCACCCAACGTCTGCTTCGTCGCCCGCTAGCTTTCTTGTGGCATCACTGGCGCACATCATTGCGCATCGCCCTATCTACTTCGCTAACACTCAAGAACACATCAGGAGGATGGATGTTGGGGCACCACATGTTGGTGACCTCAGGTGTGTTGCTCTAGTAAACCAAGTAGGGGCATCTATTTATAGGCGCGGTGGGCAGGCTACTGTTGGCTCATGACTCAGTAACAGCTGGAGTGCAGATGCGCATGCGTACCATCTTTTTCTGTGCAGTCATTGATTTCTCTTTTGACCAGGCATGCCTGGCACGGCTTTTTCGCATCGTTATCAGGTACCTATTCACTCACAATGCTGATTGTTTTGGTTTTTTCTCTAGTGACAGCATGCTTTCACCTTTGTTTTCCGATAACATGTTGTCCAACCTCCTTTTTGACTTTGGTTTTTTCCTTGGTGGCAGCATGCTCCCACCAATTTAGGGACAACAAGTTGTCCGACTACTTTTTTGAGCCTTGGCTCGCTTATACTAACCAACCCAACACTCGGGGTTATTGCATATGCAGTGCTCCTAATCGTCACCCTGCATCCAGTCCTCATGAGAACTGGTCGGCCACCTCGAAGGTACTCAGCGTTGTGTTGGGGTACTCTTTCTTTTGGAGCACCGCCCACCCCTGTGCCGACCTGTGTTGAAGCACCATCAGCCGACTACATTGGCCTCGTTTTTTCATCAACAGTTCGACACGTGCCTGCACGTTGCTCGGGGCTTGTGGGATATGGTTACCACTGGACCCACCGTCAGAGGAGACTAGCGCCGACCTAGGCCCACGCCTGACAAGGTTGTGGGCTGACCCCTAGGTGGCCCACAAGGAACCCCCGACTTGGTCGGCAAGTTTGGTGACGACGCGATAGGCTAATCTCCGAATATTTCGGGATATTAGCGAAAACCTGGTTGGATAAGATTCCATGTTGTGATCTAGAAGTTTTAGACCGAAATCGACTTGTAAACCCTAACCCGTCGCCCTATATAAGGCAGCCTAGGGTAACCCCTTGAGGGGAGCTCATCCTATATAGCGTCCTTGCTTTCTAAAGCTTGGCCGAGTTCCAGCAATATAAACACAACCACCGACACAGAACGTATGTGTAGCCCGAACCTGTCTAAATCAGTGCCTCCTGTACCATCGAGAGCCGTGAGGTAACACGGCGTAAAGTAAACCGTCGTGTTCGAAACACCGACAATGATTGAATAAAATATACGATAATTGATATAAAGTATCAGATATAAAGTACCGTAGGTACAGCAGAAATTATTATAAAGAAAATAATTTGGATGATTAAGATAGAATATTTATTATAGATAAAAATAAAGTATAACATCAACCAGTGAGAAACCAAACAGAGCGTCATCTTCAGGGAATGGAGGGCAAATTGGTTGGTGACCAATTCTTGGGCTGGCTAAAGTTTAGGCATGTCAATTCTTGAGTCACGAATTGGTTTAGTATCAAAATTTGGACATATCACATATTTTTTTACTAAAATGTTGATAAATTTTTTGTCTGGATTTTGGCTTGTCAATATTGTGGCATGCCAGCAAGGAACCAATCAGGCCCGAATACCCTGGGCAAAGATTCCCGCTTTGTCACGGCGATCCCTTTCAACGGCACGGCACAAGGGCCCATACTAGGCACGGCGCCCAAGGCAGGTACGCCCATGAGCTGTCGACCTTATCGCGACTACTCAGGCCCACACGTCAGGAAGCGCAGCACGAGCGTACAGTGGCAGACTAGGCCGGCTAGCCGGCTAGGCGGTGGGTGTGGTGTGCCGGTGGCACGACAGACGACTCCAATCTTCTTTTCGTCCGGTTAACTTCAGGGCTGCCTTTTTTATAAATATAGATAAAATAAAAAACTAATTGTACAGTTTTGTTATATTCTGCGATACGAATATTTTAGACCTAATTAATCAATTTTTAAACGTACTTATAAACGAAATGCTACAGTGGCGCACGCAACCCAAAAAACCAAAGTTTGGTTTTTAAATTTGGAAACTAAACAAGGGCTAAATTTTGGTGTCAAACTTTGGTCCAAAGTTTACACTTTAGGTGTGTTTAGTTCCCCCAGATTTTAAACTTTCTATCACATCGACATCACATCGAAACAATAAATATAGTAAATAACGCGTGCATGAAATACTAAACGTGGGTAAATAAAAAAACTAATCGCATAGTTTTGATGTACACGACGAGACGAATCTTTTGAGCCTAGTTAGGTCATGATAGAACAACGATTACCACAAACAAACGAAAAGTGTTACAGTGTGCTACAATATCCAATGTGACTTTCTCACCAAACTTTTTGCGGATCTAAACACACCCTTTATAATAAATGCGTCACTATAGTATTTTGTTTGTATTTGTTAAAAAATGTTGAAACGTTGATTAATTTGGCTAAAAATGTCCGTCTCGTAAAGTACAACAAAACTGCGTGATTAGTTTTTAATTTCATTTACACTTAGTACTTTCTATCGATATTTTAATGCGAATACTCTTTTTTTACTGTAGAATTTAGGAGCTAAATTTGGGATAGGTGGAAAAGATAAAAGAAAGAAGGCGCCGAGCGAGAGAGACAGACAGAGAAAGATGCCGAGCCGAGGAAAAGCATGCAGTAATGGGTGGGAGGCAGGGAGTCAGGCACTAACCTCCAGAAGGCAGAAGCGGTGGACCGGCTCGGGAACGGCAGATGCGTGACCTTGCTTTGGGAGCAGCAACGGGGGAAGCCCACCGCGACGGCCGACGGGGAGCACCGCGGCCTCGTGCGGCTGGCGCCTGGGGACGTGGTTGTCTCCTCTTTACTGTCCCCCGCTATCCTATCGACAGGTCAGTCAATATCTGTAGTGGAGAAAGAAGAGTAGCCCCCAGGTCATCAATTTGTAATAGAATAAGTAGTCCTCTTGCCTAGCGGAGTCAGCCCTTAATGACTGCCAACGGACCCGGGTCCCGCGGCGCTCGGGCATCCGCGTGCGGCGGCCGTGCTGTGGTGTTCTGTGTTGCTGTGGCCGGGGTAAACGATAGGTGCGGGGCCTTCTGTATCTTGCGAGAGCCTCGCACCGTCGACCTCTACTTTACCCCCTAAAAAAATATGTTATTTTAATCATCAATATTTTATATTTTATATTACTTTTTTTCACATTTATTATACTCTATATTCACCCCCTGTATCAACTCACAACTGATAAAGCCCCTACGTTTCCACCTCACGTGTCATATTATTTTTTTTCTCCACCTCCCTCTCTTCTCTCTCCCGTCTCCCGACTCCATGCCCCTACCCTCCTCGCTCCCGCCGCCCCCTCCCTTTCCCTCCCCCACTGCCGCCCCATCCCCTCCACCACTGCCGTCCCATCCGGCGCCGCCTCCCCCCGCCTCCGCTTTGCCGCCTCCCCTCCGACGCCGCCCCTACCCCACCTCCCCTCCTCCTCCGCCCGCTGCCTCGGCCTCCGCGTCGGCCTCGTCTTCGCCTCCTCCTGCCACCGCGCCCCCGCCTCCCGCCGCCGCCGCCCCGCGCCCCCACCCCCACACCGCCTTCTCGGTCGCCGCGACCCGCCGCCCCCCGCGCCCAGCGGTGCGCCGCCCCCTCCCCTCCCTCCCTCCCGTGCCGTCCCTCCCCTCCCTCCGGCCGTGGACAGCCGAGTGCCGGCCGCAAACAGCGAGCACGATGCGCGGAGGATGCATACGGCGTGCGCCACGATGAGCTCGACGTGGGCGTGGGAGAGCTCGGCGCACCAGCGCCGCCGTGGGCGTGACGAGCTTGGCGTGGATGTGGCCACGACGGTGGCCGTAGAGCGTGCCCGTGACCCGCGCGCCGAGGCCGACCTGTCGGTGCCGGCTGGCGATGGTCGCGGCCAGCGCCGTGCGCAGGCGGGAGACAGTGGTGCGGCCTTTCTTGCCGCGCTGCTTGGGCGGCGGCGGTGGCGGCGGCTTCGATGGCGGGGACACGAAGTCATCTGAGTGGAACGACGGGTAGCTGGAGGAGAATGTCATGGCCACCTCGCCCTCGTCGGCGGCCTCCGAGCCCTTGCCTGAGCCGTCCTCCCCGCCGACCGCTGCGCCATGGCAGCTGCTCTTGCCAAGGACTGGCCACTTGAAGTTCCTCCGGGAGAAGGAGGAGGACTCGTGGGGGTTCCCCGCCCTGTCGCCGCTCGCCGCGCCGCCCCTCCGTCTCTCTCTCTCTCTCTCTGTAGTGGTGATGGGGGCGGCATGCGCGGCGGCCAGCGGGCGGCTACGGTGCCAGGTGGTGAGCGCCGCGGCAGCGAGCGGCTCCGGTGCCGGGCAACGGGGCGGCCAGCGGCGGCGCGCGGCGGGGGCGGCTAATGTGGCATTTACCGATCTGATCTCTATCCCTCTTGATTTGGAGTTGGTAGGCGGCATTTACCTTGTAGCGATGCCTTTGGCATGCCCCGCTGCAGCCAAAAATGGATAAAGGGGTACGGCATATACCTTTTCTTTTTACCGACACCAGTGCGGTCAGCCTCAGGCATGATCTGGAGCCCTAATAAAACGCTTCACAGATCACAGTGCTCCTCTGCTTCTCTCCCTCGTTTCGCGGATATATAGTGTTCTTCCTGCCTCATCTTCTCCTTCCTTTGCCAGCGAGATGCAGCCCGCCGATTCTGCCACCGGCGACCGGGATTATAACTCATGAAGTCAAGTCGAGCCGTGATGCTACCAACTCGCTATTTGGTTTACTTGTTGCAACAGTTGCATCACTCAACTCACTCATACTCAGCCACTCAAGGCTATCTATGTCGAACATATGAACTCGCAGGTATTATAGGTCATAAAGGGAAGAGAAATTAAATAGATGTATATATTTATGTATGTTGTATGCTTGCATCGTTATTTGTGTATATACTACCTCATCTTCCTGAAGGGATTCAACCCATCCGGCTCTCGAGGCTTTCACGCTCGCTGCGTCGCTAGCGTTGTTATTCCGCCGTTGGCTCTCTCTCTCGCAACATAGCTCCTTTGTTTTTTGGCCTCTCGTATGCCGGCACGTACGCGTGTTCTGCGTGGGCCTGCAAATAATCACGCGTAGGGGACGATGCGGATGCGGCGTAGCGCGCCTCCCCTTCCTATTATACATATTATATCTCTTATGTATCATCGGATCATAATCTCGTTGTTATCATCGTCTCCATCTTCGGCTAGTGACCTTGCGCCAATATCGTTTCTAAACAAGTAGGCACTACCATATTTATGGGCTTATTTAATTTAAATTAGTGGAGCATGTCAGTATCGCGGGCAGGGTAAATCAAGGGTACAACCAGGATGGTAATGAGCAACTATAAAATTTGACAAACACAACATAAATTATTCGGTAATGCTTCTCCTCGCGGGACCAAAATATCGGACGCCTCGCACGATTCCCGTAGCCGCGCATCGTCATCCCAAATAAACAAATCCCCGGCACCGCATTGCCATTCCCCAACAAAATTCCCGTAGCTTCCTCGTTGCTTTCTTCTCAATCCGCCCCGCGCCCACGCACGCCGCCGCCGACGCCGCCGTCCAGCGCTTGCTCCTCCACGCCGACGCTGTGTTCCTCCGCGGACGCCACGCCGCGTCGGCCGGCCCATGCGCCGCCGCCGACTGCGCCACCCCGCGCACCTCCAACACCGCCGCCACGCCTGCTCCTCCACGCCGAAGCCGTGCTCCTCCACGGGCGCCGCCGCGGCCGCTCCTCCGGACGACGCTCCTCCGTGGCCACCGCCGCCGCTCCTCCGATCATGGATGCGGTGGATCCGTCACCGGCGAGCACATGGAGCTCCGCCGCGCATCGTGGATGACGCATGCGCGAGGTAGGGGAGGGGGTGGCGCACCGGCCGTCCTCCGCGGGCGCCGGCGGCGGCGGCGGCCATCTCTTCCACGCTTGCGCTCCCTGCTCGCCATCCTTCTCCTCCTCGTCCGGTTCTCAATTTTTTTGGCTGGGGTTTTGCTCTATGTTGCAACAGCATGTTTCACGTGTTTCGGATGTTCCAAAAGAATGTCGTAACTGTTTGATGTGAATGTTGTAAAAGTAGATCTGGGATGTTCTAGGGTTTCGCTCCATGCTGCAACAGCATGTTTCACGTGTTTCGGATGTTCCAGAAGAAGGTTGCAACTGTTTGATGTGAATGTTGCAAAAAATAGATCTGGAATGTTGCGATGTTGCATATGTTTCGCATGCATGTTGCAAGAGTTTCATCCGAATGTTGCATTTTTATTGGGTTTTTTTACCGCTGCCATGCGTGGATGAGAGTTGTGAGCGCGTGTTTCTATTATTGCAAACGATGACTATTTATGTTGCAGATACTATTGTCTGATGTTGCATACGCTATTCTTGGATGTTGAAAAAAAATTTACATGTTGCATGCAACATCATGCTATGTTGCCTTTGTGCATGGTACAGTACCATCGGAGAGAAATACTTGGCTGTGGTTGCGCCACGTCACCCTCTTTTTTCCCCATCTGTTTTAACTCCCGCGCGGGATGGAATGCTTGGCCCTCGTTACGCCACGTCACCCGTCTGATTTGTTGTTTGACATCGGACGTCCGGGCGCTGGTGCGACTGTAAATTATTATCTCTAACTATTCCTCCAACGAAAGATATTATTGTGGAGTTGACACTGACGATGATCTAGACTAGATCTTCTCTAATAACGATCTGTAGCACAAGCCCAACCCATACTACGACCATCACTTCATGTAGTGGGCTTAAACACAATGGTAGAACACTAGCGAAATATTATGTAAATTAGCCTTCTAGGCAAGCATGTTCACTCTTCCATGTAGTCCCTTCAGATTACATTGAACGAAATAATTGACTAACAACTTTATACAAACTAGCACACCTTCGGTTACCAAAATGATATGACGATGATCATTAGTACCTAGGACACCATTTATGAATGGAAAAAAGAAACATATAGAGTAATAATTTCACATGCATATTCATAAAAAGTAATGTTTGTGCTAATTGTCTTAACAACGATATTTGAATATTGATAGAGACCACATAGATATATGCATAATTGTAGTGTTCTTATTAATGGCGTTCTGTCGTAACTATATCTAATGTTAGCATTAATTTATTTACGTTTTAAAAATTCATAACAACATAAACGAATATTTCCCGAGTTAATGCTAAACTAATATCTTAAAATGATTTGGACTTACCTAAACCCATATCCAAAACTTATAATTATGTGACTCATATGATCATTGCGATATATCAAGATTTCAATCAATCCCTTTCATGCATGCATAGATGTCTTTGATTGATACATATATTTAAATCAGTAATTAAGTATGCTCAAATACTATATTTTTTAATGTTGTGGGATACCTGTACCAGGGTACCAATCCCACTGGCTTAAATCACCAAGACACAAGATTAAGCAGGACACAAGTGGCAAAACCCCCTGCTAAAGGGGGGGGGGTCTCCTTCCCGAGCGGATCGGGAAGGATAAGGCTAACAAGACACATGGCGCATCTAGGACGTGCCAGGCGGCACCATGCTCCAGCAAAGCTCAAGCCAGGGCAACCACTCCGCGCAACGTGTAGCCACAAGGCCTGCTGAGGGCGCGTGGCCTCTCCCCGAGCCGTTTTAGGGAGAGCAGCGACACTCGTTGAGATGCATGCTGGCCTCTGACCCCCCCCCCCGAAGGGCCAAGGCAGGCCACGTTGCACCCCCTCGTGTCCAAAGCCCAAGGGTTATGCACCCCAACCCACGTATTGGGCCTTGTGAGAGTAGAGGCCCTGGTCTATTTGAAGTGACAAGAGAGGGCAACCCATAGCCCTATCCTAGTGACAGGACTAGAGGGGAACCGGTGCCAGAGGTGCAGACCTCGCGTCAAGCACAAGTTTGACTCCTGAGCCACTAGAAGGGCTCGGGGCAAGAACAGGTGGCACCCCGTCACATCAATGCAATGCGGTGGCGGTAATCCCCCTTCTACACGCTAACACAACTGTAATAATGAGGCCCCGACAGGCTCTGACAAGCGCAGACGCAACAGTACCAAGGCCAAGCCTCGACAAGTCCAAAGCGACTCGAACGCGGTAGTGGAGGAAGGCAGGCTCCACGGTGGGTCCCACAACAACGACTCGGGAGCAGCCCAAAGGCACTCGGAGGCTTCCGAGCACTTCATCTTCTTCCTCCGTTCTCTCTATTCTAAATGTAACCGATCCCCAGACATATATAAGGGGAGAGGGGCCCTCATAACAAAGGGCAGATCCTCGGAGGCAGAATCCTAGAAGCAACCTAGACGTAATCTGCCTCACACCACGCTAGAAACACAGCACTGTGCAGATCATCCCCTGACCGCAAATGCTCCCGGCTTGCAGGCCACCCCCTCTTGTAAGCCCTGAGGCATCCAAGCTCAAGGAACACGATCGCCCCAGAATGGACGTACGGACATTCTACCCGAACCAGTATAATCCCTTATTTGCATTGCCTAACATCGCGATCCGCGAACAGACGCCGCATAAGCAACAACAAATTAGACAGCCGGTGTGAGAAGCACCGACAAATGTGGTGTTAATTTCACCTTAACCGTAAATCTATCAGAGCAAGCACATCGCTAGTCTAATAGACAATCTTATGTGACATATGATATTGAGATGGCTTAACAAGCAACTTGTACAATGAGTTGTCTTCTAAGTTGTCTTGTAATAACTCTATAATTTCTTAATTTGTGCATATGAAAAAGGATTATGTGTTGTGAAGGGACCGCGATGCCTAAATGGGGGGAATTAGGTGTTCTAAAAACTAAG
Organism: Echinochloa phyllopogon; assembly: GCA_033239725.1. Classification (NCBI taxonomy): domain Eukaryota; kingdom Viridiplantae; phylum Streptophyta; class Magnoliopsida; order Poales; family Poaceae; genus Echinochloa; species Echinochloa phyllopogon. The sequence goes on from BTCW01000012.1 coordinate 24,454,002, forward strand.
GTTCCAAGTAGATATTAAACCTATTCCAATTTGTATCTGAATGCGCACTAGGTTTTCTATCTGTTATTATCTCTATTCTCAACAGTTTTGCACCATAGGTTCCAATCCTATCAACTACATATGGCAATTCTAGAAAAATAATTGTGGAAACAAGTGTAAGAAGTAATGTGGAATATAAAGAGTGCAGAGAACACAAACTCCGGCACAATGATTTATCCTGAGGTGTCAAAAAACAATACTCTCCTCCCATCTTTATTGTTGGAGCCCTTCTCAAGGGAATGCCCGTGCAAGGCCCTTGCTCTCAATCAAGTAACTCCGTGGATAGTTGACAGCCCCTCCCCACATGTGAGTAGGTCACTGCCTTGCCTCTCCCTAATGTTCCTTGCGCTTCTACTAGGTAGAGATTCATTAAACCACTGATTGACTCCTCACGTTCACAACTACTGGTGGCCACTCCACAAACTCGGTTGGAGGGTCTCACAAGAATTACAAGACATGCATTTACAACTTTTTGTGTGCGCAAGCACCGATAACAAAGAGGTGTGTAAACCTCAGGTAACTCTATACTATCTCCTAAGTAATGTACTAAAAGGCTTAAACTAGCACTAATCAAGACCTAAACCTTGTTGCTAATTGATCTAATATTCTTTTAATCACTTTGGTGTATAGAGCACTCAATTTTGTGTATAAGACACATTGGCAACTTCTCCAAGTTCTAGCACCCTTAAAATGGCCAAGTGGAGAGACATTTATAGGCTCATCTGAAGAAACTAGCTGTTGCTCCGATGAGCAGTTTTACTAATTGATTCGATCACCCATAAACAGTAGCACTGAATCAATCAGTGACACTACATTGAGTAGCCGTTGGGTGGCTGTTGTCCGGGCCCCACTCCCATCATCGACTGATTCGGTGATGGCAGTCGATGATGGTTTCCTAGACTGCCCGATGAACCGGTGGCTCCATACTCGCATTCTCAACGGCCTTCATCCACTAAGTTCTAAAGCACCGATTGATTTGGTGCTTGTTTTGCCCCTCACTGAATGTATCGGTTAGGAATCCTCATTATTTTCACTTCGTTTATTTGTGAGTCTTTATTCCATTTGATCTTTTTTGTATTTTACCATCATTTTGAAACCTTAGAATTACTCTATGATATTTTACTACCATATGAATACCATAATTTGGAAGCTCAAAATATTTCTATCGTTGCTTTTCTAGCATATGGATGGCTTGGGACCTATAAAACATACAAGTATACATCTAGATAAACACGTTAGTCCCGATGATCATGTTGTCATTCAATCACCAAAATCATAAACAGTGGACTACGTCTTTTTTCATTATAAGTTGCATGATAACAACTCATAAAATGGTGGAGTGATGTCTCATAGTCCCTAAATTTAGTTTATTAGGCATTTGTTTCAAGAAACAACGATCTCTCTCACCTCTCTTCACATCTACTTGCCCTTAAAGAGTTTTATTACTTGTGTAGTCATGATTATACATGCTTACTCTAAGATAATGTTTTCTAATACACATGGCCCTGTTTGGCAGAGCTCCCAGAGCTGATTCTCTGGTGAATCCAGGAGGAGCTCTGCCAAACAGTTTTTGAGAGAGAAGTGATTCTCTACTGATTCCGTGAACTGATTCTCTGAAATGAACTAAGGGACTGGGAGCTGAAAAAAGTAGCTTCTCTTGATTCTGTGAAGTGATTCTCCATCCTGATTTTGAGAGTTTATGATAGAGAATTAAAGAGAAACACTTTTAGCCACAGAATCACTTCTCTTAGAGAATCAGCTCCCATAGAGAATCAGAATCAGGTGGAGCTCTAACAAACAGGTCCATAGTAGTTAGTTGTTTAGATGCATATGTTCTCTTTTCTTCTAAAGATGACTCCTGATTTCTTTTGAATACGAGTTGTTAATTGTAGTAAGTGTTGTTGCCGTTAATTTGTTCATGTACGGTGATTAACAAAATTATGAATGTGGGATATCTGTACCCGGGGTACTAATCCCATGGCATTAGCACCTACTTCAAGACTAAGAAGAAGGCAAGCAACCCAATCCCCGAACGATTGGGAAAGGACATATGTCTCCTCCCTGACCTCTCGGGGAGGCTCAAACAGGCTGAACAGGTGGTACGCTCCTAGCCGACCTGGGAGCACGCTGCTTCACCTAACATGAAGGTGCGTCCGGTCTAACTACACGTCTCGCCTCCACCTGCATCAAGGAGTGGGGCCAACTAGGGCGCGTGGCTTCTCCCTGACCTATTTCGGGAGGATGGCGACGCGTGCCAAGGAGCAAGGTGGCCCTTGACCCTCCCCCTCCCCCCCAAGGGTCAAGCTAGGCCACAGTTCTCCATCCAAATCCAGAGCCCAAGGGTCTGGCGCCCCAATTCACGCATTGGGCCGGAGCGCAGCCTAAGGCCCAGGCTATGTGAAGTGATAAGAGAGGGCCTAACCCCTACTCCTCGACCGGGGGGGGAGGGGGGGCGAAAGGACCTGACAACAGAAGTGCAGGCCCAAATCAAGTGCAAGATTGACTCCCGAGCCCTCGACAGAGCTCGGAGGAACATCAGGCAATGCCCAGTCAAATCGATATTGAGCGCTCTTAATAAACCGCATTTGCATGCTCACACGCCATCATCACGAGCCTTCGCAAGTGGCTCTGACAACGACAGAGAGCTACAGCGCCAAGGCCCGGCCCCGACCTACCCAAAACAGGTCGGGAGTAAAGACGGAAGACGATGGACCCCACGGATGGCACTCGGAAGCAGTCTAGAGGCACTCGGAGGCCTCCGACTCCTGTTTTCTTCTTCTTCTCTATTCTCTTTTCTAATGTAACCGATCCCCAGACATATATAAGGGGAGAGGGGCCCTCAGGAGAAGAGAGAGCGCAACAATCTCGCATGAACACCACACCACTGCTTACGAGCAACCTCTCTTGTAAGCCCCTGAGGCATCCAGACGCAAGGAACACGATAGCCTCACACTGGACGTAGGGACATTCTGCCCGAATCAGTATACTTCCTCTGTATCTGCAGTGCCTACCATCGCACGTCACGAAGAAGCGCCGTGACTAAGTAAAGCAGCCGGTGTAAGAAGGACCAACAATGAACCATGGGCACCACAAATTCATCTGATGAGGAGAACGGCAAATGAGGCATCCTCGGTAGACGTCGTGCTCGAGAACGACGACGGGTCGGCGACGGGGTTGCAAGCCGTGTGAGAAGTCGAAGGGTGGGTGTGAATGGGTGAAAATGGTATGGATATTATGCGTTCATATTCGAGTTCGTATTCGTTTGGAGGGGTTTATATCCGTCCGAATCCGAATAGTTAGTATCCGCCACCGATTCAAATCTGAATACAAAAAATTGGATATTTAGAATGTCGATATCCATCCCTATCTTATCCGTCACAAGTGGACACTATCCCTATCCGATCCGAATCCGAGAAAAAAAATATATTCGATCCGAATCCGGTGGTATCCGTCCGTATTCGATCCGTTTTCATCCCTAGTGTGATGCCACGGGACAGCGAGAGAAGACAAGGTATTACAGGTTGATTAGATAAAACGTCATGTTTTTAAAAAAATTACAGCTTATCAAAGTAGTGGGTTGATTTTTATAAATATTAAGAGGTTTTCGTAAAATTATGATGCACCGCTGAATCAATTTATACATTACCTCGTTTGAAAAGAATTATTGAAGTAAAACAAAATATTTGTTTAAATGGAGCAAAATAGTATGGTCAAACAAGCAAAACACCACCTCTGCACCTCATGCAACATTATTTGAGTGTCGAGGAAAAGAGAATTAGACCTCAGAGATTAATTTTCTATCACGTGATCATCAAATAGTAGTATCAAGTTGTTTAATTAATAAAATTAGATAATACGAATCATAAAAATATTATTTTGTTTAAAAGAATTAACGAGACAAAAATGTTCTCGTCTTTTATTGTTCCCGCGTTTGAGAACCAACTGCAGCAGTTGCCGCGTGTCGGAACCGAGACGATGGACGCGCAGCCGGTGACACCGGGCTGGACCTATGGGACGATCACCCACATCATCTATTTCTCTCTCCCGTTCACCTCTCTCTCTCTCTCTCTCTCTCTCTCTCTCTCTCAAGCAAGCTCTGCTTCTCTCTGTAGAAACCAGCTGCAGCTTCCTCCCTCCCGGCCTCCCCAGCTCTCTCTTGAAGCAACCAGTTCCTCCCCAAGCAACGACGAGCAGCGCTGATCGGTCAGGAGGTGCCGCGCCTCTTAGCTTGTCCGCGGCCAGACCAGGCTCTCGCCCTCCTGCGACGCGAGCAGCGCAGGCGGCTGGCTGTGCAGGTCCCTCTGCTCCCGTGCGCGGCAGGGAGACGACGGGGAGGAGCTATGGCGTTCCTGTCAGCGCGGGAAGGGCAACGGTTGCTCCTCAACTCATATGACAGGCCGGACCGGAGCTCCTAGATGTGGGAGCTCGGGACCCCTGGATCAGAGTTGTCCCAAACTTAGAGGAAGGAGACGAGAGGTCAGAGTAGCGGGCGGGATGAGTTTTGGGTTAGAGTTGCTGTAAGGTCCTCTCCTTCCATTCTTTTCGGCGACGATTGGGAGAGCGGCGGCCTTCTTCGCCCGACCCTTCGCCGCCGACGAGCCTGCACTATAGGTATGCTGGGTCCGCCCCTGCTTGAGTGAAAGTAAGTACAAAATTAAGGTTTTCACCAAAGGCGCCATTTTTTGAGAAGGACAAGATGGCTGTTCCGCCTAAAAATTTGCATTTTGCTAGAACAAGGATCTGATGGAGGCATTATCTTGTTCTCGCCTTTTCTTGCGTGTCATTTTGTGCCCCTTGACCCTTGTCCTTTTTTTTTGCCTTTGGCAACCTGCTAGAATAATTTGCTAATCTCTCCTTCACTGTGTTTTTCTGTAAGTAACATGAATCCAGTTGGAGTACTGTACACTGATTAAATTTACGAAGTTTGTATTAGTGTTTCTGGTGCAATTATTTCCCGGGATTTGGAAAGGTTTTAGCGCCCTTCTCTTTGTTGTGTTACCTATCCTTAGTCTGATGTGATCTCGTTCTTTGTGCAAGTTGTGGAAGAAGCAAGGATTCACCCCTCAGGGCGCGCCCTGCACGCAACTCCTGAAAACCAGGTGGATTTGACACGGGTATGTCGGCGGGGAGAGGCGATCTAAACATCCCTGGCAGCAGACCTTTGCTCCTGGGTGCTGGGATACCCAACTTAGGCTGTGACAATCTTGCTGGTACAGCCACAGCAGGCTACAGCAGCCCGATCGCCTCGCCGGCCTTATTCCCCACATGCTCTACGTCTGTCCTGAATACCGTTCAGGAGAGTTCTGCTGCACATTCTGGTTCGATGAGCAGCCCAGCTGAACAACACGGCAGCCCTTCCATCCAAACATCCTTGAATATGCCTGCAGGGTGCACGCAGGTGCCTATTAGTATCGTAGTGTTCCATAGGCGGTTGACTGGAAGGGGTTTGAGCCCGCAGTTGCCACCGTCTCACGGTTTTTTGCCAGACCCTGCCTTGCCTGATGCTTCAGAGGGTAAGCATGTCTTGATCTTATTCTTTCCAGCTGCCATATTAATTCAGCTTTGTGGTTGGATCATCATACATTATGAATAACTGAACTCCTTCTGTTTGCTCTGAAGGAGGAGCTTCCATTCAACTGGCTAGCAGTGATTTCTTGTCACTTGGAAGAGCATCAAACATTATTGCAGGTGATATGACAATGAATCCTGCACAACTAGCCACTCCAGATAAATACAATTCTGAGCATGTTTGGACAAATGGTTTATATGATGAAGCATCCAAGACTGAAAATGGAACACAAGCTAGCCAACTGCAACAATCAGCAACAGCAGTTTTCTGTGGCAACGATGATGATTTGGAACGAGTGGTTCCGGCAGGCACCTTGGAAACACGAGTCCAGCATTTTCACGAATCAGCTGCCCTTCTTGCAGTAAGAGCTGCTGATGATAACATGCATACTTACCAGCCTATGCAAAAAAGGCCCAAGACACAAATCAATCAGAGTGAACACACACCATTGTCACCAGCTGTACCCAAGGAGAGAACACTAGATCAAATTGAGATGCAGATTGCAGGTGCTGAGAAAACTGAAATGTTCAAGAATGAGGAAACCCCATCACGAAAAATGAAGACTCGGAGGAAAAAGCATAGACCAAAGGTAATCAGAGAGAATAAGATAGCCAAAGTGCAAAAAACTGATTCAACACCAGATGGGAAAACTCCGAATCAGAAAGTCAAGAGAAGTTATGTCCGGAAGAAAAGAAGTCTCAGCTCTCTGGAGAAGTGCTCGGGTCCTGCTAGGGACCAATCAATCTCTAGAACAACAGGAACTGCAGCTAAAAGAACTGCATCAGTTCGAAGAAGCCTGCAATTTGAACCTGAAGAACAAGGAGAGCAGGGAGACCATTTGTCAATGGCCAACTTACACCACCACAGCTATGAGAAACCCATCCATGCTCAAAGTTCTTTCTGCTCAGAATCAGAAATGCAGAATGAACGTGGACTACAGGTAGATATGGAAAATTCACCAGGAGGATTAGCTTTTGGCATGAGTCTCAGATTGAACAAATTGTTAGATGAGTACATACATTTGCCAGAGGTCACAACAAAATCTACACAAGAAGTTTCAAATGCAACTTCTGGATCTTTAAGTATGGAACTAGCGAGGGAACAAGATAATGAGGGAAGAACTTGCGAACCTGATGACACAAGTAACTCCGGTTTGTTCATTGAAGAAAGGGTGGTAAAAAGAGTAATAGAAGGAAACAAAACGGACTTGGAACTGAACTATTCTCATGAAGATGGTTTTCGTTCCTCAGCTAGGTCTATACTAGAGCAGACTAGCAAGGTGTTAGAAGTGAAGAACCATAACGATGGTGAATCGTCTCTAACTGGCACACGGGATTCTATTATCTTTAGGACTGCAGCTGAGATGCTAGCATTTTGCCAAGATGGTGGAATAAAAAGGAAGCGATCAGCCCGAGTCCGCAGAAATTCCTTCTATTCTATGATGGATCTCGAGAATAATACTTTACAAGCATCGAGAAAACTGCCACAGCCATGCATGGATGCTCTGTATGGAAGTTCATACATTAAGTTTATGACAAAAAAACGTTCACATAAAGCACGAACGCACTGTCCCAGTTCCATTCATCCAAATGATGAGCTGAAAAACAGTTTTTCAGCTGGAAGCATTTTTTGTGGTGTATCTAATGGATACAGAATATCAGAAGAGACTTCTCCAAACTCTGTACCTCAGACCCTGAGCAACGAAAGAATCAACTTTGATACTTATTGTGATGTACCAGAAGGGAGCTCAGCAAATACATCAACAGGACCATATATGGACTACCTTCAAGGAGTTGCCTCAAAGCTGAAACATCTTGATTTCAACACTGAACAGGTGCCCAGAACTGATATGCATTTATCTCGGAGCACACCTTCTGTCATTTCTTTTGGAGGAACAGATGGTCTATCAAATGCTCTCATCCCATATGGTGGCGGGGTGGTGGTTCCATATGAGAGGTCCTTGCAGTTGGTCAAAAAGCAGCGGCCTCGGGCTAAGGTTGAGTTGGATTTTGAGACAACAAGAGTTTGGAATCTTTTGATGGGGAAAGCAAGCGAACCTGATGGAACTGATGTTGAGAAGGAGAGATGGTGGCAGCAAGAAAGAGAAGTTTTTCAAGGACGTGCCAATTCATTTATAGCGCGCATGCGGCTTGTTCAAGGTTCTGGAAATAAGTTTTTATCCTTCCTCTACTAATACCTTTCTCATGAGCGTGCCAGCTAAAGAGTATTGGTTCACAGTCCTTGAAATAGAAACCTAGACTAATTTGGGTGCCTATTTCTTATTATTTTCAATGATGCCTAGTTCCTCCTAGGTTGATCAAGTTTACATGATCCTTGAAATATTTTGGATTTACCATTATTGACAAAACTAATGTTGAAAATGCTCTACATGTGCTAAATGGTAATGCTGAACTCCACCTTTTTAAGATACAGTGATAAATAACTTTGAAGCTCGTCTTTGGCAATTGATCAGGCACTTAAAGTTTTAGTTATGTGGGTCAATATGATAACAATCATTTATATTCGGATCTTTTTATGGTTTTGATCATAGCTTAAAAAAAGAGAAGTGCGAAAACGCAGATTCTACGATTAAAATTTTTGAATTGCCTTGAATCCATCGTTGAAGCTTGCGACTAATTCATCAACCACTTGTTAATCAGGGGACAGGCGCTTTTCTCCTTGGAAAGGATCTGTAGTTGACTCTGTAGTGGGGGTATTCCTCACTCAGAACGTAGCTGATCATCTTTCAAGGTATGACATTCACATTCTGTGTGCTTCAACAGTACTCGCAATTCTTGAAATCAAAATTATAATGAATGGATAGATGTTATGTTCAAGCTTTCATTATGCCTTCTATTTTGACAAACTACAGCTCTGCCTATATGGCCCTTGCTGCAACTTTTCCGTCACGGTCAATCAATAGGAACTGTAAGGATGATGCTACCACCCAAGACAATGAACAAACCATCAGCACTAGTGCACTAGGAGAAAAAAGCATACTTGACCTTTTTTCCAATGGTGCCAGACCTGATCGAGGAGTGGGTTGTGAGGAGCTATCAAAGACCTACGATAAAATACACATGGAACCAAAGGACAATACTAGGTCTAGTGAATTTATTGAAGGTGAAAGTTATTCCTTTGACTACAAATCAGCAAATGGAAGTGTTTACAATCACCAAGGGACAGGAATAGAACATAAAGAACAACAATTTCTAGATTTCTCCTCGGTAGAATTAACCAAGCATACAGAACTCATGCAGCAGATGCACATCCAGAAGGAAATCTCAGCTTCTCAAAGTGTAACTTTGGAAACTATACAATCAACATTATCTTTGGGTTCTGGGATACCTAGAAATTTCTTTGGCCGTAGTTCCTCGGCAGCTTATCAGCAGCTGGGAAGCAATTTCGATCATGGAAGATCATTAACAGGAAATGATGCCACAACCAGTGAAATTGAATGCCAGAGACTCCAAATGGCAGCAATAGACGATTATGGATTTGGTAAACCCGGGATTCTTTCTAGTTCCGTGATGCCATTTATCTTGACTGTTGATCCTCAACAACTGAATATGAGAAATGAGCCAAACGTTTCTTCAACATCTTCCAATAGTCCTTCAGATTCTCCATCAACAAACACAAAAACTGGCACGAGTCCTCTTTGCATGCCATTTGATTCCTATGTGGCAGAGTGGAATGGTAATAGGACGGCTGGCACCACTCTTAACTCTGCAAGAACAAGCACAGAGCTTCCAGGTCAGCAGGCATCTCTTTCTTCTATAGTTTTAATAAAAATGAAATACTTATCTGTTAACTACTTCACAAAAACTTAACCATGCCTTAAAGTGACACCATGATAAAAAGGACTAGTTTTGAAGCACCAGAACTGAATGAGCATGAATTTCTTTTTTGTGGCAGGCGAAATAACAGTAGAAACAACAAGAAAAGAAGATGAATTGAAATCTGGGTTTACTTCTTATATTGGAATACCAGATACAGCAGCGCAAGCATCAAGGCCAAAGAAAACAAGAACCACAAGCAAAAAGAATACAGAGAATTTTGACTGGGATAAACTACGAAGGCAGGCTTGTAGTGAAGGCCACATGAAAAAAAGAAGTTGTGAAAGACAAGACTCTGTAGATTGGGATGCAGTAAGGTGTGCGGATGTGCAAAGAATATCTCATGCCATTCGGGAAAGGGGAATGAATAATATTTTAGCAGATCGAATCCAGGTGATAGTTCAATAGTTACTAGGATCAACTATGATTTATATGCACGACCTATGTCTGGTTGACATTCAAACCAATTTTTCTCTCAGAAGACTGCATGATAGAGTTAGTAATTATTCCTTAACCCGAGGGTTTGAACAGTTAAAAACTTGTCACATGAACACAATGTCTTTGTTGAAAGTCAGTTTTCTTTTGTACTTTTTTCATAAGGCTTTATCATAAAGATGACTTAACCATAAGGATATTTTTCTACTGTAGTATAAGACTTTTTCTTGCCATTCATATAAATTTCCTAACGTTAGAATTGGTGGTTTTACAGAATTTCCTGAATCGTTTGGTTAGAGACCACGGGAGCATTGATCTTGAGTGGTTAAGAGATATCCCCCCAGACTCTGCAAAGTAAGATGTTATGTTTGCACTGACTTTTAAGTTCTGTGAAATGCCAGCTTTATTATTAGTAGACAAAATGTTGTAAGTTGTTATACAGATTAAAGCAGTGAAGGGCTCCATAGAAAATACCTGAATTTATATCAGCCTCCGGTACTTAAAAAGTGAGAAGTGTTTTTATTAAAATGTATTTGGTTTACTGTCAGGGATTACTTGCTAAGTATACGTGGACTGGGGCTTAAAAGTGTTGAGTGTGTTCGTCTTCTCACACTTCATCATCTTGCCTTCCCTGTAAGTTTGTTTCTGTTGTCCTTAAATAGGAAGCTCATGGAAATCAACAATCCACTCGCTTGGATATTTGAAGTTTTGAACAAGGCTTTTATTAATGCCTTCTTTATATTACTATAACTATTATCAATGTATTTCCATATTTTTATACAAGATTTTCCTTTTTTACTGGTGGCTCATGTAGGGTTTCATCTCTAATCTGCCCCAACTTGCTTGGGACTAAGAGGCTTTCTTGTTTCTGTGGAGTATTTAATTTGTCTGTTCTAAATTTAATATTTGCATAGCAATGCTTTTACTACTCAGGTTGACACCAATGTTGGTCGCATTTGTGTAAGACTAGGATGGGTGCCCATTCAACCCCTTCCGGAGTCTCTACAGTTACATCTTTTGGAGCTGTAAGTGTCGTGCGGCCACACAAATTGTCATTTATGGGGTTTTTTCCTGTTCTCAGTTAAAATCTGAACACATGACTTCTCTTTTTTTTTATTGACTTGTCACAGATATCCTGTCTTGGAAACTATCCAAAAGTATCTTTGGCCTCGCCTTTGCAAACTCGATCAACAAACACTGTGAGTTACAAAAGCATTTGCTTCAACCGCAATATTTGCATATCATGTATAAACAAGTCCCAAAAGTAATAATTACCAAAATTATCACATTTTCCCAGGTATGAGCTACATTACCAGATGATTACCTTCGGGAAGGTACTTCATGACCATGCGCTTTGAAACTAGCTGAATAGCCTGTGGATATGGAGCCAAATGTGAATTTACAGTTGTATTCGTTAAATGACTCTAATACCTCCAATTAAAAATAGAGTTGTATTTGCTATAAGATTATAATTGCTATGATTAATATATTCTTCTATTTGTTATAGAACCTTAAAATCTCAAATTAATGCACATATAATTTGCCCCTACCATATAAGAGGTGTAGATATTTCTAATCGGATTTCCTTTTTTTCCCTCTTCAGACTTGAATCCCAAATAAGAGGTGCCTTGAGTCTCACTTGTTGCTTTTATATGAATATATAGATGAGTAAAAGACTTCTTCCAATGAACCATGTAGGTATTTTGTACCAAAAGCAAGCCAAATTGCAATGCATGCCCAATGAGGAGTGAGTGCAAGCATTTTGCAAGTGCCTTTGCAAGGTATTGTCGCAGTTTCTGTACACCTTCAGTCATAGTAGCTTATAATTAAGTAGCAAATAGCTTTGTGGAGCATTGGTAGACTTAAGAACCCACCAATTGGTCTGAATAATTGATACTTTCAGTGTGCACACATAAACCTTGTGATGGATCATGAGTGCCTAACTTTAATTTGTTGAGAGATACTGGAATCACCTCCAGTAAAATGACGTGAGAATATAACCTACTGGTCAGGGTGCAAAGAGAATTGTGCAATACCTCAGCCAATTTGATACGGTGCCATGCGTTGGCCTGTGAATCTATTGGTCCTTATGCACAGACTACACAAAAGTACCATTTTTGTATTCACTTTAAGCATAATTGCCACTTCAGTTGATTTTGTTTAGGAGTTCTACTTCTGTTTACCTCCTTATATTGACTATTTCTTTCTTTTTCTGATTGCATTTGGAATTAAGTGCAAGGCTTGCACTTCCTGCTCCTCAGGAGACAAGCTTAGTGAAGTCAAGAAATCAATTCGCTTTCCAGAATAGCAGCATGTACACTATGAACTCTACTGACCTGCCTCGCCTCGAGGGGAATATCCATGCAAGGGAGTTTCTTCCCAACAACTCAGAGCCAATAATCGAGGAGCCTGCAAGTCCAAAAGAGGAAGAATATCCACAAACAATGGAAAATGATATTGAAGATTTTTATGACGATGGTGAAATTCCAACAATAAAGCTTAACATGGAAGCTTTTGCACAGAATTTGGAAAATTGCATTAAAGAAAGTAACAAGGAACTCCAGTCTGATGATATTGCTAAAGCATTAGTTGCTATTAGCACGGAAGCAGCTTCAATTCCTGTACCTAAACTAAAGAATGTGCACAGGCTTCGAACAGAACACTACGTGTAAGTGGTGAATTATTTTTTGCGGGGCAAATATGAGGTGAAAATGCATGAAAATCAAATTTGAAAGATTGCAGAAACAAATCTCTATAAGATAGCGAAATTCGGGTAGAGCATGTTCTATATGTATGAAGAAGTTGCAAGGTTGAACTCTACTATTTTTTTTTCTTTAGCAAAACTGTTGGGGAGGACTCTATCCCATTTGTGAGATGCAAGACTAAGCATTTGTGTCTTCTGCACCTTGCAAATGCAATCAAGTTTGAACTTGACATTTTTAAGGGATATAAAATCGTTTAGAGAAGGGATATAAAGCATGCCTTTCACTATATCTGGTGATTTGTTTGAAGCTTTCACCAATTATGGTGCTCCTTTTGCTTAGCATCGATATGCATCACTGCAGACTTGCAACATTATTATTGTCCACCTTAAGCAATGCCATTCATCCGGAAGATGTATACTATTTAACTGCAATTTCTGTGCTTGCAGATACGAACTTCCAGATTCACATCCACTTCTACAGCAGGTGAGATGCTGCCATTTCTATTCGAAGTGTTTCAAACTTAGTTCCTGATTCAGCAATTGATTAACAGCTAGGGCTTGACCAACGGGAACCTGATGATCCTACTCCGTACTTATTGGTCATATGGACACCCGGCAAGCTTATTTTATTTGAGGGCATCGGGTAGACATGCAAGTTGATTTTCACTAATTTTATGACTACTGTGCAGATGAAATAAGCAAGGAACCAAAACAATGTTGTGGCCTGCAAATGGAAGGCGGCTTATGCAATAATGAGATGTGCCACAATTGTACTGTTGAGCAAGATAACCAATCTAGATATGTCAGAGGCACAATTCTGGTAAAGGAACCCTATAAAGCAATAACTGATCCAAATGTGGTTTAGATGAATTAACATTACATGAGTTGTGAAATACAATCGGTATTTCGTGCACATGTGAACCCAGGCCCCATCATTTAGGTCTAACTGTCCCTTAGTTTATATATCTGTTGGTGTATGTGTGTGTGGCCATATGGCCCATGGATTAGGCCCATCTAGAGGCCCATGTACTTACAATATACCCAGCCCTCTGGGGTTTGGATGAATACACTAAGTTCTCTCTCTAGCATGGTATCAGTTTTCTCTCTCCCTCGCCTAGCTGCCGCCGCCGCCGCCGCCGCCTTCCATGGCTGGCAGCCGGTCGCCGGCACCTCCTCCCCCGTCCCCTCTCCTCTTTCCCTCCCCTCTCCTACGCCGCCGCCCTGACTATTGGCGCGCCCGTCGCGGGCGCGGGCGACGCGGCCCTGCGCGCGCCGCGGACGCTGCCGCGGCTGCTGCTGCTGCCTCCGCCGCGGCCGCCGGAGCAGGCTTGGGCGCCGATGCGGGCGCGGGCGACCTCGCCAACGCCGCCGCCTGCCTGGGCGAGGGCGCGGACGGCCTGGACGCGGCTGCCGCCGCCCTGGGCGCGGGCGCGGCCGGCCTGGGCGCGCTCGTCCCCCTGCTCCCCTGCCCGTCGGCTCCTCTGCTCCCCTCCCCGGCAGCCCTCTGCTGCCCCTCACCGGCGCCATCCCTCACCTCTACGGGCTGGGCATGCCCCCTATGGACGCGCCACTCGTTGCTGCTGCGTTCCTCCGTGGCCAGCCGCTGCTCGCCGCCGGCACCGCTGCCGCTGACGGTGCCCTCGCCGCGGCCCTTGCTGCTGCCAAGGCCGAGGTTGCCAAGGCCCAGGACCGGGTCCGTGCCATGGCTCTCGCGTGGGAGCGCGATCGCACCGCGGCGGAGGCTCTTGCTCGCCGTGTCGCCGAGGCGGAGCACTTCATCCTCGCCTCCTCCGACCAGCCGCCCGTCGTCACCTCCACCGAGCACGTCGCCTCCTCCTCCCACCAGGCGCCGCCCTCTGCTCCTGTCCCACAGAGTGCTGGGCCCTGGCACGACCCGGCCGACCCCATGGTCGCCTACCTCCATCTCCAGGCTGTTGTTGTTCCACACATCAAGCACCTGGTCACCATCGTGCTCGTCTCGGCCTCCACCTCCTACGCACGCTGGCGGGACCAGGTCCTCCGTGCGCTACGCCGCTACGCCATCGACGACCATGTCCTCGACACGCCGGTCACGGCGCAGGACTTGGCGTGGCTGCGCCTCGACAGTGTCGCCATGTCTTGGATCTTTGGGACCATCTCCCTCAATCTGCAGGACGTCATCGGGACTCACGGCGGCACCGCCCGCCAGGCCTGGCTGGCGCTCAATGGCCAGTTCCTTGGCAACGCCGAGGCCCGAGCCCTTCGACTCGACGCGGAGTTCCGCACCCTTGAGCAGGGGGACCTCTCCGTGGGCGAGTTCTGCCGGATGATGAAGGGCAAGGCTGATGCTCTCCACGACCTCGGGTGCCCGGTGCCCGACCGGGTCTTGGTGCTCAATGTCTTGAGGGGTCTCAACAGCACCTTTGACCACCTCAAGACATGGATCACTCGTCAGAAGCCCTTCCCCACCTTCCTGGAGGTCCGGGAAGACATTGCCATGGAGGAGCTCACCCGGGGCCCGGTGACCGGATCGTCGTCCTCCACCACCTCCACCGTACTCGTGACTGCACCCCCGGCCTCACCTGCCACGTCTCTCCTTGGCGCTCCTCCCCCCGGGCCGAGCGGGGGCCGCGGTGAGCGTCGTCGTCGGCGGGGGGGGGGGGGGGGGGGGGACGTGGTGGTGCTGCTGCCGGCGCCGGTAATGCGGGTACTGCCCCTGGCGGGGGTCGTCGAGCTTCTCCTGCTCCGACTCCTGCTGCTGGTGCTGGTGCTGGCGGTGTGCCCTGGCTATCCTTCAGCAACCCGTGGTCAGGGCGCATCTCCATGTGGCCGTTCCAGCCTCAGGGGGCGGTCCTCGTCCTCAGCACCCCTCTGCGGCCATGTACGCTGGTGCTGCCCCCCGGTCACGCCGTTCTGGACACCACCCGCCCAGCCTCCGACCTGTACTGGGGGATGGGATCAGGCTGCGCTGGCCCAGTCTTTCAACACCATGGGGCTGACTCCGCCTATCACCACTGACTGGATTGCCGACTCGGGTGCCTCCTTCCACACCACCCCCGATGCTGGTATCCTTTCCTCTGTCTGACCCCACATCCTTCTTGTCCTTCTTCTATCATGGTTGGTGACGGGACTTGTCTCTCTGTCACTTCTGTGGGATCTGCTTCTGGCTCTTTCCGTCTTCCCACTGTTCTTGTTGCTCCTCAGATGGTTCATAACCTTCTTTCCATTCAGATCAATCATACTGTGAAGGATTTACAGCTGATAATTCCTGTTCTGTTGAATTTGACTCTTCTGGTCTTACTGTGAAGGATTTGGCTTCCCGGCGTCCACTTCTCTGATTTGACAGCTCGGGATCTCTCTACACACTTCACCTTCCGCCTTCTGTTGCTTCACATTCGAGTCCTTCCTCGTCCGCTGCCTTCGCCGCGTCTTCTACTTCCACTACTTGGCACCGCCGGCTTGGTCACCCCGGCCGCGACGTTTTGGCTCAACTTAGTCGTAGTGCAGCTGTCTCTTGTACTAGGGCTACTGATGAGCACCTTTGTCATGCGTGCCAATTGGGTCGTCATATTCGACTTCCTTTTTCTTCTTCTTCTTCGCATGCGAGTCATGCCTTTGATCTTGCCCACTGTGATCTTTGGACATCCCCTGTACTTAGCATCTCTGGATTTAAGTACTATTTGGTGATAGTTGATGATTTCTCTCACTATTCCTGGACTTTCCCTTTGCGTGCCAAGTCTGACACTTTTCCTACCCTTCTCCACTTCTTTGCCTGGGTGTCCACTCAGTTCGGTCTCACCATTAAGGCCGTTCAGTGTGACAACGGGCGTGAGTTCGACAACAACACCTCTCGATCATTCTCTCTCTCGGGGTGTTCAGCTGCGCATGTCTTGTCCATACACCTCTTCTCAGATCGGCAAGGCTGAGCGCATGATTCGAACTACCAACGATGTCATGCGCACCCTTCTGATTCAGGCCTCTTTGCCCCCCGCGTTTCTGGGCTGAGAGTCTCCATACCGCCACTTACTTGCTTAACCGTGTTCCTTCCACTGCTTCCCCTACCCCTACCCCCCACCACGCTCTCTTCGGTACCTCTTCTAGCTATGATCACCTTCGTGTCTTCGGTTGTGCATGTTACCCTAAC
Source organism: Echinochloa phyllopogon (assembly GCA_033239725.1). NCBI lineage: Eukaryota > Viridiplantae > Streptophyta > Magnoliopsida > Poales > Poaceae > Echinochloa > Echinochloa phyllopogon. Next base: position 24,470,708 of record BTCW01000012.1, read on the forward strand.
ATCACCGCCATTGCTTCCCATAAGCTGGCGCCCCGTTCGACACGTGTATTCCTTGGCTACTCCCCCGACCACAAGGGGTACCGTTGTCTTGACCTTGCTACTCGCCGGGTCCTTATCTCCCGACACGTTGTATTTGACGAGTCGGATTTTCCCTACACCTTCTCCTGATTCTGAGTTGGAGTCCATGTTTTCTAACCCGGTGGTTCAGCCACCTATTTCTATCTATCCTTTTCCCGCAGGTCTTCCTAGTGCACCGACTCCGTTCCCGGTGCCTTCTCCCGCGCCACGCGCGGCCCCAGTGCCCCCTCCCGGTACCCCAGAGCCTCCTTCCGCGCCACGCGCGGCCCCGGTACCCCCAGCCGCGCCACGCGCGGCCCCTGACTCTCCTGCGCGCTACGCTGAGCCGGTGCAGGTGTACCGACGTCGGTCGGTGCCGGCACCGGCGCCGGAGCCTCCGGCTCTAGCCCCGGTGGCTCCTGCGCGCTATGTGCACCCTGTGCGCGTCTTCAAGCGCCGCCCGGCGGCCCCACCTCCACCGACACCTCCTTGGGAGCCGCCCCTCCCTCCTCCACCTCGCGCTCGTGTCGAGCCACCCGTGTACCATCCGTCGGTCATCCATCGGGATCCTGGTCATACTCATCCCATGGTGACCCGGCGGGCGGCGGGTGTTCTTCGGCCCGCGAATCTCTCCGCCACCGAGGGAGAGCCGCGGATCTCTCCTGTGCCCTCCTCTGTCCGTGGCGCCCTTGCAGATCCTCACTGGTGTCGCGCGATGGAGGAGGAGTACGCCGCTCTTCTTTCCAACCAGACGTGGAACCTTGTGCCGCGTCCGTCTGGTTGCAATGTGGTCACTGGCAAGTGGATCTGAACACATAAGCGTCGGGCTGATGGTACCCTGGAGCGCTACAAGTCTCGCTGGGTTCTTCGGGGTTTCATCCAGCGGCCTGGTGTGGACTATGATGAGACTTCCAGCCCAGTGGTCAAGCCAGCTATAGTGCGGACAGTCCTCTCGCTTGCTCTTTCTCGCTCTTGGTTTGTGCACCAGCTGGATGTCAAGAATGCCTTTCTCCATGGCACTCTCTCTGAGACCGTCTATTGCAGCCAACCAGCGGGGTTTGTGGATTCTACTCGTCCAGAGATGGTATGTCGGCTCAACAAGTCTCTATATGGTCTGAAGCGGACTCCTCAGGCTTGGTACTCTCGGTTTGCCACGTTCTTGCTGACCTTGGGGTTCACTGAGGCCAAGTCCGACACTTCTTTGTTCGTATACCGCCATGGGACTGAGACAACATATCTTCTGCTCTATGTTGATGATATTGTTCTCACTGCCTCCAGTCAGTCCTTACTTCAGCGCATCATATCGTCCTTGCAGCAGGAGTTTGCTATGAAGGATCTGGGTCAGCTTCACCACTTCTTGGGTGTCACTGTTGAGACTCGTGCTTCTGGATTCTTCCTCCACCAGCGGCAGTATGCTCTTGATATCTTGGAGCGGGCTAGCATGACAGATTGCAAGCCCTATTCTACTCCGGTTGATACTCAGGCGAAGCTGTCTGCCGATATGGGAGCTCCTGTGCCTGATCTGACTGCGTTCCGGAGTCTTGCTGGAGCCTTACAGTACCTCACCTTCACCAGGCCGGATCTTACATATGCCGTACAGCAGGTCTGCCTCCATATGCATGATCCCCGGGACTCGCACCTTGCTGCCCTGAAGCGTCTCCTCCGCTACGTCCGTGGCACCGTTGACTACGGCCTGGTTCTTCACCGGTCTCTCTCTACTGAGCTCGTGGTCTACACCGATGCTGACTGGGTTGGTTGTCCTGACACTCGCCGCTCCACTTCCGGCTATGCCGTCTTCCTCGGTGGCAACCTTGTCTCCTGGTCGTCCAAGCGGCAGCCGGTTGTCTCTCGCTCCAGTGCCGAGGCGGAGTACGGGCTGTCGCTAACGTCGTGGCGGAGGCGTCCTGGCTTCGGCAGCTCTTGGCTGAGCTCCACAGCCCGCTCGCCAAGAGCACTCTCGTCTACTGCGACAACGTCAGCGCCGTGTACCTCTCCACCAACCCGGTTCAGCATCAGCGGACCAAGCATGTGGAGATTGACTTGCACTTCGTTCGCGACCGGGTTGCCATCGGTGATGTTCGGGTTCTCCATGTCCCGACCACCTCCCAGTTTGCCGACATCTTTACTAAGGGTCTCCCCTCCTCGACCTTCTCGGAGTTTCGTTCCAGCCTCAACGTAGCCGGTGGCTAGTTGTGAATACGGGGGGTGTTGTCCCTATGTGTGTTTTCCTTGTTCAGTCTTGAGCTCCGCTGCGCCGGTAGTTCAGACTGCGGGGGGGGGGGGAGGTGTTGGTGTGTGTGTGTGTGTGGCCATATGGCCCATGGATTAGGCCCATCTACTTACAATATACCCAGTCCTCTAGGGTTTGGATGAATACACTGAATTCTCTCTCTAGCAATATCTACAATTTGGTCAAGAATAGAGGTGTAAAACTTGTATCCAATAATTTATTAATTTATAATATTCACTTCCACAAAGACGATCGATGTATACTTTGACTTGTCCAGCTTAAACATGCATTTTTTTTGCTAGATAATATGAACAGAGCTAAGCAACATGAATAACACCTATTGGTTTCAGAAATTTCATGTGTTTTTCAGCTAATGAGATAATTTACTGAAACATTAACAGATTCCTTGTCGAACAGCTATGAGGGGTAGTTTCCCACTTAATGGCACTTACTTTCAGGTCAATGAGGTATACTGAGCTACATCTAATATCTAAGTACTACTCATAAGCCCCCTGTCTCCAACTCTCCATGGACAGACCTTTTGAGATAGTGTGCATCTGTTCATACAGGTATTTGCTGACCACAGCTCTAGCCACAACCCTATACATGTTGAAAGGGGGCAGCTATGGAACTTGCAAAGGCGCATGGTCTTCTTCGGTACTTCCGTACCTACCATATTCAAAGGTTATCACCCCTGCACAAATTACTCTATAAAATTTTCTGCAATAGTACCAACAACAGTTACTTTTTATTACGTAGGTCTAACAACAGAAGAAATACAGCAATGCTTCTGGAGAGGTATGAACAATACTTACATCCATTCTGTCGGCACATGTTATTAATGGGAAACAATATCTTGCAAATTGTCATCAAGCAATTTGGCAGAATGCAAATCCTGTGATGTCCAGTATTCTAAACCATAGTTTCTCATTAGTTGAGTCTGGTGATTGCCATGTGGAGTCTATTCAGCAATGAAGAAAATAGTTCATGATGGCTATATGATTGATCTGAAGTCGGTGTTACTTTTTAAGAAAACCCGAGAAAAGTGGAGGAATCTTGGAATGACAGAATGATCAAAGCTAATGAACAACATTACCAATATGAACGGAGAAATAAACTAATGAAAAATAGAAGAGAGATTTATGGGCATATTTATTCGTAACTTATATTTCATGCTCGCAAAGGATGTGGATTGAAGTAGTTCTAGGCTTCAACTTAACAATAACTTTCTGTGCGAAACAAATCAACTGTAGCTGTCTTACTAAAATGCAATGCAGGATTTGTCTGTGTGCGAGGAATTGACATGGACACTAGGGCACCGAGGCCTCTGTGCCCCCATCTGCACATTGTAGCAAGGCCGAAATCACGCAAGACAGCAGCAACTGAGCAAGTACTCTAATTAAGAATCGATCCGTTTTATAAACATCAAGTTTGTGGTAATATGATGTCATTAGCTCTCGACCTGCGCATGAACCATATTAGTTCCTGCTGGACGACAGCCATTCTTCTAGGCAATAAACCATGGAGTTGGAGACTGCTATTCTGAGACGTTGGAACTAATCAAGATAATGAAGAGCCAATCATTTTCGCTTGCACTGCTGTTGCTGCTGAGTTATATGTAAAATTATCATAAAGCTTTAATCCGTGTAGGATGTCTGTGTTTTCCTTTCTGAGACACAGTATACTATCAATTTTTCATTTGGTTAATCAATTGTATCTGTACTAGATTTTTATGTGCTGATATCATGTTGCGTCCTACATACGGAAACCATTGGTTTGAGTGCAGACAGCTTGCCAGAACTTTGTTTATGCGCCTGTATGTTTTTGTTATCTGCATCAATGGTTTAGTGTTTTTTGGTACAATCATTATGAAGATCACACGATGTGCTGGGATGATGACAGTAATGATGGTGGTACCAAACATGCGTGGTATAGTATTGTAATGAGCTGCAGAATAAGGATTGCTGGAGAAGCAAGCGAGCTATAGGCCTTGTTTAGTTTCCCAACTTTGCCTCCACATTTCACTATAAAAAAAAAGATTCGCATCACATTAAAATGTCGACACATGCCTGGAGTATTAAATGTGGATGAAATCAAAAACTAATTGCACAGTTTTTATGTACTTTATGAGACGAACAATTTGAGCCTAATTAATCAATGTTTGGACAATTATTCATAAATACAAACGAAATGTTACAGTGACGCATTAATGATAAAATGACAATTTTGACATGTCAAAGTTGGGAACTAAACAAGACCATACTTGCCATATAGAAGACTCTCCTTTGCCAATAAATATGATATAAAAACATAAATCCATAAAATATCAGGGAAAAGAAGCAATACCTGCCTTGATGGATGCATATCGTCAAAGGACAGGGATTATGGAGACAACAGAACTCAAGAGCTCTGGGGCTGGCAACTTTGCCTCTATATTGCATAAACAACTCCAAAGAAATGCTTGCTCATAGGACATTGTTGATTAGGATATTTAACTCTTACGGGAATCCTAGTAGCTTGTTAATTCGTCACGATGACATAGGACAGAGGAATATTTCAAATATCGATACTGCTTATAAACAGAACTTGTCCTCAGATTGCAACACGAGATGGCATACATTGCTACTAAACCTAAGGCAAAATCAATGCAACAAATGGCATCTAATTCGAGACAACGTGGGATTCAAAGCATGCGCAGGTACAACCCGACCTATTCGAGCTCTAACCATGACCATACTGGAAGTGCGCGCCAGCATCTCCAGAAGGCATCACCCTTCTGAAATCATTGCCAGGCCTTGGAACTTCAGGGAGGAAGGAACCACTCCCCAGTCTGAAATGTGGCACAGTAATGTTACACCCACCAGAGGTAGGCATGGACACTAACATGGAACTATGAGGATCATCATACGGATCCGGTGACAACTCAGAACCATATTGCAAAAAAGATGGAGCTGACATGATATGATTAGCAGGATAGCTTGAAGATATGTGGAGTTGATTTGCCGCTGTCAAACTGAACCTTGAACCATAGCCATCACTTGCGGCCATCTCATTTCTGGGGAATGAATCTGTTGGCAAACGAAACAAACCAGCAGGGCCTACTGGTACTTTCACATCACCACGTGGTAGGACCCTATTAAGGTAGCCTGCTGGTACTGGCAGTGCCAATACTTCCTGGCAGAGAGGCTTTGACCTGCTGAGTGAAAGTTGCATGTCGTTGATGGGTAAATCATCCGGGGCTGGAAGTGTCAATATGTTCTGACTGGATGGGCTTGGCCGGCTCAGCTTTGCTCTGAGTGACATCTTAGCACGTTGAAGGGCCTCTAGCACCCCTCCTACATCATCGCTTGAAGGTTGATGAAGCTGTGAATCAAGCTGGTTATCAGTATGGTTATGAAAGCACGAGGAACTCCATTCTGAGACTTCGCTTTTAGGGGTATCACTTAGTGGGCTCCCAACCGAAGGTGTATTTGCATAGTGCTCGGAAGAGCGGGCATTCACATGGTAGCTTGAACCACTGTCCAAATTTTCATCTCCTTGACCTTTGTTATGTCTTGCACTTGGGCTGTTTTCACAATTTCCTTGTGCTGGGTGAGCTGATTTCCCAAGATTATTACCACTTCCTTCAAGATAGCTTTTAGTTGTAAGCACATCCTTCCTAACCTGAAATTCACCATAGCTTGAAGCAACTGTCGCTGCACTCACTGAAAAATCATGATCAGATCTGTCAGCTTTGCACTGCTCAATAACATTATCTTTGACTGCGTTTGGGGGCAATTCTGAAACAGAGCCCTTTGGTAGATATTCAGAGGGAGTGATCATGCCATGGAGGTTCTCCTCACTTGATCTTGCATGTTCACAAACTACTTTGTTATCCACAGTCTGAGCAGTTTCCCTCCTCCCGCAACCATTTCCAGCCTGATTTATCTTATTGTTTAAGTTAACATTATCCTGGATGTTGGAGAGCAGAAATAAGTGCACGGTATGGAAATATTAGCTCATTTTAATATATCCAGTCAAATGCAAGAACTACTAAATAAAAAGAGCATCATATCTAGAAATGACAGTATGTACCGCAGCTGAACCCCGACTCTCGCTGAATTTCTTCTCCCACTCCCTCTGAGCATTTTCTTCGGCCTCATACTGCCCAATTAGCTCAGCCTGCTTCTCGAGCATCCTCTCCATCTCCCCATCCTTCTCGTACACCATGGCAAACCGCTCACCACCATCATCATCATCCAATCCTCCATTGCCAGAAGAACCATGACCGTCTTGGCTCGCCTCGCCATCAAAATCAGGCTGCTCGTCGGTACAAACAGTACAATCTGATCTCTCCTGCCCGTCCTCCGCGCTCTCCACCGCAATGCCATTACCTTCCTCGCCTCCCGTCTGAGATCTGTCGATTGGAACAGCATGCGTGTCAGATAAGACCAAAGCCAGAGGTAAGCAATGGGCATAGAATTTGAGCAATGTGGACACATTGGACCTGAGCTCCTTCATCTTGATCTTCCGGCACGACTGGCCCGGGTGGTACTTGGGCGACGCATCCGCGGCGCGCGGGTACAAGTAGCCCCTTCTATGGCCATGGCCGTGCCTCTGCCTGAGCTGTCTGCCCTTCTGCTGCAGCAGCGTCGGCCGCCGCCTCTCGCAGTCGTGGCTCGCGGCGCGGCCTTTCCACGAGAGCCCCCCGGCCTGAGCCGCCGCCGCCGCCGCCTGGGCTCCCAGCTCCGACCCCGACAGCGCGTCCTCCGCCGCATTGGCATTCCCGCCGCGGCGGTCCCTCTCGACGGCGGCATCAGGGTCGCCCGTGTCGACCTCGTCGTCCTCCGGGCCCGAGTCGTCCGCGGCGTCGGAGAGGTGGCCGAAGCCCTGGGTGTCGAGGATGGCAAGCACCTCCGCGGCCGCCCGCTCCGCCTTCCGCCGCTGCGCCGTCACCGTGCGGAGCTGCTCCTCCAGCTCCGCCACCTGCAGCGATGGGGGGGGCCTCGGTGATTAGAGCCGGCAATGCGGAGGCAGGAAGCGACGGGAACGCGCGCGCGCACTTACCCGCCTGGCGAGGTGGTCGGCGCGCTCCTTGGCGGCGCGGGAGACGGAGCGCTCGGAGAGGAGGCGCGCGCGGAGGAAGTCGATGGTCATCGACGTCGTCGCGTCCGCCGCCGCCATTGCCGAACCCGTGGTGGAGCCCCGCGCGCTCGCGCGTGCTCACCAGGGCATCCCCTCTCTGACTCTACTCTGCTTTCTTCTCAGGCCTCCGGAGCCCCGTCCGGGTCAGTCGCATCCAAAGCGTCCAGTCCCGTGCCGCGTCGGGCGGGCGGCGCTGCGTGTGGTTTTGGAAAGTGGGGGACGCCGGCCGGTGGGCGCCACGCGATCACGTGATGGCGTGTGATGGCCGGTGCTCCTCGAACCCCTTCCGCTTTACGCCTCCTGTGATCCCTCGCGCCCCGTCCGTCCCCGTGTACCTGTCATCACTCGAGCAGCAGGCTCGGGCGCTCGTTCAGCAGCGGCGGCGCGGGCTCGCCGTAACCGACAGGGCACGCCATGAAGTGTGTTCGGCACCGAAAGGTGGGCATGTCAGGTTGGTGCACGATTCACCCACAGCACCGCTCCACATATGGCAGAGCACGTCGAACAACCACTCAGCAATCCACAGTTAGGATTGTGGCATGCCAGGTCGTACATGAAGAGTCTACCGTATTGATCGCCAACAACCACTGCTCATATGCATCATTAGAAAATACTGGGAGGTCTTGTGGTACTGAACATTCTGAAGTTTAATTTATGCTAATTAAAGTTTCCATAAGACGCATACTCATGTATCATGACACCAACGTACTAGGCATACATTATCACGCGCAAAATAGGACACAGATAATAGTTCTTGACATTGTTATTTTGCGGGAACCGACCGACGGTATCAGACCATAGGCGAGAATAGACAATACGCCGAGGAGCAGTGCTTAATCGAACAGGCTGAAACCCATGTCCTGCAAGAAATTCAGCAAGAGTTACAATCAGTAAGGATGTACTAGTGATTTATACACCCAAAATATATGACTGCGTCCTGAATGTGGATAAGAAACACGGCACAAATTGCTACATATGCAACCCTCTACATGTGCAATTATACCAGGCAATTGGTGAATTACATATGGCTGTGTTTAGATCCATGAAAAGGGGTAAAAAGGGTCACATCGTACAGTGTAGCGCACTGTAGCACTTTTCGTTTGTTTGTGGTAATTGTTGTCCTACCATGACCTAACTAGGCTCGAAAGATTCGTCTCGTCGCGTACATCAAAACTATACAATTAGTTTTTTATTTATCTACATTTAATGCTCCATGCATGCGTCATTTGTTATATTTAATGTTTTGATGCGATGTCGATGTGATGAAAAGTTTGGAAAGTTGGGAGGAAATAAACCCAGCCATAGTGATGAGGCAGAGAAAGGGCAGTTGCAGTGCCAACTGCCAGACATGAAAGGAACAGCAATTTGCAATAACCAGAAGACAGTAAATTTTTAGTTGGTGGATGCAATGAATATCTACAGCTGGTTAGCAAGATAGTCCTGCCACAAGAGCTTATGGGCATATAATAACTGAATGAATAAAGAGCAATTGCTAGGAGGAAGAACACTTACATCGTCGGATTCTTCCTTCTCCTCAACCTTCTCTTCCTTCTTTGCCTCTTCAGCAGGTGCTGCACCACCAGCTGCTGCAGCCGGAGCTCCTACGGCCATAGCACCACCACCTGAAGGCACAGAGGCAAACTTTTCCCTTCCAGATGCAATCACTTCTGTTATGTCCTTGTCTTTGAGTTCTGCGAGCAGGAAGTCCAGCTTCTCCTCATCAGCTTCAGCCCCAACTGTAAGGAAAACAGAGATCATCAACGCAAATAATATACAGGAACATATAAACATAGTTTATCGCATAATTCATCAAACATCGAACAATTTACTGTCTTTCGCATTATAGACTATTACATATAAAAGAAAATTGAACTGTTCATATCTTGTTGAACCGGGAGGGGGGGGGGGAGGGGGGAGGAGGGGGATCAGGTGGAGCCCATTTATGTTAATCAACTGGAGAATCATCATTCTTATCATATGCAGCATAAGCTAAACCTTATTATAAGCTGCAAACTAGGCGAAGTTGGACGCATCTGAAGCAACATACCTGATTCCAGAATGTTCTTAACATCATCAGCAGTCGGGGAAGTGTTTCCACCCAGAACAGCGAGCAGGTATGCAGCAATCACCTTCATCTTTAAGACTGCAGAAATGCCTAAAGCATTTTCAAAGACGAACCAATGAGTTCAGCTCAGCTATGCAAAACATTGAGCAATGAAAATAGCAAGGGAGAGAAAGAGATTTCAACATGACAGCACCAATAACACAGTCTACCTCTCAACAGTTGAGACAAAGAAACAAGATAAATACATAATGAAATGCAATTACAAAAGTTCAACTAGGCATGTAAGAACCAATTTGGATCAAAATCATTAGCATTTAGTTGCTAGTCAAATTTAAAGTAAACCAAACCCCAAATATTCCTGAAGCTGCCTCTGGTACAGAAAGCCTAGGGACCAGATTTGATATGAAGTTTAATCTAGATTCGAATTGAAACCCCATAGACATCAAATAACCTAGGAACAGTGACCTTACAAGCGTGGGAAATCAGAGCTGCTATGGAAATCCTACGGAACCAAGCCAAATATGGACCGATTAGACAACCAAACAAATCATAGGGTCCAATTCCGGCATAAACAACCAGCACCAACTATTACAGCCAACCTAGGAGCAGTTCTCGTGAACGGCTGCAGAACAAAGACTTCTACTCTACGACCCCAGTACAATCAAAATTACTCCGCACACCGGAGATCGTTGCGAACGACGAGGAAAGTAGATAGATTGGGATCGAAGCGCGCGTGCCTCGAGAGCTGAACCGAACACAAGAAGCGGATGAAAGCCTGCGGCGGCGGAGGGGAGCAGTGGATGCCTAGCGTTTCCCTAACATTCTCCTCGTTATATATAGACTCGGTTGGAACGGCCAGGATTCATTCCTCCCCGCGCAGCCGAATCTGGACCGCTCGATCCGGATCAAACGTTTGACAGAGGGCCCAAAAGCCCATGGTTCAGACTTGGGCCTAGTAAGTGGTCGACTCATGTTGGGCCTCGCAGCATTTCCACGGACCGTGAGCCTGAGAGCAATGGGCTAGACTCCACTTGCTGCGTCCTTTTTCTATTTCTTTCCCTCAAAATCATCATGCAACTCCATTTGCTGCGTCCTCCTCTGGGAAAAGAAAAAAAAGACTATTTTTGTCTCAAAAAAACAAGAAAAGAGTCTCCTCGCATAGTCCCATCTAGGAAAAATATCTCCTTTAGCTGTCCTGTTGGCTGTTGCGCTCCATATTGATCAAGACCCCTTTCTCGGCCAGACAAGAGAATGAGGACGTACGAACGCTCAATCCCATGTGGCCATGTTCGCTACTAACAAGGAAAAGAAGAATAGATAAGGTAATCGATTACACTCCACCAAATGATACATAAAAGCACCTTTGTGAGCACTTAGCAGGACTCGATTCTCACAGTTCGGCAACCTTAATCAGATCAGGTGGAAGAAAAAGGTCCCAGGAGAGCGAACGAACAGCCATGGTCGTCGCGTGACGGAGAAAAGCTACAGATTCTTTCCACGGCGCAGCAGCACATATAGCACACGTTGCCTAGACCCATGATGCCAGGTAGACACCGTTTGACCGACGGGCCGAGAAAGCAATTGCCCACTCACAACCGCCATCATTCCGGCGTAATCATGTGCCGCCGTCGTGCCCAACCCGACCACTACGCGCCTACTGGCTACGCCCCGCTCCATTCTTCCTCCCTGGCTCGCTCGCCACTCCCAATCACACATCGTCACATCACGGCGCACGAATCAACCGCCCCGGCCACGATGTCGACGCGCTACGCGTACGCGCCCCGCGAGCCTCCTCCAGACGCCGGCCGGCCCGTTCCATCGCGCTCCCAGCCTCGGCCGGCCCGGCGCGCGGCTGGCGGCTTCCGTCGGGGTCCCTTGGGGGCTAGGGCCGGCCGGCCACTCGATCTGGTCTCTGTAGCCTGTAGGCATTAGCACTTGGCACACATGTGCTATACGGACCTACGGTGGAACGCGCGGGTACGGCGCGACGGACCACCACGGCCGGCCCGGTTGGTCGATGGCGGACGTCGGAAGTATCGGTGGTGGGTGGGTGCATGGCCGGATTCGGCCGGTCCACTCGGCGCCACGTCCGCGCTGCCGGCAGGATCGAGGTCGCTGGGGTTCTGGATGCTACAGCACCGGCCCGGTCCTGCTCTGGGCACTGCGCTTGTGCCCGCACGGCGTGGGCTAGAGCCAAGCGATGGGATGGATCCGTCCGTGCGGGTTCATTTCGAGGTGCCCTGCCATCGTCGTACCTGCGAAAGCAGCAGCTGTTCCAGGCCTCACATGCCACCAGCAGCAGCCCGATACGCATGCGGGAGAAATCGAGCTCCAAGCATCGCCTTGTGGACATTACGAAAGGAGATGGCACGGGAAAGAGTCAATTTCCTTTCGTAAATGAGCTTGTAATTTTCTGGGCATTATTACGGAAGAAAAGGAGATGAGCTTCTGCGGGCCACTAATTAAGCACCTACTAGCTAGCTTTGTACCAAAAGGAGTCAATTTTCTCACGCCCGGTAGCACATTATTAGCAGTGCGGAGCGCAGACACTTTCTGTTCCACTCCACTCGATATATATTCTCCACCCGACTCGACACCATGTGTGTTCGGAAAGGCCCATCATCGCGTTTCAGTGGACCGGAGCACGCAGGATCGGGCGTCAGGCAGTATTGCGATGTTCGGTGTCAAGGCAACAACGAGATTACTTGTTTACTAGTCATATTAAATTGCGATCCAGCGCGAATCTTGCAGCGGCCACGCACTCATAGGCTTTGTAATGTAAATTAGTAGTATCTATCACTTCGTATAGTTATAAGGTTTTTTTATATAGTATGATGGACTTGTGAGATGGCATCTCGCACCTGTACTTTTGTCCGTTGCGTCTTAGCATAACCACAACGGTGGTGGTGGCGGAGTCATGTGTCCTGATCGAAAGCCGCGCAGATCTAAGAAAGATTCTCTCCCTCTATCATATCTAAAAGCTAATCAGGCAGGTTTTTCTATATGCCGGATCATCAATCAGACTAACCGTCATGGTGCTGTTGCTGTCGAGTGGCGACCCACCCGGCTACCCGACGGAGTTTGCCGCCCTGTTTGTGCAAAGAGGCACGGGAGAGGGAGATACAAAAAAAATAGCCTGCTGGTCTCTCTACATTGTTCGAGCGCCCTCTGCGAGATCGATTGTTTATCCTTCACGTCACCCGTATGGGAAATATACACAGGGTCGGAGGGAGGGAGGGAGGGGCTGAGGATCTACTAATCCCCTTATATACCTTATATTTGTATAGTTAATATATGTGCTCAATATTATTTTCTTTCTCCTAATTCAGTAGGATCGGTGTTTTTAGGCTTTTTTGGTGGCTCTCAATAAAACATAAATGTTGAAGTGTGCGTTCAATGACCTACTCACTTGTTGCTCGTATTTTATTTGGTTTTGCTCTTTCACTCTTTTAACTTTTACTTTGCTTTGTTCACTATATCCGTATACTTAATTCCTGGCTCCGCCCCTGAATATACAAGTGAAAAGACTAGCTTGTTGCTTTGTGGTGGCGGGACAGAAACAAAACACACCTATCGCTGTCATTTAGGATAATGACGCGATCTTTCAAACAAGCACATTGTGGAAGAGGTGGCGGATCGGACTCTGTAGCAACATGACACACGCAGTAAGTATTTTCTTCTTTCGAAAGACCCAGAGCAGTGTAGTAATAGTGACACATTGACCACTCACGTAACGATCACGTAACGATTACGGATCAAATGTATCACAAAAATACCGCCGCTGCATCCGTTATAACTTGAATCCGTTTCTAATACTAGTATTAATATTAAATTCGAGCTTAGCTAGTATATTTGTGGGGACAAAAGATCCAGAGATTTTTTAATCTAGGGTGATAATACCAACCGAAGTTTCAATGAGTTAATTTAAAAGAAAATTCATTATATCATCTAATCACATGGGTTGTCTATATAAGATGATAGGGAAACTATGTACGAAATTTCAGGCTCGAATCCTTACACCCACGCATATTAAGGGTGAAAATCGTGTGACTTGTTCCTTATAACACGCGATCATGTATTAAAATCTCTTCTTTGATCAATACGGGTTAAAGTCTCCGACCGGACCGATAGTAACGTACAGTGCCATTTCGATCAACACATACGAGAATGCGGTGCCAGAGCATATGCATGCACGAGGAACGGTGGTCTTTCCTTGCTACTTTATTCGCAGCTAAACAAAACGTGCGCTCCCCCACCTCACCCATTGAGCAAACGGGCTAGCTGTTTGGGGGGAGGGGGGAGGGGGGGGGGGGGGCGGGCGGACGTACGATTCATCAACGATTGGACGGAGCACATCGCCATCGATCATCACATTGTACTAATACATGGTACTTAAAAAAGCTATAGGATCCAACAGTACCAACCCCATGACTCCATGAGGGCCTGGGGCATGTGGACTGTTTTCCTCTGGTTCATGCATAGGATCCAGCAACCATTTCTCCTTCCTATTTTCCCATTTTCGGATCCAAATAATTAACTTGCCTCCACATAATTTTTTAGATCCCGAGCTCTTTCCTTTAGACTAATCCCAACGATGAGTTTCATTTTGTTGTCTCTGTAAGTGCCTATGGGATTTAGTGTCCAGCTATCCATCGGATGTATATCCAAGTGGTAGATTGTTCGGAGGGGGAATCACGGGACCAAAAGCTTAATGGTAATATGTGACACAAAGAATAGATACAATTGGACCACCATCAAAGTATAATACCCTACCTTCTATATTTTGGTGGGCTGTATTAATGATCTTGACAAAGCAAGAGAATGCTTTTGGGGATGTATGAGAGCTAGGGTTCTAATGGTTGGTCTATGGTCGTCTTATATAGAGTGACGATCTAGGTTACAAATCGGTTGGGATTTATCTGCCACTACATTTTAGAAGAAAACATATCCGATATTATCTCGTGATATACAGCTAGAAACCACCATATTTAACGTGTGTATTATAGTACACGTTGTCTTATGTTTCGCATGCTTTGAATCATGGGTCGGGTCATCCTGAGTCGGTCGGGGTTCCCGAATGATGAGGATATCCAGGGGGTCCACCACTATTAGAAAACCTATCTTTCATTCCCTATAAATATATAGGATAAAATTAGATCGATATTAATGCTAGCATTAATACCGGGTCCAATTTTTTTTCGCGACCGTGCCTTAGCACGTATTTCATTAAGAGGAAAGAAGCAGTTACATCATAACCCCGAGGAGCAGAGTGTCCTAGGGGGGAGGAGCAAAAGTTTCTCAACTTATTACACAAGAACAATATCGCGACCAATGGTACTACTACTAGACCCAACAAAACCAGACAAGTCAGCACAGCCCGCCGTCGTCCATGTCTTGGCCTCTTCTAAGATTGCAGCCACCAAGTTCACTTCAGTCATGAGGGTGGCATTAAAGGTCCGTGAGTTACGTGGGTCCAATTTTAGCCGGTATATTTTTTGTGGATGGAAGGTGGGGTGATGTTAATACGAGGTCATAACACCACATGGTATTAAAAGTGATATTTTAATATTGATTGGTGTAATGATCCTATATTAAAGAGTCCTCCATGGTTAATTTAGGTCATACATATCTTAACTAAGTCACGGTGTTTAGTGAGACGGTAGATAAACTATGCACGAGACTTGGGATCCCAGGTTTGAATCATGTGTGCATATATTTCATGTGAAAAATCGCATAACTTGTGACTTAGGCCGGTGTGGTGGCCTCTTAGTAATTTAACATATTAATACTGGTCGGGAAATACCATTAAAGCGGTTTAACCGGTATTAACAACATGGTTTGTAGTAGTGCATCCCCATCTATGGGATCGCAGTTTCTTTCTCTTTCACCAGCTACACCCCCCTCTCTTTTTATTGACTTTTGTTCAAAGGAAGAAGATGTATCCACAAAACATGTATATTTCAAAATTATCTCCTTTAATTTTAACAAGAAGATTTAAGACATAATCTAAATGTAGATCTATATCTATATACTATAAAGATTGAGATATTTAGTGTTTCTTTTATCGTCAGTTTGGGTCGATCTATCGTGCACGCTGGCCACTTGTAGCATGAGACCCACTTATCATATCCACTAGCGACTTGAAGCGTGAGGTCTACGTGCCATACTCATTGGTTAAATTATATATAGATGGCAATTAATGTATCTTTTTTATCTCTTTCTGTGTTGCACTAAAATTAGACATGTTTTTTTATAACACACCTGGTTGAAGCATGTGCAACTCGGTTGGTTTCATTAAAATGCAAGAAGGAGCAGATCAGTCGATGGAAAGTTTGATCTTTATGCGAGTTGAATGTGGGAGCGGCCTGGCAAGTTGCGATGGTGGTGGTAGTGGCAATATATATAGAAGCGAACTGTGCCGTAGGCTAGAAGTCTCGTTATTTACATCAGATATAATCATCACCTAAGATTATACTCCTAGCTATATGATTTTTCTTAGTCATTGCACATGCCGTGTAAAGAGTGCAGTCCATCTACTCCATCCATCCTGAAATACAGACATACTGGCTGCTGTGCCTATGTGCAGTGTTTCTACTGTGTATCTAGAAAAGTCAGAATGCCTTGTATTACAAGACAGAAGGAGTACTTGCTAAAATCTCGAGGCATATGTCTAGATACTGCATTTGCTGACTTTTCAAAGAGTTAAAGAGATTTTTGTAATGTGTTCCCGTCTAGTCTCAAAATACTAATCATATCCAAACACACTTGTAAAGCTTTCGTGGTTGAAATCTTGAGTTCAAATCTCCATCACCTTTCTTTTCTTTAACAAAAGGATATGAGTATTATTTGATACTCCCGTGAACATATTCATTCGGACGTGTAATGCGACCCCTAAAGAGCCGTCAACAACTCATACAAGAATATCATCCCTAGATAGAGTTATGAAGTGGGTAGTGTTTATTAGTCAAAGTTGTTGTGAGGCCATTAAACGCACTGGCCACTGGGTATTAGTAGCATGTTGTACAAAATGTTATGGACCTACTTTCTCTGTTTTTCGTCTAGATGTATTTCGTTTCGTTTCGACAAGTCTTTAGTCACAAGTTATAATCATAAGCAAGAAATTCTTAATATGAATCTAATTTCATCCATTTATGTCACAAAAAATATATATTAATGGAATAATTGTTGGTAAATGCTTGTATTAACGGAATGAAATAAATCTTTTAGTACCAGATGGAGGGATTATATAGCAGGTAGTCAAACTCAACTTCATTTTTATAAGGAACTTGCTATAGTTTAAGTGCCAAACAATTCTCAGGTGCCAAGTTACAACATAAAAAAAAATCAACGGTTGAAACATCATAGACCAACGTTAGAGCTGCAAGATCTGCCACATCTAGGAAAAACATTTGTAACATTGAACGTCACTGGAAGCAATAAAAAATTCAGACACCTAAAATATGGATGGTATGTGCGTTTTTCTAATTTATTGGGCGACCACCGTGCAATAATGGATCGAGATGCCCTCATAGAAAATGCCCACGAGGAAGAACATCTAGATGTGTATTCTGCAACTTTGAACCTGCAATTTTTCTGTTCAACAATTCTGCTTTGAAGTTGGAAAGAATAGCACACATGCTGACATGCAGAGTCGACTTTAAGGTCTTGTTTAGTTTCTGAAATTGGGAGCAAAATTTTGGTCTTTTGGAGTGCGTGCGCTACTGTAGTATTTCGTTTGTATGTGTGGAAAATTGTCCAAAAATTGATTAATTAGGCTCAAAATGTTCGTATCGTAGAGGACAATAAAACTGTGTAATTAGTTTTTGATTTTATCTACATTTAGTACTCCATGCATGCTATGATATTTTAATGTGATGAGAATTTTCTTTTTGCATAGGAACTTTGGGGGTGAAATTTGGATCTAAACAAGGCGGGCTAAGTCACCCTCCCTTTTATCCATGTGCGAGAACAAATGCCGTCAGGCATCAGATTAGACTAATCTGCTGTGTCATGACCTATCGGAGGAATCTCCGGACTCCGGTGGAGGCCAAGAACCCAGCGCACTAGCCAGACTGTGTGCGGTCGTCGCGAATAACACATAGATCACGGCGTCATCAGTGTAATCTAATGCTCTGTTCCAAAGCAGAATGAGTACGGCGAACAATCCGCGCGTGCTGTGGTGACATCAGCTTGGTGGCCGGAGCGCGCTGGCGCGAGCTCGCCGGTGCACTCTGACCGGCACGCCCCCAGCGAATGTGGCGGTAAGGCCTGGCGCGAACTTGGGCCGGCGGGAGCTACGGCCGACCGCCTCGATGTCGAAGCTCTGGACGACGGAGACGATGACGGACTTCATCTCCATGATGGCGAGCTCCTTCCCGACGCAGACGCGCACGCCGCCCTGGAAGACCGGGTACCGGTAGGGGCTCTCCGGCACGAATCGGCCGTCGCGAAGCCACCGGTCCGGGCGGAACTCGGCGCAGTCGGGGCCCCAGACTGACTCCATGCGGCCCATGGCGTAGGCGTGGTAGGTCACCCGGGTGCCCCCGGCGACGAACGTGCCGTCCGGGAGCGTGTCGTCGCCGGCGGCGAACTTGGAGTCGAACTGCACCGGCGGGAACAGCCGCATGCATTCGTACAGCGCTGCGTGCACGTAGTGCATGTCCTTGAGCTTCTTCGGGGTGGCGGCGGCCGCGGGGTGGTCGTCGCCGTCGTCTCTGCCTCCGGCGACGCGGGAGACCTCGTCCCGGATCGCGGTGGCCACGCCGGGGTGGTCGGACAGCAGCAGGAAGAAGGCGGTGAGGCCCGAGGCGACAGTGTCGCGGCCGGCGAGCATGAAGCTCACGACGATGTCGCGCAGGTACTTGTCGTCGTTGATGGAGCCCATGAAGCGCGACAGGAGGTCGTCGCCCGAGGCGGCGGCGGTGCCAAGCTTCCGGCGCTGCCGGATGACCTCCGCTGCGAGCGTGTCGACGAGGCGGATCGCGTCGCGGAGCTCCCGCTCCTCCCCGACGTTGAGCAGCCGCTTGAGCTTCCAGAACACGTGCATGGGCGCCGTCGCGCGGCGTGCCGAGAGCATCGAGGCCGTGTCGAACGCGTCCGCGAACGCGGACATGGGCAGCGAGAGCTCGAGGCAGCCCGGGTCGAGGCCGAACGAGACCCTGCATATGCAGTCGAAGGCAAAGCGGCGGAACACGTCCTGGATGTCAAGCAGCTTCTCGCTGGCGGCGCCGCCGGATGCAGAGTGGAGCAGAGGAATGAGGCGGCACCGCAGCTCGGAGGCGACGACGCCCGCCGCGAAGCAGCGCAGCGCCGGGGACGCGAGCTCGGCCGCGGCGAGCTTGCGCTGGAAGAGCCACGAGTCGCCGTCGACGTTGAATATCCCACGGCCGAGGAAGTCGGCGAGGATGGCGGAGAAGGGGGCGCCCTTGGGGTAGTTGTCGAAGCGGCCGCGGAGCATGTGGTCGACGGTGGGCGGGTTGGCGGTGAGCACGTTGCCGAGCACGTGCACGTGCACGGTCCGCCCGGGCGCGCGGCGCAGGAGGTGCGCGTACCAGTCGCAGAGGTTGTCGAACTCCCCCGCCCACGACGCCGTCACGTACGCCTCGCACACCGCGCACGCGCACCACCACGGCGGCCGCAGCCGCAGCGAGGCCAGGAGGGCGGCCAGGGCCACCGTGCACGCGGCCGACGCGAAGAAGGCGGCGGCCACCACCTGCGGCTGGAGCAGGGAGCTCGCCAGGGCGTGGGCCGCGACGTGCAACGCGCCCACCATGATGAAGAGCTAGCAGTTTGTTGCTTGGGCGCTTCTCGTTTCTCTGGTCTCGATTGCGCGTGTGCGTGTCTACTCTGAGGTGCGCTTCGGGTTCGTGTGCTGAGTGCTCGCGCGGCTGTGCTGTGACAGTCTCAGAGGGCACCGTTTTATACTGGGGAAGCAAAGTTTTAAAACAGTTAGCAAATCGTACGAAGAGGCGTGCAGTACAGCAATAGAATAGTACGTGCCACGGTGCCAGGATTTGTCCCCTATTTTATTGTTGGGTTTGAACCTTTGCTTGCCATTTATTTACCGTGGGGATGCTCTCTTTCTTTCTTTCGGCCCCATCAGCATGTTTTTGTTCTACCTCTCATTTTGCCCAGTGACGTGGATTCTTTGGCCAACTCGCCCGTCCCTCTGGGTGTTGAAATTCGTGCTCTTCGCAGTGGGAAGCTGTAAAAGGAACGGCACACATAAGGCCGCGTTTAGATGCCCCGATTCGGGCCTGGCCGGTCTGACACGCGTCAGGCCGGCCACTGTAGTGTTTCGTTTGTATGTACGAAAAATTGTCCAAAAATTTATTATTTAGGCTCAAAATGTTCGTCTCGCACAGTACAACAAAACTGTGTAATTAGTTTTTGATTTCATCAACATTTAGTACTCCATACATGCTATGACATTTTGATGTGATGGGGAATCTTCTTTTTGCATAGTAAATTTGGGAGTAACTTTTTGGAACTAAACGAGGCCTAAACCGTTGGTGCATGCCGTCCGGAGGGGCTGCAGCGGGAGATGGGATGGGAGACGGCACGCGAGCCGAGGCGACGTCAAGCGCCAAATCAAGCGTCGTAGTGCTCGAACGCTACGCCGCTGCGGTGGACGTGGGGCCCGCGTAGCCAGCCGCCCGCTCCGCAGCCCGCCTGCGCGCCGCCCGCGGGGGAGGGAGGAGGGAGAAAGCCGCCGCCCGCGTGCCGCAGCAGCCTCCGCCCGCTGCGCCGTCCGCCGCCCGCGTGAGCCGCCCTGGCTGCCCCACGCGCCGCCGGGCCACCGCCGCGCAGGCCCCATGGCGCCGCCGCCCGCCGCGCAGGACCCGAGGAGGGCGGAGATGGAGCGCGGAGGGAGGAGGGGCCGCCGCTGGGAAGCAGCTGGCGCCCCGTCGCCGTGCTCGGCCGCCGGGACCTGGGGGAGGGAAAGGTAGGGGCGGCGACGACGGGGTAGGGGCGGCGGGAGAGAGAGAGTGGGGGAATGGTGGTCGGCGGGTGGGAAGAGATGGGAAAGAGAGAAATGGAGGGAGGAGAGAGAATGAGTGGAAGAATGGAAAAAAATAAATAAATATGATATGTGGGATATAATATGTGTTAGTTGGTATAGAGAATGAGATATAGAGTATGACGAGTGCAGAGAAATCGATGTTGTACTGAAGAATCTCGATGATCAGGATGGAATATTCCCTTTAGGGGATGAGTTTAGAGTACGACGAGTGCGGATAAGAACTCACTTTACCGTATACTAGCATACGTTTCTACATTTGAGCCCTTGAACTGCTTATAACTGTTGTAATCCGATCAGCATCTAAATACCATTATTTCCCGCTATCCGCCATCCATATGATATGTAGGTCCCATTGTTTTTTTTCCGTCGAGTGTAACATGGGGCTGGGTCCATGGGTAACATGTTGATGCCAGCAAGTAAATAGATTCACGCTGATGTTTGGATGGATCTTAAATGAAAAGCTTATCAAGTTCGAAGACATGAAACTATATATGCAATTAATAAATTAAGAACTTCGATGACAACCAAACAAATTTGAAGAGTGCTTCTGCACTTTACTCTAAACAAAGAGACAACAAACCAAATAGAAATTAAGAAGCATTTTCAGCTGTTTGCTAGGCTCCAAACCACCATGCACACCATCGCTTCTTTTGCATCTGCTAGAGCAGCTTACATTCTGTCATATCTTTCTCCGTCCCCTTGGAAGATCTGTTAATGAACTATGTATAGGAGGAATGAGAAACTACATGTACTATTAGTAGAAGAAAAAATAATAACCATCTAAATTATAAATTTGGAAGGCAACGATGACGGCTGACGTGCTGCTCCTGCTCCAAGGCCATAAGAGCTCGTGCCTTCGCTACAGTTAGGCCATGTTTGGTTACAGGGACTAAAGTTTTAGTGCCGCCATATCGAATGGAAGAATACTAATTAGAGGTATTAAATATAGATTAATTAAAAAATACATTACATAAGCGAGGACTAATTTACATACGAATCTATTAAGCTTAATTAGTCCATTATCAGACAAATATAATGCTATAGTAATAATTTGATAATTTTGTACTAATTATAGGTTAATTAGGCTTGTTAGGTTCGTCTCACAGAGTAGATATGACTTATATAATTAGTTTATATTTAATGCTTCTAATTATCACTTATTTGAGAGACTAAACTTTAGCTCCTATAATCAAACACACCCTTGTTCTCCTCGATTTAGCTCTGCCGAAACAGTAATGCGTCAGAGTGTTCGACCTTCACAATGTAAGCATCAATATATGGGATCCACCACTCAATAGACAACCATATAAAATATTACGTTTCTGTCCGCGCGTCAATATTGTGCTGGTCCGGGAAGGAGCTCCTGGCTGGACTCTGTCCTCCGTGTTGCGTATGGGAATTTTTTACTCAACTCGGGCCTGTTTAGTTCCTGGAATTGAAACCAAATTTAGATCTTTTGAAGTACGTACACTACTGTAGCATTTCATTTGTATGTGTAAAGAATTGTCCAAAAATTGATTAATTAGGTTCAAAATGTTCACCTCGTAGAGTACAACAAAACTGTGCAATTAGTTTTTGATTTTATCTACATATAGTACTTCATGCATGCTATGACATTTTGATGTGATGGGAATCTTCTTTTTGCATAGTGAACTTTGGGGTGGGAATTTGGGATCTAAACAAGGGCTCGGTTCGACACTTCTCCAACACATCTCAAATTTCACCTCCAAAGTTCACTATGCAAAAAAATTCCCATCACATCAAAATGGCATAGCATGCATGGAGTACTAAATGTAGATAAAATCAAAAACTAATTGCACAGTTTTGTTGTACTCTACGAGACGAACATTTTGAGTTTAATTAATCAATTTTTTGACAATTTTTCACACATACAAACAAAATGTTACAGTAGCGCACGCACTCTAAAAGACCAAAATTTAGCTTCTGATTTTGGAAACTAAACGAGGCCATGATTTTTGTTCTGACACCGTTCGAATCTCACAGCGTACATCATTCAATTTTTTTCGGCTATTGTTCGATATCAATCTTACACTGAAGCTGCTCTTATGGACAACATCGCTCAATGGTAGCTGCGGCTGCATCGGCCACGGTAAGGTTGGAAAATGCAAGTGCCTTGGCTGCCATCGGAGCAGAAGTGGATGACCACCTCGCTCGTTGCCGAGGCAACTACTGCATGGGCCCGGCCATGGCGAGGGCCGTCACCACCACCTCTATCTCCGCAGCTGTCTAAGGCCTTCCCAAATTTCACCCTCAAAGTTCACTATGCAAAAAGAAGATTTCCATCATATTAAAATGTCGGCACATGTATGAAGTATTAAATGTAGATGAAATCAAAAACTAATTGCACGATTTTGTTGTACTATGTGAGACGAACATTTTAAGCCTAATTAATCAATTTTTGGACAATTTTTCACACATACAAACGAAATGCTACAATGACGTACGCACCCCAAAAGATCAAAGTTTGGCTCCCAATTTTGAGAACTAAACAAGGCCTTTGCCTCTTCTTGCCCATAGGACGCCATTGGGGTCGAGGTCAACGGAGATGATTGGCGACGCGTGGTAGAGCAGCAAGCCTTGCGAGGAGTGGTGAAGGAGCACGATGGTGGAGGAGTAAGGCGCCCAATGAAGAGAGAGGAGTGGCAACATACAACGGCGCAAGAGGAGAGCTAGGATTAGATTTAGGCCCTATTTGATACAGCTCAAGCTCTAGAAAATCTATGGAGTAGAGAGTATTTAGAAGAATCATTTTGTTTATAACTTATACTAAATATTATTATTTAAAGTATATTAATTTAGTATAGAAAGTATAAATCTGGGCTGGAGTTTGGAAGTGCAGCCTTGCCAAACCGATCCTTAGGGTTATACGCCCCAACTCTTTATATAGGATAAGTATTCTAACCAGATCCGATTTGGATTGGTTTGACTAGAAAGATAATCTAACCAGCCGTTTAGGAGTCCGTCCCAGTAAATGTGTGCTTGTCGGCTCCCAAATGAACCATTTAGAATAATAACTACTTAAACATGACGATGTTAAATTCCAGGACATATTTATGCAATATTTTTTCAAATAAAATAACAGAAGAATGATTATATAAAAAAACTTCAAATAAACTGTAATATATATATAATAAACTACAATATATATAATAACAAAAAATTATTTGATGTCACTACAACCACCACCACGTATTCATGATATTAACTTAAAATTTAAAATAACTTTCTTGGACGCCCTGCCCCTCTCAAAAGCTTACCGACCTCATCATTATTGTTAGCAAATAATGCGAAAAACAAGATCGAACACGAGACACGATTTAACGTGGAAAAACCCTCGCGGAAAAAACCCACAGAAGACAATCACTATTGAGGAGAGTTTACAAGTAGGGATGATACATGACTCATCTAAGATGTCTTATCTGTCTTACCCTACCGTCTACATAGGGCTTACATATATATAGTCGGCTCACACGCCCATGCTTGGTTGCGTTGTCGAGGTGGGACTAAACCTTGTGCAATAAATTTGGATCACATCACAACAAACTCCACCTTGAGATAAATTCCCTCATGTAGACGAATATAAATCTCCTTATTCAAATCTTGAATACCAATATCCACCGGACTAACCAATGAGTAAGATCACTTGAGTATTCTTCCAACATTTCATAGGAAGCAAAAATTTGAGCAAAGGTCCAAACACACATCTATCAACAAAGCAGATGAACAATTTGGGTCTTCAACAAATTCATAATCCCAGTAAAAGTACGAGTCTGTGCAACTGACCTCAAAAGAAAATGGCAATAATGCTCAATCATCAAACGACATAAAGTCGCAATATCACCTGTGGTATTAAAATAAATATCCAGTGAACAACTCATCTCATGGAATAATATATTCTCCATCAGGAACACTAAACTTTGGCAAAACAACACTCTTATAAGAGCAACTAGCACGTGTATCCATCACATACCATAAACTTACCAATTGTAGAAGAAACTAAATTCTATGACATGGTCAATTACGACTCCATTCAATCACGGTTCAGATGTAGGCATAAATGTGCAACCAATGGAGTTAAACCTTTGAACTAAACCCCTCAACATGAGCAAAGACAGCAATAAACATACTGCTCCCGCAATACAAAATGTTGTAGTATCTAGTCAAACAAACCTCCTCTGTTGCACTTGAAATCCTCCACCTTGAACTCAATTCAGAGCAAAACCTTCACTTTAAATTAACCAACTCCATAGGAGTAAAAGAAACCACTAGGGTGACATGAACGATGTTGTCAAAACACTAAGAAGAATTAACTCAAAGTGATCCAATAAGAATCCCAATATTTCCTCAAAATCTCAATATGTTTCGGCAGCGGAAATCATATCGTATATCATAGAAGCCATATGAAAGAAATAACCAGAAGAAAATAATCTGCAGTAATAATCTAGGTATGTTACTGTGTAAACCTAGCAATAACCTGCAGCCTTGTGTATAACTCCGTGTACGTTCAGCGAAGCTGAGAAAATATGCTGGTAGCTTCTCGTGGATTGGTCTGCAACCTCTGGCAAATACATATCAGATTCCGTCTTAAAATCCACGTCGACGAGTCTTGCACGAGGTAGACAATCGCAGATTGATCCGGCTGGCGGCACGCGATAAACAGGGACGAAACCCTAATTAATATTTTTATGTGATCTCGTACCAAGCTCTGATACCACTCGTTAGCAAATAATGCGAAAAATAAGATCGAACACGAGACACGATTTAACGTGAAAAAACCCTTACAAAAAAAACCACGGAAGACAAACCACTATTGAGGAGAGTTTACAAGTAGGAATGATACATGGCTCATCTAAGATGTCTTATCCGTCTTATCCTATCGTCTACATAGGGCTTATATATATAGTCGGCTCACGCGTCCGTGCTTGATTGCGTTGTCGAGGTGGGACTAAACCTTGTGCAATGAATTTAAATCACATCACAACAATTATCTTTATGACCGTGAAGCAGTTGCAGAGATGTCAGCGATGCAGATGGTCACGAAGAGATAACTTCTCGCTGTCGTTTAATTACTCTCTACCATGTAGGCTAAAAATGCTTATATGACATTTTGTAGATGACACCTCTATTAACATTGTGCATGCCCCTATTATTCTATAAAATATAGCAACTGTGCAATACTATGAAACAAATTTCCGAGACAAATCTAGCAATATAATTTTCGAAGTCTTAACATGTTGACTACACGCAGCCTAAAACGTCAATCTTTCGTAATTGGAGGAAGTATTATTTTCTCCCCACCAAAAGTATTAGTATTTCTGCTTAGTTGGTCTTGCGCTGTCTCCTTGCTAGTGATTTTATTAGTTCTCTTGATTCATCTCCTTTTTCTAACGACTACATATATGTGGTTATATTTCTGCTTAGTTGGTCTCCACAAACCTACAATAACATGATGAGCCACTTGTACTAATCAGTGCAGAACGTACTAGCTGTCTAAAAACATATATACGAGGTGTGTGACGAGGAGGGCTTCTTCTGCCTGCCATAATTGTTGCCGAGCTGTCCTAAAATATATTGTTGTCATGTGCATAATACATTTCAGTCATTGTCAATGCAAGCATGTGAGACAGATTCTGTTGACACGAAACCGCGACAACAACAAGCACGCGGAGTAGCTCCTTGCTGCCCTTCCGCGCAAAGCGGTCAGACCGGTTTTGATAACCGGTCAGACCGGTTTCGCCGGCGGTGCCCGGCGAGAGACCAACGAACGCCCGTCCGGGAGGGACCCCGTCAGGACAGGCGCACCTTGGGTTATTCTAGGATCGGCAGGCCACTTAGAACGCCTTCAATCGACATAGAGACGAAGGAAGAACAGCATGGTAGGGTTGGAAGAGAAGGGTAAAGAGATAAAAGTAAAGACAAAACGATAAAAGGTAGATTTGATAGATTCGATTGGATTATTCTTCTCAATCGGCCATGACCCTTTATATTTATAGGGTGGGGAAGTCGTACCCCTTTAGGTCGGTTTACAATATGGGATAAAACTCTTAAGTCCTAAACCTACTCCAACACGGGAGAAACCGGTCAGACCGGATAGGGAAACCGGTCAGATCGGTTTGGCCGTTGCCAGATCGGCTACAGTAAAACCGGTCTGACCGCTTCCTAGAACCGGTCTGACCGGTTGCCCTCGACTTGATAGGCAACTGCCAATTTTGGGTGGGAACGGATTCCTAACGATTATCTTTCGAACAGTAATGCACTAACATCGTGATAGAGTGGCCAACCAACATGTTTTCTATGGTCTATGATTCCGACATATCCAGAAGCTACAAGTGGCGAAAAGTACCTTCGCTAGACTGCTAGTATTTGTGCCAAGAAAAGAAGAAGAAACATTGTAGAAATTTGTCTCGTTATCCTTTTCTGGTCCTTATAGTCAATGGCATTGCCTAATCAACTCCTTTTCAGTAATGAAATTGATGTGTTTTATGAAAATTTCAACAACAAATTTGTGTGCATTAGCGGTCAAATTTCAAATGAATGCCGTCTATTTGTTTTTAAAAAAACAGAGAGTAAAGTGCAGTTGGGGTCCTTAATTTTTTGTTTTCAGGTTCTCGTATCGGTAACTCTAAAAATGAACCATCTCGGAGTCCTTAAATATTCACGTGGTTCATTCTTAGAATGCATGTCCATTATTATTTTTATTTTTAAGTGGTATAAATTATTCATGGATAATGTGAACTGAAGTATTATGTTGTAGATCGATGGTTTATATATTTCTCGTGCTAACTATTTAAAACAAAATTACACTTCACTATCGAGCCATCCAAAAAGCAGCACGAGTGCGCTGCTATGGCCATATGATTACCAAATAAAACCGAATGAATAAAGCCTCGTGAGTCATGATTTACTCAAAAAGCAGCCTAGACAGTCGAATTTTTCTGGTGGCTGATAAGCCAAACTAACGGGGGCTTCGATTGGCTAGGCTGTTTCACTCCGGAGAGTGGAGACCGGCGGAGAGTACACAAGACGCAGATGACCTTTCAGTGACAGTAAGTAGTCAGCTGCAATGAGGCAAGGCCGGTTTGCTCGCCAGGCCACGATTCCAGTCTGCACGTGTATACAAGAACCGCGTGTGAGGACTACCGCTACGGAACCTATGCGACGATCGCGTACACTGGCAGACTGGCTCCTCGCGATCGACCGCACAGCAGGCTCCCCGCGCAAACGTGTTCCTCGTGCTTCAAGGACGGAGGAATCGCCGGAGGCCGACCGCCGTACTGCCAGTAAAGCTCGCCCAGTCGGCCGAGCGCGTACCGGTAAGCACTGCGCGGAGCTAGCGGACACGACGCGACACACCACCTGCACGATGGCCGAGGCCGAGGCCAATCAGCAGAGTCACATCCATCATGCATGCACCGGCACCGTGCAGGGAGCGAGCGCCCATGGGCAAGGAGTAGCGACTAGCGAGGCAGTGACTACTGAGGGCAGGGCAGGGCAGGGCACCCCACCGTACCCGAAGGCTGCCGCCACTCTGGCCGGATGGATGTTCTTCGGTCGACATGCCCCCGTGGGGGGCCCCTCGCCGCCCCGTGTCGCTTGCGCGCACCGTCGTCCGCCCGTCCCACGCCGAGGACCATGCCGCGCGCACGTTCCGTTCCCCGGCGCGACGCGGCTGCCACCGGCCAGGAGCAGAGCACCCCCGCGCAGCACTTCCTGTGGCCGTGGCGCCCGCGCTGCAGCCTGCACCGGCCGGGCGTCAAGGCGGCACGAAGAACGACACGAAAGGCCGATCTGACGAGCCCCGGGAACGGCGGGCGCCCGCGCGGGGGTGCTCGTCGTCGACCGCCCGGCGGTGCCGCGGGGGCGCGGGCACACGTGCCGAATCTGCTTTCCGCGGGCCGGCCGGGGGGCTCACGTCACGAGCGGGGCAGACAGGGTAGGCCCCGATGATTCGGGTGCACTGTGCGGGGCGGCGGATTCGGCCACGCTACGAGTCTCTCTCGCTTGGATAGCGTCGCGGCGGCACTGTGCGGATAAGGACGTGTGATCGGAAAAGGAAAATCCGTGGCACGTGCGGGAAATGAGGGGTTCCATACGTGTCGACCGGT
Source organism: Echinochloa phyllopogon (assembly GCA_033239725.1). Classification (NCBI taxonomy): domain Eukaryota; kingdom Viridiplantae; phylum Streptophyta; class Magnoliopsida; order Poales; family Poaceae; genus Echinochloa; species Echinochloa phyllopogon. Next base: position 24,499,333 of record BTCW01000012.1, read on the forward strand.
GAACGGAGCATGACGGGCACACCCGACGACGGTTTTTTCCTAAGCGTCCAAGCCGGGGGGAAAATGAGAATTACAAGAGGTCGATTCTTGCGTGTCCTTACAATTTGGAGAATACTTGCGTACGTGTTGGTGTGCTTAGTTGGTTAGACTTTTTTTTTAAAAAAACTGCTCATATTGTATAGTGTGTTTATATTTGATATATATTTTAATAGGGTATATATATATCTATCTATTATATTAATACAATAGTGTTAAAAGGAGCCACCACGTTCGCCGAGAGGACCAAAAAATTTCCACGTTAATCCAAAAAAAGAAGAATATATGCCGTCGAATTTTATGAAGATCCAACGGTCCATATTATTCCGTTAATCCAAATAAAAAGGAAAATAACAAGCCATCAGATTTTATAAAGATCTAACGGTCCACATCAACCCAATGAGTCTAAACTGAATATGATTAATAAATAGACAAAAAAAATAAATAACACGAGAACTCTGTGTCTCTATCTATTATATTAATAATACAACCGCCACGCTAACATGTCAGCCTCCTCCGCCCCCGGCTCCGACGGCGTCCTGTGACTACTGCCACCACCACGCTAATCCATCGTTGTTGTCTTCACTTCCTCCGTCTCCGCCCCCGCCGTCGGCACCTCCCACCAGAGATCCCCCACCGTCCTCGCCGCCCTGCCATCCACCCGGCCACCATCGCCGCCGCTAGGCTGGCCACCCCTTTTAGGTCTGCGCCCTCCTTCCCCCGAAAACCTGGAACCCTAACCAGCAGGGTGCAGCGGCGCGTGAGGCTGCATGCGGCGGTAGGTCACGCACAAACGCTTCCGCACAACCCGTCGTCTGTTAGACTTTACGTATTCTAAAAACTTCTATACTATTATGGTACATGAAAAAAATTAAGATACAAACCATTGGGTTTGTATGAATATCTAAAGGATCTAAATTAACCAAAAGAGTACATGTCAATCACAAATCATAATTTCCTAATTTATAATTAAAATAAGCATAAATTATTTATTTGATTTTTCATATAAGCTACTCCCTCCCTCCGTCCCAAAATATATATTAATACAATAGTGTTAAAAAAGCACCGCATTACCTGAGAGTGCGTAGAATTTTTCACGTTAATCTAAATAACAAAAAACTTATTACACCATCATATTTAATAATGATATAACAGTCTATGCTAATTCATATATTTTGGGCTAAATACAACTACTAACTATATGTAATTTCAAAATAAATAGAGTCTGTGTTGAATTGGAGAGCATCCCATGAAATGAACAAATCGATGCCCATACATTAGGGCATACAAGTTGGGTATGTAGGAAATAAATCATCGCTCAATTAAGTCTGGCGGTAATCCATCAGGGCATATAGGCTAGACGCCAACGAAGCACACTGACAGGTGTACGATGCAGTTTAGCGGGAAGCAGCCAGCGGTAGATACGTGCAGTTGCATGAAAGGACCAACACTAGGCCTAGAGGGGGGGTTGAATAGGCCCTGTAAAAATTTCTGCAAAATTGCTCTGAAAACTGTCAGACGTCGGATGATCCGACGCAGTCTCGGATCTTCCGACCCCCGGAAGATCCGACACTGTGCATGATCTTTCGACGGGATAAACACTTTACTTCATAATTTGAGTTCTAGAACACTTTTCAGAGATTCTACTTGAATAGAAGTGTGACAATAAGTGTATAGAGCATTCTAGATATGATCAATGCAATAGAATAACAACAGGCAAGTAGATCGGATCAAATCAAGCAAATCCAACAATAAAACAAATGAGCACAAGGAGACAATGGATTTACTTCCGAAGTTCACTCCACAAAGGAGCTACGTCTCCGTTGAGAAGCTCACAAAGAGTCGGGCTGTCACACTAGCCCCAAGTCTCCCTCAATCAACCACAAAGGAAGATTGAATCACTTACTATTGGCTCTCACAAAGAGAGGGGTAATACAAACTTCCGGGGCTCAACCACAAGGGAATGGGAGCAAAGCTCCAAGAATAACAAACGCGAATAGACGAATCAAAGTTGCTTCAAGTGCCTCAAGAGATGAACAAGTGAGGCCCCAAGGTTAGCACAAGCTTCACACCTTCAATCTTCTCTCTCACTCAAACCCTAGATGAATCCTTGCAAGAATCAAGCTTGGGAAGGAGTAGAGGAGTGAAATGAATGCTCAAGTGGGTGCTTGTCACGAGTTAGGTCAGTGGAGGCAGCAACAATGAATGAGGGAGGGGGTGAGGGGGTATATATACCAACCCCCAAAATGTGACCGTTATGTATTCTGCGAAGGGGTATCGGATCTTCTGACCATGAGTCGGATCTTCCAAATAGTGACAGATTAGTGTTAGAAAACCCCAGACAAATTCCAGGCATCGGATCTTCCGACATAGTGTCGGATCTTCCGATGAGCGCCGGAACTTCCAGCAAATGACAGAACATAGCAAGAAAGCCCTCAGAACAGTTCCAGGCGTTGGATCTTCCGACACCCTGTCGGATCTTCCGACAGGCGTCGGATCTTCCGGCCCCGGAACAAATCCAAACCGAGCTGGCCGGAACTTCCGGTCGGATCTTCCGGCCAGGGGGTCGGAACATGCATGTGATACACAGAAAAGGCTGAAATCTGGCTAAGTCCCGGAAGATCCGACACAGTGTAGGATCTTCCGATGGAAGTTCCGATGCTAGGATCGGATCTTCCTATGGGAAACAATCCGAAACCGAGCCAGCCGGAACTTCCGGTCGGATCTTCCGGCCTAAGTTCCGACCAAGCAGACAACATGTGAATGTGACTTTGTGTGTCTCTCAAGTGGATTTTCATCTCAAATATAGCACTTAAAACAACTAGAATTTGTCGAACACGTCCCCCTTGATAGTACGGTGGTCCTATACTCAAATTCAAACCGAAAATCAAATTAAATTCTTCGATCGAGTCCACCACCATAAGAAATTGAATTGGGGACCTTCTTTTCACATTTCTTTTCTTTTCTTTCATTTTATTCCTGCACAACTCATTCAAAGCATTATATCCAAATTTCTATTGTCATTAATCACCAAAATAGATTAAGTGCCTAGATGCACTTTCAATCTCCCCATTTTTGGTGATTGATGAAAATATCAATTTTGTTTTACAAGATAAGAATAAAATTCATGCTTTTCACATCCAATAATAGTTAGAAAAGCTCCCCCTAAATTTGTGTATTTTTTTACTTAAAAAGCCCCAAATGCTTTTGCACAAATTTAAGCAAAACTTTCCTATTGAACCTTTTCATCCATGTGCTCAAGTGTGACAATAAATCCGTGATGCGTATGACATATATTCACAATCATTAAAGAGAGAAATAACATTACACCATCCATAAGCATCACATGAAAATGACATCAAGTTCAACATCACACTAGCATGAATTATAAATAAGTCTTACAAACATAAATGTTCTCACTTGGCACACCACACATATCTCCAAAATAAAATTCTTACAAGTCCATAAGCACAAGCTAAAACATGAATAAAGGATAAAAGATAATGATGGGCCTCTATCCAATTCACTCTCCCTTTGTCATCAAGTACCAAAAAGGGAGCTACTCAGTGGCTTCGTCGTCGTCCCCGGCACCACCACCATCATCGTCCTCGCCATCGTCACCATCATCACCACCGTCATCGTCCTCATCGTCACCGGTTTCTTCTTCGTTTTCCGACTCGCTTTGGTAGAATTCCTCTTCGCCGTCGGTGTCTTCCTCTTCCACTTCTTCAATCTCATCCTCATCATGTTGTTGAGGGGCTCCAAAGACATATTCTTGAGTATTAGCCTCCCAAGGATTGTAGAACTGAGGAGGAGGAGAGAACTCTCTAGGCTGGCGAACGGGGGAATGAGGCAACTGATAGTGATCCAAGAGTTCTTTGTGTTGCTTGTCAAGCTTGCACATGTCCTCATCCAAGCGAATATCACGTTCCTGAGCTTTCTTGGGTTGATAGGAGCATGCGGTGAAACAAGCGAAGAGCCCTTGCACAATAAAGTCTAGCTTCCCTTTCTTGCTCTTGGTACCGAGAAGAGCACCACGAGAGGAAGATGGACCTTCTGAAGGATGAGGTGCACGAGAAGATGAAGCACCATGAGTAGTAGTCAGAGCACGGACGCCTTCATAGGGCTTGACCTTGATCTTTAACAGTTGCTCAATTTTGCCTTGGGGAGAGCGATATGAGAAGTGAGACTTGTCAGTTATAATGTTTACTCCAGTCACATGCTTAATCATATGGAAGATGTAGGGAGCAAAGTGACAGGCACTAGATGACTCATGGGAGCACAAGATAATTTCATTCCAAATGAAGTTGAACACTTTGAACTTTGGCTTGCCGGGGGCCATCTGAAATAGCAAGTTCTTGGCCCTCTTAGAAATGTTATCGGCATCACCTGCCCTAGGATACAAGGTTCCCCTAAAGAGTTGATTAAGCAATTTGTAAAACGTAGAGAGACCCTTGTACTTCCCAAAGACAACAGCTCCATAAGCCCCATCATACATGAAAGCGAGCTGCACATTATCAATCTCACGCCCCTGATGAAGATCTACCTTGCTGTGATCATTGATAGTGTGAGCATAGGCGGTTTCCTCAGCTAACCCAAACAGCCCCGCAAAAGCATGTAAGGAAATGGATAGGCGTTTGCCACAAAAAGTCCAATGCATCTAATCCCTCTCCTGATCAATCCACAGGGTGGCATAGAACTGAGCAATCACTTCTTCATTGTAGGCACACTCAAAGGACATGATGTTGGCCACATCCATCTCAACATACCGCTCATAAACATCATCAACAACTGGCTTCAGTGGCGGTGGCATGCCCTTCAAATAATTCCAATCTACCCAATACATGGGTGTACACAGCCTACCCATCTTCAGAATCACTGACTCATACCAATCCGCTTGATGAGGCAGGCAAAAACGAGGATCACCCTTGAATTGCTTGGAGATGATGGATCTAGGGTCCTCATGTGCACTAAACCGAAGTGGTTTCATGCTATTGGCTGCAGACTTGAAATTTATCAAAGCTCTATCACTCGGATGACGAAATGGAATAAAAGTGGATATGAAATTCTGAGCAAGAGTAGATAGATCAATGTCATCATTGTATTCTAACCCAGTATGTTCCTCACGGTTAGCTCTCTTGGTCCTTGGACGTGGAGGAGAGGAGGTGGTCTGAATTTCCTTTCCTCGTCCTTCACCACTAGAAGGCCCCCTTCCTCTAACAGTCCTTGTGGCAAGTTGTTTCTTTACTCGTTTGCCTCTTCCTTGCTCTCTTATCCCATTGTCAGAATCGGACTCGGTGTCAGATGGTGAGCCAATATTTCTTCCATAGCTAGGCCGGGCTTGTAAAGTTGACTTCTTCTCCTCAGTGTGCTTCATACGACCCATCTAGACAGACAACAAGAAAGGATCAACAGATGGACGATGAAGAGAGAGATCAAATTAACAAGTCAGTGCCCTAGGTCGGTCGGATCTTCCGGCTATGTGTCGGATGATCCGAGGCTCGGATCTTCCGACGCATAGTCGGATGATCCGACAAAATCGAGGATGACCTAAAAATTTGGGAATCGAACTTCTAGCCCACCAAAAATTATGAGATCATAGAGAAGTGTTCTAGACATGTATATGAAGATATTCACCAAGGGAAATCCACTAGAACCTTCTACATTGATAGATCGGGCGACGGGAAGTTTGAATGAGATACCTTTGAGATTTCCCGCGAAAAGTTCAGAAGATCCGAAGGGGATTGAGTTCTTCAAGATGAGGAGAATCGAATGAGCCACAAAGATCAACAATCCTTCGGTTGAACTCCAAAATCGCCGGAAGATCCGACCGCCGGAAGTTCCGAAAGAAAACTGAGAGAGAACGAAGCGAGGCAGAGCTGTCCGGAACTTCATTGGGTAAGATCCGATGGTGTGTCGGAAGATCCGGAATTCCAGAAAACTGACTTGACAACGATTTTTGAGATGAGATTTTATGGAAGATTTTGAGAGATATTGCCTATGGACATGTAAGACCCTTGACTCAAAAAGATCAACCACAATCATCAACACATAACAATGATCTTTTGAGACAAGGAATGATCCACCGATCACAAGATACAGAGATTTTGAAAAACTCACACAAAAAAAGAATAAAATGATTTTTCTTCTAATCTAGGCAACAAACAATTTGGTATGCAACAAGTCAAGCCAAGTTACAAGAATCCAAGATATTTAGCTCACTCCTCAAAGTACAAAACCTTTGCTCATCGAGAGGCTTGGTGAAGATATCGGCTAGTTGTTTATCGGTTCCTACATGGCTTAGAACGATATCTCCTTTGGCTTCATGATCTCTAATGAAGTGATGTCTAATGTCAATGTGATTGGTTCTAGAGTGTTGAACGAGATTGTTTGCTTGTTTAATGGCACTCTCATTGTCGCACAAGAGAGGGATATTTTTGTACTCACATCCAAAGTCACTCAAGGTTTGCCTCATCCAAAGTAGTTGAGCACAACAAGCACCAGCTGCAACATACTCGGCCTCGGCGGTGGATAGCGCAACTTAATTTTGTTTCTTAGAACTCCAAGACACCAAAGACCTACCAAGAAATTGGCAAGTCCCCGTTGTACTCTTTCGATCTACCTTGCAACCGGCATAGTCCGAATCGGAATAGCCAAGTAAATCAAAAGTGGAGCCTTTGGGATACCATAAGCCAAGGTTCGGAGTATGCACTAGATATCTAAAGATTCTCTTAACAGCCATTAGATGACATTTCTTTGGATTGGCTTGAAATCTTGCACACATGCACACGCTAAACATTATATCGGGCCTAGATGCACAAAGGTAAAGTAAAGATCCAATCATGGAGCGATATACCTTTTGATCGACCGATTTTCCTTCTTCATTGAGATCAAGATGACCATTCACGGGCATTGGAGTCTTGATGGGTTTAGCATTGGCCATATCAAACTTCTTGAGCATATCACTTGTATACTTTGTTTGACATATGAAAGTTCCATGCTTCAATTGCTTGATTTGAAAACCAAGAAAGAATTTCAATTCTCCCATCATTGACATCTCAAATCTCTTGGTCATTATCCTACTATACTCTTCACAAAACTTTTCATTAGTAGAACCAAAGATAATATCATCAACATAAATTTGACACACAAATAAATCTTTGTCTATTTTTCAAGTGAAGAGAGTAGAATCCGCTTTGCCCATTACAAAGCCATTTTTGAGAAGAAATTCCTTAAGGCATTCATACCATGCTCTTGGGGCTTGCTTGAGCCCATAGAGCGCCTTATGGAGTTTGTAGACATAGTCGGGATGCTTGGGATCTTCAAAGCCCGATGGTTGCTCCACATATACCAACTCGGAGAGAGGTCCATTCAAGAATGCACTCTTCACATCCATTTAATATAGCTTGAAGTTGTGATGTGAGGCATAGGCTAGTAGAATACGAATTGATTCAAGCCTTGCCACCGGAGCATAAGTTTCACCAAAGTCAAGACCTTCAATTTGAGTGAAACCTTGAGCAACCAATCTTGCCTTATTTTTCTTGTGACAATCCCATTTTCATCTTGCTTGTTCCGGAAAACCCACTTGGTGCCAATGACATTTTGCTTGGGTCTTGGGACCAATTCCCAAACTTCGTTTCTTGTGAAGTTGTTTAACTCTTCTTGCATTGCAATGACCCAATCCGCATCGCCAAGAGTTTCTTCCACCTTGAGAGGCTCCAAAGAGGAAACAAACGAGTAACATCCACAAAAATTTGCTAGACGAGAACGAGTGGTTACCCCTCTTTGGATGCTCCCTAGAATGTTATCAACGGGATGATCCCGTTGAACGCTTTGATGAACTCTTGGGTGTGGAAGTGTTGATTGACGTTGAATAGGTCCATCATCGTCTTCATTGTGAGACTTGTCACCTTGAGTTTTATCACCTTGAACTCCCCCTTGATCGTTGTCATGATCATGATCGTCACCATGATCTTGAACTTGATCTTGCGAAGAGCTTGGTGGTTCCACTCTTGTTGATGATGTTGATGGATCAATGTTAAATATGATTTCTGGGACTTGGTCTTGTTCCTCATCTTCTACTTGGGGCTCTTGATGCTTCACTTCACCTAAACTCATTTTCTTGATAGCTTGACTTGGTGGCTCTTCATCTACAAGGTCATTCACAACTTGCTCTACTTGAGAGCCGTTTGATTCATCAAATTTCACGTCTACTGTGATCTCAACACAACCGGTGGTTTTGTTGAAGACACGATAAGCGTGTTCGTTAGTACCATAACCAAGTAGAAAACCTTCATCAACCTTGGGTGCAAACTTGGAGCTTTTGGTTTTCTTGTTAAGAATGTAACATTTGCAACCAAAAACTCGAAAGTAGTGCACATTTGGTTTGTTACCGGTGAGGATCTCGTACGGAGTCTTGCCCAAGTACTTTTGAAGACAGAGGCGATTAGTGGCATGACAAGCCGTATTGATCGCCTCGGCCCAAAATATATCCGGAGTCTTGTATTCATCAAGCATAGTCCTTGCCATTTCAATCAAGGTCCGGTTCTTTCTGTCAACAATGCCATTTTGTTGAGGTGTGTATGGAGCAGAGAGCTCATGCTTGATGCCTTCTTCATCAAGGAATTCCTCAACATTGAGATTCTTGAATTCCGTCCCATTGTCACTTCTTATTCTCTTGACTTTCAACTCAAACTCATTTTGAGCTCTTCTAACGAACTTCTTGATAACCCCTTGAACTTCACTCTTGTCTTGTAGGAAGAAAACACAAGTGAATCGAGAAAAATCATCCACAATGACAAGTCCATACTTGTTCCTACCAATGCTTATATAAGCAATTGGCCCAAATAAATCCATGTGAAGCAATTTCAAGGGTCTTGAGCTAGTCAATATGTTTGTGGGTGGATGAGGGGCTCCAACTTGCTTTCCGGCTTGACAAGCACTACACAACCTATCTTTCTCGAAGACAACATTTGTTAATCCTAGAATGTGTTCATCCTTTTGAAGTTTGGCCAAGTTCCTCATCCCAACGTGAGCTAGCCGGCGATGCCAAAGCCAATCCAAGCTAGATTTTGCCACTAAACAAGTCTTCGGTTCCACTTTATTTGTTGTGAAATCAACTAAATAAAGCTTTCCCTTAAGTTGACCCGTAAAAGCAATAGAGAAATCCTCCCTTCTAAGGACGCTCACACCCTCATTAGTAAAAAGACAATTGTAGCCTTTTTCACAAAGTTGTGATACTGACAACAAATTGTACCCTAAAGAATCAACTAGATAAACATTTGAAAGAGATGAGTCTTGTGATATAGCAACTTCGCCTTGACCAATCACATCACCATGGTTGTTGTCACCGAATGTGATCTTTTCTATAGGTGAGTCAAATTCTTTCAACTTAGCAAACATGTTCTTCTCTCTGGTCATATGATTTGAACATCCACTATCAAGCAACCATGAAGATCCACCGGAGGTATATGTGTTGACGTAAAATCCGCACTTCACGCCAAGCACACAGCAAGCCGAATTAGCTAGCTTCACACGTGGCCCGAGCGTTTGAATCCGAAAGCGTGCCAGTCAATTTTCCTGAAACTGACAAAGGGAGAAAAGATGTTCAAATAACACCTGGAACGAACCGGGTGATACCAGTCAGTTCCATATTTGTGGCTACGGAGCTAGTTTCAAACGACATATAGCTACAGAGAAGCTATCTGTCAGCGGTTAAAGCATCATTCGGCAATCAACAAAGCACGCAGGGAGCGCACTGCCGAATGCGTGACGTAAGCATGACGAAAGATCGGTAGTTGACTGAATAGACATTGTAACGTATATTCGTAACCGATTAACGAGGAACAGAGCATGATAGATAAATAAAAGGGCGAGAACATGACCATAATTTCATAATAAACAAGAATGCATAGACTAAAAGCACTAGTCTACCGCATGTCTAGGTACTTTTCAGCCCGTTGAGCATGAAACAAGCAAGTTAATCCACCGCATGATACGACTTGCTTGGAATCACACCACCAACCAAGAATAGATCAATCCACCGCATGATACGACTCTAAACGTGGAAGGCTAAAAGCATTCTTTATTTAAAACAAAACCGTGAACATGTTTCGCTCGTGGCGATACTGCCGAATACAGCTATATAGCCGAATCGGGTTCCATGAAGAAGGAACATGCTTCGTTGATGATGATAGGTCTATCAGATCGAATCGAATTCTAATCCACCGGATGATTAGCTCTAAGACGACCCAAAAACCTGCATCCACCGCATGATACCCGGTTCTGTCAAGATCTACACAAGACCAACGAGCTTGGACCCGCAACACGTGGCAATCTAGATTGACTTCGAATTCGGCTATGGAAACGCAGTGCATTGTGAGCTAGAACCGAATCTAATCAACCTAGACTGGGCAAAAGAGTGTTGTAATGAATTAAACATAAAGGTAAAATCCAGAGCAACACATGGTAACTTAATGGATCTATCAGATCTTGCCAAAATCCAACAGAACCGATAACTTGTTCCAAGCTAAAACTTAGCCCACCGCATGGCTCATGATCTAACAATGGAACCTTCCTGAACCAAAGCCTAAATCCACCGCATGATACTAGGCATGGTGCAGGGTTGCCGGTACTTACGGAGGTCGACGGATCGATGATTCCTCTCGAAGAACTCGACGACTCGACTAAAGGACTCGAATTTGGCACGGGACCGGTTTGTTGTATGATTGATTGATTGATTCTTACAATTACCACGGGTTTATATTTATACCCAGGTTTCGATACGACTCCTAATCGATTACGATTACATTATTTATTTCCTAAAAAAGATAAACGCCGGGGCACCGTATCCGTCTTGCATTCCAAGTTAAACCAGCCTTTTCCTTATACTCGATCCACGTCATCACGCGCTCCCGAATGCCTTTTGCGAAACAGTTCTCTTGCCGAATGACGATGCGTTCCCGACCGCAGAACGTCTTTACCGAATGCCCTGGGGAAAAACTTCTTTGCCGAATGATATCTTTTCAACGAATCCGGCCCACATGTCAGCCTCTTCCTGGTGCCAATTTTTGGTGTCAACACATGCCCCTTCAATTTCGGGATAAAAGATAATTTTATCTCGGAATTGATCAGAAGTACTCAACATTCCCAAGTTAGTTCTGCTCGACACCCGCTTCTCCTTTTGAATCTTTAGAGCTCTCATCCAGATCCGAACCCTAGGTTATCGACTTCCCAAGATTCAATCTTCAAATGGCGGACCAAGATTTTGCCCTCCAGGTAAACTTCAATCCCCTCAAGCACACTCGGTATTCTTCCTTCGATTTTGCATTTTAAATTTCCTCTCATCTTTTTCCATTCTTGATAGGCACTAGCTGCCGAAATCCTTATCCCTGTTGAGGAAAAAGCTCCATCCTACTTTCTCGGCCCTGTAGGGAATTCAGATCCTTCCGAACTCATCGCGGCTGAATCTTAGAGGGTTCCTTTCAAGATTTCATTGACAAAATCTCATGAGTGGCAAGACGCCTTCAAGAACTGGCCTTTGCCCCCAATTGCTGGTTGGAGAAATTGGTACAAAAGGATATCTGATGACAAAAGCCCCCAAACACAGAACTGGGACCATCTGCGTATTTCTCATTGCCTAGAGCTGTCACTAGCCGAAACACCAAAGAACGAAAACCTTCTGATTGCAACTTGTCATTTTTGGTCCAATGGCGCAAATGCTTTTCTCTTCGGTCATGGCCCAATGTCTCCCACTTTGGCCGATGTCTACATGATGACCGGCCTGAACGTTACATGAACTGTATATCCATATGACCACAAAGGTTCCTTCAAGCAGACAGGAGTAAAAATAGGGGTTGGATACAAGAAATACATCCAAAACCATATGTCTGATGGCCCTCTGACCGATGTCGAATATAGAGCCTTCCTGAACATGTGGCTATGCAGATCAGTCTTCTGTGGCAAAGCCAATGAGCCAACTCTGAATCATATCGTGATGGCTGAAGAGCTGGCTGCCGGAAAACTCATCCCACTTGGGAAATATCTCCTGGGAAGTGTCTATCATATGCTCAATCAAACCACCCACCTGATGTATACCGGCAAGAAAATCCCCTGTGTCAATGGTCCTTGGTGGTTTGTCCAAATGTGGCTGCAGTTGTACATGCATCAAATCGTCGCCATCGATCTCAACAGCCGAGACTTTCCTTCAATCAATTACAAAGAAGGAGAAAACCGGAGAACCAAAGGTTGTCAAACCTATGGAGAAGCCGCTTCCACTGTATCCATCAACAAGAACATCGGTGAACTGTTTGAGCTCTTCTTCAGAGGCTTTGCTCATCCTCTTTGGTTCCCATATTTGGACAATGACAACCTCACTCTCCCTTGCGAATTCAGCTTTGAAACTGGATGCACTGATGTACAATCTATAGCGATTTTCAATGCCTTCATCCAGCCCTGCATCTTGCCAGCCGAATTCTGTGGGGGAAGGCTGGTTCAAAGCACCTATAAATACTATCAGCCAAACATGATGGCTAGGCAGTTGGGATGTGGCCAAGTGCCCCCCAGGCTATTTCTTCACGAATTTCTCAAGCCTAGGGAGATTGTCAAGGATTCCACAGAGACAAGAAGGATTTTTACTTACAAATGCTGCGGAACTATCTATGCACCTGATCCTTTTGTGCCAATAATATCTGCCCATCCTTCTTTCACTCTCTGGTGGCAAGAACTCCATGATCATATCTTCAACATGGCAATCCATCCCTTCTGCTTCGAGTTAATGCCTGATTATCAGCCAACTTCAGAGGTAATATGCTCATCCCTCATTTATCTCAATAATATTAACCCCAATTGATTCTGATTTTGTCATCTTGCAGGATATAACACCTGCCCCTCTTGCCAGGGCGATCTCGTACAAAGCTGCAAGCCCAATATCTGCTTTGGGGCACCAATCTCCTACCTTGGCTCAACTAATGGCTAGACAGGCTTCTCTAGATCCAATACTTACTAGACCATCATCTGTCAAGAGAAAAACCCTTCTTTTAGCTGCTCCCTCAGTTGTAAAGAAGAAAAGAACAAGCAGCAAAAAAGTTATCAAGGTCAGAGCCTTCTTTCTTTGACCATAATGCCATTGGTATTTTGCTCAGCTTTATCTCTTCTTGGTTTCAGGCCAGAACACAGCAACTAGCAATTAGTGCAGATCTTGCCGATGCTTCAGTGACTGGTAAAATTCTACCACTTTATCCTCTTAACTTCTTTTTCATCGGCACTCATCCCTTGTTAACTGCAGAACAATCCTCAATGGATCCAATCTTGGAGAGTCCTTCTTCTCATCACGATTCATCTTTAGCTTTGCAACTTCTTCCTCAATCAGAAGCACTATCTTCACCAAGAAATCTTTCAGCTTCTCCTCAGCAAGATACACAGAATCTTTCCATTGAGCCTGAGAGGCTTCCTTCCCCCATTCAGGAAGTCAGGAACGAGGTAAACAAAATCATTCAACTTTCTCTACCCTTTTACTCAGCGGATTATTACTAATTCGGCAAGACTTTCTTTCAGGAGAAATCCATTTCATCATCCAGCTATTCTTTTGCTGTGGATGACTTGGTTGCCGAACAAGGGGAAGAAACATCTTCTGGCCAAACTCTGTCAGAAGAAAATCAAACAAAGCTGAAAGACATCCTTGCTTTGCTGCACAAGAGTATCCAAGATCAAGTCAAAGATGCTGATCTCTTAAGGGATGTACTGGAATCCATTGACCAAGAACTCCCTGATGACATCAAAACTTCTTTGGAACCAGTTTCTCATTTGGATCAACAATATGCTGCAGTAAAGCAGGCTCTGAAAAATCAATCTTCTCAACCAGCTCTAGAACAGAGGAGATCCACAGCCAAACAATCTGTGAAAGACCTGCATACTCAAGCTCAGAACAGCAAAGAATTACTGACCAAATTGGAATCTGAACTTGAAGAGAAGAAGGTCAGAAAAGCTGCACTTGAAGCCGAATTGAGAGATCTATCGGCCGAAATTGAAGCTGATGAGAAGAAGATAGTTGAGCTTCCCAAATTAACAGAGAAGATGCGAAAGGAAGCTTCAGCAGCTCTGAACGAAGAAAAACAACTCAAGGCAAAGCTTGCTGCTCTGGCTAGAACCCAAGAAGCTGACAAAAACTTACTAGAGAGCATTAGCAATATGATATCAGATGCTAGAAATGTGATCTCAAAGTATTTGGGCTTGTAATTATAACAAATAGTTGATAACCGAATGCTCCATCAATCCCGTAACTTTGTTATTTCTTAACTCTGTTTTTCTCCATTGTGAATAACTCATTCGGCAAAGCTGATTGTAACAGTGTCAGACCCGAAAATGCTTCAAACACGCCACAGCCGAATCTCATTCAGTCAAAACCGAATACGACTTCGGCAAGAATCCCAAACGACATGGAAATCGATCGGTTGGAGAATCCTTTCCACCTTCCGAACCCCTTGGGATATGCACCACAATTTTCGGCCACAATCTCTTCGTTAGTTCCATAAATAAGAACCTTGAGCACTCCTAATCTTTTATCAAATCCTCCGTCTTCCAAGTTTTCTGCTAGCCTGAGCCCCCTCTTCTTCGAGCATAGTAATCTCCAGAAAACCCCAATGACCAACAACAACGGAAGACGCACGGCCGCCGACGAAGCTGAAGGGAGCCGCGCCGGTGCTCGTCGGAGGTGATGACTGTCTGCCTCTCCTTATCCTTTCCTCCAGATTTTGCCTTATTCTCAACTTTCTTTGTGTTTTCAGGCGCATCCAATGGAACCCCGTTACCGCCTTGGCTGCGGCTCCGGCTGCAGCGGGTGATTCTTCGGAGTCATCTAGCCGATCCTCCGGGCCCAACTGGGATCTGCGCTATTCAGATAGCGATGCCCGCCGATTCAAGCAGGAACGTGACGACACTCGGCATGAGCTGGAGGTCATCTCCAAACAAGCCGGGATCGCAGATCTAGAGTGGCAACACCAGCGCAAGCAGCTGCTCGAGACCATCGACGGTAACTTCTGCGGTTCGCTTAACTTCAATCTGACCTTGGACTAACCCGCCGTTGCTTCGTAATCCTACAGATCGCGACGCCGAACTCGATCAGCTGAAGACATTGGTTGAGTCTTTGGCAAACAAGGTGAATGCTCCTGGGGACACGCCAGAAGCTCGCCTCGGTGCAGTGGCAGGCCGCATCGATGAGGTGGCCTTACACGGCGTCCGTCTGGGCACTGCCGCAGGCCTAGTCGCCATGTCGACGCACACTGGCACTGACTATTCCAGGCTACCGCCCGGCTTTGCCAATGGCAATCCGGAGGAGATCGACGATATTGAGGCCTCCATAGATCGCCTTGATGCTCATGGCGTCGCCATTGCCGATTCCATTCATCCCCAGTCTGTTCTGAACAGGTTGTTCCATTAGTTTGTACTAGGGACTATGGAATTTCGGCAATAAAACTTATCTTTTGTAGTCCTTTTTTTTTGTGATAACTTGGTCAAACTCATGATGCAAAATATTCGTACTAAGGGCAATACATTCTGGTATTGGCCATTTTCCCTCTGTTGGCATTTGTTCTGAAGGCGGCTCCTCCCCGAATGCCGGCTGTTTCAGTTGTCCTGGCATTGAATATTTCAATCAGCGATCAACCTCAACACTAGGATAATATTTCTTCAAGTATCTCCCATTGATAGCAGCACTAAACTCTTCTCCTAGCAAAGTTTTCAGGACATATGCATTTCAAGGCACGCATCTAACCACTCTGAAAGGACCTTCCCAATTTGGAGACCATTTACCGAATGCACTGTATTTAGTTCCAATCGGTAATATTGCTTTCCAAACTAAATCTCCTTCTGCAAATTGCTTGACTTTCACCTTCTTGTTGTAATATTTAGCAACTCGCATTTTATTTTTCTCAACATTTTCCAAGGCCCTGAGACGAATCATATGCAAATCTTCTAATTCATCCATCATTAAATCATTATAATCTCTAGAACTCAAATCTTTTTGCAACTTAATTCTCCTTGAGTCTGACTGCATCTCCCATGGCAAGATAGCATGATGTCCATATACCAATTCATAAGGAGACGTCTGTGTAGCCCCATGTGGAGCCATTCGGTAAGCCCATAAAGCCTCATTTAATACCGAATGCCACTTTCTCGGCTTCTGATCAATCTTCTTCTGTATAATTTTAATCATAATCTTGTTAGAAGCCTCTGCCTGACCATTAGCTTGGGCATAATAAGGAGAAGAATTCATCAATTTGATGCCCATACTTTCAGCAAAATTTCTGAACTCTGAAGATGTAAACTGAGTTCCTTGATCTGTGGTGATTGTTTGAGGAATTCCAAATCTGTAAATGATATGTTCTTTAACAAATTCAACCATATTCTCTGATGTCACCTTCTTTAATGGAATCGCCTCAACCCACTTAGTAAAATAATCGGTTGCTAAAAGCACAAACTTATGCCCCTTGCTAGATGGAGGATTTATTTGGCCAATCAAATCTATTCCCCATCCTCTGAATGGCCATGGCTTGATAATAGGATTCAGGACCGATGCTGGAACTCTTTGAATGTTTCCAAATCTCTGGCAATCTTGGCATCCCTTGTAATATTCAAAGCAGTCTTCTAGCATTGTGGGCCAATAGTACCCAGTTCTCCTAATAACCCATTTCATTCGGTAAGCCGATTGATGTGCTCCACACAGCCCATCATGCACTTCACTTATCAGCCTTTTTGCTTCTTCTTGACTTAAGCAATGTAACAGCACCCCATCCAAGGATTTATAATATAAATTATCATCAAGAAGAACAAACTTTAAAGCTTTATACCTGAGCTTTCTAGAAACTTTTCGGGATGGATTCTCCAGATAATCAACAATTTCTTTCCTCCAATCATCTTCTGCCAGATTACTCCCGAAAGCATATACATCATTAGCAAAAACTTCTTGAAGCTCTTTATAACCCGAAGCACTTTGAGCTAATCTGTTTGCCTCTTCATTGTCTTTCCTAGGAATATGCCGTAGAATTACTGACTGAAACTCCTTTAAGATTTGCTTGCATTCCTCATAGTAATTCCTTAAGATATCGTTTCTGCACTCATATTCGCCATTTAGTTGCCTTACGACTAATTCTGAATCTCCAAAAATTTCAACTGCAATGGCCTTTGCTTCTCTCAAGTATTGAAGTCCTCTGAGCAACGCTTCATACTCGGCTTGATTATTAGTGACAGTAGGTTGAATAGGAATAGCAAATTCAAATACCTCTCCTCTTGGCGAAATTAACAAAATACCTACTCCACCACCTTTGTCACATGAAGATCCATCGAAGAATAATACCCAAGGAGTAATTTCAAGCAAATTAGTTGATGAATCACGATGTTCAGTAATGAAGTCAGCAATAATCTGTCCTTTAACAGCTTTTGCCGATTCAAACTTTAACTCAAATTCAGACAAGGCTAAAATCCATTTGCCAATCCTTCCATTCAAAATTGGCATAGACAACATGTGCTTTATCACATCGAATTTTGAATACACAATGCATTCGGCATGTAGCAAGTAGTGCCGAAATTTTGTACAGGAGTAGTAAACACATAAACAAAGTTTCTCGGTAGCCGAATACCTCGTTTCGGGATCAAGCAATTTTCGGCTAAGGTATGCAACTACCCTTTCTTTTCCCTCAAATTCTTGTATGAGGGCCGATCCAATAGTTTGGGTATCGGCCGCCACGTACAACTTAAAAGGCTTGTTTAGCTGTGGAGGTACCAATACTGGTGGTTCTTTCATGTATTCCTTGATCTCATCAAAAGTCTTTTGTTGTTCGTCACCCCATACAAATTTCTGATCCTTCTTGACTTTTAGCAGTGAAGAGAAAGGCAGCACCTTTTGTGATAAGTTTGATATGAATCTTCTCACGAAATTAATCTTGCCAAGTAATGACTGTAATTCCTTAAGATTAGTTGGAGGAACAACTTCATCAATGGTTTTCATACTTTTCTTGCCAACTCCTATTCCTCCTTCATGCACCAAAAATCCCAGAAATTCTCCTGCCGAAACTCCAAAAGCACATTTATTCGGGTTCATCTTGAGCCCATGTTTCCTAGTGCACTCTAGAGTTTTCCTTATATCGGCCAAATGTGCTTCATGATCCAATGACTTAATCACAACATCATCAATATATATCTCCACAATCTTGCCGATCAACTCATGAAAAATATAATTCATGGCTCTCTGATAAGTTGCACCAGCATTCTTCAAACCAAACGTCATGACAACCCATTCAAACAACCCTATATGTCCTGGACATCTGAAAGCTGTTTTCGCTATATCTTCCAATGCCATAAAAATTTGATTGTACCCTGTATTACCATCCATGAAACTAATCACTTTATACCCAGCAGCAGCATCAACCAACGAGTCAGCAATAGGCATTGGATATCCATCCATGGGTGTAGCTCTGTTCAGATCTCTAAAGTCTATGCAAACTCTCATCTTCCCATTTTTCTTGTACACAGGAACAATATTAGAGATCCATTCTGCATATCTGCATGGCCGAATAAAATTTGCTGCTATTAATCTTTCCACTTCTTTCTTCACATCGGTCAACACCTCATCTTTGTAGATTTTCCGGGGTGGTTGCTTATAAGGTTTATAACCAGGCTTGATCGGCAATCGATGCTCAACAATGGAACGATCTAAACCAGGCATCTCCGAATAATCCCAAGCAAAGCAATCTTTGTATTCTTTTAACAACTCAATCAACTTTTCTCTGAAAACTGAATCCAAGCTAGCACTGATGAATATCGGCCTTGGTTTGTCACCATTTCCAATGTCTACTTCTTCTAATTTATCAGCCGACACAAATCCATGTCCTAGCTTCCCGTCAGTCCCATCGATTGGATTATCCATTAAAAATTACTAAAAGAGCCAACTGCTTCGATCGGCTGTTGATCACTGCTGACTGGCTCAACAGGACCTTCTCCCCAGTCCTTACCTGAGAAACAATCTATGCCTTGATATTCCCAGAAGGCTGGTTCCACATTAGCCACGCTAATTGAATCATCTGCTGGGACAATTTCCACTTCATCATCTATCCACTGAATAAGCTGCTGATGCATAGTAGATGGAATACAGCAATTCGCATGGATCCAATCCCTTCCAAGTAGCAAGCTGTATGCCCCTTTGCCTTCAATAACAAAGAAGGTTGTAAGCAGAATCTTAGATCCAATCATCAAGTCTACATGTACACATCCTTTGGTGTCCGAAGGATTTCCAGCAAAATCATTCAAAACTATGCTTGTTGGCGTTAAATCTCCAGGGCTCATGCCAAGTTTCCTGAATGTATTGTATGACATCACATTAACAGCAGCTCCACCATCAACAAACATCTTCGTCAGTGGCTTTCCGTTGACATATCCTCTTAAGTATAGTGGCTTCATGTGCCGATTCTGGACTGGCTTCTCGAAAATAGCTTGCTTATTCAATACCAATTGTGCCATTAACCCACATTGCTCGGCTTCATCCACTTCTGACAATATCTCTTCCTGTACAATTTGATTAGCTGGAGCCATGAATTCATTCGGCAAGAAACATACCATGCATGTAGGAGCCGAATGACCCGATTCATCAGGTTTGTCTTTTGGACGCCATATCGATCTCATCCTGGTTCCTGCTCGCTTCAACTCTTGATTCCTCAGGCGCTGGACTCTTCTCTTCTGGCTCTTTCTTAAACCAGGTGGACACCACTGTCCTTTCTGCCAGACATACTCACGATCTTCTTCTTCATGATCAATCCATCTACGATCAGCATGTCTTTTCCTTGGTTGATCATCATTCTTATATATTTTTAGACGCCGATCATCACTAGGATGTATCCTTCCAATTCTTTCGTGGACGGATCGGCAACTGGCACCATTTTGCCTATGTTCGACATATCTATTATTGCATTCAGGACAGTTATTCCATGTAGGCAGCTTTAAACCCTCATTCCAACAGTGTCTGAAGAAGACACAATCCCAATGTGCACGTTCTCGTTCTCGGACATATTCCTCTTGTTCTTCCTCATACCTTTTTTCTTCGCACCTCCTCTTCTCCTCCTCGTACTCACGTCTCTGGTAGTGCTCTTTTTCTTGCTGACGCTGCCACTTATTGAGGAGAAGGCGCGATGTGACTCTGGGTTTAGAAGATTTCCCAATTTCAAATCGGCTATTCGGAAAACGAGGCTTTTCCTCACGAATCTGTTCGATCGTGATTTGCCGATTAGGATCGACTGAGCCATTCTGCTTCGCTTCCCTCGACGTCAGGACTCTCATCTTTCCCTTTTCTCCAGATTCGGCAACACTCACCATATTGATTGAGAACCCAATCATGTTCTGAGGAAACGGGTTATTGTCCAACTTCATCTTATTGTCGAATTTCAGATGCCCTTCTTGGATAGCTTTCTGAATCCTCACTCTAAAAACCCTGCATTCATTGATGGAATGAGAATTTCTATCATGGAATCCACAGAACCTCTTATCTTTCACTCCATCAGGCCGAAGCATAGAATGCCCCTCTGGTAACTTGATCCGGCCTTCTTTTACAAGATAGTCAAACAATTTATCTGCCTTAGTTACATCAAAATCATAGGTGCCCTTATTCTGTTTAATCCACCTCTGATTCACCATGACTGGTTCTTTGCCCCACACTATCTCTGCTGCAGCTATCTCCTCACTATCTTCATACTCATCTCCTTGATCTGCTCTTTCAAGGAATTGGTTATAGATGTCAGCTACATCATTATTTTTAGTAAATCTGGCATCTTTCTTGAAACCATATGCCTGGTTACTCATTAAGGCCAATCTGTGTGACAACTAGCCCAGATCATCGAATTTCATCCCGAATAGCTTTTCCCGAATGGCAGGCAGCATGCCAGCTACAGCCATACCAGCTAGCTGGTCATCAGGTATGTTCAGAGAAAAGCACATGCTCTTTGTTTCCCTAAATCTCCTGAGGAACTCCGTAGGTGTCTCATTATTTCTCTGCCTTAAGCTGGTCAAATCAACCAACTTTTTCTCGTTACTGCCAATGTAGTAATGAGCATGGAATTTCTGCTCCAGGTCTTTCCAAGTACAAATCGACTGAGCAGGCAAAGAAGCAAACCATGTAAAAGCTGGACCCGTCAGCGACAAAGGAAAATATCTGATTCTGAAAGCCTCATCTGCTGAAGCTTCTCCAAGCTGCATCAGATATCGAGCTATATGTTCCACAGTGCTAGTATCGTCTTGTCCTGAGAACTTAGTAAACTCTGTAGGCACCTTGACTCTATTCGGCAATGATACCCTTTGGTACCACTCTGGGAAAGGAGACGAGTACATGTACCCCTGATTTTTAGGTTTCAGACCGAATTGATTTTGCAATACATCGGTCATTTTTTGCACCATGAGGTCAATATTGGTATCTTGATTCCCTGGTCTCCCAGCAGGCATCCCTGTAGTACCAACATACCCGGGATTCGGGAGAGCGTCGATAGCATTGTAATCCATGAACTCTGAATATCCGTTCCCATACACATCCCTTTGTAGCCTGTTGTTCAGAGGGGATATCTTGTAAGCAGAAGCAAGTGGATTTCCCGTGGTGCCGAATGCCATATCACCGTATGTACGAGGTTTCGGCAATGCATGCTGAAGCTCTTGTTGAATCGGCTGTCCATTCGCGTCTTTGGTTCCAGAAACTTCAGTTTCTTCAATACCTTTACCATGACGTTTTGGGACCGATGCTTGAATATTGAAATATGTTGGTCCACCAAGTTGTCCATGCGCTTGCTCAAAAGGTTTATCCACGTGTTGACCAAAAATGTTGACCAGTATGAGCCGAAAACTGTTCAGGAATGCAGCATTATGATTGGTCATTGTTTCTCCTAAAGCCTTGTACAACAAGCTAGAGAACTTCTCCCTTTCTTCATCTTCAGTAAGATCAGATTGTCCCGGCAAAAGAACTCTTGGCAGATCTGACTTGAGAAACGGTGCACCACTCCTGTTCTTAGCAAAAGACAGCAAGCATTTCTTGATGAACTGATCTGCAGCAGTCTTCACCATTTGTTGATGTTCATCAGACGATTGTGGGTTCGAGTCCCACTGGGCGTGCCAAAAAGTGTGTTGACGTAAAATCCGCACTTCACGCCAAGCACACAGCAAGCCGAATTAGCTAGCTTCACACGTGGCCCGAGCGTTTGAATCTGAAAGCGTGCCAGTCAATTTTCCTGAAACTGACAAAGGGAGAAAAGATGTTCAAATAACACCTGGAACGAACCGGGTGATACCAGTCAGTTCCATATTTGTGGCTACGGAGCCAGTTTCAAACGACATATAGCTAAAGAGAAGCTATCTGTCAGCGGTTAAAGCATCATTCGGCAATCAACAAAGCACGCAGGGAGCGCACTGCCGAATGCGTGACGTAAGCATGACGAAAGATCGGTAGTTGACTGAATAGACATTGTAACGTATATTCGTAACCGATTAACGAGGAACAGAGCATGATAGATAAATAAAAGGGCGAGAACATGACCATAATTTCATAATAAACAAGAATGCATAGACTAAAAGCACTAGTCTACCGCATGTCTAGGTACTTTTCAGCCCGTCGAGCATGAAACAAGCAAGTTAATCCATCGCATGATACGACTTGCTTGGAATCACACCATCAACCAAGAATAGATCAATCCACCGCATGATACGACTCTAAACGTGGAAGGCTAAAAGCATTCTTTATTTAAAACAAAACCGTGAACATGTTTCGCTCGTGGCGATACTGCCGAATACAGCTATATAGCCGAATCGGGTTCCATGAAGAAGGAACATGCTTCGTTGATGATGATAGGTCTATCAGATCGAATCGAATTCTAATCCACCGGATGATTAGCTCTAAGACGACCCAAAAACCTGCATCCACCGCATGATACCCGGTTCTGTCAAGATCTACACAAGACCAACGAGCTTGGACCCGCAACACGTGGCAATCTAGATTGACTTCGAATTCGGCTATGGAAACGCAGTGCATTGTGAGCTAGAACTGAATCTAATCAACCTAGACTGGGCAAAAGAGTGTTGTAATGAATTAAACATAAAGGTAAAATCCAGAGCAACACATGGTAACTTAATGGATCTATCAGATCTTGCCAAAATCCAACAGAACCGATAACTTGTTCCAAGCTAAAACTTAGCCCACCGCATGGCTCATGATCTAACAATGGAACCTTCCTGAACCAAAGCCTAAATCCACCGCATGATACTAGGCATGGTGCAGGGTTGCCGGTACTTACGGAGGTCGACGGATCGATGATTCCTCTCGAAGAACTCGACGACTCGACTAAAGGACTCGAATTTGGCACGGGACCGGTTTGTTGTATGATTGATTGATTGATTCTTACAATTACCACGGGTTTATATTTATACCCAGGTTTCGATACGACTCCTAATCGATTACGATTACATTATTTATTTCCTAAAAAAGATAAACGCCGGGGCACCGTATCCGTCTTGCATTCCAAGTTAAACCAGCCTTTTCCTTATACTCGATCCACGTCATCACGCGCTCCCGAATGCCTTTTGCGAAACAGTTCTCTTGCCGAATGACGATGCGTTCCCGACCGCAGAACGTCTTTACCGAATGCCCTGGGGAAAAACTTCTTTGCCGAATGATATCTTTTCAACGAATCCGGCCCACATGTCAGCCTCTTCCTGGTGCCAATTTTTGGTGTCAACAATATGCCTACAAAACAAGTTTAAGCTTGGAATTTAGGTACCCAAAAGAGATTGGGTCCTTAAGTGTTAGCTTTTGAAATCTTAGGCACCCAAACACTCCTCATCATCTTCTTTGCATGAGCACCCACATAATTTACCACCATCTTCCCATTGTGATCCCACACAACCGTGTAGTCAATGGTGTAGTTGGGAGATGGCTTATGCTCAATGCTCTTTTCTTCTTTCTTGATCTTGGTTGAGCTCTTGACATTGTTGGTTATTGCCTCAACCTTAGGCGTGTCTTCTATGGTGTTCACAATCACACCATGAGCAATGTTAATCAAGTCTCCAAGGTTTGCACCCTTGGTGAACATTGGTACTTCATGACCTCTCAACATTATTGTACCATTTGCTTTTCCTCCTCTAGTGAATCCGAGCCCATCCTTGATACTAGGATATCTTCCGGCTTTATATGCCGGATGGCTCTCAAATTCACTCTTACCTTTGGCCTTGCCTTTGCCAATTGTCTTGGTCAATTCTTGAATCTTTGCATCCTTAGCTTTGACTTTCTCTTCTAGTTTTGAAAGGTTAGTGGCACAAGCATTTATATCAAACTTATAGCATCTTGAGCAACCTTCACTAGTAGAGACATTTGAGTCAACAATTGTCTTAGAGTTAATCTTAGTGCTTTCCCAAAGAGCATTAAAGTTGACTTCTAGATCTTTATATTTGACCTCTAGGCTTGAATGCCTTTCTTGAAGATCACTTTGTACATTCTTTAGGTTGGCAAGAGAATCATTTGTCAAGGACAATTCCTTAGACATCTTCTCACAAGAGTCATTGGCAAGTGACAAGTCACAAGTCAATTTATCCACCATGATCTTCTCCTCAACTAGAGTTTCTTCAAGATCAAGGTTTCTCTCCTTTTCAAGGATGAGCAATTCTTCTTGACTATCAAGAGACTCTTTTCTTTTCTCCAATTTCTCTACTAGTTTTTTAATTTGTTTGTATCCTTCTTTGCCAAACTTGTTTATCATGTTCTTTTCATGTTCGGCTTCCTCTTCATCTAGATCATTTTCTACATTCCTAGATGTCAAGAAGGTGGATGAGATAGATGGGGTGATGTTTAATACCTTAGTCCCTTGGGCCATGAGGCAAATGGGAGCTTCATCATCACTATCTTGATAGTTGTTGAAGAGTCTAGATGTTGATGTAGGGACTTGAATGGCAAGAGTTGCCACTTCTTCATCATCGGAGTTATCACTCGAAGAATCCCACCCTTGACCAACATGAGCACTTCCAAACTTCTTCCTGTACTCTTAATTCTTCTCTTTGTATCTCTTCTCCTTGTCAAAGTACTTGTCCTTCGACTTCTTGTATTCTTTGTCATTTTTCTTGCGGGGGCAGTCGGTAATGTAATGCCCTTTCTCCCCACACTCCTAGCATATTCTTTGAGACATGGACCTCTTGTCGCCCTTGTTCTTCAAGAACCTCTTGAAGTTCTTCACCATCATGGCGGTTTCTTCATCGGTGCTATCACCATCACTTGAGTCTTCTTTCTTCTTGGAATTGGAAGTCTTTTCAATTGACTCAACCTTCTTGCTTGGTTTGGCTTTGAGAGCAATGGTTTTCACTTCGGTTGTTTCCGTCGATCTAGCTACATCCAAGTTGTTCATTTCATGATATTGTAATTTGTTGAACAACTCCATTGGTAGCATCTTCTTGAACTTGCCCTTCTCCCTAATCATGGTAGCAATCATTGGGTTCTTGGGTGCATATGCCCTAAGCATATTCTTGGTTACTCTGTGCTCATCCCAATCTTTGCTACCTAGCATTCGTATCTCGGTGACAAGTAGCTTCAACCGATCATACATCTCTTGGAGAGTCTCATCCTTCTTCATGACAAAGGCTTCTAGTTCTCCTTGTAGAAGATCAATCTTGCCTTCCTTGACCACATCCGTCCCTTCATGAGACAATTGAAGAGTGTCCCAAAGATCCTTTGCAACCTCAATTCCTCTAATCTTGTTGTACTCATAGGGACTAAGAGCACTTCTAAGAACCATCACGGCTTGAGAGTTGCGGAAGAAATCATACTCTTGTTCACGACTTGGCTTGGCATCTTTGTCAACACCTATATTCACAACGGTCCAAAGAGAGGGGTGAAGACCATATAAATACATGTCATATCATCACTCCAACGAGCATAGTCGACCCCATTGAATTTGGGAACTTTGCCCATTGGAACCGGGGGATCAAGAGATTTGTTAGAAGATGATGTCTCATATTTATGAGACACGGAGTGGAGTCCATCCAACACTTCTTTTTCCTTTAGCTTCTTCTTGAGAAGCTTTTGAGCCTTCCTTTCGGCATTTTCTTGAATTTTCTTTTTCATCTTATCCTTTCTCTTCTTCTTCTTCTTTTCTTCTTCATCCAAGCTTTCATCAACGTCGCTGATGATAAGATCATCATCACTTGAGCTTGAATCAATGAACAATGATCGATCATCCTTGGAAGCGGAAGCACCAACACCAAAGTTGTCCCCCTTGTCGGACATAGTGTTTTTCCCTTAGCGGTTAAGCCTTAATCAAGGGATTAGGCTCTGATACCAATTGAAAGGACCAACACTAGGCCTAGAGGGGGGGGGTGAATAGGCCCTGTAAAACTTTCTGCAAAATTGCTCTGAAAACTGTCAAACGTCGGATGATCCGACGCAGTCTCGGATCTTCCGACCCCCGGAAGATCCGACACTGTGTAGGATCTTCCGACGGGATAAAAACTTTACTTCATAATTTGAGTTCTAGAACACTTTTCAGAGATTCTACTTGAATAGAAGTGTGACAATAAGTGTATAGAGTCTTCTAGATATGATCAATGCAATAGAATAACAACAAGCAAGTAGATTGGATCAAATCAAGCAAATCCAAGAATAAAACAAATGAGCACAAGGAGACAATGGATTTACTTCCGAAGTTCACTCCACAAAGGAGCTACGTCTCCGTTGAGAAGCTCACAAAGAGCCGGGCTGTCACACTAGCCCCAAGTCTCCCTCAATCAACCACAAAGGAAGATTGAATCACTTACTATTGGCTCTCACAAAGAGAGGGGTAATACAAACTTCCGGGGCTCAACCACAAGGGAATGGGAGCACACCGGCACCTCTAACCGTCTAGGAGCAAAGCTCCAAGAGTAACAAACGCGAATAGACGAATCAAAGTTGCTTCAAGTGCTTCAAGAGATGAACAAGTGAGGGCCCAAGGTTAGCACAAGCTTCACACCTTCAATCTTCTCTCTCACTCAAACCCTAGATGAATCCTTGTAAGAATCAAGCTTGGGAAGGAGTAGAGGAGTGAAATGAATGTTCAAGTGGGTGCTTGTCACGAGTTAGGTCAGTGGAGGCAGCAGCAATGAATGAGGGGGGGTGAGGGGGTATATATACCAACCCCCCAAAATGTGACCGTTATGTATTCTGCGAAGGGGTATCGGATCTTCCGACCATGAGTCGGATCTTCCGAATAGTGACAGATTAGTGTTAGAAAACCCCAGACAAATTCTAGGCATCGGATCTTCCGACATAGTGTCGGATCTTCCGATGAGGGCCGGAACTTCTGGCAAATGACAGAACATAGCAAGAAAGCCCTCAGAACAGTTCCAGGCATCGGATCTTCCGACAGGCGTCGGATCTTCCGGCCTCGGAACAAATCCAAACCGAGCTGGCCGGAACTTCCGGTCGGATCTTCCGGCCAGGGGTCGGAACATGCATGTGATACACAGAAAAGGCTGAAATCTGGCTAAGTCCCGGAAGATCCGACACAGTGTAGGATCTTCCGATGGAAGTTCCGATGCTAGGATCGGATCTTCTGATGGGAAATAACCCGAAACCGAGCCAGCCGGAACTTCCGGTTGGATCTTCCGGCCTAAGTTCCGACAAAGCATACAACATGTGAATGTGACTTTGTGTGTCTCTCAAGTGGATTTTCATCTCAAACATAGCACTTAAAACAACTAGAATTTGTCGAACACGTCCCCCTTGATAGTACGGTGGTCCTATACTCAAATTCAAACCCGAAAATCAAATTAAATTCTTCGATCGAGTCCACCACCATAAGAAATTGAATTGGGGACCTTCTTTTCACATTTATTTTCTTTTGTTTCATTTTATTCCTGCATAACTCATTCAAAGCATTATATCTAAATTTTTATTGTCATTAATCACCAAAATAGATTAAGTGCCTAGATGCACTTTCATTGCACCCCAGCGTAAGACATCTAGCAAAAATGTAAAGTGAAAGATCATTGCATTCTTGTAGACTTAGGTGATGAAAATGAAAGCATCGTTTGATGTAAGCCTAATGGATTTACACTGAACATGCACAAAGATCCAGAGACTGCACATATGGACAATTAAGTTTTGACTTAAAAATATACGGAGTAAAATTTAAACCATATGAAAAACAATAAACTAGGCTCAAATTAAACTCTTGAAAAACTATTCTTCATCAGCATAAATCCTAAGTCAGAAAGGCAATTCATACTAAGCACAATAAAATAAAAATCTAGATAGAACCACAACACATGCAAGAAACTTTAAGCCGTAAAACCAAAAAATCGCCATGCCATTGAAGAAGACATATAGAGCAGGGGTGGCCACAAGATTTGGGTCACCTTACTGTGTACCCGCTGCCCTCAACCCTTGAGGCCTTGACACGTGTGCCCTCCACTAAGCCACCACCACCACGCTTGCTCACTTTTGGTTCAACGGAGAAAGGAATAGGACGCGGTGTCATTAGTTCACAGATCGATAGATTAAGAAACATGGATCGTGGTAAGAAATATTTTACAAGGTTGGACTAAATTGTTCTTGCGTTTCTAGAACGAGAACGACACTGTGATATAGATGGGAGAAGGTGTAGGAATTGTGTCACTCAGTGAATGGATTTAGATGTAGGGGCTAGAAAATTGAATTAATGCCTAAGAGGTTAGAATGGACCACTTCACCAGTGGGCTAAGAGTGGGGTAGGCATGAAGGAAGATGTGGGCTACTCTTTTTATTTGGGCCGAGTTCCTTAAATAGTACATTATTTTGTGTCATTCTTTATTTTTTAAATACACACACGTTGCACATACTATATAAACATTTTTTTAAAAAAATATTAGATATTCAACTAAATAACCTTAAATTGAAGGGCACGTATCCTGAGTCAAAGCAATACCGAACACGTAAAATGATACCTCAAGAGATAAAAAATAGACCCAAACTATGGCACACTTGGACACATAAAAGTATATAGATAAACAAACAAAATAGACATGAAAACAACTAAAATAAAAATAGAATACATATAGGTCCTCATTGATAAATCTAAATACAAGATATATGACTAAGATACATGCTGAAAAAATTAGACATGAATCATTCCATACGAAGTTTGGACTAAAAAACTTAATCTATAAAATATATAACCATTGGACCCATACCCAAAATCATATACACTTAAAATTATTGATTTTGTAACTTTTAAAGTAAAATGATAATGAATGACTGAAAAATTCTTATGACAAAACTTAAAATTAAACAACAAAAGAAAAATATATTAAAGTACTAAAAATACTTATAGAAAGTTATAAATACTTAAAATATTATCATAAAAACTGGCTAGGTACCCGTGCTGTTTGCGCGGGCCACCTTACTAGTTATATAGCATTTGATGATCCAGCTAGGACGGTACGTACGACCGGATCTAAAATGGTTCAAGGATGATGTTCAGTTGAACAACGTCAGATATTGGTTAGGAAGCTATATACAGATTAAACATTTAATTGGTTTCTCAACACCCACGTTGAAAGTCATTAATTGGCGCCGCGGGTGATTCTGGCTTTCTAAATTCTATAGAAGTGTCTTCGTATGGATTAAGACGTCCATGGTCAAATATTAGAAATTTTGATTCATTAAACTTTAGAAGTTGTTCTCCCATTATTTAGATAACACAAAGCAAGGACACATGACATCCCACGTGACCCTACACATATTCATCCACCCGTGAGTGTACTCTCTAGTGAAAAAAGAGTCGTGTCATAGTGTCTTTTCACCCAACAAAAGCGGTCCTCTTCTATAGAGCACGCCTTCTTATTTAGACATGCTAATATAAACCAACACCCGAATTTGATTCGAGATAGTAGATGGCTAGGCTTAGCTATTTCAGCATTGGATATACTTATTTAACGGTGAAAAATTTCGAGTGTAGGTTGGTGGGAAGTTCTCGAGCGTACGTCTGGTAGACATTCCCTTCAGTTATATGGGGCATGTTTGATAGCTTTGTCGAGCACTGTATTGCCTCGCTCAGCAAAGAGTTGGCACGGGATTGACGTTTAGTTTTGGCCAGAATGCATCGAGGTCTGTGTGAGTAAGGTTTTGCCTTGCCTCCATCGAAGAGTCAAAATAGCTCATTCGGACCGGTAAGATCATCGTTGCCTGTGCCGGCGAAGCAAGGCGAGGAAAGGTTGGCTTGATTGTAAACCAAACAGACCCATGGTGAGAAGTTGACACATGAACTGACGGTTGTTTCAACTGTGGATCATGTAGAGTCGTTGGCTCTGGATAACATCACGGGATTGGACGTCGTCTTTGCGAATCGCGACTTTTATCTTCCCGTCCGAATAATCATATGACTGCAATTATTTTGCTCCGCTGATAAGCACAGACACATGTCCCTAGCAGGGGCCTACCGACACTATGATTGCGTGTGTGATTTGGAGTAGGATCTAGATCACTCTTTTCTTACCCCCTCTTCCATTTTCCTGAGACACTTGCCGCTAGGTTCGTGTCACTGAAAACTACAGGGAGAGATGATTGTCCTCTTTGTTTCCCCCCTATCTCGTATCCTTTGCCTTTCTCCTTCGCAAAGAAATCGCAGCTAGATTCACAAGTCCTCTCATGGTCGTGGAGAGAGCTAGCGTTATCCCTGGGCGACACTGATGCAGCAAACCGTGCACCCAGACAAAATATCTGCTCGGTAAGGTTCAGGCCTTCAGGGTCTTGATCCTGAGTACTTTGTACATTGCGTAGTACCAACTTGAGCCATTATGAAATAGTATATGCATGCCACCACACCAGCACGGCCTTTTAGTATTTCAGAGGCCAAACTAAAAAGGTATCAACGGATGGTAACACAAGCAAGTACTATAATGCACAGATGCAGCCATTTCCAAAATTTCTGAATCATTATTACACTAGTAGAGAAAGAGGCATTAGTTCTGGTCCCTAACCCCTTTTAGTCCCGGAGTTCCTAAAACCAAAAAAATGTTGCGCCCAAGGGGATTCAAACTCGTAACCTCTTCCATGGTGTCACACACACCCACCTAGCCACTCCACCTGCACAATATATGTGATGGAAGGTGGGACGTTTTCTTTTTATTGTAACCCGTAAAGCATTTTCACCCGGGACTAAAGACCCTTTAGTCCCGATTGGAGTCACCAACCGGGACTAAAAGTCACCCTTTTAGTCCCGGGTGTAACCACCACCCGGGACTAAAGGTTGAGACCGCTCCAACCGAGACTAAAGGGGCACTATTATCTAGGGTGAAAACTTAACCGATACTAAAGGTAAGATGAAAAGTTATTTTTCCGCTAGTGTTAGTAATAAGCGAGGAAGTTGACAGGTGAATGTTCCAAATTACTATATTACTCATTCTTTATACCATGTACCACTTATCAGTGGTATAAGGTACCGTAAAAGAGCTCTTGTGTGGGAGGTCTTTTACGGTACCATATACCACTAATTTAAAGGACCGGTATATAAATATCTGACAGTTGATAATAATCGTATACTAGTCTAACGTTGATTGGTGGTACATGTAGTATATAGTGAGTAGTATAGTAGTATATGGGTATTATTGGAAAAAATCTAAATGGCATCACTGTAATTTAGATATATATATATATATTTTTTTTTATTCGAGCATATGTCTCGGGCCGACAGTCGAGGCACGCCGGTGGGATGGGTCTCGGATCGGTGATACACGCCACCGTTAAGAACAAGAAGAAGTATGCTTAGTTAATATATTTATATCCAAATTACTATATTACTCATTCTTTATACCATGTACCACTGATCAGTGGTATAAGGTACCGTAAAAAAGCTATTTGTGTGGATAATATCTAGTGACTTGTTCTTACGTCTCTGTTTGCAGCAGTGCAGTACTTACGTACCGCGAGTAGATAGGGAAAATCAAAGCCCACGTCCATGTAAGGAAGTGCTTGAGTATAGCTATGAGTATGTTCTTAACGCAGTGCCATTCATTGAATAAAGCAGGAGCGCAAACGATTTCGATATGCGTGCATACATGAGAAAAAGAAAAAAAATAAAATGGCACCGCTCACAGCGTTGAGATAAAAGGGGAGGAGCAATGCACCAATTAATTCCTCATTTTTTACAATGAACACGGTGAAAAACTTCGACCAACAGATAAAGCAACGGAAATATGGAATACATGCAAAATTTATTCAACAATTTATATGAGAAATCTCCTAAAGGTGAGGAGTGTAAACAATCATGTAGCCAACCGCTCCACCCCAAACTTTTTTTACATAGCAGAACTCTTAGAAGATTACAACAGAAACAACACATTAATGTAGATGCAAAATTGCCATTAACGATAGCAATCAAAACTATGACGTCAGCCAAATAGAGAAGTCACGTGTATTCTATCCCCGTCAATAAGTAGTTCTATATACCTCACGCAACATATCCATACTGCATGAAACTTGGTAAGCACAAGTTCCCAACACGATCACTCCAATGTACAGCTCAAGGCTGTGTAGTTCCCAAAATTTCACCTCAAAATTTCACTATGCAAAAAGTCTCATTACATCACATCAAAACTCTCTCCTCATGCATGGAGCATTAAATATAAGTAAATAAAAAAACTAATTACATAGTTTTGATATACATGACGAGACGAATCTTTTGAGCCTAGTTACGTCATGGTATGACAATGTTTACCACAAATAAACGAAAAGTGATATAATGTGCTACAGTGTCCAATGTGACTTTTTCTACCCACTTTTCACCCCCCTCTCTTCAGGAACTAAACACCCCCTAGCGTAGGAGAAATTGTTACCACTGGATCACAACGAAGTGGTGCTAAATTACAGAGACGAATCTTTTGAACCTAGTTAGATCATTGTAGGACAACAATTACCATAAACAAACGAAAAATGCTAGTGACCTATGTGAATTTTCGACCACCCTTTTAGGGATCTAAACACAGCCTCAATCGAACACCTTTTTGCCACCCAAACTGAATTTTGGTCACCGAGTAGGAATAAAACTGCTTTGGTGCTAAAACTACAGTCGATCACCCAAACTGATAAAAACTAATTCTCTGCCTACCTAACCTATACTAACCAAATAAAAGTAATGTGTAGAACGAGGTCTCCAAGTTTGAAGCCGATATACATCTGAGTCTCCTATCATGATAGCTTGAAAATGGTCAGTACAGAACCATCAAATATATATGGGTTACATGCTATGTTCTATCATTGACGATTCTAACCGAAATGGACACTCTCACAAGAGTTAAACCTATGAGCTGCAAGCCCGCAACGGGCTTAATGAAACTAGACAGTTGGTGCACGGTTTTTCATTAAAAAGAAGAAACTTTCTTCCGGTCTAGAAAACCCATCCGAACCTCGAAAAACCGATGAGGAGTTTTTTTTAAAAACGACCTGAAAATTGACTTCCACGGAGAGTCGAACTCGTGATCTACACTACACCACAACACAACACTATATTAGCAGAATCTTAAATAAGGAACTATCAGAACCACCACGAAAAAACGCAGAGGGATCACTCTCGGACAACTCGTGATGACTCATGGCAACAAGCTTGGATTTCATAAAAAGAAACATGTAAGATTGGATGCATGGGAGGGCGATGACCGAATGAAATTATATATCCCATAGAGCGCCTTGAGTACGTATATATGCATGAGCATGACTGCATGAGTATGAGAGATCCTCCGTCTGCATAATCTGAATTCAGCACCAAGCGAGGTGTGCGACCGTGACACAAGCTGCATGCGACGGGAGTGGCGATTGGCGAAAGAGAAGAAAATATCAGACTCCTGAGCTCTCGCTCCCTGCAGGGAAAGAAATAATTGAAGATGGATAGCAGTGCAGGTGGACGAACTTGTGCCACCCATCCAATCGCGACCGGTCATGATCTAGCCATCTGACGCTGCTATCCTGACGCTACCCGGCTCGTCGTTGACGCATCCATCGGATTGGACGGCACACAGCAATGTGCTGGCGCAATTCGTCCCTGCATGTCTGCTTGCCGGAGCACATACAGATGCGGTTTTCCACTGCCCCCTGCGGCTAACCACCCACGGGTACGTTGTTGCCACAAAAAACCGCCAATCAGAGGTGAGGTCGTGCATATCCTGGATCCTAGGTGTACTAGATACCCTCGGTGCAGAGGAGAGGCATCACGAACAGTAGCTGCTAGTACCAACTAAAACTAGGTCTTGTTTAGCCCTTGTTTAGTCCCAAAAAACAACCCCAAAGTTCACTATGTAAAAAGAAGATTCTCATCACATCAAAATGTCATAGCTTGTATGGAGTACTAAATATAGATGAAATCAAAAACTAATTACACAGTTTTGTTGTACTCTGTGAGACGAACATTTTGAGCCTAATTAATCAATTTTTGGATAATTTTTCACACATACAAACGAAATACTACAGTGTCGCAATGATTACGAAATGACCCCAAACCCCCAAATCCCCACCCCACATTTTGGATCTAAAGATGCAAAATAGGGGTGAAGATTTGGGAGTTTGGGGCCACTTCGTAATCATTATGCTACCGTAGCATTTCATTGGTATGTGTGAAAAATTGTTCAAAAATTGATTAATTAGGCTCAAAATGTTCGTCTCACAGAGTACAATAAAACTGTGCGGTTAGTTTTTTTATTTCATCTACATTTAGTAATTCATGCATGGACCGACATTTTGATGTGATGACAATCTTCTTTTTAGGTCGGACAAGCGCCGCCACCCCTGCCCCTGCGTCGTGCAACATGAATCAAAGCTCGCCTCAGGATCTTTGTGCCGTCGGGGAGCCACCGCAAGGTCTTGAGCGTGAAGAAGAGAGGGAGAAAACAGAGAGAAAAAGATGGAGTCACTTCCAGATGGGACCCACATGTAAGGGAAAAGGGAAAGGGGAAGGACAAAAAGGATCTGCTGGAGCAAGTCTTCCCGATATCTTGAAAATCTAAAAGAGAATTCTCCTATAGCAAAAATAAAGGGAAATGGGAAATGGGATCTGTTGGAGTTGCTCTTATATGGTCGTTACGTGCCGGCCAGCGCGTCTGAGAGGCTCGCACACAGCACAAGTTATGTAATTTTTTACGCGTAAGTGCACGTGCGCAGTCGTGGGGATTCAAATTCATGACCTTCAGCTTCACGCGTTACTTTCTTACCGTACCACTATACATCACATGTGATTGAGTGAGAGATGCATTTTTTAAGGAACTCGTGGAGGACCATTTAGTATCGGTCCGTGTTACCAACCGGTACTAAATGTCACACTTTACCGGAGTGGCACGGCTGTTAACACTAACCGGTACTAAAATATGACATTTAGTATCGAGTGGTACGGATCGGTACTAAATGGTCTTTGAGACCTCCGTGCCATTCAGTACTGGTTCTTTTTCCGTCCGGTGCTAAATCAAATGAACGAATATGACTTTTTTTTAAGTAGTGCAGCGGCTCGACAACGAAGCAATGCAAACGGCTTCATCTTCAGTCCTTCAGATACCTCGCAGCAGACCGAGCACGACACGCCGGCCTGTGGTGCGCCACACAGAGTGCGAAATGATCCCGGGACGACTTCGCTCGCCACGAAGGGACAGCGCCCGTACGTGTCGGACAGACGGATACGACTCCACCACCTGGGCGCTGGGTCGCTTTATTCGAGCTGCTAGCCGTTCAAGGACACGGCCGGGAACAGTCGGGACCCAGATCCATCTCTCGCCGGGTCCGTGGGAGACGGCGGCGGCGGCGTCTACCAGGACACCGTCTGGTGAGCGGTGACGGTACGGTACGAGGCGGGGTGCTGTCCGCTG
The DNA here is from genome assembly GCA_033239725.1 of Echinochloa phyllopogon. Taxonomy (NCBI): domain Eukaryota; kingdom Viridiplantae; phylum Streptophyta; class Magnoliopsida; order Poales; family Poaceae; genus Echinochloa; species Echinochloa phyllopogon. The sequence goes on from BTCW01000012.1 coordinate 24,535,225, forward strand.
CACCGAGTTGACCCCGGAACAGTGGCGGTGGGCTCGCCGGGCCGGTCGGAGGCATATGCGCGCGCTTCGGGGCGTAGGACGTGGTACGCCGCCGACCGCAGCCGCTGCCGGGGACCGGACGAGGGCGTCGCCGTCGCGCCGTACGGAGCCGGGCCGCGGGGTGTCCGGCCTGGCTGCTCTTGAGGGGCTTGGTCCGGTTGCCGTGCAGGGATTTTAGCTGAGGCATCAATTGCTCCGGGGCCGGCCGCCGGCGTGTCTACGTGCCTTGCGGTTTCGGAACACACTGCACATATTTTTGCATGACTGGTTGTTTGCCACCGGTGGCACCCACTGTTAGAAAAGAAGAAGGTGCCATCGAAAGTGCCATCAGTCTGCTGATTTGCATATGACATGTTGGTAACCTTTTTCAGTAGTAAGTTCATGCGGTAAACTTTTCTCTCATTGTAAATGTAAAACGACGTTGTAGATATATATATCGACATGATTTTCTATGCACATCTTTGACAACTACTCCCTCCGTTCCAAAATGTAGGTCGTTTGACTTTTTTAACCACCACCACTCGTCTTATTCAAAATTTTGTGTAAATTATCATATTTTTATGGTGACTTGCTTTATTAATATATAATCTACAAAAATACCTTAAATTTGATTATATTTTCATAAATTTTTTGAATAAGACGAGCGGTCAAACTTGAGATCAAAAAAGTTAAACGACCTACATTTTGGAACGGATGGAGTATATTTTTGTGGGGATGATAATGAAAGATACAAAATTACTATGTCAGCGACTATTTCAATATTTCCACGATAAATCCAATGACTCTGCGTCCATCTTACCAATCCAAATAGCTAGATTGTGTTAAGTTTGTACTTCTTAAATGTTCATCAGAGGTGACTGTCGCATTCTTAGGCTTCATATATTTATGAATGGAGACATAATTACTCCCTCTGTTCTACCATATTTTGTTCGTAACACACCATTCCACAAAAAAAGTGAGTAATATGAGTTTCATAAGGCCAAAAAGAAAATGTGAAATGAGCATATGTGCCTCTATTAAATAACATGATACAACGACGCGGACGCACACATAAACACAACACACTCACCCCCATAAATACACTTACACAAATTTTACTCTATAGAGTCAACAATTTAATACACGCATGCACACTCATCTCTATCAATACAAGCACGTAAATTACCACATGCTCCTACTGCCGATGGATATGTTATCTATTACTAAAAGAATAACGCTGTTAAATCTAGATTCATTCTAGGAAAATAAAAAAACCTATAATTTGAAATAGAAGAATTAACAAATATTGAGAGGGCCATGGCTTTGAAATTCATGAACTCACTGCACGCACCTTGTTATCTTGAACATATCATCTAACATATCTGTATTAATAAGGCACATACGACATTACTTAATCCTGAGATTTGATCCCACGACGAACTCTCATCCGCAAAAATGAAAAAAAATCACAACGAACTCTGGGGAAAAAATGAACTTAACTGGGTGGTAGAAATGCATTCTGCACCTAAACAAATTCGTTTCGGCAGTTTCAGAACTGGGCCAGTCTTTAAAAGGACTTGATAGGCGTAGCCCAGCAAAAATGGATTGGAGGGCTGGTCTTGTTCTCAAAATTAAACCGGATGGCCCGGCCCATGCATAGAAAATTAGAGCTCAATAAAAACACTTCCTGCCCTCCACCCATTCGCCGCCGGCCGGCCGCCGCATCTGCCGCTGCCGTGATCTCATCGACTGGGTGCACGGAGGGAGCCTCCCAGTGTGTCCATGCACTGATGCACGTCGCGCCGCCGCACACCGTATGCCACCTGAACCGAAACCACTACCAGCCAAACTCTTCTTCATCTCCGTGCCATCTGCCGATACATCCGTGATCCATCAGTAGGAAGCATAGCAGAAAAGCATGAACCCACGAGCTCCGCTCCCGTTTCTCCGCGGCAAGAACGCAGCGACATTCGCAGCGAGACAGTCTACGAAGCCGCTAGCCACGTTCGCCTGCTCCGTCCCGCCGGATGACGGCGTCAATCTCCGCGACGCTCCCGGCGCCCGCAAGGCATTCGACGAAATTTCCAGCCGGGACGCCGCGGCCCGCTCCGACCGCGCCCTCTTCGACTACGCCCGGCGGGGGCTGGCCCACCAGGCGCTGGACCACTTTGTCGATATGCACCGCTGCCGCGGCGGTCGGTTGGGAGCGGCCACCCTGTCGTGCGTCCTCAAGGTTTGCGGTTCGGTCCCAGATAGGGCTCTCGGGGAGCAGCTGCACGGCCTGTGCATCAGGTGCGGGCATGATCGGGGCGACGTCAGCGTGGGGACGTCGCTCGTTGACATGTACATGAAGTGCCACGGTGTCGAGGACGGGAGGAAGGTGTTCGAGGGGATGCCCGAGAGGAACGTCGTCACGTGGTCATCGTTGCTCACTGGGTACATCCAGGCTGGGGCGCATTCAGAGGTCATGGCGCTCTTCTTCAGGATGCGAGCAGAGGGGGTCTGGCCCAATCCGTTCACATTTGCGAGTGTTCTGTCTGTGGTGGCCAGCCAGGGAACAGTTGCTATTGGGCGGCGAGTGCATGCTCAATCAATGAAGTTTGGATGTCGCTCGACTGTGTTTGTGTGCAATTCTCTGATGAACATGTATGCAAAGTGTGGACTGGTTGGAGAAGCCAAGGCCGTGTTTTGTGGAATGGAGACCAGGGACGTGGTGTCGTGGAACACAATGATGGCAGGCCTTTTGTTGAACAGGCGCGAACTGGAAGCCCTGCAGCTGTTCCTGGATTCACGATCCAGTATTGCCAAGCTTACACAGTCCACATACTCAACAGTGATCAAATTATGTGCAAATCTCAAACAGCTTGGCCTGGCACGGCAACTCCACAGTAGTGTTCTGAAACGTGGATTTCATTCAGATGGCAATGTAATGACAGCCATCATGGATGCTTACAGCAAATGTGGTGAATTGGATGATGCTTTAAAAATGTTCTTGTTGATGCCAGGATCTCAGAATGTTGTTTCATGGACTGCTATGATTAATGGGTGCATTCAGAACGGTGATATACCTCTTGCAGCTGCTCTTTTTAGCAGAATGAGAGAAGATGGCGTTGCTCCAAATGAGTTCACTTACTCGACAATGCTGACAGCGTCAGTGGCCAGCTTCCCTCCCCAAATTCATGCCCAGGTGATTAAGACAAACTACCAGTGTTCGCCAGCTGTTGGAACTGCACTTCTGCACTCTTACTCGAAGCTTTGCACCACTGAAGAAGCCCTTTCTATATTCGAAATGATTGACCAGAAGGATATTGTTGCATGGTCTGCAATGTTGACTTTCTATGCACAAGCTGGTGATTGCGATGGTGCCACAAATGTATTTATCAAGATGTCCATGCATGGCGTCAAGCCAAATGAGTTCACAATCTCTAGTATCGTTGACGCTTGTGCTAGTCCTACAGCCGGTGTTGACCTGGGTAGGCAGTTTCATGCTATTTCAATCAAACACAGATGCCAGGATGCAATCTGTGTCAGCAGTGCACTTATCAGCATGTATGCAAGGAAAGGGGGCATTGAGAGTGCCCAGAGTGTCTTTGAGAGGCAAACAGATAGAGATTTGGTGTCATGGAACTCAATGATATCAGGGTATGCACAGCATGGTTACAGCCAAAAGGCCCTTGATATATTTCGGCAGATGGAAGCTGAGGGAATTGAGATGGATGGTGTCACATTCCTTGCAGTGATCATGGGATGCACTCATGCTGGTCTTGTCGAAGAAGGCCGGCAATACTTTGATTCGATGATCAGAGATTATGGGATTACTCCAACCATGGAGCATTATGCATGCATGGTAGATCTCTATAGCCGTGCAGGCAAGCTGGATGAAACAATGAGCCTTATAGGAGGCATGCCGTTCCCAGCAGGTCCAATTGTATGGCGGACATTGCTAGGTGCTTGTAGAGTTCACAAGAATGTTGAGCTTGGAAAGTTGGCTGCAGAGAAGCTGCTATCACTTGAGCCCCTTGACTCGGCTACATATGTGCTTCTCTCCAACATTTATTCGGCTGCTGGGAAGTGGAAAGAGAAGGATGAAGTGAGGAAGCTCATGGACACTAGAAAAGTGAAGAAAGAAGCTGGATGCAGCTGGATTCAGATCAAGAACAAAGTTCATTCCTTTATAGCTTCAGACAGGTCACATCCTTTATCAGAACAGATATATGCAAAGCTCACAGCAATGACAGCTAGGTTGAAGAAAGAAGGTTATTGTCCTGACAAAAGCTTTGTGCTTCATGAAATGGCAGAAGAACAGAAAGAGGCCACACTGGCTATGCACAGTGAGCGACTAGCTCTTGCCTTTGGCTTGATAGCTACCCCACCAGGGACACCCCTTCAAATTGTCAAAAACCTGCGGGTGTGTGGGGATTGCCACACGGTGATGAAAATGGTCTCTGCAATTGAAGGTAGGAAGATCATAATGCGGGATTGCAGCAGGTTCCACCACTTCAGTTCAGGGATCTGCTCCTGTGGTGATTTCTGGTGAATGGAGTCAGAACAAAATGGCTGTGGATGCAATACTCTGGCGATATCTCCCTATGAACACCACTGGTATGTTGACTCTGGAGATGGGTTGTCAGATTGCTACAAGCCTAGAAATAATATTCTTGCGGCTTGTAAAGGCACAGAGCAGGAAAAAGACCAGTGCTGAGGTTTGTTGGAATTGCTACTGCATGCAGACATGGTTCAACAAGTGATTAGAGCTACAATCTAGTACCTCAGGGCCTGCAAGTTGCAACAAATGTTCTAAATGATTTGGCAGAAACACCACCACCGGAGATGGAGATATATATAATATGTATTGCATTTTGGTGGTTTGGTGTGAATGGGTACTCGAGTGACTCTGCAGTCTGCAGTACCTGATTAGGAAACCAAGTTGTTTGAGACTTAAATTTGGAGCCTTGCCCTTGGAAGCACCAGAGTGTTGCCTTCGATAGCAATATGGCAGAGTGATGGAGTCTACTCAATAGTGACAGTGCTTTTCCATGAAAATGGTGTAGGGTCTCAGGAAATATGTTGGCAAACAAGGGATTGGTAATCTCATGAAAAACACCTGTTACAACTTAACTTGCAAGCCTTGTCTGGTAATGGGTTATTTGTTCTTTCAACTACATGTATTGACTGTTACCTCCAAAATGCACTTCAGATTTTGGGAAATTTTGCTCTAGGACACCATACAAACATGATATTTGCTGATAGACATCATTCAACATTGAATTTGTTGTTGAACACTGCTCCTTTGTGTATATTTGCTGAGGGACACCAAAAAAATAAAATATTCATTTCTTGCCTGAAAAGAGAGAAAAGGAGTGTGAAAAGTCAATTTTGCCCTTCCCATCTTCAGAGTGAAAATGAGTATTTAAGGCCCTCTTGAAATAATTGTGTATATCCACCATGAGCATTTGTGCTGGTACATATGTACGCCATTTCTGTACGCTTTTATTGAGCTTTCTTTTCTCGGAGAATATTTTCAGTGATCGCCAATTATAGTATTGATGAATTGATGTGTTGGCATTCTTTTATTATGGGTAGTCAAATTTAACCAATGCTTCATAAACATAGTACCATTTATCCTCTTGTACAAGCCTCCATAGGTTAAAGATATATACCATCAAATTACGTTGACTCAATTTTGGTACTAAACTGAACTAACAAGTCTTTCGGCATTACATAGAGAAGTAGACACTGGTGCTGTTTCCCATTCCCATCTTAGCTTCATCTTCAGAGTTTCACAGGGCATACCAGCAGCTTGAACAGTAATGCTGTGTTTAGCGTCCTGCACTTAATTTTGCACAATAATGTGCTGTTTTACGAGAAGGACATATTTAGAATTTAGAAACATCTAAAGATTGGTTTATCTTGACCATTTCAATAAGTGCCTATTATTGAGTTGCATGCTCTGACCAATTCAACCCAAAAGCTTAAACTGATGGTGAGAGGTGAGCAATTAATTTATACTTCAACACGGTTGAATTAGATTCATTGACCAAACACTTCATAGATATATTTCAGTGATCTTATACGCATCTGAAGATGGTCAAATAGGGGAAAATAGGTGCAAATTGGTAAGATATGGTCAATCAGGGAAAAGCAGGTGCAAATGGTAAGATATGGGCAATCAGGGAAAAGCAGGTGCAAATGGCAAAAATCTAGTCACTGTATGTTTTAATTGTTTCTGTGTTTAAACACGCTCTACATATTCATTAAGCAGTATGCTTGAAATATTCCTTTTCTGATGTACGAACTGGTTTCAAATGTTGGAGAAGCGACAACCGGCCATCCGGTTGGTAACTTGACACATCTCCTCATATCATATTATAATCCCTCCAATTCAAAATACATGTTGTTTTAGGTTTCCCATTGGCCACACTTTTTAAACCTTGACTATTTTCTTTCGTATAGTTTTGTATCGCTAGGATTAACAAAACAATGTATTTAACATAAGTAAACTATAATGTCCGTGGTTACCTCGCAAAATTTTAATTTCAAACTCTAGTAGTTCATTTACAAACCAAAGGACAAATCTTATTAATAATGGGTAGATTTGACCAATTGACATATATAGTAGGTGAAAGTAAATCAAACCAAAAAAAAATAGTTTGAGGTTTTCCGGACTTTGATCACAATAGTAGAGGCACACGTGTGCACACACATATTAGCAAGAATTCAATATTTATCACAGTCGCTACTTGGTAGTTCAAATCGGTGTTATACAGAGACAGAGAGAGACGATGCAGAACGGGCCTCACATGTATCTAAGCAAAGATATTAATTTACTTTCAGTTGTACGTCTGTCAGTAACCATGAACGCAACTATAAGTTGCAAAAGCGGATCCAATCCTTTTACAAGGCGATGACGAGGGCTTCGGCGAGGAAACACAAGATTATCCTATTGCCTAGAGGTTACTTGAGCGCCTAACAGGCGTGACCATCTTCCTGATGTTCTCTTTTCCGCCCGTCCAAATTGGCACCACCCGTCTCCTCACTTGAAAGTTGTTCATACCGAGTTGCTGTTTCTGTCATACTTGCAGCTGTCTCGTCGTCTGAAGAACTCTGATCACTTCATGTATCACATGCAATTAGGTGTATTAGGTTTGAGTTCCTTAGCTGCCATACGTGTGATTGTTTTGAGAAAATTGAATCCAACTTACTTCAGCGAGTAGATGATCAGGCCGACGGCTACAACTGCAAATGCTAAGTAGTAGAGCCAATTTACCTGTGATTATTTGCACGTAGGATGTCAATACAGTAATAAATTTGCACACAGGATTTGCACATATGTCTCTTTTCCTAAACATTGGGAACTGGAAACAACTTTACCTGCTGATGATAGAAGAAAATTCGAATGGCGACCGCCCACACGTCAGTTGTCAAGAGTGATAGGTTATACATAGTTGATCCACTCATCTGTGAAATGTTTGCCAGAAAGCCAAGTTACTAATACGCTGCTAAATGGTCATGCAATAGTCACCCAAACCAGTACTTGGTGATGAGTTATATTGAGTGAAAATATCTGTAGCATAGATCTGAACTGGTTTGAGAAGGTTTACCTTAAGAACAAAAGAACTAACGGTGCAGTACACAAAAGCTGCTATAGCAAATCCTATGAAATGACTTATCTGGAACAATGAAAAAAAACAAGACATTAGTCTTCTTACTGATAGATCAAAAAAGGTCTATAGAACATTAAAATATTTATGGTAGGTCGATGGACTTAGTTTGCTTACCATTGTTGGAGACCAGTTGATTGTCTCTAGGTTCTTCCTCTCAAAAAGAGATCTGCAGTTTATGCTAGTTAATAGGGTAACATGAAACTTTACTTCATGAACATGTAGTAATTTTCGCCCCAAAAATAGATAAAATTGTTTCTTTGAAGTCTACAACTAGGTTGGTCGAGTGATCATGCTAGTTGAGTACTGATATGATGGAAAGGATACATCTGAATTCCAGTGACAAGAACCCCAAATATTCCAAGCATTGCAATGAATTCGATTCGGTCTTTCTTCTTGACACAGTATTCCTGCACAAATTCATCTAACAAATCACGAGAAATCAACAAGTATATTTGGTGATAGAAGCAGTTATGCAATTGGAATGACGTTGCTAACCTCCCCGACATTGCTAAATGCAAAACAAAATGTGGCAGCAATGATAAGGACATCTCCGAGAAGTGGTCTTTTACTTGCATCTGCAGAAAAGTGAGCTATGGTCAAAATTTTCACATTCATCTAAGCTTTGAGAATGTTACATATATATGCCCATTGTTCACAAAGGAAACATTCGATCACAAACTGTTTCCTTCCCATCCTCCTCTAAATAAGTTTTGTTGGCGTTACGTACAATTGACCCTCTTGTTAAATCCGTAGTCATGAATTTCTTAATCTGTTATTGACATTCTGAACGTGCAGCTACCTATACTTACCTTGCACATCTGGTGAATTTGAATCTGAGAGGAGCACCAGGGAAAGTCCTGCCATGCAAGTGCCTGCTCCTACAAATTGCCAGAAAGAGTATCTTGTTCCTAGAGCAAACCTGGTGAGGATCATGACCCATGGAATGGCCCAACAGTCCAACAGGTTTATGCTGGTGATGTATGAGTACTGGTATGCCTTAATAGCTGCAACACAAGTTCACAATGACGACATGTTTGTATAATTTGCAGCACAACTTATTTTCTTATTTCCCTCGAAGCTATTGCCTATTGCCAATTGGTGACTCAAAGTTCAGACTGTTTCCTTCACAGTCTACTCACCAAGAAAGTTTCCCAGAGCATCAATGAAGGCAAGGGCTAGGTACCAATACCATGGTATCTGCAAGACAGGTGAACAGATCGGTGAGTAATGAACCACAAAACGTTCAAATTCCATTCTTACACTATTAGACAATTGTTCTTACAAACTTACAAGCGGCTTTTGGCGTCGGTGCAGGAGAATCGTTCCGTAAACCAGAGCTAACAACATGTACGCGACGAATGCTTGTGCCACTGGTGCGTCACATCCTGAAATTGAGGAGCACATATATGTATAGCTCACCGAATAAGAATCAGGAATTGGGAACACCAAGATAATTATATCTATTGATAGAAGAACCTGCATTTTATGAAATTACTATGCATACACTAGATTCAATTAAAAATTGTTTTTCAATTTACCGAGACTGCTGATGACAGAGGTGGTAAAGCTGCTGACGGCCATGGAGAAGGAGACTATCTGTCCGAGGAAGAGCGAGAACAGCAGCCTCTTGACCTCCATGAGCCTGAGCGCGATCCAGGAAAGCCTCAGGTCAGAATTTAGACAACGGGCATGGGACAAATTTATGAGAGCTTCAGAGAAAGGGTGCGGGAGAGTAACTGCCTAACTGGGAACACCAGCTTACAGTGGCCTAGCTCCAACTCAGAAACTCCTGCGCTCGGAGCAAAACAAGCAAAGCTCCCAGCTAGAAACGAAAAAAAAAACGAAGACAAGAGAATCCTCCGTTCCTCTTGAGATTTGGTTTTTCAATACAAACAGGTTGCGCAAGATTTCGGGGGTGATGACATAAGGCGAACTAGCATCTTTCTGGGGTCTTATGCAAGATCCTCGTTGCTAGAAAAAGAAAATAGAGGAATAATACAATTTATGACGCTATACTAGTCGGTGGTGTGTGACGGACCGGCTTGCAGGTGGTGACGCCATGGCAAACGGCTGGTATCTTTCGCCGTGAGAAGTGAGAATGGACTGCGGAAATTTCCTGCCTTTTCTAAGTTATTACCCTAGAACATTACGTACAGTATGTCACAAAAAAAGAACATTGCTGACAGTAAGATGCGTAATAAGAAGGAAAGCTAGATCTAGCGGTCAAACAAAGTTAAGGTTTAGGACTCACCGGTCACCAAGAACACAGTAGAATCGGTACCAAAGAGGAACCAAAGACGTGTATGTTGAACTCCACACTCCTCTAGATAGAACTCTCAGCTCGATTCGAAGATCTCTCCAATTTTCTTTTAGGATGTTATATGTAAAGCTAACTTTGGCTATTTTGCTTCACTATAAATAATATACCACTACCACTAGAAAAAATCTCGCAAAGGCCCAAAATATCTTTGGGTTGGCCAAATCGTTTTAGACTTTTTTTTTTGAAAGAAATACCCCAAGGGAGACCCTGAAGTTTAACGTGCCTCACCCAGGATTTGAACTCTGGGTGGGAGTTAGACTTTTTAATGTGTGAGGTTGGATTGGATCCAACTAAGAGCCATGCAACCCTCGTGAGGAGGTTCACTCGTAAGTTTTGGAGTTATGTGATATCTATAAGTATTTAAAATAATTTTTTAGACGCACTATGTCAGACACCTAACACTAGAAAGAATCTTGGAAAGGTCCAAAATATGTCGTCATATTGGCTAAAATATTTAGATTTCTTTTAATGTAGGGTAGTTGGATCCACCTATTTTGGACTATATGGTCCTCGTGAAGAGGTTCACTAGTAAATTTTGGAGTTATATGGCACCTATAAGTCATTTTAAATAATTTGTTAGAAGCATCGGTCTATGCCAAGTCCAGCGACCGCCGATAGCGATCAGACGGAATGTTGAATTCCTTTACGGAATGGAATGGGATGCTCTCGGGAGGCGCAAAATCGCCTTCTAATTCATTTGGATATTACTAGCAGAAAACGAGTGGATTTATACCAGTCCCAGGTGTTCTTAAGATCATAGGAAAAAACTTCCATGCAGAAGCCACCCGATTGAATCGATGCGAGAATAGCCTTGGCTCGGCTTCAGCGGCAATTTTTTTTTCCTCCACACCCTGAGCTCAGCTTCCTCGATGTCTCTTAGGTCCAAGACATGTTTCTGTATGTAGTATATCCAGAAGATCGCATAATTCGAAAGGGCTGATTTATTTCGACAGTGGGTTGCGTCTTGCAACTAATTCTGACAGGCTAGATGAAGAGGATTTGGTGAACCGCTACTTCGTTGAGCTTGTAGACAAAACCACGATTCGACCTGAAGAGGTTGACTGTAATGGGGAGGAATCGTCCTGTCAAGTGCAAGATATGGTGCTCGATTCGATCCTTAGCAAGTGCAGACATAAGACAATTTTATCACTTTGGTATACTTCTCAGTCACGAGAGAGAGATGCATAACAGCAAGCCCCGTCGAATCTTATGCATGCATAATAGGCTTTGCTAACAGCAAGCCCCGTCGACTCTCCCTCAACCTGAATGATGCAAAAAAAGTGTCACGGTTTCATGTGTTCAGGCCGCCACTTTGTATAGTTGCGCGCGGTACATCTTTTGCCAGAATAAAAAATTCCTCCAAATTCTTGTCCTTGTATACATAAGATGATTTTCATCTACCAGCTGGCCGGGACGCGACAGACGCCCCCGCGTCGCCCTTCCTGGGCGACTCCGGAGGCCAACCCCAGCGCCGCCGCCTGTTCCCTCCCTTCTCTTCGTCCACCTCGCCGCCGTCGGAGGACCTCGCCGGAAGCCCGACTGACCCAAGGATGGCGGCGGCGGGACGGCTCCCCGGCTGTCTCGCGTGGATCTGGCGGCGCCGTTCTCAGGCGCGGTGGCGGCCGGATCCACGACGCGCGGGCCGTCGGTGGTTCAGGCGAGGCTTGCGCGGCCCGACAGGCGGCGCACGGTTGGCGGTGGCCGGCCTAGGCCTCTGCGTGGCTAGTGGCGCGGGCGTGCGCCTGCGGCCTGCCTGGGCACGCGGCGGTCGGGCGTGGGCCGGCGCGGATGGGGCGCGGCGGCCTACACGTGTGGGCACACGCTAACGCCGGCGTGGAGGCCGCGACTCCAATTTGGTGCGGCGCCTTGGGGGCGGCCGGATCTGGGAGCTCTGCCGACATCGGGGTCGTGCGCCGGCGGGTGTAGTTGTGCGGCGGCCTCTCCGGTGGCGGCTCTTGCCGTCCTTGGCGGCATAGAGGCTACGGAGTTGTAACAGATCCAACGCCTCCGTCGCTCCGCGTCGCTCCCATGCGGGTAACTTGGGCGGACTTCGCTAGCACCCGCGCCGCCGCCTTCCCACAGGTTGGTGCCGCCCCTCCGCCGGCGGAACCTCTTTCTCTGGGTGGCGGTTTTGACGGCGGCCGGCGTACGTCTCGTCTTGCGGTGGCGGCGTCCTGAGCAAAGATGTTGGTGTCCTTCCGGTGAAGGCGATATTTTCGTTGGCCGGGCGCAGTGGTGACGGTTGTGACGGTGATTTGGGTGAAATCCTTGTCTGGCATGTTTGCTGGACCGGTGGCGGTGGAAGTGTCCGTGACACACACCTTGTTGAAGGCGCTGCTGAAGTCGTTGGTCAGACTGTCCACTGTTGCACCTGTGGGTGATCAATAACTGGGTGAAAATCTAGCCTGGTTTCTCCAGGCCGGCGGCGGCAGTACAGGCGCGTCGTCGAAGTTCTTGTTCGCCAAGGCCGGGTAGTTCTACCGTGTGGACACCCTATTCAGTATTCAGCTCAGGGCGGATGAGGCATTGGATGGCGTAACAGTTCGAATGTTGGTTGGCAGGCTGTATCTGCACCAGGTCTTCATGTTGTTGCCTTGGAAGAAGCATCAATGGTGGTCGGTGTCCAACGTTTTCAGTTCTTTGTAAGGTCTGACAAACGTGTTATAGCGACCTTGTTGGTCGTGTAGGACTACTAGATCCCACTTGATGTGATGTAATTTTCATGTTAGTTTTTTAGCTATAGCCGCTTTGGTTAAGGCCGGATAATATATTTTCCATTATCTAAAAAAATCTACCAGCTGGCCAATCGTATCTCGACATTATATCAATCAATGCCTGGTGGCGCTTACCCGATGGGATCAGTAGTGCATAACTTTATTTCCAAAAAAAAAGTAGTGCATGACTTCATGCGCATGGGGGACTCGCGCGCGGACGTGGTGGTAATGGCGTCGGGGCCGGCACCTGCGCCTGCGGCTCGTGCACCAGGCTGTGCGGCACGGGCGTGGCGTGGAGGGCGAAGATGTGGTCGGACCGACCGACGGGGAGGGCCCCTCGTTGGAGAGCCCCCGCATGATCGTCTTGGGCACCGCGTTCTTGATTCCCCGGTGCGCCACCACGTCCACGAACCGCTCGTGCACCTGCGGCGTCCACACCAGACGGGGACGCTTGCTGCCGCTGCTGGTCGCCTCCGCCGCCGCTCTTGCTGCTACCGTCGATCCACCACGTACCGGCTCCTATGTGATGATGATGGAACGCCCGCCTGACGACGGCGACGCGTGCCGCAGTCGGGACACCGTGGCCGCCGACGCGCGGTGCACGCCCAGCAGCGTCCATCCCCACGCCGTCCGACCCTGCCCTTTCTCGTGGCAGTGGCACGATACGATCGAGATTTATTTCCGTGCTCTTTTCGGGCCACCTCCCAGGTGACTAGGACGCCCTCAAGATATTTCCTACTACTACGTCTCTCACACCTTAATTCTGTACATAGTTTGCAAACTGATCTTTCATCATCACCTACAGAGTTCAAAAAAAAAATAAAAGCGCACTTGAGTATGTAATAGGATAACAACAAAAGATCAGCAGCTTCACGTGTCGAATGGGCTCGGTTAAACAGCATGCCAATAATTCAAAGAAAGATACTACTGCTTTTTTTTGTGAAAAGTAACTGATCATGTAGAAAAATTACCCAAACATAAGGTGTCCTACGTTTTTGTTTATTGCTAAGTTTAATCTTGAAAATTAGGTTTCTAGAATCATGCATACCATTAAGCATACATAGGTTCCTAAATCATGCAAACTATGGTTTCAAACAACTCTTATAAATGTAAATACACAATAATATAATAGATCCCATTGCATAGTTTTTAGAGTAAATGTTATGCTCTGGTGTTTGCCTTTCTCACTGGCCTTGGGCCTTTTTGAACTTTGGTTAAGGTCTTACTCAACAATCTCGGTCAAGTGAACTTAAGCTTCACATGGCTCACTCTCGGGCTCAACCATCAGCTCGTAGTCATTGTCAGCTAGCGGGGTATCTATATGAAATGAAAATGCATATGTGTGAGTTTGATGCATGGCAATGACACAAGAATAAACATGTCCCCAGCCGGTGACAGGCATGCTCGGCTGGAACCAACCCAACCCGAGCCGAGCGACAGGGCAAGGGCAATGGTGGTGCTTCACTTCCCGTTCCCACTTTGGGTTGACGCCGCTCGGCCTCGCCCCGCTGGACACGACTCTCCATTTCCTGTCTAAGGACTCGACACTCATCAGCGTCGACACTCGCGTCCACCGCTCGCTCGGGAGGCTGGGAAACCTAGGGCTTATGGTGCTTCCTGGCCACGACGGTTGCTTGGTTGTGGAGCTGCACCACGCTGCCAACAGCACAACCGCTCTATTGATCACCTACAATTTCGACGTGGCCAGCCACTTGGTGGATAGGGAGGTGGAACTCTGAGGGCACTCTTATGGACCGGGAGTGGCATGGTGATGGAGCGATCGTCAGCGACAACGGGCGCATGTGCTGGGTGGATCTCCACCGCGGGATCCTATCATGTGATCCCATAGAGGAGGTGCCCGCACTGGTGTTCCATGACCTACCAGAGGGCAACATCGTCGACATGGCGCGTGGACGATGCCGTCCAGAGCACCAGGTGCGTCGACCTGAGCAACGGCCGCATGATGCTCGCCGAGGTGAGCCAGGACGATAGAGCAGTGGCGGTGGTGGTTCTGTGGCAAGTGGAGGATGGCAGCGCAGTGCACCTTGTCGGAGGTGTGGTGCACCGACGACTACGACATCGTCCATTAGGTGCTGTTCGTCGACACGCATAGGATGACATATACATGTTTCTGGAGGGACATCCGATGGCTTTGGATGTCCACCTCAACAAGCTCTTGAAATTGGAGGAGACGTCTTTCTGCGACATCATCTCGTGGGACTTTGCCCTTCATGTCGCCTAGTGAGTACTCCCTCGTAAGGCACGACTTAACTCGACATGATCTTATAAATTACACTTTGATTAATTATTTATCTTATATTATATTATTTATGATTATAAATTTATAATCATTAGAAAATACTTTTTACTATAAATCTAACAATTTTAAATTTACAGTATAAAAGTTAAACCTTATTGCTTAAATTACAGGTCAAAATTTCTAAAGTTTGAATCTTGATATACGTGCGTGCCTTATAAAAGCAAAAGGAGAAGTAGTCATCCTAGCCATGCTGGCCCCCAAGACCTGCTCATATCAGCCAAGCCATCAAGGAGCAAGCCAATTATTTTACTGAGGCTGTCGATGGAGGATTGGACCTTTGCAGAGCTTCGTCAGAAGGTATGGAACAACGACACCTATTATGGCCTTGTTTGGGGGAGCTTAAGCTTCTCCAAAAGCTCCACTTGATTTCCTGTGAAGCTGCTTTTCAGAGAAGCTAACCATATCTGTTTGGGGGAGCTTTTCCTAGATCGCTTTTCAGGGGTGCGGCATCCACCGTCGTGGAGGGAAGAAAGAGGCGACGAGCGGTACGGCGGGGAGCGTGGGCGGCGCCCGGGATAGCGCGGCGGAGCGCGAAGGCCACACTGACGCTGCAGGCGAACGGGAGGGAGATCCTGGTGGTGGCGATGCAGAAGGCACGCCTGCCGCTGCGGCGCATGGAGCGGAGGTCAAGCTCGAGGCTGACGAGGAAGAGGAAGAAGAGGAGGCCCAGGCTGGCGACGGACTCGAGGACGGGGGCGCGTGGGTGGCGCAACCACCGTGGAGGGGAGGGGCTGCGACGGGCGGTGCGACCGCCGCGGATGGGAGGGGCTGTGGCAGGCAGCGCGGCCGGGCGGAGGGAAGGGCTTGCGGCGGGCGGCGCGGCTGCTGCGGAGGGGAGGGCCTACGACTGGCCGCGCGGAAGGGAGGGCCTGCGGCGGATGGCGCGGGAGGGAGGAGCGGCGGTGACCGGCGCAAAGGGGTGGAAGGCAGCGGACTGAGGGCGGCGCGGGAGGGAGAGGGGAAGAGATGGAGCGGAGGGGAGGGGTGACCGGCGATGGGAAAAAGCTCGGGAAGCCCCCCCTTCGCTCGCTTCTTTGCTTATAGTGTATTGGTTCGCTTCCATAGTTTTTGGACGCTCATAGAAGCGACCCCGTTTGGGGTAGCTTTTCGCTTTTGGAGATTTTTGGAGCTCAAAAGCTGGAAAAAGCTCCCCCAAACAGGGCCTATGTGAGTGTTAGACTTTGGATCATAGACAGACTACTCAGCTCATTGTTTCTTTCTAGCTTATGTCTTGTTGAGAAATTGACGTCCCGACCTTAACACTAACTTACTAAAAGTGGCACCCGAGTCCCTGTGGTACTGCTTCTTCTGTGAACCTGATACCTACACTACTCCAATAAGACATTCACTTGACACCGGCCAACACGAGAGATAACAATATATGAGAACTCAACTCTTCATTCAACGGAACTTGATACAACACAAATACTTGCATTATTTATGTGGCTATCCTACCGTCACAACTCTACAGTACATGGCTACAATGTCATCTCCTACTTGAGTCGCTCCTTGGAGGTGGATAGCACCCCTATATATAGTCTTACATAGCCGTTGGATTGGTGCCAAGTGGCAACCATCCAAAGCACTACATACAAATATCTATACTCTACAACTTTTTAACACTACCATGAAATATGGTGAGCTAAATATCTAGTTTCTACATTCTTTCACACTTTGTCATGATATCATCCACATACACGTGACAAAGTTAGTGTCTTGTGATATCCACGCTCTTCTAAACCTTCCAAGTATGCATTACCATCTTCAATTCCTAATTCCATACTTATTCCAAGTAGCCTATACCATCTTGAAGTATTCTTGAAGTTTTCTTAAGTATATATTGTTATTTGAATTAATCCAAAAAAGTATACATTGCTATTTTCAGCATGTCTCATCAGTGTTCCTGTGCCCAATTTCCATTCTATCTTCAAGGTCATTGGAGTCCGGATGGAGGAGACGAAGGGACGCCCGGCCCGTGAGCCGACAACCCTCATCGGACGAGAGGTGTCTTTGGGATCCTATGCCGGTGGCGGATGGAGGGTGGAGTTCGTGGAGATGACCACACCCTGTGGTCCGGCCTTCTTGATCAGGTTCCACTCTCCTTTCTGTCTCTCATTCGCATGCAACGCAGATGCTCGGTTGGCCAGCAGCCGGCGGTGCCGGCCTTTCATTACCTGCGGATCACGCGGCACCCGGATGAAACAGGTTGGGACGACATCCGCTTCAAGGCCACACTCTACTCACGCGAGCAAGACGTTAGAGATGTGGGCACCGCTGTTCGTATGGTTCCGCCGCCTCTTCTCTCCGAGATCAAGGCAGCTTTTATTCCTCTCTACCTTGCTACTTCACTTGCTTCTCTAGCTAGCTCATCATCACTTTGTTCATATATTTGTGGATGCGACCGACCAGTAAAGCTGTTGATATGCTAGTACTATAGATATATAGATACATTTGCATTTTTTAGAGAATGTGCAAAGCACGTTTTTTATTAAGAGGAAGAAGAAAGTTCAACAGACAAAACAAAGCCAACATAGGCCAAACAATGAAAGAAAACAGAAACAAGAGCAAGAACAGACGAAGAACTACAACAGATCCTGCAGCGACAGCGACAGCAGACCCGCCCGCCTCCAGAGCTCCATTTCGACGAGGATTGCATCCACTAAAGCGACCGGCATACGCGCAGACCTCCTGAACACCCGAGCATTCCGCTCATTCCATATGCTCCAAGACACTAGAAGGACCAGCGAATCGAAGAAACGCTTGAGAGGACGAGGCAAGGACTTCCTGCCGTCAGGCCACCAAGTGACCAGTTTTTGATCCGGAGCTGGCACCAGCCTCTGCAACCCACACATTCTGAGTAAACGGAACCATGTTTCTCTACTGAAAACACAGCCTAAAAGCAGATGATCGGTTGTCTCAGGGTGTTGGTTACAGAGTGCGCAATTCCCACCATTAGGCAAATTATGACGTTGAAGCCTATCAGAAGTCCAAATGCGACCATGAAGCACTAGCCAAAAGAAAAATCTGCATCTGTTTGGCGCTCGAGTTCGCCAGAGTTGCTTTGCCCCCCCAAGTGCTATTACGACCAACGAAGAGCGCCTCATAAGCAGATTTAGAAGAAAACGAGCCTGTGCTTGACCACTTCCAAATGAAGGCGTCTGACAAGTGTGGTGAGAGTTGGAAATTATTGACCAATGCCTAGACATGAAGATACTCGCAAATTACCTGGACCGTCAAACCACCACGAATGTCTCGCACCCAAGCTCTCCCCGACAACGCCTCCGCCACAGTACGAGAGTTTCTGAGCCGAACCGGGACAACCTGAACAAGGTTTGGGGCAATGATAGGCAGGGACTGACCGTCCATCCATCTGTCCCTCCAAAACAAAGTAGTTGTTCCATTGCCAACTGTGACCGAGGTGGAAGCATCAAAGAATGCTTGAGCAATCCGGTCTGGTTTTCCCAGGATCATTTTCCAATTCCTCATGGGGTCAGTGCGACAAATCCAGAGCCATCTCATCCTCAGAGCTATGCCTGACAGTTTCAAGTCATGAATTCCAAGACCACCCAAGTTCAGAGGCTGACTGACCCTAGACCAAGCCAGCAAACAATGCCCCCCAGACACCATCTCGATTCCCATCCAAAGAAAAGCTTTCTGAATTTTGTCAATTGCCTCAACTGCCCAGGGACAGAACTGAACAACGATTGATAGGTAAACAGTCATGGAGGTTAAAGTGATCCTTGTCAGAACCCATCGGTTCGACCGATTCAAGAGGCGACCCCTCCATGTCTGTAACCGATCAGCCACCTTATCCACCAGCGGTTGAAAATGCCTTTTCCTGAGTTTGTGAACCGACAAAGGTACTCCCAGATATTTGCAAGGAAAGTGCTCAATTTTGCAAGGGAAGAGCGAACTCACTATTGCCAGATCTTGGTCAGAACATCTGATTGGAGTGATACTGCACTTGGAGACGTTCGTACGCAAACCAGAGGCCTCTTGAAACGCTGTCAGGATGGCTGAAATGAGTTCCATGTCCGAAACACAAGGTGATGCAAATAATACCAGATCATCAGCGTACAACGAGGCCCTGTATGGGATAGAAGGGCATCCAAGATTCGCAAACAGATGCAGCTCATCAACTTTGGCGATTAGCGTGTTCAGACCTTCCATAGCTAATAAGAACAGCATTGGAGATAATGGATCGCCTTGGCGAAGGCCCCTACCATGGCAAATACGACGACCAGTATAGAATTAGCAGTGGACAGAAGGGTGCTCACCCAGTAAAGCCATTTAAGTGGAAAGCCCATGTGCTGCAGCATATCCAGAAGGTATGGCCAATTAACCGAATCAAAGGCTTGGGCAATGTCAACCTTGATCAACACTCTCGGGTTCCTTTTGACATGTAACCTCCTGGCTATTCCTCTGACATCCTGAAAGTTATCGAGAATGTACCTCCCTTTTATGAAAGCACTTTGATTTGGTCTCACTAACTCAGACAGGTACGGGGTGACCCGATTTGCCATCGCTTTGGCAAAGAGCTTCCCACCACTATGAATCAGACTGATGGGGCGGAAGTCCTTCAAGGATGCAGCGTCCTTGGACTTGGGCAGCAGGGTCAGTAAGGCGCCATTGATGAGGTGGAAACTACGGCAGTTCCAAACGAGTGGAAGGCAGCAAGAATATCATCCTTGATGATCGGCCAAGCAGTCTCGTAAAACCTTCCCGTGAACCTACAGATGGCAAGTTGGTTGGTCGGTGGATGCATGATATATGATCGACCACTGGCAGCTGCTAGATCATCTCGGACGGATATGCACGCACAACATGTGCCTGCTACTATATATTCTGTTATCTGTATGTCTGGAATGATCAATACTACTATATACGTACGTGTGCCTGCCTGAATTGTTTTGATTGTTTTGTTTATTTGTTCGTTCCCTTCCCGCGACACGCTGCGTATACATACTACACACGCGCCGGTATTGTGTGCGTAATATACATGTGTACCTACACGTGGAAGCAATTGGTTGACATCTAATCCGTTTCAAAAGGACAAGTTAAACAAATTTGATACGGTAATACTTTCTATAAGGCGTCCGAGGGATCGGACCCTTGGACGCCCTCCACATCATTTCTACCGCAGCTAAAAAAACTCTCGACTCGCTTTCCTCTCACGTGTCGCGCTCCATGCGCCGCAGGCCCACAGCTCCTCCATGCGCCCCTGCGCCGCTGCTCCTCCACTCCACCGTGCGCCACCGCTCCCCCACGGGCCGCTTCTCCTCCACGCTCTGACGCCTACGCGGCCGCCCTGCACGCTGCCGCTCCATGAGCCGCCGCCGACACGACCGGCCCATGCGCCGCCGCCAACTCCGCCACCTCATACACCTCTACTGCCGCCGACTCCACCGCCGCGCGCACCTCCGACACCGCGCGCCCCACCCTGCTCCTCCACGCCGACGCTGTGCTCCTCCACGGGCGCCGCCGCGACGCTCCTCCGCCTCTACGGCCGCTCCTCCGTGGCCATCGTCGCTGCCCATCTCCTCCGCAGCCGCGGCCGCCACCGCGCCGCTCCTCTGGGCGCCGCCGCCGCCGCCAACCATCTTTTCCGTGCGCGGCACTCCCTGCTCGTCATCCTCCTCTAGTCTTAACTTTTTGCTAGGGTTTGATGTATGTTGCAAGTGTATGTTTCACGTGTTTCAGATGTTATCGAAAAATATTGTAACTGTTTTATGTGAATGTTGTAAAATTAAATCTGAATGTTGTGATGTTCCATATGTTTCGTATACATGTTGCAAGTGTTTCATCCGGATGTTGTATTTTTCATTGGGAATTTTTTTTACTGCTGTCGTGCGTAGCGAGTTGTGAACGTGTGTATCTAGTATCTGACTATTTATGTTGCAGATACTATTGTTTGATGTTGCATACGCTATTCTCGGATGTTGCAAAAATTTTACATGTTGCATGCAACATCGTACCCATGTTGGGGCGGGATTTTTCTGTGCTACAGTATCGTCGAAGAGGAATACTGGGGACCGAATTTGATAACATCCATCCAAAACCATGCGTACACATCGCACCCTACATACACTTTCGTCCTCGCTCCATGTAAAAGAGTTAACCCGAAGGTGCTATGATTGGAAGACAATGGCTTATAAGTTGCCTCCACCCTTGCTAAACTAGCAAGGTGGCACTAAACTCATACATCCGCACTCATGGGCCACTACTGAGCTATACAAACTGGGTCGTGCGTGACATATTATTGACAAGTCCATCCAAAATGATCCAATATAATAGAAACCCAATATGCAGGACCGGCAATTGCATCTTCACATTAACACCTTAAAATAAAATTGATCAAAATTTGTCAGAAATAACACCTTATGATAGCCAGCTGCATCATGCATATTTGTGTAGATGGATCCTGTTGAGAGTTTATACTACAGGCATTATTTGTGTAGATAGATCCTCAACAGTAAATTATGATTTTTAAAATTAAAATACGCATGATGTCAACATTTCTGTTTTATGCGTGCATGTAAAGAAAAGAGGAGGGGTGGGCGTTGATGGATGTGTGGTATCAGGACACGGACATGCCAGTACGGCAAAACTAGCTAGCTATATAAACCTACGGCGCAGCCGCGCCGGGGACGCGGTAGCCCTTGGTGCTACCGGCAACACCGCACGCAGCCCCGCCGAAGAGGGAGTGGAGCCTTCCTGGCCTGGGCTCCCTGTAAGCTAACGCCGGAGCGCGCGACCTGTTCGACGGAATGACATCGTGGTGAGCGGGTGCATGCGTATGCCTTTGTCTGCGCATTGTCACCTGACGGCCTGAGCTGAGCTGGGCATTGATCTCGCTGCCACTGCAGACCTTAACGTATCCAGGTGTGCTCTGGCAGCATTCTTGGAAGACATTGGCGGTGATTAGTTTCAGTTACTGCTGCATCCAAAGGCAAAACTGGTTACAGCTGTTTATCAAGTCTGAAGCTCTGAGCACATACTGTATATCTCGAGCATTCTTGGAGGAGTTTAAGTAACTAGTAAGTGAACACTGGAACCTCTCTTTATATCTTTCAACATATGTTGCTGTTTCAATATTATTTACTACGACAGACGAGCTGTGATGGTTTGTGAAGCCCATTTCCCAAAAGCTCCTTCCCATTTCCCAAAAGCTCCTTTTGATACTTGTCAATCTAAAGTGAAATATTCACTCAACTGGTGTATCGCACATCCAAATCGCCTTTTCTGATTAAGACGATGACAGTTACCCTTTACATGAATCAAGAGACATTATGCTCTGCAGATCCCCCTGTTGTCATATTTGGCTTTAGGGAGGTGACTTTGTACTTTGTCCATTGACCCCCTAGCAGACGTGAATTTCTTCCTTATCTGTCCTCGCTTGGATGCCCGAATCTGAAACACTTCCTTCTGCATTATCCTCACGTTGAAGTTGCTGATATTGGGCTGCTGCTTCTGTGCTTGCAGCTCTTTCGTCATCCAAAGAACTTTCACTTTGTAGATAACAAGTCAATTGTATTACTGTATTAGGTTATGTACATCTGCAAAATGATCTACCAAGATTTGAACAAACTTACTTCACTGAGTAGATGATCAAGCCAATGGCCACAACTCCAAATGCTAGATAGTACAGCCAGTTTATCTGTGGATCGCCTAAAATATGTGAGTTTATTGGGCAATATCTTAATAATCTCACACAAGGTTTCTGGGTCAGAAATTTTCACCTGCTGACGATAGAAAAAAACTCGAATGGCAACTGCCCATATGTCAGATGTCAGGAGTGAAAGGTTGAATAATGTTGATCCACTATTCTGCAAAAAAAAAAAGCCTTCAGAATCTGGGGTAACGAACAATCCGAGGGCAATCTTCTTGCAGATAATACAAACTGAAACGGCTTTGCTTTATTATTAGTTTATTCAAATAAGTCAAATGAAAAACCATTTCTAACATATTGAAAACCTTGAGAACATAGGGAGTAACTGTGTAGAACACTGAAAATGCCATTGCATATCCTGCGAACAGAGCTATCTGCAAATGGAGAACAAAGAAAACAAAAGCAGGAATGAGCTTCCAGTTAATCAATTCTGTCAGGTGTATGGCGCAGATACAAGACTTCCATGGTAAAATATATTTTTCTTACCATTGTTGGAGACCAGGTAATGGCTTCTAGGCTCTTCCTTTCAAATATATATCTAGGGTTTATCAGGTTAAAGGTGACATGATTTTGTTCTGGTATAATAAATTTACCATGTTTTGTTCTAGAAACATCGTATCCAGAATTTAATTATCAAGAGCGTGAGCAAATCTGCAGATGGCTTGCCAATGGATCATGCCAGTTTGCTCCAATGACTATAACAAGTAATTGATGGAGGGGATACACCTGACCTGTACTAACTAGCAACCCAAAAAATCCAAGCATCGCCACAACTTCAACTTGCTGGTCTTTCTTTTTGACACAGTATTCCTGTACATGTAAGGAATATGAAGCGCTTGTTAAAATATGACTAAATATTGTTTATAGCAGCAGAGACATATAATCCATAGCTAACCTCTCCAACATTGCTAAATGCATAACAAACTGTTGAAGAAATAACAAGTGCATCACCCAGAAGTGGTATTTTTCTTGGATCTGCATGAAGTAACTTTTTTCGTATGATTTTAAAATTCATCTGACTTTTTTGTGGAAACTGAGGAGTAAGATTTCCATGAATGGTGTTCACAGAGTCATGTTTGCGTTCAATACCGGTTCTATTGCTATCGCATCTACCACTAAAATTGCTATCCTGGATTGTTCATTTGGCAATGGAGACATTAAGAACAGTACTATTACTACCACAAATTTAGCTGTGTAAACAAGATTCGAATTTCCTAGCTCTTGAAATGATTCCGGTATATGGGATTTGTTCTTGATACTTCGTATTTGGCTTTCTAATGTAACTGCCATTATGCTTTAGTAGTTACCTAATTAGTAATTACCTTGCTCATCTGTAGATTTTGCGTCTGAAAGGAGCACAAGGGCAAGTCCTGCCACACATGTCCCTGCCCCAACAAACTGCCAGAAAGAATATCTTGTGCCCAGTGCGTACCAGGTGAGAATGATGACCCATACAACAGTCCAACAATCCAGCAAAGTTATGCTGGTGATGAACGAATATTGGTAGGCCTTGACAACTGCACCATAATTTTCAGGATGACAACATGTTTAGATGCTTATCGCCAGCATTAAAAAAACATCTTGCTGAAAGTTATGGGTGGCATGGATTATTTGCAATGTGGTGATCCTTGTACTCACAAAGATAGTTCCCCTGCACATCGGCGAAGGCCAGGGCCATATACCAATACCAAGCAATCTGCAGGACGAGAGTACTGAACAGTGAGAGCTGAATCACAGCAGCTTTCAGGTTGATTCTTATGCAATTATGCTTACTTGCAGCTTCCGCCGTCGATACAAGACCACTGGTACATAAACCAAGATCAGCAAAAGGTAGGCAAATAAAGATTGCGTGAGTGGTGCATCAACTCCTGCATAGATATATTTGTGAGAACGAATGGATGCTCTCTATCGAGATAGTAATGGCTATGATTCTATGAAGTATTCCATAAAAAACAACCAATAATTCTGTGTGTACGGGTCAGCCCTATGAGAAGATTGGGTACCGAGATTAGCAATGAGGGAGGAGGTGAAGCTTGAGGCAGCCAAGGCGAAGGCGACTAGCTGGCCGAGGAGGAGCACGAGGAGCAGTCCCCATACATCCCTCCTCTTGACCTCCATAAACCTGAGCAGCGCTGGGGATCAGATGCAGAAGCAAGAGTTGCACACCCTGTGCAGGTCGACGAAGACGGAGCTGAAGAATGGGAGATGGAGTGCAGGGGGCTGGTAGATGCATGCGTCGTGCAATAATTTAACCTGGGTCCGGTCTGGATCTGTCACTGTACATGTAATATAAGGCTTTCAAAAAACAACTCCCAAATTTACTATGAAAAAAAGATTCGTCATCACATTAAAATGTCATAACATGCATGGAGTACTAAATATAGATGAAATTAAAAATTAATTGTACAGTTTTGTTGTACTCTGCGAGACAAACATTTTGAGCCCAATTAATCAATTTTTGGATAATTTTTCGCACGTACAAACGAAATGCTACAGTGACGTAATGATTACGAAGAGACCTCAAACTCTCAAATTCGGTACACCAAATTTGAAAACTAAATAAGGCCTAAATAGACCCATTTGTGCGGTTGTGTCAGCGACTTTGGAAAATTTACTGCAATTGATGTATCAGGTCCTGAACAAATTTGCTGCAGCTAGGAAATGCTCACGGCCTCACGGGAACGGCAGGATAGAAAAGGAGGGGACAGTGATGCAGCAGCCACCGGGGATTCGGGTGGGACCGTGGGAAGAGAGCGGAGCAGATCCGATGAGCCCGTGCCCCTGTTTCTGTTTATGTACTGTACCACTGTATGGTGAGAGGTTTGATATTTTGTGTGTGTGGTGGGGCTAAACCTCATGTAATGAATGATGAAAAGGGGAGTAGCGACAACGACAAGGATGAAAAACCTCATATTGCAATCTGTAACCTACTTTACTGTCCTGGATCTCTCCTAGTTCTATGCTTTCCAAAATTTCAAAACGTGATGCTAATTTGGAGATAACATTATGTGATCACCAGAAATGATAATTTGAGACCATTTTTTAATTGACGATGAATAAACAGTGCAAGAGTCACTTTCTTTTCTTTTCATTTCTGGAAGTGGAGATATCCTTTTCTTCGTTTATTGATTTTTTCCTCATAAGCATAGTCTTCCATTTTCACAATTCCTTCATGCTGAACAAAGAAATGTAAATAAACTTTCTAATCCGACTACAAAAAGGGTTTTGAAGTAGCCCGATTCTAAATCATGTATTTCTGGGCCTAAGAGCATCTCCAAGAAATTAGTTAAAAAGACTAGTCAAATCTACTAATTTAGCTACTCTCAAAAATAGATTTAACTAAAAAATAACAGAGTAATCCAACAAATTCTGTAAAGATGGCTAGTGAGATAGGCTAGCTAAAAATAGCTAGCGAATAAGGTGGGATGGAGAGCTACTAAATTTGAAGAGTCATTTACAGAGTCCGTTGGAAACGATTTTTCTCTAACAATAGCTAAATTTAACTTTAGAAAATGATTTGGCTAGTCTCACCGAGACAGTCTAATTGGTTTCGTCTTCTGGTCGATATTTTTCCATGCCAAACCACCAGCTTGATTATGTGGCCCGCGTATTGCGTCACATAGTGAGGCCCGTCCTCCCTCAGTGAAATGAATATTTACGTTTGCCTAATGGGCCATAATATAATGCCCTTTTCATGGTCGACTTTGAGGCCCATTGTGAAATTCCGCCGGCTAGAGTCGTGCGTGGCCTCGTGCCAAGCAGCAGTGGCCAAGGGCCAAGGCGGTGGTCGCCGACGATGGTGATAGATGAGAGGATGCACGGCCGACGGCTGATGGGGTTGACCATCTGCCAGAGAGCGATATCACAGGCCCGCCTGAGTGGAACCTACCTCTTAACGGTTCCCTATTTACAAAGGCCGGCGCGGGCACAACCTGTTCGACGGAATGACACTCCGCGGTGAGCGAGCCTGTCTGCTTGTGCACACTGCACAGTAGCCTGAGCTGGGCATCGGCTACTTGCCACACCAAACGAGCGCAGGCCGCAGTTTTCTGGAAGGTACAATGGTGTGGTTACGAAGCGTCCCTCAAACGAGAAGACTTAAATGTGATACAAACATCAGTCATAAGAGATTGATTCACATTTATTACAACAGATGATCCATCACCGAACAAACCTACGCGGTAGTGGGCACAGACGCGCCACTAACGCAAGGATAAGAATTGAAACTAAACGGTACAACTAATTATGGCATCATCAGAGACCTGCGCCATGCGGTTCTCCAAGCGAAGGGCCCTAACACACAGGCGAGGTTGGGTGCAGAACGCAACTCCTACTCGACGTCTTCGGGAACGAAGTCCGGGTCCTCTTCTGAAAAACAAGCAAGGGTGAGTACATACGTACTCAGCAAGTCCAACCAAACCCACGGAGGGGTTACAACAGAGGCATGCAAGGATAATAATCAAGGATGGGCTATTGGTTTATTTGTGGAAATGCCATATGCAAGGGTTCATTTTATAAAAGTTATGCAAAGAAAATCCAGTGATAAAAGCATCATAAATAAAGTAAATTATAAGTCTCGACTCAGTGCTACCGGACTCCCCGTCTGACGTAGACACTACCAACAATTCCAAAGCAACTCACACAGCAGAACACTTCTCATAACCAAAACCAAAACCAGAATTAAAGGACTTGTGAAGTGACCATGCCGTAACTCGTCCAATACCGTGGACACGGCTATCCGGTTAGGTTTCAACTCTGCACAGGTGTACACAACCACAAGTAGGGTACCACAACTTGAACACCTTAGTGTTAGTGCAGATCCTATTGAGGCCATTACCCACCATAGCTAAACTGACAAGTTACCACAGAAGCAACCAGGGGGTCAGCAACCTACCCACGAGGTTCTACCCAGGGCATAACTCACCAAGAACTTATACCCGTCTCCATGGTCCTCTCACACCCGATAACTACCAGTTCAACTAGTGTGATTTATGCCAAGCCGTTGCCACATACAACGGTCGAGTGGAGGTACTCATATTTGGGTTAGGCAAGATGACACATCAACTCATCCTTCTAATGACAAGTCGGACTTCTCCCACCATGCTCAGCCACACAAGCACAAGCTCACCTTGGTAATCCACACAGGAAACACCGTCCGGCTCATCCTCTAGTAATAATCATTTTTATCATTTAAAACCCCATTCCCTTTTAAAGCACAATTCCTAATATTTTACCGAGTAACCGGTGGGTAGTATTTATTTGTGAAAAGGAACTTCATCCTAAGCGGCAATAGCAATGATTAACTCCCAACTAAATATTTGGAAATTAATCCAGGTTATCAAGGAATATTTGTAGCAATCAAGGAACGGCTCACACAAAAATGGTTTAGCGACAGCATGCAAGTTTCATAAAATAGGCCAAGGGGTTGCATTTATAAAACTGGGATAAATATGCATCAAAGGGTAAGATTGAACTTGTCGTTCTCAAAGCCTTCCGGAAGTTCCTGCTCGGGGCACTGGCCTTCGGGCTCCTGCTCGTAGCACCGCTCTCCTTCGGGCTCTTCCTCAATGTGATCCACGGCGCACAAACAAGCACACACAATAAATAAAAGAAAATAATAAAAAAGGTTTTATTTGTCGAGCTCGCAGAAAGGGAAACAAAGATTAAATGGAGAGCGAGAAAAAGAAGGTCTCATTTAGGAGTGCGACGTATGATTTTGGCGGAAGGTATAGCGGAAAGGTGGGTGGTGAAATTTGGGGTCGTTCCGGGTTAAAACGACGCATAAAACGACGCGTCGTTCGCGGTTAACGGAGGAAGGGACTCGTTCGGGAAGTTACCGAAAGTCCTAGGGTTCATTTGGAGAAGGTATAGGGTTTGGTTGTGATGGTTATAGGGTGCTAGAGGGGCTTAACTGCGAATACTAAAAGTTGGTAGGGTCTTAGAATAAGAAATAAAGGGTATTAGGGCTGTTTTGAATGGATAAGGACTTATTTGTAATTATCTCAAGGCCCAAGGGTTTACTTGCAGAGTTACTAGAGAGAGGGAATAGGGGGGCGGGGCGGGTCGAATAAGAAAGAAGGACAGGGAGTTACGGGCAAAACTGCCCCCCTTTCTTTTTCTTCGTGAAACAGAGGAGGGGAGGGGAGACCGGCGGCTGACGGCGGCATCCGAGCCGGCGCCGTGGGCGGCGATAGCGGCCGGGAAGTGGGGGAAAAGAGAGAGGGACGCAAGGGGAGTCTATACCCGTGCTTGCCCTGCGCGGAGGAGGTGCGTAGAGGGCTGCCCACGGCGGGGTGCTTGCGGTGGCGGCAATGGAGTGCAGAGCGGCGCCTGCAGTGGCTGGAAGGCGGGTGAAAGCGACGGGCGAGTGCATGGGTATGGTGGGGAGGCTGGTGGCCCTCTTTATAGGCGCGGAGAGGGCCTGAGGCAGTGGGCCGACGGGAGAGCTCGGCGGCCGGCGGGGAGAGGAGTAATGGCGGCCGGCGGAATTTGCGGCCGACGACGGGATGGCACGGCGGTGAGGGCGGCATTGGGTGTGGGCCGGGGCGTTGCTGTTCTTGGCGCGATGCGGCGTGCGCTAGCAGAGACGGAACAGCGAGCAGCGCTGTGGCTGGTGGTGGTCGGCACGGCGACGCGGGCGTGCGCGCGTGCGCGCACGGCGCGGCGAGCAGCGACAAGAAAAGTGGCGGGGTGCACGCGTGTCAACGGGGGGCGCGGTTGGGCGGTGCAACTCGGCACATGCGGTCGAAGTGCTGGCGCGGCAGTGCAGCACTGGGGCGCTCGGCGTGGTAGAGCTCGAGCCACCGGGAAGGAGGGGCGAGAGGGAAGAAAGAGGGAAAGAAAGAAAAGGAAGAAAGAAAAAGAGGGGGAAAAAGGAAAGAGAGGAGGGAATCCGAGGTGGAATCTCCGGCGGCGACGCCGGCGACGGTCGGTCGCGGGCGCACGCACCGAGAGCGGTCAGTGCGGAATGTGACGGGACGGCGAAAAGGTTAGGCACGATGGGGTTCGAGCTGGGTCGGCGGAAAATCGGGGAGGGGAAAAATTCGGTCTGGTTTCCGGGAGCTCGGCGGTAAAAGATTTGAAAACGATTTTTTAACGCGTGATTTAATTATGATAATTTTTACGGGCGTTACAAACCTACCCCACTTAAAAGGAATCTCGTCCTCGAGATTCGACTGGTTCAAAAAGAGATGGGGGAACTCCTTCTTCAGCGCATCTTCACGTTCCCACGTAGCTTCTTCTATTCCATGTCTGCTCCACTGCACTCTGCAGATCCGTACTTCGGAGCTTCTCATCCTTTTTGTGACGGTGTCTAAAATCTTGACTGGCACTTCCTGGTACCACAAATCTGGCTGTAGATCTATTGTCTCTACAGGCACATGCTCGGCTTCGGGCACTCGCAAGCATTTCCTCAATTGTGAGACATGGAATACTGGGTGTATGTCTGACATTGCTTCTGGTAGTTCCAACCGGTAGGCTACCCTTCCAACTTTCTTCAGTATCTGATATGGTCCAATGTATCGAGGGGCTAACTTCCCGTGGACTTGAAACCTGCGGGTCCCTCGAATGGGTGAGACCTTGAGATAGACAAAGTCTCCGGGGTTAAAGTTTAGTTCTCGCCTCCTTTTGTCTGCGTAACTCTTCTATCGGGACTGGGCTGCTTTCAGTTTTTCCCTTATTTCGGCCACTTTTTCTTCGGCTTCCTTTATGAGCGCGGGCCCCACTAGGGTACGCTCAATTTCTGTCTGGAATCTCGGGAAACAATGTGCACGTTCAGCCGTGCCATCTCTGCTTGTAGGTGGTCATTCTTAGGCCCATGCGATTTTCGGTTCAAGGCGTCCGCCACAACATTGGCTTTGCCAGGGTGGTAATGGATTTCTATATTATAATCCTTAACCAATTCCAGCTATCTTCTCTGTCTTAGGTTAAGATCCGGTTGGGTGAAAATATACTTCTGGCTCTTGTGATCCGTGTATATTTCACACTTATTTCCGATTAAATAGTGCCTCCAAATTTTTAGGGCATGCACTACGGCTGCAAGCTCCAGATCATGGGTTGGGTAGTTCAGCTCATGGGGCTTAAGCTGTCAGGAAGCGTATGCCACTACCTTTCCGTCTTGCATGAGCACACACCCTAATCCCTGTCGGGATGCATCACAATAAATGACGAAATCCCGGTGGATGTCTGGTAGGGTTAGGACTGGAGCAGTTGTTAGTCTTCGCTTCAACTCTTGGAAGCTCTTCTCACAAGACTCTGTCCAAGTGAATTTCTTCTCCTTTTTGAGCAGCTCCGTCAAGGGCCGGGCTAACTTGGAGAATCCTTCGATAAACCTTCGGTAGTAGCTAGCTAGGCCTAAAAAGCTCCTAATCTCACTTACGTTGGTCGGTTGCTGCCAATTGGAAACAGCTTCGACCTTTCCAGGGTCCACTGCTATTCCTTCTACGGTCAAAATGTGTAACACCCGTAAAATCTATCAGGTTAAATCACTCGTTAAAAAAATTCTTTTAAGATTTTATAAAACTAACTCTTGAGCTCAATTCCTTTTGTACCTAAAGCCCACCTTAATCTAGACAAAGTAAATCTCAAGCCAATCTCCCTCTCGTTAAATAAATCAATGTCTTCTCTTTAATCTCTTCCTCTCCTTCCTGTAAACATCTTGTCACCTTGTCCACCCGGAGCTTTGCTGCCGTGCAACTACTAAACAGCTCATCACACCCAGGCCCTTCTTCTCCACGCATGCACACTACGAAGCAGCATGCAGGCTGCTGCAGTTTCTAACTCACTAATGCAGTGTTTGCCCTCGCATTGGATGCTCCACTGCAACACGCAGCTCTTGCACGCAACAGCAGCACACTCGCCATGCCGGCCCCCTGCTCTACTCGCGCGCACAGCAGCAGCACGCGCAACACCTCGGCCCCGCGACGTGACTCCTCTCTGCAGCCAGCACCACGCCGTGCCGCCCCTCGTCGCGACCCCACCTCTGCCTTGATGTGCCCGCCATCAACGACGCCATCACCTCAGCACCACCGCCGGCCCCGGCCGCCCGGCAAGCTGCCGTGCCGCCCCGGAGCCTCGCCGTCCGCCATTACTTCTCCTCTTGTGCACCACCCGCCGGTCACCTACCTCCCCTCGTCGCCGGCCTATAAAAGGGCTAGCTAAGGAGCTCTCCCCTCGCCACCCGAGTGCACTGATCCGCCCAGCTCCGCAACACTGCTTCTTCCTCCTCGAATCGAACTCTCTCTGCTCTTTCTCCCAAGCTACAGCAGTCGCTTCATCGATCTCCGACATCCGGCCACCATAGCTCGATTGGTTTGGTGGTGAGCATCTCCACACACTCCTCTACCTTCCCCAAGCCTCGTCCCTCTCTTTCCCTGTCTGTACCGAGCTACCCATGAGCTCCAGTGCCGCATCCATGGCCACCCATGGCTGACCTCCTTTCCACTCCATCGCCCGCGACGAGAACCACTAGAGGAGCATCCCCTCACCCTCCTCTCCCTCACAATACCTTTGGATTTGAGAACGACAGCTGAAATCGCCATTACGGCGAAGCTCCGGTGAGCCTTGCCGCTACGCCGTCGGGAGTGCCGCAGCGCGTGCTCTCTGTCTCCCTCTATTCTCTTCCGTGTTTGTCTCTCTCTCTCTGTTATTTGCTCCAAGGCCCACTAATTAAGTTGTAGCCCAGTGCTGACCGCGAAGCCCGGAAACCCATTCAACAGATCGCGTGCAAACAAGGCCCAATAGCTATCACCCGACCGGTTTCCTTTTTCCAAGTTTATTTAGCACCCAAAACCCCAGACCAATCACACGGGAGCCAGCCCGTATAGCTTCCCTTTTGGTTTTGTAATTCCATTTTCGGAATTAGCTAATTAGCCAATCTTGCAAATGCTATATCTCCTCCATTCCAACTCCGATTCACTTGATTCTTTTTCCTAAATTCATCTAAAAGCATAAGCTACACCTTCCAACTGTCCTCATCTTTAGTTGAGCTCATTTTATTTGTGTGCTTGTTTGTGTGTGCATCGTAGATCGCATTGTGAACGAGGAAGGACTCGAGGAGGAGCAGTGTTACGAGCAGGAGCCTGAAGGCCAATACCCCGGGCAGGAACTCTCCGAGGGTTTTGAAAACGGCAAGTTCTATCGCACCCTTTGATGCATATTTCTGTCCTAGTTTTATAACCACAACCCATTGGCCTGTTTAATAAAACTTGCATATTTTAATGCTAAACCATGATTGGATAGCCACCCCTTCATTTTTATGACAGTTTCCTTGACAACCCAGATTAATGTTTAAATAGGATATTTCTCTGTTTAAACATTAATTACTGCTAGCAACACTTAGGATTTGGTTACTACTACACTCAATATTATAATCACAAATGTGTTTATAAAAATAATTGTGCGCGTGTTTTAAAAAGGAAAGTGGGTTTGGGAAAAATAAGAAAGAACTGTGTATTGAGGAAGACGGTGTTTCTGTGTGAAATACCGAGGTGAGCTCGTACCTATGTGGTTGAGCAAGGTGGGAGATGCTCATTTTTATTAAAATGAAGGATGTGTTGATGTTTCATCTTGCCTAACCCAATTTTAGTACCCCACTCGACCGTTGTATGTGGCAACGTCTTAGCATAAATCCCTCTAGTTAAATTGTTAGCTATCAGGTGTGCTGGTGAGCAACAGAAGGTCATGGAGACGAGGATACGATCTTTGTGAGTTATACCATTGGGTAGAACCTCGTTGGTAGGTTGCTAACCCCCCTGGCTGTTTCTGTGATAACTAGTCAGTTTAACTATGGTGGGTAATGGCTTTGATAGGATCTGCACTGGCACTAAGGTGTTCGTGTTGCGGTACCCTACTTGTGGTTGTGTACCCCTCTGCAGAGTTAAAACATATCCGGATAGCCGTGTCCACGGTATTGGTCGAGTTACGGCTTGGTCATTTCACGAATCCTTTTTGGGTGTTTTGTGGCGTGAGTTGTTTTGGAAAATGTCAGCAGTTGTGCCAGAGGCTACGACGGATGGGAAGTCCGGTAGCGTTAAAACTTGGATCCTGTGTGGATCGAATCAATCTTACTTACTATCATTGGATCAAATAAAATGTTTGCAAAAGCTCTTCTGGAAATGAACCCTTGCATGTGAAACTACTAGCTTTTCCTGCAAAATAAACCTTAGCTTTTACCTTGAATTATCTTGTGCATGCTTCTGTTATAACCCCTCCGTGGGTGTGTGTGAACTTGCTGAGTACGTATGTACTCACCCTTGCTTAATCCTGTACAGAGGAAGACCCAGAGTTCGTTCCCGAGGACGTTGAGTAGGGGTTCGTTCTGCACCCAACCCTGCCTGTGAGTTAGGGACACCCGCTTGGAGACCCGCATGACGCAGCTCTCTGATGATGAAGTAGTTTGTATCTTCATTTGGTTTGTAGCTCTAGTTCTAGCCCTTGTGTTAGTGGCTCTCGAGTGCCCACTACCGCGAAGGCTTGTTCGGTAATGAACTATCTGTTGTAATAAATGTGAATCAGCCTCCTGGGACTGATGTTTGTATCACATTTAGTCTTCTCTTTTGAGGGGACGCTTCAAAACGTGACCCAGAAAATCTACTTGTTCAAGCCAAAATTCACACTTACTGAATTTGGCATAGAGCTTGTGTGCTCTCAACCTTTCCAGAGCCACACGTAGGTGTTGTTCATGCTCTTGGGCGGTCTTGGAGTAGATGAGTATGTCGTCAACGAAGACTACGACAAACTTATCCAACTCATCCATGAATACTTTGTTCATGAGATTCATGAAATATGCATGTGCGTTGGTGAGTCCAAAGGACACTACTGTGAACTCAAATTGTCCGTGACGGGTGACAAAGGCTGTCTTTGGGATGTCTTCCTTTTTGATTTTCAGCTGATGGTATCCTGATCTCAAGTCAATTTTTGAAAAATACCTGGCTCCTCTCAGTTGGTGAAAGAGGTCATCTATTCTACGGAGAGGGTATTTGTTCTTAATGGTGACCTCATTTAGTGTACGGTAATCCACGCACATTCTCATGCTTCCATCTTTCTTTTTAACAAAAAGCACAGGGGCTCCCCACGGGGATGAGCTGGGTCTGATGAAACCGAGTCGTTGTAGTTCCTCCAGCTGTTTCTTAAGTTCTGCTAGCTCTGGGGCTGCCATCCTATAGGGTCTCTTGGCTATGGGTGAGGTTCCTGGGACAAGGTCGATGGAAAACTCTATGTCCCTATCTGGTGGCATTCCAGGAAGTTCCTCAGGGAATACGTCATGGTACTCATTGACCACTGGGACTTCTTCGAGAGATCTTGCGTCCATACTGAAAACCATCGGGTCTGGTCCACTTCCACGAGTGTGGCAGGTTACTTGTATTCCCTCTGGGTTGGTTAGATGTACTATTTTGTCGGCACAACCTATGAGTCCATTGTGTAGGCTTAACCAGTCCATTCCAAGGATCACATCTATTCCCTTGGACTTAAGTACTACTAAATCTGCTAAGAACTCTACCCCACTTAAAATGATCCTTACCCGCAAACAGCCTAGTTGGCACTTTAGGTCACCTCCAGGCGTTCGGGTTACCAGAGGTGTTTTTAGTAGTACTGTAGGTACGTTGTTCTTTTCCACAAAACTTGACGATATAAAAGAATGTGACGCTCTAGAATCAAATAATACTGTTGCCAAGACTGAGCTGACTAGGAACTCACCGAGTACTACTCTTTGTGCTCCTTGAGCCTCCTGCACATCAATGTGGTTGATGCGGGCTCGTCCATAGGACTGCTGGTTGTTGTTGTTGTTGCTGCGGACTGGAACTCAGTTTGCTCTGGTGACTGGCGGCTTGGGCCCATTCACTGAGTTGGAGTAGGTTGATGCAGCAGGCTTGTTCTTGGCCTAGGGGCAGTTGGCAATGTAATGCCCCGTCTCACGGCAATTGAAGCAAGCTCTACCATTATTGTCTCACGGCAGTTGGCTGGTATTACTCTGTGCGGGCTTTGTGGTGTTCTGGCGCTTGTACTGGGTGTTTTGGGTCTGGGAGCCTGTTCTCTGGGACTGGGTCCGGTACTGCATTGGGGCGTGGGTCCTTGGTGCAGTATAGTTGGAGCTCCTTGGTTTCTGGAAACAGTCCTGTTGGCGGTTCTTGCTTTCCAGGAAGTTGCGCTTATTCTCCTTCCTTTCTTCTGCCTTGGCTCTCTCCGTGAGAATGGCCATGTTCATCAGGGTGTTGAAATCCAGGTAGATCTGAGGGGTAAGCAAGGTTCTGAGTTCTGGGGTCAAGCCTTTCTTAAACATGTCTTGCTTCTTCTCCTCTGTGTCCACCTCTTCTGGTGCATAGCGAGCAAGCTCTATGAACTGGTGGGTGTACTCTTCCACCGACTTGGTCCCTTGCTGCAGTGCCCGGAACTCGTCCGCCTTTCGTTTCATGGTGGCTGCAGGGATATGGTAGCGGCAGAACTCTATCACAAACTCATTCCAGGTGATGGAGGTCTCATCATCGGTAGCCTCACAGTAATTTTCCCACCAGGCAAGTGCGGTTCCAGTGAGTTGGTGGGTTGCCAGGAGAACCTTGTCGCGGTCTTGGCAGTCGAACGGTTCGAGCTTTCTTTTAATAGCCCGCAGCCAATCATCTGCCTCCAGTGGGTTGCTGGATCCTCCGAAGGTGGGTGGTCTGGTCCTTAAGAAGTGCGACAACTTGTCATTAAGGTTCTGTTGACGGGTCTCGCGGTGAAGGAAAGCTTCCAACATGGTTTGCATGGCAATAGTCTGGTTATGTATTGCTTGCACCAAGCTGCGGGTGGGGGTGGCGGTGGTATTTGCTGCTCTCCGTCCTGGTCTCCTACTCTGGGTTGGCTTACTTCCTGTTCCTCCATCACTGGGCCGTGTCCTTCTCGTCCCTGCTGTAGTACCTTGGGCGCTCAGTCACACCGAGTCGCGCCATGGAGTCGATCAAAAGGCTGGGAAAACCAGGTGCGGCGAGGCAAGTGCCCTGGGTCCATCCTTCCGCAGCCATCTGAAAACAAAGACAGGGCAGACCATTTGCAAGGATAATAAGCACAATGGTGGGTGATGGTTTTATTAATTCATCATGGATGGGTACATTTCATTTAGACAACAACTCCTGCCTACACATGCTACTCCTCGCTCCTCGGGCCCCTCTTAATGATCCAATTAAGGCGCTTCTTGGGCGGGAGATAAGGCTCTTCTTCAGTCTGGGTGCCCATGTCTCGGTGGGTCTCTTCGGGTTCTCCTTCCAGTAACCCAACTTTCCTTCGGTGGGTCTCGATCTGCTCTATTTCTTCAGCGTAGTCTTGCCATTTGGCTTGGAGGGCAGCTAGGGAGCTCTCGGCTTGTTCGGCTCTTATCTGTTGCTTCTCCATTTCTTGTTCCGCCTTTTCTACCCTGCGGACTTGGTGCTTCAGTTGAACCGCCTGGTCACAGTACAACCGGTCCAAGCCGTTGAGGTAGATAGCCAGATGAGAGACAGTGTCCTCTAGTTCCTCATCCCTTC
Source organism: Echinochloa phyllopogon (assembly GCA_033239725.1). Taxonomy (NCBI): domain Eukaryota; kingdom Viridiplantae; phylum Streptophyta; class Magnoliopsida; order Poales; family Poaceae; genus Echinochloa; species Echinochloa phyllopogon. The sequence goes on from BTCW01000012.1 coordinate 24,572,425, forward strand.
CAAGATTCCTCATCCGGGCAATCCATGCGCGTCCTCGTCCTCTAGTGAGTGGAAAGAATCCCATAGGCGTTCCTTGGAGGTGTCGCTTGTAGAGCACGCGCAGGCATATCAGGGCTTTTCTGGCGGCCTTATGGTAGGTGTCTGGTAAGCCAAAGCCAGTGGTCTTGACGAACCAGGGCTCGACATCAGGGTAAAGTGTGCTTTTTCCCACGAACATCATCATCTCACACCGACGGGTGCCTCGGGAGTCGTACACTCGATAGGAGTACTCTGGTGGGTTCGTGACTCCGACGCGCTCCACGCTGAGTAGCAACAACTTAGGGAGGCCAGGATCTGCGGGGCAGATCCCCTCACTCCATCCATCGTCAGCCATCTGGACAGGGCAAAACCATCGGTGAGTGCTTGTGTGGGGAAAGGCTAAACCATGAAAAGTGTGACTACAAGGGCTGGGAAAAGGTCTCGATCCTAGGGTCACGTCCTATGGCCAACCTATCGGCTCTGATACCACCTGAAGTGTCCCCTCAAATGAGAAGACTTAAATGTGATACAAACATCAGTCCCAGGAGGCTGATTCACATTTATTACAGCAGATGGTCCATCACTGAACAAACCTACGCGGTAGTGGGCACATACGTGCCACTAACGCAAGGATAAAAACTAGAAACCAAACGGTACAACTAATTATGGCATCATCAGAGAGTTGCGCCATGCGGTTCTCCAAGCGAAGGGCCCTAACACACAGGCGAGGTTGGGTGCAGAACGCAACTCCTACTCGACGTCTTCGGGAACGAAGTCCAGGTCCTCTTCTGAAAAACAAGCAAGGGTGAGTACATACGTACTCAGCAAGTCCAACCAAACCCACAGAGGGGTTACAACAGAGGCATGTAAGGATAATAATCAAGGATGGGCTATTGGTTTATTTGCGGAAATGCCATATGCAAGGGTTCATTTTATAAAAGTTATGCAAAGAAAATCCAGTGATAAAAGCATCATAAATAAAGTAAATTGTAAGTCTCGACTCAGTGCTACCGGACTCCCCGTCTGACGTAGACACTACCAACAATTCCAAAGCAACTCACACAGCAGAACACTTCTCATAACCAAAACCAAAACCAGAATTAAAGGACTTGTGAAGTGACCATGCTGTAACTCGTCCAATACCGTGGACACGGCTATCCGGATAGGTTTCAACTCTGCAGAGGTGTACACAACCACAAGTATTTGGAAATTAATCCAGGTTATCAAGGAATATTTGTAGCAATCAAGGAACGGCTCACACAAAAATGGTTTAGCGACAGCATGCAAGTTTCATAAAATAGGCCAAGGGGTTGCATTTATAAAACTGGGATAAATATGCATCAAAGGGTGAGATTGAACTTGTCGTTCTCAAAGCCTTCCGGAAGTTCCTGCTCGGGGCACTGGCCTTTGGGCTCCTGCTCGTAGCACCGCTCTCCTTCGGGCTCTTCCTCAACGTGATCTACGGCGCACAAACAAGCACACACAATAAATAAAAGAAAATAATAAAAAAGGTTTTATTTGTCGAGCTCGCAGAAAGGGAAACAAAGATTAAATGGAGAGCGAGAAAAAGAAGGTCTCATTTAGGAGTGCGACGTATGATTTTGGCGGAAGGTATAGCGGAAAGGTGGGTGGTGAAATTTGGGGTCGTTCCGGGTTAAAACGACGCGTCGTTCGGCGGTTAACGGAGGAAGGGACTCGTTCGGGAAGTTACCGAAAGTCCTAGGGTTCATTTGGAGAAGGTATAGGGTTTGGTTGTGATGGTTATAGGGTGCTAGAGGGGCTTAACTGCGAATACTAAAAGTTGGTAGGGTCTTAGAATAAGAAATAAAGGGTATTAAGGCTGTTTTGAATGGATAAGGACTTATTTGTAATTATCTCAAGGCCCAAGGGTTTACTTGCAGAGTTACTAGAGAGAGGGAATAGGGGGGCGGGGCGGGTCAAATAAGAAAGAAGGACAGGGGGTTACGGGCAAAACTCTCCCCACGATTTGGAGCCTACCGATCTTGATTCGACGGCTCACGGCGCCCCCAGCAAGCGGTCAAAGTTGACCATACCGGTGAACCGAGGCGTTTTATCTAAAGAGCACCCCCCAAGTTTTGTCAAATCAACCCGCCATCCAAGCCAGTTCAAAAGTATTTGCGAATAGGTCCTGAATTTTGTAGAAAGCCCCCTGCACTTTTTAAATATAGAACCCATCGTCCTTAGTTAACCGATTTACGCGTAGGCCCCTGAGTTTTAACGCATAATTATGTTTAGGTCCCTGGTTTCTTTAAAATAAGCCCCTGGAACTTTTTAAAATTGCCAGCAGGTCCCTAGAACTTAGAAAACCCATATCTTTTTCGTTTTAGCTCCGATTAGTGTGATTTTCGCGCTCATGTGTTCGTAGTGAAGCGTAGATTATTTCTAAAACCTTTATTTGTTCTGTTTCTACTATTTGATGTACTGTTCTAATAGAATATTATTTGTTTGCATGTATTGGTATGCGCGTATGCTTGTGTGGTGCTTCGTGTCCAGTCGGTGAGCCGTTAGCCTTGGAGTTCGAGCTCGGTGAGGACTTTCCGGAGCCTTGGAGTTATAGCACGGACAATCCTTGCTACCTAAACACACCTTTTCTATTCCTTTACTTTCATATGCATGTGTCTAAATTGATGTCCCATTAAGGTTATATTTAGTTTTGTATATCCTGTACCTTGATAACCTTGGGATTATTGCATATGGGTAGAATCTTTGCTATGCACAGCTACTTTCATCATTATTATTTTGTTAATCATGACTTAATGGTTCACTTTAACTTAATGATAAAACTTGCTTTTTAACAACATGGTTTAGGGAACTGGGCATGTGCTGTGTGGTTTGCCCCAGTGTCTCTCCGTAAGGTCCGGTTCTTAAAGCGGAAACTCAGGAGCCTGTCGCCACCGCTAGAACTATTATGGCTCTGGTCTTGGACAAGTAACTTGTACGGCTCTAGCTTGACAGTAGTTACCGACGGGGGCGACGGCGCTATGGGAAGCACTCGTGAGAGTATGGTTTGATCCACCGAGGACGGGGGTACCGTCGGCTATGTCTTGTCAGGCACAGTCCCGTGTCGGGAGTCCCTGTGGTATAGGAACTCTGCACATCGCGCTCTTGTACTTGTTGGCATGCGTGCCCGCACTCTGGACGCCATTGACCCTCTTATCGCTGCGCCCTGAGAGTCAGTCAATCTCGGTGCCTTGGATTATGCTGCCTGTGTTGTACCATAGTGGCTACTGTTTTGTTATGGTGTCTTGTGAAAAACCTTGTAGCGTCCCTATGCCGTCACGCCTCGGAAGTGTTGATGTGCGAGGTTGGGTGCAAAGTTCCTTTGAACTTTTACGCGACTGGTGGGTAAAGGGCGAAACCTCTGCAGAGTGTATAATCTATCATGATAGCCTTGCTCAGGGTCACGAGCGGCCTGGATCCTTTTTGATTAGAAGATGATGTTCATTTATGATTATTGTCACTTATACTTATTTAATTGGGTTACAACCGGGTTTCATTCACTTGTAGTAATTTGTTAAATGTTAAAATGAACCAACTAAAAATGCTAATGCAGTTAAGCCGTGTCTAGCCTATTTTGAGCCTTCATACCTGTGCTATACTTGCTAAGTATTTGTTTACTTACACTTGTCAATATTCAACAAAATCCCGGATGGGTAAATAGATTGGGCTGATCAGGAGACTGCTACTGAGTTCCCTGAGGACCTGCCGTACTTCTGAGTTGCGCTCTCCCAGTCAGAGTCCCTGTGGACTGCGGCTCTGCTTTATTTGAGAGTTATAGACTTCCGCTGTAATAAATATTTATGTTATACTCTGATGTAAACCATTTTATTTCGAGCATTTTAACTCTCTTTATCATATTTGTTCGCTGTATGTGTTCTGTGGACTTTCTGGGCACACATATGGCCTCATTCGGGTTTTGTGAAAATCCGGGTGTGACAGATTGGTATCATAGTCGTGCTGACTGTAGGATCGCAGCCTAGATAGAACGGTCGGTATTAGCCAAGTTCAGTCTTCACTATTTTACCTATAAAAGTGTTGAGTTTTGCAAAATAGTGTTCAATGTCTCCTCTACCTCAGTTCTTTACAAAGTTTTTTCTAAAATTTTTCTTTGTCTTCTCTCTGCAGTAGATGGCTCGCACGAAGCTGACCGCCCGCAAGTCCACCTGTGGCTACCTTCCGCCCCGTGTTCCGGAGATGGACTTTGGCGCCCCCTACCAGGATGCTTTCCAGGAGTGGGAAGAGATGCAAGAGGAGGAGCGTCTGAGGCAGGAAGAAGAAGAGGCAGAGCAGCAGCAGGGAGAGCCCGAGGACGAGGAGATGGAGCCCGCTGAAGAGCCAGAGGAGCAGCCCGAGCCAGTTCAGCCATGTGGTGGGAATGCTGCCGGAGACCCAGATGGTGATGACAGCGATGGTGATGATGATGATGAAGACGGCGGTGATGATCCGTCAGATGGCGAGGGTGATGACCCTGAGGAGCCCCCAGCACCTCAGCCACCTGCACCAGCACAGAGGTGGACCGTGGAGGACTTTGTCAAAGACGCTGGAGACAACTTCTACCACTGGCGCCTGAGGCAGATACTCTGCTACCACTACGACACAGGAAACGTGGGCATGGAGTACCACAGTGAGAGGTGGACGCACCCCCGCTTCCCCACCTTCTGGAGTACTACCCTGAGGATCCGTACAGCTGACCACGAAGCCAGAGCTGCCAGGACGAGGTCGATCCACTACGCCTCCAGTGAGAGATCCACCCAGGAGGCAGGGATAGCAGATGTTGCTTGTCGTGCCCTCTACTACTACAGGGACAGGTTCTGGGCAGAGATCCAGGACGGGCCAGAGAGGTGGTACCCCCGCAGGAGGAGTGGGGAGACAGCTTGCACCATCGCCCCCATCGGAGACATCGACGACCCCCGGCTCGCTGCTACTGTGGCACTGGTGGCCACCCTCAACACTGACCTGGAGGCAGCTACTGATGAGATCGCCGCTCTGAGGGAGCAGCTGAGAGGGACTCAGCAGGAGTTGGAGCAGCTGGACCAGATGATGGGAGCACCACCGCCACGCAGCCCAGACTACCGTGTAGAGTCACCGCCTCGCAAGAGGCACCGCTTCGGGTCTGCCGCCGCTAGCACCACCATCCAGCAGGGTCCTTAGGAGTTTACCATGAGTCTGTAATAAGATCGATTAGTCATCGTTTTCCTTTCCAGTCGAGTCAAAAACCAGTGAGTCGAGTCATTGTGAACCTTGTCTTTCGATGTTTGGTTTGATTATCATTATGCTTATGTATGAGTTGGATTTTTGTAATGATTGTGATGGGCGTGGATGCAAGTCTACTACCATCTAGATTTTGGATTAAGGCATAAGGATATTATTGAATACATAGAAGGGGGTTATTTGCTTCACTTGCTCTTTATCTATCTTATGCTCTATCATAATCAGTTCAATGTTCTCAAGTACTTCTGTTCCTAAGTTCCTTGGTCTTAAAATTTATGGGGATCTCTTGTTGATAATAGATGGTGAACACAAGGAGCAACGCCAGTGCCAGTGGACTGCCACCCCCACCCCCCACCATTGAGCAGATGATGCTCACACAGACCCAGCTGATGCAACAGATGGCTCAGACGATGGCCATGATGCAACAGAACCAGCAGAATCCACCGCAGCACAACATGCTGCCCCGTGATAGGAGGGGTGAATTTCTGAAGGGACGCCCGCCCACCTTCAGCAAGGCAACCGATCCCCTGCATGCAGTGGATTGGCTCAAGGCAGTGGAGCGACAACTCGACATCGCTCGGTGCAACGACCGGGAGAAGGTGTTGTACGCAGGAGGGCAGCTTCAGGGACCAGCCTTGGACTGGTGGGACTCGTACCAGTACGCTCACCCTGATCGTACTCAGATCACATGACAGGAGTTCCATGACAGCTTCCGCTCACACCATGTGCCCGAAGCCCTGATGACCTTGAAGAAGAAGGAGTTCCTGGCACTAAAGCAGGAAGGGATGAGCGTCACAGCTTTCCGCGATAAGTTCATTGAGCTTGCCCGCTATGCTCCAGAGGACGTGGACACAGACAGGAAGAAGCAGTCCCGGTTCCGTGATGGCTTGCAGGATGCCCTGCAGTACCAGTTGATGTGCGCCAAGTTCCCCAACTCTAAGGAACTGGTGGATGGCGCCCTGATGCTAGAGCACAAGCGCCATGAAATGGAGGAGAAGAAGCGGAAGTTCCACGGTCAGCAGTCTGGGAGCAACAACTGCCCCCGCTTCACTGCTCCCCAAGGCCAACAGATGGTGAGCCAGCAACATTTCTAGAGTCAGCCCGGCTCGTTCAACCGTGGCCAGAACCAGCAGCCCCCAGTACCCTCAAGCATCGCAGCAACACCGCTTCTAGAACCAGCTGCAGAATGCCCCGGCTCAGCGCAACCAGGTGCAGCAAGGACTTGCCCAGCGTCCCAACAACGCCAACAATGTACCGGTGGGCCCGAGGGCGTGCTTTCCAATGTGGTGAGCCAGGGCACTATGCCAATGCCTGTCCCCGCAGAGTCCAGAATGCTGCAGGCCAGAACAACAACCAGAGGGTTGGACAGCAGCAAGGGCAGAATGGGAACCAGCAGCAAGCTCAAGTAGGCCGAGGGCCACAGAACCCAGTCAGGGGCAAGGTCAACCATATGGGTGCCGAGACCGCAGAAGGGGCCACTGACGTGGTCGTGGGTATGTTCCCTGTCAACTTGACTCCTGCGACTGTTTTGTTTGATTCTGGAGCTTCACATGTTTTTATATCTGCTGCATTTGTGAAAAAGAACATAATGGCTCTAAGACCCATGTCAAACACCATGCTAGTTAGCTCACCAGGAGGGGAACAACGAGCCACCTTACGTTGTCCCCATGTCACTATCACCATAAAGGGGTAGACTTTGAGGTATATCCAATAGTCCTGGAATCCATCGGATTCGATCTGATTTTGGGAATGAGCTGGTTAGCCAGATACAATGCACTGATCCAGTGTGCCAAGAGAGCCGTGCAACTGACAGCGAAGTCCGGTGAGAAGGTGGAGTATCAAGCAACCAGTCCTTCAGAGCACAATCAAGCCAACCAAGCTGAGGGTGCAATCCCGGAGGACATCCGAGTGGTGTGCGAGTTTCCGGATGTGTTCCCAGATGAACTGCCAGGTATGCCCCCGGAACGTGAAGTTGAATTCGTTATTGAACTAAAACCTGGCACTGCACCTATAGCTAAAAGGCCATATAGGATGGGAGTGAAGGAACTGGAGAAACTTAAGGAAGAATTAAGCTCTTTGTTAGAAAAAGGGTATATTCGTCCTAGTTCTTCACCATGGGGAGCACCAGTGTTGTTCGTGGACAAGAAGGATGGTACGCAAAGGATGTGCGTGGACTATCGAGCACTCAATGAAGTGACGGTCAAGAACAAGTACCCCCTGCCAAGGATTGATGATCTGTTCGATCAATTGAAGGGAGCTTGTGTGTTCTCCAAGATAGATCTTCGATTGGGCTACCACCAGATGAGGATTCGACCATCCGACATACCCAACACGGCCTTCACTACTCGGTATGGGCTATATGAGTTCACAGTCATGTCCTTTGGACTAACCAATGCTCCGGCATACTTCATGTACCTGATGAATAGCGTCTTCATGGACTACCTGGACAAGTTTGTGGTGGTGTTCATTGATGACATTCTGGTCTTCTCCAAGAATGAAGAGGAACATGAAGAGCATTTGAGGATGGTGATGCGGAGACTCCGGGAACATCAGCTATATGCCAAGTTGAGCATGTGTGAGTTCTGGTTGAAGGAAGTGGCATTCTTGGGACACGTGCTGTCCAACGGAGGAGTGGCAGTTGACCCGAAGAAGGTTAATGATATGTTGAGCTGGAACCCGCCTCGGGATGTCAGCGAGATTAGGAGTTTCCTTGGAATGGCCAGATATTATCGACGGTTCATCGAAGGATTCTCCAAGATTGCTAAACCCATGACGGCGTTATTGGAGAAAAATGCCAAGTTCATCTGGACAGAGGAGTGCCAAACCAGCTTCGAAGAGTTGAAAAAGAGGCTAACAACAGCACCCGTGCTGATATTGCCTGACATAGCCAAGAGCTTCTCCATCTACTGCGATGCATCCCGTCTAGGACTGGGGTGTGTACTTATGCAAGAAGGGAGAGTCGTGGCATATGCATCGAGACAGTTGCGGAAACAAGAGTAGAACTATCCCACACATGATTTGGAGTTGGCAACTGTGGTGCATGCTTTGAAGATTTGGAGGCATTACCTGATCGAGCACAAGTGTGACATCTACAATGATCATAAGAGCTTGAAGTATGTCTTCACTCAGTCAGAGCTGAATATGAGGCAACGCCGATGGTTAGAGTTGATCAAGGACTATGATCTGGAGATCCATTACCACCCTGGCAAGGCTAACTTGGTGGCAGATGCTCTAAGTAGGAGAAGCTATGTGAACAAGATCACTGGCCGTTGTCTGCCGGAAGAACTCAGCCGAGAGTTTGAGAAGATGAGTCTGGGATTCGTGACTAGCATCACAGAGATGACGGTAGAACCGACTCTTGAACAGGAGATCCGAAAAGGGCAGCTTGGTGATGAAAAGATCAAGGAAATTGTGGAGAATGTTGCCCTAGGAAAGGCACATGGATTCCAAGTTGATGAACAGGGAACCTTGTGGCACGGGAAGAGGATATGTGTGCCCGATATAGCGCAGATCAAGGACACGATCCTAAGAGAAGCGCATGATTCGGCATACTCGATTCACCCAGGAAGCACCAAGATGTACCAAGATATCAAGGAAAGATTCTGGTGGTACGGATTGAAGCGTGATGTGGCGACACATGTGGCACTATGTGACACTTGTCAGAGAGTTAAGGCTGAACATCAGAGGCCAGCCGGATTACTCCAACCCTTGAAGATACCTGAATGGAAATGGGAAGAAGTTGGTATGGACTTCATAACCGGTCTGCCCCGCACACAGCGAGGATTTGACTCCATTTCGGTGATTGTGGACCGTTTGACCAAAGTGGCACACTTTCTTCCAGTAAAGACCACCTATACAGGCGCCCGACTGGCAGTGTTGTACATGGAGAGGATTGTGTGTTTGCATGGAGTTCCGAAGAGGATAGTGTCTGATCGTGGTACTCAGTTCACTTCACACTTCTGGCAGAAGCTACATGAGTCTATGGACACTAAGTTGCATTTCAGCTCAGCTTATCACCCGCAGACAGATGGACAGACGGAACGGACCAACCAGATTCTGGAAGACATGTTGAGAGCATGTGCTCTGTAGTACGGTGTCAGTTGGGACAAAAGTTTGCCTTGTGCGGAATTCTCGTACAACAACAGCTACCAGAAGAGTCTGCAGATGGCACCATTCGAAGCTTTGTATGGCAGGAAGTGTAGGACCCCACTGTTCTGGAATCAGACTGGAGAAAGTCAAGTTTTTGGTCCAGAGATACTGAGAGAGGCAGAGCGACAAGTACAAGTGATTCGGCAGAACCTCAAAGTGGCACAGTCATGACAAAAAAGCTATGCCGATGTCAGAAGAAGGGATCTCACCTTCGAAGCCAACAACTTCGTGTATCTCAAGGTGTCACCAAAGTGAGGCGTTAAAAGGTTCAATGTCAAAGGCAAGCTAGCACCTCGGTACATTAGACCATTCAAAGTAGTGGAACGAATGGGTGAAGTGGCTTACCGGCTAGAGCTACCTAAGAGACTGGCCGGAGTGCACGATGTGTTCCACGTATCTCAGTTGAAGAAGTGATTGCGGGTACCTGAGGAGCAGATCCCGATAGATGAGCTGAATGTACAGGAAGATCTCACCTACGAAGAGTACCCTGTCAAGATTTTGGAAAGGTCGGAAAGAGTAACCAGAAACAAGGTCATCCGAATGTGCAAGGTGCAATGGAACCGGCACTCGGAGGACGAAGCAACTTGGGAAAGAGAAGAGGATCTCAAGGCTGAGTATCCGGAGCTCTTCGCATCTACATCCGAATCTCGAGGACGAGATTCATCTTAAGGGGGGTAGGTTTGTAACACCCAAAATTTGCCTATTTAAAATTTTTAGTAATTAATTGGCTTTTATTTAATTGGTTCATATTTAATATAGGTTAAATGAATTATTTATGAATATTAAAATCAAATATAAGTTGTAGAAACATTTTTGTTGCATTTATGCTGCTGCACTGTGTTTTGGTTGTTGGCAAATTAAATTGGAATTTAAATTCTGTTTAAATTCGAATTTAATTCACATTTGTTTGAGCCCTAGAAAAGTTAATTCAATCCGAGTTCACTTTTTCTCCCTAAGCTTCCTTCCCCGATTCACTTGAACCCCCTCTACTCTCCTCCCAGATCAGCCCAGCTCCTCTCCCGCGCGGCCCAGTCCCTCTCCCCCTCCTTTTCCCCGCCCGCGGCCCAGCTCTCCAGCCGGCCCAGCAGCGCATTGCCCCAGCCTTGTCCGCCCGCGCCTTCCCCTCCCCATCCTCTCGCTGACACCAGGGACCCACCTGTCGGGCCTTCGTCTTCCCCCGCCCGAGCTTCCCTTCCTCCCCGGCGCGAATCACGCCGCTCGGCCGGCCGCGTCTCCACGCCCTGTGGCCCTGCCGAAGCTTCGCGAAGCTCCTCCGCGCCTACCCCGCCATCTCCTTCCATTTTGGAGCCCCCCACGCAAGGAAAGTTGCTCCCCCGAAGGGAAGCTCGCCGCCGATCCCGCCGCCGCCCAATCCCCGGCTCACCTGGCAATTGTGGCTCCTCCCCGGCCTATAAAAGCCACCCCGAGCACCCCCAATGCCTCACACCACCTCCACCAAGCCTGAGCGCCTCTCTAGGACCCCTCTCGCACAGCACCGCCGCCATCCTCCCCGGCCCGAGCTCCGCCGCCGCCGGATCCACTACTCCGGCGCCCGTTCGACCAATTCACTTCCTCCAGGAGCTTCGCGCTTGGGTAAGCATTCTCCAGAGCCCCTCCCCGCTCCTCTCCGAGCCCCTTAGCGCCTATTCTCCCTCACCGGAGCGCCACCGCCGCGGTTCATCGCCGCCGGCCGCCTCCACCACCCTACTGCTGACTTGAACCCCCCAGGCCGACTCCCCACGTCCCCAGCTCCCTCCCCGTGCACCCCCCGTAGCCAATGGAGCGCCGAATCGCCTTTGCTCTGGTGAGCCTTCGCCGTGAATGCGGGCGACGCCGCCCCCTGACCACCGTCGGCGTCCACACTCTCCCTCCCCACGCTTTGGAGCCGACCGATCTTGATCCGACGGCTCACGGCGCCCCCAGCCCGCGGTCAAAGTTGACCATACCAGTCAACCGAGGCGTGTTATCTAAAGAGCCCCCCAAGTTTTATCAAATCAACCCGCCATCCAAGCCAGTTCAAAAGTATTTGCGAATAGGTCCTGAATTTTGTAGAAAGCCCCCTGCACTTTTTAAATATAGAACCCGCCGTCCTTAGTTAACCGATTTACGCGTAGGCCCCTGAGTTTTAACGCATAATTATGTTTAGGTCCATGGTTTCTTCAAAATAAGCCCATGGAACCTTTTTAAAATTGCCAGCAGGTCCCTAGAACTTAGAAAACCCATATCTTTTTCGTTTTAGCTCCGATTAGTGTGATTTTCACGCTCATGTGTTCGTAGTGAAGCGTAGATTATTTTTAAAACCTTTATTTGTTCTGTTTCTACTGATTGATGTACTGTTCTAATATAATATTATTTGTTTACATGTATTGGTATGCGTGTATGCTTGTGTGATGCTTCGTGTCGAGTCGGTGAGCCGTTAGCCTTGGAGTTCGAGCTCGATGAGGACTTTCCAGAGCAGGACTCGCAGCAGCACTTCGAGGAAGGCAAGTTATAGCACGGACAATCCTTGCTACCTAAACACACCTTTTATATCCATTTACTTTCATATGCATGTGTCTAAATTGATGTCCCATTAAGGTTGCATCTAGTTTTGTATATCTTGTACCTTGATAACCTTGGGATTATTGCATATGGGTAGAATCTTTGCTATGCGCAGCTACTTTCATCATTATTATTTTGTTAATCATGACTTAATGGTTCACTTTAACTTAATGATAAAACTTGCTTTTTAGCAACATGGTTTAGGGAACTGGGCATGTGCTGTGTGCTTTGCCCCAGTGTCTCTCCGTAAGGTCCGGTTCTTAAAGCGGCAACCCAGGAGCCTGTCGCCACCGCTAGAACTATTATGGCTCTGGTCTTGGTCAAGTAACTTGTACTGCTCTAGCCTTACAGTAGTTACCGACGGGGCCGACGGCGCTATGGGAAGCACTCGTGAGAGTATGGTTTGATCCACCGACGACGGGGGTACCGTCGGCTATGTCTTGTCAGGCACAGTCCCGTGTCGGGAGTCCCTGTGGTATGGGAACTCCGCACGTCGCGCTCTTGTACTTGTTGGCATGCGTGCCCGCGCTCTGGACGCCATTGACCCTCTTATCGCTGCGCCCTGAGAGTCAGTCAATCTCGGTGCCTTGGATTATGCTGCCTGTGTTGTACCGTAGTGGCTACTGTTTTGTTAGGGTGTCTTGTGAAAAACCTCGTAGCGTCCCTATGCCGTCACACCTCGGAAGTGTTGATGTGCGTGGTTGGGTGCAAAGTTCCTTTGAACTTTTACGCGATTGGTGGGTAAAGGGCGAAACCTCTGCAGAGTGTATAATCTATCATGATAGCCTTGCTCAAGGTCACGAGCGGCCTGGATCCTTTTCGATTAGAAGATGATGTTCATTTATGATTATTGTCACTTATACTTATTTAATTGGGTTACAACCGGGTTTCATTCACTTGTAGTAATTTGTTAAATGTTAAAATGAACCAACTAAAAATGCTAATGCAGTTAAGCCGTGTCTAGCCTATTTTGAGCCTTCATACCTGTGCTATACTTGCTAAGTATTTGTTTACTTACACTTGTCAATATTCAACAAAATCCCGGATGGGTAAATAGATTGGGCTGATCAAGAGACTGCTGCTGAGTTCCCTGAGGACCTGCCGTACTTCTGAGTTGCGCTCTCCCAGTCAGAGTCCCTGTGACTGCAGCTCCGCTTTAGTTGAGAGTTATAGACTTCCGCTGTAATAAATATTTATGTTATACTCTGATATAAACTATTTTATTTCGAGCATTTGTACTATGTTTATCATATTTGTTCGTTGTATGTGTTCTGTGGACTTTCTGGGCACACATATGGCCGCATTCGGGTTTTGTGAAAATCCGGGTGTGACAATTATATGCACCACGAAATATGTTTTGATACTGCATTTATTTGGCATTATTGATTTTATTATATTTTCTTATAAATTTGATCAAAGTTAGACAATTTGACTTAGGGAAAAACTAATGTGAACTACAATTTAGAATAGAGGGAGTATTTATTATTTTTATGTATTTAAGAACTAAAATATCTCTTTCTTTACAAATTATTTGCAAGATTTCCATGTAGGAATAAAATATCTCTTATTCCCTTCTGCATCCTGCTCTTTTTTCTTTTCTTGGAATAGTAGCATGTTTGCCTATAGCTATGGATGATATGGGCAACATTTTTACTCCGCAGATCTCTGTTGCAATATTTTACCTGGGTCAAATCTATCTTATTAACAAGGAGACGTCTTTGTACATTGACCACTAACAGATGTGAACTTCATCCTTGTGTGCCCATTCTTGGCTTCCTGCACTAGAACCACATATTGTTGAATTATCCTCAATTTGTAGCTGCTGATAAAGGACTGCTGCTTCTGCACTTGCAGCTGTTTCATTGTCTGAATATCGTCCACTTCATATATTACAAGCAATTAATCTTGTTAGGTTTCTGCAACCATAAGCGACTTATCTGTAGAATAATCTAGGAAGATTTGAATAAGCTTACTTAGATGTGTAGATGATCAATACAATGTGTACATCCAAGTTATCTGTGGTTGCACTTAAATTATGTCAGCATGTTGGATAATATACTGTAATCTGGCACTGGCACGGGTATATTAGGTAATAAATTATCACCTGTTGATGATAGAATGAAACTCGAATAGCGACTGCCCACATGTCTGATGTTAGGACTGAAAGGTTGAATAATGTTGATCCACTACTCTGCAAACAATGTCTGTCAGAAAACAGAATCATAGATAAAGTTATCATTCAACTGTGACACAGAGACAATTATAGGGCCTCTTGCTGATAAGCCCTGAACCAATACTATTCGAACTGCTTTGCATAACTCAAATAAAAGGCCAGTTTACAGGACCTAACTTCGTTTTAGTTCTACATGTGGTGCTATTTCCATCCCTACGTGTTGAAGATACTTTTTTTTTCTTGAACAGCGCAGGAGAGTTGCGTGTCATTTCATTAAGATAGAAAAAAACAAGGGAGCTCGCTGAAGCCGGTCCCGAGAAACAAAGACTCACACCACACACCCACACATAGGTAGCTTACAATCGCGCCACCGAAACTTTCACAGAATGACCTAGCAAAAAACCATAGCCTAATCAGCTAAGGACAGCGACCAGGCGAGGAAACCCTGAAGTTTAGCAACACCAGCCATGCCCCACAAACTGCATTCATTAGCCACATTCCTGAGTAAATCTGGAATACAAGATCGTGCATGTTCAAACACACCAGAATTCCTGTGCTTCCAAATTTCCCAGGCAACCAAAATCACTAGAGAATTCAGACCCTTGCACCTCTCCTTGGGTACACCTTGAGTAGCCTTTGTCCACCAACTCGAGAATCCGGTGGTTGTCGAAGTGGGCACTAGAGCTGAGTAGCCTAGCCTCTACTACATCCAAGACGCACATGGTCGAATAAGCCTGTGACCCTGACTGAGAGTTTGTGTATGCATTGCTATTTTATTTTTTACCTTTCAACATTGAAGAAAATGAGATGCCAATCTGATGCTTTCTGGTAGCTCTAATTCTTGATGTGGTGAATGATGGAGATAATGGAGTACAGAAAAAAAAAAGACTTCACTCGAAGAATGGCATATGAACATATGGCTATTGTGGAACTGGTGGTGCTCCCTCAAATCGGGGCCGTATTGTAGAGCTGGGGCGCTTGACTGCCTTCCTAGAGCCTTCCTGGAGTGAGGCTGTGGCTCCCAGTGATGCTCCAAAAACACGTGTTTAGTATTGGCAAGGTCCAGCATTTCGGGCTTTCGGCTTGGCAAGATTTTTTAGCATTGTTGCAAGCGTAGCACACACAAACCACATTGCTGGAACTCAGTAAGTTTGGTGCCTCCAAGCTCGTTTTGTTTTTCTTTCCTCCAAGCATTTATGAACCTAATTTTAAATAGCAAGGGTTTTGCCATCTATTTGTATTACCTGGCATAGTGATATGGCACCTGAGTACGCTTTGCAGGGCATCTTCTCTGCCAAGTCCGACGTTTTGAGCAAAGGCCGGCGTGAGCCTATCCAAGCGAGCACAGGCGGCATTGCCTGGTGTCATTAGGTTCAGATGTTCAGTCGCTGTTGCCTCCGGTGGTAGAAGGGGCTAGCAACCTCAAGGTTGAAGAGATCTTCCAAAGCATTCTCCGAAGGGGTGATGCCGTACTTCATTGTGCTTATAAGACAGACTGGATGCAAGTCTAATCTTTAATTATGGTCTAGAATTTCTTTCATCCCTCAATTTATGTCCAGAGTTCAGCGTCTAGGAAACTCACTTTCTTGCGGGAAGATCATTTGCATATTTCCCTATATTCTTACAGTTTAGCGCTGATATATGGCTTCCACCCTCAGTCATGGCCGTTGAGGGTAATCAACCTACATCAGCTAATTTGTAAGGTATTGTCTAAAAAATGCTAATTTGTAAGGTATACTCTGTTTAATTGTCAATATTTGTTTTCTGATTTTTTTTCACTTTGTTTGATCCTTTAGTTGTCATTATCTGCTTGTGGCATAATTTGATATTCAATTGCCAGCTTCTGCTCATGTAGTGTAAATTTCAACCACCACAAGGTTGAAATCATTCAGTCAATATTTTACCGGCCAGAATGCCAGATAATGCTCTGATAGTTTGAGTGAATCTTAATCAATTCTTCTTTTCAGCATACCCGTTTTAGCTTCCAATTCCAGGGAAAATCCAAAGCTTCTAGAGTGATACTCCCCATAGTATTTCAAATACCCTTGGGTGATTTTGAAATCACAATTCTTCAAACAAGAAACACTCTGGGTTCCATAAAATCAAGTAAGCTATCATAAATTACTCAACAATAAGTTTTCTGCCCTTCATATATATATATATATATATATATATATATATATATCATCCTCTTGATCGATACTGCTCTAATTACCATGTAACTGCTATTTGTTTTTATATTTTCTGACATTGTTGTGACTCATAGCAAGTCAGATGTGATGGGTTACCAAGCCCTTAGTTCAAAAGATCCTTATGAACCTATATTTTTTAGACATTGAAAATTATTTGCTGGACTGAGGTGCAGAAGAAAATAACTCTGATTATCTTCCATATCCTGCTTTTTTGTTTGAGCTAATAATATGTTTTCCTATACATGATTGAGCAACAGTTTACTCTGCACGTCTTTGTTGCCATACAAAATCGGATACAAGTCTATCTATTAACAAGGAGGTGTCTTTATACATTGACCTACTAACAGATGTGAAGTTCTTCCTTATGTATCCTTTCTTGGATACCTGAATTTGGACCACTTGCTGTTGAACTATCCTCACTTTGAAGTTGCTGATATTGGGCTGCTGCTTCAGCACTTGCATCTGTTTCATTGTCTGCAGAACTTTCACTTCATAGATCACAAGCAATTAAAATTGTTAGGTTTCTGCAACCAGGAGTGACATATCTGCAAAATGATCTAGAGTAGGTTTGAACTAACTTACTTCAATGAGTAGATGATTAATCCAACAGCCACAACTGTGAATGCTAGATAGTACAACCAGTTTATCTGTGCATTCCATCCGAAGTATATGAGCATATTGGCTAATATGTTACAATCTGGGAGAAGTATTCTGGGTTAAGACAAAAAATACCTGTTGATGGTAGAATAAAACTCGAATGGCGACCGCCCACATGTCAGACGTTAGCAGCGAAAGGTTGAACAATGTTGCTCCACTCATCTACAAAAGGGCATACAAGAAATAAAAGGGCCAAGTTATTATTGGACTGTGAATTAACAATAAGAGGGCCTTTCTTCTGGCTCATATATACTATATAGTGAGCCAATATGGTTAAAAACAGCTTTGCTTTATTCTTAGTTATTTAAATAACTCATGACTGCCCTGACAGGACCTAAGTTTCTCTTTTTCATACTTGTTGAGCTTATGTCACCACCTAACATGTTAGAGTTATTAACCTTAAGAACGAAAGGAGTAATTGTGTAGAATATGAAGATTGCCACTGCGAATCCTGCAAAGAGACTTATCTGGAAAAATATAAAAAGACAAAAGCAGTAGTGAGTTTCCAAGTAATTATTCAATAAGGTGTACGGCAGATAAAACAGTTTCATGGTAAAATGTACTTTTCTTACCATTGTTGGAGACCATGTAACTGCTTGTAGGCTCTTCCTTTCAAATACAAGTCTAAAGTTTTATCAGGTTAAAAGTCAACATGAATATATATCATATGGAGAGCAACTTTTGTTCCTGGAAAATTGTGGACTTGTGGTGATAGGCGAAGCCAGCCAAAAACACCGTCGGGGTCGACCATTACATAGCATGGCGAACCTTGAATCTGAACAGGTTTTACTAAAGGATATTGGGATTTCGTTGGGGTCGGCTGACCCCGATGAATAAGGATAGCTCCGCCTCGTGATAGGCTGCTAGTTTAACTATGCAAAAGATAGAAAAATTATAAATGCATTCGATGGATCATTGGATCGTGCCAGTTTGTTGTACTGGTCCGTAACATGAATAAATTTTAGTCAGCATTTTTTTTCAGGAAAACTGCAATGATAGTTTAACCATTTAAAAGAGAGCAATTTATAGATGGTATTGCTAATGAACCATGCCAGTTTGCTCTACTTGTCTGTAACCCATAGTGAATTTAAGAATTTGGAGGAGGATACATCTGAACCGTACTGACAAGCAACCCAAAAAGTCCAAGCATTGCAACAACTTCAACTCGATCTTTCTTCTTGACACAGTATTCCTACACATACAAGGAAAATAGAATGCTTATTAGAAATGTGAAACTATTACCAAGAGCAGCAGATGCACTTAAGGTAACTAACCTCCCCAACATTGCTAAATGCAAAACAAACTGTCCCCGCAATAACAAGGGCATCCCCCAGAAGTGGTATTTTACTTGGATCTGCAGAAAATTGAGGTTTCCATACAGTGTAAATATTCATCTAGCTCTGCTATGGAAACTAGACTGGAGATGTAAAACTCCACTTCTCCTCTTATATGATTGAGCAGTGCTGCTGCTTTATTTTTTTGTTAAATTCATTCATAAATTCATGTTAATTCACACCTGTTGTATTGCTCTTATTCTTATACACCACTAAAATTGCTACCATGAACTTTCCTATATACCTGAGATTCTAATTTCCTGGCTCCTAAATTGATTCAAGTAGTTGATTTTGCTATACTGAACTTTGTTATTGAGACTTCCGTAGTTGATTTTCTAATTTAACTTTTAAGATTCTTCAAGTAGCTTACCTTGCTCCTTTGGCGATTTCGCATCTGAAAGGAGCACAAGGGCAAGCCCTGCCACACATGTCCCTGCCCCTGCAAACTGCCAGAAAGAATACCTTGTGCCCAGTGCGTGCCAGGTGAGTATGATGACCCATACAACAGTCCAACAATCCAACAAAGTTACACTGGTGATGTATGAGTATTGGTATGCCTTCACAACTACAAAATAATGTTTGTAGATGGTTATATCAGCAATCAGCTCTAGCAAGAAGAATTCGCTCAGTTGAACTGGGTGGCGCTGCCTGTACTCACCAAGATAGTTCCCCTGTACATCAATGAACGAAAGGGCTAGGTACCAGTACCAAGCTATCTGCAGAACAAGAGTACTCAAAACAGTGACAGCTATGAATTGCAACAGTTTCCAGGGTTGACTCTGAGGCAACCATGCTTACTTGCAGCTTCTGCCGTCGACGCAGGACGATTGGTACATAAACTAAGGTCAACAGCAGGTATGCGAAGAAAGACTGTGTGAGTGGTGCATCAACTCCTACACGGACATTTTCATGGTAATAAACACATATTATCACTATCCAGATAATAATTATCAAGTATTTCATCAAATACGCTAATGATTCTGTGTCTATGTATCAGCCCCAATGAAAAAGAGGAAAGATTGGGTACCAAGATTGGCGATGAGGGAGGAGGTGAAGCTTGAGGCGGCCATGGAGAAGGCGACGAGCTGGCCGAGGAGCAGCACGAGCAGCAGGCCCCATACATCCTTCCTGTTGAACTCCATGAGCCCGAGCACGGAAGCCTTGGATCAGATCAGCTGCAGAAGCAAGATTTATATGCCGGGTCGCCGGCGAACAAAGGGGAACAGACGGAGCGGCAATGGAAGGTGGAGCGCAGTCAAGGACCGGCAGATGGACCGCGTGCTAACGGGCGGGTAGTTAGGGGCAACATGTGCACGCTCAATTGATTTTCTGCAAACGATATGAGAGTGGTCTGGATCTTGTCATTACCTCAGCATGCTTGTCCAGTTGTCCTATGGCGATACCATACAAGTCTCGTGCTTCACGGCCTGGAATATTTATTATTGCAACTTGCAAGGCTTTATCAATTATCATAGGCCATGTGCTCCGTACAGCGTACGATTGTTACAGCTCCTGAAAGGTGAAAATTAAAGGAAATGCTGGCTTGATTTTCAGAGCAGGATGAGAAAGAAGAGGGTCGGTCTGATGCAGCAGCCACCGGCCTGGATGGAGAAAACGGCGGACATGTATAGCAGCAGGCCATAAAAAAAAGTCCGTTTAGATATGAGCAATCGTTGTCTTTTTTTCCCATTGTCTTGCTGTAGTCCAACCTAAGTTAGTTTCTTAGATTTGCAAACATTCATCGTTTTGGAATTGTATTTGGAGAGTTTTTGTTCGTGAATGTGACTTTTTCATTAAGAGGAAAGCAATCGCACTACCAAATGTTTTAAATACTCGAAACATGGAAAATATACAGTCGGCATATGTAAATCATGAAAAATTGAAACACATGAAGGGATTTCTTGATCATCTTATGCCATGGCACTCATCTTTTCTAATACATCAGCACCCCTGTCATAACTCCTAAGTTTGTGTATATCCCTGTTCGGCGGCTAGTGACAGGTCACTGGTACTGGTTTATGCTGAGAGAAAAATACTGCTGGTTGATTGGTGGCTGATGCTGATTTATTCTGAGAGAAAAATACTGCTGGCTGGCGGCTGATAAGCCAAACAAACGAACAGGTGACAAATTGATGCTTGGGGTGGGGTAACACTGATAGGATGGAGGGACATAATTGGGGCACTGAAAAGTGCCTTCATGTATACCCTCACAGCAGAATGGAATATGCGCATGATGCAACCGGTGTTGCAGTTGACAATATTTTAGTACCATTTCTGCATTATCCTTTTATTTCAACCTGCTTTGCTGTTAGAATTATGACGAGTTGGATGCTTTGCAATTTAACTAAATATCATGCTATTTGTAAGAAGAAATTATGCAATCATGTAATACATTTTAATCTTATTTTTATAAAGAAGTGAAGGAACACGCACTCACGCACAAAAAGAGTTTGGTGTCCCTTTTATTTATATTCTCCTAGTGTTTAGCAGGCTGGAGCTGGATGTATCCCGTGGTATGAGACAGCTGTAGTCCATTTCCCAAACTGTAGTCCAGCTTATGCAGATCCTTGATTAGCTAAATGGTTTAGATGAAAAAGTGCGACTCAAGTTGTGATTTTGTGATATGGATGAAAACTACCCTGATTAGCAAAAATAATACATGGGCGAAGGAGAGAGAACGCAAGAGAGACTGAGAGAGAGTATAAGTCTGATTCCACAGCTTATTACACATGAGTTCAAAAATCATGTGGAAAACACTAACGCCGTTCATCGCACGTAGAATTGTCTCTCAAGTTGTTTATAAGTTTCTCATAAAGGGAATTGAGGAAAAAAAATGGTGATCCGGATTTTCATCCGCTTTCCTTAATTTCGTTTCCAGTCCACTTTTTTCGCACCACCCTCCTTTTTGTTTGTATATTTTGCAAAATAATATGAACCGGCGGTAAAATCACAGTACAATTTATATTTTACCTCTTGATTACGACATTCATGCCACTCTATTTAGCTTTATCAAAGCTTCGTTTGGAAGTCGCCTCCCTCCTTTTTTGTCCTGCACGTATCCACACCTCTGCTCCTCTTCTTGGGTAACGAAGGTGCCCTCTTGATCAAGCACCTTGAAAAGGCCCTCTCCTGGCGGCCGGAGTCCTCGGGTCTATCTTTGCCAAGAGACGACTTCTTACCTCTGATTCATTTTCTTTGCTTACAATCTAATACCTCCGTTTCAAATTACTATTCGTTGTTGACTTTTTCTCGTAACGTTTGACTATTCGTTTTATTTAAAAAATTTTGTAAGTGTCATTTCTTTTATTTGTGGCTTACTTTATCATCACACATATTTTAGATGACTTATTGTTTCGTATATTTTGACAAAATTTTTGAATAAGACGAATTGTCAAATGTCGTGAGAAAAAGTCTACAGCGAATGGTAATTTGAAACGGATGAAGTATTCGCCTATTTTCAACTCATGACCGGAAGGTCGTGAGGCCAGATACTCTAGACGGTTAATGCTAAAAGCACATTTGATTATCCCCTGATCAAACTTAACGCTTGGATCCTCTTTCTTTGGTCCGGATAGGACAGCCGACACAAACAACAATTTCGGAGGTAGACCTGTAACCCAAACACTCCCCTTTCCTGTTTCGTCCTGCGTCCCGCCCCTACCGTGCGCCTCCGCGTGTAGGAGGTCAACAATGCGGAGGAGCGAATGTGGCAGGCGGCGCTAGGGCCGGGACGGAGGTTGCTGGGATGGTGGCGTTGACCAGTTGCGATGGCGCGGTGGTACCATTACCACAGGCCCGCCGAAGTGGCTCTTCGCGGCACTGTAGCTTCCAGTTGCCAAGCTGCAGAGCACCCACCACCCGTTCGACGGAATGACGCCGTGGTGAGTGGCCGGCCGCATGTTCTTTGGGCGTGATTGGTTGCCGGTATCCTATAGGTTCTGGTATGGTTCAGCTCCGCGCGGCGCATGTTGGTCTTAATTGTGGTTAGCAGGCTCGTATGCATTTGATGTATGGTCCCGTCCAGATTCCCTTCTCCATCCAGGCCCGTGTGCTACGCAAAAGCTGACCTTCTCTTGTGAGCCAGGACGGCCTGATACATGCAAGATGATGGGTTCCACTTGCAGCCACACAAAGCAGTGCATCACTCAGCTAACCAATCAACTCCTACCATTCTAGCTCTGGCCAGATATAAACCAATCAAGCGTGCATGTATGCTGTTGTACAGGCCGCGCTGGACTGGAATCTCGTCACCATCCTGAACGCCTCTTCAAATCGCAACCAATCACGCCCTTTATCTGTGCACGGCTGCATGAACTGCGCCATCAGCTACCTGCCACTCAAGACCTCAGCACTTTCAATAGTGCACAGGCAGTGTTGCCTGGAACTCTGGAAGAGATATTGCTGTGTTTACTTCAGTTGGTGTTGGGTCGGAACACCGAAGGTAGCATAGGTTATCATCATTCTGATGCCCGAAGGCAGATCCCAAGCATTATTGGAGTTGATGAATATGCAGGTGCATCATTGGTTCATTTGGATGCAGGCTACATTTCTTTCGGGGAAGTAATCTGCAGACCGAATGTAAGTTAAATGCTTTAACTTAATTCGTTTCCCCATTCAATTCATAATAGGTTCTAGTTTTTGCTGATACACTCTTCATGTATGCATTTTCTTTCTAGAAAACCATTTGGCTCTCTTTCCTTTTAGGTTTACAGTTTAGCACATCTGTATGGACTTCAGTGATTGATAACTCCATTTGAGTCACAATCACTGAAACAAACTACTTGTTTTTAGAGGGTAGTTACATTTTATACCCATCATTCCATCAATACGCCTTAATGCTGAAATTACTGGGCCCTTTTATTTTGAATGGAATAACGGGCCAAATAACGGTCTGATCATTCTACTGAACTTTTTGCACGTGTCCATTTACCTCTGAATTCCTAGGGCATGCCAAAAGCTTCTACAGTTAATACTTTCTACATCATTTTACAATGAACCGTGTATACCTAGGATTCTGAGAGAGAGATTTTGAAATCACGAATCACCTAACAAATTACTTAAATTCAACCCATACAGCCTCTTTAAAAATCTTTTACATACCATTAAAGTTTGTCAGCTATTCATACTTTAGTTCTTGGTCGTAAAGCACATTTTGTCCGTTGCATATTGTAATTTAGTTGAGTAATATTTTGCTTGAGACAATAAAAGTACAGGAACGGAACTTTGCGTATAAGAGAACAAAGCCCGATTGACTTCTGCATCCAAATTTCCTTGATTGCTTGAGTTAACACTAATATCTATACATGAATCGAGCAGCGTTATATTCTGCAGATTCTGTTGCCATATTTGATTCAACATGAAGATATCTGTTATCAAGGATGTGTCACTTTAGATTTGAACCTTCAACAGATGTGAACTTCATCATCATGTGTCCTTTCTTGGCTTCCAGAATTAGAACCACTTCCTGTCGAATTATCCTCATCTTGAAGTTGCTGGTACTGTGCTACTACTTCTGTACTCGCTCCTCTGTCATCTGAAGAACTCTCACTTCATAGATTACATGCAAAAAATTCTGTTAGGTTTCTGCAAGCATGAGCATATATAAAATGCTCTAGGGGGGTTCAAACAAACTTACTTCAATGAGTAGATGATTAATCCAGTGGCCACAACTGTGAATGCTAGATAGTACAGCAAGTTTATCTGTGGGTTGCAGCTAAAGTACATGAGCATATTGGGTAATATGTCATAATCTGGCACGAGTATCTGGCTTCAAACATTCTCACCTGCTGATGGTAGAATAAAACTTGAATAGCAACTGCCCACATGTCAGATGTTAAGAGTGAAAGGTTGAACAATGTTGCTCCACTCATCTGAAAAGGGGGCATCAGAAAAGGTCAAATTATTGTTGTACTGTGAAACAACAACAAGATGGCCTTTCTTTTAGCCGAGATTTCATTCTCTCCAATATTATTGAAACAACTTTCCTTTATTATTTATTTATTAAAACAAATCATAACCAGTTGACAGGGTCTAAGGATATCCCAAACATGTTGGAGATACTTAACTTTAAGAACAAAAGGCGTAATCGAGCAGAATGTAAAATTTCCCACTGCAAATCCTGCAAACAGACTAATCTGGAAATAAAATAAAGAAAAAAGTGGGAGTGAGTTTCCAGTTAATTAATTAAGGTGTAGGGCAGACTCCTGTCAAAACAAGAGAAAAGGTATTTAGCAGATAAAGGAGTTCTGATTGCAAGAAGTACTTTTCTTACCATTGTTGATGACCAAGTAACTGCTTCTATGTTCTTCCTTTCAAATATAAATCTAAAGTTTATCATGTTATAAGGTAACATAAATATATCTTTTCAAAAAAATAGCAAATTTGCTCTAAAAAATTGTAGTAACAATCTAACTATGTTAAAAGGAGAACAAATCCACAGATAGTATTGCCAATGGATCATATGCCAGTTTGTTTTACTAGTCTGTAACCAGTAATCAATTATGAAGAGGATACATCTGAACAACACTGACTAGCGACCCAAAGAGTCCAAGCATCGCAACAAGTTCAACCAGATTTTTGTTCTTGGCACAGTATTCCTGTAGATACAAGGAAATATGAATGCTCATTAGAAATGTGAGAAAATATTCAGTTAAAAAAAAGAAATGTGATATTGATATATTGTTGATAGGCATGATAATAGCAAAGATATCCGATACATAACTAACCTGCCCGACATTGTTAAATGCATAACAAACTGTCCCGGCAATAACAAGGGCATCCCCCAGAAGTGGTATTTTGCGGGGATCTGAAGAAAATTAAGATTTTCAACACATGTTAACAATCATCTAACCTTACTATGGAAATTGGAAAGTAGGTTTCAGTTCATGATTTTCATGAAGTCATGTTTACATTAGCACCTGCTCCATTTCCATCTTAGTTACTAACTTTTTTTGGGAGGAAATGCTATCTCAATGTGGTATCATGGATGGTTCATCTGTCATGCTTTATTTCAAAGAAGATGGTACCGATATTCCTTCTGCCACCTTAATTTTCAGTGTAACTCAAATTCTATAAAATTCCCTTTCTCTGAAATGGTTTCAGTATGTTCTTGAGACTTTTTTTTAACTGTCATGATACAGTATGTAGTCAACTCCTTACCTTGTTCATCTGGAGATTGTCCATCTGAGAGGAGAGCAAGGGCAAGCCCCGCGACACATGTCCCTGCCCCCACAAACTGCCACAAAGAATACCTTGTGCCCAGGGCGTACCAGGTGAGTATGATGACCCATACAAGAGTGCAACAATTCAGAAAGGTTACGCTGGTAATGTATGAGTACTGGTATGCCTTCACAACTGCAACAAGATAATGTTTAGGTGTATATTTTCATGGTAACAAGCATACCTAAGAAAAATACATTCAGAATCGTACTGGATATTTTTTTTGTGGGTGTATGGACTTAGTGTAAATGTATGGTGCCTGAACTCACCAAGATAGTTTCCCTGTACATCAATGAACGCCAGGGCCAGATACCAATACCATGCTATCTGCAAGAGTACTCAAAACAGTGAGCCATGAATCACAACACAGTTCCCAGGATTGTTTCTTATGCAGCTGTGCTCACTTGCAACCTCTCCCGTCGATGTAAGACGATTGGTACATAAACTATGGTCAGCAACAGGTATGCGAAGAACAACTGCGTGAGTGGTGCATCGACTCCTGCAGTTTTCATGTCGATGAGCTCATATTATCACCATTATAAGATAATTCCGCTGTTCAAAAGTACTCTAAAAATGCATGGCGTACTTTATTCTGGAAAAGTCAAACTTAGTATATTTTGACTAACTCTTAGTCAAATTATAAAGTATGTTTATAGAAGTCGTACAACTGCATTCATATTTTAAAATATTTTAGTGCTATGTTGGTTTTACAATTACATAAATAGGGGGCACCCAACTGACTATAAATGACTTTTTTTTTTGAGAAAGCAATGGTCGAAATATTGCTTCGCCTTTGAGGACCAAACCAAACAAAATGCACCCTGTATCAAAAAGGGATTAAGGAGTACTGATGCAAGTATGTTTGTTCGGATCGGCCCAATGAGAGATGGAGAATCTGAGTACATACCAAGATTAGCAATGAGCGAGGAGGCGAAGCTTGAGACAGCAACAGAGGAGGAGACGATCTGGCCGAGGAAGAGCACGAGCAGCAGGCTCCATACGTCCTTGTCCTTCCTCTTGATCCCCATGAGTCCGAGCACAGCTGACACACAGAAGCCTTGAATCAGAATAGTCGCAGAAGCACATTTATATGCCTGCAAAAATAGAAAGGAAGAGCCGGTGCAGAAGAATGGAAGGTCGAGCGCAGGACTGGCAGATGCGGCACGTGAGAGCAATTAATCCACGTGCCAGACTACTTTGCTAGACAGTTGTGCAAGTTGTTAGAGTAGGTTAAGTCATGAAAATTGACCCTGATCAATGCCATAATCGGTGATTGCTACACCAGGAGAAAATGCTAAAAATGAGAGGACTCGGTGTAGTCCAGATTTTTGTTGCGTGTTACCAGGAGATGGGCGCTTACCAAATTTGGCCGGAAATATGTAGCCCAAATATACTCCCTGCATCCTGAAATCAAGTTATTCTAGGGATTTTATAGAGACTAGGCACGCCCGAGCTACTTTTATTATGGGATTATTTTAGATTATTTGATTAGTGGGTACTTAGGGTGGGTAAAGAAATTTCATGGTGAAAAAAGTAATGTCAAAACGGTAGAAACTCTCTAGAAAGAAACATCATTTTTTAAGTTCATTTTTGGACATCAAAGTATCGCCCGAGTTCAATTTTGGCAATTCAACTTTAAAACCGGGTATTTTTGACCATCCAACTATCAAAATCGTTTATAATTGCCCATATAGTTGTTTTGTTGAGTGGTTTTACTGACATGGAGACATGGGGTAGTGGGACCCACATGTCAGTATTTTCTTCTTCAGCTCCATTCACATTTCTCTCTTCCATCACTCAAATCCACCACCTTCCCCCGTAGGATTCGTCAACGACTGCCCCCACACCCCCGGCTCTCTCCTTCTACAGTCCGGCTTCACGTGGCCTGCCATTGTGCGCTCGCGAAAGAACACCACCCGCCGCACCTAGGGGCTAATCCCTGAGTCGCCACCACACCGAGGAGCTTGTCGCTATGGGGAAACCGAGCGCTATCGCTCGGGATGCCACAACCGCACTACTCCGGGTTGGATGCGTACGACGTCGGGGGACAGAGATTAGGAGCGGACGAGGGAGCATCGTGCACTCGCCGACAATCACGAACGGAGCTCTGGGGCGACGCTCGCTGAAGTTACACAACGTGTGCCCGAGCTGTGGCTGCCATTGCTTGGACCGAGGCCCCTGTTGCTATGGTCTACTTTGTGGCGGCTGCCACGCCGCCAAGACCAACGGACTACGCTGATCTAAGCGGTGGATAGAGAAGGAGAGGGAGAAGATGGAGGTGACATATGGTCCCCACTGTCATGTGTCTTATACCGCAGCAAAACCACTCGAGAAAAAAAGCTAGATGGCTAATTATAAACGGTTTCGATAGTTGAGTGGTCAATAATAGCCGATTTTAAATTGGATGGCCAAAATCAAACTCAGGATAGTTGGATGGTAAAAAATAGACTTCTTCTCTTTTTTTGTGAAAACTTTCCACGTCTTTTTCTACCGTTAGACGTGACATGTGGGTTTCTCTCTGAGTGGTGGATAGGAATTATTTAGGTGAGAAGTGTTTTAAAAAGAATTGAATCCTTGTATAGATAGATTCTAAGACAGGTTAATAAAAAAGTAAAATAATTTTGATTGTCCATATTTATTAGCATATTTGATATGGACACATGCAGATACTAATATGGTATGATGACTTGATTTTAGGATAAAATTTGAATCCCGGAATTGCTTGTCTTTTGGGGGACGGAAGGAGCGCGTTGGTTAGAGTGTTTGATTTTTGGTTTGCAAATACTTGGCTTTTTTTACTTTCTACTAAACATTATCTGTCAATTGTCCAATCAAATGCTTTTGAGTTCTGGTATTATAAATGCCAGTGTACAATAATATCTACAAATGACGTCTAGCTATCTCTTTAACAAATAATATTATTCTTTGGGATCAGAGAAAGTAGGATGGTGGGGCTCATAGGGGACGTCTTGTGGGTGGCAAATAAAACCTGTTGACAATGCTGCGACAGAACGCCGAAAAAAAATTCTGGGCCTAATTGCAGAAAGTGGCAGCCTGTGTCCACCACATTGAGAAGGACCCGGAGGTTTTACCAGGAGGCCAGGCCGCGAGGTTGGTCGTCACATCCTTTTGGATGCTGCAGTGGACCTTGTAGCCAGTCCATGGTCCAATGGGCCAAAATAAAGTGAAATTTCTAGGTCCAGGTTGCGGCTCAGTATTTCTTAATTTGCCGCAACTTTTCCGGACGATTTGATGCACCACCCATCGATATCAGGGGGGAATATTATTCCTATGTCTGAATCTAGAAGTACTCCGTAAGGCAGGTAAATTGCTACACGTCAGCGGTTTTATAGATCGTCTCATGCAGTGCCACATAGAAAATTTGCTGATGTGAAGGAGAGAGAGCAATGCGAGAGAAAGAGGTCGTTGCTTCGCGAAACAACTGCCTCGTGAGCTAAATTTTAGTACTATGAGACAGCTCCTCCACTATTGTATGAGTTTTATTGCCATGCAACCAATAGTATTTCTTTATTTTTCTATAAATTAAGAGATATTGTATTACTACGAGACAGTCAAAACAACAACTCATTGTATATGTTGTCTGATAAGTCATCTAAAAATTATATGTCACTGCATAAAACCGTCTATTAAATGGCACTAATGGGCCTGTCCTAAGAGTTTTCCTGAGGTGCCAAGCGCGGTTTTCAGACACGTCCATCTCAGCTAACGACGCTGCTCAGCGTTTCAGTTCTTACCGACAAAAAAACTTGGGCCCTCTCTAGTCTTCGAATTTAGCCGAGCGAGTGCGGTTACACTGGGTGTGTTGTGTGTCAGTCAAGTCCACGCCTTACTGTTTTACTAGTTCCATTCATTCCCAGTGTAAATTCTCGTGGCAGCTTACAGATCGATCGACGCAGCCATTCAGAGATCGACGTCCATGTCTCTCGCTCGCTCCGTCAGGAAGTAGTGGATGTTCACCAGGTACGCAGCAGGAGAGGACTGGACAAGAGACGGCTAGGCTCTGTCAGAACGCAACAGAGCCAGTTTGTTTGTCGGGCGCAGACTCGCGAGGCCGGCACGGTTGCAGTCAAGCTGCGGTAGCCAGCCCGTCACACTCACGGCAGATACGTACACGCACCAGCAGGACACACTGCGCATGCATGAATCAGTTTCTGGAGTCTGGGATACGGGCAGAACTGACGGTCCAATTCTTCGGTCAAGCCTGACGCGCGCGCCAAGGCTACACACTAGCTAGCTAACCGGCCGGCGCGCATACCATCGAGGCCGATCGAGTACGTGACCTCAGCTCGATCCGTGCCCAAGTTCAATACACAATGTGCTATCTCGCATACGACATGCATGTGCCGCCAGTGGTTATAGTGAACTGCGGCGAAAATGTTGAACGCGGAAAAACGCGGCGAACATGCATACCAGCATGTGCACGTAAGCTAGAGCTAGCTGCTGGTCGTTACATATATATACATATAATGCGAGGCCCCGTCCGTCGTCGAGCAGGACAACTGCCAAAATAGCCGTCCAAGGCGTCACACGCACGCACCTGCTCCCGGCCTTTTGTTAAGGTTTCCGCGCACATCAAGGCCGGATGTACATGTGTGTATGTGTACTATGTATCTTTGGCGCGAGACTAGCTAGATGAGAGCCAGACGCAGATGCAAATGTCCATTTCGGCAATCCTCCCGTGTGGCAATCTTCTGAGATAAATATATATAAGTCGTTCGGTCAATGCACTCCCGGCCCGTCGCAGCTAGCTGCCTCGCTCAGCTCTCGATCGCTGCGGCGCCGTTCACACGGGATAAGCTCGGGGTTACCGGCCTAAGGGCATGAACAACAGTTTAGACAGCTGCTGTCTATTTAACACATACAGACAGTTAAATAGTCAGCTCTACAACAATTTAGACAGTTGCTGTCTATTTAGCTATCTGTGTGATAATAAATACACACTCTGGTTTCTGATGTTTTGTATGGGAGCACGAGCCAAAGCAGTAGATGAGATAGTAGACAGTAACACTCTCTTTCCTCATTAAATGATGGCCACATCAGCTCATTTAATCTATGTGGCAACAAAAAGATAGCTGATGTATGTGGGTTGTACATGCCCTAATCATGCATCATTTGTGATCCGTGACGCAACGGTGGCATGGACGGAATGATTAATCATCTATCTAATACTAATAACCCAAGCGTGTGCAGCGCTATATAGCTAGTACGAAGTACACAACAGTAGTATAAATTGTTAGATTAATTGGGTCTTGGCCCATTTAAGTCTCAATTAATCAAAGAATTAAAGGTCCACTAATAAATGCTAGGGAATTAAATCTCGGATGGAGAGTCAACGGGAATCCTAACCAACTTAAATAGTGGACCAATTGTGGACCACTTGTGAAGTTGGTAAAAGGAGATGGGCGTGCCACACGCGCGCGCTCGCTCGCCGCGCCGGGCCGTGGCCGAGCCGCTCCGCGTGTGCTGTGTGATGAACCTTTTGCCACAAATGACATTGATTGAGTCTTAAACGTTACCAGTAACTGCCGATTTGATGGCTGAGAGTAACTGGTGACGTTTAATGGCATTATTGGGATGACCAATAACTGACGTCATTATGGCCATTGCGAACACACAAGCAGACTCTCCCTCTCTGGTACTCCTTTCAGGAGACCTCTCTCTTCTCCCTGTTTTTGTTGCTCTCTTGCATTCCCAACGCAAGCTTTGTGCGCACTCTGCTTGCATGAGCAGTTGCCTCCGAACCTCCCTGTCTAGTGATCCTGCTCGGGAAAGGCGGGCGATAAGGTTTTTGGGGAGCGTACGAGTACGCGCCTGCTCGCTGCTGTGTACGACTACTTCCTGGTGGCCAACTTCGTCAACCCGAATGACTACTTCCTGGTGGCCGTCTTCCTCACGTGAACGACTACGTCCCGGAGACCGTTCGAGGGACTCCACTGCATCGACTCGCCACTGCACCGAATTAGTTCGACTACTTCGAGCAAGACCAATCGAGGATGGTTAGCACTATTCCTCCAGCTGGTGACGGCGCATCCGGTGCCTCCGGTACCGGCCCCGCCTCTGGGTACATCCTGAACATCCTTTTGTTCTTGTTTCGGTTTCTCATGTTGTTCATGTTATTTAGGAGAATTAACTTGAACACTGGCACATGTTATGTTACCACTGGATCACTCACTGCTGTCATGAATTTGTTGCTAATTTCTGGAATTAAAATATACCGAATGATGCCTACATTTCTAACACTCCAAAAACCTTATGTTAATAATAGGCTTTCGGTAGCTGGTTTTGCCGCATCTATCAAACCAAATGTTTTCGATGGGTCTAATTACAAACGTTGGCGCGAGAGGGTCACGCTGTGGTTGACAGCAATGAACATCATGCATATCATACAGAGGAAGCCCGAACAGTTCACTCCAGAGGAGGAGCGGGTTTTCGTGGCGGCCGATAACATGTTTAGAGGTGCCATCATGAGTGTTCTCGCTGAAAGCCTTGTGGACACGTACCTCTTGCTGCCGAGTGGCAAAGATGTTTGGGATGCGCTTGAGGCTAAGTTTGGGGTCTCTGATGCTTGTGGCGAGCTGTATGTCATGGAACAGCTCTTTGACTACAAGATGGTTGAAGACCGTCCTGTGGTAGAGCAGGCCCATGAGATCCAGGCGCTGGCTAGAGATCTTGAGAACTATAGCAAGGATGCTCCATGTCGGTTGCCTGACAAGTTTGTGGCTGGAGGTATTACCTCCAAGTTGCCACCTTCTTGGAAGGATTTTGCGACCTCTCTGAAACACAAGAGACAAGAGTTTACTATTGTCGATCTCATCGGCACTCTTGATGTGGAAGAGAAGGCGAGGGCAAAAGACCAACGTGGTAAAGGGATTGCTGGATCTTCTAGTGCCAACTTGGTGCAAATGAAGAACTTCAATGCATCCAACAAAAAGAAGAACAAGCCGCAACAGAACTAGACAAAGACTAATCAGACGGCTCAGTTCAAGAAGAAGAAGAAACCGCCGACGGGGCATTGTTTTGTTGTGGTAGCCCGGACCACTTTGCTGCAAAGTGCCCGCACCACAAGGACAAGAACAATGGCGGCAATGGTGGCAGTGCCAACATGGTTGTTAGTGAGACTGGTGGAACGTCGGAGTACGGTAATCTTTTACATACAGTTCTTTCAGTATGTCATTCACCCGATTGGTGGATTGACACTGGTGCTAATATTCATGTTTGTGCTGACATTTCCTTGTTTGCTTCTTACCAGGCAGGCGGGTCTTCCTCCGTGTTGATGGGGAACGGATCACATGCGCGTGTTCTTGGTGCTGGTTCGGTCGATCTGAAGCTTACTTCGGGAAAGACCGTTCGACTGAAGAACGTGCAGCATGTCCCCACCATAAAAAAGAACTTAGTCAGCGGGTCTCTTATGTATAGAGACGGCTTTAAATTAGTCTTTGAATACAATAAATGTGTAATCTCTAAATTTGGAAGTTTTATTGGAAAAGGTTATGATAGCGGAGGCTTGTTCCGCTTTTCCTTGTCAGACAATTGTAATAAAGTTGTGAACCATGCTGCAAACGTTAATACTGAATCTAATGTTTGGCATTTGCGACTCTGTCATGTTAATTTTGGTTGTATGATGCGTCTTGCAAACCTGAGCTTAATTTCGAGATTCACCTTAGTCAAAAATTCTAATTGTCATGTGTGTGTTGAATCAAAACAACCTTGCAAGCCTCATTTCGCGGCTGAGGCGAGGAACTTGGCACCTCTAGACTTAATTCATTCCGATCTGTGCGAGATGAATGGTGTGTTGACAAAAGGTGGTAAAAAGTACTTCATGACTTTAATAGATGATTCTACTAGATTTTGCTACATTTATTTGTTGAAGTCTAAAGATGAAGCGTTATAGTATTTTAAAATCTATAAAGCTGAGGTAGAAAATCAACTTGAGAGAAAGATCAAAAGAGTTAGGTCCGATCGCAGTGGAGAGTATTTTTCTAATGTATTCACTGCGTTCTGTGAGGAACATGGAATAATTCATGAGAGGACACCTCCCTACTCACCTCAGTCAAATGGGGTAGCCGAAAGAAAGAACCGCACTCTGACTGACTTGGTTAATGCCAGTTGGATACAGCGGGACTTTCCAAGGAATGGTGGGGTGAGGCTATATTGACTGCATGTCATGTCCTGAATCGTGTTCCTATGAAGAACAAAGAGATAACACCATTCGAGGAATGGGAAAAGAAAAAGCTAACCCTTTCATACTTACGGACTTGGGGATGTTTGGCCAAAGTGAATGTGCCCATAACCAAGAAACGTAAATTGGGACCTAAGACTGTTGATTGTGTCTTTCTTGGTTATGCTTTCCACAGTGTAGGTTATAGATTTTTAATAGTAAAATCTGGAGTACCTGACATGCATGTTGGTACAATTATGGAGTCCATAGACGCTACATTCTTTGAGGACATTTTTCCTATGAAAGAGGAAGCTAGCACGTCTAGTCATGAACTGTCTATTAATAAAGAACCTAGAGAACCTGCTGTTTCGATAGAACACAATGAACACACACATGTGGAAAATCCTGAGGAGGATGACAGTGAAGCTCTCAGAAGGAGCAAGAGACAGAGGACTGCAAAGTCCTTTCGTGATGATTTCATTGTGTACCTCGTGGATGACACCCCTAGAACCATTGAAGAGGCATATTCCTCTTCAGACGCTGACTATTGGAAGGAAGCAGTTCGGAGTGAGACGGACTCTATTATGTCTAATGGTACTTGGGAAGTCGTGGAACGTCCGTATGGGTGCAAACCTATAGGATGGAAGTGGGTGTTCAAGAAAAAGCTTAGGCCTGATGGTACTGTTGAGAAGTACAAGGCAAGGCTAGTGGCTAAGGGATATACTCAGAAAGAATGAGAGGACTTCTTTGACACTTACTCGCCGGTTGCCCGATTGACCACCATTCGAGTACTGCTCTCTCTGGCAGCTTCCCATGGTCTTCTCGTTCATCAGATGGACGTTAAGACAGCTTTCCTAAATGGAGAGTTGGAGGAAGAGATCTACATGGATCAGCCAGAAGGTTTTGTAGTGGAAGGTCAAGAAGGAATGGTGTGTAAGTTGATAAAGTCTTTGTATGGCCTTAAGCAAGCTCTTAAGCAGTGGCATGAGAAGTTCGACAGAACTTTAACGTCAGTTGGCTTTGTTGTGAACGAAGCCGACAAGTGTGTGTACTATCGCTATGGTGGGGGCGAAGGAGTGATCTTGTGTCTGTATGTAGATGACATACTGATATTTGGGACAAGCCTTAATGTGATTAAGGAAGTCAAAGAGTTTTTGTCTCAGAGTTTTGAGATGAAAGATTTGGGAGAGGCTGATGTGATCCTAAATATTAAGCTAGTGAGAGAAGGTGATGGTGGGGTTGTTCTCACACAATCCCACTATGTGGAGAAGGTCTTGAGTCGTTTCGGATATAATGACTGCAAGCCAGCTCCAACACCTTATGTTGCTAGTAAAATATTACGGAAGAACAAAAGAATAATGAGAGATCAGCTGAGATACTCCCAGATCATTGGTTCACTGATGTACCTAGTCAGCGCTACTAGACCCGATATCGCGTTCGTTGTGAGCAAACTGAGCCGGTTTGTGTCAAATCCGGGAGATGCTCATTGGGAAGCTCTTGAACGGGTAATGCGCTTTCTGAAAGGTACTGTGGACTATGGAATTCACTATACCGGGTACCCTAGAGTACTGGAGGGTTACAGTGATTCAAACTGGATATCCGATGAAGATGAGATTAAAGCCACAAGTGGATATGTTTTCACACTTGGAGATGACGTTGTCTCCTGGAAGTTGTAACACCCTAAAAATGCCTATTTTAAAATTTAGTAATTAAATTTTCTTTTATTTAATTTAATGCTCATATTTATCTAAGGAAAATAAATTATTTCTGAGAAGATAAAAATTTAATATAAGATTAGAAATATTTTTGTTGCATTCATGCTGTGTGCATTGTGTTTTGTTTGTGTGCGGTTCAATTGGAATTTAAATTCTGTTTAAATTCGAATTTGAATCGTTTTGTTTGGAGCCCTAGAAAAGTTGTAGCAGCCCGAGTCCACTTCTTCCCCCTGAACTCTCTCTCTCGGCCGAGCTTGCTCCTCCTTCTCTTCTCCCCGCAGCAGCCCAGTTCTCCCTTCCCCCGCTTTCAGCCCAGCCGCGGCCCGCTCCGCTCCCCAGCCGGCCCAGCTCCCTTCTCTCCCTTCTCTTTTTCCCCCGCGGCCCAGTCCGGCCTGTCCCGCTCCCGCAGCAGCCCAGCTCGCCCGCTCCCGCTTTCGGCCCGCCTTCGGCCTGCTTCGCCCTCCCCGCCGGCCTGCTCCCCTTCCGCCTCCGCGCCAGCCCGCTCGGCCCGCCTCGCGGCCCAGCAGCCAGCCCACCGCAGCCCCCCCCCCCCCCGCCTCCAGCCGCTGACACGCGGGACCCGCGTGTCAGACCTCTCTCCTACCTCCCGACCGAGTCCGCCTCGGCCCCGGCCACGGAGTCCGGCACGGCCACGGCGCGCACGCCGAGGACCACCGGGATTCTTCCCCTCGGCCGCTCCATAAAGGCCGCAGCCGCGCCGCCCCCGAAGCCCGACCACCTGCCCCTAATCCCAACCCTAGCCGAGCTTGCAGCGCCGCCGCCGTTTCCAAGCCGCCGCCGTCGATCTCGCCGCCCGTCGTCGTTCCGCCCCGGCGAGCTGCCCCAGCGCCTTCGCGTGGAGGTAAGGAACCTCCCAAGCCCCTCCTTGCTCTCTCTCCCCCTCTGTCGCATGCTCGCCGCCATTACCCGAGCGCCGTCGCCGCCATTGTTTGTCGCGCGCCACCCCACTGCTTCGCCGCCGACGAGACCCACCTCGCTCGACTCGCCGTCGTCCCGCGCACCCGTAGCACCAGACCGTGCCCCGAACCGTGCCCCGTAGCGCTTTTGCGCGTTTCGCCGGTGATGCGCCGCCGCAGCCGCCCCAGCGCCGCCGCTCGTCGCGCCGCCGCCGCCGCCGCCGACCCCCTCCCCTGGATCTAATCCCCGCCGTCCAAACCAAATCCGACGGCCCAGATTCAATTGAGCTCGAGTCAACCCGAGTCAATACCGGTCAACCCGAGTCAGCCGTGCCAGTTTTGCAAAAGAGCCCCTGACCTTTTTCAAAATTAACCCGCGGTCCAGGTCTATTCAAAAATAATTAGATTTAAGTCCTAATTTTTATAGAAAACCCCCTGTCTTATTTAAAAATAGCACCCGAGGTCCTGTCTTGGTTAATTTGCGATTAAACCCTCCTATTTTAATATAAAATTATGTTTTAGCCCCTAAGTTTTCGCAAATAGGCCCCTGGAACTTTTAAAACTTTGCCAGCAAGCCCCTGAACCGTAGAAACGCCATAACTTCTTCGTTTTAGCTCCGATTTGAGTGATTTTCGCGCTCACGTGTTCGTAGCGAAGCGTAGATTAGTTTTTCAACCTTCTTTGCTTCTGTTGCTACTGTTTGGTGTACTGTTCTAATAGATTAATATTGTTTGCATGTATTGGCTTGTGTGGATGCTTGTGTGTTGATGTATGAGTCCAGTCGGTGAGCCATACGCGTTTGAGTTCGAGGGTTACGAGGAGCAGGACCACCAGCAGCAGCAGCGGTTTGACGAAGGCAAGTACAGCACGGACAATCCTTGCTACCTAAACACACCTTTACATTATTTACTGCATATGCATGTGTCTAAATTGTTACCCTATTAAGGTTGTACCTAGCTTTGTTAATCCTATACCTTGATTACCCTGGGTTATTGCATTTGGGTAGAACTTTGCTAGGCGCAGCTACTGTCACCTTTGCTTAACTGTTAATCTTGACTTAATGGTTCACTTCAATGTAAATGGTAAAACTTGCTTTTTAGCAACACGGATCAGGGAGCTAGGGCGTACGCTTCGTGCTTGGCCCTAGTGTCTCTCCGTAAGGACTGGTTCTTAAAGCGGCAACCCAGGAACCTGTCGCCACCGCTGGAACTATAATGGCTCTGGTCTTGGACAAGTAACATGTACGGCTCTAGCTTGATAGTAGTTACCGACGGGCCGACGGTGTTATGGGAAGCATGGGTGAGAGTATGGTTTGATCCACCGAGGACGGAGTATCCGTCGGCTATGTCCCCGTGAGGCACAGTCCCGTGTTGGGAGCCACCGTATGGCGGGGGTTCCACACGTTGCGCTATTTATTTTGTTGTTGATATTCATTACCGCGCTTGGACGCCATTGACCCCCTCGTGTCGCTACATGAGCGTTAGTCAATCTCGGTGCCTTGGGTCATGCTGCCTAGGTTGTACCATAACGGCTACTGTTTTGTTAGGGTGTCTTGTGAAAGGCCTCGTAGCGTCCCTATGCAGTCACACCTCGGAAGTGTTGATGTGCGTGGTTGGGTGCAAAGTTCCTTTGAACTTTTACGCGACTGGTGGGTAAAGGGCGAAACCTCTGCAGAGTGTATAATCTATCATGATAGCCTTGCTCAGGGTCAAGAGCGACCTGGATCCTTTTTGATTAGAAGATGATGCTTATTACTGTTTAATGTTCACCTCCACTTTATTAACTGGGTTACAACTGGGATTCATGTAAATGTAGTGATTATGATGATGTTAAAATGAAACAACTAAAATTGCTAATGCAGTATAGCCGTGTCAAGCCTTTCTTTTAAGCCTTCATTATCCGTGTTGTATTTGCTAAGTAAGACATTTACTTACACTTGCTATTCAACAAAATCCCGGATGGGTAACAGATGGATTAGATGGTACTGCTGCTGTCGAATTTCCTGAGGATCTGCCATTCTACTAGCTGTGCTCAACCAGTCGGTGTCCCCGTGGGTTATGGTTTTTCGGCTCCGTCTTCGACTTCGTTTAGAGAGAGTTAATAAAGAGACTTCCGCTGTTTTATTTAGTTATTTGAGTTAAACTCTGATGTAAAACTATTTTATTCGAGCATAGGTACTCTGTTTATCATATTTGTTAACTATATGTGTTCTGTGGACTTCCTGGGCACACATATAGTAGCATTCGGGTTTCTGTGTAAATCCGGGTGTGACAGAAGTCTTGCAAGCAGACCATCTTAACGAGGTCAACTATGGAGGCAGAACTCACTGCATTGGACACCGCCACTGTTGAGGCCGAATGGCTTCGTGATCTCCTTATGGATTTGTCGGTAATTGAGAAACCGATACCGGCTATCCTCATGAACTGTGATAATCAAACTGTGATTGTCAAGGTGAACAGTTCAAAGGATAACATGAAGTCCTCTAGGCATGTAAAGAGGCGGCTAAAATCTGTCAGGAAAATGAGAAACTCCGGAGTGATAGCACTACATCCAAACGGCTAAGAACCTGACAGATCAATTCACAAAGGGTCTTTCACGTAACGTGATAGACAATGCATCCAGGGAATTGGGCTTGAGACCCATGTGTGTTACTCAGTAGTGGTAACCTGTCCTATGTGATCGGAGATCCCGTGAATTAGGATGGTGAAACAAGCTACTGTTTAACTGAGAGAAGAGAACCTTTGAAAAGGGATCATTCCAATGGAGGTGCATTTCTCTTTTAAGTCTGTACGGCAGGTTGGTGAAAACCTTAATGTGTTCCGAGTGGCTCAATAAGGGCAAAGATGTTGACCTACAGAACATTTTAAAGGATTGCACCTATACGGGTTCGATTGCTGGTCACAATCTATGAGATAGGGTGATCTCTAGATACCCATGAAAGGCACGGAGTATGACTTATACGCTCCAACCCGAGGGGATGCTTATAGCAGCCTAGTACTGGCAAAGAGGCTCTAGTCAAGCTTGTTTGCACAAAACTGTCAATTCAAGGCATAGTCCATTGGTCAGTTGTGAACAAGTGTAGCTCTTGCCCCAGGTGGATGTTCAACTTAACAGTCCCCGCCATGAGGCCAGTATATCAAAACAACAGTTGAGACGAGAGTATTTTCTTGTGCCCATTGAAATTCTTGGTGGGGATTGTTAGATTAATTGGGCCTTGGCCCATTTAAGTCTCAATTAATCAAAGAATTAAAGGTCCACTAATAAATACTAGGGAATTAAATCCCGGATGGAGAGTCAACGGGAATCCTAACCAACTTAAATAGTGGACCAACTGTGGACCACTTGTGAAGTTGGTAAAAGGAGATGGGCGTGCCACACGCGCGCGCTCGCTCGCCGAGCCGTGGCCGTGGCCGAGGCCGTGCCGTGCCGTGCCGTGTCGAGACGTGCCGAGCCGAGCCGAGTCGAGACGTGCCGAGCCAAGCCGCTCCGCGTGTGCTGTGTGATGAACCTTTTGCCACAAATGACATTGATTGAGTCTTAAACGTTACCAGTAACTGCCGATTTGATGGCTGAGAGTAACTGATGACGTTTAATGGCATTATTGGGCTGACCAATAACTGACGTCATTATGGCCATTGCTGCCTCATACAGTGTCCAGGTTCATCCCCCCCTCCTCCTCTTGTCGCCTATATAAGAGGGGCTCCCTCCCATAGCCAGAACACACAAGCAGACTCTCCCTCTCTGGTACTCCTTTCAGGAGACCTCTCTCTTCTCCCTGTTTTTGCTGCTCTCTTGCATTCCCAACGCAAGCTTTGCGCGCACTCTGCTTGCGTGAGCAGTTGCCTCCGAACCTCCCTGTCTAGTGATCCTGCTCGGGATAGGCGGGCGATAAGGTTTTTGGGGAGTGTACGAGTACGCGTCTGCTCGCTGCTGTGAACGACTACTTCCTGGTGGCCAACTTCGTCAACCCGAACGACTACTTCCTGGTGGCCGTCTTCCTCACGTGAATGACTACGTACCGGAGACCGTTCGAGGGACTCCACTGCATCAACTCGCCACTGCACCGAATTAGTTCGACTACTTCGAGCAAGGCCAGTCGAGGATGGTTAACACTATTCCTCCAGCTGGTGATGGCGCATCCTGTTCCTCCGGTACCGGCCCCGCATCTGGGTACATCCTGAACATCCTTTCGTTCTTGTTTCGGTTTCTCATGTTGTTCGTGTTATTTAGGAGAATTAACTTGAACACTGGCACATGTTATGTTACCACTGGATCACTCACTGTTGTCATGAATTTGTTGCTAATTTCTGGAATTAAAATATACCGAATGATGCCTACATTTCAAACATAAATAAACCGAGGTCGATGTGATGGCCGGTCCTCGCGCGCGTCAGCCAGAGGGAGCACACCACACGCCTCGACTTCTCAATTCCCAGGAAATTGCTCGTCCGATCCCGGCGAGCAGACGCAATGATCGATCGACGCTTATAATAAACTCTGAATGTTATCCGGTGATGACGCAGGGTCACGCAAGCATACCATCAGTTACTTCTTTTTCGCGCCGGGCCGGGCGGTCGTGTGCTGACGTTCCCAGCCGTGGACGGGACGACGACGAGCCGCGAGCGGCGGGGGGTTTTTTGTTTAAGGCCACGGCCGGAATATATCACGTTTGCGCGCGTCTGGTGATGGGGACACTGGCATTGGCGTGACATGGAGCGCATGCATATGGACAAGCGGCAGTGGGCGGAGAAGCTGACGCCCGGGCGGATGGCGAGAGGTGCGGAAGAGACATCGAGACGTGCGTGCAGCTCCGGCGTCCGTTGAATCCGCGGCCGGACCGGGACAAATAACAACGACCGGGAACCGGCGCCGGCCGCGCATATCGTCGTACGTGAAATGTCGCAGGATCGATATATCGATAGATGCGTTCCTTTGCATCGGGGGAAATAAAGTGGAGTTGAGAAACAGACCCGCGGAATCTATCCGGCGAGCTTTGAGAGGTCTGCTCCGACCCGATGCCACCCGGCCGGGGCCTGTAGTGGGATCGATCCCCGGGAAAAGCGCTGGGCCGTCCATTGCTTCTCGACGCGGGGGAGAAACTGCCGGTGTGAGCGCGGAATTGAAATTGCACGCGACTTGCCTTGTCTCGCTTCCTTTCCTTTGTGAGATTATTATTGATTTCAGACCTTTCAGTCTATACGTTAGCTTACTAGCTTATCTGATTATATACCGACCTCTCTCTTTCTTCCTTTCCGTCTCCGGTCTGCCTCTCCCGGCCTGCATTAATATATATACTGATGAGTTACTGATCGACGACAAAGCATAAGCACAGTGATTATTAGTGACGCTATGCATGTGTGTAGCAGGTGCTGCAGGTCGATCAGTGATCGATCACGTGCCAATGGTGTTGCCACAACTACCGATGAGGGCGGTTGAAAATGGGAAACGGACGCCGCCGTGCGTGCCGGCCGACAAGCTCAGGTGGCGCGCGGCGTGATGGCAATGACGCGTGCATATTCCCCCGCCGCGCGCATACCGCAAACCGCGGGCACATCGCGCATACGTCGCGCTCGATCGTCTCGACTCGACAGGTCTCTCGCTGTCGCGGCGCCTGATCCCCTTCCTTGGGCCCGCCGCCTTTTTGACATTCCCCTCGTCTGCATATATCGTCGCCCGGAGCGTTCAGACCCCAGAGATCCTCGATCGCCGCCGAGTCCTCCACTAGCTTTATTTCCTCGGGCGGGACCGGGCCGGGCCGGCAGCGCGCATCTTCTGCTTGCCTTGTTTGCTCACCCTGTCACGCAGGCGCCGCGGCTCTCTCTCTCTCCTCTGGGGCACGGCGTACGTGTACGTGTGTGCGGCAGCAGCGAACATGTCACAGCTCACAACAACACCGTACGTGTAAACATATATTATATATGGCCACCTTTATCTGGGTGAAAATTTTTACACACGTTTGATCATTAATTAAAAATATTAAATAAAATCAGTTTATAAAACTAGATACAAAACATCCAATTAATTTACGAAACCTATTTAATGATGTATCTGACCGTATAATTAGAGAAATGTTACAACATTACTGTAGTAAATCATGAGTTAATTAGGCTCATTAGATTCGTTGCGCAAAGTTACATTCGTCCTTAAAAAGATATAAGATTTCTCGGGAAAAAATTGCGCTCACAAAGAAACACGGCCATACTATCGGGGGTGTGCATGTACTACAAGAAAAGAAGCTCGTGTAACACATCGATTTTGGCGTGCCACTTTCAGTTCACCTGGCCAGGCTATAGCGCACTAATTTACATTATCTCCGTCGAGTCTCTCGGTCTAATTAGCTTTCGTTTCTCCCTCCACACTTCTGCTTTCTACCACCCCACTTAGATGCACACTACGTCAAGGTTGGAACGGATCAAGGCGTGTGATCGATCTAGTTTCATAGTCGTCCAATCCCAGGAGCCCAAAAGTTGGACTTGGTCGAAAAGGTCCAGTATATGATCGACCTATCCCGCACACGACTTTGAGGGGGCCAAAAAAAAGGCACGCTATTCTGCCCAAGTAACTAATATACCCCTGCACAAAAATTGCATAGTGTTGCTCTCATCGGGTCGGTCTGTAGCTGATCGATCGAGCAAAGTCCTCTGTGTGGATTATCCTCCGATTAGTATATGCACACCTGTCTAATCCGCGAGCGTGCAATGCATTCGTCGTT
Organism: Echinochloa phyllopogon; assembly: GCA_033239725.1. Lineage (NCBI taxonomy): Eukaryota > Viridiplantae > Streptophyta > Magnoliopsida > Poales > Poaceae > Echinochloa > Echinochloa phyllopogon. The sequence continues at coordinate 24,615,462 of BTCW01000012.1, forward strand.
TTCTTGACTGGCTTTGCGCGTCGTCCTGCTTGCGACACATGTGCCTTTGCGAACGTTGAAAAACTTGCAACTAGTTTACTCATGAATATGCAAGCGTGCGCGCCCACGGGAAGGGAGGAAAATAAAGTAGCTTCTAGCAGATACATTCCCTCCTACACCGCCGCTAGCTAATTAGCCCAGGGTCCTATGTATAAACTTTGCTTAAACAAACAGGTTAAGATTCTACACAACCGCCCCTGATCTGCAGTCTCCATTCAGATTTTGTGTGTTTTCTTTATGGTAATATTCTAGTAGCGGTTGTGGAGCAGCAACTAATCATCAGTTGATTGTCCTTATAGGCCGGATTAATTAAGCAACAAACTGTACGTATATATGCTATACCCTACTCATGTAGTACGGGATCTGTTCACTCATGAATGTCATAAAAAATAACTAACCGAATGTAGTAAGTATAAAATTTTGCATATCACAAAGTTTTCTCAACCACCATTCGATCCGGATCCAACAACATCGATGGTGGGTTTGACTATGCAACTTATAAATATATGTAACCCGATTTACATTTACCCATCCATAACCACGTCGAAACAAATAGAATTTTAGTGAAATAGTCATTTTTATCCATAACTTTCCCCTCAAGCTCACTTTCATCCCTTAGAGCAATTCCAATAAAAGCCCCTAAATCAAACCTCTAAATACTCCCCCTATTTTTTGAGGGCATCAAAATTTTCTTTAACTCCAACAATAGCCTCCAAGAATAGAGGCCTCTCTAGAGCCCCCATGAATGGAGGGTGGAGGGCGGAGCGATTAGAAACTGGATTGCAATTATTTTGCTTGGCCCTCTAAACTTAGGATAGGGGCCAGTTTAGAGGGTATGCTGGAGTTGCCTTTAGCTATCAAACCGAGCACTCGAGCCCCTAAAATTTCTCCTTCAGATCAAATTAGTTCCTCTTCTGATATGGCGCACCATGTTGGCGTGCATAGTTAGTGACACAACGATGTATTGCTAGCCTTAAACCAATGTTTGATAGTTTTTGTCACTGATTCAAACACTTTCCAAAGGATTATTTCTTCTTCCTATTCATCTTTGTCTAACCGGTCATCTTCCCTCTAGGAGGCATTGGTCTAGGATTTAGAAACATATGGCATGCTAAAATGCTCATATGTTGTTTTCTTGCATTGCTCAATAGAGAATATATATTGTGCTCATTTTCTTCTTATAAAATGGCAAAAAGGAACTAGCTAACTATGCCATGTGGCAATCCGCATTTGACCAAGGATGCCTATGTGAAGCTCCACATCAGCATCAGAACAGGGACTAGTTTGATCTAAAAGAAGAAAGTTTGTGGGGGGTGGGGGAGGGGGGATGTAAGCCTAAGTAAAATCAAGGAAAAATGACTATTCTGGAGAAAAAAATATTTTTGAAAAGATATGGAATTATATTAAATTGGCGTAAATAACCCCACCCCACAACCCCTTGCAAATTTACATAGAAATATAAAAAACAAAACAATTTTAAAGACAATGCAATTGAATCATCTCCTTCATCTCTGGTGATCTCTCCATTGTTCATTGCCTCAACCCTATGATGAAGCATATCATCAAAATCGAAATGAAAAAACTTGTACAAACTATGATGAGAGAACAGATCAAACAAACATATGAGAATTTTGAGCAAACATAGCTCTCCTTATCGGGCGAAAGAGGTAATGATCAAACCTGACATTGCCTTCTATAATTTAGACGATCTAGTAACCCTAAAACAACATCATTGGTTTTAGGCAATGAGGTCATCGACTTGGAACAACAACCCACGTAAGGGGATGATCAAGTTCGATCTCCAACCCTGTTATATCACTGGAATCACCACCATGGCACCATCAATATAATGATGACAGTATGATGCCATCGCGAAGAAAAGATAGAGAAACAAAATGGAACATTCTTATTATACTATCGTGCAGTGGCTACATTAGGGAACTCTAGCAAACTATATATCTCTTTGTTGGAGGCTAAATAAATTCTCCTAGCTAGTAGATATAGAATAAATATTTGATCATGCTCCTCCGTTGAGGTTGCCAAGGATAGATGTAGAGAAGGGAGGGGGGCAAATGTTGATAACGGTGACGTGAGAAGCCCTAGACTAAGGCTCACACAAATGCATTCTATTAGAGCATGCGATATATATAGCCGGCCGGGAGGCTTATATATGAAATTATGCAGCTACACGATTCAACTCTAATGTGGAAGGTACTTCCATCACCCGTTTTACTCGTGTTTCCAGCTCTCAAATTATTTGCTTGGTTAATATTCATGTTATTGGAGGGGGTTTTTCGAAAGAGTTCCTTGTTATTGGAGATAGAGGTTCCACTAATAGCAATATATATATGGAGCTACATCTTGCTCTATATACCACTTAGCTAGTTCCAAGATCTCGAGCTACAGGGTTCAAGGTAGTGGAAAAACTCGCATTCGTCCACCTACATTTAGTACCGGACATAAATGTACTAAAGTGGCATGGAGCCATTTTAGTACCGGGTCTAAACTTCAAAGCCCCTCGGAGCCATTTTAATACCGGCTCAAAACAACAGCCGATACTTAAAGTCGCATTTTAATACCGATCGGTGTCTTGGCCTGGTACTAAAATGACGCACCCATTTAGTACCGCTCAATAACACCGGGTGGTACTAAAGTGTAACATTTAGTACCGGTCGGTGTCGTGGACCGGTACTAAATGGGCCTCCCACGAGTTACTTCAAAAGAAAAACATCTCTCTCTCAGTCACAAGTGATGCATATGTGTGGGATGGTAAGGAAGCAATGCAACGTGCGAGGCTAGAGGTTATGGGTTCGAATCCTCACACGTTAGTGCCGGCCATCCAGTACCGGCTGGGGATAACCTAGCCCTATATGACCGGTACTGATGAAGATTTTTTAGATTTTTGTAGTAGTGTGATACAACAGCCCGTAGGTATCCTGCGCCACCATTATTTTACCCCTATGTCCTGCGTACTCCGCAGATCAATGGTTCTTCCTTGTTGCTACAAGAGGATACAGTTCCATCGTTACCACGTTTTACTTTGTCCATCAATGTCAATGTTGGCCAATTAGGTAGTAGAGTGTTGTTTTGCTATTACAGTAAATTGATATTTTTAGCTACATGAGGAGCTGATGATGGTGGTATGGTAAGTTGCATGAGAAAGATGATATCTTCATGTAAATTGAGTCAAACACAGGATAATTCTGCGAATGAGTTACACCATTGAATAGTCCATCGGATGTTAAACAGCTAATAATTAACGTGTGTACTAAATATCATAAAATTAAATCATGCAAGCATGCATGCATGACATGTTGATACACGGTTGCCTACATATATATCGGCACGTGAAGCTGAGAAATTTTCTCCCTTGCGAATTGAGCTAGCTAGAGACACAATAACCATACCAGTCTCTGAAGCTCTCGTCTCCTTCGGAAGAAAATTCATCTACTTCACGGCCTCCAAATCAGGCAACCTGGATCTCCAGAGCCTTATTGTCTACTATGTACGCCGCCTCCAAGAGTAGTGTGTTGTGCATATATAATCCTGCTCGTCCACTCGATGTAACTCTATTCTCGATCTACGCGTGTGCTGATGTTAAATAATCTGCAGAGTATGTACGTCATCATTCATGGGCGTGGGCTCCGTTCCATGGCGCCGCCACCGCCTGATCGAAGCGTATGATCCGCTCCTTGGGCTTGAGCAGCGGCGGCGCCGCCGCCGCCTGGTCGCCGGGCGCGACGGGGCGGTGCCCGCCGCCGAAGGAGCGGACGTGGTCGTTGAGGGAGCGCTTGTGCTTGAAGTCGGACCCGCAGGCGCAGAACCAGCGCTTGCCGCAGTTCTTCTCGTGCGTGCGCCAGTCGCCCTTGACGGCGAAGGGCTTGCCGCAGCGGCGGCAGCCGAAGTGCTTGTCGCCGTGCTTGCGCTTGTAGTGCGTCTGCAGGGTGCGGAAGTCCTTGAGCGGGCGGGCGCGCGGGTGCGCCACGTTGTTGCGGCACCCGGCGGCGCAGCAGTAGCACGGCAGCTTGAGGAGCGCCAGCGTCGCCGCCTGGGTGCCCTTGAGGGACTCCGGGCCCTTCCGGTACTCGCGGCCGTGGCCCCACATGTGCATCTGCACGCACGCAATTGAGACAATCAGATCGACAACATATGCATGCATGTATATATGTATCAAACCCATCGAGAACATCGGCCTTGAGATGCCATATACAGAAAAGAAAGCGTTAAAAATATATGAACGTGAAGTAAACGAGAGGAATATGTTCTTGTGCGACAACACAAGAACGTGTTTGTCCTTGTCATCATGCATGTTGGAGGAGATGAAGGGGAAATGTGTGTGTGAATTGAAGCGTAGTGTATGTCGGAACCGCGTTATTGTTGTGGTCTAATCAGCTAATTCCCTCGTCGTTTTCTATTTGATTCCTTGCGGGTACACATGAAACACTTGCTAATACTAGATAGCTATATATCATATTAGGTCATTCAGCAAATTAATTAAAGCATGTGCATCATGCGAGAGACCCACAGTTGGAGACGCCGAACATCTGTGCATGTATACCATGCCTGCTGGACTAAAGCAAGTTCTGTGTCCAGTTTACACTTTACAAGGCAAGCCATATGTCCACCTCGCATGTTCTAGACCTAGCTAGCTAGCTGCAAGCAAGACGATCAGGCACTAGCTAGAAGCTAGCTACTTTTCCAATTGGAATACTTGAACAAATTTGTTTGGAATATGCATGATCCATATGCTTCAATTATTAGGCATGTCTGGGACTAATTTTAGAATCTTTAGATTAAAAAATCATGCATTTTCCGTCCCCCTCAGTTTAGAGTGCTAGCTAACTAATCGAACGATTAGTTTAAACGAAGTCAGGTAGTAGCACTCGTACTTTGAAAGCATCCGCAGCAATTTAAAACGCAGAAATTGATTCTGATTGCGGAAGAGAGAGGGGAAATAGAGAAGAGACCAAAGCAATCAAAAACCGTGTGTCCAAAGTCCAAACTGATTCAGATGAGACAAACATGGATGTATCACCTGCATGTTGTTGTATCTGTTGAACGTCTTGCTGCAGACGTGGCAGATGAACTGCACCGGGCCGACGAGTATCTGCGCCGGCGTCGGGATCCAGTACCGCCGGCCGCGGCTGCCGACGAAGCCCTTGATGCCCTCCTCCCCGCCCACACGCAGGTAGTCCGACTCCGACGATCCCTCAACAACGGACTCCATCATCTCACTGTTGGCCTGCTCTCCTGCTTCCTCCTCCTCATGCTTCCTTGGCTTCTCCTCCTCGAAATCCTCCTCCTCATCATCATCGTCATCGTCTTCCTCATCCATGGGCGCCTCCTCGGAGCTGTATCCTCCGCTCGCCGGCAAGCCGATGTTCAGGTCAACACCGGCGGCGGCGGCCTCTCCCCGCGTGCCGGTCAAAGTGATATCGTTCATCGGCTCCTCTTTGACAGGGTTTTGGCCACGATCAGGAGTCGCTGCCCTCCCTTCAAGCCTGCCGAGAAGCGGCAGGCACATCACGGCGCCGCGCCCGTGGCGGCCGTCGTCAGCGCCGGATCGGTCGATCGACGGCGTCGAGGACGTCGACGAGGAGGACGACGGCGACGGCGGCGGTGAGGATGACGACCGCGGCTTGAGCCACTCGTAGTACGGCACGCCGAAACTACCCGGCGCCGCACCCTCCATTGCGCAAGCCCTCAGCACCATAGATTAATTTCCCCCTTCTACACGTCGAAGAACGAATGGCATACCACCTCTCCGCCAGAAGTGCGCGCTAGCTGCGGCTTTTATATCTGGGTGTTTGTGCCGGGTTTGGTGGCTGGTGTGGGGAAGAAGAATTGAGACGAGAGAGCTAGATAGCTAGAGTCGTCTGTGTCAAGCAGGCGTGCATGGCACGGCCGGGATGGGAGGAGAAACGTTAACGGGGGAGCGCGCTGAGCCTGAGGGCAGGATGAGAGGGAGGTCGATGGAGATGGAGAGGATAGCTAGCTGCTGGTGCTGCGCGTGCGCCGCTGGTGTTGCTCTCCTTATATGATGCCCTTTTCGAGCACGCGGCGCGCGCGCGGCCCTTTGGAGCTTGGAAGGGCTTCTCTCAGTCTCAACTTGTATGTCGACGCACGCACGAGGTAATAAGCAAGCTAGTAGGCCGCGTGTGAACGGCGGGAGCAGCAAAATCTGGGCATCTGCAGTTGATGCCTAGAGCACGACAGCACCGGCGGCGGGCGTCCCTCCCAAGTCCCAGTCCCAGCTGGGGTACGATGGGATGGATGGGCGCTCACCACTGCTAGCTGCGGGTGTGGGGTAGCAGCAGGCGGGTTCGGGTTCGCTTACCACAAGGGGGGAAGTACTAGGTTTGGGGGGAATGTGGCGGTCGAGAGTCAATCGAGTGCAGCTAGACTAGCTAGATTGATGGCCCAGCTGCGAGAAAGTTAAACGTGTGCCTACTTGCAAACCGGTTCGGCTAGAACTGGTAAAACCTACACTTTTGTTACTGCAGATGGAATAGTCGATCGATACAACTAGAAAAGCGCAGCGCAGCAGTTACGTCCCTTTCCAACCAGAAGGTATATATATACGGACAGATTAATTATGCCTGTGTATATATCTGGACTAAAATTGACGGGTGTATATACACGCATGTTACACGCACGTATTTCTTTAGTTAGTTTAGCATTTTTAATTAGCTTGCAGGATATAGGATATGCATATATATGGTGGCGGAAAGCATGATCCGGAGCCCCTTGTCGATCTGTCTAGCTTTCTATACTTATCCAAGGACAATTGCAGACGACAGGTCGTACGTACACCAGACCAACTGAATTAAATTCGCCTTAGTGGCCGCCGATCACCTCGATGGAGCCGGTCCAAAAAAATCCAAACCATTTCGAACTCGATTTTCCAATTTTTCATCATGACATCGTGCGCGATATTCAAGGTCGCCGGTCGTCACCGGTGCAACTTTAACCGCTTTACTTGGAACGAACAAGCCACATATATAGACTTCGTCAAAAAAGCATATAACCACCGTGCGTGGCCGCAAAACACAGCAGTCAGCTCGTTTGACATGGATGCAGCATATGTACGTGCGCGCGTACGAGTGCCACCACCGCGCTCCGCTAGTTTTAGCGTGTGCTACATGTAAAAGGGGCCGGGGCAGCTGAATCGTGTGCTACCTAGAAGAAGGAGAAGTAGTGGGCTGCTCCTGGCCTGCTGGTGTGAGCTAGCCTCCTTTTGGGAGTAGTGGAGGTCGCAATACCGTGCGCGGCGGTGGCGTGTGGGTGGACGACCGGTGGAAACGAGCGCGCGCGCGGTGACGAGATCGATCGAGCCAGGGGGCCGGCGAGCAAACGTCAAACTCGTGAGCGCGCGCGCGGGTGGCGGTGGTGCGCGCGGTCACCGGTGGACGATTCGGCGGCCATGCAGCAGTTTGGTTGGGTCGTGCCGCTAGCTCGATCAACTGGACCGCGCGCCACGGCGGCCGGGCTGATTTGCGGGCGGTTCCCTTAATTTCCTCCGGCGGGTGCGGATCAAACACGACGGGGGAGTAGAGGACGGCGGACCGGCGGGCGGGTGGTCCCGATCGATTCCGAGCGCGTGCGGAGACGAAGAAGGGAAAAAGGCAGGTTTTGGCGACCACGGCGTGGAGTGGCGGGCGCCGGGGCGCTAGTGCGCGGCGGCGGCAGCGCGTCGATCGGGGCCCGTTGACCTTAGGTGGGCCTATGGTGTTTTGAGTGTATCGAGCTGGGAGTGCTACCGCTCAGGCATTGTGTTGGGCTTTAAGCTGTCTGGACAAGGACATACAGCCCGGACGGGTGGTCTGAGGCCCAGTAATTCTGCCTGGAGCACATGCACAGCCCGGAGGAGGTTAAAGTGGTCCGAGGACACTCAGATGTGGCCCAGTAATTCTGCCTGGAGCAAACGCAAGACGCGGCCCAACAGGAATGCCCCGGCAAAAAAAAGGAAAAAGTATATTTCACGTCCCTCACGATTGGCAGAAGTTCGTTTTTCATCATCAACGTGAAAAACCAGGAATCTTGCATCCCCAACTCTTAAAACCGTGCATTTTAAGTCCCTCGGCGGTTTCGACGGCAGTTTCGCTGACGTGGCGGCGGTTTCGCTGACGTGGCACGCTGACATGGCGTGCTTAAAATGGCTGAAACTTTGAAAAAATATATAAAATCGTAAAAAAATGATAAAAAGATAAATCTATTTTTTTAGCTTCCTCATGAGCATCTTTATACAGTGGAGTCATTTATTTACATGTTTAATATTATTTTCTAGTCGAAATAAAATAGGCAAGAAAATATGCCATAGAACTTGTAAAATGCATAGTAAATATTTGAAAAATTATAAAATAGTAAATACAACTCCCATCAGAAAAGGCTCCAGGACCAGATGGATATATTGGTTTGTTTTATAAAATGTGCTGGGTTATTATTAAGGATGATCTCATGCAAGCTTTACACCAAATGTTCAATCTTCAGGCCACTCATTGGAATTTGGTAAATTCAGCCAATGTCACCCTGTTACCAAAGAAAGATGGTGTCACTACACCATCTGATTATCGTCCCATGATCATGGCCAAAGTGTTGGCAAATAGACTAGCACCACACCTATTAGAATTGGTTTCTCATAGTCAAAGTGCTTTCATTAAAGGCCGAAGTATTCATGACAACTTCCAGTGCATTCAGGGAGCAATCAAACACTATCACAATAGCAAAACACCGATGCTATTCCTTAAATTAGATATTGCCAAGGCCTTCGACAGTGTTCGTTGGGATTATATGTTAGAGGTCATGCAAAGATTAAGTTTTGGACAGAGGTGGCGAGACCTAATCTCATTGATTTGGGCATCAACATCATCTAGAATTCTGCTAAATGGAGCAGTTGGAAGACCAATACAACATCGGAGGGGATTGTGACAGGGTGACCCCCTTTCACCCATGCTATTCATATTGGCAATGGACCCATTACAAAGGGTGCTTGATAGAGCAACAGACCAAGGAATTCTAAACCCAATTGGAGCAGACCCAATTCGTCTCCGCGCAAGTCTTTATGCTGATGATGCTGCCCTATTCATCAGACCGACCAGACAAGATCTCACTAGCGTCCAGCATATTCTACAAACATTTGGGGCTGCCACTGGGCTCATGACAAACATTGCTAAATCCGAGCTTTACAGAATCAGATGCGAGGAATGGACTGAACAAATAGATGATTTGTTTCAGGGCAAGCTAGGTACATTCCCATGCAAATATTTGAGACTCCCACTGCACATTGGTCACCTGCGTAGGGAGGCTGAGCAAGTACTCATAGATAAAATTGGAGCTAGGCTACCTGGTTGGAAGGGACGCTTGTTGACAAAATTAGGCCGTTTGATGTTTGTTCAATCAGTGTTATCAGCAATACCGACATACCACATGACAGCATTTCCACTATCTAAGTGGGCTATCAAGCGCATAGATCGAAATAGAAGGAATTTTCTATGGAAAGGGGCCGATGATGCAAGGAAAGGTTACTGCTTGGTGAATTGGATACGAGTTCAACGGTAAAAAAGGCTGGGTGGTCTACGAATCAAGGATTTAGCTTCTCTCAACGCGCCCTTAGGCAGCGGTGGCTGTGGTATCAATGGACATCACCAGACAAACCATGGAATGGCATGCAGATCAAGTTATCGTATACTGAACAACTATTCAAAATGTGCACCACCATTCAGGTTGGGAATGGAGAGAGAGCACATTTCTGGCATGACAGTTGGCTCAACGGCCAGGCGCCTAAGGACATTGCACCTGCATGTTATAGGTTAGCATGGTGGAAAAACCAGATGGTGGCAAAGGCCTTACAGAACCGAAACTGGATGAGGGGGTTACGACGCATGACCACAGACGCCGAACTACATCAGTTTGTCAACCTTTGGACAAAGCTACAACACGTACAACTAACAGAGGTGCAGGACAAGATCACTTGGAGATTCACAACGTCCGGGCAATACTCAGCTGCTTCCGCTTACGCAATTCAACAAGAGGGATCACATCCAGATCATAACTGGGAACAAGTGTGGAAAGCGAAGGTGGAACCTAAATGTAGGTTCTTTATCTGGTTGCTGCTGCAATGGAAACTACCAACAGCTGATAGAATTATCAAGTGCGGCGGACAGGCCAACCCCATTTGCCAATTATGTCGGTGTCGCCCTGAATCTCACACTCACCTAGTGTCAAACTGTAGTTACGCCAAAGACATTTGGACACGAATGGAGATATGGTCCCGACTACCGGCAATGGCGCATACTGATGGCACAACAAACATCAAAAACCGGTGGACAACTACTCTCACTGGTCAGGGAGGAGCACCTGAAGAATTTAGGGTGCAAGTGGTCATCTATACGGCTTGAAAGATGCAGGCGGGTGTTTGACAACAAAGCCTGTACAATAGAGCAACTGATTGGTTATATCCACCAAGACATTGGAGCAATACGGAAGGCATATGAAGATTTGTGGTAATCTAATCTTGTTCGTGTTGTGTTTTTCCTTTTTCTCCTTTTTTTCCTGATTAGTTAGCTGTTCAAAAGGTCTTGTAATTATTGTGTTTTCTCTCTTCTATAATGAAAAGGCAGAGCACCTGCAAGTGCCCTAAAAAAAGAGTTTCTGTGTGCTGCTGCTGAGCTGTAGTGTGGTGCTGCATGCTGATCGTGAGTAGTGACCACTGTGCTAGCTGCATGCTCTGTTGTGAAGCGTCTGAACAACTGTGAATGCAGCACAAAGCAAGGGGGGCCATGGCCTAGGTTGGCCGACACTTGGCTCCGCCAGTGCTTCCATGCCACTGCCGTCATTGTACTGTTATATTGCTGTTAGGTTGCTATGGAAAAGACGATTTTACCTCTATCATAATAATCAAGTAAAGTAATGTTCATTTGTCTTTCATGCTATTGATGTTTACTAATGATTCATCGGAAATGTTGCACATTCGGACTAATAGAAATGGCATGGCTCACTGAAGTTTCAAAACAATTTAAGTGAACCAGATTAACATAAATGAAAAATGAGATTAGTTTGTCACACATACTATTATTGTTTCAAAAAGTATCTGTGTGGCTTTATTAAAAAGCTTAACATGTATGCTACAAATGACTAACCGTAAAGGGCTTCGGCTAGACTACGATTACTAACTCCACAAGAAACACCCCTGCATTGTGAAGAATGTATCGGAAAAGCTACTGTGCGTGGGGTCACGCTCGTGCCGGAGCACGCGACCCCATGCAGCCCATGCTCGCGTTGATTTTCATGGCCTGGTTGATGTCCATGTGGGCTGTATAGGTTGTAACATAAACTGGATCATATGGGTTGCACAGGTTTCAACAGAAACTGGTTCAGGTGGGCTACATGTGGATAGGAAAGAAATCGTATAGTATAGCCGTATAATAATATATTTAAACCAAAAAAAGTTGAACTATATTACTTCATGAACCATGATTTTCGTGGTGATGTAGATGATGAAGGAAGCCAAAGTGTCTAGGTGGCTAAAATGGCACAAAGGAGGATGTGTAGAGGATGGTGTGTGTGTGTGTGTGAGAGAGAGAGAGAGAGAGAGAATTGAATTATCATAATAGTTCATAAACATATAAGTCTCAACAAACTAAAAGTACATAATATACTTAAAATGATAAAACATACAATAAATCATTGGTCGATGAGGAAAACATGCATGACACTAGGATATAGTTTACCTTCCCATAGTATGTAGTTAGTTGCTACCAGATAATGTGCCAATCCTTGTCCTTGCAGCCTTGGAAACCCTCCAAACAGGATCATCTGAGACGGTCTCTTTAACAATCTTAGGGGTTGCAAAACTAAAGCTTGAAGCCGTGAAGGTAGATTTATACTCTGGATTCTGCTCAAGAAACACCGCAACCTCACGGGTAGACCTTGTGTGTTTTTCATTTGGCATGACATTATAGACATCCACTTTTAGACAAATTAGATCTCATGACCATTTGTCTCTCTGTCCTGGGCGGGGGCTTTGGAATGTCCGGTATGTCCCGGACCCAAACGCGGCTAGTGTCATAGATAATATCTTCCTGCTGCTCACACGAGAGAATAGGGTTTCTACCACAATACCATTGGTTCCTTGTAAAGTTTTGATGAATTGTTTCATACTCTTCTTTTGTTGCAATCTTACATCATTTATCACATTTATAGCATTTGACAGCATATGAGGCAACAAATTGTATGGAACTTTGCTTAGTCTGTCAAAACAAGACAAATAACATATTATTTTAAAATTATATTAGGAAGATAAGCATAGATAGAAGAGGATATGTTGGTAGCAATGCATATTCTTTTTGCCAAATAGGACAGCAAGGAAACATTGTTTCAGCAAGCAAACTGTCAAAAGTTTTTGCTGCCACTATAATAAAGCTAGTTGTCGTTATTAATTTGTGCTTGCTGTGAAGTCAGGTTGTTATGTTTACTATATTTTCTTGCAAAAATGTTAAATTGTACGAAAACGTATCTAAAATTCAGTTTCCAAAATGAGCAACGCCTAAAGTTTCCTAACATTTCAGACTTGATATGCTATTAAGTAAATATGGGGAAAATGTGCATGCAATTTATAAAAGGGAAATCAGACAAAAACATTATTAACATATAATAGTCTATAAAAGTAATCATCGGGATGGGCCTTATGTGATAATGAATCCATTACTTCGTACATGTTGTCCCAATATGTGACTTAAATAGAATGTTTACTATCTTTTATAGCATATACTTAAAGAACTTATTTACTGTTCATACACCATGAAGAAAGAAAGAAATTGGTATTATAATTGATCACCGCTGCAACTTTAGTATGAATATATTGGTACTGATTTTATTCTCATTTCTTTATAGGAAAAATTTAAAATAGCAATGAAATCTATAGACTGTATAAAAATTACTACACTACCATAATGTTGGGCACACATGGGTCATGACAATGGCATAGTGGTTTACTAGATGCACTCTATATTCTAATTTATTGTTTTCACGAATGTGTTGAAGAATGTTGGTTTACCTAAAAGAGTTGGCTGAGTTAATGGTGTGATAGCATTCCCATTTAGTCCATGGAAAATAAGATGCATGGCCCATATTACACAATTAAAGTGCCATGCTTAGTAGTTAGGTTGCCTTCTCTTTAGTGTAGAAAACACATTTATAATTCACATTAAGGCAAGGAACCTAAAGTTTATTGGCAAATGAACACGAAACACATTGCCAACTGCAAACATAAAGTGCAAGAACTAGTAAATATTTCCAATGCAACAAAGTCATTGTATAGTACCAAGTCTTATTTAGTTTTTTAAAATGAATGTCAATTAAAAATACGGCAACCTCAGTATTCACATGTAGCTAACCTAACGACATTCTTAAAAAGGAGTACTCTAAGCATGTAACCATACAAATTAGAAATTCCATTTTCAGAGCCAATAATAATTAAATTATATCACAGGAAGTGGGTATGGCACAATTTTATCAAAGAAAAATGTAACTCACTTGCTGGCAGCCCTTCTGAACTGGTGCCACACTTCCAATCCTATCATTTGACTGCTCCTATAGAAGTTCATAATGAAAAAAATGTGTTAGGAGAAGTAGAAATGCTCACAGTTGCTTCATGATCTGCTATCCCATTATTTTTCATAGTGTTGTTAAATGGGCTAAAAGAATGATGGCCTAACGTATAGGTCCAGGTGAGAGTTAAGTAAACATCTAAAAGTGGGGGATGGTTCTAAAATGTGAATATGATTCAACAACTTTCTAAAAAGAAAAAAATATTGTGGTGTATTAATCACTACATCTAAATTATTTAGCAACCATGCCATTTTTTTCTTTGATTTTACTGATAGATCTGACTTTTCCTCTCATATAGCTCCAACTAGTACTCTCCAATCAAATCTTGCATGGACGACCAAGATCACACGCCCATCCTTCCTTCCTTCCTTACTCCTATCCCCGTACCGATCCCTGAAACTCCACCCCGGGGAGAAAATCATCCACATCCTCAAAACCACCGGGTCCTTTGACCCCGTTGGTGCCCCACGGGGAATGTGATAGGAGAAGAAACACATACATGCATCGATTAACTAAAGTAGCATGCTAGCAAGCTTATGTTAGAATACAAATCAGCATTGAGCTTGCAACAGAACAAAATAAGTATTAATCGCTAGAAAAGATGCCGCCATGCCACCAATCTGTACAATAAATCGATGATACCTTTTCCTTTCCATGGATCTGGGCGGTGAATTGCCACAATGGGTTGACAGAATCCTTTGTGGGGTCACCGATTTGTTGTGTCTATGGGGAACATACTAGTGTGGATATGGGTGTTAGATGGCGATGACTTGTTCCATGGCCTCAGCAGCGTCTGGCGCCATTGCCTTGCTGCTTTGTGCTTCAGCTCTCTATTTCGCACCGGCACCTACAACCGAAGGCGCCATCGTGTCATGCTGGATGGAAGAAACACGAGCGGGGGATCAGAGTGTTGGTGGCCGCCGCTTTGACTGGGAGGATTGGGGGAGAATGTGAATAGGTTTAGGGTTTCATGGAAGGATACAAGTTATATACCTATGGTTATTGGGCTGGATAGTTTGGGCCGTGAGAAAATTTGCTAGATTTGCACTACTCCATGGGCCTGACGGGGTCCCCATGGAGCCCCATGCGACAAGAATCAGCCCGCCCCCACCTGATAGGAATTCAGGGCTCCACCCCAATGCCTCCATGGGGAAAAATTGTCCCCCATCCCCGCCCTGATTGCATCGAGTCTCCGCAGGGGATCCGCCTCCACGGGAAAAATTGCCACCCTGTGATACCAACCCCAACCCCCGCACCAATGTTTCTATTTTGTGCTTTAGATTGGAATCAAGAGTTTGGATGAGTACCTAGTGGAATGAGGGTGAAGATTGACGACTGGGGCCCCCTCGTCCTTGACAAATGCCGATGCTAAGCCATCGCCGCTCCTCGACAGTTGCCGCTACCGTCTCTACTCCATGTCCACGCTCATGCCCAATAGCAGCAATGCCACTGCCGCCACTCCCTCGATCTCCCGCCTTCTCATCCATGGAATTGCCCTTCCTCTCTTGATTCCCTCTAATGCCAAGGTACAAGGTGGCCATCTCAGGGCAGCCACATAGGCGGCGGCCTAGGAGTGGGTGTGGGTATGTCATGCACGGCTAGGGTTTGCTGACTCTAAGTTGAATTCAAGATCCTTTTATCCTTTTGGGCACTAATCTAGATTGGGCCTTCCAACAATTGGGTCATCAACATCTTTGTTGGCCCAATATGAATATGTTCTTATCCAACCAATCTCTAGACACCACTATAGACTCTGCTTGCCTTGATCACCATGGGAGGGCGGGGATGGGGTGTCCTTGCTCTACTGGTAGCTAGGGTAACTTTCCTACCATGCTATACAGGGAGCCCACCCTGTGCCACCAACCCAATTAATTGTTGACCTTCGGATGTAGCTAGCATCCAACTCTAGTGGATGAGCATGTGCATGGTCCGCTAGATGAGGCAAGTGTCCTTACCACTTATAACAAGCCAAGCCTTCCTCCCCCCATTTTTAATTACTAAGCAGAGGGAGGGAGGCATTTGATGGTTAACATAAACCAAGTATACTAATTTAATGATGCTAGGACGTTAGAATTGGAAGATATGCATGCATCTCTAAATAGGTATGAATATAGCTATGGGGAAACTGGATAGTAAGGAAAGCCCAGCCTAGAGGCAAGGTGGTCAGAATAGGAGGCAATTATTACGGCGGGATATCGAGCTGGCTCGGCTCAGCTCGGGTTAGCTCGAGCTGGCTCGTTAAGAGTCATCTCGGCTCGGCTCGTTAACAAAGCAAACTAGAGAAGCTGCTCAGTGCGGCTCGTTTGCCAGCTCAAGTAGGCTCAAATAGCTCATGAGCCAGCTCGTTGATCACCAGCACACATGCATTTATCTTATACAAATAAATGTTTATGACACAAGACATAAAAAAGGCATCTATTCTGTGTATATTTCAATCTCAAAAACCATACAACAACAACAGTTCAGAACTTGACATCTCGGCAGCATAAACCATAATAATTAATAGCATATCCATGGCCATCACCATTCACCATAATCATGAGTTCATAAAATGTTCACCAATGACCAATCCACCCGAGCACCAGACCACCACCATTCGGGATTTGAGTTAAACATGAGATCGACAACAGTTCAGGAATGACATGCTGGGCTATAGGCTCTAGCTTGTTTCGGCTCGTGAGTGGCTTGCGAGACAGCTCGAGCTAAAACCTTGGCTTAGCTCGTGAACAATTCAAAATGAGACAAGTCGATCCGAGTCACTAATGAGCCGAGCTGAGCGAGCTATCGAGCTATGAATTTTTCGTCCAGCCCTAGCAGTTATGGTGGGATGGTCAGATTTGGCCAAATCAAGGTTTTGTTCATCGGAGAATAAAAAATAATGGAGCTCTAATAGAATACTAAGTGGAGTTGGAGGGGTAAGGAATCTTTTGGTGCTTTTGAAGTTGGGAAACAATAATACTGGTACAGAGCAAAACTTTTGAAACAAGTGCTATCAATACACTTTCACCAAAAAAAAAAACTATCCACCGTATATTCTACTCCATTGCCACCCCCTTTATTCTTATTTTCTCCTTTCTTGTTTGGTAACCGACCAACATCCCTTCACCTTTTACTCTTCCATCTCCTATCTAACCCAATGTTGTCATCCTACAACATGACACTTCATGTCAAGTAGGTGATCACTAAGCTAAGGTATCAATACACATCACGAATATGAACACTAAGAAATTAAACAAATGAGAATCAAAATAAAGAGAGGTAACAAAAGATGGAAATTAATTATCTCAGCAACCATGATTCTCATAGTGAGTGGTCTAAGTGCTTACGCCAAAGTTGATGATGGGGGAAGCCAGAGACCTACTAGCACTTAGGTTGCTAAATATGTACCAAAGAGGATGACAAGAGGAGGAAGGAGAGGAAAAGTGGAGGGTGGGATAAAAGAAGAGGATGGGATGGTAATGGAGAAGAAACTAAGTAATGGACAAAGTGTTCCTGGTTGCCGCTGGGAGTTGTTGATGGCACTTAAGAACACCAATTGTTGTACCGCAAGCTCATGGATCATTGTAGCCTTTCCTTTAATGTATTCCTTCCAAGGTTTATCAATCAGTCGATCACCATAACTTTTCCCTTGGAGTAAGGTTATCACCATAACTTTTCTAACTAACTAAAAGGAACTACTCCTATCATGGAGAACAATTGCATATAGACGTAAACAATGTAAGTGAAAATAAACATATCACATCCACAAGAATGAGGTAACACAACCAAAGGGTTGCACGAACATGTCGTCTTCTAGTTGCAGTTCTAGCCAGCAACAAAAAATCTATCTGGCATATTACATTGATAAAGAGTCATATCTTAGAAAGACGGCTCGCAAGCGGCCTACTTTCTCATGGTCTCCGCTGTGAGGTGTGCATTAAAGCCTAAGATTACTCAAAACTTTACCCCCAAACAACTAACCAAGTGCTCTTACCAGAAGCTCCTCTTCCTGATAGCGCTATTGCAACGACTCCCATGACACTCGTCATCGATCATACTCAACATCATACAAGTTTGACCTTCTCTCTCTCATATGCTATCACCACATGAGGGTAACTATGCACTTATTCTCTACACAAAACTATGATGTATCCGCAAGAGATAGACTAATCACCATGATTACATCTATTCCTACTAAGAACATATGCTAGCTAGTCACATGAACAAGCATGCATCATAGTAGATCAAAGTAAAGAGAACTAGAGTAAAATTTAGATTGATATCACCATCATGTGTACATGCCTCGATGAACTAGAGGCTTGACTCCACCATGGCTTAGCCACACAAAGACGACTATGGTGGCTAGAATCTAAGCTAAGCCATCTCCTAGAGAACCTTGAAATACATTTGGTATCTAAAGTTTTAGGTTGTCGGTAGTAGTTGGGATCATATAGGTTCCATGTAGCTAACCTAGGTAATGAAAGTGCATATATAATTGAGGTTAAGGGAGTTCACTAGCCACATGAGGGGCACAAACAAAGTACCACAAGTTGGCGTAGGGTGGCATAAATAAAATTTGGCTCGAGGGAGTTGGAGATGGAGGTGAGCTCCTCCTTCTTTCTTTGATCAAAATGAGAGATAGATGGAGTGAAGATAAGAGGGAGTGCATCTACTCTTGTGGATGGAGATGTCAAGGAAAGGATGCTTACAAGTGGGACCCATAAAGTGTCATGTGGCGCTATGGCTTTGCGTGCACGACATGCACCAGGTCGGTGCTTGTGGTCAAACCACGATCGGTCACGGTTTCACTGCACGTGGTATGAGAGCAGCCTCATAGCAATGCATTGTTACCCAAACAAGCGAGGTGTTGACTGGTGGTGACATGGTGGACGGTTTAATATGGGCACCACCCAGATGTAACCATGGTAAAAAGAAATTCTTCATCATTTTATGTAACACCCAAAAATGGCATATTTAAAAATTTTAGTAATTAATTGGCTTTTATTTAATTTGTTCATATTTAATATAGGTTAAATGAATTATTTATGAATATTAAAATCAAATATAAGTTGTAGAAATATTTTTGTTGCATTCATGCTGCTGCATTTAATTTTTATATTGCTTGTGATTCAAACTAGAATTTAAATTTATTTAAATTCAAATTTGAATCACCTTGTTTGGAGTCTTAGAAAAGTTATTTCAGCCGAGTCTGTTTTTGATCCCTAAACTTTCTCCCCGGTCCACGTTTGCACCCTGTACTTTTCCCTAGCTCAGCCCAGCCCCCTCCTCCCTTTTCCCTGGCCCAGCTCGCCTTCCTTCCCCACTTGGGCCTCTTCCCCGAACCGGCCCAGCATTTTTCCTCCCAGCCCACTTCCTTTTCTCTCCTTGGGCCGCCCAGCCGCGCCGGCCCAACATTTCCCTCCCGCGCGCCCCCGATCCAGCTCCGTCCGGCCCAGCACTCCTCCCCTCTCCTCCTCACTGCCGCCCGGGCCCGCACGTCAGCACCTTCTTCTCCCTCGCGCCCGTCGCGCCCCTTTCCCCGGCGCGCATCTCGCTGGCCCGTCTGGCCAGCTTGGCCCCTCCCCCGCGCCTGTGGGCCCGCAGGAGCACCCCTGCCACGATCCCCGCGCTTTCCTTCCCCAATCGCCGCGCTTTGCAAGGCAAGACCCCTCCCTCGATGGAAGCCCCAATCGCCGCCGCCGCTGCCCGATCTCCGGGCTCGTTTACCAAAGTTCGCCCCCACCCTTGGGCTATTTAAGTCGACCCCCGTAGCCCCAATGCCACACATCGCCTCGCCACGAGCCCTCGGGCATCCCAGCACCCCTCCCCTCGCTTAGCGCCGCCGCCGGACTTTGGTCGTCGACGGGCTCCATCATCGGAGCCACCTCGCTTCAATTCGACCGCTCCAGAGGCCTTGCGCAGTGGTAAGCTTCATCCCAAACCCCTCCCCGTCCAATTTCACACGCCGTAGCTGGCCTCCCTGCGCTCGCCGTCGTCCGCCTCCCCTGCTCACCGCCGGCAGCCCTCACTGCCACGAGTCCCTCGACTTGGACACCCTGGCCAAGCTCGCCTTGTCGTCCTGCGTCCTTAGCACCAAGCCACACCCCAAACCGAGTTCCCTAGCTCAGGTTCGAGCCACGCCGGCGAAGCGCCGCCTTGTGGAATGCCAGCGCCGCCGTGCTCTCTCTGTCGCCGGCGACCGAACCCCCTGGGCGAGCCACAGCCGTCCGATCGGCATCCCACGGCCAGATTCAACCCCCACACCCGAGTTAAATTAAGCCATACCGGTCAGTGCTGCTGACTTTGCAAAAGAACCCCTCCCTTTCCCGAGAATCAACCCGCGGTCCAGCTTGGTTCAAAACTATTTGCGGTCAGGTCCTGATTTTATCAAATAGCCCCCTACACTTTTTAAATATAGAATCCGCGGTCCTGAGTTTAGATATTTGCGCATTAGCCCTCGGGTTTTAACATGTAATTACGCATAGGTCCTCGGTTTTCTTCAAATAAGCCCCTGGAAACTTTTAAAAATTACCAGCAGGACCCTAGAACTTAGAAAAGCCATATCTTTTTCGTTTTAGCTCCGATTAGTGTGATTTTCGCGCTCATGTGTTCGTAGTGAAGCATAGAATATTTCTAGAATATTTTTATGTATTGTTTCTACTGTTTGGTGTACTGTTCTAATAGATTATTATTTGTTTGCATGAATTGGTTTGCGTGCTCGCTTGTATGGTGATTCGTGTCCAGTCGGTGAGCCGTACGCTTTGGACTTCGAGTTCGGTGAGGACTTTCCGGAGCAGGACCCACAGCAGCAGCAGCAACAGCCGCCCTTCGAGGAAGGCAAGTTATATTACGGACAATCCTTGCTACCTAAACACACTTTTTACATACATTTACTTTCATATGCATGTGTCTAATTTGATGTCCTATTAAGGTTGTACCTAGTTTGTTTACTCCTGTCCTTATTACCTTGGGATTTTTGCATATGGGTAGAATCATTGCTATGCGCAGCTACTGTCACTACTATTTAATTGTTAATCTTGACTTAATGGTTCACTTTAACATAATGATAAAACTTGCTTTTTAGCAACTTGGTTTAGGGAGCTAGAGCATGTGCTTCGTGCTTTGCTCTAGTGTCTCTCCGTAAGGTCCGGTTCTTAAAGCGGCAACCCAGGAGCCTGTCGCCACTGCTAGAACTATTATGGCTCTGGTCTTGGTCAAGTAGCTTGTACGTCTCTAGCTTGTCAGTGGTTACCGGAGTGGCCGACGGCGCTATGGGAACCACTCGTGAGTGTATGGTTTGATCCACCGAGGATGGGTGATCCGTCGGCTATGCCCCCGTGAGACACAGTCCCGTGTTGGGAGTCCCTGCGATGGGGAACTCCGCATGTTGCGCATTGTTGGGTGTGATGCCCGCGCTCTGGACGCCATCGACCCCCTTATGGTGTGACTCCGTAGGCGTACGTCGATCTCGGTGCCTAGGGCCATACTACCTGTGTTGTACCATAGCGGCCACTGTCTTGTTAGAGTGTCTTGTGAAAAACCTCGTAGCGTCCCTATGTGGTCACACCTCGGTAGTGTGATTTGTGAGGTCTGATCCACCTCCGCGTGGTTGGGTTTAAAGTTTGTTTGAGCTTTTACGCCACTGGTGGGTAAATGGCGAAACCTCTGCAGAGTGTAAATCTATCATGATAGCCTTGCACAGGGTCACGAGCGGCCTGGATCCTTTTTTATTAGAAGATGATGTTTATTTATATTTAATGTCACTTATACTTATTAATTGGGTTACAACTAGGTTTTATTCACTTGTAGT
Source organism: Echinochloa phyllopogon (assembly GCA_033239725.1). Taxonomy (NCBI): domain Eukaryota; kingdom Viridiplantae; phylum Streptophyta; class Magnoliopsida; order Poales; family Poaceae; genus Echinochloa; species Echinochloa phyllopogon. The sequence goes on from BTCW01000012.1 coordinate 24,636,898, forward strand.
AATTTGGTTAAGGTTAAAATGAACCAACTAAAAATTCTAATGCAGTTAAGCCGTGTCTAGCCTATTTTGAGCCTTCATACCCGTGCTATACTTGCTAAGTAATTGTTTACTTACACTTGTTATTTTATTCAACAAAATCCCGGATGGGTAAACAGATTGGGCTGGGCATGAGTCTGCTGCTGAGTTTCCCGAAGATTTACCGTACTACTGAGCTGTGGTCTTCCAGTCAGAGTCCCTGTGGATTGCGGCTCTATTAGTTGAGAGTTTTATTAGTCTTCCGTTGTTATTGCTTAGATCATTTATGAAGCACTCTGATGTAAACACTTTATTTAATGAAGAATTTATTCCAGCATATGTTCTCTGTTTATCATATTTGTTCGCTATATGTGTACTATGACTTCTTGGGCACACATATGACCGTATTCGGGTTTTTGTGAAAATCTGGGTGTGACATTTTAGTTCCCTAATAACCATGCTTATAATCACTAATAATGCTAATGAAATAATGCTTAACATACTAATTATGACTAGAACACGAAACAAATACCACGATTAGGGTCATGACAAGAAGATGAAACAAAAACTGAGATAATTCATTTTGTAGTTGAAGGTTGTCACTTTCATTTGCAACTCAAAACAAGAAAGCAAATATAGCTTACATATACGTTGAATATGTTGTAGCAACTCAAATCAAGTGACAACACCATAGGAGCCAAGGGCCGTTGCAATTCTAGCCACCATGGTTGTCCCTGCATGGCGAAGCCATGGTGGAGTTCAGGAGCCAAGCCTTGTATTCATCAAGGCTTATGTACACATGATGGTGATATATGATCTTATCTTTACTTTGATCTACTATCATTCATGCGTATTCATATGTGTAGCTACCATATGCTTTCAGTAGGGTATTGATGCAATCATGGTGGTTAGTCTATGTCTTACGGATATATAATAGTAGTGCATAGAAAGTCGATAGCTAACTACCCTCGTTTGGTGACTGCACGTGGGAGGGAAAGTGCCAAACGATTGCATTATGTTGAGTAAGATCAATGCCAAGTATCATGGGAGTGATTGTAGCAGCTATTAGAAGGAGCTTCGGGGAAGAGTGCCTGGTAGTTGCTTGGGGTACGTGTAAAGCTTTGAGTAATCTTAGGCGTAAGCACGCACCTCGCATCATTGACCATGAGGAAGTAAGTCGATTGCGAACCGCCTTTCAAAGAGATGACTCTTTATCAAGGTGTTATATGGTTTGTGTCCATTTAACATGAGAGATGACTCTTTGAAAGAGATATGCAAAACAAGAAAGCAAATACAACACAAATTGTCACATAGCTTACATATACTATGCTACTATATATTCAACATAAATTGATAGTCATATAAAATAGCTTCAGAACAGATCTAGTTTTGGATATCTTGTTACAAGAAACATAATGATGCAAACGGATTTGAAAACGGATGCTTTACGAGAGAGTTATATCCATTTTTAAAAAACTATGCCTATTATTTATGCTTGACGCAAGTGGGGATGTTACCTGAAAGCGATGCTTATATTTATTTAACCGCTATGACCGCATGCTTCCACAGTTTCACCAATTTATGGTGACTTGGACAAGTGCCGACATCTAATTACTTAATGTTTCCGCACGCGATTAGTCGGAAAAATGGGTCGTGTGTTGAGGTTTAGGGTGACGGGTCATGCGTTATCGTGGTCCAATGGAGTCATGGAAGGCTGGAACGATGTATATAGGCTTATAGGTGGGCCCATCTTGTCCGTGCAAGAAGGGGGCAAAAATGACATTGCACATGTAACTTGACGGCATCAACACCTCTAACGGCTACAATTCTGTATGGATTTAAAGGCAGTGGCACAGAAAAGAATGCAAATTCTAAATGGGGGCATACAAGGGAATAGAAGAATTTCAGTGGTACACAATGGAACACATTAATTTTTAATGGTATACATGTAATTATCGCTATTTGTGGGGTAAGGAGAAATTGGGAACAGAGGCCGCAATCTTAGGATAAACAGCCCAGCTCGGAGCCCATTCAAACGTTGGACTTTATGAAAGCCGGCCGATAGATACAACAGGATGTTTGTGGGCCGTTGCAATGTCTCCTGATTGATCAGGAAAGAAATCTTCAGGATCGGGAAAACACCAAACCCGCCAGGGGCGGAGCCAGCAGGGGGGCTCTAGTCCACCCTACTGGTGCCCAGCCCATAGAGCTCCAATAAGCCTCCCTTTAATTTGTTACTAAGGAAGAAGAAAATAGAGAGAAGAAGAAGAAGAAGAAAAGAAGAGGAGAAAGAAAGAAAGAAGGGGTGGATGAGCCCCCTACTTATTAGGCTAGCTCCGCGAGTGACACCCGCAACTAGGGATGCAAGTGGGTACCCAATGTTGTTTTTTGGGTCAACCACTATAGTTCATTTTACCTTCTAAATTAATTACGTGTGATGTCATTCTAGTTTATTTTTCTAAGTTTTGAGTTGATCTGATGACACAAAAACAGTGATACTTACATCCCTACCCGCAACACATGGATTAGTTTCTTCCATTCCATGCCTTCGTCTATCTTGTCTGGATCACATTTCCCCTCCAAATGAATATATATAAGAGTTAAATGCATCATTAATACACATACGTAGCAAGTGGGTGTGTTTAAATACATCATCTTTCTAATTGCTCATTTAGGAGCAACAACTTAACATATGGGTGCAAATCGGTCACCAACATGGCACGTGGGCAAAAAAACGTCATGTAGGCAACATATGTGTACATTTGGTGTTATTTTGGTGTTTATTAGGACTCATTTTGACATATACCAGTTCTGACGAACATCAAGTTTTTATGACGCTAATACAAAATTAACAATATTTAAAAACAACACAACAATTTAAGGATTTATATTATCATTTAAACTTTGTTAGAGGCGGGGACTACAAACCGAGCTAGGAATCAAAAAGACAATTTTTTGTACTTATACAATGCATATGGTCGACACCAAATATATACCTTGTTCGTTATATTATATTATTTCACCTCACCAAAAATAAATATTTTTATATAATATAAGATTTTTAAAAATTATAATATTATTGTCTAAAAGATGCTACAAACAAAATATAAAAAATACTACTAACTTACCTAAATTACAGAACTTTTGAAAAAACGACGCTGCCTACGTGGCAGTGGCTATTTATCATCGTGGTGACTTATTTGCACCAACATGTCAAGTTGTTGCTTCTAAATAAGCAATTAAGAAGATGATGTACCTAAATGCACCCCTTGTCAAGTTTACGTACTAACGATGGATTTAACTCTATATAATTAATACGGGGTGTACCATAGCCGCCGCTGTTAGGTCCTAGCGAATTTTTGGGTGGCCACGCTTTCTCCATCATCAGGTGTAAAGGGTGCAACAAAACTACGGCCGCACCTGGCTGCTCCCTTCGACACGTCGCGCGCACCGTCTCGCACAGAAAAAAAGGTACCTGTACTTAGCTATCAACAAGGGCCAAGAAAAGGCACTTTTCTAATCCACGTCGTCGTCTGTTCGGCCAAATTATCTTGCCCCGATCTCACGCGAATTGGATATGGTCACGCCCCCGGGTTGTTTAACTCCCCCTGCCTATTCTCAAACGGAACTACCAGCAGAACATGCCAGCGGGCACGTCGACGTCCCACCTGCTCTGGCTTTTCCTAATCTACTATCCGGCTTTTCTTAATCTATCTATCTGGCTTTGCACCGAATTTTTTTCAAGAGCGGCAGCCTTTCGTTCAGTTCAAGAGCCACGGAACAAGAGCAAAAACAAGTGAAGATCCATAGCCATGTGCCCATCATGAGCCATCCCAACTCCTTACCATGGCCTACACAACCTTTCTGCCCCCCTTTGCAAAGTGATGCACAGAATACGCACTCATCCATTATCGATGAATATGTTTGCAATAGACCATTACTACAATCTGTCCCCTTGGCAGAATCTGTGCCCTACCATCGAGCCTTCAGAAGCCGGAAAACTGGCTTTGGTGGTACGGATGGGTGGCTTGCTCGGCCGTCCCTGTAGGGCTGACATTCTCTGCTGCCGCAACGAAGCTCCTGCCGGGAAGTCAATGCCAAGGGTGAGACGTGACGTGCCAGAGTATGGCACTGAGTTCATGTGGGCAAGAGAGAAGTCGGTCTTACTCGCGAGGACGGGAAGCCCAGACGGAGCTGAGGGCGCGCAGGCGGCGGTGATACTCGCCGATGGAGAGGAAGCACCGCGCCATCTGTCGAGTGGTCAGGAGCCGCCGCATGTGGTGCAAGGTCTGCTGCCTCAGGTTATCCGCCTGCACTCGCGACGTCACATGAAAAACAAGGTGTTAAGAATCTTGTTCAATTATGCATCGCTAATAGGCAATTTCAGAGGGAATGCAGCGGGAGCACTCCTAAGATTCAGGAACGCCATAATTGGCACCCTAAATCCTTATGGACATTGTCATTGTTTTTTTAGATAATGGAAATATTGTCATTGTTTTTTAACACCTCTATAGTCTTTATATGCTCGTGCATCTATTTGAAGTGTTGAACTACCGGCAGAAGTACAAGGGAGACCAAAAGAGATAAGGCCAGAAATAGGAGCAGGGCAGTCTGGGCAGATACACTTACTTATAAGAACAAATCAATAAGAGGGCCGTAATATTCCGACTTTGGCTTTTCCTAGAAAGTGATAGGTGGTCATCGGCTACGAGTATACATTGTTTTATGTGATTGAAACGAACCTTTGCTTCTGCTGGACCCATACCAATTCCTCGAGAAAGCATCATATAGCTGGTATCACAAACATAGGAAGGGGTAGGTGCACATATACAGATTAATGATGAGTGCTGGAAAGTATCAATGATGTTTATCCACATATTTAGAGGGTTAAGCACACAAAGTTGGCCACGTTACATCTTAGGTAATTATATAGCTTCCTGCTGTCCAGCGAGAAAGGGACCATCGTCTTACAGTGAGAGAACAGAACTCAGATTGATGTTAACATGTAGTTGTTTAGTTTATATATCTATGTGTTAATTATGCATGACATTGGATTCTATTCACATATAGTACTAAACGTGGTTAATCAAGCTACGCATCTAAGGTTGCATGACCCATGAAATAGTAAATACTTTTTTCGAGAACTTGCCTGAGTAAGGTGAAAGAGTAAATACTAACCTGACGATAAAAGGTCTCAAGGGTGTCAAGCCTATCAAGTGCTAGGGCCATGAGAGCAGTGTAGCTGGCAACATTTGCGCCATCACTGAGAGGACTAGCGCCCACCGCTTCCGCCAGCGACTTGTGCAGCTGCTGGAGCCCCTGCCCAAGTGCCTCCTCAGTCTGCTCCAATGACCGTTGCAGGTTGCACATCCCTAGTTGCTGCGGCTCCGTAAGTGGATCAAGTCGTGGTATCAGCATCTGATCACAAAAGAAAAGGGTCGCACATACACGAAGATTAAGCAATTAGCATCGCCCTGATAAATTGTGCTGGTGGTTTGGCCCATTTCCCTTCAAAAGAAAAGGGTGCTTTTGTGTTTAGCACCTTGAGGATTTCAGAAGGACGGAACCCGCCCATCCAGAGGAAGCATCGTTCAGCCGTCGTTGCCCACAAGCCAGTCATAAGATGGAACACGTCGGATCTTGCAAGCATAGCCCTCATATGGAACAGCTCATCATAGTGCCGCATGCACTCTTCAACAATGGCCCCAAGGTTTGCATCAATAACTTGAGCCTGCAGAATGCCCTGTAGCTCTGTCATGTGCTTGCTGTCATCCTCTAACCATCGGGCATACTCCATGTCAAACATCACAGCTCCTGCAGTAACACAACCAAAGAAACTGAATATGAAACGTCAAGTGGTGATGCTTTGTTCTGAGTGGCTGGATGTGATGGTTACCAGAACTCATATCTCCAGATGCACCGCCTCCCCCCGGGAATAGGCCCTGAAAACCATTACAGCTCATGGCAATACTGTACAAATAAGATAAAATGTTGATGCTCTGAGGCTTCTAGAGAATTTGAACCTGTGAACGTGCCCCCTGTAGCCCTTGCTCAATTTGCTGAAGCCTATCCCGACTTGTCTCTAATTGTTGCACATAGGCCTGCACAAGTTGTACATTTTTTGTGCATGTATGTTAGACATGTTTCCAATTAATATAAACATTTTTCTATTTTTCCTTCCACCTTTTTTCTCAGCCTGCTCTTTCTCGCAGCTTCTCGGTTCTGAGCCAACCGCCTTTCAGTCTAAAATTTAGAAAAGTTCAAGTAAAAGTTCGGCAAACCTGCAGGGCCATGCAAGAAATAAATTGCTATCAAATGCAATCATACCTTGGCATCTAACAGCTTGCCATCTTTTCTTGTGGATCCATGATTCCTCTGCACAGCACACCAAAAAGGTGACTTAGAACAGTGAGCAATGCCAGTCATACAGTAACATACCTAGTAAACATCAAGAAAGTTAGCATGTTGGAGCTAAATACCCTGTTGGATGTTACTACTACTGTCACTTTTAGCTAGCAGCTCTTTACCTGTTTTCCCCTCCATTCGACAGTATTTCCATCAGTTCAACGACACAAGCCATCAGACAAGCATCTATAACTATTTTGTTGTTTTCCTATCGTACAGGTACCACTGAAGGGGGGTCACAGTGTTACTTCTATGATTATTGTCGGGGACAAACCCAGGGGGTCCCCCAACCATCGGGGTAATCACCCTGACGGAAACATAAAAACGCACTAACCACGAAAGAACCGCGTCATCACTCGAACTCCGCCTCGCTCGAGGGCCGCGAGCCCCCTCGAGCGGGCGAAACGAACTCCGCCTCGCTCGAGGGCCGCGAGCGCTCGGGGGTAGCGAACCCCCTCGAGCGGGCAAGGCAAGCTCCGCCTCGCTCGGGGGTAGCGAACCCCCTCGAACGAGGAAAGCAGCCTCCGCCCGATCCACTCCGGCGCGCCACCCGACGAAGGCAATTAATGCCCGCCCCATCAGCCAAGCGCCGAAGTCAAAAGGCAATCTTCCCCCATACCGCGCCGGACATCAACAGTGCCCACTGTTCCACCTGCTCCAGTCGCCATCCGCCCTCACCGCCACTGTGGAAGCGCACGCGGCGGTACAAAGCACTGTGCGGACTCTCAGGGGTCAATCCGCGCCTCTGTTCCACCAACTCCCGGTCAGGTGATGGCAAGCGACAGGTCGAGTCCGCCAACTCTCGGCCATCCCCTGACGAACGAGGCACGCCGCGCACTGTGGCCGACGACGACGACCACCCCGGGCCCTGTACTGCCGACTCTCGTCCTTCCTCCACCTGCCCCACCCTCGAGATCAATCGGCGATGGGCAGCTGGACATGGACTATGACAGCAGTACCCCTCGAAACCGCTACAGAACAGGCACAGGGACGGCCACGACGCCCGCAGAGGACAGCGCCCGACATGAGTCCTCCGCCAGGGTCAAGGACGATGGCAGGCCCGACGCCATGCTCTCCAGTACACCCCCCTGTGGCACACCTCACGCATGTACTTGTAAACGCCTCCCCCTCCTTTCTCTCCTTGGTCTATAAAAGGGGAAAGAGGGCACACGGGACGGACAATTCGACGACATCCCAACACTCGCTCTCAGGGACTTGGAGAAATCTCCTCTCCCGCATTGCTTGTAGCCCCCTTCTGCAAGCACTCCGGTGCAAGATAGTACAGCGCCCTTGAGCGCCCTTGCTGGACGTACGACCCCAGCGGTCGGAACCAGGATAAACACCGCCTCATTGTACTAAGCTCTTGCATCAACCGTCAAGGGACGGGACACAGCGCATTCTGTTTAGGCGCCGGGGATTGGCCGACCAATTCCGGCACCGACAGTGGCGCGCCAGGTAGGGGGGCGCGCTGTGATCGATCGCACCCGACAAGTTCCCTTGACGGCAAGTCGCGACGAGACCATGCCACTTCGATCCGCCACGGGGTCCCCCGGTCCGCTTCCGCGCGGATACCGGATCACGTTTGGGAGCCTGGAGTTCGAAGCAACCGGTGAGGGCCTCCTCATGCGGCTCGCCTCCAGGCCACCCAGCGTGACGCCCGACACCCCGACATCGCCGACGACAGTCCAGCTCAGGCGACGGCGGAGACTTCGCGAGCTTCAGATTAATACGGAGCAGCGCGTCGCTCCACGCGTCGTCCTCCCCGATTGGGACGCCCACTTGCTGCTTCAGCCCGCGGCCACATTGCAGGAGGACGGACTCCCGCCGGTAGTTCCCGCGGAGGGAACGCACCGGGAAAATGTGGCCAGGCTAGCGCGCCTCCTGTTCGGGATGAGCAACGCGGCCGCAAGCCACTCCACGGCGATCAGCACCATCCTGGGCGCGCGTGGAAACTCGCCGAGACCTCGGCGGGCCCCAATCCGCGACCTTGGCACTTCCTCACCCGGTAGACTCCACTCCGAGTCAGCGGACGAAGAAGACGTGCGCAGCCAGGAACACCCAGACCTGGATTACACCGAGTTGCGCAACCGCGAAAGCCTCATCGCCTTCCAGGCCGTTGCAGACTTCTGCCTCACCTGCTCCGACGACTCCAGCGACGGGGAATACGACCCCTCGCGGGAATGCTTCGTCCTCGACGGCAAAGTAGAGTCCGTGGGAGAGGACGAAGAGACGCACGACGAAGCCGGACGCGACGAACCGCAACCGGCACCCGCCGAGCCGGCGAACAAGGCCGCTCTCACACAAGCGCAGCTCGCACAAGTTCAAGAGCTGGAAGCCAAGCTCCAACAGGACCGCCAGCAGGTACAAGAACTGCGCGCAGCCTTGGAAGCCCAACAGCCCAGGTGGGGCGAACACGCACGAGCCGCCGGGCGCATAGCTCAAGCGCGCATCCTGGGCGACGGCGACGACGCCGGCCCACTCAGGCCGCCACGAGCCAGCCAAAAGCTCATCGCCGCGGCGACCCTGATCCGGGCCATGCCCGAACCGTCAACGCCAGAGGCGCGCAGCATGCGGCGCCAGGTGCAGGCCCTTGTCGAAGAAGCGGCCGTTCAACAAGCGGAAAGTTCCGCCTCCCGCATGCGCCACTAGGACAGTCCGAAAGCCGGAAGCGGCAGGTGGGACAGGGAACAATCCGTCCACACCCCGCCCAGGGGCGCGTGGACGCCTCACCGTCCAACGAACGACGGAAGGGCGCTCGTGGCCGGCGGTGGTGAAACGAGGAGGTCCGCGAAGGACCGACTTGTGGACACGCGGGGCGCCGTCGACGATGGCGACGCACGCAACATCCTGAACAGGAAGAGGCAGGACGCGGCGCCTCCCCGCAGCAGGCATCCCCGACGAGGAGGACAGAAGCCCGACGCCGGAACCCCCGAGAACCCCGGTGTTCAGCCGGAAGATCCGTTCGGCCGCCATCCCGCCGCGTTTTCGCCAGCCAACCACCATCACCAAGTATTCGGGCGAGACGAAACCCGAGACGTGGCTCAACGACTATCGCCTGGCCTGCCAGCTGGGCGGGGCCACCGACGATGCCATGATCATCCGCAACCTTCCGCTTCACCTCGCGGACTCGGCGCGGACGTGGCTCGAACACCTGCCCGCGAACCAAATCCACGACTGGGACGACCTGGTCAAGATGTTCGTGGGTAACTTCCAGGGCACTTACGTACGCCCTGGAAACTCATGGGACCTGCGCGGGTGCCGGCAGGCGGCCGGCGAACTGCTGAGGGACTTCATCCGCCGTTTCTCCAAGCGCTGCACCGAGCTCCCGAGCGTGGGTGACTCCGAAATCATCCACGCCTTCCTCGAAGGCACGACCTGTCGAGAGCTGGTGCGCGAGCTGGGGCGAAACCATCCCACCAGTGTCAACGCTTTGTTCGATATCGCCACCAACTTCGCCTCTGGAGAGGAGGCCGTCGGGGCGATCTTCGACGGCAAGACCAAGGGGAAGCGCGCGGAGGAGCTGCCCGCGGAGGGCAGCAAACCCAAGGCCAAGACGAAGAAGCAGAAACGGGGCAGTAAAGGCAAAGGGCCCCCGCAAGCCGCGCAGCAGCAGCGGCAGGGCGAAGACTCTGACGACGCCCTCGTGGTCGAACGAGGCCGCAAAGGCCCTCGGGGCCCCCCTCAGGGGGGAGGCCTGTTCGACGAGATGTTGAAGAAGCCGTGTCCTTACCACAAGGGCCCTGTCACCCACACCCTCGAACAATGTGGGATGATCAAGGGTTACTTCAGGCGCACCTCCGCGAAGGAGGATGGCCCGAAGAAGGACGCAGGCGACGGCGGCAACGACGAGTTCCCCCATGTGGAGAACGTCTTCTTCATCATAGGGGGGCCCGCGGCGAACGCAACGCCCCGGGAACAGAAGCGTGAACGCCGAGAGGTCTTCTCCGTTCACCCCGCAACGCCGGCTTACCTCGCCTGGTCGGAAGAGACCATCTCTTTCAGCCGCGAGGACCACCCAGATTACGTCCCAAACCCGGGGCGGTATCCGCTTGTCGTCGACCCCGTCATCGGCAACACACGGTTCTCCAAGGTACTAATGGACGGAGGCAGCAGCCTCAACATCCTCTACGTCCACACCTTGGAGCTCATGGGTATTGGCGTAAACCAGCTGAGGCCGAGCAAGGCACCTTTCCACGGCATCGCGCCGGGAAAGCGGGTCCAGCCCCTCGGGCACATCGACTTGCCCGTCTGCTTCGGCACCCCTGACAACTTTCGGAGGGAGACCCTCACTTTTGAGGTAGTGGGATTCCCGGGAGCATACCACGCCATCTTCGGGCGACCGTGCTACGCCAAGTTCATGGCGGTCCCCAACTACGCCTACCTCAAGATGAAGATGCCAGGGCCAAAGGGCGTCATCACCGTGGGATCGTCGTACGAGCACGCCTATACGTGCGACGTCGAGTGCGTCGAGGGCGCGGAAGCGCTCGCCTACAGCGAGACCCTGGTGGCGGATTTGGAGAAGATGGCGAACGAGGCCATCGACTCCACCAAAAGGCACACGGGCACCTTCGAGGCCGCGGAACACACCAAAGCGGTGCCCCTCGACCCCGCTGCCCCCGAGGGCAAGGCGTTGAGGGTCAGCACCACCCTCGACCCCAAATAGGAAGCAGTGCTCGTCGACTTTCTCCGCGCCAACGCCGACATTTTCGCGTGGAGACCCTCGGACATGCCGGGGATCCCGAGGGAGGTCGCCGAGCACAGCCTCGACATCAAGCCACACTCCAAGCCGGTGGTACAGCGACTGCGGCGGTTCGACGAAGAAAGGCGCCGCGCCATCGGGGAGGAGGTACATAAACTCCTGCAAGCCGGATTCGTCAAAGAGGTATTTCACCCAACCTGGCTTGCTAATCCTGTTCTAGTTAAGAAGAAAAACGGAAAATGGCGCATGTGCGTAGATTACACCGGTTTAAATAAAGCATGCCCTAAGGTTCCATTTCCTCTGCCTAGAATAGATCAAATAGTAGACTCCACCGCTGGGTGTGAATTGCTATGCTTTCTTGATGCTTATTCCGGTTATCATCAAATCAAGATGAAAGAGTCCGACCAACTCGCGACTTCTTTCATCACCCCGTTTGGCATGTTTTGCTACGTCACTATGCCGTTTGGCCTCCGAAATGCTGGAGCTACATACCAGCGATGTATGCAACACGTTTTCGGAAGCCACATCGGGCGAACCGTTGAGGCGTATGTTGACGATATCGTTGTTAAGACCAGAAAGGCGAACGATCTGGTTAACGATTTGCAAATCACGTTCGATTGCCTCCGGGCGAACGGGGTGAAGTTGAATCCGAAAAAATGCGTATTCGGGGTGCCGCGAGGCATGCTGTTGGGCTTCATCGTCTCCCAGCGAGGCATCGAACCCAACCCCAAAAAAGTCTCGGCCCTAGAGGGAATGGGGCCGATTCGGGACCTGAAGGGGGTACAAAGGGTACTGGGCTGCCTGGCAGCCCTCAGCCGCTTCATCTCTCGACTGGGTGAAAAGGGCCTGCCTTTGTACCGACTCCTAAAAAAGCACGAACGCTTTTCATGGACCCTTGAAGCCCAAAAAGCCCTCGACGGGCTAAAGGCATCGCTCGCGCGCACACCCATCCTCACGCCGCCGCGGGGCGGTGAGCCTCTCTACCTATATGTGGCTGCGACAACGCAAGTTGTCAGCGCCGTCATCGTTGTGGAAAGGCTAGAGGAGGGCCGCGCTCTGCCGGTCCAGAGGCCGGTGTACTATGTCAGCGAAGTGCTGACCGAAACCAAGACACGATACCCACAGATCCAGAAGCTAATCTACGCCGTAGTGCTCGCGCGTCGAAAGCTGCGACACTACTTCGAGGCCCACCCGGTCACCGTGGTCTCATCTTTCTCTTTGGGGGAGATAGTCCGCAACCCGGACGTCTCGGGTAGAATAGCGAAATGGTCTATGGAACTCGTAGGGGAAACTCTCTCCTACGCGCCGCGAAAGGCGATAAAATCGCAAACCTTAGCGGATTTCGTCGCTGAGTGGACCGACGTCCAACTTCCGCCGCCGCAGATCCAGGCCGAATGCTGGACCATGTACTTCGACGGGTCGGTGATGAAAACCGGGGCAGGCGCGGGCCTCCTCCTCGTCTCACCCCTCGGAGAACATATCCGGTACGTGGTTCGCTTGCACTTCCCAGCGTCGAACAACATGGCGGAGTACGAAGCCCTCCTCGCTGGGCTCCGCATCGCCATCGACCTCGGCGTCAAACGCCTCGACGTCCGGGGAGATTCTCAGCTGGTCATCGACCAAGTGATGAAGAACGCAAGCTGCCGCGACGAAAAGATGGAGGCGTATTGCAACGAGGTTCGTCGTCTCGAGGACAGATTCTGTGGTCTCGAGTTGAACCATATCGTGCGCAAATACAACGAGGAAGCGGATCAGCTGGCCAAGATCGCGTCAGAGCGAATCACCGTTCCTCCGAACGTCTTCGCCCGCGACCTCGACCGCCCCTCTGTCAGCCTCGAATCAAAGTCCGGAGCTCAAGGGAAACCCCCGGGGGCTGCGGGAGTCGAGCCCATGGAGGAAGGCCCCTCGAAAGAGGGGCTCGAAGCCCTCGATGCTGAAATCTCTTTGGCCGAGGCCATGGAGATCGACGCAGACGCACAACCACAAGACTGGCGTGATCCGTACCTCGCATGGATCGATCGCGGAGAGCTGCCCTCGGACCGAACCGAGGGGCGCCGCATCGCCAGAAGGGCCAAGACCTTCGTCTCGGTCGGCGGCGAGTTGTACAAACGCAGCGCTTCGGGGATCCTGCAGCGGTGCATCCCCATCCCTGAGGGACGGCAGCTGGTCCGCGACATCCATGCCGGGACATGCGGACACCACGCGGCGCCTCGCACCCTCGTGGGTAACGCGTTCCGGCAAGGCTTTTACTGGCCCACCGCCGTGTCCGACGCAAACGAGGTCGTGCGCACCTGCGAAGGGTGCCAGTTCTACGCGCGAAAGACGCATCTCCCGGCGCACGCCCTGCAGACCATCCCTGTAACATGGCCTTTCGCGGTCTGGGGGTTGGATCTCGTAGGGCCCTTCCGCCCAGCGCCCGGGGGCTTCACCCACTTGTTGGTAGCAATCGACAAGTTCTCGAAGTGGATCGAGGTCCGGGCCATCACCAGCATCAGGTCTGAGCAGGCAGTGATGTTCTTCACCGACATCATCCACCGATTCGGGGTACCCAACTCGATCATCACTGACAACGGCACCCAGTTCACCGGCAAGAAATTCTTGGGGTTCTGCGACGACCATCACATTCGCGTCGATTGGTCGGCCGTGGCACATCCACAAACGAACGACCAAGTAGAACGTGCCAACGGCATGATACTACAAGGCCTGAAGCCAAGGATCTTCAACAAACTGAACAAGTTTGGCCGGAAGTGGGTTGCTGAGCTGCCATCGGTGATCTGGAGTCTCAGGACAACCCCAAGCAGGGCCACAGGCTTCAGCCCGTTCTTCCTTGTCTACGGCGCCGAAGCCGTCCTCCCAACAGACTTGGAGTACGGGTCTCCGAGGCTTAAGGCCTACCAGAAAGACCGGAACCAACGGGACCGCGAGAACTCGCTGGACCAGGTGGACGAGGCTCGCGACATAGCGCTACTCCACTCCGCGCGTTACCAGCAATCGCTCCGGCGACACCAAGCTCGGAAGGTTCGGTGTCGGGACCTCCACGAAGGGGACCTGGTGCTAAGACTGCGACAGGACAATCGAGGGCGCCACAAGCTCACTCCTCCGTGGGAAGGGCCGTTCATCATCGCCAAGGTCCTCAAGCCGGGTACCTACAAGCTGGCAAACGAGAAGGGCGAGCTCCTCACCAACGCCTGGAACATTCAGCAGCTACGTCGCTTCTACCCTTAAAACTCTTGGTGTTTCTTGCAAATACTTCATGTTTTTAGTCAACAATAATGAAAAGTCCAAAAAATTCGGAAACATTATTGCTAAAAACTTGATCGAGGGTATTTGAAGCCAAACACCCCTCGGGGGGACACTCGGGGGCTTACCCCCACCCCCCAATCGTCCTGTTTTTCGCTTCCGTTGCACTGAAACTCGAGGCATCCGAGAGAAATACGGGGCGCGAGGCAATTAAGGCTGGAACCGGTAGAGTCGTGGGACCGCCTACGCCCGCGAAGGGATACGGCATCTCCCTCTCCACTCCACGCGTCAGTTGCTCGCGAACTCAGAATACCCGGACAGAATCTCTCTAAAGCCAAGAGCAGTACGACGGAGTGGAAACAGGGTGCCAAGCTTTTCCTCCTTAAATCAAGAAAGGTGAAAGCAGGGCACAAGTCTACTGCGGCCAAGAGGCGGCAGAGTCGTGGGACCACCTACGCCCGCGAAGGGCTATGGTATCCCCCTCACCACCCGGCGCCAAAGTTACTAGTGTCCATCTGCCGAAACCGATCTCGAGCTAAGGGGAAAGCGCGGCATGCCAAACAAACGAAACCTCCTCTTGGCCCGACCAATTCGTGTTAGTGGTCACCCTGCAGCCCAGGTACAGACGCCCCCTGGACCGGACCAGCGCGAAACGTCCGCACCACCACGAGAGGGGTCGTTCATCATCACCAAGGACCCCGAGCCTGGTGTCTGCGAGCGGGCGAGCGAACGGGGCGAGGCCGTCGCTAGCACCCGAAACGGCAAACAACTACGTTATCCCTATCCCTAAATCTCTTAGCGTTTTTTCTCGTAGATGCTTCATGTTCTTAGTTAACAATAACGAGAAGTTTTCAAAAAAAAAATCTGGAAACATTGTTGCTAACAACATAACTAAGGGGACCTTGGTTTTATTTTTAATAAAGCCAAGCACCCCTCGGGGGCTGCAGGGGGGTTAACCCCCTAATCGTCCCGGTTTTTTCGAAAGTTGTGCTAAAACTCGAAACGCTTAGAAAGAGGCGGGGCGTGAGCTAGTCAAAACTGGAGCGAGTCGAGTCGTGAGACTGCTTATGCCCGCGAAAGGCTACAGCGCCTCCCTCACCACCCCACGTTTTAATTACTCACGAATCCGAAGTACCCGGCCACAATCTTTCGAAAAGCTAAGAGTAGCACATCAGAACAACCAAACAAGTGCGAAACAGGCAATCGACTTTTGAATTTAGTTTTTATATATGTATATAAGATACATTTGAAGCCCGAATTCTTCAGGCTCCATCCCCCTGCGAGGGCGCGATGGACTCGGCGGCAAGGGTCGAGGGGACAGACGAAAGCGCCCCGGGACCACTCTCCTCGCCGCTCACCGAAGCAATGTCATTCTCGAGGGCCGCCACGACGTCGGCCTCCGGGTCGGCCTCGACTTCAGCAGCGGCCGCGGTCCCGGGCTCGGCGTCGGCAGGCGCATCTTCCTCCTCCTCGGGGAAAAGGTCGTACCGAAACTTGAGGGTCAAGGCCGTCGCGGCGCTCTCGGCGCCGTCATCAGCCTCCTCGAGGGCGGCGTCATCATCCAGGTCGGCGTCGATGAAGTACCCGCGCCCCACCGCCGCGAGGTCGATGTCGTAGTGCGTCGACACCACCCCAAGCGCCTTCTTCACCCCGAGGTGAAGCGCGTTTTCGAGACGCTCCGCCACGCAACCCCTTAGGGAACTCAGGCGGCTGGACAGCGACGACCCCGACTGCGTGTCGACGCATCGGACGTCTCGGCACGCCATGTCGGCCGCAGCCTTCAGCGCCTCGAGCTCCCCCTGGGCCGCGGAGTAGGCAGCCTGGAGGGCCGTCACCTCGTCCGCCTTCTGGGCCTCGGCCCTCCGCAACCCTGACAAAAGCTCGGGCACGTCAGAGAGCAGTTTTCGACACAAGGAAAAGCCGAAGGAAACATGAAGTCTTACCGTCCACTAGGGCTCTCGCCTCGTTGAGCAGGCCGTCCGCGGTCGCCAGCGCGGCTTCCTTCTCGCAGAGCGCGCGACTCAGCTGCTCGGCCTCCCGGGCCTTCTGCCCCGCCTGAGCCGTCGCCTCCGCGAGCTGGGATTGCGCGGCCTCTCGAGCGCGGCGCTCAAGCTCAAGCCGCTCCAACGCCGCGGACGAGGTCCGGGCCTCCCGCTCCGTCGCGGCGTCGCGCTCCCTCTTCGCGCGCACTTTGGCCTCCTCGTGCGCTCGGGCCGCCGCCTCCGCCTCCCTGGCTCGGACGGTGAGCTGGATCACGTCCGTGCCCAAGTCGGCGTTCGCCTGACGGAGCCGGCGGAGGTCGGTGTGCAAGCCCGCGATACATGCGGTCTTGTCCACCGCCTCTTGCCGAAGGACCTACTCGAAAGGTCACCAAGATCAAGCCATGAAACCAAAAACATCTCAAAATACTAAAGATGAAAGCGAGAATACCTCGAAAACCTCCAGCGCCTGCCTGGAGTGGAGGTCGGCGGCGGCCGAGATGGCCCGCTCCAGATCCGTCCCGATCCGCTCGGCCTGGGCCCATATCTCGTTTTCCTCGGCCGCGCTCCGCCAGACCTGAGCGGGGACGCCAGGTCCCCTCGGCCACTCGCTCGGCGTGCGCCGATCCTGGAGTTGCGCCGCCTCAGCAGCATCCCACTCGGGCGTCCCTCGGACCGCGGGCATCTGCGGCGGCCCCTGAGACAGGAACCGCGCCGCCGACACCTCGGCAGCAGAGGCCCCGACGAGGGAAGCGCGCTGGCTACCGCCTGAAGTTGGCGGGGCAACCGCCTCCTGCCCTCGACCGGCAGGAGCCGAAGCGGCGGCACGGCCTCCACGATCGCCTACCTCCGCCGCCAGGGCGCCATGCCTCGGCCCCGCCTCGACAACCGGGGCACCTTGCCCCGGCTCCATCGTTGGAGGCGTCCTCCCCTCTCCCGCCGGCCCGGAGCCTTGCGCCCCCGGCGCCGGTTCTGCCGGCGTCACCTCAAGCGCCGCTGCAGGACGCGGAGCCCCGCGCGAACGCGCCTCCCCGGCGTGGGGGGAATCGGACCCCCCGACCTTCAGCGCCTTCTTAGGCGCAAGATTAGGGGGAGCCCTGGTAACGTCCCGAGCGCTGGACGAAGAAAAGGGAAACATGGGTCAAAAGAGAAATCGTATGGAAAAACGGAATCGAAAGAGATCCAAGGAAGAACTCACCGGACGCAGCCTCGCAGCTTCCGCTTCGAGCCACTTAAAGAAGGGGCCCTCCTCGAACTCGAGGTACCCCTCGGATCACTCGGGGGCTGCGAACCCCCCGAGCCCTTGACGCTCGGACACGGCGCCGCGTGCCGAGTCGACGCGGCCATCGCCCGCGCCGCCGCTGGGGCGACGTCACTGGGCACCGCCGCGGCCGCATCTGGCAGCGGCGCGGCCACCTCTATTGCCTCGACAGCGCCCCCCCCCCCCCCCCCCCCCCGCCGCCGGCAATCTCCTCCTCGCTTTCCTCCTCGACCTCCTCCTCGCTCGGAGAATCCTCGGGGGTCGACAGCGTCTCTCCGCCGTCCCTCCTCCACCGGCGAAGCGCCGCTTGGTGCGCGTCCCGCCGGGCCTGCCTCCTACGACTGCTGGCCCTTTTCGCCTCCCTCTCGCGGTCGCGGCGGGCGCGATTCGCGGCCCGCACCTCCGGAGTTGGCGCTACGGAGCGGTAGAGGCCGCAGTCCACCCCCTGAAATCACGACAAAATCAAAAAGAAGTTCCAAAAAAGAGACGACAAAGAGGAGAAAGGAGGACTCACCGACAGGATATGGCCCTCGTCGGGGCGTAACCGGAACGACCGGAGGTCGCTCGGCATGGTATCAAGGTGGACCGCCATCCGCACCCGCGTGACGACGTACTCCTCGAGGAGCGGCTCCGCCAGCATGCGCGACGCCGCCAGCGCCGCCGGGTCCGCTCCCTCCGTCATCTTGAACAGAGGGAGTGGCCTCTCCATGAGGGGGACCACGCGGCGGCGGTGGAAGTACGCAAGCACGTGCGCCACGGTCAATCCTGACCCTTCCAGGGAGCGGAGAACGTCGACGACCGGGCGGAGCCTCTGCCGCTGGGCGTCGCCGGAGACGCCATAGCCCCAGGAGTCGGCCTTCTCCGTCAGGACCTTGCCGGTGTACTCCGGCAGCCCCAGGCCGTCGTTGCGCAGGTAGAACCACCCCTTAGCCCACCCGCTGTTGTTGGTTGTCATCTTGCAGCACGGGTAGATGCGCTTCCTGGACTCCACCGGCGCAAGCGTAAGGCCACCCGCGCACGAAGAGCGGTGCACCCCCCTCCCCGCGCCGGACGTACTGAGCTCGGCGCGGAAGAGGTGGACCCATAGGTCCCAGTGCGCCTCAACCCCCAGGACGGCCTCGCAGACGCCGACGAACGCCGCCGCTTGCGAGATTGCGTTGGGGGAGAAGTTGTGGAGCTCCACGCCGTAGTAATGGCAGAGCCCCCGCATGAACTGGCTCGCGGGCGCATTGAAGCCCTGCTCGTGGAAGCGAATAAAGCTCACCACGTAGCCCGCCGGCGGATTCGGCGCCCTGGCCGCCAGCGCCGGAACGATCCACGCCGGCCGCGCTGAATCGCCCCGGGGTGACAGTTGCCCACCGTTCACCAAGCCCTCCAGGAGGTGCTCGGTGGCGGTCGATGGAGTCCACTCCGTGGCACCCTCAATGACAACCATGGCGAGAAGAGGAGCTTAGGCGCGGGGCGAAAGTGGCGAGATGCGAGCGGAACACGACGCGCAGGCTGGAGGCAAGCACTAGGCACGGGCGAAAGCTGGAGCGAGAGATGGCAAAGGTAAAAAATCCCCTTCCCCTGCTCCCCTTTTATAGGGAACGGGCTCTCCCCGGCCGCGCCACGCAAGCCCGCGCGTGCCGCCACCGAACCCGCGCGCTAAGCGCGGCGGCATGTGGAGTCACTGACACCCGGGCCAGGCGCACGATGAGGATCGCCAAACAACCGGCGCGCGTGGGCGGCGGCATTTATTGCGGCACGGTAAGCGGAAACGGCGCGCCTGCAATGCTTAACTGCACGTCGCCTTGCCTCCCCCGCGCACGCGCCAAGCCCGCCTAAAAAGGCGCGCCCACTACGCCCATCTCGCCCACTCCGCAACGCGTCAGCCACGCCCGCGCCCGCCAGCGGTTGTGCGCGGGCCCGCGGAGCCAAAACAACCCAACCATTGGGTTCCCCCCAGGTAAAGCTGCAACGCTCCTCCTTCCCGAGGCACGAACACGACTAATCGGGATTCGAAGCCCGAACCTCGAAAAGGTTCAAAGGGTGCCCCAGATCGAATAATGCGAAGGCCACCGATCACGTTCGGCCAAGCCTCGAGCCCGCCGCTCGGGAGCAACCCGCATCAAACGCTAGGCCCTACTGATCAGGAGTACGAAGCCTGGCCCTCGAAAGGGTTTGACAGGCGCTGCAGATCAACAGAGTCAGGGACGATTCGGGCTTGTCGAACGGACTTTACTCCAAACGCGAAGTTTGGGGACGCTCCTGTCGTGTTCAAGGCCAGACAAAGGCAGCTAGTCGGGGGGATCCCAACGAGGGAGAGCTTTCGCGCCCTCGGTCCCAACGAAAGGGACCGAGCCCCACCTAGCAAACCTTTGCAAGCGCTACATGGACGTGTCTCCGGACCACGAGCCGACCCCTAGCGAACGGGGCACGGACGTCCACTTGAACTACCCGCTAACAGCTCACCGAGGCATCCGTGTACGCTGCCCGACTCGAGGGTTGCACGGATGCCCTCACCCCTCTCCCCCGCGAAGGGGAAGCGAGGGTCGCAATTCAAAGACAAGAAGCCTACCCGATCGCCTCCGCATGGGCCAGGAGCTCGGGGGCTCCTTGCAGCATCTCCTCCTCCTCTTATGCGCAAAAAACATCAAAAGCCGTGCAGGGTCAGCCCCCCGAATTCCGTATAACTCGGTCTCGCCCCTGCCACATCAAAAGAGGAGCGACCGACACAACCCTCGAAAGTCAAAGCCCTTGCACGAGTGAACTCACTCCTCCAAGGGCTCGGGGGCTACACCCGCGGGTGCGCTCGCGCGCCCCCACGGAAGAACGTGCATAACCGAGAAGGGGTAATCCCCGCAGAATGCCCGAGAACGACCCTGCGAAACCATCAGCCTCTGCCCGACTGAACCACAGTCCGCCAGAGGCTCGGGGGCTACTGTCGGGGACAAACCCAGGGGGTCCCCCAACCATCGGGGTAATCACCCTGACGGAAACATAAAAACGTACTAACCACGAAAGAACCGCGTCATCACTCGAACTCCGCCTCGCTCGAGGGCCGCGAGCCCCCTCGAGCGGGCGAAACGAACTCCGCCTCGCTCGAGGGCCGCGAGCCCCCTCGAGCGGGCGAAACGAACTCCGCCTCGCTCGAGGGCCGCGAGCCCCCTCGAGCGGGCGAAACAAGCTCCGCCTCGCTCGGGCGTAGCGAACCCCCTCGAGCGGGCAAGGCAAGCTCCGCCTCGCTCGGGGGTAGCGAACCCCCTCGAACGAGGAAAGCAGCCTCCGCCCGATCCACTCCGGCGCGCCACCCGACGAAGGCAATTAATGCCCGCCCCATCAGCCAAGCGCCGAAGTCAAAAGGCAATCTTCCCCCATACCGCGCCGGACATCAACAGTGCCCACTGTTCCACCTGCTCCAGTCGCCATCCGCCCTCACCGCCACTGTGGAAGCGCACGCGGCGGTACAAAGCACTGTGCGGACTCTCAGGGGTCAATCCGCGCCTTTGTTCCACCAACTCCCGGTCAGGTGATGGCAAGCGACAGGTCGAGTCCGCCAACTCTCGGCCATCCCCTGACGAACGAGGCACGCCGCGCACTGTGGCCGACGACGACGACCACCCCGGGCCCTGTACTGCCGACTCTCGTCCTTCCTCCACCTGCCCCACCCTCGAGATCAATCGGCGATGGGCAGCTGGACATGGACTATGACAGCAGTACCCCTCGAAACCGCTACAGAACAGGCACAGGGACGGCCACGACGCCCGCAGAGGACAGCGCCCGACATGAGTCCTCCGCCAGGGTCAAGGACGATGGCAGGCCCGACGCCATGCTCTCCAGTACACCCCCCTGTGGCACACCTCACGCATGTACTTGTAAACGCCTCCCCCTCCTTTCTCTCCTTGGTCTATAAAAGGGGAAAGAGGGCACACGGGACGGACAATTCGACGACATCCCAACACTCGCTCTCAGGGACTTGGAGAAATCTCCTCTCCCGCATTGCTTGTAGCCCCCCTTCTGCAAGCACTCCGGTGCAAGATAGTACAGCGCCCTTGAGCGCCCTTGCTGGACGTACGACCCCCGCGGTCGGAACCAGGATAAACACCGCCTCATTGTACTAAGCTCTTGCATCAACCGTCAAGGGACGGGACACAGCGCATTCTGTTTAGGCGCCGGGGATTGGCCGACCAATTCCGGCACCGACAATTATATTCATCCCAGGTCCCAGTATTCTACGGAGGCAGAAGGGGTAGTAGCATGGCCCCTGCTCATTATTTGTTTTCTTATTTTTCTATACATGTGGAAAAACCCCATTACAGGATGCTATTTGCTATTACCTGATTTTTTAGGGTTAGGAGAAAATGTTATTACCTACTATATTTAGGGAAAAAAGTATAACATACTCTCCAGTTCTAGAAACATACTTCACCAAAAACAACAATAACTTCTCTATTCAGAGGCAACCTGCAGTAGTGCAGTTTAAACCTTCAAACCAATTATTCAAGAAAAAAACTTCAAACCAATTTAAGCTTGGGAAAAATATGTTTTCCCCCAAAGATTCCCCACATTACCATATGCTTGGTTTTTCATTATAAAGCTTACTTGATTACTCGAGAATCTTTAGTGATCCATGAACACGACAAAGCATAGTATTACTGTCACTGTTACCCTGTCTTGGCCTGCTGCGTGCTGCTGAAAGATTGGAGCAGTGGTTGCTGCCGCTGCCGCTGCCGCTCCATGTCCTCCATGTCCTTGCTCGTAGTTGTAGTCATCAACGGTCACCATCAACACCTCCTGTTGCTGCCCAGAATCGGCCCTCAGGCTCCCTGGGGACGCCAACTCGGCCTGCGGCATAGTGTTCTGACCTGAGCTCGAATCAGAGGTGCTCCCTACTGAGTGTGAATTACACTGCACAGCAATTAATCAAGAGAAGCCGACAGAAGAAGACAGTGAGCAGTTAGGGCTTGTTTAGATCCAAATTCACCTCCCAAATTTACTATGCAAAAAGAAGATTCTCCATCACATCAAAATGTCATAACATGTATGGAGTATTAAATGTAGATGAAATCAAAAACTAATTACACAGTTTTGTTGTACTCTGCGAGACGAACATTTTGAGCCTAATTAATAAATTTTTGGACAATTTTTCGCACATGCAAACGAAACGCTACAGTGCGCCGGCTGACACGCGTCAGCCGGCGCAGACCCAATTCGGGCCTCCCGATTCGGGAAGAGAACACGGCCTTAATTAACCAAGAACACCTTTGTCCGATGTGGTCAGCAAGAAACTGTAGACCACTGTAAATGATGAAACAGAACCAGTGCTTACACTGTATGGCTGCTGTAGATGACTCATTGGCCATGAAGGGAAGATCTCCAGTGTGGGGGGCCTAGCTGCAAGGCATCCTGCTGCTGCATACATACAAATGGAATTAAAGGTCTTTTCAACTGCTCTCTCCCCTCCAAGAGGTTGCAAAATTGGACAGAGATTGAAGAAAGGAGTGAAGTGTGAGGTACAGTGGCCTGTGGGGCAGTGGGATCACACAATTTATGCTGTCTGCCAATTGCATCTGGTCATGGCTCATCTGTGCTTGGCAAGGCAAAAGCCAAGGCATGCTGCATGTGCTTATCTACCGTGATGCTGTAGAGAGGGAGGCAAAGAAAGAAGCCTTTCTTGTAGGTGGTTAAGGTTTGGATTAAAGGATAGAGGTGTAGAGAAAAGGCAGTCTTACTCTTGCACTCTGTGACCACATCACTTCCGATCATGCTAGGATCAATAGAAGTACAGGTTCCATGGATAAGGGCCTCCTCTAACTCACCAAAGTAAGCAGTAGCTGCAGGTTGCAACTCCCTGGACCAAGCAATAGTGCACAGAGTTTAGCACCAATGGCAGCCATATGCAATATATGGCAAAGCAGATAAAAACCAAACTTGTGTACAATTGAACAATGTAAAGTCAATGGCTGAAAGTGAGGGTCAGAGGTGTACAGATAAGGATGGGGGCTAAAAGGAAGAGCAGGAAGGTAAGATCAAGGCCTTAGGCATTAAGAAACTATTTGGTTTGTGGGAAGAGGTGTAATCCAATGAGTGGAAGGTCTCGATATATATATAGGAGTTTTTTTATAAAGATAGTTAAAAAGAGGATATGTGAAACAATATTTTATAGCAAGTGAAGGATTTGAAGGACTTTAAACTAACAGGTGCAGAAAAGAGCTTTAGATGTGTTCTCTATGCATTTACTAGTAGTAGCAAGAAAGAAATAGCAACGAGACAGAATAAGGGATAGACTAGAGAGGAGATGCAGTACAAGAAGTTGGCAGGTCGCGCAGCAGGAGCATGGCTTTGGATTCCACATGCAAGTGCTTGGCTGAATGGTGGAGCTCTACCATGATCACTTGTCATCCACCACGAACTCTCCTCACCATGTGCCATGAGATTGAGCAGTGCTCAGCTGCAAGGAGATCGAGATTAGCGAGCTACTGAGCCAGGTTCATATATATGCATAAGTAGCATGTGTTCATGTGTGATATATTCAAGAAAGGACAAGAGAAAGAGCATATATAAATACCGTATCATAGGCGGTTGCTTCCTTTCTTGTTTGTCCTCTCCAGTAAGTCGAATCTCCCTTCTAGTTTTCATATACTACTGTGCCCCAAAGAAGATCTTGTGTCCTTTTGAGCATGCCCTATGAGCCTGTCTCCTCCTTCAGTTTTCACAGGCTGGAGAGAATTGAGGGCCGAGCTGATGCCGAGGAAGGATAGTGACGTGGTAGGCTTCTGTCAGGATTTCTGGCTCGTGTCTCCTTCTTGCAACCACCTTTCATCTCTCATTGGCCGCCCTCTGACCTCCCCTCTGGGACTAGCAAGTACTCAGTAAAGGACCACTGGGGAGATGGAGATGAGAGGAGGAACACATAAGCCCCTTTTCTAGAAAATAAAAGATAAAAATGAGGAGCTGTTCAATACTTTCACCCACATTTCTACATGCAAATGAAAAATCCTTGCAAAGAATATTTTGGGCAGCAGGGGTTTGTTTGACTTCGGAAATGAAAATCCTTGCAAGAATATCTTGGGGCCAGGAAACAGGGTGGTTTGACATTATCCATGAGAGATGAGACAGAGTTCATGGGTCAATTTCACTGCCTTGTCAAGCACCAATACTATAATTCTATGAGTATTTTCCCCTGAAGAGAAACTTAGACGTTTCCACACTGCCTCTGCCTGGTTTCTCTCTGTTTGGAAATGCGATTGGTCAGGAGAATATATGTTCCAACCAAGTTGCCTGTTATTTAACTTATTAGTGCTTAACCCTTTGGATAAAGTAGGGCCGAGTATATTTGAAAGAACTATGGTGTGGACGTGTGGTGAAGTGAAGGTGCATCTATACTCACTGGAAAGTTCCTGAGGTCTACGCAGATTTGCTGAATCCTTTGGCTAGCTCAAAGCTTTTCCCATTCTGACTTATGTCGTGCACTAGTGAAAAGGAGACTTGTTTGTGCTCTTCTCCATGGGCCTCCAGCTGAGTTGGTTAGGTGGCTCTAGTAGCACTCCTCAGGTCCTAGTTTCGACTCCCATCACAACGAATTTTAGGTTGGGGTTAAAAACAAATACCCTCGTATGTCCCACACCAAACCATAGATCAAGGCCCGGCTTAGGTCGTTGGTTGTCTCACACGGAAAACGGTGCCTTGTGTACGGGTGGGGCAGGGTTCTGACGGTTTTCTCGACCTGCATGAGAAGACCTTCTCTTACCAAAATCCAGTCAAGCCCATTTGCCTCTTAGATCTCGTTATGATTATGAGTTTTATGGCTTCCACATGATTTACCTATATTAGAAAAAATATTGTCAACCTTAAATGGAAAAAAAGATAAGGTACTACTGATCTAACAACAGAAATGTTCTTTCTCAGAGTAAGACGCAACATCAAAGAATAGTAGACAGAACTATATAAGCAGCAGTGGAATGTGAAATGTTGTGGACAGGAAGAAGTAAACCGCTAGTTATCAAAATCTGGATGTCCATTACTATTGCAGCACTACTTATGTTAAAACAAGGCATAGTGCATCCTAGTCAACAAGAAGATCAACCTTAAACTAAATAAAAGCTAGTGAAAAGGGTACCAATGAGAAAGGCGTAAGGGGCTACGAAACCAAACACGAGAAAATGGCCAAAAAGGAAACAAGAACAGATTTTGTTCACAAAAAAAAGAAACAAGAACAGATTTGCCTGTGACAGATAGCTTGAAGACTCAGTTTTGTTGAGAACAGTTTTCCTTTCTTTTTCTTGTTCTTTGATTGTTTGTCTTTTACAGTTATTCTCTTTTGATTTAACCATAGGAGCGTGCCTCTCCTGTTTTCTTCAAAAGAAAAACGAACTACAATAGACAAGTCATTCTGGACTCTGGAGCCCCAAAGCATGAGACTCTTTACATGTTTAACACAGCTTGATATTAAAAAAGACAGCATTCACTGAGGCTGGTGTAGGATTTTGAAATAGCATGTAAAATAGATAGCAAATGACTAATTTTAGTCCTATGGGGGTGTTTGGATCCGCTGCACTAAATTTTAGTCCCGTCACATCAGATGTAAGGATATTAATTAGAAGTATTAAATATAGATTAATTAAAAAATCATTACATAAACGAGAACTAATTTGCGAGACGAATCTATTAAGACTAATTAGCCCATAATCAGACAATGTAATGCTACAGTACACATGTGATGATTATATACTAATTATAGATTAATTAGGCTTGTTAGTTCATCTCGCGAAACAGCCATAACTTATGCAATTAGTTTTATAATTAGTTTTTATTTAATACATCTAATTGTTATTTGTTTAAGGGACTAAACTTTAGCCCATCGGATCCAAACACCCCCTTAAGCTTCTAAATCAGGCTCTGTTTACGTGTTTTTACCTCACAAAGATCACCATGAATGCAAGTTTCTCTGTCACTATGGCCAGCTTACATCATTCCAAGCCTCCAAAGTTCCAAAGTCCAAATAGACGTCCAAACTGCTCGCTTGCCACTGTCAAGAAATCCAATCTCCAGATTTGCAGCATTTCTCTGTGGGGAGCGGATCCATTCCTTTTGTGTTATGTTTTTTTTATTTATGGAGAAAAGGGAAGATATGGGCTGTGATACAGAAGTCCACGTGACAGCTATTTTTTAAAAAAGAAATGTGGAAATGAAACAATAGTAGTTCTTTCCTTCCTGACCCTGGAAATCACACAGTAACACATGCATCGTAACTGTTACAAAAAATTGCTGCGGAAGTGGAATTCATACCTTCCCGTGAAGGGATGTGATCGGGGCACAGGAGAGAAGGAATGAAGAAGGATGGAAGCGGATGCGACGAGAAGAAGTAAACGAGGCCATGGAACTCGGTTCCGTGTGGACGGTGGTGGCGCAGCGCACGCCGGCGGTGTGGTTTCTGGGGCACGAGAGACCCTTCGCGAGACGCGGCGGAGCCGGAGCGGCGTCCGTAAGGTGGAAGTGACGAAGGATGCTTAGTTTGGGCTGGGCCGTCTAATTGTGGTTGAAAAAAAACTCTAGGCCCGGTTCCACTATTGTAGCACAGTCAAGACTTGGGCTGTGTGGCTCGGGTCCGTTATGTCGTGCCGAAACGTGTGTGGCAAGGCCCACCACCCACCCCAGGCACCTCAGAGCATCGGAATGTGCTGGCCCGGTCGCACCAGGGCCCATGAGCTCCAGTCACACCTTTTCTTTTTGCCCTTTCCCTTTTCTTTTTCCCTTTTTCTTTTCTTCTTTCCGTAGGAAAACCAAGAATGGAATACTCGTGTCGCCGCTGGGCTTGGCCACTCCGCCAGCACTCCACCAACTCACCGAATCCGCTGGCTCCGTCCGTTGCGCGTTGCCTACTCGCCGAAAACCTCGCCGAAGCCGCTGGCGCGGCGCAGAAACCCTTCGCCAAAACCCTTGGCGGCCGAATTCCCCACCTCTCCAGGCTCTATCTGGCCGTCTCCTCTGTAGCCCGGTCCGAGGTTGAGCGGGAGGATCTGCCGACTTTGCCGTCTACGCAGGGCTTTCCGGCGGCGTCTTGCACCCGCACCGCACCCTCTTCGTCCAGTGAACAGGTAAGATAAGCGATTTTTACCAGCAATAACTCCGTATTGACTCCATTCTCGGTCCAGCCTATGCGCCTAGCAGTTTTTGGTGGAAATTATTTTCCTGCATATGATTTTGGAGGGGGGCTATTCTTGAAATCTTTGACGGTTTGTTGTTTCCCCCGATTAAACTGTCTCTAGATAGATATGGTGTGCTCCTCGCACCATCCAGTTGTGTAGGGTAAGGTCAGGTGGCCATGCACACCATCCAGTTGTGTAGGGTAAGGTCAGGTGGCCATGGAATGCATGTCGTCCTCAGATTAACATAAATCTGCGTATTTTTCCAGATCTATTTCATGGATATACTTTACCTCAATTCCATTTTGTTGTTATATATTGTTAGGACATGTTGTTCATTCCTGTGAAACTATATCTCCTTTTATAATCTGATGAGAAGTCTGAACACTTGCCAAACACTCCCCGTATCCAACCAAACACTGGTCAAATTAGATTGCCACCTAGTTAGGAAAGTCAGTTGTTTTCCCCCAATTTTGGAACTACTGTGGCTGCAACCCAAAAACACCTTCAAGCGAGCTATATTTTCTGTGTTCTTTGTAAATCTGGTGTCATTTTATAGTCAGCAACAAAATGCAGCTAGTATTCCATTTGTTTTGGCTACATTGATGAACCAAAAACATAATGCAGCTCGTTTAAAAAAAAACACAATGCAGCTAATGTTCCTTTTTTTTGTTTAGTTTGAAGGCGAAAATTCCTCTGGAATTAATTATTGAGGCATTGGAGGCTGCATTTGCCAGTGCAAGCAAAATTCTGGTTCAGAGCAAAGGATGGCAGGACAGTTAGTCTTTTCCAATGCTTCCAGTTGCCAGAGCCCATTAGGCATTTCACCAAAAAATGTTGGGAAGACACTTGATGGAAGTGCAACAAACTTTCAGAGAAAGAAGTGGTTTTCTGGTGGTTCCTATCGCGCTTCGCGATTTGAATGCTCCTCAAACTCCCGTCGAGCTGGGCCACGGCGTACCAAGGATACCTTATATGACCTTCACCCTGAGATCTCCTTGCTTTATGGAGAGGATAATGGTGCAGCTACTGTATCCAGCAAGGAGCCGGGTATTGACGCCGCAGCTGAAAGATTGGTAGACACTTCTGCGTCTTACCGCTACAGTGAGCCCAGGATTAAAGTCATTGGCGTTGGAGGTGGTGGCTCCAATGCTGTGAACAGGATGATTGAAAGCTCCATGAAAAGCGTGGAATTCTGGATTGTGAACACTGATTTTCAGGCTATGCGGATGTCACCCATTGACCCAGAAAATAGGTTACAGATTGGACAGGAATTGACACGTGGTCTTGGTGCTGGTGGGAACCCAGAAATTGGCATGAATGCAGCCAAAGAAAGCCAGGAGATGGTAGAACAGGCAGTTGCTGGTGCTGATATGGTTTTTGTGACGGTAAGTACATGTTGCTCAAGCATGACGTACTCCTTTCAGTTTAATCAAACAATAATTTCCTTTGGTAGAACTACTGGTATATATCCTTTCATTGAGAAGAATATGATAACCTTGAATTTGATCCTTAAATTCATGTTGCAGGCTGGAATGGGAGGTGGGACAGGCACTGGTGGGGCACCTACTATTGCAGGGATTGCAAAGTCCATGGGTATTTTAACTGTTGGAATTGTGACAACCCCATTTTCATTTGAGGGAAGAAGGCGGGGTCTTCAGGCACAAGAAGGAATTGCATCATTGAGAAGCAATGTCGATACACTGATTGTAATTCCAAATGACAAGTTACTGACTGCTGTATCCCCAAATACTCCCGTGACAGAAGCATTCAATTTGGCAGATGATATTCTTCGGCAAGGTGTACGTGGGATCTCGGACATAATCACTGTAAGAGAATATGATACATGTTATATTATCTCTCTTTTCTTAGAATAATTTTATTTGCGTTCTGTCCAAACACCCCTGTGACTGAAAATACTATACTATTATGTATACTAGACAACTGTGCAACAAAGGAAAAACAAATCCTACTGAATTGCTGATTTGATATTAATTATGCTGAAGATAGTACTTGTTACATCTTATTGACCATGTTTTAAGTTCAAATATTTTTTTGATGTTCCCTAATCCCTTGTGCTATCCTGATATGGGATGTGTTTCATTTAAATGCAAGTAAGATGGCTGCACTTCTAGCAGGTTTTCAAACAGAATCTGTATTATCTATTTTCGTTTTTACATTGTCCATATGTGTTACTAGAAACAGAGTAAAAGAAGATTGACATTGTTATGCACTTGGTTCTTCCTGAGTGTTCTTTTTTGCAGAATCTTTTGCTGTTGGTATGCCATTTTTGAAAAGTCGAGTCTGAAAATTGAACATTTTTAACATAAACTTTCTCAAAATATTCACCCATGTCACTTGCTGCTACCTTCGTTGGTTCGTAGGTGCCAGGTTTGGTGAATGTGGACTTTGCTGATGTTCGATCTGTTATGTCAGATGCAGGCTCATCATTGATGGGCATTGGAACAGCAACAGGTTAAATTTCAGAATCCAGAGCACCATATTTTTTACAGAATCAAAATCAACTACCTGGCTGTATGAGTTTTTTCTCGAACCTGGATGCATGAGTTAATCCTGTTAAATTTCATAATCCAGATCACCATATCTTTTTCAGAATCAACTACCTGGATGTATGAGTTCATCCTATAAAATTTTATATGGACTTCTTGAGCATATTATGATATTAAAATAATATGTGTAGTTTGTCTGGATAGGTCTTAATAATGTTGAGTTTGCATTTCTAAGCATCTGGAACCTGCTCCCGCCAATACACTGACAACTAACTCCTGCCAATCTTGTTTGCAGGTAAAACTCGAGCCAGAGATGCTGCACTTAACGCCATACAGTCTCCTCTACTTGATATTGGCATTGAAAGAGCTACTGGAATTGTATGGAATATCACTGGAGGGAATGATCTAACCTTGACAGAGGTAACATATATTCAGATATATATACGCCATACAGTCTCCTCTACTTGATATTGGCATTGAAAGAGCTACTGGAATTGTATGGAATATCACTGGAGGGAATGATCTAACCTTGACAGAGGTAACATATATTCAGATATATATATATATATATATATATGTATATATATATATGTATGTATATATATATATGTATAATTGAACTCTTAGATGCCTTCTTTAGTAGTTTGAATAAATTCAGACTGAACCAAACTGGCCATCATTTTCTACAGGTGAACGCGGCGGCTGAAGTAATCTACGATCTTGTTGACGCTGGTGCAAATCTGATTTTCGGCTCTGTTATAGATCCGTCATACACTGGTCAAGTAAGTCACAGAATTATGATGCTTTTACTTTGAGGTGAAAATGATTTTATGTACCACTAACTGTCACTTAGAGGTCCTTAAGATTCTCAATTGTAACTAGATCCCATGGCCCATGTCAATAATTTGATACACTATTCAGGTGAGCATAACTCTGATTGCAACTGGATTCAAATGCCAGGAGGAAAGTGAGAATCGATCTTCGCAGGCACGTACCACATCATTTTCCTACTTTCTGCATATTTCTTTTTCTGTATTCACATGAAAGGTGTTCATGCTCAGGCTGGAGGAGACAGCAACCGTGGTCGCTCGGGTTGGTTTTCTCCCACTTCCCAGGAAGAAGGTCCTGCATTGCAGATCCCAGAGTTCCTGCAGAGGAAAGGGCGTTCAGGGTTTCCACGAGTCTGAACACGCGCTATAGTAGTTTGGTTCATTGCTTTTCTTTACCATGGTTTCCCCCCTCTTTTGGTAGTTTGGTATGTTTCTAGACCTCTTCCGTAGCAAGATTGATTGTTGGCAGTGTTAGAGCAGAATTCTGTGCAAACTAAGCCGCCTGAGTAGATTGGCTGGGCTTTTTGCTTCTCGATCTGGAGTGGATCATGATCTGAAATATCAATTTGAACTCCATAGGAGCTATATGAATAAGTCAGCAGCAGATCGAGAGCAAATATAGTGTTCCGTGTGAAGCATTTTCACCGATTACACCTTTGCTCCTCGTGTGTCTGATGACGTCACGACCTCCAACCGTTGATCCCGTGACACGTATAACTACCTTTTCTAATATACTCGATTACGAGTACTCGTAGCACGCAGAAGATTGATTGAATCATCAGTGGTTTTGCAAGGATTTGTTCGTTCAAACTTTGGTGCATACGGGGACGATATAGCGCTTGTTTGGAGGGCTCTGATTGGCTGTCTTTGGTATCATTGGTGAAGTGTTTTTTTATGGAGCTGAAGCCCTTTGCAAAATATTGGGATGATTTTAGGAACAATTAATGCTTGGAACGAAGATGCAGCCCTTTCCTGCTTCAGAGAGGTTTTACCGCCAAATGGCTGTGTTCGGATCCGGGGTGAAAAGTGTTACATCGAACGCTGTAGCACGTTGTAGCACTTTTCGTTTGTTTGTGGTAATTATTGTTCTATCATAATCTAACTAGGTTCAAAAGATTTGTCTCATTGTGTACATCAAAACTATACAATTGGTTTTTTTTATTTACCTACATTTAATGCTTCATGCATGCGTCATTTGCTATATTTAATGTTTCGATATGATGTCGATGTGACGGAAAGTTTGAAAAGTTAGGAGGGCTATGTTTGGTTTCCAAACTTTCACCCCAAAATTTCACTATGCAAAAAGTCCCATCAACTCAAATCTATCTCCTCATATATAGAGCATTAAATGTAGGTAAATAAAAAAACTAATTATTAGATCATGGTAGGACAACAATTACTATAAACAAACGAAAAGTGTTACAATACGCTATAATGTACCATGTGGCTTTTCAACCCCCTTCAACGGATCCGAACACAGCCGGAGAACTAAACACAGCCTTTGATTTCATCTGTCATCCCATGACGACAGGGATAGTTGATGTGCCGCCTCAGTCCTCACGTGGCACGGGGCAATGGCAGCCACCTTGGTACACGTTGACCTTGGTACACGTTGAGCGGGTACTGGCTACATGGTGGCAGCCTAATGTGATAACATCACCGTTCATGTCCTCGGCGGCGCCGCTGTGCAGGAAACACGATTTGGTGATCTCTCAACATGGCAAGAAATTTGACGAGCGGGGCGATTTTTTTTAATTTTAACCAATTTTTAAAGAATATTTAAAAAACCCCTCCCAAACTTTATTTGCACCAGGTGACCCTTTGGTCGCGCCAAGACGTGGGGCGCGACCAAACAAGACTGTCGCGCCAAGGCATGTGACGCGGCAAGCCTGCCACCATGGCACAGCCCGCGGACGGCCGCCAGCTTGACATGGGCTCTGTCGCGCCACATGCTCCAGCGCGACAGGCTTGTCGCGCCAGGCAGGGTGGCGCGACAGCTGCAACATACAGGTCGTGCCGCGGCCTCCCCTCTCTCTCTCCCCTCCCTTCTTCCTCCTCCGGCCCGAGGGCGCCCGCGAGAAGCTCCGCCGCCGCCGGCCATTGTGCGCCCAGATCCCCCCCCCCCAATCCACCGTTTTGGGGGGAGTGGGGGGAATCGATCCGCGCGTCATCCCGAAGGTATTCCCCCACTTTTTTCCATGTTTCACCGTAGGATTTGGTAGATATGGAGTAGTTTTGGTGGGTTAGGGTTAGGATTGGATTTCAAAATTTCTACGAACTAGATGTTTTTTTTTATGGATCGGATGCTTATTTGGTACGTCGTGAAGTCTCTACCCGCGATTGTGACGTGTAGAATTAGTTGCATGCTTCGATTGTTGAATATTGCTCATGAATGTATAGTGTATATGCATGAGGTAGTATAAATTATTTGTTTGTGTAATGTAGGTAGTGTTTTGTTGGTTTTAATTCATGTATATGATATTTGTGGTATATTGTTGTGTATTGTTTATGTAGATGGACCGTTTAGTTCGTTTATTTTATGGTGGGGTTGTGAAAGAGAGCGGAGAATTTGAGAATATGAACGAGGATATTGAGTTGTTTGATACTCGTCCAAGCTTGAGGGATGTACTTGACCGTGTGATATCAAAGTATGGATGTGTGGAGGAGGAAGTAACATTGAGAGGTCGATTTGATTGTGGTAAAGCTTGGTCACATTATGTGATGATGACTTTGTCTTCGGAGTCTCATTGGAAGCAATACAAGGAAATAGTTGAGAATGCAAATGTGGTATGTCTGGAGGTGGTGGTTGACATATGTCGTTTGGTTGGAAGTAATCGCAATGTCGTGGTCGATCATGCAGTTGTTGAGAACCTAAGCCAACAGTCAACCATTTCACGTGATGCTCTTAGGCCTACTCAACCTAATCCGTCCTCGCCCAATCCTGGTTCCCCTCATTTTGATTTAGCGGTGGCTTCGGAGGATTTTGAAAATGATACTACGGAAACTCAACCTAATTCGTCCTCGCCTCTTCCTAGGTCCCCTCATTTTGATTTAGCGGTGGCTTCGGATGATTTTTGCAAATGATAGTTTTGAGCAAGAGGAAGAAGATATTGACGATGATGAAATATCATTAGGATCGAAAGATGATGATTTCGATGAAGTGGAAGTAGATGAAGTGTGTGAAGAGGAAGTGGAAGATGATGTGGAAATAGAAGAATTAGACGAAGGTGCACCACAACTTTCATCCGTGCAACATGATGATGACCGGTTTAAATATACAAAAAGAGAGTTGCAGTTGCTTAAGGAAGTTCACGTTGAACTCCCTTCGGTGGCGAATTCTAGGGACATAAGCATGTGTCACAAAGCCATATGTGACTCTGATTTCATAGAATTGGGGTGTGTTGTAGACATGGAGAACCCACAGATTCGTAAGGAAATGAAGTTTGATACACTTGGAGAATTGAACCCACAGATTCATAGAATTGGGTTTTTCTTGGCTGACTATGCGGTTAGGGTTTTCAGGCCTTTCAGTGTTGTTCACTCGGACCGGAAGCTATGATATGATGTTATGTGCAAGCAAAGGTGCATGTGGCATGTTTGGTGTAGAGTAATGAGAAGCAGTGGACAATGGAGGATTACTAGAGTGGTGCAACCTCACACTTGCCGCTCGGCCAAGCCGAAGCAAGAGCATGCGCAGTTGACGGCAAGGTAACTTGGTCGCCGGATCCTTGGTATTATTCACATGGACAGTGACACGTCGGTGTCTTCTCTTGTGGAATCCATTTTCGCCTTCAGTGCGTTTAGGGTGAAGTATTCCAAGGCTTGGCGTGCAAAGCAACACGCTTTGTCTGTGTTGTGGGGTGATTGGAATGAGTCGTATACAATGATTCCACGTGTCCTTACTGCTATGACTCACTTCAATCCTGGCATTAGATGGTTCCCTTACTCTTTGGGGGTGATGCAGCCTGACAAGGGTATTTTCAAGCATGTTCTTCACAGGGTTTTCTGGTGCTTCCCACAATGCTCCACCGCTTTTCAATAGTCGTCCTGTGATTCTTGTGGATGGCACATTCTTGACCGGAAAGTACAAGGGCACATTGATGATGGCAGTTGAAGTAGACCCTGAAAACCAGCTGGTCCCACTTGCTTTTGCATTGGCCGAGGGGGAGAACAATGGTAGCTGGTCATGGTTCATGTGTCTAGTTCGCCGACATGTGTTGGGTCCATCGCGGCAAGTCTGTATGATATCTGATCGACATCATGGCCTGCTCAAGTGTGCCGGTGATCACATGGATGGATACCCACCACTTGTCCATCGGTGGTGCATGAGACATTTTGCCGTGAATATGTGGCGTCGGCAAAAAAACAAAGATGTTATAGGAAAGTTGAAAATATTGTGTTCGGTGCGAACGGTGCAGAAATTTGAGGAGAAACTTGAAGACTTAGTCAAAGATTTGAATGAGCCAGCAAAGGAATGGTTGCAAAATGAAATGGAGGACAAGGATAGGTGGGCACTTGCTTTCGATGAGGGGGCCGTCGGTACGGAATTATGACCACTAACAATTCAGAAGCATTGAACAATATTTTCAAAGGAATCCGTAGTAGAACCGTAGCCGGAATCGTAGAGTACTCGTTCCACAAATGCAATGAGTACTTTGTGGATAGGTGGCAGAAGGCGTGTGCTTTGCTTGATAATGGTGATAGACTTGATAAAATTGCTGAGGAACACTTGGCAGAAGCGGAAGAGCGTTCTGTTCATCAAATTGGGGAGCCATATGGGCCCAAAAGAATGGTGTACTCTGTTAGAGGTGTTGGAGGCACAACAGTTGGCGGAGAGAGTCACGGAGGCCGCAATTATATAGTAGACCTCAAGGCTGGCGAGTGCTCATGCATGACTCCACAATTAGCACATTTACCATGTTCACATATGATTACAGCTTGTAAGGCTAGAGGCTTTGATTTCAGTAGCCCCACGTACATGTCGCCGTTGTACATGAGAGAAAACACCATTAATATATGGGAACCAAGCTTTGAACCATATCTAGATCCTACACAATGGCCACCGTACAATGGTTTGAAATATATCCTAGACAAAGATTTGATGAAGGTAGCAAAGGGAAGGAGGAGGATGAAACGGTTGAAAGGCGATATGGATGCATCTCAAGGCCAGTTTGTTGCCGACTTTAGCCTCAGGGAATTTGATGCTTTGAAGACCGATAATCGATGCTCCAAGTGTCATAATTTTATTAAGAATTGTAAGTGCCGGAAGAAAAAGGGAAAAGGGAAGAAATCAAAGGGCAAAAAAAGTAGCAAAAGTTTAAGAAAAGAAAGTGTAGCGACAAAGGTATATAAGTCATGTGTTGTTAGATAAATATATGTGCTTTTATCAATATATGTAATGCATATGTGCTTTTCAATATTTGTAATCCCTATGTGCTTTTCAATATTTGTAATCCCTATGTGTATTTTTTTCATTGAACTAATAAATATTTGTCCAATTTGCAGGATGGTGCACCCAGTTTACCCTCTCCTTGAGTTGGCTTACGACAGCAAGCACCATGCATACTTCATCGCCAACAACCATGAGGTTTGTTTAGTTTCATACCAATTTTTTTAATTTTGCATGTTTTTCAATTCCGTATGAATTTCCCATTGGTTTCTCAACTTTGAATCTTATGGACTTAAATATTCACTTTGGCAGGAGTTGGCGATGTTGCGGCCACGGGCACACAAGCCACTCTGGTGGGATGAGCGGTATAGTTCCTTCATTGGCAGAGCCGGTTTTCTTGAGGTAGCCCGCTTGGTTGTTGGTGGTATCCCACAGATGGATAATGCTCTGTTGACTGCTATGGTTGACCGATGGCGTCCGGAGACCCACACCTTCCACCTACCTTGTGGGGAGATGACGGTCACCATGGAGGACGTCACCATGATACTTGGCCTTCCGCTGGAGGGTCTTCCAGTGACCGGGATAATTGAGAGTGACAACTGGATGGATATGGTTGAGCAGCACATTGGTTTACACCCTCCAGAGCCTCCAGAGGGTGTTAGAGACAGGAAGACCTCCAGTGTCAGCTCGGCATGGTTGAAGGCAAACTTCAACCACTGCCCACCGGGAGCAGATGAGGCTACAGTTGAGCGCCATGCTCGTGTCTGGTTGTGGCACCTTGTCAGTGGATTCTTATTCCCAGATGCTTCGGGTAACATTGTGTCTTGGGTGGTTCTTCCTATATTGGGCGAGGCTTGGGAGAACATTCGTGTTTATAGTTGGGGGTCAGCGGTGCTTGCTTGGCTATATAGGCAATTGTGTAATGCCTGCAGACATACTGGTGAAGATTCCAATGTTGGAGGATGCGTTTACCTGCTACAGGTTTGGATTTGGGAGCGCATCTCCGTTGGTCGACCACATCGTGGCCAGGTGGAGGTATATATCTTGTTGAGTCTTCAATATTTGCATATAACTGTAATTATATTGTTTGCCTGAATTATAGAGTTATATCAAGATGCAGGAGCGACGGTGGCGTACCTTTGGAAGCAGGCTGTCGAAGTGCGTGGTCCTCCGGCGAGGCGCTACAAGAGCTACATCAACGAGCTTGACTGCATCACACAAACTCAGGTAATACATTGACCTACATGTGACTATAAATCACATATGTAGCTACATTGTAATTTTTTCTGCCAATATGTAGGTTGAGTGGCACCCATACGTTGAACTTCTTGACCACTTCGAGTGTAGCCAAATGTCCTTGAGGGACACCACGTTGTGGAGGGCCACAATCCCACTCATATTTTTCTATGTTGTGGATATGCATTTGCCACAAAGGACGATGCGGCAATTTGGTAGGGCACAATTGACACCTTCTCCTGAGTTATCCACTTCACAAGCTTTTCACAAGTAAGTGGTATAAGATTTGAAACGAACAAACCGTACCAATTACCCCCTCCCTATGTGCTTGCACTAACCTATTTTTTCCTTGTGGCATACATGTTTGAAAGGAAGAAGTGGTACAAGGAGAAAGATTGAAGGGTTACCCATGCTCGGTGGATTCAAGAGTGGACGGACCCTGGGCGAAGGGTTGACCCCCACAATGGGACATTCTGGCGTGCAGGACCACACAAGGAGTACCTCAGATGGTACCATCGATCAACAAGGACCAAGCTAAAGCCTGCATGGACCGCTGAACCTATTGAATACCCACCTTCCGATGACGATGACGATATCGTGGATGAGTACGATCTAATGACTAGGCAGGGTACTCAGCCTGAGCGTGCACCGGTGAAGAAGGTGGTGACAACGGTAGCTCTGACGACAATGACCCACCGTATGGTGAGGAGCTGTCGATGTCTCAAATGTTTGATGCACCTCTAGTCACCTAGACACAGGGACAGTCTAGTCAGGTATGTCACCAATCATCACCATTGTTAGTTATAGAAATGTGGATGAAATTGGTGAATGAAAATGATTTATAACATTTTTATGTTTTAGGCAACTCCCACGGAGCGGGACCTCCGCCAACGCCGCCGTGCCCAGGATCGTTCGGACCTTGGTAGTGGCAATATCTTGCCAACCGAGCCCAGGGGGAGTGCCGCGCAAGGGACGTCTTCAACCCGCCGGATCAACGCCGCTGTCGCCATTGATGTGTTGTTTGTGTGCTTCCTAGTGGACTTTCTAGTGGATTTATGTGAACTTTGTGTGCACTTTGTATGGATGATGTGAGGACTATGTGCCTAGTTTGTATGGATTATGTGAGGACTATGTTCTATATGTTTATGTGCTAAGTTCTTAGCTATATGTATATGTTCATGTGCGACTGCGAGAGAGATCGAACGGAAACCTGAATGTGACAAATGATTTCACGTCATCAAAAACACGACGTTTGTATTTGATATCGTCGAAGGGTATGTATTCCCACCGCTACCAAATACATGTACAAAACACATAGACATATACATATAGCTAAGGCTATATATATAGCTAAGGCTATATATATAGCTACCAAATTCATGCAGTAGAATTCCTTGGAGAGACAGCAAAGGCTGATGTGAGATGTTCATCCTGCCGCGCCACTCTGCTCGGCGCGATAGAGCTGTCACGCCAATTGAAATGGCGCGACAGGACTGAGTTGCCGCGCTGCTCACGCGTCCGATTCGATTTGTGAATGAATTAGTCCTGGTATGTCGCTGGCCTTGGCACGACAGCTCCAACCTGACCCTTGCAGAGAATAGGATTTTCAGTGTGCCATGCCCTCACATGCCACTACATGTGTTCTGTATGTTCGATTATTATCACACCCAAAACTTTTTGGATTTTGGGATGTGATTTGTCAGCATAATTAATGCAATGATTCTCTCAATTTTCTAAAAATTTTCAACATTTAAATAATTAATAGGGAATTTAGTATAGGAAAAATTTGTTTTCTGAGTTAAATTAAAACAACATAGGTTTAATATTGAGTGCTTTTCATTCATGCCGGTTGCATTTAGTGGTTTTATGTGCGTAAAGCTTTCAAAACGCGTTTAGAAGCCTAATGGGAATTTTCCAGAGCTTTCTGGGATTTATTCCTATTTTTCTATAGCTAATTCCAATTTATGGAAGGTGCTAAAATCTTTTTCATGAGCTTCAAATATTTTATTTGGGTTCCTCATGTCCAACTCTATCTCTTGAATTTTTCCTAGGATTTTTAGAATTTTTCAAATATTTTTCATGGTTTTAATATCAATTCTGGACTTATCTGGAATTATTTTATAACCAGGAAAATAATTATTTCGAAAATTAAAATTACCCTAAATCTTAGTAGACCAGCCTTGGCCCAAAGTTGACCCAATTTTAGGCCAAATCTATCCCATCACTTTATTGGGCCAAATTTCAAAGCACATTCGCATTGGAATGGGGCAACCCACCTTTAGTCCCATATTGCTTATGAACCTGAAATTGAGAGGTATTCTCCCTATATACGAACCACCTCTCCTCTGAAAAAAGCACACCATCGACTCCTTTACAGGAGGCCCCTTTGTTTGGGATTCCCTAAGGTAGTCTTCTTCCACCATATCTTCCACTGTTGCCCATTCTTCGTCTCGTCGTTGCGCCGAGCCTTCCGTCGTTTTCGGCCTCAAGATTTTCAGTAAGAACCTCAGCGAATATTGTAATTTTCTACCATATTCGTTTAGTCTATACTCTTTCGTAGAAAAGCCCTTGATAGTTTTAAGGGTCGGAAATCTTGTTTAGCCTATAGTTTCCACGTTTTAAATTCGTTTTAATCCGTTTTCGTTGCGATAGACTCGTATCGACATGAATTAATATTAGAAATATTATTTAACTTGTTGTAGGATCGAAACCCTCTAATATAAGCTATTAGAGGGAGGTGAAGGATAGCAATAAGTCACAGCGGAGATTTTCACCCTCAAAAACAGATTCTGAAAGGTGCACTAAATCACGTGTCGATTTTAGACAGTAGGTCCTAAAATCGTGTTTTTTTTCCAGAAGATAGATTATCAAATTATGAAGCTAACTCAATTAGAATCACGTTAATCAGATGTCTAGAACTCGAGATATAAAATAAACAAGCAGACTATGTCAGATGGTGACAAGAATTGATCAAACCCTAATTTTGTGATTAAACAAAGTACATATGAAATTAAGCAACCAAACTTTTCAGACCTAGTTCTTGATGTCTTAGCAATATTCTGGATGAATTAGACCAACACATCCATCGACAGCGAGTCTCAAACCCTCACATCGACAATCTTCACGTGCACCGTTCTCTAGCCCGAACATCCGGCGAGACATCCTTGACCGGACCTCTGTTCCACCAGAACTTAGTCCCGACCCTTCCGCTTAGCATGCTCTTTTAAAATCTTTTATTTTGATTGTTGTCCTATTCTTAGTTGTATATTGTTTGCTTGCTTGTTTAGCTGCATGTTGTGCTCGTGTCGTTGATTGTTGCGGGCAGAGGAACGTCATCAAAAGATTGCAAGAACAAGATTGAAGACTCTGACTAGCGGTATCTTTGTTGGATAAATGCAAGTTATAGCACGGACAATCCTTGCTACCTACCCACTTTGTATTAAATTATTCCATACATGCATGTGTCTAAATTGATGTACCATTAACGTTGTACCTAGTCTTGATTATCCTATCCTTGTTTACCTAGGGTTTATGCATATGGGTAGATCTTTGCTGTGCGCGGCTACTATCACCATTATTTAACTGTTAACTTTGACTTAATGGTTCACTTCAACATTAATGATAAAACTTGCTTTTTAGCAACTTGGTTGAGGGAGCTAGAGCATGTGCTTCGTGCTCTGCTCTAGTGTCTCTCCATAAGATCTGGTTCTTAAAGCGGCAACCCAGGAGCCTATCGCCACCGCTAGAACTATTATGGCTCTGGTCTTGGTCAAGTAGCTTGTACGTCTCTAGCTTGTTAGTGGTTACCGGAGTGGCCGACGTCGCTATGAGAACCACTCGTGAGTGTATGGTTTGATCCACCGAGGACGGGCGATCCATCAGCTATGTCCCCGTGAGGCACAGTCCCATGTTGGGAGTCCCTGCGATGGGGAACTCCACACGTTGCGCATTGTTGGGTGTGATGCCCGCGCTTTGGACGCCATCGACCCCCTTATGGTGTGACTCCGTAGGCGTAAGTCGATCTCGGTGCCTTGGGTCATACTACCTGTGTTGTACCATAGCGGCCACTGTCTTGTTAGGGTGTCTTGTGAAAAGCCTCGTAGTGTCACTATGCGGTCACACCTCGGGAGTGTTATTTGAGAGGTCTTTCCACCTCGGCATGGTTGGGTTTAAAGTTCCTTTGAACTTTTACGCGACTGGTGGGTAAAGGGCGAAACCTTTGCAGAGTGTAAATCTATCATGATAGCCTTGCTCAGGGTAACGAGCGGTCTGGATCCTTTTTGATTAGAAGATGATGTTTATTTATGCTTAATGACACTTATACTTTATTAATTGGGTTGCAACTTGGTTCCTTTCACTTGTAGTAACTTGGATAATGTTAAAACGAACCAACTAAAAATTCTAACGCAGTTCAGCCTTACTTTGAGCCTTCATACACCCGTGCTATACTTGCTAAGTAAATGTTTTACTTACACTTGTCACTATTCAATAAAATCCCGGATGGGTAACAGATGGAGTAAATGAGTCT
This sequence comes from Echinochloa phyllopogon, assembly GCA_033239725.1. NCBI lineage: Eukaryota > Viridiplantae > Streptophyta > Magnoliopsida > Poales > Poaceae > Echinochloa > Echinochloa phyllopogon. The sequence continues at coordinate 24,679,117 of BTCW01000012.1, forward strand.
ACTGCTACTTAGTTTCTTGAGGATCTTCTATACTTCTGAGCTGTGATCAACCAGTCGGTGTTTCTGTGGACTTGTGACACTACCCATCGAGAGAGTTAGACTTCCGCTGTGTTTTATTTAGGTAAACTCTGATATAAACTATTTTATTCGAGCATATGTACTCTGATTTCCATATTTGTAGGTTGTACGTGTTCTGTCGACATCCTGGGCACACATATGACAACATTCGGGTTTATGTGTTATCTACTGCACTACTTCGTTACGTTTGTATTCGTATTCCTTGCAAACACAATGATAAATGCACCACTTCATGGGGAGTCTAGTACATGTCATCACAATTAAAAATACAACATTGTTCATGGCTTAACCACGAGAGAATGAAAAGTGCATTACATGCGAACAAGCACAATAGTCAAGTAGTCTTAAACATTGCTCATAACTACTTCCAAGGACATGCTACTGAGTGCAACGAGGCCACTTTCCCTTCCTCAAAGCGTCAGGATTGTCCTCGAGTGCTTCTTTCGCACGACGAACACGCTCAAGCTTCTTCTCCCTCTCCTCCCTTGCCTTCGTAGCACGCCTCCTTTCTAGCTCCTCTTCACGCTCCTTTCTTTCTGCCTCCTGTCTGCGCCTCATATCCAACCTTTCATTTATCTCAGCATCCCACTTCTTCATTGAATCCCAAAAATTTTTGTCTTCCTTCTTAATCTCACTGTCTATCCACTGCTCAAAATCGCATAGTGGCGTTGGAGTCTGAAAAATAAATAATCGTTACATTGCTATTAGACGATGTATATGTACGGATACAAAATAACTAACTTCACCAGATAGTTCTCACCGTAATGCCAATGCGGACCGTCTGCGGTGGTGGATCGAATGTAAAATTCGCACACATCCAGTACATTTGCCTAAAAGTTTTCTCTTCCTCAGAAATGTCTACCTTGCAAGGATCACCGTAAAAGCACATCGGCACCGGAACACCACTAGGTAACGGATACGGTTCGAAGGCATTGCGAGGCCGTAGTTGAAAGGTATTTTCCCTATTTAACAAAACACATTTGCACTCAAGGTTATGGTTAAATTAACGACTAAACTAATAAAATCGGAGAATACAATGGATGGAGATTACCTTGCTTTCCCACCTCTACCACCTCTACCACGCCTAGGCATCCTAGGGTTCAATAACAAACATACACATATTAATCAACTAATAACTTCTAAACAAAGCATGAAATTCATGAACAATAACTAAAAATCAAAGCATGCAACTAATTCTACACGTAACAATCGCGGGCGGAGACTTCACTATGTACCAAATAAGCATCCGATCCATCAAGAAAAACATCTCGTTCATCTAAAATCCGAAATCAAATCCTGTCGGGGACAAACCCAGGGGGTCCCCAAATCATCGGGGTAATCACCCTCAAAAAACGATATGCCACGAAAGGCCGAATCATCGACAGCCCGGAAGGCCCGGCCAGACGGCTCGGCCCGTCACAGCCTATCGCGGCCCAAGAACGGTCGTCCGAGCTCGCCTGTCGGGGGGGACCCAAGTCGCTACCCCCGCCTCCGCCTCGCTCGAGGGCCGCGCACCCTCGAGCAGGCGCGACGCAAACCCCGCCTCGCTCGAGGGTCGCGCACTCCCTCGAGCAGGCGAGTCGACTCCGCCTCGCTCGAGGCCAACTCTCTACTCAGCGCGGCGCACTCCGGCACCCTGCCCGACAACGGCATTTAATGCCCGCCCCGTCAGGCGGGCGCCAAAGTCAAAAGGCAATCTCTCCCCCACGCTGCGCCGCTGACACCGCAGAACTCGCTGTTCCACCTGCTCCAGTCACTGTGCGTCCTCACTGACGCTGTGCGGACGCACGCGGCACTGCGCAAGACCCTGTGCGGACTGGCAGGCGTCATTCTGCGCCACTGTTCCACCTGCTACCGTCTTATCCCCCCGGGACGCCCCTCGAATGAGCATGGGGAACCCTCGAACGAATGTCTGAACAGCAACCGAGTACAGACTCCGGTCAGGCGTGGCCTGGTGATGACGAACGCCGGATCAAATCCGCCAACTCTCGGCCATCCCCTGGTGAACCGGGCACGCCACGCACTGTGGTTGACGGCAACCACCATACCGACCCCCGTACCGCCAACTCCGGTCCTTCCTCACCTGCCCCGTCCTCGAAGTCAACCGGCGAACGGGCAGCTGGGTGTGGATGGCGGCAGCGCCACCCCTCGAAGACACTCCAAGACAAGCACAGGGACGGCCACGACGCCCCCGGAAGACGGGGCTCGCCATAAACCCTCCGCCAGGGTCAAGGACAATGGCACGCCCGGCACCATACTCTCCAGTGCGCACCCCTGTAGCACACATCACACTCGTACTTGTAAACTTCCCCCCTCCTTCTCTCCTTGATCTATAAAAGGAGGAAGGGAGCAACGGGAAGGAAGACGGACTCTCAGACGGACAGACACGATATTGGCACTCGCCTCAATCACACTCGCTCTCAGGGACTTGGAGACTCCTCCTCCTCTCCCGCCTTGCTTGTAGCCCCCCCCCCCCCCCCTCTGCAAGCACTCCGGTGCGAGATAGTACAGCGCTCCGAGCGCACCCTGCTGGACGTACGACCTCACGGTCGGAACCAGGATAGATCGCTCGTCTCATCGTGCTAGCTCTTGCATCAACCGTCAAGGGACGGGACACAGCGCATTCTGTTAGGCGCTGGGGATTGGTCGACCGATCCCAGCACCAACAAATCCTAACCCTAACCCTAACCCTAACTCAATATCTAACAAATCATATGGTCAAACATGGAAAAAAGTGGGGAATACTTTCGGGATGACGCGGGGATCAATTCCCCCACTTTTCCCCACAAAAAACGGTGGATTTGGGGAGGTTCTTAGGGCGCAATGGCCGGCGGCAGAGGAGGAGCTCGGTAGCATCCTCGGGCTGGAGGAGGAAGAAGGGAGGGGAGAGAGAGGGGAGGCCGCGGCGCGGCCTGTATGTTGCAGCTGTCGCGCCACCCCGCCTGGCGCGACAAGCCTGTCGCGCCGGAGCATGTGACGCGACAGAGCCCGTGCCAAGCTGGCGGCCGTCCGCGGGTTATGCCACGGTGGCAGGCTTGCCGCGCCACGTGCCTTGGTGTGGCAGCCTTGTTTGGTCGCGCCCCGCATCTTGGCGCGACCAAAGGGTCACCTGGTGCAAATAAAGTTTAGGAGGGTTTTTTAATATTCTTTAAAAATTGGTTAAAATTAAAAAATCACATGAGGAAATTGGTTAAAATTTTAAAAAAAAAATCACATGGGGCTCCTCGGGATGCCATGCCCAAGAGGTGAATGATGGATCATGAAAAAACGAGGCGAGTAGAAAGTGGCAAGAAAGAAGGTCAGCTCGATCATTTCTTATCCTTGTGCCACGTAGGATATTAGCCCAGTGCCGCGTATCACCTAATATAGCTCGGATAACAAAAGAGAACAAATCAATGAGACTATTTCGTTAAAGAAAAACGACTTTAGGCTAAAGAATGGCATCCGACGGTGCACCGTCCGGGATGATGTCAAACACTTTATTGCTCCCCTTTAGTGTTAGTTTAATGAACTTTGTTTTTTTTCCGAAATACGGTAATATTGGTAATATCTGCTTTGAAATTGGTAAGCTCAAAAATAATAAATTATACGGATAGTCTAGGTACAAAATAAGAATAAATCCAAAAAGATACAAACGCTTAGATTAGTTTGCACTTCAATGAAGTTTTTTACAGTAATATTGGTAACATCTATTTTGATATTGATAATACCCATGGGCTATGTAAATGTGATCAAGCCTTAAAATACTTAAAATACAGTAATGTTGGTAACATCTATTTTGATATTGACATCCATGGGTTATGTAAATGTGATCAAGCCTAGAACGATAAAACATAGATAGTCTGGAAGCAAAATAAAAACTAGTATGTACTCCCTCCGTCCTAAAATATAGCTGTGTTTAGTTTTTACAAAGTCAAAACAATATTTCTAACAATAAATTATTTCAAACTAAAAAATTAGTTAGTTTCATAACAAATCTACTAATATATCTTTTTATGCTATTAGTCTTAATGATTATTTTGCTATTTATAGTTAAAATTGAAAATGTTTAACTTTAAGAAAAGCTAAATGTTGTTATATTTTAGGATAGAGGGAGCAGATCGTTATCTAATGGCCGACAAGCATGTAAAAGAAAAGACAGGCATAGGCATGATGAGGACGATCATTGATTAGTTTACGCCTTTACGGAAGCACGCCAAGCCTGCAGACAGAATTTGTAACTTATCCACGAACCGTTTTGCAAAATACTCCGGGCGCACAACCTGTTCATGAACCACCAACCCGGAAGAGGAAAGGCCCGAAAGAGGGAGAAGCCAGCAGGAGCGCAACGGAACCGCAAGAAGCGCCACCAGCCAAACGAATTTCCCCTCCAAAAACGAGCACCAAAGCCACACGCACGCATTCCCCCCCTCGCGCGCTACCCCGCAGCGCGCCTCGTCCTTCCCCTCCGCGCCGTCTGGAGCCCGCGCGGGCGGCGGGCCGGACCGGATCCCGCTCCATGGCGGAGGGCTTCGGGCGGTGGGAGTCGGATCCGCTCTTCCCCGCCGCCGAGTGCGTGCAGGACTCCGCCGACAGGTACGGCCTCCCGCCCGCCCTGCTTCCCGCTTTGATCTGCTGCTTGGCGCCGGAGGCCCACGCTCGGTTGGTAGCCGTAGCCTCGTCACCTCGTGAGGTTCGTGGCCATTTCGGGGAATTCGTTGCTTGGTTCAGTTCTGCAGCCCCGAATAAGCCGATACCTGTCGGTGTACTTTCTTCGGCAGGTCTCCTTTCTTCTGTTCTTTTGAATTGTTTGCGGATTCAAACTTTAGACGAATATAAGCTAGGCCCAGAATTGGATGTGTGTATGAAAGCCGTTACCTACTTTGATGGCTGATATTCATGAGAAATTATGGGGATATGGGAGTTTGGTTACACAAAAGGTGTCCTACAGGCATTGAAACTTTGTCATGATTGAGGCGGAGCCGTTCAGGGAGAGATCTGTTGGTGAAACCTTGGGCACGTGTTAGCATAATTTGAGCTTGTTGCAAGTCTCATGATCTGCCATAGCTTGCGTTTTAGCTAAACTAGTTTTGCTATCAGGGCCAGATGCCGGCCCATACATCGGAAAGGCTGTAGAAGATGAACAGTGATTTCTTGGTCTTTATAAGTGCTGCTGATTTGTTCTGACTAGGATGTGGAATATTATAATATATAAACATAATGGCTTTTCGGCCTTTCGCTTCCTCATGTTAATATGGTGCCTTCTGGGGAGCACAACTAATCTGTTCACACTTTTTATCTAAGAAACACAGATACGGCAGGGAGGTACCGTATCCCGTATCCGGTACGTTTCGGATACGGATACGCCACGGATACGCCGCCGATACGTATCCTGGCCGTATCCACGAGCTGGGCCGTATTGGGCCGCGAAACCTCAGATTCGATACGTATTAGGAAAGATACGGCCCATGTTACAGCCCACCTAAAGGAGCATATACCCTGTTGCCCTACCGGCTCCCCCACTCCCGAGTCCCACGCGCGACTCTCCCACGCGCCGCCGCTCTTCCCGCTCCCCCCACGCGCGACTCGCGACGCCACTCGTGGCCGTCTCCCGCCGGAGCAGCCCGCGCCCCTCGTGGCTGTCGCCCGCCGGAGCAGCCCCCGCCTGTCGCCGGCGATGACAAGCCCAGGACCAGGAACTTCCCCTCTGCTGCAGCCGGAGCCGGCGCCGCGGTTGCACCGCTGTAGCCTGCAAGGAGCAGAGAAGCTCCGCCCGCCTGGCTGCTGCAAAGGACCTCCGCCCGGCTCAGGTGCTCCTCCCCTGTTCTTGTTCTATCCCTTCCCATGTTCTTGTTCCCTACCAATCTTCCTGATTGGAGCTTTCAATTTCAGCAGTATGGCATCTCCAAATCTGAGTGCTACTAGTGGTAGTGCTGCTGCTAGTTCTAGTGTTGGATCTGGGGGGCAGACAAATAACTGATATCAGGGCCCCATTGTGGGATCATGTCACCATTCTAAAGAAGCCTAAACCTGGTGGAGGAAATATATTATGGAGATGCAAGTTTACTACTGCCTTTTAATTATTTCCTAATTTAGAACTTGCTTCTGTCATGTTATTATAAGTGCAATAGACCTTCAGTGTCTCTATGTTGAACTAGAATATCTATTTTGTAATTTATTATGCACTAATATTATTTATTAAAAAATAGTTCAAACGTATCCACGTATCAGGTTTTTTGGAAAATTGCCGTATCGGCGTATCCGTGTCCTTCCGATACCGATACCCGTATCCGTATCCGTGCTGCTTAGCTTTTTATAGTAGGTAAGGAAGAAATGCACAATTTAGCTGTTTTTATCTTGGTGAACTACACCCTATTGAATACAACCTCAAACCTATTTGTGTTATAATCTTGAACGGGACTTGTACTTTGGCTTTGCATTGTGGTGGCTTTTCAAAAGCATTGTGGTTTGTTAGAAGGATCTTTTTAGGATCTGTAACAGGCTAACAGCAAACTGTTTCTGGAATTTGTAAAGATCTATGCAAAAGGCTAGATTTGCAGCGCAGGGTGGTGTTGCAACCACAAATTGGCTCTAAGTAGTCTAACTGTAAACAGAGGCTATGAAGATCTTTCTTACATTGGCAGCTTGCTGATTGTACTGATAGCGCATCATTTTGGATTGGTGTACAGAATGGAGGGTGTCTACCGCCTGCTCTTGCATGAAAGGAAAGTTATGCAGGATGGTACCTCAGATGCAAAGTTTCATGCTCCGATACAGTACGAGAGAGATGTGACTACTGCTCTGGGAACTACCAAATGGCAGGTTCAAACAGTCGAGCTTTCCATATAGTTTTCAACCACTCTGCCATGTATGATTTGGCTATGTTCTAGAAACTTCCATCTGTATCTCTATTTCATCTAAGGCCTTTACCCTCCTAACTTGCAGTTGGAGCAATTTGAGAGGGAGGTGAACGCGGCTGCATTCTCTGACAAGTCAAAGTCGAGAGAAAATGCAATCTTAAAATTTAGACAATTCATTATAGCTATAGCTGAGCAGATTTCTCAGGTGGAAGAAAGTTTAGAGAATCTTAGGATAGGTTCTAGTAGAACTCCAAAACATTTATACTCAAGTGAATATGATGGATATGGACTGGCATCGTTTCTTTCTGGTACGAACAAAGATGACCATGCATATCATTCCACAGGTACAGATGAAATTGTTGAACTTAAGCTCGACAATATTCCTTTGGTAAATGGCTATCATTCCACCCAAGAACATACAGCATATGAACACAGGAATTCAGAAAAAGATGTAGAAGGAGCAGGCAAACTTAAATGTTCATGTGGAGAAAGTGCATGTGAAGGGGGTCATAACAATAGCGGTATGTATGGTTTGGATGCTGGTGATTCTATAGTTAGGAGGCTTTTTTGCAAAAACAAACTGAGTAGGCAATACCATAGTTTCATAAGAAACTTATGGTTTACAAAGCGGGGTCGCGAAAGTTTTACAAAGAGGAGGAAGGATGGAGAAGTTATGGATAGCTTGAGAAATGGAAACACACTACCTTACTTCAATCAACCTCAATCTGGAAGGGTAGGCTATTCTTCCGTAATCATTTATTTCATTTTATGATTTCTTTGCGTATTGTAATATAGATATTGTTTTAAGCTAAAAGTTTGCTGGCACTTCAAATAAATTTGATATTCACTAATATTCACATGTAATGACTTTATAGTTATAACTCTTGCAGGCTATGTATTTCTGGCCAGAGGTTGTCCAGAGGAGGTTAAATAGATCTGAGTATTTTACAGATCGTAATCGTCCTCAAATTCGTTTAGTGACAACAGTACTAATTGCACTTGCTGTTCTCTGTGAGTTCCTTTCTTCCATGAGTCACCCGTTCTTTTTAAGAAGCTAATTCTTATAATTGGTCACATTGTTTTGGAACAAAAGGATATTTAATTTTAAAAAAGTCAGTAGTTTATTCTTGAACACCTGAAGAAAATTGAAGGATGGAAAACCCTATTTGTCTTGGTATTTGTCCCTCGCAAATGTATAGCATCAATTAGTGGTAACTGTCTAACCGATAGCTTTCCTGAAAACTGGATTACTGGAGTTGCATATGATTCATAACATACTCTAGGCCATTTTGGCTTTTCTACGTACATACCTTTTGACATGCATAAGAACTATAGAAGATCAGTGTGAACTCTCTGATTCTTGAAATGGAACTTTATGCGTTTTGTGTTCCTTTAATGTCAAATGGCTACCAAACCCTTGTTATTGAGAAGCTATTCTTTAGATTATCTGTTGGAGGTCATGAGGCCATAATAATTTTCATGAGATCTGCCCTCCTCCCATAGTCCCATTTATCTGAGGTGATTATGTGCATGCTGCAGGCTTGCTGGTATCCCACGTGAGGTGACTGAATCCAGTTATGGTTCCAGTCATGCTATGTATTACTGCTGTCCACAGTGTACTCTACCAATCATGCTGTGCTGCGTCATGGTTTCTGATGGAGAAGGATCCATTATTCTTTTGAAGCTTATCGATTTTGCACTCCAAACTGTCATGCCGTGCAGACAGGTTTGAAAAAGTCTGTGTGCAGTTGATTGTTGTGGTCACTTGTGATTAGCATGGCCTGTCATCAACTCTTGCAAAGTGTTTCATTAAACCACGTCTATTAGTCCATGGTGCCACATGATCTATTGTAGTATTTGCTCATCTTCCATCGGCGTGAATGAATTTGGAGCGTAGATTTTCTGGGGAGCAGTTTCCTTGGGTATTACTTTGTCGTGAAAGGGAAGGTCAAATTGAATCAAAATGATTCATTGTATTGTACCTTGTTTGTAACCGCCCCTATCTGGGATATTGTATTAAATTGTTTCTTATGAACCTGGAACTCTCTCCTATTGCTCCAGCTTTGGCCCTTGTTTAGTTCCCAAAAAGCAACCTCAAAGTTTACTATAAAAAGGAAGATTCTCATCACATCAAAATGTCGGACCATGCATGGAGTACTAAATGTAGATAAAATAAAAAACTAACTGCACAGTTTTGTTGTACTCTGCGAGACGAGCCTAATTAATTAATTTTTGGATAATTTTTCACACATATAAGCGAATGCTACAGTGACGCAATGATTACGAAGTGGTCTCTAGATTCAAGAAAATAACCCAGGCTCTTAATTTTCACATTCCAACAATGTTCTAAGAACAAGTTCTATTGTGAACTTGAAATCTAAACACATACTCACTCCGTCCTATGAAGGATGCAATTCTAAGATTAAAAAAATCCTATAAAAGAATGCAATTCTAGGAGTAACTAACTGTCTTATTCCTTAAAATAGATAATTATCTGCATGCACCAATAACTTATACTCCCTCCGTTCCAAGAAAGAAGACATTCAGACAAATTAAGGAGAGAGTAAAATGATCTTGATTGCCCCTAATTATTAGCCATATTTAGCACTAATTGGTTGTTGCATGCACGTGCACTTAGGGCGTGATTGGTAGGGTGGGCTCGATTTGGCCTGGCTAGCATGGATGCAGGGCCAGCCAAGGCCAGGCCTGCGCCGGCCACGGGCCTTTGATTGGTAGGGTGGAGAAGTCACTTTTGGCCCGCACTAGCTCGTGATTGGTAGCCTGCACAAGCCCATGGGCTGCATTGCGGAATGCGGGAAGCGATTGATTGGTAAGCTGCACAGCGTCGATCCGTGGACCTCTTGCACACGATGAGTGACATTACCGCAAGCGCTAATAAGCCAAAGGGTCGGGCGGAGGAATCGTGCGGTTACTGCTCTTTCTTCCATTCACCCCCACCCGCTCTTCGTCTTCCTCGTCCGCGCCGCCGCTTCATCGCTGACCACTGGCGAGATGGCTCGGGGTGAGGGCGGAGGGGATCGATCCGAGGGGAAGGGAGCCCGTTACGGCTGGCCAAGCTCTTCGCACTCCGTCGTGCTCGTCGCCACTGCGCTCTTCTGGCGGGGCATCTGCTTCCGCAGCTTCCCCTTCGGGTGCCGGCAAGCCGAAGGCGAGCTGTTCCGCACAGCCGGTACGGCCCGCTCCGCATCGAGAGCTCTGTGCATCGGCATGAGCGTCGTGCTGCACGCGGAGCAGCTCGTGGCCGCCGCCCAGCCGCACCTCCACCCGGTCGCCGTCGTTTCTGTCATTTTCACCATCGTGGCGCTCGGCAACTGGGCGATTCTCTCGCTCAACTTCGGCGTCGCCGCGGTAGGCTCTTGCAATCCTGCCCATTCCGCCTTCACCACCCTCGCGGATCTGTTGCGCCCTGCCCCTTTCCTCGGATGATGGGAGGCGCAGGTGAGCGAGAGGAGAGGGCGAGAGGCTGCGCCGGCGGAGGCGCTCGAAAATGAGCACAGTAGACCCTAGCGGGTGGTGACACTCGCGTTATATACGGTGGCCAGCCGGGTGCGGGGCTGCATAACTTGGGCCCACCACATATGGCCTGCGCGGGCGCAATGCAGGCTGCGTAAGCCGGGAACGCGGCCGTCTCGAATTCCCGCTTATGCAGGCCGTACCGCCCGTTTTGGCCCCTCGGGGCCTGGCTAACGGGCCGCCCAGGCAACCAATCAATCTGGGCCTGCACTATGGAAGCCTGGCTAGGGTGTTGTGCACCCTACCAATCAGGCTCTTACTAAATACAGTAGAATGACTTGTTTTTTGGGGACAAATTTTAAATCCGGGACGGAGGGAGTATACCTCAATTGGTGGGATTAATAGAGTAACATGGTCTTTTGTCAAGGACACTAATCTATCTAAAAAAAGAAAGAATTACATTGTTCATTGGACGGAGGGAGTATTATGCAAAATATAACTGAACATGTCTATAGAAAGTAGTTTCAGAAGCACTTTTTTCTTGAACTTAAATCCAACATATTTCTGTGCCTCCAGTTATAGTAAAAACAAATATTGCTACAATCAGGTGGCTGGTCGACTCCAAATGAATTCACTATCTATTTCGTATTTGAATCGAAGCAAATCTGAATTCATACTCGAGATCAGGCCAAAGTGTGATAACCTCCCCCTCTCCGCCCTCCCAAGTCCCGACCGTCCCACATTTGTCACACCTCACCATTGGGCACTGGAACGTGGCCCCCGCGTGTCAGTAAGGGCACCTGCTCAGCTCTGGCCGGCTGCGCTGATCCCGTCCCCTGATCCCCACCAAGAGGCGGACAGCATCCGCCCTACTCGCCCGAACCCCACCATCATTTACGCCGTAAAATAAGCAGCTCTCCTCGTGGAGTCGTGGTCGGCTTCGCGAGATCTTGGCAGCGCCCCGTCCTTTCGCCCGAGCAGCCAGCCGTGCGCCGACCCGCGCGGCCCAGAGCAGCGCAGAGGCGTCGCAGCCGCAGCCGCTGCAAGTTGGGTCGGGGTCGGACGTCGGAGCCAGCCAGCCGCCGAGCCGGACAGCCAGGCGGACCAGAGCTCAGAGAGCGGGTCCCCTATTAATAAGCCCCCGTGCGCGTGCCCTGCCGCATCCACCATCCCAACAACCTCCTTTCGCTATCCAGCCCAGACCCCGCCGCTTCGCCTGGAGACCGGCGTCCGCCGCGCCCCCGCCCCGACCACCTCTCCGTCTCGCCAGGGGGAGGAGGAGGTACGCACCGCCCGACCCGTCACCTTGATCGCTCGCAGCTCGCGCTTAGCCCCTGTAGTCGTGGATCCCGCTGTCTGATGTGACGCGGCCCCTGTGCTCCGCCTCGGTCCCGCGTAGCGCCAGGTCGTTGGGCTTGGGCAGTGCACTTGCCTGACTGTTGGATCTGTCCCTGTTGCCGGGTTGATTTTTCTCTTGTAGCGTTATAGTGTGTCACATCGCGGCAGTTGAATGCAAGAATTGATGATAATTGCTAGATGCCAAAACGAAATTTGCAATTTCATCTGCATTTCTCTGTAATTTAGCACCACTTCGTTGTGATCCAGTAGTAACAATTTCTCCTGCGCTTTCTCGCCAGTACAATCCGTCGGGATCACCGGCCCAGCGAGATGGCAACTGCCGCCGCCCCAAGACTGTCCGTCCCCAAATCCGGAGCGAGCTTCCACGCCGGCGCTCCGGCGGGCAAGGCCCCTTCTTTCGTTGGCTACACGAGGCAGGCGCCCCACGCGTCGGGGCTGCGGCTCTCCGGCAGGTTCGTGGCCTCGGCGGCGGCCGTGCACAAGGTGAAGCTGGTCGGGCCGGACGGGGTGGAGCACGAGTTCGAGGCCCCCGAGGACACCTACATCCTCGAGGCGGCCGAGAACGCCGGCGTGGAGCTGCCCTTCTCCTGCCGCGCCGGGTCCTGCTCCACCTGCGCGGGCAAGATGTCGACCGGGCAGGTCGACCAGTCGGAGGGCTCGTTCCTCGACGAGAACCAGATGGCGGAGGGCTACCTCCTCACCTGCATCTCCTACCCCAAGGCGGACTGCGTCATCCACACCCACAAGGAGGAGGAGCTGTACTAGAGTGGCGCCCGTGCGTCAGTGCTTCAATAGCGGCGCAGTCGCTAGCCATGGTAGAGATTGTTGTGGGGAAGGGGCTAGGCTAGCTCCGGATGTCTAGTGATGAACATTCTGTTTCTTGTCATGGTTCGATGAGATCTTGCCATATGAGTTGTGACAATAATTGTTGTAACATGGTTCTGCAATCCAAACTGCAAATGTCCTTCAAACTGCAATGCCAAAAGCTTACACGCTATGGGAAGGAAAGGGATCGATGTTTTAAGTTGAAATTGCACTGTGCAGATATCTTCCAAAGTACCAGTGGCAAATTTTGGCTTGCCCTATGTTTGCATACTTGTCTGCTTGCTGAATGTGAAACTATCAAGTTCACACTGCATTATCATAATTTTGAACCTTGCGCCCTCGCGTTATTTGGATGGATGATAGATCCTTTCCGAAGTCTGAATGTTGAACCTCTGAGTTTCAGTGCCCATATTTAGAGTTTTCTGTGTTCTGACTGTCCACTATTTTTTTTTTAAAAAAATAGAGGCAGGAGCACTGCCGATTCATATAAGAAGAAGAATCATTCGTACATAACGCGCCGAAGCGAACACCACCACACAAACAACGCACGCAAACAAACGCACACAACATAACGCTACACCACCACTATCTGGGAGAGGAGTTAGAATAAGCCACCACCAATTGCGCCGTCGTCGCCAACGCTGTGCCACGCCGAAAGCCGCGGCCCGCTGCAAGCCAGGTCGGCAAATCGAACACCTCCACCATGGGATTGTCACCCTCAAGCCACACACACGGTCGTCGATCCCCCCGTCCCGGTGATGCATCGGCAGAAAACTCTCGTCGCGGCGCCGATGAAAATCACTGATCCCGGCCACTCTACGTGGGGGCCTCGCCTCTTCCACGCCTCTCACTCATCTGCCAAAGACTCAGATAACTGAAACCGCTAAGAAAGCGACACCTCCGCCCATTTGTCGCCGGGGTCACAACAACACAAGCGTGCCAACTCAAGACCTCCAACGCCCATGGGCCCTCTGCACCTTCCCGCCAACACGGACAAAGCGCTGCACACAGGTAACTCCACCGACCAACCTCCACTGACATGAGTCGAGACAGGCCTCCAAATGCGGCGCCTTCAAGAAGGACACGATGTCAAGACGCCGCCGTTGCACGTCCAAGGATGGACAGGGTTTTCACCCAAAAGAGCCCACATGCAGTAGAAAAATGGTGCCACTCAATAGTGCCCCCAGCGGGGAGAACGACGCCACAGGAGCGACGCCACCATTGCCACCGACAAAAATGTCGGCGAGGCTTTCGCCCGTTCAGCCCCATGCCTACCACACTCGCTCGGCCATGCCAGCAACCCGCTCCCCTCACCTCCGCAACGCCACTACCGGGAGAGACCCGGCACGGCCCGGAACACCACCATAGCACCCCCAGCAAGCACCTGCAGTCCCCAGCCCCACCACCACAGTGACGCCAGACCAGTATCACCATCGGGAAAGAAGGGGAGCACCACCTCCTCACCACAGAACTCGTCACCTGCGCGAAACCTGGTCGTGACCACCGTCGGCCGGCAGCCGCAGCCACGGCTACCCGGGCAGCCACAGCCGGCCGCGGCCGGCCACGGCCACGGCCAGCCAACCAGCCCGCGCCGGCCAGGGCCTCCACCTCAGCGCCATCCACCGGCAGCCGCTGCCGCCGACGCCACGCACCAATCGCCGCCCGCGCTGGCCGTCGCCGCCGTATGCGCCGAGCACCGCCCCCGCCCCCCCCCCCCCCCCCCCCCACACCTCCACGCGCGTCCCCCACCGCGCCACCTCCAGATCCACCCGGGGCGGCCCCGGATCTGGCGCTCCCCGCCGCCGGCGCCGCACGGACGGCCGCCGCCGGTGAGAGGGCTCCGGTGGAGTCGGGGTGGCCGCGCCCACCCCAGCTGTCGGAGAGGGGGAAACGGTCCCGCCGCCGCCATCACGACGAGCCGCACAAGCCACCGGCGGCCCGCTCTGGCGGCAGCGCGGCGAGGAGGGAGGGAGGAGGGCGAGCGGCGGCTAGGGTTAGGAGGGAGCGCCTCGGTCGCCCGCACGGGGACAACGCGAGCGCTCTCTGGTTCTGATCTCACTGTCCACTATTTATTGCACCTTCAGTTTCTCAGAACGTAAGATCAGAGAAAAGACACAGGGCATGGATCTGCTTACTATCTGTCATGTGCGCTATGTTCCTTATGAACTGTTGGTACATGGGCACCATCTGCGACTGGGTGAATATCAGTGCAGTTCAATCGCTTCTGCTCCACATCATCGTGATAGTATATCATCATTAACACACCTCCTCCTTGCAGTTTTCAGGATCCGGTGCGCATATGGTCTTGAACCATTAGCATTGATTTGCGGGTTTGGTTTGCTCAACCGCCACTGACCGTTTGCTCCCAAACAAAAGAACAAAAAAAATGGCGGCCCTGTTTCGGAGACCATGGCATGCCATGGTAGAGACTGTTGTGGGGAAGGGCTAGTTCGTGATGTTTACTGATGAACATCTGTTTCATGAGATCGTGCCATATGAGTCGCGACAATAATTTGTGTTTCTACAATTCAAACTGCTAGTGTTTTTCGAGCAGGAATGGCAAAAATTACATGATGGAAGTTACAAAATCGGTGTTGGAAGTTCAATTGCGGGTTTCTATCAGAGAAGTGACAGATTTTGGCTTGTTCTCTAGGTGCATATTGTTCCGCAAGCTGAATGTGACATCGGAAGTTCACACTGTATTATCATAATTATTTTGGAAATTTTTTGCCCATACTTTTTGGACCTAGGGCCATTGCATTGTTTGGACTTCGGACACATAAGTCCTTTCCTGAAGTGGAGTTCTACATGTTGAACCCCGAAAGTCTGTTCAGACTTTCACTATTTCCTGCAGCTTCAGGTTTTCAGAAGGCAACTTCAGAGCAGAGCTTCAGGACATGGATCTGCATCCGCTTGCTGTCTGTCCTCTTCGATGTGATATTTATCCAGCTGCTAGTGTTTTTCGAGCAGGAATGGCAAAAATTACCTGATGTGTTTCTTTGGGGATAGAAATATTTTTTTACCCCATTTGACCAATAATTAAGGGTATTAAATAATGTCAGTTTATAAAACTATCTTCACAACCTTGGACTAATTCACGAGACCTATCTAATGAGGCCTTTAACCGCACGATTAGAGAATAGTTACTGTAACATTACTGTAGTAAATTATGGACTAATTAGGCTCATTAGATTCATCGTGCAAAGTTACACACATCTCTAAAAAGGTTTTGCAATATACTTCATTTAATACTCTATGTATACAAGATTCCCTTTGGAAAAAATATTTTCAAAGGAAAAGAAACACGGCCTTCCATTTGGAAATATTTTTCCAAAGAGAATCTCGCATGCATGAAGTATTAAATAAAGTCTATTTGTAAAACCTTTTTAGGGATGGATGTAACTTTACGCGACGAATCTAATGAGCCTAATTAGTCCATGATTTACTACAGTGCTACACTAATATCCTCTAATCGTGCGGTCAGAGGCCTCGTTAGATATGTCTTGTGAATTAGTCTAAGATTGTGAAGGTAATTTTGTAAACTGACTTTATTTAATACCCTTAATTATTGGTCAAACGGGGTGGAAAAATATTTCCACCCCAAAGAAACACGGCCCATATTGAACTATTTATCTGACACCTTGATTCAGGCGACACTAGCCATATGCATTCTCCATTTAAGTCGGAATTGCTCTGATATGAATGGTTCAAGAGTTGTGACAATTGTTGTTGTAACATGGTTCTGCAATCCAAACTTGCACGTTGTGGGAAGGAAAGAAAATTGGTGTTTTAAGGTTCCAAAAGACAACTCCTAAATTTACTATGCAAAAAGAAGATTCTCCGTCACATCAAAATGTCATAACATGAATGGAGTATTAAATGTAGATGAAATCAAAAACTAATTGCACAGTTTTGTTGTACTCTACGAGACGAACATTTTAAGCCTAATTAATTAATTTTTGGACAATTTTTCGCACATACAAACGAAATGCCCCGCAGGCCCAAATCGGGCAGCCGGCATCTAAACACGGCCAGTT
This sequence comes from Echinochloa phyllopogon, assembly GCA_033239725.1. Classification (NCBI taxonomy): domain Eukaryota; kingdom Viridiplantae; phylum Streptophyta; class Magnoliopsida; order Poales; family Poaceae; genus Echinochloa; species Echinochloa phyllopogon. The sequence continues at coordinate 24,695,729 of BTCW01000012.1, forward strand.
GCAAATATCTTGCATAGTACCAGTGGCAAATTTTGGCTTGTGCTCTGTGCATACTGGTCTACTTGCTGAATGTGAAAGCAGAAGTTCATACTGTATTATCATAATACTTGTATATGTATTGTCCCTTTTATATGGACGCTCTGCCCTTGCGTCGTTTGGATGGATGCTAGCTCCTTTCCGAAGTCTGAATATTGAGCCTCCGAATGTCTGAATGCTCGTATTCATAACATTCTCTGTTCTGACTGTCCACTATTTCGTGCAGCTTCAGTTTTCAAGAAGGTAAGTTCAAAGCCTCAGAGCTCAGGCAGGTGTCCTGTGCGCTACGTCATTTAGTTCGACTACACTTACTAACTGCATCGTAAACTGATTTTGTCAGTGGAACTGATACGAATTGCTCCTACAGGGGCACCGTCTGTGACTGGTGATTAGCAGTGCCGTAGCAATCGCTTCTGCTCCGCACCACCGTGATCAGCGCTAAGGCACTTACACAGCTACTACCTCCGTTTTTAATATACGTCGTTTAGGACAAACTATTTAGTTCAAAAATAAATTAATTTTTTTTTCTAAACGTCATATATTTAAAAACGGATGGAGTATTTTTTGACGTTTCCAGGGTGCCGTGATTCATCTGGTCTGAACTATTAGCATCGATTTTTGGATTTGGTTTGCTCAGTTACCACTGAGCATTTGGTCCCAAACAGAAAAAAACAATGTGCACGAAAATTCTGTAGATTTTTTTTCTTCAAAATTTTGCGATTCAAATCAATGTCGCACGTGCCCTTTTGGAGCAAGGCGGACTTTTTGACACTCCCATCGCGTTGATCGTTGAACGTTCAACATTCAGTAGCGTTCAGTAACCACGTCCATATGCACGTACAGTGTGTCTACATACCCAATGAGAATGAGCTAAAGAAGAAACATATTCCTGACAATCATGCTGGCATCGACAAAAAGATGAAGAATCTGAGGTCATACGAGCAAGCTTTCAGTGTCAAGGTCCCGGTCAGGTGTGACCTGGCTGACGTGGAAGCTTAACTATTTGGTCAGCGACCACTACCAGCCCCTGCCGTGCGCCGCCGGAACCAAGCTACGGCCGACGATGATGCCGCGAAAGGAGCGGGAGGGCACCACGCCGTGCACGTGCGGCAGCCGGGCTCGCGGCGTGCACGACGGCACGAGCCACGAGGCCTCCCTCTCGCCGTCCCGTCCCGTCCCCGTAACACGTCTATAGCCTAGCCTTGTACGGGGTTTATTACAAGAAGATGAACTCTGCCCGTCCTCCTATTTTACGATTGTTTTACTAAGGATTTCCTGAAACTATGTTTGGAAAATCTGAAAAATTTCCATCGGAGTTTAGGAATACACATCCTCTTTTTGGCTAGACGTACACGAAAAGGCAGGCCGTATCAGGGCTGTGCCTGGGACGATCGGCCGTCTGCGAAAGCGACGTGTGTTTCGTCCCGTAATGTAACGACGGCCTGGACCTTGTACAGAAAATTAGAAAGCGTCTGTATATATACGTCTGTATCTATAGCAGAGAGGACGGCGTACGGGACCAGCGACGATTGCCTCTCCTATAAAGAGCAGGGACGGGCAGCCTCGATCCGGCCCCGGCCTCTGACAGGAAGGAAACGCGCGAGTTAAATGCGAGCTCGCCCGCATCGCCGCCACTAGACCCCAGGTGGGAGAGAGCGCCAAACCCAGACGAGCCATGGCGCCGGCGGAGCTCCGCACCGTGACCGTGCTCCCGCTCTGCGTGCTGCTGCTGCTGCTTCTCTCGCTCCTCTCAGGTACGTGTGCTTGCGGCCTCGCGGGTAGCGCCGATCGAGCTCGTTCTCTATCTGTTCATGGCGTTGCTTTTGCAGTAGTAGATGCGTATGCGTTCGTCCTCCCTTGGCCCTCTCCTCGCACATGCCTGGACGACGTCCCTGATCTTGGAATTCTCGAGAATTTAGGTCGTCCCTTGTGAATTTGTGATCGAAGAGCTCCATGCATGGAAACGATTTTGAATTTCCTTCCTCTTTCTGTTATTACCGACCGGTTTCTTCTTCTCCGTTCCATTTCAGTTCGAGGAAGAAGAGCCCTCGATCGAGTTCCGTCCCGGTAAAGAGCAACATCACAGTTTTTTATTTCATTTTTCTGAATCTTTTTAGCGCGGGGAGATGAGATCATCCTTCGTCCAATCATGAAGCAAAGCAGCTGCTCTATCCTTTTCTGTGGTTGCCTGGAGCATTGCTGCATTGCGAGGTCGTTTTCGTGGGTTGCTTGAGTTGATATCAGCTGGCTGGTCCGACGTGTGTTTGACAGAGAGAACAATTAAATTTTTACGTCAAACGGTGACCCCTTATTGAAATCGCGTATGCCTGATTTTGACGTTCGCTTGATTTTTTTCTTCCGGCTGCATGCGCTGCTGATGAATATCCTATATGTGCACGTTTTATTCGGAAAATGACGTCCACCCAAACCAGGAGCATCACAAAGCCAGTTTATATGTGAAAGGGAGCCGCATTTAATTTCCCCCAAAAATTGTTCTTCACTCGTACACTAGAATCTCTTGCCGACCTGATTATCACTAGGATGCGGCGGGAAATATCTCACAATATAGTAGCAGTTCTTTCGTCAGCAATTTATGTCATTACTCAACATAAATTTTCTTGCCATTTTTACTCCCCCTCCTAAATCTTAACATTTAATTCCCGGTCCCTGATTGCAGCCACCGACGTTGCGTCGGCGGCGACGGCGGCGCCACTCAAGTTCGGCATCAACTACGGCCAGATTGCCAACAACCTCCCGCACCCGACGCAGGTGTCGGGCCTCCTGCAGTCGCTCAACGTCAACCGCGTCAAGCTCTACGACGCCGACCCCGCCGTGCTCACGGCCTTCGCCGACACGGGCGTCGAGTTCATGGTCGGGAACGAGGACCTCCAGAACCTGACCGACGCCCGCAGCGCCCGCGCCTGGGTGGCGCAGCACGTGCAGCCGTTCATCCCCAGCACGCGCATCACCTGCATCATCGTCGGCAACGAGGTGCTCGGCAAGGACCCGGTCGGCTCGCAGAATCTCCTCCCGGCCATGCAGGCCGTGTACCAGGCCGTGTCCGCCCTGGGCCTCGCCGGGCAGGTCAATGTCTCCACGGCGCACTCCGTCAACGTCCTCGCCAGCAGCTACCCGCCGTCCTCCGGCGTGTTCCGGGAGGAGGTCGCGCAGTTCATGCAGCCGATCCTAAACTTCCTCGCCGAGGTCGGCTCGCCGTTCCTCATCAACGCGTACCCGTTCTTCGCCTACAAGGCGAGCCCGAGCAGCGTGTCGCTGCCGTACGTGCTGTTCGAGCCCAACCCCGGCGTGGTCGACCCTAACACCAACCTCACCTACGACAACATGCTCTACGCCCAGATCGACGCCGTGTACGCGGCCATGAAGGTCATGGGGCACACGGACCTCACCGTGAGGGTCTCCGAGACCGGGTGGCCGTCCAAGGGGGACGCCGACGAGGTGGGCGCCACCGTGGCCAACGCCGCGGCGTACAACGGGAACCTGATGAAGAGGATCGCCGTGGGGCAGGGCACGCCGCTCAAGCCGGACGTGCCCGTCGACGTCTTCGTGTTCGCGCTCTTCAACGAGGACATGAAGCCGGGACCGGCGTCGGAGAGGAACTACGGGCTGTTTTACCCCAACGGCACGCCGGTGTACAACCTCGGGTTCAACGGAGCATCATTCAGTCCGTCCCCGACGTACTCCTCCTCTTCCAAGCCGACGGTAAGAAAATTATGAATTTATTATGATTGATTGATAAAACTCTGAAACCAAATTAACACGCATAAGCAACGAACCGATTAGATTTTCGCAGAAAAAGATTAATTACGGCAAATAACATCTCTGTACGAGAGCTTATCCTTCGTTTTTCTTATCCATTGTGCTCACTGTTTGCAGATTACATTTCTGATGGCGGTTGTTGTCCTACTCGCCAGCGTTTTCCCGTGACCTGCTACTATAGGCCAGTATTGTGCGACAAGATTATGCTATTTCCTGACTAACACATCATACTAGCTACCAGAGCCCATAATCTGACTATGAGGTAACCTCGCTATATTTTTCTTTTTTTCTCGAATACGCAGGATAGCACCTTGGTAGTTTTTGTAGAAACTGTCTTTTCAACTGTTCAGTTCTGTTCGGCATTGCTGTAGACTTTCTAAGTAAACTTATTAAGTTTTTCTTTCTTCTTACTTAAGGACATATCAGTCACTTCAAAGGGTCTTTAAATAGCAAATAACAAATATATAGTATTAGAAAGGTTTTGAAGCAAGCATCTTAATTTATATATAGCGTCTTTATGGAACGGGTGCTGCTATGTACTCGTTAGGTTGCGCAATTGGTCGGACGTACTAAACTGTTTAAGAACAATATAAATGAAGGTGAGAGGTTGAGTACCGATTACCGTTTTTCCACACAACATCATACAATTATCAGCTCCTATCCTGGTTCTCGAGAAGAAATTTTAAGCCATGAAATCGAGTAGTTTGTCAACCTCTGTCAGCTATGATATGATGTTAGGTGGTCGGTCATCCTTCCCCAGAGGCAACATATATGTTTGGCCGTTTTCGCCTGGGCATGGCGTGCGCCATGCGACGAATTTCTTCAGTTAGCCTATTCGTCAGGGAGGTAGGCCGGTGGTTGATCAGTTCTTGCGCTGTCCAGCCCTGAGAGTTCTCTAAACCGACCAACCAAAGAGGACCGCCTTGCTCTCGTCATCTCAAAAAGAATCGAATGAGCGTTGGCACGAAAGGAAACACGCATGAAAGCATGCTTCCATCTGATGTCTACTTTTCAGAAGCAAACCGTTCCTTTGGCAAAATCTGGAGCCTGTTGTTGTTGAGCGCTCGCTGTTGTTGTCAACCCTCTAGAACAAGGCATTTTCTGAGAGTTCCGGACTGCTACCTACCTTTTCAAAATTAACGACAGTGTTCCATTCAGTGTACAGCACACGGTTTGGTCAGTTAAGGCCATGGAGGAGTTTGCGCGCTTCTTTGTTTGTTATATATATATATATATATATATATATATATATATATATATGCTCTGTCGATTACTTTCTTTATTCCTCAAGAGGTCCATCAAGGCTGACAAGGCATTGACATGCAACTGAAAGATTCTAACACTGTTCTCATTGCTTATCTACTTTGTATGCAGGTTAGCGAGATTTTTTGTTCCCTTCACCAGTTGATTGGATTGTAAGGTATATAGAGGAGGAGGCTGGTGCATCAGCAGCATTTCTATGCACCTGTTCATGAAAAAGCAGTCGAGGCGTTGTAAAATTTTGATAATGACTATATGAGCTGAATTGGAATAGAACTGTTGATGTGCCAAGACTGGCTAAATAGCTACAGCAAAGCACCGACTGAGCTCATATAGTGGTTATTGTTTAGTTCTGTTCTTTCACTGTATTATTCACCTTCTTTGCTTCTTGTATTAGGCGGGCTTGGTGCAGCGGTAGAGCCTACCGTCTGTAACCGGAAGGTCCCGGGTTCAAGCCCCAGCCTCTGCACATTTGTGCGGGTAAGGTTTGAGCGCTATTACAACCCTTCCCCAGACCCCGCACAGTGCGGGAAGCCTACGGCACTGGGTACGCCCTTTTGCTTCTTGTATTAGAAACGGGCTTCGATCATATTTTTCTTGGTGTGGTTTTATTCAGTTGGAGCTTTCACGGTTGACGCATGATACTTTTTTTTTCTTCAAATTTCTCAATAGCTGATTATGAGCACTCTTGTATAGCAGCAAATTCGTATTCTCACATTTTTCTCAATTTTTGTCTCACCATATAGACGTGAAAAACTAAATGAAGGAGGAGATGCACCAGGTGCAATAATGGTGCATGTACAAAAACTCAATCCCATCTCTATCAGCCTCTAGGGCTCTAGCAAAGGCTCCTACCGAAGCCCTATCAAATGGCACCCACCAAAACAGCTTTACGCCTGGAGCACTAAAAATACATACGCAGTTGAAGACGAAAAAACTGGCTCTGCACCGCTGCACCGGCTTCATCTCATCCCCACATCCAAAGAGACCAAGATGTCCTCACTTCCGCGGGCGGCCGGCGGCGGGGCCGGTGCCCGGGGATACGACGGCGAGTAGATATGTGGCAACATGCAAGCAGGGCGGCTGGTGGGAGCAAGGAGGCGAGGGTGAGGATGCAGGTGTGGCACATGGGAGCCATTGTCGTACAGAGAAGAAAAAAAAAGAAAGAACAAAAAATAGGAACCACTAAAAACGCGTAATAATTTTTTGAAAAACTCCAAAAACCACATCTCATTTCCCAAAAGAAAAGTCCTAGGTCGGGCCGCCCGCACGCCCGTGCATCGGGGCTAAAGGCCCATCAAGAATCACTTCTGAGCCATCATATTGGGCCTTCAGGTTTCCGTATAAATGGGCTGATTTCCCAAAGAAAACGGACCAGTTCGTCTTCCCCCATGAGGTCACCCTTTCCGTTACTTTCAGAGAAGGGGCGAAATACATTTCGGTACCCACCGTCGTGACGCACTTTGAACGCCGAAGAAGCGTTCGATTGCGAATGAACGATCAAGATCATCTCTGACCAGCGTAGAATCCCAGAAATCCATCTCCGCCTCCGCGTCCAAGCCTGTCAGACTGTAGCAGCCGCGACTCGCGCCCCTCGCGGCCTCGCCTCCTCCCTCCGCCTGGTCGTCCCCGTCCCCGAGCGAGACCAACCGGGAGCTCGGGCTCGGCTCCCCCTGCAGCGGCTATGGCGGTGCGCGCGACGGTCTCCCGCTTCCCGGCCACGCCGGAGGCGCTGGAGTCGTGCGCCGTCCAGTGGGGCGTCGCCGTGACGCCCTTCGCCGCCGCCGACGAGCGCGGCCAGCCCCCGACCACCGGCGCCGGCGGCGACCGCGTCCCGCGCTGCGAGCACTGCTGGGCCTACTTCAGCAGCCACTGCGATCTGGAGCGCTGGGGCTGGTCCTGCGCGCTCTGCGGCACGCTCAACGGATTCGACGACGACACCGCGCGCCGGTTCCAGCGCCCCGACGCGTGCCCCGAGCTCAACTCCTCTTTCGTCGACCTCGAGATCCCAGGTACTGCTACTTGCAGCTGCCTCCCCGGGTGTTGTTGGATGAAGTTTGAGATTGAATTCGTGCAGTGGATGAGGCGGACGGTGGAGACGGCGTGCAGGCGCGGCCTGTTTATGTGGCGGCAGTGGATCTCGCATGTATGTCCAGCCCTTTTGCTCAGTGCATCCCTGATCATGGAATTCTATGCCTCCTTTTCGCCCTTTGCGGTGATAGGAAGCTACCTTACATGTGAATTCTGAGACTTACCCAAGGAAGGAACTCAACTAAAATTGCAATGCAGTTTCTGAATAAAAAGAACAAAATAAAATGAATGAAAAATTCTCAATTCACAATTTTATTTCGCAAACAACCACAGATCAGCTACTTTATATGACGGCTCATAAATGTTTTGTTTTGGGTTGGGAGATAGTCTATCTTGTGCTATGAGCTAGTCTAAAGTAATATTTGACTTGATTGTTGCATTGCCTGAATACCTTCAGGTTCTGAAGAGTTCCTGGAACTGATCAAGAGTGCGTTGCTGGCAGCCCTAGAAGGTATAGAATTCTGAACATTTTGAACTTCCTGAGTTCTGGTTCCTTCAATTATTGTGTTATTTGTGAATTCAGTTTGAACTTCCTCATTAGTTTCACTGTACAACAGCTCTTATTCCGGGCTCCCTATTTGGGATTATTACATTCAGCCACAAGATTGGGTTGTATGATGTCCAAGGTCCAATTCCTGTTGTGAAAAATGTTTTTATTCCACCGGACTTAGAGGAAGATGGTCTGCCTGTTGCCCTTGAAGATGCCATGCCCCTACTTTCTTTTTTGGCCCCAGTATGTTACAAAATTATCAGTTGAGCTACAAAGGATTTAGACAGCCGGTACCTGTTGTCTAATGGTATGGTAATTTATGGATAGGTTGACACATGCAAGGATCGAATCGCTGCTGCCCTGGAGACATTGCGACCTACATCTTCATGGGAGCGAGGTGCTGCTTCTGGGCAGGAAGAGGATACTGTTTTGCTTGGCGGACGAGGCTTTGGAACAGCTATGTCTGCTTTAATTGACTATTTAAGTTCAGAATATGGTTCTACTTTCGCTTTGGGTAGGTCAACATACTTTGCATATCTTGTGAAATACCCGGTGTTGATCCAACAATTTATTTCATAAGATGTATGTTTGCGTACAATTTAATGCCTAGAATTTTTATGCCTAATTTACATCTGTCCCCTGTCAAATGGTGAGCAGCTCGTGTGTTTGCTTTTCTGTCTGGTGCTCCTGATTATGGAGCTGGTCTACTAGACACCAGGAGATATGGGGAGCAATATGCTAGTAAAGGGGTAGACGCTGACCTTGCATTGCTCCCTGAACAGATACCTTTCTACAGAGACCTAGTAAGCATGAGTTCGGAAGAAAATTACTTAACTGTCTCTGCTATGTATTGATCTTGTTGAAAATTTGAAACAGGCAGCTGTTGCTGTTCAAGGAGGAGTATGCATAGACATATTTGCTGTAACTGATGAGTACACTGATTTGGCTTCACTGAAGTTTTTGAGTATTGAAAGTGGTGGATCGTTATTTCTCTATGCAAATACTGATGATTCAACACTTCCCCAAGACATGTATGCTTAATTGAATGAATGTTTTAGTTGTGTTTGATGCGTAATACTCCAACTGCAAATTTCCAAATAAATATGAATGATCTTTTCTTCCTTTTCTTGCCATTTACTCTACCAGATACCGCTTGCTGAGCCGACCCTATGCATTTGGTTGTGTTCTAAGGTTGAGAACATCTTCAGATTTTGAGCCAGGCAATTCTGTAAGCAGTCAAGCTATTTATGTTCAGTCTAACCCTTCCACACTTGTAGCCAGTTCTAACGCATCAGTCATTCTCGCAGTATGGGCATTTCTTCCCTGACCCTCAATATGAAAATGTGCAACACATCATCTGCTGTGATTCATTTGCCACTTATGCATATGACTTTGACTTTTCTCATAACGATGGTTTCTCCAGGTATATTATTTTAACTTGATCCTATGGTTGGTTACTTGCTACTAAATGATGTGTTTATTAAAGAAAATATTTTATTCTCTCCTTAAAGGCGAAAAACACAAAATTTAAGCCCATTGACTGTCTGATTTGCAAACATCCTCTGGTCCTATACTATTAGTGTACAAGTGTGAATTACTCATATAGTAATATATGGATAACTGTTGAGATTCTTGCAGAATTATATTTCAGTGCAGATCCTCCTGTTAGGGCTGCTGTGGGAACTGGGGAAGAAGTTACCAGATTTATAATTTTCTTACTGCAGTTAACTTTTTAGTTTGCTCCATGTTGCGAATTTAGATATCCCTCCAGGGTAGCAACGTGAAGAACCAAATTTGAAATTTCTGTGACCATCATAGTATCTCACAGTCGAAATGTTACCCTTTAGCTGTTTACCTGTAGGAAAGCATTTCAGGAAATGTCAACTCTTTTGCAAAGCAGCCCTAGTTTTCCTCAAATGTATGTACATGAAAGCATAGTTAGGCTTTACTGTATGATAATATGAAAAACTTTTGCTCTTGCTGAGCCCTATTAACTTGATGAGGATGCGCTGTACTTGTTAGTGGTAGTTAAATGTTGTGATTTTCATTTGCAGGCACACAGATCCTGCTGTTATACAGATTGCTTTTCAGTACAGTGTTATCGAACCTGTTGAGGAAACATCGGGCAATGAATCACAGTCATCTGCAAGGTACATATGGGAAAGATACTGGTACTTATGTTTATATTCAGCGGACAATTCAGCTCAAGTATGATTTCTCTAGCTATCGATTAAGTTAAAACCATTAACAAAATGATATCAGATGATTGTTTGCATTTGCCTTGTGCTATCAGATGTCAACATGTAAATTTGATCAAACTACTTTTATTGTGTTCACAGAACTAGTACATAAAGTGAATCATATTAATATTCTTTAATTTGCACCCTCTTCCATGTTGATTTTTCTGCTGTCCTGTTTGCAGCCAAGTCATAGGTTAGCTTTGGATCTCATTTGTCTTCTTCTAATATATTTGCAGCTACAGATTTTGTTTAAAGAGGCGGTTGAGAATAAGAACATTGCAGTACCGTCCGGCTAGGAATATCAGTGAAATTTATGACAGTGTAGATCCAGAGGTTGTACTGCATATCCTTGTTCATAAGGTAACCATGTTTTCCCCAGTTACATAAAGTAACCAAGCTTTAAATTTTTATTTAGATCAGGTACTTGTTTCCTCTAGAAGTTGTCCAGTGATTAATATTGAAATAGAAAAAAAGATCAGCTTGTAGCAAATGAACAGAAGTGATTAATCACAATATCTGTTGATAGAATTAGAAGTGATGTGATATCAAGATAATTAAATTAATTTGGTATGGGAAAAAGTGAATCTTCTGCCAGGAAGATTGTCCTGAGCTGGTCTGGATCACTTTTATTGACTATAATATCTTGAGTCAATTCCCTCAGTTCTATAAAAATTAGACCCACTTTCCTCAGTGCCATAAAAATTCTAACTTTTCCCCCAGTGCCATAAAAATTCTAACTTTTCCCTCAGTGCCGTTCCGTCCCTATTTCCGTTAATATGCTGTTAACTGAGGTGAAAAAAGACGTTTTTGCCCTGGCCCACCTGTCAGGTCTTCCCCTACCTCTCGCCGCCGCCTCTCTTCCTCGTTCCACTGAGGCAAGCCCCAACTGCTCCCCGTGCGGCGCCAATGGCCGTTCCCCGCCCTCTCATGAATGGAAATGGTGACGGAATGGCACTGGGGGAAAAGTTAAAATTTTTGTGGCACTGAGGGAAATTTGCTAGAATGTATGGCATTGAAGGAAGTGAGTCTAATTTTTGTGGCATAGAGGAAATTAGCTCTTATATCTTCAGGAAGTTTTTTTTCAGATATGGAGTGTAAAATTAATCAATTATTCTAGATCGTTGACCTTTAATAAAAATACAGCGGCAACATGGTCTTTTTCTCATTTAAGACTGAGTTGTACCCTTTCACTACTTCACACGGTCATCCACAATTCTTTCTCATACTCTTTTCTTCAGGTTATTATAGAGTCCTTGGATAAAGGGGTTAGAGAAGGCAGACAACAAGTGCATGCTTGGCTAGCCCTCCTCGCAGCCCGGTATAATCAGGCCCTTAGCTCTGATGCTCGAACTCCGCTATCGAGCATCGACATTGATTTCTCGCAATGCCCACAGTTGCAAATGGTACCTCAACTCGTGTTTGCATTGTTGAGAAGTCCTCTTCTTCGCTTGCATGAAGAAGGCGTACACCCAGATTACAGGATATATTTACAATGCCTTTTCAGGTTCATAATCTTTTTAAATTGTTGTGCTCTGATTTGCAGCATCTCTTTCTTACAAGTTTCATGATTCTAAACTTTGGTTAATGTTATGTCAAAGAATGTTCATTAGTTAGAACATTATTCATTACTCTATGAAACAAATGTTTAAAAAACATTTCATGTGTTAAACTTCTTGCTTTAAGAATGTAAATTGTTACTGTTGCAAAATCTCTTCTCACTTACAGCGTTTGATATGAGCTGTTACTCTCGTTTCAAATTCAGAAATTAACTTTTGACTATTTTTGCAGTGCACTGGAGCCATCTTCTCTAGCTAAAGCCATATATCCAGTTTTGATATCATATTCCTCACCTGACAAGCAAGCATTCCCACGGCACACTTTGAGCCATGCTGCGCTAATCATGAGCGAGAGCCCAATATTCCTTCTGGATGCTTTTACCAACCTTATTGTTTACTATTCATCAACTGCTGATCCTTCAATTCCTTTTCCTCCACCCCGAGATTGTAAGTACATCATTTTGCATTTCGTTGGGCATGTTTTGAGTGGTGCCTACTGCCTATATGCTATCGTTTTCTTTTCACAAATCCTAAAGATATTATTTTGGGCTGGAGACAGTATATGGGTGATTAGAAATATGGCCCTGAATATGGTTAAACTAGCTTTTCTTATGGGGAGCATAGAAGCACAACTACTTGTTTATTTCAACCGCCTTTCTGTTTACAAACCACGCAGGTCTGCTGAGAACAACGATTAATAAATTGAAGCAGGACAGGTGTATAACACCAAAGCTTACATTCATCCACGGAGGGAAAGATGATTCAACATTGTTTGAGAACTATCTCATTGAAGAGCAAGATGTTGATGGTTCAGGCTTTACAACTGGTTCAGGGTTTGTAGCCTTCCGTGAGAGCGTCAGGAATGTTGCATCAGAAATCTTCCAGGAAGAAATTGGAAGCTAGTTTTAGCAGATTGGGATGCTTTTAACCTGTTATGTTAGTTGACTGTATGTTAGCCAAAACAGAAGAAGAATGTTAAATTGTCAAGGGATAATAAAAGGTGGCCACCTTATAGTTGCTTCTGTCAAAATCTCAATGCTTTAGACATGAATTGATGAATCATGATTATAGTCAGAGAAAACTTCTGTGTATATTTTTTTAATCCTAGTTATCAGCCACAGTTATTATTGATGCAAAAGAGACGAGTTTTACCGTAGCATAGTACATTGTTGGGAGCATGAGGGTTTTCTTAGCGCATTTTATTTTTCTGCCACTCTTGATAAATAATCCGTGTCACAAAGATGGGGGATCATTTGAGTCACTGCATGTGGGTTAGGATGGCAAATAGTGTGCATTCGTATCACAATAAAGATACCAACGTTTTCATAATGCCTGTTATTTTGCCCCGGGTGGGTGATGTCTGGGACGCAAGTCAAATCGCCATGCATAGTGCTAGTGATGGATTTTGGGTTTGTGAATTCCCGTAGCAAATTAGCATCCATCAGCCAGTCGTATACTCATTGTTCGTTTAAGGCTCTAACTACTCTACTCTGACGTACTATAAAACTTTTACTTCTCTTTTATACCACATCATCACATTTAATATCATAAAACCTTCACTGAGACGGGCCTAAATGGTCATTTGACCCGTTTAAGTGGAGTTTCACACTACGCAGTGTAGCCACGTTTCCATTTGATCAGTCGTTTAGCCCATTTCGTGAGCTGTTTAGTAGGTTTAATAGCTAATCGTGGCCTCGTGGGTGACTAACTGTTCATCGTTTAGGACAATAATAGTCTACTTTTATTTCTTTCGATATGTTGAGATCTGACATCAGCGCTATGGCATCTGCAATGGTCAGGCACTCAGGCGTGCTAGTATTAAGGGAATGACCAGAGCAGAAGTCGCACAGACAACCAACCAATGGTCATCGGGGGATTTCTGAAGTAATTTCCAAGGAGAAACCCTACGTGCACAAGAAATTTTCTCGCATCAACACGGTACAAGACAAAGATTAACACAAGACGATTATCCATAAGACATCACATACAATCAAAAGCGCCGAGCGCATTGAAGAGGAAACGGGAAACATTTTGACACCGGCCACAGCAAAATTACTATTCCTGATTCTACCCTCGGCGCCATGCACGACAAGATTAACATCGATTCATGCCGCATTCAGACCATCATCACCGTGGCCACGCCGGCGGCGGCCAGGAGAGCGGCCGGCCACGCGAACGCCACGGCGGCTGCAGCGTCGCTGTGCTCCCCTGCCGCAGGAGAGGGGGCGGGCGCCTCCACGCCCACCGGGCTAGGCGCCGGTGCCGGCACATGGGAACGGTGCTGCCCCTTGGTGGACGGCGGCTCGGCTGGCGCAGCCGACGGGGGCGTAGGGGAGCGGCTATGGTGGCGCCCCTCCTTCGCCGTGTCCACGCCAGACGCTGTCACGGCAGTGGCAGCAACCGCCACGGCCACGAGCAGCAGGGGCACGAACACCAAGCAACATCTCGGCGACATCGCCATGGATCGGAAGCCCTCTTCAGAGTTCACTTACGTAGCCTCGACGGCAACCAGGGCAAGATCGCAAGAGACGGGCTGGAACTGGGCACTGCCGCACCGTCGCAGCAGCGTGGGCATTTTATACACAGCTCGATGCGCGGAATTGGAAAGCATTCGATGGCGGCGAGAATATGGAAGGCGCGTGACGCGATTTGGGGGGCTTTGATGAGGCTTTAATTGGATATGAGCTGCGTCCTCTGAATGTCTCACCACGCGGAAAAATTGAAACGTAATTTACCTGGCAATGTTATGCTTGCACTGGCGTGCAGCTGGTCGGGGTCTTTATTTTTCGTTCAAATTCGAATTGGCATGATCTGTAAGAGTTACTTCTACTCGGCTCTACAGCACCCATCTGTCACCAGAGGGGCAAATGCAAATCCCATCAGAGCTCGCTTGGCGCTTGCTCCGTGCCCTGCCCAACCGTGATCTGAAACTGCCAGTGCCGTCTGCGATCCCAACAGGCAACAGCCATGGTGCTGACCTCTGGGTTCCACCCTTCCGCTTCGCAGCTGCACGCCACCAATGCATGCCATGGCCACAGCTGCAACTGCCGCACCCCGCAGCTGGAACTGCCGCATCCACAATCCCACCCGGTAGATGAGAGGTCTTGATGATTGAAGAATTCCGCTCTTCCAAAACTTAATATTCAGTGTTTCTTCCTGATCAATGTCCGCTGGAAATACTTGATCATTCATAAAATGTGGAAAAAGCAGTAGACTATTATATGCAATGATCCTTTCCTTCATTTAGTCATAATCGTCGGTTACAAGATAAGCTAAGGGAGAGGGCATATGACACACTTGGGCTATTTCCGTATTCTTCTGATTGCACCAAGTGCCAAATTTGTTTGATAACACAATCAATTAATCAACCATTATCTCAGGATCTTTTGCTAATGGTGACTAGGATAGGCCAAAGTGCCTTTAGCAGCTACGTTACTGGTTTATGAGCTTACAAGACGATTGGCCGATGGTCACCGGACATTAAAGATCAAAAGCAGGAAGAACGAAAAAGAAATAATGATAAAAAACTTTGACAGCTATGGGATTTGAACCCACGCCCTTTCGGACCATGGCCTAAATCTGGCGCCTAGGACCACTCGGCCAAACTGTCTTACTGTTTTTTCATCTTCACAAAACATTTAATTATATTATATTTATTAAGTACGTTACACCCCCAACCTAGTGATGTGCGAAGAAATATGCGAGGCAGTGGGGTTAGGCAAGTGTGACCAACTTTAGCACCCTTTGATTGATAGATGCGGTTGTTACAAAAAAAAAATCCTTCAACACACATATATACAGCATACATCACTAGGTTGGGGAAAAGTTTATTTTTGTAACACATCACACAGATCCAATATTCGTGGCCAAATAACAGCACATGTTGAGTCACTAACACATCACACAGACCAACTTTTTTGTAACACATCACACAAAAAAAAGGTTTTCCTTGAGCACACATATATACAGCACATGCTAGGTTGAGCATCATGGCCAAACATCAAAAGGATGAGGCGTGGCGTCATGCTAGTGGCCACACACAGATAATATTCGTATTGATTATTATCCTTTGCAATTAGGTTGCATTATAATATTTCCCATTTTTTAACAAAACAATATCCATACTCCATATATTTTGGAAAAAAACTTAGTGACATATAAAATCCAATTCGACCAGATTTGACACGGTAAGAATCCAAACCCCATTTCTCTCTCTAGATCCAAGCACCGTCAAGCATTTTTGATCCTCTGTCCACGTTTCGGCCAAGCCCATATATTTTTGTTTCATTGTCAAATTTTGATCGGGCTTCTTCACGTCACTGCGGTCCTGTTCGTTTGGCTGGTGGCCGGTGCTGATTTGTTCTGTATTGCGGATGGTCATAAGGGGTCCCCTAACCTTAGGGATAATTACCCCAGAAAAACGCAAACAAACCACAACCAAATCCCTACGAACCGGAAAGGGGCCCGGACACTCAAGGCCTACGGCCCATCGTCATCCAACGGGCCGCTCGAGACCCCTCGAAAGGGTCCTGACGCGCGCGCTGCAACTCCGTCTCGATCGAGGGTCCCGACCCTCCCGAGCAGGTAGCAGACTCCGCCTCGGTCGAGGCCTCCGCGGTCGAGCCCCGCGTGACCCTCTACTCCAAAAACTCCGCCTCGCTCGAGGCTTTCCCTCGACCCGCTGCATAGGAACGCCCGTCCGTTCCGCTGGCAGACGCATTCAATGCTCAACGCTGTCACGGGACGCCAAAGTCAAAAGCTGATCACGAGCCATCCCGCACAGGCGATGTGACTCGAGTCGCGTCCGCCAACTCCGATCACTGTGCGGCCAACTCCGGTCACTGTGCGGCCATCCCCGACGTTGTGGCGGCCTGCGAGGCTCTATGCAACCCTGTGCCACCAACTTCGGCGCTCCTGTACTGCCTACTCCCGTGCTGATCCCCTAGCAAAGCCCTCGACGGGGTATGGGAGAACCCTCGAATGAGTGTACAGACGGCAACTAGGCATGGACGCCGGTCAGCACGACCCCTCGAAGACGCCCCAGGACAAGCACAGGGTTATGTACTTCCTACAGGAACCACCACGCCATGCATAGAAGCTGGCAAGAGGCCCAGCGATTTGCGCCGGGTAAAAGGATCCGCACGATGCCAGCCACGCCCAGCGCCACACTCTCCAGTGCCTGATGACAGTAGATTTAACTGTGCGACATATAAAAGGAGGAGGTAGACTCCCGGCCAAGGGCCGCCGACGAGAAGCAAGAGACGATAGGCCAGCAACAAACGATCAGAGCAACGACACCACCATCCTATACACTTGGGACTTGGTGCTTCACCTCCTCTCCCACCTCGCTTTTAAACCCCTACTATAAGCACGCCGGTGTGAAGTAATACAGTGCATGCACCCCCCTTACTGGACGTACGGCCCTGCGGCCAGAACCAGGATAAATCTCGTGCCATTGTGTTAGCCTTTGCACCAACCATCGAGAGAGTGGGTGCAGCGCATTCTTTCTAGTTAGTGTCGGGCAGCCGATCCGGACATCGATAGTGGCGCGCCAGGTAGGGGAGGCATTGTGATCGTTTTCTTCATCCACAGTCTCTCTCGATGGTGATCCGCATGGGGCGCGGCAATCGATACCCTATGGGAGTCTTGGACCCTTTCCCGACCGGATACCAGATCTGGTTCGGGAGTTTAGAGTTCGAGGCGACCGGCAACGTTTACCTCATGCGGCTCCTCTCGAGGTACGCGAGCGTGGGGGCTTCGGCGCCACCCCCGTCATCACCCCGACGCAGGAGGCGTTTGGGTCAGCTCGCATGACGAGCGTGCGCGGAGCAGCGCAAAGCGGCTCGTGCTTGTCCACCTCGTCGCGAAGGTCGTCGTTCTCTTCTGTGACCCGACGACGGTTGGCGTGCTCCTTGGCTATATAAGAGATTTTATCCCCTGCCATCTCTCTCAATTGCTGCCGGAAAAAATGCACGCGATGAAAACTTGCGCACGAACGCGCAAAAGGAATCGAAGGACTTAAGAACGAACTGACTTACTCGGTCAACGGCGAGGCCTCTGGACATGTGGAGCTCGAGGGCGTCCGCGAGGGTGCTCTGTAGGGCAGACCCGGCAAGCTGATACTCCTCCCACAGCTCTCGCTCCACCACCGTGGCATCCAACGACGTCGGGGGAAGCTCGGGCAGGTGGAGCTCCAGGTCCGTCCACGCATCGCCTGGTTCTGAGGTCCCGACCGGGGACACCGCAGCCACGATGGCGCCCCCATCACCCTCGACCCCGGTTGGGTCGGGGATGGGCACGACTTCAACTTCTTCTTCGGCGGCGGCCACCATCGCTGGTGGCATGGATGGGCCACCACCTCCGCCCTCGAGGAGCGGGATCATGCACACAGAGCGGTCTAGGGCGCCGAGTCCGCGGCCTCGAGCCTCGGCACTGTCGCCTCTGCAGGCGGAGCTATCTCCACGAGAAGTTCTGGGGCCATCAGGATCGGAGCCTCGACCTCCGGCGCTCCCTTTGCAGCTTCATGATCGGTGCCCCGCCATCATCAGCCCGGGGCACGTCCCCAGCACGGCCTGGGCTCACCGGCTTTGCGACGTCACCCGCGGGCGCGGGCATTTCTTCTTCCACCACCACGACGGGGGCTGCTTCCTCCGTATGACCCGCGATCTCGGCGCCCCCAGCGCCCCCGTGCGGCGCTACTGCCACGATCTCTCCACTCCTTGCGCTAGTGCCGCCTGGTACCTGGCGACGATGGCCTCGGCCGACCGAGGCACTCCGGCCGAGGGCTGCGCCGACGCATGTGGCGTACCGCGCGCTCCCGACTTGAGCGCCTTGGTGGGTGCGAGCGAGGGGGAGGAAAGCGTTGTGGTCCGGCTGACAGTCAACAAGGCAATCAAGAACCAACAAAGGCAAAACACAAACCAAATAATGAACGAAGTTGGAGCAAATCTTATAGAGTGACTACCACCAATTTGCGCTTCTTTGATCCACTCGAGGGTTGCGCGCCCCTCGAACTGGATCGGGGCTTTGATGGTGCCGCGGGGGCAGGCACGACGGGCGCCTGTGCCGTCAAGGGCGCCGGCGCATCGAGGGTCCCCCTCCCTACCGCCAAAGCGGGCATGGATTAAATCTGCAATGTCGCGGGTGTGGACTCCTCCTCCATCACGGCTGGCAGTGGGGGTCCCGCGAGATCATCGGACGAGTCGTCGTCCGGCTTGGGGGTGCTCTCCGGGGTGATCAGCGGGGAGCGACCCTCCCTCTTCCGCTTGCGGTTCTCTTTGTTGTGAGCGATCTTCCGCCGCTGCTTTCGCTCACGCTTCTTCTTCTCGGCGTCCCTCTGCGCCTTTTGCCTCTCGACGAGAAGACGGTTCGCCTCGCGAACCTCGGGGAGAGGGGGGTCCGACCGATGCCCCTTGCGAGATAATCGCTAAGACCACCACCAAAGTTAGAAACAAAGATTGAACATGAATCGAATCTAACTAACGAGATTGGGATCAAGCAACTCACAAATTGAAGATGGCCCGCCTCGGGATGCATCTTAAATGCCCACAGCGCGGCCTCAGAGCAGTCCATCTTGCTGCATTCCACCGCGCGCTTCGCCCTTTGGCCCGCGTGCCCGGGGGCGAGCAGCTCCTCCATCATGCGGGAACCCTCGAATAGCACCCCCGGCTTCAAGTCGTAGATGGGGAGCCGTCGCTCCATCAACGGGATCACCCTCTGCCGGTGAAAATTCACGATTACGGCCACCGCCGTCAGCCCCGCCCTCACTAGGGAACACAGCGCGTCGGTGGAAGACCCCGAGCTTGGCCTAGCGCTCGGGCGGGGACACGCCATGCGACCAAGTGATCGCCTTCTCCCGCAGAACCTTGTGTCGTCGTTGCGTAGGTAGAACCACCCCTTGTCCCCGCTTGTTGTTAAAGGTCATTGTGCATGGGATGTAGAGGTGCTTCCTGTTCTCCCGGACATGGATGGCGAGGCCACCGACGCAGACGTTCTTCCGCGCCCCCCTCGCTTCGCCCATGGCCGTGTGAAGCTCACTCCGGAAGAGGTGAACCCACAGGTCCCAATAGGCCTCGACCCCCAGGTACCCCTCGCAAACAGCAACGAAGACCGCCGCCTGCGAGATTGCATTGGGGGCAAAGTTGTGCAGCTCCACCTTGTAGTGGTGGCACAACCTGCGGACGAACCGCCCCACGGGGGCGCCGAACCCCCGCTCGTGCAGCCGTGCCAGGCTGACGACGTAGCCCGGCGGGGGAGTCGGCTCCCCATGCGACACCGGCGGAGAAATCCACTCCGGCTTCTCCGGAGTCGTAATCTTGGGCAGCAGCCCAAGCTCGGCGAGGCTCGCAAGGTAGCTCGCATCTGCGGTGGATGGGCTCCATGGCGCGGGGTCCCTAATCTCAACCATGGTGGCGAGCGAAAGGAGGCGAAGCGGATCTCGGCAATGCGTTCGAGCGGAATCTCTCTCCTTCCTTGCGGCAGAGCTCAGGGGAGCGAAAGCAGGGGAAGACGAATGGCTAAGGTAAAGAGATTAACCTCTCCGGCTCCTCGTTTTATACCCGGGTGCAATTAATGCAGTGGGTGCCATTGTCACTGACGACTGGGCCCCATCTGGGAGTGAAAACCCACGCGCGCACAATTTAAGGCGGCACTATAGCGCGTCGCTTCAAAACCACCCGCGCGTGCACCGCTCTCGTCTGAAAAGGCGTGCCCGCTTCGTATGCCCCGGGCCACGTCAGCCACGTCCGCGCGCACGACTCGGTCAAGCCGAAGTCCAAACGGGAATATTTCCCCGAGAGTGCCTTCCGAGGTAAGGCACCTCTTCGTGAGGCCCTACTGATCAGGGGTTTGAAGCCTGGCCCATCGAGGGTTCGACAGGCGCACCAGGTCTGTTGGCAACCCAGGCATGCTCGATCGAGCCTACCCTCGAACGCGGAGTTCAGGGGCGTCCGGTGCTGCGTTCAAGGCCAGACAAAGGCAGCTAGGCCGAGGGATCCCAACGAGGGAGAGCAATGAGCCCTCGACCCCTATCGAATGGGGTTAAGCCCTGCCTAGCAAACCTTTGCAAGCGCTTCCATGAGACGTGTCTTCGAACCACGAAGCTGACCCTTATCGAATGGGGCACTAACGTCCACTTGAACCACCCGCTAATAGCTCACCGAAGCGTCCATGACTTGTGGCCCGCTCGTGGGTAGCATGGATTGCCTCACCCCTCCTCCCTGTGGAAGGACGACGAGGGTTGCATCTTGAAGACGAGGTTCTCCCCTGATCGATCCTACACGGGCTAGAGCTCGGGGGCTCCTTGCACCGCGACCATACCCTTTGAACAAATCGTGCGATCACCTAAGTACGAGATTCCATGTCGGGTCAACCCCTTTGAGCGCTCAAGCAAGCCCCCTAGAGAGTGGTTTGTACGGACGTAACGTGCCCGACCAGTGTAGATTGCCGATGCCGGCTGAAACAAATGCTGACGAGCACGTCACTCGACAGACCATGGAACCAAAATGCTTACAACCCTTGGACTAGTATGCTCTCTCCTCTAAGGCCTCGGGGGCTACACCCGTGGGTGCGCTAGCGCGCCCCCACGGGAACTCTCACCAGTTCAAAGGAAAAGCCCCACACGAAGCGCCCGAGATGTCGTTGCGGAAACACAAGCCTTCGCCAGACTAACCCACGTCCAGCCAAGGCTCGGGGGCTACTGTTGGGGATGGTCATAAGGGTCCTCTAACCTTAGGGATAATCACCCCAGAAAAAATGCAAACAAACCACAATCAAATCCCTACGATCCGGAAAGGGGCCCAGACACACAAGGCCTACGGCCCATCGTCATCCAATGGCCCGCTCAAGACCCCCCGAAAGGGTCCTGATGCGCGCGCTGCAACTCCGCCTCGATCGAGGGTCCCGACCCTCCCCGAGCAGGTAGCAGACTCCGCCTCGATCGAGGCCCCCGCGGTCGAGCCCCGCGTGACCCTCTACTCTAGAAACTCCGCCTTGCTCGAGACTTTCCCTCGACCCGCCGCACAGGAACGCCCGTCCGTTCCGCTGGCAGACGCATTCAATGCTCAACGCTGCCACGGGACGCCAAAGTCAAAAGCTGATCACGAGCCATCCCACACAGGCGATATGACTCGAGTCGCGTCCGCTAACTCCGGTCACTGTGCGGCCATCCCCGACGCTGTGCCGGCCTGCGAGGCTCTGTGCAACCCTATGCCACCAACTCCGGCGCTCCTGTATTGCCTACTCCCGTGCTGATCCCCTGGCGAAGCCCTCGACGGGGTATGGGAGAACCCTCAAATGAGTGTACGGACGACAACTGGGCATGGATGCCGGTCAGCACGACCCCTCGAAGACGCCCCAGGACAAGCACAGGGATACGTATGTCCTACAGGAACCACCACGCCGTGCACTGAAGCTGGCAGAGGCTCAGCGATTTACGCCGGGTAAAAGGATCCGCACGACGACAGCCACGCCCACGCCACACTCTACAGTGCCTGATGACAGTAGATTCAACTGTGCGACATATGTATCTTTACCCCTCCTTGAACTATAAAAGGAGGAGGTAGACTCCCGGCCAAGGGCCGGCGACGAGAAGCAAGAGACGATAGGCCAGCAATAAACAATCAGAGCAACGACACCACCATCCTATACACTTGGGACTTGGGGCTTCACCTCATCTCCCACTTCGCTTGTAAACCCCTACTACAAGCACCCCGATGTGAAGTAATACAGTACGTGCACCCCCCTTGCTGGACGTACGACCCTACGGCCGGAACCAGGATAAATCATGTGCCATTGTGTTAGCCTTTGCACCAACCATCGAGAGAGTGGACGCAGCGCATTCGTTCTGGTTAGTGTCGGGCAGCCGATCCGGACACCGATATTCTGAGAGAAAAGTACTGCTGACCGATGGCTGGTGGCTGATTTGTTCTGAGAGAAAAAATAACGTTGGCCGGTGGCTGATGACTGGTGGCTGATTTGTTCTCAGAGAAAAAATACCGTTGGCTGGTGACCGATAAGCCAAACGAATAGGATCTTATGAACAGACAGGCCCCACCAGAACTTACACAAGAGCACGCCAGCCAATGATGGCAACCAGTCCAAGCTCGAGGACGTGCAGTGCAGCTACCAGGACTGGACAAGGCCAGATGCCGTAGATCGATCGTTGCTCGGAGCATTCCACGCTTCGTCAAGATTCCCAGGGGTCAGCCGCTTGACGCATACAACCGCCAGTTGTGCTCTTGTCCCCCGTTGACGCAGCGGGGGGCGGCAGTCGCCGGATAACACGGCCTGACCGCCCCGCAAGACTAGCGAACGAAACAGCGATCTCCTCCGTGGCAGGCAAGGAGTCGCGTCGAAATCAAATCCAGCTAGCGAGAGCAAGCTGATGCGAAATTTTGATCGGCCGGGACTCCCAAAGCGAAAGAGCCGAGGGCTGAGAGGCAGAGTGCGAGCCGTCGACCGGGTCACGCGCACGCGCGCACGGGCGCATGATCGGATCATTTTAATTGCCCAACCTAGCTAACCGGCGAGACAGCGGCCGCCGGCGCACGGGCACGGCCGTACCGTACACGCTCGTTGGCGGCAGCGCATCACCGGCGGCTACGACAGCGGCCGGAGTGGGTGGTTGCGCAGCCCGGTGACGCTGACGCCGTCCAGGGGGTGAGCTGTTGCCCGCTGGTTGTCCGTAGGGGGTGACGCGCGCAGGCCGCGTAGGGGAAAGAAAAGGGCGAAAAGGCTGCGTACCTGTACGATGCGGATGTGGATTGGATGACTGCGTCGCTCGGTGATCCGGCGTTGGTGTGGTGGGCGTCGTACTCGTACGCGCTAGGACTGGGAGTGGGAGGCTAGCCGTCGCGCCGAATGGGCGAGGGCGGGCGCGGGCACGGGCACGCGACCGACCGGGGAGGGGGGGGGGGGGGGGGTCGTCGTGCGGCGGGTCCAGGCGAAGACGACGGCGATGCCAACTGCAGAATTGGCTGCTCCTACGTGGCGGATCCAGGAGGTAGATGCCTCCCAGGTCCCCAGCAACTGATTGGGCGCTACTAGCCAGCTGCCAGCAGCTGTAAAATTCGTGATTATTGAAATGCCATTTTGTTTTCGTGACAAAATCAAAATAATATGCATGCAGCGATCTGGAACTGATCCCACAAGTCCCTGACACCCGTTTTTGTAGGGTGAAATTAAAGCACTCAAATGCATCCATATCTGATTATTGAAATTAACGGGGTACATGAACTGACTATTCTTACTAATGGAGACTACTCTAAAAGTTAAAAGTAATATTTCTAAAAGATCTGACCTACTATGAAATATACTGCAGCCAAAAGATGAGCACATATATGAACGAAGATTTGGTGAGAAGTAAGGATGCAATAATAATGTTTCCTCGGTCAACTAATTACTTATGGTGGCATGCCATTATATTTTATTTTTCCTCTTAAATTAATTGTGTCAAAGAATGCCATTCTAGTTTATTTTATCAAGCTTTAGAGTTGACCCAATGACTCAATATTTGGATAGACTATGCAACTTAGGTTCTATTTGGATAGACTAAAAGGGCCATACTTTAGCCTATCCTCATTGAAAACCTAGGCTAATTTTAGCTTTAGTTGTGATCAAATATTGAGGGTATGACTGCGGTTTGAAATTAGCTCTCAAGCTGGATTCAGAGAGCTAATTGACTAAAATTTAGTTGGAATTTGGCTATTTTTTATCTATATATTTGCCCCTTGTTTAGATCATGAGGAGCTAATTTTTAGCCGACTAAAATTTGCGTCATGATGTCCAGCAGCGGTAAAGAAAAATAAAGCTTGTTTGGCAAACATAAAAAAACTACTGTGCGTAATACGTATAGCGAAAGCGAGTATCTATTTTTTTCCACCAAATTTTAGCAAAAAAAAAACAACGAATTCCGAACTATGTAACCACAGCCAACACTTGGATTTGCCCTAGTGCTTCGAGTGGTTGTTAGGGAACAGCAGCAAGCGCGGCGTCTCCACGTACATTGATTTGGACTATCCCATGTCTGACCTGTTAAAACACCGTACCAGAGGAGAAAGAAAAAGAGCAATAAAGCAAGCAATTGCCGCAGCGTGTGGACCCTTTTCGGCCTGGAGTTCCATTTCCATCGACAAGTACATCCAAAGTGCGCAGTTTTGCAGAGACCGCCTTCACGCGTTTCATCTCGATCCGGTAAACGAGCTCTCCACACTGACGATTATATTTGTGCATACACCCTTGGACTAACGGCGCCTCGATCCCTGTCGTCAACGAAACTGTTTCAGCAATCCTGGATTCCTGGTTCTTTGCTTGTGCTAAGACTGAGAGTGACATTCGCCTGCTCAGCGCCACATGAAAAGTCCAACGCCGAACAGCTTAGAATGATCGTTCCCGTTGGACACCAAATTCAGAAGAAGAAAAAGTTCTCCATCGTAATGCAACCAAATGCAGAAACATGTATGGTAACAGGAATTTCCATCCGACACGAGACTTTGAGTGCGTAGCTGACCGTTTTGCAAAGGTCAGCTGCCACCATTTTCTTAGAAAGAATTTGTCAAGATTCCCCTGTAGCTTCGCCAGCGTTTCTACTCTCACATTTCGCCACAAACTAATTGGGAGCAAAGCTTGACGGTTGGTTTCCATGACCGTACCACGGTCAGCGTGAGTTGGATCCTTGCATGGTTGTCTCTTTCGGTGATATATATCAGCAGTTGATTCAAACATAATCCTTGCTCTTATTAGCAAGATCTCGTTTGATTAGGCAGCAGATCGTATATGAACTATGGATGATTGAACATGTCAAGAAATTAAATGAGTGGATTTTTTTTTCAAAGAGGGACAAAAGAGCATTTTTCTTCTTTTATAGCTACCAATTGTTTTTTTTTTCAAAGAGGGACAAAAGAGCAGTTCCTTTTTTCTGGCAAGCACCAACAAATACATGCATAGCCAGTTTTTGACTAGGACCCTTACACTGATCTCGCAACTACAAAAACAGTTCCTCTGTTTGTGTATATCTCTTTAGGAGAAAGTCTTCAAAAGTATATTTTGGCTTTTCATTTCTCTTACTATTAGCAAATATCCCGTGCATTGCTACGGTATAGACTGTATCGGTGGAGTCAATAAAACATCCATTTGCACATCTCCATCGAAATAACAAAATTCAATAGCCGCCCATGGCGTGCTACCGGGGCATGAAGTAGCCCACTACCTAGTGGTCTTCGCCACCTCACTTGTGTTTGCTGAGGCGAGGACGTGTCGCTGCCTTATGGGCCCTATCTACCCTGGCCACGCACGGTAGAGAAAGGTGGCGTGATCTGAAGTCAATGCCAGTGCAGGACGAATGCACAACGGTTGAGACGTATCAGTGGTACAAGCTGAAGCCGAGCCGAGGTAGGCTGACGTGCACAGAGGGCAGGCTAGGCACCATGTTGCTCTATTTAGCATACCTATGGTAATTCTTGAAAGGGCGTTGATGTCACCTAGAGGGGGTGAATATATGATTATGCAAATTTAACGAAACTAATTCCACTGTTAGTACCAAAACCGGCCAGATCAGTTTCACACAGTGAAAGCCAACAAAGTGGAAAACCCCCTCTACGAGTTTTAGCACAAACTAAACTTGAGGAGGTGCTTCTGTAGATGATTTCTAGCAGGTTCACCAAGTCACTGCACACAAGAGAAGCACAACCACATAGATCAAAGCGGAAGCAATTAATACTAGAATTGAACAAGTGAGACAAACCAAATGAGAGACGGCAAGAGTTGTTTTCCAAAGTTCAAATTCACTAAACTGAATCCTACATCTTCATTGAGGTGCCTACTGTAGGGGGCTTATATACACCAAGACACTTTTTTCGGTTCCACTAGTTGTGGCCTTTTCCTCAAAGGAGGCAAGATTGCATCCTTCACAAACTGCCCGTGGCTCACCAAAAACTCGGTAGCTCACCGACGACGCCTAGCCGTCTAGGAGGCTTCACCTTTAAAAGAGCATCTAGGCCCCTAATTCGGTTTTGGTGGTTAATGACGATATAACCATTGTGACTAAAGTGTGTTTTGCAGCGGCAGTCAAATTTAAGTCATAGTGATGGGCTTTCATGGTATTCTTGGCCCCTGTCATTGTTTTTTGTTATATTGGATCAAAGGATATGTGCGAAGACTAAGGATGAGCTAGTTCCTTATGTCGTTTGGAGTTGAGAGACACAAGGAATAGTTTAGGCCTTTATTTTCCTTTGGCCGTACTATCAAGGGGGCAAAGTTTAGTAGCTTAACCTATGTGAGCCTAGAGTTAGGTGTGGTGCACCTTTGTGAAATTTCTAGCACTAGGTAGCTTAGATGGAGCCCTTGAGAAGTTAAGAAAAAGATTGAAACTCAAAGAGATTGAATTGGATAAGCTTCGAAGCGGTAAGAGTTAGACCGACTCAATTGACCGATTGATTCGGTGCCCTACATGATCAGAGTTAGACCGACTCAATTGACTGATTGATTCGGTCCCAATATGGGCAGCACTGAATCAATCGGTGTAACTGTGTCTCACACAGTAAGTGCCTAGGTGCACGATTGATTTGGTGCTAGCCGAGGGGGAGCACTGAATTAGTCGGTGATGTCGCGCGCTTGGTGTATTGAACTTTAGGAGCACCAGTTGAATCGGTTCTCACCCAAACAATCATCGAACGAATTGGTGTTGTGCTCATGTGCAAATCTTTTGTACACGAGCACCAATTGTTTCGGTGATGGCTATGGCCTACACCGAACGAGACGGTGCAGGTCCATGAAGTTGAAATTTGCTACTGGAAACACGGATTGATTCGATGCTATGATAAATAGTGACATAGATTCATTTGCATGTACACTATCCTTTGGAATTCAAATTGAAAGCCTACACCGATTGATTTGGTATTGTGCCTGAGGGCACACCGAATGAGTCGGTGTTGCCTGCACATGCATAATTATTGGCCAACGACTAGCTCATTTTGAGGGGTCTATATATACATGTTCTTCACCTCCATTGAGTTCTCTTGCTTCTTCGAAGTTTATGGTGTTAATTTGATCTTGAGAGCAAGAGAAACACTAGAGGTGATTAGCAAGTTTCTTAATTCAAGATTAAGAACATCATTAGTGCTTAGGGAATAGCAAGTGTGCATCCACCCATCTCTTTAGCTTGTGCATGTTAAGTGATGTTCTTTGCTTGTTACCCTTGATGATTGGTATCACCTAGATGGCTTGGAGTTGGTGTTCTTAGTGAGCTCTGAAGGAGTCTTGTGAGAAGCCCTAAGAAGGTTGTGCTTGGTTTGGAATCCACCGATCCGGAGTTGGGGAAAGGATTACCGCTAGTGAGCACTTAGTCCTTGCATGGATCAAGGGGGGAGCAAGACCCTTGCGTGGGTGCTCCTACAAGGACTAGGGCAGAGTGCCGACTCGTCGATACCTCAGGAAAAAATCGGCATTCTAACCCTCTCTTTAATTTTCGTAATTTACTTTCCGCTATTTCAGTTTCTAGAATTGCCTGCTAGTATAGGGTTGAAACTTTGGGTGCAAACCTTTTTAAGACTAGATAGTCGTACTCTCTATAGTTTAGGCGCATGGGGTAATTAGGCTTGTTCGATAGGATTAAGTTTCGCGAGAAAAATTATAGAAATCCAATTCACCCCCTCTTAGGCATATTGATCCTTTCACACCTCCAAGAGTAACAAATGATTCAAGAGTCGCTAGACTTCAACAAAAGTGCTCAGGCTAAAGAACTTGCTCTTTAGTGATTTCTCTAGCTCTTTCAACCTTTCTATAGTTCACACCGTCATTCTCTCAATCCAATCCCAAAGATATGAACTATATCAAACAATCTCACAAAGAGATGTTGGGGAAAGCTTGCTAGTGTTTCCAAGAGTTGCTGGACGCTCAAGGAGTGCAGGGACCAGCAACCCTCAAAAGGGAGGGTCAAGGGGTAATAATACTACACTCTCTAAAAACAAGTCGTTATTGGTTCGTGGCAAATCGGCCAGACCGGTTTTCAAACCAATCTAGCCGTTAGCCACTCTAAGCATCCAAACTGGTTAGACCGGTTTCCCAAACCGTCCCAAAGTCCCAAAGGACTTCTCTCGTAAGGCTATCTCACATAGGTTGACATATGAACCCTCTTGGTGTTGTCAAACAGCTAATATTGCATCCCTCTTGATAGGAGGGCATACCTATACTCAAGATTACAAATGATAAATAAAATATCAACTTGAGCTTGTATGTCTTCATTGATGGCATATTTGGTCATTCTCAACTTGAGGGCTTTCAACATTCCAATCTTGCTGTGCAAGTCCAACTTGAGACAGTGGCTTAGAATTTTCAAGTGTATGATTATAAATCCATCACCAATTCATAAGCCACTTCAATAAATGATTAAACAATGATTGTATACATTGCATTGCTTCAATAGATAAGGCTTAACTAATGTTACAGACCAAACCAAGATACTATATTCTTCACCCTAGTAATGTTCATCGGCTACAAGACAACCTTGCCCTTATCCTTGCTTAGTACCTCGTCACTAGCCATCTAGCTTGATTATCTTGCCACTTTAAGTTTAGCTTTGCTTTGCATCAACGTGAATACCACTTTGAAATCTATATCCTCACATAAACCATTATATGTATAATATAAGTTTATATGTTAATATCTATCTATCTATCAACTTGTACATAAGCTTTTCTACATATGAGACCATTCGCTAACCATAGAATCATGTCGCTTTCTTTTGGAACCTTAGCTTAAGAACCAAGTGTAAATAAATCTCAATTTCTCCAAATAAATTATCTCACTTTTCTTTGACAAGCTTCTTCTAGATGAGACCAATCAATACACATAAATTCTTGTCTCCTTTGTCATTTTCATTCACTTATTATTGTTTACTTTAGTATCATGGGATCACATACACTTGCTTGCTGTCATCATAAACCAATAGAGAGCATATATTCTGATCAATAAATGTGTTACATGAATATAAACAAGAATAAATTCCTGCTCATATACTTTAGCAAACAAGTTAGTCCATTAATCATGTTGTTATACAATACACCAAAACACTTTCAGTGCTCCTGGCATTCAACAATGGCAATTGGCAGCGTGTGTGGAATGGTGGAAGAATACAAAGGGTTGTGGGCCGATTCCATAAAATTCTAGGGTTTTCAGTAAAAGTTACTATAGACGAGAAATGCCGATGGTTTGATTTTAAGATATATTAAGGGTTTTATTATAAAATTATGACATACTACTGAATCAATTTTTACTTTATTACTTTTCTCTTACTATATATTATCAATTGCTAAAAAATCAATATCATCTTAAAAATCTGATGAATATAAATCTATTGATTCAACTTTTGTATAGTAAACACATATATTCTGACTAAATATCATAGATAAGAGGCCACAAGCACAACTTTATACTGAAAGCTAAACATATCATCTAGCTGGGGATACCAACATTACAATTCAAGCACTATTACATTACAAAAATATACCTAATGCGAAAGAAGCGAAGCATCATCAAATCATCTCCCAATGTCCTCTAACAATAGCACCCTCAAAGTTTGAGACCAAAATGGATGATTGGAGGAGCAAAACTAAACATCTGAGCTTTAGGGATATCATACAGTTTGACTAAATATCAATTGCAGTTTGCAAGTTTTTTGTCTTTTTCAAATTTAAATACGCCTCATATTGATGGAAGAAGGGAGTACTAAAAAGGTATTTACATATGGGTGGACTATATGAGTCAACAAAATTAAATATTTTAAGAA
The DNA here is from genome assembly GCA_033239725.1 of Echinochloa phyllopogon. Taxonomy (NCBI): domain Eukaryota; kingdom Viridiplantae; phylum Streptophyta; class Magnoliopsida; order Poales; family Poaceae; genus Echinochloa; species Echinochloa phyllopogon. The sequence goes on from BTCW01000012.1 coordinate 24,725,960, forward strand.
TGCGAATTATATAAGGGAGAAAACTTCAAAGATCAAACTTAATTTAATTTAAGCATATGGAATAATAGGAAACAATATAAACAGCGAAGACTCGGTCGTGTATGTATTATTTTGTTGGTGGCCCGCTCATAGTGAGCTTAAGCTGAATGACTAAGGTAATATAATATATTTTCGTTTTTTGCCATTAGTTCTCTTTTTGAACATTTTGTTGAAACTATGCTATAACAAAGTTGCAAACACCTTTATTATGTTAGTGTTGCTTCTATGACATTCTTCCTCAAGATCCTCTAATAAAACAAACACATGCCTAGAGAAGGGCTAGCGGTTTGGCTCATTTTTTTCTTCTTATTTAGTGAAAACTATCCTAAAAACTATCTATGATGAGAGGTTGTAATGCATGTAACTGTATCAACAACCAAAAAAAATAATGTACAAAAAACCCCCCTCAATATACTTGAACCACATGTGCATATCATGTGGAAACACCTGCCATATTGAAATTTTGTAAATTTATAAAAACATATCATGAAGTTTATTTTTTCAAAAAGCTTGCATATCTATACTTGATGTTATGATATACATTAATGCAAAAAACAGAAGTTCAAACTACATCCAGTTTAATACACCCGAAAAAAGAGATTCTAAATCCATGTGCGCCAAAATATGTTGTCATCTAACGCATACACAAATAAAATTTGTTATTTTAGCATGTAATTAACTTGATCGAGTTAGATCATCAAATGTTTGCACAGATGTATATCATAGTTCATAGTTAAATGAAGTACAGATATACCAAGTTTAAATTTTTTGAAAACTTTGAATATGTTTTTTGTGGAAATACAATTATTTCAAAACATATATATTTATGGTGTTTTCAACTGATCGATATTCACGCGGGATCCACGTCATGAGATGCTTCTTACAATATGTTGATCCGTTCCAACAGTTACGTACCAAAAACCAAAGTTTAATATGTGGCATGTTAATGACTTAATGCATATCAAATTATCAATCTTTTAGCAGCAGCGAGGAATCTCAAAGGGGTGCGTGGCTTGCCGGTGGTTAGGCACTAGCATCCACAGCTGTACTGCCCGGACCCTGAGTACACATAGCCTCTGACTTAGCTTACTCCTGGAAACTATTTGACGCGCCTATTGTGCAACTCCGTCCAACAAGATCTTTTAAATGTTTGTTCCGCTAAGCACAGTTCCAACTCTCTATATAAAATAGTTTATGTATGGTTAAATAAACTGGCATATAAGACTATTTGTTTATATGTCATTACATTAAATAGAAGGGAGAAAAAAACAAGAAACCGGATCTCAGTTTCAACACAAAGACGACACTGCTAAGTTTGGGTTGAAAAATGACAGATAAAAATCAAACATAATTGATAGAGGAGATAATAAATTTAATAAAGACCTACGGCACTAAAAAAATTATGAGTTAAGAATATAATTTCTAAAATAATGGCTTACTAACATGATACCGTATAGATACTATCAATATATATTGTAGGTTGGGACTCGTCTGATCCACTTGTTTTTAGAAGAGGAAGGGCAAAGTCTCAGGCTTTCAGATGATGGAAGCAACGGAGTTAGTACAATACGTACTACCACTAGCAGCGCCATTAATGCCCAAAGCAGAATGAAGATGGAATAAAACACACAACTGGCTAACTTAAACAAAAAGTGATCAAAGTACAGAGTATTAGTAGGATAAGAAGACTGACCCAGTCCTCCCCTCCACCACGCAACGCACGTCGCAGTACCGCACCATGCAAACCCCACTCTCCCTTTTTCCACAACACGAGAAAGAAGAAAATTCTTCGCAATCAAAGCGCGCAAACGCAACCATCGGCCATGTCAACCCTAGGCAACAATAACGCGCATCCAGCACGCCACCGCGCCATCCTATATAACCTGGCGCTACCTACCTGTGTGTTCTCGATCACTCTGTGCTTCTTGGAGCTCCCACGCCGGCCTCTCGACGAGATCGACCGCGATCGAGCGAACCGGATCGCACTACTAGCTCCTCCGCCATGGCCGAGATGCCCCCCGGGTTCCGCTTCTACCCCACGGAGGAGGAGTTGGTCTGCTTCTACCTCCGGAACAAGCTCGACGGCGTCCGCAGCTGCGAGATCGAGCGCATCATCCCCGTCGCCGACGTCTGCGCCCTCGATCCATGGCAGCTCCCAGGCACGTCGATCGATCGCGGAGACATTACTTGCACACGCCTATGTTCGTCGACAGAGCGCGCTCGATGGGGTGCGCATTTCCTTGGTCGCTTAGTTGGCTAACGATGATTCGATTGCATCCATGCAGAGGCGCACCGTGGCGCGTGCTCCGGCGGCCGGGAGCCGTGGTTCTACTTCTGCCCGCGGCAGGAGCGCGAGGCGCGGGGCGGCCGGCCGAGCCGGACCACGCCGTCGGGGTACTGGAAGGCGGCGGGCACCCCCGGGTTGGTCTACGCCGCCGACGGCCGCCCCATCGGGACCAGGAAGACCATGGTGTTCTACCGCGGCCGCGCGTCGGCCGGGGCCAAGAACAAGACCAAGTGGAAGCTGAACGAGTACAAGGCTCTGGTCCCTCTGGAAGACGAAGACGAGTACTCCGCCGCTCCGCCGCCGAGCCATGTTCTCCAGGTAATCGATGGCTCCATCCGAAGCGTTAGAGCGAGCCGATAAAGGGTCCAAGATGCCTTCATGCCTTGTTGCCTCTCGCAATCTGTTCACTGTAGCCGCACGAGTCTTGAGGGAAGCCGCGCCACTTGAGATGGTGCTGAAAGGCGCATTGCTTTTTCTGTTTGTTTCTGCAGACGAGGAGCGAGTTCACCCTGTGCCGCCTCTACACCGAGTCCGGGTGTCCGCGCCAGTTCGACCGCCGGCCGGGCGCTGCAGCCGTGGCCGGCGGTGGCAGCGAGAACCTGACGGCAGCTGCGGTTGCGTTGGCAAACGGGGGTCGGGCGAGGAAAAGGCCTGCGCCGCCGAGCGACGACGACACATCGTCGAGCGACGGGGGCGACCGCTCCCAACGGCTGAGACAGAGAGGCACCGATAAGGGGCTCAACGGCGACATGCCCGACTGGTCAGAGATCTTGGACAACTGGTTTTGATACAGGAAATTCATTTCGATGGACGTTCGCTCGAAGAGAAAAATTGATCGAGCTATTTACAGTATTTTTTGGAGTTCTTTTAGAACAACACGATTTTTAGAATTCTTTTCCCTACTGCCAAATAAAAGTGAAGCGGTAGCGGCTAATTTTAGAAGATACCTTAACGTGGATTCACCTGTGTGTGTAACGTTAGCTTACACGAGCACAAATTCTGTACCAAAATGTCTCGCTAAAGAAAAAAAAACAACTGTATCAAATTGATAGAATGAGACTTCAGATAAGCTAGTCAACTCTTGGGCTTGCTGGACTTGTCCTTGACGCAATGCAATTTACAAATTGTTTTAATCAAAAGAAAAATAGAATGCATGCCAGTGTGCCACTTGTGCTTTGGCCATGCATGCACACGAAGAATCTTTTCATTGTTTTTGGGTTGTCCTTTTCCTCTTCTCGGGCCTGTAATTGCCGATTGCAGCGATGGTGACATCTTAAAATGTTGAATCGGACCAAACGTGCACAAAATGATGCAACGTATAGCTGGATTCAATTCTCAAACTGACTATCCGTTGAATATGCAGAGAAGGAATGTAAAATATATTCCCCGTCCATTTCATCTGTGCTGGCAATGCTGTCATGCTGACCAGCATCAACTCTTGAATTTGGAGTTCTATCTACCATCTAATATACCTATGATTGGTCGTTTTCAAAAAAAACAATACGGTTGAAAATGTTCGGAAATGATCAAGCATTATAAATAGCATTTTCTTAATATTTTATTTTTCTATAATACAAACTCGAAACGGAAATGGAGAAAACTAATGTAGATGGAAGTGTCTAAATTAAAAAAAAGGAACACCAGTACAAGTCGAGAACTGGTGACTATCGAACCGCAAGTTTTTTCTTTAAACACAGTAGAAACGCAGATGTTTACACTCACCTTCTATTAATACACGCACTTGACCATACCCCTCTTAGCACCTATAAGAGATTGAGCCGGCAGATCTCGACAAGTCGAGATTGATGAAATCACCATAAGCGCCCCGTTGTCGATGGGAATGTCGCCTACCACTGAAAGAATATCGCCGGTTAAATGACGAAATAAATCTATGAAAATAAGACACTCGTGCTGAGACAGAGGACTCAAATCCAGGTGGACAAGTTCCACCATAAGAAACTTTATCAACTAATCTATAATTAATTTGCCAATAGAACCACAAGTTTATTGCATACTTGAGGTTAGGTAGCTAGATAGTTCGCCTGCAGCGGCATCGTCTCGCGGTAGAAGAAGGACGAAGGAGCAATTGATTTAGGGTTTTATTTTTTATTCGCCTCCGCTCGACCATCCACACGGCGAGTATATGGAGTTTAATGGGCCAAGCCCAGAACATTATCAGCAGCACGCAGGCCGACTTATGGCCCATTGTACTTAATGAAAGTAAAGCCCACGTTGTTGAAGTCATTGGACTAGGCTTTCACCTAACCAGGGTGGCCGATACTGTTTTTGCATATAGACGAGCATATACCTTTGAAGTTGAGCATTGAGAATTTAAAACACAGATATTGAGCATTTAAAATAAAACATCTCTTCCATTCTGGAGGTTAATATTCATGATATTTATCTGAATTTTTAGGCAACAACATAACTCTAAGAATTGTGTAAAAATAGATGATATTTATGTTCCATGATGAAGTAATTTATAAAACTATTATAATAATTTATAAATTTATATTCAAAAGTTGCCTATTTTTATATTATGAAGTAATTAGAAGTATATTTGTACCTCCAAAATTGGGATAATATTCAGAAGTTGCCTTATTTGGTGAGTTTTAGTTTAAACATTTTAAATGTTCAAGAAATGTTATTATGCAAAATACATTCATTTTTATTTATTGTATAACTACAAAAATTTTCATGAAGTTTGGAGGTGATTTGTAGGTCATTTTGGCTAAGAAAAGATATTAGGAATATCAATGGGTTACCGTTCACGAGTGTTAACTTACCGAATGGACGGGAGTGTCGAAAATAGAATGAAAGTTTAACTCAGTGTCACATAAGGAATGAAAAGATTTTGAGAGCCTAGGAAGGAACCACTTATTTTATGAGTGTCAAATAGGGAATTGTCTCTTTGTTTTTCAAAACAAAGAATGGATACTAATAAATAAGCACACATATTGATCCTGTGAAGGCATATACGTGCACCTTATCAATGAACATTTTTGAGAGACTAGGCTCATGAGGTCACCGTGGGTGTATCGTTATCAACGGATTTGTTAGTTACTCTTGAAAAAAATAATTAGCTATAAATATGAGGACAAATAGACGACACCCCTATGTGTAAGTTCTAGCACAGACAACAGACAACTTAATGTTCCCATTCTCCAAGTTCTCTCCAAGTTCGTACAACACCACTTAATGTCTCCTTCAGGAGATCGTTAGTGGGGAACAAGTTGTTAGAATGGCAAGACTTAGGCTATCCGCATTTGTCATGCTCTATTTCCATCCCCTAAACGGAATATTCCGTTCTGGTCATCGAGATTATCTACTCTATATTCAGTTTATCCGCACTCGTCGTACTCTCATCCCTATACCAACTACCAGTCGTGGGACCCACATGTTATATATTTCTTAACTCTCTCTCCCTCCCCTCCTCTCTCTCTCTCCCTCTCCCTCCCCTTCCCCCTCTCCCTCCCCCTCCCCTCTTTCTCCCTCTCCGCACCCGATCGGGCGATCCCCTCCCCTCCCCGCCCCCCTCCGCCTCCCCCACCCCGTGGCGCCTCCTCCCCCCCCCCACACCGCCGCTGCAGCTCCCTCCCCTCCCCCACCCTCTGCTCCCTCAGGCGGCGGGCGAGGCGGGCTGCGAGCGACGCGGCGGCAGGCCAAGCGACTCCTTCCCTGCCTCCCCGCCGATGCCTCCTCGCCTCCTCACCACCCCGACGCGCTCCCCCTCCTCCCCGTGGTTCATGGTAGCAGCGCGGCTGCGGCGCTCGAGCTCCGTGTCCGCAACAGCCCGGGCTATCCGCGGCGGCAAGCGCGCAGGCGGGCGACAGCGGTAGTGGGTGGCTGTGCGCGGCAGCGGCTCCTCATCGACGGCGGGCGGCACGTCCTCCCCGCGGGGGCCAGCGGCGGTGGTGGCACGACAGCGGCGGGGCGGGCGGCGCACAGCGGACGGCGTCCACGAACGGCCAGAGCAGGCGGCAGCGGTGGCGGGACAACGACGATAGCGGAGCGGTGGCGGGATGATGGCGACGGCTCCTACGGCGGCGGCTCCCCGAGCAGCGCGTGGATGCGGCTGCCAAGCCATCCCCGCGGAGCTCGCCTACCACACCTCGCGGTCACCGTCGCCGGCCACCTCCGCGCCTCCTCCTCCTCCTCCCCTCCGCCCGCACGCAGCGGTTAGGCAGGCAGGTCCCGCGCCACCGTGGCTGCGTAGCGCCCTCCCGCTACGTACGCTCAATTTGCGGGAAGCGGCCGTGCGCTTTGATGGCGTTCGGCTTACCGAACCTCGGTGCAGCGAATCGGTGCGCTATCGCGTACTGGCGTTCAGCTTACCAAACACCAGTGCGGATAGCCTTAGTGGCTATGATCATGAATATTAACCTCCAGAATGAAAGAGATGTTTTTTTTCTGGCCACTAAACAATAATGGTTCTTTCACGGTGCAATCAATGTATAAACATCTCGTCAATAATGGAGTCAGGGTTACTCAAGAAATTAGGCAAATGAAATCACCACTTAAAATCAAGGTCTTTATGTGGTATTTTAAAACATGTGTCCTAACAAAAGATAACCTAACCGGAACAGAAGCAAATATTAGAATTTTTGTAGTTATGTGGAAACCACTAACCATCTTTTCTTTAAATGTCAATGGGATATTAGAATTTTGGTTAATCAATGGGATAAAGCGCGCGCGCGGGGGGGGGGGGGGGGGGGGGATGTTTTCTTTAAATGTCAATGGGATATTAGAATTTTGGTTAATCAATGGGATAAAGCGCGCGCGGGGGGTTGACATGTGTCACAACGTTTTGTTGGGCTATTTGGCTCACGATGAATGATATTGTTTTTTATAAATGCCGACCCATAGCACTTTTGTAAGTACTATTCAGAGGGACATACTAACTCCGGTTCGAGGCCAAATTGCAGCGAAGTGAGGATGGCCAGGAGTTCCTCACCACAGCTTGTCGTAACCTAGAAACGGCGGCACTAAAATTCTTCACTACACATGGATGGTCCTTGAATTTACGGATTGGTTGTTAAGCCAGTGGTCTTTTATTTTGAACACTTGCTTCTATGGTGTAGCATCAAGTTACTGCTTGTAATAATGGTTGTCTGATTCCCCCTCATTTGAGGAGGATGAAGCCAGAACAATTTTCCATTATTTAAAAAAAAGTTCCAGCATGCCTTGAACACAGAAAGTAGAGTTCCAACGTATATGGAGAAACCTCCATCACTGTCGCCTAAAGCTCTGAATAAATGTTCACGGTTTTCTTCCATAGAATAGTTGCAAAGGACACAGACACACAGTAACTGTCCTGGGCCATTTTCTTCCACCGGATCATCAAGTATCTACACGAGTAGCAGTAAGGCAATGATACACGAGTATGTTTTACATCTTCGCTCAATCGCTCCTAGGAAGGAACTGGACGTTACGCAGTATGTTATTAGCGTTCTAAAAAAAAGTTCTAGTGATGTTCTTAGCGTAGTGAGATGTTTGCTATAGACTAATGATTTAGGATTGTTCGGATTTCTTTCTTTTTTTTCGCCGAGGATATTGGAATTAGATACCCTCTTTTGTCCATTTCAATACAGAATAAGTGTATACGGAGTATGCATGTATATATGCATGTGGGACAAGTAGATGTGCTTGTTTCATATATACATGATCACGAAGAAAAGTACGCCGCTGCTCATGCATGTATCAAAGATGGAACTTGATTAAGGAGCCGGTCGATTTATATATGTAACAGGTAGCAGGTGCCCTTTCACAAAGGGGCCGGGACATGTTAATTGGATAAACGAACACGGAACATGTTTCTCATTTTCTAAAAAAAACAGAGGATCTGTGATTATATGTATTGGTTTGGTTTGGACGACTTTCCACTACTGATTTTCCGCCGTTTGATGCTCCGTCGATTTTCTATTTCTGTGCAGAGTGGGCCATTTGTTATGACAGATGTTGGGCCTGCCACGCGCCCGACCAGCAGCAGGCTGTAGAACTAGTTAGTCCAGCCCAGCGTCGTCTAACAGAAAGTTCAGCAGCCCATCGCAAACACAGCCTAAAGCTAACCGCGTTGCACGACACGAGCAGCTCCCAAACAGGGGAGAAGGCAGTGGCCACCCGGATTTTGATCGCTGAGGATTCAGGAATCAGAACAATATCCGGAGTCCTATGCCTAGTCAAGGAATCAGGTTCCGACCGGCCATACCAAGCCAGCCATATCGAGCTCCAGCTTCACGTACGGCGCCAAACGGAATCCGCACGACGCGCCCGAACCTTCACCTCACCTTCAGTCGATCCGTATCACAAAGACGCGCGCGCGATCTTCCAGAGCTCGAGACTTGATTTGTGAAGCGGGTCCGGCAATGGCATCGGCCAAGGCGGGCGGTGATGGAAAAAGCTCGGCACGTCTAGTCATCCAGATTCAAAAGCAGGGGGACGGGGCAATCGGAACCCGGAACACTAGAGATTAGAGAATTTGATATAAGGAAAGCTGGGGACGAACGAACGCATCCCTGATCGGTGGTGCAACGTGAGAGGAAGCTGCCAAGACGGCACCCTGTTGAGTGCTGATTCCTGGGTTCTGCTGCCAGCAACCCAGTACATTGCAGGGTCGTTACGTACCTTTCGCCGCGATTTGCAGGCTTCTTTTCGGCGAGGAACAGATCTATTTCGATTCCGATCTCCGGCGTGGCCTGAGTGCCTGACTGCACGCCGGCCCGCGCATGCGAGACTGAAAGAGAAAAGGAATAACACTTGCTCGCCCGTGCTAAACAAGTGGCGGATGCAGCTTCACCAGCATCAGCATCGGCCGCCATGGTAAAGCGCAAGCCCCTCCTTGAGAGGTGAAAAAGGAAGGGGTCGAGTCGAGCGCAAGCATCGCCGGCCATTCGCCGCCCATGGCACTCCGCCGCACACGTCGGCCTAGGCCCCAGCGCCGATCGAAACGGATAAGTAAGCTAAACTAGTGCGGCGGGCTGGGGCTGGGCGGGGACGTGGGCGTGCCGCGAATCAGGAGGAAAGGATCGGGACTCATTTGGAGACGAGGTGACGGGGGTTAGCTAACTAACAAAAGCGGGCGCCTTTGCTAGCATCTGGGATTTCCTTTCGTCATGATGAATCGGTTGAACACCCAGCTTGAGCTTCGGATAAGAAGCAGCCACGGACCGATCGACCCACTGTCAAAAAAGACTTGGGCAGCAAAAGTTAATTCCAAATCTGGACACACACGTGCACATTCCCCATTTGTAGGCCACCCGCACCACCAGGCACGGTGCCATCTGGAGAAAATTCCTTCCATGCCACCGAAAATTTAGCTCATCCCTTGTATGCCATAAAAATTTAGTCTATCCCTCTGTGCCATCGAAAATTTGATGTCATCCCCTACGTGCCATCCTACCGTCACCTGACGTTACTACCTCTGTGGACCCCACATGTAAGCGGGAGAGAAAAGACTTTCCTCCGTCGGTTGCTCTTCCTCCTCCCGCTCGTTCCACTCGCCATCCTCACGCAGCTCCCCGCATGCTCCTTCTCCTCCCCGGTTCGGACGCTGCACCACGCTCGGCTCTCGGCGGCGTCCCGGCGGGGCACACGGGCGAGCTGTGCCGCGCCAGCCCCTGCCCCAGTGCCCGGCGGAGGGAGGCCCCCTACTTCTTTCCCCTTCCTCTCCCGCGACGACGGGAGTCGGCCGCGCCAGCCCCTGCGCGGGCGGCGACAGAGGAGGCCGCGCGCCGTGCGAGCGCCTCCTCCCCGCGAGCGCCCGCCCCTGCCATGGCCTCCTCCCACCGGCTATCTGCACCGCGCCGCGCCGGCCCCTACTGCCCGGCCCTCCGCGCCCGCCCCGAGTGCCACCTCATCCATGGCCGTCGTGGCGCCGCGGTGGAGGCGGGTGGTGGTGGCGCCTCCGCGTTGCCGCGGCCGACGCCCGCGGCCCTGTAGCGCCCATCCCGTCGGGTCACGCGCCGGGGCGGTGGAACTGGGACGGCCAGCGTGGCGGGAGCGGCCGCGGTGAACTCCGGCGCGCGGGGCAGTGTCCGGCGGGGGAGCGACGGCTGGCAGGGAGCGACAGCCGACGGGGGCGCAGGAGAGTTCGGGAGAGGAAGGAGAAGAAGTTTCTTTCCTCTCCCACTTACACGTGGGCCCATAGGGGAAGTAACGGTGGGAGACGGTAGAATGGCACGTAGGGATGGAGTTAAATTTTCAATGGCATCAAAGGGATGGACTAAATTTTGATGACATATATAGGGGATGAGATAAATTTCCAAAATTTATAGGCAATTTTCTCTGCCATCTATCGCAAAACAATTCAGGCGCTCCCTATCCTATCACGGCGGCAGCGCGTGCGCAGCTAGTAGGCTCGCGCTTTCAGCGTCGCGGACAGCGCAGGCCGCAGAGCGTCACCCGTCAGCAAATCGGACCCAGCTCTCCTCCGGCCGGGTCCTCCCGCCGTCGTCATCCATCCGGGAATCCAACCCAGCGGCGAATCCAATCCGCCCCGCGCGGCACTGTTGGTTTGGCTGCGGCCGTGGCCCCTCTCCACGACGGAGGCCGGCGCCACCCGAATCAGGAATCCGACCAAAAGCCGCGCGCCGCCTACTCGGTCCGCACCGCGACAAAGCGTCTTTTTCGGGCGTCCTCGCCTCGACTTTTCCACGCGAGGACACGGCAGCGGATCCCCTCGCCGACATGGCTGGCAGCCTAGGCTAGCTGCAGCTGCAGACCTGTGGCCGGCTGCGGCATCTGTGCTAAAGGTAGCTGCAGACCCTGTACCCCGGAACGTGCTCAAATTCGAAGCAGCCTCATCAATCAATTGGGACCTAAATGTAGTGCAAACGAAGGCGCTCAGGTAAACAAATACGATGATAGTATAAAACCTTTCCAGCTAGGACTATCCAGTTCTATGTCCTCCTGCCAGCGTCATGCTTAATCGTTAATCTTATCGGTGGCCCTGCTTTTGAATTCAGAACCTGAACCTTTATGCTTCAGCATAGAAAACGGTGGTGCCCCCACGATCACAACGCATTCGTGCCTCGCGAATCGCCGGTGCAGGTGACGCCACGCCACGCGCTCTTTCCGTCTCTCCCTGATCCTGTTCTACGTATGGCATCATTATCCACATCAAGCCACAATCCAGGCACACTGGATTACCCCCATGTCCAACAGAAGTTTACATTATCCTGAGGGCCCTGTCCCCTGGACCCCGGCTCGATCTTACGGCAGCGAATTCACGCCCTCCGTGAGAGCGACAAGATGGCTCCCGGCCTGCGCTACACCTGCTCTCTGGCACTGGCGATCTGGATAGACATAAGCACAGCGAAATGATGCCCGTGCTGAAATCTCCTCCACTCTGCTGGGAGGACGGCTCGCGGCCAGGCCCACCTCGGCGACTGGGCCCAAGAGGAGAGCTCATGTGGGCCACCCTTGGTGGATCGGCGGTCAAATCATAGGCTGCCACCCAGCGCGCCGCCGAGCCACAGATAAACCTTTCTTGTTTTTAGCTTGGGTCTGGGCAACACAGGGCACGAAAACGACCCACCAGCAGGTGGATTGCGCTTTCGCGGTGTAAAAACACCCGATCAGCGGCTCCCCCGGCCCTGGATCCATCCAGAGCGTGTTTCAAAGCCGACGGGCTGGTGCGCATCAAATCTTTTATTTGAATCCATGTCATATCTACCGACCGCTCCCGTTCGAGGGAATCTCAGGGGTTACGTTGTACAAGAGGGGCACGCAATTTGGATGCATCGCAAATGGTCAAATCCAAGTGAAATTTCGCTATCTTTTAAGGTGCCGGATGCTATAGGTTTACCTGGAACCAGAGTTATCCAACTTGAAGAAACAGAGCATCCATCCCATTGCCCGGCATAGGCATCCCGCATCCTTTTGGGTTGGCCGGTCCGGAGTTTGGTAATTACTAGCATGACAAATTGACCTAGGCCTTGTTTAGATGGAGAATAGGGGGTGAGGATTTGGGGGTTTGGAGTCACTTCGTAATTATTGCGTCGCTGTACCATTTCGTTTGTATGTGTGAAAAATTATCCAAAAATTAATTAATTAGGCTCAAAATGTTCGTCTCGCAGAGTACAACAAAACTGTGCAATTAGTTTTTGATTTCATCTACAATTAGTATTCCATGCATGTTATGACATTTTGATGTGATGTGAATCTTTTTTTATATAATGAACTTTGGGGTTGCTTTTTAGGAACTAAACGAGGGCCTAGTGTGCGACGCAGAGAAAAGTGAGTCCTACACTTTCTTATGGCATAGAGCATCTGCGTATGTGTGCTATATTAGTAAGTAAAAAGTCTACTTCACCCCCTAATCTATGAGGGGTGGAACACGTCACCCCCTAACATATGAAAGTGGATTTTTACCCCCCTGAACTTTCTAAAACCGGACAAATCACCCCTGAAGCAGTTTTGAGAAATCATAATAAATCACAGAAAAATCATAAAATGGAAAATCAAATTATGTTGGACTCCAAATGAGTAGATCTATGCAGTGAACATATAATATGATATGCTTTAATATATTTTTTTACAGCTATGAAGAAAAGCATAGATCTAAAGTTACAGAAAAAAATGTACTAAAGTATTCCGTATTATATGTTCACTGCGTAGAACTACTAATTTGAAGTCCAACGCAATTTGATTTTTCATTTTATGATTTTTTGTGATTTAATATGATTTTTCAAAACTGCTTTAGAGGGTGATTTGTCCGGTTTTAGAAAGTTCAGGGGTAACAAATCCATTTTCATAGGTTGGGAAGTGATGTGTTCCACCCCTCATAGATTGGGGGTGAAGTAGACTTTTTCCTATTAGGTAACAAATGGAGGTATTATGATACACACACAAAATAAATGGATGCACGCTTAATTGGTTGGACATATAACTAGGCATTGCCCCCGAACAAAGTGTAGTTTAGTTAGTTATGTTTTTAACGGTGGGGTCTATCTAATCAAGTGTGAGTTTTTCATTTAGATTCTATTTGGATTAACCAGCTAATTGATAGGTACCGTAGATAATTTTAGCTAGTGGATCCAGATGGTACCATCTAATGTCTAAGTCAGATCCCTTCTAATTATGTAGCTAGCTGGTCCAACCAAAATTTTAGCTAGCCACCTAATCCTTTACTGATGTGGCTAATTATTTTACGTGTACTTGTATTTATGGCTAATCTTTCTATATGCACATTGATAATGAGACTTCTATATAATACGTAATTTCATTAATCTAAACAAAATCTGTCAAGTTAGTTCCTTCGATGCATTTATAGGAAGCACGATCCTTTACATGGGCATTGTACTTGAAAGCTCCGTCATTTTCAAATTTCATCCGAACATGGCACGCAACATAAATGAAGGTCTGTCATGCACTTCTTATGGTTTAGAGAACCTTTGTACGTGTTACTAGACATTAGTGACAAACCGACACACGTGAAAATGAAAAATCACAAGTGGAGTAGTAGGCGGACGGAGAGCCGCTGATAATTTGAAATCGCAAAATTTCGGTTGTCCGTACGATAGCGTATCTTGTTATTATTAGCAACAAAAAAGAGTTTTTCTACACTTACTTGTAGAACTATTTAGCAACAATTTAATGGTACATATGGAATTAATTTACCGACTATATGGATCACACAAAGTCCTTTTCTCCTGTCTTAGGTTGTTTTTATATCATGTAATTGTCTTTTTTAACGTGTACTCTGTCGGGTGTGTGTGAGTTTGTAATTCCCTTTATTCTTCTTATATTGATGAAATGTCTGTAGTTAAGAAAAAAAATGTTCAACACACAAATCAACAAACATGACAAGTCATACAAAAGTCAAACCGCATGCCTATATGCCACTTTCAGCTTTCGTTCAACACCAGTCCATAGTGCCTGTATCAAAAAAAGGTAACTCAACAAACCAACTACTACGGACATAAACTCCAACCAGATTCCTCCCTTCTAGTTCTCTTCTTTACAAAGTGCCATTCTGTCAAGGCAACAGCGAGACAGTGACCCATCTTCCTCCTCCATAGAGCAGGTTTAACAAGATTGTCTATTAGCCTAACTTCATGCCATCGATGATCTAGAGACATCACAAGCGTATATTTTACTACAAAAATACACATGTATTTTGAGTCCCACAAGTGTATTTCAAACTCTGTTACGAACAATAAACACCATATTTATTTGTAGCTATTCGTGTTGCCCGTAGCAAAGAGGAAAAAACACACACGCTGCGAAGTGTTTGTGCTTGCAACATTCGGGCCAACTGACAAGTGACTGTGGCACAAAGAAATCAATAACCACGGCGTGGATAAGTTGAAGTGACCTTCACTTGTCAAGCATGATGCCATAATCTACTAGCAACCCATAAAGATCGATTCCCTCCTTCCCCTGCACCTCTATTCTAAGCCACCAGTTAATGAGCGTACTAATCACTATGGTGTGGCAGTATGCGTGGGCCACGCGTAATAAGCTTATCCTCTGCCCCGCCATGATCTCACGCCCAAAACGTGTGCGCGTGCACAGAATGGCCTCCCCGGCCTTCCCACTCCAAAGCTATAAAAGGCGGCCATCGCCTCACTTCTCCACAACAACCAAAGCGCGAGAGCAAGCAGCCAGCTAAGAGCGCCGACTAGTAACGTCAAGCCCCGGCCAGCCGCCAGGAAACGCGCGCACCGCGCAGCAATGGCCTTCTACTACGGCGTGAGCGGGCAGTCGTCGTCTGCGGTGGCGGCGGCGTGGGGTGCGCCGAGCAGCAGGCCGTGGACCAAGGCGGAGGACAAGGCCTTCGAGGGCGCGCTGGTGACGTTCCCGGAGCACGCGCCGAACCGGTGGGCGCTGGTGGCGTCGTGGCTGCCGGGCCGCACGGCGCAGGAGGCCTGGGACCACTACCAGGCGCTGCTGGCCGACGTCGACCTCATCGAGAGCGGCATGGTGGAGGCTCCGGACTCCTGGGACGACGACGCGGCCGCCGGCGGCGGGCGCGCGGGGGCCGGCCGCGGCCGCGGGGGCGGCGAGGAGCGCCGCCGCGGCGTGCCCTGGACCGAGGAGGAGCACAGGTACGCGCCGCAATCCCGCGCCGTCAGTTGTCCCTTTTCGGCTTTTCCCCTCCCGGTTATTCGATGTCGTGCTCCGATCGGAGTGCCTCCGGCGAGACGGAGAGCATTGTACAGAAGAGGAGGACGAGGACTACCGATTTTGCTAGTTGCCCATGTGAGAAGATGGCTGGCAGCGAGCAATCTAGGGTGGTGGCAGCCAGCGCTGATGCGGACAGAGGGGTAGGGGAAAGAGCGGCGGCGCTGCGTAGCAGGCGAGTGGAGGAAGAAGATGGGGGCAACTGGGCCGGAAAGAATGGCCCAATAATCTAGGACTAATTACTTTCAAATTTTAGGATTTCTATTCTATTTCCGTATATTAAAATTAAAATATATAGTTTATTTAGTTAACGAATGCGGAGACATATTTTCTTATAGAATTGTCATATATATTCCACGTAATGTATTTTTATGTAATATATAAAAAATCTTATATAATTAATAGAAAAATATTATAGTATCCCGATTCTACGATACTCCGATCCGAAGTGTAGGATACTTATGACCTTACGACCTTATGAAGGTCTGACTGAACTCTTGTGTTCTTACGCAGGCTGTTTCTGGAGGGGCTAGAGAAGTACGGACGTGGTGATTGGCGGAACATCTCACGGTGGGCGGTGAAGACACGAACTCCAACCCAAGTGGCAAGCCACGCTCAGAAATACTTCATCCGCCAGGCCAGTGCCGGAAGCCGCGGTGACACCAAACGCAAGAGCATCCACGACATCACCACACCATAATCATTTATGGTGGTGGAGCACAAGTACAAGCAACAAGATGCAACCTAGGCTATCTATTGTGTGCCTTTATTCAATAGCTTCTACCTTTGTGAGACGGAAAAAAACAGCCGTCCCTGTAGTTGAAGAGATGTGGGCAAAATTAAGCTGATGGTTGGAATCTAGCATTTGAAACTTGTACCGAGCAATATTGGAATAAACTGTGGTTGTATATCTTGAATTTTACTGTCTACTACATGGCCATTACCCTTGAGAGTTTTGTTATTCCAGCATATAGTTGAATAGAACAATGATGCAAGAATTTGAGGAGGCTGGCGTGCTTGCATTGCAAGAGTTAGGTCACAACAACTCCTGATGAGGTAGGGATTTTCACGTGAAGTGATTGTTATCAATTGGATGTTAATCTTAGTTGACGCTTAGTGATGAAAAAATTGTGAGCAACAAGTGAAGCTCATAAATTAGAGTTACTCAATTTACTATAGCAAATTTGCATGGCTTTTACATCTTGCAATCTAATCCAAGTCAATAAAGAATATAAAAGAACTATCATCTCAACTTTGTTATATCTAGATGGAATGTGAGTTGAAAAGGAAAGTGTGAATCTTCGTGATTGAGGACATTACACTTCTACTAGATTTTTATGACTAGCCACACTTAGACATGTGGCACCACTACTATGCTTATGCTACAAAAGAGGCCATCATCAACATATGCTATTAACAAGTCATATACCTTAGCAATGTATGTTAGAAATATCCTGATGATGTGGTGCATTATCGGATCCAACCATTTCTAAACTTATGGGAGTGGTAGATTTCAATGTACACTTGAACAACATGTGGCTAGAATCTGCCAAGGCATTCCACACCAATAACAACACTTAGAATAGCTTCCTTTGGTGTACTACTTTTACCACCCAAAGTTGCATTACAGCTTGCAACAAAAACCATAAGTTGGATCATGCAATTATTTTGTTTTGGCATATCGAAAACAAGTCGTGGTTGTTTAGCTAATGTAGCTTGGACCTTTGGATTGGTCAAAATCCTCTTGGTGAATTTGTCATCATGTGATTTTATGGTTGATGACATGGCACATCATATGATCACATTCATGGATAAACTTGTGGAATTATGTTATTCATGCCTTGTCACATAGCTTAAAACCAATTGAGTGAACACTAATTAGATTAAGACCATATAAAATTGTGATAGTATCCTATGCATTTTTGTAGATTCATAGATTTGGCATCATGAAGAGGAATTACATACAATACAATCTCACATCATTTGGATAAAACATAAATGCTCCAATAGTCGACATGCATCATACATACACAAATAAATTGGAGGAGCTAGTAGACTATGCATGCATGCTTGAAGTTGTGGTTATGAATTTGCCATTAACTAGGAAATACTACAAGGCCACATATTGGCATTTTTTTTCATGTCTTGTGATGGAAAATGTCACGATCATACAACAAAATTCTAGGTTGGAACCTTGGACAAATCCAAGTATAATGAGGATAGCACAAAACAATATGCTTACCATCAAACCATGTAATTATGCCCAAGATTGGGGGTAAGCGCTTTATACATCATGCATAGCAACTTGTGGGACTACGGGAAACCTCAAGGAAGTATGATACAATCACCCTAATTAGGAAGTATGATACAAGCAAAGTGGTCTCTCTTTATGGCGGTTCTAATTATGACAAAGAAGCTTTGTATTTTCATGCTGGAGGACCTTACAAATTTTCTTGGACTTCCGCACTTGTTATTTATTTGATGGACCTGACATCATTTCCATGACTGTACTTATAAAGTTGGCATCATTAGAAGGTGCGACAATCCAGTGTCATATGCCATGTCAACATGCTAGAATATCCTAATGACGAGATGCATCGTCATATCACAGTCATACCTAAACTTGCGGGACTAGTATCCTTTAGGATTGCTTGAAAAAGTGGTTAGAATTTGCCAAGCTTGCCACGTCAAAAGTAACATTTAGATTAACTTCCTCCTTTGGCACACCCTTTACACACCAAAAGTCTTGTTAGGTTATTTGTTGTCTATCTAGGAAACGACAGGTGCTTGCTCATGCAATTACTTTGTTTTGGCACATAACCTTTGCTCGAAAGAAATTGTGGACTTTTGGCAAATGTAGCTTGTCCCTTTCATGTGATTTATGTGGTAATGCCATGGTGGATTGCAAGATCATAATTATGGATACAGTTGTGGGAGTATGTTGTCGATGCATATCACATCGCTTAGAACTTGCTGAGCCACCACTCATAAAAGCAACACCATATATTGACCACAAAATTTGGTGTGCTTTCACTAGCATTCAAAGTTGCATCATCTTTCTAACAATCTAGGAAGTAATGGAGAGGTACATTGCTACATGGGGCATATTTTTTGCATTTCTGGGGATGGGACGAGAGTTGGAACCTTATGTCAAATATTATCTAGATCTCTACATAGCATAGTGTTGCTATCTTATTGTCTTTCAATGAAGAGTTATATTCATAGGACCACCATTTACCTTATTTGAATGTTTGTCTAGGTGGTGGAGACAAAGTCTAAAAAAATATGTTTTAGCTAAATATCATAAGACTTCATACTTTACAGGTACATGCTTATATGATACACTTCTTTGTTTCATAAATTTAGTTTGGGAAAACACAAATGACACAATGCATAGTGAACCATACAATGAAAAATAAACTTGGGGAGCTAATAAACTATGCATGCATGCTTGAAGAACTGCATGTCATTAAGAATTTACCATGGTATATGCATTAGTGCAAGTTGATTTATTAAGAATTTAAAATATGGAGAAGCACTCAGACTTGCATTGGATCTATGCATATCTTTCCACACAATGCACATAATTTTTTTTTTAAAAATGAGAATTTTTCACAATTAACATATCAAATTACATATACTCAATTGTATCAATGAACAAAAACTCAGTCACAATCACAACAGTCAACTCAAAGTTCCTAAATGCATTACATGTCTGGTGATACATATATTTTACATATACTTCGTTTTTTATGAACATATACACATACATTATGTATCTTTATTTCCTAGAAATAAGTAAAAATAGATCCGTGTGCATCAAACTTCTATTTCCATTTCTTATATGCAAAATTAAGTGTATCCATATCCTACATGTCTATTTAATATGTTCTGTTTGAAAAGGATGTAGGATGAGATTAGCTAGCAACATGAAAAACATACTAAAAAAAGTTTCAATTTCTCATGCATCTAGAACTGAGGACATATGCCTAACATTAGGATTTGCCAAACATTTTCCACACCTTGTTTGCTTTCTTTGTGCGATTATAAATTGGCTTGAATGTTCCAATTACGCATATACTTCGTAGTGTACGGTTCTTTTCTCTTGCTACCATATGAGTAACTGCAAAGATGGTATTTATTGTTAATAACCTAGCTCAGAATGCACTTGCGAGACTTGAGTGCCTGTGTACTTTTGTAGAGCCAAAATTACAACTATGCTATTGTACAACTCATCTCTTGTGATGTCTTTAGATGACAAGAACTTGGATAATAGAAAACCATTTTAAACCCGATGGAGGAGGAAGATGACTCACTATTTTGTTGATGGCTTCATGGAAATGTCAATGTGTAAGGCAGGGAGCTAGGAAGGAGGATTAGGGTTGGAATCTCATTAATGACTTTACCATTAGTAGTATATAGCAAGCAACACTGGCCACTTGTTTGCTTATACTTTGCCACGCCATGCCCCTCTCATGCCCAAAACGTGTGCGTGCATAGCATAGCATCGCGGCCCACCCATCTAGCCCAGATTCAAATCTATAAAAGGCAGTGTAGTCCTAACCCAAGACTCAACAAACAAAGCACAAGTGCAAGTAGCCACCAGCCTAGCTAAGGACACTACTTGTAACATCACCTCTCTCTAGAGAAATCAACTTCAGCCAGCCATCAAGAAACGCTTGCAGAAATGGCCTTTTACTATGGCATGAGCGGGCAATCGTCGTCTTCGGTAGCGGCGTGGGGGGCACCGAGCAGCAGGCCATGGACCAAGGAAGAGGACAAGCTTTTCGAGGGTGCACTGGTGACGTTCCCAGAGAACGTACCCAACCGATGGGCGCTGGTGGCATCGCGACTACCGGGCCGCACGGCGCAGGAGGCCTGGGACCATTACCAGACGCTGGTTGCTGATGTTGACCTCATTGAGCATGGCATGGTGGAGACCCCAAACTCCTGGAATGAGGATGCAGTCACAGACGAAGGGCGCACGGGTGCGAGCCGTGGCCGTGGGGGCGGGAATGGAGAGGAGCGTCGTCGCGGCGTACCATGGACAGAGGAGGAGCATAGGTATGTAAGCAATGACCCTCCTTTATTAATTCGGTTAGCTTTTTTCCACTTTTTATTATTCCACATCATGCATCCTTCGAGGTCTTGGATACTTTAAGGGATCTTTCGCGTCAGATCTCATCCTGACCCACTAAATCTTTCTCATTTCCCACTGGCACTTATCCCAACTTAATTTTTGTATGCTTGTACAGGTTGTTTCTAGAGGGCCTCGAAAAGTACGGGCGTGGCGATTGGCGTAACATCTCACGACAGTCAGTGAAGACGCGCACACCAACACAGGTTGCCAGCCACGCGCAGAAGTACTTCCTCCGCCAGGCCAGCGCCGCTAGCCGCGGCGACACCAAGCGCAAGAGCATCCATGACATCACCACCCCGTGATCACTTATGGTGGTGGAGCATAATCACAAGCAATAATAATAAGATCCAGCCTAGGCTATTTATGTACCTAAATTTATCATGTATCTTCTACATTTCCTTGTGGCTGTAGAGGTGCAGGCAAAATTTAGATAGTGGATGGATTCTAGTGTCTGGAATTTGTGTATTAAGCGGTACTAGTATAATCAAATAAATTGTGCTTGTGTATCTAGATTTTTGTTGTGCATGGCTATTACCAATGAGAATTGTTATAGTTTAGCACATAATCCAATAATTGAATAGACAAAGATGCAAGAATTTGAGGAGAACAGGTTGCCTACCACAAACTGGTTAAAACAACTCATGATGATAGTGGTAGGGACACGGTGTATGCTCATATGTTTGGTGTCAATCTTAATTAGCTCCCAATGATGAAAAGGTTATGGCAAACAAGTTTAGCTTGAACATTTATAATCAACCTACTAATTATAGCAAATCTGTCTAATTATACTCCATCATGCAATCTAATCAAAATGAATAGAAAAAATAATGGGAATTATCATCTCAACATTATGTCAATGGTTGTGTAGATGGAGTTGGATATAGAAATAAAGGCTACATCTTCATGATGGATCACCTTACACTTTTTCTCACAGCTTTCTTGCACTTGTTCTTGATTTCACATGATTTGGTGGACCTAGCATAACTGACATGCTTGCACTACAAGAGTTGGCATCATCGGTAAGTGCCACAATCCAACCTCATCAATTGCCATGGCAACATATTTAGAAATAGCCAGATGACATGGTGCATCATCATATCAAAATCATATCTAAAGTTACACACGTGGTTAGAATCTGCCAAGGTGTGCCACGTCAAAAATTACACTTTGAATAGCTTCCTTCTATGGTACACTTTTTTGCACCCAAAGTTGCGTTAGCTTATGGGAAACGCCACAAGGTTGCTTTACACAATTTTGTTTTGGCGTGTCTGTGACAAAAACAAGTCATGGTTGTTTGGCCAATGTAGCTTCAACCTTTGGATCAGTCCAAATTCTCTTGGCTAATTTGTCGTGTTATGGATATGGTTGATGACATGGTGCATCGTAGGATCATAGTCATGGATCAACTTGTGGGAGGATATTACGTATGACATGTCGTGTGGCTTAGAACCTGCTGAGTGATGAGTCATCATAATAACACCATATATTGGCCACACAATTTTGCATACTTTAGGAGTATTCAAAGTTTCATAATCATTTTAACAATCTATGAAATAAAGTTGTGGTGAAATCTGACAAGGCTTCCAGTTTTTGGGCATGCATGGTGAAAAAAAAAACAAATGCGGCCAATAGTTGTAGCTTGGAATAGTGGATTGCTTGAATGCTTACGACAAACATATCTTATCTAGGTGCTCGCTAAATCTCTATCATGTAATCACATTTATTGAGTCAATGGACAATTCTATTGACAAGACCATCATTGCTATGGACCTTGTTTGAATTCTAACCTTGCTGGAATAGTACAAGTAGGAATCGATAAAATGATGATTTTTATGTAGTGGCTTACTTTTCATTCCTTTTCATAGGCATGAATATTATCGTATTTAGACTCATAGAATTGGTTTGATGAATAGGTGATACATACAATATAATTAATCTCACTTCATATGGGAAAAAATAAACCTCCAATGTCTAGTGCATCATGTGTATTAGTCAGAAGTAAACTTAAGGAGCTAGTTAACTATGCAAGCTTTCTTAAAAACATGTGGTTGGGAATTTGCCAAGATACATGCCTTTTTGAGTTAACCCCACCAACTTTCTACTCTAGGGCACTTCAATAAATATCCAAACTTATGTATGCACGCTACCATTTGAATTAGAAATGTTGCAATGCCACATAATGGCTATTTCATATCTTTACATCTATCATGGTAGAAAAATGTCTAAGATCATTTGACCAATTGTAGTTTGAAGCTTGAACCAATCAAGATCTAAAAAGGATAGTCATGAATATATAGGTACCACCAAACCATATAGTGATGCCTAGGATTGGGGCATCCCCTATGTACGCCAGCATGCCCAACTAGTGGGCCTAAAGGGACACCTCTTGGAATCATGGTGTGATCACCCCTTATTTAGATGAAATCTCTAGTCCATGAGTATATATATTGCTTACTATTTAGCATTTATGAAAAAAATTGTGATAAACATGTGTTGGTTAAAATTTGAAACATGCTGACTTATTATAGCAAGTTTGCCATGTTTTTGTGCTTTAATTTGTGCCTCAATTATATCTTGCAATCTGATGGGTACATGTACCTGGGGTACTAACGGAGGCAAGAAAGAACAGGCGAAACCATGCAGCCTGATCAAGAACCCAACCACCGAAGCTCCCGATCGGCCCAGGCCATGTGGTACACTCCCGACCGACCGAGCGCCAGGGTAGGTCGGGCCACGTGGTGCACTCCCGACCAAAGAAGCGCCCGACCGGCCCAAGCCACGTCGCATGCTCCCGACCGACTTGAGGTCTCAGTGCCTCAACTCAGGCTTCTCAATCAACCCAGAGCGCACATAGGTGGGCCTAGCTATACCACGGAGTAGGGCTAGAGATACCGATGTGATGTGCACGTCGCTGCTGACTACCCCACGACCACCACAAAGGGCAGGTAACCAAGTGACCTTCCGCCATACCTGCAAAGGATTCAAGGCCCACAACTGGGTCCCGCCCAGAACACCACGTGGCCCCTCTTCGACCCCGAAACAAGGGTCGGGAGGGGGGCGCAAGGCGACAGGGGCGCCGCAGCCCCGACAAGCACCATGCCCCGCATGACGGCAGGACAAACCCCCTCTCCAATGAGGTACGACATGACTAACCACTACTCAATAGTGCACACAACAGAAGGAATGGAGATACGGACATCCTCAGTTTAAAACTGTGCTCACGATGAGCGCCATAAATAAGCATGGCCCGAACAGGCTCTCCACATGCACACTACACAGGCTCAAAGGCTCTGACCTTAGCCATCGAGTGATAGCAAGGTCGGGGAACGGTAGGCCACATCAGTACAAACCAAGACCACAGCCCACGGGGCCCCTTCTTCTTCTTCCTTTTTCCCGCGCTGTAGCCTACCCCCGAAACCTATATAAGGGGAGTAGGCACCCCTGGGAGGGCACACAAGCAATTTCAATGCGAACCAACACCACACCATTCCACACACGCTTACGAGCACTCCTGTTGTAAGCTTGAAATACTCCTCACAATGAACACGACTGTGGGACCAGGAACCCTAGGACCACTCACTTACGGGAATAAACTACTCAGTAGAGGAGTCTAGCCCGAGTAATCCATGAATTAGTCGGCTATGATGCAAGATGGCGTAGTTAACTTGGAGAACTAGTTGTGTACTGTTAGGAGACTCCCCAAAGTACCCTGTTGTAGTACTCTTTGTTGTATACGACTAGGATCATGTAACCAACTTGTAACTCTGCTCCCCGTACATATAAGGCAGAGCGGGGACCCCCTCCAAAACAACTCAACTCATACACAAAGCAATCAAGCATACATGACGTAGGGTATTACGCAATTTGCAGCCCGAACCTATCTAAATATTTGTCTTGTGTGTGGCACCATCATACCTAGAACTCGGCAAGACCCACAATACTACTCTATGAGATACGCCTAGACAGATACATCGGAGATAAATCTTCGACAACGACCGACCAACACCGGACGTAGGGAAATTGTCTGAACCATTATAATCCTCTGTGTTCGAGTGTTTACCATCGAGACCGGAAGCAGCGCGGCCTAAGTAAACCGCCGGTGTTCGAAAGCAGTGACACAATCTAATCCAAGTCAAAAATCAATATAATGGGACCTCATCTCTACTAGTGGGAGTTAAAAATAGTCTTTAATAATGGAGGACCTTAAACTTTTGCAAGGACTAACCATACTTTGTTCCTCAATTGATGAACCTATATCACCATCACTATGCCAAAATCCCTAATGTTAGCATCATTGGTAGGTGCTATATCCCCAAGTCATATGCCATGGCAACGTATGTTAGCAATATACTAATGATGTGGTGCATCATTAGATCACACTTGTTCTTTGTTTTATAATGTCCAGCTTTATGGAGTGGTGTCTGTCACACCCCAAAATTTTTGGATTTTGGGATGTGATTGGTTAGCAAAATTAATACAATAATTTTCTCAATTTTCTAAAATTTTCCAAGCTTTATATAATTAACAAGGAATTTAGTATAGAAAAATAATTCAAAATAAAGTAACATAGGTTATAATATTGAGTGCTTTGCATTCATGCCAGTTGCATTTAGTGGTTTTATGTGTGTAAAGTTTTCTAAAACACGTTTAGAAGCCTAATGGGAATTTTCCAGAACTTTCTGAGATTTATTCCTATTTTTCTATAGCTAATTCCAATTTATGGAAGGTGCTAAAATCTTTTTCATGAGCTCCAAATATTTTATTTGGGTTCCTCGTGTCCAACTCTATCTCTGGAATTGTTCCTAGGATTTTTAAAATTTTTAGAATATTTTTCATGGTTTTAATATCAATTCTGGACTTATCTGGAATTATTTTATAACTAGGAAAATAATTATTCCGAAAATTAAAATCACCCTAAATCTTAGTAGACCAGTCTTGGCCCAAAGTTGACCCAATTTTAGGCCAAATCCATCCCATCACTTTATTGGGCCAAATTTCAAAACACATTCGCATTGGAATGGGGCAACCCACCTTTAGTCCCAAATTGCTAATGAACCTCGAAGTGACAGGTTTTCTCCCTATATATACGAACCACCTCTCCTCTGGAAAAGGCACACCATCGACTCCTTTACAGGGAGACCCCTTTGTTTGGGATTCCCTAAGGTAGTCTTCTTCCACCATATCTTCCACTACTGCCCATTCTTCATCTCGTCGTCGCGCCGAGCCTTATGTCGTTTTTGGCCTCAAGGTTTTCGGTAAGACCCTCAGCGAATCTTGTAATTTTCTACCATATTCGTTTAGTCTATATTCTTTCGTAGAAAAGCCCCTGCCTTTTGCGCGTTAGCCCTCAGGTTCTTATATGAAATTGCGTATAGGTCCTCGGTTTTTCACGAATAGGTCCCTGGAAGTTTTTAAACCTTGCCAGCAAGTCCCCGAACCTTAGAAACATCATATCTTTCTCGATTTAGCTCCGATTAGCGTGATTCTTGCGCTCATGTGTTCGAAGCGAAGCGTAGATTTGTTTTAAAGCCTTCTTTTGGTCTGTTTCTATTGTCATGTTGTGCTCGTGTCGTTGATTGTTGCGGGCAGAGGAACGTCATCAAGAGATTGCAAGAACAAGATTGAAGACTCTGAGTAGCGGTATCTTTGTTGGATAAAGGCAAGTTATAGCATGGACAATCCTTGCTACCTAAACACACCTTTTACATTCATTTACCTTCATATGCATGTGTCTAAATTGATATCCTATTAAGGTTGTACCTAGTTTGTATACTCATGTCCTTGTTACCTTGGGATTATTTGCATATGGTAGAATCTTTGCTATGCGTAGCTATTGTCACTATTATTTAATTGTTAATTCTGTCATAATGTTTCACTTCAATGTTAATGATAAAACCTGCTTTTTAGCAACATGGTTTAGGGAACTAGAGCATGTGCTGTGTGCTTTGCTCTAGTGTCTCTCCCTAAGGTCCGGTTCTTAAAGCGGCAACCCAGGAGCCTGTCGCCACCGCTAGAAATATTATGGCTCTAGTCTTGGTCAAGTAACTTGTATGTCTCTAGCTTGCCAGTGGTTACCATTGGGGCCAATGGCGTTAGTGGACACAAGGTGAAAGGGTGTTTCTTGATTCCACCGGGGACGGGTGATCTGTCGGCTATGCCCCCGTGAGCCACAGTCCCATGCTGGGAGTCCCTGCGATGGGGAACTCCACACGTTGAGCATTGATGGGTGTGATGCCCGCGCGTTGGATGCCATTGACCCCCTCATGGTGTGACTCTGTGAGCGTACGTCAATCCTGGTGCCTAGGGTCTCACCGTCTTGTTAAACTAGCGGCTACTGTCTTGTTAGGGTGTCTTGTGAAAAACCTCGTAGCGTCCCTATGCCATGACAACTTGGAAGTGTTGATGTGCGTGGTTGGGTGCAAAGTTCCTTTGAACTTTTACGCGACTAGTGGGTAAAGGGCGAAACCTCTGCAGAGTGTACAATCTATCATGATAGCCTTGCTCAGGGTCACGAGCGCCCTGGATCCTTTTTTATTAGAAGATGTTGTTTATTTATGCTTAATGTCACTTGTACTTTATTAATTGGGTTACAACTGGGTTTCATTCACTTGTAGTAACTTGGTTAATGATAAAATGAACCAACTAAAAATGCTAATGCAGTTCAGCCGTGTCTAACCTTATTTTGAGCCTTCATATACCCGTGCTATACTTGCTAAGTAAATGTTTTACTTACACTTGTCATTATTCAATAAAATCCCGGATGGGTAACAGATGGATCAGTGATTGAGACAGCTACTGAGTTTTCTAGGATTTCAATACTTCTGAGTTGTGGTCAACCAGTCGGTGCCCCTGTGGGCTTGAGGCTCTACCCGTCGAGAGAGTTAGACTTCCGCTGTGTTTTATTTAGGTAAACTCTGATGTAAACCATTTTATTCGAGCATATGTACTCTGATTTCCATATTTGTAAGTTGTATGTGTTCTGAGGACATCCTGGGCACACATATGACATCATTCGGGTTTCTGTGTAAATCCGGGTGTGACAGTGTCATAAAGTGATGTTGCATACAATATGAAACCAGATCTATGGGCAGACAAAAATAGCCCAAACACTATGCCGTCATATAATATTAGTCATAACTAAACTTGAAGGGCTTATGGAGCTAGTAGACATTTGATACATGCTTGAATTGTGTACTAAACTTGTCAAGTAATCCCAAAAACTTTCTACTTGGATGTGTTATTTCTTGTGTGCATATTCATGTAACCTTGCCTATCATTTAAATGGAAACACATGGAGTCCAGGAACAGCCCGCAGTAAATTGGACGCTCAGGTCCCATACGGAGGTGTCACACCCGGATTTTTACAAAAACCTGAATGTGGCCATATGTGTGCCTAGGAAGTCATAGTACACATATAGCGAACAAATATGATAAACAGAGAACATATGCTTGAATAAATTCTTGAATAAAAAGAGTTTTACATCAGAGTGCATCATAAATAAACTAACCAAACACAATGGAAGACTAATAACTCTCAAACTAAGCGGAGCCACAATCCACAGGGACTCTGACTGAGAGATCACAACTCAGTAGTATGTCAAATCTTCTGGAAACTCAGCAGGAGACTCATGCACAACCCAATCTGTTTACCCATTCGCGATTTTGTTGAATAAATGACAAGTGTAAGTAAACATTTACTTAGCAAGTATAGTATGGGTATATGAAGACTCAAAATAAGGCTATACACGGCTGAACTGCATTAGCATTTTTAGTTGGTTCATTTTATCATTAACCAAGTTACTACAAGTGAATGAAACCCAGTTGCAACCCAATTAATAAAGTATAAGTGACATTAAACATAAATAAACATCATCTTCTAATCAAAAAGGATCCAGGCCGCTCATGACCCTGAGCAAGGCTATCATGATAGATTTACACTCTGTAGAGGTTTCTCCCTTTACCCACCAGTCACGTAAAAGTTCAAAAGAACTTTGCACCCAACCACGCATATCAACACTTCCGAGGTTTGATTGGATAGGGACGCTACGAGGTTTTTCACAAGACACCCTAACAAGATAGTAGCCGCAAAGGTACAACAAGGTGGTGAGACTCTAGGCACCGAGATTGACTGACCCTCAGGGCGCAACGTGAGGGGGTCAATGGCGTCCGAAGTACGGGCAACTCATGCCAACAACAAAAATAAAGAGCGCAACGTGCGGAGTTCCCGTACCACAGGGACTCCCAACACGGGACTGTGCCTAACGAGACATAGACGACGGGGCTATCATCCTCGGTGGAATCAAGTAACACCCCGTTCCTTGCTTCCCATAACGTCGTCGGCCACTCCGGTAACCACTGCCAAGCTAGAGACGTACAAGCTACTTAACCAAGACCAGAGCCATAATAGTTCTAGCGGTGGCGACAGGCTCCTGGGTTGCCGCTTTAAGAACCGGACCTTATGGAGAGACACTAGAGCAAAGCACGAAGCATATGCTCTAGCTCCCTAAACCAAATTGCTAAAAAGCAAGTTTTATCATTAATGTTGAAGTGAACCATTAAGTCAAAATTAACAGTTAAATAATGGTGATAGTAGCTACGCATAGCAAAGATCTACCCATATGCATAAACCCAAGGTAATCGAAGGATAAGATAATCAAACTAGGTACAACCTTAATGGTACATCAAATTAGACACATGTATTTATGAAATAATTTAATACAAGGTGATTAGGTAGCAAGCATTGTCCGTGCTATAACTTGCCTTCCTCAAAAGGTGGCGGCTGCTGCTGCTGTGAGTCCTGTCCCTGGAAGTCCTCCTCGTACTCGAAGTCCAACGCGAAATACTCACCGACTGGACACGAATCACCACACAAACATCCACGCAAGCCAATACATGCAAACAAATAATATTCTAGTAGAACAGTACACCAAACAATAATCGGAGCTAAAACGAAAAAGTTATGGCAATTCTAAGTTCCAGGGACCTGCTGGCAAGTTTTAAAAATTTCCAGGGGCTTATTTGTGAAAAACCAGGGGCTAAAACATAATTAAACATAAAACTACAGGGGCCTAACCAAGAAAACAACTAAATAGGATGGTGGGTGCAGGGGTTTAATTGAATAAAATAGGACCCTAATGTAAATATTTTTGAACCGCGCAGGACGGCGGGTTGATTTCATGAAACTTGGGGGTTTCTTTAGCAAAAACACCTCGGTTGAGCGGTAAGCATCGGTTTGACCGGGGGTCTTGACTGAACCTAGGCCACCGGATCAGATCTAGACGGCCAGGAACATATCGATGGGAGGGCTCGACGGCGATGGTAGGGGGATGTGGCGGTGCCGCTCTCCCGCGAGGCGGCGCATCACCGGCGCGAGGCCTAAAAGGCGCTAGGGAGCTCGGTTGGCGGCGCAAGTGGGCTCTACGGCCGTGGGGCGGCACGACGAGTTCACCCGCGGGGTCCATGGCGATGGTGGCGCGGCGAAGGCGGCCCGGGACGACGAGCAGTGGCGGTGGAGCTCCGGCGAGGCGGAGCACGCGCGTCAGAGCGAGAGAGAAGGCAGGGCGAGGCTAGGGAAGGTCCTTACCACGGCGCGAAGCTACTTCGGTGGCCAATTGGAGCGAGGCGCAGCCACGGCCGTGGATCGACGGCGAGCTCGGGAGGACGGCGGCGGGCGAGCTTGGAAGGCGATGGCGCAAGCGAGCTCAGGCGGTTAGGGGTGGGTAGGGGGCTCGGTGTGGTTTTAGGCTCCGGATGGGGGGGGAGGGTCACATTGGCATCCGTGCCACAATTCCCAGTGGCGGCGGAGGCGTATCCATCCTTCCATGTGGGGAGCTGCATGAGAAGGAAAGGAGGGTGGCTTCCAAGTGGGGAACGACGGGGGATGGAAAGGCGGCGGCAAGGGAGCTTTCTAGAAGGCGCGGGGCTGAGCCGGAGGTGGGCCAGGAGGGTTGGGCACGGCTGCGGCGTTGAGCGTGCCTCGGCTCGGCTGGAGGTGGGAGATGACAGGCGGGGCGCGCCTGTCAGTGGCCGAGGGGGTGGCGAGCCGGGCCGGGGAAGGGAAGTTGGGCCGGGGGAGGGAAGCGTGCGAGCGCGCCGGGCGGAAGAGGGTGTTGGGCCGACTCGGAAGGAAGAGAGGGGAAGGGGGTGCTAGGCCGGGGGAGGGTTCAGGGAGGGGATGGGGATTGGGCCATGTGTTGGAGGAGCAAAAGCGGACTCTGGCCATAGGAACTTTTCTATATTTCAAACAAGTGCATCTCCAATTCGAATTTAAATTAGTTTTAAATTCTAACCAAAATGCACACAACCAAAAATTGATGCAGCCAACATGAATGCAACAAAATGTTTCTATACCTTATATTTGATTTTAATTTCTAGAAATTATTGATTTACCCTATATTAATCATGAACAATTTATTAAAAAACAAATAAATTACTAAAATTTTAAATAGGGCTATTTTAGGGTGTTACGAGGGGCCTATTGCGGCGTTCTTTATATGGATGGAAAGATAATTTCAAGGAGCTTCCAATGGCACCGGTCTCACCTCAAAATTCTTTCTGAGTACCCAGGAATCATCGAAACAAGTGGACGTCCAGAATCTGCCAAGGTGCTAAATCACCAATTTGTTGGGCCTTATTAAGCCCAAGTTGTGGGCGCCCCACCCCTGGTCGGCCCCAACCCTAGGATGCCCCTCCTCTATAAATTCAGTAGCCGCTGCCTTAGAAACTTGGGTTTTAGTTAGATTAATCTGTCGAGAACAGTTTCGCCGTCATCGGTTTGTAGAACCCCCAACTTTTGTGCTTAATCATTCATCTGCAGTTGGTCATTTCCTATTGAGAGCTGCTTCTTTCGAGTTCATGTTTGTGTTCTTTGTTTCGCAGGCAGGGATTAGACTCCTTGGCGAGGTCAACCGGATTGTGACACGGTTGATAACCAGAGGAGTGGTGGTGCTAAGATTGCAGGGTTCGAGTTTGTTGACCTGAAATGAGTTATCCTTCACCTGACGGAAGATCGGGCACCCTAGTCCCCATCAAGTGGTATTAGAGCTGGACCTTCATTTAAGGGGGTGGGAATGATGAGGACATCCTTGGGCACGATTTGACCAGGCGCACAACAGTGTAGGCGGCATCCATGCATGCGGTTTGGCCAAACGCACAACAGTGTAGGCGACAGTCGTGCACGTCCGAATTATCACACCTTGCTTAGCGGAGGAGGAGGAAGCCACCTTAAGGGAGAGCCATCCTTCCAATATCAGACTAGTCTTTTAGGGAGATTGAGCCTTTACTTGAGTGGGTGTGCCTAAGAACTGTTGGGGGCCGGGCAACCTTAATTTGTTGGGCCTCGGCCAACCCCACGCCTGGGCCCGATGCATCACATAGATGTTTTGCAATTGCATGGTCACATTGGTGGTTTGCTTGCTAAATCAAAGAAAGTGAAAGTTGCATGAGGATTGATAAATATCAGTTTGCTTGCTAAATTAAATAAAGTGAAAGTTGCATGAGAATTTATCGATGTTACAACACTAGTAAGAATGTTACCAAGAGCTTAGTTGTTCAAGAAGAAGTTCTATGGAATCTTCTTTGGTCACAACATCAATAAGGAGAAAGATAGAGAAATGGAGATTATGTGGAAGAAAAAGAATAAATGAATGTGTACAGATAAGAAGAGATAAGTGATCAAGACCAATGGTGAATTCATGTGAGTTGGAATTATAGGTTGCTCATACTGATGGTATTTATAATCAAGAGAGAATGTAGTTTACCAAGTACTATGTATAGTTAAGAAAGATAGTAATTTAATTGGTCATGAAGAGTCTCATATGTTGAAAGTCATCAATTATTGTAGAATCTTTATGATGAATCATGGTGACTTGTGGATATGAAGTTGATTTTTTATCATTTTGGTTGAGATATTTGAAGTCACTAGTTCAAGGATGGTGTGCTCAAAAGACAAGAAATGTTGCACCCTCATGAAGTGAGAATTGAAGAGAAGTGGCAAAGTTCATGTTATTCAAGCTCACATGGTTGAATCAGATTTTACCTTTAATATTGAGTATAGGTATGCCGCTCTATCAAGAGGGATGCGACATTGAATGGTTTGGATAGTTTCAGTACTCAGACTTACAAAACCCAAGTGCTAACTTGAGGGAAACACTTTGGCACATGTCACACTCGGATTTACACAGAAACACGAATGCGGCCATATGTGTGTCTAGGAAGTCATAGTACACATATAGCAAACAAATATGATAAACAGAGAAAATATGCTCGAATAAATACTTGAATAAATAGAGTTTTACATCAGAGTTTACCTAAATAAAACACAACGAAAGTCTAAGTATTAACTCTCTCGACAGGTAGAGCCTCAAGTCCACAGAGACACCGACTGATTGACCACAGCTCAGAAGTTTAGAAGATCCTCAAGAAACTTAGTAGCAGCAGACTCATTTACTCCATCTGTTACCCATCCAGGATTTTGTTGAATAATAGCAAGTGTAAGTAAAACATTTACTTAGCAAGTATAGCACGGGTGTATGAAGGCTCAAAGTAAGGCTAGACATGGCTGAACTGCATTAGCATTTTCAGTTGGTTCATTTTATCATTAACCAAGTTACTACAAGTGAATGAAATCCCAATTGCACCCAATTAATGAAGTGTAAGTGACATTAAGCATCAATAACCATCAAGTTCTAATAAAAAAGGATCCAGGCCGCTCGTGACCCTGAGCAAGGCTATCATGATAGATTTACACTCTGCAGAGGTTTCTCCCTTTATCCACCAGTCACGTAAAAGTTCAAAAGAACTTTGCACCCAACCACGCACATCAACACTTCCGAGGTGTGACTGCATAGGGACGCTACGAGGCTTTTCACAAGACACCCTAACAAGACAGTAGCCGCTAGATTAACAAGGCAGTGAGACTCTAGGCACTGAGATTGACTGACGCTCAGGGCGCAACGTGAGGGGGTCAATGGCGTCAAGAGCATGGGCTACGCAAGCCAACCAATGCGCAACGTGTGGAGTTCCAACACGATGACTCCTAACACGGGACTATGCCTAACGAGACATAGCCAACGGATATACCGTCCTCGGTGGATCAAGAAACACCCTTTCACCTTGTTTCCACTAACATCGTTGGCCCCTCGGTAACTACTATCAAGCTAGAGCCGTACATGCTACTTGACCAAGACCAGAGCCATTATAGTTCTAGCGGTGGCGACAGGCTCCTCGGTTGCAGCTTTAAGAACCGAACCTTACGGAGAGACACTAGAACAAAGCACGAAGCACATGCTCTAGCTTCCTAAACCAAGTTGCTAAAAAGCAAGTTTTATCATTAATGTTGAAGTGAACCATTAAGTCAAAATTAACAATGAAACAATGGTGATAGTAGCTGCGCATAGCAAAGATCTACCCATATGCATAAACCCAAGGTAATCAAAGGACTGGATAATCAAGACTAGGTATAACCTTAAAGGTACATTAATTTAGACACATGCATGTATGAAATAAATGATTACAAGGTGAACACATGCACTTGGTGGTCTAGGAGCTTGTTGTTAGCTGTGTTGGATAGCCCTCAAAATGAGCTTTTCAGAGAGTCCAAGATCACCTAATTGTGTTTCAGAGTGAGAAGTTATGGTCTTTTAATGTTGGCGTTGATATGTGTTTGTCAGCTCAGCCAGGTTACGACCTGGCACAGTTGAGTTTTGCTCTCTAGTTGAAGTGTCTTGGTTTTTGTTGTTGAGGTCGGCTCAGCCGGGTTCTGACTTGGATCAACCGAGTTCTATTCTCAAACTGATTGTGCACTAAGTTTACCTATAGACATGGCTCAACCGTGTTTGTGTCATTGTCCTAGTTAACAGGTCGGGGTCAGTTCAGCCGACTCAAGTAAGCTCAGAAGAGCTGTGTCGTGGCTGCACATAACGGCTAGTTTGGGGTGGGTTATTTATACCCACTCACCCCTCATTCTTTGACTGCCCATTCTAGCTCAAAGAAGACACTCCTAGAGGCCATTAGAGCTCTCCCCACTCCCAATTTGAGAGTTCCCTTGAGAAATCTTGTGAGTTGGGTTGAGAGGGTGAAAGATTGGGTTATTGAAAACAAGAGTGAGTCATTCCCATCCTTGACTATTCGTGAAGTATTTATTACTCTTGGAGTTTTAGCTGATGGATGGTTAGACGTCACCATGGAGCACCCAATTTGTGTGGTTATGCCCCAGGCGTTTATATTACCCATCCTCATGGAGGATTTCATAGTGAGTTGCAAAGCTTAACCTTTGGGTGGCTAAGGTGAGTAAAGAGGCTTGGCGTGTATAAGCCTGCCTTCCATAGGCAGCTTAATGATGACATAGCTCTCTTTGTGGGAGTGAACTTTGGGTTTAAATCCTTGTGTCTCTTGTGTGATTGTGTTCTTCATGTTCTTGCACTCTATTATGTTGACACTTGAAAATTTAGCCCGTTCTACGTGTTGTGAGATTTTTTCTGCAAGAATTCCATGGATCTACAACTCTACAAGCATTCATCCTTCTAAGGTTGTGGTAACTCATGAATTCAAGTTTCATTGGTTAGTTTCTGAGTATAATTCAAACATTTTTCCAGACCTAGCTGAACCGAGTTCAGAACGGCTGAGCAAGGCTAGTCCGGCTGAGCTGAGTTGAATTGGCTGAGCCGGCCTCTAGAATTTTTATCTGTTGTTTTATTTAGTTTGAATTTTTAGGAATGTATATTCACCCCCTTCTAGGTGACATCAAGGACCTTTCACTCACCAAGACACATCTTTTACATATAGTATTGAGAGATTGTAGAGCTTTAGGCCCTAAATGCAGAAAAAACATGGAATGTCAACATATATGTTGGTGTGCCTATAATTTGACTAGGATCTAGGCGCTATTAATTTTTTAACATACTGCAAAAAAGTACATGGCCAAATGTCATCCTCCAAGTGAATCTTTCATTACTACCAAAGAGGGACCAATGATTTTTGTAAATTTGTCATTTGTTCTCGTTCACAGAGACAAGTGGTGCTTATACCTACAATTGACAAAATAAGGTGGTGCGAAATGCATCTTTTACCCTCCTACCTCCTTCCTTCCCTCTGCTCTATTAAGCTCCTACCACCCAAGCACATAGCCACCATAGCCACCTCCTAGCATGGAAGATTGGGTTTGTAGCTCCATGCTACCATCATTACCCTGAACTAGTTCCTCTCCCAAGTTCTCCTCCAATGGTGCCTCTTATAGAGCATCTCATACTTGTCATCCACTTTCCCCATTGCTTGCATTGCCTCACTAGATGAGGATGACGTAGGCACCAACGTGGCTGAGAACTCATCCAACCTGTCTCCATTGCGGAAGCCATATCCATCATGATAGACCATGTGTCAAGTTTCATTGCCCATTTTTTTCATCTCTGTGTTGATAGAGAACCCTACCTCGACCCATGACGTTGGCC
This sequence comes from Echinochloa phyllopogon, assembly GCA_033239725.1. NCBI lineage: Eukaryota > Viridiplantae > Streptophyta > Magnoliopsida > Poales > Poaceae > Echinochloa > Echinochloa phyllopogon. The sequence goes on from BTCW01000012.1 coordinate 24,761,997, forward strand.
ACGTCTTCCTCACCGAAGCGATGGAACTGAAGTTGACGTAGGTTTAGGTGCTACCGTGGGTTGGGTGCTATTGTGCACCCAACCCACGGTAGCACCCCCTAAATATGCATAAAAAACTTAGTGCATAGGTCTTTTCTACACCATGCAAAAAATGGAAATCAAACAAAAAAATATGCAAGACAAAAAGGAGAGAAATTAGCCTATAAACAGTAGCAATTGTGGTTAAAACCTGAAAATTTGACTATTGGGAACCTTTTCTTAAGTAAAATGAGTCTATATTGTTAATGATTTGGATAAAATATTGCAATTGTCTCATTGGGCCATTGTCTATAGAACACGTTCAGAGATATTATGCCTGTCTAATATAAAAAAACTTGGATTTGTACCTGTCTGTGCTCTGTACTGCATCCAATAAGATTGTAGATCTGTAGTGCATCCAATATAAGTTAGTAAAGAAAGAATTTTGCCATATATTAGAATGTTCATTTCATTGGTTTTATGTTACTGTTAGGCCTCTGAACGTCTGAATCATTTTAGGCCTATGAAAGTCTGAATCCTTACATGCCTCTTAAAGTCTGATATTAGTAATGCATCTATATCTTTTAGTGTTCTGTTCATAATCGTAATGCTAGCACTGTCTAGGGCTCTTAGCATTTTGATGGATATCACATTTGAGCAGAAAGAGACTGTATCTATTCTGCATCAAATTGCAATCTTCACACTTAAGTACATAGCACATGTGTAAGCTAATCAGGTTTGCATGCCGTTTACATTAATACCTATCTACCATATTGGATTGGAATTTGTATGTTGGCTGGGTTCTTAAATTATCCATTTTCCTATTGCACCTATGGTGAGCAGACATCTATTTTGACTTTTGTCAATTGTGCGTTTCAGGCAGCTGTGGTGAGCAGACATCGCTCAATTATCAGCAGCAACAGGTCATCTATTTCATTCCTTATACTCTTTTAAATACGGTTAACTGAAACCTTCAAATTTTAAAATTCATCCAACCTCTTTTGATTTGTGCCTTTAAGACATGTGGCATCCGTTGCTGACTTCCTGGCTGCTGAGGTAATTATATCCCTATTCCTCTTATACCGTTGCATATATGTCTGAATTTCTTTTATTTTCTGAACCTCTGGAGCTAAATTTATGTCTTGTAAGATGCAGCATGTTTGGTGTGGATAGCATGTTTGGTGTGGAACTGAAGACCGATTCTTATATTTTTGTGAGCAGAAACACATAAGCATATTTCGATTATATTGTCATAAACCAATGATAGTAGCCGTATGCATGAATTACTTCTGGATATTGTGGAAAAACACTTATGTATTATCATAGACAAATTGATATTATTTTCTTAGTTTATTTAAAATTATGTTTGTAGTGTAATGATATAAAAGGAATGAATATTACTTGTTGAAAATTTAAATATTACTTTATGTAATAATGATGGATGCACACATCCTTGGACAAAGGCGCCTGAAGCCACATCCCTAGACAATCAAGGCGGCTTCTTTTGATCTGAACGAACAGAAAAAAAGATCATGTACTATCCTATTTTGCTAGAAGATAGGATTAAATCTGTACATGTCATTTATCATTTGAATCTAAGGTTAGTGGTTTTTATATTTATGCATAGTATAGAAAAGATTGTTCTATTATATTAAAATTTAAATTACCATACAAATATATAGTCACGCGCGAGCATTGTTACTGGTATGCATAAAAAACTAACCTAAAAATATGAGTGCATAGGTCTATCTACAGCATGCAAAAATGCAAATCGAACAAAAAAATATGCAAGAAGACAAAAAGGAGAGAAATTAGCCTATAAACAGTAGCAATTGGTTGAAACATGAACAATTACAGCCACAACTATTCATGCATTGATTTCTCTTTTCTCTCTCTTGTTACACAAGTTTTTGCACAACCTCAATTTTTCTGTCTATTCTTATTTTTTGATGAGTTTTTATACTATTTTAGAGCATCTCCAGCAGCTTACCTAAAGTGAGTTGATATACCTATAAACCACCAAAATACATAAAAACACTCCAAAACAGTGCTCCAGCAGCATATCTATATGGTTTGCTATTTTAGGCTATGACCTAAATTTCTCTCTCCTTGACCCAAATATACCAATCCAAATGTTGGATTGCCATAATTTCTTCACTTATGCGTATGCTGCTGGACAAGACAACTTTTAGATACCTAAATTTGTCTCTCTCTTATACCTAAAAGTGTTTTTAGGTCACCAAATATACATATGTTGTTAGAGACTATGTTGTTGGAGATGCTCTTAGAAGTGTTTCAGCAGAAGCTCAAAAAAAAAAAGAAATGTTGAAGGATAAATAGTAGCATTGTTGTAGTTGGGTAGAGTTTAGCATAAAGAGAAAGGTGGAGAGGTACGAAGGTTCGGGACATTTGGAAAGAAGAGGAGGAAGACAAAAAATAGTTCGTTGGCTTCACGTCATATTTGGGCCGAGTAGATACATGCCATAAGGGAAAAATGAGGCTTCACTAGAAAAATGACATCTGATCCACTCATGCACGCCCCAAGTGGATGGGAAAAAAGAAGGAAAAAGTCCATATTAACTCCCTCAACTATCGTGTTTGTCTGTTTTACCATCCTCATCATAAAAAAACGGTCATGGCACCTCACTCATCTCACAATTCGGGTCATTTTTCCTCCCTAAGAGATTTTAAAGGTGGTTTTAAGATTAATTAAAAATTCTAATATCTAACTTACTCTTATAAAATCTATAGAAATTTTTTTAGCTAAAAAAATATGAAATCAGTTTCAACTTTATTATGTTCTATCTTCTAGTGCTTAATCACCAGTTACGTAAATCTCTTATGATTAAGATTTGATTTTTTTGCTAAAAGATGCTCATATTATCTATTATGAGTTTTTAAATTAAGTTATTCTTATTTATTATGATCTCATTTATTATTTGAAACCCACCTTGAGACGAGCTAAACTAGCCAGGTCAAAGTTTAGTTTTATTAAAATCATCTAATTTTTTTTTTAAAAGTGTAATCATGCCCTGTTGTTGCCACATGCATGTCCACCTATTCAGCCATAGTCATTGTCCACCATGCCCGCCCCATTACCATGCTCGCCACTAGCCACACATATCACTCCAAAAGATTTAGCCAAAAAAACATGAGCAGCTTTTAGCCAAAAAAATCAAATCGTGATCATAAAAGATTTAAATAACTTATTATTAAGCACTAGAATATAGAGTATAAAATCTACAAAAATATAGAATTGATTTTATATTTTTTAAGTTAAAACAAATTTTCTAAGATTAAGTTAGATATTATAATTTTTAACTACTCTTAAAACCACCTTTAAAACCACGTGGGAAGGAAAAATGACCGAAATACGATAGCTTTTTTTCTTAGAATTGACAAATACGATAGCTGAGGGAGGTAGCAGGGACGGAAAGACATTGTTACAGCTACACAGAATGATCGGGCTACGGCCTATAGAGTTCCCGAGCTGGCTGTGGGCTCTAAATGGGTCTCGCGGTCTCGTCGAACAGGAAACACACGCGCACAAGCTGTGTCTAGTGGGCTCTTTCTAGAGGGCTGCTCGGTCTCCGGGCCTCGTTCTGCAGCCCAGAGTGGTGGTCGTTCTGACGAGACGAGAACAAATTCCCTCTGTCCTGACTCCTGAACTCCCGAACATCGTGTCGCGCGTGCTGCGTGCTCGTCCCACGGCTTGACTTGAACAGCCCAACGCCGCCGGGCTCCCGCACCGTACGCCGGCAGCTTCGGCGGCGCACGGCTGCAAGTGCGGGCGGCGCGCTGGCCGTGGCCCGCCGACCGCGGCGATCGATCTCCCCCGCGCGCGGGCCGGGGGGCATCGCATCGACCATCAATCAAAGTCGATCGTCTCCTTCGTATTAAGGTTCCTGGCGGGGGCATAAAGATCGGCACATGGCTCTGCTCGCGCGCGGCGGCAAACGCAGGCGCCTTAAGGCCAGTGTTACGCGCCCCCATTTACTCGCGACAGCAAGCGCAAGTCAATGCCATTTACGCTCTCCCTCCCCGGCCCCACCGTCAGCGGCAGTACCGCACTCTCCTGCTGTTGGCACACGGCATGGCGCGCACGGCCGGACAGGCAGATTTATTTCCGGCACATTCTCGCCAGGTGGCCGCATTTGCCGCCCGATTAACTATCCTATCCCCGTGGTAATCTCAGCTCACCCAGCTCGGCGTGCTGGGGGGGCGCCGCGCCGTGCAGCGATGACGAGGCCGTACTACGTGGTCGCAGGATCCACGCGCGATTCCGACGGTGGCGCGGGGGGCGGCGGTCCCGTGTTCGGCAGCAAAGGGCACGTACGGAAGCGCAGGGTGCAGGGGGCGGCCCACGATCCCGGCACACGGCACCGGCTCTGGACGCCTGGTACTGGGATTGCCTGTTTGTTTGCACATTTAGGTGCGCCCATGCTGGGCGGCATCTGAGACCCAAGATGTTTTATCGTGCAAAAATTTTTCGAGGACCCGTCCCCCGAGCAAGTCCAGCTGGCCCGTATATGCCTTCATTAAGTAACACTAAAGTCCATTTACTGGAAGGCTGTACCCAATTTAAGTCCCATTCACTCCACGGCCAGTTCATCCTCCATTTACCCCCGTATCATCCTCGGCTTGATTTCTTTTTCCCTTTCTCCTTTGGGAAATTGATCGAATAACTGCCTCTGTGTGTAAAGCTTTAGCTTTAACTTACACCCTGTGTAGATTCACGATAGCTAAATCACCAGCTAAATGGTTCCGCTAATGGGAACCTCATGAATCATTTAGATGCGCCAACCTAGCTAAACTTGGAAAGACCGAATTACCCCTCCAAAAATGTTACCTCCACAATTAATGATGAATTAAAAAAGGGTAGCATGGCCCTTTGTATTCACCCAACAAACTTTACCTAGAGAATTCAAGCACCCCGAGCTTGTTAAAGTTTTAGATGGCTAAAATTGAGCTCTCTAGCAATTAGCTAGCTAAATTTTAGTTCAGTGATCCAAACAAGGTCTCAATCTGACTGCATATACGCAGTCTAAGATTATTTTTTTAAAAAGAAAGTACAACCAGGATTTTTTTTAAAAAAAAGAAGTATGACAGGTAAAAACAAAGGTAATATATAAGGAAAAGAGATATATTTCTTGTGTTTACAAAAGCCTAATATTTTTTATAGAAAAAGATGTGCATGGAATTTAATGGATGATCCAAACACGCAAGATGCAAGGATTAGTAAGCAGTGCAGGCATATGTAAATATGCTCATCAGGGACCATTGAACTCATAAATATAGGAATTGCGCAACAAATCCGCAAGCTGTTGATACTAACTAGAGTGCGTAGCGTACCAACTACGCACGACACTGGTGCTGAGTTGTGATTGCACCCACACAGCTTAACTTCTCTGGTGATCAACGACAACAGTACGACCACCCCCTGCTCAGCTCCGATCCCATGATTCACTCTCTGACGCGAACTGAGCTCGATCGCTTCGCCGATCTTTCCATCAGGGGTCGTCGTCCTTAGAGCAGTTCTGTATTAGCAACTTCGTCCAGTGATCGAAACGCACAAGGAAATAAGCATTCATCAGTTTGATTTGCATGGGGGCGTAAGCGGCGACGGGGCACCGGTGGAACGAACAGCTCGCCCAGAGCTGTAACCCTGGACGTACAGTGGCAACGCGACAACTCTCTAATGCATGGGCACACACCATATATGTCTAATAATTCTTCGCTCTAGGCATTATATGGCCTACTAATTCCGACGAGTTTACGAGTTGATCTTTTAGCTAGGAGTAGGGTATGGATCGAGAGGGGATGATCCTCCATATGATGATTTAAAAGTGCGAGAGTGGTTGGTCGACGTCGACCTTGATTGACAGGGATGGATTATTGGATGCCATGCTACCCTCCTCCCTCTGCATTGTTGCGGCATACTCCTGCACAGCTGCAAGCATGGATGCATGCGGCATCAACGTAACGTTGTCTGATCGATGATGATGCGTGCTATTACGAGCTACGCTGTTGATGACACAACGCACCGTCGTGCATGTGCCATCACTTGGATGTTGAATGCAGCTGCCAGGACATACATGGCATCTCTGCCTGAAAGTGTAGGTCGCTATAGCTTGACAGATACTCATGCATGGAACATCGATCACTTGAGCTAGCCCCCAGTAGTGTCCTTAGATGATTATTGGCCTGCTCCTGGACTGGTCTTTATCAGACTAGAAGGCCATGCATGCTTGGAGTGATTAGGGTAGCACACTATACTACTGCTCGATCTAAATATAATTTTTTTTGAGCAAATACAGCAGGTGCTCTGCCTTTTCATTGATAGTAGAAGAAGAGTTTAACATATGTACATGATTAGAACTAGCTAAACTACTCAGGGACTCTCCATATGGCCTATACAATCAAAGATTACAGTAAAACATATGGGTATGTCTTCCCCGGATCATACCGTACCCCGGCTCCCTATGTGCCTGCTGGTATCCTGAGATGTCATGTTTAATCAGTACCATCACCCTTTTGTTCTTTTTTTTTCTCCAACGGCAAGATTCATGCCCACCCTTTTGTTCTTTTTTTCCCTCCAAACAAATATAGATGTCCATGTGTATAATACTTCTGAACAAACAAAGCATCCTTTTGCTGCTGCCGCACTGTTGGCCGTTGCAGCTGGCTGCTGACTGGAACAGTGATGCGTTTGCTATGATCGTGATGAGCTGCAGAGATCGATGATGCAGGCATGGCGACTACAGTGGAACCCCCCCTGCAGTGTACGCTTCAATTCGCCGCATTTACGTGTGGCTGGCCGGCTCGAAGCTAGCAGCCGCGCGCTTCAATTCGATTCGATCGGGATCGTCCCCGCCCTCGCAACAACGCATTGAAGTGACAGGGTTGGCATGAACTGTGCGTGCGTGGTCTGACGATGCCTGGCTCGCTCACTCGCGACGCCCTGACACGCACAAGATGGAAGGAAAGGAATCCCCGGGGCGCCCCCTTTGATCTTATTGCACTCCGCTGTCTCCAATTACTCGGGCATTTATTCCCGGTTTCAAAGCGAGTTAATCCGCAATAGTCTCCCCCTTTCAATGGCCCGAGCTAACCACCGATCGAGCCCGCTGCATCGATCTGCTTCCAAGAAGCAGCATCCGGCCTGCAATCCTTCTCCGATCCCCGGCGGAGGCGGCCCCCGAGACCTGAAACTGCAAGAAACCCTAATCTCCACCCTGAACTACTAAAATGCCTCGTTTCGCTTTTTTTCTCCGTGGATCTAGTTGATGCTTAGCAGCTAGTATGTTTCTAATCCCATCGTTTCTGGAATGTACAACAAGAAACGTAGAATGACACTTTTGAAACATTTTAACGCTATAAAAATATAATTTTTTTTTCAGAATGATATTATCGGGACGAGAAACGTGGCCACGTTCCCGGCTGCTATATATCGAGCACAATCTTTGGCAGTTCCCATATATGGCGCCCATCGATGTAAAAGAACCATTTCTCGCCGGCCGGGCGCTGGCAAGTTGTCTAAAATTTTCTGAATCTATCTACGCGCTGATGATGCGCATACGATTGTCATTCGATTTTTCTATAGAGCCGTACTGTACGCAGGCCTTACGCGCTCGCTCTCGTACGACGCAAAAATAAATAAATTGAGCAGACGTATTAGCATTAGCTTCTACTCCGTATGTACGAGTCACAAATGTCCAGTTGTACGAGCCGTACATGCGAAGAGGCAGCACAAGATTCCACGTACGTGTAGGAGTACTTCCGTATAGTACGCGTGCTTCATACGAACGCCAGTTTCATGTGCGCCGGGGCGAGCTAGTTGACGACAGATCGATGGGCGTACGAATGGCGAGATGAAGTAATGCGTCGTCTGCCGTAGTTCTGCACCAACCGCATTCCATGTCGATCGCTTCGATCTGCAGCGTGTGTTTGCGCGGCGTCAAGCCGAGAGGACACATTCGACAGCAAGAGCATTACACTCCATCAAATCACCGAGACAAAAAATCTTAATCCTTGCCAGTACTTGCCCCGTACACAACACAGCACATCACTTTCACCACGACAAACACATGACACGACACGCACGCCAGCTTCTGCACCTACACAGATCACACACACACACACCACAAAAAAAAAGTAGAGAGGGTCGCGAAATTATTACCTAGACCCGTTCCATTGGCACCCCAATGTCCGACACCCACAGCTTCGCTTCCCCTACCAGCTGGTCCATGGAAGAACGGGTCTACGAAATAATTCCTTTCTGAGATCAACTCGAACACGGACACAAGGAACACGCACGCACGTAATTTAGGATTTGATGCTGATGATGATTATAGCCATGTAGAACACATACATGGCTCCGGGCCTCCGGCGGCCCGGGCGGCGTCGTACGTCGTCGGTCGATCAGCCGCGCCTGCCCTTGCTCTTGGCGCCGGCGCCGGCGTGGCGCGGGTCGGCGGCGGGGCCGTCGTTGAAGTCGAGGAGGACGGTGCTGTGGCACTTGGGGCACCGGGGGTCCTCCCGCGACAGCATCACGTACATCATGCACCGGGGGCACCCCGCCAGGATCATCGGCGCGCCGGCGCCGGCGCCGCCTCCCGCCTCGGGGCTCCCCTCCGACGACACGCACGAGCTCGGCGGCGACGCCGTCGAGGAGGAGGACGACGACAGCCTCCTCGGCGAGCCCCCGCCCCCCACGCCGCCCTGGGTCGCGCCCGACGACGGGCCACCCGCGCCCCCGCGCGACCGCGACAGGCTCAGCCGCAGCTCCTGCAGCTTGGACCCGACCTTGCCGTTGTTCCTGCTCATCTTGCCCCCGCCGCCCAACCCAACAACAGACGAGCAAGTACACTAGCTATAGCAGGCAGCAGCTCGTGTGGCGTGTGGAGCTGGAGGAGCTAGCTAGGTGAAGGAGGCCGCGGCCACTCTGGCGCGCATGTGCTCCCCCGGCCGGCTCCTGGTGCTGCTGCTGGAGTGGAACCTGCAGGGCGGCCAGCTCGACGGTGTGCCTGGGTATTTGTGGTGCGGTGGTGCAACTCCCGTTTGCGTTATATAATGAGGAGTTGAGGACGCGAGGACGGGGGTGCCAGCCGGACGGTGATGCGTTGAGGTGGAGGAGGTGATGGTTTTCTTTATTGCCACGAACAGCAGCATTTAAATCCATGTTGCTTCCCTCGCCCCCTGCTGCACTCGATCCCTCCTCTGAATTTCTGATACCGCCGGCTAGCTAAGCTAAGCTCTCTCCCTCTCATTCTCTTTCCTGTGGTTGGGGATTTAATGTATTAATTGGATTGAGAAATCGGATGGTGAGAGAGTTAAGGAATTTCCAGATGAACATTGTGGGTGACGGGGGTGCCAGTATTTCACTTGCATTGGGGGAATCATAGAATGGGAGTGTGAGACGAGGCCTGGCACGGGTACGGTGTGTGCGTTAATGTGATGGGGGTACGTATCTTAATACTGGTGTCTGTCTGCAGTCAATAGTACTCAATACATGTCTGCGGGTATGGGTACTAAATGGAGCACGTACATTTATCTCGGTTTTTTTTAATAATCATTTCCGATTATGTAATTTCCAGCAATTATGCAATGGCTAGACTGTATGGTGTAATTTTCCTTCTCTTGTTTTCCTTTTTGTTTGGCTTTTTGTAAAACTGCTTCTTTTAATTTAGAGCACTTTTACGGTGCGTCATACTAGCCTTAAAAAGGACTAGGTATATAAAGATCTGACGGACCAGATTAATTGTATACTACTGTAACCGTGTTTAGTAGTATAGATAGTATGAAGTAAGCAGTATAGATAGTATAGGGGTATTATGGGAAAAACAGAATGGTAGATATGTAATTTTGACATATCTTTAATTTTGGAATGACAGATATGTAATTATGACATATCTTTAATTTTTAATTTTATTGTTTCTATCTCTTCTACTTTACCTTATTTTTATTTGTATGACAGCACAGGATCCGGCATCCCGAGAAAAAAATAAATTTTTTATGTTACCATAATACCCCTGCTAATATCTAGTTTATACTACGTACTACCACCTGCTAGTATGGAGCACCGTAAAAGAGCTCTTAATTTATATATCTAATCAGTAGGGGTGCTCACCCCTCCTGTTCCATAAAAAAATGGAGTAGTCATTTTCGACAAATGGCTGTCTTTAACAAAATATATCTCCCCAGTATTTTACAAGAATTCCCACTAGCTAGAAATGCCATAAAATTATCCACGTACATTCTTGATATGCGCCATTGAGCATCAAAATTCACATCTTTTTGTTATGCGCTACTGAAACTTCTGTTCCCATGCTGCGCGAGAGAGACAACCACGGGATAGCGATTTAGTCGAATAACGGAATTGACAGCAGCGGCATAACAAAGGATGAAAACCTTTAGGTAGTGTTTGGATATAGATATTAGAGCCCGAAATTGGGAATCGGTTTTGCGTAGTGTTAGGCAGTGTTAGGAAAATTCCATGCAAATTATACGAAGCTTCCTATACAAAATTCCCTGCAAATTATACAAAGCTTGAGAAATTTTAAAAAATTGAGAAAATCGTTGTATTAATTAAGCTAACAAATCACAACCCAAAATCTAAAAAATTTAGGGTATGACAAACTACCCCGTTAACAGGAATCTCGTCTCGAGATTCGCGGAGACTTAGAGCAAGGAGGAGAAAACAGGACAACAAGATTCTTGAAACAAGAAACAAAGCCCAATGGTGACGAGCCATAGGTTATTGCAATGGAGAGAGTTTCATCTACGAAGTAAAATCTCCGGGCTTCTTCATCCTTGATATTCTTCATTTAATTTACGTGAATAAGATAGCAAGAAAAACAAGAATATCCGGGGTAAACAGAGAGAGCCCAACTACACAATCATTACAAAAATCCAAATCACGCATAAGCATAATGACAACCATATCAAACACCTAAGAGACATGATTCATGCAAGACTTGACTGAACTTGAGTTTTGGAAAAAGTGAAACTAGGCGACTCATAACACATAATCATGGTGGTCTCCTAAGGTTTAACAACAGTTCTAACTAAGCTGCGATCCTACAGTCAGCACGGCTCTGATACCAATCTGTCACACCCGAATTTTCACAAAAACCTGAATGCGGCCATATGTGTGCGAAGTCATAGTACACATATAGCGAACACATATAATAAACATAGAACATATGCTTGAATAAATTCTTGATTAAATAAAGTTTTACATCATAGTGCATCATAAATAAACTAACCAAATACAGCGGAAGACTAATAAACTCTCGAACTAATGGAGACGCAATCCACAGGGACTCTGACTGGGAGATCGCAACTTAGTAGTATGGCAAATCTTCTGGAAACTCAGCACCAGACTCATGCACAGCCCAATCTGTTTACCCATCCGGGATTTTGTTGAATAAATGGCAAGTGTAAATAAACAATTACTTAGCAAGTATAGCACGGGTATATGAAGGCTCAAAATAAGGCTAGACTTTGCTTAACTGCATTAGCATTTTTAGTTGGTTCATTTTAACATTAACCAAGTTACTACAGTGAATGAAACACAGTTGCAACCCAATTAATAAAGTATAAGTGATATTTAACATAAACAAACATCATCTTCTAATAAAAAAGGATCCAGACCGCTCGTGACCCTGAGCAAGGCTATCATGATAGATTTACACTGTGTAGAGGTAGAGGTTTCGCCCTTTACCCACCAGTCGCGTAAAAGTTCAAAAGAACTTTGCACCCAACAACGCACATCAACACTTCCGATGTGTGATTGCATAGGGATGCTACGAGGTTTTTCACAATACACCCTAACAAGACAGTAGCCGCTAAGGTACAAGTGTACAACAAGGTGGTGAGACTCTAGGCACCGAGATTGACTTACGCTTACGGAGTCACACCATAAGGCGGTCAATGGCATCCAGAGCGCGGGCATCGCACCCAACAATGCGCAACGTGTGGAGTTCCCCATCGCAGGGACTCCCAACACGGGACTGGGTCTAACGAGACCTAGCCGATGTGGCTACCATCCTCGGTGGAATCAAGAAACACCCCGTGCATTGCTTCCCATAACGTCGTCGGCCCCACCGGTAACCACTGGCAAGCTAGAGACGTACAAGCTACTTAACCAAGACTAAAGCCATAATAGTTCTAGCGGTGACGACAGGCTCCTGGGTTGCCGCTTTAAGAACCGGACCTTATGGAGAGACTCTAGGGCAAAGCACGAAGCACATGCTCTAGCTCCCTAAACCAAGTTGCTAAAAAGCAAGTTTTATCATTAATGTTGAAGTGGACCATTAAGTCAATATTAACAGTTCAATAATGGTGATAGTAGCTACGCATAGCAAAATCTACCCACATGCATAAACCCAAGGTAAACAAGGATAGGATATTCAAAACTAGGTACAACCTTAATGGTACATCAAATTAGACACATGCATTTATGAAATAATTTAATACAATGTGAGTATGTAGCAAGGATTGTCCGTGCTATAACTTGCCTTAAATCCAGTATAATCACTCATAGTCTTTAGCTCTTGATCTTCAAGCTCTTCTCCTCGATAGCACTCGAAACGTGTTCCTTCTAGTCGTAGCGATCAACGACACGAGCACATCATGCCGCTAAACAAGCAAGCAAACAATTTACAACTAAGATTAGTACATCAATCAAAATAAAAGCTTTAAAAGAGCGCACTGGTCACGTGAGCGCAAGAATCGCTGAAAACGGGGTTACGGTTGGAAAGATACAACTATCGAAAGATTAGGTTATTTTAAAGAATTCTATTTGAATTCGTAAAACCGAGATAAAACTTAATCACATTTTATTTATAATTGTTTATGCCCAAATTATACCGAATTAAACTTTAATTTGGAATAATCGTGTGAGAGCATCTAATCAAAACATATCATATGTCGTGTTTAACCTAATCCATATTATAATTTAAACACATTTTTGTTGATATTAATCAATGTTAACATCCATTTATAAAAAAAACTCGAAGTGTTGTTCTAACTCACTTTTAAACTAGTTATCATAAAAACTTAATCAAATTAGTATTATTCTATAAAGCCGAGGAATAACTCTAATTAGATGTTATTCTGAAAACGTGACTAAATAGAATAAACCAAATTAATAAATATTATAGAAACCGATATGTAAACCCTAATTTGCTTTTAGTTGGAAAAGTAGAATTAAATAGCATTTAGTCAATTTAATAATAACTAAAATTTAGAAACAAATTATATGTTAAACAATAGTGCTAGCGCGTAGTTCAAATTTATACGAAGCTAACGCAACTTGAACGAGTTAAATCGGATCTAAAACACGGATTCTATGGTCAAAAGAAGGTTGGAGGGGCCTGAGAGTAAATAACCCTAGACTTCAGGGGCTAGCAGAAAAGATCTGCAAGACTCAGCAAACAATGTCATAAAAACGACAAAAGCTGGGGGTTAGATCCACAAAAGCTGCTCAGGCTGGGTTTATGTGCGGCAAGGGAGTTCTCGCAGGGGTTTTCTGAGAAATTGCCAGGACACATGAATGGATCTAAAGGTTACAGGAATCTCTAGGGGCCTAATCGCAAAACCGGCATCTTCCATCTTGAGACTGCACAGGGGAGTTCGCCGGCGCTCCTGGCGGCTTGGCTCACCGGCGCTGGGGTAGCCTAGGGCGGCAGATATCTGGCGCATGGGAGGGAGGGGATTGAGACGAGTCCATGGGTGCGCTCACCATTCGGAGGGGAGCAGATGGAGGAGCACCTCAGACGGTGGAACGGCGAAGGCAACAAGTGGACGAGCTGCGGCTCGGCACGGGGAAGCGTGTGGTGGTGGCGGCTTGCTCGGTCGGGCGACACAGACGGCGAATCGGACCGGCGGCGCTCGGTCCGGCGAGTTGCAGGTGGCGGCGCTGCAAGAGGCGAGGAGTAGGGCGACGGTGGTGATGTGGTGATGAGGGACGGCGGCGGGCGGCGGATTAAATAGGGCCGTGGGGAGGTGCAGTGGGGCTCGGGCGCCGAGGTGGCGCAAACGCCGAGACCGGCAGCGGTGGCGCGCAGCGCCTGGCGGCGGCCAGCAGGAGGAGGCAGGCGCGGCGGCCAGCAGGAGGAGGCAGGCGCGGCGGCCTGATGGGCCAGCTGGGCCGCGCGCGGGTGGAGGCGGGCGCTGGGCCGCGCCGGGGAAAGAGGAGGGGCGGGCCGAGCGTTGGGCTGGCGCGGGGGAGCAGAGCGGGCCGGGACGGGGGAAGAACAAGCTGGGCTGGCTCGGGGAGAAAAGAACAAGGGTGAAAAACAGGCCAGCGGAAAAGTTAAAGGGGGAAAAGTGAACTCTGGCTAAACGAACTATTCTAAGGCTCAAACAAACGCAGTTCAAATGCGAATTTAAATTAGATTTAGATTCTTATTCGAACTATGCACAAACAAAACTCGATGCAGCCAGCATGAATGCACCACACATGACATTAAACCTATATTGTTTTAATTTAACTCAGAAAACAATATTTTCCTATACTAAATTCCCTGCAAATTATACAAAGCTTGAGAAATTTTAGAAAATTGAGAAAATCATTGTATTAATTAAGCTAACAAATCACATCCCAAAATCCAAAAATTTTGGGGTGTGACATGGACGGAGTCTGGGTGAGGGTGGCACGGCCTCCTCCAGCCGAGCTCTACCCCGGGCAAGGGCGGCGTGAAGCTCTATCCCAGGTGAGGTGGCGCGGCCAGGTCCGGCCGAGCATCGCCCCGGGCGAGCGCGCCGTGGCCTGGTGCCGGCGAGGGCGGTTCAACTTGATTTGGCTGCCTTGTATGGTCGAGCTCTGTTGTGGGATTTGGCACAGGCGTGTTGGAGAGAGTGAATAACAATTTCAAGTTAAGCACACCCAAACATGGATTCGTATTTACCATCTCATTGGATTCCAACTACCAATTTCATCTGCATCCAAACAAACGGATTTGGTATTGTAACCATTTCCAATACCAATTTTGGTATTGGTACCCAATTCAATTCCAGCTGCCCAATATATACATCCAAACAGAGCCTTTCTTCTTTTGTTCCATGCGTATGGTGCACGGAGGATGATTTTAATAAATTACACTCACCATACAACAATTTGGTGGGTGGGTGCAAATTGGTCCAACAACTTGTAAAATGCTCAATTTAGTGCAATAACTTGATAGGTTTGGTCTAACAACTTATAAAGTACTCATTTTAGTGCAATAACTTGGCAAATTGGTGCATCTATAGTCCAAATATGACAACCGTAACGTATTTTCTAACGTCGGGCTGTAATAGATAGTATATTCATGTATTAATTAGCTATTGATATTCGCATAGCGATGACAATGCATTTGGCTAAGATAAGAACTTTCAATGCATAGCGAAGTAACATTATGTCTTCAAATTCATTATTTTTATATAGTGATTTAATTTTAATTAAGAATATTAATTTTCATATTCAATATTGATAAGTTCGTCCTTGTTGTTTTCTACATATTTGATTATATGCATTTTTCAGCTAAAAAGGAAACCAATATATGTGCTTTAGTAGCTTGACATAAAAAGTAGTTAAAAGGACGTAAACAAAATTATTTTCTACATAATTGTTGAATGCACGAGAAGAAGTCAAAAACAAACCTTAGATCTCAAGTCTCTCTTATGTACTTTAGTCTTTTGATAATACTAATTAATATTGTTATTCTAGAATTTATTGAATTCGGACCAATGAACAAATAAGTTATGTAAATATAATAGACAAAAGGTATTCACATGTCCATCTACTATACTCAATGCATCCCAGTTGTAAAGTTTAGACTATAGATGCACCTATTTGTCAAGGTATTGTACTAAATTGAGCATTTTGAAAGTTTTTGGACTAATTTGCACCACGTGACAAGTTGTTGTATCATGGATGCAATTTACTCTCTTTTTTGCCTGGTGAAATTATAGGAGGGATGCAATCTTATCTTTTTTTTTTAGCAAAGTGAGGATTCCGATATTTTATTAGTGGCATTTTGGAAGTAGTTCTCTCTATTTATTCCTGTGCATAGCGAGCAACAACATCAAGTTTTTAAGAAGACGAGAGATGTGATTGTTGCATAAATATATTGTAAGATTGAAGCCAGGACGAGAAAAAGACTGAAGCTTAGTCCTTTAATTTTCTTATCATGGCTTAGAAGCCTTTTCCTTGTGTTTTTGAGTCTCTTCGAAGAATTAGAGTCTAAAAACTCTTGTAAATTGTAACTGGTTGTGTATATCCATTCATGGATATAGAGACCGGATTCTATCCATTATGTAAAAAAATGTGTTAATGAAAGTTGATAGAATGTAATGGTAAAAGTATTTTGTGACAAATCTACTAACTTCATTCATGTGACAAACCTCGACACAATTATGTAACTATTGGTGGGGTCCAGTGCAAGTTTTAAAATAATGGGCACAGATCTATATGTAAATAGAGAGAATAATTTGTAGTACTTTTTTATACTTAATAATTTGTAGTACTTAGCTAGCTGGTACAGCAGACTAGTTAGCTAGGCTAGAGTAGTTTTGTCTTGTTTCATTAGGAAAAATATTTGTGTTGAAATTGGTGATGTTTGGGAAATAGCTCTATATATTCCATCCAATTCCAGATATAGGTTGACAAGGTTTTGGATCGATATATGGCGCTTTAATTGATGATATCTATAAATATAGTATTCCAAATAAAAGTGCAAAATTATTTGTCATGCTAAATCTAGGAATTGTTAATATTGAATGTCTATTTTATGGTGTCGATCTATATGAATTTTAAATTGACAATCAAAGTTAAAGGTGTTGACTCAAAACACCAAAATGAATTTGCGAAATTAGTCTGTGTAAGCAAGTGGAGTGGCTCAGGTCATGTTTCTTTGGGGTAAACATTTTTACACACACGTTTGACCACTAATTAAGGGTATTAAATAAAATCAGTTTACAAAACTACGTATAAAACCCCAGGTTAATTCGCGAGACCTATCTAGGCCTCTGACCGTATGATTAGAGGATGATTACTACAACATTACTGTAGTAAATCATGGGTTAATTAGGTTCATTAGATTCGTCGTGTAAAGTTACATTTATCATTTAAAAGGTTTTACAAATAAATTTTATTTAATACTTCATGCATGCAAGATTCTTCGAGAGAAAAAATTTGCTGACACAAAGAAACACGGCCTCAGTTTTCCAAACTGTTCAGTCATGTTGCTTGCGACTTAAGTTTGATTGGAGGCTTTAACTTCATGATGTCAGACTTCTCTTTTTCTTATTATCAAACACAGTACATACTACAATCGCATCGTCACCGATCGTCTGGATAGATTCCACTAAAGAAACTTTACAAGATTACAATTCGTACCTATTTCTCTTTTATTTTCATTAAAATTTCTTTCCTCAGATAAAGAAACACAACTATGATTTCCAAATTCACATGCACTTCCCAATGCACACATGGGGATGGAACAATTGGGTCGGCGCGATCGTGTAAGTTGCGAGGTTTTGTTAATCCCCGTTGGTTTGTCCTGGTCAGCGAAAAGTACACGGGCGAGCACGTCCTGTGTATAGTCCTCTTGGCTGTCGACTATACCAGTTAAAAGTTGACTTAACTGTAGTGTAGAGAAATGGTACTGCAATCGTGCGGCACGACTCTGATGGTCGGTGGTTGGTGCTGGTTTGTGCTGAGAGAAAAATACTATTGGTTAGCTGTTGATAAATCAAATGAACAGGCGTCCGCCTTCTAATCTTAGATGATGCCCCGGTTTTTCCAACTCTTCTTTTCCTCATCTCCAATATTTCTCTGGGTGAAATGAATACAGAGGACTCCCGTTTGATTGATTCTAACCAATCCAATAGAACATATATAGATATTATTGCGGAAGGAGTTGATTATAGCGGGAAGAGTCGAAGAGTTAGAGTCATCTTCAAAATCATTGATGGATACAAGTGTGAACTATGGTGGCTTAATGGTGACTTAAAAGAGAAATATAGCTTAACGGTTCTAAATAACTACAAAACATTTTGTGAACTTACTAAATCTTTTTATTATTTGGAACAATTCAATCAAGAAAATATGGTTAACCCAGAGAGTCAGGAGCAAACTCGGAGGTATGAGGATACGCCTTATAACCATCACTTTACTTATGCCAACCTATTTCATAGGAATATTGTGCCTGTTATGAATGAGATAATTCAATTCAAAAGGACCATAAGCTTCATTATGCAATGAATTTAGGATCTTTTAAGGTAGACTTACAAAATAAAGAGCTTGGAGATGAGGAAAAGAAGAGTTGGAAAAACCGGGGCATCATCTATCTATCAAACTTTTAATACGTTTCTTCGAGAAGCAAAGAAACTAGTATATACTAGAGTCGGTGCTAAGGGGGAAAAGCTTAGAGATAGAATGCTCATCCGTCCATTTCTTATTTCCTGAGGTTCACCTATGTTCTTTTCTTGTGCTTTGTCAAATAAAATAGGCGCGTATGAAACAGAAAAGACAGGGTCAAGAAAATGAGAAATTCAGTACTGTCGAGGGGAAGAGTTGCTTCAAGCTTAGGCGCGGATGAGATTTTCTATTAAGTATGCAGTGAAGCACATTAACAACTCACTTGAGTGCTGACCAACTGCACCCGCGTATGAAACACAAATCCAGAGGCGGATATCTATTGACGATATAGCGTATTCAAGATATTTTTATGCAATTCAATCGGTGCTAGCTCTGTTTTCAGCATTTGCCTGAACAGGCGCATTTGCTGCTTCAGTTAATTCCTTTTAAAGGTGGATATTCCGGTTCATTCCTTTCAATTATTGAAACAGCTCATTTCATTGTTTTCGCACTGCATGTTATTATACTAGAATTTATAAAATCGAATGTACCTACTCCAGCATGACCGGGACACGAGACCCAGCTCCTTCTTCTAAAGCAAAGGGCCCGGGGTATACGTACGAATTGGAATACAAATGAAATCAATTGCGTATGGCGATAATGTCATCCCCACGAAATGAAGGCGCCGAGGGAAAAGGTATCTGGTTACGGCTTAAATCAATTCTCTAGGAATCCCCAAACAAAGCAAGGCTCCGTAGAAAGAGTCGACGGTTCGGTTCCCTAGCCCATGGAAACACCACTTCCCATTCGACTTGCATGTGTTAAGCATCCCGCCTGAGTGCCTAGTTTTTTGTTTTAAGGTATAGAATGCCCAGGTCACTTGAGGCTTTGGAAGGCAGACAGGGCAGGCTGTCTGTAAATTCCGGTAAAGAAAGTCCGTCCTACCCGGCAATAACGTGTTGCAATTTTTGCAATGAACTTTCCCCATCGATATGAGCGAGCAAATGAACAATGTTTTCACTTACTTATGATCCACTAAACTGAGTAGGACAAAGAGTGCTTGCTTTCTGATTCTATAACAAAAGGGATCTTGGGCTACCGGTGACCGGCCAGTAGGCACTAAGAAGAGCGGCTACGAAAAGGATACCCGCAGGGCTCGGAGGAAGAGATTGATACTGGTCTTTCGCTTCGGACCTGGCATTGAGATCGAGCAAACGACCGTTGGGGTCTCTCTCTGTATTTCGAACCCACTTCACCGAGCTTAACGCCCTGTGGACTTTTTTTACGAAGGCCTCTCTCGAACAAACTAGCCCGCGTCTTTCTATCGGACTAGACCGAACGAAGTAGCTTGTTCCGTGATCAAAACCATACGCTGCCTGGAGTCACAGGGTATGAATTGAGGTATGTCCTTCGAAGCACCTTAAATGCGCCGCCTTTACTTATGCTCCTGGACTCTGGAATCATCACATGATTGAACTCACATAAAGCCGAAGAATCGAACGTTGAAGGCTCATTCATTTGATACCTGCACTTGAGAACGAAAAGGAGGCTTCTGCTTTTTATGATGATCTAGCTATGTCAGTTGGTTCGGGTAATTTACATGTTTCAACGTTCCTTCGATGGCATTTCATCTGGTTCGGTCGATTCACAAATCGTGTGTTCTTTCGGGTTTGAGCTATTCAAAGTCTATCTAGTTCCGATATGTCTTTTATTGGTGCCATAGGCTACTGGTCGTACTGCCTCGGCGGCTGTTCCTTACAAGTGTATTTCCGTTCTATCTAAATTTGGATCGACGCTCTATTGGAAGTTGTTCGTTCGTACTGCCCGAGATGTATATCGATCAGCTATGGATGAAACTGATAGTGTAACTGCCAAATCATCAAAGTAAGGAAATCGATAAGCACGAAGATTTCTCTCAAAGACGAGAATATCATTCAGTCTTGAGAAATGCATATTGTTGTTTTAAGATCAGGATTGTGACAGAAGTCGTCGGCACGGACCTTTCCAGATCCTGGCAGAAAGATTTCCTCCGCTAACTGCTCTGGTTTCGAATGGTACCTTCGGGAAGGAGAAGGGTAAATAAGTTTTGGAGCTTGGCGCTTGGGAATTCATTGTAGAAGAAAGTCAATGACAAAGTACTCTACGAAACTCCGTGAACCTAACTCAATTCAGAATAATGAAGAAGAACCACTTTATTGACTCCAGCCGACTGAGACAGTCAAAGCGTAAACTCATGGGGAAGTAAACTTCTACTACTAGAGAAAAGAGGATAGCCATCTGAAACACTCTTCTTTGTTCAGTGCTTGACTTGAAACTACTGCTCTTGGGAAGATATTCAACTATTGGTTGTTCTACACTGCTTGACCAGAGAAGGTGAGTCCTTCAGGCAGAATTGTCCCCGTCAAACTCTTATCAATATTGGCTGTCAACTATATAGCAATAGCAGGATTTTCTTGTTCTTACTCATTGTCTACAGAACAGATCTTTCTCATCATAGGACATCTAGAGCATCAGAACCAAGTCATACCAACTTGAAGGAGGGATTCTTTTTACTGCACATAGGCGACGTAGCCATAGATGCTAAGCATTTCTTCTCCTATATGTCTACAAAATAGACAACTTATACTTGATCAGATAGAAAGCACCCGCTTCCACAACCAGCTTGCACCAGATCATCCTATCAACTAGACACAAGGAAGATTCTGACTAGGAAGTTTCATTCTACTTCTCACATGTGCACCGGACGATTGTCATTCCTCTCTATCAATCTAGTTGAAAACTTGATTTCTTGCCTATTAGGACAGAAATCGCTGAATCAGTGAAATCAGTCTAAGCCCTAGTTCAATCTAGAGGCCGTCACGAAGGGATCCCTCGGGTCAACAAGCAAGGGATGAGCGCTTTGTTGCTAAAGCGCATACTCTTGCTGGGTAATTTGGAAGAAAGTTTTTGTGTTGTTGATTCCTATTCCTAGGTGTTGTGCTTTTTCCCCTATGCCGCCTATTGGTACTAGTGGAGTAGGATTGGCCTGTAATACAGAACCTATAGGTGGTGTAACCTTTCGCTCAATACTCAAATCTACAATTGAAGCATCTGAGGCTGCACCAATTGAGGATACACGACATAAGGAATTGTTAGATCTCCAAACTGAACCTCACCTTCACCAAGCGTGGGTTTCTTTTACTAATTTGGTTCTCTCTATGCGAACCGCCCCTCTTTCTCGTAAGACTGAGGTGTAGGGCTAAAAAAAACAAGAAAAAAGAGTCAAATCGCACTATCTCTAAATGCCCTTTTTTCTCCAGAGGTTGTCGGAATTATTCGAAAAAAATATTGGCTACGAAGAGGTCTTATCAAGAAAATTTCCATTTCTACGGGATCTAGGCATAATTAGCAACCCATTCTATATAGAATGATTGATTTTCATTACTTCACAAAATAACAGAAAAACAAACAAATTCGATTCTAAAAAATAGATAATAGATATGGGCTTTCTGCTCAAATTGTCTCCTTTTCCTTCTGTTTGGACAAGGAGAG
Organism: Echinochloa phyllopogon; assembly: GCA_033239725.1. Classification (NCBI taxonomy): domain Eukaryota; kingdom Viridiplantae; phylum Streptophyta; class Magnoliopsida; order Poales; family Poaceae; genus Echinochloa; species Echinochloa phyllopogon. The sequence goes on from BTCW01000012.1 coordinate 24,783,895, forward strand.
ATATGAAATATTTGACTAAGATTGGATTTCATTCCACTTTCCTATTTCTCAACAACAACTTCTCTCATCAGCTATTTCGCGTTTTCAAAGTCATTAATTGTCCCATACCCTATTTTCTTTCTATTTCGATTGTATGGCGTAGCATACGTTATGCAAACAGAATTCTAGGGTGATTATGGAATAATCAGAATTATTCCATTCTTTTTCCCTTTGGAGAAAAACCAAACTCAAACTTTTCGAGTTAGCTGAATTCCTAGTAAAAAAAAGAATCCTGGATTCTTCCACTTAGATGAAATAGCTTAGATGAAATAGTAAGTAATAGTTCCGCTCGTATCCATGGAAACGGGAAAGGAATTATTCCAATAGAACCATGGAACCCCCGAGCGGTTGTGGTTGTACCTGTACTTGCAGGGATACGAAAACTCGCTATTCACTCAGTTTCAGGTCAATAATAAGATTATGTAGGAGAGATGGCCGAGTGGTTCAAGGCGTAGCATTGGAACTGCTATGTAGGCTTTTGTTTACCGAGGGTTCGAATCCACCACTTATTCCTTCCCACCCACAAGGGGGTGCTGCTCAAGCAGCTCAGGAGGCGCCAACCCCACAACCACAGGTAGAAGGAGTTCCAGGTGCGGCGTCCAGATCAGGGACTAGTGGCCCGTCCTGTTCGGATGTAAAGGAAAGATGCAAAACTTTTCTCAAACAGTGGGGAAAGGGCCCCATACGTCAAAGCCAGATAAAGAATCTCCAACAAGATTTGAAATTGGATCGTTCAAGTCCAAAGGATAGAGAAGAAATCCTATCCATCATGGTCACCAGAAGATTTTTCATCGAGACAAAACGCTGCTAACGCTGTAGTATTGGAATATTGGGACTACTACTGCGAGCGGGAAAAAAAGAAAAACCTTCCGTCGACTAGAGTTTGATGTCGATTTATCCACACTTCCATGACTTCTAGAGGAAAGCTAACTGCTTGCTGGCTGGGAGCTGTATGAGCGGTAACGTCCACGTACGGCTCCGTGAGAAGGTGGACGGAAATGGCCTTGTTGTACCTCACTCCCGTCTTCAATGGGGTCTGCTCTTTTTTTTTTGGGAGAGTATGCCAATATGATCTTAATGAGGTGCGGGGCTTTGCATCTGACATTCTTATAGCTTCTATAGTGAGCTTCCGCTTTGATCTAGTTGTAGTTTGTATTGTACTAAATTGAACACATATCAAAGAAAGGCGATCAATCAATAAGTAGTTGCCCTTCTCCGGCCCGGGAAAAGCTGCGAACTCGTTAAACAAGGGGCTTTTTTATTCATGGTCGCTACTGTTGTATTGTATATTGTCGGGGGAAGCTACTGCTTCTACGACAGCTCCGCTTCCTCGTCTTGCTTCTACTTTGCTTGTTTGCGCGAAGGCTTAGAGTCCTTTTCGCTAGGTCCAAATTCGTCAAAGCGAAAGATCTGATCCAACGGAAATCCCGCATATTGAGCGCAGCTGATATGTGGCTACTAGGCGCGATCATCTCACATGCCATAAAAAAAAATACTTCTTTTTTTTATGGCCCGTCATATAAAGATAGAATAGATATGGATAGAGAGGCATTCTATTGATTCGCGAAATGGCTCGTCGATCCAAATGAATCATTCTTCAGGTCTCTCTCTGCCCCCCGCCCCAAAACTGACCCACGACACAGCGCCCATTCGTTTCGCGCGCGGGAAGGCAACGAAGTTCAGTTCAAAAGACCGCAGCGGAGTGGAGCAGCCGCGACACGAAGTTCCTTACCTTAGCTGGATCTCGCTGGTGCCACCTAAACGGTAGGTATAGGCGGCGGATGTCTGACGTTTGGAGTTGTCGTTCGTGCACCTGTCCCCAATAGAAGAATGAGTGATCCCTTCCCCTGCGGATCATGGCCTTATCACTAGGTCCCCGATGGCCTGCGGGGGATTCGGTATAGCAGCTCACGTTCGTTTGCGCTGCGCGTTCCCGCTGGACTGGACACGTGTTAGCTGTAGGAAGTATGGTTACGAAAGTCACTTCGGTTCGCCAGTTCAGGCTCAACTCCTCGCTTTACGTTAGCGGACTTACAGGTCGGGCCGGGGCTCCACGCTCTTTCTTTCTGTGTGGGACGATGCCGGGGAATGTGTCGAGGCGGCGAACAACAACAAGACAACTAACTACATTTGCTTTTTCCCTCCATGAGATGAGCCAGTGCATTGGACCGATGGATAATAGAACTGAGCAGGCCAAAAAAGCGCTTGGGCGCTCTACATACGATGTAGACTCCATCAGATACATATCGATTTATTTATGATGGATCCAGAATAGATAGATATCTTGTATCATCAATAGATAGAAAGAGGTCAACCCTTATTATTGATAGATTCCCTTTCGATCTATCAGAACAGATCAGGCCATCTATCAATCGATTTGAAAGGTTCATCTCGCTTTTCGTTCATTTCAGCCACGCCATAATAGCCGCCACAATAAGAAAGAAGCAAGCGAAACAGCTAGAAGCGCTCGCTTCGCCGCGCCCAACTATTCTTATTCACGGGAAAGCCAACCGAAAGATTCGATTCGGACTTCGTAGAGCCGGTGCTGCTGCTGTCTGCGTAGGGCCGTCCCCCACTCCCGTCCCGGGGCGCTAAGGGGTTTTGTTTTAGGAACAGACGGCGGTGTTTTGCTGACGCCTCGAATCGACGCTTTTGTTGCGACATGCTAAGTTTTCTCCCCTATTGCTAGTAGGTTGATGGGTCGCACGCCCGGCACACATGTTTTGGCCTTGCTTGTGTGTCCATAACTCAAAATAGGTGACCTAACGGCCGCCGCCCGACTAAACATACCAATAGTCACCAAATTCATATGGGCTACTGAGGAGTAGGCAATGATCTTCTTAAGATCGATCTGTCTTAAAGTGGTCAAGGAAGTATATATTATAGCAATCGCACTTAGAGTATAAATGAAAGGAGTGAAACAAAGTGTCGCTTCGGGAAACATGGGTATTGAAAATCTTAAAAACCCGTAGGTTCCCAATTTTAAAAGAATTCCTGCCAAGATGACGGATCCAGCCGTAGGTGCCTCTACATGGGCTTCGGGTAACCAAATATGAACTGGTACCATAGGCACTTTGACGGCAAAAGAGGCGAAAAAGGCAATCCATAGAAGGATTTGGCGCCGCTCACTAAATTCTGTGGTTAATAAAATTTGTAAATCGGTGGTTCCTGTTTGGAGAAGAATCAACAGAATAGCTAATAGCATAAAAACGGATCCAAGTAAAGTATATAGGAAAAACTGATATGCTGCCTTGATCTTTCTTTGTCTCGAACCCCATACCCCTATAATGATGGTAGAGTCAGGGGTGGCCCCAAAGCGAAATTGACCGGTGGTGGTTGGTCGAAGCTCCAGTGGGTAGCCACTCCCTTCTCAGGGAACCGTACGTGAGACTTCCGCATCATACGGCTCCGTCCCGAGCTTCCGTCGTCGGCCCTTGTCATTAGACCACTATGCTTGTCTTTTCCGCCTTGACTCTCGAATCTTTTGCTTCTCGGGTGGTGGCGAACAATGCAGCTTGCGTTGCGGGAGATGCCCGCCCGTCGGGCCCGGCCTGCTTCCTGCCCGAAGAAGGCTAGCCGGACTAGTGGTAGGGGACCCGACCGTAAAAAACCCTACCTTTCGAACCCGCCCGTTCGTTATATCTATAGATAGAGAGAGATCCGTGAAAGTCATTGCCTTATGTTATGGTCGCCCCTCGACTGACGGCCTTTACGCAACTACGACTACTGTGATGTGAGCGGTTCTATTGGTTTGATCTTTCCGGCCTCCACTTGTACGAAGATGCATGCATAAAGGGACCCGCCCCTTTATTTATCTTTATTTTCTTTATTAGGACAGGACCCTACCCTATTCTCGAACCCTCTGCCGAGCTCTACCCTGCCCGCATTTATTTGGAAGGGGGCCAATGCCTCCACCTGCTGCCAACAGTCTTTCTTCGGAATTCTACTGAACGGGTCGATCCTCCCCTCCGTTTGTTTTAGCAACTTATCCTAAGGTCTCTTCGCCAAGAACTCTCCGGCAACGACAGAGGAACTAACCTGCCTGCTGTGGCGGGGCGGCTTTGTTTTTTACAATAAGACCTGGACGATTATCCCTACCCTCGGTAGCTTACGAGTTTACGTCCATCCCTGGTCGGGTACAGTTTCCTTTATTTTTATCCCTTGTAGCCGTTACCCGAATTCGCGCAAGTGTGTCCACACCCCCCCTGACTTGACGAGGAATCCATTCTCGCGAACAAACACACCCCCTACACACACCTAGGAGCACCCCTTCCTGCATATCCATACAAGACCAGAGTAGGCGGGTCGAGGTCCTACGAGGTACCCACTACTCGGAGTACCCTCCCACCAAAAAAAGATGTGTGGTTCGGTGGTTCGACCAGAAATGCTATGCTTACGCACAAGACTACCCCTCTTCCCGAAAGCTTCGCGGGGACCTTTACTACTTTACGACGACGGGGGACCGCCCGTAGGGGGTTTACTGCACAAGGCCCCTGCAGAGGAAAAGCTTGATCCCAGCGAATAGAAGATGCTCAGCTCCGCACAACATAGGGATTGGCACGCTTTCGGAAAGAACATAGAATAGTAGAGGATCCAGCATGCAGGACACGGCGATCATTAGAAATTCACGAATTAGAAATGCTGTAATATACTCTTTCCCAAAACTTCTCATACCAGACCAACCCACTGAAATGCAAATAGGGATCAGAAATGTGGTCAATATCACGAAGAATAATGAAAGACCGTCTATACCCATATACAAATGGATGTTTTCATAAGGAAGCCATCGAAGGCTTTCCACAAATTGAGAATTGGCCGTAGAAGGATCGAATTGTATCCGAGGAACAGGGGGATACAAAAAAGTAATAAGAGAAACGCACAGACCAATCAATCGTATCAGTCTTATTGAAGAATTTGGAATGAAAAGAGGAGTAATGCTTCCTAGCACGGGACAGAGAATAGGACCACTTAGATCGAAATAGCATTCACTGAAATGTTCTAACATAGAGTAGAATCGAACATTGAAAAGATTAGTTGACAACAGTCAATCAAAAGATGGGGCGCCAAATTACTAAACAATAGGGGTCTTTCTGTGCAAGTCAGCTGAACACCGTAATTGATGAGTGAGTAGGTGGGTTAGGTGCACCCCTCGCCCAGTGGGAAGTCATGAGGCTAGCCCCCCCTGAATGAAGAAGTAGTGGGGCCCCCTGCCCGCCCACGTATGCGCCTTTATTTAGATTCTAACTAAATATTATACTGAACTTTATCCGGGAATCTTTCTAAAGAATCCATCTGGCAAAACGCAATTTTTCGATTTCAATTTAAGGTACACCTTGCCTTTTTCAGGTAGCTTTGTTACGCCTATTCAGCTAGGTGGGGCATTGGTCATAGCCGAAGTCGAAGGAAAAAAATAAGGTAATGAGATGATGGTGCCATCAAGAAGTTTTCGACGAACGGAACGTAGTAGCGGCCAAAAATGAAACTCTTGCATGAAAGATCGGATTTGACGCAAGATGAATGGCGTTGGGCAAATGAAACCCGCGATCAGAAAGTCACCAACGGAGCCATACAATCTATCTAGTAGTGTGCCATGGCACGGTACTCCGCTTCGGCTGTGGAAGGAGCAACTGTCTATTGCTTTTATCTCATCCAAGATAGTGGAGAGTCTCCCCAAAAAATAGAGAAGCCTGTAGTTGAGCACCTATCTGAAGGCCCAATCGGCATCAGTAGTAGCACGCAACTCGGAAAGAAAAAACCTCTGATGCAATGCATCTTTTGCATAAAGATGTTACTAATGTAATGCTTAGAACTGATCTATTGCAAGGCACTGATATTCGATTCCTATCAGAACTACTCATGTGTGAAGTAGATAGATAAGTAGAGTAGCTTTAGCTTGCTTTGTTAACTTACGTAATGTTGCGTAAGATATGTGAATGTAGTTACGTGAGCTTGCTTGCCTCACATTCCTAATGTATTGTTGACAACGCTTGCAATAGGGCGTAGTAGTGTTGCGCTGGGTCGTCTTGTTCGGAAGCTGATTGAGAAGATATGCTGGCGAAAATAGGATGCGTAAACCTTGGACTCATCATAGCTATGCTATGGCTATGTACTAGTTGACGAGCTTGCCTCCAGTACTTGATAGATGCCCATGACTCTCTATCTTCAAGTGATCTTTGCCCATAGGCGTAGTAGTTGTAGCGAAGCGGCATATATCGTAGTTGTTCGGATAGCAAGCTACCTGACGTGATAAGGCTACTAGTGCCCTCTTCCTCTGCGTGTAGAAAAGGAAGAAATAAATCAATCAAATTACGAGAAGCTTCATAAAGCGCTTCTTTAGGAGTGAAACTTCCATTCGTCCATATTTCTAGAAAAAGTATCTCGTGTTTTTCATTTCCATTCCCACAAGAAAAAATACTATAATTCACATTTCGAACAGGCATGGATACAGCATCTATAGGATAACTTCCATCTTGAGAGTTCTTTCTGAGTTCCGTATGATATCCGCGATCTCTCTTGATCTGTAACTCAATATAGAAATCAATGGGCTCTCTCAAGTTAGCTATAGGTTGTGTCGTATCAACGATTTCTACGGAAGGCGGTAAGATTATATCTTGAGCGGTTATGTATCTAGGACCTTTGACGCAAATTGATGCGTCTCTAACTCCATAGAGATTACTTCTCAATACAATTTCTTTCCAATTTAGTAAAATTTCTTGTATGGATTCTTCAATACCTACTATTGTAGAATATTCGTGTGGCACGTTCCAAAATTTGGCGCGTGTGATACATGTTCCTTCTATTTCTCCAAGTAAAGCTCTTCGCAAGGGCCAACTTGATCCTCTTACCCTGGGATCCCAGATGAGGGAAGCCTAGGAGAGCCGCCTACTCCAACTATAGTACATACTAGATCTGACTAACAGCCCATCCTACCTCCTCTACCTGTTTGAGAACCTATCTTTTGTCTTAGTAGAGTCTTTCAGTGGCATGTTTCAGTCCTCTTTCCACTCGGTTGGTGTCTCCTGTCCTCCGGTTCTTCTCTTGTCTTTCGTACATCTACAACATTCCATTCTACTTACTTTGGTGTAATGGAAATGAAACGAGCCTAAGAGCAGAGTAAGTAAGGACTTTGCCAGGTTTGAACTCCAAAGTAATTTACGCCCTGTATTTCCTTTGATTCTTATAGCCTTCGTGTCAAGGAGCGAAGCGAGCAGTCCAATTGCATCAATAGCAGCAGCTTTTATCTCCGCATTCACTAAACGAAATGCGGAACTCAAGTTGGTAATTCCCTCAGTGCTCTACTGTCTTGAACTATTTTCTTTAGATGACATGGAGGCTTTAGTGCCACGTTCAAGCTAAAAGCAGTGAAAGCAAGTCAAGCAGTGCCAGATGATGATAAAATAGCGGCGCATCCTTCTTTTGAAAGTGACCAAACGGGACTTTGAAGCATAGTATCAGATGCCTTATTTTTTTAGTTAGGATCTCCTTCTCACTCCAAAGTATGGTTGGTGTATACTCGGCCTTTCCCACTGTAGTTTGGAGCTCACCCTTTATTTACACCGACCCAATCTACAATCAAAACAAATGTAAAAGAAAAGGTGATAAGAAAGAAATCTAGCGAAAGCTAACTGTCAGCTATAAATAAATGCTTTTGCTTTCTATCCAGCAGCTGATGCTTTTTATGTAGTAAAGAAGGAAATTATTGGAGTTAGCACGGTACTGAGGTCTCTGGAGCGAGTGACGGATTATCTCTTTCGGAACATTAGAGGTTGTGGACAGCACTCATAGCTCCTCTATTTCTCAAGGATCTATGCTTCCTGTTTGCACTCTTTCTAGGCTGTCTTCCAGTGCGATAGAGAAGCTGGCAGTGAACGGATTCATCCTGCAAATGTGGCCATACTACTAGCTCTGGCTAGTCCTTGCTTCATGAGGTACATACTTCTTCCGGTCTGCTCTGTTGCCGAGCTTTCATTCTCGGACACCTACATTCCCAACAGGCTAGGGCAAATACATGATGTCGGAATGATTCCCACACCTGGATCGAATGCTCCGCCAAAGTCAACCTAAACAATTAATTGAAGGAAGTGTCGCCCGGCATCGATTTCACGTGTTGGTTGCCCAACCCGATAAGTAGTTTTTGAATGATTCGCGTTAGCCAGGAGTTAGAGATGTACTTTCTATTTCAATGAAGTAACCAACCAAAAGAGAGTGTTAGGTCTGGGCTAAAAAATCTTCCTATTCGTACTGGAAAACTGGAAAGAAAAGAACAAGCTGGTAACGAGTTCCGGTAGAAACTAGAGGCCCCTTCCCTTAGACTCGCAGATGTAGAGAGGTTGCCTCTCTTCTTGTCTTGAACTGCGTAACCAAAGCGAAAGAAGCTTGTTAAAGCTAATGATAAAGAAACAGATAAGTAGTTGTTGCAAGCTAGGGATGAAACCAATCAGACTAGCTACGCTGGCTAAAGAATAAAAGTATGAACCAACTGAAAACTTCCTTATAGTGGCAGCTGGCGAAGAGCTAGAGCAAGGAAAGGTTGTGTGCGCAATAGCTATAGCAATTGATCAAATCGAGTAGTTCTTTCGCTTGGAAGCTGAACAATGGATATAAAGATTCCTGTGTTATTAGAGCCTTTACCAATTACTAATTGTGCATTGGAAAAACAGTTACAATGGATTTCATTACAGGATTGCCCAAGATCAGATATATTGACCAGAGGGTTGGGCAAATGCCTAGAAGGGAAAGCCAGCATGGTAGGAAGTAGGTTCTAGCTTTCATCAACCCGGAACGATAGTGGAGGAGAGCCCGGATGCAGAGAAGGATGATGTACTAGAGATTAGGTTAGCTAACTAAAAGAGGGAACAGGTAGGAAAGCAAGAGGTAGGACGGCGTTAATCGAAGAGCTTACCGGTGTGTGTTCCATCAATGCCCTTCGGACTGGCCTGAGAGTTGGGTGATTAGCGAAAAGAAAAGCACTAGCCACGGACCAACGAGCAGTGTGAATCGAACAAAGCATTCAATGAATGATTGGGTTCTTGTCCAGCACCCGCCCCTTTTGCCAATCTAGTAAATTGGACCTCGGATCTGATAATGGGTAGTTGATACATACGGACTTAGAAGGGCGACCCTCACTTCCTTCAATCAAAGCAAGGGTTGTCTTTCCAGGAACTAGCAAACCAAACATAGGAGAAAGCTGGCTAGCAAAAACTAGGAAAGGGGGGCTGGCAGTAGCCGTTCCAGAAATGTAGAGCGACCAAACCCTGCACTAGGAAAACTATGGTTTGTCAAACAAGGAAGTAGGAAATCAAGCAGAGGGCATGAAAGCAACTCGACCGAAGGGGGAGGAAGTGTTGTAGCGAGCCAGAGAGCGCTAAAGGGTGCTAAGCATATCCAATTGCTGTCCAGGGACCTCACCTCTACTCTTCATCCCCTCCTGCCAGTGAAACAAGAAATAGAGACGCAGAAGATCGATGATCTATCGATCGAAAAGGAATATGCCCCAGTTAGCAAGGATAAACCCTGATTAGGAATATGCCTCACTCTGACTAGGGTTTTCCAAAGCCGTCAGTAGGAATGATATGGACAAGGAGATTCAGATAAGTTGGGTGTCGGGTGCAGGCTAGTTGTATGCTGGACCAGATTTGGTAGTCGTAGCTTCCAGAAAAGTGTTACATTTTCTTGATGGAGGTAGGCCTTCCCCACTCGTGATTGATTTGCTCATTCATCCGGGAAGGAGGTAGTCAAGGGTTAGGTAAGTTCTTGGCTTCTCCGGCTCACACTTGCCTGTGCTAGCAGCCGCTACCATTTTGCAATCAATTCAAAGGCGAACTCTTTCTCGGTATTGGATAGAGGAGGGGCAGTTGTAATCATTGGAATCACGGGAACGCACGACTCTCGGTGGATTAGTTCCTCGAGGGAAAGCCGGGTAGTAGCTACCATCCGTCAATTCAATCAAAGCAAGGGCAGGGCAAAACCTAATAGTGGATTAGCAGCTAAAGCTAACAAGAGAAATTCAAGTATAAGCAAGGTCGAAGCTCTTGTGAGTGAGAAATAGGTAGCTGGTAGGAAGCCTGGGAGTTGATTTCGTTGCGTATAGTGCGGGTCATGGAAATAGAGAATAATTATCATTCTGATTGAAGACCCTACTTTTCATTTTCTTTGCACGATGTTGTGCCTGTGTACCGGTCTGTCCTCCCTACTCTACTTTTTGTTATTTCTCTTTATAGACGTTGGGTCGGAATGCCCTTAGCTCTCTGTAAGGAAGGGCTGCAAACAATAGGTTTGGTTTCTGTAGGCAGAGCGCTATCCATTTGCTTATTATTGAAGCAGCCAGGCAGCATCTTATGCACGGGCTCTGCTATCCCCTTATAGCCGGGTTTGCCATCTCAAAATGGAGACTCAGATCAAGAGAAAGCACCCCACCATATCTAGCTAGCAGGGGGACCCCCCTTTTCAATGTGGAGACGCGGAAAGGGAAAGGATTGAGTAGGCCGGAAGCCTATTTTCAAATAGGTTGCCTTCAGTAATCCGAGTAGGCAAGTAGGGTGTCAGTGATTATGCTAGAAGGGCCAAGTGGAGATGCTAGTGTTGAATCTCTTCCTATGCTGAGTTTTCATATAGCTTCAGCGGCAAACAGTCTTCCTTCCATGGTCGATCAGGCGTAATCTCCATAAGCTACTGTTGTCACGTCTGAGAGGTAGAAGCTATCTATCCAATCCAATCCTTCTCCAAAATGCACCATGCCCGATCCAATTACTATAGAGCCAGCTACATCCCCTAAAGCCAAAGCCACTCTCATCCTTTTTCCAATTCTGATTGTACTGGTAGCAAGTTGAAGCTGTGGAATGGTGTTTGTTGGTGAGTAAAGAGCCCATTCTAGAGATGAAGCAGTGTTACTTTCCTGTTTTTCACTTCGTTCGTTACTTTCCAGCTTCAGAAGCAAGCCTATAGTAGGTAGTAGGAAGGCGAGTGATGGGTAATCTCAGTCGGTAAAGAAAGGTACTAGGGATTGACCTAAAGCTACGACGTTGGAGAAGTTCATAGGTTCACACGTTGAAAGAAGATCTCATTCATCAGATGTTGATACTGACGCGAGCAAGGCGATGAAGTCGACGGTGTCAGACGGATAGACAGCTTACTTAACCTTGAAGAGTCGATGGGACTTACCAACCTAAAAAGGTGGACTTCCTCGATAAAGGCTTTCTGCAACTAGAAAATGAGAATATGACCTTCCACGACGGTGACGAGCATTGAGAAGGAATGACCTCAAAAAGCGGTAAGCTCTATTGCCGCCTTACTCCTCGGAATTGGAACCGGCCCTCAAGTTCATCAAGATGCTGCAGACCAGGAGGGTATTTGTTTGGAGTCAGCTTCCACAACTCAAGAATGGCATCGGTCAGTCGCCTCATTAGCATAGCTTCCAGTAAATATCCCAACCCACACTGGTTTAGTTGTTTTATCTATTAGGAGTCTTGCTTCTGGTTTTTCGGGTGACTCTTTCTTCTGTACCCGCTCCCCTAGTGGACCCGTAGCCGGTAGGTAAAGAAAAGCTTTTACTCTTGCTTCAGAGCGCCTCTAGCAGTCGAATTTACTTGCGGGCAGAAAGAATCTTTTACTCTCGAATATTCGAAAATTAGGCAAGTCTTGCGCGTTGGTGAAAACTTCTTCTGCTTCTGTAAGTAACTGCCTTTGGTTTTTCAAACTCATTTTTCCCTTGATCCACTTTCAAGTGCGTAAGCAATGGACTCCCTGATTTTAGAGGGATTTGGCTTAAGAGAGTGAGTTGGTGGGGGAACGTAGTGTAGTAACTCAAGCCTAAACAGCGAAAGATAGTTCCCGTAAGAATTCCCAGGCGAGTTCCGAGTGGAAATCAAAGCATAAGAGCCACGGCTTTCTTTATTGAATCTGGCACTGAAGTGGAACTTCAACTGGTAGCTCTTTTCCCTAGAAGCCTACTTTCTCTCGCCGGCCAGGGACTTTTGACCTGTGTTGTCCACTTAGAAACGGGAGTCCTCTGTATTCATCTGACCTTAGTAGCAGTCAAAATAGAGAAGTTTTGAATTATCAAACCCGTGCTCAGAACTCAACTTCTGACTCTAGCCTTCCAACCTGGCATGGTACCCGCATCCTGCCCTCGCCCAAGCGGTCAGTGAACTCCGGAGCGGGAAGGTAACTCTAGCAGTTGGTCTTAAGGGAGGGGGGCGTCTATCAAGGATCTAATACATTTTCCCAAGAAATATGAAAAGCAAAGAAAAGGAATCCGTACAATGGGAAGCACCCAGAATAAGGAATCATGGTGAACATCCCGATAATAGGGGGCATGTCAAAAGAGGCACGATGGCAAGCAAGACTAACTTCCTACCTTTGATTGCCCGATTCGAGAGTGGAAGCTAATTCATGAGTTTGCTTGGAAGACTGCCCTTCCTCTTTTTAAGCTTGGCTTAAAGAATATGGGATTCTCTATCCGGTGGAAAGCAAATGTAATCTTCAAAATGAGACTGAGACCTACCTTTTTCGAATTGTCAGAGGCTATGAGATCCACTTTCTTTCTTTTGGAAAGAGAAATACATGTCTTTAGGGCAAGGGAGAGAGGTGCTGAGACAGGGATGAGTGCTCTGGCAACCCCGTATGAGTATACTGGTCAGAGGGGGGATCTACTAGTCCTAGATCTTGCGTTTCACTATCCTTCGGGGCCAGTGCTATCAGATTCCACTAAATTGACTAGTGAAAAAACCCGTACTAGACTCCAACTACTAGTACCTGATCAGTAGGTGTTGGTTTCGGACTAAAGTACCGAATAAAACAGAAAATGACACCCTCACCTTCTTATCTCGACAAATGCTCGAAACTCGCGACTGCATGCCCTAAGATGTAGACACCCTCAAGATGCTACCACTCTCAACCGGCCATGAATCTCGACAAGGGAGACAAAGGATCGACTCGCCCCCGTATCAATCAGTGTGTAAGTAGGACACCCAAATATTAGAAGCGTACCCGCTATCAGATAAGGCAGGATCCTCATGGTCGGCTACGTGCTGCACTTCAACGTATTCCTGGTCTGCTACATCCTCCATAACCTTCACAGCCTTTACTCTAGCCCTCTGCTGAGTCCCAGTCCTACCACCTCCCCTCTTTTCAGTCGGAGTACCACGACCACGTGACTGGGCTTTCCCCCACGACCAGCACCTACCACCGTCGAGCTACCCGTCCCGCGACCAGTACCACCGAAGCCACGACCAGAAACACCTACTCCATTACCTCCTCCACTAACCCCTTCACAAAATACCAAAATAGGAGCAACTTAAATAGGGCTATCTATACAGTAGGTCAAATAGGATCAAGTTTTGCCAATTCCGAATTCAAGTACGAAAACTAAGAAGTTGGCACTTTTCACACAAGGAAAAGGGAGCCCACATATAAAATCGAAAGCGAGTTGGTGCTTGGGAAAGATACTGGTACCTTTAGACTAGGGTCAATAATTCATTAACATTTCGAGATTTTCCTGGCTTAAGGCTTTCACCGCAGTATTGTCTTATGCTTTAGTCAAGTATAGCTCTAAAATCTGTCTGATTTGCCAATGAATCATGATTTCCCTTGCTTTTCAGATAGCCTTGACATGAATGAAATGTGCACTTGACCGTTATCCTTTGCTTTGATTACACTCTCTCTATTCTTATCTCTTGTCGGGCCCCAATCCTTCTTCTTTCTTCTTTGAATTCCGATCGTCATCCAACATACCAGTAACATGTGATGATGCACCCGAATCTACTGCTCTGTGAAGAGTTGGAAGGACAGTAATCGGTTTCTCACTCAACCTATTCTTGGGACATTGGGCAAATTGAATAAGCGAAGAAGGCAAAGATACTTGTATTCCATTGAATCTCTTCCATTTCATCCTTAACTTTGTTTCAAAAGAAGAAGCAGTTACCAGATCCGGGCAGAGCAAACCAAACTAGATGATAAGGCGGAATGTAGCTAAAACATATGGGTTTCTCTAGAGAAAAACCTGCATGTACCTATACCAAACGCTAGAATGCCGATATGGTTGAAGTAGCAAATAGCCAATGTATCAAATAGTCAATGTTGCTCCATAATAAGCCGAAATAGTCCCTGTACCTTTTACAAGGGTAACACCTGCTTGACCTTGAACAATAGCAAAAGTTCCCACCTAAGTTCGGTATCCCGGCCAAGTGCAGAGTAGAGAGAATCGGGTGCTTCCAGTGATTAGTTATCAGAAAGCCCTGTTTTCCCGAGCCTCCTAATAAAGAAAGGTTCGAATCGGCAGTCTGCTTCTGCCTAAGTATTTGTTTTCATTTCTTTGATTGAACATTCCAAGCTTCCTTTCTATTATACCTAATGCCCATAGCTAGTTTTATTTTATATTTGTCTATTCTTTTTGAAAAAGCTTTATCCGCCCCGTGCGAGAGAGTTGAACAAATAGCATAGCCTCTGGGATGTTGGCCCTAGTGAAGGGAAGCTCTTCGTCGAGCTTTTTATCCAAAGAGAAAAAGACAGACTTCAACTTTCAGACTCAAACCTCCCACGATTTAAGGATTGGTTCGATTCTTTTCCCGAAAGAGGACTGGTTTTATCCTGATTTATGGATTTCGGCAGACTTCAGGTTTGTTCCTCTTCCCGGGCATTTTGTCATTCAAAGATATGGTAACCGAACACTGTTGTTAGAAAAACCTTGCGTCATCCTTCGGTAGAGCAAAGCAAGGACACAGGGCACAAAGCATTTCCCGACCACGGATAGGTACCATGTGTTACCATTCATTTGTCACTTATTTGATTCTATCTCAGAGGAAGAGTGTTCGTTCGGGCTAACGAAAGATCTCAGAGGGACTCTTACTTCTACAAGAGCTTTTACACAAGTTATCGACATATAGGAATTCGACTACCTCATCACTGTGTGAAGGAAAAGGTTCAGGAAGCTTGTGATGCTCGGGATGGACTGACTCCATATGCGCGAAAGAACTGAGATCTTCAACGAAAGCCCCCCAATTTCATCGACCCTTACTTAATGACTGGTGATGGCGATTTATGCTTTTATTGCCTCTCAGACTTATCATTCTTACTTAAGCTTAAGATCGAGACAGAATAGTTGGGCACTGGCATTCTCACAGGCTATTGTAAGAGGAGAGAATCGCACCTTTGATAAAAACAGTCTTTACAAGTAAAAACACCCTCCTATGATTTTACCTTTTAGAAAGAATCCTCCTAGGGTTGCCGAATCTGTATAAAACTAGTGTGCAGGAAAAGCATATAAAGCCTTGGTTTCCCGTAGTGAGACTGCTTCCGTTGGAGAAATCAACCCTTGCCACTAGTAGCGGTGTCCTTGTTCGGATGGCGGGTCGATAGGGCCCATAATGTCTGTGTCCCACATCTCAAACAGGATGCTGGGTTAAGTAAGAGGATTTTCATTTTGGTGGATGAAGTAACCACTGGTACAAGTTCATTTTATTGGCACATTCAATGCAGTCCTACCTCATGATATTGAATTACTGTTTCAACTTAGGTCCTTTACTGGTGAGCTCCACATACATATACCGTAGTGGACTTAATCCCAGATATGTTTTGCTTCGCACAATAAGAAACTTCGCAACCAGTTAGACCTCTATAGAGTGTGGCATTAGCTCACACAAATCAAAGAGCTATTCATAGCGTGAGTTGTTCCGAAATAATCTGCACTGCATCATCATGGATGTAACTACTCTTTACTTATTTAACCCACCACTAAACGAAAAGCTAGCAACAAAGCGGAGTCCCAGGGTCTAGCCCTTCTGAAGAGTAAGCCACTCTGTAAAGAACCGAACCCCCATACTCTAAATGAACTTGGTTAGGGCTTTGAACTGTAAGGGCAGAGTGATTTTTCCAGTAAGGACTCTGTGGATAATTTGAATGCTGAAAGGTTGCGAATAATGTCTTCTGTTAGATATTGCCATTAGTATTGCCAAAAGTACTCTGTCATATACTGACAGTCCACCCCTAATGCCTTACTTAAGTAAGCACTATCTTTTCCGGAGTAAACACAGCGCCAACTTTTGAATAAGTAAAGTCAAATAGTCAAGTATTTTCTAGTTGGTAAATTTATATAATGAAAAGCTCTAATCCAATTCGACCAACTTTTCTCTAACAAGGAGCTCAGGCAAAGATGCTTCGATACTAGGAAGGCACAAGGTCTCGTCCCCTTCACCCGCACACCGGAGCAGTCTCCTTTCGTTCATGAGATAAGATGAATCGCTAAGAGTGAGCTTCTGCACAGTAGAGGATCCGAACTCATAAGGCTCGCAGAGGACTCAATGAAGAGTGCTCTAAAAGAAACCTCCTCGCATCTAAGTTTTATAAAACTAGTGGGTGTAAAAATCCCAAATTGACAGATCTCTATCATCATGTACATGAAACATCAAAAACGGAAAAAAAACTACAACCCGAAAAAACAACCACCTGTCAATTGAACCATAGGCAGACCTCTTGAGCTACCCACAGCAAGTCCGGTGGCATTGTAGCCCACACTCGCCCATCCCTATGCTTAAACAACCCCCAAAAGACCCCTATGAAAGCTGAAATCAACAGCTTGAGTCTTCTTGGCAGGTGCCTCTTGGCAGCCAAACTAGCTCTATTTAAATTGTAGGTCGCATGAGCCACCATAATGAGCATTTAGACTTGACCAAACCGCGACAGCATACGGACATTAGAAGCTCTGAAATAAAGCAGACTCAACTGGACAGTACCTGCACATGACATACGGCTTAGAGCAGTGCAGTTGCCTTCTTTCTTTGTTCACCTACATTTTATTGTTCTTTATTGAATTGGATTTGACTGAGGACAAGACGCGCTGCTAGTGCTAGTTTCAGTATTCATTTCACTAGTCAATTTAGTGGAATCTGATAGCACTGGCCCCGAAGGATAGTGAAACGCAAGATCTAGGACTAGTAGATCCCCCCTCTGACCAGTATACTCATACGGGGTTGCCAGAGCACTCATCCCTGTCTCAGCACCTCTCTCCCTTGCCCTAAAGACATGTATTTCTCTTTCCAAAAGAAAGAAAGTGGATCTCATAGCCTCTGACAATTCGAAAAAGGTAGGTCTCAGTCTCATTTTGAAGATTACATTTGCTTTCCACCGGATAGAGAATCCCATATTCTTTAAGCCAAGCTTAAAAAGAGGAAGGGCAGTCTTCCAAGCAAACTCATGAATTAGCTTCCACTCTCGAATCGGGCAATCAAAGGTAGGAAGTTAGTCTTGCTTGCCATCGTGCCTCTTTTGACATGCCCCCTATTATCGGGATGTTCACCATGATTCCTTATTCTGGGTGCTTCCCATTGTACGGATTCCTTTTCTTTGCTTTTCATATTTCTTGGGAAAATGTATTAGATCCTTGATAGACGCCCCCCTCCCTTAAGACCAACTGCTAGAGTTACCTTCCCGCTCCGGAGTTCACTGACCGCTTGGGCGAGGGCAGGATGCGGGTACCATGCCAGGTTGGAAGGCTAGAGTCAGAAGTTGAGTTCTGAGCACGGGTTTGATAATTCAAAACTTCTCTATTTTGACTGCTACTAAGGTCAGATGAATACAGAGGACTCCCGTTTCTCAGAGATACACTCTCCACAGTGATGCTTTCAAACTCTAAGCTCTCTAGGCTTGCAATAGCAACTGCGTAACTCAAAGCTGCAATCTCCTTTATTACCGCCTTCTCGAACGAAGAACCATGGTCTGTGTGGACTCCTGCAGGACTCTCCACATCGATTGTTGTACAAGGCCTTCTCATCCTCCTCTTGCTTCACTGTAATTTCTTTCAGTTGCTTGACCAGAGCTTTCTGACTTGCCAACAGATTCTCTAGGTCCAACAAGGATGGTTGTGACCGACGCATTCTATTCCCGCATTGGCGTCCAATTGCTCGATCTCCGTGCATAAATTCGTTATTCTAAGAAAGTACTCACTTACTCTCATATTCCCTTGAGAGATATTCATCAGTTTTATCTCGAGCAGTTGCAGCCGACTAGTATTCTTTTTCGAAAATAGCGCGGTCCCGTGCGTGTGGGTCTCAACACTTTCGATGTGTTGACAGTAAGCTTTTGTCGACTATTGCCTGTAGCATGAATAGGGTTCTGCCAGCCTTAACCTTCCAATTATTGTGCGCTCGAATCGAGTTTGGTGGCGGATCAGTCTCATCATTACTGTCGACCTCCCACAAATCCTCTTCCTTCAAATATTACTTCATGCAGGTACCTCAGTCTAGATAGCTATAGTTATCGAGTTCTTTATATAACTGCTCATGCCATCCAAGTCTTACATCAAGCACGATCGACTCAAACACTGACTCACGAACTACTCCCGACACACACAACCACTGGACACACCCACGGACCTAGATCGTAAACTCCGACAGAACCAACTATGACTAAAAAGGATAAGGAGCAATGGCATTCTCATCTAGATTCACTTCTAAATGCTTACGAACAATATGCACAACCCATATCTGACTGCAAGTCTGACAAGTATAGAAAGGTCGAAGTGTATGTTGAGGCAGGAGAAAGAGTATGATCTTCCCGAGTAAGTATAAGTTCACCTACGACTCAATCAAGCGGACTCAAGTCTTCCATCTAATCTCGCTCACATTTCATTGAATCACTTCACTTCTCTTCTCTTTCTTCATTAGGCAGGCAGAGATCAAGGTTCGCCGCTTTGCCAGGACGAATAGAGTTAGCGAGCACGTAGCATTATCTATATCAGGAGCTAATAAAAGTAAAGAGATCAAATCCGTGCACTGGCATTTTGGAAGTAGCATTGGAAATAACTTGCTTTGCATTTCATAAGAAAAAGCTGGCATTCAAAGACAAGGCTTGGGTAGCTTGAATCTGCTCGTTCAATTCCCTCTGTATGTCACTGAACACAGTCAAATATTGGTTTCGGAGGGTTCACATGCATGTTCCCAATCTTCTCGTCTCGTTTCACTTGCATTTTCTTTCGTTCAGTCTCGTTCTAGAGTGGAATCGAACCACTCACTCCGTTTGGATTTCGAGTCCAAAGGGCCCAGGCCCTGCGAACGAAAGAGGATTTACAGTCCCCTGCCCACAGCCCTGCAAGAACCATTTTCTTGCTTGATTTTGATACGATTTTTTGAGCAACTAGCGCGAAAGCCGTTGCGCTAACGCGCATTCTCCGCCACACATTTCTATACGCGTTTTCCTAGGAGCAACATGATACTTGATTTGCCGTTGGTTTCCAACCCTCCTTCCCTTCTCTTCCTTCGAAATCATTTAGTGCCGAGCCATAATTCCTTGAAAAAGGAATGCAATTGTGCTGGGGATTCGCTCTAATGTCTTGGATAAATTCATTTAATTCGGCAGTTGATAATGATTCGAGTTCGAAACTCGCCATCATTGATTGTACCCCACCCCGTTATATCATGTCCAAACAGAAGCGCTATGTTCTTCTTCATCCAGGGACTATGGCGGAGGATGTATCTATGGTATTGTTTCAGAATCTCCTCGTAGATTTCTATAAAAAGTGCTTGTTGTGCCTCCTGCTCAACAGGATGGAATTCTGGCGTCGGCTGATTCACGGAAGTACTATCCTTAGGTTTTAGGTTCTTTGCCGTAGCCGTAACCGTCCCCGTAGAGGAACTACTGCCGCAAGCGAAGGAAGCAAAGGATTGATGAGCATTTCGAATCCCTATAGTTGATTGCCGGGATTAAATAGCTTTCATTTGTGGATAGCTGCGAGAATTCGTATAAATCCTATTATTCGTAGGAATAGAATCGTATATCGTAAATTGCCTTGGGCGAGGATGGACCCGAAGCCGAACTAGGAAAACAGGGAAGTACGTACGAAACTAAAGGGATGTCGTCAAAGTAACCCAAAACTCGCTCATAATAGCGGAAAGAGGGCCGCGCCCGGTTCCAAGGACAACAGATCCTATTTCTTCTTATACATCAATTATGCCAATTCGGGAGCTTCATCGTTTGTATCGTTCACTCCCAGTGCGACTATGAGTCTTCCTTTTCTAGCCGAAGAAAACTATCATAATGCTTCCGGTCGAGGAAAGGTTGAAACCATTTTAGAGCTAGGCGGGGTCTCTCAGATGCAGACTAACCCATTTCGACGTGAAGCATCGGCTTGTGATCCTAAATCTAGTGATTGATTATTGACTTGTCAAGGCAGTCTTCTCAAAGAGACATAGATGCGAATCCGCCGGAGATAAAGGAGTTAGGTGAGGCAACATCCCCTGTGCCCGGTACACCAGTAGAAGGAACTTCAAAAGCAATAAAAGTATGATCTCGTTGTCGCTTTCTCTTTGCTCTAAGTTTACTTACCCGAGGATGTTTGTTCATCTTCGCCAGAACGTGTTTCTATGGCCAGGTAATCTAAAGGTAGAGACCCAGAGATTGCTTCTGTGTCAGCTTCTGCGCCAACGTCGTCTTGGGATTCTGTCCCTAATGCATTAGATTCCACAGGTAAACCCGACTCAGGTGATTCTGCTAATAACTCTTCCATTCGAGGGCTATTGGACCCTTCTCCACGAATTTGTTCGCGAACACGTTTGTACCTACGTCGGGATACAGGATCGCTAGAAGAGGGTTATACAAAAGAGAGGGACCTGAGTAATTCCTTTACAGGTCATCGCTGAGAAAGCATCATGCATCCACATAAACCACGGCTTCTTCTCTCCTTTATTTATAAATAAATGTATTCTAGCTGTTCAAGCAAGTGGTGATGGGGGAAGGGAACCCTAGGGAGGAATACGTGGTACAGGCTGCGCTATAAATAGGAAATGAATGCACTTTAGGATCTCGGTGGAAAGACCTTTTTCCACAACAAAAAGAAGTAGGCGGTGCAAATGGCACAAAGTGCTTGTATCTAGTATATTTGGTAAGCCACCCGCCTCTTTAGATATGTCTATCTCCATAGTCTCTGTAGTATTGACCGACTCGGGATCCATCCCGGAATAAGAGGAAAGGAGAGAATGCGCTTTAGTGGTTACGAAACCAAGCTCACTTTGATACAATTTAGAATGAACTTTCCAGTGAACTGGTGAAGTAGTGGCCGGCTAGCCGAAGTTGTACTAATTAAACCGCACGGCAATGAACCTTTTCCGAGGTTTCGATCACGTCTATCCGAAGTCAATTCTCCTACGGATGCTGGCACGTCTTTCTCAGATGACAATGACTCGGACGATATTAAAGTGATCCACTTGAGAACGTAAGCCAGGCATAATTGGAGTCCCTTTAGCCTTAAGCCTGCATGAATGCTTCCTTCTTTTGTACCCAAGGCTGGCAATTTGCATTTCTATGTGAGAAAGCTAAACTAACAGAGTAACATGACTGAGTAACACAACCGGATGAGTCACCAGATTGGAATCTAAGACCATGCCATGGATTGGAGTATAGAATTCTTTAACGAATACGCGCCAGAGCTAACGAACTCCTAGCCTATGAAGTGGAAAACTAGTCACTAGATGTGGAGGAACATGTTTCGACGGGGGAGAGCTCTTATTTATTAGTATAGCTAAGGGCTAAAGACTATAGGCCTACTGTTTCCTACTTTCTCGAAGCGAAGCGCCCTGGTCAACGGATTATGATGGTAAACCTGCGGATTTTCAGTCTACAAGATCTTTTCGATAACCTTTTTGGAGCAGAGGGGCGTGTGCCTATTATTAAGTTGACCCATGATCCGACCCAGAATCGAAGAATTCCCTTCATAGATTGGCGCTCTCTGGGCCCTATTCTCAAGAATATCATTTCTCACAAGAATAGCAAGAATGAAGTAGCTTAGGCAAACCTGCATCGTCCAGCCGAGGCGTCTCGCTCTGACTCAACTTCTGTAAAGAGGAAGTTCTTAGGCCCGTTGAGTCAACATAATAGTGGTCTCCTACTTGACTTCCCCGACCTTGTTTTCTTCTTTCTTTACTATTTCTTTATGAATTAGAGTGCGTCTCTGGGGACGAGCCTGCTGATCTAACCGATTCATTGGTTGATTGGGAATCTAATTCTACAGAGAAAGTGTGGTTCAGGTCACCGCTGACATAGAAGTTTTGAAAAAGAGAGGGTAGCGACGAACATATGTAATAAAACTAGTGAATTACTAGCGAATTTCCAAATAGAATAGTGCATCCACGTCAGCATCTCTGTTTGTCATTTCTAGATTGACTCGGTCCACTCTCGTTCGGGGAGACCAGAGACAGCCTTGTTATCTGCCGTTCCTGTCAAATGAGCTTGAGAGCCACGCTTTCTTGAGCGGATGGCATAAAGCGTCCCCGGGCGGGCCTCATCTGATGGACTATCAGCTTCACGCTTCTTGGTACCGGCACATCTTTTATGTACGACTTCGTCCAGAACATGTTCCTTGTCATTTTGAATGAATTTCACTGGAGCCCGTTGGATCTTCACCAAGACGTGTTTAATTCCATATCTCAAATTCTATAATAGTTACTAGAGCTCCTGGAGCAATGTTTTGATGATTTTCAAAAGAATGAAGTGAGAATAAAATCAAAGGAAACACGCGCCATATACTTACTTTTAGGTGTCCAAAGCTATAGCTGACCCCGTTCTCTCCGAAAGATAGCGCTAAGAAGCTCAGATTCGCTGGTGAAAAGACGAGGAAGGGTGAAAAGGGCTCTGCTAATGAAGTTTCGGCAGCCTCAGATAGTGATGCTGAGCTCCAAAGGCAGCGGGAGGAGTCCTTGTTGTCGTTGAATCTGGCGCTTTAGGGGCAGAATGTGTGATTGATTCCAGCGAGAATACATAATCTCTTTTTCCGCTGCATAGCCCGAACAACACCAATATGGGGACACCCATTATAAGAAATCAGCAACTCGAATAATCGTACCAAACGGGATGTCATTCACTAGATCGAGCAATAGTAACAAAGCAATTAATAGGTTTTTTACTAACAATGCGTGGGGGTATTTACTTCTCCATGCGTCATGAAAATGGGATAAAGAATCCAATTGGAATCGAGTCTAGCGGAGTAGTGAGGGTAGCAAAGCAGCTGTTACCCTTGTATGGTTAATAGGATGGAATGCTCCTTTCAGCCAAAGACTACTAATTTCTCATTTATGAAATTGGGTGATGGCCTGACGTGTAATCTATCGTTAAGGGTGCCTATCATCAATTCTCACCTTTAGAAAGTAGCCTTAGAATCGAATCATCTTGTCAATCCTCACTTCCTTCAATCGTAAGTTGATTCAAGTCAGCGAGAAAGAAGGGAATTGCTTGGTTGATAGGGCCCCGCCCTTCGAGTTTGTCTCCATCCCGTACTGATTAGAAAGATTTACGCGGATAGATCGAAATTACTTATTATCGACACGGATTGGTAACTCCTTCTACTGATAGAATAGAAAAGAAAAGAACAAGCAAAGACTCCAACCCCATTCTTATCTTATTAGTAGGCAAGGGTCACTCTCAACGGATATCATTATGGCACCCGGGCTGTACGAGATCAGGGAGCCTTCCAAAGGGCTCTATTACCTAGATTGGATAGTCAGAAGGGGCGCCCCACCCAAGGTGAATTGAGATGTATTAAAGATCGTATAGAGACGATAGATCGGTTCGTATCGTATTTCTAAAGATGGCGCTGAGGACAATAGCTTTAGCGAAAGCCACAACGGAACTACTAGCGAAAGCGGCTTGAACCAGATTATGCAACATTGCCCTGTCTTACTACAATTTACTGAATCCAAGTCCGAAACCTGATCCCATGAGCGGAGATAGAGAGCTATGTTACAAGCAAGAGCTTCCCGGGGAGGACCACTATATGCGTTTTAATATGCCAACCGAACAACAGTTTGCTTTGCTCGAAAGCGTGTTACGTAAATCAGTGGGACATGTATACTGAGCTCTTCCCCTTCGTAGACCGAGTGGTTGTTAAAACAGCAGTGAAATGATTGGTTGCACCCGTGTCCAAGAGCCAACTGTCAGGGGTGGCAAACACCATCTCGGCAACATAGGCAGCAAGATGCTTAGGCGGAGGGGGCTTATAATTGTAGTAAAAACGGTGGCGACACCGATCAGCTGTATGACCCACTATAGTGCTAATCTGGCACACAAGGTTCTCAGTAGACTTATCAGTATCAGTGAAGTCATAAGTATTGGTACGCCCCCTGCCTTTCATGAATAGAAATCAGCCTCCCTTTTTCTAGCTTTACAGGGCTGGAATTCGTTCTATCTTAGCCCCGGATTATCGAGTCTAAAAGAAGAAGAGTGCCTTGTGTCCCAGCTCACTGCGGTCAGTTTTGTCCCAAGTACTAATTGAAATTGAAAGTAGTTCAAAGCAAGGTGTCAACTCTATGCTTATCACTCAGAACTCACTTCGTACTATTGGATGGAAAGCAAGGCTTGCAGTTAGATGTGGCAGATGCTCAAGACAGAGCGTGATGGCAAGAGTGGAGCGAATAATAACAGTTCTTAGCTAGAACATTCAGAAAAAACGACAGCATCCCTTGCCCAGAGCCGCAAACCATGTGCTTGGATCCGAAACCATGTGCTTTCATTCAATTGTTAGATCAGATCATTTGCAAAAGAAACCTATCCTTGCTTTTAGGAAAGTATCATCCGAAGACGAAGAGGAATAGGGAAGCCGCTCTTAAGGGTTTGGGGCGTACCGGATAGCATTATTGAATTGATTATATTCGTAGAAAAAAGCACCCCCGCTGGGCGTAGAGTGAGGAGTAGGCTGTCCTTGGGAAGAGAGGGTTTATCGGAACTACACCCGTAGAGGAACTGGGGATGACATCTCTTTTATTTCTTAAATTCGATTTCTTACGAAACCGAGCTATTAATTGAAAAGGCAGGGTCCGAAGGATCGTAACGGAAGGATTGAAACCAGATAAAGTTACGGAAATAACTACCTTTGCTAATGTGCTTTGTCGAACAACCTTGACTAGCTTTCCAGCATGCGCTACTACAGCCTACCTAGCCTCTTCCTCCTCTATTCCATTTCTAGTGCAATATCAGAAGGTATCAAATCCAGCGTATCGAAAGCCCGGTCCGTAATCCCTTCGCCCCGTCTTTGCTTCCCCTCGTGCGCTTCCATATAAATTCCCATTTCATCTACCAGTTGAACTGATTCGATCACTGTCCCATAAGCAGTAGGGACCACGAGTGAGCTTATTTCGTGATCGGCTAGTAGATCCTCTGAGATAGATTTTTACTTTGAAATTGCTTGGGCTTGAACAAAGCCATTCTTCGCCTTTCTTCGCTAGTTCGCTTTAGTACATAGGGCAATACTGAATTCTATCTTTTGCTTTCAACACTTATTTGATTCTTCTCTTGATTATTTGCTTTCGCCCTAGGCAATCTCTTTGCTTGCTTGAACTTATCTAGTTTTGTCGGACAACCTCGCTCTCTGCCAACAGTGGCCAATTTAGTAGGATAGAATGTTTAGTAGAGGCTAGTGGAACGTTACATGAATAGTAGCTGGCCCATGCTGTTTCAAAGGGTAGGCAAGCTTCGTCTCGGAACTCACCGTAGTGGAAATCGGTAACGCGGGTATAAAGTGGAGTTTTTCTGACATTCTCGTAGCTAACTGTCATTGTTCTGACAGGTAGTAGGAGTAGGAATTGACAGATAAAGAATCTAGTGGTAGGCAGTAGACAACAGTCAAGAATGAGATTGACTTTCTATTTCATTCAATAGAATGCTAAAGTCATTGGCACAGTTACAAGCACCTCTTATTCATCTGTGATCTTGTAAGGATGGCCCTTTCCTGGTCTTGTCACGGACGGATGGACCTAGATTTCCATCTCATTTTGGCACCCGTGTAACGAGGGAGGAAGTTCGTTGTTTTCCAGACCTACGCATTCAGGACAGGTCTGTCGCCATGAGCTGAGCCTGGCCGGTAGCGCAGAGTGCATAATGCAGCAGATGATTCCAAGTTCCCAGTGCAGCGGACATCCAGTAATTTACCAAGGAGATGCGTACGGCGTACACATAAACAAGATTACCATGCAGCCGCCAAGCATGTGGCTTGTGCATGGTCGATCGATAGATTTTTTTTCTTTTTGATCGAGTTGATGAAATGCGTACAAGAGACCAGCAACGAAAAGTAAACACCCGAGAGTCCACGGTATATTGAGATGAGAATATAAGTACGAGCCATGCTCCGGTGCCGTTTGGATACAGGTACTAAAGTTTTAGAGATTTAAATAAGTAATAATTAGACGTATTAAATATAAATTAATTGTAAAACTAATTGCATAAGTCATATCTATTTTGTGAGACGAACCTAACAAGTCTAATTAAGCTATAATTAACACATAATTATCATACGTTTACTGTAGCATTACATTGTCTAATTATAGTGTAATTAGGCTTAATAGATTCGTCTCGCAAATTAGTCCTTGTTTATGTCACACCCGAATTTACACAAAACCCGAATGTGGCCATATGTGTGCCCAGGAAGTCCACAGACACATATAGCGAACAAATATGGTAAAAATCAGAGTACAATGCTTTATTCTCAACGTAAAGTAGCGATTACATCAGAGTTTTGCATAAATGGAATACATGGACAGCGGAAGACTAATAAACTCTCTCTAAGTGTAGCCGCAATCCCACAGGGACTCTGACTGGGAGAACGCCAACTCAGAAGTACGGCAAATCCTCTGGAAACTCCACAGCATAATCAGCCTGACTCCAATCTGTTACCCGTCCGGGATTTTGCCCAAAAATAGTAAATACAGCAAGTGTAAGTAATGGAAATTACTTAGCAATTATAGCACGGGTGGTGAGGCAAAAGAGGCTTGACACTGGCTTAACTGCATTAGCACTTTTAGTTGGTTCATTTTAATCATAACTACTACATTAGATGAATCCCAGTTGTATCCCAAATTAATTAATGTAAGTCAACAATAAGCAGTAATAAATATCATCTTCTAATCATAAAAGGATCCAGGCCGCTCGTGACCCTGAGCCGGGCTATCATGATAGATCGTACACTCTGCAGAGGTTTCGCCCTTTTCCCACCAGTCGCGTAAAAGTTCAGAAGAACTTTGCACCCAACCACGCACATCGACACTTCCGAGGTGTGACTGCATAGGGACGCTACGAGGCTTTCACAAGACACCCTAGCAAGACAGTAGCCGCTGGAGTACTACAAGGTGGTGAGAACCTAGGCACCGAGATTGACTGACCCTCAGGGCGCAACGTGAGGGGGTCAATGGCATCCACGCACCGGCAAATCATGCCAACAACAAAGTAAATGGTGCAACGTGCGGAGCTCCCCGCACTCACGGAGGCTCCCAACACGGGACTGGGTCTAACGGGACCTAGCCGACGGGGCTATCGTCCTCGGTGGAATCCGAAATCACCCCGTGCCTTGCCTCCTACAACGCCGTAGGCCACTCGGTAACCACTGCCAAGCTAGAGACGTACAAGCTACTCAACCAAGACCAGAGCCATTATAGTTCCGGTGGCGGCGACAGGCTCCCAGGTTGCCGCTTTTATGAACCAGTCCTTAGGGAGAGACACTAGGGCCAGGCAAAACACGCAAGCCCCAGCTCCCTGATCCAAGTTGCTAAAAAGCAAGTTTTAATATTAAGGTTGAAGTGGACCATTAATACAAGTTTAAAAGTTAAATAAAAGTGACAGTGGTTGCGCCTAGCAAAATACTACCCATATGCAAAAACCCATAGGGATACAAGGACAGGGAAATAAATGCTAGGTACGACCTTAATGGTAAGCAGTATTAGACACATGCGTATGTAAAGAACAGTGTATTAAAAGTGAGATAGGTAGCAAGGATTGTCCGTGCTATAACTTGCCTTCCTCGGAGTACGGCTGCTGCTGCGAGTCCTGCTCTGGCACGTCCTCAACGTACTCGAAGTCCAAAGCTACGGGCTCGCCGACTGGACACGATCATCACGCAAGCATCCAAAGCAATCATTACATGCAAACAAATTAATTCTATTAGAACAGTACACCAAACAGTGAAAACAGTACAAAAACAGGAGCTAGAAATAATCTACGCTTCGCTACGAACACGTGAGCGCGAGAATCACACTAATCGGAGCTAAAACGGGAAAGTTATCGCGTTTCTAAGGTTCAGGGGCTTACTGGCAAAGTTTTAAAATTCCCAGGGGCTAAAACGAATAAAACAGGACCTAACTGTAATTACTTTTGAATTGAAAAGGACCGCGGGTTAATTACCAGAAAGCCCAGGGGCTCTTTAGCAAAACAGCCCGCGCTGACCGGTACTGACTCGGTCAAAACGCGTGACAACCGTTGGATCTGATCTGAGCGGCTGAGATTTAAAACGCGAAGGGGTATCCTCGGGTTCTAATCTGGGTCATCGATCTGAGATCAGACGGTCCAAGGCGATCGGCTCGCCGGGGAAGACGACAGCGCGGCGGCGCTGCTCGGCCGACGGCGAAGTTCGCCGGAGTTGGGGATAACTCGAGCTAGGGTGCTCGGTTCTCGACGAGATCTGGTCCTATGGCTTCAGGAGAAGATGGCGAGTCGATCTAGGGGGATCACGACGAGCTTTGGCCGACGAGGGGGTCGGACGGCGTCGGGCGGCGGAGCGGAGCTCCGGTGTGCAGCGGGGGCTCGGTTCGGGAGGGTTTAAGGCTCGGGTTTTTGGCTCAGGAGCTACTGGAGGTCCTAACAAGTGCAACTGTGGTGTTTAAGTTGTGCATTGAGCGGTGTAGCGACCGGACGACGACGGCCGGCGGTCGGCCGACGACGATGATCGCGGGGAGTGCTACTACGGCGCGTTAAAGCTCGAATTGAAGGGGTAGATGGACGTGTTACCTTCGGAGGGAGAGCTGAGTGCGAGGAATCGGTCGGAGATGGCTCGGTCGACAGGAACGGCGGCGATCCCTCCGCGGCGGCGCTGCGGACGTCGGGGAGAAATTAGCCACGATCAAGGCATAAGAGAGGACGAGAGGTACTTGGGAAGCTTCGGTACCTCCTGGCGGACAGCTTGGCGGTGATGGCCGGCCGGGAGACACGCCGGAGCAGCCTGGCGGCGTGCGGCGGCGCTGCGCAAGCTCGGCGGCGCGTGGACAGGGCGATGAAGTGGCTCGGGTGGTCTTGTCGTGCGATGGCGGGGTCAGGCGCGGCTCGGTGGTGCTCAGGCGCCTTAAGAAAGAGCTTGGGAAGGTCTAGGGCGACGGGAACGCGTTCGCCGGCGTTTAAGGAAGGTTCGCGGCGGCGGCGGATACTTTCCAAACCGGGCGAGCTCGGTTTCCTTACTGGGGACGGGTGAAAAAGGAAGGGGAAGGCGCGCGAAGCTTCGTGGAAGCTACCTGGGGCCTTGGGGTGCTCGGTATGGAAAGCGCGCGCGGGAATGGCGCGGCGGTCTCGGGCGGCGAGTGCGGGGCGCGCGTGGCTGCGGTGTTGGCGCGTTCGGCGCGAGGGAAGGAGGGCCTGGCCGAGCTGGTGCGGCTTGGTGAGGCCGTGCTGGTGCGACGGCGGGGTCGTCGGCGGCGCACGCCGGCGGGGGTGACCGGCGCTGCTGCACGGCGTCGGGAGGAAGAAGAAGGCGGGAGGTGGAAGGAGGAGCTGACGGGTGGGGCCCGCTTGTCGGTTGGAGGGAGGGGCGCGCGGGAAGGGCTGGGCCGCGGCTGCTGGGCCGGCTCGGGGAGAAGGGGGAGAGGGAGAGGGAGTGGGCCGCGGGGAAAGAAGTGGAGAGGGGGATGGGCCGGACCGGGGAAGAAGTAGAGGGGGAAGAAATGGACCCAGGAAGAGTCCAGGGGGCTGAAGTGAACTCAGGCCAAACAACTTTTCTAGAGCTCCAAACAAAGTGATTCAAATTCGAATTTAAATATATTTAAATTCTTGTTTGAATCACAAGCAATACAAAAATAAATGCAGCAGCATGAATGCAACAATAAATGTTTCTATCACTTAGATTTGATTTTAAATTTTAGAAAATTATTATTTAGTCTAAAATAAATAGGAGCAAGCTCTAAATAATTAATTAAATGCCAAAAAAACTTTAAATTGAGTATTTTTGGGTGTTACAGTTTATGTAATGGGTTTTTTAATTAATATATATTTAATACTCATAATTAACGTGTTTATATCCGATGTGACGGGGCTAAAGTTTAGACGGAGGGAAACAAATAGGCCCTCCGTATATCGATGTTGATGTTGATCGAAATTAAATTTACTTCCCCAACCCGGATAGAAACAGAATGGACATCAACCATCCTTTTCCTTGTATTATTCAGGTAACTGGTTTTCTTCTTTCCCCATCCCACATGTGGCAATTTCCTTGTGTTGTTCCTGCTTCCCAGCATCTCGTCCAGGGTATAGTTGTTGTCTTCACTCCAACCCTCACATCCAGGATACCAGTTGTCCCCCATCTCGTCATCTCTTTCCATACTCACCATCATTGCTAGAATCTCTCACCTTCCCTTTAAGCTTTCTCTTCTTGGTTAAAACTCTGCCTTTGTTTAGATAAACAAAATAAAAAGGCTAGTTAGATCAATGTCATTATAATTTTCACAGTTTGAGTGGGGCTACCACAGTCACTGACAATGACATTTTTTCAATTTTCAAAAATTATAATGGCACGAGAGGAATTAATCCTGCCATTAGCCCCGGCATCAATCGAGGAATAAATACCAGTCTATCTAGGGAATGCTGGCTGATTTTAAGCTAAAATGGTTAAACAAGCTGAGCTCATTATAAGGATAGCTGACACTCAGCAACCGAAAGGAAAGAAGATTCATGTAACCATATGCATCGCGGCAGATGTAATTTTTAGGGCCAAATGTATCCAGCCCAGGCCGCGAGAGCTAAAAGAAGAAACATCCCCATGAGAATCATGGGTTTGATCTCGTGCCCGGAAAAAATCGACCTGTGTGGACGAGGCTGAAACGCTAGATTGACTTACAGAAGTTAGTGTGCTATCCAGTGGCGCTTTTAAATGTCGGAGATCCATCAACTGGGATGTACGTACGTACGTAGGTACATCACGCGTGTTTATTCTACCTCAATCATAAGTGAGATCTCATCATAAGTCTGGCTATTAGGTAGAAGATTTCATCTGCCCTGCTAGCTTTGAGTACTTTAACCCAACACAGCAGCACACATCTCTACTACCTACGGCAGGGTAGTCAGCTCCCGAGCGCGTTTTACAGCAGATCAGGTTGTCGAGCTCAGCGAAACCTCAAAGACCGAAGAGGAGGAGGATTGGAATGGCGGCTGTGCCCGGCCTTGATAGCAGATGGGCAGATTAGTTGGGTCATAGACTCACAGCCACACAGCCCATAGCTGCTCTGTGGCGAACCCTTTTTCAAACCCTATCGGGCCCTTGGGCCACATATTTCTGTCTAGTAAGAGACTACTCGTCGAGTCGTGGTCACTCAACAAAAACTAGTGATTGGCGTGCGCCCATTCGCGCGTGTGATTTGTAGCTAGAGAGGCGTATCTTGAAGTATAAATACATAATAGAAGCAGGCATTGGAAGATTAAGCATAGGTTAAGCATGATCGGACATAATTTACAGCAGCATTAAGTTAAGCATGATGAGGCACAAATAGACAACTTAACATAAATATATGTACTGAGTACATAAATATAGGTAGTCGGTTCACAACTTATAACTTATAGGAGATTAACAGGTAGACTTAAGGTTTATTATTGCAATAGCAGTGCTCATTGTGTAGAGAGGAAGGGAACTTGCAAGTTCAGGTCTGCTGGCATCTAGAAGATAAGTGGGCTTGTAGGCTTCTAGCAGAAGTGCTGGAAAAAAAAGAGAAATTTGTTGTCAGATAGTTTGCTGGTACATGTATAAAAAGTTTGATCAGTAAGATTATCAGTGTGGAAACTTTTGTATGAAAGGAAGGTATAAAACATTTTTGGTTTTCATATGGATGCAGAGGTGTTGTATTTATGTACCTTGTTAGCATCTGTATTTTCATCGTTTGGGCTCATGATCAGAGTCTGTAAGTGCACAAATTTATATAAGGTTGTAATAATAGATAATGATAGCAGTTTTTGATTTGTTAGAAATGAAACGTGCTGAAATCAACAGATTTATCCATACCTATTGCTTCATAGCTGTCTGGATCATATGTGTCATCAGAGTTGTAGTCAAAGTATTTTATATTCTTCTTTCTGAATGGTTCTGCCATGTATTCGATCTAGGTCCTTTTTGTTCTAAGATGAGATAGAGAAGATATGTTAATCATAATATCGAGTGGTTAATATAGTAATTATACAGAACACGCAAGCACAATTCTAGCAAGCAGTGAGCTAGCTGTCACATGAGCTAGATAAATTAAGATGTATTCCTTCAATCATCCCAAAATGAAAGCGAGACTGAGATAGGCTTACCAGGGAACAATGTAAAGGTGATGCATAATGCATCTGTAGACTGGAAGACGCTACTTTGGGTTGCTTTGGAAATAAAAAAATGGCAAGCAAAGCAGTGTAATAAGGAAGCAAATACTTACACTTACTTAGAAAATTACACGCTCCCTTTTCCACCGGACATGTGCAACGACATATGATGTAGTGATACACTAAAAAGTATCGTGTTACTTGACCCTGCGAAACATTTCAATACAAAATGTAACAGAATAAGAGCACAAACAGTTGTGGTGCTCAGATCAGAGGGACATCAAATACTTTTGTTCCTCCGAAACAATAATGGAACTAAGAACGCATGAGCACAATCAGAAGCTTACAAGGTTTTTGTGCTGGAGAAACAGCACATGAGCAATGAGAATAGACTTGCAACAGTTGCATGAATCTAGCGCTACATAAACAACAAATCCACAATCCAAACAATTCATCATAAAATACACGGGCTATCTGGTAGGTGTAGGACAATGCATCACCCTATGTAAATTACAACGCCGAAGGAAAGATGGTAAAAAGAGTAGCCGCTAACAACTTGCCGAAAGCGCAGGTAGCAGGAACCTAAGTAGTTGGTCAAATCGCAAATGTAATCATTTTTGTGTGCACCATCAATCATGAAAGAATGACCTGTTAAAGAACTTACCAACACAAACTGGTTATAGGAAAGCCGAATTCCTCATCCAGTGAAGCCCTGCAAAAGAAATTAAGAAATACGTAATGAGAAAACAAAAGGCAATTGACACGAGAACGTCAGGAAGAAAGTATGAAACTAAGAAAACCTAAATAGCTTAGAAATCAGAAAGAACAAGGAATGAACAACACATGCAGCTAAATCTGGCTGCAGGCCTGCAGCAAAGCAATCTATCCATGTGTACAATACTTGCAGTTTCAATGTCACCAAAAGGGGATAGCTTTGTTTATTCGCACTTATTGTGTTGTTTATTCAAATTATCAAAACAATATTGGTCACACGTGTTTGAGCAGATTCAGTTTTCTATCTATTAAATTTACCAAAATTTTAAATAATTGTACTATGACTGGCATCAAATCACTTATTTAGGACATCGAGAAAACATATGGATGCACAACACAGTCCCTACATAATATATGAATTCACCATATGGACCGGTTGCAGTTCATTTGGCTGATAACCCTTTACCATGCCTATATCTCAATTCTCAAGGGAAATACAATGAAAAATTCACTCCTGAACTATATTGTGGGACCCAAATAATCAAAGCCCGTGAATGATCTATTTGGAATATGCAAACGCAAATGACAAGAAAGCAAAAAGGGATCCGACAATAATAAAGAATGATGTTGTTCAGTTGAGTTTCAACATGAAGCTTATCAAAAAGATTTCAAAGGCAAGGACAGGACTTCTCTCTGCATCACTGAGTGACATATAATGAAATCAACATGGAACCTTTTTTCTAATTTAGTAGGCTTACCTGCGAAAGGTTAGATCTGCTAACATAAGACTCCATGTAGCACACTCTGTTCATTAGAATCTAAATCTAAAATAACAGAGAGCAGGCAGAAAAATAGTGGCATATCTTTGTAGTGAGAAGACCATTATAAATTAACAATGCTGCACTCTGTTCATTTTTTCAATCGTGAAATAAATCAGATGCATATATCTAGCAACTTTGGATATAACAGCTCATTTAATCCGTAAAAGCTGGGGAAAGTAACTCATGATACACTGGCAATGTCTTGACCAACAATAGAGGAGAACAATAAAAATAATGAGAACCTTTCAGGTGGCTTATCTCAAGGGTCCTGAGGACAACTGATTCTACCGAAACATATGAATGAACAACTGTTATGTAATCTCTTTGTTGCAAATGTATGGATATATGTTTGAGTAGTTGAAATACATTAATCCGATAACATATTGAGCATCGAAAAACAGTAATGAAAAGTTGGAGAAGCATATATCAGAATAAAGTACCTGAATCATTATTGCTGAGATGAGAGGTCTATCTGTGTGCCTGCAGTCATGACGCAAGCATTACAATTGCTACCCTTCTGGCCCCAATCCCATTCGTCTGCGGCTGTAATTGGATCCAACATACCAGCGGAGCACCTATTGCTGCTATGCTGCTAGCATTTGCTGCATCTGGGCTTCCTAATTTTCCAACCACGGCCCTCACCTGGAGCTCCTGTGCAATCCCCCGCTGAAACCCTCCGATGCCGAGGCTGAGCTTTCCAGCGACGGTGCAGTTCTCCCTGATATTGGGGCTGAGGGGGCTGCAAGGCATGGTGACTTCCGCTGCCTACGGTAGATCCGAGCAGTGGTGGGGATGAGAGAGATCAAAGGGAAAGAGAGGGAGATAGAAGGGAAAGGAATCGAGTGAGAGAGGAACGGAACAGGAGGAGGGGAAGAGATAAGGAGAGGCCCACCGCAGGCATCTACCCTTTTATCTGTTTGCTGCACTAGCACTCGCTTGCTCTGTCCTGTCCAACGACATGGCGTCGCGCCGAGCGACGGCATGAATCGCCGACACAATCGAAAAAGGGAAAGCAAACCAGCACAGGAGGAATTGCACAACCTGTGAGTGTGAGTTTAAGCGCAGGGTCAGGATGCCGGTGGCGCCCTAGCCGCAGAGGATAGCAGCAGCGTGACGACGGTGGAATGCAACGGCACCGCAACAGGGAGGAGCATCGGCGGTAGGAGCCGGAAGGACGAGCGCGAGGGGGAAGGGAGAACGCAGACACAATACTCACTATGGCCGTGCTTGCGGTGGTACCGACAAGAGCGAGGGAGAGGCCCAGAAGAACAAACGAGGGAGGGTCCGCGCGTGTGCCGCTCACGCAGGGGCCACGGCTACGATGGATGCGGCGGCCGGTTGCGCACCTGCGTTGGTCCATGCGCCGCCGAGGGGCTGCGCCGTAGGCCAGCGCTACCTTCCGTGCACGAGGGCCGCCGCCACTTTCTACGTGCCCGTCATGCGCTCTGGCGAGCCGTCGTCGCCGTTCGCCCGCGTAGACCGCCTTGGGGTTTGCGCCGATCTACCGGCGCACCGAGGAGGACTACGGTGGTGGGAGCAGATAGGAAGAGAGGGGTGCGAACCGAGAGAGGAGAGAAGTTTCTTTTTTACTACTGGAGAGCGGATGAGGCAGATATTTTTTGGCTCTGGACCCAAGGTAA
This sequence comes from Echinochloa phyllopogon, assembly GCA_033239725.1. Lineage (NCBI taxonomy): Eukaryota > Viridiplantae > Streptophyta > Magnoliopsida > Poales > Poaceae > Echinochloa > Echinochloa phyllopogon. The sequence continues at coordinate 24,819,398 of BTCW01000012.1, forward strand.
CCCACGTGTTCATACTCTGGTTGGTTGAAGAAGTGTACAGAGATTTTACCTTTCCATCAAACAAGCACCGTAAATAGCAGATCGAACGGCGTATATAGTTTTTACTATCGTGGAATGTCTGGTTGGCCGCCGGACCTGCCCGGTTTCACAAGGAGAAATGCTCGGCGACCGGGCTCGAAGTCCAACAGTAGTACGGTTCAGTAGGACACTATCCATCAGGGTTCAAATTCTGGTGCTCGCATATTTTTCTGAGATGTTCTCACGTAGCATTAAGTGATAAGCGACGTTTCTGTCGAAACGAGGCGTCAATGATGACTTTGGAAATCTCCAAATCTGCCGGGTGTGCTCATAGGGGTAGAGTTTACGTACGTGTATTCATAGGGGTAAGTGTGTGCGCGTGTTGTGAGCGTCTCCTTTGTAATATGTAATTCTAAAAAAACAAAAATGCTCGTACTCTCTCAAAAAAGGAAAAATAACAAAAATATGTTGTACTCGAGTGCACGTTAGACGCTGGACGCCGAGTCCGCATATTCACGTGGGCCACTTTCTGTAAGGCATGGTCCTTTCCTCCTAGGCTTGGGTGAAGGATGGGCCTAACCGGATGAAATAGGCCGTAGGCCTGATGAACCTTGGACTAGCAACCAAGCCCATCTCGCACTTTCAGTTAGAATTTTGCCCACCTGAAGAACTGCCCAACCTGACCTTGCGCTGTCCGCTCGATTCAACAGCCAGGTCTCTCCCACAAATATGTTTCGAGATAGACCTGCAGAGTGCAGGGTGAAGACCATGAAGCACACTGCATCATGCATTCGTGCGAAAGAGATTAGCCAGAAGTCAGCATGAGTGCATGACGATGAAGAACACATCATTGCTTCAGAGCTTGCTGTCTCAGGCCTTGTTGAGATGCAAAATTTGCACCCCAAATTTGGCGCATTGCAGTGCGTGCGACACTTAGCATTTCGTTTGTATGTGTGAAAAATTGTCCAAAAATTGATTGATGAGGCTCAAAATGTTCGTCTCGTAGAGTACAACAAAACTATGCAATTAATTTTTGATTTCATCTACATTTAATACTTCATGCATGCTATGATATTTTGATGTGATGAGAATCTTTTTTTACGTAGTGAACTTTGGGGGTAGAATTTGAGATCCTCAACAAGCCAGCGTTTCACAACTCCACCGACGCAGAGAGCTCTGCCTCCGCTCCGCGCATTGCGCGCACGCTACGCGGCAGAACAGCGTTGCAAACCACACATATACGTAGTACTCCACAAGTGCTCCTGCACCTGCATTCCTCCGTATCTTTTGACTTTGGATTGCATCTTAAGGCCACAGTAGCCGCCTGCTCTCCCAGTCTCCCTCCCTCTCTCTGCCTTCTCGCTTTATCTGCGTCTGCACGGTTAGCACGGTCAGCACGTAGTGCTTGTCTGAACCCTGGGAGTGGGACTGAAGGGCGCAGGGTTTTCATTATGGACCGAAGGGCAGTGGTGAAAAGTGAAATGAACAGGCGCTCCAAGTAAAATGCTGAGCTTGACTTGAGTGCACCTGTAAACATTGTTCTGTTGTTGTTTCTTTCTGAGATCTCCTGGCTTTGGTAGGGCAAGGAAGTGATAGAGGAGGAGGCACGGTGCACTGAAAAGCCGTGGAGAAGACGTTGGAAATAAATTATATATAGTATCAAGCTTGCATGTCATGGCATGGAGCCAGAACACAGGTACTGATGAAAGCCTGACATGCTGCTATTCGCCTGCAGACGACGGGCGGCGCAAGACAAGGATGGAATCCACGTGAGCTGTTATGATCTTTTGGGTGGTTTCGATTGCCGCTGTCTGGCCGGAGATAGAAGAAAGCAGCAAACTTTTTCATCCTTGCATGTCGCCAAGTTCTTGCAGCTGTCTGCCATGTTTGTATTGTTCTGTGCTCCTCTCTCTGCAAGACAGCGCACACGATACAAACAAAGGTAAAACGAAGAGGATGATTTATTTGAGTGCATGAAATTCTCAGGATTCAGAAAGCAACAGAAAGTCCAGCCTGCAGCTTTTCAACTGCATGCGTCGTCTACAGAGAAAAGGCTTGAGAGCTTTTTACATTGCTCTATCACCAGGTTACTCATCCCTGCAGGTCATCGATCAAAGATGCGTGCAGTTACTTTATCGCAAGTAACCGAGGCATGTGCATGCAGATACAGATCACACAGTAGGGGTGCATGCAATGCAACACAGGGCGCATACGTACAACTGTTTTGGTCATCATGGCAAATAGTCCCTGAGCGCCTGAGCAACGTCCAAAGGAGGGCAGCTTACGCCCCACAATGAAGAGGAGCTATCTCGGCCAGAGCTGCTCCTTTCGGATTCTGATATTTGAGTACACGGTTCACATGACCTGATCGCCATCGATCTAGCTCTTTTCAGAACAGTTTAAGTTGCCGCTCAGTATTCACCACAACTCAGTAGTGGCAGACTACTCGGGACAGATCGATACGTTTTCTTTTTTAAGGGAACGTCATATACGGCAGTACAGGTTTGTTTTAGGGGAGGATCAAATGATCAAGAGTAAAATACAACCACCATACGACAAGTTGTATACTTGTATCACTTTAGTCCAACAAGTAGCAAAACGTGCAGGGAACAATGTGTATGTGTGACCACAAGCAAGCATGGAAATAAAAAGACAGTGGCATAATTGTTAAGTTGGAGCTACTGTCCGTATGGAGTTCGTAATGAACACATGAAATGATTGAAAATCTCCGTTATATGCATGCTACTGTTACTATTGTATATCACGCTACCTCACTACATTTGAATTATAAGCAGAAATATTATTTGATTTCATTAGAGAGATCTTTGAACAAAAATAATTATATTTATATATAACTTTTATGACATAAAGTTGATTATACCATTAGCTTGGTGTTAAGAATACTTTTTAATAATTGTACTTTTGTATCACGTCGAAAAAGGTAATAGATTAATTGTTCGTCAAAATGTTAAAATGCCTTGACGAAGCAATTTACGACTTGTAAGAGACATAGCAGTATCATTTCAAAAATTTAAATGAACCCCACTGATAAATTAGATTGTAACCATAATATTCCATAATAAAGCTCATGTGCTATACCTAGCAAATAATGGACTTGCTATGTGACAGCAGCTATGTCCTCATTGCCTCTATGGCTCGTGGCATGTGAGGTGATATTTTCATCCCTTTGAAGGCTATAAGACATGGATTGATTCGGTATGGTATTTAAGGAGAAACTTTGATAGTTCATATTTTTTCAACACTATACACTACTAGAAAAAACACATTCCATACACCACCAATATACCGGATAGAATTGGATTTGGTCCTAATACTAACATTAGTATCAGATCCAAATTTGGTTGTTCTAGTTGTGGGGGATAGAAGGTCCAAAGACCAACCAGTATTAACTCACTTTTAATACCGGTTGGTGCTACAAGCCTACAACTCGGTACTAAAGCCAATAAAGCCAAATAGCTTAATCCTAGTTCGTAACACCAACCGGTATTAAAGACGCTTTTTAATACCGGTTGATGTTATCATCTATTATTAAAGGGGTCTCACGAGTATATTCGAAAGGAAAGCATTACTTACCCAATTGGATGTGCAAGGTGAAAGGTCATAAGTGATCATGGGCTTCAACTTCACACAGCACACCTGCAGGCATACCTATGATTTTAAGTTTTTTTTTGGGAATTCATACCCACTTTAATACCGGGTCATCCACATTATGATCGAGTGCCTTAATTCAATTTCATATTGGTCATGGTAGCTCTATGTTGGTGTGATCGATCCAAAAGTTCATCCTCTCCCTTTTCTTTTCAGGTGCACGTACTTGCACTTTAAGATTTAGACTTCTTAATCTTTGATAAGAATTAGCTTAAAATTTTGTGTATCAATGATACAGATTTAGTAGCATTGAGTTTGAATTAAGGCACTCAATCATAATGATTGAACGATCATCGATAGTCAGTCTCTGTCCCAGCCCTCCATTGTGGAGCCATGTGGTAACAATCTAATAGTTCTCTTGTTGCAACAACAACGAGAGAAGATCCATGTGTTTTCTAACTTTCTAATGATCTAGGGAGCACCTTTTATCAACTATTTTAAAAATATTGAACCAAAACTTTTAAAGAATTTTGAAACTTTTTGGGAAAAATTGAACAAGCATTATGAGAACTTTTGATAAATAATTCCAAACAATTCTATGGAAAGGTTTTTAGAAAACTTTCTCATTTTTTCAGAAACATAATTAAAGAAACTTGGTATCAGTTTCCAAAAGGTTCTCCAATAGAACATTTTCTAAAACCAATTGTAAAACAACATTTTTGGGAAAATTCCATTAATAAAATGGCAAACACTTCACTGCTTATTGTAGTGTCTTATCACGTCAAACTCTTAATTATTCACCACACGTATTGAGATTGGTCTCTCATCTCTTGTCTCCAGGTTTTGCCGCTCGATGCCGCGCGAAGGTTTTGTTCTCTTGCGACATGGTTGGCAATGCAATAAGCTCCTTTTCATCTAGTATTCGATCTAATGGTGCCATGACAGCGCAAGCCATTGCATTGCTGTTGTTGTACCACCCATGGCTTTAGCATGTGAAGTACCATCGAGTGCTCATGCGCGAAGCAGCAAATGCCAAATGACCAAGGAGCCTTCAGTATGTTGGTTGATGAATATGCTGCACAACTAATCAATATCAATCATACGTGTAATGTTGGATCGAGAAAGTTTGCTTGTTTAGAACTAGAACACTTAGAGAAAGTATAATGTGGTAATATAAACAGATTGTATGAGTTGCTACGTCTGATCTTTGGAAAGAGCGAAACATAAGGGTGCATGATCGGGTGGCTTTTTTTGCCAGTGGCTTTGGCTCCTTTAATTTTGAAGGAGGCTAGGATGTGTACTAGCTGTTGACACCAAAAATTAGCACCAGGAAGAGGCTGACATGTGAGCCGGATTTGGTGGAAGGATGCCATTCGGCTAAAGGGCTTTCTCTGAAGCATTCGGCAAAGATGCTCTACGGTCGGGGACGCGTCGCCATTCGGCTAAAGGGTTTTCTCTGAAGCGTTCGGCAGAGATACTCTGCGGTCGGGAATGCGTCATCATTCGGCAAAGGCATTGTTCCGCAGGCGAAGAGTGGTAGCGTTCGGGAAGATATGATGACGTGGATCAATATAAGGAAAAGGCCGGTTCGAACAAGGAACGCAATATGGGCACGAAGATCCGTCATTTATTTTTAGAAACAAGTATTGTAGTCGTGTCCGACTAGGAGTTGTATCAAGACCTGGGTATAAATATAAACCCATGGCATCTGTAAAAAATCAATCAATCAATCATACAACAAACCGGCCCCGTGCCAAAATCGAGTCCTTTAGTCGAGTCGTCGAGTTCTTCGAGAGGAGTCATCGATCCGTCGACCTCCGTAAGTACCGGCAACCTTGTATCATGCTTAGTATCATGCGGTGGATTTAAGCTTTGATGCAAGTAGTCTTGTTACCATGCTTAGTATCATCCGGTGGATTTAAGTTGTGGTTTCAAGAAGGTTCCTCTGTTAGGTCATGAGCCATGCGGTGGGCTAAGACCTAGTATGGACCAAGTTATCGGCTCTGTTAGATTTCGGCAAGATCTAACAGATTCATTAAGTTACCCCGTGTTGCTTCGTTTTTACTATGTGCTTAATTCATGCAACACACCTTTGCCCAATCTAGATCGGCTAGAATCGGCTCTGCTTTACGGTGTGACGACTTATCCCCTCATAGCCGAATCCGAAACCGATCTAGGTTGCCACGTGTCGCGGGTTCAAGCCTGTCGGCATTGTGTAGATCTTGACAGAACCGGGTATCATGCGGTAGATGCAGGTTTTTGGGTCGTCTTAGAGCTAATCATCCGGTGGATTAGAATTCGATTCGATCTGATAGATTTATCTTTACCGATTAGGCTTGTTCCTTCGCCATGGACCCCGATTCGGCTAAATAGCCGCATTCGGTAGTGCTTTCATGAGTGAACGTGTGTTCGTGGGTTTGCATTGGACAATGAATGCTTTTAGCCTTTCACGATTAGATTGTATCATGCGGTGGATTGATCTAATCTGATTGGTGGTGTGGCCTCAAATGAGTTGTATCATGCGGTGGATTAACTTGTTTGATGACATGCTTGACGGGTGCTGCTTTCGGCCTATGCATTCTTGTTTCAATGTAAATTCGTGACTGTGTTGTGGGTTCGTAACTAAACATCGAATGCTTTTAGCTTTTCATGGTTAGATTGTATCATGCGGTGGATTAATCTAATCTGATTAGTGGCGTGGTCTTAAACAAGTCGTATCATGCGGTGGATTAACTTGTTTGTTATCATGCTTGACGGGTGCTGCTTTCGGCCTATGCATTCCTTGTTTACTGCGAATTTATGATCATGTCTCACCCTTTTATCTATTTATCATGCTCTGTTTCTCGTTAATCGGCTATGAGTATGTGCTACAGGGTTCATTCGGTTGAAAGCCGATCTTTCGTCATGCTTACGTCACGCATTCGGCAGTGCGCTCCTTGCGTGCCTTGCCGATTGCCGAATGAGGTTTTAACTGCTGACAGATAGCTTGTCCATAGCTATATGTCTCTTGAGATTGGCTTCAACGCCGCAAATATGGAACTGCCTGGTCTCAACCGGCATGTTCCAGGTTTTGATCTAAACTTTTTTATCCCTTTGTTAGTTTTCAGGCAAACTGACTGGCACGCTTCCGGATTCAAAAGCCAGGGCCACGTGTGAAGCCAGCTAATTCGGCTTGCTGTGTGCTTGGCGTGAGGTGCGGATTTTACGTCAACACTAGCTTTGTTGGGTTGCTCGTCCTTCTTGGAGTTTAGATTCTTCTTTTCTGTTTTTGTTATCATTTTGGTTTCACTAAACTCTCAATGTAGAAAACTTCTTTTTCTTAATGAAAAACGTGTGTATTCTCAACCAAAACTTGTCACGTTAGATTGTTGATGAGGCTCAGACACACTATCTTAAAAAATAGGATGAAAGAATAACATCAATCGTATATTAATTATAGAATATATGTAAATAGTCAACATCATATGAACAAGCTGTTAGATCGACTATTTATAATATGATAGTACTAAATGATTAGCAGCTAGCGTACAACATCGCGCCGGGCGACCGAACAAAGTACGAGGGCGCAGCAGTACAACATAATGCCAGTATCATTTAATCATTGCGATTTGCAGCCTGATCACGAGCTCCCTCGATCAGCAGCGCCCGCCGAGTCCCGATCGCTTTGACGGGACGTGCACGGGACAGGTGGTGATGGTCGCCGCCCGTACGCACTGGCCGGTTACTGTAACTCTGTAAGTGTGCCGTCCGGCCGTCCGCACACCTGTTTCTTCTTTCTTTGACGACGTGCGCTATATATGGCTGTTCCGGAACTGGACCACGTATATATGTGGCCAGCTGGCAGTGGCCAATATATCGGTAATCACTCCATTCACCACCACTATAAAAACTCACATTTATCTATGATATTTAAATACCGGACATAAAAAGAATCGGTACTAAAGTGACATGAAGGCCCCTAGAGAACATTTAGTACCGGCCGGTAATATGAGCCGGTACTAAAATGTCAATTTTAGTACCGGCTGGTAACACACCAGCCGGTACTAAAGTAGCGCGCACGTCAATACCGGCTCGTAACACGATCCGATACTAAATGGTCCTTCACGGGTTACTTTAAAAGGAAATTATCTCTCACTTAGTCGCAAGTGATGCATAGGTGGGATGGTAAGGAAACAACACGCGAGGTTGGAGGTTATGAGTTTGAATCCCCACGGAGACTTGTGACTTGTGACGTTGCGCGTGTGCGAGCCTCCCAGCTGGCCAATTTTTTTTTCTTTTTTTGGACACGAGGTCATTAGTACCGGTCGATGTTACCAACCGGTACTAAAAGGCACCATTTAGTACCAGTCAGTCCAGCCGGTACTAACAACGTCGGTGCCTTTCGCCCGTAGAAGAGAGAGCCGCCTCTCTGTATAATACGTACTCAGGTTCAGTTGCAAATTGCAATAATGTCCCTATACCGCTATACTCCCTGCTGCCCTGCCAATGAAGTGGTACTGGACTACTGGATACTTGCATACAAGTGGGCCTACCAAGTATGCTACTACGCATATGGTCCACGGGCTCGCGCCAAAAGATTCTTTGGTGTCATACTGTGGTGGATGTGGTGCCGCCATTTCCAAACGAGCGAGCTCTCAAACTATTTAAGGGCGCCGGACAAAACAGGCCAGCTGCCACACGCGGTGGGCCGCACCGAACAGACGAGAGAGGAGACGACGAAGCAGCGTCCACATGAGCTACCGGCCGTTAAAACCGATATCTTCACCTGGGAACGACGAGGTACGCAGCCAGGACGTGGCGGTCGATCTGCAACGGTTAACACCACACCACACCACAGGCCGGCTCGGGTCGATCGCCGGCGCGCCGAGCTGATGGTGGTCCTCATCGTCGGCGTGGCACGCATAAGCCAAAGGTAACATTTCTGATTGGCCCTTGCTGCCTTTGGTGCCATGCATGCCAACAACATGCCATCCAAACCCATCGGATTATCGCTATATGAGCAGGTGACCTCCCGCCTAACCCCCCGAACGTCACGAGCCGGCGCCTTTTTGGCAGCCACTCCCGGCCCGTAGCCCGCCGAGCCCGAGCACCACTTGTGTGTGCATGCTGTGGCGCTGGCGCCGTGGCTAGCTAGCGGCCGGCGGACTCCAACCGAGACGCTGGCTGGGGCTGCATGCGCGGCCGGCCTCGCTGTTGCATCAACGTCGACCGCCCTACTGCCCTGTTCCGCGACGCCGATCGATCTCGGCGGCACGTGCACGACGGGGACCATGCTTCTGCATATGGCAGCATGGCCACCGCGCCCAAGGCCCGGCTGCGCCCAGAATCGCTAGCTCCCATGCACAAGGATCACGGACTAGGCGCAGAGGGAGAGGGGAGCTAGCTGCTCGCTCGCCGGCCGGGTCCCTGCGGGCTTCATGTGCGCGCGTACTACGCTCCCGATCGATCGATCGATCGATCGATGCGGCCGCTATTTTTGTCATTCAACTATCGTCTCGGTTTGGTTTTAACTATTAAACCGTAAAATCATGAATCTTTGTCCACCCAACTATCAAAACTGTTCATATTTGATCATCCAATTGTTTTGGCTAGTAGTTTTACTGACCTAGATTTTACTGAAGAAGAAGAAAGGGAGAGATTCTCGGGCTTGTTATACAAAGCTTTGGGGGAAGCAATGACCAATCACAATGCTGCGTTCTTGAACAGTTTTCGGCATATAATGGTAAGCATTTTTGGTCAGCATGTGGATAAACCCTTCGAGCAGATACATGGGCAATCGGGTGGTCCGACATACTTCAATGTTCAAGCACCAGTTCAGAAACCACATGGTAAAGGGAATGCTGATGAAACTGGAGGTTCTGGTACTAAAGATACAAATGGACAACCGATTCGGCAAGATCCTCAGCCTGCACTGCCGAAAACTCGCACATACGGTGATATGGCATTCGGCACCACAGGGAATCCGCCTGCTTCTGCTTACAAGATATCTCCCTTGAACAACAGACTGCAGAGGGATTTATATGGAAACGGATACTCAGAGTTCATGGATTACAATGCTATCGACGCTCTCCCGAACCCTGGGTATGTTGGTACTGCAGGCATGCTTACTGGGAGACCAGGGAATCAAGATACCAGTATTGATCTCATGGTGCAAAAAATGACCGATGTATTGCAAAATCAATTCGGTCTGAAGCCTAAAAATCAGGGGTACATGTACTCGTCTCCTTTCCCAGAATGGTACCAAAGGGTATCATTGCCGAATAGAGTCAAGGTGCCTACAGAGTTTACTAAATTCTCAGGACAAGACGATACTAGCACTGTGGAACATATAGCTCGATATCTGATGCAGCTTGGAGAGGCTTCGGCAGATGAGGCTTTTAGAATCAGATACTTTCCTTTGTCACTGACGGGTCCAGCTTTTACATGGTTTGCTTCTTTGCCTGCTCAGTCGATTTGCACCTGGAAAGACCTGGAACAGAAATTCCATGCTCATTACTACATTGGCAGTACCGAGAAAAAGTTGGTTGATTTGACCAGCTTAAGGCAGAGGAATAATGAAACACCTACAGAGTTCCTCAGGAGATTTAGGGAAACTAAGAGTATGTGCTTTTCTCTGAACATACCTGATGATCAACTGGCTGGTATGGCTGTAGCTGGAATGCTGCCTGCCATTCGGGAGAAGCTATTCGGAATGGAGTTTGATGATATGGGCCAGTTGTCGCACAGATTGGCCTTGATGAGTAACCAGGCATATGGTTTCAAGAAAGATGTCAGATTTGCTAAAAATAATGATGTAGCTGACATCTATAACCAATTCCTTGAAAGAGCAGATCAAGAAGATGAGTATGAAGATAGCGAGGAGATAGCCGCAGCAGAGATAGTGTGGAGCAAAGAACCAGTTACAATGACTCAAAGATGGATCAATCAGATGAAGGGAACATATGATTTTGATGTGACTAAGGCGGACAAATTGTTTGAGTTCCTGGTGAAAGAAGGCCGAATCAAATTGCCAGAGGGGCATTCTATGCTTCGGCCCGATGAAGTGAAAGATAAGAGGTATTGTGGGTTTCATGATAGAAATTCTCATTCCATTAATGAATGTAGAGTCTTTAGGATGAAGATTCAGAAAGCTATCCAGGAAGGACATCTGAAATTTGACAACAAGATGAAACTGGACAGTAACCCTTTCCCTCAGAATATGGTCGGGTTCTCGGTTAATATGGTGAATGCTGTTCCATCTGGATAAAAGGGAAGATTGAAAGTTTTAACCTCAAAGAAGGCAAGACAGGATGGTTCAGTTGATCCCACTCGGCAAATCACAGTTGAACAGATTCGCCAGAAAAATCTTCGGTTCCCGAATAGCCGATTTGAAGTGGGGGAATCCTTTAAACCTAGAGTTACTACACGTATTCTCCTCAACAAATGGCAGCGTCAGCAAGAAAAGGAGCGTTTTCAAAGGCGTGAATACGAGGAGGAGAAAAGAAGGCGCGAAGAAGAAAGGTTTGAGGAAGAACAAGAAGAGTATGCTCGAGAGCAAGAACGTGCGCATTGGGGGTGTGCATTCTTCAGACACTGTTGGAACGAAGGTTTGAAGCTTCCCACATGGAATAATTGTCCTGAATGCAATAATAGGTATGATGAATATAGGCAGGGAACTGTCAATCGCCGGTCTGTCCATGAAAGAATTGGCAGGGTGCATCCTAGTGATGATCGGCGTTTCGATGATCGACCAAGAGAGAGACATGCTGATTACAAGTGGGTTGATCATGACGAAGAAGAAGATCATGCTTATGTTTGGCAGGAAGGACAATGGTGCCCACCTGGTTTGAGGAGGAGCCAGAAGAGAAGAGTACAGCGCCTGAGGAATCGGGAATTGAAGCGAGCAAAGGTCAAGGTGAAATCAATATGGCTTCCAAAAGACAGGCCTGATGAACATGGTCATTCGGCTCCTACATGTATGGTATGTTTTCTGCCGAATGAATTCATGGCTCCAGCTAACCAAATTGTACAGGAAGAGATATTGCCCGATATAGATGATGCCGAACAATTTGGGTTAATGGCACAATTGATGTTGAACAAACAAGCTGTTTTTGAGAAGCCAGCCCAGAATCGGCACATGAAGCCACTGTACTTGAAGGGATATGTTAATGGCAAACCATTGACCAAGATGTTTGTCGATGGAGGAGCTGCTGTCAATGTAATGCCATATACCACATTCAGGAAGCTTGGTATGGGCCCTAGAGATTTGACACCAACGAGCATAATTCTAAATGATTTTGCTGGGAATCCTTCAGACACCAAGAGATGCGTGCACGTTGATCTGATGATTGGGTCCAAGACTCTGCTTACAACTTTCTTTGTCATTGAGGGCAAAGGGGCATATAGCTTGCTGCTTGGAAGAGATTGGATTCATGCAAATTGTTGTATTCCATCTACTATGCATCAACAGCTTATTCAGTGGATAGATGATGAGGTAGAGATTGTCCAAGCAGATGATTCAATAAGCGTGGCAAATATGGAACCAGCTTTCTGGGAATATCAAGGCATAGATTGTTTCTCAGGCAAAGACTGGGGAGAAGGTCCTTTGGCACCAGCCAGCAGTGATCAGCAGCCGATCGAAGCAGTCGGCTCTCATAGTAATTTTTGATGGAAAATCCAATTGATGGAACTGATGGAAAATTAGGACGTGGATTTGTGTCGGCCGATAAATTAGAAGAAGTAGACATTGGAGATGGTGACAAGTCCAGGCCGACATTTATCAGTGCTAACTTGGATTCGGTTTTCAAAGAAAAATTGGTGATATTGTTAAAAGAATACAAGGACTGCTTTGCTTGGGATTATTCGGAGATGCCCGGTCTAGACCGTTCTATTGTTGAGCATCGGTTGCCAATCAAACCTGGATACAGGCCTTACAAGCAACCACCCCGAAAAATCTACAAGGAAGAAGTGTTGGCCGATGTGAAAAAGGAGATTGAAAGATTACTAGATGCAAATTTCATTCGGCCATGTAAATACGCGGATTGGATCTCTAATATTGTTCCTGTCTATAAGAAAAATGGAAAGATGAGGGTTTGCATAGATTTTAGAGACCTAAACAAGGCTACACCCATGGATGGATATCCAATGCCTATTGCTGATTCATTGGTTGATGCTGCTGCTGGATACAAAGTGCTCAGTTTCATGGATGGTAATGCAGGATACAATCAAATTTATATGGCATTGGAAGATATAGTAAAGACAGCTTTCAGGTGTCCTGGACACATAGGGTTGTTTGAATGGGTTGTCATGACCTTTGGATTGAAAAATGCCGGTGCAACTTATCAAAGGGCTATGAATTATATTTTTCATGAGTTGATCGGCAAGATTGTGGAAATATATATTGATGATGTGGTGATCAAGTCATTGGATCATGAGTCTCATTTGGCCGACATAAGGAAAACTCTAGAATGCACCAGGAAACATGGGCTTAAGATGAACCCGAACAAGTGTGCTTTTGGAGTTTCGGCTGGAGAGTTTCTGGGATTTTTGATACATGAAGGAGGAATAGGAGTTGGTAAGAAAAGCATGAAGGCAATTGATGAAATTGTTCCTCCAACTAATCTTAGAGAGCTACAATCACTGCTGGGCAAGATAAATTTTGTAAGAAGGTTCATATCAAATTTGTCACAAAAGGTGTTACCCTTTTCCTCACTGTTGAAAATAAAAAAGGATCAAAAGTTTGTATGGGGTGACGAACAACAGAAGGCTTTTGATGAAATAAAGGAGTACATGAAGAAACCACCAGTGTTGGTGCCTCCACAATTGAACAAGCCTTTCAAGTTGTACGTGGCGGCCGATGCCCAAACTATTGGATCGGCCCTCATTCAAGAATTTGAAGGGAAGGAAAGAGTAGTTGCATACCTTAGCCGAAAGTTACTAGATCCAGAGACGAGGTATTCGGCTATAGAGAAGCTTTGCTTATGTGTTTATTACTCCTGTACAAAATTTCGGCACTATTTGCTACATGCCGAATGCATTGTGTATTCGAAGTTTGATGTGATAAAACACATGTTGTCTATGCCAATTTTGAACGGAAGGATTGGCAAATGGATTTTAGCTTTGTCTGAATTTGAGTTAAGGTTCGAATCGGCAAAGGCTGTTAAGGGACAGATTATTGCCGACTTCATTACTGAACATCATGATACATCGATAAATTTGCTTAACATTGTTCCTTGGGTGTTATTCTTCGATGGATCTTCATGCAACAAAGGTGGTGGAGCAGGTATCTTATTAATTTCACCCAAAGGAGAAACATTTGAGTTTGCTGTTCCCATTCAGTCTACTGTTACTAACAATCAAGCTGAGTATGAGGCATTGCTCAAAGGGCTCCAATATTTGAAAGAAGCAGAGGCCATTGCGGTTGAGATTTTTGGAGATTCAGAATTGGTCATAAAACAGTTGAATGGTGAATATGAATGCAAAAGTGATACCTTGAGGAATTACTATGAAGAATGCAAAGAAATATTGAAGAGCTTTCGGTCAGTAATTCTACAACACATTCCTAGGGGAGATAATGGAGAGGCAAATAGATTGGCCCAAAGTGCATCAGGTTATAAAGAGCTTCGAGAAGTTTTTGCTAATGATGTATATGCATTCGGGAATAATCTGGCAGAGGATGATTGGAGAAAAGAGATTGCCGATTATCTGGAGAATCCATCCCGAAAGGTTTCTAGAAAGCTCAGGTATAAAGCTTTAAAGTTTGTTCTTCTTGATGATAATTTGTATTATAAATCCTTGGATGGAGTGCTGTTACATTGCTTAAATCGTGAAGAAGCAAAAAGGCTGATGAGTGAAGTACATGATGGGTTGTGTGGAGCACATCAATCGGCCTACCGAATGAAGTGGGTTATTAGAAGAACTGGATATTACTGGCCGACAATGTTGGAAGATTGTTTTGGATATTATAAGGGATGTCAAGACTGTCAGAGATTTGGAAATATTCAGAGAGTTCCAGCATCGGCTTTGAATCCCATTGTCAAACCATGGCCATTCAGAGGTTGGGGAATAGATTTGATTGGCCAAATAAATCCTCCATCTAGCAAGGGGCATAAGTTTGTGCTTTTGGCAACTGATTATTTTACCAAATGGGTTGAGGCAATTCCATTAAAGAAGGTGACATCGGAGAATATGGTTGAATTTGTCAAAGGACATATCATTTACAGATTTGGGATTCCTCAAACAATCACCACAGATCAAGGGACTCAATTTACATCTTCAGAGTTCAGAGATTTTGCTGAAAGTATGGGTATTAAATTGTTGAATTCTTCTCCTTATTATGCCCAAGCTAATGGTCAGGCAGAAGCTTCTAACAAGATTATGATTAAAATTATACAGAAGAAGATTGATCAGAAGCCGAGAAAGTGGCATTCGGTACTCAATGAGGCTTTATGGGCTTACCGAATGGCTCCACATGGGGCTACACAGACGTCTCCTTATGAGTTGGTGTATGGGCATCATACTATCTTGCCATGGGAGATACAATTAGACTCAAGAAGAATAAAATTGCAAAAGGATTTAAATTCTAAAGATTATAAGGATTTGATGATGGACGAATTAGAAGATTTGCATATGATTCGTCTCAGGGCCTTGGAGAATATTGAGAAGAACAAAATACGAGTTGCTAAGTATTACAACAAGAAGGTGAAGGTTAAGCAATTCACAGAAGGTGATCTAGTTTGGAAAGCGATATTGCCGATTGGAACCAAATATGCAGCATTCGGCAAGTGGTCTCCAAATTGGGAAGGTCCTTTCAGAGTGGTTAGGTGCGTGCCTGGAAATGCATATATTTTGAAGACATTATTGGGAGAAGAATTTGCTTCTGCTATAAATGGAAGATATTTGAAGAAGTATTATCCCAGTATTGAAATCGATCGATGATTGATATATCAAATTGCCGAATAGCCGATATTCGGGAAGAAATCGCCTTCAGAACAAATGTTGACAGAAAAGGAAAATGGCCAGTACTGAATGTATTGCCCTTAGCACAAAATATATTACATCAGATGTTCATGCAAGATCACAAAAGATAAGTTTTATTGCCGAAGTTCCATAAATCCCTAGTACAAACTAATGGAATAGCTTGTTCAAAACGGACTGAGGATGAATGGAATCGGCAATGGCGGCGCCATGAGCATCAAAGCGATCTATGGTGGCCAAAGATCGTGGCACGTATTCCGAAGAGTTCGGAAGGTGGAAAGGATTTTCCAGCCGATCAGTTCTCATGTCGTTTGGGATTCTTATCGAGTCGTATTCGGCTTTGACTGGATGGGATTCGGCTATGTCATAGTTGAAGCGTTTTCGGGTCTAAGTACTATTATGGCCAACTTTGCCGAATGGGTCATCCACAATGAAGGAAAACAGAGTTAAAGGGATGACAAGATTACAGGGTTAATAAAACATTCGGCTGTCAAACTATTTGACATAATTCACACACCCAAGAACTTTGAGATTACATTTTTGGCATTTGATATCATATTGCTAATGTTCTCTAATAAGTTTTTATCAGCTTCTTGGGTTCTGGTCAGGGCAGCAAGCTTCGCCTTGAGTTGTTTGTCTTCGTTTAAAGCTCCTAAGGCTTCCTTTCACCTCTTCTCTGTTAGCTTGGGAAGCTCAACTATTTTCTTCTTGTCAGCTTCAATTTCGGCCGATAGATTTTTCAATTCGGCTTCAAGTGCAGCTTTTCTGATCTCCTTTGTTTCAAGTTCAGATTCCAGTTTGGTTAATAATTCCTTGTCATTCTGGACTTGAGTATGCAGATCTTTTACAGATTGCTTGACCAAAGTTCTCCTTTGCTCCAAGGCTGGTTGAGCAGATTGATTCTTCAGAGCTTGCTTCACTGCGACAAAATGATCATCCAATCTGGAAATTGGATCTAAAGAAGTCTTGATATCGGCAGGAAGATCTTGATCAAATGATTCAAGCAAGTCTCTTAAAAGATCAGCATTGGTAACTTGATCTCGAGTATCCTTATGCAGAAAAGAGAGGATTTCCTTCAGTTTTACTTGGTTCTCCTCTGATAAAGCTTGACCAGAAGAAATTTCCTCTGCTTGTTCGGCAACAAGATCATCCAAGGGAAATGAGTAGCTGGGTGATGAAGTTATTTTCTCCTGGAAAAAAGATATTGCCGAATTAATGATTATCCATTGAATAAAGGACTGAAGAGACTGGGTAATTATCTCTACCTCATTCCTGATCTCTTGGATGGAGAGAGAGGGCGGCTCAAGCTCAGGCAAAGAATCTTGTATGTCATGCTGAGGAGAGCTTGGAAGATTCTTTGGTGGAGATGAGGCTTCTGGCTGAGGTACATCAGGTAGAGCTAAAGCTGGTTCTTGATGAAAAGAGGAGCTCTCCGAAATTGGATCCATTGAAGCTTGCTCTGTGACTGAAAGAAAGTTAGTGCCGATGAAAGGAGTTTTAAAGGACAAGATAGTGAGAAATTTTACTAATCACTGAAGCATCGGCAGGTCCTGTGCTAATGGCCAATTGCTGTGATTTGGCCTGAAATCATATAGGGACAGAAATGAGTAGAATGAAATTAGCATTTGTACTCGAAGAAGGAGAAATTTGACCTGTGCAGTTATTTTGCTGCTTGTTCTTTTCTTCTTTATAGATGAAGGGGCAGTTAGGGAAGAAATTTTTCTCTTGGCAGCAGGTGGTGCAGCAAGAGTTGGATCCAGATTGGCAGGCCTAGACATTATTTGAGCCAAAGAAGGAGAGTGATGCCCCAGAATAGATATTGGGCCTGCAGTGTTATATGCAATTGCTCTGGCCAGAGGGGCAGGGACTATGTCCTACAAGATAACAGAGTTAAAAGTCGATGAAAGAGGATGTCAGTGGAAAAGCAAATGGATTATAAGCATATTTACCTCTGAATTCGGCTGATAGTCAGGCATCAAATCAAGGCAGAAAGGGTGGACTGGCACATTAAAGATATGATCATGGAGTTCTTGCCACCAAAGGATAAAAGAAGGATGAGCAAGTGCTGTTGGCACAAAAGGTTCGATCTGGTAGATGGCTGCACAACACTTGTAGTCAAAAACTCTTCTTGTTTCTGTGGAATCTTTGATGATCTGCCTAGGCTTGAAGAATTCATGAAGAAATAATCTTGGGGGCACTTGGCCACATCCTAATTGCCTGGCTACTATGTTCGGCTGGTAATATTCATATGAGCTTTGAACCAGCCTTCCTCCACAAAATTCAGCTGGTAAGATGCAAGGCCGAATGAAAGTGTTGAAAATTGCTGTGGACTCTACATCTATGCATCCAGTCTCGAAGCTGAATTCACAAGGGAGGGTGAGATTGTCATTGTCCATGTATGGGAACCAGAGGGGATTAGCAAAGCCTTTGAAGAAAAGTTCAAACAGTTCTCCAATGCTCTTATTGATAACAATAGTGGAGGCTGCTTCCCCATAGGTTTGACAGCCTTTGGTGCTCTGGGCTTCTGCTTCCTGGTAATTAACCGAGGGGAAATGTCGGCTGTTGAGGTCAATGGAGACAATTTGGTGCATGTACAATTGCAGCCACATCTGGACGAACCACCAGGGACCGTTAACGCAGGAAATTTTCTTGTTGGTATGCATCTGATAAATGGTCTGGTGGAGCATGTGATAAACACTTCCCAGGAGATATTTCCCGAGAGGGATAAGTGTGCCTGCAGCCAAATCTTCGGCCATTACTATGTGATTCAGAGTTGGCTCATTGGCTTTACCACAGAAAACAAATCTGCACAGCCACATGTTCAGAAAGGCCCTGTATTCAACATCAGTCAGAGGACCATCACGCATATAAGTCTGGATGTATTTCTTATAGCCGACTCCGGTCTTCACCCCTGTCTGTTTGGAAGAACCTTTGTACCTATATGGGTGTGTTATCCCTGTGATGTTCAGGCCGGTTATCATGTAGACATCGGCCAGGGTTGGAGTCATTGGTCCGTGACCAAAGAGAAAAGCATTCATGCCATTGGACCAGAAATGACAAGCTGCAATCAGGAGACTTTCATTCTTGGGTGTTTCGGCTAGAGATAGCTCCAGGCAGTGAGAGATACGAAGACTGTCCCAATTCTGCGTCTGGGGGCTTTTATCTTCAAGAATCCTTTTGTACCAGTTTCTCCAGCCGGCGATTGGGGGCAGAGGCCAGTTCTTGAATGAATCTTGCCATTCGTGAGGTCTCGTCAGTGAAGTTTTGAAAGGGATCCTCTGAGACTCGGCCGCAATAATTTCGGAGGGATCTGGATTCCCTGAGGGGCCGAGGAAGAAAGATGCGGATTGCTCCTCAGTAGGAGTCAGGATTTCAGTAGTCAGAGCCTATCGAGAACGAAAGAAGAGCGATTCGGGAATTCAAAATGCAGCTCGAAAAGAGTAATGCCGAATGTGATTGAAGAAAACGGAACTTACTTGAAGGATTTGATCCTGGTTCGCCATTTGAAGACCGGAGCTTGAAAAATTCGACGAACTAGGGTTTGAGTTTGAGAACGCACTCTGAGGATTTGGGAGCGGAAAACGGATGTCGAGCGGGCTCAGCCTGGAAATGTTGGGGGTTCCTGGTCAATTCCGAGATAAAAGTATCCTTTATCCCGAAATTGAAGGGGCATGTGTTGACACCAAAAATTAGCACCAGGAAGAGGCTGACATGTGAGCCGGATTTGGTGGAAGGATGCCATTCGGCTAAAGGGCTTTCTCTGAAGCATTCGGCAAAGATGCTCTACGGTCGGGGACGCGTCGCCATTCGGCTAAAGGGTTTTCTCTGAAGCGTTCGGCAGAGATACTCTGCGGTCGGGAATGCGTCATCATTCGGCAAAGGCATTGTTCCGCAGGCGAAGAGTGGTAGCGTTCGGGAAGATATGATGACGTGGATCAATATAAGGAAAAGGCCGGTTCGAACAAGGAACGCAATATGGGCACGAAGATCCGTCATTTATTTTTAGAAACAAGTATTGTAGTCGTGTCCGACTAGGAGTTGTATCAAGACCTGGGTATAAATATAAACCCATGGCATCTGTAAAAAATCAATCAATCAATCATACAACAAACCGGCCCCGTGCCAAAATCGAGTCCTTTAGTCGAGTCGTCGAGTTCTTCGAGAGGAGTCATCGATCCGTCGACCTCCGTAAGTACCGGCAACCTTGTATCATGCTTAGTATCATGCGGTGGATTTAAGCTTTGATGCAAGTAGTCTTGTTACCATGCTTAGTATCATCCGGTGGATTTAAGTTGTGGTTTCAAGAAGGTTCCTCTGTTAGGTCATGAGCCATGCGGTGGGCTAAGACCTAGTATGGACCAAGTTATCGGCTCTGTTAGATTTCGGCAAGATCTAACAGATTCATTAAGTTACCCCGTGTTGCTTCGTTTTTACTATGTGCTTAATTCATGCAACACACCTTTGCCCAATCTAGATCGGCTAGAATCGGCTCTGCTTTACGGTGTGACGACTTATCCCCTCATAGCCGAATCCGAAACCGATCTAGGTTGCCACGTGTCGCGGGTTCAAGCCTGTCGGCATTGTGTAGATCTTGACAGAACCGGGTATCATGCGGTAGATGCAGGTTTTTGGGTCGTCTTAGAGCTAATCATCCGGTGGATTAGAATTCGATTCGATCTGATAGATTTATCTTTACCGATTAGGCTTGTTCCTTCGCCATGGACCCCGATTCGGCTAAATAGCCGCATTCGGTAGTGCTTTCATGAGTGAACGTGTGTTCGTGGGTTTGCATTGGACAATGAATGCTTTTAGCCTTTCACGATTAGATTGTATCATGCGGTGGATTGATCTAATCTGATTGGTGGTGTGGCCTCAAATGAGTTGTATCATGCGGTGGATTAACTTGTTTGATGACATGCTTGACGGGTGCTGCTTTCGGCCTATGCATTCTTGTTTCAATGTAAATTCGTGACTGTGTTGTGGGTTCGTAACTAAACATCGAATGCTTTTAGCTTTTCATGGTTAGATTGTATCATGCGGTGGATTAATCTAATCTGATTAGTGGCGTGGTCTTAAACAAGTCGTATCATGCGGTGGATTAACTTGTTTGTTATCATGCTTGACGGGTGCTGCTTTCGGCCTATGCATTCCTTGTTTACTGCGAATTTATGATCATGTCTCACCCTTTTATCTATTTATCATGCTCTGTTTCTCGTTAATCGGCTATGAGTATGTGCTACAGGGTTCATTCGGTTGAAAGCCGATCTTTCGTCATGCTTACGTCACGCATTCGGCAGTGCGCTCCTTGCGTGCCTTGCCGATTGCCGAATGAGGTTTTAACTGCTGACAGATAGCTTGTCCATAGCTATATGTCTCTTGAGATTGGCTTCAACGCCGCAAATATGGAACTGCCTGGTCTCAACCGGCATGTTCCAGGTTTTGATCTAAACTTTTTTATCCCTTTGTTAGTTTTCAGGCAAACTGACTGGCACGCTTCCGGATTCAAAAGCCAGGGCCACGTGTGAAGCCAGCTAATTCGGCTTGCTGTGTGCTTGGCGTGAGGTGCGGATTTTACGTCAACACTAGCTTTGTTGGGTTGCTCGTCCTTCTTGGAGTTTAGATTCTTCTTTTCTGTTTTTGTTATCATTTTGGTTTCACTAAACTCTCAATGTAGAAAACTTCTTTTTCTTAATGAAAAACGTGTGTATTCTCAACCAAAACTTGTCACGTTAGATTGTTGATGAGGCTCAGACACACTATCTTAAAAAATAGGATGAAAGAATAACATCAATCGTATATTAATTATAGAATATATGTAAATAGTCAACATCATATGAACAAGCTGTTAGATCGACTATTTATAATATGATAGTACTAAATGATTAGCAGCTAGCGTACAACATCGCGCCGGGCGACCGAACAAAGTACGAGGGCGCAGCAGTACAACATAATGCCAGTATCATTTAATCATTGCGATTTGCAGCCTGATCACGAGCTCCCTCGATCAGCAGCGCCCGCCGAGTCCCGATCGCTTTGACGGGACGTGCACGGGACAGGTGGTGATGGTCGCCGCCCGTACGCACTGGCCGGTTACTGTAACTCTGTAAGTGTGCCGTCCGGCCGTCCGCACACCTGTTTCTTCTTTCTTTGACGACGTGCGCTATATATGGCTGTTCCGGAACTGGACCACGTATATATGTGGCCAGCTGGCAGTGGCCAATATATCGGTAATCACTCCATTCACCACCACTATAAAAACTCACATTTATCTATGATATTTAAATACCGGACATAAAAAGAATCGGTACTAAAGTGACATGAAGGCCCCTAGAGAACATTTAGTACCGGCCGGTAATATGAGCCGGTACTAAAATGTCAATTTTAGTACCGGCTGGTAACACACCAGCCGGTACTAAAGTAGCGCGCACGTCAATACCGGCTCGTAACACGATCCGATACTAAATGGTCCTTCACGGGTTACTTTAAAAGGAAATTATCTCTCACTTAGTCGCAAGTGATGCATAGGTGGGATGGTAAGGAAACAACACGCGAGGTTGGAGGTTATGAGTTTGAATCCCCACGGAGACTTGTGACTTGTGACGTTGCGCGTGTGCGAGCCTCCCAGCTGGCCAATTTTTTTTTCTTTTTTTGGACACGAGGTCATTAGTACCGGTCGATGTTACCAACCGGTACTAAAAGGCACCATTTAGTACCAGTCAGTCCAGCCGGTACTAACAACGTCGGTGCCTTTCGCCCGTAGAAGAGAGAGCCGCCTCTCTGTATAATACGTACTCAGGTTCAGTTGCAAATTGCAATAATGTCCCTATACCGCTATACTCCCTGCTGCCCTGCCAATGAAGTGGTACTGGACTACTGGATACTTGCATACAAGTGGGCCTACCAAGTATGCTACTACGCATATGGTCCACGGGCTCGCGCCAAAAGATTCTTTGGTGTCATACTGTGGTGGATGTGGTGCCGCCATTTCCAAACGAGCGAGCTCTCAAACTATTTAAGGGCGCCGGACAAAACAGGCCAGCTGCCACACGCGGTGGGCCGCACCGAACAGACGAGAGAGGAGACGACGAAGCAGCGTCCACATGAGCTACCGGCCGTTAAAACCGATATCTTCACCTGGGAACGACGAGGTACGCAGCCAGGACGTGGCGGTCGATCTGCAACGGTTAACACCACACCACACCACAGGCCGGCTCGGGTCGATCGCCGGCGCGCCGAGCTGATGGTGGTCCTCATCGTCGG
Organism: Echinochloa phyllopogon; assembly: GCA_033239725.1. Lineage (NCBI taxonomy): Eukaryota > Viridiplantae > Streptophyta > Magnoliopsida > Poales > Poaceae > Echinochloa > Echinochloa phyllopogon. Next base: position 24,842,240 of record BTCW01000012.1, read on the forward strand.
CGTGGCACGCATAAGCCAAAGGTAACATTTCTGATTGGCCCTTGCTGCCTTTGGTGCCATGCATGCCAACAACATGCCATCCAAACCCATCGGATTATCGCTATATGAGCAGGTGACCTCCCGCCTAACCCCCCGAACGTCACGAGCCGGCGCCTTTTTGGCAGCCACTCCCGGCCCGTAGCCCGCCGAGCCCGAGCACCACTTGTGTGTGCATGCTGTGGCGCTGGCGCCGTGGCTAGCTAGCGGCCGGCGGACTCCAACCGAGACGCTGGCTGGGGCTGCATGCGCGGCCGGCCTCGCTGTTGCATCAACGTCGACCGCCCTACTGCCCTGTTCCGCGACGCCGATCGATCTCGGCGGCACGTGCACGACGGGGACCATGCTTCTGCATATGGCAGCATGGCCACCGCGCCCAAGGCCCGGCTGCGCCCAGAATCGCTAGCTCCCATGCACAAGGATCACGGACTAGGCGCAGAGGGAGAGGGGAGCTAGCTGCTCGCTCGCCGGCCGGGTCCCTGCGGGCTTCATGTGCGCGCGTACTACGCTCCCGATCGATCGATCGATCGATCGATGCGGCCGCTATTTTTGTCATTCAACTATCGTCTCGGTTTGGTTTTAACTATTAAACCGTAAAATCATGAATCTTTGTCCACCCAACTATCAAAACTGTTCATATTTGATCATCCAATTGTTTTGGCTAGTAGTTTTACTGACCTAGATTTTACTGAAGAAGAAGAAAGGGAGAGATTCTCGGGCTTGTTATACAAAGCTTTGGGGGAAGCAATGACCAATCACAATGCTGCGTTCTTGAACAGTTTTCGGCATATAATGGTAAGCATTTTTGGTCAGCATGTGGATAAACCCTTCGAGCAGATACATGGGCAATCGGGTGGTCCGACATACTTCAATGTTCAAGCACCAGTTCAGAAACCACATGGTAAAGGGAATGCTGATGAAACTGGAGGTTCTGGTACTAAAGATACAAATGGACAACCGATTCGGCAAGATCCTCAGCCTGCACTGCCGAAAACTCGCACATACGGTGATATGGCATTCGGCACCACAGGGAATCCGCCTGCTTCTGCTTACAAGATATCTCCCTTGAACAACAGACTGCAGAGGGATTTATATGGAAACGGATACTCAGAGTTCATGGATTACAATGCTATCGACGCTCTCCCGAACCCTGGGTATGTTGGTACTGCAGGCATGCTTACTGGGAGACCAGGGAATCAAGATACCAGTATTGATCTCATGGTGCAAAAAATGACCGATGTATTGCAAAATCAATTCGGTCTGAAGCCTAAAAATCAGGGGTACATGTACTCGTCTCCTTTCCCAGAATGGTACCAAAGGGTATCATTGCCGAATAGAGTCAAGGTGCCTACAGAGTTTACTAAATTCTCAGGACAAGACGATACTAGCACTGTGGAACATATAGCTCGATATCTGATGCAGCTTGGAGAGGCTTCGGCAGATGAGGCTTTTAGAATCAGATACTTTCCTTTGTCACTGACGGGTCCAGCTTTTACATGGTTTGCTTCTTTGCCTGCTCAGTCGATTTGCACCTGGAAAGACCTGGAACAGAAATTCCATGCTCATTACTACATTGGCAGTACCGAGAAAAAGTTGGTTGATTTGACCAGCTTAAGGCAGAGGAATAATGAAACACCTACAGAGTTCCTCAGGAGATTTAGGGAAACTAAGAGTATGTGCTTTTCTCTGAACATACCTGATGATCAACTGGCTGGTATGGCTGTAGCTGGAATGCTGCCTGCCATTCGGGAGAAGCTATTCGGAATGGAGTTTGATGATATGGGCCAGTTGTCGCACAGATTGGCCTTGATGAGTAACCAGGCATATGGTTTCAAGAAAGATGTCAGATTTGCTAAAAATAATGATGTAGCTGACATCTATAACCAATTCCTTGAAAGAGCAGATCAAGAAGATGAGTATGAAGATAGCGAGGAGATAGCCGCAGCAGAGATAGTGTGGAGCAAAGAACCAGTTACAATGACTCAAAGATGGATCAATCAGATGAAGGGAACATATGATTTTGATGTGACTAAGGCGGACAAATTGTTTGAGTTCCTGGTGAAAGAAGGCCGAATCAAATTGCCAGAGGGGCATTCTATACTTCGGCCCGATGAAGTGAAAGATAAGAGGTATTGTGGGTTTCATGATAGAAATTCTCATTCCATTAATGAATGTAGAGTCTTTAGGATGAAGATTCAGAAAGCTATCCAGGAAGGACATCTGAAATTTGACAACAAGATGAAACTGGACAGTAACCCTTTCCCTCAGAATATGGTCGGGTTCTCGGTTAATATGGTGAATGCTGTTCCATCTGGATAAAAGGGAAGATTGAAAGTTTTAACCTCAAAGAAGGCAAGACAGGATGGTTCAGTTGATCCCACTCGGCAAATCACAGTTGAACAGATTCGCCAGAAAAATCTTCGGTTCCCGAATAGCCGATTTGAAGTGGGGGAATCCTTTAAACCTAGAGTTACTACACGTATTCTCCTCAACAAATGGCAGCGTCAGCAAGAAAAGGAGCGTTTTCAAAGGCGTGAATACGAGGAGGAGAAAAGAAGGCGCGAAGAAGAAAGGTTTGAGGAAGAACAAGAAGAGTATGCTCGAGAGCAAGAACGTGCGCATTGGGGGTGTGCATTCTTCAGACACTGTTGGAACGAAGGTTTGAAGCTTCCCACATGGAATAATTGTCCTGAATGCAATAATAGGTATGATGAATATAGGCAGGGAACTGTCAATCGCCGGTCTGTCCATGAAAGAATTGGCAGGGTGCATCCTAGTGATGATCGGCGTTTCGATGATCGACCAAGAGAGAGACATGCTGATTACAAGTGGGTTGATCATGACGAAGAAGAAGATCATGCTTATGTTTGGCAGGAAGGACAATGGTGCCCACCTGGTTTGAGGAGGAGCCAGAAGAGAAGAGTACAGCGCCTGAGGAATCGGGAATTGAAGCGAGCAAAGGTCAAGGTGAAATCAATATGGCTTCCAAAAGACAGGCCTGATGAACATGGTCATTCGGCTCCTACATGTATGGTATGTTTTCTGCCGAATGAATTCATGGCTCCAGCTAACCAAATTGTACAGGAAGAGATATTGCCCGATATAGATGATGCCGAACAATTTGGGTTAATGGCACAATTGATGTTGAACAAACAAGCTGTTTTTGAGAAGCCAGCCCAGAATCGGCACATGAAGCCACTGTACTTGAAGGGATATGTTAATGGCAAACCATTGACCAAGATGTTTGTCGATGGAGGAGCTGCTGTCAATGTAATGCCATATACCACATTCAGGAAGCTTGGTATGGGCCCTAGAGATTTGACACCAACGAGCATAATTCTAAATGATTTTGCTGGGAATCCTTCAGACACCAAGGGATGCGTGCACGTTGATCTGATGATTGGGTCCAAGACTCTGCTTACAACTTTCTTTGTCATTGAGGGCAAAGGGGCATATAGCTTGCTGCTTGGAAGAGATTGGATTCATGCAAATTGTTGTATTCCATCTACTATGCATCAACAGCTTATTCAGTGGATAGATGATGAGGTAGAGATTGTCCAAGCAGATGATTCAATAAGCGTGGCAAATATGGAACCAGCTTTCTGGGAATATCAAGGCATAGATTGTTTCTCAGGCAAAGACTGGGGAGAAGGTCCTTTGGCACCAGCCAGCAGTGATCAGCAGCCGATCGAAGCAGTCGGCTCTCATAGTAATTTTTGATGGAAAATCCAATTGATGGAACTGATGGAAAATTAGGACGTGGATTTGTGTCGGCCGATAAATTAGAAGAAGTAGACATTGGAGATGGTGACAAGTCCAGGCCGACATTTATCAGTGCTAACTTGGATTCGGTTTTCAAAGAAAAATTGGTGATATTGTTAAAAGAATACAAGGACTGCTTTGCTTGGGATTATTCGGAGATGCCCGGTCTAGACCGTTCTATTGTTGAGCATCGGTTGCCAATCAAACCTGGATACAGGCCTTACAAGCAACCACCCCGAAAAATCTACAAGGAAGAAGTGTTGGCCGATGTGAAAAAGGAGATTGAAAGATTACTAGATGCAAATTTCATTCGGCCATGTAAATACGCGGATTGGATCTCTAATATTGTTCCTGTCTATAAGAAAAATGGAAAGATGAGGGTTTGCATAGATTTTAGAGACCTAAACAAGGCTACACCCATGGATGGATATCCAATGCCTATTGCTGATTCATTGGTTGATGCTGCTGCTGGATACAAAGTGCTCAGTTTCATGGATGGTAATGCAGGATACAATCAAATTTATATGGCATTGGAAGATATAGTAAAGACAGCTTTCAGGTGTCCTGGACACATAGGGTTGTTTGAATGGGTTGTCATGACCTTTGGATTGAAAAATGCCGGTGCAACTTATCAAAGGGCTATGAATTATATTTTTCATGAGTTGATCGGCAAGATTGTGGAAATATATATTGATGATGTGGTGATCAAGTCATTGGATCATGAGTCTCATTTGGCCGACATAAGGAAAACTCTAGAATGCACCAGGAAACATGGGCTTAAGATGAACCCGAACAAGTGTGCTTTTGGAGTTTCGGCTGGAGAGTTTCTGGGATTTTTGATACATGAAGGAGGAATAGGAGTTGGTAAGAAAAGCATGAAGGCAATTGATGAAATTGTTCCTCCAACTAATCTTAGAGAGCTACAATCACTGCTGGGCAAGATAAATTTTGTAAGAAGGTTCATATCAAATTTGTCACAAAAGGTGTTACCCTTTTCCTCACTGTTGAAAATAAAAAAGGATCAAAAGTTTGTATGGGGTGACGAACAACAGAAGGCTTTTGATGAAATAAAGGAGTACATGAAGAAACCACCAGTGTTGGTGCCTCCACAATTGAACAAGCCTTTCAAGTTGTACGTGGCGGCCGATGCCCAAACTATTGGATCGGCCCTCATTCAAGAATTTGAAGGGAAGGAAAGAGTAGTTGCATACCTTAGCCGAAAGTTACTAGATCCAGAGACGAGGTATTCGGCTATAGAGAAGCTTTGCTTATGTGTTTATTACTCCTGTACAAAATTTCGGCACTATTTGCTACATGCCGAATGCATTGTGTATTCGAAGTTTGATGTGATAAAACACATGTTGTCTATGCCAATTTTGAACGGAAGGATTGGCAAATGGATTTTAGCTTTGTCTGAATTTGAGTTAAGGTTCGAATCGGCAAAGGCTGTTAAGGGACAGATTATTGCCGACTTCATTACTGAACATCATGATACATCGATAAATTTGCTTAACATTGTTCCTTGGGTGTTATTCTTCGATGGATCTTCATGCAACAAAGGTGGTGGAGCAGGTATCTTATTAATTTCACCCAAAGGAGAAACATTTGAGTTTGCTGTTCCCATTCAGTCTACTGTTACTAACAATCAAGCTGAGTATGAGGCATTGCTCAAAGGGCTCCAATATTTGAAAGAAGCAGAGGCCATTGCGGTTGAGATTTTTGGAGATTCAGAATTGGTCATAAAACAGTTGAATGGTGAATATGAATGCAAAAGTGATACCTTGAGGAATTACTATGAAGAATGCAAAGAAATATTGAAGAGCTTTCGGTCAGTAATTCTACAACACATTCCTAGGGGAGATAATGGAGAGGCAAATAGATTGGCCCAAAGTGCATCAGGTTATAAAGAGCTTCGAGAAGTTTTTGCTAATGATGTATATGCATTCGGGAATAATCTGGCAGAGGATGATTGGAGAAAAGAGATTGCCGATTATCTGGAGAATCCATCCCGAAAGGTTTCTAGAAAGCTCAGGTATAAAGCTTTAAAGTTTGTTCTTCTTGATGATAATTTGTATTATAAATCCTTGGATGGAGTGCTGTTACATTGCTTAAATCGTGAAGAAGCAAAAAGGCTGATGAGTGAAGTACATGATGGGTTGTGTGGAGCACATCAATCGGCCTACCGAATGAAGTGGGTTATTAGAAGAACTGGATATTACTGGCCGACAATGTTGGAAGATTGTTTTGGATATTATAAGGGATGTCAAGACTGTCAGAGATTTGGAAATATTCAGAGAGTTCCAGCATCGGCTTTGAATCCCATTGTCAAACCATGGCCATTCAGAGGTTGGGGAATAGATTTGATTGGCCAAATAAATCCTCCATCTAGCAAGGGGCATAAGTTTGTGCTTTTGGCAACTGATTATTTTACCAAATGGGTTGAGGCAATTCCATTAAAGAAGGTGACATCGGAGAATATGGTTGAATTTGTCAAAGGACATATCATTTACAGATTTGGGATTCCTCAAACAATCACCACAGATCAAGGGACTCAATTTACATCTTCAGAGTTCAGAGATTTTGCTGAAAGTATGGGTATTAAATTGTTGAATTCTTCTCCTTATTATGCCCAAGCTAATGGTCAGGCAGAAGCTTCTAACAAGATTATGATTAAAATTATACAGAAGAAGATTGATCAGAAGCCGAGAAAGTGGCATTCGGTACTCAATGAGGCTTTATGGGCTTACCGAATGGCTCCACATGGGGCTACACAGACGTCTCCTTATGAGTTGGTGTATGGGCATCATGCTATCTTGCCATGGGAGATACAATTAGACTCAAGAAGAATAAAATTGCAAAAGGATTTAAATTCTAAAGATTATAAGGATTTGATGATGGACGAATTAGAAGATTTGCATATGATTCGTCTCAGGGCCTTGGAGAATATTGAGAAGAACAAAATACGAGTTGCTAAGTATTACAACAAGAAGGTGAAGGTTAAGCAATTCACAGAAGGTGATCTAGTTTGGAAAGCGATATTGCCGATTGGAACCAAATATGCAGCATTCGGCAAGTGGTCTCCAAATTGGGAAGGTCCTTTCAGAGTGGTTAGGTGCGTGCCTGGAAATGCATATATTTTGAAGACATTATTGGGAGAAGAATTTGCTTCTGCTATAAATGGAAGATATTTGAAGAAGTATTATCCCAGTATTGAAATCGATCGATGATTGATATATCAAATTGCCGAATAGCCGATATTCGGGAAGAAATCGCCTTCAGAACAAATGTTGACAGAAAAGGAAAATGGCCAGTACTGAATGTATTGCCCTTAGCACAAAATATATTACATCAGATGTTCATGCAAGATCACAAAAGATAAGTTTTATTGCCGAAGTTCCATAAATCCCTAGTACAAACTAATGGAATAGCTTGTTCAAAACGGACTGAGGATGAATGGAATCGGCAATGGCGGCGCCATGAGCATCAAAGCGATCTATGGTGGCCAAAGATCGTGGCACGTATTCCGAAGAGTTCGGAAGGTGGAAAGGATTTTCCAGCCGATCAGTTCTCATGTCGTTTGGGATTCTTATCGAGTCGTATTCGGCTTTGACTGGATGGGATTCGGCTATGTCATAGTTGAAGCGTTTTCGGGTCTAAGTACTATTATGGCCAACTTTGCCGAATGGGTCATCCACAATGAAGGAAAACAGAGTTAAAGGGATGACAAGATTACAGGGTTAATAAAACATTCGGCTGTCAAACTATTTGACATAATTCACACACCCAAGAACTTTGAGATTACATTTTTGGCATTTGATATCATATTGCTAATGTTCTCTAATAAGTTTTTATCAGCTTCTTGGGTTCTGGTCAGGGCAGCAAGCTTCGCCTTGAGTTGTTTGTCTTCGTTTAAAGCTCCTAAGGCTTCCTTTCACCTCTTCTCTGTTAGCTTGGGAAGCTCAACTATTTTCTTCTTGTCAGCTTCAATTTCGGCCGATAGATTTTTCAATTCGGCTTCAAGTGCAGCTTTTCTGATCTCCTTTGTTTCAAGTTCAGATTCCAGTTTGGTTAATAATTCCTTGTCATTCTGGACTTGAGTATGCAGATCTTTTACAGATTGCTTGACCAAAGTTCTCCTTTGCTCCAAGGCTGGTTGAGCAGATTGATTCTTCAGAGCTTGCTTCACTGCGACAAAATGATCATCCAATCTGGAAATTGGATCTAAAGAAGTCTTGATATCGGCAGGAAGATCTTGATCAAATGATTCAAGCAAGTCTCTTAAAAGATCAGCATTGGTAACTTGATCTCGAGTATCCTTATGTAGAAAAGAGAGGATTTCCTTCAGTTTTACTTGGTTCTCCTCTGATAAAGCTTGACCAGAAGAAATTTCCTCTGCTTGTTCGGCAACAAGATCATCCAAGGGAAATGAGTAGCTGGGTGATGAAGTTATTTTCTCCTGGAAAAAAGATATTGCCGAATTAATGATTATCCATTGAATAAAGGACTGAAGAGACTGGGTAATTATCTCTACCTCATTCCTGATCTCTTGGATGGAGAGAGAGGGCGGCTCAAGCTCAGGCAAAGAATCTTGTATGTCATGCTGAGGAGAGCTTGGAAGATTCTTTGGTGGAGATGAGGCTTCTGGCTGAGGTACATCAGGTAGAGCTAAAGCTGGTTCTTGATGAAAAGAGGAGCTCTCCGAAATTGGATCCATTGAAGCTTGCTCTGTGACTGAAAGAAAGTTAGTGCCGATGAAAGGAGTTTTAAAGGACAAGATAGTGAGAAATTTTACTAATCACTGAAGCATCGGCAGGTCCTGTGCTAATGGCCAATTGCTGTGATTTGGCCTGAAATCATATAGGGACAGAAATGAGTAGAATGAAATTAGCATTTGTACTCGAAGAAGGAGAAATTTGACCTGTGCAGTTATTTTGCTGCTTGTTCTTTTCTTCTTTATAGATGAAGGGGCAGTTAGGGAAGAAATTTTTCTCTTGGCAGCAGGTGGTGCAGCAAGAGTTGGATCCAGATTGGCAGGCCTAGACATTATTTGAGCCAAAGAAGGAGAGTGATGCCCCAGAATAGATATTGGGCCTGCAGTGTTATATGCAATTGCTCTGGCCAGAGGGGCAGGGACTATGTCCTACAAGATAACAGAGTTAAAAGTCGATGAAAGAGGATGTCAGTGGAAAAGCAAATGGATTATAAGCATATTTACCTCTGAATTCGGCTGATAGTCAGGCATCAAATCAAGGCAGAAAGGGTGGACTGGCACATTAAAGATATGATCATGGAGTTCTTGCCACCAAAGGATAAAAGAAGGATGAGCAAGTGCTGTTGGCACAAAAGGTTCGATCTGGTAGATGGCTGCACAACACTTGTAGTCAAAAACTCTTCTTGTTTCTGTGGAATCTTTGATGATCTGCCTAGGCTTGAAGAATTCATGAAGAAATAATCTTGGGGGCACTTGGCCACATCCTAATTGCCTGGCTACTATGTTCGGCTGGTAATATTCATATGAGCTTTGAACCAGCCTTCCTCCACAAAATTCAGCTGGTAAGATGCAAGGCCGAATGAAAGTGTTGAAAATTGCTGTGGACTCTACATCTATGCATCCAGTCTCGAAGCTGAATTCACAAGGGAGGGTGAGATTGTCATTGTCCATGTATGGGAACCAGAGGGGATTAGCAAAGCCTTTGAAGAAAAGTTCAAACAGTTCTCCAATGCTCTTATTGATAACAATAGTGGAGGCTGCTTCCCCATAGGTTTGACAGCCTTTGGTGCTCTGGGCTTCTGCTTCCTGGTAATTAACCGAGGGGAAATGTCGGCTGTTGAGGTCAATGGAGACAATTTGGTGCATGTACAATTGCAGCCACATCTGGACGAACCACCAGGGACCGTTAACGCAGGAAATTTTCTTGTTGGTATGCATCTGATAAATGGTCTGGTGGAGCATGTGATAAACACTTCCCAGGAGATATTTCCCGAGAGGGATAAGTGTGCCTGCAGCCAAATCTTCGGCCATTACTATGTGATTCAGAGTTGGCTCATTGGCTTTACCACAGAAAACAAATCTGCACAGCCACATGTTCAGAAAGGCCCTGTATTCAACATCAGTCAGAGGACCATCACGCATATAAGTCTGGATGTATTTCTTATAGCCGACTCCGGTCTTCACCCCTGTCTGTTTGGAAGAACCTTTGTACCTATATGGGTGTGTTATCCCTGTGATGTTCAGGCCGGTTATCATGTAGACATCGGCCAGGGTTGGAGTCATTGGTCCGTGACCAAAGAGAAAAGCATTCATGCCATTGGACCAGAAATGACAAGCTGCAATCAGGAGACTTTCATTCTTGGGTGTTTCGGCTAGAGATAGCTCCAGGCAGTGAGAGATACGAAGACTGTCCCAATTCTGCGTCTGGGGGCTTTTATCTTCAAGAATCCTTTTGTACCAGTTTCTCCAGCCGGCGATTGGGGGCAGAGGCCAGTTCTTGAATGAATCTTGCCATTCGTGAGGTCTCGTCAGTGAAGTTTTGAAAGGGATCCTCTGAGACTCGGCCGCAATAATTTCGGAGGGATCTGGATTCCCTGAGGGGCCGAGGAAGAAAGATGCGGATTGCTCCTCAGTAGGAGTCAGGATTTCAGTAGTCAGAGCCTATCGAGAACGAAAGAAGAGCGATTCGGGAATTCAAAATGCAGCTCGAAAAGAGTAATGCCGAATGTGATTGAAGAAAACGGAACTTACTTGAAGGATTTGATCCTGGTTCGCCATTTGAAGACCGGAGCTTGAAAAATTCGACGAACTAGGGTTTGAGTTTGAGAACGCACTCTGAGGATTTGGGAGCGGAAAACGGATGTCGAGCGGGCTCAGCCTGGAAATGTTGGGGGTTCCTGGTCAATTCCGAGATAAAAGTATCCTTTATCCCGAAATTGAAGGGGCATGTGTTGACACCAAAAATTAGCACCAGGAAGAGGCTGACATGTGAGCCGGATTTGGTGGAAGGATGCCATTCGGCTAAAGGGCTTTCTCTGAAGCATTCGGCAAAGATGCTCTACGGTCGGGGACGCGTCGCCATTCGGCTAAAGGGTTTTCTCTGAAGCGTTCGGCAGAGATACTCTGCGGTCGGGAATGCGTCATCATTCGGCAAAGGCATTGTTCCGCAGGCGAAGAGTGGTAGCGTTCGGGAAGATATGATGACGTGGATCAATATAAGGAAAAGGCCGGTTCGAACAAGGAACGCAATATGGGCACGAAGATCCGTCATTTATTTTTAGAAACAAGTATTGTAGTCGTGTCCGACTAGGAGTTGTATCAAGACCTGGGTATAAATATAAACCCATGGCATCTGTAAAAAATCAATCAATCAATCATACAACAAACCGGCCCCGTGCCAAAATCGAGTCCTTTAGTCGAGTCGTCGAGTTCTTCGAGAGGAGTCATCGATCCGTCGACCTCCGTAAGTACCGGCAACCTTGTATCATGCTTAGTATCATGCGGTGGATTTAAGCTTTGATGCAAGTAGTCTTGTTACCATGCTTAGTATCATCCGGTGGATTTAAGTTGTGGTTTCAAGAAGGTTCCTCTGTTAGGTCATGAGCCATGCGGTGGGCTAAGACCTAGTATGGACCAAGTTATCGGCTCTGTTAGATTTCGGCAAGATCTAACAGATTCATTAAGTTACCCCGTGTTGCTTCGTTTTTACTATGTGCTTAATTCATGCAACACACCTTTGCCCAATCTAGATCGGCTAGAATCGGCTCTGCTTTACGGTGTGACGACTTATCCCCTCATAGCCGAATCCGAAACCGATCTAGGTTGCCACGTGTCGCGGGTTCAAGCCTGTCGGCATTGTGTAGATCTTGACAGAACCGGGTATCATGCGGTAGATGCAGGTTTTTGGGTCGTCTTAGAGCTAATCATCCGGTGGATTAGAATTCGATTCGATCTGATAGATTTATCTTTACCGATTAGGCTTGTTCCTTCGCCATGGACCCCGATTCGGCTAAATAGCCGCATTCGGTAGTGCTTTCATGAGTGAACGTGTGTTCGTGGGTTTGCATTGGACAATGAATGCTTTTAGCCTTTCACGATTAGATTGTATCATGCGGTGGATTGATCTAATCTGATTGGTGGTGTGGCCTCAAATAAGTTGTATCATGCGGTGGATTAACTTGTTTGATGACATGCTTGACGGGTGCTGCTTTCGGCCTATGCATTCTTGTTTCAATGTAAATTCGTGACTGTGTTGTGGGTTCGTAACTAAACATCGAATGCTTTTAGCTTTTCATGGTTAGATTGTATCATGCGGTGGATTAATCTAATCTGATTAGTGGCGTGGTCTTAAACAAGTCGTATCATGCGGTGGATTAACTTGTTTGTTATCATGCTTGACGGGTGCTGCTTTCGGCCTATGCATTCCTTGTTTACTGCGAATTTATGATCATGTCTCACCCTTTTATCTATTTATCATGCTCTGTTTCTCGTTAATCGGCTATGAGTATGTGCTACAGGGTTCATTCGGTTGAAAGCCGATCTTTCGTCATGCTTACGTCACGCATTCGGCAGTGCGCTCCTTGCGTGCCTTGCCGATTGCCGAATGAGGTTTTAACTGCTGACAGATAGCTTGTCCATAGCTATATGTCTCTTGAGATTGGCTTCAACGCCGCAAATATGGAACTGCCTGGTCTCAACCGGCATGTTCCAGGTTTTGATCTAAACTTTTTTATCCCTTTGTTAGTTTTCAGGCAAACTGACTGGCACGCTTCCGGATTCAAAAGCCAGGGCCACGTGTGAAGCCAGCTAATTCGGCTTGCTGTGTGCTTGGCGTGAGGTGCGGATTTTACGTCAACACTAGCTTTGTTGGGTTGCTCGTCCTTCTTGGAGTTTAGATTCTTCTTTTCTGTTTTTGTTATCATTTTGGTTTCACTAAACTCTCAATGTAGAAAACTTCTTTTTCTTAATGAAAAACGTGTGTATTCTCAACCAAAACTTGTCACGTTAGATTGTTGATGAGGCTCAGACACACTATCTTAAAAAATAGGATGAAAGAATAACATCAATCGTATATTAATTATAGAATATATGTAAATAGTCAACATCATATGAACAAGCTGTTAGATCGACTATTTATAATATGATAGTACTAAATGATTAGCAGCTAGCGTACAACATCGCGCCGGGCGACCGAACAAAGTACGAGGGCGCAGCAGTACAACATAATGCCAGTATCATTTAATCATTGCGATTTGCAGCCTGATCACGAGCTCCCTCGATCAGCAGCGCCCGCCGAGTCCCGATCGCTTTGACGGGACGTGCACGGGACAGGTGGTGATGGTCGCCGCCCGTACGCACTGGCCGGTTACTGTAACTCTGTAAGTGTGCCGTCCGGCCGTCCGCACACCTGTTTCTTCTTTCTTTGACGACGTGCGCTATATATGGCTGTTCCGGAACTGGACCACGTATATATGTGGCCAGCTGGCAGTGGCCAATATATCGGTAATCACTCCATTCACCACCACTATAAAAACTCACATTTATCTATGATATTTAAATACCGGACATAAAAAGAATCGGTACTAAAGTGACATGAAGGCCCCTAGAGAACATTTAGTACCGGCCGGTAATATGAGCCGGTACTAAAATGTCAATTTTAGTACCGGCTGGTAACACACCAGCCGGTACTAAAGTAGCGCGCACGTCAATACCGGCTCGTAACACGATCCGATACTAAATGGTCCTTCACGGGTTACTTTAAAAGGAAATTATCTCTCACTTAGTCGCAAGTGATGCATAGGTGGGATGGTAAGGAAACAACACGCGAGGTTGGAGGTTATGAGTTTGAATCCCCACGGAGACTTGTGACTTGTGACGTTGCGCGTGTGCGAGCCTCCCAGCTGGCCAATTTTTTTTTCTTTTTTTGGACACGAGGTCATTAGTACCGGTCGATGTTACCAACCGGTACTAAAAGGCACCATTTAGTACCAGTCAGTCCAGCCGGTACTAACAACGTCGGTGCCTTTCGCCCGTAGAAGAGAGAGCCGCCTCTCTGTATAATACGTACTCAGGTTCAGTTGCAAATTGCAATAATGTCCCTATACCGCTATACTCCCTGCTGCCCTGCCAATGAAGTGGTACTGGACTACTGGATACTTGCATACAAGTGGGCCTACCAAGTATGCTACTACGCATATGGTCCACGGGCTCGCGCCAAAAGATTCTTTGGTGTCATACTGTGGTGGATGTGGTGCCGCCATTTCCAAACGAGCGAGCTCTCAAACTATTTAAGGGCGCCGGACAAAACAGGCCAGCTGCCACACGCGGTGGGCCGCACCGAACAGACGAGAGAGGAGACGACGAAGCAGCGTCCACATGAGCTACCGGCCGTTAAAACCGATATCTTCACCTGGGAACGACGAGGTACGCAGCCAGGACGTGGCGGTCGATCTGCAACGGTTAACACCACACCACACCACAGGCCGGCTCGGGTCGATCGCCGGCGCGCCGAGCTGATGGTGGTCCTCATCGTCGGCGTGGCACGCATAAGCCAAAGGTAACATTTCTGATTGGCCCTTGCTGCCTTTGGTGCCATGCATGCCAACAACATGCCATCCAAACCCATCGGATTATCGCTATATGAGCAGGTGACCTCCCGCCTAACCCCCCGAACGTCACGAGCCGGCGCCTTTTTGGCAGCCACTCCCGGCCCGTAGCCCGCCGAGCCCGAGCACCACTTGTGTGTGCATGCTGTGGCGCTGGCGCCGTGGCTAGCTAGCGGCCGGCGGACTCCAACCGAGACGCTGGCTGGGGCTGCATGCGCGGCCGGCCTCGCTGTTGCATCAACGTCGACCGCCCTACTGCCCTGTTCCGCGACGCCGATCGATCTCGGCGGCACGTGCACGACGGGGACCATGCTTCTGCATATGGCAGCATGGCCACCGCGCCCAAGGCCCGGCTGCGCCCAGAATCGCTAGCTCCCATGCACAAGGATCACGGACTAGGCGCAGAGGGAGAGGGGAGCTAGCTGCTCGCTCGCCGGCCGGGTCCCTGCGGGCTTCATGTGCGCGCGTACTACGCTCCCGATCGATCGATCGATCGATCGATGCGGCCGCTATTTTTGTCATTCAACTATCGTCTCGGTTTGGTTTTAACTATTAAACCGTAAAATCATGAATCTTTGTCCACCCAACTATCAAAACTGTTCATATTTGATCATCCAATTGTTTTGGCTAGTAGTTTTACTGACCTAGACGACAATTGACGGTGGGGCCTCCATGTCAAAACCCCCCTCCTCTCTCTTCTCCTCTCTGCTCCCACCCCGCGGTCGCAACCATGCCCGGCCGGCGCCGCTCTGCCACACCCAGCTTCACTCTGTGGCGAGCTCCAGTACAGTCGTGAGCCGAGCGATCGTGCGCCCTAGATTGCTCCCCGCATCGGGCGGCTGCGCGCAGGGTGCCTCGCTACTGCTGGGGCCTCATCCTTGGTGGAGACCCGTCGTTGGAGGCCGAAACGTTGAAGGTCAAAGCATCCCCGTGCGTGGCCTTGCGGGATAGCGCGGTGACAGCATCGGCGACGCGGGCCAGCGGCGTGGTGCTGCAATCGATCAGGGCCGCGAGCGCGATGGCCACGGGCGTGAAGGCCGAGGCGGCCTCGTCGCGGGACGCCAGTGGCAGCACCGCGGCGACGTCAAGTGACTCCGCGAGGCGGGTGGCAGTGGCGGTGGTGACTAGCGCAGAGGAGGAGTCGGATGCGGTGAGGAGCTTGTTGAGCAGCACAACCGCGGCAGCATGCGATTGGGCCGGGGCTAACGCCGCCAAGGCGGCGCTGAGGGAGGGAGGCAGGCATCTCCTGCGGCGAGGGGGTGCAGGTGGAGAGCGCCTCCAGCACGGAGGCGTCAATGGAGGGGGCGCCAGGCCGAGGGAGAGCGTGCATACGAGAGATAAGAAAGAGAGAGAAGAGAGGAAAATTAGCTGATATGTGAGCCCCACCACCACATGTCGTCGGCTCACCAAAACAGCCAGATGGCCAAATATAAATGGTTTTTATAGTTAGGTGGCCAAAGATTAATGGTTTTACGATTTGATGGTCAAAACCAAACCGAGGCAATAGTTGAATGGTCAAAAATGGACTTTATGTGACGGGCCGCTCAAAGGATCAACACTATGCCTAGAGGGGGGTGAATAGGCGAACTGAAATTTATCAAAAATAACTTGACCAAATGTTAGATGTGCCGGAATATTTGGTAGCCACTGGAAATTTCCGTCAAATTACCGGAAATTTCCGCCTACTACCGGAGATTTCCGGTGAAAGCGTGTATGGTGAATCACAAGCTAAAAGCGAGTAACTAGAGCAATCTATATGAATCAAGATGATGCACTAGATATAGATTAACCTTTAGAACCTTCACCTACACCAGATGCTTCATAGATAGATAGATCGAGATGAAGGACGTAAAGTAACTTGTAAGAACAATATGAACTTGTAGAACACGAAGAACACAAGCAACAATGAAGACACAAGATTTAACCTAAAGTTCACCTCCACACAGGAGGCTACGTCTCCGTTGAGGGCCTACGAAAGGTGGGCTTATACACTCCAAGCAACTTTCCTCCACTTAGTCACTACAAAGGAGCTAAGTGTACTTACTAGAAAATACCTGAAGGATGGGTGATACAAACTTCCGAAGCGAATCCACAAGCTTGGCTTGGATGCTCTCGGTGACGCCTAACCGTCTAGAGGATGAATCCCCAAGAGTAACAAACAAGAATCACCGGGAGAACAAGAACTTGATGCTCAAGAGAGGAAAGAGATGTCACTTGGATCACTTGCTCCAATCTCTCACCAACACACCAGCACACACTTGGAACTCGAAGCAAGGGGTGTTGGATGAGCTCTAGAGTGCTTGAGAGAAGTTAGGGTTCGTCAAAGTCAAGTCAGCTGCTAGTATGTGGAGTGGGAAGTGAGTATGTATAGCTTTCACATAAATGTGACCGTTGAGCCGAGTAATGCCGGAAATTTCTGTCATGAATCACCGGATATTTCCGTCGCATTGACCGGAAAAATCCTCTAAACACCGGAAATTTCCAGTAGGAAGTCAACGTGATCATGGGCTCGGAAATTTACGGTGGGTGTGGGAAATTTCCGATGATTACGAATGTCCGACAGCAGAGCAGCAGACGCTAGATGTGTATGTGTTTGTGTGGAAAGGCGCAAGTGAAAGATTAAAGGTATTCTTTGAGCATCAAAGTCACATGTTTCACCGATTACCTGTCCCTCTTGATAGTACGGTGGTCCTATACTCAAATTTAAACCGAAAAATCAATTTAAATCCTTCAATTAAATCCACCACCATAGAGATAAGAGTTGGGCACCTTTCTTTCACATTTCATTTCTTTTTGTTTTTGTTTTACTCTACACATCTCATACAAAGCATTATATCCAAATTTCTATCATCATTAATCACCAAAATTAATTAAGTACCAAAATGCACTTTCAGCCGCGCTTGCCGGCAAGGTCTAAACTTGTTGGATATGTTTGCTCTTGGGCCCACATGATAGGGGTGTGTGTATTCTTCTCCTGTGGTGCGTCCCTTTTTTTAGAAAAAGGAATATATTTCACATATCCCACCCTCTGCATCAAAGTAATGCATATAGTTGTTCATTATTACAAGCACCAAAGATCAAACGTGTCTCTAAAACAAAGTATGAGAAAATGAAACAAACCCCATAGCATGAAAATTAAAGCTGAATTCTATTGCAAACGTTCCGTCCATTATTGGCAAAAAAAACTCCATCGTCATGGTCTCAAGCACACAACATCTCACTGCACATTGGTTCGTTCTTCATCCTTATGCAACAGTGACCAGAACCGAATCCAATGTGTTCCCCTGGAGATCACCTGCATAGAAGTAAAACCTGCAATGATGAGGATGTCTCATCTCCCAAATATGTCTTCAAATCTGCAATGTTAAAAGTGGGACTAACCCCAAAATCTGCAAGCAACTCGAGCTTATATGCATTATCATTTATATTCTCTAATACTTTAAATGGTCCATCCACTCGAGGCAGGAACTTAGATTTTTATAATTCAGGAAACCGATCCTTTCTTGAATGCAACCAAACTAGATCTCCAAGTTCAAACTTTAATTCATTTCTACCTTTATCACCAGCAAGCTAGTATTTAGCATTCATGCACTCTATGTTTTTTAGTTGTTTCATACAGTTTTAACATCAATGCAGCACGTGTAGTAGCATCAAAATTTTGTTTTTAAGACAATGGCAAAGACATTAAATCAATAGGAGCACGAGGCAAGAAACCATACACAATTTAAAATGGGCACATCTTTATAGTAGAATGCATCGAACGGTTATAAGCAAACTCAATATGAGGCAAACAATCTTTACACATCTTAATATTTTTCTTTAAAACAACCCTTAATATAGTGGACAATGTTCTATTCACAACTTCAGTTTGACCATCAGTTGGTAATCAGAGCAAGGTTGTTCGGTGAGATATTTCAATCCCTTCCATGTTTTTACTTAAATTCCTATAGTACACAAAAGCTAAAAAATTTAGTACATTAGTTGTGCCGCAATCCTATAAACCCTTTGAGCATTTCCTAGTACTCCTTAGTTAGGGCTTGTTGAGTATTCGGTTGCATCGGTTGCGTCGAGTTGCTGGTCTTAGTTTTAGTCGTTTAGAGTTTCAAGTTCTTGTCACGTTCTGTCACAGTTGTGTGCTGCCTTTTGGTTCCTGTGTTGGGTGAATTTGAGTACTTATTGGTGATCCAGTCCGACTAGGAATCGGCTGACTACGAGAAGGTGAAGATAGAACCCCACATCGTGTTGCAATTCGAGTTGCAATCAGATTCGGAGTCCGAGTTGATGGCTGCGCCGTGCTATCTTATATCTTATGAAGGTACCTTTTTACGTCCGTCACATCGCTGTCCTTGTTAGGTGCTGGGTCGTCATGTTGCACGAACGTCCCGGTAGTTCCCCCAGCTGCAGCTGAAGCTCTTGCTGCAGCCTGCAGGTGCGTAACGTTTTTCACTAAAAACATAGGTGGATAGCTAGTGATTAATTGATCGATCAGGGGCACCACTACCAGTCCACAACAAGGTACAAACAAAACTGTGGACCAAGCTAGTTTCGGCATGATTCATGGCCTAGCCGATCGATCATGTGCCATTACGAGTTTACGACACGTTAACTTAATCAATCGATCTGGATCAGCTACTGCTAGAGTTCACACGCGCACAAAACAAAGAAAGAGAAAAAAATTAACGCGCGCGCACACGCGCAACCGGAGTCCCGGACACACGTTTGCTGGCACGTGAGTACATGCATGATGACGAAACTGCCGGAGATGATTAGGCCGCCTCGGCGGCCCGGCCTGCTGGTTCGATTTACCTCAGGCCGCCGGCGCTGCTGCTCTCGCCTGGCTCGCTACCGGCGAGCGTGAAGGAAGAGACGCAGGAGGAGGTGCAGGCGCAGGCGGAGGCGGAGGAGCCGGCCGCCATGGAGACGACGAGGTCAACGAACGCGGTGACGATGGCGGGGTGGGTGTCCCTGCCGTTGGCGCCGAGGTACCACGCCAGCATCCTCTCCAGCCACTCCCAGTCCCCCGCGCCGTGCGCGGACACCATCTCCTCCATGGAAGCACGGAAGTCGCGGTACGGGTCGGCAGAGTCGAACACCACGGCCACGCCGTCGCCGAAGGACGACGACGGCGCTTCCCCGGCTGCCTTGCCACCGCCGCCGGCGGGCGCGGGAGGCTTCCTCTCGAGGATGGAGCTGGACGGCGCGTGCGGCTCGAAGAGGAGGCGGTCGTCGGAGCGGAGGCCGCGGACGATGGCGTCGGCCATGTCGTCGGCCGCCGCGGAGGGCTCGGACTCGGTGGACTGGTTGTCGGACGCGCAGCAGTCGGCGCGGTGCGTCGTGCGCGCGGAGGAGTTGGCGAAGGACGACTCGCCGGAGTCCAGGAAGAGCGACGCGATGGTCTTGGCGGCGGCGGACGGGGCCCGGAAGGACTGGGTCCTTGGGTGCTTGCAGGAGGGCCACATCCATGCCGGTGGGGCGGATGGCGGTGGTGACGGCGGCGGTGTGTCCTGGGCCGAGTTAGTGGTGTAGAACAGGGAGCTGAAGGGTAGCCCCTTCACCATTGGTGTCGGATTTGATATGAACAGCGACGTGGGCAGCAGCAGCGGTGCGAGTAGTAGGGGCAGGGCCGTGGGAGAAGAGCGCCGGGGGACGCGCTACTTTTCAAACTGAGGGGCGAGGTTTATTTAGTTTGTCTGGCTTTTCAAGGGGTTTGTGGAAGGGAAAGAGAGGAGCGCGGGTGTAAAGTTCCTATGTTTGCATCCAAAAATATTATTGTTCACCTTGTGACGCTCCCATCGTATAACAGTACGACTAGTAGATTCCACTGGTTGGCATTATATTGAGATGTATCAGAACCTCTCATTTGAGGTCTAACGGTCTTTGTTAACGACAAGGTAAGTGCAAATTGACTCCAACAAATCATGTAAACATCAACAAAATTCATAGAAAAAAGCCGGTTACATCTTCTAAGGATCACAGAAATATTATTTTCATAAAACTAGACACCGTGGAGTCATCCAACTATACCGAGCAAATTTAAGCCTGTGGTGATAAGATGGCTTTCTATTTTATGCAGATTTAAAGAAAAATAGTTCAACCTAAAAAATTCATAGCTAATTCATTTTAAATCATAAAAATATGAAACCATTACCATTTCTTTCTAAAAATATAACTTGTTTATTGGTGCACTTATTTGGAGTTATTTTGATATTAGTTGTTCATGTTCCTAGTGCTTTATTGACTTTTCCTAAAAACACTAGGAATATGAATAAATTAGATGCAAATAACTCCAAATAGATAGCCAACATTTTAGAAACCACTTGGTACCAGTTTTATATTTTTATTTGAAATAGATTAGTTATGAATTTTTAGGTCAAACTATTTTTTCTTTAAATTTCCAACAATAAAAAACACC
This sequence comes from Echinochloa phyllopogon, assembly GCA_033239725.1. Lineage (NCBI taxonomy): Eukaryota > Viridiplantae > Streptophyta > Magnoliopsida > Poales > Poaceae > Echinochloa > Echinochloa phyllopogon. Next base: position 24,863,046 of record BTCW01000012.1, read on the forward strand.
TTTGAGACCATTAAAAGGGCCAAATTTGCTTGTTTTCATCACTTGAATGACCCTCGGTGTTCGGCTTTTTAGTTGAGGGTTGAAAAAAGACTTTTGCAATAGTTTAATGGTGAAGGTTGGACTTTTGACAAATTTTATTTAGAAAATGTTTTTTTGGGTAACTAATCACAACGAAGGTAAACTTATTATAACAATGTACTCATAAAGGTATGTACTTACAAATTTTTACCATATTGCATTGAGGTGTGAATGGATTTGGTTGTTGCATAAACTACAACCATGAAACTGCAATTTGATCCATGGCATGGTGACTAAGTTCATAAAATTCTCTGTAAATTACATTCCATATACTTCAAATTTCCATGTCAATTGCTATGTTCTACAAATCTAACTTGAATTTTTTTTAAAAAAAAATTGATATAAATTTTCTTTGAAATTCAGTAGATAATTTAGACATTGTTCATATATGTATTTTATTAGTTTGGACAAATATATGAGACCATGCTAGTGGAACTTGATGAAAAATGACTAGGAATTCAATAACTGTGCAATGATCGAATAAGAAACCAAACAATATGTAATGTATAAATGGTGTTATGGATTATCTATTGAGAATCATTATTGGTTTTTACCTATTACAATGTTGTGAGTATTTTGCCGGTGAATAAAGTAGCCTCCAAATAGTGAAAACTCTCTAGAAAGTGCTCTTTTTTATCTGACGTCACGAATTTATCAACATATTTTTCCCTACAAACCCGACATATGGATCCTTCTATGAGGGGTGGGTACGAAAATTTTGGGTGGAAACCGTTTTTAATTCTACTGGATCCGGCCAATTGAAGTATAACGAACCCTACTGGCAATAGTGGTATATTTTTCTAATTTCTTTTTTCTCAAACACGCAGGAGATGTGTATCATTATATTATAACAAGATTTTTTTCCAAATTTTGATCAGGCAATTATTTTAACAAATACATAAAATACAAAAAAATATCATTCCTTCCAACATGTTTTTTAATATCTTCTGCAAAGCTGCTGGCATCCGAAGCCCAAACTACTCTGCGGCAAGGCCCAGCTACTACCCAACATCACTTAAGCCCATCGGATAGGCCTAGCTACTAATTTTATGACCATCATTACACATCTCACAGAGTCAAAGCACACAGGGAAACACGGGGAAATGGACAGTTCACACTATTCGCCTGCTAATTTTGTGGAGATGCAAAGCACTCCCACCAGCACCACTAGCGTGCGTTCAGATCAACGACAGTTTATGCTCGATTTTCTGATGGAGTCAAAAAAGCGCGCGCCCGGCCTGCCATGAATTGGAAACGAACTAATCAACAATTTAAAAAAATTCCTCCATCAGTCCATCACGCATTCACGCACGCCATCACTAGGCCTAGACAAGCAAACAAAACGGCGCCAATCGTCTCCTGCTGAGCATTCGTGATAAACAGTAAAACTATGACTATGTTTAGGAATTATTATAATCCACTTATCCACAAAAATAAATGAGAATCCTACCGAATACCTTGCTTATTTTCGTTTATTCCCGCTTCTGTGATAAACCGCTTCAAAAAAATTTACTACAAAAAGCGAAAATCGATAAACAAGAAAATCTTCACTTACCTAATAATCTAAGCGTTGCTGAGAGAAGCATTTCCAAACGGGATCTATGTTGCATGCATCCTCACAATAAGCAAACAAGACAAGCATATCCGGACCCATAAGTGCTTAGGGGTTATTTTAGATTATATTTATAATGACATAAGTTGACTATTTAAAATAGATTTAAAGATTTAAATTACTTTTATAAAGCAAAGCTGGATATTTCTTTTAAGAAATAAAATAGATCCAATCAATTATAACTAGAATCTACTGAACTGGTAGCGGGATGTTTTATTATTTTAAACTATTGCTGTGATTTATTCTTTTTTTTTTGCAATGCCAGAAATGTGAGGAACGGTCCAGGGGGTAGCTTACCACATGGACGTTGTCCATTTATCACAGGCCGACGGTAATTAACACACTCCTCAACACCACGGCCGTGTTCTTTGTTAAAAAAAAAAACACGGCTGGACGACCCAGCAGTATAGCACAGAGCAAAGAGGAGCAGGAGGGCCCGTGCTAGAGGCAGGGCCAGCAAGCAAACAACACACAAGATGCCACACCGCAGCTTTCTCTAGCTTTTGTTGCCACGCCACGCACTCCTTCACATCAGGAACAGTGTTTCATTTGTTCGGACCTCAAATTAGTGCGCCCCTGATGCACAGCAACGAGCCAACGACCACCATCTTGGATTTACATACAAAGAAAGTGATTTTTACAAGAACATGTACGCACCGTATCGCGTCACATGCATGCTTGCCTTCGCTTTGCACACGCGCGCGGGCACACGTCACTGCACTTCGTTCTCTTGTACTAGGACACTGGCATCTCACACGAGCTTTAGGCCCCTTTGGTAGAGCCCTAAAAGGAGGTCCGGAAGCTGTTTTTGGTGGGGCTGTGAATCACTTCTGGGAGCTTGGCTGTGAGAGGTGGAGCTGTTTTGCACATGACACAGGTGAAATTGATGGAGTAAAAAATCAGCTCCTCCACTCTGACTCCAACCCCACTCTGACTCCAACCCCATCCTCACGTGGAGCTCTACAAAGCGGGCCTTAGTTTTAGCTCCGGAGTAGTATGCGTTACAACAACACGGCATCAGTATTGCCGGCGAAGATTTGCAGCCCCTCTACCGAGACGACGTGCAAATATGTGGTGAGAGACAGGTTCAGAGGAGGCACGGGGACGGAGGGCAGAAGAGTCCGCCGCGGGGCGCCCAGAGGTCGGCGAAGGCGGTGAGGATGAGCGGGTGGTGGCGCGGCGAGTTGAGCGCCAGGAACTGGTGCAGCAGCGCGTTCAGGTCCTCCCACGCGTACATCTCCTTCTCCGTCACCATCGCCACCATCGACTCGCGGAAGTCCTCGTACGGCGCCGCGGACTCCACCTCCACCGCCACCGCCACCGCCGCGTCCTCCCCCAGCGCTGCCGGCGCCGGCGCCGCCCTCCTCCTCCCCTGCTGCCCCCTCCTGCACCTGGTCGTCCTCCTCCGCTGCCGCCTCTGGTGACGCCTCGCGCGCTCGGCGTCGTGAGCCTCGTCGTCGTCGTAGAGGGCGCTGGTGTTGGCGATGGCGTACGTCGCGGGGCCCCACGCGTGGAGGTCGGCGGCGGAGGAGCCTGAGGTGGCCGTGGTGGTGGAGACGGACGGCGTGAAGGCCGTGGTCGCGGTCGACGACGACCACGGCGTCGAGGCGTGCGGAGACCTGACCTTGCCGCCGCCGACGCCGCGCGCGTGGGACTTGAGCGCGGAGATGACGGAGCCGAGTAGCCTCGCCCCGCGGCAGTTGCAGCCGACGTCCACCACCACCGGCGGCTGCTGCCGCGGCAGCTCCAACCTGCCGCCACCACGCCGATCCCAGCCACCTGCCCACGACATGGTGTGGTGGCTCCTGCTGGCGTGTATCTTCCCCTGCTTGCTATGCTCTATCACACGGTCGGCCTCTGGTCTCGCTCGTTGCAAACTCGCAAGATATCGCTTGGCTTGGCGCGCGGCCTGTGGCTTGTGAGGGAGGGAGTGGCCAGCTTAAATGGTGGAGTGAAGCAGTGGAGAGAGAGAGGACCGGTGGCCGGTGCCATGATCGCGATGAACAGTGAGCGGCCGGGCATGACGAGATGTTGCTTTGGCAACTAGGGTGGGGAAGGGGAGTAGGCTAGCCAGAGGTAGATTGGGAATCATGGCGGTGCAGTGAAGGGAGGCAGTGTGTCCATCCATGGCTCCTCTGATTTGACCCATCGTCGGTGGATCGATATAAGTTTATTATTATTACCGTGGTAAAATCCTGTGCCGACGTGAAAGGATACGTCATCGCTTTTAAAAGAAAACGTGAAAGGATACGCTGCCGTATTTTACCCGCGAAAGAGGAGAGTGCAATGCAGTGTTTAGATGCGCTATTAAAGTTTAGTGCTTTAAATAAATGATAATTAGATATATTAAACATATCTTTTAATATTAATGTAAGGATTGATTCCGTGGTACGTCGTAATTTAAAAAAATCCTTAACATTTTAAAAATCAACACCCACTCTTGACCGTCTGTGATCAAGTTTGGACACCGACAAATAGGTCCCACTTCCCTAACACGGTTTCGTCACCAACTTCTTTCCGGGCAATTGGCAGCTGGGCCTGCGCTCGCCCGCACGGCCTGTCAAACAATTTTTATACGTTAAATTTTTTCGATTCTATTTTCCACTGGTCGCGCTATATTCCTGTACGTCAATTTTCCGAATCGATTTATCATGCACGTGTCCATCGCCTCCGTCCTGGACTCCTGGTGTGTCGTGCCAGGACACGGCTCTCTGCCCGTGCAGATATTGCCAATTAAAAAGTGATTCCAATTAAATAGGGTACGTGCCGGTTTCACTATTGATTTTGGACTAAAAAATTTTACGAGTTGTAAATAAGATTGAAAGGTATATATCCATGATCAAATAATATTGCTATCAAATATTTTTATTTATCTTCTCATGTCGCTCCGCATCTCCGTCGCCGTCCAACCTTCGTTTTTTAGCACGGCGTCTATCGATGATATCTTTTTTATCATGTTCCTAATAAAACGTAGAAACAGCTGCGTTCATGGCTCATGTGCGTTCTCGCTGGCGAAAGCCCCTTTGCCCATAGCAATGCATGGACAATATCTCATCTCCTCTTGTCGTCCTGCGCTCTTTCGTCTCCTCACGTCGCTCGCATCCCCGTTGGCGTTCCCAGGCGTAGGGTCTACCAAATCTCTCATTTGTTTTGCTCCTCATTGAACGCGGAATCAGCAAGAGGGGTTCCATGGCTCCACCTTCGCTCATGAAGTCGTCTTCACCCTGTACCAATGCATGGGTATTTATCTACCCGAAGTACCTCATTTCTTCTCGTGCGTTGTCCAGCACCGTTGCACACACCCCTTCGTTTTCTCACGACGCTTGCATCCCCGACATTGACTCGCCGTCCTTCCGAGAAACGTCTACTTAGGATCTCTTTTTATCGTGCTCCTCACCGATATGGAGTCGGCGGCATTCATGGCTCCCACTCATCTTCATTTACGAAGTTCCGTTCACCAATAGCAACGCACGTATATTAATCAAGCCGCAATATCTCACCTCCTCCCGTTGTCTTATACCACCACACACACCCATTCGTCTTCTCACATCACTCACACCCCCGTTGTTGACACGCTGTCATTTCTGGACGTAGGATCTGCGAAGGATCTCTTTTGTCGTGCTTCTTATTAAATGCAGAATCGGCGGCGTCTATGGTTCCCACGCGCCTTCATTAATAAAAATTTTTCACCCGTAGCAACGCACGAGCACATTTGCTATAATTTTAATATAGAAAGTCCCCATCGTGACATGATGTTTGATGCAACATGCATTGAAAGCTCGATAACATGTAGAAAGAAATTTTGCAACATCAAATCTTACCTTTTGCTACATGTAAAAATTATAATTATGAGAGATGCATGGCCACTAGGGAGGGAACGTTCATGAGAGAGACAGGGAGGCGGAATCAGATACTAGAACAGATGCCCAAAGGGGTTGTATTTATTTTGCTGAACTATATAAAAGTTTGGGTCAGTTTTGTTAAAAAAGAAGGTTTAAGTCCAATGTCACTTCAACACTTGTTCGGTATTCACCACTTCTAAATTGAGATGTTTCTCTTCTAACTAATGCCACTAAAAGGTGCCTCAAGTTCAACATGTTCTATTTCGAGAAAAACAACTTCAACATGTTCTATTTATTTGATTTGACAATGCTGTAATGCCTAAAAATGTCATTAAGAGTATGTGCATTTTACATTATATACTGAGTGTATTTAGTATTTCATTATATATACTACCTAATAGGCAAAGTAAGTATATTCTTGATGTTTTCTTATGAATACGTGGAAACAAATAATTGCTAAGTTCTTCTATTGCCAAAGTATGGACAATGTGCAGTCAACTCTATACACTCGTGGAAAGAAATTTACTAATACTTATTATCCGTAGCAACGCACGGGCATATTTGCTAGTAAAATTATAAAGCAAGGATTGCTTCCGCGGTACGTCATAATTTTACAAAAATCCCCCTAATAATTATAGAAATCAACCCACCATCCTGGTGTGTTCCAGCATTTCTGTAATCCGTGATCGAGTCGAGCCATGCACAATAACACGTTATGTTCCCTAAGTAGTGATCGAGATGCGGCAGGACTCTGTCCCTGACCAGGACTTCGCTTAGAGGTGCCCGGCCATCATCTCACATATCATATAGATCGACAAAGCGCTCGAGGAGTTGCTCGGCCCTCAGCTACGGTGGGCAGCGTGTCGCCGACTTTCTCGATATTCAGCACGGAGCGTCCACCGACCAATCAGCTCAACGTCGTCGAGCTGCCCATCCACGTTAGGGCAACGAGCTTAATTGCTGATTCTAACAAAGCATAGGCTCCGACTACTGGCTACCACCGTGACACAAGACGAGACATTGACAGATCGAACTCTTGCTCTTTGACATTGTTCGTTGAAGAGGACACAGCTGGTGCGGGTTTGGGCGCGCACTCTCAATGACTGTGACATCTCGCCGTTCTTAGAAGCTCAAAAAGCAGCAGTCTACACATCAGCTCACCCTCTGCTTCCGACCCGCAACCTAATACCGTGGCAGGGTCATCGCCGGCCAAGAAGGTGGTGACGATCACGACGTCGCAGCGGGAGGAGATCGGCATATACTACTTCACCGGCGCGTAGCCATCGAAACTCGACATCCATGAATTGACTAGCGTTTGTTGTCTCAAAAAGTTAAAAGCTAGACATGCACGTACATCAGAAGTATTTTTCTCAAAAAAAAATCAGAAGTGCTGTTGTGACAACATTGGCATCTACTTGTCTCTCCTTCAGATGGCCTTAGCCCCTAGCACCGAGCATGTCAACATGTTCTCAACATGTTCTTTGCACACTGGGACCACGATGACAACGTCGCTGATGACAGGCTCGTCGATTTGTCGACGGAAGGCACGCCATCGTTTGCCATTGTTAGGAGCATGGAGCCATGGACTTGAGTGGACGGTATTTTCTGGCGCATGACCTTGTGCCAGAGTATATATCGTCCTTCGCTGCTTGGTGATGAGTGTCCTTGCTTGATATCTTTGTGTATCAAGATTGATGACACCTCTCAGATAAGTACCAACATTTGTTAGTCTGAATATTGTTAATTCAAGACCCACATTTATATTTTTTTAGATAACGGAGGCCTAAGTGCATATACATATATTGAATATAGTTGCATTATTTTTTTCAAACATTAGGGTTACTCGAGAAGTGTTCTTTGATGCCTATAAGGATAAGCACAAGATTTCATAGGAATATTGGGCTGAAAACTCTAGAGGAGTTGGAAATGACTGGCTTCACAGGCGAGGACATACAACAGGTGAGTTTGTATTTGTTATTTGGGAGCTCCAATATAATTGGATCAAGAACAAGACACTATATGAGTGGTGTTGCATCAAAAATAAGCCCAAAACTAGCTATTTTGTTAAAATGGTAGAGGACGGTAGAAGGCGGATGTGATAATGAGCATATTATGAAGATTCCAGCACTAAACTGAGGTGTTGGCATTTTGCGAAAGAAGTCTTCACTTGGTTGATAAATGCATGTTCAATAGATATATACGTTAGATTTAGATCCACAAGTTGGGAGGTGAGATCCACGAAGCAACTGCATTTGTAATGTCCTTTTTAAAATTAATTATTCAGGTATTGTTTGAATATCCCTTCATAATTTTCTGTAATTATAGCTTAAAAATTGATCAAGCACCATAAAACATGAATCAGGGCAAGTGAGAATAAACTAGATCCGTAGCAACGCACGGACATTTCTGCTAGTTAAACATAAACTAATTATAAAACTAATTGCATAAGTCATGTCTATTTCACGAGACAAACCTAACCAGTCTAATTTTGCTATAATTAATAAATAATTATCATATGTTTACTGTAGCATTACATTGTCTAAATCATGGTGTAATTAGACTTAATAGATTCGTCTCGTAAATTACTCCTCGTTTATGTAATGGGTTTTTAAATTAATCTATATTTAATACTCCTAATTAACATATTTATATTCGATGTGACGGTGCTAAATTTTAAGGCACGAAAACAAACAGTACCTTACCGTATTTTACCCGCGAAAGAGGAGCAGTGCAATGCAACCAGGGACTTGTTCCTAAAGTTTACATCCAAATCCACTATGTAAAAAGAAAATTCTCATCACATCAAAATACCGTCATATGTATGGAGTATTAAACGTAGATAAAATCAAAACTAATTACACAGTTTTGTTGTACTCTACGAGACGAATATTCTGGATCTAATAAAATACTACCGCGAAAATGACAACTCTGATCTCCCCAAATGGGAACTAAACAAGGTACAGAGAAATCAATTTCAGTTTCAGCTTTCCCTTATTATTCTAGCCCGTCAGCCCTGCTCTGTCCTAGCAACTGGCCTACGACGTGCACCCTGTCATTGTGCAAGGTAAAAATTGGTGGCACTGTGGCAGCACGAAAGCCTGGTTCGAGTTGACCAACTCATGGCGTGAGGACAAGCGGCTAGCAGCTGAGGGAAATGTGAGAGGCGTAACAAGCGTACTACGCTCTCTCTCTATATATATATTATGTCCACGTACAAGTACGCTTATATACTCAACCTACATATCACCCAGATAGTCTAGTATCATCATATACTACATGTACATACTCTTCATTGGGTCATACACATCTTCTAACATGAGATACACATGTGAAGGTAGCTACGTGCGCATGTAGAAATGAATTTTCCTATATATATATATACTATATATATATATATTATAGCTAGGTACTCAGTACTCTCGTACCTCCGGCAGTCTGGCCAATAATTCTAAAGAAAAAAAATCTAGATCACCCCCTCACTTATATGAGGTTAGACTACCTAACCCCTCAACCTATAAAATACTCTATATCACCTCCGAACTTTTCAAAACCGGTCAAATTACCCAAAGAAATTTTAAAAAATCATAGTAAATCACAAAAAATCATAAAATGGATAATCCAATTGTGTTGGAATTCAAATGAGTATATATACACAATGAACATATGATATGATATGATATGCTTTAATATTTTTTGTTGTAGCTTTAGATCTATATTTTTCTTTATAGCTGTAAAAAATGTACTGAAGCATATCATGTTATATGTTCACTGTGTAGATATACTCATTTACAGTCCAACACAATTGAATTTTCTATTTTATGATTTTTTTTGTGATTTACTATGATTTTTCAAAATTGTTTTAGGGGTAATTTAACCGGTTTTGAAAAGTTCATGGTGATATATACCCTTTCATAGGTTAGGAAAAGTTCATGGGTGATATAGACTTTTTCCATAATTCTAGGAGAAAAGGACACTGTACATGTATGTATGCGCGTAGGTACGTGCTGCCGCAAGAGAGAAGAGACACGATCCAGTACGACGTAACTACGTGCGTACTGGTGCGTAACGTCAGAGTGTCAGGCCTGCTGGTACGCACTAAATACACAGCGTACGTACGCGCGCGCACGTCTAATGCATGCGCGCGGCCAGGGGCGGAGCTAGAAACGAGTAAGGATCCGGCGTGTGCCTGTACAAAACATCAGATATAAATAAAATCTCTGATCTAACTATACTTCGGTGCCGATCCAGGTGTTAAAGTTTAGAGCTTTAAATAAGTAATAATTAGACGTATTAAATATAAATTAATTGTAAAACTAATTGCATAAGTCATATCTATTTCGCGAGACGAACCTAACAAGTCTAATTAAGCTATAATTAACACATAATTATCATTCGTTTACTATAGCATTACATTGTCTAATCATAGTGTAATTAGGCTCAATAGATTCGTCTCGCAAATTAGTCCTTGTTTATGTAATGGATTTTTTAATTAATCTATATTTAATACTCCTAATTAATGTGTTTATATCCGATGTGACAAGGCTAAAGTTTAGACGGAGGGAAACAAACAAGCCCTACATGCAGCTTAAGTAAGTTCCTATGAATTTTTAAGGAGCGTTTGGATCCAATAGACTAAAGTTTAGTCCTTAATAATCGATAATTAGACATATTAAACATAAACTAATTATACCGTAGCATTACATTGTCTAATCATAAACTAATTAGCCTTAATAGATTCGTCTCACAAATTAGTCATCGTTTATGTACTAGATTTTTTAATTAATCTAAATTTAATATTTTTAATTAACATACTTACATCTGAAGTAACGACACTAAATTTTAGCTACGAGGATCCCAACACCCCTTGAGCTAACAACCAGGCTGCAGCACGGGCAGCCCGGCGCTGGCTCCGCCACTGCGCGCGGCAACTGCAAACAGCAGAGTACTGTCAAGTTTTGTTTGCGACGTGCAGCTAGCTGAAAGCTGATGATCAAAAGCCGAATTCTTTACCGTCTTTTTATGATGACCCAAAGCAGTCTGAAATGACCTTGAACCGCATGCTCATAAACTTTCCGTCTTTTTCTCGGTTCTTCTCAAAGTAAGACGACACTGCACCGGCAGAGTAACGCTCGGCGGAGATCTGCAGCACGCAGCTGCTTTTCGTACATACGGTAGTAAGAACCAAGCTCGACGGTGTACATGAAGGGCGAGCTATGACTTTGTGAAGGATCGCGCCACGGCCACGCGCTAATAATGATCGAATCCGGCACAGTTAGCGGGTACTCCCTCCATTCCAAAAAAACTGATATTTAGAACAAGGTTTGGGTCAAACATTACGAATATAAATCATCAATAACTTTTAAGTTGTTGAGTTTGTAAATGTGAAAATTATATGAATAGATTCGTCGTGAAAAATACTTTCATTAAAATATACATATATCACTTTTTGATAAATATTTTTATAATAACAACAGGTCAAAGTTGTGTTTTGGAGACAGTGTCGCTGTCCTAAACCTCATTTTTTTTCAGAATAGAGGGAGTATTACGCACACCAGGAAACTCCAATCGATTCGCAACTCGTCCAGCGTTGCTTTTGAGATGATTCCCATGAATACCACTATAAGTATTATCGTCAGGTAAACAAAGAACACGGTTTCAGAGAAGGTGAAAAAGGGTACTGTATCTTTTGTGCGCCTGAAACGAGATTTCGTTTCATCTCGGTCGACAAATGGACATGTCTCCATTCTTCTTCTCATCCACGATTAAGGGTTGGCCCGATGAGGCACGATGGAAAGCACGTTTAGACACGTTTAAGTACGTTTCAGCACGTTTAATTGCATTTTGTATATGTGTTTGTATGTTAAAATATAGCTTAATATGTATGTTTATATGTCTAATATCTTTTAATATATATTTATATGTTTGTTTGTGCGATACCGATAATTTTTTGTCTTCAAAAATTTAATTTGATGAAGATTTTTTTTAGTTGAACCGGGCTAGAATGAGCACGATGGGCCTTCATAGGCACGACGGGCCAACGGGCCGGCCCGGCACGGCTAAACAGCGTGTGGGCCGGGCTTGGGCCGAAGCATCGGCCCGTGGGCCGGACCAGCACGCACGGCAGGGTGGCGGGCCGAGCCGTGCCGTGCCGTGCCTCAGCGGGCCGGGCTGAGCCGTGCCCATGCCGAGCCGGGCCGGGCCGGCCCGTTGGCCATCTATTAGAGCATGGATTCTGTCCTGAAGGCTGAAGCCGCTGTTCTTTGATCCTCTTGTGTCTTGTACACCATTGGCCTGGTCACGACTCACGAGCAATGCGCGCATGCATCTAGCAAGAGGTTTAGGCATGAGTACAATTTCCTCCTAAAAGAACAGGACACCGACTATAGGCACACAAAGCAAAGCATTATTACAAGGTTCCGGTTTCTGAAATTTTGAAATTGGTGCTTAAACATCAATAATGAAGACCATGTCAAGTTAGAGAAAGTTAAAGCCTGGAAGCTGATAAGTTACCTGTGCAACCTTTGCTGGTTGTACATACTGCAAATGCTTTCCAGTATAATGAAAAAGGCAGAATACCTGCCATGTTCACTCAAATGCCTTAGCAAAATAGCAAGCGAGGGCATTGTATCAGAAAATCGATGGCTCATCTCATCTGTTATCTGGATCATATGGTTTTTTCTGCATCACACAGGCGGCGAGCTTTATTGCTGTTTACAGTTCTTGGCTATGTACAACATACGCCAGAAAGAATGGAGCAATCAGAAAAAGGCAAAAACTGGCAACAGAGACCAGACCACAAGCTGTCTTCTCAAAATCAAAATTAAAAAGAAAGAAGACCACAACTCCACAAGATGCAGTTAAGTAAATCAACTTTGAGTAACTCAGGGCACTGCTGTTTCCAAATCAAGCGGCTCCCAGTTACTCAAAGCACGAGTGAAATCAATCAATCAAATAAAAAAAAGGGAAGAAAGAGTTCACAGCGACGTGCGACCTGCATCATCACTCATCATCCCTTTGAAACTTCTGGCCAACCAGATAGCTGTTTCTCGTGGGGACACCTTATTCTTCCCAAACGGCTTGAGAACAATGGCGAGCTCCTCCAGCCTTTGGTTCTCCAGCAGGTCCGCAGAAAGCTCCAGAAGCCCTTCAAGCGCCTCGGCTCGCTGCCGAAATGATGTAACATCAAGTGCTTCCTTAGTGGGGGATGCCTCTTCCTTCATTCCATTGCTAATCTCTGATGTGGCAGCAGATAATTTTGCCATATCTGAGGTGGCTGGCACCTTAGTAGCGGCATTGGCTTCTGAAACATGAGATGTAGCAGCAACTGATGAGGTGCGTGCTAGAGGCAGGGTGTGTGATGAGCTGCTCCTTGCATCAGCTTCTTCTGGTACCACATTCAGAAGTTTGATGATATCTGTGCTCTGAACATCTCTTTGTACACTTTCTGGTGTTGGCTGCTCATCACTAGCTCGGAAAGTGCTGCGTCTTACGGTCTGTGTAACATCATCAACAGGAGGGTTTAAGTGAGAAACTACATGTTTCTTCCATGACTGAAGAGAAATTGGTGGCTCCAGCAGTGTGCCTTTTGTTGCTGGAGTAGGACCAACTTCTGGAACCAATGAAATAGAAGGAGCTACTTCTGGTGCTGATAAACTAGTGGCGGCTTCTGGTGATGATGAAAGAAGCTCTTGGACCATGAACTTATCGTTTTGGAATGTGGTGCTCTTCCCATGCTGGCTAGATTGCACATCTTCCTTGGAAACAAATTCTTGTCCAGAACTCGGAAAGGATAGCTCCAAAGCAGATCTCAGGCTCAAACCACAATTGTTAGTCACAATAATCTTGTCGGTGCTAATTTCCGAACACATCATGGGGCTTAGGTCATCCTCTTCGCCGACAGTTTTGGGTGCAGACCCTGTACATGGTGAAATAAAGCAGACGGGCGAATTAGGTTCAGATAGTTCAGAGTGGTCCATATTTTCTGTGCAGCCAACTGTAGAATTTGAGCAAGGACTGGTCTGTTCCTTGGTTGAAACAGAGAAAAATTCCCAAAGATTTGTTGATTTTGCCTGCAATTCATCCAGTTTCATATGCTGTCCTTCTGAAGGATTTGTAGAAATCGTTACGTCACGTGGAGGATCACTGGGAGCATTATCTGGGGCACAGGATGGCCGCTCTGGAGTTTTTTCTCTCTCCGTTCTGACCTTGGTATGAGGCCGTCTTGTCATTGTGATTGGGAGGCTTGGCGTTGCTACTCCAGCTTGCCTCTGAGGACTAGGACGTCTAGTAGCAGGTGGTGTCTTGCTCTTAGTTTTTCCTGAAGCTACAGCGCAATTTTCTGTTATCTGTTTGGCAGGTTCAGGAGTTGATAGACCAGCAGTTTTGATCTTTGGGCTATGTTCAGCAATAGGTGACTGCAAGACCAGTACCAGGAGACATAAGTTGGCAATACATAGAAAAAAGTTGGATTTTGTTAGAAAAAACAAGTTAACTCATACCGGTTGCTTCAGGGGTGGTGATACTTCAATTTGATTTACATGTTCGTCATGAGCTAAAGTGTTGCCAGACTTTAAACTGCATGGAGTATCATTGTTTGTCCTTGAAACCTGTAATGGTTGCTCTACTTGATTATCATGGCTAGGGCCAGAACTTGGCTTTACACCACCTCTGACAGGAGGGTTGATTTCTCTCAGCCGGCTCTCTTCTCTAAGGGTTGTCATGATCTTCTCAATGATCTTTGGTTGCTTACTCTCTGTTCTGGGATGTTGATCAACATGTATGGATTTCGATGAATCTTGCCTTTTAAACTGAAAAGTGGAATTGTCTTTATTGCCTCTAAGATCTTCAGGTGCTGCACATTTTTCATCTGACTTAGCTTGATCTGCATCTCGGATGCTTCCAGTATCAATGGTCTTTCTATCAGTACTTGTAGTTCCGCCTGATGTGCTTCTGTCGCTTGACTGGGTACTGTCTATGTCACTGCTAGAAATGCTACTGCTTTGGCTGTCAGACATGCTTCTCTGACTGCTCCGTGAAGTGGGTAATGGTTTATCTGGCATCCGCATGCGGTTTGAAGCATCATAAAGAGGACGGTATTGACTAACATAAGGCTGCAGGTATGGATTCTTCAGGATCTCAGATGCCTGTTCAAATGATAAAACATATTTTCAAAATCCATATGAAAGGAAGAGTGGAAGACTATTATGTGGAAGTTTAGACTTCAATGTAGCTTACAGTAGGCCTATGCTCCGGACTCTTCCTCAACATACTTTTGATTAGGGTTTTCCTGTACCCAACAGTAAAGAAAGATCTTTTGAGCTGTATATTTTATATGAAGCTCCTATAACAATATGTGTGTGAAAAAAGGAAAGAAACATTAAGAAATTTGACGCTAGAGAGAAATGGTTACCAAGATCACTTTTAAACATGCAAAAGAAACTGCTCAACTTCCACAAGACCTACTCCATGTAGAGAGGTACACTTACATAGACACTGAGTAGCAGGCAGGCAAAGGACCCATGGAAGACCGGTTTATCTTGCTTATTAATCCAGCCATATCCTGCAAGTAATGCAAATCTGGTAAGACCATCAGAATTTTTAAGCAGCAATTACAAATAGTAGCACCAGTAAAAGAACATTAAGAATACCCTCATTCAACCTTTTCATGTAACATAATATTAAAAGGTGAAATTCCCAACTCATATAAACCAACGGAATCTACTTCTGAGTAACTATTGTGGAGTAAGAAAAAAATCGGATAAGAACTCACAAATGCCTTGAAGGCGGGTCGATGAGCTGCCATCTCATACATACAGCACCCTATGTAAATGCATGCGTGTTATTAGGAATTTAGAATAAATAACCAGGCATGTAAACATATTATATTATAAAGGGAACTGAGCCAGGTAAAATGTGATACCAAGAGACCAGATGTCTGACTTGAATCCATAGGGAATATCAGCTAGAAGCTCTGGGCACATGTAATTTGGTGTTCCGACAACCTAAAGAAAGCATGGTGTCAGCAGTTATTGTAGGAGTGAATAAGAGTTTCACTTTCATACTCTGCATGAGCTGAACTAGAATGTCTACATGGTTAATGGGAAATGTAGAAAGAAATGTAAAGGGAAAAAATCCTGCCCCCCCCCCCCCCACACACACACACCTTCTGATTGATTCCTTTCTTCACATAGGATTTCGTTTCTTCCACTAGACTCTCTAAATGAAAATTTGGTTCCAAAGTTCAAAGCTCATCCCAGCAATTAAGGAAAGAAGGTTCTAGTTGAGAGGTAAAATGAAGCATAATCCCAACGTAAACGGTATGTGAAGTGTACTCGTGATTCATGATAAACGTCATGATATTTTTCTATAAACTGGTAAATTTAGGATGACACACAATGTTGAAAGATAAAAACAAATAAGAAAGGAAGGAAACATGAGGGAAGATCATACCGATGAAGCTAGATCATCTTCCTTTAAAGTCTTTGCTAGGCCAAAGTCTCCTGCATAAAAATCAGATAATATTATAACTTGATATGATGAAGCATAACCAGAAACAAATGTAATATGTCAGTTACAGACTCGTATTACTGTATTTGTTATGAGAAACTAACCAAGACGTATGTCCTGATCTTTGGTGAGAAATATGTTGGAGCACTGCAAGTTTGAGGAAGAAGCATTACCATCTATTCCATGAACGAATCAACGACGATGATGATCTACTTGCTTGTACTTACCTATTACCTTCAGGTCACGATGCAAGACATAGTTCGAGTGCAAGTAGTCTACAGCCAATACCAGTTGAGCAAACCATTTAAGCAACACCTGAGAGTTATTCAGTGTTACAAGCGCAATGTGGACGATTCCCTTCAATTGGATAAACAAAATTGACAAGTCATCTCATACCTCCTCAGGAAAGTAAGTGCCATTTGATTTCTTCATCAGCTCATCCCTGAAAAACGAGACCAAGTGAGACATAATGCAATATACAATGTGGCAACAAAAAGGCTAACCTCCAAAGCCCTAAATCACACTCACATATCTCCACCTTCACAATAGCCCGTGACAATGCAGACATAACAACCCTGCATAACTCATCTTGCCAATTAAACGAGTTCAAACAGAATAAATAAGTACAGAACAAGTTCCTGAACTTGCAAACCTTCTCAACCCAAGCCTCCTTGAATTCAACAATGTAAGGGTGCTGCAGCCGAGCAATCAGTGCCATCTGCAATTCAAGTTTTCCCTCACAAACTCCTCAAGGCATAACCAACGAATCAAAAACAAAGACGGGTTTCACATTTTTAGCAACCTCTTGATGGGCAGACTTGCGACAGCGCTCCGTCTGCCTCGCAAGCCGGATTTTCTTCAACACATACCTGCAAGGCAAGCATACAGTCACCAAAACGGAAGGCGGAAAGCCATCTATGGCCTACATACTGATGGACGGGTGCTGTATCTTACTTCTTCTTTTCAATCTTGTGATTGACAAGGATGGCAGCACCAAAGGCTCCACGGCCAATCTGCTCCATGATTTCGTACTGATCCATCCGCGACTCCATGAGCCCCAATTCGTGACAAAACAATCACAGTCTTGCAGCAGCAGCTCGCAACAGGCGCCCCAATCTCTGGATACCCGAACCAGTCACATTCCTCCTGCCCAAGCCCAACTGGGGCTCAAACACCGCCACATCCTAATCGAGCTCTGCAGAACAAAGCACCCGGACACCTAATAAGCCAAGCAGCTTTGGTGAAAGCGCACGCGCTATCACGTGGCTTCCAATCAAATCCACGGCATGTGCCTTTTCTTAGAAAGGAGAGGTGATGTTCCGCAGGAAAGGTTTTGAACCACGGGAATCCATGAACTACGCGGCGAGAATCGAGTGCACCGGCTATCCAAAACAGTGCTCGCAGCAGTGTTGCACACAGCACGCCGCTGCTCCCACCAACCGGAGCCTGGCGCCGACGGAGACAGGTGAGGGGGTGCTTACCGCGACGGTCTCCACCTGCATTGGCCAGAGGCGAGGAGCACCGGGTGCGCCCGCTGCGGCGGCAGGCGCTTCTCCTCCGGTTCCGGCGGGAACCGGCGACGACTGGACGGCCGGCGACTTGGCGAGATCTCCGGCCTCGTGGACGCGGCCGCTCCTGCTCTCCCGCGAGCCGTGGAGCTCTCTCGCCGCTCCGCCTACCACTTCCTATTGGCGTCTGGATTTGATTTGGCTTTTGGTTCGCGCAGTGCGGCGTAGGCGTAACGGTGTGGGCGACGGAGTTTTTTTGCTCGGTGGGTTTTATACGGCGAGGCCGCAACAGCGGGCGGTGGTGGTGCGGTGGGGGTTAAAGGCACATCAGCAGAAGCCACAAGCCAGAGAGATGGCTGCTGGGGCAATTTGGCAAGCGTGGCATCCACTTCCTTTTTTTTTCTTGGTGTATGAATGGGGCTTCCACTAATTACTGTCTTGCAAGGTGCGACATTTGTGCTATAGTGTAATGAAATTGCAGTTCGTACAGTTTACACGCTGAACGGAGTTATCATTTTTCAAAGAGTAATTTTCATGGCCTCAATGTTTTGAATTTTGAATTTATACCGTGTTAGAAGTACAGAGTAGTATGAAATCCAGTTTTTATTTGGATTTCGAATAGCAAAGATCATCTCAACTTGGGGGAGTACGTAGTAAAGAAGTAAAGATAGGACCACACCCTAGAAAGCACAGCCTCATCTAGCATCTCATTTGACAGTTTATTTCAGCCGAACACAAACACAGAGGATGCACATATTTGCACACGAGCTCCATAAAATGGTCTGCTATGCCTTAGCCTAGTTGGGCTGGTACGTCAGCTTCTTCACTAGCCTAGTGTGGTCCTGCAAAGTACATCTTCATCTCTTGTTGGCAATTTTTTTCCCGCAAACGCATGTTCATCCATCTAGTTTTGTTTATTTTTGTCACCATCAACTTGTTTGATGCAGTATCATGCATGGCAGGTTAGCATAAACATTATACAAACTGACGATATAAATCTAGTCGGTTTGCTACAAATATGTGGCAACCATCCAACAGAATGATTTGATGTCTAAACCAAGGCGGAACCATAATAATCCACCCTTCTAAAAAATTATGAATATTTTCTCAAGAAAAAAATACAAAACACATTGCATCAGAAATTGTCCTATACGTGCTGTTTGGCATCACCAACTAAACAGTGGTTGTCCGTTGGAGAAGAAAACTATACAAGTGGTCAAATTATTGTTCACATGCATATCGATCTCAACTTGCCTGACATTTATTTCCAATAATGTATGTATGGCTGGTTCATTTCGTTGCACTGTACTTTTAGCAGTTTGTTATTCGGGGTCAATTATCAGTACTTAGTACGACTCTCCAGAGAACGGTTTATGTTTAGCGGCTTCTCCTCGATGACATCAATCAACAAAAGCACCGGAGCAACGGAATCAAAATATCAATTTCCTCGCCCCCCCAAAAAAACATATTTTACCGTAACCCGTCAGATCAAGGTATTTCCTCAGCTGGTAATTAATCATATGCACAGTAAGTAGACTACCGCCGACGATCACAGAATCACAGCCGGGGACAAGCGATCCCATGTCACAGTAAGTAAATTAAATTTCCTGCAGGGCGGTAATTTTAATGTCCAGAGCACGGGCGGCGTGACTGCTCGCTCATCCCAGTCCCAGCCATGAGTAGTACGGAGGTGCTCGAAATAAATACGGTCGCTGATCGCTTCACCAACGTCACATCCGGCAACCTTCTGTCAATGACAGGTTGGTCCCGAGCCCCAGGGCTTGCCTGCTGGTACACGACGTAGCTACAGTAAGATAACGCCTTGTCGGCCACGGCCACTGTTCTAACCGGAGGCACCCAGCGGATAAGAAAAACACAGAGCTGCACGTGACGCTCTCGTGCTGTTCGGTGGCGAGCCCCAACTCCGAGGTCGAGTCATGGCTTAAACCGAGGTAGTTCTCAAATTTAGAGCCCCAAATTTTGGTCTTTTGAGGTGCGTACGTCATTGTAGCATTTTGTTTGCCTGTGTGAAAAATTATCCAAAAATTGATTAATTAGGCTCAAAATGTCCGTCTCGTAGAGTACAACAAAACTATGCAATTAGTTTTTGATTTTATCTATATTTAGTAATCCATGCATGCTACGACATTTTAATGTGATGAAAATCTTCTTTTTGCATAGTGAACTTTGGGGGTAGAATTTGGGATCTAAACGAGGCCCAAAGCATTGACCTGTCCACCTGTTAGAAGTGTTGCAGATCAGCACAGGTAACGGCGTGCGGGTGATTCTCCATGCTCCCTGCCGGTGCCGGTGCGTGTGCACCAGTGGCAGTGATCGAGTAGTGACGGTCATTAAGGTAACAGCGACTGCAAAAACATAAAGGGGCAGTAAGATTGAGCACCGACCATTCAGAGGTGCGGAGTTAACAGAAAAAACCTGAAGAATAACTACGGTCCAGCAACGCTGGAGCAATGTAATCGCCATATTTAGCTACTGCTCAGACAATATCATGGCGAGTGGCCGAGTGATGATTAAACTAGTACTCCGTACTTGAGACGATGTGATCCATGCACGCATGATTACAGCTCCAAACGTATGTCACGGGCCGATGGCTACTGGAGACAAACGGCATTGAAGATAATCGGCCTCGTTTCTCCTAATTAAAACCCGCGAAAGCTAGCGCCGGCTCCGACAAAAAGGAAAAAACGAACAAACCGTACAGTTCGTCACCTCGCCAGCTGCCAACCCTGCTCCCTCCCTGAAAATCCAGTTCGAAGGTCCGAATCGGAGAGGCTGTACATGTACGAAAACCTTCTCTATGGTTGGCGCCCCGTCGGCGTCAGGGAGCCACAACGGCGACCGGCGCCCAAATCCTCCTCCTCCCAGCTGCCCGGCTAGCTAGCTGCGGAGAAGAGAAACCCGGGCGGAGAAGAGGGAGGAGAGCGAGAACGACGCCGCAACAGCGCGAGGACACGCGACTAGCCGACGAAAGCTACGAGCGGAGCCGGCCAAAGGGAGGGAGGGAGATCGGAGGAGAGGCAGCGGGCGACCTAATTAAAGAGTGGGGTTAGGACTTGATTACCCTCTCGGCCAGCGACGGATGAGGATGCTTTCGGGTCGGGGTCGTGTCGGAGGCGAGGCCTGATCCACCGACGGCGACGGCCCGCCTGTACTAGCGAGAGTGATTTGATATCTGCTTTCGGGTAAAAGTACTGTACTTTAGCCTAGTTCAATTATCGGCCGGGCCCCTGGCGTCCGTGCGTAAGTAAAGTAAGCTGCTGGCTCTGGGATTCTGGAGAGATTGTCTGCCGGGTGGCCGGCCCCGGCCTACCTACAACCTACTTGCGGGGAAGGAATTGGGGACGGCGACGGCGGATGGCAGAGGGTTCTACGTAACATCAGCGCGGTGCGACGTTTCTGTTGGCGGCGTGTACTGCGTGCCGTAAACCTCTCTGGAATGAAGAATTTTAGCGCTCCTGTCTTTTCGTGCGGAAACAGCCGGTCGTCAGATTTGAAGTGGGATTAGTAATATCTGGTCACTGGTGGAGTCCACGTGCGCCCGCATTGGCCACGTTGCCGGTTGCCCGCACACGAGCGTGGCGGCGAGCGCCTCCGCTGCCGCAGGGGCAAACTGCCTCGTTGCCATTGTCACCGACCGAATAGTAGGAGCCATTGGTACCCTGGGCAGAATTATGGCATTCAGATCGTAGTACTACTAATACGTATTTAAACCTGAGGTACTGGGAATTTGTACTGGTGGTAGGTACTCTGCTGGAGGGTCCGTCTGCGTCACTCCACACTGTCAAGTGTCAACAGTCGATGTCCGTGCATGAATCTCAAGTCAACTTCTGGTTTTCGCTTGAAGTGAGATAAATCGGAAATGGCGCCAGAGGTTGCTTCACGTGGTGTTTTTCCCCCTCCAAAAATTTACTCACTCCGTTACAAATTAAAATTTAAAATCGATTTAGCTTTTTCAGTAGATAGATAGTTGTTTTATATATCTAAACATAACACATATCTAAATGTAGAACAAATATGTATCTAGATAAATCAAAATGATCTACAGTTTAAAACTAAAAAAATATATTTTAAACGTGCGCGTAGCAAGACCCAAAAAAAATGGATGGCGCCACCGATGATCAAAGAGCAGTGATATAGCACCACTGCGTAGAGCGAATTGTAATCGGTTGGTAAGGTTCCTCCATTTGGATGGAAGTTCTCGACATATATGTCGTATTTTTATATATTTATTTTAGAAATTAACCGATGTCATTTTTCAGTGATAGACGACGTCTCCATCTATAACAAAGCGGCCGTGGTGACTTCGTGAATCTTAAGATCGGATCTGTTGGTCTACTCTCTCGGAACCGCATGTAGCAGTAGGATTAGCGTAGATGTATTTATAAGGGTGAATATGCGTGTGTAAAGTGTTTGTATCTGTATTGGTCTTTCAAAAAAAACACCGCTGCGTAGAATAATAAAAAGAAAAAGAAGAGCTTTTTTTAGACTAAGAAAAGGAAGAGTCAGGGGTCACACAAATTTATCTTACGGCCACAGTGATACATATGAGCAAAGTGAAGGTAGTAACGGAGATAGATGAGGGGCAAGGTCGTCACTGGTCATGGGCGATGGAAAATGATGATGGTAATAGCTGTGTGAACTGCCGTGGCACTGGCAGCTAGGTGGTGCCATCGCCCGTGGACATGGGATTGTCTATTAGATGGCAACGGGACAAGTGATAGGAAAACATCCTTGTTGCCAAGAGAATGAACGAAGATGATGTTTTTGTTTCATTGTACCAGTAGCGACGTGCACGTGCAGAGGTCCCCCAAATTTTCGATGTCCTCCGCATCACTCCTGCAGCAAAGAAAAAAAAACACAGGCGTATTATCACGGTTACAGCATTACATACTGTGAGATACTCCGTACTTGACTAGCAGTTAAATTCATCTGCCAACATGTTATGCGTTAAGCGAACTTGGCTGCTCTTGATCTAAAAACAGTGTACTTAATTGTCTACCGACTGCACTCAAGTACTGCAATGCTGCGTTGCATCATGATAAGCCTGAGATGACAGTGCTGGCCGTAGCCACGTATGCCTTTAGGCTGTGTTTAGAGTGAAAATGGTTACATCGGACACTATAACGAACTGATCATTTTTCGTTTGTTTGTGGTAATTGTTGTCCTACCATGACCTAATAGACTCAAAAGAT
Organism: Echinochloa phyllopogon; assembly: GCA_033239725.1. Taxonomy (NCBI): domain Eukaryota; kingdom Viridiplantae; phylum Streptophyta; class Magnoliopsida; order Poales; family Poaceae; genus Echinochloa; species Echinochloa phyllopogon. The sequence continues at coordinate 24,885,805 of BTCW01000012.1, forward strand.
TCGTCTCGTCGCGTACATCAAAACTATACAATTAGTTTTTTATTTACCTACATTTAATGCCCCATGCATGCGTCATTTGCTATATTTAATGTTTCGATGTGATGAAAAGTTTAAAAAGTTGGAAGGAAACTAAACACCCTTAGGTTGTGTTTAGTTGATGAAAAAATGGGTGAAAAGTTGGTAGAAAAGTCACATCGGACACTGTAGCGCACTGTAGCACTTTTCGTTTGTTTGTGGTAAACATTATCCTATCATGATCTAACTAGGCTCAAAAGATTCGTCTCGTCCAGTGTACATCAAAACTACATTTAGTGCTCTATGCACGAGGAGAGAGATTTGATATGATTCGATGGGATAGGTGAATAGTGAAGTTTGGAGAGAGAATTTTTGCAACTAAACAGGGCCTTAGTTGTTCTCTCTGCAGGTTGCAACAGCTACAGGCTACAGCCTACAGGGGCTGCTGTATTTGCCATCGGTTTATAATAAGATAAGAAAAATAGAGAAAGATGCACAAGAGAAAAATACTTCCTACAAAAGGCCCACGGCAATACTTCTTGCTGAACTTTGAGCCATGGGCCCACTATGACCCATGCAAGGGCCGATTGCGTCTTCTCCCTCATCATCAAAAAAAAAAAAAAACCCGGCGACTCCTGCTGGAGCGCAGCCAGAGTCAGAGTGAGGCCCGTTCGACAGCCGGAGCCGCCACCGGAAAACCCCACCCGCGGCGAGCCGCCAATGGCTTCCGACTCCTCCCAGCCGGCGGCGGAGGCATCACCGCAGGGACCGGGAGATAAGCTGGCGGTGTTCTGGCACGAGGGCATGCTGGCCCACGACGCTGGCCGCGGCGTCTTCGACTCAGGCCGCGACCCGGGCTTCCTGGACGTGCTCGACCAGCACCCGGAGAACGCCGACCGCGTCCGCAACATGGTCTCCATCCTCCGCCGCGGTCCCATCGCGCCCTTCCTCTCCTGGCACTCCGGCCGCCCCGCCCACGCCTCCGAGCTCCTCTCCTTCCACTCCTCAGGTCAACCCCCAAATCTCCTCACAAACCTTCTTATAATCAATTATTACTGCCTTGCCCATCGCATTCTTCGATCTTGACTGAACAATTCATTAACCATCACGGTATATTCTCTAAAATCTTGCTGTGGCTGGCAGAATACATAGAGGAGCTCGTGCAGGCGAATGCCACCGGAGCCAAGAAGCTATGCGAGGGCACGTTCTTGAACCCCGGCTCCTGGGGCGCTGCGCTTCTGGCGGCTGGAACCACGCTCTCCGCGGTGAAGCATATACTAGACGGGCACGGGAACCTGGCCTACGCGTTGGTCCGCCCCCCTGGTCATCACGCGCAGCCTGACCGTGCAGATGGCTATTGCTTTCTGAACAATGCTGGGCTTGCTGTGCACCTGGCTCTGGATAATGGGCGCTCAAAGGTTGCAGTTGTTGATATTGATGTGCACTATGGGAATGGTACAGCAGAGGGCTTCTGTTACATGGACAACGTGCTGACGATTTCGCTTCACATGAACCATGGGTCATGGGGTCCATCGCATCCGCAGAGTGGCTTCGTCGATGAGATTGGTGAAGGCAAGGGGCTTGGGTACAATCTCAACATTCCTTTGCCTAATGGAAGTGGAGATGCTGGGTATGAATATGCGATGACCGAGTTGGTTGTTCCAGCGATCGATAAGTTTCAGCCTCAACTCTTGGTTCTTGTAGTCGGTCAAGATTCTAGTGCGGTAAGTACAGTTCATAGTTCCTTTCTACATTACGTGTTGCATCAATTAGTCTTGTTACGGTTACATGCACTTGTGCAGTCTATCCATTACTACAGTAGCCAATTTTACTAGTAAAGATTACATTAGCAATTAGTGGATATGATTGTGGTTGTCAAATAATGGGAATAAGGTACTCCTATATATCATAAAGAGAACAACTATCTTTGTGCTAACTGTTGTGATGCACTGTTGCTTGGAATAGGTCTATCTGGCAATACCTTACTCCTATGTATTTTTGGTGATTTTGATTGGTTGGGTTCTGCCCTCGTAACATCAAAGATATCTGAATGTCACCAAAAAAATCACAGGCTGATGTAAATTTGGCTAGTGCTGTTTACATGATAGAGAACATTGCTGCTTTATTCCCTGTGTTGTTGAAGTTGTTCGAATGCCCTTGTTCTCTTTTCTGGCTTTCCTAAGACCAATTATAAAAGAAAGGAGACTAGTTTGTTGGTGGTTGCAAACTTGATTGTCTCTCTTGAGATTCACATGTAGTGGGTGGTGAAAGCTTGATTGTCTTGTCTCTCTTGAGACCATCACATCTAGTGGGTGGTGCAACTTTTTTTGACTCTCCTGAGACAAACCTGGACCAGCAGAACCATGTTTCAAATCTGGAAATTTTCATACATTCCGACCCCTCTGTGCTATCTAAAAGATGAGATGTCTTGAGTCAATTTCTGCAAGGACATCTGTATGCATCTTTAGCATCTACTTCACACTTCCGCTCCTGGCTGCTACTGCGAGTGAGCTCATAACTGAGCAGGCTGCCAACCAGAATTGGTGTGCTAAGTATCTGCTCCTGGCTGCTGATCATATGAACTCCACTGCTGCTCCTCTTTTAGTTGTCTCCTCTGTCTTGACTCTTGACATTATCAAGAACTCCCCAAATTGCCCTGGAGGCATTCAGGTATGGTTGCCTGATGGCTTCACAGATATGACAAACAAGTGCACCTGTGCATCATTATGACTTATGACAGCCACAAGCCTGAAGATGAGACACACGCTCCATTTTGTTGTATAAATGATTCTTATAGACTTAATTTAATCACACAGGCCCTAAGATGATAGACGTATCCCACTTTGTTATACATGAGATTCTTGTAGGGTTAATTTCACAAATAAAAAAGGTAACTGTGTATTTATGTGATAAAATTCTCTATGTTAGTTATATATGGTTAATCTGAACCTAGTCAAACTCTTGGTTTAGATTAAAGATTACTGCATAAACCCAGATCTCAGTTTTGATAGATTCTATTCTCAGAATTTTCTTTGATAGATTTAAGTGGAATCTGAAACAGTTTGCTTAAACTTTTTCTCTAGTTATGTAATGAATTTCTTAAGTAACTTGTTGCTGATTTCCCTGTTACCGTTTTTTGTTTATCAGAATACTGTGCGATGCATTGGTGGTGATAGTTTCACTTATTCTTAGAAATAAAGGCTTTTTGCATGGCATGGCTGCTTTTTTAGCAGCATTGCTTCTAAACTCTGTGGCACTCTTAAAGTACTGCTGATTTATTTCGACCATTTTGCGCAGTTCGATCCCAATGGAAGGCAATGCTTGACCATGGAAGGCTATAGGAAAATTGGGCAAATAATGAGGAGCATGGCTAATCGACATAGCAATGGGAAAATACTAATTGTCCAGGAAGGGGGTTACCACATCAGTTACTCAGCATATTGTCTGCATGCAACACTGGAAGGTGTTTTGGATCTGGAAGCCCCACTGCTGGATGACCCGATCGCTTACTATCCAGAGGACGAGAGATACACTATGAAAGTTGTTGATATGATCAAGAATTCCTGGAAAGAATCGGTCCCTTTCCTGAAGGACATCTAGCAAGCACGTTTTAGTCGCCCTCAACTTGAACTCATTTATGCTCCAAGTTCATGGTCTTCTATTGCAATTGCCTAATTGGAACATCATTGCACATCGCATCATACATTTGTAGGCTTTTTTAGAACCCAAGATTCCAGTGCACTGTTGTACAGCATAGATTAATGTTCTTGCACCATGGTTTGCCATGTTAAGTAAAGTAGTATTTGTTTGCTGCTGCTGTTTAGTTTGAGGACATCAGGAGCAGCCAATCTTTTCCCTGAAACTCTTGGTGGCAATAGAAGGTATGCGGTGCTCGAGACTGACAGTGGGCCATGTTACGGGTACTCAATTATTATTATTTTCGAATGGGAACTCGAATCTTGATTGGCCAGTCCAAGTAAATAAAGGGCACCGCTCCTACTCGGTACTCGCTACCAGAATCGGAACGGAATGTGCTTCTGGCTCAGCTGATGGTCCAAATTGCAGCATGGCAAGCCAGTCAATTCCAGTGCCTGAAGCATATATCTGTTCGAAGGAAAAGCTCAACGTTGGTGTCAAAGAACCAGATCCTTTTGTGGAAACGACCGGCGGGAAGGAACGGACCTCCGTATTTGGCTGGTGGCCGACGTCTTCCCCGTCGCGGTATCAGATTCTACCTGGACTGCATATGCTGTTGCTTGCCCTTCTACGTCACATATATCTTGCAACAATCATTTGGAGGAGTCGTCAATGCGAGGCAGTCTGATGATTTTATGCGGTAATGCTGTAATTTGACAAGTCAGCGCGATCCGGGCACGCCTATTTCGCCGAGTCGCTCTGCTTGTGCTGTTCGGGCACTTCCGGCGTTGGCATCTGACGGCGTGTGCTCTTGGGTTCCCCCTGCCGCCGTGGCGCACACGGCACATCCAAGGATTCGATGCAGGTTTATGCTTGTTTACCGGTCGATTGTCATTATCAGTTCCAAAAACACTCGAACGAAACGCGTTCTCGCCGCGGGTTGTGCATGTGCCTGCCGACAACGTTTGTACTGCAGATGCCGACCCGACCGGCGAGGCAGCGACCATCAATCAACAAAGACATGTACAACAGTTTAGACAGCTGCTATCTATTTAACACATACAGAACAGTTAAATAGTTAGCTCTACAATAGTTTAGACAGTTGTTGTCTATTTAGCTGTCTGTGTGATAATAAATACGCACTCTGGTTTCTGATGTTTTGTATGGGAGCACGAGTTAAAGCAGTCGACGAGATAGTAGACATCAACACTCTCTTTTCTCATTAAATGATAGCTACATCAGCTCATTTGATCTATGTGGCAACAAAAAGATAGCTGCTGTCTGTGGGTCGTACGTGCCGGGCGGCCGCTCGGTTCTAATGGGTCTCCAGGCCAGAAAGGCAGAAACCTTCGTCGTTAAGTTTTTGCCATGTTTCCTATTCAATGAGCAAGACAATCATTATCAGCGCGGATGACCCAATTCGGCTCAAACATTGCTGTTATTAGGATAATATATAATAAACTTTCTCAAAAATATTATCACTACAATTTTCTGGTGATTAGTTTGAAAAACTATAAGCACGGTCAGTTCGCAAGCGAACCAGCGCATAACTTGAGTAAAGGATTCCAAAAAAAACAAATAATCTTGAGAATACTTATCAGACAACCTATACAATATGTTGTTGTTTTAGTTGTTTCATAGCAATACAAAATTCCTTAATTTATGAAAAAATAAAGAAATATTATTGGTTGAATGTCAACAAAACTCGTACAACGGTGAATGTGTTGTCTCATAGTCCTAAATTTTAGCTCATGAGGCGGTTGTTTCGCGAGGCAACATCTCATTCTCTCACCTCGCTCTCTCTCATTCATATCAGCAAAAATCATGAGACGACCTATGACCGCTGACTTGTACCAATGTACTGCCCTGAACAAAACTTGTTTGAGGCAGCCAGCAGCAGTTACGGGTGTCACGCACGCGGCACGCGTGAGATCAGCGTCTCGTGCATCCTACGGTCGACCGCTTTCCCCTTTTTTGTCTTTTTTTTTTACTCAAAAGCGCAAGCCTCCTTCGCTTCCGTCCCTGTCCATCCTCTCCTCCCCTTCTCTCCCTCTCTACGCCGCCTCTGCTCGCCGTCCCAAATCGGCTCAGCGGGGCCGCCACCCTCCCATCTCCATGGGTCTCCTCTCCAACAGGTTATCCCTGGCTCCTTCGTTCTCCGGTTTTCGTGCTTAGATTCATCCATATTGGGCAGTTTGATCTCTGCAGTGCGGCGTTTTTTTTTCCTTTTTTGAGAGAGAAATTTTCCTCTTGTGTTGGAATAGGATTGGGAAGGAGAGCCTCAAGGCGGGGGATCACATCTACTCGTGGAGGGCCGCCTGGGTCTACGCGCATCACGGTGCGGGATTCGTCTTGTATTGCTCATTCCGCTGTGTTTATACTTTGATTGGATGATTGGATCAGATTAATTTGGCTAGGTTTTGGAAATATGAATTGCGAAATGGGTCACTCGAATGTTATGCATCGGTCTCATGGTGTTAACATACTCCCTCCGTATCACAATTAGACGACGTTTAGTACAGCAACACGGTCTCCAAAGCCTAACTTTGACTCATTTTCTATAAAAAATATTTATTAGAAAGTTATATATGTATACCTGTATGAAAGTAATTTTCAAGACAAATCTATTGATACGATTTTCACATTTCTAAACTCAATGGCTTAAAAGTTATTCATGATTTATATCCCCAAGGTTTGACTCAAATCTGGTCCAAAACGTCATCTAATTGTGATACGGAGGGAGTAATATAGTTCATGTTGTTTGATGCATGTCTTGTTTGTTTCGGGCCGTTGGGTCTTACCCAAACTCATTTACCAATCTGGATTTCAAAGCAAGGGGAGTGGGATAGAAACGAAGTAGCAAACCGACTCGCTATTACCTATTAGTCTGCATCCCTAATGTGTGTAGACATCAGTATGGATGTGTAGTATTTTAGGTTAGCAGGGGATTCACTTGAACTGATTTTCCCTGAAAATATTGTTCAGAATGAGGTCTTGCTAGCTTCTTGGGGCTTGGGTTGATTTGCTAAATATCTTGTACACCATCACCATTTGGTGAGAATATCCACAGACGGTTGGCTTGTGCATCATCATCAAATCAGCATTGATGGTTTGTAGATGCTGTCCATGGTTTTGTTGCACCATCATCCAAATTTTGAAGTCAAAGCTTAATTGTAGTACCTAGAGAGAATTTAAAGTGCAAATTTTAGGTGAGTAGAGTAGTTTCAAACAGCATCTCTGAAATAAGATTCAAGAATTTTTTTATATTACTCAAACTATTTTTTAATATGTACACAAAATGGTGCATCCGTGCCTTGGAATTGGACATCTTGGATTGGTTGAGACACTCTGATTAGTGTGGCTACAAGATAATCATACAATTCCTTCCACAAACTGAACCATGAAATTATATGTGAACCATATGTTGACAGAGTGTGTAGGCAATCAAAATTATCCCCTCCCTCCCCCCCCCCCCCCCCCCCCCAACTGGTTACATTTGAGAGGAAGGAAACAGTAAGGACCACATGCCCCCAGGCCAAAAAAAAAAACTAAGCTCCCCAAACTAAAGGAGGAATCAAACTACTTTCAGTGCTTTGTCCAATGCTTAAATGCTATAGGATTTTATTGATTGATTGCCATTTGAGATGCATGATTTGTCAAAAAAAATTGAAATTGCTACAACAGTTTGTGTTTCTTGCTATAGTAACAATCGTGAGGTAACTTTGTAGGAAATGATCTGGACATTTTGTTGGGAAAATTTCTTATGTACCATCAGATGTTCATATTATCCGTATATGGATCCGAACACTGAACACCAACCTATCAGTGACGCGTTGAAGAATTTTTCAAATTTTCATTGCATACAATCATATTCTTCTTAAGGTTCCATTCGAAGTAGAATTTTGCAGTGGTAACCATACTTTTCTCACAGGAATATATGTGGGTGATGACAAGGTGATCCATTTTACTAGAGGAAGGGACCAGGAGGTTGGAACAGGAACTGTCATCGATATTCTTCTTGTGAGCTCTGCTCCGAAACGAAGTGACACACCATGTCCTGTATGCACCAACGAAGCCAATGACACCAGCACAGAGACGAACGGTGTAGTATCCTCTTGCCTCAACTGCTTCCTGGCTGGGGGTGCCCTTTACCGTTTTGAGTACTCAGTCAACCCAGCGCTCTTCCTTGCCAAAGCACGAGGAGGGACGTGCACACTTGCTCCATCTGACCCTGACGAGGCGGTGATCCGCCGTGCCAAATACTTGCTGAGCAACGGTTTCAGGTGCTACAATCTGTTCAAGAGCAACTGCGAGGACTTCGCAATATACTGCAAGACTGGTCTCCTTGTCGCAGAGCGGGGTGTTGTTGGGCAGAGTGGGCAGGCCATCTCCATCATTGGTGGACCTCTGGCTGCAGTAATCTCAACCCCATTCCGCCTGGTGACCACAAACATCTATGGAATGGCAGTGATGGCTGTCGGGGTGTACTGCGCCAGCAGGTATGCGGCTGACATTGGCAACCGCCGTGATGTGGTGAAAATGGAAGTCGAGGATCTGACGGCGGGATTGGCCAGCGGCAGGATCCGCGCGGTGGAGAACATCGCCCAGCTGGTTGTTCCCGCAGAAACCCCGGCTGCGGCCCCACTCGCAGCTTAAAAATGCAGCATTGCTGTTGTAACATCTGGAGGATTTACATCAGCCGAGACCTTTGTCTACCAAGTGTATGAATTGTTTGTTCATTGTGTTTCAAATCTGCTAAAACTCTGTTTAAGTGAGGTTTCCATACGGCAATGTCTGTATGAGTATCGTGTATGGCTTGCCCAGTGTTGTGTATAAGATTTTTTTTAAAAAACACTGTTGTGTGTCTTGTTCGTAATATCGAACTTGACTTAAGGCCCCTTTCTGCCGTCAGAGAAGTTTTTTTTTCACAATGGTTTACTCTTAGCTAGCTCATAGAATATTTCTTATATTTTTATAGAAAAAACAAGAGCTAAGGATAATGTGAGGGGTCATTCATATTACGAGCTATGTGCTAAGAGCGTGTTTATAGAGGGCTTAGAGCTAGATACTGGCTCGTACCATTGGAGCATATAATATGTTTTTAGGGTCCTTTTGGTTGAGCTCCATCTGATTCTAATTCTCTATGAGAGCTGATTCTCCGAGAGAAGTGATTTTGTAGCTGAAAATGATTCTCTTTGATTCTCTGGCATAAACTCTCAAAATCAGGATGGAGATTCTCTTTGAATCAGGATGGAGATTCTCTTTAATATTCTGACGTAAACTCTCCAAATCAAGATGGAGAATCACTCCACAGAATTAGAAGAAGTATTTTTTTTTTCAGCTCCCAGCCTCCTTAGTTCATTTTAGAGAACCACTCCACAGAATCAGTAGAGAATCATTTCTCCTTAAAAAATCGTTTGACAGAGCTCCTACTAGATTCACCAGAGAATCAGCTCAGAAGATCTGTGAAACGAGACCTTACACAAGCATGTTAATAGGGAACTGATTCTAGCGTGTTCTGTACCATGGGCCAATTCTACCACCTTAATCGGGGGATGGCAGAAGCCATGCGCTTGTGTGCAATCAACCCTTCACCACCTTGAATGGCCGAATCAATCGAAAAGAAAGTTCAAATAAGAAAAAACTTGATTCGTGTACAACTTTTCTCTGTGACTTTGACAAAACGAGCCCCTGTCATCCTTTTTCAAAACAAGAAAGTTCAAATGAGGTCACGTATGCTGCTCTGGGGAAAGGAAAAGAGGACGGCTACTACTGCGACGGAGAGGAGGACCGAAGGAGCAAGGACGTCCTGAATGAAGTGAACAATTGGGAATCGCTGATGAACTTATCGCGCGCGGGCAGGAGCGAGACCGGATCAGTCCACCACAAATCCACGAGAGCCGCAGGCGTTCGACGACACCAAGGCCACCGCGACGTGAAGGGCCTCGCGGACGCGGCCGTCCCCGCCATCTTTCCACCGCCCACCGGACTCCCCTCCCCGTACGTGCTGCAGCAGGCGCCGACGCGACCATCCCGTCCGGTCATCGACCTCTCGCGTGCGCGTCGTGGTGGGAAGAGCTCGTCGGCGGGGTGGTGGGTGGAGGCGGCAGCCGAGACGTACGGGATGGCTGTGATGTGATGACCGTCAGGGTGTACTGCGCCAGCAGGCACTCGGTTGAGGGCTGACATTGGCAACGGGCGAGGGGTGGTGAACGTGGAACTCGACAACCTGACGACGGCCGGAGTTGGCCAGCGGCAGGATCCGTGAGCTGGTGGCTCCGGCGGCAGAAAGCCCGGCTGCGGCAGATGGGCATCAGTCTACACCTGCTTTACTATACTTGCTAAATGTATGAGTTGTTCGTTTATTGGGTTCAAAACCTGCTGAAACTCTGTTGAGCTCTCCATCCGACTGTGTGAACGGGTGTCACGTGTGGCCTGTCCAGTGGTGTATCCAAGGCCGTGTTTCTTTAGGGTGGAAATTTGTTTTCACCCTATTTGACCAATAATTAAAGGTATTAAATAAAGTCGGTTTACAAAACTATATTCACAACTTCGGATTAATTCACGAGACAAATCTAATGAGGCCTTTGACCGCACGATTAGATGATGGTTACTATAGCACTACTGTAGTAAATTATGGATTAATTAGGCTCATTAGATTCATCACGTAAAGTTATACCCATCCCTAAAAAGTTTTGCAAATAAACTTCATTTAATACTCTATGCAATGCAAGATTCTCTTTAGAAAAATATTTCCGCTTTCCAACGAAACACGGTCATAAAATAAAAGACTGTTGCGCGTCTTTTTCTTAATCTAAAGTTCATTATGTTTAAAAAGTTTGTATTCATGATGTAACGACAGGTTCATTAGTACACACCAGCAATCTGATACGTCGTCTTATGCAATGCCACGTCGAATTTTTACTGATATAGAGGAGAGAGAGCGAGATGAGAGAAGAATATCATTGTTTCGTGAAACAACCGCCTCATGAGCTAAATATGCTTTGTATGATTTCAAGTTGCTATATGATTTACACCCTGCCCCGGTGATCGACCACGATCAATTAGCGCTTGTTTAGTTCCAAAAAGCAACCCCAAAGTTCACTATACAAAAAGAAGATTCCCATCACATCAAAATGTTGGCCCATGCATGTAGTACTAAATGGAGATAAAATCAAAAACTATCTGTACAGTTTTGTTGTACTCTACGAGACGAACATTTTGAGCCTAATTAATCAATTTTTGGATAATTTTTCACACATACAAACGAAATGCTACAGTGGCGCAATGATTACGAAGTGACCCCAAACCCCCAAATCTCCACCCCCATATTTTGGATCTAAACAAGGCCTTAATGTAGCCAACATGCATAGCTATGAACTCATGATCTTTCTCTTTGGGTTTCCCTATTTTCCAAGCATGCCTTTCAATGCTTGAAATTGATGTTTCAAGCTTGCGTGCGCTATCCATTTTCTTCTGACTTCACTCTACGTTCAGCGGCTTTTATGTTGTTTCATGGGAAATTCACAAAAGTGTAATGGGTGGATTTTATGTTTCTCAAATCTTTTTCGTCTCTCTCTGTCTCTACCTTGATCGAGTTTCAATGTTCCTCATCCGTTTTTAGAAATGTTCCTCTCTTGTGCTTCTTCTATTTTTCTAGAAAAAGATTCTCGCTTGTACTTCCTCTATTTTTCTAAAAAAATATAAGGTTGGTTTGTCGAACTAAACTAATTGACGTCATATTAGAAGAACATAGGAATTAATATTGACAGTTCAACTTATCTCTCCACTGAGTTTGATGTAGCTTCAGATGCTCCACAAGTGATTAGTGCCCCTGTGTAAGTCAACATGGGCTGCACTACCATCGTAATACTCTTCTCAATGACTCAAAATCAGCAATGCAATCAAGGTAGTTCTTCTGTCATTCTTATGTTCGAGAAAAAACTAAAGCTCAAATGGGACACGTTTCTTGTTTTCGGAAAGAAAAAAGGCTAATATAGACTTTGTGGCGTAAAAAGCTAGCCAACGTTGCAATTATGGTCACGACTAAGAAGTGGCGCAAAAAATCGCCTAAACTGTGATGTAAAAAACAACTGTAAAAGGATGGCAGCCAATACCTAGTAGCAAACGCTAACGGATTAGTAAAGTTCCTTGATGGAACCTACACACTAGAGTTCGAGTTTTCAACTCAATACCGGTATCATTTTTTTTCTAGATTTATTTTAGGATTTAACGCCGTTATTTTTTCAGAAAGGTGTCTATGGCGACTTCAAGAATCACAAGATCGGATCGGATATACCAGCACAATCTCTCAGATGTGCTCATAAGGGTAGGGTTTACGTACGTGTATTAATAAAGGTGAGTGTGCGTGCGTGCGAGCGTCTGTGTGCAGTGGTATTTCATAAAAAAGAAAAACTAGTAGCAAACCAAACGGATACACTAATTTGTGTGATGTGGTCATCCATAGTGGACAACTAAACAATCTCTTAGTAACACGGTGTTGTATTGTTGCTTTCGTTGTGTGAGTTTCTTCTCTTTTTCACCATATTTATTAATACATAAATTGGTACTAAACCTACATGCTTTTCTTCAAAGTGATTTTTGATAATATTCTCTAGTTCTCCTTATGTTCTAAATTATACTTCACTTTAGGTTTATCAAACATAAATTATAATTCTCAAATTATAAGAAGTCAAACATGTTTAACTTTTATCAAATTTATAGAAAAAACATCAACATGTACTATATTAAATTAGTTTTCTTATATCCACTATGTAGTAATGTATATTTTTTCGACAAGGGAAGTTTTTATTAAGTTCAAGCACCTTACATCGAGTTGATACAGAACACTTGAAGCCTCCCGGCTTCTCCGTCACTAGGATACACATGGCCTTACAAAAAAAAATCAAGAGCACGGCGTACCAGTGACACTCAATACGGCGACTAGACTGACACCCATGTCTATATGCCATGCCATTTCAAATAAATATCATCTAACAAGCTTTTCTAATCGGAAAAAAGTATTTTCTTGCATCTCTCTCTCTCCCTCCCTCCCAATAATGCTATTGCCAAACCAGCAAAAAGTTCTACATGTATGTGCCAGTATATTAAATAGTATGAAAACTAAGCTAATTATATCATTAGGACTGTATTTATATTTTTCTATTAACCTGGTTGAAGTTACATAACTTTGACTTTAATAAAACTCCTCTAAACAATAATTTGAAAAGGAGTAGTAGTATTATTGATCGTCCAACTTATCTCCCAACTAGGCTTTTATGTAGCTTCAGATGTTCCACCAGTGCTTGTTGCCCCTGTAATTCAACATGTGGTGACGGTGTTGTTGCACTAGTGCCTTGCCGTAATATTGTTCGCTTCTCGCCTCATTTGTCACATAGTCAACGACTTGACACAGGGAGCTGAGCACAATGCTCTTACCATCTTTTTCTTAAATGGAAAGCTCAGATCGGTCACGTGTCCTATTTTGGGATCGGGACGGAAGGCATTGTATCAAAACGCCGTTGTCGTCGTACCACCATGTGGACGGGACCATACGAACTACGAATGGATAAAATCAGCTCGCCCTACATCTCATTTGGCGGGACCAGTTCAACATCTTCTTCGTGGTCTGCATCGCATCTTCACCTAGCAACGGTAAGAGCCTGCATCTCCTCGCCCTCTTCCTTTACGGTGCCATGACCCTGAGGCCTGAGCTACTGCACGCCGGCGAAGCCGGTGGCCGAGCTTCAATTCTGCTTTGTGTGCAGTTTGAGACATGTTAGAAATGGAGGCAGTTATATGGGACTTGTTTGCAGTACACTTGTTTGACTTGAATTAGCATTCGTCTCTGGCCAGTTCTGATTCTCTGCTCATCTCGCTTAACAACCTGTGCTCACTAGTCGCAGAGAGGAGCGAGATCAAAGCGCCACCGATCATTCGATCATGTCCGCCGCGAGAGCCGCCGGAGACGCGGGAGGCTACGACCGCCAGCGGGAGCTGCAGGCGTTCGACGACACCAAGGCCGGCGTGAAGGGCCTCGTGGACGCGGGCGTCACGGCCGTCCCCGCCATCTTCCACCACGCGCCGGACCCGCTCCCCGTGCTGCTGCAGCAGCAGGCGCCCGGCGACAGCAACGACGTGGCCGCCGCGACCATCCCGGTGATCGACCTGTCGTGCGCGCGGCGGGAGGAGCTGGTCCGCGGCGTCACGGCGGCGGCCGAGACGGTGGGGTTCTTCCAGGTGGTCAACCACGGCGTGGCGGGGGAGCTCCTTGCCGAGACGCTGGCCGCGGTGCGGCGCTTCAACGAGGCGCCGGCGGAGACGAAGCGGCCCTACTACTTCCGGGGCAACGCCCGCAAGGTGCGGTTCAGCTCCAACTTCGACCTGTTCCAGGCGCCGGCCGCCAACTGGCGCGACACGCTCTTCTGCGACGTCGCGCCGGTGCCGCCGCGGCCGGAGGAGCTCCCCGAGGCCGTCAGGCACGTGATGGTGGAGTTCGGCGGCGCGGCGCGGGGTCTGGCGGAGCGGCTGCTGGGGCTCCTGTCGGAGGGCGTCGGCCTGGCCCGCGACCGCCTGGGGGAGATGGGCTGCGTCGAGGGCGTCGGCGTGGCGAGCAACTACTACCCGCCGTGCCCGGAGCCGCACCTCACCCTCGGCAGCACCAGGCACACCGACGCGTCGTTCCTCACCGTGCTCCTGCAGGACGGCATGGGCGGGCTCCAGGTGCTTGTCGATCACGGCGACGGTCGCCGGGGCTGGCTGGACGTGCCTCCGTTGCCCGGCGCTCTCGTCATCAACGTCGGCGACCTTCTTCAGGTATGAGGCACCCTCTCGATCGCTTTTCATCTCTCGGTTAATTTGGCTATGAATTGTTGTTACTCCTGCCGGTCTTATCTGCTCTAATAGTTAGTACTTGTCGCGCGCGTGATGCAGCTTGTTAGCAACGGCAAATTCAGGAGCGTGTGGCACCGGGTTTTGGCGAACACGAGCAGAGACACGGCGAGGGTTTCGGTGGCGGCCTTCTGCAGCACAGACGTGATAAAGTCCACGAGGGTGTACGGCCCCATCGGGGAGCTCACGTCGTCGGACGGCGGCGATCCGCCGCTCTACAGGAGCATCACCATTCACGAGTACCTCGCGCACTTCCTGAAGAAAGGTCTGGATGGTCGCCATACGCTTGACCAATTTCTGCTGCAACAGTAGCCGACTCCTACTGCTACGTGGACATAGTGATTGTTGCGATCACTTCTCAGATGAAATTTGGAGTTGTTTCCTGAATATGATAAAATATAAAGGGTCCACCAAATATTTAAGTACGGAACTCAGCATGGGGAACACGATTCTGATTTGGAGAAGTAAAATATTATGCAGGTGTCCTTGTGGACATATATTGTGTGCAAAATAGTTTGTAATATATCACAGTTTCCCACTTGTGTTAAAAAATTGTACAATTTGGCAATCTGTTAAGGTTCATCACCTGCGTCCACGATTGTAGGAATAAAAACCGGCGTGTAGCACGAATTACCCTCCCAGTATTCCACGATTCCACGGCCAATATATTGCATTCGACGAGGTCATGATTCGCTTTTTCCTATTCCCCCGTCTACCGTGTCAGGCGTTCGTCTCCCTCGGCATCATCGTTCCACAGCACGGGCGGGGAACTGACGGAGGTCTCCACCCACTCCAAAACATCCATGGTACTGATTCAGCAGGTCATGCATCGTTCTCAGACACCATGAGGTAGGAGCTAGCGAGGGACAACTACTGGGGCCGTCGCATGTATGGCCGCGCCCCAGGGATATAGCGACAGGACGAAATCAAATCATCAACAGGGACACGACTCAAATGTTTTGCATCTGAGAATTAATTGATCCCTTATTTAAATTTTTTTACTTGAATTACATTTTGATTCTTCTCGTTTCGTATACACGACATGGTTGCATCTGACACATTGAAAGAAATACAGTCGGCATCTGTTGTTACGATCGGTGTTACAGATTTTTGTGTGTGTCATCGCCTTTGCAGTTTCACTTGAAGACGAAAGAAAAGAATATACTATAGTTCCAGCATTTTGGTGATGGGAATTGAACACCAAATCTCTGAATCCTGCTTGCGTGACACAATGGACGATTAGAGTTAATGGTTGCATTGCATGGCTCACGAATCTTTTAGTAGGATTGAGTTCCTTTGAAAATTTTTGCTACCAACAAAAACCCCCCATACCCCTCTCAATGGACCCACCTAGACCGACAATGTAAAAAAAACGAAATATTACGAAAAAATTTTTGGTAGAGCGAAAAATCTCACGTGAGTTCACCCCTAGCCTCCATTTTTTCACCGGTGTTTTTTTTACCCACCTATTTTTTTGAAAGCAAACAACCTTCAAACTGAAAATAATTCTTCTACCGTGAAACCTCCTCTGAGCTTTTTTTTAGGAATCAACCGATACGTATGGCTCCTACAGCCGAAACAAATTTAATTGACATTGCTGGATATTAAAACAAGGAAAGCACACGGTTATGTCACCAACAAAAATAAAGTCCACAACCAAACATGAGAAGAAACAAGCAGCAAATTTTATCTTCGAAATTGCTAATCTGAGGAGACCAACACAAATCGCACGAAGCACCATGAAAATACTGGAACAATTCTACGCGGAAGTGTCAAGGACATCAAAACTTCGAAGAGAAAAAATGGTCCACCTAAATATACCCACATTTGTAACCACGTATATACATAATAATCCCGTATTGCTAATAGACAATAGATTAGAGAGTTTTTCTCCATATAAATAAAGACCAACTATCTAAAAAATGATGTGCTTCTAGATTTGAGAATACCTAAAGCTCTCTATACATGAGAGAGCGAATATAAATTATTTTTAAAAGCGTTTCGCACGACCGATCTGTTTACCATGGCTCATTCAAGTGACACGGTTTTAGTACCTACGTGTCATCAATGGCACGCACGTGAATTCTTGCTAGTATATATAATCATGATGGCTTAGCTATCTAGTACAAGTAGAAGGAAAAGACCGAGGTAGGCTTAGGTAGTGCTTGCTGATTTTTCTTCCCTTATTGTTGTTTGTACATGTTTTTCTTCATTGTCTCTGTCGGGATTTTCTTGTTTTTAATATAAATCAGTAACAATGTTTGCGCGACACGTACATGCTACCATTATTATTAAGGTTATTTTAGACTATTTAGTTAGTGGATATGTAGGGTGAGTGAAGAAATTTCATGGTGAGAAACATAATACCAAAACGATAGAAACTCTCTAGAAACATCATTTTTTCTTGTTTGTGAAAACTTTTCACATCTTTTTCACCGTTAGACCTAACATGTGAGTCCTCTGTGATGAGTGGGTAGGAATTATTTATGTGAGAAATATTTTTAAAATAATTGAATCCTTATAGCATAGAAGATAGATATGCAGCTCTTCTGTCGATTTCGTTAAAAAAAGTAGTGCTTGATGAGACATATCAATAGAAGGCATTTCCACATCGGTTAGGAACTGAGGATGGCCATGGAAATATGGAACGCGAATAAAATATTGCGGACAGCTTGAATAGTTAAAGTTTGGTGATCTTCTGTATATTTTGCCCATTTAGTCACCCAATCATCTTTCAGTTGAATCATGGAGTTTGTCTCGTGAAAAATGGAACAAAGAAATCTATTTCTCCAGTATCAGCTAGCGTATCACTCTCTCATGCTTATATGTACATGGAGCTAGCGGCAGTGGCTACGATAAAGCAAAACATAAGCGCAGTCTCAGCCCTGCAATAAGGATAGTTTCCATAACATTAAATAGGGTGCCACATAGGACTATTTGCTTACGTGTCACTGCATTAAATAGGAGGGAGAAGGAAAAGAGCAAGAAAACTGGGTACGTCTCAGGGCAGTTCCAACCCATAATATCCATAGGTAGTGTCTATGATGTCATGTTAGCAAGACACTACTTTAGACATTATATTCTCCAACACATGATTTCTTAGTGTGAGTCCTCAATAAATTCATCATCTCCCCTCTCCCCAATCGTATATGTTTTTTATCTATAATGAAGACATTATCATCTCCCAACCCAAACTTGGTAGTGTCATATGCATAGGTTCTCGTATAGAAACTGGGTTGCATGAGACCCGGTGTCTTGCTCTTTTTCCCCTCTCTCCTATTTAATGTAGTGCCACATAAGCCAATAATCTTATGTGTCATTCTATCTAATGCTATGGAAACTATCCTAGTTGGAGGGTTGGGACTGCCTCATGCAAGACCCTATACACGAGAACCTATGCACGAGACCCTATCAATGTTGGGTTGGGTGATGATGATGTCTTCGTGATGGATAAAAAATAAACATGATTGGTGGAGAGGAAAGAAATGAATTTATTGAGGACCCATGCTAAGAAATTATGGGTTGGAGAATATAGTTTCTAGAGTAGTGTCTTGCTAACATGGCACCATAGACACTATCCATGGACACTGTGGGTTGTGACCGCCCTAAGAAAAATTGGCTGCATGTCGATGTTGTTCTGGTAGATCATGGTAGCTTTTCTAATATTGTGTGGATCTCAACCTAGTTAATCTATCGGATAAAGAAAAACTTCCATGACTGGTTGAACCAGCCGATTGTGTATCGAATCGGTGCACCAATTACCTGGTCTTTTGAGGAATCGGTGGCTACTTTGATGTTGGGATGTTAGTTTGGAACTCCAAACAATAATTTTTATAGTATCAAGATGTCATCTTATATATTATGTCTTGAATAAAATTTTAGAGTTTATTGCATATATGACAAAAAAAGCTTGCATATTTTTCATACAAATCGTGAGAAGGAAATACTAAATTGATAAATGGACATCATTTGCTCAAACTATGAACCGCTGGTTGGACTGATGAATCGGTGAACTAGTAGACTAATTGGTTTGGTCTCTAGGCATTCTATGGTAGTTCCACCGCTCTCCTCATTTAGTTACTTATGTACGTATAGCATACATCATTTATATTGACACTCACATCACAATGACATGTGAGGTCATCCTGAATCAATGATATGTGGGTCAGGGTGTCAAATCTTGAAAGGCTCATGGATTAGGTGCCAATTCTTGAAATTCTCTCTTTAAGCCCACCAAGGCCATCTACCTCAATCATTGTAGCCCATCAATCTCACACTGTAGATACAATTTAACATTTTTATACGTAAACCATGATTCGACATTTTGAATCACATGATTCAATATTATTTTACAGGGTGAGGGTGATCTGAAAAGGTGCATGTCTGCCCCTCCCACATCACCCAGTTTGCTAACCATTGTGGATGTCATTCAATATTTCCTTGCAATGATTCGGAAATCCGTGGACATTGCTTCAACATTTCAGATTGTTTGATTCAACATTTACGGAACGATCGAAAAAGGTGCTTATCTGCCTATCTCGCTCACTTTACTCAGATTGTAAGGTTGGTTTACTTCCCCACCTCATCTTAGCCATTCATCTATAATAGCAAGGATATCAAATGTTGAAAATTCCAACAGCTTTTCACCTTATGGAAGATGCATAGGATTTCATCATGTGGATCTGCATTCCAGCAACTCTCGGAGTAGCTAATCTGAAGCCATCATTGTGGGGTTGGGTTAGTTCGAGGGCGGAGGCAGTGGGTTAGGGTGATTTTGGATTGGAGAACCAGACATCACCCTTAACCTCAACCAATGAAATCTATCCGTAATTCATTTATGCAGAGTAAAAGCATGCCCGAGATAATGGCATCTTGCAGAACTAAGATAGTTTTATGTAAAAAAACCCATAGTTGTAGGACTAAGAATGGTTGTGTTTCAGTTATGATGTGCGTAGACAACAGCTTACATGTGAAAATGGTCCTCCAATGTTTGAGTTCAACCCATTACTGAAATGAAGGACCCACCGCTGACTAGCCCAACGTGTATGGAGGTTGAAGATGAAGGGGAATTGCCACTTGGGCCAACGAATCAGTAGACCGACCACGCTTGGAATTCACGAAGTGAAAGAAAAGGCTTTCCTTTGGCATAGACCAACAAGGCAGCGCCTGGAAGCCGCTTCCTCACTTTGCCCAACAGTCTAAGAACTTGAAACCCCCTTAAACTTTAATCCTAGATTCGCCCCTGCCTGAATCCCTTAGCTTATAAATGGTACACAAAACATCATCAAATTTGCATCCTTATTCACCCAAGGTCTATTTTTTTTACGTTTGACCGATTTTATTAGCTAGAGTCATCAAGTTTGCATCCTTATTCATTGGAGGTCCTTTCTTCCATGGTTGATTGATTCTATAGCTAGAGAGATGACGACAAGGATGTGGGTTTGCATCAATGAAAATTAGGAGTACAAGATACGAGATGTACATGATGTGTAGTTATGAAGATTTGCATTTTATGTTGAGTTCACGTGTCATTGAAATGCCATAGTTTAGGAAATATCATTTGTTTTTCTTTGGTGGAATTCTATTATATTTATATACAGAAGGATGATACTTTCAAAATTTTATTTATATTTCCATATGTGTGAACTTAAAAGTAGTTTTATTAAGAGTGGACTCAATTATGGTGAGCTTCAACTCAATTTCAGTGAGGCTATAAATATAGGAGTTATAATATTTTTGTAACATGCGATTGTAAGATTATAAAATTTTGGTGGTTTAATTTTATAATCTACACAATATATGGAAACAAAAAGGATAATGACGAAAGAAGAAAGAGAAGGCAATTAAACACTAATCTAATGAATCAAAATTTGGTTGTTTAGGGCCTCCGAAACACTTGAGTGGGTTGTCAATGACACTTATTTTCCCCTCTCAAATCTTAGTATGGGCTTGATTGTCATAAGAGAATATAGTTTAAGTGGGGGTTTTAAATTCTCTTGATCTATATGTAGGTTTGAGAATTTATGTTGAAGAAGGGAATTTCAAAACTTAGGTCTAATCCTTCTAAATCTAGGATGAGGGGTGGTAATTGAGTGTGAGTTGCTATTTAGAGGGTGCTGCTATAGATTATGGAAGACGGCTAAAAAAATTTGTATTGAATTTGAGTTCACAACTTATTATAACTGAGTCTACTCATAATAAACCTAATTAAGTTCACAAGCAATATAAATAATATTTTGAAAGTACCATACTTTCTATATAAATGTGATAGCACTCCATAAAAAAACAAATGGTGTTTACTAAACTATGGCATTTATGTGATTTGTGAATTTTACGTGAATGTCAAATCTTTAGAACTGCACATGTTCTCCCGCTGAGTAACTCGTACTACTAATTCTCATTGACTTAACTTGGGCAAACCTCTATCCCTCACATGCATCATACATATCCATATCCATATGATATCACCAACAATTGACATAATCAATTAGACATGGAAAAAGAGATACCTCAAGTGAATGAAGATGTAAGTTTAGTGATTCCAATGAATCAGACCTAAAAAAAGACATCCGATAAATAAGGATGAAAGTTTGATGATGTTTTGTGCACTAGTATTTACAAGTTGAGTAATTCAGATGAGAAATTAATGCAAGTTTAGTGTCTAGTTATGTATTTTACTCTTGTCAGATCATGTAGGGAACGAGCATGACTGAGATTGCCAGAGAAGAGCTGAAGAGAAGCGGTGGTGAGTAGCAGGTGGCTGCAGGTAGGCCATGTCCCAGAGAAATGTGACGAGGATCAAGGCGAGGATGAGCAGCGTGGCCAGCATCTTGAAGAGATTGAGCCAGGGCGTGCGCGAGAGCAGCAGCTTCTGGCATGGGATGGGCCGTGGACCCAGCAGCACGCCGAGGAGCCCCTTCAGCCCGAGCCGCGCCCATATGGGCCTCGCGAGCACCATGGGCCACCAGGTAGTGCCCGGGTGCGCGAAGACCACGGACACGCACGCCATGGCGCACACGGCGGCGTTCAGGTTCCCGACGTGGGCAGGGACGGGGACCCCGGTTCCCGGCGGGCTGAGCGTCAGGTGCACGCCGAAGGCGAAGGTGGCGATGACGAGCAGGACGCCGACGTGGAGCAGGTTGGAGGACCAGACGTGGTAGCGGCTCCGGTACCTAGGGTGCACGGTGGTGAGCCCGGCGTACATGAGCAGGCACGTCGCCACCGTCGAGCACATGAACGCCAGGGCGTTGGACAGGATGAACGCCCAGAACGCCGGCCGCTCCGCGGCGTCGGCGGCGGCCCCGGGCACGGCGAAGGGCGCCGCGAACGTCACCGTCGCGATCAGCACGGACCCGATGGCGCGGTTCTGCGTCAGGTTGGTGAACTTGCTGAGCTCCCGCTCGGATCCCCCGACGCCGGTGCGCTTGTCCAGGTACTCGTCCCGCCGCCGCGGGCTGCGGTGGGCGCCGCACCACACCAGGCACTGCGCGATGAGGACCTCCGGGTTCATCGGGTACGTGTAGCCGTGGTCGAGCTCGTTGATGGCCACGTCCAGCGGCGTCGCGCCGCCGTTGTTCATGACGCTCAGGTTCACCTTCACGTCCTGCATCAGCAGCATGGCCATCCGGTCGCACCCGTGCCTCACCGCCAGGTGCAGCGGCGTGTTCCCGGCGCCGTCCCTCGCGTTCATCATCCTCCCGAACCTCGGGTTCTTGCACACGTGCTGCACCACCTTCTCCTTCCCGTGCTCGATGGCGCAGTGCAGGACGTTCCGGCCCCTGTTGTCCAGCAGCTCGTCGCTGTTGGGGCACGTCTCCATGAGCAGCTCGATGACGTCGATCTTGCCCATCTTCGCGGCGGTGTGCACCGGGAAGAGCCCGTCCACGTCCCGGATGTACGCCAGCGAAGCGTCCCCCAGCACGAGTAGCTTCACTACTTCGATCTTCCCAGCCGAGGCCGCATGGTGGAGAGCAGTGTTCCCAGAGTTGTCCACCTTCTTCGCGAGCGTCGGCTCCCAGCGCCACAGTGACTTGGTCATTTCTTGAAATATTCAAGTTCCATGCAACGCAACACATCAGGAACCATATATATAGAACAAGTATGAAAAGTGCCAAAGACAAATAATTCAGAGTTTACCTTCACTGACAAGGACGGCCGCGTGCAGGGCGGTCTGTCCATCGGGTCCGACGTAGTACGCCGGCGATTTCACCCCATCAGGATGAGAGCCTCCGATCAGGACGTCGACCATGTCAGCGCGGCCCAAGGCGGCCGCCAGGTACAGCGGGGAGAAGCCCTTCCCGTCCACCACCGCGGCCAGCCCAGCGTCGGCGGACACGAGCTTCTCCAGAACGGCCTCATGGCCGTTCCTGATGGTCTCGTGCATAGCGGTCGCACCCTCCGAGTTCCTCGCCCTCAGCATGGCCTCCTCGTCGCTACACGCGCCGGCTTCCAACCCCGCCGCCGCCGCAGAGACATGGTCGATGAGGTAGCGCACCACGTCG
Organism: Echinochloa phyllopogon; assembly: GCA_033239725.1. Lineage (NCBI taxonomy): Eukaryota > Viridiplantae > Streptophyta > Magnoliopsida > Poales > Poaceae > Echinochloa > Echinochloa phyllopogon. Next base: position 24,908,847 of record BTCW01000012.1, read on the forward strand.
ACGTGGCCGGCCCGAGCGGCGCAGATCAGGGGCGTGTTGCGCAGGTTGTTCCTGGACCTGATGAGCGAGGCGTCCACATGGCACATGATGCGGACGAGTTCCATGTATCCGCGGCCGGCGGCGGTGTGGAGCGCCGTGTTCCCATCCGAGGTGACGCCTTTCAGGCAGCTCCGGCTGCCCTGAGGAGCAGCTTCGAGCTCGCCTCCATTGCCACTGCTCAAACCGAGAACCTGTTCTAGGAGCGCCTTGTCGCCGGTCGCAGCAGCTCTGAGCAGCTCATGGTTCATCGTGTGTGGTGTGTGCCGTGGTGCTACCCCTGCTGAAGGAGACATGACCATGGTGTGCTTTCGGTGCTCCTACAGTAATTTCTGATACTTGAGTTGGCAGTCTAAGCGAACCCTCCTGCATACATATACATACATGTATACGGGGGTATTTACACGGTAATTTACCCCCATCGGAAAGAAGAGTCAAACACACAACCGCGTAAGTGTGGCCCTATCAAAACGTCAACATCATTTTCTTTTGGCTAAAGCTATAAATAAAGCATATAAAGGCCAGGGAGAAAAAAACTTGGATGTCAGCATCAGCACTGCAGACAGAAACGAGGACTAAATTTGGACTCTGCGACAATCGAAAGCGCTGGACGCTGCTACCCGGAGTAGCAAAGTTTCAGGATGTAAGCGATGCGATTTGCTAGTCGTCGTTCTGGATGCGGTTATATATGAGTGTTACTGATATGAAAGGCTCATGAAGTTGCATGGAATTTTAGTCACAAGCATGTTACATCGATTGCAATCGACTTTAGTAGTTTAGTATTCTCTCCAAGTACCCTTTCAGATGCGTCGCGGGCACTCAAAAGTCATCGTACCTGGCGAAATGGGATTGAACAAGAGCATATCAAGTATGCATGAGAGTGAAAGTACTGAATAAATTAGCTAGGCCAACAGTCCTAAGTAATCTAGGCTCCTCGCCAAAAAAAAAAGAGGGTAATAATCTAGTCGGATTACATTCAAGGTGTGACGCGCGCGGGTGAATATTAAGATGCAGATGTCATGATCGTCCTGTCTGTCCGATGCTCGATCAATGCAAATAACTAGTAGAAATGGAGGAGAGAGCTCAAATGCAAGTTTGCTAGCTTCATTTGCAAAGTTTGTTAGCGATTCATTTTTGCATTGACTAATGATGCGACGAGCAGTGCCTTGTCGTCCTTCCATTTCTTTACCGGTAATGACATGGGGGAGAAGTGCACTGGCGCTGTGTCGCATCCTAGATGAGACAGACAAAGCCAACCACCCTGCCGTGTAGAGGACGTGAAAGCTGGCTCTGTCGTCCGCGTCACAACCGAGCCCAAACACCGTCCGGACATGAACAGTAGCGAAATTGCGAGGAATGGGAATGTTACGCGGCTAACCGATCATCTCCATTCCATTTCCAATGGGACACGGTGAGCCAGTCAGGGTCCTCCAACGACAAGAAAATGCCATGGAAATTTGGGCATGTAAAATAGGAGAACTGGAAGGCAATCAAGTTTGCAAGGTAGAGACACACTTGGCCTTTGTTTAGTTCCCAAATTTGGGAGCCAAACTTTGACTTTTTGGGTGCGTACGTCACTGTAGCATTTCGTTTATATGTGTGAAAAATTGTTCAAAAATTGATTAATTATGCTCAAAATGTTCGTCTCGTGCCGATATTTTGATGTGATGGGAATCTTCTTTTTGCATAGTGAACTTTGGAGGTAAAGTTTGGGATCTAAACAAGGCATTGGCACTTTGTTGGCTGGATACTGGAGTTTCTTGATCATGGGCCATTGTACTCCCTCGATCTCACGGAAGCCCATGTGCTGGTATGCTTGCAGCCAATTGAATTATGTAACGGCCTAGACAATTAAAACTCTTCTTGAAGCATGCATGACCATACTTTTGAGTCGTGTTCATTTGAATTTGAAATCAAACAAAAGAATTTAATTTAATTACATGCTTTGCGAGGCAACTTGAATTTTCATCATAACATGCATGCTTATTTGACTAGTTTAGAGATGGTTTTATTTTAAAAAAATTGTCCCTTATATAAAATTAATTTGAACCTTATACAAAATAACAAAAATATCTCACATGTGTGTTGCATTTGTTTGTTCTAAACCTTAGAATGCTCCAACCCGAGTTAATGTTGGGTATTCCATATGTGCGGAATGTATCTTAGCCGGTTAGGTATCTTTTGGTGTAACTTGCCCACCCGAGCTCAAGTCCTCGACTTAACATGAGTACAACTTTTTATTATAATTTTAAGAAATAAATCAGTACTATCCTTCAGTGGTAGGTAGCGTGCCCATCAACATCGAGATGCTATGACTTTGTCAATCCCAAGATATATTGACCCAATCTCTTGGTTTGCATGCATGTATGAGTGAGTGTGAATGTTTGTGTCCGTACTTGTGTTTCCCAAAAATACAAAAAGTAAGGAAAAAGTAAATAGCTTCGGATCATTGGGGTATGGTTTGCGTGCATTATTGGTGTTTCAAATAAGAAAGTAAGGAAAATGAACAAGACATCAAGCAAAGTAAAAATAGAGTAGAGTTTCACATAAAATAAATAGCTTTGGATCATAGGGGTAGGATTTGCATGCATCGTTTGCATTTCCTATATATGCAAGCACACAGAATACCATTGTAACAGTTCACCAAGGAACATTGTAGGTGTTATCTTGTGGGAAATGGCGCCATCTCTTGCTTATATTGCGAGTATTTTACTATGCACTAAGTGTTTTTTAGGTGAACTTGTTTTAATTCTATCATCTTGCTCAAACTTAATTTTTACGAACAGACCTAATGTTTAGTTTTAGGTTTTAGAAATTCTATTAAAGAACTCATAATCTATTCAAGACTTGTAACTTATGTTAAAATTTTCTCTTGCACGTATCCTTGTGATGATGACTATATTGTGCAAAATGATTCTGCATTCAAATGTGTGAGAATATGCTAGCCCTCATCTTCATGAACAGCTAGCTGGCGAATCAAACCGGATATGGTTTAACAGTTTCTCATAGATTACACAGTTACAAGCCCAAGTTTCAAATGTGCATTCGGTGGCCATGATATAGAGTGGTGCCACTTACGATTTGGTCGTTCAGGAAAGGTTTGGCTCAATAACTGATATAGAGTGATGGCACTTACAGTTTGATCATTGAGGAAAGGTTTGACACAATACCTTATCAATTTAACTTTTAAGTATGGGTAGTGTTCCTCTGAACTATGATGGGTTAACAGGTTTCCTATATATTTCTTCACCTTTTACCTTATTTTTATGTAGTGGTGAGTAGAATGGACACCACATCACAGTGGAATGGAATAGTGGCCACAATTTTCATGTTTCCAATACATCCATGAAATGGCACCATTTTACTGTTTCAGATATCATTTGTTTCCAAATCAAGGCACATATGAACTAATGTGGGCTCATTAGATTACTGGAATTAGGTGCATTTTGTTTTCTAGTGAATCTCTTTAATATGAACAGATTAGCATTACAAACCCAACAACTATTGTGTGCCTACACAAGCTAGCTAGCAATATACTTTTGAAGTTCATGGATAATAATAATTTGTGAAAGGCCTATGATTTAGGATTTTCATATGATTGATGTTTGTATATATTGCTGATGTTTCCATTTTATATTTCTCTATTAAATCAGGTTATTGTGCAAAATTATTCTTATTTGTTTCTTAATTTACAGTATTTTTTACATTTCTGGCCATGTTTATTTTTTTATTTTTAATTTAGCTCGTAACCAAAAGATTAAGGCAATAAATTAATAATCATGGAAAAATTATACGGGGGCACGCATGGTAACTAAACTTGGGTCAATTTTATTATAATCCTAGATAGAGGTGAATTAAAAGTAGTTATTTTAGTTGTTTGGGTTACCTTTTTTATTGGCAGATGTGAGTAATTTAGAAACACGTTCAAGATACTTGGGCTAGGATGTTTATAATGTTTTCTCATCAGGCCCTAAAGGCACTATGGGCCAGATCGTTTGTCATAATGGCATACATATATAGTTAATTAAGCATACATTGAGTATATTTTAGGTTAGGCTTTCCATAATGGCAAAGCAGAACAGTTTTTTTATAGGAAAGCCAAACAATTTTAGAATTACTCAAGATGGCCTTTTTTCTTGCGGGTGGTCTGGTGTTTTGTTTTATTCTGAAAATGTCTCATATTAATATATTTTTCTAGTTAAATCTCATCTAAGGATTAATATGGAGGCTCTAAAAGGAGTCTTCGGTTAGTAACATAGTGAGATATGAAGATGTGTCCCATACCGTTGCAACGAAAGCCTCTGCGTGTTCTGCATCTGCAAGATTCAGAATACCGTGGACGACACTATGCTTACATGTTTTTACAAAGAGGACGGCATTTCAATGAATGAAGCGATGAAATATGAACATTTGATTATAAACTAGTTCAGGAAGTGAGAACAATCTGTTAAACAGTGCCAAACAAAGCATCAATTTTTTATTACATTCTTTCTATCTCACATGTATACCCCTTGACCTTTCATATGCATGATCTGCACATGTATATATGATCTACATATAAATTACTCCTGAACATGGTCTCAAAACCTGAAAAAAAACAAGAATGCATAAAACAATTCCAAGCACGGTAAGATTTAACAGAGGAGTTAAAATTACGGCCTGCAGAGAGCTGCTTCCAGTCCTTGACAGGCCAACGCACTGCTCCACACATCATCACCGCCGTGGAGGCTCATGCCGTCGTCCGGCAGCGGATCGAACGGCTCGTACTTGGCCCCCGGATGCCACGTCGACGGCAGGACCAGATCCCCACCGTCTGTTGGCAACCCCAGCGAGTCGTAGCACCTCTGGTCCACGCTGAAGCCGAGCTCCGCAAGCACCTCCGCGCGCTCGTCGGAGCACTGCGCCGCGGCCGTGCTGGGATCCAGGCTCGCCGGAGCGGACAGCTCGACGAACCCGTCTTGCCTCGCGAAGGGATGGTGATGGTGATCATCAGGCGGTGGGACGTTGGGGCTCATGTCACTTGATGACGACCCACTCAAGGTGTCGAGAGACTCCGGCAGGATGGCGGCGCACTGCTCGATTGCCACCGGCTGCTGGTTCAAGAACTTGGCGTACAGCAACGCCAGGTCGATCTGGGTGGATCCCTCAACCACGTCCGGCTTGTCGGCGGCGTCCATCGGCTGGCACAGGCCGGCCGGGCTGCCGACCAAGCCGTCCAGGAGCAGGTCCGGCCGCAGCGTGGCCGGGAACGACGACGACGACCGGCGCGAGAACGCCTCCGCCGCCGCGCCACCTGCGGCGGCCGCGGCTGCGTCGGCGGGCATGGCCCGCACCGGCTTGCCCCGCCGGTTCTTCCGGCAGCCGCCGCCGACGGGCACGTTGCGGAGGGAGCCGCCCTTGGTCCAGTAGCGGCGGCAGCCCTTGCAGAAGTAGCGGGGCTGGCTGAGGCTGTAGTTGTTGTAGTAGCAGAACTTGGTGTTGGGCGAGTCGCAGCGCGGGCAGCTGGGCGCCACCTCCACGTTAGGCCGGTACCGACGGTGGTCGAGCAGCGCCGCCGCCCGCCGCCCCGCCGCCGCGTAGGGCAGCACGGTGTCGCAGTGAGAAGACAACATCCGCGTAGCGACGACCGACGCTGCGGTGGTGGTGGTGCGGGAGGATCTGTGAGCGCGATGAGGAGAGCTTCATCTGTCAGAGGAGATCGATTGGATTGGTCGCGGTATATATATGTGGGGGAGACGGCAACAGGAGTACAGGACGAGTGAGTGGTTTCCCTTGTTTCTCCGGTTGGTGGTGGTGCATGTGAATGCGATCGAGCTTGTCTGTGCTAGCTACTGATCAGCACGGAAGAGTCCAAGCTGTGGCTGTGGATTGGAGTTGGAGACATGAGTTGAGTGACCTGTGCGGTGAAACGGAAAAACTGGCAATCAAAAGGTACCAGCCCCCAACAACCAGTGTGTCTGTGCAGTCCCTTTATGCCTCTAGAGCATTTCCAAGAGTGTCCAAAATGCATACCCAAAAGTTAAATTTTAGATCTAGAGTAAAAAACTCTCCTCCAATGGTTCCCAAAAGGTACACCCAATCTTTCTGCAGTCCCAAAAAAAAAAGTCAAAGTGGGCTAGATTTTGGGCACCTTTCTGCACTCTCAATCCTCCTAATTTCACGCTTACTGTTCACGGTTACGGTTCATACGGGGAAAAGTCAAACATTGGACCCACATATTGATGATGTGGAAGCATTGCAATTTTTTTGGGCCAATTTTTTGGGGAACTGTTGGACAAGACACTTTATTTTGCTCCTAATAATTTTTGTCAAGGTCCCAAAACCAGTATTTTTAGACTCTATTTTTTAGGCACTCTTGGAGTTGCTCTTAGGGCAGGTACATTGGTGTCGTCTGATAGGCGGTCTCATACAGTGACACGTAATCTTGAGTCGACTTATCAGACAATATATACAATAGATTGTTGTTTTAGCTGTCTCATGGTAATACACTGTCCCTTAATTTATGGGAAAATAAAGAAATATTATTAGTTGCATGACAATAAAACTCGTACAATGGTGGAGAAGTCGCCTCATAGTCCTAAAATAAAGAAATTTAGCTCTCTCCCATCCACATCAGCAAAAATTCTACGTGACACTGCATAAGACGACGTATGAGACCGCTTACATGTAGCAATGTACTGACCTTAGTGGCTACAGCGATGCCGAGCGAGGTCGCGTAAATAGAGCCATACGACGGTAGTAACAGCCATGCAGGCACAGTGCGACCCGGGCCATTGATGGGAATGTAGAAAAACTCAGGGTTTTTTTTGACACGGAAACTCAGGTTAAAAGAGAGCCTGAGCTGGAGGTTTAAATTGGCGAGCGCTTGCTAAGTCGATCGGCATGAGGTCACGATCGCTAGGGTTTTAATATCTCGCGACTTTGGAGGAACCAGAACACTGTCGCATCTCTCTGGCGCGCCCTGGGTACCTACTTTGATGTACGTATTAAGATACTTCCATGGTACGTACACTCGTATGCAGACGGATCGCTACAGTACAAGCTAGCGTACGTACGTGTGTGCATATGATTATTGGCGAGATTTGGCGCTGTTCATGTGTGAATTGAAAACTCCAAAACCGAAGCACGCAAAGTCGTGGGGCACATGCATGGTGCACGCTGGGTGCTGTCGTCGTCGCTCGCCGGCATGAGATATCTGGGCAGCCAGGTCGAGTACGTACGTACTCCGTAGCAGCGATCGGAGGCCGTCGTCGTACGTTCTCGTAGTCGTAGCTGCTATCGCTTGGGTCGCCGGCCGGCCGGCGTCGTGAAGCTTTCATACCGGTGCGCCGAGCGCGCCAACACGAGGCGTGATGCGTGCCTATGATGCACCCCACACGGTTGCGCATCGGGACGCATCGCTTTTATAATCCAGCAGCCCGCGTCACTCATTGGATCGGCCACACCTGCATATGTGTGCCCGATCCGGGCAAACCGACGTCAGCTCATATGATTCCATCAACAGTTCAACGCTCCAGTTCGACGGCGTCGGCGACATTTGCTTCTCGTTTGTGTTACCAATAAATTATTTATAGTGATCTCATCTACCAACACTCCAGTCATTGCATGCCGGTTACTGCTCGTGTGTGCATATGCAGTTGCTAATACGCGCCCGCTCCTGGACAGTTGTCCCTTCCCCGCGCCCCCTCGTGTTGGAAGAACTGATACCAGCAACTGCTACTCAATCCTACCCTATATATATACTATTCATTGATCAATAAAGAATATATAGAGTTCATTTACTTCTACTGTTCATCTACTTTACATTATACTCTAACACGTTATCAAGCACTTGGCTTTAGCCATCAGAGAGCAAAAGGTCAAGACAGAGGAGTTCCCGGCGAGTTCACCGGCGAATACCCGCCGGTAAGCAATGCCGAGACACCCACCCTCTATTGCTTCCATGGTGGAGTCCCTCCTCCATCTTCCTCGCAACGAGCGTGCGCGTCGCCTTCGCTACCTTCGCGCCTCCACTGCGCTTCGTCAGGCTTCCAGGGGGCTCGTCGTGGTCGTGACCGCCGCTCTCGCCTTCATGCCATGAGGGTTGGAGGCCGCGGCGGCCGTCCCCGGCGCATCTCAGACACCGCAGTGGCACGTCACGCCGCCGAGATTGAACCTCGCCGTGACCCGCCCTCGCTGCCGGACATCTGCCAAACTCCGGGACGCATCCCCATCCACTCACCACATTATTGCGAGATTCATGGTTGGTCGGCAATGACAATGGTAGAGGTGGGGATGAGTCTTACCCGTGAGCATGGTGGCCCATCTTCTTCAGCGTCGACGAACAACCCCACCGATGGTGGCTTGCCGACACCAACTCCGTCCTCTCCCGTCGGCACCATGGCTGCCCGTCGAGGCGCACCACCGCTCAGCGGGAACTCTTCCAGGCCATCCTGACCGGCTTCTACGAGCCCGCGCTCGCACCCCCGCCTCCTCCGCCCGTGCCAACCCCAACCCCTTCACCAGCGACGGCTCCACGCACGTCTGCTCCACCAGTGGCTTCGCCACCTCCTCCGACGCCGGCCCCACCAGTGTCTACACCTCCGCCGACGCCCGCCCGCGCCTCAGCGTGTCGCAACGCGACTGCGGCGGCCAACCGCCGCCCGGGGCTGATCCCCACCGGCCACCGCCACCTCCCCAACGGCTTCGCTGGGTCGAGCGGCGGCGGGACCGGCGGCTACATCACCGACGACGAACCGTCGCCCTGAGCGGCGGTGGAGGCCCGGCTTGGTGCGCCATGGCCGGATCTGGAGGGCTCGAGGGCGGATCTACGTGGAGCGGCGGCGGATCTATGGCGTCGGGTCCCAGGACGGCAGCGACGACGACTAGGCGGCGGCGGGTGGTTTGGGGGGCTGCGGCTGTGGGCGGATAGGGTTGAACCCTAACCGCCGCACCGGCTCCCTTTTATACCGCGGGTGCACGCCCTTCGGGCCAGCTGGGCCACCTTCAGCCGGCCGGCTAGGCCGGCTTTTGCCCCCGCCCGCGCCATCAGCCGGGCCAAGACGGGAATGGGCTGGAAACGGCCCATTACTAATTATCTTCTGTTTTTCTTTTTTTTTTGAATTTAATTTCAGATCGTTTTTCAGTTCAGTCCTTGTACTCTTCTGTATTTGAGTTCTAAACCTTATCAGTAGTATGTTGTGCCTATGTTTATTTACATATAGACCCCTACTGTTATATGTTATTGTACAAATGTGTTTGTTCACAATATAATTCGATATTCCCATGTTCTTTATATTATTACTTTATGCAATTTTTTTGTTCTCACCAATTTTTCCAATGCTTCATTCAACGCAAATTTTATTTTGGAATACGATTCTAAATTCTTTGAGTTTGAGAACAAGGTATCTACGTTTTAATTACAGCGACTATCCCTCTCAACTTAGAATTTAGAATATGGTCTACACTCTATATGGGTGATTACCATGTATTCATTTTATGGCCTACATTTAATAGAGATTACCTTATTCATTTTTTCCTATTGGTCATACACAAGGTAGTATCACTATACTACTGTGGGATCTACGCTATTCTAATAGCGACTATCCTCAACATGTGTATCCAATTTGAATTATGAATTCTATGGTCTACTCTATTTTAATGATTGCCACATTATTATTCATTATTCCAAATTATTAAGAATTGTTTGAGTTCAATTATTTGAATTCACATTATTTGTATTGTCTTAGCCAAGATTTCTCAAAATATTGGCCTTCCTAATGTAGGTGAGATGGCAGCCAAAGAGTTCGATGTCCTTGAACTCGATGGCAGCAATTTTCCTCAATGGGCGACGGACGTGAAAGTTAGTCTCTCGTTCCGTGGATTCTTTGGATGTCTGGCCGAGTCTGTTCCAGGCGCTAAGCCGATACCAGAACCCGTAAAGTATGGTGCCCTCATGTTAATGAGGAACCACCTCCACCCAGACCTCAAGTCTGAATACATGTATGAGATGGACCCTAAAGGTTTATGGGAATCTCTTAAGCTGCGCTATGAACAGCAGAAGGCTACCGTTTATCCGGCTGCCTTCCATGAGTGGAACCATCTACGGATTCAAGATTTTAAAACCGTGGATAAGTACAACCATGTTGTTCACAAGATTTGCTCTAAGCTGAAATTCTGTGAGAAGGAACCATCAGATGAGGACAAGATTGAGAAAACCTTATCCACCATGCTCCCTTCTGAACGAATCCTCACACAGTCTTACAGAGAGAAGAACTTCACAGTTTATTCTACGCTGATTCAGACATTGCGTCAGGCAGAGAAGAACCATGAGCTTTCCGTTTGGAACTCTCAGCAGTGTTCTGTGGGTACTGCCCCTCTGCCTGAAGTACATGCGAACACTAAGAAGGAAACTGGCAAGGTTGATAACAATCAACCAGGAAGTTCTTTGGGTAAAGTAGCAAAGCGCAAGAGATTCCGTAAGCCTCGTGGGCGTTTCCATAAGGGAAAAGGCATTTCTAAGCCAAAAGATGACAATGGCAACAAACCCGTTTGTCACAAGTGTGGTTGTCACAACCATTTTGCTAAGAAATGCCACACCCCTAAACATTTGGTGGAACTTTACATGAAATCTACGGGACGTGAACCTAACACCCAAGGCAAGAAGAAGTATGAAGCAAACTTCGCCTCCCAAGAGCATGAGACTACTGGTGTTTCGGGCTCTAACCCGAGTGGAGAGGGCCCAAGCAACACCGAGACTCTGCATCAGGGGGAGGAGCACTTGAGCGATGAAGACAAGATGATAGTGGAATACTATTCCAACGACATCTTCGGAAACCTTGCATAGGCTCCTTTATCTATTAGATATGGTCTACGGAGACCTTGCATGGGCTCCCTATCTATTAGATATGTCTTTTATATTTGCATTATTGTAATAAGAACATGATGTTGTCGTTTGTATATTTTGAACTTATTGGTTTGTATTAGGCACATTTGATATAATAATGTTAATTCGTATGTATTCTATATATATTTGTATTGAGTTTCATATTTTTTTAAAAAATTCTGCATTTATATATATATATATATATATATATAGATTTTGTACGGGAGTCGATCCAATGGAGGAAGAGATGTGTCTAGTGGACAGTGGTTCCACTAACTCTATACTTAGGGATGTCAAATATTTCCAAACTCTCACTAAGAGAGCAGGAAATGTTTTGACCATCGCTGGACGCGATGCTGTGATAGTTGGCTCCGGTAAAGCCACTATTGTACTCCCCATGGGTACGCAAATCGTGATCGAGGAAGCTTTATTATATCCTGACTCCACACGTACCCTCCTAAGTTATAGTGATATCCGTAAGAATGGGATTCATGTTGAAACCCATGAAGAAAATAAAGAGGAATTTCTTCTTCTTGCTATACATAATGGATATGACAAAGAAACACTTGAAAAAGTGTCTTCTCTTCCGTCCGGGTTGTACTAGACATACATCAAACCCGTACCACATGTTGCTTACAAAGTGATCTTTCAGAATGTTGACGCATTCCAAACATGGCATGATCGCCTTGGCCATCCCGGTATGGGGATGATGAGAAAGATCATAAGCAACTCAATTGGTCACGATTTGAGTGATTCTAAATTCTCTCAATCTTCGGATTTTATGTGCACATCATGCGCAACTGGAAAACTTATTTTGAGACCCTCATATCTCAAGATTAAAACTGAACCACTTAAATTCCTTGAACGCATTCAAGGTGGCATATGTGGACCCATTCAACCTTTATCAGGTCCATTCAGGTATTTCATGGTTTTAATAGATGCATCCACACGATGGTCTCATGTGTGTCTTTTATCGACACGAAACCATGCTTTTGCAAAATTGATCACTCAGGTCATCAGACTTCGAGCAAATCAATCTAAACACCAGATAAAGTCGATTATATTGGATAATGCTGCTGAATTTTCTTCCAAAGCCTTCAATGAATATTGTATGGCATTAGGAATCGAAATTCAACACTCCGTCCCATATGTTCATACTCAAAATGGTTTGGCAGAATCACTCATTAAGAGGATAAAACTCATCGCTAGACCTTTGTTGCAAGATTGTAATCTCCCAACCTCATGTTGGGGTCATGCAGTGTTACACGCTGCGGACTTGATACAATTACGCCCAACTACATACCATACAGCCCCCCCCCCCCCCCCGTTGCAATTGGTACGTGGTGATCCTCCTTGTATTTCCCATCTGCGGAAATTCGGTTGCGCTGTGTACGTACCGATATCACCACCTAAGCGTACTACTATGGGCCCTCACAGGAAAATGGGGATCTATGTGGGGTATTTATCTTCGTCGATCATTAAAATACCTGGAACCCCTTACAGGGGATTTACTCACAGCCTGGTACGCTGATTGTATCTTCAATGAAGATCATTTCCCGGCATTAGGGGGAGAATTCAAGTATCACACTGAATGCCAAGAAATTAATTGAAATGCTAAAGACGTCCTAAAGGAGGATCCTCGTACCCAAGAATCTGAACTTCAAGTTCAGAGAATCATAAATTTGCAGAATGTTGCGAATAACCTGCCAGATGCATTTACTTGTGAAAAGAGTGTCACAAAATCCTATATTCCCGCAAGAAATGTGCCGGAACGAATAGAGGTACCAAATAAAACTATTCATCCTCCATCTTCTAGTAAAGATGGAGGAAGTACGGCCATTCCAGCAGGTACGACTTCTCATAAGCGTACTTGGAAACAGAGGAAAGGAACGTCCTCTACTCCAGTAAATGCAGTTCAACATCATGTTGAAAGACACTCAGTGGATCTTCGTGATTCACATCCCGCATCGACAGTGCACTCAATTTCTGATGCTGGGATATTGGAACGCACTGATGGTATTGTATTGGGAAATACTGAACCATCAGCAGGAATACAAGAAGTTTCTATCAATTATATTGATTCTGGAGAATCATTTGATCGTAAGACTACAATTGTCGACACATATTTCGCTGCATCAAGCGCTATTAATCTCCAAGATGATCCAGATCCTAAATCCATGGCAAAGTGTAAGAAACGCTCGGACTGGGTCAAATGGAAGGAGGCGATTGAAGCCGAATTGGCCTCCCTCAATAAAAGAGAGGTATTCTCATCTGTAATACCTACACCCCCAAAGACCTTCCCTATGGGGTTCAAATGGGTTTTTGTCCGGAAACGGAATGAAAACAATGAGGTGGTGAGATATAAGGCGAGGCTTGTAGCACAAGGGTTCACGCAGAGACCCGGCGTTGATTTCAATGAAACATATTCTCCAGTTATGAGTGGAATAACGTTCCGATATTTAATATCATTGGCAGTTCAAAAGCGTCTATCTATGCAGTTGATGGATGTCGTGATTGCATATCTTTATGGGTCACTAGATTCGGATATTTATATGAAGGTCCCCGATGGGATCTCTATACCGAATACCGGGGCTAATCGCAACATGTATAGTGTAAAACTAAAAAGATCACTATATGGTCTTAAGCAGTCGGGAAGAATGTGGTACAACCGACTGAGTGAGTATCTTCTGCAGAAGGGTTACTCCAACAATGATGATTGTCCGTGCGTCTTCATCAAGAAATCCTCTACAGGATTTTGTATTATATCAGTATATGTAGATGATTTAAATATCATTGGCAATACACAAGATATTGATGAAGCCCGCGAACATCTTAAGACGGAATTTGAGATGAAGGATTTGGGTAAAACCAAATTTTGCTTGGGTCTACAGATCGAGCACCTTCCATCTGGAATATTTGTGCACCAATCTGCTTATGTCCAAAAATTATTGGAGAAATTCAATATGGACAAAGCATATCCATCCAAAGCTCCTATGGTCGTTAGATCAATTGATCTTAAGAAAGATGTTTTCCGACCTAAAGATGAGGGAGAAGAGATATTGGGATCAGAGTTCCCATATCTTAGTCTCATTGGAGCACTTATGTATCTTGCAAACAGTACCAGACCAGATATTGCTTTTGCAGTAAATCTGTTAGCAAGACATAGTGCTGCTCCAACAAAACGCCATTGGGTCGGGGGTAAACAAATTCTTAGATACCTGATTGGCACAAAGGACTTGGGGTTGTTTTATCAGAAGAACCAAGATCCTGCTTTGGTTGGATATACAGATGCTGGCTATATGTCTGATCCCCACAATGCCAGATCACAGACAGGTTTTGTATTCCTATATGGAGGAACAACCATTTCATAGAAATCGTCTAAACAGACATTAGTGGCTACCTCCACAAATCATTCTGAAATTATTGCACTATACGAGGCCTCGCGTGAATGCGTGTGGCTACGCAGAATGATCAACCACATTGAGCAATCGTGTGGGATTGGTCCTATGGAATTACCAACCATTATCTATGAAGATAATGCTGCTTGTGTTACACAGATGCAAACAGGATATATAAAGAGCAACATTACGAAACATATTGCTCCTAAATTATTTTATCCCCATGAGCTTCAGCAACAGGGGGAGATAAACATCTTGCAAACCAAATCTTGTGATAACCTCGCAGATTTATTCACTAAATCTCTCCTTGCCTCCACATTTGAAAAATGTGTTCAAGGCATCGGGATGAGGTGACTTAGAGATTTGCAAGGAACAGGGGGAGAATCCTCCTAACTAATATCCTGTTAACACATCACATTGTACTCTTTTCTTTAATGAGTTTTTACCTCTCAAGGTTTTTCTCATATAAAGTTTTTAATGAGGCAATGTTAACATAAGCTTATGTCTTTCTCTGTTTTTCCCCATAGGGGTTTTTTGAGAGGAATAATAGACATAAATCACTCCTTGGATTTATGAGAATTCATAATAGAATAATCACAATTCAAGAATATCCCTCTTTTTCCCACAGGGTTTTTGAGGTGTAAATAAATATTCATCTAAAGGTTGGATTCGATCAAGAGGGAGTGTTACGAATAAATTATTTATAGTGATATCATCTACCAACACTCCAGTCATTGAATGCCGGTTACTGCTCGTGTGTGCATATGCAGTTGCTAATACGCGCCCGCTCCTGGGCAGTTGTCCCTTCCCTGCGCCCCCTCGCGTTGAAAGAACTGATACCAGCAACTGCTACTCAATCCTACCCTATATATATATATATATATATATATGTGTGTGTGGAAGGTATACTCTATGGCCGGCCATAGAATAGTTATTCTGTAGCCACCTCTTTTTACTGTAGTTTTATGTAGTAATTTACTATAATTTCAATACATATTTATGGTAATTGGGTTACTATAACACACATGGAGACATTTACCATTATATTATAGTAAATTACTTAGTAAGAAGTTACTAAAATCTCGTGATTACTATAGTAATTATAGTAACTCAAAGTGGCTATAGAATAGTTATTCTATAGCCAGCCATAGACTATAGGTTATATATATATATACTATTCATTGATCAATAAAGAATATACAGAGTTCATTTGCTTCTACTGTTCATCTACTTTACATTATACTCTAACAGTTTGGAGCTAATAAGCCCTAGCCACATCATTCCTGCCCGGCTGCCACTAATTCCAATCCACAGTACCCAAAAGCTGGCCATGCGCCCCCCACTGCCTAAACGACGCTGAGGGCGCCCATGCAGTAGTATATACTACGGAGCACTCAGATGACCACGTACGTACGTGTTCATGGACGTTCACACAGTTGCGTACCAATCGTACGTGCTCATATGTTGACCACGCAATGCGAAGTATATATATGCCAAGATGATACGTACGTGTTCAAGTGTCGCACACAAGCAAATAAAAGTTGCCAAGGTCGATCAATAATCATCCGACGCATGTACACCCGCCAAGCAGAAGCAGCAGGTGCAGTGCCGGGTCTTGCTCACCTGGCGCGCAGGACACGCCAATAAGCCAACCTGCACAGTGCACGCAGCACGCCCAGCCCATCCGTCAAACAAACAAACCAAACCGACCGTACCTGCCCGCCCCCCGGCCACCGACGACCCCCCTGCGCGCGCGTACGTCGATCGAATACCTCGCCGCCACGCGACCCGCCCGGGGCACCGAGCAGCTCTCGTGAAGCCAGTAGTACATCGATCTCGACCGGTCCATACGCCGACGCAGCAGCCCGTCCTGTCTTCGATTCGCGCGAGGGCGGCCCATCAATAGCCGTGCATGCGCGCGCGCCCGACCCGGCCGAACGGCGCGCCCGAAACGTCCTGGCTCCTCCGATCCTACCACCGGCCGGCCGCACGGCGGCACCCCCCACGCGCGCGACTCGCGAACGGCCGTGCCATGCCGCGGGGCTTTCATGGCCCCCCGATCCGACGACGTGGCGGGTACTATACTGTACGTACGTACGGCCGGCCGATGGACACGCGACGCGTCCCGATCGGCCACCGGCCGGCGACAGCGACGTGTGCGCTGCATCCTCCAGCCCCTGCTGGTGGAAAGATCAGCGCGCGGGGATCGGAGGGCCGGGGCGTATTAACTCCGGGAGAGCGACCGGCGGCAACGGAATCACATGGGCCGCGTGACTGCGCCGGCCGGCCATGGACCGTCCAACCGCCGCGCGGATCGGGTAAACCAACGATCGCGGCCGGGGGAGGTGTTGACCCGGCTGTGCACGGGACGTTTCCGATCGACCTCGGGGTTACACGGATTGGATTAGGTCTAGCCACTGCCACGCCACTCCACGCCTCCTCCGTGCCCGTGTCCGGATCCCCGGGACGGGTCGGCATCGATCGCCTGCTGTAACTGTGTACCTTGAGACGGAAAGGCCGGGTGCACCCTCGCACGGTTGCGCCACTGCTCAACCGTTGCGACGTGGTCCGGGCATCAAGGGGAGCCGTGACAGCGTGGGCCCGGCCCATGCGCCGATCCGTTTGCCGCCGCTATGGGGCTTGATGCAAAATAGATGGGCCCTTGGAGGCTTGGACTACGTGTGGGCCTGCTGTGCTTTCAGCCATTTACTGGACTGCTGCGGCTGGTTCCTCTTCCTGTTCCTGTTTGAAAAAGGACTGTTATTAAATAAATGTTTGTACAAGCCGTATTCTCTCCCCCAAAAAAACTTAATTTAAGCTGCATTCTCTCCCAAAAAAAACTTAATTTAAGTTGCATTCTCTCCCAAAAAATTAATTTAAGATCCATTCTCTCACCAGAAAAAAATATTTCGTTAAAAAACACTATCCAAATAAGCTGCAATGTTGACTTGAAGTGTTTTATACGAAATTCGTAGGAGTAAAAATAATTGACATTTGACCAAAAACCTCACGAAACATGGGGGGAGCAGTGCCTAAACACGTACGCAGGCGAGCACACGATTGATGTTTCAACGATTCTGTCTGACGCCGAACTGTTCATGGCATCGTTCGGATGGTACGAGCTGTTTCCATGAAGATACCAGTCCGCGGCATCTGATTTGCTGAATGTACGCTGGTTCGTATCTGCATCACATACTGCAGTTCACGTCATATTTGGTGTTCCCGTGCGTGCGAGTGCGGCTGAGAACAAGTCAAAGCACTAAATTATTAGCGTCGTGGGGTGGTCTTGGATTCACATAACCCACATCAAAATCATTGCAAACATGTCGTCGGTTATACGGTGCGCCTGTTCCATCCAAGTTGAATACTGGTACCAGCAGCTTCTAGTCTTCTCCGTGTGCTGAAACATGACAGTGTGAAGCGCAGCAAACAGTACTGTTTTTTAGGAACCTACGGAGGGCCACGGGCCCATCTCAAACATTATATTTCATTAAAGGTGTCACGAACACGAGGCAAGCGCAGCGCCTCAGAAAAGAGTACATGAGGAGGAGAGGCAGAAGGGGCAGTCATTCTCTCGTCAACACCTCCAAGGAGGATAGCGGCACCCGAGAGCGTCACCGTCAACAGCACCGGTACAGTGCCGAGCAAGAATTTCTCATAACTAAGACCTGCACTAGAATAAAATATGGTCACCAACTAATGGATGGAATGCCTCGAATCAACGCCTCCAAGGAGGGAAGCGGCACTTGAGGGTGTCGCTGTTGATGGCCTCGGTCACAAAACCGGGCTAGGATTTCTCCTGGCAGCTTCCCGAAACCACTGTAACTCTCCCGCCGATGATGAGGCCCGGGTCCTAGAACGACAACGGTGAAGGGAGGGGACCAATATGCGGTGCGGTGGCGGCGGTCTCGTCAGGCGGAGATGGGCGAGGTAGTCCCCCACAGGGGCAGCGCCGGTGGGAGGACCCCTGAACCGTTGCCCAGCGGCCATCGCTGGAGCGAGCAGGGGCGGCGGGGGGCACCGAATCTGCGTGGGGCGCCGCTGTCTACCGGCCTGAGAGCGAGCCCCTGGCCAGCGCCGGCCGCCGTCGCCCATGGACGCGAGAACTTGCGGAGCACGCGCCCGGAGATGCGGCCGTCCAAGTCGCGGGACGAGGCCGACGCGACGCAGACGACAACGACAACGACAGCGACCGCCCACCGGCGACGCCCGTGGGGGATTAGGCGGAGACGAGACCGCCGCGGCATTGCACGGGCCGCCGCAGCGGGACTCGGTCGGCAGCCGCCAGATCCGGGCTGGACGCAGTCGTAGACCGCCAGATCCGGGCGGGGCGCGGCCGGCGGCGTCGGGGGCTGCCGGATCCGGGTGTGGGGCGCAGCCGGATCCGATGACGTCGGTGACGAAAAAGAGCTCAGAGGAAAGAGGAGGGGGATGCGGGCCGAGCCGACTTCAGCGCGTGCCGCTGAACGCCTCCGCCGTGGTGTCTCCCGCGGCTGGAGGTGGGTGGACGGGGGTGTTCGGCGGCGGGGGCGGGGGCCCTCGAGTCGCCCCGCCAGGAAGGCGACGCGAGGGAGGCTCTATTTAGTGTTTTCAAACAGTATATTTTTAAGTATAAACGAGCAAAACTTATGCATATGCAGCAGAAGTGCGCATTTAAACAAGGAACAACAAATAGACCAAATAGATCCAGATCCCAACGTAACGGACCAGCAAGCAAGCTAGCTAGCTGATGGGGCGTTAATGTTGGAGAATATGGCTCCTAAACAATTGGACTGAATGTTTCCTATACCTGACGATAGGATACTCTATTTTTGCAGCAAG
Source organism: Echinochloa phyllopogon (assembly GCA_033239725.1). NCBI lineage: Eukaryota > Viridiplantae > Streptophyta > Magnoliopsida > Poales > Poaceae > Echinochloa > Echinochloa phyllopogon. The sequence goes on from BTCW01000012.1 coordinate 24,927,966, forward strand.
GGCTAAATAAAATATAGTTTCGTATGAAGTTTAAGGTACCGTAAAAAAGCTCTTTACGGACGGCACGAGCGTGACGGCACGAGCGAGACATTAACCGGAAAAGTTAGAGTCTATCAGACAATCCTACCCCTACAAAATAGGTCATAAGTCATTACTCCTCAGAGTGTTATAGACAGATTCGATACATCAAAACGAATACCGCTCAGCTTGATGATCTCCAGTTAAAGCACGAATTATGTAAACTAGGATCGAGTAGTTTACTGCAGTCTGCAGAACAATCCGCACGGTGCCAAAGTTAAGCTACCGACAGTCATGAAGGCTCGATCGATCGCTTGCTTACCCTGCACGCCTCTGCTGATGCTGCACCTCTCGCGCGTAAATTAATGCCGCGAACAACCGGGGCAGCGGCCGGTCAATCGATCGATCGGTGCTCCGAGGAAGAAGCTGTGCCGGCAGGCAAGAACGGCGGTACGGCGGGTGAATCGATCGAGCTCGATCTAGCGAATCATATGCATACAGCATACACGGTTGGACATTGGTAGGTGCAGGACGGAGACGGGCTATTACTCGGGCCGCTGGAGGCCTGGAGCGAACACTAGCTGCACGGCGACAGAGTACACTGACCAGAGAGCGGAGAGCCAAGCAACAGGCTGGCCGGTTGCGATGAGCCGGGAGAGCTACATGATGCGTGTAAGGCATAAAGAAAGCGACGGTGATCGTTGTCCAATTGCCAGAGCGGGTGCTTCGGTTGGGCTGTTGATCCAACCTTGCATGGATCTGCATATATAGATCGATGCTGTTATCAGCAGCAGACCAGTAGCAGTGTCATAAACCCGGGCCAATGGGGTGCGGCTGGGAGATCGTAACGCGACTAGATTCATATAGTCGTAGTCTCATACTAGTAGAGTGTGTCGTGTGTGTATTCAAAAAACATAGTAAATAAGAATTTTACTTCTTTAATTTGAGCGTGAGTTTAAACCAATTTTTAACAAATTAACCGATAACTTGATAAAGAGTAAACCGATGTCAAAATTATTTAAGCTTATCTGTTTTTTGTAATATCTTTTTTTAACCAATGATGAAAGTTAATGTCGATGTTTGAAGGTCGTCTTCAATTGTCTTGAAGAACCTTAGTGATCAACCGAAGAACTTCAAATCCATTGACTTCAAGCATTGACAAAAATATCACCTTGATTAGAACCGAGTCTAACATCCTTGTTGATGCATCTAACCATAGAAATAATAATAAGATAGACACACCATGGTGTAAAGCGTAAACATTAAAATTGTTAATATATATAATATAATCTACTTCCACAGTTTCACTGGCCAAGAAAACCACACTGCACTAATTTTCTAATGATTTCATGCATCTATCTACGAGTCCTAAGTTTTGGTGTACAACTTTATTGCATTATTATCAAGACTGCCATATCAGAATGAAAATATCTCTCTTGCTGCGTAGTTTTATTGCACATTTTTATAGACATAGTTCAACGTTTATTCCTTTCGTGGTGTTGTGATCATATGTACGTTTTATATGATGAAGCTTTATGATAGGAGAGTGATCATATATGTTGTATGGTCAACATTCTACGTACCCCTAGTCTATTTGCTTGTAGGTTATATTAGACGAGGACTTCATGACTTGTAGTCATAGACCATGGATATCATATCAATCCCCCGTCTATTACATAGATCACACATGGATAGCAATTAAGAAAATAAAGGCTCCTTAGTCTCCTAGCTAGCTAGTACTATGTCTAGTATCTAGCATTCTACGTGCCCCGCATCCAATTTGCCTTGTTGGTTAAATGAGCACGTGGACTAGACTCGCAGTTATGGACCATGGATGCCAATCCTCACCATGTAGTATATAGATCACACATGGTGACATGGATAAAAATTAAGCAGATAAAGTACCCTTGCTCTCCTAGATAGTATATGTGTCATCATCATTCTACGCACCCTAGCTAGCCATCATATCTGACCTTTACATTTGTAAATATGTACCAGAATTATGAAAATCATCATGTCAATGAAGAACCATTAATTTTAATTAATCTATTGTTGGTAGTATCCCCATGTGTGGAGAGTCTAAGTAACTCCATGTATCCACGATTTGGTAAAGTTGATTATGCAAATACTTGTATTAAGTACTCATAGTGCACGAACATGAAAATTTATATAAGTTTGTCCTTATCTTATGATAATAACCCTACATCCTGTTTTACCTTGATTATGCTAGGGATAGAGTATATATTGCAATGGTGGTGTTGCATCAAGTGCTCTCCATAATCAAGAAGGTTATCTGACGACTAAAGAGCGCTCCTAGAAGTTGAGGCTGCAATCAAATTTGGGTTTCGAGCTATACTAGCAATATGATAATGGGTGTGATCATCTTACCTATTTGATTGGTGACCGATACTCAGTATCAGTTCTGGAGTGTCATCTGGTCCCTCCGTCCCATGAAGAATAATGCCAATTTGGTTTTTTTCTAACAGATTAGTGTCATTGGCAAAAGACCAATTTAGGCATAGATATTGTTGTTGCATGCATATGATTATCTATTTTAAGGAATAAGACAGTAAGTTACGGCTAGAATTGAACTCTTTTATGGGTTTTTTAATCTTATAATTGCACTCTTCATCGGACCAAGGGAGCAGGTCCATAAACTTAGAAATTGCAAATAAATGTTCATAAACTTGTTAAATTGTGCCATTTAGGTCCACATTGCCATAAATACCCCTACCATTTTGACTTGACAATACGAGATCTCCACAATGGCATTCCACGTCAACAATGGGGAACTTTGGACCTTGATGACACATTTGACAAGTTGAAAGATCCAAATCTGCATATGCATTTTAAAAGTTCATGGACCTGGATAACACTCCATACTAAGTTTAAAAAAATACGCGCACATTTCACTTTTAATAATATGTTGTGTGTTATATGTGATACAAAATTATAATTATATATAGGAAATAAAGTATGTATAATATGAAATAATAACTTTATGTTACAAAAAAAATATGTATTATGGGGTATTGTTAGTGAGAGGCTCGTTCACATAGCTTATGCGTTCTTTCCATGACCAGGGTTGAGTCGTTGAATACAGTCTAATTATCATATTTGTTTCTAAATAAAAAATATATTATATCAAAACCGAGTAAATGATTATATCACGGATATAACTCCAAATAAAAATAAAGTTGCATTTAATAAGAACAAACAAATATTGTTCTTCGTTTTTATTGTACTCACGTTTCAGAATATGAGGATGTTGCAGTCACATGAATGGCTCGGAAAGCTCACCGGAGAGACAATTCGTTAGGCTATAAAATTCAAAGATGCTATCAAAGATGTTGATGCATGGCGGTATGTGCATGCATATACACGACCACTAGCTAGTTTACTGTCAGGGAAGATGGCATGTCAGCAGCAAGGAACAAAGAAGGCTGCTGTTTCCTCTCGCTCTCACGGCACAACTGTGCGAGCGAGCGCATGCAATTGGACGACGGGCGCACGAAATGAATTCCCCGGTGTCACAGGGCGGATAGCGACGTGACCTTGATCGTCCTATGATACTTGATACCTTAACAAGCAACCGAGCATTCAAGCTATAGCTTCGGCAAACGGCCTAACGGCGGACCAGCCGTGTCGATGCCCATCGTCGATCATGCACGCAACTAACAAACAATCAAAACGACCATTAAACACGTCGTTGACGATCCTTTCCGCCCGCCGGTGACCCCGGGCAGCATACATGTCCGTCCGGGGCAGATCTTCGTCGGCACGCATGCTGCAGCCGGCCAGGGCGCCAGGCTAGCGGACGCGATAGCACGCGGACCACGAGCATGTTACGCAGCCGCAGGCGAATCGGCGGGCGCCCCGGCCGGTTGGTGCGAGAGGCGGCCGTCGGCCGGCTAATGGCCGTGCCGGCCGGGGCCACGGGTTGGTGTTCGAGCCCCCCGCGCGGTAGCGATCAAGGGGCCGCCGTTCTTGGACGGCCCGACCGACCAGGGCACCGGGCGCGGGGGCCCACATTGCTTCGCTCCACACGTTGACATACTGGTGAATAGTGGTTTTGCGGTGGGGACTCGCTGTACATGTCCGAAGCTAAGCGGCTACGCGAGCCTGCAGCTGGTCGACTGGCGACGTTTGGCACGCTGCTCGTCTGCTGCTGACTCTGCGCCCTGCCGACTGCTGAGGCCATTGAGCAGGCCGTGGTTCTTTTGCAGCCCTGTACTCAGCTGTCGGACCCTGTGGGATTTTGAGTTCGCCTTGCCGTCGGTATCGGTCCAAGCAGTTGTAGGCTTACCAGCTGACTGCCAAACTCCTGCCGGGCTCTGCTGGCAGGCAGGGCCGCCGTGGCCGGTGGGCCGAGAGATGAAATCGCGAAAAGCACCAGGCCTTTCTTAATCTCTGGAGCGCAAAATAACAACCCGCACCGAGACGAACACAAAATTCTCCGAAACCAGCAGATGTTTCCACGTACGAATTGCGCAATGTTGATTCTCAGGTCGACCGCACGTAAGGAAACTTACGGTCGATCTAGACCAGTTACACTGCCTCCCGCGGATGGCCATTTCATCTCTTTCCGTCTCTCTTTCTCATTTCTTGTTACCGTTCTCTCTCGCGTGCGGTCTATTCCTCACCCGCTCCCTCCCCTTCCCTTCCTCTTGAGCTAGGGTTCGTGTCTCGATCGCCGCTAGGGACGGGACCTCATCCCTGTGCCCGCAGCTCCCCGCCTGGGAGGCGGATCCGGACACGCGTGCCACTCGCCGCCGGGGAGGAGACCTCGTCCCCGCCCTCCGAACGCGCGCGCCGCTCGCCGCCGGGAGGGTACCTCATCCCGGCGTCCACAACTCCCCGGCCTGGGAGGCGGATCAGGACGCGCACCACTCGCCGCCGGGAGGTAAACTACGCACATCAATGGTTCATTCACTCTCTTTCACTCACTCCTCCCTCCACTTTCATTCACTCTCTTTCCCCTTCCCCTTTCCCTTTCCCTCTCTTCGCTAGATCTGCTGCCGCAGCGACGGCTCGGCCAGGCCGCAACACGGTTGCACGGAACCCACGAGCGCACGCTGCTCGTGCTGTGGAGTAGATCGGAGATGCCGGGGGTGGCGGAGCTCTCCACCCAGGGCATGCGCGGGAGAGCTCTTCACCGGGGGCCACGAGACGGAACTCCGCGTGGATCCGCATGCGCTCCAGATCCAGCGGCGCATGGCGACACGGTGGGGTGTGATGGCTTCACTTGCTGGGGCGGGCACGGCGGGGAGCGGATGCTGATGCGGCTCGGCGAGTGGTAACCCACCAATGAGGAGTAAGTCATCGGTATCTTCACCCCTGCCTTTCTCTCTCAGATGTAGTGGATGGGACTAAGCCTCGCACAACAGACCGCGGCAGCAAGCTGGGCGGTCAGGGCGCTAATGGGAGAAGTGGGGCAGCGCCCTTCCGCGATCTGTCGCCTGGCAGAGCTGCAGCGGTAACTAGATTAGTTGATGAGGTTAATAATTCTTTTTCTATACGACACTAGGGTTATCCAAATGGCTTAGTATAATATATTATTTCTAGTTGAGGGCTGACTTGCTTTTGCATTATATAGATGCATGGATACAAACAATTTGATGGTCTTTCATGGAAAATTCGTTGTGAGATGCTCCTGGAATACTGGATCAAATTTGCCATGTCACGAGGTGGTGGTGCACTGGTGCTCTGTGTCGCAGGTACATGTCATTTCTGTTGAAGAAATAGGTACATATTATTTTCTGGATAGCTATCTGTATGCATACCAATATTACTTTTGTTTGTTGACAAACATGCATGCTGCTAGTGCTAGAGCTGGTAGTGTTGAGGAGGCTATATGTTTGTAGCTGCTATATGTTCTCGATGTCAAATAAGTTCCTGGAAGTGCCATGCTGACCATTTGTAGTTTCCTGTGTGATGTCCCCATCTTTTTTCTAGCAAGGACATCGCCAAATTTTATTACTATAGTTTTTGTTCAACCAGTTCAATCAATACGTGAAAAGGAAAAACAAACAAAGCAGCTTAGCAACAGTGTATTCCCATCTTATGGTAATATTAGCTACACTAATAGCATTGGTTGTTTTGGGGAAACTAAAACATGAATTAAAATGAATTTTCGTTTTTAATTTAAGTTCGTTTTGTATGGAGCTGTATAGGTTAAAATAGGATAACAACAAGGGCTGAGTTCAAGCTAGGTCAACATGGGCCCATGCCCATCACTGCAAATGTATAACAGAAGGTTTTTGACTTAATTTTATAGAAGAGCTATAAGGAAAGTTGTAAAGAAAACTTTTCCTGATAAGTTATTCATCAAAGTTCAGTCAAGAATTCACTCTATAAAAGTTTCTTTAAAAAGTTGTTAGAAAACTTTTCTAGATGAATGATTTTATGAAGAAAAAAATATAGTTATACAATTTGGTTACTTGTGCCATAACCTATTTGCTGCCAGGATCCACCATCGCTTTTGCTGCCATTGATTTTGGTATGCATCCACAGGGGGTGATGGATACACTGCTGCCATGACCTTTTTGTCAGGCTACATGTGATCTGGTTCTTTTATAAGGTACGCAAATGACTGGTTTAATGTCTTTTAACCCTTCTGCGATTAATCTGTGTATGTGCGAGAGTATTATCTATCTGTTCTTCATTGAGTACTTTTTGCATAGTCTAGTGAGTGCTCCTGGTGTTGTAGTGGCCCAGAATGGGCTTGCGGCGGGAAGGCGAGAACAGGGTAAGAACACATCGAGGTAGCGTGCACGTGCATCCTACTGAAACTGGGATCTAGATTACTGCTAGACGCCAATTCAAATGCTTGGTTCTACTTCTGAAATTCATTATTTAGTTCTTTTTGAGTTGTTGATTGTTAATTTTACATGTGCAATCTTTATGTTTATAACTAAAAAATAAAGTCTGCTATTGTTTCTTTCTATGTATGAGTAGATTTTTGCTGTGATCCCCAGTGTTAAAAACTCAATATGTATCGGCAGATCACTTTGTATGCTCACTTAGTCATGCCGGATCAAAGTCGATATCAGGGGGCGACTGGTTGCTTTAGTTAATCTATTCTTGATCTGGAACCAAATTTATTAACATAAAATTAGTATGTGGGTTTTGATTTCTTTCTTTCTTTGTTTATTTAATCTCTAGAGAATTCATAAACATGTGATGTGTGCCTTAGCTTGTTCAAAAATTAAAATGGACCGCCATATTGGGATTCTCAATTACGTTTACCTATACAAGTACAATACTATCTAAGGTGTCATTGCCCCTATTTTTAATTGTATCTGTTCATTCCTATTAGCCAGGGATTCTCCATGGGAGTATATAAAGTTATTTTTTGAAAATGATTAAAATGATTTTTTTTCTGGCAAATATTATAAAAAATTACTTTTGTGATAATGTTATTAAAATGTTTTGTCTTGAAAATTATGATATAACTTTAATCTGAAATGTTATGGAATAAATTGTCTCTGATAAGTTATGGAACAACTACATTCTTAACTTCCTTTCCAGAAAAGGTTATTAAATAAGGTGAATAACTTTTCTCGAAAATGTTATGCAATAACTTTTTTGTTAAATGCTATGTAATACTTTTGTTTTAAAATTGTTGTTACATAACACTTTTTTCTAAAAATGATTTATAGTAACTTTTTTTTTGAAAATATTGTATAAGAATTTTTTTTGAAAAAAGTTACGATGACTTACAAATTGAAGTTACGTAATGAGTTTTTTTTCTAAAGTGTTACATGGATGAAGTTTTTTGTCAGAAAATATATGTATAGGAGTTCTTCTAAGAAAAGTTTCTCTAGAGAGTTATATAACAGAAATTGTCTACAAATGTATTTTGTAGAAAAGTTTATGAGTAAAATTTTTATTAAAATTTTCTATTCCAAGTGTTCTTGATAACATTGAGAGAGTTTATGGAAAAAAATGTTTAGAAAAGTTATGCAAAATAGTTCTTTCTTTAGAAAAAATCTAGAGAAACTATACGAATAAAGTTTTTATACAAAATTGTCTACGAAAATAAGTTTTACTACTATCCTACAATGGCAGAAATCCCTTCCACTATATTTTTACATGACAAACTTTATATCCATAATTCTTGTATATATAATTTTCCACTAATTCTTTTAGACAATTCTATCAACAAAATTTATACAACAAAGATTTTACTAAAAAGGTGTAACAAATAATATTTTTATAAAAGGTTTATTTCTTAATAATATATGTTTATAGGAAAAAGTTTGTACATAAGTTTCTTTATATAGAGCAAATTTGGATGGAGGTACAATCTGTGGACTTCAGTTTTGGTGTCTGGCTTGTGCAGTATCTCCCCACTTGTTTAATGGAGTAACTTTTGAAACTGCATGGTATGTACATACATAAGACATTTTGTACAAAAAGTTTTTCTTTCTGACATTTCAAATAAGTTTTATAGAACATATGTAAATTACTTTTTTCTAGATAACTCCACATAACTTTTGTACACTTTTTCTGTATATACCTTGTGTATATAACATTTCTACATATTTTTAAACAGAACATGTCTTTTATAACTTCACTTGAGAACATTTTAAACAATAAACTTTCTTATACATAACTTTTGTGACCAAAACATTTTCCTTAAATAACTTCTAAAAAACTTATCACGACAACTTTTTTTTCTTATACATAACTTTGTTTTCTTACAATGTTTGTATAAAAAGTTATCAACAAATAGTTGTTAACAAAAAAAAGATTTGTTTGGCATGAGAGTTGTCCATAAAAAGTTGTACACAAAAGTGCTATACGAAAGCTCCATAGAAGATTTTGTACAAATAAAATGTTCTATGGAAAAGTTACATAGAGAAAAATCCTATGAAGTTGTTATATACAAAAGTTAGGCAACTAAGTTTTTTTACAGGAGTTTCTTGCATAAGTTTGCCTCTAAAAGTTAGGTATACAGGTTTTAGAGAATTTTTTATGCAAAATTTGTATATAAATCTCATTTTCTATTAAATAGTTGTATATAATTGTCTACTAAGTTTTGTATACAAGCTTTCTAGATAACTCTTGTGGCAAAGTTATGCAGAATACTTCATTAATAAATAGTACTTATAGGTATCTGAATAAGTTTTATTTTTGCAAAAGTCATGTGGAAAAACTTATGTGATAAAATTATCTTGATAAATTTTACAAAAGTTATCTTCAAAAATATTTAGAGAAAGTAAAAGTTCTCTACCAAATCTTCTTAGAGGACTTTTCTAGAAATATTATTAGAAAAACTGTTTTATCAAAGTTGAGCTTAGAAGTTCTTTTAAATAAGTTTTGTCTATATAAGTTTTGTAGAAAAAGCCATGCAGAAATGTATTTGGGAAGTTTGTGTCAAACTTGTTTATTTGGATGCTATACAATGAAAGTTCTTTTGGACGCTATATAGTAAAGGTTCTTTACCAATACTTATTGTAGAGAGGTTTCCAAGAAATGTTGTATAGAAATAAATATGCAGTAAAAGTTTTGCATAGGAGTTTTTAAGAATTGTTTTTTTCTGTATATCTTTTGAAGAAAATTCATGTAGAAATTTATGAGAGAAGGCGATATACTACTTTTCTAGACTTATAAGAGTTCTATAGATGCTCGTCAAATTTTTTTTGCATGGACGTTTGTATAAAAGGTTTATTGGAAAGTTTGTTTCCCCCTTTTGAATTTTATTTTATTCTCCAAATGTATTGATTTATGATGCTTAACCCTGCTAAACTCTGTAAATGTAAATGTTCTGTTTAGATTTTGTCGTGCTTGGATATCTTTCCTTGAAGCTTGATTTGGATCACCAGACCTAACAACTGCATTTGGATTATAGAGGTATGGATAGATCCAGTCTGGGCACCTTAATACTCAAAGAAGCTAGTATTTGAAAAAAAAAAGTTTACAGGGAAGTACCCAACAATAAATGAGTTTAAACAGATGACAACTACGATCTTGATGGAGACAATTTCAAGAGGATTTTCACAATTTGTTTCTTTTGAACTCTTTTGGTTTTATTCCTTTTTCGAATGTGACACTTGAAATGTTACTTTAATACATTTTTCCCCATTTATATGCTTTTGGTTAATCATCCTATTGAGATACTAGAGCTTATAGTACTTATTTTTTATGGGGACTAGAGCTTAAATATGTATTATGTGAGATTATTAGAAACATTGTTGAATTTCTCCTACATAATTTACATCTTACAACATCTACACTAAATTTCTGTTGACAAATTTACAGACTATAATATTTTTCTTTTTCAGATGTAGAGCCATATCCTGCAAAATACTTATGAGATTATTGTGTACACACTCATTTGTCTAAGAAACAGAAGGGTTTTTTTACTTCTTTCTGGATAGTGTGGCACTTACAACCAGTAAGCATCAGCATAGCATTGGCGAGGGACAAGGTGCTTAATATTCTGTGTGTACTGCAATACCTGAATTTTCACTTTTAAATATGCCTTTTTAGATCATGACTTTTAAATATATTAGCTAGAATAATTTTTTTGCAACAACTTTTGTTTTTCTATTTGCAGCTAAGCACACACTGCATCTGCTTCCCTAACAGTTACCTGCCAAAATCAAATTTTAACTAGTTAGCATTTTCTTTACAATGTGGTGTTTGAGAAGTAATAAACATTCTAATGATTTCTTTTGTGTATATGTGACTACGGCCAAATATCCTGCCATATCATACATCAAGTTTAGATCATTTACTTTTTACTCCTTTGCAAATTACCTTCCAAAATTATTATGTTGTTTTTGCATAGTTAAACCTGCCCTTTTTACTACACATAACTTTTGGCTTCATACTGTGGGTGAGTTTGTGACCACACCTTTTGATATTTTCACAAGTTTGCTGAGTTCCTTAGGCTTATTAAAATGACAGCTTTCTACATCATGGGTGCCATCCTCACCTCATGGGATATCCCTGAAGGTGAACAGAACTAACACTTGCATTTGGATTTTTGGAGGTATGGATATATCCATCACTGAGAACTATTATCTATCTGATTTTTGTTTGGGGTTCCTATCATGTGTTGGATCTAACTAGATTAACTTATTGTCTAGGAAACCAGCCTGAGATGATTCTAATGAGTTTCATGTTTCTTTTATATAAGTGGATTCTTTTCTTCTGTTTGGTACAAGGTTATTATCTAAAGATGTTTCCATCAGTGAATAGTTATATAGAAAAGCTTTTACTGTCATATACTTATTTATTACCTTTTTCCACAAAGCTTTCTTCGTACTAAAGTTTTCTACATGAAAGTTATTTTAGAGAAATGTTATGTTTGAGATATGTATAAAATTTCTATTTTTTCTATGCTACTGTTACAACAACTCTGCAGTCTGAAAATTTTTTATTGTTAAGTTTCTTCAGCAAATCTTACTTATACCTTTTTCTATATAAGTTATGGGCCAAGCTTTTTTATTGTGGACATTTACATAGCAAAAGCTTTTTACAATCATAGTTGTTTATAACTTGCACAAAGCTTTTCTCCGCACTAAAGTTTGATGTACAAGATAATTTTACCTTTTTATTTGTATTATGTAGAAAACCATTTATGACATTTATATTCTTCTCTTTTCGACAATTAAATTCTTTTCCAAATATAACCAGCACTATCGCATAAGCTTGATAACATATACATTTTAATTAAATTATGAAAAGTACAGCTAACAGTTCCATTTTTATTATTTTTTATCAGGTCTAGAAGCAGTAACATGTACATTTTTTCTATTGCTTTCTTAGCAGATCGATAATATTGTAAACTATTAATTTTTATTTTATATCACATATTTTGTCCCAAAATTTTTAGTTGAAATTAGCTTTTATTTGGCTCCCCCACCCATTTAATTCACCCATTCTCCACAGTCCCGAATGATCTAAAAGAGAATTTTTTAATCCAGAAAGAGACGGGCGAAACCATTTTCTGAACCCAGAAAGAGAATGGCCCAAATTACCTTTGTATAGACAGTATCAATTTTTTCTGGATCCGTTGGCGTGAAAAAAAAAAGCCCCGGAAGGCAGTTGACGTGCGAGAGTTACCAAAAAGGGAATGCACCGGTGCACGGGGACCAAAATATTCCGGCTGTCTGCAAATTGACCTCACGGACTCACTCCGTGCGGTCGACCGCAAACTAGAGGGGCTATACGAATTGGCTGCTCTCTTGGGCCAAGTAAAATCTAACCAAAACATAACATCACTGATGAGATCAAGGCGGCTTCGACGGGGGAGCACCGTGGCTGGATTCGCTCCCGCGCATCAATCTCAGTAGTACTGGCGGCCGCGAGCCGGCCCTCCTGACGTGCGCTGCTTGCTGTCGCGCCGGTGCCCGTAGTTCGGCCGGGGCTCACGCCTGCCCTGGTTGCCGCCGCTGGTCCTCTCGAACGCGCCGCCGTCCCGCGCGTAGGGATGGTACGGCCCGTCGGGGAAGTGCTCGCGACCGCGAGGCGCCTTCCTCTGCTGATACGCGCTGCCGTCGATGGGTCGGTGCACCGGACTCTTCCGCCCGCCGGGTGAACCGTCCTTGCCGTGCGCTCCGGAGGACGGCCTGAGACTTGGCGGCGGCGCGTACCCACCATTCTTCGGGCGTCCTTGCTCATGGCTCTGCCGACCGTTGTACGAATCCTCCCGGCCGCGCGGTCGAGAGGACGGCCGGAACGGAGGCGCATCCCTGCGACGGTGATACCCGCCGTGGCCGTTCATGGGTTCTTCCTCCGGACTCGGACGGCCATCGTCGCCCGAACCCAACCTGACGAACGACCCAGATGACGGACAATAAGGAGAATAGCCCACCTTTGCCAGATCTGGGCCGCGAGGCCCGTGGTAATCCTGATGGACCCGCGGCCTTTCCTGGCCACGAAAGCCCAGTTCCCGATCGCTTCCCTGCGGCTTCTGAACTGGGCCCGGGTACTGGTTGTACCCGTGCTGCGGCCTCCGCCGCCGCCGGCGGTTCCTCGGAGGCCGCTCCGGGACGACCCGGCGTCCTCGTCGCAGTCGACGCGGCGGTGCTTGGAGATCGCGTCGTAGGAGTACGGCCTGCGCCGCGACATGTGAGAAGGCGTCGCGCCGCCACGCGGCGCCGAGTTCTCGGGCGACGAGCGCCGCGCCGCGTCTTCGCCGGTGGGATCCTGCCACACCCTAGCCGCGCAGGAGGATCGATTGTTGCCCCAAACAGGAGAGCGACAGGACCTATTCTGGGATCGTATAGGGTTCAGGCTTGGACTTATATCGACGCGCGGACTCCCCGATCCGGAAAGAAACCTGACGAGGTTTTCCGAGCCGTGCAAGAACGGAAATGCGACGCGAGGCGGCTGCCCGATTCTAGCCGGGATCGAGCACAGATCTCGCGTCCCGGGCTCCCGGCCATATCCGGAGCAGATCTTTATGAGCTGCGCGCACCGGATTATGCATCCGGACGGAGCACATGCTTTCTGTGACCAGACTGTGATCCGGGAGCGCATGGCGCAGGCTGTCGCCGGGATCGAGTTGTTGGAACACCTCGGGTCGTCGTCGCCGGATCGAACACGAAAATATCCCGTTGACCGCGTTCCACAGTTCGTCTCTGAGCCTCGGTCGCCCAGCGGCACGAGCATCTGGGTCATCAGGCACGACACGGTGAAAACGACGCGGCCGTCCGTTCCGAGATAACGAGGGGGTGGTGCACCATGGTTGGACGGGGCGACTTGTCCACCTGGTACAAACTCCTCTTCGACGGATTTGTCCTGTACTTGTGACCAGTACCACGGGCATTCCACATTGCTAGTGACCTCTTACCACAGAAGTCCACGTTGGCTGCTGCATCTTGCTGAAGTTTTGTACCATGAAAGGGAAGTTTTTTTAGTTGACTCGGAGACTTGTGCAACTGAAGTGACACAGTAGTCGCATATAGTTCAGCAAGAAAAGAACGAACAGAAGCACTGATCGAGCTCAATGATCCTGGTCCGTGATGCGGAGAGTTGAGGATCGGGTGACAAGTAAACGCAATTTGATACCCGGCCTAGTTCGGCATCATGTGGCCCTCTACCCCACGGAGGCCATGAGAATTCTCCTGTTGAAAAGTAGTTTTGCTTCGATTTTTTGGACTATATTGGCTGCCCTAGCACCCGTCGCATCTCCCTTTGGAGGCTTCACAGAACCCACCCAACTCCCAACCCCGGCCGCTGGGTGGTACCGGTTGTGTCGTTGTTGTTTGTTCATCTCCTTAGTTATTAACTAGGTATAAGTGCCCATGCGTTGCTACGAGTACGATATATGGAACAAAGATAAATAGATCATATGAAAAATTCAAATTCGAAGGTTGTAGGGTCGCACCGAAGTCCATGAAAGTGGGCAATGACAAGAACACACTCTTTTGGATAGACAAGTGGTGTGTTGTCCCTTGGCCGCCTGCTCAAGAAAAGAATTTTCGTTCGTTTTAATCCTATCTTCTTTCTGTTTTGTTTCTACCTCCTGGTGTGATTATGCTCATCGGGCCCGGGTAATGATTTTGCTGGTATTCTTTCCTTAACAAATTTCACCACGGGCATTTATATCTTCGTATATGTCCCAAATCTAGCAATATACTGAATAAAAGCAATGAAACTACCAATACAGGAAAAAAAGTTCAGAAATGCAAAATTGAAGAATGCCCTGACAGTAATATCTTCTCAGAGTTCTCACTGAACCAGGTAACAAAATATAAATAATCCCAAATCTAGCAATATACTGAATAAAAGCAATGAAACTACCAATGCAGCAAAATAAGTTCAGAAATGCAAAATTGAAGAATGCCCAGACAGTAATATCTTCTCAGAGTTCTCACCAAACCAGGTAACAAAATATAAATTGAGTCACTTTGTAATGCGATAAATATAGTTTTCATGTAGGAAGTATCAAGTTTCTGATATTGATTCGCCTTGTGTACTAATAAATCGATGCAAAAGTTTCATCGCATTGTCTTTCCATCTCATGGGTATATGATTCATGCAAACGTGAATAAAAGTCATTATTTGTTTTCGATATACCAACTAAGGCTATAATTTTATTACACCCGGTATTCAAATGCCAACATCCATTTCTCAGGAATAAAAGATGTTAGGTAAAACAAATGTAATTAGCCTAGATGACAATATGTTTTAAGCTCACTAAACAGTACAAAAGGACATTTGAATGTAAATTAAACAACCAAAGCACAATTGCATTTTAAATATTAATAACCAAACATAGAATGAAATAGATTTGAGATGAACACAAAAAATGGACAATAAAGAGAGTAATTATTTTGTTAATAAAATTGTGTAACTTTTGTATCTTTCAAAACCATCTAAATCCTATTCACTTACGAAATTTAAACGTGTTTTATAGATTATGTGCATAATGTTTCGGAAATTGTATTCATGCAACGTATTATACGTGCATCTGCACATCTCGCAAGATTCTTCTGAGTTCTCATGGAGACAGCTTGCTAGACATGCATGCATCCTGGGTAGCTAGCTTGCTGCTCAGTTATGTGGCCAGCTTGCCGACAGGTTGATGGAGAAGCTGTGCCACGAACTGGAAGGCAAGACCATGGTCCAAGGAGGAAGCATTGGCAGCAGATACCATGTACCTATTTTCATCAGAGTTAGAAACACTCGTTGGCATTTCGCATTCAGATATATACATCAAAGGAAGTTAAGAGCATAGAGGACTTACACTTTCAGTAATTCATCAAGGGTCAAGCGTTCCACAGGGATCCATGGGACCTCCCATCCAAGAGGCATCCTGAACAATGCAGTTTTAATCCCTTATAACAGGTTGATATCTGAAACCTTCAAATATATAACAATATACTTGTTAACTGGAAAACACAGTTCAGTTACTGAAAAAGTGTTTCCAAAATAACGTAGGAACTCCGTTCACTTCGCATGTTCAGACTCAATCTTCTTTGTAGTAGAGTTAAAATTACTTGAAGAAGGAACATAACATACCTTGGTTGACATATCCCTTGAAAGAGTTTCAGAGGGCTCAATAAACACCATTGATTCCTTTTTTTTCTAGAATGCTTCAGGTTCCCACCAAGAATCGAGGATGACCAGTGAAAGTGTGAAACCACTGAACTTGCACAATACATACACTGCAAAGTGCACACCAAGGTTCAGGACATATCAACTTTGGTCCTTGAGAAACCACATGATGAATAATTACAAACAAACTTGATGCCATGTAATTCTCAGTATAGCTGCAGGAAAAGCTTTAAAAGAATGGCAGTACATTCACCTGGTGAGTCAGGTGTAGAACCTGAAACCATACCTAAAGTGCCCCGGCTTCCTTGGCCATAGCTGAAAAGAATACATTTGACAGAATGAGCCAATGAAAATGAATTGATATTGTTAGCATATCATTTTCCAACAATGTTAAACTCAAAGCATATACTGAACACAGTACCACCCAAAAAAATGGAAACTTGGATAGTACACCAAAACTTGAAATGTGTAGATTCCAAGACTATCTCATATGATGCAACTTTGCGTTTTCACATGATATCTCAATATGGTAGTATTTGGCTTCTCCTAAGTAATTGCATAGGTCCATTATTCAGTTAAAGAGCTATCAAGACATGATTGTTGACCTATTCATACAAGATATGAATTCCTAACCATGCCAACTTAATTGTGTCATTTTAATCAAACTCTGCCTCCAATAACAAGGATAGAACACACAAGGCTATCGAAATTAACAAAGACTCTCTACATGAACACACAAGGCTGCATCCATGAGACCATGAGTCGAAATATTGTAAGCTGAGCCTGGTAGTGGTGCTTAAATGCTGATAATATAAAATTGAAATTCCACGTATACATCAACTGCAACAGTGCCAAAATGTTGGGGATAAAAAGTTCTACGGGATGCTCACCTTTGGCACTGATTGCCTGCTGCCGGTGGGTTAGAACATGAACTTAAACACCAACGACTTTAACACTGCCCTATAGGGGCTCCCTGCAGGCACCCGGCAGCGTCTGCGCGTCATGCTAGCGACCGGGCATATGGTAGTGGTGGCAGATCATGTGCCTCGGCATGGCCTTGTGATGCGGAGGCCAGGAGAGAGGCGCCAGGCAGGTAGACGACGGGCCGTTGTCTTCCGATCGACAGTGGCGGCGAGCTGTCGGCAATGTCGTGCTCCACTACCAATGCGATTTGTGGAGGAACAGATCGAAGAGGCTGGCGCCTGTCTGCAGATCCAAATCGACATGTTGTTCATCGATTCTGCTGCCTAACGCGTGGCTCTAGCGCTACGACGATCGAGGTGCTCAGGCATGGACGGGGGAGTCAGGAGCGCGATGTGGAGGCGACATTGGCGGTGTGGGAGGATAGGCGGGTGGCTACAGCAGGAGGAGGAGGAGGGATCCGGGTTAGGGTTTGGGTGGAGATGGGGAGGCGGCGGACCACAACAGCTTAATAATTCAAGAACATCAGCCTGACATTAGTCCTCCTGATCTCTAAATTTGCTTTATCCACCTGCACAAATCATGTACACGATTCAACTTCAACAATTCACAAGAGGACAACAGTTAACAAATTATTTCTGCATATTGTAGAAGCTAACCTTGGTGTCAATTTCATCCCGTTCCTGCAGAGGTACATGAACAGCGAGAGGTAAACCTAGTGCGACCAGAGAAGAACAGATCACGTGACCCAGAAAGCATCTCGAAATTGCGACAAAACCTCGTTCATGTCACCCGCCAGATTCTTCAGTGTGTCCAGACCTTCAGAGATGAAGTCCAGCCCTTCGTCCTGCACGCCACATCTCACAGGTTATGTATGGGGGATCCCTAAGTATGGTGGTGGATGAAGAGAACAGAGCAATATAACGTTAGAACGAGTTTGATTCAATGACCAGAAAACCTGCCTGTTTGATTTGATGCATCTCGTATTCTCTTCAGAACTGCTATGATTCCTCGCTTGTCTGAAAGTAGCCCTCTTCTAATTTTTCAGCTGAATTTGTGTAAAAAAACGATGAACAAAGTCAGTTTGAACTTCTTTACACAACCAAATCCCCATGTTTACAAGATGAATTGTGCTGTCGATTCACTAAGATGAAGGACAAGCTGTGTTGCCCAGTGGTTACTATTGCACAAAACCTGGGCCTTCAATTAGAAAGACTTTGCGCAAATCCACAGCCGTATGGAATTGAATTATTTTCCTGTGAAATCATGTGTTCTTGTGGACGAAAACAATGTACCCATCGACAGCACACTGCACACGTGGTTAAAGGAGGGAAAGGAAAAGGAAACCTGAATAATCATCGAACTTGATCCCCGGCCGAGCATTGCAGCCAGCGCCCTAGTCCGTGGCGGTGGCAGCGCCCTTGTGGGTATTGGGGATGGCTTGGATCCTGTGGGGCAGCGCGGCCACCAGGTCAGCCCGCAAAGAATTCTCCTCCGACGACACCCCTTTCACCTGCATCGCATATTCACGCGTCCGGATTTGTATCAACCATCTGCCACATTTCGCTTCGAGGTTAAGAGTTTGGGCACCAAAATTCTCCTCTAAATTCGTATCAGCAGCAACGACCTTCTTGGCGGCAATCTTCTGCAGCTTGACCACCTCCTCCAGGAGCCGCGCCTTGGTCCGGTGCACGTCGGCATTCAAGGTCACCGATGCCGCCCAGTTCTTCGATCTCCTTCGCCGCCCGACCCGATTTCTGAAAAAAATCACCAGGCATGAGCGGTGAAGTTTCAATCAAAAGGCAGCCAAGGGCGACAGGGAGATCATCAATGGGAGACAAAAAGACCTCGATGGTGGCGTCGATCTCGGCGGCGTCAGCCGCGTAGAGGCGCGAGAAGGGGTCGCCCGCGTCGCTCCCCTGATGCATGTCGGCGTTGTACCGCTCGGTCAGTTTGGACAGCGATTACGCCGGAGCGGAGGATGAAGAGGTTGGCCTCGTCAGGCTGCGGGATGATGGCTGAAGATGTCCCGCAGGTACCCATGGCGGCGGAGAGGGGGAATAGGGTCTGGCGGCGGTTGGGGAGGGATTGTTTCGCGGGACTCTGGGATGGGAAGCAACGGGCGCAGGGTAAGGCGGGGGCGCAACTTTTGGAGGTGGGATCGGAGGAGAGATCAGCCGTACGATCGGATTTTGATGGTCAGGAGGATCGCAGGCGGGACGGGGATCGGTGGAGCGACGGAGGATGCGGACGCGGTTCCTGGTAGGTAATTATTAGTAGAATATATCCCATGTAGATCTCCTGCGGATCATTTATAAAAAAATTATAGATATCCTAGCGAGTGAAGTTTGGGATGTGTTGGTGGATGGGTTGTTTTTTTAAAAAATAAAGGGCAGGAGTACTGCCATGTCATTTAAAAAAGTAGCAAAGTTACATCACGCACCGAAACGAAAACACCACTGCCACCTAAACAACGCACATAAATAACGCACACAACAAAACACTACACCCCCACTGTCTGGGAGAGGAGTCAAAGGTTAACCACCACAAACTGTGTCGTAGTCACCAACGTTATGCCACGTCAAATGTCGCAACCCGCTGCAAGCCAGAGCGGCAGCTCGAACACCTCCACTATGGGCTATCACCCTCAAACTGCACACACATGATCGTCGAAGACCCTGCACCAGTGGTGTGTCAATAGAACACTCTCGTCGCGGCATCAATGGAGACCACTGGTCCTGGCCGGGCCTCACCTCACCCACCGCCTCACTCTCCTCTGATACCTGAGAACCACTATGAGAGCGAAACCTCCGCCCAGCCGACACCGAAAGCACAAGACCTCCAGCATCCATGGATCCTCTGTACTTTCCGGCTAGCATGGGGCACAAGCACCTCCTGCGCCGCAACGCACGAGCAACACCACCAGCCAACCATCACCGCCTAGCCAAGACGAGTCTCCAAATACGGCGCCTCCAAGGAGGACACGACGGCAATGGCGCCGTCGTGATGTTTTGTGTAGGTAGCATCCGACGAAGCCATTCTATTTACTCGTATCAACGGGACGGATGCACTAATTCCCGCGCATGAACTTCATGCAGATTGGCAGCTTCAACTTTGATACAAAACCGGCACAGCCAAGCACGCAGAACCTGACACAAAAACATCAGCCAATTCCTCATAAGGTTCATTCAATTCAACGTCGCCTCCTGCGTCTGCTGAACGTACGCGACGCCTCGTACTCCGGCAGCCCCCTGAGCTCCGACCCCCTCGACCCCTTCCCTCCCGAGCTTCACCCTGGACGGGAAAACCATGAGAGCTCCGACACCACCTGCAACTCCACGTTCGGGCACACGTACACGCCGTCGTCACCGTCGAGCTCCTGCAGACGACGCGTCCAATAATCGTGACGCAGCGTACGCCATCGACAGCGTCACGGATCCGACGCCAGCCTTGGCCTCAACCACATCATCAGTGCACGCGTTCACCCTCGCCGTGAGCTCATCCACCTCCTCGTCTGTACATGTCGCCGCATTGCGCCACGCCTTGGAAAACAGCGGTAGAACGGTGCTCCCCGCCACGTGGACGCCGATGACCGACGCATCGACGTCGGTGAGCCGGAGGCCTTTACTCGCCGCAACGAACGCGTTGGCGTGGACCACGTCAAGTGTCGTGACGTCGAACAGCTTGCGAGCATCATATATACGCGCCCTTTGGCTTCTTGAAGTCGTGTATCAGCTCGGCCGAGACCTGCACGAGCTGCTTCGCTATCCCGTGAGCTCCCTCCGTCCAGAACACATCCTTCCTGTCGTGCTCTGACGTGTTGAATTACTCTGAAATCTAATCTAATCCACCCGTTTCGCGGTGCGCAGCAAACCAGCAATGCACGTATGTTCTTCTACCACGTTTCTTTGGTGTAGGCTGCAGCTAGCGTGCCCAACTGCCCCTTCATATCCGTGCAAGTGCCAGCCCAGCCCAGCCCACCGCCGACCACCTCTCCATCACCTTCAACGACGAGGAGCAGCCCGTCTACCTGCCGACCGTCGCCGACGCCCGGTGGTCCCCGGCCGCCGCGCCGGCGCTCATCTCCTTCACCCGCACCGCGCAGGCCAACAACGTCGTCATCGAGCTCGGGAGGGTCTTCCGCATCATGGTGGACATCGTGCCCATCACCGCCGAGGACTCCCGCGCCCACGGCTACGCCGGCGACAGCCTCACGCACCTCGACCTCGGCCAGACGTACCGCACAGACTACATCAACAGGCTCAACGTCACCGCCAAGATGCCGGTCATGGGAGGCGCCGACAAGTTCGTCGCCTCGGGCATCTTCGACACCGACTGCAAGGTCGTCAGGTTCAGACGGAGCGGCACGGCCGCGGAAGCCGTCGCCGGCATCGCCATGGTGCCAAGTACCTCTAGATCGACGTACTGATCTATATATCGAGCTTGATCGAGCAAGCGCCATGATCGATCGAGTTACTACGTACATATGTTGAGAGACACGAACGTTTATTTGTTTAATCGCCATACGCGTATATATATGTGTGTCATGATCTAATTAGTCGATGATGTATGTATTGGTTAATATTCGAATATGGCTGGTTGGTACGTGGGGTGGGTAAAGAAATTCTATGATGAGAAAAGTAACGCTAAAAACAGCAAAAACTCTATAGAAACATCGTTTTTTAAAAATTTTCCACATCGTTTCCACCGTTGGACCTGACATGTGACTCCTTTGTGAGGGGTGGATAGAATTTTTTTGGGTGAAAATTGTTTTCAATTCTACTGGATCCTTATAGTATATAGTAGAGCCCACGTGCGGCACGTGTATAAAAAAGTCCAATACAAATTAACTTGTGACACACAGAAATTGTGCTGCATCATAACCATTGATTGAGATGAAAGACCCAAGTAAACAAAACATACATAATAAAAGAAAATATTTCATATAATATAAAATATTTCTTAACTCCAATATGAGTGACTAACACACATCGATAACTTTGAGCTTTCTCTTATAAAAAAATATGAAAAAGTGGTTTTAAAAAATCGTTGTTCAAATCTGATGATAATAAATATTTAGTTGGTTTGAAAAATAAAAGGACAATATTTTAGCTTCGCCTCTTGAAGTCTTGAATTGCGTTGTGTGGTGCTTCTCCTTCCGCCGCCGGAGTTCGACATCACCGATACTCGCCACCGGTTCAAAGCTGCACGCTAGACCGGAGTCGAGCCCCTTCTATCGCCGAAGCCCGCCTCCGGTTCGAAGTTAGACAAAAAGAGCGGTGCTTGTGGCCCGGCCACAATTCAACATACTCAAACTGTTTTCCTATGCAAGATTACAAGAAACATTCTCAGTCAACTAAATATTCTTTTTTATGAAATGGGGTGCCATTCTAATGCTGTAGAAATGATGGAAATGGGTAAATCAATACCTACTTTAATACTTCATTTTTTAACATATACTCCATAACATGAAAGGCTTAAACCAGTTTAAATTTTGTAGGATGCTAATCTGCACTTTAAACATTCCAACTGCAGCTTCTTTTATCAAACACGCAGAAGAGCTATGTTTCTTTTCATTAAGAGAGGTAAAAGCCCAAAATACAAAACAACATCACCCCACATTGGGCATAGTAGGGAATGCTGGGTTTTCACCAGTAAACTCATATACAAAGAAACAAACACTAAAAACCTGACCAAAGAAAAAAAACCTTCAAACTCTAACCAGTCACCCTACCCAGGTCCAGCCCTGATGTCCCTTGTCTCCAGCCATCTGCCAAAGGCGGGACTCATCCTTCATCTTGGCATCTCACAAAGACCCAAACCTTCATGGTACTGTCACCGGAGCATTAGCAAAACATGAACTATCTTCAAGGAAAACTATTTGACAACATGTTTCAGCTAATGAGATATGAATCAATTATATCACCAAAAATAAAAATGCATCATGTATTTACTTTCGACAGATTAACAAAACATGTACGATCCTTAATATGACAGAAAAACTGAACAAGGGAACAGAAAAGCTTTGATAGTACCTGCACACCGGTTGACCTCTCACTTGTCTTAGCAACTCAATGTTACGGTCCATGTTAAGGTGACTTCCATCCTAGGTCCCCACTATGACAAGTGACCACTAAAAACCCAAGCCCTTGAATCCTTCATCAGGTAATCTGTAAACAAATACCTTAAATCCTTCATCATGATTTAAATTGAGCAGACTTTGGAAGAGTAGATAGTAGTAATGAATAAATTAGTAGTACTCTAGAAGATTCATGTAGCAAACATTCAGAACAACAAAGATCGGCGCCAGGTATTAGTGGTATAGGTAAATCTGATATCAAAGGTAATCTTTTCTCTTCTAATTTTTAGAGAGATCTGACATTCTCCTGCAGCAAAATAAAAACCAAAATGCAAGATGATCAGTTCAAGTAAAACGAACAACATAAATTCTCCATCGGAGCCCATGCGGCCATGCCTGCAACGCTCGTGTGTTGCCATGCCTCATCATCTGTACTCTGATAAACAGATAATGGTATTCGATAGCTTGGTGTATACCATTCAGATCTCAGGCAACGTGATGTGAGGTTTAGTATAGTGACATAGGTATGATTTTGATGTCCAGAGGAGATCAGATTATCAGGATAACACACGCAGGCAAAATAAATAACAACTCCAACAAATGTAGTTTGTGAATATAAGTGAAACTGTCATTGTCATTATCCTTTCAGAGCATGACCACATCATTTATATGCATTGAACTTATATCGTAAAATCAAACTCAAGCCGTATATTTTTGTTTTTTCGAGATGGTATTATCTATGACAAGTACAGAAGTTCAAGGTGTCTGTTTGAAACCAAAAGTTAA
Source organism: Echinochloa phyllopogon (assembly GCA_033239725.1). NCBI lineage: Eukaryota > Viridiplantae > Streptophyta > Magnoliopsida > Poales > Poaceae > Echinochloa > Echinochloa phyllopogon. Next base: position 24,951,790 of record BTCW01000012.1, read on the forward strand.
GATCCCTCCATTCTAAGGTGCTTAGCATGAGAAGCTCCATCTTTTTTATGGTCATTTCCTTAAAAACAAACTTTGCCTCAGCTACCTGCCACCCAAAGTCGAAATAACTTGCTGAAAAGATAAAAAAATGATGAAGGAAGAAATGATACTATAGGCACCGTGATGAAGGAAGAAAAGGACAAAGGAAATTATCACCAATGGTAGCAGCGTGGGTGCACTACTAATATATATTGTTTCCTCCCCTGATGACATTTCCCCCTCAAGTCCCTAATGAGCACAAATAAAATTTTATAACATATAAAGATTGTTTTATTGTTTAGCTGCAGTCTATGACCATTCTATTGCATGCAAAATTTGAAACTTTAGGCACCGTGACATTGCAGTTGCCCTTGCCAAAGCTGTTCACGCTACCTCCACATTTGTACTACCAAGTCTGTTGGTAAGAAACTATTTACTGATGCTACAATATTCTTTACAACAGAAACATGGCATCGCTGGCTAGTGCTTTACTCCCTCGTAGATGGATGGAACATCTATCGATTTCCATAATAAAATTCTTTTAAACACACACACACAGCATGAGGGCTTGCCGACGGGTGGTGCAGTCTCCAGTGTTTCGATGATGGCTTTCGGCGCCCTGCACAGAATCCACAGAGGTGTTTCCTTGCTGGACTTCTGCGAGTGGAGATCGATGTAGAGCGGTATATGTAGGGGCAAAAGGATTGGGAAGCGGAAGATCGGCGATGACACTTTTGGCAAGTGAGGAGGTAATCACGGCAAGACGATTCGAAATGAACCACGCGGAAAGAAAGTTGGGCAGGGAGGGCGGGCGTTTGGAATGGCACATCAATCAGGGGCTCTTAAAAGGAAATCGTGAGTCTAATGGGTATTAGAATGGCGCAAATCAAGGAGCTATTAGAAGGAAATCCCGTCAGTATGGGGCTTTTGGAATGGCGCATCAATCAGGGAGCTCTTAAAAGGAAATCGTGAGTCTAAGGGGAATTAGAATGACACAAATCAATGAGCTATTAGAAGGAAATCCCGTGGGTCTAGGACTTTTGGAAGGGCTCATCAATCAGGGGGGCTCTTGGAAAGAAACCGGCGGAAAATCAAGGGCTATTAGAAGGAAACCCCGCCGTAAATATGGGCGGGTATGGCTAGAGCGATCGGTGAAAAAAAAACACTGCATGTGGCAGAAACCTTCTCTAAACCCTTATTTTTTCGGTCGGGTTGTCCCCTATTTTCCGCTGTCAAATTTTTGGCCTGATTTGTGGGCCTCATGTGAGGGGTGAGGGGTGTATAGTTTGGTGAAAAGTGTCTTCAAATGTTTCTGGCTTTATAGTATATTTATAGTATATATATACCAAATTAAACGAAGTAATCAACAATAGGCATGAATACCGTGGATTGTAGGACAATCACTGATAACTGCTTTCAGAAATTGACATAAAAATCACTACCATGATGGTGTTATTTAGATTCATACATGTTTGTATTTCATTGGCTCCTCCCAATAGTTGTGATCAGGTATTGTCCTGGGACCAAAGTTTTTTTTATCGCACTGGGCTATCTTTTTTTTAAAAAAATGTGCAACTAATATGCAGAAGAATTACCTTTTTTTTAAATTGCTGCTACAATCGAACATCAAACAGGCACACTGAATGTAACAAGGTCTTACCTAAGCAGACAAACATTGATTTATCGCAACTCCACCTGCAGACCATGAAGCAAGCTATGATCTTTGCGGCATGATCTTTTGAGCTCATTCTCACTCATCAAGTCGATAGATCCTCCAGGAACTAATGCACCCTTTCTTCTCCTATAGAAAACCACATACTAATATGTCAGGTGTCCACATAAATCAGATTAAACATGCAAGAAACATGGAATCTTTCTTTAAAGAAACGGTATTTAGATTTTCATTGATAGAAACAATCTTTTTAATTTTTTTAAAAAGGCAGTACATCAACACCCTCTTTTAAAGAAATCACCGTGTACATTCATTATATTCAATGAAAGCATACCTGATCAAACTTGAAATGGCAAGCTGACAAAATTCATTTAAGTAAACTAAAGAAAAACTTGTTGATAATTCCATCTTTGATTAATATTTCACTGTTAAGCAGACAAAAATGCAATTCACCATTATGAAATCTAATTTATATTGAAATCTAGCTAGACACTTGACTGAATTAAGCTATCATTGACTCGACTTACTACTGACTAACCCACACCAGTGTTTCTAAAATTCAAATTTTTTCACAGCAACTCACATGTTTCCGCAGCAATGAGCGCAGACCACACATAGATTGTGACAGTAGGCATTACAGGACTGCTTTTTCTCCAAATAGCTTCCACCAATGAAGAGAGCAACAAATTGTGTCGTATAAACTGTGACAAGAAAGTGATGCTCCGTGTGGTTGGTTAGACAGAAAACAACAGTAATAGAACAAAAACAGTGAATTCAGCTAACCCACAACTTCATCAATTTTCCCAACCCATTAGGTATATATCCACTCACTCATCTCCAATTACATTAATTCTATGGTATAAAAATAACCACAAACAGCGAATTCAGCTAACCCATCCGTGGTGTCAGGAAGAAATTTATTTGAATGTGCAAGAGGAGTGAGAAAAAAATAGAAAATATCACTATGAGAAAGACAGGACTTACCGATGAACTCCACAATCAACAACGAGATATTGCATTGTGAGCAATCCCTTACAATTTCCCTAACTATGTCTCCATCTTCCTCACCCACCTAGAAAAAAAACATAACGGGTTAGATAAAGCATTTATACAGCACAGGGAGATCTAAACTTTCCCACTGCTGAACCCCCAAGCCTCAACCAGAAATCCCCCAAGTCACAAAGAGCGGATTAAAAACATCGTTCAGAACAGGCACGAGATTGGACCTTGCGCGGATAGTCACTGCTAGCGGCATAGCTCAAATTTGCTCTGCTTCAGCTTCGCCACCGTCTGGTTGCCCTGAAAAAAAAAAGGAACCCAGATCAGATCAGTGCGCGGCACAATCAAATCCAACCCAACCTGGAACCCCTCAGCCCCGAATCGAATCGTAGAGCTCAACCCACCACCCACAAGCAATCAACCCCCTCTTACTCACCCTCTTCTTCTTCGCATCGCGGGGGGTGGTGTGGGGTCTGGGGAGAGGTGCCTTGCGGGCTACCGGCCTCGTCGTATCTGGATAGGAAACAAGATTCTTGCTAGGACTAAAAGAACCGAAAATTGCATGTACGGTGAAGAAATAAATCTAATCTAGGAAATCGGCAGCTAAAGTGAATAGGATTGAAATTAAACTTGTTAGGCAGATAGGCAGATGCACTTGGGTGGATCCCATGCAGGCAAATCGGGAGGAGGCGGAGCTCGTCGTCGTCCTCGAACTCGAGGAGGCAGACCCAACACTCTAGCATGTCCTCACGCCCGTCCGCGAACGGTGATGCTCAGCTCCCGAAGGAACACCAGCGGTAGGGGCCGCGATCCGGCCGCATTGAGCACGCCCCGCGGCAGGACCACTTCCACACCAATGAGATGGTGTCCACCGCAAGCTGAGGTTTTAGACGAGAGGGGGGGGGTAAATAGGCGGTTTTAAAAACTTCAACCACAACGCTAGAGAAATTTAACTAGAACCACAAGGTGAATAAATTCTCTAGCTAAACTACGCCTATGTTGATGGTTTACAACCTAGGGTGACAAGATAAAGATCAATCTCTATGAATTTTAACTTGCTTCAAATAAATAAATCAAGATATAAGCACGTAACAAAAGCAAAGAGACACAAAGACTTATCCCGTGGTGTCGATGACTTGCCGGTCACCCCTAATCCACGTTGAGATAGATTCAATGTTCAACCGCTCCTCTATCAAGTCTCCACTTGATGTATGAGCCGGCTAGAACCAATGAACCGCTCCAAATCTCGATTCCACTAAAGTTGCTCTTCACCGCTCCGGCAAGGTGAGCACAAGAACCTCTCACAATCAATTTCCACGGCAACTTCACAATCTTCTTGAAGTGCTCGGTGGAATCACGAGCTCCGAGCCGGCTAGGAGGCGGCAACCTCCAAGAGTAACGAATCAACCACGAGCTCGATGCAATCCTAGTGCCACAATGATCAAATCCTTGATGCAATGCACTAGAGTTTCTCAATCTCACAAAGAAATGCAATCCCAAAGCAAGTGAGTGAGAGAGGGGAGAAACAAGGGCTCTAGAATGAGTGTTCAGCTTTTCAAAGTGCCAAGAGACCCCCCATGCCCGTGAGGGGTGAGTATATATAGCCCTCTCCCCAAAACTAGCCGTTGGGGAAAAACCCGTTCTGGATCGTGCACGGCGGACCGTCCGCATGGTCCACGCGGACCGTCCGCGTTTGAATTACAACGGCTATGAAGCGCTGTCAGAGTGTGTCAGAGTCGACTGTTGGGGCTTGGCGGACCGTCCGCCAAGCACCTGCGGACCGTCCACCATCCCACGGACAGTCCGCCGGAGAAGGCCGGACCGTCTACTCGAAACAGCTCTAGCTCTTGGAGAAATTGAGCGAAATTACGGACCGTCCGTGACGCATCACGGACCGTCCGCGCGATCACACCAAGTCAACGCGCGTGGGCCCTGGTACAGCAAGCACAGTGGACAGTCCGCCAGGACCACGGAACGTCCGTAACCGTTCCGCGGACCGTCCGCCAGAACCAGGCGGACCGTCCGCCAGCCACGACAGGGCTGGATTTTCAACAGAATTTCAGAGTGCACCCTTCCAAGTTAGTCACCACAAATTCTAAATGCACTACATGCACATCAAAGACCATTGTGGCACTAATATTTCATCGAACCAACGACGTTGATCCCTCTTGATAGTACGGCTATGTAACCTATCAATCCGGTCATTTTTCACCCACTAATCGCCTCATGACCGGTCAAATTTAAAAGCCCTATCATATACCTTTGCCTTGAGCTTCCATAATCCCATAGCACACATGCTATCCACACATTGTCTTTTGAAGCTCATTCCAACTCTCGGGACTAACCTAATCTCATTATCTCAAATAAAATTGTTAGTCCACAAGGGTTGTCATTAATTACCAAAACACAATTAGGGGCCTAGATGCTTTCAATCTCCCCCTTTTTGGTAATTGATGACAATCATAACAAAGGAGTGATAGAGTTGATTATGAAACATGAAGTCACTTACTCATGCAAATAATACCATAATATAAGATTGAGTAGTTGGCTTCAAATTTGAATGAAAGAGAATAGCTCCCCCTATGTGTGTGCATGGATTCCTTGTGACAATTCTCACACATGTTGAAATAATATAAATTTTGCGAAGCATCCCCTACAACATGGATATCAAGGCAACAACAAACACATATATAGATAAAATCGAGCCTAAAATTCCATAGAGCCATTAAAATCAAACCACCGTGAGATAGAGATGTAATAAATAGGTTCATCGCACAAACAAATAAAAAGTAGCACGCAAGCAATTAAGATTTAGCTTATTACATCCACACACATAGTTCATCTCACAAATGCCATAAAAGTAAATATGCAATGCAAAGTCTATGCTCATGCAACAAGCTCCAAGCTCCCCCTGGAGATCACATCACTCCAAGTCCTCCAAATCTCTCCCCCTTTGGCATCAAATACCAAGAAGGGACTAGTCATCCTGCGGTGGTGGAGGAGGTGGACGAGGATATGTGCTATAGAAGTGGTCACTGAAGTTGGTGAACGCCGTACTGAATGTAGCAAAAGACCCCTCAAGCTGAGTCTGGCGATCCACCATCTGCTGATACTGCTCTGAAGTAGACAATCCATTAAATCTAGCAGTCAAGTTCTCCATATCAGTGTGAAACCCCTGCTGCATACCATGAAGCTGAGTCATAATAGGCTGATAAAACTGAGTGTTCATCTGCTGCTCATAGGCATGAAACCTCTCATCAAATCGCTGCTGGAGGCCCTGCTGCATAGTATCAAACCCAGTAGCCATCTGTGCCCCAAAAGACTGAGCCATGCCATCAAAGTATGAAGTGAAGTATCCATCTGGAGGAACCCAAAAGCCCTGTGGCTGCATAGGAGGAGGAGGAGTAGGAGGATGAGGCATCTCAGGCATACCCATATCAATATCCTCATGAGCTTCTGCCCCAACATTGGGCTCACCAGCATCATCATCAACATTGTCATAGGGGGTTAGTGCCCTTCTCAGAAAGTCCTTGGCATTAGCAAATGGCTGAAACCATTCATGGCGAATCTCACAAGGACCATTGTACCCACACTTTTCCTTAATTAAGGACATGATATATGGTGCAAAATATATGTTGCCACCTAGTGACATCCTCTTCTCATCCATCAGCTCAAAAATCATCTTGATAACATTAAATTTAGTCCCAGTCATAATGTAATGGATCACATTCCAATAATACTCTCGAATCTTATCTTTGTTCCCACTCTTAGGCATGAATGTGTATCGAATAATTCTATTAATAGCAGCGGGGTGATGCCTAAGCCCAGTGGGTGTGCCATGTTTAACTGGAATACCAATACGTGCAGGCTCATAGAATCTCTGGGATTCTTCAAAAAGATCTTGTTGATACACATCAAGACTGTCAGCACCATAAAAGTAGTCATAGTCTAATTTATTTGCTGCAGCAAACTCTCTAAAGGTAGCAGTGTATCTCGATTGACCAGTCATCCACTCAACAGTTTGTGTCTCAAGATCTAGCTCAAAGGTGGCATAGAATTGTCGAATCAGTGTTTCATTCCAATTACAGTGATGCTCCATAAAATTTCTAAGCCTAAGTCTCTCAAGCAAGACAACCACATGTTCTAGCACTGGTTTACTAGCAAGGTAATTAAAATCAATCCTCTTATGAGCCCATAGAGTGCAACCAAGCAAGTGACCAAAGAAAGCATCTTCTTGAACTAAAGTATGGAAGAATTGATTATCTGTGTCACGACGCTGAGAGTAGGCATTGATGTTTCTTACCCTTGCATATTCTCTTGACTGCCAGACTTTCCTAGGAGCTATGTGAGAGTGAATATCAATAATGTCCGGATGCAGACCAACTCCCCCTTGATGCAATCCTACATCCTCCTCCACAATATATTCAGACTGCTGCCCCACAGAGGATTCTATCTCTGCATCACCTACATAGTCACTGTCATCGGGGTCGTCACTGCTAAGATCAACATCATCATCATCAACCCGACGTCTCTTGGACGGCCCATCATCACCCTTCTTCTTGGCCCCGCTCTTCTTGAAACGAGTAGCCAAAGTCTTGGCGAGCTTGCGAGCACTGTGGTAAGACAATCATTTGAGTCAATATACAAACATAGTTGGATAATATTTGATGAATGAGAGAATCCCAAAATACACTGTCCAAGTCCATCGCTCACAGTGCCTGGCGGACTGTCCGGCCAGTCACCGCGGACAGTCCGCCAAGTATGGGCGGACGGTCCGCGACGTCCTGGCGGACGGTCCGCTGGGCACTGTTTCGCGAAGAACATGAACAGTGATACACGAACTTTCGATCCATAAATCTCAATATTTAACCATTGAAACTTGACCAAACTTTTGCCAAACCATCACTAGACCATATCCAACATATTCCCCAAGATAGATTTCCAAATCCATGGCCAAATTTCAGATCAGGAGCCCAAACCCTAGCCACATTCATCCTTAGATTCAAACCAAATGAGAGAGAAATCAATGAAAATACCCAGATGACATGATGAAGATCACTGTAGAGAGTCCGTGGATGTGCTCGGACCGTCCGGGAAGCACTCCAATCAAGAGATCGAGGGAGAGCACTTCTGCTAGGGTTGGAGCAAGAGAGAGAGGAGTTGTTGAGGGTGACTTGCGAATGAGGGAGAGGGAGACAGCCCAAACCTTTTAGATCCCGTCGGGGGTGGGTCCCACGCGCTCAGCGCCTCGCGGACGGTCCACCCGGTCACTACAGATCGTCCGACCCCTGGGAACACGAACCCCCCAAACCTTCTGGTAAATTTCGGGGTAATTACGGACCGTCCGCGGACCACTGGCGGACCGTCCGAGCTGGCGCGGACAGTCCGCGGTCCGTTGGCGGACAGTCCGTCCTGCTCATTCTTTTCAGCCCGAGATCCAACCTTTTGAACACTTATTGTGATGGATCCTTGGGGTTCATTGCTTGACAAAATGATGCATAATTTTACAATCATAGCAATCATGACATGGTGAGCATTAGGGTTAAAAAATAAACATATGAATGCAAGATAAAAACAATATGCATAAGGATGCTCATGCTAGGGATCAAGCCACATTTGAGATATCAATGACATTCAACTCATTTCTTAATTTGCAAAACCGAGATTCATCCAATGGTTTTGTGAATATATCAGCCAATTGATCATCCGTGCCCACACCTTCAATTTTGATATCACCTTTGCTCACATGATCTCTAAGAAAATGATGTCGGATATCAATATGCTTGGTTCTAGAATGTTGAACCGGATTATTTGCAATCTTGATAGCACTTTCATTGTCACATAAGAGAGGAATTCCATTGAATTTCACACCATAATCAAGAAGTGTTTGCTTCATCCACAATAATTGAGCACAACAACTTCCCGCCGAAATATATTCCGCTTCGGCGGTTGAGAGAGCAACCGAGTTTTGCTTCTTTGAACTCCATGACACAAGTGAACAACCAAGAAGTTGACAACCACAGGAAGTGCTCTTTCTATCAACTTTGCAACCGGCATAATCCGAATCCGAATAACCAACCAACTCAAATTGAGCACCTTTTGGATACCAAAGACCAATTTTTGGAGTGAATTTCAAATATCTCATAATTCTTTTCACCGCGGTCAAATGACATTCTTTAGGTGCGGCTTGAAATCTAGCACACATGCATACACTAAACATGATATCGGGCCTAGATGCGGTAAGGTAAAGCAAGCTACCTATCATGGATCTATAAAGCTTAATATCAACCGCTTTACCTCCCTCATCAAGATCAAGATGTCCATTTGTAGCCATTGGAGTCTTGATTGGCTTTGAATCTTCCATGCCAAATTTCTTCAAAATATCCTTGATATATTTAGATTGGCAAACAAATGTGTCTTCCTTAATTTGCTTGATTTGAAGACCAAGAAAGAAGCTCAACTCTCCAATCATGGACATCTCGAATTCCCTAGACATCATTTCTCCAAATTCTTTACAAAAAGATTCGTTAGTAGAACCAAAGATAATGTCATCAACATATATTTGACAAATAAAAATATCATTGCCAATTTTCTTAGTGAATAGTGTAGTGTCAACCTTTCCAATTTTCAAACCCTTTGATAAAAGAAAATTCCTAAGCCTCTCATACCAAGCACGGGGTGCTTGCTTCAATCCATAAAGAGCCTTAGAGAGCTTATAAACATGATTGGGCAATTTTGGATCTTCAAAACCGGGAGGTTGTTCAACATACACTAGTTCACTAAGATCACCATTTAAGAAGACACTTTTAACATCCATTTGATAAAGTTTTATGTTATGAGAGCAAGCATAAGCAAGTAACATTCTAATAGCTTCGAGTCTAGCTACGGGAGCAAAAGTTTCATCGAAATCCAAACCTTCGACTTGAGTATATCCTTGTGCCACCAATCTTGCCTTGTTTCTCACCACAATACCATCTTCATTTTCCTTGTTGCGAAAGACCCATTTAGTACCAATAACATTGTAGTTCTTGGGCCTCTCAACCAAAACCCAAACTTTGTTCCGGGTGAAGTTATTTAATTCTTCTTGCATAGTCATCATCCAATCCGGATCAACAAGTGCCTCATCTACACGTTTAGGTTCAAGAGAAGATACAAAAGAATAATGTTGACAAAATGAAGCAACACGAGATCGAGTTTGGACACCCTTACTAATGTCACCCACAATTTGGTCAATGGGGTGATCTTTGGCGACTTGGCCATGAATTCTTGGTTGAGTAACTTGATCTTCAGAAGATGTGGACGATGATGTAGTAGAAATCACTTGCTCATCTTCTTGAGGAGAGTCATTTGCACTTGCATTATCAATCACTTGATTTTGAGAAGATGATGCCATTTCTTGATTACTAACAATATGTTCCTCATCATCATCATCTTCTTCTTCTTCTTCCCTTGGTCGAATATCACCAATATCCATGTTCTTCATGGCTTCTTTCAAACTATCCCCTCTCACATCATCCAAGTTATCTTTCTCATCTTGTGACCCATTTGTTTCATCAAATTGAATATCATAAGCTTCTTCAACAAATCCCTTGGACTTGTTGTAGACTCTATATGCCTTGCTACAAGATGAGTAACCAAGAAAGAATCCCTCATCACATTTGCTTTGAAATTTAGATAATCGAGATCTTTTCCTCAAGATATAGCATTTGCATCCAAATACTCTAAAATATGAAATATTCGGCTTTCTTCCAACAAGCAATTCATATGGAGTTTTGTTTAGAAAGCCATGACAATAAAGCCTATTTGATGAATGACAAGCGGTGTTAATAGCTTCGGCCCAAAATGAATCCGACACATTGTACTCGGCCAACATTGACCTTGCCATTTCAATCAAGGTCCTATTCTTTCTCTCAACCAATCCATTTTGCTCCGGAGTATATGTGGTTGAGAATTCATGTTTGATTCCCTTTTCATTGTAAAATTCCTCTACACGAGTATTCTTGAATTCACTACCATTATCACTTCTAACTTTCTTCAACTTGAGCTCAAACTCATTTTCGGCCCTAGTGACAAAGTTCTTGAAATGATCAAACACATCCGCTTTGTCATGAAGGAAGAATACCCATGTGAATCTTGAGAAATCATCCACTATCACAAGAAAATAGTTATTCCCACCAATGCTTCTATATGTCGTAGGCCCAAAAAGATCCATATGCAATAGCTCAAATATTCTTGTGGTATACATGACACTCTTGGTTGGATGAGAATTTGCAACTTGCTTTCCGGCTTGACAAGAGCTACATAATTTGTCTTTTTCAAACTTTACATCTTTCAAGCCAAGGACTAGATCATGTTTGATTAGTTTATTAAGTTGCCTCATTCCAACATGACCTAGCCTTCTATGCCACAACCAACCCATGGAAGCTTTAGAAAATAAACAAGTTGAGAGATTTGCTTCTTTAGATGAGAAATCCACTAGATATAGACTTTCATGTCGAAACCCCTTAAAGATAGTTTCTTTTTCATCAAGAGAGGTTACTACGAAATCATTACTAGTGAAAGAACATCTATATCCATTATCACAAAGTTGAGCAATAGACAAAAGATTGAAATTCAAGGAATCAACTAGCAAGACATTGGAGAGTTTATAATCTTGAGAGATAGAAATGTCACCAATGCCTTGTACACCTCCCTTGCTATCATCACCAAAGATAATATTATCAAAGTCGGAGATATCTTCATCAAGACATGAGAATATTTTCTTTTCACCGGTCATGTGATTTGTGCAACCACTATCAATTACCCAATGCCTTCCTCCGGCTTTATAATTTACCTACACAAAAGAATCACTTCCTCTTAGGTACCCAACTCTTGGGTCCTTCAATGTTAGTGATCATAGCTTTAGGCACCCAAATAGACTTTAGCCTAGTGCTATCCATAGACCTACCAACAAACTTGGCACACACAACACCCTTTGAATCTTTCTTAAGAATGTAAGATGGATCAAAGGATACGGTCTTCTTGCTCTTGCACTTGTGATTCACATCAACCTTTGTCTTGCAAATGTGACATTTCTTGAATTTAGCTTCTTCTTGCAATGTCACACTTGATGGCACATAAGTGGTCTTCTTTGGAATGAAGGCTGACTTCCCTTGCTTGGGCAAATAACCAATACCATTCTTGTCCAATGTGAATTTTTGACTTGTCCAACAATGATTAAACTTGACTTGACTTCCAAACCATTTGGAAAGATCCTTGGACAAGCACTCCACTTCCTTCTTCAAAGATTCATTTTCCGATAATAGAAAAGATGCATCATTTGAATCTTTCTCACTAGTGCAAGAGCTTATACTTGTGCTACAAGAAATGTTAGTAGAGCAAGACAAGCAAGTAGTGCATTTATCATTGTTAGCAACTATTTTCCCTTTGGCTTCTTGCGCAAGGAGTGAGTTGTGAGCTTCCTTAAGCTCCTCATGCTTTCCCTTTAGAATTCCCAATGAAGTGTTGAGAGTACCATGGGATTCCTTTAGGTTGGCATGAGAAATCTTTAGCTCCTCATAGGATTTTTGAATTGAAATGTTTTTCAATTCTAAATCCTTCAACTTTTCTTTTTCCTTGCGCAATTTTTCATCGGATTTTATAACCAAACTAGCAAGGTATTCATATGAAATAGCATTATCACCACTATCATCATCACTATCACTATCACTATCTTCTTCATCCATTGTTACCTTTGAAGTACTTTTTGCCATGAGGCAATGAGGCTTGGAGAAGAGAGATGGAGCTTCCTTGATGGCAATCCCGGCAAGATCTTTTGTTGGCTTGTCATCATCACCATCATCATCATCATCACTTGCATCGGAATCCCATTCAACAAAGTAGGCTTGCCCATTTTTCTCCTTCTTGTAATACTTCTTCTTCTTGTTCTTGTTCTTGCCAAACTTGTCTTCTTTCTTGTTTGGACAATTCATTGATATATGTCCCTTTTCACCACAAGAGAAGCAATCTTTGTCTTCAAATGGATTTTTCCTTGAGAATTGGTTTTTCTTCCCAAACTTCTTCTTCTCAAGAATTTTCTTAAGCCCTCTAACAATAAGAGCCATCTCATCATCCGAGTCTTCTTCTTTTTCTTCAAGATGAGTATCTTCTTGAGTAGCTTGAGCCTTGAGAGCAATGTTCTTCTTCTCTTCATTTATTGCTTGACCATGAGCTTCTTTTTGAGATTGCTTGAAGATATCATGTGTGAGTACTTCACCAAGCACTTCCGTAGGAGTGTATTTCTTCAAATCTTCTCTCACTAGCATTGTGACAATTGTCTCATATTTTTCCGGGAGACTCCTAAGAAATTTCCTAGAGAAATCTCGATCCGGCACATCATAATCAAGACACTTTAGCTCATTCACAATCTCATTCAACCGATTGAACATGGTTGAAACGTCTTCATCCTTCTTCATAGTAAACTCATTCAATTTTCCTTGGAGTACATAGAGTTTGGCTTCTTTGACCGAGGATGTTCCCTCATAAATTTCCGCTAGCTTGTTCCAAACATCTTTTGCAACTCTAATACCCTTGACACGGTTGAATTGATCACGAGATAGAGCCTCATACAAAATGCACAAAGCTTCCTCATTAAGGTCCTCATTCTCAAGGTCTTTTTCGGTCTTGTTGTCTTTGTCTAGGATGACAAACCCGTCCTCAACAATTTCCCAAATTTTTCTTCCGGCCGTCCTTAGATAGGTAGTCATCCTAGTCTTCCAATAATCATAATCTTCCCCATCAAAGAAAGGAACCTTCCTTTGCTTCATTTTGCCTTCTCTAGCCATTTTAATCCTACTCCGGGATAATTAAATCCTTGATTAGGGAGTACTTAGCTCTGGTACCACTTGTAGGATCTAGGATTACCGACTAGAGGGGGGTGAATAGGCGGTTTTAAAAACTTCAACCACAACACTAGAGAAATTTAATTAGAACCACAAGGTGAATAAATTCTCTAGCTAAACTACGCCTATGTTGATGGTTTTGCAACCTAGGGTGACAAGATAAAGATCAATCTCTATGAATTTTAACTTGCTTCAAATAAATAAATCAAGATATAAGCACGTAACAAAAGCAAAGAGACACAAAGACTTATCCCGTGGTGTCGATGACTTGCCGGTCACCCCTAATCCACGTTGAGATGGATTCAATGTTCAACCGCTCCTCTATCAAGTCTCCACTTGATGTATGAGCCGGCTAGAACCAATGAACCGCTCCAAATCTCGATTCCACTAAAGTTGCTCTTCACCGCTCCGGCAAGGTGAGCACAAGAACCTCTCACAATCAATTTCCACGGCAACTTCACAATCTTCTTGAAGTGCTCGGTGGAATCACGAGCTCCGAGCCGGCTAGGAGGCGGCAACCTCCAAGAGTAACAAATCAACCACGAGCTCGATGCAATCCTAGTGCCACAATGATCAAATCATTGATGCAATGCACTAGAGTTTCTCAATCTCACAAAAAATGCAATCCCAAAGCAAGTGAGTGAGAGAGGGGAGAAACAAGGGCTCTAGAATGAGTGTTCAGCTTTTCAAAGTGCCAAGAGACCCCCCATGCCCGTGAGGGGTGAGTATATATAGCCCTCTCCCCAAAACTAGCTGTTGGGGAAAAACTCGTTCTGGATCGTGCACGGCGGACCGTCCGCATGGTCCACGCGGACCGTCCGCGTTTGAATTACAACGGCTATGAAGCGCTGTCAGAGTGTGTCAGAGTCGACCGTTGGGGCTTGGCAGACCGTCCGCCAAGCACCTGCGGACCGTCCGCCATCCCACGGACAGTCCGCCAGAGAAGGCCGGACCGTCTACTCGAAATAGCTCTAGCTCTTGGAGAAATTGAGCGAAATTACGGACCGTCCGTGACGCATCACGGACCGTCCGCGCGATCACACCAAGTCAACGCGCGTGGGCCCTGGTACAGCAAGCACAGTGGACAGTCCGCCAGGACCACGGAACGTCCGTAACCGTTCCGCGGACCGTCCGCCAGAACCAGGCGGACCGTCCGCCAGCCACGACAGGGCTGGATTTTCAACAGAATTTCAGAGTGCACCCTTCCAAGTTAGTCACCACAAATTCTAAATGCACTACATGCACATCAAAGACCATTGTGGCACTAATATTTCATCGAACCAACGACGTTGATCCCTCTTGATAGTACGGCTATGTAACCTATCAATCCGGTCATTTTTCACCCACTAATCGCCTCATGACCGGTCAAATTTAAAAGCCCTATCATATACCTTTGCCTTGAGCTTCCATAATCCCATAGCACACATGCTATCCACACATTGTCTTTTGAAGCTCATTCCAACTCTCGGGACTAACCTAATCTCATTATCTCAAATAAAATTGTTAGTCCACAAGGGTTGTCATTAATTACCAAAACACAATTAGGGGCCTAGATGCTTTCAGAGGTGTCACTCCGCTCGCCATCGCCGTACTGCCATTTCCCACCATGCCCTTCGTGGCCTCGGATCTAGGCCGTAGCTGCCGATCTGCAGGCGAGGCACGGGAGAAGTAGGATGAGGCGAGGAGGAGGCATCGCAGCGGGCGGCGAAGGGGATGGGGCCGCCGTCGTGTGTCATCGTGCTCGCCCTCAGTCAAGGAAGGGAGCATGGGAAGGGGCGGCGCAATGCAGATGGGGAAGGGAATGGGCGAGGGAATGGGGATTCGCAGGTGGGTGCGGCGTGCGGCGGGAGGGAGGCGAGGGCGACGTCATGGGGGCGAGGCACCGGATGCGGCGGGGATGGGATTGGCAGGCGTGCAGGAAGGGTGAGACGCTCGGGATTTCACCGCCGGCCAGTATCCGCGGGCGTGATTCAACGGAGCGGGATTGGATGGGTACGGGGGCGGGTAAGCAACCAGGCGTGGTGACTAAAACAATAGGAAACGGGCAGATTCACTCCCTAACGTTCAGTTTTCATCGTCCTGTCGCCTAAAAACCCGGAAATCATCTGTCAGTTGGGCCCGGTTAGAGAGGTGGGTAAGTGTTTTTTTAGGTAAAAAGTGTTTCAATTGTTTAGGATCTTTATAGTATAGATAATCCGTATAGTATAGATCTCTCACAAGCTGTTGAAAAAAAAATCATCCTGGTGAGCTGGGCTGTTTTGTTCATGTAGTTGGGTTTGTTGTAGGGCGACGTCCTTTGACGTCATTTGCCGCTAGGCGGGGTGAGTTATACCCGTATGTATTCGATGATCTTCTTCTTTATTAATATATGTCATGTCAATCTAATATAGGTCATTTCAGGAAAAAAGAATAATGTATCCAAGCGAGTGTGTCACATTTCTATTGGACGGGATGACTTGAATCGGTGTTGGTTTTGTACTCCTTAATCTCCTTATTTATTACTTCGTATCATGTATCGTGTAGATCTCCCACGGGTCATTAAAAAAAGAAATACATCCCGGCAAGTAGGGTTTATTGGTGGGTGGGTTGTTTTGTTCATATAATTGTTGTAAGGCATTGTTTAACGTCATTTGCCGCTGGGTGAGGTGAGTTGTATCGGTGTACTTTTTTTTTTACATGTATGGTGTACTATTCGTTGATCTCCTTTATAGATCTCCTTTATGTGCTAGGTCAAGTGGAGTTTATCGGTTGGTGGGTTGTTTTTTAACGTGTATAGCCCGTTATTTATCAAGAATAAGGTCATGTTTGGATCCACCCTAACTAAAAATTAGCTAGCTAATTTGTAGTGGTTTATTTTAGCTGGCTAAAAAGTATCTAGCTAAACTTTTAGCTGGGGGTGTTTGGATCCATTAGCTAATTGAATTAGTTGGACTATGCTACCCTTCGTTAATTATGGACTGAGTGATGTGGCAATGAGAAATTACCATAAATAGGTGGGGGTATTGTGGTCTTTGAACTCGTTTAGCTGGGTTTAGCTAAGTTCAATCAGCTAAAGGAATTGTGCACCTTTTGATATAGGGTTAATTTGATATATGCCATTACAAATGTCACAGATCGGAGAACTGACATTACAATTCATCAAATTGTAAACTTGCTATTACAATTTGACTTGTATCAGAGTGATGACATTTTGTACGCCTGGAACGACGTTTGGCCCACACGTAGGGTCGTATCTGACTACGGCAAATCCGTATGGATCAGATTGCCCCTGCCCCGAACGGATAAGGCCTCCAGCGAGTCCCCACCCACCCAGGCCGCGCTTCTTCCTCTCTGTGTAGGAGAGATTGGTCCGTGGGTTGTTGAGCTAGCAATTGGCATTTTGTCGACATTTGTTGTTGGCTTGGTTGAGTTGTACCGATATTGTATTCGCAGATCTTCTTTTCCATTAATATACATTCGTTTCAGAAAATAGTAGAAATAGTACGTACTCAAACGTACTAACAGTCTAACAGGTAGAAAGACGTTAATCAGGAAGAGCTTGCCCTTGTCCAAGTATCAAGACTGAAGACATAGCACAAGTTGGTGCTTCCACTAGGTCTGTGGGTCTGGGTGATCGGCGGTCAACTGTCACATACTGTACCAATAATGGACTCTAAGGCCTTGTTTAGATCCTAAATTCTACCCCAAAGTTTACAATGTAAAAAGAAAATTCTCATCACATCAAAATGTCATAGCATGCATGGAGTACTAAATGTAGATAAAATTAAAAACTAATTGCACAGTTTTGTTGTACTCTACAAGACGAACATTTTGAGCCTAATTAATCAATTTTTGGATAATTTTTCACACATACAAACGAAATGCTACAGCAGCGCACGCACTCCAAAAAACCTAAATTTGACTCCCAATTTCCGGAACTAAACATGAAAGCCCCTCGTATGCGGTATGTGCGAGATTACAGACAGCAGCAGTAGGCAACCCACTAGCCTCGTACTCCGTATGTGCCAGTTTGCAACCAGAGTACAGTACTTATTTGTTCAGAAAAGATTGGATCGACGTGTGTGCTAGATTTGCTTGATTAGACCGTCGTCTCATGCTGATGAGGCGATGACACCGATAGGCGACTCGACCGTGAGCCTGTCGTGTCGATTGGATCTAACAAACATGCTCCAGAAAAGCATCTTAGCCCTTATTTAGTTTCCAAATTTAGGAGCAAATTTTGATCTTTTAGGGTGTGTGCGTCACCGCAGCATTTCGTTTTTATATGTGAAAAATTATCTAAAAATTGATTAATTAGTCTCAAAATATTCGTCTCGCAGAGTACAACAAAACTATGTAATTAGTTTTTTATTCATCTACATTTAGTACTCCATGCATGTGCCGACATTTTGATGTGATGGAAATCTTTTTTTTTACAGTGAACTTTGAGGGTGAAATTTGGTATCTCACACCTTAATCACCCGTATTCCGAACGACACTAGTATCAATTCAGAAGGGAACAAAGAGTATTCTGCTCCAACACCCGCACAAATCAGAATCTCGTGTGCAAATAATGCTACTGCCATTCTGTCTTCATTTTGACTTTGTGCCTTCGTCCCGAACCTCCGAAGTGTAAAAATTTTGCATAAGTGTCGTTGCTCGTTCCGGTTCCGTGGACGGGAACATGGCTACTAAGTCCCCAACCAGCCAGATCCGTGCCAGAATTCGGCGCTTCTGTCCGTGTGCGACGAAATTCTCGTTCTTATTCGAGTTTCTACAACGATTTCCTCATCCGATTCGAGCAGCAAGCATATTTGCAAGCAGATGATCCCATTCCGATCCCCTAACATTACATACACCACTACAACTGCATTACAGCTGAAGAGCTAGGCGCAGGCCGACTCGTTTCCGCCGGATCGATCAGTACGGCATGACATGGATGGTGCGGCTGTCGTAGGCGGCGGCCATGCCCTTGCGCTCCTGCTCCAGCCGCACCGCCCGCAGCAGCTCGCCGGCCATCCGCGACGTGGTCGGGGCGCAGTCCCCCTGCATCACCACCAGCAGCTTCCCCACGGCCTCGGGCGCCGACGCCACCGCCTCCCGCATCCTCCGCTCCCCGCCGCCCGCGCAGCAGGACAGCCACAGCGCCACCACCGCGGCCTCCCGTCCCGCCGGCCCCACCCGGATCATCCGCCCCATCACGGCGGCCGCTATCTCCGCCGCGTCGGCCGCGATGGCCGCCTTGCCGTCGCCGCAGCGGGCGGCCTCCGCCAGCAGCCGCAGCGCGGACTCCGCGGCCGCCGTGGGCGCGGCCGCCACGGCCAGCGCCAGCGCGGGGATGGCCCCGGCCCGCACCATCGACGCGCGCGCCGGGCGGCCGCGGACCTGCACCGCCGCGGCCATGCACCGGATGGCCGCCGGCGACGCGGCGTCCCTGAGGATCCGCACGAGGTCCGGGAACAGCTCCGGCCTGTCGGCGATTGCCGTCTTGGCGTCGGCGTCCGCCACGGGCGACGTGAGGATCTCTTCAAGGACCACGGCGCCGTTCGCGCCCACGCCGAGCAGCGTCGTCACGACGCGTCCCAGGTCCTCGGCGACGAGAGCAACAACGACGGCATCCTTAGCCTCTTCCGCGACTCCGTCAGCTGACAAGACGGCGGCCAAGGCCTCCACCGCCATGTTGACCCTCCCACGCTTCTCCGTTCCATCCCCGGTGAGATAAGCGACCAGCTCCGGTGCCACGGTGGCCAGGATCCTCACCGCGTCCACGCGCGCGTCGGCTCCCGCCCCGCCCTTGGCGAAGGAGAGGAGCGCCGGCACCGCGGAATCGAGATCGGCGGCGACGGCGGAGGCGACGGACGCCCGCTTCCCTTTCTCCGGCGCGATCTTGGCCGCGAGTGAGCGCACGGCCTTCTCCGCGGCCGCGGGCTCCCCGTCCGCGGCCGCGAGCTGCGACAGCACCTGCTCGGGCGACGGCGAAGGCGGCAGCGTGGCGGCGTGCAGGTGGATGAGGCGACGCAGGAGCAGGTTGGGGACCAGGTCGGTGGACGCCAGCGGCAGGCGCGTGGCGGGGCAGGTCCGGTGGCCGGAATCGAGCCACCGCTGTATGGACGCGCGGTCGTACGTGGCGCCGGTGGGGAGGCTGACCGGCGACCGCATCACCTCCAGCGAGATCGGGCACCGGAACGCTGCCGGCGTCGGCGGCGCCGCGGCCATCACGAGCGGCTCCGGCGGCCGGATCCGACGCCTCGCCTGCTGCCCGGCGACGGCTGCGTCCATGGCTAGCGACGGATGAGGTCTGTTGGGTGGGACGGGGGGAGGTGAGAGAGAGAGTGGCGGGCCTTAAGAATGGTGGGAGTGACGTCGGCGAGTCAACGGTCAAAGTCAAGTGGCGTGGGTGGTGGTGGTGTTGACGTCTTCTTTTGCAAGGATGGCCCCCGGGCTCGTGCCATCAAGGACAAGCACCGCGAGGGGGATGGAAGGTGGGAGGGGAAGAAGATGCCAGTAAGCTCCAGATTTTTTTTCCTGCGCGTGGGACCCACTTCAGTGCTCTGTTTTCCGGTGGAAGTTCTTTGGATTTTTAGTAGTAAGTGTATAAATTTCGGAGGGAAAATGAAAATTATTTTGGAGGGCAGCTCGAAAGTCCGTGCTCTTTAATTTGATGGTTTAGTTGGGAGAGCATTTCATGAAAATCTGGAAGTGTGAAGTAGTACATGTCTTTGCACACAGCTAAAAATTATTTTGAAAAGAAGAATAGGACTTCCACACCATGTTCATGTAAGACTCACACCCAACCAGCACCAACTCAACCAAAACTAGCTCCATCGAAATGGAATATCAAATAATCTTCGTACATTTAGTTTCCTGGAAAGCATTTTATGGGACCAAAGAAAAGGCCACTAAAGCTTTTTTGAAAGATAAGAGTCTTCTTTATAGGAAAGAAAAAACATCTTTTTCTAAAGGGTGATAGATATCAAGATACCAATGTAGAAACTGTAGGGAGAAACATTCAGAGGAAACATTAGTTATTACCACAAGAAAACACCACAAAAGAGCCGCATTTTCCACAGGCACGTACTTTGCAATCAGGGGATGCATGCATGCAAAAAGCCATGAACCAAAGATAACTACGCTTTGCACCATCATATCCTTTGTCTGACTCTGAACTCAAATCAAAGTAGTACCCGTTGCTGTTTTCTCTCCGTCTCTTAGCCGTGCGCATCAGCTAGAATCCGTGATTTTGACACTGGGGCGGCAGGCCACAAGAACGCTGGAAATGTGGCCACTTCTTTCCCGAAAGCACCACGCCGACGAATCCCGCAAAGCCGGCATGATTGGCCAGGCGACGAAACGTGAAAAAAGGCGAAAGAAAGGCGCGCGGCACATATCCTTCTCCTCGGCCTCGGCCTCGCCCTCCCTCGCCGGCGACGGCGAGGCAGCCCCAGCCTTGGCGATCGGGAATCGAGAATTCGAGATCTTTCTTCTTTCCGGCTCTCGCAGTCCACGTTGAGAAAAAAGGGATGGGGATTGATCGACGTCAACGGCGAGCGCATCTAAAACTGCCTCATCACGAGGTTAATTGACAATTTGGGGGCGATGTTATGGCTTGGATACCTTTGTTTTGCCCTGAGAAATCGAGTATCCGGAGAATCCGCCTTTTGACGGAAGGTTAGCGTCACGAAGAGAAAGTGGAGTCAAGACGAAAGAGGGATAAGGAAGGGGGAAAAGCACATATGCTTGGGGTGTGCTGAAACGCGGCTGCTTTTCTCGTTCTTTCAAGGACGTGTGATCTTACTTGCACCGTTGTCCTTTTCATGCCCCCCTTGGTTCTTGATAACAATCATTCAGATGGAAACCATAGAAACTATAGCTAGCTCGACTTCTATCATTTGTATTGCGTATAACGACAAGTGCTTCGGCAGTGGCATTTTCTTTTTTTGGTGAGCTCTGACCGCTTTAAATTCAACGTGGCTAGGTTATGACCCGGGGATTAACTGGTTCAAACCATAACTAAATTTAGCACGGCAAGGGGGATCTTACAATTTTAGGTATTGGTATAATAAAAAAAACAATCCTATTTTTAATATATGAAACAATCATGCAATTGGAGTAAAAAAATTTATTTGTTCAAATCCATTTTGTGTCATAGTGGATCCCCCCATTAGAGTAGCACCGATGATAAGTGGTAGGGTATGCAGTGAGTCTGTGTGGTAAGGTTTAGAACATGCATAGCATGTATTTTATTAAGAAAAGGAGAATTAGAGCGACAATCTTAAGAGAACCTTCGAGGCGAGCTCTAGACACCGTATGAGGCATGCCGGTCCCCGCCGACGCCAAGATCTGGGGGTCACTGCTCAGCGCGTGCCGCAGCCACGGCGACGTCGAGACGGCCGTGGCGGCGGCCGAGCGGCTGGTTGAGCTGGAGTCCGGCGACGTGGGCAGCCTCGTGATGCTGGCAACGTGTACACCGCAGCATGGCGGTGGGGCGATGTGGCGAGCACGAGGAAGGCGATAAGGAGCCGGAGCATGAGGAAGAGACGCCGGGGTGCAGCATGATCGAGGTGGGCAACGTGGTGAGGGAATTCATCGCCGGTGAGGATCTGGGGCCTGAACTGGGAGGGATTGCTGCCGTGCTGGATATCCTGGCCTCGCAGCTTGCAGGGGATGATGAAGAATTCGTAGATTCAAGTGGCTGGGTTGACGTGAACGTGTTTGCCATTGATTGATCGATATCTTGTGTGAGCACGAGGTGCTGGCTTGTCAGGTGGATTCGAGATGTTCCAAAACATTCTTCTCTTCGCAAAAAGGAGGTTTTAGTGTAAAATCAGCGTACAAAGATTGCATCGATTACACGACAGGAGCTCATGGGACAAGTTCAGGAGCCACGGTCAATTGTGCAGCAATGGATACATGTCTCCCTTGGAGAAAAGTTCTGGAAACAAGATCAAAATGTTCAGATATATTCAAGTATATTCAAGCCTGCTGGGTGGAAATGCAATTGAAGGAACACTGAACTGCACTGTTGAATTTACAATCTGCAAAGGAAGTGGTGTCGTATATTCTCCATCAACAAGATAATGTTCAACTAAAGGTAGTCACCTTTCTCTAGATGCTGTGGTCGGAAAAGAAATACATGTTCAGCTCCATTGTGTTTCTCAGTTCAGGCCGTGTAAACCTGAAATATTGAACTCTGAGGTGCCTCGAACGTGGCATAAACCATCAAAATCTTACTCGAATATTAACACTACGGATGGTGCTTTTGATATCAATTAAAAAGACAGGTGGATGGGATTTTGTAGTAAGAGATGCTGATGGCCATGAAATGGAGGCACTTCTCATGTTGCTGACGCACTACAGGCTGAAATGGAGGGTTGTTTGCAGGCATTAGCTTATGCAGCAGATGCAGGCATGGGGCGCCTCATTTTGGAGACAGATTCTGTCAACGTGGAGACAGGCCTCAAAGGTTGAACGGTTGATTTTGGTGCTTGTGGTCAGCGAGGTAAAGTATTTAATCGGAACTCAGTTTCTTGATATGAAAGTTTGTTTCAATCCTAGATCGTGACACTGCTGCTCACCATTTTAGCTCAGGTTGGGGCGAGTCTGGGAGAGGCATTGTTCTGGTCCATTTCAGTGCCTGATGCTGTTAGTTCTTGAGTGGCCGGCGGTTGCGCCTTGGCCTCTAGTCAATGGGAAAAAAAAGAGAACAATTCCGATTTCGCCATTTCGGCTGTGTAAACTGTGATGGCAGACCTTTACAATAGGGGCCCAATTATGTGCTGACCGGACATAGACAGGTGGGTGGGTTGGGCTGGGCTGGACTGTACCGGCCTGTGTGTGATACGCGTGGACCTATATACGGAGTATATTGTTTCAAGTTTTGTTCAAGACCGCCGTATGAACCTAGATGGATCACAGTGAAGCACGAGAAAGTGTCATTGGATGATCTGACGTACTTGTAAAGCGTTCTTCTTCTTTGGAGTAAGATTCCACAGTACACCAACAAGTTTTGAAACTATATTTTTGCCTTAAGAAGACATTAGTAATACTTCGTGGTGAATTTGTTTATTATATACTTGGGGGTTTTATTCAAAATACATCAGGGTCTTTGACCTCAGCTTCTTCTCTGTAGAAAACAAGATCAAAGGTGGTACTAAACAGTAGTGTTCTTTGACGATATTGTGAGGAAGTTTGGATTAAAGTAACAAACAATAAGCCATCTATCGCTAGATACTTGAATAACTTAGCTATGGTTACGGAGCCGCAAGGCCGAAACACGCTAGAAAGGAAATGCATCTTTGCATTTGTGCCGCAGCTCTGTGCTTCCTTCCTCTCTTGTATGCGCATGTCAACTTCCTCTTCCACCTTTTTAGTTTTCTCTCTTCGAATATAAAACACATGTCGACTTGGAGATATGCTTAGCTAGCCGGCCAGAGAATATGATCGACATGCATGGCCCAAATGAATATTGCTTATGCATGGGGGGGTTGCTTTTGTGCGCTATACGCTGTTCCGCAACGCCACTGGACAGCGCTGACGTGTCTCTGCACGAGAGGTTACCGCGGGTCGTGACTCGTGAAGCTGACATGGCTTATTAGCAGTGATTACGCGCAATCTGCTGATTCAGATTCAAGAGTGTTCGCATGGAGCAAAAAAGCAGGCTCCCACGTCCAAGTCTGCTATCGCCCGATCATGGCACCAAAGAAAATATCGTGAGTGCGCCCGTATCGCAAAGCCTTGCTTACGACACATTCATGAACCGTATTTGCCTACACTCAACGAACGGAACTGCGAACTTTTATTTGCGAGGAACATATATCAACCAATATGATGGTTGAACCGCTAGAATATCTCAGGCTATAGCTCAAGTTTTTTATATGCATATTTTTTTAATATAAGCTGTTCAGATTTTTATGAACTAATGATGATTGAACCGCTAGAATATGAATATCATGCAT
Organism: Echinochloa phyllopogon; assembly: GCA_033239725.1. Taxonomy (NCBI): domain Eukaryota; kingdom Viridiplantae; phylum Streptophyta; class Magnoliopsida; order Poales; family Poaceae; genus Echinochloa; species Echinochloa phyllopogon. The sequence goes on from BTCW01000012.1 coordinate 24,976,293, forward strand.
TTTCTCAAGTCATTTTATATATGCAGATCGTATTTTGAAAATATTTTTTTCAAAATTATATGCAGATCTTTTAACTACAACTGTTCAAATTTTGACTAAGCGGAGAGGGGTTTCAATTCAAAATTATGATCAGACTTCGCTGCTCCGTTTGTATAAACCCATAGTAGGCCCGTTAGTCCAATATCCACACGCCCGCCATAACAGCCCGGCCCAGTTGAGGCCCGCCGAATCAAAAAGTAGCCGCATCGCGCCGGCCGGCTTTGACAGGGAGCCGCGGAAACCCCAGGCACAGACACGTCGGACTCGTCGCCGTCCGCCATGGACGGAACGAGCCACTCCGGCGTTGACAAATCACCGCCGCCCTGGCCTCCGCCCCGTCCACGTGCGGCTCCGCCGTGCGCCGGCGAGTCGCGGTTAGTGGCGGGGCCCCGGGATCCAGGGCGCTGGCTCCCCACCGGTTCTTCTGGCCGCGGAACGAGGGAACCGTTTGGGTGTGGGCTCCGGCGATTGACCCTTGCGAGTTGGTGCATGCAAGCTCCCGTCGTTGTTGGCACATTCGGAAATGGGGGTGTAGATTTGATCCTGGAAATTCTAGTTTAAGCGGGGTCTCTTTGCGGATATGCTCGCTGTTCTGTCATGCGATGCGCCCGTGGTGATCGTTTGACATTTTTCAGTTTGCGGATATATATGCATATGCTCGCTGTTCTCGGATTTCAGATTGATCGGCCATGATTCGTTTCAGTTTCGTACCTGTGTGTCCAGAGTGAAGCGTGCTTCAGTACTATGCGGATTGTATGAGCTAGTTTTACGTTCTTCTCTTCCACCAGATAGTCCAACAACGGAGTTGTGAAACCTCGTGAAGAATTCTCTGCTTCAGTCTGACTATCTCCATGATGCATGATTACCTGGTTCTCCGGCCAGTTTCTGCGCCTTTACGTGCGTCCGTTTCCTTCTCTTTTGTGCGCCTTATCTTGCGCACACTTTCAACAGCACAGCATTAAGCCCGTCTCCAATTTGCAGCTTGCCGACTAATCAAGCACGCAAAAGATGGCGACTTGTGTCAGATATCTGGACTAGTTTATCTCCTCCCGGTCTCTACCACGAACCCACATCGTCGTAACCTCATATGTGCCACTCCTCACTGCTCAGGCTGTATATATACGCCTCTCCTCTGCTCCCGCGCTCCCGCCACCCGTAAGATCTGAGGTTGAGAGCTCTCGCACTACACGCACTTCTTGGAGAGCTCGAGCTCGACCATCCGGCCATGGAAGCCCGGATGCACTACTCCAGGCCGCTCCTCCTCCTGCAGCCGCAGGGGCCGGCCCACGAGCCCGGCGCCCGCCCCCGTGATGCCCAACGCCGTTCCGGACGCTCTGTCCGTTCCGGCTCCGGCCGACGCCTTGCCCTTTCTCAACGCCAACGCGATCCTCATCCTGGCGATCCTCGTCGCGATGCTCGCGCTCCACGTCGTGCTCCAGTGCGCGCTCCGCGTCACGCTCCGCGCGTGCCACTTCGCCGGAGCCGACGGCGGCGCCCCGCGGGGCCCAGAGCACAGCACCGGAGGAGGCACGACTGCGGGAACCGGAACGGACGGGCGGAAGCAGCGGCAGCCGCGGCGGATCACGAAGCTCGTGCAGGCGCTGCCGTGCCTGGCGTACTCGTCGGGTCTGGAGCTGGCCGGGTCGTCACGGTCCGAGTGCGCCATCTGCCTCGCCGCGTTCGCGCGCGGGGAGGCCGTGCGCGTGCTGCCGCGCTGCAACCACGGCTTCCACGCGCGCTGCATCGACCGGTGGCTCGCGGCGCGGCCGACGTGCCCCACCTGCAGGCAGGCGCCGTTCGTCGAGACCACCGCGCTCCTGCAGCCCGACAGCTCCGGGCCAGCCGCCGCCGTGCCGCTGGTGCGCGTGGTCATAGTAGGGGATGGCGTGGCCCGCCTTGTGGAGCCCGACGCAGAACTTGTGCGCGCTCAGTAGATAGTGTTTGTGCGTGTGTGATAGGGCATAGCGGGGTGTATAGGCAAAGCATTTTGGTCTTTTGTCACGTTACACTTACTGCCAAAACCAGTGAAATGAACACCATTTTGGTAGTTCTATCACCTTTTTTTTCTCCCTTTCTTGTCGTCTCTTAGCGTGAAAATCGTTCTGGGACTATGCGCGTATTGCATGCAGGAAACGATGGCACCAGGCCGAATATGAGCATGGGGGCTAATGCACTAGGTGGTTTTTGCATACTGTCAGTCTGAAAAACCTGTTCAAGGATTACGTTTTCGCGTTGGGTGTTCCTCATCTTGTACAAACTCTCTTTTACACTGAAGTCGTTGCACCAAATTTGACATGAATGGTCCCTGGAGTCTTGTTGAAATGTTTTCTTAGACGAGGAGATTGTTGATATAGCCATATGACCACTGGAATCTTTAAAGAACACATGTTTTCTGTTTGAAAAAAAAAGTATACACCGTAGAACAGAGGAGCGGCCGTACTAAAGGCCCACAGTCCGTGACTGAGCTAGGTAGCAATTCAACAGGCACAGCGGAAGCCCATTCATTTCTTCATCTGGCCATTCTGTGCTCCCCGACAAAAACCGGGCCGCCGAGTGAGACCAGCAGAAGCCCATGTCTTCATCAGGGGCCATCCACTGCCCTCGTGAGGGGAAAAAAGTCGAATACCCTTCAACGAAAGGAAAAAGTCCGTCTTACCCCTCTGGACACAAAGTCGAATCCAGCATTCCTTCCTAGACTTACAAACCGGGTAAACTACCTCAATCAACTTTTAAAATCATCCACTTTACTTTCTAACCGTGATTTTAAGCGGTTTTTAAGATGGTTCTGCATTTTTTCAATCAAAAATAAATCTTATAAATACTTAATGAGGTTATTAACCATGAAAAATATTTCTAAGCTTCTAAAAATTTTGAGAAAAATTCTAGAGATGGAACGGGACGAAGAAATCTAAAATATTTAAACTAGTGAAATATCTATAAAATTTTCTATAATTTAGATTTAGCTCCAGTAAAATAGAAAATATATACAAAAAATTAATATATATATATATATATTAAAATATTTAAATTTATATCTAATTTCATCTTAAATACTTTTCACAACAAAAATATAAGATGAAGCCGACATGAATACATTTATCATAAATGCATTCAACATTAATATATGTTACATTTATGATGGTTGAATGCATTTACGATGAATTTATTCATACTGGCTTCATTTCATGTTTTTATTGAGAAAAGTATTCAAGATATATTTAGAAAAATTTATGTGTGTTTAAGTTTTTGGATATATTTTCATTTTGCTAGAATTAAATTTAAATTTTAAAAAAATTGTAGTCATCTTCACTAGTTTTAAATATTTTATTTAGATTTTTTTGCATCTCAATCCATCTCTAAGATTTTTGTCATAATTTTTTAGAAGCTTAGGAGTATTTTTTATGGTTTAATAAGTATTTACTAGATTTATTTTCAATTGAAAAAGGTAAAATCATCTTAAAAACCGCTTAAAACCACGGTAAGAGGTAAAGTGAACGGTTTTAAAAGTTGAGGGAGGTAGTTCACCTGATTTTGATTTTTAAGTATAGGGAGGAATGCTGAACTTAGACGTAAAACAGCCATTTTCCTCGACGAAACTGTATAGTGCGGCCAGCCGCCAGCGTCAGCAGGAAGCGACGGGCCAGTAGCCGGCGGCCGGCGTCGAGGGCCCCGTAGAGCAGCCAAAATTCTCCGCTGGCGCCGACGTGGTCGCCCCGCTTTGGGCACCGAAAGTTTCACGCGACGGCGACGGCCAGGCCGTATCGGCGGAGCCTTTCGGGCCCTTTTTTCTGCCGGCCTCCGGTACCAGTTGTTGGCCGGAGAGGCCCCAGGGACAGAGACGAGTCCTGCACGTCTCAAGCCCCGACGTGTCGATCGATAGCTTACACGTGCCCGATTCCTTGGCGTTACGTGGAATACAAGCGGCTCGGTGGGGCAAAAGGCACGGGACGAAGCCCCCCCGCGCGGTCCGCGTCACGCACGCAGGCACGCAGCCCACGGCCGTTCTCTACGGGCTGTGTCGCACACCTTCTTTTCCTCTTGGAGAATAATAATACGGCGGAGGCGTGTAGTATAAACCCCAGCAAGCAGCCCCCGCCCGTCACGCCGCCCGTCCGTGCGTTTCCTTCCTTTGCCTTTTGCTTGCTCTCGAGGCTTTGCGTCACTCCTCGCCGCCGCCGATCGGGTTCTCCGGACTCTCCCCAGGCCGAAGCGATCGCGGCGCGGCTCTGAGCAGGTGAGTCTCCTCCCCCTCGGCTGTTCGATCCCAATCCGTCTTTTCGATTGTAGCACTTCTCCACCCATAGATCGCCTCGCCAGGCTCGGGTTGGCGGTATCTGGTGTTTTCTTTTTGTGGATTCTGCGTCTGGCGCTGATGAATTCTCGTGGTTTGGCCGATCCCGCATAGAAATTCGCTGAGATATTTAATGATTCATCCGCAAACCGCGTGGTAGGAAGGATTATGCAGCGGCTGCGGCTCTCGCGCCGTCTGTATCTTTTGCCAGTGGTGAGCTACTAATGAATTTTTAACCCAAAAAAAAGAATCTGGGAATTAACTTTAAAAGAATAGACACTGCTGCTGTGGAGCTTCGGTTCGCCGCGCTGATCTATAGTTGCCAGGGTTAGTACTAAGTCTATTGCTGTGCAGTAATGATACGATGAATACATACTGCAGCCGAAGGCCATAGATAATTCTCCTCTGTTTTTTTGATAAATATCCCCAATGTTCTGTCTGTGTTCCTCGCGAATCCTTATGTTCGGTAAGTGATGATATCTGTGATCACTCGAGAGTAGAATTCGTCGGACTCTGCATCTGCATTTACTTCCGGCTGTTATACTCTGGAACAAGGTTTCAGACAGTCAACCTACAGGTAGAAGGTAGAAGTAGATGACAAGGTTACTTGGAGATGGTCGAGCAACGGTGAATATTCAGCACGGTCAGCTTATCATGCACTGCATCAAGGATCCATCACCCTCTTGGGATCAGATCTCATCCGGAAAACATGGGCCCCTTTGAAAGTTAAGATTTTCCTCTGGCTAGCGTTCAAGGAGGGGCACTGGACGGCTGACCGACGGCACCGACATGGTCTGGATGCAGTGGCAAGCTGCTGTTTGTGTCATCAAGCTTCAGAGTCCAATGTCCACTTGTTCGTGTTCTGTTCGTTTACAAGACAGATATGGGCCTGCATCACTTCGGTGCTAGGCCAGCAATGCAGCACACCAGGAGCACAGGACACGTTTCAGGATTGGTGGTTGCATGCAAGGAGTTGGAGTGGCCAGAAGAGAAAAGGGTTTGCTGATTCATTAAGGGAGAAGTCTACCTAACCCCCGCCTATCAACAGTGGACTACTTAACCCCTCAAACTATAAAACCGGACAGATAACCCCCAACCTTTTCAAAACTGGACAGATAACCCCCAACCTTTTTAAAACCGGACAAATAACCCCCAAGCGGTTTCAGACGGTGGTTTTGTATTTTTCTTTTTTTATTTATTTTGGCTGAATCTTTGAAAATCATAGTAATTCATAAAAAAATCATAAAATAGAAAGTCTAATTTTGTTGGACTCCACATGAGCAGAAATACACAATAAACATATAATATGGTATGCTTTACTACAAATTGTTTTCTATAGATTTTGATCTATTCTTTTCTATAATTAATTAGAATAATTCTTAACTGCTGTTTTCATGGTCCGATTGCGGTGAAATTTTTATGGTGGCTTAACTATTGTATGCTTGAACAGTAGTAAAAAATTCATACTCATTGGATCAGATTTAACTTAGTTATAGATTTAACAAGCATAAACACTAAATAAATTTATAACTAGGTAATGCATGATTCAATGAGTATGAAGTTTTTACTACAATTCAAGCATACAATAGTTAGGCCATCATAAAAATTTCACTGCAATCGGACCATAAAAACAACAGTTAAGAATTATTCCAATTAATTATAGAAAAGAATAGATTAAAATCTACAGAAAACAATTTGTAGTAAAGCATACAATATTATATGTTTATTGTGTAGTTCTGCTCATGTGGAGTCCAACAAAATTAAACTTTCTATTTTATGATTTTTTTATGAATTACTATGATTTTTTAAAGATTCGGCCAAAATAAATAAAAAAGAAAAAAATACAAAACCACCGTCTGAAACCGCTTGGGGGGTTATTTGTCCGGTTTTGAAAAGGTTGGGGGGTTTATCTCTCCGGTTTTATAGGTTGGGGGTTAAGTAGTCCACTGTTGATAGGTGGGGGGTTATGTAGACTTCTCCCATTCATTAATAGCACTGGTCACTTGGGAGATATGGAAGCAGAGGAATGCAAGAATTTTCTGGGGCGACCAAACGTCGATTCAAGGAGTAATAGCCATCATCAAGATGCAAGGTGAACAATGGATTTTGGCCGGTAACAAGGACTTAGGTTGTTTAGTTCGCGAGTAATCGTTTTAGCACTTTCTATGTAATTGGTTTTACCATCTCGCTACTGTCAGGGTAGTGACAACGGTAGGCCTAGGCGCCTCGTGCGTCGTTGTAAAATCATTTCTATTCTCACTTAATACAAGGATGCGCAATTCTCTTGCGTATTCGATAAAAAAAGGCTGTTATACTCCTTTTCCTGTACAGAGGTTGGAAATAAACAAGATGATTGCAGGAAGTTTTTCTTTTACATGAGTATAAAAGTCATTTTGTTTCCCTGTCCAGTCTACATAGCTACACAAAGTCACTGCAGTTTTCTCTGAATGTGTACTGAACATTGATCTCTATTACAGAATACTCGAGAATGGCTGACGAGGATATTCAGCCTATTGTGTGTGACAATGGCACTGGAATGGTCAAGGTTGTTATTGCACACAAATTTTTTTGCTGTAAAGCAACTCTGCTCCCGTCAACTAATTGTGGATCAACTCCTTGATATTAACAGGCAGGTTTTGCCGGTGATGATGCACCAAGAGCTGTCTTCCCCAGCATTGTTGGAAGACCACGCCATACCGGTGTCATGGTTGGCATGGGCCAGAAGGATGCCTATGTGGGTGATGAAGCTCAGGCAAAGAGAGGCATCCTGACACTGAAGTACCCAATTGAGCATGGCATCGTCAACAACTGGGATGACATGGAGAAGATCTGGCATCACACCTTCTACAACGAGCTCCGTGTTTCACCTGAAGACCACCCTGTACTGCTGACCGAGGCCCCTCTCAATCCCAAAGCCAACAGAGAGAAGATGACACAGATCATGTTTGAGACCTTTGAATGCCCCGCAATGTATGTTGCAATCCAGGCCGTTCTTTCCTTGTATGCTAGTGGGCGAACAACTGGTAAGATTGTTATCTTGGAAATGGGAATATTTATTCAAGAGTCACATGTTAGTAGTAGTACTGACACTATTTCTCTCTCTCTGTGTGTAGGTATTGTGCTGGACTCGGGTGATGGTGTGAGCCACACTGTTCCAATCTATGAAGGATACACACTTCCTCATGCTATTCTCCGTTTGGACCTTGCCGGTCGTGACCTCACTGATCATCTAATGAAGATCCTCACAGAGAGAGGGTACTCCCTCACGACAAGTGCAGAGCGTGAAATTGTCAGGGACATTAAAGAGAAGCTCGCCTATGTTGCCCTTGATTACGAGCAGGAACTGGAAACTGCCAGGAGCAGCTCCTCTGTTGAGAAGAGCTATGAGATGCCTGATGGCCAGGTTATCACCATTGGATCAGAAAGGTTCAGGTGCCCTGAGGTGCTCTTCCAGCCATCTCTTGTTGGCATGGAATCTCCTGGCATACATGAAGCTACATACAACTCCATCATGAAGTGTGATGTCGATATCAGGAAGGATCTATATGGTAATGTTGTGCTCAGTGGAGGATCCACCATGTTCCCTGGGATTGCCGATCGTATGAGCAAGGAGATCACGTCCCTGGCTCCTAGCAGCATGAAGGTTAAAGTGATTGCACCGCCTGAAAGGAAATACAGTGTCTGGATTGGTGGCTCTATACTGGCCTCCCTCAGCACTTTTCAGCAGGTACTCACAGTTTGTCATGAACATTTGTCAGTTTGGTTTGAGAAAGGAATTAAAGCAGCTTTGTCCCCATCATTTTCTTTTCCTTGTGCGCTAAAATAGAAACATCCATTATGCACCAATTATATGCTGTTCATGCACTGCCCGATTTTCATTAGTTCATTTGCATACACTTGCATGGCATATATAATTTCCTGATAAGCTATAGATGATAGATGTGCTCACCCTTGGCACGTTAGATATTGCTCTGTCGTAGGTTAGTCAGAAAAATGGTGAAGTACCATCTGCGTAGAAACTAGTAGGAGTAGAACATGGTCACTGCTACTTGTTTTTTGCACAATACATTTTTCTTGCAATGTATTCCTTTCCTTCCTCTATTTGAAATTAGCTCTGACTCTGGGTAATTGTTTGACAGATGTGGATCGCTAAGGCAGAGTATGACGAAACCGGTCCCGGCATTGTCCACATGAAGTGCTTCTAAGTTTCTGGGGGGACGTTTGACATGGGTGGTGGGTTGTCCAAGAGGTTGCCGGCTCGTCAGTCTCAGTCTGTTGCCTTGAAGCAATACAGCAAAGGCAGAGGCAGAGTATAAGTGGACAGAAATAACAGTAGCCGTGTTGTGAGAATGCAAGTAAACATCTACAGATTAGCCCGTGGTGTTCCGTACCATATGGAATGGATTGTTTGTGTACTTAGTGTACTGTTCCCTACATAGTTTGCGTTTATTTGTTTCCGGCTGATGTCTATGCGAGCGTTAATAATACAGACCTGTTCAAGGTTCGCTTGAATTATCCATACCAGCCAGTCATTAGTATTTTTCTCTCAGCACAAATCACCTGTCACCAGTGAGTCATTGATATATTTTTTTCTCAGCATAAATCAACACCAGCCAAGCGAATACGTTGACAGAATCTCCGTGCCATTTTCTCACGTCGTACTACGTTCTCATCTCACGTATCAAAATTTCACCGACTCCTTGTTTAGTTCTAAAGTTTGGAGTTTAGTCTAAAATTTGGGCAACCAAACTTTAGAAAGAGTCATAAATACGGCACCGTAGCATTTCGTTTATATTTATGAATAATTGTCTAAACATTGATTAATTATGCTCAAAATGTTCATCTCGTAAAGTACAACAAAACTGTGCAATTAGTTTTTAATTTCATCTACATTTAGTACTCCATGCATGTGCCGACATTTTGATGTGATGAGAATTTTTTGCATAGTAGAATTTGAGGGTAAAATTTAGGAACTAAGCCCTTGTTTAGATGCAAAATTAGCACCCCAAATTTGACCCCTCGTAGTGCGTGCGTACGGTAGCATTTCGTTTGTATTTGTGAAAAATTATCCAAAGATTGATTAATTAGGCTCAAAATGTTCGTCTCGCAGAGTACAATAAAACTAATAAACTGTGCAGTTAGTTTTTAATTTCATCTATATTTAGTACTCCATATATGTACCGACATTTTGATGCGATGAAAATTTTCTTTTTACATAGTGAACTTTGGGGTTGGAATTTGGGTTCTAAACAAGGCATACAGGGAGCGAGTTGCTGCATCCATATGTCATGACCATGGGGGTGTTTAGTTCTTGAAGAGATGGGGTGAAAAAATGGTAGAAAAGTCACATCGGACACTGTAGCGCGCTGTAGCATTTTTCGTTTGTTTGTGGTAAACATTGTCCTACCATGACCTAACTAGGCTCAAAAGATTCGTCTTGTCGTGTACATCAAAACTATACAATTAGTTTTTTTATTTACCTACATTTAACGCTCCATGTATGAGGAGAGAGATTTGATATGATTTGATGTGATGGGTGAATAGTGAAGTTTGGAGAGAGAATTTTTTGGAAGGGCCATCAATCTTTTCATCGCAAAAGAACGCATGTTTTCCGGTCGTTCAGCGGCGTAGCTCTGGGTGGGCATAATAAACTGAGGACCGAAGACCGAACCGAAATACCCGAGACCAAAACCGAAGCAGCCAAAACCGATTTTTTCGGTTTCTAATTCGGTCCTAGGGTTTAGCTAACCGAATTAAGCCCGGTTAATTCGGTCTTCACTCTTGGTTAACCGAAGTGACCGAAAAAACAAAGAAGCCCAGTAGAAGATATGGCCCATGACCGGTCCCTGGCCCAATAACACCTAGCCCTAACAAATCCTCTCCCGCAGGGCCGCATGCCACCTGACCGGCTAGCGCTCCGCGCTATTATTCCCTCCCCGACTCGAGCATCGCCCCTCGCCCCCTCCCATCGCCTCCGCTCCCCTTCTCTCGCTCCTCCCCGTGCCTCCGCATCTCCTTGCGCCGCCATATACCTACCGGATACCGCACGACCGTATACCCCTACGTCCGCACCGCTGGCTACAGCAGCACCCGTCAGGCGGCAGCTACCCTCCCGCGGCAGCGGCCACCCTTCAGGCGGCAGCAGCGGGCGACGGTGCCTGCTCCGTGCAGCAGCATCCGATGCTGCCTCCTCCCCTCCACGTCCTTCCTCCGTGACGGCGAGGACGGCACCACGAGCACAGGACCATGGGTGACGAACTAACAACAAATCCGTAAGATCTGTTAGTTCATGACCATGAAGATGTGGTGTCGGCATGCCGTACATAGGATTTTGTTTCGATGTTGTGTTCCACTTTATTGATTGGTCTCAATTTGTGCTTCCTCCTATCGATTTGTCTCAATTTGTATTTTATCTTCTCAATTTCTCCTCAATTTTATCTATAGCTCGGTTGGTTCGGTCGCGACCGAGACCGAACCGAAATAACCGACACCGAATTGTCTCGGTCTCCAAATTTTTTAGGGGAAAATTGGATTCATACCATTAAAAGATGCACACTTTAGCAAAATACCATCAAAAGATTTAGTTTTAGAAAAATAGCATCGAAAGATACACCGTTATTGCTTTCTAGCATCTCTTGTGAACTCAACGTTAACTGGGCTTCACCTGCTACCTCCCCTCTCTATGACATCTGGGCTCTACTCGTCATCCCTAACCTCCAGCAGGCATGAAAGAAGGTGATGTTGATGCTCTGTTGCCGTCTCCTCAGAATCATGGCAAGCGGTGATGGCGAGCGGGCAGCTGAGCATCACCGACGAGCTCGCGGTTGCGGCGGCCAACATGCTGCAGGGCCACCCGGGCTTCCAGTTGCTTGAGTCGGAGAACATTATGCTCCTGCGCGCTCGCGCCGTACACGCGACTGCTGGTTCCCACGCGCTGTGCTTCGTAGTGCGCAGCTTATCTAAGCAAGGGTGGCTAACGTCCTGATGCATGAGTTAGTTGTGGGTGAATAAAGGGCAGTGACGAAAAGCTATGGATCTCCCTGAATATAAGTGTGTTTGTAATCATCCCAATGAGTCTTGTAATGGCACTTTGCTTTCTTTTCTTCCTTTCGGTGCAGTTACTTTTGGGAGACTGAGAGAGGCATCGATTTAACAATGAATACAAATCAAACTTTTTTTCTACAACAATGTTGCCCTCTTGCCGTCGCACAAAGCCGTCGTGCTTTGTCCATACTGCCGCGGCATCGCTTGAGACGGATGTGGTGCCAGTCGTGCTGCCGTAGAGCCATGATTCCGACGAAGCGAGGAGACGGCAGCGGAGCAGCAATATCATCTTTCGTGCCTGCCAGAGGTTAGGGATGACAAATGGAGCCCAGTTGTCATAGGGAGAGGGAGGTGGCAGGTGAAGTTCAGTTAACGTTGAGTTCACGGGAGATGATAGAAAGCCATAACGCTGTATCTTTCCATGCTATTTTTCTAAAACTAAATCTTTTGATGGTATTTTTCTAAAGTGTGGATGTTTTGATGGTATGAATCTAATTTTTCCATTTTTTAGTGACCGATCGGTCTTGATTTTCTGATGACTGAAATTTAGAAAAGCCCGATGAACCGAACCGATCGGGCTCGGTTAACTGAATGCCCAGCCTGAGGCGCAGCTCAAGAATGGAATTCTACGGGTGTTTCGGGCCCAGAAGCAGCTGTGAACAACCAACAGTAGCTAGCCCCCACCGCGCGACCTTGTGGGCCCGCCGAAACCCGTCGCGCTACCGTAACCAATGAGAGCGCAGGAAACCTCCTCCCACGGATCGCCCCCCACGATCCGCGTGCCTCCCACCAAGCACAATCGCAACCGTCCGTCCCCCGCGAATCCAACGCTCCAAACCGCGCCGCTCCTCCCGAAAACCAAACCCCACCGCCGCCGAGGATACGAAATTTTCCCAGCCTCCCGCCCACTCTCCGCCTACATAAACACCTCCCCCTCCCCATTCTCTCCTCACTCCAATTCCCCAATTCCCAGATCCTCCTGCAGCCTCGCGCCCTCTTCCACTCTCCGCCAGCAGCGCCCACCCCTCCCGCTTCCGATGGCCCGCACGAAGCAGACGGCGAGGAAGTCCACCGGCGGCAAGGCGCCCCGCAAGCAGCTGGCGACCAAGGCGGCGCGCAAGTCGGCCCCGGCGACCGGCGGAGTGAAGAAGCCCCACCGCTTCCGCCCCGGCACCGTTGCGCTCCGTGAGATCCGCAAGTACCAGAAGAGCACCGAGCTTCTGATCCGCAAGCTCCCCTTCCAGCGCCTGGTGCGGGAGATCGCCCAGGACTTCAAGACCGACCTCCGCTTCCAGAGCTCCGCCGTCGCCGCGCTGCAGGAGGCCGCCGAGGCGTACCTCGTCGGGCTCTTCGAGGACACCAACCTCTGCGCCATCCACGCCAAGCGCGTCACCATCATGCCCAAGGACATCCAGCTTGCTCGCCGCATCCGTGGTGAGAGGGCCTAGAGGGTGCGGGTTCGTCCTGCGTCCTAGTGCCTACCTGATCTGGGGAACTGTAGAGATGTGTTCCGTAGTTGCTTAGCCTATGTTATGTCATGGATGTGTGTGCGTGCGTGTGCGTGTGGGGTAGGAGTTTCATAGTTCGTGATGTGTTTGTGGAGTTCTGGTTGATGTAGCATCTAATGCTACCATCTCTTTATCGTCAGCAATGGAAAGTTAATTATCTAATCTTGAATCTGTGCTCTCCATTTATTGTCTTTGTGCATGTGTTCATGGATCTCATTTGAGCGCATGGTCTCCTCCGGCTTATCTGTTGATGTGATGATGCACTTGGAAGCTTTGGGTCTTGAATGACGCCTTGCAGTTGGTTAAAGCGTTTCAGTTTTGTTCAGTTCAAGTTATCTGGTTCATATTCTGAAATCAGAACTAGGGGTATCTATAGTTCCGATTTGGTGGACAACTCTGATTTTTGGTTGTAGTGTTCACTTATGCAGTGTTTGCTTTTGTGATCTCATTGTCTTCAACAATGGAAGAAATTGTGGCTGTATGACATTAAATTGGTGCTCTTCAATGTGTGAGCAGATCAGCTGAAGCAGCGCCAACGATATCTGAAGTTCTGTAAGATTCAAGTGGCTGCCTAAGCCAAACTACTCCAAATTTTTTTTATGAAACAAAACTACTAGTAACATGTGTTGATTATTTGCCACCAAGATCCCCCAGCTAACGCAGCAAAACTGAAGAATGGCAGGTCATGAAACTGTCCAACAGACTGATGACTGAAGGGCCAACGACTGGTGCCTTCGTTTCAATAATAATAATAATAATAATAATAATAATAATAATAATAATAATAATAATAATAATTGTGACAGCCTATGGACGTCCCATCAGATCAGTAGGGGTCTGATTGATTGCCTGGATGTAAGCCAACAAGGCTCGGATGCAGGCAGTACAAGTTTGGTTGCCTGAATCAGCCTTCGGGCCAGGCCCGAACGATGCAAATGGCCTCTTCATGCCTAGCTCTGCAGATACAGAAAAAGGAGTGTTTCTGCCGGGCCTGGCTCGAGTGGACGCAGCGAGCGCGCTGGCGCGGCAAATTTAGGTCTCGTTTAGATGCAAAATAGGGTGGAGATTTGGGTGTTTGGGGTCACTTCGTAATCATTACGTCACTGGCTCGAGTGGACGCAGCGAGCGCGCTGGCGCGGCAAATTTAGGTCTCGTTTAGATGCAAAATAGGGTGGAGATTTGGGTGTTTGGGGTCACTTCGTAATCATTACGTCACTGTAACATTTCGTTTGTATGTGTGAAAAATTATCCAAAAATTGATTAATTAGGCTCAAAATGTTCGTCTCGCAGAGTACAACAAAATTATGCAGTTAGTTTTTGATTTCATCTACATTTAGTACTCTATGCATGGACCGACATTTTGATGTGATGTGAATCTTCTTTTTACATAGTGAACTTTGATGGTGAAATTTGGGATCTTAACAATGGCTTAGCCTGTGAGTCCATAGCATGCATGTAACCAATCACATGTTTTCTCTGAACCTGGGTACAATGATGCTACCAACCAAACATAAAGGCCTTGTATGTGCTGGGCCTGGGCCGTGTTTCTTTGCTTTCCGGAAAAAAAGTTCCAAAGAGAATCTTACATGTATGGAGTATTAAATGAAGTCTATTTGTAAAATCTTTTTAAGGATGATTGTAACTTTACGCGATGAATCTAACGAGCCTAATTAGTCCATGATTTACTATAGTAATGCTACAGTGACCATCCTCTAATCGTGCGGTCAAAGGCATCATTAGATTTATCTCGTGAATTAACCCGGGGTTGTAAAGATAGTTTTATAAACTGACTTTATTTAATACTCTTAATTATTGGTCAAACGGGGTGGAAATTTTTTTTCACCTCCAAAGAAACACTGTGGGGAGCCTGGTCCACGGATACAAGCCAGGCGCGGAAGAGAAGAGGACCAATCACGCCATAGCAATCACTCTCGCTGCATTTCTGTTGACAAATGTTATCTGTTCTCTACCTACTTTGGCGTGTTTCTTTCCCCTTGAAAATATATTTTTAAAAGAAATCTTGCATGTATGGAGTATTAAATAAACTTTATTTATAAAACCCTTTTAAGAATGGGTGTAACTTTGCGCGACGAATCTAATGAGCCTAATTAGTCCGTGATTTACTACAATAATGCTACAGTAATCATCATCTAATCGTGCGGTCAAAAGTCTTATTAGATTTGTCCTGTAAATTAATCCAGTGTTGTGAAGGTAGTTTTGTAAACTGACTTTATTTAATACCCTTAATTATTGGTCATACGGGAAAAAAAAAAAAACACGGCCTTTAGCCGGTTCGTCGTGAAACGCATTGTCCCATGGCATCTTTCAGTACGTCAGTCAACCCTGAACGCGACATGCAGTATCGTTCTGAGGAGCGATTGAGCGATTACTTGTAAGGTTCCGATTGCAGGTTTAAACCTCGGAAACTATTGCAAGTACTTTTGCTTATCCCTTTGTTTGCTGCTATAAATGACACATTTGATTTGTTCAAATATGCAGGCCCTGGTCTCATGGATAGAGATGGTGGTGGTGATTGGTCAGCTCAGTGTGTATTTTCATTGCTGTGGAAACTAGTGATGTTTCAAACATCGATGAAACAGGGTCTATTTCTGAGCACCCGCCAATCCCCGTAAGATTGCAGAAATTTCGTGCCAAGAGTGCCAAGAGTTATCACACGATTTTGCTTGATCCAGTGTGTGTGGGCATGGAAATGGACGACATGGCAGGCCCAGGGAATCTAACGGCATGGAGGCAAGGATGGCACAAAAACGCCTCGTCCCGTCGCCGCCAAGGGCAAAGGCACCCCTGTCTCGTGTGCCAGTTGCCAGCTGAATCGGATTCGCATTCCATTCCAACACGTAAAAATACTGCTCCCAAGTTACTATTCATTTTTTCTTCTAACTTTTAACCGTCTATCTTATTAAAAAATGTTGGTCTAAATAAATGAAAATTAAGCCATACGTAATCATAAAATATGCCACAAGCAAAATAAGCAATCTTGTTTGAATCCACAGCTAATTACTAGCTAGCTAATTTTAGCTGTGATGAATCCAAACGGGACCACCTAATTCTCATCTAATACTCTAATAACTAGCTAAATATCAACTATCTAATTAGTTGTTCCAACCCAGCTATCTTTAGCTAATAAGCTAATGAATTAGCTGGACGGATCCAAACATGGTACATAATTTTGTAAATAAGATAAATAATCAAAGGAATAGCTAGTAATATTGGATGTGTTTGGGTCCTAAGGACTAAAGTTTAGCCCCTCAAATATATGATAATTAGAAGTATTAAACATAAACTAATTATAAAATTAATTGTATGAGTCATGTCTACTCCGCACACGAACCTAACAAGCCTAATTAAACTATAATTGGTACATAATTATCACATGATTACTGTAGCATTACATTGTCTAATCATAGACTAATTAGGCTTAATAGATCCGAATCGTAAAACATCCCTCGCTTATGTAATGTATTTTTTTAATTAATCTATATTTAATACTTCTAATTAGTAAAATCAGACTTGATGTGATGAAAATAGAACCATGATTGCAGGCTTTGCAGCACCGTGCAGATGGTCCCATGAACGCAAAAATGCTCCAACATTTTTGTATACTTAGAACGCTCCAACATTAGGCCATTCCACAAAAATGCAAGAAAAATTGCAATCCCTGCCGCGTAATAGTGCACCTACACGTCTTCATCGACGTTGTTTTTTAACCGGAAGACTCAGAGCTAACTATTGAGACTTTGGGCTATCCGGACACATACTTCGAGAAATGGTTTATGCATGTTTGTTACCTGGTGCAACAATAGGATAGTTTCCATACCATTAATAAAAAGGCTGCCACAGAAGCAATTTGGTGACATGGCAAGAGAATTAATGAGAAAAAGATACCCATGGTTTCTCATGTAAGACATCATGTCTATACAAAAACCAAAGAAGAGAGAAGAGTGGGTGAGGAAAGAAGAGATAAGAGAGATGATTGGAGGATATTTATTTTATTTATTTATTATAGAAATTATGCATTGGAAAGGTACTGTGTCTATGTGTAGTTTTTTTTAACACTACCTATAGACGCACGGCGTTAGTTGCTACAGGTGGCTAGAGCGAAATCATCCGACCAGGCTCCAGTTCCCCAGTCATCCAGCTGGGCTTCCCTCATTTCTCGGGCACGCTTGCTCTGGCCTGTGGTTGTGCGGTGCCGCAAGTCAGCAGCTTCCGTTGCCGAGCATATGACGGTAGATATCCGCACCGTACCCATGCGGATCAGACGTGGAGTCCGCAGCCCCATCCACCCACCCGCCGCGCCGCCCCAATCCTCCGGCCACCGCCAACGCGCCGAGCCCCGCCGCCCCTCCTATTTCAAGCCACGGGCCCCCTAGCCTCCTCCGGGCACATCAGACGCCGCACCGCGCACACACGCATCCTCCTCCGTTGCCCGCTTGTAACCATATCCGCCGCTCCCAACAATTTGCCAATCGCGCCACAGGACAAGGCGCCCCAACCGCCGCCCATCTCCTATCGTCATCGGCCTTCCGATCCCTCGGCTCTCCTCCCACCACCCAGCTAGCCTCGCCTCCCCGGCTCCCCACAACACCAAAGTCCAAAAAGCCCGTAGAGCGCGCGGGAAGGGGGTGATCCGGTCCGGCCTGATCAGCCGAGAGCGGGCGAGGGGATCGAGCCGACGAGCCGGCGGGCAGGATCGGAGCAGGGCGAAGAGGAGGATGGACCACGCGGCGGAGGCGCAGCGGACGGACCTGATGACGATCACGCGGCACGTGCTCAACGAGCAGAGCCGCCACCCGGAGTCCCGCGGCGACTTCACCATCCTCCTCTCCCACATCGTCCTCGGCTGCAAGTTCGTCGCCTCGGCGGTCAACAAGGCGGGGCTCGCCAAGCTCATCGGCCTCGCCGGCGAGACCAACGTCCAGGCAAGCGCTTTTCACGGGCCAACGCTAGCTGTGTCATGATCGCGATCCATTCGTCGCCTTTCACGTGCCGACACGCGTACTCTGAATTATTACTACTACCCGTCTGGCCGTCTGCAGGCTAGCTGTTCCTCTCACGCGCGCGGTGGCCATATGAACACCTGACATTTGTTTGGTGCAAAATCGAGCTGACTCACCGTTCATTCGATAACTTATCCATGCGCTCGCTGTTCTTGTTCGTGCTAGAGAACTGCCTCCGTTCCGATTTAGAGTTCATTTGATTTTTTTACCACAAATTCGAACAATCGTCCTATTCGATTATTTAAACATAGCCAAATTTATTAATAAAGCCAGCCACCATAAAAAATACGATGATTTGTACAAATTTTAAATAAGACGAGCGGTCAACTTAGAGTCAAAAAAGTCAAACAAAATACTCCCTTCATATGACGTTTAGTACAACGACACATCTTCAAAACGTAACTTTGACTTCTTATTTTTACAAAAAATATTTATTAAAAAATAATATATGCATACTTTTATAAAAATATTTTTTAAGATAAATCTATTCATATAATTTTCACATTTTCAAACTCAACGATTTAAAAGATACTCATGATTTATATTCTCAATGTTTAACTAAAATCTTATCTAAAATATCGTCTAGTATCAATATGGAGGGAGTATAATTTGAAACGGTCAGAGCAGCAGATCATAACAAATTATCCCATGCTCTCACTGTTCTTGTTCGTTATGGTATTTAGTACACGGATGATCCCGAGTGATACCCTTTTGTCAGATACTTTAGTTCATCTCGGGAGTTGTTGATGACATGAGACAGCTTCCTGCAGGGTGAGGAGCAGAAGAAACTGGATGTGCTGTCCAATGAGGTCTTTGTCAAGGCGCTCGTCAGTAGCGGCCGCACCGTAATGCACTCTCCTACACATCAGACTCCCATGTTTTCGCCTACAAAAACACATCGTCGACTTCTTTTCCAACACTTAAAGTTATCAACTTAGACATTGACTTTGCTCATGCGTGCAGTGCGTTCTTGTGTCTGAAGAGAACGAGGAGGCCATATTCGTCGACCCGGCCCTCCGTGGAAAGTCGGTGAATTCAGTCCGCCTGTGTTACTCTTAGTTGCTTGCTACTAATTGTTTTTGGTCTTGTAGTTCCACAAGATCGCACTGTTGCTTTCACTGACTGTGACATGCACGGGTTTCTTATCTCTTCAGGTACTGCGTTTGTTTCGATCCCCTGGATGGCTCCTCCAATATCGATTGTGGTGTCTCCATCGGAACAGTATGTGGCATTATCACTTTGAGATTTTTTTTTCTACTTGTGACCTGTACTGGTGAATGAGTCAAAAGAAATTAGAAGCAAATTAAAGCATGTATTGATCAATTTGAGGTCCAATGAAATGGATCAATTTTTTTTTCTGCAAGTGTCCTCCAGTAGTCAATTAGAACTCTGTCGACTTGTTCAACTGGTTTTAGCTACAAGAGCATTTAATTTTGTGAAGCATGTCCTCTTCAAAGCTCTTACTGTCACTACTTGTCATATTCTGTTTGGTTGTACAGATCTTTGGGATTTACATGATCAAAGATAAGGACAATGTGACTTTGGATGATGTACTACAACCTGGAACAAACATGCTTGCTGCTGGCTACTGCATGTACGGAAGTTCCTGCACGGTAATTATGTTTACTGAGCCCATTTTACCTTCAGATTATTTTTTTACTCTTTTTCCTGAATTGACTGTTGTTATGGATTATGGCAGCTTGTGTTGAGCACTGGGAATGGAGTCAATGGTTTCACTCTTGATCCTTCCCTTGGGGAGTTCATACTGACTCATCCGAACATCAAGGTTAATAACAGAATAATATATTGATCATGCAACGGAATAGTATCTATTTTTTTAAGCGCCAACAGAATGGTATCTTTATTTTTGCACCTGTGCTTTATGCTTCTTTTCTTGTGCAGATGCCAAAGAAAGGGAAAATTTATTCTGTCAATGAAGGGAATGCCAAAAACTGGGATGCGCCTACAGCGAAGTATGTAGAGCTCATTTTTGTTTACAGATATTGCAGTTTCTTTAGAGCTCAGCTAAAATTCCAGCTGACATTGAAGGTACGTGGAGAAATGCAAGTTTCCCCAGGATGGTTCATCGCCTAAATCATTGAGATATATTGGAAGGTGACTCATTTTTCACCAATGCATATCAGTGTTGCACAGCTTACCTTATTTTGGTTATGAACTGCATGTGTCTGAAGCTGTTTGAAACCGATTGCTCATTCTTTCGTTGAACCACAATGATTGAATTATGATGTTATTATGTGTCAGACGTAGTTGTTTAGGACTAAGTAGCCCCACTTGGTCTTGACTAGGTCCAGGACTCTTCAGTCTTATATATCTGCATGTATGAGATGATCACCTTGATCATTGAATTGTAATCCACTTTCATTATGGTCCTTTTCAATGGTTCACAGTATGGTTGCTGATGTCCACCGTACCTTGCTATATGGTGGCATATTTTTGTACCCAGCAGACCAGAAGAGCCCAAATGGAAAACTCCGGTATACCAAAGCTAATAATCTTTTTCTTACTATATATCTGGATAGTTCAACTGCTTATAAAGAAATTGATTGTATGTGGGATGGCAGTGTTCTGTATGAAGTCTTTCCGATGTCATTTCTGATGGAACAAGCTGGAGGTCAGGCTTTCACAGGCAAACAACGGGTGTGTTTCAGATCTTTTTCTCAGATCTCAAATTCCAAATGCAAAGTTTATGCTACAAATAACACATACTCCTGTGATATCGGTGCATTTTGACCTACAAGTAGGAGTATAAAACTTAAAGATAGAAGGCAGTATGGCCACATTTTTACCAACAGTTGGCATGCTGTAACTAAAGATGTTGCTGCTAAATTTACAATGCAGGCCCTTGAACTTGCTCCTACTAAGCTTCATGACAGATCCCCAATATTCCTGGGGAGCTACGATGATGTTGAGGAGATCAAAGCATTGTACGCTTCAGAGTCAAGCACAGTTTGATCTGTCAATTGTATTCATCAGATATTTATGTTCTGTTCTTGCCTTGTTGGCCTTAATGTAAAATATCCATACTGTACGGATACAGTATAACTCAATAAGCAACCGAGGATTACGTTTCATACACATTTTACTTGCTATTGTAATTCCTTAATCAAATATGGATTAAAAACACATACAACATGTTTTGAAACGAATGTGGCAGGACAGCTGCCGGTTGTGTAAAAAAATTAAGGCATGTTACTACTTGTGACATTTTGCTTGGTTGGTGGTTATGGACGTCTTGTTCATAATCAGATCTGTGATGCCCTCCAACAATCCTTTACATTGATCTAATGCCTTTGCATAGCAATCAGACCTACTGTCGTCGAGTCTTTTAAATTTTGGGGGAAATAAGTTTTATTAGAGCATCTCCAAGAGTCTATCTAAAATATACTCTCTAAATCATTATTTAGAGAGTTATTTGAGTAAAAATTATTTTCTATATCTTTATACTTTCCAACCGTTTTTCTATATCTTGTGCGCATTCTAGAGAGTCATCTCGCTCTCCATCTTTGGCTAGCGAGAAATTCGAACTAGAGAATATATATATTTGGATATCCAATTGAATAGGCTGTTGGAGGGTGTTTTTTCACAAAAATCTCTATTTCTGTAAGTTAAAAAAGATATAACTCCTCTCCATCTTTGGCTAGCGAGAAATCCGAAATAGAGGATATCTATATTTGGATATCCAATTGAATAGGCTGGTGAAGGGAGTTTTTCATAAAAATCTCTATTTATGTAAGTTAAAAAATGATATAAAGAGTCTCTTGGGGATGCTCTTTACTCAACTCACTTTTAAAGAAGTTGGTTCTTTTCCCAAAAAATTAAGGGATAGGCTGGTTGGTAAAATTTTTGCCTAAAAAAGTGAGAGAAAGGTTATTTGGTAATTTTCCCTCAAAAAAATTGAGACAAAGGCTGGTAGCTGCAGTGTGCACTGATACAGAAAATAAATCAAAGCAAGAGATGTTCCAGATAAGAGGTAAACCAGAACTACAGCCCAAATAGCACAACCGCACAGCCCAAGTTTGCAACCGCTTCTTCAGTCTTCTGTACCAGGTTTGATATGAGCAATATGCAGACAGATATTCAAGGCAGAAAGAGGGTCGACTAGGCAACAAAACATAGACAACTAATTTTATTTGTTGGTCTGTAAGAAATGTAGAAGAGGAGTACATAGATCAAACCACACAGTGGACACCTTTTTAAAAGAAACTAATAAAGGAAGATACAGACTAAAATATCTCTGGACGACTCATGTGGCTTGCTGTTCATCAGATCCCAAATGGTCTGACGATTTGTGCTTTTGCTGCAGATCGCATAAGATCTGGTATGGGGGAAAAAATGGGGCACGCTCTACCGCCTCAATGTCTGCATAATGTACTGTCCGTACAGATCCCTGCACGAAACACCACAGTTCATGTCAGTACCGATCCAGAAGTTCTGGACTGCACTCCTCCGGAAAAAAAATACTTACATGGAGTACTGGA
The DNA here is from genome assembly GCA_033239725.1 of Echinochloa phyllopogon. Classification (NCBI taxonomy): domain Eukaryota; kingdom Viridiplantae; phylum Streptophyta; class Magnoliopsida; order Poales; family Poaceae; genus Echinochloa; species Echinochloa phyllopogon. The sequence continues at coordinate 24,998,695 of BTCW01000012.1, forward strand.
TGGCTTCGCGGGCAGCTGCAGCAGGCAGGAACTCGTCGACGGCCACTTCCTTGTTCTCGTTCTTCTTGTCTGAAACATTTGGGCAAGAAACCACACGGTTGAAGGGAGTGTGCAACAGGAAGCACCAAAATTCAGTGCTTATGTAGTAGTGAGGCAGCAAGCATACAATCTTCAAAGAAGCGTCGAATCTCCTGGAGGCGGTGAGGAGAGAGCTCGCTGATGTCGTTGTAGTGGCGGTACTCGGGATCATCAGCACAGACGGCAATGATCTTGTCATCCTTCTCTCCCTGTTCCAACATTTTCGGTAGAGCAGCATACCATAAGAACAGTGCAAGTACTTGCAACTCAAAATCGAACTGCTAGAGATGGAGCCATGCATGCATGGAAATGATTCGTTTATTCAGGTTGCATACCTGATCTATCATAGGCATGAGGCCGATGGCCCTGGCCCGGAGGAAGGCGCCGGGAAGAACGGGTTCCTGGTTGCAAATGGCATGCCGTTGTCAGAATGAGAAAATAAAAGGGGAAAACGAAATGCAGAAGACAATTGAGGTTTAGGCATGGTCGTGCTAATCCTGCTGAATTGGAGTAAAAGCATGAGAGCGATGAGTCACCTGCATGAGGACGAGGACGTCCATGGGGTCATTGTCCTCGCAGAGCGTCCGGGGGATGAAGCCGTAGTTGTGAGGGTACACGACGGAGGAGTAGAGGATCCGGTCCACCTTGATGAGCCCCGTCTTCTTGTCCAGCTCATACTTCACCTTGCTGCCCTTGGTGATCTCCACGACCTGCTCGATCAACGGACGCGCACAGGATCAGACAACCACGCTCCGGAGCAGATGCAATCTTTGATTGCGGAGACGAAATGGGATCCGGATACTTACCACGTTGAAGACGGCCGGAGCTTCAGGACCTGCAGGAACGTGCGCACGGTCAGTCAGTTGAACATGAACTTTGATCCCCGGACCAGATTAAAAATTCTGTCACGCCTCGTGCATGATGTATCTGCCACTGTATGGTCAACGGAGGAGAGATTTGGGGGCAGAGGGGGACGACGGGGCTCACCGATCTCGAGGTCGTGCCATGGGTGCGCGGCGACGGACCTCCGCGACAGCGAGGAGAGGATCCGCTCGTTGAGCTTGGGCGCCCGGCGCCTCGGCTCCACCTCCATCACGTCCTGCTCCTCGCCGTGGGCGGCTCCGTTATCCTGGCTCATCGTCGGATGGATCTACGACCTGCTTGAACCGGAAGGCAGCACAGCTGTGATCGGCGCCGCTCGTCTCACGTCGGAGGGGAATGGGATGCGGCGAGCACTCGAGCGGCCCGCGCGCATATATAGGTGGGGAGGGGAGCGCCGGAGCGGTGGCGTGCGGTCGCCGGTGGGCGGGTGGTGGGGGGTGGAGGAGTGGGGCCCGGGCCCTGATCGACGCGGTTGGGTCGTAGGCGGCACGTGGGGAGGGAGTCCGCCGATGATGCGGTGCCGCGCTGGCGCCGGAAGCTTCGTCTTCGTCGCGTCGCACGTTGTTGGCTCGGAGAGCTCCAAGCCTCGATCTGTTTGTTCCCAGCTAGCTATCCGTCCGATCACCCCGAACGGCGGGCGGGCGGACGCGTCGGAACCGACAGGGCTCTAGTCTCTTGGGTTCGGTCAAACCAGAAAGTCCAGAACGCATGTTGTACATGAATGCGAATCGCAAAGGCAGCATTTGAAATTCTAAAGCTGATGATGATCTGGAAAGGTTCGTAGGCATACAGTTTGCATTCGGTCCCTAAAGAGTGGCATGCATCTATACACTGATAAAAGCCTTTCGAGATCGTGATGCACATAACCATGTCGTGATTCCCACAAATCATTAAACATAAAAAAACAAACTGAAAGGTGGCGAAACTAACTCGTCATGCACATGTTCACCAGTGCCGGACGTCATGCAACTGCAAATTATGTCGATAGGGGGGACATTCGGAACCACGGGTCATGGTAAATGGGACTACCTCCGCATCAAAATAAAAATTTGAACATTCATTTTATTTATAATTTTATTATAAATTTTAAAAACAATAAATTATGTTTAAAGGTGAAATCATAATTAAAAAGTTGATGCTTTTATGATTTTTAAATAATACATTATCAGACGTCGTGATTAATAATCAATTAGTGATAAATATTTTGATAGTAGTTCCGTAATTCACCCAGACCGTGACCACGTTAATCCATGTCAACTCCAATCAATCCACAACTTACTGCTTACTGGAACGATTGATCAAAAGATATCGTTCGCAGTACTTTACCAAGCCGACCACCAAATAAGATTAAGCGAACAAACAGAGAAGTCGGTTCAAATACACACAGCCACTGTTGAAGTACAATAATGCTATGCTGATGTCTAAACCTGTGCCACATCTCAGAAACCTGCTGCTTGCTTCTCCCAGATAAAACTTCCCCAACCACTAGTCACCTTGCGGAATGCACCACAACTTTCAAACCGTCCGCAAGGGCGGGGAAACCAGTATTACACCATCTCCCCGGACAAAAAGGAAGGGGATAGTGCGTTTACTCGTCTGGAAAGAACACAAAAATAGTTATTTCAATGGGTGTAACATTTCTTCAGTGCTAAATCATCTAATTACATTAAAATCACCCAAACTACATCAATCGTGCAGAACTAAAGTTGACAACAACAAATGATCAAATTTACCACAAAACATGAAGGAAGGCACAAAGCAAAGCAAAGCAAAACACACACACACACACACACACACACACACACAATTGCTTTCATATGCTGTATATATATAGATCATGTGCACCAATAGGAAGCATGGTCAGAAATAGTGTGCACATGTATATGATTATCCAGGAGGAACTCCAACTGCCGTTGCCTTGTGTTAAAGGCAAAGCACAACCCATCAGTAGTTCAGAAACAAGGCACTCATATGAACTAGCTTTACTAGTATATTCCAAATGATAAGTGGCTCTATAATTGCAGATAGTGCACCAATATAAATTAGTGATCAACATCACACTGCGTCACATTATAAAGATGGCCTATCACACTAGTGACTAATAGCATGTAATGTAATGATCTGGAGAAGCAAGGATGGCAAAACGCTACAAAATGCTCTTGCATGCACATATCACGCAATGAATCAGGATGTAACTAGAACAAGGAATGCACAGATCAATTTACTACTTATTTTGGTGAAGATCAACAATGCAGCAGAGCAAGCAACAAGAAGTTGCAGAATATATAGTTGACGCAGTCAGACACACAAGATGAGGTCAACAGACTTACTGTGCAGCAAACAATCCAGGGACTGCCCTGAAACCTACCACCCCAGCGCAGGGACTCTGGTGAGGATTCAGATATACCACTTACCAGCTGCCACAGCGCAACTGACAGCCAAATGTTGCTATTCAACTGACTCATCGCTCCTGCTCAGGGGCAGTCAAATGTTTTATTGGCAATGCATGGATTAAGTTGCTATTCAATTTCTTTGGCAAGTCGTGCATGGGGCCATGCTGATCATGTAGTGTGCTGCTTTACAATCATATTAATCAGCCCTGCCGTGCATGGTGTGATCAATGCCAAACTAATATGGATTGATTTGTGCATCGCTTGGTCTAGTTTTATACTGATACGTGCATGCAAAGGGTATCATCCAACTGCTTGTATCATTACTCCTTTATATCAAATTGCTGGTTTAATTGAGTATCGCAACATTACCTTGTTTCTCCATATTAGGTGGTGTTATCTAAAATTCTAAACACTATCACAATAGGCAGTAATGAGTTAATGACTATCTTGAAAAATGTGGATCAATGCAACACTGATTTGGTAGTTTGCATTGCTATAAAACACCTTAGCCCAGAGAAAATAAGGATGAACAGCTAGTTTTGATATAATCCAGTTGATTGAGACATAACAGGTGCTACAGTTTTTTGTTCAAATCAGAAAAAGAAAAGAACATACGAGTTTTGAACTTGGATCTGGGCCAAGCAAGTAAGCAAACCAACCGATTGGTTAGTTAGCATATTGGCATGGTGAACAAAAAATGTAAAGCATATGGTGCCAAGAGAACCAATTCCTCAAATTTATACAGTTTAATAAAACCCATGGGCATGGTCCAAGAGCTAACCGAGGCCGGGACCCTGGCAAGACTGCATGACTGAATTCGACAGAATCAGAACAATCTAAACCGTCAACCATGGAGTCTTAGCTATTGAGATGGCTTACTAAAAAGTATAAATATTACTGTAAATTATTATGTTATAAGCACCATCAAGCAGAAACTGGTGATAGTGTAGTTTGCCAAGAGCATGGAGGTGAGAATGTTGGGCATATGGGCATGACCACATTGTGTGAAACCCTCAGTAAGGTGCTCTACACATATTTTTAACCCATAGACAAAGATACTGCAATTTCCACTTAACAGGCTATAAAAAATGTTAGTATGTACTTGAAAAATGTAAATACTGAGTAAACAGATAAAACATGTACTTGAATAAAGTAAGTAGTCAAAAGATACTTACACGAACAATCTCCTCGTAAGTCTCATCATCGATTTCTACAGTAGTCACAGTCTCTTCAACATCTCCAAGTATCATATTGAGATGCTGATCATATGCCTGGATTGGTGGAATCATAAAGGCAACTTAGAACCGACAAAAATAAGAATGCATTCAATAGCAACAGAAAACCAGGGTGGATCATTATATAATCAGTACAAACACTCATGAAGAATCAACCCAACAATCATTCAGATCAGACAAAACATGATAATTACACAAGCAGATATGAGCTGCTAAGTTGTACGGAACATATAGCACAAAAGAAATGGAAACACAGGATCAAATGTCCAGAGAATAACCTGTTGACGGATGTGCTGTTAAGCAACCCTGAATATTATAATGTAGAAATCAGTATGATTTGTTATTAAGGCGGATTGTCAATGTTTCCAAATTACATAGGACGATCACTGACTATACTAACCAGGAAATCCAAAGAAGTTTATATCAACGTCTATAATGATAGCTTGTCCTGTGCACTTAAATCAAGGGAAAAATTCTAAATAACCCCCCAACCTATATCTAGTGAGTCACTTCACCCCCTAACCTACAAAACCAGTTTTTTTACACCCTAAACTAATGAAAACCATTTATCTGAACCCCTAAGCTGGTTTTACAGTCTGATTTGGGTGACTTGGCAATGCCATGTTGGACACAGATGAAACTTGGCATATAGGTCCACTTCTCAGCTAACACAGGTAGAGAGGCGCGCCATTCTCCCCATTGCAATCGTCCTCTTTTCGGTCGTCACCCTTTACCAGTTTGCTGTTGTACCTGACATGGATGCCGCGTGGCTGCCGGCGGCCGCCCTACCTAGCCTCCCCAGCTGCGCACGGGTGAGGATTCAGCAGACCCCAGCGGCCACGTTCTCGCACGGGTGATGACACCATGCCGACATCGCTGGCCTAACCTTCTAACCGGCGTCACTGCAGCAACGCTCACCGCCATGCCGACAGTGGCAAAATCATCTCGTCTGGTGGGCGGGCGGGCGGGAGGTGCGAGTCGTGCGACTGCCCAGGAGGCCAGGAATGGCGGATGGTGTGAGGTGGACTGCTGCCCACGCCTTCCAAGGAGTGGTCCGGCGACATCAGGGTCATCTTCGTGGAATCCAGCCTCGATGCCCAAGTCCAACTCGATTATTGGCGGATCCAATGGGGCCGGCGCTATGGGCGGATTGACGGAAGCAGTGAAGGAAGGAGCCGGGGGTTGAACCGAGCGTGTTCGTCTCCTCCTGACAAGCGGGACCATGCCACATGGCATGCCATGGTGACAAAACCATTGTGCAAAACCGCCCCAGGGGTCATTTGACTGGTTTTGCAAAGATGGAGGGGTGAAATACCCGGTTTCATAGTTTAGGGGGTTAACTAGTCTACTTGTGATAAGTGAAGGGGTTATATAGACTTTTTCCTAAATCAAGAGAAAATAGATAGCATCAAAGTATGAAGTGTTTCAGCGATGACAATAACTTCAATAAGAAACTGTGTTCACGAGTATATGCGCCCTAATAGAAAAGGAAGCAAAATTTTCTACTCTGTAGAAAAGTTTTTTTAACAGTAAAAATCTTATTTTGTTTCAATGCCTACAATATGCCACTAAATCAAAATTCCAAAAAAAAAATCTACATTTTTCCTACCCAGAAGAACTACTAGTCAGAACGTTTTACTTCCTCGCTAACAGCTAACCCCAAGAGTTTTACTTCTTCACTAACAGCTAACCCCGATGAGAATGACCTTCTCGACTGGACGACCGGAAGCGCTCTCACTAACAGCTAACCCCAACGAATTAGCCTTCAACCGGAAGCACCTCCACGCCGCCCGTAAGAGAACAGAGCCTACCAGCGGGAGACGGAAAACGTACATGGAGCTTGCCGCGGAGCTCGCGCTCGGAACGGAGCTTGACGTAGATGCGCTCGTCAAGGCTGAGCCGTATCAGATCCAGCGGCTCCTTCACCGCCATGTCCTCCTCCGCCGCCATCGCCGCCGCCGCTCTTCCTCCCTTCCCCCTTCTCGAACGGAAGCCTAAACCCTAGCCCTCGATCCGAATCGAGCTCGCGGTCGCGGAACTAGCTTTCGCTGAGCTTGTTTTGTCGGGTCGAATCGGTGCCAATGTTGCTCCAGAGAACCCCGAACTCGTTTCGTCAATTTTACGGGCCAGAATTTTGGCCCATTAAAAAGTGCTTTTTATGTGTGGGCCGGTTCTCATGCGAGGGCTAGTTAAACGCACTTTCCCGGGGGCCGTTATCAGATTTGTATTGATGATGATGCTCACTCGTTATTTGGCCCATCCTTATCTGTCAAACTCAAATTGCCCATACGCTGAAAATTATCTCCAGTCACCCAGTACAATACAAATAGACAAAAACTACAAACCAAAGTACACTCTAGGAATAGCCCCAAACATTCATACTCCAACGACCATGCCATGTACAAACGACCAAATCTACCCGCCGTAAACACCAAAGCTTCGTCAGGTTACACACCAAGCCGGCGATCACCGAGTTTGGTTGGCATCCTTGAACCACCACTTACAAAAGCGTCTGCGTTCTCGTCCGCAGTCTCAGGACCGACGCAGAACACGCCTCTTGTGGTCTTGTGCCACGCTGAATTGACATGCAGCTGCTGACACCCGTCGCTCCGCAACCGGCCGGCATTGTCCTGAGACCGCTGAAACCCGTCGCGGCGAAGGGCACAGTGGCGTCCTACGGGCTCCTCCGCCGCCGCACCAGCCACTCGTCACCGCTGCCGCCGGGGCCCTGCAACGTGCGGCGAATGGGGCACCGCTCGTGCCCGCCGTGGAGGACCAAGGCGCGCGACGAAGCAGAGCGTGAGCCCCTGGCGCCGGCGAAGGAAGGCGAGGAGGCACCGGCGCAGCGCAACCGAGGGGAGCGCAGCCTGGCGTACCAAATCTTCGAAGCTGTCTACGTGTGCGCCTACGTCTTGTCCTGGAGGATAGGTGAGCTCATCGTCGTGAATGCGCGGGATGCTCTCGAGAGGCTCGTCAGTATGTTCGCGATAAATTCAACCGAAAGCATTAACATGTTTGCTGATTCTAGACGGAGTCTTTAACCTTTATAAATTAGGTCTCTCGTCTCTTTACGATACTTAAATAGTTAGATCTAGTTAAATCTAGACAAATTATTAACCTTTATAAATGAACATCTTGAAAAGTATCATAGAATATCTATTCATTCTCATTTTCTTTTTAATGTATTTTATATATCACCAAAATTAATCAACCTATAACAACGGGTATATGACGGTGTTGGTCAAGAAAATGGCCGAGAGAGCGGAGGATAACCACCAAACGACGGCGGTGCGACTTCAAGCGGTAGTTACGGTTCGACTTAGCAGCGACGTACATCGCCCCTTCAAGGACACATGTTGTTGTGTTTCGTCTGAAGGGACCGTGACACCCTAAAAGAGGTGAATTGGGTGTTTAAAAAATTAAGGCTCCAAACACGTATAAAATCCTATTTCAATTTCTATCTAAATGTGCGCTGGATTTTTTTATGTGTTTTTATCTCTACCGCTCAAAAGTTTTGCACCCTAGGTTCCAATCCTATAAACTACACATGACAATTCTAGAAAAGATAAATATAATGCGGAAAGTAGTGCAACAAATAATGTGGAAGGTAAATGGTAGAGAATGTAAACTCCGGCACGACGATTTATCCCGAGGTATCGAAAAGCAACGTCGTTGTTGGAGCCCCTCTCAAGGGAATGCCCGCGTAAGGGCCTTGCTCCTCGGTCAAGTAACTCTGTGGATAGCCGATGGGCTCTTCCCACACTCGAGCGGGTAACCACCTTGCCTCTCTCGGATGCTCCTTGTCGCTTCCACTTGGTAGAGCTTTCGACAAATCACCGAGGCCCGCTCCTCCCTCTCACAATCACCGGCGGTCACTCCACAAACTTGGTTGGAGGGTCTGAAGGCATCTAGGCCCTTAATCTGTGTTTTGGTAATTAATGACAACCTTTGTGGACTGATAATTTCATTTGAGAATATGAGAATAGGTTAGTCCCGGAGTTGAAATAAGCTTCAATGAGATGATATTGAGATAGCATGGATGTTATATATCATAGGAAAGCTCGAGGCAAAGATATAAGATAGAGTTTTTCATTTAACCGGTCATGAGGTGTTTAGTGGATAAAAATGACCGGGTTGATAGGCAAGATAGCCGTACTATCAAGAGGGTCATTGGCTTGACGTGTCTATAGTGCCACTTTGATCATTGACTTGCATGGCTTGCATTTAGACAAGTGGCGACTAACATCGTGAGAGGCGTCGTTGAAAATCTTGAGGAAACTTGTTTTTTACGTGAGGGTCGGACTGTCCGTGGATGAGTCTTGGATAGTCCGTCATGATTCTATTTAGAATAATTGGAAAATTCAGATCGGACCTAGTCCGAGGTTGGGTTGGACTGCTCGTGGCCTGGGCTCGGACAGTCCGTGACCCATGACTTGTGGTGAAGGCCCACTCTATCATTCTGTGCGAACTTGTGGGGTTGTTGATCTATAGGTCGGACTGAAAGTGCATCTAGGTCCCTTGTGGGTTTTGGTGGTTGATGACATAAACAATTAAAGGTCTAATGAGCTTGTTGAGCTTTGGATAGATATTATTGTAAATGATAAAGTCAAGCTCATGTCATCCAAAGCATGCAAAAGTAAAGATACGACAAGTAAAGGTTGAAGTAAGCAAAAGAGACAAAGATGTATTGCAATTGTATGGTCTCATTGGTTGGTTGCTTGCTTAATCAAAGAAAAGTGAATGTGGTTGAAGATTGATCAATATTACAACATTGATAAGAAAGTGATCAAGAGCTTAGTTGTTCAAGAAGGAGTTCATATGAAAGCTTCTTTGGTCATGGCATCAATAAGGAGAAAGATAGTGATATGGAGACTATGTGGAATACGATACATGAGAGCATATTTATAAGAAGAGATAAGCGATCGAGAGCAATGATGAATTCAATGTGAAGTGGAATAATAGGTTGCTTGGTCACATGGATGGTTTTCCTAATCAAGGAGAATACAGTTGACCAAGTACTTGGTATTACAAGGAAAGTCAAGATAGAAATTTACATGGTAACAATATTGATATGAAAGCAAATGTTCAAGCAAAAATCATGGTTTTCAAAGTGAATTTATTGTGATTCAATGATGGTGAGATTTGAATTGGCTAAGGGTAAAGGATTAATCTAAAGCGTGGCATCGAGGTACTAAGCAAGGAGAAGGGCAAGTGAGTCTTGTGACCAACGAACTTTGCTAGGGTGAAGAAGCCTATAATTGATTGACACCGATATATCTAAGTCATGGAGAGCCTCATATATTGAAGGCATCAATCATTGTAGTATCTTTATGATGAATCATGGTGACTGTGGATGTGAAGTGACTGTTGATCATTTTAGTTGAGATATTCCAAGTCACTGATTCAAGGATGGTGTGTTCAAGAGATGAGAAATGTTGCACCCTCATGAAGCGAGAATTGAAGAAAAGTGGCAAGGTTCAAGTTATTTAATCTCAAGTGGTTGAACTAGATTTTATCTTTGATCTTGAGTATAGATATGTCGTACTATCAAGAGCGGTGCAACGTTGATAACTTTGTCTATGTGTCTCGCTCTCTCTCCCACTTACTTTGCTTTGAAGTTTCATTCTTGTGAGATTGAGAGCATCTAGTGTATTGCATCAAGGATTTGATCATTGTGGCACTAGGGATTCATCAAGCGAGTGGGTTGATTTGTTACTCTTGGAGGTTGCCGCCTCCTAGACGGCTTGGAGCTCATGATTCCATTGAGCACTTCAAGAAGATTGTGAAGTTTCCTTAGAAGATTGGTGTGAGAGCTCATTGTGATCACCTCGCGCGGAGCGGTGAAGAGCAACTCTAGTGGAATCGAGGTTTGGAGCGGTTAATTTGTTCTAACCGGCTCATACATCAAGTGGTGACTTGATATAGGAGTGGTTGAACATTGAATCCACTTCAAAGTGGATTAGGGGTGACCGGCAAGTCATCGACACCACGGGATAAATTTGTGTCTTGTGCTTGGTTATGTCTTTAGTCATTTCCGTTCAAGCAATTTACTTTGAGCAATTTACATTATAGATATTGAATTGATTCTTGTCATCCTAGGTTGCAAACCTTCAACATAGGCATAGAAGAGCTAGAAATTTAATCTCCCTTTGTGTTTTATAGTGTTGTGATTTTAGATTTAAACCGTCTATTCACCCCCTCCCCATCTACTCGGTATTCTAGATCCTACAGGGTCTCGCAAGACTTACAATCCCCAGATATACGACACAAGGTGCATGGAAGCAACAATAGCAAAGAGGTGTGCAAACCTCGTCTAACTCTAGGCTAAACACCTAAACCCTAAAGCAATGCGCTAATAGGCCAAAACTAGCACTAATCAAGACCTAAGCCTTGTTGCTAATTGCCCTAATCTTTCCTTAATCATTTTGGTGGTTAGAGCACTCCATTTAGTGTACAAGACACGCCAACAACTTATCCAAACTCTAGCACACTTGAAATGATCGGGTGGATGGGTATTTATAGCCCCAACCAAAGAAACTAGCCGTTGCTCCAACAGACAGAAAAACTGCTAGCAGCGACTGATTCGGTGCTCCCAAATAGTGCACACCGAATGAATCGGTGTTACTATTGTAGGTAGCCATTGGGAGGCTTTCACTCGGGCCCCCACGCGCTACACCGATTGATTCGGTGTCGCATTCATGAACATGACCGAATGAATCGATCATTCTAGAGCTGAAATCCTTGCAGCCTGCACAACACCGATTGATACTCTTCTAGTGCTCAGCAGCACTGATTCAATCCGTGTCCACTCAGTAGTTGTTTTCTTTCATGAACTGTAACACCGATTGATACTGTCTCCTTAATATTGCAGCACTGATTCAATTTGTCATTCCAGTAGCTTTTATCCTTCATGAACAATAACACCAATTGATCCTCTCCTAGTGCACATCAGCACCGAATCAATCTGTGTTCGTTCAGTAGCTATTTTCCTTCAGCGCCGATTGATCCTCTCCTAGCACCGATTGAATCAGTGTAATGCGTCCGTGTTGTATATTTGTTGTTTTCACCTTGTTTCTTCGTGGGTCTTTGTTCCAATTGATTTTATTTGAACTTTCCATTATTTTGATGGCTTGAAATCAAACATTTAAACCTATAAATATATATATCTTAACAAGCTCATTAGTCTCAATAATTATGTTGTCATTCAATCACCAAAAACATAAACAATGGCACATAGCACCATTTTTCTTACACCGTTGCTGTGGGGCCATCGTCAGACAACCCTGCTTAGGCCATCGGAGACTACGCCCCCCGAGATGTGGCTGAGGCCCCTCTGCATAGTGACACAACAACTCGATTCACGTGTCCCTACGCACACACGAAACTGTAGGTATACACATCCAAAAAAGTTATAGCCTGTTAGTTCCAATGTTTGCTCAGCCAAACTCAGGGCATGCCAACTCAGGGTGACTTGATACAGTTCCCAGGGGAGCGGGGCACCTTTTCTTGCTACCTTGGCAGCAATTCTTGAAACAGGTCCGGAGCGTGGAGCCGTGTGGCGGGGTTGGAGGTCCCCGCACATGAGAGAGAGGCGTGCTGAGTGGCGGGTTGGAGGTCCCCGCGCACGCGAGAGAGGCGTTCAACGGCGGAAGCGACGAGGCCCCCGCGCGTTGGGTTATTTCGGACTTGGTGCTTTTCATGCTGCCGGGTGGTCGGTTCGGGTGCAGCAGCACTGCGGCGCTGGGTCCTGCACGGCGGTGGCCGCTTGGTGCAGTGGTGTCTGCCCCTTCTGATCCTATATCAGCGCCAAATCACTTCAGAGGTTTCGATACCCGCAAGAGTGCGGTTGAGGGTGGAAGCTGCGGTTGCGATTTGTCTCCTTTGTCGTCGTTATGAGTAGTGTTGGGCCGTGTTGATGTCCCAATCCAACCGGCCAGTGAGTATAGTTGAGCGGTAACCCGTGTTGATGTCCCAATCCAACCGGGTGAGTTTGTTGTTTTTCTTTTTCTTTTCTGTTTCCTGTCTATGGCCTCCTAGGGTCCTAGTCTTGTATTTTTTCTGCTATATTAATAGAAACGCACTCATCGAGTGTAGTTCGTTCAAAAAAAATTGGTTCGAATCCAAAAAGTTGCACACCAATATTTATAGCCAAAACTATGGCAAGCCACTATAAACTTCTAAAGTGGGAAAATATCAGTTGTCATATCTTGGCACTGTACCGAGTGAATACCTAGTTTCTTATCCTAATTTTGACATGCCCAGATTTTGGCAAGCCATGATTTTCACCTACCATTGTTTTGGTTGGGCAGGAATTGGAACCCAACCAAGTAGGCCCTTAATCTAGATCCGCTATTTTTGTGAGCCAGCTTTCTTGTTAACATTTCGATATAATAATTTATGGACATTTTGTTAGTTATTACTATTTTGGTATCAAAATATTTGTCACTATTAATTTTTTTATCACGATATTTGACTATTTATCATATTCAAAAAATATACAAGTATTATTTATTTTAATTATGATTTATTTTACCAATAAAAGGTACTTTAAAATATGAGTTATCTTTTAATATATTTATAATAAATATTTGAATAAAATTAATAGTTAAATACTATAAGAAAAAAATCAACCGTGACATGATATTTCGATACTGAGGGATTACGATAAAATTTTTATGTTCCAACTAGGAATCAACCCGGCCATGCCAATGACCAATTCCTCTATGTGCCACCAAAGCTGCCCCTTGCAAATTGCTAATTAAGCCTTTCACCGGGTGTGCTTATTAAGACGGCAAGCGATGTCATACACGGCCTACATAGCCAACCCTTCTGTATCCGCCAGCAACACAAGATCACAAATCAGCTATGCCATTTCGTGCTCTCCTGCACCTGAGATCCATCGCCCTGCAACCAGCCGGTTGCGTCCTGAAACAACTGAAGGAATGAAGATTTATAGTACTATAGTATTGTAATAGATCTTATCCTAGCCCTTCAATCATGTACCGAGTACCTTTTCGAGATCCGAGATGTATCGATTGGACAGCATTATGTCACTTCGAAAAGGTATGCAATACGCCGATACTTTATACGATACATGATGACTCACACCGCATTAGCGTGACATTGGGTTCTGTCCTACTATGCGGTATGTAATAAATAGCTGGAGCGTCCTGCAGATTCAAAATTATTTGAACCACATCCTTCTCTCTCCTCCCACCGTCTCTCTTCACGCCGGCGGCGGCGGCGATGACGCATGTGGCTTTCAAATCCGGCGGTCGCTGCAGATTCAGTGGGCCCAAGCCCGCATATGGCCTGAAGCGTGTGCCGAAGGTGGAGCAGGCAGCCTCACGTGGCGGGGTGGCGACCCGGCGAGGTACCATGGCACCGGCGGCGAGGTACCGCGGCACCGCACGATGGCGCAAAAGGTACCTTCTGTTTTTTTGTCTCTAGAGACTCTCTCGTCTCTCTCATCCACCACTTCTCTTTGTTTGATCTAGTGTCAAGAAAGCGGACGAATCCGGTGGCTAAGATCCCAAATCTCGCTTGCAGATCGAGCGGCTACCTCACATCAGAAGGTGCCAGAGCCCAGAGGTTCGTGCGCGGCATCTGGGCGCGGATGGTGACGACACAAGATGCCTCGAGCTGACGACTGCGGCCATCTGGGCGATGTCCTTCCGCCGCCGCCGTCGGTCAGGACCGCGGCGTCAAAGGAGCCAGCACAGCTCGCCTACTCCTGGGCGGACTCGTCGTCCACGGCAGTGACCTTGCCTGCAGCGGGGCAAGTGGAAGTGGAAGAGGTGGAAGGCCAAGATCTTGTGGCGGAGCCCACGACAACGATGCCGGAATGGAGCAGGCTGCATGCGCCAATCGCAGTGGCCCTGCGCACAGCGGGGAGCCAGGAGTTCAAGGTCAGGCAAACCGCAGCAGGCTGCGCGTGCCGGCCGAGTGTCTGCCTACACCGCAGAAGTTAGCGTGAGCGCTGCTACGGGTGACGTGGAAGTGCAGAACCCATGGGGGCTGCTAGAAGGTACGCGGGGTCGAACGCCTCCCTCTCCATCTGTATTCCTTCCATCTTGCTTCCGACATCTGTGTTTCTGAATCCCTGCAGTTGTTGCCCCGTCCAAACAAGCTCCCTTCGGATATCTACATTAGCTAGTTGAATATGTATTAGAGTTCACCTTCTAGCAAATACTATCACACCTTCGTACATACTCATAATGCTTGGTGCGATAGTCAGGAATTTCCCTTTGCAAAGGTGTCGAGTATGTACAATTGCTACCAGAAACAAAGCCATTGCCGAGCTGGACAAATGACTTGGATTATGTTTGTTATAATGCTATTGTCTTTTTTAGGAATCTGATGCTAGTGATTAGAATAAGGCATACACACACACACACACATATATATATATATATATATATATATATATATATATATATATATCATTACATTGGGAGTTATCCTGCAAAGAGTCTCACTTTTATAATATGTTCATTGCATTGTGTTCTGCTGCACCACAAGGTTCTTTCTCTATGACTGGAGTATTACAATTTAAGTTTAATTACTCGATTGGTTGTATAGTGAAACTACACGAATGGCTATACTGATAATTTGATTTGGTTTTACCACACGGTTCATCCAACGAGCATTAGAACAAAGTTAAGTACTGGTTGTTGTATAAGTGTAGGGTAAAATATGGTCCAGAGTACCTTACAAGTCATGGACAAACAAATATAATGGTTATTTCAGTGAAATTATATACAGCACCGTAATGAAATAACAGGAGATGCATTTCAAAAAAGGAAATGACTTCTTGTTACTCAGTTTTCTTATTTTTATTGCTGCTTGTTGTAATTTGAGCTATAAGTCGTTTTAGGCTGCTGTCAGGTGAGCTCTGTTTAATTTAGATTATGGGTCAAGATGATTTCCCTCTGCCAATGATCAATTTAGATTTTTTTTAAAGTTTCTTATGTTGAGATGAATTTACAATTCATAATCTAAATATAACCTTGTATGACCGCTAAACAATCAAGTTACACTAACCTGTTTTCGTACTAGAAACTTGATCCTCGTACCATAATACATTTTATTGGTTACTACCATCCTTTAAGTACAACAAGACCATGTTTAATGCTTCAATTTTTATTTTGAGAATCTAATAAATGTTTGATGTTAGTCTCAGCGGTGTTTGATGTTAGTCTCAGCACTGGTACTATATCTAAACATCTGAAGCTGTTTTAGTGTTTGGGTGGTACAGTAATATCATGGAAGTACGCCGGCTCGCGTCCCAGGTATGGTCTAGCTGTTCACGGTGGTCTGTTCCACTTCTAATACACTTTAGCCATTTTTCCTCACCTATATTAATGGTTTCATCCAGATATTGGAATGAAGGACGTTTCTCAGCTAAGGTGTATGTGATTAAGTAAATTAAGTGTTGGTGCATGCTTCGGTGAATGGACATATTCAAATCAGTGAGTCTTGTACCCGTAACAGAGTCAAGGAGGTGGTACAAGCCAGAACTAGTACCATTTAACAGAAACTATTCTAGTTAGATTATGATTTAGTTGAGTTTGGAATCAGCTAGCATGGATGTTTTTTGCAATTAATGTATGCAAAGGTGAATGGTGATTATGTGATTCGCCACAGTTGAATTAGATATAAACTTCATTTTGTTGTGTCAACTTGTTCTGTGATCCCTTGACGGATTATTTTGTAAGAAACCAGTTAGATCGGTAGTAATATGTAGTGAACGGAATGTTCCTGAAATAATCACCTTATGCTCTGTCCATTATATTTTAGAAATATTTGGCAGTAAGAGGGAGGACGTTAAATAATATAGTGTTGCTGCAGATAAATGGATAAGTGCATAGAGCGAGGCTATTTTAGCTGGTGGTACTAATATGTACTGCATACTGAAGCGGGTAACACATCTAATTACTAGTATAAGATAGCACCATATTATTTAAAAACTAATAAGCTTTAATTGCACACTCCGGCTACACAACCGAATCAAGGTGTACGAACAGGTGTACCAATATGTATCCGCATTTGGTGAAGTTGTACCCAATTTTTAACCAGGTACAGATAAGATGTATCAGCATTTGGTGAAGCTGTACCCAATATTTAACCAGGTACAGATAAGATCATGTACCCTAAACATATAACTATGGAATAAAATACTCGTCCACCGTTCCTATCCACAAATCCCGAACGGCGGTCAACATTTTAACAGTGACAAGATCAGTCCTGACCACGTATTCAAAAAGCAAGAAATATAAAAACCATGTCCTACAGCCACAGTAACCCCACTACCACTCCGCCAGCACCGCGCCGCACGTTCTCAAATAGAGAAGTGGGCAGCTTTCTGTCACATCAGCTGCAACTTTATATCAAGTCGGTACAGGAAGATTCCCGTCACACTGTTGTATACGACGGAGCGCTAAAAATACTGCCGGATGAGACAAACGAGCGTGCATCTCCACACCGAATGAAGCGCGCAGATTAAGTCTCACGCGATGGACGGGTCACACAGGCATTTTTTGCAGCTGAAGCCAACCGCGGCCAACGCAGCAACAATTAAAGCTACGGTTCCGAGCAGCACTGCTGCGCCCTACAAGCAAAAAATCACTTTGTGACCCGGCCATCTTGTGAGGCTCAATCGCTGCGCTTGGTTTGTGTCGAGATGCGTGCGACTTTATCTCTTCTATCTATATTTCCAACGTACATATTTTTTCCAATCGGTATACAACTGTACTGAAGAATCTTTATATACCAACGTTCAGGTGATATGACATAAAGCTAGTGGTTGCTCTGTTGGAAGACGTGCGGGTGGATGAGTGCGGCGTGGGCGAGTGGATGAGTGCGTTGGTGGCCAAGCATTTTATATAATATACTACTACCTGAACGTGTGGTCAGAAAGATAAGAGGACGACGCTATAAGACATAAAGCTGATCGGCTCGGTGTTCGAGGCACTGTTTAAAGGTTGACCGCCGCTCGGGTTGTACATCGTCTTTGCCAATCTTATCTGTACCTCGTTCAAGATTGGGTACACCTTCGCGTCATGAGGGTACATGTTGGTACGTCTGGCATCTGCATATAGGACCGAGTGTTTATTTTATTCTCATATGCGTACTCTGAATGAGCCGCGGGTATGGTCCAGCTCCTTTTTTTTATTCTATCTATTTTATTATCAAACAATTATAGACCGGTAGGTATCCAACCTACCTCATATATTTTTTTAAGATTATTCGTGCTTGCCAACGTTATCGTTTAACCATTTGTACTTGCTGATTTTTTTAATCGGTGGTGGACGGACGTCTCCATATTTAATTCAATCATTAAGATTTTAAACTTCTGAACGTTGTGAGTGGAATTTTTCTTACTTGCACATGGCTAATGAAAATCGTAAATAGGCTAATCCTTTTTGCGCTTGCCATGTATGCTATATGAAAAAGGGATGCACAAATAATTGCCTCACGTGTCCCTTTTCATAATTTCAAACTTCTAAATGACAAGTGCATTCTTTTAGGATCTTAATCCTTTTAGGATTAAAATGCTCACAATTCTTTTTGGTCGCAATTGCTCGAACAAATACTTTTTTACACGGGTTAATATGTACTGCTTCTTGCAATGGTACCATATTGCACTTTAAATTTAGTCTTCTTTCAAGATACGCTTTATACTTTTAAACAAGTAAAATTCAAAGATGTACCATATTGAAAACTAAAATGTTTCAAAATAATATTTTTTGTCATAGTTGGTCAACCAATTACTTTAAAAAAATAAAAAGGAAAGAATTGGTACCGGTACCAATATACTAGTTGGCAGATCTAAGTATACAAGTTTATTTGCATTGTACATGGTAATTTATTGCCTAACATATCGTCACTCGAAATTGGTACTTGTACCAACTCGGATTTAGGATAAAATAAGTACACGTAATTTTTCTCCTAGTCACTGTATCAGTACCTACTCGAAATGGGTACCGGTACCAACTAAAATAAGTACAGATAGTTTTTTTGGAGATGATTATGTACAGTGATCAAAGGGCACATTTTCTTGTTATAAGAGCAAATAGAACAAACAAGAAACTTATGTGTGAGTCAAAGGGAAATAAAATTTTGTAGATCGTGTACATTCGGCTCCCAAAATTCTATGGTACATAGACATGCTTGCTCAATTGAACAGAAGTTGAATTACAGAAATATTCTACTACACGCACACATCTTTTATTCAAACAAGTCAATCTGACAAAACAAAGCCAAGATTAAAAGATTGAATATCTGTAACAGGCTAACAGTAGCAAAAACAATCATCAGGTTTTAAAATGGCATAATAAACAAGTCGGGCAGCTTGCTTACTAGTCTATACATCTTACATAGACACCACAAGGTTAAAAGATTGAACTAGTGAGATAAATAATAGTAGCTGATTCAGTGAGTCTGAGAAGACACAAATAATATGCGGAATGAGATGATGGCGTAGAGAAGTAACAATGATATACAAGATCGGATCATTTTCATTTTGTCAAGATCTTCTCAAGACCATTAACAACATGTGGCCGAGAGATCAACAAGACTTTGTCACTTATATGAGCATGCATAAAACTGAAAAAGGATACGGTTGACATTAAGCAAAAAGGATATTCATAATTTTAGATGTTTGAGCTGAAACAAAAATACATACTACATATTAATGTCTGAGCAAAAAAGGAAGCGCCGGGAAGGCTCACGTAACGCACACGAGACCGACGCGAGCGTCGGCATGCAGCAGCCGGCCAGCATGCCGCCGTTCTCGCCTGCCGCCTGGACGTCGTCTGCGGCTCCGTCACCCATCAGCAGCTGCCCGCCGGAGGGACAGCAGCAGCAGATGGACGAGCTCGGCGGCGGTGGCTCAGGCTTCGTAGTTGCAGGAGGAGTAGGAAGCTTCGGCGAGCACGAGGGGATGTCCCCCGGCGGCGATGATGGCGAGCGCGGCGGGGCGTCAGGCAACCGGGGGCCGCGGCAGGAGACGCTGGGGCTGCTCAAGATCTGGTTGATGCCGCCGTCGCTGCCGCCGTTGTCGATGCCGCCGCCGCTGTCGATGCTGCCGTCGCCGCCGCCGTTGTCGATGCCGCCGTAGCCGTAGCCGCCGCCTTTGTCGATGCTGGAGTCGTCGTCGTCCTCCTCGCCGTCGTTGCCGGCGTTGAGATCCATGAGCAGGGCAGGTTGAGCGGCTGTATGTAGCCGTTGTTGAAGAGCTCATGGCCCCCCGTCACATGCCTGCACGACGGTTGTACGCTGGTGCTGGGCCTCCCTCGCAGTGTATTGCGCCCCGGCGAGCTCGGCATTCATGAGCACCCACAGGCGCGCCCCCCTGCGGGAGCAGTCGTCGAGCAGGAGCCGCAGCTTCTGCAGCGCCACGTGCAGCTCCGAGAGCCTGAGCACGGCGGCGTCGGGCAGCGCCGCGTTGCGGAGTGCATCAATGAAGGCGAAGAGGAGTCCGGAGGTGCGGACGGCCTCGCGTGCGGCACCTCGGAGCGCGGGGAGCGCGTCGGCGTCGGCTGCGCGGAAGCTGGCGACGTCGTCGACGAGGGAGAGCAGCGACGCCAGGAGAAGGAACTTATCGCCGCGGACGTGGTTGGTGGACTCGGCGCTGTTGGGGAGGCCCTCGACGCGCTGCTCCGCGGGTCGCCTCTCCCTCTCCATCTCCGACGGCAGCCGGCGGCGGCCGGCGGCGGCGACGACCGCGGCGGCCGGCGGCGGCGGATCTAGGAGAGATGTTGCGTGGAGAGAGACGAGGGTGCTGTTATTTAGATGTCCTAGAGCTCGACGGAGGCAACGAGGCCTACAGTATTTGAAATTCGAAATTTGAAATTGGACCAGGGGGAACATGCACCAACACAGATTCTAACGCTACTAACACTACTGCACCCTGTCCAATCGTATAGAATATGTATAGCTAAAAATGTTTATACATGATATGACATAATTTAGGATGTCAGTACCTAGCTCGAATCTCGGTACAAACCTTGATACAGGTTTAGATGGTCAGGATAAGATCTACCCTAGTACTAAGGTACTACAAATCTTCATTCAGCTACAAGCTCCTCTTTCCTCGCACCAGCTACTCTTCTGCTACACATCGTTGGTGCCGGCGCCCCGTAACTTTGGGTGTGTTTTTTGTCGGGAAAATTTTTTACGGACACATTTGACCAATAATTAAGGATATTAAATAAAGTTAGTTTACAAAGCTACCTTCACAACTCCGGGCTAATTCACGAGACAAATCTAATGAGAACTTTGACGGCACGATTAGAGGATGGTTATTGTAGCATTACTATAGTAAATCATGGACTACTTAGGCTCATTAGATTTGTTGCGTAAAATTATATTCATCCCTAAAAATATTTTACAAATAGACTTTATTTAATACTCCATGCATACAAGATTCTCTTTGAAAAAAAATTCAGAGCCTGCTTGGTTTGATGCCAAGACTTTGGCATGCCAAAACTTTGACAAGCTAATATTGTGGCCACCAATTGGTTTGTCGCCCACATCTAACATTTGAGTTGCTAAAATGTTGGCAACTTTTTTACCCAAGTTTTGGCAAGCCAAAAGTTAGGCGTGCCATAGTTTTGGCTGTGAACCAATCAGGCCCCAGATGCCAAAGAAACACAGCCTTTACGGGGCGGCACGCGGCTCCTTCTCGGCGGTGAAAACAAAGGAGCCAGACAAGAAAGGCGAGGACAAGCAAGTGATGATCGCTGCGGGTGGACACCGTCAAGGACGCCAGGGAGCCGGTCGGTCCTGCAGCGCAGCATAGCGTACGTGTTCTTCGGTGAGATGTACGCCAGCGTCTACGTACGTCCTCTCCTGGATTAGGCTCATCTTTCTAGCTGCTCTGGGTGGTCTCCAGAGGCTTCGCAGATATGTTCGTGAGAAATTCAGCCAAAAACGCTGAAACATATTTGCTAGCAGGTTCGTGAAGTTTATTGGATGTTTTTAGTTCCTAAAATTCCACCCAAAATTTCACTATCTAAAAAATCTCATCACATCACATCAAATCTATCTCCTCATGCATAGAGCATTAAATATAGGTATATATAAAAAAACTAATTACATAGTTTTGATGTACACGATGAGACGAATCTTTTGAGTCTAGTTTGGTCATAGTAGGACAACAGTTACCACAGACAAACGAAAATTGCTACAGCACGCTACAGTGTCGATGTGACTTTTCGACCACCCTTTTCAGGGATCTAAACACAACCATTATATCATTTTCCAAGGTTTTCGTGTACAAGATCACATTTCTATATGCGCCGAATTTGTTCTTGGATTCGAAGTTGTCTGTACGTACGCTATCAGCTGGTATACAGTTGAACCGTGGAAGATAAGGTTGTCCGCACTGCTATACGGGAAAGGGAACGCTACAATGGTTAGCGTACAAGGCGAGCCAAAATATCGCTGCAACGGGTTACGGGGAAGCGAATGGGAAAGTCTCGTTCCTCCCGAGGAACGCCAAATTCAGCGGCATGGCGGAGGGACGGCCCGCGCGGACGTGGCGCGGGCCCACGCATCCCAACACCTCGCACCCTCCCTCGGAATGCTCTCATCGTCGTTAGAGAAGAGGAGAGGGAGAGGGATGGCCACCGGAGGAGCTCCCCTGCCTCACCGCCGGAGGAGAGGAGAGGGAGAGGGATTGCCGCCCGCCGCCGGAGAAGAGGAGAGGGAGATGCGGGGGGCCTAGAAGCAGGCAGAGGTCCTTGCGGCCATCCATGGGAGCCCTCCGCCAGCAGCTTCGCCTTCCTGCTCGGCCGCAGCGCCGCCGCCCCGCCTCACTCGCAGCATCACGCCGCGCCGCCGCCCGCCCATCCACGGGAAGGCTCAATCTGGCCCGCCGCAAGGCCTCCGTCGGCCTGGCCGCCGCTCGCCGCGCTCGGCCGGTGCCCTGCTCCGCGCTCAGCTTGGCCGCCGCCCGCCGCGGCTCTGGCAGAGGGAGCAGGGTCGACGGAAGGGGCGCGCGGGGGAGGGAGGGGGGAGGGGCGAGGCCGTCGCGGAGGGAGTGGGTGGGGAGCGGTGGGAGGTGGAGGGGCGGGAAGCCGGAGGGGCGTAGCAGGGAGGGGAGGAGACGAAGTATTCGAGGGAGGCGGAGGGGGTCGGGTGCGGAGAGAGACAGAGGAAGGAGAGGGGAGGGAAAGAGAGATGTGAAGAAGGTTAAAAAAATATATAATATGTGGGTCATACGGTGGGTAGTTGGTATAGGGGATGAATATAGAGTATGACGAGTACGGAGAAACTGAATATAGAGTAGAGAATCTCGATGACTATACGGAAATATTACTTTTAAGGGATGAAAATACAGCACCCCGAGTGCGAACAGCCTAAGTGTGAAAATTGTGCCAGTTGACCTCGTGGCCGAATGTCCTGCAGGCTGCAGCACGTAACCGGCTGGATGCACGATTTCGGCTAAAAAGCTCTTCAGATTCAGAATGACGCACGATGCAGGATAGTTTACCGTACCGTACCGCAAGCCTTCGAGCGATTAAAGTTTCAGTCCCGCCACATCGAATGGAAGAATGCTAATTAAAAGTATTAAATATAGATTAATTAAAAAATATATTACATAAGCGATGACTAATTTACGATACGAATCTATTAAGCCTAATCAGTCCATGATTAGACAATATAATGCTACAGTAATAATTTGATAATTATGTACTAATTATAGATTATTTATTCTTGTTAGGTTCGCTCGCGGAGTAGATATGACTTATGTAATTAGTTTTATAATTAGTTTATATTTAATGTTTTTAATTATTACTTATTCGAGGGACTAAAGTTTAGTCCCTAGAATCCAGCAGTAGAAGGTGACCTGCTCCGGTTCTGAAAAACTTGTGAAAAGACGCCACAGCTTTTGTGAAAAACTTCGTCCAAAATTTTGTGCAGTGCTCCCATTTTGGACGGCGGCTTGCGATCTCGTCATCTCGATCATTCAGTTAAGCGTATATGTATGATGCTGACCGGTGATCGATCACGAGATGGACGTGCACGAGCAGTAGTCGTAGTCAAGCACTTATACACGAAACATCGATCTTGACGTACGATCTGCTTGTTGGTTTGTTTCTGACAAAAATTATCAGTGTCTATGTGCAGCTAGGCTAATTTCTTCTACCAGACGCTCCCGCTCGACGGTCGACGCTGTGTCTGTATCAGCATCTGACGTAAACTTGTCTCTGCATCAATGAATCACGTACAGTCCATGGTTTCTCAATTAAGATAGCAAGCATGGCTGGTCTGCAGATGAATGGATATACGGCGCCACGGACTGTGTAATGACGCCCACGAATCCGGACGTGCTGCCTATTGATCCCACACGACGAGTTCTCCAAAAGACCAGATCTCTTCGATGCCATTCCCACTCCCGGGGTATTATACTACGAGATAATTCCAGCTGCGCTAGTGATCCTGGTCGCAGCCATATGTCACCCACACACGACCAAAAAAAAGAAAACCCCGTCGCTGAAACCAAAGCTCTCGCCAGCTGCACTGACCGGCCATCCATTTCGTGCTGATCGAGTGGCACGGCGCGGCTGCTTATTATACGGCGTTGGCGTCGTCTCTGTCACGTAGTACTTCTCTGAGCTACTCCGCCGCGACATCCTCCCATCGATCGCCTTGTTGGTTGCTTTCGGCACATTGCCAAGGCAACGGGCGGAAACGATGGGGAACTGCGGGACGAAGCCGAAGACGAGCGACGGAGACGACGCCACCGCCCCTCCGCCGGCGGCCGAGCCGGCGGGGGCGGAGCCCAAGGAGGAGGAGGCCGCGGCGCCGGGCCAGGGTCAGGCCGTCGTGGCGCCGCAAAGTGAGGTGCGCAGAACGATCTCTACTTTTTCACGCTAGGCTTTACCGGTGGTTTTGTAATTTAAACTGGAGATTCATGTGGAAATTGAATTGCTTGCTGTGGTATGATGCAAAGTTTCGTGAGATTCCCGTGCTCTTGGTACTTGTTTTTTTCCCGTTTGTCACATCCGCCAATTAAATAATCAAGCGTTGCAACAACTGTTTTCCGATGGATTTGTGAGAATGAGAGAGTTGGGCCAGATCCAGATGCCTCTGCTTCAGAAAACTCGGCCCCTTGCATTTCGTTCTTCTTTACTGTGGGATCTGGCCTATGATGGATTTACGGGGTTTCGTAGAATAGGCCCAGATTAGTCAGATGATGATGCTCCGCCAGGACAGCCCCTGTAGGATCTGTACGTGGGCCGTGTCCCTTTGCTAATTGCTTCATTTACTTTTTTTTCTTTTCCATGATGACTGGGTTTATATTTGTGGTTTTGTACTATACTTTTTTGAGAGAAATATATATCTATTACTTTGCAAAGTAGTATAATACTATATTTGATGAAATTATGTCATAAAAATGTTGGCGAACCATGTCTAACTGCCTCCGTGCCGTGTGGCAGGAAGCTACAACAACAGCAACTGAAACAAAAGAGCATGATGAACCAAAGGAAAAGGAAGAGGTTCTCAAGGAGAACGCTGATCAGAGCAAGGAGAAGGAAACGACGACGACAGAGGAACCCGTTCCGGTGTCCGCTCCGGCGAGCGTCGTCTGAAATACACACC
Organism: Echinochloa phyllopogon; assembly: GCA_033239725.1. NCBI lineage: Eukaryota > Viridiplantae > Streptophyta > Magnoliopsida > Poales > Poaceae > Echinochloa > Echinochloa phyllopogon. Next base: position 25,023,896 of record BTCW01000012.1, read on the forward strand.
CAATCCTCACGCTAAACCACGGCGCGTCGTCCCTACCAGTTTTGTTTTCCCTTGCAGATTGTTTGAGGCATGGCAAGGCCCTGGTACTGTGCTATTTTTCCCTCGCCATTTCGGCGATGCAGTTGTTTCGTATGGATCGGAATGAACATTTCTTTCTTCTTCTTCTGCAATTTTTTTTCTTCGGGGCTGTTGTTGGTTTGGAGAACGTACGGAATTGAGCTACCTTTTGTTGGTTTGCTGATGAAGTGCTGAACAGGTGGGAACTGCTTTCTCCAACCTACAACGTACTTAACTTTTGTGATTTTGAGTATCGATGCTTGGATTACATGCCACGTTCCACTGAGACATAATTTGTACTAGTTTCCTAGCCTAGCTTTTTGTCATGGGACACGTGCGAGCGCATCGCGGCCGATATCAAGGTCACCTGTCACCTGGCGCAGACGATGATCACGCGACCGTGCTCACGTGTGCCGCGTCTTTGTTTGCACGGGACCGACTAAAATTTCGAGCACACATCACTACATCAGCGTCTTCCGGAAACCTAACCTAGCTAACCGACGCACCTAACCTAAAATCTATAGGATCGGCAGCATATTCAAGTCGGTCGATTCCGAGGAGAGGCTGCCGCGTGCGTGGTGTATCACCAGGTGCTATCATCGCGTCCATCCATGTGACACGATCGATGGCCTTGACTCAAGAGAAAAACAGAAGAGAGAACAATACTAGTCCGTTTTGAAGTGCTATACACTGCTACCGCCTACCACTAGATAAGTACGCTCCCACCGGCAACGTACTCACCCCCGCACTGCAGTTTTCTTGAAAGACTAGCTAATTGACCGTGCGTTGCTACGGCTACAATACATGAAGCAAAGATAAAAAGATCACATGAAAAATTCAATTTTGATGGCTTTAGGGTCGCACCGAAGCCCATAAAAAGCCCATAAAAATTAGTGCTTGTCTTTCACAAAAACAAAGATGTGAGATTACGACATTTAGTTTTACTGCGTATACCATTCAAACATTATAGTAGTACTTTTAATTTTATGATTACCTTGCATCAAATCCTTTCACCTTTACTTGCTCTACCATAGCACATGCTGACTCTATTCTCTCGGAGTAACAAATCTCCTCTTCCAGAGCAGCCTCCAGATATTTTGTTACACCAAATCACTGGCTGTAACAGAATAGGATGTAACATTATAAATCGTCGTATAAGAAGATTGTAAAGTCCATACGGAGAAAAAACCAATATAAGATAGAAAGCTTAGAAGTGATGTACAGTGAAAGTTGGGGAAGTCCAGAAAAGCACACGATTGTATTTCACAAGCACCTCAATGTCTTTTATTTTTACTCAATTCTTGGTACGACGGCTTCTGTCTCTTGCTCTTCCGGGGGAGTGCTGTTGCGTGTAAATGTCCAGCAGCATCTCATGCTCTTCTCGGGTGAGGCCAGAAGGGCCACTGGATGCTGCGCCTGTCTTTGCTGCACTAGGGAATGGACCGGGGATAGGCTCGGCGACGTGCTGCTCTTGTCTGGCCTCCTGTAAGCTGACGCAGGTGGCGACGCTGACGCTTACATGTTCTCATTTCATTCTTAAATACATCTATCATCTGTACAATTGGTTGAACCTATGTATTGTATTGATGCTCTAAGCTTACATCTTTCTCCTCACCAATCCAGTAAAGAAATCAAAGCTGCAAACACATGGTTACTGAGTCAAATTCTATTCTTGACAAAATGAGGAATACCGTGTACAGTCTGATAGACCATATGCTATTACATATAGGGACATACGGGATGAGATGCATACAAAACATGGTACAGACACTGAGTAACAATATATAAGACAAAAATCTTATTATGGATGAGGTAAAAAGGAGTAATGGTAAGTACCTATTGCCATCTGGGTGCAGCTCATAGATTTTGCCATCCTCACCAATAGCATATAAATACCCAGTTGGTGTTAACCCCTGAAAAGGATTAGTACTGTTAGAGAAGCAGAAAATGACATTCAAGCATCATGTTCTTATTTTGTGCTAACCTGGATAGTAACGGCACTGCCTACACACTGGCCTTCATGTGCATCTTGTACGACAACTCTCTGGCCAGTACACAACAATGAAAAGTGCAAAAATTTCTCACATGAAGTGGCAACTACTGAAGATACATCATGCAAACACTGTCTTAAGAATACAGTGAACACTTTCCATACCTATGAAGCCATGAGTTATAGTATTGCTCCTCAAGAGCCTGAAATCCTGCAGTAGGATTTGAGAATGTTAACTACACACCTCACCAAGGAAAAAATACAGTTAAGTTTAACATGTTTTTCCAGCATCTAAATGAGTTGTGAGAAAACAATTGATCTCTATGGCAAAACAAAATTATCATAGAATTCATTGTGGTTAGAAAAGAAACGATCTATGCATATATACATCAACGACAATGGTTCTAATGAGCATATATATGGCCACGTGCTGCAAAATGAAAAAAAAATGAAACTAAATTTACCTTGGGTTGAGAAGATCTCAAAAAGATTTTCGAATTTGTTGAAGAAGTATGGCAGTATGTTTTCTCGTTTCAATCTGGGTGATATAGCATTTCGCATTTGCTTCCTGACGTGCAGCATTCAAGCATGTGGTAGGCTTGTCATTGTCAACATTTATACCAATACCTGATTAAGACCAAAGGAATCCCATGCTTATAAAAAAATACCTTAAATGCTTGGAATCAGTAACACTGGAAATGGATGTTTACCAGTACAAATATTGTAGACTTTTGGTTCATACGAAGTGGTACACAGAATGCCGCCAACTTTTAATCCTTTCAGATATAGGTCATTAGGCCACTTTATCCTTGCATCAATTTCTGGTAGTCCCTGAGTTTTATCACAATGACAGCATCAGACGCCAACCGAAGTAGTTAGCCTAAATGAAATATTCATGATGCAAATAATGAACAGCATACACAACTACACAGGATTATAAACTAACCTTAGCACGACATAGTTCCTTGATGGCTTCGGTCATAGAAAGGCAGGCAACATATTGCATTAGGGGCAGCTTCTGTACATCCTGCATTGGTGATGTGAAAGAGAACATGAGACAGCCTAGCAACCGTGCTCCTACATTAGGAGCCTGCTGATAATTCAACCTCACAAAACACACTCAAAAAAGCACTATCATTTTGGATAGAAGCCCATGATTCTGTGTTAAATTATGAATAAACAAAAGTACAGTGAAGTGCTTGAGCAAAAGATTAATCAGAGCCATTTGTATTGCATAGCACCATGTAAGCAGCAGAAAAACAGATATCCAAATAAATTGAAGTATCCGTACTGAACTCTATTATCGGAGGCATTAACTTGTAAAGATAATGGTGGTGCAAATGTTTACCTGATTGACGGTTCGATGCAAATGGATGGTTGATGATTGTTCACAGTGGGCACTAACAATATCAGCACCTGCCTTAATAAAATCTGGGACTCGCTGCTCAGGTTCCACAATCATCTGCAATAAAAAAAACATAAATATCCACATTTAGAAGAGGTCAAGAAGGGATGGAAGTACAGCACATAAAAAACTATAACTTGTCAGCTTGATTGGGGCTTCAAAAACAGTACCAGATGCACATCCAATGGAAGAACAGTCACTGGACGCAGAGCATCAACAACCAAAGGTCCAATGGTGATGTTGGGCACAAAGCGTCCGTCCATGACATCGACATGAATCCAGTCGCATCCAGCCAACTCCACAGCTTTAACCTAGTAACAGTTAAACATCATGGCGAGATGAGCATGGAATATTTGCTGATTGACATTAAGAAAATGCATGCTGTTTCTACACCAGAGCTTATTCTATTGCCTTGTTTTTATTGTGAAAGAAGTTGCTTACGAGCTGTTGGAACAGGAATACATTGTGTAAGGCCAAGTTTGCTGATGAATAGTAGCCTAACATGCGTGTAGGACATATTCCTAAGTAATAGTCAGTGCAATAAATCATGTAAAAGGAAATGGAGTTTAGTGGATGCTAGTATCTTAATGGACCTGCTCACAAAGCTTGGAAAAGTTTGCAGATAGAATGGACGGGGACACAATGATGTCATTCTTCGAGAACCGTCAACCCGAGATGATGCCCTCACTTGGAATGCCTTCCTGGAAACCACAAAACAAAGAGAGTTTAAGCTCATATTTCAGAATTAGCAGGCATAAGAATCAAAATACCAAGTGGTCTGACTGGATTTTTTTTTGGTGGCCTTTTCCCGAGCATCATCATAGACACGAGAGCTGCTAACATATGCAAAAGCAGGCACGATCCATGACATTTGCAGCCTGAGAAATTCCTCCACAAAAGCAACATCGATCGAAGTAACACCCGCAATTCTTATCCTCACTACTCACTACGAGTAGCTATATTCGGTATCAGGGACTCGGGACATTTGATCCCGAGCGTACAGAGTTCCCGTCAGCAACTTCACGCACCCACTCTGCACCCACCGAGAGCCACGGGCTCCAATCCATGTTCTGCTGCGGCGACGGCACTGCTCCACAATTCGACGGAACAAGAGATCGCTAGTAACACCCGACGAGGAGCGAGATGCGACGGAATCGGAAAGGGGTCAAACGAGCCGCGCCGTGCTACCACGCGCGCGACGGCGAAATGGTAAAGAGAGAAGGGGCGGCGGCGGCGGCGCGTGGACCTACCTGGGGGCCGAGGGAGGCCGTCCTCAGGGAGGCGAGGCTGGAGCACAGCGACGACGACGGGGATGCCATCTGCCTAGCCACCAACTCTTCCGGCTCTTGGCTTGGTGCACGAGCGAGACAGCTCTGCTCTTGCAAAGACGAAACGCTTCGGGTCGAAGCGATTTGGTTTGGTGTGCGTGTGCCTTCGATGCGAGGGGCTGGTCCTCCGGCGACTTGCCGTACGCCACGAGCGTCGTGGTGCCTCCACTGGCGTCCGCGGGGGCGCTGTTGTTGCTGCTGCTGCCCCTGAGTGCGGACAAGGCCACGGAGGCGGGTGGACGGTTCCGGGAGGTGGACAGGTAGCGGCGGAGCGCGACGGCCGCGAGAACGGCCCCGACTGCGGCTGCGGCGATGAGAACGGCCCCACGCCGCTCGTGTCCTCTCTCTCCTCTCCCCAAGCGCGGGGGCGTAGGAGGTTGGGATTCAATCCCCAAGCGGCGGCGGCGGCGGCGGAGGAGGGCGTAGGGGGTCGGGATCCAGGCGGCGGCGGAGGGCGTAGGGGTCGGGATCCAGGCAGCGGCGGCGAAGAGGGCGAGTGAAAATAGGGTTGGGGGATAGAGGGCTGCGCGGATTGGGGAGCGGAGGGGAGCCGAGGAGGAGGACCGTCTGCGTGCTCTGAGGAGGCGGAGGCGGCCGCGGCGGGATCGGTCCGACGTCCGACGCCAAACCACACCGCGATGGCATCCACCCGATGCAGGGGCCGGGGAGCGACGGGAGGGGAGGGGGGCGGAAGGGCACAGGGAGGGGGCGGCGGAGGGGGCGGGGCGGCGGATGCGGAAGGGCGCTGGGTCGGGACTCGGGAGGCGGAGGGTGCGTGGATCGATTCACAGGCGTCGGATTCTATTTCGACGGGGAAAATCGATCGCACGAGGGCAGACGGAAGGAACGCACGGTCGCGGTTCCCTACTGCATTGTTATTAGGAGTAGAATAGACAAAACCGTGCGAATGAACCAACAGAAACCTTTCTGTCACGCATTTCTGGTTGACTCGAAGAGTACTGTAGCACGCAACGCATCGGCACTTCCTTATCCGTCCGAAGAATGGACAACCCAAGGCCCAAGCAAGCCCACGCAGATCGCGAGGATGGTGCGGGCGTCATTCGTTCAGTAATCAGTACGCGCACGGCCGACATGACGTCGTTGGGAGCGCAACAACCCGCCGCGGGACTCCAGCCACCAGCCAGGCACAGCCTGCACGTACGCTAGTGGAGAGGAGGGGCCGGGCCCAGCGAGCCCCACCCACACGCGGGGCGGGGTTGCCGAAAGCCGGAAACGCCGTGGCCGCCCGGCTGGCGAAGAGGGACAAAGGCTTTACGCGGCCACCTCGGACGCCGACCTGTACCGGCCGCGCCTTCGCATGGGCTTCTCGAGCTCTCTCCCTCTCCCTCTCCCTCGCTGTCACGCTCTGGCAGGTCCCCCCGTGCATCCAACGGCGTACGTAAGTAGGCGTCGCCACCTGACTCCATGCATGCGGTGGTTCGGTCCGGGAATTCGATCCGAGTTCGAGCTTGGTTTCCCACCTCCACGTGGAGAACCGATTAAATTAATTAACTAATTATTACGACTCCCGTGCAAAGCTAATTTGCAGTCGTCTGTGCTAATCTCCTCTTTTAATGGCGGCTGCCAATGGAGAAAGGAGCCTTTTTGTTTACGGCTGCGCGCGGCTCATGAGTGAGCGCCGGTCGAGCACGGCGCCGGGGCCGGCCGCGCGCGGCTTTTCACACCCGCGCCGCGCGCCGGGAGACCTCGTCAGCGCCCGTGCGTTTATTTTACCGCCACCGGCAGAAAGGGGCTGGCCGCTGGCGGCGGCATCGATGGCCAACGAAAAGCAGCAGGCGGGCAGGGGAGAAGCACGCACACGGCACACGACACGCACACGGTAAAAGCTGCCAGGAATACCTGCGCAATCGGCACACGACACGACACGCACACGGTGAAAGTAGAAATACTACTCGTACTCCGTAGGACACACCAACACGATGGTGATTGCGGAGTGACCGTCTTTGACGGACAGCAATGTGGGGAACACCGAACACGCCCGCCCATCATTTTTTGTTCCCAGCTTCAACTCCAAGCAAGCATTCGAGCTCATCGACGGTACTCTCCAACAACAAGAGTGTTTTATTACTTGAGGTCCAGATACATACAACAGAAGAAAAGCGATCCTCTTCTATCGATCGAGACAGATGTTCGCGAACCTTAACATGGAAGGTTTTTTTTAAAATCTTTTGACGATGATGAGATGGGGTGCTCCTGTTGTTAGCATTGTGCTTGTTTTAGCACTATATCTGGAGTATCAAGAGATCTTCGTCGTCAAGAAAGCACCACTCGTCCATCTTCGACTCAAACAAGGTCTGCTTGCAAAGTGAACTGAAAGTGACATGCTGCTTTGGCCTCTAGCTCCGATCGCTTCCACGAGTAAAACATAGGGGTCATGGAAAACTTTTCCCCCCCTGAAATTAAGCCATGAAAAACGTTCACGATGAACTGATCTTAGGTTGATGGGTAAGTTTTCTCGTGGTAAAACCTGTCCATAAGGGTTTGAGTCTTCGACTCAGTATTGGTGTCACATTTTTACCGGCGCTATTCTTTCGGTGGTAGGCGACGCCCCGACAACAACGAGACGACTATGGTGACTTCGTGAATTTGAAGATAAAATCTACCGGCTCGGTCTCTCAGAGGGCTCATAAGGGTAGGATTTATAAGGCCAATCTCAGTACACGTTTTCACTAAACGGTTATCTAGACCAGAAACTAGTTAATAGAACCAAAAGAGTTTCATGATAATAAAACTTCTCTCACGTATCATGAAACTCTTACTTCTCCTATGTCACATCAACGTATTTAATGTTACGAATGGGTTACTTTACAGAGACCGGCCGATGAAGAAAGTATGCCTACGCACCGTGTGGATGATATTTTCTTACGAAATAGTTTCATCACACCGCTACCTGCATGCGGGACTTGCACACGGACATTGGACAAACTAAAAAATATATATATTTTTAATCCATAGCACCAATTTTATGCCGAGACCTCTACGAGCACTAACTAGGATTTGAACTACGGTGCTTGGCGAGTGAGGTTGTACCTCAACCTTTTTCACCGCCACACTAATAGATTTTCCCCTTATTTACAGTATCTCGGTTTACCTCCCTCCTCCTCCACAGCAATAGGATCTCAACGATTCCTTTCCTTTGAAAAAAAATAATCCTGATTAACAGCATCCTACTAGCTGTATGTCACTCCAGCAGCATCACCGAATCAGTACAGTATAAATGTGGAACGTTTACAGTAGCCCTGTCTGGTTATAACTTGACGTGCAAGTCAGCAACGTTAGCGTGCAGCCGCTACCCCCCGTGTTCCCTGCCGCTCTGTCCCTGCCACGATGGGAACGAACCAAACGATCGAGTCCACCAAAGATCTTTTCAAAAAAAAAAAAGAGTCCACCAAAGACGACCCGCTCCCTGTGGCTCGGGCGCCGGGCCGACCGAGCCGAAAGGGAAACGGGCCCCCCGGGCCTGGCGCACAGCGACAAGGCGCAGGCCGCGTCTCCACCTGGCACCTGACGCCGTTACGCGCGTCGGCCCCCTACCGCTTAAACGGAACGGAACGGGACGGGGATGGTCAACCCCCCGCCCGCCCCCCGCCGTGGACCGGAGCGGATAATAAACAACGCACGCGCCTCGTGCCACCTCCCTCGCTCACCTTCCTCGCTTGCGCTTGTCTCCCTCCCTCCCTCCTTCCTCGCTCGCTCGCTCGCTCCGGGTCTCCGTCTCGAGCCCTCTCCAGTCTCCACACCCACTTCCCACCCCCCCGTTCCTCTTCCCCTGTCGGCTCCTCGTCGTCGCGTGGCCAGGAGGGGAACCCACCCAGCGGTTGGGAAGAGCTGAGACCCGGCCGGTGAAGGAATCTGAACCGCCTGCGCTCCGATCTGTCTGTCGTCTGAGTCTGACGGAGGCGGAGGGAGCTCCGGATCGGGGATTCGCGTTCTTCCTGCCCGCCCTGATGTGAGTTCTCTCCCGGAGTTGTAGTCCGGTTCGGGGCTTCTCCGGGCTTGATTTTTTCTTTTTTCGCCTGATGCGTCGATTCGGTGGTAGACTGGTAGGGATGTGTGAGTGGCGGCGGCGTTTTTTCAGCGCGTTTTCTCGTCGGGATGTTCGCGAAATCTTTTCTGGGGCTCTGTCTCCTCTTCGGTTTATCGCTGCCGGCGAAGAGACTGCTGTGTACTCATGTTGTTCTAGAGCTTGCTTGACTGGCTCCCCTTCGCCCTTTGCAGACCTGTTAGATCTCGCGTGCATCTCTTCTGAGATTTTGTAGCCCGATGATTTATTCCTTAAAAAGGTTTCCCCTTTTTAATCCCCCTCCCACCCTTGTCCTTAGATGAATCAGGAAAAAAAGGGGGCGTCCTTCTGATCTTTCGACCACCGAGCGCCTAATTTGCAGCATAGGAATGGGTTGTGGCCGTACGGGGGCCGACGTTCCTTTCTCGAAATGTTGCAACATGCCACCAGAATGGTTGATGTGTGACGCGACGTCCCCGAAATGAAAATGCTTTTGCCCTTCTCTCGCAGCTTAGCTCCTGAAATTCTGTTGTAATATTGTTATAAATATAAACCGTGGCGAGCTGGGCTTGGAACTGGTCTATTATTCCTAACATATGTCCATAGCTCTATTCCATGCTATTATTCGCACGCTTTCTCATCAAGGTTCTTTTCTTACCGCAGGAACAAATCGGCGACTGCTGCTGTGTAGACACACCCAAAAGCAGCAATCCTCCCTGTGGTGGCCTGATCTCCACTGTCCCGTGAGTGGAGCCACCACGAAGGCTGTTGGAGACCTTTACTGTTATATATTGGCAGCCTGAGCCTCAAGGTTCTTCAGGCCTTACTGCTCTGTTCTAGTTGGCGTCCATGTCTTTTCGCAGCATCGTTCGTGATGTTCGCGATGGTTTTGGTAGCCTGTCGAGGCGGAGCTTCGAGGTGACCATTTCTGGCCTTTCCGGACTCACAGGGCACCACAGGGGGAAATCTCAGAGCACGGTGCATGAGCTCCATGATACAGATCTCATAATCCAGGAGAGCCGTTGGGCTAATCTCCCACCTGAGCTCCTCCGGGATGTGATCCGGAGGCTGGAGGCCAGCGAGAGCACCTGGCCAAATCGCAAGAATGTTGTATCCTGTGCTGCCGTTTGTCGGGCATGGAGGGAGATGTGCCGGGAGATTGTGCTGAGCCCGGAGTTTTGTGGGAAGCTTACCTTCCCAGTCTCTCTAAAGCAGGTAAGCTCTACATTCTCTAATGGAAGAAATCCTTGAACTGATTACCTGGATGCTTGCTTTAATGAACGATGTTTTGTACCTAATGGTGGAATTTCCTTATGCTTAATCTTATATCTGTCATAGTATTAATGACATCTTTAGGGCTAGTATTAATGGCATTTGCTAATGCTTGTCTTCACAGCCTGGGCATCGAGAAGGAATGATTCAATGTTTCATAAAGCGAGATAAATCGAAGTCCACATATCATCTCTACTTGTGCCTCAGCACTGGTATGTTGCTTCTTTCTTTTGCTTGTATGAGTAGATTCTTCCTTTATTGTTTTAGCATTACTGTGATGATAAATATTTTGGCAAATGTCTGTCGTCGAGTCTCCGTTCTGGTCCTTTGTTATGCTTGCGTATTTCTAACATTTATTCTCACTATTTACTTTTTTGGTTATGGAATGGTCAAACCTCTGCTATATTACACTTCATATGTTTGAAAAGTTGGCACATTGTTGACTTTTTCTTCCTGTTTTGGGGATCAGCTGTACTTACGGAGAATGGCAAGTTTCTCTTATCTGCTAAAAGGAACCGCAAAACAACCTGCACGGAGTATGTTATCTCGATGGATGCTGACAACATCTCGAGATCGAGCAGCACATATATTGGAAAGATTAGGTAATTGAAACACATGTGAATGGCAGACCTTTCTTATTTATGTCCGGTTTATTTGATTGTGTAGACTAATTGGGGTGTTTCTTGTCATTTCCAGGTCTAACTTCCTCGGCACAAAATTTATGATCTATGACACACAGCCCCCTTATAATGGGGCTGTTGTTCCTCATTCTGGGCGGACCAGCCGGATATTCAACTCCAAGAAAGTCTCCCCTAAGGTGCCAACTGGTAGCTACAACATAGCTCAGGTGACATACGAGCTAAATGTTCTCGGCACGAGGGGCCCTAGGCGGATGCACTGTGTCATGCACTCCATACCTGGCTCTGCAGTTGAGCCTGGCGGCATAGTACCTGGACAGCCTGAGCAGATTCTGCCTCTGCCTCAAGCATTAGAGGAGTCTTTTCGCAGCACTACCTCCTTCTCCAAGTCCTCCGTCATGGACCGGTCCATGGATTTCAGCAGCTCCCGCAACTTCAGCAGTGTCCGTGACTTCAGCAGCGCCCGCTTTTCCGATATCGCCGGAGGCGCCATAGCCGGCGACGAAGAGGGACAAAACAAGGAGAGGCCGCTTGTGCTTCGCAACAAGGCCCCAAGATGGCACGAACAGCTGCAATGCTGGTGTCTCAACTTCCGTGGTCGTGTAACCATCGCCTCGGTGAAGAATTTCCAGCTGATCGCCTCCACATCAAGCCAGCCCCCAGCCACTGGGGCTCCGACCCCGTCACAACCTGCTCCAGCAGACCAGGACAAGATCATCCTGCAGTTTGGTAAGGTGGCAAAAGATATGTTCACGATGGACTACCGCCACCCGCTCTCAGCCTTCCAGGCTTTTGCGATCTGTTTGAGTAGCTTTGACACCAAACTAGCCTGTGAGTAGATAGACACCATAGAATCATGGAAGCGGAGCTGGAAATGCACAAAAGAATAGAGATGCATTTGGCCCAAGGATTCTAGCTTGATGCTTTTTGCATTTGGTTGTGTTCTCTCATGGTTGTATTGTGTTCTGCTTCTGTTGTAGCCTGGAACTGGATTTCTTCTGAGCAATACGTTTCACCTGCCGGCACCATGGTAGGTGATTCCCTTTGAAATGGAGTTCATGCGTTGGTGCCATATACTGCCATTCGTATGTTGTGCATGAGATTCCACCCGTAAGACCAACAGGCTGTAAGCAGGCTGATCCTACATGAATAATGAGAGAGGAGAAGAGAGAGAAGAAAGTGGGCTGTAATGGTGGGCCAAGTATTAATGGTTCAGTATGTTTCTTAGCCAACCTATTATATGGATAGACTTTTAGTTGGCTACAAGTGATGTGGAAAAATATACAGCCTCCTGCTGGCTGTATTATTAGCCGTGCTCTAACATGAAAGGTTCCTTGATGAATTGTTTTCAAGCTTTGCGTAGATTCTGCGACCAAAAAAAAGTGGTCACGTTATCTTCCAAAACTGCTGTGCGTTCGTGCTTTGCATTATTGTTATACAAGGTGAGAGCATCACGCTTGCATCCCGTTGTGCCGGGCTTGTCTCGCTCGATGGAGCCTTCCAACCTCTTTTTTACCCTTTCAATACGGTTGGTCACTGGTCAGTCACCAGCCATCATGCAGCATCATGGCATGATCTGCAGATGCACCCCTTGTTCGGCGCGTCAAGTGCAGTGGTTATGCCCCTGATAGGAGAATCATTGCACATGTGTGTGCCCCTTTATCTCAGCACAAAGTTGTGCCTTTCAACTTCTTTAGGTTGAGCTTTTTTTTTTCATACAGAAGCTTTTTCTACATATAATATATGAGAAGGTTGAACACTTTCTCTGTGGAGGAAGAGTGTACATTTCTGTAGTGACAGCAAGGGGCAGTACAGCTAGGGGATGTGATAAAGTAGTAGGAGGGAAGGGCGCATCTGATCTGGACCCATGATGAGTGTGACCGGGTGAAGGAATGGTTTTCTTTTCTGCATGCGAGTACGCGACCGAGTACAATTTTTTCGGAAAAATAAAACTAGCATGTGTCTGAGTATTTCTTTTTTTTTAAAAAAAATGTAGTACGCGTCTGAGCTGGAATCCACAGAACTGGACGATGAATGGATAGATCCGAATCTCCAATCACTTGTCTTCCAGGAAACAAAGCATATTGTGGCTTGCTTGGACAGCATGAGCTGAAGAAACAATCGAGACATGGTGCCGTGGTGGCTGGCAATCATTCCCGGTGCACACACGAGGGCAGCGGCAGTGCTCGCGGCTCCCAGAACGGTGGCAGTGCGCACCCATTATTGGAGCGCGCTTTGGCCAGGGCGAGTCCACGAGTGGTCTCATCACTAGATCGAGTGGCCTGATCACTAGATAGATCGGCGGTGCCTAGCACACCCGGTGCTCGATATAATTCTCGAGGATGGATGATTGCTCCATGTCGGCTGCTTCCTCCGGCTCTTCCGAGGAGAAGAAGGGCATTTGATCGCGTTTGGGATGCTCGTTTTGGGGAGATCGAATAAAAATCCCTCGGTTTAACTGGGCCAAGGGGCGGCGCGTCCGTGCGATGCAACTCGGCGGGCATCACTTCCCTGTAGCTTTAGCTCAGGTGGGGGGGGGGGGGGGGGGGGGGATTTCTCATCTTGTCTGCCTGCTTGCTTTCTCGAGCCGAATCGTGGGTGCACAGCGCGGTGGAATCCCACTAGCCATGGCGGCGGCAAGTGCGATTCGATGCAGGGAATGATGGCCTGGCCGACGGTATAATACGGTTCTGGCTGCTCGCCAGATTCTCCCCTTTTGCTGCCCGGGTCTCGGTCCTGCATGATTGAGCCGTGGTATTCCACCCTTGTTTTAGCCTGGTTTCCCACATGGGAAGTCGATGGGTTTTCAGTTTTGGAAGTATGGGCGGATTCCAGGATTGGTAATCGAACTGCTTCAGAACACAATTTTGGTGTAACAGTAACACTGCAGCCAGGCCAAATTGCACGCGTGAGAATGGCAAGAGTAAAGTGGAACCACTCAAATGTTGTTCAAACACGAATCCTCGGTTTGAAAAAAAAGTTTCCGCTTTCCTTCGACGACATAAGAAGCATACTGTCTTCGTGCATGCTTGCGTTGCGTGCTGTCCTGCTCGGCTGGCAGGTGGCAGGTGGCTGGTGCTGGTTTGTGCTGAGAGAAAAATACCGGTGGCTCGTGGCTGATGCTGATTTATGCAGAGAGAAAAATACTGCTGGGTGGCCGCTGATAAGCCAGGCGAACAGAAGCCCCACGCCTCAGCCGGCATCCACCACCTTCTAGTCTTCCACCTTATCTGACCCTAGAAAAAAAATTGGGAGGGCGGCGTTCCTAGCGCCGGCTAATCGCCGGCCGCGCCCGGGCGAGTTTGTCACCGGATCAGGTGGCGCGGCGAGCCGGTCAAACGCGAACTGCCGCCACTGGCCCACTGCTGCGGAAACACCAACCGGATTGCAGGCTGGGCTTGTGGTCGTGGCCTTGTGGGCTGCCGTTCTACTGGGCCACAGCAACGCAACATGGGTGCTGGCCCGAAATAATCATGGCCTATCCGTAATGGACGTGCTCACGGGCCGGTAAAGGGCCCAGAACACGGAGAAAACCGCTCGGGGAGCCGACGCAGCCCGAGTCTGCGTGGCCCTTTCCATTCCTCGGAAGCTGCGCCGGCCCGGAGTACTCCGTACTTGGCAGTGGGAGAGCAGCACCGAGCACGAGAAATGGAATGGTTTTGTTGCCGGGGCGCAGGTGGGGAGTACGAGTGGGGCCGAAACCCTCGTCCTCTCCGCCGGCGTGTGCGTCGCTCCGACGCGCGGCCGCCACTCCCTCGCCTCACCCTTCGGTCGGGAGGTTCTCCGCTCCGGCCTGGTACGTTTGATTCGTCTCTCCGCCTCTGCGTTTCGCCTGTTTCAATTTTGCCGTGGTTTCGGAACTTCGACCGGGATCGCGGCGTAGATTTGATCCATCGGTCACTTTCCCGCTTTCCTACTGTCGATTTTTGCGGTCGATGCTTGGATTTTGCGTTTGCCCGATGATGATCACGATGACCCCATCACCTGATGGATGGATGGATAGATAGATCCAACTCGGATTTGGGTTCCGCGGGGCATCCTTTGCTTTTGTAAGGTCGGAACTCCTGAAATGGCTAATGCAGTGTAGGCTTCTCCGTCTTCTGGGCGCCGAAGCATTTTTGGGGATCGGACGTCACTCCCACTGATGAGTCATGAGTGGGACTGCCGTTGTGGCAGGCTGGTCACCTCCTCCTCTTCCTTAGTACTTGTCACTGCAAGTGCAGATCCATCCGGACTTTGGCATGCTAAAGTTGGCATTTTGCCATTAATACGCTGCTGTAGCATTTCTTTTGTATCTGTGAATAATTGTCCAAACATTGATTAATTAGGCTCAAAATGTTCGTCTCGCAAAGTACAACAAAACTGTGCAATTAGTTTTTGATTTCATCTACATCTAGTACTCCATGCATGCGCTGACATTTTGATGGATGAGAATCTTCTTTTTGCATAGTGGAATTTGGGGGCAAAATTGGGGAACTAAACAAGGCCTTGGATTGATTTCTTCTTCTGTTGGTATGGGCACCTAGCTAGCTAGCTTGGATGGATTCTTCTCTTCTTCTTCTACTACCGATCCCCCGAGACGCTTCAGTGCCAGCGTCGAAGCCACACTTGCATTAGCTTCTGATGGAGATCAAACAAGGTTGTCAAATCTGAGGGCTACGAGTTATGTGGTACTACAAATATTCTGATGTTTCGATTGGAATCAATTTTATGACGCACTCTTGGGGAGTTTGTTTGACCAAAAATTAAAAATATCAGGGTTTTCATGATTTATCACGTTGATCTGATGCTTTGATGTAATGCTCTATGATGGGGCTCACTTGATCATGTGGGTCGTGGTGTGGGTGTGGCAGAGGTATCACAATTTGCAAGGTTTTATTTGTATAATACCCATCCTTTGTTTGTCTTTCGTCCTCTTGTTGGCACTGGCAACTGCCAAGGTTTGCAGATAGTTTTAAAAAGCGGACTTTGGTATATTAATATCTTGGAATCAAAACAACACTCATCCGTCCTTCATGCGTAGTGTTGCTACTACTCTATAGTTGCTTGGCTTGCATTTTGCTGTGAGTTTTTGTTGAGTTTCATGATCTATGATCATCACCTACGCCATCAATGAATCCCACAACTCTATTGCTGTACTGCATATAGTGATATTGTTGGTCTTTGCAGTTTATTTTAGAGCATTATTGACTTTTACTGTCTTGTTGCTTGATGTGTCTTTGGGCCCGATGATGATCAGACTTGTGAATGGATAATGGACTGAAACAGATTTGAGCTTGTGCAGTGTCGGCTTCTCCATGATCTGGGCGCTGAAGCATGGAGGTATCGGGCACATGGGTCAACCAGGTGGTTGGCCAATTGTCCCTCTTTCTTTCTTTCTTTCTTTCTTTCTTTCTTTCTTCTACTTCATCCTCCTCTACAATTGTTGCCACTGCCGGCATGCTCGCTGTCGTCATCATCATCATCATATTCTATTATACTGATCCCTTGGGACATGCTTTAGTACCAGTGTTGGAGCCCGCTGCATTCTCCTTTTATGTGACATGACGTGTCACATGCCTGCCACATAGTCTGAGGGCCATTTGGTAATACAGACCACTGGTAATTTTTTTTTGTTTTCTTTCCCAATTTATTACGGTTTCATTTGTTCGAGTCAAATATCCCCCCCTCCCCAAAGCTTCATATTGCGCGGCGACATTTCTCTCCCGTTTGGGAACTTATGGCTGCACAGCTGCACCAAATTTATAATTTGGAAAAATAGTGACTGCCCATCTGTTGGACAATGAATGTCAGCATGACCTTTTATAATTTCTTAAAGAAATGTGTTGCCATGATAAAAAGTCAATATGTGAGGTGCTCTCTTGCAGTCCTGCCTCTTATGCTAGATTTATTATTGGTTCTCACGTCCTTTGATTTTATCTCTGATGTTATAGCTTTCCTTGGAAATTATTTTATTGTGTTTCTAGTTTTCTTTTTGCTTATCCAGTTTCTTGTTTTGTTTCATTGGCAGTATCTGTCTCTCTTATTTAGCTTATTGAGCTGGAGAAACTCATCCGCTTTTGGCCTGTTGGTGCAAGGGTACCACGTTGTAAACCGGATTCTGTATGACGTCCATAGTTGGTTTCTCTGCTGTGTTCATGCCAAAGCCTGGTTGGGGGGCAGAGAGACGAGTACATTTGACTTGAAATGCAGTTTTTATGTAATGGATTTGGATATTTGAAAAAAAAAACCGAGTAGATTTGTCTTGAAATGTAGCTTCATGATCCATACAAGTATACTTTTGCCATGTTTCAAGAGAGCACCTCACATATTCAAACTCTACTTATTTGTGACTAGAGGGAGTAATAACACACAATCAATCAGTTTCTGTGATATCCATGGCTATATTTTTATTTCAATTGGTAGATAATCTGAATCAGATGTGACTTAAGTGGTATGAGCATTTGCATTCACACAGTTGGAGCTCATGAACTTGGCCAACACGCTGATGGTTTCTCCATGGCCTGCAAGCTGAAGCATACAGCATACTCATGTATTGGATATTTGGATGAGGTATAGTTGATGAGCTCGCTGACAGGTAGCCTCATTCAGTTGGTTGGTCAATCATCTCTGCTTATATCTTTGCTGCTCTCCTTCCCTTTTCTGGAAGATATCACTGTGGTCATTGTTGTCCTAATCTACTACTAATGTTGTCTCAAGAATCAAAGCATGCTCTTGTGCCTGTGCTGAAAGCTGCTAGATTAGCCTTTGACGAATCGCGATGGTATATGCTGTCGCATAGTTTGAAGGCAGAGGGCCATTTAATAATATAGACCACTGAGTTTATTGCTGTTTTTCTTTCCTTTTAATAAAAGTATCATCTCTTGCAGGGGTTAGGCTTCTTTAGTTGGGGTCTTAGTAAGAGCATGATTGTCATGTTGTTTTCCTAATCTTTGTTCTCTTTTTGTAAGTTTGGATTTGGGTTTGTCCCTTGCCCCTGTTCTCATCTCTTATCAAGTTCCTTTTCTCTGCATTGCTTTGTAGATCTTCATATTGCATTATAACAACCCATTCACTCTCCCGATCATGCTGTTTTGGCTGCACTGAATTGTGACTACAGCCTAGATTGATGATAGTTTTCTGATCAAACATCTTATTGTGCACGTGTTCTTGTCCCTGTTTGCTATTTTATTTTTTACTATTTCCTTTTAGCTGTTGATCTTTTGTATAAAAGAGGACTGGAGTTATAGATTGTTAGAGCTCCTGGTGCACTGTAGCTTTATTTGGATGACGGATGATACAGGACCTTTTTGTCTCTATAAACAATTGCCCGATTATGCTAACTCAATATGCAGAGATGACACATTCCCCCCCCCGCCCCCCGCTTTCCTTCAGGTTCTATCTGTGGGCGCACGCGTGGCTGCTGTATGTGCGGCGGGGGCAGAGCAGCAGCAATAACAATCCTTTCAGAACTGCTCAGTTTTTCTGCCAGTTCATCCCTTGTGCCACCATTGAATGCTGCATGTACAAGATCTGAGGGCATAGTATTTCAATCCCACCTATTCAAGTCCAATTATGTTTCTTATCCATTCATATGTTTCTGTTTTCTTCGTCTTTCCACTGTCATAACGTCATCTAAACTAGATTTTTCCTTTGAACAAGTGCCTTTGGGAATGTAGATTGTTCTTTTTGTTGAAAAAACGTTGTTGACCTTTATTTGGCATGCTGCGCCATTTTCGCAAATGACTCATTTTTTTATTCTTGGTTTGCAATAAACATCATGAAGCTGGCATTACTCTTAATTTTTGTGTATGCATTCATTTACCTGCATATATATGCCTCACAGGCACACTTCCAACCACCTTTTATTTATTCCTTTTTCTCCCATCGAGCCAAGAATGTAGCAATCCCCCATAGAATATTTCAACCTCAAAATACTGGTGGCACAAGAAAATTGGTTGGTTTCATGGTGTTTTTGCTACAAGCTATTGTATGTCTTCTTCATTTGTCAATTATGGAAAAAGCAACACATAATGGTTTGCTTCTTGAATTTTATGACTCTTGTAGATGATTCTGAATTGATCAACATATTTTCTTAATCATGTTTTCGCCTTTTAGTTCAAATTTATTTTTTACCTGTGGCAACTTGGCGAATACCATCTTCAATATCATGTGGTGCTGCACAAAACCTTAAGGCCATGGTGTGGGTTGGCATGAAATAATCTTAGTCTGTTGGGCAAGGTTCCACGAGATCTCCTAAATTTTTCAGAATTTACATACTTTGAATTGTTGTGTGCTTAGCTTGTTTTTTTCACGTGTTCATGGGGTGTTGAGTTCTATATCCTTCTATGTCATTACGTGCCTTCTATGGCTATTCTCTTATTGATGGTTGCTAGAGGAATAATTCAGTCTCTATTCCTCCAACCCTAGAAGGGTGGGTATATATTTAATAGTACATGGGCCTAGATGGGCCTAATATACCACTATACTCCAACACTCCCCCGCAGTCTGAACTACCGGCGCAGCGGTGTTCAAGACTGGACAACAAAGAAACAACATCACACAACATGCCCCCCCACAACCACAACTAGCCACTCGCTATGTTGAGGCTGGAGCGAAACTCCGAGAATGTCGAGGAAGGCAGACCCTTCGTGAAGATGTCGGCAAACTGGGAGGTGGTCGGTACATCGAGGACCCGAACATCGCCGATGGCAACTCGGTCGCGAACGAAGTGCAAGTCAATCTCGACATGCTTCGTCCGCTGATGCTGAACCGGGTTGGTGGAGAGGTACACGGCGCTGACGTTGTCGCAGTAGACGAGCGTACTCTTGGGGAGCGGGTTGTGAAGCTCCGCCAAGAGCTGTCGAAGCCAGGACGCCTCGGCCACGCCGTTAGCGACAGCCCGGTACTCCGCCTCGGCACTGGAGCGGGAGACAACCGGCTGCCGCTTGGACGACCAGGAGACCAGGTTGCCGCCTAGGAAGACGGCATACCCTGAGGTAGAGCGGCGAGTGTCCGGGCACCCAGCCCAGTCAGCGTCGGTGTAGACGACCAGCTCAGCAGGAGGAGACCGGTGGAGGACCAGCCCGAAGTCAACCGTGCCACGGACATACCGAAGAAGGCGCTTCAAGGCAGTAAGGTGAGACTCCCGGGGATCATGCATGTGGAGGCAAACCTGCTGAACAGCATATGCAAGGTCCGGCCTGGTGAAGGTGAGGTACTGCAAGGCCCCCGCAAGACTCCGGAAGGCAGTTGGATCAGCTACAGGAGCACCCAAATCCGCGGACAGCTTTGACTGAGTATCAATAGGAGTAGAACAGGGCTTGCAATCTGACATGCCAGCCCGCTCCAGGATATCAAGAGCATACTGTCGCTGGTGAAGGAAGAGGCCAGAAGGCCGAGTCTCCACAGTGACACCCAAGAAGTGGTGAAGCTGACCCAAATCCTTCATAGCAAACTCCTGCTGCAGAGAGGAGATGGTGCGCCGAAGCAACTGCTGACTGGAGGCGGTGAGAACAATATCATCAACATAGAGCAGCAGATAAGCAATCTCATCACCATGTCGATAGACAAATAGAGAAGTGTCGGACTTGGCCTCCGTGAACCCCAATGTCACCAAGAATGTGGCAAATCAAGAGTACCAAGCCCGAGGAGCCTGCTTCAGACCATAGAGAGACTTGTTGAGCCGACAGACCAGATCCGGACGACTGGAGTCCACAAACCCTGCTGGTTGGCTGCAGTAGACAGTCTCGGATAGAGTGCCATGTAGGAAGGCATTCTTGACGTCGAGCTGGTGCACTGGCCACGAGTGAGAGAGCAATCGAGAGGACCGTGCGCACTGTAGCAGGCTTCACCACTGGACTGAAAGTCTCATCATAATCCACTCCAGGCCGCTGAGTGAAACCCCGAAGGACCCAACGAGCCTTGTAGCGCTCGAGAGTACCATCACCCTGACGCTTGTGCGTCCAAATCCACTTGCCCGTCACCACATTGCAACCAGACGGACGCGGCACGAGGTCCCACGTCTGGTTGGCAAGGAGCGCCTCGTACTCCTCTTCCATCGCGCGACGTCAGTTGGGATCCGCCAGGGCGTCACGGACAGAGGAGGGCACTGGAGAGAGCCGCGGCTCACTCTCGGTGACGGAGAGAGCCGCGGGTCGAAGAACACCAGCCGCCTGCCGAGTCACCATGGGGTGTACATGGCGAGGGTCCCAATGGAGAATCGGCGGGTGGTACACGGCCGGCTCAACACGGGAGTGGGGCGGCGACGGTGGCGGTGGTGGAGGTGGTGGTGACGGCCCCGTTGGAGGTGTCGGTGGAGACGGGGCCGTGGGACGACGCTCGAAGACGCGCACAGGGTGCGCGTATCGAGCAGGAGGCTCCGAGCCCGGAGCCGGAGGGCCGGGCGCCGATCCTAGTACCGAGCGACGCTGGTACACTCGGACCGGCTCGGCGAAGCGCGCCGGGGCGCCGGGGCCCGGAGCCGGAGAGCCGGGCGCCGGTCCCAGTACCGAGCGACGCTGGTACACCTGGACCGGCTCGGCGAAGCGCGACGGAGAGGTGGGGGGCGCCGAGGCCGCGCACGGCGCGGCGGGAGGCGCCGGGGCCACGCACGGCGGCGCGGGAGGAGGTGCCGATGCCGTACCACAAAAACCTGCAGGAGAAGGAAAAGAAGGAAATGGTGGCTGAACCACCGGGTCAGAAAACATGGACTCTAGCTCAGGCTCAGGAGAAGGTGAGGGGGAGGTGGAGTAAGGAAAATCCGACTCGTTGAAGACAACGTGTCGAGAGATAATGACCCGGTGAGAGGTGAGGTCATAGCAGCGGTACCCCTTGTGGTCAGGGGAGTAACCAAGGAACACACAACGTGTCGAACGGGGCGCCAGCTTACGAGCAGCAGTGGCGGTGATGTTAGGGTAACATGCACAACCGAAGACACGAATGTGATCGTAGGTAGGAGGGGTACCGAAGAGAGCGTGGTGGGGAGTAGGAGCAGGACAAGCGGTGGAAGGGAGGCGGTTGAGAAGGTAGGTGGCGGTGTGGAGGCTCTCAGCCCAGAAGCGCGGGGGCAGAGAGGCCTGGATCAGAAGGGTCCGCATGACATCGTTCGTGGTGCGAAGCATGCGCTCAGCCCTGCCGTTCTGAGCGAAAGTGTACGGACAAGACATGCGTAGCTGAACACCCCGAGAGAGGAAGAAAGAACGAGATGTGTGGTTGTCGAACTCACGCCCGTTGTCGCACTGAACGGCCTTGACAATGAGACCGAACTGAGTGGACACCCAGGCAAAGAAGTGGAGGAGGGTGGGAAAAGTCTCGGACTTCGCGCGTAAAGGAAAAGTCCAGGAGCAATGGGAGAAATCATCAACAACCACAAGATAGTATTTATAGCCTGAAATGCTGGATACAGGAGATGTCCACAGATCACAGTGAACAAGATCAAAGGCATGCGAAGCATGCGAAGAAGAAGAAGAAAAAGGAAGTCTAACATGGCGACCGAGCTGACAAGCATGACAGAAGTGCTCAGCAGAGGTCATAGTACAAGTGATGTCTGCACTACGACTAAGCCGAGCCAAAACATCGCGGCCAGGATGACCAAGACGGCGGTGCCAAGTCGTGGAAGGAGTCGTTGCCAACGCAGCCGACGATGGAGAAGACGAATATGAGGCAGGAGGGGCAGCGGAAGATGGGAGCCGAAGAGTGTAAAGGGGTCCGACGCTGTCACTTCGGAGAAGAGGACGTCGGGTGGCCAAATCCTTCACAGTAAGACCAGAAGTGTCAAATTCGATAGAACAAGAATTGTCAGCTGTCAATTGGCGAATAGAAAGGACATTATGAACCATCTGAGGAGCAATAAGGACCCTCGGAAGACGGAAGGGACCAGGAGCCGACCCCACGGAGGTAACGGGAAGACAGGAGCCGTCACCAACCATGATAGAAGAGAGATAGGAGGGATGTGGGGGATGGACAGAAGATAGAATACCGGCGTCAGGTGTAGTGTGGAAGGAGGCACCCGAGTCGGCGATCCACTCGGTACCAACCGGCGGAGTCAGGCCCATGGTGCTGAAGGACTGCGCCAGGGCGGCCTGATCCCACCCTCCCGGGTAGGACTGGTACTGGCCAGGCTGGGGAGTCCAGGTCGGCCCGAACGGAGGAGCACCGGCGAGCATAGCAGGCGCCTGACCCTGAAAGGGCCACATGGAGATACGCCCTGACCATGGGTTGGCGAAGGATGGCCAGGGCATACCGCCAGGGGCAGGAGTGGAGACAGGTGTGAGCGCCGAGCCCCGACGTCCCCCACCGGTGCCACCACCACCACCGGTAGTACCAGTGGTGTTGGTAAGGGCCTCACCACGGTGCCGGTCACGGCGACGACGCCCATTCTTCTCTCCCTTGCCCCCGCCAGCTCCGCTCGGCCCGGAGGGAGGAGGGCCAAGGAGAGAACCCGAGTGAGAGTTGGAAGCCGGCGGTGTAGCCACCAACGCCTTTGTGGTCGTGGAAGCAGACGAAGGCGGGGGGGGGGGGGGGGGGGGGGGGCGGCCACCACGGTACCCCGAGTGAGCTCCTCCAAGACCAAGTCATCCCAGACCTGCAGGAAGGTGGGGAACGGCCTCTGGCGGGTGATCCATGTGTGCAGGTGGTCGAAGGAGCTGTTGAGACCCCGCAGCACATTGAGCACCAAGGTGGGCTCAGGCACCGGGTGCCCAAGATCACGGAGAGCATCCGCCTTGGTCTTCATCTGTCGGCAGAACTCGCCCACCGACAGGTCCCCCCTGCTCGAATGTCCGGAAGGACGCATCGAGCTGGAGGGCACGAGCCTCAGCATTGCCGAGGAACTGCCCCTCGAGGGCCAGCCACGCATGGCGAGCCGTGCCGCCATGGGTCCTGACGAGGTCCTGGAGATCAAGGGATATGGTCCCGTTGATCCAGGACATGACGACGCAGTCAAGACGCTGCCACATCATGTCACGCGCCTCGACCTGCGTGTCGAGGAGGACGTGGTCGTCAAGGACGTAGCGACGGAGGGCGATGAGGACCTGATCACGCCAGCGGGCGTAGGAGGCGAACGTCGGGTCGAGGACGACCGAGACGAGGTACTTGATGTGGAGGACACCGGAGGCCTGGCTGTGCAGCTGGGCGACCGAGGGATCGGTCAGAGCCAGCTGAGACCCAGTGGGCGGCGCCTGGCGAGAGGAAGAAGCTGCCCGCTCAACCACGGGGACAGCAGCAGCAGCAGGAGGTGGCTGCTGTCCTATGGAAGCGAGCAGGAAGTGCTCCGCCTCAGCCACCTGATGCGCAAGCGCATCGGCCGCGAGCTGCTCCCGTTCCCAGGCCAGGGCAGCTTGGCGGGCACGCGACTGAGCGGCGGTGGCCTCCGTCTTGGCAGCGAGGAGGGCGGCAGCGATGGCCGCAGCAGCCGGTGGCGCGCCGGGGAGGAGTTCCTGCTGCGGGCGAAATGCAGCAGCAGTGAGGGACGCGTCTGCCGGCGGCATCCCCAGGCCGCGCCACGGACTGGTGGAGGTGCCCACGGCGAGGCCCTTCCCCTTGCCCGCGGCGGCAGCAGCGGCTGCGTCGAATCCAGGAGGAGTCGGCGCCGCTGGGAGGGAGACAGGGACGACAGCGGTGGCGGCGTCTTCGCCAAGGAGAGGGCCGACCGCGCGCAGAGCGGCGGCGGCGGCGTCCGGGACGCGCGGCTCCGCGCCAGAGAGGGCGGCGGCGTCGGCGGCGCCAAGGGAGGACGGCGGCGGGAGCGACGGAGCTGGGAGAGGAAGCACCGGCGGGAGCTGCGCGTCGTCGGCGACCTCTGGTGCGGCGGCTGCGGCCGCGACCATGGCGCGCGTCCGCGTCAGCAGAGGAGGAGGGCGCGACGGCGGCGGCATAGGAGAAGAGAGGAGGGAAGTAGGCGGAGAGGGGAGGGGGCGGCGGCGGCCGGCCGGCCATGGTGCCGGCGGCGGCGGCGCTACAGTAAAGAGGAGAAGACCAGGAAGACCTATCTGATACCAGATTAGAGGAATAATTCAGTCTCTATTCTTCCAACCCTAGAAGGGTGGGTATATATTTAATAGTACATGGGCCTAGATGGGCCTAATATACCACTATACTCCAACAATGGTAATGTTTGCCTACTTATTATGTGTTAAACACTTGCAATATAATTGAATCTCAGCATATTCATAAACTGCTCGTCTCATTCATGGCTAGCACACAAAAGACTTCTTATTACAAACTGCATGATTACAGAATATGAATGTTTGTTTATATGGTCCACTTGTTTTGCTATAAGTTCTATCTTATGCAACTATTTTTCTCCATTATTGTAGCATTCTATTAATTTGTTTTCGTCCTCCTCAGTGCATCTGTAGTTTGCACATGATTGACCAACATTGGACTATGTATCCTGGTACCTAGCATTGTTATTTATGACCATATAGTCGATTTTTTTTAATTGTATCTGACTTGTTCTTCTCTGGCCACTGTTTCCAAGAAAAATGGTCATCTTACTGTTGAGTGTTGAGGGGATACCAATAACAAATTGTGTTGATGTCTGGCATATCAGGGTTGGGACCATGAAAGTGGTATATATATGGTGTTTCTGGTAGTTTAGATGTTTAGGTTGGGTTTTGTCACCTTCTCCAGGGGGGTTTCCCCCTCGTAGGAAGTTGGGTTGCATTCGGCAATTGAATCCTTTTCGTTGTTATTGTATGTATAATCTCGATATATGATGGTTAGGATATCCTGGTATTTATTATTTATTTCTGCCGTTTGTATCTTGAGTCTCCCACGTTGAATTACTGATGAATGGGTTCGGATCAGCTAAGGTATATGGTTCAGACCGACCTTTCTGTATTCTGACTTATATCTCCATTGCTCGAGTTGCCGATTTGTTGGTTGATTTGTACTTGTGGTCTTGGGAGGTCGGGTGCGCGAGGCCTGAACCACTCCTAGGAGCGAAAACGCCACCGCGTTGCTGGCCCAGTGCGGGTGCTTGCCTGCTTGGGACTCTCCTAGGGTCGACACAGCGCGTCATTCTGGCCTTCTTTTAGCAAGTACTCGTAGACGTTTCTGTTCATTTATTGCAATGTCTCCATCTAACCGCCTTTCATGTATACTTGTAGTGTATAACTTGTAAATATGGTTAAGTGTTCGATTTGTTATCTTGTGTTGTGAACATTATCAAGCCCTGAAAAGATGGTTACTGAGTTATTAATTTTAAAAAGCCACCGTTATTAAAAAATGATGTTGTATTGCCTCTTCCTTTGTATGCCAATCATGCAATATTTTTCTATATGCAACAATAATGTGCTCTGGTGACACCAAAAGGAAAATGATTTGCCACCCGATTGCTCCCAGATTTGTGTTGATCTCTAGTCTTAGTTGCTCTAAAAAATTTTCGGGAAAAAACTTGCTATCAGATTTGTGTTGAAGGCGGGGACTCAGCTAGCCAGGCGGAGAACCGGTGTCAGCCGATAGCAAGCGGGGTTGGATGTCACAACTCACGTGTGTGAGGTTAGTGCAGCGGTAAAAGGCAATAGCTTCAAAAAATTGGAAGACAGCAAAACGGTCAGCACATTCGCTTGCAGTTTCTGCAAGATTTTTGCCTTTCCTGTCTTCCGTCAACCAGCTCTCTGCGAGCTGGTCTGCAGTCTGTAACATGGGGTCAGACTGGCTCCTTACGATTTCGTGTTCCTAGCCATGACGTATGCATCATGTTGGTTGATTTTATTTAAGTAATAAAGTTAGATATTGTTCAAAAAAAAAGGCGATAGCGAATCACCCCAAAATGTGACCCACTACTGGCTCTGTTCGTGTGGCTGGTGCTGGTTTGTGGTGAGAGAAAAACACTGCCGGCTGTTTTATACAGAGAGAAAAATACTGCTGGCTCTGCTAAGCCAAGCGAATGGCGCGGCTTCCCGATTAACTATTTGCGTCAAGAAAAATCAACCTTAACTATTTGCGTCAAGAAAAATCAACCAACGTGATCTGTTTCGTTTTCATCAGCTCAAAACATTAAAGTCTGAATATGTACGTGTGGATAAAGTTGTCAACAATGGTCCTAACTGCCAGCTTAGATCAAATATTATATGGATGTGCGCATAACATTGTCCAACAATAGCACTCGCCCTGTTCGTTTGGCTTATCGGCCACCAACTAGTAATACTTTTCTCTCAGAATAAATTAGCCACCAGTCAGCAGCACTTTTCTCTCAGAACAAATCAGCGAGCGACATTTGTAATGAGGTTACTTTGGTCCACCTTTCAAGCAAACTTTATTGTTTTCGGTTTATACAACACTCAGCCACATTCACAAGAAAACGGTCCAGCTCACAACAGATTAATTCTGAATGGCGTGACTTCTTGATCACGCACAATCCCAACCCTAAACAGTTTTCATGTCACCTAAAATGGTTTCTGCTATTCCTACATAGCTGCCAATGAAAACTAGGGGAAACAGAAATCTAAAAGAACAAAAACGGTAACTTCTAAGAGAGGAGCAACTGGGCTCAGGGTCATTTTCTACCATTCCATGGAGTTGGTTCTTCTAAGATCTTGGGGCGGTTTTTTCCTTATGACTGGAACTGCCCTTTCCATCAGCTGCACGAACAGGTTAACTTCCTTAGATTAGTGAAAAAAGAACAGCCACTTTTGCATGTTCGAATTTGCAAAGCTACTACTCAAGTAACCATGGCAAAAGATTTGAAAAAAAAAATCACAATGGTATGAACATGGAGAATAAAATGAAGACTACACAATGTCCAATCAATGTTGAACCTTTAATTGCTATGCCGGAATAAGTGGAGGCTACTTTTCCTTATGCATAAGAACAGTGTAGAAAAAGCACCCTCAATCAACATTGATAGTGATAAGATAATGCTTCAACTTGATAAGCAGTGTTATGCTGTGAGATTGTCAGTTACAGATTAGGCCAGTGGCAAAACTACATGTTTGTATTTTGAGTCTATCTATGGAGAATGCAGCAACGAATGGGGGAAAAAACAGCCATACTCTTCAAAATTCAGACTACAACCAAAGATATAAAAAGAGTTTCCTCCAGGCACTGCAAACAAATTTGAGCTAATTAAATTGCCCCGTAAATATGGAATTTGAAACTACAAAAGGAACTTTCCGGATACAGTTCTCACACGTTTTTAGAGATGGAGAAAAGAACCACTTGCCGCAAAAAGTAGTTGTGTCTCAAAAATCGTGAGGAAGCACATTAGGAGTTCAGGTTCAGATTTTTTTTGGAAATCTCTGGGGCAGAATGGAATCTTTGTGCGTATGATTTGGCTGCTAAATACATACAAAGCAATTTACCTAGGCTAAATATGTGTTAAAGTAGATATATTGGTAATGAAGCTTACCTCCTTAAGTCTCTTTTGGCGTCGCTCTTCCTGCAAAATAACAAAGGCAAAATAAGACCAACTGAAGGGAAGAGCATAAAGCCAAAAGTCAAGAGACGAGAACATATAGGTATCCAGTATTTCTCATGTACAATCCTTCATTTTTTTTTTCCATATTTTGCAGTCTGCCATTAATCTAATTTGTTATAACAACACACTTCTGCACGAAACTTCTACAAGTAATCCATACAAGTAAAGCAAAAACAGAAACGAGGATATCACATGACAATGCAAATGAAGACGGATTTTCAGTTAATGATATTTTTACCCATCAAGACTCATTTCTCCTCTAGTGGTAACATGTTCATTTTTTTTTTATATAAAGCCTCTGAATGCAATGTTAAAAGATCCACTACTGTTAAGATACATCACACTTTCAAATAAAGAAACTAAAATAAGAGGGATGGGAATTTAGTTCGTTAAAATCTGGTTCTCATTCCTTTTGAGGTGATCATGTGTCTGATATTACCTTAGGAATACCACGACCATTATCAGTGCATAGCATAGATACCGTAACTTGTGAGATGTGCATAGATACCACGACAATTTCACATTTCAGTTTGTTTCGAAAACAATTTCACATTTCAAAAATAGTTGTGCATTATGGCCACTCAATTTTGCACTTTTGTTTTTTTTTCCTTCTACAGCCGCACATTGTTTGGTTCAAGCCTTGAGCCCAGGCAGCAATCTTGGTCCCAGGCCAATGAAATCAACGGCCTGAGCCTGTTGCCTGGTGCAGGCAACTTACCACAGATTAGAACCAAGCAAGCCCAATGTGCTCTACAAGATGATTCATAGAATCACCAGCTGGCCAGTTATAACTTAGGTAACTTACAGTACTCGTATATGACGAAATGTTATGCCATAAAGCTATGGAAACAAAACGTGGCCCGGGGCATGCTCGAAAAGCCCACCCCACATGCCACAGCATCAGTTGCTGAGTGCAGAACCAGCAAGAATAATACCTGTTCCCTTAACAGTTCTGCTTGCTCCTCCTCGAGCTGTGTAACCTGTGATTCCAGCTCTGCGACGTACGCCTACATATGGGACCAAACAAAATCATCAAAAATCAGCCGCTGAAGCAACAAACTCTGCGCTGAGCACAGCTCAAAATTAGCCAGAATGCATCAAATCCTCCGCGCCGCGAGGCATTTCAGCCCTACCTGTTTCCTGTCCCTGGACCTCGCCGCGGACTCGCGGTTCTTG
Source organism: Echinochloa phyllopogon (assembly GCA_033239725.1). Taxonomy (NCBI): domain Eukaryota; kingdom Viridiplantae; phylum Streptophyta; class Magnoliopsida; order Poales; family Poaceae; genus Echinochloa; species Echinochloa phyllopogon. Next base: position 25,053,190 of record BTCW01000012.1, read on the forward strand.
ATCATGCGCTTCTGCCGCTGCATCACCGCGCGGTCCTCGGGGTCCACCATCGCCCGCTTCCGGCTCCCCCTCCCGCCGCCTACTCCCGCCGCCGCATCCCCGTCGGGGACAGGGAAACCGAGCGCCATGTTCCCCTCCACCACCGCCGCCGCCCTAGCGCCGGAATCCCGCGCCAGGAAATCCTCCAGCGTCATCTCCGCCGCGCCGCCGGTGCCCCTGGCGCCGGCGCCGGCGGCGGGAGGGGGAGGAGGAGGGAGGGTGGGCGCGGCGAGCCCCCCGGCGGCAGAGATCTCCTTCCACACCTCCTCCGACGTCCGCCGCGCCGCGGCCAAGGGGGCCGCCGGGGAGGGCTCCGCCGCGCCGCCGCCGGTCGCGGCGGCGTTGACGGCCTCCGGGCCGTAGATGTTGCGGATGATGTCGTCCATGTTCATGGATCCGATGCCGCTGCTGCTCCTGAAGCGCGCGAGGTCCGATGAGGATCCAGCGCCGGCGCCGGCGCCGGCCGGCTGCGGCGGGGACGACGACGCCATCACCCGCGACGACGCCATGCGCCGGCGCGCGCCGCCGGCCCACGGCCCGACGGAGAGAAAAGGGGAAAAGGAAAGCGCTCGCACCAGGCGGCCGGCGCGAGCTTCTTGTTGTCTTGCGCTGTGTTCCGTTGCCTCTCGTCCCGTCCCAGGACGAGGTCTCGGGAGGAGGTGAGGGCAAGGGGAAAAACTGTGGTTGGTTGGACGAGAGAGCCGTCTGTGCCCGCCCCGGCGGCTCCGGGGGCGAGACGAGGGGAAAAGGAAAAACGAGCGAGAGTGAGTGAGTGAGAAGTGACTGCGAGCCTGCGACTGCTGCCTCGGAATGGAAGATTTTGCGGCTTCCGGCCTGCGCATGCGCACCGGGTGTGGTGCCTTTGCGGCTTTCCTGCGCGTCCTCTGTACCTGGCCGCTGCCTACCTGTCTAGCGGAGAGTGGAGCTGGGGCATTCGCCATTCGGCGTTCCTAGTCCGCTGCCCATGGCGCCTGGTGCGTGACACGCACACGCTCCGCGGTGAGGGATTCGGATTCCGCGGGTTTGGGTGGGTTCTCAGGCTACCGTTCCGCTTGCTCGCCGCCGCCGGCGCGTGAGATGAGACGTTGCCGGCACACGTTTATCCCGTGATCCCGTCGGAGCGAGAGCGAGCGAACCAGCGAAACGGACGGCGGAGCGGATCACGGAGGTGACAAGACAGGTGAGGTTCGTCCTCTGCACGGCTGGGGTCGAGGGGTGACTGGCCACGATGTTGGTTCTTTCCAACCCTACGGTCGATGAGTCCAGTGCCCACGCGGCCACGCGCTTCCACTCCCACTGGTCCCACCAGTATTTTTTATTCCTTTTTTCTTTCTCCTTTCAACTCAGATCTAGATCACAGTCATCTCTCTTTCTCGGTTCTCACCTTCGAGCTCCTCCGCGTGAGGGCGCTGGCGGTGACATCCTTCGGCCTGGTGCGCATGAACAATCCATGATCCCAGGTGCAGAGATGTGATTCTTTCCGTTTCCACACTACCCTGTTGGCCTTCCTTTTTCCTATTTTTGTGTGACAAATATGATAGGAGGAGGTTGCTGGATTTGAGATTGAAATCCGTATGATCTTGGGTTTATTTGTTTAATGGATGTGTGATTTGAGGATGCTGCCTATTAGTTGAAAAATTAAAGGATGAATGCATATGTTCATTATTTGTTTAATCTCATTGGCTAGTTTTTTAGTGGTAGTTTCAGTGTCTACATATTTTATTTTATCCAAACCAGTTCTGAACCAAAGGAGTACATGCATTGGTATATTGAACTGACTGTGACTGATAACATCACTATTACACCTTTAGTGTGCTCTGCGATTTGCTGATCAGGTGCATGGGCTAGGCTGACAGATCGCTCCCTTCTCTTTTGTGGTGGCTGATCTGTTCGATTTGAGGTCTAGGTTGGATGAACCCCTGCTTTATTGCGTTAGTTTTGTTTTCATTTTCCCTCTATTTGTGTTGGGTCTGTGACTAATTGCGATCTGTTGGAATCTAGGGTTACGCAGTTGCTTGATTCAGTTCCTGTTCATTATGGTGGATTGGATTGGTCAGGTCTGTTTGATTTGTCTTGGACGTCTATATGGAATGGTCAGAACTGGATAAGTTGAATGGTGTGGTTTTGATTTCTACCGTCTGTTTTGTCTTAGGTTGTTAGTTTCCTACTTTCCTACATATATCTGGCTTAGGATGCTAATTTTGTGATTGAAATTAGTTCATGTTGCTACAGAAACAATTGGATAGTTCAGCACTTTTTCTTCATAATCGCGCATCCCTTGCGATGTTGTCAGTCTAATAAGAAGATTTAGGCAATAGAGGCAATGGTCAGTTCTGAATTTTGATGGAGCTATGCAGCATATTTATTTTGAACAAGAAATGTTCATCAGATTATTTGAAAGTTGCCGCCATTGGTGTTCTGAAGATTCAGTAGTTTGATATAACTTTATTTCTTTTGGGAGTGAGAAACAGTTCATTTAGAGCTATTAACATGATTTGTGGAGATGATTCTATAGTTGATTCAATTTGAATTTGGTGGTTCCTTTTAAGAAAGCATTGGTCAAAGTTTGATTTTACTACTCCGAGGCATAATTCCATGCCAACTGATGGTACTGAGATTTTAGAGGTATACCTTAACCTTTGAAACCACATCTATTTGAAGCTTCTTCTGAGTAGGCTCTGGAGGATTTATGAGTCAGTGTCTACTTTTGGTTTGCTGCTGCTTTTTTGTTTCTCTGGTGGTAACTTAAGGCCTACTTGTCTAATGTCAGGATACTGATGTAGCCTAGATTATTATCTCGAACAACATAGTCTTCAATTTTTGATATCACTAGTTTTGGCTTCAGTTATTTCAACATTTTGCTGGATTGTGCACTGATTCAAATGTTGAGGCGTACTCTAATTTTATTTATTTTTGGTTCAGTAGTTATGTAATTATAATTCGTGTTCTACAGAGTGTGTGATGTGAATCAAGCAAGTGGTCTATTTATCTATGTCAGCAGCTGTAATATAGAATAAATTTTGTAACACTTATGCATTGTTTAACATGATGTTGTTTATAAATTTCATTTGTGACTTTATTTTTGGATCAACAGAGTTGTAACAGTAATTGTAATTCCATTCAATGCTATTACCATGCCTCCTCTGCTGCTTCCTCCCCTCAACTAAGTTCTTTTTTCTCATTTGTTTCTTCTTCAGATCCAACGAAATGAAGGTGTGAGTCTGGTCGGCGTGAGCAGGACGAGCTATGCAGTGACGGTTGCTTCGGCAAGCAAGCATTGTGCCAAGTCCATGTGGTTGCTCCACACCATGGGTAAGCAGCCATAGACCGTGTGGTTTGCAGTGACGATTGCTCCAAATTTCTATACAGTAAGTAGCCCTAATATTGTATGATGAGTGTTTCCATTTTTTTTCTTTGCATTCTACTTCTACTTTATGATTGCGTGCACATAAGGAGATTAAGGAGTAAGATTGGTTACTTCTCGAAGTAACTCTGTTTTATTTAGCTGGTCGAGCAGAGATTCTCCATGGGAGTCGCCCGAGTTTTTATGAAAATGTTATAAAATTGAACTTTTAGAAAACATAACCTTAATCTGAAATGTTATGGAATAATGTTTTCTATGGAACAACTTTATTCTTGAAAAATGTTATTACATAACTTTTGTCAATAACTTTTCTAAAAAGATTATTAAAAGAACTTTTTTCTGAAAATGTTGTTACATACAGTCTAAAAATGTTGTTCTAACAATGTTTTTTCTGAAGATTCTTAAAAGATGAATAACTTTGTTTTAAATATATTGTTACATAACAACATATTTCTTAAAATAATTTGAAAGAACTTTTAAAACATAGCCTTAATCTGAAATGTCATGGAATAATGTTTCTCTCAAATGTTATTCGTTCTTGAAAAATGTTATAACATAACTTTTGTCAATAACTTTTCTGAAAACATTATTAAAATAAAATTTTCTTTTCATAAGTTCATATGAATCATCGTTCAGAAAATTTTGCATATATGAAGTTATGTACATAATTTTTCGCCATCTAGAAAAGTTTTGTACATAAGCTCTCTAGAAAAAATGTGTATAAGAATTTATGAAAAATATATCCAAAAAATATTGTCACATAATATTTTTTATTGAAAATATTAAATAACTTTTTGTCTTGAAAATGTTATTACAAACCTTTGTTTTATATAAGTTTTCCAAAGAACTTATTTTTTTATAAATTTTGATAACAAGAGCTCTTTTAGCATCCAGAAATGATAATTTTTCCATGAAATGATTTACAATAAACTTTAGTACCCAAGATTTAGTGAGAAAGATCCTTAATGAGTTTTCCAAATAAGTTTTGAGCAAAATTTCTAGCAAATCATTTGTTATACCTAGGTTTATGAGAAAGATTTGTTTGATAAATTTTGGGTATAAGTTTTCTAAGCAAATTTTATGAAACAAAGATTTCAATATAAAGATTTAACAAATAATATTTTGATAAAATATCCATTCAATAATAATATTTTTGATCATATAGTTTTTATTTTTACGTAACTTACCTAGACAATTTTATACATAATCTTTATTCAGGAAACATTTTAATATACAGTTTTAGAATATAAAATTTTGATACAATTCTTTATTCAAAACTATTTTTTCAGTATATGTGTATAGGATAAAACCTTTATCCATAATCTTTTATTTTTTGAGTACATAACTTAAGTTAGCACAGAAGTTACTTCAAAAATTTTAGCTTCAATCTTTATGTAGCAAACCTTTTAATGTATAGCTTTAGAATTTTCTCTTTTTTATACTTAAATATTTTTCAACATAACTAACAAAATACATAATTTTGCACAAATATTTTAGTTCAATTAAAAAAAATACAACTAACTGCCCCTATTTTTATTTTTAGCAGGTCCAGAAGTCAGTTAAAGGTCTTAGGGAGTTAGGAGGGACGGCCGGCGAGGGTGACAACATTTTCTGTTTCTGCTACATCAGCTCAAAATATTCTATCATGTTTAATTTGTTTTTAGTTGAAATTAGCTTTTATTTGACTTCTCCCACCCGTTTTATTCACCCATTCTCCACAGTCCCAAATGATGTAAAAGGGAATATTTTGAACCCAGAAAGAGAATGGGCCATAATCATTTTTTGAACACAAAAAGAGAATGGGTCGGAATCATTTTTCAACCCAAAAAGAGAATGGTCCATAAGGTAGTCGCCGTAAAAGTTGGCAACGGGCCTGAATCCGCGCGGCATGGAGAAACGTGCGTGGAAAATCGCGCGTCAGAAGGCTTGGCGTGCGGTGCGCGTGGGAAACGCGCCGGAACGCTTGGTATGCCGGAGTTACAACACGGTTTCCAAAAAGGGAATGAGTAGCGCCTGCAGTTCTAAATATTGCTGTTTCGGGGCTGTCCGCGGATCGACCTCACGGTTCCCTCCGTGCGGTCGACCGCAAACCAGGGGCGCTCGTGACCGGCGCACGTTTATTGCTCAAGGACGTGTGTTTTTTGGGATGTAAATTTTTTTTATAGAACGTTTGACCACTAAGGTACTCCGTATTAAATAAAGTCAATTTATAAAACTAAGTATAAAATTTCGGAGATTAATTCACAAGATGTATCTAATGAAGCATTTGACTGTATGATCAGATGATACTTACTGTAGCATTATTGTAGTAAATTATAAATTAATTAGGCTTATTAGATTCGTCACGTAAAATTACTCGCATCTTTAAAAAAAATTTATAAATAAATTTTATTTACTACTTCATGCACACAAGATTCTTTAGAAAATAAAATCGGAGAAACAAAAAAATACGGCCAAAGTCACAAGCCACGACGCGGGCAGTGGCAGCTGGGGCTGTGGCTGTGGCTGTGGCTGTGGCTGGAAGCCTGCCTTAGATATGCCCTGTGTGGTAGACTGATAGTGAGATTATAGGGAAAGCCAACGGGGCTAATCACTGATGTTGCTGACACGGACCCCCGGCGAGGAGATCAGATTTGTGGCTTGGATGGCCAAACCAAAAAGTTGATATACCTAAAGGAAATGGCGTGTCCAACCAATTTCTTCACAAACTTTCCTCGCAACAAAAAATCTTCAAAAATCTATTGTAGCCTCCATGCGGCGAATTTTTGAGTTAAAGTTAAAAATATTTGATTTTGAATAAAAATAAGGTGTCTTGCTTTTAGAACGGAGGCAATATCATCCAAATGATTATGTCTGTGAAACAGTTAAATATCTTGATTGCTAATCTAACTGTAGTATTGCACTCATTGCAATAAAGCTAAAAAACAATATCAGCGCTCTCACTGAAGATTAATGGGCCGAATTTCCATTGGGTCAGTGCTAAATGATCAAAATCCTGTGCGTCTTTTACCCTATCGGACGATCAATCATGATTAATCGGACGATCAGTTGTCTAGTCGGTCTGATTGCCTCGGTGAGCATAATTGATGTCAAGAGATCGATAAGAACTACTAATCATGACTAATCGTGATTAGTCGGATGACTTAAAAACATGGATTTCCATAGACTATTTGTAGGAATGTTCCCAATATATAGTAATAGCTACAGTCGAGAGCTAGAGCATGGCACTAAAAAGTGTTTGGATCCCCGGACTAAAGCTTTAGTCTCATCACATCGGATGTAAGAATGGTAATTAAAAGTATTAGATATAGATTAATTAAAAACTCATTACATATACGAGAGCTAATTTATGAGACGAATCTACTAAGTCTAATTAATCCATGATTAGACAATGTAATGGTACACTAACCATGTGTTAATTATATACTAATTATAGCTTAATTAGGATTATTAGATTCATCTCTTGTGTAATTAGTTTTATAATTAGTTTATATTTAATACATATTATTATTATTTATTTATGGGACTAAACTTTAGTCCATTGGATTCAAACGGCGCCTAAGGCCTTGTTTAGATCCCAAGGGCGTGTTTCTTTACTCCCGAAATTTTATTAAATAAAGTCTATTTGCAAAACCTTTTTAGGGATGATTGTAACTTTACGCGACGTATCTAATGAGCCTAGTTAGTCCATGATTTGCTACAGTAACCATCATCTAATCGTGCGGTCAGAGACCTCATTAGATTTGTCTCGTGAATTAATCCAAGGTTGTGAAGATACTCCCTCCGTATCACATTTAGAAGTCGTTTTGGACAACGATACGGTCTCCAAAATGTAACTTTGACTTCTTATTTTTACAAAAATATTTATTAAAAAATAATATATGTATACTTTTATAAAAATATTTTTAAGACAAATCTATTCATATAGTTTTTACACTTCCAAACTCAACGAATTAAAAGTTATTCATGATTTATATTTCCAATGTTTGACTAAAATCTTGTCCAAAACGACTTCTAAATGTGATACGGAGGGAGTAGTTTTGTAAACTGACTTTATTTAATACCCTTAATTATTGGTCAAACGGGGTAAAAAAATTTCAGCACAAAGAAACACGGCCCAAATTCAACCCCCAAATTCCACTATGCAAAAAAAAGATTCACATCACTATCAAAATGTCATAACATGCATGGAGTACTAGATATAGATGAAATCAAAAACTAATTACACAGTTTCGTTGTACTCTGCGAGACGAACATTTTGAGCCTAATCAATCAATTTTTAAATAATTTTTTACACATACAAACGAAATGCTACAATGGCGCACGCACCCAACTAACCAAAGTTTGGATTCTAAATTTGGGAACTGAACAAGGGCTAAGCGCGTAAACATGCTGCCAAGTCACATGCACTGTCCCATCTTGATCTGTTACTGCGATTCTATTCCTGTAATGAAGCCGTGTAGGAGACACCAACCGGCCAAAAATGCCCCTGCTTTGCTATTTGGGCCTGCCGCACCAGACGCGTCATCGATCGCAGGTTGCCAAAACTAACACACTGCGCAAGCACGCTGCACTTCGCTAGCATTTCACACACACCGAGTCTGGGCACCGCTTCATCTGTAGTTGGGGCGACCTGCATCGCTGCACGTACTTCCGGTTCTGTTCATCTTCAACCTCAGCGCATGTGATCGACGCGGCAATGCATATGCATTCGACGAAATTACTCGTCGTTGCTTGCTCACTTCAGCTTTCCCTTTCTTCTTCGAGCAGTGTGCGTGTGTAAAAGACTAGATAAATCATTTTCTAAAGTTAAATTTAGCTATTGTTAGAAAAAAAATGTTTTCAACAGACTATGTAAATGACTCTCAAAATTTAGTGGCTCTCCATCCCACCTCATTCGCTAGCTATTTTTGGCTAGCCTATCTCACTAGCCATCTTTATCGAATCTGTTGGATTACTCTGTTATTTGTTAATCAAATCTATTTTTGAGAGTAGCTAAATTAGTAAATTTGACTAGTCTTTTTAGCTAATCTCTTAGAGATGCTCCAGCCGCCAACACTCCGCGAGCAGGCAAACACTGAGCTGGAGCATCAGAGATCACATATAGGTGCTGTTTGGTTCATGGTTTTTGCTCCTGTATTTGATTACAGCGTGAGGCGATTACGTTGGTTTGCGTTTGGATGGAGCAAACTATAAAGCGATATCGCGGAATCAGATCCGGCGTAGCTGAAATCTGATTGCGCCCTACGAGGTGAAATCGATCCCATTACGGCGCTTCGTTGTTTCTCGCACTCGTCCGATCCATCATCCATCTCCTCTAGCTGGCAGCCTTGCCCTCGAGCGTCTCGATGGCAGCGGCGCGCATGGCGCGCTGGCGACGGAGGCAGGCGCAGAGGCGCCGCTGGGCCGGGGAGCACAGGCCGCGATCGGCCAACGAGCTGAGGTGGCGCAAGCCAAGGCGCTCGGTCGGGGCCGACGCCGCGGCGCCGGGCGCCGGGCCAGCCCGCACGACGATGGTCGAGTAGCTACGGCCGCAGCACATCCATAAGCTCACCCTTGAACACCGGTGATGAGTCTGCCTCTTCTTCAATGTCACTTGCCGCTCTCCTACCTTCGTCTTCCAATTTGCCAATCCATCAAGGAAGAGTTCAATCCAGGTACAACAAGAAAGATTTGAACACAACACGCTTGAATTGGACAATAGAAAGTCGATTGGGTGAGAAAGGAACTAAAATGCGGCCTCGAACCAGACCAATTCGAGGAAAATGGAAAATTTGAGAGGCCATCAGCTTGATTTGACCGTCGTTGTGCTGGATTTGAGCACATGTAGCTCAATCCTATCGCCTGAGTGATGGTGTGGCTCGTTGTGGCATTAGACGAGAGAGCGCTAGGGAGAGGAAGGGGACAACGGGGACTACATGGATACCTTTCTCAGCAGGAGACATCTGGGATAGAGCTGGATGGAGGGGCAGCCATAGCCGTGAGAGGAGAGGAGCCGGTGTTTTTGTTTTCATTACCTGATAGCGAACCAAACAATCAGCGTCTTCTCTTACGTTTTTTCAGATGCGGCATCAGTTCCCTTACCGTTTGCGTTTACACCCTCCTAACCAAACACCATATAGTGCCCGCCACCCCGCGTTGAGAACGTACCAAGGCCGCCCGGCGGTAGCAACCCTTTCCGCCCTCCTCCTCCTCCTCGCATTCCTTTTTTCCCTCGCAGCACCACCAGCCGCTGGCGCGTTCGACGAGCACGTCGATGGAGACGGTCGCTTCCTCCTGCTCGACTGCGGCGGCGGCTCGGGCACGGCGTCCAAGAACACCAGCGCCGACCTCGCTGACCTCCTCGCCGCGCTCCCCTCCGTCGCCGCGCCGGCGGGCTCCGCCGTCCTGTCCCGCGGCGGCGCCTCCGCCCGCGGGGTCTGCATCGGCAAACGACTCCTCCCCGGAGGGCTGCCACGCGTGCCTCGCCGCCGCGGCGGGGAACATCACCACCGGCTGCGGCGGCCCCGCGGGCCGGCGCGGCGGGGCCTGGTCAGACGGGTGCTTCCTCGCCTACTACGCCGACATCCCCAGATCGTACCTGGACGACGGAGATATGGGCTGGCGCTACTACTACTTGACGGTGCGCGACCCGTCGCTGGTGTGGCTGGCCCTGGACCTGGCGCAGCGCGCCGCCGACGAGCCGGCGCGGGCGCTTGCCATGGGGGAGAGGAAGGCCTTCTACGACCGCGGCAGGACGGTGCGCGGCCTGGCGCAGTGCATGGGGGACCGCGCGGACTGCCTCCGGTGCCTGCGGGGGGCGGCGTGGCAGGCGGCGCTGTCCTGCGGGGGCGCCGGGGACGGGTGGCTCCGGAGCGGGCGGGTGCTCAGCTACGGCTGCTACCTGCGGTTCGAGGTGAGCTACCGCTGTGTCTCGGGGCACCCGGCGGCCAACGGAGAGGCGAGGAGCGTGTGGGACTGCTCCTCCGCGTCGGCGCGCGCGGGTGGCGGCGCCGTCGTCCTTCGGTGGGTCGCCGGCGCCCTCGTTGCCGCGGTGCTACTGCATGGCTCCCGTGGCATCTGACGAGGTGCAGACGTGTCTTATTGCGCGGTCGCGGTCAGTCAACGAGCATTGCATGGCAACAGTACGAATACGATCAGTGGATGCATGGTCCGGTTCTGAGTTTTCTGGTTGATGCATGGGGATTATCTCATCAACTAGCACGCTGCACGTACTACCAGTAGTAGTAGTTCTAGTTTGCCGATGCTCATGTTGTTGTTGAAGCGGCTGGGCAGTGAACATTACATTGCACGACGAATTAACCTGTGAACGCACCAAACAGATGTACGTACAAAACACGATTGCACGATGCACGGGCGCACGGCACGACACGGTGCGTTTCGGTTCGCCCCGCCCGCGTCCGTCGCCCGGCGCCACTGAGCTCCACGTGTTCCTTCCTCCACTCACCTCTCCCATCCTACGCAGCCGCCCGGCGGTAAATTCCCGGGGAGAGAGGGGGATCCCGGCCGGGCCGGCTCCACTGATCGAACCGCCTCGACGCACGCGGTCGCCATGTCGCACCCCCTCCACCACTCGTCGGCGCGGTCCGACATGGACGAGATCGAGACCCTCGCCCGCGCCGCGCCGCCCCAGGTCGCCATCGTCCCCGCCGCGCGGCCAGCCTCCCCTTCCCGCGCCTCCATCCCCGTCTCCTCCTCCTCCGTTGTCTCCGCGCCCCCCGCCGCCAAGCTCCCGTTCTCCACCTCCGTGGTACCCGCCTCCGTCGTCTCGGGCGCCATCGCCGTCCCCATCGCCTCCGACGGGTTCGGCGGCCCCGAGCCCGCCACCAACACGCTCACCGAGCCCGTCTGGGACACCGTCAAGCGCGACCTCCACCGCGTCGTCAGCAACCTCCAGCTCGTCGTCTTCCCCAACCCGTTCCGCGAGGACCCCGGCAAGGCGCTGCGCGACTGGGACCTCTGGGGACCCTTCTTCATCGTCTTGCTCGGACTCATCCTCTCCTGGTCGGCCACCGCCGCGAAGGTACCCTCTGCTCTGCCTGCAGCATCTGGACGTTCGTTACATACCCGCATTCCTTCCGTCATGTGAAAATACGAAATCGAATGAAATCAGAGAAAAAATGGACTTATTTAACTAGCAGATAACACGATATTAGTAGCTTAAACGTAACGTTTAGCGGACTTGTTGCTAGCCGTGAACTGGAACTGCCCATCATGAGCACTGCAACGACAATGGCCAATGTTACGCTGGCTAGCGGTGAAATGTCCATTATGATCATCACAACAGTTGCCGATGTTAATGTGATATCACTACATCATACGGATACCTACGTTGGGTATCCCTCCCTAACCTCTGCCTATCTAGCATGAATTTATCTCCCGTTTAACTTTTAAGTGTCAGTTAGTTTGGTTAAGCAGATCCTTTTGCCACCACATGTTGCGCCTATGAGAGAGGATTGATGGCATAAGCATGTGCTAAAAAATTGGTTCACCGGTATTGTATATTTATTGTCTGAGTGATTGGAATGTGAAATCTTACTTTGCTATGTCTTATTGATCGAACTTTCTAAATGAGTGATTGTAATGTGGAGTATTTCGTTATTTTCCAGTGGATCCAAAGCCAACTTTTTTTACCATCCTCATAGAAAACTAGGTTGAGCATATTGAAGTTAGTCATATCTGAAACAATATGCTTTTAGTTCGAAATGGGTCCATGTACATTCGAATTTGGAGCATTTGGGCATTTCTGTACTTTGTTTGGTGAAATATCTGCTGCTCCAGCTCATATCGCTATATTGGTTCACGTTGAGTTTATCACTGTTGTACGCCCAAGGTGCAACATGCTATATCTCCGGGTGACAAAAGGTAGATTACATTGCTGTTTGCCATTCGTTAGTTTAGAACTCAGAGTATGAAGCGTATGTGTCGCAACCAAATCAGAGTTGAGGGGAAAATGCAGTGGTCTGGCTGATCTGATTGGTATTTTCTTTGTCTTCCCTGAATGCCTGAATGGTCGAGAAGAAAATGGCTGGTGAAGGGGACAAGAATTACTATAAACTCTATCCTATCCATTGATGCGTCTGAAAATGGGACAGGGAAATGATCTTGAAATTATCTTCTGGAATGGAGCCCCAGGAGGATGCAAGTTTTTTATTTGTGCCAGCAAGTTAATAGTTTAGGGGTAGGGAAACAAGGACTGAAAGCAGCTACAGCAGTTGTAGTTTACTTCTCTTTTAGCTCTTTATTTATAAGTTTCTGATTCCTGTGCTAGTTTCCAACCAATCTCTAGGCCCTTTTTGTTGTACTGAAGTGTGCCTCTTCAATCCTATCACACGACGGCCATAGTAGTGGAGGCATTCCTTAACTGCCTGATATATGCAGTTTTTTTGTAGTCACCCTCACCTATACTGCTGAAAACTGGAATTGATTTTAGCCACTTAATCTTCTGAGTGAGCCAAGATGTTGAAAAGCCATTCCCTTGGCATGTCTATTGTACTGGAGCTGCAAAGTCGGGGATAATGCTCTTGGAAAGCAGCATGTCCTATGAAAGCGACAGTATGCTTTGCCTTGTGAAAAGAGAAGACAAGAAGTTCTAATTAAGTTGGTGTTGAACGCTTGAACACTGGAAGCCATATGTTCATGTGGTCTTCAAATATTGATCATTAATAAGCAGCACCATCCTTTCGACATATGTCTGATTGGTTGGAAACTTTATTAACTCCTTTTTTGTTAGGTTGCAATGTTGCTTCTTTCATACAATATGATGTATAATGTATTGCGTGCTAATTTCAATTGCTTGGCTTCTGTTTTTGCAGTCTCAAGTCTTTGCAGTCGCCTTTGCTGTATTAGCTGCTGGTGCTATAGTTCTCACGCTCAATGTTCTATTGCTGGTACGCCCCTATCTCCTCTCCTCACCTTTCTCTTCTCTCTGCTTGCGACGTGACCCAATGCAAGCACATATAAAATCGGCGGATACCTGCCATGTAATATTTGGTGATGACTGTAATATTCTTGTACAGGGTGGGCACATCATCTTCTTCCAAAGCCTCAGCCTTCTTGGATACTGTCTGTTCCCTCTGGATGTCGGGGCTCTGATATGCATGATGAAAGACTGTCATACTAAAGATAGTCGTTGTGACAGTAACATTGGCATGGAGCTCCTGGGCAGCATATCCGTTCATGAGCGCTGCTGTTAACCCGCGCAGAAAGGCCCTGGCGCTGTATCCCGTGTTCCTCATGTATTTCTCAGTTGGGTGTCTCATAATTGCAATTGATTAAGGTGGGGAACTGGGGACGATTGTTATGGTATCATCAGAGATACTGAGTTTTGTTTTCTACTAGTTGAACGATACAGATCTTGGTTGGCATTTTCCTTTTTGTACTTTTGGCTGTTTGCTTCAAGGTCTTGTCAATTTTTTTGTAAGATAAAAGTTGCGAAGGTTAGAAATGATGCGTATCCATTAGCCATAAAGGTATTCTGTTCTGCATCCATGTAGATAATTTGGAGTGAATTGCTGAAGCCTGAATGTACTTTGTTTAACTGTTCTGTAAGGGTGCGAGGAACAATCGAGCAGAGCTCGGTCCTCGTTCCATGGAAGTTCTTGTCGCTCCATTCGGATCACTGCCTGTTTGGTCAGTTTGATAGTAAACTCGAACTTTGCTATGGTTAACAAACTTTCCTGATGGTCTTCATTATATTGCCGACGACTTATCTACTATATGCTCCATATGTAGTCTTATTGTTGACCCTCACCATCTGCAAAAGGTGAGAAAAGTGATCGATGAAAGAAACTGCCGCGCAAATCTACACGAACCCCAATTGGTAATGCCGTGTGGCCGCTCGGGTTGCCGTCACATGAAGAACAGAAGGGACCTGACCTCCCGAGCCTGTTGTAGTCCCAAATTCAACCCCAAATTTTACTATACAAAAAGAAGATTTCTATCACATCAAAATATCATAACATGTATGAAGTACTAAATGTAGATGAAATCAAAAACTAATTACGCAGTTTTGTTGTACTCTGCGAGACGAACATTTTGAACCTAATTAATCAATTTTTGGACAATTTTTCACACATACAAACGAAATGCTACAGTAGCGCGCGATTTCCAAAACTCCCCATTTGGAATGCCAAATTGGCATCTAAACAAGACCTGATCACACGACGGGAGGCCGGCACAGATTGCTGCTGCCTTTTGGCCGGGTTTTTGACGCGAACGCGACCGATCCCCGTCGAGGCGTCCACGCGTTTAGCCTCCAAAGTTGTTTTCGGATCATCATGACGTGCTACGACCTGGGGGAGGCCCCGGGCCGGGGCTTGTTCCGATCCTTACTTCGCCGCCGGTGCGAGTACTCACTCCTCGGTCCAGGTCAATGCATGCCACTACGACACGGCCCCGTCAAGACGAGGACGAGCCAATGCGCGTGCTGATCTCAGGAGTGCAGCGCATGCGTCACCATCGTAGGTCGCCGTGGAAAACAAATATATATAGGGTCCAAATAAAACAAGCCTAGGCTTCGTGAAGCAAAAGCCTAGGCGGAAGGCTTCTAAATTTAGCCGTGCCAAACGCACGAGTCCAAGGCGCCAAGCAAAGCCTCTAAAAATCCGGGAGGGAAGGCCGCGTCGGCTTCGTGCCACCTTCCGAGTCTTTCCTCGGCACCACCACCACCACCACCACCGGCCTCTCCCTTGCCCTGCCAGCACGCCGTCGCCCTTCCCCCTCTATATTTAAGCACGCACGCCGTCCACAGCCGCACCGCACGGCCCCGCGCTATTTTACGCGACCGCTAGCTAGCCGCGTGCGTGTCGTCGCGAGATCTACCGACCTCGATCGGCTCATCGATCGTCTCCGGCGCGTCGGTCGATCGGTCGGCGGGTGGCTATGTTCCGGGAGGCGGTGGCGGCGGCGGCGGCGGAGGAGGAGACCGTGGCCGGGTCGTCGTCGGTGGCGCCGGCGGGGCCGGACCAGCTCGACCTGGAGGCCGCGGAGCAGCTCATCCAGCTCAGCGGCGGCGACGGCGGCGGCGGGTCCGAGAGCAGGAGCGCGGACAGCGTCAAGTGCCGCGGGAAGGAGAAGGAGGAGGCCGCGGCGGTGGAGAGCCGCAGGAGGAGCGCCGGAGCCGGAAGGCTCGCGGCTGCGGCCGGGAAGGACGGCGACGGCGGCGAGCCGGGCAGCAAGGGCGCGGAGAGCGTTACGAGCTCCACGGCCCCGGCGGCCGGCGTGGAGGGGAAGGATAAGGCCGTGGTGGTGGAGTGCCGCCGGAGGAGCGCTCCCGCGGGGAAGGATCGCGACGGCGGCATCGTCCATGGGGAGGGGAGGAGGAGGCCCAAGTTCCGGTCGCTGGCAGACATATACAGGGAGACCGAGACAAGACAGACGACGCTGACCGGAGGCGGTGGAGGGGATTCTCGCGCAGATCGTGATCCCTCGGAGGGCGAGAGGAAGAAGAAGAGAGCAGCCGATGAGGCGATCCCCGTCGACGCAGAGGCAAGCAAGGAGAGAAAATTGGTGTGCAATTAGCGTATATATGCGTATGTAAGCTAGGCTCGATTTGCAGATTAAGATTTGCTCAATCATTCATAGAGCATAGGGTAGATAGATAGCATCTAATCTGCTTGCATGCATGAAAATTGTAAAGATCTATCGGTAGCCGTGTTTTCTTTTCCTTTGAGGATCAGAATAAGTTTTAGCGGTAATGGGGGGTCGGGCTTTAGTTTCTTTCTTTCAAACCTATTAGAGCGTCTTCGAGACAATAGTTAAATCGTTTTCTAAAGTTAAATTTAGCTATTGTTAGAGAAAAAACGTTTCCAACAGACTCTGTAAATGACCCTCCATATTTAGTGGCTCTCTATCTCACATCATTGCTAGCTATTTTTAGCTAGCCTACCTCACTAGTCATCTCTACAGAATCCGTTGAATTACTCTGTTATTTATTAGTCAAATATATTTTTGAGAGTAGCTAAATTAGTAAATTTAACTAGTCTTTTTAGCTAATCTCTTGGAGATGCTCTTACGTTAACTGTTTCCAGGAATTATCATGCCGCTTAATCCAAGGGAAAGAACACATAGACATGTACCTGATTCAATCTGATGTGACAGATTTGATGTAGGTATCTCATCAAGAGTATAGCTAATTTCAAATTTCAATGTCATTTGGGCTCTTTTTATCTTCTATTTGTTTGTTCGGTTCCTATATCCTTTCCTCATTTGTAATCTTAAGTCCCACAAGGCTGCATGGAGCTTAATCCAAAAATTCGTTCACAGACTCACCTCCAGTAAATAGTTAGTAACTCTGAATCAGTTGAATGGCAAGGTACCTTGGATCCTGCCAAGTCAGTACAGTTGATTAAGATAGAACGGTGCTTCTCCATTGAACATTACCAAATGAAGCTCACAGTGAGAGGTATCTTCTAGTGTTACCTACTACTGTTAGCAAATCTACAAATGGCACGTTTGGTTACCTTTCTGATCACGTGAGATCAATTTGTTCATGGTTGGGAACAAACTAAAATACTTGGAGCTATGCCGGTGGACAAGTTTGTTAGAATTAATCTTGTTGTCGAGTGTAAGTGTGAATATGATGTGCGTGTCCTTTCAAGTTAAGGGGACGGGTGCTACTCGAAGAGTCACCAAGTAGTGTGAACGTGTAAGGAGAGACAAAATTCTGTTAGACATTGCCACTATATGTACCTATACAATTTAATTTCAAGATATATGAAGTATCCCATTTGTCTTCATGAAAACTTGAGTTAGCTTGTGTAGGTTCTAGTTCGGAACCACCAAAATCCTTCTGAATTCGGTGGTTCTAGCGGGTGCTGATGTACTCAATGAGTTGTTGTAAAGTGCCAACAAATAAAAGAATGACAAAGGTGTTTTATACGAAAACAACGTGAAACATTGATCAAGAGAGTACGTAAATCATTAAATCAAAATATCGTAACAGATTGAGAAGTGGAGTAATTGTTGGTGATACGTCTAAGAGCCCATCATCACAATACGGTTTAAAGGCCCGAGAGGATATTGATCCAAGAGGGATTAGGGTTACTAATGGGCCTATGAGATAGAAGCTCATTAGTACGCCCTATATATACGAGGGAGGGGCTAGGGGGGCAAGATGACCTAATAGCCGCGCCCACCCTAGCCTCCTCCTCCTCTCTCTCGGCCGCTGCCCTTGCTGTGCGTGCGGTGCTAGCACACCAACGCCCGACGTTCCATCCCCGTACGTGTGGACTCCGTGGAGGCGCTGCTGCGACTGCTACGCTGATCGGCTGCTGGGATCAAGGACGAGGAGCTCGGTTCGTGGGACGTGATCGACTACTTCCTCTACATCGACGCGTGACTTCTTCCGCAGCGCTGCGCGTCTAGTGGTAACGATCTATGATCTTCTACTCGCAAGTATCTTGGGTGTATGCGGTAGTGATGCTAGCATAGCCTACCTGTTTCCCTACAGTGGTACCAGAGCCATCTTGCGTAGTTTTTGGTCTGGATCATTAGCATATAGGTGATATGTTGTTGTAGTAGATTGGTTCTATTACTTTTGCACGGTTTGATTAGATCAATTGGTCATAAGGGGTTAAAACTGGAGCGAGTTGATTGCGCGGCATGTGACCAAAAAGATTAGTTCGTGTTCTTTCTCTGTTGTGCATACGACATGTCCCTACCGGCTGGAATCACCATCAGGGACTGACTGTGTGCATAGTCAGCTGATTGAACCAACAGATCAAGGTCATGTGTAGATGCAGTCTTCTCAAGTGCAAAGGTTGCACGGTCAATGTGATTGACTTAGTGAAAATCGAGGCATTATGAATGGCTCGGGGCCGTCGTTGCTTTCTCGCTATAGCGGCTTCCTAAGCGCTACTTTGGTAGAACAAAGTCGTACGCCTAACTCATTTTTGTAGGGTATGATATGAATGGTATGGCCTCAATGTCATATGATGATTTGTGCGGCCTACGTGTCGCAAGTTAACACAACCGGATTGAGGTTGCACCATTATTGTATAACGACATGCATGTCGACTTGTGTTGCTTGAATCCTCATGTAATTATTTCACTAGCTATTAGATGTAGTAGCTTAGTATCTTTTCATGGAGGCTTCAATCATGATGGCGATGATGATCACCACAAGACATGACAGATGGCAATGGAGGTTACATTGGAGCCATGGCGATGGATCCCATTGTGATGCAAGAGGCCATACTATTCACAATATAATATAATTATATGCATGTGATGTTTATTTTCCTGTCATATTATTCTTTCATGCTTTTACATATGGTGGTGTTTTAATCATGATAGAATAGCTTCCCTCGAAAAAAGTTGAGTTTTTTATGCCTTTTACCAATAGCTGCACCTATAAACTTTGATCGTTGTGTGGTATGTTTACCAAAGTAGAGTACCATCAGCTATCTCTTTTGTATAGGGTGGATGTCGGACATTCACAAGCATAGTATTGGTTTACTCAGCAAAGCTATCAGAACAGTTTTGGGCTTTAAGGCATAGGGTTGGGGGCGGGGCATTGGATGCCACCCAACAAACAAGAGTCGTATAGAGATATGATTAGCAATTTGTTGCTTACTTGTATCATTACTTTTCTAGCTGTGATGCTAAAGCTCACTAGGATTTTAGTGATTATGGATCTTGAACCACTATATGTCATTAAAGGGAAGATGACTTAGATATAGTCGGTTGTCTTTTGTTAAATCAGTTAATGAAAGTCTTTACATAAACTTAGTGCTGAAATCTTGCCTTACTTTAATGTTGTAGATCATGTCTGCCAGTAACACTTCCGTTTTCAACTTGCATTCTGTTCTTGAGAAAGAAAAGTTAAATGGAACAAACTTTATTGATTGGTACCGCAACCTGAGAATTGTTCTTAGGCAAGAGAAAAATGAGTATGTTCTTGAGCAGCCATATCCTGATGATCTCCTTGACAATGCAAATGCTGCTGATCGCAGAGCTTATGAGAAGCACTGCAATGACTCACTTGATGTCAGCTGTCTGATGCTCGCCGCCATGTCCCCTGATCTGCAGAAGCAGTATGAGCATACTGATGCTCACACCATGATCGAGGGGCTGCGTGGGATGTTTCAGAACCATGCCAGGACTGAGAGGTTCAATATCTCAAAGTCCTTGTTTGCGTGCAAGTTGTCAGAAGGTAGCCCGGTCAGTCCTCATGTGATCAAAATGATTGGTTACATTGAGACTTTGGACAGACTTGATTCTGAACTTCACCATGACTTGGCTACTGATGTTATTCTCCAGTCGCTCCCGCCGAGCTATGAGCCTTTTATCTTGAACTTTCAGATGAATGGCTTGGATAAAACACTGAGTGAGTTGCATGGGATGCTAAAGACAGCAGAGGAGAGCATTAAGAAAAATCCCAATCATGTGATGATGATTCAGAAGGGGAACAAAAAGAGAAAGCGTTGGACGCCTCGTAAAGGTAAAGGCAAGGAAAATAGTTCCAGTGGTGAGTCCTCAGGCTCTAAGCTAAAGCCAACACCTAAGGCCAAATCTGGCCCTACTTCTGAGGATGAATGCTTCCACTGTCATGTAAAGGGACATTGGTCTAGGAACTGCAAGAAGTACTTGGAAGAAAAGAAGGAGAAGAAGGGAAGTGAGACTTCCACTTCAGGTATAAATGTTATTAGAAATAAATATTGCATTATCTTCTGGTGAATCATGGGTATTTGATACTGGATCGATGATTCACACTTGCAAATCATTGCAGGGCCTAAGTGAGACTAGAAGATTTGCAAGAGGCGAGTTGGACGTTCGTGTCGGCAATGGCGCAAAGGTTGCGGTGTTGGCGGTCGGCACCTACCACTTGTCTCTACCCTCCGGATTAGTTTTGGAATTAAATAATTGTTTTTGCATTCATGCTTTGAGCAATAACAGTATTTCTTCTTCATGTTTGGAAGAAGTTGATGATTTTAAGATTGTAATAGAGAACAAACGTTGTTCTATTTTTTGCAATGGTATTTTCTATGCTCATTGTCCATTAGTGAATGGATTATATGTTCTTGATCTTGAGGATAAATCTGTATGTAACATTAATACTAAGAGGCTTAGACCAAATGATTTGAATCACACTTTTATTTGGCATTGTCACTTAGGTCATATAAATGAGAAGCGCATTGAACAACTCCATAAAGATGGATTGTTAAGCTCATTTGATTTTGAATCATTCGACACATGTGAGTCTTGTTTGCTTGGAAAGATGACCAAAACACCTTTCACTGGTCATAGTGAGAGGGCGAGCAACTTGTTGGGACTTGTACATATCGATGTATGTGGACCAATGAGCTCAATAGCCAGAGGTGGTTTTCAGTATTTCATTACTTTCACTGATGACTTTAGTAGATATGGCTGTATCTACTTAATGAGGCACAAGTCTGAATCGTTTGAAAAGTTCAAAGAATTTCAGAATGAAGTACAAAATCAATTAGGCAAAACAATTAAATTTCTACGATCTGATCTTGGAGGAGAATATTTGAGCCTTGAATTTGATGATCATTTGAAGCAATGTGGAATTGTTCCGTAGCTAACTCCACCCGAAACGCCTCAATGGAATGGGATATCCGAACGGAGGAACCGAACCTTGTTGGACATGGTTAGGTCCATGATGAGCCAAGCTGATCTTCCATTGTTATTTTGGGGTTATGCTCTTGAAACTGTTGCGTTCACACTGAATAGGGTTCCAAGTAAGTCTGTTGAGAAGACATCATATGAGATATGGACTGGGAAGCGTCCCGGATTATCTTTTCTCAAAGTTTGGGGATGTGAGGCTTATGTCAAACGTTTGATGTCAGATAAACTCACTCCAAAGTTAGACAAATGCTTCTTTGTGGGATATCCTAGGGAAACTAAAGAATATTATTTTTACAATAAGGCGGAAGGCAAAGTGTTTGTCGCTCGCAATGGTGTTTTCTTAGAAAAGGAGTTTCTCTCAAAAGGATTCAGTGGGAGTAAGGTGCAACTTGAAAAAATTCAGGAAACGCTCGAAACTGTTTCAGCTCCCACTGAAGATCCACGGGATGCGCAAGATGTTGCACAACCCGTAGTTGAGGCACCAGCCCCACGAAGGTCTATAAGGGCACGTCGCGCTACTGACAAGCTCAACCTCCTCATTACGAAGGAGCGCCACGTATTATTGATGGAAAATGATGAGCCCTTGACCTACATGGAAGCAATGATGGGACCCGACTCTGATAAATGGCTTGAAGCCATGGAATCCGAGTTAAAATCCATGCATGATAATCAAGTTTGGAACTTGGTCGATCAAATTGACGGTGTTAGACCTGTCGACTGTAAGTGGATTTTTAAGAAAAAATTAGACATGGATGGAAATGTTCACATCTATAAGGCACGATTGGTGGCGAAAGGTTTCCGACAAATTCAAGGTGTTGACTATGAAGAAACCTTTTCACCCGTCGCAATGTTAAAGTCTGTTCGGATTCTCCTACCAATTGCCGCATATTATGACTATGAGATATGGCAAATGGATGTCAAAACTGCTTTCCTTAATGGACATCTAAGTGAGGATGTGTATATGACACAACCTGAAGGTTTGTCGATCCTAAAAATGCTAGGAAAATATGTAAGCTTCAGAGGTCCATCGATGGATTGAAGCAAGCATCTCGGAGTTGAAATATTCGTTTTGATGAAGTAGTCAAAGGGTTTGGCTTCATCAAGAATGAAGATGAGCCTTGTGTTTACAAAAAGGCTAGTGGGAGCGCACTTGTGTTTCTGGTCCTATATGTAGATGACATATTACTGATCGAAAATGAATTCCAATGCTTGAAATCGTTAAAACCTCATTGAAAAAGAGTTTTTCGATGAAGGATTTAGGAGAGACGGCTTACATTCTGGGTATTAGGATCTATAGAGATAGATCAAAAAGGCTAATTGGATTAAGCCAAGACACGTACATTGACAAGATATTGAATCGGTTCAATATGCAAGATTCCAAGAAAGGTTTCTTGCCAATGTCACATGGCATTGCTCTGAGCAAGAGTCAGTGTACTACGACACCTGATGAGCAAAAGAGGATGAGTACGATTCCTTATGCTTCAGCCATAGGGTCGATCATGTATGCCATGCTTTGCACGCGCCCGGATGTTTCTTTTGCTCTAAGTGTCACGAGCAGGTATCAGTCAGACTTCGGTGAAGCTAACTGGACAATTGTAAAGAGTATTCTTAAGTACTTTAGAAGAACTACGAATATGTTCCTAATATTTGGAGGCGAAGATGAGCTCGTTGTAAAGGGTTACATCGATGCTAGTTTTCAAACATACAAAGATGACTCCAAATCGCAATCTGATTTAAGTTTTCTGCCTCAATGGTGGGGCAGTGAGCTGGAAGAGTTCCAAGCAAGATACGGTGGCTGATTCGACGACAGAGGCCGAGTATATTGCAGCTTCCGAAGCTGCAAAAGAAGCTGTTTGGATCAGGAAATTTGTTTCTGATTTGGGTGTTGTTCCTAGTGCCTCCAGTCCAGTGGACCTCTATTGTGATAATAGTGGTGCCGTTGCACTAGCAAAGGAGCCTAGAACAACTAATAAGTCTAGACATATACTGCGGAAGTATCACCTCATCCGTAACTTTGTTGAGAGAGGTGATGTGAAGGTTTGCAAGGTGCACATGGACTCAAACGTTGCTAATCCGTTGACGAAGCCTCTCCCACAACCAAAGCATGAGGCGCACATGAGATCTATGTGTATTAGATACTTACATCAACTATCTCGAGGGGCCCAGAGATATCTCTCCCGTTATCTAGGAGGGGCAAATTTCATCTTGATCCGCTCACATCCCATTCCATGTTTCATGACACACCTGTAAGCTACTTTTGTAACTACCCAGTTACGGAGTAGCGTTTAGCAGCCCCAAGATGCACCACTACACACAGTGAGAAACAATGGCGATATCAGGTCTGAGGATCCAGTAGGTACAACACTCAAGAACAACTGATGGCACATACAAGATAACAATCCCAACATTGTCTTGGAGTGGGTCAATCCAGCACCATGTTCACCAACATTGTGTCCACATCATTAATCCGATATATCCATATCCATGATCCGTGAAACATGATCATCAATTAATGCGTGGGAGATTTTGTGTCATAAGTATGTTTATGTAATAATGAATAATTGTTATTTGTTCCATGGATGATTATCTTTTACATTAATTATCAAGTATGTGACTTGTTCGTGAAACTTTTTATTGACAAGGATATGATTCTAAATTATCCCTAGTTTATGTCGTTATGTGGGACAACAACGACGTTGAGACTAGCACATGCATTAATTGATGATCATGTTTCACGGATCATGGATATGGAGATATCGGATTAATGATGTGGACACAATGTTGGTGAACATGGTGCTGGATTGACCCACTCCAAGACAATATTGGGATTGTTATCTTGTATGTGCCATCAGTTGTTCTTGAGTGTTGTACCTACTGGATCCTCAGACCTGATATCGCCATTGTTTCTCACTGTGTGTAGTGGTGCATCTTGGGGCTGCTAAACGCTACTCCGTAACTGGGTAGTTACAAAAGTAGCTTACAGGTGTGTCATGAAACATGGAATGGGATGTGAGCGGATCAAGATGGAATTTGCCCCTCCTAGATAACGGGAGAGATATCTCTGGGCCCCTCGAGATTGTTGGATTGAAAATTGCATGGCCATGCCAAAATGATTAAAGAGTTAATCATGATGACTAAAGGTTAGTTATGAATAGAATCCACTATTAGATCGAGAGAATGGTCGAGCTATCACAAAGGTGGCACGCATTTGTCATGTGTCAAAGGAATACTGTGTATGAGTATTGTCGGTGATGGGATCGGTCGGCCAATCCCCAGCGCCAAACAGAATGCGCTGTGTCCCGTCCCTTGACGGTTGATGCAAGAGCTAGCGCGATGAGACAAGCGTTTATCCTAGTTCCGACCGTGAGGTCGTACGTCCAGTAGGGTGCGCTCGGGGCGCTGTACTATCTTGCACCGGAGTGCTTCCAGAGGGGGACTACAAGCAAGGCGGGAGAGGAGGAGGAGTCTCCAAGTCCCTGAAAGCGAGTGTGATTAAGGCGAGTGCCAATATCGTGTGTGGCGGTGTGTGTGATTGTCTTTTTTTTCTTCTCCCTCCCCCTTCTATCTCCTCCTACCTCCTTTTATAGGTCAAGGAGAGGAAGGTGGGGGTAGGGTTTACAAGTACAAGCGTGACGTGCTACAGGGATATGTACCGGAGAGCATGGCGTCGGGCGTGCCATCGTCCTTTCCCCCGGCGGAGGATTTATGGCGAGCTCCGGCTTCCGCGGGCGTCATGGCCGTCCCTGTGCTTGTCCTGGAGCGGTTTCGAGGGGTGTCGTTGCCATAGTCCGTGTTCTGTTGCCCGTCGCTGGTTGACTTCGAGGGCGGGGCAGGTGAAGAAGGACGGGAGTTGGCGGCAAGGGTCGGCATGGTGGTTGCTGTTGACCACAGTGCGCGATGTGCCCGGTTCATTAGGGGATGGCCGAGAGTTGGTGGATTTGACCCGGCGTTCGTCATCGCCAGGTCGCGCCTGATCGGAGTCTGTACTCGGCTGCTGTTCATATATTCGTTCGAGGGTTCCCCATGCCCATTCGAGGGGTGCCCCTGGGGGGAAAGGACGGGAGTGAGTGGAATAGTGGTGCGGAATGACGCCTGCCGGCCTGCACCGGGCCTTGCACAGTGCCCCGTGTGTCCGCACAGCAGGTGGAACAGCGGGCCCTGTTGGTGTCAGCGGCGCGGCGTGGGGAAAGATCGCCTTTTGACTCTGGCGCCCACCTGATGGGGCGGGCATTAAATGTCGTTGTCGGGCGGGGCGCCGAAGTGCGCCGCGTTGAGTAGAGGGTTGGCCTCGAGCGAGGCAGAGTCGGCTTGCCCGCTCGAGGGGGTACGCGGCCCTCGAGCGAGGCGGGGTTTGCGTCGTGTCTGCTCGAGGGTGCGCGGCCCTCGAGCGAGGCGGAGACGGGGGTGGCGACTCGGGTCCCCTCGACAGGCGAGCTCGGACGGCCGTTCTTGGGCCGCGATAGGCTGTGACGGGCCGAGCTGCCTTGGCGGCCCCTCCTGGCTGTCGGTGATTTGGTCTTTCGTGGCATATCGTTTTTTGAGGGCGACTACCCCGATGATTAGGGGACCCCCTGGGTTTGTCCCCGACAGTAGCCCCCGAGCCTCTGGCGGACTGAGGTTCAGTCGGGCAGAGGCTGATGGTTTCGCAGGGTCGCTCCCAGGCCTTCTGCGGGGATTACTCCTTCTTGATTATGCACGTTCTTCCGTGGGGGCGTGCGAGCGCACCCGCGGGTGTAGCCCCCGAGCCCTTGGAGGAGTGAATTCACTCGTGCAAGGGCTTTGTCTTTCGAGGGTTGTGTCAGTCGCTCCCTTTTTGACGTGGCGGGGGTGAGACCGAGTCATACGGAACTGGGGGGGCGGACCCTGCGCGGCTTCGACGTGTTTTGTGCATAAGAGGAGGAGGACATGTTGCAAGGAGCCCCCGAGCTCCTGGCCCGAGCGGAGGCGATCGGAGGGGCTTCTTGTCTTTGAGTGGCGACCCTTGCTTCCCCTTCGCGGGGGAGGGGGGTGAGGTCATTCGCGCAACCCTCGAGTCGGGTAGCGTACACGGATGCCTCGGTGAGCTGTTAGCGGGTAGACAAGTGGACGCCCGTGCCCCGTTCGCTAGGGGTCGGCTCGTGGTCCGGAGACGCGTCCATGTAGCGCTTGCAAAGGTTTGCTAGGTGGGGCTCGGTCCCTTTCACAGAGACCGAGGGCGCGAAAGCTCTCCCTCGTTGGGACCCCCCCACTAGCTGCCTTTGTCCGGCCTCGAACACAACAGGGGCGTCCCCAAACTTCGCGTTCGGGGTAAAGTCCGTTGGACACGCCTGAATCGTCCCTGACTCTGTTGATCTGAAGCGCCTGTTGAACCCTTTCGCGGGCCAAGCTTCGTACTCCTGATCAGTAGGGCCTTGCGAAAGGTGCAGGTCACCCTCGAGCAGCGGGCTCGAGGGTCGGTCGAGCGTGACCGGCAGCCTTCGCATCGCTTAATCTGGGGCGCCCGTCGAACCTTTTCGAGGCCCGGGTTTCGAGCCCCTGATCAGTAGCACCCTGCGCCTCGAGGCGGAGGGGGGTCGTTGTCTTACCTGGGAAGGAATCCAACGGTTAGGTCGTTTCGGTTTTGCGGGCCCGCGCACGACCGCTGGCGGGCGTGGTCGTGGCTGTCGTGTCACGGAGTGGGCGAGATGGGCGTAGTGGGCGCGCCTTTTTAGGCGGAGTTGGCGTGCGCCGGGGAGAGGCGAGGCGACGGGCGGTCAGGCGCCGCTGTTGCGTCGTTTCGTTTTGCCGTGCCGCAGTAAATGCCGCCGCCCACGCGTGCTGTTCCGCGGGAAAAAAGGGGAGGGGGGTCCTCGGTAGTCAGCGACGTGCCACGCGTGCGTTCGGCCCGTTGCCAGTGGGTTGGCGTGTCGCGGCAGGGACGAGCCCGCTCCCTTATAAAAGGAAAGTGGGGGAGGAAGGGGATTTCTTACCTTCGTCATTCCTCGCACCAGCTCTCACCTCTGCCTTTCGCTTGCTTCCGAGCCTGCTAGTCGCACTCTGTTCGTCCTTCACGCCTTCGTCGCCTTTGTTCCGCGCTCCCTGCTCCGCCGTCCGCCATGGTGATCATCGAAGGCGTCACGGAGTGGACTCCATCCACCGCTACCGAGCACCTCCTGGAGGGCTTGGTGAACGGCGGGCAGCTTTCGCCCCGGGGCGATTTGGCGCGGCCGGCGTGGATTGTCCCGGCGCTGGCGGCCAGGGTGCCGAACCCGCCGGCGGGGTACGTGGTGAGCTTCATCCGCTTCCACGAGCGGGGCTTCAGCGCGCCCGCCAGCCAGTTCATGCGGGGCCTCTGCCACTACTACGGCGTGGAGCTCCACAACTTCTCCCCCAACGCCATCTCGCAGGCGGCGGCCTTCGTCGGCGTCTGCGAGGCTGTGCTGGGGATCGAGGCGCACTGGGACCTGTGGGTCCACCTCTTCCGCGCCGAGCTCAGCACGTCCGACGCGGGGAGGGGGGTGCGCCGTTCTTCGTGTGCCGGCGGTCTCACGCTCGCGCCGGTTGAGTCCAGGAAGCACCTGTACCCGGCCTGCAGGATGACCACTAAAAACAGCGGCTGGGCCAAGGGATGGTTTTACCTGCGCAACGACGGCCTGGGGTTGCCGGAGTACACCGGCAAGGTCTTGACGGAGAAGGCCGATCCTGGAGCTACGGCGTTTCCGGCGAAGGTCAGCGGAAGAGGCTCCGCCCTGTCGTCGACGCCCTTCGTACCTTGGAGGGGTCGGGCCTGACCGTGGCGCACGTGCTCGCGCACTGTCATCGCCGCCGGGTGGTTCCCCTCTTGGAGAGGCAGCTCCCTCTGTTCCGGATGACGGAGGGCACCGACCCGGCGGCACTGGCGGCTTCGCGCATGTTGTCGGAGCCGCTGCTTGAAGAGTACGTCGTTACGAGGGTGCGAACGGCGGTGCATCCCGACACCATGCCGAGCGACCTCCGGTCGTTCCGGCTGCGCCCCGACGAGGGCCATATTTTGTCGATGAGTCGTCATTCTCCCTCTCCGGGCTGTTGGATTGATTAATTTAGAATTTCCTTCCTCAATTCATCGTGATTTCAGGAGGTAAACTGCGGCCTCTACCGCTCCCTCGCGCCGACTCCGGAGGTGCGTGCTTCGAACCGCGCCCGCCGTGACCGCGAGAGGGACGTGAAGGAGCCGAAGAGAGCCAGCAGCCGGAGGAGGCAAGCCCGGCGGGACGCGCACCAGGCGGCGCTTCGCCGGTGGAGGAGGGACGGCGGGGCGCCGCCATCGTCCCCCGAGGACTCCCCGGACCCTCCCAGCGAGGGGGAGGATGAGGAGGAGATCGATGCCGGCGGGGTTCCGCCCGCCGGTGAGGAGGAGGAGATGGCCGCGCCGCTGCCCGAGGCGGGCGTGGTGGCCCCGGGCGATGTTGCGCCGGTGGCGGCGCGGACGGTGGTCGCGCCTGCTCGACCCGCGGCGCCGCGGGCGCGAGCGACTTTCTCCTCTGCTGCGGGCGCGCCGCGCCGCATCGGATTGAGTGTCGAGGGCTCGGGGGGTTCGCAGCCCCCGAGTGATTTGAGGGGGTCCTCGAGTTCGAGGAGGGCTCCCTCAACGGGCGGCTCGAAGCGGAAGCTGCAGGCGCTGCACGATTGCATCCGGTAAGTTCTGCCTCGAACTTTTTCGTAGCTTTCCATCCTTGTTCGGTTTCTTATTTCGTGATTTCCGCTCTTTCTTTTTGATTTAGCACGCGGGGTGCCGCCAAGGCCACCCCTAACCTCGCGTCTAAGAAGGCGTTGAAGGTTGGGGGGTCGGATTCCCCTCACACCGGGGGATCGCGTTCGCGCGGGACTCCGCGTCCCGCAGCGATGTCCGCAGCAACGCCGGTGGAGCCGGCGCCGGGGGCGCGAGATTCCGGGTCAGCGGAGGAGGAGCGGGAGAGGACGCCCCTGGTGGCGGAGCCGGGGCAGGACGCCCCGGTGGTTGAGGTGGAGCCGGGGCACGGCGCCCCGACGACGGAAGTGGGCGAGCAGGAGGGCCACGCCACCGCCGTGGCCCCTACTGGAAGGAGGCAGGAGGCGGTCGTGCCGGTCGGCGGCACGGTCATCCTGCCGGCTTTGGGCCACGCACAAGGCGTGGCCCAGGGTGGAGATGGCGGGCGCGTTCCCCCCGCTGGGGTGACTGCGGCCGAGGTGTCGGCGGCGCGCTTCTTGTCTCAGGGGCCGCCGCAGATGCCCGTGGCCGGGGGAGCGGCTGAGTGGGATGCGGCCGAGGTGGCGCTGCTCCAGGGTCGTCGCGGCCCGAGCGCATGGCCAGAGGAACCTGGCGTCTCCGCCCGGGTTTGGCAGGGCATGGCGGAGGAGAACGAGCTATGGGCTCGTTCCGAACGGGTCGGGACGGACCTAGAGCGGGTCATCTCTGCCGCCGCCGATCTCCATTCCAGGCAGGCGCTGGAACTCTTCGAGGTATCCCCGTGCTCATCTTAGCACTTCGTGATTGTTTTAAGTTTGTGTCTTATTCTTGATGGCTCTTCGTGCAGCTTCTGCGGCAGGAGGCGGCAGACAAGACCGCGTGCATCGCGGACTTGTACGCCGATCTTCGCCGGTTCCGCCAGGCGAACGCGGACCTGGGCACGGAAGTGACCCAGCTCACCGTCCGGGTGAGGGAGGCGGAGACGGCAGCCCGCGCACACGAAGAAGCCAAGGCTCGCGCGGAGCGGGAGCGCGACGCTGAGAGAGGCACGGCGGAGCGGGAGGCCCGAGCCTCGGCCGCGGCGTTGGAGCGGCTCGAGCTCGAGCGCAAGGCGCGCGAGGCCGCGCAGTCCCAGCTCGCGGAGGCGGTGGCCTGGGCAGGGCAAAAGGCCCAGGAGGCCGAGCAGCTAGGCCGCGCGCTTCGAGAGAAGGAGGGTGCGCTGGCGACCGCGGAGGGCCTGCTCCAGCAAGAACGCACAACGCTTACCGAGGCCAGGGCCTTGGTGGACGGTATGGCTTTACGCTTTCCTGGATTTCTGTGTTGGAGTTCGTCTTGACGTGCTTGAGCTTTGTCAGGGCTGCGGAGGGCCGAGGCGGAGAAGGCGGACGAGGTGATGGCTGTTCAGGCCGCCTACTCTGAGGCCCAGGGGGAGCTCGAGGCGCTGAAGGTCGCCGCCGATGCGGCGTGCCGGGATGTTCAGTGCGTCGACGTGCAGTCGGGGTCGTCGTTGCCCAGCCGCCTGAGGTCTCTGAAGAGCTGCGTGGCGGAGCGCCTCGAGAGCGCGCTTCACCTTGGAGTGAAGAAGGCACTCGGCGTGGTGTTGACGCATTACGACATCAACCTCGCGGCGGTGGCGCGCGGCTACTTCATCGACGCAGACCTGGACGACGACGCCGCCCTTGCTGCCCTCGACGAGGCCAATGACGGCGCCGAGGATGCCGCCACGGCACTTGCTGCCAAGTCCGGGCGCGATCTTTTCCCCGAGGAGGATGAAGATGCGCGCGCCGATGTTGGGCCTGAGGCTGCGACCGCCACCGAAGCCGAGGTTGATCCTGAGGCCGACGCCGTGGCGTCCCTTGAGGAGGACATCGCCTCGGTGTGCCGCGATGATGATGGTCCTGGGGCACTTGCATCGGTTCCCTCGACCGTTGCCGCCGAGGCCACCGCGCCCCCGCAGGAGGGTGGAGCCTGAAGGGTTCAGGCTTAGTATCTAGATGTATCTTAGTTTTTAGGAGACTAGCTCTGTACATAAACTAAGATTGAAAGTCGATTGTGCGTTTCAAACTTGTTCGATTGTTCTATTGTGCTACTCTTGGCTTGGAGGGATTTTGGCCGGGTATTTCGAATCCGCGAGTAATTAAGGCGTGGAGTGGAGAGGGAGGTGCCGTATCCCTTCGCGGGCATAGGTGGTCTCACGGCTCAACTGGCTCCAGCTTTAGTTAGCTCGCGCCCCGCATCTCTCTAAGCGCCTCGAGTTTTAGCACAATTTTTGAAAATTGGGACGATTAGGGGGGGTAAACCCCCCTGCAGCCCCCGAGGGGGGCTTGGCTCTATTGAGAATAGGACCAAGTCCCCCTTGTTCATGCTGTTAGTAACGATGTTTTCATGTTTTTCGCAAACTTTTCATTATTGTTAACTAAGAACATGAAGTATTTACAAGAAACACTGAGAGTTTTAAGGATAGAAGCGACGTAGCTGTTGGATGTTCCAGGCGTTGGTGAAGACCTCGCCCTTCTCGTTCGCCAGCTTGTAAGTGCCAAGTTTGAGGACCTTGGCAATGATGAATGGTCCTTCCCATGGCGGAGTGAGCTTGTGGCGCTCTCGATTGTCCTGGCACAGCCTCAGCACCAGGTCCCCTTCGTGGAGGTCTCGACGCCGCACCTTCTGAGCTTGGTATCGCCGGAGCGATTGTTGGTAGCGTGCTGAGTGAAGCAACGCTACGTCGCGAGCCTCGTCCACCTGGTCCAGCGAATTCTCGCGGTCCCGCTGGTTTTGGTCTTCCTGGTAGGCCTTGAGCCTCGGAGACCCGTACTCCAAGTCTGTTGGGAGGACGGCTTCGGCGCCATAGACGAGGAAGAACGGGCTGAAGCCTGTGGCCCTGCTTGGGGTTGTCCTGAGACTCCAGATCACCGATGGCAGCTCAGCAACCCACTTCCGGCCAAACTTGTTCAGCTTGTTGAAGATTCTTGGCCTCAGGCCTTGTAGTATCATGTCGTTGGCACGTTCTACTTGGCCGTTCGTTTGTGGATGTGCCACGGCCGACCAATCGACGCGAATGTGATGGTCGTCGCAGAACTCCAAGAACTTCTTGCCGGTGAATTGGGTGCCATTGTCAGTGATGATCGAGTTGGGTACACCGAATCGGTGGATGATGTCGGTGAAGAACAACACGGCCTGCTCAGATCTGATGCTGGTGATGGCCCGGACCTCGATCCACTTCGAGAACTTGTCGATGGCTACCAACAAGTGGGTGAATCCCCCGGGCGCTGGGCGGATGGGCCCCACGAGATCCAACCCCCAGACCGCGAAAGGCCATGTTACAGGGATGGTCTGCAGGGCGTGCGCCGGGAGATGCGTCTTTCGTGCGTAGAATTGGCACCCTTCGCAGGTGCGCACGACCTCGTTCGCGTCGGACACGGCGGTGGGCCAGTACAAGCCTTGCCGGAATGCGTTACCCACGAGGGTACGCGGCGCTGCGTGGTGTCCGCACGCCCCGGCGTGGATGTCGCGGATCAACTGCCTTCCCTCGGGGATGGGGATGCATCGCTGCAAGATCCCTGAGGCGCTG
Source organism: Echinochloa phyllopogon (assembly GCA_033239725.1). Classification (NCBI taxonomy): domain Eukaryota; kingdom Viridiplantae; phylum Streptophyta; class Magnoliopsida; order Poales; family Poaceae; genus Echinochloa; species Echinochloa phyllopogon. The sequence goes on from BTCW01000012.1 coordinate 25,085,416, forward strand.
CGCTTGTACAGCTCGCCGCCGACCGAGACAAAGGTCTTGGTCCTTCTGGCGATGCGGCGCCCCTCGGTTCGGTCCGCGGGAAGCTCCCCGCGGTCGATCCACGCGAGGTATGGATCACGCCAGTCTTGTGGTCGCGTGTCTACGTCGATTTCCATGGCCTCGGCCGAAGAAATTTCAGCGTCGAGGGCTTCGAGCCCCTCTTTCGAGGGGTCCTCTTCCATGGGCTCGACCCCCGCAGCACCCGAGGGTGTCTTGAGGGTTCCGGCCCTTTGCTCGAAGTTGACGGAGGGTTGATCGAGGTCGCAGGCGAAGACGTTCGGAGGAACGGTGATTCGCTCTGACGCGATCTTGGCCAGTTGATCCGCTTCCTCATTGTATTTGCGTACGATGTGGTTCAGCTCGAGGCCATAGAATTTGTCCTCGAGACGACGAACCTCGTTGCAATACGCCTCCATCTTTTCGTCGCGGCAGCTTGCGTTCTTCATCACTTGGTCGATGACCAACTGAGAATCCCCCCGGACATCGAGGCGTTTGATGTCGAGGTCGATGCCGATGCGGAGCCCAGCGAGGAGGGCTTCGTACTCCGCCATGTTGTTCGACGCTGGGAAGTGCAAGCGAACCACGTATCGGATATGTTCTCCGAGGGGTGAGACGAAGAGGAGGCCCGCGCCTGCCCCGGTTTTCATCACCGACCCGTCGAAGTACATGGTCCAGCATTCGGCTTGGATCTGCGGCGGCGGAAGTTGGACGTCGGTCCACTCAGCGACGAAATCCGCTAAGGTTTGCGATTTTATCGCCTTACGCGGTGCGTAGGAGAGAGTCTCCCCTACGAGCTCCATTGACCACTTCGCTATTCTACCCGAGACGTCCGGGTTGCGGACTATCTCCCCCAAAGGGAAAGATGAGACCACGGTGACCGGGTGGGCCTCGAAGTAGTGTCGCAGCTTTCGACGCGCGAGCACTACAGCGTAGATTAGCTTCTGGATCTGTGGATACCGCATCTTGGTTTCGGTCAGCACCTCGCTGACATAGTACACCGGCCTCTGGACCGGCAGAGCGTGACCTTCCTCTATCCTTTCCACAATGATGACGGCGCTGACAACTTGCGTTGTCGCAGCCACATATAGGTAGAGGGGCTCGCCGTTCTGCGGCGGCGTGAGGATGGGTGCGCGCGCGAGCGACGCTTTTAGCCCGTCGAGGGCTTTTTGGGCTTCGGGGGTCCACGAAAAGCGTTCGTGCTTTTTTAGGAGCCGGTACAAAGGTAAGCCCTTTTCGCCAAGTCGAGAGATGAAGCGGCTGAGAGCTGCGAGGCAGCCCAGTACTCTTTGCACCCCCTTGAGGTCCCGAATTGGCCCCATTCGTTCCAGGGCCGAGACTTTTTCGGGGTTGGGTTCGATGCCTCATTGGGAGACGATGAAACCCAATAGCATGCCTCGCGGCACCCCGAATACGCATTTTTCCGGATTCAACTTTACCCCGTTCGCCCGGAGGCAACCGAATGTGATTTGCAAATCGTTGACCAGATCGTTCGCCTTTCTGATTTTTACAACGATATCGTCAACATATGCCTCAACGGTCCGCCCGATGTGGCTTCCGAAAACGTGTTGCATACATCGCTGGTATGTAGCTCCAGCGTTTCGGAGGCCGAACGGCATAGTGATGTAGCAAAACATGCCAAACGGGGTGATGAAAGAAGTCGCGAGCTGGTCGGACTCTTTCATCTTGATTTGATGATAACCGGAATAAGCATCAAGAAAGCATAGCAATTCACACCCAGCGGTGGAGTCTATTATCTGATCTATTCTAGGCAGAGGAAATGGAACCTTAGGGCATGCTTTGTTTAAACCGGTGTAATCTACGCACATGCGCCATTTTCCGTTTTTCTTCTTAACTAGAACAGGATTAGCAAGCCAGGTCGGGTGAAATACCTCTTTGATGAATCCGGCTTGCAGGAGCTCGTGCACCTCCTCCCCGATGGCGCGGCGCCTTTCCTCGTCGAACCGCCGCAGTCGCTGTACCACCGGCTTGGAGTGAGGCTTGATGTCGAGGCTGTGCTCGGCGACCTCCCTCGGGATCCCCGGCATGTTCGAGGGTCTCCACGCGGAGATGTCGGCGTTGGCGCGGAGAAAGTCGACGAGCACTGCTTCCTATTTGGGGTCGAGGGTGGTGCTGACCCTCAATGCCTTGCCCTCGGGGGCGGTGGGGTCGAGGGGCACCGCTTTGGTGTGTTCGGCAGCCTCGAAGGTGCCCGCGTGCCTTTTGGTGGAGTCGACGGCCTCGTTCGCCATCTTCTCCAAATTCGCCACCAGGGTCTCGTTGTAGGCGAGCACTTCCGCGCACTCGACGCACTCGACGTCGCACGCATAGGCGTGCTCGTACGACGATCCCACGGTGATGACGCCCTTTGGCCCTGGCATCTTCATCTTGAGGTAGGCGTAGTTGGGGACCGCCATGAACTTGGCATAACACGGTCGCCCGAAAATAGCGTGGTACGCTCCTGGGAATCCCACCACCTCGAAGGTGAGGGTCTCCCTCCGAAAGTTCTCGGGAGTACCGAAGCAAACGGGCAGGTCGATCTGCCCGAGGGGTTGGACCCGTTTTCCCGGCGCGATGCCGTGGAACGGCGCCTTGCTTGGCCTCAGCTGGTTCGTGCCGATGCCCATGAGCTCTAAGGTGTGGACGTAGAGGATGTTGAGGCTGCTGCCCCCGTCCATCAGCACCTTGGAGAATCGCGTGTTGCCGTTGACGGGGTTGACGACAAGAGGATAGCGCCCCGGATTCGGGACATAGTCCGGATGGTCCTCGCGGCCGAAGGAGATGGTCTCGTCCGACCAGGCGAGGTAAGTTGGCGTCGCGGGGTGAACGGAGAAGACCTCTCGGCGTTCACGTCTTTGCTCCCGGGACGTCGCGTTCACGGTGGGCCCCCCTACGATGAAGAATACATTCTCCACATGGGGGAACTCGTCGTTGCCGCCATCGCCCGTATCCTTCTTCGGGCCATCCTCCTTCGCGGAGGTGCGCCTGAAGTAACCCTTGATCATCCCACACTGTTCGAGGGTGTGGGTGACAGGGCCCTTGTGGTACGGGCATGGCTTCTTCAGCATCTCGTCGAACAGGCCTCCCCCCTGAGGGGGGCCTCGAGGGCCTTTGCGGCCTCGCTCGACCACGAGGGCGTCGTCAGAGTCTTCGCCCTGCTGCTGCTGCTGCGCGGCTTGCCGAGGCTTCTTGCCTTTACTGCCCCGTTTCTGCTTTTTTGCCTTGGCCTTGGGTTTGCTGCCCTGCGCGGGCAGCTCCTCCGCGCGCTTCCCCTTGGTCTTGCCATCGAAGATTGCCCCGACAGCCTCCTCTCCAGAGGCGAAGTTGGTGGCGATGTCGAACAGAGCGTTGACGCTGGTGGGATGGTTTCGTCCCAGCTCGTGCACCAGCTCTCGACAGGTCGTGCCTTCGAGGAAGGCGTGGATGATTTCGGAGTCACCCACGCTCGGGAGCTCGGTGCAGCGCTTGGAGAAGCGGCGGATGAAGTCCCTCAGCGGCTCGTCGGCCGCCTGCCGGCACCCGCGCAGGTCCCAGGAGTTTCCGGGGCGCACGTATGTGCCTTGGAAGTTACCCACGAACATCTTGACCAGGTCGTCCCAGTCGTGGATTTGGTTCGCGGGTAGGTGTTCGAGCCATGTCCGCGCCGAGTCCGCGAGATGAAGCGGAAGGTTGCGGATGATCATGGCATCGTCAGTGGCCCCGCCCAACTGGCAAGCCAGGCGATAGTCGTTGAGCCACGTCTCGGGTTTCGTCTCACCCGAATACTTGGTGATGGTGGTCGGCTGGCGAAAACGCGGCGGGATGGCGGCCGAACGGATCTTCCGGCTGAACACCGGGGTTCCCAGGGGTTCCGGCGTCGGGCTTCTGTCCTCCTCGCTGTCATAGCGACCTCCCTGTCGGGGGTTCCTGCTGCGAGGAGGCGCCGCGTCCTGCCTCTTCTTGTTCAGGACGTTGCGCGCATCGCCATCGTCGACGGCGCCCTGCGTGTCCACGAGTCGGTCCTTCAGGGACCTCCTCGTTTCGCGGTCACCGGTCACGAGCGCCCTTCCGTCGTTCGTTGGACGGTGAGGTGTCCACGCGCCCCTGGGTGGGGTATGGATGGATTGTTCCTTATCCCACTTGCCGCCTCCGGCTCTCGAACTGGCCTGGTGGCGCATGCGGGAGGCGGAACTTTCCGCTTGTTGAACGGCCGCTTCTTCGACAAGGGCCTGCACCTGGCGCCGCATGCTGCGCGCTTCTGGTGTCGATGGTTCGGGCATGGCCCGAATCAGGGTTGCTGCGGCGACGAGCTTCTGGCTTGCTCGTGGCGGCATGGCAGGACCGGCGTCGTCGCCGTCACCCATGATGCGCGCTTGAGCAATACGCCCGGCAGCTCGTGCGCGTTCGCCGCGTTTGGGCTGTCGGGCTTCCAGGGCTGCGCGCAGCTCCTGTACCTGCTGGCGCTCCTGTTGGAGCTTGGCTTCCAGCTCTTGCACCTGCGCAAGCTGCGCCTGTGCGAGTGCGGCTTCACTCGCTGGCTCGGCGGGCGCCGGTGGCGGTTCGTCGTGTCCGGCCCCGTCGCGCGTTTCTTCATCCTCTCCCACGGACTCTACTTCGCCGTCGAGGACGAAGCATTCCCGCGTGGGGTCGTATTCCCCCTCGCTGGAATCGTCGGAGCAGGTGAGGCAGAAGTCCGCGACGGCCTGGAAGGAGATAAGGCCTTCGCGGTCGCGCAACCCGGAGTAGTCCAAGTTCGGGTGCTCCTGCTCGCGCACACTCTCTCCGTCATCCGACTCGGACTGGGGTCCGCCGGGTGAGGAAATGCTGAGGCCGCGGATCGAACCCAGCTGGTGACCCGGCGAATCCTCATGCGCGTTCGGGTTGGCGCTGATTGCCGCGGAGTAGCTTGTGGCCGCGTTGTTCATCCCGTGGGGGAGCTGCGCCGGCCCGGCCACATTTTCCCAGCGCGCTCCCTCCGCGGGAGCCGCCGGCAGGGGTCCGCCCCCCTGTAATGTGGCAGCGGGCTGGAGCAGCAAGTGTGCGTCCCAGTCAGGGAGGACGATGCGCGGAGCAACGCGCCGCTCCGCGCGAATCTGCAGCTCGCGCAGTCTTCGTCGTCTCCTGAGCTGGGCCGGCGTCGGCGGTGTCGGGGTAACGGGCATCACGTTGGGCGGCCTGGAGGCGAGCCGCATGAGGAGGCCCTCACCGGTCGCTTCGAACTCCAGGCTCCCAAACGTAATCCGGTACCCGCGCGGAAGCGGGCCGGGGGACCCCGTGGCGGATCGTGGTGGCATGGTCTTGGCGCGGCCCGCCGTCAAGGGAACTGATCGGGTGTGATTGACCACAGCGCAGCCCCCTACCTGGCGCGCCACTGTCGGTGCTGGGATCGGTCGGCTAATCCCCAGTGCCAAACATTGATGCAAGAGCTAGCGCGATGAGACAAGCGTTTATCCTGGTTCCTACCGTGAGGTCGTACGTCCAGCAGGGTGCGCTCGGGGCGCTGTACTATCTTGCACCGGAGTGCTTGCAGAGGGGGACTACAAGCAAGGCGGGAGAGGAGGAGGAGTCTCCAAGTCCCTGAAAGCGAGTGTGATTAAGGCGAGTGCCAATATCGTGTGTGGCGGTGTGTGTGATTGTCTTTTTTTTCTTCTCCCTCCCCCTTCTATCTCCTCCTACCTCCTTTTATAGGTCAAGGAGAGGAAGGTGGGGGTAGGGTTTACAAGTACAAGCGTGACGTGCTACAGGGATATGTACCGGAGAGCATGGCGTCGGGCGTGCCATCGTCCTTTCCCCCGGCGGAGGATTTATGGCGAGCTCCGGCTTCCACGGGCGTCATGGCCGTCCCTGTGCATGTCCTGGAGCGGTTTCGAGGGGTGTCGTTGCCATAGTCCGTGTTCTGTTGCCCGTCGCTGGTTGACTTCGAGGGCGGGGCAGGTGAAGAAGGACGGGAGTTGGCGGCAAGGGTCGGCATGGTGGTTGCTGTTGACCACAGTGCGCGATGTGCCCGGTTCATTAGGGGATGGCCGAGAGTTGGTGGATTTGACCCGGCGTTCGTCATCGCCAGGTCGCGCCTGATCGGAGTCTGTACTCGGCTGCTGTTCATATATTCGTTCGAGGGTTCCCCATGCCCATTCGAGGGGTGCCCCTGGGGGGAAAGGACGGGAGTGAGTGGAATAGTGGTGCGGAATGACGCCTGCCGGCCTGCACAGGGCCTTGCACAGTGCCCCGTGTGTCCGCACAGCGCCGGTGAGGACGCACAGTGACCGGAGCAGGTGGAACAGCAGGCCCTGTTGGTGTCAGCGGCGCGGCATGGGGAAAGATCGCCTTTTGACTCTGGCGCCCGCCTGATGGGGCGGGCATTAAATGTCGTTGTCGGGCGGGGCGCCGAAGTGCGCCGCGTTGAGTAGAGGGTTGGCCTCGAGCGAGGCAGAGTCGGCTTGCCCGCTCGAGGGGGTGCGCGGCCCTCGAGCGAGGCGGGGTTTGCGTCGTGTCTGCTCGAGAGTGCGCGACCCTCGAGCGAGGCGGAGACGGGGGTGGCGACTCGGGTCCCCTCGACAGGCGAGCTCGGACGGCCGTTCTTGGGCCGCGATAGGCTGTGACGGGCCGAGCTGCCTTGGCGGCCCCTCCTGGCTGTCGGTGATTTGGTCTTTCGTGGCATATCGTTTTTTGAGGGCGACTACCCCGATGATTAGGGGACCCCCTGGGTTTGTCCCCGACAAGTATATCTAAGGTTCGGCCGATATAATCTTTATGTGTATATGTGAGTCACTATGCCCTACTAGGTGCCGCTATTGACTTGTGATTTGGAAATGGTTTCCGTTCACGACCATCTACACATGAACCTAACGGGTCACACACTTAAGGGGTTCAGAATGTTGGAAAGCTTGCATGTATGATTGTCTCTAGTGTAAGTGGGAGATTGTTGGTGATATGCCCAAGAGCCCATCATCACAATACGGTTTAAAGGCCCAATGATGAGCTAACCAAGAAAGTTAAGAATCTTGAACATAATACTAAAAATACCTCTAAAAAGGTATTCAAATCATTCTTTTGTGTTGAAAGAAAAGGATATCTCTACCTTTTGCACTTATTTAATTATTAATGAATCATACTCACCATCTTGCTGTCAGAACGATATTGAGAATGGTGATGCAGACTCATATGCTATGATACTATCAACAAGGAAAATTGGGAGCTCAAATAAGAAGTGACGGGACGAAGAACTTGATAAGGTTGAAGGGCAAAGACAAATGCGATAAGTAATCTGTTCAACCTCTTCAAGATAACATTTCCAAGATGAAGAAGATTGCAGCAAATTATCCATGACTTGCTACCCATCAAGATGGCCACAAGTACTATGAATGCAAGTATAAGAAAAAGGAGTCAAAGACAAGAACACCTCCAACACTAAGCCTCACATGAAGGTTGACACGAAGAGAACACCCTACTTCTTCAAGAAGAAAGATAACAAGGTTGTCTCTCACTTAATCAACAAGTAATCCAAGGGCTGGAATATACTGTTTTGGGTACCCAACAAAACCATTACTACCATAAAGGGTTTCGGGAAGTTTTGGATTACTGACGTAAGAGTCTATGGGACTGAGAAGGATTTGGAGATTGGAATACAAGTGAAGAGCAAGTATATCAAAAGCCAAATTTATCAAGATTTGAGGTTCAACATAAATTGTTTGATTAGTCCAACACCTAAAATTAATTAGCACCTAGTATCTATGTCTGTCTAAATAAGTTTTCTTATGGTAAGTTACTTATGCTTTCCATGAGTAGCCTACAAGATTTCTTAGTTGTAAGTAGTTAGCACTAGATTTATTTCCTAGCTTTTGTGCAAAAGTCCAAATTATTATAGGTTACACTTCCAATTTTCATTCAAGACAAGTGTATGTCTCCTATGAGTAATTCATGTACGTGCATCTTTATGAATAACTCATTTTTTGGTTTGTGGTTTCAAGAATTAAGACCAGTATGTTTGCAAGGCTATCCTTTAGTGTGGAGTCTCACATAGTCAGAAAAGAATCCAAGAGGTAGACTTCAATTGATTTCAGATACATTTGTTTTGATTGCATAGGATTTGCCTTTCACTGTATCTATGCGCACTCTTCAAGAGAGCTCACTATATATGCTATGCGAGTTTCATGGTTTATGATCCAATTACTTTCCGCATTCAAAGGATCAGATCAACAAAAGTCTCCTTGTACTTTTAATGATGTCTTATTTTTTGTGCTTGATTTAAAGGAGGCAAAAAAGCAATAAAACCTTAAAGGGGGAGTGTGAAGGAAAGCACCAAGCTAAGAGAAGAAATAAAAATCATTAGAGGCAATGCTTGCAAGGTTCGGTCCACGAAAGAAAGAAGTGGCATTGAAAAAAGAGAAGCAGTATATCCATGATGACCACATGGAGGGGAGGGGATTTCAATATATAGAAGCAATGTGTGTGGGATATGGGTACCAATGAGCCCATCACCAATAGGGAAGACAGTCGGCCTGTGCCCACTTCTGACAAGATTATGGGCCGATCCCGAGGTAGCCCACAGGGCATCCTCGATTTATTGAGCAAGTCTTTATGATGATGTGACCGCCAAGGCATGTAATCCGACGGACGTATTGTACCCGAATATTCAGGAGTATCCATTGTAATCCAGTCGGATAGATTTCCTTATGTAATCCAGTAGGTTTTAGATTTAACCCGACGTGTGAACCCTAAGCTGTCGGCCTATATAAGGCGGCCTAGGTCATCCCCAGGAGACACGAGATCCAATCCCCAATTGTATCCACAAAGTTCACCATAGCTTCCTGAAGCTCTGTCAAACACAAGCAATATAAACCCTCAAGAACAGAGGACATAGGGTATTATACTTTCATGTAGCCAAAACATGTCTAAGTCTTGCGTCTTTGATCTTGTTAACCCCGCAATCCCTTTGCCTACAAATCTACCACTCAGGTATCCCCTTGTGGATTGCCGGTCATAAAGTCCGGCAAGGTGTGTTGTGAGCTACCTAGAATTCTTGTCTTTGGCTCTTCGCTGTGGTATTGTGGCGACGTTATTGTAAGCGTGGCGAGAGTTGGGATGGGCTTCAACCTTTCAAAAAAACATGAAGTGATGATGATTTAGGAGTCTAGGGATGTCATTCACACACATATGACAGGGTTAGGGACTAGGATGAGCCTTCTCTGTGGTACATGCCAATAGCGAGTGGACCTAAGTGTAATTAGGTCCACGTGCTAGTGCCAATGATTCCCTTTGCAATATTGGAGCGGAACCGTTTTTAGGGACTAAGCAATAACTAATTAGCCTTTTATTGGTCCGCTAGTTTGGTGAGGAAGTATTCATCTCATTTAGCTTATGGAGCCGCTTAGGCTGGCTCGTTATGAAATAGAAAATAACGAATTCAATGTAGATCAACCAGCTAACAAGCCACGTGCCTTTTCCGATCCTACATCTCTTCAATTGCATCTAAGCAAGCAGATGTACTTTCTATTTTTTATGTTGCTTTGGTTGTTCATAGTTTACGATATACTTTCTATTATTTTTATATTGCTTTGGTTGTTCATAGTTTTGAGAGCGAGCGCGTGTGGGTTTTCATTTATTTTTGAAAAAAGGAAAAAAGTTGAAGTATCTCACAAATCAAAATCTCTACGAGATGTTGAGATGTTGAAGATTACAACGAAATCTCATATTTTTTAATTAGAACAAAAATGTATTATTTTTTATTTAAATTGGATAAATTCAATAAGTAAATCCAAAATTCTTCTATTAGAAAATAAAGTGTTTCTATTGCTATCTCTGTTTATAAACGAATAAAAAATAAAAATAAAGAAAATGGCTTTTTTAAGTATTCCTACCGAAATAATCAGAAATCTAACTTAAAAAACAGAAATTTAGAGTGGTTTAGTTGATTAAATTAATAAAATCGAATCAACGAATTAATAAAATAGTTTAGATAAAGATGATGATGATTTACTTGTAACATCTTATTCACGCAAACCATTGCATGTTCAACTTTATTCGAGCAACCAAACGCTACCTTAACAACGGCCGAAGAAAACCTACCATCGAGACCGTCTCGTGCGCGTCGCACCCTGCTGCACCTGCACCCCTCCTCATCTATTTCTTTCTCCCGTTCACCACTTCTCTCTGCCCCCTCTTCTCTCTCCACCCTTGTGGCCTTCCTTTCCTGGCGGCGACGACTGGGCGAGCGGCGGCGCCCTTGGCACGTCTTCACCGGGCCCTTCGGCGACGGCGAGCAGTCACCAGGTATGCCCGTCCCCACTCTTCCCGTTCTTACTGTGCGAGACGGAGCACCCCAAACCCTAATGTAAGCTATTTGTATTTGGATCTGACCCAGTTACAAGTTATACGTGTTTAAGACCTCCTAACTTCGATTTTTATAAAATTTACGAGCGTACATGTGTACACTCATGTCCTATACTGGGTCGGTCCCTGGTGTTCAGTAGCGTAGCTAGGAAAAAAATATAGCTGGACGACATCTAATTACCGATCAAATCAAAAATATATTGAGTCGCATTGTATTATATCGAATCACACTGCCTTAACGTATATCTTCGTGTGATGGCGCAACGGCGGGGGGCGCCAACCTGTGCCGCTCGCGGCTTCAGGTCGCTGGCGCCAGCCGGTGCTTCCCGGAAATAAATAAAGGCAGGGTCTCTCTAGGATCTCATCTACCTCCGTCCGAGCCAGCAAACCTAGCAGCCGCCGCCGCGCCATTCACTCATCCAGGAGGGCTGACGGAGCTCGGAAACTCACAAGAGCTCTTCTACCTCCGTCCGAGCCAGCAACCTAGCAGCCGCCGCCGCGCCATTCACTCATCCAGGAGGGCTGACGGAGCTCGGAAACTCACAAGAGAAGAAGGGGAGGTACTCGTGCAATTCCAGATCTAGCTGGGGCAGTCGCCCCAGCTCGCCCCAACGTGGATCCGCCAGTGGTGTTGATTAGTGTCTGCTGCCTGTGTTACAGTGCGGGAGGATGGCGGAGCCGTCCAAGGTAATCCACATCCGCAACGTGGGGCACGAGATTGCCGAGGTGAGGAGGGGAGCAAAAAGGGGAATCTTGAATCTTTTCCGTGTTTCGTGTTTTTTCTAGGTTTAGGGTTTAGGTCAGGTCCGTTTTTTTTCGGTGGAAGATTTGATTTTTATTTTCTATGAAATTCACCTTGCTGTTGTGTTTGCAGTCTGATCTACTCCAACTGCTGCAGCCCTTTGGGCTTGTCTCCAAGATCGTCATGCTGCGTGCCAAGAACCAAGTGAGCTCTCCTTCTTTTGTGCTGTTGAGATTTAGAAGTATATTCACCTGCTATTGCTGACTTCTGGTTGTTTCGTGGTGTAGGCTCTTCTGCAGATGGAAGACATACATGCCTCCGTGGCTGCGTTGCAATATTACAGTTCTGTTCAACCTAGTGTAAGGTAATATAACTTTTGCCTATTAGCTGTAATTTTTTATGGATGCTGAGGGCTCAAAAAAGCGATGTTTTTAAATGATCTGCAATGTAATCTTTTAAGTAATATGACTATATACCGGATAATATGCGCGCAAATTTATGGATGCTGAGAATACATTTTTCTGCTTGCTATCATGATTACATTCTTGTTTGAGCTTCACATTTGGCATGTGGTATCTCATTTTGTGCATCATGTTTGCCATTTTAGGGGAAGGAATGTATACATGCAGTTCTCATCCCACCAAGAACTAACCACAGACCAGAGCTCTCATGGAAGGAATTCTGATCAGGTATGCCACACAATTCTGTACCTTAGACTTAATTTGTTATATTTTCCAAAATGATCCAAACATAAATCAGTGTCATGATGTAGACTCTGGATGAAACTAATGCCTGTTAGTGCCTCACATGTTTTATTTCCTTGTTCATCTTTTTTTGGAATTTAGTTGTATGATCAGTTATCACATCCAACATCGAGGGTTGGAAGCAATAGAGCATCTACTTAACAGGGAAAAAGTCAGATTAATTATGCCCATGTTGTAGGACAGCTATTTGAGTGAGGACATACTTTAAAGTGAAGTAACAGTTGCCCTTTTTTTGGCATTTAGTTGTATGATAATCATGGTTATCACATCCAACATGTAGGCTTGGAAGCAATAGACCAACAGAAAAAGAGTTAGATTTGTTATACCCATGTTATAGAACAAATGTTTGTGTGAGGACATACTCTACGGTTGCCCCTTTTGCTAGTATGTTTCTGTAGAACGTCAATTATACCTCCGTAGACTCCATGTATAATTAGTTTCCTGCATGTAAATAGTAATAGGCTTTGTAATTTCTCCTAGTTTAAGCAATCCATCTTATAACAAAATTGTGCTTCTCTATACATTATGTGATGAGGGCTAGGAGGGTAAAAAGTTTAAAAGTTGTACATTTGATTGCAACATTGCAAAAGTTCATCATAAATTTGATTGACATATGCAACTAAATGTTACAAAATTGAATTGATTGGAAGTATGTTTAGCTGTATTTTATATCTTTCTACCTCCTCTTTTAGATAGGGAGTTAGATTGGCATGTCATATCTAGTCTCTTATTTCCAACTCTATACACATTCCTCCCTATTTATTCTTTTCTTTCTATCTCCTCTTTTCCGTCTCGGTGCTTGTTGCTGCTTGGCCTCAGGAGTCTGAACCCAACCGAATCCTCTTAGTTACTATCCACCACATGATCTATCCTATAACGGTGGAGGTTCTACATCAAGTATTCAAAGCTTATGGATTTGTGGAGAAGATAGTCACATTTCAAAAGTCAGCTGGTCAGATTTTACTGCTCTCTCTATCTCTTTCACCAGCACACATACACCTGATATACATTTTCTGATTCACTTATAGATTGCATGTGAATGGTAAGGTGGCTTTAGCGATTCATATGAGCTTTATATGTATTAATGTGGGTCCGCTGAGCTGCATCCTGTTTTGAAAAGTAAAGTGTAAATAACAGCTTTAACAACTAACAACATCATGTGTTCTAGCAATAGGTTACAAGTTCTAGATGTGTCTGCAAATGACTGGTACAACTCATGAACCTTTCATCCTGTTGTCACAAAGCCAAATGATGTTTGTACCAACATAATTTTCACAAACTCAATCATCTGCCCCTGGGGTTGATTATGTTTACAATATTTTTCCTTTGTGTCACACATTAATTGCCTGCCAAATATAAGCAGATTTGTTATCTTTAAGGTTCTTCATACTTTTCTTACTTGATGCAGGTTTTCAAGCTCTAATCCAGTATCACTCGCGCCAAGAAGCGGTGGAAGCATTTGGTTCTTTGCATGTAATGTTATGACACTAATGTCCTTGAATTGTGCATCTATATCTCAAACTCTATTCTTAACAAACACAATATTCCAGGGAAGAAACATATATGATGGTTGCTGCCAGCTAGACATTCAATATTCAAAGTACGTGCATCCTATCTTATTTGGAATTCATCTTCCTCACTTTCTATAGCTAATTTCTTCTTGCTTCTTTTCTTGAATATCCAGCCTCAGTGAACTGCAAGTCCACTACAACAATGACCGGTCTAGGTAATATTGACTTTTCATCCATGCAATTACCTTCAGATAATTTTGCCATCTAGAGGTCTTAAAAAGTTAACTGTATCTTCAGTTAGCATCTGAGTCTTTCTTCTGTGATGAAATTTACTTTCTTCGAGAAATGAAAGCCACCTGCCTCTAATTCCTTTTTTCTTCTTCAGGGATTTTACAAATCCATCATTGCCTACAGAACAACGTCCTAGGAACTCTCAGGTTGGTGATGATACTTTTCTTGTGTACACTTTTTTGCCTGTACCATTTTGATGCTGTAAAGCTAAACTGTGTGGTTTTCTATTATTTCAAATTTATTGGAGCAGCAAGGTTATCCTGATCCAGCTGGTCTCTTTGCCTTCCAACAACCTGGAGGTAGCGCACTTAAACTTTGTTTACTTTTGTATACATGCCTGATATTTGTCAAAATATCTTACCTTTTTTTTCTTCTGGTTTGCAGCTTCATATGCACAGGTTGGCAACTTGGCGTCTAAGTGGATTCTTCAATGCTGTATATTTAGCAGAGAATTGATTTAACTGAATATTTATTTGTTCTGGTTTGTGTTATGATTTGTCTAATTCCCCTGAATACTCATACAAAGCGTTTGCGTTTGGTGCTACCAGATGGGAAGGGCTGCAATGATTGCGGCTGCGTTTGGTGGAACCTTACCTCATGGGGTGACTGGTACCAATGAACGATGCACGCTCATTGTCAGTAATTTGAACACTGATGTAAGTCTTGAGCTGCTTTGAATCTTTTGGAGTATCATTTCCTACATGCTATCATCAAATCTAAGCTAGTGCAAGTTCTTTGGTTACTTTATGTTAAAAATTATGTTCTCTTTCTAATAATTTATAGTGGCGGTTGGTGAATTAATGTACTTTTTTAGGCTTTCATTTTACTTAATAGGTAGAAGATACCTTTTAAGTATTATTGCAAAGTTTAGGCCTTCAAACTTACTACCTTTAATCATTCCCTGTTATGTGCAGAAAATTGATGAGGATAAGCTTTTCAATCTGTTTTCTTTGTATGGAAACATAGTACGAATCAAGATATTGCGTAACAAACCAGATCATGCCCTTGTTGAGATGGCCGATGGTTTGCAGGCTGAGCTAGCGGTGCATTATCTAAAGGTACATTCTACTAACTGGTATTTCTCCTTTTATTTGCATTCCTATTTTCTGTTCACATCTGTGGCAATCAGCTTATGTTTGGGATCCTATTTTCTTTGTTGCAGGGTGCGATTCTATTTGGGAAGAAACTAGAGGTTAACTACTCAAAGTACCCCAACATCACACCTGCTCCTGATGCACATGACTACTTAAACTCGAGCCTTAACCGGTTCAACAGCAATGTGGTCAAGAACTACCGACATTGTTGTGCTCCAACAAAGATGATCCACATTTCTGCCCTCCCCCAGGAGATCTCTGAGGAAGCAATCCTGAACCACGTTTCTGAGCATGGCTCTGTCATCAACACGAAGCTGTTCGAGGTGAACGGCAAGCGGCAGGCTCTCGTCATGTTTGAGACAGAAGAGGAGGCGACCGAGGCCCTCGTGTCGAAACATGCCAGCGCGCTGGAGGGCAACACGATCCGTATCTCATTCTCCCAGATGCAGAGTATATAAGCCGCTGTTCCAGGGAAAGGTCTTTTGTCCACTCTCTTGGTCCTTGCGAGCTTTATTTAGGAAGCATTTGAAACTAAGATGTGAATCCTATGCGCTGCCCTCCCAGACTGATGCTCTGTCTGAGTTGTACCACACTGATCTTTTGGTTTCTCCATTTTCCGCGACACTGGCCTTGCACTAAAGGGTTTCTCTTCTGTTTCTTTCCTGTAATGTCGTTTAGGTTGTCAAAGGGTTTTACCCCTTCATGTCGTGATATTCTGAGATGAAAGGCTTTATTTTGCGTGTGGATCATCTCTTATCCTTTGCTTTGAGGCTCCATGAAAGGACCCCCCCTACTTGTGATGTTTATATTTTCTAGATAATCCGAAATATGCATCTCTGTAGATAAGGACCGAATCTGAAATTGATGTTAATCTGCACGGGGTACCTTTGGCTCCTCCACTTCGATGCCTCCGGGAGAACCTTGTGAAACCAAAAATCCGCCCATTCAAAATGAGTTATGAGAGATTCCAGAAGCTTTTAGCATAGGAATATACAGAAGTGAACACTGGTTGATACAACTCGAATTAGAGAAAGCAATTCAGGCATTCAGCATTACAGGCAAACTCCACACTGCTGGTCTGCGAGGTGTTGGTTCATCAGGTGCAAACAGATGAAGTGAAGCACCCTTTACAATATAGCATTCAGATGCAAACCCTTGTAGAAGAAGATTATGCCTGATATATACCTAGTTTCATGCCTCATACAGTCATCACTCTGTCTAAACGGATGTTCTGGCTCTTGCGAGGTGTTGGTTCAAGTGATGTGATCACCTGCGGCATAGTCATTCCTCCCGAAACAATTATTTCTGTAGAAAGCGCAACAGAGAAACCGTAAGGTTAGAAAACCAGCAAATATTGCCAAAAAAAAAAATCATAAGCTGATGATGGGTTTGTATCAGCTCGGGAAACAAGTGCAAAGAATTAAAACCAAAATCTAGCACCTGAAGCATAACATCTGAAATTCTGAATAGTGTCTAGCAGGAAGGAACAGCTTAACAATAGCTTCATATGCCAAATCAAACCATGCAAAGGAATTACTATAAGAGATGTTATATTTTGTTATTTTCTGGACAGTAGTAGTAGAGGCAAGTGTAAAAAGAGAGCAAGGAACCAACCTATGCCTTCTCGAATGGATAAATTGGGTCTTATAATTTCGGCAGAGTTTACCAAAAAGATGTCGCCGATATATAAATGATTGGTTGGCACATAAACACTACACAGTTCTTCATCACCTTTGTCTGTCTGCAAAGAAACAATAGATGGTCACCTCAGAGTTACCAAGATTCCAAGAAATGTCATCAAGTGTTAACATAAGCATATGAACTTCATAATTCATTGCCTCTTTAAGTGCAACATTACTCTGAATGGAACAATGGATGTCCAAGATTAGTACGGGTCACTGCCATGTATCCCAGTGGGTGTCAGCTCCAGGCTGGCTTGTAGGGCTAAGTTTTAAGGCCTTGTATGGTTAGTTATGTAAAAAGAATGCGACACTTATGGGGAAAAAAACCTTACTGGGCTATGTAAACTTAATTTCAATTGTTTTGGGTAACTTGAACACAACAAAACGAGACCCAAAATACAAATAAACGAATCTTCAGCTGCATGCTTCTGACCAAAAAAATGTATGGAAAACTTTTGACAGGATATTAACCAAGAAAATATCCATAATGAAGTGTCAAAAGATCACCATCTGCTGGTCAAAACCATCTACAGCATGGAAATATGCATGGACAAGTACCTGAAGAACCATGGTCGATGTTATGAATCCAAATGCATATTCACCAACACGGGGATGGCTAATAATTGCTACTTTAAATGCTGTTGTATTTTGATCTGCCAAAGGAAAAGAAAATTATTATAAGAACATAACTTGCTGAAGAAAGGAACTGTTAAAAAGGTGGAGATAAATGTTAAACTATTGATAGCTAGATACACACATGTAGTGCATATAAATTGTTGCAGCTGAGTCATAATAGTCAAAAGATTATGCAAGAAATAAGTGACTGTCAAACTGTTTTATGCTCTTTACGAAGAATAATTTTTACCTGGTTTAAAAGTTACTGGTTTTTAGATATAGTGGTCATGTGCTGCCAATGGAAACATAAATGACCCTTCTACAGAAAAGCTACATAAATTTCTTTGAAACAAACAAATAAATAATACAGATGGTCATCATTCTGGTGTTCGTCAAATTGCAGCTGTGTATAGATTACATTACCTGGTGAAACAGCAGTGCTAACTTGCTTTGATGCAGAGTATATGTGCCTTACAAATGGCATTTTCTTTATAAACCATTCTCCAACCCAGAAGAAAGTTGAACCAACCCAAGAAGACACAAATATTCCAACAAGAAGAATAAACACCAGGGAGGTCAAGAACCCAAGGCCTGAAATATTGTCACAACACATGTCACGAAAAAAATATGCATTCACTAAAGAGAAAGTACAGGCACTCTAAAAATCATAACAAAATATCATGTATACTATAGAAATCTAAAGAATCTAGTTATCAGAAGCACATAAATAATTCTACACATTCAGCATATATACAATGACAAGAAAGTATAGCTCAAATTGAGCAAACACAGTTACCAAATATGTCAAATCCAAGTTTTGCGTAGAGTGGGCTGAAAAAACCATCAACAAACTGAATAAACCACCAAGTGATGAAGAACGTGACAGCAATAGGGAAAAGAACTACACTGCAAAGAAAAAAAAACAGGCAGACAAAAATAGGATATTAGCAGGGATATATTGTAGGTCTTGCAAAGTATCTGAATTAGTCCCTGTAAAACATACATTCCAGTCATAAACTTTCTTGACACCCAGCTTTGAAGAACAGCAAAGCATGCCTATAGAAACGAACAAGGTTATTAAGTACAGAAACTATTTGTAAACATTCTTTCACGTGTATGTAGACTTGTAGAGAAATATATTCATTTGGAGATACCAAGAAAAACAAAAAAAGTAACATAACAAGATTAGGTACTACCTCCGTTCCAAATTACTATTCGTTGTTGACTTTTTCTCGTAACATTTGACCATTCGTCTTATTCAAAAAATTTGTCCAAATATGCAATTTTTTTTGAATAATACGAATGGTCAAACATTGTGAGAAAAAGTCAACAACGAATAGTAATTTGGAATGGAGGGAGTACTTGTTTTGTCTAATTTGCTGGATTAAAACTAATTCATCATTATGTGGTATCTAAATGATGTAAAAATTCTCAGTTCATGAATAAATCTATAAGATCGAAAAATGATTAGAATGCCTAAATATGCAACTTTGCATGCTCAACTTAAAAAAAACTTTTCAAGCCAAGAAGATCGTGCTAGCTATCGTAGGTCAACTTGGCATCCATTTTATGTCAAGACCTAGTTTGAAATCAAAATTCATGTATAGTAGAACATATGAATCATTCAGCACAATGTTCCCAAGGACAACTGATAAAGCTTCAGGTGTGATCGGCTGCAATGGCTACGGCTTATTTGGCTTGCAGCGCTGCCAACTGCCGATCAGCTGCAGCTCAAGCTAGCTTTACTTGCTGCTGCGGTGCTGTAGGTTCTTTCAAACGCAAGCTCGCAGTGCTGCTTGCGTGCTGCACTTACCGCCAGGGCAGTGCAGCTGCATCCACAGTCAGCGCAGCCTATCACGGCCTTCATTTCCAACAGGATCTATCTATATTCTAATGCCCCCACATTGCCACGACCAGTGGCTTTCGGCCTACCACAATAAACATTGAATTTAGACGAACAAGCACATGCACAAAATAGCACCTAAGAAGGCCGATAAGAAGGAAGTAAAAGAAAAATCAAAGGATTAATTTGACCGCGGAGCTCGTGATCAGGTCAGCTCCAGGCACATGACCAACTCCCGCCGCCCTCGAGAAACAGAAGCGGAGGATCAAAAGTCGAAACGGCACCTGAACTGAAACAGCGCGGCCGCGCAAACGACGCGACGCGATCAGATCCGAGCGGTCAGCGACTAGGGTACGGCAGAAGCTTGCGTCAGCGGTGGAGGGCCTAGGGAGAAGCGGATCCGGACCTTGCGCGTGGACGTGGCGGGTGAGCTGGGCCGCGGCGGCGACTTGACGGGGTCCTCGGGGTCGGCCACCGCCGACGCCTCCGCCGCCGCCTGGCCGAGCGGCACCGGCGCGTACTCCTTGTCCTCCGGCATTGCGATCGGGGGGCGGGCCGCCGCTCGCCGGAGCTTCCGGAAGCTTCTCGCACCGGTGTGGGGCGGGGAGGAGCCGAGGCGGGGGCAAGGTCAGGTGGTTGGGCTCGCTCCGCTGGCTACCACCACCAGCAGACCAGCGGAACAGCACCTGCGGGAGCAGTTGGTGGCGGAGTCGAGTTCGAAAGGGACACGCCACGCCGGGTTATTTAATTATTTGTCATCCTTCCTTTCGAATGGCCATCCTTCAAATGTTAGTTTTAGGATGACAAGAACACTATCGACATCGTCTCCGGAAGATGCTTACCGATTTGCCACTTTTGCTGACGTGCCGCGCCATGTCGGCGAGTGACTGTGCCTCCGACGTGGCCGAGCCGCGCGAAATGACCCTGCTGCCCCTCCCTTATCCACTACAACACAGCCCCATCCCGTCTCGTGCACGAGCGACCCCAGTCTCCACCCCTCCCCTCCCGTTCCCCATTTCCAGCACGCGCGCCTGCTAGTCGCCCCCTCCCCTCCCTTCCCCTCTCGAGCAGTGCACATGGCGGATTGCTGAGGATGCGACCGGATCTGGCGTGGATTCAAGGTAAGTGATGGCCTCCCTGTGCTCTTTGATTCGTAGGAACTGTCATGGCTCTGAACCCTAGTAACCCTGGATCTGAAATCGCGGTTAGGGTTTGGAGGCTTCGTGATCCAGTCGATGATTTGAGGGAGGTGGATCACAATGGCAGGGACCTCGTGCCCCCCTCCTTGGTAAGTTTCGCATCCTTGTACTGATCGAGGGAATCTGTGGCTGTAATGCTTTCGTATTTGACCATTTCATCTGTTACTTTGCTCATTGTGCCAGGCTTGATCCTGGCCGCGCGTTTAGACTAGATGTTAGATGTCAGAACTATAAGGCTGATCTAGAGTATGGTATATTGGAAGTTCCAGATACCCAGCATGAACTGTGGATTGAAAGGGGCAGTGACTATAACTTGGATAAGTTTATGGATGATATGGCTGCTCTCATGATTTGGGGTAGAAGTCAGACATTAGCTGTGTGGGCAGTGGACAGTGATACTGCACCTCAGTGGAAACTAAGAAGGAATGAACACTTTGACCAGTTGATTGAGGGCAGGTTCAAAGATGGGGGTGAACAACTCAATGTTGAAGTAGTAGAAAAGGAGGGCTATCAGTACAATGTGCAGGGTGTAGCTGCTTCAGGTTGTAGTCATGCAGGGCCATCTGGTGTTACTGCCAATGTTGGGCCATCAGATGCTGCCGGTGGTAATGCTGAGGGTGTAGGTGACACACATACATCACCTCCACATGAGCCTGAGCCTGAGCCTGAACCAATAGTAGTAGATTGGAACAACCTAACTATCTTGCCTAATGCAGACCAAGATGGTGAAGCAAATGTTGTGGTTGATGAAGACAATGTCTTTGAGGCAATGGGGTTCAGAGCAGCAGATGAAGCAGCAGCAGCAGCTGAAGCAGCTATTCCAGTTGTACCACCAGAAGTTGAGGAAGAAATGAGGCAGGCAGCTATGCATGTTGATGACAGAGATGGTGCTGGACTGGGATAGGGACAATCCAGATCTGTCAGTGGGCACCATCTATCCTTCTATGAATGAGTTCAGATTGGCAGTCAGACAACATGCTATTGTACATTAGTTTGAATTAGGAACTGAGAAGTCTGACAAGAGCAGATTTAGGGGCTTCTGTAAGGCAAATGGATGCCCTTGGATTATTAGAGCTAGGACTCAAGCAGATCATAGTGTCAGGGTACATTGTTTACTTTGCTAACTACATTTGCTAACTAATCTTGCTTATGTGGGTTGCTTTCAATTGTACTGATGCAGATACTTGTTTTTGTTGTGCAGGTCCAAATTAATAAAAATAAGCACAAGTGTGCTTCAACAAACAGAGTCCTAGGCACAATGGCTTCTCAAGCTTGGATTGCAGAGAGGACAATACCACTTTTGAAGAGGAAGCCTAACATTGGGGCCAAGGAAGTGAAACAAATCTGGGAAGACAAGTACAACATTGAGATGACATACCAGACAGTGTGGTATGGGAAGCAGAGGGCTGCTGACAAGTACTTTGGTAAGTGGGATGACTCCTTTGATTGGTTGTATAGATTTAAGGCAGAGGTAGAACTCAGAGCACCTGGCAGTGTAGTTGAGATAGATACAGTCAATGTTGATGGTAAGGTGCACTTCAGTAGTTTTTTTTGTGCATTCAAAGGCAGCATAGATGGATTTTTAGAAGGCTGCAGGCCTTACATTAGTATAGATTCCACTGCTCTCAATGGATTGTGGAATGGTCACATGCCTGCAGCCTTAGCTTTAGATGGTCACAACTGGATGTTTCCTCTAGCATTTGGTTTTTTTGACTCAAAGACCAAAGAAAATTGGATTTGGTTCATGGAGCAGTTAGGCAAGGCCATAGGAGTAGTTCCACATTTAGCTATTTGTACTGATGCATGCAAGGGATTGGAAGCTACAGTTAAGCAGGTTTTCCCATGGGCTGAGCAGAGAGAATGTTTCAGACACCTCATGGAAAACATGAAGAAGTATTTCACAGGTGATGTCTATGGGGCTAACATGTGGCCTGCAGCAAGGTCTTACTCAGCAGTGAAGCACAAGTTCTTCATGGATAAAGTCCTGGCTGCTAGCCCTGATGTAGAGAAGTGGTTGAGTGAACACCACAACCTCCTATGGGCCAGATCTAAGTTCAATACAGAAACCAAGTGTGACTACATAAACAACAACCTAGTTGAATCATGGAATGCATGGATAAAGGACTACAAAGACTTGCCAGTGCACTGCATGGTTGATGCTTTGAGAGAGAAAGGTGTAGTTATGTTTGAAAAAAGGGGAAGGATAGCTAGGGCACTTGATGGGAATATTTTGCCATCTATAATTCATCAGCTCAATGCAGCCTCTAAGGGCCTAGGGCACCTCAAGGTCACCAAGGGCATTCCTGGACAAGCAGAGGTCACAGAACTTTATAAAGATCAAGAGGTAAGAAGACAGGTGGTCTACTTGAATGACAAGGTTTGTACCTGCAGGGAGTGGCAGGTTACAGGCAAGCCTTGCCCCCATGCCTTGGCTGTCATCACAACTGCAAGGAATGCTAACATGGATCAATATGTAGACCAAGCTTATTCTGTGCAAAAGCTTAGGGCAGCTTATAGGGGTGGCTGGCCAAACATAACAGATAGAAACTAGTGGCCTGAGGTGGATAAGGGTTTCAAGTTCTATCCACCAATTGCCAAGAAGAGAGGTGTGGGTAGGCAAAGGAAAAACAGAATCCCTTCATTCCTAGAGAGGGGGACTGGTAAGGCTACAAGACAGGTCAGATGTAAGGGTTGTGGTGAACTAGGGCATAGGCAAGGAAGCTGGAAATGTCAGCTCACAGGCACAAAAAAGAGGCAAGTTTGTCTTGCATTTTTCTTGCATTGCTTTGCTTTCATCTGCTATGTCATTACAATTTTTTTTGCAGGAAGAGGACCAGCAAAAAGAAACCAATGAAGGCTGGAAGGAAGAAGAAGGAGACAGAGAAAGAAACCCCAAGTGAACCACCCCAAGCAACTACACCAAGAACAAGAGCTGCTGTGGCCAGGGAAAAAGCAAGAGCTGCTGCCTTGGAAGCAGAAGCAGCAGCAGCAGCAGCAGAAGCAGCACAAGCACCAGCAGCAGCTATGGAAGTTGCACAAGCTGCAGCTCAAGCACCAGTTGCACCTCAAGAAGCACAAGTACCAGCTGCAGCTCAAGCAGCAAAAGCACCAGCAGCAGCTCAACAACCAGCAACACCTGTTCCCAGGAGCAAAAGGTATGCATCCTAAACTTGTTGTGTTACATTCTTTCTTTTCAAACCAACCAGCTTACTTGATGTTACTCTGCAGGAAGCTAGCAATGGAATCATCCCAACAAGTTGAGGATCCAGTTCCACTGGAAGCCTGCCTGTACCAGCCACCAAAGAAGATGACCCCAAGAAAGAAGAAGCTAACTACCAAGATTCCAAAAGGCAGCAAGAAAGTGTGATCTGTGATCTGTGATGTAGTACTTTATTTTGTGCAATGGTCCTGAACAATGTGAACTGTAATGTAGTGTATGCCAAAACAATGATCTATGGCAGTGTTTGAATCTGTGACAAGAGTGTTTCAACCTCCTCAATTTTGGACAACAATGATGTATGGCAGTGTTTGACTTTAAACTGAATCTGTGATCAGTGAGTTTGAATGGCAGTGTTTATGTGAATCTGTGATCAGTGAGTTTGTATGGCAGTGTTTATGTGAATCTGTGATCTATGAGTACAAGAAACACATGCATTTCGCGCAGCTGTGTTTGTGGCTGTGTTGTAGTGGATAAGGGAGGGGCAGTAGGGTCATTTCGCGCGGCTCGGCCACGTCGGAGGCACAGTCACTCGCCGACATGGCGCGACACGTCAGCAAAAGTGGCAAATCTGTAAGCATCTTCCGGAGACGATGGCGATAGTGTTGTTGCCATTCTAAAACTGGTATTTGAAGGATGGCCATCCGGAAGGATGGCAAATAGTTAAATAACCCAAACCCGCCACGCCACGCCCGCCTGAAGTGACCGGACTGCCCTTGCCCTCCCCGTGGGGCCTGCTCGATCCGGGAAGGCACCGGCCTAGCGCGTCACTGGGATATGGGGACGGGGGCGGGCACGTGGGCTCGCGCGTTGACGTGCCGGTGCCGGTGCCGGTGCCGGAGCGGGCGGTGGTAGTTGCGGGCCGCGAGAGGCGGGTCCGGCTCGGTTTCGAAGCCGACGGGCCGCGGGCGGTCGCAGTCGGGCTCGGTTCGCCCGTGGGCCGTGGTCTCATCGAGTCATGGTCTCCCTCGGTGAGAGCTTGATTGATCTAACGGGTAATTCATCGGTCCGGTTCACCAGTGATGTTGAGCCCATCGGCAATTGCAGAGACGCTAGCTTCTCTCAGAGACAGGGTGTAATGCCGCGGTAGAAACTAGAAAGGATGTAGGATGTATCCACACTGGGATACTTGTTGGCACGGGCAATGAGGGGGGTGGTAAGGCTTGTTTAGTTTTCAAATTTGGTGTATCAAATTTGGGAGTTTGGGTCTCTTCGTAATCATTGCGCCACTGTAGCATTTCGTTTGTATGTGCGAAAAATTATCCAAAAATTGATTAATTAGGCTCAAAATGTTCGTCTCGTAGAGTACAATAAAACTATGCAATTAGTTTTTGATTTCATCTACATTTAGTACTCCATACATGTTATGACATTTTGATGTGATGGAGAATCTTCTTTTTGCATAGTAAATTTGGAAGTTGCTTTTTGAAACTAAACAAGGGGTAAGTTTGAGTTTGCAGGAAGCCTTAAAAAAAGGTTGCAGCCAGTAGCTTTGTCAGACTCAAATCCACTGACCGTTCATGGCGGTTAACGTTACCGCTTAGTCCTTGTTTAGTTCCAAAAAACAACCCCAAAGTTCACTATGTAAAAAGAAGATTCACATCACATCAAAATGTCATAACATGCATAGAGTACTAAATGTAGATGAAATCAAAAACTAATTGCACGGTTTTTTTGTACTCTATGAGACGAACATTTTGAGCCTAATTAATCAATTTTTGGATAATTTTTCACGCATACAAACGAAATGCTACAGTGGCACAATGATTACTTCGCCCCAAACCCCAAATCTCCACCCCCTTTTCTTCATCTAAACAAGGCCTGATCTGACCAAACAAAAGCTTCACACCTAAACTAAAAGAAACATTTAACAAAATTTAAAACAGATACTTTTAACCAAACATTTTATGAATATATAACTACTCCCGTCATTACATTCATCACCAGCAGCCATTTCCATGATGTTTACTGCATTATCAAATGCTCGTAGGGCAATCATTTCCGTTTATACATGGCCGTGTTTCTTTACTACCCGGAAATTTTTTTCCAAAGCGAATCTTGCATGCATGAAGTATTAAATGAAGTCTATTTGCAAAACCTTTTTAGGGATGAGTGTAACTTTACGCGACGAATCTAACGAGCCTAATTAGTCCATGATTTGCTACAGTAATGCTACAGTAATCATCCTCTAATCGTACGGTCAGATGCCTCATTAGATTTGTCTCGTGAATTAACCCGAGGTTGTGAAGTTAGTTTTGTAAACTGACTTTATTTAATACCCGTAATTATTGGTCAAATGGGGTGGAAAAAAATTTCCACCCCAAAGAAACACGGCCATGTAAGTCTACACACTCATTTATCTTTGTGCTCGACGCCTTCTCCATCTTCTCGGTTCAGTAGGTGCCACTCTTAAATAGTTATATTTCGGTGCAAGGAATGAGCTATCATATAAGCATGCAACGTTGGCTCCAAATCCAATAGCTCCTGCAAGCAACACTACTAATTTTACAAAATCAGCTTCAGTGTTTGATCCATGGTTTATCTCGTTTCGTTGAATGCAGACTCCAGCAAAGATGGCAGAAACAAATCCAAGTTGTGAAACAACCCTATAAAGTGAGCGATAGGCCTCATGTGGATCCTGGCCATCTTCAGGTAGATCCTCAAGTGGAAGCATCCTAAAATCCGGTAGTATTTGAGTTAGAAAATGGATCCATCCTGCACGAAAACAATGAGAAAATATTAGATGTCGTGCTCCGTACTACTAGACTAGACAAGCCAGCCTGTACTATACACATATAGTATGCAAATAGGCAAATGGTAGACAAGCACTTTTAGGCTAATTGTTTTGCCAGGGCCACTGAGACAACACTAATTTGTGCAATGAGCCTACCATGCCACTAGTTCACTTGGTCCAAGTCACAACTCCTAAATCTCTCGTGCATGCAACAAATGGTAAGAAAGACATAATACTCTAATACTCTCTCTGGCTTAAAAAAGGTGCCATTTTGGGACATCAACACAAGGTGAAGCTTTGACCAATAATTTCTATAAAAGTACTCCGTATAATACTTCAAAGTGTGGTACTTAGATATTTTGAAAACACATTTTCATGTTGAATTTAGTAACATCTATCTCACATTACCAATGTATGTAACCTTTTATATATTGATGGTCAAAGTTAAAAAAGTCTGACCAGGACCAGCAGGAATCCTAAGCTAACATGTATTATGATCTGGAGGGAGTATTAGCTTTCACGCGCAATTTGTATTTTTGAAAGACATATGGTTGTATTGAATTCACATGAATAAACAAGCTAAAGAAAGCTTATTGTGAGCACATATTGTGACCAAGCAACAGAGCAAAAACATTTCCATTGTATCATACCATACGTTTACAATAGCCATGGGAAAGAAATCAAGAAAGTTATCTATGACAAAAATTCTACCTATACTAATCAATTTCTATGACGTATTAGATATTTATACCAGAAGATTGGTTAATATCAAAAAGGATTTTTGACATATAATCAATATTTCACATATAGCTTCCTAAGCTGAACCAGTACTCCATTTATAAGTTTGCGCAATAGATAGAAAAACATCAAATAAAGAATCGGCGCTGAATTAGGTGCGATTGACATAATAGCAATCATGGGTTTCAATCGAACCCGAATAATTTTTAAAATTGAAAAAAAACTGATAGGTCAAAGATTATAAGCCCTCTGTGACACGTAGCGAACAATTGCAACGAAATAGATAGATTGTGGCAAATAAAGGATTTTTGGTTGATTATTAATAGATTGCGGAAAATAAAGGATTTTTGGTTGCTTGAGGACTAAAAACAGCCCTTAGAACAGGAGAAAATTCATCCAAGTAAAGCTAAGGCTTCCTTACCAACAAATGAAGCAATCAATCCCTCAGGAAGAACAATCTGTACTTCCAATACGAGCAGAGCATATGTGAGAAGAAGAGGGCCAATGGGAGAGGAATTCGAGATGGAATTCTGCGGCAGAAGGAGGCCTGGTGTTCGGCGCCTTCGGAGTGGGCGATGGCCGGCGAGGCGCGACTGATATATATATATATATATATATATACTCTTATGATCGAAGGATTCCGGCCGCATCCGTGCGGTCGGCGCCCCCCGCATGCCGCGTGGCCCCCCGCCCCGGTGGCGCGCATCTACCGGGCTCCTCTCCGCGCTGGGTCGGCGCATGGGTCCCGCGCGGCGCGTCGGCTTCCTCTGTCGGCTTTGGCGTCCTCCGTGTCCGCCGACGGAATCCACGGCCGGTCCTTCCTTCTCTCTCCCTCTCATCCGTTCCCGCCGCCTCCTCCCGCTGGCTCCGCCCCTCCCCTCCCTCCGCGCTGTCCCGTCGCCGGCGTCCCGCTTGGCGCCGCCACGCCCCCTCCCCTCTTCTCTGACCCCGCGCCGCCCCTCCGCGCCGTCGGAGTGCTCGACGACGGTGGGTCTTGGCCGGCGCACGAGCTCTTCCAGGCCGCGGCGGCGTACAAGGCTTGGCCTCTCCCTCCCCCGGCGCGCCTCCTCCTCCCCCTCCCTCGCCGGTGCCGGCCCGCTCCTTCCTCCTTTCCGTCCTCCTCCATCATCGTCGCCCGTGGCAGTCCGCCGACGACCGCGCGGCTGCTGCCGTCGCCGCCCCGGCCACGTACGCCTGCCGACGTGCAACCAAGCTCGCACTGCTCCGCCGAGGCGAACCCCTTCCGCCTCTCCTCCGCCGCCGCCGCTGTCGGGGGCAGAAGCACGGGTCGGTGGGGCGGCGGCCGAGCGGCAAGAGGGGACGCCGGCCGAAGTTGGGAGAGAAAGAGCGCAAGAGGGGTGCGGCATGCCGCTTCGACGGTCGTCCACCCGACTCGCCGCTCCGCTCGCCCAGCCGTTTCGCCTCTTCCTGCGCGTGGCCGCCGCCGCCGCCGCTACGAGGGCCGCCAGCCGACTCACCGTGCCGCCTGCCCAGCTCCCCTCCTTCTGCGCCGCTGCTGCTGCGAGGGCCGCTCGCCCGACTCCCCTCCTTCTGTGTCGCCGCCGTTGCGACGGCCGTCCGCGGATGCGCCAACTTGGATCCCGAGCGGGCGCGCGTGGGTGCTTCGCAGGCCGTCACGCGGACAGTCGCGGGCGTCGTCGCCGCCGCCACGTGAAGCACGATCGCGCGCTGCCACCGGTGTCGGTCGGGCGCCACCGCTAGCAACTGCGGGTGGTGCCGCCGCCGTCGTGGCGTGAGCGTGTCGGCGCGCGTGCGCCTGCGCCGTGGCGCCGCGGGCGGCCGTGCAGGCGTCGCCGCCGCTCGCCTCCAATGCCGCCGCCGAACTCTGCTGCAGCGCTCTACCTCATCCCGCGCCCGTTCCTCGACCCCCTCCATTCCGGCATTGGCTTCTCCGTCGAATCATAACCCGTCACTCCCACTGCCCCCAAATTCGATGCGGCAACTTCTTTTGTTCCAACACAGAGTGGCAGCGCGAACAAGACGGCGGCAACTCGCACGAAAGGCAGGGCCATGACGAAGCCACCATAGCTGTAGTCCTCCTCCAACATGTCGCGGTATTGTGGCCGGGGTGCTCGACATGCTGAGCACAACGATGGATCTGTCTCCTGTCAACCCATCCGCAGCGACCTAGCCGTTGCCGGTGCTCTCCTTTGCAAGAGGCTTGCACTTTTTACCTGAAAGGCACAGATATCTGCCTATTTGGCTTTTCTATTCTGCTGCGCTCTTCTCAGCTCAGCTTATGGAGTTTAGGATGTTTAGTGGATTTTGTTGAACATCTATATGTGTGTGGCAAAAAGAAATTTTGTGAGAGGAGAAAACAAAGGTAAAACAGAGGTGTTGCTGGTGAAGTGAGAACTTCAATTACAAATTCACCTCTGTGGATGATGAATCGACCTGCAAAAATATAGTCATGTTATGTTATAGTCAATTACTGTTAGTCCTATCTAGACATCATAAACAAACTGACTCTATTTGTTTCAAAACTATAGGTCATTCAATCATTCAAAGATGCAATCACTCATGTTGTTCTTCTCACACAATAAAATACACTGAAGTGTGATAACCTACATCTATTCCATTTTTTTTCCAATGTTGTAGATCTTATTACCGTCATGGTTCAAATATGTTCATCTTCCTGTTTCTAAGGTTCTAAAATCAATCTCTCCCTTTTTTTAATTACTCTGAAATCTACGAAATCTGGCACCTCAACTCTTATACTTTCCATATCACCTTACAGAAATCATCCTTAGACTTTGTTATCAATATTCAGAAATCATCTGAATAGTTTTTTCTACATCTGAATGCTAAATAGCCTATATAGTTCAGATATGGAAGCCATTTAGTTCAGTTATTAGTTTTGTTTCATTCATACAGTTCATTGTTGTAATTTCATATACCTACTGCAGGATGGGATGGCAATTATTGGGCTCCACATCTTCAATGACTCCATTATATGAACCACAAAATTGTAAAGCTCCAATATAGGTTCCTGCCACAGATTAACATCTACATTCTACACATTCTCTTGGTGTATTTGGGATGGAGTGCTTATCCGGTATTAGTTTACGTTCATCTCAAATCTATATGTTCAGATACATGATATTACCATAGGTGCTCTATCTCAAATTATTATATATGATTTTTATATACAGTATACTAGAATTTCACAAGATAGGAAGGTAAAATCAGTTTGGTTTACACATTCTGAATTGTTCTTTAATTTAGAATTCTCATTTCAAATGAATACAGATTTGGTTCTTTTCTCATTTTCTGTCCTTTTTTAATTATGTTCTTACATGGCACTACCATAATATCTGTTTAAAACATTGGATTTGGGATGCTGCTCTAGGCACCCTACAATGCATATACATTCTTATTCTTATTTGGAATGTTGCTTAAAAAGTACTAATTTTAAATTGGATGCACTTTTATTAATCCTTATCCATTATTAAATTACAGGATTATCCACTTCATTTTTACAGACAAAGAATTGCAGTTCCAAACAGCGAGAACCATGAACAGGTTTGTTTTTGAAGCTTTAGTTGCAATCATGAAATATGTATGTGGTATTAGTTTCGCCTTTGATTGTAAGGGTTTGGCCCTTTGGGTCAAAGGTCCATTTTCCCCTTCAGAGCTGGTTTCTCTTGCAAGTTTTTTGTCTTCTAAGAACTGAGGTAGTAATATTGGTTCTTGATATTTTGAACGGTTACATATCTTACACAATGCCGTTATTTTTCTCATATCATGTTATCAGTTTACTGAAAGCATCAATTTCATCTCATGCTATGATGTGCTGCCTCTTCAAGAAATTGAGTATTAATTCATATTCAGAACGATATAAATTTAAAAGGCCGGCAGGCAACTATGAATGGAGCCACTATCTTGCGCAGGCTACGAATTTTTGCTTTACCATTTACATTTGTAAATCAGTAATTGACCTATATTTGTTTTGTCTGTACGCTGAATGATTGCTGCCATGGCCAGTTTTTAAAGTTCCATGCTTGGACATCACCTGATATCTAAGTCTACTATGCATTCGTTTGTCGGTCGTCAAAAAAGCCTTACCTTTTCTTGCTTGGACGGCACAAGTGAGTATGTCTGATAATACGGTCATATGCCTTTCATACTCCATGTTCATGAAACACTGCACGTCTGCACACAGGGAGCACAAGCACGCTTGCTAGCTCTACAGGCGCGGCAAGGCGCGCCAACCTTCCTAGTATTGTGACGAGGGGAAGGAAAGGTGTGTACAGGATCGGATTCTACAAGTGTATTGAGTACCATCACAACCCTTACCGCAATAGTTGGGCTGATCATGGGCCACGCGCTGACTTTTTAGTTCCATTAAAAAACCTGTCACAGAACTTGCACTTGGACTTGGGCACGTATACACTGAATTATACTACTCCCTCCATAACGTCATATATTATTTTTATAAAAGTATACATATATTATTTGTTAATACATATTTTTGTAAAAATAAGAAGTTAAGGTTATGTTCTTGGAGATCGTGTCGTTGTCCTAAACATCATTTAATATTAATATGGAGAGAGTACGTGTATATAATAAGCAGTAAAGGTGAAGAAGACGGGGAAGAAAAATTCTGTACACAATTACAAGGGCCTCTGCTAAAAAATTATCACCAACAAAATTGGTAACAGATCAGGGCAGATTCCCCGGCACCAGCTCCTGCTCCATCCCCGCCGCCTTCTCTCCCACATCCGGTACCCGGAATACGCTCCGGCCGCGGCCAGGACCACCAGGACCAGCGACAGCACCGCCGTCGCGGCGGCGACATGCGTGTCCGCTTCGGGCTCGGCAGCTTCCTGACCTTGAAGTATCCCACCTTCCGGTCGTCGGCCTCGTACACCATCGTCTCCGACGGCAGCTCCTCCTTGTACGCGCCACGGACACCCGCTTCCGCCCCACCTGCCGTCCGGTGCCGGCGCAGAGGTCGGAGGTCTCCCCGGCGTGGCACGGCGGTCGTGCTGTTGTCGAGGCACTGGCACAGCTGCGCGTTGCCTGGCACGCACAGGCCGTACGCGCCGCACGACGCCGGCAGCTCGCACCGCTCGGCGATGGCCTTGTAGTCGGAGATCCAGTCCCTGGCGCCGCCGTCGGTCCAGTAGTACGCGCGGAGGTTGCCGTCGTCGTCCAGCGTCATGCGCCGGTGAGGTTCTGCACGAACGTGTCGAACGAGAGCACGTCGACCTTCTGACGGCCGCCGCCGCCGTCGAGGTACAGCCCGAAGAACCTGCGGGCGTCGAGCGTACACCGGCGGCTCTGTCGCGTTCTGCGGCTGCGCCTCGAGCGCCGTGTGCTGCCAGTACGCTGGCGTGGTCCGGCCTCCGTTGAACTCCATGTGCAGCGCCATGAACGTCTTGCCGAGCCGGAGCGCGAACCGGCGGTGTGTCCATCCTTTATTTACCAAGGCTATTGCTAATGACAACCTTGCCCTGGCCGGGCGTGTGTCCATTGCTGGCCCTTTGGCACCATGATCAGCGGCACCCCCTGACTCTTCATATTGCACCACGGCTGCGCCTGATCAGTTAGTCTGTCTTCCGTCCCTTTAAGCTTGTAATTGGACTGTGATGAACTTTTATTAGTCTAAACCAAGTCCCCACCTCTAACCCAAACTCGTTAGAGCCCCTCAACAACGTCGTTCAAGAAGAAGAAAACGCGTGTTCATACTTCATACTCGAATCTTGAAGCGCATCGGGAGGTCGATCTTGAAATAGGCCCCTAGAACAAGGTCTGCCAAAGATTCATGTGGATCATAGCCTTTTCTGTTGGTCGTGCAAGATTTCCGCCCGGCCACTTATAACGAAAATGGTACATGACCTAAATTTGATTGAAGTTACAAGTTTCTATAAGAGAGAATTAATTCGACACCCACCACGCGCTTCATTACCAAACAGCTCCATGCCAGTTGCCAGCGGCTGCGAGCTTGTTAGATCAGACAGATGGCTGGACCCGCAGCGTCACATGCCTCATCGGCAAATAAAGAATTTTCTAATGAAATGTTATTTATCACGTGCTTTTCCATTAAGCTGCCACCGAAATCATCATCACATGATTAATACAGGATCAACGCCACCAACAAGCAGCAAAGAAGAAACACGATATTGCAACCTTCCTCTTGTGGATCTTGCACGGATGCATGCATCTTGAACAATCTATCTAGCTTCTCGATCAAACAAAGCCTTTCTTCCTTCGCAGAGGAGAAAAAAAGGGAATAAAACACGTACGAATTATGGAATGTGGAGAAATTAAAGACTACTGTGGAGGACGAGTTGACGGTGGATAGTAGCTGCTGGAACCAGAAGACCAAGAACCCGCGTTCGCCGGATAGCTCCACGCGCTCTCCGGCCAGCTGGTGCTCGTCCACTGCGCCGCCTCGCCGCCGCCGTAGCCCGGCGCGGAGGAGGCAGATGACGGCACGGAAGCCACGGTGACCGTGGAGGCGGGGAAGGAGTAGGAGCCCGACGAGCTGCTCATGGAGCCACCGCCGCCGCCGTAGTACTGAGGAAAGCCACCATGGCCGCCGCCGGCGGCGGCTCCCTGCAGAAGCATCTGGTACTGCAGGTACTCCGAGACGGCGTTGCTGTCCGGGTACGCGCCGCCAGCAGTGGAGGCCATCGTCGTCGCGGCGGCTGCTGGCGCGGCCGTGGGCGCGGCGGCGGCGACGGCGGTGGAGGGGGTGGTGAGGCGCGCGTCCTCGGGGAAGTTGAGCTTGGCGCGGCTGCCGCGGAAGCGCAGCGCGGCCTCGTCGTAGGCGCGCGCCGCGGCCTCGGCGGTCTCGAACGTGCCGAGCCACACGCGCGCCGCCTTGTGCGGGTCGCGGATCTCCGCCGCCCACTTGCCCCACGGCCGCTGCCGCACGCCGCGGTACCGCCGCCCGCCGCCGCCGCCGCCCGCCTCGGCGCCGCCTGTGGAGGCCGTGGGCGAGTGCCCCTCCATGGCCGCCGCCGCGCCGCCCTGCACGTCGCTGTGGTGGTGGTTGTGGTGGTGGTAGTGGCCCTGCTCTTCTCCTGCGCGCGGCGCGGACACGATAGATCAGAAGGCAGTCGTGCGCGGGTCATCGTAGGGAATGGCAATGGGGAGGGATATATAGTGCGTGGCGTTTGACCCCTGCCTTGTTCCGCAGCCTAAACGGGTCGTATTTTGGTTGCGGGTGTATTTAATACGCATCTATCCGTATCGATCGGCCAGTTGCAGGCACGTAGCTTAGCTAGGCGCGTTCACGTACAAGCGTACGTAGCTTCGGGCACATGTACAATGTACAGTAACCGTACGTGTCGTCGTCGCTTTTTCCTGCGACTGTAGCGATATCTCTAGGCGACGTAACAAGACTAAATGAGAGATCCTAGCAGCTGTGCACAAATGCAATGCATGCGTGCTCCTAGCCTGGCAGTACATTTTTTGGGGTATTTTTGTTGTGTTGCACGAGTGCAGTGGATGGGGATATTTATCTCTCTCTGGAGGCGTACGTAGGCTGGTGGATTGTTTGGTGGAAGTTGGAAGAGGGTGTGCCTTGCCTAATCCTTCTTGGCGAGATCCACATGCAGGTTCATTTTGGATGCATGTTCAGATATATATATCTCCAAAACAAAAAGGTAATTCGTAAATCATAAGAAAATGTCTAGCAGACGGCTAGACGTAGGATTCCTCCTGGCGCAAGCAAAGCATATTCATTGTAAACAATAATATCGAAACATAACTCAGCTTCTGCATCTAATGCACGAAGAACACATGCCGATTGAACGAGCACCGTTACGAAAGGAAGCTGAGGCCGCAACTAAAAAGGTTCCGATCGAAGGGCAAGTGCATGCACACACGTCACGCAAAGTGTCCTTTATTAGGTTTGTCATTGCTGTGGGATTCCTCCCGGCCGGTCACCTGATAATTTAATGTTCTCGAAACACTACCATACAGAGGCATATATAGAATAATGACGGAGGCTCACCTGCTGCGAAGAACTGATCCGGCGTCGGCGCGGCGGCCGACGAGTAGCTTCCCCACTGCGGCTGCCCGTGCACGTAGCCGCCGCCGCCGCCGCCTGCCGGATCGGCCCACGCCGGCGGGTACCCGTCGTCGCCGTCGGCGCCCGCGACGACGTGGGCCAGCGCCGACACCATCGTGGACATCTCCAGCGCCTGGTACTCCCCGGACAGCACCGGGCTCCCCGCCGCCGCGGCGGCGGCATCACCGTCCTCCTCCGCCGGCCAGCCCACCAGTGATCGGCGCCCGTCCGCCGCCATCTCCCACCACGCCCTGTCCCGGGGCTGCAATGCCGCCGCCGCCGCTCGCATGCAATGCAAATAAAAGATCTACGTATCTGCTACCTACCTACCTGATATAGCACGTAGCAGTAGTACGATGAGGCACGGAGACTTTGAACGGACGGAATCAATGCAGATGCATCGTGCAACTAGATAGGTGTGTCTAGATGAGCCGATCGGGCGAATGGCAGCTGGGTTCAAAGCAGACGTGGTCGATGTGTTCTCGGCACGAGGCGGACTAATTAATGTGACGGGCTGCCGGCTCCCAATATATAGACGGACGGACGGACGAGATGAGGGAGAGAACATGTGTGTTGGATCAGCATACAGTACGTGTTTCGATCTTACCGCCGGCATGCACTCGTCTCGCCGCCGCTGGGAAAAGGCGGGTTCAGATTTGGACCTGGTCTCCGCTGCTGACCGCTACGCAGCTGCTTTTCAGAGAAAAGCATGCACCCGTCTGTCAGGCGGGGCAATGTGTTGAATGAAGACTGTACTCCCTCCATACTCATATTAGATGATGTTTAGGACAAGATTGTACATACCAAGGAGTCATTAAATAGGGTGTATTTTTCCCTGTTTACCCTTATTAAATGTGGTTGCGGTTATTTCTAGACAACAACCCAGGGTAGTGCAAGTGTGGTTAGCGCATTGAGCCTCGTGCTTTGAGGTATCAGGTTCGAATTCCTGTGGCCTCTTTTTTTGACGTAATTTTGCATGCTACTGTTTGCTGGGCCGTTCGCTGCATGGCGCGCTTGGGGACGCTGGCTGGCGCTCGTTTTTTGGGCTCGCAGTTGTTTTTTTGGCTCGCGCGCAGCACGGCAACATTTTGGCTCGCGGCACGGCTGCATTTTCGCTAGCCCGCGGCATGAATTTTTCAGCACGCGCGCTGCATGACAGGCAAATTTTTCAGCGCGCGCACGGTGGTGAACGCTTTGGCTTCCAGTTTTTTTATTTAAACTCCCAGCCCGTGCAACTCTCTCTTGGCTCATGAACAAGCACAACCAAGCTCAAAAATGGCTAGCTTCGACCTCAACGAGCTCCCGGTGGAAAATGGCAACGGTAAGTGTCATAACATCTTTCTTGTGTCATTTCTTTCTTGTCGTTGTACTCAAATTCCATTTCTTTCTTTCTCGTAGGATTATTTGATTTGAACTTACCAATAGAGGAGGATGAAGACGTCCCTGTCCTGGAGGCCGACGACGACGGCGCCCCTGTCCTGGAGGACGACGACCACGACGCTCCTGTCCTGGAGGCCGACGACGTCGGCGCTCCTATCCTGGAGGACGACGACGACGACGCTCTTGTCCTGGAGGACGACGACGGCGCCCCTGTCCTGGAGGACGATGACGGCGGCGGCATCGACCTCAACATGTTTGATCTTAACCTTCCACTAGATGAGTTCGGCGCGGTGGATTTTGATTTCGTTCAAAACAATCTTGGTAAGTTAAACTACATTCGTCTTTTTTTATTTTGCAAGTAACAAAAAACATGCTGCATGTAACTTAAGTGCTTGTTTCATATAGAACAAGGACAAGCAAACAACCGAAGAAATCGAGAGATGTCAGATGAGCTTAGAAAGCAAGTTTACCAAGCTTTGTTAGCTAGAAGCAAGAATGGAAAGCTAGGCAAGAAAGATACAAGTATTGTTGCTGAGCATTTTTGGCTACACATTCAGGTAGTTCAACGTTTGTGGAAGAGAGGTAAAACACAACTTGCAAATTTTATTCCGGTTGAAGTTAGCAGTAGAAAGAAGGGTAGATGTGGTCGTAAGGCAATCCCTGTTAATTTGGAAGCACTACGCAACATTCCTCTCAAGGATAGAATGACCATAGAAGATTTGTGTAGCAAACTTCACATGAACAAATTTGCTTAGCCACGACGTCGAGCTCCGGCGTGTCGTCGAGCTCAGCCACGTCGTTGAGCACCGACGCGTCGTAGAGCTCCGGCGCGTCGAGCTCAGCAGCGACGTCGAGCTCCGGCGCGTCGAGCTCCAGCGTGTCGTCGAGCTCAGCCACGTCGTCGAGCATCGGCGCGTCGTATCGCTCCGGCGCGTCGAGCTCAGCAGCGACGTCGAGCTCCGCCGCGATGTCGAGATCCGGGCTGTCGTCGAGCACCGGCGTGTTGAGCTCCGGCGTGACGAGCTCCAAGACGCGAGCTGCAGCTCAGAACGATGATCTGGGAGTATGCGAGTAGTTGAGAATGGGAGGCGTGGTGCTCTGGGAAAGAAGCGAGGCACATTAAGGAAAGAGCATGCATGGCGGACGGAAACCGAGACGACGCATGGGAAACAGGCGCAATTAAGAAGGGTAATCACGTCCAAAATAACATCTCAGGAGTAGAACGGCCTCCTTTCTGAGTTATGCTCGGCTCTCCAGAACGGCCTCTTTTCTGAGTATGGAGGGAGTACCAAGAAACAGCATGCATAAATGCATTGATTATTTATAATGTCATAATAATCGGGTAAACTAGGCGATCAACCATATACATGTAGTAATTTTCTACTACCGTTTAGTCGCAGGGAATTGCAGATCGTGTACTATCTGGCTGTTTACCCTAGCTATCTTGTGTTTATTACGGGGAGTCGGAGTCAAAGCGTGATGGCGCCCGGTTGCTAACATTCGTGGATGTGCGTCGTGGCCGACATGGGTCAGGTCAACCCGGGTCAAATTGCGCTATCCGAACCTAGGAGATGCCGTCAGCCGCCGTCTAAATGCAGGGCACTTTTACTGGTGTGTAGAGTACCTACTCTGATATACGAGTACCATCTAATATACGTATGGTCTTATGTATTGTCACGTTCCTTTAAAATAACTTAGTTAGTAATCTGTACAATAGTTATCTTTTCTGTTGCCTCATAAAAATATTATATCCCTTAATTTATAAATGGAATAAAAGAATATTGTGAATTGCATGGCAACAATGACTCGTGTAGCGGTTGAGAGTTGTCTCGTACTCTTAAAATTTAGCTCATGAGTCAGTTGTTTCGCGGAAAAACGACTTCCTTCTCTCATCTAGCCATCTCCCCTCTATATCAACAAAATTATATGTGGCACTGTGTAAGATGGCCTATGAGACCAGTGACATCTAGCAATCTATCTACTCTGATAGCCTATTTTTAATAGAGAATTTCATATTGGTGTTTTTAAAGGTGATGTGTAAGAGAATATTCAATCTTCGAGCGCATTGTTTTGTATACACTGTGATGATTAAATTAGTTCTTACAATACATTTCGTTTTAATTGAAGATTGGAATAGTTCTTCCAATGCACTGAAATTAAAATCCCCACTAGAGTTACCTTAAAAAGTTATACACCGCCATAGCTGACCACCCTAATTAATAGTGGTTAGATTAAAGTAGACACAAAATTTGTTACTAAAACAAAGGATTCTACACATCAGGCATGAAACAAATTAAAGAATTGTGTATAATCATGATACTAGCATGTGGCAAATTGTGAGTGTAATTCAGTTGACACGGTTTCTCGTGTGTAACGTACCTAGCTACCTAGGTTTGAGTCATCAACTTGCTGCGTCTGTTCACATTTTTTTAGATTTATTTTAGGATGTAACAATACAATTCTTGCGGTGACGATATGTGCTTGTTGATAACTATGCACCGTCGTTGCTTGTGTGCATTGCTGTTATAAAAAAAAGACGCTGCTATACTACATGACATCACAAACGGTTATAAGGCAGCTGGGCGTGCTAGCTGTTGGAACTGTTTGTGATGTGATCTTGTAAAAAACCGTTTGTGATGCCCCGGAGTATCATCACAAACGGTTTGTAGCAAAAACCGTTTGTGATGCCCCCGAGCACCATCACAAATGGTTTTTCCTACAAACCGTTTGTGATATGTTTGTGATGGTCCATATCACAAACGGTTTTTCCTACAAACCGTTTGTGATGGTGTGTATGATATACATTAAAACCACATTTTGAAGTAGTAAATCAATTCAAATCAAAAAATATTGAACTACAAAGTTGTATAACTTCTCAATATCTAGAACTTTTAGTTTGGTCATTTCTTCATTCGACAAATTTATATGAATATTGTTCATAAAATCTATATCTCTCATAGAGTTTCCTGAAACTATAAAAGATCTATAAGATTTATGAACAATGTTACTCTCACTACATCGGATAAAGAAATAACATATAGAAAAGTTGTAGATCTTCAGAAGTTATACAACTTTGTAGTTTGAAACTTTTTAATTTGAATTTGTTTTACTAATGAAAAGTAAGTTTGTAGTTCTCAAAATTTGAAATTTGAGTTTTTTCAAATGACTCCAGATGAAGAAACAATCAAAATAAGAGTTGTAGATCACAATAAGTTATAAAACTTTGTAGTTGACAACTTTTTCATTTTAAATCATCCGGTCAACAAAAACTAAGTTTGAATGTTCTCAAATTTGAAATTCAAATTTCATAAACGACCTCGGATGGAGAAACGACCAAAATAAGACTTGTAGATTTCAAAAAGTTATGAAACTTTGTAGTTGATAACTTTTTAATTTGACATTGTTTAGGGTCTCAAACAAGTAATTTACACTCGGTTTAGTATAATACGGTAGGAACCAATATAGTCACAATTGAGAGTGTGGTGTAGTGGTAGAGGAGGTTACGCGCTGGCTGCACATTGCCCGAAAAATGGTGCGTGACTTGTGGGATGATCCGTTTGTGATGTGGAATTGTGTAGCAGTGAGAAGTGCCTGTGTCAACTACATTATGCTACGACAGTAGCCGCGCGCGGGCGACCGAGATACGAAACGACCGAGAGATATGGACGTACGGCTCGGTCATGCGCGCGCGGAACCACGACTGGAATTGAAGCTTATTGTTCGCACGCGCGCGCGCGGCCGGCAATGTGAACTTTGTCATCCATGCGTACGTGGCACATTCACGTCCCGCGCTCGATCGACGTTCCTGAGGGTTGGGGCCGGGCTGGGTCTCGTCCACACCACGCCGCTATGACGGCCGGGGTTGTACTACGTGCTCCGCCACCCGTCCACTCGGCCCGCCCACCCGCGCGCGGTCGCGTTCGTCGTCGTCGTACGTCCGGGCCGCGATAATCCATACATCAGATCAGCACGCGCGCGCATGCACAAGGCACGGAATTGATCGAACGTGTTTCATACCGGAGCGCGTTTATTTTTCGTCGCGACGAGCGAGACGGGTCGGCCGGAAGGGGCACCTGAGTCGATCATATCCGGCCGCCGACAAGTAGTAGTCTCTTCCGATCCTTCGCCGGTAAGCAGAACGCATGGCGCATGCCAATGCCACTGCATTGAACGGTCGACGTAGCCGCGTGTAGAACGGCTTGTGGTGCAGTTTGCATGCGAGAGCACACGTACTTGTAGACTGTAAGTATATGATGAGATATGCTATTCTGCGGACTGTGGTCGGTCAATTTATGAACGACGAAGAGCGGCGTCTGGCCGGGCGCGCGGCGGATCCGATCCGTGGCATGCATGTACGATCGAGCTAGCTAGCTAGCATCATCGAAACTTCGAAAGATTCCTTTTGAAAAGAAAGGTATATTAATTAACCACCGAAAGCGCCAATACCTTTTTAACGTCGAGTATTTGGATAAAGACGGCATACGCATACTGCAGTTAATTAACATGATGGCATGCCAAGTTAACATAGTTGTACTATCTCTCGATCGGTATACATACAATGGTCTCTCGACGACATGGAGTCAAACTTTGACTTGCGCCATGGGCAAACGCATCCGGCAGATCCGGTGGAATGAATACCAGCAGATTCAGCGCAAAAAAAAAGAACAAATGTACTGCGTAGAAACGACGTAATATTTATTTTTTAGTTTTTACTACCATATATTCTAATTTTAAAGACATACTAGCAAATATGTCACGTAACGCACGTGCTATCATTATTATGGAGTTATTTTAAACTACTAGCTAGTACCCACGTGCGACACGCATGTTTAATAGAAAATACGAATGTCGTGTTGGTTACGAACTCGACGATTATATTAAAGAGTTTTCGCAAAATGATAACGTAATAAATGACCGTGGGTTGATTTTTATAAACATTACAAGGTTTTCATAAAATTACGATGTTTGATGGACGAAGCGAAAAGCCTGACATGTGGGGTCGTAGGAGGGGTAATGTTTCAATGATTTGTGGGTCCGTCGACTCTCAAAAGTTTTGGATCTTTATAGTATAGATTTGGTTGGTGGGTAAAGAAATTTCAAAGTGAGAAAAGTAATGCCAAAACGGCAGAAACTTTCTAGAAACATCATTTTTTTCTTGTTTGTGAAAACTTTACATGTCTTTTCCACCATTAGACCTGACACGTGGGTCCTCTGTGAGAGGCGGGTATAAATTATTTAGGTGAGAAGTATTTTTTAAAAGAACTAGATTCTTATAGTATAGATAGATAGATAGATACTTGTATGCACATATTACTATTTTGCAGCTGGATGCTTGGATGGCTCAACCTGTATTGTGACGTACGCTTTGCTGCAGCCTGCCGTGGTAAACGATATGAATGGTTCTTCGTCGTTTTTTTTCATAATAATAAGTGTTGATGAGTTATTTTCGTGAGAACCAAAGCTTTCCAATATAGTGACATGTTAA
The DNA here is from genome assembly GCA_033239725.1 of Echinochloa phyllopogon. Classification (NCBI taxonomy): domain Eukaryota; kingdom Viridiplantae; phylum Streptophyta; class Magnoliopsida; order Poales; family Poaceae; genus Echinochloa; species Echinochloa phyllopogon. Next base: position 25,127,099 of record BTCW01000012.1, read on the forward strand.
ACGATCTTTTTCTTTCAATAACGGAATTGTGTTAGATGGCAAGATTGGCACGAGTTGTCAATTTTTTCAAAAAAAAAACCACGAGTTGTCGTACTCTGAAATCTGACCAAGTCTTCTGCCCTATTAGCTACCTATTTTGTACAGTAGTTGATCCGAGAATAGAGGTCGGTGTTGACCGTACTAGCAGTCAACAGGCGGCACTACTCTACGCCCTACAATCACATTTAGGTAATCAGATGAGATCACAACAATAGTGTTAATATACAAAATAATAAAGGTAGCGTGGGTGCTCTCTGACGTTCAGCTAACCCAACCACGAACATGCCGTACACAACAGCCGAAGGAAAAAATAGGCCATCCCTACAGCAACTCTCAAATTTACTATGCAAAAAGAAGATTTCTCGTCACATCAAAATATTATAACATACATGTAGTACTAAATGTAGATGAAATTAAAAACTAATTGCACAGTTTTATTGTACTCTGCGAGACGAACATTTTGAGCCTAATTAATCAATCTTTGGACAATTTTTCACAAATACAAACGTGACGTAATGATTACGAAGTGACGTCAAACTCCCAAATTCGGCCATCCAAATTCAACATCTAAACAAAGCCATATGCCAAGCACACGCTACGAAGCAGAAGTTGGGAGTGCAAATGAATATTACGATTTCCATGGAAACAACGTAATAAAAGGTATTGGTACTAGTATAAAACTAGTTGTGTACTCCAAAACCGACCGCGACATTTTTGGTCCCGATCGTCTGGAACTTTCCTACACATGCTAATGTAGTTACCAAAGCATCACAAAGTGCATGGGGATTCAGGATTGAGCAAGTTTGCGGAGGTCAAGTTTCTTAGCTCGAGGAGGCTTGCATAGTTGAATGACGCTTTGTCTGCTTAGCCCCCCTAAATAAAAGTTCATCTCTATTTACTTTTCTGAAGTAATTCAATTCGTCCAATGTACCACCACACACACTGCACACCCATACCCACATAAAAATTGACTTTAGGGTGATAGGCTACCATAACTTGTATAAAGAAGTTTCCATGTATTTTCACAGGTTAGGAGCATCTAAGACTAAACTAATCTTAGATATACAAAATTGCATGGAAAGTATCTATTAAATTATGTCCTTTAACGTTACATACAACACACATGTTTAATAAAAAATAAGACTGCATAACAAGAAACCAAAAGAATTAGAAAGGCCAACATCCAAAGATCAAATCAAATTAAAATGATCGTAGCATGGGCAGATAGGGATGTGGATGTGTAAGGCGGGTAAGTTTTTGACCGGTGAAAAAAGTAGCTTTCAAACGGTGCAAACCCTCTAATATATTTCATACTATGTACGGGTATACGGATGGGTCCCACATATTCTTTTTGGTTCAACTTCTCAATTTCTTTAGAAGATGGGTTCCACATATTTTTTTTGTTCAACCTCTCAGTTGTTTTGGATCCTTACAATATAGATTTAAATTCAAAATACAATTTGTTCATTAAAAACAAAATATGGAGTAGGTTGGATCAATGAAATAGTTTATATGAAAGTAAAGGAGTTAATTTTGTTCAAGGGTTAGAGGGACATAGTAGATTGTTTGGAAAGTAAAATGATCTCATAAATATTTTTTTCTTAGATTATACAATACAAATACAAACGTTCCCAGACATACATGCACACTCACTGTTTTAACAAAGAATAGTAATAGTCAATGTTGAGCATCGAAGGGCAAGAAAAGTTAACATCATTTTTTTAACCCGCGGGAGTGCTAGACTGTCCGCACTGGTGTACGGGAAAAGGAACGCTATAGTGGTTAGCGTACACGGGGAGGGAAAAATGGGCTGCGGCGGGAGACTGAAAAGCGAACGGGATAGTCCCATTCCTCCCCGAGAACAGCAAATTCAGCGGGATGGAGGGACGGTACGCGCGGACGTGGCATGGGGCTCGCGCGTCCCAACCGTTGTGCGCGCGAGGGAGAGGGAGGGAGAGAGGCATGCCGGCGTCGAGGGAGGGAGAGAGGGAGGGAGAGGGAGGAAGAAGGACCAGTGTCGCCGCAGCCGTCGAGGCGGGGAAGGGAGGGGACCCACGGCCACCGTCCGCTTGGCCACCCGCCGTCCCGCCTGGGTCGCCGCGCGTCGTGGCCGCTTGGAGTCACCGTCGACGTGGTGCTGCTGCTGTGCTCCGCCAGGGCCGCTCGCCATGGGCGCCGAGCTGGAGCCGCCGCCGCACCGATGGAGGGAGAGGTCACCGCCGTGGATCTCGTCGTTGCCCACCTCCTCTCGGCGGAGAGGGAGCAGGGAGCAGAGGCCCGCACGCCGTGGGGATGAGGTGGAGCTCGGGGGAGAGGGTAGGGGAGGGACGGGGGCGGGCGTCCGCTCGGAGGGGCGTCGGCAGCGGCGGTCGGGCGGGCGAGGGGAGGGGCGATGGCGGCCGGGCAGGCAAGGGTAGGGGCGGCGGCGGTGGGGCAGGCAAGAGGGCGTCGGCAGCGGGGCGGGAATGGGAGGGGGTGTCAGCGGTGGCGGCCGGGGTGGGGAGGGGCGTCGGCGTCGGCGGTGGCGGCGGGGCGGGGACGGGAAGGAGCGGCGGTGGAGGGGCGTCGTCGGCAGGGCGGGGGAGGGGAGGTGAGGGCCGAGTGACAGAGGAAGGGGAGAGAGGGGAGGGAGAGAGAGAGAGGGAAGAAGGTAAAAAATTATATAACGCGTGGGTCCCACAATTGGTAGTTGGTATAGAGAATAGCTAGGGAGTACGACGAGTGCAGAGAAATTGAAATTGTACTGTAAAATCTTTGTGACCTGATCGAAATATTCTTTTTAGGGGATGACTTTGAAGTACGACGAGTGCGGATAGCCTAATTCCGTAAGTGCTTCTCTAGAGAAAATTAAAGAATAAGCACTGTACGGCAACTATAAGCGGTTTCTAGTAGATTTGTGCTTCGCTCTGATGATTGACGAAAGACATAGGGGCATCAATCTTAGATGACACGCCCATATTTTCTTCCAGTAGCGTAGTAGCAAAAATACTGTCGCCATACCAAAATTTAAGCCCATGGAAACAATGTATGAGCTCTATCTATGGTCCACAGGCAGTTAGGCACCGTAGAGGTTTGATCTGAGCCGTTGCATTTGGATCAGGCAGTGGAGACAGGGGCTAAGTAATATACCGACACGTCTGTAGACAGCAGACTGAGCTAGGGAAGTTTTGATCGTTGATGGCAACACCAACACGGTGGTCCTCGGCCGGCTCAAATTCTCAGCGATCAATATAGGTCAACCCACTGCAGCGCCGCCTTTGGTACAGGGCCCTAGAGCGACAGGTCGCGTTCAACGCCAGCCAGCTCGCCGTTCAAACCACATCAGCTAGCTAGAATGTCAGGCACTCACATGGATCGTAACGGCATCGCCACGTTCGATGCACGCGAACCAGACCAAAAGAGCCGTCCGGTCAAAACGGCTCGGATCGGAGTCGCCTCTTTCCTCCTTTGCTGCTGGTGTTTTCTGGAGGAGGGGAGATCGAACGCAAAACACAAGCTAGCAGGATTTATTATCCGATGTGGGAGTCGCACGGAATTTGTGCGAGCGAAACGGACAACGGATGATGGATTGGATGGGGGCGGAGTGGTGGTGGGTGCAGTAGTAGTGAGGTCTTCGCGACTTCGCCACTCGAGAGTGAGCAGAGATTACTTTCATGGGATGGTCGCTGCCAAGAAAAAAAGAGTTGTGATTCAAATGTCAAAAACGCGTCAGGAACAGTGGAGATGAATGTGACGGCCTCCGCTGGTCGCTGCCCGCGGGATTATTACAGCTGAAACTCGAAATTAGCTAGCGGGAGAACGGAAACAGGAAAGTAGATTCTGACAGTTGGGGGAGGAGTTTTCAGCAAGAGATGAACAGCACAGAGGGCATGCAAAATAATACTCTTGCGTTCCCAGTCTGCAGCTGCATTCTTCTCCCATATACGAGCGAATAAACACCAAGCAGGGCTCATCAGAACTGCGGCGCATACCAATGCAGTCAACAAAATCACTGAACCGACTCTCCTTACCACTCCACTGTCCAGTGGACTTGGCCAGTTGGCCTGCGTACGTGGTTCAAAATCAACTACAAGGTCAACTAGTGGGAGTCACTTTCAGAACATATTGCGACTGGCCTCCAAATGATTGAAAGGACACAAGCTTTTAGTTTCAATTATTCTTTCAGCTGCACATGAATTCAACGAAAACAACCATCGCAAGAGCCAAGCATCCTTAACGGCCTCAAATGCTCTAGTCCGAGCCATGGACCGGCGACCAACGGGCTCCGGTCCTCCGGTAAGTCCGTCACGGCAGTCAGAAACCAGAACACCAGCAGAAGATGCTCTTCAGGATGGGTTCCCACTAGAAACAAAGCAGCCATCAACGTTCCAAGAGTCTGTCATGCTTGCAGACAAAGAGACGGACAGCTTCTTGTTGGATGCTTTGAACTCCTTGAATGACGTGGTTCCGGAATTCAACTCCGTGGCATCACGCGGTTTAGGAAACCTAACTCAACGTAAATCCTGTGGCACTTTGGAGCAGCTGGCATCCGTACTCCTTCAAAGACTCTGAGGTGCAAGATGATGATCATTGATACAGAGTAAGGGCTAGGTGGGATGCACATTAAGCATTCTCAAAGAAATAGCTGAAGAAGAATTACAGTTGGATACGAATCTTGTATTTGCAATTTACAGACAAGACCATGCACCCCAGAACGAGCCTATGGCAAACAAACACGAATATATGACGCCAATGGGACTAATTCTTTGACTAAATAATTGTTCATACATGATGAGGATCAGGGGAAAAAACGCCCAATCAAGGCAGTCAAAGTCAAAATGCATGACAGGGCGTTTTCTTCCTTGCTAACTGGGTGTGCCACCATGAGTTAAACGGCCTTGCAATCCAAATTTCTCACGCATGTTCTGAATGAAAAAATAATCACTTGTGAATTTCTGCTTGAGATGGATGTGCAGCCTCGGTGGCAAACACGCTACGTTCAATTACATCTGATGCACTTCTTGTAAGTACATCTGATGACATGTCCCAGTTACCACTTCGCCGATCCCAACTCGAGTGTCGTACCCGTACATCACTCCCAACTGCAGGAATCTGTGATTCTGAACCTGTCACAAGTTTGGCACTGGCTATTCCTTCCATCTCATTGCTGCGACGACCTCCCATTTCTACATCAACATCCTCATAATTGCGCCGCTGTGAGATCTTCAAAAGATCGCTACCAATTTCAAGATCATCTTCAACTTTCGATCGGGGACCACCAACTGGTTCCTCTTCGACCTCCCTGCCAAAGCTAATTGTCGGAGGTCTCACTTCCTCTTGAGCATAGGCCCGGAACTTGTGTTTAGAAGGTTTTGTCTTGCTACAGAAGACTTCTAGGAAGTTATTCAAACATCCTCGATGATAAATATTTGGTCTGCTGTCTGATCTGTATCGAAAATTCTCGTACGTGGTCTGCAAAATGAAAGCATCAGAATGGAAATTGCAGCATTGCTTCATTAAGTGTACAGCTATTATCAAGGTTGCACAGATGATAATATACTTTCTGTATAGATATAGACTAGTAACCTAAAATCCCAAGTACATCACAAAATATATACACAAGTAAAAGGCACATGCCCTTCTGATTCTTTTTAAGCATAACGTGGACCCTTTAAGTTTATAGACATCAAATGGTCAAACCTAAATAACGTCAAATATCCCTACAAATTTATCAATAAATTCATTAAGCTATAAGATTTTTTATATTCTTCAAGAATCCACCATAGAAATAATAGCTGTAGTGAAGCTAGTAGTCAAACATAATTATCTCATTTTTTCACATAGTTATAAAAGACAACACTAACCTAGTCAGTAAATTGTTATCACAAAGAATGTAGTAACACTTCTAGCTAGCAATTGGTTAGACAAATATATATTTTAAAAGAACTAGCATTCATGAAAACAAATTATTGTCAAGAAAAAACCAAATGAATTACTCAATCTTGTATCGAGAAACTAACCTGGTTGGTGCTAATCAGGTACAGATGAAATCCAGTAAGTCCACCAACAAACCAGAGAGCAATGAAACAATATATCAAAAGCCCCAAAGAAGCTGGAGAGTGTTTGAAAGCCTTCCATACTGTTGGATAACCCTCATCCATGAGAAACTTGATGTACAAGGCTGACATTGCAAATACATAAATGCAGAGAAGAGTCGAGGAAGAAACAAACATGAAAAAGTACCGGTAATTGCGCTGCACAATGTAGAAGTGAGCCAATAAAGATCAGGTTGAAAGAACGCAACAAAAGAGAAACTGAAGCAAAATTTCCTAGAGATTGTAAAAAATCATTCTTTCAACATGAAAGTTATGAACACCTGTCACTTTGAACTAAATATTTACAGTAGCTGATCTTGTGACATGGAGAGGATTTTAGTAACAGAATTGAACAATTCTTTTTGCCAGTATATAATTTATACAAACTATCATGGAGCACCAATATTTCCAGTCATAGGATTTACTGCCAGTTATGCACATTTGAGAAACTGGTCAGGATGGAATAAGGTCACATTCCACCTAATAGCATAATCATATGCCTATGTTGAGCATACAACAATTAAATTCAGAAACATGTTACATGTCCACCAACCATACAATAATAAACGAGGAGGATAGCAGGCATGGCAGGCATCGGAAGGTAGGTGCCACGATCAACAGTCCACACATAGAGAACTACTGATCCACATGAATTTGAGTCTAGGAAGGAGCGGGGTACTATTGATCTACAGGGAACTAAGTCTGTGCTGCTGCTGCGTGTTTCGCCAAGGTTAAAGATTTATCTAGATACAGAAGCATGTTACATGCCTACCAAGTGGACTTCAGGCCTATAATGATGAAATGTATCACGCTTATAGCAAGGACGTGCAACAGCTATACATTAAGTACACTAAATAGGTAAACGCCAAGAGGTCAAGAACGGTGCTAACCATGTCAAGTGGTGCCAAATACATTAAAATCTTGCTACGATATGATTTTTATTTCTTAACCCATCTTATCTGTATTCTACATATGAGCTCAAAAGGAGACATCAGAGAGCACCACCTCACCCAATTTAATCGTGATTATCCAATCCATATGTAAAAGGCAAATGCGCTAGAGGCATTAGATTGTAAGCCTAACAGACCATAAATTTCAAAGGAATGCAGTATAAGCATTGATAATCTAGTACAGCACTACTAAGATTAGACAAACAAGAGTAGATATCGGTATGCATATAACATTAGTTAACAAAGCTCGAAATTATAGGTTTGTGGCACAATCCAACACAAAACAGAACCCATACAAAAGAGAACTCATAAGGCTACTCCAACCTCCCTCAAATAATGCTTGGGAGCATTAAGCCATTTGGATTCACACTCACTCTGCTCATTGCTTTTTTTGTGCTCTAAAGTACTAATCCCCTTAATCAAAAGGGTGTCGACTAGCATCACACCTTATAGCAGTATGAAGCAAATGCATTCATAAGCAACAATTGGAGGAACAATAAATCTTGCACAACTCGTCTTCAGATGTGTAGTCGTTCCAGGAATCAAGATGTATTCATATAAAAGTTACAGGCAAATGTATCAAATTAACATGTTTAAGGTCTGTTTATGTTTGCTAAAGCAAAAACTCATGAGAATTGTGATAGCTTTCAGTAGGAAAAAAAGATTATTTACCTGCCCAATGCATTGTCCAACCCAGGGGCAATGATGGTCAAAGCGCTCCACGCAATTGTTGCATATTGAACAGTGTGAACACCGAGGAGGCCGGTAAATCATGCAGGTGTCACAATACTTCACTTTCACAAGCATCCCATTAACCATTACCTCCTTTACACGGGGGAATTGCAGCCTCCCAGGAGTGCCCCCAGACAATGCATTCCCATATGAAAACTCTTCCTCAGGCGGGTGCGCTGCGCGGGGAACGATACCAGGATCCTGGGAAGAGGTAATCAAGAGCAACACAAGCACCTGCAATGTACACAGAAGAAAACCAATGTTCCGTGCTCAGCTGAGTGCATACCCTCAAATGCTCATTGATTAGTACCAGGAGGAATCAGCACACGGAACTCACATAGATCATAAACACTAAAGCTGCCACCGGAATCGCATATCCCGCATTGTACTCCGGGAAATGGTGACGGAGATGGCGAGCAACAAACGCGCAGAATACCAATACCGGGACCACGATGAGCGAAACAGACAGGATCAGGGACTTGGCGTCAGGTCCGAATATGAGCCTCCCACCAAAGAAGAATTTCTGCAGACAGCGAGCGAACCACGTCAGAATGCAGCAGCGCCGCACATTGACACTTCTACACATACACAGCACGCAGCAGAAAACAGGATAGCAGCACAACCAACGAAGCCCAAGCAATCCACTGTTCGTGCCAGGAAGCGCCGACAACAGTAGACCGCATACTGAGACTACTGGCCTAGTACAGACAACAAGCAAGCCTACCAAACGACACAGCAAAGAAGCGGAATTCCCAAAGAAAGAACCGGACAGACTCAACCCAGATTCCCAGCCCACGAAGCCATAAGAGGAGCAGAGGAAAGAGAAGGGCAGGATCTTTACATTGTTCCCTTTCCAAGCCTCGTACACTCGCTGCGGCCGCGCCATGGCTGGGCGAGTGGTCCGGCTCCGGTCAGCGCGGCTTCATCCGAGGCGGCGTCTCCCCGCGAGCCGGCGGCGAGCACGAACGAGTCGACACGCGCACGAGGAAAGAGTGATTTGAAAAAGGAAAAGCGGAGGAATCGTTGCGGGTTGCGGCAGGGGATGGGGGAAGCGGCGAGCCCGAGCACGGAGAGGAAAGCAACGCCTGCTTGCGTCGCCTTTGTGCGTGGGGGGGACGGGGAGATGAGGTGTAAAACGAAAAGGCTTTTCTTTTTGAACGGAAAAATGGGTAAGATATTACGAGGTACAAGCTGGCAACGGGACCCGGACAAGACTCATGAGGGGCGCTCAGGCTCAGTGTTCTTGCACACGACACCTTGTGTTTTATTAAAATAAACGGCACGTGTATGAAAGTAAGGTTCCTTCCTTGTAGAGGAAAAACACGTATTGCATACTCCAAAATAAATTCTCTCGCATTCCAAAGAGGCTGGAGCATATCATCGAGATTATTTTTTTACCAAACTTTTATGTATACAGTAACTATAAAATTGAAAATTATCTTGCATTCCAAGAGAAAACAACGGGTTTTCTTGAATGGACGTACAAAACGTACATCTCATGTAAAAATATGAATACATAAGATATTCTTTAGAGTTTATTTAGATTCAAGTGGTAATGGATAAAAATGCTAAACTTTTGCACCAAATAGAAGTACTAATGGATGGTGCTAAATTTTAGCCAAGACACAAAAAATTTAACAAAAACATTAGCTAAGAGAAAAGTGTTAATTGGTACTTAAACTTTAATACTAGCATTTTAGCCCATCCAAACCGTGACTAATACTGTGTTTATTTCATGTTTTCGTGGGTTTCTCTTTTTTCGCATAGATGTATCTATATATATTTTATATACTATAAGGATCCAGTAGAATTGAAAACGCTTCTCACCAAAATAATTCCTACCCACCCCTCACGGAGGAAACGACGTGAAAAGTTTCTCAAAAACGGTGTTTCTAGAGAGTTTTTACTATTTTGGACATTATTTTTCTCATGATGAAATTTCTTTACCCGCCCGTAGACCCACCAATTAATCGGCGCTGCTACGTAACCCAACCTCGCGCCCCGACTTTCTTTTTATGCGCACATCCAAACTCGCGTCGGAGGGGGGGACGGGGAGAGGATGGGGATCTTCAAGCCGTTCCGCGCGATCGGGTACATCACGGCGGGCGGCGTGCCCTTCTCCGTGCAGCGCCTTAGCAGCGAGACCTTCGTCACCGTCAGGCCTTCCACGTCTACAACGTAAGCTGCCACCTTACCAGCAAGTCCCCGTCTCTGCCACCGTTGGAAACTTTTTTGCCAGGATTCGTGCATCGATGTGCCGTTTTTTGGATTAGCTTGCTTCGGGAGCTTGCAGGAGCTTATTGCTCTTCTGGATTTTTTTGTTTTGAGATTTGCTCTTCTGGAATTCAGGATTACGGTTCATATGCATATAGCTTCATCTTCTCTCATGTTTGCTATGGCAAGACTAACATCTCGTGTATGCGGCAAGTCAAGCAGACCGTGGCTGCAATTGCGAGGGTTCCTGAAGTAGGAAAATCACCATCGGTTGGAGTCTGCGCCCTCCCGATCAGATCAAAGGGAGCTTGCCTTTTGTTTCCCTTTTGTTGATGCTTCCGTTCCGAATCTACAATTTTTTCTGTGCCTCGATATATTCATCTGCCTTGTTCCTACTGGCAACGAAGTAAATATTTGGTTACTGTCTTGGCTTTGGAAAATCTCGACCCACGAGAACTTAAACGGCACAAGGCAAGGGAGAAGGTCAGGCCAAGATAAGCACGACTGACCAACGACAGAACAATGCAAAACGAATGGAAAATAGTAGTAAAAATGCTGGGGATGATGTAAACAATGAGACTTCAGGAGCTGGTGCCGGGTGGTTTGCTCATATTTACATAATTTATGGACGTATTATTGTGTCTCATGCTTATATTTACATTCGGTTTTATGTGTATGCGGCTAATTTGGTTTGATCAGGAACTGGTGCTTCTGTCGTAATCATTGGGACTAACAGAAGAGCTGTGGAGGTTTGTTTATTTGCCAGCTTGAGATATTTTAATTTATTAATAATTTTACCTATCAATCACTGTTGCTTGTTTTTATTAGGGCTAATGCCCATAAACATGTTACACCAACTAACAGACGTATATATATAGATACAAGATAATCATATGGCCACCATACTAATCATACAAGATAATGAAAACTTCCCTACGATTTACTGTCCATCATCACCACCCTTCATGCATCATGCATGTCTGATGTTTCCTTCCATAATTATCAATCGATGCTCCATTCATCAAGACTACTGAAAATGTTCATGACAAAACCCTCTGGCGCTTATTGCTCACTCGAACATGCATGGCACGTACACCTGACTTGGCCCTTCAACTATGTCCATCACTGCATATCCCTTCCCTGTACATCCCTGTACCGATACGCATGTATATTCATTATTTCGACATAGCTTGTCGACTTTGGAATTTTCACGGCACAAGTATACGTACTAATATACATACATGCGTCGCCCGATGCATCTATCAATCGGGGATGTCTGAATGATATATTGATGACGATGACAATGGCGTCTTCTTCGGCCGCCGATTCGCTCGTACACGTCGCGTTCAACAGCAAGGCCACCCACTTCATCAAACTCACGTCCTCCGGCATCCACGTCTTCTCCAGCAGCCCGTTCAAGTACGTGTTCAGCAAGGACTTCCCCTCCCCGGACGGCTCCGGCTCCACCCGCGAGGTGATCTCCGTCGACGTCATCCTCTCCGGCCAGCTCGTGGCCGTCGTGTTTCGGGAGTCCTTGGTCGGCGCCGGCGCCGCACTCGACCACGACGACGGCAACTCACCTGGCCAAAGTTACAAGATCAGGTATTGGAGCGAGCTTCACCAGCACATGATGCGCGATGACGACATGAACCCATCTTGCGGCGGCGGCGGCGGCGCCGTCCGCCATGTGGGCACCCACGTCCTCGTCGCCGGTGAGGACAAGATGGCGCTCCACAAGATGTCGCGGCGCAGCGTGAAGAGGACGATGGAGGTGGTCACGGGCCCGAACCCGCTGGAGGTGCGCGCACTGGCGCAGCCACATGGTGGCCGCGAGGCGTTCGTGCTCGCCTGCTCGCGGCGGGCCAAGGGAGAGGTGCAAGTTCGGCGAGGCAGCATAGCAGTGTCAACATGCCCATGCATAGCTCGAAATGGTGACTCCGTCGTTGCGGTCCGTTCTCTCCCCTCCTAGTCCATTAAATGCAGCTAATAATATAGTTAGCCGTGCATGCATCCGTCGTTAATTATTCTTTGCATGCATGCAGCTGGGAGGCCCGTCATAAGACGTGCTGCTAGGTCGCTGCGAGTTTGCGACGTGTGCACAGCGAGCCAGGCAGCGGCAAACAACATCATCCCGGCGCCGACATTCAACCTCGACCGTCTTGCCCAAGTGCTCAGAGGTCCGGTCATCACTACAGATGACATTCTGCTTCCACGTTGAATGCCCGGGCGGAGGTGATGGCGATGACAAAGAGTGCAGCAGCTGAGGTGATAAATGCTTAAGTTGTAGGCCGGCCTTTTGTCACAACTGTTTTTGGGATTGGATGATTGTTGTCTTCTTAGTTCTTGATTATATTTTTTTACTCAGTTTGTAGATCTACGCCACGAAACTATGGTAGATCGATTAGTTTTATCGAAGTTACTGTATTCACGTACCTAGGACTTGTAGATGCATGGAATTATTAGAAAATTAGTGCGATGTGGTTTTCTTGGCCAGTGAAACTGTGAAAGTAGATTATATTATATGTATTAGTAATTTTAATGTTTACGCTTTATACCATGCTATGTCTATCTTATTATTTTTTCTGCCGTTAGAAGCATCACCAAGTATGTTAGCCTCGGTTCTAACTAAGTTGGTATTTTTGTCAATGTTTGAGTCGATGGATTTGAAGATATTACACAAAAAAAGATAAGTTTAAATTATTTTGACCTCAGTTTACTCTTTACTAAGCTACCGGTTAATTTGTCAAAAATTGATTTAAGCTCATCCTTAAATTAATTTTTGTTTACTATGTTTTCTAATACACGCGCGTGTCGCGCGTGCACTCTACTAGTCACGTAGATGTACGAGTGAAATTAGACTTAATAACATGATATTAACTTTACTAACCGCGATGTCTTTTTAATAACCAAAGAAAGGTAATATAGAAGAACTCATGGCAGTATCAAGTTAGAGCAAGGCAAAGGTAACAAGATTAGAGAGAGAAAATCCATCACGTATGAGAAATAGTGGGAGAATTGAGGATTTGAGATAGCCATTTGATAATAATACGTGCTAAAAAAGACTAAGAGAACCAAAATGCAAGTTGTGGCTTGTGGGTTTGACTTCCCACCCATGACACTTCACGAAGGGATGCGATCTTGAAAAGGTAACATAAAAAAGTTCAAATTATCAGGGCGGGCTCCAGAAAATGTTCCAACAACAAGAATTTTCTGAAATCAAGAACGAGCTACAGCTACCAAAAGATCTGTCCTGCCGAAATCGAAATATGTGAGAGGAGTGAGGGGCTACATGTAAAGTACGCCAGCCCAGCAGTCCATGTCCATCTCCACCAAAAGGCACTGCGGCTGCAGATACTCCTATACACCGGGTCTACAACGGACGCTGTCAGTGCCGGGTGCGTGTAGGGGTCCACGGGTGGTCAAACAGCCAGGCACTGTTCGGAATGCACCGTGAACCGGGCCCAGCCAGCGAATTGCTGGGGGCATCGAGGTCAAATTTGGCCTAAAGATGTCGCTTCGCCGTAAATGCGTCACTATAGCATTTCGTTTGTATTTATAAGAAATTATCCAAACATTGATTAATTAGTTTCAAAATGTTCGTCTCGCAAAGTACAACAAAACTGTGTATTTAGTTTTTTTTCATCAACATTTAGTACTCCATGCATGTGCCGATATTTTGATGTGATAGGAATCTTTTTTTTGCACAGTGAAATTTGACCCTTATTTAGATGTAAAATTTGCACCCAAATTTGGCCCCTTGTAGTGCGTGCGCCACTGTAGCATTTCGTTTGTATTTGTAAAAAATTGTCCAAAAATTAATTAATTAGGCTCAAAATGTTCGTCTCGTAGAGTACAACAAAACTGTGCAATTAGTTTTTGATTTCATCAAAATTTAGTACTCCATACATGTACCGACATTTTGATGTGATGGGAATCTTCTTTTTGCATAGTGAACTTTGAGGGTGGAATTTGGATCTAAATAAGGCCTAATATCATATTATATAGGTTCACTGTGTAGATATATTTATTTTGAAAAAAGCATAGATCTAAAGCTACAGTAAAAAGATGTACTAAACCATATCATATTATATGTTCACTGTGTAGATATACTCATTTTGAATCTAACACAATTGAATTTTTCATTTTATGATTTTTTTTGTGATTTACTATGATTTTTTAAAATTACTTTAGGGGGTAATTTGATCGGTTTTAAAAAGTTCAAGGGATGATATAGACCGTTTCATAGGTTGGGGGTTATATAGTTTAACCCTTTTAGGTGAGGCGGTGATCTAGGCCTTGTTTAGTTCCGAATCGGTACTTACACGCACAGTGGCGTGTAAAAAATTGTTCAAAAATTTATTAAGTAGGCTTAAAATGTTCGTCTCGCAGAGTACAACAAAACTGTGCAATTAGTTTTTGATTTTATTTACATTTAGTACTTCATGCATGCTATGATATTTTGATGTGATGAGAATCTTTTTTTTATAGTGAACTTTGAGGGTAAAATTTGGGATCTAAACAAGGGCCAGACATTTTTCATTTGATTAAGAGTTGGACAGTTATTGGTAGTAGTTAACGAAATGCACGTGTGGCTTCGCTAATCCACTGACCGAAAGGCAGAGGATGTCAGGATCAGAACAATATAATATACAGATCAGAATAGTAACAATATAATATACAGATCAGAATAGTATAATCGATGGTTTGAGTTTCACGGTACAGACCAGAAATGACGTGTATTTTTTTCATTTCCTTCAACTTGAATGGCTAATACTAGTGACACATACTCCGTCCGTTTCTTAATATATATAGATCATCCGAGAAGCGTGGATTTCTATAGACAGTTATTTAGGGACAGAGAGGGAGTACATATTTTGTTGGTGACGAAAAGACTAACGCACAAAATATTCTTAGGGCCACTGTCTCTCCAATCTTGAAGAAAACCGAACTGTTTACTGTAGAATTTATGGAAAACTGCTGTAAATCTTTTGCGTCCCAAATAGATTATTTGGCTGTAAACTCTTTAAGCGATAGCAGCAGGACAGACTTTCGGCAAAGAAATTTGGTTTATTAGAGAAAGGAATATGCCATCCAGTACAGAGGAAAAATGAGTGCAAAATTTAGTTTTATAAAAAAGGAAAAGAACGTAGGGGAAATCCGAGGGCTTTGGATCCTATGAAAAAGCTCCTTTTCAGCTGTCCCGAGGAAGTACAATCAACTTTGCTGGTCTCCTCCTTGCTACACAATCTGCAGGAGAAGCTGGATGTAACCTAAGCAAAAGTTTTGCTCCAGAAAACAAACACGTCCTCCAACAGAATCAATTCCTATCTCCTCCTTTCTGTTTCTTTTTTTGTCTGAAAGGAGCTAAACGCTTCGTGCATTTGATCTGTTGCGTACATCCCAAGTAGAGCAAACTGCACCATTTTAAGCTACCATTTAAACATTTATCTTGGCATAGACAATGACGGACGCCAGTACTTTGCTCCAGCATTTTTTTTATCTGTACCTGTATCATTCTACCTTTTCTGAATTGTTATACCAGGTGCGGTCCATGAAATCAGATAATAAAAACACGTCCAGAATCCACCCATGGTCATGGACAGCACATTTCGAATAGTTTGGTGTCAAGTGTGGGGATGTGGGCCACTGTATAAACATTCTGCCAATCACTATCAAGACTTTCAGGGCAAGCAAGCCGATAAAATAAAAGATAGTAGTAGGAATAAAGGTAAAGCAGTTGGGAGTAGTGAATACTGAGTCCCGACCTCTTGCTGCTCAGCTGCTGTGGCATCACAAGGACAGCTGGAATACGGGCTGGACAGCATCAATGCCAAGCTGCAGCTGCTCGTTTCCTTTGGCCCGGAGTCCAAGACTACAGACAGGTCAATATGTTCAGAACTTGAGATGCCTCCTGAAAACAGGGGCAAGATTTCAGTGATAGGGATGCTCATGATTACGCCAAACACCTTTTATGAATTACTAGTAAGTTAAAAGTTTAGAAAGTGGTCTTAGCTAGACGGTGAGGGAAATACATACCTAGAAGATTAGTCTATGCTTGGAACAGAATCGTAGGTGTCTCTTTTTCCCTTCTCATTCCCATCTTTCAGATAAAAGACATCTGTGTACAGCAAGAAGATGCTTTCTTCGCGAACATAGCAAGCAGATGCTTGGAACTAAGTACTTTTATCTGTTTTCCCTTCTCATTTCCATCTTTCATATCAATAGTGTCTGCACATTGAGCATATGCTTGAAACAAAGTCCTTTGTGTCTCTTTTTCCTTCGGTTCCATCTTTCAGATCAACAATACTGCACACTGAAAAAACAATACTGCACACTGAAACATGCAATCACCATGAGAATGAGAATCAGACAACTCATGTACTCTTGTCAATCGTAAGACAAATGAGTGGTGCAGAGTAACCCATGTACACAGGTTGATAGCCAGGTTATGGTCGTGTAGTTTTTTATGTTCAAATGAAAGAGTTTAGTAGGCTAGAATCTAAATCAAACACTAAAGTTTTCTGTATATTAAAATTTATTGCCAAATATCTGATCTAAATCTAGTTAATTTTTGTTTATCAAGTCATTCTATCCAGAGGCAAGTGCCCATTAAATCACCTTTTCTTTCCTTTTTCAAGGACATAATAGACCTAGTCCATTAATTTCGACACAAATGAAGGGGGTCAAGGACAAATGAATCCAGCTTCAAGGACACAAATGTAGTTAATTTCGACCAGTAAACGATTGACCCATGAAAAGCTACGATCCATCAGATTGAGGACAAATGAATCCAGCTTCAAGGACACAAATGTAGTTAATTTCGACCAGTAAACGATTGACCCATGAAAAGCTACGATCCATCAGATTGAGGCCCTGGTTGGCTACAGTTTGGCCAGCTAAACCCTTTAGCCTAGGCCTATTTGGATCAATGGCTAAATTTTAGCTAAAAATATACGAACGTACTCTTTTGCTCTTGCCTCTCTCTCATGGGTGGTTCCCATTAGCTCCTCTCCCAGCTAATGTTTTTTTAGACTTGGCTAAAGTTTAGCACGTCCATTAACCCCACTTGTTTGGATAGACTAGTGCTAAAGTCAACATTTTCATCTATTAGCACCTGGATCCAAAGGTCCAAACAGGCCCTAAAATTGCTAGACCCTTCAACTGAACCCATCAAAATGCACGTATTGAGTTCCCCATATACCCAGTGATGCTAGAGTAATAGCTTGGATTGCTGCTGCAATGCTGCAAAAGCTATATGCCCATATAGAAGTCCAGCTTTTATATAAAAGAAGATACGCAGGAAATTACACTTCATAAAATAGGCTATGAAAAACTGAACTTTTATGCTACAAGCAAAAATCCACCATGCAAGTTTCAGAGCTATGCTGAATGAATTTATTCTTGTTTACTGACACATGGATTTCACTATATCAAATGTACTACAGAAACCACATGGATTTGTTTTCGGCCGTGCAACCAAGAGCATACGAAAAGGGGAACACGCTATGACACCAACAGTTAATAGTCAATGTCAATCATCCATTTTGCAAGACATGTTCTGGGCTCCACAATAATGTCTCTCTTTGTGCTATTCACAGAAAAATGTGTGGTGCAATGGCAGGACGTGATGCTTGAGTGCTTATGGAAACTGAAAAGGCCTTATTTTTCATGTCAGACTCAGCAGTTCGTGAATCTTCAAATTTTATGTGGAGGGAATACACAGTAAAATGATAAAAAGGTAGAAGTATACTACAGATTGACTTCCTGTGAACTAGTTTTTAGTGGCAGAAAAAAGTAATGCAAGTAACACGATGAAGGAATAATATCTCCTAGTACCAGTGCAGAGAAAACATTGACTCAACTGGATCACCAGCAGAGCATCCAGAGAACCATTTTGCTCCAGTCTTCAGGCATCTGGAAAAACAGGATACCAGAAAAGTCAGCTGTAAAGCAGGCTCTTCAGAAACCAGTTAACCATCAATGTTGTTTTAGAGTTGGTTCCTGCTGGTAACAAGAGTAGAAAATGAAATAGCTTAAGCACATATTTTGATCACTAGTCAATACTTTAGGTGTCATAGCCAACTGATATTACAGATAAAGTTACTAGATTGATGGCCAACTGATGATTAATTCTTGAGTTATACAAGATCACCACAGAAATAATGCTTACATTGTCGAACCCACTCATTCTGGTATCTAATCTGTTCCATATAAAATAGTCTCATCCCAGCTGAAACTTATGCTAATTTCCAGTCCTGAATGCCAGTTCATACCCATCTCATATCCAAATAAACTAACAGACATGAAAAGACATAAAGATAAGGTAATTCTTAACTAGCATGAGGCTAAACCTCGACACATGGATAGTTCTTATCATCCCATTAAGTAAACTATGATATGATGCCACATTTTTCAGGCCCTATTTTGCCATACCTAATAATTTTACCTGCAGCACCGCACAAGACTCCAAGGACCGGCTATTTTTTTCCCTGAACAACGCAGGAGAGCTGCGTGTCATTTCATTAAGAAGCAAGGACCGGCTATTAAAGTTTCTATTAGAAGCTAACTACAGAAAACAGGACAAAGAGAAGGTGCAGGGTGGAACATGGAGTATCCTGCATGTTCCTTACCTGAACGAGGGAAAGCGCATCAACTGTGTAAGTTCATAACTGCAGTACATGCAGTGAAATAAATTAGTAACAGATCCTACAAATGGAATATATTAATTAAACTATGTAAACAGCTTAATACTTGCCCACTAGACTAATTCCGGTTCAAGGAAAATGTATAATGTCTCCTTTTGCAACAGGAATCATGTTCAAACTTAACCATATAGTTTTTTTAACAAACAATAGTGGATATAGTACTACTCCCTCTGTTCCAAAATATAAGAGGTTTTAGTTTTGTTTGATGTAAACTTCTCTAACTTCAACCAACTTTATATAGACTAAATGCACGATCAAGAGATATTTCATAGTGAATTCAATGAAACTAATTTGATGTTGTAGATATTGGTACATTATTCTATAAAGTTAATCAGAAATAGAGAAGTTTGACTTAGAACAAAACTAAAACAGCTTACACTTTGAAACGGAGGGAGTACTTGATCAGTTTTTCATTGGTGAACAGTTCATGCGCACCATCAGAGACCCAGAGTATACAGGCTTCATATAAGATGTAACTATACTTAATTATTAAAAAAAGGATAGACCCAATAATTGAAGAAAATTACAAATATAACTGATGAGTGTTGTTCATACTTCACACCTACAATAATGAAGAAGCATTTGGTGCGAATCATTAAACTGTAGAATTCAGAAATAGCATACAGGTATTTCGAGACATATCCGTCTGTAAAGACTGCAAGTTAATGCTCTCATGCTCACTGTACGTCCTGGGTCAAAGAGCGTCTCGAAAGAAGCTGCTCCACATATGCGATCACCACACCTCTGTGTACGTGGACCTACAGATGAGGGCTCCAATGCTAGAAATGCAAACTGCCTATCTTGGCAAACTGATGATGCCACTTCTAGGCAAACTGATCATGCCACTTCTGATCATCTTTAAGTGCAAAACTGGGATTTGTTCTTATAAGCTCGCACTTGAAAACATAAGAGTAGTCAGGAAACAAGTTGCTTCAATGGATCCTAAGAAGCTAAGAAACAAGATTGGACATACGAGTAGGAGACAAAATGCCAGATCTCTTACTAGTTACAAGTCAACTAATAGGACAATGTTTTAAGAGGCCAAATAGCCAAATAAAAATAATGCAATTCAGCAGAAAACTACATGCCAATGCAGCGAAGTAGTGTTATATCACCTTCCCAAGCATATAACCGTTTCCTGAATTAGTGCTGAATGAATCCTGATGCATCAATCACCGACAGTGGCAGTTGGTCAGTGCCATGACACCCATCACATTGTAAGCTTTGAATCAGAAATGCCGAGTAATTCAAAGGTTGTTGGAGCATCTGCTTCTGAGATAAATATCTTACCTTGCTCATCAGGTCACAAACAGAAGTTGAGTTACGTGCATCTTATATGTTAAGTATTGACAATCCACATTGCCCTAATATAACCTGGTAGAAACTTCCATATGAATTGCACAGCCCATAGTTAATAGAGCTAACTGGTTTATACAAACACAAAAGAATCAGGTTGATCTGTTGTAATTTCAAGCACTTTTGATTTTTATATGGCATGGTGAAGCAACATTATCACAATTAACTTACATCTCTAGAGGAACTAACGCATATTGTACAAAACCAGATACTAAGATACAGCATAATAGGCAGACAGTAATTGCACAGACCTATTGCCAGTGTCTGGGACTGACGACTAACTCAGCTGGCAACATGTTATCCAAGTGACCAAGTGCATCTTTAGTACTTTGAAGATAAAAGAAGAATACTTGCTAAGGGCAGCTCGAAATCAACAATGCAAGGACCTCCTTATTATTTATCATCATCATGGCAATCATCACTGGCATCACATTCAATACCATCATCCTCACTATTTTCAACAACGTGCGCAAGGGAATTGGCTTGCAACTTCTTGAACTGGCTTATAAAGTCAGTTGCTTCTGAGATGAGAGCATTTTTTGCAGCCTTCAGACCACCAGCTTGCTGCTGAGAAAGAGTCTTCCCAGACTGAGCGGCTTTAGAGCCTGGAGTCCTTTTGCGAGGCCTTTTTATGACTTCTCTACGAGACAACTGGTCAACATATTTCTCATGTAAGATAACATTCTTGATGGGCTTCAGAACCTCTGGACTAGGTTCATGTCGCTCAGCTCTTAATCTTGAAAATGGTTTCTTTCGCACTGATGAACTTCCACTGCACTTGAGAGAACCTGAATTCAAATGACTTTCAGGAGTCCCAGGAGAATCATCAAAAGATATGTTCAATTGAAAGGCACTTGGTGAGGTTTCAAATACTGAAAAGTGATCAGCCGCTTGAGCTTGGTCAATGAGGCAATTCTTTTGCAACAAATGTCTAACTGTCTTCTGAGCTGCTAAGCTCTTCTGTTTAGCAGTCCTTTGCCTTCCAACAGTAGATTCCAAGAGATTTGGAAGTTTTGGATCTGACAATGAGAAATTTGCTATAGGAGAATATGCTGTTTTACTTCTTCTGGGACGTGGGGCAATGGGAGTGGGTGTCGAGAGGTCAGCATGAATCCTGTTGAAGCAGTCTTCAGCAGATCTCCCTGGCACCTGAAAAGATTTGTGCCAAATATCATTGAGCTAATGAACAATAAAGGTAGAACTCCACACACAAAAAAAATGTTAAATAAGAAACAGAACCTGCAATGCAACCAATGTATTCAGTGAGGCATGAAAAAGAAAAGACACCTGTTACTATGACACCTCAAACTATTTTGATTGAACAAACAAGCTCATTTAATCCTCAAGTTTTAGATTTGAGACCCCTAGATATATATTCATTTTTAATATGTTGTATTATTAGGTGAATTTGGCTAACTATGCCCTTTTGCTAGTAACAAATTTATAGTCTAGTAAAACAAACGAATGAAGTTTTGAAATTTAATGTTGTTTTAAGGTTATTTCTCAACTAAAATGATGCATTAGGGTCTTTCCATATACAAATAATAATAATAACTGATTAGCACAAATTTTCTGTCCAAGTCCAGTGAATAATTAGTGACTTTATAAGCTTTCAGTTATGGATCTCCATATAACGCCCACAACATGGATATGTTAGCAGGAAGAGCCTAACTACAGAAACTTTGATAGAAAAAAGGATTTGATCAAACAAAATAACATGACCAACGAACAGACCATTTGCCTTGAGATCTATTTCTGAAAAATCCAAAAACATTTTCAGCCAATACTTTAACTACAGGCCCTACAGCTTTCTCATCCTTTTTATATAAGCAAGCCAAAGTAAGTATAAGTATAATAATGTTTCTTTCGTCCGCTCTTGCAGTTTACAAAGAGATGAACAAACCACTAAAGCAAATATTTCCACACAAAAAAACACTAAAGCAAATGACATTAGGACTGGAATTACCAATTTTGAGACTCTCTTCCAGAAATGTGGGGATGGTCTTGCAGTGAAGTAGGCTTTACGCAATGCCATGTCCTGCTCTTCTGTCCAATCATCTGCACCACAGGAATTTTTCATTCCTCCTCTTTCAGTCCCACTTGGCTCTTCAATATTTTCATCAATGTTTGTCAATCTCTCATGACCAACTTTAGGCTTCACCGCGATACAAAGTTCCTTTTCATTCTTTTTGTGGATGGCTTTCTTAGGTTCATTGCTAGGTACATTTTCTTGGAAATATGCAGGCAATGATTTGGGCTCCTGGTAACTTCCCCTCTTTGGTGATGACCTCCCTTCGGTGCCTCTCTTCCTCTTTCCTATCAGCACCTCAGAAGGACTGGTCTTCAGTACTTGCTTCTCACTCTTTATGCGAGATACAACTGTAACCTTTTTCCTAGTAGGAATATCTTGATCTTGACAAAGTGGCTGGGGCTTATTGTGTCTTTTCGTCCATGCCAAAGACTTCAATTCAGCATTTTTCCCAGTCCCTTTCAGATTCTGTTGATTTTTGTCTTTCCTAAGAGCATTTTGAGCCTTTCTGTTATGAGATGTCTCCTGGCAATTTGGTTGGAAGAGCGGCTTGCCCAAACTCTTATCTTCCGGATGCAACCGTGGAGATCTGCGGAGACACTTCACTGTTGATTGATCATTGCTTACCTTATATTCCTGCAAGAGTGAGTACAAATTACAACAGTCTTTCTCCAAGCTAGAAATCAAATGTGAACTGGGTCAAGCTTTCTAAGTAACAAATATGATATATTAAGATCACAAGAATGAAATACATGAATCAAGCAAGAACAGCTCCTACCTCGTTTACTTCATCCTCAATCACAATAGGGTGCTCTGGATCCCTCCCAGTGCGCTGCAGTGACTGGCATTTAAGAGCGCTCCGCCCCCGCGCCGCCCCAGTGCTGCGGCCTTTCCCGGTCTTCTTTGGGCTAGCTTGTTTCTTCAATGTTTGGACCTCATCTTCCTCCTCCCGGTTCTTGGAACGGGACCGGAGTCTCCGCGTGGGCAAACTTGGAGGGGTCGGATGATAAGAGCGCAGCCGCCCCTTCCATGGCGTCCCACCATCGGCTGGGGTTGAGGGTTCCTGGTTCAGGTAGCAGGTCCAAAAAATAAAGAGAGATAGCACTAATATGCACAGCACAGAAAAAAATAATATTAACAGAGAAAGCAAAGACATGCAAAAATTGATGAGTAATTAGACGGTAAATTAGTGGATTTGTTCGAGCATTGCAAAATTGCAATCCTTGTGAGCATAACGCTAAGCACAACAATTAAACTAAAAACTAAAATAACATTAAGGCGTCAAAATGCACCACGTCTTAAGAAGATTAATCATTTCAAAAGTGAGGGAAATCTGACACGGAAACTGGTAGAGGTACGGAGTAATAGAGATGCGATGAGAATGAGAGGGGGAAATTGTTCGGCTCACCACACCGGCGGACCGTCTAGCCGTCATGCTGTCGGCCTCACCGCCCCCCCCCCCCCCCCCCCACCCCCACCCCGCAACAGTTGTTGCGTGTTCCGCCCTCCGCCGATCCACCGGCGGGCGGCGGCCGAGCGGCGGCGCGGAGGCCAAGGCCCGCCGGCGAGGCCTAGCCCTCCGCAATGGCGCAATCCGCCCCTCTCCGGCTGGCTGGATCCCCCCGCGGACCCTGCCTCCTCGCGCCCCCGTCTTAGGTGGTGTTTGTTTCCCTCCCTCTAAATTTTTTAATATCCGTCCCGATACAAAGATGTTAATTACAAGTATTAAATATTAATTAATTAAAAAATCTATGAACGAGGACTAATTTACGAGATGAATCTATTAAGTCTAATTACACTATAATTAAATAATATAATGTTACAGTAAATATATGATAATTATATATTAATTATAGCTTAATTAGATTTGTTAGGTTCATCTCGCGAAATGGATTATAATTAGTTTTATAGTTAATTTATATTTAATACGTCTAATTATCACTTATTTAAAAAGCTCTAAACTTTAACCTGGATCGAGCACCGTCTTATGGAATCCGCCGGTAGCCGACTGCCGACGGCGCCGCTGCACCCTTCTCCTCTCTTCTCTGTCTCTATCTGTATCTCTACTATAAAAAACGCAACCGCACCTGTCCTTCTGTCTACCCCTCTCTACCTCCGCCTATGATTTTTTGTGCCAACATATGGACCCCGTACTCACACAATCGCCCCCCATCCATCCACCGGGCTCCTCCTCCCATCCTGTCGCTCCTCTCCTCCCCTCCCTCCTATCCGCTCCGGACACAGATTGAGTAACTTTGCTTTTTATAGTCACTTTATAACTTTTGGCTCTATATCAGTCATCCATTCTTAATCGGATGCTTCCTGTTCCTTCCAAGCCAAAAAACTGATTGACTTAGCATTTGGTGGCCCCTAACAAATCATCCCTGTAACAGCATTTTAGAATCCACATAACATGAAACAGAAATTAGCATGTCGCCTAATAAATCCAACATTTCAAATGCACATGATATTTTTTAGTATCATTCCCAACCAGAGATTAGCATACACATAAAATGAAACACACTTTGCATCTATTATACTAATACAATAGTATTAAAAAAGCCATCATGTTCGTTGAGAGGGCGTAGAAATTCCCATATTAATCTAAAAAAGAGAAGAATTTACACCGTCAAATTTTATGAAGATCCAAGGGTCAAGATTAATCCAACTACTAAATATAATTAAATTTGGAAATAAAAAATAGAAAGTTAGAATTTGATTGCTATACGGATTGGAGCCACACAATTGAATTATTATGGCATCTATATAACCTGTTATTAGTTAACCGCACAAAAGCTTGCAAATCACATTCCAAAATCTAATAATATTGTCTTTCCAGTGGAGGATCTAGAACAAAACATTCAAAAGTGTTGCTCACGTGAGCTCTCAAGGAAGAAATAAGGTATGTAGCGATACATACAACTGAACGTGTCTCACCGATGCTGTATGCACATGACGTTTGCATATAGGCTCCATGGACTTTTTGTTCCAATGACTAGAATAATTTCTAATTTTCTATAACATTTAATATACCGTCACATAGGATAATTTGCTGATTTGACAATGCATTAAAGAGTATAGAGAGAACAAATGCAATATACGATAGTATTAAAATAAGCCACCACATTCACCGAGAGGGTTAAGAAATTTTCATAATCTTAAAAAAAGAATTTGTACCATAGGATTTTATAAAGATCTAACGATTTAGGTTAAGTTGAAGAGTACATATTAAATACGGATAAACAACAGGTAGTGCTTATGTTTTACTTTAATTTGTACAAATGAAAATCCCTCCTTTCATGGTAGTGCCCCTTACTTTTATTTTTTTATTTTATAATATCAAATTTAGTCATTATATATTAGGCCTTGTTTAGTTCCAAAAAGCAACCCCAAAGTTCACTATGCAAAAAAAGATTCTCATCACATCAAAATGTCAACACATGCATGGAGTACTAAATGTAGATGAAATCAAAAACTAATTGCACAGTTTTGTTGTACTCGGCGAGACGAACATTTTGAGCCCAATTAATCAATTTTTGGATAATTTTTCACACATACAAACGAAAATGCTACAATGGCGCATTTATGACGAAGTGACATATTTCCCCCAATTCCCCGCCCCCTAATTTACATCTAAACAAGGGCTTAGATTTTACATGCGTCCTTTGTTGGCGTATTTTTTTCTTGGTATGTATTAAAAAATATATAACAATGTATTGGTTTGTCGAAGCCATATAAAAACCATTTTTTAAATTTTAAACATTTTTTATAGGATTGTACTCACCATGGACCTATAATTTACTTAGTTTCATATTTTTTGTTTGTCTATTGTTTCTATTCTTTTGTTAAAATATTTTATTTCTGAAACTATTTGGAAAAGAATAGGGAATTTATCGTCATTATGCAACATGATCTCTCTGTCGTGGTTATCTCCTTCCCCTATGGAAAAATCATATCTTTCTCTGATTCTCTCTGTCATTTCTTTCCATCTCCTAGGCGTGCGTCAGTGCCTGCTGCCTTGTATATTGACTCATTGCTGTGATGTGCATCTACCTTACACCAGGTGCTTCACCCGCTTCTTTTATGTTTCTCACAATTGCTTTACGGATCTTTCTTTAGACTACTGCTAGGATTGAATTGGTAATTTTATTATTTTCAATTTTATATTGAATTCGGTATAAACTCGTTTGGT
Organism: Echinochloa phyllopogon; assembly: GCA_033239725.1. Taxonomy (NCBI): domain Eukaryota; kingdom Viridiplantae; phylum Streptophyta; class Magnoliopsida; order Poales; family Poaceae; genus Echinochloa; species Echinochloa phyllopogon. The sequence goes on from BTCW01000012.1 coordinate 25,153,390, forward strand.
TAGTCTAGGCCACTATATCATCGTAAAATCTAATGGTGTAAATTATTTTCTTTTTCTCATTGATTTCTCTCTAGATCAGATCATCCGGTCTTCGCAAGTGTTAACTTAATTTTGCCTCGGTTCTTGTCAGCTAGTCGAGAGAGAAATGATAAAAGGCATTAAAACTATTGGAACTAAAAAAAACTGTCGAGAAAGGTCTCTGTTACCTCCATGGCGCAACTGGCTTGGTTGATCATATTAGCGGGGTTACTAAGGCCTTCTTCAATGGAGTGCTTAAAGCTATGTGCTAGTTCATATCATTGGAGAAGGCCTAAGGAGCAGTGTTCCATTTTTTTCCACCATCACCAACTTGGAAGCCCTATATAGGCCACTTGTGCCTCATTCTCAAGCCCAGCGACGACTGGTTCAACTTCACGGTCAACTGTGCTCTGTTTTTTAGTTCCTCTGCGCCACTAAAAAATGTATTTGGTTCCTAAATCAAACTTAAAAGTTGTATTTGTTTGGGATTATAAGTCATATTGATTGCCATACATATTCCAACTAACATCCAATGTAATCTAGTCATATATATAGCTTGTATTTACCATGTGTATTTGAGTTAAGATTTTCATTTTTTTTCTACGAAAGACCAGCACAAACGTTGACGCTCATAATGCATGTACACTTATCCATATGAATACATGTACACAAATCCTACCCTATGAACATCTCTGAGAGGCCGGACCGGCAAATATCGAGATTGACGAAATCACCACAGGTGCCTCGTTGTTGATGGGTACTCGTTGTTGATGGGTACGTCGCCTACCACTAAAAGAATACGGACAGTTAAATCCTAGAATCAATCCAGAAAAATGTGACATCAATGCTGAAAATAGAGCTACCGATTGAGTGTTGTCCTTGTATCATGGTGGATTTAACTTGGTCCCTTGTTTTAAAGTGATATAGAGCTTCCTGAAAATGTACATAATTTATAAAGTCAATATTATCCACTTAAATATCAGTTAATATTATAGTTGATGATACATCAAAATTTTGGACGACACCCGTTTATGACAAAGGTCCTAACTTTAAAACCTAATGATATTATACTCTACACTTGTATGTCCTGATAATTGCAAATCTCTCTTCTTCTAACGAATGCAAGTCGTAATGGACTGAAAGACCTTTCGTTGTAAGTTGTAACAAAAAGATAAATACAAGGATGTAGGCAAGTCATTCGGCTAGTTGACGATGCATTTAGTAAGATTTATTCGTATATAGGATATGTGTTTACAAAAATCTGAGCAGATACTACATAACTGGAAACAACAATCAGCCAGTTTATTGTCCATACATAATAAAATTGATTCTTTCTTCGTCTTATCCCAAGAAACTAACCTTAAGGTGGTGGCGCATTATCACACGACAATGATATATAATCATTCAGCATCAATGACCTAGATAATGACCATAGGGTAGCTTCTGAAGTAAGCACAGAGCACGCACACATGATGGTTGGAAGGAGGAGCATGTTGTGAAGCTCGTTGATGATCTAATTGGTCTTAGCACGGCCTGCTGTACCAGCTCGCCACCATCCTGCTGCCGTTGCCGCCAGTCATCTCGCCAGGCCCCTTCAACCTTCCCTGGCTAGATAATTCTCTCTTCTAGAAGAACTTCGGTTATATTGAGAAAATTGTTGGTGTCACCGAGCTAAAAAAAAGACATGACACTTGAAGACAGTGAATTCTCCTAAATTTTGCAGTTATAGGCCACTGCAGCCATCGTTATTGAGCCTAGATTGCTGACTTTGTTTTGTAATATTAGAAGTACATTCAGATTGCTCGTGTTGACGAATTCGTTCACTGTCATGGCTGTACCCAGATCAAATGGAGGCTATACGATGTATGTATCTAGACTCACATAGGCAGACCGCAGACATGAGGAGGTAATGATGCTGGCGGCTTCGATAGACTGCACGTGTGAGCCGAGAGTCCCAAGTCAGCGTCCTGATCCGCGAGCCGAGGACCGAGCGAGCCGCGATCCTTCTGTTAAGAGTAGGAAGTACTCAAATGTAAAGAGACACAAATGAGTAGAAATGAATCCTTGTATTGATCTGATGAAGTGTTTATATATATATATACTAGTCCAAGGGTGGAGACACACCCATTCAGTAACCGCCAAAGGGTCGTGTCCCTCTTACTAATGACGTGATTAACTGACTAATTGATCATTAACCAATATAATCATAACACCTTCTGTTGCCTCTTCGTGCATCCGACGGTTTGGCCGTCCACGCGGCAAGCATCGAGACCAGGACTGCACGGATGGGCGGATGGCGCTGTGCAGGCCGACTGCACGCATGTTTTTTCCGTGGTGGGGTGCGTGTGTGGTGTCAGTGGGATCGCGGGCACAGCCGTTTTTTTGTGACGAATAAACTGGGGCCGCCTCTGTTTAGTTGGAAAGCTAAATTTTGGAGTTTGTAATCATTATGTGACTGTAGTATTTCGTTTGTATTTGTGAATAATTATCTAAATATTGATTAATTAGACTTAAAATATTCGTCTCGTAGAGTACAACAAAACTGTCTACATTTAATACTTCATAAATGTACCGATATTTTAATGTAATAGAATTTTTTTTTACGTAGTGAAATTTAGGGTGAAATTTGTGACCTAAACAAAAGTCTAGGAGCAATTTGATGCCCGTGCGGCCCTGGTTTGGTCGCTTGGGATCTCGACAGCGTCCATTTTGGGCTTGGGTTTTGTACTCGTAGCGTCCACCAGTCCACCGCTACATAGCGCTTTGTTTTATTTCGGGAATGATTCGGTACCGCGACGTCGATAGCAAAGTTTCTGTGCATTGATTATTCTTCATAGGGCGAAAGTTTATGAGTTAAGTAGTGTGTGTCTATGGCTGACAAAAGTTCATATTGCTGTTGCTGCATGTCGCGATAAGATAATTGCTTAATTGATACGCCGGGTTGGGGTGGCAACAGGGAAAAAAAATTATTTGGATCGGTACCGTTACAATTCTCGAAAGTTAGGGATATAACACTACAATTCACATATTTGGAAATATACCATTGTAATTTTTTGTTTCCCACAAAAATACCACAGAATACGTATGGAGACACCTTAGGCCCAACTAAAGACGTATATAAATGCATATATTTTGTTGCAGCTACTCTCTTCTGTCACCGACACGCGGGACCCATTTGTCATCTTCTTCCTCCTTCCTTCCCCCAACCGGCCAATCCATCTCCGGCGAGCTCGAGTGGGAGGACCTCCTCCACTGCGGCGGCGAGCTCTGCCTCGCGCGTGTGCCGGCGGGGGCGAGCTTGCCTCCATGGCGTCTGACCCGACAGCCACCACGGCTACGACCCAGAAGTAGAACGGGATTACGCAAGCGAAGCTTAGCAAGAATCGCCTCCAATCTCACAGTTTGACTCGAGAAGTGAGGTGCGCTGCGCGAGTGAGCGGTGGGGCAGCACGATGGTGCTGCCCGCGGCCTGTTCGACGTTTTGCCTGAAAGGAGCGCAGCAGCGCGGTCCACTCCATTGGAGCTTACCTGCGCGCGCGGCGAGTCTCACAGGCTTCGTTTCTTGCCCATGCCGCGAGAGGCTCGTGCTCGCTGGCTGCGCGCGGGCCGGGGCGGCGGCCGACTCCAAGGCCATGCAGCTGATGCTCGGCGGCCGTGCGCATGGCGACACAGACTTCGAGTCTAGCGACGACGAGGACGGCGAGGTGCGCATGACGGATGAGGAGCGGAGGATGCTGCGCAGGAAGATACGGGAGATGATGGACCGCATCCTGGAGACGGCGGAGCTCACGGACCCGGAGGAGCGGAGGGCCACCGCGGCACTGGACTCCCTGGACGGCGGGAGGAGGAAGATAACCTGACGTCCGGATCCCACATGTCAGTGAGTGGGGGAGAGGTAGCAGGGGTATTTTGGGTCATACGAAAATATAGAGGTATCCGATGGGTCCAAAGGAACCAAAGACAGGTTGAATAGAATCAAAGACGTATATAATGGTACGGTTTAAAGTACGTAAGAATTACAATGGTATGTTTTCAAATATGTGAATTGTAATGGTATATCTTTAACTTTTAAAAATTGCAACGGTACCAATCTAAATAACTAAAAAAAATCATCAGGTGAACACGTAAGGTCACTTTACCCCCATTGCTTCAACCAGCCGTAGAAGATAGAAACCAGCAGCCACCCTCCCTAGCTGAAAACCTGGCCGGCACGCTGTAATCCCACTGCGAATAAGCTGACCGCATTAGGCATTAGCTCTGATGCTTGAGGTCTCATTGCGGATGTCTCTTGCGTGTAGTCTATACGGCAACGGCACGAATCCTATCCTCGCTCGCAACCGGAAAAGAGTCGCTATTCCACGCACCAAGTCCAATCAGACAAACAAAAACGAAAACAGTTTTAGCGTGAGAAGAATTGCATGCATTTCATCCATTTAGTCCACGCACTGCGGCACCCCTTTTTTTCGCATTTTTTCCATGCACGCGCTGCTAGTGGTAAGATGCGACGAGTCAAGCACCGGCTACAACGGAGGAGATGTAGAGAGTTCTGCACCTCTCGAGAGCGGAAAAGGACCTCTCGGCTCTTTGTTTTTTTTGAAAAAAAGACCTTATTTCCCCTTTTCGGAACCTTCGGCCACTGTAAAATTGATCGGACGGCCGTGCGTTTCTGGTTCGGGTCTTGATCCGGCTTGACTGGCTTGACTTTGGTGATAATACGGTCTCGGTGCGCGCGCAGTACGTGTTCTTGCCGCGCCGCTTTTGACCGTTCGTTTCGCTTTGGGCCTTGTTTTTAGGTGTCAAATTCCACCCACAAAGTTTACTGTGTAAAAAGAAGATTTTCATCATATCAAAATGTCGGCACATGCATAGAGTACTAAATGTAAATAAAATCAAAAGCTAATTGCACAGTTTTATTGTACTATGTGAGACAAACATTTTGAGTCTAATTAATCAATTTTTAGATAATTTTTCACACATACAAACGAAATGCTACAGTGACGCACGCACCCCAAAGGTCAAAGTTTGGCTCCCAAATTTGGGAACTAAACAATGGCTTATTCGCCAGCGTGCTCCAGCAAGTTAGTGCACGAAACAAACTACGGCCTCGTTTAGATGCCAAATTTGGCACGTTAAAGTTGAGGTTTCGTCATAAATACGTTATTGTAGCATTTCGTTTGTTTTTATGAATAATTATCGAAATATTGATTAATTAGGTTTAAAATGTTCGTCTCGTGAAGTACAACAAAAATGTGCAATTATTTTTTGATTTTATCTATATTTAGTACTACATGCGTGTACCGATATTTTAATGTGATGGAAATCTTTTTTTTACATAGTGAAATCTGTGGGTGAAATTTGAGAACTAAACAAGAGGTGCATGCATCCAAATAAGGATACTGTTTACCGATTGAGAACAGGATAAATGCTTCTCCGGCTACGAAAGAATGGATGAATGAAACGTCACTAGGCTCGTGTGGTTGACCCCGTACCAGCGACGGCATCCGGGGCTCCTATCTAGCTTTTGCATTAGATAAGTGACGCGGCTTAGGGCCCACGAGCGGCCCATCAGCGTCCGCCTCCTCCATCCTCGCGTCGTGCCGCACAAACGCCACCCCAGCCCCTTCCGCCGCCGCCCCGGGCGGCAGCCGGCACGCCGCCACGCCGCCCACCCGCCATCCACCCCGCCCTTCCTAATCCGTTCCTCCTCCTCCCCCGCGTCAGCCGGCGGCGCTCCCGCGCCGCCTCTCCTCCGTCGCTGGCCGAGCCGGTGCCGCCGTACCCTCCATCCACCCCGACCTTCTTCTTTTCTATGTTCGGAGGCATTGTAGCCCCCCCTCCACCGCCGGCATCCCGACCCTCCGGCCTCCGGCGAGATGCCGGAGGTGGGAAGGGAGGGGACCAACAGTGGTGGACGCGGAGGGCAACGGCTTGGCGAACACAGAGGCGCCGCCCGTGTCGCCCCTCGGGAGGCGACGTGGGGGTGGTTTCCTTCCGGGGTTACTACAGGCTTTACTGCTCGCTCTGGTAGTTTGGTTGTTTCGCTTCGCCGCTTGGAACCCGCCCGTCGTCCATTGCTTTCCTTCCCCCGTCGGCGCGTGATTCGGTGAGCTTGTGGAGCACCTTGGCTTGCGGGCATTGATGATGAATGGCCGACGGGGAGAGGACGTGGAGCTGCGGCAAAACAGAAACCGCAGCAGGTAGCCGATGGATCGATTCATCCATCGGGCGAAAAGAAGACTTGTACAAAGATGGGCTCGTTTGCCCACACGATGAAATGGGCTTGGCTGGGCATCTCAGTCGGCCTGGTGGGCTGGCAATCTAGCCTGCTTCAATCTAAGCCCAGACAACCAGACATCTCTCTTCTAGGAAAAAGTCCTTTCGGCATCTCTCAACTATTGTCAAAGTCTGATTCCCGTCCCCTATCTCCAAAACCAGATGGGATGGTTTGCAAATATTTTTTTCTTAGAAAAATTATAAAAAATCCTATAATCTAGTTTAATCTTAAAATTTCATATAAAATTCGTTTTGGATTGTAAAATATAAGACTAGTTTAAAACTTTCCCTAAAATTATATTTTTCTTTTACTGTTAGTTGGAGCCATACTATTTTCTAGACATATGAGACTAATTATAATAATTATAGGAGCAACTACTTAGTAAAAACTATAGAAGCTTTTCGATCTAAAACAAATTTTCTATTAATTTTCTACTAATTTGCTTTGATAGTTTTTATTATCAATTTTTATTAATTGATTTTGGTTACTTTTACTAAGTAGTTGCTCCCACTATAAATTATAATTGGTCTGATATGCCTAAAAACTGGTATGGATCCAAAGTAGTCATAAAAACATGATTTTAAAGAAAATATGAAACTATTTTCATTTTTTCTATATTTTTTAAGATTAAACTAGATTTTAGGTTTTTTATTAGATTTCTAAGAAAAAAATATTTACAAACCTTTTTTTTCAAAAGGCCATCTTACGTCCTCGAACTTTCAACTAAATTCCAATTTACCCTCTACGAAACCACTCTCAAAACTGTCAAGGACGAAAAACAACCGGTTTTTAGAGTTCAGGGACCACAAACATATGGTTTTAGAGATGAGGGAAGAGAATCAAGCTTAGGCAATAGTTGAGGGATGTCAAAAAAACTTTTTCCTCTCTTCTAACCGAGACAGGGGCCAGAGGCCCAATTAGGCCTTGTTCGTTTTTTTTGGGGGGGGGGGGGGGGGGGGTCGGCCGGGTACGGGGCCCAATCCACGGGGGTCTTCTCGGGCTGAATTGAATCCCGGCCCACGGTAAAATGCGCATTCGATTAGCCCACCCGTGGTTGAAAACCCGGTCCAATACCTGCGGAAACACCCCCCCCATCCCGGCCTGGGAAACAACCCTCGTCTCGAGGGCGTGGAACCTAATGGCAAGTTCAGACAAGGATAAGCTATTCTGTCAGGTGATGAATAATAACCGGTGTCAGGACAAAGAACTAGCTAGAGAACAACTATCTAGCGTGCTCAGTGATTTCCCTTTGTTTTGCATCACACTAATCATCGATGTTTGCATCACATTTGTTGTCATATATACACGGGGTTATTACATACTATTTTGTTTATGTTAAGCATCTATCAAAGTGCATTACATTTCCTGCTGACTAACTCTTTCATATACAATATCATGCTCTAAACTGTTGACCACTGGTCCACCTCTCTTGAAAACAATAAATTAGCAGTGGATGTTGTGGCATCAAGTTCATCATCTAGTTTGGAATGACTTGTGTTGCTTAAATATAGCATCCATATAATTTAAGTGACAGGTTGCTAAAACTTAAGCGTAGGTTGATTCACTGTGTTGCAACATAAGTCGATAAGTACTAGAGTATGTAGGAGTACTACTAACTTCTGTTGCCAAGCTTCACTGAAACTGTTTCACTGAATCTCCTCTGTTGTTTAATTTCTGGTATGAGTAAAAGCTATCCTGGTGTAGCAAGTTGGAATACTGGTGTTTAATTTCTGCTGCAGATGAGTCATTTTTCCTTTCACAACAACAATATTTTGGTCTGCATTCCATCTGTTCTTTGTTGGTAATGACTTGGCTGTAATAATTTTCTGGTAGTCGCATAGTGATCACCTAGTGATCTCTCAGCATCATCTGTATGTAGAACTGATACATTGTGACTATGAATTTTTGCATCTTAATCATGTATGTAGAACTGATATTTTGTTCTCTGGTGCAGCTTGAGAGGCAGATCCAGGCTTTTTCCTGAAGAACAAGACAGAGTGTTGGGGTGGATGATGCTTACACCTTTCAAGTTGTAGACTATATGCTAAATGAGATCCTCCTAATTATTAAAAAAAATGACCTCCTAGTTTAGTTCTTTGGAAGTCTGTAATAGCTTAGCAGTAAAATCAGAATATTTAGTAAGGCTGTGTTTAGGGCCGTGTTTCTTTCCTCCCGGAAAAAAATTTCTAGTGCAAAACCTTTTTAGGGATGAGTGTAACTTTGCGCAACGAATCTAACGAGCCTAATTAGTTCATAATTTACTACAGTAATGCTACGGTAATCATCCTTTAATCGTGCGGTCAAAGGCCTCATTAGATTTGTCTCGTGAATTAACCCGGGGTTGTGAAGATAGTTTTGTAAACTGACTTTATTTAATACCCTTAATTATTGGTCAAACGGGGTGGAAAATTTTTTTCACCTCAAAAGAAACACAGCCTAGATGAGATGAAAAGAGGGTGAAAAAGTCACATCGAACACTGTAGCGCTTTGTAGCACTTTTCGTTTGTTTGTGGTAAACATTGTCCTATCATAACCTAACTAGGCTCAAAAGATTCGTCTCGTCCTGTACATCAAAACTATGTAATTAGTTTTTTTATTTACCTATATTTAATACTCCATGCATGAGGAGAGAGATTTGATGTGATTTGATGTGATAGGTGAATAGTGAATTTTGGAGAGAGAAAGTTTGGGATCTAAGGCCTTGTTTAGATCCTAAATTCTATCCCCAAAGTTCACTATGCAAAAAGAAGATTTCCAACACATCAAAATGTCATAGCATGCATGGAGTACTAAATGTAGATGAAATCAAAAACTAATTTCACAGTTTTGTTGTACTCTACGAGACGAACATTTTGAGCCTAATTAATCAATTTTTGGACAATTTTTCACACATACAAACAAAATGCTACAGTGCGCATGTAATGCGCACAGAATCCTACTGTGCCGAATCGGGAGCTCCCGATTCGGGAACTAAACGAGGCCTAAACAAGGCCTAACTGTACTCACTTTTATTGCTTGTGTAGGCCGTGTTTCTTTGGGGTGGAAATTTTTTTCCACCCCGTTTGACCAATAATTAAGGGTATTAAATAAAGTCAGTTTACAAAACTATCTTTATAACCCCGGTTTAATTCACGAGACAAATCTAATGAGACCTCTGACCGTACGATTAGAGGATGGTTACTGTAGCATTGCTGTAGCAAATCATGGACTAATTAGGCTCGTTAGATTCATCGCTTAAAGTTACACTCATCCCTAAAAAAGTTTTACAAATAGATTTTATTTAATACTCCATGCATGCAAGATTCCATTTGGAAATTTTTTTCCAGAGAAGTAAACAAACACGGCCGTAACTGTGTAAGCCCCTGCAACGCTGAACCTACTGTTCCAATAGTGGTTCTGTTGTGCTGGTACGGCGTGCAATGCAATTCATGGCAGACAGCAGGAATATGGGTAAAATCAGAATATGTGGTTCTGTTGTTCTGTTGTGCTCCGAAGGGAATATGCGCTGCTACGTTATTCTTGTGATTAGAATTTAGAAACCTGAACTCAGAGTTTCTATTTATGTACTGCACTGGAATATCTGTTTCCAAGTTACTGCCATTGTATAGTTTATTTTTGCACTATTGAGAAATTCATGTACAAGTATCTTTTGTCTGTTCCGATGCTGTATCAAAATCCCTGCCAACCGAACAAGCTTCTAGAGGAAGGGGATTAGGGGAACTAAACCCCATGAAGATTGAGTGACGAGAAGGGGATCCACTAATTCCCGGTCTGAAAAAAAATCATCTTCTGAAAAAGCCTTAAGTGAAACCCTTAAGTGAAACGTTTTGCCCCAGGATACCAAAGCAGGTACGGGCCCGGCCCAAGACGGCAAGCCACCCACACATGCCGCCCATCCCAGCCCCACCACATGGGAACCCAGGAAACCAATCATCAGCCGACACCTCGTATGAACGCGCCATCGCAAAGATCCGCCGCCCCTCTCCAGCTCTCCTGCCTGCTGCTGTCATCCATCTCGTTTTTGAACTGACCCGGATCTCCTCTCTCGTTCTCGCCTCTCCCCCCTCGTTCTTATCTCCAACGCAAAGGAAAAGCAGGGGACTCTTGAAAAAAAAAGTGAGGGAGAAAAGGCAGCCGCACCCCGATCCCTCGCCACTACTCCTCATCCGCCGCCGCCCGCCCAGATCTGGATCTGAGATCCCCGTGACCACGGATGATGGCCGCGGGGGCGCACGACGACGCCGACGAGCCGCCCCGGCGGTCGGCTCTGAAGAAGAGCGCGCCGGCGCAGCCGTGGTCGGAGGTGGAGACCTTCCACCTCATCGACGCCTACGAGAAGCGCTGGACCAAGCACGGGCGCGGCCAGCTCAAGGCGCAGCAGTGGGAGGAGGTGGCGGCGGACGTCGCCGCGCTCTGCGCCGCCACGCCGGGGGTCGCCGTCCAGCGCAAGACGGGCACCCAGTGCCGCCACAAGCTCGAGAAGCTCCGCAAGCGCTACCGCACCGAGGGCGCCCGCCCCGTCACCTCGCTCTGGCCCTTCTTCCGCCGCATGGATCAGCTCGAGCGCGGCCCCCTCGCCGCCGCCTCCGCCTACCCGCCCGCGTCTGGCTCGCCCCCTGCCGCCCCCTCCGACGAGGAAGAAGAGGAGGATGACGAGGAAGAGGAAGAGGAAAACGAGGAGGAGGAAGAGGAAGAGCTCGTCGCCCGCAACAACAACACCAGGAGCATTAACGGCATCATCCGTGAATTCGGCAGCGGCCTCGCCCCGCGCCACCCGCAGCTGCAGCTGCAGCAGCCGCCGGCGCCGCCGCCACCTTCAATCACGCCGTCAACCGCGCCTCCGCGGAAGAGAGTGGCCTACGAGGCGTTCCAGGCCAAGGCCGCGGCGGCCGCTGCAGCGGCGGTTGCGGCTGACAAGGCCAAGGAAGAGGAGGAGGTGGAGCTGGTTCGCCACCCCTCTGGGGTTAGGAGAACCAACTCGCAGCTCTCGGCGGTGCTGAGGGATTTCAGCGAGGGGGTCATGCGGCTGGAGAGGCGGCGGATGGAGATGCAGTGGGAGATCGAGCGCGGGTGGCAGGAAATGGAGGCCCAACACGCCAAGATGCTCCAAGATGCTCAGCGCCAGCTCCGCGACACCGTCGCCGCCGCCTGTGCCCTGCCGCCGAAGAAGTCCAGGAGGGACTATGCAGTGGAGACTAGCAATTGACGGTTGGTGATCCGATGGTGATGGTAGGGATCCCAGTTGTTCGTCCTCTGTTCAGGATTTAGTCGTAGTTCGTATATGGTAGTTCTGATTTGCAGTAGCATTTCTAACTATTTTGCATTTGTTATGTTAAACCAGGTGCATATTATCATAATCCAAATTATTTGCATAAGATTTGTGCATGTTGACTTAAAATACAACTCAAGTAATAAATAACATAAGCAATTATGAAATTATGAAATAGATCTATTATTATAATTCAAATTATTTGCATGGGATTTGTGCATGTTGACTTCCACAACATGCAACTCAAGTAATAGATAACACAATCAATTATTAGTTTCGTTCCTCACATAGCAGTTAACACTATACTCATGCGTGTTTTGCTAAATATATCCTCCTCCCAAATATAGATTGTTGGAGTATTTTTTTATCCTTCCAAAATATAGATCGCATATCGTAGACTATGTATGTCATATTACACTTAAAAGCATGACTAATTGCAGTCTTTCTTGTGCTACAAAAATATATAATCGGTCTTTCTTGGCAAGGACTTGTACAAATTCCAAAAGACCGGAAACATAAATTAGAGGAAGACAAACACAAAGTTATCGGAGTGAAATGGAAAAACACATGAATTAGCGACTTGGGCCCGATACCCTCAAGCAAAGCCACCACAAAACTGGAGTTTGATGCTCTGCTTGACTGGCACCCATGTTATTATACAACTGTTTGATGCTCTGCTTCACTGGTATCCATCTGTTCTGCTCAGAAATTTGAACATAACACTGGAGTTTCAGTTAAATCAACTATAAATATATATATGTATCAATCAGTGAGCTGCAAGAAAACCTACATGCTATTGTTTGTCTAATGGATTGCAACATTGTAAGAAAATAACCACTAAGATATTAATGTGAATTCATCATTGTAGTCATCTCCACTTCTTGCACGCAATTTTCAGAAACCAAATTAAAAAAATGACAGTAGTAGTATCACATCATTAATTAACTATTGAAAAACAGAAGACATTCTTCATTAAAATAAAAGACAGAAGCGTTAAATATTGAGAGTCCATGGTCTTGTTCAGAAACGTAAGTCTGATCCAGCTATGAAATTTATCATATGCATGTACCAAGAACTATGATTGTAATATCCAAAGACAAGTTTCTCTATGTTTCTGAACAATTTAAAAGAGTTTTGAAAGTAAACTAAAAATAAAAAGAAGAGTACTTTGACAAATTGCAGCAGTAGTACTGCATCATTATTGAGCAATCGGAGACATACTTAACGGAAAGAAAAGAAAGAAGAAAAATAAAAGTAGCAATTCAAGGAACCTCTCTAGCTTCTTCCTGACAGTAGCAATTCAAGGGACTTCTCATGAATATCCAACGTTAGAGAATCCACACATAGAAGTATATCCAATGTCAATTGTGTACTTTTCAGGAGCCACTTGAGCTTCTTAGAAGTTAGAACACAAAACTCCCCCTGATCTGCGCGCAATGTTAGACTCAGATAGAAAACTGAAATAGCGTGGTAGTTTCTTTGATAGTATTTTGTTATTCATGTTTGCGACTGTACATTTTGATACTGATTTATATGGTATTTGAAACCAAAAGGAACTAAATAGGATAGGATTACCAGTGCATATTTTAGAACCACTTATGCTTCAGCACAATGACAGGCTGAAATTTCTCATTCATTCTTGACCTCTCTCTTGATCTTGGCGTCAAGCACTTGAGATATTCTGTAAAGGTTTAAGGTTAGACTAACAATAAAACTCGGAACACAGGAATGCATTTTGCCATTTGTAGGAAGGGACACAAATCCATGCACAATGGTTAAAATGATACACCACCACCACATTCAGATATCAGATTTACAAAAGATAATAAGGGTTAGAAATAGTGGAAATCTATTATATGACCTGTCTTTATGAGCATTACAAACAAGCCAAGAAACAGTGACAACAACTCAAATTTTAAGGGTCAGACAGATAAACTAAACTAACTGTGCAAGTTATTTAGACAGGGAAGTTACATTTTAGCATCTGCAGGACTCACAACATGATTAGGCTTTTGCAACAAATTATTCGATCCATAAATACTCGCGGTAAAAACAAAGTAGAAAACATGGTCCTTGTTTTTGTGAAGAAATGGAGAAAGAGATAAGAGATCACTTACTCTATTGCTCACACTTATAGACTTCCTAAGAAAGAAGCAGGTTCAAAATAAATTGGTGCCTCAATCCGTCAAGTTGTTCAAATCCAAGCTAGCCCACATGAATCTATGTTAAACAGATGGCATTGCCATCCTTGAAGCAAGCCGACGATGAAGCGGAGGGGGGCCACGGTCGCAGGAAGGTTTTGTCACCCTTATGTGATTATCAGCAGTAGAGATTTGGTTAAAATGATTGGAATGGATGTAAACCTAGGGCTGTGGTGTGTGGCTTCTGAAATGCTCAGCTGACATAGTGATCTGCAACACGGCTATTGGTATGCATGGCTTTTCTTAGACCCATGATGCTCAATTAGTGAGAAGCATTACATATTTGCTCAACTCAAGTTCATATCGCTTTTGTTATGTTAATAAATGGTGGACAGCTACCTTGTTTTTCTCAAAACAGGCACCAGATAGTTTGCATTCTACATGAACTCTTTTGTGTTCTGCTCTACATAAGTGTAATTGTATCAAGTTAATACTTGCAAAATCGAATATGTTTTCAATGGAAACTTATCATCAGAATAAGTCCTGTCTCCATATTTTCAGTGTCTAAAATTTTACTCTAGTTCACACTGATGCACACATTATGTGCTGCTTGGGTAGCATGCATCATGCTCGTAGTATCAGTTTAAAATCCTATAGTATGCATAACTAAGAGGTAGAATCAATATCAGCATCATTTGGAGCATCAACTAAGGGACTATTATTGCAATTTTTCCACCCTATATGTAGTACTGAGTCGCTGCACATTTATTCAGGTGATGCTATCAAAGGATGCCATTGTTTCCACTGCAGCATCCCATAAGCATCACCTTAATAAATTTGAAGACACCAGGTTTATCTCAGATTATTTGACCATTCCAAATAAGAAAAATATCTCAATTCAAGGGTCTTCAAAAACTTACCTTGCCAATTTTCCATCTGTGTGTTGTTTGCTGCTGTCAGCATCGCCAGAAATCTCTACTACTATAATCAAATAAGTGTGTTGTCTGCTGCTCATGACAGAGATTTGGGAATAATAAAACCTCAGCATATTTAGTCAATTGGGGCTTGCAGAATTATCCAATCAATGTATGTCTCAATCTCTCCCTGATGGTTACCATGACCTGCGCAAGGTTAAACTCCTGCATGTCAAGCAGGTTCAGCTTGCACCCTGATCAATTTAAAATGGACCGAGGCATATTAAACAACACATATTACAATGGCAACCAACTAAACGATCATGAGCTATCTAAACCGAAACCACAAACCCCGTATAATAATGTACAGTGTTGTATTACGGAAGTGTTTCCTTGTGGGTGGAAAATTTTTTCCACCCCGTTTGACCGATAATTAAGGGTATTAAATAAAGTCAGTTTATAAAACTATCTTCATAACTCCAGGTTAATTCACGAGATAAATCTAACGAGGTCTTTGACCGTACGATTAGATCTTGGTTACTGTAGCATGACTGTAGTAAATCATGGACTAATTAGGCTCGTTAAATTGTCGCATAAAGTTACACTCCTCCATGAAAAGGTTTTATAAATAGACTTCGTTTAATACTCCTTACATATAAGATTTTCTTTAGAAATTTTTTTTTGGAAAGAAACACTGTCTACCTTGAGTAGCAGGCACCTGAGGAGCCAGAACACACTGAGCCGTTTATGAATCCAAGTATGTCATTGCTAAGAAAAAAAAAGTCCTGACCTGTGAAGACAGTGAAATGAGTCGGAACAAAGACAAGCTTGAAACTTTCAATGAAGACTAACGAGGGCCAAAAGAAAGTGGTGAATCGGCTATCCTAAACATCAGGAATGCGGTTAACCACATTTGACCAAGAGTAAATTACAACTGGGCTACAAGAACTAGACACGTCGATGTAAATTAGTCAAACAACCATATTCGACCAAGAGTAAATTACATCTGGGGTACAAGAACTAGACATGTGGGTGCAAATTAGTCAAATAACTTGTAATCTCATCAATCTAAAACAACAACTTGATATTTTGATGTATATACGGTCCAAATCCCATAACATCGTGTATTATCCCGGGTGGACTATGAGGTGGCAGCGTGAGGTGGGCCTTGGTAGAACTGAATGGCCGGCTCGGCTCGATTTCCCCCAGCAGGCTTCACGCTCTCACTCGGCTCAACCGGAACATATCCTTCCAGCGGAAAACGTATCATCTTACATCATTAAATAAAAACATTAAACACAAAGGAATAATGGTAGGTAGATCATTTGGATGGGGACATGTACTTGCAGCAAAGCAGGACACGAAGCTACATAAATTGGATTCAAACTACTCAATTCAGTATCTTGTGAACGAAACAGCTCGTTCAGAGAACAAGCGTAACCTGCATATGTTCAAGTTATGGCAAGGAAGAAAGGCTCACGATGGAGTGTCCCATATGCACTATTCGCACAGGCTACTAGTTAATGGGGGGAAGGGAATGGCTTTTATACTGGCACGGAAAAACCTTGCTACACTTTCGTCATTGCTATCATCAAAGTCATAAGAACAAAGCGTAAGCAGAACAGAACATTAATTAGGGCCAAGATCAAAGGGGGAACTCACTGTATCGAGGATCAGCGTTAGCTTGTTGACGATGAGGCTCCATCCCCGGCGGCTCCGGCGATTGTCTACGTTCAGTGGCCGCACCGTGTATTTGTGTTGTTAACAGAATATATTCAACAAGGGAAGCAAGCTCTTCTTCGTGCATCCTCCAAACTCTAGTATTATTTCGGTAGCAAATTGTTCCGACTAGCGTGATACTAACCGCTGAAAGGATATGTTCGGGTTGAGCCAAGCTAAAGCGTGAAGCCTACTCGGGAGGAATCGAGCCGAGTTGAGGTGAGCCCGTGCTCGCGATGAGACAGGCCATTCAGTTCTACCCAGGCCCACTACACCCTGCCACCTCATAGTCCATCATGGACAAATACACGACGTGATGAATTTTGACCCGTATATGCATTAAAATGTCAAGTTGTCGTGTTAAATTGATCAGATTATAAGTTTTTGGACTACTTTACACCCACATGTCTATGTCTAGTTTTTATACCCCGAATGCAATTTACTCTTCGACCAAATAAGCCCAGAATTCTTTTACAACAGAGCCCTATGCTAAGGGTATCATAATTCATAAGGAATCTAAAATCAATTAAAGATTTAAAGTTTAGCTGCTTCAAACATTGAATTCCTTATCATTTCACTATGCTAGAACTAACATTGAAACATCGGAAACATTAGAGCTGCATCATAATGCATCTTTTCCTTACTCTACTATCTTTGTAAGCACCACATAGCCAATCTCTACCAATATGAGTGCATCGAGAACTCACCTCGTATATTTTGTTCCATTCACATTCACATGTACGTTCCTCACTATCTTGCACATGCAATGTAGGGTAGACGGACATGTTGACGAACGGACCTGTTGGCGACCCTCTGAGCAGTGCAACTCGCCGGCCCGACCTCAGTGCACCGCTAAGCGTGTGTTTGGTTTGGAGGTGAGATAGGATTAGACGGTTTCGTTCCTTTTTTTATGGGACGGTTCCGTTTCGTGTTTGGTTGAGAGTGATAGATTCATTCAGTTTTTTGTTTGGTATAAGGGATGAAGAGTACGTGATGGATGATGTTTCTAACACTGTTAGATACAGTACTTAGTCGACCCCACGTGTCATGTACACGGTCCACATGTCATTCTCAAGCCATTTTTTCTTTTTCTTTATATCTTCTCTTCCCCCCCTCCCCCCTCCCCACACGATGCAACCACACCCACGGCGGCGATCCACGAGGGCGCTCGCGCTAGCGGCCGTGCCCGCCCGATCGGCGCCCCCCAAGCCGCGGCGGCGGCCGCGGGCCTGCTCCCGCCCGCGATCGCGGCCGTGCCCGCCCAACTTGCCACTGGGGTGCCGGGGACGGGGAGGGAGAACGAAGGGGAGCGGAGGGCGCATCCCTCCTTGCTTTTGCCGCGGCGAGCTTGGTTGGTGGCCGCGTCGTCTCCTTCTTCGCCGGTGCAGGACGACCGCCTCCATCGTCCGTAAGCGCTGGCCGCAAATCAAGCCCGGGCGGAGCTCGGGGCGCCATCCCTCCGCCGGCCGCACGCGCCGCCTCCGTCGGCCGTACCGCTGCGTCTCCACCATCCGCATGCGCCACGCCTCCACTGTCTGCAAGTGCCGGCCGTAAATCGAGCGTCCACGTCGGCTGGCCACGCCGCCGCGCGGGTCGCACCACCCCACCTCCACACCGTCCGGCCGTGCCGCCCTGCCTCTATGCCGGCCGGGCACGCCGGTCTACCGGCCCCGTCTTACGTCCGCGCTGTTGCTCGCGAATCAGAGGAGACAGAGCGTCGGCGGCGTGGAAGTGGGATGCCCCCGTCCGCTTGATTTGGGCGGACGGGGTCATCCCGCATCTGGGCAGCATATTCTCATTTTGGGACGTCCACATCCCTCATGTCTCCAAACCAAACACCAGTAAAAATGGATCGATCCGTTCCATCCCGTCCCGTCCCTAATATGAAACACATGCTAAGTCACGATGCTTGGACGGCCTCGCGCTGGGTGGCTTCAATCCTTGGCATGGATGGTGTAGCGTCGACTGTGCTTCAGGATGACTGGACGTGGGCAATTTCGATCCTTGGCTTGGACGGTGTAGCGCCAGCGGTGGACGACCTTGCACCAAGCGACTTCAATTCTCGGCATGCCACATGAAAAGGGTCGGGCGGCGGTGGCATGGACTTGGGCGTGGAGGAGGGAGGTGAGAACGATGGACACTGAGCAGTGAATGAAATTATGCTGCTTAAAAGCTCTATCGTTGCAACATGGTAACAATATTAATACATCAAGTTGGCCACAAGCACACGCTACCTACACTACAAGAAATCATTTAATCTATGATGAAATTGTTTTGTCATAGACCACTAAAAATACGTCACAAAACAGTATCGGTGATGATTTTAGAAAACGTCATGGATTGAGCGTCATAGATTAAATCGCGTGACGATTTAACAGAATCTGTCACAGATTGAAACGATCTGTGACGTTTTCAAACCGTCATAGATTAGCCTTGAGCCCGCGTAGCCCAGTCCAGGCCCAATGTTTGTGATGAAAATAAACGTCATAAACTTCATCACGGATTGCATAATGAGGTGATGTGGCTATTGACATGGATGGTCACGTGGCTGATGATGTGGCAACTATTGCTGACATGGATGACGTCGATGATGATGGCCCATTTATTAACGGGCCGAAATGAGTGTGACCCATTTATAAGCAGGCCAAAATGATAACCAGGCCAAATGTTTTTAGTCCCAATAGCCCACTACCACAAAAAATTCAGCAAATTTTATGGCCCAACAAATTCCTAAAGCCCATTTTCACAACCATTCCAGTCCAGCCCAAGAGAAGCCATAAGGCCCATACAACAATATAATAATTTTTTGACAACAAACAATAATCAATTTGAAAATTAGCATTTTGATACATCATCTCAAGTTTTCATCCAATTTCTCCAACCAACATCACATCACGCGGCTAGTTACAACAATAAAAGTTTGTTGCATTACACCTCATCACTTGCTTGAATCTGAATTAGCACAAGCTCAACTTTTGCGTCCAACTCAGCTTGATTCTTTGTAGATCTGGACATGGTATAACACATGGTGAGTTCATATGGAAAAAGAAGATACGTGCAAACACTAAATATATGCAGCTTCACGTGTAACACAGGCTGCATCATATCATCATACATAACAATTGCACATGAACTCTGAATATTGTACGTGGTGCAATTAGGCATGGCAAATTAACAAACAAGGAGTCATGTTACTATGTACGCATTGATGTCTCAGATTCAAAATAGAAAATGGCCAGTATGTCAATATATAAGCAAGGATATTTCACCAAATACATATAGTCCAGCTCAATTAAAACTCAAGCAACAGGTGGTACAAGTAATTTGTAATTGAAGAAAGGAAAACGAAATCTAGTAGATGACTTAGGTTGTAATCCATCATATAGCTGTGCAACTAGCAATTATGAAACTCTTTCACCACCTTGTCATTCCAAAAAAAAAAATCATGAAGCAACTAGCAATCGTCGAACTATACCTGGTATCCAATGTTTTTGTGGTCTCTTCAGTCCAACCTTCGTCGGCATCACAAGTTGGGGGAGCGGCGACCAACTTTGGCCATTCACAAGAAGCTGCAACTCCTCAGTCCCTCAAGAACTACACAAAAAAATACACTACTTCAGTGCAGAAACATGTTATCATTCTGTTAGCGCACCGGCCGCTATTCAAGGAAGCAAACTTTCATGAAATAGAAATTCTGAGGTGACATACAAGGATTATATGAAAATATCAGCGAGGCGAAAAAATAGAAGGATGAAGTGAACGAGGAAACGGCATTCTAGTACGGCAAAAGATCTCTAACAAAGCCCTGCTTCTTTGAGTGCAGTATAAATAGCATCAATGATAGGACTATCTGTTGTGAGGGATAAAAATTTGTAGTTGAACAATGACACACCAATCACGTGCAATGTCAACTGAGAAAACAGCGCTTCTATATTGACAGGTTCCCCACTGGAAGCATATGGTTCGAGTTTCTCTATTATCACTCAACACATTTACAAAATACTTTTTCCCATAACGGACAAGAAACTTTTGTGCAGGGATGGCACAACAGCTCCGCGTCTCACCTAAAATCTAGATATCATTTGTTGGATCCAGTGCAGTAGATGCTTCTAGCACTAGAGATCCAGGGCAACAGGCACAAGCACAAGTAGTACTCAGATCGAGATTGGACAGTTTCCTGGAAGGACCAAGTCAGATCAAGACATCAAGCAGAGAGATAAGGATCTGAACGGAGCAACAGGCTCACCTTGCTTGCAGCCGCCAGGTGCGTCCTGCATGACTGCATCTAGAGGTCATAGTGGAAGGCCTCAAGCACAAACAAACAAAGACTGACGACGCTAAAAATCACCTACAAAATTAAAGCAGGATTGGATAGATCGGCCAACGAAGGTGCAGCGGGATTCGAAAGGTTCAAGAGGGAAGGGTGAAACAAACCGATGGGATTGGGGGAGAGGATGTGACCTCGCTTGCGGTGAGAGACAAGCGCCGCACCGCCGACACAGAGAGTTGAGCCGACAACTTTTGCGGTGCGGGGCCGACGTGGAGGTGCTCCAGGGCCTCGGTGGCAGCCGCTGCCCGACGCCAGGTAACTTGAGGGGGACAGCAGCCTCCTGGTCCGCGGCAGCAGCGGCGCAGGAAGGGGAGGAACCATCGCTGCGATAGTCATAAGCAGGAGCACGCCGTAGCCTGTGGCCGATGTAGTCCCTAACCTCCTCCGTGTTGGGTAGAGGGGCGGTGTCCCGGGTGAGGCGACGAGGGCGGCGGCAGATCTGAGGAGGGGAAGGAGAGTTGTGTGAAGGGAAGGGTGGAGGCGTTGTCGGCGGACTGGAGTAAGCGTGAGGAGCTAGGGTTTGAGAAGGGTGTCAGCTGGAAGATATATCTACCTCGGGCTCGATCTGGATCGTCAGATCAGATGTTAACGGCTACAAGAAGTTGGGCCTTAGTGGAAATTGGCCCAAGACAAGTTTCTTTTGGCCCGTTTAGCAAATTCATGAGCCTTTTTTCCTTAAATAGAAACAAATTCGAATTCAAAAACTTGCCAAATAACATGCAGATCAAATTATCTAATATACCTGAAATTTTTTTTACATGAAACAGATGACATATATGTTGTTGTGTAAGAGTTTCAAAATTTTTGGAACTTATTAACTATTTTATATAGTTTAAATGATTTTCTAGGTGCTTATGGAAAGTAATTCCAAATTAAATTGCATGTATCTCCAATAAGATTTATTCGATTGCACAGAAGTTATATTTAAGCTTATATGTCCCATTATAGTTCATGTCCAATATATAATGAAGGATCCAATGGTTTGCTAGGGATAATTCAACCTTTTATCTCCAAACTAGAATAGAGTAATTGCAATAATATCTAAATTTGGTCAGAAAATTCTACAAACTGTCATGGAAGCATATTTTAGATCCATAAACTTACCATAAAAAATCAAATGATTTTAGTAGAGTAATACTATACATTATTCATAAAATAGGCACTTCCACCACATAGTTTCTTATAACTCAAGTCAAACTCTTAAGTTTCCATATCCCATAATATTTTTCTAACTCGCATGCACTTAAATTTTGGACACAACTTGAGTCTGTCTTAACATTAAAGAATAGAAAGTTACATTAGCAATTGTTGTGCAAAAACATGTTTTTCTATTTTCTATATGGGTGTAAGAAAACAATCCATATGTAAAAGCTCAAATAAATAGAAATTAACATACAAAAAACACTATTAAATGTAAGATCATGATTTTTAAAAAATTTTGAAAAAAGAACCACCAAATTTAGAGTTAATATGAAGGAGAAATACTAGTTACAATTTTTAATTCCGGATTAAAAAAGAAAGATGAACTATTCATGCGTTCTTCATATCATTATAGCCTGTGACGTTACATGTATCAAATAAATTTACTCTACGGGATGTACTATGAAACAAGTCTGTAGCTCAGTGGTAAATGCACTAGTTGGTGAGTTGGATGTCGTGGGTTCGAATCCCGTATGGAGCACATTTTTGTGGTGCGTTTTCCTTTTTTGCATTTTGGGCTGAGACAGGCCGGATTGGGGAGTTTGGCCCAAGATCGGAGCAGGGCCGGATAGGGGAATTTGGCCCAAGATCGGAGCAGAGAATTGGGCTGGGCATCTGTCTGGTTTGGAGCGCTGGGCTCGGCCCAAAAAGATGAGGATGCCTATGGCCTGTCATGCCCATTTGACTATTATTCTTGCCCAAGTTTCACAAGTTACGAAAGATTAACTAAACTAAAATAAAGAAGCATTTCATAAACGTGGAAGTGTGCTTGTGGTAGATGGTATTTCACAATTTATTTTGTTTTTTTGTCGATCAACAGGTAAAATTAAAACACGTCCCCTACTTAGATACAACATACAAGTGAATTAGTAGTGCAGTAGTACGAAGTTTCTTTGCCCCAGGTCTCTGATTCGAACACCCGACGGTACCTTTTGTTTTATCGAATTTTAGTGCGGCCGGTGACCTGACCGTGTATTCGTAGGGGCGGAAAAATAACAAGTGAAATTTGTATAAGTAAAGGAAATGCCTGGTAGTAATCACAAGACATCATTTAGCTTGGTGGTATGCGGCGGCAAGTTTTTTGCTAGACTATGGTCCTAGTTTCGAATCTTAGGTAGGGCACATTTTGCTTTTTTTGCATTTAAATGCAACAAGCATGTTAACAACAAACTCAACCACTTTTTATATTTTTTACTTTAATGTTGATCCATGACGAATTTTTGAGAACGTCACTAGTTATTGGGCTATATTGTGACGGTTTCGTTAAAACGTCACTATATTTTGGGCCTAATATCCATTAATGCAAATCTGTGACGTTCTCTGAATCCGTCATAAAAAATCCGTCACAGATTAAATGGTTTGTTGTAGTGCTAACCAACCCGCCGAGTAAGCCTGTGACCATTCCGCTAGTCAGAGCATGGCTAATAACTTAGCCGGTAGACTAGCGCATCCTGCCCCCGCGTCGCTCCTTGGGGACAACATGGGCGGAGACCTGCCTCGGCGCCGTTGCGCCGCTCCCCACACCCTTCCTTCCTCCCTGCCGCCGCTGGAGCCTGAGGTCGAAAGTCCGGCTGGTGGCAAGGAAGGCGGCGGTCGGGATCTCGCCTCTCCTTCCGTCTTCCCCTTCTCCCATCGCGACGGCGCCCATGGAGGAGAGGGCGGCGGTGGTGGCCGCGGGCCATGGCTGCGGGAGAGTGGTGGTGGTGGCCGGATCCGGCCCGGCCACACGCGGATCTAGGGGCTGCCTGCGGCCAGGTGCGGGGAGCGCGGCTTCCCCGGCGAGTCCCCGCACGCATGGTGCTCCTTCATGGCGTCCAGAAGTGGTGAGAGGGGCGAGCAGCAGCGGCAAGAGTGGCAGTAGCCAGGTGCGAGCGGGGTCACCGGCGATAGGCGCGTGGGAGCGCGGGCCGGCAGCGCGAGAGCCTACGGCGGCGGTAGGCCGGCCTGCGCGCGGGGCCTGCCCGCGGCGGCCGGACGTGGGAAGCGCGCAGGGATCGCAGACGGGGCCACTGCGTAGGGGAGGAGCACTGCGTGCTGGTGCCTCCCGCGCGACCGATGAGGGCGGCCGGTAGGGGCCAGCGTCTACGCGCGGCGGCGGTGCCTACGCGAGGAGTGCGTGAGCAGGCCGGCGGCGAAGCGTGGCTAGCTCAGACGACGGCCTGGCGCGCAGGGCCTGCGAGCGGGCAGTGGTGCGGCACCGACACGTTGCCGGGGCGCGAGGACGGCGGCTGGGAGATGAAGCTTCGACAGCGGATTGTGTGGTGTTGCGACAGTGACATCCCTCGGTTGGGGCGGTCGCAGTGATGGTTCCGGCTTGCAATGGCGAACGCGTGCAGCAGGGTTTCGACACTCTGGGCGTAAGCCCTCGCTAGATTCTTTCTGGTGGAATGGCTGTGGCGCCTTCGAGCGTCGCTCTCCCTGTGGAGGGCGACATTTTGGAGTTGCAACCCTGCTGCACGAGGTCTCTGGGTGAAAACCCGGTCCAGCTCCTGGATGAGCGATGGCGGCGCCTGTGGGCGTCATTACCTCCTTGCAGGCGTCGTTTCTAGAGACACCGTTCGTTCGGCGGCATGGCCGGCCTGCTGATCACGGCTGTTTCAATCGGCGGTGACAAATTTGTCGGAGGGCATGCGAAAAAGGGTTGCCTACCTCACGTCAAGAAGCGTGCTCTCCTGTTGGTGGCCGGGGGTCATCATTCGGCAGTTGTTGGGCTGCTTGCAGCGTTCCACGACGCCTGGTGTTGCTTGGCAACCTCCAGTGCGGTGCAGGACAATGTTTAAGGACGGCGCTTGCAACAACGACAACCGGTGATGACTTGGCCTGCAGCGGATCGCGGCGGGTTGTTCAGCACGGCTGAACCCACCCGGTGCGGTACAACGTCGGAAGATGGCGCAGGCGACATCTTCGATCTTTTGGCTCGATGGCGGCGTCTTCGCGCGAGTGGGAAAGCAACGTGATGATTTCGAACCACAGTGGTGGTCTGACGGCTTGATATAGTTCCCGGGGGTGGGGCACCTCTTCTTGCTACCTCGACAGTAATTCTTCAAATGAGTCTGGAGCATGGAGCCGTGTGGCGGGTTTGGAGGTCCCCGCGCATGAGAGAGAAGCGTGCTAAGAGGCGGGTTGGAGGTCCCCGCGCACGCGAGAGTGGCGCTCAACGGCGGAAGTGGTGAGGCCCCCGCGTGTTGGGTTGCTTCGGACTCGGTGTTTTTTCATGCCGTCGGGCGGTCGGTTTGGGTGCAGCAGCACTGCGGCGTTGGGTCCTGCACGGCGGTGGCCCTCTTGGTGTGGTGGTGTCCGCCTCTTTTGCTGCTCTATCAGCGCTGGATCACTTCTGAGGTTTCGATACCTGTAGGAGTGCGGTTGTGGGTGGAAGCTGCGGTTGTGCTTTGTCTCCTCTGTCATCGTTGTGAGTAGTTTTTGACTGTGTTGATGTCCCAATCCAACCGGTCAGTGAGTATAGTTGAACGGTAACCCATGTTGATGTCTCAATCCAACCGGGTGAGTTTATTGTTTTCTTTTTCTTTTCTATTTCCTGCCTATGATCTTCCAGGTCGCAGTCTTGTATTTTTTCTACTATATTAATAAAAACACATTCGTCGAATGTAGTTGTTAAAAAAAAATTAACTTAGCTGGTAGCCGGCTGTAAGCAGAGCCCAACTTCTTTTTTTATTTATCACGTTCCTTTCTTTTCTGTCCTAGCAGAATGATTGCCAATCAAGGAGAGAGAGAGCTGCGTCCGTAGGCCAAGGAGTTCATCGCTTTTTACCGGTGCTTCATCAGTCGCCGATGTTCTTCTCTCTCATATTTTCTCTCTCCTTCCCATTGGCTTTCGGCCAGAGCTCTTTGACGGTGCGTCATACTAGCCTTAAAAAGTACTACTATATAAAGATCGGATGAATCAGATTAATTGTATACTACTGTAACTGTGTTTAGTAGTATAGATAGCATGAAGTAAATAGTATAGGTAGTATAGGGGTATTATGGAAAAAAAATAGAATGACAGATATGTAATTTTGACATATCTTTAATTTTAAAATGACATATACGTAATTATGACATATCTTTAATTTTTAATTTTATTGTTTCTATCTCTCATACTTAACTCATTTTCATTCGTATGACAGCACAGGGTCCGGTGGCTTAAGAAAAAATAAATTTTCTATGTTACCATAATACCCCTACTAATATCTAGTTTATATTACGTACTACCACCTGCTAGTATGGAGCACCGTAAAAGAGCTCTTCGGCGACTCCTCGCCTTTTACTAAACTTGCTCTCAGAACGCCACAAGCCCATAATCCAAATAGAACACCTCGACAACTTACATATACTACAATCATATATATACCATAGGCTGACTAGGTCTCACTATGGACTTTTTTAGAATACGATGTTTGCTTCCATTCCATCATCAAAGGTCGACGTGGTTGTTACTAGCATATACATTCATGGATAAAGGTACAAAGAAAAAACACCATATGAGCGTTTAATCAATTAATATTTAGACTCAGAAATTCGTACTACAAAACATACTTGTTTATATATATGTTATTGATGATAAAAACATGATTCATTTTTACACAACGTACGAACCCGAATTTCATTTCCAATACTGGTATCTAAATTACAAACTGATTCCTCTAAACCAGTAATTTTAGCAATTCAAACATTGTCAATGTTTCTGCAAAGAGGGCAGACCATTGACAGCCAAACTTTTCACCACCCCTCAGTCTGAGGCTCTGAGCATCTAGGTTCTAGCATGACTTATAAAATACCCAAAACTATCGCACTTCCCTTGCAGCACCACTGGACAAGGCATAGAACACTTAAGGCCAACGACACAGCAACACACATCAACTTGATTAAAGACCACCCCGTTTTGCTCCTCCCTCCGCACTCCGCGCGTACGTCTGGGCCGCGTGTCGCGCCGCCCGAGCTCGGGAGCCACGTCCGGGTGATGGAGTTCTGACCGGTGGACCATAATCTATGTTGGCCCACATTCAAGTGCATGCCTCGATTGCTTTGCCGGTGGAGGGGCGAGGGGCGGCGCGTGGGGAAACAGGACACGCCTGTGCGCCTGCTGTTGCCGCTGGTGGATGGCCCGTGCCCTGCGGCCGAGGCAGCATCGTGTGAATCCACGCCAGCGTCCTGTGCATGCACATGGCCGCTGACCAGTAGGCCCACGCCTGCAGTGGCCCCACTTAACGGCGGGTGAACTCCTTAGGCTGCCCGCAGTGGGCACGGGACCCCGCACGGTATGCGCCAGGTGGCCTGCATGCCGTGCGGGATCCCGAGTTGAGAGCTGTAGCGGGCGTCCGTAAAACAAACGCTACACTCTATACGAAGGAGGCGATCGGTAAATAGAGGGAGAGAGAAAGGCGAACGGGAAAGGACACATCAGCGCGGGCCCCACCACCGGCCATTGCTCCCCGCCGCGCGCGACACCCGCTGGAGGCCGCCGTCGTCCGCCGCTGCTGGAGGCCACGAGGCTTGAGAGCGACGTCACCATGGCTCTTGCCTAGGGAAGCCGGCCGCCGCACCGGAGCCGCTCGCCGGAGAGAGAGAGGCAGAGAGAGGGCGAGGGGCGGCACGTCCACGCCTCGCGCCGGCTGCCCTGCCCGCCCTGCCGCCCCTGCCCGCCCGCCCACCCCGCACCGCCCGCTGGGCCGCCGCCTCGCA
This sequence comes from Echinochloa phyllopogon, assembly GCA_033239725.1. Taxonomy (NCBI): domain Eukaryota; kingdom Viridiplantae; phylum Streptophyta; class Magnoliopsida; order Poales; family Poaceae; genus Echinochloa; species Echinochloa phyllopogon. The sequence continues at coordinate 25,180,937 of BTCW01000012.1, forward strand.
CTGACCGCCGCCGCCCGCCTCGCCCGCATTGGACCTGCTCGCCATGCCGCCGCCGCCGCCCGCCTGGTCCGTGGCCGCCCGCGCGTGGAGGAGGAGCTGTCGCACGGTTGCTCGCGCGACCCTCGCCGCCGTTCGCGACCGGCACGGAAGCCGGGCGCCGCGGTCGGCGTTGCGCCCGCCGTCCGCCGCGCGTCAGCCGGTCGTGAGGGAGGAGAGGGGTTGGCACCGACGAGAGAGGGGGCGGGCGGGGTAGAGAGGGGGCGACGCCGACGAGACTGGTGGGGATGGGAAGGGCAAGGCCGACGGGGTGGGTGGGGAGATGGAGGGGGCGGCGCGGCGCGGCGGAGAGGGCGGCGCGGCGTGGGGGAGGGGAGACAGAGAGAGGGGGGAGGAGGGGAGAGGATAAGATAGAGAGAGGGGGAGAGGAGATCGGATATATTAAAAAAATTTGCTGGCGGGACCCACATGTGATGGTAGTTGGTATAGAGAATGCAGATAGAGTACGAACGAGTGCGGAAGAAGGAGATATAGAGTAGAGAATCTCGATGACTAGGACAGCATATTCTCTTTTAGAGGGTAGAGGAGGAGTGAACCGGTGCAAACAGCCTTATGCGCAGTCCTTCGGGTGGGTATGCGGCTTCGCCGCCCCTCCTCAATTCCGCCGAGGGCCACATCGGAAACCGTGGATGGGGTGGACAGGCTGCTTGCGTCTAATCGCCGGCCGTGTAGCGCCCAACGCCGATGCGCGGTGGGCCTGTTGCGGTGGCCCCGCTTGACAGTGGGGGAGCCTCTGCCTGTGCATGGTCGCAGCGTTGAGGAGAGGGGGCGTCGCGCTATGACTCCATTGCCAGTCCGTGCAGGCGTGTCGTCTCTTCGCCGAGGCCCCCCTCGGACCAGCCCCATGCTGCGCCGCGCGGCATGGGATCGGTAGGCGAGGACGGCCCCCAGGCGGAGGCGGAGCAGGTTGCAAGGACGGCCAGTCCCGTCGGCACGTCGTCCTGGGTATTGATGCGCGCGGTGACCGCAGTCGAGATAAGCCCCCCACCTCAACCCATGTCCTCGCCCTCCCACTCCTTTTCTTCTTCCTCTCGCTCCGGATACGAACCTTACCTGGTTGCTCATCTCACTTCCGCCTCCTGTTTCTTCGTCGCTGACCGCTGCATGCGGATCTGTGAGCTATGCATCTTTGCGCCTTCCTCTTTCAGCTGCTTTGGATCTACCATGTCTTGACCTGATGCGTCGGTTCTTGCTCTTCCGGTGCATAAGTGGCCATGGATACGGTGACCTAGGCCTTCGCTCAGCCAATTGTAGGAAGGTAGATCGGCTAATTTTATTTGAATCCTTCCTTTGTCTGATCTGATGCCGTAGATATTAACTCACTGCATCTAATTCTCCTTTTGTGCCTGCAGTGAGCTTCTTGGATTACGTCGGTAGGATCTCAAGGTGAGCTCTACCCTTCTCCTCATATTTTCGGTTGTTTGTGTTCACTATCTACCGTGCCTTTCATCAATAAAATGACATTGTGATCGTATCTTGTGTTTTTTCTTATACATGTAGTGTAACACCCAAAAATGGCCTATTTAAATTTTTCAGTAATTAATTGGCTTTTATTTAAGTTGTTCATAATTAATATAGGATAAATAAAATATTTATGAATATTTAAATCAAATATAAGTGGTAGAAATATTTTTGTTGCATTCATGCTGCTGCACTTATTTTTGTATTGCTTGTGATTCAAACGAGAGTTTAAATTTATTTAAATTCAAATTTGAATCACCTTGTTTGGAGCCGTACAAAAGTTGTGAGGCCCATAGTTCCTTTTCGCTCCCAGGATTTTTCCTTTGGTTCGGTTTCGCACCCTCCACTCTTTTCCAGCTCGCTCGGCCCAGCTCCTCCTTCCCCTGGCCCACTCCCCCTCTTCCCCCGAGCCGGCCCAGCTCGCGCGCTTCCCCCTTCCTCCTCCTCTCTCCCTGACAACCCGGGCCCGCGCGTCAGGTCCCCCCTTCTTCCTCCTCGCGCCCGACGCTTCTCCCCCTTCCCCCGGCTTGATTCCCGCCAATCAGCCCGGCCGACTTGCCCCTTCTCCACGCCCTGGGCCCGCGCGAAGCTTCTCCGAAGCTCCGCCCCGATTCCTTCTTTCCTGCCCGCGCCACGCTCGGCAAGCTGCCCCCCGAAAGGAAAGGCGCCGCAGATCCCGCCGCCGCCCGATCGGCGCCCCACTTGCCAAATGTGAACCCCACCGGCCCATAAAAGCCGCCCACCAGAGCCCTATGATACCACCCAGCCTTCGCCAAGCCCTCCTGAGCGCCCCAGCACCCCCTCTCGAGCCCTCCGCGCCGCCGATCCCCGCTCGAGCGCCGGCCACCGTCGTCCGGCCGCCACACCGCCGCTCCGGCCAAATCGAGCTTCCCAGGAGCTACGCGCGAAGGTACCGAGTCCCCCCAGCCACTTCCCGACCACTCCCTCCCCCCTAACCCCCATTTCCCCTCTCACCGGCGAGCCTCGCCGCGGCCCGTCGTCGTCCGGCCGCTACGCCGCCCCATTGCCACCTTGATCCGCCCAGGTGGACTCGCCATGTCTCCCTGATGCCGCAGGGCCAAGTCCCATGGCCAATGGGGGTCTCTAGCCCAAAAACCACCCAACTCCGGCGAGCTCAGCCCGCTGCCGAGCGGCGCCGCCGCGAAACCCTCCCTGGCCGACGACCCCCGCCGCTAGGTTGAATCCGGGCCATCAGATCTAAATCCGACGACCCACGACACCCCCCTGTTCGAGTCAAATAAGTCCCTGGAAACTTTTAAAACTTGCCATTAAGCCCCTAGAACTTAGAAAATCCATATCTTTTTCGTTTTAGCTCCGATTAGTGTGATTTTCGCACGAATGTGTTCGTAGTGAAGCATAGAATATTTCTAATACCTTTATTTGTACTGTTTCTACTGTTTGGTGTACTGTTCTAATGGAATATTATTTGTTTGCGTGTATTGGTATGCGTGTGTGCTTGTGTGGTGCTTCGTGTCCAGTCGGTGAGCCGTTAGCTTTGGAGTTCGAGCTCGATGAGGACTTTCCGAAGAAGGACTCGCAGCAGTAGCAGCACTTCGAGGAAGGCAAGTTATAGCACGGACAATCCTTGCTACCTAAACACACCTTTTATATTCATTTACTTTCATATGCATGTGTCTAAATTGGTGTCCCATTAAGGTTGTACCTAGTTCTATATATCCTGTATCTTGATAACCTTGGGCTTATGCATGTGGGTAGAATCTTTGCTATGCGCAGCTACTTTCATCATTATTGTATTGTTAATCATGACTTAATGGTTCACTTTAACTTAACAATAAAACTTGCTTTTTAGCAACATGGTTTAGGGAACTGGGCATGTGCTGTGTGCTTTGCTCCAGTGTCTCTCCCTAAGGTCCGGTTCTTATAGCGGCAACCCAGGAGCCTGTCGCCACCGCTAGAACTATTATGACTCTGGTCTTGGTCAAGTAACTTGTACGGCTCTAGCTTGACAGTAGTTACCGACGGGGCCGACAACGCTATGGGAAGCACTCGTGAGAGTATGGTTTGATCCACCGAGGGCGGGGGTACCGTCGGCTATGTCTTGTCAGGCACAGTCCCGTGTTGGGAGTCCCTGTGGTATGGGAACTCCGCACGTCGCGCTCTTTTACTTGTTGGCATGCGTGCCCGCGCTCTGGACGCCTTTGACCCTCTTATCGCTGCGCCCTGAGAGTCAGTCAATCTCGGTGCCTTGGATCATGTTGCCTGTGTTGTACCATAGTGGCTACTGTTTTGTTAGGGTGTCTTGTGAAAAACCTCGTAGCGTCCCTATGCAGTCACACCTCGGAAGTGTTGATGTGCGTGGTTGGGTGCAAAGTGCCTTTGATCTTTTACGCGACTGGTGGGTAAAGGGCGAAACCTCTGCAGAGTGTAAAATCTATCATGATAGCCTTGCTCAGGGTCACGAGCGGCCTGGATCCTTTTTTATTAGAAGATGATGTTTATTTATGTTTAATGTCACACATACTTTATTAGTTGGGTTACAACTGGGTTTTCATTCACTTGTAGTAATTTGCTAAATGCTAAAATGAACCAACTAAAAATGCTAATGCAGTTAAGCCGTGTCTAGCCTATTTTGAGCCATCATACCCGTGCTATACGTGCTAAGTAATTGTTTACTTACACTTGCCATTTATTCAACAAAATCCCGGATGGGTAAACAGATTGGGCTGAGCATGAGACTGCTGCTGAGTTCCCTGAGGACCTGCCGTACTTCTGAGTTGCGCTCTCCCAGTCAGAGTCCCTGTGGACTGCGGCTCCGCTCTAGTTGAGAGTTATAGACTTCCGCTGTAATAAATATTTATGTTATACTCTGATGTAAACTATTTTATTTCGAGCATTTGTACTCTGTTTATCATATTTGTTCGCTGTATGTGTTCTGTGGACTTCCTGGGCACATAAATGGCCGCATTCGGATTTTGTGAAAATTCGGGTGTGACAGATTGGTATCAGAGCCGTACTGACTGTAGGATCACAGCCTAGATAGAACGATCGGTCATAGCTAAGTTCAGTCTTCACTATTTTACTTATAAAAGTGTTGAGTTTTGCAAAATGGTGTTTAATGTCTCCTCTATCCCAGCACTTTGCAAGTTTTTCTAAAATTTTTCTTTGTCCTCTCTCTGCAGTAGATGGCTCGCACGAAGCTGACCGCCTGCAAGTCCACCTGTGGCTACCTTCCGCCCCGTGTTCCGAAGATGCACTTTGGCGCCCCCTACCAGGATGCTTTCCAGGAGTGGGAAGAGATGCAAGAGGAGGAGCGTCTGAGGCAGGAAGAAGAAGAAGCGGAGCAGCAGCAGGGAGAGCCCGAGGACGAGGAGATGGAGCCCGTTGATGAGCCAGAGGAACAGCTCGAGCCGGTTCAGCCAGGTGGTGGGAATGCTGCCGGAGATCCAGATGGTGATGACAGCGATGGTGATGATGATGATGATGAAGACGGTTGTGATGATCTGTCAGATGGCGAGGGTGATGACCCTGAGGAGCCCCCAGCACCCAAGCCGCCTGCACCAACACAGAGGTGGACCGTGGAGGACTTTGTCAAAGACGCTGGAGTCAACTTCTACCACTGGCGCCTGAGGCAGATACTCCGCTACCACTACGGCACATGCAACGTGGGCATGGAGTACCACAGTGAGAGGTGGACGCACCCCCGCTTCCCCACCTTCTGGAGTACTACCTTGAGGATCCGTATAGCTGACCATGAAGCCAGAGCTGCCTGGACGAGGTCGATCCACTACGCCTCCAGTGAGAGATCCACCCAGGAGGCAAGGATAGTAGATGTTGCTCGCCGTGCCCTCTACTACTACAGGGACAGGTTCTGGGTAGAGATCCAGGACGGGCCAGAGAGGTGGTACCCCCGCAGGAGGAGTGGGGAGACAGCTTGCACCATCGCCCCATCGGAGACATCGACGACCCCCGGCTCGCTGCTACCGTGGCACTTGTGGCTACCCTCAACACTGACCTGGAGGCAGCTACTGATGAGATCGCCGCTCTGAGGGAGCAGCTGAGAGGGACTCAGCAGGAGTTGGAGCAGCTAGACCAGATGATGGGAGCACCACCGCCACGCAGCCCAGACTACCGTGCAGAGTCACCGCCTCGCAAGAGACACCGCTAAAGATCTGCCACCGCCAGCACCACCATCCAGCAGGGTCCTTAGAAGTTTACCATGAGTCTGTAATAAGATTGATTAGTCTTCGTTTTCCTTTCTAGTCGAGTCAAAAACCAGTGAGTCGAGTCAGTATGAACCTTGTCTTTTGATGTTTGGTTTGATTATCATTATGCTTATGTATGAGTTGGATTTTTGTAATGATTGTGATGGGCGTAGATGCAAGTCTACCACCATCTAGAGTTTGTATTAAGGCATAAGGATGTTATTGAATACATAGAAGGGGGTTATTTGCTTCACTTGCTCTTTATCTATCTTGTGCTCTATCCTAACCAGTTCAATCAATATTCTCAAGTACTGCTGTTCCAAACCTGAGTTACTTGGTTTTGTCCAATAAAACATATGGGAATCTTTTACTAATGATAGATGGTGAACACAAGGAGCAACGCTAGTGCCAATGGACTCCCACCACCTCCCCCCACCATTGAGCAAATGATGCTCACACAGACCCAGCTGATGCAACAGATGGCTCAAACGATGGCCATGATGCAGCAGAACCAGCAGAATCCGCCGCAGCACAACATGCCGCCCCGTCACAGGAGGGGCAAATTTCTGAAGGGACGCCCGCCCACCTTCTACAAAGCAACTGATCCCCTGCATGCAGTGGATTGGCTTAAGGCAGTGGAGCGACAACTCGACATCGCTCAGTTCAATGACCAGGAGAAGGTGTTGTACGCAGGAGGACAGCTTCAAGGACCTGCCTTGGACTGGTGGGACTCGTACCAGTACGCTCACCCTAATCGTACTCAGATCACATGGCAGGAGTTCCATGATAGCTTCCGCTCGCACCATGTGCCTGAAGCCCTGATGACGTTGAAGAAGGAGTTCCTGTCACTGAAGCAGGAAGGGATGAGCGTCACAGCTTACCGTGACAAGTTCATTGAGCTTGCCCGCTATGCTCCAGAGGACGTGGACACAGACAGGAAGAAGCAGTCCCGGTTCTGCGATGGCTTGCAGGATGCCCTGCAGTACCAGTTGATGTGCGCCAAGTTCCCCAACTTTCAGGAACTGGTGGACGGCGCCCTGATGCTAGAGCACAAGCGCTGTGAAATGGAGGAGAAGAAGCGGAAGTTCCAGGGCCAGCAGTCTGGGAGCAACAACTGCCCCCGCTTCACTGCTCCCCAAGGCCAACAGATGGTGAGCCAGCAACGCTTCCAGGGTCAGCCCGGCTCGTTCAACCGTGGCCAGAACCAGCAGCGCCCCCAGTACCCTCAAGCACCGCAGCAACAGCGCTTCCAGAACCAGCTGCAAAATGCCCCGGCTCAGCGCAACCAGGTGCAGCAAGGGCCTGCCCAGCGTCCCAACAACGCCAACAATGTACCGGTGGGCCCGAGGGCGTGCTTCTAATGTGGTGAGCCAGGGCACTATGCCAATGCCTGTCCCCGCAGAGTCCAGAATGCTGCAGGCCAGAACAACAACCAGAGGGTTGGACAGCAGCAAGGGCAGAATGGGAACCAGCAGCAAGCTCAAGCAGGCCGAGGCCCACAGAACCCAGTCAGGGGCAAGGTCAACCACATGGGTGCCGAGGCCGCAGAAGGGGCCACTGACGTGGTCGTGGGTATGTTCCCTATCAACTCGACTCCTGCGACTGTTTTGTTTGATTCCGGAGCTTGACAGGCTTTTATATCTGTTGCATTTGTGAAAAAGAGCATAATGGCTCTAAGACCCATGTCGAATACCATGCTAGTTAGCTCACCAGGTAGGGAACAACGAGCCACCTTACGTTGTCCCCATGTCACTATCACCATAAGGGGGGTAGACTTTGAGGTATATCCAATAGTCCTGGAATCCATCGGATTCGATCTGATTTTGGGAATGAGCTGGTTAGTCCGATACGATGCACTGATCCAGTGTGCCAAGAGAGCCGTGCAACTGACAGCGAAGTCCGGTGAGAAGGTTGAGTATCAAGCAACCAGTCCTTCAGAACACAATCAAGCCAACCAAGCTGAGGGTGCAATCCTGGAGGACATCCGAGTGGTGTGCGAGTTTCCGGATGTGTTCCCAGATGAAGTGCCAGGTATGCCCCCGGAACGCGAAGTTGAATTCGTTATTGAACTAAAACCTGGCACTGCACCTATAGCTAAAAGGCCATATAGGATGGGAGTGAAAGAATTGGAGAAACTTAAGGAAGAATTAAGCTCTTTGTTAGAAAAAGGGTATATTCATCCTAGTTCTTCACCATGGGGAGCACCAGTGTTGTTCGTGGACAAGAAGGATGGTACGCAAAGGATGTGCGTGGGCTATCGAGCACTCAATGAAGTGACGATGAAGAACAAGTATCCCCTGCCAAGGATTGATGATCTGTTCGATCAATTGAAGGGAGCTTGTGTGTTCTCCAAGATAGATCTTCGATCGGGCTACCACCAGATGAGGATCGGACCGTCCGACATACCCAAGACGGCCTTCACCACTCAGTATGGTCTATATGAGTTCACAGTCATGTCCTTTGGACTAACCAATGCTCCAGCATACTTCATGTACCCGATGAATAGCGTCTTCATGGACTACCTGGACAAGTTTGTGGTGGTGTTCATTGATGACATTCTGGTCTTCTCCAAGAATGAAGAGGAACATGAAGAGGATTTGAGGATGGTGATGTAGAGACTCCGGGAACATCAGCTATATGCCAAGTTGAGCAAGTGTGAGTTCTGGTTGAAGGAAGTGGCATTCTTGGGACACGTGCTATCCAATGGAGGAGTAGCAGTTGACCCAAAGAAGGTTAATGATGTGTTGAGCTGGAACCCGCCTCGGAACGTCAGCGAGATCAAGAGTTTCCTTGGAATGGCCAGATATTATCGGCGTTTCATTGAAGGATTCTCCAAGATTGCTAAACCTATGACGGCGTTATTGGAGAAAAACGCCAAGTTCATCTGGACAGAGGAGTGTCAAACCAGCTTCGAGGAGTTGAAGAAGAGGCTGATAACAACACCTGTACTAGTATTGCCCGACATAGCCAAGAGCTTCTCCATCTACTGCGATGCATCCCGTCTAGGACTGGGGTGTGTACTTATGCAGGAAGGGAGAGTCGTGGCATACACATCAAGACAGTTGCGGAAGCATGAGTAGAACTATCTGACACATGATTTGGAGTTGGCAGCCGTGGTGCATGCCTTGAAGATTTGGAAGCATTACCTGATTGGGCACAAGTGTGACATCTACACCGATCACAAGAGCCTGAAGTATGTCTTCACTCAGTCGGAGCTGAATATGAGGCAACGCCGATGGTTGGAGTTGATCAAGGACTATGATCTGGAGATCCTGTACCACCCTGGCAAGGCTAACTTGGTGGTAGATGCTCTGAGCAGGAGAAGCTATGTGAACAAGATCACCGGCCATTGTCTGCCTGAAGAACTCAGCCGGGAATTTGAGAAGATGAGTCTGGGGTTCGTGACTAGCATCACAGAGATGAAGGTAGAACCGACTCTAGAACAGGAGATCCGGAAAGGACAGCTTAGTGATGAAAAGATCATGAAAATTGTGGAGAATGTTGCCCTAGGCAAGCCCCCTGGTTTCCAAGCTGATGAACAAGGAACCTTGTGGCACGAGAAGAGGATATGTGTGCCCGATATAGCGCAAATGAAGGACACGATCCTGAGAGAAGCGCATGATTCGGCATACTCGATCCACCCAGGAAGCACCAAGATGTACCAAGACATCAAGGAAAGATTCTGGTGGTATGGATTGAAGCGTGATGTGGCGACACATGTGGCACTATGTGACACTTGTTAGAGAGTTAAGGCTGAACATCATAGACCAGCCGGATTACTCCAGCCCTTGAAGATACCAGAATGGAAATGGGAAGAAGTTGACATGGACTTCATCACTGGTTTACCCTGCACACAGCGAGGATTTGACTCCATCTGGGTGATTGTGGACCGCTTGAATAAAGTAGCCAACTTTCTTCCAGTGAAGACCACCTACACCAGAGCCCGATTGGCAGAGTTGTACATGGAAAGGATTGTGTGTTTGCATGGAGTACCCAAGCGGATAGTGTCTGATCGTGGTACACAGTTCACTTCACACTTCTGGCAGAAGCTGCATGAGTCTATGGACACTAAGTTGCAGTTTAGCTCAGCTTATCACCCCCAGACAGATGGACAGACAGAGCGGACTAATCAGATTCTGGAGGACATGTTGAGAGCATATGCACTGCAGTATGGTGTTAGCTGGGACAAGAGTTTACCCTATGCGGAATTCTCATACAACAACAGCTATCAGAAGAGTCTGCAGATGGCACCATTCGAGGCTTTGTATGGCAGGAAGTGCAGAACACCACTATTCTGGAATCAGACTGGAGAACGTCAAGTCTTTGGGCCTGAGATACTCAGGGATGCAGAACGCCATGTACAAGTGATCAGGCAGAACTTAAAAGTGGAACAGTCCATGCAGAAAAGTTATGCTGATGTCAGATGGAGGGATCTCAATTTTGCAGTTGGAGATTTTGTGTACCTCAAGGTGTCACCGATGAGGGGTGTGAAGAGGTTCAATGTCAAGGGCAAGCTAGCACCTCGATACATCGGACCTTTCCAGATACTTGAAAGGAAAGGTGAAGTGACATATCAGTTGGGACTACCCGAGAGATTGGCCGGAGTGCATGATGTGTTCCATGTGTCACAACTGAAGAAATGTTTGCGGGTGCCTGAAGAGCAAATCCCGATAGATGAGCTGAATGTGCAAGAGGACCTCACTTACGAGTAGTACCCGGTCAGGATTCTGGAGGTGTCTGAGACGGTGACAAGAAACAAGGTCATCCGGATGTGCAAGGTACAGTGGAGCCGACACTCGGAAGATGAGGCCACTTGGGAACGGGAAGAAGATCTCAAGACCGAGTACCCACAGCTCTTCGCATCTACTTCCGAATCTCGAGGACGAGATTCATCTTAAGGGGCGTAGGTTTGTAACACCCAAAAAATGGCCTATTTAAAATTTTTAGTAATTAATTGGCTTTTATTTAAGTTGTTCATAATTAATACAGGATAAATAAAATATTTATGAATATTAAAATCAAATATAAGTGGTAGAAATATTTTTGTTGCATTCATGCTACTGCACTTATTTTTGTATTGCTTGTGATTCAAACGAGAGTTTAAATTTATTTAATTTCAAATTTAAATCACCTTGTTTGGAGCTGTAGAAAAGTTGTTAGGCCCATAGTTCGTTTTCGCTCCCTGGATTTTCCCTTTGGTTCGGTTTCGCACCCTCCACTCTTTTCCAGCTCGCTTGGCCCAGCTCCTTCTTCCCCCGGCCCACTCCCCCTCTTCTCCCAAGCCGGCCCAGCTCGCGCGCTTCCCCCTTCCTCCTCCTCTCTCCCTGACAACCCGGGCCCGCGCGTCAGGTCCCCCCTTCTTCCTCCCCGCGCCCGACGCTTCTCCCCTTCCCCCGGCTTGATTCCCGCCAATCAGCCCGGCCGACTTTCCCCTTCTCCGCGCCCTGGGCCCGCGCGAAGCTTCTCCGAAGCTCCCCCCCCCCCCCGATTCCTTCTTTCCCCGCCCGCGCCACACTCGGCAAGCTGCCCCCCGAAAGGAAAGGCGCCGCAGATCCCGCCGCCGCCCGATCGGCGCCCCACTTGCCAAATGTGAACCACACCAGCCTATAAAAGCCGCCCACCAGAGCCCCATGACACCACCCAGCCTTCGCCAAGCCCTCCTGAGCGCCCCAGCACCCCCTCCCGAGCCCTCCGCGCCGCCGATCCCCGCTCGAGCGCCGGCCACCGTCGTCCGGCCGCCACACCGCCGCTCCGGCCAAATCGAGCTTCCCAGGAGCTACGCGCGAAGGTACCGAGTCCCCCCAGCCACTTCCCGACCACTCCCTCCCCCCTAACCCCCGTTTCCCCTCTCGCTGGCGAGCCTCACCGCGGCCTGTCGTCGTCCGGCCGCTACGCCGCCCCATTGCCACCTTGATCCGCCCAGGTGGACTCGCCATGTCTCCCTGATGCCGCAGGGCCAAGTCCCATGGCCAATGGGGGTCTCTAGCCCAAAAACCACCCAACTCCGGCGAGCTCAGCCCGCTGCCGAGCGGCGCCGCCGCGAAACCCTCCACGGCCGACGACCCCCGCCGCTAGGTTGAATCCGGACCATCAGATATAAATCCGACGACCCACGACACCCCCCTGTTTGAGTCAAACAAACCCATACCGGTCAGCCGAGCCACATTTGCTAAAGAGCCCCTCCACTTTTTGGAAATCAACCCGCAGTCCACCACAGTTCAAAAATAATTACGTTTAGGTCATGTTTCTTATGAAAACCCCCCCTGCACTTTTTAAATTTAGAACCCGCGGTCTTGTCTACGTAATTTCGCGAGGAAGCCCTCGGGTTTTTGTACAAAATTATGTTTAGGTCCCTGTTTTCTTTCAAATAAGTCACTGGAAACTTTTAAAACTTGCCATTAAGCCCCTAGAACTTAGAAAATCCATATCTTTTTCGTTTTAGCTCAGATTAGTGTGATTTTCGCGCGAATGTGTTCGTAGTGAAGCATAGAATATTTTTAATACCTTTATTTGTACTGTTTCTACTGTTTGGTGTACTGTTCTAATGGAATATTATTTGTTTGCGTGTATTGGTATGCGTGTGTGCTTGTGTGGTGCTTCGTGTCCAGTCGGTGAGCCGTTAGCTTTGGAGTTTGAGCTCGATGAGGACTTTCCGGAGCAGGACTCGCAGCAGCAGCACTTCAAGGAAGGCAAGTTATAGCATGGACAATCCTTGCTACCTAAACACACCTTTTATATTCATTTACTTTCATATGCATGTGTCTAAATTGGTGTATCATTAAGGTTGTACCTAGTTCTGTATATCCTGTATCTTGATAACCTTGGGCTTATGCATGTGGGTAGAATCTTTGCTATGCGCAGCTACTTTCATCATTATTGTATTGTTAATCATGACTTAATGGTTCACTTTAACTTAACGATAAAACTTGCTTTTTAGCAACATGGTTTAGGGAACTGGGCATGTGCTGTGTGCTTTGCTCCAGTGTCTCTCCCTAAGGTCCGGTTCTTAACGCGGCAACCCAGGAGCCTGTCGTCACCGCTAGAACTATTATGTCTCTGGTCTTGGTCAAGTAACTTGTACGGCTCTAGCTTGACAGTAGTTACCGACGGGGCCGACGACGCTATGGGAAGCACTCGTGAGAGTATGGTTTGATCCACCGAGGACGGGGTACCGTCGGCTATGTCTTGTCAGGCACAATCCCGTGTTGGGAGTCCCTGTGGTATGGGAACTCCGCACGTCGCGCTCTTGTACTTGTTGGCATGCGTGCCCGCACTCTGGACGCCTTTGACCCTCTTATCGATGCGCCCTGAGAGTCAGTCAATGTCGGTGCCTTGGATCATGCTGTCTGTGTTGTACCATAGTGGCTACTGTTTTGTTAGGGTGTCTTTTGAAAAACCTCGTAGCGTCCCTATGCAGTCACACCTCGGAAGTGTTGATGTGCGTGGTTGGGTGCAAAGTTCCTTTGAACTTTTACGCGACTGGTGGGTAAAGGGCGAAACCTCTGCAGAGTGTAAAATCTATCATGATAGCCTTGCTCAGGGTCACGAGCGGTCTGGATCCTTTTTGATTAGAAGATGATGTTTATTTATGTTTAATGTCACTCATACTTTATTAGTTGGGTTACAACTGGGTTTTCATTCACTTGTAGTAATTTGCTAAATGTTAAAATGAACCAACTAAAAATGCTAATGCAGTTAAGCCGTGTCTAGCCTATTTTGACCCTTCATACCCGTGCTATATGTGCTAAGTAATTGTTTACTTACACTTGCCATTTATTTAACAAAATCCCGGATGGGTAAACAGATTGGGCTGAGCATGAGACTCCTGCTGAGTTCCCTGAGGACCTGCCGTACTTCTGAGTTGCGCTCTCCCAGTCAGAGTCCCTGTGGACTGCGGCTCCGCTCTAGTTGAGAGTTATAGACTTCCGTTGTAATAAATATTTATGTTATACTCTGATGTAAACTATTTTATTTCAAGTATTTGTACTCTGTTTATCATATTTGTTCATTGTATGTGTTCTGTGGACTTCCTGGGCACACATATGGCCGCATTCGGGTTTTGTGAAAATCCGGGTGTGACATGTAGTAGGCTAATTCTTCAGTGTGACCAGCAGCATCTCAAGGTGAGTTTGTGCCTCCTTTGTTGCTTTACATGTGTTTGCAGTTGCCCTGGATTAGTGAGGAAAGATGGAAGCTTAAGCTTATTATGATGCCTTGCTCTATACAGCATGGTTGTTAGTGAGGAAAAGCATGGTTGTTTCCTTTTAGTCTCGATGCTATCTTGTTTAGGATGATTGTTGGGTGAATTTTCATAGGTACGTGCTATGTTTGTAGATTATCCTGGTTGTTTTTTTACTCTAGAACCGCTGTCATGTATGTTAGTTACTTTGTCCTGCCACATCTTGCATTGTTGCTTGCTGTGTTGAGCATTGAGATGACGAATGAAGAAATATATTATTTTTCTATCTACTGCAACTTGACATTCAAGTAGCAGATCATTTGGTAGTTGTTACATTTTCGTAACACATTCTTAACATTAAACTATTATCTTTTGCAGTCCAAGCAGGATGCATGAGCAGCAAAGTTCGTGATGATTTTGTATCTACCAGTTGCGGTCGACTTTTGTGTGCCCTTTGTCTCCAGGAGAAGAGTCTGATGCATGGGATTTAAAATATGTAGCATGGTGATTAGTTTTTTACTTTCAATTAGTATTTAAAGCTACCGGCAAGGTTGTTTGGTAGCTATGCAAACTTGTTGCATGTAGATTTATGTGCTCGGATATGTTGTAATATGCTTCAAATACCGGATAGACACTTGATTCGGATGTGCTATGATATTGATGATTGGGATGCAGAACAGACACATGATGAATATGATAGCTTGGTTTCGGATGTGCTCTAATATTCATGATTCAAATAGCAGATAAACACTTATGTTGCTATGTTGACGATGTGCTTCTACCGGATGTGATGATTCATACGTGATAGATTTGTGTTGAATCTATCTTAGATCATGTATATAGATTGTTATTTTTTATTGCTTTATGATTATATGCATTTAATTGTTCAAATGGTAGGGCGCGCATCGCGCGCCGAATGTTCTAGTTAGAGAAAACTGCCTATGAGCGCAGACTACTCAGATGACAGCTTAGCTCATCGTTACTGAAGTAATACCATGCCAATGTCATCTTGACCAGCTTCCTTCAGATGAAAATGCACTGCTGCCTCTTTCAGAGCTTCTGCACGTGTCTCCAGTGCCAAGCAATTGTCCTTGCACGTGTATAGTCCTGCCCAATATGAGATAAAAGAAGCAATGCAAATTATCTCAGTAGGTGCTCTCACCAACTTTTTCTCAAAACATACATTGTTTCTAGTTTTCCAAATGACCCACACAATAGCAGCTAACCCAATCATCCAGATATTCTTTCTACACGGTAAATATAGTTTTACCCAAACCCAATATTGTTCAAAACACAGGGGTCTACAATCAGCCCCTAAAGTCCAAGCCACCAGGCTCCATACATGTCTTGATATTAATATTGAGCATTCAAACCCAATATTGTTGAAAACACAGAGGTCTACAATCAGCCCCTAAAGTCCAAGCCAACAGGCTCCATACATATCTTGATATTGATATTGAGTATTCAAAGAACAGATGGGCTATGCTCTCATTATTGCTAATATTGTTTACAAACTTGTTTTGTAGATGCAATACTTTTCTAAAAACTTGTTAATTTTAGTATGCGCTACGAGCAATTGTATTATGTATTTAAGTTAGAATCTAAACAAAATGCAATTAAACAAGATAGTAGAAGTGTTATCGCGACTAAAATATTTGCGTAAATATAGTTTGCTGTTTGTAGCAAGCTAACGAAATTAGGCCAGCTCCAGTGTTCTGGAAAATCGAACAATAGTCGACAAAAACGGAACTTTAGACACTGTGAGCGTCGATCGTTCATTGTCCGAGTTAGAAACCAACATCTGAACACGGTTCAATGCAAGGGAGATGCCGCGCATCCCTGCCATCTTTTCTTTGCTTGCCTTCTTTTTTTTAGAATTACTCCCTTTTTGCTTTTTTACCATCGGAGATTCTGGATTTGATGGAAATTAAAGATGGATATGTGGCACATTTTTATTGCATCATGGGTCCCACCAAAGCGAACTTAACGTTATAGATATCAAACTTAGTCATATTTGTTGTAAAACACGTCATCAACGGTTGGATCTTCTTCCTCTCATGCCTCTCACGATAAGCACGAAAACACAAGTAGAAAGTAGACAAGACACGGTATAGGTGGAGCTTCTCTTTATTCCTTAAATCGATATCTTACAATATGGGTGCTCCTCTATATATATATATATATATATATATATATATATATATATACTCCGAAGTAAGGATAGAGTTTGGTAAGATCCCACAACATAACCGGACTAGGACTAAGAGTCCTTTATCCCCCTTGCCTTCTGTGGTTGGTAGGTCCGGTTAGGACTCTCCAAAAGTCATCGTTTTACAACACTCCCCCTTGCGCGATTACCACGAATACGTATGCCTCATCAAAAACTCCATCCGAAAACCCAGTGGGAAAACGGTACTTGGAGAAAAGAGTACATATCATTCGTTATTGTATTGCACATGTTGCCTCATTAAAAACCTTATGTGAGAAACCTTCAAGTAAAAACTCACAAAGGAAAAGAGTACAACATTAAACCTTCTTGGTCATATAAATTCTATATTTGTTATTCTTCGTGAATAGCTATCAATCTTCAAGATTTACACATGAACTTTCAGATTCTTATAATAATGATCTTCTTGATCTCAAATAGTCTAAGCGGTAGACCTTCTAGGTTTATTTAATAATTAATCATTAAGTTGATTCCTTCTAGGTACAACATAAAGATTTCAAATCTATACATGCTCCCCCTCACAATGACATCATTTAAACTTCAATGTTTAAAATATTTTAGTCATATTTCTCATAAATATGAGTAAGCAATGATATTCAATTAACATAATATTTAGTCTTCCATAGACTTAATCTTCTAGATTATGATTGAGTAATTAGGAGCAATGTGCTTCATGCACTCCTTACCACTTTTGTTTGTGCAACACAAATAAAGTTTAATCTTTTCATAGGATTGTGGGGAATAATCAATCTTCTTTTGGCATTAAAAGGGGATATTTTAATCTGCCAATCACTAATATACCTTCTATGGTATTTTGAGGATAGTGCTAGCTAGCTTCATATGCACTTACAAATACTTGTATGGAACATTCAGGGCCGTATGGTTCCTCACTTCTTTTCAATAACTCGGGATTATTGGTGTTCATTCAAGAATGGACTGATAAGTCATTCAATGACTATTTCCTTCAAGGATTTCTAATTCTTCAAGAATAATATTTCTTTTCTCTATGAGAAATTCTCTCATGTAAAAGAGAAGTGATTAACACAATTCTTTTCACATAACTCGAGTTCTTTAGTGAACTCTTTACTTGGAAAGTGTTATTCACTACGAGTCATGCTATGACTTAATTTCCTTCTATGATTTGCTCTTCTTTAGACTTTTAATATCCTTTAAGAATGTTATATACCTTAGACATTTAATACTTTGTATGAGATTTTATTTCTATTTGTTGTAATTTTATTCCTTCGAGGAAATTATGAATCCTTCAAGGATCTCTTCTTATGAATTTTCAGAACCCACTAATTAACTGCATAATATTTATTTATTCATTCATGCGATTTGCCAGATATGTAGCAGAATATTCATTCATACATAGTGGGAGTTTATTGGTCCTTTTAAAGGACACATGAACCATTGCATTTCACCATATAATTATTTCATAATGACTCTCTAATTTGAACTTCTAGGTTTAAATATTTTCTTCGTGGTTCAACCTCAATTTTGTTCTTTCATTGACCCGATATGAGCGCTTCATGCGGCTCTGCCATGGACTTCGTTAATGGATCCATTTTCTCGTTAGAGAAACATTTTCAATAATAGAGGTAATGTTGTCGACATTCATTATTCTCTCCCATATCTTCAGGATAAGACTATTATATAGTCAACTAGTATCTGCTATGCCAACACAAAATATTGAGCGCACTTTATAGTGTTAGGCATTCATCTTCATGATGATTATTTTTTAGTATGTGAGGTAAAAATATTCTTTCCAGAGTTTATGGAGATTACATTGAGATTGTTTGACAAGTTCATTTCATCCAAAACCAACAGGTGTCCCGTAGATTTAAAATTAATGATCAAGTCATTTGTCATGGTAAGCATACTATTTAGATACCCGGGGTATACTTCCACACATAGCATTATGTTTACTGCAAGTAAACTGTACTAGTTCGGCCAAACAAGGGGATTCGGCCAAACCAGGATCTTCAGCCAAAGGCCCGGCACCGCCTCCCAGCTTCCCTTGATGGTTACTCCACCTCAACCGTCATTTGCCACTATAAATAGAGGCGTCCACTTCACTTGTAAACACACACCAAGCCAGGGAGCTCACTTTCCACTCTTCATTCTAGTAGAGTTAGGATAGTTTAGTTGGGAATTAGAGTTGAGTCGAGCTGTGCCTCGGAGGTCCGGAGTCGTCTTCAGAAGCTCTGGTATTAGCTCTTGTATCTTTTCCTTTTCTTTCTGTAAGACTTTGAGTTATCAATATAGTTATCTTTGTCATCTTATCTGAGTTATTTATATCTTGCTTCTACTTTAGTCTAGTTGCAAGTATTTCTGGTTTAGACTATAGTTGTTGTGATCCTAGTTCTCCCAGTTCTAGATTCAAGTCTTTGCCTTGGCGGGTTCTTCGTTTCTGCTCAATACTTGTGGTGAACTGTCATTGGGGTATTGACAGGATTGCTTGCTTCTGGTAGCAAAGTAAGTAGGTGTAGTCTAGTGTGGGTGTGGTACCTAGACTAGTCCGTGACCTTAGAATATACCTGAGCTGGCACGGAGGTGGTAGCCGTTAGGTGGTGACAGCCCTATACGGCCTTCGTAATCCATCACGCCTGGCTCGGCCTGTAGGATCCCCAAACGTGTAGGGTTAGAGGCACCCATTCTCATCCCTTTCTGTGTGTCTCCGGTTCTGTGTCCTGAAGTCGAGGTCTCAACTTATCTTGATCTGTTAGAGCTAGTTCTCAACACTTGTATTCTAACCCGAGTAACCCAGATAGACAATACCCAGGAGTCCTCTATCTCTTCTCGTTGTCCTCCCAACTATCTACTCCTTCTCTTTCTTACATGAGTCTCCCTTGAGCTGTGTGTCACGGTATATCCACTCCTATCCAATACCGTTATTCCCCGTCTTGTTAGTCGTGTACCCTTCTCTAATAGTCTCGAATATCTATTTGCTAGTACTCTTGACATAAGCTTCCATGCAGAAATATAAATTACGATACCTCAGAATACTCCCTGGTGAAGTGCTACAGTGGTGATTCTGTGTGCTTGCAGAATATTTATATATTTTACTAAGCCATAAGGAAAACCACCGAAACACTCCTTACCCCAGTGTTGGGATTCTCAATCCAGATATTGGATCGTAAGAAGTGTCAACACTGAGGTCTCGGTCGGGGACGGCGCCGCCACGATGGCACCCCCATCACCCTCGACCCCGACCGGATCGGGGATGGGCACGATCCTAGCGTCTTCCTCGACGGTGACCATCGGCGCTGGTGGCGTGGACTGGTCGACACCTCCGCCCTCGAGGAGTAGGGCCATGCCCACTGATATGTCCAGGGGCGCCGCGTCCGCGGCCTCGAGCCTCGGAACCACCACCTCCGCGGACGCGGCTACCTCTGCGACGAGGTCCGGGGCGACCACGACCGGGGCCTCGACCTTCGGCGCCTCCACCATGGATTCGCGGTTGTTAGCCCCACCACCGGCTGCCCAGGCCGCATCCCCAGCACGATCAGCGCCCGCCTGGACTGTGGCGTCGCTCGCGGGCGCGGGTACTTCTTCTTCTCCTCCGACAGCGACGGGAGCCGGCTCCTCCGTGCGGCTCGCGGCCCCGGCACCCGCAACATCCCCCATGCGGAGCCCTCACTTTGCGCGCTACGCCCCTTGCGCTAGCGCCGCCTGGTATCGAGCGACGACCACCTCGGCTGACCGAGGCGCCCCGAACGAGGACTGCGTCGCCGTGTGCGGCGTGGCGCGTGCCCCTATCTTGAGCGCTTTGATGGGTGCAAGCGAGGGGAAGGAGGGTGTCGCGGTCCGGCTGATAGAGACATTCAAAAAAACTCGAGCGAAACAAAGGCATAAGCAAAACAAGCACAAGAGCAGGGTGGATCTTACCAAGTGACTCCCGCCAACTTGCGCTTCTTTGATCCGCTCGGGGGCTGCGCACCCCTCGAACTGGATCGGGCCCTCGACGATGCCACGGAGGCAGGCACGACGGGCGCCTGCGCCATCGAAGGCACCGACGCGTTGAGGGCCCCCCTGCCTGCCGTCGAAGTGGGCGTGGATCGAGTCTGCGTCGTTGCGGGTGTAGACTCCTCCTCCTCCATCACGGATGGCAGCGGGGGTCCCGCGAGATCGTCGGACGAGTTGTCGTCCGGCTCGGGAGTCCTCTCCGGGGTGGTCAGCGGGGAACGACCCTCCCTCTCCCGCTTGCAATTCTCCTTTTCGTGAGCGGTCTTCCGCCGCTGCTTCCGCTCACACTTCTTCTTCTCGGCGTCCTTCTGCGCTTTTTGCCTCTCGGCCGTCATCGTTGAGCAGGTAGAACTTCCCCTTGTCCCAGTCTTGGTTGTTGGAGGTCATCGTGCAGGGGACGTAGAGGTGCTTCCTGTTCTCCCAGGCGTGGATGGCGAGGCCACCGGCGCGGACGGCCTTCCGCACCCCCTCGTTTCGCCCACAGCGGTGTGAAGCTCACCCTAGAAGAGGTGAACCCACAGGTCCCAGTGAGCCTTGACCCCCAAGTACCCCTCGCAGATAGCGACGAAGACCGCCGCCTGCGAGAACGCGTTGGGGGCGAAGTTGTGCAACTCCACCTTGTAGTGGTGGCACAATCCTCGGATGAATCGCCCCGTGGGGATGCCGAACCCCTGCTCGTGCAGCCATGTCAGGCTGACGACGTAGCCCGGCGGGGGGTTGGGCTCCCTGTGCGACGACGGCGGAGCAATCTACTCCGGCTTCTCCGGAGTCGAGATCTTGGATAGCAACCCGACCTCGGCGAGGCTCCCAAGGTAGTGAGCATCAGCGGTGGACGGGCTGCATGGCATGGGGTCCCTAATCTCAACCATGGCGGCGGACGAAGGGAGGTGGGACGAATCTCGGTGGTGCACTCGTGCGGAATCTCTCTCGTTTTATACCCGGGTGCAATTAATGTGGCGGGTGCTACTATCACTGACGACTGGGCCCCTTCTGGGAGTAAAAACGCATGCGCACGCAATTCAAGATGGGACTATAGCGCATCGCTTCAAAACCGCCTGCGTGTGTGACAGTCTTGCCTAAAAAGGCGCACCCGCCCCGTCTGCCTGGGCCACGTTGGCCACGTCCGCGTGCACGACCCGGTCAAGCCGAAGACCAAGCGAGAAAATCTCTGCGGGGGTACCTTCCAAGGTAATGCACCTATTCGTGAGGCCCTACTGGTCAGGGGTTCGAAGCCTAGGCTATCAAGTGTTCGACCGGCGCCCCAGACCGACAGAGTTGGGGCCACCCGGGCGCGCTTGATCGAGCCTACCCTCGAACGCGGAGTTCAGGGGCGCCCGGTGTTGTGTTCAAGGCCAGACAAAGGCAGCTAGACCGAGGGATCCCAACAAGGGAGAGCAACAAGCCCTTGACCCCTATCAAATGGGGTTGAGCCCTACCTAGCAAACCTTTTCAAGTGCTTTCATGAGACGTGTCTCCGGACCGCGAAGCCGCCCCTTATCGGACGGGGAACGGACGTCCACTTGAACCACCCGATAACAGCTCACCGAAGCATACATTACTCGTGGCCCGTTCGAGGGCAGCATGGATTGCCTCACCCCTCCTCCCTGCAGAAGGGCGATGAGGGTCGTAACTCGAAGTCGAGGGTTTCCCCTGATCGACCCAACTTGGGTCGGGGCTCGGGGGCTCCTCACACCATGGCTATTCCCTTTGAACAAAGCGCACGACCACCCAAGTACAAGATCCTGTGTCGGGCCAACCCCCCCCCCCCCCCCCCCGAATGCTTGAGCGAACTCTCCGAAGAACGGTCTGTACTGGCACGACGTTGCGTCACCAGCGTAGATTGCCGATGCCGGCTGAAAAATGCTGAGGCCGGCTGAAAAAAACACTGGGCAGTCACGTCACTCGACACGCCATAGAACCGAATGCTTATAGCCCTTGGATGAGTACACTCACTCCCCCAAGGCCTCGGGGGCTACACCCGCGGGTGCGCTAGCGCGCCCCCCACGGAAACTCTCACAAGTTCAAATGAAGAACCCCACGCGAAGCGCCTAAGACGTCGTTGCAGAAACGTAAGCCTTGGCCAGATTAAACCATGTCCAGCCAATGCTCGGGGGCTACTGTTGGGGACGGTCATAAGGGGTCCCCTAACCTAGGGGATAATCACCCCTGAAAAACGCAAATCAGCCACAATTAAACCTCCACAAATCGATGAAGGTCTAAGTGCACAAAGCCCACGGCCCAACATAGGACAACGGCCCATTCAAGACCCCTCAAAAGGGTCCCAGTGCGCGCTCCATCTCCGCCACGATCGAGGGTACCGACCCCCCTCGAGCGAACAACAAACTTCGCCTCGATCGAGGCGTCCGCGGTCGAACCCCGCGCGGCCCTCTACTCCAGAAAACTCCGCCTCGCTCGAGGCTACCCCTTGGCTCACCGCACACGCACCCCCGTCCGCTCCACCGACAGGCGCATTTAATGTTCGGCGTTGCCGCGGGACGCCAAAGTCAAAAGGCTGATCACGAGCCATGCCGCACAAGCGATATGACCTGAGCCACGCCCGCCAACTCCGGTCACTGTGTGGCCATCCTCGACGTTGTGCATGACTCTGGTCACTGTACGACCAACTCCTGTCACTGTGCCGGCCTGCGAGGCCCTGTGCAATCCTGTGCTGCCAACTCCGGCGCTCCTGTGTTGCCAACTCCCGTACTGACCCCCTGACGAAGCCCTTGATAAAGAATGGGAGAACCCTTGAATGGGCGTACGGGCGAAAACTTGGCATGAACGTCGGTCAGCATGACCCCTCAAGGACGCCCCGGGACAAGCACAGGGACACACACTTCCTCCAGAAACCACCACACCATGTACTGGAGCTGGCAGACGCTCATCGATTTGCGCCGCGTAGAAGGATCCGCAGGGACGACTGCCACGCCCAGCACCATGCGCTCCAGTGTCAGATGACAGTAGATTTTAACTATACAACACATGTATCTCTGCCCCTCCTTGAACTATAAAAGGAGGAGGTAGACTCCCGGCCAGGGGCCGGTGAGAGGCAAGCGACAAGCTACCAGAGCAACAACATCCAACTCTTAGACACGCTACAGCCAAGACAACGCAACCGTCCTAGACGCTTGGGACTTGGAGGCTTCTCCTCCTCTCCCGCCTTGCTTGTAAACCCCTACTACAGGCACCCCGATGTGAAGTAATATAGTGCGTGCACCCCTCTTGCTGGACGTACTACGTCATGGCCGGAACCAGGATAAACCCCATGCCATTGTGTTAGCCTTTGCACCAACCATCGAGAGAGTGTACGCAGCGTGTTCGTTCTAGTTAGTGTCGGGCGACCGATCCGAACACCAACAGGTATGTGTGTGTAAGTATGTAGGATCTAGGATTACCGACTAGAGGGGGGTGAATAGGCGGTTTTAAAAACTTCAATTACAACACTAGATAAATTTAATTAGAACCAAAAGGGGAATTAAATCTCTAGCTACTCTAAGCCAATGTTGATGGTTTTGCAACCTAGGGTGACAAGATAAGAATCAATCTCTATGAAATTAACTTGCTTCAAGTAAATAATCAAGACAATAAGCAAGCAATAAGAACAAGTGACACAAGAACTTATCCCGTGGTATCGATGACTTGCCGGTCACCCCTAATCCATGTTGAGATGGATTCAATGTTCAACTGCTCCTCTATCAAGTCTCCACTTGATGTATGAGCCGGTTAGAACCAAAGAACTGCTCCAAATCTCAATTCCACTAGAGTTGCTCTTCACCGCTCCGGTGAAGTGAGCACAATGACCTCTCACAACCAACTTCCACGGCAACTTCACAATCTTCTTGAAATGCTCGATGGAATCACCAGCTCCAAGCTGTCTAGGAGGCGACAACCTCCAAGAGTAACAAATCAATGACCTTGCTTGAAGTCTCCCTAGTGCCACAAAGCTCAAACTCTTGATGCAATGCACTAGGATCCTCTCAATCTCACAAAGATGCAACCACTAAACCAAGTGAGTGAGAGAAATGATGGGGAATGCTCAAATGTGTCAAGAAAGCTTTCAAATGGGCCAAGAGAGCCTTCCCAACCCCGGGGGTGGAGTATATATACTCAGCCCCTCGAAATCTAGCCGTTACGTTCAAAACAGGGCACTGGCGGACTGTACGCCTCACACCTGGCGGACCGTCCGCCCTTCAAAACCAACAGCTACAACGTGTGTCAGACGGTGTCAGAACTAGCCGTTACGGACCCGCGGACCGTCCGCCATACAAGCGCAGACCATCCGCCAGGCCAAAAGAAACTCGCACAAGTTTGCCTGCGGACCGTCCGCCTCACAAAAGTCTTCTAGAACGCTCGGAAACGCTTCTGTGTTGATGGTCCACCAAAACGGTCCGCCACACGTCTTTTGAACTGCGGACAGTCCGCCATTCATGGCCGGACAGTCCGCCTCTCATTTTTCCAGCCGAGCACATTTCATACTTAGACAAAATTATCACACGGAAAAAGCATGCGGACCGTCCGCCACACCTGGCCGCAGACTGTCCGGACCCCCCAAACAGTCCGCCACTGGCCAGGCGGACAGTCCGCTAGGACGCAGTGAGCCCACCACAGGTTGGTTTTCGCTTCTTGTTTTTCCCACTTTCTCAAACATTGTTAGTCCTCATGCATGCAATGCAATTGTTTGAGCAAAATGGCACCATGGACTCGTCAAGCCTAGGAGATTGACCCCTCTTGATAGTACGGCTATCTAGCCTATAATCCGGTCAATGTTCATCCACTAAACATTGCTTGACCGGTAAAATAGAACACCCTATCTTATACCTTTGCCTTTAGCTCCTTTCGGTCCTTATCACACCCATCACGATCATGACATAACACAAGAGCTCATCCAATCCCAAGGACTAACATATTCTCATATCTCAATGAAATTGTTAGTCCATTTTGATTGTCATTAATTACCGAAACATAAATTAGGGGCCTAGATGCTTTCAAAGTACCGGGACTACCATATGACCCCAAATTCAATAGGTCCATATCCAAATATGTCCCCAAATTCCTCAAAGTAACCCGGATTCATGTGATCTGTCATAATGTCTCAAAGCGGGGGTATTTCTGGCAGCTCAGGAGGTGGAGAGATAGGAGATGGAGGGTTATCCGGACTCAACACGGCACACGACTTTTTGAACTCATCCCGAGTCTTCTTGCTATCAATTCTTTGCTGCCTAAGATCCACCTGGACATCCCTCTGACCCTTGCAAATACTAGTAAACATGGATATGAACTTCTTGATTGGAGACGATCGCCGCTCTCAATGTGAAGAGCTCCCAGGGCCAAACCGGTTAGGCCGGTTTCCCCCTGAGCCCCATGCTGCTGCTGAAACTGCTGCGGCTGATCCTTTTGCTGCTCACCAACATCTGTTGCATCTGTGTTTGGAGGTTGGTCTGCTCGTGGAGATGGGAGTGTGATCATCTTCTTTGGAATGGGCACACTAAGTCTTCCATGAGATGCATCACAACGAAATACAATACCCATGACCCTCTCTATAACCCTCATGAGATAAGGTGCATAGCCACAAAGCTTCTGAGGATTTTCAGATATGTGCTTGATCTCCTCCCAAATATAGTCACCCACACAGAACTTGTTCTCCCCTGGTCTCATTCTAGCAAGCAAGTTCTTATCAAACAGGGATTATCTGATGTGTTGCCGCCTTTGGGAGCAAGTGTTGCTCTGAGCATCTGGTTAAACACCGAATATTAAGTGTATAAACCAGCAACCTTGCCAAAATTCCCTGTCTCGGTGCTCGGGTACATGAACTTCATGTCTACTGCTGGAAAGGCCCCATCAAGATGAAGGCTATACCGACTCCTGTCAGCCTGCCTGAACCCAAGCACCTCAGCAAAAGCTAGATATGAGATGCTATAAGAGGTCCCCTCTGTCATCCAATGCATCCTTCTGCTCTCTAGCTCATCTCCCTCAAAATAAACTATGGCATAGAATTGGGCTATCACCTCTGTATTCCAATCCTTTTTGTAGCCCATAATGGAATAGATCGTCTTATCTCTACAAGTCTCAATAATCTGAGTGAAAATCACATTCTCTGCCTTCTCCATGTAACCCCAATCAATCCACTACTGCTCGGGGACAATCTTCCCTGTGATCACAGCTGCCTGATAATAATCCTGCTGAAAAGTTGTGTGAAATCTATAGTCAGTGACTATCCTTGGAGCAACTAGAGGATTCACTCTCCTCTGTATCCTAGCTTCATCAGTCATCCCGGGCCCCTTATAATTCACCAATCTCCATGTAGCGAGGGCGGATGGCTCTCAAACTCTAGGAAATGATGGCTCTCCACCATCATCATCAACTGGAGCAGACCCACTGCCACGTCGTGGCTCAAGTATATATTGCTCATCCTCCACATCATCATCATCACTGGATGTGGTCTCCACTTCATCGACTTCCTCAATCTGCTGCTCTGCTGCTCTCTTTGGCCTCCTAGACCTCAGTGATCTGCCACTGCCCGCTTGTGAGCTGCTTCCAATAGAAGGATTGTGTCGCCCCTTTTTTATCCTCTCGGCATGTGCTTCCCTAGGCATCTTCTTCTGTCCTTCCTAGGTCATAGAGGATGGGAAACATGCTATAAGTACCCAGGAAATGATTGTCAAATATTGGATCAAATTGAGAGTACCCAAAAGAATTTGGGACAGCTCAGGGCCAAACCGGTCATACTGCTTCTAGAAACCGGTCAGATCGGTTTCACCCGAGCTGAACCAAAGGCAGTTGGGGACAACCTGAACAATTGCATGATCAAGATATGAGATTTACTTTGCAAGATAAGCTACCCCTAGTCCATATGGAAGCAAAACATGATGCAAACGAACGACTTGGGCCTTCACTGCCCATACCGGTCAGACCGGTTTCCCAGACTAGTTTCCCAAATCGGTCAGACCGCTTTTCACAGTGATGGCACAAATTGTTGGTCCACAAAATGTAGCCCACCAAATCAATTGATCTCTTAGGGATAGGTTCCTAGACATGTTAGAAGATGTTCTACCAAAGAGATTTGAAATATATTCAACGAGTGAGTAGATCGGGTGATGGGAACATTTGAATACCTTGAGAGCCTTGAGAACGTGAGAAGATGAAGATTTGAATCCAAATCTGGTGGGGAATCCGGTCAGGCCGACTTGGGGCACTCCGATCCCAACAAGAAAACTCCTTTTCCTTGGTTGAATCAAGAGATCGCCATGGGAGGGTCTCTCACGGTGAAGAACTAAGGAGAAGGTAAGTTTTCGTGGTGAATGGGTAAGGGAGGAGAAAAAAAAAGACGAAGGGGTAAGTTATCCACGTGGAATGTAACTCCCTGGGCCAAACTGGTAAGACCGGTTTCTCCCAGTCAGTTAGGAGATGTTGGCTCGAGTGGAAGATGAGCTCCAAACATTTTTTTCACTTGATCTGAGAAGATATAAGATAGACATTTTCTCCAGATTCTCCAAATTTCGTCGGAAGAGATAAGATCTCCAATAAATCCATTTTCTCTCGATTCTTCCAAGAGAGATGGAAAAGCATGCAAGGATAGATAAAGATTTTATGGACTTGAGAGAAAATCTCACTATTTATGACTAGCCATCAATCAAGCAATGTTAAACATAGTCACAAATAGATCGATAGAGGTCAAAAGGCCAAAAGCCAAATATTTTTGAAAATCACACACAACCTATCATGCTAGTTGGGTTTTTCAAATACTATCCTATGTCACACAAGAACATGCACTTATATTGAGATAAGGACCATGTTAGCATATTTGGTTCACATCTTTCATTTTTTGAGAAGCACTTGACTGTGAGTCAATTTTAAGGAACATGTCAACCAAATATCTAATAGGTACACATTAGAGTAACTCAATATAATTGCATGCAAATGCACACATTAGCATGATATAGAGCCTATGTCACACCTGGATTTTCACAAAACCCGAATGCGGCCACATGTGTGCTCAGTAAGTCCACAGAACACATACAGCGAACAAATATGATAAACAGAGTACAAATGCTCGAAATAAAAATAGTTTACATCATAGTATAACAATAATATTTATTACAGCGGAAGTCTATAACTCTCAATTAAAGTGGAGCCGAAGTCCGCAGGGACTCTGACTGGGAGAGCGCAACTCAGAAGTACGGCAGGTCCTCAGGGAACTCAGGAGCAGTCTCCTGATCAGCCCAATCTGTTTACCCATCCGGGATTTTGTTGAATAATGACAAGTGTAAGTAAAACATTTACTTAGCAAGTATAGCACGGGTATGAAGGCTCAAAATAGGCTAGACACGGCTTAACTGCATTAGCATTTTTAGTTGGTTCATTTTAGCATTTAACAAATTACTACAAGTGAATGAAACCCGGTTGTAACCCAATTAATAAGTATAAGTGACAAAACTCATAAATAAACATCATCTTCTAATCAAAAAGGATCCAGGCCGCTCGTGACCCTTAGCAAGGCTATCATGATAGATTTTACACTCTGCAGAGGTTTCGCCCTTTACCCACCAGTCGCGTAAAAGTTCAAATGAACTTTGCACCCAACCACGCACATCAACACTTCCGAGGTGTGACGGCATAGGGACGCTACGAGGTTTTTCACAAGACACCCTAACAAGACAGTAGCCGCTAGTTTAACAAGGCGGTGAGACCATAGGCACCGAGATCGACGTACGCCTACGGAGTCACACCATAGGGGGGTCGATGGCGTCCAGAGCGCGGGCATCGCACCCATCCATGTGCAACGTGTGGAGTTCCCCATCGCAGGGACTCCCAACACGGGACTGGGTCTAACGTGACCTAGCCGACGGATCTCCTGTCCTCGGTGGAATCCGGAAACACCCTTTCACCTTGTGTCCACTAACGCCGTTGGCCCCAATGGTAGCCACTGGCAAGCTAGAGCCGTACAAGTTACTTGACCAAGACTAGAGCCATAATAGTTCTAGCGGTGGCGACAGGCTCCTGGGTTGCCGCTTTAAGAACCGGACCTTACGGAGAGACACTAGAGCAAAGCACACAGCACATGCTCTAGCTCCCTAAACCAAGATGCTAAAAAGCAAGTTTTATCATTAATGTTGAAGTGAACCATTAAGTCAAAATTTATAGTTAAATAATGGTGACAGTAGCTGCGCATAGCAAAAAATCTACCCATATGCATAAACCCAAGGTTATCAAAGGAACATGATATACAAATCTAGGTACAACCTTAATGGGACAGTAAATTAGACACTTAATGTAAAAAGGTGAGTATAGGTAGCAAGGATTGTCCGTGCTATAACTTGCCTTCCTCGACGTGCTGCTTCTGCTGCTGCGAGTCCTGCTCCGGAAAGTCCTCACCGAGCTTGAACTCCAAAGCTAACGGCTCACCGACTGGACGCGAAGCACCATACAAGCATACACGCATACCGATACATGCAAACAAATAATATTCTATTATAACAGTACACCAAACAGCAGAAACAGTACACAAATAGGTTTTAGTAATAATCTACGCTTCACTACGAACACATGAGCACAAAAATCATACTAATCGGAGCTAAAACGAAAAAGATATGCTAATTCTAAGTTCTAGGGACCTGCTGACAATTTTTAAAAGGTTCCAGGGGCTTATTTTGAAGAAAAACCGAGGACCTAAACATAATTACGCGTTAAAACCCGAGGGCTAACGCATAAAACCGACTAAAAGGACGGCGGGTTATAATTTTCAAAATCTTAGGGGGCTAAACAAAGAAAACCGGACCTAACTGCAATTATTTTTAAACTACGATGGACTGCGGGTTCTATATTAAAAAGTGGAGGGGCTTTTCTGCAATTTGACCAGGGCTGACCGGTACTTCTTGGTTTGACCGGGGTGTGGGACGCGTGTGAGCCGTCGGATCGAATCTGGACGGCTCAGGCGCGTTGGGGAAGATGGGGGCGTCGGCGGCAGACCGCTCGCGGCGGCGCCGCTCGCGCCCGCGGTGGGGGGCTCGCCGGAGTAGTGCCTAGATCGAGCTAGGGTGCTCCATTTGCCACGGGATTTGGCTCTACGTGCTCAGGAGAGTATGGCGAATCCGCCAAGGTAGCTCAAGTCGAGGGAAAAGGCGGCGGGGGTGGCATACGACGGCGAGCAGTGGGGGCGGACGCCGGCGAGCAAGGACGGCAGGTTTCGGAGCGCGGGAATGAGCAAGAAAATGGCCGGGGACGATGCTCACCTTCACACGATGCTCCTGGCGAGGTTTAATCGGAGGGAGAATTGCCGGAGCGGGCGGTCGACGGCGGCCGGCGCTTCGGGCGGCGATGATGGCGGTGTTAGGCGGGGAGTGCTGCTGTGGGGCTCGAGAGCTGGGGAGGAGGCTGGATGAAGCATTGGGGGCGTGCGGGGGTGCTTAAATAGGGCTCAGGGGGGCGCATTGGGCAGGCGAGCCGGAGATCGGCGGCGGCCGGCGATCGGGGGAAGAGTTTCCATCGGGGGAGAGGGCTTCCTTGTGGGGAAGCGCACTGGGAAGGAAGTGTACCAAATTTTAACATGGAGCAACACATGTTGCATGTAGAGAGTAGAAAAAAGTTTGGAGTATAGAAGATAAATATAAGTATGAGTTGCTTCACAAGTGTCCCTTTATATATTGAACACGTATTTAGAGCTTTGTTGTGCGTCAAAACAAAGACGCACGGCAAAGACACCTCTTTGCCGTGCATTTGGTGAAGGCACACGGCAAAGGGAACAAAAAAAACTGCCCAACCTAGCCGCTAATGGTAGGCAAGAAAAAAAAATTGCCGTGCGAAAAAAAACGCACGGTAAACTCTAAAAGTGCACGGTAAAGATTAAGTTTGTCGTGCGCAAAAAAAATGCACAGTAAAGATTGAATTTGCTGTGTGCTTTTACTTCACGTGCGCCCTATAAAAGGCGCACAGTAAAGAAGCTGTTTGTCGTGTGTCCGATAAAATACGCATGGTAAAATTTTAGACGCACGGCAAAGTGCTCTTTTCCTGTAGGGTATGCTGCCAAGGCCGGAGAGGGCAACACGTCCTCCGTCGGTTTCGTCTTTCCGTATAGATAGATAGATAGTTGTATGTACACCTGGATGGATGGGAGAGAGATGACACAGGGTTACTTCAAGTGGTAAATTTCTGTAGCAATACGTACAATAAGCCAGGAGCGTATGGTGAAGATAAGATATGCGGTTACTAATATTTGCGATCAGATGCATTAGGGAGAAATGATTCTTCTGCTTGGGTTAATTAGTTGTGTTGAGGCGTATACCAGACTACCAGTCATCTCATAGCTGTAAACCTTATCTTCTTCCTGCAGATAGCTTCCTTCTTGAAGGATAAATTCCTGGCTTACTAACTTTGAGATATTATTCATTCTTTTCCATTATATTTAAGTGGAATAAAGAATGCCACTATAATAATCTAATTAAACATCTTCAAAGTTGAAAACCAAAACTGGGAGGAAAGATATTCGCCATTTTAATTTCTTTGTTTCTTCATTCACAATAGACGAGCAAACATAATTTCGTTGGTTTTCATGTTCATCTCGCAGCTAAAAGTGGGAAAGTTCATCTGGACCTGACTCTGCATTCCACTGTCTAGTTAATTCTTACTACTACATGCGACAACCGTTAGAACAAGATAAACGAGACCATCGTGTGCATACATGATGCATTATTCCTGACAGGACAAATTCACACGGGCAAAACCCTATGAACCTCGAAACTGCTGCTTGACTGAAACAACTGCAATACAGAGACTACAAAACACCAGAAGTGAGGCTACCAGGTACCAGTTTAACAAAAGAAGCTCAACAGGCCTAGCCACTACTCCGAGAAGGCATCCCCACCATATTCGGCATATAAGCGTGTTAAGCCAATCCTTCATCTTCTTCGCGAAAGAGAGACCAGAATATATAAGTTCCACGGTATTACTAGAATACTAGGATAGATCTTGTCGATGTAGCGCCCTGTCCCTCTTGGCCCTCCAATCAGCGTGCAAATGAACGTGCGCGTCTGATCGAAGAAACAACAGAAATCAGCATTTCCAATTCTTGTCGAGCGCACATGGTTTGCTTTACGTCGACACACGCGCTGCAGACCTAGATGACTGCATGAATTCACCTCACATTGTGTCTGAATTTACCCATGGACAGTACAAAGAATGCCTTGACATTTCCTGTAACCACAATCTCAATCAGGGAATGACACAAACAGAAACAGTGTTATTCGACCGTTCGGAGACTGACGCTAGCTGCTGCATTGATGCTAAGCTAACCAGCGAGGTAGACAGCCAGCAGCAGCAGGCTATCTTGCTTGCCGCTGGCCGATCGGCTAGCTCTCGATGAAGCCGGTCATCCGCAGGACGGAGTCGCGCACGCGGCGCAGTTCCCGGCCCTTGAGCGCGCGGCCCTGCCCGGCGCACGCCGAGGACGACGCCGCCCTGCGCCGCGCCAGCAGCACGTGCGGCGGCACCACTACCTCGCCGTCGTCCGCCGCCTGGTCCTCCCGGCGGCTCGCCTCCCGCGCCCTCGAGATCATCGCCGGGATCTCGATCGGGTCCGTGAACGGCGCCCGGCGCTCCCGCTCCGCCTGCGACATCTCTAATCTCGCTTATTGGTTTTGCAATGAGCCAGGCAGCTAGCCGGTGGTGAACGAATAATTGCGATGGTTTTGCTTGCCCAGATGGCCAAATCTCTCCGCCTGCCGCTCGGCGGGCGCGGCGCGAGATATATAGGATTATGGGCGCGTGCTCGCTCGCTCGCTAGCTGCCCGTCCACCTGGCACCTGGTTCCGTGTGGCGCTGCGCCGCTTTGTGTGGTAGACAAGTATGCGGCGACGTGGCGGTGAGCTTTGGCGTACGAAATGGGAAGGGATAATTCGGCCGGCGCGGGCGGTTCAGGCCAGGTCGAGACCGATCGGCTGCGCCGCTGGGCGCGGGCGGTTTTGTCCGGACGGTGCCTGCTTGGGGTGGGGCGGCATATGTCGAGGGCAAAGCCATAGCCATATTCCAACGTGTTGCTTCCCTTGCAATTCAGTTCTCGAAGCCAAAGCGTACCGCCGTTCGGTTGTGCTGCAGTGCAAGTCAGGAGGACAGATCTTCGCGTGCCAGCTAGTGAGTCTGATGTACTTTCGGACATCGTATCCTGACAGGCTGACACCTGTTCGTGTTAGGTCCCGGTGCCAAGTGAGCTGATCTCGGATCGTCGTTTCATAGCTGATCGGTTTGGCAAGACATGCCTATTTGCTCCTTGCACTGCAGACCAAGGAGTATGATTGCTGAGCCAGGAAAAAAAAGGGGAAAGAAATCAACGTACAAGAACAGTGGAAGTTACTTTCACTGTGACAAGTTGTACGGCTAGCTAGGTTCATTGAACGGGAGAGCAAATGGATACTCCAGTGATCGAGTCACGACGGACTTGCTAACCTCACTGCATATGCTTTATCATCTCTGAACTCTCATCTAGTTGGGCTCGCGTCAGCGTTGCAAGGCTTCGTAGAATCGTGCATGGACAAGAGGAAAAAAAGACAAAACTCTGAATCAGGATAAACTGAGCTAGCTAAAAAAAATGGTAATCGTGCACCTATCTACTCGACCTTCACTCACCAAGCAATTAATCAAAGCGGCAATTGCCGTCAGGTCAGGGCCCTAGGTTGCAAGTTGCATGCACAACTAGAACATGATCCTTCTCGATCGAAAGTTCGTAGCATACCAAACACACAACTTTTGCAATGAACGTTTAAGTAATAGTTTTTACATTTAGAACTTCACTTTTCTTGGCCATTTTAATTGATTCGTTGGTGTGCTTATACGGTAGACGGAGTCTATGCTATAGTAAAACTTTCTTTTTCTTATAAGGAAAAGTATTCTACCTTATAATAAAATCATTTAATAATTTAACGATCGTACTCGTTGAAAAACATAGAGATCGTGATAATTTTCATTTGGTTGATAAAATAGAATTTCTTGTTATCTAGAAAAACATACCAAACAAGCAACTTTTCTAATTAACATTTCGCTTATGACGGAAACCTTTGTCGCGATGCTCTTAGTAGTAGAGAATTGTTGGAAAATACTACATAAAGGAGTTCGACACATGCGGCTTATTTAACGAACTGGACGTGAATCAGCCGGTAACCGAAGGGAAACAAAGACGTCAAAACGGCCTATCAACTGACTGGAGAGGCCGATCAGAACTACAAGCGTAATCTGATGGAGATGTCCATTACTGTGGTTTCAGTTTCTGATCAACCTGCTGCAGAACCATTTGCTGATGGTAACGCAAGCACGATCGGTGCATGCATCCAGCGCCGGTCCTGACATTTCGAGGGCCCGGAGCGAGATGAAATCAGGGGCCCTTTATATTGATCTAAACATATATTAATATCGAGTATTAAAATTGTAATACTACTATTCATTCTTACAAGTCCTATCTTTTACATTTTTTTAATTAGACATAACATTCAGAAATTTTAATGGCTTGATTGGAATTCTATCATTTATTTATTGTTTTTCTCATCTGTCTATGTCTATATATGGACACTTACACTTAGTATGGAAGCACACACAAATCATTTTGTAAATGGGTTCTGATTAATTTAGGAAAAATACAAGGCCTCATAGATTTTAATAAATAAAAAAACTGTGATAGGAACAAAGGCGAATCCACTTGTTTTGAACAGCATAAATCAAAGAACTTGTAAATCCACTAGCATTATTTCAGGATCCCTGGAGAACTGTCAGGAATAAAATAAAACTGATATTCAATAGGCTCTAAAGTAGGAAATTGATGAGCGTACCGCGTGAGTTTTTTTTTCCTAACCAACCGTGTGAGTTTTCGAGAGAATAGGAGGCGGCGGTGACAGGAACGGGGTGATCGGGCTGGTCATTACGGTAGTTTCCGTCGCATAACTGGAGCTGGTTTGGTAGGCACCGGATATTAATTAGCAGGCCTCCTCGATCAGCATCCACGTCTGACGTCTGGCCAGGGGCCGTTGGGATTTGGGGGCCCGGGGCGGCCGCCCCGTCCGCCCTGCCCCAGGACCGGGCCTGCATGCATCACGGGGGCAGTGCCGTCTTATCGAGCACTTCCTTGATGGAGCCTAGTTACCGCTGCACCTTAGCAGCCACTGAATCTTCAGAGCTTATACTTCTGGGAAACGGACAATCCACCAGCGGTCAGGACACACGAACCCGGTAGAATATCCATCGATTCTGGACCCCAACCACGACCCATGAGTCGCTTGTCTGTAGCGTGGGCCAGAGTGCCGTGTTGGCATACGCCACTCCCTACGGGTGTGGATTATGCACAAAAAACGCTACGGGTTGGTTTGGGAAAAGGTAGCCCATAGGAGCACGGGATTATTTTTTTCAAAAAAAACTCATTTTTGACCATCCAACTCTGGCCTCAGTTTTATTTTGATCATTGAACTCTATAATCGGGTATCTTGGTCGTTCAACTATCAAAATCGTTCAAATTTGACCATTAGGGCGGTTTTGATGGGTGATTTTAATTTTTTTATTTACAATTTAGTCCTTAGATCTTAAAATGATTATTACTTTTTGCTCGCACCTTCAATTTAGGTGATTCTTACGGTCATGCGTTCATAACAGTGAGCTTTATCTTTTAAAATAGTATTTATACTATTTTATCACTATTTAATATATTATTTGTATGTTGTTGTGTAGAAACACTAATATAAGAAAAGTAAAACAAATGGTTAGAAAATAATACTCCCTCCAGTATCGTATTAGAAGTTCTTTAGGACAGCGACACGGTCACAAAAGCACAACTTTGACTCCACTTTTCTATAAAAATATTTTTTGAAAAGTTATATATGTATATTTTTATGAAAGTAATTTTTAAGACCAATCTATTTATATGATTTTCACATTTTCAAACTCAACGACTTAAATGTTATTCATGATTTATATTCCCAATGTTTAACTCAAACCTTGTCGAAAAAGACTTCTAATACGATACCAGAGGGAGTATGTTCATGACTTTAAAAGATAAATCTCATCGTTACGAACTCGTTCGTAACGATGAGATTTATCTTTTAAAGTCATGGACATATTATTTTCTAACCGTTTGTTTACTTTTCTTATATTAGTGTTTTTACACAACAACATAAAAATAATATATTAAACAGTGATAAAATAGTATAAAGACTATTTTAAAATATAAAGCTCACTACTATGAACTCGTGACCGCAAGAATCACCTAAATCGAAGGTACGAGCAAAAAGTAATAATCATTTTAAGATCTAAGGACTAAATTATAAATAAAAAAATAAAATCATCCATCAAAACCACCCGATGGTCAAATTTGAACAGTTTTAATATCTTGATGGCTAAAGATACCCGGTTTTGGAGTTTGATGGTCAAAATCAAACTGAGGCAAGAATTGGAGGGCCAAAAATAGACTTTTTTTCTTTAATTTTTTAAACACCAATACACGTAGAAGCTCGCACGCATAGACACCCCTGTAAATACATGCATGCAAATTCAATCAGAGTCGCATTCCTATTCCCGGAGTTTTTTTTTCTTTTGCAATTGTCCGCATTTAATTTTTTTCGTGGGCCCGTCGTCGTGGGACATAGATGAATGCAGCCCAACCTACTACTACTCCTCTACATAACGGTGGGCTTCTTTTATTTCCAGTTGCGGCCCAACACATGCCACCGACGCGCAGCTACTGAGCTAGGGGCAAATGTGCACGAGGGGAAATGCTCTGACCCCTGATGCTCCCCGGGTTCTCTAATGTACGCGCAACGCGCCTGCGCAGCACAATGACCACTGCGATAATAAAAACGCTGTGCCCAGTAATCCCTACAGTGATCACCAGGTGGTAATCGTCACACACCGTTGTATACAAAACAGTAACTTTGGCTGCAGCAATCTATCCCCTACCCTGCGACGCAATTCCCCTGCTTCCCGCGTGGCCCGCTACTTTGCCACCGGCAGTCTCCACCGTCCGCCAGCACAGGCACAGCGCTCCACATCAGTCGAGGGTCCCCCGTTTGACCCCGCAAACGCGAGACGCCGTGCTCCCGGACAGACAGAAAGTGCAGCGCAGGACAGACCGGCCTCGTGCGGTTGCCAATTGCCATCTCCCTCTCCCCGCGATCCCGCTCCCCGGCCGCCTGCCGGTGACCCCGGCGGGCAGCGCGCCCCGCCTGCGGCCATGATGATGGATCAAATTATGGGGACGACGATGATGGATGGCATCGAATTATGGCGACGACGATGGCCGCGCGCCCGTGGTCAATACTGGACTGGCTAGAGTAGGTGCCTCATCGACCGACGGTGCCGGCGGCCGGGTCGCGCGTCCCCGACCGTGACCGCCGCCGGCTTAACTCCGCTGCTCTGCTCTGGCCGTCGTTTAGTTGTAGCCCATGCGCTGGTGTCCCAGCTAAGCTAACCGACCCGACCGAGCTGTAGAATGTCAGGGAGCTGTAGAATGTTACTATGTTTTGCGGAAGTATCTTTTGACGGACACCGTGCTGTCCGAGTCCGAGGGGTTTACGGCTCCGGGGTGCCAGCGCGTCAGAACGGCGGATCCGGGTGCACGTATACTCGCTGTACAGATATCGTCTACATAGAAAGCGCACCTGGGCATGAAAGAACAGAGCACCAGCCCGGCGCGACAGCGACCCATAACTGAACTACCGATTCTCTCGCAGCAGGAAGCGCTCGGCGGCTGCATTTCGCTCGCAAGAAACCAAGCCGGGCGTAGCTGTGAGTCTGTGACCTGTTGTGAGCATGGCAAGCATAAGATCTGGTCCCGGTCCAGCATCGCGTAGCAAAGCACAGGATGCGGCGCTCCGTCCTCCCCGGCGTCGCGCCAGCACCTAATCGGGAGGCTCAGCTCAAGGGGGGCCAGGCCAATAAATCCACATCCACGAGCCGGCCGGCGCAACTCGACAAGCAGCCAACAAGGGTGGGTGGCGGAGAAGCTTCTCCTGATCCTCTCCGCTCAGCACAGCACGCAGCGGTAGCACGCCAGTGTCCTGGTGGCAGTAATTAGCCGCGGTACTTGGGATCTGCTAATCCGTGGGCACTGCTGCAAAGCATGCATGGGCAATAAGCAGCTGTGTAATAAGCCCAGCCCCGTCAGAGTGCACTGGCGGAATTGAATGGCCACTGTGGTAGCTCGAAACTCCCGGCAGAAATCACTGGGCCAGATCTTTGTGGATAAAACTCCGATCCATTCCCGGCCACGGGGGCTGCCGTCGCTGCAACGCAATCCTGCCGTGCGGTCAGTGTACTTGCATCGTCGTTGCCCGGCCTCTGCAGCGAATTCACGCGGGAGGCCGGGGGGCAGAGCAGTTGCGATGCCCGTCCACCGGTCTGCAGCCCGGCCGCACGCAGCCGCAGCAGATGGAATGATATCCGAGCAGAGACCCCGCAAGGCCGCAACGTAATGCAGCGCCCGTGGTCTCGGCGGCGTAGGCGTGTACACCGGTAGCTGCTCCTCTAGCTATCACGCCAGCTCCCCAATTTTGGAGTGGCCGAGCCTCCCTGCTCATGCATGTCGAAACGATGGTCGACAGCGACGGCAGATGAGTCCTCTCTCTCTCTGCTGCTCACAGTTACTGCTCACCTCCGGTACAACACGCCTGCATGATTAGATAGATCTAGCATATCGCGGGGATCCATCCGTGGCGCCGGAATTGATGATTAGGGCCGGGGCCGCCTTCGCGACGCCGTATCCGGCTGCGCGTAGGGCAGCAGATCGTACGCCGGGCCATATCGGAAGGACGGTAGGTACGTCCTCGACGGCTGGTAATGCCATGCTGGGCTACCTGTATGGGCGTCCTGTATGTACTATGTACGCGGCACTACGTCGCGTCTCTTCCCAGCCATTGAGCAGGTTTATCAGGCTCTGAAACGGATGATCGGGTCCATTTCTGGACAACCTAATGAACAGCTTTCAAGTTTCAATATGAACCTAATGAACAGCGTGATGCCTTTGATGCGGTCTACGGAGGAGCCATATATAGGTTATTAGTGCGCACCCTGGTCCAGTTTCCTGCAGCTATGTCATCATCTGCACCCATGCTCTAAGGTCGCAGAAGTGAATAACAGAGTAGCTAGCATAAGCCAGCAATCGCCCACTTCTGCTCCTACTCATTGCCTACACATACACTCAGCACTACTGAATCCTCGGAATCTTGCCACAGACGCGACCTCCACCTCCTCATCGTGACATGGATGGAGCTCAAGCGTGTAGGGTTGTGCGGTAGCCGTGCATGATGCACCCTAGAAATCAGGGTACTGCTGGAACAACGCTACTCATTCGGATCATTATTTCCCATCAGCGCCCTGCAGATATATTGTCGGCAGCTTTTCCATTGCTCGCAGGCATGCGCACGGAGTTTGCTTGCAAGAGGGCAAGGAAACGCACGTTCCCTTCTCCTTTTCGGCCTACCACACGTACACGTACACGGTGCGGCGGGTAAGCAGGTACGCAGAGGGAGAAACCGTATGCGATGACGCGTATCAAAAGTTGCATGTGTAGGACGACAGACAGAGGGGCAACAGCCTGTCTTTCCATTCGTGTTGTGGCACCAGGGCAGTATTGGCTACAGCACATCAGTACGGAGTACTCCGTACATTGCAATCAGCGCATGTAGTATTGCCCACATCACGGGCTCCAGCATCATTATTAGCGTCGCAAAACGTATCGGACAGGCCAAAACCGATGCTGCGTGATGAATTATTATCCATTTGTCGGCTGTATATATATGGTCGATCGAGGGGCGTACGTACAGGTACTGTATGCGTATAAATGTGCCAACCAACGTAACGCCATACTTTCGGCGTCACCGGTCGACCTCTTTCTACGCTCTCTATCAAGCGTATCTAATGGATGCGGTATCCTAATGTGATATTGTGCCCGGGAAATAGCAACGGGAACTGGAGCTGCATTTGTATACGATAGCAAACGTGCCAAAACATGCCAGTAGCCAGAAGCCAGCAGTAGGCATTTCTGCTGAAAAAGGGTCGATGGATAGTGGGCGCTTTTGGTGCCGTCGGTCGCAGTGAAACTTTTGGTAAACCCAGCAGACATTTTGCCCAGCAGAAGCCAAAAGTCTGAACAGTAGTAGTAAGCGGGGCAGCGAGTCCAGAGATTCCCTGCAACCGCTTTTGGACCAGAGGAGCTTGGCCGCATCGATGCCTGGGCGCGGCAGAGGCCCTAGTATCCGTCCGATCGATCAATGGACGGTCCAGATCAAGTCGAGCAAACCGAAGCAGCCCACATCACCCAAGCGGCCACGGCTTCCTTCTCCCTGCACGTCGTCCATGGTGGTTTAATCCGAGCTTTAATTGTCTCATCTCAAGATCCTCGGTTCTGACTTCTGGGCGCTGCTTAATTACTCCACCACGCCAGTTTAACCCGAGATCCGCCTGTCAGACGGGCCCACACGCACAGAAACGGACAGCCTTCCGCACCCCGCGCAACTCTCCCGGGCCCACAGAAAACCACCCGAAGCCAAGCTAAACTCTTTTGGCATCCCGTGCTCTCGCTGCTCACTCGCTCCTCCCTCCATAGGCAGCAGTGACTCACTAGTGACCAGATCAGTGAGCTAGCTGCTAGCTAGTGACTGTACCATGCAGTTCTAGCTCGCGAGCCTGCTGGTGGAGTGGAGTGGGTTGGTAGGACTAGCGCCAAAGTGTGCGGGCAGTGCGGCCGGGCACGGGCAGCAGCAGAGCTCACGGGCACGTCCAGGCAGGCCGCGACGGCGAGCGGGAGGGAGCAGCACCGCCGGGCGCTGGCAATGTCGCCGCCTCCCCCGCCGCTGCTGCGCGACCAGCTGTCGCGCAGGACGGCGGTGCTGGGGCTGCGCCTATGGGTGCTCGTCGGCATCGCCGTCGGCGCCGCCTTCCTGCTCCTCCTCGCGCTCATCTCCCTCCACCTTGCCGCGGCGCGCCGGCGGCGGCCGAGGAAGGGCGTCGCGCGCGCACACGCTCCGGCGGCGGCGCCGCTGTCCCCGTCCACCATCCCGCCCGTGTCCAAGGAGATCCAGGAGGTGGCCGTCCACGTCGGCTCGCTCCGCCACTACCTCGAGATGGGGGCCCCGGCGTTCCTCAAGGACGGCGGCGCGCAGGCGCAGCACCACCACGCCGACGGCGACGGCGACGGCGACTCCGCGGCGCACGGGTCGCAGCGCGTGCACATCGAGGCCGGCAAGGGCCGGCGCATGGTGGCGTTCGCCGACGGGGCCGGGGAGCTAGGCCCCGTGGCGTCCGACGTGTCGGCGGCCGTGGGGGGCCCCGAGGTGTCGCACCTCGGGTGGGGCCACTGGTACACGCTCCGGGAGCTGGAGGACGCCACCGCCGCCTTCGCCCCCGAGCACGTCGTCGGCGAGGGCGGCTACGGCATCGTCTACCACGGCGTCCTCGCCAGCGGCTACCAAGTCGCCGTCAAGAACCTCCTCAACAACAGGCACGGCGAGCCGCATCTTCTGATCCGCTTGGCAGGCGCAAATTTCTGATCCGCTCGGCGTTGCATGCAGCAGGGGGCAGGCCGAGAGGGAGTTCCGGGTGGAGGTGGAGGCGATCGGCCGCGTCCGGCACAAGAATCTTGTGCGGCTGCTGGGCTACTGCGCCGAGGGCGCTCACAGGTACAGAACCCTGACCCTCGCTCATTGATAACGCGCTACTACCTTCCTCTCTCCGTGTCAGTTGCATTTGCTTCTTGTGGTAACTTTGCTCGTGCGGCACATCGTACCAACAACCGCTGTTGCTTGTGATCTCAGGATGCTTGTCTACGAGTACGTCGACAACGGCAACCTCGAGCAGTGGCTGCACGGTGACGTCGGGCCGGTGAGCCCGCTCACCTGGGACATCCGGATGAACATCGTGCTCGGCATGGCCAAAGGGTGCCTGAATTTCCCAAAACTTTCTCGTTCTGCTCATGTGGACCTCTGAATTATTGGTGATGTATGCAATTCTGACGGAGATTGGGAATGGATTCAGGATCACGTACCTGCACGAGGGGCTGGAGCCGAAGGTGGTGCACAGGGACATCAAGTCGAGCAACATTCTGCTGGACAAGAGGTGGAACCCCAAGGTCTCGGATTTCGGCCTCGCCAAGCTCCTCGGTTCCGACAGCAACTACGTCACCACCAGAGTGATGGGAACATTCGGGTGAGCTATAATCTTTAAGCTCCTGAATCATATATCTGGATCTTCCTCCTGCTGAATTGTATGGTGTGTGAATTCTGAATTTGCTCCTGCATGCTGTGGCAGTTATGTGGCGCCAGAGTACGCGAGCACCGGGATGCTGAACGAGAGGAGCGACGTGTACAGCTTCGGGATCCTCGTAATGGAGATCATCTCCGGCCGAAGCCCGGTCGACTACGCGAGACCCAACGGAGAGGTTATTTTGCGATGGTCTCCGGTTCAACAAAGTGTTATAAACGCGCAGCCGATTCGGCCTAAGCCCGGGTATCTACGGGCCAGCGCGACATTAAGCCCAGGTCCAACGGAGCAACGACCTACAATGCTCAGGCCTAACTCAACCCAAAATACTAGTCTAATAGGTGAGGACTGCCCTCGCCTTATATGTTGTGCTCTCCCATCATCAATTTCCGATGTGGGACTAAACCTAACAATCTCCCCCGTCACACATTCGGACCCAACTCTTCCATCAGAAGAGGTTATTATAGGCCCAGAGTTTAAATCCTCCGGTTGCAGCACCTGGAGGCGTTCACGGGCTAAGCCCAATGACGATAACGGGCTCCCCCGTCAAATGTGACCACTGAGATTTTACAGGTTCCTTAACCTTCGGCTCTGATACCACTTGTTATGAACGGCGGCGAATAACGAAGTAATCAAACACAGCGGGACACAAGATTTAACGTGGAAACCCCTCCAATGCGAAGGGGAAAAACCACGGGCACCAGCCAGCACAATCTCACTATATCTCAAGAGTCGGGTTACAACGCCTATGGCGGCTTACAAGAGAATTAAGTCTCCACGAAACCCTAGCAAGGGTATATATACCGTACCACGGGGGGCTTCGCCCCCCGTACCCCCCTTTACGCGTCAACATGGGGGCGAGTTCCTGATGGGCCGGCTTCAGCCTCCGCTTCGCTCCGGCCCAAGCCTCCGGCGACGGGCCTCCGCTGCGCTTCGGCAGAAGCCCGGCCTATGTCGTGGATGTGGAATTTGGAACATATCCAACACAAAGCAACGAAAACCATGCAATGCTCTACGCAATTTGGCTAAATTCCTGCTGCTGCAACATCA
This sequence comes from Echinochloa phyllopogon, assembly GCA_033239725.1. Lineage (NCBI taxonomy): Eukaryota > Viridiplantae > Streptophyta > Magnoliopsida > Poales > Poaceae > Echinochloa > Echinochloa phyllopogon. The sequence continues at coordinate 25,224,282 of BTCW01000012.1, forward strand.
TTTTCAGGTTAACCTTGTAGAGTGGCTCAAGAACAAGGTGACCAACAGGGACTACGAAGCCATCGTGGACCCGAAGCTGCCGGAGAAGCCTTCGTCCAAGGCGCTGAAGAAGGCTCTGCTTGTGGCACTGAGGTGCGTGGATCCCGATTCGCAGAAACGGCCGAAGATGGGGCATGTAATCCACATGCTCGAAGTCGACGACTTCCCGTATCGAGAGGTGAGCCCTGTTGCTGCTAGTTGCTTCTTTAACATCTCTACGAAGTCAAATCATGTTACTCATTCGCTCGCAAGAACATACTATATCCATGCTCAATTCCATCCCAAGTTACACATGGTGAAACCCCCGCCATTGCCGGTTGACCAGTAAAATAGTGTGCCGATTAACCTGGCCTATATGAATGCTCGTCGATATTAAAATGACGATGCCCTCTGGCCTCTGCATCCGGGGTTTTAAGAAACACGGAGAGCAGGCCCATCAGGATTAAAATAGCACGCGGTTGGCTCTGATTACAAGCTCTATGTCTGACCCTAGACCAAGCGTTAAATACTGTCCTGACAGTCCTGAGCTTGCCGTTGGGATGTTAATAAATCTGTCACCTCGGAAAACTATTCAATGAAAAAAAAATCAGCATCACTTAGTAGTATCACCGTGCCGACCATGTTTTATTCTGTTATGCAAGAGATGCATCTTGCTGTTATAACATTTCCTGTACAGTAGTGGAACAGAAGTTTCAGAGGCCTGTTTTCTTTCCCCTCTTCTGAGCTCTGCATTTGTGCGTTTCTGCCTGCAGGATCGTCGAACTCTACGGCCGGGCAACGGCAGCCCCCTGGAGAGGGCGAGGACGCCCGGGAGGCCGGCGGTGGCGATGTCGCCGGGCGACATCAGCTGCTACGGGGGCAACACGACCACCGCCAGCACGCCGTCCAGATTAGTCCAGGACATGTAGCCAGAGCTACCACGCAGCAATGCATCTGCCTGCCCGGCCCTCTGAGTTCTCTGAATTCTGCATGCGGGGCCGCACGGGGATGCTGCGACTGCGAACTCTGTTTTGTCGGTGTTGTTTTGAATGATCTGGTTCTCCCCTCCCCCTCTGCCCTGTCGATGTATGATCTTTCGCGGAGGCGTGGTTGCCTCCCTAGGTTTTGAATTCGTCTACCTACCGTGATTGACTTAGCTTTGCCGGATGCCACTGTTTGTATAGTCAACCGCTCTTATCTCAGGCCGTAAAGTCCGTCTATTCGTTGATTCATTCCCTGATGTACAAAGGCGTGGGTAAAAGTAACTCTGTGTCTTGAAGCTCCATGTGTAGAAGCATGTCCACTAGCAATTTTATAATTTTAATATGGCTACTTTAGTCGTTTGCCAAGCAAATTTGAGCATTACATTTCAATGATGCGGGTGATTTCGTCTGCATGCTGTTTGCTTGCGACACACTGCATTTGGCAAGAGTAGTAACGAGTTTCGAAAAAAAAAACAAAGTTCATCATCGAGTAAACCGATCTGATGGAACTGTCGTTTGGGATTTTACGATCAGACCCAAAGCCCATGAATGCCAGAGGGAACTCCCGCTGTCTTCAACTAAGTGCCGGGAGGAAGCGGGAGAAGATCTCTCTCCCGAATCCGATCGGTTCCTCGCCTCGGCGACGCGCACGCCATGGCCACTAGGCAAGTGCCATCGCATTGGTCAGTTGAGTTGAGCACCATCCATTCTGAACAATGAAGTCCTCGAACCTTTTTGACGGATCTTGCAGGGATGGAGGGAGGGGACAAGAAGCACCTTTCTACCCTTGGTCGCACTCGCCCGGCAAGATCCAGCTCCGTACTGTGATCCAGTCTGTACGCAGAAGCGGCACTCCCCTGACCCCTGCTACTGCTACTACACTCTAAAGTACGACCACCAGAAAAGGACCAGCAAAAGAGGGAGTTGGGTGCGATCGAGAGATCCCGTCTCTGGGCAATCAGAGCCACTGAAGCCAACGCTCTCCAGCACCCGCAACCCACAATCCAACACCATGATTCATGAGTTGGGCAGTTTTGTGGTTACAGGAAATGTGTATGCCGGCCATCTGCTGCGCGCTGCGCTAGCCTGCTATAATTCAGTGATTCTTCAGTTGCATTGCGCCAAAAGCCAAACAAGGTGATGTGCGTCCTTTCGGTCCTGCAGTGCGCCAATCGATTTGCAATGGTCGTTGTAGACTTGTAGTACTCCCTTGTTTCGGGGTTAAAAAAAAGGAGCTTATATGCAACGCGACCTTGTTGTGGTATGGTGCTCTACGTTGGTGCAATGGATTCACTTGACGCGGTTTATTTTGCGGTTAATGAATAATGATACTCCTACATCATTAAACTACAGCAGTTTCATGATGCAGAAGAGATGGCACTCAGTATGTAACTCCTCAGCGTTGATTGCTACTAGTTTAACTTGAAAGCCTTCACCTGTTACCCCCAGTTGAAATTACTCTGCCAGGCATGCATCCCTGCACCTGCACATAAATTCGCGACCAACAAGCACGAGCAGTCCGCAGCACAAGCTCGAGAAGAAATCAAATGGCTCGCTCTTTCACCGCCGCCGTCGCCGCCGCAGCCTTCCTTCCTGTGGCCACGACGGCCGTCTCATCGGTGCACGCCGGCCGCACCCTGAGCGAACGGAACGCAGGGGAAGGGATGAGCAAAGGCCGCTCTCTGCTGTCCGGCGCCTATTTCTTCATGAACCTCGGCGAGGGCGGCGTCCTCACCGAGGCCGCCGAGGGCGTTGCCTTCATTCCCAAGAAGGCCAGGGTTCACCGCTACAAGAAGATTCCTATATACGGTCCGTGACTTTTGCGAATTGCTGGTCTGTTGGATGTGCGAGAGGAACGGCATTCTCCGGCCGTTGAATAAAAGAATGGCTTTGATTTTCTCTCTGCGTCGACGCGTATGTATCTTTCTTTTTGGCTTAATAATGCATCGTTGAATCGAACAACAGATCGGCCGATCGAGTTCTCCCTGCGGATAAGCGCAACGCAAGGGAGCGGCTCGGCCGGCTGGGGTGGGCCAGCAGGCCGCGCGATGGAAGAAGCTGCAGGGCCTGCGGGGTATAGTTCTGTTCTGTTCTGGGCCGGGCCGGGCCGACCGGAAGGAAAATAGGAGAGTCCTTCCGCTCCGGCACGCATGCCCCGCCAGAGGCCCAGAGTCCTTCGGCGGCGCGAGTACATTCATCACGCACGGCAGGCCCACTCTCGTTTTCTTTTCTCGCTATATATTGGGCCGGCCAAGGCCCCAACATAAACCGCCCTCACCTCGTCGATCGTCATCCAGTATAAGTTGGAAAAAGTCCGTTTTATCTTACTGGCACTAAGTCGAGTCCAACATTCCTCCCTAGACTCGAAAATCGAGTGAAATACCTCCCTCAACTTTCAAAACCGTCCACTTTACCTCTTAGCCGTGGTTTTAAGCGGTTTTCAAGGTGGTTTATATTTTTCAATTAAAAATAAATCTTATAGATACATAATGAGGTTATTAAACCACGAAAAATATTTCTAAGCTTCTAAAAATTTTGAGAAAAATTCTAGAGATGGAATGAGACGCAAGAAATCTAAATAAAATATTTAAACTAGTGAAAATATCTACAAAAGTTTCTAAAATTTAGATTTAGATCCAGCAAAATAGAAAATATATACAATATATATATATTAAATTATTTAAATCTATATCTAATTGCATCTTGAATAATTTTCACATAAAAACATAAGATAAAGCCGACATGAATACACTTATCGTAAATGCATAAATGCATTCAACATTAATATAAGTTACATTTATGATGGTTGAATGCATTTACGATGAATGTATTCATACTGGCTTCATTTCATATTTTTATTGAGAAAAGTATTCAAGATACATTTAGAAAATTTTATTTGTGTTTAAGTTTTTGGATATATTTATATTTTGCTAGAATTAAATTTAAATTTTAGAAAATTTTGTAGTCATTTTTACTAGTTTTAAATATTTTATTAAGATTTTTTACATCTCAATCCATCTCTAGGATTTTTCTCATAATTTTTAGAAGCTTAGGAATATTCTTTGTGGTTTAATAAGTATTTACAAGATTTATTTTCAATTGAAAAGGCAAAACCCCCTTGAAAGCTGCTTAAAACCACGATAAGGAGGCAAAGTGAACGGTTTTAAAAGTTGAGGGGGGGGGGGGGGGGTAGTTCACCCGGTTTTTGAGTCTAGGGAGGAATACTGGACTCAGCTTAGTGTCCAGGGAGGTAAAACAGACGTCGCCGGCACGTCGCGCCTCGTCGTCGTCGGCCCAACTCCAAAACCCCAACTGAGACTCCCTCCCCCCTCTCTTTACATTGTGCTGAACTGCTGATTCGTCATATAATAAATCACATACTGTAGCTTTTGTTTGATTGATCCGGCGTCCGGCAAGTTTGCGGGAGAGGTTTTGTTGATACCCTAAGTGCAACTCCAACAGCTTATTTATAAATCCTAGCTAAATATAGTTTTTTGAGGATTTTGAAAAAAATAGAAAACCTCCTAAAACTATGGGGACCAACATACTCTTCAAACCAATATCCATAATTCAAATTGGTTGGGGCTACCAATTTTTTTGACCTGGACACTACTGCCGCCGTATTTTTTTTTCTCCTGGGCGCACTACCGGCCAGTGAATCTCAGCTCTGAGGTCCATGGGGTCTGCGTGTCCTCGCTGGAGGACCACCAAGACCGACAAATCTCCTGGACGTACTACCGATGCTGCATCCACGCTAGGGGGCTTTCCACATACGTCGTCGCCCGTCGGCCGTGCTCCACGTACGCCACATCCACGCCGAAACACATACGGCCGTGCATCCACGTACATCGTCGCCCATCGGCCATGCTCTCGACACCACATCCACGCCGGCGCCGGGGGCGGGGGGGGGGGGGGGGGGGGGTGCTGACGCGACGCGGCAGGGTGCGTCAGCGGCACGGGAGGGGGGCACGGTGCGAGCGCGCGGGCGGGAAGACGGGGATGGTCAGGCGGACGTGCTCGGCAAATTTGCTGAGGGAAGAGGGGCGGAAGGCGAGCCGGATGGAGTGGCGAGGAGGAAGGTGAGCCTGTTGGACGGGTTTTTTCCGGAGTTTTTCTTTTTTTACCGAGAAATTTACATATGGCTAGTCTGTTGGAGTTGCTCTAAGATTAAGCGGAGAGATACGTGTTTGGAAATTTCAAAATTAAGGGTTGCAGATGCAGACTTGTTTCCTAAGAGGGGTTTTATTCATGCCCTCGATTGATCAGGGAGATATGCGGTTGGAAAATTTTAAATTTCTTTTACATTTAAATTATTATCAAATTTGTTTTTAGTTGAAAAATAATATCGAAATTGCAACCCCACAATAAGATAGAGAGCAACAACACCTCTAGGCGTCTCCTCGCTTCACTACGTATTTGTTAGTTTCCGAATTTCATTGTCTTTTCTACATAATTAAGTCTCTTGGAGAACTTTTCTGCAGAATTAAGTCTCTTGGAGATCTCTTTAAATTTGAGGATGGCTGTTATCAACCATTGGATCACAACTAAACTGAAACACATCAAAAGTAAAATCATGATAAAAAATAAAATATCAGATGAAATTCAAAACAGTTTGTTTAATATTTGTTCCATGTGGACCACCTTATCAATTATGGGTGCTTTTAAAAAATCATCCACAACCATAAAAAGGTTAGAGGAATTGAAGCTCACTATGTAAACTGTTTGAAAAAAACACTTTTCTATGTAAAATCATTACATACAATACTCATTTAAATGGATGGATAATGAGCACGTACGCTATTAATGTCATATACATCTCTCCTGAAGGCCATCTCCTCATCTCAATATTTCATAAGTGGAGGCATAGGTTTTCCAAAAAAGAATTTACTTTCTCTTGGTTGAATCTTTTCCCAATAGCAATACTGCACAAAGATATGGTATGAACCAGAGTGAAAGAAAGTATATGGGAAACTGAGAAATATGTATTAGAAATGTATTTTACTAGTGGTAGTTACAAAAGCGCCAAATTAACGGATGGCTTCATTCTTGAAAGAGAATTTTGCTAACCTCAAGGAAAGGAACCAATTCAAACCGGTGGGCCTACCGGTGGCCATCCGGTAACTTAGCACTTTAGCGGGTACCAATAGAGAAAGTGCACTTCTAATACATAGTGAACATATTTTCCCTGTTTTCGGTGCTCTCCCTTTCACTCCAATTCATACCATATTTTGTGCAGTACTGCTATTGGCTGAAGATCCAGCACGAGAAGGTAAATCTTTTTTTCCTGAACATATGCCTCCTCTTAGGGATGAAAACGAAAACGATATTTTCCGATTATCGAGAATCGTTTCCGAGATTTTACCGAATTTAAGGTCTAAACGAAAACGATTATCGAGAAAACGAAAACGATTCTAGTGTTTTCCTATCGTTTTTGAAAAAAATACCGTATTTAATCGGTATTCTACCGTCGGTAATTATCGGATTTTCAAGTTCCCACATGCGCCAATTAGCCCGATACATTGCTACATAAGCAAGTATGCCACTATGCATGCTTTATTACTATGTAACATGTATGTTACTCTATGTAGGGCGGGATTAACATAAATCGTTAGTATTTGTCGTATGAGATAGGTCAGGTTAGATGATTATTGCCATGTTTTACAGCTTGATGTGTTTACTATTTTCCAAATATCGTTTTGATGGATTTCGATCGTTTTTGATATTATCAGAATACCGACGCCGTTCTCATTTTCGATAATATCATATTATTTTTGTTTTCGAGAAAATAATATGAAAATGAAAGTGGTGGAGCTTTCTTCTTCATCCCTACCTCCTCTTATCAAATATTGGATGGGTAAATAGCCTTTACAAGAGATATATATGATATTCAATTCACTATGGACGTGCCTCCGGAACGGTATGTATCCATAAAATCTGTATTATATGCCATGATTTCACTTAGAATTATTTTTTTTTCAAACGATTTACATAGCAAAGTATGAGTTTCCTCTAACTTTTGTGCAGGCTGTGGACGATTTGTGAAATGAAAATCAGCCGCAATTGATAAGGTGGTACATAGGGAGAAGATTCCTGCAGCGGTACTCTTTTGTTCATGTTTTGCAGGAACGGATTTGTCCGTAAGGCTGCAGACGGTGGAAATGTGCTTAGTCTTCATGCAGTGTGCCGGCGGGATGGCAAGTGGCCGGACAAAATGCTCGAAGTTTGTTAGCTCGCTCGGATCGTAGCCGGCGCGGCTCGGCTCGGCTCGGTGCATATTTCTAATGAGCCGAGCAAGAGTTTTTGCTCGTTAGTATAACGAGCGAGTTCGAGTTGGCTCGCGAGCCAAACGAGCTAGAAGATCTAATAGACTAATAAGTAAATTATTAATTAATAATAATATATGTATACTATATGCGTAGTTTTAGATGATATTATGGTTATATTCTATTATTATAGTATGACATAGTAGATTTTGAAGGTATTAAGATCATATAAATATTATAAAAATTATATATATTATTGTGACAATTTTATATTTAACTCTAGCTCGCGAGTTTAACGAGCCAGCTCATGAGTTTAATGAGCCGAGCTGAGCGAAGATTTTTGCTCGTTTTCTTAACAAGTCGAGCCAAGCTGGCTCGTTTGGCTAACGAGCTCGAACGAGCCGAGCTGACTCGACATCCACCCCTAGGCAGTGTAACTCCTCAACGTTGGTTATTAACTAGTCGAACATAAAGCCTTCTCCTATGACCCTCAGTTGAAATTACTCTATAGCAAAGCATTAAGTTTCCTCTAGTTTTTATGTAGGTTGTGGTTGATTTGCCAAAAGCTCACACAATTCGACCTGGACCTGGGCCTGCGAAAAGGGCCAACTCGAGCCATATTGGAGGAGCCGAGCGCGCGAGCCTCGGTCCCGGACCTGCGAGCCGAGGAACTCGCGATCCCTCTCTGCTGCGGTCGCGTGCGTCGGACTGTACCCAAGTTTTTTCCCCGTCGCCTCGCCTGCATGTACTTCTCACCATCACCCCGTCCGCTGACAATCACGTCGAACTCCACGACCGCGAACGGCCAGCTGCCCCCAAATAATCGGAAGCCATCGCCGTAATAGCGACCCATGGCACATTGACACTGCATCCAAAGGTGTCTCGGCCTCCCGACTCACGACGGAGGAGGACCCGCGACGTGCGGGCGCGGGCGCGGGCGCGGCACTACTGCAGACGCGCCGCGACGCCGACGCGCACCCGCACCGACGGCGCCCGCCCGGGCCGGCCTCAGACTGTGCCGCGCGTTCTGAGTGAGAGAGAGAGAGAGAGCCGGTCAAACGTGCGTCGGGAGAGGGAATCCCTAAATCCCCTCAACTCCAGACCTACGCACGCATCCGCCGCCGCCGTTCTTCGTTCCCCCTCGGCTCGCTGTTTTCTCTTCCACAAAACAAATTTTGCAGCCACCGTGGATCCCTTGCCGCGGGCGAGAAAATCGCACCCGCTAGGCGAATGAGGACGCCGTCTGCGTAATCTCTTCGATGGTTCGCAGTAGTGTGCGTACTGCGCCGCCACGATTGCACTCTTCTACGTCGCCGGCCGCCACCCTGTACGAACCTCCTGCTTTGCTGGTACGATTTCTTTTACCTTAACACGGCTCTGATATTCGACACATGCCGCATAACAGTTTGAACTATGGAATAAAAATCTCCCGATTGCTCCCCTGATGAAGTAGTATTCGAGTTCATATGTTCAAGGAGTGTTTGGATCTAAGAGGCTAAATATCAGTCCCTTAAATAAATAACAATTATACATATTAAACATAAATTAATTATAAAACTAATTACATAAGTCATATCTACTTCGTGAGACGAACCTAACAAGCCTAATTAAGCTAGTATTAGGGATGAAAACGATTACGGAAATTCCCGATCGACCGAGTTTCGTTTCCGAGATTTTTCTGTTCCGATGAAACGAAAACGGTACATGTCGGAAAACGATAGGAAACGATAATGGATTTATACCGTCGAATAGCTCTATCGACCGAATTTAGTGGAAATTTTCCGTTGGAATTCTGAATTCAGCCCAGTTAAATCATTGAAACCCAAAATTCACAGCTACCCTTCTACTTCGCCTAAATTTTTCTTTGTCACAAATGGAAATGAATCCCCGCCCTATATATCTTCATTGATTTTTATAAAAAATGTACATACATAAATGATATATAAATATGTAATAATGTTGGTTGTTGAAATTGACCTACACAATTTTTGATTTGAAGTTTTTGACGTTTTCGTTTCCGATATACCGACTGTTCCGTTATCGCTATCGTTTATCGTTTCCGAGTAAAAAAATATGGTTAGAAAATGATAATGAAAATTTTCGATCGTTTCCGACCGATTTCATCCCTAGCTAGTATATAATTATCACATGATTACTGTAGTATTACATTGTCTAATCATGTACTAATTAGGCTTAATAGATTCATCTCGCAAATTAGCTCTCATTTATGTAATGAGTTTTTAATTAATCTATATTTAATACTTTTAATTAGCATTCTTACATCTGATGTGATGAGACTAAAACTTTAGTTCAGGGATCCAAACACCCCCTTAAGTGATTCTTTCATGTGCTTTTTTATTAGGATTTCTTGTTTATGTATTCTATTTCATTAAGAAAAAAAATCTAATCCCCGCTAGAATATCATTTAGCTTGGGGTCCAAATTAATATTCCCAATTTATTTTGTGAGCAATCGAATGTTTCTCTGAAATCATTCAGTTCTATGTTTTTGTTATTCAGATAAAGCAATTTTCTCCATAGACTGGAATAATAGACGTGCTTAGGCTGCTGCAATCTATCTTTATTTGATAAATTCTCTTCATTGATTTATATTTCCGCTGACTTTTGTTATGAATAATCAAATATTTCACTGATCCTGTTCAGCTGTTTGCGGTTGATGTTTTAGATTCTCTTAAGTCATCCTCACTTGTTTTGGTTTATTATCCCCTCCTAAAAGATCCTTTCTTGTTTGAAGTGGCCCCTTCTAGGATTCCGGTCACATTTTATTTCTCAGGTGGCATACAACAAGGAGCATAATGTGGCATAGACGCATAGCCCAATTCTATCACTTGTTCCCCTGTTGACTCCAAGTCTCCCACCTCTCCTTTGTCTGTTCTTGGCTGTCTGATCTGGTTTGTCCTAGTCTGGTGTCGAGCCTTCCTACATAACATGACTATCAGGAAGTCTATCATGGTTATTATGCAGTTTGCAATTGGATTCCTCTGTATTCATGTTTGCTTTTGTATGATTTCATTAGCTTGATCTTGCTGAAATCTAACTTGTACACTTGATTTATTCCAAGGTTTGTTGTATGCTGCACTAAGTTGCTCTTGAAAACCTTTTCCTTTGGTGTCCCTAGAAAGATCGTCTGTTGTTGTATCATCATGGTTCCTGCCATAGTTGCATGTTTTCTTTTACAGCTCAACTTTTCCTATTATAGATTTGGGTTTTGGTTTCTATCATAATTCGACCAAGAAAACGGTTCCAAATCCTTTAGCAATTTCCACGTTTATCTGGTTACAGAAAGCTCCAAAATTTTCTTCTTCATCATTCCCTTGATTCATGGTAACCCAGATCTTAGTCTCTTTCCTTCTCCTATCTCTGTCATGAGATGATCTGTGAAGTCATTATCACCTTGCTGTTGCTGTAGTGAATTCTCAATGCACTGAAACTGCTAGGCCCCGTCTCACACAAATCCATGACAAGCAGCTACTGAATACTCCTGGTGAAGTCACCACTGATGGCAAGTACTGCATGAGAGCACATTACTGCTGTGAATTTGAGGCAGGGGATGTGGATGGAGCAATAACATTTGGCGTGGTGGGAGGAAATAGAATACATACGGAGGTGTTTTGAGACTTTATAGTGTTTTTACCTCCTTGCTCTCCATCTCCTTCAAACAGCCACATGAAAAATAAAACATGAATGGAATACATAGGAGGAAAGTTGACATGAAGAGAATGCTAAGTTCCGGATGATCCGTTCTTACATCCTACACTCTTTCTAATGTTGTTTTTGAATATTTTGTTGCTGCTAGATTGTGTTTGCAATCTGAAGACATTGTTATTTCATAAATCTTAGTGTGCATAGATCAGAATATAGAGTTAATCTTCAAGTGGCAAGATGTTGCCAGTAAGTGATTAAGTGACTATGTGTGATATTTCTTGGGGAAAAATTGAATGTGAGAAATATAGGTAAACAAAACTTGCTTAAATAAAGGGAATTGTGATTGAAACATGTGAAAGTTCTGCTGCAATTTTCCATGTAAGATGTATATAAACTTGAATGTTGGCTGATCGGGTAGGAGCGCGAACTATTTTCGTTTGTGTTTCGATTATTCAAGCATCCAGTTAAGCCACCCGTCTTATTGAGATTAACATTTTGTTGCAATGTTTTGATGCCATTGTGCTTTTAACTTAATTAACTGAAAGGAACTGTTACTGAGTCATTCATACTCTGAACTCATTTTCTTGTAATGAATCATACTGATTGTATTGAATTCAGCATGTTAATAGCAGATTTCCATGCGCTCCTATCCAAGGACAAGTTCCATCTTCTGAATCTCAAGTCCCTTTCTGTTGGTGGCTTTGGTCGGGTTTCAATTCTAGTCTACCCAAACTTGCTTGGTACTAAAAGGCTTTGTTGTTGTTGTTGGGTGCAACACAGGAAATGACCTAGAATATTTTACTCTTATATCAATGTAACAGTTTGGGTTTGGATTGGTGGGTCTCACGTGGCACCACTGGTTTCAGCATTTTTTATGTGATAAAAAGGCTGGTTTCTCTGAGTATTTTATACCCAGATTTCTTCTTAGTATTTATTGTGAACTTTTTGCCTGATTGATTAAATGTTTTGATATGTGTTTCTGTAAATAGTTCTTATACTTTAAACTCATTTGGCCTGACATTCAGCTATCTATAGCCTTAATTGTATTAATAAACGTCTTCGGGAATTGAACATTTACATAGTACATATGTACATATATTTTGTTGATCTGGTGGACATTCGTTGGCAGGAAAAGTGCAGCATATTTGAGTAATCTCCAAGCTTTTCACTGCTGGCTTATCAGCTAAAGAAAAGACTGCAGCCTGGCTTCAAGAAGCCTGAACTAGCCAGCCAACTTCAAATCTGACCCATACAGGAACGTTTAACTCCTTTGGTATGTTTCACCATCTTCCCCAGTTGCCAGTACATTGTACTGAGTTGTGGAGTCTCACTCTGTCATCAACTTCTAATGGCTCTTGTTCCCCCCCTCCCTCCCACAGGTTCCGAGAGAAACCGATCAGATCAGATTGGCAAGAGAAAGATAACCGAAGATGCGAAGATTTGTCCATCTACTCGTCAATGATCTAAAGGGCAGCTACAATCTCCGCAACATTGATATGGTGCCTCTTTTTGCAGAGTCAAGTTGCTCGACTTCCTCGCCCCCTTGCTTGCTTCGAGCCTCCTAGAAATGCTGGCCTCATGGAATTTTTCCTTCGTGGAAGCAAGATTGTTGGTATCAACTAGGACCGGCGCACTACGCTGTGCGACACGGTGACTTCAGCTGTGCGTGTGGGACCAGACTTGCTACATGGCAAGTGTGTCGACCCTGCTTGGGCCGCTGTGGGAGGCAGGCTCTTTGTCATCAACATATTCCCAGATAAATATGGAACTCCATGCTTTGAGGCTCTACGCTTTGACAACCGCCTTGATGATGGTTGTGGGACCTACTCCCCTCACCACCATTACTGGACATGCCATTTGAGAGTGACTGTGACATCCAGAGTTATGGAACCGGGGATGACAAGAACATATGGATATCAACAGAGGGCAAGGGCGCCTATACCTTCTATGTGATAACAGGTGCATGGTGGAAGGCTGGTGACTGGGCACTGCCTTTTGAGGGCCGAGTGCAGTACATTCCCGACTACAATCTGTGTCTTGGATTCTGCAACAAAACCATGGACTTGTGTTCGGTTGAGCTAACTGTTGGGGCCGAGGCCTTGGAACCCCCGGTGCACCGAAAGGTCTGGGATGATGTTGTTGATGACTACATAGCCACTGGATGGTACTTGGCTCAGTTCCATCTTACATATCTAGGCTGTGGAAAATTCTGCGCTACCAGGTTCTTTAACACAACAAATGACTTCCGCGAGCCTATGTACCATGTTGCTGTCATGACAGCCGTTGAAGCATGATTTGCCTCTGGGACGGGGGAGCTTCAGATGATTAATAAGGCTTCCAGGCGCTACAAATTCTCACTGGGCACAAGGTTCGGCTGGGCTCTATGAAGCTGCTCAGTAGCTCCACCATGGAGATCGCCTGAGTCGTTCATTTAAGAAGCATGTATGGTACTGGTGTATTGCGCGCGCCCCTGCGCGTGTAGAACTTTTACAACTCTGTCTGATATGTGCAGTAGTATTTTTGGTGTATACATAGGTATTTAAATGTTAGGAATATAGACATGCTCGATTTATTAGGATAGGCAATAGTCTACTACACAGGAGCAGGGGTTATAGTTGGTTAATTGACCATACCAGGAAATTAAGCACTAAATTGTAACAAGATTTTATTTGCTAGCACAAGCTAGATAGAACATGGGGGCAAACCATAGTGCACGGAAGTTATTTATTTATTTATTTTCGCATGCCAATGGGTTCATATAATTTGATATGCTACACTACGAGATTCAGTTGTTCAGATATTACAGCGATTGTTTGATAAGTCCATGTCCTAGTATGTTCAGATATTACATTGAATAGAGGTAAGTGTCCCTTGATAGCAGCATCTAAAAATTTGTATGTGCGACGAGCATTAGTGGTAGTTCACCATATGTACAGGGAAGGGCCCAGATATTCTTGATCTGTAGCAACGATGCTCGATAGAGATGGAGTGCTGCACGTCAAAAAGGGATCTTATTCCCATAGAAGAAGACATGAGCCTTCGGAAGTATGTTCTTTTCTTACCTGAATCAAGTATGAGCAGCAGGTTTAGCCTTTTACCTTGTAGCATTGAATATCATCTACTGAATTTCTGAAAACAAACCATCCATCGAACAGTCAATAGATGAATTAAGGAAAATTAAGTAAAAATAACAAAGCCACCAATTCCTTATATTCAAGAATCAAGAAAAGCTAGTGACACATGTAATTGTGAGAGTATAGAAAATCGGCAAACATAAAGGAATGGATTAGGCTGCGTTTGGATCATAGGGACTAAAGTTTAGTCCCTCAAATAAGTGATAATTAGTAGCATTAAACATAAACTAATTATAAAACTAATTGCATAAGTCATATCTACTCCACGAGACGAACCTAACAAGCCTAATTAACCTATAATTAGTACATAATTATTAAATTATTACTAATTAGGCTTAATAGATTCGTATCGTAAATTATATTGTCTAATCATGAACTAATTAGGCTTAATAGATTCGTATCGTAAATTAGTCCTCGCTTATGTAATGCATTTTGTAATTAATCTACATTTAATACTTCTAATTAGCATTCTTCCATTCGATGTGACGGGACTAAAATTTTAGTCCCTCAAACCAAACAGCTGGACTGAAACATCTCTTTTGACCATCAAATACCTCATCCCTTTCTCTTTTTTTGAGCCACTGGCAAGCCCTGTAAGGATCAAGATTGTTCTCCAAATCAGGAAGCTGACCAATTAAATTGTGCAAAACGAATCTAGAGAATATAAGTTACTTGGATGTCAGTTTAATTAGTGTACACCAATGTCGCCAAAACGCATTACTTGCTGCACACGGGCACAGACAGATCAAGCATAGGGTCAGTATTAAGTATTATCAGGTGCTAGGGTGAGTTGTAGGGTCCAGGAGCAAAGCATTTATTTTTGGTTGTGTTGCAGCACTAAGTACCTTCAATATAAGACTGGCCCATGACCATTTGCTTTGTGCAGAATGCATCATATATTAACCATATCTTAGTTCATCAGGTATTAGCAGCACAAAATACACTTATCGAGAAACAGTTTTGTCAGTTTGGTTAACAATAAGGAAAATATATTGGCACTATTAAGCATCAAGACTGGATCTACATACAACATTTCTGAAGCAGTCATGATGCAGGTAGACAAAAAGAAAAATAAAAATCCACAATGGATCGAATAGTAGCATGTAGGTTCATATTGTGCTATAAATTTGAGACTCGGAAGAGGATGAATTTTTCTAAACTAACTAAAGGACCTGCATGGCCAAGAAAAAAAATCAAAGTAAAAGGACAATTTTTCATACTATTAGTAGCATGAATCCTATCAGGATTCTTTTTTTAAAGCATCGGTTCCTATACTAAAAAGATAATTAAAAAAATCGGTTCCCAAATAATCGGAAGCCATCGCCGTAAAAGCGACCCATGGCACATTGACACTGCATCCAAAGGTGTCTCGGCCTCCCGACTTGATCACGGAGGAGGACCCGCGACGTGCGGGCGCGGGCGCGGCACTGCTGCAGACGCGCCGCGACGCCGACGCGCGCCCGCGCGCACAGCGCCGGCCGGGCCGGCCTCGCCTCGGAGTGTGCCGCGCGCTCTGAGAGCGCTAGTCAAACAACGGGAGAGGGAATCCCTTGTGGTTTGTGGTTTCCATCGAGAAATCATCGCCCGGCCGCGCGCGCGCTGCCGGTGAATGCGGGCGCCCCTGTCGCGTAAGCGTCACCGGCCACACCGGCAGACGCACCGCGCACTCAGGCGCCCGCGCGCCGAGCACTAGCCGGCAGCTTCTCATCTTGCTTGGTATAGCTACGTAGCCACCAGCAGCAGTGGCAGTGCCGATCGGGCCAGTGGCCACGGAACGGCTTTTTGCCTTGCCTGTCCCGTCCCGAACAAAACAATCTCGAATCGGTGGCGCGATCGCTCGGATTTGCGCTTGGGATCTAGTTCTTGGCAGGTATTATATATGTCGCTGCCGTCTAATCGTTCCTCGTTGGCATCATAATATACGCGACGCGATCGGTGGTGCTCGCGCGCCGTCGTGTGGTATGCTCTCGTGGTCCATGTCTTTGAGCAGTGAATGAAATGCATGCGATGCTACTGACTAACTACTTGGCACGCATGGCTGCCGGCCAATCGGCAGATCGCGCGGTATCAATAAGGACTAACCATGCATTGGTTTCTATTGGTTAGCCATCGCTGTCTGGTTTTCAGGAAAAGAGATTAAGGGAACATAGGTGTACTACCGACAGTCCACGAGGATTGTATCCTCAAGAGATTATTTTGGAGTTGTCTTTGTGGAGATTATGAGGGCCTGTTTGTGATGTGATTCCTGTAGCTGTAGGGTCCTTTTCTCTTTAGGAATTGAAGCTCCTGAGGAGTGCACTCAAAATGCTCGAATTGCCAGACGGCTTGTCCATTTGGATATTGTTCGATTTTGATAGTCGCGTATGGGAACACGCTTCACGATTACGAGCTTAACTCCATGTTCTATCGGCGGCGCCACTGCACATGCAACCACTCTGAAAATACTTGTTTTCCTTTGCCTCATCATGCCGTAACCAACCTCCAGCAGAATCTACAGTAAAACAACGAGAGATAGCCATACACGACGGTAGCTGCGCGATGCACTATCACACAACTTGTAAAGTAGCCTCACAATTGAGGCTCCGCGGTACACGGCACAATCGTCCAGCGCCACCGCGTGGTTCCCGGCTCGCGAATTCGCACGGAGCCGCCGCACACGACACGGCCGGGTGCCCATCCCGCTAGCCTACCTCGCGCCGGCTTGTCCCCCCCAACAGGGACTACGCAACCACCGGGCGGTCCGGGTCCGGCTCAGCACCCAAACTATTCAGCATCCATTGCCCAATCATCGTTAAATAATAGCCCGGCCGTGCACGCCGTCGCAGCGTCTCACACACAGACGCGTCGACAATGGCGGCGGCCGTCGTAGTAATGTCGCTGGTGATGGTGTGCTTCGCCGCAATGCTGCGCGTGCCGGCCGCGTCGGCCGAGACGGCGGCGTACATTGTGCACATGGACAGGTCGGCCATGCCCAGGACGTTCTCGAGCCACCAGCGGTGGTACGAGTCCACGCTCTCCGCGGCCGCCCCAGGCGCCGACATGTACTACGTCTACGACCATGCGGCGCACGGGTTCGCCGCGCGGCTCCGCGCCGACGAGCTGGAGGCGCTCCGGCGTTCGCGCGGGTTCCTGTCGTGCCACCGCGACGACGCCAGGGCGGTGCGCCGCGACACGACGCACACGCCCGAGTTCCTCGGCGTCAGCGCGCCGGGGGGCCTCTGGGAGGCCGCTGACTACGGCGACGACGTCATCGTCGGCGTGGTGGACACCAGCGTGTGGCCCGAGAGCGCCAGCTTCCGCGACGACGGGCTCCCGCCTGTCCCGGCGCGGTGGAAGGGCGCCTGCGAGTCCGGCACGGCGTTCGACGGCTCCAGGGAGTGCAACCGGAAGCTCATCGGCGCGCGCAAGTTCAACAAGGGCCTCATCGCCAACGCGAACGTGACCGTTGCCGTCAACTCCGCGCGCGACACCGAGGGCCACGGCACACACACCTCGTCCACGGCCGCCGGCTCCCCGGTGCCCGGCGCCTCCTTCTTCGGGTACGCGCCGGGCACCGCGCGCGGCGTGGCGCCCCGAGCCAGAGTGGCCCTGTACAAGGCCTTGTGGGACGAGGGCGCCTACCCGTCCGACATACTCGCGGCCATAGACCAGGCCATCGCCGACGGCGTCGACGTCATCTCCCTCTCGCTCGGCATGGACGGCCTCCCGCTGCACCAGGACCCCATTGCCATTGGCTCCTTCGCCGCGATGCAACGCGGCGTGTTTGTCTCGACCTCGGCGGGCAATGAGGGCCCCGAGCTCGGGTTCCTCCACAACGGCACGCCGTGGACGCTCACCGTTGCGTCGGGCACGCTGAACCGGGGGTTCTCCGGCATCGTGACTCTCGGCGACGTGTCACGGATTACATATTGACTACGGCCCAGAAGACTTCTGTGCCGGCCCAGTTACTTATTCTGTTGAATCCTGTAAGACGGCCTGCGTGTCGCGTGGAATGTATCGGGCTTAGCCCATTAACGTTGCTACTTGCCGTGTGGGTGGTCGGGAGGAAAGGCAAGCAAGAACAGAAACCTAAATCAATCTCTCTCTTCCTCCTCTCGCTGGCGGCGCCGCCGTCCTCCATTGCTGCGCGTGACGCCGGCGTTATCGTTGCGATCTCAAGATCGTGACAACTTGGTATCAGAGCCTTGTCCTCCTAGGTCGTAGCAGTCGGTGTCCCTTGCGAATCGGCGGATCCCAGTTCGAATCGGAGCGAAATTTTTCCTCCCCATTCGTGCTGCATCTTCCAATCGACTGGCTGACTCTTCTCTACCCTAGATCGATCCTGGCGTCTGTTCCTCCTCCTCCTCCTCCTCCACCACCACCACAACAACAACGCCAGCGTGGGAAGAAGATCCCGAAACCAACACTTTCTGTCCGCATGGCTACCGCGGAAGAGAAGCTCGAGGTCCTCATCAAGGAGATCCAGGCCCTTCAGCAAGGACAGGTCAAGGTGGCCATGGTCATGGAGGGGTTTGTATCCTGGACAAAGGATGCAGACAAATTCTCTGTCGAGTTGAAGTCTGAAATTGAAGATCTCACGTTGCGCATCAATGCGTTGGAAGCAGCATCATCTTCTGCTCCGCCCAAGGCCCCGTCGCGCGAGGAAGAGGGGCGGGCCAACGGCCACCGCGTCGTACCAAGCCACCAGGGTGACCCTGGGGGATCTCGTATTACCCAGCACACCCTGGTCAGGGGTGAGTCCTCACACACCAAATCTCTTCATGGAGTGGAATTGGAAACTGGTGATCATCATGATAGGAAGCACGACCACTTGTCTCACCAATTTGATACTAGAGATTACAAACTGCCTAAAATTGATTTCCCTAGATTCAATGGTGAGCACCCACGGGTTTGGCGAGAGAAGTGTGAGCGTTATTTTTCCATGTATCGTGTTCCTGCACACATGTGGTTTCCCCTGGCGGCTGTGTGTTTCAAGGGTAATGCTGCTCTTTGGCTACAAACTTATGAAGCCCAGCATTCCATTGAAACATGGCCTGAACTGTGTGCCGCGGTTGAGCAGAAATTTGGCCGTGATATGTATCACAACTACATGCGTGAGTTGTTGACCATCCGGCAGACCAGTGATGTTTTGGAATACTCTGCACGCTTTGAGCAAGCTAGGCATAGAGTTTTAGTGCACAACAAAGATTTGGATGAAGTTTTCTTAGTCCAAAAGTTTCTGGATGGTCTGAAATACAATATTAGCAATGCAATTACTTTACACAAGCCGAGAACGGTTGATGGCGCTGTTTCCTTGGCATTAATGCAGGAGGATATGTTGGAAGCCTCTTCCAAGAGGTATCATTCAAGACCACTTAAAGAGTACAGCAAACCAGTACACAAATCTGCTGTTCCTCAAGTTGCGGATCCTTCAGGCATTTTGGGTTCAACACCAAGTGAAACCAAGTCAGTGATTTCAGCAGACTCCAAACCAAGATGGGACAGCAAATTATCTGCATTGCAAGCTCATAGGAGGAAAATGGGCTTATGTATGAGATGTGGTGAGAAATGGGGCAGAGGTTACAAATGTCCGCCTCAGGTGTCCCTACATGTATTAGAAGAATTACTGGATGTCATCAGCATAGAGGAGAATTTGGAAGAAGCTGATCCAGACTTGTCTTCAAGTGATGAGGAATTGCTGGCCTTATCCTTTGCTGCCACTGAAGGCATCCAAACCAAGAAGACAATTAGGCTGCAAGGGTTGATTCAAAACCAGGAGGTGCTGATCTTGATTGATTCAGGCAGTACAAGCACATTCATCAGCTCCAAGGCAGTTCAGAGACTAGGGTTGAAAGAATAACCTGCTCCACCTGTGAAAGTAACAGTGGCAAATGGTGGACAGCTGACTAGTGATACACAGGTTTCTGCTGTCACCTGGTGGTCTCAAGGGCACACTTTCTCCCATGAAGCTAGAGTGGTGGACCTAAACTGTTATGACATCATATTGGGCATGGACTGGTTGGAACAGTACAGCCCCATGTGGATCCATTGGCACAGGAAGAAATTGAGGTTTACTCATAAAGGGAAAAGAATCACACTCACTGGTGTCAAAGATTGTACAAGCAGTTGTACCAAGCTAAAGATCAGGAAACTGAAAGGTCTCATCAGGAAAGGTGGTGTGGCTCAATTGGTGCAACTCAATGCTGTGCAGACCACTCCAGATCCACCTGTTTGTCCAGAAGCAGTCCAAGATATTGTTCAAGCTCATGCAGATTTATTTCAGGAACCTTCGGAGTTGCCACCACAGAGGACCTTGGACCATCACATTCAGCTGATACCAGGAGTTAAACCTGTTAGTGCCAAACCTTACAGGTACTCACCCACACAAAAGGATGAGATAGAGAGACAAGTGAAGGAGATGTTGGTCAATGGAGTGATTCAACCGAGCACTAGCCCATTCTCCTCACCAGTCCTTCTTGTTAAGAAAAAAGATGGCTCATGGAGGTTTTGCATTGATTATAGGCAGCTCAATGCTATCACAGTCAAAAACAAGTACCCTCTTCCAATTGTTGATGAACTGTTAGATGAATTGAATGGAGCATCTTGGTTTTCTAAGTTGGACTTAAGGTCAGGCTATCATCAGATAAGAGTGTTACCTGAAGACATTTCCAAGACTGCATTCAGAACTCACCATGGCCATTGGGAGTTCAAGGTCATGCCATTTGGCTTGACCAATGCACCTGCCACATTTCAAGAGGTGATGAATACATTATTGGCCCCATACTTGAGGAAATTTGTTCTAGTCTTTGTGGATGATATCCTTATCTACAGCAAAACACTAGAAGATCACAAGAAGCATCTAACAGAAGTTCTGGCCCTATTGAGACAGCATAAGTTTTTGCTAAAAAAATCCAAGTGTTCCTTTGCTCAGCAACAATTAGAGTACCTAGGACACATAATCAGTGCTCAAGGGGTAGCAACTGACCCAGCAAAAATCCAAGCTGTGGCTGAGTGGCCAGTACCAGCTGACATCAAACAGTTACGGGGATTTTTGGGACTCTCTGGCTATTATAGGAAATTCATCAAGAATTATGGTGCTCTTAGTAGGCCTTTAACAGATCTGCTCAAGAAGGGAGTATTGTTTGTGTGGACCCCACAACATCAACAGGTGTTTGAATTTCTGAAGACTGCTCTTATTTCTGCCCCTGTGCTGGCCCTTCCTGATTTCAAGGGTAGTTTCACTGTCGAGACAGATGCTTCAGCCACAGGAGTAGGTGCTGTACTTATGCAAAACAACCATCCAGTGGCTTATCTCAGCAAGGCATTGGGACCCAAAGCCCAGGCCATGTCAACTTATGAGAAGGAGTGTCTGGCTTTGATAATGGCTGTCACCAAATGGAAGTCATACCTTCAACACAGGGAGTTCACAATTCTCACTGATCAGCAGAGCCTTATACATCTAGGTGACCAAAAAATTCAACATGGCATGCAACAGAAGGCTTTCATTAAGTTGTTGGGCCTCCAATACAAGCTAGTGTATAAGAAGGGTCTCGAGAACAAAGCAGCTGATGCTCTGTCCAGACAATCTCACAAAACAGATCTGTTTAGCATGTCAGTGAGCACTCCAAAGTGGCTGGAAACTGTAATAGATGGTTATCATCAAGATCCCAAGACAAAAGAGTTGTTGACGGAGCTGAGCATTACTGGAACTAATGATAAAGGGTATTCCCTAGTGGATGGTGTTATTAAGTACAAAGGCAGGATTTGGTTAGGTGCTAACACTGAGGCTCATCAAGCAATTCTCCTTGCCCTTCATTCCAGTGGTTTGGGTGGTCAATCTAGGGTTACTGCCACATATCAAAAGGTTAAGGCTCTTTTTGCTTGGCCCAACATGAAGGAAGATATTCGGCAATATGTGGCTGCCTGCCAAGTCTGCAGTCAAGCCAAACCTGAGCACTGTAAGTTGTCTGGCTTACTTCAACCACTACTTGTGCCTCCTCAAGCTTGGCACACTGTTTGTTTAGATTTCATAGAAGGTTTGCCAAAATCCAAAGGTTTTGACACTATTCTAGTAGTGATTGATAAGTTAACCACATATGGCCATTTCATTCCTTTGACCCATCCCTACACAGCCTTGTCAGTAGCCCAAACCTTCATGACACACATCTACAAATTACATGGTATGCCTAAAGTGTTAGTCTCTGATAGAGATCGCATTTTCACTAGCACCTTGTGGAAAGAATTATTCAAACTCTCTGATACTGTGTTGAATATGAGTTCGGCCTATCACCCGCAAACTGACGGCCAAACAGAGCATTTAAACCAGTGCCTTGAAACCTATTTAAGATGTTTAGTTCATTCTTGCCCCAGCAAATGGGCCCAGTGGTTATCTTTGGCCGAGTACTGGTATAATACCACATTTCACTCTTCCCTGGGGCGCACACCTTTTGAAATTCTATATGGTTATCCTCCAAATCATTTTGGTATTGTGCCTAGTGATGCTTGCTCTATATCTGATCTCAAGACTTGGCTGGATGAAAGAGCTGATATGACTCAACTCATACAACACAATCTGTCCCGAGCTCAGAATAGAATGAAAGCTCAAGAAGACAAACATCGACAGGAAAGGGAGTTCACTGTTGGTGATTGGGTTTTTGTCAAACTGCAACCACATATTCAGCAGTCAGTACACCGGAGAACAAGCAACAAGTTGAGCTTCAAATATTTTGGGCCCTATGCTGTGCTGCAACGTATTGGTCCAGTGGCATACAAACTTCAACTGCCAGATACAAGTAAGATTCACCCGGTCTTTCATGTCTCCCAACTCAAGAAGGCACTACCTCCTACTGTTGAAGTGGCTTCTGACGCTCAACTCAATCAGCTCTCTCTGGATGGGTCCACAACTGCCTACCAGGTACTTGACACTAAACTTTGTAAAGTTGGTCACTCTGTTAAACCTGTTGCTTTGGTGAAGTGGGATTCCTGGCCGTCGAATTGGACAACTTGGGAAACTTGTCAATCTCTGAAGACCATGTGCAAGTCGCCGTCGACTTCAGGTTCTGCATCTTGGGGTCAAGCTGCATGTTAAGCACGGGGGATGTCACGGATTACATATTGACTACGGCCCAGAAGACTTCTGTGCCGGCCCAGTTACTTATTCTGTTGAATCCTGTAAGACGGCCTGCGTGTCGCGTGGAATGTATCGGGCTTAGCCCATTAACGTTGCTACTTGCCGTGTGGGTGGTCGGGAGGAAAGGCAAGCAAGAACAGAAACCTAAATCAATCTCTCTCTTCCTCCTCTCGCTGGCGGCGCCGCCGTCCTCCATTGCTGCGCATGACGCCGGCGTTATCGTTGCGATCTCAAGATCGTGACACGACGGTACGACCCTCGTCGGAGACTCGCTGTACCCCGGCGGCCCGACCTCGCTCCCGGCCACCGGGATCGTCTTCCTCGACGCGTGCGACAACTCCACCGCACTCGCCATGAACCGCGACAAGGTCATTCTCTGCGAACCCGACAACCTCGGGGACGCCGTTGTCGCGATGGAGGACGCCAAGATACTCGCGGGCCTCATCCTGTCCAACGACTCGTTGAGGGAGCTCTATGAGCACTTCTCATTCCCGGGCGTCATCCTGAGCCCGCAAGCCGGGGCCCTGCTGCTCCAGTACATCCGAAGCAGCCACACGCCCAAGGCAGCGATAAAGTTCGAGGTGACCGTGCTGGGCACCAAGCCAGCGCCGATGGTGGCGACGTACACGTCGCGGGGCCCGTCGGGGAGCTGCCCCACGGTGCTCAAGCCCGACGTGATGGCCCCGGGCTCGCTCATACTGGCCTCGTGGGCGGAGAACACCAGCGTCGGCGCCGTCGGGTCGCGGCAGCTGTACAGCCGGTTCAACATCATCTCCGGCACGTCCATGGCGTGCCCGCACGCGTCGGGTGTCGCCGCGCTGCTCAGGGCCGTGCACCCGGGGTGGAGCCCGGCCATGGTGCGGTCGGCGATGATGACGACGGCCAGCGCGGTGGACAACACCGGGGCGTCCATCAAGGACATGGGCAACCGCAACCACCCGGCGTCGCCGCTGGCGATGGGGTCCGGGCACATCGACCCGGCCCGCGCCGTGGACCCCGGCCTGGTCTACGACGCCGCGCCGGAGGACTACGTCAAGCTCATGTGCGCCATGAACTACACGGCGGAGCAGATCAGGACCGTCGCGCAGTCGTCGTCGTCCTACGCCGTGGACTGCGCCGGCGCGTCCCTGGACCTCAACTACCCGTCGTTCATAGCATTCTTCAACCCGAACGGCGGCGGCGCAAGCAAGAGGACGTTCGCTAGGACAGTGACCAACGTGGGCGACGCGCCGGCGAGCTACAGCGCTAAGGTTGCTGGCCTGAAAGGATTCACGGTGAACGTGACTCCGGACAGGTTGGTCTTCGGCGCCAAGAACGAGAAGCAGAAGTACACGCTCGTGATCCGGGGGCAGATGAATAGCAAGACCGGCGATGTGCTGCAAGGATCGTTGACGTGGGTGGACGACGCCGGCAAGTACACGGTGAGAAGTCCGATCGTTGCGACCACCGCGAGCTCTCAGCAGCTTTAGGATCCGCGTGCGTATAACATATATTTGTTAAAGGCCATGCAAGCAAATGAGTCAAGTATGGCTTGTCAACATCTCAGCATACAGAATGGTTTCACGTTTCAGTATCGACAGTTTCGCTAAAAGTAGACGGAAATGAAACTTCACAGATGACCTTGTAACTCAGGCTCAGCTATATAACAGATGGTAATACAAGTATGATCTGATCTCCATTTATTTAATCCTATAAAATGGCTGGCAATCAAACTAATGCACTATTTTAGACAGAGGCATACCCGATGTCACCTTACTGAGTACTGACACGACTCAAAACATGGAAAACCGACTAGCAACTAGCAATAGTGTGTACCTCACACCAACCGGCAAGTTTTGATTTCTTTCGTCAACAGTAACCTACAGACCTGTTACTCATATGTAGTCCAACGGAGGAGTCACACATTCAGGACTACTGGAAAGGCAAAGACATCACATGCTATAAAAGACACGATTCAAAACTTAAGCCCAAAAGTTGATTTCATACCAGAAAGCAGAAATACTATGTATTAATTAATGTGTCTCTTGCCTTTACTCTGATCCAGTAGCCATCAAGAACTCCCCTTCACATACTAGGTCCGCCCCCACATAGGCTTTCCCTTCCATCTTTGCGATTCCAAATCTCTTCTGCAGCTTGATCAGAGTCATTCGCATGATCAAGGTGTCTCCAGCAATTACAGGCTTCCGGAACCTCACTTTATCAATCCCTGCGAAAAAGAAGTTCTCTCGAGATCCGCCTACTTCAGGCTGCAACATAACTATTCCTCCAACCTGGGCCATTGCCTACAATTCAAGGTTAAGAAAATTAGAAAACTGCCTGCTTGATGTCAGATAATAAGTAACTGAAGTAATGTCTTGAGCAAAAATGCAAAACAAAATGGACGCAACAGCATTATAGAAAACTGTATACAAAATATCTGACACTTTATGCCAATGTCATTCCAAAATGCATCAAGCAGGAGAATTACACAGTTACCAGCATACATTCTATATGTTAAAACAAAAGGTATGAGTTGCTACTAATCCCTTGAAGACTTGTGAGTAGATCTCAGTTGATTGTCTAGACAGTTTGTTAATTAAGTATTCAGACGAGTCAAAAGGAAAGCAATTTATCGTAAATCACTCTCATATAACTAGTTCAGTGGCAATAGTTTGAAACTTTGCATGTCTTAGAAATCTGTAGCACTGTTAAAGCAAACAAAAGGTGCTTCAGCGTACAGTTACTTTGCTTTTACAGATAGCCACCAAGTGTGGCAACATCCAGCACCAATTATCTAGCATTAATCAATTCACTGTGCAATTAAACACAGCGGCTGAAGTATTTCAGCCCTGAACTAAACCATAAAGAGTGGTGCAACACTCCAACAGTTATAGTTTGAGGATAAGGTATTGTGATACAACAAGAAATTAATTTACATGTCAAGAACGATGAAGCAAAAAAAGGCAGACATCAAAATAAAGAGAATATTATATACCTCAACCATGAGAACACCAGGCATTATGGGTCGTTCTGGAAAATGGCCTGGGAAGAAGTTATCATTTATTGTCACATTCTTGATTGCAACAGCATATTCTCCTGGTTTGTAATCAATCACTCTGTCAACCAGAAGGAATGGGAACCTAGCATGCACATCAAAGAAAAGAAGCATTTAACAAACAAAACTTACATAGAAGTTGAGTATCACCTATCAAGCATCTTCACCATGGATTGGAAATCAATAAATGAAGTAGATTTTTTCATTGACCTTACAGGCATAGTCAACCACAGTGCACTAATGGTGGCTAGCAAGCTACCCTACCTTTTAGTGCCGACTATGCAGCTAACAGTGCTCAATGTTAATAAGAAGCTAAAGAAGCCTCAGTATGCACAGCAGCACAGCTGCTTGGCTAGCTTGAACACTTCGGTGTGCACAAGCGCTGCTCTGACTCTGGAGGCTTTTCTTTAGAACATTGGTGAACAGCTCACTTACCCAGGTGGCCAGGCCAGAAAGCATGCCACTTATCTTTTAACCATATAGCTATCATTCATAAAATGGCAAAGATCATGCATTTTCTATGGCCATGGTGAATCATTTATATCTATTTATTTGTTTCATTTTCTTCCATCTACTTTTCATTTAGATACCCATCAACTCGAATTGAAATAAGAAGAAACCCCAATTAACAAGTTAAACAAGGACCTATAAAGGAGAGAAATGTTGCCTTCCTAATTGTAAAATTGGACAGAAATTGAAATCAGATCAATATACCAGCAACAAACAAAATCACCCATTCTTAGGATAACAGCACATTTGCTTTGTACAAGTCATGCATTACCACCAACAAGATCCCGAAATCCCCGTTATGAGAATCCTTTCAGTTCAATTTATCCTGTGAGTGAACTCAGGTAGAAATGCAAATGTATTGGGCATAATTTCAACTAAGAAATTTACAAATAGAAAATCACTGACCAAATGTACAAACAGTACCTACAATAGCTCACCTATGTGGTAGGATATCGCGGATCTGGTTGATGTCCATGACAGTCGGGAAAGGAGGAAACCCTGGAACGGAGCAGATCACCAACCCGTAGCACCCGCATCAGAAATTCAGTATCATGATCCAAACATATCCCAATCAGCAACACCAAAGCCATAAATACAAGATAAATGACAAGGAATAGAGGAAGTAGAGGCACCTACTTTTCTCGATGGGCGTCTCGGTCTCGGCCTTGTCTCCGGCGGCGCACCGAGCGACTAGCCGCCTGCTGGCGGCGGGGTTCGACAGGGCCAGCTCGCCGCGGCGTCGGATGGTGAGGCGGCTCGGGACGAGGGGAGCGGATGGGAGGGAGGCCTGGGAGATGGCGGAACACGGGGATCTTGCCATGGCTGCGGGTTCCACCGGCGGGGAGGGGCAGGGGATGGGGGAGTAGCAGGAGAGCGGAAGCGTGTGTCGAGTTTTTCAAGCAGACAGAGGAGCGGGGCGATGCGTACGAGGTGACATATTGGCAATTTGGGAAGAGGGTTTTCACTTTTCAGCCGAGCTTTGGAAACCTCGCCCTCGTTTACTTCTCAAATTTAGAAGAAAACTTTGACTTTTTAGATTGCGTGCTGTCACTGTAGCATTTCGTTTGTATATGTGAAAAATTATCAAAAATTTGATTAATTAGGCTTAAAATGTTCGTCTCGCAGAGTACAACAAAACTGTGTAATTAGTTTTTTGTTTCATCTATATTTAGTACTCCATGCATTTGCTGACATTTTGATGTTGAATCTTCTTTTTACATAGTTAACTTTGGACGTGAAATTTGGGATCTAAACAAGGCGCTCAGCCCTAAAGATGGCCGTCTGGCCCGCGGCCTATGGCACGGAATTTAGGCCCGGTCCCGGCCCGGCCCGGCACGATGTTAGACGGGCCCGGGCCGGCCCGGTATGTCCTTCGGGCCGGGCCTGGGCCGCTGCGCCAGCCCATGGGCCGGCACGGGCACGACACGATTAAGGGTTGGCCCGATGAGGCACGATGGAAAGCACATTTAGGCACGCTTAAGCACGTTTAATTGCATTTTGTATATGTGTTTGTATGTTAAAATATAGCCTAATATGTATGTTTATATGTCCAATATCTTTTAATATATATGTTTATATGTTTGTTTGTGCAATACCGATAATTTTTGTCTTCAAAAATTTAATTTGATGAAGATTTTTTTTAGTTGAACCGGGCTAGAATGGGCACGATGGGCCTTCATAGGGCACGACGGGCCAACGGGCCGGCTCGGCACGGCTAAACAGCGTGTGGGCCGGGCTTGGGCCGAAGCATCGGCCCGTGGGCCGGGCCGACACGGCAGGGTGGCCGGGCCGAGCCGTGCCCATGCCCGTGCCGAGCCGGGCCGGGCCGGCCCGTTGGCCATCTATACTCAGCCCAGTTTGGTTTTAATATTTTAAAAAAAGTTTGGATTTCGGTACCGTTTTCTTTTATGTTTATTAAAGCATATAGAAAATAAAATTGTAGCTCTTCCGATCAACAAGGTAGGACATCGTCCTATACAAGTAATGTATTTTTACCGGTTCCTCATTTTGATAGGGACAATATTAATGCATTTCTGCCGGTTCTTTTCATTTTGGGTAGGGACATACCCCCACCGTCACAAAAAAAGTCACTTTATATTTGTTCTAAGTCAAACTCTCTCAAATTTGAGCAAATTTATATAAAACATGTTAATATTTACAATACTAAATAAGTATAAACAGATTCATCATGAAATATATATCATAATATACTTATTTGATATTATAACTATTGAAAGTACCAATAAATTTATCAAGAAATATATTTAGCACAAATCTAATTTCTTTTTTAGAACAAATCTAAAGTTTGAGTTAAATTTGCTTCCGCTTATGATCATAATAGACCTGAAATGCTTAAATATAGTTTGTCTCTATCAATTTTAAAGATAGGACAGAAACTAATCACGAGACTAATACTAATTTGCCATAACAATGGGATACTATAGGATCTCTACCATGGACTCTAACATCTAGGTCCACTAGCGGACCTAAACTGGGCATTGGCCCCCTGCTCTATGCATTTTTTTACTAAATAAATAATGACTTTGTTACTGTATACTGTTGTATAATATTTAAATATACAGGCTAGCCCCTCAGTTTTCTTTTTGTCAAGATTCACAGCTGTGTATGTCTACTAGTCTATTCAAATACTCCCTCCGTACCACAATATAAGTCGTGCACGCAATTCAAGATTCAAACTTTAAAAGTTTTGTCCTATAGTTAATCTTTCATAATAAAAACTTTATCTAACAAAAATAATATCATTAGATTTGTATTTAAATGTAATTTTATATAACTATGATTTTGTTGCTACAAACATTATAGTATTGAAGATATTAAGAGTCAAACGTTAGTACGGGAGACTGTGCCAAGTTTGATAACGTCTTATATTTTGAGACGGAGTAATTGTAATACATAAAGTTATGACTTTTTCGATACTTTAACGGCCAACAATATGACCTATACAACTTTCTTGACCACCAACAGAACTCGAACTTCACTTACGTGCAACACGTTTTGCACGTAGATTCACTTCTACTTCTATATAAAACAGGGCTGGATAATAAATACTCAACACCTTTGCCGGAGATGAGGAGCTCTCGGCATGGGCATGTTTGAATGCAGACAAGCAGTCGTGGTAGAATTGTCTGCGCCAAGCAGCTTAGGGTACAGTTTGGTAGGAGGGATGGCATGGGATGGAACCATTCCATCCTAATTTTAATGATGTTTGGTTGCAGTATAGAGGGATAGATTCATTCCAAAAAAAATATTCCAACAAGATCCGAAACGAGCTCATTTCAAAAACTCTACTGGACGCGCTCAACCCACGCCGGCGTCGTTGCCCTCCGTCTCCTCCCTCTGTCCCGTGCACGCTCCAGCTCACCTCCGCCGGCGTCCTGCGCGGTATCTAGGCACGCGCGCGCCCATGGCCACAGCGGCGCGTACCAAACAGATGGGACCCGTGTAACTGATACATAGGGCTCACTGGATACTGTGCCCGACGGCGTTAAAACCTGCATCCATTCTATTTTTTCAATCCTCGTACCAAACAGAGAACTGGAATGAATCCATCCCTCTCAACCAAACGTAAAATGGGACCGTCCCATTCCAAAAAATAGGGATGGTACCGTCCCATCCTATGTCGTCCCCAAACCAAACACACCCTGCATCTCGAGTAGGGGCCGGTTCTAACTTTCCGGAGCTCTAATTTTATTTTCAACTCCAACAATAGCCCCTATTTGAAGCCTCTATTCTTATTATGACAGACAGGAGCCACAGGATCCCATCTCCTTTCTTCCTCCTCTGTCTCTCTCCCCGTTCCGATCCAACCCAAAGCAACGGAGGTTGGTGGCCAGCGAAGCTGGGGAAGGCGGTGAAGATGGCGCGGAGGAGCGGGCCGACGACGCGGGGAGCGCATGCGGCAGCACGGCGAGCTCTAGCGACCGCGCGGAGGTGCGGGCCGACGTGTGGAGCGTGTGCGGCAGTGCGACGAGTGCAATTGTTCGCGCAGAGATTTGGGCCGGCGCGGCGAGCACGTGCAGTCACGCGGAGGTGCTGGCCGGCGCGGCGGGCCATGCTGCCGCGGCGCCCTGGCCGTACCGCCCCAAGCCACGCTGCCGCTAGCCCTAGGCCGCTTCATGTCGTTACCGTGGGCCACACCGCACCGTGACCGTCGTCTTGGCTCGCACCATGCCAATGCCGCCGTCCTGGCCCACGCCGCGCCGTCACCGCCTCCCGCCCCGAGCCGCGTCTTGCCCTGGCGCCGGCTACGTTGCCGCCGCCCTCCCCGAGCCGTGTCGCGCCCTACCACGGGCCGCGTCGCCGCTCGCCTAAGGCCACGTTGCGCCGCACGCACCCTTCCTTGGGTTGTGCGACATTGTTGGCAAGGTAGGAGAGAGAGCGGTACAAGCAAAATAAAAAGTAGGCGCCTCCGTACACACCCGTGGGAGGAGCTCGGGGAGGAAAAGTAGGGTCCTCGCTAGGGTAGTGGCCCTAGCAGAGGCTCTGCTGGAGCGGGATTTTTTTTCTCTTGAACCCTACTTTTTAGTAGAGGCTGAAATAGGAGGTTTGCCAGAGTTATGCTAACCCAGGCCATTGATTTTGACTGTTTGCGGGCCATATGGACAGCTTGGGTGGCGAGCTCCTTGCCAGGCAGCAACCAAACAAATATGGTCAGCGTCGTTGATTAACTTGTTAACCCGTTTACAATATTTATTTATAGATTGTGCTCCCTCTGTTCCGGAAAGAATGTCTCGCGTCTTTAGGAATCGAACACATCTAAATTTGACTAAATTTATATAAAAATTACTAACATTTATGATATAAAATACGTATAATTAGATTAATCATAAAATATATTTTCATACTGAATCTATTTAAGAACATAAATATTATTGTTATTTTATATAAATTCGATTAAAATTGAAATAGTTTGACTTCTCAACGAGAGTTACAAATTTTGGTGGCGGAGGGAGTATGCCTGCAAAGGATGGGGCCTGGGCAAATATTGGATCAAAGTTTGTTTGACGATCGAAGATCTTCAATTCTAACAAACACGAGCGTGTGATTATCTTGTGAAGTCCTGAACCCCCACTATAAGAGATCCTCACATCAGTATTGGTTGGAAACGGCCTTTAGCACCGGATTCCTAACCGGTGCTAACCTTCCGATGCTAAAGGGTGGCACCTTTAGCACCGGGTTAAATAACCGGTGCACCTTCGTAAAAAAAACTCAGGACCTCTTGGCTCGCGCGTACCCACTTAACCATCTCACCTACGCAGCACATGTGATAGGATAGAAGATGCGTTCATTTTGAAGTAGCATGCGACACCCCTTTAGCACCGGGTCGTATTTACCAAACGGTGCTAAAAGGTCTTTAGCACCGGGTCGTAACACCACCCGGTGCTAAATGGGAGCACCTTTAGCACCGGTTGGTTGCTAAATGTGACTTTTAGCACCGTGTTACCAACCGGTGCTAAAGAGTCTCCCGGGGGCATCCATATTTTACACCCGACGCTAATATTGCGTTAGCACCGGATCTTAAATGCATCGAGGCATGTGAGAGGGGCGGATGTGATGATCTCTGTAATGCCCGCAAGGCCGCAAAGATCGAAATAGTCACGCTTCATTGCACACGTCGAGAAAACTACACAGATTCGGAACTAGGTGTAGTTCCTCCCGGCGTGAGTGTAGCGGGTAGGGCCTGTTTGTGCGATGGAGATGGAATACGAGTATGATTGATGGGGACTCGATTTCCTGTTGTAATTCCATGCAGTTCTGAGTTCCGGCTCGGTTTCCATGTCGTGCGCACGCGTGATACGTTTAATTTCCACGTTGGCGCCGACACCCGGGCATGTATAAATCGACGCACCGGTCACCTCTTCGCCAATCGCCAATCGCCAATCACCAATCGTTCGAATCAATCTAGCGAGAGAGCCCCACTCCCTTCGAAGCGATCTAGAGCAACTCCCTCGGCGAGGTACGTAGCACCGCGATGGCATCGGCAGTGTCAGGCGACGAGAAGGCGGCGGCGACGGCCATGATCACGCTCATCAGCTCGGACAACGAGCGGTTCGAGGTGCCGGAGGCGGCGGCGAACCTGTCCCAGACCATCCGCCACATGATCGAGGACGGCTGCACCGACGGCGGCGTCCCGCTCCCCAACGTCACCAGCAAGATCCTCGCCATGGTCCTCGAGTACTGCAACAAGCACGCCCCCGCCGCGAGCGCCGACGCCGACGCCGCCGCCGCCGTGGCGTCGGAGGACCTGAATAGCTTCGACAAGGCGTTCGTCGAGGTGGACCAGGCCACGCTGTTCGACCTCATACTGGCCGCCAACTACCTCGACGTGAAGGGGCTGCTGGACCTCACCTGCCAGAAGGTCGCCGACATGATCAAGGGCAAGTCGGTGGAGGAGATCAGGCGGACGTTTAACATCAAGAACGACTTCTCGCCGGAGGAGGAGGCGGAGATTCGCAAGGAGAATCAATGGGCCTTCGAGTAGACGCCGCTGGGCGCTGTGGATGCGCGTCTTTTGCTACTGCCTACTAGTAGTCCGTTAGATTTGCTTCTTTAAAAAAATACAGTCGTTTTTCAGTGTCTAAAGATTGAGTCCGTTAGATTGCTGCTTTATTATTTGTACTAGTATCTATATCTAGCTAATGTACACAAGGTTTATAGTAAGGGATTAAATACGAGTTAATTCGGTTGTCTCCAACTTTTGTTCTCCCATATTTGTGTTCTTGTTTCATGGGTGTGTGTGGTTCGTGCTGACCATGACCACTGTCCATGAGATGATTAGACAACGCGGGCCTTAGCCGCTCGGCGCTGTCCACGTACGAATTGGGCTTTCGGCGTCGCGTGCTGAGTAAGCAGGCCACCCCTCCGGCCCACGGCCCGCAATCTCCAACTCAAGCATCCACTACCACCATCTCACAGAGTCAGCGTGAAGCGTCTCGAACCCTTGTGAATTCGTGATCCCCAAATCCGAGCTCTCGAGAAAATTCCTCACCTTCTTCCCCCTCTCCCGAGAGGCAATCCGCCCAAAAGCCCCAGCCAAACCCGGATCAAGCCTTACAAAACCCTACCTGCTACCACCTCGAACCGAACGAACCACAGCCAATCGAACCGAGCGAGATCGGATCGAGAGAGCGCGACGATGTCCTTCTTCGTGGGCGGCGTGGAGCAGGGCGCCGGGCGGGTGCTCAAGGAGGCGGCGGGGCGGTGCGGCGGCACAACGGACCTGGTGGAGACGGAGAAGGCGCTCAAGCTCTTCTTCGTTCCCGTCTGGCGGTGGCCCGGCAAGGACCCCGCCTACCTCTGCCGCGAGTGCGGCCTCCTCGCGCCGGGCTCCCTCGGCGCCGAGCCGGGCCCGTCGCTGCTGCCCCGGGAGGCGCGGTGCGGCGCGTGCAGCCGCGCCGTCGACCCGCAGTTCCGGTTCTGCCCCTTCTGCGGCTCCGCGCTCTGAAGGGACTTCTCCGGCGGGCAGCGTCAACGGCAGATGGAGACCAGAACAGAACAGAGGTGACGCCTTTTGTTTTGCCTCGTGGTCTGCAGGTTGCAATCACGTCCTGCTTGTGTGGAAACTCCCCTGTAATAATCACAAAATGGCTAACCAAATAAAGGAATTGTGTTGATAGTTTCAGTGCTAGTATAAAGTACTCACATCGGCGCATTGCCGTGACTGCAAGCGTTGCAAATATTGTCTGTCCTTCAGATTCTCAAGCTGCAAGCATTACCTTTTACCAATCCGTAATAAGGGAAAAACGGAAAAGAGCTGAGAAGTGAGAATCACTACCGTAACTAACTAACCGCTGAAGTACCGACACACTCGCTTCTGGTGTGACTTGCATTCGGAATCGAGAAAACAGATCCAAAGATTCGCACATACTGTACGTATTACATAAATTTTGGCACATAACAAAGGCGCTAAAGTTAAATGCGACTTGGAAATTCAGAATCAACTTCGCACGCACATCCGATTCAGCACGAGCGGCCCATCCAACTGCGCGTATATCTTTTCATGCCTGACCGTACCCTGATCCTCCCACCGGGTGCCGAGGGATCGCGACGGCCGGCGGCACCTGCGGGACGCCGGGGTTGGGCTGGGAGGGCCCTGCCGCATACACCGGCGCTGGCGTGGACGCCGCCGGCGCCCGCCCGCGGAGCAAGACGTAGGACGCGACGCTGAGCGCGGTGGCGCCGAGGCTCAGCAGCGCCGCCCTCCTGAACACGCCGTCCTTGAGCAGCTTGCACCACGTGTCGTTCCACCTCGTCACCGGGAAGTTCCACACCGCGCCTTCCACGTAGAACCACCCCGCGATCAGCGCCGCGATCCTGGAGAACACAGGACACACGCTACTGGTTATTATGTTCCCCGTCGGCACGAATCGTCAAAACTAGAATCAACGCGCGGCAACGGCCTATCGGGTTAGCTCGAGTACAGTGCTGATTTGGTGATTTATGTATCTATTGATGTTATTTTTGTTATGGGACAAAATATTTTTAATGAAGGCTTATAGGTAACATATATGTAATGTTTGTTTTGTTGAAACCATAAATTTAACAAGTACAAATCTCTCATGGAGTCAACATGTGCACATGACCTCTGTTTTGTCTTAAAGTAAATACTTGGGGTAAGGTCTTTCCTGCCTTCATGTTGTTTATGTTTCTGCAACTCAGCAAGTGACACAGTGAAGTGTTGCTATGTCTTCAGTTTGAAACAATAGCAGCATAATATCACAGTAAATCAGAATTTGAGAAGCCAAATCTGCTGCAGTACAAGAAATCAAAGAGCATTTGACATTTTCACGAAAGAAGGATAGTATATTTGATAGATATGGATCAGACTAATATAGCTCGGATAGAAACATTCCATATTCATAGATTGGTATGAGCTACAACGCATTCTGTTTGTGGTAGGGTAGAAAATGCATATACAACAAAAGACCTGAATAAAGAAGAAAGACAATGAGTCCAGGGCTTAGAAGCACTTCTGCCCAACAAACGTTGGGCCGATTCATCATACTCACACTTTGAGATCCACATGTGTCATAAACATCAGAACATGTTGTTACTACGAGAGTTAGAAAACATAGTGTGACTACTGCCAATGTAGAAAAATTGATGTTTGAGCAACAATCATATTGATCTTTTGGAAAGGTGCTTACTCTTAAGTGGTGCCACCACCTTAATCTTCATATTGATTTGTGCAAGGGTTGCTAGCTCAGCCTGCAGATGTGCGGTCACATTCCTTGCCTTTAGCGAGCTGTACAGTATAAGCAAGTAGGAATAGACGAGTATGCTTGAGATTTTAAAAGCAAAGTTTTGCGCATAACTGGGCTATTTTATATGCAAGTAAGCCTGCATTTAACTGAAGAAATCATGGAGCCTTTGAATGAATATTAGATCTTTTCTTAATGAAATAGTATTCATAGAGAAGGAAAAATGATGATTGCTAATTACTGAACCTGATAGTAGTAAAATGGAAAAGAACATGGCAACAATCACAATCCTTCAGTTGACTGCTGATCGACGGGCATGTACCTCTGCATATGCCGGACTCTGACTATGCTAGGCGCACCAAAAACAAGATGCAAAAGTCAGATTTGAGAGCTGGGGCTAAAAACCACAGAAGAAATATACATGAGCTTTCTATCATCAGGACTTTTGATTCTTTTGAGAGTTCCCGTTTTTATTTTCTATTATAAATTTCATGGCGGCATATCAAGGGTAAAACATTATGTCCTATATATACTCTCCTTAGATCCTAGCAGGACATGTAGGATGGTAGGATCCAATTTGGCCTACACAACAAAGATTGGTATTCAGAGCATCAGTTTACGGCAGGGGTGATATACAGGTACAATCTTATACAGGGCACTGTAGTGGCGTTAACTGCTAAGTATTTAATTCTCTGTATCTGGATATATAGCACCCCAAAAGCAGCTAAAATGTTATATGATTACATTATTGCAAGTGATGCTGCTGCTTTTCAATAGACTATTGTGGTATGAATTATAATCTATAGGAAATCAGTACTACCTCTGATTCTTTTTATTTGACATTCCCGACAGGTAAATAGATCTGATTGCAGCCTAAAATCAATGTCTGAAACAACAAATATAGCAGAATTTGGTTGTAGTTTGCAGTAGCCCATTATGATACCCGGTGTTATGATACCAATGCTTGCAGTTTCATAAAACTGGAAAATGAGAAATAACTATATCAGCCAAAAAGTTTTCAAAATTACCACCATATATATAAAACTTGCAAGAAAAAATGGAACATTTCAGAGTTGCATCCAAGTAAGCAACAATGTAACTTTTTTGGACAAAAACAACTTCTGCAGAAACTCATTGTGCACCTAGCAGCTTCTTATTTTATCAAATGCAATGATGCCATATTTGTTATATCAGATGGCACTACAAACAGGTTAGAGGTCCCAAGTTTGTGATCATCAGGTCCTATTATTAAAAAAGTTTTAAGCTTGTGACTATCGGTGCTATGAGAAATCGTGCCGAAAAAATCAAAATAAGAATGCATGGACCTAAAGTTCGTAAGCTCCCAGTCCAACAAAGCGCTAGTGTAAGTGGCATAGAACAGGACAACAGAGTACACGATTGTGGTTGTGGAGCTTCCTGCCTTAGGAGCTGCACATTTTATCGAACACCTTGCAGACAGTGGAGGCAATGTCAACTAAGGGCATTGCAGCCTTTGGAGGGATGGCGTAGATGCAGGAGGCCGTGGTTGGAGCTGCTGCTCGCGCCGGCATCGCGTCGATCTGCAGCCATGCATGCTGCTCTCCGAGGCCATCTTTGCCGCTGCAATCCAGGAGCTCAGGCAGTTTGCAATGCGCAGGGCCAGCAGACTGGAAGAGGGAGGCCAGGAGGAGTTCTTACTCAGCATCACTATTGCATCGATTTGCAACTTGAGGTGGACAGGCTCGCGTCAATGGCCGGTGGTGATGGAGGGGCAGGGGGCGCTGGGAGAGCGAGCAGCGCAATGGCATGTCGTTTGGTGAGATTGGCAGCTCCAATGCCGAATTGGATTGGAAGGGAGAGGAGAGGGAGGTGAATGGCTGCGACGGCCGGTGGCTGCACCCTCCGAATTGGAGGCTGTGTACAGTGGGGATGACACCATGGCCGTGGCAAGGAGGACTGGGACTGGGCGGACAAGTTCGATGAGCGGTAGGGCGGCGGGCGGTGCAGCAGGTGGAGAGGTGGAGGGGATATCGGGTTCGTGAAGATTCGCGAGCATCCGGGTACGTAGCTTGACGGGTGACAGACCCGCGACGACCCGCAATCGAATGGTTGATTTCGCTAATTTGCTGGATCCAACGGCTAGCGGGCTAACGGGCGACATGGCGCGATGGATTTGCCCGGTTTGAACCCAGGATTCGAGATTAAGAGATAAGGGACGTCCGGTTACTCTGAAACGACACGCTGGATCGGTTTCTGGTTGGAATGGTTCACTAATTTGTCTTGTATTGATAAAGTGGAATGGTTAGGTCCAATCCTAAGTACCGAACGGATCCTAAATCGTCACGGATCAGGATTATTACCATGAGAGGACGACGGCGATGATCCCGACGACGCGCTTGGACTCGGAAGCGCCGTGCCGGGGTCTGCAGCACCCGCAGCAGCCGCCGGCCAGCGTGGCGATGATCTGAGCAACTAGGAGCAGGGCCACCGCGATGATCGCCAGCAGGTAGGCTGGGTTGGAGGGGTAGTCGCACTCGTTGTAGAACACGCCGACGTCTTGCCACTGCAAGCAGTAGCAGTACGTCGTGCGTCATTGGGAACAAAACGCATTGGATCTTTGTGCGTAGATGAATGAACAATGATTTGAAATATAGGTGCGTTATGCTTACGGTGAGCTTTGTGCGCTCGGCGATGAACCCCAGCACGGCGCTCGCCACCCCGAACGGACCACGAAGGTCAGGACGATCACGGCAGCGTCCATGGATGCCATTCCTATGTGCCTGGCTTTAATTTCCTCCCTCGGAGAGATCGGTGTGGGAGACGATGAGGCTATATATGAGGCGGCTGGCTGCCGTACTTTGGTGATCGAATGGACTTTATATGCTTTATATATGGAGAACGTGGTGATCGAGTTAGTTTGGCTACGTGCCTACGTCACGACGAATTCAATGATGTTGATCGGGCCATCATGCTGTAATATTATCTGGGTTTCTTCTGTTCGTTTGCATATATATAGCTTTTGTACCATTGCTTACACCACAAGAGATGAGGTGAAGAGAAGGATGGGTGTGATATGTACGTTCCCTAGCAAGTCGTATACTACAAACGTAACATAGGTGTCGTTCTTCATTCTTAACGAAACGTACCCAGCGTATAATAACCAACTCGCCCAAGCCACCACCTGATAGCATAATGTACTCGAGTCAAACGGCAAAGTGCGATGGTGGTTACGTCTGCTAATTAGAGAGTTGACATTGGTGACAGTTGACAACTGGTTCATTAGAACAGGAATTAATATGCATGGGACTACGCTATGTTTTGACAAGCTAAGACTTCCATAGGTAGAGATATTTCACAGTACTGTTTCTTTGCTCATGTTGGGCAATGGATAGATATGGATGGCGTTGATGACGTGCTCGTGGAATGCGTAATCAGAGGATTTATCTGAGCAACAAAAAGATCCAGTGAGCTCAGCTAGAATGCAACTCCAAATTGAAGTCAACTCGGCACGTACGGTTGGGACAGTATGGCTCATGTTGGGATAGTATGCCTGCGTGCGAAGTGGTCATCCCAACTCTAAGAGCACGTTTAATAACGCAGACAAGTACTTGTCTAGAAACTAAGACACATCATATCAAATTACCCTGAACAATCAACAGTTGCTTCTTGTTAGTCTGTAGAAAGTTTATTTAATTTCATTTGTACTGTGATGGGTTCCACCACTAGGTAGTGTGTCATCCTAGAAGTACCATGAGCGCATAGGAGAATGTGATGAACCGGTCGACAAACCTGGCTATAAGTTTTCTTCTCTCTAACCCTCTCTCCTCCAGCTTACCCTTACATGATGACATGTCGGTCGTTTGGCCCATATATTATTGGCCTTGCTCTAAATAGAAGTCAACTCGCGAGAGGCTGGTACGTGTGCATTTGACAAAATCAAGGATGAACTGTCCAATGGTTAGTTGGGTATCCTTGAAGCCTAATTAGAGCCAGCGGATGCGGGATGTCCAGAGATAATCATGAAGTCAGGTAGGTTGCCGACGAGCTTGGGCGGCCTTGGCGTCACTGACCTCAAGCTAGCTGGCTACGCCTTGCAATGCCGCTGGCTGTGGCTGCAAAAGACCGACGACGAGAGGGCCTGGGCGGAGCTGCCGCTACACACCGAACCGGAGGTACGGGCTTTCTTTCAAGCATCCACGCTGGTCTCCATCGGCAATGGCGAGCACACCATGTTCTGGACGGATAGCTGGCTCGATGGCCGGCCAATTGAGGTGTGGGCGCCTGCTCTGGCCGCAACGGTCCCCCAACGTGCCAGGGCGTCGACCACGGTGGCTCAAGCCCTCCACCAGGAACGCTGGATCAGGGAGATCACCGGCGTTTTGACCATGCCTGCTGTCGCCGAGTATCTGCGTTTATGGAACAGACTACAAGACGTGCACCTAGAGGAAAGCGAGCAGGACCAATTCATCTGGCGATGGACAGCGAACGGCCAGTACACCGCCCGTTCCGCTTACAAGATGATGCGCCAAGGTTCAATCCATTTTGAAGGTGCAGAGCTGATATGGTGTACATGGGCTCCTTTGCGCGTCAAGATCTTCCTCTGGCTGGCATTCAGGCGACGACACTGGACAGCGGATCGCAGGCAGCGTCATGGTCTTGCCACACACACCGATTGTGTCCTCTGTGACCAGGAGTCGGAATCTTGTGACCATATCTTCATCAACTATTCTTTTACCAAGCAGGTATGGTGGCCAATCCTTCAACGCGTTGGATGCAGTCAGCTTCCGCCCGGCGATTGCTCCATGGCTCAACGGTGGAGGCGCGTGTGTAGCCTTCTACCGGCAAGTCAGAGAAAGGGTTTTGATAGTTTGTTTGCTCTAGTGACCTGGCAAGTCTGGAAAGAGCGCAATGCTAGAGTATTCCGGCAGGACTCGTGTGATCCCCAGAGCTTGCTGATCAAGATCTCTGAAGAAGGTCGGTACTGGATCGCGGCGGGTGCCAAAGACCTTGGTTGTTTATGTTGCGAGCAGTAACGTCAGTTCCCCGTGGCTGTGACCCGGGCCTGTTGTTTTCTCTTGCGCAACTTGTGCGCCCTCCTGTCTTGCCGTCGGCGACTTCTTGCTTGTAACATAACATTCACCTTCTTTAATTCAATGATATGCATAGCTCCTGCGTATTCGTGGAAAAAAAAGTCAGGTAGGTTAAGGATATGATGTCTGGATGTACCAGCACCTCGTCTGTCTTCGTGCTAACCATGTTTGCGTTGTTGGCACTACCTCGGGTGAGAGTCTCGTTTGACTTCCTGCGTGAACTAGGAAGTACGTAAAATGCATGCATCGATCTCCATCACCGGCCTGAGCATTTCACCGCTATGAGCTCTATCTATTATGTTCCAACAGAAAAAAGCCCCCGTTTCCTTTATATCCACTAAAAAATCGCTTATTTAACGCCCCATGATGTCATACATTAATTCATATTGAAATTAATATTTAATCGACATTTTTATTTAACAAGTTGAGTGACATGATATCGATTCAACGCTTCGAGAAAGCCTATAAACAATTCCATTGACTTCATCCAATATTTTGCAAAAAAAAAGAATGTTAATATAAACTAGCACACACAAAACGATGAACTTCGCAAGTTCATTTTCTTGTCTCCCTAGTTGCTGCCCACTGGCCGTCCCTCCATGCGGTAGCATCCTGCCATCCTGCAATGACATGCATCGCCTCGCCTCGCCAGCCTAGAGCGAAAAGTCAAATCGAAGATTGAACCACTCAGGCTACTGGTTCACTAATTTATCGGTCGAACCAATGGTTTATTATTTGTTAATATAATACTTATTTTTTATTATTTATGTAAGTAATATGTAAGTTTTATTACTAAAACATATCACATATGACATAAAAGATGATAGAAATAACGTAATAGTATATTGACTAAAGTTTCAAAACCAATACCCAAATGCTAAATCGTTCACTGATTCATAAAAAACTGGTTCACGATTCGATGAAAAACCGACCGGTTTGACCGGTTCACACCGGTCAAATTGCATGGCCGATCTTTTAATTGAACCGAACCGGTCAGTCACTGGTTTATGATTTTTTCAGTCCGACCAGTGAACCGGTTGTTTTTTGTTCTAGGCTCGCCAGTCGTGCCGCCTCCTAGGCTATCACTCGAAGCCACAGTGGGGCCTGAAGCAAACTCACCGTCATCGATTGTAAAAAGAATTTTACCCGCCTAAAGTATATAATAGTAGAGAGAAGAAGTGGAAAAATGCCTACAATGTTTCGGAAAAAGAAAAGAAAAATGCCTACGGTCCACGGAACAAAATATGCTAATGGCCCAACATCTTGGTGCTACCTAGTACATTCTAGGCACAATGCACACATCCAACAAGAATGAACAAGAGGCGGCACACATGTCACAGCCCACAGGGCACATTTTTTCTATTTCTATTTCTAGTTTCCACCGCGCAGGTAGCCGTTAGTTATTATAACCTTGCGGCGCGGGTGAGAATGAATCAGGCTTCTGTCTCCTTCACAATACAGTACAACTTAGGCCTAGTTAATTTTAGCTAAAAACTAGTATTTTAGTTCGATCCTAATTGAATCCGATTCTCATAATTTCAAGTACAAAATCTAGAATCATTTACCACCCCTACTTGCGGGTGTTGGACATTACAATAAGATAAAACACAGTATCTTATTGTAAAATCACGATATACGTACAAATAATAGTTCTTCAAGTGTACAATCGACTTATGCGCACCTCGCGTTTCAGCATCTCGAGCTGCTACAAGCCTACAACGCGTTTGCCTGGTGCCCATCGTCGTTCATGCGGCATGCACGACCAAATAAAATGACCATGTAGTGCGAGCACAGTTCATGACTGATTGACTGGGAAACGAAAACCAGCAAAATCTTTGCAAGCTGAAGACTGGAACTATGATGATCTTTGCAACTTACAGTGCCTTTTCTTCAGAAACAGGGCAGGAGCAACGAATTACCGGTAAAACCACGCCACGCACACATTGCACAGCACAACTTTTTTTTTCGAAAATATTGCACAGCACAACTCGTTCAAAGATTCAATTCAACGCCGCGCACGCACGCACAGACATCGCACGTACATTTGCACATACACAAACTAGGCAGAAACCACGTCTCGGATTCGGACTCAGCACGAGCAGAGAAGAGATGATCGAGCGCTCGTGTCTTGTCATCAGGTCGCGTCTACACTGCTTGCGCTTAAACCTGAGGACGAGGAGCAGCGAATTGTGCGTTCTGCGCTTGGCCGCCAGCCGCCGGCTGCTGGCCGTCGGGCTTGGGTTCGGACCCATCAGACGCCGGCGCGCCAAGCATGGCGTACGCGGAGATCCCGAGCACGGCAGCCGCGACGCTCAGCAACGCCGCCCTGGTGAAGGCCGTGCCCCTGAGGTACTGGCACTCGATGAGCAGCCCGTCGATGACGGCGTCGCGCGTCGTGCCCGCGTTCCACGCCGCGCCCTGCACGTAGCCCGCCGCCGCCACCGCCGCCGCCACCCTGCGCACGCACATGTAGGGACGGTGTTAATTGCAGTGCTGACAGCGATCAGCACACGCGCAGGCTCCGGTATCGTGTCCAGATCGAGGGAGGTAAGAGAGTATTATTCACCATGAGAGAATGGCGGAGCTGACGATAGCCTTCTTCCGCTTGGGACTGCAAGCGCCGGCGCCGGCGCCGGCGCTGCCCTGCGGCTTGGAGCAGCCGCAGTAGACACCGACCACCGACGCGATGATCTGGGCCGCCGCCAGCAGCCCCACCGCGCATATCCCCAGCATGTGTGCCGGCTTGGCCGGGTAGACGCACACGCCGTCAGAGTATCTGATCTCATCCGGCTGCAAAAAACCAACAACATTATTGTTCGTCGATCCATGGCTACAGGTTCTCAGTCTGCGCAGGCTCGTACGGAGTAATTAGTAGAAGTGTAGAACGGAAATGAAAGGCTGCCGTAGCTAGCTTATTGCTTACAGTGAGCTTTGTGGACTCCGCGATGAACCCCAGGACGGCGCTCGCCACCGCGATCAGTAGCACCACGACGGACAGGACAATGACGCTAGTCTCCATATGGTTCCGACGTGATGATCTTCCAAATGCCTTTGCAGTGTGCCTTTCTCTGCCTCTTCTTGTGTGATAGGGAAGCGAGACGGTTATTAGAGATAGATGTGGAGGTGTACAGGTTGTGATCAACCAGGCTCGTGTTTATATAGAGAGAACGTTGAGAATGCCAGGTCATATGTCACGACAGATATGACCCATCGGTTGTTGCCATCGTAATATTCTGACCCGTTGCTACAATTCTTCAGCTGATTGATTAATTTGTGCGTGGCAAAAACGGTTCAGGAGGGCATCACCTACTAGCGAACACACACCAGTACACAACAC
This sequence comes from Echinochloa phyllopogon, assembly GCA_033239725.1. Taxonomy (NCBI): domain Eukaryota; kingdom Viridiplantae; phylum Streptophyta; class Magnoliopsida; order Poales; family Poaceae; genus Echinochloa; species Echinochloa phyllopogon. The sequence goes on from BTCW01000012.1 coordinate 25,268,624, forward strand.
AATGGTGTACGTATACTGTTAAACTAATACCAAAGCCAGAATGTCAGTTCCCATATGATACTCAGCATGGTGGTTAACTATACCAACTTGAGTTGACCTCTTTGATTGTTTTATTATGATCCGGTAGTGTGGGTTATATTAGTAACGAAGCTAACAGATAGTGTGCTGACTGATTCAAACAAATAGGTACAACACCAACTGATCGTATATTAGTTGGTAAGGGAACCTGTCCATTAGGGTTCTAAGCCAAAATGCTGCACGACGACTACATGAACTGTTGTTAGAGTTTTTTTTATCAATGGTCATAATATGTTTCAGCTATATGTCTTCTTGGATGTGTGTTTTTTATTATAGTGGCATCCGTTTGTAAGAATTGTGGACTAATGCATTCTCAATTGAGGATGATTGAAGCCCAAAATAAACTTTCCATCGTCAAAAAACAAAAAGGTTCCGGTCCTCGACTCAGGACTAGCGTCACATTTTTCTAGGTTTATTTTAAAATTTAACCGGCGCTATTCTTTCAGTAGTACGCGACGTGCCGTTGATAGCAAGGCTCCTGTTATGATTTCGTCAAGTGTGCGTCCATATTAGTCTTTCGAGAAAAAAAAACAGGTACAACAATAGTAGTAGTAAGTGGAGAAAGAAGTTGTCTTACACTCCGTTTGGAAAAATATATATAATTTTTTGCACATTGGTATAGTTCTGCATAGAACACAAATTTGCTTATAGTATTAATTATCATGTATTAATAAATCCTATTAAAATTTAATGTTCTAAATTCTGAAAGTAAATCTCTAAAATAAAACCGTACGCGCATGTTCGACATATACATAGAGATATCAGCATCCATTTTCCCAAATGAAAAAAAAAACGAAAGCTCAGTCCGACATGATAAGAATTCGCGGTTGTTAGTTGTTTCCTGTGCATGTCCTGCCAGAGGCAGCATAGGTAGCACGCACGACGTGCTTTGCTTTGATCGAAGAGGATATTTCAAAGAAATATAATCGAAGGGGATTTTATCCGAGCAATTTAATGGAAGACGCAGGTGGACAGGTGGTCATGACTTTGGATGGACGACTGGGCTCGGTCTGTTTGTGCAGTTCTGGGGTCCCAACTCCCAAGTCAACTCAGAAGGCAAGAATTTGTCAGATTTAAGGATGACCTGTCTACTGATCAGTTTTGATTGATTGGGAAGAATTTCCAGATCAGAACCTGACTAGAGGGTGACGGACTCCCTTGACTCCATCAAGTAGCCAATCATCGCAAGTCAATAAGGTTTGGGTTGTCCCTCCGTCGTCGTGATAATCACGTCTCGCATACTCGCATGTTGACGCTATGTAACTCGCATACTTGTATATTATCAAAAGAAAAAACAAACTCGCTTGCTGAAATTCTCTTGCCTTCTGTGTGAACTGCAGAACTATGGAGTATGCTGAAATTATTACCGACCTTATTTCAGTCGGTTAGATTTCTTATGGTAGTGGTAGCTATCTATCTAGATTTGAGTTTTGACTTAATATGTGAAACGATGGATCAGTTGGTAAGGTTTCTCGCTGTACATGCATCCCATTTTCTAGATTTATTTTAGAAAATAACCAGCGCTATTATTTCAGTGGTATGCGACGTCTTCGTCGACAGCGAGGTGTATGCAATGACTTCGTGAATTTGACGATTGAACGTGTTGATCCAGTCTCTCGGAGGTGCTCACAAGGGTAAGGTTAGTAAATATGTATTTACAGGGATGAATGTGAACGTCTGTACTAGTCTTTCTTCAAATAAAAAGAGAGTTTTGACTTAACAATAATGCTTGCATTTTCAAATAGTTATGCTATCGTCTACGGGATGGTAGGTGAAGAACAAGCATCCCTCATGGACACACAAAAGGCATGCTTAAATCTTCTGCATATCACTACATATAACTTCAATAAAAGCATGTCCTTTTTATGCGCAAGTACCATTATTTGCTTCTGATGAGATGATTATTATGTGAAATTCAGATTCCAAACATATATATAGCCATAGAAACTTACAGTTGGTATTTCAGATTCAGACATGCATTTAAGAGCAACACTCGGTACAAACATACTAAAGGCAGGTTTCGGGACTACAAAATACTGTTGAGACGTGTAGTAGTCCAACTACTTGAGCTAGTAAAAAATGAGGATATCACCAATATGTACTGACCGAACACAAACGAATGGTCGAAATTTTTAAAGGACAAGAATTCGTGGTCAATAGAAAATATCGACAAACTGCATCCTGTCAAAAAAAATTTGGTATATGTAACAACCGACTTGCACGGTTGTGTTGACAGAATACATGGAACAATGGTGTTGCGGAGCATGCATTGCAACTCAAATCTAGCCAGCATCGTCACGGATCTAACTCATATTACAAGTTCTCATACAAGATTGCGTCTCTAATCCCTCGCTCGATTCTCAGACTCGCCTCGAATCAGCGGATCATCAAGCCTTGCATCCCTTGTGTCCCCTCATCAGTGACTTTGTTAGCTTGGATTGTGTTGATAGCACTGGCAATGTTTCCCTGAATCATAGTTTTTAGATAATCAGGAGCACAGTAAATGTTAATAGGTCAACGCACCTGAGTAGTCTCTCTAGTTAATATGATTAGATCAAGTTGCAAAATCAATGTTTAGAAGTTACCCTCCAGACTCCAAGTTTTGTGCGCAGAACCTGCCACTGTGGCATCCCAAATATCCTCTCGGTGTGCCGACTGTTTGCACAGCAGATAACAAATTAACCAAAATAAAAACATAACATTCTACGATGAACAAGAGAAACCATGATCCATAACCAAAATACTTAGGCCATTTGCAAAAGTCTTAGCGACGTGCCTGACAATGACAGTCTGGTTAAGCTGATCAATCTTGCAATCCAATATCTTGTATGCAATTGCTTTCACAATCCATTGCTCCACCTCATCATCATTTATCTAACAAAGCACTAAAGTTTCAGCAAGGCAAACAAAAAAAAATCATTTGATCTAACAAACAGCAAGTAAAACAGCCAATTTACCTGAAGTGCTAAAGTGATTGCTGAATAAGGGATTTCGCCAGAGCAATGGGTGCTCAAATCGAGCAAAGACATGAGGCGCATTTTGGTTATGCACTCCTCGTGAACCAGTCCTGTCAATTGATCATAAAAAATCAAAGAAATACAGCCAAGATGTATTAGACACTTGACTTAGGAAGGGAAGAATCGCTAGTACTGATTCAGCAGGAGAACATACCATATTCTTTCAGCAACGAGGAGTTTGCAGACTGAAACTCTAAATAGGAATCAAGCCTCTTGGTAAGGAATATCTTTAGGAGTTCATAAACCAACTGATACTTTTCATCCTTCCCGAGCTGTGCAACAGCTGGCATATTGAGCAGATCGCACTGCAATTACAAAAGGTTCCCATCAATCCAGCACAATGATTTGATGTACAAAAAGGCAGTAAAGGATTTAATGATGTGGCCACCATATTCATATGTCAAGATCAAATTTGCAACAAGTCAGATATATTCAGTGTTACTGTTGGCATACAAGAGGTTACATAATGGAAGAGTAGTGGAAGGATTTGGCAGCCTAAATAGAGAAAAACGAAACTTGTAAGTCCACCCCTTTGTCAAATCTGCCAACTTATAATCACACAAGTTTGGAGCCAAGCAGATACTAAGAGTACCATTGCTGGTTATATGCAACCTAGATAACATTAGAGAAATTCTGGAAGTGAGGCACTAATGAACAGCTCATGGAAAAACTCATCCTTATTAGGCACTATATCCCCTGAATTTCTTCTCATACAACTGATAATTACAGAGGCATAGACTGGGGTAATCAAGCACCTGAAAGAGAGTAGATGATTTGACAAACTCTATGATTGCCGCAACAGCCTCTTCCTTTACATCACCAATTGTAGCAGAGTCATCATCTGATCCTTTGAAAGTGGCAAGGTACTTGTTGAGGAAGCTGAAGTACTCCTTGGTCATGCTGCCAATAGAAAAAAGGATCAAATTGATACTAAACTGAAAGAACTGAAAGGATCTTGATAAGTAGCAAGCATCATGCATGCCTCACCCCTTGTGGTCTTTGAGGATCCTGGTGATGGCAAGGTACAGCTCCCTCTGCTCTAAATTTCCAATTCCCCACTCACTAACGAAGCTATCAATGTTCTTGAATGATGGGATGATGCACTCAGCAGCCTTCCCAGCAGTGGCAAGCTCAAGCGCCTTCTTGTAAACAAATGCCTTGCCGTAGGGGCTTGGCAGCAGATTGTACAAGCTGAACAGACTATATGTATACATTGGGAACAATATTATAATTTGCACGTGAACCTAGCATCCAAGAAACAAATAGCTCAGTTGACAGATGGTTTACTAGTGGTGGTTGCTTACACTTTCAGGCGCAGAGCTGGCTTGTCATCGGGCTGCTGGGAGATCTTGGCGCAGATGAGGTCGGTGATCTGCAGCGCCTGGTCCTCAGATCCAGCCTTGGTGACGAGGCTGCAGATGACAGAGAGGATGCACCCGAGATCTGCAAGAGAAGAGTAGAAGGCTCAATTCCCTCCCATTCAGGAAGAAAGCAGTGGCGGTAATTTTTCTGCTACAAGTGATATATTATGTAAAGCTAAACTAACAGCATTGATTAGTGTGCTAAAGCAATCAAATATATAAAGGATTACCCATAAATGGATAGCCAGTAGGCAGACTTGAATAAGGGAGTGTTTGGTTCCTAGTTCTAAAGCTCAAAAGTGCTAAAATTAGGACTAAAAGGTCCTAAAGAACCAAACACCAAGGACTAAAAGGGGCTAAAATGGGGTACTAGTTCTAGCACCAAATTTGGTGCTAAAAGGGACTAAAACTCCATCTTTCCACCCACTGCCCCTCCTCATTACCCCCGCCTGCCCCTCGTTCTCCCCACCCGAGCCTTATCCTCCACCCGCACCATCTCTCTCTCCGCTGGGGGTGCCCTTCGCCGCCGCCGCCGCTCCCTTGTCGTGCCGCCGCCGCTCCCATCTGCCTCCTCGTCTTCTCCATACGGCACCTCCTCCGCTACTCCATCCGCCACCGCCGGCGCTCCCTCTCCTCACCCGTCGGAGCGCAGGCTGCCAGAGCGCGCGATGAGTTGCTCCTCAAGGTCCTGCTGCAACACCTTCTCCGGCGGTGGCTGTGGTGGCGCAGCCGCTGACTTGCGCCGCCGCGGGATCAGCATCTTGGCCGGCGACGTGCTCCGCAGCGGCGCCGGGGACTTCCCCCCGAATACGCTGGCGACAGCCCCCGCACCACCTCCTCCTTCAGCGCCGCAAAGAAACCCTGCTTCCTCTCCTTCTCCATATCTCGTCGCAATGCAGGCCGCCGCCGCACCCAAGAAGAGGTGGAGGTGGAGGGCTAATAGCATTTGGTTTCTGCTTCACGAGGAGGGCATGGATAGTGAGGCGATGAGTGGAGTAGAAGGGGGGAGTGCGTTGCCGCGCGCTTGTGTTTGAGGGTAGATTAGGAATTGCACACTGTATTAATGGTACTTTAGTGACTTTTAGCACTTGGAACCAAACTGTGGTACTAAAGTTTAGTACCTCCATTTTAGGACTAAAGTTTTAGGCCTAAGAAACCAAACACCCCCTAACTGGTAGGCGAGCGCAGTGGCCAGTTAGTACAGCAAGGCAGCAGCACACAAGTGCAAATGGCAATGTTGCATAAGCTATCCTGCTACAGCCAGCTGTTAAGTGCCATGAGCGGCCTTGGCCATGAGGAAGAGAACGCATGAAGTACACTAAAAGATGACATGATGCGTGTATGCTTTAGCTGTTAAGTGTATATATCAACTGCTCAATACAATGTCTACCAATGACTCGGGAACAGAAGTGCTCGAGAGCATTAAAGAACAAGGAATGTGGCCGAGCGATGAGTGTGAGACATAGCAGATTTGCAGTAGCAACAGCCATGGAAGAGCAAAAGCAACAGATTTTTTGCAGTAACTACTTCACTAACGTTTGGCTCTTCAAAAATCTCTCTTGGGCAGTGGACAGTGGTGGCCGGCGGCCAGTTTGCCCCCCAACGGGGCGACTAGGAGCAATCAAGCAAATCACAAATCTTAAATTGGAAGAGAAAGGGAAAGAGAGAGATACCTTTGTCCGGGACGCGCGACGAAGAGGTGAGGAGGAGGTCCGCGGAGGCGAGCATGAGGGAGGCCATGTCAAGCCAGCGCCCCGCGAGGATGTGCTCCTGCGCCTCGAGGCAGAGGCGGGTAACCTCGGGGTCGGCGACCTCCGGGCCCGCGTCAGCCCAGGCGAGCTCGGCGGTGAAGCGCACCACCGCCAGCATGGGCTCCTCCTCCGTCGTGTTCACGATCGTCGCCATCTTGGTGTTCCTCCGCTGTCGTGAGCCGGAGCTGCGGCCGCCGCCGGAGAGGGTAAGGGAGGACGAGATGGGTGCGAGGGGGATTGCGAGAGGCGGCGAGAGGAGAAAATCCGTCGGAGTGAGGGAGTTAGGGTTTACTCTCCTTAGTAATGGGCTTGGGCTGACTGCTTTGTGTTATTGGGCCTTGATGTATTGACATTAGCGAAGGCCTTGCTTCCCTTAAAAATAAATAGTGAATGCCTCGTGTATTGGCGCGCGCACGGACAGAATTAAAGCCTTTCCTCTAAACTTTAGCGCCGTCACATTAGATATAAATATATAAATTAAGAGTATTAAATATAGGTTAATTAAAAAACACATTATATAAACGAGGAGTAATTTATGAGACGAATCTATTAAACATAATTACATCATGATTAGACAATGTAATGCTACAGTAAACGTATGGTAATTATGTATTAATTACATCGTTAGGTTCGTCTCGCGAAATATACATGACTTATGTAATTAGTTTTATAATTAATTTATATTTAATACACCTAATTATCACTTATTTAAAGCGCTAAACTTGAGCATTCGGATCCAAACACCACCTAAGCATTATATTTCACATACGGTACCAAATATGTGTTCTACCCTGAGGGGTATTTATAGGTTGTATGCTTCATATAAAAGTGTTTTAGTCATTTAGCAGATGGCTATATGTATGTGGAGTATCTGTTGTTGAGGTAGCCATTTCTTAGGCTCTCTCTCGGGTGGTTGCTATGGTATGTTTATGTGAGAGTTTTTTTAGTTTTTAAGAGAGGAAGAGAGGGTATAATCTTTGTTTGATCTTTTTGCTATCCAAGCTTTGAACCTAATAAAGTAATTCAAAGATCAATTTTATGCTCAAGTGCGTCTCCTTTCTTAGATCTGAAATTTATCTTTTTTTGGGTTTTCAAAGTTATTTTTGGAGATTTTTCGTTCTTCACGTTTGAATGTAAAACCTGTGAAATTTATTGAAAGATTTTGTCACTGGGATCTTTGTGAACAACTTTGATGTGATTCTCCATGAATCTCTCACAGATTTGGTTTGAATTTGAAGTTTTCCTCAGAAATCGTTCTTGGTGTGACGTTTTTCGGTTTGTTCCAAAATTCACAGCGTGTTCTTGATCGTTTTGAGTTGTTCCTAGATCTGTTAGTTATTGTGGAGGTGAAGCTGCTGTCCAAATTTTGCTTCGATTCGTTGAGTATTGAGAGAGTTATTTATATTTGAAAAATTTGAAGTGAGCTCGGGTATGGTATTCTCTGTTTGTGTTCGTTCTGTTCAGCAGGTCTCTCGGTGCAGCTACAGGCATCGGGAAGGGGGCGAAGCGCGTGAGCGCACGCGGGCCAGGCCACACGAGCAAGCCGGCCCGTGGAGGAGCAGGCCTGCACCTTCACAGCACCGGATTAATTTACGTGACAAATCTAATAAGATCTTTAATCGTACGATTAGAGAATGGTTACGGTAGCATTACTGTAAATCATGAACTAATTAGACTCATTAGATTCGTCGCACAAAGTTACACTCATCCCTAAAAAGGTTTTACAAATTACTTCATGCATGCAAGATTTCTTTTAAAAAAATTTCCCGAAGGGAAAGAAACACGTCCACGAGGCTGGCAGAGTAGTTTTTTTTCTCTCCCGAAGTTGCCAACCCGGGTCTAGGCCTTGCATTTGCCACAGTGGTTGGTGTCTGTGGAACAACGCGGTTTTCCCACAATCGGACGTGGCCACTTACGCAATCCAACGGCCGACGCTTCATCCACACACGCGATATCGCTTTATCCTCACGCGGCGCGCCTCGCCTCGCCCGCCTCGCCCGCCCTCCCCCTCCCTGCCCGCGCGCCGCTGCCCCACCGACACCGCTCCAACGCGCCGCCGCCGCTGAAGCGTCCCCTCAAAAGAGAAGACTTAAATGTGATACAAACATCAGTCCCAGGAGGTTGTTTCACATTTATTACAATAGATGGTCCACTACCGAACAAACCTACGCGGTAGCGGGCACTGACGCGCCACTAGCGTGAGGATAAAAACTAAAAACCAAACAGTACAGCTAATTATGGCATCATCAGAGAGTCGCGCCATGCGGTTCTTCAAGCGGATGACCCTAACACACAGGCAAGGTTGGGTGTAGAACGTAACTCCTACTCGACGTCTTCAGGAACGAAGTCCGGGTCTTCTTCTGTATAGATTAAAGCAAGGGTGAGTACAAACGTACTCAGCAAGCTCAACCACACCCACGGAGGGGTTATAAACAGAATCATGCACATGATATCAATAAGGATAGGCTTGCGGTTCATTTGCATAAATGCTAAATAACTCATATGCAGGGGTTTATTTTATAAAAGGATTTTCACAAAGCTTTTACTGTATTAACAGGAACATAAGCATTGGCTTCGCAAATCAAGTTTTAGCGCTACCAGACTCCCCGTCTGTTGTAACCACTGTCAACTTCTTCCAAATAACTCACGCCACAAAACACACCCAAAACCAAAGGACTTGTGAAGTGACCAAGCCGTAACTCGTCCAATTCCGTGGACACCGCTATCCGGATAGGTTTTAACTCTGTAGAGATGTACACAACCACAAGCAGGTACCACAACACAAACACCTTAGTGCCAGTGCAGATCCTATCAAAGCCATTACCCACCTTAGCTAAACTGACTAGTCATCATAAAGCAGCTAGGGGGTCAGCAACCTACCAACGAGGTTCTACCCCGGGGCTTAACTCACAAAGATTGTATCCCCGTCTCCACGGCCCTCTGTTGCTCACCAGCACACCTGATAACTAACATTTTAACCAGTGGGATTTATGCTAAGCCATTGCCACGTACAACGGTCGAGTGGTGGTACGGTAAAATGGGTTAGGCTAGACGACACATCAACTCATCCTTTTTAAATCGACAAGATGGACATCTCCCACCTTGCTCAACCGCGAAGGTACGAGCACACCTCGACATTTCACACAAGAAATACCGTCCGTCTCCTCCCACATTATTAACCACTTTATTTTCCAAAACCCATTTTCTTTATAAAACACGCACACCGTTATTTTGATAAACATTATATGAATAGTATTTGATCATAAAGGTAACCACATCCTAAGCGGCACTAGCAGTGATTAACTTCTAAACTAAATATTCAGAAATTAATCTAGGTCATCAAGGAATAATCATAGCGATCAAGGGGTGGCTTTCACAAATATGGTTCAGCATTAAATCATGCAATTTTTTATAAACGACCAATAGGTTATTTTCATAAAACTAGGACAAACATGCATCAAAGGGTGAGATTGAACTTGCCTTCCGGGAGTCCCTGCTCGGGGTAGTGGCCTTCGGGCTCCTGCTCTTAGCATGGCTCCTCTTCGAGTCCTTCCTCGTTCACAGCGTGGTCTACGGTACACACAATCCAGCACACAAATAAATAAAAGAAAATAAAGTTTTATTTGCCGAGCTCGAGAGAGAAAACATAGAGTGAACAGAAAACGGTGGGGAGATGGTCACTGTTAGGAATGTTTTGGATTGGCTTGAAGGGTATGTGATGGGGGAGGTTGTGGTAAAGTTTGGGTTAAAACCGGATTAAAATGACGCATAAAATGACATGTCTTTAGAGAGTAGAAGGGCACTTAATTAGAAGCTGGATTGATTTGGGGAGGTTTAATAGAAACTAGGGACTAAACTAAAAGGTGTAGGGGCCCTTATGTGATAGTTTTATAAGGCTGAAGGGACCTATTTGGGAATATAAAAGATGGTGGGGTTTAAGGTAAGAAATAAAGGGTATAAATGGTTGTTTTGACAGGATAATGACTTATTTGTAATTATCTCAAAGGTCATGGGTTTCCGGAAGAGCTACCAGAGAGAGAGAGAGAGAGTAGAAGGGTTGAGTGGCAGGTTAAATAAGGAAGAAAGGCAGCGGGTCACGGGCAAAACTGCCCCTCTTCCTTTCGGCCAAACAGAGGAAGGGGAAGGGAGGCGGCCGAGCGGCGATTGGCGGGGCCTCGCCGGCGCTCTAGGCGATGGTGGCGGTCGGGGGCAGAGGGGAAAGGGAGAGGGAGGTCAAGGAATCCCATTCTCGTGCTTACCTCGGGCGAGGGTGTTGTGTGGTGGCCTGCCCACGGGAGCGGGCAGGCGGCGGCGACAATGGAGATGGGGCGGCGGCGCTTGGGGCTAGTGGAGCGAGAGGGGTTGCGGAGGAGGAGTGAAGAGGCTTGGGGAGTGTCGTGGAGCTGGGGCGGCCAATTTATAGGCCAAAGGCGAGGGCAAGGGAGTGGCCGGCGATGGGGCCGAGCGCATTGCACAGGGAGCCCGCCATTAATGGCGATGGCGTTTCCAGCGGGCAAGGCGGGTGGACGGCGCTCTGTGGTGTCATTGTGCTCGTCGCGGCGCTCGTGTTGCAACGTGACGTGCTCGCCTGCTCGGGAGGCGCAGCAATGGATGGCACGGCGGCGAAGCCGTGGCGGAGCAGTGAGGGCGGGGTGCGTGCGTGGCGACGGGGAGTGCGACTGGTTGGTGCAACGCGGCACGCGGGGTCGCGATGGCCGGTGGCACTGGGCGCGGCAGAGAGACGGCGTGCGGCGCGGTGGTCGGTGCGGCACGCGTGCATGCGCGCGCTGGGCTCGTGCGCGTGTGCGCTGGCCGGAGCGCGCAACGACGGCGACTTGGCGTGTACAGGGGGGTGCGGCAGGGAGGCAGCAGTGCGCGCGTGCGTGGGGGTGGTGTGGCGGCCGGCGCTCGGTGTGGCGGGAACGGCGGTGAGTGCGGGCGTGCATGTGGTGAGGTCGGGCGGCGCACATGTCGATGGGAAGGGACACTGGCGGGCATGGGGGGTGGGGGGCAGCGCCGGGGAGAAGGAGGGAAAAGAAAGGAAAGTAAGAAAGAAAGAGAGGAAGAAAAAGAGAAAAGGGGAAAGGGAAAAGGAGAAGAAAGAGGGCGGGGCCGCGGCGAGATCAGCGGCGGTGACCGCCGGCGTCGGTCGGTCGCGGGCGCACGACCCGAGAGCGGTTGGTGAGGGATGTGACAGTGGGGCAGTGAAAAGGAGGGAAGAAAGATTCGGCCGGGTAAACGGAAGCTCGGCGGTAAAAACTTTTTGAAAAGATTTTTATCGGGTGAATTTTTAGGTGAATTAATTAGGGTTAAAAATGCGGGTGTTACAGCCGCTCCCCCGCCGCCGGAGATGCCGCCAGCCGACCGCCTCCGACCGAGATGCCGCACATCCCGCCGCCCCGCCGCTGCCGCTCCCCCGCCGGCCGCCGCCGCACATGTCGCCGGCGCGAGATGTTGCACATGCCGCCACAGCGGGTCAGCGGCCGCCGCCGCACATGCCACCGCGGCATGTCGCACATGCCGCTCCGCGTCTCGTGTCGCACATGTCGGCATCTGGTGTGGCGGTGGGAGGGCGAATGCCCCGCGCGGCATCTCAAGGTGCGGCAGCGGGCGGGTGCGGCGGTGGCGCGTTGGAGCGGCATGTCAGCAGCAGCGACATCTCGTTTACGGCAACGGCACGGCGGCATCTCGTGAGGCGAGGCACGGCGAGCGCGGGTCGGCAGCGGGACGGCAGCGCGTCGGTGGAGTGGCCGAGGCAGGCGCGGGCGAGGCGTGAGCCGAGGCATGGCGTGGGTGCACGAATCTTAAAGCAGCAGTGTGCGGTGAAAGATAACCGTGTGTCCACATATGATTGTGGTGTTGTTCATCCGGTCTGTCAAAGCACGCCCGAGAGCCGAGCTGTGCCAATAATGCTTTAGAGTGTACGATTACCAAGGAACGTGGTGGCCGGAGAGACGCCGACAGCGAATGGGAGTGACACGGAAAGATACCTTGAACTTGGAGGAGGCCGGACTGCAGCATTAGGGCATGTACAACAGTTTAGACAGCTGCTGTCTATTTAACACATACAGACAGTTAAATAGACATCTCTACAACAGTTTAGACAGTTGTTGTCTATTTAGGTGTCTGTATGATAATAAATACGCACTCTAGTTTCTGTTGTTTTGCATGGGAGCACGAGCCGAAGTAGTAGACGAGATAGTAGACAACAACACTCTCTTTCCTCATTAAATGATGGTCACATCAGCTCATTTAACCTATGTGACAATAAAAAGACAGCTACTCTCTGTGGGTTGTACATGCCCTTAGGGGTCAACAAAGGGCGGCGTTGTCATGGACGTTAGAGACTTAGAGGGTCGTCGTGGAGGAAGCAAGAAATTTAGGATAAGAGAACCAATAGTCTGCAATCAGCTGAAAGTTAAGTAACTTTATGTATCTATTTTCTTTAGATACGTCTAGCCGAAAAATCAAGTAATTTCATTCGTGTACTTGATGATCAACTAGACAGACGACAAAAAGGTATGAATACTCAGAACACTCAACATCGACGTTCACGCGACGAGGGAGAAGTCGTCGCGTGCGTGTACCGCACGTCGGGGCGTTATTGGAGACGGCCGCTAGCCCGCTACAGTTGATCCCGAATTCCCCATTGAATTGTGTACGTGGTCGACGTACTATAGGCAAATCCGCCCGTTCCATACGTTCATTCTCTAGTCATTTCTTGCAGCTATATAAATCGACGCCTACGGCTGCAATGCTGCACCTGCACGTAGATCAGATCACCAGTTCAAGCTAGCCGATATAGTCTCAAGTAGAGTACATGGCTACCATCAGTGCTGTCAATGTTCTCTACGTGATTCCGCTTCTGCTTCTCGTGATCCTCCATGAACCAGGTCAGACCCAAGCAGCCTTCCCGTACCGTTCCCTCCTCCAGACCTGCCAGGCCAGCGGCTCCATCCCCGGCCAGTCCGGCGACTGCAACACCGAGAACGGCTCCGAGTGCTGCCAGAACGGGCAGAGCTACACCACGTACGACTGCTCCCCGGCCGTCACGGGGAGCACCTCCGCCACGCTCACGCTCAACAGCTTCGCCGCGGGCGGCGACGGCGGCGGCGCGTCCGCGTGCACCGGGCAGTTCTACGGCGACGACCAGATGGTGGTCGCGCTGTCCACCGGCTGGTACAACGGCGGCAGCCGGTGCACGAAGAACATCGTGATCACCGCGGCCAGCACCGGCAAGTCGGCAACCGCCATGGTCGTCGACGAGTGCGACTCCACGACGGGGTGCGACGCGGAGCACAACTTCGAGCCGCCGTGCCGGAACAACATCGTCGACGGGTCGCCGGCGGTTTGGGTCGCGCTGGGGCTCAACCAGGACAACGGCCAGGCCCAGGTCACGTGGTCCGACGTGTGAATAATATGATCAACGGACGCACGCACAGTCGCACATATATATACGGTCATGCGCTGTCCCAGTATTAAGATTATTGTAGGTAATAATTAGGTAAATAAACAGAGCATGCATCTACAAGCCACTATATGTACCACTGCATTACCCACTATATAAAATACTACTACATGCATCTATGTTCGGCTTAGTTTTTTAGAGATGTTTATAAAAATAAAATTGCATACGAGTATTTATAGAGTAAATATGTATACGTATATGCGAGTGTCAGTGTCTGTATTATGTAATTCAAAAAAAACTTTATTACGGACATAGTCAAATAAAAATTGGGTTTTGTAATACAATATTTGTTTCCTGCACAATCCTAACACCCAGTTTTTGGCGTCGGGTTCCTTAAAAAAAATGTCCCTCTTCCTCGCACCACAGCCTGTCGTACACGCGCTCCTTGCACCACCGCATTTCACGCGTCCGGAACCATTTGCGGGCTGCCGCGTTGCTCGTCTGATGCACGAGACCGAACCACCAGGGCTAGTCGAGGACCATGCAGCGGGATAGTGCCGCGGCCCGCGAGTCAATGGAACACACGCCCAGAAAGCAAAACTGCCCCCTGCCAGCCCGTGGGCTCTCTCCTCCTCTTTCGATGACCAGTGGGCCGTACCTATACCCAGGCCCACTGTCGGCTGCCGTAGCTGAAGAAGCCGGGGCGATAGACCCTGAAACGGTTGAGGTCCGGCGACAAACGGCTTTTCTGGTATCTCCTACAGTGGCGGGGTGGAAAAAAAATAAGGCATGCTCCTTTCCTCTCGCCGGTTCCCGAGGGTTTCAATGATGAATTAAAAAATCAACGAGAGCCCATGGCATGAGATCGGGGTGGGGCGTGGATTTAAAAATCAGCGCCTCCATGTTTTCATCAGCCAGCGTCAGTGGTGCCGATCCATCAAATCGACACATTGCGCCCTTTCTCATAGGTGGCTTCTCCGCATCTTCTCCCTCCTCCTCCTCACCCCCCCCTCCGCCCTCACCCCCGTACACGCGTGCTCCTGCTCCGTCTCCATGCCGATGTCAGCGTCGTCCTGTTGCTCGTTGGAGCAGTTGGCGAGGCCGTGCCGTCCCGTCGAGCCAGGGAGTGTGTGGTTGCTCCTAGCCCTCGGCCTGAACCTCCTGCCATCACCCGGATAAGTGCCTCCACCGTCCTTTATCCAGCACCTCCGCCTCCTTCTCCGTCTGCTCCTTCTCGCTCTGGCCCCAAACCTTGCTGGATTAGTGGTTCCCTCCCTTCCTCTGGTTGCTTACCGTGCGTGCCTGTGAGCTCCACCCCTTTACCATGACCTCCTCATTATTGATTGGAATGTGTTGTGCATTAGATCGTTCTGCTTTTCTTTCTGGTGCTTGTAGAGGTTTGTGCTATGCCATGGCGCATGTGACCTGGGATGTACGGTTGGCCATCCATAAAGAGGTGAGGTGCCTGCTGCCTCTTTATTTTGGATTCAGAGAATCTTCTTGGTTCATCTTGTGTATTGGATCAAGTGACTATAGACTCTCCTCTTTTTCTATGAATGCAGTGATGGTTGCGATTTGAATCAACAAAACTTCAAGGTCAGCTTCTTCCGCCTTTGATTTTTTTCCTCATACAAATGTTGTCATCCTTTCCTTTGTCATGTTTATTTTGGAGAATCTTCATGGTTCATCTTGTGTATTGGATAAGTGACTATAGCCTCTCCTCTTTTTTTTTTGACTGCAATGAGGTTGCAATTTGAATCAGCAAAACTTCAAGGTCAGCTTCTTTCACCTTTGATTTTTTTTCCTCATACAAATATTGTCATCCTTGCCTTTGTCCTGTTTATTTTGGTCCTGTCATATGTCTAGGTTTTCAGAGTATACACTTTGCTTGAAAAAAATGGACTAAATGCCCCCTTTGCTTTGCAAGGTCCACTCTTTGTTTATTTTATATATTTATTAGGTCATCTTAGCCGTTGTATAGAACATGGTTGTTTTGTTAGGAGATATATCCTTACGGTTTTTCATGACAGGCTCCTCTGTTGTCAATTGACAAGTCCATGTTTAGTTTTCCTGACAGAAAAATACACTTATGGAGAAAATAAATGATAAAAACCCATCTTTGGATTTATAGCTAAAAGTGATAGTACCCTAGGTTGATATGCATTGATATAGAGGACGAGGTCAGCCTTGGTTTCTCTTGCTGTAGACAACATTTCCATTCTTTGCTGTGGTGATAGTCGGATCCATCTTTCTATGTTTTCTAAATAAGAAAAGGAGCATACTAGAGACACCTTTGGTTTGCAGTGATAAAAAATGTTACCCAGCCTGATAGACTTCACTAACAGAAATATGAGGTAGAGACTTCGGTTTTTTAGTTCTTTTCTGAGCAATTTTATTTATGCAGCCTTTCACGTGCATCGTCACAGTAGTTAAAGCAGACACAGTGGTTTATCTTTTATTTCTACTGATATACCATTCACTCTGAAATTCATAAACTTGTTGTGTGCTATATAATAAGGTGTCATTTTTGGACCACATGCTAATGTAATTATCCCTTTTGATATAGTGAAGTCTTCCGGATCAGGAACTGCACGTATGCCCATCACATTCACTAAGCCTCTGGTGAGATTTCCTTTCCTTACCTACAAAGGCTTGCTGTCATGCTTAGCCAAAATAAGTAGGCAACTTACTGATAATGCATAACCGGTGTTGCGAAAGCACTTTCTGAATTTTTTGACCCAATGTTATAAGAAGTAGCCAAATATTGTATAGTTTGAAATACCTATGTCATGGTAATGATTGTGCTGCTTCCATAACTGTTTGTGTAATGGCAATAGTAATGCATAACACTGACATAAGTGTCAGCGTGCCTTTGCCTCCACCAGCCTGAGCGTCTTTGAGCTGGAGATAAACACTGCCATAATAGGATGCAGTCCTGGAGAACTGAGCGTCTCTGAGCTTAAGCGGCTTACGTGAGTTTTTACTCAGAAAATCCATGATTTAATTGGCATGCATACTGTTGTTCAAGCTCCAGATATGGGCACCAACTCACAGGTTAATTTCCTTCATGTATATTAGTCCACAACAGATTTTGATGAGAATCAATCATCTGTATATGTTTATTTTAATATGAACTATTTTGTTTGTTTTATGCATGCAGACAATGGTGTGGATACTCGGTGAGTATTCGAAATTCCATGGTTACTCACCTGCTGTGGTGACAGAAAAGCCTGTTGTAAGTATCTGTCTATCTTGCAATTCTTAACACGTTTGTGTACTGGAAATGATGTTTCCCGATGGCATTTGTAAGATAGTATGGAATTTCTGGAAAGGTGGTCTACTAAGTTTTTTTCAAGCACAAGGGGAGCTGGATTATCTTCTCATCGTCTTGCATATAATGTAAATATTCTGTTCAATGCAGGACCTTGGAGGATCATTGGGAAGAAATGCAGCTACCGGAAGGGGAGTTCTGTTTGCTACTGAAGCTTTGCTTGCAGAGCATGTTAAAGGCATTGCAGGCCAGCGATTTGTTATACAGGTAAATGATGTTTGGTTAAGCCTTTTGGTTTAAGAGATTCACACCGGAAATTTTTTGGAGTAAATGAATTGCATTATACGTGCTTTTCAGATGCTAGCTATGCTGACTGCTGAGTGCCGGGGCAAGATACCTCTTCTCATCCATTTTATTACAAAAGTTGAATGCTTCGACACAGTCTGCTATTGATTTTGGAGGAGCACAACAATCTATGCTGAAATAAACTGAAACTGGAGTGTTTACTGGCTGAACTGTGTTAATGTTATGTATTAATGTAATTGCGTGTTTCTGTGAGAATATGTGATTGCATTTACAACATTATTCTGTAGCATATCTTTTGTGGTTGTTAAGTTAATAACTTGATGGGGTGTTCTTGTGGGACTAGCTAGCGTGGCTCCCTCTCCTGCTACTGCTACGGTCATGATAGGGCTTCACGTCTTGACACATCAAATTTGATTTGAATTGATTTAATGCTGCTGCTTTTCCCGTACTTATAAGGTTTCCCGCTTCACGTCTTTTATTCATTTTGTGTTGATAGAGCGTGCAAAGCGCGCGTAGTGTTCTAGTGATCATCAATGGTGAATCGGTGGTGGCTGGCCGCTGGACACGGTGCAGCTAGTAAGCAAGCAATGCAAGGGTGGTGGAGCCGCCGGCTGTAGGCTTTGCATTGCACGCGTACGTAGTGTCGAGTTGCGTGTCCTTCATCTACCTCATGCGTGCAAATCTTGGCCTGCCCGCAAAAAAAAAGTTTCCTTCAAGCCCAGAATGCCACCAAGATTCTAGGCCTCATGAGTCTCGGTCAATCCACAACGCCTTATTTAGGCCTAGTCATATCTAATGGCCCATGTCATGTTTCAACTGGGGAATATATATCACTCCGTTAGAGCAACTGTAGCAATACCACGATAGAGATTTGCATTCAAGGGTTTGATGTTTTTTTTCTCTCAACTCCAGCAATATCTTCTAAATACCTTCTCTACTTTTTGCTGACCCGCCTATCAGTGTCTATTTTTAGGATAGGAAGCCATAGTAGACGAATTGTTGGAGTTCATTTTTTAACCCTCATTCTTTAAACTTGGAGTAAGGGCTTATTTAGATGGGCTGCCAGAGTTACTCTTAGTATCCTCCCTACTTTTTTTTGCAAATATTTAAGTATCCTCCCTACTTTCTCAAATATTGTCGCATATATGATTAAGGACGCTTTTGAAACTTTAAACTTTATGTCTTCTTATGATTATGGATATGCTCTTTATCCGCTTATAAACCTTATTATGTTTATTAGGATCAGTACAAAAAAGATCTAATAGAATTTTTCTTAATTTCTAGTAAAGTTGAATTTTAATGAAGTTAGTCTATTCTTCCTAAATCTTAAATAATTTCCTCATAAAAATGGAAGGAACAAGCTAGTTTCATGTGAAGCTGGAATAATTATTTTAGAGAATCAGTAATATTTTGTTGCATCACTTGGGTTAGTATTGGTGATGTTTGTTGAAAAGTCACGCAAACGACATATAACCCCGCCTCACTTTTTTATGTCATTGGCCCATAAACTATTAATGCTGCCACATGAATTTTACTGCGCTGGCGGTAAATAATAGGCATGTGGGCGATTCTCCTCTATAATCGATAGCACAAGTATTTATATTGACATGTGACATAAGTGACTACTAGCATAAATGATTCTACGTGAACTCTATCAGCGATTTTATTTAAAACAAATCCTAATAATTCTAAAATTTGAGAAACTACAAACTAGCACGGAATCATTTTTTGATGGAACAAAGAACAACTAAAAGAATCAATACAAATTAAGATAAGTAGGCTACACATTGTTTACAATTGAATATATTATTTATAGTGTTTCCTCAATGCAAACTTTGAAGCTTGTGAAGTAACTTACAAAATCACTGAACTTATATATCTCAATGTATTTTACATGGAATCGGCAATGTGTATGTTCTTGCGTGGTAGTGTTAACTTTTAAATTAATTTTCTTGATTTAAACAAAGTTTCAAAGTAAAATGTCACTCATTTATCCTGGTGCTCGTCCTATTTGTGCTGGAAAATGAAAAAATTAAGGGGACCAACAAAATGGTGCTGCCCCCGGCACCCAGTGCTCTCAGTATCGTTGTCTCTTCCTCTCCTTTTGCCATGCACTCTCTCACCCTTATCTCTTTGTCTCCTTTCGCCATGCCCTCTCTCACCTTATCTCTTCCTCTCAACTTAGACATCTCTCTCAATCTCTCCCTTAGGTGTAAGGGGTAACAGACCAATGGCCGGCATAGGTGGCCCGTGTGAACCAGTATGACCACCATGAGGACGAGTGGCCGGCAAGGGGGTCATGGTTGACCAGCGGGGCTGGCCTTGAGGCGGCTAGCATGGGTAGCCAAGCGGACAGTGGCCGCTGGGCCAATGCGACCGGCTTCTAGGCCGACGACACCCATTGGGGGCCAACTTTTGGGCGGCCAGTGGGTGGCCCAATGGCCAGTGAGCAACCGGGCGGATGGCGCCCACATGGGCCAGCGCGCGCCACTGATGCGGGCATAAGTGCGCCATCAAGGATGGTGCACCGGTGATCTATGCAGGTGTAGGAGCACCGCCGGGGGAGATTTGGTCGAGCGGATGACGACACCACGAGACAAGGCTGGAAATACAATGGAGGGTGACAGCGAGTGAGTTGCAGCTACTTGCCACACAGTGGTATTTTGTTTCCTTTTTGTTTTCTACAGCTATTTGTGCTAGCACTCAGGCACCCATCAGTATAAATGGTCATTTGTGCTGGCAGAAGAATGCGGTGGGTGTTCCAACTGTCGTTAGCATAAGTATGCGTTGACCGTCTGGACAAATATATATGTTTTGTGTGCTAGTGTGTAACTAAACTGCTCATCACCAGGGGATTATTGCTCCCACTACTCCACTAACTTCCCATAGGGCACATTAAAAGGATCCTATGTCTTTGTTCCTTCTTTTTAATCTATATAGATGCTTACAAACGTATTGAACTAGCTATTACTAATATACTGTTCTCTATTTATCTATGAGGGCTGAGGGAGGATCAGCTGTGAAGCAAAATTTTGCAACTTGACTTCTTTTTCATGAAACACATAACGGACTTAGATGCTTACAAACGTACACCTAATTAACCACTGCTACAAACACACGCGAGCACGTCCTATGTTTAAGAACTCCTGGAACTTTGCAACTTGACTTTAACCAGAATTGAAACATCAACCAGAAGCATTGGTTAAGTTCATGAAATGTTACACAAGATACTCTCCTAGCAAAAGATATATAGTACATGTCACAAGCACAATAAAAAACGACAGCTTGATCACGTACACGTTACAAGGGCTTGACTTCACGCCCGCAGTGATTTTACTTCGATTCCACGGAGTGAAGGAAGAAGAAACAATTCGTTGATGACCAGCGTGAGGAAGACAGCGTCGAATTAGTTAGACAGCAGAATCCCCATAATTTGTAGCCCCAATATCAGCTCCGGCCGTAGGATCAGTAGTGACCATGGATAGAAGGACATCCCCAGTCGGTGGAGTTGGAGTAGCGGTACTGTTAGAAAAGAGGGCATGCTCCACTGCGTTCCCTGCCAATCTAATCGTTGCCCTAGTCATTTCATTGCGAATAACTGTTGATAGACCGTTCCCTTGTGTTGGCGCAGCAGGAGGCACTGCCGGTAGTCCGTTCCCTAGCGTAGGACTGCCAGCAGGAAGAACAGGAACGGGAACCTCGACACCTACCTGAACCGCCTCAACAGGGTACTGCAGTGTGTCATTCAACACCTGCTGCTGCGGTGATGCAGCGTCTGCCGGGCGAACTTGAGGAGAGAACTGCTGGATGGGTGCATGGGATCCATTGGCTTGAGCAGGATGAGGGGAATGTGGGTTGTTGTTCCTCTGTGGAGGAGTAGTAGTAGGAGGGGGCTGATCTTGCCTCTGGTTGTTGTCATGTGGTACAGACTCGGCTTCAGGGTACTGAGCTTGCTGCGGGCAATTCGGAAATGGGTGTGGCTGGGGAATTACTGGGATCCCGGGGACCGGCTGCGGATGGACATCCGGCTTGTTGGGTATGACGACAGGCGGCGCTCCAGGCGGCCCCGCGTCTGCCGGCTGACTCCGCAGCATGATGAAGGAGGTGATGCCGATCGCCGTGGTGGCGAGGGCAAGCACGCCCGCGCCGGCGTAGATGCCGCCCTTGACGTAGTATCCACTGGCGTTCACCGCCGCGCCTTCCACGAACAGCACGAACGCGACCACCGCCGCAATCCTGCACATCAGTGCACACGTACGTTTGGTCACGGACTCACGGCTCACGAGTATATATAAGTTCACTGCTAGCTGCGTATATTGGCAATCAGCTGTGCATATATGGTAGTCACTTATCACGAGCCTACGGTGCAGACAATGCCGACGATCCGGCTGTTCTCGGAAGAATTGGGGCGGGACTTGCAGCAACCACAGCCGCTGACCGCCGAGACGGTGATCTGGGCTGCGAGCAGGAAGATGGCGGCGCAGATTCCTAGCCCGGGCGAGGGAATCTGCAAGCGAGTATTAGATGCACTCGTAACATGCGGCGATATACACACACACTGATCGAGTCACTAGCTAACAACAAGATATATCCCGGCTCAACAAGGGACGACCATGCCCATAAAAAGGAAGAGAAGGGCTCTGCCGAGAACCATGCAACGCAGCAATAATGCATATGTATAAACTAACTAGGTGCATGGATCAGTAGTTCTTACATCAGTAGAGTTTGCCCCCTCTGCCGAGAATCCCAGGATGGCAGCCAACAATCCTAGAGACCCGACCACCGAGGAGACGATGATCGCCGTCTTGTCCATTTTTATTTTTATTTCCATTCTTCTCCCCCTACCTTCTTGTATACTTCTTGCGGCAGAAAACAAAAGCGATGATATAGGAGGCTTGGTTATTCCGTCTCAAGTCAGATCAATGTATGTGTGTTTATATAGATGCTGCAGACTTGAACCTTGCACAGAGCTCAACTCAGAAGCATTTGCTAATATATAACGTAGGTCCATCGGCCCAGTAATGTTAGGTCACAAATGGTAATAGTATATACTAAAGTAAACAGCTATTATGTTCTGTCCATGTTCTTGGTTGTTCTTTTAATGATTAATTATTGGTGCTTTTGGAGAGCTGGCATGATCATAAGCAGAATATAATCACGCGTCTTTCTTTCACCAACAAAATCCATTTCCATGTCATGCGGCCGCGCTAACGGCAACTATGAGATGACGGTTGAGTATAAGATAGCAGGTCAATTGGTCTCATATTTCTAGTCTCAACGTATAAAGCTGGGCGCTACGATGTTGCAAGTCTCGTTGCGAGTTCCAATTTTTATATAAAAAATTCTTCATCTAAATTAGTATGAATAAGTTATATTTTTTAATATCGTTTTCACATCAGCATCATCGTAAACCAACTTAATCATTGTATATATTATCATTTCATTATCTATTTACTACCTTTACTAGAGTTGAGCTTTTATCAAACCTATTTGTCATCATCCCACCATGTTATACTACCACTAGAGTGTTAATGCTACTTAGTCACTCCACATATATTATCTTACTATAGTGTAAATACACTGTCATTACAGTAAAACTATATAGACACTTCACATGAAATTATTATCTTCCACGTTCTTATTTACTACTCCATTCGTACCAAATTACTATTCTCCGTTGACCTTTGCATAGAACATTTGACCATTTATTTTATTCAAAAACTAAGTATAAACACAAAAATAGATAAATAATGCCTAAAGTACCTTCGATGATAAGTCAAAAATAAAATAGATGATACTTGTATGATCTTTTGAATAAAATGAATGGTCAACATTGTGAACACAAGTTAACAATAAATAACAATTTAGAACGGTGAGAGTACTACTATAGGTTCGGTTCTAAATCTCGCACCCATATCGGCGAATACATCTATATATCATCATCTCACTATGTCGTCACTACTACGTATACTATTTTATTTGGAACCTTGAGAACAAACATTTATCTCCCAGAATTACAAAATGTGATTGTAATAGCACGCAGCACAAGAAGTTGCATATACATATGGTCATTCGATCAGTATAGTACATAAAGATCTGGCCATATTCATTTGGCAAGAAACCCATGAGACGCTACGGTCATATGCAATTGGCTAGCAGATCGGACCCAGTTAACAACTGCTGGCCACTAAAGACAAAGTCGATAATGATTCGCCGTGGAGAGTTTTTGAGAAGAATATATATAGGAGAGTTGCTGCATATAGTATGATTATCAGAGCAAAGTTGACATTTGACATTAGTGACAGATGGCAATGACCAAATCAAACCAAAAACTCTTCTCAGCTGGCAACGTTGGAACGACTACTAGGATGCAAGCAGAGCAGGCTGGATCTTAGGACGAACACAGCCATAATAAGTTGATCAAATTAAAGTGTGTTTTTCTAATGATTAAATAACTCAACATGACATAAGTACTTATGTTACAAAGATAGTCCTAGCCCATAAAATACAAGTTTTTAAATCTACACCGGTTGGAAACCCCTTTAGCATCAGGTCAAATAACCGGTGTTAAAGGTGCACACTCGCTAAAAAATATGCGTGTTGCTAGGATTCAAACTCATGACTTCTTAGTCCGCGCATACTCTTTTTTCCATCTCACCTATGCAACACATGTGACTGGATAAAATATGATTTCCTTTTCCAGTAGCATGTGACCCCCTTTAGCACCGGTTCGTATTACCCAACCGGTGCTAAAAGGCCTTCACCGGGTCGTAACAACAACTGGTGTCCCCCTTTAGCACGACCCTTTAGCACCGGTTGGTGTTACGACCCGGTGCTGCTAAAGGTTCGAGGAGCATTAGCACCGGTTGGTGCCAACCGGTGGTAAAGATGACTTTTAGCACAGGTTGTTGTTATCAACCGGTGCTAAAGGGTACCATAGGGTTCGTGAATTTTGGACCCGGTGCTAATGTAGCATTAGCACCGGGTTTTGATGGCGCCGAGACATATGAGGAGGGCGGATGTGGTTTTCTCTAGTAGTGTGAATACACCCAATTTACAGCACATATATATGATCTTGTTTTTCTATGTACTAAGTTGAGTTGGCGCGGCTTT
This sequence comes from Echinochloa phyllopogon, assembly GCA_033239725.1. Classification (NCBI taxonomy): domain Eukaryota; kingdom Viridiplantae; phylum Streptophyta; class Magnoliopsida; order Poales; family Poaceae; genus Echinochloa; species Echinochloa phyllopogon. Next base: position 25,292,929 of record BTCW01000012.1, read on the forward strand.
ACTGTTACAAAAAAATTAGGCACTTTATTTCCTATTTTTTCCACAAGCGGTTCATATGGCCATCCGCCTGAGAAGTTGGCGGAAGCCTTTTGTAGCCTTGGGCTGACTCTGGAAATATTTCCACAAAGTAGTGCCTTACAACAACCACCAATGGAAATTAAACAAAGAAAATCATCCGTGACAATAGTATTTCCACATATATAAGGTTTCTTAAGCCTATGGAAATGGAAAATAATTTCCAAAGTCTATTAAGAAGGAGCCACCTATGGAAATGGCATTACCTCTAAAAAAATTATGTTTTGTATCTTTCTAAATCAAGTTTAGCAATGAAATTTGATGGATGGATACATCTTGTTCAGCCCCATCTCTAGTAAATTCATAATTAAATATTTACAAACTTTTTTGGTATACTGAAAATAGAGTGTACACCATTGCGTCATTTCACTTATACATCACTATGAAGTTGTCTAAGTCATATAGATTCCATTTTCAATAGTCCTTAATAGTTTGCAAACATTTTATAATTTTAACTAGCTATGGTGATGGACATGATATACACACCCCTCCATAAAATTTCATTTTCAAACTCAACTTGAGAATAAAAAAAGGAAATGAAACCATATTCAGAGGTAGCATATAAGAAACCACTCATGAAAAATGGCATTTTCATAGGCACCTCCTTATGTGAACATCCTCTGAAAATTGTTTTCCGTGAGGTTCTAAAAGAAAGGTTATTCTATATTTCTATTGCCATCAATGAAAACTTTGTGATGGGATGGTAAAGGAAGGATGGTTCGAGATATATCGTAGTGTTTGCCTTAATTTATCGGTTGCATCAACCACAGAGAAAGGAATGGCATAATGAAGAATGGAGGGTAGAGTAGGCTATATAGTCTTCTGGTAGGATGGTCATGGTCGTGGCTGGTCCAGTAAAGACATATGCACATGCTGATAAGTTAAGAATTATATGCTAACTATCCTATCCAGGAGATGATTGAAAGTTAGGAGAATCTATTTTTTTTAGGTACATCTAGAACCTGTCATCAGAGCAATAGAGCACCTAATATGTCACATGGGAAACAGATTTGTCCGTCTCTTTCCGCTTCCCTCTTGTACTCTGCCGCTCTACCCCTCTACCCTTTTCCTTCTCTTTTCCTTCGGGAGTGCTCCAACACAACACAAAGAAAAGATACAGAAAATTTTAACACGTACATTCATATATACAAGTACGTGTTCTCTATCCGTTGATTAGGAACTCATGTGTGCCTCCGAATTTATCATGTCTAGGCCTATCCAATTGCCTACTAACTGTTGAGATTGACGCTCAATGGCGCGGCTGCCTGCCTGACTTGTGAGCTTAGTGGCCCGAGAAATCAGTAGGCACGCCTGTACGTCTGTACTTCCGTGCATCGTTATCCAAACGGGTAGTGAACGGTGATTATATTAGAGAACTTTCCTCCGCCCCTATATTAGTTACCCGTTTGAAGAAAAAAAAACAGGTACCCACGTGTCAGGACTAACGGTAAAAAAAATATGAAAAGTTTTAACGAATCAGAAAAAACGATGTTTTTAAGAGTTTCTATCATTTTGACATTATTTTTCTCACAATGAAATTTTTTACCCACCCCACGTACCCACCAGTCAAATAGTCTAAAATAACTCCCATAATAAAGATAGCACGCGTGTGTCACACGGGGATATTTGCCAGTAGTGATTATATCGGAGAACTTTCACTACTGGAAACCCATATTTGCCGAGTGCCCCATCTTTGCCGAGTGTATTTTTTCGGCCACTCGGCAAACAACCTCTTCATCGAGTGCAAACAAAAAACATGCGGCAAACAAAATACACTTGGCAAAAGGCATGTTTGCCGAGTGCCAAAAATAAACACTCAGGAAAGAGCTTGTTTGCCGAGTGTATTATATTTAACACTCGACAAAGAATTAAGTTTTTTTCTTTTTATGGCCTCAAAACTTTTTCTACTATCCACGTACAACATGTGTCACTCAATGTTAAAATTTGGTACCTTTTTGTATTATTTACTATAATTAATTAATTATATTTTAAGTAATTTTTTGAATCGAGTTAAATTTGAACTGTAAGTGATTCAAATAGTAAAATACAATGAGTATAAAAATTATATTCATGTTATTTACCGAGTGCCAAAAAAACACTCGGTAAAGAGGTGAGTTTGCCGAGTGTTTTCTTTGACACCTGACAAAGATTTTTTTTCTCTTTTGACATCAAAACTTTTTCTACTCTCCACATACAACATGTATTGCTCCGTGTTAAAATTTGGTACACTTTTGTATTTATTTGATATCATTAATTAATTAATTACATTTCACGTAATTTTTAGAATAAAGTCAAATTTAAACTGCAAGTGATTTAAATAATAGAATACAATGAGTAAAAAATTATATTCATGTTATTTAGCCGAGTTTAAGTCTTTACCCATGAAATGAAAAGAAATTTCAAACATCTTATGTCAAGAAAGATGATCACTAACATGTGTCCAAATGATTTTTAAATTCTAAAAATGTAAATTAAGTCTAAAAATCATGGAATTTGTCATGAAGTGATGGTATAACATATAGAGGCTGTGATAAAAAGTTGTGAAGAGTTCGCATATTTTGTCATAACGATGTTTACTAAATCGAAACATCTCACGAGAAGTGTATGTGTGATTGTATGTGAGAGAGTTAGTGGATGTATGTTTTGAATATAAACTTTTTTATATGATCTCATATGAAAAAACACTTTATACCAAAGTCGTACACCTCAACAAAATCTAAAACTTTGTAGTTGACAACTTTTATATGTGAGATTGTTCAATGCCTCAAAACATTATTATAAGTTATCTAATTTGAAAATTTTCAAATGACCTCAAATCTGAATATTTTCTATATCAAACTTGTAGGTCTCGAAGAGATGTAAAAGTTCATAGTTTACAACTTTTTAATTTAAGATTGTTAAATATATTAAATATCCTTATAATGTATCTAATTTGAAATCTTAATTTTTTAAATTTTCAAATGACCTCGGATGTAAACATGTTTCATATCAAAGTTGTAGGTGTCAAAGAGATATAAAAGTTTGTAGTTTACAACTTGTTTATTTAAAATTGTTTAAATATCCAAAATTTCGTTACAAACCCATAGAGAAAACACAACTTGTCAACTCAGCAATCCATCTTTTCAAAATGGTGGCTTCCTATTGGTCTAAACCTTATCACTCGGATCCTCCTCCCCCATCCAAATAAAAAACCTCATCTCTCTCTCCTCTATCTCTTTCTCTCCTATCTCTCTCTCCCTCTCACCTCAGCCAGGCGGGGGGGGGGGGGGGGGGGGGCGCGGTGCGGCAGCCGAGCGGGGCCCTGGCACGGCACGGTGTGGCCCCGCGTGGCACGATGGCCGGGCTGGCGGGGCCCTGGCACGGGCGGCACGGCACGGTGTGGCCCGACGTGAGCGGCGACCGGCGTCGCAATGGCCGGCGTGGCGCGGCCGGGCGACAGGGCAAGATTTTTTTATTTTTTTGAAACATTATTTGCTGAGTGCCCATTTTAACACTCGGTAAAGCTGTTTTCCTTTGTCGAGTGCCCGTGAAAAACACACCATGTTTGTCGAGTCGCCTTTACCAAGTGTTTTTTTGGTTTTCGGGTTTTCTGTAGTGTTTCCTCCACCCCTATATTTACCCGTTTGAAGAAAAATCAATTATTTTGCAACCTTCTACTCAAATTACGTAACATTTGATTTCACGAAAGAAACATTCAACTTATTACCGAGGTAGATCCCATATATAGTACGCTTTGGCGAGTTCCCGCAGGTTACAGTCACATATATGCCGCAGTTACTAAGATCTCAGCTCCAACGATGCTGAGCAGTGAAGGTATGAAGCAGAACATGACGAAAAGAAACAGAACAAAACCACGCAGTCTTGTTTTTGCAGTCGACCGCACATACGACTGTGTGCGGTCGATGTTCCAGCTGTTACGCGCTCCTCGCCTCCTCCGCTCCCCACATGCGTGGCCCCCACCATCCCGCAGACTCTTTCATTTTCTTTCCATTTCCCATTCTCTTTTCCAGTTTCCTCTTCACTCGTGAGATCTATTCCTCCCCATCTCTCCCGTTCTCTCTCAGATCCCACCGTCTCCCCCGACGAGCGTCAGATGGCCCGGCGGCAGAGCCCTCACCCCCGCACGCGGCCACAACGGAGGAGCTCCTCCCCGTCGCGTGGCTCGGCGGCGGAGCTCCCCTCATTCCAAGCGGCGGCGGAGGAGGAGAAATCCACGGTGCACAGGGCTACGGTGGAGTCCCAGTGGCCGTGCGAGGGGGCGGCGGCGGGAGCCCCCGGCGTGCGGCGCAGGGTGACGATGGCGGAGAACCCCCCCCCCCCCCCCCCCCCCCCCCCCTACACACACACACACAGCACACGTGCCGGCAGTGGCGGACTTCCCACCGATGCGTAGCGCGGCGTGCAACGGCAGAGGGCGACGGGGGCATCTCCAGCCCTGCCCTCTCTCAGATCCGGTGGAGGGGACGGGGTCTCCACACAATGCATCGCGTTGGCAGCAAGCGAGGCGACGAGGGCACGAATGGGATTGTTGGAGGCGGCGCCCTTCCGCGATGCGCCGCCTGGCATAGCAGCAGCAATAGCGTCGGTTTCTGCGCCACCGTGAGAGACTGAGCTCTGCGCGAATCAGTCTTTGGCAACGGCATCGACTGGCTCTGACGAGGTAAAGAGTACATTTAGCTATACGACATGGGGTTAAATCCAAATGATTTAATATTAGATATATTCACAGTTGAGTGCTAACTAGTAGCTTTTTGCATTGCATAACTAGGATGCATGGATAAGACAATTTAATGGAGTCTTCCATGGAAAATTCGTTGTGAGTGGCGTTAGACCAAATCTGCCATGTCATGATGAGGCAATGCTCGTGTTGCAGGTACAGAACATTTCAGGATAGCTAGCTATATGCATGTCAATGTTACTTTTGTTTATGGACAAACTCGCATGCTGCTGGTTTAAAGGTGTTATTAGTGTTTTTTATACTTAAGGTGTTATTAGTGTTGACATAGGCCGCTACTGTTGCTGCTATATGTTCTTGACTCCAAACAAATTCCTAGAAGAGCCATGATGACCATTTTGGTTTTGTGGGGTTAGTCCATGTGGTGTTCCCATCTTATGATAATATTGGCTCCACTAATTGCATGGGTTATGTTGTTGATTTCTCTGGTGTCAGGTTGCAAGTTCATTTTAAACGCTTTTCTGTATGAAAATGTGTATATTAAAATAAGTCAATAATAAGGGCTAAGCTTTGCTGGGCTAACATGGGGCATGCTGTGTGCATTAACCCGGTAGAAAACACAACAACCTATTTAGATTGGCATGTCTAGTTTAGTTATTCACTTTTATATATAATGTTGCCCCCTCTAAAAATTAGCTCAAAACCTCATGCCACTAGTTTAACAAGAGCATCCGTTACATTAATTTCAGTTTCGATAAAGTTTGGCTGCACTCTATTTACCGGTGGCAATGTGTTTTTACATAATTTTGAATGTATTACCCTTATTCTACCCACTTTTTATTTTAGTATCATGCAGATTTGTTCCATTTTGACAGTTAAATCTATGCACATCAGTAGCTTTACTGTAAAGCTTCATACACATGCTTGTGGAAAAATTACTCCAAATTGTTTTGTAGATTAGTTTTCTATAGAAGTTTGTAGAAATCTCTAAAAATTCTAGTTACTTAACTATTTATATGAAAGTTTTGTTTCTATCATTTCAAATTATTTTCTACAAAATCTTTATAAGATAACTTAACATAAATTTTTTTCTTCATATACCTTTTGTATATGTAACGTTTCCAGAAAATGTTTGTACAAAACTTTGTCTTGATAACTTTTCGTATATTGCATCTCTTTTTTGCATTTCACTTTGTTAGGTGCAAATTATGGTATTAAAGAACAGGCCAAACTGTAAGGAGAATTATCTACATAAAGTTTTGCACAAAAGTAATCTAATTAAAGTTATTTTATAAAAGTTATAAGTAATATAGGGAAATATATATAGAAACGTTTGCACTGAGGTTTATAGAAAAGTTCTTTGAAATGTTATATAGAAAAGGTTCTCTAGGAAAATCTGTGCGAAAAAGTTTAATGTGAAAAGTTTTTTACGAAATGTTTTATGATTTACTTTTACTACCTAAGTGGCTAAATTTAATGAAAAAGAATTTTATGAGTTTTTCATATAAGTCCTAAACAATGTTTTATAGCAAATATTTTTATACATAAGTTTCATGAGAAAGTTTTACGTAATACTTTTTTATATTCTCTAAGCAAAGTTCTCAAGCAAACTTTTTCATAAAAGTGTTTTGCCAAAAGTCATGTAGTAATGTTATCTAAAATAACTTTTTGTAAAGAAGTTATGGATAAATATTTTCTGAAATATTATGGAAATGGAATAACATTGTTGTGAAATATTTTAGAATAAACTTTCGTAGAAGTTTTGAAGATAATTTGTGTATAAGAACTTTTGTTGGGAATATATTGTTGTATAGTTTCAAACTATTTTGTGAAAAAGTTAATATGTACGGTTTCGTAAAAATGTTATCTGGACAAAATCTTGATAAGCTGTGTGGAAATTCAGAATTACATATAAGTTTTAGCCAGATTAATTTGGTATAAAAAATCATGTAGAAAAGTTAAGTTGTTGTTACTTATGAGAACTTTCTACAGAAAAAGTTTTGCAAAACTTATGAAAAAATAGTTCTTGACAAATATTACCTGATAATTTTTTTGGACAAGTTCTAGTGAGACTAGTTAATAGATAAGTTTTTATAAAAAAGTTTATGGATTAGGTAAATGCTTGTATAACTTGTACACATTATATTGAAGCTTTTCTGTGAAAAGCGACATAAAGTTATTTATATAAACTTGTGTGTATAAATTTGTTGGTATGAGTTTTTAGGGAAGTTGCATAGAAAAAGTTTGTATATATGCTCAGGAAAGTTTATACCTATGTTGTTCATAAATGTTTATCTAAAGCTTCTAAACAAATATTTAGCAGACAAATTCTCTACAAAAAATTGTACATGAAGTTCTATGAAAACATTATGTAGAGAACTTATGTCGAAAAAAGTTCTATAAAATACAAAAAAATCTTGAAAATAATGGAAATCTGATTGTGCACATATAAATCTTCATTATTACTGACTATTAGTGTTACACATGAGTTTGTATTCACTTCTGGCAAGTCGTTAAATTTCTTTTTTCAAATACTAGCTAGTTGCAGTCTCTATGTGCACAACACGTTTTAGGTTAGCTTGTTGAACGTAAAAAGCTTAGTATAGCTGTCTACAGTTTTAAGCAATCATATATGACTTGGTGCATCTCCACCCATTTTCAGTTCTGGTGATTTTGTTAATGAGATGAAAATGAAGCTGAGAAATTTGGTGCATCTTGCTTTTCTCGTGGGATGAGTTTTCTTCAATAATGATTACTCTGATTAATACAAATCATAATCTATACCTAAAGTATTTTGTCTATATCAATGTATCATTATGATGACCATGCAATAGGACTGTCTAACATATCATCTGCTACATTTTATGTTTACTAACATAATCTTTGCAAATGGCCAAATTTAGTACTTGTGGTGAGTTATATTTCTCTCTATGTATACAGGCATCTTCGAATGAAATGGTCCCAAATATTTGAATGGAAACATTGGTTCCCACGTTTCAAAGTTCACGTAGAAGTTGTATCCAGGTAATATTCCTCTCATGCTCACTGTTTCTCAAGCTCATCTACAACTAATTTGTCTCTTGATGTCTTTAAAGTAAGAACCCATACAGTTGCTTTGTTATATAAGACCTCTCTCCCACTTTGTACGACTATACATAGTTTTTTTCACATGAAGATTCATATGAAAGCTTTATATTTGTCAATTTTTATATAGCAAACTTTTAGTTCGACAAAGCATATTTATATATATACTTTTGCCACAATCTTTTTTCAGGACAGTTCTTCAACATCTTAGCGTGATGTCACGAGGATGTACGAGAAGTTTTTTATTAAATAATAACTTAGCACTCAGATTAGATATTTACGCAAGGATTTTGTGTAATTTAAATATTTTTATGGCAGTATTTTTTGTTATATATTTTTTGTTTGAAACTTGCTTTTATCTTCACTCCCCCACCCAATAAAACTCCCGTCATCCCACGGTCCCGAATGATATTGTGTTCGTAGGGAAAAGGGAATGAGAAAAAATAACGTTTACGCGGCGCCAACCAGCACAGATTCCCAAAAGGGAATGAGCGGCCAGACAGACAGGAACCTATCCTTTTTGGGTTGGTCGGAGAATCGACAGCAGGAATAGATCTGTGCGGGCGACCGCAAACTAAATGGCCCCACAAAACCAATTATAATTCTCCAAATAATACACAATCTATTCTTTTGGAAAACAGAATAGTAGACACGGCCATCCATGCGCAGATAGATGATACCATGTATAAAGACAACCAGATATACATGAAACAACCCCATCGATATGATATAGACAGTTACTGTATGTAACAACGTGACAGCTAGCTAGCCAGGGGATCTACACCTGCCCCCGGCCTTGAGGAGGATACGACTCCATGTTTTTTTGGCGCGCCTGCAGCCGCTGCCGGCGGGAACTGTGGTTGGCCCATCGCGATCCCGCCATTTTGGGTTGTGCTCCCCGTCCCCGGCGCAGCGTCCGCTGGTGGACTCCGCATCATGATGAATGAGGTGATGCCGAGTGCCGACGCGACGAGGGCAAGAAGGCCGGCGCCGGCGTAGATACCGCCCTTGACGTAGTAGCCCCTGATGTTCACCGCCGCGCCTTCCTTGAACAGCACGCACCCGATCACCGCCGCTATCCTGCATGCACGCATCACGTTTGCTCATCGATCTAGTCATAGGTATCTTCATCGATATATCAACAGCGGTAGATTGCATGAATTGGTTACTCACCACGAGCCGACTGCGCAAACGATGCCGACGACACGCTTGGTCTCGGAAGGGATCGCACGGGACTTGCAGCAGCCGCTGATCGCAGAGACGATGATCTGACCCATCAGCAGGAAGATGAAGGCGCAGATCCCAAGCGCAGGCGAGGGGTTCTGCGGGTTGCATGATACGGAGTCACACACATCACGCACGCAAAAATCACAGCTGAACAAGATCATCCACTACTACAGAATTCAACGTCACCAACGGTTTTAAAGCCTCATCACAAACGGTTTTGCTAGGCGTTTGTGATATAGCAAACCGTTTGTGATAAGTGGCATCACAAACGGTTTGTGTTACAAACTATCTGTGATGCCAAGTGCACCAAAACACCTCAAAAAATAGCAAAAAAAATATTTTAATATGGGAAGACCACTAACCATTTTTTGCGCAATGTGCGGCCCGCATTCAAACAGGTGACCTCCCGCTCGCGCGTAACCTCCTCTACCACTACACCACACTCTCAATTGTGACTAGATTCCGTTCTGGTTCCTACCATATTATACTAAACCGAGTGTAAATTACTTGTTTGAGGCCCTAAATGATGTCAAATTAAAAAGTTATCAACTACAAAGTTTCATAACTTTTTGAAATCTACAAGTCTTCTTTTGGTCGTTTCTCCATCCGAGGTCGTTTATAAAATTTAAATTTTAAATTTGAGAACATTCAAACTTAGTTTTCGTTGACTGGATGATTTCAAATGAAAAAGTTGTCAACTACAAAGTTTCATAACTTATTGTGATCTATAACTCTTATTTTGACTGTTTCTTCATCTGAGGTCATTTGAAAAAACTCAAATTTCAAATTTTGAGAACTACAAACTTACTTTTCATTAGTAAAACAAATTAAAATTAAAAAGTTTCAAACTACAAAGTTGTATAACTTCTGAAGATCTACAACTTTTCTATATGTTATTTCTTTATCCGATGTAGTGAGAGTAACATTGTTCACAAATCTTATAGATCACTTATAGTTTCAGGAAACTTTATGAGAGATATAGATTTTATGAACAATATTCATATAAATTTGTCGAATGAAGAAATGACCAAACTAAAAGTTCTACATATTGAGAAGTTATACAACTTTGTAGTTCAACACTTTTTGATTTGAATTGATTTACTACTTCAAAATGTGGTTTTAATGTATATTGTACACACTATCACAAACGGTTTGTAGAAAAAACCGTTTGTGATATGGACCATCACAAACGGTTTGTGATGCCACACATCACAAACGGTTTTTGCTACAAACCGTTTGTGATGATGCTCTGGGGCATCACAAACGGTTTTTTACATCACAAACGGTTCCAACGGCTAGCACGCCCAGCTTCCTTGGAACCGTTTGTGACGTGGACATCACAAGCGTTTGTGATGTCGTGTTATGTAGTAGTGATCATGCCATAAATAAAAAAAAGCATATGGGGAAAGCTCAACATTATCGATCATGCATGCGTATATAATATATACGTAGGTAGATCAGATTGACCAGTGTGCTTACAGTAGAGTTAGCACCCTCCGCCGCAAATCCCAAGATGGCACTCAACAACCCTAGAGACCCGACCACACAGCGGAAACGATGATCGCCGTCTTATCCATTTTTATTTTTATCTCCATTGTGCTCCTCTCTGCATGTGCTAGCTTCAAGGAAGTAGTAGATGTTGGGACTCAGGAGAGGCGTGCCTATTCCGTCTCAAGACCACCAATCGACGCATGCATAAGCTGTTTATAAAGGCGTTGCACACTTGCAGCACAGATAGCTCAGCTCAGCTCGATCAGCTCGGGCAAATATTATAATTTTGGTGGCTTGGCTCAACTGCTCAAGGTTAGGCCGCGGCGAATGGGAAGATTATTCGCTTTGGTCATGCTCTTCCATGATATATGATTCCATTAGCGGGCTGGCATGATATGTAAGAAAAATAAATACGCACCTTAATTTCTTTTACAAGTATAGTCAACTTGGACACTAAAACAAAACTGTCGTTGGTTGTTTTGACAGTTCAATAATATGGTAGCAATAATTAACTATTTAAATGGTACAAATATAACCTCAGCTATTTATTCGTTGCTAGCTAGGTTGGCACCATGCCGCGTACAAAGTTTTGACATCGGAGAACAACGTTTTGCACTGCACCACATCGATCTGCTGGCAGCTAGCTGCTGAATTGACGCGCGCGGGCGGGTGCTTAATTTTGTATGATTGTCCGAGCTATGATCGAGTTGACATCGGCACATTGATGAAAGATGTTAATGACCAGATCAAAATGAGATATATAACCCTGCTCATATGGCAACGTTCTCACGACTAAGAACAATGCATGTGGGCAAGTAGCCTGTATATATAGGTAGTGCTGGCTGTGGCTAAGCTAGCATGCTAACCTACAGCACACATATTTATGAGTTGTAGTTTATATGTGTACCGCTAGTTGACTTGACTTTTACTTTCCTATTGCGGCAGGATTATAATGCTATTATGACCGTAACATTGAATAATGGAGAGTGAAGACTATCAGCGGATTTTACTTGGTGAGGTCTTATATACAGTGTTTGCAAGTACTAGTTAATCACGTACGTGCAACCTAAATGGCCCACAATAGTATAAGGTACTACCTCCGTCCCAAAAAAAGTACTCTTTAGAGCACAAATTTTGTTCCAAAAAAAGGTTAATTTGATATATATATCATTGCAACTATCCCAGTTCGGAGAAACGTCATTACAATTCGTTTATTTACAGACATGCCATTGCAATTCACTCAAAGTCTGATATATACCATTGCATACCCCTTCGACGTGTTTTTCAATTTATTTGGACCAAATTGCCCTTCTTCTTCCTCTCCCTTCCTCCTCTCTGCAGTTGGCGCGACCGCCGCGAGCTCGGTCTGCGTCTGGCGCGCACCGACGCCCCGCGTCAGACGCTCAGCGCCACCGGGCGACCCCTTCATCCCCAACGCCTACCACCGCCGCGTTGGCTCCCTCCTGCACCTCCGCGACGTGCTCAAGAGCTCCCTCCTCCCGTCTCGGTACGTCGAGGCGGTGGCACTCGGCGGCAAGATTGCCGGCTGTCCGGCGGGTTAGGGGCTCATGCAAGCCACGCAGGTTGGAGAGGAGACACATGGGAACACGTGGGTGGGATCACCAGCGGCGGAGACAAACGGAGGCGGCCGGATTTTGGCCCGTGCCAGAGGCAGTCGCCGGCGGCGACATCTTCACGACGACGTCTTCACGACGACTTGGGGGGGGGGGGGGGGGGCTCCTCGGCGGCGGTTCAGGGACGGTGGCCGGACGAAGAGGTGCGGCTTCGTGAGGGGAAGCTGCAGGTGGCGCCGGCTTGCTCGATTGGGACTCGTCGGCGATGGATTGGGCGGCCAAAACCCGGCAGCGGAGCTCGGCCACGGCGAGATATAGGCGCGGGTGCTGCACAAAACAGGGCAAGGGCGGAGGGTGGAGCGGCTGCAGGAGCACGTGAGGCGGTGAAGAGGGGAGGTTGGGAGTCGGCATGGGAGAGAAACACGAAACAGGCGGAGGGAGAGAGGAGGAGAGTGATGGAGAGGAGGAAGGGAGAGGAAGAAGAAGGACAATTTGGTCTAAATAATTTGAAAAACATGTCGAAGGGGTATATAATGGTATATATCGGACTTTGAGTGAATTGTAATGGTATGTTTGCAAATAGATGAATTATAATGGCGTTTCTCTGAACTGGGATAGTTGCAATGGCATATATCAAATTTACCCAAAAAAATGCTCATACAGACTATATAAAAGGGCACACCTTGGGTCTAGTTAGAGCAACCTCAGGGCAGGTACATTAGTGTCGTCTAATAGACGGTCTCATGCAGTGACACGTAATCTTGAGACGACTTATCATACAACTTATACAATAGGTTGTTGTTTTGGTTGTCTCGTAATAATACAATATCCCTTAATTTGTGAGAAAATAATGAAATATTATTGGTTGTATGGCAACAAAACTCATACAATGGTGGAAGAGTTGTCTCGTAGTCCTAAAATTTAGCTCATGAGGCGGTTGTTTCGCGAAACAACGACCTCCTTCTCTCACATCGCTCTCTCTCTCTCTCTTCCACATCAATAAAAATCCTACGTGTCGCTGCATGAGACGACATATCAGACCGCTGACATGTATTAATGTACCTGCCCTCAGAAGGCCCTGTAAACAAGCCCCTATCAGAATTTAAAGGGTCAAGCAAAAAAGTTACGCTCCGGTAGACTCTCTACTTGCCCCCGTATTTTGGGAGGCCTCCAAATTTATTAGGAGACACACAGATGATGATACAAACACTACTAGGTGATCATCAAGGAATATTAGGAGGAAGAGTATAATAATGCATGTGATTGTTTTGAGGTAAGGCTCACCATGTTCCATCACATTTATTAACCTAACACTATCAACATAGAACATTTATTAACCTAACAATATCAATGTTGAAAGACAAAATACATTCAAGTCTGCACTAGAAATTAATGAAGAAGTTATATAAAGACAACACAAACAAATTATCTTCTTTGCCTCTTATTGCCAATGGGTAGTACGAATGTGGCGATGGAGAATACAAAGAAAAGAACATATGGTGTGGTTAGTTCTTGCTAGTCTTTCAAAAGAGGAAAACAAAGGCTAATCAAATAACATGATGCCCTAAGAAAGGATCACGAAAGGGAACCAAGGATTATCAACAAATACATACCTTCTGTATTTCTCACCATAAGATCTCATGTTAATTTCCTCAACCCCCTCCCCCCACGACACAAACAGACACATACACACGCGTGTGCGCACATCATCGTTCCACCACTGTAACCTACATTGCATACTTGTAGTCTTCTCAAGTGGCTCTACCATCATAAATTTTGCACCCCACATCTTTCCATCCCTCTAACCAATCCATTTCTATTGCCCACCTAGTGACCCCTCCCATGCTAGCCTGCTACCATCCTATGGCCCATAGCACCAATGCCACTGGTTACTCATTGCACTGCCACAATCATGGATATTGGTGGTTCACCCACCTCCCCATGCATCCCTCCTTGATGCACTTTCTGATGACGACATCACTTGTTTGGATATTCACACTACAGCACAACTGGTTTTACAAGGCTCAATTACTAGAGCTCGTGCAATGCAATTGAATGAATAGGTGAACTCGTTCCTAAGTCAACAAAACAATTAGTTTTGAGAATGGTTTGCTACACAATGGTGTTATTGTATTTAGGAAAAGGAGAGGACTAGTAAAGACTTGAATAGAACCATGGAGAAGGCATGGACCAGCTAGGTGCGACCAAGCGAAGTGGAGGCCCAACCAACAAGAAGTTCGAGTCTACCTCAGAGTCTAGGAGTAGATAGCTCGAACTAAATTCGAGGCCCAGATAGCATAGGGACTCCGTTTTTTACGTTCTACCTAAGTATGGAAAGCTAAGAAGATTAAATTTCGATGGAACTGGTCTCACATCAAGTTATGTTCTGAGCCAATGGGAATCATAGAAACAAGAGAACATACAAAATCTGTCAAGATACTACGTCACCGTGTTTTGGGACATTGGCCCGTGTACCATTTTGGGGTCTATTAGGGAGACGTCTAGAGGTAGTTGCTCACCCCTAACTCTATTTATTCAGTAGTTGTTGCTCAACTTAGGGTTTGGGTTTTGCTTAGATAATAGTTATCGTTCATTGGTTTGTGAGACCCCATTTCATGTGTTTACTTTAAGGACCTTTCTAAATTGAGTTGCGGTCTTACTTACTCTTTCTTGTGCTTATTGATTCATTTGCAAGGGATAGCCTTTGTGGCGGTTCATGACCAATGGAGAAGTGGTGCTATGATTACAGGGTTTGGTTCTTGCCGAACGGAAGCCAGATCGTTTGTATATCATCTCCACCAAATCGAGAGTTATCCTCACCTGACAGAAGATCAGTCATGCCTAGTTCCCATCACTTTCCCAACCATGAAAATCCCCTCTCCAATGAATGCTGGTTAGAGACGACAAAGATGGATAATCAATTAATTAGATTGTGTGACTTAGGAGAAGATAACTTTCATATCAAGAGTGTACTGCTACTCTAAAGAAATCAAGTTCGCTAAAGCAAGGTAAAAGACCTATATGACCCAATGTTTTCCTTGATATACAATGTTATTTCTTGTTCTTGCATATACTCTCCTCAATAGTGATTGTCTTCCATGGTTTTTTTCCCGTAAGAGTTTTTCCACATTAAATTATGTCTCGTGTTCGATCTTATTTTCTGCATTATTTGCTAACAAGTGGTATTAGAGCTTGGTAC
Organism: Echinochloa phyllopogon; assembly: GCA_033239725.1. Classification (NCBI taxonomy): domain Eukaryota; kingdom Viridiplantae; phylum Streptophyta; class Magnoliopsida; order Poales; family Poaceae; genus Echinochloa; species Echinochloa phyllopogon. The sequence continues at coordinate 25,308,254 of BTCW01000012.1, forward strand.
GAGATCACGTGAAAAAAGATTAATTAGGGTTTCGTCCCGGTTTATCGCGCGCAGACAGCCGGATCAATCTGCGATTGGCTACCTCATGTAAGACTCGTCGACGTGGAGTTTAAGACGGAATCTGATTCCGTATTTGCCAGAGGCTGCAGACCAATCCACGAGAAGCTACCAGGAGGTTTTCTCATCTTTGCTGAACGTACACGGAGTTGTACGCAAGGCTGCAGGTTATTGCTAGGTTTACACAGTAACATACCTAGATTATTACTGCAGATTATTTTCTTCTGGTTATTTCTTTCATATGGCTTCTTTGATATATGATATGATTTCCGATGCTGAAACATATTGAGATTTCGAGAAGATATTGGGATTATTATTGGATCACTTTGAGTTAATTCTTCTTGATGTTTTGACAACATCGTTCATGTCACCCTAGTGGTTTTTTTACTCCTATGGAGTTGGTTAATTTAAAGTGAAGGTTTTGCTCTGAATTGAGTTCTAGGTGAAGGATTTCAAGTGCAACAGAGGAGGTTTGTTTGACTAGATACTACATCATTTTGTATTACGGGAGCAGTACATTTATTGCTGTCTTTACTCATGTTGAGAGGTTTAATTCAAAGGTTTAACTCCGTTGGTTGCACATTATGCCTACATCTGAACCGTGTTTGAATGGAGTAGTAATTGACCATGTCGTGGAATTTAGTTTCTTCTACAACTGGCAAGTTTATGGTACGTGATGGATACACGTGCTAGTTGCTCTTGCAAGAGTGTTGTTTTGCCAAAGTTTAGTGTTCCTGATGGAGCATATATTATTCCATGAGATGAGTTCTTCGCTAGATATTTATTTTAATACCACGGGTGAAATTACAACTTTATGTCGTTTGATAATTGAGCATTATTGCCATTTTCTTTTGAGGTCAGTTGCACAGACTCAGACTTTTGCTGAGATTATGAATTTGTTGAAGACTGAGATTGTTCGTCTGCTTTGTTGATAGCTATGTATTTGGACCTTTGCTCAAATTTTTGCTTCCTATGAAGATTTGGGAGAATACTCAAGTGATCTTACTCATTGGTTAGTCCGATGGATATTGGCATTCAAGATTTAAATATGGAGGTTTATTATTCGTCTATAGGAGGAAATTTGTCTCAAGGTGGAGTTTGTTGTGATGTGATCCAAATTCATTGCACAATGTTTAGTCACACCTCGACAACGCAACCACTCACGGGCGCGTGAGCCGACTATATATGTAAGCCCTATGTAGACGGTAGGGTAAGACAGATAAGCCATCTTAGATGAGCCATGTATCATCCTCACTTATAAACTCTCCTCAACAGTGATTGTCTTCCGTGGTTTTTTTCCGTAAGGGTTTTTCCACGTTAAATCGTGTCTCATGTTCGATCTTATTTTTCGTATTATTTACTAACAGAGGGCATGATATGATTCAGAGGAGAACGGGAGGAAATACAGACAGGATACAATATGCTTCAATCTCCTACTTTGCTGAAAAATAAAACTCGGAACAAACAACAAAGCTGAGACTACACCATCAAACCAGAAAAACTGTAACTAAATCACACTAGACTCAGCAGAAAGACTGAAGGACGACCATCCAAAAAATCCTTGACGACCAGCATAACGAAGAGGCTAGGCATCAGACTAGGCGCAGCATCTCTTCAGCTTGGACGACAGCAGCGGCCACGGTAGGATCGGCTATCACGGAAACAAACATATCCCCAGCCTCAGACAGATCAGTTGGAGCAGTGATATTGTCAGAAAAGAGGGATTGCTGTACCACCCGCGCAGCAAATCCAACCGCTGCTTTAGCTACTAGAACGTGACGCGCGCGCGTTGAGCGCCCTATCATTTAGAAATTAAAATAGACATTCGAAATGTTATAGTTATAACTAAATTAACGCTGGGTCATGGTCAATAATAGAGGGATAAACCATACCAAAGTCAAAAAGCAACTGTGAATATAGAAAATATTGCTGCACTATCTTATCATATCAACACCAATTGTTGTATACTACAAAAAATATTTAGTGATATTTTCAAACATACCAAATCGACATTGTTGAAACAGTAAGAAGCTACATATGAGAACCTGATATCTTAAGTTATGTACAACAGATCTAGAAACACAAAACAATATACAGTACAACATAATCATCGAATCAGATCAACATAAATATTTTAGACCACCAATATCTTTAAAGCCAAGAACAAAATGCATATAAATCTGTCATTTCGAGCAACCTGTTCAATCCCCTAATATGTACAATTACCTACTACCTTGCACACTGTCTATCTAAAAGAACAAAAGAGCTTAGAACATGCCCTAGAATAATGGGGCCAGCCAACATCTCCTTGTCTTAGGAGGTCATCAAATATAAGAACAGCATGAAAGTCTGGTTCAGATAGAATGCTAAATGCTTGCATAAAAATACTGATGGAGATGAAAATTAATGGTATAATAACGCAATGAAATAGAAACTTCAGTCGAAACAACTCATGGAAGAACTTTATGGCTCACACTGAAAGCAAATAATCCAGGAGGTGGATGAAAAGAAAAAGGTTCAACAAAAAGATTTCAACCTTTCATAAGCCAATGTGCGCAGAACCACCATACAAAATCTAATTCACATAAATTTAAACACATGAATCTACATAGAACTTTTGTAAGCAACAGAGGATACACTCTGAAATCACATAACGACATATAGCTAAAATCATAGAGGATATTATGAATTATGAAGTGAAGGCATAATCTGGTAGCATCGTAGCAATGCCAGCAAGCCTTGAGCAGCAGACTGCAATTCTTGCAAATGGAAGCAACCCGAAGATTATTAACCACAGCCCATAAGCAATTATAAAACAGAAAATCTAAGGTGCTGTAACTATCTTAGAAAAAAATTGTAACAGCACCAAAAAAACATACCATAAAACTTCAGTCGAGAGTCCCAACAAATATCACAACTTGTGGAGATCGAAGCGCCACGCTCACCCCATGGCACAATATTCTTTGAAATTGAAGCAATGCTGTCATCTTTGAAAAATATTTCAGTTTGAAGAGATCATAAGTAGTGTAAAAAAACAAAGTTTGTAGAAATAATCACTAATAGAAAGGTGGAGCTGTTGGAATATCACCAATGACAGCCAAGATTAGGCTAGAGAATTGAAAGGTAATCAGATAAAAGACAGGAATATTATTTGATCAAAAGACATCATATGGATCATGATAAATCAATTGACATAGCTTAAAAATTTGACAATAGCTATCAGCTAATGATTTCCACACCAAAAGCACATAACAAAATTATGAACAAAACCAAATATATTGCATGCCAAGGGTCATAAGCTATCCAGAGAGCAAATGGTATAGGAAGGAAATCTAAATTCCACTATGCTACTGGAAAATGTAGAAATCAGTTACCTTAATGGATGGATTCTTCTTTTTTGTGTGCAACAGTTCAGTCTTAACTATTTCGTATACAAAAAGTGGAAGGGCAAGTTGACTCATGGCTAATTACTAAACATCAGTGGTTTATCATCCTAGCAATTGTGAACACCATTTCGCACAAAGATTTTTCTGTTCTTTGTTCTACCAATTGTTTTTTTATTTCTTTGGCGAACAATCAACTTTTCCATCTATATTTGTTTATTAGAAGAATGTATTGCTGATACTAACATCCTCTACTCCTCTAGTTGTTATCTAAACAACACAATGGAGAGAACAACTGTAAGTCAAGTATGGCATTTTGTCACTGATCAACAGAAGTTTGTGAACTATGAAGTTTACTAAATGCAAGCAAACTGAACAATAACCAACAAAAGTTCGGAATGGATGTCACCTGCTACTTCATTTGAATGATCCCAACTCTGTTCAAACAAAAACACAATGCCCATCGAGTACTGATCACCCAGAAAATCATCTTCGTCTGCAGCACACCAATGAACATATCAAAGAGGAGACAATGACCATTTACTAATTAAACTGAAGAACCAGTTTCAGATAGATCCTAGGCCACACCATTTCCTATTAAGGTTTTTACAGGATCCTAATTTCTAAAGTGATATGATAAACTGGGGAAATTACACATGTAAGTATTTATGGTTCACACATATCCTTGATAAGCTTTATTACAAACAACAAATTTGTAAGAGCTCTACTCCTGTACACATGAAATATCCTGATGGGATGTGAGGTAGGGAGAATACTTAAACCTGTAATCAGTGGGGAAGAGGAAGAGGAGACGTTGAGCTGCACTCCATGACCTTGTCCAGGCAGGGCTTGTGGTTATTCTTCATCCTTCGGTTATCCTTCTTTGAGCATTTTAGTTGGCAAGTCATGTATTTGAACCATGAAGTAAATTATATTAGTTATAGCTTATAACTGGAAGTAGGATGTACTGAATATTAATGCAATAGGTAGATATGAGATATTTAGATGTAAGCTTAATCATGGTAGTTAAGTAGCCATATTGCAAAGAAACCTAAGAATAATTTTGACAGTTCAAATAAATTACAAAAGTGACAAAAATGAAACTGCAGCCACTTTGACATACAGAAAACAAATTGTCTTTTCTGTCAGTCAATGTTCGGATGCATCACCATCTGTGTTGCTCACACCATAAACAGCACAACTTTGCTAGACAAGTGCACATGACCTTTTTTTCCTGCTACTACAACAACAGAAGCTTTACCAAGGACATAACTGCAGCACCTGATGGCTCCCATCTTGCGCTTTTCATCTTCTACTATGGAATGTGCAACAGTAAGTAGCAGCACCGTATTGATATCCTGCTGATTTTGTCATCAGGAGACAATTATTTCTCATCAGCCAAACACTCCAAAATTGTGTCATAGAAAACAAATTATTTCTAAATTATTTTAGTCATTAATTTAATTCTTTTGAACAAGCCCACACAACAAATTGATTTGCATCTATAACATCAGAACGGCTTGCCCCAGCACATGAGGAAAAATCTTTTATCCAGTGAAGATTTGCAGCAACACATATTTATGCCAGATTAGCAGAAAGGAAGAGAAATAGAAGACCAGAGCCGGAGGTCATTGCTCACCTTGGGGGAACAACAAATTTCAGCAAGCAGTAGGGTCCAGGTGGTGGGCAGCAGACACCTCCCATTGGGTCCAGAGGATGCAGGTGAGGGCACATCGATCAACTCGAATTACGACTGAAAAATCCACGGATCCTTTCTGTCAGTGAAACTCAACATGGGCTTGGCAAGACACAGTAATGATAAATCCCAAGGATATTTGTCATAACGAAACAACCATGCTCTATTCAACAGCTAAATTTCACTTTTTTTTTATGTAAAGGGCATACTCTGTAAACCTAGCCATATCAAAGGAGCAAAACGAACAAGACAAAGGGTGACAGGATATGGATGAGAAAAAATCGAAGGCAGCACAAACTCACCTTGAATTTTTGCCGATTCCAATCACAATCCTCACTGCAGGCGCAAATAAGAGTAGAGGTTATAGTCATCTAATGTACAATGCACAAGATGAACTACAAAAATGCTCTAAAATGATAAAAAGAGGCAGCGGGCACCTCACCTTTGTATCGTTGGCCAACCCCAGAACTCCGTTCACGGATGCCATGACAGAACACGCACCTCTACAAGCAAAGGAGAACCACAGATCAGTGTAATGCACAGCACATCCAAGCAATAATGATGAGCAAGTCATGGTAAAGGGCCAGAGCTCACAGATTCGCACGGTAAGAAGCTAGAGAAAGCAAGAGGGGGAACCACAGATGCCGCTAGGGTTCAGAACCGGAGTGAGAGGGAGGAGGAGGAGGAGGAGGAGGAGGAGGAGGAGGCAAACCACGTTTGGGCGAGGCAGGAGGCGTAGGTCGACTCGCCGGCGCTCCATCTGTCGGCGGGGCATCGGAAACCTCCACCGCTGGGGCCTCCGCCTCGGCGTCCGCAGCGGCGGTGCTGGCCTCCTCGGGCAGGAGCGGGCGGAGCAGGGTCTTCATTTTGCCGGATCCGCTCGCGGGTGGGGAGCTGTGGGGGGATGAGTGCAGCGAGAGGCGGCGGCGGCGGCGGGGGAGAGGAGAGGAACGCGGGAAGGGCGGACGGTGCTGCTGTGGTGGGAGGCAGGGAAGGGGCAGCGGCGCGGGGTGGGACCGGGAGTCGGGGGTGGTAGGGTTGGGCGTCCGGACCACGGGTTGATTTCTCGTAACATCAAGGGTGTTTCTGTAAAATCGCCGCGCGAAACGCGTAGAGGGCGCCACGGAGGCCGTGAAGCGCAGGGAGAGCAGCAATCGCAAGCGGCTTTTAAGAACTAGAACACTACGCGCGCTATACCCGCCCTATCGAGAGCAGGCATATGTTCGTATCAAAAGAAACAGCGAGAAAAACAGCTTAAGCAATCAAGAAAAGTTTGGCACTCCAAAATTAAATTAACCGTGACTACCGGTCTACCACACATTGATAAGGCTGTGGCTACAATCAACCATAAACTAACCTACTTGGCCAAGTGGATCGATCTTCCTCTGCTCGTAATCTCTGATAAATAATTAGAAGAAAAAGAGATGTCACAGCAGTACGTACAAATCTCTGCTTCAAGCAAGTTATTACAGCTTGGCAAACATTGTCATAGTCGCAAATCTCGATCAGTGTCCCAGTCTCCTACACCCTCGTCGTCCAGCTAGTCGTGGGCTGCGCCGCCGCCCCTGGACCACCGGCGCAGCAGCTCCCGTGGACCTGGAGAGACACGGGGCACGGCGGCCTCATCGTCAGGTCTTCCACCGTCCTGTCGATCGCGTTCGTCTCACGCTCCGGGCACCCTGCTTGCTGAGCGCTCTGCCTGCCGGAGCCGGAGCCGACCTCTGCCGCCGCCCCACTGGCACCGCCGCCGCCGCCGCACCTGGCTTTCGACGAGGTCTCGGCCATCCTGAAGAAGGCGTCCGGGAAGCATATCCGCATCTTCTTGGTCAGCTTCAGAGCAAACATTGGCATTTCTCAATTTCAGACAAGTTCAGGGAAAACAGTAGCAACATTTTTCACTTGCCTCAGTCAACGTACCTAGAACACGACGTCCTCGAGCACCAGCGCCTCGAATCCCTCCGCGTCCTCGTCATCAGCAAACGACCTGCTCCTTTTCATCCCAGCCTGCAGTATTAAGAGCTCATTAGCATCTGCTTTCAGCGAATGTAAAAATTGTGTAATGGGCGGCGCTTTCACCTCATCCATGGGCAGGGTCTCTGCCAGTGTCCCCTCGCCGTTGGGCTCTGCGTCCTGCAGGTCATGGCTGAAGAGAGGGAAGCCGCAGGTGTCCATGGCGTCCACCCTGTCCCGGTCCAGCCTCGCCGCGTCCTGGTCCTCCGATGAGATGCCGGTGAGCACGCCGCTTAGCATGTCCTCGTAGGACAAGAGCCGGTGCATGGAGCCCGGGAACATGTCCGGCGTCTCGAACAGGGCGTCCAACCGCCGCATCTCCTTGTCTGAGAACTGGCTCCTGCAAAACATGTTCAGGACATACACATTCATGCCACTGATGAACATTCAGGAAAAATGACACTGAAGAACAGAGCAGCAAAATCCTAGAGCTCAGTTGATAGATAGTGTCGCAGTGAATGTACAGGAAGATGTCGTCGGTTCGTGAACGGACTGTTCTTCTGAACGCGTTGTGCCGTCCTCGCCGCTTTCTTGCTTGACTGGATACACGGGGGGTGTGCTGTTGTGATCATCAGAGGAGCCGAAGCTCCAGAGCGACCAGCCGGCGCTCTGGTTCTTGAAGAACTCGCCACCGACAGACAGCGTGCTCCCATTCTACGGCAACGGGTACCAAGCCATGGTGCTCATCTGAAGAAGAAAAAAATTAGAATCTTAGTGCGAAGCCAATTTATTTTGAAGGGCACATAGGCATTAGTTGTGAAGAAAAAAGACGGGGAACACATACAGCTAGGTAGCAAACGGAGACATCGATGAAACCAGCAGTGCGTGATGGGAGGTAATACTACGAGGTGAAACAATAGGCTCAATGAGATCAAGAATGCTCAAAACAATAGCCAAAAGAATTTTGAGTAGAATCTTTATGATCCTTTGAATTTTCTAGCATTTCATCGACCACCTGCAATCCAAAGAATTTGAAATGTAAGTTTTCCAGAAAATGGGGGTGATGAATGAATATCTGAAATGACTAAGTGAAACCAAACATACATACAGAAATCATCTATAAATGTCACCTGTTTAACTGTAGTCACATCTATCAGTAAACCGGGATCCCAATAAAACACAAAGCTAACCACACATAACAACCAGCAACTTATATCTTATTTCATCAATGTGTCTTGCCTTTCCTTTGTGTGTTCACACATAACAACCAGCAACTTATTCCGTCCAAACTTTCTAGCTTCGGCATGTGAACACACAAAGGAAATGCAAGACACATTGATGAAATAAGTCTGTTTTGGTGTGCCTTCTGAACATCATAGGCACCTGAACATTCTTAAACCTATTTTAGTACTTTAGGATAGCTACTGGGGAGGCGATAGTATGTAGTAGAGATCCTATTGTTTGGGGTTTCTATTGTTTGGCTTGCATCCTTTTCTCCTATGCACAAAAACATACACAACAAAATGATTTTTTTATAGTGTAATCCACAAACCAAAGAACAAAGGTACACCACAAAGCTGGAAACTAATTAACTTGTCAAAATTACATAAAGATGTTATTTTAGCAAATTGAATGCATAAGATTGATGCGATTAGATACCTGGAGTAGATAAGAAACTTGTTGAGGTCACAATGATCATCGCTGGCTCCAACTTAGACACCAAGTGTTTCAGGTAATGTTATTTCCTTGAAAAAATGGTGAGAAAGACAATTAGAAGACAAGATACAACTACAATTAAAGCTCAAATTATGTAATATTTTAGCGCATCTAAAGATAGACTAAATATTAGCCAGATTGTAACCAAAGTTCATATCTTAATGCAGGAACATACAAGCTTGCAGTCATTATTGAGAACATTATTTATTAGCTATAGTGGCATGTATTTCCATGAAAAAAAAATAAATAGCAGGAGTGAATCAAATCTATTGAAAAAATGCCAGAAACTACAGAATTTCTTTCTAAAGCATCATTTTCATAAACACAAAAGTACAAGAAGCTCCTGGTACTTCTGCATGCCACCAAGATTCAATTCCTTGTGCTTTATAGAAAGTGGCATGACAAGTAATTAGGTAAAAATTACATGAATATGCTTCATGATGGTGACAGTTACACATAATTCAATGACTTGTGAAAAGAAAGAAGCACTAAGGACAATAGAGTAATTACATGTTGTTATGGGGAGGAGAAAACCTAAACATAAAGAGGAACCCGGGAAAACTGAATCATCTTTTGTTCCTTTTCCAATTACTGTATCAAACTATATTGGAGGAGATTCTTTATGTGCTTACGTAACTAAACATGTATAATATATTTACTTCTCACGAAGAGCATCAGGTAGCATGTCTAGCCATCGAACTCTAATCATTATTCGCATAGAAAGAGGCAGGCTTCAGAAGTACTGAAATACATTCCATTCTTGATGATCCATCTTGCCAAGAAAAATCACGTTGTGTTTATTTTTAGCCTGTGAGCGGATCGCTTTGTCCCACTGCAATGCGGCAACATATTAAACATCAATATGATATCAAAACATAGTAAAATACACCTTCAAACCCAGTTCTACAGAAGTTGACAGAACAGAAAAGAGCTACCAACCCCAGTTCTACAACAAGGAATCAGCTTCAAAACTCTTTTCTTCTTTTCTGCTTTGAGCTTCAGGATAGTCTGAGTAAGGCCTTTAAGAGCGCTATCACTGATATTCGTTGAATTTTTAGAGCTAGTTCCATGCAAGCTTGGATGGACCTATCAGCACAAGTGAACCTACAGAGCAGCAGAAGAACAACGATCAAGAGGCATTTTATCCAACAGTTGTCAGGCAAGCTCATCAAAGTAAACATTCTGGAATCAGGGTTTCAATGGAGGACCACAAGGGAACGCGAGAGGTGAATCAAATCGACACCTGGAGCTAGAGCCATCCAACGGCGCACCATCCAAGGGGCGTCGACATCCCCTGCGTCGGTGAAGTGGAGCAGAGCCGCGCCTATGGAAGACGCCGCCGCCAGAGCCCCGTCCCCAGCCAGATCCAGTCCATGGATAGAAGCTCCGATCGGAGCGGAGGCAGGACCAACCTCAGTAGAGAGGAACCGCTCCAAATGGAGCTCCCGCCGATCTCGACGAGGTGGGGAGAGAGGCCGCCGCCGCTCGTCGTGGGAGGGAAGCGGGGCCACAGCAGGTCGTCCTGTGGAGGGAAGTTGGGCCACCACTGCTCTTCGTGGAGAAGGAAGCGAGGATGCGCCTCCCAACAGCAGCTCCGAGGCCTCGCGAAGAAGCCGTGCATCCGGCTGCAGGGGCGCTCCGGTGAGGGTAGGGAGCAACTGCCGCGGTCGATGGGAGGTCGTGGCCATCGTGTGGAAGCTCGCCGTCGCCGCTCCTGCTCTAGCTGATGGTGGTGCGCTCAGGCCCCCGCCGCCTTGCACCTACTCCGAGGACTTTGCTGGTCTGTACGAGCGGTGCCCAGATCTGGCCATCGTGGAGCCTGCCGCCGCCGCCGCTCCTGACGGGGAAGCGGGCCGCCTTCGCTTCGAGGGGGAGGCGGAGGGGGCGGCGAGGGGGAGGCGGAGGGGGCGGGGGCGGCGAGTGGGAGGTGGAGGGGGCAGAGGGGAGGCGGAGTGGGGGCGGACGGAGGGGGGACGGGTGAGGAGGGGGCCGGTGAGAGGGGCGCTCGGTCGTACAAGCGGAGGGAGGGGCGGCGAGGGAGAGGCGGAGCGGAGGCGGACTGGCGGAGGGAGGGGGCGCTATCCGCGAAGAGGACCGCGGGTTGATTTCACCGAAGACGAGGGGGGTTTTGCAAAAAGCCCCGTGAAACGCGGGCGTGCGAGGAAATGCGTACGGCGTCGCTCTCCTGCGAGGAAGAGCGAGCTCCTTTTAAGAACTCCGACTCCGATTTCTTGCCCGATAACCTGCCCAAACCCAGCTTGCTGCTGCTGAGGTGCGGCAGAAGGGACGATAGGAACTTTGTACTGTAGCGGCGTGTCGTTCGGCACCACAGGTTGGACCATCTCGACCCCGAGCGGTGGCGGCAGCTGGCCCATGGATGCCGCTGCCGGCGGTGCCGCGCCAGCTGGAGCTGGGCGCCCCTGATGAGCAGTTAACTCGTGGTTTGGTGCGTGGCAGTGGGAGCCATCGCCTTGAGCAGCAGCAGGAGGAGAGGGCCGTGCATTCTGCGGTTCTTCTGATCCGTGCCCTTGCGGATGGGCAGCAGGAGGCAGGACCTGAGCTTTCCAAGGCCGTTGTGGCTTACTCTGTTGCGGTAGCAACGGCGTACCCACAGCGGCAGGCGGCTTCTGCTCGCCTTGCCCGTTTGGTGGCGTGCAGGGGCGAAGCTAGCTTGAGATTAACCCGGTGCACACTTAAGAAAACTGATTCATTTTACATGGTAAAACCAAATAAATTAATAGTAATTTTTTGTTTTACTCTGGTGCATGTGCACCATGGTAAATCAACGTAGCGTCGCCCCTGGTGGCGTGTGCCGACGACCGCTGCCGGCGCCGCCGGCAGCAGCATGATGAAGGAGGTGGTGCCGAGCGCCGTGGCGGCGAGGGTGAGCACGCCGGCGCCGGCGAAGATGCCGTCCTTGAGGTAGTAGCAGTACGGCGCGGTCTGACGCACCAGACGTTCCACGACGCTCCTTCTATGAGCAGCGCCCACGCGATCACCGCCGCCACCCTACTCGATTGCCACACGTCCTACTAGCTCGATCATTTCCAGGATATATATATGTTCACGAGGGCACGGCGCCGCTGTGAGACCAGTTGAACCCTCTCAGCATGACAAGACGGCGCAGATGACGCCGACGATCCGCTTGGTATCCGAAGGGATGGAGCGGGACTTGCAGCAACCGCAGCAGCCGCCAACGGCCGAGAAGGTGACCTGGACCACCAGCAGGAAGATGGCCGCGCAGACCCCCAGCCCGATTGTCGGGTTCGGCGGGTAGATGCAGCCGTCTCTATACACCAGTATGGTATATATAATTGGCCAAACGGGCCGTGCCGGCAGCACGGCACTGCACTATTTGACACGGCACTAAGTAGCACTATTGATTAGTTGTGCCGTGCCACTTAGTGCCGCCGTGTCGAACTCTAGACACTGGCACTGCACTATTTGGCACGGCACTAAGTAGCACTATTGATTAGTTGTGTCGTGCCACTTAGTGCCGCCGTGTCGAACTCTAGACACTGGCACTACATTATGATCAATGGTTAGTGTCGTGCCGTGCCAAAGGGCACTATAGTACCCGTGCCGGCACTGACACTAAGATGACAAACAGTCAAACATAATCATATATCTAACTTAATAGAATTTCATCAACAATAATTTAAATACAACCTCAACTCTAAAAGAGATCACAAACACAAGAAGTTAACAAAAATACTAATTAATTAGGAGCTTGTGCAATAATCAGGCGGTTGTCGTGCCTCCCCCGTGCCGCCGTAGTGCTGAGGCCGGGCCGACCATTAGCGTGCCGTGCCCGTGCTAGTGTCACGGACCGAGATTGTGGCCCAGGCAAGGCACTAGGCCAGGCATTAGCACGGCACTGGCACTAAGGCTGCCGGGCCGAGCCGTGCTGAATAGGACCGGGCTAGTGCCGGTCCAGCGGGCCTGGCCCATTTAGCCAACTATAATGGTATATGGCTGCGTGTATGAAGCATGATTCGAGTTCAGTTAATTAATCAAGGCACAAGTTCCCAGGTCAACAAGATCGTCATGTGCGCATATTTTTTTTAAAAAAAAGAAATGGAAGGAACACTAGTTTGATGCTGATCAAAGGGTATAGGATAAAAACTTAACATGTTGGTTTCGCTTTCAAGTTTCAACACTTGAAAAGTAGCAAAATAAACTGAAAGAAAAGGCAGGCTCAAAATGATCAGACGTGAATCTGTGGACTGTAGTTCTGTAAAAAAAAAACAGCAGATCGGTAAAGCTTACAGTGAGCTTTGTCCCCTCTGCAGAGAACCCCAAGATGGCACTCAACACCCCTAGAGACCCAACCACTGCGCACACGATGATCGTCGTCTTATCCATTTTTATCGCCATTTTAAGCTCTTCTCTACTGCTTCCGGTTGGACGAGAGATATCTGGAGGCGTGTGGCTTAGCTTTTTCTTCTCTAAACCAGTGTACCTACGTTTATATAGACGTTTGCACACACTTGCAGTCTCTTGCATACAGACTACGACAGAGGGCTCAGCTTGATCGGGTCGCATATACTGCGTCTTCCTCACCCCCTGCACCCGTCGGATTCCCCTCCCACAGCTGATACGGGTTCAACACTTCAGCACACATCCCATCACTTCGTCTTTGTCACTGGATGCTTGGTTCTTTCTTCAATTGATAGTTCAGTGGTGTGCTGCAACTTGGTAACAAGGAGAATAGCAGCACGATTCATGAATTGGCTCTGAGATCTTGTACTGGCTTGGGAATTGATAGACAAAGCTCATGTGAGTCCTTAAACCGGCTCGAGGAGTGTGTTGTGCTGCTTTAATTTGTTATGTCCTTGAAGGCTTTGAAGGTATCACTGCTGGCGTGAGGCAGCCCGGGGATGAGCGCGGCCGCAATTTGCTTTGTGCAACAAACGGCGGGGAGTGGAAGGCAAAAGAGTAAATATACCGTCTCCTTAATTTCGTCGATGATGTCGAAAACGTCAAATAAACCGATACGGAGGGAGTAGTCTAAAATAACTCCCGTAATAAAGGTATATTTCACTAGTACAGGAAGTATTTGTGCCAGCGGCCAGATTGCATCTTTGCTGGTGGGTTTCCCACGCGCCAGCAACTCCCTGCCACCACAAATACGCATTTGTGCTGGCGGGCGCACCATCTGTGCTGGCGGGCGGGCGCCCGCCAGCACAGATGAGCCACGCCCGTCAGCACAGGTGCGCTAGCCCCCATGGTGTAGGGAAACGATGGAAGCTACGCTAGCTCACACAAAAACTCGTTCACCCAAAATAGGAACAGCAGCAGTTATAGATCACGGATTGTTACCACTTGACGCGCAGTTGCAGCGGAAGCCGTCTCGATGTAGACGAACGCGTCGAAGTGGCAGTGCAGTGCAGTTGCTTACGTCCGTCTGGTCCTGCACGTGCGGTTCATCCTTGTGCTCCAAGCGCAGCACCTCCGAGGTATCCACACGTACGAGGATTGAAACGTCGCGCACCGGACTGCTAGGTCCACGAGCACGATGGGGAGAAAAGCAACTATTGCTTGGAAGTCATGTCTTTCTCAGGAGGGGTTTGGTCTCTATTTATTTGGATGAAATTCTTCACACCATGTTCCATTAGCAATATGGGACTAATAAATAAAGCACCCCTTCCCCTGGTAATGGGCTTCACAACATTTGTGGCCCATTAAGACTAGTGGATCGAATCCAGTTGTCTCTTGGGCATATTCCCAACAATCTCCCACTTGCACTAGAGACAATCTCATAAGCAAGTTTTCAGTGTTCCAAACCTCTTAAGTGTGTGACCCTATGGGTTCACGTACACATAGACATGGTTCGAGTACTCCTACTCGTTCCAATAGTTGATAGCGGCCTCTAGCAAGACGTGTCAACTCCCATGAATACGTAAAGATCATATCAGACGAACCACCACAACATCACATACAAGCTATTCCCTTTGCCTCACGATATTTGGTCTAACTCCAAGTAAGACCTCCCTTTCTCGAAACTGTGAGTCAGATCCTTCAAGAGGTTAACACTTAACCTAGCACGGCCATGCATTTCTTGATCCGATCACTCGAGGGGCCCAGAGATATCTCTCTCGTATAGAGAGGGGCAAATCCCATCTTGATTGACCATGCCTCACAGCATGCTTCCTGACAAACCCGAAAACCACCTTTATAACTACCCAGTTACGGTGCAGCGTTTGGTAGTCCCTAAGTAGGTCAATTCACATCTTGAGTACATACGACAATCTCAGGTCTAAGGACAAAGCATACGCGTTGTGAAGAAGAGATAAACAAGTCTCAAACTGGGTCAGTCCAGCCCCATGTCATACATGTGCCCACATTATTAGTTTGACATCTCCATGTCCATGACTTGTGAAACATAGTCATCAACTAATACATGTGCTAATCAAATTAGGGACAATCCTTTTGAATAACCATACAAGTATTGAGTTTCACAAACAATTCACATAATTGCTAATCATATACAAGTTGCCTTTCATGGATATTCAATAAATAAACAATATATCATAGATACAAAACATTGTCCACTCACACTGGAGCTAATCTAAATGATATCTAATACCCATAGCTCTCGTGTGTGATTCATGTTTAGGCCGTGGAAGAGCCTTTGTCAAAGGATCAGCAATATTCAAATCCGTATGTATTTTGCATATCTTTATCTCACCACGTCTAACGAACTCTCGAATGAGGTGAAACTTCCGCAGTACATGTTTGTTTTTCTGGTGATTCCTTGGCTCCTTAGCCTGTGCAATTGCCCCATTGTTGTCACAGTAGAGTTCCAATGGGCTAGATGCATTGGGAAACACACCAAGCTCAATGAGAAACTTCCTCATCCAAACACCTTCCTTCGCCGCTTCCGAAGCTGCGATGTACTCTGCTTCCGTTGTAGAATCAGCCACAGTATCTTGCTTAGAACTTTTCCAGCTTACAGCACCACCGTTTATTGTGAACACAAATCCTGATTGCGACTTTGAATCGTCTGGATCAGTTTGGAAACTAGCATCAGTGTAACCCTTTACAATGAGCTCTCCCTCACCTCCATAGACTAGGAACACATCTTTAGTCCTTCTAAAGTACTTAAGAATGTTTTTCACCGCTGTCCAGTGACTTTCACCTGGATTAGACTGGTGTCTGCTCGTAACACTTAGAGCATATGAGACATCTGGACGAGTACTTATCATGGCGTACATGATGGATCCAATTGCTGAAGCATAAGGAACCTTACTCATGCGCTCCCGCTCATCAGTCGTCGTAGGACACTGAGTCTTGCTGAGGTGTATGCCATGTGACATAGGCAAGAACCCTTTCTTGGACTGTTCCATGCTGAACCGATTCAGCACCTTGTCAATATAAGTATCTTGACTTAATCCTATAAGCCTCCTTGATCTATCCCTATAGATCCTTATGCCCAGAATGTATGCAGCTTCCCCTAAGTCCTTCATAGAAAAACTATTTTTCAGCGAAGTCTTAACGGATTCTAGCATAGGAATATTATTCCCAATCAACAATATGTCATCCACATACAAGATTAGAAATACAACAGAGCTCCCACTTTCCTTCTTGTAAACACAAGCCTCTTCTTCATTCTGCCGGAAGTCAAACCCTTTGACTACCTCATCAAAACGAAGGTTCCAACTCCGAGATGCTTGCTTTAATCCATAGATTGATTTCTGAAGCTTGCATAATTTTCCAGCATTAGTTGGATCGACAAAACCTTCTGGTTGTATCATGTATACATCCTCCTCTAGGTTCCCATTGAGGAAAGCTGTTTTGACATCCATTTGCCATATCTCATAATCGAAATACGCAGCTATTGCTAGAATGATCCGGATAGATTTAAGCATCGCTACTGGAGAGAATGTCTCGTCGTAGTCAACTCCTTGAACTTGTCGAAAACCTTTTGCAACAAGTCGTGCTTTATAGACGTTAACATTTCCGTCTACATCTCTCTTTCTCTTAAAGATCCATTTGCACTCGATGGGTCTCACACCATCAGGCGGGTCAACTAAGTTCCAAACTTGATTTTGCCCCATGGAATCTATCTCGGATATCATGGCACTTTGCCATTTCTCGGAATCTGGGTCCATCATAGCTTCTGCATAGGTCCTAGGCTCATCGTTGTCTATCAACAATATGTCGCGCTCTCCCGTAACTTGGAGATTCATTTTCTGTGTAGCGCGACGTGGCCTTTCCGACCTTCGTGGTTGTGGCGATTCTTCTCTTACCACAGGTGTCTCAACTTGTTCTGCTACATTAGCATCACTCGTAAAGTCTTGCCTCATAGGCTCATCTCGAATTTCTTCAAGATACACCTTCTGTCTACTTTTCTCGCTGT
This sequence comes from Echinochloa phyllopogon, assembly GCA_033239725.1. NCBI lineage: Eukaryota > Viridiplantae > Streptophyta > Magnoliopsida > Poales > Poaceae > Echinochloa > Echinochloa phyllopogon. The sequence goes on from BTCW01000012.1 coordinate 25,325,418, forward strand.
TGAGAAACTCTTTCTCCAAGAAAACACCGTTCCTAGCGACAAACACTTTGCCCTCTGATCGGTTGTAGAAATAATATCCAATTGTTTCCTTTGGATATCCCACGAATATGCACTTGTCCGATTTTGGTGTAAGCTTGTCCGACTGAAGTCGCTTGACATATGCATCACAACCCCAAATTTTCAGAAAAGACAAACTAGGAGTCTTGCCAGTCCATATCTCATATGGTGTCTTCTCCACGGACTTAGATGGTACCCTATTTAGTGTGAAAGCTGCTGTTTCTAGAGCATAACCCCAAAATGATAACGGTAGATCTGACTGGCTCATCATTGATCGCACCATGTCTAACAAGGTTCGATTACGTCGCTCGGACACACCGTTCCTCTGAGGTGTTCCAGGTGGCGTTAGCTGTGGAACAATTCCGCAACTCTTTAGATGAGTGCTAAACTCGTGGCTCAAATACTCGCCTCCACGATCTGATCGCAAGGCTTTAATTTTCTTACCACGCTGATTTTCAACTTCATTCTGAAACTCTTTGAACTTTTCAAAAGTCTCTGACTTATGCTTCATTAAGTAGACATAGCCATATCTACTAAAATCATCAGTGAAAGTTATGAAGTACTGAAATCCACCCCGAGCTGTCGTGCTCATTGGTCCACATACATCAGTATGTATGAGTTCCAATAAGTCTTGCGCCCTCTCAGGAAAACCTGTGAAAGGTGCCTTGGTCATCTTGCCTAGCAAACAAGCTTCGCACGTCTCGTATGATTCAAAATCAAACGAAGTTAAAAGTCCATCAGAATGGAGCTTCTTCATGCGCTTCTCACTTATATGACCCAAACGACAATGCCACATATAGGTAGGATTCAAATCATTTAGCCGAGGCCTTTTAGCAATTATATTACATATAGGTGAATCATCAAGATTTAAAATAAACAATCCATTCACAATGGATGCAAGAGCCACAAACATGCCATTCTTTGAGATCACACAACCATTGTCTTTACTCGCGAATGTATAACCATCCTTCATCAAACATGAGGGAGATACAATGTTTCGACTCAAACTAGGAACAAAATAACAATTATTCAATTCCATGATAAATCCTGACGGAAGGTGGAGTTGCATCGTCCCGACGGTCAAAGCAGCAACTCTTGCATTATTGCCCACGCGGAAATCAACTTCGCCTCTTCCCACGCTTCTACTTCTTACTAATCCCTGCATCGAATTGCAAATATGAGCAACCGATCCGGTATCAAATACCCAGGAATTAATAGAAGATTCAGCGAGAAAAATGTCTGTAATATTAATGTCATGTGTACCTGATGCGGAAGTACTCTTACTACCGCCATTCTTCAGAAAAGCCAGGTACTTCTTGCAATTCCTCTTCCAGTGACCAATTTCTTTACAATAAAAGCACTCCTTCTTTTCTGCAGCTGGTCCAGACTCAGTCTGGGGCGTAGAGCTTGGCTGAGAGATCATATCTTTAGCCTTGCTCTTTTTCTTCCAAGATTTGCCCTTCCTCTTGAAGTTAGGCCTGTTTTGGATGGCCATCACATGGCTGCTGCTAGCGCTTTTCTTGATATCAACCTCTGCCGTCTTGAGCATGCCACATAACTCATTCAATCCCTTCTCCGCCCCATGCATATGGTAGTTCGAGATGAAGTTCCCAAAGCTAGGCGGAAGTGATGCTAGAATAAAATCGGTGGCTAACTCTGGGCCAAGTGGGAAGCCTAGCTTCTCCAACCTTTGGGAGTAACCAACCATCTTGATCACATGTGGCCCTACAGCTGCGCCTTCTGCTAGCTTTGTTTCCACAAAGGCCTTTGAGACATTGAACCTTTCAGTCCTGGCCTGAGTTTGAAACATATCCTTGAGCGCCTCGATCATATCATGCGCCTCATGGTTTGTCTCAAACTGCATCTGCAGCTCGGGTTCCATGCAAGCAAGCATAAGACAACTCACTTCAAGATTGGCATCACATGCCTTCTTGTAAGCATTTTTCTCAGCAAGAGTTGCGTTATCATCAGGCTCAACTGGTAATGGGGTGTCTAGAACTTCTTCCTTTTTCTCAGCCCTGAGAACAATTCTAAGGTTTCGGATCCAATCCGCATAATTTGTTCCATTCAACTTATCCTTCTCAAGGATCGAACGCAAAGAAAACGGTGTGCTAGGTGCCATTGATCTACAACAGAAAATAATGCAAAATACTAAGACAATGTATCTATGACAGAGTAAAATACATTAAACAATTTAACGGAATTTACTCCCACTAAAATCAATATCCCTCCATTGATATTTTAGTGATTCAGGATCCACAACTAACAAGTCGACTAGTGAGCTTTAGCATCACCGCTAGAAGACATGGTAGATCGGTAAGCAACTCTTGCTAATCATATCTTATATGACTCCTGTTGTTGGTTGACATCTCTATGTCTCGGCGTCCAACCTTTATGTCCCAAGGTCCTTAACCGTTAAGATGACCTTGTTTAAGTTAACCAACTCCTTATGCGAGTAAGTATCCGATACAAACCCATCTAGTCAAGGAAAACTAGTGGCACCCTAATTTCATAGACCCACCACTAATTGTACAAGACATGTGATGGTGCAAGATTTAGTTGGGAGGACATTTAGAACTTAAACAATTTTTGAGGGATCGTTTTTCAAAATTTTAATTTCGCCGGACCGTCCGTTGTTTCCTTGCAGACTGTCCGACCTGCTCTGGCGGACCGTCCGACCCTCTGGAACGCTGGAAAAACGCTTCTGTCAAAATTCCGACTGTATTTGCGGACCGTCCGCCGCTCACTTGCGGACCGTCCGCCGTTCTTGTGCGGACCGTCTGCCGTTTCTCCCGGACTGTCCGATCCGCTCCGCGGACTGTCCGACCTGCTCTGGCGGACCGTCCGACCCTCTGGAACGCTAGACAACGTCTCTGTAAGATTCTTGAACGAATTTACGGACCGTCCGCCGCTCTCTCGCGGACCGTCCGCCGTTCCTGAGCGGACCTACGATTTACCTAAATTCTATCTGACCAATCACATTGGTCTATATCTCACCATGCCTGGGTTTACGTGTATCACTTAACTCCGGTGGCGGAATTCCGACCGGTAGGAGTAATTCGTTACACCACCATCATAGTGAATCCTAGTCAACATCGTCGTATATCGACATGCGACGCGGTCATTGATCTAAGTTCGATTCGACCAATCCAATTGGTCTATATCTCACCATAACTGGGTTTGTGTGTATCACTTAACTCCGGTGGCGGAATTCCGACCGGTAGGAGTAATTCGTTACACTACCATCATAGTGGAGATCACGAACCGATCAGAGACCAATCTACAACCAAGCATATCTCTATATGCATATATCCGAATCTATAACGAAACAGCTACGGCTCTGGTACCACTGTAGGGAAACGATGGAAGCTACGCTAGCTCACACAAAAACTCGTTCACCCAAAATAGGAACAGCAGCAGTTATAGATCACGGATTGTTACCACTTGACGCGCAGTTGCAGCGGAAGCCGTCTCGATGTAGACGAACGCGTCGAAGTGGCAGTGCAGTGCAGTTGCTTACGTCCGTCTGGTCCTGCACGTGCGGTTCATCCTTGTGCTCCAAGCGCAGCACCTCCGAGGTATCCACACGTACGAGGATTGAAACGTCGCGCACCGGACTGCTAGGTCCACGAGCACGATGGGGAGAAAAGCAACTATTGCTTGGAAGTCATGTCTTTCTCAGGAGGGGTTTGGTCTCTATTTATTTGGATGAAATTCTTCACACCATGTTCCATTAGCAATATGGGACTAATAAATAAAGCACCCCTTCCCCTGGTAATGGGCTTCACAACATTTGTGGCCCATTAAGACTAGTGGATCGAATCCAGTTGTCTCTTGGGCATATTCCCAACACATGGTGCATTGTGCTGGCGGGTGGGCGCCAACGTATATGCATGCGCTAGTTCGTGGCCCTGGCCGCGGCCAGGCTTAGCCACCCCTAGCCGGCTGTGGCTGCCAGTTCAAGTTTTATTATCTAATATTCTATAATCCATAATAGTCCATGCTAATAACTCTAAAGTGTAATTATACAATATTTCATAAATATTACAATAGAAATATTATTGTCTTCACATAAGATTCGTAGCGCAAGTGCAAAGCCCTCGGCAGTCGTCGGCTGCCAGTACACCCTCAGGATTCTAGAACTCTCTGTTTTCATGACAAATTTCACGTTGAATGAATCTACACATATATGCGCAAATATTATCAATTTCTTTGTCCTCTAGTCATGATTCAACACGTGGTATCTCAGTCATCTGGAATAAAATATTAGAGTAAATTGCACCCATCATACAACAACTTGGTAAGTGAGTGCATATTGGTCCAACAACTTGTAAAATGCTTAATTTAGTACAATAACTTGACAGGTGGGTGTAAATTGGTCCAATAACTTGTAAAATACTCAATTTAGTGGAATAACTTGGTAAATTAGTGCATCCACGGTCCAAACATCCAATAGGAACATATTACTAACTCTAGGTCACAATAGAGGTATGTTCACGTCGAAATAAATTATTAAGTATTATTTGGTCACTAATATTCCCGTGGCGATTCTAACGTATTTGGCCAAGATAAGAAGCTTTGATGTTTAGGAAACTATGTTATATCTTCAAATTAATTATTTTTTGTGTAGTGATTTAATAGTTATAAGTATGTCCTAGTTGTTTTCTACGTGTTTAATTATAAGAATCTTTGTGCAGAAACCTATATATTAATAACTATTAACTATATTTTCAGAAACTTGGCATAAATATTTTAAAAGTCTTTTATGCTTGTTTAGAAAATGAAAATGATCTAAAAGAACATAAGACAAACATAAGGTCCTAAAATCTCTCTTATGAACTTTGATTTTTTGGTAATGCTAATGGTCTCTTTTATAATTTATTTAATTTTTATTAGTGACAAATAAATTATGTACACACTTGAGAAGTAACAACAAAATAGAAAAAACAAGAATTATAACAAAAATAAAATTCACAAGTCCATCTACTTTGTTTAATATGTTACCGTTATAAATTTTGGACAGGAGGTGTATCAATTTGCCAAGCTACTACACTAAATTGAATATTTTACAAGTTGTGGACCAATTTGCACCTCACGTGTCAAGTTAATATCCTAAATTGAGCATTTTTTAAGTTGTTGGATCAATCTGCACCCACTTGTTAAGTTATTGAACTGAATTGAGCATTTTACAAGTTGTTGAACCAATCTGCACCTACAAGCCAAGTTGTTGTATGCTGAGCGTAATTTACTCAAAATATTATATAAACATAGAAGGATTAATATTAATTAAGTGGGTAATATAAAAAAATGGTACAGTAGGATGGTACTTACGTCATCGGGATTGGTTCTATACCTCCCGTTATTCCTAAGAAAATAGCAAACGTAATATCCACGAAGTACACTGTTAGGAGGTTGCTTGTGACACCAAAAAAAATAATCTTAATTAGTAAATGTTAATTATTTATGTATGACATAGTGAGTGCTTTTATCCTAGTAAGTACTAACCCATTTGTGATGTATTATAGATAAATGGGTCTTTCGTGTTTATGATGGGGGCCTCCATTTTTCGTGCTAAACTTGTAAGCGCTGGAAAAAAAGTATGAAAGGTTAGTAAATGTAGTATTTGTAATAACACATTTATTTTATATATGTTATCATAAGAGCAGTTAATATACTTGTGTAGAATTTCTACAAATTCTTCATAACTTTCTAGAGGGCGGTCGGCTGAGTCGAGTCTTTTTCGCCAAAATAGGTTGTGTAAGTCCCGGAAATCAACAACGATAAGATGAGAGGTATGACTATAGACTTCCCTTGAAACTCTTGCCGTGATAGAACTGATGCGTAGCTTCATGGCTCTCATGATCCAGGAATGAAGCTTGTTCATTTCCCGTGGACCATTCAATAGTTCAAATTGATGCATGAATGGTTTGCCGAGATCGAATTCCAATGGACAATCTTCCGTAGCCTAGAACTCTGACCTAGTGTTGTCCACATTCGTATTGGTCGGTGTTGTACGTGGTGCTTTCTTCTTCAGTGCACTTAGGAATAAGTCTACCCCTGGAGATGGACCCTTGTCAAAGGTTGTAACCATACGAGGCACTGAAGAATGAGGCATTGGGGCTTTCTCTTTCTTCTTGGGTGACGGTGGAGGATAGGTTATTGAAGCCGTTTCTAACGCCTTGGATGACGAAGGATCTGGATGTGACTGCGAATTATCAAACTCCAATCCCTCTTGGTCAAACATGTCACTAATGCAACCATCCGATGGATTTGGGTCATGTTCGATCAATGGCGATTGTGATGCTGCTTCTTGCGATAGATTGCTTTGAGGTTCCACGGTAAGTATGATATCCCGTCGAGGCCGCATGATGAAATGGTTCACCGCATCTGTTGAACACTGGCACATGTTATATTACCAATGGATCACTCGCTGCTGTCCTGAATTTGTTGCTAATTTCTGGAATTAAAATATACCGAATGATGCCTAAATTTCTAACATTCCAAAAACCTTATGTTAATAATAGGCTTTCGGTAGCTGGTTTTGCCGCATCAATCAAACCAAATGTTTTCGATGGGTCTAATTACAAACGTTGGCGCGAGAGGGTCACGCTGTGGTTGACAGCAATGAACATCATGCATGTCATACAGGGGAAGCCCGAACAGTTCACTCCAGAGGAGGAGCGGGCTTTCGTGGCGGCCGATAAACTGTTTAGAGGTGCCATCATGAGCATTTTCGCTGAAAGCCTTGTGGACACGTACCTCTTGCTGCCGAGTGGCAAAGATGTTTGGGATGCGCTTGAGGCTAAGTTTGGGGTCTCTGATGCTGGTGGCGAGCTGTATGTCATGGAACAGCTCTTTGACTACAAGATGGTTGAAGACCGTCCTGTGGTAGAGCAGGCCCATGAGATCCAGGCGCTGGCTAGAGATCTTGAGAACTATAGCAAGGATACTCCATGTCGGTTGCCTGACAAGTTTGTGGCTGGAGGTATTATCTCCAAGTTGCCACCTTCTTGGAAGGATTTTGCGACCTCTCTGAAACACAAGAGACAAGAGTTTACTATTGTCGATCTCATCGGCACTCTTGATGTGGAAGAGAAGGTGAGGGCAAAAGACCAATGTGGTAAAGGGATTGCTGGATCTTCTAGTGCCAACTTGGTGCAAAAGAAGAACTTCAATGCATCCAACAAAAGGAAGAACAAGCCGCAACAGAACCAGACAAAGACTAATCAAACGGCTCAGTTTAAGAAGAAGAAGAAACAGCCGACGGGGCATTGTTATTGTTGTGGTAGCCCGGACCACTTTGTTGCAAAGTGCCCGCACCGCAAGGACAAGAACAATGGCGGCAATGGTGGCAGTGCCAACATGGTTGTCGGTGCTGGGATGAGTCGGCCAATCCCCAGCGCCAAACAGAATGCGCTGTGTCCCTTCCCTTGACGGTTGATGCAAGAGCTAGCACGATGAGACAAGCGTTTATCCTGGTTCCGACTGTGAGGTCGTACGTCCAGCAGGGTGCGCTCGGGGCGCTGTACTATCTTGCACCGGAGTGCTTGCAGAGGGGGGCTACAAGCAAGGCGGGAGAGGAGGAGGAGTCTCCAAGTCCCTGAAAGTGAGTGTGATTGAGGCGAGTGCCAATATCGTGTGTGACGGTGTGTGTGATTGTTTTTTCTTCCCCCTTCCTCTCTCGCCCCCTCCCTCCTTTTATAGGCTAAGGAGAGAAGGGGGGGAGGGGATTACAAGTACAGATACAGTGTGTGCTACAGAGATGTGTACTGGAAGCGTGGCGCTGGGCGTGCGGCCGTCCTTGACTCAGGCGGGGGATTTATGGAGAGCGCCGGCTTCCGCGGGCGTCATGGCCGTCCCTGTGCTTTTCCTGGAGTGATTTCGAGGGGTGGCGCTGCCGTAATCTGCACCCAACTGCCCGCCGCTGGTTGACTTCGAGGGCGGGGCAGGTGACGAAGGACGAGAGTTGGCAGCACAGGGGCCGGCATGGCGCCTGCTGTCGACCACAGTGCGCGGCGTGCCCGGTTTGCCGGGGAATGGCCGAGAGTTGGTGGATTTGACCCGGCGTTCGTCATCACCGGACTACGCCTGACCGGAGTCCGTACTCGGTTGCTGCTCGTATATTCGTTCGAGGGTCCTTCGCGCCCATTCGAGGGCTGCGCCCGGGGGGGGGGGGGGGAGGAAGGACGGGAGCGGGTGGAATAGTGGTGCGGATTGACGTCTGCAAGTCCGCACAGGGCCTCGTGCAGCGCCGCATGCGTCCTCACAGTGGTGGTGAGGACGCATAGTGACCGGAGCAGTTGAAACAGCGAGCTCTGCGGTGTCAGGGGCGCGGCATGGGGAGAGATTGCCTTTTTGACTTCGGCGCCCGCCTGATGGGGCGGGCATTAAATGCCGTTGTCGGGCGGGGCGCCAGAGTGTGCCGCGTTATGTAGAGGGGTAGCCTCGAGCGAGGCGGAGACGGCCCGCCCGCTCGAGGGGGTGCGCGGCCCTCGAGCGAGGCGGGTTTTGCGTTGCGCCTGCTTGAGGGTGCGCGGCCCTCGAGCGAGGCGGAGACGGGGGTAGCGACTCGGGTCCCCTCAATAGGTGAGCTTGGACGTCCGTTCTTGGGCCGCGATAGGCCGTGACGGGCCAAGCTGCCTTGGCGGCCCCTCTTGGCTGTCGGTGATTCGGCCTTTCGTGGCATATCGCTTTTTGAGGGTGATTTGCCCCAATGATTAGGGGACCCCCGGGGTTTGTCCCCGACAGTAGCCCCCGAGTCTCTGCCGGACTAAGGATCAGTCGGGCAGAGGCTGATGGTTTGCGGGATCGTTCTCGGGCATTTTGCGGGGATTACTCCTTTTTGATTATGCATGTTCTTCCATGGGGGCGCGCGAGCGCACCCGCGGGTGTAGCCCCCGAGCCCTTGGAGGAGTGAATTCACTCGTGCAAGGGTTGTGACTTTCGAGGGTTGTGTCAGTCGCTCCCCTTTCGACGTGGTGGGGGCGAGACTCAGTTACGGAATTCGGGGGGCGGACCCTGCACGGCTTCGACGTGTTTTGTGCATAAGAGGAGGGGGACATGCTGCAAGGAGCCTCCGAGCTCCTGGCCCGAGCGGAGGCGATCGGAGGGGCTTCTTGTATTTGAGTTGCGACCCTCGCTTCCCCTTCGAGGGGGAGAGGGGTGAGGTCATTCGTGCAACCCTCGAATCGGGCAGCGTACACGGATGCCTCGGTGAGCTGTTAGCGGGTAGTTCAAGTGGACGCCCGTGCCCTGTTCGCTAGGGGTCGGCTCGTGGTCTGGAGACGCGTCCATGTAGCGCTTGCAAAGGTTTGCTAGGTGGGGCTCGGTCCCTTTCACAGAGACCGAGGGCGCGAAAGCTCTCCCTCGTTGGGATACCCCCACTAGCTGCCTTTGTCCGGCCTTGAACACAACAGGGGCGTCCCCAAACTTCGCGTTCGGGGTAAAGTCCGTTGGACACGCCCGAATCGTCCCTGACTCTGTTGATCTGGAGCGCCTGTCGAATCCTTTCGCAGGCCAAGCTTCGTACTCCTGATCAGTAGGGCCTTGCGAGAGGTGCAGGTCACCCTCGAGCAGCGGGCTCGAGGGTTGGTCGAGCGTGATCGGCAGCCTTCGCATCGCTTAATCTGGGGCGCCCGTAGAACCTTTTCGAGGCCCGGGTTTCGAGCCCCTGATCAGTAGCATCCTGCGCCTCGAGGCGGAGGGGGTCGTTGTCTTACCTGGGAAGGAATCCAACGGTTAGGTCGTTTCGGTTTTGCGGGCCGGCGCACGACCGCTGGCGGGCGTGGTCGTGGCTGACGTGTCGTGGAGTGGGCGAGATGGGCGTAGTGGGCGCGCCTTTTTAGGCAGAGTTTGGCGTGCGCCGGGGAGAGGCGAGGCGACGGGCGGTCAGGCGCCGCTGCCGCGTCGTTTCGTTTTGCCGCACCGCAGTAAATGCCGCCGCTCACGCGTGCCGTTCCGCGGGAAAAAAGGGGAGGGGGGTCCCCGGTTGTCAGCGACGTGTCACGCGTGCGTTCGGCCCGTTGCCAGTGGGTTGGCGTGTCGCGGCAGGGACGAGCCCGCTCCCTTATAAAAGGAAAGCGGGGGAGGAGGAGGATTTTTTGCCTTCGCCATTCCTCGCACCAGCTCTCGCCTCTGCCTTTCGCTTGCTTCCGAGCCCGCTAGTCGCACTCTGCTCGTCCTTCACGCCTTCGTCGCCTTTGCTCCGCGCTCCCTGCTCCGCCGTCCGCCATGGTGATCATCAAAGGCGTCACGGAGTGGACTCCGTCCACCGCTACCGAGCACCTCCTGGAGGGCTTGGTGAACGGCGGGCAGCTTTCGCCTCGGGGCGATTCGGCGCGGCCGGCGTGGATTGTCCCGGCGCTGGCGGCCAGGGTGCCGAACCCGCCGGCGGGGTACGTGGTGAGCTTCATCCGCTTCCACGAGCGGGGCTTCAACGCGCCCGCCAGCCAGTTCATGCGGGGCCTCTGCCACTACTACGGCGTGGAGCTCCACAACTTCTCCCCCAACGCCATCTCGCAGGCGGCGGCCTTCGTCGGCGTCTGCGAGGCTGTGCTGGGGATCGAGGCGCACTGGGACCTGCCAACTTCTCCCCCAACGCCATCCACCTCTTCCGCGCCGAGCTCAGCACGTCCGGCGCGGGTAGGGGGGTGCGCCGTTCTTCGTGCGCCGGCGGTCTCACGCTTGCGCCGGTCGAGTCCAGGAAGCACTTGTACCCGACCTGCAGGATGACCACCAACAACAGCGGCTGGGCCAAGGGGTGGTTTTACCTGCGCAACGACGGCCTGGGGTTGCCGGAGTACACCGACAAGGTCTTGACGGAGAAGGCCGACTCCTGGAGCTACGGCGTCTCCGGCGAAAGTCAGCGGAAGAGGCTCCGCCCCGTCGTCGACGCCCTTCGTACCTTGGAGGGGTCGGGCCTGACCGTGGCGCACGTGCTCGCGCACTGTCATCACCGCCGGGTGGTTCCCCTCATGGAGAGGCAGCTCCCTCTGTTCCGGATGACGGAGGGCGCCGACCCGGCGGCACTGGCGGCTTTGCGCATGTTGTCGGAGCCGCTGCTTGAAGAGTACGTCGTTACGAGGGTGCGAACGGCGGTGCATCCCGACACCATGCCGAGCGACCTCCGGTCGTTCCGGCTGCGCCCCGACGAGGGCCATGTTTTGTCGGTGAGTCGTCATTCTCCCTCTCCGGGCCGTTGGATTGATTAATTTAGAATTCCCTTCCTCAATTCATCGTGATTTCAGGAGGTGAACTGCGGCCTCTACCGCTCCCTCGCGCCGACTCCAGAGGTGCGCGCTTCGAACTGCGCTCGCCGTGACCGCGAGAGGGACGCGAAGGAGGCAAAGAGAGCCAGCAGCCGGAGGAGGCAAGCCCGGCGGGACGCGCACCAGGCGGCGCTTCGCCGGTGGAGGAGGGACGGCGGGGCCCCGTCGTCGTCCCCCGAGGACTCCCCGGACCCTCACAGCGAGGGGGAGGATGAGGAGGAGATCGATGCCGGCGGGGTTCCGCCTGCCGGTGAGGAGGAAGAGATGGCCGCGCCGCTGCCCGAGGCGGGCGTGGTGGCCCCGGGCGATGTTGCGCCGGCGGCGGCGCGGACGGTGGTCGCGCCTGCTCGACCCGCGGCGTCGTGGGCGCGAGCGACTTTCTCCTCTGCTGCGGGCGCACCGCGCCGCAGCGGATTGAGTGTCGAGGGCTCGAGGGGTTCGCAGCCCCCGAGCGATTTGACGGGGTCCTCGAGTTCGAGGAGGGCTCCCTCAACGGGTGGCTCGAAGCGGAAGCTGCAGGTGCTGCAGGATTGCATCCGGTAAGTTCTGCCTCGAACTTTTTCGTAGCTTTCCATCCTTGTTCGGTTTTTCGTTTCGTGATTTCCGCTCTTTCTTTTTGATTTAGCACGCGGGGTGCCGCCAAGGCCGCCCCTAACCTCGCGCCCAAGAAGGCGTTGAAGGTTGGGGGGTCGGATTCCCCTCACGCCGGAGGATCGTGTTCGCGCGGGACTCCGCGTCCCGCAGCGATGTCCACAGCGACGCCGGTGGAACCGGCGCCGGGGGCGCGAGATTCCGGGTCGGCGGAGGAGGAGCGGGAGAGGACGCCCCTGGTGGCGGCGCCGAGGCAGGACGCCCCGGTGGTGGAGGTGGAGCCGGGGCACGGCGCCCCGGCGACGGAAGCGGGCGAGCAGGGAGGCCGCGCCACTGCCGCGGCCCCTACTGGAGGGAGGCAGGAGGCGGTCGTGCCGGCCGGCGGCACGGTCGTCCTGCCGGCTTTGGGTCGCGCACAAGGCGTGGCCCAGGGTGGTGATGGGCGCGTTCCCCCTGCTGGGGTGTCCGCGGCCGAGGTGTCGGCGGCGCGCTTCTTGTCTCAGGGGCCGCCGCAGATGCCCGTGGCTGGGGGAGCGGCTGAGTGGGATGCGGCCGAGGTGGCGCTGCTTCAGGGTCGTCGCGGCCCGAGCGCGTGGCCGGAGGAGCCTGGCGTCTCCGCTCGGGTCTAGCAGAGCATGGCGGAGGAGAACGAGCTGTGGGCTCAGGCCGAACGGGTCGGGACGGACCTGGAGCAGGCCATCTCAGCCGCCGCCGATCTCCACTCCAGGCAGGCGCTGGAGCTCTTCGAGGTATCCCCGCGCTTATCCCAGTACTTCGAGATTGTTTTTAGTCTGTGTCTTATTCTTGATGGCTCTTCGTGCAGCTTCTGCGGCAAGAGGCGGTAGACAAGACCGCGTGCATCGCGGGCTTCTACGCCGATCTTCGCCGGTTCCGCCAGGCGAACGCGGACCTGGGCACGGAAGTGACCCAGCTCACCGTCCGGGTGAGGGAGGCAGAGACGGCCGCCCGCGCACACGAAGAAGCCAGGGCACGCGCAGAGCGGGAGCGCGACGCTGAGAGAGGCTCCGCGGAGCGGGAGGCCCGAGCCTCGGCCGCGGCGTTGGAGCGGCTCGAGCTCGAGCGCAAGGCGCGCAAGGCCGCGCAGTCCCAGCTCGCGGAGGCGGCGGTCCGGGCAGGGCAAAAGGCCCAGGAGGCCGAACAGCTTGGCCGCGCGCTTCGCGAGAAGGAAGCTGCGCTGGCAACCGCGGAGGGCCTGCTCCAGCAAGAGCGCACAACGCTCACCGAGGCCAGGGCCCTGGTGGACGGTATGGCTTTACACTTTCCTGGCTTTCTGTGTTGGAGTTCGTCTTGACGTGCTTGAGCTTTGTCAGGGCTGCGGAGGGCCGAGGCGGAGAAGGCGGATGGAGTGATGGCTGTTCAGGCCGCCTACTCCGAGGCCCAGAGGGAGCTCGAGGAGCTGAAGGTCGCCGTCGATGCGGCGTGCCGGGACGTCCAGTGCGTCGACGTGCAGTCGGGGTCGTCGTTGCCCAGCCGCCTGAGGTCTCTGAAGAGCTGCGTGGCGGAGCGCCTCGAGAGCGCGCTTCACCTTGGAGTGAAGAAGGCACTCGGCGTGGTGTCGATGCATTACGACATCGACCTCGCGGCGGTGGCGCGCGGCTACTTCATCGACGCAGACCTGGACGACGACGCCGCCCTTGCTGCCCTCGACGAGGCCGATGACGGCGCCGAGGATGCCGCCACGACACTTGACGCCAAGTTCGGGCGCGATCTTTTCCCCGAGGAGGATGAAGATGCGCGCGCCGACGTTGGGCCTGAGGCTGCGACCGCCACCGAAGCCGAGGTTGATCCCGAGGCCGACGCTGTGGCGTCCCTTGAGGAGGACATCGCCTCGGTGTGCCGCGACGACGATGGTCCTGGGGCGCTTGCGTCGGTTCCATCAACCGTTGCCGCCGAGGCCACCGCGCCCCCGCAGGAAGGTGGAGCCTGAAGGGTTCAGGCTTAGTATCTAGACGTATCTTAGTTTTTAGGAGACTAGCTTTGTACATAAACTAAGATTGAAAGTCGATTGTGCATTTCAAACTTGTTCGATTGTTCTATTGTGCTACTCTTGGCTTGGAGAGATTTTGGCCGGGTATTTCGAATCCGCGAGTAATTAAGGCGTGGAGTGGAGAGGGAGGTGCCGTATCCCTTCGCGGGCATAGGCGGTCTCACGGCTCAACTGGCTCCAGCTTTAGTTAGCTCGCGCCCCGCATCTCTCTAAGCGCCTCGAGTTTTGGCACAATTTTTGAAGATTGGGACGATTAGGGGGGTAAACCCCCTGCAGCCCCCGAGGGGGGCTTGGCTCTATTGAGAATAGGACCAAGTCCCCCTTGCTCATGCTGTTAGTAACAATGTTTTCATGTTTTTCGTAAACTTTTCATTATTGTTAACTAAGGACATGAAGTATTTACAAGAAATACTGAGAGTTTTAAGGATAGAAGCGACGTAGCTGTTGGATGTTCCAGGCGTTGGTGAAGACCTCGCCCTTCTCGTTCGCCAGCTTGTAAGTGCCAGGTTTGAGGACCTTGGCGATGATGAATGATCCTTCCCATGGCGGAGTGAGCTTGTGGCGCTCTCGATTGTCCTGGCGCAGCCTCAGCACCAGGTCCCCTTCGTGGAGGTCTCGACGCCGCACCTTCTGAGCTTGGTATCGCCGGAGCGATTGTTGGTAGCGTGTTGAATGAAGCAACGCTACGTCGCGAGCCTCGTCCACCTGGTCTAGCGAATTCTCGCGGTCCCGCTGGTTTTGGTCTTCCTGGTAGGCCTTGAGCCTCGGAGACCCGTACTCCAAGTCTGTTGGGAGGACGGCTTCGGCGCCATAGACGAGGAAGAACGGGCTGAAGCCTGTGGCCCTGCTTGGGGTTGTCCTGAGACTCCAGATCACCGATGGCAGCTCAGCAACCCACTTCCGGCCAAACTTGTTCAGCTTGTTGAAGATTCTTGGCCTCAGGCCTTGTAGTATCATGCCGTTGGCACGTTCTACTTTGCCGTTCGTTTGTGGATGTGCCACGGCCGACCAATCAACGCGAATGTGATGGTCGTCGCAGAACTCCAAGAACTTCTTGCCGGTGAATTGGGTGCCGTTGTCAGTGATGATCGAGTTGGGTACCCCGAATCGGTGGATGATGTCGGTGAAGAACAACACGGCCTGCTCGGATCTGATGCTGGTGATGGCCCGGACCTCGATCCACTTCGAGAACTTGTCGATGGCTACCAACAAGTGGGTGAATCCCCCGGGCGCTGGGCGGAAGGGTCCCACGAGATCCAACCCCCAGACCGTGAAAGGCCATGTTACAGGGATGGCCTGCAGGGCGTGCGCCGGGAGATGCGTTTTTCGTGCGTAGAATTGGCACCCTTCGCAGGTGCGCACGACCTCGTTCGCGTCGGATACGGCGGTGGGCCAGTAAAAACCTTGCCGGAATGCGTTACCCACGAGGGTACGCGGCGCTGCGTGGTGTCCGCATGCCCCGGCGTGGATGTCACGGATCAATTGCCTTCCCTCGGGGATGGGGATGCATCGCTGCAAGATCCCCGAGGCGCTGCGCTTGTACAGCTCACCGCCGACTGAGACAAAGGTCTTGGCCCTTCTGGCGATGCGGCGCCCCTCGGTTCGGTCCGAGGGCAGCTCCCCGCGGTCGATCCACGCGAGGTACGGATCACGCCAGTCTTGTGGTCGCGTGTCCACGTCGATTTCCATGGCCTCGGCCGAAGAAATTTCAACGTCGAGGGCTTCGAGCCCCTCTTTCGAGGGGTCCTCTTCCATGGGCTCGACCCTCGCAGCCCCCGAGGGTGTCTTGAGGGTTCCGGCCCTTCGCTCGAAGTTGACGGAGGGTTGATCGAGGTCGCGGGCGAAGACGTTCGGAGGAATGGTGATTCGCTCTGACGCGATCTTGGCCAGCTGATCCGCTTCCTCGTTGTATTTGCGTACGATGTGGTTCAGCTCGAGGCCATAGAATTTGTCCTCGAGACGACGAACCTCGTTGCAATACGCCTCCATCTTTTTGTCGCGGCAGCTTGCGTTCTTCATCACTTGGTCGATGACCAACTGAGAATCCCCCCGGACATCGAGGCGTCTGACGCCGAGGTCGATGGCGATGCGGAGCCCAGCGAGGAGGGCTTCGTACTCCGCCATGTTGTTCGACGCTGGGAAGTGCAAGCGAACCACGTACCAGATATGTTCTCCGAGTGGTGAGACGAAGAGGAGGCCCGCGCCTGCCCCGGTTTTCATCACCGACCCGTCGAAGTACATGGTCCAGCATTCGGCTTGGATCTGCGGCGGCGGAAGTTGGACGTCGGTCCACTCAGCGACGAAATCCGCTAAGGTTTGCGATTTTATCGCCTTTCGCGGTGCGTAGGAGAGAGTTTCCCCTACGAGCTCCATGGACCACTTCCCTATTCTACCTGAGACGTCCGGGTTGCGGACTATCTCCCCCAAAGGGAAGGATGAGACCACGGTGACCGGGTGGGACTCGAAGTAGTGTCGCAGCTTTCGACACGCGAGCACTACAGCGTAGATTAGCTTCTGGATCTGTGGATACCGCATCTTGGTTTCGGTCAGCACCTCGCTGACATAGTACACCGGCCTCTGGACCGGCAGAGCGTGGCCCTCCTCTATCCTTTCCACAATGATGACGGCGCTGACAACTTGCGTTGTCGCAGCCACATATAGGTAGAGGGGTTCGCCGTTCTGCGGCGGCGTGAGGATGGGTGCGCGCGCGAGCGACGCTTTTAGCCCGTCGAGGGCTTTTTGGGCTTCGGGGGTCCACGAAAAGCGTTCGTGCTTTTTTAGGAGCCGGTACAAAGGTAAGCCCTTTTCACCAAGTCGAGAGATGAAGCGGCTGAGAGCTGCGAGGCAGCCCAGTAACCTTTGCACCCCCTTGAGGTCCCGAATTGGCCCCATTCGTTCCAGGGCCGAGACTTTTTCGGGGTTGGGTTCGATGCCTCGTTGGGAGACGATGAAACCCAATAGCATGCCTCGCGGCACCCCGAATACGCATTTTTCCGGATTCAACTTTACCCCGTTCGCCCGGAGGCAACCGAATGTGATTTGCAAATCGTTGACCAGATCGTTCGCCTTTCTGGTTTTTACAACGATATCGTCAACATATGCCTCAACGGTCCGCCCGATGTGGCTTCCGAAAACGTGTTGCATACATCGCTGGTATGTAGCTCCAGCGTTTCGGAGGCCGAACGGCATAGTGACGTAGCAAAACATGCCAAACGGGGTGATGAAAGAAGTCGCGAGCTGGTCGGACTCTTTCATCTTGATTTGATGATAACCGGAATAAGCATCAAGAAAGCATAGCAATTCACACCCGGCGGTGGAGTCTACTATCTGATCTATTCTAGGCAGAGGAAATGGAACCTTAGGGCATGCTTTTGTCAAACCGGTATAATCTACGCACATGCGCCATTTTCCACTTTTCTTCTTAACTAGAACAGGATTGGCAAGCCAGGTCGGGTGAAATACCTCTTTGATGAATCCGGCTTGCAGGAGCTTGCGCACCTCCTCCCCGATGGCGCGACGCTTTTCCTCGTCGAACCGCCGCAGTCGCTGTACCACCGGCTTGGAGTGAGGCTTGATGTCGAGGCTGTGCTCGGCGACCTCCCTCGGGATCCCCGGCATGTCCGAGGGCTTCCATGCGAAGATGTCGGCGTTGGCGCGGAGGAAGTCGACGAGCACAACTTCCTATTTGGGGCCGAGGGTGGTGCTGACCCTCAACGCCTTGCCTTCGAGGGCATTGGGGTCGAGGGGCACCGCCTTGGAGTGCTCGGCAGCCTCGAAGGTGCCCGCGTGCCTTTTGGTGGAGTCGACGGCCTCGTTCGCCATCTTCTCCAAGTCCGCCACCAGGGTCTCGCTGTAGGCGAGTGCTTCCGCGCCCTCGACGCACTCGACGTCGCACGCGTAAGCGTGCTCGTACGACGATCCCACGGTGATGACGCCCTTTGGTCCTGGCATCTTCATCTTGAGGTAGGCATAGTTGGGGACCGCCATGAACTTGGCATAGCACGGACACCCGAAAATAGCGTGGTATGCTCCGGGGAATCCCACCACCTCGAAGGTGAGGGTCTCCCTCCGAAAGTTCTCGGGAGTACCGAAGCAAACGGGCAGGTCGATCTGCCCGAGGGGTTGGACCCGTTTTCCCGGCGCGATGCCGTGGAACGGCGCCTTGCTTGGCCTCAGCTGGTTCATGCCGATGCCCATGAGCTCTAAGGTGTGGACGTAGAGGATGTTGAGGCTGCTGCCCCCGTCCATCAGCACCTTGGAGAATCGCGTGTTGCCGATGACGGGGTCGACGACAAGCGGATAGCGCCCCGGATTCGGGACATAGTCCGGATGGTCCTCGCGGCCGAAGGAGATGGTCTCGTCCGACCAGGCGAGGTAAGTTGGCGTCGCGGGGTGAACGGAGAAGACCTCTCGGCGTTCACGTCTTTGCTCCCGGGACGTCGCATTCACTGTGGGCCCCACTACGATGAAGAATACATTCTCCACATGGGGGAACTCGTCGTTGCCGCCATCGCCCGTATCCTTCTTCGGGCCATCCTCCTTCGCGGAGGTGCGCCTGAAGTAACCCTTGATCATCCCACACTGTTTGAGGGTGTGGGTGACAGGGCCCTTGTGGTACGGGCATGGCTTCTTCAGCATCTCGTCGAACAGGCCTCCCCCCTGAGGGGGGCCTCGAGGGCCTTTGTGGCCTCGCTCGACCACGAAGGCGTCGTCAGAGTCCTCGCCCTGCTGCTGCTGCTGCTGCGCGGCTTGCCGAGGCTTCTGGTGTTGATGGTTCGGGCATGGCCCGAATCAGGGTTGCTGCGGCGACGAGCTTCTGGCTTGCTCGTGGCAGCATGGCAGGGCCGGCGTCGTCGCCGTCACCCATGATGCGCGCTTGAGCAATACGCCCGGCAGCTCGTGCGCGTTCGCCGCGTTTGGGCTGCCGGGCTTCCAGGGCTGCGCGTAGGTCCTGTACTTGCTGGCGCTCCTGTTGGAGCTTGGCTTCCAGCTCTTGTACCTGCGCAAGCTGTGCCTGCGCGAGTGCGGCTTCGCTCGCTGGCTCGGCGGGCGCCGGTGGCGGTTCGTCGTGTCCGGCCCCGTCGCGCGTTTCTTCATCCTCTCCCACGGACTCTACTTCGCCGTCGAGGATGAAGCATTCCCGCGTGGGGTCGTATTCCCCCTCGCTGGAATCGTCGGAGCAGGTGAGGCAGAAGTCCGCGACGGCCTGGAAGGACGTAAGGCCTTCGCGGTCACGCAACCCGGAGTAGTCCAAGTTCGGGTGCTCCTGCCCGCGCACACTCTCTCCGTCATCCGACTCGGACTGGGGCCCGCCGGGCGAGGAAATGCTGAGGCCGCAGATCGAACCCAGCTGGTGACCCGGCGAACCCTCGTGCGTGTTCGGGTTGGCGCTGATTGCCGCGGAGTAGCTTGCGGCCGCGTTGTTCATCCCGTGGGGGAGCTGCGCCGGCACGGCCACATTTTCCCAGCGCGCTCCCTCCGCGGGAGCCGCCGGCGGGGGTCCGCCCCCCTGTAATGTGGCAGCGGGCTGGAGCAGCAGGTGTGCGTCCCAGTCAGGGAGGACGATGCGCGGAGCAACGCGCCGCTCCGCGTGAATCTGCAGCTCGCGCAGTCTTCGTCGTCTCCTGAGCTGGGCCGGCGTCGGCGGTGTCGGGGTAACGGGCCTCATGTTGGGCGGCCTGGAGGCGAGCCGCATGAGGAGGCCCTCACCGGTCGCTTCGAACTCCAGGCTCCCAAACGTGATCCGGTACCCGCGCGGAAGCGGGCCGGGGGACCCCGTGGCGGATCGTGGTGGCATGGTCTTGGCGCGGCCTGCCGTCAAGGGAGCTGATCGGGTGTGATTGACCACAGCGCAGCCCCCTACCTGGCGCGCCACTGTCGGTGCTGGGATGAGTCGGCCAATCCCCAGCGCCAAACAGAATGCGCTGTGTCCCGTCCCTTGACGGTTGATGCAAGAGCTAGCACGATGAGATAAGCGTTTATCCTGGTTCCGACCGTGAGGTCGTACGTCCAGCAGGGTGCGCTCGGGGCGCTGTACTATCTTGCACCGGAGTGCTTGCAGAGGGGGGCTACAAGCAAGGCGGGAGAGGAGGAGGAGTCTCCAAGTCCCTGAAAGTGAGTGTGATTGAGGCGAGTGCCAATATCGTGTGTGACGGTGTGTGTGATTGTTTTTTCTTCCCCCTTCCTCTCTCGCCCCCTCCCTCCTTTTATAGGCTAAGGAGAGAAGGGGGGAGGGGATTACAAGTACAGATACAGTGTGTGCTACAGAGATGTGTACTGGAAGCGTGGCGCTGGGCGTGCGGCCGTCCTTGACTCAGGCGGGGGATTTATGGCGAGCTCCGGCTTCCGCGGGCGTCATGGCCGTCCCTGTGCTTTTCCTAGAGTGATTTCGAGGGGTGGCGCTGCTGTAATCTGCACCCAACCGCCCGCCGCTGGTTGACTTCGAGGGCGGGGCAGGTGACGAAGGACGAGAGTTGGCAGCACAGGGGCCGGCATGGCGCCTGCTGTCGACCACAGTACGCGGCGTGCCCGGTTTGCCGGGGAATGGCCGAGAGTTGGTGGATTTGACCCAGCGTTCGTCATCACCGGACTACGCCTGACCGGAGTCCGTACTCGGTTGCTGCTCGTATATTCGTTCGAGGGTCCTTCGCGCCCATTCGAGGGCTGCGCCCGGGGGGGGGGGAGAAAGGACGGGAGCGGGTGGAATAGTGGTGCGGATTGACGTCTGCAAGTCCGCACAAGGCCTCGTGCAGCGCCGCATGCATCCTCACAGTGGTGGTGAGGACGCATAGTGACCGGAGCAGTTGAAACAGCGAGCTCTGCGGTGTCAGCGGCGCGGCATGGGGAGAGATTGCCTTTTTGACTTCGGCGCCCGCCTGATGGGGCGGGCATTAAATGCCGTTGTCGGGCGGGGCGCCAGAGTGTGCCACGTTATGTAGAGGGGTAGCCTCGAGCGAGGCGGAGACGGCCCGCCCGCTCGAGGGGGTGCGCGGCCCTCGAGCGAGGCGGGTTTTGCGTTGCGCCTGCTCGAGGGTGCGCGGCCCTCGAGCGAGGCGGAGACGGGGGTAGCGACTCGGGTCCCCTCGATAGGTGAGCTCGGACGTCCGTTCTTGGGCCGCGATAGGCCGTGACGGGCCAAGCTGCCTTGGCGGCCCCTCTTGGCTGTCGGTGATTCGGCCTTTCGTGGCATATCGCTTTTTGAGGGTGATTTGCCCCAATGATTAGGGGACCCCCGGGGTTTGTCCCCGACAATGGTTGTTAGTGAGACTGGTGGAATGTCGGGGTACGATAATCTTTTAGCTATAGTTCTTTCAGTATGTCATTCACCCGATTGGTTGATTGACACTGGTGCTAATATTCATGTTTGTGCTGACATTTCATTGTTTGCTTCTTACCAGGCAGGCGGGTCTTCCTCTGTGTTGATGGGGAATGGATCACATACGCGTGTTCTTGGTGCTGGTTCGGTCGATCTGAAGCTTACTTCGGGAAAGACCGTTCGACTGCAGAACGTGCAGCATGTCCCCACCATCAAAAAGAACTTAGTCAGCGGGTCTCTTCTGTGTAGAGACGACTTTAAATTAGTCTTTGAATCCAATAAATGTGTAATTTCTAAATTTTGAAGTTTTATTGGAAAAGGTTAGGATAACGGAGGCTTGTTCCGCTTTTCTTTGTCAGACAATTGTAATAAAGTTGTGAACCATGCTGCAAACGTTAATACTGAATCTAATGTTTGGCATTCGCGACTCTGTCATGTTAATTTTGGTTGTATGATGCGTCTTGCAAACCTGAGCTTAATTCCGAGAGTCACCTTAGTCAAAAATTCAAGTGTCATGTGTGTGTTGAATCAAAACAACCTCGCAAGCCTCATTTCGCGGCTGAGGCGAGGAACTTGGCACCTCTAGACTTAATTCATTCCGATCTGTGCGAGATGAATGGTGTGTTGACAAAAGGTGGTAAAAAGCACTTCATGACTTTAATAGATGATTCTACTAGATTTTGCTACATTTATCTGTTGAAGTCTAAAGATGAAGCGTTACAGTATTTTAAAATCTATAAAGCTGAGGTAGAAAATCAACTTGAGAGAAAGATCAAAATAGTTAGGTCTGATCGCGGTGGAGAGTATTTTTCTAATGTATTCACTGCGTTCTGTGAGGAACATGACATAATTCATGAGATGACACCTCCCTACTCACCTCGGTCAAATGGTGTAGCCGAAAGAAAGAACCACACTCTGACTGACTTGGTTAATGCCATGTTGGATACAGCTGGACTTTCCAAGGAATGGTGGGGTAAGGCTATATTGACTGCATGTCATGTCCTGAATCGTGTTCCTATGAAGAACAAAGAGATAAGACCATTCGAGGAATGGGAAAAGAAAAATCTAACCCTTTCATACTTACGGACTTGGGAATGTTTGGCCAAAGTGAATGTGCCCATAACCAAGAAACGTAAATTGGGACCTAAGACGGTTGATTGTGTCTTTCTTGGTTATGCTTTCCACAGTGTAGGTTATAGATTTTTAATAGTAAAATATGGAGTACCTGACATGCATGTTGGTACAATTATGGAGTCCAGAGACGCTACATTCTTTGAGGACATTTTTCCTATGAAAGAGGAAGCTAGCACATCTAGTCATGAACTGTCTATTAATAAAGAACCTAGAGAACCTGTTGTTTCGGTAGAACACAATAAACACACACATGTAGAAAATCCTGAGGAGGATGACAGTGAAGCTCTTAGAAGGAGCAAGAGATAGAGGACAACAAAGTCCTTTGGTGATGATTTCATTGTGTACCTCGTGGATGACACCCCTAGAACCATTGAAGAGGCATATACCTCTCCAGACGCTGACTATTGGAAGGAAGCATTTCGGAGTGAGATGGACTCTATTATGTCCAATGGTACTTGGGAAGTCGTGGAACGTTCGTATGGGGTGCAAACCTGTAGGATGCAAGTGGGTGTTCAAGAAAAAGCTTAGGCCTGATGGTACTGTTGAGAAGTACAAGGCAAGGCTAGTGGCTAAGGGATATACTCAGAAAGAAGGAGAGGACTTCTTTGACACTTACTCGCCGGTTGCCCGATTGACCACCATTCGAGTACTGCTCTCTCTGGCAGCTTCCCATGGTCTTCTCGTTCATCAGATGGACGTTAAGACAGCTTTCCTAAATGGAGAGTTGGAGGAAGAGATCTACATGGATCAGCCAGAAGGTTTTGTAGTGGAAGGTCAAGAAGGAATGGTGTGTAAGTTGTTAAAGTCTTTGTATGGGCTTAAGCAAGCTCCTAAGAAGTGGCATGAGAAGTTCGACAGAACTTTAACGTCAGTTGGCTTTGTTGTGAACGAAGCCGACAAGTGTGTGTACTATCGCTATGGTGGGGGTGAAGGAGTGATCTTGTGTCTGTATGTAGATGACATACTGATATTTGGGACAAGCCTTAATGTGATTAAGGAAGTCAAAGAGTTTTTGTCTCAGAGTTTTGAGATGAAAGATTTGGGAGAGGCTGATGTGATCCTAAATATTAAGCTAGTGAGAGAAGGTGATGGTGGGGTTGTTCTCACACAATCCCACTATGTGGAGAAGGTCTTGAGTCGTTTCGGATATAATGACTGCAAGCCAGCTCCAACACCTTATGATGCTAGTAAAATATTACGGAAGAACAAAAGAATAATGAGAGATCAGCTGAGATACTCCCAGATCATTGGTTCACTGATGTACCTAGCCAGCGCTACTAGACCCGATATCGCGTTCGCTGTGAGCAAACTGAGCCGGTTTGTGTCAAATCCGGGAGATGCTCATTGGGAAGCTCTTGAACGGGTAATGCGCTTTCTGAAAGGTACTGTGGACTATGGAATTCACTATACCGGGTACCCTAGAGTACTGGAGGGTTACAGTGATTCAAACTGGATATCCGATGCAGATGAGATTAAAGCCACAAGTGGATATGTTTTCACACTTGGAGGTGGCACTGTCTCCTGGAAGTCTTGCAAGCAGACCATCTTAACGAGGTCAACTATGGAGGCAGAACTCACTGCATTGGACACCGCCACTGTTGAGGCCGAATGGCTTCGTGATCTCCTTATGGATTTGCCGGTAGTTGAGAAACCGATACCGGCTATCCTCATGAACTGTGATAATCAAACTGTGATTGTCAAGGTGAACAGTTCAAAGGATAACATGAAGTCCTCTAGGCATGTAAAGAGGCGGCTGAAATCTGTCAGGAAAATGAGAAACTCTGGAGTAATAGCCTTGGACTACATCCAAACGGCTAAGAACCTGGCAGATCAATTCACAAAGGGTCTTTCACGTAACGTGATAGACAATGCATCCAGGGAATTGGGCTTGAGACCCATGTGTGTTACTCAGTAGTGGTAACCTGTCCTATGTGATCGGAGATCCCGTGAATTAGGATGGTGAAACAAGCTATTGTTTAACTGAGAGAAGAGAACCTTTGAAAAGGGTTCATTCCAATGGAGGTGCATTTCTCTTCTAAGTCTGTATGGCAGGTTGGTGAAAACCTTAATGTGATTCGAGTGGCTCAATAAGGGCAAAGATGTTGACCTACAGAACATCTCAAAGGATTGCACCTATACGGGTTCGATTTCTAGTCACAATCTATGAGATAGGGTGATCTCTAGATACCCATAAAAGACACGGAGTATGACTTATACGCTCCTACCCGAGGGGATGCTTATAGCAGCCTAGTACTGGCAAAGGGGCTCTAGTCAAGCTTGTTTGCACAAAACTGTCAATTCAAGGCATAGTCCATTGGTCAGTTGTGAACAAGTGTAGCTCTTGCCCCACGTGGATGTTCAACTTAACAGTCCCCGCCATGAGGCCAGTATATCAAAATAACAGTTGAGACGAGAGTATTTTCTTATGTACCTTGAAATTCTTGGTGGGGATTGTTAGATTAATTGGGCCTTGGCCCATTTAAGTCTCAATTAATCAAAGAATTAAAGGTCCACTAATAAATGCTAGGGAATTAAATCCCGGATGGAGAGTCAACGGGAATACTAACCAACTTAAATAGTGGACCAACTGTGGACCACTTATGAAGTTAGTAAAAGGAGATGGGCGTGCCACACGCGCGCGCGCTCGCTCGCCTCGCCGGGCCGGGCCGTGGCCGTGCCGTGCCGAGCCGAGCCGAGCCGAGCCGAGCCGCTCTGCGTGTGCTGTGTGATGAACCTTTTGCCACAAATGAGTAACTGCCAACTTGATGGCTGAGAGTAACTGATGACGTTTAATGGCATTATTGGGCTGACCAATAACTACCGTCATTATGGCCATTGCTGCCTCATGCAGTGTCTAGGTTCATCCCCCCTCCTCCTCTGGTCGCCTATATAAGAGGGGCTCCCTCCCATAAGCCAGAACACACAAGCACTCTCCCTCTCTGGTACTCCATTCAGGAGACCTCTCTCTTCTCCCTGTTTTTGCTGCTCTCTTGCATTCCCAACGCAAGCCTTGCAAGTGATCCTGCTCGGGACAACGCAAGCCTTGCAAGTGATCCTGCTCGGGATAGGCGGGCGATAAGGTTTTTGGGGAGCGTACGAGTACGCGCCTGCTCACTGCTGTGAACGTCTACTTCCTGGTGGCCAACTTCGTCAACCCGAACGACTACTTCCTGGTGGCCAACTTCGTCAACCCAAACAACTACTTCCTGGTGGCCCTCTTCCTCACGTGAATGACTACGTCCCGGTGACCGTTCGAGGGACTCCACTGCATCGACTCGCCACCGCACCAAATTAGATCGACTACTTCGAGCAAGGCCAGTCGAGGATGGTTAACACTATTCCTCCACCTGGTGACGGCGCATCCGGTGCCTCCGGTACCGGCCCCGCCTCTGGGTACACCCTGAACATCCTTTTGTTCTCGTTTCGGTTTCTCATGATGTTCATGTTATTTAGGAGAATTAACTTGAACACTGGCACATGTTATGTTACCAATGGATCACTCACTGCTGTCATGAATTTGTTGTTAATTTCTGGAATTAAAATATACCGAATGATGCCTAAATTTCTAACAAATAGATCATAGACCGAGGTGAGAATGAGAGCTCAGCTGACCATGTGCTCTCTATAGCAATCTTACTTAATACTGATGCGCATACTGAAGCACAACATGTTTAACGAGACTATTTATGCCTCTAAATTCAAGCTTGAGAAAACACAAGACCGGCTTCTTTTTTCCTTTTGATCATGTACTTGCCCCTGTAACTTCTAAAGAATACTCTTTCACAAAAAAAAACCCTAAAGAGTACTCGACAATGTTCCATGTTTTCACTCTTTAGAACACACTACAAACGTCGCCGGGTACCATTTATAGAGCAATTCAATTCTTATAATGTTTCTGTCCATTCATTATATATTTGTAGTGTGTTCATCACAAAGCAAGCCCAATTGCCATCAGAATCAGAATGAACACGATTCGGTGACGTAGGAACGGAGAACACTACATGGTATATCAACGAGCTAAAATTTTAGGGGTGTAAAATCCACCACTGAAATTACCCACCATCAAGTACAAAGGTGGAGGCAAGATTGACTCCACAGCTAGCGCAACAATGACAACAAAATGTACTTCTAAAACAGATATAGGGATTGAAAAGGCTACCATAAACGTCTCGTTGATAGATGTCACCTAGTGAAAAAAAAAACAATTAGCTAGAAATATAGTACATGTGTAACGGACTTGAATGTAGGTGACAGGTGAGTATGTTTCACCTTCACCACAGCAACCCTAACCAGTGCACATATGTTTACCTTTACAGAAATAGGAGAGTCTATATCGACGTGTTTTAATTTGCAGACTAGCTGAGATTTTTTTTTCTTTGCCAAAGAGACTAGCTGAGAATTAGGAATATGCAAGTGGGAGAACCCGTGAACCCACGTATCTACTGAAGATGCCAAGCAGAACAATTAATTTTTCGAACGAATAATAGTCACATACAAGATTTTTTTTTGGCCAACAACAAAATAGTTAGCAAGATATATATATGTTCCATCGAAGAGAGGCCTCGCCATCATCATTTTCCTTCAACCCCAAACCATGCATGCCTTGATTTCTGTCGATATGATGACGTACTACTGCGACCTTATAGCCGGGAAACCATATGATTCAGGATACTTTACTACACATGTTCGTGTCCTTGAGGAGGAGAGAACTGCTGATTCGGTGCTGCTTATGATCCATATCCAGAGCTCAGCATGTTTGGCACCCCTGCTGCAACTCCTGCCGGCTGGAAATTCGGCTGTCCCGTTGCGATCCCGGCAGGCGGCGGCTGCTCACCTGGCTTGTTGGGTGCGCCCGCCCCTGCTGCCGTCGCAGGCGCCGCGTCCGCTGGCTGCCTCCTCAGCATGATAAAGGTGGTGATTCCGAGCGCCGTGGCAGCGACGGTGAGCACAGCTGCACCGGCGTAGATACCTCCGCTGTACCTGCCGTTGGCGTTCAACGACGCGCCAAACAAGAACAGCACTGACGCGATCACGGCCGCTATCCTGCATATATACACAGCTTGTGCCGTTTCAATTCTCTAATCTGTTCACGCATAACTTAATTCGATTCATACATATATATAGTGTGTATGAAAATGAAAGGTGATCACTCACCACGAGACGACGCCGCAGACGAGGACGAGGATCTGCTTGGTCTCGGAAAGAATGGGGCGGAACTTGCAGTAGCCAACGGCTGCTACTGCCGAGATGGTGGTCTGGGCCATAAGAAGGAAGAGGGCGGCGCAGATTCCCAGCGCGGGCGAGGGGTTCTGCAGGTATGTAGATGCACTAGTGAGTAGGGATGAAAGTGGTGTAGATAATTTCCGCGTCCGATCCGACCCGAAACCGAATTTTAATGATATGGAGAAGAGTTTTGGATATCCGCGCGGATATGGATAATCCGAATCTGATTCTGTGCGGACGCGGAGTAGGATATGGTTTCAGTGAAATCCGATGGATATGGATTATCCGATAATTGATCGCAGATTATCCGAAGCTTATAATAGGATATCTGACCACTTTTGTGAGCATACTATAATAAAATTTAAGCCAGCCGACATATATACATAATATTTTATAACCCACAAACCCTCAGGTATATATATATCACACAAAAATACATTTGTAAAGTGTGAAGTACCACTATCAACTGTTAAGGTTACTTTAGCTGCGTCGTAAACTACAAAGGGGAGTATTTTTCATGTTATATTATTTTTTTAGTATTCGTTTAGAAAAAATAATCACCATTATAAAATGTTACAAAGAAGTATGTATTATCCGTCTATTTTAATCCGCTTCCGTACCGACTCCGATCCGCTTCCGCACCATCTCCGATATCCGAAAAAATCCATATTCATAACCGTATTCGGGTAATATCCGCTCCGCTCCGCATCCGACAGAAAAGGGTGGATGAGGATATGATAAAGGTACTATCCGCTCCGATCCGATCCGCTTTCATCCCTACCAGTGAGTAACCGGCGGGAGTCAACAGCTGAGGGTGTTTGGATTTTAGTCCCTTAAATAAATAATAATTATAATAATTAGAAGTATTAAGTATAAATTAATTATAAAACTAATTGCATAATTCGTTGCTACTTCATATGTTTACTGTAGCATTATATTGTTTAATTATGGTGTAATTAGGCTTGTTAGATTTGTCTCACAAATTAATTCTAAAGTTTTTTTAATTAATTTATATTTAATACTTATAATTAATATCTTTACATTTGATGTGATGGGACTAAACTTTAGTCGGAGGCAACCAAACACCCCCTTCAACACAAAAATGCTTTCCTATCTTTCATTCAGTGGCTCTTGCAGTCAGATACATGACCGATATGATGGCCGCAACCTACGCTATGCTAACCCGGCCATGTCTGACAGCCTAGATCACACAATGGCCGCCCGTTCACCAAAATACTGCCATCGTTGGGCAATCGGGCAAACCTACTAGCACCGTGCGAAATCCTATGGGCTCTAAAGTCTAAACCCACCTGCCTCCAGCTAGCGAACCACATACCAAAACCTGATCTTAAACTAGCAGAGATCCAAAAAGGAGAAGGAAGGCTCAACAAGATCCGAAACTAATAATGCATAGATATATACAAAAAAGACATAATCCGTAGATCAGGAGTGCATACGTACATTAGCGTTCTGCCCCTCGGCCGCGAATCCCAAGATGGCACTCAACGCCCCTAGAGACCCAACCACCGCGGACACGATGATCACCATCTTGTCCATTTTTATTTCCATACTCTCGTTGGTCGTCGTTGCTCCTTCGGTATACTAGTAGCTAGACTGCAGAACTGATGTCGGAAGGCCTTTAGATCAATGGATGTATGGTTTATATAGGCGTTGCACACTTGCAGATAGCTCAGCTCGAGGACACAATATATCCCAGCGTAGATCGGCGAACACTCCGCTGTCGTAATGCGATCCATTCCTATAAGACCGACGAAGCACAAAGGGGAACGGTTAAGTCAACTGCTTCTGCATGCATGTACATGAACGTTGCCAGCCAAGCATGCAGAGTTTCAGTTTGTTTTGGGCCACGTTTAGTTTCCAAATTCCACCCTAAATTTCACTATACAACGAGAAGATTCTCATCACATTAAAATATCGGGACATGCATGGAGTACTAAATATAGATGAAATCAAAAAATAATTGCACGATTTTGTTGTATTTTACGAGACGAACATTTTGAGCCTATTAAACAATGTTTGGACAATTATTCACAAATACAAACGAAAAGCTACAGTGACGCCACTGTGGTAAAGTTTTAACTTTACACCATCAAAGTTGAGAACTAAACGAGTTCTTAATCATTATTACCATATGGCATCTGACATCATCAATATATTCCAAATCTCATATGTCAACTTAGTACCTGGGATAACTAATCATAGATGTCAGAAGACATTAGAGTAATTTGCCCAATGAATTTGATTTATGGCAACATGGTGTTGTGTGCACTTGTGCTACTGAGTACGTACCACCAGTCGAACATGCATGTTTACGCAGGAAAGTGAACTTATCCTTTCTTCTCTTTTTTTTTATTTTGCAAAAGTTCAGGGACCGATTTATCGTACTGCTGCACATCTGCTCTGTACTTAATCGATCGAGGCCTTGTCTAGATACCAAATTCTACCCATAAAGTTCACTATGTAAAAAGAAGATTTTCATCACATCAAAATGTCATAGCATGTATGGAGTACTAAACGTAGATGAAATCAAAAACTAATTACACAGTTTTGTTTACTCTACGAGGCGAACATTTTGAGCCTAATTAATCAATTTTTGGACAATTTTTCACACGTACAAACGAAATGCTACAGTGTGCCTCGATTTCCCAACTTCCAAATTTGGGATGCCAAATTGACATCTAAACAAGGCCCGAGTTGACTTGACTTTGCATCAGCTGCCGCTCGCGTCAAACGTACACAAGTGAATGGCGTTACCACAATTCACAATGGCGTGTATATATATATATAATATATAGTCCATCTCCACCTGGACAGGACGCGGGAGAGCAAAAGGACAGACAGCCGGTGCATATATACGGCGGATTGGCGGAGCAGAGCCGTCACGCCGCAATGGGTGCTCGGACCTGCCCCACCACTAGTAGCTTCCATCTCCGAAGATAATCTTCTCCGACACATGTTACGTTCGGCTGGTTGGCGGCGGCGGCGGGTAGCCGGTGCTGATTTGTATTAAGAAAAAAATACTGCTGACTGACTGGTGGCTGGTGCTGATTTATTCTGAGAAAAAAGTACTGCTGACCGGTGGTTGTGGCTGATAAGCCAAACGAATAGGACGGCCACTGCTCTAGAGTCTGGACCCTGTTCATATATATATATCAGTGGCGTGCAGACGACTGCTCGGACTGAATCTACTATTGGTTGCATACGTACAGGTTGTAATTTGCAGAACGTACGTGTACACGCTCAGTGCCACTCTGGTAGCCTTGACTTTGCGGTCCCTGCTGCATCGCCAACGGTGCGCAGAGGATTGAGCCCTCGTTTACATGCAAAATTCCGCTCTAAAGTTTACTATGTATAAAGAAGATTCTCTATCACGTCAAAATGTCGGCATATACATATAGTACTAAATATAGATGAAATCAAAAATTAATTGCACAGTTTTGTTGTACTCGACGAGACGAACATTTTGAGTCTAATTAATCAATTTTTAGATAATTTTTTATAAATAAAAACGAAATATTATAGTGGCGCATTTACGGTGAAGTAACATCTTTCCTCAATTTCTCACCATAAATTTGCATCTGCTTAGGGCAGTGCCGATGGAGCGTAGATTAATTGCACGCAGTCGTCGACCGATGTTGCGGCGATTAGGCCGGCCAGCCGAATCAGGCACATGCGAAAACGCCGAGCCTACGACGGTCCTGCAAAGGACTCGGTAGCCAACGATTGCGGCCAACCCTGCAAGTGGTACGGTGGAGCGCCGCGACTAGGGATGAAAACCATTACGAAATTCCCGATCGACCGAGTTTCGTTTCCGAGATTTTTTTCGTTCCGATGAAATGGAAACGATACATGTCGGAAAACGATACGGAAACGATAATGGATTTATACCGTCGAATAGCTCTATCGACCGAATTTAGTGGAAATTTTTCGTTGGAATTCTGAATTCGGCCCAGTTAAATAATTGAGGCCCAAAATTCACAGCTACCCTTCTACTTCGTCTAAAATTTTCTTTGTCGCAAATGGAAATGAATCTCCACCCTATATAGCTGCATTGATTTTTATCAAAAATGTACATGCATAAATGATATATAAATGTGTAATAATGTTGGTTGTTGAAATTGGCCTACAAAGTTTTCGATTTGAAGTTTTCGACGTTTTCGTTTCTAATATACCGACTTTTCCGTTATCACTGTCGTTTCTAAAATTATCGTTTCCGATTTCATTTCCAAGTAAAAAAATATGGTTAGAAAATGATAATAAAAATTTTCGATCGTTTCCGACCCTGTCGCGACGCCTAGCTCACAGGGTAGCATCTATCGATCGGCGCCCACAGCACGGCCATCCGTACTCATGCCGACAGCCGAGCATGCTAGCATTTTTTGCAGGGTGTGTGCCTCGCTGGCTACCGGTCTGTCACTGGGTGGGGCCTCTTCATTTTACTGGTGGCCGATGCTAATTTGTTCTGAGAGAAAAGTACTGCTGGCTGATGACTTATTTATTCTAAAAGAAAAGTACTGCTGGCTAATGGCTGATAAGCCAAACGGACGTGGCTGACACCCTACACCGCGCCGGACTGATATACATGTTTGTGTGGTGCTCATTCTAGAGACGCAGTGAATGAGAGAGTATATGGAATGCACTGGTGTTTGCTGCATATGGTCTCGTCGTATTAGAAAATCAAAATATTCCAACAGATTCAACTGAATTTAAATGTATAGGTCTCGCCGTAGCAGCCAATCAAAATATTCCAATAGATCCAACCAATTTTATAAATGTATATTTATAGATGTTATTCATAGACCCATTATTTTCTTCGTTTTTCAACTTATTTTCTCGAGACATGTATATAGAAATAATTTGACTAACAATTTTTTCAATAGTGACCACCGTTTTTTCTAAATATCAGAACAGACGTAGACGTTCACACGCACACACTCGCTCCTATAGAACACACAGGTCCTGTTTGGGGGAGCTTGAAGCAGCTTTTGCTTTTCCAGGAAGCTTCAAAAGCCAAAAGCTCTCCCAAACCGGGTTGCTTCTTTAAGCAGCCAAAAGCTGAAAAAGCAATCTTTTGCAGTACAAGTCCAAAAGCTCGTCCGGACGAGCTTTCCGAGCTTTTCCCTCGAAACCGACACGCTCTTCCATCCGCCCTTCGACGCTCCCCACCTCCGCCGCCCACACCGCCGTGCCTCTTCAACTCATCGCCTCCCTCTCCGCTCGCCACGCCGCCGCTCCCCCTTCCATGTTGCCTTGTGCCGCCACTCCCCCAGGGTCGAAGCCACATTGTGGCTTGTGGGTGCCTAGGCACCCACAAAAATTTAAAACACCACTGGTAAAAATAATTTTTCACCATATCCGCAGATTAAATTTTCACATCTATAAGAGAAAGGCACCCCCTCTAACTTGCTCTAGCTTCGCCCCTACGCTCCCCGATGCGGATGTCGTGTCTCTTTCGCTCCTCGCCTCGCCTCCGTCTCCGATCGCCGCGCCGCCAGTCCCCCTTCCTTGCTAGCCGCCGCCGTCCCTCCCCTCCATGCGTGCTGCCGATCTCTCTCCTCCATTATCGGTGGGCCGCAATCTCTCTACTCCGCAGCGGTCCTGAGGACCAGGTGTCGGAGGGAAGCAAGGCCGGATGGACGGCGTGCCCAGCCGGAGGAAATATCTCAGAGTTCCAAGATTGCCCCTGGGGGTATGTATCTTAGGCTTAGAGTGTAGGGGTAGTGTGGTCTTTTCCCCCCACCAGATGACACAATATAAATAGAAGGTGGAGGGGATGGCAAGGTATCTGTTCGAAACCCTAGTTCATTTTCTCTCTATTCTGGTAGGCTAGCCAAGTACAGATCGAGTAATCTTAGCGGATGGATGAAGGGTGGAGGTTAGCCACCGCTGTACAGATCGTGACCTCTGGTTGTATGGAAGAATCGTTCTAGAAATGATTTGCTTGTCTTCCTTCCCGAGTTCATTTTGTGCTATTTTCGTTCTTGGTTTGATTCTTCGTTTCTAGGCTGTTTCCTCTCAGATTTCTTTGTGGGGATCATGGGTGAGTGCCTTGTGCCTCTTTGTGGATGATCTTGACCCCTCAAACGCTGAGATTTGGTCCGGATTTGAAGTTTTTTATGATGAACTCGTGGTGAGGGTGTTCTTTCGTTAGATCCGCGATTTCTTGTGTTGTAGGGAGTTAGAGGCCGAGATTTTTGGGGCATAGCTTCCTCTTGGGTTGCTTCACATCTCCCCAAAGTTTCGCTTCAAGAGCTCCAGCCGTTTGGGAGATCCGATGTTGGATTTGGAGGAGTTGACCCGCGCGTTACTGTAGCTGTTCTTCCTGTTCGTCCGTCGGGCTTCTCGGACGGTCCGACTTGGTATGGCGGACGGTCCGCAGAATTCACTGATAGTCCGCATGTGATTGGCGGACGGTCCGTGGTTTGATTCCCCTTCTAAGTTTTTCTCGTTTTGGCTAAGTTTTTCTCGGACAGTCCATGTGACCTTTTTCGGACGGTCCGCGACACTGGCGAACAGTTCACAAGACGGTCCGCAAGACAGTCCGTAGAGGACCCTACCTTCTGGAGATTCGAGTTGATTTTACGGACGGTCCGTCGTTCCTTTGTCGGACAGTCCGCCCGCCTCGCGGATAGTCCGAGCCCTCTGTGCGGACGGTCCGATCAGGCCTGGCAGACAGTGTTCCTCGTTGCTTCTCTAGTTGTGTGCTTCCGCTTCGATTCTCGTTTGAGCTTGCTCCTAGGGTTGGTAGGTCCGTTGTGACTACGCTACCTTGACAAGCATGTGAGGAACTTGTGAATAGTGGTTTTGGGATATAGGCCGAGTTTCGAGAAGAAATTTTTATCGGCTCCCATTCACTCCCCCCCTCTCTGGTCGCCATTTCGATTCTTCAATTGGTATCAGAGCCGGTTACGGATCTTTGTGATTCTAACCAGTCTTAAGATCCAAAGATGGCGTACTCAGGAAATGGTTCAGGTCCTCCTTTCTTCGATGGGAAGAATTACCGAATGTGGTCGGTTCGGATGGGTGCTTTTCTCCGCGGCAAGGGATAATTAATTTGGGATATCAGTCTTGATAATACCTATACTATCCCTACTGCAAGTGCGACTCAAGTTGATAAGGATAAGTTTGAGGAAAATGCAAAGGCAGTTGATTACTTGTTCAAAGCGCTCGACGAGCATGAGTTCAATCGTGTCATCGAAGAGCAGCTTGCTTGTAAGATTTGACAGAAATTGGAGGTTGCTCATGGTGGTGATGGTGCCATTAAGGCTAGGCTCTTTTCGACTTACCGGAGGGAGTATGAGAATTTCACTCATTTGCCCGGTGAGTCAATTGATGCCATGTTTCAGAGGTTTACCGTGATAGTGAACAACATGCAAGCCAATATCGCCGTCCTCCCTTACTCAGATCATGATAGATCTTTGAAGCTCTTGCATTGTTTGGATAGATCTGTGTGGGGTGCAAAGGTTGAGGTCATTATGGAGTCGGATAGCTATGATACGTTCAGAGTCAATGGGTTGTTTTCAAAGCTTAAGTCCTCAGAGATTGATAGGATGGCTAGAGCCAAGCTTGAGAACCCGACTGATCCCCATAGTCTGGCCCTCATGAGTGGTTCTAGTTCTAGGTCGCTTGCTAACTCCTCTCGACAGTTTGCTTTGTCTATGCTTGTCTCTTTGCCAGATGAGGAGTTCGAGGTGCTGAGCGAGGACGATCTCGCGTTGCTGACCAAGAGGTTCGGGAGCTTGCACGAGAACCGCAAGAGTACGAGGCGTGTTGGGAGTACATGCTACAGATGCGGCAAGATGGGGCACTTATCGCCGAATGCCCGGAAGCAAGCGAGCCCAGGAACGACTACAAGCACCGATCAAGGGATGACCACAAGAACCGATCAAGGAACGACTACAAGGGCAAGCACAAGAGCAAGGAAGAGTACAAGAAGAAGAAGCACGGTGGTCACAAGCACAAGTACAAGCCTCGAGCTATGGTTGCCGGTGCAAGCGACGTCAACACGAGTTCCAACTACACCTCATCGAGCTCAAGCAGCGAGGATGAGGATCAAGGTCGACGTCGGAGGCACTCAAGCAAGAACTTCAATGGGTTGGCGTGTGCAGCTTCTGATGGCTTCTGTACCACGGCACACAGTACCGACGACAAGAAGAGTGAAGGAGAAGGCTCGGACTCAGACTCCAAAGATGAGGTAAATCATGATCCAAACTTCTTGCTAGAGGAGATTGATAGGTTGAATGCTTTGCTTGACAACCGTGATGATGTGCTTAGAAAGACCAACAAGGAGAAGAGGGAGTTTAGGTCTTTGCTTGGTGTGTCTGAGGAGAAAGTGGCTAAACTTGAGTCTCTTCTTGCTGCTTCTCAAGTTGAGATTGATGCTTTGAAAGTTGTCTCTGTTGTTCCTGATGAGCCTGAATGCATAAATTGTGAACATGTGATGAATGAATTGGTTGAAAATAAGAAGAAACACATGACTAAAATGGAAGAACTTGATATGCTCCAAGTTGAACTTGATGAGTTGAAATCTAGATCTGCTTTGCTAGGAGCTTGCACGTCTTGTCCTGTTTTGCATGCTAAATTGGATGAATCTCATGCTAGGATCAAGTGCCTTGAAAGTTCTTTGAAATCTTCTGCTACTCATGGTTGTTCTAGTTGTGATGTGAATGCTTTGAAGATTCTTGAACTTGAGCATGCAACTAACCGACTGCAGGATGAGAATGATGAGTTGCGTAAGTGTTTGGGTTGGTTGTCTGATCATGAGCCACAGCTTTGTATGATGATAGCTCAGTTCAGACGAGCTGATAGTCGTGGGATTGGATCGGAGAAGGTGTGTGAGAGTGGGGATGTGGGGTGTGAGAGTGTGCCAATTCCTCCACAAACTACCCCAGCCAAGAACACCTTTGATCCCAAACCCAACCACTTGAAGAACAAACTTGACACTACTCCTGATCCTCCTGTGTTCCCTCCTCAAACCAACAACTTCCAAAATAGAGTGAACTTTGTGGGAGAATCGAGTGGTCTCAAGCCAAGTGAGAAGCTCCACCAAAAGAAGCTCCAAAGCCAAAGCTAGTCCGCTACCACTGTGGGTTTTGTGGTAGGGATGGTCATCAAGAGGAGCTCTGCTTCAAGAGGAAGATAGAAGTGAGAAGAGAAAGAGAGATGGGTAACCGGGATAGGTACCGCTCTTCTCATAGCGTGCCTGAGTCTCGTGCACCTATGCCTAGGGGTGAAGGGTTTGTGCGCTCGATGCCTAGAGGAGGTGCTCGTGGTGTTGCAGGTGGTCCTCAGAGAGGTGGTGATAGGCGCTTTGGGTTTGGACGTGGTGAGTTTGCTAGGCGTCCCCCTCCTCGTGGTCAGTACAAGATTGGGAGGAACGACAGCAGTTTTGGTGCTCGAAGGGAGTTCAGGCCACGCTTTCCCCCGCGTGGTGCTCCTCCGATTAGACGTGATAGAGCTCCACTTGTGAGGCGTGAGAGGTTCCACCTTTTGCTGATGGTGGTAGAGTAGATGTTGCTAACCCCTCTTTTGAGCATATGGCTTGGCACTGGTTTGACTCGTTTTGTGCTAACCCCAGTGCTGAGTCGTTTTCTCACTTCCGCACTCGCTTCTGATTTTGTAGGTAGTGGGAGGCTTGAGGAGGTCATGGTTGATCGACTCCGGTTGCTCTCGTCACATGACCGGAGATCGAAGGTGGTTCTCAAGCCTCACCCTAGTGAAGATTGTACATCACTTTTGGGGATAATGGTAAGGGAAGAGTGCTTTCAGAGGGAGATATTCAAGTAAGTGAGAAGTTTGCGTTGAAGCGTGTTGCTCTCGTCAAGTCGCTTGGTTTTAATTTGCTCTCTGTCTCTCAGTTGCTTGACGAGGGTTTTGAGGTTCGGTTTGTGAGTGGTTCTTCTCGGATTCTTGATTCTCGAGGTGACCTTGTGTGCATGATCATTCCCGAGGGTCAAGTTTTCCGTGCTGATTTCTCGAGGTCTTTCGGTCCCTCTCGCTGTCTAGTGGCTGGTTCCTCTTCCGAGCTTTGGAAGTGGCATAGGAGGTTGGGTCATTTGAGCTTTGACTTGCTCTCTCGTTTGAGCAGTCTTGACCTTATCCGAGGATTGCCCAAGCTTCGGTATGAGAAGGATTTGGTGTGTGCTCCTTGTAGGCATGGGAAAATGGTCGCCACTTCTCATCCACCTTTGACTAAGGTGATTACTGAGCGTCCCGGGGAGCTTCTTCATATGGACTTGGTTGGTCCAGCTCGCGTTCGCTCAGTCGGTGGGAAGTGGTATGTCCTTGTGATAGTGGACGACTATTCTCGCTATGCTTGGGTGTTTTTCTTGGCATCTAAGGATGAGGCTTTTGGGTTCTTTCGAGACTTGATTTTGAGGTTGAAAAACGAACGTAACGGTAATGACATGCGAGCTATCCGTAGTGACAATGGCACGGAATTCAAGAACGCTCGTTTTGAAGCCTTTTGCCGTGATCAAGGTCTTGAACATCAGTTTTCCTCGCCTTATGTTGCTTGTCAGAATGGTGTTGTGGAGAGGAAAAATCGGACTCTTTGTGAGATGGCTAGGACGATGCTCGATGAGCATAGGACTCCTAGGAGATATTGGGCCGAGGCGGTGAGCACCGCATGCTATGTCTCAAATCGGATTTTCCTTCGTGCGTTCAAGAAGAAGACTTGCTACGAGATTTTTCATGGGAGACCCCCCAAGGTGAGTCATTTTTGAGTCTTCGGCTGCAAGTGCTTCATTCTTAAGAAAGGAAATCTAGACAAATTCGAGTCTCGTTCTCATGATGGCATTTTTCTTGGCTATGCTAATCACTCTAGAGCATATCGTATGCTCAACCTTAACTCTAACCAAATCATGGAGACTTGCGAAGTTACATTCGACGAGACGATTCCGTGTAGCTCGACTGTCTTTGAGTGTGCAGGTGATGAAGAGATGGGACAGACGATCTTCGAGGACGAGCAAGCGGATGACGGTGAAGATGGAGATGATGTGCCTCCAACGACACGTGTACCCACTACCTCGACTACGACGACTACGGTTGACGATGGTCCATCCCCCACTACCACATCAACACAAGTACCTGGAGGTCGAGTGGAAGCAGTTGCTGAGGGTGAGGAGATGTCTAGGCGTGAGGCACCAAGACACATTCAAGCTAGGCATCCACCCTCAAGCATCGTAGGAGACTTCGACGAGCGCACTACAAGGTCAAGGTCAAGAAACAACTCTCAATTTGCTCATTCTGCATTTGTTGCTTCTTTCGAGCCCAAGGAATTAGACACGCTTTATCTGATGCAAACTGGGTTAATGCTATGCACGAAGAGCTTGAAAACTTTGAGAGGAATGAGGTGTGGGAACTAGTTGAGCCTCCACCAAACTGTCATCCTATAGGAACCAAATGGGTCTGGAAGAATAAACAGGGTGAGAGTGGCGAGGTGGTGAGAAACAAGGCTAGGTTGGTTGCCCAGGGCTTTTCACAGAAAGAGAGAATTGATTATGAGGAGACATTTGCTCCTGTAGCCCGTTTGGAAGCAATTCAAATTCTTCTAGCATTTGCTGTTGCTAAAGGATTAAAATTGCACCAAATGGATGTGAAGAATGCTTTTCTGAATGGGGTAATAGAGGAAGAAGTGTTTGTGAGGCAGCCACCGGGTTTTGAGAGCGAGAAGTATCCACACCGAGTGTACAAACTCCACCGAGCATTATATGGTCTAAAGCAAGCACCTAGAGCGTGGTATGGGAGACTACAAGGGTTCCTGTTAAGTAAGGGGTTTGTGATGGGCACAGTAGATAAAACCCTGTTCTTGCTTCGTGCTGGTAGCGACATCCTGATTGTCCAGATAGACGTGGATGACATTATCTTTGGTGGCTCGTCTAATACACTTGTGGAGAAATTTTCTCAAGACATGAGCAGGGAATTCGAGATGTTAATGATGGGAGAGCTGCAGTTCTTCCTCGGGCTGCAGATCAAGCAAGTCAAGGATGAGACATTCATGCATCAAGCGAAGTACACGAAGGACATGCTGAAGAAGTTCGACATGAGTGACTCCAAGCCGATGTCAACACCGATGGGTACAACTGCAACGTTGGATGCTGATGAAGATGGAGATCCAGTGGACCAGAAGGAGTACCGGAGCATGATCAACTCCCTCCTCTACTTGACGGCGACGAGGCCAGACATACAATTCAGTGTGTGTCTGTGCGCTCGTTTTCAAGCTTTACCGAGAACTTCGCATCGGCAGGCTGTCAAGAGAATCTTCAGGTACTTAAAATACACTCCTGATTTGGGTCTTTGGTATTCTGCCTCCTCGACACTCAGCCTTCACGGGTTCTCCGATGCTGATTTCGCTGGGTGTCGGTTGGACCGCAAGTCTACCTCGGGTCAGTGTCAATTTCTTGGTTCTTCTCTGGTCTCTTGGTCTTCTCGCAAGCAGTCTAGTGTTGCACAGTCCACCACTGAAGCCGAATATGTTGCTGCTGCCAGCTGCTGCTCTCAGCTCTTATGGATCACATACACCTTGAGTGACTTTGGTCTAAGCTTCTCTAGAGTTCCACTTCTTTGTGATAGCACCAGTGCCATTAGTGTAGCTAAGAACCCTGTGCTACATTCCAAGACCAAACACATTGAAGTGAGGTACCACTTTCTGAGAGATCACGTTGAGAAAGGTCACATTCAACTATCCCATGTCTCCACCCGGAACTAGCTAGCTGACATTTTTACAAAACCTCTTGATCAAGCTACCTTTGCCCGCCTGCGAGGAGAGCTTGGAGTTTGTTGTCCTCTTTGAGTTGGTTTCTGGGGCTCCTTGTAGCATATGTATACTATGTACAGTCTGCATTTGCATTTGTTTCATAGGTCCTGCCTTTGTACATATTCATTTTCATGCATTTTAGGATGAGCTTCTCCCATATGGATTGAATGCTATAATCTGCTACACTTGAGCTAGTGGACATGTGTGTAGTCTTTTGGTGATGATTTGCTATGCTCCTGATTGATTCACTGTATATTCATAATGAGCTTGATTTTGAAATGCTAAACTCGTTCTCACCCATGAGCAAATGCTTTCCAAGCTTAGTTCAAGCCTAAATGCTTTCTCATGCTTAGATTGTAATAGGATATCTTTTTCTTGCTAAATGGGTTAAAGATCATTTTATCATTGCAAATGTTTAGCCTACTGTTTATCTTGTGGAGAAGCATAAGCTTCTTTTTGCCGCAAAGGCATTTCGTGTACCATAATTCAAAATCTGAAAAATGAAGTGCTTATGGTTAAAAATGTGCTAAACATGTCAAAATATGCTGTTATGTGTATAATTTTGGGTGCTAAACTGTTGCATGCTGTCTACCAAGGGAAGTCTCTGTTTAGAAGTAGACACATGGCTCGGTGGCTTTGACATGACATGAGATAGGCTTTGGGTGTTTGCAATGATCTTTTAACTAGAATTGGTGACCTGGGATAATCTTTGCATGATTTCGTTCATTTTGGCTTGAAGTTATCATTTTGCTCATGAGGTGATGAATTTTTGAAAATCTTGTTGAACTTAGAAACTAATTGGTCATATGCTTATACAACCATGAAATCTTGTTGGCAATGCTTGTACAGAACCTTGGAATATCTTGCTTGCTCATTTGCACTTGTATAGCATTTTATAGTGCTCATTGTATATTTGAGAAGCTCTAGGTTTACTTGTCTGCATGTCAGCATTGATTCATGCATTGGCAACAAGGGGGAGAACTTGTATGGTAAACAGGGGAGGAGAATTTGTGCGCATGGCTTTGCATTAGAGGGATACTCAGTTCAGGGGGAGAACTTGAGTTTGCATGCATTTGTTCAGGGGGAGTCCGCTTGTGTGCATGGGGAGCTTCTTGTGTTCCTGATTTGCTTCGCTCTTTATGCCGATGGTGTTGAGCCGTGCCTTTTCTCGAGGGGTCGGCATTTGGAGCTTGTTGGTCTCGGTTGTGTTGAGTCATTGCCCTTGTCTTAGGGGACCGAGATTTTCTCTTTCAAGTGACTTGATTTTTCGGCTTGTTCTTTGCTTTGAGTCACTTGTTTGAGTCTTCTTTTCTTTTTCTTTTCTGTTTTCTTTTTTCCTATCCAAAATCATGAGGTGTGTTGTCAATGCACTCATCAAGGGGGATATTGAGGACCAGGTGTGTCCGAGGATCGATGGATGGTCGCTTCCCAGTGTGATGAGTGATTGACAACATGGTGTTGGACTGACTCTTGGCCTA
Source organism: Echinochloa phyllopogon (assembly GCA_033239725.1). Classification (NCBI taxonomy): domain Eukaryota; kingdom Viridiplantae; phylum Streptophyta; class Magnoliopsida; order Poales; family Poaceae; genus Echinochloa; species Echinochloa phyllopogon. Next base: position 25,367,269 of record BTCW01000012.1, read on the forward strand.
GTATTGCAGGTGTTCGAGGCGACTCGGTTTGCGTTGGTGCAGGTGAAGAACAAGCGCGAAAGGTCTTAGCCAGAGTGGCCTCCGAGGAGTGGAGAGACAAGTAGGCTCGGTTCGAGGGACCCGGTGGCCAGACGGGATCGAGTGCGGTCGGCATGGTGCCAGAAGAGCAAGACGACGTCGTGGACTGAGCCGGTGCAAGGTATCGGCTAACAACCGAAGCTTGGACGCGGGGTAGATCAGGAGTGCATACGTACATTAGCGTTCTGCCCCTCGGCCGCGAATCCCAAGATGGCACTCAACGCCCCTAGAGACCCAACCACCGCGGACACGATGATCACCATCTTGTCCATTTTTATTTCCATACTCTCGTTGGTCGTCGTTGCTCCTTCGGTATACTAGTAGCTAGACTGCAGAACTGATGTCGGAAGGCCTTTAGATCAATGGATGTATGGTTTATATAGGCGTTGCACACTTGCAGATAGCTCAGCTCGAGGACACAATATATCCCAGCGTAGATCGGCGAACACTCCGCTGTCGTAATGCGATCCATTCCTATAAGACCGACGAAGCACAAAGGGGAACGGTTAAGTCAACTGCTTCTGCATGCATGTACATGAACGTTGCCAGCCAAGCATGCAGAGTTTCAGTTTGTTTTGGGCCACGTTTAGTTTCCAAATTCCACCCTAAATTTCACTATACAACGAGAAGATTCTCATCACATTAAAATATCGGGACATGCATGGAGTACTAAATATAGATGAAATCAAAAAATAATTGCACGATTTTGTTGTATTTTACGAGACGAACATTTTGAGCCTATTAAACAATGTTTGGACAATTATTCACAAATACAAACGAAAAGCTACAGTGACGCCACTGTGGTAAAGTTTTAACTTTACACCATCAAAGTTGAGAACTAAACGAGTTCTTAATCATTATTACCATATGGCATCTGACATCATCAATATATTCCAAATCTCATATGTCAACTTAGTACCTGGGATAACTAATCATAGATGTCAGAAGACATTAGAGTAATTTGCCCAATGAATTTGATTTATGGCAACATGGTGTTGTGTGCACTTGTGCTACTGAGTACGTACCACCAGTCGAACATGCATGTTTACGCAGGAAAGTGAACTTATCCTTTCTTCTCTTTTTTTTTATTTTGCAAAAGTTCAGGGACCGATTTATCGTACTGCTGCACATCTGCTCTGTACTTAATCGATCGAGGCCTTGTCTAGATACCAAATTCTACCCATAAAGTTCACTATGTAAAAAGAAGATTTTCATCACATCAAAATGTCATAGCATGTATGGAGTACTAAACGTAGATGAAATCAAAAACTAATTACACAGTTTTGTTTACTCTACGAGGCGAACATTTTGAGCCTAATTAATCAATTTTTGGACAATTTTTCACACGTACAAACGAAATGCTACAGTGTGCCTCGATTTCCCAACTTCCAAATTTGGGATGCCAAATTGACATCTAAACAAGGCCCGAGTTGACTTGACTTTGCATCAGCTGCCGCTCGCGTCAAACGTACACAAGTGAATGGCGTTACCACAATTCACAATGGCGTGTATATATATATATATAATATAGTCCATCTCCACCTGGACAGGACGCGGGAGAGCAAAAGGACAGACAGCCGGTGCATATATACGGCGGATTGGCGGAGCAGAGCCGTCACGCCGCAATGGGTGCTCGGACCTGCCCCACCACTAGTAGCTTCCATCTCCGAAGATAATCTTCTCCGACACATGTTACGTTCGGCTGGTTGGCGGCGGCGGCGGGTAGCCGGTGCTGATTTGTATTAAGAAAAAAATACTGCTGACTGACTGGTGGCTGGTGCTGATTTATTCTGAGAAAAAAGTACTGCTGACCGGTGGTTGTGGCTGATAAGCCAAACGAATAGGACGGCCACTGCTCTAGAGTCTGGACCCTGTTCATATATATATATCAGTGGCGTGCAGACGACTGCTCGGACTGAATCTACTATTGGTTGCATACGTACAGGTTGTAATTTGCAGAACGTACGTGTACACGCTCAGTGCCACTCTGGTAGCCTTGACTTTGCGGTCCCTGCTGCATCGCCAACGGTGCGCAGAGGATTGAGCCCTCGTTTACATGCAAAATTCCGCTCTAAAGTTTACTATGTATAAAGAAGATTCTCTATCACGTCAAAATGTCGGCATATACATATAGTACTAAATATAGATGAAATCAAAAATTAATTGCACAGTTTTGTTGTACTCGACGAGACGAACATTTTGAGTCTAATTAATCAATTTTTAGATAATTTTTTATAAATAAAAACGAAATATTATAGTGGCGCATTTACGGTGAAGTAACATCTTTCCTCAATTTCTCACCATAAATTTGCATCTGCTTAGGGCAGTGCCGATGGAGCGTAGATTAATTGCACGCAGTCGTCGACCGATGTTGCGGCGATTAGGCCGGCCAGCCGAATCAGGCACATGCGAAAACGCCGAGCCTACGACGGTCCTGCAAAGGACTCGGTAGCCAACGATTGCGGCCAACCCTGCAAGTGGTACGGTGGAGCGCCGCGACTAGGGATGAAAACCATTACGAAATTCCCGATCGACCGAGTTTCGTTTCCGAGATTTTTTTCGTTCCGATGAAATGGAAACGATACATGTCGGAAAACGATACGGAAACGATAATGGATTTATACCGTCGAATAGCTCTATCGACCGAATTTAGTGGAAATTTTTCGTTGGAATTCTGAATTCGGCCCAGTTAAATAATTGAGGCCCAAAATTCACAGCTACCCTTCTACTTCGTCTAAAATTTTCTTTGTCGCAAATGGAAATGAATCTCCACCCTATATAGCTGCATTGATTTTTATCAAAAATGTACATGCATAAATGATATATAAATGTGTAATAATGTTGGTTGTTGAAATTGGCCTACAAAGTTTTCGATTTGAAGTTTTCGACGTTTTCGTTTCTAATATACCGACTTTTCCGTTATCACTGTCGTTTCTAAAATTATCGTTTCCGATTTCATTTCCAAGTAAAAAAATATGGTTAGAAAATGATAATAAAAATTTTCGATCGTTTCCGACCCTGTCGCGACGCCTAGCTCACAGGGTAGCATCTATCGATCGGCGCCCACAGCACGGCCATCCGTACTCATGCCGACAGCCGAGCATGCTAGCATTTTTTGCAGGGTGTGTGCCTCGCTGGCTACCGGTCTGTCACTGGGTGGGGCCTCTTCATTTTACTGGTGGCCGATGCTAATTTGTTCTGAGAGAAAAGTACTGCTGGCTGATGACTTATTTATTCTAAAAGAAAAGTACTGCTGGCTAATGGCTGATAAGCCAAACGGACGTGGCTGACACCCTACACCGCGCCGGACTGATATACATGTTTGTGTGGTGCTCATTCTAGAGACGCAGTGAATGAGAGAGTATATGGAATGCACTGGTGTTTGCTGCATATGGTCTCGTCGTATTAGAAAATCAAAATATTCCAACAGATTCAACTGAATTTAAATGTATAGGTCTCGCCGTAGCAGCCAATCAAAATATTCCAATAGATCCAACCAATTTTATAAATGTATATTTATAGATGTTATTCATAGACCCATTATTTTCTTCGTTTTTCAACTTATTTTCTCGAGACATGTATATAGAAATAATTTGACTAACAATTTTTTCAATAGTGACCACCGTTTTTTCTAAATATCAGAACAGACGTAGACGTTCACACGCACACACTCGTTCCTATAGAACACACAGGTCCTGTTTGGGGGAGCTTGAAGCAGCTTTTGCTTTTCCAGGAAGCTTCAAAAGCCAAAAGCTCTCCCAAACCGGGTTGCTTCTTTAAGCAGCCAAAAGCTGAAAAAGCAATCTTTTGCAGTACAAGTCCAAAAGCTCGTCCGGACGAGCTTTCCGAGCTTTTCCCTCGAAACCGACACGCTCTTCCATCCGCCCTTCGACGCTCCCCACCTCCGCCGCCCACACCACCGTGCCTCTTCAACTCATCGCCTCCCTCTCCGCTCGCCACGCCGCCGCTCCCCCTTCCATGTTGCCTTGTGCCGCCACTCCCCCAGGGGCGAAGCCACATTGTGGCTTGTGGGTGCCTAGGCACCCACAAAAATTTAAAACACCACTGGTAAAAATAATTTTTCACCATATCCACAGATTAAATTTTCACATCTATAAGAGAAAGGCACCCCCTCTAACTTGCTCTAGCTTCGCCCCTACGCTCCCCGATGCGGATGTCGTGTCTCTTTCGCTCCTCGCCTCGCCTCCGTCTCCGATCGCCGCGCCGCCAGTCCCCCTTCCTTGCTGGCCGCCGCCGTCCCTCCCCTCCATGCGGGCTGCCGATCTCTCTCCTCCATTATCGGTGGGCCGCAATCTCTCTACTCCGCAGCGGTCCTGAGGACCAGGTGTGTCCGAGGATCAATGGATGGTTGCTTCGCAGTGTGATGAGTGATTGAAAACATGGTGTTGGACTGACTCTTGGCCTAGTATTGCAGGTGTTCGATGTGACTCGGTTTGCGTTGGTGCAGGTGAAGAACAAGCGCGAAAGGTCTTAGCCAGAGTGGCCTCCGAGGAGTGGAGAGACAAGTAGGCTCGGTTCGAGGGACCCGGTGGCCAGACGGGATCGAGTGCGGTCGGCATGGTGCAAGAAGAGCAAGACGACGCCGTGGACTGAGCCGGTGCAAGGTAGCGGCTAACAACCGAAGCTTGGACGCGGGGTTTGATGGTTGGGCCACAAAACCATCGGAGGTGAGTTTCTCGGTTTGTGCCTCAAAACCGAGCCCGAAGGCCCAACATGACGGAGACAGTGATCCGGGCATGTTCAGGAAGCTTCGAAGCGGTGGACACGCGGCGGGATCCTGGAGCTTGCGTCGGAGGGAAGCAAGGTCGGATGGACGGCGTGCCCAGCAGGAGGAAATATCTCAGAGTTCCAAGATTGCCCCTGGGGGGTATGTATCTTAGGCTTAGAGTGTAGGGGTAGTGTGGTCTTTTCCTCCCACCAGATGACACAATATAAATAGAAGGCGGAGGGGATGGCAAGGTATCTGTTCGAAACCCTAGTTCATTTTCTCTCTATTCTGGTAGGCTAGCCAAGTACAGATCGAGTAATCTTAGCGGGTGGATGAAGGGTGGAGGTTAGCCACCGCTGTACAGATCGTGACCTCTGGTTATATGGAAGAATTGTTCTAGAAATGATTTGCTTGTCTTCCTTCCCGAGTTCATTTTGTGCTATTCTCGTTCTTGGTTTGATTCTTCGTTTCTAGGCCGTTTCCTCTCAGATTTCTTTGTGGGGATCATGGGTGAGTGCCTTGTGCCTCTTTGTGGATGATCTTGACCCCTCAAACGCTGAGATTTGGTCCGGATTTGAAGTTTTTTATGATGAACTCATGGTGAGGGTGTTCTTTCGTTAGATCCGCGATTTCTTGTGTTGTAGGGAGCTAGAGGTCGAGATTTTTGGGGCATAGCTTCCTCTTGGGTTGCTTCACATCTCCCCAAAGTTTCGCTTCAAGAGCTCCAGCCGTTTGGAGATCCGGTGTTGGATTTGGAGGAGTTGACCCGCGCGTTACTGTAGCTGTTCTTCTTGTTCGTCCGTCGGGCTTCTCGAACGGTCCGACTTGGTATGGCGGACGGTCCGCAGAATTCCCGGATAGTCCGCATGTGATTGGCGGACGGTCCGTGGTTTGATTCCCCTTCTGAGTTTTTCTCGTTTTGGCTAAGTTTTTCTCGGACAGTCCGTGTGACCTTTTTCGGACGGTCCGCGACACTGGCGGACAGTCCGCAAGACGGTCCGCAAGACAGTCCGTAGAGGACCCTACCTTCTGGAGATTCGAGTTGATTTTACGGACGGTCCGTCGTTCCTTTGTCGGACAGTCCGCCCGCCTCGCGGACAGTCCGAGCCCTCTGTGCGGACGGTCCGATCAGGCCTGGCAGACAGTGTTCCTCGTTGCTTCTCTAGTTGTGTGCTTCAGCTTCGATTCTCGTTTGAGCTTGCTCCTAGGGTTGGTAGGTCCATTGTGACTACGCTACCTTGACAAGCTTGTGAGGAACTTGTGAATAGTGGTTTTGGGATATAGGCCGAGTTTCGAGAAGAAATTTTTATCGGCTCCCATTCACTCTCCCCTCTCTAGTCGTCATTTCGATCCTTCAGGTCCTCGCCGTTCCTCCCTTCCCAGGCCCTCAACTCCCGGCGGCACCATCCTTACCAAAAGCTTCATTGGAGAAGCTTCCCCAAACAGACACGGCTAGCTTTTTCCAAAAGCATATTCCTACACCAGCGGGGTCTACTTCTTCAGGAAGTGCTTTTGGAGAAGCTACAGCTCCCCCAAACAGGGCCACAAACACTATCCCTATGAGCATCTCTGAGAGACTGGACCGGTAAATACCAACATTGGTAAAGTCACTATGGACGCCTCGCTATCGCCGGATACAGTGCCTACCACGGAAAGAATATGTCTGCTTAAATCCTAAAATAAATTCAGAAAAATACGAACACTCCAGCTGAAAGAACATAGATGACGCAATCGACCGTCTGTCGTTGTAAAACGTCATTCACATAGTATGTGATTGCCTCAGCCTTGTTTTATCGGTAATTTCTTTTAGCGCTCACACATATATGCGTTGAGAGGCCAGCAAACCTTCACGCTGTGTATCTGCAATCTTATTCTTATATATGTGTGGCCAGTAGGCAACAATAGCCGGCCGAAATGAACGCAATGAGCCTAAAAATTTAGGTAGCGTTTGGTTCATGATTCTGTAACGTAAATGAATTACATAGGATAAGCAATTACGTTACATGCATTTGGTTCAGTTTGTTCTGTAATTCGATGCCCCGTAATTAGATAACGGACTATTCAAAGTTGTTACCGCTGCTTGTTGGCCGTAATTAGATTGCGGAATTCACGGCCGGTATTTTCCTTTCCCGTCGCTCTGCTCGGTAGCTCCTACCATCTTTTTGCGTTTACAGTGTTCAACCAAACAAAATCAGAGATTCAATCAATCCGTTACCACTAGCATCGTATTACATTTCTCTTTGCGTTTACGTTTATGCACAACCAAACAGCATCTTAGCTGGACTGCTGGAGGCCGACAATACAACTGAAAGCAGTCCAGCGAAGCAAAACAGACTAAAAGCAACGAAGAAAAAAAGAATGGAGCAGGATAGGATCGCGGAAAGCAGCACAGAGGTGAGACTGAGACCAGAGTAACCACGCATCATAGCAGAGCAGGCTTCAACGGGATAGGACCAAAAGATATGGACTCCAGCTATTATTTGGGCGGCAAGGGCAACGCTTGTTCCCACCGTATAACATGCACGCGATGTCAGCTCTAGACACGCGCCGAGCGCCAGATTATAAATCGCACAGAGGCTCTCAGAGCGCTCCAAAACTCGATATAGTTCTATCTATAACGATTGTGATCAGAGTTGTCAGAGAAAAATAGAGTGAGCTCGAAGCCCTCGGGCAGTCCCAACCCTCCACTAAGATAGTTTATATAGCATTAAATGGATCACCACATAAAACTATCTACTTATGTGGCACTATATTAATTAGGAGAGAAGGAAAAGAGAGAAAAAATGTGTCTCATGCGAGATCTAGTTTCAACACGAGAATATATACATAGGATACTATCAAGTTTGGGTTGGAAGATATATTGTCTTCATAATAAATTAAAAGACGTGGCTCAATGGGGCTCGAACCTAACACCACTACTTGGAAAGCCATATGATAAAAAATAAGAACATGGAAATTAAATAATTAATTACCTAAGGATTACATTAAGCTACATAAAACATTCTACTGTAACTTAATATTATTATGAACTGTAACTAACATGGATCATAGTGTAACAAGCACCAATGAGCAAGAAGCCTACATCAGACTGTATTTACTCAAGAATTTACAACATCATGAATTGATTATAAAAATTAAAACATAAGGTATAAATTATAATTTCAAGAATTGAAAGGAAACACATTTTACTAAATTAAACTCAAATTTATTACAAAACGCAGTTAAAAAGCACCGTAAAGTGAAGTGTATAATTTTTCAAATTTTCCAAAAGAAGGTCCATTTTTCAAAAATTTCAACCCCATAGGTAAAGATATAAATCAACTGTGTTTTTTACCTTTTCAGAAAATTTGAAAAATTATACACTTTCTCGAATCCCCATACTTTTTAAAGACTAACCATTATGTGAAAAACCATAAAACTCTACAAGTTTTTAATAATTTTAAACGAACCGCACGAGACAGTGCGAACAAAAAAGTGACAAATTATAATAATTTTTTTAAACAAACCGCACGAGACAGTGCGTGTTTCATTGATATAGCATAAAAATACAAGTCTACGACCCTGGGAGGCCATAATCAGGAAAACAGAAAAGAAAAAAAAACAACTATACTCGTCCGGTTGGATTGAGACATCAATGCGGGGTACCACTGACAACCACTCACTGGCCGGTATCAAACATGGCCGCATCCCTACATACAAAGACGACAGCGGAGAGAAACAAACCGCAACTCCCACCCACATACCGCACCCTTGCAATCATCAACACACCGACGTGATCCGGTGCTGATAAAGCAACAAAGGAGGCAGACGTCTTCTTGGACGTTGCAACAATGTAAGAACCTATCCGACGGGAAGAAAAATACCGAGTCCAAGCAAAACCAACGCGCGGGGGCCTCGCCTCATCCGCCATTGGATGCCTCCTATCTCGTACGCGGGGGCCTCGCCACGTCCGCCACAACTCCATGCTCCGCACTCGTTCCTTACGTTGCTGTCGAGATAGCGAGCAGGGCCGCCCCGCCTCCAAGGAACTTTACCAGAACAACCAGACCGTCGCCGTGGTTCAACTTCATCACGTTGCCTCCTCCCGCACAAAGCCGCCGCCTTCAAACCAGCAGATCAGGTTGTCGCATGTGCCGTCTTCCGACGTTGTACCGCACCGAGGAGGCACAGTCATGCTGACCTACCCGCCGTGATATGCTACAAGCCAAGTCGTCTCCCGATGTCGTTGCCGCAAGCGCCGTCCTCCAACGTTGTCCCACACCGAACCGACAATTGCAAAGCAACATCGGCCGTCGTGGTCCGCTGCAAGCAGCCATACGACACCCAAGCGGCGACCCTTGATCACCAACAAGAAGAAAGCCGCCTTAGCATGAGGTAGCCACACCCTTTCGCATGCCACACGGCGGAGTTGCCAGCACCAATCGAGGCCGCCAAGGACCATGGGCCGCCCATGCTGCCAACCGAGCGGGTCTCAAGAGACAACGCCTTCAAGGAGGGAATGACGCCAATGGCGCCGCCATCTGTTGGGGTGATCATTAGGGGTACCCAAACCTATGGGATAACCGCCCTCGGTAAACATTAATCTCATGTGATTAACCATAAAAAGAGAAGCGGAAGTTAAGGCCCACGGCCCAGCAACAAACGAAGGCCCAGTCAAGGTGCCCCGTGGCACGCCTCGATGCAAACCATAATCTCCGCTTCGCTCAAGGGAACCGACCCCTTGAGCGAATCGGAGAACTCCGCCTCGGTCGAGGCCTAAGGATCGAGCCTTGAGCAACCCACGGAATGGGGAGGGCTCCACCTCGGTCGAGACCCTCGCTCCGACGGACAATTAATAGCGCCCACCACCACCGTGCAAAGATCTAACCCCCCCCCCCTTCGCATCCGCCAACTCCCGTCACTATGCTGCCAACCGTGGCTCTGTGCGGGCAGGCCGGCGCTGTGGGAACAGAGCCCGTCACTCCGAGCTCCTGTGCTGCCAACTCCGACGACTCGAAGACCTCCGTCGTGCGGGAGAGACCCTCGAGCACACAGCAGGAGAAGAAGACAGGACGGCGGAGGTATGGCGGGCCATTCCGAGCGCTATGCAACCAACCCCGGCGTTGTGTGCACAAGTCGCCATTGTGCGAACAGGGCCAGGTCTCTCCAACTCCCTGTGCTACCGACTCCCACAGCGATTTCCCATAGAATGAGTTGTGCGAAGGCATGGGAGACCCTCGGAATAGTGTACGCGCGAGCCATTACCGCGCAAAGGACACCTCGAATCCTCAAAACCACTCCTCGGCGTCATCACCAGTACGAGAATCGACTACAGGGATGGCAATGTCGCGCGACAGCAAACAAGGACATAGAAGCACGCTCAACACCACTCCTACTACTGTGCGGCAACTATACCTGTGCAGCAACACACTCCTGTAACCCCTCCTCCTTGGCCTATAAAAGGAGGGGGTGATCGAGCGACAGAGAAGAAGAGATCAAGAATTCGCACACACTCAGAAAAACCACGATATTGGCACTCCGCCTCAATCATCTGGGACTCGGAGGTCTAGCCTCTCATCCCAACCTGCTTGTACCCCCTACTACTTGCAGTCCGGTGCAGAATAATACATCATACGTACCACCTTGCTGAAAGTACGGTCTTCAGACCGGAACCAGGATAAACCCGTGTCTCGCGTTATCTTCTACATCAATCATCAGGGGAGGGAACACAGCACATTTCTGGTTGGTGTCGGGACCACGATTTCTAAACACCGACACCATCGCTCGTCTAGAAACTAGACAGGGTTTTCACCCATAGACCTCGTGCAACAGGGTTGAAGCTCTATAATGACGCCTCCAAGAGGGAAAGCGACGTACGACGACGCCGGCATCATTCCACTAGCTGAAGCTAGCGAGGGCTTTCGCCCGGAGCGTCCAACCCTGTTCCACGCGCGCGGCCCAGAAAAATGGCACCACCATCCCGGCCACCCCAACCGGGCGACGCCTCCGCCGCGCTCCACTAGTCACGCTGCAACATCGTCGCTCCTATGTCGCCCCGCGCCGCCTCTGCCCTACACGCGGCCCTCTCGCGCCGGCGACACGGCCACCGTCGCCGCTCGTGCACCGGCCGGTCACCGCATCCTCCTCTCGTGGGTCGGCCGCCGCCTCCGCACATCGTGGGCCCCATGCTCCTCACGTATTCGGCCTCCCGTGCGGCCATAGCGCTCGTGCGCCGCGCGCCACGGCCGCCACTGTCGCGCACCACGGGTCGCCGCTGCCGCACACGCGGCCACGCGCGCGCAGCCACCTCTTGTGCGGCCCCGCGCCGCGCGCTACAAGACTCGCCGCCGCCGGTTCCTCTCGTCGGCCGCCAACTATCGTTCACCGTAGCCCTCGCGCCTCGCCGCCGCGCGCAGGGCAGGTCGTCGGCCGTCGTCCTCTCCTCCGCGTGGATCCGATGCCGGCCTCGTCGGATCCGGCCCCCAGGACCCCACGAGCCCAACCCGCCCTACATTGGGCTCCGCCAGCTCGCCGGCCGCCAGAAACACGCACGGTCTGGCTGCCGGCCACCGCCTTCGAGCGCCTGTCCATAGGGCGCCGCCGCCCCGCGCCCCATCTGCCGCCGGATCAGCAGGGAAAGGATCCCCGCCGCCAGCACGACGAGCCCCCGCCAGCGCCCGTCTCTCGCTTGTCGTCGCAGATCCATCAGTGGCGAGGATGGATCCGCCCTCGAGGGATGAGGATCCGGCCCCTAGGAGCCCGCGAGCCCGACCCGCCTGGCACTGGGCTCTGCCAACTCGCCGGTCGCCAGGAACACGCACGGTCTGGCTGCCGGCCACCGCCTCCGAGCGCCCGTCCGCAAGGCACCGCCGGCCCGCGCCCCCGTCCGCCGCCGGATCAGCAGGAAAAGGATCCCCGCCACCAACATGATAAGCCCCCGCCGGCGCCCGTCTCTCGCTCGTCATCGCAGATCCGTCAGTAGTGAGGATGGATCCGCCCTTGGGGGATGCGGATCCGATCGCAGACTCGCTGGAGCTGCTCCCGCCGCTCCGCCCGCGCGGCTTCTGGCCGCCCGCACGGCGGCACCGTCCCCGAGATGCTGCCCCACCACCGCCCTCCTCGTGAGGTGCCGGACTTCCGGCCCCTTGCTCAGGCGACGGTGAGGGGGAGGGAGGGTCAGCTGGCGGCGGCGCGATGAGGGCCCCGTGTCGCCTATGGGGGCGAGGCGGGCGGGCGGGGTGCTCGATGAAGCGGCTCTCCGCTCTTGGTGCATCTGTCCAAATCGTAATAATTGGCCATATTGTAGCTTTCCGAGTACGTACGAGTTATGACTAACGTCATCCATTCTTAACGAGAGCGCTGAGCTTTCGTAGTCACTGCCTCCAGGATTTCACACGATACAAACAAGAATAACGCATCCTTTGATATAGAGCTCCCACGTACATGATATAAACACAACGGGTGATTCAAACAAGAACAAGGAAGATTTACAGGATACATGCTTCGACTTTGAAGCCCATGAAAAAGAAATCTAGGAAGAAGGAACAACAAACCGAGATTAAAACTCCAGTGACGACTAAAGACTCCCGAGACAGCAGAACAACCATGCATATACAAACTCGACCGAGCAGAAACACAAACACTCGAGCACTTCACGACCAACGATGATCTAAGGTACGTTTTCAGGTCAGGTACTCGATCAGGTATCGACCCCGGAGTATGAATCATGTCATAAGAGAGGGAGTTCTCCGGCCACACCACCCACCCGCGTAACTGCATAAGCATTTCGGCTCCTGCTTTTACCAGGTGGGCGGCGGCTGCGCCAAGCCTGGCTTTATTGGTGCGCCTGCAGCCGGCGGCGGGAACTGCTGGTGGCCCTGGCCCATCGTGTTCCCCGCAGGCAGCGATTGCGGCGTTTGCACCGCGGCCGAGGGTGAGCACGGCTCCGCCCGCGAAGATGCCGTCCTTTAGGTAGAAGCAGTCCGGCGCCGTCACCCGCACCACGTTGGCGTTCCACGACGCTCCTTGGATGAGCAGCGCCCAGGCGATCACCGCCGCAATCCTGCACGCAGCATACGTGAGTCACGATCGTTTTCGCATCTGATCTGTTCGCGCATATATATACTGAGTGCGTGGTGTGTCAGTACTGCAAAGTGCAAACAAAGCTAGAGAAAACTGCTACCACGCACACTCACCATGAGACAACGGCGCAGATGATGCCGATGATCCGCCTGGTCTCGGAGGGAATGGCTCGGGACTTGCAGCAACCGCAGCAGCCGCCGACCGCCGTGAAGGTGATCTGGGCCGCCAGCAGGAAGATAGTGGCGCAGACCCCCAGCCCGAGCGCGGGGTTCTGCGGGTAGATGCACTCGTCGTCCAATATCAGGATGTCATTTGGCTGTATGCATGCAAGGTTCAAGCTAAGTTCAGTTAGCCACTCAGTACAAAAGTCAACATGATATATTATTGATATATAATGTCCACAATAGCAAAATATGTGTGATCTTTTTTTTTATGAAACGACAAGAGATTTGCTGTAATTTTTATTAGAAGGAAAAAAACAGAAACAAGCAAACAACCATAAAAACAAAAGAACAACACCAAACCCCACCAGGACTACTCCAGTGGGAAACTGCTTCGAGCAACTAAAACAACAACTAAAGGGAAGAAGAAAATAAACTAAGCGCTTACAGTGAGCTTTGTCCCCTCAGCAGAGAACCCCAAGATGGCACTTAACACCCCTAGAGACCCGACTACTGAGCAGACGATGATCGTAGTCTTGTCCATTGCCAAGCTTCACTTCCTCAGAGACGAGAGAGGAGGCGGCGTTGTCGCTGGCTATTCGATCGCTACACCAGTCGATGTATGCTTATATGGACGTCTCGCACATGTGCAGTCTTGCATAGAGCTTAGCTCAGCTCCAGCACGCTTGCTGACGTGGGCATGTTTGCTGTAATGCTCCAGCAAGCGTCATGTTCTGGGCATGTTTGCTGTAATGCTGTAATGATTCCATTATTCTCATTGTACCAACGATTCTACAAACGGTGTTGCCTTCTTTTTCTTGAGATGACAGAGAGAAATCAAACTTGGAAAATGGTTTTGCGTTGTTTGGGGAACACATACTGATTGCTTGAATGAACAAATATATACATATTTAGGTTTAGAATCAAGCATATATAGCTTGGGCGCTTAGTAAAGGAGATTGTACCCTGCAACTAGAGAACAAACCCTTACTACGTTTGTGTGTCGTCTCAACAATATACTAACCATGCAAGATATATATGGTGACTTCGTCACCCGATCTGGTGATGACCTAAACTCTTAGAGTCTTAGGCCTTCATATATAGGTATAATAATAAGTGTGTGCGGTGGTTTTTTTTATAGGCTAACATGCATTAATGCAGTCATGAGGCAGTAGCCAAGGCACCATCGGAAGTTAACCCAGGCCAATTCGCTAGGTTGCAGCCAGCTAACAAACTATTCGTGACTAAGAATATGTAGTTGGATATATCTAGCCATTCCATAGGATTACGAAATGGCACTCATCCTCGTGTTTTTTCTTCATATTTTCTATCAGCTGAAATGCAGAGTAAAATGCACGCCACATCTCTTCCTACTACCTTAGCTAGCCGTATCTGTCCCGTAGAGTGAAGGAGCAATTCGGGCGCGCCGTTCCTTATTATTGTATGATCATCCAAGCTGATCGAGTTGACATTGATGACAGATTGCGACGACTGAATCAAAGCTGAAATATCTGCTCAGCTGGCAAAGCTGAAACATCTGTATACAGTCAACGAGATGCATGTGGGCACAGTAGTTATATATATATGAATGTACAGCGCGAGGGCTCTGCAGCTCACGAAGTTACTAGAAGGTACACAGTCGCCACATATTTCTTAATCTCGGGATTAATGGTAAAGGATGTATTTATCAGATTATGCTCTGCACACGTAGCAGTACATGTTTGCAGAGCATGTGCTCTGTTGTCTGTACTTTTATCAAGTTGACTTTGACTTTGCCATTCCTGGCGGGTCAGGCGTAGTGTAGTGAAGAATGCATTACGACAGTGGCAGGACAGATGCTGTGTTTAGCCCTTGTTTAGTTTCCAAATTTGGTCTCTAAATTCTACTATGTAGAGAAAATTCTCATCACATCAAAGTGTTGGCACATGCACGGAGTATTAAATGTAGATGAAATCAAAAACTAATTGCACAGTTTTGTTGTACTCTGCGAGACGAACATTTTGAGCCTAATTAATCAATTTTTGGATAATTTTTCACACGTACAAACGAAATGCTACAGTGACGCACGCACCCTAAAGGCCAAAATTTGGCTCCCAAATTTGGGAACTAAACAAGGCTTAGTTCCTCTCAACTTTTCAAACTTTCCATCACATCAATATCACACCAAAACGTTAAATATAGCAAATGATGCATTCATAGAGTATTAAATGTAGGTAAATAAAAAAACTAATTGCATAGTTTTGATGTACACGACGAGAAGAATCTTTTGAGCCTAGTTAGGTCATAATAGGACAACAATTATCATAAACAAACGAAAAGTGATACGGTGCGCTACAATGTCCGATGTGACCCTTTTCACCCCTTTTCACGGATCTAAACACAACCGGTGTAGAGTAATATATATGGATTATTTAACCAATCTTCTGGACGACATGGCAATCCGAGTCTAATAATCAGACGCATGTGCAGTTACTCCTAATAATAAGTTACTCCTACAGTCCTACTTGCTACATATGGCGCCGTATTCTCATTTGAGACGTTGTTCTTCGTGCATCTGGGATTATGGGGTCGTCGAGACCTTGTTAATAAACCATTTGTTAATCGAATAATTGGTGCAAAAGATATAATAGTTTGATTGTATACAGGGTGTAACCAGCAGGACGTATAGTTTCTTCAAAAAAAAACAGCAGGACCTACTCTATACCCAGTTGACTTGACTTCGCATGCCCTTCTCGCAGCGCCGTCAACCACGGAGGGATAGATCAACGACAATGGAGTGTAGAGTACACGGGATCTTCCTAGAGATCAAATCTGCTTGTCGAATCCGACGCATGTGAAAACAGCTCCCACGACGGCCAAATCGTGGAAGTTGCATTGTAGCATGTCCCCTCGACCACGATCGGGCAGTTCACGTTGCCGATGGGTACCCAGCACCCGTATCCAAACCCATACCCATCGTATTTGGATAGGATACGGATTAGCCATCTGAACTTGGATACGGGGAGGGTATACGTGGACAATACCCGTTTCATTTATACCCATCAGTTGAGTTCTTCCATCAATCGGAATCTCCGGTCTGCTTCTTCTCCAAGAGAGCTCAACTCTCTCTTGGCGAAGAAGGAAGGAGCGGGATCTGAGCTGAGCAGCGGCGTGCTGCCTACGGACGACGTCTGGGTACCTCCGTCTTGGATACAGCGCGAGTGGATGCTGCCGTGTTGTAGATTGAGGCCAGGAGCTCCGACCTTCTTCGCGGCCACCGGCGGGAGCTCCGACCTGCTTCGCGGCCACCGGCGAGTTCTCCATCCATGCAGCCACCGGTGAGGTCTCCATGCTCCAGGCTTCACTCGTGAAGAAATCGATCTCGATTAGCCTGCGCTTGAGAGATAGCCGCGGGTCAGACAAGCTATTTTCATATGTCTATGTCACACCCGGTTTTAGAAAAACAAACTAAGTATACACCGTATGTATGTTAGGATTAGTTTTTTCATACATACAGTAAACCAGTAGTGAATAACAGATACAGTATCACCTAAAATAAACTATAAATAACTTACGAGTCTATCAAAGTTATACAGTAAAAACTAGAAACGAATGCTCCAAACTTCACAGGCAATCGACTGGGGGTTGCGTACGCCTAGAACTCAGCACCATCTTCATCAGCCTCACACACATTCTTCTTCTGAGCAACGGTTAGTAAGGATGAGTACACTTATGGTTGGTACTCAGCAAGGCCACAAGAAATAACCAGAGACAATTTAATACCAACTTTAAGTAAATTAATCATGCGATGATCCACGCCACTCTTAACCGTGAGTACGGCTGATATATCAGTTTTACACTCTGCAGAGGTTGTGCACTTTCACCATAAGTCGCGTAAAAGTTCAAAAGAACTTTAAACCCAACTATTATGCGGATCAGGCACGCATCACACTACTGAGGTGTGACTGCATAGGGACGCTACGAGGCCTTTACAAAGATTCCCTAATAAGTGCAGTCCGCTAAGGTTTCAAAATCCAAGCAAAACATAACCCTCCCTAATGAGGTATGTCTCTTACCTAAGCACATAGCTCAAGAGGACCGGGTTATACCTCATCAAAGTCTCCCCCACTTGCCCTTTCGATAAGACATGCACAAACTAGAGTCTCTAATTATTTAGCCAAGGCCAGAGCCCATTAGCACTCATGGTTGTACTGTTTTCCTGAGTGGTCACTCCATGTTCAAATTAAATCATCATGGTAGTGTAATTAAAGCATAGGTAGAAAGATGGTTAGGGACACTTGCCTTTTTCCAACAGAAATACCACTACTCAGATTCTTCAACTATTGCACTTTTAATCTTCAAAGCACTCGAACCACATTCCTTCTTCTCGTAGCAATCATCGAGCAATCATTCAAGCAAACAAACAAGTACAACAACTAACAAAAGTACACCAATCAAGAAAAACTTTAAAAGATCGAACTAAAGGATAGGACTTGAAGCTATGGTCACGTGAGCGCAAGAATCGATGAAAACGGAACTACAGTTAAAAAGGTACAACTATCGGAAGATTTAGATGATTTAACAGACAAGACTATATGCTGGATATATTTTAATTAGGTAAGAATATGCGTATAGAGAAATATTCTGTTTAGAATTAATACAAATTATATGTGAACATTTGTAAAAGACGTAGTAAACTTAATCAGATTTTAATTACAAATATGCAAGTACATATTATTCCAGTTACATCATTGAGTTAAAATCAAATATGTGAGCATCTAGTGGAATAAAACTAATGATTCGAGTTTTACTAATTGTGTCATCAATTAAAAACACATGTGCTTTGATATTAGTCATATTAACATTAATTATGAAATACCGAGGTGCAACTCTAATTACATTTTAATTAGAAAAGAAATTTATCATAAATATTATCAAGATTAATATTTGTTTATGAAAATCTGACATATAACCTAGTCAAATTTTAATTAGAAAACCAATTAAATAAATATTAATCAATTTGACATTAGTATGAAAATCTAAAGTGTATACCTTAATTAGCTTTTAATTAGAGAAACATATTTGAATATTATTTAATTAATTTAACATAAATAAAATTCAGAAATAATTTTTATGTTAAATAACAGTTCTAAAATGTAGTTCATGCCAATATAAATCTATCGCAACGAGAATGGATCAAAACGGATCTAAAATGTGAAATCTATGCGATAGACACGGCTGCAAGGACTTATGCGTAATTAACCGTAGATCTCATGGCTAGCAGAGGATTTTCGCAAGGCTCAGTGAACAGGGCTCGCGAAAGGCGTAAAGCTCAGGGTTAGATCTATAAAACTGCTCGCCAAGACACAAAAAGTAAATCTAAACGTTACACAAATCATCAGGGGCCTAAATGCAAAGGATCCATCTTCTACCTTTGAACAGCACGTAGTGCGCCCTGCGTGCTTCTGGGCGTCGAGCTCGTCGGCTGTGATTCAGGGAGCCTAGGCGATGATGCGCATGGGAAGGAGGAGGTCAGGGTGAATTCGCAGAGATGCTCACCGGCGTGGGAGGGGGATGGCAACGTCCCGGATTTGGCCCGCGGCAGAGACAGCAGCCAGCGGCGAGGTGCCCGCGTGGGCGACGAGACAGCAGCCAGCGGCGAGGTGCTCGTGTGGGCAACGAGCTCCGGTGATGGAACGGCGATGAGGCTTGGCGGCGAAGCTTTGGCTCGACAAGGGGAAGGTCGTGGCGGCGACGGCTCGCTCCAATGGCGCCGGGATGTAGCGAATCAGCGTGACAATGGCTGGCGCGCTCGGCTCGTGGTGAAGACGCCACTGGCGGCGGCATTGCAATGCAGGATGGGGCAGAGGGGATGGCAGTGGTGCAAGCGGCATGGGGGATGGGACCTCGGGCGGCGGCTTTTATAGGGGCGCGGGCTCAGGGGGGCAGCGGTGGGCTGGGCCTTCAAGGCAAGTTGGGCCTTTGGGTAGGAAGGCAGGCCGGTTTGTGGTGTTGGGCCAGTTGAGCTAGTCAGATTCTGCCCAAAGTAGATTTAGGGTTTTCATCTTTTTATTTTCAGAATATTATTTTTTCGTGCCAAGATAAATTCAGAATATTCTAGTTAAACCAATTAAGCCACGAAAAATACTCCAAAAATTTCAAAAATCACAGTAAAATTTCCAGAGATAGATTTGGACATGAGGAACCCAAATAATGTATTTGGAGCTCATGAAAAAGATTGTTAGCACCTTCAAAAAATTGGAATTTGTGCTAGAAAAATAGGAATA
Source organism: Echinochloa phyllopogon (assembly GCA_033239725.1). Taxonomy (NCBI): domain Eukaryota; kingdom Viridiplantae; phylum Streptophyta; class Magnoliopsida; order Poales; family Poaceae; genus Echinochloa; species Echinochloa phyllopogon. Next base: position 25,386,564 of record BTCW01000012.1, read on the forward strand.
GTTTCTAGAAAAATCTAGAAAATTCCCATTGGGATTCTAAACGCAATTTTTTGAAAACTTGCACACATTATCATTAGCTATATTTATTTCAATTTAATTTGGAAAAAAATTCCTACACTAAATTCCCTGTAAATTATATAAAGCTTGAAAAAATTTTAGAAACTTGAGAAAATTATTGTATTAATTGGACTTTTTTCACATCCTAAAATTCATAAATTTGAGGGTGTGACACTCTATCACCTCTACGCTTGTCCATTGGATTATCTGTGTCCATTGGGTAATTACCCATTCATTTGGGGATGGGTAAATTGGGGACGGATAATTTGCGGGCACAGGCATGGTTCACCCGTTCCTTCCCCAGCGGCATCGTGAATCGGGCTGGATCACGGCTCTTGCTTAAGTTGCCTTGTTTGGATATGTTCTCAACTAATTCATTAGCTGAAATTAGCTGGGTTAGACTTGCTAATTGGAGTAGTAGTTGTTATTCAACTAACAAAAAAGTATTAGCTAAAAAATAGTTGATCTTATTTATTTATTGGATCCATCATATATAGCTAAAATTAGCTAGCCAACAATTAGCTAGTGAATCCAAATAAGTTGTAAAGAGAAACATGATTATTGACTGCTCCAACATGCTCAAGAGTTGTCGTTTTGTTTACACCGACGAAAGGGTGTGACACCATATACAAGCTACCCTACCATCATCACGACTGAGAGGCGATGCACATGCAAGCTAGGGGACAAGTTCAGGTGCTACCGTGCTACCAACTCAGGTAGCACCCCAAAAATGAACTCAAAAAACAACTGAAAATATGGATTACAACATGTTGTATGTGAAGAGTAGAAAAACTTTCAAAGTCAAACTCAAATTTGATTGTCACATTCACTTCAAACCTAACCGCATCCTTCTCAACTCTATGAAACTTCTTCGGAGATGTTTCTGTTTCTAAGCATTGTACGTGACAAAATGTGCAAAACTCACTCAATTTTTTACCAATCTCCACATATGATATCATGAGATATTGGTAAATCTCATAATTTTCGGACTTCATTTGCATTTTTTAGAATTTCAAAATCATTCGGACATACGGTTGTAGTCGTGTTTCGTGGTCAAGATGTTCGAAATTTCTTTTGATCCATGGGAAAGGTCTTAAATTTGGCCAAATAACATAAATATCATTTTTTTCCACTCATTTTCTTCTGTTATTTGAATCACTTGCAGCTCAAAATTGATTTGATTCAAAAAATTCTTAAAATATAATTAATTAGTTAAATATATCAAACAAGTGCAAAAATGTACCAATTTTTATCATGGAGTACCACATGTGAAGTGGGAAAAAAGTTTGAAAGGCAGAAGATGATTTTTTTTGTCTGCTTTGCCGTGTGCCTCCATTAGGCACACGGCGAAGAATTAGTTCGATGTGTGCAAAAAATAAACACACGGAAAAACTATTACTTCGTCGTGTGCTTCTTTTTTGGCACACGTCGAAGCATAACGGCGGCATCCCATTCTAGCGGTTGTTGCCCGCGGAGGTGGGGAGAGAATAAAAAATTATTGCTTCACGGTGTGCTAAAGAAAAAGCACACGACGAACTGTTGGGTACACGGCGAAGTTCAATTTTCCGGTAGTGTATATTTAGCTAGAATTTATATATAAACTGTTAGAGTTTCTATTATTTATTTGGATCCATCATATATAGCTAAAATTAGCTAGCCAGCAATTAGCTAGTGAATCCAAACAAGCTGTAAAGAGAAACACGATTATCGACTGCTCCAACCATCTCCATGTTTGCAGCGCGCGCTTGTCCCGTCCGCTCGTCAACAAATTATGGTTGTTACATGCTCAGGAGTTGTCATTTTGTTTACACCGACGAAAGGGCGTGATACCATATACAAGCTACCCTACCATCATCACGACTAAGAGGTGATGCGCATGCAAGCTAGGGGACAAGTTCAGGTAGCACCCCAAAAATGAACACAAAAAACAACCGAAAATATGGATGGGTAGAATATGCAAGTAGTTACCATCATGCAAAATTTGAGGTTGAAAAAAGACTTATATAAGGAAAAACAAAAAGAGAAATCATCATACGAATAGTTACACTGCAATTGTTTATGTCCTTTTTGTAACCCATTATTTGTATGCTGATTTTTCTTTTTCTCCTTATACATAAACTTTGGATTAACCTCAAATTGATTTTGTATTTCTAATGGTAGATGCTTGCATGATCTATCTATTCCTATTTTTTGATGACTTTCATATATATACCTTCATGTCAAAATAAGTGTATTTTTTTGAAAATTTCAAACACATCTAGTCATGAGAAATGATCTGTTGCCTCTCGTTACTCATGTTTTTAAAAAAAATTACGCATGCATTGAAACTAGAAAATTAGTATCAAACTAGCCGGAAAGACCTTTGATAAAATAGAGCCCCAGTCGTCCCTTCCCATGCAGTTCTTCAGAGATCGCACAGTGAAACCATATCTCAAGAGTCAAACCAACCGGGACTTTATTAGATGGAGTGCTTTTGTTATGCTTATTAGATTGAGTGCTTGACACACTAAAATGTAGCGGTTATCACCTTCTTCCTCACGGTAACATTATCCTTCCTTCCTTGTCTCTTCTCTCTTTCTTCCTCTACCGCATGCGCTGCCCTACGTCGTGGCTCTCACTGATGGCCTGATGCCGCACCACCAGCCTCAACAACATCAAATTTGTTTGCTCCATCAGTTCCAATTGTACTTCATTTCTACTATAGTCAGAATTCAATCATGTCTGATATTTTATTGCAGTTTGATTAATCTAGTTATTTTGATGTTGTAGGTGTTGATGTTTTGTCAAAGTTAGAGAAAATTGATTTAAGACAGCTAGAGTATACTATAATTTCGAACGGAGGAAGTAAGAGACCCGTGGCTGGTAAAAAAAAACTATACAACAAGTCACTCCCAAGTATTTATACATTAATCAAATAGTGTATGTAGCTATACTACCACTCTGACGGGCACTGAGCTAGTTACAGATCGATAATGGAAGGTATAGTTCGAGCTCAGGATAAATGATTCAAATGAGAACAAAGGAGGCATACCGGACACACGCTTCGGTTTCAAAGACGCTGACAAAACTAGGAAGAAGAACAATCAGCAAAATAAGGCTAATCATAATTAACAGAGCATACGATACATTACATTAAGCATAATCATCGATCCCCTTCAATTTGTAGCCTGAACATCGCCTCCAGTAGAATCAGTAATCACGGAAAGAATGGCATCCCCGGCCCCAGGCAGTGTAGTCGAAGTATCGGTGTTGTTAGACAAGAGGGTGTGCCCTATCATGTGCGCAGCCAATTTAATTCCTTGCCTAGCTACTTCGTTGCGGATCACTGTCGATAGTCCGGTCCCTTGCGGAGGACCAGTAGCTGGGGCGGCGGTGATGGCCGGAATCTCCCCGCATACCAGAGGCGCCGCCGCCGGAACAGGAACAGAGTACTGTAGCGCGTCGGTCGGCACCGGCACCGCTACTTGAGGCAGCGGGACCTGCGGTGGTTGGACCATCGCGACGGCGAGCTCGTGCGGTGCGTATGCCGCTGCCGGCAGTGCCGCTCCCGCAGCGAGCCCTTGAGGAGGGAACTGCTGGTTCGGTGCCTGTGCCTGCTGGTGCTGGGATCCATTGTCTTGAGCAGCTGCAGGAGGAGGAGCGACAGCAGCAGGGACCTGTAGATTCTGCGGTGCTTGCCCGTTCCCTTGTGGATGAGAAGCAGCAGTAGGAGGGACCTGTTGCACTTGCACGTATGCCTGAGGTTTCGAGGGGTGCTGTGCTGGTAGCAGGGGGATGCCGATTACGCTCGACGGCGACTGCCCGCCAGGCGCGTTTGGTGTGGCGGCTACAGACGTCCCCGGCGTCGCCGCCTCCACCGCCGTCGCCGGCTGCCTCCGCAGCATGACGAAGGAGGTGATGCCGAGCGCCGTGGCGGCGAGGGCGAGCACGCCGGCGCCGGCGAAGACGCCGTCCTTGAGGTAGGGGCAGTACGGCGCGGCCGCCACCCGCACCTCGTTGGCGTTCCACGCCGCGCCTTGTATGAGCAGCGCCCACGCGATCACCGCCGCGATCCTGCTCGCAACGCGCCCATAATCCATCGTTTAATTTGTTGTTCGTGCGTAACGTAATTAACGGGAGGTACGATGGGCGGCAGTCGTCGATCGTCCTCACCATGAGACGACGGCGCAGATGATGCCGATGATCCGCTTGGTCTCCAATGGGATGGAGCGGGACTTGCAGCAGCCGCAGCAGCCGCCGGCCGCCGAGACGGTCACCTGCGCCGCCAGCAGGAAGATGACGGCGCAGATCGCAAGCCCAAGCGCCGGGTTCTGCGGGTAGATGCAGTCGTCGCCATAGACCAGTATGGTATAGGGCTGCATGCATGCATGAACCATGAGTCCATGAATCATGAGTCAAGTTCAGTTAAGCAGGCAAGCGCGTGTATGCAAAGCTCACACAGCTGAACAAGATCGTCATGCCCACAAAAAGAGAAGGAACACAACTACACAAGTAATATTAACAGGATGGATGGTGATGAAAGGGCATACGATGGTTTGTATAGGTTGGCTGCTTCAACACTTAAAAAATAAGAAAACTGATGAAAGGAAAAACGGTTAATTGGACAAACTACTAGACGCAGATCAGTAGTGCTTACAGTGAGTTTTGTCCCCTCAGCCGAGAATCCCAAGACGGCGCTCAACACCCCTAGAGACCCGACCACTGCGGACACGATGATCGTCGTCTTATCCATTTTTATCGCCATTGCTCTCGTCTTCTGTGCTTCCGGCATAGACGAGCTAGAGATGTCCGCCGGAGCCGTGGGCTTAGCTTTATTTCCATCTCTAGATCGGCGACCTAAGTTTATATAGATATTTGCACATATTCGCCGCTTGCTCGCAGTTTTGCCGTGAGCTAGCTCAGCTAAGTTAGACGTAGCTAGCTAGGTAAGTTAATTGTGTGGGGACGAGCTTAAGTCAAATGGTTCTTTAAAGTCCCAACTCAAGACACTAGACAGACATAGTTTTCATAGCATCTACATCATCAATAAACCTGTACTAAACACTACACTACCAATGCGTTTTTTAACACCACTCTTTCACATTTCAATTTAATACTAGTCATCTCACATCTTGTCTTGGATGTTACGTAGACACCATGTCTCGTGCAAGATCTGGTTTTCTTCTCTTTCTTTATTTAATCACTTGTCACATCATTTTTTATCATAGATGATTAGTCATTTGGTTGGGACTGCCCTAAGAAGTGGTGATGCAGAGAGTAAACCCTTGTTTAGTTCCCAAAAAGCAACCCCAAAGTTCACTATGCAAAAAGAAGATTTCCATCACATCAAAATGTCGGCCCATGCATGGAGTACTAAATATAGATGAAATCAAAAACTAACTGCACAGTTTTGTTGTACTCTGCGAGACGAACATTTTGAGCCTAATTAATTAATTTTTAGACAATTTTTTACACATACAAACGAAATGCTACGGTTGCGTAATGATTACGAAGTGACCCCAAACCCCAAATCCCCACCCTCTATTTTGCATCTGAACAAGGCCTAATGCGACAGCCAGCATGCATCTGTTCTGGCATGCTCGTGGAAATTCTTCGAAGCTGGCCAGTGTACTTACAAATGGTTTATGGTTGTTACACGTTACTTTCAGAACAGGACACAGCGTGGACTGTGGGTTTGAATGGTGCGTGGGTACCGTGGCCATCATGCATGTGCCGTTAACTTCATTGGACGAGCAAGCAACAAGAAACTTGACTGGCTAGATTATATTGTGATCCGGCCAGTTGACATGCAGAATCCGAACACTCCAACTGTATGTTGGCGACAAAGGATAGCTGTTGGATGTTTGGCCATTCCATACGTATAAGGGATACTATTTGAGACACCCATTATTAGTACTACCCAGAGTAAAATTGCACGCGGTCGCTATACCTTGCTTGTTACTTCCTGATCCTTTATCTGACGCAGCTGCTAGCGAGAGGAGAAACAGCAGGAAGAGACTATAGTCAGTGTATTGTATATCCTATATGAACAATGTAAGCCCCGCCGCCGCAAAACGTTTCTTAAGTCACAGAAGGAACAACGCGTACTGTACGTGTTTGTCAATAATATTGTTTTCTACTTTCCTGCATTCGACCTATTCGGCTGGCCGGTAGCTGATGCGAATTTATGCTGAGAGAAAAATATTGTTGTCTGGCTGGTGACAGATGGCTAATGTTGATTCGTTGTGAGAGAAAAATGCTGATGGCTGTTGCTGATAAGCCAAACAAACAGACCAAGTTTTTCTTGCAAACAATAGTGAGGTACGTGCAGCGCATTTGCTCAGCACTACTCTATCTAGCTAGTTGACTTGACTTTGCAGCGTCAAGCGTGTAGAGTGTACGTACTGTAGAGGACGGAGTGAATGGCGCTGTCCCAGCTCCCAACAGCGCGTGTAGACTGCATCTGCATATTCCGTCTTTCGGAGATCCCACGCGTGAGATCAGATCGATCCACTGGGACAGGCGGACGCGGGAGAACCAAGAATCCACCGCATTGAGCCGGGCACCTCACAAACTCGATCACAATGGGTGTGCAGTGCAGTGCCACGGCCTGCTGCCTGTGCGCCACCATTTTTGCTTTTCATGCACACTAGCTTGGGGTCTGCCGCTCGATCTGGCAGAGAACCCGTACGTTCACCGCATTGGCTTGTGGACAGGGATAATCGTATATATCGTGTGCAAACTGCAAACCATCTGTACGTGTGTTTAACCTTGGAGCGGGAGTGAATCGTGTCGAAATTGTGTAGTGGTACGTGGTTGCGCACGGCACGTGTTGCATTGTTGCAGCACTTGTATACGCGCTCGATCAGCGCCCATCGATCAGTTGGCTTGGCCATGTCCTTCCTGCCTGCATCGGTCGTCAACGTACCGTACCAGGGAGGGATATGACATGAGTGCTGGCGATGGAGTTACGTGTAGATTGAGCACACACACACATTCCATCTTGCGGCGCGGTTAGGCCAGTCGTCGAATCAACCGCATACTTACAAAGCAAGCGCCCAAGACAACGATGGTCCCGGCGAAGACTTGGGGTTGTCAACCATTGCGGCCACTGCCAGCTTCTTTTTTTCTTTGGCTTTTTGGCCAGCTAGCCTTGCAAGTTGGGCACCACGCGTGAGAGGGCATCGTTGACCGAAGAGCAGACTGGCCCTGGCCCCCAGTAGGCTGCACGGCCCATCACAGCCCATGGTTCCACTAGCACACGATCCACTAACCACGAACGACACAATAGCAGCACACCCAGCACACCCATCAGCGACGCAGCAGTGCGTAGTGAGAAACAAATAATTATACCGTTTGTTGCCACTCTGTCATAAGTAGAGAAAGAGAATCAATCACTAATAATATTTTTTTTACGTTTCTTATATTTTTAATTATTTTTCTACTATAATTCTCGTAATTCCTATAATATCATATTCAACATTTCTGTTAAATGGATTCAAATTTGGAAAGAAATCAATTCAACATTTTAAGTAAATGTTGAAATAGTATATTACAAGTGTTGGACTAATAAATTAAAAATATTGAATTACTATATTGAAATGTTGAAATGTAAAAAATAAAATCTATAATAACATATTTGATCTCATTTTGTTACATTAATTTCAAAAAATGTAATGGTTAAAACGGATCTTAAATCGGATGCATAATTTAGAAGAAAAGATCGATCGATTGAAGTTTGTAGCTGGTTTAGTTTTCTTCCGTCTTCCACTCGTGTCACAACGTGTGTTCACCGAGGCCACCCGTATCACCCCCCCCCCCCCCCCCCCCACACGATGTTGCATGCTGGCGCTGCACCATCTCGTTTCTGCGTGGTGTCTTTTTCACCGTTCAAACACGAGTGCACGAATCTTACTCATCGAAAGCCAGGTATAGGATTGCCGGGCTATGAATGCATTTTTTCTGTGGGCCGTGCGGCGCTTGGCGTTGGGTCCAGTTGGGCCTAAGAGACGACTTCCAGGTTCTCTCAGGTGTGACTGTGGTGGACTCGAATATTAAAAAGTCCGTTGGGCTTGTTAGTCCCTGCCCATCCGCTCTTCGGCCCGTTGCCCACACACCGTGCTAAAAGGAAAACATGCGGCACCGCGCACGCACGGGGGCGCGGTAAGGCATCGCTTCGGCGACGGAATAAATTGTATCACCTGAAGAAAGAGCGCGCAACAGCCTAAATATCATTATTTTTTTTGTTTTATTGGTATATAGTTTGGTCCACGTGACGTAAAAAAGACCACTACAAGCTTTCGGTGCTGCTGTATGCGCGCGCACAGAGGCAGCGCTGACGCTAGCGACAGGATGCACCTATCGCCCGAAGAATCTCATGCGCTTTCTAATTTCGTATTGGACCAACGTTAGGCTGAATGTTTGGTTTACTTTTTTACTAATTACGTGCTTTACTTAATAAGTCGATTATTTTATTCACAGTTGGACTCTTTTGTTCGTATGTAAAGTTTGAAAAAAAGTCATTATTCTTAAACAAAGCATTCAAATTAAATTCCGATCGTACCATAATGCTTCTTGCGATAAAATCTTCAAAACAAGATCTCACTTGACTATATTTAGATGATATTTTTTTGCGAATACTTTTTTATCAAATTAGAGCAGATGAGTCTGTTGCGAACAAATTGATGCACATGGAGAACAGAAGAATCTACATTGCGAACAAATTACTGCATATGAAGAAGGAATCAGTCCACATTACGAACAAATTACTGTATATGAAGAACATGTAAGTCCACATTGCGAACAAATTATTGCACATTGAGAACAAATGACATGTTGCGAACAAATTGTTGCACATCGAGAACAGAAGAATCCACATTGCGAATAAATTACTGCACATAGAGAACAGGTCAGTTCACATTGCAAATAAATTACTGCACATAGAGAGCATATAGGTCCACATTACGAACAAATCACTGCACATGGAGAATAAATAAGTCCACGTTGCGAACAAATTGCTGCACGTGGAGAACAGAAGAATCCATGTTGCGAACAAATTACTGCACATGGAGAACAAATCAGTCCACATTACGAACAAATTACTGCACATGGAGAACATTTAAGTCTACATTGCAAAAAAATTAGCACTTAAAAAACAAATGAGTCCACGTTGCGAACAAATTGCTCCACACGAAGAAAAAAAAATCTACATTGCGAACAAATTACTGCACATGAAGAACACATCAGTACACATTACAAATAAATTATTGCACATGGTAAAATAAAAAATAGAGTAGAAAAAAGAAAAACAATAAAAAAATAGAAATGGTTGTAAAATAAAAAAGAGATAATAAAACAAATAGAAATAGAGAACATCCAAATCGAAAACAAAATTATACACCGAAAACATAAAATAAAATGAGATAGTGAATGGAAAAATAAATAAGGAAATAAAATAATAAAAAGAAATAGAATATAAACAAAAATGAAAAGGAGAAATAAACCAAAAAGAAATCAAAAGAGAAAGAAAACAAAAAAGATCGAAAATATAATATAACGAGCTACAAGGTGCAACATGGGCCGGTCTTACTACCACAAAAATAAATAGTACGAACACTAAACGAATACTTACTTTTCTCCTAGTCTATTATGGACCACGTGACCACTTGTCAACGGTGGGCTGTTAATGGGCCGAGAAGCTGGTGCCCTCTCTGACGTCCCGAACAGCCCAGTACGACAGGATAAGTCTGGGTCGATTCACCCTAGCGGCCTGCTTGTGCGTCTTCAGGCGACAGCAGTTATTTTGTAGCGCGTCCGGTAGCTAACCTTGACGCACGCACGGGCACACGAGGCCCCCAACAACCAACCACGTACGTAGGCGGGCGATCCACCAAACGGCTCAACGACGGACGACACCGACCACCCGAGGAAGCCGGCCGCGCAAAATTCCCAAAGCCCGCGTCGACGGCGATGGATAACGACCAGCAGCTGATAGCGCGCGCGCAAGGACTCTCTCGGCCAGCCGAACCGATGCGCCCGCAGTTAATTCGACGCTGCCACGCACGCACGCCGTTTTGCACCGCGCGCGGCGTTGGTTGGCCCGGGGCCCGCGTCACATGGCCACGGCGACCCGGCGGGGGGGGCGCGGCACCGGAGCGGACGCTGCGCACGACAGGTTGGTTAGCTGCTGCATCATGTGAGGGTGTGCGTGGGGCCGAGGAGGATATATAAACTAGATTCGCTGATCATGCTGCAAGGATAGATAGATTGTGTAGTTAACGCATCTCGCAACCGATCGAGATCCAACATGCGGTCCTTTGAGGGTTTTTTTTTGTTTATTTATAAATATATATGCCTTCTCGTTAAGGAATGTGTAGTATTTTCCACACAAACTGGGGGGGGGGGGGGGGGGATCGCGTAGTACGCTGGATATAGTTTGGACGTTATAACTAGAGCGAATTTTATGAGCCACCAGATCAGAGGATCCACGTTTCATGTAATGCATATACCTTCCACCTGCAGCTCCATTCCATCTCCCACATCCCGATGAGCTCCTACTCTGCCTACCTCCTCCCTCCGTGTCTAGCGGCTTTTCTCTGCCACTCCCGTCATGCTAACCCGGCTGTGTCGTGGTCACACCTATGATACTAGAGGAAACTCATCGGATCGAAACCACCAAAAGTACGTCGTGTGAATCCTAGCCCAGATTTGCATACTGGAGGAATCACCGTCACCAGAGAAGACATCAAGGCAATCTTCCACACCGAACTATTCGGAGAAGAAAACATCTCCATGCTCAAATCAACACACAGAGACAACAGCACCAGCAAGCAGCGCAAGACGTTGCAAAGGCGACGTGACAAACTCCATATATTATATTATGATTGTAGGTCATCCAAAAGATAATGACAGTGTACGCCCTAGGTCGTTCATCAAGCCATCGCACCACTTAATGCATACGCTGGTCGTACTCTAGAAATTTGACAAATCCATGATGACAGTGTACACGTAAACAAAACACTAGGTCGTTCATCAAGCCATCGGACCGCTAGCTTCTTTAATGCATAATACTCCCTCCATATTGATAGAGAAAGATGTTTAGGACAAGATTTCAGTCAAACTTTGAGAATATAAATCATGAATAACTTTTAAGTTGTTGAGTTTGAAATTGTAAAAGTTATATGAATAGATTTATTTTAAAAAATACTTTCATAAAAATATACATGTATCACTTTTCGATAAATATTTTTATAAAAATAAAAAGTCAAAGTTGTGTTTTGAAGACCGTGTCGCTGTCCTAAACGTCTTTCTTTACCAGTATGGAGGGAGTACGCTCCTAGTCTAGAAATTTGACAAATCCATGATTCCAGATGTGTGTACGTACGGTCAAATACAAAGCATTTACGCTGAGGGCTGAAACGGATCGAAACAAAACAAAAGAGAAAGGAGAGGAGAATCAAGGACAGAAAAGCCGTAGCAAGTCCTCGCCATCCAGGACCAAACATGTCACGTACGCCTGTGACGGGCCGGGGTAACTAGTTTGTTTGCATGCAATGCAATGATGCAGGGAGGACTAGCTAGGCGAGGCGGGTGAGGAGGGGCATCAGCCAGCAGGCACAGAGCATACGGAATCACATGCCCTTGTTGCATCCCGGCCTCTTGATGAGCGCCACCACGCCCCAGTCCCCCACCTGCGTTGCGCGCCCTAGCGTGGCGGCATCCAAAGAGAACTTGCTGTCGGTCCGGCATGGAGTCATCGGCCTCAGCTCGTCGCCGCCTCCTTCGGCGCCCGTGCTCACGTAGATCTTCCATCCTTTTGACGCAGATTTCGCTGTTGGAGCAGAGGACCTGACCTGCCTGATGGTATATATGCATGCATCTCCCGTGTCTGTACTGTGTCTCTGCTCCGGCCAGGACAATGGATAGATCTGTGCTTGATGCTTCGTGTTTCCCCCCTTTTCTTTGTATCTTTTCTTTCGTTTTCACTATGCTCAAGTCCTTGATCGATCATCACACTTTCACTGGCTCATGTACTTAAAGGTAGCGCCAGCCAGTGGATCCTTGTACTGGACGTGCTACAGCTGCCTGCAGTGCACATGCATGCCGCCGTGCTGCAAATGAAAATTTTTCGTCTGGATTTTTCAAAAAAAAAATCGTCGTCTGGATTCAGCTGGGTCTCTCTTTGCTCCTTGGTCAAATATAAATATATAATCCTAGACAAGATCGATATGCATGAATGCCTGGGAGTGTGCTCGGACTACTTCAATATATATTCGTCTACGAAACGAAGACAAGTCATCTCGGTGAGGAGTGGACGGCGGTGTAGAGTGGTGGCAGGTTATCTAGCAGGACCATCAGTTTTCTGGCTTTTTGCGCTGAAGTGCTGAATTCTCCAGCAGCCGCTACAACGTCAACTCCTTTTCAGTCGGCGGGTCGCTCCTCCCGCGTCATTTTCGGGAGCTCCGCGGCACGACGACCGGCCAACGATCCGGCGCAACCTGCCCATGCGGCATTCGGCGCGGGCTCGGCACGTCACGGTACGTACGTGTCGCGCTGGCCGTGACAAGTGCCGAAATTTGGAAAATAATGGGGTCGGTGCCTGCCCTGTACCGTTGATTTCAATCGCGTCCAGCCTTCCTCCGCCGATCCTCCGCTGGCATGCATCAAGAGGGTCACATGACAGAGACACAGGGCTGCAACCACGTTGATCCTCCGCTGGCATGCATCAAGAGGCCCGCATAGCAGAGACACAGGACAAGGGTGTGCACGGGGCGGCGCGTGCGCGTCACACCCGGTTTTAAAATATAACCAGATGCATCTCATATGTGCGTCAGAATCAAGTTTACATACATATAGTAGACGTCACAAGTGAATATCCATAACCATGCATACAAAAGAGTATAAAAGTGTATTTATTACAATCTCAGAGTTGACACAAATGTCATAGCGGGAGACTTAAATAAACGTTTAACTAAACGAAACGAAATAACTCCATCTCCACATACAGATGACTGGGGGACTCGCTTAGAACTCCTCAAAATCAGTAGTATAGTCCTCAAAATTCTCTCAATCTGAGCAGCAGTCCGAGTGTGGTCGATGCAATATAAATAAACAAGCGTGAGCACATGTCGTATTTAGCAAAGTATGGAAATAAATGACATGCTAGGCTTTATAAAGTGGAAGGCTAGAAGGATAGCTGCATTAGGCACTTTTAGTTGGTCAAATTTTATTAAGCATCTATTTACTAGCAGATGTAAGTATATATCATCCACAATTAAATTAATGACATAAACCCATCAAATTCAGGTAACCACAATTTAGATCATATTCAGATAGATTAATCATGTGAGGGTCTAGGCCGCTCATAACCGTGAGCACGGCTGTTATAACAGTTTTACACTCTGTAGAGGTTGTACACATTCACCATAAGCCGCGATCCCCATTGCCCGAAAGCATGTACCCTTCCCACACCATGTGGACCGAATACTGAGTTTCGCTACGAGACCTTTACAAAGATACTCTAATAAGTGATAGCTCGCTAAGGTTTCCGGTTCAGGAGCAAAGCATAACCCTCCCTAGTGAGTCGCGTATCTTAGCAAAGCCTACCGCTCAAGAGGACCGGGCTATACCTCATCAACCGCCGCACCTCTTGCCCCTTTTGGGTAAAACTATCTCAAACTAGAATACCTAATTAGCCAGTCAAAGCCAGAGCCACATAGCACTTATGGTTGCACTGTTTGCCTGGGTGGTCGCTCCATGTTCCAATTAAAAGAGGTGATCTTGTCCATTAATTAATTAAAAGATAGTATTGGAACATAGAGTAAGGGTTTCATTAAACCAAACCTAGTTGAGCAAACTAATCATCATCTACCAATCAAAATTTGTTATATAACCCAGCTGCAAGGTATGGTAAAAGAAACTAGGAAAATCCTTAATGGGACCCAACAATATTAATGCAAGCGATAAATAAATCGTGTAGTTAAAATGCATGTCATTTAGGTATAAACGGGCATGATCAAGGAATACTTACCTTCTTCCCCACCCTGCTGCCCAAACTCTTCAACAGCTGGTTCTTCAAACACGTCCTCGAACGACGTGTTTCCTATACGCATCACACATACACATGCAAAGAAACAATACAAATAAATAAGAAACAGTACACCAAACAATTCCAACAGAAGTAAACAACAGCAAAAAACTATTCTACGCGTTACCACGAATGCGTGAGCGCGAGAATCGCTAAAATCGGAGTTAAAACGAAAAAGATATGGCTTTTCTAAGGTTTAGGGACTTGCTGGCGATGTTTTAAAACTTCTAGGGGCTTAACTGCGAGAAACCGAGGGCCAAAACATAATTTTGTAGAAAAACTCGAGGGTTTACATGCAAAAAGATAAAGCTTGGGCTTCGGGTGCAATTCTAAAACTTGCAGGGGCTAAACCGTAAGAAAAAGGACCTAAACGGAAATACTTTTGAACTGCGCTAGGACGGTTGGTTGATTCACAAAACTTGAGGGGCTTCTTTGCAAAACGTCCCCTGTTGACCGGTAAGTGGCTTGTTTGACTCGAAGGCAAGGGCGGAGCTCGGCCGTTCGATCGTGATCTGGCGGCCTGTTAGCAATTAATGCGGAAAACAAGATCGAACACGAGACACGATTTAACGTGGAAAAACTCTTGCGGGAAAAAACCACGGAAGACAATCACTATTGAGGAGAGTTTATAAGTAGGGATGATACATGGCTTATTTGTCTTGCCTTGTCTTGTCTTGTCTTACCCTACCATCTACATAGGCTTACATATATATAGGCAGATCACGCGCCCGTACTTGGTTGCGTTACCAAGGTGGGACTAAACTGTGCACTTTCTGAGAGAAACCACAGCGCGATGGGCCTCCGCTTCGCTCCGGCCCAAGCATGGCCTATATCGTGGATGTGAATTTGGAACATATCCAACAAACTCCACCTTGAGACAAATTCCACTTGTAGATGAATAATAAACCTCCATATTCAATTCTTTAATGCCAATGCCCATCGGCTAACCAATAAGTAAGATCACTTGAGTATTCTTTCCAACACTTCATATGAAGTAAAAATTGAGCCAATAACCAATAGGTCCAAACACACACAACTACTAACAAAGCAGACGAATAATCTGGGCCTTCAATAAATTCATAATCCCAGCAAAAGTTTGAGTCTGTGCAGCTGACCTCAAAAGCAAATGGCAATAACGCTCAATCATCAAACGACATAAAGTCGCAATATCAGTCGTGGTATAAATATCCAGTGAAGAACTCATCTCATGGAATAATATATGCTCCACCCGGAACACTAAACTTGGCAAAACAACGCTCTTGCAAGAGCAACTAGCACGTGTATCCATCACGTACAACAAACTTGCCAATTGTAGAAGAAACTAAATTCCATGACATGGTCAATTACTGCTCCATTCAAACACGGTTCAGATGTAGGCATAAATGTGCAACCAACGGAGTATAAACCTCTGCAATAGATTTGAGCGGACGTCTCCACCTTGAACAACAAGCGTACTGAATGCCAGTACAAAACGTTGTAGTATCTATGTAGTAACTTTGACTAAATCCCTCAACATGAGCAAAGACAACAATAAACGTACTGCTCCCGCAATACAAAACATTGTAGTATTTAGTCAAACAAAACTTCTCTGTTGCACTTAGAATCCTCCACCTCAAACTTAATTCAGAGCAGAACCTTCACCTTTAATTAACCAACTCCATAGAAGTAAAATAAAACCACTAGGCTGGCATGAACGATGTTGTCGAAACATCAAGATGAATTAACTCAAAGTGATCAAATAGTAATCCCAATATCTCCTCAAAATCTCAATATCTCAGCAGCGGAAATCATATTTCAAAGAAGCCATGTGAAAGAAATAACCAGAAGAAAATAATCTGCAGTAAATAATCTAGAAACATTACTGTGTAACTCTAGCAATAACCTGCAGCCTTGTGTACACTTCCTGTGTACGTCCAGCGAAGAACTCTGAAAACCTTCCGGTAGCTTTCACGTGTGGCTATGCTCCCCCTTGATTCGCGTGCTGCAGTACAGATAATTCCTTCGCCTGACTCACCACATAACCGCAGTCTGATCGGACTCGAACTCGATGACAACGAAAAAACGATTCCGCCTACAACTCCACCTTGGACTGACGCAGATACGTCGATCACCGTTGAACGACATGGAAACGGGCAGATAACCTGGATCGCCTGAAGTACGGAAACCACCAGCGGCGGCACGCGACGAGGAACCAACGAAGCCTTAATTTTTTTTCACATGATCTCGTGCCAAGCTCTGATACCACTTGTTAGAAATTAATGCGGAAAACAAGATCGAACACGAGACACGATTTAACGTGGAAAAACCCTTGCGGGAAAAAAACCACGGAAGACAATCACTATTGAGGAGAGTTTACAAGTAGGGATGATACATGGCTTATTTGTCTTGCCTTGTCTTGTCTTGTCTTACCCTACCGTCTACATAGGCTTACATATATATAGGCAGATCACGCGCCCGTACTTGGTTGCGTTACCAAGGTGGGACTAAACTGTGCACTTTCTGAGAGAAACCACAGCGCAATGGGCCTCCGCTTCGCTCCGGCCCAAGCATGGCCTATATCGTGGATGTGAATTTGGAACATATCCAACACGGCCTAGGATGGATCCAGGGCGGGGTGACGCCGGCGACGACGGGAGCGGCGGCGCCGCTGGCGGACGCGGCGGAGGATCACCGGCGCGCGCGCGAAATCACGCTACGGGCCACGATTTGCGACAGGACTTGGTCGGAGAGGAGGAGGGGACAACAGCGAACTCAGTACCGTAGACACACGGCGAGCAAGGAGCAACGACGACAGGCGGCGGCGCTGTAAGAACGACGACGAGCGAATTAGGTAGGGGCGCGGCCAAAAGTCAGAGCAAGAAGTCGATGGGGAGCTTCGGGACTTCAAGACGAACCTCCCGGAGTACTTCGCGGCGAGGGAGAGGTGACGACGATGCGAACCGACGGCGCGGCGGCGGAGCTCCGAGAACGGCGGCGCTACGCTAGGGTTTGCGAGTTGCGGCGATGCGTGAGGAGAGCGGGGAAACAGAGGGGCTAGGCGGGCGGCGCGCGCTAGATTAAAGGGGCTGGGCCCACGCATCTCGGCGTGCGTGCCCCGACCGGGGTCGTACTCGAGCTTCAAGCTCGGGTCGGACCCGAGTCCGACTCGGAGAAGAAGGCCCCGACAGGCGGGCCCTGGTTGGCAGCGACGGGAAGGAGAGAGGAGGGAAACGGGCCGGCGCGCAGGAGCTGGGCCGCGCGAAGAGCTTGGGCCGGGAAAGGAAAGCGGCCCAAAACGGCACGCCGGCCGTCCGAGAGAAAGAATAGAGGGAGCAAACTCGGACTGGCCAAGAGTTGGAGGGGCAAAAACGAACTCGAACAAACAGAACTATTCTAAACCTCAAACAATTGCAAATTAAATTCGAATTTAAGCAGAATTTAAATTCAAACTTAATTTAGAAGCAACCAAAAACAAATTCAACAGCATGAATGCATCATCAACTTATTTTTGACTAAAATTATTATATATGTTGTTTAAATTCAATTAAATCGCAGAAATTCTAATTAAATCCTAGAAAATTTATATAGGCCTTATTAAATCTTAGAAAAATTTCAAAAAGTTGCTAGGTACTTTATGTGATGAAATTTAGGGTGTTACAGTGCGCACCCCGCGCACCTGATTTTTTTCCCGAAATTTTGAACTGTAGATATATGGCAGAGTCGAAAACGGAGCTCAAAGATTTTCCCGTTCGGTTCGGCTATGCTTAGGCACGAAGCGGGGTGGTTATCACGGAATTTTGAGATCAGACCATCCAATTGCTTTAATTTTCAACGTGTAAGACTATCTCCGACAGTGGACCCATAATGAGACCCAAACTCAAAACGAGTCTCTGATAAAACTGTTTTAGGCTTCAACAGAGAACCTATACCCAAACCCAAAATGAGTTTTCAGAAGAGAGGACATAATTTTGAGTGTCATCTCTCCTGAAGATCCATTCTCAGAAGACCAAAAATAAGTATGAAACTCTTTAACTGTAGCGCTATGCAAATATGAAACGAGTCTTGTATTTTAGGTCGCATTGTTGGAGATAGTCTTACACTGCACACCATATAGTACCATAATTATGTAAATACATACTGCATGCACTTACATGTGTCTGTGTGGTGGGACTCTACGACCAATTGTATGAAAATCGTGAAATGAAAAGATTCCCCCCTCCCCCCCCCCCCCCCTATTTGGGTACTAGATTTACAAGTTTAAGAATTGAATCAAATTTATAGTGAGTCAAAAAGGATCAAAATCATCTAAATGGGTGTTGAAAGATTTGAAGGTTTTATTCATTTTAGTTGAAAATTGGTGGTTCATGTAGTCTTTTTTATTTTAGAGTTGGTAAGTTTCGATGAGAGCTTGGTTAACTGAGTTAAAGTTTGAGAATAATTTGAGGCACATTTGCACCTAAGTTGGAGTGGCGGGATTGGTTGCCACAAGTTTACTTAAGGGTAATAGCAACTGCCAATATAAAACTATATAAGTTCATACAAGTTCTCTGTTGTTGTCACACACGTTGTATTCACAGATCACCGCTATTTTGTTTAAGTAACACAGATAAAAAGGTTGGCATCTAGAATATAGAGCTAGCTGTAAAGACGCAACAAGACAAATAACAGCTTAGCACAAGAAACTTATAGAGATTCAACAAGACAAAAATAACAACCAAGTATAATCTTCATACAAAATTAGAAAAAAATGCATAGTACTGCATTCAGCACTTAATTAATAAGAGCCTATAAAATGAGTTAAAAGATGAAAATTTACCAACTAGAAGTTTTAGAACTTCTATGCCAAAAGTTAAAAGCCATGTTTAATTCTTTCAACTCGCACCTAAAGATTCTGTAGATATGAAAATGTTTTTTTCGGGGTATATTGAAATATTCAGAACAAACAAAAAAGTATTTTCTAACTTCATTTGGATGTTCAAATGAAAATCAATGTACTAATCTTATCATGCATATTTTGGAATCTTCCAATAAAACTGTGGGAGCGGGGTGTTTCACTAATTTTTTCACTTTTGAATGATTTGCACCAGATTTTACAGAGAACACTTCTCTAAAAAGAAGATTCTACAGAGAACAAGAATCAAGTTCTATATATGTATTTAAAGACAACATCTGGTACTTCCAGACGCCGAACGGCAAGTGAAGATCGAACCTCACAAAGACACAAGCCCAAAGAGCTCTAAACCTAAAGTGATACCTCAAAATTAAGCAAAGCGAACCAAATCCGTTACTTACCATAATAAAAATAAATAAAATCGGCGCTTCCTTCTCGGACACGCCACAGGGCACTGACGGCGGGCCCCTCCCTGCACCCACCGTGCATCTGCTATATATACCTCCAGCGAGGCGCCACACCGGAAAGCGACACGACCGCGCCCGAGACCACACCGCCTCCTCCGCCCAGCCACCTGCACTGCGCCCGCCGATTCGTCGAGCTCGCCCTGCCCTGCCTCGCCTCGCCTGGCCTCGCTGCCCTGTCTCCTTCCATTCCTTCCCTGCGGCCGCGTCCCCTCTGCATGCGAGCGCGCCGGCCGCAGGCGTCCGGAGCGGCATGGACAAGTACGAGCCGGTCCGCGACATCGGATCGGGCAACTTCGGGGTGGCGCGGCTGATGCGCAACCGGGAGACCCGAGGGCTCGTCGCCGTCAAGCTCATCGAGCGCGGCCACCGGGTCTGGGCCTTGCTTCTCTGTCCGTCTCGACTCCAGGGTCTGGATTTGGGTCGGGTGCGGATTCGGTGGTGTTGGTTGGTTCCTTTGTGCTGATCAGGGTCTGCCTTGTTCTTGCGCAGATCGACGAGAATGTGTACCGCGAGATCGTCAACCACCGCTCGCTGCGGCACCCCAACATCATCCAATTCATAGAGGTCCGTGCGTTCGCCGATAAGAAGCAGAGATTTATCGATTGTTTATTACTCCTTTTTGTCTTGTTATAGGTTACTCGGTTGTATTAGGGGTTAAAAAAAGACAAGTTTTTATGGCTTTGTTGCGTTGTACGTGCTTCTGTGTGAATTCGAATTGAAGGAGGCACGGATAAAGGGGAAATTTCGACGAAGGAGGCATTTTTCAGCTTGATTTGTTGTGTTTATTGGCATCTTTTTGCGTTCAAGTTGAACACCGTGTTTGCCTTTTAGAATTTGTGGGGCAGTATTGAGGTGCTAGTTGGTTGGGCTTTAATTAATTGAGGCACAGGCTGGCTAGAGAAACAAGTGTGTGCTATGTTTTATGAGTTTATTTGCTACCTGGATTTTGGTTTTTCTAGTTACATAACACTATTTTCAATCACTTTGTTTATGAAAGATACTGAGCAAACACGAATTCAAAATCTGATTCCATTAAAGAAAATCTTCCCAGGTGATCCTAACTCCAACACATCTTGCGATTGTGATGGAGTATGCAGCTGGCGGGGAACTGTTTGATCGAATCGTTGATCGTGGGCGGTTTAGTGAGGATGAGGTATCTATCCTACATCATCATTGGTTCATCTTTCAGTATTATTCCACATACTTGATGTGCACTTCACACCTCCCACACAATGAAATTCTAGTGTTCTTCTTTCTTCTGCTCATTGTAGGCCAGATATTTCTTCCAGCAGTTGATCTGTGGAGTGAATTATTGCCATCACATGGTACGGGGAAACAATTAATGTGCCTAATAATTACAGTTCGCATATATATATGCTTTGTTATGGAAAGTGCAGGTGTGGTTTTTCAAATATTTGCGAGTGGGACCTGAAAATATGCTTAAATGTTACAATCTGGGCTGCTTTTCAGCAAATATGCCATAGGGATTTGAAGCTGGAGAATGTTCTCTTGGATGGCAGCCCAGCTCCACGGCTAAAGATATGTGATTTTGGGTACTCCAAGGTTGGCTGTCTAATTTCTCAGTGAATCATTAGTTTATTAAAGTTCTTTGACATGCACGTGGATGCTTAATAAAACCCCTGATCAATTTTTGACAGTCATCAGTACTGCATTCAAGACCAAAATCAGCAGTGGGGACCCCAGCATATATTGCACCAGAGGTGCTTTCTCGGCGGGAGTACGACGGGAAGGTGAGTGGCAAGAATCTTATTTTTGCATGATATGTGTGCTGATGTTCCATTTAGCATATTTGTTGACGAGAACATCACTAATATTCTTCATGTTATCATTATTATGTATACATAATTAATTAATTGCCTTCTTTTGCTGGCACTCACATTTCCTGCAAGTGCTGCTTGTTCGAGTTAGTTTAACGACTGTTTAGGCTTATTCATTTAAAAAATGTTATTGGGATGTAGAAGCACCACTTTACCAAACAATTTTAGGTTATTATAACTAACCTATCTGTTACGAGCATAACATATTTGGTTTCTTTTCAAGATTGCTGGGACATGTTTGGTTCTTGAATTTTCATGGGCAGTTGAATCTGGCGATCCACAGTTGCATATATTGATTCTGGAGAATTCGCCCCAAATATTGATGTCATGTAGGAAAGAGACTTGAGATACGAAATATACCTTTATTGAACTTTGCGATTTCAGTGACTAACTTGTTCAGTTGTTATACTCTTTCTGAACAACAGTTTATTTATCAGTTACTAGTTTTGTTGACGAACATACTTGCTAGTGTATTTTATTTGATTTGAGCTATTGCTGAGCTATGGTTCCAGCTTGAGTACACATTTTCTAGGTTGATATTCAGCATCATGGTTAGCTACAGTATCGTTTTTGGACCATAATGCCTGGGATTCTCTTGATCTATGCCTGTGACTAATACAGCACAATGGATTGGTTATTGGAATAAGTAGCAACAGTGAATAGGGGATAAGTAGTCGTTGTCAGACATAGTGTTGGAATCTACTGTCCATTCCTTGGGTTTGTGTAGGTAAGGTGCGTACCCTAACAGATGTTGACACTAGTAAAGTTGTGTGGACTCATTGGCCCATGGCACATGCAAACCATCCATCTACCAAGTGGCCCTTATTCTACATATCCTCCATTCTTCAATAAGTTGGTCCATTTTCTGCTCGAGTGGTTAATGGAGTGTTGGCCTTTAATATGTTTCTCCGTGTGGATACTCTATAATTAGATTAACTAGATAGTTTAGGTCAGTAAACTCCGTATTGTCAGGACCCAGCAGGTTCTGAGTTTTGTGCTATTTGCTTCATATGCCATACCTGCTACAGATTGGACTGCGATCAAGGAAGTGCAAGATTTTAGTTAGCTATAGTTCAGACTTCAGACATTATGACATGATGCCTAATCAGTCAATCATATTGATTTACAAAAAGAAAAAAAAAAGACACTACATTGACATAAAACGGTGGCGTATGTTCAGTGCTTTCACTGAAATATTGTTTTTACTATCGACAGAAGATATATTACTACATCCAGTCATCTTTATATGACGTTTCAGAAAGAAAAAAAATAACTGCAAGCAAGCCAAACTGGCTGCCAGAAACATCATATAAAGTTGACCAGTGGGAGTACTAATTTACTGAAAATTTTGCACAGCTAGCTTTTCTTGATTGAACCGCGCAACTGGAATTGCTAATCAAATGGGAAAATAATGCTAGAGTCTGAGTGCGTAATTTTTGCACAGCTAGCTTTTCTAATTCTTTTTTTGCTTAGCTTTATTGATTTTTTTATGAGTGAATTTCACTGCAGGTCCATGAACTTTTCCCAAGATCTCACCTAGGTCCGCAAACTAAAAAAACGGTCATCTAGATCCATCAACTTTTCTGATGTCTCATCTAGGTCCACAAACTAAATAAGTGGTCATCTAGGTCCATGAACTTTTAAAAAGCTGTCGTCCAGGTCCATGAACTTTTAAAGAGCTGTCGTCTAGGTCCAAGGCGGTGGCGACGAGCCTGACCTTGACGACAGCTCTTTAAAAGTTCATGGACCTAGATGACCACTTTTAAAAGTGTATGGACCTAGATGACCGCTTATTTAGTTTACGGACCTAGATGAGATCTCGGGAAAAGTTTATGGACCTAGATGACCGTTTTTTTAGTTTACGGACCTAGATGAGATCTCAAGAAAAGTTCATGGACCTACAGTGAAATTTACTCTTTTTTTTATCTACACAACTACAATCATTAAACGGGCGAGGCTTGCTTTCCATGTTAGTGTAATATGCAATTGACAAAGCTTTTATTTGCTATGCACAACAAATGACATTAACGGTGGAAAATCCCATTGAACTTATTCCAGTTGATGTGAGATATTGACAAAATGTCCACAGTCATCTCTGTAGTCCATTCAAGCATGCTAGCCTCACAAGTATGAATATTGAACTCTTATTCTTAATCTAATTGTGCTTTTGATTATTATTAATCTAATTGAGCTATTGTTGAATATAAATATTGTCGAATGATTATACAGATATGAATATGGATGAACTCTGTGCTTCCTATGAAGCAGCATTAGTTTCTTGTGAATAGCAAAAATTGACAAGGATATATTTGCTAGTGTAGCTTGCAGATGTATGGTCCTGTGGGGTCACTCTTTTTGTCATGCTTGTGGGAGCCTACCCATTTGAAGACCAGGATGATCCTAAAAATATTAGAAAGACCATTCAGGTGACAACTATGTCCTATTTCATTGATCTCTGCATGCATTGCAGGGGGGCAACGATCTTTTATGGTCTAACAGTAACACTTAAATCTTTGTTTGCAGCGAATAGCAGCAATTCAATATAAGATCCCAGACAATATTCACATATCTGATGATTGCAGAGAGCTCATTTCCCGCATCTTTGTTAGCAATCCATTGAGGGTATCTGAACTTTCTCAGTTATAATATTACAATATCAGCATGGTAGGTCTATAAGTGGCTTGTCTTTGATGTTGTAACTTTGAATTTCCCATAGAGAATCACCATGAGGGAAATAAAAAGCCATCCATGGTTCCTGAAGAACTTGCCGAGGGAGCTCACAGAAGCAGTGCAGTTATCCTACTTCAGGAGGGATAACAGTGTCCCTGCTTTCTCAGACCAAACAACCGAAGAAATCATGAAAATTGTCAATGATGCAAGGACCATGCCAAAATCATCGCGATCAGGCTATGGCTACAGTGACGAGTACTCGGATGAGGAGGAAAAGGAAGAGGAGAACGAACCCAAAGTGGAGGAGGAGGAAGATGAGTGTGATAAGAGGGTCAGGGAGGTTCGTGAGAGTGGGGAGCTGGATATGGCCTCACTGCGCATCTAAATCTGCTTGTTGCGATGTGGTTGGATGTAGATAATTTGGCTTTATTATATCTACTGAACTGGGTAGAATGTATGGAATTCTGGGTTCAGTTAGTAGTCTATTTAAGCCTTTTCCACCCTGTAATGTATAATTTGGTTAACTGTATGTGTGGTATAAGGTTTGTTCTAAAGGAGCAAGGTTTTGTACAGGCACACCAGGTTGTGTTTTTGCATAGGAAGATCTGCCATTTGTTTGCACTCTGGAGCAAATAATTTTGGAATTTGTAAGGCATATGTGTATGGGGGCATGTCCTGTAAAAATGACAAAATGTTGCTAATTTGTTCAAAATAAGGTATATGATTTTTTTCAAGCATTCAATACAAAATTTTTGAAGTCGGTTGTATATTTGTTCCAATGAGTGATTTGATTGGCCGTCTGTTTAATATCATCATCAATACTAATTTGTTGTTCGAAGCATCAAGAAAGTTGACTGGTCGAGTTGTTACCTCCTGATTTCTTTTCCCAGTATCAATGTTCTGCTTATAGTACATCGTAGTTGAACTTCTGATTCTTATACAACATATAACCGCTCCATCGTTTGAAACGTTGTCCGGTGACCGGACAATTTGATTTCGCTGAATATTTGATTCACTAGACTTGTTCACTGAATGGCTTGTTGCTACACGTCTCAAATGGTAAATTTGGAACTTCAGTGGAGAGCACAGAATTAGGCACTGTGGTCTCCTGGCGCCCAGGCCGTCTTAACAGCTAGTATATTGTGCAAACTTGGCATGTTTTCCATTGTCAGATTATCGAGTCAGAGGAACAATAACCCTAAAGTTTGTGTATCTAAAAAGATTAAGGTGTACTGAATTTGAAGCCCTATAGCCATTTTCCTAGCTGCTTCCTTCAGACAGGGACCTTATGATGAACAGGATGCAGGTCCCATTTCTATCGCAGGCACGCAGACGACACACAGATGCTATTGCGGCAAGTTCACCAATTGCCTTCATATAGCCGACACAGTGATATACACCGTATATATTTACAGGGATGTCTGGATCACCAGTTCACCACCGTCAAGGTTAACCGTTTGAATGCTGTAAAAAAAAGGCATAGTACCATTTCTACACAAACACGAACCTACACCAGAGTCGGAGGCATTATCAATTAAGCCTCCATATGATTTCTCGCCCTAGAACCAGTGCGCATGGCTTGCGTGGGGCCTTATTTAGTTGCTAACTTTGACACGTTAAAGTTGGTCAAAGTTAAGTTGGGATTTTATCATAAATGCGGCACTGTAGCATTTCGTTTGTATTTGTGAATAATTATCCAAACATTGATTAATTAGGCTTAAAATATTCGTCTCGCAAAGTATAACAAAACTGTATAATTAGTTTTTTATTTCATCTATATTTAGTACTCTATGTATGTTCCGATATTTTGATGTGATGGAATTTTTTTTACGCAGTGGAATTTTGAGAATTTGCTGTGTTCTCTTTGTGATTCGGTGTCAGAAGAATGCGGCAGATACATTGGAAAGAGTCAAATTCTGTGCCTCGGCCGAGCACCAGAATCCCTGAATGTTCAGGTGCTGGAACCCAAATACTTTTTGTTTGTTGCAACACTCTCCTTTTATGTTCATACTTCATGAATCTTTTTCTGCGCATGAACTAATCAGTCTAGGATTTCGGGTAAGAGTGCTGGGATGTTTGTTTCCCTCGTAATTCTTCCTGGGGTGTGTTTAGTTCCTTCAAATTCCAAACGAAAAAGTCACATCGACATCACATTGAAACATTAAACATAGCAAATGACGCATACATGGAACATAGTGGGTAAATAAAAAAAACTAATTGCATAGTTTTGATGTATACGACGAGACGAATCTTTTGAGTCTAGTTAGGTCACGGTAGGATAATGTTTACCACAAACAAATAAAAAACGCTACAGTACGCTACAATGTTTGATGTGATTTTTCTACTAAATTTTTACGGGAACTGAAACAACCAACGAAACTAGAAGATTGCTTCGGTAGCAAATGCCTTACTGTATGCAGCCCACATCAGCAACACAACAACACGAATCCTCTTTGTTAGAGTGTGGTAATCTTCGCCAAATTTTAGCTTTATCACCTTAACTAATCACGAGATGTTTCTTTACACGTCTGGTATTTAGCATCTGTTAAGCTTATCATCATCACTTAAGCATGCCGGAGCCAGCTACTTCACCCCTAAGCGAAAGGGGAAACCGAACCAACAACCCCCTACATTTTCCTTTTTTTCATTCCTGCCCTCACAAACCGCATCGCTTCCGCACCGCGGCACACGAAAAGGGCCCTTTTCGGAATAAACCAAACGTCTGGGCGCGACCTGCAAAACTTCCCGGCAAACCAAGAAAATTTCTTCGCCGAGAAGGCAAAAGCAAAACAGACGCGACGCGGAGATGCCGAGAAGATGGACACACACGGAGAACGAGCACGAGCCCATCGGCAGATTCGCCACCACGGCACCACCATCCCCATCCCAGACGGCTATAAAGACTAAACCACCTCGAGGTCGACGGAGATGAAGACGACAAGTTCCCCGCTCCTCCAACCTCGTAGCCCCTTCCTGATCCTCATCTTCCTCGCAGCAGCGACAGCAGCAGCAGCAGCCATGGCGGCCGAGCCGGAGCACCACGCGGCCCCCGCGGCGGCGCAGGAGGCGGCCGTGCACATCGTGTACGTGGACCGCCCCGAGGGCGCCGACCCCGAGGAGTTCCACCTCCGCACCCTCTGCCCCGTCTTCGGCAGGTAACCGTCGGATCGAGCCGGTAGTTAGAGATTTGGTCTCGCGGGACACGATCGGGCCCGCCTTGTTGCTAGGCGGAAATGAAATTTGGGGTTCTAATTTGCGCCGGGGGATGCCAATTTGTTGATCTGGGATGTGATGGGGGTTGACTGATGAGGGGAGTTTTGTTTGTTTTTGGTTTGGCAGCGAGCAGAAGGCCAAGGACGCGGTGCTCTACCACTACAAGCACGCCGCCAGCGGCTTCTCCGCGAAGCTCACCCCCGCGCAGGTCGAGGAGCTCAAGAGTGAGTATCCCCTTCGAGCATTATTATTGTTTGTGGCAAAAGAAGATATTATTGTTTGTGGTTGCACCAAAATTAGTGGATGCTTATTGTCATGGTGGCTCAATTGTTTCCTCAATTTGCTGTGTGATTGTATGAAATCTTCAAGCTGTAGACTCTTAGATGCTTGGACTCAACGTGCAATGTTGTAGGATAGCAAATTAATCAAATTGATACTCTTCACGTTCTAGTGTGCACACGAAACCGTTAAAGGAATTGGGATCTCATTGGGTAGTTGTAGCTTACAGAATCTGTGAGCACCTAAGTCCTTCGATGCTATGAAAGCATATGGCACCAGCTATTGAACATAAAGGAGTTTGTTGTAATGTTTATCACAAAAGCTTCTCCCAGATTTGGTGGACATTTTTTAGGCAAAATTCCGTGGACATTTGTGCGGCTACAAATTTAGCACCCTACTTGAGCACTTATCCGGTAGTGACGACTGATACTGAATGGTAAATTTGTGAATATGATACTCTAACTGTTGCTGGAGGTCTTCCTTGTGAATTGGGATCTATATCTGTTTACTCGAGTTATGTGTGCTTCCTATGCTTCACTTTTCATGACAGGTTTTAAGTTACATTCTTTTTAACAGACATTGAACATGTTATGATCAAATATCAATACATTATGCCTGTTGTGGAAACCATTCCTGCAAGCTCTGTCTGTGATCACACACTAGCACTCTTCATTATTTTTTTTTGACCCGGAACACTCTTCATTATCCAGGAGAGATTCAGTATCTTGTTTTGTAAAAGTCACGAATTATTACACAATGTCACTATGTTCCTCAATTCATTCTTGTGCCTAGGCCTCTTTTCTAACTTGACCATGGGTTTGCAGAGCAACCAGGCGTTCTTCAGGTTGTGCCAAGCCAGACTTACCAGCTCCATGGACCTGGGGCCGGCACTCACCAGGGCACGACGCGGACCTTGGGCCTTATGTGACGGCGTAGCTGAGAAGACTGTTTAGTATGGCAGCAGTATGTTGAACGTATGTATAATACATGAATAAAGGGTGTATCGCCTATACCTACTTCTACACAGGTTCAGGCCTGTTCTGAAGTGTATAGTGCTGTAATGCGTGCATGTTTGCTTCAATACAATGGTAGACAACTATATTTGCACTGTATGAATGCATGTGTTTGTGCCTTGTATGGATCTTGAAAAGGTGCACTGCTGCGTCCACTTTATTGCTTATTTGCACTATTGAGGTGCATTGCCTTTTATTAGCGTTCTCATAAGTCCGGAACAGAAGGAAAGAAGTTGCAACCGGGCCCACACACGCCGGTGTCTATCATCTGCTACTCCCATCCTTCTAGAGAGGAACACTCGGTATTGGGGCCCACGCGTCAGTAGCAAGGCGCGTTCCCCTTCTTTTTCCTATCGGCCACGATTTCACGAGTAGAACACGAGATCTCCCATTCAACGACGAAACGGCTCACGTGTCTGCCCATCCATCGCTTCCCAAGTGACAAACGACTCAAATCACTCGCTTCCCTGTCTCCCCATTCATCTCCTGTCCGCTCCGCAGCGGCGAGATCGGGCTCCTCTTGCGACGGCCTTTCCGTGTTAATTCCAACCAGCTCGCGGCGTCTCCCAAACCGATGGAGGCCGCGGTCTCCAGAGACGGGGAATCGGCGGGTGAGCTGCTTCTCCGCGCGGCGGCGCTGGTGCCGTGGACGCGCTACGCGCTCGCGGGCCTCGCCCTCGCCGCCGTGCTACTATACCGGTTCCTGGAGCTCCATCTCGTCAGGGACCTACTCCGTGGCCTCCGCGGCGGCCGCGTTGCGCTCACCTTCCACCCCGAGTCTCAAGTGTACCACCGGGTCGCCTCCAAGTGCCGCTCGCTCCACGGCAGGTGGGGAATACGGGAATGATACCATGAGACTGGGTTCCTCCCCTACCGGTGAAATTTGCTTATGTTTTTTTTCTTCCGATGTTGGAAAAAATCGATTGTGCAGGTACCTCGCGACGCCGTGGCTGGCGAGTCCTCATCTGCAGACGCTGTTCCTGAGCATCTCCGGCAGACCGCCTTCGTTCACCTATCGTAGGTTGGAGTAAATCGTTGTCATAATTAATATTAAGCATTTACATGTTGCATTCTTCCTGGTGTTGTTGGTTTGTAGTTTCCTTGCAGTGAAGTGCGTGCATAGTGGTTGTACCTGTACCATTGGTTGGCATGTTTTTATCTAATGCTTTAGTAAGACTTGGTTGATGTCACTGTTATGTGAGTGCACACATGATGCTTTAATTTGGCTATCGAATTCTTCTGTTTGTGGCTGTTGCACAAATTCTCCAAAAACACGTCCTGCTACATGCATGCACAATTTTTATTATGGAAGTATATGATGCATATAGGGGTGTTTTAGGAAGGCAAAAGTTGTTTTCTAAGTTCATCACAAAAGTAATTTCAACAATTTGCATCATGTGGCCAGATATCATATGTTATGTGGTGGAACCACTGTTTGTTTTTTCGTTTGGACCTCACCAGATAAAGCTCTGCAATGCTAGTGATTGGATTATCCATATTGCAGGCAGCTGTACACTGTCCATGATGGTGGAACCATTGCCTTGGATTGGTTACTAGCTTCTGATCTTGAAGGTTCTGTGGATTTTTGATAGTTATTGGATTTATCACTAGCAATGGGGATGATTAACCTTTTTGGGTTTGATGATATGTTGCAGCAGCAGGTGTAGATGTTGGTTCTTATGATGAATCCATTTCTAAGGACGACTCAACACCCCTTCTTGTTGTGATACCTGGATTAACTAGTGATTCTAGTGCTGCTGTAAGTCCCTAGATAGCTCTACAAAACTGATTGGTTTGAACAGGAACAAGAAGTTGAATGCATGATCTATTTTATGAGTTTATCCTAAACAAGATTCAGGGGTTTTGTTGCAGTATGTCAAGCATTTGGTATTTTCTATGGCAAGCAAAGGATGGAATGTTGTTGTAAGCAATCATAGGGGTCTGGGTGGCATCTCCATAACAGTAAGTTTTCATAAACAAATCTTATTATAACTTGATACAAACAACAACAACAACAACAACATAGCCTTTTGTCCCAAGCTAGTTGGGGTAGGCTAGAGGTGAAACCCAAAAAGTCAAAAAAACAGAAAAAGAGTTAGAGGAAAGCAGAAAAGAAAGCAAAGATCACGGCTCAGGCACATTAATTGCTAGTCTCCAAGCGCTCCTATCCATAGCTAAATCCTTAGAGATATTCCACTCTTTAAGGTCTCTAATAACTGACTCGTCCCAAGTTAGTTTGGGTCGACCTCTACCTCTCTTAACATTATTGGCCCGCTGTAGAACCCCACTACGCACCGGCGCCTCAGGAGGCCTCCGTTGGACATGTCCGAACCATCTCAACCGATGTTGCGTCAATTTCTCCTCAATTGGTGCCACTCCGACTCTATCTCGAATATCTTCATTCCGTATCCTATCCCTTCTTGTGTGACCACAAAACCAACGCAACATACGCATCTCTGCTACACTCAGTTGCTGTATATGTCGCCTTTTTGTAGGCCAACATTCAGCACCGTATAGCATCGCCGGGCGAATCGCCGTCCTATAGAACTTACCTTTTAGCTTTTGTGGTACCCTCTTGTCACAGAGGACACCAGAAGCTTGACGCCATTTCAACCAACCGGCTGAAATTCTATGCCTAACATCTTCATCAATGTCACCATCCTTTTGCAGCATCGATCCTAAATACCTAAAGGTATCTTTCTCGGCCACCACTTGCCCATCAAGCCTGACATCTCCATCTTCATATCTAGTCCCACTGAAATCGCACATCATGTACTCGGTCTTGGTCCTGCTAAGTCTGAAACCTTTGGACTCTAACGTATGCCTCCACATTTCTCTTGGGTTTCATCTCCATATGAGTGGCTAGGTTTTACATTGGCTCGCCGAGCCGATCACAACCCTCCTCCTTTACCAGGGCTTGGGACCTGCTATGTTGAGACAACATAGGCGGAGTTTTATTATAACTTGATGATACATGATTTTCTGTTCAACCAAGGATTTTAAACCTGGAATATATGTTCTAACACCAAAAATATCATCATCAACATCAGTGGCTAATAAAGGTTTTAGCTGCCTGTTGCTACTGAAGTTTAGTTGCTGTTTTTTCTATTGGCAGTCTGATTGCTTTTACAATGCTGGATGGACGGAAGATATGCGTGAAATTGTTAATTTTCTTCATCAAAAGTATCCAGAGGCTCCACTATTCACTGTTGGGACAAGCATAGGTGCCAATATCGTGGTGGGTTGAGTTCCTGTAGAAAATTTTCTGCAAGTGTATTTAATAGTATAAGCTTTATTTTCAGTGTTTCCTTATATGTTGTCCATTTAGGTCAAGTACCTTGGAGAAGAAGGTGAAAGTACCCCTGTAGCTGGTGCTGCAGCTATTTGCTCACCCTGGGATCTGCTGGTTAGTGACTGTAGTTCATTAATCTATCGAGTTTTTCCACCCTTTTTTTTCTGGTTTTAGTATTGTTCTTTATGCATAAATACTTTCAATTGCATCTCAACTATACTACACTGTAGTTTTCAAATACCCCCACTTCTGTTTCTGTTCACTTACTCATTATCTTTCCTAAGTGTCTTAGTTATTAAACTACAAATAATGCTCGTCTAGTACTTCATCTTACCAACACTACATCTTCACTGATTTTGTACGTGTATATTGTTATATCACTGCAATTATGCAGGTAACAAACAGATTTATTTCACGCAAGCTTGTGCAGCGTTGTTATGACAGAGCTCTTGCAATTGGTCTCAAGGGATATGCAAAACTGTATGTACTTGTTAGTCTCTTCCCCACTTAGTATTAAGAAAGATCTTCATTATGTATGACCTTCCTTGCCTTTATGTTTTTCTGCTAACTAATGTGTACTAATTAGAGCGTAACGGTTAGAGCGTTGAACTCTGGGGGTTGATGAAACCCCTGTTGCCAGCCCGGGTTCGAATCTTGGTACCAACTTCTTTAAGACAAAATCAGAGGGATGTCTCTCCCTCTGGTCGAGTTTTTTTAATGTGTACTAATTACTGAGAAATTGTTGTCCGATTGCCCATGATGCTTTGCGCCCCTAGATCTTTACCATTTAGAAATTACTAGACCTTTATTTTTCATACGGAACTGGATAAGATAGAATCAATTTTTTTCCATACTCAGTAGTTTTTTTTTACTCTTTTCCATTGTCTTACTTTCACAGACACGAACCCGTCTTAGCACGACTTGCAAACTGGGAAGCTATTACCTCGGTGAGCTAGCACTCATCCCTTTTTTTCATTGTCATGCAGTCCTTATAATTTTTATGTGTTATCCAGTTTGCATTAGAAAATCAAAAAAATGTAGTTTATTTAAGAAGCACTGTTACTACTTTTCAGTCCTTATCATGTTTATGTGTTATCCACAGTTTGCATTAGAAAAACAAAAAATTGTAGTTCATTTAAGCAGCACTGTGGCAAAGGCTTGTTCTTACTTATCCATTCCTCTTTTTTTTTGGCTTTCTTTCATCAGTCACGCTCTATTCGGGAATTTGACCGTCATGCCACTTGTGTTGTTGCAAAGTATGAGGTATTCTTTCTAATTCTAGAATCTGCACCATCTATTTATTGACAACCGGCAAAGTATTCATATTGGATTGTCTAAAATTCTTGGTTACATTCAGCTTCACTGCTCTTGTTATTCATTGTTGGTTACTGCATTCTTTCTGTTCTGGGGTAAGTGGAACAAAGCAAGACCACATTTGGTTGTAGTGGAAATGGATCGCGAACACATGCCCTATTCTTGTTTGCTGAGGGGATGGGATCCATATCGCTGAAAGTTAATGCATCGATTAAAATTCTTGGAGACAAGTAACTGAATGCTCATCAAAATTAGCTGCTTGTGAAATACTCTCTCTTAGGATAAATGACGCACTAGAGTGCATGTGCATTCAGTCAAACCCATATTTTTTTGCTAATAAAATGTCCATAATATGCAGTTTACCTTACCAGACTTGAAATATTGTGATAATTATATAATATTGCGCCCTTTTATAAATATGTGGATGTGATTCTAAATTATTTTCTGAGTGGCATCTTGTTGACTTTGAGAATTGGGAAACCGGCTGGTGACAATTGAAAATGCAAAAGATGAATAACTCTGAAGTTACGGTGCTCCCACAATACAAAATCAGAGTAGTCATATGAACAGATTAAAGAGAAAATGATTGACCAAAGAACTAAAAAGTTAGGCCTCATTTAAATAGTAAATCATAGTTAGCAACCAGTTGGAACCATATACTCGAAAGCGTGTAACGGTGCCTTACTCTGTCCCATTTTGGGTGGGTGAGCCTCTTGCTTTATTGCATCCGGCATCAGGGACAGACGGTGACAAAAGTGAGGTTACGAGGTTGAGTATGTTTTTTTGGTGGCCTCACTAGTAGCATGTACTTCATTCGCTTGGTTTCACCTATTTATTGGACATAGGAAACTTGAAATGTATGCTGCCGATAGTGA
Organism: Echinochloa phyllopogon; assembly: GCA_033239725.1. Classification (NCBI taxonomy): domain Eukaryota; kingdom Viridiplantae; phylum Streptophyta; class Magnoliopsida; order Poales; family Poaceae; genus Echinochloa; species Echinochloa phyllopogon. The sequence continues at coordinate 25,420,517 of BTCW01000012.1, forward strand.
CAGTAATAGCAAGGGTTATGATTTACTGATACTAGAAGCATCAAGAATTGGAGCCTTGGAATTTGCAGGTCTGCATGAAAAATATTGAATTCACTATCTTAGTTCTTGATCCATGGCTTGGCAATACTTCATTACTTTCATGGAGATAAGAAACATATATTATGAATTTCAGGCGGTCCTAGAATAGGCAAGTTTGTATTTGTAGAATATTTACATTATACAATCCATGTTGCTTGAACATGAAATACCTGGTAGTTGGTTTGAGGTCCAAGTTCCAACAAAAAATTCATGAGCCAGAAAACTTATTGACACAACACGAGAACAACCCGTTTGGTCTTCTGAATTCAATCTGGTTCATGAGAATACTATTTTAAAACCATACTGCTTTTGTAGCAACCTAGGTGTTGTATATTTTCTTAGAAAATAAATTCCATGTAGTGACTGACTATTTTCAGACAGTGGACACATTCTACCGCAAGTGCAGCAGTGCAAACTATGTCGGCAATGTGTCAGTTCCCTTGCTTTGTATCAGTGCTTTAGATGACCCCCTCTGCACAAGGGAGGCCATTCCCTGGGATGAATGCAGGTAAACATATGATGAAAGGTCACTATTCCGAATATATCTTGTTTCATGTGCTGATGGAGTTTACGTTAAAAAAAAGTGCTGATGGAGCCCACAATTGGTGATTCAGGGCAAACAAAAATATTGTATTGGCAACTACACCTAATGGAGGACATCTTGCTTTCTTTGAAGGGCTAACTGCTGGAAGGCTATGGTAAGTTGTTCAGCAAAAATGCTTACTATAAATTTTTCGACATGCTTTCCACTTGCATCCCTTTTAACTTGTGATGTGACCTGTATCTATTTGATTAGCAAATAGTGATTGACAGTCAGCCTGTATCTACCTAAATGCTTGACAGGTGGGTACAGCCTGTTTCTGAATTCCTCTGTGCTCTGCATGATAGCCCCTGCATGCATCGACAACAGGTGGTGCTTGGTAGTAGTTCACATATCAAGATTTTGTTAACATGATATAACATGTCAAAGTGGAATGCAGGCACAGGAACATGGTTTGCACCCTTCACTGGAAACATCAATCGACAAGAGCCCATATGTGAATTTCATGGAAGACGGAATGGTAGCTGCAGTAACTGATGATGGTCCTGGGAACAATGAGTCCTTACATGACCAGATTGTTGGTGAAATCGAACTCAATGATGGCATGGTTGCAGTACAACAGAATGAATACACCGGGGAAATACAGAATGAGAGAGACAGTGGGGTGGGTGATAAGGACAGTTCAGAAGGGAATGTGACGTCTGTTCAAGGCCATGAAGGATATCATGAACAGCGAGAAGAGAATAATATCCCTGATGCCATTGCTCCTGTCAGGAGATCGATAAAACAGATCACCCGGTCCCAGGGGAAGTCAGTCTGGTTACTCGCCTACATTGCTGTTGCAACGTCTTGGCCGTTGCTTGGAGCCTTGGGTTTTTTCCTTTTTAGGAAAAGGTTTAGTAATTCTCTGTTAGCTAAGAAGCTGAAGAAATTGTGAACACTACGCATACACAAATTTGTTTCTTCTGTAACACGTAAATCCTTGTAACTACTGTTAACACAGTTTCTATGTATCAATCCATGATAATAAAAGATCCAAATGAAATGTAATCGCATAAGTGATTTTTCTTGTGAGGATGCTTCCTGCGTTCGTTACATGAAGGCTGGGTTTGCAAACTATGCCGATATCATTGGAATTGCATCCCCTGTCAGAATAGATCTACAACCCAAAACAAGATGAAACATATGCGCCAAATCTGTTTCCTGATGTAGTATGCCCAACTGCTACAGCAGTTCATGATTAGCAAGAACAATTGCAATAGATACCCATTACGTGCAGTTACAGGTAACCTTCAGCGACGCAACGCACAAGCCCCAATAAAGAGCCTAAGATCAACATCACTAAATCATTCGGTTCTCTGATAATAGGGTTTATTTTCTCTCATTCCTGCTTGTCACGAGCAAGTTGAGCCCGGTGCCTAAGCTCTGCTCTCTTCCATTTCACCATCAACTGACATAATGCAATGAGGCTGCTAACCTGGAATGGTAAGAAAGAGTAAAAATATAAACATCATACGCTTAATTGCAAGTGGATAGCAGAATATAATGAACAGAAACTTTTACGCCAGGAAAAGCAAAGTTTTTACTGACCACACTGACAATAGATATGAAGATAAGAGGCCCAGACCAGATGACAGAGATGAAAACTCCAGAACGATCGAAGTAATTCTGACTGGCAAAGCTCCTCCAGTGCTCTCCCAGGTATCTGTTCATCTTTTCCGCCATATAAACTCCTGAATCTGCATATGCAAAACCATGAACCCAATTAAAGGGGGGCAAATCAAGAAACCAGGTTTCAAATTTCCAATCTTAGACATCCTGCTTTGACCATGTGTCACATGATAATGTGAATTAATATTATACTTTCATTCAATTCTTCATTTTGAAATGGCAAAAGAAAAAAAATTGAAACAGGCATTCAATTCCTCTTTGAAATACAAAAGAATAATTTATGCCATAATAGCCTCAATTCCCTCAAAGCTCTGTAGAAGATGAGGCCTCATAGAAGACAGAAGGGAAACTATGTGGATTCAAGGAGCACACTTGGGGAAAATGGTCATGCAGATTCCCTCAAAGCTCTATGGAAGATGAAGCCTCATAGAAGATAGCAGGAACATTATGTGGATTCAAGGAGCACACTTGGGAAAAGTGATCATGCGTTATGCTATGCAGCCCGGCAGCTTGAGAGAATGCCTAGCAATGTGGGTGAGGGTGACACAATTTTCTTTTACTTCGTGAAATTTGCACTAACAGGTACAATACTAAATAGCTACTATCCTGTTACTGGGTAATATCTTGACCGCAATCAGTATGACAAGAACATTTCCTCCATTAATTTCATTTGACACCAAAGGGCCCCAATCAAACGGGAGAAGCAAAGCATAAGAGCTAAACGACCTGGATTAAAAATTGTCTCAAGAAAATCTGGAAGTTAAAAATTTATTCCAATCGGATAATTCTTGCTGCGGATGGACTCATGGACCCTTTCCCTCAACAAAAGTTTACCAGTCCATATACAAGGCTTGACGAGTAAGTATACGGGAAACAGTTGAACTCACAAGCAAGAAACAGCAGCAAGAGCTGAAAGTTAGCGTTCCTCCTGAAGCCGACGGCGGTGAGCAGCAGAATCACATGGAATGCCATCAAGCACATCAGCCACGGCTCCTGAAACAGTTGCACATTCAAAGCATAGCACAGCACACGATATTTGTTAGCTCCGAGAGGGAATGAGAACGAGATTTTGGTGATCCGGATGCGATCTCCTATTGGGGAGGATCGGGAGCGATACCGTCCAGTCGACGGCGCGAACGAAGGCGCGCAGGTTGTCGACGGCGGGGCCCATGCCGCGGCGGAGCTCGGAGGAGAGCGCCTGCACGAGCCCGGACACCTGGTCCAGGTGCGCCGTCACGGCGGCCTGCACCTCCTCCATCGGGTGACGCGCGCGGCGGAGCTCGGACTGAACCGGGGAGTTCGGGAAAGGAAAGGGACGAGTGTTTTGCGCTCGTAGCCCCGATGAAGTTGTATTTTGCAAAATTGCATGCATACCCTCGGATCTTAACTTAATTTTTCATCAGCGTTGATATTGTCCATTGTCCAGTGTCCACCCACCTCAGGATTTTCTTTGATGATGATGATGTTTTCCAGGAATGGCCACTCCAGTTTTGTAATTGTGTGGATTCAGGACATTTGCTACCCAGGAAGCTTGCTATCATTGCTCCAAACCCTCTACTACCAAGTCCCAAACCTTTGTTGTTGCATTGTTTCTCATTTAATTTATTTTTGCCTCTCGTGTTAAATTTGTTACTGATCTTTTACTTATGCTAATGACCAAAAATACCACTGCATACAGGTTTGAACATGACAAAAATAATGGCGATTTACGAATAGATTGAGAGATAAATCAGACCAATCCGCTCATCATCCGAACAATAATAGCAATCCGATTACAGGGGTCCGCGTAATTCCATCGCATTGCGTACTGTAACTTGTGCATGTGCAAGGCAATTGTGCAATTCAACAAAAATCTCAGATCCGATCCGAACCCAACGATCAACCACTTCCACGGACAGTCGCAAACTCACACGACTCTCCCTTTTATCCCTCACCTTCCACCGCGGCCGCGATAGCATCCCCTTCGTCTTGCCCCAGCACACCTCCTCAGCCATGGCGGCGCCGAGCTGGATCGGGCTCCGGCCGCCGCGCGCCGCCCTCCTCATCCTGCTGCTCCTCGCCCTCAACCTCACATCCTCCCTCGCCGCCAACTTCGAGGGCTTCGACTCCGACGTCCTCCCCTCCGCGGCCGGTGGCCTCGGTGCTGACGAGGAGGAGGAGGAGGAGGGGCTCGACGGCGTCGACCTCCCGCCCCCGCCGCCCATCTCCCTCTCCACCTCCGCGCCTTCCCCTCCCGTGACGACGACTTCGGCGCCGAACCCTAACCCCGCCACGCCCACGCCTGCGAACCCCACCCCGGCGCTCGATCTCTGGGACGAGGACGAGTTCGAGGGCATCCCCGTGCCGGAAGCGATCTCCCCCGACGACTCCGCCGCGCCGGCCGAGGCCGCCCCTTCAGATCCCTCCGCGGAGGCGGCGGCCGAGGCGGCCCCGGCCCCGAAGAGGACCCCGGCGGAGCTCCTCCGCGCGTTCTCCGTCGAGATCACCTGCGTCAGCTTCCTGATCTGCTTCGTGCTCAACTACTTCACGGGGAAGAAGCAGAACGAGAAGATCGCGCTGGCCTGGGCCACCAAGTTCGCCATCAAGAACTCCATCTTCGACAAGAACTTCAGCCTCCTCGGCACCGGCGATGGCAAGGACACGCCCCTCCTGCTCAAAGAGGGCCAGGACGTGTTCAAGTTCTACGCCAGCGGGAGGCGCTTCTGTCAGGGCATGCTCGCCACCATGGAGATGCGTGCTCGGCATGACCTGCTGTCCAAGTTCATGGAGCTGGTGTTCCCCAGGAAGGACACAATCACGTTCGAGGTGTTGATGAACGAGGACGCCATGGACCATGTGGTTCTGGCCGTTGCCAGGAAGAAGGCGGCCAAGACGATGCAGAAAGAGGAGAGGGATCTGCAGAGGTTTGCCAACGTTCTCTCTTCGGCACCTGCTGGGAGGAAGTGGGTGTCGGATGAGCTTGCTGTGGTGGCTGAGTCAAAGGAGGTTGCTGGGGATATGATCACTGAGGCTGTGCTTGACCAGGTGAGAGCTTACTCTAGATCATAATTTTGTTTGTGGTCACACAATTAAATGCTTGATTGGGATAAGCTTGTTAAGTTAGATACTTACAGCCAGACATTGATATTTAATGAACTAGCTAGTGTAACTGTTGAATCTCTTTAGAGCTAATGTGACTTTTGAAGCATGACAATTTTTTGAATTATTTTGTGGAATGCCTACTTTGGAATTTGGTTGAAGTGCGGAAGTTATGCTAGTATTAAAATTAAATTTATAATCTGGATATGCAAAATGAGCTTAGCTTGTCGCTTTGAGGGAAAACTGGTACAAGTAGCAATTCCTATGGTCCATGGCATAAGTTATGCCCCTATTGTTATTTACAGGTAGCATTTTCTTTGTAGTAGCCTTCTATGTAATGAGGTACTGTGAAGTGATGAATAGGATCAGCCTTTTTTATGAAAGGAATTGTATAAATGCAGGTGTATAGTAGCATCTTGGTAGATTTTGGATTTTTATTGATTTTGAACTTGACATTTTTTTCCTCTCTTGAGTTTAAACATTCTGAGAAAGATTTTGTGCATGGTGTGTTTGTCTTGGATATTTCTCGCTTTGCTACCTTTTGGACATTGATGGAAAGCCTTGTTTGAACAAGGAAAGAATGTCCAGAGACATTTACTGCTATGGTATAGATTTTCCATGATTCAAGTAGCTTCTGTTGTTTAATGAATGAAGTAATTTCAGTGGTTTGATGATATGATACAATATCAGATTACACTATTAATGATATGATCCAATATCAGATTACTAGTGTACCCTGCTAATGAGATGATTTGATAGAATGATTAGACTTTGGCAAGGCTCAACTTAGCTTAGCCTGAAATCCGTTGTAAGCTGAATCAGTGTGTTTACTGTAAAGCAGTAAGTACATCTGATGAAACCAATGTCTATTTTAAGGTTCCATCTGCATCTTGGTAGGAAAATTAGGAGTAACTAGGACCAAAAGAAAGTTAGTTGTACTTGCACACTGTATTAAGACCAGGGGTCTAAGCTTAATCCAGGTTGACTGGACCAAATAAGCCAATCCAACTGATTCGCAGTTTATCTTGTATATAGTATGCTGTGCTTCTAATAATCCTTTCATCCCCAGGTCTTTGGTGAGAAGGCATTCGAAAAATTTGGAAAATGGTTCATCTCGCTTCATTTGTCAGATCAGTTGGCAGGATCCTACAAGAAGGTCCTCAGATTCAAGTTTATATTGCCAGATGCAAGCAACATGTCTGAGATGACGAGATTGGTTGCTCTTGTGCCATACTACATTGATCTAGTTGGGCGTTATAAGCTCAGCGCACATGTGAGTATCCTGTTGGTCCCTTTTTAAAGTTCATGATCATATCCCGGTTATATTTATCTAAAGTTTTGTGCCCGTGCTGTTGGCAGGCTCGCTCGAAAACTGATGGAGCTAGAACAAAGGCTGCCCAGGAGGCCTTCAGGGAACTTCAGAGTGCCAGGCAGGAGGCCCTGCAAAGGAAAAAGGCTGAAAAGAAGAAACTTATGGAGGAGGCCGATGCCAAATTGAGTGCCGAGGCACTCCGAAAGAAAGAGGAAAAGGAAAGGGCCCGGCAGATGAAGAAGTCCGGACCCAAAGTGAAAATGCTCCGTTCTTAATTGCATCAAAGAATCTATCATGTCTCCTCTTTCTCTATTCACAAGGCTGATTAGCATATAGTTCAGTGTCTGCTAGACTCTCATTTATGTTCCAATTTTGGGCCTTCATGTTTCCCTGTTGTGAGAATGAGCAAAAAAGGATTGAGGAGAAAAGAATCCTAACTGGTGTTACGGCTTTTATTGGGTGCATGCCAGGAAGATCTCTAGCCCAATTTGCCCACGATAGTCTGGTCAACTTATTAAAGTTTGGTACTGCAGCAGCTCTGTTGTAAGAAAACTAGAACTTACATGTTTCGCTCTGTAGAATGTTGATAGAGTTATGATATGAAATTCTATGCTTGGATTACATGCTTTCATGTTTGAGAAAAATTACTGCTCTCATGTTTGAGAAAATTTACTGATCCCGCATCCATTTTGTGTGTTTGATTCCCATTTTTTCCTTTCCCTCTCCTCTGTCTGGGTACCTGGGGATGGATTTGCTGGGCTGCTGGGCAACAATTTGTACTGAAGCTTGCTGATGCTGTTTCAATTGGCTGCGATTTTTGTATGGCTGTTCAATTTCTTTGGATTTCCGTGCTGCAGCAAAATAAAATATGTATAGTCAGGTCATACCAGGGCATAGAGGTTTCTCTGGCGATAAATCCCGATAGGTTGAACTGCATTTATTATTTCCTTCTCAGATCAGAGAATTGCCTGCCTTTTATGCCAAGGATGATGTAGAAATTGTATATATATACATTGGAAAATGATGCAGAAATTTACTACCTGCGTCCTTTTTTATATACATTTTCTGTCCTAAACGTCATCTGTTAGGAAACGGAGGTAGTATCATTTGGAATCTATTAGGAAACGGTGGTAGTATCATTTGGATGAGTCAGATACCGATTGCGACTAAAGCACGGATGAAGAAAAACTCGGAGATTAGATGGTGAACTTCTCCTAATCTCCTTATAGTTTTACAGATAGAAAATGCAAACGAGCCAACGAAACCATTCCAGTTTTTTGGCACCAACCCAAGCGCCGAAACGCCACCGGTCTCCGGCGGCGAGGCGACCCACTCCCACCTACCACCCCCACCTTCCCCTTCCCCTAGTATACCCAACGGCCCAGCCACCTCGCAGCAACGCGCCACCAGCCAACAAAGCAAGAGCCGCGCTGCTCCAGCAATGGCCTCCTTCTCCATCTCCGCCCCCTCCTCCTCCACCTCCACCCCGTCCTTCGCCGTCCCCGCCAAAACCTCCCCAGGCACAGGCTCCGTCTCATTCCCCAGGTGAGCTGCCTGACCACCAGCAGTCCCTTTCGGCTTTCGCTGCCAGCCTTTCCTTTCCCGCGTCGTCGTCGTTGAAGGCTGCTCGTCTCTTTGATTCGCAGGGTGAGGGAGTCGCAGAAGGCCAGGGCCAGGATGGTGACGGTGAGGGCGGAGGCGGTGGACACGACCATCAGCCCGCGGGTGAGTGCGCTCCGCCCGTCCAAGACCATGGCCATCACCGACCAGGCCACCGCGCTGCGCCAGGCCGGCGTGCCTGTCATCGGGCTCGCCGCCGGGGAGCCCGACTTCGACACGCCGGCCGTGATCGCTGAGGTGAGAATTGAGAGCGGCCTTCTGAATTGGTCCCTTAGGCGAAGGGCAGGGGGCGGGGGAGAGGAAAAGCAGGAACAGCTGTTTATCCGTTCATGGTTTGGTGGTGCTTTGGTCTAGGTCGCGGGTTAGGTTGGATCTAGATGAGTATTTTCGTTTGGGCTGAATCTCAGGAAAGAGCTCACGCTATGGCGGTTTATTGGGTATTGACATTGCTCTAACTGTGGGAAGTTGAGGTTAATTTTTAACTTAGTTGCTTGTGTCCAGGCTGGGATGAATGCTATCAGGGATGGCGCTACTAGATACACGCCCAATGCCGGGACTCTGGAGCTGAGGAATGCTATCTGCAAAAAGCTTCATGGTGAGTGTGGATGGATTTTTCGATCATTGATTTGTATATTAGTTAAGGAATTTAGCGATTAATGTTCACTTTTGATTTACAGAGGAGAATGGTTTATCCTACACCCCTGATCAGGTGCTAGTGAGCAACGGAGCCAAACAGTGCATTACACAAGCTGTGCTTGCCGTCTGCTCACCTGGTGATGAAGTAAAGCTCTCATCTCTCTACCTAGTTCTTTCTTTAGGACGAATTTCTTTAAATACTCGCATGTTAAGAGCTTAGGTGTCCATGATAAGAGCAGCATATGCTTTGTCTTTTGCAGATATTTAATTATTCTGTTTGGACACATCCTTTCTCCTAGTTAAACTGCACATTCTACAACTTGCTAATTGCTTCAACTTCTGAACATTCGAAATTCTTCGGGTCCTTGTTCTGTATCTGGTTTCCTCTGGTGCAAAACAAGTTGGTCCCGTAATTTCAGAATTACGCTGATTCCAAGTTTTACACTGCAAATATGTATTGCTTAGGCTGGACCAAACAAATTCTGTAATCATTGTGTGCACATATTGTTAGTATCTATCTACTAAATTTTTAGTAGGAATGCTCTTATAGAATAATAACATTAATATTTGAAATGTCCATGAAAGTAGCAGCATCCCATCCTTTAGTTGCCTAGGTCTAGTTGATTGGTTTATTCTTCTTAGTTTAACTGCAAGTATGTAGGTGAGAGAGGATTAGAACTCAAGCAACAATTGATTAGATGATCCACGGTGTACGTATATAGGCCCTGCCTCCCAATATCTCTAATGCTGGTTTGTAGAAACAGAACCGAGAGAATTAGGGAGGGAGTCCAGGATGTGTATGTGTATGACTAGCCCATGATATACAGCAAGAGAAGCCAGCGGCTAGGTTTACGGAAGGCGAGGTCACAGGATGCGCACGACTCGTGATATCATGAGAGAGGATTAGGACTCGCGCAGGATGTGTAGGTGTATGACTAGCCAGTGATATACGGCAAGCATACTGTGTATGCATAAATATATCTAATAGTAAGGCTTAATCCAGATGAAGCCAGCGCTGTTATAATTATGTGTGCTTATTGTTCTTAGAACTGGAATGCTCTGCATTGTGCTCTGAAAATATTGAGATGATGCCTTGTTGTAGGTTTTGATACCTGCTCCATATTGGGTCAGCTATCCTGAGATGGCTAGACTGGCTGGTGCAACGCCAGTTATTCTCCCTACAAGCATATCCGACAATTACCTGCTAAAGCCAGAGTCACTTGCCTCGGTGATCAATGAAAATTCAAGGATCTTGATTCTATGCTCTCCATCTAATCCAACAGGGTCTGTGTACCCTAAGGAGATGCTTGAGGAGATTGCTGCTATAGTCAAGAAGCATCCTAGGCTCCTGGTTAGCGCTCAGATCTTTTTGGATTCAAGTGATTTTAGAGTTGAGATTTTTTGCATCAACAATTATTTATATACCACATTATTAATGTTTCTTTCCAGGTTTTATCTGATGAGATCTATGAGCATATTATCTATCAACCTGCGAAACATACAAGCTTTGCTTCATTGCCTGGAATGTGGGAAAGAACATTAACTGTAAATGGGTTTTCTAAGGTAATTACCTGGCTATTATTTTTCTTTCCCTTTTTCTCTGGATCAACCAACAGTGCTGTAAAGGTCCTTCTGTAGTAGTACATGGGGCCTGAAATATTTCAGAAAATAATTAGTGGCAAATGGAACTTGATAAGTGAAGAAGCAGATCTCTTTGTTCATGACATTCTTCTATATGCAAGGCCTTACGCATGGTCCAGCTAATATTTTGATTGAATATCTAATGAGTAATGACAACATGCTTCTATAGGCTTTTGCCATGACCGGTTGGAGACTTGGGTACTTAGCTGCCCCAAAACATTTTGTTTCAGCCTGTGGAAAGATCCAAAGCCAGGTGGGCACTTATATCTCTTTTACATCACTTAAAAATAATGGTCATGACAAAAAAAAGTTTGAGAACTTGCCTGGGAAAGTATTTATGTCCAGGTCAATATTAGCTGATCTTAATCATACTCTCTTTCTCCTCAAATATCTATAATAATTTTTGTTGTTGTATTCCTTTTGTGACAATGCTAATCTTGTAAATGAAGGATTATCTCTCCAAATAACCTGATTTCCTTTTTGTGTTTCTATCCTGATTTAAAGTTCACCAATACTAACATCATATTGCCAACTACTTTACCATGTTCACTAATTTAAAGGATAGCAACCTCTATCATGCACCACTGATTGTGAATGCCGACTCACTATCACATATAATATTGGGATTTTGTAAAAACTGAAATAAATTTTGTATTGGTTATCGCCCTGAGCCCTGCTAGTGCTTTTTTTACTTCAGTACACCTCGGGGGCCAGTAGTATATCACAGAAGGCAGGGCTTGCAGCTTTGAACCTGGGTTATGCCGGTGGTGAAGCAGTGTCGACCATGGTCAAAGCATTCCAGGAGCGTCGTGACTACCTTGTAAGCAGCTTTAGGGAGCTACCTGGAGTCAAGATATCAGAACCTCAGGTATGTTTACAGTACTTATTGAGAATATATATAACATATACCCGGAAAGTATCTAAATTTTTAAGTTTACAGGGAGCCTTCTATTTATTTATCGACTTCAGCTCCTACTATGGTTCTGAGGTGGAAGGTTTTGGCACCATCAAGGACTCCGAGACCCTCTGCATGTTCCTGTTAGAAAAGGCACAGGTAAGAAATTTTTCCGATTGAGTACCTTAGTATGAGATATAATCATACAAGAACATTTACAGTGCTTATTATTGATTGTATTACAGGTTGCACTTGTCCCTGGGGATGCATTTGGAGATGATAAGGGTGTTCGCATTTCATACGCTGCAGCTATGTCAACACTGCAAACTGCAATGGGGAAGATAAAAGAAGCGATGGCTCTGCTCAAGCCCCCGGTTGCCGTTTAATGAAACCAACGTGTTGCTAGTTGCACCAAAAGGCTTCTGCAATGCTCTATCGAATTAAACACATTCTATTGACGGAATATAGGATTTCATTTTTTTCTCTTCTTTTCTTTTTGGAAAAATTGTTTCTGCTATTATTTGACTGTTTTGTTATTTTGTATCCGAAGAGTTTGAATTTATACCTGTTGCAGTGAAAATGAACAATGGAAGAGTTTTTTTTTGACAAATTGAATGTTGTTTTTTGTGGCGATTTTACCTGGTGAGATAGTTCTCAAACTTACATGAAGTCGTCAAGGTTCTATAAAATACCGGTGCGTCAATGTATACAGTTACATTACATATTTCGTGTGGAGACCACATGGAAGAACCGCATGGTGACACATGCTATGAAATAAATCAGGGGATGTTTTTGGATTACACGAGGACATCGATAACACACACAGATGCCACAGCACTCATGCGCATCCCAGTGAGGTTTTGTACCATGGCAACAGGTTTTATTTTATCACTTAAATAAAGTTTACTCCGTTCCAAGATCGTAAATGGACATCAATATATGAACCCCGGATACCAAATTATCTCACGACTCAACAATCACAGCATATATGATCAAAAAGAGGGGAACGTGGACAGTAAAACGCACCGTCCACAAATGTAAGGCAATTAAATTATACCTATCCAAATAAGCGATGTCAACATTAAATCATGCGCATTCCGATGGATTAGGCCAAAAGTCCTTACATTTGTGGATGGACATAGCAGATAGAAAATGTTGGTTCATTTTTAGGAATAACCTCATCGTACATGAAATGGCACTTAAGTTTATTCCTTGACAGAGTTGGAAAGCAATGTTGAACCCTTATTTGGGTTGTGTTTACTCCCTCCGATCCAAAAAAAAAAAGCCACTCTACTATTCAAAATTTGTCCCAATTACAAATCATTTTACTCTAAATGGGTATAGCAATCAATTAGTGCCAAATATATCTAATGAATAGGGGAAATCCAAATCATTTTACCTCTTTGTTAATCTGTCATAGAACTGAGTATATGATAACAATGTTTCCTATAGAACTGAGTATATGATAACAATGTTTCCTACCCATAGTACGGGGGTGTTTGGATCCATGTGCAAATGGTTAATGACATCCATTTTGTCATTTGCCTCCGAACACCCCATGACAAAAGGACAAATAAAAAATAAGATGGTAAAATTTTTTTGACTCAACATTATGGTAAAATTGGGTAAAAAGGCAAAACTTTTGCTATTTGCCTCCAAACACCCCATGGTAAAAAGAAGGGAGAATGGAGTTTAAATGAGTTTTTGCCAAAAGTTTTGCCGTTGGATCCAAACGCTCCTGATGGCAAAACTTTTGCCATCTTTTCTTGAGGGCAAATGTTATGCTATTTTTTGCTCTTGCCATGTGATCCAAACAGCACCTATATCTTCGTTTCAACCATTCAGGGATTCCAACCTTAAAAGCTTTATTTCTGCCTTTATTAATCGTTATGCCAACATGCAATAAGGGTTCAACATTACTTTATGCTTGACAGAGTTGGACTAGAAACATCAATTGCAATACAATACAATACAATACACCAAAACATCACTTTAGTTTTCAATACAAGACAGATAGGAAGTTGGATTTGTTCATAATATACATAAAGGTACAGAACAACTTATCCATGTTGGAAAATAGGAAAAGGCTAGACATTTATCCTAGCTACACAGGTAGGTGACCATAGAAGTGCAAATGCAATATATCTCCTGAAAGGTACCACCTCTCAGGCTTTATCTCAGCAAGTCATTTTAGTATCAATATACGATAACATGGACTTTCAACATGTCTACTAGGAAAAAATGTACATCAAATGAAGGAATCTCCTCCCTGATAAGTAGCACACATAGTCCAGCTGAGAACTGTTGAAGGCTACTCTAGTTTGCAAGAATCACTTCGTCAAAGTTCCAATCCCTAACGAGATCCCTGGACACAGCACGGCTGCGTTGAAGGCGAGGAGTGCCCTCCGTGCCTTGACTAGTCACCATGGGTGGAAACGGGGTCACCTTTGATGTCCCAACACTAGTCGAAGTTCCAGCTGGTGTTACTCTTCGAGCTAAGCAGGCCACAGCAGCTCCACATCGGCTCTCCTCCTCTGAACTCGACACTGAGTAGCTTCTAAGAGAGTGCGAGGGGCTGTTCATGCCATGACATACAAGGCAAGCAAGACTCATGATCGTTGTCTGAGTGAAACCACCAGTTACTACTGCAATGGTTAGGCAATAGTTAGAAATATTTATCAGAACATATTGGAAATTTCATGCAACCAATGCATATCAAACAGCGGTGTTGATGTATTACCAAAGTATCAACAAGTAATTGATCCCCAAAAGAACTTTCTGACTGAATTTCACATAATCATAATCTTGCAAAATAAAGCAAAACAATCCTACAAGAAAGCTGATTCAGTAATAACTGGTGGCAATAAAAAAAATCCGGCATTAGCTTCGTTTTTTCCCCTAGAATACAATGATAAATCAATAATAATTACAACCAGGCTGCATGTTAGGCCTCTGCTGCATAGTAGCGTCAATGGCCAACACCCCCAATGCATCTGCTGAATTGTGGAGGAAATGGTGCATGACACGATCATTCTTAGCTATGCAGGATGCAAACTTTGATAGGCAATCACTAACATTAATGTTCGGGGCTCGAATTTGTACAACTCAAAAGCATAGCACAAAACATTATGCAAACAGTGAACTAAATATGAAGCAAGAAAACATGCTTAGAAGCAAGTATAGTATTTGCATGTTGACAATGACAAGGGTAAATCTTCATAAAGACATTATTGTTCAGTCTTCAAAATTATATAACCAAGAAGCATGTAGCAAAGAATAACATGTGAGCCCAATTTGAAGGAAACGACAGATCTAGTCTGTGCGTGTTGACAATGACAAGGGAAGTATCTTTATATATTCACATAAAATTTTATCATGCCCGGTGAACTAAAAAAGTATGGCAATGGACATCTTCAACATACAAATTTCTCAGGGGAAAATAAAAAGGCAGCGAAGTGTTAGACTAGAATTTTGAGGAAAGCGGAAGATCCTTGCCAATTGCCACCAAGGGCGGACCTAATATCCGCCCAACATAGGACAAGAGGCTACACATCTACACCCGATAATTTTCGCAAAATCATCGAAGTTAGCCGGTAACATACATGGTCAGATCCGAATATAAATAGCATACATTAGGGTTTCGGGTGTTCGATTTCGCAGAGCAGGAGGAAGAGACGGAGAGGGGAGAGGAGGTTCCAAAGGACAGGCATACCTATCGGATGCTCGTCGCTGGAGAAGCGCCCGACGAAGACACCAAGGGCGCGCCGCTCGCCGTCTAGTCGCCGCAAAGAAAGGCAGAGAGAGTGGAGAGAGGGACGAAGGCGTGGAGCGGAGAAAGAGAAGAAAAAAAAAAGAGGATGGTTGAACGCAACGTTGACGCGCCAGCTTGCGTCGTGGGCCACACACCTCCACTGTGCTCTTCCGTCGTGGGCCACAATGGTGTTGTCGAAGAGGAGACGGGGTGTGAGCAAAACCAGGCCATATTGGCCGGTCAGGACGCTTGATGGCGAAACCGGCCTAGTAGGCCCATATTGTCCAGGGCTGAAAAGAACACACCGTGCTTGTTCGGCCCGTTTCCAAGCACCAGCTTTGCAGCGACGTCTCTACTGAAGAGAGTGGCCTGGAGAACATACTCTGTACATCATCTGGACAGCGTACGGGACATGGATTGGATGGAGCCTGGAGGCGCACAACGAACTGCTTTGGAGCTGTCAAGAACGTCGTGACAACCATTTGCAGATAAGCTCGCTCGATCGGGCAACTTTTGTTTCGCAAGCCAGCTACAATAAGCTAAACAACAAGAGCATGAAAGATTATATGAGGCGGCTTCGTCGCCTTTTGCACACGAATCCATTACATTTGCGCCTCTTGACGCTGAAGGATATGATCAAGGACGACGCGTTTAGCTAGCCTCGCCCTCGTCGTCACACTCTGTATGGCCATCTTGACTATATCTTTTTCTCTCTTGAGCTAGCGGAGCCCGGGGCTTCAAGCAATGTTCACCGTGATGCAGCTGCTAGTAGCCTGCTACTATCTGAGCGCTCGGTTCTGTCGCTTTGCCAAGGCCACACAGACTGCATGCCGCAGACAGGATGATGCATCCGCCCGTGTAGGCAGGCAGAGGCATGCGTCGCAAGCTCCTGCCGTAGTCCTGGTTGCGAGGCTGCGACGGTAGCGGTCGCCTGATCTCAGTAGCGCTGCCAATGTCTGGTCCGATCACATCTCAATCGATCGATCGATCGATCGATCTCGCTCACATGCATATGCAAGCAAGCGTACAAGAAATAGGCGCCCGCGTGAGGAGCGTACCAACAAGGCTTTACTCGTAGCGCGTGCCGGCAAATTTGATGCCCACCGGAACGCGCGCGCCACACTACGCATGCGCGTCGTCGTCATCGCTCTAGTACTATATGCTACCTCCGGAACACACGACGACATTGTATAGCTATGATGTGATTTAATCTGTGCGTGTCTCGACTGTCATATACTCCTATATATATGGTAGTAGCATCAGGAAAACGCCACATTATTATATATATATATATATATATATCGATTTATTCATGTATGATCGGAACACACAGATCGAGACACACAGAGCTTTAGTTTTGATTGATGCGTAGTACGTTCAGAGTGGAATATATATATAGTCGATGGATGAATGTGGATGGATGCTACACGACGAACTGACGGACGGATGGACCAGAGACAATTAAGCAGGTAATTAGATATAGTAACTACTACTAACAGGTACGAGAGGAAGTAGCGAGTATATCATGCATGTCTCATGGTCGCATCATGTCTTGGCGATGATGGATGATGGAGATCAATCAGGGGCACTTGTGCTTGCCGTTCTTGGTGGTCATGTTGGCGTAGCAGGGGCAGACGTCCTCGTTGCCGGAGGTGCCCGGCGGGACGCAGCCGCAGCGGTCGCAGCAGGTGTTGCACGCCCTCAGGCACATCTTGGGGCGCCCCGACTTGCTGCACCGGTACGAGCAGCTCGCACCGCAGTCTGCAATATATAATCACCACGTACAGAACCACCAATTCGATCATAACAGGATCGAGCAAAAGAAACAGAGAAGAATCGGATCATGCATGTATATATGTTAGTATATTTACCGATGGCGTCAGCCTGTCCATGGGGAGCAGTGGTCTGCAGAACGCGAGAAGAGAACAAACAGGAATCAGCCAAGTACTAAATGAAAAGCGCTTTAGTTGATAATCTAGTAGCTCATCGATCGTGTCCGCTCACCTCGACGAGGAGCAGGACGGCGACCAGCGAGAGCGCCAAGGGCAGCCTGGACTTCGCCATGGTAGTGCACGCGCGGATCGGAAGCTCTCTTGCCTCGCTTGCTTGCACGAGAGACACACACAGGCGATGGCGCGGCGCTTGTGCTAATTCGCTTGTGACTTGTGCCAGGGAGAGATGAGGATGAGGCCGGTGCGTGGGAGCCAATTTATAGGCCGGCCGCGGGTAGGAGAGGATTCCGGTCGACGCACACCGGATCAAACAGTGGGCGGCACACTTGCCGCACCACACGAGCCCGGCGTGCGCGCCGTTGGCGTCGTTCCGTGCCGCTCTCTCTCTCTCTCTGCACGAACGTTCCGTGTCGTTACCCAGATCGAGAGCCCGGAGATGGCGTGGTCGGTCATTCATGTCCTGCCTGCTTGAGGAAACTGCCAAGCGGACGACACCAACAGGCCGGCTTCAGCTGATCGCTCATCAAACCACGACTACAAGTGTGTCATTTCCTTGTTTTCTTTTTATTTATTACAGAGTAATTTTGTTTGCAAATTGACACTTTTGAAGTGTCACTGATGGACTAAATTTCACGCAGTTTTTCAAGCTTAACGACTAATTAATAAAATTGTGTCAAACACTTTTTAGTTCAAAATAAGTTGAAGGAAGAAATAAGAATATATCAAATGCACATGCAACTAGTAAATCGTCTGTTATGTTTCTCGCAAAATGAAAGAAAAAACGTGACCAATCTTAAACAAACGATGAGGAATTGAGCATGGAACCGTGGACGTACGTGGATAAATTTGTTCACACACTATCTCTATCATATGACGCAGCGAGCTCGGTGGAGCGGCAGCTTGTCGATACGTGAGTAACGTGTAACTTGTAAGCTTGTAACACTTGTCATTTTTACGCGCTCACGATCGTTGCAGTGGGAAATATAGGGTCGCCCTGGCTAAAGGTAGCAACATAATACCCGATTTATGGGTTCAAGCCATGTTTTGTCAAGAACCATGCGATAGCTTACATTTGTTAGTGGAGGTGGTTGCAAATAAGCATGCAATAACTTAGATTGCTAGTGGACGCAACCAGTGGTAGTGACTTTGTCTATTTCACAAGACAGCTAGCCTAGTGATTTATTCCCTCCATCCTAAAAAGTAAGACGATTAAATTTTTTCTTAAGTAATTTTTTTAAGTTTGATCAAAGCTATAGTAAAATTTATCGAGTTCTTTTACGGTACCTTATACCACTAATTGATGGTATATGGTATAGAGAATGTGTAATATGGTAATTTGTATCTAAATATTTAACTAAGCATCTGTTGACACCAAAAATTGGCACCAGGAAGAGGCTGACATGTGGGCCGGAATCGTCGAAGAGATATCATTCGGCAAAGGAGTTTTTTCCCAGAAGCATTCGGCAAAGACGTTCTGCGGTCGGGAACGCATCGTCATTCGGCAAGAAAACTGTTCCGCAAAAGGCATTCGGGAGCGCGCGATGACGTGGATCAAGTATAAGGGAAAGGCTGGTTTGATTTGGAATGCAAGGCGGATACGGTGCCCCGGCGTTTATCTTTTTTAGGAAACAAATAATGTAATCGTAATCGATTAGGAGTCATGTCGAAACCAGGGTATAAATATAAACCCATGGTCATTGTAAAAGAAGAATCCAATCAATCATACAACAAACCGGCCCCGTGCCAACATCGAGTCCTTTAGTCGAGTCGTCGAGTTCTTCGAGAGGAGTCATCGATCCGTCGACCTCCGTAAGTACCGGCAACCCTGCATCATGCCTAGTATCATGCGGTGGATTTAGGCCTTGGTTCAGGAAGGTTTCATTGCTAGATCATGAGCCATGCGGTGGGCTAAGTTTTAGCTTGGAACAAGTTATCGGCTCTATTGGATTTTGGCAAGATCTGATAGATTCATTAAGTTACCATGTGTTGCTCTGGATTTTACCTTCGTGTTCGATTCATTACAACACTCCTTTGCCCAGTCTAGGTTGATTAGAATCGGCTCCAGCTCACGATGCTCTGCTTTTCATAGCCGAATTCGAAGTCAATCTAGATTGCCACGTGTTGCGGGTTCAGGCTCGTTGGTCTTGTGTAGATCTTGACAGAACCGGGTATCATGCGGTAGATGCAGGTTTTTGGGTCGTCTTAGAGCTAATCATCCGGTGGATTAGAATTCGATTCAATCTGATAGATCTATCATCATCGACGAAGCATGTTCCTTCTCCACGGAACCCGATTCGGCTATATAGCTGAATTCGGCAGTATCGTCACGAGTGAAACACGTCCACGGTTTTGTTTTTAAATAAAGAATGCTTTTAGCCTTCCATGTTTAGGGCGTATCATGCGGTGGATTGCCCTATTCTTGGTTGGTGGTGTGATTCCAAGCAAGTCGTATCATGCGGTGGATTAACTTGTTTGTTTTCATGCCTGACGGGTTGGAAAGTACCTAGACATGCGGTAGACTAGTGCTTTTAATCTATGCATTCTTGTTTATTATGAAATTATGGTCATGCTTTCGCCCTTTTATTTATCTATCATGCTTTGTTTCTCGTTAATCGGCTATGAGTATGCGTTACAATGTTCATTCGGCTGAAAGCCGATCTTTCGTCATGCTTACGTCACGCATTCGGCAGTGCGCTCCCCGCGTGTCTTGCCGATTGCCGAATGAGGCTTTAACTGCCGACAGATAGCTTCTCTGTAGCTATGTGTCGTTCGAAACTGGCTCCGTAGCCGCAAATATGGAACTGACTGGTATTGCCCGGTACGTTCCAGGTGTTATCTAAACATCTTTTCTCCCTTTGTCAGTTTCAGGAAAATTGACTGGCACGCTTTCGGATTCAAACGCTCGTGCTGCGTGCGAAGCCAGCTAATTCGGCTTGCTGTGTGCTTGGCGTGGGGTGCGGATTTTACGTCAACACACTTTTTGGCACGCCCGGTGGGACCCGACAAGTTTCGAAGATGCCTGAATTAAAAGACATTCTGGATGTCACTTTCGAAGAATTATCTGATGAACATCAACAGATGGTGAAGATTGCTGCAGATCAGTTCATCAAGAAGTGCTTGCTGTCTTTTGCTAAGAACAGGAGTGGTGCGCCGTTTCTCAAGTCAGATCTGCCAAGAGTTCTTTTGCCGGGACAATCTGATCTTACTGAAGATGAAGAAAGGGAGAAGTTTTCTAGCTTGTTGTACAAGGCTTTGGGAGAAACAATGACCAATCATAATGCTGCATTCCTGAACAGTTTTCGGCTCATACTGGTCAACATCTTTGGTCAGCACGTGGATAAGCCTTTTGAGCAAGTGCATGGGCAACTTGGTGGACCAACATATTTCAATGTTCAAGCATCGGTTCCGAAACGTCATGGTAAAGGTACTGAAGAAACTGAAGCTTCTGGAACCAAAGACGCGAATGGACAGCCGATTCAGCAAGAGCTTCAGCATGCATTGCCAAAACCTCGTACATATGGTGATATGGCATTCGGCACCACGGGAAATCCACCTGCTTCTGCTTATAAGATATCCCCTCTGAACAACAGGCTGCAAAGGGACATGTATGGAAACGAATATTCAGAGTTTATGGATTACAATGCTATCGACGCTCTCCCGAATCCTGGGTATGTTGGTACTGCAGGCATGCTTGCTGGAAGACCAGGGAATCAAGATACCAGTATTGACCTCATGGTGCAAAAAATGACCGATGTATTGCAAAATCAATTCGGTCTGAAGCCTAAAAATCAGGGGTACATGTACTCGTCTCCTTTCCCAGAATGGTACCAAAGGGTATCATTGCCGAATAGAGTCAAGGTGCCTACAGAGTTTACTAAATTCTCAGGACAAGATGATACTAGCACTGTGGAGCATATAGCTCGATATCTGATGCAGCTTGGAGAAGCTTCGGCAGATGAGGCTTTCAGAATCAGATACTTTCCTTTGTCACTGACGGGTCCAGCTTTTACATGGTTTGCTTCTTTGCCTGCTCAGTCGATTTGTACTTGGAAAGACCTGGAGCAGAAATTCCATGCTCATTACTACATTGGCAGTACCGAGAAAAAGTTGGTTGATTTGACCAGCTTAAGGCAGAGGAATAATGAAACACCTACGGAGTTCCTCAGGAGATTTAGGGAAACAAAGAGCATGTGCTTTTCTCTGAACATACCTGATGACCAGCTGGCTGGTATGGCTGTAGCTGGCATGCTGCCTGCCATTCGGGAGAAGCTATTCGGGATGGAGTTTGATGATCTGGGCCAGTTGTCACACAGATTGGCCTTAATGAGTAACCAGGCATATGGTTTCAAGAAAGACGCCAGATTTGCTAAAAATAATGATGTAGCTGACATCTATAACCAATTCCTTGAAAGAGCAGATCAAGAAGATGAGTATGAAGATAGCGAGGAGATAGCCGCAGCAGAGATAGTGTGGAGTAAAGAACCAGTCATGGTGAATCAGAGGTGGATTAAACAGAATAAGGGCACCTATGATTTTGATGTAACTAAGGCAGATAAATTATTTGATTATCTTGTAAAGGAAGGCCGAATCAAGCTACCAGAGGGGCATTCTATGCTTCGGCCTGATGGAGCGAAAGATAAGAGGTACTGTGGATTCCATGATAGAAATTCTCATTCCATCAATGAATGCAGGGTTTTTAGAGTGAGGATTCAGAAAGCTATCCAAGAAGGGCATTTGAAATTCGACAATAAGATGAAGTTGGACAGTAACCCGTTTCCTCAGAACATGGTTGGGTTCTCGATCAATATGGTGAGTACTGCCGAATCTGGAGAAAAGGGAAAGATGAGAGTCTTGGCGTCGAAGAAAGCGAAGCAGAGTGGCTCAGTAGATCCTAATCGGCAAATCACGATCGAACAGATTCGCGAGGAGAGACCTCGCTTCCCGAATAGCCAATTTGAAATTGGGAATTCTTCTAAACCCAGAGTCACATCGCGTATTCTCCTCAATAAGTGGCAACGTCAGCAAGAAAAAGAGCACTACCAGAGACGTGAATACGAGGAGGAGAAAAGAAGGCGCGAAGAAGAAAGGTTTGAGGAAGAACAAGAGGAATATGTCCGAGAACAAGAACGTGCACATTGGGATTGTGTTTTCTTCAGACACTGTTGGAACGAGGGTTTAAAGCTGCCTACGTGGAATAACTGTCCTGAATGCAATAATGGATATGTCGAACATAGGCAAAATGTTGCCACTCGCCGATCCGTCCACGAAAGAATTGGAAGGGTACATCCTAGTGATGATCGGCGTCTAAAAATATATAAGAATGATGATCAACCAATGAAAAGACGTGCTGATTATAGATGGATTGATCATGAGGACGAAGATCGTAAGTATGTTTGGCAGAAAGGACAGTGGTGTCCACCTGGTTTAAGAAGGAGCCAGAAGAGAAGAGTCCAACGCCTGAGGAATCAAGAATTGAAGCAAGCAGGAACCAGGATGAAATCGATATGGCGTCCAAAAGACAGGCCTGACGAATCGGGTCATTCGGCTCCTACATGCATGGTATGTTTCTTGCCGAATGAATTCATGGCTCCAGCTAATCAAATTGTACAGGAAGAGATATTGTCAGAAGTGGATGAAGCCGAGCAATGTGGGTTAATGGCACAATTGGTATTGAATAAGCAAGCTATTTTCGAGAAGCTAGTCCAGAATCGGCACATGAAACCACTGTACTTAAGAGGATATGTCAACGGGAAGCCACTAACGAAGATGTTTGTTGATGGTGGAGCTGCTGTTAATGTGATGCCATACAATACATTCAGGAAACTTGGCATGAGCCCTAGAGATTTAACGCCAACAAGCATAGTGTTGAATGATTTTGCTGGAAATCCTTCGGACACCAAAGGATGTGTACATGTAGATCTGATGATTGGGTCCAAGATTCTGCTTACAACCTTCTTTGTTATTGAAGGCAAAGGGGCATACAGCTTGCTACTTGGAAGGGATTGGATTCATGCGAATTGCTGTATTCCATCTACTATGCATCAACAGCTTATTCAGTGGATAGATGATGAAGTGGAAATTGTCCCAGCAGATGATTCAATTAACGTGGCTAATGTGGAACCGGCCTTCTGGGAATATCAAGGCATAGATTGCTTCTCAGGTAAGGACTGGGGAGAAGGTCCTGTTGAGCCAGTCAGCAGTGATCAACAGCCGATCAAAGCAGTCGGCTCTTTTAGTAATTTTTAATGGATAATCCAATCGATGGGACTGATGGGAAGCTAGGACGAGGATTTGTGTCGGCTGATAAATTAGAAGAAGTAGACATTGGAGACGGTGACAAACCAAGGCCGATATTCATCAGTGCTAGCTTAGATTCAGTTTTCAGAGAAAAGTTGATTGAGTTGTTAAAAGAATACAAAGATTGCTTTGCTTGGGGTTATTCGGAGATGCCTGGTTTAGATCGTTCCATTGTTGAGCATCGATTGCCGATTAAGCCTGGTTATAAACCTTACAAGCAACCACCCCGGAAAATCTACAAAGATGAAGTGTTGGCCGATGTGAAGAAGGAAGTGGAAAGATTAATAGCAGCAAATTTTATTCGGCCATGCAGATATGCAGAATGGATCCCTAATATTGTTCCTGTGTACAAGAAAAATGGGAAGATGAGAGTTTGCATAGATTTTAGAGATCTGAACAGAGCTACACCCATGGATGGATATCCAATGCCTGTTGCTGACTCGTTGGTTGATGCTGCTGCTGGATATAAAGTGATTAGTTTCATAGATGGTAATGCAGGGTACAATCAAATTTTTATGGCATTGGAAGATATAGCGAAAACGGCTTTCAGATGTCCAGGACATATAGGGTTGTTTGAATGGGTTGTCATGACGTTTGGTTTGAAGAATGCTGGTGCAACTTATCAGAGAGCTATGAATTATATTTTTCATGAGTTGATCGGCAAGATTGTGGAGATATATATCGATCATGTCGTGATTAAGTCATTGGATCATGAAGCACATTTGGCCGACATAAGGAAAACTCTAGAATGCACTAGGAAACATGGGCTCAAAATGAACCCAAATAAATGTGCTTTTGGAGTTTCGGCAGGAGAATTTCTGGGATTTCTGGTGCATGAAGGAGGAATAGGAGTTGGCAGGAAAAGTATGAAAGCCATTGATGAAGTTGTTCCTCCAACTAATCTTAAGGAATTGCAGTCACTGCTTGGTAAGATCAATTTCGTAAGAAGATTCATATCAAACTTATCACAAAAGATGTTGCCTTTCTCTTCACTGTTAAAGGTCAAGAAAGATCAGAAGTTTGTATGGGGCGACGAACAACAAAAGGCTTTCAATGAGATCAAGGAATACATGAAAGAACCACCAGTATTGGTACCTCCACAGCTAAACAAGCCTTTTAAGTTGTACGTGGCGGCCGATGCCCAAACTATTGGATCGGCCCTCATACAAGAATTCGAGGGAAAGGAAAGGGTAGTTGCATACCTTAGCCGAAAGTTGCTTGATCCCGAAACGAGGTATTCGGCTACTGAGAAGCTTTGTTTATGTGTTTACTACTCCTGTACAAAATTTCGGCACTACTTACTACATGCCGAATGCATTGTGTATTCAAAGTTTGATGTGATAAAACACATGTTGTCTATGCCGATTTTGAACGGAAGGATTGGCAAATGGATTTTAGCTTTGTCTGAATTTGAGTTAAGGTTTGAATCGGCAAAGGCTGTTAAAGGACAGATTATTGCTGATTTCATTACTGAGCATCGCGATTTATCAGTTAATTTGCTTGAAATTGCTCCTTGGGTATTATTCTTCGATGGCTCTTCATGTGACAAAGGTGGTGGAGTAGGTATTTTGTTAATTTCACCAAGAGGAGAGGTATTTGAATTTGCTATTCCTATTCAACCTACTGTCACTAATAATCAAGCTGAGTATGAAGCGTTGCTCAGAGGACTTCAATACTTGAGAGAAGCAAAGGCCATTGCAGTTGAAATTTTTGGAGATTCAGAATTAGTCATAAGGCAACTAAATGGCGAGTATGAGTGCAGAAATGATGTCTTGAGGAATTACTATGAGGAATGCAAGCAAATCTTAAAGGAATTTCAGTCAGTAATTCTGCAGCATATTCCTAGGAGAGACAATGAAGAGGCAAACAGATTAGCTCAAGGTGCTTCGGGTTATAAAGAGCTTCGAGAAGTTTTTGCTAATGATGTACATGCTTTCGGGAGTAATCTGGCAGAAGATGATTGGAGAAAAGAGATTGCCGATTATCTGGAGAATCCATCCCGAAAGGTTTCTAGAAAGCTCAGGTATAAGGCTTTAAAGTTTGTTCTTCTTGATGATAATTTATATTATAAATCCTTGGATGGGGTGCTGTTACATTGCTTAAATCATGAAGAAGCAAAAAGGCTGATGAGTGAAGTACATGATGGGTTGTGTGGAGCACATCAATCGGCCTACCGAATGAAATGGGTTATTAGGAGATCTGGGTACTATTGGCCTACAATGCTAGAAGACTGCTTTGAATATTATAAGGGATGCCAAGATTGCCAGAGATTTGGAAACATTCAGAGAGTTCCAGCATCAGTTCTGAATCCTATTATCAAGCCATGGCCATTCAGAGGATGGGGAATAGATTTGATTGGCCAAATAAATCCTCCATCTAGCAAGGGGCATAAGTTTGTGCTTTTGGCAACCGATTATTTTACCAAGTGGGTTGAGACAATTCCATTAAAGAAGGTGACATCGGAGAATATGGTTGAATTTGTTAAAGAACATATCATTTACAGATTTGGAATTCCTCAAACAATCATCACAGATCAAGGGACTCAATTTACATCTTCAGAGTTCAGAGATTTTGCTGAAAGTATGGGCATCAAATTGTTGAATTCTTCTCCTTATTATGCCCAAGCTAATGGTCAGACAGAGGCTTCTAACAAGATTATGATTAAAATTATACAGAAGAAGATTGATCAGAAGCCGAGAAAGTGGCATTCGGTACTCAATGAGGCTTTATGGGCTTACCAAATGGCTCCACATGGGGCTACACAGACGTCTCCTTATGAGTTGGTGTATGGGCATCATGCTATCTTGCCATGGGAGATACAATTAGACTCAAGGAGAATAAAGTTGCAAAAGGATTTAAGTTCTAAAGATTATAATGATTTAATGATGGACGAATTAGAAGATTTGCATATGATTCGTCTCAGGGCCTTGGAAAATGTTGAAAAAAATAAAATGCGAGTTGCTAAATATTACAACAAGAAGGTGAAAGTCAAGCAATTTGCAGAAGGAGATTTGGTTTGGAAAGCAATATTGCCGATTGGGACTAAATACAGTGCATTCGGTAAGTGGTCTCCAAACTGGGAAGGCCCTTTCAGAGTGATCAGATGCGTGCCTGGAAATGCATATATCCTGAAAACTTTGCTAGGAGAGGAGTTCACTGCTGCCATTAATGGGAGATACTTGAAGAAATATTATCCTAGTGTTGAGATTGATCGTTGATTGAAGTATTCAATGTCAGAACAATTGAGACAGCCG
Organism: Echinochloa phyllopogon; assembly: GCA_033239725.1. Taxonomy (NCBI): domain Eukaryota; kingdom Viridiplantae; phylum Streptophyta; class Magnoliopsida; order Poales; family Poaceae; genus Echinochloa; species Echinochloa phyllopogon. The sequence goes on from BTCW01000012.1 coordinate 25,447,243, forward strand.
GCATTCGGGAAGGAGCCGTCTTCAGAACAAATGTTGACAGAAGAAGAAATGGCCAATACCAGAGTGTATTGCCCTTAGTACAAATATTTTGCATCATGAATTTGACCAAGTTATCACAAAAAGGACTATAAAAGATAAGTTTTATTGCCGAAATTCCATGGTCCCCAGTACAAACTAATGGAACAGCTTGTTCAAAACGGACTGGGGATGAATGGAATCGGCAATGGCGGCGCCATGAGCATCAAGGCGATCTATGGAGGCCTCGATGTCGTCGATCTCCTCCGGGTTGCCATTGGCGAAGCCGGTTGGTAGCCTGGAGTAGTCGGTACCGGTGTGCGTCGACATGGCAACTAGGCCTGCGGCAGTGCCCAGACGGATGCCGTGCGAGGCCACCTCATCGATGCGGCCCGCCACTGCACCGAGGCGAGCTTCTGGTGTGTCCCCAGGAGCATTCACCTTGTTTGCCAGAGACTCGACCAATGTCTTCAGTCGATCGAGTTCGGCATCGCGATCTGTAAGATTACGAAGCAACGGCGAGTTAGTCCAAGGTCAGATTGAAGTTAAACGAACCGCAGAAATTACCATCGATGGTCTCGAGCAGCTGCTTGCGTTGGTGTTGCCACTCTAGATCTGCAATCCCGGCTTGTTTGGAGATGACCTCCAGCTCACGCCGAGTGTCGTCGCGTTCCTGCTTGAATCGGCGAGCGTCACTATCTGAATAGCGCAGATCCCAGTTGGACCTGGAGGATCGGCTAGATGACTCCGAAGAGTCACCTGCTGCAGTCGAAGCCGCAGGTGGAACAGTAACAGGGTTCCATTGGATGAGCCTGAAAGCACAAAGAAAGTTGAGAATAAGGCAAAATCTGGAGGAAAAGATAAGGAGAGATAGACGGTCATCACCTCCGACGAGCGCCGGCGCGGCTCCCTTCGGCTTCGTCGACGGCCGGGCGTCTTCTGTTGTTGGACATCAGGGTTTCTTGGAGGTTACTGTGCTGGAAGAGGAAGAGACTCAGGCTAGCAGAGAGCTCGAGTTGAGAGGATTTGATGGAAGATTAGGAGCGCTCAAGGTTCTTATTTATGGAACTAACAAAGAGATCGTGGCCGAGGATTAGAGTGCATATTCCGAAGAGTTCGGAAGGTGGAAAGGATTTTCCAGCCGATCGGTTCCTATGTCGTTTGGGATTCTTATCGAGTCGTATTCGGCTTTGACTGGATGAGATTCGGCTATGTCGTAGTTGAAGCGTTTTCGGGTCTGACGCTATTATGGCCAGCTTTGTCGAATGAGTTATCCACAATGGAGAAAAAACAGAGTTAAGAAATGGCAAGATTACAGGATTGATAAAACATTCGGCTATCAACTGTTTGTTACAATTACAAACCCAAGAACTTTGAGATTGCATTTTTGGCATTTGATATAATGTTGCTAATGTTCTCTAATAAGTTTTTGTCAGCTTCTTGGGTTCTAGCCAGAGCAGCAAGCTTTGCCTTGAGTTGTTTGTCTTCGTTTAGAGCTGCTAAAGCTTCCTTTCACCTCTTCTCTGTTAACTTGGGAAGCTCGACTATCTTCTTCTTGTCAGCTTCAATTTCGGCCGATAGATCTCTCAATTCGGCTTCAAGTGCAGCTTTTCTGACCTCCTTCATTTCAAGTTCAGATTCCAATTTGGTCAGTAATTCCTTGCTGTTTTGAGCTTGAGTATACAGGTCTTTCACAGATTGTTTGGTTGTGGATCTCCTCTGTTCCAGAACTGGTTGAGAAGATTGGTTCTTTAGAGCCTGTTTTACTGCAACGTATTGTTGATCCAAATGAGAGACTGGTTCCAAAGAAATTTTGATATCGGCAGGGAGTTCTTGGTCAATGGTTTCCAATACATCCCTTAAGAGATCAGCATCTTTGACTTGATCTTGGATACTCTTATGCAGCAAAGCAAGGATATCTTTCAGCTTTGTTTGATTTTCTTCTGACAGAGCTTGGCCAGAAGATGTTTCTTCCCCTTGTTCGGCAACCAAGTCATCCATAGCGAAAGAATAGCTGGATGATGAAATGGTTTTCTCCTGAAAGATGGCTCTTGCCGAATTAGTAATAATCTGCTGAATAAAAGAGTAGAGAAAGTTAAATGATTATGTTTACCTCGTTCCTGACTTCTTGAATAGGAGAAGGAAGCCTTTCAGGCTCAGTTGGGGGATTCTGTGTATCTTGCTGAGGAGAAACTGGAAGGCTTCTTGGTGAGGATGGTGCTTCTGATTGGGGAAGAAGTTGCAAAGCTAAAGTTGAATCATGATGAGAAGAAGAGCTTTCCAAGATTGGATCCATTGAGGATTGTTCTGCAGTTAACAAGAAATGAGTGCCGATGAAAAAGAAGTTAAGAAGATAAAGTGGTAGAATTTTACCAATCAATGAAGCATCGGCAGGATCTGCACTGATTGCTGGTTGCTGTGCTTTGGCCTGAAACCAAGGAGAAATAAAACTGAGTAAAATACCAATGGCATTATGGTCAAAGAAAGAAGGCTCTGACCCTGATAACCTTTTTGCTGCTTGTTCTTTTCTTCTTTACAACTGAGGGGGCAGTTAAAGAAAGGGTTTTCCTCTTGACAGATGATGGTCTAGTAAGTATTGGATCTGAAGAAGCTTGTCTAGCCATCAGCTGAGCCAAGGTAGGAGATTGGTGCCCCAAAGCAGATATTGGGCCTGCAGTTTTGTATAAAATTACCCTGGCAAGAGGGGCAGGTGTTATGTCCTGCAAAATAATAGAGTCGGAATCGATTGGGGTTAATGTTATTAAGACAGATGAAGGAATAAGCATATTACCTCTGCAGTTGGCTGATAATCAGGCATTAACTCAAGGCAGAAGGGATGGATTGGCATATTGAAGATATGATCATGGAATTCTTGCCACCAGAGAGTGAAGGAAGGATGGGCAGATATTATTGGCACAAAAGGATCAGGTGCATAAATAGTTCCACAGCATTTATAAGTAAAAATCCTTCTTGTCTCTGTGGAATCCTTGACAATCTCCCTAGGCCTGAGGAATTCATGGAGAAATAGCCTAGGGGGCACTTGGCCACATCCCAACTGTCTAGCCATCATGTTTGGCTGATAATATTCATAAGTGCTTTGAACCAGCCTCCCTCCACAGAATTCGGCTGGCAGGATGCAGGGCTGGATGAAGGCATTGAAAATTGCTACAGATTGTACATCAGTGCATCCAGTCTCAAAGCTGAATTCGCAAGGGAGAGTAAGATTGTCATTATCCAAATATGAGAACCAAAGAGGATGAGCAAAGCCTCTGAAGAAGAGCTCAAACAGTTCACCGATGTTCTTGTTGATAGATACAGTGGAAGCAGCTTCTCCATAGGTTTGACAACCTTTGGTTCTCCGGGCTTCTCCTTCTTTGTAATTGATTGAAGGGAAGTCTCGGCTGTTGAGGTCAATAGCAACGATTTGATGCATGTATAACTGCAGCCACATTTGGACAAACCACCAGGGACCATTTACACAGGGGATTTTCTTACTAGTATGCATCAGGTGGGTGGTTTGATTGAGCATATGATAGACGCTTCCCAGGAGGTATTTCCCAAGTGGGATGACTTTTCCAGCAGCCAGCTCTTCAGCCATCACGATATGATTCAAGGTTGGCTCATTGGCTTTGCCACAAAAGACTGATCTGCATAGCCACATATTCAGGAAGGCCCTGTATTCGACATCAGTCAGAGGGCCATCAGACATATGGTTCTGAATGTATCTCTTATATCCAACCCCTGTTTTTACTCCTGTCTGCTTGGAGGAACCTTTATGGTCATATGGGTATACAGTTCCTGTAACATTCAGGCCGGTCATCATGTAGACATCGGCCAAAGTAGGAGACATTGGGCCATGACCAAAAAGAAAGGCATTTGCGCCATTGGACCAAAAGTGGCAAGCTGCAATCAGGAGGTTCTCATTCTTTGGTGTTTCGGCTAATGACAGCTCCAGACAATGAGAAATACACAGATGGTCCCAGTTCTGTGTTTGGGGGCTTTTATCATCAGACATCCTTTTGTACCAATTTCTCCAGACCGGCAATTGGGGGCAAGGGCCAGTTCTTGAAGGCGTCTTGCCACTCATGAGGTTTTGTCAGTGAAATCTTGAAAGGAATCCTCTGAGATTCGGCCGCAATGATTTCGGAAGGGTCTGAATCCCCTACAGGGCCGAGGAAATAGGATGGAGCTTTTTCCTCAACGGGGATAAGGATTTCGGCAGCCAGGGCCTATCAAGAATGGAAGGGGATGAGAAAAAATTTAAGATGCAAATCGAAAGAAGAATGCCGAATGTGCTTGAGGGGATTGAAGCTTACCTGGAGGGCAAAATCTTGATTCGCCATTTGAAGATTGAATCCTGGAAGTCGATGACTTAGGGTTCGGATCCGGATGAGAGCTCTGAAGATTCAAAAGGAGAAGCGGGTGCCGAGCAGAGCTAACTTGGGAATGTTGAGTGCTTCTGGTCAATTCCGAGATAAAATTATCTTTTATCCCGAAATTGAAGGGGCATGTGTTGACACCAAAAATTGGCACCAGGAAGAGGCTGACATGTGGGCCGGAATCGTCGAAGAGATATCATTCGGCAAAGGAGTTTTTTCCCAGAAGCATTCGGCAAAGACGTTCTGCGGTCGGGAACGCATCGTCATTCGGCAAGAAAACTGTTCCGCAAAAGGCATTCGGGAGCGCGCGATGACGTGGATCAAGTATAAGGGAAAGGCTGGTTTGATTTGGAATGCAAGGCGGATACGGTGCCCCGGCGTTTATCTTTTTTAGGAAACAAATAATGTAATCGTAATCGATTAGGAGTCATGTCGAAACCAGGGTATAAATATAAACCCATGGTCATTGTAAAAGAAGAATCCAATCAATCATACAACAAACCGGCCCCGTGCCAACATCGAGTCCTTTAGTCGAGTCGTCGAGTTCTTCGAGAGGAGTCATCGATCCGTCGACCTCCGTAAGTACCGGCAACCCTGCATCATGCCTAGTATCATGCGGTGGATTTAGGCCTTGGTTCAGGAAGGTTCCATTGCTAGATCATGAGCCATGCGGTGGGCTAAGTTTTAGCTTGGAACAAGTTATCGGCTCTATTGGATTTTGGCAAGATCTGATAGATTCATTAAGTTACCATGTGTTGCTCTGGATTTTACCTTCGTGTTCGATTCATTACAACACTCCTTTGCCCAGTCTAGGTTGATTAGAATCGGCTCCAGCTCACGATGCTCTGCTTTTCATAGCCGAATTCGAAGTCAATCTAGATTGCCACGTGTTGCGGGTTCAGGCTCGTTGGTCTTGTGTAGATCTTGACAGAACCGGGTATCATGCGGTAGATGCAGGTTTTTGGGTCGTCTTAGAGCTAATCATCCGGTGGATTAGAATTCGATTCGATCTGATAGATCTATCATCATCGACGAAGCATGTTCCTTCTCCACGGAACCCGATTCGGCTATATAGCTGAATTCGGCAGTATCGTCATGAGTGAAACACGTCCACGGTTTTGTTTTTAAATAAAGAATGCTTTTAGCCTTCCATGTTTAGGGCGTATCATGCGGTGGATTGCCCTATTCTTGGTTGGTGGTGTGATTCCAAGCAAGTCGTATCATGCGGTGGATTAACTTGTTTGTTTTCATGCCTGATGGGTTGGAAAGTACCTAGACATGTGGTAGACTAGTGCTTTTAATCTATGCATTCTTGTTTATTATGAAATTATGGTCATGCTTTCGCCCTTTTATTTATCTATCATGCTTTGTTTCTCGTTAATCGGCTATGAGTATGCGTTACAATGTTCATTCGGCTGAAAGCCGATCTTTCGTCATGCTTACGTCACGCATTCGGCAGTGCGCTCCCCGCGTGTCTTGCCGATTGCCGAATGAGGCTTTAACTGCCGACAGATAGCTTCTCTGTAGCTATGTGTCGTTCGAAACTGGCTCCGTAGCCGCAAATATGGAACTGACTGGTATTGCCCGGTACGTTCCAGGTGTTATCTAAACATCTTTTCTCCCTTTGTCAGTTTCAGGAAAATTGACTGGCACGCTTTCGGATTCAAACGCTCGTGCTGCGTGCGAAGCCAGCTAATTCGGCTTGCTGTGTGCTTGGCGTGGGGTGCGGATTTTACGTCAACAGCATCCTTTTCCTAGTTCTTGACAGCGGCGCGTGTCGCCGATTCGAGATCCATGCCACTGGAGCGCCTTAACTGCCGGCCCGAAACGCATGATCGAATGAAAAAATAAAATATGTCTAAATTACAGTGGTGTCATTTAGATTTTTTTTCAATAATATTCTTATACTGCTATGCTACTCACCATATACTACATATATCACTGAGCAACGTTACACTAGTATACAATTATTCTTAACTAGTCCTTTAAATCACTGGTATAAGGTACCGTAAAAGAGCTCTTATCAATATATATAACATCAAATAGGTATACTATGAAAATATATTTCATTATCAATTTATTAGTACTTATTTTGTATTATATATATATCAATATTTTTATATAAATTTGATCAAACTTGAGAAAGTTTGACTTAGAACAAACATAAAGTGACTTGTTATTTTGAGACAGAGGGAGTAGTCCACTATAGGTGTTTATAGGGATCATGTATATGTAACTGTGTTCACAAGGGTAAATATGTACCCATGTGCGCCTTTCCGTGGAAAAAGTTGCGTTCAATTTTAGTATGACATCAACATAATGCAACCAAGTGAGCTTTTGCTTGTAAATTCTTCTCTCTTTTATTAGAGGCCATATGAGATTTATTATTGCTGCAAATTTTGTTTGTTTCCTCTTATGGGTAGGCTGGGCCTGTACATTCTGTTGGGTTAGGGCCAATGACTGACGGACTGGGTTCACGTGGCCCAATTGTCTACAATAAACACTCGATTGGGCCTAGCTACTGTATACGGCATCTTTATGGATTACTTTTTTTTGTAAGATGATGGACCATAAAGATGACGGAGTACTTTTTTTGGAATACGACGAAATAGGTAAGGACGTAGGGATGTATGCTGAGGCACGAGGACGGCTGAGTGGTCTGTCCTGGACGGCATGCTCGCTCATGTACTGTTTCACACGTGCTACGGCGAGGGATGGGCGCCTTTGCACGACCGGTGAGGAAGAGAATGGAATCTTTCAAATAATAACAAATGAAATATATTACACTCAAAAGGACATTTAAAAATAACTTTATCTAAATATAGTCAAGTATGATCTTATTTTAAAAATTTTGTCATGAAAAATATAATAGTGCAATCGAATTTTTATTTGGATACTTTGTTCAAAAATTATGGGCTTTTCTCTCTTTAAATTTTTATTTCATGAAAACCGATGCACTTGACGTCATGCGTGTGCCTTCCCTCCCCTCCTGATGGTGCTGGCCTGCATGCGTTCGGTATGGCGTAGACTATTGCTGCCTGCTATTGTTGCTGCATGCTGAGTTTGTTGTTGCTGTTGCTCCGTGGACGCACTTGTGATTCCTGACAGGCGCGCGCCCTCCCATTCGCTGGAGTTGCGGGAAACGCGGAGAGAGCTCAAAGAGCATCGTCGGACGCGGGGAGAGTTTGGAAGGGCAGGAGTTTTAAGAAACCCGATGTTAGCTTATTGTCCTTCCAGTGCTTCTATGCTACAGTAGTTGAATGGGAATTCATGAGGTGTGGGGCCAAGCTTATTGTCCTTCCAGTGCTTCCATGTTATAATAGTTGAATGGAAAAGATGAGGTGTGGGGTCAAACTAGGGCGATGTAGGAGGGAAGTAAAGAAACTCGTCCGGCAATCTTGTAAAATGTCGAATCACGAAATTAGAAATATTGAGTTAGTGTCCTCTGATTATTGGATCGATTGTAGGAAAATATTGAAAATATATCAGGTGAGGCAACCTAGGTAAGGTTTAACTAAAGTAACTCATCCAACAACCTTGTAAAATGTTGAATCACATAGTTTGAAATGTTGAATCAGGTTTCGCGGAACGTTGAATCAATTGTAAAAAAAGATGTTGAATGATGTTGGCGGTCGAAGCTTGGTGGGCTATAATAATTGGGCTAAATGGGCCTAGTGGACTGGAAGTTACATAGTTTAACCATCTTGTGGAAGATGGATAGGAAATCCATATCTTTATGATTCGTGCCAGAAGTGGAGTTTTGAGTGTACAGATTTTCTATAGCTCGCGCGGCAACATCGTTAGTTCCTTAATTACCTAAATGTTCTGTCTCACTCAGCGCATCTTCTACTAAATCATTGCTCGTTGCAGCTGTCCTCCTTCAAGAGTGAGACCAACTGAGGACTGGATTAGCTGGACACGGGGAACGGGGGAAGAACAGGAGTTATAGGTCAACTTGACCAAATGGTTCAAGAGTCGGTCGCCGCAGCCGTCTATCAAACAGGAGTTACGTGGTATAAGCTTTCGGTCGGACCAGCATCAAATCAAAGATTTGCGCACCCAATGCAAGTCAAATCTGAAAAGCAGTAGTAGTATATATCCAGTCAAAGTTTTACCAATTCGAGGTTTCATATTCCTTTGCATGTTTGATAGGTTGGATTTCCGGAACCAGGACTGCTTCTACATACTATCCAAAAGTTTTTTTTGATCGAACAGGAGGGGTAGTCCCCTACTGAATATATATATTAGAAAAAAGGTCAAGAATTACAACAGCAGAAAAGAACCAAGGTTAAGGGACAAAGAAGGAAACAAAGAAAATTAAAAGGTTTACAACACTGAATCTATCCATTCAGACATTTGTGGTTGGAGAATCTCCTTCGCTCTAAGAGTAACCAGAGCAAATTCTCTTTTGAAACGTGCTGTAACAGCTTCTACACTTGGCTGGACATTGTTGAAGATCAGATCATTACGGGCCATCCAAAAGTTTTCAGTCCAAGCTTTGAAGAATTCTCTGGTTCAAAGATCGCGATCGAGCTGAGTATCGACTGCGCGCTGGCGGTGGCTCGCCGTAGCCGGCGCCGATCCGGCCAGGTTGCCCGGGAGAGAGAGGGTGCAGACGGACGCCGCAGCTCTGGAGCATCCTCTGCACATAGTATAGTATGCTGTGTGACTTCTGCCTTAGTTTTCTTACAGACAATCGCGAGGGCTGACGCGGCGACGGGCCTGCCACTCCATCGCGCCCGCCACGGGTGCCACTTGTGCCGCGCGCAGCGGCATCCTGCGAAACACACGTTTCGTCCCGAGTCGCGGCAGTAACCAGTTGCCATTTTTGCTAGTCGCGCCGCCACCGCCCGGCGGCGAGGCTACTGCATGCTCGCGGCGTGACTGCGTCGCGGATGCACACCAAAGCAAGTCTCGAGATGCATGGACGGACCAGTTGACGGCCAGCCTCACCACCTGAATAAATAAGCAACACTCGATCCCTATCTCTAATCTCTCAATCACGATCACGATTCACAAACACGGCATCTGAAGTCAACTTGGAAATACTTAAAGGAAGTGGACCCGAGGATATGGCGAGGCTAGGCGGCTAGCTAGCTCATCCCCGGCGTCACACCGGCTGTCCCGGATTCCATTCCATCTCCAGGGTCCACGGCTATATAACGCCCCGCCCCCCGCCGCAGCTCCGGCGACGATTCCTAGCTATATTAAATTAGCTCGCGCTCCCGGCTCCGGGCTCCTCTAGATTAGGAATGGCGGACAGCGGTGGTGGTGGTGCTGACGCGGTGGCAGATGGCGGTAGCTCCGTCGCTGAGGCGGTGGACCACCGCGGCCGGCCCGCCTCCCGCGCCTCCACCGGCGGCTGGAAGTCGGCTTCCTTCATCATAGGCAAGTTAATTTCCTGCATCCGCGCGTAGCTCCGTACGCAGTCATGGGCGTTGGGCCACCGCGCGGGGCCGGCCAGATTGGAGAGCTAGCATTGATTTCTTGGCATGTTCCGGCGATTGATATGAATATATGATGAGTGCAGCGGTGGAGATCGCGGAGCGGTTCTCCTTCTACGGGGTGTCGGCGAACCTGATCACCTACCTGACGGGGCCGCTGGGCGAGGGGATCGCGGCGGCTGCGGCGGCGCTCAACGCCTGGAACGGCGCGGCGCAGCTGCTGCCGCTGCTGGGCGGGACGCTCGCGGACTCGTGGATCGGACGCTACCGCACCATTGTGCTCGCCTCGCTCGTCTACATCCTCGTAAGCAAAAAACAAAAAAAAAACACGGAATGCATCTATACTTCTTTCAGTTTTTGATTTTGCACATATATTTCCTCTTGTCCTTTTTTCTAGTAGTTAGGAAACGACAGTCATAGAGCACTATATATAGTCTCACAAAGAGAGAAATAAAATCTAACTTGAGGCCTATAGATGGCAAACGATCGACGCTGTGATTACCTGTTTGGTGAACGCTTACGAAATTCTGCGTCAGCCAACCTGTAGCATCATCACTTCAATCAACCTTATTCTGCTTCAATTCTCGCTCATCAATTGCGCCACCAACAAGCCAATTTTCAACCCGGTTGCTGGTACAGTGTAGACATTGCTGAATTTCTGGAGAGGCAAAATGATCGAGGAACATGAGGATCACATATTCACATGCACCAGAGAGATGGGGGAGGTCTCAATGAGACATTAGAGACACAGACCTGCTCTCAGTCCAATCAGACTGCGTTGCTTGCCTGTTGCACATCCTCACCATTTACTGTATGTTCTTAAGGACAAGTTAAACGAGTGGTATTTGTCTTAGATGCCATCTATGTCTGATAGGGGAGAAGGGCTTTGCTAAAGTACTCTCGTTACCTCGTAGGAGGTAAGAGGTCAAACAAATCTGAGCCTTTAAATTTTAGGAGGGATAAAACAAGTAACTGAAACTAAAACGTGCAATAATAGGATGTCTTAATTAGTTACCACGCACCGTACTGCATCTACATGTATACATGCACTGCGGCATAGGAGGAACACGTACTGCATCTGCATGTATACATGCAGTTTGTTTCCTTTTCGTTGCAACTTGCAACCGATAGCAAGACTAGCACATTTCTTGAAGTCGGAAATTATGTACTCCGTATGAGATACTGGTTAAATTTTCAAAAGAAAAAAGAGATACCAGCTAGGGCATAGTCAGAGTTAGAGACGATATTTTACTTTGTCTCTAGTCTTTCAATCTCATCGGGGAAAAAGAGATACATGCTTTGCCCACATGTTCGTGCATTGTCACGTTACAAAAATCAGATCAGAACCCCTTCCACGATAGTAGGATCGATTGCATGCAGTTTTTTTCCTGCACTTTCACATTACAAGTTAGAATAAAACATGTTACAAAATCTCATATGGTATGCAGCATGTCATGTTACGACACGAGTCTATCACCCTGTCACGCTAATTTCAGATTAAAAAATACGCTACAAAATCCTATGTTCGTTAGTCATAATCATGTCACATTATATTTGTGTTGCTTGTTAGCGTGTCTCTGCCTGCAGCCACGTCAGAGTCAAATCATCCACATATTTTGACGAGCAACAACGCTCACGCAATGTTGAGTAACCCTTTTCATGTCTCACGTACCCTGTGTTGTGCGCGCATGTTGCGATCAAATCACAAAATCACCTAAAGCCGGTTGCCAAGATCGGATCACCCAATTATTCCTGACAAGTTTAGATATAAAAGGTGGTTACATCTAATTAGAAATATTTTGCCTATTTTCCAAAATAAAAATATCTAAATATATATTTTCCTTCTGTTACCTCCTAGGAGGTAATATCCATCCAGATCTACGGTCCATATTCATTTCAGAGTACCTTAGTAAAACCCAGGGGAGAAACCTATACGCATTTACATAAAGGGTGATTGATTGACTGCACTGGTTTCTAACCAGATTAGGATGTAGCCAGGCTAGTGTTAACCAGGCTAAATCAATGTAAGGTGGTCGTGATTGGTTGGGTGGCTCAAATAGCCTGCACTATCTAAGATGTTGATTGGTTGGATGCATGAAGCGATACACTTACCTTGCACTAATGGAAGGTGAAGTTATCATTTCACTTACCTTGCCTCCTTCCTACCCGTCTTCTTTCTCTTTGAGAGTACGCCACCTCCTTCCTCCAAATTCTCCTGCCCATTGCTCCGGCGAGGAGGCCGCCGCGCCCCTGGTCCCTGGCTCTGGCGCCTATCGTGCGTCGGTTTCGGCGGCGGCGGTGACCCCACGCGACGCGCCACCCTACCTCTGTCGCGCGCCGCCCCGACTCTGCCGCACGCCACCGCCCGACGCGCCACTCCCAACTCCGCCGCGCGCTGCCCCACCTGCCGCTCCCTCTCCTCCCCTCCTCCCCCACACGCGCGCCGCCATGCCGCAACCGCCGCCCCTGCCACGCCGTCCTCGCACTCCTTGGCCCTCGAGCTCCTCCACGAAGCCAAGCCGCCCGCGTCGGCCCGACTGCGCCACCACCGCACTTGTTAGCGGCCCGGCAAGGAAGGCAAGGGTGCGACATTGAGCTCCGGCATGGCCAAATTGACCTCAAGCGCGGCCAAATCGATCTTTGTCTCCATGAATTGAGCTCTGTCGCCGGAGTAGCAACCGAGCCGGGGAAGCCGAATCGAGCTCTATCGCTGAGGCAACAGCAGATCCGGGGGAGCACGAATATGTGGGTGGCACGCCTCTCGAGCTTCTTAGATGTTTCCATGGTGATGGTGGTGTCTCCGTCGCTCCAGTGCTCTGCCGCCAAGGCCATCCTGGAGACGGCATGGACGCGCGAACGCTGGTGCAACAACAGGCATGACGTCCAGCAGCGGGTGCGAGAGAGGAGGCAAGCATGGCGTCCAGAGGCGAGCCGGTGCCCAGCGAGTGAATGAAGAGGGAGGTGACGCGATTCAGTCGTGAAGCCACCGCAAACCTATGCAGGCTGCATAAGCGGGAGGTGCAAATGATTTGCGTCTCCAGCTATACAGGCCGTACAGGCCCTTTTGTATAGACGGAGCCAGGCTACGACCCTATGCAGGGATCCAAACAAACTCACGTTGCATTATATGATGCTGCATAGGACCTTATGCAGGGATCCAATCACACCCATAGTGTTTGGTTTGTCGAAATATAACATAATCGCTTTACGGTAACAAATTACGATACAGCTGTTTGTTTCTAATCATCCCTAAGCAATTAACTCTATAATCAGACCTCAGGCCAATAGATAAATCTATTACCCCTCTTCCTCTACCGTAATCAGAATACATGCATCTAGCTAAATAATTTATTTATTTGCTTTTCATTGTTGGTTGTGTTGATCTCCGCCGTGTTTCTTTCGTTTCTTAAAATTCTTTTCCCGATGAATCTTGCATACATGGAGTATTAAATAAAGTCTATTTACAAAAATTTTTTAAGGATGAGTATAACTTTACATGACGAATCTAATGAGCCTAATTAACCCATGATTTACTATAGTAATACTATAGTAACCATCCTTCAATTATAGGGTAAAAGTTCTCATTAAATAGGTTTCGCGAATTAACCCGAAGTTTTGTACGTATAAACTGAATTTATTTAATACTCTTAATTAGTGGTTATAACGTGTGTGAAAATTTTCACGCTCCAAAGAAGCACGGCTGAGTCATTCGCTTCACATTTACATCACATTGTACGAACCAAACACTTCATTTTTTTGACTTTGCTACCGCGCATTCATTGATTCATATGCATGCTATAAAAGTTCCAAATTCACACTCTTTTTTTTTGGGGTAAAAGAGAATCTCACAAGACAGTTTTAGCACACTGGCTTGCCTACAAGTTTGGTGAAAAAGTGTGAACACGCTAAAAGTACGATGATCTACCTCAAATGGTCTATCTATTCCATATATACAGTGTGTCCAATCTAGATTATGTTTACATTGTTGTAGTCTCTTACATTTTTTATCAACGAAAATAAATATACATATTGCCTATATTTTGGAGCAGAGTTTTGTAGCAACACAAATTGCCTACATCAAGATTTTAAAACGACAGAGTAATTAATCTTAAAAAGATGTTTTGCGTGATTTACCCTACTTCTAAACATGAGAAAACATCCACTTACCCGGTGGGTTCACCACCCTTTCCCTGCGCGTGATCACTCTTGTTCACATCATGTATACCTCACTACAACATCAACAGTTCACTTTATTCAAGTTGCATTGATTTTTAAAAAAAAAGAATAGGTTTTACAATATGCAGGTGATTGTCAGAGTCACCAGTAGTGGCCAGGCCACACCATCTAGCACTAAGTAAATATCAGCATTAGGGAGGCTCATAGGATGTTAACCTAGCTAGGTTTTGATATCCGAGTACCTCCACTGACCGTCCAAGCAATTCTTAGTTTTCCATGTACTCGGTTGGTTGTACCATTACGTGGACCCCTGTAAGCCGCATTAAGCGTCAGACTGACTAGTGACTAATCCTTGTTCATTTGGGCAACCCATGATGAGTCATGTCACATAGGAATATAGGATTCGAAGACAAAGCAATTCAAACTTGTCCATTTGGTGTGTTTGGCGTGGTGCTTCACTTGAGATTTCCTTTCGAAGCATCCGATTACTTTTCGCCGAGTCATCCACATCAATACATCACTTAGAGGCAGTAATCGATGGCGTTTAAAATGTTCTTTTTCCTAAGTAAGCCGAGGAGCCGATGTGTACTTGGCAGTGACCCCGGTCCCACATAAATGAATAAAGAGATTTGTTACAGTACTTGACGGAACCGGGTTCCTTTTATTTTTTTTATTATAACCGTTGGATCTAGACTGGACCGCTTTAATAATTTTCAAGCACAAAAAAATCCTCATAAAATATATTAGAAATAAAACGGAAGGCTAAAAAAAATGTCCATTCATCACACAAACATACTACACAAAAAGATAAAATAAAATTAAAAGGCACAGAAGGAATTCAGCCTCCACGGCCCACCAAAGAACGGAGCCTCACCTGGCTCTGTGCACACCTGGCGCCGTACGGCAATAATGGGAGGGGTGTTGTATAACAGCTGAACTACACCACTAGTCCTAGTCCACTGCCATTTCGCAAAGCCTCCGCCGCCGCTGCCGAGGCGGCTGTCAGGTTAGAGCGAAAGCTTTGCCTCGCCTCCGAGCGCCTCATCTCCAGCTTCTCCTCTCCCGCCGTTACTCCGAGCCGATCGACGACCGCCGTCTTCCCTCCTCCGTCGTCCCGCGAAGATGCCTTCCGGCACGGACCCCCTGCTCTCCCGCGCCGGCGGCATGGCGGACGCGGCCGTGGACCACCGCGGCCGCCCCGCCGAGCATGGCACCACCGGTGGCTGGAGATCGGCGCTCTTCATCATAGGCAAGTCCCCCCCAAATCTCTGCTCCCCATCGCAGCGATGGTTGATTGATCCAAACGCCTAGCTCGTGAATTCAATTGCTTGAGCTGATGCTGATCCCCACGGACGGACGGACGGGTTTATGTGAGCAGTGGTGGAGATCGCGGAGCGGTTCGCGTTCTACGGCGTGTCGGCGAACCTGATCAGCTACCTGACCGGCCCGCTCGGGGAGGGCACCGCGGTGGCGGCGGCGGCCATCAACGGGTGGAACGGGGTGGCGCAGCTGCTGCCGCTGCTGGGTGGGGCCCTCGCCGACAAGTGGCTCGGCCGCTACCGCACCATCGTCATCGCCTCGCTCCTCTACGTCCTCGTAAGAAATCTCGCCAGATATGCCAAATCGGCGGATCGCTTTCTCGCCCTCGTCTCCTACTCCTTGTTTGTTTTAGCCCCTCGCTCCATCCTTCCTTTAAAAATTCCCCCGATTGGCTGGATGGCGGTTGCGCGATCTGGGAAGCTACGGTACTCTATGACAAGTACATTGCATTTTAGCGCTGCCGTGCCACCTTGATCGTCCCATATTTGGAGGTAGCTGGCGTCGTCGCGTCACTTCACCAAACTACTAGTGCTTGTCGTTGAGTCAACCTCATGTCTGATGGAACCGTGGAAAATGAGGGGAGAATCTAACTTCCTGTTGCTTTGATAGACTCTTCACATTTTTTTTCAGTTCCTTTTTTTAGTTTTTCAGGAAGCTGCCTGTTCGACCGTTTCGTTGTCTGGATCCTGTGCTAACGGGCCCAGATTTCCCTAAGCGACAAACATTCTGGGCCAGGTTTCAAACGCCAAAAGAAAGATAGAGCCTAGGTTTGGGCCTTCCCTGATTCCGGCGGGATGCAATACAGCCGGGAATAAACCGGCCCATGGCCTAAATATGTGCAAAATACACTGTGTGATGTTTTTTTTTTCAGATGCTACTCTCTGGCTCTGACTAGATTCACATTCCTGGAAAATGCATGCATGCAGGGTCTAGCCATGCTGGCCTTCTCGACCCTGCTCTCCTCCGGCAGCCATCACCAATGCGCCACCGCCGCCGGCCAGGCCTGCGCGCCGTCCAGCCTCCAGGTGGCCTTCTTCTACGTCTCCCTCTACGTCGTGGCCGTGGCGCAGGGCGGCCACAAGCCGTGCGTCCAGGCGTTCGGCGCCGACCAGTTCGACCAGAGCGACCCCAAGGAGTCCGTCTCCCGGAGCTCCTTCTTCAACTGGTGGTACTTCGGCATGTGCGCCGGCACCGCCGTCACTCTCGTGTTCCTCAGCTACGTCCAGGACAACATCGGGTGGGGCCTCGGGTTCGGCATCCCGTGCGCCGTCATGGCGGCCGCGCTCGCCGTGTTCCTGCTCGGCACGCGGACGTACCGCTACTACGTCACCACCGGCAAGGGCAGCCTGTTCGCCCGCGCCGGCGAGGCGTTCGCCGAGTGGCGGAGCAGGCGGAAGGCAGGGCCTCTGTCTCAGGCTTCGGAAGGACGCGATCAAGCTGCAGCAGAGTCGCCAGCATTCAGGTACTCTGTCACTGTATTCGGGCGCCTCACAATCGTGCACAAAATGTGTTCGACGGTATAGCATGGCACGACTGCCTTTTTCATGTCAATTTTTGCAGCGCTGGTATCGATGAGGAGGAGCAGGCTGTGGTGAGCAACAATGCAAGCTTCGTCAAGGAAGCCAAGGCCATCATCCGTCTGTTCCCGATATGGGCGACGTGCCTGATCTACGCGGTGGCGTTCGCGCAGTCGTCGACGTTCTTCACCAAGCAGGCGTCGACCCTGGACCGGCGCATCGGCGACCGGTTCAAGGTGCCGCCGGCCGCGCTGCAGAGCTTCATCAGCATCACCATCGTGGTGTTCATCCCCATCTACGACCGCGTCATCGTGCCGGTGTCGCGCCGGTACTCCGGCAAGCCGTCCGGGATCACCATGCTGCAGCGCGTCGGCACGGGCCTGTTCCTCTCCCTCCTGTCCATGGTCATCGCGGCGCTCGTCGAGGCGCACCGGCTCCGCGTCGCGCGGGACGCCGGCCTCGTCGACAAGCCCAGTGTCCCGGTGCCGATGAGCCTGTGGTGGATGGTGCCGCAGTACGTGCTGTTCGGCGCCGCGGACGTGTTCACCATGGTCGGGCTGCAGGAGTTCTTCTACGACCAGGTGCCCGACAAGCTGCGCAGCCTCGGGCTCGCGCTCTACCTCAGCATCTTCGGCGTCGGCAGCTTCATCAGCAGCGCGCTCGTGTCGGTCATCGACAGGGTGACGACGTCCAAGGGGCAGAGCTGGTTCTCCAACAACCTGAACCGCGGCCACGTCGACTACTTCTACTGGCTGCTCGCCGCGCTCAGCGCACTGGAGCTCCTCGCCTATGTCTTCTTCGCGGTGACTTACAAGTACAAGAACAAAGGAGTGGTACATGCAACTGTTATTGGTTAGCTATAGCCTATAGATTTGTGATACATAGTATAGTATGGGTGATGTGACGCCCAATATTAAGGGTGTAAATGGCATTTCTCCCATCCATTATGATATGTGATGATGGAAACTTATCTTTTACGTTGGTTCCCTTCTGTGTCTGTTGGGAGGGCCATGCAGATAATTCATGAGCTAGGTTCAATCATTAATCAGCAAATTGGTCGCTCATTTGTCATTTGGTCCGTGGTATGTACTACCTCCATTCCAAATTACTATTCGTTGTTGACTTTTTCATCATTTTTACCATTCGTCTTATTTAAAAATTTTGTCCAAATATACAAACTAATAAATTATAGTTGAAGTGTATACGATGATAAAGCAAGTCACATACAAAATAAATGATAGTCGTGAAATTTTTTGAATAAGACGAATAGTCAAACGTTAAACGAGAAAGTCAACAACGAATAGTAATTTGGAACGGAGGTAGTAGTTTATTTGCGAGTTAAGATAACAGTAGTGAACCCTAAATTGCATTCTGCACGTAGCGAGTTCATATATTATGTGTCAGGTTTTAAAATATTTCTTCGTAACATCAAGTTCGTGTGGAAACTCTGTAAGAGAGAGTGCGCCATGTTCCATTGCACAATGGAGTCACAAATGCTCCAAATGTGAGATTCATTTTTCCTCTCTCCCTTTTGGGATAAAAGAGAAGTAACAATCACTGATTAATCACTCATCTGTGATGATCTTTGAGGAGAACATTTATCAATATGCAAACTGATCAAGGTGGAACCGGGGGCTCCTATATGGCTTCCATGTGCTAGCTAAACAACATGGCTTAGAGGTCCAATTAGGCCCAACACACTAATACCACCTATGGGTATCCATGCGCATTCTCCACGAGATTTTTTTCATTCCATTGAAAACAAAGTCACACACGTAGCTGTATACGAATATTTTTGGCACGAAATTTTATTAGCCTCCAACGGTTTAATATGATACTAGATTCAACATTTTTGTCAACCTAATTCAACATTTTGACAATATTGGTTCAACATTTATAGAAAACTAATTCAACATTTTCTAAAAAATATTGAAATAGTATATTACAAATGTTGAACTAGTTTCCGACAAATGTTGATTTTAAAAAAACTATAAACAAATATGAAATATATTCAAATTGGAGCTTGTTTTGTCGTATAAATTCTAACGAATACCACGGTTCAAACAGATTTGAAAAATGATTTACAGTTTGAGAGAAAATTGAATTTAAAGATCTAAACCTAAATAGAATCACGTCCGATCAGCTCATGCATGCAGCAGCCGCGTACTTCCAGCTGTCCGCGTGCACCTCTCTCACCGTTGTCGATTTTTGTTCCGCGATAATCTGGTTCGTTCATATGATGTGCACGGATCTCAAACAGTGGAAGGCATCTAGCTTAAAAAACTTCCGGAAGCCATATAGGTTTTCCGGGTGGAACCTGGCATCCGGGTTCGAGCACTCGACTCAGCCAGGCCCGGCTTAGGGCCCATGCAACAGAGGTGACCACCGGGGGCCCAGGGAGGAGAGGGGCCCAACATCAAATATATGTTCAGAGGCCCAGCTGTACTAGGAGGCCCCCGAAGCTCTGTGAAGTGTTCAGATGAGAAGACAGAATATGCACCGATTGTGATTGGTCATCCGTGGGGCGCGTGCTCATAATTTCGTATCAAACGGCCTCTCTTGCCGCCGATTTGCATCAAAATCATCCTGCATGGCTGCCCTCTGCTGCATGCTGCCCCTGCGGCTGCCAGTGAATTGCAGTGCCCCATGAGTACTACCGGCTGCCCCCATTGATCTCGGGAGAAATCAGAAACTCAGAATTCGTGAATATTTGTAATTCTTTTATAATCTTTATTTATTTAGTATGTTAGATATTTGGCTCTAGACTTTCAATTCTAGTGCCCCACAATTATTTACTTTTCTGTATAATTTACATAATTAGGCCCTACATGTTATGGAAAAACAATTGTCAGGTGCTCAAAAAAGGAAAAGAAGAGAAAAATGATGATCAATTAGTTGAATAGCAAAGGAGTGGTTTACATAAGTTCCCTGATGGTTCATGTAATGTTAAGTCAGCAAAGTTCAATGGGTACCAGGAACATTATGTGAGGTAATCATACTCATTTTATATTTCTCTCTTTTAGTTTGTACTACGGATATTATTTTTTTTCAAAATTATATATATGCCATTAGTATTATATCTCTTTTATCATGCTATAAATTAAAAAAATCTGTACTAAAGGGCCCATAATATTTGGTTTGCCCGATGGCCCTTGAAATCATAGAGCGGGCCCTAGACTCAGCATACTGGTAACCCAAGCTGGTGAAACCTATCCTTATTTTTCTTTTGTTTTACATAGCTATGGCAAGCTTGCATTGACCTAAACACCTGGTAAGCATATGATACCAGTGATTTACAATATGCCATGGAAATTAAGTGTATGAGAAATTAAAGAAGTGAAAGAACAATGGTGGTAAACAAAAAAGAGAGCCCAAGAAGAAACAAGAATAAGCTATGCGAGCCATAAGTCTTAATATCTTAGAGAGCAAACCCATGGTCAAAAGACACCTTGCTAATTTTACCATGAACAAAAGAGATTTCATATCCCCGATTATACTGCCATGAAACATGGAGATCCAAGAAAGGAGATCATGGTTCCATTTTGGCATTTGGCATTGAAGAAAACCTCTGTGTCCAAAGCGCACCATGCACGACAACCATCATCACAGCTGACAACAACACCTTATGAAGTGTATTTGAGATTCATACGATGCCCTCTGAAGCCCTTCCAAGGAGGAACCATGGAGGAGTAAAGACCAGTCAAAAGGATAATGAGGAGATCCAGAAAGGTGACCATGGTCTGCAGGGGCGAAGCCTGGAAATTTGGTGACTGATGTCAGTGGAGAGTGCTAGCTAACTCATATACTTCCATGGATTACATTAATTAATAAAAATAAATGACAAAATATTATGAGATTACAAGGTCTTACAATAATGATGAGCTTCTACAATTACAAATTCTCTCTACGATTTTTGCCCATTGTATGAAAGCGAACAATAACTTCATCATTTGGAATTATCGCTAGAAATCCTTGTTCCACAAAGCATATGATACAATCATTCATAAATTCATCTCCAATTCGATTACGTAGTACTGTCTTCACAATTTTCATTGCTGAAAAGCATCTCTCCACTGATGCAGTAGCGATGGGAAGAACTAGTACAAGCTTCAGTAGACGATAGACCAAAGGGAAACGAAGATGTTTATTTGTACTCACCATCATTCTACCAACTCAGAAATACTATTCAACTTGGCAAATCTTTCCTCAGCTCTCACATTATCAATGTAAATAGGAAGCTCACGAGCGAGATCTTTTAGTTGCATTGAATCAAAATCTTCTGGGTATGACTTAGCCAACTCCATAAAACTCTCCAAATTAAAAGCCTCAAAAGAATTCTTGGGATTAAAAGAAGCAATCTGGGTAAGTACTTTAGAGTTCACCTCATCAAAACGATCATTAAACTCTGCAAGTTGCAAGTCAATAATGGGGTTCAGGTAGTCATATCTGTAGTGCTGATAATTTGTGCGGTTGGTTTTTTTCCTTGGTTTATGTCGATCTATATAATCTTCCTCCATATCTAACTTAGGAATTCCATATTCTTCACAAAAAGAGTATACAATCTCCAATAAAAATTCCCAACCATCATCTCTAATTTCTTGAAATTTCTGCTTAGCTATCTTCACCTCTATCATAGCCTCTAAGATATCTTTATCTTTCCTTTGCAATGATAAAGACAGAGCATTTGCATGTCCTAAAATAAGAAACATCAAGTGCAAGTGGAACACAAAGTCAAAATCCTTGATATAACCCATGAGACCACGAGCTTGACATCTCTTCGCATCACTTGGAACTTCTTTTTCAACATACTGGAGCACATCAATAACTTCAGGGAACAAATTCCTTATGCTCTTGAGGGTTCTATAATGAGAACCCCAACGTGTGTCTCCGGCTCTTTGAAGGGATTGCTCTTGATTTAATCCAGTGCCAGTATTTATTTGTCCACAACCAATACCCTTTCTAATTCTCTCTTGCTGCCTTTCTCGGATCATATCTTTACGTTTGCAAGAAGCCCCCGCAACAGAAAGTAATAGGGATATCATGTCAAAGAAATCACTAGCATCATCATTCTTTTTAGCTACTGCTACAATGACTAATTGGAGCTGATGAGCAAAGCAATGGATGTAGAATGCTGAGCTATTCTCTCTCAAGATTAAAGCTCTTAAACCATTAAACTCACCTCTCATGTTACTCGCTCCATCGTAACCCTGTCCTCTGACTTGTTTTAAGCTCAATCCATACTTAGCAAACAGATTATCAATACTAGATTTGAGACATGAAGCCGACGTCTCTTTCACATGAACAATGCCAATAAGTCTCTCCTTTATGACCCCAAGCTTGTCAACATACCGCAAAACCACTGCCATTTGTTCCTTGCCAGAAACATCAGCTGATTCATCTACTAATAGACAGAACACATCCCCCATCATTTCTTCAATGATAGATTTCACTATAATCTGAAAAAAACCAACAATGTGAGTTCATATTTAAGTGAACAGCGATATGTAGAATTAATATTAAAGACTACTTAACTGACCTCAGCAAAACAATTAGCAATGTCCCTTTGAATTTCAGGAGCTACCATCTTACAGTTATGAAAGGACCAACACTAGGCCTAGAGGGGGGGTGAATAGGCCTGTTTAAAAATTTCTGCAAAATTCCTCCGAAAACTGTCAGAAAGTCGGATGATCCGACACAGTCTCGGATCTTCCGGCCAGGAAGATCCGACACTGTACAGGATCTTCCGACAGGGACAGACAACCGGAAGATCCGATGGAAAGTCGGATCTTCCGACAGGCAATACAAGTAAACTTCGAGATTTGGAAACTAATGACCTTTTAACAATTCCACTTGAATACAAAGCTCACAAATGATGTAAGGAACCTTCTATATATGATCAAAATCAGAGTAGAGCCACAAATAAGTAGATCGGGACAAATCAAGATATAGAAACAATATGAACAAGAATGAAAGTGGAGACAAAGAATTTTCTTCCGAAGTTCACTCCACAAAGGAGCTACGTCTCCGTTGAGATGCTCACAAAGAGCCGGGCTGTCACACTAACCCCAAGTCTCTCCCAATCAACCACAAAGGAGGATTGAGTTACTTACTATGTGCTCCCACGAAGAGAGAGGGTAATACAAACTTCCGGGACTCAAACCACAAGAGAATGGGAGTTCACCGGCACCTCTAACCGTCTAGGAGCAAGCTCCAAGAGTAACAAACGTGAATTGACGAATCCAAGTGCTTCAAGTGCTTGAGAGATGAACTAGTTGAGGGAGCTCAAGATGGCACTAGGTCTCTCACCACAAATCTTCTCTCTCACTCAAACCCTAGGTGAATCTTGGAAGGATCAAACCTTGGAAGGGAGTAGAGAGGTGGAGTGAATGCTCAAGTGGAAGTTTGTCTCGTGTTAGGTCAGTGTATTCCGCTACAGTGAATGAAAGGGGGTGAGGGGTATATATACCAACCCCCAAAATATGACCGTTATGTTCACTGCGAAGGGGTACCGGATCTTCCGACACTTGGTCGGATCTTCCGATAAGCAACAGATATGTGTGAGGAAAACTCCAGAAAAGTTCCAGGGGCCGGATCTTCCGACAGTAGGTCGGATCTTCCGGGGGACCCCGGAACTTCCGGCCCGGAGAAAGCCAAGACAGAGCCGGCCGGAACTTCCGGTCGGATCTTCCGGCCTCGGGTCGGAACTTGCAACAGGACACTTGTGAGCTCGAAAAACAGCTAAGTCTTGTAACTTCCGAAGCAATGGCCGGAACTTCCGGCCAGGAAAAACGCAAGGCCGAGCCGCCCGGAACTTCCGGTCGGATCTTCCGGCCTAAGTTCCGGCCGAGCAGAAAAGATGTTTGTGAAGTGTTTTTGTGACTATCAAGAGTTTGTCATCTCAATCAAAGCACTTTTAGCAACTAGAATTTATCAACTACGTCCCCTTTGATAGTACGGTGGTCCTATACTCAATTTCAAACGGAAAATTAAATTTAAATCCACCAATTGAGTCCTCCACCATATGGATGAGCGTTGGGGTCCTTCCTTTAGTATTGTCTTCCTTTTATTTCATTTTATTCTGCACAACTCATGCAAAGCATCATATCCAAATTTCTATTTTCATTAATCACCAAAATAGATTAAATGCCTAGATGCACTTTCAATCTCCCCCTTTTTGGTGATTGATGACAACACAAATTTGGGTTCACAAGATGGGAATAAAATTCATGTTTTGCATCCAATGTTTTTTGGAGAGGCTCCCCCTAAAAATGTGCATGTTCAACTTAAATAGCCTCAAATGCTTGTGCACATGTTTTGCAAGAGTCTCTCAAAATAAGATGCATAAAGGTGCTTGGTGTGATGAAATAAACGTGATGCATATGACAAGATATACACATCAATAAAGTGAGAAATAACATCACATCATTCATAAGCAACTCACAATAAAATAGATAACGAGATCCACATCACACTAGCAATAACCAAATTAAGTCTTACAAATAAAAGTCTCACTTGGCACACCATACATAACACAAATTCAAGTTCTCACAAGTTCACAAGCTAGAACATGAATAAAAGATAGATAGGTGATGAGTTTCCAATGGCCACATTCACTCCCCCTTTGTCATCAAGGACCAAAAAGGGAGCTACTCGTCCTCGTCGTCGTCGTTATCATCACCACCCTCGTCATCGTCATCATCATCGTCGTCCTCATCATCATCGGCTACAACGGTCTTGCCCTTGCGACGATCCTCATCCGTCTCGGGCTCACTGACATATTCCTCTTCTTCTTCCTCAGTTTCTTCTTCTGCTATTTCTTCTTCAACTTCTTCTTCCTCTTCTACTATCTCCTCTTCTCCTTGTCCTTGGTGTTGAGAGGCACCAAAGACATACTCCTGTGAGTAATCCTCCCAAGGATTTGCAAAAGAGGGTGGAGGAGTAACTTCCCTGAGTTGATGAACAGGAGAATGTGGCATGTTTAACTTTTCAAGAAGCTCTTTGTGACGCTTATCCGCCATGTATCTATCATATTCGGCGCGTTGCTCACGCTCATGAGACCTCTTGACTTGATATTTGCACATGTTGAAGCAAGAAAACATGCCTTGGAGCAGAAAATCTATTTTGCTCTTCTTGCCTTTGGGAGTAAAGGAGGGGCCACTAGAAGGAGCTGGAGCAGCTGATGGAGGAGCTTGGGAAGAAGAAGCACCTTGAGATGATGGAGTTGGAGCACCTTGATAAGCCTTTGACTTGATTTTCAGAAGCTGTGTAATCTTGCCCTGAGGAGATTTGTATGCAGGATGGAGCTTATCAGACAAGATGTTTACCCCAGACACATGCTTGATCATGTGGAAGATGTATGGGGCATAGTGGCAGCCACTGGAAGCATCATATGAGCAGTAAATAATTTCATTCCAAATGAAATTGAAAACCTTGAACTTGGGCTTCCCGGGGGCCATTTGAAACAGCAAGTTTTTGGCCCTCTTGGAGATATTGTCAGCATCTCCTGCTCTTGGATACAAGGTCCCTCTAAGAAGTTGATTCAGCAATTTGTAGAAAGGAGAAAGACCCTTGTATTTCCCAAACACAACTTCACCATATGCATGATCATACATGAAAGCCAACTTTGTGTCATCTAAGATTCTGCCTAAGTGAAGATCCACTTTGCTCCTATCATTGCTTGTATGGGCATAGGCGGTCTCCTCAGCAAGCCCAAACAAACTAGCAAAGTCATGTAGAGAGATAGATAGGCGTTTTCCACATAAGGTCCAATGCATTTCATAACGATCCTCATCGACCCATAGAGTGGCATAGAATTGGGCTATTACCTCCTCATTGTATGGACATTCAAAGGCCATCAACTTGTCCAAGTCCATCTCCACACACCGCTTATAAACATCATCAACAACTGGCTTGAGCGGTGGTGGGAAACTCTTCAGGTATTTCCAGTCGACCCAATACATAGGAGTGCAAATGCGGGTCATTTTGAGAATTACAGATTCATACCAATCAGCTTGATGTGAAACCCAAAAACGAGGATCACCCTTGAAGAGCTTGTACTGGATGTTCCTTGGATCCTCATTCTCACTGAATCTCAGGGGCTTCATGCTATTCTGGGCCAGCTTGAAATTGACCAAGGAACTGTCAAGTGAGTGACGAAAAGGAATAGCAGTACTGATGAAGTTGTTAGCAAGAAAAGATAGATCAATGTCATCGTTGTACTGCGTCCCTGGTCCTTCTTCTTGATTGGCCCGCTTAACTCTGGGACGAGGCGGGATCTTGCGCCCCGGCACACTGGATTGGGCTCTTCCACGAACAGAGCGTGAAGCTGCTTGCTCCATTGATCTCTTGCCCTTTCCAACATCTCTTGTCTCCCTATCTGAAGCAGAATCCGGATCAGAGGATGAACCGCTGGGAGGATGAAATGAGCTCTTAGTGCGACCGATGCTTGGGCGCACTGTCAAAGATGTGGTCTTCTTCTGCGTAACCTTCTCCTTAACCATCTGACAAGATATGAAAAAGGTGTATTTAGGGACACAGGCAAGGAATTGCAGCTAAGTTGATAGGATAGGACTTGACTCTGTCGGATCTTCCGGCAATGGGTCGGAAGATCCGGGGGTCCGGATCTTCCGGTCCATGATCGGATGATCCGACAGGGTCGGGTCAAACCCTAAAAACGTAGGAACCGAAGATTTAGCGCACCGAACGACATGAGATCATAGGGAAGTGTTCTAGGCATGTATATGAGATGATTCACCAAGGGAAAAACAGCTAGAACCTCCTACATTGATAGATCGGGCGATGGGGATTTTGAATCAATACCGTTGAGATTTCCCGCGAAAACTCCGGAAGATCCGATGGAGATTGAGTCTTGGAGAGTTGGGGAATCAAACGATGTCACTCGATGAAGAAATCCACGGTCCAATCTTCAAATCGCCGTATGGGGTGAAGAGAGGGAGAGAGGAGGCGTCGGTGGAGGACAAGAGAGAACGAATGAGAAAGATAACGGTTCGGTCCAGGTATTTAAATTCGCGCACAGGCCGGAAGTTCCGACATAGCGTCGGAAGATCCGGTAGCAACAGAACCAGAGAGAGAACAGCACCGGAAGTTCCGAGAGCTCCCAGGTCCGGAAGATCCGACAGAGTGTCGGAAGATCCGACCGAGTCGGAAGATCCGGAAAAATTTCAGAGAGAACGATGAGAGACAGAGCCGCCCGGAACTTCCAGGGGTAAGTTCCGGGGGACTGTCGGAAGATCCGGTCCAGAGAAGATGTGTCCCAAAGATGATTTTCCACGACGAGATTTGATTGAAGATTTTGAGAGAACTAGCTGATGAACATGTAAGAAACTTGTCCCAAAATTGATCAGCAACAAACAATCAACACATAACCATGATCAACTCGGAACAAGAAAAGATCCAACTATCAAAATTTTGAAAAACTCACACAATAAAAATAGAATAAGATCATTTTTCTTCTAGTCTAGGCATCAATCAATTGTGTGTGCAACAAGTCAAGCCAAGTTACGAGAATCCAAGATATTTAGCTCACTCCTCAAGGAACAAAACCTTTGCTCATCAAGAGGCTTGGTGAAGATATCGGCTAATTGTTTTTCGGTTCCTACATGGCATATGGCGATATCTCCTTTGGCTTCATGATCTCTAAGAAAGTGGTGTCGAATGTCTATGTGCTTGGTTCTTGAGTGTTGAACGGGGTTGTTTGCAAGTTTTATGGCACTCTCATTGTCACACAAGAGTGGGATATTTTTGAATTCACAACCAAAGTCACTCAAGGTTTGTCTCATCCAAAGTAGTTGAGCACAACAAGCACCGGCTGCAACATACTCGGCCTCGGCGGTGGAAAGCGCAACGGAATTTTGTTTCTTAGAGCTCCATGACACCAAAGACCTACCAAGAAATTGGCAAGTCCCCGTTGTACTCTTCCGATCTACTTTGCAACCGGCATAATCCGAATCGGAGTAGCCAAGTAGATCAAAAGTGGAGCCCTTGGGATACCACAAGCCAAGGTTTGGAGTATGCACTAAATATCTAAAAATTCTCTTAACAGCCATAAGATGAGATTCCTTAGGATTGGCTTGAAATCTTGCGCACATGCACACACTAAGCATAATGTCCGGCCTAGATGCACAAAGGTAAAGCAAGGAACCAATCATGGAGCGATATACCTTTTGATCGACCGATTTGCCTTCCTCATTTAGATCAAGATGACCATTCACCGGCATAGGGGTCTTGATTGGCTTAGCATTGGCCATGTCAAACTTTTTGAGCATATCACTTGTATATTTGGTTTGACATATGAACGTGCCATGCTTTAGTTGCTTGATTTGAAATCCGAGAAAGAATTTCAATTCTCCCATCATTGACATCTCAAATCTCTTGGTCATTATCCTACTATACTCTTCACAAAAAGTTTCATTAGTAGAACCAAAGATTATATCATCAACATAAATTTGACAAACAAACAAATCTTTGTCTATTTTCCTAATGAAGAGAGTAGAATCGGCTTTGCCCATTACAAAGCCATTCTTGAGAAGAAAATCCTTAAGGCATTCATACCATGCTCTAGGTGCTTGCTTAAGCCCATAGAGCGCCTTATGGAGTTTGTAGACATGGTCGGGGTGCTTGGGGTCTTCAAATCCCGGTGGTTGCTCCACATATACTAGCTCCCCGAGAGGCCCATTCAAAAATGCACTCTTCACATCCATTTGATACAACTTGAAGTTGTGATGTGATGCATAGGCCAAAAGGATACGAATTGACTCAAGCCTTGCCACCGGGGCATATGTCTCACCAAAATCAAGCCCTTCAATTTGAGTGAAGCCTTGAGCAACCAATCTAGCTTTGTTTCTTGTGACAATGCCATTTTCATCTTGTTTGTTCCGGAAAACCCACTTGGTGCCAATCACATTTTGCTTGGGTCTTGGGACCAACTCCCATACTTCATTTCTTGAAAAGTTGTTCAACTCTTCTTGCATTGCAATAACCCAATCCGCATCTCCAAGAGCTTCTTCTACCTTGAGAGGTTCCAAAGAGGAGACAAACGAGTAAAATCCACAAAAATTTGCTAAACGTGAACGAGTGGTTACCCCTCTTTGGATGCTCCCTAGAATGTTGTCAACGGGATGATCCCGTTGAACACTTTGGTGAACTCTTGGATGTGAGAATGTTGATTGACGTTGGATGGGTCCATCATCATCTTCTTCATGATGTGACTCAACATCTTGAGCATCGTCACCTTGAGCTCCCCCTAGATCATTGTCATGGTCATGATCGTCACCATGATCTTCGACTTGATCTTGTGATGAGCTTGGTGGTTCAACTCTTGTTGACGGTGATGAATCGATGTTGAACATGATTTCCGGATCTTGGTCTTGTTCTTCATCTTCATTTGGAAACTCTTGAGGCTTCACTTCCCCTAAACTCAAGTTCTTGATGGCTTGACTTGGCGGGACTTCATCTACAAGGTCATTTATAACTTGCTCTACTTGAGAGCCGTTTGATTCATCAAATTTTACGTCTACCGTGATCTCAACACAACCGGTGGTTTTGTTGAAAACACGGTAGGCGTGTTCGTTAGTACCATAACCAAGTAGAAAGCCTTCATCAACCTTAGGTGCAAACTTTGAGCTTTTGGTTTTCTTGTTAAGAATGTAACATTTGCAACCAAAGACTCGAAAGTAGTGCACCTTTGGTTTGTTACCGGTTAGGATCTCGTATGGAGTCTTGTTCAAGTACTTTTGAAGATAGAGACGGTTAGTGGCATGGCAAGCCGTGCTAACCGCCTCGGCCCAAAAGTTATCCGGAGTCTTGTACTCATCAAGCATGGTCCGTGCCATCTCAATCAAAGTCCTATTCTTCCTCTCAACAATGCCATTTTGTTGAGGTGTGTATGGCGCGGAAAGCTCATGCTTGATTCCTTCTTCATCAAGAAACTCTTCAACATTTGTGTTCTTGAACTCCGTCCCATTGTCACTTCTTATATGCTTGATCTTCAACTCAAACTCATTTTGAGCTCTTCTAATAAATCTCTTGATGATTGTTTGAGCTTCACTCTTGTCTTGCAAAAAGAAGACCCATGTGAAACGGGAAAAGTCATCTACAATGACAAGTCCATACTTGTTCCCGCCAATGCTAACATAAGCAACCGGTCCAAATAAATCCATATGAAGCAACTTGAGTGGTCTTGAGCTAGTCAAAATATTTTTGGGTGGATGTGGTGCACCGACTTGCTTCCCGGCTTGACAAGCACTACACAACCGATCTTTCTCAAACACAACATTTGTTAGTCCTAGGATGTGTTCATCCTTTTGAAGTTTGGCCAAGTTCCTCATCCCAACATGAGCTAGCCGGCGATGCCAAAGCCAACCCAAGCTAGATTTTGCCACTAGACAAGTCTTCGGTTCCACTTTACTAGTTGTGAAATCAACTAAGTAAAGCTTTCCCTTAAGTCGACCCGTAAATGCAATAGAGGAATCCTCCCTTCTTAGGATGCTCACACCCTCATTAGTAAAGAGACAATTGTAGCCTTTCTCACAAAGTTGTGAAACCGACAACAAGTTGTATCCCAAAGAATCAACAAGATAAACATTTGAAAGAGATGAGTCTTGTGAAATAGCTACTTCACCTTGACCTATGACATCACCATGATTGTTGTCACCAAATGTGATCTTCTCAACGGGTGAGTCATATTCTTGTAGCTTCGCAAACATATTCCTTTCTCCGGTCATATGATTTGAACATCCACTATCCAATAACCACGAAGGTCCTCCGGAGGAATATGCCTACAAAACAAGTTTTAGGCCTTGGACTTAGGTACCCAAAATTGATTGGGTCCTTGAGAGTTAGCTTTAGACATTTTAGGCACCCACACACTTCTCATCATTTTCCTAGCGTGAGCACCTATATACTTTACCGCCATCTTTCCATTTTGGTCCCAAGTGACCATGTAGTCGATGGAGTAGTTTGGTGATGGCTTGTGCTCAATGACCTTCTTTTCTTTCTTGGTCTTGATCTTGACATTTTGAGTGGATACCTTTTTCTTTGGCAAGGACTCCATGGGTCTTACCACCCCATGAGCCGCATCCATTAGTTCACCTAGATAGGTCCCCTTGGTGAACAATGTCACATCACGATCATTTACCCTTTTTGTGCCATTTGCCTTTCCTCCTCGAGTGTATCCAAGCCCATCCTTGATAGTACCATATCTACCGGCTTTATATGCCGGGTGGGTTTCGAATACACTCTTGTTCTTACTTTGATCTTGGCCAATGGCATTGGTCAACTTTTGGATTTGAGCATCTTTAGCCTTGACTTTCTCTTCTAGCTTTGAAATGTTAGTTGCACAAGCATCCAAATCAATTTTATAACATCTTGAGCAACCTTCACTAGTAGAGCCACTTGAGTCAAGAGTTGTTTTGGAGTCGTTCTTGGCACTTTCCCAAAGTGAGCTAAAATTGGCTTCTAGATCTTTGTATTTGATCTCTAGGCTTGAATGCCTTTCTTGAAGCTCATTTTTAGCATTCTTTAGGTTAGTGAGAGAGTCATTTGTCAAAGACAAGTTCTTTGACATCCTCTCCCGTGAGTCATTGACTTGAGATAACTCACTAGCCAACTTCTCAACCTTGAGTTTCTCCTCAACTAGAGCCTCTTCTAGGACAAGGTTTCTCTCCTTCTCAAGGATGAGCAATTCTTCTTGCCTTTCGAGACTCTCTTCTCTTTTCCCAATTTTCTCTAGTAGTTTTTTAATAAATTTGTAACCGTCTTTACCAAACTTCTTTATCATGTTTTTCTCATATTCGGCTTCTTCATTATCTAGTTCATTTTCAATGTTACTAGATGATGATAGAGTGGATGGAGAAGGTGGTGTGGTGTCAAATACCTTGGTCCCTTGAGCCATGAGGCACATGGGAGCTTCATCATCGCTCTCATCAATGTTGTTGAAGAGTCTTGAGGTTGATGTAGGAGCATGGATGGCACAAGTGACCATTTCTTCATCACCGGAGTCGTCACTTGATGAATCCCAACCTTCACCAACATGAGCGCTTCCAAACCTTTTCTTGTACTCTCGACTCTTCTCCTTGTATTTCTTGTCTTTGTCACCGACCTTGTCCTTGATCTTCTTGTCATCCTTGTCATCCTTCTTGCGGGGACAATCGGCAATGAAATGACCTTTCTCCCCACACTCATAGCATCTTCGTTGAGAGAAGCTCTTCTTTTCACCTCTCGTCTTCATGAATCTCTTGAAGTTTCTAACCAACATAGCGGTTTCTTCATCGGTGCTCTCATGGTCGTTTGAATCTTCGTTTTTCTTGGAAGTTGAGGTCTTCTCATTTGACTCAACTTTCTTGCTTGGTTCGGCCTTAAGAGCGATGGTCTTGACTTCGGTTTGTTGGATAGACCTTGTCACATCCAAGCTATTCATTTCATGATATTGCAACTTGTTGAATAGCTCCATAGGCACCATTGTCTTGAACTTGTCACTTTCTCTAATCATTGTGGCAAGCATTGGGTTCTTGGGTGCGTATGCTCTAAGCAATTTCTTTGTGACCTTGTTCTCGCCCCAATCATTGCTTCCAAGCATCCTAATTTCGGTGACTAGGAGCTTCAATCGATCATACATTTCTTGCAAGGACTCATCCTTCTTCATGACGAAAGCTTCTAGTTCTCCTTGTAGGAGATCCACCTTGCCTTCCTTGACTTCTTCCGATCCTTCATGAGCCATTCGAAGAGTGTCCCATAGCTCTTTGGCACTATCGATTCCTCTAATCTTGTTGTACTCATAAGAGCTTAGAGCACTCCTAAGCACGGTCACGGCTTGAGAGTTGCGGAAGATGTCGTATTCTTGTTCACGACTTGGCGTTGCACTCTTGTCAACACCTATATTCACAATAGTCCAAAGAGATGGATGAAGACCATGCAAGTAAATTTTCATATCATCACTCCATCGGGCATAGTCAATCCCATTGAATTTGGGGACTTTGCCCATTGGAATGGATGAGAAATTAAGACTAGAAGGGTCAAAAGATTTGTTAGAAGAAGATGTCTCATATCGATAAGACACCGAGTGAAGTCCGTCGAGAGCGTCTCTTTCTCGTATCTTCTTCTTGAAAAGCTTTTGTGCCTCTCTTTCGGCCTTCTCCTTAATCTTCTTCCTTATCTTCTCCCTTCTTTGCTTTTTCTTTTCTTGTTCATCCAAGCTTTCATCAACATCGCTAATGTTGAATTCATCATCACTCGAGCTTGACTCAACGGGCGTCGGATGTTTATCTTTGTGGGCGGAAGCCATCTCGGATACATCTCCCATACCGGTCATAGTGTTTTCCCTTAGCGGTTAAGCCTAAACAAGGGATTAGGCTCTGATACCAACTGAAAGGACCAACACTAGGCCTAGAGGGGGGGTGAATAGGCCTGTTTAAAAATTTCTGCAAAATTCCTCCGAAAACTGTCAGAAAGTCGGATGATCCGACACAGTCTCGGATCTTCCGGCCAGGAAGATCCGACACTGTACAGGATCTTCCGACAGGGACAGACAACCGGAAGATCCGATGGAAAGTCGGATCTTCCGACAAGCAATACAAGTAAACTTCGAGATTTGGAAACTAATGACCTTTTAACAATTCCACTTGAATACAAAGCTCACAAATGATGTAAGGAACCTTCTATATATGATCAAAATCAGAGTAGAGCCACAAATAAGTAGATCAGGACAAATCAAGATATAGAAACAATATGAACAAGAATGAAAGTGGAGACAAAGAATTTTCTTCCGAAGTTCACTCCACAAAGGAGCTACGTCTCCGTTGAGATGCTCACAAAGAGCCGGGCTGTCACACTAACCCCAAGTCTCTCCCAATCAACCACAAAGGAGGATTGAGTTACTTACTATGTGCTCCCACGAAGAGAGAGGGTAATACAAACTTCCGGGACTCAAACCACAAGAGAATGGGAGTTCACCGGCACCTCTAACCGTCTAGGAGCAAGCTCCAAGAGTAACAAACGTGAATTGACGAATCCAAGTGCTTCAAGTGCTTGAGAGATGAACTAGTTGAGGGAGCTCAAGATGGCACTAGGTCTCTCACCACAAATCTTCTCTCTCACTCAAACCCTAGGTGAATCTTGGAAGGATCAAACCTTGGAAGGGAGTAGAGAGGTGGAGTGAATGCTCAAGTGGAAGTTTGTCTCGTGTTAGGTCAGTGTATTCCGCTACAGTGAATGAAAGGGGGTGAGGGGTATATATACCAACCCCCAAAATATGACCGTTATGTTCACTGCGAAGGGGTACCGGATCTTCCGACACTTGGTCGGATCTTCCGATAAGCAACAGATATGTGTGAGGAAAACTCCAGAAAAGTTCCAGGGGCCGGATCTTCCGACAGTAGGTCGGATCTTCCGGGGGACCCCGGAACTTCCGGCCCGGAGAAAGCCAAGACAGAGCCGGCCGGAACTTCCGGTCGGATCTTCCGGCCTCGGGTCGGAACTTGCAACAGGACACTTGTGAGCTCGAAAAACAGCTAAGTCTTGTAACTTCCGAAGCAATGGCCGGAACTTCCGGCCAGGAAAAACGCAAGGCCGAGCCGCCCGGAACTTCCGGTCGGATCTTCCGGCCTAAGTTCCGGCCGAGCAGAAAAGATGTTTGTGAAGTGTTTTTGTGACTATCAAGAGTTTGTCATCTCAATCAAAGCACTTTTAGCAACTAGAATTTATCAACTACGTCCCCCTTGATAGTACGGTGGTCCTATACTCAATTTCAAACGGAAAATTAAATTTAAATCCACCAATTGAGTCCTCCACCATATGGATGAGCGTTGGGGTCCTTCCTTTAGTATTGTCTTCCTTTTATTTCATTTTATTCTGCACAACTCATGCAAAGCATCATATCCAAATTTCTATTTTCATTAATCACCAAAATAGATTAAATGCCTAGATGCACTTTCAAGTTAAGAGGAGCATTTTGAACAGCCTTCTTGACCTTTTCATTTTCTTCTGCCAAAAGTAGTAGCAACTCTCGAAAATTTCCCTGATTTGTAGACTCTGTTGATTCATCATGGCCACGGAAAGCTAAACCTTGATGCAGCAAGTATCGAACAGATTTAATAGCTGTAGTCAATCGAATGAGATAGTTCTCTTTTTTTACATTACTTTTCTTGTTCAAAGCAGCACCAATTGATTGGTCAGGCTTCAACAAATTGTCACATCTTTTTACAGCTGTATTGTGAAATCTATCACAATTGCTGCCTACATGATCTCGAAGCCTATTAGTTTGGTTATATCCTTTCCAACCATCTACTACAAATGCATCATTCCCACCTTGGCCTATATTGCTATCTCTGAATAAGTAGCAATATAAACAGAAACACCAATCCACCTTCTCGCTGTACTCTAGCCAGTCATATGTGGTGAACCATTCATGTTGGCACCGACGTGGGATACCTGCTATGATAGTTTGTGGAAAATTGAAACCAGATGGTGGTTTGCAAGGACCTCTAGTCAAATATTTTCGTCTTACTTCATCTTATAGCTTTTGTCCTGCATAATCTGATATTCTCCTTCTATCTGCAGGATCATATGGTAGCTCATCCCAATTATTACATCCTTTCGTGAGATGCGTGAAGGATGATGGGTAACAGGATTTGTGTTAGATGCAATGCCATCTCTTCTAGGAGCCGCTGCATCATGATCCTCACCATCATCAGTTGGAGGATCTTTTCTTTTCAAGAATTGTAGCAGCGTACTTTGATTGCCTATTAATTGAGTGAGCATAATTAACACAAGAGAGGAGAGGGTGCAGAATATCTAATAATTCAAGTATTCAACAACCATTATAATGAGTTAGAAAAATAATTACTTCATTACCTGGCATTTGCTTTTGCTAAAAAAAGATCGAGCCAGGCTCTTCCGGTTTGCAGTAAAGTTGTTTCTGGCTTCAGAACACTAGCATCTAATAGATTGAAACAATAAAATTTTAGACTTCAAAATCGAATCAGGTAAAAGAACTAATCGAATTGAGATGAGACCTCACGCAGGGCCGCAGGGAAGGAGCCGAGGAGGAGCTCTGCTACAAGTCGCCACGGTGGCGCTGCCGCTGCCGCCGTGCCGCCTCTGCGAACTGCGCGAGAAGGCGAGAAGACAGGAATGCGAGGAGCCGAGGAGATGCCGATGTGAGATTGGAAACGAAACGTCAAACGTCGCCTATGTTGGCGTTGGCTCAATGGCTCGTCAGAGGAGCGTTGGACTGGCCTTGTGCCTTTGTGGGCTGTTGCTAATCGAGATTAGATAATGGGCTAACGCTTGCTTGCTGGGCATGGGCTGGGCTGCCGATGTCAGGACAATTTTTTACCAATGTCATGCACTTAATTAACATATGTGTACAAGGGGCCGTGGCAAAGCCATCGCACGTAGCTCCGCCACTGATGGTCTGGCAACCTCGCATGAGATAAGATGATGCAACCAGAGAAGGGCTATGATGAAGCAGAGGAACAGATGGAGGAGATTTACCAGATCGCAACAAGAGCCAACAAGGAGGGGCAAGAGAAGTTTTATTCAAACAGAAGAAGGGAGGGGACAACAAGAAGGTTTATTCTGGTATCCAGTCTCGCCTCTCAAATCTAATGCTCTATTCAACCAATTCTCAAACTGGCTAATGAGATCAATGTTATGTTGCATGTGTTTTTTTTTCTTTTTTACAACCTAGCAACGGCTAAGGAAATAAAGAGGCCTAAGGTTTCTTTCGGTTTTGTTAGGTGATCAGCTTGATAGAATCTATGGATGATTGGCTAAGTGGTGAGAGAAGACACGCCAGCTGCAGATCATGGGAATGAGTGGATGATAGAAATCTGACAAAGAAGAAAGTCCTTTTTAGCATCGACTTGCTTGGCTTTAGGATCACATCATATTCTAAAATAAACTTATCTTCGCTATCTTTTAGAAATACTTTTAGCTGGAACTGGAGCATGTCGATGACATGCTCTCAGCTCTTGTTTACGGGGCGTTCGGTTTTCTTGCTCAGGCTTGCATCGCCTAGCTGGCAAGGAGAGGTTACGGTGGTGTTTGGATCCAGGTGCTAAAGTTTAGCGCTTTAAATAAGTGATAATTAGATGTATTAAACATAAACTGATTACATAAGTTATGTCTATTTCGCGAGACGAACCTAACAAGCCTAATTTCGCTATAATTAATACATAATTGCCATACAATTATTGTAGCATTACATTGTCTAATCATGGTGTAATTAGGCTTAATAGATTCGTCTCGTAAATTACTCCTCGTTTATGTAATGGGTTTTTAAATTAATCTATATTTAATACTCCTAATTAACATATTTATATCCGATGTGATGGCGCTAAAGTTTAGCGCGTGGGAAACAAACAGCGCCCAACAACTTGCCTCGGGGTCGGTGTGGGAAAGAATTTCTCTTGCTTTTGTGGGAGAGCCGGATTGCTCCCAAATTCCACCACCAAAGTTCACTATGTAAAAAAAGATTATCATCACATTAAAATGTCGGCATATGCATGATGAAATAAAAAACTAATTGCACAGTTTTGTTGTATTCTGCGAGACGAACATTTTAAGCCTAATTAATCAATTTTAGATAATTTTTTACATATACAAACAAAATGCTACAGTGACGCACGCACTAAAAAACAAGTTTGGCTCCCAAATTTGGGAATACACAAGTGCCGACTCGCTTCAGCTAGCAAGGCTAGCGAGGGGCTAGCAAGCGAGCCAGTTAAGAGCACCAAACATACCCTTTTTGATAGCTCAAACCACGGGCATCCTATCCTTTTTGAGTAATGCTAGTTAGTAGGCAGGTGCTCTGCCATTCCATTATAAAGGAGGACAAATATTCACAGATTTATGGTTTCTAATAAGAAAAACAAGGGCCTTGTTTAGTTCTCAACTTTGGGTATAAAGTTGGAACTTTACTATAAATGCGACACTGTAGCATTTTGTTTGTATTTGTGAATAATTGTCCAAACATTGATTAATTAGGTTTAAAATGTTCGTCTCGCAAAATACAACAAAACTGCGGAATTAATTTTTGATTTCATCTACATTTAGCACTCTATATATGTACTGATATTTTGATGTGATGAGAATCTTTTTTTATATAGTGGAACTTGAAATGAAATTTGGGAACTAAACCAGCCAAGAATGACAACTACGGCAATGTAAGGCAGCGGCATGTTTTGTCTGCGTCCGACAACAGGGCTTTGTTTAGTTCCTAACTTTGGCCTTTCAGGATGCGTGCGCGACTGTAGCATTTCGTTTGTATGTGTAAAAAATTGTCCAAAAATTTACTAATTAGGCTCAAAATGTTCGTCTCGCAGAGTACAACAAAACTGTGCAATTAGTTTTTGATTTTATCTACATTTAGTACTCCATACATGCTATGATATTTTGATGTGATGAGAATCTTCTTTTTACATAGTGAACTTTGAGGGTACAATTTGGGATCTAAACAAGGGCAAGGTTGCCGTTGCTTATGTTATCTCTTCTCGCAGTTGCTGTGTGCTGTTCAGTAAGCTAGCAATTTACTCCCGGTGTATCTTTCTTGCCCAGTTTAGCAAGTAGTACTCCGTAGCAACCACACGGCCATTGACTCGTTGGGTGTGTCTAGATCCGTGAAAAGTTTGGCGAAAAAATAACATCTGATACTGTAGCATTTTTCGTTTGTTTGTGGTAAACGTTGTCCTATCATGACTATGCAATTAGTTTTTTATTTACTTACATTTAGTGTTCCATACATGCGTCATTTGTTATATTTAATGTTTCGACGTGACGTCATGAAAAGTTTGAAATTTCAAGGAACTAAACACACGTTGTAAACAAATTGAGGCCGCGTTTAGATGCGGAATCGGCAACCCCGATTCGGGCGTGCAGTGGACTGGCCGGTCTGACGCGCGTCAGGCCGGCCACTGTAGCGTTTCGTTTGCATGTGCGAAAAATTGTCCAAAAATTGATTAATTAGGCTCAAAATGTTCGTCTCGCAGAGTACAACAAAACTGTGTAATTAGTTTTTGATTTCATCTATATTTAATACTCCATATATGTTATGACATTTTGATGTGACGGAGAATCTTCTTTTTCATAGTAAATTTGGGAGGTGAATTTGGGATCTAAACAAGGCCTGAGTTAGCCATGGTCCAGGGCACTGGCGCCAGCCAGGCCCCAACATCCACCCGCCTGCGCCCACCCCTTCGTCCTCGAGTCCAGACGCGCCACTTCTTCGCTGAGAAGGAACTGCTGGCTCGCTCACGCCACGCGCACTGCACAGACCCGCCGCCTCAGTCGCCAGCCACAGCCAGCCATGGCGTCGGAGTGGGTCCCTGGCTCTGGCTCCTCGGACCCGCTCCTCCCCCGCCGCCGCGCGACGCGCAAGGGCGGCTGGAAGTCGGCGCTCTTCATAATCTGTAAGCCATTCCTTACCGCACCATCTCGCCCCCGCGCGCACTCGACCTCGATTCGGTTCTCGCTGACCGCCGCGGGGCCGCGCGCGCGCTGCAGGGGTGGAGGTGGCGGA
This sequence comes from Echinochloa phyllopogon, assembly GCA_033239725.1. Taxonomy (NCBI): domain Eukaryota; kingdom Viridiplantae; phylum Streptophyta; class Magnoliopsida; order Poales; family Poaceae; genus Echinochloa; species Echinochloa phyllopogon. The sequence goes on from BTCW01000012.1 coordinate 25,486,628, forward strand.
GCGGTTCGCCTACTACGGCATCTCGTCGAACCTGATCAGCTACCTGACCGGCCCGCTCGGCCAGACCACGGCGGCGGCCGCCGCCGCCGTCAACGCGTGGTCGGGCGCCGCCTCCATGCTGCCGCTCCTCGGCGCCGCCGTCGCCGACTCCTGGCTCGGCCGCTACCGCACCATCGTCGCCTCCTCCGTGCTCTACATCATGGTCAGCCCCCTTCCTCTTCCTCCTCGATCGCACGCACGATCTCGCTGCGGTTATCTCTCTGCCTAGCTCTCCTTTGTTACCGGAATATTTTATTAGTTCTATTCCACCCACCCCCCCCCCCCCCCTGTATCTCCGCACGAGAGGCGCAATCCCTGTTTTGGCTCGTGGGTTCTAGACAAATACTGTAGGCGAAACTTCTGGAAACAAACAAGTCATCAACAGACTACAGTACAGCAGTCTGTTTTCTCCCCAGCTTGCAGATTGCAATTCATTATCTGACTGAAAGGAAATAGAGCCTGAATCAGTTCTGGAAGTAAATTGAACGATCGAGATAATTTTGATTGAGAGCGATGGGTAGATTCCGAGAAGCAGGCAGCAGCAAGTACTAAGTAGTTGGTTCGTACAGTAGTTGGCACGAGCAAAGCTGATGCCCATGCAAAGCCTGCTTTCTCACGCAGTCACACTTCACCCCTTCAGGTATTTTTCGCTCCATCACTCACTCGGCAGTAGCTGACCCTTGCGTCGTGCTGTCAGCACGCATAGAGCCAAAGCTCGAGCGGGTCTTCCTCCTTGAAAGCCATCCTAACCTATATGACGTACCAAAAACAAAAGTATCTTTTGTTCTCCCGTATAAGCGTCCTGAACTCAACAGACTACGCGACGTCCTCGCTACGTGTGTGCAAATTGCAACGATTTTTCAACACGATCGTGTTGCGCTTGCACGTATCTTCTCTGGACACGTCTTCGGTTTGTTCAATCGTTTTCAGTGTGTCGACTTCAGCAGAAAGCGTGCCTTGCAACTACTAAGATAGAGCACTACCGACCAGTGGCCGTGGTCGGGTGTGGTTGCGGTTCTGTTTGGATCACCGACTAAAGTTTAGCAGCTAAAGTTTAGCTGTCAGAGATCCAAACGGGAGCAGCTAAAACTCAGCTAAACTTTAGTTGCACGTCAAAAGCTACATGATTCTTTTAACTAGTTAAGGCTAGCTAAACGTAGCTAAACAAGTTTAAATATCACAATACCCCCACATGTTCATGGAAATTTCTCACCATCACGTGATTCTATCCATAATTAATGAAGGTTAGGATAATCCAAATTAATTTAATTAGCTGATGGATCCAAACACCCCAGCTAAAGGTTAGGTAGGTACTATTTAGCTAGCTAAAATAAACCTCTATAAATTAGCTGGCTAAACTTTAGTTAGGGTGAATCCAAACGGGGCCTTAGAAACAGAACCGGCTAAAAATAGGAAGCCGAATCGAATCACCCAAAGTCTAATTTGGGAAACAAATATTCCGTCCTTTGTAGTACCTTGGAGATTCGAATCATGTTTATCCGAGGGATGAAGATACACTGCCAGTTTGAGTTGAGGATCCATGTCCAACTAACTGGGGTCTGGGAAGGTATTGATAGTCCTTTTGATCCATACAGCGGAAGGCCTGATGCAATATTCACCCATTATGACTCTATTAATTAGCATGATTTCTGAAAATAGCTCACTTCTCTCTTGGGACGTGGTGTCGTTGTTTGTTAATGAAACCAACTGACACTGCAACATTATTAAAGTATTTCCTGAAGGCTCATCTCTCCATATGCCAAGTTCATGTATTCATTTCAAATATTCATGAAGTACCAGAAGTCAAACTTTTTTTACTGTAAAGTCAAACTTTACAAACCTTCGTACACCATGGCACCACCACCAATTACACGTTTGGCGACCTGGGATCGCAGAACAAAGTTCAGGTTTTTACTGTTTCTCAGCATGGAGTGCTCGATGTTTGATCCCTCAAATTTGCGTCGAGGTGTGTCCCCTATTTTTGCTGAAATATCATCCACATCAAGCTCTACACTCGCAACCGTACTTGGTCCATGAGCATTAGACTACTGAAAATGTCCATTCTTCGGAGTTCTGACCCAAAATTTGGTATATCGATCGGCAGGGCCTTGGGATGCTGACGCTCTCATCAATGTTCCAATCACCTCAACAATGCACCGACGGACAAGGAGTATGCCCGCCTTCCTCCCTCCACAAGGCCTTCTTCTACGTCTCCCTCTACCTTGTGGCCATCGCCCAGAGCGGGCACAAGCCCTGCGTCCAGGCCTTCGGCGCCGACCAATTCGACGCGACGGACCCCAGCGAGTCCTCGTCCCGGGCCTCCTTCTTCAACTGGTGGTACTTGGGGCTCTGCGCGAGCGCCACCGTGACGATCGCGATCATGAGCTACATGCAGGACAACGTCGGCTGGGCCATCGGCTTCGGCGTGCCGTCCATGGTCATGCTGCTCGCGCTCGCCGTCTTCCTGCTTGGCACCAGGACCTACCGGTTCTACGGCGGCGGCGGTGGCACCGGCGCCAGCACGTTCTCCCTCGTCAGCAAGGCCTTCGTGGCATGGAGGAAGAAGAGGTCCAAGCAGGAAGCCTGGCCGCCCGTGGGGCTAGAGCGCGGCGACGGCAGTGGCGTGCTCGCCGAGGACGCGGCGCTCGCGGAGGAGGTGAGCGGGCTGGCGCGGCTGTTCCCGATCTGGGCGACGTGCCTCCTCTACGGCGTGGTGTTCGCGCAGCCGCCCACGCTCTTCACCAAGCAGGCCGGGACGCTGGACCGGAGGGTCCTCGGGCCGTCGTTCCAGGTGCCCCCGGCGGCGCTGCAGTGCTTCCTCGGCGTCAGCATCGTCACCTGCATCGTGCTGTACGACCGCGTCCTGGTGCCCGTGGCGCGCGGGGTCACCGGCGCCGCCGCGGGCGTCACAATGCTGCAGCGGATCGGCACGGGGATCGCGCTGTCCCTGGTCACCCTGGTCGTCGCCGCGCTGGTGGAGATGAGGCGGCTGCGTGCGGCGAGGGGCGCCGGCATGGTTGACGGCCCCGGCGCGGCGGCGGTGCCCATGAGCCTGTGGTGGATCGTGCCGCAGTACGTGCTCCTCGGCGCGGCGGACGTGTTCACCATGGTCGGGATGCAGGAGTTCTTCTACGACCAGGTCCCCGGCGCTCAAGAGCCTCGGGCTCGCGCTCTACCTGAGCGTCCTCGGCGTCGGCAGCTTCATCAGCAGCTTCCTCATCACGGTCATCGACGCCGTGACGACGAAGAACGGCGGCATGAGCTGGTTTGCCGACGATCTCAACCGGGGACACCTCGACTACTTCTACCTGCTGCTTGCCGCGCTCACTGCGTTGGAGCTTCTTGCTTTCAGTTACTTCTCAGCGTCTTACGTTTACAGGAGGAATGCAAACAGCGACAACTGAATTGAGAGAGAGGCATGGATTCATGCATAGTATGCATATTTACCTATAGAGTCAGATTGGTGTATCGATATCACATTTCATGGAGTACAAATTATAAAGCACTGAAGCATGATGGGCTGCATTTAGCCCACAAACAGGGGTTGCATCGCGGGCGTCAATACGGAGAAAGGCAGGCAACAATCATCGATTTGGGGACAGAGGCATGCATATATATTTCCCAAACAAATGTCTGAGTGCATCACGTTGATGGCAGCACGGGAAAAAAAGGCATCAACCTTCAGTTTCTTGCAAAATCATAACAGGCTGCGTTTATGGCACACAAAGTCACAAACAGCACGCACAATCCTAAAGGCTATGGAAGAACTCTCAGCATTTTGGACATGGTAAAGAAGGTAAACCATGGCCCAAGTATGCATTAAAATGACAGCACCAGTAAGATCATAGCCTCACATACGACACAATAACGATTTCACTGTCAATTCTTCTGGGTGAAAATTGCTAACTGCATCCCAAAGAGTATAATTCTATAGAAGAAAATTTTAGGGCGAGTTTGGTTCACAGCCCCACTGTGCCAAGCCAAATATAAGTCCTCTCAAGGATTCTCTGCATCCATTTTATTTGAAGCCAAATTTTGTCATTGTCAATGCAATTGCAATTGAACTGGCAGTAACCTAGTCACAAGCACAGCTCTTGGCGGGCACAAGATCTCTGTCATTTTCTTTGCACTGAATTTGGAATTACCCAGGTTTTGACACCGCTAAATTTTGACATTGGGGGGAGGTCACAAAACCACTTCATCTTCTGATATTATTAGTACTCAAGCTTAAATGAGTATTCCTTCAGCTACATGATAGAATGCTTCACCAAATAAAGCTACAACCTTGAGGTGCACAAAATTGTCCAACCAGAACTGAATCTAACAACCTACGAGTACAGCCGATGCAGAGCAGAGGAGCAGCAGAGCTCACCTGCTCGCCGCCTCACTCCTCGGGCTCGGTGGCCGGGTCGGCCAGCGTGGGCAGTACGGGGTACTTGCGGGAGAAGCACGCGTCGCAGTAGTCACCCGCCTCCTCGCCGTAGATGCTGTGCAGCTTGTCGAGTGAGAGGAAGGCGAGGGAGTCGCTGCCGATCTCACGGCGCACGCCCTCTAAGTCCATCCGGTTGGAGATGAGCTCGCCTTCGCTCGGCGTGTCGATGCCGTAGAGGCAGGAGCCCACCACGGGCGGGCTCGCAATCCGCATGTGCACCTCGCGCGCGCCGGCGTCGCGGAGCAGGCGCACGATCTTGCTCGAGGTGGTGCCGCGCACCAGCGAGTCGTCCACGACCACCACGCTCTTGCCGGCGATGACACCGCGCACGGGGGCGAGCTTGAGCTTCACCGCGAGGTCCCGGATCGCCTGCGTCGGCTGGATGAAGCTGCGGCCGCTGTAGTGCCACCGGATCAGGCCCTGCTGGAACTCGAGCCCCGACGCGCGCGCGAACCCGAGCGCGGCGTAGAAGCCAGAGTCCGGCACCGGGATGACCACGTCGGCGCCCAGGGCCGGGGACTCCTCGGCCAGCGCTTGGCCGAACGCGGTGCGGCGCTCGTGGACGGCGTGGGAGAAGACGACCGAGTTGGGGAGCGAGAAGTAAATGTGCTCGAAGACGCAGGCGCGGCGCGGGCGGTGCGGGACGAGGCAGGCCGAGGCCACGGACATGTCGCGGCGGTCGACCACGACCACCTCCCCCGGTTGCACCTCGCGCTCGTAGGTGGCGTCGATGAGGTCCAGTGCGCAGGTCTCCGAGGCGAACACGACGGCGCCGTTCCGGCGACGGCCCATCACCAGCGGGCGGAACCCGTGCGGGTCGCGCACGGCGAACATCTTGTCGGCAGTGAGGAACAGGAGCGAGTAGGCCCCAGCGAGGCGCTCGCACGCGTCGCAGACGCGCGCGAGCAGGGGCCGCGACAGCGACGTCGCGATGAGGTGGAGGATGACCTCCGTGTCCGAGGAGGTGTTGAAGATGGAACCCCGGGCCTCGAGCTTGTTCCGCAGCGCCTGGTAGTTGACGAGGTTGCCGTTGTGCGCGACGGCGACCTGCCCGAACCGGTAGCCCGCCAGGAACGGCTGCACGTTGCGCAGCGACGCGGCGGCGCCGGCCGTGGAGTAGCGCACGTGCCCGATGGCGGCGGGGCCCGGGAGGGAGGCGAGCCTGGACGGGTCGCCGAACACGTCGGCCACGAGGCCCAGCCCCGTCACGGACTTGAGCTTGCCGTCCCCGCCCACGGCGACGATGCCGGCGCCCTCCTCCCCGCGGTGCTGCAGCTTCTGCAGGCCCAGGTAGCACAGCGACGACGCGTCCGGGTCGCCGACGACCCCCACCAGGCCGCACTCCTCGCGCGGGTGGTCATCCGCGTCGTCGTCCACGCCGTAGGAGAACGGGGTGACGCGGTCGTGCAGGAGCGCCCCGGCCGCCGCCTCGCGCCGGGCGGGGCCGCAGCGCAGCGAGAGAGGGGACTGGGTCGCGGGGTACCTGAGCTGGTGCTGGTGGCGACGGTCGGATCCAGCGGCGGCGTGGTGGTGGAGGAGGATGCGCGACGTGGACGTGGCGGCGGCGGCGGCGGCGGCGACCATTCCCATCGGAGCGTAGGAGATTGGGGGCGGGCGTGAGGAGGGCTCGGGCGATGCCCCTCTCCGGGTGCGCGTCAAGGGGCAGGATTTAAAGGGGTTTGCTTGGTGGGCGCCTGGCTGCCGTCGGATTTGGAGGCGATGTGCTGAGAACGGTCGGCAATCTAATCACGGTGGGTGGCACCCACGAATCCGTATGGGCCTAACAATTCGCCGACTTGAAGAGCGCTGTCGTTGTTGACTGGACCAAGCCACGACGGAAGTACGAGTTGACTCAATAGTCTATGGGCCTGTGGCCCAGGAATTACGAAATTATTGTGCCGACCAGCTCCGGATGCATGAGGCCGTGCGATAAAGCTCGACACACCAAGGCCCAGATTTCGTCGTGCCCTTTTTCTTAGGCCCAGCTTCAGATTACGATCATTTGTTGAGTGGAAACCTAAAGTTATTCCCAATTTCAATATTTCCGAAACAATTCTTTTTTTGCGGAAGCCCTTTTGCGAGACGAAGTTGGAAAAACACAGTGCGGATGCAAGACACTAATTCAAGTACATTTACCTCTTCCCTATGAATTATACGCGGTGTGCCACACAAATACTAATGACGGACTAGATTGACAAATCTTAAAATCTATAAAATCGTAATATAATTGATCGATATGTCCAAATTAATAAAGTCATCATATAAACTTCGATATCGATATATCACCAACCAGGCAGCTAAATTAACGTGACACTAGGGCGCTAGATTGAGGTTTGATCCCAGGTGGTTAAAGACTTTGTTTGGTTATCGAGCGGTTCATTTTAAGATATTTGAAGTTATTTCTTTTTTTTTGCGAGGATTTCGTTTAACTAGCTAGGGCTTGGTAATATTTTTCTTATCTTATATTGAGGCACAATAATTAGGTAGCTTTACGGGTATGAATAGTTTAGTATTCAAATCATCTTAACATATGAAAATTTCTAATATTTTTTACGATGACTTCAGCCCTATTTCGGTTTCGGTGATTAATAACAACATAATCATTGTGACTAAGTCCCTGTTTGGATCCACCCAACTAAAGTTTAGTTCTAAAACTTTAGCAACTATACTCCCTCCATATCACAATTACATGACGTTTAGGACAGCAACACGGTCTCCAAAGCATAACTTTGACCCATATTTTCTATAAAAAATATTTATTAGAAAGTTATATATGTATACTTTTATGAAAGTAATTTTCAAGACAAATCTATTGATATAATTTTCACATTTCTAAACTCAATGGCTTAAAAGTTATTCATGATTTATATTCCCAAGGTTTGACCCAAACCTTGTCCAAAACGTCATCTAATTGTGATACGGAGGGAGTACTTTAGTTAGGGGTGTTTGGATCCTTCAGCTAATTTAAATTATTAGACCATACTACCCCTAATGAAAATAATAGATAAAATAGAATGGTGTCTCCATTAATTTTAGGAGGGGTAATTCCGTCTTTAAACATGTTTTAGCTGGTTTTAGGAGAAATCATATACTTTTTGGCATGCAACTAAAGTTTAGCTGAGTTTTAGCTGCCCCCGTTTGGATCCCTAACAGCTAAAGTTTAGCTCATGGATCCAAACAGGGCATAACGTGTGTTTTGCGGCGACAATCAAAAGTTGAGTCACAATGATGGACTTCCATGGTATTCTTGGGCTCCGTCATTGATTTTCGTTGTATTGGGTCAAAGGATATGCACGGAGACTAAGGATGAGCTAGTTCCTTATGTCGTTTGGAGTTGAGAGACATAAGGAGCAGTTTTGGTATTTGTTTTTCCTTTGGCCATACTATAAAGGGGGGCAAAGTTTAGTAGCTTGGCCTATGTGAGCCTAGAGTTAGGTGTGATGCATATTCATGAAATTTCTAGCACTAGGTAGCTCAAATGAAGTCCTGGAGATGTTCAAAAAAGTTTGGAACTCAAACAGATTGAATTGGATGGGTTTCAAAGTGGTCAGAGTCAGACCGACTCATTAGACCCATTCGGTGTTGCCCATGTCTACTTAGGGGAGCAGCGAGTTAGCCGGTGCCGTTGTGCACATTCTAAGTGAATGCACATGAGCACCAATTGGTTCGGTGCTCACCCAAATAAGCACAGAATGAATCGGTGTTGTGCTCGTGTACATAGTAAGTGTACATGAGCACAGTATGATTCAGTGCTGGCCATGGGAAACACCGAATGAGTCGGTGTAGGTCCATGAGTTCAAAAACGGTTCTCGAAACATGGATTGATTCGGTGTTATTGTAAATAGTGACACCGATTCATTTACCGGTACAGTAACTAGCCATTGGAATCCAAGTTAAAAGACTACACCGATTGATTTAGTGATGTGTCTGGGATACACCGAATGAGTCGGTGTTGCCTGCGCAGGCACAATTATTGGCCAACGGCTAGCTCATTTGGTGGTTCTATATATATATGTATTTCACCTCCAATTGAGCTATCTTGCCACCCAGAAAGTTTATGCCATTAATTTGATATTAAGAGCGAGAGAAGCACTAGAAGTGATTATTAGCAAGTTTTCAAATACGTGATTAAGGACATCATTAGTGCTTAGGGAATAACAAGTGTGAATCCATCCATCTCTTTGGCTTGTGCGGGTCAAGTGAGGTTCTTTGCTTATTACTCTTGGTGATGGCATCACCTAGACGGCTTGGAGTTGATATTCTTAGTGAGCTCTCAAGGAGGAGTATTGCGAGAAGCCCTGAGAAGGTTGTGCTCGGTTTGGAATCCGCTGATCCGGAGTTGGAGAATGGATTACCGCTAGTGAGCACTTTCCTTGTGCGGATCAAGAAGGAGCAAGACCCTTGCGTGGGTGCTCCAATGAGTACTAGGGGAGAGTGCCGACTCTTCGATACCTTGGAAAAAATCGGTGTTCTAACCCTTTCTTTACTTTCTGCATTTACTTTCCGTAATTTCAATTCCTAGAATTGTCATGTTAGTATAGGGTTGGAACTTAGGGTGCTAAACTTTTTACGACTACGTAGTCACACTCATTAAAATTTAAGCACATGGGGGTGATTAGGTTAATTCGTTAGTTTTACATTTGGCGAGAAAATTTTGTAGAAGCCTAATTCACCTCACTCTTAGGCATCTTGATCGTTTCAGATTGAAATTACAAATCAACATATACATGGAAGAAAAAGAAAAAAAACAAAACTCATTAATGGTTGATGGGACTAGTTGAAATGGTGTGGGCAGCGTGAGTGGAGTTCAAAATTTTGTTTTAGATGTCAAGCAGATGAAGTGAATGGATGTTTTTATCAAAACATAATTATGCAATTTTACACGAGTTAAAGCCATGATGATTTTTGTTTATATCACAACAATCCCATCTAACTTTTTGGTTCATTCATCTCGCTGTCTCACGTGGAAGAAACTTGATGTGCACTGTTTTGGCTGGACGACGACAAGGTGCATGCTATACCATAGTCACCAGAAATCCGGGTTGACCGGATCGAGGGATGGGGTCGAGGGACGAGGATCGACACTCAGTCAAAATAGGGGACGAAGAGGGTATACCTCGTCGGGACGATAATTTAGGATGTGGTACATGAACAATTAATTTGAGTCGATGATCCGGGTCGAAGCATAGATCAATGTCAGCGGATCACAAAATAAATGGATAATGACATGTGTAAAAAGCAAAAAAGAAAAGAAAAAACTCTCAAGAATTAACTAGGCTGCCATTTGTTGGCCCATTCAGCCCACCACCACTTTATCTTGATGTCTTGTTGCCCTAGCGTGCTGTGAGACTGCACAAACCGTACTTTCCTTTCGAAGCTCTCGTTCACAAGTCAGAGCCGCATCTCAGAAAAGGAAAGAAGCCCCCAAAGCTGCGCCGCCGCAAGCTCACCCCCCAACCTTTGCTGCAGCCCTCTCCCCTCTCCTGTTACCCTAGCTTCTCACATCGCTGGAGCCGCTGGAGAACATCAAGGCTAATAGATTTCGTTCCTGCAGCAACGGGGAGTCGGGGGCACGATCCCACGTCGAGTGGGGGCGACGACCCCGTTCGACCCCGATCCTCGAATCAGGACGACGTCCCCGGATCGTGGGACGGGGCATCAACCCCGAATCTTGTGACTATGTGCTATACGCACATCGGTGCGTGCATCAACTTAAACGACGGCAAAATAAAACATTCAGTTTGATCCGGTGGTGATCCAGCAATCCAAGCAGATGGAACAATGCTGTCTACGGACATTATGAAGATTTTTTTTCCATATTTTCTGTGTGAGTTCTCTTCTCTCTCTCCCATTTATTCTCTCTCTCCCATTTATCTATACTAAAAGGATCGAGTTCTTTTGAAAACTTTTGCTACCAACTAAAACCCCCTATACCCCTCACAATGGACCCACCTGGACCCACGTTGAAGAAAGAAAAAGGAAATATTGTAAAAGTTTTTTTGACAGAGCGAAAAACCCCGCGTGAGTTCACCCCTAGCCCCCCGTTTTTTTCACGAGTGTTTTTTGTACCCACTTTTTTGAAAAGAAAAAATGAGTTTTTTAAAGGAATCAACGTCCTAACCGGTAAAACCCCCTCAGAGCTTTTTTTTAAAGAATAAACGAGCTTTTTTCTGAACTGAGAACACAAGTTTTTTTTAAAAGAATCAACGTCTGAACTGATAAAACCTCCTCGCAGTTTTTTTGTGTCTATACATAATTATCCCGTATTGCCAATAAACAATAGATTGGGATGTTTACCTTGGCTCACTCAAGTGACATTGTTTTAACACTTATATGTCATCAATAAACGTGCGGCACGCACAAAACGTGCGGCACGCACATGAGTTCTCGCCAGTACGACGAAACTATCGTGATCGGATTTCTCATGCCTGGTGCCAAGGGTGCCGACATCCAGGAGCTCGCTGTTTCTGATGATGATGATTAATCGTTAACCAACCAACCATGCTCACTGTCCTACATGTATATTCGTGGACACCTCTGACACGAAATCATACTGGATCAAGGTTTTGTCTGTTTGTCAGTCATACACACTACCAACTAAGCCCTTGTTTAGTTCCTAAATTTAGAGCCAAACTTTGACCTTTTGAGGTGCGTGCGTCATTGTAGTCTTTCGTTTGTATGTGTGAAAAATTATCCAAAAATTGATTAATTAGGCTCAAAATATTCGTCTCGCAGAGTACAACAAAACCGTGCAATTAGTTTTTGATTTCATCTATATTTAGTACTCCATGCATATGCCGACATTTTGATGTGATGAGAATCTTCTTTTTGCATAGTGAACTTTAAGAGTGAAATTTAGGATCTAAACGAGGCCTAAACCACCACACTCTAAACACGTCCACAGCACGAGCCGAACGCTGAAAGCCACCGGGGTTGTTATCCGGAAGCAGCAGCAGCAGCAGCCAAAGCGGGCAAGCCACCACAACGACGGTGGGTGACGGCGGATCGCTCGGTGCGTAGCCGCGTCAGCCGAACAAACTTGTTAACGGCCGCGGAGGCGGAGCCGCCCGCCCGGGAGAGGGGAGACCAAGCGCCGGTGACCGGACGATCGGCGGACCGGACGACACACACCGAGGCCGCGAGCGGCAGAGCCAGAGGACGAGGGCGGCGGGACATGGGGCACATGGCACGTGAAAACCCCGTGCCGTGCCGCCCTAGAGACCTACTAGACGCAAGCCGAGGGCGCGGGCCCGTCCCGTCTACTGCGCAAACCCGATTTACCGGAACGTGCCGCAGCGGGAGAGGCGGGAGGGAGTTTGTTGGCCGGTTTGGGTCACTCGCGCCGGTGCGCTCGGGAGGCTACTACGGTAGAGGCAGGGGCAGCGCTGGACCACCACGTCCGCGCGGGCCGGTGCGTGCGTGATGAGATCTGGATCGCGCGGCGGTGGGGGCGTATGGGGTGCGGGGCCGTGCGCTGTCGCGGGGGTACCGGAGGAAGGAAGAGGCGCCGTGCGCTAATCGTGCCGCCTTCGCCGTCGATCGCATCCAACTACTCGCCTTCATTTCGCTTGGTATCTGCGGAGGGTTCTGCTATGGACCGGGTATCTAGTGTGTACTGTTTCAAAACACTCGAATCTTTGCGCCGTGTCCTTGTGATTCAGTGCAGTGGCGGAGCCAAGAATTCCGCATAGGAGGGCCGGGCAAAGAAGATAACAATTTTGTTTGATATCGCAGTCTATGGCACACATCGTATTTTAGCAAGAACAGAATCAACACGTTTAAGCGACAAGCGCATTGGTTTCTCGCATTTTGTACGATGACACTTTGACATGGATTTAACGATAATTGTTCGGCGGGTTAGCCGCGTGTCTCGCTATACGCACTGTAGGCACGACACCAAATGATACCAATATATGATAGTATAAATCATAATGAAATATCGAGACATATAATTCCAAATATATGATTGAATGTATATGCGAAGAGAGCATTCATAGCTACATGATTTACACAAGTAATTGATATTTTTTGTAGTTTTTAGTTATATCTCTTTGAAATTTGTTCTCATCTTTAATTGTATTCAAGTTATTCCATTTTTAAGGTAAAAAGAATTCTTGATTTGTAATCGTTTTTTCTCATGAGGTAATTATGTGTCTACCTGTCTAAGTGATGGTGGTTCGAACATCCAGTGATTAACCTATATATGTTTTAAAGTGATATATTATTAGGATATTTAAAAAATGTCACACATTAGGGGGGCATGCCCCTGCCCGCCCCTCTTGGCTCTTTGCTCTTTAGTCTTTCTTCATCGTCGTCTCTTCTTCATCCTCCATCCTGAGGACAATGAGTGACATCGGATGAGGTGTGAGGTAGTCGTGCGGTAGCGATCTGCCCACTGCATCGTTGTGATTCGTCGCAATCATCACTACAGCTGATGCAGGCCTCGGCCGCAGCAGCCTGGCTCCAATACATTTCTCCCAGCACACAGCACACTGCGCAGCAGCACACCATAGCGGACAATACCACACACGTACACACTATGATAAGTAACACCAGGCCAACCTTCGTTCTAGTTGTGTCCACTGTGGACCTAGCAGCTAGCAGGGGCGGAGCCAGCAGGGGGGCTGGAGCCCCCTACCCCCTTGCAACTAATGGAGCCCCCCCTACAATTTCTAACCATAGGTGTAGAGGAAGAAGAAGGAAAGCAGGAGGAGGAATGTAACATCCATAATGTTTAAGAAGAACAAAACCATCATCAAGGGCACAAGTGCAAATGCTCAAGTAAAAGAAAGTTAGTGAGAAACTCAAACCAAATTTCAAATTTGGATGAAGTTTGGCCAAATTTGACAAATAAGAGAAATTGTGCCAAATCCAAAAGAAATACTACCTTGAGAGTATTTTATGGTATTTGGAACAAAGAAACAGCAATAAGTTGGATTTGGAAAGTTTTAGTTAAAAATTCAAAACCTGAAAATTTTGCCCAAAACAGCAACAAGATGTCATGTTGGAGCCAAGAATTTGGGAGAGATTGTATAAGAACTTTGGTCAAGAAGTAGCAAAATACAAACTAGGTACTTTCTACTCCATTTGAACCACTTCATGATCAAGGAAGTTATTGTTTGCTAATTAAATTGGAGCACCAAAGTTTGAATCTTGCACTGTCATTGGGTCAATCAATTACTGACGAACTGAACCCAGACGTTCAGTATAAACCGCCAATCTTCAGAGCAATTTTTCTCTCCAACAATTAAGTTTGAGCACCGAAGATCTAAACAAGAATTCAAGCTTGGTATCCTACCTACAACTTTGCTTAAAGGAAGAGGAGCACTTTATATATGGAATCCTGAACTGTAGCTTGAGTTTCAGAGCAAGAAAAGATAAGAGAGAAAGAAGAAAATGCAGAGGCACGCCGGGCGGTCACGGCAGCACCGCCGCGGGTTCGCGCCGCCCTTGACCGTCGGCCAGCTTCAACTCTGCCACGCGCCAGCGCCCAAGCAAGACAGCCTACACGCGGTGAAACGAGATAGCTACGGTGAGAATTCAAATAAGTACCGACCCGTCGCCAAGTTGTTCTCCACCACCGCCATTCGCGCTCACCATCACCGCCGTCGCTGCCTCGCGCTTCAATTCATCGCCGTCGTTGCGTCGCCGGTCAATTCCACCCACCCATCGCACCACCGCCACCCCAGCTACGCCCCTGACCCGCTCGAGTCCAGCCACCAGCCCCACCGACGCTGTACGCCGTCGTCTTCTACCTCCGGCCGCCGCCGACCCTTTTCCAAGGTGAGCTCGAGGGGAGCTATCCTCGCGTCTTTTTCATCTCAATTTCAGGCCGTAGTATAGCTCCTAGTATTCATGTGAAGATGTAGGGACATCGCCAAGCTCTTGTTCTTGGTCCTGTTGGCCGGAACGCGTGCGTCGCCGCAGAGCACCGCCGCGCCATGGCCACGACCGTGGGGAGCTAAGCTCCAGCCACCAAGCACAGCTTGCTGCTAACACACCTTCTTTAGGAAGTTTAGGCGATGCTTTTAAGCCAGCTAGGATAGCACTAAGGCTTGCCGTCGCACCTGACCACCGGCGCCGCCATTAACCGTACCAGCGCCATGGCCGCCGTCGAGGGGAGCCTTACTCCGGCTTAGTAGAGCATCTCGATGTTAGTGCATCATGTAGAGCAAGCTCCAGTGAAGCTCTAGCGCCAGAGCAAGTCGCCAGACTCGCCGCCGTTGAACTGGCCGGCGAACTCAAGCAGAGCGCCGCCGCTGCCGCCGTCGCGCATCCTTATCCGGTCACCTTTGCTAGGTGTTTGACCCATGGGAGTGCTCGTCGTGCCGAGCTGATGCTATTGGAGCACTTCCCGTCGCCGGAGACCTCGCCGCCGGCGAGATCGAGCCGGCCGACCGACGCCTGGGTCGGTTTAAGGTCGGGAGGACCTGATTGCATTCTTTTAGTTTCTTTTAGGGGGTTATCAGCAACAAACCAATAGTTAGGCGCGGGAGGACTTGTTTGCGAGGATTTAATCTTCACAGGGGGTTTTGTGCTAAATTAATTAAGTTAACTGTTTTCTTTTGTTTAAAAATGCTGAAACCTTGTTTATTTCACTATAATTTATTTAGGTATCCAAAAATTATGAAACTAATTTTGTTAGCTTTATTAGATTTTTCTCTGAACATGAAAAATGATAACTTTTGCAAAGGTAGATATAAAAAGTTAAGTTATTTTAGTGTGTTTCTTTAAAACATTTAAATAAATCTATAGAGTTTCTACCTAAATAAAAATATGGAAAAGACTTTTATTTCATATTAAAAATAAATTACAATATTCAAGATAATAATATTTATAACATGAAAATAATTCAAGAAATTCTTTTAAAGGTTTCTAAAATAATTTTAATGGTTCTAAATTTAGGAAAAATCCTTATAAGGATTAGTTAGGTGTTTTTTTATTTGTTGGCTTGCAACTTTATCGTGAAGGAAAGTTGTATAGCTAGCTTTTCTAAACTTTTGCACCTTGCATTCATGGCATATAGATACCGAGTTTGAGGAGCCTGAGTTCATCGAACTCCAACCAGAAGAAACCCAGGAGTTCGTGGAGGTCATCGTAGTGGAGCAAGAGCCTGAAGCCCCTACTGACGATACTAACCCCACTACTGATCTAGGCAAGCACCGGAGCATCTACACCTATTATTTTATCTATTATTTCATGTGTCCAAACTATTTCCGTACCTGCATTACGTTCAGGAATTGCAATGAAACTTCTTGATTGCATGACCACCTTGATTAAGGATATCTTTGCCACCTCTTCAAAAAGATCCTTCAAACTGGCTTAGTCAAGCTTAGTGAGTTCTACCAATACAAACTTAGGACCAATCACTGTGATAATCACATAAAATTTTGAAGTTACACTTATTGAGTTGGGCGAGAATTTGTGAAGGCTTTGTTTATGATTGAACTTATAGGCTAGCCTCGTCCAACTATAAAATTTTGGTCAAGGACTCAGTAGTTGTTGACCAGAGGTCAAGTTTTGAACGTACTAATCACATACTGGAAGAATGGGGCCAGTAAACTGATGTAACTCAGTTACACCGGAATTGGAACTATGGCTTGCCTAGTCGGAGAGAGGCAGTAGGCGGGAGTGTAGTCTGAAACTCATAAGTGGGTCAGACCAGACGTGGGGCCGCTTATGGGGATGCACTTCCGGACCCTGGCAAGGATAGTTTCGATCTCTGGAAGTAATTTGAGCGAAAGGTTGCCGCGTGCGGTTCGACGGTTCGTGCACGTGTCGTGTGATTAGGTCTTTGCCCTGCAGGATGTAAAATTGGTCATGACCGTCGCACTTCTCGATATGAATACCGCTTGATCACTGATGAACAATATAGTAAGATCATGAGGAGCCAAGCTAAGAAATTTTCTGGATTATCATAGAGGATCTTGGTTGTGAAATATTGTCTTCTTTCTAACTTAGAATGGAAGCATTCAACTACAACATGATTAAAAATCTTGAAAAACATAAGGACTAACTCTAGTAAGCCTTTTGCAAAACATCAATGCCAGTCCACTATAAAGCCTTGCATACTGGAGTCTTGTTTAATTCTTATTCGAAATTGGCGGGTAAGCCTTGCTGAGTACCCTCGTACTCAAGATACTACAATTGCTGCAGAGGAGAAGGTGGATCAGGCTTAGGGCCTCAGGAAGACCAAGAGACACGAAGGGTCTACGTGTTCTCTTGACACAGATGTTTTGTTGAAAACTTAGGCCTTTGCCACTTTAGCTTTTGTTAAGGCTGTTTACTTTAAAACTCTGGGAACCGTTTTTACTCTTAGCAGTACTCTTCGGTTTGTAATAACCAGTACTCTTCTATATTTTTGTAAAGTTTGTAATGTCTGTTGAAAGCTTCCTGTGTAAGTGATCCTGTATGCATGGAGTTGTGCTCAGTAAGTGGTGTTTCAGGTGCCTGCGGGTACCTGACGGATACCGAGTTTACACTGTTTCATATGCATTAGGTCCTCGACTGCCATGGGACAGTGACTGGTGCATCTGAACCAGTTTAAGCTAAACGGTTCCGCCACAAGGAAGAAGAAAAAGAAGAGGAGGAGGAAGAAGGAACTCAACCCCCCCCCCCCCCCCCCCACTTTGATTCTTGGCTTCGCCACTGGCAGCTAGTACACACAAATTACAGATCAAGTCAGACACTAGAGGCCGGAGAGGCACACTGTCCACTGCACTACTAGCTGTCCAAATTAAAGGGCCGGAGAAGGTAGGGAACGAAGCATGGTGCGCGTTGCTTACCGGTCGAAGGTGATGAATATCTCACCGGCATTGAGGTTGCCGATCATAGCAAAGGCATCCCGTGAAAGGTCGAGGGAGGCCTGGCAACTCGGGTAGTTATCAATGATTTTGACAGTTATTTTTACGCCGTTACACGCTCCATATTGATCAATGTCGGTGGTTCTTTAGTCATCTTGATCAATGTCTTTGCTTTTTAGTCATCTTGATCAATGTTGGTGGTTCTTTGCTCCACGCTCAAACAAGCGTCTGGGTAAGATGAGTTCTTCATGTGCAAGATTTGATCTAGAGTAAAACTAGTGCCGACACGACCCGTTTAGAACATCACAACAACCCTTGTCTTCGTAATGAAGCTATCCTTGCTCAAAGCCAAAATGGGTTGACTTCCACATATTTTAGTATGCAATCTAGTTTTGGTTGCAAGGGAGAGGGAGGAGGTGATTAGCATTTATTTCTTTTTCTATCAATTATAACCTAAATATCTATTCCAATCTGAACTAAAAAATGGCTCACTTTTGTCCCTGGTGATACAACCATTTAAATACATGAAGCATAGGGATTTAAGCTTGAATTTAAACTCGGATTTAAACATACCCTCTATACTAGTGTCATGCATGCTTTCTCCTATCCCATATCACATGACCCAAAAAAAGTGTCATCAATATTTTCATCTCGGTACCCCCTTAAGATAGATCTTCAACCATGTGTCTAATTACAATCATACTAAGTTTGTTTGTTATTGTTCGAAAATAGATGATTTTTTTCATCAATAGAAGTTAGCAAATTGGATGAAGATGATGAGACAAATGTTTAGCAAGTCTTTTTCCCGCACACTGTGCAGTGTCAATCAGAGACGTGTGCACATCACATGTACTCCAAGCAAAGATGTACTGTAAAGCGAACCATACCATGGAAAACCTTTCCATCTTTTTAATCACCTTCGAATCTCCATCCAGTTACACTTAGTCCTCCCTCTCGTCTCGGCCTCTCTCTCTCTCCTCCCTCCAAACCCGCACACCACCACATATCCTCCAGGTGAACAAGCACAAAATTCAAACACGAAAAATCCAAAAATCCGATCCCAACCTCCTTTTCTAAATCCGCACCTGGGCCCGCCCCAAATGCGCCGGCCTCGCGCCGCCGCCGCCGCCTCACGCCGTCGATGACTCCCGCCCCTCCGAACGCCGGCGGCGACCTCTTCGCCGCCAACCTCACGGGCGCGCTCCTCGCGGTCGCCTCCTCCGCCTTCATCGGCGTCAGCTTCATCGTCAAGAAGAAGGGCCTCCGCCGCGCCGGCGCCGCCGGCACTCGCGCAGGTGCCCATCCGCTCTCCGTCGCCGGTGACCCAAAGGCGCCTCCCTGTTTTTCTTCGTTATGTTCGTTGCAATCACGGGCAGCGCGAGCGCGTCGAATTCCTTGCTTCCTTGGATTATTAGGCGTCCATTGTGGTTTACATGACGAGCGATGTTGAAAAGTCGCCTCTTTCTTGGCTGGTTCGTTGCAATCATGTGAAATTTGTTCTGGTGATGGAAATTGCAGGTGTTGGGGGCTATGGATACCTCCTGGAGCCACTGTGGTGGGTTGGGATGGTCACCAGTACGTTCCTGATTCCTTTGGCTAGCTCGTTTTTCATGCCATATGGCTCAAACAATTGACATGCTTGAAACCTCGCAGTGCTGATTGGTAAGATTGCTAATTTCGTGGCCTACATGTTTGCGCCAGCTGTCCTGGTCACCCCGCTTGGTGCGCTCAGCATAATCGTTAGGTAGGTATTGTCATGATTGCTAAGTGACCATGTTGAATTATGTCTACAGAGCGGAGATGGTTAATTTCGTGGATTGATTTCGTTTTGATTTGGACATGTGCATGTGTGATATCTGCGGAGCAGTGCCGTTCTAGCCCATTTCACCCTGAATGAGAAGCTGCAGCGGATGGGGGTGTTGGGTTGTGTGCTCTGTATAGTCGGGTCAACTGTAATCATCCTCCATGCTCCTGAAGAAGAGACACCAAGCTCAGTGGCACAGATCTGGCACTTGGCAACTCAACCTGGTATTCCCTCAGATCATAAATAATATTGTTTTACATATAAACACTGTAAAAAAGACATACCTGAATAAAAAATATCTATATGTATGTTTGTAAATATGGATAAGAATGTGTTTTACAATATGTACCTGTTTGCATTATTTCATATGTTCTGTCTCTAAAGAAATTTAAACCTTTTTGTCAAGAAATTCATAGTCAGATTTCAAAGTCCGATTGATGCATTATAAGACATCATGTTGCCATTTATACCTATGGGCCTACCCTATAGTCAGCAGACACCAAAACTAACCAGTTGGGTTTTGATGTGCGCTGTGTAATTTCTCTCCATACTTTCTGCAGCCTTTCTTTGTTACACGGCCTCTGCATTGGCGATCTCACTGATCTTGATGCTGCACTGCGCACCCCGCTATGGTCAGACCAACATAGTAGTGTATGTGGGCATTTGTTCAGTGATAGGATCTTTGACGGTAAATGATGTCCACTGGCATACCTTTGGTACCAACTTTGTTTTGTTTCTTATGAAGTGTTTCTTTGCCTTTTCTTTTGTTAGGTAATGAGTATCAAGGCGGTAGGCATTGCTATCAAGCTTACAATTGAGGGTATAAACCAGGCTGGCTATTTCCAAACTTGGTTGTTTGCAACCGTTTCAGCCACATGCATAATTATTCAGTTAGTTTACCTGAACAAGGTACGATACAGCCAGGATTAACTTTGAAGGTTAGGTAACTATATTTATGATGTTGATATGCATCTTCATATCACCTTGAACTTCCAGGCATTGGATACTTTCAATACTGCAGTTGTTTCTCCCATCTATTATGCGATGTTCACATCCCTCACAATTTTAGCAAGCGCAATAATGTTCAAGGTATGCTAATTTTCGAAAATTTACACAAATTCCAAATGTTTCGATCCTTTCGCTGAACTTCTGTTCTGTAAATAAACTAGGACTGGTCCGGGCAGAGTATAAGCAGTATTGCTTCTGAGATTTGTGGATTTCTTACCATGCTTACTGGTACTGTTGTACTGCATTCTACAAGAGAACATGATCCAACCCTTTCCTCAGGTAAATGCTTCTTAGTTTTTAACAATCATGATTGAGCCATTCTCTGCTGAGGAATATGAATGTGCACATCATATGCACACACGGGAACATGGCTTGACGAAAACATTATGCAAACATGCTTATGGGGTTTCCCCAGAACTGAGCATAAGTGCCTTGGTTCCTGATGTTTATAATTACTCATTCCACGTTGGTAGCCTTGTAGCATCAAATCTATGGCAAGTTGTGCCGAGTATCATCTGGCACCCCTACTGAAGTTATTTAATTTCATAGCAGTGAAACCGGTCGTACTGATTTCTCCCTTACCAGCCTTGAATTGTCGAATCAAGCATAAGTTGTGGTTGTTAAGAGTTGGTGCTCGTGCTACTGTTGCGCTGGGAACCAATCTGGCAGCCCCTTCTATACAGTTGGCTAATTGTTCAACTGTGAAGTCGGTTGAATTGAAAAGTTATTTTGTGATTTGCTTTGAGTGCTTGGAGATTATTCTGTTAACAGTTATTGTCAGGACATCAAATCGTTTTCTTCATTTATTGATCAAGAAATGGTCCACCATTTAGAAGTATTTGTTTCACTCACTACTTGTGGTGTGCTGACATGTGGCCTTTTCAAATTCTTTAAGGTTTGTTTCTAGATTGTTTTGCAAGGCTATGGAAACTAGTGGGCTCTTCAGAAAATTAAAAAGAACAATATTTTTTCTTGGATGGGTATTGGCAATTGTCCACTTCTCCTTGTGAAATAGTTTGGCTTACAAAATCTGAGTCTCATATTAGTAATTATCCACTTACTAGTTTTCTTTTGGCATTACAGATCTGTACACTCCTCTTCCCCCAATATATTGGCATATCCAAGGCAACAGTGAAACCGGTGGGAAACAGAAAGAGGACGATTTACTCTCTAGCAACTTCATCACTGTGGTGCGACAGGACTACTTTGTCTAGCCCTTCCACTCTTCCAGGATGCTCAATGTTCTCCAAAAGAAGAGCTCTATGAATGAATCCTACTGACGGTCGGTGTTCTGCGGCTCTCCCACCTCGCGTGGTTCACCTTTGAAACGGTCTTTCTGCAGTCGCTGGACCGACCTGAGTAATTGCTAAGTTTTGTAGAAATAGTAGGATTTATTAAAGTTCCAGTTTGATCAGTGGGTAGCTGGGCTGCTCGGTTTTAGTGCCAGTTTATCATAGTGGCGCAGCCAGATATCTTATGTTTTCCAGTCTGACGTTTTTGGGCTTCCGGCTTCTAGCTGGTTAGCTGATGTATTTATATGGATGCAATTGGATGTATCTATATTGTACAGTCTAACGTGAATGTATGGATTAGAACTAACAGCATCTGAGTGCATATTGATCTAAAAAAAATCTGACTGGATATTCTGCCTCAAACTTTGTCGAGCTGCTTTTTTTACATGATGTCGAGCTGCTTTAAGCTACATTTGATGAGCTTTTCCTTTCGGTTGTTGCAGAGCTACCGTCCTGTTTGCTTGGCTTATCAGCAGCCAGCCAGTAATATTTTTCTCTCTACACAGACCAGCACTAGCCAGCGGTATTTTTCTCTCAGCACGAACCAGCACCAGCCAACGAAATAGGACGGTGTTGCTGAAATGTGATATTGTTATGGTTTCCCGGTTCAAAATTCGAATGCAAATTGCAAGGTAGTACATAGTTCCAGTTCTTACTCCATCCAATCTTCAACATTGCTAGGAGTCAAAAGGGTCAATCCTCCTACTCGACTACTCGAGCTTTTAAAGTTCGACGAGCAGCTCTTTATTTTCTCTTTGAAATATTATGCTTTTAAAAAAAAATCCTTTGAAGGTCCTATCATGATCAATCGATTCCTCGAAATGACGTCGCTCGGCTCCACCATCGCTGCACACAAGCCGAGTTCAAGCCGGACTGCGAGCCGAGCTCGAGCCAAGGTCTAGTCACGGGTCAGGGCCCTCAGGGGCTCAGGGCCCAAAGTTTGTGTTGTGTCGAGCTCGAGCGCTCCTTGGCTGGCTCGAGCTTGGCTCGTTTACAGCCAGCCGTAACATAACATCCATCTCCGTTAACTGAAGCCCACCCGTTTCGGCTATCCCCTCACTCCCCCTCCTCTCTCCCATGGCTGCCGCTTCTTGGGCCGCCCCCTCCACCTCCTTCGCGCGGGCGCCGGCGCGGGGGATGGGGAGGATCAAGGCGGCGCCTTTACCCGTCAGTAATCTTCCTCGCCGAGTGCTTATCAGGGCGACAGGCGAATCCGCCATGGTTCGTGGACCATCCCCGGCTCAGTACTGCCTGATTTATCCACTCACATCGGGTCTTGCTTTTCTTCCCCCTCTTCTGTTGCTCCGATTCGATGCTTGCGTCAGATGTTTAGTTACCGGCCTCGTCGCATTTGAAGATGTTCGGTTGCATTCTATTTGGGCGTGCTGATTGTAATTTCTTTCTGTTCCATGCGCTCCTGCGTATTCTACAGAGAAAAGATATATACTTAGAGATGTACTGTATGCTCCAAAGTTGCGGATCCAAGAGCTAATAGCTGCAGAAAAACTCCGTGAATGCATAATATTGGTTCCATAGTCAGTGTTTTTACTACGTGAGACCGAGTCGTAGTTATGCAGTTGTGTTCAGGGTTACAAAAAAGAGAGAGATCGCTGAAAACCTGCCCGTTCCTTAGTACTCGTATTTTTTAAATTAGCAGATAACAGATCCAAAATTCAAACAGGAACAGGCCAGGTTTTGGGCAAAAACATAGTTAGCTAAGATAATATCTTTCTGTTACCATCCGATTGTTGACTGACAAATGCTTCAGCTTCAGTCTTCAACAGCTTGTGAACTGCCTTTGGAAGCATCATGATCATCATTATTTTATATAAGACCTCCGTTTAGAAAACAATTATGTCTTCGCATTTATGGTACTGTTTACAGCAATTATAAGTTGGATTAAGCACATTTATTGGTACTAGTCTGATGTTAAGACAGACTGTTTGCTTTTCTCATGCTATGGTGCATTATTAGGTTGCTGGTGACACATTGCTTGGTTTATATGAGAAAGAGAGATTTGGTCTCTCACATTATGCAGACGAGTCTGAAGAAGAGAGATACTGGGAAACCTTGGATGCTGATTTGCGCTACTGGACCAGATCCCTGCGCCCAGTGCAGGTATATATATAAGGTGTGCATTAGTGGAATCAATTAAACTGCAAGCTATTCAGCATCATATGCATTATGAAATTAGCTCGTGTTCAATCTGTTCATTTTTCTCACTCAATTGGCACTTTGCAGTGGTATCCTGGTCATATTGCAAAAACGGAGAAAGAATTGAAAGAACAGTTAAGGCTTATGGATGTTGTCATAGAGATCCGTGATGCTAGGATTCCCTTGTCCACCAGCCACCCTAAGGTTATGCTTTTGATGATTGCTCGTGTTTGTCTGTACAAAACACCCAACTTAGATGGTACTAAGTCATGCTGTATATGATCAGATGGATTCCTGGCTAGGCAACCGGAGAAGGATCCTAGTCTTGAACC
Source organism: Echinochloa phyllopogon (assembly GCA_033239725.1). Lineage (NCBI taxonomy): Eukaryota > Viridiplantae > Streptophyta > Magnoliopsida > Poales > Poaceae > Echinochloa > Echinochloa phyllopogon. Next base: position 25,510,492 of record BTCW01000012.1, read on the forward strand.
GTGAGGACATGATCTCAACTGAGGACAGGAATGCTTGGGCTACTTACTTTGCTAATCAGGGCACCAAAGTTGTGTTTGCCAATGGGCAGTTGGGCATGGTAAGATAGCCTCATTCAGTTTTGGCAGCTAACTAATCAGGCCTTTGTGGTTGATTCCCTGATGCATACGCCATTCACTTGCCACCATTTCCTTTGCTGGTGCTCAGGGTACAATGAAATTAGGTAGGATGGCAAAATCAGTAGCATCCGGTGTGAACACAAAGCGAAAGGAAAAGGGACTACTTCCTCGTCCGGTAATCCAATCATATCTTGTTGGTTTTATTGTTTTCATTGGTTCATTTAATTACTCAATTTGTGAAGATTAGTATGTCACAGGACTTGCTTCAGACATAATAGAATTTCCATGTGCCATGTCCAAAATATTAGCATAACATGTGATAGTTTTATCTTAAAACTAGGTTGTTTCTAGGTTGTTTCCTTTTTATTACAGTATTTCTTGTACATTCATTCATAAACGGGAATATAATGCATTCATTCATTAAATAATATGCTGATTATTGAAAATATAATGATCAACCATGACATGTTTACTTTGCTGCTTGTTTCTATGGTGCCTTGAAAGGTTCGAGCTGGAATAGTTGGATATCCAAATGTTGGCAAATCCTCCTTGATTAATCGCTTGCTAAAACGAAGAATGTGCCCAGCAGCACCTAGACCAGGTGTCACAAGAGAGCTGAAGTAAGCTATGTAGTTGCATACTTGTAACTTTACATTGCGTACTCATACAGATAATCTCATATTTGCATTATTCGGCTTCTAACATTTGAGACACTACACAGGTGGGTTCGCTTCGGAACAGATCTAGAGTTGCTAGATTCACCTGGAATTTTGCCTATGCGAATTAGTGACCAAACAGCTGCAATTAAACTTGCTATTTGTGATGATATTGGAGAAAGGTCGTATGATTTCCCCGATGTGGCGGCAATTCTTGTACAAATGTTGATAAGACACCCTGCAGTAGGTCTGTTTTTTGTTAAGCTAATGATTATCATATTGTTGACCTGATAGTAATACTAATACCCTGTCTGCTTTTATATGCTTTTATTTTGTGCATGTCTTCAATCATCACTGATGGGCTTATATTGAACAGGTTCTGAAGCGTTTCGAAGGCGATACAGGATTGATGTAGACAGCGACTGCGGTAAAATGTACGCTTTGATTAATCATTTCTAGTTCTTTTCAAAATGGACATAGAAGTAAGTCGAAGTTCTGATGGCGTGCTCAAAATTTTGCAGGTTTGTCACAAAGCTCTCCGTTCACTTGTTCAATGGAGATACGAACCAAGCAGCTTTCCGCATATTGTCGGATTATAGGAAAGGAAAATTTGGTTGGGTGGCGCTTGAGAGACCTCCAACATAGTAATGGAGACATCAGATACTTTTAGATGTTAGAGATGTGCTTGTTCATAGTACTCACAATGTAATGTTCTTTGCGGCAACAGTTTTTTCTGCACCTGTATTAAAGAATAGGTGTACACCTAAAGACGCAACACATCAGAATCCTACCGCTGTTACTAGGCAGTCCAGAGCAACCGAGCTGATTTGTATAATCAGTCGACTAAGGCACTAAGCTCACTATGTAACGGACGTTTAAGAAGCGAAAGAAGGTTGCAACGACGCATTTTTGCCTATTACGTGTAACCCTGGAAAGTTCTGTTTCCAACTGTGAGACTACATGCAACAATCCCAGACGGAGACCCAGTGCATACCACTGCACGTGATCTGAACCGTTCATTTTTGGGGATGGATGGACCTGATTAACTACTACAGTATTTCGTGCACAGTACCATTCGTACGGTGTATGAACAATGACTGACCGTGCACCCGTCCCTTTCTCTGACCGCATCTGGACCCGGGTTGGTAATAGCTAGGGTTAATCAGATATCTGCCATTACAAATGTCACGTTTCCGAGTTATACCATTACAATTCATCATATTAGAACCGTGCCATTATAATTTCCCCTCTACCCGGCTCGTGCCATTATCTACGCCTCCGACGACCAAGGGCCTAGTTGCAGGCCTACTGTCAGATACAGTATTTTCGTATGTCCGATAATGCCCCTAGGACCCCGTCTCATGTCGGTTCAGTTGACTCATTTCAGATCGAGCGAACTCACTTCTCCCCCGACGAACCCTAGCAGCGACAGCGGCGGCGACGACGGGTGGGCAGCGGCGGCGGTGGCAAGGGCTAGTGGGTAGCAGCGGCAGCAGCAAGGGCTGGTGGGTGGCGGCGGCGGCGGCGACGAGGACTGGTGGGCGGATGGAGGCCACCTGAAGCAGATGACTGTGAGCTCTACCGACGGTGAAGCTCCCATGGGGGCGATGAACATGCAGGGCGCCAGAGCAAGGTACCTCCGTATCCATCTCAATCTAACATCAGCGTGGGTAGAATCATGGGTAGAATGTTAGGTTGGGGTCAGATTGAACTTGGTATGACTTTACTTGACTTGCTTGCTTGCTGGTAGCCTTGATTTCTTCGTGCTAGAGATTAAAGTCGAAGGTTTCTTCACAAATGATTCAATGGGTAGAAAAGCATACCATAAGGGCACGACGATTAAGTGGGATGTGGAGATTGGGTCATTTTCTATTGATTTGTTGATGAAAAGTCTGTGCAATGAAGTGAGATGGGCATCCAACCAGTCTACCATAGTGTGGTTCTTTGACAAGAGATTGGGTGAGGATGTTAGATTAACAGAGGAATATTAGCTCATTGATTTGTTTGAAATGTAGAAGTCAGAGATGAGTTGCCAAGTGATTGTAGCCGTGCTTGACACAAACACACCACAAGTTTATGATGAACCCTATGATGAATTACAGCCTTTATGTGTCTTGCCACCTGATGATCATCCATCTGTTGACCCAACCCATAGCACACATGACAAAGGTGATGGAGCATCTGCATCCAAGGTGGCACAATCAGAAGGGCCTGCTATGGAGGCAGATGCTTTAGAGCCTGATCGTCAACCTGACATCTTTGACAATGAGGAGGAGTATGTTGGTGTGGATGATGAACACATGTATATCCCTCCACATGCATGAGCACCTAGTACACAGCCAGCTGACTCATCCCATGCAAATGCATCTTCATCTGAATCTCATGAACATGTTGGTGGTGGTGGTGTTGTTGAAGGTGGTGTTCCTCTTGAGGCAGAGGTAACTGATGCAGATACTGAGGAGTTAAATGTACTTCATGATCCCGAGAACCCAAATATAGTGAAGGGAGCCTTGTTTCCTGACATCATATCATTCAGAAAAGCTGTGAGGCATTATGCAATCAAGAGAGGTTTTGAGTTCAGAGACTTGAAGACAGACAAGACCAGATTCATTGCAAAGCGTGGTCATGAGGGTTGCCCTTGGCGCGTACACGCATCCAGGATATATGATAAAAAGACAATAGAGGTATTGCTTGTGTTTTGATGTATTTTTGTTTATGCAAATATATATACGACTTTGTTGTCATTGTTTATTGTCTTCTGCAGATTAAAGTACTTCCTGCTGAGCATAATTGTCCAACTACCAAGCTTAGGGAGAGCAAGATGGCTACTCAGGGATGGGTTGCTGATAGGTTGGCTGAATGAGTGAAGAAAAACCCAAACAAGGGGGCGAAGGATGCGAAGGAGAAGGTGGAGGAAGAATATGGGATCCAATTGAGGTACTCAAAGGCATGGGCAGGTATGAAACTAGCTCTAGAGCAGGTCCATGGTACATATGAAGAAAGTTTTCAATTGTTGTTCAACTGGAAAGCACAAATGGAGCTAAGTTCACCTGGTAGCATTATAGAAATTGATTTGGAGAAGAAAAAAAGAAAATGTGCTTCAAGAGAATTTTTGTTGCATTGAAGCCATGTGTTGATGGATTCTTAGCTGGATGTAGGCCTTTTCTAGGGATAGATGCCACAAAACTGAATGGCAAATATACTGGTCAGTTGGTTTCAGCTACTAGTGTAGACGGCCACAATTGGCTGTATTATGTGGCATATGCTGTTTTTGACTCAGAGACAGAAAAAATTGGTCCTGGTTTATGCAACAATTACAAAGAGCTGTAGGGTCCCCTAAAGGATTAGTTATATGTACAGATGCTTGTAAGGGACTAGAAACTGCAGTAGGGAATGTGTTTCTAGAAGCTGAGAACGGAGAATGCATGAGGCATTTGTATGGCAACTTCATGAAGCATTATCAAGGAGATGTGTTCACTGACCATTTATATCCAGCTGCTAGAAGTTTCAGTGAGGGCCTGTTTAGGTGGCACATGATGAAAATTAATGAGGTTGCTCCAGATGCTATAGAATACCTTGAGCAATATCACCCAAGGATCTGGTATAGAAGTGGATTTTCAGAAGAGAGTAAATGTGATTACTTGACCAACAATGTGTCAGAAAGTTTCGATGCACAGATAAAACAGTTTAAGGGCCTGCTTCTTCATGAGCTAGTTGATGGGTTGAGGGAATTGTTCATGGAAAAGAGGTACCTCAGGAGGATAATTGGAAGACAAATGGCTGATGGTATATTGCCTAATGTAACTAAGGAGCTCAATGCAATAAGCAACAAGCTCCAAGTTGTTAAGGTATCAAGAAGTGATGATGATATTGCAGAGGTGACACTGATTGACCAATGGAACAATACTAGAAGACATTCTGTCGATCTAAAGAATCACAAATGCTCATGCAGGGAATGGCAAATAACCGGCAAGCCATGTAGACATGCATTGGGATGGATACTGTCTAACAGAGGTATTTCTATCTCTGACTATGTGCATGAGTATTATTCAGTAGCTAGATTCAGAGCTGCATATGAGGGTAGGGTGGAGGCTATTCCAGACAGATCCCTATGGCCAGTTGTTGACCTTGGCTTCAAGGTTTATCCCCCTTTGTTGGGAAGATCAGCATGTAGGCCGAGGAAGCAAAGAATAAGAGGATGCCTGGAAAAAAATGCAACAAAAAAGAAGGTCAAATGCAAGAGGTGTGGAACATTTGGACATTTTGCCGAGACTTGCCAACTGCCAGTGGTACGAGAAGATGGTGAAACTGCAACTCCATCAAAGAGGTAATGCTCTGATTCAGTGTCAATTTTATAGTACTTTTCATTCTTATACTAACTGTCAATGTTGTAGGAAGAGACAAGATGATGCAGACATGGCAGGACCATCTAAGAAGAAGAAGACTCCAAAGAAGAAGCCTCCAAAAAGAAAGAAGACTCCAAAGAAAAAGAAGACTCCAGCCAAGACAAAGAAGAAGAAGGCTGAAGCTGCTCCACCAGCACGTGTTGTTAGAAGCCTCAGAGCATGGTTAGACACTGCAACAGTTGAACCATCTCATCATTCGTGATGCTTATCAATGAACTTGTCCTGAATTTAAATAATCTATAATGCTTTGGCCAAGTTGTAGTGCTTTGGCCATATGACTTTGTGAACCATCTGTAATGCTTTGTGAATAATCTGTGATGCTTTGTGAACCTGATCAGAATGTAATGCTTTGTGAACAATCTGTAATGCTTTGTGAAACATTCAGAATGTGTGAACCATTTGAAATTCTGGTCAACATAAATTTGATTGAAATCACATTCAGGACAACTTATGCATATTTCATCCAAATTCTAGGCATTACAACTGATTTCATTTCCAGATCATTGTGACCAACATACCAATCACAACGCCTACAGATACAGCAACTACATCTGGAAACCCTATGTCAAAGGCCTTCTTTCCATTGCATATCTCCTGCTTCAACTCAAACATCTGCATCTTCAAGTTCCAAGTCTCCTGTAAATCCCTCTCAAGTTGGTGCTTCATCTGATCAACTTCCTGCTTCAACTGACAAACTTCGTGCTTCACCTGACCAACTTCCTGCTTCACATGACCATCTTCATTCTTCATCTCACTCAGGAAGCAACCTTCATCCAAGGCATCGAAGCCACGCACGTAGGCCTCATACTGCTGCTCTGACCTGATAAATCCACATGTAGTGGGGTCTTCCTATAATAATTGAAAACCAATGTCACTAGATTGAACAACAAATTGAGGGTGGCAAGCACAAATCGAACCAATCCACCTTACCTTGATATTGCTTGGACACTTGAAAAATATCTCACCGTAACTCTCAGGCTGCTTACTCTTGATCTTAATCACACGGACACCACATCTGGGGCAGTCAACAAGCCGCAGCTGCTTGCCGTTGCCGCCGGTATATGTCGAGCTCGACACCGACGCTACCTTCGCCATGCTGCCCCCTGCCCTCATCCCTGGCGCCCTCTGCTCCGCTCCGCTCGCACTAGAGAGAAGGGGAACCTGCTCGCACTAGAGAAGGGGAAGCTGCTCGCTCGCCGATGGCGCCGTGTGCATACAGATGACTGAGGGACGGTGGCGGTGGCTTGGCTGCTTCTTATCCACTCGGTTAGGGGCAAAGTTGGATATACTAAAGTACACAGGCCTGCAACTGGGCCCTTGGTCGTCGGAGGCGTAGATAATGGCACGAGCCGGGTAGAGGGGAAATTATAATGGCACGGTTCTAATATGATGAATTGTAATGGTATAACTCGAAAACGTGACATTTGTAATGGCAGATATCTAATTAACCCTAGTAGCTACCGGGAGAGCTCTAACTCCCGCTCTATTTAGAGTCTAAAATAGCTTTTGGTCCACCCCAATAATTATTATAAAAAGAGGGAGGTAATGGGATTTTACTGAAGAACTATTTTTGGCACCAACTTTTTTCAATATAGCGGTTGGATTAGAGAATAGGGATCTATAGGAGATATTCAAAATTTGCCATGTGGGCTACAGAACCATTCCTCTTTTTTTTACAAAACTTGCACTTTCCATTTCTTGTACAGGTAGAAACGACAGATAATTTTTACAACATTTTTCCTACCATCTTCGCTACCACCAGTTTCTCGGCTCGAATTTGGTAAACTGTTAGTTTTTCACGAGTCTCTGACGGGCGGCCTTCTGATACATACTATTTTTTTACATCCCTGCTGGCGCTTTCAAGATCACAGGCGACTTCATAAATTTCAGGTTTATGTTTCAGTTAGCTTCAATGCTCATTGTATTTTAGGCCATCAAGCCTGTCGATTAGATCCAAAGCTTTAGTCCTGTCAATCTCAAAGTCAATAACTGGAAGCATGGAAGACCTCCTAACCGGTACCAAGTCTTTCCTGTTGCCACTGGCTGGAGAGTGACTATTGCTCTTGCTAAGCCTACTCTGTTTGCTGTGACTCGACTTTGTGTCAAACTCTTGACTTTTGCTTATTCCTGGGACAAATTTCCTGTACTTAACATCCCTTAGCATATCCTGGTCCTCTTGTGACAGAATTGGTGACAAATTGTTCGTTTTTCCCGCCAACAGTGTGATTGCAGCACCCTTTTTTGTTGGTGAACTCATGGGAGATTTGATGGGAGACCTTACACCTCCATGGCCATTTCTTGATTTACAGATAAGATAGTGAAGCCAAACAACAAGCTCCAGGATAAGCGCATCAGTCTTCTCTTTCTCAGCATGATACAACGTCTCAATTCGGGTCATGTCCATCTGCCCTGATAGTTTGCAGTTTAAGTCAGATCTGCAGCAAAAAAAAGGTGGTCAGTGACAAACCATAGTTTCATCATTTCTATTTACATTGTTCAGAAATTTCAGTTTGTCCATTTCTATTTAGAATGATTGTACAGATGCTAACCCTGTATTTGCCCACTCTCCAACCCAACCGAAACCATGGTGTGCCCTGGTATGAACAAGTAACCACATTTTAAGTGTGATATGAGTAATCTGCAGTTGTAAATAATCAGATCATAGGTGGTTAGGAGAAATTAAATTACTTAGATGTGTTACTAGCAAAAGGGACAAGCCATCGCAGAGTTTTCTCCATTTCAGCTTTGATCTGAGGAGCTGTAAGCTGCATTGATTTAGCAAAATCATGTTCAGGTGCATAGCATGTATAGTGTTTCACACCGTGTAATCGTAGTAACAGCAATTAGCCAATTTGAGACTGCAGCCTGTCATACCTCTTCCTTGAGTTCAAAAGATTGTAGCTTAGAACGAAGAGCGGATTTGACGGTAGCTGGCAAACCATGATATAAGGTATCCCTAGCGTTCGGAGGCATTGCACATGACCGAGAAACCTATCAATTGATCAATCCTTAAGATATTGTAAAGAAACTAGAGTTGAAGCAATCATTCCATGAAATGAGCTATCACGGCAGGGTGTGATGCCAATTTATAAATAAACCACAATTGATTACAATCCTTGTAAAACAGTCCTCATTTTCTGACAGTCTTAAAATATGAACAGGACTTGATTAAAGACTTATTGCATTGATTGCTCACGATATGGTTGATGTAGGAAGGCTGACTAAGTTACCATCAAATCATGAAATGGTCCAGTAAGACTCTGGAGGTGTATGTGCACTTACAAGATTATCAATCTGATTGATGATATTTGCATAATGCAACGCAAGGCCTGCTGGTCCCAATCTATTATAGTGTTTGGCAGGTTCTTGTGGCTCTTCACTGTCTACAGTCAGATAGAAGCAAGAAACACTAGATCATCATCACAGCTCACAAAGGTGATACATAATAAGAATCATGACATCCTTAGAGAAAAATCATCGTTGACTTCAGAAACATACCAATACAAACTGAAAGAGTAATTAAGGTTGGCTTAGCATGCATGCAAGAAAGGCATGAGTCACGGCAATGTAAGTTAGATAACAAATGCAGTGTGAAACTTTACAGTGATAATGACAGGAGAAAACCATTAAAGTTCTATAGAAATATATGATAATGACACGGGTGCACAAATTGCAACCTAGTTTAAATAATGTATGTGCACTTGGTGCAGTACCTCACTATTAGTCTATGAGTGCTTTTAGATCATCTTTCGTGAAACAAGATAAACAATAAGCAAATATTAACTACCCAAAAGATTTGAAATACCTAAAAACCATAACAAGTATCTACTATCTGAAATCCTCAGTTCTCATAGTATATATGGGGTCACCAGGGTAGGTCTGTTATGACAAAGTAAACATAATAACTATATCCCAGACAAAGCAAATATGCTCCTTCAGAGCACCACAATCAAGAAACACTATAAGTCAAAAGCAGTTCAAACTGTGCTACTGTGCTACAACAATAAGAAGGATCCATAAAGATTATAATACCAGCAGGACCGAAGGTTTTATGTATCTCCAAATGTAAGAAGTGGACAATGTCTACGAGCTTCTCCATCACCTGGGAAGAAAATGTCCTATTCAAACCTTGGAATAAGATGATTGAAAATGATACTTGTAGTTTGCACAGTGCCCTAATTTTTAGCTGTGGCAATGGATATCCTAAAAATGCCTTCCCTTGCCAGCATTTGATAATATGATAGATTTACAACAAAGGCACCTCATACCAACCTCTTCCAAATTCTTAGACCAAAGTGATCTCTTTTTCAGACTTTTAACATGCTTACTCTGACCCTTCACTTCCTGCTTCAGTATATCCAGATTGTCTCCTGCAAATGAATCACAATAATTCTAATTCGTTAAAAGTTAAAACTATATCTAGAGATCATATTATCAATTCTTATTGACTGGTTAATCAAATGAGATAGGCCATGCCCAACAAATCCATGAGATGCATCAGGAGTTTTATTTGTCACCTACTCGTACTCAGGTTAGGGTACATAAGTTGTTTATACTGCAGCCAGGTAATACAGCATCAGGGATCACAAACCAAACTGACCTCTTGAACTCAAGCCATCCAGTTCTTTCTGTTTATGACGATAATCATGTTCAAACCTATCCAAAGCATGCAATTCATGATATAATTCCTGAGGGCCAAAAGGTAGAAATAGCAGAGAAGTCAGTAAAAAGAAAGCCAAACCGGCAAATACCAAAAAATAGCATAACTTCATGACTGATGCGGGTTCCTTATACAAATAATGCAATTATACTACCCTTAGCCCATATGGAACAAAAATAGGTTTACACGACAGCATTGTGTATCATTTTGACTACTACTTTCTGTCTATCATATATTGTTGCATATCACAAATTTTGTATACTATGAAAGTTTCATGACGAATACAACAGCTTCATCTGGCAAAACTAGATGCATCTTCGTCTATTGATGGTCAAACTAACGTCTCAATACACATTATAGGCTGACTAACATTTTGAAACCGCAAGAAAATAGAGCATAAAGTGCCTGGATATTGCCACTGGCAGTAAATGCCATGCTGGCTACAGACTTTCGAGGAACCAAACAAATTCAGTTAGATGGCACCGAAACGAAGTGTTGAGAACTATAACAGCCAAAGAGAATGTGATAGTTCACCGAAAGTCTAGTCAAGATAGTCTTAAATTATTTATTGGTTTGAGCTGAAATAAAGTAGCAGCCAAAATGGCATCGTATGCAATGCAAATAAGTCATTGACAACAACAGAACAACGAATCTTTTTAGTCCCAGCAAGTTCAGGTCAGTTAGCAAATTAGTCACTGATGCCAAATAAATCAATGCATCCTTACAGCTGTACATTGAACGGAGGTGACCAATTTCTGCATTACTGATTCTGCATCTTCTTTCAGGTGATTTTGTGGTGTTCGCTCTAATGCCAACCTTAAGGAATTCAAACAGAAGTACAAGTTAGTGGCTTAAAGTAAAAATATTCACAAATGCAAGCGCTAGGGAAAAAAAAGTACTGTACTTTTCGAAGTAGCGGTCCAAGTTGTGCCACTGAGGATCCTTGCAACGGTTTCCAAAGCGAACAACCTCTTTTGTGAATACTTCTAGCTCTTCCCTGTAGGAATTAACACATTAAGGAATAAGGACTTGGATTCAAGATAAAAGGGAAAGATGCTGTACAATTTTTCAATATATATCTGTCAGGGTAATGCATGACAAGCATTAAAAAATTAGGTTACATGATATGAAGTGCAGATGAGCACAAACCTTTTATCGGCAGCTGCCATCTTGAGTAATTCATCAATATCTTTAGATATAAGGCGTTGAACACCTTCTGAATGAAGCACTACTTCTTTGAGATGCTTTATGCTAGGCTCCGACAGCGAATGCATCAGATTGGAGCCTCGAACTATAGTATTTGCCACCTCAAAAGCCAACATAGATATTATGTTTCCCTTTGCTCCACTACTTGACACAAAACCACTACTGGAATTTAAGCTAGTCATGCTACTGCCAAGTGTGTCTAGAACCTCCACTGCTTTCTCAAGCCCAACAGTGCTAGCTCTACCTAAAATTGAACTCACTTCTGAAACCTGTTTCAGTTAAAAAGAAAAAAGAACCAGTATGAATGAAAGAGAAGCCTAACTGACAATTTCCACCACAGACATGGCATTCAATACAAAGAATAACTGAAGTGCATCTACCTTCCGAAATACAATACACAGAGAATTGCGCTTGCGCATAATAACAAATTTAATTATAAGTTGTTCTACAAAACATTAATTTCTTTGCCAGGATGCCGATAAGCACATTATTTTACTGATAAGACATACAGAATGCCATTCCCTCCTGCTAAAAGGAAATCCACATATTGAGAACAAAGAGCAAATGCCCCCAATACCACAACAATATTACGATTAGAATTATTCAGTAGCTATGTACCGTAGGGACACTGTTCATAATCACTGCAATCGAACAGATGAATAAGAATCATTTGGAACAACTATTATTCAACAAAACATTAGATATTGCAGACTAATTCAACATAGATCAAACAAGAGACGCGAGAATTCCTCAAACCTTGGCAGCACCAGCTTTTGCCTTGCCCAAACCAGCCCTCTGCGACAGCGACCTAGTCAGCCGCGGCGAGGTCCTGGACCCCGCGTCGCCGGCGGCGTCAGCCCCGACATGAAAAGCAAGCCCGGGTACGACACTCTCCCGGAACGAGAAAGACTGCTGCTGCTCCTCCAGTCGCTTTGCCGCCGCAGCCGCCTCGCCGGACACCAGCGGCTTCTCCACATTCAACGCCGCCCCTGGCTCATGATCGGCGACCTGGTTCCGGCCGAGCGTTGTGTCGCTCGGCGACTTGTCTACGGCAGAGACCTTCGAGCAGAGGCCTCCCATCCCCTTTCCCAAAACGAATACCCTGATCCCCCACCTTGTCCTAATCCGATGTCTTGCCGCCGACGCAGCCAGGGACGGAGTCCATCCAAGAATGCTTGGGCTTTACTGGCAAGGAAAGAAGGAATCGATCCAAAGTCCGGATGGATCTGCGCACACGCTTTAGTACATGGGACTATGGGAATAGGGGGAGGAGGGCGACGACTGCGAGAGAGGAATTCGAGGTGGCGTGCTCCAGTGGAAGCAGACAAGAGATGTGTTCGGCGGCGGCGACCCCGGTCAGGGGAAGAGGGATTTCCTTATTTTTCTCTTTTTTATGCTGATGGCGGGAGGTGGGAGGAGGCTGCGACGCCCCGGATGCCGGTGAGGTGCCGGAGGCCGGTGAAATGAATTCGGGCCGAGGAGGCAGGAGGTGGAGGAAGAACAAGTGCAGGTCGAGTAAGAGTCACTAAATGCTACAGTAACATAGAGAAATTACTTTTACCATTTTGATGTTTCGTTTATTTTAGGCAGATATTAGTGTAATGTGTAGGTTTCCCGTATAACAATTAAATTTCTAAGAGGATTAGAAGAAATATGACCTCCATCGGCATGATTTTCTACCACAACATTTTTCTAATCCTCATAAATCTTTCAATTTATGTGTGTGTATATATATATGTATATATATATTATATATATAAGGAGCGTATTAGGTCTGCATAGTTATTACTAGAGCTAGATGTAGAACACAACCTAAGACTCCTTCCGTTCTTGCTATCATCGTAAGCAATAGCCACAATTTATCGCTATTGCTTAAATACAAACTTGTAATAGCCAACAACCATGCCTGCGTGCACACGCAAGCATTTCTAATGCATAAGCAGTCATGATTCTTGTTGCATTGCGAAATTACAAACTTGTTCATCCAAACTTGTTGTTTTTCAACAACTCAACATCCAACTAGGGTTGGACGTTTAAGAAATTTGATGACATGTACTAAGAAGAAGAATCTTTATATCATGATATATCTAAAAGTGAATTTTTAGAAGGGTTATAATACATCTCACATATACCAAATGAGATCTTATTATGGTGTTTTCTAATCTTGAAATCTTTTATATATCTTGTAATCATTTGTTAAAATTGAAATACCAATACTTATGGATCACTTGGGAAGCTTTTTATCTAGCTCCAGTTGCGTGTAATAAAGCTAAAAGCTTGTTGGAGTAAGTTTCAAAATGACTTGAAAACTAATAAAATAGGCTCTCTAAACATTTTCAAAATAGAGGAGTTGAAATTTCAAAATGAGATCTTAGTTATAGCTAGACCTGGATGTGAATCAATATCCAAGATTACATTTTTAACTTTGTCTAGCAAGACTTACTAAATGATGCAATAGCCTAGAGAAATGGGATTTACATTTAAGATTTCATTTATTTTAGATAGATATTCTTGCAACGTATAGATTTTACATCTACAAAGTAAATTTCCAAAAGGTTCATAACAAATATCACATCGGTTCCACTACGACCTTTTTTTTTTAATCCTCGGAAATCTATGAGTTTGTGCATGTATGCAAGGAGCGCTCAGACTTGCATAGTTATCGCTAGAGCTGGATGTAGAACACGACCAGAAATTCCTATAGTTTGTGTTGTCACCGTAAGCGACAACCATGATATTGTCGCCATTGCATAGTTTTAAACTTGCAATGGCTAGCGACCATGCCTACGTGCACACGGAAGGATTTCTAGTATATATACGGTTGTGATTTTTAGTGCACTACAAAATTACAAATTCGCTCATCCAACTAAGGACTGATGTTCAAGCAAATTGATGACATAGACTAATAATAATAGTCTATTTACTATAATAGATCCACAAATGCAAGTTTAGAAGGATTATAATAGATCTCATACGTCCAAAATGACATCTTTTATGGCACATTCTAATCCTAAAATCTTTTGTATGTCTTATAACTATATGTTAGGACTCAAACACTACTAATTAGTTTCACTAAATCTACAGTAGCCTAGAGAAATAGTTTAAACCATTAAGATTTCATTTATTCTAGATAGATATACATGCAATGTATGAGTTTCACATCTAGCAACTAAATTTCCAAAAGAAATATAAAAAAGAGTTAAATGCATCATTAGTACACAAACTTGGCAAGGGGGTGCATTTAGGTACACCATCTCTCTAATTGCTCATTTAGGAGCAACAACTTGACACGTGGGTGCAAATAGGTCACCACGACGACACATAGCCAAAAAAATTGCCATGAAGGCAGCATTGCAGCGATGTGTTAGCCATTTTTTTACCGAAGTCGGGAGGGGAAGCCCCTACCTATTTTTTTATTCCAAACCCAATTATTCGCTCCCACAGGGAGTGGAACTTGGGTCTGCTGGATGCTACTCAGGCTCTCTAACCACTAGGCTAGAGGCCCTTTCACTGTGTTAGCCCTTTCACTGTGTTAGCCATTTTTTTTTTGCAAAAGTCCTTACTCGTGACGCAATTTAGGTTAGTAGCAGTATCTTTTTAGATTTTGTTTGTAACATCTTATAGACAAGAATATCGTAAATTTTTTAAAATCTTATATTATACGAAAAATATTTATTTTTGGTGAGGTGAAATAAAATAATATAACAAACAAGATATATATTTGGCGTTGATTGTAGGCACCGTATAAGTGCAAAAATTTGACCTTTTGATTCGTAACTCGGTTTGCAGTCCCTGCCTCTAACAAAGTTTGAGTGGTAATATAAATCCTCAAATTATTGTATTATTCTGACATATTGTTCATCCTGTATTAGCATCATAAAAATTTGATGTTTATCAGAACTAGTATATGTCAAAATGAGTCCTAATAAATAATAAAATAACACTAAATGTATACATATGTTGTCAACATGACGTTTTTTTTGCCCATGTGTCATGTCGGTGACCTATTTGCACCCATATGCCAAGTTGTTGCTCCTAAATGAGCAATTAGAAAGATGATGTATGTAAACGCACCCACTCGCCAAGTTGTTGATCCTAAATGAGCAATTAGAAAGATGATGTATCTAAACGCACTCACTCGCCAAGTTTGTGTATTAATGATGCATTTAACTCTATAAAAAATATCACATTAGTCCCACTACAATCTTTTTTTTAATTCTCAAAAATCTTTTTTGAGTTTGTGCCGGTATGCAAAGAGCATTGGCCTGCATATTTATTGCTAGAGATAGACGTGGAACCCAACCCAAGATTCCTTTAGTTTTTGTTGTCGTCATAAGCGACAACCACAAAGTTGTCGCTATTGATTAGCTATAAACTTGTAACGGCCAGTGGCCACGCCTGCGTGCACATGTAAGCATTTTCAAAATACATCATTTTGGTATAGGATGGTCATTATTCTTGGTGCATTATGAAACTACAAATTCACTCATCCAACCATATTCAAGGAAATCTATGACACAAATAATAATAATAATAATAATAATAATAATAATAATAATAATAGTCGTCTTTTTACCATGATATATCGTCGTCGTCGTCTTTTTACCATGATATATCCGCAAATGCAATTCTATAAAGACTATAATAGATCTCATACATCCCAAATGATGTCTTTTAGGGCACTTTCTAATCCTGTAATCTTTTGTTTGTCTTATAACCATTTGTTAGGACTAAAAAGTTGCTAGTTAGTTTCACTAAATGCTATAGTAGCCTAGAGAAATAGTTTTAGCCGCTAAGGTTTCATTTATTTTAAATAGATACACGTGCAATATATGTGTTTCACATTTCCAAAAGAATTATAAGAAATATAGCGTCGGTTCCACTACAATATTTTTCTAACTCTTAGAAATCTTTGAGTTTGTGCTGATATGCAAGGAGTACGTTGGGTCTGTATAGTTATTGCTATAGCTAGATGTGGAACGTGGCCGAAGATTCATTTAGTTTTTATTGTTGTTGTAAGTGGCAGCAACAAAGTTGACGTTATTGATTAGTTGTAAACTAGTAATAGCCATTGTGCACACACACGCAAGCATTTCTAATATGTATCATCATGGTCTAAGATGGTGGTGATTCTTGGTGCATTATGAAATTACAAATTTGCTCATCCAACCATGGATTGATGTTCAAGGAAATATGTGACATAGACTAAGTAGTACTCCCTCCATTTTTCTTTATAAGGCACGCACAGATATCAACATTTAAATTGTACAATCTTTGACCAATAATTTAGTCAACAATTTTAAATTTTTAGAATACAAACTTGATATGGTTGAATTTATAATCAAATGTACTCTCCAGTGATTATAGATTTATAATAACAAATAATATAATATAAAAAATAAATGATCAAAGTATAACTTAGAAGGTTGTGCCAAGTTAGGTGGCGCCTTATAAATTAAAATTGAACGAGTAGTCTTTTACCATGATATATCTAGACCTAGAGAAATGGTTTTTACCATTAGGGTTTCATTTATTTTAGATAAATATACATGCAATGTATAGGTTTCACATCTAGCAAGTAGATTTCCAAAAGGGTTATGAGATATCACATTGGTTCCACTACAACATTTTGATAATCCTCAGGAATCTTTGAGTTTATAGCATTATGCAAGAAGCATATTGGGCCAGCATAGTTATTGCTAGAGCTAGACGTGGAAAGTGACACGATATTTCTTTAGTTTTTTTGTTGTTGACGATCACAACGTTGTCACTATTGCTCAGTTGTAAACTTATAATTGCCTGTGGTCATGCCTGCGTGTGTATAAGTATTTCTAATATACAATATTATAGTCTAAGATGGTCATGATTTTTGGTTCATTACGAAATGTCAAATTCGCTTATCCAACAAGGAATTGATGTGTCAAGGAAATAGATGATATGGACTATAAATAATAGTCTTTTCCCATGATATATCTACAAATGCTATTTTAGAATGATTATCATGGACCTCGTGCATCCTGATGACTCGATGAGATCTTTTATGATATTTTCTAATCATGAAATCTTTTGTGCCTATTTTTAGGACTGAAATGCCACTAGTTTGACCCACTTGGGAGGGTTTGTTTTCTCTGGCTTCATGTGTTAAAGCAAAACCGATCCGGTAAGCGGTTTCTGAAATGAACCTAAAGCCAGTTTTTTGTGCTATAGAAAAACCCCTCCCGGAGCGGTTTCCAAAATGATCCGGAGGGTGATGAAATCATCTCCCGAGATGTTTTTTTGGAATGGAGAAGCCGTAGCCTTTTTCAAATAGGATCTTAGTTACTGCTAGAGCTAGATGTGACCATTACTCAAGATTCCTTCATCTTTTTCCCGTCATCAACAATGTTCATAAAATTTATTGCCTGTTATTTATCTATAATTGTCAACGGCAATGTCTCCGTACACATACTACACATTGTCATTACTTATCTATAATTGTCAGCATTTTGCACAACAACACTACTCACCGATCCCGCACGGTCTATCATCAGGTTAACACAGGACACGTGCCACACATGAACATATGTTTAATACCCCCTCGTGCACGTGACTGCTCCATCAGTTCACACGTACGCTCGCTTCCTCCGACCCCGAGAACCGCCATGACCACGTGACTGATTGAATGTGTCAGCCATCAGCACGGCGGGTGAACGCGAGGAGGGTGCATGCACATCGCTGCTGCAGGTAGCGCAGAGCAACAAGCACTTTGGCGCTTTGCTGCCTCGGATCTCGACGCAGACACCCACCCCCGGCTAGGCTAGTCCCAAGGGCTACTTTCCGTGTCCGTAGAAAGCAGCGACATCGTCGAAGAATATTTACCTTTCGAGGTGAAAAAGGCGAGAAAACAAGCCGGTGACCTTTCGCGGCGACACGGTCAGTGACACCACGCTACGCCCGTCCCGGCCTCACCGGTCTTTTCTTTCCTTTCACTTTTTGTACTTTTTTTTACTTTTCTTTGCGACGATCTTTTTTTTTCTTTCTAGGCCACGGAGAACATGGGCGGGGAACTGGGGTTTGGGGTCACTTCGTAATTATTGCGCCACTGTAGCATTTCGTTTGTATGTGTGAAAAATTATTCAAAAATTGATTAATTAGGCTCAAAATGTTCGTCTCGCAGAGTACAACAAAATTGTGTAATTAGTTTTTGATTTTATCTACATTTAGTACTCCATGCATGTTATGATATTTTGATGTGATGGAAATCTTCTTTTTGCCTTTAGGGTTGCTTTTTGGAAACTAAACGAGCCTACTTGGTCGTTGGTAACAGCTCTGCGACGGTAGCTTATCTTGCATGCATAGCACGCTCGGATTGCTACCGGTCGCCACCGAAACATCCGAAAGAACAGCCACCCGTCGGTTTTCTCGTGCGCTTATTATTAGCGTCCAGAGCAGCCGGAGAACGATGGGGATCCGGACGGCGCGGTTCCCGGAAGGATCACTCGCCATCGCCGCCCGTCGACGTCTCCATGGAGGGATGAAGTGAAAAACAGCGACGGCACAAGGCGAGAGACGTGTCCGGTGGAAGAACGGATGGGGGCGAGGCGAGAGGTTCGTACGGATGGGCAGCTGGGAGACCGGGTCGGGACGGCGATGGGATCATCCTGGGCTCCTGGCTTTCTCCTCCGTGGCGGCCACGGGGCACAGATGTTGGAAGCTGAACTGCCAGTTCACCAACGCTTACAAAAGAGTTGTCTGCGGCAGCCAGTGTACGCTTCCATTGACTAGCCATTTTTTGTTTTTCAAACCTCCTCGAGGGCGGCTCAAGCTCAACGCAGCCATCCCGAAACGTGCACGAAACTAAACTTCCCCAGGAACCTTCCAGGCGAAACGCATGGTATCAGTACCAGTACAGGTCCAAGCAGCACATGTTCTCGCTCCAGGTCTGTTCAACAGAATGCTTCAAGCAAGCAAACGTAAGGTACTAGTACAGATTAGACCCGCCACCGGATCAGGTCAGACAGACGCGGATGCTAGCCCTGCAAAACGTGGAACTACCGCTACGATCGTAATTTATACAGGACGGGGACACAGCCGGGGCTATTTTACATCAGAGACTAGCATCGAGCGATACAAGGGTTTTAACTTAAGGGCGTAATAAGCAGTTTGCGTTGCGAGGGTCAGTGAGCGAGGGAGCCTAGCTTCTTTCTGCAGCCGAGTCCCTAAGTTGAGAGGTACGAAGACATGGCTCTTCTGAAATCCAGATTCATAGGGGTGCCTGCGAAAGGGTTGCCTTCAGGGACCCACAGACGGCCTCTGTTTGGAAGCATGACCTGCGGGTTCATACGGTCCTTGTCGGGGCTTGTTTGCTCAGATGGGTCTTCTTCCTTCTTTTTCTTCACGAATTCAAAGAACTCTGCGACTTGCCGAGCATATCTATACACGGAGAAAGATATATATCAAATGAGAAAGCAGCATTTTATGGGTAGGTCCCTAGCGGGAAAAAAATGTCGGAATTCAATCCAAGAAAGTGATTGCAACACAACTATAAGCAACAACTAGAGTAAAAACAAGTTGCTGTCGTTCATGGCTAAAAATGGAGGCTAGTAACAACACAATTTGTATTGGAAAGGCCTGCAAACTTACTGTCGTTTAGCTTCTATGTCTTTGTTGAAATCAATGTCAGGTTCACAATCCAAGACAAGAGCAGGGACCTGCATAGGAAAAAAACAATTCAACTGGAGTGCTTGAAAGTAATGAAGGAGTAAGCAGTGGTGAAAATCACAGCTGCAACCAGATGGATACCACCAGGAACCAGTGTCACATTCCTAGTGTGCATAACACACAGAATGGTCAAAGTATTAAAATCTAATTTTGAATATATGAATCAGTTTTTATATAGTTCCATTTTGATTCCAACATTGAATAGCATGTGCTAAGAAGAAACTGTAACAGTAGACATACAGTTCAAAAGAAGTGATGGCGTTTACACTAAGTAGCATGAGAAAAATGACTGGTATATGTAGTGTTTTGACCTATAACTGTTTGCTGTCCTCCCTACAAATTGAAACATCATTGTCCACATTTATTATGAAATTGAACTTATAGCCAGCCAAAAAAACACCCAAAAACTCATAAAAACTCTGTGGTCATGTTCATTTAACCATTTTCATCCAAACATAGAGAACCCTAACACTAATAATTCAAGAAATATCAGTTACCAACTGGTATAACTGAGGATCCATGTCTTTCCTGGAACCAGAAGAATTTAGAAAACCAGGAGTATGTACCTTCTGAATACTAGAGTGCATGTGATTTCCTTCCAAGTAAAATACACGATCCCGTATTTCTGGAGGCAAGGAGCCCTCCATATGCATTGGTAGTTGACTGACTGACAATACACCAGGACCTGATCCTTTCGAAGGAAGCAACCAGCTCTCATGCTTCTCATGCAAACCTTGCAGGTAGTCAAGTGTAACACCACCTTCCTCTGATCTTCTCCGATGCATCATTCTTTTGTGACAAGTATCTGGACTAGCTCTTAGATAGATAAATCCGTCTGGAATGAGACCTGGGAGCGATGACACAACCGGATCAAACCAGGAGTCATAGATGCTGATCTCCATCTCATTCATCCAATTAGCTTCGTGAACAGCACGGACAAATACCTTGTATACACATTAACAGAGCAATTTGTTAGATAAAGATACATCATGACTGTATCAGAAGGACTTGGAATGCAGGTTCAGTTCATGAACTAGCATTTTCCATAAAGATTGACCTACCATCCGATCACTGAATACACTTCTTTCCATCAGACGGAGAGGTTTTATTCCAGCTTGAGATTCCCTTTCTTGCATGACCCTCGTCACAAACACATAGTTTTGGAAAGTGTATGCATACCGATGTGGCTCAGCATAGAAGGCATCCAATATATTGAAGTGATCAGGTCCGACATCCTGCCACTTATCAATAGGCTCGGGAACTATCTCCACAAGATCACGCAGTTCAATAGTCTCATTAGCTATTCTTTGGAGGAAAGTGGTCTTCCCAACGCTAATATTCCCTTCCACACAGAAGGTCAGCCTCTTCTTCTGAGTAGGTTTAGATGAATCTGTATCCTTCAGCTCCTCATCAACACTCTCTTTAATGAATGAAGTTATACTCTCAGCATGGTTCTTATGTACAATTCCAACAGAACTCTGTAAGAACTCAACCATCTGCTCACTAGACTTGCCAAAGAACTGCATGAACATGCAAATTGTTAGTAAAGCATAACATGGTGTTAAACTGAAAGAACCAGTGTTACAAATGGAGAAAAGCTTAAAACTTGAACTTAATGCAAATCATAAACGATAAGAACCAATGCAGGAGAAAGCTTAAGTATTGTCATATAATTTGAAAATCTAAGTTACCACATGTAAGAACTGAAAGGCGACACCACACCCAAGAACTGAAAGGCCTACACAAGAATAACAATCTTAATAGCATGAGATGTATCAAGAATGACAGAACAAAAGACTATAATGATTGTTTACTTCCATGCACAATGGAATGGATCAGTTACAATCTTGGTTGAGTCAATTTGAAATACCCCAAAATGGACCTAGTTTTTTTAAAAGAGTTGGTAACACTGTATTGCTTGAGTTCCCAACACCCCAATAATCTAAAACTGTAGATCAGAAAAAAAAAGAATCAATTATCGTGCCACATTCATTTCATATGTTTTGAAGTTTCATATATCCTTGATTACTGAAAAACAAGAGACCCTCTGTAATGCTAAACATTTTGTAATTAGTATTTCACACTATTAGTATCTACTCCAATCAACATGACCTGTAATTCACACTACTATTAGTAGAGAATAGCGAAAGGATGCGCTGTAATTTCAAGATTACAATCATTCCATCAACAGTCAGCATAATGTGTATGTGTGTGTGCACAACATGAGATCCAATTTTTTGGCTTCTATGATACATAGTATAGATACCATATGCACAATTTACATCGTATTGTGTACTAGTGTACAATAAATGTTACTCCATACTATTCAAGCCCTGGGTAGGCACATGTACAAATTGTCGAAATGTAGCCCATTTTGGATGGTTGTTAGGCAATGAATTAATATGTTGATGACTGCACGCTGTTGCGGGTGTAACCTTTCATTGGTGCAGCATTGTCACCAATATAACAGTGACGCAGCATAACATCCATATATATCGCGCTGGCGAATGGAAAGAGGGGAAATCCTACTTCTATGACACAATGAACAGATGGCGAAACACAAGCGAGCGCACCTTATCCCTGTACAGCTGCTTGAGCTGCGCGACGCCCTCGAAGCCATTATCCACGAGCTTCCTGAGGTTGCGCGGGCCGACCCCGGGAATTGCCAGCAGCTCGACACTCGTCCCCACCGCGCTCCCGCCCCTCATCCTCCTCTCCGCCACCGCGCGGCTCCCGCCTCCCCTCCGCGCCTCCTCCGCCTCCGAGTCCTCGGCATCGCTGCCCCGCCTAGCGGCCTCGGCGGAGCAGAGCAGCCCCCTCCGCACCCCGCACCCGCCACCAAAGCGGAGCCACGGCGGAGGCCGCGGGCCCGGGCGCCGCGCGGCGAGGGGGCGGAGCACCGGAGAGCCGCCGAGCCGGAGCGCCGCGGGCATGGCTGCGGCGGCGTCAATGACGGTGAGGGAGAGCCTGTGCATCTGCGGCGGCGGCGGTCATCAAGGGGGCTGCTGGCTAGGGTTTGGGTTGGGGGAGAGGAGAGGGTTTTGACTTGGTTTGGCGTTATCCCTCGTGAGCTGTGGCGTCGGAAAGCGGGAGAGGAGGAGGGCCGAGGACACTGGTGGTCTACGGGGAGCCGTGCCCGGGGAGGCTGGCGAATGGGCCCGCCACTGGACCACAGGGCACGGGCAATCGAATTGTTTGCACGTGAACGGTGGGGCTTGTCGCCGTTTTGCCGCCCTGGTTTCGGGGACGTGCCGCTGGGATCGCGCATGGGCTTCCTGGGCTCAATGGCTCATTTGCATGGGCCGGCAGAGGCAGTCCCATTCCTTAACTTGGGAAGTTGTTCATAGTTTTTTCTGTTTGAAAAAGTACCGATTTTTTTTGTTTTGTAGCCCTTTTCACGAAAGAAGTTCACAAATACGCCCCTGGTGGAAAGATTTCAAAAAATGGACCTTGAGCTCGGCGTCATAGCACGCGGCGCCGAGGTCACACAGCTCGGCGCCACGGTGCATGGCGCCGAGCCATCGCGAGCCGAGCCGGCGTGGCGTCCGACGTGGCAGGGGGCTCGGCGCCATAGACCATGGCGCCGAGCTTGGAGCCGTGGATCTTGGCGCCGAACTCGGCGCCGTGGATCTTGGCGCCGAGCCTTTGAATAGGACTCGGCGCCGAGCTTGTCACACCCGATTTTCGAGGGAAAACCAAGTGCATCTCATATGTGCGCCAGGATCATGTTTACACACATATGATAGACAAAAGAGTGTAATATCAAAACACAGTATTCTAAAGTACAAGGGATTTATTATAATATTCATATTACACTCTCGAGAGACACGAAGGTCTTTATCGTAGAACAAGCGATAGCTAAACGAGGTGTCTTCAACTTCCATCTTCCACAGGCATCTTGACTGGGGGAAGCGCAAGCCTCAGAACTCGTCGTAGTCGCTGTGTATTCTTCTCCATTTCCTTCTTCTGAATCAGCAATGGCAAGCGTGAGTACACCTAACTAGGTACTCAGCAAGCGGGGTGAAAATGCAAGGCCACAAGGATAGGCTATGGTTCACAGCAGTGAGCTTTTTAGAGTTGATCAAGTTTTATTAGCAATTTCCTATTTACTAGATGTAAGTTTATACCAACCCACTTAAGCATTTTAAAAAAAACATCTTATTCCAAAACCCACGAGTAAAACCACGATTTAGATTCCATCTTTACGTTCAATTATCAGGGTAGGGTCCAAGCCGCTCTTGACCGTGAGCACGACTGATATATCAGTTTTACACTCTGCAGAGGTTGCACACTTTCACCATAGCTCGTGTTCCTCATGTTGCCCGGGTTAGCTAGACCCTTAAACACTTCCG
This sequence comes from Echinochloa phyllopogon, assembly GCA_033239725.1. Taxonomy (NCBI): domain Eukaryota; kingdom Viridiplantae; phylum Streptophyta; class Magnoliopsida; order Poales; family Poaceae; genus Echinochloa; species Echinochloa phyllopogon. The sequence continues at coordinate 25,534,589 of BTCW01000012.1, forward strand.
AGGTGAGTGGCTAGGGGTCCACTACGAAGCCTTTACAAAGGTGTGCAAAAGACCAACGACCCGCAAAGTTACAGACAAGGGCGGTCCACAAACCTCCCTAATGGTTAGCACCTTAGCCAAGGCTGCTACCCCAGGAGGACCGGGCTGTGACCCCTGCAACCACAATCCCCCTCTGCTCCTCGTGGTCGGATAGGGCCGTCAGTGCGATCACACGCCTAATTAATTGGCTAAGGTCAGAGCCCATTAACCCTATGGTTGCGCTGTTTTCTTGGGTGGCCACTCCATGTTCCGATTAAAGAAAAGTTCTCTTGTATTAACCATCGTTTCACCAACAGAGTTGCCATGATCAACATTCTATAAAGATTCAGTTTTAACCATTCCCATAGTATAGCAACACTAAGCATAACTAACCCAAAACATTTTTTTTAAATCAGGGTTGATACAAGGGATCATGGTAAAAGACTAGGTAAATCCTTAAAAAGGTATTCCCATCATATTAATGCAATTAAAGTAAATTTTAGTTGTCATGCAATTGTTTAGGATAAAAAGAATATGCGGGGAGGGCCACTTGCCTTGGTCTACAAAAAGATCTTCTTCCTCAAAAAGTTGTTCTTGATCCGCGTCGACGGACGGCTCGGTTGCAACTGGCACGAGATCTACGATTAAAACATACAACAATAAGAAAAACAGTACATCAAACATCTCTAACAGATTAAAACAAGCGTCTAAAACTAGCAAGCTCGAAAATACGAATGCTTGGACACCAAGAACGCTAAAAACGGAGCTAAGACGGAAAATATATGGCTAAAACAAGGTCTAGGGACTTGCTGGCAAGAAAACTAAGCTTACAGGGGCTAAACTGAAAGAAACCAGGGACTAGAACGCAAATACGCATTAAACCCGAGGGCTAACGCGTAAAAAGCAAGAGCTGGGCTTCGGGACACAAAAACAGAGAAACTCAGGGGGTTTTCTGTAAAAACCAGGACCTAAATCTAATTATTTTTTAACTAGACAGGACGGCGGGTTGATTACAGAGAAAGGCAGGGGCTCTTTAGCAAAAGTGCCGGTGCTGACCGGAGTTGACCGGTATGGCGACTGGTTGACTCAGGCCTAGGACAGATCCGGGCCGTTGATCGCGCAGTGGACGGCTGACAGCGGCGGGCGGTGGCGGAACGCCTGCGCGCGGCGGCGGCGCATCGCCGGAGTAGACTCGATCTCGAGCTACGATGCATGGTTTTGAGCGCGGTTTGTCCCTACGGCTTCGAGGAGACAAGGCGAACAAGGCTAGGGGGTTCTGGTTGGCCATCGCATGGTGACGAGGGCTGGCAACGACGAGCGATGGCGGCGGAGCTCCGACGAGGCAGATGGGAGGGCTAACGAGTGAGAGAGAGGGCGAGAAGGGGCTCGGAAGCGTCGTTACCTCAACACGAAGGTCCCTGGGTGGTCAGACAGGGCGGAGCAGTGCCGGAGCGGCGGATCGACGACGCGGCGGCGCTCGGGCGGCGGCGGCGGCGTGGAAGCGAGCTGCGCTGTGGTGTGTGCGAGGTGCGAGTGGTCGTGGAGGGAATATGGAGCTCGGCCGGGGGTTTTATAGCGCGGAGAGGAGGAGGGGGAAGGCCGGCTCGGCGACTCTCGAGGTGGCCGGCCATTAATGGCGCTCGGCAGTGGAGAGGCTCGGTGGAGTGGCCATTTCGGTGGGGGAGCGAGGGGGTGGAGGCGAGTGGAAGCGAGCGGCAGTTACTGCGGCTCGGTGGGAGAGGAGAGGGAAGGGCGAGGGAGAGGGAGCGACGCGGGGCGCCGAGAGGTCGAGCGATGCGGTCGGAGGTGGAAGAAGGAGCTGGCGGTCGGGGCCCACATGCCAGCGACGCGAGAGAGGGGGGGAGAGGAAGTTTGGGCCGCGGAAGAAAACAGAAAAGGAAAAAAAAGGAAGGGGAGCGGGCTGGGCCGAGGAAAGGAGTTTAGGGACGGTTTCTGGACTTTTTCGTGGTTTTGAAATTCTCACACAAATCAAACAAAAGACATGCAATTTAAATATGATGCACAAGCACTTATCGCTCCAAAATTATTTAAATGATGTTTAAATATTTTTAGGCTCAAATTAATTTAAAATTTTAATTAAGTCCTTAGAAAAAAATTAAATCTAACCATGTTGCTATGATTTATTTGTGATGGAGTTTTTAGGGTGTTACAAATCCTACCCCCTTAAAGAGAATCTCGTCCCGAGATTCAGGAAGATTCGGTGAGCAGCTGAGGAAATTCCTTTATCAGTTCTTCTTCTCTTTCCCAAGTAGCCTCATTTTCTGAGTGATTACTCCACTGAACTTTGCACATTTTTATCACCTTGCTCTGTGTGACCCTCTGTGACTTGTTGAAAGGACCAACACTAGGCCTAGAGGGGGGTGAATAGGCCTGTTTAAAAATTCCTGCAAAAATCCTCCGAAAAATGTCAGAAAGTCGGATGATCCGACACAGTCTCGGATCTTCCGGCCAGGAAGATCCGACACTGTACAGGATCTTTCGACTGGGACAGAATGGCGGAAGATCCGATGAAACGCCGGATCTTCCGACAGGCAGTTCAAGTGTACTTCGAGATTTGAAATCTAATGACCTTTTGACAATTCCACTTGAATACAAAGCTCACAAAGGATGTAAGGAACCTTCTATATATGATCAATATCACAGTATAGCCACAAATAAGTAGATCGGGACAAATCAAGTTATAGAAACAAAATGAACAAGAGGAAATGTGGAGACAAAGGATTTTCTACCGAAGTTCACTCCACAAAGGAGCTACGTCTCCGTTGAGATGCTCACAAAGAGCCGGGCTGTCACACTAACCCCAAGTCTCTCTCAATCAACCACAAAGGAGGATTGAGTTACTTACTATGTGCTCCCACGAAGAGAGAGGGTAATGCAAACTTCCGGGACTCAAACCACAAGAGAATGGGAGTTCACCGGCACCTCTAACCGTCCAGGAGCAAGCTCCAAGAGTAACAAACGTAAATCAATGAACTCAAGTTGCTTGAAGTGCTTCACGAGATGAACAAAGGGAGTTCTCACTTCTAGCCTTCTCACTCACTCAAACCCTAAATGAATCTTGGCAAGAATCAAGTTTGGGAGGGGATTTGAGAAGGAGAGTGAATGCTCTTGTCTTGTGTTAGGTCGTGTGTGTAGCAGCAAATGAATGAGGGGGTGTGAGGAGTATTTATACCAACCCCCCAAAATATGACCGTTATGTACTCTGCGAAGGGGTACCGGATCTTCCGACAATTAGTCGGATCTTCCGACAACCAATAGAAATGTGTTAGGAAAACTCCAGAAAAGTTCCAGGGGCCGGATCTTCCGACTGTATGTCGGATCTTCCGGGGGACCCCGGAACTTCCGGCTCGGAGAAAGCCAAGACAGAGCCGGCCGGAACATCCGGTCGGATCTTCCGGCCTAGGGTCGGAACTTGTACGCATGGCGCTCAGGAGCTCGAAAAACGACTAAGTCAAGCATCTTCCGATGCCACGGCCAGAACTTCCGGCCAGGAAAAACTCGAGACCGAGCCGCCCGGAACTTCCGGTCGGATCTTCCGGCCTAAGTTCCGGCCGAGCAGAAAGAGGAGTTTGTGAAGAGTTTTTGAGTCTCTCAAGAGTTTGTCATCTCAAGTAAAGCACTTTTAGCATCTAGAATTTATCAACTACGTCCCCCTTGATAGTACGGTGGTCCTATACTCAATTTCAAACGGAAAATTAAATTTAAAACCACCAATTGAGTCCTCCACCATATGAATACGCGTTGGGGTCCTTCCTTTACCATTTTCTCCTTTTTATTTCATTTTATTCCTGCACAACTCATGCAAAGCATCATATCCAAATTTCTATTGCTATTAATCACCAAAATTGATTAAATGCCTAGATGCACTTTCACTTGTCTAGGATTTTGATAGGATACTCCTTATAAGTCAAGTCATCCTTCACTTCTAAATCCTCCAATGGTAAGTGCTCCACCCTAATCTCATTTGAACACTCCTTCATCTGTGACACATGGAACACATCATGAACTCCCGATAATCGAGCTGGCAATTCCAACCTGTATGCCACTTCTCCTTTTCTTTCCAATATTTTAAAAGGTCCGATAAAACGAGGTGATAGCTTCCCTCTGACATTAAACCTTCGTAATCCTCTGATAGGTGATACTCTGAGATAAGCATAATCTCCTTCCTCGAATACCACTTCTCTTCTCTTAGGATCAGCGTAACTCTTTTGGCGTGACTGTGCAGTTTTAAGATTCTCCCGAATTATCTCGACTTGTCTTTCAGCTTCTTTTATAATTTCTGGTCCAAAGAGTTGTCTTTCACCCGTTTGATTCCAGTACAAGGGTGTTCTGCATTTTCTTCCGTACAAGGCTTCAAACGGTGCCATCTTGAGACTAGACTGATAACTGTTGTTGTAGGCAAATTCTGCATACGGTAAACTTTTATCCCAGCTACCTCCATGCTTTAAAGCACAAGCCCTTAACATATCCTCCAGGATTTGATTTGTCCTTTCCGTCTGTCCATCGGTCTGTGGATGATATGCTGAACTGAATTTCAACTCTGTATCCATTGACTCATGTAGTTTCTTCCAGAAATGTGATGTAAACTGAGTGCCTCGATCTGACACTATCCTTTTGGGAACTCCATGCAAACATATTATCCGTGACATGTACAACTCCGCTAGTCTGGCTCCTGAGTAAGTGGTTTTAACTGGTATAAAATGAGCAACTTTGGTTAACCTGTCCACGATAACCCATATGGAATCATAACCATCGCGTGTACGAGGTAGCCCTACAATGAAATCCATACCAATTTCTTCCCATTTCCACTCAGGTACTTTCAGTGGTTGCAGCAATCCGGCGGGTCTTTGATGTTCTGCTTTTACCCTTTGGCATATGTCACACATAGCGACATGAGCTGCGACATCTCTTTTCATTCCGTACCACCAGTATTTCTGTTTTAAATCTTGGTACATCTTGGTACTACCAGGGTGTATAGAGTATGCTGAATCATGAGCTTCTTTTAATATGATCTCACGAAGACTATCAATTTCTGGCACACATATCCTGTTCCTGAACCATATGGTTCCCTGATCATCCCTCCTAAAATCTGAATCCTTTCCTGAATCAATCAATTCTCCAAACTCTTTAATCTTTTCGTCTGTCAACTGCCCTTTCCTGATCTCTTGTTCCAGTGTTGATTCGACTTCTAAAGTCATAGATTCATTCTAGGCAACAATCCCTAAGTTGAGCCATGCCATTTCCCAACACAACTCTTGTGGTTTCAATCGTGCTATGAGCATATTTGCCTGGCTCTTCCGGCTCAAAGCATTTGCTACAACATTAGCTTTTCCGGGATGGCACTGAATGTCCAGATCATAATCTTTGATTAATTCTAGCCATCTGCGCTGTCTAAGATTGAGATCTCTTTGGGTGAAGATATACTTCAAACTCTTATGGTCGGTAAAGATCTGACACTTGTTGCCAATCATGTAGTGTCTCCAAATTTTCAGCGCGTGTACAACGGCAGCCAATTCTAGATCATGTGTGGGATAATTTTGTTCATGTTTCCTCAGTTGTCTGGAAGCATAAGCCACTACTTTTCCTTCTTGCATTAAAATACACCCAAGACCTTGACGCGAAGCATCGCAATATACGTCAAACCCTCTGTGAATGTCGGGCATTATCAATACAGGGGCTGTAGTCAACCTTTTCTTTAATTCTTCAAAACTAGCTTGGCATTTATCATCCCATTTGAATTCTTTTCCTTTTTCTAGTAAGGTTGTAAGCGGTTTCACGATCTTTGAGAAGCCTTCGATAAACCTGCGGTAATAGCCTGCCAATCCGAGAAAACTCCTGATCTCAGGCACATTCTTTGGAGGGTTCCAGTTCAACACATCCTGAACTTTGCTTGGATCTACCGCTATTCCTCCATCGGTGATGATATGGCCAAGAAATGAAACTTCCTTCAACCAAAAGTCACACTTGCTGAACTTGGCATACAACTGATGCTCTTGAAGCCTCTGCAACACAAGCCTCAGATGCTCTTCGTGTTCTTCCTCACTCTGAGAAAATATCAGAATGTCGTCAATGAACACCACTACGAACTTGTCCAAATAATCTATGAACACCTTGTTCATCAGATACATGAAGTATGCTGGTGCATTTGTCAATCCGAATGGCATGACTGTGAACTCATACAGTCCATATCTGGAAGTGAAAGCTGTCTTAGGAATATCCTCCGGTCGGATCTTCAACTGGTGATAGCCTGATCGCAGATCTATCTTTGAGAACACTTTTGCACCTCTCATCTGATCAAACAGATCCTCAATCCTAGGTAACGGATACTTGTTCTTGATGGTCACATCGTTAATTGATCGATAGTCTATGCATAATCTCCGAGAACCATCTTTCTTATCCGCGAAGAGAGTAGGGGCTCCCCATGGTGACGAACTAGGGCAGATAAATCCCTTACTTAATAATTCTTCTATTTGTTTCTTTAGTTCAACCAAATCTTTAACATCCATTCTATAAGGCCTCTTAGATATAGGAGCAGTACCAGGTAAAAGTTCAGTACTGAATTCAATATCTCGGTCAGGTGGCATACCTGGTAAGTCATCTAGAAATACATCCGGATATTCATTCACTACTTTGACATCTTCCAGTGTCTTGCCTTCCATAGAATTTACTGTCCCACCTTCTGTCAGTGAGGGAGTTGCCACATATTCAATTCTGTCTCCCTGAGGGTTGGTTAAGAGTACTGACTTCTTACGGCACTGAATAGATCCATCCCACTGGTGTAACCAATCCATTCCCAGAATTATATCGATTCCCCACGATTTCAATACTACCAAATCGGCTGGGAAATCTACTCCCATGATTTTAAGAGTTACTTGTGGACAGAATAAATTGGCTTGCATCTCTCCGCCTGGAGTACTAACTAGTAATTGCTTTTTCATAGCTCTCATGGTCATGCCATGTTTTGCCACAAATTGTTCAGTAATAAATGAATGTGTTGCTCCAGAATCGAATAAAATTGTTGCAGGTATGGAATTGGCAAGGAACATACCAAGTACAACTCCTGGGGCTTCTTGGGCCTGTTCCGCGGTCACATGATTCACTCTTCCACGAACAAAATTCCGCTGAGCCCTGTTGCCTTGTGCACTTGAGTTTCCTGGACGAACTTGTGATGAAGGTTTCTCAATTCTCTGTTCGTTGCCTCTCTGTGGAGTATGCATTCCACGCTGAGGACAGCTGTTAGCATAGTGTCTCAATTCTCCACATTTGAAACAACCATTTGGTGGCACTGGAGCATTGTTCCTCACTGGAGCGCCTGTGGCATTGCTTGGGCGGTGAGTAGCCGTGTTGTTGCTTGGCCGATTCGGTTGCTGATTCGGCGTGCGTGGTGATTGCTGGTTGAAGCGCTGTGGCTGCTGAAACGAGCGTTGCAGCTGCATGTTCTGCGAGTAACCTCCATACTGTCCACCTGAGCGGAAGTGAGAACCCTGCGGAGAGTTGTAGCGGGGGCGAGTGTTGCTGCTGGATTGTCCCTGAGATTGGAACTTGCGTTTGTGTTCTTCAATCTCCTTGCGCTTGCTTTCCAAGCCAATAGCCTTATTCAGAAGAATCTGAAAGTCAGGAAAGATATGACTTTGCAGTTGATAATTGAGTGGCCCTATGAGACCATCCAGGAATTGCTCCTGTCTCTTGGCATCAGTGTTGACTTCTTCTGGTGCATAGCGAGACAACTGGGTGAATTTATCCAGGTACTCGCTGACTGACATGTTTCCTTGCTTCAGTGCGAGGAACTCCTTCTGTTTAAGCTTCATAACTCCAGAGGGAATGTGGTAAGCTCTGAAGCTATCCCTGAACTCTTGCCAGGTGATGGTCTGTGGTGCGGCATGTGCAGCGGTGTACGCATCCCACCAGTCAGCCGCTGGTCCTTCAAGTCTGCCTGCAGCGTATAGCACCATCTCACGATCGGTGCATTGTGTCATCTCCAGCTTCCTGGTGACAACTTTTAGCCAGTCATCAGCATCCAAAGGATCTGATGAGTGAGAGTAAGTGGGCGGACGGTGGCTCATGAACTCCTTGTGCTTGTCTCTGGGCGATAGTTGTGCTGGTGCTGGTTGTGGTGGCTGATTTTGCTGTGCTTGCAAGTTCTGCACTGTTGCGGTGAGAGTCTGCAGCAGCTGAGTTTGGGCAGCCAGAAACTGTTGCATAGCCGGATCCATTGGTGGGTTTGGTGGGGGAGGTGGTGCTTGATTTTGCTGATTGGCGATGTGGGCTCGTATCACTGGTGGAATATCCTGTCCTCCTCCTGACCTGGTGTTTACCATCTGATTGTTAGGGAAAGATTTTTTTTCAGATAAGGACTGAACAGATTAAGATGAGTGAGATAAAGCATAAGGGGGCTAAGATTAATTAATTAAACTAATTATTTTTATTAATGCAGTTGTGGCCATCACTCCACAAAAGCATTCATTCATCACAAAAACAAAACCAAACATGTTTTCAACCATCAACCATTATTACAACGCATCATCCTCGCAGGAACGGAATTATTAACAAAAGAAAAAAAAGGTAGACATCTAAGACTCCGAGCCAAGACTGGTGGTAGCTCCTGGGGTGCCGTAGCGAAGCTTCTTGCGCGGTGGAGACGACGTGGTGCAGTGCTGTGCCATCTCCTCTGGGGTGCCTGCCCCGCAAGCTGCGCCTCAAGCTGCGCGATCTTGGCCTGAGCGTCCTGGAGCTTCCCGTGCAGTCCCTCGATCTCGGAGGTGGCTCCCTCCAGGTCGGTGTTGAGCGCAGCCGTGACTCGAGCAAGGATGTCCACTCGGTCGTCTTCTGTCTGAGAAGCTGGTACCACAGTGTCCTCGGTACCAACAGGTCGGCTGGGTATGTGGCGGAAGTCGGAGTAGTGCAGCTGGTCGCGGAAACGGTAGCTGTAGGAGTAAAGTGCCCTCCTGGCAGCGTCGTTGATGGCAGCGTCCTCGGTGGAGAAGGGAACACAACTGTAGTGCGTTGAACGGATCCACCATCCGGAAGCCTCTGGCTGAGGTACCCGGATGTGTACCTGAGCTGTGTAGTAGTCCTCCAGGCCGGGCTCCTCAAAGTGCTCGACCACATACTGAGGCTGTAGAGTGAACTCTAAAAACCCCAGTAACTCCTCCAGCAGTCTGCAGAACTGCCCGGTCCCACACAACGAGACGTGTAGGTGGTACTCCGGACCACGCTGGCGAGGCTCCCCTGGATCCTCCTCATCGTCGTTGTTGTCGTTGTCCTGGTCCTCACCCTTCACGTCGGTGTCATCCCCGTCACTAGGCTCCTCCTCGTCGTCGTCGTCCCCAGAGTCGTCTGGGTCTCCACCAGTAGCGTCAGGTGCAGCATCGCCGGCAGCAGGAGCAGCTGGTGGAATCACCATGTCTCCGTCGGTGTCCACCTCAAGCACAGTGCCGTCGAAGAGCTGAGGTGGCTCCTCCTCCTGTGCCTCTGCCTGTGCCTCAGGCTGTACCTGTACCGGGGCTTCCTCAGCCGGTGCCTCCTCAGGGTGCTGGGGAACTGACGGACAAGCTGGGCGTGAACCTCCGGTGACAGCACGAGCGGTCTGATACTCATGAACCATCTGACAAAGGCAAAAAGTTTAGACTCAGTATAGAATAAATCAAAATGATGAGATCTTTTAACAAAGAACAATATAAATTAGATTTTTATGCAAAAATAGGGTAATTTTGAAAGATGACATGGCTTTCTAGATGTTAGGTCCTTAATTTCCGACCAGTTCTAACTTAAGGCTGCGTCCTACAGTCAAAACGGCTCTGATACCACTCTGTCACACCCGATTTTTGAGGGAAAACCAAGTGCATCTCATATGTGCGCCAGGATCATGTTTACACACATATGATAGACAAAAGAGTGTAATATCAAAACACAGTATTCTAAAGTACAAGGGATTTATTATAATATTCATATTACACTCTCGAGAGACACGAAGGTCTTTATCGTAGAACAAGCGATAGCTAAACGAGGTGTCTTCAACTTCCATCTTCCACAGGCATCTTGACTGGGGGAAGCGCAAGCCTCAGAACTCGTCGTAGTCGCTGTGTATTCTTCTCCATTTCCTTCTTCTGAATCAGCAATGGCAAGCGTGAGTACACCTAACTAGGTACTCAGCAAGCGGGGTGAAAATGCAAGGCCACAAGGATAGGCTATGGTTCACAGCAGTGAGCTTTTTAGAGTTGATCAAGTTTTATTAGCAATTTCCTATTTACTAGATGTAAGTTTATACCAACCCACTTAAGCATTTTAAAAAAAAACATCTTATTCCAAAACCCACGAGTAAAACCACGATTTAGATTCCATCTTTACGTTCAATTATCATGGTAGGGTCCAAGCCGCTCTTGACCGTGAGCACGGCTGATATATCAGTTTTACACTCTGCAGAGGTTGCACACTTTCACCATAGCTCGTGTTCCCCATGTTACCCGGGTTAGCTAGACCCTTAAACACTTCTGAGGTGAGTGGCTAGGGGTCCACTACGAAGCCTTTACAAAGGTGTGCAAAAGACCAACGACCCGCAAAGTTACAGACAAGGGCGGTCCACAAACCTCCCTAATGGTTAGCACCTTAGCCAAGGCTGCTACCCCAAGAGGACCGGGCTGTGACCCCTGCAACCACAATCCCCCTCTGCTCCTCGTGGTCGGATAGGGCCGTCAGTGCGATCACACGCCTAATTAATTGGCTAAGGTGAGAGCCCATTAACCCTATGGTTGCGTTGTTTTCTTGGGTGGTCACTCCATGTTCCGATTAAAGAAAAGTTCTGTTGTATTAACCATCGTTTCACCAACAGAGTTGCCATGATCAACATTCTATAAAGATTCAGTTTTAACCATTCCCATAGTATAACAACGCTAAGCATAACTAACCCAAAACATTTTTTTTAAATCAGGGTTGATACAAGGGATCATGGTAAAAGACTAGGTAAATCCTTAAAAAGGTATTCCCATCATATTAATGCAATTAAAGTAAATTTTAGTTGTCATGCAATTGTTTAGGATAAAAAGAATATGCGGGGAGGGCCACTTGCCTTGGTCTACAAAAAGATCTTCTTCCTCAAAAAGTTGTTCTTGATCCGCGTCGACGGGCGGCTCGGTTGCAACTGGCACGAGATCTACGATTAAAACATACAACAATAAGAAAAACAGTACATCAAACATCTCTAACAGACTAAAACAAGCATCTAAAACTAACAAGCTCGAAAAGACGAATGCTTGGACACCAAGAACGCTAAAAACGGAGCTAAGACGGAAAAGATATGGCTAAAACAAGGTTTAGGGACTTACTGGCAAGAAAACTAAGTTTACAGGGGCTAAACTGAAAGAAACCAGGGACTAGAATGCAAATACGCATTAAACCCGAGGGCTAATGCGTAAAAAGCAGGAGCTGGGCTTCGGGACACAAAAACAGAGAAACTCAGGGGGTTTTCTGTAAAAACCAGGACCTAAATCTAATTATTTTTGAACTAGACAGGACGGCGGGTTGATTATAGAGAAAGGCAGGGGCTCTTTAGCAAAAGTGTCGGCGCTGACCGGAGTTGACCGGTATGGCGACTGGTTGACTCAGGCCTAGGACAGATCCGGGTCGTTGATCGCGTAGTGGACGGCTGACAGCGGCGGGCGGTGGCGCTATGCGCGCGGCGGCGGCGCATCGCCGGAGTAGACTCGATCTCGAGCTACGATGCATGGTTTTGAGCGGGGTTTGTCCCTACGACTTCGGGGAGACAAGGCGAACAAGGCTAGGGGGTTCTGGTTGGCCATCGCATGGCGACGAGGGCTGGCGACGACGAGCGATGGCGGCGGAGCTCCGACGAGGCAGATGGGAGGGCTAACGAGTGAGAGAGAGGGCGAGAAGGGGCTCGGAAGCGTCGTTACCTCAACGCGAAGGTCCCTGGGTGGTCAGACGGGGCGGAGCAGTGCCGGAGCGGCGGATCGATGACGCGGCGGCGCTCGGGCGGCGGCGGCGGCGTGGAAGCGAGCTGCGCTGTGGTGTGTGCGAGGTGCGAGCGGTCGTAGAGGGAATGTGGAGCTCGGCTGGGGGTTTTATAGCGCGGAGAGGAGGAGGGGGAAGGCCGGCTCGGCGACTCTCGAGGTGGCCGGCCATTAATGGCGCTCGGTAGTGGAGAGGCTCGGTGGAGTGGCCGTTTCGGTGGGGGAGCGAGGGGGTGGAGGCGAGTGGAAGCGAGCGGCAGTTACTGCGGCTCGGTGGGAGAGGAGAGGGAAGGGCGAGGGAGAGGGAGCGACGCGGGGCGCCGAGAGGTCGAGCGATGCGGTCGGAGGTGGAAGAAGGAGCTGGCAGTCGGGGCCCACATGGCAGCGACGCGAGAGAGGGGGGAGAGGAAGTTTGGGCCACGGAAGAAAACAGAAAAGGAAAAAAAAGGAAGGGGAGCGGGCTGGGCCGAGGAAAGGAGTTTAGGGACGGTTTCTGGACTTTTTCATGGTTTTGAAATTCTCACACAAATCAAACAAAAGACATGCAATTTAAATATGATGCACAAGCACTTATTGCTCCAAAATTATTTAAATGACGTTTAAATATTTTTAGGCTCAAATTAATTTAAAAATTTAATTAAGTCCTTAGGAAAAAAATTAAATCTAACCATGTTGCTATGATTTATTTGTGATGGAGTTTTTATGGTGTTATAGAGCTCCTCCCGCGCGTCCGCCAGTCCGCTCGCTCGTCGTCCTGCCGCCCACCGCCGCGCGCCGTTCCTCCCCCGGTCGCCCCCACCCCGCCCCGGCCGGCCGCCGCCCGCGCGCGCCGCTTCCCTCCCACGCCGCCCGCGCGCCCGCGGGGCGCGCCCGCCTGCCGCCCGTCGCCGCCGGGCTGGGCCGGCCAGGGCCCAGCGCCCTTGGCCCTGTTGCCCCCCCCCCCCGGCCGTCGGCGCTCGTGCCGCCGGCGCCCGTGGCCCGTCGCCACTGCCCCCTGGCGCCCCTGCCTCCTGCCGTGTCACCCCTGTCGTGTAAGGTAAAAAAAATTAGAGAAACAGTCAGTGATGTTAGTAATTTATCTGATAGCTAGAATTATATATAGTAATTTAGTTACTATAGAAGTAGTTAGTGATTTTAGTTTAGTATATGCATAGTGATATTAGTTAGTGATAATATTTACGGTAGTGTTTTAGTTAGCGATATCATTGGTATACTACGTTAGTATAATCAAGATTAGTGGTAGTATAAAGTAGTATATATTAGTATATATTTGTAGTGATAACTAGTGGTAGTTTTGAAGAATAGACATGACTTACGGGGTAATGAAAGTTTGTTTCGATATTTGCATGTAGTACTAGATGGACAACCTAGTGAACATATATCATGGTGGCAGTGTGGAAAGAGATCGTTATGGATATGTTGAGTTTGTTGACATGCAAAGTGTGTCGGTTCTATTCAATGAAAGGCCATCTTTTAGTGAGTTTGTTGTAAGGGCTCGTGAGGAGATACGTTCCCATGGAGACGTTGATGACATAGAAGTTGACGGTGTTATCAACCTAGGTGCTCCCCCCAACATCTTGAGGCGGACCGTCCGAATTGACAGTGAGAACCAATGGGACAATTATGTGAGAGTGGCAATGAAGAGTCAGTTGCAATGTTTAGATGTGGTGGTGCGGCCGGTGTTTATTGATCCCACCCCTAACATGTGTGGCCCAGTAATGGATCATCTCCCACATGGTTACTCTCCGCTACGGGAACTTGGTAGGAGTTTTGATGAACCTTTGCCGAGTGTTCCCGATGCTCAATCTGCTCCTGATAGTAAGTATCGCATCCACATATGTTGTTGGACCTCATGCAATACCATTTTATCATGATATCGTTATCTTTGTGCCTTTTGTTGTATATGGGACATTCATGATAATGTCGATGTTAACTCGTTGGCCTATGGTGTCCGAAATGAAGAGGAAATTAGGGCCTCCAACAGTGTGGAAGTTGAAGCTGCAGTTATGCATCATGATAATGTCGGTGCACACTGAGTCTCCTCCTTTGTCCGAAATAAAGATGAAATTAGGGCCTCCAACAGCATGGCAGATGTGGCCGATGAAGCTCAAGTTATGAATGATGATGAGCCTTATGAGTGTGCGAGGGCCATTGACTGTGATGATGACCGACCGGTTGGAGAGCTTACAGAGAGTGACATTGAGATGATGAGACGTATCCTGCCTGGTCGTGACTTAAGTGTTCATGCATTCAGTGATCTTGCACATTCAGATAAGGCTCATGCAGAAGGTCGTGATGAAGACCTTTTAGACGCTCCTGAGGTTTCTTGGAGCATGACAGTTGAGACGGGGCGCATTTTCAATGACCTTCCATCATTGAAGAGGTGGTTGCAGCATTTTGCAGTCCTTCGCAAAAGGCCATACAAGGTCCTCCATTCTTATGCTGAGCGGCGGTACACAGTTGTATGTGACAAGGACCATTGTGATTGGAGGGTATGTGCAAGGAAGCAAAAGGTCACCGGTAAGTGGAAGATCACAAAAGTGGTTGGGCCACACACATGTTCAGAACATGAGTTGACAACTAAGCATCGACAGTTGAGCTCAACCTTAATTGCGAAGCGGCTAATGGGAATTCTGAAGCAAGAACCCACCATGAAGGTGAAGACAATTATCAGCACAGTTAAGGAGGTTTATGATGGATACCAGATTAATTATGGTAAAGCTTGGAGGGCTAAGCAGCGGGCATGGAAGATGATATATGGAGATTGGGAGGACGGCTATGAGCAGTTGCCGGAACTTTTAAATGCAATCAAAGCGGTGAATCCAGGGACAGTTTACGAGTACATGCCTAAACCAAATGAGTTGATCAATGGGCGGCAGATTTTCTTCCGACTCTTTTGGTGCTTCCCTCAGTGTGTTGAGGCCTTCAAGTATTGTCGGCCCGTCTTCTCAATTGACGGCACGTTTCTTCTTGGGAAGTATGCAGGGGTGCTTCTTATAGCCATATCTGTTGATGCAAACAACGAACTGGTTCCTTTGGCATTTGCCTTGGTTGAGAAGGAGAACAAAGATAGTTGGGGCTGGTTCTTGAGACTCGTCCGGATACATGTGGTTGGTCCCGGTCAAGAGGTTGGTGTCATATCTGATAGGCACCAGGGCATACTGAATGTTGTGCGTGAGCATATACAGGGGTATGCCCCTTTGCACCATCGTTGGTGCACTCGACACCTTGCCGAGAACCTCCTCCGTAAGGATGGTGTCAAGGACAACTTCAAGCTATTCGAGGAGTGTGCACGTCAGCTTGAGGATAAGTACTTCCGTGAGAAGTTGGAGCAGATCAGAACAGCCACGAATGCAGAGGGTAGACAATGGTTGACAGGATTGATGAGAGATTTGGAGAAATGGACTGGGTCCCATGATGTTGGAGGATGGAGGTACGAGTTTCAGACCAGCAACATGGCGGAGTCGTTCAATGGCCTGCTCTTGGGGATACGTGGTATGCCTGTGAATGCTATTGTTTCCTACACTTTCTACAAACTTGTTGCGTTTTTCAATGATAGGCATGCCAAGGCTAGAGAGTTGCAAAGTCGTGGAGTGAGATGGCCTAAAAACCCAACATAACACCTGAACAAGGCAAAGGAACGGGGACACACACATGAAGTCGTGTGTTTTGATCATACTTCGGGCACTTATGAGGTAGTACAGAGGGGTGGTACAACATCCGATGGCGAGATCCGAGAGTCCAGAAAGCACGTGGTTTGTCTACAAGAATTTACTTGCACTTGTGGTGCACCAAAGCAATATCACTTCCCATGTTCTCATTTGGTGGCTGCAGCAAGAGCTCGGAACTACGACATCGAGAGTAGGATACCTCGTGAGTATAGTGTTGACTACCTCCACATGCCAAGTCTGTGCGAGCATACATCGAGTATGCTAATGAGCTGGATTGCCTCACACCCTCTATGGTGAGCTAATTTCATTACATTACCGCTTGTACTAGATTGACTCATTTCATTGAACTGTTGTAAGAGATACTAACATACAAAGTTTTTCTAGGTCTCTTGGCAGTCGTACACAGATCCGAAGGTGGGACAATTTCAGTGGAGCAGCATGTGCTTCCCTGATGAGGATCTATATAGGATGACGTGCCCGCTGATCTGCTTCTACGCAGTTGAGTACCACCAACCGCGGCGAGTTGCTAGGCAGTTTGGTTTGCGACAGGAGTGGCCCGTACCACCGTTCTCGACGTCCATCGGGTTGCACAAGTAAGTGCATTCACTTGTCCATTTCGTTTATGATTGTGCATTTAGATTAATGAAAAAGTTGTCCATTTCGATTATGATTCACCTGTCCATTTCTATTATGATTCCCTTATGCATTTAGATTAATGAAAAATTGTCCATTTCGATTATGATTCAAACAACCATTTCGATTATGATTCCCTTGTGCATTTCAATTATGATTCACCTGTCCATTTCGATTATGATTCCCTTATGCATTTAGATTAATGAAAAATTGTCCATTTCGATTATGATTCAAACAACCATTTCGATTATGATTCCCTTGTGCATTTCGATTATGATTTACTTGTCAATTTAGATTAATGAATAATTGTCCATTTCGATGTGATTCACTTCTTTTTAAATCATTATTGAAACTGTTTTTACAGGATTGATCGTCAGAAGCATAAAAAGACTACCGATTTCGAGAGACTTCACCTCGCTTACATTGAAGAATGGGATCTTTTTGATGAAAATGTGTATGAAAATGAGGACGAGCATACAAACTACAACTTCCGGGCGTACCTTTCTTGGTACTTAGGTGTGACTCGTCCCAGATTGAAGGTGCAGTGGACAGGTGCTGACTACGCCGACATGGATTCGTCTGTTGACGAAGATACGTACTATGACATTGCGACCCGGGAAGGGACCCTTGTGGAGGCTGCGCCAATCTTGGATAGAGTGGTACTAGAAGCTCTGCAATCATATTTTAAGAAAGTTTAATGATTTTTGACGAGTAACAGCTTGTTTTCGTTTGTGATTTGCAGGGCAACGCGCTAAGGCAATCGGTGCTTGATATTGAGCGGTTTTCGACGATGGATGTCGATGAGAGGACGGCTACCTTTCTTGGGGTAAGTTTGCAATATTAACACATAAATATATAAATGTCATCGAAACATATCCACTGACTAATAATTGAACTTCAGAGACTTGCACACCGGCTACGTCATGCTGCAGCTCGTTGTGGTTGTAGGAGTAGCGCGGCGAGGGACGTGCGTGGCGATGCGGCTCGGCGAGGTGCAAGACAGGCCACTGCTTCGCACGACAGGTCAACAACGGATACTTTCGCTGACGTTGCAGTTGAGGGCGAGGAGGAGGACGACCACAAGGAGATTGGACCATCTCAGATCCCAGATGCTCCTCAGCCTTCGCAACCTGCCACACATAGGCAGCGTCGCCCACGTGACTGTTACTCTCCGGGCACCGACGCTCTAGGTAAGGGCAAGGGTAAGGCTAGGAGGCACTGATGGTTGTGGGTGACTTGTAATGGTTGTGGGTGACTTGTAATGGTTGTGGGACACTGTGATGGTGAATGTGTTGTATGCGACTTGTGATGGTGGCTTGTGTATGTGACTTGTGATTGTCGGGGGCTTTTGATGCTCAAAACCAAGGGAAGTTATGGCAAAAAAAATTCGTGAGTTTATGGACCGTATGGATTAATTTTATGGACTCTGTTTATGTCGTGGTAAACTTGTTGTGTCTATGTGAACCTATGATATATGTGCCTTGTAATTATTCAGGATGGAATAAAACAAGGGAAGTTCTGCCAAATTTTTTTGGTGAGAGGTTACTAAATTAGAAAATTATTGAATGTCTGATATGTAACTACCACTGTACCAACCACATATTTCAAATAAATAATTAAGACAATCAAATCGTAAAGAAATATTATATACTACAGATTCTGTAAATATATGAAAGGACATGTAACTGGAAAGTCTAGATTCTAAATAGCCTTTTCAGCGTCCTTCAACATAGCATTTTCAGTGTTCATTAGAATAGCCTTTTCAGCGTCCTTCAACGTAGACTTTTCAGACAGCTATCCTAGCCTTTTCAGATGCATTAACCACAGCACATCATGAGTAATTACATGCCTCGGCCTATATATACACACACTGATGAAAGCACACCACATCAGTAGCAATGTCTAGAGGGTCATCTAGTGGGAAGGGTTTCGGCTCAGGGAGAGGAAAGGGGGGAGGAAGGGACCTCCCATTGTGTGGGAGGGGTCTCTTGGCCCAGATGAGTATGGTGAGGCAGTATATGAGTTGCCAGTTCAGAGTAAAAGTGATTTCGGTAAAGAGTGACCTCTGAGAGGATACGATAAAAGGAAAGAAGACTGGCCGAAATGCATGCATGGGGAAGATTGCTTTTTGCAAATGATGGTTGAGGGCACAGACGAAGGTCATCGTTTCTTCAAATGCCCACGAGCATGGGTAAATATTATTGCTCTTTGCTTTTAATATATTTTCATATCACTTTCTATCTACAACTTACGATAGCTATTTTTTAATAGTCCTCCAAGGCGCCAAAAAATTGTGGTTTTGTTAGGTGGGTCGATCCTCCTCCTATTCATCCATATCAGGAGTACATCTACTACTTGCAGAATCGCATCTTCGATCTAGAAATGAACATGAGCAGCGGTAACAAGGATGACAGTTCAGAGGAGGCAATGTGCACGGACCCAGATTGCAGCTGTGCATGCCACAAGAAAGATGGACCTCTAACGCCACAGTGTCCACCCCCCCCCCCACCGCCGCCGCCTGTAATGAGCAGATACTATGGAGAAGGTGCAACACAGTTTGCTATGTGGGGACACTACTAGAGTACCATATCGTAGTCATTTCCTACATCAATATTGTTATTAGTGGTTTTAATTACCTAAGGCATGTTAGGTTTATTGGAGGACATGTTTACCCTTGTTTGGTATAGGTCCTCACATGCCACTACATGTGTTCTGCATTTCGATTATCCACTGCACTATTTCGTGAGTTTTTTAATTCGTATTCTTTGAGGCCAAAACGAAAAATGCACCGCTTGACAACCAACCAAAATAAAAAATACAACATTGTTCTTGGATTAACCGCGCAAGAATAAAATGTGCATTACATGCGAACTAGCATAATAGTCAAATACTCTTAGACATTGTCCATAACTACTTCATTAGACATGCAAATGTAGAGTGCTACTGAGTACAACGCGGCCACTTTCCCTTCCTCAAAGCATCAGGATTTTCCTCCAGTGCTTCTTTCGCATGACGAGCACGCTCAAGCTTTTTCTCAATCTCCTCCCTTGCCTTAGTAGCACACCTCCGTTGCAGCTCCTCTTCCCGCTCCTTTTTTTCCGCCTCCTGTTTGCGCCTCATCTCCAACCTTTCATTTATCTCTGCATCCCACTGCTTCATTCCATCCCAAAAGTCCTTGTCTTTATTCTTAATCTCAGTGTCGATCCACTGCTCATAATCGCATAGCGGTGGTGGAGTCTGCAAAAAATTATGAGTTAGATTGTTATTACATGAAGTAACGAATCAAAAATCACTATTTTGACCACTAAGTTCTCACCATCATGCCAATGCGGATCTGCTCCGATGTTGGATCGAATGCAAAGTTCGCACACATCCAGTACCTTTGTCTAAAAGTCTCCTCTTCCTCTGAAACCTCTACCTTACAAGGATCACCACAAAAGCACATTGCCACGGGAACACCGCTAGGTAATGGGTAAGGTTCGAAGGCATTGCGAGGCTTTTGTTGAAAGTTATTCCTCCTACTCAACAAAAACATATTTGGACTAAATTTACGACTCTACTAACAAAATCGGAGAATTTACTATTTTGGACGAAGATTACATTGCTTGACCACCTCTACCTCGCCTAGGCATCCTAGTTTTCAATACCACACGTACACATATTAATCATCTAATAACTCATAAGAAGTTTCATATCTAGGGTTACAAAATACACATAATTTAAACCAAATCAATCCGAGAAAAATAGAGGACATGACAGAGGATACCTTGCTCTCGAAGATCTACGGAAAAAATCAAAGTTTCCACGGTCCAATAGATCGATTCCGGACGTTGGTTGGATGGGGGATATAGGGAAAACTGAGAGCAACAAACAACAAATGGAGCAGCCAGGGACGCGGCTGAGGTTGAAAATGGGGGCTCGGCGCCAAGCTCGGCGCCATGGTCTATGGCGCCGAGCCCCCTGCCACGTCGGACGCCACGCCGGCTCGGCTCGCGATGGCTCGGCGCCATGCACCGTGGCGCCGAGCCGTGTGACCTCGGCGCCGCGTGCTATGGCGCCGAGCCCAGGGTCCATTTTTTGAAATCTTTCCACCAGGGGCGTATTTGTGAACTTCTTTCGCGAAAAGGGCTAAAAAACAAAAAAGTCGGGAAAAAGTACCGACGCAGACGAGCTCGTGCTACATTCACCCATAACCCTAATCTTATAAGCACTTTTAAAGCCAGTTTTAGTAGGGCTTTTATGGATATTCCATGGCATTACATTTATTGATATGGCAGAGTAGTTTCATCCCTACAAAACCTATCTATCATAATTGCCAAGTCTCTACTTAGGTACGGTACAATGAGACTGTGCACTGAGATTGGTCTAAAAGACTCGACCAGTAGACGTGGAGAATGACGAAAATAGCATAGCTCCTCACTGCTGACATACACATCGTCCACCACCCAAAAAAGGAATAGTACCGATTAAATTTTAAAATAAATTAGAAAAATACGATACTTGTATTGAGTTTGGAGTGTTCCAAGCTGAGGTACTCCCTTAGAAGCCGAGAACGCGGAACGTGGGCATGTTCCGCGTTCCGGGAACTTTGTTTCGGAACGAGGAACGGGGACGGTCGGGAACGATGTCCCCAAATTCTATGGAACGCGATCCGACGCTGTCGGGGACAAGGAGACGGTTTGAAGAAGATCCAAGATCAATTCGTGGACATCGACATACCTCAAGGGCGTCGGGCGCCACCCTGTCGCCGGCTCGCCGCCGGCCTCCATCCACTCTCGCTGTCCGTAGCTCTGGGTCGGACACTGAGGCCAAGGAGCGAGTCCACGTAGGAATAATCCACTGCGAAGCTGTCTGCATTCCTCATTCCGAAACAACGTTCCGGAAACATCGTTCCGGTCACACTTGGAACGTGTTCAATCTCCGTTAGAAACATACGGAATAGGTATACCCCTTCGTACCATGGTTTCACAAAATGATGTTCCACATTCACGTTCTCGTTCCGTGTTCCCAATGTTACGAGAATATGCTTCTAAGGGTACTCCCATTCAAGCTGCGCAATGCCAAAACCGATCAGGCGCACCAATGACCTGTGTTGATTCCAGTGATGTGGACATCAGTGGAAAGAAACATGTATTCAGGAAGCAACAATTGAAATCGAATACACTTGTCCACTTGTCTTGGTTTGAAAAAGAAACAGCCGCATGCAATTAGTTTCCTTTCAGAAAAGCGAAGGTACGAGACTTGCTCTAGACACGCCTTTGTTTGCATTGCCCAACGGTGCCAAGGATAGATGCTCAACAAGCGAAAGATTGAGAGTGCCAATTGCCAAACAAGATAAACTGAACGACAATATTGCTTCCGCGCAAAAGGAAGATAAACTAGAAGGCTCTCGCAAACCCCATGTGCCAGCTCGATCCGTAAGGAGAAAAAAACATTATTGCAATTGAAGAATGATTAAGAGAGCATCGATCAAAGATTCTTCCAAGGAATCAAACAATGAAACAAATAGACATCAGAGCCGAGCAGGAATTCCCTGGCACTCTGGCAGCATATACTAACCGACGAACGCCATGATCCATTCAATTCTGCACGGCAATACACAACATTATCCTCGCCATGATACGACGGTTGTATAGCCAGCGTATCAACCGTACCCCAACGGAGCATACAGCTCATCGGCAGATCGTATCAGTGCTATACCAACCGAGCCTTGCCACCTCACAGCCTGATTCTCGCTCCAAAACACGGCGCGCAAGACACAACAAGGGAGCTTCAAGTTGGTCCGGAGATCTTGTTGATAAATGCTCGAACGGTGGGCAAAAGTACGTTACGATAGCATGCAGTCAGGTTGGTAACACGAATAGTAGCATGGTACTTAGGTAGGTCGTATCAATGTACGTAGCTGTTGTGACGAGCTACCTATGTACGTACGTATCAAAGTTTTGGATATCCTACGCTAGAGCATCGCACCGTACTGGTTAGCTAATTAGGGCGGAGCCATGAAGGGGAGAAGGAAGAAGAAGAAGAAAAAGAGGGAAAAGAAGAGGAAGACGAAGGAAATCAGTCCATAGTTTGTATCTCTAGCTTTGCCGTCCTGGTCGGTGTTTGTTGCATACTTGCATGTACGAATCAAAATATCGAATGGTGCATGGCGTTATGGCGTGGACGAACCTTTTTTTTTGAACCAAACTGTATGCATGATTTATCGCCTTCAGTAGAAAATTAGCTCGAGTGGTATGATTTCATCCCAAACAAGTTCATATGGTTCACAATTTGGAATGGAAGGAGTTGAAGATCAGCTCAATCGGGATGACTTCATCATCCCAAATAATTTTATCTGGTTCACCGAACCAACACATAAATAAATACCACCGATTTCGAACTATTTCAAACAACCGGTTAATGATCGCAGACCAATCACATGGAAAACAACCTTGAACCAATCCGACTCGGCACCAACGACCGCTAATTGTCTCGGACCACCAGTGCCTACATTGCGCGTCGGTCGGTATGATGTGTGTGCACTGCAGTTGCCTCGGCTGCACATGCGGACGGCTGTGCTCTGGGCCCCCTATTCATTCGGCGTGCACTCATCAGGCCACCAACCAGTCAACTAGTACCCGCCCACCTACCTAGCCGGTCTAGCCAGTTTGGTAGCGACGACTAGCACTACAAGTGCTCCGCACTGTTGAGTGGTCGCGCGCTCTCGCGGCGGCGGCGTCCGGTCACTCACTTTCTCCGTCGCGCCTTTAATCTTGATTTCACGCGGCTGACGAGTCGTCGCGCCTGCTGTTTTGCTGGCTTTTGGCATAGGATCGAGCTCGCTGCAGGCTTTGCACTTTTGCAGCGACGGTACGGTGTTCTTGTTGAACGCGCGCGTGGCCGGGGCAGTTTACATACATACGCATGTACGGAGTACATACCTAGCAGGAGTATGCGAGCACTGCTGCGACGGACAGCGACCGTGGCGTGTGGCTTCTGACTTCTGAAAAGATCTTGTTCTTTCCCGGCTCTGACTTTTGAGTTTTGACCAGCCCTCGTGAAGATAAGCCTTGGAACAGTTTTTTTTTCCCCCGATGAAAGCAGTGCGGCGCATCCTACACGCTATCACGTACGCGTACCCGTGCAGTGCATCCGGGCAATTAGCGTCCGTGCTGCGGCGGCACGGACAGCGACCCGCGCTCCTCGATCGTGCGCTATGCCCGGATACCGTTGAGGATCGACGTGATCGTATCATAACCCAGCCCGCGCGTGCACGGCCGCTGACTCCCGTCGATCCGTCCCTTTCAGCCCCGTCGCCGCTCGGCTCACTCCATTACTACGGCTAGTTGCCAAGTTGAATAGTACGGTAGGAGTAGTAGCCTCGAGCGAAAAGTAAGCCCCGTCCATGTCGTCCATATACCCGAAATCTCCGCTGAATAATACCGACCCGGTCAAAAAGAGCAAAAGGCCTCCCTCCCTCTTCCCCTGGTATCTCGCGAGAATGCGACCGCGGTTGCATTTATACTTCCACTGGTTGCATGTAACCAAACCAATTATCATTTGTTTATACTACTTCCACTAATTGCATGTAACAAATTATTATTATTATTATTTATTTATACTTCTCCTAGTCATAGCGGCCGTCGTGCCACGCGTCCGACGTTGATTGTTGGATGGATTGCCAGCGAGGCGGCAACACGCAGCGGTCGCGGCTGCATGCGTGGCACGCTTGGGACGCTGATCTGGGACGCCTGGGCCGACTTGGGCGATGGTCGCTGATCGGCGCGGATCGCACGCGCGCTGGGGGCTGAATTTTCTGCGCCTCTTGCTCCCTCTTGCCACTGCATGCACGCAACGCACGCGCTGACATCCGATTCCGAAGCTGAGGAGCTCTCGATCGCGCACGCGCACTTGACTATATCGCACGCTCGCGTACGCGCCTTGCCAAACGAAACGGGGTCGCTACAACATACGTCGTAGTTGTCTGGCTGATGCTTGGTACGGGTGGTCGCCACCAACGCCGTCTCGTCGTGTGGGGTCCGCAGCTGGCGCATCATATAACTTGGTCGCGTCGACCACCCCGTCCTGCGTCCCGCGTGAGCTAGGGTCGGACGATCCACCGCACCGACGTGTGCGATGGGGAACGGATGGGATTAGCTAGGTACAAAATAATGGGGTCGCGGTTCCGTTTTCTTTGCCTGCCGTGCTGCCGCCGGAGTCAACGAAACGTGTTCGACGTGGCGTAATACATCGAAAGAGGGTAGCATATACGCAGGTTTAATGGTTTATGTGGCTGGCGGATCGATCTGCTGATGGTACTCGATCGATCTGCAGATTATTTCGACAGTCGGTCCCCCGTGGCGTCCGACGTGGCACCACAGCCTCGTGGCACGGACTGGCGGACACGTCGTGCTGGTGAGTTATCATCAACCTTATTGATCGACCACCGGTTACCACGAGCAGTGAGGCCAGTCCCAACCGGCTATGTCTTTTTGCCGTGTCTATAATGCCACGTGAGAAGGACACCGCTCTTTAACATTACGGCATCCAACGCACGATTTTCGTGCATGGGCCCGGATTGAATTATATTCACTCATCGTTTTCTCCTTTCTCTCTCCGTCTTCTCTCTCATCCGCGCAGCAAGCTTGCAGGCAGCGGCGGGCGGCCACAACAGCAGCAGGCCGTGGTGCTGGCAGCTTCTAGGTGTGAGCGGCTCCGGGCCGTGACCACCAGGCGCGTGGACAGCAGTGTCTAGCCCCACGCGAGTCCACGCTCGGTTCCGGCGCAACCTCCAGGCGGCTAGCCACGCGCGGGCAGTGGTGAGCCGGTGGCGATCGGCTCCGCGCGTCATCGAGGAGGAGAACGGCAAGCCGGCACCGGAGGGGCGGAGGGGCACAATTCCCGAGGGGAAGACGCACGCCGCGATGGGGCCCCACGATGAGATGAGGTTGTGTGGAGCGGCAGCGGACGGTGAGGTCTCCGGCAGCAACGCCAAGGGGGCGGGTGCGTGGCGGCGGCCGGCGGGGCAAGCCACGCGCGGGCAGCCATGGCGGTGACCGCTGAGGGCTGTGTAGGCATGGGGCCCGCAAGAAACCGTGGGGAAGAAATGATGCTCCCGTTCATCGCGATTTCTGCTATGTCTTCGTTCGTTGGAAAGCGGGCCGACACCGTTTCGTGCATGCGACCCAGTGTCCACGTATTTTCTTCTCTCTCCTCTTTAATTCTCATGCCACTCGTATTTTAACTTATATGGTAGTGTCATTAATTTTATGGACATCAGCTGACTAGGAGGGTTGGGGATGGCCTAATAAAGTCTTAAGGTGAGAGCTATCCCTTCTCTTACATGGTGCACAACAAAGGCACGAAATAGAACGGTAGAACAGAAGACGTTGATTCTTCCTTTTACAGTCGCCTTGTCCGAATTTCAGTATCTACCACGAATCATCGCACACACAGACTGCTAAAATTAAAGTTTCTATGTTAGTTTGTTCCTTGTTGCATGCTGCGTGGACATGCGAGCTGATGGGCTCGCCGATCGCGCACGCGCCGCGGACTATTCGGGTAGATGGATTCCAATTCCCACGCTCGCGTGCGTTCCTCCGCAGCAGAATACGTACTCCGTATGTAGCTAGCAAGTGGCCGATCGAGAGAGTAGCGCGCTGGTTGGTTTGGTTGATTGGTGCTTGCTAGAGCGTGGTCGGCACCATACAACATACCGGAGCAACGCACGCCGTTTCGTTTCGTTCCATTCGGTGTCTAGGTCGCCAATTGGCACGTCATCACTGGTCGCAGTCGCTCTGACTATCCCGCGTGGGATCGAGGACGATCCACCCTGACGTGAAGGAGTAGTCCTAAACAACAGATGAGGATACGAAGTCGACCCTCGAGTGGGAATAACCGTGCGTAAAGCGACGACTTCCCGCCAAAATATATATTTAGGGGCTGTTCGGACCCATGGACAAATGGCAAATGACATTTATTTTGCTATTTTTTTGTCATTTGCCTCCAAACACCTTTCATAGCAAAAGGGCAAATCAAAAAATAAGATGACAAAAATCTTTTGGCTCAACATTGTGGTAAAATTGGACAAAAAGACAAAACTTTTGCCATTTACCTCCAAACACCCCATGACAAAAGGATGGAGAATGTGGTTTAAATGGGTTTTTGCCAAAAATTTTGTCATTGGATCCAAACACCCCTAATGGTAAAACTTTTGCCATGTTTTCTTGAAGTCAAAAGTTTTGCTATTTTTTACTCTCACCATGTGGATCCAAACAACCCCTTATTTAACTATTACCAGTTACCACAAACCACGTACAGGTCACAAGTGGTAATACACACGAGGTCATAAGCTGGAGTTGATTCCTTCTTTTACCTGCTGCGGAAAGGCACGGGATAGAGAACGCACGCATAGAGTACGTGTGAGTTGAGAAGTGCAGCCGCGCTTCAAAACTAAAAATGAATTGAAAACACACACGCAAAAGAAGTTGATTCTTTTATTTTTTTTACCGTTATTACCGTGTCGCGCTTTAGTGTTTACCACGGATCATTGCACGCAGACTACCAAAGCTTTTTTTTATGTGCGATGGAATTGGACCTTTGGGTGTACTACGACCGTGACCGGTCTAGTTGGATCCGATCATCCGACCGGACTCAACAATGGGCCCTGCCCGACCCAACAGAACTCCACAGAGCAGTAGCAGTTCCCAACGAAAAGGGTCGGACGCTTGGCGTGTTGCTGGTAGTTTTGACCGGGGGCGTTGTTTAGTCCGTTTCGAGCCCACCTATGGCACCAAACCCGACCTAAACTCCCCCCAACCGGACGCACGTCACCTAATCAAAAGCTCTAAACTATGGCCTGCTGGCTGCTGTGTGTGCTCTCCCCCCTCTACCTTCTAGAGCGCGCACACACACGTACTCATCATGCACCCGCCGCAACCACACCTCATAAAATTATCAGCTGCTGCTACCTAATCAGCTATCTTGATTTGGTATCGCTCTCTATTAATAACCTAGCTAGTAATCTCTCTTGCATTGCACCGCCGTCGTCGTCGCCGCCCGCCGATGCCAACGTACTACCATCACATCCGACCATAAGGTGGTTACGCCAGTGATGAACCGGCCCAACAGGCAAACCTCATCATGCCAACTTGGGAGCAGTCAGTGCCGGTACGGCCGAGTCGGACTGGGAGGTGACAGAGCCTTTTGCATTGATGGCGCGTTGATTGCACGGCTCCCTGGGCGCGTCGTCGACTCGGCCCGGCCGATGAATGTTGGTAGGAGCACTGTAGCCTTCATCGGCAGGGTCCCATGCATATATCCGATCCACTCATGACTCGTGTGCCATCCTCCATCCACCACCACCCTACCACTGTATCCATGACCCGCGTGGTGCGCGCACCAAACCTCCGCTGCCCCGTCTCATAAACACGAACGGGCCCGGCCGACCCAACCGCCACCGCTCCTCCTCCGCAGCAGCAGCGACGTCGGCGACATTGAAAACGCGTCCGGAGCTACCAAACCGCCGGCGCCGGGAGCGCAAGTGGGAGCAGAGCAGAGCAGAGCGGCGCGGGGGCACGACACGCGCGGGCTCCACCGCCGCAGCCGCAGCGCAACCACCACCCAACCCCAACTCCCAACCCGTCAAACTGGCCCGGAAACGCCGTGCCCGGTCAATGGAGAGAAGGGGGAAAAAGCGCAGCACGACCAGCGCCCCGAGCACGCCTCGCCTCGCCTCGCTAGCTAGCAGTAGGCGTCTAGGCTAGCCACCACGCGCCATATATACGGGCCCCGGCGGCCGCGCGCCTCCGAAACAGGAGAGAGCTGCGGCGCTCGCTAGCTAGCCACTGCTCGACCCACACCCACCCTACCCGACCGAGGCATCGAGCGCTCACGAAGCCATGGGGAGGTCGCCGTGCTGCGAGAAGGCGCACACGAACAAGGGCGCGTGGACCAAGGAGGAGGACGAGCGGCTGGTGGCGTACATCCGGGCGCACGGGGAAGGGTGCTGGCGCTCGCTGCCCAAGGCGGCGGGGCTGCTGCGCTGCGGCAAGAGCTGCAGGCTGCGCTGGATGAACTACCTCCGCCCGGACCTCAAGCGCGGCAACTTCACCGACGAAGAGGACGAGCTCATCATACGCCTGCACAGCATCCTCGGCAACAAGTAAGACGCCAACACAACGCAATACCATAGCGATGATCGATCGATCGATCGGTTTGTACGTGTGCCTTCACCGATCGTCGTGTCGGCGGCCTTCGATGGTTGGTTCGCTCTTTGCTGTTTGCTCACACGGCGTGGCTGCAGGTGGTCTCTGATCGCCGGGCAGCTGCCGGGCCGGACGGACAACGAGATCAAGAACTACTGGAACACGCATATCAAGCGCAAGCTCCTGGCGCGCGGCATCGACCCGCAGACGCACCGCCCGACCGGCGCTCCCGCCCCCGCGGCGCACCGGGCGGCTGCGCTGCTGCACGCCACGGCTGCCGTCCCGGCCCTGGCGGCCAGGATCGCGGTGAAGCCGGCGCCGGCGGAGTCGTCGGAGGACGGCGGGCGCAGCAGCAGCAGCAGCGGAAGCGGCAGCGGCAGTGGCGGCGCGAGCACGGGGGAGCCGCGGTGCCCCGACCTCAACCTCGACCTGTCCGTGGGACCGCCGGCGGCCGACACGCCCACCTCGCAGCCGCAGCCGCAGCCGGAGCCGGTGTGCCTCTGCTACCGCCTGGGGCTCCGCGCCGGGGAGGCGTGCGGCTGCCAGGCTGACAAGCCGGGCCCGCAGGGGTTCCGATATTTCAGGCCGTTGGAGCAAGGCCAGTACATATGAATCAGAATCACCGAGTGCAGAGAGCCGCTGTGTTTAGATAGCTTCACGGCAATTTGTAAGACGAGAGTTCTGTTTGATCAGGTGAAAAGGAAAGGAGGCCGGTTAAAAGAAGGCTGATCTCCTCGTATCCTATTTCGTTTGGTTCAAAGTTCACAATCGTCCCCCTCTCCCTCTCCCTCACCTTTGATTGCTTCCAATTACTCCTTGAGTTGTACGTACTCCGTAGATCAAACGGGAAATTCGATGGGTACCAGTATATTGGGAAACACATCATTCTCGCGCTGTTGACGAGTAGAATTTGGTTGCTTGATTGGGCGGCAGAATTGTCGAGGCACATCATAAATGTTCACAGGTAGTACTCGCACTACAACGAAAGGCTAGCCAGATCGGCAGCTAGCCGCGGTCAGGCTCGCGAAATTATTCAAAGGGATTTCAGCATGCAATCAGGAAGAGCCAGGACGCCATGCCAACGACTGTTTTCAAAGCGCCACGACCGGAAAGGGAAGAAACCTCTCTCTCCCCTCCCTCCGTGTGGCGGGCGTCGCGACGCCAAGCGGGCACTGTGTGTTTTCAGTTCTGGTAGGTATCCGAATCTTTTTACATGGTACCGGTGAAAAGGACCTGACAGCCCCGAAAACGGCGAAAAGAGGCCGGGCGTCATGTGCCTTGCGTTCCCAAAGGTAGTTGGTGGATTTGGTGCTGTCCCGCAGGCCGCAGCCTGCTGCATTGGGTGAGTGGGCACTGCAAGTCTGCAACACATACGACCTTTCTGCCGGGACGGATCATTTCATATTCCCACTCTACTCTTTGCATCCCCAAATCAAATGCTTGAATTGAACATTCAGAGCAGCTTCAGGGAAGACTTCGCTTCCATTTCCCTCCAGTAGCGTGACAAATATGCACCGGCTGGATAGCCTGCTGGATGACGAGCCAATCTTGACAATGCCAACTATCATCGCCGAGCAAAGCAGGGTCATGGATGGCATCAACGTAGTGATCAAGTCGAACACACACACTTCACACTTGCCGCTCTTTCTACGGACAAAGGTTTCAGACGACGGAGCGTGCTGGGTCGAGGTTTGTACGTATCGCCGCGATGCTGCTTCTAGATTGCCACGTATGCTGATGAAGTGGCGGACCAAAATATCCCGGTGATCCGTCAGGGCGCCAAGAAATCAACGTAGCTATCCACCTTCGATGCTGCGTGCGTCTCGTTTAATTTTGACCCGTTCGGAAGTGGCCAAGTGAAGCTTCTGTGGGATCCTTTTCGTCGCGGGTTTTCCCCCACTGCGCCGCGAGGCTGCGTCGCTCTCGTTTCTTTCCCTTTTTCTCTCTTTTCCCTGCGAATTGAGGGAGCGTCTAGTTCAACAAGGGACTGATCGATCTTATCTCGGCCAACAGAGATGGCTGCAGGCAGGGCCGTAAGTGTGCACTGTTCATGGTTCCCTTTCGAGCCAGCCACGCATTTGGCACTGGGTCCAAACGAGCCGCGGGTGCAGAGAAACCTAACACTAGTTATATGTACGTCCTGGCCTCCTGGGTGATGGTATGCATGCAAATTGCAGGCCGGAAGACGCCTCTTCAGACGTCGGAGCGTCGAGAGCTTCTGCTCATAGTGAGAGCCTTTGCTCATAGTGAGAGCCTTCGCTGTCCTAAACGTCAATTTTTTCAGAATGGAGGGAGTAGTTTCTACCATGCACAATTTAAGTACCCCATCATCGTCAACCACGACAGAATTTGTCTTCGAGTTGGTCGACCTCTCGTACCGGCTACGGAGCATAGAGCCGGCACAAACTTCTGTTGAGAATTGATGATAGACAGCGCTACAAACCAACCAGCATCTGCAAGCTGAGCCTTTGCTCATAGTGAGAGCCTTCGCTGTTCTAAACGTCAGTTTTTTAGAATGGAGGGAGTAGTTCCTACCATGCACAATTTAAGTTCCCGATCATCGTCAACCACGACAGAATTTGTCTTCGAGTTGGTCGACCTCTCGTACCGGCTACGGAGCATAGAGCCGGCACAAACTTCTGTTGAGAATTGATGATAGACAGCGCTACAAACCAACCAGCATCTGCAAGCTGAGCCTTTGCTCATAGTGAGAGCCTTCGCTGTTCTAAACGTCAGTTTTTTAGAATGGAGGGAGTAGTTCCTACCATGCACAATTTAAGTTCCCGATCATCGTCAACCACGACAGAATTTGTCTTCGAGTTGGTCGACCTCTCGTACCGGCTACGGAGCATAGAGCCGGCACAAACTTCTGTTGAGAATTGATGATAGACAGCGCTACAAACCAACCAGCATCTGCAAGCTGGCTGGCTAGGGCTTACTACCATCAGGGCGCAGAGGATTACTAGTCACTAGCGTTGGCCGTGCTCAAATTTGCTTTTCTTTCCTGCATGCGCATGAATCCCATTCACGGAAACCTGCCCTACCTGCAAGAAAAAGACTTCTTCTCTGCCGTGTTGTCATCGTAACACTAAGCACTTGTTGTTTTGTTTTGTTTAGTTTCCAAAAAGCAACCCCAAAGTTCACTATGCAAAAAGAAGATTCTTATCACATTAAAATGTCATAGCTTGCATGGAGTACTAAATGTAGATGAAATCAAAAACTAATTACACAGTTTTGTTGTACTCTGTGAGACGAACATTTTGAGCCTAATTAATCAATTTTTGGATAATTTTTCACACATACAAACGAAATGCTACAGTGACGCAATGATTACAAAGTGACCTCAAACCCCCAAATCCCCACCCCCATATTTTAGATCTAAACAAGGCCTAAATTCTTTTCACGTGTCTACTGAACTGACCATGCATGCAATGCAAGCTAGCCCCTCCGTGTGTGAACAGTTCAGTAGTGTCAACATGCGAATCACACTGATTAATTCGTGGCATCCAGTTTGGTGGTACAGGATTAAAGACTCTCGATCAGATTATGGTTCAGCTAGTTTTTTTTTCTTTTCTTCCGGGTTCAGTTAGTTTGCACACCGATTGTGACTAGTTTCTACTTAGTAAGTACGTTGTTAGAGCAACTCCAAGAGCCTCTTTATATTATCTTCTATCTTCAAAAATAAGAAAAAAACACCAAAAAGACCTTTCCAACAGCCTCGGTAGTTTGGAGACTCGTTATCTCCCTCGCGAAAATCCCCCATCCGCTCGCTTCCTGCGGCGAGCGCGGCCGCCTCGCCAAAACTCCGATTTGAGCGCACGTGCGTCGATCCCGCCCTCTCCTCGCGCCAAATTCCCCTTCCCGCGTATCAAGCCACCGCCGATGCCGCCATGTACAGGCTAGCGACAAGCTTCGCGGCGACCGGACGGAACGAGGGGAGGAGGGGTGGGAGGGGGCCGACCTCGAATCAGACGAATGTGCCGAGGGGGGGGGGAGGAGCTCGCCGGCCGGAGAGGATGTGGGGCGCCGGGGGAGGAGCAGCTCGCGCCGAGGGGAGGAGGAGCTCGCCGGCCGGAGCTCGCGCCGAGGGGGAGGAGGTGCTCGCCGGCCGGAGAGGATGTGGGACGGCCGGAGAGGATGCAGGGCGCCGGGGGAGGAGGAGCTCGCCGGATGCGGGGTGCCGGGGGCGGAGGAGCTCGCCGGATGCGGGGTGCCGGGGGCGGAGGAGCTCGCGTCGGAGAAGGGGGCAGGCGGCGTGCGGTGGCCGGTGGGGAGAAGAAGGGCGCTGTGGAGAATTGAAGATAAGGTTGACAGGTGGGGTCATCTAAATGGAGAGTCTAGTTTAGAGAGTCTGTTGGTTTCCATCCCCAAAAAGATGCTTTTCTGTATTATAGAAAGAAGAAAAAACTCTATATTAGGGAATATTTTGGAGAGGCTGTTGGAGTTGCTCTTAGCTAGTAGCTTCCCAACCAACTGATTAACCGCCGGATTAACAATTAATGTAGCTGATCTTGGTGCAATAACTTGCTATGGATGGCATGGAAGGAATATATGTGGGTGGACGGGACGGCATGGAATTGGGAGGTGCGGGTAGCTGGAGGTTGGTGGACGGACGGCATCACACCTGGCTCAGCGCCTCACCTAATTAATCAGCTGGCCCATGCCGATGGTTTTGCTTCTCAAACGTGATTGCCGTGCAGTGTTAGCGGCTGCTCGCGACCTCCCTGAAGATTCCTCCGACAGCACAAGTGCAGAAGCAAAGCACCAGTAGACCAGAGCATTATCTGTGCAAGCGATATCCGAATGATTTTAGGGTTATTGGGCGGCCTGAACCTTCAGGGCAAGATGCTCTGCCAGCGATATGGTTGCTTCTGAGGTGGTGCCACATCGGCAGAGCAGCCGAAATGCCATCGTGAAAAGGCAATTAGGCTCTCCTCTTTCCACGGTGGATACATCACACATCCAGTGGCGGAGCTAGGACTCGCTACTAAGATGGTCCAACATAACATGTATTATTTTACACTATATAAATATAATATATATCAACATATAAATATATATATCATTTATCAAATACAATACAATCACATAAAAAATATTTTACAAACATCTTAAAATAAATAAGTTCAAAATATATATCATAAAACTCAATATAAGTCTTATAGAAAACAAATAAATTAGTTAGATTTAAAGTAATCATGCAAATAATCTACTAGAGAATTGTGGAACCAAAATTTTAGGGTGGGCCATGGCCCACAGGGCCCAACCATTGGCTCCGCCCCTGCACACATCTCCGGTCTTTCTCATGATGACTCATCTAGCCGTGACGTAGCGTGATTGTCTCAACCCACAGAAATGCTCACAGAACAGAATAGTCCGTCAGGCGACTCCTTGTGTGTGCTCGATCAGTGTTTCTTTTATATACCACGAAGCCGCAAAGGCATCTAGAAGGATTCTTATCGTGCGACTGATCACTTGCGGCGCTATATTCCAGTTGGGTACGGCGACAGCGAGTGCGCTCCTCTTTTGTCCAGAGCTCCGAGTGCCGACACACGGCACATCATCGGAGGAAAAAGGTGGTGGCTGTTGTCGAGGAGCACGCATAATATCATGCCGTTTGGCTGGCCTGGATGGATCGGATTGGACAGCCTCCCCCTCTCCTACCTACCTGCCTGTGCCTGTCTACCAACCTCTCGTTTTGTCCGGCTCCGGCCTCCAGCAGTGCGCCTGCATGCGCTGTGTGTCTAGAAGCATTTCAGGGCATGTGCCGATCGGGTGTGTGTGGCCCTTTGAGAGGCTGCGGCATTATTTACGGCCAACCGGGGCGGATTGGCGATGACGAGGAGCGAGAGGGCGTTGGTTGGATGTGGCAGGAGTTAGGCGCAACCGGAATTCTGGTGGGTGTCGTACGTGTGTCCTTGGCGTACAAGGCTGGACCCAAATGAATGATCCATCGATCGATTGATCGATCTGCAGATGCGTCTGGTTCTTGCCTTATCCGGTGGCTAGCGGCGTGAATCGCTGTGCATGGGAAGGAAGCCCGGAGGTTCGTCCTAATGATCATCGACGGCTCGGGAGCCATCAGATGATCGAGAACGCCGAGTTTACCAGGTTGAACTAGTTGTGATCTGTTAGAGAACGTCATGGGTAAGAGGTGCTGTGGAGACTGGCGCCGACTGCAATTTGAGGCATTGATTAGCTCAGATGGCGAGTCTGTTCGACTGTTTCCATGGCATGTGCGGATCAGGGCCCTCTCTCTGTGGCCGCCGCTGCGGAGCTTCTTCTGGATCGGAAAGTACCGGGCCCAATATCCTGGACCGGACTGCAGCACGGCCACCACCACAAGGATGGGCCGCGCCGCCAGAACACTCACCACCAGCAGCAGCACGGCCCAGCGAGGCGTACGGCGCGCTCCGCCAAAAAATAACAGAGACCTTCCGCGGCGGCCCGCACCAAGCGCCGCGCCTCGGTTTCGTCGACGCAACAAGCGAAAACGGCCGACCCGCGGCGCCGGCCCTTTTCGTACGCAAGGCGCTGCCACGCACTGCTGAGTGCTGGCTGCTGCTCCTGACGGGCACGGCTCCTCTTGCTTGGTGTCGAGATTTGGACTTTGGTGCCGCTTGGCCCTTCGGTACGGTATACGTCGCCACGGACCTGAGCTCTGAGGCGTGCACGAAGGATAGGAAGCCGCTGCAGATCGCCATTCCTTGGGACGGCTGGCCGGAGGTGGCCACGTCCGCGAACCTGTCGGACCGCAAGCAAAAGGACAGAGTCCGACAGCACTCTACTACGGGTCCCGTACGTCATGCGCCCGCTTCACGCCAAGCGATAGATAGATAGGCCGGCCATATGCACCAAACATGGTAAGCCACATACGGATTCTCTTTGCTCTCGCTAGTCACTCCAGTTGCTTGCTTCCACGGAAAATCCAGGACCCGTCCGTCCGGTTCCATCGACACGGAGTACGTACTCCGTAGCTAGTGTCTGTATCTTACGCGAGCTCGCTTGTCGCCATGCCCGCGCGTAGGGAAACGTGAAGGAAGACGAACAAAAACCATTCCGCCACGCAGGAACACACCACAGTACCACACCCGTCCGACCCCCGGCGCGCTGCGGTCGGGCCGGCCGGCCTCGCCGATCACAGTTCACGCCATGTGCGCGCCTGCACGAAATCGGGATCTCGCCACGCTGGTGCCCCGGCTCGCCGGTGACGCGACAAGCAAGTGCGCGCTCGGTCCCGGGCCGTCTCCTCCCGCTTCCATTCCACCACCTTCCGATGTGTGGCCCGGCCCCAGGCCCCCAGCTAGTCCAAGCGCACCGATCCGTGTCGTGCCCCCCACCACAAGCTGGATCGATCGGTCAATGGTCGGGCCGATCGACCGGCGTCGCAGTGCTTCCACTTCCGTGCGCGCGTAAACCCTTTACGGCCTTTTACGAATCCGTGCTGACTCACCGTGGTTTGGCGCTGGACGACGCTCCGTCCCCGAAAGGTGAACGGACTCTTGCGCAGAAACGGGCGGGCCGGGGCAGCTTTACTACTCGCCCCCATTCGAAAAAAAGAGACGCGTCACTTTTGGAAAAGCCACCGCGTACTGTCTGGTATATCCTATGGCTGGCTACGCAGACGGTACGCTGATCCACGTCACGAGGGCGCGTTTTCTATTCGGATTTTACAAAGCATGTCGGGTACAATTGTTGCTTGTTTGACGCGCACGGCCCGTGCCGTGTGGCTGCACATGGGGAAAAAAATGGGTTAAAAAAACAGAGGTGTCAGCGAGCGAGAAAGAAATTTAATTCACGGCGTACCGCGGGGGTGCAGGACGCAAAAGGGTTTCGTGCACGGGAAAATTTTGTTTTTAAATCAAGCAACGGGCCAACGGCTATCCGAGGCGCGTCCGGGATGCACGGAAGGTGGGAGCACCAGCACGTAACCTGGGAATGGAAACTCGACAAGGACCGAGCTTAACATCGTTGTCAACAGCAACACCGTATCCTGGGGTAGCGTGATCGTGTGTGGCACCGGTCTTTGTTGCAAACACAGGTGTACCTAAACCTCATCGCGAGGACTTTCTTTTTACAGTAACTCATAAAGTTCTTAAAAAAACCCTCATTGCTGAACTTTATCCGTTGCTTACGAGCTAAGTCACGGGAGCATGGGCATCGCCACAGGAGCAGCATTGTGCATAGTTATATCTCTGCGAGAAGTATATAACTTGCATGGATAAGGATATAGATATGTCTAAGATATAATGTCTCAGATTTATTTCCAAGAAATAAGATAATGTTACATTTTTTTTCTCAAATAAATAAATCAGAATGTATTTATGTGTACTTATCACAATATAAGTCAGCAATCAAAATTTGTCTTTATGCAAACGCGGCGTCTACAGAAAAAAAAGGATCTTTCAGTTAAAACGGAACGCGACTTTGTATATATAAAAGTTAAAAAATGCAAACAAATTAGTAGCGGAATATACAACAGGCAATCGCTCGTGCGCACACTAGTTCCGCCAAGTCATGGTCCATGACGTCCATGATGAGGAACTTTTACAAAAACCAGTGAATCAGTGATCCTGCATGGTCCATTTTTCCCACGGTGAAGCGCCAAGCAATCAAAGGCGCCAGCTCGGATAGTGAGAGCGCATGCATTCTTGCTCCCCGCCTCTCTCTATAAAGAAAAAGGCAAAAGCGTGAAGCCGCAGCACGCTCACGTTGCGGGCCACTCCCAGCCGGAGCTCCCGACGGATCACAGGCACAGCGCAGAGGATCCGGCGCAGCGAGCTGGCCAGCAACATCGCCCTCCGCGAACCGGAGCCCCCCGGGGTCCCACCTCCCCCTGGTCCGTCCCCATCCGCCTCCTCCCAACAAGGCACGCCAACACCACCGAGATTTCGCACCCACCCCACCCGGAGCAGACCCGCTGACACCGCTGCCCCGGGGTCTGCAGACCCACGTGTCGGTGGGCTGCGCGCTCACTCGTTGGCCGCAGCGGCGCGTCGGGGATACGGGCGCCGGGGGGAAAGATTCGGGCAGATGCGACCCGTGTGATCGGGATCCAACGGATGCGCTCCGCTGCGGCCTGCGGGAGGGGGCGGCGACGCGAGGCAGATCTCCCGTCTCCGCCCCCACGCACCCACACGCAAACACGTCGCGCAGGCGGTAGCAGGTGTAGCGCACACACACAACACACCCCCTCCGCTCCGCCCCCGTTCACACGACTGACTGTTCGGCGGAATGCCTCAGTAGTAGGGCTCCCACTCGCAAGTCCAACCCCCCGCTCCCCCCACGCCGCCGCCGCCGGTCCACACCGAGCGAACCCCGCCGCCGACGACGAGATGAAGGGGGCAATGCCGCCGCGGCCGTTCATGATGCCGGGCCCGGGGGGCCCGATGCCGCCCCCGCAGCAGTTCGGGCTGGTGGAGACCCGGCCCCCGCTGGCGGCCGTGCTCCGCCCGCGCTTCAACATCCCGGGCCTCCACCCGTCCGCCGCCGCCTCCGGCGCGGGCAAGATCGCCTCCACCTACGACCTTGTCGAGCCGATGCGGTTCCTCTACGTCAACGTCGTCAAGGCGCGGGACCTCCCCGTGTCCGCCACCGGCGCCATCGACCCCTTCGTCGAGGTCAAGCTCGGCAACTTCAAGGGCACCACCCCCGTCAAGGCCGCCTCCCACAGCCCGTCCTGGCAGCAGGTCTTCGCCTTCTCCGCCTCCCACCTCCAGTCGCATCTGCTCGAGGTCGCCGTCCGGGCCAAGGATCTCGGCGGCGACGACCTCGTCGGCCGCGTCGCCTTCGACCTCGCCGAGGTCCCCACCCGCGTGCCTCCGGACTCGCCCCTCGCGCCGCAGTGGTACCGCCTCGAGACCAGGCGCGGCGAGAAGCTCCACCACGGCGAGATCATGCTCTCCGTCTGGCTCGGGACCCAGGCCGACGAGGCCTTCCCGGACGCCTGGCACTCCGACGCCCACGCCGCGGCCGGCCCGGCTGCCGTCGCATCCACGCGCGCCAAGGTCTACTTCTCGCCCAAGCTTGTGTACCTCCGCGTCGCCGCCATGGGGGCGCAGGACCTCATCCCGCACGACACCTCGCGCCCCATGAGCGCCTGCGTCAAGCTGCAGCTCGCCGGCCAGGTGCGCCGCACGCGCCCCGGGGCGCCGCCGGGGACGCCCAACCCGATTTGGAACGAGGAGTTCATGTTCGTCGTCTCGGAGCCCTTCGACGAGCCGCTCGTCATCACCGTCGAGGACCGCGTCGCGCCCGGGCGCGACGAGATGCTCGGCCGCATCATCCTGCCCCTCCAAGCGGCGATGCCGCGGCACGACCACTTCGGCAAGCCCGTGGAGCCGCGGTGGTACAACCTCATGCGCCCCAGCGATGATCCTGAGAAGAAGGAAGTCAAGTTCGCCTGCAAGATACAGATCCGGATGTCACTTGATTTTGGGTACCACGTTCTTGATGAGTCCACCTACTACAGTAGCGATCTCCAGCCATCGTCAAAGCCAGCAAGGAAACCAAGCATTGGGATGCTTGAGCTGGGGGTTCTGGGTGCGCGGAACCTGATACCGATGAAGCCCAAGGATGGGCGCACCACGGACGCCTATTGTGTGGCCAAATATGGACCAAAGTGGGTGCGCACAAGGACTATTCTTGACACGCTGAATCCGCAATGGAATGAGCAGTATACTTGGGAGGTGTTTGATCCTTGCACAGTGATCACAGTGGTGGTGTTCGACAATGGCCAAATTGGGACCAAGAACGCCGGTGGCCCAGATCAGCGGATTGGGAAGGTTAGGATCCGGCTCTCAACACTGGAAACTGATAGAGTGTACACACATTTCTACCCTTTGCTGGTTTTACATCCAAGTGGACTAAAGAAGACCGGCGAGCTGCATTTGGCTGTGCGGTTTACCTGCATGGCTTGGGTGAACATGATGGCGCTGTATGGCCGTCCACTGCTACCGAAGATGCACTACACACAGCCGATCCCAGTGATGCAATTGGACCACTTGAGGCACCAGGCAATGCAGATTGTTGCGGCAAGGCTTAGTCGTGCTGAGCCCCCGCTGCGCCGGGAGGTTGTTGAATACTTGCTCGATGTGGACTCGCACATGTTTAGTCTCCGGCGCAGCAAGGCTAATTTTCATCGTATTACCTCACTGTTCTTTGGTTGTTTGGCAATGCTCAAGTGGTACGAAGGCATCAGGAGCTGGCGGAACCCAATTACGACGATGCTAGTGCACATGCTTTTCCTGATACTGATCTGCTACCCGGAGCTCATCCTGCCTACCTTCTTCCTCTACATGTTCATGATTGGGCTGTGGAACTATCGTTACAGGCCAAGGCACCCGTCACACATGGATACCAAACTATCCCATGCTGAGATGACACACCCTGATGAGCTTGATGAGGAGTTTGACACATTCCCTACCTCCAGACCAGTCGAGATTGTAAGAATGCGCTATGACAGGCTGAGGAGTGTTGGTGGTCGTGTGCAGACGGTGGTTGGGGACCTGGCGACGCAAGGTGAGAGGGCACACGCACTGCTGAGTTGGAGGGACCCCCGGGCCACAGCTATCTTCATATTCTTATCCCTGGTTGTCGCCATTGTTCTCTATGTGACGCCGTTCCAGGTTTTGATGGTGATCACCATGCTTTACCTGCTGCGACATCCCCGGTTCCGCAGTAGGATGCCATCTGTGCCGTTCAACTTCTACAGGAGACTACCTGCCAAGTCTGATATGCTTCTTTGAGCTCAACAGCATTCAGCACAACAAAAATGGGTGAAAGTCAATCTTATTTATGTCTGCTCCACTCTGTTCTTTGTGATTAGCATCAGATCAGATGTGAATATACCTGATGAGTCCATATATTAGATGCCATCAGTAGCCCAGGAATAAGGTGTTGGTTTAATGGTTTAATTTCCTTGGTTATGCCAAAGAAAGGGAACAACTGGATCCCTTTTGAGTTTTGGGACAGTAAGAGGAGGTTTTTGGGTGCATAACTGTAATGTTAGCTTCAGGGTTACTAGCGTAGAACTAAAGGCATGAACAATATTATCCCCCAGTGTATTTTGTTTGTATTAGTGTCAGTTTTGTTTGTGTTTCAGTGATGTTGCCTCTGCACCTGGGCCATGGTACTTGTTCTGGTCGTGCGACTCACCTTGTTTGTTTCAGTCAGTGGTCATGCCCTGCTAGTTTTCCTGCAGTTGAACTCGTGGCTTGCCACAGGCGGTTTTGCTGCGTTGTTTCTTTGTTTGGTGGGAAACTGAGCCAGCATTGGCAGATTTTGTCGTTCCTGTGACTTGGGGAGATTGTTGGTTAATAATCTTTTGACCAACGCTGCAATTTCCGTCCAGATAGATCTCGTAGCTCTTTTCCTTGAGGACAACACGCGTGGAAGCGTATGGAAAAGGATGAACGAGAATGGTCACGGTCTCACGGATGGGCAGGTGAAGTACTAGAATGGATGAGGACAACGACGCTATCAATAAAGCACAACTTTAACTCTATTTTTTTATAAAAATATTTTTTGAAAAGTTATATATGTATATTTTTATAAAAGTAAATTTTAAGACCAATCTATTTATATGATTTTTATATTTTCAAACTCAACAACTTAAATTTATATTCCTAATATTTAATTTGAAACTTATCCAAAACGACTTTTAATACGATAACGGAGGGATTATAGGGGGGTGTTTAGTTTCTGAGAAGAGGGGGTGAAAAGTTGGTAGAAAAATCACATCGGACACTGTAGCGCATTGTAGCACTTTTCGTTTGTTGTGTACATCAAAATTATACAATTAGTTTTTTTATTTACCTACATTTAATGCTCCATACATGAGAAGGGAGATTTGATATGATTTGATGTGATATGTGAATAGTGAAGTTTGGAGAGAGAATTTTTTAAAACTAAACGGAGCCATGGTTCAAACGGTCGTTAGCATTTCGCATATCAGAATTCAGAACTGATCTTCCCCTGCGCAGGAGAAGGAGAACCTCTGATGACTTATACACCCGAAACGCGTGAACTTTTTCTCTCCGCCAACTCATCCTGACGACCCCACCTCGTAAGCTCTATCCCACGCCAATCATCTTCTTTCTGACGAGCTTTCTGACTATCTTTAATTTCGTTGTTCAGCCACAACACCCATAACGTTTACAAAAGTGCTGGCTTACGGTCCCACAAAGACACCTAAGCCCATCACAACTCACAAGCCTACATACTGTATGAATATAAGAGACCGGCCCAATTTTTCTATTACTCCTTCCTGGAAACTAGGCCCAGCCTCGGAAACTTCTCGGCCCCGGAAGCAGCAACATGCCGAAACGATCGATCATGGCCGGCAGTCCAGAACGGAATAAAGCCCATCGATCCTTCCATTCCAAACTCGCAGGTCACACACACGATGCGACCAAAGCCAAAGGACAAACTGTAACATCGTCACATCACATATAAATATATTAATTAGGGGTATTAAATATAGATTAATTAAAAAATTCATTACATAAACGAGGAGTAATTTACGAGAAGAATCTATTAAGTCTAATTACACAATGATTAGACAATATAATGCTACCGTAAACGTATGATAATTATGTATTAATTATAACGAAATTAGACTTGTTAGATTCGTGCGAAATATACCTGACTTATATAATTAGTTTATGTTTAATACATTTAATTATCACTTATTTAAAACGCTAAACTTTAGCCCTGGATCCGAATACCGCTAAAGCCCATTCGCACCATCTGGCACGTCACTCCCACCCGACTCTCGCCGTCGCCGTCCGCACCCAGCGCGGTGAACACTGGACACTTGCCGCATCTCGGGAACCACCACGAGACGACGAGGCCCAGTCAGCACGAGGAAAAATATCTGAGCGCGCGGCCGCGGCACCGAGCCAGTGGTGGTGGCCGGCCTGCTATCATCTTCCCCGGCCGCGTTCCCAGCTCCAGGAGTTCCCCGAATGGCGCCCGCGGCCGCGGCTGTCACGGCGGCGCGCCCGTCGTCGCTCCCCCGAGCTTCCCCGCGGCGGGGACGCGGTGGCGCCTGCTCGGTCCGGTGCCCGGCAACGAGCGCACGCCTCCCGACACTCGTGTCATCCTCCGTAAGTCAGCTGCCTCACGTACTCGCATGTCGCATCTTATCCACTCTTATCTTTCCAGCTCCCTCTCCGGATAAAGCAATAGTTCAATATCCCGGCCTTGTACATCGCAGTGCCAATCGGGAAATTTGATTGCACATGTCGTTGCATTGCAAATCGACCTCGCTGCATGAATTGAAGTTAAAATTAGGAGCTAGCTAGTGATACTGTATGCTAGTTTGCTCTGACGTGACGATTCCAGCCCACGTACAGGAGTCGCGCCGTTATCGGCAGCGGCGGGGGCGGCCGCTCTGCAGCCAGGCCGAGGTGGCGGGCACCACCGTGGACGACGACGAGGCGTGCGAGCTGGTGAGCGGGTCGGACCTCGTCATCGGCGAGGGCGACGAAGCCGTCAGCGCGCACCTCCTTAGTGCCGTCAAGAACAACAACGGCACGGGCATCCTCCTCCTCTCCGACATCTTCGGCTTCGAGGACTCCGCCACGCGGGACTTCGCCTACCGCGTCGCCTGCAACGGATACAAGTACCGAAACCTTCTCCACATAATACAACC
Organism: Echinochloa phyllopogon; assembly: GCA_033239725.1. Classification (NCBI taxonomy): domain Eukaryota; kingdom Viridiplantae; phylum Streptophyta; class Magnoliopsida; order Poales; family Poaceae; genus Echinochloa; species Echinochloa phyllopogon. Next base: position 25,577,742 of record BTCW01000012.1, read on the forward strand.
TCCTACTCTACTCACTTTGCTCGAAGAATTGCTCTACTCATTTCTCGATCCGCGCCTTGATGTCTGTCTGGACGAGCAGTGTGCTGGTGCCCGACTTGTTCCGGGGCAACCCGATGAAGCTCCCGTTCGACGAGGCCTGCTTCGCGGGGTGGCTGGCCGGGCACGCCCCGGCGCGGGTGTCGGGGGACATCGACGCGTGCACGCGGTGGCTGGTGGACGAGTTCAAGGCGGCGGGGGTGTCGAGGAAGCTGGGCGTGGTCGGGTTCTGCTACGGCGGCGGGCGGCTCGTGGAGACCCTGGCGCGCGACGCCGAGGGCTGCTTCAGCGCGGGCGTCTGCTTCGACGGGTACGGGATGGACGCGGCCCTGGGCGACCGGGTGGCGGCGCCCCTGCTGCTAGTGTGCGGCGACGGCGACGCGTACTGCCCCGTGGAGACGGTGCGGGAGCTGGAGAGGCGCGCCAGGGGAGCCAGGGCGGCGGTGTACGCCGGCAGGGGCCACGGGTTCGCGCACCGGCCGCAGTCCGTGGAGGAGGACGTCGACGCCGAGGACGCGTTCAACGCCACGAGGGGGTGGCTGCACGACCACCTGCTCGCCTGATCAGCCGGCGTGCTGCATCAGCAAGGGACACACGGATTGGGTGCGTGCCGGGGCGAGTGGTGAAGTATACATAGGTTTGTCGAGGATCAGTTGGAATCAAGGTTGCTAATAAGAGCTTCAGTGAATTCTGTAGTAACTGCGACAGTTTTTGTTTATGTACTGATACTGGCGCTGCGAAGCTGTTGACAGTATGAATTGCAACTGTAAAAAATAATTGGTTTCAAGCACTTGAAAAAAAGCTTGACAAATTCGTGAATGATATCCAAAACAGATGACGGACAAGTTTGATAACACCAACATCGGCCCCTTAAGTTAGAGCCCAAACCAAGTCCGGCGGCCCATCCCAATTTTAGCCCACGAGCAACCATCCGGGACAGAATTTGAGGCCTGAGCAACCGAGGTAAAGGCCGAATAGCATAAGTAGCCGCTTAACGATGAACAGTTGATTACATATGGTTTAGGTAATTATTATCGGGCTAAATCAGTGCTGATCAAGGGGTTGAACAGTTTCCAAAAAAAAGAGAGAAGGGGTTGAACAGTTTCCAAAAAAAAGGGTTGAACAGTAGAGATAGATCTTGTTCTACCTCGAGCATCTCTATTCTTCGTCTATGGTGTCTAAAAATTGAGGGCTAACGGAAATCCATATTGTTATAGATATTAAGGGGCCGGAGTCCTCCTCTTCCCCCTTAAATCCTCCATTAGGATAAATTACTGATTAAACATGCTAAACAAATATTTGGCTAACTATCGTATAGTGTTTAAACACTGCCTAAACAGGTCAAACGGTCATTTAGAGAAATTGTAGCAGCAATATCGTCTGTCTACATGTTGCATCCCTGTTGCGTCTAACCTAACTCAAAGATGGATTCAATCAAAACTGTTAACATCAAAATTTAGTAATTTTATGGCCCAAGAATTGAGTTGAAGAACGACAGATTTTAGAATGCATGTCAAGGAATGAGAAGTGCGAGACGAAGACAAGAAAGTTTTATTAGTACGGACTCTACAGAAGAAAAAAATAAAATCTATATATTTTAATATTTCTTTTTAGATATTTCTTGTTAAGCAAGTTTTTAACCGTTAATTGTTCGTAACTGATTAGGAGTCTTTTTGTTTAGAATATAAATACAAACGACCAAAGCTTGTACATCTCTCGATCAATCAATACAATTCTTTTTTTTCGCTTAACGCCAAACCCTAAAACTAGAAGTAATGTAATATTCGACGAGTTCTTCAACAAGCAGTGCTATATCATCTTGATCTCCAGTTTGCTCGTAAGCTTTATTTCTGTCAGGTGTTCTAGGCTTTAATTGTTGCTGCAAAGTTGTGATTTCGTCTAATTTACTTATCAGTTATTGATTCTTGTCATATCTTGTATGATTGCATCGCTAACCTCTTGCTAGATCTATATCACAATTATCTTTCATTTCTAAGATCTATCGACTTATATATATTGAATCGTTGCTTAGCTGCTAATAAAAGATTGACTTTTTAATAAAAGCATCATATTAGTTCTCATTAGGTGATAGTTTTTTTTATTTTGGTCTAAGTTAAGCTTTTATTACACTTGTATAACTAGATTCATCAGTTTGTAGCTTTAAATTTATCGCTCTAGTGCCACCGCTGTCTCGGTTAGGTCCGATCCCATTGGTGGTGACGGTAAATTAATTGTTATCAACTTTGTTAGTTCTTTTGTGATAAGATAACTTATCGGTAATTACTCAATCCTCGTTAGAATATTGGCCGATGGCTTACTTTTTATTATCACTATTGCTGCTATTAGACTCCTGCCAATAATATTATCATGGTCCAACATCTTATCTTCAGCCGATATGCAACTTGTGACAAGATCACAGCAGCCTGATCGGCCAATTGGTTCAGACTTTGAAAGGGCTATCTTCATCTTGTCAGTTCGAATAGTCAAACTGAATGACACGCTCCAAACCTCAAGAAGCTAAGGACCTGCACCGAATCCATATTTGTAAAAAGGTGTTAAGTAAAAGGGATAAAATAAAAAATAAACTGTTGTTCATGGTACTAAACCTTCGCACCCCGTGTCAAAAAAAAATCGCACCCAGTAAAACGTACTACTCCGTTTCACTTTCAACCAGGGTTGTAATTAAGAAACGTGGCTCATCAGGAGGAAAAGGAAGAAGTGATCGGGGTTCCGCCCAAACACAGCCACCCCCGTTTCTAGACGTGACAACAACGAAACCGAGCCGCCAGCTTTCACAGATCACAGAGGACGCGCCACGATTCAGCACAGCAGGGATGGGCGTTCTGCCGCCATCCGTTTTTCCCGCAGGCCGCGCCGGCCACCGCAACTGCTCGCTCCCAGACTGGCGCCGCGCTATCCCCGCGGCGGGCCAGCGGGGCCGGACCGGCCGGCCCGGCACCCAGCAGGCCAGTCGAGCGCGAGAAAGACCCCATGGATACCCGGAGCTGGAGCCATGAATGGTGTGGGTTCGGCGTGCAGCGTCGATGGCCGGCAGCAACACTTGGCAGGACAGGAGTTCGCATGTGCTGCCGGGCTACACATGTCTGCTTGGCCTCTTGCCCTCTTGGTCTTGGGACCCATTCCATTCATCAAGCTGGTTCAGTCAGTAGTGGATGCCACATTCTGTTTTTATTTCTTAGTATTCTATTTTTGCGAATGCAAATGCATTGCACGAAGAGATGTTGCATGAGCTGTTATATCGGGGCCGTGTTTGTTAGCAGTACTGGTAAGCGAGTTAGTGTGCTGTAGCTGCTTATCTAAATGCAGGATAGTACTTAGCATCTTGCTGAAACATCGTTGAGAAAGGCAGCTTTGGCAAGACAGGGATATGGTGGCCGGTAGCCCAAGCTTGGAACAAGCTGGCTGCGAATAATTGGCTAGGAATATGTTTTTTTTATTGACACAAAACTTCTTAGAAATATGGCTTTATTCCAAGCTTCCAACTCCTTGTTAGCATTAGCCAGCTTAACCCCACGACTTTCTGTCACCTGTCATGATCAGGGGCGATCCACGAACTCCTTGGTTCCAGCCTTGTTTTATTCCTGCCCTGGATCAATCATTGTCCAATCACCCTTTGTTAGGAGCTGCGGAGTTGCTGTTCTATCATTTCGCTTGGAGAGAGTTCACGGTGTTTGGTTCTTGTACTAAAATTTATTCTCGTATAAATATGTTAATTAGAAGTATTAAATATATATTAATTAAAAAATTCATTACATAAATGAGCGCTGATTTGCGAGACGAATCTATTAAGCCTAATTACTCTATAATTAGATAATATAATGCTACAATAAATATATGATAATTGTGTATTAATTATAGGTTAATTAGGCCATTCTCGGTGGGAGTTTCATCCACAATTAATACAGTGACGTGTCAACATTTTTGATGATGTGGCAGAGAATTAATGAAGAGAGATATGGAATGAGTTTCATGGTGATGAAACCTGGTGTACACTGTTCTCAAGATAGTCGTGTCTTGTATGTAGCCTTGAAAACAACAAACAATGAAACTTTGCATCGAGAGAAGCTATTTCAACTTGAATTAAATGTTATTTTGCTTACGTGGGATTCTTGGAAACACAAATATAAAATGTCCATTGAGAATGGCCTTAGGCTTGTTAGGTTCGTCAATGACTTATTCAATTAGTTTTATAATTGCGGAATTTTAAAATAATTAGGATTAATTAGAGCCATCCGTTCCGAGAAATCGGATGGTGGAAACAAATGAAGTACCCATATGACTAAACTTTAGCCCCTTGGATCCGCGGACATCAGTGTCATGCTATGTTGTTGTAATACCCGTGGCTCACTGGGGAGATCAACCCGGGAAGCGTGAGAATCACAAGCGAAACACGAAGGATACGATCTCGATTAAAGAGGGGCGATGAGCCCCTACCTCTGGGTTTTTTTTCAGTTTCTGTTTAACATAATATTTCATACATACTCATCTCCTCACGCACGCTACTTCTTAAGGATGGTAACAACACTGCCCTTCTGGGCCCACTCGACTCCAAACTTCCTATTACAACTTAGGGTGTGATGCAATTCACTTGTACTGAAGACGTATTCCTTGCTTCCGCTTCCGGTCGGTCGTCAGGCCTGACAATTCCCCCGGCCTTATGAGTTGTTTGCCCCCAAACAACAGCTCCAGGGAAACGAGCACGCACCACATAGTAATCTTCCCAAGTGGCCGCCGAAGCTGGAACATGAGACCACTTAATCAACACTTGAGGAATAGCATGATTACCTTTTTTGACAAGCCGACGTTCTAGAATCTGTTCGAGATATAAGTCTTGAGCTGCTAGATCCACCAGTTGAGGCAGTGAGTGATAGACTGGGGTTTAATTTGGAGTAAAAGGCTTGAGTTGTGACACATGGAAGACTGGGTGAATGAGACTCCCCGCTGGTAATTCCAATTTGTAAGCCATTTTGCCAATCTTAGCTGCAACACGATAGGGCCCAAAAAATTTGAATGCAAGTTTTGGAAATGGCCGACTGATCACTGATTGCTGAACATATGGCTGAAGTTTCAACAAAACTTGATCCCCCACTACAAACTGCCTGTCAGTACGTTTCTTATCGGCTTGGCGTTTCATCCTGTTCTGAGCATTGGCCAGATGTTGCTTTAGTTTGGACAATTGAGCTTCTCTTTCTGCTAACATATCCACTGCTGGTGATGGTTCTTGGTGAGATAATGGTAGTAAAGATCCAAAGTGTGCCTCATAACCATACAGGGCTTTGAATGGCGAACAACCCAAAGAAGTGTGATAATTGGAATTATACTGATGCATCCGGTCCTCGCGTGGGGTCGGCCGAGGCCCAACAAATTAAGGTTGCCCGGACCCAACAGTTCTCATGCACACCCACTCGTGGAAAGGCCCAATCGCCCTAAAAGACTAGTCTGATAGGGGAAGGGTGGCTCTCCCTTTTAAGGTGGCTTCCTCCTCCTTCGCTAAGCAAGGTGGGATAATTCGGACGTGCACGACTGCCGCCTACATTGTTGTGCGCCTGGCCAAACCGTGTGCACGCGGCTGCCGCTTACACTGTCGTGCGCCTGGCCAAACCGTGCTCCTGTTGGACTACGACTGCCGCCTACACTGCCGTGAGCCTGGCCAAATCGTGCCCTAGGATGTCCTCATCATTCCCACCCCCTTAAACGAAGGCCTAGCTCTGATACCAAATGATGCATCCGGTCCTCGCGTGGGGTCGGCCGAGGCCCAACAAATTAAGGTTGCCCGGACCCAACAGTTCTTATGCACACCCACTCGTGGAAAGGCCCAATCGCCCTAAAAGACTAGTCTGATAGGGGAAGGGTGGCTCTCCCTTTTAAGGTGGCTTCCTCCTCCTTCGCTAAGCAAGGTGGGATAATTAGGACGTGCACGACTGCCGCCTACACTGTTGTGCGCCTGGCCAAACCGTGTGCACGCGGCTGCCGCCTACACTGTCGTGCGCCTGGCCAAACCGTGCTCCTGCTGGACTACGACTGCCGCCTACACTGTCGTGCGCCTGGCCAAATCGTGCCCTAGGATGTCCTCATCATATACCATAGCTCTGCCAATGACAACTAGGACTTCCATTGCTTGGGAGAGTCATGAACAGCACACCTCAAGTACATTTCTAGACACTGATTGACCCTCTCAGTGGATGATAAGAGGAACTCATGAGTAACTTTGTATCCACCATTGCAAACAAGGTTTTCCAAAATGTGCTGTTGAAAATTCTATCTCTATCAGAGACTATAGACTTGGGTAAACCATGCAACTTCACCACATTGTCCAACACTAACTTGGCCACCAACTGTGCTGTAAAGGGATGCTTTAAAGGAATGAAGTGGGCATATTTGGTAAATCTGTCTACCACCACCAAAATAGTGTTGCAATGATCAGACATAGGCAACCCTTCCACAAAATCTAAAGACAGATCTTGCCAAGCACCTTGAGGGATAGGTAAAGGCTGCAACAGCCCTGGAACCTGAACATTTTCATGTTTTGCTTGTTGACAGATTTGGCACTGCTTAACATAGTTCTCCACATCCACCTTCAACCCCTTCCAGTGAAACAATTGTTTAAGCCTCTGATAAGTTGCTTTGGTGCCAGAATGACCCCCAATAGGACTGGAATGCAAAGCAGCTATCAGTCTTGTCTGCAATGCTGAATTGTTAGCAATCCATACCCTTCCATTGTGCCTAATCAAGCCTTTGTCCAAGGAGTAACCATTCTCATCGGGACTATGCACAGCAAGTGTTTCCAACAAAGATTGAGCAGTGGAGTCAGTCTGGTATGAGTTCAGCACTTTCTGTAACCACATTGGTTTAGCTACCGAAACTGCTTGTATGGACAACAAGTGCCCCATTCTGGATAATGCATCGGCAGCCAAATTCTCTTTGCCTTGTCTATAAACCACCTTGAATTGCAGCCACATTAACCGAGCCATAGCCTTACGTTGCATCTCAGAGTGAAGGTTCTGCTCACAAAGATATGCCAGACTCTTGTGGTCAGTACGAATAACAAACTCTTGTCGCTGCAAATAAGGTCGCCATCTCTCAACTGCCATAATCATAGCCAAGAATTCTTTCTCATAAATAGAGAGCTTCTGATGCATTGGACCCAATGCCTTACTCATGAAAGCCACTGGTTGATCTCGTTGCATAAGCACTGCTCCTATCCCCACATCTGAAGCGTCTGTTTCAACCACAAATGGCACAGTGAAATCAGGAATGGCCAACACTGGTGTGGATACCATTGCTTGCTTGAGACACTCAAAAGCTTGTTGTGCTGCTTCTGACCATAAAAACTGCTTCTTCTTGAGAAGTTGTGTGAGTGGTTTTGCAATCAACCCATAATGCTTGACAAACTTTCTATAATATCCTGTCAAGCCTAGAAATCCCCTTAACTCAGTGACACTCTGTGGAACAGGCCAGTTAACCATTGCAGATGTTTTAGCTGGGTCAGTGGACACCCCATGAACAGAAATTACATGCCCCAGATAGTCCAGTTGAGTTGTGGCAAATGAACACTTAGAACTTTTCATGTACAACTGATGTTCACAAAGTTTGGTCAATACTTGTCTGAGATGCAGCACATGTGCTTCAAGACTGGGACTGTATATCAGAATATCATCTAGGAAGACCATAACAAATTTACATAGAAATGGTTCCAAAACATCATTCATTAGACATTGAAAAGTTGCAAGGGCATTGGTGAGCCCAAATGGCATCACCCGAAACTGGTAATGGCCATGATGAGTTTTGAAAGCTGTTTTGAACTCATCCTCAACCTTCATACGCACTTGATGATAACCAGCTCTCATATCTAACTTAGAAAAATATCTAGTGCCTGCTAACTCATCTAGAATCTCATCAATAATAGGCATAGGGAATCTATTTTTATGGTCATATCATTTAACCTTCTGTAATCTACACAAAAACGCCAGTTGCCATCTTTCTTCTGCACTAGAAGCACTGGAGAAGCATAAGGACTGCTACTAGGAATTACTAAACCAGCAGCCAGCAACTGTTTAACTTGTTTTTCTATTTCATCTTTGTGCAAGGGAGAGTACCTATAAGGTCTAGAATTGACAGGTATAGAATTTGGTAAAACAGGGATAGAATGATCATATACCCTATGAGGAGGTAGACCCTTGGGCTCAGCAAAAACATCAGCAAATTCCTGTAAAACTTGCTGAACCTGATCAGGAACAGACTCAGGTGTTGTATCTTGCACTGGTTCCACTATTGCAAATGCCCAAATATCATTCCCCGATCCCCACTTTTTCAACTGATCAGCAGAAACTTCAGTTAAAGAGACAGGCTTTGGTTGAACCCCTTGTAATGTCACCATTTGTCCTTTGTGCAGAAATGCCATGGTTTTGTGCTCCCAATGATGATGAATTGGGCTGTGTTTGGCCAGCCAATCATATCCCATAATAGCATCATATGCCCCCAACTCAAGAACATACATGTCAGATGTAAATGTATAGCCTTGGAGCCACCAATCCATGGCTGGCACATGAAACCGAGTGAGTAAAGTTTCCCCATTAGCCAATTTCACCTGCCTTGGTTGGTTTGCAGTAGGAGAAATGCCCACCTTCTGCAGAAAACTGGTGCTAACAAAAGAGTAAGAACTACCACTATCCACTAACATCAGCGTAACTTTGTTTTTGACCAAAGATCTTAACCTCAAAGCCTCTCCTTCTGCTGTGCCAGATATAGCATTCAATGATAAAGTGCAGAATTCCTCTGCCAAAGTGTCCTCTATTGCTAACTGATTTAATATCTCATCTGTTAAATTGGTGTCTAGATCATTCACAGCCAAAGCATTGATATGAACTTCTTGTTGTTGAGGCCTCTTAGTGCACTTGGCACTATGACCAGCATCAAAAGGTTCCTTACAGTAGAAACACAAATTATTTGCTCGGCAATAGTCTCTCAGCTACCTTTCTTTCCCTAAATGACTGGTAAACCCAAAACTCATATTATCAGACTTGGAGGAATTGGACAGAACAGGTTTTTGTATACTATCAATTTTCTGAATTTTAGACTTGGCTCTCTCCTGAATGGTTTGCTGGATTCTAGCCAACATGATAGCCTTCTCCATTGTGGATGGTGCCTGGCCCTGCACTTGATACCTGATTTCCGGTTTTAATCCCTTGATGAATTGAGAAATGAAATAAGCATCTGACATGGCAGCATCATGCATTGTGATCTTGAACTGCAAAGTTTCAAACTCCGTGACATACTCCTCTATTGTTCCCAACTGTTGTAATTCCAACAAGTCAGCTAATGCCCTCTGATAATCATAGGCCTCAAACTTGTTAATCACAGCTTGCTTGAATGTAGACCATGAAACCAACCCCTGTTTCAGCTTAAAGACTTGCCACCACATGGCTGCGTTGTCATCCATACAAACTAAAGCAGAAATCACCCACATGGACTCTTTGATTCTATTGATCTGAAAGTAATTCTCACACTTATCTAGCAAGAAAGTAGGACAATCCCCCGAAAATCATGGAAACACCAACTTAGGAGTATACTGATGCCTGCCCCCTTCCTCATCATCAGAACTACGATGGTGACCAGAGAAAATGCGATGATGTTGCTCACCTGACGGTCGTTGAGGCATGAATCGAACATCACGTTGCCGACGGCTAGTAGAACTCTCAGGTAACTCCTCCTGATCCTCCAGATCCTGCTCCATCTGCCTTAAGGTGAGCTTGGCGACTGCTTTACCTGTGGCATCAATCTGCTGAACCAAAAGCTGGTGGTCCTTGACCACCTGATTCACCGCCGCCGTGTTGAGATCCAGATGTGCCTCCATGTGCCCCTGCGCTGTGTTCACCTCTTCCACCCGAGCAAACAGGAGGTCGATGCTCTGCAGCAGCTTGTCGATCTTGTCGTTGGTGCTTCCCTGAGCCGCCTCCATTGCGTGGATGATGAGCTGGGACTGCGCGGAAGGCTTCGGAGGTGCCGTGGTTGCCGCTGGAATCTTCGCCGCCAACACGTCGCTCTCTTGCGCCGCCGTCGCTGCTGCTCCGCTGCGATCCAGATCCACCCAAAACCACCGAGCGCACGAACAGATGGGCGCCCAAAACCGCTGAATCGGATACCAAATGTAATACCCGTGGCTCACCGGGGAGATCAACCCGGGAAGCGTGAGAATCACAAGCGAAACACGAAGGATACGATCTCGATTAAAGAGGGGCGATGAGCCCCTACCTCTGGGTTTTTTTTCAGTTTCTGTTTAACATAATATTTCATACATACTCATCTCCTCACGCACGCTACTTCTTAAGGATGGTAACAACACTGCCCTTCTGGGCCCACTCGACTCCAAACTTCCTATTACAACTTAGGGTGTGATGCAATTCACTTGTACTGAAGACGTATTCCTTGCTTCCGCTTCCGGTCGGTCGTCAGGCCTGACAATTGTATTTAAAAAAATGCATAAGACTGTATCAAGGCTGTGTTTCTTTTATTCCCTAATTTTTTTCCGAGGAATCTTGCGTGCATGGAGTATTAAATAAAGTTTATTTGTAAAACCTTTTTAAAAATGAGTGTAACTTTGTGCAACAAATCTATGAGCCTAATTAACCCATGATTTACTACAGTAATGCTACAATAATCATCCTCCAATCATGCGGTCAAAGGCTTCATTAGATAGGTCTCGTGAATTAACCCAAAGTTATGTACGTAGTTTTATAAACTGATTTTATTTAATACCTTTAATTAGTGGTCAAACATCTGTGAAAAAAATTTAACACTTCAAAGAAACATGGCCCTAAAGAAAATGTTGTGTTGTATTTGTTTCCGGGAGCCAGGAATATGTATCACCATTGTAGGCTTGTAGCTCACCATAATTAAAATTTGGAGCCAAGAGCTTCCATGAACATTGCAAATTTTGTCAATCTCCTATACAGCATAGTTTGTATCTATGACATGTGGGCCTGGCCAGTAAGGGTCCATGACACTCTCCGGTGGCATGGCATCGAGAGCGGAGGTTTCGATGCTAAAGACAGATATATTGCTATACATAAGCGATGTTATGTAATGCAGTGCCACGTAGAATTTTTATCGATGTAGAGGAGAGAGAGCGAGGTGAGAGAATGATGTCGTTGTTTCGCGAAACAACGGCCTCGTGAACTAAATTTTACGACAGAGACAACTTGCTCACCATTGTACGAGTTTTATTACCGTGCAAACAATAATATTTTTTATTTCCCCATAAATTAAGGGATTTTGTATTACTATGAGTCAACTAAAACAACAACCTATTAGACAACTAAATAAATAACCTATTAGACAACTATAAAAAGTTGTCTTAAGATCATGTGTCACTTTGTGAGACTGTAATTATTAGACGATATTAATGTAGCTAGCCTAATGGCATTTGTTATTTGCCGGTGATTAAGAAAATAAAGGCTGAGCTGGTGGAATCTTTGTTTTGTACACTCTTTGTATATTGAAACCTTACACACGAGATGCACTGCCTTGCGGCTTCGGATCCAACGTCTAGTTACTGCTCGTACTTGAACAACTTAACATTGGATTCTCAGTGATCGCATTGTTTTCTTGTCTTCCGATGAAGTGACGAGGATGCTTGCATACATAGGCCGGATCCACGATTTGCTGCCGCTCCCTAGACAAAGCATCTCAAATCCACCTTTTTTTTTTCATTTTGGAAACGAGCAGATCAAACCCGTTGCGTGCCGTTGTTGCTTGTCAAGTCTCTGTCCATGGTTTACGCTCCCATCGGATACCAGAGACACATCTGTAGTTAAACCCAAAGAATCTTAAGTGACGACACGTACCAATCGGCTACAATTTCTGAAATTTAATCACTTATCTAATCATGATAATACAAAAAGGTCCCTGTCGGGGAGAGAGACATGCACACGCACAAAAATGGGATTGTACCACGTAAAACTTTATTAGAAAAAAAAAGTAAGCGTCAATTCTGTTACAGCAAGTTTTTTTAGATGTTTTAGCCCAGACGGAATTGATTATGATCTGAAGTACTAACATTGACGAAATGACATCATTCTGTCACGAGGTTCTTTATCGAAAACAATAAAATCAATGACAGGGGCAGTTAAAATGCCGTAAACAATTCCACGATGAAATGTACCGGAAACAGTTTTCCCCTATCGTCGAGTAACCGACAACGAGCCCGAATCCGCACGCAAATTTCTCTGCGCCGATCACACCTGCCCTGCTCGACGTGCACACGACGACCACGACCATGTCAGTGGGAGAGACCAAAGAGTGACATGTGATTTATCAAAAAAAAAAGAGAGAGATTGACATGTGGAGCTCAGGCCAACGTACCTGGAATTACTGGATCATTACAGAACACAAGTGTCCCGGCCGTCGGAGCATAGGATGCTTTTCTAAGCATGCGGAGTCTAATTCAAAACAAAAGAATCGGTACTGTTCAGAAATACTCCGTATCGTAAAAAAAGAACGCACAGTTTTAAGAAAAAACAAAAACTGAAATGCACAGTTGTAAAAAGAGGGAAAAAACTGAAATGTACTGTGTACAGTTGTAAAAAGAAATGAAACGGCTAGATTTACAGTTGCCTCGTCCGCTACTGATGAGTTGTCGGTTGTCACTACCTCAGTCAAATAGAAGGGTGAGAAGACAGAATAGCATGCGTGAGCTTATTAGAAGATCAACATGTCTCCAATGTGCCTCTTGGTTGTAAATATGCATCACTGTATACATCATCTAGTTTCAAATAGTTATACATTATGACTGTATTTTATGACGAAGATATTAGCATCGACTTTATATTATCAATCTGTATTTTTTTGGTACTTGCGGTGAGAACTTGAAAAAAAATGAATTTTAATTAGAATGTCCAAATGGACTTGTATCATTGTATGTATGATTAGAATGAATACCTAAATTTTAATCCATATTAAACTTAAAATATTTCAGGCATAAGCTATTGGCTCAAACTTACACGACGGAACCGCTGTTTCCGGCGCCGACCAAGCCGCATTCCCAAATTTGGGAGCCAAACTTTGACCTTTCGGAGTGCGTGCGTCACTGTAGCATTTCGTTTGTATGTGTAAAAAATTGTCTAAAAATTGATTAATTAGGCTCAAAATGTTCGTCTCGCAGAGTACAACAAAACTATGCAATTAGTTTTTAATTTCATCTACATTTAATACTCCATACATGTGTCGACATTTTAATGTGATGAGAATTTTTTTTTTACATATTAAATTTTAGGTGTGGAATTTGGGATGGTGCGGCAGTTCTTTGGATTCTGAAAGTGGTCGAGCGAACCCATGGAGAGAGGACCCCCGATCAGACATGACAATTGTCAGTGACGACTCATGGCCCTTCATTTCATATCATTTTCTACAGACAACCTTTTATTATTCTACCGCTGTACTCCTACTGTCCTCTGAAAACCTGTTTCCTCCGGCCAATCAGAACCAGCTTTGTCAGTCTGCAAAACCATTTCCGTTATCTTTCAATTGCCCCACGTTTCACAAGCTCAAATTACGCACAAACTCGGCACGAAACACCGTGCAAACTTCACGGTAAAACTCATGCTCTCAGGGTGTAGAGAGAAGAGAACCGTGTTGCCGTGCTCAGCACAGTTCACTCGAGTCCACAGTCAATCAGTCCAAAAGGAAGGAAAATGAAACCGCACCCGACTGCAGAGGTGTGGACTGTGGAAAAGCACTGAAAAAAGGGTGCATTTTCCATCGAGTACTGGAGCAAGTGCGCTTTGTTTTCATGGCCTTAAACTTTTGCCCTCCATTGGAGGCAAACATTCATAGGCCCTGACCCTTGAGACTGATGCTCGTTTAGGGAAAGAAGACGGGGATGAGCTTGGGCCATCCATCGATGTGCCAAGGGATTCTTGGGTTCCGGGTTGGTTAACAGAGACGCTGATCATAAACAAATTAAGCCAGTGAACCTATGCGTGCTTTCTAGAACGCATGAATTGGTCACTCGGCTGCCTTGGATAGGGATGGGTGCTTGGTGGTTGATGACATTGTGACAGCGAGGTGTATGGGAAAAGAAAAGAGACGATCCAGATCAAGGAAAAAAAAAAGAGACGGCAATTTAACAGTGCGTGCTGGGCAGCCACCCACGGCCTCAGTGGATGTAACCAAGCTGAGCTGTTGATCGCGCAAGCAACAGGGACAGATGGCGGTAGTCTAGGGGCTAGGATGAATCTTCCGAACTTTTAATATTTAGGACTCAATTCGCGAGTCCTAAAGATTGACACATATGACATGTGAGGTTATTATGAGTCAATGACATGCGGATCAGCATGTTAAATCTTGAAAGGCTTATGAATTTAGTGTCAATTCTTAAAATTTCTCGCCGTTGTTACACTAGCAAACGCAGATAACGGTAATGCTTGGAAGAGAGACCTAGTGCCTATTAGGATGCAAGACCAATAGTGGGTTAATTTTGATAGCAAAACGTTCCTCACTACGGAGTAGTTCACTATGTCCACTTTATCCCGAACAAACATATAAGCTTGATTTAATCCATACTATTTTAATTATGCACACCTAATAAGATTTATTTTTAAATTTTCCCAAATGCATACTATTTTAATTGGTCTAATGTACACCCAATAAGATTTATTTTTAAATTGCCTACATATTAATTCATTTTTTGTTATTTTATCTGTAATGAGATTCTTTAATACAAATTTGATCCTAAAGATACAAAATCGCATGAAAAATAATTATGAAAAAATTCTCATATATTTTTTTCTAACATAGCAAATCTTTTTATGAGTCACCTTTGCAGAATTAAAACTTGAAACCCAATTCGTACATGGATAAGCAAGAGGAACAAATTTCATTACCGATAGATTGGACTAGTTAAAATGGTATGACGGAGTAAACTGAGCCAAAAGTTTGTTTATAGTGTTAGGTAGACGAAGTGGACTAGTGAGAGTGAAATGGACTTTTTTTCTATTTTAATATAACGGCACACATATGTTAGTTGGGTTCTTTACTTAGCAATTTAGAATTAAATTTGGATTGAACATTTGGAATGGTAGCGGTGACAATTTAAAACTAGGTATTCGGGTCCTTTGGGCTAATTCCTACTAGATGGCAGATAGGGTAATTTATGATCAAATATTAGGGGTATTTTAGAGTAACAACCCTGAAATGAAAGACGTGGATGATTTAGAACGGGTTAGATTCAACAGTTGTTGTCGATGGTGATTGACGTATACCAAATCGATGATGGGATATCTGTGGTCTCTTTACAAAGAGTGTACAATATTTCCTACTTTTTTTTCTGGTACATCACGACTAATCTAAAGATTAACGTTGGTGCTTAAAAAAGAGCCTAAGATAATGTAAGATCCATCCTCCAAATGATTGGCGCCTCCGGCGTCAGCTTTTCATTAGAGGTAGTGTGATCAACGGATCGGAGAAACGGGAGTAGCTGGACTACTGTTGTAGTGTGAGTGTCATGCTAATCCATGCACGAGGTGGGGCCCGGACCCGGTCCCGGTCAGACTAGGCCACCTCGGCGCCTCGTGCTGCTCCCTCGCCTGGCTCACGCTTCCAGCAAGCAAAGCAAGAGCTGTTCGACCTGACAGCTTGCTCTGCCTGCTTCGCGTTTGGTTTCGCCACCTCCCTCTCGCTCTCTACAAATCTCTCGCACCTCTCTCTCTCTCCCCCGTCCAAATTTCCCCCCGAACTCCGCCCCGCGCCTTTGTCGCCTTTCCGCACGCGCCGTTCGATTCGATCGCTTTGTGATCGATCAGGCATGGCCGACGAGACCAAGCAGGAGGCAGCCGCGGCGGCGGCAGAGGTGGCCGTGACGGAGCCCGAGAAGAAGGCGGAGGAGAAGGCGGCGGTCGAGGAGAAGGCCGTGGAGGCGGCGGCTGAGGAGAAGGCCGCGGAGGTGGCGGTCGAGGAGAAGGCCGTGGAGGTTGAGGAGAAGGCAGCGGCGGAGGGGGACTCGGAGGAGGAGAAGAAGGCGGAGGAGGCCCTGGAGGCGGCCGCGGGGGACGAGGCGGCGGTGATCGACGGCGCCGGGTCGTTCAAGGAGGAGAGCAACCTCGTCTCCGAGCTGCCCGACCCGGAGCGCACCGCGCTCGCGCAGCTCAAGGAGCTCGTCGCCGCCGCGCTCGCTAACGGGGAGTTCGACCTGCCCCCGCCGCCGCCGCCCAAGGAGGAGCCCAAGAAGGAGGAGCCGGCCAAGGAGGAGGCGAAGGACGAGGCGGCGCCGGCCAAGGACGAGGAGCCCAAGGCTGAGACGGCGGCCGCCGCCGAAGAGCCCGCCAAGGAGGAACCCAAGGCGGAGGTGCCGGCCGAAGCTGCCGCCGAGGAGGTCAAGGCTGAGGCTTCCGCGCCGGAGGAGCCCAAGGCTGAGGCTGCCCCAGCGGAGGAGCCCAAGGCCGAGGAGCCTGCTAAGGAGGAGCCCAAGACGGAGGCGCCGGAGGAGGTGGCCGCCGAGGTGCCCAAGGCCGAGGCGGCGGCCGAGGAGGCCAAACCCGCCGAGCCGGTGCCGGAGGAGAAGACCGTCGTGGTCACCGAGGAGGAAAGCACCAAGACGGTGGAAGCCATCGAGGAGACCGTCGTCGCCGCCGCGTCCGAGCCGGCCGCGGCCGCCGAGGCGGAGGCCGCGCCGGCGGCGGCGGCCGAGCCGAAGGAGGAGCTCATCTGGGGCGTGCCGCTGGTGGGCGACGACGAGCGCACGGACACGGTGCTGCTCAAGTTCCTCCGCGCGCGCGAGTTCAAGGTGAAGGAGGCCATGGCGATGCTCAAGTCGGCGGTGCTGTGGCGCAAGCGCTTCGGCATCGACGATCTCCTGGGCGCCGACCTCGGCCTGCCGGAGCTGGAGAACGTGGTGTTCTACCGCGGCGCCGACCGCGAGGGCCACCCCGTCTGCTACAACGTCTACGGCGAGTTCCAGGACAAGGAGCTCTACGAGAAGGCCTTCGGCGACGAGGAGAAGCGGGAGCGCTTCCTCAAGTGGCGCATCCAGCTCCTCGAGCATGGCATCAGGGAGCAACTCGATTTCTCGCCCAGCGGCATCTGCTCCATGGTGCAGGTCACCGACCTCAAGAACTCACCGCCCATGCTCGGTAAGCACCGCGCCGTCACCCGTCAGGCCCTCGCTCTGCTCCAGGACAACTACCCCGAGTTCGTCGCCAAGAAGGTACAACCTCTCTACTCTCTTCTTTTGCATTGATCGAATCTAGCCAGAATTCCTTGTGCAAAATTCGAATCATCTCCTAGAATCCTATAATCCAGAATCAGCTAAGAGGTTCAGAATTTCCGCGTTTATGGTTCTTGTGCTTGGTAAAAATAATCTAAAAACATGATCCTCAATTCTCCATACCGGCATGCTTTTTTCTGTCTGGTAAAGTTCAGTAATCTAGTACTGTAACCACATATGGCGGTACAAGCAAAGCTGGTATCATTTTTGCCCATCCTGTTTCCCTCTTTTGCACACTGCTGCTTGCCAGTCTTGTGTAACTGCTGCTACACATGCTTCTTGCAATAAAATGGCATTCGGATACTTCTGTTTTGATTGAAACTAGTCTTATTTCAGCTATGTCAGGTGGTGAATAATTTTCTGATTTGGGGGGAATTGATTTGGTTGTATCATGATCAATTGCAGGTGTTCATCAATGTCCCGTGGTGGTACCTTGCGGCAAACAAAGTGATGAGCCCTTTCCTGACTCAGCGCACCAAGAGCAAGATCGTCTTCTGCAGCCCTGGCAAGTCCGCGGAGACCCTCTTTAGGTTTGTATTCTTGCACTCAAGGATTTATATCAGTCGACATTTGTCGGGACCATACATTCAGAATGTGCATCCTTACATATCCCTCGACGCATCAAATTTGATACAGATACATTGCGCCTGAGCAAGTTCCCGTCCAATTCGGTGGTCTCTACAAAGAGGATGACACCGAGTTCTCCACCTCTGATGCTGTCACCGAGCTCACCGTCAAGCCATCCTCCAAAGAAACCATTGAGATTCCAGCCACCGAGGTTTGATCGCCTTTCTGTTTTCTGAATCCTGAATTTCATCCCAATTCCACAATGCGATGAAACCCAATTCCACAATGCGATAAAACTAATTGCTATTGTGTACAAACACCCGTAATTGTAGAACTCCACGGTGGTGTGGGAGCTGCGCGTGCTGGGATGGGAGGTGAGCTACGGCGCCGAGTTCTCCCCAGACGCCGAGGGCGGCTACGACGTGATCGTGCAGAAGACGAGGAAGGTGCCCGCCCACGAGGAGCCGATCATGAAGGGGAGCTTCAAGGTGAGCGAGCCCGGCAAGGTGGTGCTGACCGTGAATAACCCGGCGTCGAAGAAGAAGAAGCTGCTGTACCGGTTCAAGGTGAAGAGCACCGCCGAGTCTGCCTGAGGGGTGGTTGGCTCCGGCGCCACATTTCACATAATTTGATCGCCAGTCAGGTCCACAGGTCCATACCACCACCATTTGAACATGTTGCATGATAGGAGAGGAGGACAAATAAGAGTTTCTGGTTTTTCTAGGCCCGTTTCGTGCCCCGGTTCTTTGATTATTTGTTGGCTTGCTGTTCTTGTTTTTTGGGGGGGTCTCGCGTTTGTATGTGTATTACTTGAAAACCAAAGTGAGGTTTGTTCTTATGAGATGGCGATGGTTTCTTGAGGGAGGGATGGGTGGGAGGGGTCGCTGTGGCCCGTGGGAGGATGCAAGGACTGATGGAGAATAGTTGCTGCTCTGTACATTTTTATCTCTCTTCCATCAACATGTTGATTTTAGAAAGCACGCCTGATTGCCTGATTTGTCCTCTCTGTCGTTGCCGGCGCCATGTTACTCTTTACTACCCCATGTTGTTCCATTTTGTCGCTGTCCTTGGTGCTTTGCATTTGGCCATCGATGATGGTGACGAGCTGTTTCAGACAAAGCTCCATGGGCGTTAGTCAGGGACTCATCCCTTGCTTGCAACTCTTTGAAATCAATTGCCAAAGGCCGTTTTCTTTTCTGATAATTATTGCCAAGCCTGTTGAACGCCGCAACTGAAAGCACTGCCAGCCTTTAGCGCCGCTGCTGATTCTGCCTCTAATCAGGCCAAAAGAACAACACATTCTCTGCTAGGGAGTATATCATTTGCATGGCGAAAGGCCGCGGGCATCTTCCAGAGTGTGTTTACGCCGCTAATGATGAGCGCAAAAGTAACCATGCTTATT
Organism: Echinochloa phyllopogon; assembly: GCA_033239725.1. Taxonomy (NCBI): domain Eukaryota; kingdom Viridiplantae; phylum Streptophyta; class Magnoliopsida; order Poales; family Poaceae; genus Echinochloa; species Echinochloa phyllopogon. The sequence continues at coordinate 25,597,025 of BTCW01000012.1, forward strand.
AGGTGGTGGTGGGACATATGATGCTAGTTTTGCTAGGCTGTGATTCCAATCGCCCAACGGAAAAGCAACGAACCAAGGGCCAAAACAAAAGCACAGCACAGCAGAGCAGAGCGAGGGAGCTGTAGATTAGATAGATGGACTGTGGATGGATTCGGATCAACCAGACAGAGGAGAAAGAATGTTTGTGACCTTGTGAGCCCTGCCTCTGCCTCCGGCCGCGCGAGGAAGAGGAGAGGGGATTCCCCGTTTGACCACGCCGGGCCGGCCCGGGGGGCCATAAAAACCAAAAGGAGGCGCCGGCGCATTGCCATGATGCGTGTCCAGCGCGGCCACGACGCCCCGCCATGATCCCCGACCCGTACCCGCACGAATAATGGAGCCTGCCTGCCGCCTTGCTGCCGATGACACTTCACTAGTATGAGAGGAGGGTCCCGGCCCGGGCCAGGGAGAGGAGCGCCCATGATTGGTGCCAGTTTGACGGGCTTGGCTCCGTGCATATGCCTCGGTCGGGAACCGGGGTGGGTTCGTGCCGCCAGGAATCACCCCCGTGGATCGCGCCGCTCCGCCTCCGCGAATCCGTCCAGGCCCCCAAAGTCTCCGAGACAGACCACGTTCAGAAGGTGTACGTAGATCGATCGCAGGAGGAAATGGGCTTTTGTAATGTCACGGCGGATGCAGGTCGTGATCGCGCATGCATGCAGCTCAGGCAGGCAGGTGGGGAGCAGTGGCGGTGTCACGCTCACTCATGCTGTCAAATTATGCCCCGTTGGTTTGCCTCGTCAGCCACCAGCAAGTATTACTTTTTCTCTCTGAATAAACCAGTTACCAGTTAGCAATATTTTTCTCTCGGAACATATCAGCACCGACCACCAGTCAAACGAATAGGATGTTAAACTGTTCCCGTCCCGGGGTGCCCCACCGTAGCAGCCGGAGTACTTGGCTACTTGCATTGCGCTTGCGCCTGCGCCTTCATCATCCTGTTCGCTTCGTCTTCTTCTTCTTCCATTTGAAGAGCGGAGATGGATGCGCAAACATTGTGCCCGGATGGTCCATGCGTGGTGGTCCGGGGAGGGAGCTCCGGAGACTCAGCAGAACTGTAACCCGCAAAGCTGCAGCTGCACCGTCGCTCGTCAGTTCCTGGACCAGCGTCGAGAGCGAGAGCGAGCTCCCGGCGTGCGTGGCATCGGTCTCCGGCTGGGGACCAGCGCAGGCGCGGAGTTAATGGGCACCGGTGCACGTTATACAATTTGCTGCACGGCGTGCGTCGAGTGTTCATCGCTGCATCGCTAGCTTCCTTTCCTTCACGTAGGGTGTGTACGGCGACGATGCATTTTAGCTCACGGATCACGTACGTGTCATGCTGCGGGGAACAGCAGGCCGGATCGACGAGCTAGAGGCGGCAGGTAGAGTCCTGACCTGAATCCTCCTCCCTCACCCCGCCGTCTCTGCAGATCGAGCCGGGGGTGACGACGAAACGCCGTGCCCATAAGTCCCCTCCTCCCCGGGCGCTCGCTGTCCGGGCTCTGGATGCGAAGAACCAGCCGATCTGCCCGCTGCCCGGCCCATGCACTGTACCGCGGGACAGGCGCCAAACAGATACCGTGCGGCCTCGTCCGCCCGACCGGAACGAGGCCGCACGGGCCATGCGGGGAGGCGGCGCCGCGCTCGGGAATTGCCGGCGGTGGTTTTCTGCTCCGTGAATGATGCCGCCGCGGCGGTGGGGAGCGGATCGGCACGTTTCCGTGACCCCCCTTGTTTGTAGAGCTGCCCTTGGATCCTCACGACCCAGTAGCAGCAGCCGCAGCAGCATGTGACATGTGCCGTGCGAACGATCTGCATGCACGGCGAATTATCTTTGCTGGATTTCTACCCCAAACCAAGATATCTTCCTGTGCAACCACGTGTTCGTGTTCGTGTTGCAAGCGCCAACGGTGGCTTAGCTCTGCCAGCCGGGTGCAGCCTGCTAGGAGCGTTTTGGTCTCGACTTTTACAGAGCCGCATGCAATTTTCGATCCGTCAAAAAAGGCAGAAAGAGTGCTGCTGCACAGTTAAGAGAGGACGCGACGCGACCTATCATTTTTTTTCTAGTCGCGATCGATAATAGAGCACGTCGCGCCGTCGTAGGATGACGTAGCAGAAGCTCGCGATCGGATCGCTCTGACGAGTCTTCCCTCGCGCCCGGATACCAGCCCGCTGAACAGCAACGGATACGTACAGCTCCCTTTTGGTTTGGTCTCCCCAACCGAGACCGAGGACGGGACGCTACAGGCGGCAGGAGTAGGGCAGCGGCAACCACCGCCACCACGGGTTGGAAATCGCGAGCCTGCAAAACCGATAGCGGTGGTGATCAGCTCGATACTGACTCGGTGGTTTGATGACGCCACGGCATATACCTATGAGTAAATTCCCCGTTAGAAAATACAACTCATCCCTTACGTGCCATCCAAAATACACTCGTCCCTTTAATACCACCATTTTAATTTCTTCCATCCCCTACCCGCCATTCCGTCAGTCAAGTTCCAAACGTCGTTTGCATAAGAAGGTCGAGCTGCACTGTAGCGCTGGCCATGCTCACAGCCTGTAGGTCAACACCGCTGCCATGGCCACTCAGCACCCGTCCAATCATGCATAGGGGAGGGGCAGCGACCTGCGCGTCTGCCCGTGGACAGGAGCGGCAGAGGCGGCCAAGGCGCGTGCCCTGGGACAGGAGCGGCGGCGGCCTGCGCCCGGCTCTGCTCGCGGATGGGAGCGGGAGCGGCGGCGGCCTGCGCTCGGCTCTGTCCGCGTACGGGAGCGGCAGCGGCGGCCTGCACGCATGCCCGCGGAGGGGAGCAGCGGCGGCCTGCGCTCGGCTCTGCACGCGGATGGGAGCGGCGGCCTGCGCTCGGCTCTGCGCGCGTCCCATAGCCAGGTGCGGTGATGGCCTGCGTGCATGCTCGCGGAGGAGGACCAGCGGCAGCCTCGCTAGGGCCTCCGTCAACGGGAGCTGCGACGGCCTCGGGCCCGCTTTCCCCGTGAACGGGAGCGGCGGCCTCCGCTCGGCTCTCCTCGATCGCGAACGAGAGGACCGGTGTTTTTTTTATTTTTTTAGAAATTGCAGCGGAGGTGTTGACCTGCAGCGGCCCCTCTTCTTCCCTCTGGCCCACCTGTCATTCTTTGATAAAAACTCCCGCCGTGACTTAACTAACGGAATGGCAGGTAGGGGATGGAAAAAATTAAAATAGTGGCACTGAAGGGACGACTGTATTTTGGATGGCACATAAGGGATGGGTTGTATTTTTCAATGGCATACAAAGAATTTACTCTATACCTATTTTCCGTCGGTCATATGTGCCTCTGCCTCCTATGCGCTCCGTCGAGCACTTGACCTTCAGCAGAGGCTCTTTTGGTTGTTTCTTTTCATCGTTGTTTTTTGTTTTCAGGAATCTAGCTTCTCGCTTTCTCGAACCACTTGATGATCAAAGAACAAGAAAGACGTGGAGGTAAAATGAGAGAAAAAGGGGATGCCGCATTCGACCTGGCAGAAAATATATGGCACAAAGGGCGATCAACAAAAGGGGAAAGTCTTGTTTACACCCTTCAACAATAATAAAAGTATGATTTTCAATCCTTAATTACAAAATCGGACACTAAGGACCATCCAACTATCAAAACCGGACAAATTTGGTCATTTAGGTGGTTTCAAAGTGGTTTTCTATTTTATGGAAATTTAAAGAAAAATGGTTTAGTTTAAAAAATCCATAACTAATTCATTTCAAATCATAAAAATATGAAACCAGTACCATTGTTTTTTTTGAAAATATAGCCCCTCTATTGGTGCACTACTTTGAGTCATTTGGATATTATTTGTTTAAGTTCCTAGTGCTTTATTAATTTTTGTAAAAATACTAGGAATAGGAAAAATAAGATGTAAATAACTCAAATAAGAGCACCAACATATAGGTTACATTTTTAGGAAAATACGAGTAATGGTTTCATATTTTTTTGGTTTGAAATGAATTAGTTATGAATATTTTAGGTGAAACCACTTTTCTTTAAATGCCTATAAAACAAAAAAAACCACATTTGAAACCACTCAGAGGGCTAAATTTGTCCGGTTTCGATAGTTGAATGCCCCTCGACGTTCGGTTTCATAATTCAAGGTTAAAAATCGTACTTATGCGATAGATTGATGGTGAAAATAGGACTTTTCCCTCAACAAAATGATAAGCGACGTGGAAAGGAAGTGAGGAGGAAAGGAAAGCGGTGCCTACCAAAAGCGCGGCATGTTTGGGGAACCGGTAAAGTTAAACTACAGCTGCTATATATCCTGAATGCTCCTTTGCTAATACTGAGAGGCTGCTGATTGCTTGCGTAAGTATATGCTGACAGTCATCAAGCCCATGTGTAATCATCCCTCCCACTGGGCACACTTCTTATAGTAAGCATTGGTACAACACAGGTCGCTGCACAGCGTCAGTGCCATGCCACACACGTGCATGTCCATATTTCCGTTAGTTTAATGAAGACTTGCAGTAAACAACAAGGGAACCGTATATGATATATACGATAGTGTATCTACGAAGTCATCTAGACGGTGTTAAACAATCAGCCCGTTTGGACCTTGGATTCATCATCCTTCAACCCACGCAAGGCTGGAGAAAGGTGAAGGTCCGGCCACTTGCATCGGCTGCGTATTGCCCACCTGGGAAACGGAAACCGACCAAAAGCTCCGGGATTCAGGCCTAGAGTCTCGAGGTCACTCACACAAGATTCTTCTCCGCGGCATCTTTTTCCCTCGTTGGTCTCCACTCTCCGGAGCCGCTCTAAATCAACTCCCAAATACACTATGTAAAAAGAAGATTCCACGTCACATCAAAATGTCATAACAAAGTACTAAATGTAGATAAAATCAAAAACTAATTGCACAGTTTTGTTGCACTCTGCGAGACAAACATTTTGAGCCTAATTAATCAATTTTTGGATAATTTTTCACAAATACAAACGAAATGCTACAATAGCGCGATGATTACGAAGTGACATCTTACTTCCAAATTCAACCTCCCAATTCTAACATCTAAACAAGGCCTTGGTTGACTCCTAATCCTATGGTCCCAAGAGCCGAGCCTGCATGCATAGCTCATGGCTGAGGCTCCGGAAGAGCTGGCAGTTCATTGCAGCTAGCTGCACGCCTGCACTGCAGCAACGGCGGCCTATCCAAAAACTTGCTCACATAGTACTCTATCCAAATTATTATTTGTTACTGATTTTCTCATGTAATATTTAACCATTCGTTTTATTTAAAAAATATATGCAAATATCATTTATCTTGTTATTTTTTATTATTAAAAATATTTTAACAATATTTTTTATATTTGAACCAAAATTGTTATAGTAATTTGGAATAGGTATCTGGCAGTAGGTAAATACCTAAATCAGTTCAGTCTTTAGGATGAACCAGAACTTGGATTTGGAACTTCATGGTGTGCCAAAGAGAAGCCATAATAAAAATTTGAAACAGGTAAACAAACTGTAAATAGTTTCATGGGTACAGGTGTGTGGACTACTTCTATCGACCATGTCACAATCTCCAATTGTTTTGAGACGTCAGGAGAGTCGGTCAGTACATGTTTGGCATTAGTGTTTCGTCTGACAGTCACAAAACTACTTTTCAGCCGCGAAATTACAAAACAATTCCCATGGCCAATGATGCTTTCTGTCGTTTGTTTCTGGGCCTGCGCATTGGATTTGGATCGAGCCAGCCAATGGATGATGATTGGTTCGGCCCATGTGCATCTTCGCCAAGTGAGCAAGCATGTTCGAAACTCGGACTGGGCGCTTTTCGTATTTTTTGGGCTTTCCTTGTTGGACGACTAATCGCGGCGGGTTAAGCCCAATGCATGATTTTGGCCCAAATTCATAAGGATGAAACTCGGGCTAGGATGACTTTTCGGTGCGTCTTCACACACAGCTGGGCGCTAGGCAAATTATTAGCAAAAAAGCCCACGTCTCCCGAGCGGAAATTCCAATTCCTAATCTTCGGCCGGCCAGCCCACAACTTTGATTTATGTTAGAAAAAAGTGGCCCGTCGACCAGCACAAACGTCCAATAGCACACGGGCCTAACTGGTAGCCCACCAAATTCAACAACCTGCAAAGCTTGTCCACGATGGGTCAGCTGGAAATACACATACTCCGTAACTGGAAGTTGTCCCTTTTATAAATCACCAGTTTTATAAATCTAAATAAAAATTGTACAGATGGAACAAAATACATATAAGTAGTCCAAATCCAAGTTTCTAGATGTATAGACTTATTATTCTACCCTAACAAACATTAGTTCCAGTTGAGTGATTATTGTTAAGGAGGCCGAATAAACCTGCTAGGTCAATTATGGCTAGTCCTAGTACATGGTATCATATGGATTCAATGAGTGTCGCGTAGAACTTTTTGGTGATGTGTGGCACGGGAGTTAAGAAGAGAGCGAAAAAAGTAATTGCTTCCTTGAGGGCTGAGGCAAGGCAAGGCGTGGGCAGGGGCGGAGGACGATTCAAAATTGAGGTATGGTAGAAGTGGATTGATGAAGTGACAGACTATTATATATAACACTTATATTAGTGAATAAATGGATTAAACGGTTTCACAAAATTATTCTGTCAAAGACCAAAGTTGAGCATTTGTACTCCTGACAAAATTTGAGGTACGACGACAGCCATACCTAGCCCTACCGAGCCCTCCGCCACTTGGCGTGGGGGTTTCACAACAAGTTTTAAGGATATTAAATTCTACGCTACACCAATAAATTTGTTGATGTAGTAGAATCATTATAAGCAAAGAGTAGAGAGTGTTTTATGGGATTAGAGATGAACTTTATCCCTATGCCACTTATAAGGTTTGGTTACCAAGTATTCATCTTGGTAATAGTGTAATAAAATTATACAGTAAAACTGATGCCACTTACCAAATATATACCACAGTACCACTTGTCATTTGTGTGGCCAATAGATCGATGAGCCTCCAGTCCTGAAGCACGCAGCATATATTTCTTGGCAAGCGTTGGGTGATCTATCTTATTCTGCTGCTTCAAAGTCAACATCTCTTGTCAAATCTCATTTTATTGTGACATCCAGATTAATATGGTTTACCTTCTCGCATCTCGGAGCTAACCCATCTTGTCATGCACCCACCCTACAAGTCTGCCCGACAGCGAAATCTACCGCTCCGTAAGCTAAGCACAAAATTTTCACATCATAGCAGATTGAGAGTTCCAAAAACATTTGTATCCAGCAGAGCAGAGTAACAAAAGATGAAAACACACACACACACACGGTTTACCGAAGAGCCATTTCAGTTAACTGCACCCTAGTCTCTTCATCCCATCAGGATTCAGCAGATTGAGAGTTATGCCTTATGATGAGGACGACCTACCTAATTAAGCAGTAAAAGTGCAGGATATATACACCTGAAGTTGGTTCAAAAAAAATTTAAAAAATGTTTTGCTCGATCGGCTGACTGTGGTGTGATAGAACCGTAGGAATCGTGATAAACATGCATGGAGAAGCGAAGCTGCATTTGCGCACAGACTCCGTCGACTGAACTGTCCGACTGTCGCCATTCAGCATTTAGAGTGGCAGTTCAGCGCACAGGCATGGCGGTCGGCGGGGGCAGACAGGTCGGCTTACGCATGGACCCCAAGCACACGTCCACATCGATGAACATTCCATATATATAGTATATGGCCAGTAGTGATCGGATAGGTTTATTCGGAGAGCACGCAGCGTGTCTGAAAATCGCAGTGAAGAATCCTCAGCCACACCTGCCAGTCTCTAACTAGTCTCTACCGACCGGCTCGCGTACAAATCCACAGCCCGCGGCTCGCGAGATCGACACCGTGCAGCTGCATGCGCCCGGTGGTCACTGTCCCAGTGTCCTCCTCCCTCACCTTGCTCCTCCATTATTGATGCGATGCTGTGCTTCATTATTTCGATGCCCCGCCTCTGATCCGATTTGGTTCTCGCTTTCCTCGTGCCTTTCTTGGCCGGCTGGCCCTGTCTCCTCCTCCTCCTCTCCGATCCGATCCCCGGCCGGCAGCCTTCAGTGCGCCACGAGCTGAGCATCTTATATGTCCTGGTCCTGGATATAGTGGTAGTTGCTAGGCTGCCGCGGGAAGGTAGGTTGGAAGCAGCGCAATGAAGAGCTCGAGCTTTCAGATGAGCACGAGCAGCAGCAGTGCCGGCGGCGGCTCTGGCTCGGGCTCCTCCGGCAGCTCCGGATCTGGTTCCGGCAGCTCTGGCTCTGGCTCGGGCTCCTTCAACCTCCGGAACCTGTCCAAGGTCATCCTGCCGCCGCTCGGCGGGCCGTCCGGCCACGGCCAGCCGCACGCCAGCTCCGACAAGTGGGTCATCTCGCCGCTCGACTCCAGATACAGGTGAAGCGCGCATCACGCATCAGAGCTGACGATATTCATTCCGTTCATGGTTGTTGCATCATCCCTACACATCGTGCATGCCATGATCTCTGACGGTGGGTAATAATCTGAAATGGGATGGCCGACGCCGACGCCGCGGTCGGTCAGGTGCTGGGAGACGTTCATGGTGGTGCTGGTGGCGTACTCGGCGTGGGTGTACCCGTTCGAGGTGGCGTTCATGAACGCGTCCCCCAAGGGCGGCCTCGAGGTGGCGGACATCGTCGTCGACCTCTTCTTCGCCGTCGACATCGTGCTCACCTTCTTCGTCGCCTACATCGACCCCAGGACACAGCTCCTTGTCCGCGACAGGAACAAGATAGCCATCAGGTACACGTGCCCTGCACTACTACACACTACAGTGCACCTTCTTTTCTCTTGCATATCATCATTCCTGCTTAGAAGAACGCGAGCTTTTTGTTGTCGGTGCAAACGACCCGTCTGAAGATGGCAAGGGTAGTTCGTCCAGGGCGTTGTTGGGGACTAGTTCAGCTGCCGGGTTTTCCATTCTGATCATTCACAGGCATGATGGGGATGGATACGCACGTGATGGCTGTATCCATGCCGTGTTTGCTTCCATAGTTATCACACCATTAAGTTTGTGTGTGTGTGTGTGTGTGTGTATATATATATATATATATATCAGAGATAGATGCTGCTTTGGTTCAGATTCTTGGAGGTGACAGTATGATTAGTGGGGAGATTTGGGGAAGAACACGTGACCACATTTATTAGTGAGGAAAGCAACTATTACTTCATGACATAGGTCAAGAAATCATAATAGTGGGGGTTATTGCAAAGGAGAAAATAAAATTAGCAATCAATTGAAGGGACCCAAAACGCCAAAACCTAACCGCATTATTAATTGTCGCCTTGCAACCGCCTTTTCTGGGCCGCTGATTCAACGCGGGCACAGTACTGAGTCACTTAGATGTGTGTGCAGGCTGCACAGACACATTGTGCACTTCATGGACGGTCCAAATGGACCACATCGTCATCAAATTGTGGTAGGTATCTTTTGTAGTCTTGTTCCTGTATACCAGATTCGATATCGTGGATTATACCAACTTTCGCAGATGGGCCCATGGGGGCTCATGAGCCTTGGAAATGCTTGTTTCAGAATACGCATAAAAAACAGTTTTTTTCTGGAGGTCCAGATGTTATACAGCTGATGAAAACGCGATGCTTGCCTTATGTCAAACCGTAAAATAATCCAACGGTGTTTGATATATAAGAAAGAAAAGAAGAAACAGAAACACAGAAGGCTAGAGGCCTAGGCTTAGCTTTCTGGTTCAATGGGCCTTATCCCAGCGAGCCCAAAGCTAAACCGGGCCTTCGTAGAATATTGATTGATGGAAAAAGTCTATTTTACATCCCTCACGTTTAACAGAAGTTCGTTTTTCATTCTCAAAAATCTCAACGTGAAAAACCAGGAATCTTGCATCCCTCAACTCTTCAAAACCGTGCATTTTACGTCCCTCGGCGGTTTCGACGACAGTTTCGCTGACGTGGCACGCTGACATGGCGTGCTTAAAATGGCTAAAACTTTGAAAAATCATATAAAATCATAAAAAATGATAAAAAGATAAATCTAATTTTTTTAGCTTTCTCATGAGCATCTTTACACAGTGGAGTCATTTATTTACATGTTTGATATTATTTTCTAGTCGAAATAAAATAGGCAAAAAAAGATGCCATAGAACTTGTAAAATACATAGTAAATATTTGAAAAATTATAAAATAGTAAATATAACTCTTGTGTGCCTCTGGTGAGTGTGTACATCTAGTAGAGTAGTTTGTTCATATATTAGAAGTTTTTATACGGTAGAATAAGATTATGTTTGTGCATATGCTAAACATAATCCTATTATACCATATAAAAACATCTAATATGTAAAGAAACAACTCTGATAGATGTACACACTCACCGGAGGCACACATGAGTTGTATTTACTATTTTATAGTTTTTCAAACATTTACTATGTATTTTACAAGTTCTATGGCATCTTTTCTTGACTATTTTATTTCGACTAGAAAATAATATCAAACATGTAAATAAATGACTCCACTGTGTAAAGATCCTCACGAGGAAGCTAAAAAATGAATTTATCTTTTTATCATTTTTTATGATTTTATATGATTTTTCAAAATTTCAGCCATTTTAAGCACGCCATGGCAGCGTGCCACGTCAGCGAAACCGCCGCCATGTCAGCGAAACTGCCGTCGAAACCGCCGAGGGACGTAAAATGCACGGTTTTGAAGAGTTGAGGGATGCAAGATTTTTGGTTTTTCACGTTGAGGATGAAAAACGAACTTCTGCCGAACGTGAGGGACGCAAATTGACTTTTTCCTTGATTGATTGAATTGATCATTTGATCTTTTGTTCCTGAGAAGTAAGAAGAAGAAAAATAACTGAATATACTCCGAATTTGCTTGATCAAGCAATTGACTGAGGCTGCAAGCTTTGGCCGTGCAGGTACCTGTCGACGTTCTTCATCATGGACGTGGCGTCGACGATCCCGTTCCAGGGCCTGGCCTACCTCATCACCGGCGAGGTCAGGGAGGGCGCCGCCTACAGCCTGCTGGGCGTCCTCCGGCTCTGGCGTCTCCGCAAGGTCAAGCAGTTCTTCACCAGGCTCGAGAAGGACATCCGCTTCAGCTACTTCTGGATCCGCTGCGGGCGCCTCGTCGCGGTCGGTAACACCATACACACTTCCATTCAAGAACAACACCCACCCATGCATTCCGGTGGCTGAATCTGAATGAACCCTGAAGCATCAATCTGGCCTCTGCTTCTTCAGGTGACGCTGTTCCTGGTGCACTGCGCCGGGTGCCTGTACTACCTGATCGCCGACCGGTACCCTCACCGGGAGAAGACTTGGATCGGCGCGGCGATCCCCAACTTCCGTCAGGCCAGCCTCCGCATCCGCTACATCTCCTCCATCTACTGGTCCATCACCACCATGACCACCGTCGGCTACGGCGACCTCCACGCCGAGAACATGGTCGAGATGGTCTTCAACATCTTCTACATGCTCTTCAACCTCGGCCTCACCGCCTACCTCATCGGCAACATGACCAACCTCGTCGTCGAGGGCACCCGCCGCACCATGGAGTTCGTAAGTATTTCTCGGCCCTGATCGTGTAAGTAAACCTGATCTGACTTCCGAATGCAATGGGAACTGAATGCAACAACGAAACCTGAATGGACGCAGAGGAACAGCGTCAGGGCTGCCTCCAGCTTCGTAAGCCGGAACCGCCTGCCGCCGCGGCTGAAGCAGCAGATCCTTGCCTACATGTGCCTCAAGTTCCGGGCGGAGAGCCTGAACCAACAGCAGCTCATGGACCAGCTGCCCAAGTCCATCTACAAGAGCATCTGCGAGCGGCTCTTCCTGCCCGTCGTCAAGGACGTGTACCTCTTCAAGGGCGTCTCCAGGGAGGGGCTCCTGGGCCTGGTCACCAAGATGAAGCCGGAGTACATCCCGCCGCGGGAGGACGTGATCGTGCAGAACGAGGCGCCGGACGACGTGTACGTCGTCGTCTCCGGCGTGGTCGAGGCCATACGGTTCGACGGCGTCGAGGAGAGGGTGGAGGCCACGCTGGGGGCGCGGGAAATCTTCGGCGAGGTCAGCGCGCTCAGCGACAGGGCGCAGGGGCTCACGTTCCGGACCAGGACGCTGAGCCAGCTGCTGCGGCTGAAGCAGGCCACGCTCAAGGAGGCCATGCAGAGCCGGCCCGAGGACAGCGTCGTCATCATCAGGAACTTCCTCAAGGTTACCATCAATCCCTCTCTCTCTCTCGGTCCTCTCTCTGATGAAGTCTATGAACAAAGGCGCCGTACTGGTGATTTTTCGCTGACGAAACGATTGGTTGCAGCATCAGGTCGAGATGCATGGCATGAAGGTCGAGGACTTGCTGGGAGAGAACTCCGGCGAGCACGACGACGCTAATGTGCTGACGGTCGCCGCGATGGGCAACAGCGGCTTGCTCGAGGACCTCCTCAGGGCAGGGAAGGACGCCGATGTCGGCGACGCCAAGGGCAGAACGGCACTGGTAAGTAAACACGTGTACACAAATTCAGAGCAAATATATTTGATGCTGACGATGCATCTTGCTGACTCTTGGGCTCTGCTCTTGGCGACGCCGATATCAGCACATCGCGGCGTCCAAGGGGTACGAGGACTGCGTGCTGGTGCTGCTGAAGCACGCCTGCAACGTGAACATCAAGGACAAGCAGGGGAACACGGCGCTGTGGCACGCCCTCGCGGCGGGGCACCACAAGATCTTCAACATCCTGCACCACTCCGCGCGCGTGTCGAGCCCGCACGCCGGCGGCGACGTCATGTGCCTCGCCGCGCGCCGCAACGACGTCGCCGCGCTCCGGGAGCTCCTCAGGCTCGGCCTGGACGTGGACTCGGAGGACCACGACGGCGCCACCGCGCTGCGCGTCGCCATGGCCGAGGGCCACGCCGACGCCGCCAGGTTCCTCATCATGAACGGGGCCAGCGTCGACAAGGCCGGCCTCGACGACGGTGACGGCTCCGGCTCCGGCTCCGGCGCCGCGCGGCTGGCGATGTCGCCGAGCGAGCTGCGGGAGCTCCTGCAGAAGCGGGAGCTCGGGCACCAGATCACCATCATCGACTCGCCGGCGGTTGTCCCGGACGGCGGCTCGTCGTCGGGGCACGGCCTTCGAGGCGGCAGGTTCCAGAGCACGAGCTCGGACAGCGCGCGCTGGCCTCGGGTGAGCATATACAAGGGCCACCCGTTCCTCAGGAACCAGAGCTCGGAAGCCGGCAAGCTGATCAACCTGCCCGGCACGATGGAAGAATTCAAAGCCATTATCCGTAGGGCCAGAAACCACATAACTCATTTCGGTTGCAGACTTGCAGTGGCAAGGCAAATTCATTCACATGGTAAACTGAACCATGTTCTTGTGCTTTCCTTCATTTTTCTTCAGGTGAGAAGCTGAAAGTTAATGACGAGAAGGCGCTGATCGTGAACGACGAAGGAGCAGAGATCGACTCAATCGACGTGATCCGAGACAATGACAAGCTGTTCGTGGTCACCGAAGAGAATCTGAGGAGGCTGGCAGCAATGGACACGGTGTCTTCATCATAGCTAGCGTTTGTAGATTCGGGTGTTTCAGCCAACCAAAAGTGTGTTGAATAACCGAGTCATCTCTATGGCACCGATTCAGGGAACGTGAGAAGTGCCATTTGAGTGATTTGGTGCCTCCGTTGAAATTCGAGGCTACATGGAATGCAAAAGTGGTATTGGTCAACATAGAGCACGCATTAGTGGTATTGATTAACATAGAGCACGAGTGCCCCCGTCGATATTGGAGGCCGCTACATCTACATACATGAATATCAAGTGGGTCGTTTCTATGTCAACAGTGTCCAACCTAGGGACAGTAACGACAGAAAATATCGAAAAACCGATGGACATGGATGCGGATCTAAGATTGTGCCTATGGGCACGGGCATGCCCCTAAACCCAATGGATAGTTGTTAACGGGCATTAAAAATGATTTTCACACCTACAAATCCGTTAGATGTGCTCCAATAGATAACATGGGACCTAAGCGCCTAGGTATATAATATAAACTGCCCCAGTTCCTTGACAAATCCCTCGTGGCCACCACCCCCTCCTCAGGCTCCCTGACCTATTCCTCCCGGTTGCCACACCCATCGGTCCGTCGCTCCTTTTTACCATTTCCCGACCCCGACCTACTCCTCCCATTCCCCACCACAACTGCTTCCATGTTCCCAAGGCCTCGACTCCCCATTTATCGATCCAATCGAACAGGCTGCACCGGCCCAGGTGCGCTCTGTGGCTGCCCGCGACGCTGAGTGAGTTTCCACCCTCTCTTGGTCCGCTACCATCAGACTCACCTCCATCGCTTATCTATTTGCTTGGTCACACATTAATGTAATGGTCTCTTTGTTGCACGTTGGATTGTAATTCATGTATGGTTGTATGCTTTATATATGTTAATGTGTGTTAAGATATTGCTGTTGGTGATGTCTATTTACATGCTGAGATATTGTTTTTATATGCGGATATATTGTTGTTAAAATATGCATGTGTGCTTTATTGCTCCAAGCTTGCGGGCATATAGGCGTACCATCGGGTATGTGACATCCATGGATGGATGGCGGGCACATGCATGCTTTTATTCCCATGGCAGGTGGCAAAGCCTGAGCGCAGGCGTGGATTTTGCCTGTTGCTAACCAAAACGATTACATTACCTAAATATTACACTAAAGTAGTTAACTAACATGCTTATTCAAAACAAGCTTACACATTTTGATGTGGGACCACGTGTTGATCGGGCCATACAAATTTGCATCTTGCAAGGATTAGTTTTTTGTTATACCAAGTCATCTCTAATAAATGTTAGTTGGTTTTGGGAAAAAATAATTAAAGTACAAATCTGAAGTTTTATTTTAGGGTTTAACTTTTGATGTAGAGTCCACATATAGATCCAACCACAATAATTTGCACAAGTTAGCTGATCATCATACCGAGTCATTTTCAACAAATTGAATTTACAGTTGATAAAATTTTAAGATGCAAACATAAGGTTTTACTCCAGATCTCTAGGATCTACTAGGTAAATGCCCGTGCGTTGCTACGGGTATGATACATGGAACAATGATAAATAGATTACACGGAAAATTCAAATTTGACGGATGTAGGGTCGCACCAAAATCTATAAAAGTTAGTACTTTTGTTTTTCGTAAAAGTATGGATGATGAACAACCGTGGAGACCCTGCAGCTGTGACGCCGGCTTGGAGACAACAACCCGGAGAGGGAAACAACCTGGGGCTTCGTTCCGCAGCCGGGCACCCAAAACCACGCGGGGGATTCGGTGAATCCATGTCCCCACCCGATCCACTCCCATGCGGCTTTGTTCGAGAAATAGAGTGTTAAAAGTATTGAGGGGGATTAGAGGGGATCATGGAAGATTTTGTCTTGTAGGGAAAATTATTTCACTCCAAACCCCTTCAATCCACTTTAATCCTCTGTTTCCCAAACAAGGCATGCCGGGGGTTTAATTCCATTGCTTAAATTGATTATTTTAAATGATATGAATTGACATGGAGCGGGTTCGAGACAGCTAACACAACTTCTCAACGTACGACAACATATCGAATGCAAAATGCCTACATGTACTGTCTTAATCATATTAAAAATGGACCACGGATCAATGAAATTTGACACAAACACAGCATATCTCGTTGCACTCCTGGAATCTTGTTGCACTACTGGAGTGCAGCACAATGACAAAGGAATATCATTTACATAGAACGTTATCCCAATTCAAGTTGACTGAAGCATCAGTGCCTGAACGACTGAACCTATTAGTTGTACAATACAATGCTATGAAGAGTGTCCACAAAGGAATTATTTCAAGCATAGTTACCAAGTCTAAAATTGATACACTATTTTAATACCACAAGTGCTACCTCCATAAAGAACATAGACATCAAGAAGGCGGTCACATATTGGATTGCTACCCATGTACTTAGTCACGGCTAGACACCAAAGAACTAAAGTTGTCTCATGATGCCACATCCTGCAAAAAACAAAGAGATATTGGGGGCCTTCTCCTTCTCCTCCATCTCAAGTTCCTGAGTACTTTTCAGACCGTTGAAAGATGATGTTTCATTGTAAAGCCATGAAATAACTCAGATTATCATTTGAGTAGTGAAGACTCCCACTATTTGATAGAAACGTGAAGCAAACATGAATTTAGTGGATCAGTACTTGAAGAAAGAAACATGAAGTAACACAGATTATCATTTGAGCCGAAAGTTTAAGAAACCACACCAGAGTTTCATAGAATAAAGTTGCTGAGACTGTCCTATTTGTCTATTGTAGGAATTGATCAAGCCTTCCTTATTTACTCTTCTGATCCAGGAATAGTTGACGGAATAACATGCTATTTTCCTATATTGGTAAATTCAGATAATCAACAGTCGCCGGGGTTAGAGGCAGGAAGGAAACAATAATAATTTATAAACAACATAACAAGATCATTTGCTGCCCAGTTCCAGTTGAATTCAACGAACAAGCAAAACAGCAGTGTGCTTATAAGAACCTGATAAAGTACAAAAACATCTACAACACAACACAAGCTATATCAATTCCCAGCCTATTTTTTGAGTACCTAGCTATCTGCATTGGTGACATGTGAGATTTTTAAAGGAATATCAATGCCACTTGGTCTGAATCTTACAACAACAACATTTTACACATGTCTAGTGTATGGCAGACTAAAACCGATAAAAATTTTCAGAGTGCTAGAATAAAATAGGATGAGGAGAAATACCTATTTTCATATCTCAAAATGGGTCTGGAGTGTGATAACTGATAATTGTGGCTTTTAATTCGCTTTCCATTTCAACTGTCAATTCCTATAAAAAAATAATCATCTCCTATCTCACTTGGATAGAACAGGCTAAAAAATAAATTTTCGCTAAAAAGAAATTAGAAACTCATATCCTAGGAGTAAGTAATAAAACCAGTTCACAATAGACTATGTACATATACACAACATAATGAAAGAAAATTGGTGCACCCTGGAAGTGCATTGTTAAGCATTGCATCAAATTAAAAATAGATCCAAAGTACACCCATCATATTATAAAGTGCAAAATGAAGGCACTATCCACCCATCATTGCGGACAAACCCAATGAAAAGGGATTCTATCCTGATTACTCACCGGCATCGAGTGTACGCCATCAGGAAGAAGGCGAAGATGGGGAAGCTGGTGACGGAGAGGAGCGCCTGGTGAGCTCGTCATGGCCGAGCCGCGTGCCGAAGCACATGTACACCAGGAGCTCGACATGGCGCGCTGGAGGAGCGGCCTCAGAGTGACGGCCTTCTTGCCGTCACCGGCGGCGGCGCGGCACAGAGGCTGTTGACGAGGCCATCGCAGGCCTACTGCTTGGCGGGCACGAAGAGGGCGACGCGGGCTAGCTGGAGCGCCTCGCCGGTGAGGTTGCGGCGGACGAGGCCGCCAGCGGTGAAGGGGCGCCCTGGGTCGGCGTGCAATGAAGGTGGCGCATGCGCAGAGATTTGGCCCGGGGGGGGGGGGGGGGGGGGTTGGAGATCCACGCGATGGCGGCGGCGGCGCATGCATCGGGGTAGGGATTTGGCGGAGGGGGGCGCAGGGGTCAGGGCGCCGAGGTGCCGGCGGCGACAGATCTCGATGGTCTCAGCGTCGGGGGGGGGGGGGGGGGGGGGGGGGGGGGGGGGGGCAGGCGTGGATTTCTGACTCACTGGACCTCCGTCAGCATCAAGCTGCGTCGGTGCCGAGGCCGCCCAGCTCCCCTCTCCGCGCGGCGCCAGCACGTCGCCGTGCAGCCGCGCGGCCGACGCCGCCGTTGCACAACCTCGCAGGCCGATGAGTCGCCGGCATCCCGTAACACCAAAAATAGCCTATTTAAAATTTTTAGTAATTAATTTGTTTTTAATTGAATTGTTCATATTTAATATAGGTTAAATAAATTGTTTATGGAGATTAAAATCAAATATAAGGCCTAGAAACATTTTTTGTGCATTCATGCTGCTGCATTGAGTTTTGTTTGGTTGCGAGTTAAATTGGAATTTAAATTCTATTTAAATTCAAATTTAATTCGCATGTGTTTGACTCCTAGAAAAGTTTTTCTGGCTTTGGTTCACTTTTGCCCCCTCAAGTCCTGGCCGCGCTGCTCTTGCTCCTCCAACTCCCGGCCGGCCCAGCAGCTCTCCCCCATCCGCGCGGCCCAACACCCCCTCCCCCGCCTGGGCCCGTGGCCAACCGAGCCGGCCCCCCGCCAGCGCACCGCGGCCCAGCTCCTCCCCCGCGCGCCCCACCGGCCCGCCAGCCCTCCCTCTCCTCCCCTCACTGGCCGCCCGGCCCCACATGTCGGTCTCCCCCTCCACCTTCCTTCCTTCGCCTCGCCGCTAATGGCGGCCGGCCGCGCCGCGCTATGGCAAGCGCGCCCGCCAAGGCCCGGCCTCCCCCCTGTGCATCTATTTAGCCGCTGCCGCCCTCGTCTTCCCCTAGCACCGCTGGCAAAAGCCCTAGCCCCGCTGCCGAGCTCGCCCACGCCGCCGCTCCTCCCAAGCTTTGGCCACGCTGTCGATACGCCGCCCTGGTGCCCCTCCGCCCGATTCAACACCGCCCCGACCTCCGCGGTGAGGTGAGCTACGCCCTAGCCCTCTCCCCTCTCTCTCTCACGCTCCGTGGACCACGCATCGCAGCGCCGCCGCTTGCCGGCCTCAGGCCGCCGTCGCCCGGCCGCCACGCTGCTTCCCCGACGACGTGAAGCTCCCACGCAACTTCCCCGTGGCAGTAGCTTCCTCCCCGGCCGCTTCCCGTCGCCAATGGACCCCGGCATCGCCGGATTGGGGTTTCGCCGGCGATTCGCCGCCGCGCGTGTGGGCGGCGCCGCCGCAGGGCCCTGCAGACGGCCCCCTCTCACCCGATCCAGCCAGGGGCGTTGGATCTAAATCCAACGGCCCACGCCCCTCCCCGCCCAAGTCAAACCTCCTGATACCGGTCCGTGCTGCCGATTTTGCGTAAGAGCCCCCGGGGAATTGGAGAATCAACCCGCGCTCCGGCCCTTTTCAAACTTATTCACAAATAGGTCTCTGGTTTATGTTTTAGCCCCTGCTTTATTCAAAAATAGCCCCCGAAGTCCAGCCCTTGTCCTTTTTGCATATAAACCCTCCTGTTTTTATAAAAAAATTACGTATAGGTCCCTATTTTCTTCCAAATAAGCCCCTGGAACTTATATTTTATTGCCAGCAAGCCCTGAACCTTAGAAACGCCATATCTTTTCCGTTCTAGCTCCGATTTAGGTGATTTTCGCGCTCACGTGTTCGTAGTGAAGCGTATAATAGTTTAAAACCTTTTTATATACTATTTCTACTGTGTGGTGTACCATCCTAATAGAATTATATTTATTTGCATGTATTGGTTTGCGTGAATGTTTGTGTGGTGCTTCGTTTCCAGTCGGTGAGCCGCTCGCTTTAGAGTTCGAGTATGCGGAGGACTTTCCGGAACAAGGGCAGTAGCAGCAGCACTCCGAGGAAGGCAAGTTATACCACGAACAATCCTTGCTACCTATGCTCACCTTTTTACATCAATTAATTTCATACGCATGTGTCTAATTTACTGTCCCCTTAAGGTTGTACCTAGCTTTGTTTAATCATGTCCTAGTTTACCTTGGGTTCATGCATATGGGTAGAATCTTTGCTATGCGCAGCTACTGTCACCATTATTTATTTGTTAATTATGACTTAATGGTTCACATCAATGTTAATGATAAAACTTGCTTTTTAGCAACATGGTTTAGGGAACTAGAGCATGTGCGGTGTGCTTTGCTCTAGTGTCTCTCCGTAAGGTCCGGTTCTTAAAGAGGCAACCCAGGATTCTGTTGTCACCGCCAGAACTATTATGGCTCTGGTCTTGGTCAAGTAACTTGTACGTCTCTAGCTTGTCAGTGGTTACCGACGACGTTATGGGAAGCAAGGCGCAAGGTGTTTCTTGATTCCACCGAGGACGGGCGATCCATCGGCTAGGTCTCGTTAGACCCAGTCCCGTGTTGGGAGTCCCTGCGATGGGAAACTCCGCACGTTGCGCATTGATGGGTGTGATACCCACGCGTTGGACGCCATTGACCCCCTCATGGTATGACTCCGTGAGCGTACGTCAATCTCGGTGCCTAGGGTCTCACCACCTTGTTGTACTGTAGCGGCCACTGTCTTATTAGGGTGTCTTGTGAAAAGCCTCGTAGCGTCCCTATGCGATCACACCTCAGAAGTGTGGTTTGAGAGGTTTGGCCACCTCAGCATGGTTGGGTTTAAAGTTCGTTTGAGCTTTTACGCGACTGGTGGGTAAAGGGCGAAACCTCTGCAGAGTGTACAATCTATCATGATAGCCTTGCTCAGGGTCACGAGCGGCCTGGATCCTTTTTGAATAGAATATGATGTTATTTATGTTAATGTCACTTATACTTTACTAATTGGGTTACAAATGGGATTCATTCACTTGTAGTAACTTGGATAATGTTAAAATGAACCAACTAAAAGTGCTAATGCAGTTCAGCCGTGTCTAGCCTTATTTTGAGCCTTCATGTACCCGTGCTATACTTGCTAAGTAATTATGTTACTTACACTTGCTATCATTCAACAAAATCCCGGATGGGTAACAGATTGGGCTGTGCATGAGTCTGCTGCTGAGTTTTCAGAGGATCTACCGTACTACTGAGTTGCGCTCTCCCAGTCAGAGTCCCTGTGGACTACAGCTCCATTAATAATTAGACTTCCGATGTATTATTTATGTTGAACTCTGATGTAAAACTATTTTATTTCGAGCACATGTACTCTGTTTATCATATTTGTTCACTGTATGTGTTCTGTGGACTTTCTGGGCACACATATGGCCGCATTCGGGTTTCTGCGAAAATCCGGGTGTGACAGATTGGTATCAGAGCCGTGCTGACTGTAGGATCGCGGCCTAGTTAGAACGGTCGATTAGATTTTGCTCAATCCTTGCTCTTTTACTTTATTTATAAAATGCGTTGAGTTCTATTTATAAAATGGTGTTCTATATCCTTCCCCCTTGTCCATTGCAAAGTTTCTAAAACTTTTCTTTCTTTGTCTTTCTCAGTAGATGGCTCGTACGAAGAGGACTGCTAGAAGGGCAGAGGGTCGCCCCCTTCGTGGCCCAATCACCCCTGTTTGGGCAGAGCAAGCGACGACCGTGTTCTACTCCTTAGGGCAGCATGAAGACTATGCTCGTGAGCTTTGGGCACTACTCAGTGGACGAGGCTATCAGAAGGAACCCCTCTACACCGGAGAACGCTCACAGCTTGGAGAGCATACCTACAACTGGTGGTCCGCCGTCACGATCTACTAGAAGACCCCGGATGCCAATGGGATGTACCACGTGGAGGGAGTCTACAGGGCCATAGCCCCATGGTCGACCTTCAACGAGGGGATCCGCGATGCTGCAGACCATGCCCTCTTCTTCTTCAGAGAGATGAATGCGGGTGCTTGAGTTGGAGGACCCATGAAGCCGGAGCACCTCGTGGTTGTTTGCCTCCTCCGTCGTCGATCCTTAGGAGTTTCCCATGAGTCTGTAATAGGGATCGAGTAGTTCATGATTTTAAGTTGAGTCAAAACCAGTGGAGTCGAGTCTTGTGTGAGTTTTGTTCTCAGATGTTTGGTTTGATTATCATTATGCTTATGGATGATTTGGATTTTTGTAACGATTGTGATGGGCGTAGACGTGAGTCTACAATCATCTAGTTTTTGGATTAAGGCTTAAGAATATTAATGATTAAATAGCAGTGGTATTTGTTTCTCC
Organism: Echinochloa phyllopogon; assembly: GCA_033239725.1. Lineage (NCBI taxonomy): Eukaryota > Viridiplantae > Streptophyta > Magnoliopsida > Poales > Poaceae > Echinochloa > Echinochloa phyllopogon. The sequence continues at coordinate 25,618,838 of BTCW01000012.1, forward strand.
TACTCTCTATCTATCAATTCTCTAGCTCCTCTCGTGTCAAGTTCCGTAACTTTTCTAAGCTCCGTAACTTGTTTATGCTCAACAAAGTACCGATGGGAATTACTTTTTGATGAACACATGGTTAACAGAAGGAGCAACGCCGGTGGCATCAACCAGCACCAGCCACCACCTCTACCCCCGACCATCGAGCAAATGATGCTCACGCAGACCCAGCTGATGCAGCAGATGGCCCAGACCATGGCACTGATGCAGCAAAACCAGCAGAATCCGCCTCATCAGCCCCACGTGCCGCCCAGAGAGAAGAGGGGCGAATTTCTGAAGGGCCGTCCTCCTACCTTCAGCAAGGCCATCGACCCCCTTCAGGCTGATGACTGGCTTAAGGCGGTGGAGAGACAGCTCGACATCGCGCAATGCGACGACCGAGAGAAAGTGTTATACGCTGGAGGGCAGCTTCAGGGCCCAGCATTGGATTGGTGGGATTCATACCAGTACGCTCACCTCGATCATACTCAGATCACCTGGCAGGAGTTCCGCAACAGCTTCCGTTCTCACCATGTGCCGGAAGCTCTGATGATCCTGAAGAAGAAGGAGTTCCTAGCTCTGAATCAGGAAGGGATGTGTGTCACCGCTTACCGTGACAAGTTCATCGAGTTGGCCCGCTATGCTCCGTGATGGCTTGCAAGAAGTAAACACTGACAAGAAGAAGTAGTTCCGGTTCTGTGATGGCTTGCAAGATGCACTACAGTACCAGTTGATGTGCACCAAGTTCCTCAACTTTCAGGAACTAGTGGACGACGCTTTGATGCTGGAGCACAAGCGTCGTGAGATCGAGGAGAAGAAAATGAAGTTCCAGGGTCAGCAGACCGGGAGCAGCAGTTGCCCCCGTTTTGCTCCTCCTCAGGGAAGTCAGTAGATGGGGAATCAGCAGCGCTTTCAGAGTCAGCCCAGCTTGCTCAACCGTGGCCAGTACCAACAGCGCCCCCAGTACCCCCAGGTGCCGCAGCTGCAACAACTCTTGTGGAATGCTCCAGCTCCGCGCAACCCGGTGCAGCAAGGTCCTGTTCAACGCCCCAACCCTGTCAACAACACACTAGTGGGGCCTAGGGTGTGCTACCACTGTGGAGAGCAGGGGCACTTTGCCAATGCCTGCAACAAGAAGGCCCAGGACAACAACCAGAGAGCCGGACAGCCGCAAGGGCAGAATGGGAACCCACAGCAGGCACAAGCAGGCCGAGGTCAACAGAACCCCGCTAGAGGCAAGCTCAACCACACCAGTGCAGAGACTGTAGAGGGAGCCACTGACATTGTTGTGGGTATGGTCCCTGTCAACTCGACTCCTGCAACTGTTTTGTTCGATTCCGGAGCTTCGCATGCTTTCATATCTGCTGCTTTTGTGAAAAAGAACCTAGTGGCACTACTGCCCATGAAGAGTGCTATGCTAGTTAGCTCACCAGGAGGGGAGCAGCGAGCCACATTACGCTGCCCCCATATCACCATCACAATAAGGGGGGTAGACTTCAAGGTGTGCCCGATAGTCTTGGAGTCTATTGGTTTCGACCTAATACTGTGAATTAGCTGGTTAGCCAGATACGATGCACTGATTCAATGTGCCAAGACAGCCGTACAACTGACAACGAAGACCGGTGAGAAGGTGGAATACCAAGCAGTCAGTTCTTCCGAGTACAATCAAGTCAACCAAGCTGAGGGTGCAATACCAGAAGACATCCGAGTGGTGTGCGAGTTTTCGGATGTGTTCCCAGATGAATTGCCAGGTATGCCTCGGAACGCGAAGTTGAATTCATTATTGAACTCTAACCTGGCACTGCACCTATAGCTAAAAGGCCATATAGGGTGGGAGTGAAGGAACTGGAGAAACTTAAGGAAGAATTAAGCTCTTTGCTAGACAAAGGGTATATTCGTCCTAGTTCTTCACCATGGGGAGCACCGGTGTTGTTCGTGGACAAGAAGGATGGCACACAGAGGATGTGTGTGGACTATCTGGCCCTCAATGAAGTGACTGTCAAGAACAAGTGTCCATTGCCAAGGATTGATGACTTGTTAGATCAATTGAAGGGAGCCTGTGTGTTCTCGAAGATAGATCTCCGATCAGGCTACCATCAGATGAGGATCCGACCATCCGATATACCCAAGACAACATTCACTACTCGGTATGGGCTATATGAGTTCACGGTCATGTCATTCGGCTTGACCAATGCCCCAACATACTTCATGTACCCGATGAACAGCGTCTTCATGGACTATCTGGACAAGTTCGTGGTGGTGTTCATTGATGACATTTTGGTCTTCTCCAAGAATGAGGAAGAGCACGAGAAGCACTTGCGGATGGCAATGCAACGGCTCAGAGAACACCAACTGTATGGTAAGCTAAGTAAGAGTGCGTTTTGGCTGAAAGAAGTGGCATTATTGGGTCACGTGTTGTCCAATGGAGGAGTAGTCGTGGATCCAAAGAAGGTTCGGGATGTGCTCAGCTGGAATCCACCCAAGGATGTGAGTGAGATCCGGAGTTTCCTCGGTATGGCGGGATACTACCGACGGTTCATCGAAGGCTTCTCCAAGATTGCTAAGCCCATGACAGCCCTGCTGGAGAAAAATGCTAAGTTTGTCTGGACAGCAGAATGTCAAGTCAACTTTGAGGAGTTGACGAAGAGGTTGACTACATGTGACATCCATAAAATTTACCAAGTTAAATCACTCGCTAAAAATGCTTTTAAAAATCTTTTGAAAATTTTTCTCGAGCTCAGTTGCTTCCGAACCAAAGTCTATCTCTTAACCATCAGTGTGTTTCCCTCTATCTAATCAGATATTATCACTTAACACCTTTCTCTATTCCCAAGTCACCAACACGCTAATACCTCCCATCCATGCACTCACGTACATGCAACCCGGAATTACAACAAGCAAACACAATACTTGCACACAACAATCAGCGCACAACAGAACAGTACCAGCTCCTACCATTTCTTCCGCGCGTTCAACACAAGCATCATGCAAGCCACTGCCTTGCCGCTCACCTTGCCTCGGATGCTCTGCAGCACACGGCTCTTGCACGCAGCAACAACAGCGCGCTCACCTGACCAGGCCCCCAGGCTCTTGCACAATGGATAGCAGCTGCATGCGCATGCGCGACAGCCCGGCCCCGCACACGACCTTTCTCTGCCGCCCAGCACCTCGCCGTGCCGCCCCTTCATTGTGTCCCCACTTCACCCACGCCGCTGCAGCCGTCCTCGCCGGCTTGGCTCGACGCCGCTGCACACCGCCGCAGGCACGCACGTCGCCCTGCCTCGCCGGTGAGTCGTCAACCCCTCTGTCGCCTAAGCTGTAAGCTCGCCGCTGTTCATGTTGACGTCGCGCTGCCACAACACTACTTACCCGAGCTGAGCACGCACGTCGCCGATGTCGGCTCGTCCTTGCGCACTGCCACGACCACGCCTCTCCATTAACACGGCCGGCGAAGTTCACTGGCCGCACTCCCCCGTGCCTATAAAAGGCGAGGTTGAGCAGCCCTCCATCGCCATCCCAAGCTCGCTAACCCGCCCAAGCTCCGCCAGCTTCTTCCTCCCTCTCTCCAGTCCCGCTCTGCTTCGCGAACAGAGCATCGGCCGCCGGTCGATCTCCTCCCTGGAGCTGTTCCCCGCCGAGGTAAGCAGTTGTTTAGCATCACCACGCCATTCTCCACCTTCCCCAGGCCTCGCCCCTCTCCTTCCCTGTCTATACAGAGCTGCCCACGAGCTCCAGTGCCGCATCCATGGCTGTCCATGGGCGACCACCTTCCACCCTACTCCCCGCAACAAGAACCTCCAGAATGGACTCCCCTCACCCTCCTCTCCCTCACCATGCCCTTAGATATGGAAATAGTGGCCGAAATCGCTGCTCCGGCGAAGCTCCGGTGAGCTCCGGCCGCTGCGCGCCGACGCGCCGCCAGGGGACGCTTGGTTCCTTTCTCTGTTAACTCCCGTCGTGTCTCTCTCTCACCTCTGTTTCTTTATTACTCCAACACACAGCCACACATAAAAAAATGGCCCGCAGCCCAATTACACTACCCCATGCACACAGGGTCAACTAGCTAGTCACGAGTAATCAAAGCACCGGATTATTTATTTTCGAAATTATTCAATCGGCTAACCTTATACATGCAATATCTCAGCCATCGCAACTCCGATCCATCCGATTCTTTTTACTAAATTCTTCTAAAATCACGAGCTACGCATTCCAACTACGCTCATCTTTATTTGACCCCAAATTTCACCATACCCTTCCCCATTATATATCCTTTAAAAGCCAATCAAAATATTCCTAAAAATAATCGTACCATCTCCGCTTTCAGTTTACTCCATGTTCCCTCTGTTTGAGCTTGGTAAATAAAACTTTTATTTTGTTTTATTTATTGTGTGCTTATTTGGGTGTGCCGTAGACCACGGAGTAATCGAGGAAGGACTCGAGGAGGAGCAGTGTTACGAGCAGGCACCCGAAGGCCAGTACCCCGGGCAGGAACTCCCCGAGGGTTTTGAGAACGGCAAGTTCTATCGCATCCTTTGATGCATATTTCTGTTCTAGTTTTATAACCACAACCCATTGGCCTGTTTAAGAAAACTTGCATATTTTATTGCTAAACCCTGATTGGATAGCCACCCCTTGATTTTTATGACAGTTTCCTTGACAACCCAGATTAATGTTTAAATAGGATATTGCTCTGTTTAAACATTAATTACTGCTAGCAATGCTTAGGATTTGGTTACTACTACACTCAATATTATAATCACAAATGTGTTTATAAAAAAACTATGTGCGTGTTTTAAAAAGGAAAGTGGGTTTGGGAAAAATAAGAAAGAACTGTGTATTGGGGCAGACAGTGTTCCTGTGTGAAATACCGAGGTGAGCTCGTACCTATGTGGTTGAGCAAGGTGGGAGATGTCCATTTTTATTAAAATGAAGGATGTGTTGATGTGTCATCTTGCCTAACCCAATTTCAGTACCCCCACTCGACCGTTGTATGTGGCAATGGCTTAGCATAAATCCCTCTAGTTAAACTATTAGCTATCAGGTGTGCTGATGAGCAACAGAAGGTCATGGAGACAGGTATACGATCTTTGTGAGTTATGCCCCTGGGTAGAACCTCGTTGGTAGGTTGCTAACCCCCCTGGCTGCTTCTGTGATAACTAGTCAGTTTAGCTATGGTGGGTAATGGCTTTGATAGGATCTGCACTGGCACTAAGGTGTTCATGTTGCAGTACCCTACTTGTGGTTGTGTACACCTCTGCAGAGTTAAAACCTATCCGGATAGCCGTGTCCACGGTATTGGGCGAGTTACGGCTTGGTCATTTCACAAATCCTTTTTGGGTATTTTGTGGCGTGAGTTGTTTTGGAAAATATCAGTAGTTGTGCCAGAGGCTACGATGGATGGGAAGTCCGGTGGCGTTAAAACATGGATCTTGTGTGGATCGAATCAACCTTACTTACTATCATTGGATCAAATGGAATGTTTGCAAAAGCTCTTTTGGAAATGAACCCTTGCATGTGAACCTACTAGCTTTTCCTGCAAAATAAACCTTAGCTTTTACCTTGAATTATCTTGTGCATGCTTCTGTTATAACCCCTCCGTGGGTGTGTGTGAACTTGCTGAGTACGTATGTACTCACCCTTGCTTAATCCTGTACAGAGGAAGACCCAGAGTTCGTTCCCGAAGACGTTGAGTAGGGCTTCATTCTGCACCCAACCTTGCCTATGAGTTAGGGACACCCGCTTGGAGACTCGCATGACACAGCTCTCTGATGATGAAGTAGTTTGTATCTTCATTTGGTTTGTAGCTCTAGTTCTAGCCCTAGTGATAGCGGCTCTCAAGTGCCCACTACCGCGAAGGCTTGTTCGGTAATGAACTATCTGTTGTAATAAATGTCCTTGTTTGGTTTTGGTAATTGAGTGACAACTTAGGTGGACTAATATGTGTTTAAGTGAAATACACAGGTGATTAGTCCACAGGTAATTATGTGATGAAGGAGCTCATTGCATATGAGACATGACATGGAGTCATGTGACTGAGAGGAGAAGATCAAGACAAGACTTGGTTTGATGGACCGGTTGCAAGTGTGAAGGGCAAGTCAGAGGCTAAGCGCTGGACCGCGTGGCGGGATGCTTGAGCAATGACTTGGCGCCGATGGACCGATGCAATGGTGAAGAGCAAGTGAAGTCAAGATCGATGAACCAATACGTCGCATGATGATATGAAGTGGATCATATCATTTGTGATGATGTTGGTGCATGTGTTGCATCAACATTGGAGAAGATGGAATGGAATGCGCAAGGCAAAGGTATAACCAATAGGCATTTCATTTAACCGGTCATAGGTGAGTAGAGAAGTTTTTGACCGGGTTTAGGATAGATGTCCGTACTATCAAGAGGGGCAAAATTGTTTGCATATCGGTCATCTAGTGCCACTTGATCAATAACTTGCATGGTTTGCATTTAGATGAGTGGCGACTAACCTTGGGAAAGGGCGTTGTTGAAAATCATGAGGAATTCTGTTCTGACAGAAAGATCGGACAGTCCATAGAGTCCAAGATCACTTAATTTGGACATCGGAGCTAAAAGTTATGACCGTTTTACCGAGCTTCGGTTGTGCTGAAAAAGGGTCCGCCTATCTGGTGACGGACCGTCCGGGGGGTCCAGACTGTCCGTGACCAGGCGGGCGGACAGTCCGCAGTTGTTTTTCAATGCGAAGAATTTTGTGAGGCAGACCGTCCGGCGTGATGTGGCGGACGGTCCGTAGGCAAAATTTTGTGAGGCGGACCATTTTCGCGGACTGTTTACACAGAGACGTTTCTGAGCGTTTGAGAGGACTTTTGTGAGGCGGACGGTCCGCGGGCAAAAGTTCGAGTTCGGTCGGTTGATTTTAGTGTGGGGCGGACGGTCCGCGCCTGATGGGCAGACGGTCCGCCAGAGCTCTAACGGTCATCTCTGACACATTTTATAGCCGTTGAGATCTGAGGCGGACGGTCCACCAGTTGTACTGCGGACGGTCCGCCAGTTGCGATGTTTGAGCATAACGGCTAGTTTTCTCCCTCCCTCTATAAATAGGAGGGTTCCCGGGGCTTGGGAGGTGTTGAGCACCTTGGGAATGTGTTTCCCATGGTAGTGCTTGCCTTGGGAGTCCACTAACTCACTTGTTCATGCTAGATTGTGAATCTATTGCGAGTGAGTGCGAGTCTAGTGCATTGCTTTGAGAGATTGCATAGAGTGGCACTAGGTGTTCGTGTTGCAAGTCGTTTTGCTTGTTACTCTTGGAGGTTGCCACATCCTAGACGGCTTGGTGGATTGAGGCTCCGTTGAAGCACGCAAGGAGATTGTGCGGTGCTCCGGAGAAGGATTTGTGAGGGGGATTGTGCTCACCGCGTGGGGATCGCAAAGAGCAACTCTAGTGGAGCGTGTTATTGAGTTACCTTACTTGCGAGTGGTGTCTTGGAGTGCCCGGAGTGGCCGGCGGCTTGAGAGCTTTGCCCAAGAACCATCGAGGTGTTGGTCGACACAACGAGGATTAGCTTGGTGGCAAACAAGTGAACCTCGGGATAAAAATCACCGTGTCAACATTGTCTACTCTTCTCGGTGGTTTGCACTTCTTGATCACAAGCATTGTATTTACTTCCTTATATATATATATATATATATATATATATATATATCTTGTGCTTGTGAGGTTGCTCTCATAATTAGTTGGCTTGTGTAGCTTGCTAGTTGTCTTCTTGCTTGTGTAGCTTGAAGTAGTGATCTTGTGACTAATTAGCTTGTGTAGCTTAATTAGTCTCTTTGCTTAGTTTGTGTAGCTAAGTAAATTGAGCCTTTGGATTAGGCTTGTGTAGTCTTGTCCATTGAGCATTGCTAGTGAGCTTAGGAGCTTTGTGCTTTTGCTTACTAGTTGTGTAGGAGCTCCTCGGTGTGTGAAGTACTAGTGGCATAGGTTTGTGTGACCTTGCTCCTAGAATTGATTAGGTGAGCTCATGCTAGCCCGGCACATTATTTGCTTGTTTAGGATCTTTTATAAGGTGCTATTGAACATAGATAGAAGGGTGAAGTCTTGGCTAGACCGATAATTTTAATTCTTCATTTGTTTCGGTTAGCCGGTGCGTTAAGTTTTAGAAAGGACTATTCAGCCCCCCTCTAGTCCATCATCTCGACCCTACAAGTGGTATCAGAGCTAGGCCTCTCTTTTGTGGTCTTTACCGACCCGAGAGGATGGCGAACTACGGGCTAGATGTTGATTGTCCACACTTTTTTGATGGCACACACTTTACATGGTGGAAAAATTGGATGATATGCAATTTTAAGTTTATTTGCCCTCAAATATGGTGGTTCATAGATGTTGGTTTTTCTAATGCACTTGATGAAAACAATCCAACTCAAGCGCAAGAGAAATGCCTACAACTCGGTTACCAAGCTACTCACATCATTTATAGTTCTTTGGATGATTGCATATTTGGGGAGATTATGTATTTGAAGAATGCTCATGAGATTTGCATTTATCTCAATGAGAAGTATGGGACAATCTGTAGTGGTGATGATGATGATGATGAGCCTAAGGAAGTGGCTCAAGAGGATGTTGAGCATGACCACACCTTGGTGATTGTGGAAGATTGCTCCACCTCATGGTCAAGTGATGGTGATGATAGTCATTCTACCACAAGATCACTTACCAAGATTGTTGAAGGCCAAAGCTCAAGTGATGCAAGTGATATTTCTACTTCAAGCACACTTGATGTTGATAAGAATGATTCATGCTTAAGCTATGAGAGTGATAGTGCTACCACAAGCTCTCCAACACCACAACATTGCCTCATGTCACAAGGTAACACAAAGGTATCAAGTTGCAATGAGATTGATCATAATTCATATGATGAGCTTGTTAGTAGACTTGCTAGCATGAACATTGCTTTAGAAAATGAGATGGCTAAAACAAATAAATTAGAAAAATGAAAACTCATTTCTAAAGACCACATGTGAACAACAAAAGCACCTACTTTATGTCATTACTTGTTCACATGATGAGTTGAAAATGGCTCATGAGGAACTTAGTGTTGCTCATGATTACTTGATACAAGACCATGCTTTTCTCACTAAGGAACTTTCCAATGAAAAATCTAAAACTAGTGAGAGCTCATCACTTGGGTCAAATATTCAATCACATAATATTGCTAACCCTTGTGATGTAGAGAAGAAGCATGTATCCACCTCTTGTGATGATTTATTTGATATGCCATATTCTTCACAAATAGATGAATATTCTACTTCTATATCTTGTGAGACTAACATTTTGAAGGAGAACAATGAGCTCAAAAATGAAGTGAAAAATTTGAGCAACAAGTTAGAAAGAAAGAGCACAAGCAAGAACAAGATGATGCAAGAAAACAAGATATCCTACTTCATGTGCTATCGGTGCCATGATGTGGGACACATTGCAAAGTATTGCCCAACCAAGAATCCTCAAGTTGAGCCAAAAGAAAAACCTCAAAAACAAGTTCAAGTCAACCATCAAGATGAAGATTTGGGGTTAAAGAAGAAGAAAACTAGAAGAGGTGGCAAAGCAAGAGCAAAGCATCAAACTTCTAAGCAAGCCACCCAAATATTGATCAAGAATCAAGATGAAAAAGATTATGCTCAAATCAAGTGCAAAGATATGGGACACTTTGCCTCGAGGTGTCCTACCAAGCTTGAGAAGAAGGTTCAAGCAAAATTGAAGAGGCAAGGCAATGAGAAGCAACACATGAGCGAGGAAGAAAATGCTCAATCAAAGAGAGTTTGCTACTCATGCCGGGAAAGGGGACACATGGCTAATTCATGTCCCCTAGGTTATAATTCTAAGCCTATTTCAATTGATGATAATATTATGCTTAGAAAGGATGATGATGGTACCTCATTGGTTGCAATTGCAAAACATCCCGCTACTCATACTAAGGCAATGCCGAAGTATGTTGCTCCAAACTTGAGAGGACCCAAACTAGTTTGGGTACCATCAAAAAGTGGATGAATGTGTGTAGGTACCATGGCATTGGAGACTTGACTCAATTGGATTTATTTTGTTGATCACAAGATTGAGTGAAGTAATAAATCTTAATGCTATTCCATCCCAATGCCAAGTCAAATAAGTGAAGTCCGAATGTGCTACAACATACAAGTGCAAAATTATCAAGTTGTGGTGATTTATTGGATATAATTGAAGGCTTGCAAAATATTTGAGATGAAGCTTGCTATGGGAAGATCATGATCTACAAAAGTATATTATTTGTTGATCTAATTAATTTGGGTGCATATGAATTGATTGCATTGGATATAACTATGCAAATGTTGCTTGCTATGAGATGATTGAATGTATTAAATATTTAATATTCAAGTTTGGATTGATTTGATGGACACGTTCATAATATAATTTTTAAGTGGACTGAATGGATATATGTATTTTGAAAGTTTGAAATTCAGTTGATATCAAATTTGATTCAATTTGAAAAAGTATAGCTCAAGTTTAGAAATCTGTCCTTTATTGCAAAAACTGAGCTAGCTGTGATGATAGTCATGTTTGAGTGATCAAATCTCTTTGGATTGGTTTGAAATTTGGTATACATTCTCTACAATTATGATATTAGTTGCTACAAAAATCTCATGAGTATTGGATTAAGAATACTTCGGTTTAGGAGTGGATCTTGTCAACACATGTGCAGCAGTTTTCAGCATGTAGCAGTTTGTAAAAATATAAAATCTGGTAGCAATTGAGATGTCAAATGAAGCTCAAATATTTATAGCTGCAAGATGACTTAGTGAAGCACATCTCCACCAAATTTCGTGAGTATTGGAGCTGTGCATTGGGAGTTATGGATTATTCTTTAAAGTGTACAGAATCTGTCTTACAAGTGACAATTATTGGATAAATCAAGTCACTTTGATTGAAAGGTCCTCAAGTTGAAATCATGTTGGATAAGAAATTGAGGCACCTAGTTTGGTTTTGGATTAAGTGAGAAGCTTGACAAGTAAAGAGTACAAGGTCCTTTATTGTGGAAATATACTTGACACACATTTGGTACTCAAGCTAGAGATCAAGACAAAGCTCAAGATGGAAATGGAGTTTAAGTTCTAATGACTATTGGATATCATTTGGTAGAAAGGAAAATACTCAATGAAGAATTCAAAGTTATTCATCAAAGATAAGTCCATCATATAGATCAATCAAACAAAGACATTTCAAGTGAGTGTCAAGAATAGTTCTTTAGAGAGAGGTCACTTCTCCCTAGTGCAGGGGCTTGCCGCCTTGTGGAGGTAAACCAAGCATGGGGCTTGGAAGGCTAACATGGAAGTGATGATCTAAGAAAAAAAATTGAGATACTTAGTTGAAGCAATAAAAAGGGTTGATCAAGAAAGCAAGCAACACTCAAAAGAGAGCTAGTAATAGGATTTCAAGTGGTATTCTAAATAGTTCTTTCATGCAAGCATTGATCAAATGAAGAAGCAAGCCAACCACAACATGAAGAAGTGCACTTAATCATTAGTGGTTCTCAATTCATATGGGTGAAGGATGAAATTCAAATTGGTATTCATTGATCTTCACCAAGCTATTAAATGGACTTCACATTGCTATTACGGAGCTAAATTAGAATCTTATTGACTATCGTCTACTCCAATATAGCAAAGGTATCATTGTAATGTGCATTGATCATTTTCATCCCTTACTAGTATGCGGTTAGTGCATATAGTACATGCTTAAAGGATCATGCATAACAAATGAAGTTTTGAAATTCATAGCCTACCACTATTGCTTGAATGATTATTTGATCTAGTGGTTAGTATATGAGTTTGTTCATGAGCTAGTAAACCCAAGTACTTGATGTATTTTGATTGCCTATAAGTGACAAGCACTACCTTGATAAGATAATCACTTCATGCTTGTGAAGAAGCTTAGAAAAGGTTTGAACCAAACTTGGAAAGCTTAGGCAAATCAATTTGTTTAAGTCAAAATTATGAAGCTCATGGAAACATTCTAGTTTAAGAACAAGACAACAATACAAATGGTTATCAAGTTTCATCCTACTAGTGGTTTCATCATACAAAGAAAATGGTTTCCTTGGTCACTTGTTGATTGCACGTGAATTGATTTTCCATATTTCTCTTGTATCTGAGGCATGAACATGACTAGGATTTGAGGCTCTGATATGAGATTCAATCATGGATTTGAACAACTTGTTGGGGGAATATGTTTGCTATATCGTAGTGATGTTGTGGTTAAATTGTTGGTGGGAAGAAACCTCATATTCATTGAGTTATTGGATCAAATTTCTTGGACCTCCTGTGCATGTCCGCCACTATACAGCACGGACGGACCGTCCGTACGCCTAGATGGACTGTCCGTCAGGCACAATCGGCAGAGGGTGTGCACAGGGACATCATGGATTGTTTCGTATATTCAATTTAATTGATATATAATTTGGTATTTCTTCAAGTGGTACATTTTGAATTGTTGTATCAAGATTGCAAGTGATATCATACAAGATTACAAGTGATCCTCAACTTTAAGTGATCATCAAGAGAAGAATGCATCCCTCACATACAAGAGCTCAAGTTGATCAAGTTGAATGACCAAATCTTTGACATGGGGGAAGATGTCCCACATACCGGTATCAAGGTCAAAAGATACTACATGAGGCATTGCAAGTAACCTATAAGTGGTATCCTCCTTTTGGCATCACACAAATGACATCATTTCTACATATGTGATAGAGTCCATAAAAAATTAAGATTCAAGTATCACATAAAGAGAAGAGAGTATCACCCAACCCTTAGTGTCAAATGAGCATACCTTTATGGAAATTGATGACAAAGGGGGAGAGTGGTACAAAGATAAGAAATATTGCAAAAGATGGAATGAGAATGAGAGTGGTACAAAGAAATGAGAGTGGAAGATATGAAATATTGGAGCCACTATGATATGGGGGAAAAGAAAAATGGATTTGGACATGGACATGGACATAATCAAGAGGAAGCAAAAAGGGTCACAGTACTTGGACAAAGAGAAGCACACAAGTAGGGGGAGCAAGCTCATGAACGTGATTGATTGCATTTGATATGTGCATATTCATGTGTTTGCTTGCATATTGCATAAGCTTTTAAATTCAATATCCATGCTTGTATGATGTATGCTAGTTATAGGAGTTGAATGATGAAATGCTAACTAGCTTGATTATGTTGGTAGCAAGATTTATGTTATTTTCGTGTACACCTAGAACCTTGCCTATAATGTTGAAGTCATGAGGTATCTAGTGTGTTTCTTGTGGTATCTAGCTAACCATGATGCTAATGATGGACTTCAATGTGCAAGCTTAATTGGTATCACGCTACAAAGGTTTATCCTATATACCTTAACATCATCAAGTAGTGTTAACACTCTCAAAATTTCATATTTATGCATATGTGCAAGCTTAAAACCAAATCATTTGAGAACATATGTAGGGGGAGTTATCACTACCTTGTCAGATTTTATTGTGCTTATCCAAATTCTAACATAGAGCTGAAATGTTGGATAAGGAGCATAAAATCCAAACAAACTTAATTTCCATATCTTTGTAAAGTTGTCATGAATTACCAAAAAGGGGGAGATTGAAGGTCCTTGTTTGGTTTTGGTAATTGAGTGACAACTTAGGTGGACTAATATGTGTTTAAGTGAAATACACAGGTGATTAGTCCACAGGTAATTATGTGATGAAGGAGCTCATTGCATATGAGACATGACATGGAGTCATGTGACTGAGAGGAGAATATCAAGACAAGACTTGGTTTGATGGACCGGTTGCAAGTGTGAAGGGCAAGTCAGAGGCTAAGCGCTGAACCGCGTGGCGGGATGCTTGAGCAATGACTTGGCGCCGATGGACCGATGCAACGGTGAAGAGCAAGTGAAGTAAAGATCGATGAACCAATATGTCGCATGATGATATGAAGTGGATCATATCATTTGTGATGATGTTGGTGCATGTGTTGCATTAACATTGGAGAAGATGGAATGGAATGCGCAAGACAAAGGTATAACCAATAGGCATTTCATTTAACCGGTCATAGGTGAGTAGAGAAGTTTTTGACCGGGTTTAGGATAGATGTCCGTACTATCAAGAGGGGCAAACTTGTTTGCATATCGGTCATCTAGTGCCACTTGATCAATAACTTGCATGGTTTGCATTTAGATGAGTGGCGACTAACCTTGGGAAATGGCGTTGTTGAAAATCATGAGGAACTCTGTTGTGACAGAAAGATCGGACAGTCCGTGGTGGCGTGGTAAAAAGATTGGAAAACCCTTTGAGAAATGTTTGTGAAAATTCTAACTCATTCACACATAAGGTGGTACACTTAAGGGGTTGGCACATTTGCAAAGGGTTGAAGGTTTGGATGATGGTTATGGCTCGGTGTGATCTTGGTTTGCAATTCTGCTTTGATCCAAAGTGTTTTTGGTCAATATTTCAGTTGGGTTAGATAGCCCTCTGAATGAGCTTTCCATAGAGTCCAAGATCACCTAATTTGGACATCGGAGCTAAAAGTTATGACCGTTTTACCAAGCTTCGGTTGTGCTGAAAAAGGGTCCGCCTATTTGGTGGCGGACCGTCCGGGGGGTCCAGACTGTCCGCGACCAGGCGGGCGGACAGTCCGCAGTTGTTTTTCAATGCGAAGAATTTTGTGAGGCAGACCGTCCGGCGTGATGTGGCGGACGGTCTGCAGGCAAAATTTTGTGAGGCGGACCGTTTTCGCGGATTGTTTACACAGAGACGTTTCTGAGCGTTTGAGAGGACTTTTGTGAGGCGGACGGTCCGCGGGCAAAAGTTCGAGTTCGGTCGGTTGATTTTAGTGTGGGGCGGACGGTCCGCGCCTGATGGGCAGACGGTCCGCCAGAGCTCTAACGGTCATCTCTGACACATTTTATAGCCGTTGAGATCTGAGGCGGACGGTCCGCCAGTTGTACTGCGGACGGTCTGCCAGTTGTACTGCGGACGGTCCGCCAGTTGCGATGTTTGAGCATAACGGCTAGTTTTCTCCCTCCCTCTATAAATAGGAGGGTGCCCGGGGCTTGGGAGGTGTTGAGCACCTTGGGAATGTGTTTCCCATGGTAGTGCTTGCCTTGGGAGTCCACTAACTCACTTGTTCACGCTAGATTGTGAATCTATTGCGAGTGAGTGCGAGTCTAGTGCATTGCTTTGAGAGATTGCATCGAGTGGCACTAGGTGTTCATGTTGCAAGTCGGTTTGATTGTTACTCTTGGAGGTTGCCACCTCCTAGACGGCTGTTGGCGGTCGTTACAGACCGATTTCCAACCTCCAACCGAGTATAAAACAAACACAATGGGGACACACACCATAGCTATAGGGCTTATCACTAACTATTTCCACGAGTTTTGGTGATTGTCCAATGTGCAGGTACAAAATGGAGAAACACGTGCTATAAGGGTCAGAAATGACCGTTTCAGCCGAACGACTCCGTTCGGCCGGTTGCCCCCCCTAGCTGGGCAAGACTTGTGGACCACGACCACGCCACTCTGGGCCGGCTCAACCCATATCCAGAAGACCGGTGGCCCATATCCAACCCGACTGAGCCCACGAGTCCACCGGAGGCCCTCCAGGCCAGCCCAAGACGCGAACCGACCTGCCAACCGACCTCAGGAGCTGGGCTAGCACGTGGTGGAGACAAAGGCGGTGCAGCAGTGGGCCGGGCCCACTTCGGCCGAATTGGCCTGTTCGGCCGAAGGCAGGAACCGCCTCCAGGGCGCGATCCTGGCCTTTGGCTGCTGAGGCGGTGGATCCACCGGTTCGGGCGAACTGGGCAGTTCGGCCGAACCGGGGATTTCGCCCGAACGGCCCGGCACCGCCTCCCAGCTGCCTTAGCTGCTACTCTGCCTCCACCGTCCTTCCCTGCTATAAATAGAGGCCCGGTTTCACCTGCAAAAGACACAACACAAGAGTAGAGTGCAGGCGAAGCACTGTTAGTTCTCCACTTGTATCAGTAGAGATAGGGAGAGAGGAGAGGTGAGCGTCCCGGAGAGGAGCCGAAGTGTCGGCCCCTCTTCCCGTTGTACTTCTACGGATGCGACTTCACTTCGAGTAACATCCGGGTCTTGTCTGGTAACTCTTGTATCTCTCTCTGATTAATTGAGCATTCAGTTCTTACTTTTATATGCTTGCTGGTTCTTCGTTCAATGCTTAGTTGATTCGTATACCTGTATACTGGTTGCTTAGCTTGGGTGCTTATCTTTCTATAGGAGATAAGTATTAGTTGACTAGTGTAGGTGTGGTGCCTATACTTGAGACTAACTTAGTTTATTCCCGTCGCAACGGAGGTGGTAGCCGTAAGGTGGTGACAACCCTTCCGGTCTTTGTAGCCCATCACGTTAGTTCTGGTCCGTTGGATCCCCCAGTTGGGAAATAGTGGCACCCCTTCTCATCCCTTTCTGTGTGTCCACCGGTTCCCTTGTCCCGAAGCAAGTATCTATCTGTATCCTCTGATCTGCTCGATCAATCAGTAGAATACCTCTACCAGACTCGTACCCTCTCTACCCTCTTATTACTCCTCTTTTCTCTTTGTTGTTGTCATCCACCTCATCCATACCATTCACTCCATTTCCATCTGCCTAGGACAACTTAGTTTAGAATCAGTCCACTTCTCGTTCTCCGTGGAAATCGATACCTTGGAATACTCCCGGGTGAAAGCTACATCGGTATCCGTCCGCTTGCTGATTTATCTGTAGGCCGTAAGGAGTGCCAATAAGCTTTCTGGCGCCGTTGCCGGGGAACGGTAGCTGTTCTGATTCCGAACCCAAGTTGTCCGTGTATCCCACCATCACCCATCATATGGATTCCACCCTCACCTTACGCCAACACTCGGCTCCAAAGGGCGATTATTTGGAGCCACCACCATCATCACATCCCATATCCACACCCAGCTATGAGCTACGTCCCGGCTTCATAGCCATGGTTCGTGAGCAATCGTTCTCAGGAACGAAGGCCGAGAGTCCATACGCGCATTTGCGCGAGTTTGAGCAACTCTGCTCATGCCTGACCATTGCGGGCATGACACAAGAGACACTCAAATGGAAGCTATTCCCATTTTCACTAGCGGGAGGAGCAAAGAAATGGTACTCTCTGGCTGTCAGTACTATGGACGGGAGCTGGGAAGTTCTCAAGGAAAAATTCTGCCTAAACTTCTTCCCAGTCTCCAAGGTAGCCAGTCTCCGAGCGGAAATCATTAACTTTAAGCAATTAAAGGGAGAATCGCTCGGAACTGCCTGGGCTCGTTTCAAGCAAATACTGGCCTCGGGACCGGACCTAAGCCTACTAGAACCTGTTGTTTTACAACACTTCAGCCTTGGCCTCTGTCCCGTAGCCGCCACTTTCTTGGACTCTACTTCTGGAGGGTCGTTCTTTCATTTAGTTCCTAGTGAAGCGAGGATAGTCCTGGATCGTATCCTAGACAACACTCCCTACACTGGAATCTATGATGAACTCCCCGATGAAGAAGAGAAGCAGCATGAACCTGAACCTAAAGAGCCAATACCAGTCCAATCCAAATCCATTAGCTCTTCCAGTCCATCAGAACCTGAAGCTTATTTCGAACCACAACCATATTCTAGCCCAGACCATTATGATTCACTCTACACCACTCTTTATGACTTTGACGATGATCTATTCGAAGACATCGGGAGTGCAACAAGTTTCCCACGGGAACGATGTGTAGAGCAAAAGGATCAGGCCCCCGACAAAGAAGAATTGGAATACCAGCGGGAGTACCTGGGACGTCTCTCTGCTATCATGAGTCGGGAGTGGCTAGATGAGGCCGAAGCCTCAACCGAGGTGGTCAAGATGCCCAGAAAAACCAAAAGGATATTCTGTGAGATCATGGGCCTTGACCGAGAGATTGGGTACGACCCAAGCCTCGGAATCAACATAATCTCTAGCTCTTTGGTGCGATCCGAATTCCCTGGTAACTCATGGTCGTTTTCTCAAAAACGACTTAAGTTTACCTCAGGGAAAATCCTGGATTGTTTGGGGATCTTACGGGTCACACCCGTTAAGGTCAACGATCCTGAACTCTTCATGGATTTTCACATCTTTGACCTACCTAGCACTACCACACATCCCATCTTCATAGGTAGGCCAATCTTGAAGATTCTGGAAAAAGCACCAATAAACCAGCTAGTAGAGCTTAGGATCGGTAAAGAACTTATCCCTGTCTCCTATGCCCAATCTTTGAATACTCCAATAGAGGCAGACCCCGATCCTGACCCGTTAGAGGAAGTCAGGTCAGCTTCTTTGCTAGACCTCGAGCAACCTATTCCAGAAGAGGATATTCCATTCTTTACGGAGGAGGAGGAAACTCACCCTCCGATTGAGCTTGATACAAACGAAACTCCAAAACCATCCCCAATCGAGCTCAAACCTCTTCCGCCTGGACTTAGGTATGCTTTCCTCTTTGGGGATAAGCAAACTCCAGTGATCATTAGTGATAGACTCTCCGAGGTAGAAACCCAGCAACTCATCACTATCCTGGAGAAAAATCGATCGGTCTTAGGATATTCTCTCCAAGACCTGAAAGGGATTAGCCCAAATCTTTGCACTCATCGCATCCCGATCGATCCTGAAGCAACACCATCTCGGGAACCTCAACGACGGTTAAACAATGCCATGAGAGAGGTCTTGAAAAAGGAAGTTCTCAAACTCCTTCATGCGGGGATCATCTACCCTGTCCCCAATAGTGAATGGGTTAGTCCCGTTCAAGTCGTTCCTAAGAAGGGAGGAATGACGGTAGTGCGCAATGACAAAAATGAGCTCATCCCTCAGCGCACTGTTACTGGTTGGCGTATGTGCATTGACTATCGTCGACTCAATAAGGCCACCAAGAAAGACCATTTCCCCCTTCCGTTCATAGACGAAATGCGTGAACGGTTAGCTAAACACTCTTTCTTCTGCTTCCTTGACGGTTACTCTGGGTACCACCAAATTCCTATGGGACGTACGCCTACCGGCGAATGTCTTTCGGGCTATGTAACGCACCCGCCTCTTTTCAACGTTGCATGATGTCCATCTTCTCCGATATGATTGAAGAGATTATGGAAGTGTTCATGGACGATTTCTCAGTTTACGGAAAGAGCTTTACCGAATGTCTGAAAAATCTGGACAAGGTCCTCCAGAGGTGTGAAGAGAAACACCTCGTTTTGAACTGGGAAAAGTGCCATTTTATGGTGTGAGAGGGGATTGTCCTAGGACATAGGGTGTCAGAACGTGGGATCGAGGTAGACAAAGCGAAGATAGAAGTGATCGAGCAACTTCCACCTCCCACAAATGTTAAGGGGATCCGTAGCTTCCTTGGCCATGCCGGATTCTATAGGCGTTTCATCAAAAACTTCTCCCAGATATCTCGGACCTTGACCAATCTCTTAGCCAAAGATGCCCCCTTCATTTTCGATGAGGAGTGCTATGCCGCATTTCACACTCTCAAAAAGGCACTCATC
Organism: Echinochloa phyllopogon; assembly: GCA_033239725.1. NCBI lineage: Eukaryota > Viridiplantae > Streptophyta > Magnoliopsida > Poales > Poaceae > Echinochloa > Echinochloa phyllopogon. Next base: position 25,638,366 of record BTCW01000012.1, read on the forward strand.
TCCGCTCCCATCATCCAGCCTCCCGACTGGAGCATCCCATTCGAAATCATGTGCGATGCGAGCGACTATGCTGTAGGAGCTGTGTTGGGCCAAACTAAGGACAAGAAGCATTATGCTATCTCGTATGCTAGCAAAACGCTCACTGGCCCCTAGCTCAACTACGCAACCACGGAGAAGGAGCTCTTAGCAGTCGTATTTGCTATAAACAAATTCCGGTCCTACCTAGTTCGGGCCAAGGTTATAGTCTATTCAGATCACGCTGCTCTGAAGTACCTTCTGACCAAAAAGGATGCAAAACCGAGACTCATCCGCTGGATTCTTCTACTCCAAGAATTTGACATTGAGATAAAAGATAAGAAAGGAGTAGAGAACTCAGTGGCTGACCATTTGTCCCGGATGCAAGTCCCGTCCGATCTCCCAATCGACGACTATTTACGGGATGACACCCTCCTTAAGGTCACCACTGGTGATCCGTGGTATGCCAACATAGTAAACTACATGGTAACAGGTTATGTCCCCCCTAGAGAGAATAGGAAATGGCTAGCCTATGAGAGCCGACTCCACCTTTGGGACGACCCGTACCTCTTTAGGATTTGTAGCGACGGACTCCTCAGAAGGTGCGTACCCGCACATGAGGCTTATAAAATCCTGGAGAGATGCCACGCAGCCCCGTACGGAGGACACTACGGTGCATTCCGGACCAATGCTAAAGTCTGGCAGTGCGGTTTTTACTGGCCCAGCATGTATGAGGATGCGAGAGCATTTGTCATGCGGTGCCCCCGCTGCCAGAAACACGGGAACATCAATACTAGAGACGCAATGCCACTCACTAGCAATCTTCAAGTAGAAATCTTCGATGTCTGGGGGGTAGACTTCATGGGTCCCTTCCCAAACTCTGAGGGTTGTCAATTCATCCTAGTAGCAGTGGATTACGTCTCTAAGTGGGTAGAAGCCTTGCCTTGCTTAGCTGCTGACTCTAAGAGCGCAAGACGAATGTTTCATGAGGTTATATTCCCCCGTTTTGGCGTTCCTAGAACAGTCATTAGTGATGGCGGCTCCCACTTCATAGATTCAACCTTCCGTAAGTATCTCTCAAGTTTGGGGGTGCAGCATAACGTAGCTACACCCTATCACCCCCAAACTAGCGGTCAAGCAGAAACTTCCAATAAGCAAATCAAAAACATTCTGCAAAAGACCGTAAATGAGATGGGCAAGCAATGGAAGGATAAACTTCCAGATGCACTCTGGGCTTACCGCACAGCCTATAAGATGCCCATAGGCCTGACCCCATATCAACTAGTCTATGGCAAAACCTGCCATTTACCTGTAGAAATGGAGTTTAGAGCTCATTGGGCCATTAGGAAGTGGGGTATGGACCTTCCAGCTGCCGGCCTCAAACGGAAGATCCAGCTGGCCGAGCTAGATGAGATGAGGGAGAGAGCATACCACAGCTCCCGGCTATACAAAGAACGGACCAAGAGATGGCATGATAAGAGAATCAAGGTCAAAACGTTCAAGACGGGAGACAAGGTTCTCGTCTTCAACTCTCGTGTCAAACTTTTCGGTCACGGGAAATTGAGGAGCAAGTGGGACGGCCCATTCATAGTAATCAATGCTGCATCTCATGGGGCCGTCACTTTGCAAAGCGAGGACGGAAACACCTTCAAGGTTAACGGACAGCGGTTGAAGATTTTCCTAGAACCAGAGCCTCCGACACTCGACGAATTAGACGTCGTCGAGTTCATAGAACTCTGAACCCCGTCTGTGGAACCCCGGCCCGAATCCGTCATTTTCAAATCCTTCTGGGCCAAAACCTCCTGAACCTTGAAAACCTCCTCGACCCGAATCTCCCATGACCAAAACCTCGAACCACGACACGGGCCACGCACCTGGGGGCCCAGGGACCTGTTCGGGCGAACAGGCCCAGTTCGGCCGAACCAGATGGTTCAGGCGAATTGGCCTCCCAGGCCCCAGGGACGGATATGCTCGCCCAGATACATCTGCAGTTGAAAATATCCTGAGAGTCGCGAGGGAATCGTCGGGAAACTCCGTTTTTCCGATCTGAAATCCCCGATAAAAACAGAGACTCTCTGTCGTCGTTTCCCATCTCATCTAAGCCAACTCCATCCCATAGAACACAGCCACTATGGCCTCTTTTTCCTCCAAGGGCACATCACCAGCCCAGGGCTCGAGCAGCAGTAGCCGGAACGCCAACTCCTCCCGGCAGGAGCACGCCTTCCGCATCTCCGACGTCGACGCAGCGGGAGACGTGCACCGGGAGAGGACGCCGGGACGTAGCCCGGTGAGGCGCGGCAACTCTCCTCACCGCTCAGCACTCAACGAGCTCCTCGCCCCACTAAAAGGGATCAAGAAACCGCCTCGTTCGCCATCACCAAGGCCGAACGAAGGGCAGCTACGCCCGAGATCAATATCCTCCTCGAGGGTGTCGGATCTGGCGTTGTTGCTGCCCAAGGAAAGGGCCGGGGAGGAGCCGGACTACACGCCGGAAAGCCCACCGCGTTTCGTCATCAAGGGAGAACGTATCCCGGGAGGAGGATACGGAAAAGTCCTCGTCCCGCCGCTCAACCGGAACGAGCTGGGGCTGGCAAACTCATCCCAGTCCTCTCCGCCACAGCGCCACCCCAGAGTCCGGCGCCACAGGCAGCCCCCATCCATCAAAGGGCTGCCCGGGGACATGGAGTTCTCCGATGAGGAGGACAATGAAGAAGAGGAAGAGAAGCCGCCCACCGTGGAGAGCCTGAAGGAGGAACTGGCATTGGCAAAGCAGAGGATCAACCACCTGGACGAGAAGGTGGCGGAGGGCGAGCTCGCACGTATGGAATGGGAGGACAAGATGGAACTCATCCGCAAGGCCCTGTGCGCAAAGCTCAAGAGGCTTTTCAAGGCCACGGGACACGAAGATCTCTATGGACCGCCTTCAGAATAGTGTCCCGCGGTCGTCCCGTTTTTAGATAGAGCACCGTTAGTTTAGTTTGGTTTTCTAGTTGCTTGATTCGTTTATTTGTTTAGATCAATGCTTAGGGTGCTCTGAAATTTCCCTTCCAAATATTTGTTTCCAATCTTAGTTCGTTGAATAAATAAAGTTTGAATTGTTTGCAAGAAAGAAGATAAAATTGTCGCTCCGGTCGGTGCATTTGAGCCGACCGGAGAATGCCCTGTCTAACAGAGAGTTGCACGAGTACAGGAACGACACAGGAACGCATGGCACGACAGACCGAGCCCCGGGGGCCAGTTCGGCCGAACGAGGCAGTTCGGGCAAACTGGCCAGTTCGGGCGAACTGACCGGTTCGGCCGAACCAGCCCGGCTGCCCCCTCTCGCGCACCTGCACGTGAGTTTGCACCTTCTTCCCCCCTGTTTACTTTCCTGTGTTGTCTCGTTTCAAAAAATTGAAAATGCATGCCTCACATAAACGAAACAAACTCGGTCTCTCTTTTATATCATGATTGCTGCCTGTTGTTTATTTCAAACTCAGTATCTAGTACTTGTGAAAAATTTATCATGATAGGACCCCCCTGATCTAAGTTGTTGATGTTTGTGATATGACTCGATAAAATGAACCACTTGTTCACACCAACATTCGGGAGAATTTAATTTATGAAAAGATGAAAATCCTGCTCTATCCCTTCATCCTGTCCACAAATACCACATATGCTTGAGAGTTTACTCCTGAAACCTGTCATATTCTGTATGAAGTCTTGTTGAAAGTTGTGTTTTTGGAATGGATCACATTGTCTGAGGTCTGTTGAAAGCAAATCTATCATCAGAGTATAGTGGAAGCCCTCATGCCTTGATGATACCCTGAAAAAAAAAGAGAAAGAGAAATAAAGGACTCATGAAAGTCCAAGAAAAAAAATCCCAAAAAGGGGAAAAGAAAAGGGGTCAAAAAGGCTGAGGAACCACATGAACTCTCTATCATTAACTTGCAACATGATCAAGGGCAGTGATGAGAAGCTCCAGGAGCCAATCTTTGGCTTGACCGAAATACTCGACATGACAAGGCCACCACCTGAGAGACAAAGAGAAATACACAAGAGAGTGAGTGAAAGGAGAGAACTCTAGAGAGTTGAGTGTCAGGGATGAAGGGAGACGAGCCATTTAATTGCGAAAACCAGAAAACCCCGAATGCAGGATGAGCAAGAGGACCTTGTTGTAAGAGTCGTTCCATTCATCAACAGCCCAAGGTCCGGGAAGTAGCCACTACAAATTCACAGGTATGAGAAAGGTTTGAATAACTCAATATGCAAGTATTCATGATTATAAAAGAACCCTTACTTTAGTCTTGCTCATGTTTTAATTTCTTTACTCGGGACGAGCAAAGATCTAAGTTTGGGGGAGCTTGTTGGCGGTCGTTACAGACCGATTTCCAACCTCCAACCGAGTATAAAACAAACACAATGGGGACACACACCATAGCTATAGGGCTTATCACAGACTATTTCCACGAGTTTTGGTGATTGTCCAATGTGCAGGTACAAAATGGAGAAACACGTGCTATAAGGGTCAGAAATGACCGTTTCAGCCGAACGACTCCGTTCGGCCGGTTGCCCCCCCCTAGCTGGGCAAGACTTGTGGACCACGACCACGCCACTCTGGGCTGGCTCAACCCATATCCAGAAGACCGGTGGCCCATATCCAACCCGACGGAGCCCACGAGTCCACCGGAGGCCCTCCAGGCCAGCCCAAGACGCGAACCGACCTGCCAATCGACCTCAGGAGCTGGGCTAGCACGTGGTGGAGACAAAGGCGGTGCAGCAGTGGGCCGGGCCCACTTCGGCCGAATTGGCCTGTTCGGCCGAAGGCAGGAACCGCCTCCAGGGCGCGATCCTGGCCTTTGGCTGCTGAGGCGGTGGATCCACCGGTTCGGGCGAACTGGGCAGTTCGGCCGAACCGGGGATTTCGCCCGAACGGCCCGCCACCGCCTCCCAGCTGCCTTGGCTGCTACTCTGCCTCCACCGTCCTTCCGTGCTATAAATAGAGGCCCGGTTTCACCTGCAAAAGACACAACACAAGAGTAGAGTGCAGGCGAAGCACTGTTAGTTCTCCACTTGTATCAGTAGAGATAGGGAGAGAGGAGAGGTGAGCGTCCTGGAGAGGAGCCGAAGTGTCGGCCCCTCTTCCCGTTGTACCTCTACGGATGTGACTTCACTTCGAGTAACATCCGGGTCTTGTCTGGTAACTCTTGTATCTCTCTCTGATTAATTGAGCATTCAGTTCTTACTTTTATATGCTTGCTGGTTCTTCGTTCAATGCTTAGTTGATTGGTATAACTATATACTGGTTGCTTAGCTTGGGTGCTTATCTTTCTATAGGAGATAAGTATTAGTTGACTAGTGTAGGTGTGGTGCCTATACTTGAGACTAACTTAGTTTATTCCCGTCGCAACGGAGGTGGTAGTCGTAAGGTGGTGACAGCCCTTCCGGTCTTTGTAGCCCATCATGTTAGTTCTGGTCCGTAGGATCCCCCAGTTGAGAAATAGTGGCACCCCTTCTCATCCCTTTCTGTGTGTCCACCGGTTCCCTTGTCCCGAAGCAAGTATCTATCTGTATCCTCTGATCTGCTCGATCAATCAGTAGAATACCTCTACCAGACTCGTACCCTCTCTACCCTCTTATTACTCCTCTTTTCTCCTTGTTGTTGTCATCCACCTCATCCATACCATTCACTCCATTTCCATCTGCCTAGGACAACTTAGTTTAGAATCAGTCCACTTCTCGTTCTCCGTGGAAATCGATACCTTGGAATACTCCCGGGTGAAAGCTACATCGGTATCCGTCCGCTTGCGGATTTATCTGTAGGCCGTAAGGAGTGCCAACAACGGCTTGGTGGATTGAGGCTCCGTTGAAGCACGCAAGGAGATTGTGCGGTGCTCCGGAGAAGGATTTGTGAGGGGATTGTGCTCACCCCGCGGGGAATGCGAATAGCAACTCTAGTGGAGCATGTCATTGAGTTACCTCACTTGCGAGTGGTGTCTTGGAGTGCCCGGAGTGGCCGGCGGCTTGAGAGCTTTGCCCAAGAACCATCGAGGTGTTGGTCGACACAACGAGGATTAGCTTGGTGGCAAACAAGTGAACCTCGGGATAAAAATCACCGTGTCAACATTGTCTACTCTTCTCGATGGTTTGCACTTCTTGATCACAAGCATTGTATTTACTTCCTTATATATATATATATATATATATATATATATATATATATATATATATATATATATCTTGTGCTTGTGAGGTTGCTCTCATAATTAGTTGGCTTGTGTAGCTTGCTAGTTGTCTTCTTGCTTCTGTACCTTGAAGTAGTGATCTTGTGACTAATTAGCTTGTGTAGCTTAATTAGTCTCTTTGCTTAGTTTGTGTAGCTAAGTAAATTGAGCCTTTGGATTAGGCTTGTGTAGTCCTGTCCATTGAGCACTGCTAGTGAGCTTAGGAGCTTTGTGCTTTTGCTTACTAGTTGTGTAGGAGCTCCTCGGTGTGTGAAGTACCAGTGGCATAGGTTTGTGTGACCTTGCTCCTAGAATTAATTAGGTGAGCTCGTGCTAGCCTGGCACATTATTTGCTTATTTAGGATCTTTTATAAGGTGCTATTGAACATAGATAGAGGGGTGAAGTCTTTGCTAGACCGATAATTTTAATTCCGCATTTGTTTCAGTTAGCCGGTGCGTTAAGTTTTAGAAATGACTATTCACCCCCCTCTAGTCCGCCATCTCGACCCTACAGGAGGGTACCGATCCGAGCGTCAAAACCACAACGAACGACGCACGGAACGCACGACGGAAGGCGTACGGGGCAGACGGAAGACGGACGCACGATCGCGGTTCCCCAATACAGTCTTATTAGGAGTAGAGATAGCCTTTTGTCATGGGGCCAATAAGTAGATTTAACCTAGTTGTCCTGAAACACAATTATCTTTATGATACTACCAACCAAACTAACAAAACTATTAAAAATGGGTATATGCCCCTATTCCATTTTTAAATCAGAGGCCGATTAGCAGGGTTGTTGCCGCTCACAAATGGCTTTGGCTCTAACTCACTATTAGAAAACCCCATCTAACTAATTAGTAGTAATAACTTGCAAGGTGGCCCACGCAGACAGCGCGGGTAGCTAGCCATTATATTCAAAAATATTTTTTATTTTTTATTTTTTTATGTATTGCATTTTTTATTTACTTTTTGTGTTTTTGGACTTTTATTTAACAACATAACAGAATTACTTAAAATAAAGATTATTTATTAGTCAAGAAATAATGACACAAAATAGAGACAATTCAACTCTGATAAAAATCATATCTCAAACTTCGCCTCTCCTATTTGCGATCTTGGCCCAGTAGTGAAGTAGCTCATTCTTGTATTTTGATACTTAGGCCAATTTTATATCCCGTGGCAAGAAAATTTTGGCTTCACTTGCAATATTTGGTTTCCGTTTAGTTTGATGATGAAATTTAGCCAACTCCGGCCGATCGACTTTTCTAGATAGGACACTATAGAGGTTTCATCTTCTTTGTGGCCCACCAAACAGTGCGGGTAGCTAGATATTTTTTACTTTAATATTTTCAATTTTATAATTTTCACTATTGCAGCTAGAAAGGCATAGCCTTCTCTATTATGCTTGTCCCTTCTCTCCTGCTTCAGCTCCCATGGTGCTTTGCCCGCTATGTTGTGGTCATCGAGGATGCTTTCTTGACTTCAGATGGTGCATGTTGTTCACTCTTATCGAACACTATTTGGAGCTTGCTACGAATAATAGGCATACATGTCAAACATTGTCTTCCATGTTCCTTTGTTCTAGATCAGGTCGACAATTCATATATGATGACTACATCATGTATCATTTCTTCTCTCCTTATTTTTTATCGGTGCATCCACTAATCACAATGCTATATAGCAACACATCACCATCTCGTTGTTTCTCGTTATTGCCGGCATCAATAACCATGGCTTGGTGCACATGTTATGGTGATTTCTGCCATGTGAGTGGGGCATGAATAATGTACGGTGGTTAACGTTTCACTTTCTAAATTGAATCACTACCTGCGCATTTATATTTTCTATATGCTACTATCTTGCTAGACTTCTTTGTGGCTAACTCACTGTTTTTCCTAAAACATGATCATCGGTAACCCGCTAGGAATGTAGCCCTTGTTGATGTTTTACATTATTTCCTTTTATCATAGTTATTCCCAGTAAGCTACTACTGCTAAGTTATGCTTCGGCCACCCAACGCTTTTATTTTTTGTTGTCATTATGCTCTCTAAATTGTGCACTATTTTGACATCTTTTAGTTTAGGATAGCGCAAACAAAGATAGACAATAGTGCAAACTAACAATTACCATTATCACTTGTGCTATCATCAACAACTTTGCGCTTGAGATGTTGATGATGTGATGAAGGGCATGTCAAGGCTCAATGTATGGCATGATTTAGCAGTCCTTAGATACCAATACATGTTGATGACCTGTAACTTTTAGTCTTCATTTGTTTGTTCATATCTATGTGGGAAGCACAAGAATGGATCTTTGTACCGTTTTCTAAACTAACATTGTAATGATATTCAAAGTCAGGATGTGAAAATTATCATGACGTAGGTGATGTCCTCTACAGCGCTAGGCAACTGCTAGCAAATAATGGTTAACTGGCTAGGATAGTGAATTAGTAGTGGCCGTGGCATTTAAAGAAGTGTTTAGTATGAAAAAGCGAGCTACCTAAACACTTTAGTTAAATATTTTGCTTGCCAGGTATATGAAAACTAAAATACCATTATTCATTCTTTTGCCTTGAAATTTAGTTATTTATAATCGATATTTTACATGGAATTTTATTTTCTATTTTCTCCCTAAATTCATATAGAATACTATTTGGCACACTTTTTATGTAGCTATTTTTCTTCTAAAAACTGGTCAAAAATCAACTGCTATTCTTATTATTTTTAGTTCTAGATTTAACTACTTAATAATCATATTTCACATGAAATATTTGATAAACTATAATTTTTTCCTTTAACACCAAAGTATTTGGTTATTTATTGATTGTAATGCATATCGGTTCTTTATTTAGGTATATTTCACATGAATTTTTATTTTATATTTTCTCCCCAAATTCATATAGAATACTATTTGTCACATTTTTTATAGCTATTTTTCTTCCAAAAATTGGTAAAAAATCAACCACTATTTTTCTTATTTTTAGTTCTATATTTAAATAATTAATAATCATATTTCACATGAAATATTTGATAAACCATCATTTGTTTTGTTTAACCTCAAATTATTTGGTTATTTATTGATTGTAATGCATATAGGTTCTTTATTTAGGTATATTTTGGTTCCTAATTTGTTGACAAATGAGATATTAATTTACTTATTTTTAATTCCGAATTTATTTAATTACTTATCATATTATGTGTATTCTTTAATTAAGTGCTAATTACATTATATTTTTAATTCCGAATTTGGCTATTTTCTAATCATATTCGGTATGGACTCTTTTAGTCATTGTATTTGATATTGGACTCTTTAGTTTAATGTTGACCGTTAGATCTTCATAAAATCCTAATAATCATATTTTACATGAAATATTTGATAAACTATCATTTTCTTTTGTTTAACCTCAAATTATTTGGTTATTTATTGATTGTAATGCATATAGGTTCTTTATTTAGGTATATTTTGGTTCCTAATTTGTTGACAAATGAGATATTAATTTCCTTATTTTTAATTCAGAATTTATTTAATTACTTATCATATTATGTGTATTATTTACTTAATTGCTAATTACCTTATATTTTTAATTCCGAATTTGGCTATTTTCTGATCATATTCGGTATGGACTCTTTTAGTCATTGTATTTGATATTAGACTCTTTAGTTTAATGTTGATTGTTAGATCTTCATAAAATCCGATGGTGTGTATTCTTCTCTTTTTTAGATTAACGTGGAAATTTCTTGTCTATCTCGGTGAACGTGGTGGCTCCTTTTAACACTATTGTATTAATATAATAGATGCGGGCTAAAATCATCTATGGTTGAAACTTCCATATGGTTTTTGACACAATTTTAAGAACTATCAAAGTATCGTGATATTAGAGACGCTTACACCATTAATAATCTTAAAAAACATTTTTTAACATGCTACTGAAATTGTCTCGAGATGATGCAGATTTAAACACGCTGTAAAGCATCATTAACATCTAGACATGCTCTAAAGCATACCAAATAATTGTATATAGTCACGTAAAGATGTTTTCTGATATGATTTGAAAATGTACAAAGTTACACATGCTTTCAACCTTGAATAGCATATACACACATCATAAGATGTGTCAAATAACTGCCTATAAGCACCTAAAATAGTGAAGTAAAAAATAAGCAAGTAAAAAAGTGAAAAAATCCCCAAAAATATATATTAGTTGTGTATATATATCGAAAAAATAGAAAAGTAAAAATGTCAAAATAATGGTGTTGCCTCCAAATAAAATCACAAGTTATAAGGTCAAAACTCATTTTTTTAGATAATGGAAAAGTTCCGGCTTCATACTCCTTCGTTCGTGGAAGGAGCATCAGACCCAAAATTATTACAGACTCATCCACAATTTAAATCAAGTAATGGTTTAACATTATTGACCAATACGTAAAATAAATGGCCATCCATGGGACGCGAAGAACTCCATGGCTTTTGACTCTAGAAATTGGCATGCCTTGACAAGCTCCTCCTTTTTGTCATCAGTGCGCTGTAACAGAGCCCAAAACCGAAGCCAATGCGTTCCTCTGAATAGAACCTGCAAAAAAGATTTTGGTTTACTTTTGTTAAACACATTATCATTCCTTGTGAGCCATATTGCCCAACAGATGGAAGCAGCACCTGTCAGTAACAATAAATTGTGCCTAGGGCTCCCTAGTTTAGACCAATTGTTAAACAAGTCATTTGTGTCTTTTGGTGGTGGGATCCCAAACACAAAGTAAACTGCACGCCATAAAAACTTAGCATAATGGCATTCAAAAAACAGGTGTTGGATGGTTTCTAATTTACTGCAAAAACAACAAACTTTACTTCCATTCCAATTTCTCCTGGTTAAATTATCTTTTGTTAAGATCACTCCCTTTTTAAGATACCACATGAAAATCTTTATTTTGAGAGGAATCTTCATATGCCAAATTTCCTGCGTAACTTTAATTCCATTATTGACTAGGTGCTTATACATAGACTTAACAGTGAATAAACCATTCTTATGGAGGTTCCACACAAATAAATCCATTCCCTCATTTAAGTTAACATGTACTAGTTTCAAAACAAGATTGTACCACTCAATTAATTTGTCCCCAACCAAAGCTCTCCTAAAGGAGACATTAAGTGGATTTGTACTGAGCACTTCTGCCACACTTGCTTGTTTTCTTCTCACAATATTAAACAAGTTTGGGTATTGGAATTTCAGGGCATGGGTACCTAACCAATTGTCCTCCCAAAATCTAATTTGGTTGCCGCTAGTTAGCTTAAACCTGCCCAGATTTAGGAATAGGTCTTTTACTCCCATAAGGCTCGACCAAAAGTGTGAATCTCTCGCTTTCTTACTTGCTTGGCTCAAAGTTTTAGTATTGAGGAGTAATTGTTGCCACAACCCATCCTCATTACAGAGCTTGAAAAGCCATTTGCTTAGCAGACATTTATTTTGGATGTCTAAGTTTTGGATTCCCATCCCCCCTTGCTCTTTCGGCTGACAGAGGATCTCCCACTTTACCAATCTATATTTCTTTTTATGTTCTTCATTTTGCCAGAAGAATCTGGACCTATAGTATTCTAATTTTTTGAGTACTACCCTTGGGACCTCAAAAAAAGAGAGCATGAACATAGGCAAACTAGACAAAACCGAGTTGATCAGGACCAATCTACCTCCGGTCGATAGGAGTTTACCTTTCCATCCACTCAACCTTTTCTCTATCCTGTCCTCAATTATCTTCCAATCTTTGTTAGATAGTTTCCTATAATGCATTGGGATACCCAAGTAGCGAAAAGGATATAAACCTATTTTGCACCCAAATAATTGAGAATATTGGGCTTCATGGTCTTTTGCTTAGCCAAAACAGAAGATTTCACTTTTGTGGAAGTTAATTTTTAGACCCGATAATTGTTCAAAGATACAAAGAATTAGTTTCATGTTCTTTGCTTGTTCAATATCATGATCCAGAAAAATAACAGTGTCATCCGCATATTGCAGAATAGACAAGCCATCCTCAATTAAATGGGGAACGACCCCTCTCACTTGACCATCCTCTTTGGCTCTAGACACGATGATTGCTAACATATCCACTACAATATTGAAAAGAATGGGAGATAGAGGATCACCTTGCCTTAAACCTTTTTTAGTTTGGAAGTTGGGTCCCAAATGATCATTAATTTTTATTCCTACATTACCTCCTTCGACAAAGGATTTAACCCACTCGCACCAAGTTGGATCAAAACCCTTCATTCTTAGTGATTGTTGTAGGAAATTCCAATTCACTTTGTCATATGCTTTTTCAAAGTCAATCTTAAATATCACCCCGTTTTGTTTTTTTGTATGCAGTTCATGTATGGTCTCATGGAGAATCACTGCCCCCTCCATAATATTCCGTCCTGGCAAAAATGTTGTTTGGGATGGTTTGATGGTTCGTTGTGCTATCCTCACGACCCGATTAGTGGCTACTTTGGTGAAAATTTTAAAGCTAACATTCAGCAGACAAATTGGTCTGTACTGTTGGATTTGCTTCACATCACTACCCTTAGGTATTAAGATTATTGTTCCAAAGTTGAGCCAATTGAGGGGCAGTGTGCCTTTATGGAATTCCACGAACAGAGCCATCAAGTCTCCTTTTAATACATTCCAAAAGACTTGGTAGAACTCCGGCAGGAAACCATCTGGGCCTGGAGCTGTATTGCTCTTCATCTCAAAAATTGCCTCTTTTACCTCTTCCTCAGAGAATGGTGCAACTAGGGACTCATTTTCTTGTGGTAAGACTTGGGGGATATCGTCACGAAGCGATTCGTCCATAGAGATGTTGTTGTTATCTGGTGGACTAAACAACTTTTTATAATATTTGGTGATATATGTTTTCAGTTCAACATCACCACATATTATACCTTCTTCTTGTTCTAACTGAAATATTCGGGTTTTCCTATGTTTTCCATTAGCCACTAACTGAAAATATTTAGTATTAGCATCTCCTTCCAGCAAGTTTTTAACTTTCGCACGTTGGTACCACTTTAATTCTTCCTCCCTTAAAAGCTCTGCTAGTCTATTGTTTAGCGCATGCTTTAGGTTTATCTCATTTGGGTCAAGGGGAGTTACTTCCGCCTTCTTGTCTAAATCATCCAGTTTATTGAGGAGCAATTTCTTTTCTTTCTTATAAGCACCACTAACATTTTTGGCCCACCCCCTCAAGTATTGTCTAAGGCGTCTAATTTTAGCCTGCCACCTTTCTAAGGGTGTATGACCTTCTTGCACCTCTTGCCATACATCTCTTACTAAATCAAAAAATCCTTCACGTAATAACCATCCGAGTTCAAATTTGAACATCGGAGAGTTATTAATCGAAGAAGCTTCACCCGTGTTTAGGAACAACGGAGTGTGATCAGAGATCTCCCTAGTTAGTGCTTGTACCGTGGCACGCGGAAATTTCAGTTCCCATTCCGTGCATGATAGAATCCTATCTAGCTTTTCGAAAGTTGGAATCTGAAGGTTATTAGCCCAAGTGAATTGTCTCCCTGAAAGTTCCAATTCTCTTAAATTGAAAGCATCGATGATCGCATTAAAAAGGAATGGCCATCTATCGCTATAATTTGCATTATTCTTTTCATGTGGTCCTCTTATAATATTAAAGTCACCGCCTATTAATATAGGTAAAGTTTCTTTAGTACATAATTGGACAAGCTCAGTTAGAAATGCCTCCTTGAACTGTTGTTGTGCTGCTCCATACACAGACACTAAAACCCATTGAAAGCCATCTTGTTTATTTCTCACTTTAAATTTCACAAAGAAATCCCCTTCTTCGATTTCCCCAATATCATAAGTTGATAGGTCGACTCCAACTAACATGCCACCAGATCTGCCACGGGGGGCTTTGCAATGTCACAGAAAGTCTCTCCCACCACATAGGTTTTTGAGAAAACTTTGTGAGCAATTATTCCTCCCGGTTTCTGATAAAGCAACAATATCTAATTTTTTTTCCTGTACTAGATCTGAAATAAATTTGTGTTTTTTTGGGTCTCCTAACCATTGCAATTCCAAAAGATACCTTTCATTGGTTACTACTTTCAGTTTTTGAACCACTCTTTATCCCTTTTCTCTTCTTTTTTGAGCTGCTTTGTTTCCTTCTGGGAACAGCTTGTAGATCACATGGATCACTGCCCTCCCTGTCACTCAAACCCTCCACTACATCACCACAAAATTGGTTCATCGCGAGGATATTGAGATCATCATCAGAGTCTATGTCATTCTCTAGAGCCGAATTCAAATTCTTCCCTTTTAAATCAGCATGTTGTGGCGACACTCTTAGCCTACTAACCTCTATATTTTTAAGGTTATGCACTGACTTAAAAGATCTAGATTCTGATGCGCCTAAAGAAATACCCACCCTACTAACATTCTTAACAACTAAGTCATCCGAAAAAGAAAGGAATGAAATAGCATCATTGTTACCTTTTTTGTCGGAGTCCTCCAAGTTTTTGCGGGCTTTGAGTTTTGCAGCTTTCTCTACTGAATGTTGGTCTGCTGTTAAGGCATTCCTCTTGCTACTGCGCGTGGGTGTTACTGAACCAGTGGCCATAGGTGTGGGATTGATAGTATGCATAGGGGACACCTGATCAACTTGTTTACTGGCTGCTTGCTTCACTGAAATTGCTTCGTGTTGATGCTTCTTGGCGGACTGTTCATGGAAAGTTTCAGCCACCCAAGCTCTAGTGCCATCCAACAGCCCTGTTGGCTTTAAGGCCACTATTGGCCGAGCTTTGCCGGTGCTTGTATGGTCAGCAGGAGTGGTGACTAATGGTGTAGCCAGTGAGGCACCAGGTGCACTACTCTCACTAGTTTTTTTCCCTTCGTTTCCCATTTTTTTCTCCATTGATTTTGTGTTACCTTCACTTGTTGCCCCATTATGCTTGTCAGCTTCTTCCATTTCTTTATCTTTATCTTTATCTTTATTTCCCTCATCTTCTTGCTGCTCGTCCATATTAATTAGGGTAGGATTATTTTCATCACCCTCTTTTTCCACCTTAAACTGTAGTTCATAGACGAAGTCACCAATCACCACATCTACAAACTCAGGTATTAAGGCTGGGTTGAGAACAGCCACTTTCAATCTTGGTCTCCCCATTTTATTGGTAAATTTCATATCCACCGAACGGGTTGCTCCAAGAATAGAGCCAATAGCCCAAATAATAGGAAATTCACGGAGCTCTTTAGAGATCCCGCGAAACTGTACCCAAATCTTTGGTATTTCATATTTCCACTCCTCTGAATCTTTTTTCTCTGTAATCCTCATTTTTGCTACTGCACATCTTGCCTCTACTGGACCCCACAGCACCATACGTTATAGTTCTGTTTTGGAAGGAAAAATTGTAGCATATGATTTTTCTCCAATTTCCTCCAACACCCAGTTCCATTTTATACCAGGTAGAAGACGTTCAAGCTCAACCGTGACTTGCGCCGCGGTTAATGAGCCCTCTTCAATCGTCACCACCGCATCTTTAGACTCAGGTTTTGCTTTTTGCTTCCCATTGTACGGAATGTAGTAGAAGCCTAAACCATCTACTGCATATCCACATGGTATAGCTGTTGGTTTAGCACCCTTCGACGAAGGGCAAGCTTTGGTGACGTGATCATCACCAGCACAAATATCACAACAGAGTATTGTAGAGCACTCTGTCATCACATGTCCCTTAGTGAAGCAACGGAAACAATATGGCTTATTCTTGGTACCAGTTTTTGGAGCCCCTTGGGGGTCACCATCTATTTGCATCATGACTTGTTCCTGTACCTCCCCCACACCGACACCTACTGCTTCAGTAACCAAACCACTTGCAGATTGAGTTTTACCTTCTGTTGCCGGATCACGAGCCGCACTCTCCTGTGTCTTCATCTCATTGGCTTTAGGCACCGTCTGGTTACCTCCCCCCTGATGAAGTGTGCCCGTTCCTTGCGTCTGCCCAGCACCTTCGGGAGCTCTCCCTTGCCATCCATGACCTCCATTGAGGCCACGTGCATACTGGTTGTTGTGGCCGTAGTGATTGCCGTAGCCATGGTAGCCCCGACCGCCTCCACGACCATGGCGCCCGCGACCACCACCATAGCCACCATGGTGGCCACCGTAGTAGCCACGGCCACCGCCGCCATAGCCTCCACCGTGTCCTCCGCCATAGCCTCCCCCACCACGACCATGTCCAGGATTAAAGCCTGGGTTGAACCCAGGATCATAGCCCTATCCATGGCCTCCATTGTGTCCTGCACTGCCGGCAGGGAACCTGGCAGGCGGAGCCGGTGGAGGGCCATTTTTCCCGGGCGCGCTCGTAGGACCTCTCCCTGCCATGATCTGGTTGTTTCCCTCACGGACCACGTCGGCGTATGAGCGGCGCTCTGTGTTCGGCGAGCAAGGCGGCTGGAGCTCGGAATTAGGGCGAGAGAGGCGGCGTCTACCTGTTCCAGTACGTGAGAAAAGTGTAATTAGGCCACGGGTGGGCCTAAACCACATCCCAGGCCCAATTAAAACTTTCTCACCGCCCAGCACGTTTGGTTATTTTGATTTGAAATTTGAACAGGACGTTTCCTGTGCCGTGATCTTAGCCTGTACTGGATCGGCGCACGCGCATGGCTCCGGCCGGACGTCGGCAACCTGTTGTGTCGCAGCTGTCGCCGGCGACAAACGTGGTAAGCCATCCCTGCTCGGACATGCCGTGGAGGAGCCGAGGGATTTCTCCATTATATCCCCTAAGGTGAGAACTTAGGTGCTGTTGAGATCCTAGAAGGGGGCAACTGACCTCTCCATGGCCGCACTTTCAATCTTTGTTGCACCATCGCCGAAACAATTTTCTTTGCCAATGGTGCACTCTTATGTTGCTTTGAGTCAGTGGAAGGAGTGCTTACCAAGTATGGTGATGTGAGTTCTTTCTCAGCTTGTTGTAGATCATGGACCGAGAAGCCCACTTTGGCTGCCGCCGCCACGAACTCCGGCGTCGAGAGGCCATCTTCTTCAGCAGTGATCTCTTCATCCTCCTCCTCCATTGAGTCCTCCTCATCGGAAGTACCGGTAGCCCAGAACCTGGACTCAACTGCATGTCGAGGTTTAGGCCTGGACGATGCGGCTGCCGCCGCCGCCACGATGACGGAGAGCTCGGCTCTCGCCCTGGCGATGTCGCGCGGTGGATCCATGTCAGCGTTGTCGGCGTCTTGTCGAGGGCGGAGCTGTGTCAGTACCGCCGGCGCGAGCGTCAGGCGACGACGCCCCCGCATACGCATAAGGTCAAAACTCATAACCAAACCATTGCACTAGTGATATAAATTCAATAGGTTGAGAAACAAAAGTCTATGTGTTTGTGTATTTTCTGTAAGCCTCAAATAGTCGAATAAGGACACGTGATCTCTTTTTACAAAGCGTGCTGATTCCCTATATCAATCCATAGATCAGTAGTTGATACAAGTTTACTCATAGAAATACATCAATACAATAAATGATGTATTTTTTAAAATAAAGTATATCTCATATTAAATAGCAATTTTGTAGCGTAGTGCCAAATCTATAAACAGAATAGATGATAGACTACTTTATCAACTTTTTTTTTCTTAGGTAACAAGTAATGGTGATCCTTAAACATTATATTCCATGCGTCCAAAATTAAGATTTGGTATTGATTTTTACTCGTAACGTTTGACCATTTGACTTATTAAAAAATTTAGCGTGGATACGTGAAATGATAAATTATATTTAAAACATGTTTAATGATAAAGTAAAGATACTAACATGATTTTTAAAATGTTGTGAGTATAGATCAACACTTGATACTAACGTGATCTCGAACGCAGAGCATGACCCAAATGAACAATATCCATCCGCAAAAGAAAAGAACAAAAAGGAAAGCGAAGAAGATTTCATTCGCAAAGGAGTTTTTTTTTAAAAAAAACGACCCTCCCAGCTTTCTTCGCTGCAGACCATGTGACAGTAAACCCAGCCACGAATACAAGTACAGACCATGTGCAGTAAAATTGGACAGTTACGGTACTGTGCTTCATGATGAGAAATGCATTTACGCACATACGGAGTACTGGCAAAACACACATGCCTACGCACGACCAGGAGACTACGGCCTTGTTTGTTTAGATCCTAAATTCTACCCCAAAGTTTACTATGAAAAAAAAGATTCACATCACATCAAAATATCATAGCATGCATGAAGTACTAAATATAGATGAAATAAAAAAATAATTACATAGTTTTATTGTACTCTACGAGACGAACATTTTGAGCCTAATTAATCATTTTTTGGACAATTTTTCACACATACAAATGAAATGCTATAATGCGTCTCGGTTTCCCAACTCCCAAATTTGGAGTGCCAAATTGGCATCTAAACAAGGCCTAGCTGCGTTGTATACTCTGAGAAACCAAACGACACGGTACGTACGGACAGGTGACTGGGCCGTGTACAGACTGCCCATAACGCAGGGCCCTGTTTGAAGTCAAAGTGTACCGTACCTACTTTGTGCCCATAAAATCAGTCCTACGGCCGTGTTTAGCCCTTGTTTAGATGTCATATTTGGACGTTAAATTTGACGTTTTGACGTGCGTGCGTCACTACAGCATTTCGTTTGTATTTGTGAAAAATTATCCAAACATTGATTAATTAGGCTCAAAATGTTCGTCTCGCAAAGTACAATAAAACCGTGTAATTAGTTTTTGATTTCATCTACATTTAGTACTCCATGCATGTTATGACATTTTGATGTGATAGAAATCTTCTTTTTACGTAGTGGAATTTGGGGTGGAATTTGCATAGTTCCTCTCGACTCTTTAAACTTTCCATCACAGCGACATCACATCAAAACATTAAATATAGCAAATGACACATGCATAAAGCATTAAATATAGGTAAATAAAAAAACTAATTACATAGTTTTGATGTATACGATGAGATGAATCTTTTGAGCCTAGTTAGATCATGATAGGACAACAATTACCACCAACAAACGAAAAGTGCTACGGTACGCTACGGTGTCTGATATGACCCTTTTCACCTTTTTAGGGATCTAAACACAGCCGTAACTGTTCCAGCATGATTGCACGGACATGATTTTGTACGAATTATGATAAACTCTTTGACCATCTTTTATCATAGCGAGCCGTCTCTTCGAACTGGATACCGGTCCCATTTTCCAAGTGCCGGTGCAACCGTGCAAGCAGTGCAAAACATATCACTCGCATTTTCCAACTCCTGCGTCTCGTCTTCTTCACCTCGTTTGGGCCGGTCTCAATGAAAGTTTCGTGGACATAATTACCTAGAGTGACACTAAAAGTGTTTAAAATTAGGATGAAACATCTTCCTCTCAATGCATAGTTTCATCAATTGCTGTTTCATATATTACATACAAGACACAAGCTGTCTAGGTAACTGTGTACATAGAGTTTCATCACCATGAAACTCATTTCACATCTTTCTTAATTAATAGAGTGACACATTATCAAAAATGCTGACATAGCAGTTAGACTGGCCTTAGCATTTTTAATTTTACTTTTCGGTTAGCATTCGGTTGGAAGTGTTTTTTTCCTCCGGGTTAAAATATAATGTACTTGGAAACCGAGTTGAAAATTTATTTTCTTTGGTTGCGTATTTGCTGGGTATTGAAAACGAAGTTGGAAATGTAGAGACGGTGACCACGGGCATTCAAGACGCTCTGTCTGGTACAATTCTAGCTTTAGGTCCTGACTCTATTTACAATTGGAGTTTGTAACTTGTAAACTAAAATGAAGTGATCTAAGACTGTATATTGTTAGTTTAACACACAATTCAGAAATATGACGACTCACCCTAACATCCATGGTGTATTTCTAGACTCTAGCTTGCTCCACGCTATCCCACGAAATGTTAAAAAAAACTTGGAATAGGAGCCGGAGCTCTACCGAACAAGAAATGAAAGAGATCGTCATGGAAGCTAAGTTTAAAATGTTGACCCTTCTTGCTGTAGCAAAACATCTGATTTAGGCCGTGTTTAGATCGTAGGGACTAAAGTTTAGTCCCTTAAATAAGTGATAATTAGTAGCATTAAATATAAACTAATTATAAAACTAATTGCGTAAGTCATATCTACTCCGCGAGACGAATCTAACAAACCTAATTAACCTATAATTAGTACATAATTATTAAATTATTACTATAGCATTATATTGTCTAATTATGGACTAATTAGACTTAATAGATTCGTATCGTAAATTAGTCCTTACTTATGTAATGTATTTTATAATTAATCTATATTTAATACTTATAATTAGTATTCTTCCATTCTACGGAACTGTGAACTTTAGTCATGAACCAAGCACTAGCCTGGATGCATGTTACTTTAACTCACACCCGTGCCGTGCCTGCCTCCACTTTAAAACAAGAGAGAACGTTACATCACGCACACACGCACCAAAGCCAAGCCCCGGCACTCGACACCACACACGCACACGCACCAAGCCGCGCACTGTCCTGGGAAGCGGCGGGAGGACGGAGGAGATCGATGGGGAGCAGCGGGGGCAGCAGCGAGCACTTCCTGCGGCAGCTGAGCTCCAGCGACGGCGGTGACAGTGGCGCGCCGCTGCAGCAGGAGTGGGAGTGCGGCGGCAGCAGGCGCGGGTCGCGGCGCTGGTCCAGGAAGAAGGCGAGGGCGCGGGGCCACCGCCGCGGCGGCGGCGGCGGGTTCTGCCGGACGGAGGAGGCCGCGGCGGGGCGGAAGCGGGTGATGGTGGTGGTTGACCAGAGCTCCGGCGCCAAGCACGCCATGATGTGGGCGCTCACGCACGTCGCCAACAAGGGAGACTTCCTCACCCTGCTCCACGTCCTGCCGCCGCAGGGCGGGAGCGGGAGCGGCGGCGCCGGCGGCCGCGGCGGCGTGGTGGACGCCTCCGCGCTCGCCAACTCCCTCGGCGCGCTCTGCAAGGCCTGCAAGCCTGAGGTGTGTGTCCCTGTCCATTCATGCACAGCTTTCTGTGGTGATTTGCAGCTTGTTCTTACAAGAATCACACTTGGGTATACAGTAAACAGATATGGGTATACAGTAAACAGATAGGTAGGTTCGTCACATTTTGTTTAAGAACCTTCAGTTGTACAGTGAGGTAGGCAGTTCACATTGTCTTAAAATTTTCATTTAATTTCGTAACACAGATAGCATGTGCTTTGGTCTGGAATCCATTTTAGGACATTTAAACCTGCCAAGAGTTGTTTTAGAATGTGCATTAATCTGCACCAACAACAATAGGATTCATCAGCTTTCAAGATAACAAGAAAGTGCTAGTTTTTACAGACCCAGTAAGTCAAAAGATTGCTTTTTAAGTAGTTCACGTAGTGAAATTTGCACTCCAGACTCCAGCGAGCGGTTGGACGTCCTGTGGCTTTTTCTTGGATCAAGTTTTGTGGGTTCTTGGGCCACTCTCTGACTGCCTGGAGGCAAGGAGAGTTATGCTAGTAGGTGGCTAGCTAGATCAGATCAGAACGTTCATGAAAAAAGACGGAATCATGGGCACCCTTTTCATTGATGGATCATGGCAGGCCCCTAAAGCTAAAAGAGGCCTCACCCTTCATAAAAAGCGAGATGCCCATAATAATAGCCTGATCTCCCTAAACACAATTTAGAAATGCCTTCCTAGTACGTCTCTGAACAATTTTCCTGGCTTTTGGGGTCTAACATGTCAGTCAGACTATTGTTTTTTTTTCTTTTCACTTGCCATTTGTCCCCCAAAAAAATACTAATAAGCATATATCAGTGTACTTGAGCCACTGTGCGTTGCAGTGGATGCATGCGCCTGAACCTCGTCCTTTAGTCCGTGAGAAGGGTGTGCGTGCTCATGCATCAGTGCATCATGGTATCTCGTGCGATGTCATACAAAATTGCTTGTCTGATGAAAATGTTAGGTGGAGGTGGAGGCGCTTGTGATCCAGGGGCCCAAGCTGTCGACCGTCCTCAGCCAGGTGAAGAAGCTGGAGGCGTCCGTGCTCGTGCTCAGCCAACGCAAGCCCTCGCCTTTCTGCTTGTAAGCTCACTATAGCTCAGCTGCTGGTACCATCACACACACAACATGCATGTCATGTGCACGCACCACGTTCACATCCATCCACACCACACCCCTTGTCACGGATGGATCAGCTGGCATGCATATGATGCATGCATGGCCTGCGCAAAGGTGAAAGGGAGAATAGAATCTCGCGCAGCTGGCACAGCCTATCGCCTCACACTGTTCTAGCTTCACGCCCATTATCCTTCAGGTTTCAGAAACAAACGCGCAGGGACAGAGCTCTCCATGCTTGAAATCCCTATGTATATTTAGCAGCTCTAGTCGTCTTGGTACCGAGAACCGCTTGGCGAGCTGGCAAATTTAGAAAGAACAGCAACTTTATTTACCGGGGAACAGTGCAGGAGCGGGGGTGGGGGAGCTCTGGCTTGGGGTCAAAAACTAACAGCCAGAGCATCAGCCATGTGCCGTCCATAAACCGGAGATGCCTTTCCCTTGTCCTTCCGGTTTAAATTCGATTCTATCTCCCAATTGGAGCCAACCAGCAAGAACGGTACCGTTCGAGCGTCCCTACCACTCCTGGGGCTTCCTCAAATTTGGCTTCAAATTCCACGGTGTAAAAAGAAGATTTCCATCGCATCAAAATATCGGCACATACATGGAGTATTAAATGTAGATAAAATCAAAAACTAATTACATAGTTTTGTTGTACCTTATGAGACAAATATTTTGAGCATAATTAATCAATGTTTGGATAATTATTCACAAATACAAATGAAATGCTACAATGTCGCATTAATGGTAAAATGACAAGTTTGGCATGTCAAACTTTGGAACTATTCCTTGTGAAAGTAACAGCTCGAAGTTTAAGACCACAGCGTCGGGAAAGTTGCTTTTTACTGTACCATGTAATAATCAAACTGCCATGTTCATTACAGATATACTTACGTAGTAGTTTGCAGTAGTAACAGGAATAGTATGTTTGAGTGTGACCTGCTGACCTTTGCGAACGGTGGTGCAAGCAGCTTCGTGCGGAGCAGCAGCGAGGCGTTGGTGGAGGAATGCATCAACCGGGCGGAGTGCCTGACGCTGGCTGTGCGGCGGCAGAGCAAGGGCGTCGGCGGCTACGTACCTCATCAGCACCCGGTGGCAGAAGAACTTCTGGCTCCTGGCTTGATTTGACGACGACGACGACGCTGACGGTGGCCCTCCTCCTTGTGTGCAAACTTTTACTGCCAAGGCTGAGCCTTTTACAATGCTGTAACTGCGTGAATAACCTCCGCTGCCTGTCCTACAGTCCTAGTGTGTTGTACGTGTTGTGTGCACGAGCGTGTGACTGATCTGTGTCTGATCTGTGTGCGCGTGTGAGTGTGACGCTGCCGTGATGTGTGTACTATGTTGCTGGTGTATTCTATCCTCCTGGTTTAACTCTCCTGCTGTAGCTGTCCCTCACTTATATTAGGTGCTTTGGTTCATTGAGACCTTCAAATAAACATCTTTTCAACCAAATAGGAGAAATTTATTTGGGCTTATTTTCATAAGCCTTCCATAAACCCATAAGCCTCTAAAGATAGGTTTTTGAGGCTTATTGTGCATGACCGACACAAGAATCATCATACTTCTAATAAGTCTAAAAAAACAAACGCCTCTTGAGGCTTGTTATAAATATATCCATATGAGAGGTTTATGGGGCTTATTATATTATAATAAGTCCCTCGAAACAAAACATGGCCTTAGTTCGCCTAGGTAAAGCCAAAAGCTTATCTGACCCGCTGCCTGACTGTCCGTTCTGTGTGTGTCTCCCCATATACAGAGCAGGGGCGCATCAGGACGCACGTACATCGCGTAAACTATAATTCGTGCGTTGTGCGGCGTGTTTGTTTGCTTGCTAAGCACCGTACTCCATATAACCTGACAAGGCGTTTGACCAGCTGCCTGCTCTTTTCTCACTCTCCCAAGTGTCAACACGCATGTGCTGGCAGTACTAGCTGGTAACGTACGGGCAACGGCCAGCATGTAGCCGGACCGGACTGCACTGTGTGCATGTACGTACGACCAGTGTTAAGCAGCTGCGCTTCGAGGCTGCGACCGTAGTCCGTACCTCGTGCAAACCCTCGATAGATCGCTGCCCCCACGGGGCCCAAATCCAATAATGAGCGCTTAGAACGCGCGGCGTGATTGACAGGCTCATGCTCCTTAGTAACACGACACAACACACGGCCGGCATGGTAGTCACCAGCAGCACGCACGGTGTCCCCGTCCGTCCCCTCGATCGGCCCGGGATCCGAGAACGGAACAGCAGCCGGTCGGCATGGCATCGGCGGGTGGGTGGAGATGATGGAGCGACGGACACGGCGACATGTCGATCCGGCAGGGACCATGGCGCATTGGCGCGCCTTGAATCTTCTTCACTGCCGCGCGGGCGCGCAGGGGAGAGCCGCGCCCCGGCGGTGGGTCGGCAGCGTTATAGCCGCCGCGGACGGAGATGGCAAAGGTGACGGGAGCAGGGAGCTAGCGGCCGTTCGGGCGCGAAGCCAAAGCCATGATGGCGCGTACCGGGCGGGGATCGAGACTGTTGCGGGCGAGGAGGGGTTTGGTAACTCGGCGCAGGCTTTTGCCTACCACGGGCTCATCATGGATCGTCATTCGCCGGGCGTTCAAGGCTCGCAGCGGCTTCAGTACTGTGGCGCGGGCTGCCTGATTGCGGCAGTTACGTTTCCGGGTCTCATGATGACGGTGACGGTGAACAGAGAACCTTTTCAGTTCCATCTGATATAGGAGACCGATCAGCCTTTTGTTTCGTGGCGCTGTGAGAAACTGAGAACTGAGAAGTAGGGTGGGAAAAAGCACATTTTTTTCGAAACGAGAAAAAAGCACAGATAATCAAGCACAAAAGGTAACTACTAGGTAGCAGTGTAGCATGGAGGCATACTTGTAATTTTTTTAGATAATGGAAATTTTATAAATATCCGATCTTGACCGAGATGGCTACAGCCCAAACTGTTACATCAAGAACAAAAAAAGAGGAAAAACTGACAGGAAAAATTACATCTCATCAAGGGGTTCAAGTAGTCCTACGCGACAAACCAGCTTGTTTCGCGGTGTCAACTCTTCAAGAATACGATCACCAACGTCAAGACAACGTCGCTTTAACACAGACCTTAGAAAGGTGCTGAAGACTTTGGACACCGACCACCGAAGATTGGATGCTTCTTCCAAGGCAACAGCACAAAAGACTTGGTACAGCTATAACCTGCCAACCAACATCCGAGCTGCTACGCCATCAAATGCCACCTTCGCCTGGAGCTGAATGTTGAACAGGATGTCCACACCGGAGAACTGCCCCGCCCGTGATGAACAAGAACTTCAACGACGCGCCTGCACTGCCACCGCCGGCCTGGAGGCACCAGGCTAGGTTTTCACCCAGTTCTTGAACATCCACTTATGCAGCAGGAGACGGATAAACCAACGACTTCAGCAGCGCCTTCAACAAGATGTGTGTCACACACAGCCGCCGCCGCCGGCCCGGCAAAACACACCAGGCAAGGTTTTCACCCAAACCGCCGCCATCACCATCAACACTGCACCTGACCAACCAGAAGGTCGCCTTCACCGGAAGGACACGAACAGCTTCGCTCGGGAGGCAAGGGGCCAAAATCAGACCTGACCCCTCCCCCGCAAGACGACCTGCACGCCGGCCACCGACGACGAATCACCCTGCCACCGTCCGCTCGCCCTGGCAACGAGCCCGGCGCTGAACGGCGGCACTGCGGGGGCTTCCTTATGAGGTGCCAGGACCACACGTCTCGCGGCGCCCGGCCGCCGGAAAAATCGCCGGCCTTGCCAAGCGTCCGCGTGCGTTGAAGCCGCCGGCATCCACGCGCCTGGATCCTCCACGACGCCGTGGATCCGGCTGGCCTGATGCCGTGCCGCCCTCGTCGGCCACCGCCGCCGGTGTGCCGCCCCGTGCGCCGACCGTCGCCCGAAGCGCCCGCGCGCCGAACGTCCTCGATGGCGATAAATCCACCGGCACAGTCTCCGGATCCGGCCATTGGGGGCCCGGATCTGGCCTCCCCAGCGGTGATGGTGAGCACCCCGCGGCGAACCCCTCCATCCACGGTTGGCGCCCCCGTCCGCCGTGAAAGGGAAGGAAGGGGAGGGGTAGCCACGCCGCCACCATCCCGACAGGCCACGCGGGCTTCCGGTGGCCGGCTCCGGCGGCGGCGCGGCGAGGAGGAGGGAGGGAGAGGTGGCGGCGGCGGCCGGGGGCAGGACCCGCCCCGTGCGAGTAACTACTTCTTCAGTCGTCTGTAATTTGCCACGCGCGCAGATTGCTTCGTCGCCGGCATACTTGTAATTAAACTTGAGCAAAGCTCAAAATTTAAGCGCCAGCAAGGTCCTTGCTACCAAAGGGCACGGCACGGCCTCTTGGGCTCCGCGCTTCTAGGCCTACGGTGGGAACCTCCGTCATGGGCTGGAAGGTAACCACACAGCTTTTTCCTGGTTGGGAAGGCCGAAAGGTACACAAGCGAAAGCGGAGCCCAACTAGCTCTTACACACACACACTCGGCATTCGGCCCGGCGAGTTCCGCCTGACGGGCCGTGTGGTAGCCGGAAGTAGGCCGACCGTTGTCAGTTTGGCCCAACAGAAGGAAGTACCACCTACAGACCATAGTGACGTAATTACACGTCTCTCGAGCTTGTGCCGGGTTCGTTGCCTGATAAAAATAAAAAAAACTGCCTTGTGTCCCGTTGAAATTGGCCGCCATACCCATAGCAAACAATGGCTGGAGTCATTCGCAAAAAAAAAGAGGCTGGAATCCTGCCTGAATCGCGACCCGATCAGATCAAGATGAAGTGGAGATATGCCAGCAGGCACCAGCAAAACTGTGAGGTCCCGTCCATCCCCGCACGTCTCAACCACCAAATGGCAAATATATATATGACCCGGCAACCCCACACGCGTGCCATTCGGCGGCACACAAACGAACGCACGCACGCGGGATCGTCACGAACGAGAGCACCGGGCGTGCGCATTTCACACGAGATTTTAATTTAGGTCCGGTAGCTCCAAAAACAGTTCCAAACAGCTTTAAGGAGCTGTTTTTGCTGGAGCTGCACCAAATGACCATGACGGATAATCACTTCTGAGGATTGGTTGTGAGAGATGGGGCTGTTTTGCACATGACATAAGTAAAGCCAATGAAGGTAAAAAAATCAGCTCCTTCACCTTCAACTCTAACTCCACCCTCGTCTGGAGCGGGGCCTTATTTATGTACCGGCACGGCGCTGCAGAGTACTGCCTGCTTCCAGTTGGAGGATACCCCCGGTCTCGCCTTTAACGGAAAGGGCGTGTCGTGGCACGGTTGTCCAGCGGCGTCATGACATCGCCATCGTCGTCTCATCATCGATCAACCATGCATGGTCGCCGTCAGAACTAAAAAGTGGGATACAGCGGCCAAACTCGTACGCTAATTTAGCATGTTTGTTCGAGGAACCAACTCGATCGTATCGTCCCGCTAGAACGGTGTGGTGGTCCATCAGATCGTAGGGTTGCCCCCGTGAATCTCTACGGCCCCCTCAGTGTTACACTAGAGCCATGTGCATTTTGTAGGAATGAGATGGTGACCGATCAGCATCGATCTATTTTCAGACCAATGGTCAGATTCAGAGTTCGGATCTGATGATGATGGCCGGCCCATCATCGACCCGGGCATGAAACGAAACTTACGTATACAGATTAACTAGGTGCAAATCAAACAATAAGAAAAATATGTACTATCAGAACTTGCAGGATTCACTACATGTATGATGTTGGATAAGGACGAACCGGTTGCCTATTTCAAAGGCTGGCCTACTGATCGCCCAGGTTTTGAAAACCACTCAAATATGATGTTAGATAATCTTCTTTTTCCAGTGGTAAATGGTAGGTGCTCTGGCTTTGCATTAAAGAAGGATTAGAGTGTACAGACCGGACTCGATCAGGGCCCTAGCAAGAAAAAGAAACTGAAAGCTGTACACAGCCAGTAACAAAGAAAAAAAACCCCGCCGACTGTAGCAAGCCTGGCAAAAGCAAGAGTGACAACTACTAGGAATTTACAGTGAAAGAGTTATATAACGTTCTTCAAAGATGTACAGTACGTACGTCCAGGCAGATGAGAGTGCCAGTCTGAGATGGCGCTACTACCAGAAAAAGCCACATCCTCACCGGTTGGGAACGGGCTTTAGCACCGGGTTAAATAACTGGTGCTAAAGGTGCACCTTCGTAAAAAAGTTAAATAACTGATGCTAAAGGTACACCTTCGTAAAAAAAATATGTGCATTGCTACAGGGATTCGAACTCAAGACTTCTTGGCTCGCGCATACCCACCTAACCATCTCACCTACGCAGCACATGTGATAGAATAGAAGATGCGCTTCTTTTGAAGTAGAATGCGACACCCCTTTAGCACCGGGTCGTATTTACCAACCGGTGCTAAAAGGTCTTTAGCACCGGGTGGTGTTACGATCCGATGCTAAGGGGGGAGCACCTTTAGCACCGGTTGGGATCCTCAGGGGCACCCCAATTTTACACCCGGCGCTAATATTGCATTAGCACCGGATCTTAAGTGTACCGAGACATATGAGAGGGGCGGATACGAAGATCTCTGGTAGCGCACCTTGTCGTTGATTACCGTCGGCGCCGTTCCTTCCAAACATTCCAAGCGGCGTAAGAAAACAATTTATTTATGCTTGTCGCTGTTTTACGATATATCTTCTTCATCTTCCGTTTCCATTCACGCAACAAACAGGCCCAAGGAATCCGATGATTATTCATTCACGCAAGAAAACGGAGATATGCTGACCAGACTTTATCAGGGTATATATAGCAAGGCCACCAGCAGGAGATATGCTGCCACTCCTCTGCTGACCTGCCAGGCCAGCCAATGCTGCGCAAGCATGCCCGTTTCTGCAGCCGCCTCTTGTCTCTGTAGGTAGACAGAGAGCGAGCACAAACAGGCTGCAAGGAACTGACTCACGAGATCACCAATCATCAAGGACATCGTGAGAGTGAGGGAGATGGGCGTCGCCGAGGTGGTCGCCGTGGCGCTTCTCGGGCTGGTGGCGGCGTCGGCGTCGTCGGCGGCGGCGGCGGCGGTTGGGAGCCGCAGGCGATGGAGGGAGGAGGGGTGCGGTGCGCCGGGGGAGGTGACGTACGACCACAGGGCCCTGGTGCTGAACGGCACCCGGAGGATGCTCTTCTCCGGGGAGATGCACTATCCCAGGAGCACGCCTGAGGTAACGTGTACCGTCGCCCCTACTCGATCGATCCGTTGCTTGCCCCGGTATTCGCGGATGTACTTTGTTGCGTAATTTTGAGGTTGCGGAGGTTATATATGTTGCCTGTCGTCGAAAAGCTGGAATTTTTTTAGAGCAAGAAAAGCTGGAATTTTAATTACCTGAATCGATTTCATTGTGTAGTGCTATAGTGAATAGTGGATCCACAGGTGAAGCCGATCGAAATCCACGGTTAGTCGGAGTAGCGAGATCGACGTCGAAGTACGACGAGTCGTCGAGTAGGTACTAACGAGAAGGCACGGCCAAGGCACTCGGACTGCTGCTGCAGCAGGCTCGTTTGTCTGGGTCTTGTGCCCGCGCGGTAGAATGGCCGGGGCTCGCGAGGCCGCGTGCGTGCGCCACCCGACTGCCTGGCCGCGGGATTGGACGCTCCGCATGACGCGCCGGCCGCGCCACGGCGCGGGGCGTGTGCTCCATCGCCGCGGGTGCTCAGCTCATGGCGAACGCGTCGCGCGCCGCGCACCGGGCGGTGGTGGCCTCCTGTCGCCACGGCGTCGTCCCTGCCTATCCTATCCAGACGCCCAGTGGCTGCTAGATAGTATATACGTAGTATGTGCTACCATCAAGCAAAGAAATCGTTACGTTGCGCACGACATGAGCGGTTAGTCCGTGCTAGCTCGCGTGCTTGACAGCTCGCTCGCTAGTGCCGTGTGCACGTTATTATCTAGTTGGAGAGTGGACGACGATAAACCCAATCAATGATGGACTCCGCTTTAACGAAAAGAAACCGAACGCCGCCGCCGCAGTCCGCGGCACAACTGCTTTAAGATTATTGAAACGATGATTAGTGAACAGCAAGTACTGGAAAAAGCGCAAAGCGGAAATAACGTACGTGCGTGGCCGCGCGCGTTCCAACTGAAAGTTGGGTGCGGTGACCTGCCTTTCCCCTGCTCTTGCTCTCTCTCCACTGCACATGCATCGGTGAATGAATGAACTAACTATACCGGCCGGTGGTAGCATACCAGCTATTCTTTGGTCGATCTAGGCCGGCCAGCAAGCGACTGGACGCGTATGCTCGTGCGTATTTTTGCATCGAGATAGCGGCCGGCCTTTAGTGGTTAGGGCCGGGTCGCGTGTTGCTGATCGACTTCTGCACTCGGTTTCGTCAGCGATGTAACTAAGGCCGGTCTCAGTGAAGTCATGGGCAATAAATATAGTGACACGTAGGCATTTTTGATGATGTGACAGTGCATTAATGAAGAGAGAGGTGAAATAAGTTTCATGGAGATGAAACCCTGCATACACAGTTACCTAGACAGTTTGTGTCTTACATGTAACCTAGGGAACAATAATAGATGAAACTATACATCAAGAGAGACACTTCATCACAGTTTCAAACATATTTAGATGATGTGTCACTCTAGATAATCGTGTCCATGAAACTTCCACGGACAATAGCCTAACTGCTGCTCTGCACTCGCGCGCACGCTCTGTCCGGAGATGCGGCACAGGCACGCATTGGTCATCCATCCACGCATCGAGATCTCTCTCTGGGTCATCAACAAATGGCACACGGTCTTTCATGGCACCGTTCCCCGTGGAACGACGCGAACGCGAGGCCTGTGCCCGCCTATCCAAAACACCGTGGGGGAAATGCCCGTGATTTTCCTTATTTTCTTTCTTTATTGGACGAGATATAAAACTTTAGTCCCCATATTTTTGGTCCGTTCATTTCAGTGCACGCCGAGCAACGGGACCAAGCAACGTGTCTTTCGGTTGACGCACAGGCATCTAGGGTGGTACAGTACGTATCACCATGTCCTCGTCGAGACTCAAGAGAGTGACTTGCACTGCATGATCTGTACCGTGCGAAGCGCTCCGCGTGCAGCGAAATACAAACGCACAGTACCGCTACGATCTGTAGGACTGTAGTTAGTCAGCAAGCCTAGTCGCAGACTTTTCTTTTTCTGAAAAAAATCGATCATTTGCTGAATTAGTTAAGCATGTGCATCCGTGGTTTGAGGATGCAGAGAGATACTAACAGAGTCACAATACACACTGGTCATTTGCGCGGGCCCTGCGCATTCGCTGGCTCTGGCAGGAATGGACCTGTCCGGAGAAGGCCTGGATTGGCACGACAATACCTTGTGACGACACATCTACTCTTCGCAGCCTGCACGCGCCTAACTTTGGGCGACGGAATTAAGGCGCGTTTCTGGACTGATGCATGGGTTCAAGGAAATCGAGTGAAGGACATCGCCCCGAGCCTTTTCAACAAATCCAAGAAGAAAAACCGGACCGTGGCAAATGCGCTGCAACATGACAACTGGAACGGCTTCACCATCGAACACCTTCACGAGTTCGCCACCCTATGGACATTGATCAGGGGCATCCACCTGCAACCGCACCTTCAGGATACCATCACATGGAAACTAACGGAGCACGGTCAATACACAACAGCATCGGCATACAAGGCCCAATTCCTTGGATGTATTAAAACGCCCCGGAGCACAACTATATGGAAAACCTGGGCGCCTCCCAAATGCAAATTTTTTGCTTGGCTAATCCTCCAAAACCGAGTCTGGACCTCCGACAGACTTGCGAGACGAGGATGGAACCACTCCCCGACTTGCCCATTATGCCGACAAATCATGGAGTCAGCCCACCACCTACTCGCTACCTGCCGCTACACAAGGAAAGTATGGACACTAATAGCCGTCTGGGTGGGGCAACCTTTGATATAGCCCACGGCATGGGCCCCGAGCAGAACCCCCATCCGTTGGTGGTCTAACGTCACGACAATCCCCGACACACCGAAAAAAGGAATCCGGACCCTTGCGCTACTCGTGAGCTGGGAAGTTTAGAAAGAGCGCAACACAAGAGTTTTCAGAATGCAGGAATCCTCGGTCCCGACCCTGATCGCCAGAATCAAAGATGAGGCTTCAATATGGGTAGCGGCGGGAGCAAAGGACCTCGCGAACCTTATTGCGCGTAGCTAGTTTCCTGTAAATCTCTTGTACAGATATATACAACCGGCTGGCCGGTCTGTAACTCTCTCCTTTTTCAATGAAATAGGCACTGTCTTGTGCCGGTTCGTTCAAAAAATACACACTGGTCAACGATGGGTCTATTCCTATTTTTACTGATACGATTTAACCGTCCAAAATGAAGTACGGTCACTGTAGTAAGTTTCTTTGCCCTGGTTCGTCTGGATCCGAGTCCGAAGTGACAAAGTTCAACTGTAAAACCATATTTTTACTTGCTCGCAAAGTCAATCAATGCAAAGTTCTGAAACTCTCTCTCGAGATTGCACCTGAAGGAGACAAGATGTACATATTTGCGAGCCTATTGGTTGGTAACGTGTTCAGCAATTAATTCCTGTTGGTGGATACGATGCGATATGAGACCCAGAGGCCAAAGATCTACGAAGCAGATCATATCTGTCGTTTGCCAAATTGCTCGAAGTACTTCCTTCGTTGTCAAATAGTACATTGTTCGGAATACCCAGTCCACTTTCAAATATATGATGATGATGTTTAGAACTAGAGAAAGAGTACTTAATTAGTTACCCTGACCAACTTTGGAGCGAGATTTGGCAAAATCCCTTATCACTTTGTCTTTCATTCATTCCCTCGAAAATATTTGGCCAAATGGTGAGTTGCCAACCTGGCTAGTGACCTAATATATGGCACATCATACGAGTTCGCGGTAGAAGAGACGCACAGAGTACACACGTGCATAACCTTCCCATCTCCGCGTGTATTATATATACGCAAGCATTTCTCTTTAAACTGCCTGCCCTCCCTCCCCCAAGGTCCAATCATGCACATGTTAACGCCCCATGCAGGTGAAACTTGAGCAGAAAAGGCAGTGAAGTAGCCTAGTAATCAGAGAGTGGAGTACCCTAGTAACCAGAGGAATGTGGATGAACATTGCCACCGGTGCCGCGGTGCTCGCCGTATTGGCGGCCGTGTGCACGCCGCCGGCAGCGGCAGAGAGCCAGTGGGTGGAGGAGGAAGGAGGCGGCGTGCGGAGAGAGGTGTCGCTGGACAGCAGGGCCCTGGTAGTGGATGGCACGAGGAGGGTCCTGTTCGCCGGTGAGATGCACTACACCAGAAGCACCCCTGAGGTTAGTGTGCACGCCGTTGTTTGTTTGGAAAATTTTGCCAGAGAAATTTTTTGATCTCTATCGGCAATTTATATTTGCACAAGTGATCATAGGGATCGAGTTGAGAATCAGTTCAAAGCCCAGTGACTACATGAGTTGCTCAATGCTCCCAATCACCCAGTGCATGCAACTGCGCCAAAAGTAGTTGTCTCCTGTGCTCATCACTTCCTGTCTAGTTTCCTTCGCTGGCCCTACATGGCTACATCCGATACGACGTTGCCATTTTTTTTACAAGCCTGCATCTTTTATAAATAACTACTATATAAAACCGTGGTGAACCAATGTCATGACTCATGACTTTGACCGGCGTACAAATTTGGATATGGCTCCTCATACATTGGATGCATAATTCAGATCGACCAGCTAGCCTAAGTTTCTGAAATCCGAGTATCTCAGCTGAATTGGCTCAAGAGGTCAGGCATTTTGAGAAAGTAAACACATGAGCGCTCAAATCCTTTGCTTGAGAGTTTGTAATGAAAACATAACATGGAGACAAAGACATTTAGGACAAACTTCAAATGTCATAATGAACTTGATATCCTTTTCTGCCTTAGTTGAAATTTTTCATATATATTTATTCCCCTAAACTGTTTCTTAAGTTCTTGAATGATTGACAGATGTGGCCAAAACTCATTGCTAAAGCGAAGGAAGGTGGCATTGATGTAATACAGACTTATGTATTTTGGAATGTTCATGAGCCTGTCCAGGGCCAGGTAAACGCTCTTTCCAATTCTATACGAATGCCTATCAAAACACATGCAAAACATCCTACATACAAGTGGTCAAAATACTAAGAGATGATTACATTGTATCATTTTCAACAGTACAACTTTGAGGGAAGATATGATCTTGTGAAATTCATCAAAGAGATTCAAGCTCAAGGACTCTATGTCAGCCTCAGGATTGGTCCCTTCATAGAGGCAGAATGGAAATACGGGTATGAATGAAAGGAATATAAATGGGTTCTACAGAGCATATTCTCACCATTTAAAGAACCAATTTATAAAAAGAATAAAGAATTGGTATAACATAGGATAAACTAGATATTACCTTAAATAAATGCTGAATATCTTTTGTTCGCGCAGAGGATTTCCGTTTTGGCTGCATGATGTCCCAGACATTACATTCCGAAGCGACAACGAACCCTTTAAGGTAAGTAAACCTGCCCAGCCACCTGCAAACTGTGGTAGGTGAATTCAGAGTAGAATTAACGTTTGACATGATCCAAATGAAGCACTAGTAAAGTATTTTTATTTTCATCAGTGATTTTACCCAGGGGCGACGCCAGGTTCAGAGTTGTGGGTGCCCAGGCACCCACCAATTTTTGAAAATCTACTATTGAAAACAATTTTTCACCATGTTTACATGTTAAATCTTCACATCTATAAGAGAAAGGCACCCCCCTCTGACTTGTTCTAGCTTCGCCCCTGATTTTACCATGATAAACCTCTTAAGGCATCATACTAAATTACATTTGATCTATGCAGCAACATATGCAAAGATTTGTCACTGATATAGTAACCATGATGAAACATGAAGGGCTTTATTACCCACAAGGAGGCCCCATTATAACTTCTCAGGTCAGCAAAACCACAAAGTTCTTTATTTTTTGACTCAGCATATCATCCAACTACATAAATTATATGCAGATTGAGAATGAATACCAAATGGTTGAGCCTGCATTTGGCTCAAGTGGGCAACATTATGTCAGTTGGGCAGCTGCAATGGCGGTAAACCTTCAGACAGGTGTTCCCTGGACGATGTGCAAGCAAAATGATGCTCCAGATCCAGTTGTCGGTATTCATTCTCATACTACTTCACTTAACCTCCACAATGCTAGCAGCAAGTTCAAACCTATCTAATAATAAATTCATGGTTAGATCAATACCTGCAACGGGCTCATCTGTGGAGAAACATTTGTTGGACCAAACTCAGCTAATAAGCCTGCACTGTGGACAGAAAATTGGACCTCTCGGTATCTGTGCTATGATATTTCACTTTCAGTTCCTGATCTTGATGGGATAAAACGTGCTTAATGGTAGATTATTTATGCTTGCAGCTATCTTATATACGGCAATGACACGAAGTTGAGAACTCCACAAGATATTGCTTTCGCAGTTGCACTCTTTATGGCAAGAAAGAATGGAAGCTATGTGAGCTACTATATGGTATGAACATCCTGAGAAGAATTGAACATTTCACAGCATTACCTCTCAGTATGTTTCTCATTTTCGGTTGATCATCATACAAAGGCTTTGTTGTAGTTGTTGACTTCTGTTGATTATGATACAGTACCATGGGGGAACAAACTTTGGGAGGTTTGCTTCTTCATATGTAACAACAAACTACTATGATGGAGCTCCTCTTGATGAGTATGGTAAATATTTACACAAAACGGACGCATGCTAAATACATTTACACAATTTTATATTTCAATACCACATCAATAACTTTAATTGTATTATTATATCCAGGTTTAATATGGCAACCAACATGGGGTCACCTGAGAGAACTGCATGCTGCAGTGAAACAGGCATCAGAACCATTACTATTTGGGATATACTCCAATTTTTCTTTAGGTCAACAACAAGAGGTAAAGTTACACAAAGAAAAATTCAGTACTTTATTTCAATAGGCTCCACCAAGATAAGGACATATTGTATGATGTACTCCAGGCACATATTTTTGAAACAGAAGCACAATGTGTGGCTTTCCTAGTCAACTTTGATCAGCATCACACATCGGAGGTTGTATTTCGTAATATATCATTGAACCTGGCCCCTAAATCAATCAGCATTCTCTCAGATTGTAATAGAGTAGTTTTTGAAACTGCTAAGGTGAGTAAACCTACATACTGTTTATGACAGATCTTTTTTTCCCATTAACAATAGGATACAGGAAAATGCCATCATTTGTCTGTTTTTTTAATGTGACAGGTAAATGCTCAGCACGGGACAAGAACAGCTGAAGAAGTACAGTCTTTCAATGACATTAATACTTGGAAGGCATTCAAAGAACCAATTCCTCAAGATGTGAGTAAAGCTATGTACACTGGAAACCAGCTCTTTGAACATCTATCAACCACTAAAGATGAGACAGACTATCTATGGTACATTGTTGGGTAAGATAAAGTTTCCCAAAGACCCGTTGCTCCATCATTTAATCATTTGTTACAATGTTTAATTGTTTCATCACTATCTTAAAAGCATGATAAGGGAAACTCTCTAAAATGCAGCTATGAATATACACCAAGTGATGATGGCCAGCTTGTGCTAATTAACGTTGAGTCACGAGCACATATATTGCATGCATTTGTCAACAATGAGTATGTAGGTAAGTATCTTATTAAATTACTGTGGTTTACCCAAAATTCTTTTAAGTATACTGGTCTCTTTATGAAATAATGGCATATATTCCAGATTACACCATTCTCTCTTTTGAATTTTACTATTAACACATTGAATATGTTCCAGAAGTGTCCACTCTTCTCTAATTTGTGTTTGACAACTCATTTTGATAATATTTTAGGTACAATACATGGGAGACATGATGGACCTGCCAATATAATTCTCAGCACGAATATTTCTCTCAATGAAGGACCAAACACCATATCGTTGCTAAGTGCTATGGTTGGATCACCGGTATAAATCATACAACTCTACTATATGGTGAACTATAAAAAGTACAGGGAAAACTAAAAGTGGGTCTATAATGGGTCCTCCACACACAAAGTAAATGGTTTATAAAGCTTGTTATAAGAATTTGTTTTCAGATTAATTAAATAACATATATTGTCAAGCACGACTACCGTAACTTTTAATACTATATGCCTTTAAATTAATAGACATGCAACATACTGAGCTTTCATCTACTAACTTAAAGGACTCTGGTGCTCATATGGAAAGAAGAGTCTTTGGAATCCGAAAAGTGAGCATACAACATGGACAAGAGCCAGAAAATCTGCTCAACAATGAGCTATGGGGATACCAAGTAAGTCCAATTGTCCAAGCCAAGTTAATATCTGAATGAAAATGGAGAGGACAATATTAGATGCTTGATTTTGAGCTTTCTGATTAAATGCAGGTTGGCTTATCTGGGGAAAGGAATCACATCTACACAAAAGAAGGATCACAAAGCGTTGAATGGACAACTGTCAACGATTTAGCATATAGTCCACTTACTTGGTACAAGGTAAAGTACAGAAAAATCGGTTCACAGTTTTCAGCCATGTCTGCGATTTACAGCAGTATAAACTATAACTGCGTCATTTATTCTGTGACCCAGACAACATTCCCGACACCAGCAGGAAATGATGCAGTGACACTGAACCTTACTAGTATGGGTAAGGGGGAAGCATGGATCAACGGGGAGAGCATAGGCCGATATTGGGTCTCTTTCAAGGCTCCTAGTGGCAATCCTTCGCAATCTCTGTAAGTAGAATGAGCTCCAACTCTCACTTTCTTGCCACTATATCCTTCTCTTCCCTACAAGGCTGCAACCTCACAAGCAACGTCTCACTGGTTCCTAAGGTATCATATACCGCGGCAATTTCTAAACCCTCAAGACAACATCCTAGTCCTTTTTGAGGAAATGGGAGGCGACCCACAACAGATAACAGTGAACACAGTGTCCGTCACAAGAGTGTGCGGTAATGTGAATGAGCTCTCCGCTCCATCCCTCCAGTCCCAAGACAAGGAACCATCGGTCGATCTGC
The DNA here is from genome assembly GCA_033239725.1 of Echinochloa phyllopogon. Classification (NCBI taxonomy): domain Eukaryota; kingdom Viridiplantae; phylum Streptophyta; class Magnoliopsida; order Poales; family Poaceae; genus Echinochloa; species Echinochloa phyllopogon. The sequence goes on from BTCW01000012.1 coordinate 25,676,763, forward strand.
GGTGCCAGGAAGGTAAACAGATCTCTGCAATTGAGTTTGCAAGCTACGGAAATCCCGTGGGGGGCTGCACGAATTTCGGTTCTGGAAGCTGTCATGCCGGATCATCTGAATCTGCTGTAAAACAGGCAAGAACACCGCCAAATCATCTCTAAGCTATCCAAACTAACACCAACTGTGCCTATAATGAGTAGTATGTATAACTAGTTCTTTAATTTTTCAGGCTTGCTTGGGTAAGAGTGGGTGCGCTATATCCGTAACACCTGCCAGATTCGGAGGGGATCCATGCCCTGGAATCCAAAAGTCCCTTCTAGTTGTGGCGAGTTGCAGATGATACAAGACAACCATACGAGTATACAACACAGGGAAGAAATTAGGTACACTGAAAAATCAGAAGAGAGGAGATAGAAATCAAAACAAACAACAAGTGTTCTTAGGCAAGCAGTTGATAAATTATTAAATTGAGGTGTAGTTCGCAGACTCCATGTACGCATTGCTTAGCATAGATATATGTAAGGTTGATGGTTGTGAATTGCGATTCGAAATACTATGAGTATGAGATACCGTTCGTTCCTAGCGGCTCCCATCACACGCCTCACCGCGGAGAAACTGCCACCGGAAGCAGATTCGTCTCTGGACCAATGTGTATCGACAACGGAAAGAACATTCGCTAGTACTAGATAGATTTCTAGGGAGAGGAGGAGGGCAACTTACAAGAGCGGTCGGAGCCGCGCCGTGGATCCGCACTCCCCACCTCCTCCCTTCCCCCTCAGCGGCAGCCAGTGGCGGTCCCCGCTGGCGCGCCGGAAGGCATCCCTGACCCTGAGGCAGAGGGAGGCGTCACTCGCAGCGCGCGTCGCGGCGGACCGAACCAGCGGCGCGGCCGCGGCGATCGCCGTCACCGGAGGTGGGGCCGCGGAGGCTTTCGCCGCTTCCACCCCATCGGCGGGGGCGGTGTGAGTGTGTGAGACCGGACCGGGCTCAAGGGGCCTGGAAACACAGCGGGCTGCGGCCCGTGCACGCGGTCGGACTCGACGGAAACAGGTCTTAACGGCCCATTGTTTTTCTTACTATTCGCCGCGGCCCATATAATACCTTAGAGTTTTGCTAGAGGATGGCCCATCAATGTCCCTTCGACCGCGAACCCATTTTGTCGTAATGTCTCTGCCCACTTGCCGCCGGCAATGCACGGTCATGTTCGTTCTTTCGCCAAATTAAGCTAGCAATGAACTGGGACGGTCTGCACTCGAGATCTTGGATATTATAATAATACTGGCAAACGGATATGATATATGCACGTTCATGTAGTTAATTTCCATTGGTGATCTGGCTAATAGGCTCGCCTGTTATCCTGTTCGGCCATGTGTGGGACATGCGCACCGGAGTATTAGCTAGCTCGGCCATACAAATTAAACAACTACTGTAACTCTCTGATTCTTGTCAAATTGTACATTCACAGATCGAGTTCATCTGTTGTGCTTGCTTAAAAAAAGTTCATCTGTTGTGGCGCAGTTTCCTTAAGTTTGTTCGATCTCAATTTGCAAGATCGAGATAAGTAAAAAAAAAAACTTGCAGAGGGATATGCTACTTCGCAACATGATCGATCCCGGCGTCTTGCACTGGAAACGCACATGCATGGAATGTAACAAGCTGTACACGTACAGATGACTAGAGATGACTCCGCTGCCCTTGTGCATCGATCTGAAATGTAGGATCGTATATAATCTGCTGTTGAATTGCATGTGGATACTTATTTGATTAAGCGCTTGTCCATGTGATTCGGGGTTTCAGGAGAAATACGAGCGATCTCATTGGTCAACTTGCAGAAAGTCAGAGCTTATAGGAACAGACTGTATGTAGTTTTACTTTTACTGAAGCAGCATGACGACCGGCCTGAGCTACTGTTGAAAGTCACGGCGGGCGCAGCTGCGATTTTTTTAATTTTAACCATTATTAAAGATTATTTTAAGAAAAACCCTCGACAAACTTTTTTTTTACATCCGGTAACCCTTTTGGTCGCGCCAAAGCGCGAGGCGGGACCAAAAAACGCTGCCGCACCACATGCGTTGGCGTAGCAGGGCATCCACCGTGGCATGCCGGGCAAAGGCGCGCAACGGTGGCACGGGCGTTGTCGCGCCACATGCTCTGGGTAACCCTTTTGGTCGCGCCAAAGCGCGAGGCGGGACCAAAAAACGCTGCCGCACCACATGCGTTGGCGTAGCAGGGCATCCACCGTGGCATGCCGGGCAAAGGCGCGCAACGGTGGCACGGGCGTTGTCGCGCCACATGCTCTGGCACGACATACTTGTCGCGCCAGGTGGGATGGCGTGACAACTGTAACATATAGGGCAGCACGCGGCCTCCCCTCTTTCTCTCCCTCACTTCCTCCTCTAGCCCGTGGCCTCCCGCGAAGAGCTCCACCGCCCGCCCGCCATAGCCGGACCATATCCCCCCACACTCGGCCGTTTTGGAGGGGGAAAAGTGGGGAGAATCGATCCCCGTGTCGTCTCGAAGGTATTCCCTCATTTTTTTGGATGTTTCACCTTAGGATTTGGTAGATATTGAGTGGTTTTGGTGGGTTAGGGTTAGGATTGGATTTCAAATTTTGTACGAACCAGATGTTTTTCTCGATGGATTGGATGCTTAGTTGGTACGTAGTGAAGTCTCTACCCGCGATTGTGACGTGTAGAATTAGTTGCATGCTTCGATTTTGCAATGTTATTGATGAATGCGTAGTGTATATGCATATGTAGTATGAATTTTTTGTTGGTGTAATGTAGGTAGTGTTTTGTTGGATTTAATTCATGCATATTATATTTTTGATTTTATTCTAGTTACACATCAATCATTAAGAGTGACACATCAATCTTATTTTGCTGGAGAAGAGGCCCTCGGAGCTGAATCGGAGCACCAACTGATGGCGTCTTTCCACCGTCCAAACCTCGTCATCTTTGATGAGACTGAGGTCAATTACAATGATGCACATGGTCTAGGCATCATAGTACTTATGAAGAGCCATTCTCCACATGCCTACAATGAGATCGATCGCACGAAGATACAGGCAGCATTAGAGAGGCCGACGGGTGTGGTGCTTCCGCTAGCCAATATCTATCGGTACCTTTGTGATTATGTGGTGGTAGCCGGCTCATTCCAGGCAACCAATAAGATCTTGAGTAAAAGTGTCATTGAAATTGAGGAACATCGCCTTGTGATCTTGCCACTGACGCCCGGGTATGGTTCTATTGAAGTACCCATTGATCCCACAATACCCATTCATCCCACGTTACCCAACTTTGAGATACAATGTACAACCCTATAATTTGCCGAAACTTACCAAGCACTGAAGATTGTCATAAATGGAGGGCCACCGGCTTTTTGGAACAAGCCTGATCTAGTACGAAGAATCTTTAGGAACGTATGTCAAGTTTCCCAAGTCCGTATGAGGCCAAATGATCTCGCATACAGCATGATAACATATGCATGCCCATCAACTATACCTAGGCATGCAGAATTAGGCATCCGCAGAACACTGACAGGTGGTGGTTGCTTATTGAACATATGGACAATTTGGATTCACGTAGAACCAGCCGCACCGGGTGATCTACGAACACTTCTGGCCAACGGTAACTGCAGTTACAACAGAACCTTGCTCTGATAATATTACAATGTTCCCTTTATCAATTGTCACTCTTACTGTAGAACCCCCCCAACCAACGACTCCGCTACACACTATTTCCGCAACAAAATGGTGACGAGGGTGCGGTACCGTCCAGACCTGGAGGTGCACTTGGAGAAGGCCGTCAGCAAGCAGGTATGCTACAACCAGTCTATACATCGCCCCCTAACTACAAACTTGAGCACATAGACAGTCCAAAAACTGCAGTACCTCATGCGGATCCTCATGCATCAAGTTACTTTCTTGAAGCACTCGTCGATTCATCAAACGATGGTTCGACTCAAACTCAGGACGACATGGGAATAGGTTCCACCGTAGTACCAGAGACACCATATTCCGAAGGTTCAATCGAGATAATATTGTCTCCCAATAGTCCCTTCAGCCAGGAAGGTTCTTCCACTGAGAGAATCATCACCTCTTAACATCGAAGGGTACATTTAGTTGAACTTCAATCCTTATGTATACAACTATCGAATTAATTAAAACAATATTCCAGCAGTCTCTTTGCTAACACATCTCCTTAACAGCAAAAATCTAAAGATGAGGAGACACGGGAAGGGGAAAGTACTCAAGAAAAGTACACCGGAGACGCTGTGAGCTTGGTTGTGAATTGTTGTTGTGAACTTATGTTGTGAATGTTGTGAACTTGAGATGTGAACTTCAGTTGAGAATGTTATGAACTTGTGATGTATTTGAACTTATGTAATCTTTTATTTCTATGAATTTGAGGACTATGTGGATTTGGATTTGAATGGTGCGTGAGAACTTTGTATGGACTATGTGGATTTGGATAAGTTGTGTGTTGTATGTGCTATATTTTCGACGTTGTGCATGCTGTTTGAGCGGTTCTGTTTCTGTGTTTCTGTGTGAGCGGTGCTGGCTATTTCTCGGCGCCAATGCTATCGCGCCAAGCCGCATGGTGCAGCAGCCCAACACTGTCGCGCCAAGCCACATGGAGCACCGAGCTTTACCACAATCAAATCGACCTCTCAATGTTACTTCCTCCACCCCACATCCATACTTTGATATCACACGGTCAAGTACATCCCTCAAGCTTGGACGAGTATCAAACAACTCAACATTCTCATTCATATTCTCAAATTCTCCGCTCTCTTGCACAACTCCACCATGAATTAAACGAACTAAATGGTCCATCTACATACACAATACACAACAATATAACAAAAATATCATATGCATGAATTAAATAAAAAAACACTACCTACATTACACCAACAAAAAATTCATACTACATATGCATATACAGTACCCATTCATCAACAACATTGTAAAATCGAAGCATGCAACTAATTCTACACGTCACAATCGCGGGCAGAGACTTCACTATGTACCAACTAAGCATCCGATCCATCAAGAAAAACATCTGGTTCGTACAAAATTCGAAATCCAATCCTAACCCTAACCCACCAAAACCACTCAATATCTACCAAATCCTAAGGTGAAACATAAAAAAGGGGGGATACCTTCGGGACGACGCGGGGATCGATTCCCCCCACTCCCCCCTAAAACGGCTGATTTGGGGGGATTTGGGCCGACAATGGCGGGCGGCGGCGGAGGAGCTCGCGGGAGGCTCGGGCTGGAGGAGGAAGAAGTGAGGGAGAGAGAGAGAGAGAGAGGGGAGGCCGCGCGCGGGCCTGTATGTTGCAGCTGCCGCGCCACCCCGCTTGGCGCGTCAAGACTGTTGTGCCAGCGCATGTGGCGCACATTCACCCGGCATGCCACGGTGGATGCCCTGCCGCGCAAAAGAATGTGGCGCGCATGCTTGTTTGGTCGCGCCTCGCGCTTTGGCGCGACCAAAAGGGTCACCGGGTGCGGAAGAAGTTCGGTGATGGTTATTCTTAAAATATTCTTTAAAAATGGTTAAAATTGAAAAAAAAGATCCGCAGCTGCTAGTTTCATGCTACTGTTGAAAGTCATATGCATAATTCTGAAACTTTCCTCCTTTTTTCGAGAACGTGCAATGCACACATATTCCATGAACATGTGAGTATTCGTGCAGTTTTTTTTTGTTGCACGAGGCATGATGCATATACATTTTTTACGAGGCAACCTATTTTGTTAATTACACATGCTATCTAGTAAATATTAGAGAGTCAAAAGCTTGGCGAATAATACTGATGCTAGTGCACGGAATCTAGGTCAAAATGTCGCTAGTTGTAGTAGGCACCAATCAAGAAACAATCCAAATGCATGGCCTTCGTTCTCCATCATCTGGGTGCATATAAATACAAAGGACATGTTTGGTTTGAAGCACCAACTAGCCCTACAAAATTTGGATAGATATACCCAAACATTTGGCCGATACATGTGGATGATAGGAAGAATATTGGTGGATACAGGAAGTTCGGCCGACATTATCTTTGTCAACACCTTTGCTGAAATGAAAATCGATCGAAGCTCATTACAGCCAGCAGATAATCCTTGAAAGTGCATCTAGGCACTTATGTGTTTTGGTGATTTGTATGACAACATGATTTGTAATCTAACTTATTTGCGTGAGTATATGAGCAGGGGTTTATTCTTATGGATATTCATGTGATGTAATTATTGATAAGAATATGCGCTTTATTTGGTTAATGATATGAGAGCAAACAAGTGGATGTGATCACATGACACTAAAATAGACAATGACAAGTCAATAAAAATGACCAATGAGACGAGGACTTATGCATATTGGTTGGTCTCATCTAGAGAAAGTTTGTCAAAAGATATTGGGATAATATTAATTGAAGAAATTGAGATTTTTTTGGACTTGGTCTTTAAGCTATGATTTGAAAAGAAAGAGACATGTTTCTATGGAGTTAGTGGTCTCATATAAAGAGAAGCTTATGGGTAAGCCATATGGTATCAATGACATAGAAGATCACATTTGTGGACATATCGTCGGTTTGAATTGAAGACATGGAATTCAAAGTGGTATTCATGATGATGCAAAGCAAAACTAAACTTAAAGTGGCAAGATAGGATGAAAGGATCAAGCTAGATGGGAGTGACAATACACCAAGCAAAGAGAAGGGCAAGTTGGTCTTGTAGCCGAGAGACTTTGTTAGGGTGAAAAGTCTAGCATCTTGGTTTGATATCTAGGTATTAATCAAGTCTTATCTAGTGAAACAATGCAATGCATCTAATCATTGTTTAATCATATGAAGAAGTGAGTTTAGAATTAGTGATGAATTCTTGATCAAAACACTTAGATATTCTAAGCCATTAGCTCAAGTTGGATTTGCTCAGCAAGAAAAAAATGTTGTGAGCCCTCAAGTTGAATAAGATCAAGTATGGCATCAACGAAGACATAGAAACTCAAAAGGAGATTTTATTTATCATATGTACTCTTGAGTATAGGTATGCCGTACAATCAAGAGGGATGCACATTAGTTGATTGACATTACCAAAAAGTGCTCATAGGTCAACCCATGTGAGAGAAGTCTTGTAGGGACTTAGTGTGCTGACTCGACCCAAACCGGTCTGTTCGGTTTGGGAAACCGGTCTGATCAATTTGGGTGCTCAGGGTGTCTAACGACTAGTTGGTTTGAAAAACCGGTGTGACTGGTTTTGGCAATCGGTCTGACCGGTTTGTCACTAACAGTAACGGCTAGTTTTTGGGAGTGGGGTATTTATACCCCTTGGCCCTCTCCTTTGAGGGCTGCTGGTTCCCTTGCCATACTTGTGCGCCCATAGCATCTTTGAGCACCAACAAGCTCTCCCCAAGCATCTCTTTGTGAGATAGGTTGAAATTGTTCATATCTTTGAATCTGGGTTGAGGGTGTGATTGTGTGTGAGTTGTAGAGAGCTAGAGAGAGCTAGCTAACTCAGTGAAGAGCATTTCCTTAGCTTAAGCACTTCCGGTTGAAGTCTAGCAACTCTTTTAGCGTTTGTTACTCTTGGAGGTGAAGCCTCCTAGACGGCTAGGTGTCGCCGGTGAGCTACTGAGTTTGTGGTGAGCCACGAACAGTTTGTGAAGGCTATGATCTTGCCTCCTTCGTGGGAAAAGGTCACAAGTTAGTGGAACTGAGGAAAGTGGCTTGGTGTGTATAAGCCCATCTTTCGTAGGCCCTCAACGGAGACGTAGGATTCACTGTGCCTTAGTGGCAGCTTGTGTACCAAGCAGTGAATCTGAACTTCGGGAAACAAATCCCTACGTCTCTCTTTGGTTTGCCTCACTTGTTAAATTCTAGCATTTATATTTGCTTCCGCTTCGATCTACTTGGTTGTGCTTTACTTGTGTGCAGGGACTTGGTGAACCTGCTAGAAATCATCAAGAGAAGCATCCCACCAAGTTTGGTTTGTGCTAGAACTCGTAGAGGGGGTTAATTTACATTGTTGGGTTTCTTTGTCTGAAACTGGTCTAACTGGTTTGGGAAACCGGTCTGACCGGTTTTGATACTGACAGTGTGAGAAAGTTTTATAATTTGCAGATTCACCTATTCACCCCCTCTAGGTGACATCAAGGTCCTTTCACATGTTTACCCTTGTTCGGTATAGGTGTTCTGCATTTCGATTATCTACTGCACTATTCGTGAGTTTTCAATTCATATTTCGTGCGACCAAAACGAAAAATGCACCGCTTGACAACCAACCATATTTAAAAGTGCAGCATTGTTCATGGATTAACCACGAGAGAATTAAAAGTGCATTACATGAGAACAGGCACAATAGTCCAATACTCTAAAATATTGCTCATAACTACTTGCTAAGACATGCAAATCTAGAGTCCTATTGAGTGCACCGAGGCCAGTTTCCCTTCCTCAAAGCGTCGGATTCTCCTCCAATGCTTCTTTCGCATGACGAGCATGCTCAAGCTTCTTATCCCTCTCCTCTCTTGCCTTCGCAGCATGCCTCCTTTCTAGCTCCTCTTCACGCTCCTTTTTTCTGTTTCCTGTTTGCGCCTCATCTCCAACCTTTCATTTATTTCTGCATCCCACTACTTCATTCCATCCCCTAAATCCTTGTCTTTCTTCTTAATCTCAGTGTCGATCCACCGCTCAAAATTGCATAGTGGTGGTGGAGTCTGTAAAAAAAATAATCATTACATTGCTATTACATGATGTAACGAATCAAAATAAACTAATTTGACCATTAAATTCTCACCATCACGCCAATGCGGATCTGCTGCGGTGTTGGATCGAGCGCAAAGTTCGCACACATCCGATACCTTTGCCTAAAAGTTTCCTCTTCCTTAGAAACGTCAACCTTGCAAGGATCACCGCAAAAGCATATCGGCACGGGAACACCACTAGGTAATGGATAAGGTTCGAAGGCATTGCGAGGCTGTTGTTGAAAGGTCTTTCCCTATTCAACAAAACACATTTGCACCCAGTGTTATGGTTATGTCAAATTAGCGACTCTACTAACAAAATTGGAGACTTTAATATTATGGATGGAGATTACCTTCTTGCGTTACCACCTCTACCACGCCTAGGCATCCTAGCGTTCAATAACCCACGTACACATATTAATCTTCTAATGACTCATAACGAATTTCATATCTAGGGTTGCAAAATACACAAAATATAGACCAAATCAATGGAAGAAAAAAGAAGAGATGAGAGAGGATACCTTGCTCTCGAAGATTTATGGAACAAATCCAAGTTTCCACGGTCCAATATGTCGATTGCGGAGGTTGAACGGTTTGGAGAGGGAGGAAAAACCGAGAGGAATGAAGAACAAATGAAGCAACTTCGGGAAGCAGCCCTGGGGCGTCTATTTTGAATTGGGGCTCGGCGCCGTAGATCTTGGCGCCGAGGTCGGCGCCATATGTCTTGGCGTCGAGCCCCCTGCCACGTCGGCCGGCTGTGCGCTGGCTCGGCGCCATGGTCCATGGCGCCGAGACGTGTCACAGATCATGGCGCCGAGCCTAGGCACGATCCTAGGTTTTCCGGGCCCGGGGCCGAACTTAAACTAGGGGCCCTTTAATAATAATAATAACAATAATAATAACAACAACAACAACAACAACAACAATAACATACACAATTTGTTATCAATAAACATTCAAGTTGCATCAAATAAAATTATCATATCATGTAGTTATTCATATTACTTTAAAAGTTTTCTTCTAATATTTTTGGATGCAAAGTCTGTGACAATGTATCAAGATCAATCTCATCTACTATTTTTTTCTCAATGCATAGAATTTCCAAACCAAATATAATACCTCATCATTCTTTGAATCCTGGTTGCTTTTCGTGAACAATAGGTCAAATATTTTGATTAGCTGAACGCCTGAACTTCTACTCCTCCTCGTCTGCTTGCTAACTAGTGATTGCTATGCGGTGTCACCGTGTATAGGTGCACTGGAAATTGAACACGGGTGATTGCCTAATTGCATCATTATATGCACTATGCTATGCAACCTGTGATATTGCGATATGGGACTGTGGGAGTGGGAGACGGTGATCACCTGCCCGTTGCCGTCGATGTCCGCGGCGGCAATGCGCGCGGCCGGCGGCGTTGCGTGAGTGTGATTCACCAGGCGGCGGCCGGAGCGTGGAGCTGTGGAGGGGCCCCTGCGCCTCGCCGCAATCAGATTATCAGAATCAGCTAGCGTCACAGCGTGACTACGCCGCGGCGGCCGGTGTGCGAAAGACTAAGAGACGGCACAGATTGGAAGTTGAAACGAGGAGTCGCGATCTCGATCATGGAGTTTCTGATTGATGTTTCACCTGACGTATACATAGATATATGTACTGTATGCATAGGGGCAGCCGCCCCTCTCGCCCCCTAGCACTGGCTGAGCCTAGGGCCTATTTTTTAAAATCTTTCCACCAGAAACGTATTTACGAAGTTCTTTCTTAAAAAGGGTAAATGAAACAAAAAAGTCGAAACATTTGGCCGTTGTACAGCTGACGCCTGCCACATGCCCTTGGATGTTTGGTCATGCCCGTACCGCCAAATATATGAGCGGATTATACGGGCCACGAAATCTTTAGCCAATGCTTGCCAAAATCAGGGCCGGCTCTGGGGCCATGCACCGGAGGCGACCGCCGGGGGCCCAACATCAAGATTGAATAGCATTATAGGAAGTAGCAGAAATTAGGCCTCGCCGGCCATCCGTGCAAAGGCCCATGAGGCTAGGAAGCAGAACCGTTCCACGATTGCCCGCGCATCGCAGAGATGAGGCTCGTCGCGTTGATTGGAATTGTGTCGTGAATTGTGATTCATCGATTTGTTTCCTGCCGCACTTGCCCTCCTGTGCCTGGCCACCTGCGCCGTTACGCGGCTGGCCGGCTGCACGCCTGTGCCTGCGGCCTGCGCCCCTCACGAGTCTTGCCCCCTCCCGGCCTCCAGTGCCGCAGCGGCGCACGGTGCAACCCGCAGTGCTGGTGCTGCACGTAATGCAGCTGCATGCGGCATCGCCGACGGCTGATGTAAATTGCTAAAGTCGAAAGAGGTAATCACTAATCAGGCAAAGTTAGATATTTATTAAGCATGTCCGATATTTAGATCTAGATTTTCAATTTTATTGCAATTGTTTACTTTTCTGTATAATTTAGGTGATTAGGTTTTAGATGTTGCCGAAAAATTATTTAAGGTCAACTATGTTAACAAAGATTGAATGGCTTGGCTATGTGCAGTATTAAGAAGGATATTTTTTACAATATTAATCTTGATATTATTCTTAATGATTTTGCATCTACGAATGATTGAAGGAGTTTTTTTAAAAGACCGAAGCATTTATTAAGCTAATCATACTCATTTTATTTTGCCACTCTTTTAGTTTGTATTATAGACATTGTTCTTCAAAAATTATATGTCATAGTATTATTATTTTCTTTATCATGTTACTAGTTAAAGGGCCCATAACATCGGGTTCGCTCGGGGCCCTCAAAATCATAGAGCCGGTCCTGGCCAAAATACGTGGCTCCTTTCTCCATACAGATATCTTGTTCGATTATTCTTGCTGACCTGCAATGGTCTCAACAAGAGCTTATAATGAAGCAAATGGTTCAATTGTGGATTAGGCAATTTAAGCCCTAGATCATATCCCAACATTTTTAGACGAGTGTCCACTAGTCATAGTACCACCTAACTTAAGTTCACAACAACTTCTTTCTTTTTTTTCTTTAACACTTGTTGAAGCTTAATATTAACCAAGATGATTGAGTACCAAATAACTTTTCAACACAGCTTGGATTTTAAACCAAATGCTAGCATGCAGATCAACACTGCAAATTGGGAAGTGCGTGACCCGGCTTGAAATTAACCAAATGGATGCATAGCTGTTTAATTTGGCAATTTTCGGCAGCTAGATTGGCTTCAATCCGAACGCCCATTACACTTACCAAAGTACTCCGTATTTGATATACTCTGGTCACTTGCCAAAGTACGAAACATGCCAAATTTACTGCCTGATCTGCCAAAGACCGAAGCATGCCTGCACATGTGGAAGGTATATATATACCCACGTTGAAAGCGCTGAAACTGCGTGCGAGTGCGTACACAGGCACACAGCCAGGTACTCCGAGATGTCGAGAAGCATGGCCGTCACGGCGGCGCTCATCGTGCTGGCGGCGCTGCGCACGTCGGCGGCGGCGGCAGAGATCCAGCGAGGAGTGCGGAGAGAGGTCTCGTACGACGGCAGGGCCTTGATCGTGGATGGCACAAGGAGGATGCTCTTCTCCGGAGAGATGCACTACACTAGAAGCACCCCCGAGGTATTTTGATTTAATTTATCTACAGTATTTCTTAATTTGGCGCTGCTAGCTAGCTGTTTGGTATACTACTGTAGAAGTGTCTAAAAAAAGGTACACTACCGTAGAAGTTTACTTGGTGTCCTGTGAAGAAGAGAAGGATTGAAGGAATTTCAGCCAAAACTAACTGTAATAAACTCATCTCGTTTTTTTATTTCACTAAAAAAAGTGACAGTTGATTCATGAGGAAATTGTGTTCTCATATAAGTTCTAGAGTTGTTTTTACCACATGCCAACAAGACAATGTAGCCTATGATACAGTTACAAAGGAACTTTAGCGTGGTGGTTTTGATCTCAACTCAGCATGTTGCACGGGGTGTGAGACCTGTACAACGATATAGAACAAACGGTGTTGATATCTTTCACCTCTATACGGCGGTGAAGTATACAGATTCAACCAAGTTGTCTCTCTACCCAAATTCAGATAAATTTATCTTCTAAAAAATACAATTTTGTATGTGTGATCGAAGCTCTCCAGCTCCGACTACTAGTTGTTTATAACAACTCACAAGGTTTAATAAAGTTGCATGCCGGCATTGTAGAAAAATTGCAGACTGTAGTGTCCAAAAACGATACATTTTTGTGATTGCCTAATCGGAGTGTGGCTAATAAGTTGAGATTGCACTTTATACATTGGCTGCCTCATTTGACTTCTAAAACACATCTTGTACCAGAATTTCGTAGAGGTTAGCCTTATTAGGCGTATGCACACGCACATGTTTGATTTTGAGTTCATACACACAAAAGAATGCAACCTGCACAAGGAATGGTGAAAATCTTCGATGTCAATTTATCGTCATATAATTCATCAACAAAATTAATAGCATTTTTTGGGTGCCTGAAAAAAGCTTAATTTGTTATGCACTCCATCATTCAGTCTATCCAATGGTAAATCCTCAAGTCCGTGCAAAAATTGACAGATGTGGCCAAGCCTCATCGCTAAAGCCAAGGAAGGTGGCCTCGACGTGATACAGACGTATGTGTTTTGGAATGTCCATGAGCCTGTCAAGGGTCAGGTAAATGTCCTTTCCATTTCGATATGGGTACGGGGTACCTGTCAAAAGAATATGCAAAATATTTCCATAAATGAGTGGCTGAAAACTAATATGATATTATGCCATCAGTACAACTTTACGGGAAGGTATGATCTTGTGAAATTCATCAAAGAAATTCAAGCTCAAGGCCTCTACGTAAGCCTCAGGATTGGCCCGTTTATAGAGGCGGAATGGAAGCATGGGTATGAATGAATGAAAAACATTTCCTGTGTGCAGATTGGTTGTATGAATTTCTAAAACAATTTTGTCAACAGTTAATCTCACCAAGCTAAGTTTTTGAGAAAAAAAAACATAATAGTTGAGTCCTGAGGAAACCTAAAATAGTATATCAACTAATGTTGAATAAATATATTGTGTTCATGCAGAGGTTTCCCATTTTGGCTACATGATGTCCCAAACATTGCCTTCCGAAGTGACAACGAACCCTTTAAGGTAAGCCTAGCCTGTTGAGGTTAGTGAACTCGTTACCTGCAAACTGTGGCTGGTGTTTTTCCATGATTCTTAAGAAAACTGCTCAAGTAGTTTCATATGAGTGATTTCATCAAAATTAATGTCTTTTAATACATCACACTAATTACTTGTATTTGATCAATGAAGCAACATATACAAAGATTTGTCACACAGATAGTAAACATGATGAAACTTGAAGGACTTTATTACCCAACAGGAGGACCTATCATCATTTCTCAGGTCAGGACAATTCGAATATATAGTTGCAGCAAAATTTGATATTTTGGCATGCTAGTCATCTAATTACATTACTTGACATGTCAGATTGAGAATGAGTACCAGATGGTTGAGCCTGCATTTGGCTCAAGTGGACCACGTTATGTCCGTTGGGCAGCTGCAATGGCTGTAAATCTCCAGACAGGTGTTCCATGGATGATGTGCAAGCAAGACGATGCTCCAGATCCAGTTGTGAGTGTCCATTCTATACTCTTTCACCTGATTTACACGTGGCTACCTGAAAAATCCAACAGTCTAACATCAAACTCATGGCTAGATAAATTCCTGCAATGGGCTCATTTGCGGAGAAACGTTTGTAGGACCAAACTCACCGAACAAACCTGCACTGTGGACAGAAAATTGGACATCTCGGTTTGTTATAATGACATTGTTGCCCCATAGTGTTAGATCTTCTAATACCGATGCTACAAAAAGGGTCTAATGGTGGATTGTATCTGAATCCAGCTTCCTTACATACGGCAGTGATACACAATTGCGATCTCCAGAAGATATTGCCTTCGCGGTTGCTCTTTTTATAGCACGGAAGAAAGGAAGCTTCGTGAACTACTACATGGTATGTACGTCCAAAAACATACAACATTTCAATCACAACTGTGTATCTTGTCCTGCTGATCATGATACAGTACCATGGAGGAACAAACTTCGGGAGGTTTGCTTCCTCATATGTAACAACAAGCTACTATGATGGAGCTCCTATTGATGAATATGGTACCATAAATATTTACACAGTTATATTATCTACAATAGCTCAAATTAATTTGAGCACACCATTTATACAGGTTTAATATGGCAACCTACGTGGGGTCATCTCAAAGAACTGCATGCGGCCGTCAAGCAGTCATCAGAACCGCTGCTATTTGGAAAGTACTCCAGTTTCTCGTTAGGTCAAGAACAAGAGGTAATATGACACCAAGAATAACATAAATGATTTGTTTCAATGCATTACAAGAGATAAACACATAATTTATGATGTACTCCAGGCACACGTGTTTGAAACAGAATCAAAGTGTGTGGCTTTCTTGGTCAATTTTGATAAGAATCAAATGCCAAAAGTAATATTTCACCATATATCTTTTCAACTGGCTCCTAAATCAATCAGCGTTCTCTCAGATTGCAGGAGAGTAGTTTATGAAACAGCCAAGGTGAGTAACCAACACTCTGTTGTGGGCATCATCTCTTTTAAATATATAATAGGCAAGTGACATCAATAATAATTCTCATTACTATAATTATTTTTATCACAGACAAAGGCTCAGCATGGTTCAAGAACAGCTGAAGTAGTACAATCTCTCAGTGACATTAATGCTTGGAAGGCATTCAAAGAACAAATTCCTTTAGATGTGAAAAAGGCTATGTACACTAAAAGCCAACTCTTAGAACAACTCTCAGCCACTAAAGATGAAACGGACTATCTCTGGTACACTGTCAGGTATGATCATACCATGTTCTCTGTGGTTCATCCTTTGCCTTTTTCAACTTGATCACCTCTCTTCAGTGAATATGTTAAATGTATGATATGGGAAATTCGCTCAGATGCATCCATGAATATAGACCAATTGGTGACGGCCAGCTTGTGTTTCTCAGTGCTGAGTCACGTGCACATATAGTGCATGCTTTTGTCAATGACCAGTATGTAGGTCAGTATCCTATATGATAACTGTGGGTTCTCCAAGCTTCTTTTAGTATACTTTTATGAAATATAAATAATTAACCATGATTACACATTCACGCTGATCATATGTCAGTTTCTGATTATGCTATATTCTCCTTTAAATTTTACAAATGATGCTTTTATGTTTCTAGTCACAATTCACCCTTAATACTGACTTATTCTTAATAGTTAATAGTCTTGACTCTTCCATACTATGTTTAGGATCCGTGCATGGGAGTTATAATGAAGGTGATAATATAATTCTGAAGACGCGCATTTCTCTAAAGGAAGGACAAAACACCATATCATTGCTAAATGTTATGGTTGGATCACCGGTACAAACCATGCAGCCTACCATATATACTGAGCTATAAATAAACGTATTATAAATTAGTGATGAATTATGAAATGAACTAACAAAGGGCACAATCAATATGTTGTACTTTGATCTTTCAAAGATAAAGCACATGCTTGTACTCGGTTACTACTGAGATAAAATGATAGGTTTGCAACTTAACATATAATGTTGAGACTGAGGGACATAAGGTTGAATACTAAGTGACTTTGAGTGACTACAAATGCATTAATTTGAGCTTTCATCTATTGACTTAAAGGACTCCGGTGCTCACATGGAAAGGAGAGTCTTTGGAATCCGGAAAGTGACCATACAAAAGGGCAAACAGCCAGAACAACTGCTCAACAATAGGCTATGGGGTTACCAAGTAAATCCTAGTCAATCAGAACTAAAATAACGAGTTAAAAAATAGATGCTTCATTTCGAGCTTTTTCATTAAACGCAGGTTGGCTTATTGGGGAAGAGGAACCACATCTATACACAAGGAGGATCACACAGTATTGAATGGACAACTATCAACAATACGACATATCATCCACTTACTTGGTACAAGGTACAGAAAGTACAGAACAGCTTGTTTGTAACCTTCTGCTAAATGTCAAATAATTCCTGAAATCATCTGTCCTGTGACCCAGACAACATTTGCCACACCAGCGGGCAATGATCCAGTAGCACTGAACCTTGCTGGTATGGGGAAGGGTGAAGTATGGATCAATGGCGAGAGCATTGGACGGTATTGGGTCTCCTTCAAGGCTCCTAGCGGCAATCCATCTCAATCATTGTAAGTATAGCTAGTTCCTATTCTTAGACTCAGTCCATTTCAGCACCACATTCTTCATTATAATCTCACAAACTACATGGCATTGTTACATCATTCCCAAGGTATCACATACCACGGCAATTTCTGAAACCTCAAGGAAATGTTCTGGTCCTTTTTGAGGAAATGGGAGGCAACCCAAAACAAATAACGGTGAACACAGTGTCCGTCAAAAGTCGTGGTAAAACAGGTAACGAACATGAGCCTCATCATCATTATAGTATATAGGCAACCACTGAATAATACATCATAATATGCTGCCTTGTTAGTTGTTACTAGTGTGTAATGTAATTATTCGTTTCACTGCTACAGGCTTGTTTGGGTAAAGACTGGGTGTTGTATTCCCTTAACACCTGCCAAATTTTGAGGCGATCCATGCCCTGGAGCCTAGAAATCCCTTCTAGTTGGGATAATTGTTGCAAGTTGTAAATGATACGAGATACAAGTCTACAACACTGGAAACAAAATAACAAATTGAATTTGTTCGATGGCAAAGGCAGCAGAGAGGAGAAGACAAAACAAGGACCAGGTGTTCTTAGGCAAACAGTTAATAGATCGAGGCATAGTTCACAGGTTACATTACATGTAGGCGTTGCTTTGAAATGAACTAATATGTATGTGCAATTGAGCGTCAGTTCGTTCTGTTGTGAATTGAAATATGAGATCTAAGCCATTTCGAGCGTATATCATACGGTCATGCACTGTAAAGACCTACCGAGTAGAGTAAGGAAACACGATCGCATCTTACTACCCCTGCCGGATGCTGAAATCCGATATAATCTTAGGAGCGATGCGAATCAACAAAGGGGATGGAGGAACCAACTTACAGGTGCAGTCGTAGTCGCAGTCGCAGCTCCACGGCGACACCGCACGACAGGACGCACATTTCGCCCGCCGAGGCGAGTGGCGACGCCCGGGGGCGAGTCGGTGCCACCCCCAGAGCCAGTGGCGAGGGCGCGGCGCGGCCGGCCGGCCGCCGAACCAGCTCCGCGGCGACCGCCGTCACTGGAGACGACGAGGCCCACGAGATTTTCCCGTTCCGCTATCTCCGCGTTGCGTGGTGGGCTCAGGAAGTTGTTGGCAGGCCCACACAATTGTTGAACCCCCAAGATTTGGAATTTGGTCCATCAAGCCCACTCCAAACGTCGCCCGCAGCCCAGTCCAGTTTGGGAAATATAACCAAGTCAACATTCCTGACTGCCACACAAACCATTTGTATGGTTTGGCTCTGTTTCATTTCGTTCCGTTGACCTCAAACTCCTTATATATTTTTTCGTCGTTCGTTTCTCTGGAAGGTTATGTTTAGATTTATTAATGTTTAGGAGGGGGCAGCAAACTGGCCACACAAGTGTAGAAGTGAACGGCTAGGTAGCAGCGACTCAATTTATCTGATTCTAAAAAAACGATTTCAGATTTATAGAGCTCTAATTTGTTTACATAGGATTCCATACTCTAAAAGTTATATTTACGGTGTTCATGATTTCTAAAATAGTAAAAGGAGTCCTGAACAAACAAACTATCGGATTCAAATTTAGACCTGAACATAAACATGGTTTTGCGTTTGATGATGGCACACCGCTTCCACTAGGCAAACCATGCACCGATCAGGGATAATTTGGGACAGGAAAAAAAAGGAAAAGTGTTTTATAGCGGATATAGTAGTAGCCACTAGCCAGCGCAACGGTGGTGGCGGGGCATAGAGGTGGCAGTGAAACCCCACTGGTCGCAGGTGATGTAAAAACAGGGGCATCACAGTTCACGAGTCAATCAGTTGGCACGGACCGGGGAGCCGCCGAAGATAGGGAGGGAGGACAAGATAGGTGATACTGATGGGGAGGGTGGCGGTGCTAGCAGTTCGTTAGGATGTCGCGCCAGTGTCAATGTCGATGAAGATCGACGAGCACGGCAATGGTGGATGAGCAACGCTACGCATCATGACCAAGGGGATCAATCGAGAGGTAACGAGGCAAGTCGACCAAGTTACTGCTAAAACAACCGAGTGGCCTTACTGCTAATAAAACTTCTACCCGGTGTTCATGATGTCTTGGAAATTCTTTGATTGAAAATTTTGTTCGGACATACTTTTTTTTCCAGAATTTTCACCTTCTGCCGACACTCCAATGAATAACAACAAACCACAGGCCTTAATCTGGGGATTCGGAATTAAGGATGGTGGCTCCGAGCCATCCATTTTCAGTGGCTGTATCTTTCATGCATGTTACGTCAGGTCATTTCACTGACGCTAACAAAAACGGAAAAGTATCAAAGACATCGAGGACGAGGAGAATCAAATCAGTGGATATATAGAAAATGACATATGCCTACTTGCTCTCTAATTTCTTGATGAACTAATTTTTACCTAGGATTTAGGGGCGGAACTACGTTGTTGGTGATGCTGGGTGCGGCCACACCAAAAAAATTAAATCAGTTACATTATTCCTAAATCTTCACCATATTTGTTGTTCGAACATCATATATATGCATCCCTATTTTTTCTATAGCTCCGTCCCTGAGTAGGAGGTGATGGTGCTTTATATGATTTTGACTGCAGAAACGTGCCAAACGGTCATCACACTCTCTCGCGCATCTAACCTGGATCACACAGACCTATAAATCATTGTCAAGTGACAATATTTTAATTACCTGTTGCCATAATGCTGTCCATTATAGGGTAAGGATCGATGAGCATATATGAAGGACAAGTTGATAAATATTAGAAGCTTTTTAAAGAACCATATCCTCACCTTTGCATGGAGAAAGCAAAGAAACCAAGCACAAATGTATGAGCTGCTCGTGGGGTAGCATCCTTTTTGTGATTGCAATTAATTTTTTCCACATGTTGTGTGTCCGCATTGGCTCTAGGTGCTAAGTGCTCGACGTGTAAGCTGAAAATACCTCACGCGGATCTGGATCAAGAATCCTAAATTTTCATTTCTGGAAGATATTTTCTTATGTTCATTCCGTTTTTAACATTCTTGTGGGGGCTGAAGTGACTCCCTACCTACAAGCAGTTCTACTCTCTTGGCCCTTGTACAGTGGTCACTATCTTCTTTGCTCTCTATGACTCCGACATCCTATTTTTTCTTATGATTTTAAATATGCTTTGGCTTTGCTATAACATTTCGTGTATTTCCTTTCTCCTCTACTTTTGATTTTTGCTCTGCCCTTCCTTTGCCTTCAATTCCGTTGCTCTGGCCGGTGGAGTTAGAGGGAGGGTGTTTTCTGCGTCGAGACTCTGGGCTTAAAAGGAGGCCAAGGAGATATGCCAATCTAGCGGTGGTGGCAGATGCAGGGGATCGGGACGCTGGTGGCCGCGACAGTGGAGGTCAACTAGTTAGAAAGGATCAGGATGTGGCACCACGAAAATTTGCCTAGCAGAGCCGAGTTAGTAGTAAACTAGTAATGCGGCGGGAGCTGCCAGGATGGGGTTAGGAGTGCGGGATGAGGGCGTCATAGGGTAAAGATGATCACGGTGAAAAATAGGAGATGGAAGAATACTCTACCTAGAGGAACAAGATAATCTTGCGGCCATATATAGAGAGGATCAAGATCTAAGCGTGGAAAGATTGATTGCGGGAAAAAAAATACTTGAGTGTAGTATACCTAAACCTTTTTTTTGCGGGTACCTAAGCCTTTTTAGTATATAATAATATGTGTGTGTGTGTGTGGATGGAGGTGTAAATAATGCTATTACACTACATTATTATTAGTAATGGAATTAAGCTAGGAGAGACTCATAGATTCAGACGGATTAAATGGCCCTACTCGGCAGATGTATCGTCAGAGATTTGGATGCCAATGAGTAATAATCATTTCAGGAGGTTCATTTTCGCTCCCCCTGGTACCCCCACTTTCGACAAGCACACATGCGTGTTTGGATCTTGGCAGAAGTTACAGAGCTCTCAAGGTATACTAGACAGCAGGAGCAGGAGCAGACCACGCGAGTAAACTGACACAATTCACTGAGCCGCGGCCGTGCGTGCGGGTAAGTACGAGTATAGTGTATGCCCAGAGATATCAGATTCAGCTGAAGCATGAACAACCAACGCACAGAAGCACACGGTAACTTCAAGAAGCGTACGTACGTCTTTGGATTGGGAGATTCGGATCTGAAGGAAAACATGCCGGTTAATCATCGTCGACGCAGTGAGCCGAAGAGCGAGCAGTGTCGCCGCCGTGCACTAGGCATCACATCACGAGGCCGGGGAAATGAGAGAACTGTGTTTCCGACTGTTTTGCCCTGACGACGGACGGACACGGAACGTACGGCTGTACGAGCTAGTGCCTGCGATCAGTACGTATGTAGTATTTCCGCACGCGGCAGATCGGTGAAATAATCATGATCGCGAGGCCACGACGGCCCGCCTCTGCCCCTGTGTGTCTCCTGCAATATAATGCATATGCAATGGCCATCGAGCTGGCCGGCCGGGCGTCGCTAGCTGCTGGGCGCTCCACTGTTCTCGCTGCTACTAGCTGATTCAGTTGCAGAGCCTCCTGCGTCCTTGGTCTCAATGTCCGGAACGACAAGTACTGCGGCGCAAACGGACAGCGCCCGGAACTGTACGTACGCTTCCGGACGTACAGCTCCGGCGGGCAAACGTGTATCCCCATGGACGGGGAACACGGCGGGGGGATAACTTGAGTGGTGGCCGGCCGGCCGCCCACTAGTCCGTTCATGATCGAGGAGGAATTGGCTGGATCATCCGAGAAGCTCAAACATCAAAATCTAGCTACCTCCCCTTTCGAGCCAAATGGCCTCTCGACTTGCATTGCAGTACGTAGTAGATCTGACGATCGACGTGAATACAGGCATATGCAGATCGAGCGCGCAGTGACTACTCCATTTCCAGCACGCATGGCAGTCAGGTTCCACACATGGCGCAGGGCCCCTCCTCCCTGCTGCATGCAGTGCTCTGCTGCCTCTCGATCGCCACACTAATGCCATGCCTCCCACCCAAACAACCCAATCCCCGCCAAGAACACATTTGCAGACCCGGCCTGCTCCCTAGCGCTCGCTCGCGCGCGCCATCGATCTCCCAGACGACCTCACCCTCCGGAGCATGGCGAATGGCGATGGCGCGCGTCCTCCCCACGTTCCGACAAAGGGGCGCCTCGTGGCCCCGTGGCCTACACGTTGTACATACACCCACACTAGTAGACTAGCAGTACCTCGCACCAACCGCTGCTGAGCCGGCCGGACACCACACCCCCGTCGCGCTCGATCTCCTCCCTCTTTATCCCTCGGTCTCCGAGCACGTACCCATCCCTACATAGCCGCCACGCATCTGTGAGCTACCTCCTTGCAGGCTCGCGCAGCCCCCGGCCTGTAATAGCAGCGAGGGCAGGTGTCACTGCACCTCCTGAATCCTCTCTCGATCACTCGCTCAGTCTCGGCTGTCCGTTCGTTCACCCGCGTTTCTTTCTCCGCCTCTCCTCGCGAGCGGCCGTCGAGACCGGGGGCAATGGGGAACAAGCCGCCGGAGCGCTACTACGAGATCCTGCACGTCGCCAGGGACGCATCCCCGCGGGGGGTCCGGGCGGCGTACAGGAGCCTAGCCCGCCAATGGCACCCCGACAAGCACCCGCCGGAGTCCAGGGCCGACGCCGAGGCGCGCTTCAAGGCCATCACCGAGGCCTACGAGGTGAGAACTGCCACCGATATCCATAGATGACATGGCCCTGTTACTCATTACAGACTTCGATGTGTTCATGACGCGAGTAATAATTCTATCTTTCGCACAGGCGCTGCTGGACCAGCAGGAGAACAGGGCGGTGCTCGCCGCGCGCGGCGACGGCGGAGAGAACGCCGTCGCCACGGCGGTGGCGAGAGCGGCGCGGGGCGAGAAGAAGCCCGGCGCCGCGGCGGGGGGCGTCGCGCCCCGCACGCCGCCGCCGCGGGAGGCGGAGCGGCCGGCCAAGGCGGCGACGAAGGCCGTGTACAGCGCCTGCAGCAACGTCGGCGGCGGCCGGCGAGCGTTCGCCGAGTTCTCCAGCTACGTGGTGCGCAAGGCGCCGCCGCTGGAGCGCAGGGTGGAGTGCACCCTCGAGGAGCTCTGCAGCGGCTGCAGCAAGGAGGTCAGGTACACCCGCGACGTTGTCACCAAGAACGGGTAAGCCGTCGCGCTCGCCTACGATGGATGACGTGTACGTCCGCGAATAGAGACATCCGTGTAGTATGTGCAGTTTATGAAACTTGTGTCTGACAACATTCGTCGCCATTTAACTGCACACGTATATATGGCGTATCCGAGTAGTACGACGTGTAGAGCCTTTTTTTTGCGGGTACACGGTACGGTGCAGAGCCTTTTGGCGGTGCTCTTCGGAATTTTAGTTAGCATTTCGTTTTCTTGAAGATATCTGCACTCTTCACGACAACATCATCTGGAAGTATTTCCACCACAACTCTGCAAACACATGCATAGCTCCGCATTCAGAACATAACTCTCTGTGTTCAGTCCTTATTCTAGTAGCCAAAAAACAGAGAGAGTGAGAAATCATTTTGTCAGTTTTATTGTTACTTGCCTACATCTGTCATCTATGTATGTACGTGTAATAAAGATAAGACTAGGTTAAAAATAATTAAAACACGCGCCTACATTCATTTCAATAAGGAATCTCTGCACAATTTAACTTATGGATGAGTGCAAGTTTCAGAGGTTCAGGAGCTGCAAGGCTGTTTACCTTGAATCCAAACCCAATTTATGCTGAAATATGTGGTGCCCTTTATGGCACAGAATCTCAGCCAGCTCTCCACATTAAAAGAAACAGTGAAGCAGTACATTCAGTACAACCTTTAAGGTTATGCATGGGTGTTTGGTTCCAGGGACTAAAAACATTGAATGGAAGAATGCTAATTAGAAGTATTAAGTATAGATTAATTACAAAATACATTACATAAGCGAGGACTAATTTACGATACGAATCTATTAAGCTTAATTAATCTATAATTAGATAATATAATGCTACAGTAATAATTTGATAACTATGTACTATAATTAGGCTTGTTAGGTTCGTCTCGCGTAGTAGATATGACTTATGTAATTAGTTTTATAATTAGTTTATGTTTAATGCTACCAATTGTCACTTATTTGAGGGACTAAACTTTAGTCCCTAGAATCCAAACACAACCTAACATACGACATTTATCCACAAAACATTCAGATTGCTCTTCATCAGACATGAAATCTTTGGCCATGCGTCCTTTGCCGTCCGGCTCCTGCCCAGTGTCTGCATCTACCCTATAATAAATCGCAAGCCTATGCACAACCAAACAAACAGCAATACAATACCAGCAAAGATGAACAGTATTATTCCGAAGCTGGATTAATGGGGGGAATGTCAGTGTCCCAAACCTTTACCTTGAGTAGTCTATTTCCGAAAGGCCAAAGTCCATGTTTGTTAGAACGCCTTCCATCCTTTTGGAGGATGCACCTATCAGAAGTGGTCCTTTTGTGCATTGGGTGGTGCGTAATGCATGCTGCCTGCCTGCCTGCATGTGAGGATGCTGGCCGATCGAGCCACTGACACTGACGCTGCACTTCCCTAGCTCACTAGCTCCTTGCGCCACTGATTTGACTGACGGCTTACCATGCTCAGATTTCACGCGACTGATCGATCGATCGACCAACCTCGTACTACATTTCTGGCTGGCAGACTGATCACCAAGAAGGAGGTGACGCAGACCATCCGGGTGAGGCCCGGGATGCGGAAAGGCGCGGCTGTGACGCTGGAGGGCGCCGGCGACGAGCGGCCGGGCTGCCTGACGGGCGACGCCGTGTTCGTCGTGTCGGAGCGGAAGCACAGGCGCTTCAAGCGGCTCGGCGACGACCTGGTGCTCAGGGCGCGGGTGCCGCTGGTGAGCGCGCTCACCGGGTGGCAGCTCTCCTTCCGGCTGCTCTGCGGCGACAGGTTCCGGTACGCGTTCAGGGACGAGGTCATCTGCCCCGGGTACGTCAAGGTCGTCAAGGGCGGCGGCATGCCCGTCGCCGGAGGGGAGAAGGGCGCGCGCGGGGACCTCATGGTGAAGTTTGAGGTCGTGTTCCCGGAGGACCTCACCGACGAGCAGCGGAAGGGGCTCGCCGAGATATTGAGAGGCTGCGCCTGATGTTTGCTGGTTGCCTGGTTGGCCATCTGGGAGGATGGCGTGTACGTGTTCTGTGGCAACTTCGATCTTGTCGCTGTAAAATTTTTTGTTAAGCTGCTGTTAGTACTACTAATCAGAAAGGACTGTAGAGCACATATATAAAGATCGGTGTCCTTGTTGTACATATGTTAGAGGTTTTGTTTGTTTTTTTTAGCATGCATATAGATGGTTACAACTTGCAAGAGTTTTTTTTTTTTTTTTGATAATGTAGAGTTCTGGCTTCATCCTCTTACAAGCAGAGAGATCGATCCTAAGTTACTATAAAGACAGTAGGAGAAGCTACCACAAGCTAGACCTGATCATAGACTAGGCCGGTTCAGGCCGAAAAAAATGGCATTCCTTTTCCGGCCTTGATAGAGGGCATGACTCGGCGACTGAATGGATCGAATCGACTGTATACCATTGAAAACGTTTTAAATGTGAGTATTTGAGTAAACATATTTCACAACAAAGAATCTAATCGGTTGGGCAGTACGGCTCGCGGGTTCTCTAAAGAACTCCAAATTTTATTATGATGATGGTATTGTGATTATTCGGCTTGGTGTAAATTCTTCATGTTCGCACAGAGGCCAAGTTGCATGTTATGATAATTCGAGCTCCTACATGACCATTGGGTTAGACCTAGACCTGCATTACAATTCCATATTTCCATACCACCTTTACCTTGAAAGTGGATTAGATGGCCGTGACCTACGACAACCTGAAGCTAATAGGCTGGGCATGCGTTCAAATTACACCAACCAAAAGAGATTCCAGCACGCCCAAGGCCAAGCCAGAACCATATTTGCACCAATAATAATAGACGCCTGACACCACTTCTGTGTCGGACTAGTACTGGATCTAAAAGTTTTGCTAGGATTGCACAGTCAGCAACGATGAGCAGAGAGTTCAAAATCAATTAGGTCCTGTTTGGTTTCAGGGGCTAAAATTTTAGTCCCGTCACATGGAAGGGAAGAAATGCTAATTAGAAATATTAAATATAGATTAATTAAAAATACATTACATAAGCTTGGACTAATTTACGGTACGAATCTATTAAGTCTAATTAGTCCATTATTAGATAATATAATGCTACAATAATAATTTAATAATTATGTACTAATTAATTATAGGTTAATTAGGCGTGTTAGGTTCGTCTCACGGAGTAGATATGACTTATGCAATTATTTTTATAATTAATTTATGTTTAATGCTTCTAATGATCACTTATTTAATGGACTAAACTTTAGTCCTAGAATTCAAACACACCCTTAGTACGAGAAACTACAGTATCATACAAAGAAATTTACAGCACGAGCTTCAAAACTTCAATCAACATTCAATTTTCACTAAACCTGACCCCGAATCCCCAATCCCCAAATCAAAAGGACAAATAGAGGGCGAGGAATATGGGGCATAGGATTACCGGACCTAGGGCCTGTTTGGTTGCTGCCTGCCAGGCAGTTCACCGCTCAGGCAGCAACGCCAGCCACAGGCCGACGAAATCGGACGCCTGAGCTCGCTGCCTGGAGCGAGCAGCTTTGCCAGGATCTGAACCAAACAGGCCTAGCCGGCTGTCCAGTCTGCCGCATGGACGGAGCCACAGGTGCGATCGCTTGTTGCAGTGCTTCTCCTCCTCCCACGACCTCCCGTCGCCCCGGAGACGAAAGGGATGACTAAACGAGACTATCATGGGCCGGAGCCTGGATCGGATAGCTGCATGGGCTGCCTTGGGCTGGGCTATCGCACGAGAGGTCTGCGCTGAAAACCTGACATTCCTATATGGCTTCCAAAAACTTTTTGGGTAGTTGGTTTTCAATATTTGAGATTCGTGTGGCTAATATGTGCCGCACGATCTCCTTCATCTTTCAGCTCGAGAGGGACGGCGCCGCCGCCATGGAGGGGCGCGACGGACGGTGGAGGGGCGGTAGCCGGGCGGCGGCGGCTCGGCGGCGGTTAGGGTTAGGGCTTTGGGGTTTCCGGGCGGGGGCTCCAATGACTTCTGGCCATAGAAAAAAAGGAGGTGGGGGCGGAGGCAAGGTGGCGCGGGAGCGCCGCCGGCCGGCCGGGGCCGGACAAGCGGCGGGCGGGGATCCGCGGCGGGGGCGAAGAGGAACGGATTAAGAAGGGCGGGGAGACAGGGTGGCGGCGAGCGGACGACGTGGTGGCACGGCAGCCGTCGGCCGGGGCGGAGTACGAGGGGGCGAGGGTGACGACGCGTCGGGGAAGAAGAAAGAGCCACAGAGATGGCCCTTCGTGGGCCTCAAAGCCAACCCTCCTATATGGGTTCCGCAAGCTAGATAGATAGGAGCCCCTGAAAACCAGAGCCCGATCAAAGCGTCGAACAACGGTGCTGATCGGTCTGGTTTTTTTTTTTCACACAAAATGACTTATGACTAGCACACCTGACATTTGGATCAACCCACAGTTATAAACAAAACTTAAGAAACAAATGGGAAAACTAGTATTTACATGTTATAAAAACGATTTATAAGGAACAAAGAGCCTAGCACTAGTGCACTACCACCCTATACCCCCCATCCCGCCCATACCCATCGACATTCCTCCGACTCCGAGTCCCATTGCAGGACAGCCTAAAGTCTCGTCGCCGTAGTAGGAGCACGCCGCGCTCACCGCCACTGCGGGCGTTCCGGCTCCGGCTCCGTCACCTTTCGTTGTCTTCGCGGCCGCCGCCGTCTCCGTAGTCGACGTTGCTGCTGTCGGCTGAGTCGGCTTCGGCTTCTTGGCCTTGTCCTTCTTGTCTGCCTTGCAGCCGGAGGAGAGGTTTCCCATGTCGTCGACTCTGAATCTACGATTATTTGGTTGTGAGAACTTGGTTCGTGTATGGCAGCACGTTTGAGATTGGTTGCCATGCTAGGAACATATATACACAAAGGTCTTGGTATTATGTTCGGACTATATGATCCAACGGAGCGCGTGAGCATTTCGAGTCGGACGGGGAAATCCAAACCAGGTGCGATTCAGGCTGAGGAATTGAATTGTAGATGCACTTTTTCTTCGGCGGCAAATTGTCAGCACGTGCACTGTGCATATTTTGGTTGCTCACGCACGCAGCCGCGGTGTTGCTGCTGCTGCAATGTGTCATGCATGCATATTCAGGCTGAGGAACTCAATTGTAGATGCACCTTTTCTTCCGCGGCGTTGATGCTGCAATGCATGCTCTCTGTTCGTACGGGGTCAGCTACTAAAGCTGCCATTTTTGGTGGAAATGAGCAACTGGAATTTAGCAAGCTGCCATCTTATTGTTGGGCGAATCGCGTGGAAATGGAGACGAGGACATGTTCCATCCACCGTTGTGCACGAGCGCCGTGGCAGGACATAATCTTGCACCAATTACAACAGCACGAAAAACAAAATACATTCCCAATACAAACTAAAGCCTTGAGACGTTGACGAGGTGTTTCACGGTTCGACCATAAAGGGGACAGAGTTACACAGTTCAGCATTATCTTACCGAACAGAGCTTACTAAAGAACAAAGCTTGACACAGAACTACGGAAGCTGATTAGCTGAAAAAGCAACGCTATACGCTCATATAGAAATTTCAGAACCAACATAATGCATGATTTTACAAAGGCCAAACCTCAACTGGGGTATAAAGAGTTTACATGACCTTGCACCTCACGGCCAAACCAACCACAGGTTTCTTGTTTACCAGGCAGGAACTCTTGAAAAAGTAATTGCCCAGTGATGATAAAAGAGCGGACCATAGTAACAAGAACAGCTGCAGCTATTACTTTACCTATGTCCTGCCAGGGATGATTGCTCGTTGCGACCCCTGCACATAATGGGACCGCAAAATTTGACACCAGCCAAAATAAAATATATTCGTCCCACCTGTTTGTAAATGTGATAAGCATAAACATAACTGCTCCAAAAACTAGTCCAGCAGAGAAAGTAAGGTAAAATAGGCGACATCTCATGTGTCTAGTTGTTTTATTGGTATGCACAACCAAACATGTCGCTACTATGGAGAGAACGAACGACATTGTATTTGCAATTATGAATATCCAAAAACCACTTCTCCCTCTGAATATTGGCATGCCGGTGTCCTCTAGTTCTGCAATGTAGCCCAAAGGTGCAATGAAAGCAGCAGCGAATGAACCAGCTGCAATAAGTGCAGAGATTAAAGTGATTATCTTGAACACAATTGTGTAATTTCTCAACTCCTACTTGTCTTCCAAGCAACCCTTATCTGTTAGATTTCTAGCCTGGTGGCATGGTCCACCATAAGCTTCACAGAGGGTTAAGCACGTGACAATTGAAGTGCTTGTGAACTGAAGAAGAAAAAATGAGTAATAAAATAAGATGTTGCAGGAGGAGAATACACGACATAGAAACTTACATGAAATGTATGATCACTGTGTATGTTACTGAAAGCAACATCTAGAGGTGTTAATCCCTCGTTGTTCATAATGCTGAGATTCACCCTGCTATCCATCACAAGAAGGGAGAAGATCATTAAATGCCCATACTTTACAGCCAGATGTAGTGGTGTGTTTCCTTCAATATCCCTCACATTCATCATCCTTGAGAAATTTGGGTTTCTGAATATGTGCCACACTGTCTTAACCCGTTTGTACTCCACAGCGCAGTGTAGAATATTTCTCCGTTTCTTGTCCTACAACTCATAACAGTTCGGGCATATTTCCATCAACTCTCGGATAACATCAGCCTTGCCTGCTATAGCAGCAACGTGCACAGGAAACAGACCATCATTATCTGGAATGTATGCAAGCGAACTGTTCTCCAATAAAAGTTTCAATGGCGGTCCAGTTCCGCAAGCTAAAGCAGCATAGTGAAGGGCAGTTCTTCCATAACTGTCGACCTTTCCGGCAAGCGTTGGCTCCCAACGTAGCAGGGACTCACTTATTTCTTGAGGGGAAAAAACAAGATTACCACTTGACAAAACAAAATATTCAGATTTTATACCAAAATGAGAACCAAGCACTCAAAACTAATCAATGCAGAATATATATGAATTTAGTAATGTATAAATATTTTATATTTGTGATTGTCTATTTGTAAGTTGCCTTATTTTCTTATTTTGGGTGTGATTTCAGGATTGATGAACACATGCACACACCACTATAAGTGCACATCATACCCGCAGCTGTGTCCCTGATGACCACAAGCCGAGCCTACAAATTCTACCGTTGAAAGTATTCAGATGTGTAGGTGGACATCATAATTCGAGGGAAACTTAAATAAATTTGCTCTCTGTTCAGGAGTCGCCACTCATATTACAATGGTTAATAGGGTAACTAGGAACCGATGACAGCGGGGTAGGGTAAATCTAAAAGAAATCCGATTTAGTATCTAAAGTTTCTCATAATCCAAACCCTAATGGTGGAGTCATATTTTATCCTACAAAGATTACTAATATCGAATCAAACAACCAACCAGTTGTCATACTCATACATATCCAAAGGTAACAACAAAGGTTACCTAGATTTATGAAAGAAACAGGTGACTTACAGTAGCAAGTTTGTATCTATTTCTACAGCAAATTTATTAGTCAGGCCATGCTACTAGTTATGTCTCCTATCAGACATGTAAGATTTTTAGTTACCTTTGCTTACATAGACTGCAGCATGCAGCGCAGTTTGTCCATCTGGTCCCGAGTAGCTCGCTATCACTGTAGATCTCACACCATCGAGGGATTCTCTTATTAAGACATCAACCATATCAGGACGGTCAGATAAAACCGCCAAATACAGTGGAGAAACACCTTTCCCATCGACCACAGCAGCCAGCCCATTATCCATGGACATGAGTTTCTGCAAGACGAGCACATGGCCATTCCTGACCGCCTCATGCATCGCAGTCTCCCCATCCAAGTTCCTCGCCCTCAACACAGGATCTTCAGCTTCTTGCTCGGCCAAAGCACGCTCAGCAAGGTAACGAACTACATTGGCATGCCCAGCCCTCTCAGAACAAATGAGGGGCGTATCAAGCAAATTGTTCCTTGAATTGATAAGGGAGATGTTCTGAGTACAGATCATCACAACAAGCTCCAGGTAACCATGGCTGGCTGCGATATGAAGCACAGAGCTGCCGT
This sequence comes from Echinochloa phyllopogon, assembly GCA_033239725.1. Classification (NCBI taxonomy): domain Eukaryota; kingdom Viridiplantae; phylum Streptophyta; class Magnoliopsida; order Poales; family Poaceae; genus Echinochloa; species Echinochloa phyllopogon. The sequence goes on from BTCW01000012.1 coordinate 25,707,976, forward strand.
CTGCCGTGACGCCTTCTAGGCAGCTACTGTCAGCCTGCTCAGCTGTTGTTGTGGACCATATACCTAGGGCTTGCGCTAAGAGATCTGCATTGCCTGTTGAAACAGCCCTCAGCAATTCGTGATTCATTGTGTGTGGACTGTGCCTTGCTGCCATATATCCCAGTCGGACGAGGCACCGTGAAATAAATGAACATATAGCTAGTTTGGCAATTGGCAAAGGCTTGGGCTAGGTGCTCATATATAAAAAGGGTTGTGGGTCCCAATGAAGCATAAGCATTATAGACATCTAGTTTTGTTAGTATAAACATGTGGATGTGGCAATAATCTAATTAAGAATTGTTCACAAGTCATACAAGTGGTTATATATGTTGTGGAGTGGTGCTTTAGTTGCTCAGAAATATCCCAAAAGTTGATGGGGGACTGCTGCTTTATGCTGGGTGTTATGGCTTAGTAGGAATGATGTTGTTTTCATTACAGAATCTTACTATTGACAATAGAGCCTCCATGTGAATTCTCATGAGACGGGTTAGAAAAAATAAAGATAAATCATACATTTTTTTATAAAAATCAGAAATATTTGATTATCTATATCAGGTAGACTCTAATCATCATTGATTACAATAGCCGTTGGATCTATTATGTTTTCTAAAAAAAACTACCAATATCTGCAATTACAAAATAGAGCCTAAAGTAACACCCTAAATCTATATACAAATTACCGACCTCTGCCATTATAAAAATAATCTAAATAACCTCCTAATCTTAACCTAATTAGTCTCAGTGAAAGAATTTTCCTCGGGTGGCTCAAACAAGTCTTTATAGAAACGAGTGATGTAAGATTTTAGATGTGCTTGATCCTCAATTTTGCCACTGTCATCATCCAGGGAGAAAATTCATTTTTCTATGTTTACCAATGGCAACCATTTGGAAATATCGAGTATTATTATCCCCTAGGAGAATGTTTGTCAATTTTGGACGTTGATAGTATTTATCTTGCTCTTCTTGCATGACTTTAGTTATGTGCTCTCGTCCCAAAGCAGGTTGATCTTGTCCAGCTTCCATCATAACCAGGTTTTCAGTAGCAATGTCCAGATCATTGACGGTATCTTGTAGCGTCAATTTTTGTTGTTTATAAACACCATTTGTATGTGTGATGCCCACCCTCAGAGATACAAGTGCAATGCACTCATCTTTATAATCCATCGCTGAACGACATAGATTTTCTATGGTACTTGCTTGTTCCAGATTTGTACGACCCTATCATAAAATTCCTCTGTGAGAGAACCAATGAAGTTCTTCAACTACCCTCTGGTTCCCGTCTAAGCAGGCGTCCCAATGTCTAATAGTAATAGTGTGTGGTCCGACCTCTATCTAGAGTGAAGTGTGTTTGTAATAGTGTGTGGTCCGACCTCTATCCAGAGTGAAGTGTGTTTGTAATAGTGTGTGGTCCGACCTCTATCCAGAGTGAAGTGTGTATGGTCACCAGTGGGTATTTAAATTCCATTCATTAATCATTAAGGCTCTATCCAGCTTTCTGTATGTAGGGATTGGGAGTTAGTTTTCCCAGGTAAACTAACGACACATTAAGTCAATTTCCCTAAGAATCAAAGCATCAATAGCAGCATTGAACAGGAAAGGCTGACGTTCCTATCCATCATTATTTTTCTCTTTGATGTTTCTCATGATGTTGAAGCACAAGCAAAAGGTAGGTAATGGGTTTTGTTGGCAAGCACGTACAAACTCACCTAGAAATCCAGTTTTCAATCCATCCTGAGCTGGACCGTGGTTGGAGATATATTAATCCTAGAACTTGCGCTAAGAGGTCTTTGTCATCTGTGACAACAGCTTGAAGCTCTCTTTTCTTATAAGGGATTGGAGCGATTTGTATTTCATTGTGTTTGTGTGCCGCTTATGCTTGTCTGCCATGTATCCCAGCTAAATGAGGCACTGTGAGGTAAATCCACACACCTAGCCCGCAGGTGTATTTCTAGGTTCTGGTTCTTATATACACTGGGGCCTGGGTGCCTGGGTGCTAGCAACCCCCAATTAGTTAGCATAATGAAGTCCAATCTGGTTAAGAAGGTTTGGTAATTGGAATAAGCAATAAAACTAAACAATCGACAATACATTTTAATATAGTTTTTTGGTTGCTTACAAAACATGCCCACTGTACATACAACCAGGATGTCGGAATTGGAAGACAATTAATTTGCAAAGCAAATGACAGATATGTATGACCAACTACACGAAGTCAATCAACCGGTTCAGGGTGACCTGACGCGGTACTGTACTATTCCCGTAGGAAATCGATAAAGCAAGTGGAACGTTTAGGGGGTGGGGGATGCCACTTTGGGGATGCACTTAAACTTAGCTGCAGGAAGAGTTCAATCATAGCAATAAATGAATTCATCATATAAATAAGTACGGGATTAGGCATAACTGCAATACAATGATGGCTTACTCTTCTTCAAAGGCATATAAGATCCTTGCTGGCCATACTGATTTGCCCCCTACTTAAAGATGGTTATGGAAGTCTTCTTGTCAGCTTAGACACAAAGTTTTCTTCTGGCTTTTAATAAGGACAGGTTAAGTACTCGAGATCTCTTACAAAGAAAAAGCATGGACCTTCCTTCATATGAATGCGTACTCTGCTCAGCACAGGCGTTAGAGACAGTAGAACATCTTTTTCTCCACTGCCCTTTTGCTGTAGAATGCTGGAATTTGGTTAATTTGCAAGTGCCTCAAGTATCAGATCCACATCTCATCTTACAAGATTTCAAATCAAGCCTTGCAGTTCCTTTTTTTATGGAAATAATTATCCTTCTTTCGTGGAGCATTTGGACTACAAGAAATGAGTGGATCTTCAATCAGATTCAGCCTACAGTGAATGGTTGCAAGGCAAAGTTTATGCATGAATTTGCAATGCTTATGCATCGTGCAAAAAAGAGCTATTTTCCGCTTATGAGCGAATGGCTAGATCTCTTCTTGTAGCTCGTCTTTTTGGTTTTCTTTGTATTTTATTTCTGTTTTTAGGTTTACTCTTGTTCTGTTTTTGTCCTTATTCCTAATATATAACCAGTAGGGTGAACCCCTCCTGTTCTTTCGAAAAAAAAACCAACCGGAAAAAAGATACTATGAACAAGAGTTGGGCTATCACTTGCCTATTGCGAACCCAACCAAAATACAAAAATATTAGAAATGAGGAAGAAGAGGAGGGACAAGGACAATGTTGATTACCAAAGCCGCCCGCAGCAGTGCAACCGCAGGAGTTGCTCCTCAGCGCCCAGCTGATGCCGCGCGCGGGCGCGGCGGCCAGGCCACACCGCCCGCCACCGCTCCTCCTAGGGTTACACGGTGCCAACAAGAGTAGCCTCGTTCACCATTTTCTCTTGCTTCTGCGCAAGCACCACCGCAAGAGACGACGAGATTGGCTGAGCCCTGGTGGGAGAGTTGTATGGGCTGGGCTCAGATGGGCTTGACGTGAAGAATCTAGTTGAGATGGGCTGGGCCGATTGTTCCTCGGGCCACGGGATATTTGCTGAATGAGGTCCACACGAGGAGATGCAGCAGCAAAGCAACGCAGCCAACGATGATGATTCAGTAACGAGGTCCTCAAATCGTTGTTCGTCTTCCCCCTCGATGCTCCTCTATATCCTCCTCTCCAGGTCCTCCATTCCTCGTTCGCCCCTACTCCTCTCTCTCTAGATCATTCTAGAACCTACCAGAATCCCCCGTTTGTTGCTCTTTCCTCAGTACCAGTCTTTGTACCCTTTTGCTATTATACTGAATCGATCAGTGGAGACGGTTTTCAACGGCCTAACTGGTTAAGAAGGGCCTGCTCAAGTGCTCATAAGCTCATTCGACCTCTTTTTACTCTTTAGTCTTTACATAAGCAGATGTTCAAAGCGGCTAGCAGCACGACGCAGGTGCTAATTCCCTTTCCAGCTGAGGAATTCAACCGTAGATTCACCATTTCTTCTATGGCACATGGTCAGCGTGTGCGTATTTTGGTTTTCTGATGCAGCAATGCGTGCTCTCTGTGCAGTTGAGGGTCAGCTGTTAGGTTGATCTCCCGGCCCACACGGCCCAAAGGCCGTGGGCCTGATCCAGTTCGCGCCCTGATCGGGGGCGCCCAATCCTACATGGTTGGAGGGCCCCTGTCACCCCGCGCTATAAAGAAAGGTGGGGGGCTGCCGACTCAAGTTACGAGGTTCACCTGAGCCTCCACGACCCACCGACACACCTATCCGATCTAGGGTTAGCGCGGGCAGTGACGGGAAGACCCGCCACCGCCGCCACGACGTCATCGCCGTACTCCGTCGCCGCCCCGGGCCAGTCCCGTTGGCGACCAGAGGGCCGGCGCGACCTGCTACCTCGACCTACATCTACACCTGCACTGCGCGACGCTGCCTTGTGCAGAACTTCCCCAAGCGAACCGACCATGGCGACTGGAGCCGCCGCGACCGGCGGGGATGGTAAGCACTGACCCCTTCTCGCTGTTTCTCACGAACACAGCACACACACACGCACATACACGACCAGATGCACATATCCTATATGCATCAATGTTCAAATAGAACTAACAATGGTATCAGTTAGCCTCGTTGTTAGTAGATCCAACTCGGGAAACACGAGAAATCCGAGAAATAGAAGCAAATCGAACTCAAACCCTAACCCTAACCCTAGATCCAGAGTGGACTTACCTCGGTATGCCGTCCACGGGCGGCGCCACCGCCACCCTAATCACCCTACAGATCTCCTCGACGGAGCCGCGCGCGAGACGCACGCGACTCCGGCGAGGAGGCCCGCAAGGGCGCAGAGCGGCGGCGCGGCGTGACGACGCCGTTCCCGCGCGCACAGATCCTAGCGCAACGGATCTCGCCGGCCATGGTGGCGGCGGAGATCCGGCGGCGCGCCGGCGGTAGGCCACCGACCGCGCGCGAGCGTGCTAAACCCAAGAGAAGGGTGGAAGAAGAGAAGCACCGCCGGCCATGGCTCACCGGCCATGGCGCGGTGGCGCAGAGAAGCTGCGGAACGGCGGCGTGAGGCCGCCGGCCGGGGAGCAGAGCCGCTGGCTCGCGCGAGAGCGAGCGCGCCTGCGCGAGTGAGGAGTGAAATGAACTAGGGTTTCGGGGCGTCGGCCGCGACACGAGTTTTATGCCTCCGATCTGCGCGCTCAGCCGTCCGATCAGATCGATGGCTCTGGTTGACGCGGGGGGCGGGGGTGCTGCGGCGCTGGGCCGAATTGGCGGCCCAGGCCCAGGTTGCGGCCTGCGAGCACTGGCCAGCGGCCGGGAGGGACGAAAGAGCGGCTGGGCCGCACTGTTCGCGTACGCGAGCGCGCGCGGGCCGCGGGCCGATTTCTAAATTGGGCCGAAAAGAACAGTTCTGCACAGTAGCCTTTCGCATTTATTTGAATTGATTTCAGTCAATTTTGCTCAATTTGAATAGAAATTTGAATAGAATTTGCCCCTGTTTAAATTTGAACCAAAGGGATAATTTTCAGAGGGTAAATAGAGTATTTTGCTACTGTCCATGTGAATTTATTTAAAGTTTCCGCTGCTAGATATTTATTTTGACTTGCATTTAAATTTGAACCAAAGGGATAATTTAATTTCAAGTCACAGATAAAATTTCAGATTTATTGTGATATTGTTATTTTCTGACCAAAGTTGATAATAACAATATTATAATTTTATAGATGTTGATTATTGCATTATTCCTTTTTCTGCCCAAAGGTGATGAAGTTTAATGTAATAAGGCATTGTCATTATGTTATAATGTTCTCACTTAATATGAATTAATTTTCAGCTGCGGGTTCCATGATGGTTTCCATCAAGGACATTCCCATTCTTAAAGGAGATAATTATAATGAATGGTATAAGAAGGTGGACTTCTTTTTTACCATGACAGAGCTGGACTGGGTCCTCACTACACCGGTTCCAGCTGAGCCTGAGAAGCCGGTCAGAGGGGCTGATGTGGCAGATGCTGTATGGCAGCAGACAGAGCAGGCCTATACGGTCAGTAAACAGAAATTTGACACAGAGAATGCCAAATGGATTACTGCTAACAAGAAATGTTTGGCAGTGGTCAAGAACACCATAGAGCCTTCTATTTTTGGGGCAATTAAAGATTGTCATAATGTCGTTGAGTACTTGGCGAAGTTAAAGAGTCAGTACACTGGCTCTTCAAAGACCTACGCCTCTCAGTTGATCAAGCAGTTGATCAACGCCAAGTACACAGGCGGCATCAGAGAGCACATACATCGCTTAATTCACATAAACAATAAGCTCAAGCCAATGGATGAGGACTTGAAAGAGAGTACCATCATTCATTTGGTTTTTGCTTCATTGCCAGATGAGTTTGAGAACTTCGTTGTTAACTACAATGTTAGTTCTGAGAAATGGGACATAGAAAAGACCATAGCGATGTTGGCTCAAGAGGAGGAAAGGATAAAGATAGCACGGGGTAACAATGTTAACCATGTGCAAAAGAAGAAAAATAACAACAATGCGTCTAACAACGCAAAAGGAAATCCCTCCTCTAAGGGCAAAGGCATTCAGCACTCCCAGCAGCACAGACCTAAGGATAGGCAAACCACAGTGGAGAAAGATCAGTGTCTCTACTGCAAGGAGAAGGGGCACTACAAGAAAAATTGTGCCGCCTACTTAAAGATGATCATGGAAAGGAAAGGTGAGAATGTTATTTCATTCGTAAATGAATCTCTGTATATAGATTATTCCACATCTACTTGGTGGATTGACTCAGGAGCAACAATTCATGTTGCAAACTCTTTACAGGGATTCCGTTCGACGAGAACTACTCAAAGAAACGAAAGGCGAATTAAAGTCGCGAACGGAGTCGAAGCAGAAGTGAAGGCGGTGGGCGACCTTCTCCTAGAGCTCGACACCGGATTTGATTTATTTCTTAGAGATGTTTTCTTTGTGCCTAGTTTACAGAGGAACTTAATAAGTGTATCTCGTCTAGATGATGATGGATATGGATGTCATTTTGGAAATGGCATGTGTGTAATAGATTTTAAAGATACAGTTACTACTATTGCTTTTAAGAAAAATGATCTTTATTTGTTATCACTACGTGAAAGTGTGAATTCCGTATGTGATGTGAATGCGCTTGTATCCCCACCCACAGCTCATAATAGAAAACGAAAGAGAACTCAAGACACGTCGTCGAAATTATGGCACTGTCGCTTAGGCCATATTTCGAGGGGGAGAATAGAAAGGCTGGTTAAGAATGACATTCTTCCTCCTCTAGAGTTCTCAGACTTAGATAAATGCGTTGATTGCATCAAAGGAAAATACATAAAGATTACAAAGAAAAACGCTGAACACACCGCAGGTGTCTTAGAGTTAATTCACACAGACATCTGTGGTCCGTTTTCAGTTAAAAGTATAGATGGTTTTGACTCGTTCATTACTTTTACCGATGATTATTCCCATTATGGATATATTTATCCAATAAAAGAAAAATCAGAAGCGTTGGATAAGTTTAAAATATTCAAGGCTGAAGTTGAGAATCAACATAATTTAAAGATAAAGATAGTACGTTCCGACCGTGGAGGGGAATACTATGGTCGGCACACCCCATATGGCCAAGTTCCAGGACCTTTCGCGAGGTACCTAAGGGAACAAGGTATAGTTGCCCAGTATTCTATGCCGGGCGATCCTCAGCAGAATGGAGTCGCTGAAAGACGTAACCGTACCCTTATGGATATGGTGCGAAGCATGATCAGCTACTCTACATTACCAGTGAGCCTATGGATGGAGGCTTTAAAAACCGCCACCTATATTCTCAACAGAGTTCCCAGTAAAGCGGTGCCAAAAACACCGTATGAGCTGTGGACAGGCAGAGTACCCTCATTGAATCACCTACGGGTGTGGGGGAGCCCTGCTGAGGCAAAGATATTCAACCCGACGATTGGGAAGCTAGATTCCAAGACAGTGAGTTGCCATTTTATTGGCTACACAGAGAAATCAAAAGGATATCGTTTCTACTGTTCTGACAAAGTCACAAAGTTTGTGGAAACGAGACATGCTGTTTTTCTTGAAGAAGGAATGATACGGGGGAGCATGGAAGCTCGAAAGATTGATCTTGAGGAGAGGCGGGTGTGCGCACCCAATCCAATGATTCAGGAGCCATTTTTCGAACTACCTGTTGAGCCTACGCCGACGGTGCCAGACACTGCGGCTCCAGCTCCTGTGATGGTTCCTCCTGTGGCAACACTGAATGCAAATGTGGAACCTGTCCCTCAGGATCCTATAGAAAATGTTGCTGCAGATCAGGGGGGGCATCAACAGCCTCTAATAGAAAATGTTCCAAATGTAGAGGCCCCTAGAAGGTCTCAAAGAGCAAGAAAGTCAGCAATTCCTGATGATTATGAAGTGTATAACACAGAAGAGTTTCGAATGGAGGATGATCCTATTTCATTCGAACAAGCCATGAGAAGCGAAAATTCATCCAAGTGGCTTGAGGCCATGGAAGATGAAATGAAATCGATGAGTACCAACCTTGTTTGGGACTTAGAAGAAATTCCTAAAGGAGCCAAAACAGTAGGCTGCAAATGGGTCTACAAGACGAAACGTGACTCTAAAGGGAATGTAGAAAGATTTAAAGCGCGTCTTGTGGCGAAGGGTTTTACACAAAAGGAAGGAATAGATTACAATGAGACTTTTTCTCCGGTCTCATGTAAGGATTCCTTCAGAATCATAATGGCATTGGTGGCGCATTTCAATCTCGAATTGCACCAGATGGATGTAAAGACGGCATTCCTTAATGGGGATCTTGAAGAAAAAGTTTACATGGCTCAACCCAAAGGTTTTGTCGTGGAAGGAAAAGAACACATGGGATGTCACCTAAAGAAATCCATTTATGGGTTAAAACAAGCTTCGAGACAGTGGTACTTGAAGTTCAACGAAACGATAAAGAGTTTCGGGTTTGATGAAAATGTTGAGGACAATTGCATTTATGCAAAATTCCAGAAAGGCAGTTACATTTTCCTCATCCTTTATGTGGATGACATTCTACTGGCAAGTAGCAATGTCAACCTATTATTGGAAACGAAGAAGTTCCTGTCCTCGAACTTTGATATGAAAGATCTTGGTGAAGCCTCATTCGTTTTGGGAATCGAAATTCACCGAGATAGATCAGATGGGGTATTAGGATTATCTCAACAGACGTACCTGGAAAAAGTTCTAGAAAAGTTCTGTATGCAGAGGAGTAAGTCTACTCCTGCTCCAATAGTCAAGGGCGATAGATTTGGGGATTTTCAGAGTCCTCAGAACAGTTATGAAAGGGAACAAATGAAGACAGTTCCATATGCTTCAGCTGTCGGAAGCTTACAGTATGCACAAGTGTGCACACGCCCTGACCTAGCATTTGTTACCAACATACTTGGCAGATATCAGAAAGATCCAGGCCTCGAGCACTGGAAATTAGTGAAGAAAGCTTTACGGTATGTGCAAGGCACAAAAGGCCTCATGTTAACATATAAAAGAACTGATTCCCTTGAGATTGAAGGGTATTCAGACTCAGACTTTGCGGGAGATGGAGATGATAGTAAATCCACGACAGGCTACATCTTTACTCTCGCAGGGGGAGCTATATCGTGGAGAAGATCCAAGCAAACAGTGACAGCAACATCTACGATGTATGCTGAATTTATAGCATGTTACGAGGCATCCTGCCAAGTTGAATGGCTAAAGAAATTCGTACCAGGATTGAGAGTGGTAGACAGTATAGAAAGACCACTAAAGATGTACTGCGATAACCAGCCAGCAGTGTTCTATGCCCATAATAATAAGAAAAGTACGGCTACCAAGTCGATAAAGATAAGATTTTATTCTGTTAAAGATAGAATCCAGGATCACAACATAAGTCTCGAGCATATTAAAACAGAGAAGATGCTCGCGGATCCGCTAACGAAAGGCTTACCACCCAACGTGTTCAAGGAACACGTAGCCGGCATGGGACTAAGGTATTGCCTATGATCTCTGGATTCACAGGGCCCAAAAGGAATAAAGAATCTATTTCTGAATAGAGGCGTGTATTGTAGCTATTGATTCTATCGATAATCGATCGTGACGATGAGATATGCTCTGTGCACAAATCTAGGATGGAATAAGGAAAATTGTAAAAGTAAAAGAAAAGCGATTGTGAGATCAAAGGGGAGATTGTTAGGTTGATCTCCCGGCCCACACGGCCCAAAGGCCGTGGGGCTGATCCAGTCCGCGCCCTGATCGGGGGCGTCCAATCCTACATGGTTGGAGGGCCCCTGTCACCCCGCGCTATAAAGAAAGGTGGGGGGCTGCCGACTCAAGTTACGAGGTTCACCTGAGCCGCCACGACCCACCGACACACCTATCCGATCTAGGGTTAGCGCGGGCAGTGACGGGAAGACCCTCCACCGCCGCCACGACGTCATCGCCGTACTCCGTCGCCGCCCCGGGCCAGTCCCGTTGGCGACCAGAGGGCCGGCGCGACCTGCTACCTCGACCTACATCTACACCTGCACTGCGCGACGCTGCCTTGTGCAGAACTTCCCCAAGCGAACCGACCATGGCGACTGGAGCCGCCGCGACCGGCGGGGATGGTAAGCACTGACCCCTTCTCGCTGTTTCTCACGAACACAGCACACACACACGCACATACACGACCAGATGCACATATCCTATATGCATCAATGTTCAAATAGAACTAACATCAGCTACTCTGCTGCCATCTCAGATCAGCTCCAACTTGTGTGCAGGAGAATGTGAGGTCAGAAGTTGCACGCTAGTACGTTCCACTAGCAAGTCGAAGTGTGGACAACTGGACACCATTGCTGTGCTTGGTGAAGCAACAGAGATCATCAAATGCTTTAGGCCCTCTGTACTCACTCCCCTGAGATTCAGTACGCTACGCACACACCATCAAACTTTACCCCCAATCTTTCTGCTTGGCAAAAAAGAAAAGAAAGAAAACGGAACCTCCACTACACCATCAGACAGTGTCAATACATCAATATGAGGTGAAAAACAAAATCCGTTGCAAAAAAATATATCGAACTACACCTTTGCCATGGTGCCTGGCAGTTCGATAGCACATTAGCACTTGTACAGCTGATATTATTCAAGAGACCTTACTAACAGACAGAATAACTCTAAGCTGGGATAAGAAAATGACCTGAACAATGTCACAGATCTGCAGAGAGATTTCATGAACCTCAAGTAGGGTATAAGAAAACCGTGTTATCTTGAATCACACATCCAGGCCAGCTGCAGGGTTCTTGTCGACCAGTCGGTACGCTTTTAACCATGGATTGAACGGTGCCGATTGAAGCTCGGGCCACATGAATTAGCAGGACAGCCTGAACTATTACTTTAGAGATGTCCTGCCAGCGGTGTTTGCTCGTCCACAACTGCATTGCAACCTGTAGACCTATAGGAACTGCTAAATCTGACACCAGCCAAAGGAAAATACGTTCGCCCCAGCTATTCTCAGGGTCCAATATTAGCCGTACTAACATCACAAATGTGATTAGCATGGACAGAACTGCTCCAAAAAACAGTGCGGCAGACACAATAAGGTAAAGCCGGCGATCTCTTGTTAGTCTAATAACAAACAGAATTATCGTTGCTATTGAGAAGAAGAACGAGATGATGTTTGCAATCATGAAAATCCAGAAACCAGTTCTCCCTCCGTGTACGGGCTTGCCAGCATCTACGCCTTCTTCTATGTAGCCCCCAGGTGGAGTAGAAACAGCAGCGAGTGATGAACTGACTCCAATAAACATAGAGTAGTTGAACATGCTCTGGGACACATTATTAGCGTAACTACTTGATTCCTTCTTTCCTACCGAGCACCACTTCTCCTTGAAATTTTTAGCCAGATGCCAGGCGCTGCCATAAGCTTCACAGAGGTTTAAGAATGTGATGATGCAAGTGTTCGTTAACTGTACGAAGCGGGAACAGAAATAGTTTAAATCTTAAAAGTCCTCCGGAAATGAAATGTTGGAAGAGCAGAATGTATGCTGGAGGAAACTTACCGATGATAATGTATCATCACTTTGTATCTTATTCATGGCAACATCTAGAGGTGTTGATCCCTCATAGTTCATAATGTCGATATTCACCCTAGGATCCATCATAAGAAAGAAGAAAATCATTGCCCGTCCATGCTTTACTGACAAATGTAGGGGTGTGTTTCCTTCGCCATCCCTCGCATTCATCATCGTCAAGAACTTTGGGTTTCTACACATGTGCCAAACCAACATCACTCTCCCATGTTCAACGGCGCAGTGTAGAATATTTCTGCATTTGTTATCAAGCAACTCATCATAGTTCAGGCATATTTGCATGAACTTGCAGACAGCATTAACATTGCCTGTTATAGCGGCAATGTGGATAGGAAATAGACCCTCATTATCTGGAATGTATGCAAGTGAGCTGTTTCCCGATAGAAGTAGTTCCACCTGTTCAAGCTTAGCCAATAATGTTGCATAGTGAAGGGCAGTTCTTCCATAATTGTCGGTCATTCTGGCAATTGTTGGTTCCCAGAGTTGCAGGGATTCGCTTATTCCTAAAATATATAGAGAAAAAAATATTAACATTTGACAAATTCAATTGACCCTAAAAAAATCAGAACCAAGTATTTGATGAACTAATGTGTGCATAAAGCACATATCTACATAAGTTATCTTCAATGTACAGAGTCTAAACTGTAAAGTGGGCCCAAGTGGAACCAAAAGCATGTTGGTTTTGTGCTAAACCTAATGTTTTCATGAGCTCTAAGCTTGGGACCTAAATTTTGGATTAGTCAGACTGCTCATAATTGAAGAATCAATGCAATGCCAGGCTTTGTGTACATTTTATTCCATAGGACCTGGATTAATGTTCCATGTTTCTTGCTGAAGTCAAGTCTCACAATGCATAGGACCAAACCCGTAATGGTTGTTTGGATCTCAAGTTTTATCAAAATAGATATAGTTAAATCAGATTTGAACCTCGCTACCTAAAACTCTGTTTTGCTAGATAGCACAAAATGAGGATAAGAAAAAACCAGTTTTTCTTTTTGCTGAAACTCTAATATTGGGTTTTATAGAAAAATAATTATTGCAATTTTTCAGAATGCCAAATCCAGTATTTCCTTCTGTTAATTTGTTTTGCTGTTTTCCTCTTAGGTTGCAATATTAAAAATCTTAATCCGCTAGTATTTTGCTAATGCCGATTTGTTCACTAATTTGAGAGGAAGGAGATCTACATATATGCAAAAAAATGTTTTAACTGATGTAACCCAAAAAAAGTAACCAATAAAACAAAGACTAATTGATAAAAAAAGGAACCAAATCTCCTACACATGGCAAGCATTTAAACCTGCTTTGTGAAAACTTATCTCCAATCTATGTGATCGAAACAATCACTAAGCTCATCTCTAGACGAACTTGTAAGGAGTGAAAAGTAGTGAAACTACAATTTTTATGTATGTTTACAAAAAAAATATACAAGTTTGTCAAGATGTGCACTTCAATGTTTTGGTGTGTTTATCTCTATTAATAGGAAGTTTTGCTCCCTAGGTATCCCAATCCTACAAATTACACATTGAAAATCTAAGAAATGTAAAATGTAGAAAGTTCTAGCAGTGCATCATTGCTCCTGGGTTAGAGTTGACACACAAACAACCTACCATATGAAAACATAACCTAGGAATTAAAAGTAATTTCCAATATTTGTAGGTACTAAATGCTAAAGAAGATACATGAACCTAAATCTAGTTACCCATTTTACCTTCATATGGAGGATTTGGGGGGTATAGTATAGGATATAGGAAGATCAATAATTTCCAATAAGCTTTTTTGCTTGAATCTTTTTAAAACTTCAAATATGGACCAACTCTCCAAATATTTATGAGTCTTGCAGGCTAAGTCACCTTAGAAACCCAAACCTTCATGGAAATATTAAAGTTTATAATCACATCCTTGGGCACAAAAATATGAATTCCTCCCCTTAATTACCTGTCGACCTTGTGAGCCGGCTTACTTCAAGGGGCATGGTGTAATCTTCTTGTTGGACTTTCTAAGGGTGAATGTGGTATTTTCTTCCCTTTCGTCTCTTTCTTTCAATCAAAAGAATTGTGGCTTTCTTTATGGGACACGTAGTTAGTCATGATTGTCCCTTCCACAAGTTTCTTCATGGCTTATTGAGCTTCTCAACTTTTTACTCACATTATGCTCATTATTCTTCCTTGCATAGTCTCAACTCATTCTAAACTTTAACGCAAAGGGATGGGCATGATTCATCAATTAAATCACTGCAAGAAGCGGATGAATCCATTTTAGGTGTAATAGAGGAAAGTGACTTGGACGATTATCTAGATTTATTAGTACTTCTAGATTTTTCTGCAAGGTTCTTGACTTTTTAGCGCTATCTACTTGTCGTGGTTGACAAGAAAATCAATTTGCAACTAAAATCTCCATAATTTCATATGGGCACCAAGCAAGATGCACTCAAGTCCTAATCAGCATGAGGTCTCAATTATAAAATATGGGGGTGTTTGGATCCAGGGACTAAAGTTTAGTCACTTAAATAAATGATAATTATACATATTAAATATAAATAATTATAAAATTAATTGCATAAATCATGTCTATTTCGCGAGACGAATCTAACAAGCCTAATTAATATATAATTATCATATGTTTATTATAGCATTACATTATCTAATCATGGACTAATTAGGCTTAATAGATTCATCTTACAAATTAGCCATCGTTTATGTAATGGGTTTTTAATTAATCTTTATTTAATACATCTAATTAACATCCTTACATCCGATGTGATGGGACTAAACTTTAGCAAGTAAATCCAAACACCCTCTAAGAACCCTCCAAATGCCCAAGTGGGCGGAGACGTATCCATAGAGAGTACTTGATCTAAAAATTACCATCAAGTTAAGATCCCCAACCTGCGAATTGATCATAGGCCACTCATTAGGTTCGAGTCCTTGACTCAATATGGATCGGTTTGTTCTGTTTCACCTTCTTTCTATTTTCTTTTCAAAACCTATTTATTTCCAATTACTCTTTTCCCACAAAATCGTGTATATAAGGGCGAACATCCCAGCGATAGGATAGAACCTAAGAGTTCATTTAGTCTTGGAGCCCATTTTCTTTTTCTTGTTGGAGACGCTTGCATTCTCCTTTTTCTTTTCGATTTGCAGTACATATTAAGGCCCTGCTTGGATAGCCGGTTTTAAGCCCAAAACACCTGTAAAATACAGACTCGGAAAATCATAGGAGTGAGATTGAAAATTGATGTTTGGATAACCGGTTTGTCTACTGAATTTACATCCGGTTTAGCCTGTTACAACCGGAAATGTACACACACCTCCGGAGGCCACAATTTTTATCCGACAATTATCGGGCTCGAGCTCCCGCACGGCCGCACCCGTCGTCATCGTTAAATCCCCAGAGCCGTCGCGGCTGCCCGCCGTCGTTCTCCGCCTCCGCGGATACCCTCTCCCGCCCCGTCGTCGTCCGCTGCCATGGCTGCCCTATCCTGTGGTAGGTAAGCAGTTCCGCGCGAGCTGCTCCCTCAATCTCGGTCGCCTCGTTGTCGCTGTGCTCCTCGGCACCGGTGAGAAAGGATCTCCCGACGAGTTCATCGACGGAAATTAAGCTCTGCCTCCTCTACTATTTCAAATTGATTACTAGTTGGAACTCTGGCATGAAGATCGATCTGAAATTCCTCTGTCCTTTCGATCCGTGCTGTAGTTTAATTATTGAATCGAAAATTTGATGATCTGGCCTAAAAGATTTGTCAGCAATGCTGAAATCAACGAGGATGCTGAGCAGCAGGGGCGTGAGGATTCGCAAGCGGTAGACGAGGCAAGGGACCTCATCGTGGGGAGCCCTCCTCTCTGAGGAATTAGCACATGGTTGCGTCGCGTGAGCCCCTGGAAGGGGAGTCAGCGTTCAGTGGTGGAAGCAATTTTTATCCAAACAAGCATTTTCCAGGGGAAACGGGAATCACCTGTATCCTTGTGCACAAGGAATTACAAACGGAAAGCTCCTACAAGCGACAAATAATACTAAGTTGCCAAACAGGCCCTAAGTATTTTCTATTTGAGATTTTCTAGCTGTAAGTGCTCCTATTTTCATCAACAAAGTCAACACTTTTATTCCTTAGAACGGCATCCAATTAAACAACCAATTGGGTTTTTCATACAGAACCAAGTCACAAGAAGAGACCTAGCTAGTAGTAGTAAATTTGCCGCAGAATTTCATTTCTCAGAAAATACAGCTCTTGCTTGGTATGCACAGAGCCCATGGCTCCAACGGAAATAAAGTTTTTCAAGTTACCTATGTTGACGCAGACCGCAGCATGCAATGCCGTTTGCCTATCTGGCCCCGAGTAGCTCGCTGTTGATGGGTTTCTAATCAAGACCTCCACCATGTCAGCCCGGTTGGATGCGACCGCCAAGTAAAGCGGAGACACGCCATTCCCATCGTCCACTTCGGCAAGGCCGCTATTCATGGACATGAGCTTCTCCAGGACGGGCAGATGGCCATTCCTGACCGCCTCATGCATCGCCGTCTCCCCGCCCGAGTTCGTCGCCCTCAGCGTGTGGTCCGCGAGGCGAGCGGCCACAGCCGCATGCCCAGCCCTCGCGGCACAGATCAGAGGCGTGTCGAGCAGGTTGTTCCTTGCCCTGATGAGCGAGGGCTCC
Source organism: Echinochloa phyllopogon (assembly GCA_033239725.1). Taxonomy (NCBI): domain Eukaryota; kingdom Viridiplantae; phylum Streptophyta; class Magnoliopsida; order Poales; family Poaceae; genus Echinochloa; species Echinochloa phyllopogon. The sequence continues at coordinate 25,724,698 of BTCW01000012.1, forward strand.
TGAGCGCAGAGCGTCTCGACGAGCTCCAGGTGCCCGCGGCTGGCGGCGATGTGGAGCGCCGAGCTGCCCTCCGCCGTGACGCCTTGTAGGCAGCTCACGTCGCCCTGCTCAGCTGGTGGTGGTGACGGCTTCAGGCCTAGAGCTTGCTCCAGCAGGTCTAGGTCGCCTGTGGCAACGGCTTGGAGCAATCTGGGTTCCATTGTGTGTGGGGTGTGCCTGCTTGCTGCTGCCATGTATCTCGGCTGAGCGATGAACCGCAGCGAGATACATCAACACAGCTAAATGTTCTGTCCTCAACTCGGATCCTCTCGTATATGCAGGCGGTATTCAGTGCAAACGAAACTTCCTAGCAACCTTCAGCCTTGCTTGTTGCACAGTATATATAATCATGTAGTTCTATCTGGTTTAGGAAGTAGTGTTGGACTACTGACCAACGAAGCTAAACAATCCCAAAGTACATGTTGATATGGTTCCTCAAAAAAAAAGAACGTACAGCATGTTGATATGGAGAGGAAACTGGATCTTACGAGCACGCAGCAGCAAAATGCCAACCACCACACGACCGGCGGAGCCGCGGAGGCCTGCGATGGCCTCGAGGCTTGAGCTAATTAACTAATCAAGGTTGTTAACTTTAACCCATGCTCAGCAGCGGTGGGGCCGAGCCCGGCAAAGTGGCCGACTTTTCAACGAAGAGGGGGCCTTGACTTGGTGATGAGCACCCCTCCCCTGGCCAAAAAAATCTACAGCTAGATGCTGGCCTAGTACAAAAAACCGAACCGGTTCACCGGTTGGACCGGAAAAACCGTGAACCGGTGGCTGGACCGGTCTGGTTCAGTTAAAAGACCGGTCATGCAATTGGACCGGTGTGAACCGGTGCGAACCGGTCGAACCGGCCGGTTTTCCGTCGAACCGGTGAACCAGTGAACCGGTTTTTTCGTGAATCATTGATCAATTTGATGTTTGGAAACTGGTTTCCAATTTTAAACAATAGATTATTATGATATAATTGTGTTATACCATCTATTATGTTATATGTGATATCTTTTGGTAATAAAACTTACATATTATTTATATAAATCATGTGAAATAAATATTATATTAATAAATAATGAACCACTGGTTCCACCGGTGAACCACTGGTTGGACCGATAAACCAGTGAACCAGTAGCCTGACCGGTTCGATCTCCGGTCCGGCTTTTCGCACTTGGGATGCTGGTGCTCCTGCAGCCTTGTCTACGCGGGCCATGGATTCGACGAGCACTGGCGGATGGTTTTATTTTTTAAATAAAGCGGATGAGATTTGGGAGGCCACGAAATTGCGAGGCAGGAGAGTAACTGTGAACACGTGACTTGGTACTGATACGTGGCATTTGTCTGCACCAAACAAAAAAAAAGCACCAGCGGGACCTAATCCAGGACAGCGATTCCCTCGGGCCCTCAGCTAATCCGCCAACGCGCTTTGTTTTCTGACGTAACTAGTGGAGGTCTTGTTTAGATTCTAAATTTGGAAGGTCAAATTTGGAAGTACGACGTCACTTTGTAATCATTGTGTCACTGTAGCATTTCGTTTGTATTTGTAAAAAATTGTCCAAACATTGATTAACTATGCTCAAAATGTTCGTCTCGTAAAGTGCAATAAAACTGTGTAATTAGTTTTTGATTTCAACTACATTTAGTACTCATGACATTTTGATGTGATGGAAATCTTTTTTTTATATAGTGAAATTTAGAGGTGGAATTTGAGATCTAACCAAAACAAAAGTCCGTAGTAAAATGCCACCTCGGGCCTGGGGAGCACACGGAGATACAGCTCAGCTGCAACCCGCGGCTGTAGGCATTGGGTTCTGGGACTCTGGCTGGACCGCGGAAGGCCGGAAAGGATACCTATCGCCCGTCAGCTTAGAATGATTGGGTTAAAACCGGTCTACGGGGTTTGGTTTAGTTGGATTAACTGGTTTGGTTCATAATGGATCGAGATAGTTAATGGATTGGTTTGGTTTGGTTTAACAATTATAATGGTTTAAACTAGTTTGGATCAGTTTGAAATTAGTTTGACTAAAACTAAATATTACGTTCACACTATGAAATTTTAACGAACTTGATTGAAATTTATTACAAGTGACTCAAAATAACAGTCGACTACTTTGTATAAAATTACGTGATGAGATCGATATGTGGACCCCACGTCAAAACCGGACCCTAAAACTTAAACCTCGCGTCCACACTATAAAATTTTAGCGAATTTAACTGAAATTTGTTGCAAATGACTCAAAACCACAGTCGGCCACTTTTTGCAAAATTATGTGATGAGATCCACATGTGGGCCCCACGTCAAAAGCTGGACCCTGGTACTTAAACCTCGCGTTCACGCTATAAAATTTTAGCGAGTTTAGCTGAAATTTGTTGCAAATGACTCTCAACCACGGTCGGCTACTTTGTGCAAAATTATGTGATGAGATCCACATATTGGCCCCACGTCAAAAGCCGGATTCTAAAACTTAAACATCGCATTTACACTATAAAATTTTAGTGAATTTGGCTGAAATTTATTTCAAATGACTCTCAACGACGGTCGGCTACTTTGTGCAAAATTATGTTATGAGATCCACATGTGGACCCCACGTCAAAAGTCGGACCCTACAACTAAAACCTCACGTTCACACTATAAAATTTTAGCGAATTTGGCTAAAATTTGTTGGAGATGTCTCAGAATAAGAGTTAGCTACTCTATGTAAATTGGTTGAGCTATATCAATATGTGGGGTTCACATCATAAGACATCCTTATTACGAGTAGTTAGTGAAAACCGGTTTCAATATTTAGGTTGAAACCAATTATTTTGGTTTGGTTAGGAGTGAAAAGCTAAATGGTTTGGATTGGTTTGGTTTGAATGCGGTAAGATTGAATTGGTTTGTAAATATGTTAGAATTAATATGGATGGATGTGGATTTGGTTTGGTTTGTGAACCATTCTCAACTTGAATCGCCCCCGCGAAAAAATAATCGCTTGTCGCCCGAAGCGAATCGTGTGGGCCGTTGAGACAATTTGAGCCCATAGAAGCATAGGAACGGTTGGCCCACATAAAACTACGCTCCTCTCGCCTCACTCACTGCTCTTCGGCCCTGCCCACGGGGAGTGCTGCACATCCTATTGATTTTTTTTCTTTTTTTCTCTTTTGTTTTATTTTCCTTTTCAATTCATTACTTTTCTACTTTGTAGCTTTTTATTTCTAATAATCTTCCTTCTTATTTCTTTTCTACTCATTCCATTTATATTTTTTTCTTTTATATTTCTTAGCTCCTTTTTGGTAATTATAAATTTATATTGTTAATTTTATTGGATCTTATCTTATCGACCATATGCTTGATTGCATTGTTCGTCACATACAACTATTTTGTTTGCATTTAGAAAATTATTAATCTTCTGTATGTACTAATTATTTATATTATACACTCATTAGTTAGATATATAACATGTTTATTCACTTTTATATTAACTTGTTCGCGATGTGCATGCATTTGTTCTCCATATCAAATGATTTGTTCGCGATATGGAGGTATTTTGTTCACTTTGCGTATTAATATGTTCGCAATATTAGATTACATGTTCGCTTTGTAGACTAAATTGTTCACTTATAAAAATAATGTCTTCACTATTCTATATAGAATATTTTGTTTGTATATTGCAGCATCTGCTTTGTTTTGTAGATAAATTTATTCTACATGCAAAAAGGTACGGATAAAGTTCTTAGCATGCGGATGCATATAACTGTTTTTAATTGTATATAAAAATTCAAACAAAAAAAATATCAACCTTAGGCCACCATGCGCTTGCCCCTTGTACAGTTGTACCTGTTTGCGGTCCACTCGCGTGCTTTAGCAAAACAGTTTTGCGGAAGTGGGTTTGATGGGCCAAAACAGCGGGACGCTGCTCCGCGCTTCGGGTGATGGCTGTTTTGATGTCGCCGAAGCGATGTCTAGTCGCACCCGCTGGAGGCTGCCCGGCTGGATGGAACCCGAATGCCTGACTTTTTGTTCTGGGCTGGGCTGGGCTGCACTATACGCCTACACTGGCGTGACTGTGGTGGACTCACGTTAGGCCAGCATAGCGCAGGCCAATTATGGGCTGGACTGACAAGATGTGTACAGTATGGATGAATGCCCTAAAATTCGGCCCAAATCGTCCATGTACCGGTGTGTTTTTTTGAAAAAAGAAACATGTACCGGTGTGCCTTGCACCGTTGCACGGAATCGGCAGAAACCGACCACCCAGCGCAAAGACTAGTCAATTCGTCCTCTGCCACCACGCCAGCCCAAAAGACCAGAACCCTCGGGAACACCACCCCTCTCTCTGCCACGGGGCCCTACAGCACCCGGTCCCACCGTCAGCCCCACGAGTCCTCAGCCGTCACGGCGTCGGCAGCCGACCCGCCTCCACAAAATAGCCCCACCGCGCAGGCAGAGTGGCAGACTACTACTACGAACAGAGAAGCCCCCTCTACCTACCAACCTCCCGTGCTCTTCGCCTCTCCCCTGCCTGCCAGTCGCTTCGGTTGCTCGCGTGCCTTGCCTTCCCGTCTCGACTCCTCGCATTCGCCGCGGCGTCAACGCGTCTTCCCTCCCAGCTGCCTCTCCGCCCCCGCCTCCCAGATCCGGCGCCCATGGCGAGGAACCCGGGCTGCACCGTCTTCATAGGTGAGATCTCCCTTCCCCCCCTCCTGCGGCTCCCTTCCCGCTCCAGGCCCGAGTCACCCGGCGGAGCGACTCCCGCGGAGCTTCGGCTTCCCTCGAATTATCCTTCTCCTCAAAATTCCCCGCGATTAGGCGTGGATTCGCGGTGATTAGCGGCCTGGCCTTCGCGAGGTCGCTGTCCACGCGCTTTATCCTCTCGCTCGCGGACGGGCGGCTGGCGCTGTTCCTTCCCTCCCGCCCCCAAATCGGGATGTTTCGTACTTGCTACTCTGGTCTGCCGTCTGTTCGATTCGATTGGTAGCTGTTGTTCGCGTTGGCTTCGAAGGTTCGGGAGTTTGTCCACGCCTGAGCTGGCGCAGATTGCTAGGGTAATTTCACGGTTTCCGCCGTGTAATTTGGGGGTCAATAGAGTAATCTGTTGCTTGGGTTTCGGGCTGCCCTCCCCCGATTCTTATATTACTAGGTTATTGTGCACTTAAGATCCACTTATAGCTAGAGCCTTGCCCCCAGACAGGATTTAGATTTTATCTGGCTTGATTGCGTGAGCTTCTCTTGTAAATTTCCCCGATGAAATAGGCGAATGAACTCATAAATCCCTAACGTGTAGGTAAACATTTCTTATTGCGCTTCCCTGGAAATTGGGCATCAGAGTAGTGGTCCAGTGGAGGATTATCATGATGCCATAATGTTGCATCTCATTCTTGAGTTGTTGAGTGTAACTGGTTTTAATCAGTTACAATGAAGATCGATCCTTCAGTCCCTTTGAAGCATGGAGTGTGAAAAAATTGACTTGTGCATCAGCCTCATCTGTTATGTTCTTTGTTTGACTACTATAGGTGTTCTCAGTCTGTTTGCTTGCTAGTTGCTTCATTCCATCTTGCTTCTCTGTGAACTCCTTTTTGCAATGTTATGCATAGCTTCATGTCTATGTTATGCTATTCCTATCCTGGTATCCTACATGGTTGTTGCTTGCTGTGCAGTGTTTGTAGATATCACTTTACCTATTGGTTATTTTGTTGGTACTCTACCTTTTGTTTTTGTTCTTAGGCATAGTAGCTTACTCTCTTGCATTGTATTTTCGTTTAATAGGTAACTTGGATGACAGGGTTCCTGAGAGGGTTCTGTATGAGATTCTTATTCAGGTAGGTCAAGTTGTAGACCTACACATACCTCGTGACAAGGAAACTAGTCGACAAAAAGGTTATGCTTTTGCCGAGTACGAAACAGAGGAGATTGCCCAGTATGCTGTTAAGCTATTTTCTGGCCTTGTTCGACTTCATAATAAAACACTTAGATTTGCGGTGCGTTTCTTTTTGCTCCCCCATTTTATATAAGTTATTTAGTATAGTTGAATGTTATTGTTTTTTGCATGGTTTATGTTGTTATGCACTGAACATCAACTGTGTGTTTTGGGACTCAACCTTTGCCCAATCCAATATGGTGTTGTACTTTACTAGTTGAGATTCTTGCTCATATTATTACTTCTGGGTATTAGCAAAAGACTAAGCTCTGAAATAATTTCATCTTTTGGACAGATCTCTGGGCAAGACAAACCCTCGTCAAATGGCAACATGCCTGTAACTCCTAGGTTAAACCCTATACCACCACCAAAGGCTCCTCAACCTATGAGGTCTAATGATACTCCTTCATCACAGCATACTGTGAATGGCAGGATTGCAGGGTATGGTATCTCACCAAATCATTCATATGATGCACACTCTCAAGGTGAGCAATTTACTTTGTGTATTTTTGAACTTGAGGCATTTAATGCCGAATTTTATGTTAATAGCTTATATTCCCTTTTTTACCAGCACCATCAAGTGGGTTACCGAGTAGAGGACTAAGCAATGGTACGTATGAATATAGTAGACGTGTCTTTGGTTCTGTTATGGATGATGTTAGCCGCCAAGCTACCAGGGAACCAGTTCCATACCCGTCCTACTAGCATGTTGAGCTCCAGTGAGTGTAACTTGATATGCTGACAGAATAGGCTGCTGAAGCCGCTGTCTATTGTCCCAACCATCTGTGAGGTTATCTCTGTACTCACCATTTCATGCCTGTAAATATGGGTTATGGTGGTAGGGCATATGCTTATCTTATGGGTTGTTCTGTCGTTCTTTACATTGTAGTGAGGGTTGACCCGCACCCTACTGGTTATGTTCCATGCCCTAGTGATCAACGCCTTTGCCTCCACTAATGTGGTTCTACTAGGAATTGCCATGTCTGCTTACATGAATGGGTGGCAAAACTTTTCAATTGCTGTTTACATTAAATGTTGTTAGCTCTTTCTCATCATAGTTTGTAGCGTGTTTGAGTTCAAGATATGAGTATTTGGTGGATTTTGCTTATCATCCCAATTAAATCTGTAATATGTTGGACATCAGAAGGGGAATTGTTGTTTAAAAGAAAAAAAAAGGAAATCTGCCTTCAAAGTACGGTGTTTGCTTTTATGAAAATTTGTTTATATATGACTTGTTTGCTTGAGCTGTCTGTCTGTGGCAGCAACAGGCTTTCATTATCCAGCAAGGCCACACAGGTTCTCAGTGATCAAGTTATGCCTTTTTGGAAGTTGATCTCTTGTCCCTTCCAAGTTCAGTAGTGTGGAAGTTGTTACAGCTGGATTCTCAATTCACTGGTGAATTATCTAGCTATTGCATTTTTCCAAGGGTGCTGGCGCCTTTTGAGTCGCAAATCTGGTAACCCAGTATTGTTGATCAAGATGGGTCAGATGCTGCTCATTTCTCATCTGGTGGTATTTGGAAGCTTCATGCCTGTGGTTGTGAGCTTGAGTACCTATAATAGGTGGGAAAACAGTGATCCTGATACCGTGTCAATACATTTGAAATTGAGAGGAAATTTGCCCCTTTGTATTGTTGGCGGTCTAATTTGCGGGCTATCAGATTTCCAATTGATTGAAGAATTCACGAAAGCTCATCCTATGGGATCAATTCTAGATTGAAGAATGACAGTTACGCCCATTATTCTATGGCATAACAACGGTTCATTATGCTGTAATTATATCCTTTGCAACCACTAAGTTCATATGAACCTTAGTGTTGACCTCAACCCGCTGGTAGGTCGTTTTTCTCGCTGCGGGTCTACGGAATGTGTTTTTCTTCTTGCAGCGGATCACTGCAGAATTTACAATAGTTGCTACCAAATGTTGGTTTGAGAGTTGAGGCCGGTGACGCCAATGTCCACTGCACTGGCAGCGCCAGTGCCGGGCAGCACTTCCATTCGCTGCATTGCTTTGGTTTAGGCTTGCAGTGTGCCTGGTATTCTTTAACGGCAAAGCCTCGCAATATGCAGAGAAGTGTGACCGCCTCATTTAGTGCGCGTTGTAAGTTTTTTTCTCTCTCTCGAGATTTGTTGTTAATAATACAACGGATGAAAAGGTTACCTTTAATTCCTGATTGGTGACATTGTACTTAAACCGATTCCTCTGGTCTCGCGTTTCTGTTTCATCTGCGTCGAATCGTCGATTGGTTCTCAGGAAATGCTTGGTCCAGTTTAACGCGCTTTATCACAGGCAGCACAAGCGATCAGCTTACCGTTTATCACGCCAGTCAATGGAAGCACACGGTCACACGGATACGGCACTCTAGTGCGAGACGAATCATCGATATCGACACAGTGATCCTCTCGTGAGGGCGACTCCCGAGGGGCTTAACCGTCGTGGCATCCTGGGCAGGCTGGCTCATACTGCCAGCATGAGCGACGAGCCTCTCCTCACGCCAATTGCCTTGCCAACTGAACATCTTCGCCGTGCAGGTGCTGGGATTAGATGACAGGTAGCCGGCGTGTTCCGCGCGCGATGATCCGAGAAGCGCCGGGCGCATTTTCCCCTGCCCTGGGCCGTCTCCTCGCTCGGTCCCAGCATGTGTGCTCGGATCCGCCGCGCGCACACGAGCTTTCAGCTTTAGAACACCTGCAGACGTCGCGCCGCGACGATGGTAATGTAGTGCGCGAGCGACTGGAGCTGGCCTGAGATTTTGAGCGTTCCTGTGTGTGTGTGTTTCTCCAACTGTTCGTGCCGACATTGCAGGCGCTGACCGAGAGGCAGCCGCAGCCGGAGAAGAAGGCGCCGCGGGCGAGGCCGATGTCGGGGAAGGCCGTCGTCATGCTGTGCGCCACGAGCTTCTTCGTGGGGCTGCTGCTCAGCGGCCGGATGGCGCTGCTGACGCCGCCGTCGAACGGGCCTTCCGGTCACGGCGGCTCCAGGATCCCTCTCTTCGCCGACGACTGCGACCAGAGCAGGCGTGTAAGTAGTCTCTGCACGCTCGCGAGGAATGCTTATACAGTTTTCTTCTGAACACCAACCGTGGTAGCGTGTGAAATGTTTTGAACCGTTTCATGTTTCAGAAGCTGGAGGAGAGCAAGCCGAACGACATCATGAAGGAGGTGTCAAGGACGCACCAAGCCATCCAGTGAGTCCTCGTCCAGTAGAACACATCCATGGAATTAACGTTCCGGCCGTCAGGCCGTCCATTGGGATGGATCCTGACCGTAAGTTCACCGCACGTACATATACATAGGTCCCTGGACAAGTCGGTGTCGTCGCTGGAGATGGAGCTGGCGGTGGAGCGCGCGAGGCAGAACGGCGGGCTGGGCGTGTCGGCGCCGTCCCGGGGCCGCCTCCCCAAGGCGTTCGTGGTGGTGGGCATCAACACGGTCTTCAGCAGCAAGAAGCGCCGCGACTCGCTCCGGGACACCTGGGTGCCCCGCGGCGAGAGGCTGCGGCGCCTGGAGAAGGACAAGGGCGTCGTGGTGCGCTTCGTGATCGGGCACAGCGCGACCCCCGGCGGCGCCCTGGACCGCGCCGTCGACGCGGAGGCCGCGGCCACGGGGGACTTCCTGCGGCTGGACCACGTGGAAGGGTACCACGAGCTGTCGGCCAAGACCCGGGCCTACTTCGCCACCGCCGTCGCCACCTGGGACGCCGAGTTCTACGTCAAGGTCGACGACGACGTGCACGTCAACCTGGGGATGCTGGCGAGCAGGCTCGCCAGGTACAGGGCCAGGCCCAGAGTCTACGTCGGCTGCATGAAGTCCGGCCCCGTCCTGTCGCAGAAGTAAGCTAGCCGCCGCGCGTCGTCCTTCGTGAATTTTATTTCTGTTCTGACGAGATAATGGTTTGTTGTCCTGCACGGGGCCGGGCGCAGGGGCGTGAAGTACCACGAGCCGGAGTACTGGAAGTTCGGCGACGAGGGGAACAAGTACTTCCGCCACGCCACGGGCCAGATCTACGCCGTCTCCAGGGACCTCGCCTCCTACATCTCCATAAACCAGTAAGTAAGCGTGTGTCGTCGCCATCGAATTCATATGCCAGCATCGTTCGGTTCGCGTACGTACGTGCTGACGGTGACCGACCATTGCCTGTGTGTGTGCTTACGCGCGGCGAAAAACGACGACGCGCAGGCCGATCCTGCACCGGTTCGCGAACGAGGACGTGTCGCTCGGCGCGTGGCTCCTCGGGCTGGAGGTCGAGCACGTCGACGACCGCAGCCTCTGCTGCGCCACGTCGCCAGGTACGCCGGCTTCCTGACCGCAGCCATGGTCGATCTGTTGGTTTTGGCTCTTGATGCTCTCTGCCCCTCCGGCGTGTGTGCACGCAGACTGCGAGTGGAAGAAGCAGGCGGGGAACGTGTGCGCGGCGTCCTTCGACTGGTCGTGCAGTGGCATCTGCAAGTCGGTGGACAGGATGAGGGCCATCCACAGCGCCTGCGGCGAGGGCGACGGCGCCGTCTGGGGCGCCGCCGCCATCTGACGTAGTGTTAGGGGATGTTTGGTTCCACGGACTAAAATCAAAACGGACTAAAATTAGTCCCAAAACGGACTAAAGATCCAAACCCTTGGGACTAAAACCTCTAAAAGGGACTAAAACTCTTTAGCTTCACAAGAGGAGCTTGTAGGGACTAAAACCACTACTTTTCCACTGGATGCCCCTCTCCCACCCGCCGGTCCACTTGTTCCCTTTTAAGTCCATGGGCAAAGTAGTCTTTACGCAAGCCATTAAAGCAATTTTAGTCCCTTCTAGTCTAGGGATCCAAACAGCAATTTTAGTCCCTAAGAGACTAATTTTAGTCCCTTAGTTTTAGTCCCTAGGAACAAACAGGCCCCTAAGGACTAAAATTTCTCCGATGATGCACCACCACCAGCTAGCTTTCCTTTTTGCGAGATTTTCCGCCTTTCCGTTTATCTGTTTCAGTCTAGAAATTTCTGGAACTCGGGAACCATGCGGCCCTGTCGTCTGATAATTGAGATACACGCAAGGACCCGGCGACCCGCGTACGTTGTCATCATGTGGGCAGTGCACCTGTACCTACCGAACTATCACAGGTGGTGGTGGTTGTGCATGTGCTTGTGGAATCACAGGATCGTGCTCTGCTTAGCTTTGCAAGATTGCAAGGTAGTGAGCCCAATCTCACCGCTGCTACAAACTCTCATTTTGAATGACTTCTCCAGCGGGCGATTGCCTATCTCTTGGCCATGCCAATCGAAATATCGAATCCCAAGTGATTTTTTTTCCTTTCGAGAAAAGGTGAGATGTGTGGATAACGATACCAGCTTCGCAACCTTCTTCATTCTATTGTTTTATCTTTATTATCCAAAGCCAAGTAGAACAGCTTGCTTGTCGCTTGAGCTGCTCAAGCGTTCCTTTTCCAGGTGCCCATGGACACGTCATTGAGCCTTTTTGGCTCATGTCTCCCATGAGAGGTACAGCATCAGTTGTAGCATAGCACTCAACAGTGTGCTTACTATACACGAATAGTGATGGTTCATTGTACTTTCAGAAGAACCGTCATATATATCCTGTACACGAAGAAGTCCTGAACATGAAACAGATAAACCTCACGGGATTTGCCCACGAACAAATCATCTACTGATGTGGTACGATCTGCGCCGCATATGCGTCCCTTCTCCAAATGTTCTGGCTAGGCCCACGCGCCCAGGAATGTTCTTAGCCACTAAATTTTGGCCAAACTTAGACAGTGGACATCACAAGCCATCACGTTACTCTCAGTGAGGATTTTATAGGAGTTTTATGACATTAAATTGGTTGATACGACAGAGGAGAGATGATGGATAGTTTCATGGCATGTGAGAGAAGTTTTATTACTATAAAACTCCTTTGACACGATTATTTAGTTTTTAGTCTAGGCAACTGTGTAGGGAAACTGTGGCTCATAATGTCAATGTTTACCATAGTTGAGTAAATTAATAGTTTAGATTGTCTGGTACAATGCACATAAGAGAAAAAATGATTCATTATTTTATAAACACGGGCAGATCTGACCAGAGAGGATAGGGTCTCCTTCTCCCATTCTTTCTTCTTCCTTCCCTCTTCTTCATTTTCTTTTTCTTCTTCCTCCGTTCACCTCAAAAAATTTTGGGGATTGGGGAGGGCTCCATTGTTTTGGGGAGGCAGGAGGGGCCTAAGCCCCCCTTCCCCAGCTAAAGTATAGATCACTCGGCTCCAGCAATTGGTTTTCTTAAAGACAAAAACAATCGCCATCCAAAATCATTTGCTTCAATTTTTATTTGTGGAACTCTTTGTCTCCAATTCATCGTCCCGCTCTTCACGTGGGCCTAGTGCTATCCCTGAGTCTGGCGCCTGTGGCGCAAAACCTCAAACACATGACGAGGCTCGCCTAGGGTGACAATAAATAACATAAAAATGGTTAAAAGTTTCCAACTTAGTACAATTAATCATTCATTTGCAAAACATCATGGTACTCATATTTGCGATCAATTATTCTTTTGCGAAGGAAGGTATTTGTGGTGTGTTTTACTTTTGTATTTAAATAGATATATCTCACCTAACAACAATAAGTCATTTCTGTCTTCATCCTAAAACAATGCAATTCTAGGTTTGAACGGAGACAAACTTCGTAAAGTTTGGATAAATCTATAGAAAATATTATTAATATTTATGATTGTGAATAGATATATGGCAAAGAGAAGCATTTTTCGCCACTGATAAAGCAAAATGGTCAGCGCGAGGGCTCGACGACTTAGCCGAGCGTTAGCAAAGCGTCATTCTAGCGAGGCGCTTCGAGTTAGCTAAGCGATGTATATCTTATTGTGAATCTAATTATATAATTATTCTATGTTTGAACCGAGGCTAGCGACCAGTCGACAATAATAAGAGAAAGACCCCATTAGCTGATGTGGACAACGATGGGTGATGTGGCCATCTCAATCTTCAAAAAAAGCTAATCCATCGTCCATATGGTCCAAACCGGTTTGAGTTAAACGTCAAAGGTGAAAAATAAGCTGGTTTATGAACCCAAAGGGTTAAATAAACGGTTTTATACTTCAAAGGTTATATGTGGACTTCATCCATAGCTAGAGGGAGTAATTTAGACTTTTTGTTTATATTTGGTTAAATTTTAGATACATTGAATTGGTAGAAAGCTAGAATTACATCCTTTTTGGTTGGAGGGGATACCTTTTGTAACTTGTCCAAAACATGATGAATCCAGGATTTGCAGGACCCGAAGCAGATCTGAATTTGTTCGACCGTCACTAGCCAATTGTTTACAATGCCGGTAGCCTTACTCTACTGTCAGCAGATTAGAAATATGCCTACACGATCGTTAGCTTGAAGGGAAAACTTTACTGTCAGCACTCACCATCAGGGGCCAACTGATCCAAAGGTTTCCAACGGTTCCCTACGATTGCCCCGGCCGGCGGTGAATATGACGAGTAAAGAAAAGGATAAGCATATTCATCGTGGACACAGTCGCAACAGCTAAAACAAGGCCGCGTGCATCCATCCGACCGTCTATTTACATCTTAAGCACACACTCGTACTGCCCCCTCATACTGATCCAAAAAAAATTCTCGTTACAACAGGCTCCCACCGGCCGGCGGCGTCAGTCCCATACAATCGCAGACTTCTTCGGCGTGACCATCTCGCTGTGCGGCGCGAATCCTCCTCCCCTCGATACCGGCCGGGAAGAAGGCGCCATGTAGTTGCCCACCCGGACGTACCCGCGCGCGTCGTACCGCCCGGCGTGGTGCGGCACGGGCGCTGGCACCGGCACCGGCACGGGCGCCGGCGCCGGCGCGTACTGGTGCTGGTACTGGTGGAAGCTGTTCGAATGCATCAGGGGGTGGCCCGCGCCGCCGTGCCTCGGCGAGCTGCTCACGTATCCCGGCACGCCGCCATCCGCCGCGTACTGGTGCAGGTGCTGCGCCGCCGCGTCCAGGGTGCCGAGGTTCGGCGTGCTCCGGACGCGCTGCATCCCGAGCCCGAAGATGGCGGGCGGGTCGGCGCCGACGGCGTTGGCGCGCGGCGAGTTGCCCGCGGAGACGGCGCCGTGCGGCTGGGCGTGGAACGGCGGGCTCCCGTCGGGCGAGGCCGGCACGGTGGCCACGTAGCGCTCCGGCTGGAAGTGGTGGTGCTGGTGATGGTGGTGGTGGTGCTGCGGGTGGAGGCGCGATACGCCGGCGTAGCGGGTGGAGGAGGAGGACGCGGCGGCCGACGGGGCGGGCTGCGGCGCGAAGACGTAGACGCGGAAGCGCGGGGACGCGGTCGGCGACCGCTTGGCCTCGAGGCGGTCGTACTCGTCCAGCATGTGGACCAGGTCCTCGTCGCAGGTGACGGAGACGAGCAGGTCGAGGTCCTCGGCGAGGGAGAAGAGCTGGTACTTGATGGCCGCAACCTCCGTCTTGAACATCTCCTCCACCTTCCTCTTCATCTCTGCGCACGGCGGGGGCGAAAAACATAAGGATCCGATGCGAGCGCCGACGGCATCACGAATCGAGAAGGGAAAGAGAACCCACCGCGGAAGGGGATGGAGCGGGGCACGGCGAGGACGCGGGTCTCCCCGCCGACGTACTTGAGCGCGCCGTCGTGCGGGCGGGGCACGATGCGGCCGCCGAAGCTGCAGAGGATCTTGATGCGGCCTCCGCCTCCGCCCCTGCCGCCGCAAGCGCAGGTCGGCACGTCCTCGTCCGTGGTCGTGCCCTCGGACTCCGTTGTCGTTGGCGGCGCGCCCACCGCGTCTTCTACCTCGGCCATGGTCCGGCTTCACTTAATCCTCGCTCGCCGGAGGCAAGCAGAAGCAGAGCACCCGAAGAAGAAATCGACGAGCAACAGGGACCTGCGCAAGAACCGCAGCACGTTTATCAGCTCGCACAAATTGCCCGCGAGAACGAATCCAAAAGGCGACATGCTGGTTGGAGTGCTTCGAATCACACAACACCGCAAAAAATTCAATTTTACTTTGACTTCGGTATTAACCCAGATCTTGGGAAGACGCCGCCTGTGAGGCCTGACCAATCAAATGCAAGATGAACGAACACCACTAGAACGGTCAATGAAGCAATCCCATCTTTCTCTGATACTACGAAAAGAGAATTCCGAAAGCAACAACCACTTCACCGTAAACATGCGGGCATTAAAATGCCCCCACGAATTCAACAGGGACGTCAGTTGGGCGACAGGTCACGAGATGCCAGCCTTGCAAGTTATGGCCTCTCGCTCCTGACAGCATTATCTTCCCCGCGAGCACCAGAAGATTTTTTTATTTTTTTTGTCGAGAGCAAGGAAGGAATGAGAATGCGCCAGTTAACCTGTAATCAGACGGGACGGCGTCGAGAAACCGCCGGGCTGGCGACGGCCTAGAAGATTCCGAAACCGAAAGCTGCCAGGCGAGACAAAATCCGAGATGAGCAAGTAGACAACTCGGTAGATCGGAGGAATGAGCAAGCAAATCGATTCGAGAGGGAAGAAGCAGCGAGAAGCGAGCGAGACTCACCAAAGGGAAAGGAAGGCGGCGGCGGCGGACGAACGGCCGCCGAGCGAGTTATTCCTTCCTCCTCCGATGATGATGAAAAACCGACTGATCCGTGGACCAGATCGGAGCCGAACTAGCAAACAACGAGGGGGGCGGAGCAAAGGGGAAGGCGGGCGGCCCCCGAGAAAACCTAGAACTAGCTATTCGTCCGGGGGACTGATTGATCAACCGTCGCCTCGCCCCCCCCCCCGGCGGGCGTGGCCGGATTTAGCTAGGGAGAGCCGACGGGCGCGATGGCCGGGGGCCGTCCTGGATTCGAGGGCCGGCCGCTCGCCTATTCTCGGGGGCGTGGTGTGGTGGGGGCGGGGGCGGGGGCGGGGGCGGCGTGTGGCTCGGGGCGCGCTGGCGGCTGCGGGCGTGGGCCGCGGACTGGCTGGGACTCTCGCTCGCCTCCGCCCGCGTCCCCTCGCGCCCGCCAGCCGGGTTGTAAAATAGAGGAGGAGGAGGACGAGGTGGCGCCGGGGCCGGGCCCGGGGCGGGGGCGCGCCCGGTCGGCCGGGAATATTCGCGGGCGGCTCGCTTGTTGGGGGTTGCGTCGCGTCGTGCGCTTGGGAGTTTGGGAGTCGTTCACCGTTCAGACTAGCGTGCACGCCGCGCGGCCGCTTTGTGCCTCTGCCTCTCTCTATCGCCGTAGATTTATTATAAGCAAGGCTATAGTACTGATATTTCGTGGCGGCGTGAGCTGATCGCGTCTGCGTCCTGCGGAAGAGGGCGCTGACGCTGCACGATCGGCGGCTGTGGCGCGTGCGCGTGCGTCCACCCGCGGCCCGCGGGCGTGTGTGGTCGATCGGCACCACTGGTGGAAGTTGTCAACGAGCGTTTGTTCCCGGCGCTTGACGGCGACTCCTCTCCGACCGCCGGGCGCTCAGCGTCCCAGTTCGCCATCGTCAACGGTGCCGGATAAGCTTAATCCTAAAATAAAATTGAAAACGCAAATTAATGTAGTACTAGAATCATCGTGTGGCGTTGCCACGCTTGGGCCCTTAATTACGGGGCCAGTTTCAATGATATTGGGCTACCTCTCCATTCCGCTTGGTTATTAAGCATAGGCTTATTATGCGTAGTACTAATTTTGTATTTTTGTACATGTTCAAACAGCTTTGCAACGTGGTAAATAAATGTGTATTTATATTTTTTTATATAAATCATAGTAAAGGCTATACAGAGTAATATATTTCAGATGCTGCTCTAGATGAGGTGCTTATGAGGCCAACGGCACACTGCAATTATTGTATCTCAATGTTGTACGAAAGTCAATACTACAATGCGTATGACCTCTGAATCACTGGCGGAGCCACGTTCAGGCAAACCTGGGCCATGACCCCCCCCCCCCCCCCCCGCTCTTGAAAAAAGCTACTGCGTGTCTTGGCAGGAGCACCTGCAAATTAGCATAGCTATGCATGCATGTAACTCTCACAGTAGTGGTTGATTCCTCTCCTAGTTAGATTAGTTCTCTAATGTTTGGATCCAACAATTTATATTCTTAGTGTAATAAGACATAGATGTATTTGTAACCTGGGAGCTTGAACTACTCCTACATGTATAGCCCAATTCCAACAAGCACTTGACATACACAAACAAACAAATCCAAACACGCCATATGATCTTTAAGGGTACTTGTAACTTGTTGGCTTCTCTTCCTTCTAGGCCAGGGAATAAGCCGCACTCTCGAAATCATGAAATTTCGACTACTCCTTGTTGCTCACCATCTCGCGTGCTAGCTCACCAGCGGTGCACGTGCTTAGTCTGTTAGTATGCAAGCTAGTCTGCTAGCATAGCGGTAATTCATGTCCGCTAGCATAGCGGTAATTCATGTGTCGATTCTCCTTGAGACCCGGCATATTTGTTTGCTTTCTCATGCTAGTAATATTTTTTAGTGCAACAAATTAGTTTTGCTTTACATGATACAACACTTGAGTTGTGTAGATGTTAAGATTAGGGTGAAATTGCCCCCCCCCCCCCCCCCCCCCCCCCCCCCCCGCCTTCGATCCTGGCTCCGCCACTAGTCTGAATCTCTGATATTTTAGAAAAGTAATTTCAGTTTTGCCCAAAGCAAGAGAAAATGAAAAAGATACACATGATTGGTAGGCCAGAGTACCGGCTTTGATCAATATAGTTTTTTACATCGTTTAACTCATGGAATAAATGAGGTGGATTATTGTAACAATCATGGATAAAAGCGAAGATGCAGTGCGAGTTATTCACTTATCACTTGCTTCTGTCATGGATATGGAATAATAACAATTTATATCCTAGGATATATAAGGGGCAGTAACCAGAGAAAAAAATATCTTGTCTAGGAGGTACAGTGTATGAAAAGTTGGATATATAGCAAAAGAGTCACTATGTCACAGGTAGTCACAAAGCTGCTATTAAGATGTTGCCTCTGCTTCAGGACATATGCAAACAACAGAATAGTTAATTTTATCATCTGATCTTCTATTTGATACTTAGATTTGTCGATATACCCAAAGCCTTGTAGTAGCCCAAATTGTTGTTTGTAATAGATACAACAAAATAGTAACTGTGAAGATCGTTCCAGTCTGCACAAGATAGTACTGAGATGACAAGTTGAGCTTTTGGTAAAAAGTTCAGGAGCACATGACCAACACATTATACATGCAATGGGAAATTGTGTAATTCTAATTTTGGTAGGTTGCAATTAAACCTATAATAGAGGCTACAATATTTGACCTTGCAGATTAATAGGGAAAACCAGATATGCTGCTAGAATATTTGAATTAGCAGACAGTGAAGAAAATGGAATGATCTTGGTTGAGTTATTGATATATTTCTACAAACAATCAGAGATCCTGCCACATACGCGAGCATGAGACCCATGCTAAGAAGCTACTACTCGGATATAAAGATATTTGTATTGGAAATTTATCAAACTTAGGAATATAAACAAAGGATACAAACCTGTTTTTCAAAACATCTGAAGCCCTGCAAAAGAGAGGAAAACACATATCTAAGTCAGTGCTCAGACTAAATATTCTGGAAGCAAATAATAAGAGAGTGGTTGCCATAGCTGATAATTGTATTTCTTGGTGCCGACTCATTTTTTATTGCATTCCGATTAGGACATAAAGCATTACAGTTTTGGATGTAAAAGTTCATTAACATCTTATTTCTTGCATAGCTCTTGTTGGAGGACCATTTTCTAAAGATTAGCATATGACAAATTGTATTTTGTTTTCCTACAAGGTCATTGGTGGTAGTAGCCTAGACAACATTATATTAGGTAATAATCATATCTTATCATGTCATAATGATACAACTCTGCTCCTAATGCAACAAGGTTTACATCCCAAGTTTTTTCAGGCAATCAAAACTGAACAGAAACAAAAGACGCGTAGTTTTCAGATCATTCAGATAATCAAATTGAAACTTTCAGTGCCATATGAGACAATTATGGTTTGGCTATAGCCAGCACTACCTTGTAAGTATGTTTAAGGTGCATATATACTTCAAATGAACATTAAAAAGGAAAATAGGTTGTTACCTGTCTTTTCTTTCACCCTTTGATTTTGGTGGATATTCATTCTATTGATTCTTAATGTTTGCAAACTGTAACACTTTGATCTGCTAGTAACTAACAGGTATTTGAATAATATACCTTGTATTTGAACTCGTTTTTCCCCTCCTGACCTTAATCTCTACTAAAGCAGTAACCAATAACTTATCAATCTATTGTTTTTTGAAAGCGCAAGGTGCTATGGAACTCTATTTTTTTTACTCACTTTAATCTATGCTAAAACGTAACAAAAAACTTATCATTCATACATATAACAGGGGAGGCATTGGATGTAGATGTGGAATGTTGTGTGGATACACGTAGCAGCAGAAGTATGATCATTGGTTGTTGCCATAGATCAACAACTCCACTGGAAATAGATGGCAAATGCATGCAGACGTGCATGAGCGAAAAAATTTCTGGAGATTTGCTGATTTGTACATTGTAGGCCACGAGCCCACGATACCTGTGCAATCGAGCTTTGTTCCTCTCGCTGTGTCTCGACTGCAGCTGAAGGATGAAGAAAGTTCAGAGCAAAGTGATCGTGGATATATAATGGAGTATTTTTTTTAAGATACGGGCCAAGAACAGACTGGTGGAGGATGCGCCATATCATAGTCCGCAGAGCTTCGTTGGAGTCGTGCGATTTCCCAACGAGATGGATTTGGCTTCTTCAAACGCGATTTGCAGGCCAGCCGGTGGAGAAAAACTGATCGGCGCGGTGGCAGATCAGAAGAGGACCGCCGTGCAGTCGTCCGCAACCACGCCCACGGTGTTGCAGGTGTGAAGAGGTGGAGATGCAGCCACCTGCGTCGAGGAACTGCAGCGCGCACGGCGATGACCTGGGCTTGCACATGGGGCAAGGGCTTCCCCGTGACTGCGGCGCCGGCGTGCCGGCGCAACGCACAGATCCATCAGAGGCCGCTACAGCTGCAGCGGGAGGACATGGCGCGGCTCGGCGGAAGACATCTGCGGCGAGGAGCATGGGAGGATAAGGTTTACCGGTGGTGATGTGGAGGGAAGAGAAAGCAGCGGGGGAGGACGCGTCGGGGCTACCGGAGGGCGAAGGCCGGCGGGCGGTGTGGAAAGTCGGAGTCGGAGGGGACAGGACCTCGCTCGAGCGGGCACGCGAGGATTCACGAGCACCCGGGTTGCGGATTAACGGGAGAGAGGCCCGCGATGGTACGAATCGGACGGCTACTGTCGTTTCCTCGCCGGATCCATCGGCTATCGGGCCAACGAGCGACGTGGCCATATCCTCCACCCGCGGAATGACCCAGATTTGGTCTTTTAGAGATAGTACTAGGAGAAAATTTATGTGCTGGCCATTTGCTTGCAGTATGGTATGGTATGGTTTGCTGCTTTTGTGAGTTGTGTAGTTATGGGCCTAGCGGGGTTTCAAACATTGCCCAAAGCCAACCCGTGTATCAGTGTGCATGCGCTACGAAAATCATGGGCCAAGTTTGGCTATCGCTCTGTACTAAGCAAGATAAGCTTAATTTAAATGTAATGAGACAACAGAAGAAAAAAAAACACACATTCATTGCCCCTACGGGGGAGAGCGAGACATCTTGTTGTCAGAGTATCTCCAAGAGATTAGCTAAAAAGACTAGTCAAATTTACTGATTTAGCTACTCTCAAAAATAGATTTGACTGACAAATAACAGAGTAATCCAACAGATTCTATAAAGATGGCTAGTAAGGTAGGCTAGCTAAAAATGGCTAGCGAATGAGGTGGGATAGAGAGCCACTAAATTTGGAAGTCATTTACAGAGTCTGTTAGAAACGTTTTTTCTCTAACAATAGCTAAATTTAACTTTAGAAAACGATTTGGCTAGTCTCTTGGAGATGCTAGCTGATTATATAGTTCATTATGATATGTGTTGTGGTCATGGGCTGAAATTTTATACAGCCTACTAGTTTCGTTCGGCCCAGCCTATGCATATAATAACCCAGCAAAGAGATCCAGTAGGCCCGTCGTCGTGGGATCTCACTTGGGCCGCCAGTCCCAAAATACCGTCAATCTCGGTCGGCGAAACAAAAAGTAAAAAGTCTGTTTCACCTCCCTGGACACCAAGCCGAGTCCAGCATTCCTCCCTAGACTTGAAAACCGGGTGAACTACCTCCCTCAACTTTCAAAACTGTTCACTTTACCTCCTTGCCGTGGTTTTTAGCGGTTTTCAACGTGGTTTTGCCTTTTTTAATTAAAAATAAATCTTGTAAATATTTATTAAACAAAAAAATATTCCTAAGCTTCTAAAAATTATGAGAAAAATCCTAGAGATGGATTGAGATGCAAAAATCTAAATAAAAATATATAAAACTATTGAAAATGACTACAAAATTTTCTAAAATTTAAATTTAATTCTAGCAAAATAAAAATATATCCAAAAACTTAAACACACATAAAATTTTCTAAATGTTTCTTAAATTCTTTTATCAATAAAAACATGAAATGAAGCCAGTATGAATACATTCATCGTAAATGCATTCAAGCATCATAAATGTAACATATATTAATGTTGAATGCATTTATGCATTTACGATAAGTGTATTCATGTCGGTTTCATCTTATGTTTTTATTGTGGAAAGTATTCAAGATGCAATTAGATATAGATTTAAATTTTTTAATATATATATATATATTTATTTTTTGTATATATTTTCTATTTTACTGGAGCTAAATCTAAATTTTAGAAAATTTTATAGATATTTTCACTAGATTAAATATTTTATTCAGATTTCTTGCGTCCTATTCCATCTCTAAAATTTTTCTCATAATTTTTAGAAGCTTAGAAATATTTTTTATGGTTTAATAACCTCATTAAGTATTTATAAGATTTATTTTTAATTGAAAACTCCAAAACCACCTTAAAAACCGCTTAAAACCACGGCTAGGAGGTAGAGGTAAAGTGGATGGTTTTGAAAGTTGAGGGAGGTAGTTCACCCGGTTTTCGAGTCTAGGAAGGTATGCTAGACTCGGCTTAGTGTCCAGAGAATAAAACGGACTTTTTCCAAAAAAAAAAGTCGTCTCATTGATTTCACCGAGTAGGCCCTTTCAAACAAAAGAGAAAACAGCCGTGGGCCATGGTGCCAGGCTGCCCGCCCGACACCGAGATTGCGCACGAGCTCCCAGGAGGACGCTTGACTCCCGTGATGCTGCCATCACTGAAGTGATGGCATCTTAGACCTCCTCGTCATCAAGGTCTGACCTTCTTCTTGCTCGCTCGCAATGGAGAGATCGGAGCACACAGGCCGTCGCATGACTTTTGCACGAGCAAAGATTCACAGAGATACTATATGATCTATGATCATGTTGTTTTTATCCTTCCTCCGATTACAAAATCAACGAGAAAAACTAAACGGCAACATTATGAACACCGGGACACCGCGATGGCCAGGAACCACGAGATCGATCAGCATCAGCTAGCTTCCGAGGCCATTGGCTCACAGGTACCATTTACAACCGGAGGAGCTTCTTGCACGCCTTCAAGATGCCACCCCGCTTCTTCTTCTTCGTCTTCGTCGCCGTCCTCCCCTCGGCGTCCTCCTTTTCTGCTACCGCAGCGTCTGCAGCATCCTCGCCTCGCTGCTCCGCCTGCTTCTTGTTCTCCGCCTCCTCGCCCGCCGCCGCCGCCGCCTCGTCCTCGCCGCGCTCGTCGACCGTGTCTTCGCCGCCGTCGCTGTCCCCGTCCATGTCGTGGATCCTCCAGTACCCGTCCCCGCCGCCGCCGGGCCCCCCCGGGTGGCGCCGCATGGAGAAGGCCCGCCGCAGCGCGCCCGGCAGGCCGCTCCGGCTCCTGCTCCGCCTCTCGCTGCCGGACCTGCAGAACCGGTGGGAGCCCGTGGAGAAGGTCCGGGCCAGCGTCACCGCGCCGATGGCCAGCCCCTCCCACGCCTTGGTCTCCTTGGTGTTGGTCAGCTCCATCGACGGCCCGCGCCCGTTCGCCGCCACCGCCACCGCCGCCGGAGGGGACGACGACGCGAGGTTGCTGTAGCCATCCATGTCTCCCACCCCTTCTCTCCTTCTCCTTGTTGCTCGGATCTGGTTATGGTAGACCTGGTGTGGCTAATTTTGGGAGTTGTTCGCGATTTGTATGTTCGCAAATGGAGCCGGTGGTGCGAGTGCGATCCTCAAGTGCTCGGCATGCAGCACACAGCCATGGACAATCGAGTATGAGCCCTGTGGAAGCATCCAAGATTTGGCCAGAAATGTTTATTCTGCTCGTGCCCTCTGATGGCTATGCAGTTGCAGTGCCACAATTATGCGCTTATATATATACTAGTACACCTACTGGTGATAGATTTGTCGTGTAAATTTTGTTAAGGACTGTGATTAAGTGAGAATTCAGAGATTGTTTCAGTTATGGCTTCATCGGGTTGGTTAAGATGCCAAATTCCACCCTCAAAGTTTACTATGTAAAAAGAAGATTAACGTCACATCAAAATGTCGACACGAGTACTAAATGTAGATGAAATCAAAAACTAATTATACAGTTTTGTTGTACTCTGCGAGACGAACATTTTAAGTCTAATTAATTAATTTTTGAATAATTTTCACACATACAAACGAAATATTACAGTGACTCACGCACCCTAAAATACCAAAGTTTGACCCCAAATTCGAAAACTAAACCAGGCCTAGATATGTCGGTAACGAGTGGACGGTGGAGAGGGTTTAATTACGGGTGGATTCTACGAGAGCATTGAGCTCTGCCCTCAGTTTTATTATTTGTGGATCGCAGAGATGTCTGTTGGAAGCTGGAACAGAATTGCTCTATTTTACTGCGATAGTACAGTACTAGTCAATCCTGGCTATTTTGTAGTTGCTCGGCACATGGTGCTAGAGGTTTTCAATAATTTTCTGCTCATAGTGTCTTTGACTCCCGGCAGTGGTGCAGTCAGTAGTCACATGAGAGGTGGGGGATGACATGTACAACTCATGTCAGGGAGCAGATGCAATGAACAAAGGCATGTGGAATCACTTGAGGGTCATTGTTCAAAAGGGGGAAATCTTGAAAGTAGCATTAGTCGTAATTGTTTGAATATAGCGTCCTGCATATACAATGTGCCAGAACACAGAGAAGACAGAGGGAGTGAGGATTAGTGCACCCGTCGCCGTCCTTTTTGGCTGCCGGGTACTGTGAAACATAACATGGACTCCAAATATTCTCAGAGAAAAAAAAACAGGGTAAACGTGATGAACCATGGCGCCAAGATAGTACAATTCAAGAAAAATGTAAATTGTTTTTCACAATTTACACAAACATCACAATTTGTTAGAGACAGAAATCGATGACCAAAGTCCATCCTGTTAGTCGGGTTGGAACATGCACACTCGGCCCGAATGGCCCATGAACAGAACAAAGTGGCTCATAACTGTATGTTTGCGGCAACTGGGCTTGAAGAGTGCATTGTCCAATTTGTTTTCTTTTTTCCTTTTCCTCTTCCAAAGATAATTCAGTTTGTTTATCTCTTAGATTGGAGGCAAGATGGCGAGCAATTATCATATTTCTGTTTGCAGAATTCTCTTTGTATTATTCCCAAAATTTCCACATTAATTTGGTTTAGGATATAAACTGGTGGTGTAATCAATTTTTCATACTGGCTTTCTCAAAAGGGAAAACGGTAACATCTTACATTTTTCACATTTTCTTTCCAAAATGGGGAAAAAGGTGACATCTTATACTTTCGAAGAACGACGAAACAACGAGTATCACCAGCATCATATGGTTTTAAAAAAGATCAAATCGAATGAGAGCCTTCAGTAGCCTTTGCTATTGATCCTCCGGCAGTTCTTCCTGATCTCCCCGTCCCTACCTGTCAGTGGACTGATGTTGCCCATCTTAATCATAGATGCCACAAAGTTCCTGAAGAAATCCTTCTGATTGCTCGCAAATCGCTGAACAATGGGTGCGGTGGTTGTCGGCGCAGTAGTGTCTGACAGCATCACCTGGTCCGACGGCAGCTGAGCTTGGCCTTGCACGAGGTTACTGTAATACTTATTGTCGAACAAGTTAGGTGTAACCCGGTCCAAGTCCTCCAGAGTTCCTTGAGGCTGCCCTGCTGTGCAGTTCTCCCGCGTGAACTGGCATTGTACTTTGCCGAATGTATGTGCTCCTGAAGTAGAAAAAAAATGTTGTTGAAATCAGTGTGCATGGCTCTCCAGGCCATAAAAATCTTTGTAAGTTTGAACTGCACAAATTATATTGCTGGGTTGTATGGATTCAGAGAACAGTTTGTGTATGTTACCTTGTAGAGCGACGAGGTCAGTGTTGTCAAGGTTGACGTTGCTAAACTTCTTCTGGAGTTTGTCCAGAGAGTCGAAAGGGCTTGGCAGGTTGTTGGCGCTCGCGACATTGGTCGTCGTGCTGTCTCGCCGACCTAGAAGCACTCTCCAGTGTGGTCCTCCAGACTGCACCCGGTTGCAAGCATGATTCCGTGTCAGCGGAGAAGAAGCTAGAGTAGGGAGCTCTGATATTGATCAACGCGAGAAGGTTTGTTTGGACGCTTACGATATCGACGGAGATTTCGGCTGCTAGGGCAAGGATATCAGCACATGAGACGATGCCCGGGCACGCCTTCTCCAGCGCGGCCTTGATGTCATCGACAACCGGAAAGCCGCGTGCGGAGTTTTTGTTGGCGGGGACGGTCTTCTCGGTCTGAATCGTCGGGTGGTCATTGTCCAGAAGTAGTGACCCATCGCAACCCTGAACAAAGCAGTCATGGAAGTGGAGTCGAATGAGGCTGGCAGGGATACGTGGGTCGGTGACCCGAGCATCCTGGATGACGTGCCGAACGATGTTGTAGGCATTAGGGCACGATACGTCGTAGAAGGTGGAGCTCAGCGCCGGAGGGTGGCCATGGGCAGCTCCAGCCAACGCGAGCAGAAGCGTGCAGTGCACGGCGAGTAGCCACCGAGGAGAAGAGAAGGGAGAGGAAGTGGCCATGGGCGCGCCCTTGCACACAACTCCGAGCTGCCGGCTCGCTACTCTACTTGCTATGCGATGATGCTTGTTGCTAATGAGATTGCAGAGACAGATGGATGTGAGGGGACTGGTTGCGTGCCGCATATTTATAGCCGGTCTCAACTGATATGCTCGCTTACTATTCGTTTTGGCATGGGCTGGGGATCATTTGGGTGCGTGTTTGACCGGGCACATGTCGATTTGAATGGTTTATTAGTGTAGCGTATCGCTGGGCCACTCGGGGATGGATGCTGCTGTGTCTGCATCATGCACCTTCGGTTGGGCACGCGGTTGCTGCTAAAATATTGTTTCATCGTGCATGATGGGGGCGGCGGCGCGAGCAGAAGCAGTCACGTTGAGTCGTTGAGTGATGACCGCGTGCGTAATGTTTCGTTCGTTGCATGCGGCCGGATTAGGAAAACGAAAGGTGCCAAAAACCTTGTGACGTGCGCCATTTCTGTACAAAAGTTGCTAAGATGGACCCTAAAGAATAGCTATATAGGTCCTTTTTGGAAGCTGCCGATAATGCGTCCGACCAACCATGGCTTAGCTGCGAGGAAACGGCCCACCGAGAGAGTCTCCCAGCTCAGCATGTAGCCGCCCAAATTGAGTTATCGTTTCTTTCTTGTTTTGCCTCGAGGATTCTTTTTTGTTATTATGGCGCAGTTTAGGTTGAAGTGATGCACTAATGATGCAACCTATATATCCTGTTTTTTTATGAGTACTTTTCAATTTGAGTATGTTTCGATATTTTTAACTAGCATGGTGTCCCGCGCAAATTTACGCGGGTAGCTAGTTTTTTACTGATATTTAGATTTTTTTAACTTAAATATAATTTTATTTAAATATCTGTTGTTGTATTATCAATACTGTTTGTCCAAGTGTGCCTAAACTAATGTATTATTTTTTATCATCATGCATGTGGCACATGGTATGAATTAATGATGGAAGCTTATATTTACTAATTGTATTTGATATTGATTCTTTGATCAACTTATATTTTCCTTATTTATTCAATTTAGAATTTAAATATTTATTTAATCTAATCAATGTACTTTAAGGATTAATATAGATTGTTAGATCTTATCAAAAATAAACCGTGTCTATTATTTTTATTTCATTTAATATGGTAATAACATTATGTTATTAAGATTAACTCTATCAATACCTCTCAGAGTCTCCAAATACTAAATGGAGTCTACCTCTATTTTTAAGGGCCATAGAAATGCTACAACTCCAGCAATAACCCTCATAAATATAAGGCTTTCTATAGACCCCCGAGAATGGAGGCCTACTGGAGTGCAATTTTTTTCTGGACCCTCTAAACTTGCGACAGGGGCTTGTTGGGTTTGCTGGAGTGCAACTTTTTTCTGGACCCTCTAAACTTGAGATAGGGGTTTGTTGGGTTTGCTGGAGTTGCTCTAAGATTATATATTGTGTGACCTAATATTGAGGTAGTGATCATGGGTAAGTAAATAAGGTAATTCATATAACTTTACATATATAAAATGCAACTTACTAATATGACATAAGATACTCTCTTCCTCACGGACATGAGAACTACCTCTACGAACTTGCAATAGCATAACACATGACGATTGGATTAAAGTAGAAATCTTCTACAAAACATAATGGTGTTTGTGTCGTCTCACTTTACAAATTAGCGGTATGATCGGTAGCCTAGCTTGCTACAGAAATCAATGATCAGAATGACATACCATGAAGGAAAGCTTAAGGAGGGAGGAAATCAAATATAGAGGGTAATCAATCACACCAGGAAAATGCTATCCAAAAAAATTTATGAGAAAAATACTACTATTTTGCTAGTTATGCAATGAAAACTTAGGCTGCAGCAACCAATGGGTTCCTATCACGGTTATGGATCAATCTTTTGCCTTTTTCCTCCTCTGGTAAAAGATGGAGTAATATATAGACATGGTTGATGCCCGATCTAGTGAATGATCGACAGTAGTTTACGGTGGCATGATTATATCGGGCATTAAGAGAAGCATTTCTTTATCCAGCCTGTTGTCACTCAACTTCCATGTCAACACATGTGCACGTCAAGCACGCCTATCATCAAAGTTGTACGACACTTTAGTTTCTTTGCTTTGTTTTTCCTAAATTTGCTCCTGCTTCTTGCACTGACTCGTTTACGAAGACCATCAAACGGGATTGAGTGTGGGCAAACCATTTGATGATCTTCCATGAGTGCTGAGCATGACCATGGTGATGATCAATTCCAGCAGCGATTCACTTCATTCGGATATAGAGAATTTTTCTCTCACGTTGTTCTCACAACATTGGTGAACGCCCTAAATCTAAGCAACTTTCATCAGTTACATGTGCAAATCAACACGGTGTCCTTCGCTCATGTTGAACGCTGCACCACCTTAGTTTCTCCGCTTTGTTTTTCCTCTCTCTACTCCTTCTTGCACTAAGTCATTAACAAAGACCATCAAAAGGGTTTGAGCGCGGATAAACCATTTGATGATCTTCCATGAGTGCTGAGTGCGGCCATGGTGCTCAATCCCGACAGTGATTCACTTCATTCGGACAGGGAGAATCGTTATATCCTGCTATGCTCACAACCTTTTTGAACACCCTAAATCCGAACACCTCTCATTAGGTACACGTACAAGATCGACATGCTGTCCTCCGCTCATTGTTGAATGTTGCCTCTTATATAGAGAAACCTAGAAGGGCACATGGGGCTTCAGGCTATCCGCACTCGTCGTACTCTGTTCTTATCCTTCAAAAGAATATTTGTGCCTAGTCACTGAGATTCTCTCCTCTATATTAATTTCTTCTGCATCCGTTATCTTCTATATCTCATATTATATACCAACTACTAATACGTGAGCCCACCCATCTCTTTTTTCTCCTTTTCTTTCACCGACGCCCCCACTCCCCCCACTCTATCTCTCTCCCTCTGTCTCCCTACCTCTCTCTAGTGGCGGCGGCGGCGGCGAGGGGTGTCGGTCTCCCTGACCGGCAGCCTTCAGTCCCGCTGTCCTCGAGCGGCGCGCGGAGCGGCTGGACCCCAAACTCCGAAGGCACGCGGGCGGCTTCCACGGCGGCGACGACGGTGGATGGCCTCCTGGCGGCGGACGATCGCGTGGCAATGACGAAGGACTCCTGCGGCGGGCACAGATAGCCGCGCAGCCGCGGCGGAGGGCTCCCGCGGTGGTCGGGGACGGCCTTGCGGCGACGGCGGTGGACGGCCTCCCGGCAGCGAACGGTCGCGCGGCGACGACGAAGGACTCTCGCAGCGGCCACAGACAGTCGTGTGGCGGCGGTCGAGGGCTCCCGCGGTGGCCGGGGACGGCCTTGCGGCAACGGTGGAGGCCTCCTACGACGACCATGGACAGCTACGCGGCGGCGGCGGAGGGGCTCCCGCGGCGACCGCAGAGGGGTGGCGGCGGATGGAATAATATAGACCGTTAGATCTTCATCAAATCTGACGACATATATTTTTCTCTTTTTTAGATTAACGGAATAATATAGACCGTTAGATCTTCATAAAATCCGACAGCATATACTTTTCTCTTTAAACCGTTAGATCTTTATCAAATCCGACGACATATATTTTTCTCTTTTCTAGAGTAACGGAATAATATAGACCGTTAGATCTTCATAAAATCCTACGGTCCATATCCTTCTCTTTTTTAGATTAACGTGGGAATTTCTTGGCTCTCTCGGCGAACGTGGTGGCTCCTTTCAACACTATTGTATTAATATAATAGATTCTGTGTAATCTCATGAACTCATGAAATCGATAATGTGTGCTTCTGTGAGTAATATGAGAAGGGTCAGGTAGTGTAAATTTCGTGGATAATTTGGATCCACAGCTAATCAAATTTTCTTATATTTTCTCTTATTTGTTCATATTCTAACATAATGCTCATAGATAATTTGTAATCTTTTCTAATTATGCGATCATAGGTTTTTTCTTTTGTGCCGCGCATCTATGTTTGTTTGACATGTATTGAGTAGAAATCTTAGCTTGAGCTGTGCATTTGACACGGAAATTCATAGCGTCATCGCTTCCTACATATATGTACCTGTGGGTTGCATGGTGACACACATGACACCATGGATGCATATATACCTTGATTTAGTGATTTGCTTAAGGTTATGTTTAGTAATAGAGATGTGTAGTTTGGATATAAATATCGTGTTCAAACAGATCAAATGGGTGAACTAGCATAGCTTAGGTTCCTCATGGTGGAAACCTACTCGCACTGCCTCGACCTGAACTTGAAGCCAAAGGGATCCTGCTGCTCGCTAACCTCCTACCACGGCTGAGCGTTGCTGTGCGGCAGAAGCTCTCCCTGCTCCACGGTACCCTTAATGACGTCACTCTCAGCCCGCCACTTGATGAACGCATAATGGCGAGCTCACATTTTGGAGGACGTCCGCACCGGTACTTCTACAAAGCGTTCCACATGCCGGTCAGTGAGTCGCTGACGGTCGATGGCAATCGGGAAACTTATATGGCTTTCTGAAACTTTTTTTTTCCACGCGGCTTCCACTGTTTGAGATTTGTATAGATCGGGATGAATGTACCAGATTGATGTGGAAGATATGACAACAACGAGAGAGGTACACGTGGGCAGCTGGAGGCGTGTGGCTGGTAGGATGCATGAGTTGGTCGGGAGTGATTCCGTTTAGATTTTGATCTTTAAATTCATTTTTCATTCAAACTATAATCTTTTTCTAAATCCGTTTGAACCATGATATTAGTTAGAATTTATACAGCAAAACAAGCTCTAATTTAAATATATTTTATATATTTGGTATTTTTAAAATCAACATCTACAGTAAACTAGTTCAACGTTTTCGTTACCCTACTTCAACATTTTATGTAAGAACTATTGAAAAATGTTAATTATTAGGTTTAGAAAAATATTGAATCTAATCCAACATTAGGAATGTACTACTTCAACATTTTTCATATACTGTCTCAACATTTGTAATATACTATTTCAATAATTTTAGAAAAATGTTGAATTGTTGAACCAATATTTTTGAAATGTTGAACCATGTTGATAAAATGTTGAATCTGAATCACATGAAATTTTGTAGAGCACTAATATAATTTCATGTCAGAAAAAAAATTAAATAGAATTATGTGCGAGGCTTTATTTATGACAGAATGGAAAAAATCTATATTATGGGTGATATGTAAGCATGCGGGTAATTGGGGGTAGTATGCGCCCGTATATGAATAATTGAGGTAGTATAGTGTTGTTGGGATTTGTTGGGCCTCTAAGCCAACTTACTTATGTGATGCACGGAAGCTGTATAGGAGCCCCGGACGCCAATCGGGGTTGTTTCGCCCCTAAGAAGGTGAACCTCATCCTCTAGGTGCTCCGATGTGGGAGAATGCACCACATCATGAGCTCGCTTCGTAACCATCGGGGGTTTGACACGCTTGACTGCCTATTTGGCCTTGTTGTGTTGTGGACATCGGTCACCTCTTGGGGTTGTGCCCCCCCTTGGCAACGTTTGGGATTGCGTCCTGGTCGCAACCAAATTAAGTATCACTGGGGGTCCTCTGTGTCCAGTACAAAATGCGGAACAAGAACATGTTTGAAGACAACATCATGGATGCACAGGCCATGGTCACCATGCCCGTGGACTATGTAGAGCTCTGGACACATTGCACTCCTATGCGCCTCAACAGTTAACACGTTGTGTTCTGGGCAAGCACTAGGATTATCTTGAACGGCTCGCCTGGGCAACACATCTGTAATGACTAATGCGCATGGGCTGCGGCAGGGAGACCCCCTCTCTCCTATGCTATTTGTGATCTCTATGGAGGCCCTCAATGGATTAATCACATTGGCAGGAGACGATGGCATAATCTCTAACCTGGAGGACCGGAGGATCAAAGAGAGAGTTTTTTTAAACACCGATGATGTGGTAATGTTCGTCTCACTGGTGCAGCAAGACTTAGTGGCCACTGAAATGATTCTTAATCTGTTTGGTGGGGCATCTGGCCTAAACACTAACAGGGCCAAATGCTTGATATCACCAATCCAATGTGGGCCTGAAGAGACAGCAATCATCTGCCGCTACTCTCTTGCTAAATTGGAGCCGCTGCCATGCAAATACTTGGGTATCCCACTATCATTGGACAAACTCAGAAAGAGTGAACTTCAACCTCTGGTGGATAAAGTATGTAGTGGTCTTCCGCATTGGAAAGCAGGTTTGCTAAGCCCTGCTGGTCGGTTGGTTTTGGTGAAAGTCAAACTATCAGCCAACCCTATTCATATAGCAATTGCAGTTTCAATCAATCCATGGGCGATTGCTGGTATTGACAAGAAGCGATGGGCGTTTTTATGGAAAGGGACAGAGACAGTTGCTGGGGGCATTGCAAGGTCACATGGAAGAAGGTCTGTCTGCCAATCGAACTTGGTGGTTTGGGGATCCCAGATCTCCAGAAGTTTGGATTTGCGTTGAGAATGCGGTGGCTATGGGAGGCAAGAACCGGTGGAAACAAATTATGGGAATCGTTACAGAGAATTGCCGGTTCAAGAAGTGTTTGAGGCCTCCACTATGGTTGTGGTGGGGGATGGTAGAACAATGCTGTTTTGGAAAGATAAATGGCTTGATGGGCAATCGTTACAACAGCTAGCTCCCTGCCTTGTGCAGGCGGTTCGGCTGAGGGTACAAAGAACACGAACAGTGGCTGACGCTCTACAAGGGAGGAGATGGATCACTGACATCAAAGGGGCACCGACAGTGCAAGTCATCTTGGAATATCCGTACGTCTGGAATCATCTTTGTGAAGTTACCATTAACGTTGAGACGCCGGACCAACTACTCTGGCGATGGACTGCCGATCATACTTTCTCGGTTGTATCAGCATACAAAGTTTTCTTCACTAGACGATTTCAGCTGCATGAAGCAAAAACTCTATGGAAGACCAACGCACCAAACCGGTGCAAATGCTTCAGATGGTTGGTTTTGCATGGCCGGTGTTGGACAACAGCAAGGCGTAAACGCCATAATTTATAGGATGATGACTCTTGTATATTCTGTGATCAAGAAAGCGAAACAATAACACATCTGTTGATCGGCTGTCCCTTCTCTATGGAGGTGTGGTTTCGGATATTGCAGCTAAGGCAGCGGCAACATCTTGTGCCAACAACGACGGAATTATCCCTAGCGGACTGGTGGCTGACTGCCAGGAAACGCAACTCGCGCACCTTTAATGGAATTCTTGTAACGGCAGAACATTTAGGGAGAGTGATCATTGAGGAGGCCAAGAGCTGGACATTGACAGGTTACACCAATTGGGAGAAATTGCTCATGGTGTAGCGGTAGGGATAATGTGGGTCGCCAAATCATGTCAATGTAAATTAGTGACTACTATCATGTTTACTTCTAGAACGCCCCGCTTCTAGAGGTGGTGATGCTGTAACTTCTTTCCTCTTAATGAAAAATGTGCCCAGGCATGGTCGCTAAAAAAATACGTTGTGTTCTGGGGTCAGGTCCTCCGCTATGTAAATTAGGCCTTAGCACCTTGCTGCCGCTACAGAAAATGTGTTGATTTGTGACAAAAAATCATAAATTCTGCTTGTCCAGGATACCATTGGAGCCGGAATCATCACGTACTTTGATATGGTGGTTTTGTGATAAAATTGGGTATGCAAGAACATCATAAATTGAACAGGGTCCCATGTATAAGTAAGTCAAAAATGAGATATGCCCGATTGTCAATGACTGACGACCGTCCCCACTCCACTTTGTTTATATATCCTATATTAGGCTCAAGTTATGCTGCAACAATTATCATTGTTCTGTTTTGGTAACCTATTTGTATGTAGGATTGTAGGTATAGTTGAATTCTAAACTAACTCGATGAGATCTTTTACGGTACCCTATACTAATTAAAAGAACTAGTATATAAACATTCAAAGGTTAAAAAAAATTATATACCACTATAGGCTTAACTAGTGGTATGGGTAGTATAGGTAGTATATGGGTATTACTGGAATAAAAATGAGTGGCATCAATGTAATTTAGACATCTACGTTATTTCTATTATCAGCCGCCTCCGGCCCGGCGATCGTCGACATTTTTTTTGAAACGAATCAGACAGGAGAGCCGCCGATTATATTAAAATGAAGAAAAAAAAACTATACGCACCGACATGGGTGCGTCCGTCGACCGTGACCGGTAGGCAGGGATCCGGCCGAGGCGGCGGTAGCCCATGATGCGTAGTTGTAGGTGAATGCGAGCGCGTCGTTAGGGCCGACGAGGATGACCTCAGGGGTGTTCGCACCACCATTCCTGCTGCCTGCCAACGGCGTGCCGCAAACGCCGCCTCTGCAGACGCAAGCACCCGCTCCCGGCACACCAAGGCGCAGCAACTAAAAATTGACCACACGGGTGTCACCGGTCGGCGGCGATTCAAGAATATTTTCCACCCATACAAAATTTTCAATGTCCATATTCATCCATGTTCTGCAGATACAATGATCATACTCGGCTAATCAAAATCACCATTCCAATCCAGCTGTAGTATGCATGTTTCTTCCAATCAGATTTTAAAACATCGAGTAAAAAACTTCATGGACAAGTCAAATGAACCAACGCCGCTCGTGCCCGAGCGGCGGGCACAGGGCCCTGGCAGGAGAAGGGGCAGCCAACGGCTGGAGGGTTGGACGGCCGGCCTTGCACGCCGCACGCAGGAAAGTGATGGGGAGGAGGCCGACAGTGGCGATCCACATGCGACGGCCGAGCAAGCGCTTGTCGCTTGCGGCGGCGCGCCGCCGGGATGCGACAGCCGGGCAAAAGCCAATCGCGTGGAGAGCGCCGGCACCATCTCGCCGGGATGAGACGGGCGGCAGCTTACACGTGAAAAAAAAAATCAACTCAGATTACTAAACTACCCTTTTACTATACTACCTCCGTTCCAAATTACTATTCGTCGTTGACTTTTTCGTTTAACGTTTGACCATTCGTTTTATTCAAAAAATTTCACAATTATCATTTATTTGTATGTGACTTGCTTTATCATTGTATTACTTCAAGTATAACTTATTAGTTTGTATATTTGGACAAATTTTTAAATAAGACGACTGGTCAAAGATCACGAAAAAAGTCAACAATGAATAGTAATTTGAAACACAGGTAGTACTATATACCATTGTGTGGTGGTATGGGGTACCGTAAAAGACCTCAACTCGATACCCCTTTAGGCCTGCTAATGGGCCGGGTTCCGGTGGGTTTTATGGGTTGGGTTTTGATATGGGTTGTGTTTGGATGGGTCATAGTGGGTTGTATCAAGAAGTGGGGCGGGTCTAGTGTAAATGTGGGTCGGTGCAGGTTGGAATGGGTCAAAATGGGTCCTAACCTTTAGTAGAGTTTACATGTACTTTGTGGCTGGATCTACAGGTGGGTCCCATATCAGGAGTCAGACCTTAAAATTAAAACCTCGTGTTCACGCTATAAAATTTTAGCAAAATTGAATGAAATTTATTAGAGATGACTCCGTATGATAAGCAGCAACTTTGTGAAGAGTAGCGTGACTAGACCCACAGGTGGGCCCCACATCAGGAGTCGGACCCTAGAATTAAAACATCGCGTTCACACTATAAAATTTTAACAAAATTGTCTGACATTTGTTGGAGATGACTCGGTATGATAAGCAACAACTTTGTGTAGAGCAGCGTGACTAGACCCACAGGTGGGCCCCGCATCAGGAGTTGGACCCTAAAATTAAAACCTCACGTTCACACTATAAAGTTTAGTAAAATTGACTGAAATTTGTTGGAGATGACTTGTATGATAAGCCAACTTTGTGCAAAGTAGCGTGACTAGACCTACAGGTGGGCCCCGTATCAGGAGTCGGACCCTAAAATTAAACCTCGCGTTCACACTTTAAAATTTTAGCAAAATTAACCGAAATTTGTTGGAGATGACTCGGTATGATAAGCAGCAACTTTATGCAAAGTATGGTGATAGACCTGTATATGGGCCCTACCCCAAGAGTCAACCCTCAAACTAGGACCCATGGGTACTCCGCGGGTGTTGACATTAGGGTGAAAATGCATCTAATGGTGTCAGTGTTTAGAAATCGTGGTCCCGACACCAACCAGAAATGCGCTGTGTTCCCTCCCCTGATGGTTGATGCAGAAGATAAAACGAGACACGGATTTATCCTGGTTCCGGTCGTAAGACCGTACTTCCAGCAAAGTTGTACGTGCGATGTATTATTCTGCACCGGACTGCAAGTAGTAGGGGGTACAAGCAGGTTGGGATGGGAGGCTAGACCTCCGAGTCTCAGATGATTGAGGCGGAGTGCCAATATCGTGGTTTATCTGAGTGTGTGCGAATTCTCAATCTCTTTGTCCGTGTCTCTCATGCTCGATCACCCTCTCCTTTTATAGGCCAAGGAGGAGGGGTTACAGGTGTGTGTTGCTACACAGGCATAGTTGACGCACAGTAGTAGGAGTGGCGCTGGACGTGCTTCTTTGTCCTTGTCTGCTGTTGCGTGATATTGCAATCCCTGTGGTCGATTCTTGTACTGGTGATGACGCCGAGGAGTGGTTTTGAGGATCCGAGCTGTCCTTTGTGCGGTAATGGCTCACCCGTACACTATTTCGAGGGTCTCCCATGCATGTGCACATCCCATTCTGTGGGAACTCGCTGTGGGAGTCGGTAGCACAGGGAGTTGGAGAGACCTGGCCCTGTTCGCACAGTGGCAACATGTGCGCACAGCGCCAGGGTTGGTTGCATAGCGCTCGGAATGGCCCGCCATGCCTCCGCCGTCCTGTCTTCTTCTCCTGCTGTGTGCTCGAGGGTCTCTCCCGTCCGACGGAGGTCTTCGGGTCGTCGGAGTTGGGAGCACAGGAGCTCGGAGTGACAGGCTTTGTTCGCACAGTGCCGGCCTGCCCGCACAGAGCCTCGGTTGGCAGCATAGTGACGGGAGTTGGCGGATGCGACGGGGGTGTCGTGGCTGTCAGGGCGGTATGACGAGAGATTTGCCTTTTGACTTTGGACGCACGGTGGTGGTGAGCGCCATTAATTGTCCGTCGGAGCGAGGGTCTCGACCGAGGCGGAGCTCTCCCCATTCCGTGGGTGGCTCGAGGCTCGATCCTCAGGCCTCGACCGAAGCGGAGTTCTCTGATTCGCTCGAGGGGTCGGTTCCCTCGAGCGAAGCGGAGATTATGGTTCGCGTCGAGGCACTCCACGGGGCGCCTTGACTAGGCCTTCGTTTGTTGCTGGGCCGTGGGCCTTAACTTCCGTTTCTCTTTTTTTGGTTAAGCGCATGAGTTTAATGTTTAACAAGGGTGGTTATCCCATAGGTTTGGGTACCCCTAATGATCGCTCCCAAGAAATGGGTTGGGATGGGGCGGGTTTACTAGCTAGATTTTTTGGTTGGGTTGGGTTGACACGTGCCACTAGTTGGAGATGGGGCGGGTTGGGTTTGGGAGCGGGCTTTGGCCTATTAGCAGACCTAACCCCTTCCACAACTTGGCCGGGAACCCAATGTAGACAATACGGAAGCAGAGACCCAGAGACCAGTAAAGTCGATAAAGAAATTTGGTTACACGCGGCATTTGTTAAAAAAATATTGAAAATATATTGTTCTTCTAGAAATGCACAAACCAGTGGAGTAAAGTATTTTTCCCACATTTTCTTTCAGAAAAGGGAAACATCTTACATTTTTCAAAGAAACCAAGAAAGTGATTAACACAAGCATCATAACTGGTTGAAAATACATAAAATTGAATGAGTCTTCAATGGCCTTTGCTATTGACCCTCTGGCAGTTCTTCCTGATCTCCCCATCCCTGCCTGTCAGCGGGCTGATGTTGCCCATCTTAATCATGGACGTCACAAAGTTTCTGAAGAAATCCTTCTGGTTCCTTGCAAATCGCTGAACAATGGGTGCAGTGGTTCCTTGGGCAGCAGGGTCTGACAGCATCACCTGGTCGGACTGCAGCTGAGCTTGGCCGTGCACGAGGTTGCCGTAATACACGTTGTCAAACACGTTGGGTGTAACCCGGTCTAGATCCTCCAGAGTGCCTTGAGGCTGCCCAGCCATGCAGTTCTCCCGCGTGAATTGGCACTGCACTTTGCCGAAAGTATGTGCTCCTGAAGTAGAACAAATTGTTGATGAAATTAGTGTGTAAGGCAAGTAAAAAATTTATTGATTTAAGTTGTACAAAATTATATTGCTGAAAGGTACGAAGGCAGTATGTCTACGTTACCTTGGAGGGCGACGAGGTCCGTGTCGTCGAGGTTGACATTTCTAAACTTCTGCTTGAGCTTGTCCAAGGAGTCGAAAGGGCTAGGGAGGTTGTTGGCACTCGCGACGTTGGTGGTTGTGCCGTCTCGCCGGCCTAGAAGCACTCTCCAGCGTGGTCCTCCGGACTATGCCCAATTGCATTCATGATTTCATTAGTTCAGGTCAGGCGAGACGCTAGCTAGAGAGGAAGCTCTCATCAATATATGCAAGAAGATTGGTTTGAGCGTGCTTACGATTTCAACGAATATCTCAGCCGCGAGGGCGAGGATATCGGCGCATGAGACGATGTCGGGGCACGCCTTCTCCAGTGCAGCCTTGATGTCATCGACCACCGGGAAGCCACGTGCCGAGTTTTTATTGGCGGGCACGGTCTTTTCGGTCTGAATAGTCGGGAGGTCATTATCCAGCAGAAGCGAGCCGTCACAGCCTTGAACGAAGCAGTCGTGAAAATGGAGGCGAATCAGGCTGGCCGGGATGCGTGGGTCGGAGACCCGGGCATCCTCAATGACGTGCCGGACGATGTTACAGGCGTTGGGGCAGGACTTGTCGTAGAACGTTGAGCTCAGCGCCGAAGAGTGCCCGCGGGCAGCCAAAGCGAGTATGAGCACGCAGTGCGTGGCAAGCAACCACCCAGGAGAAGAGAAGCGAGAGGAAGCGGCCATGCTTGCACACGTCTCCGATCACTGATAGATGTTGCTGCCGGGCTGCTGGCTACTGTTCTGCAATGGCGCTTGTTGCTATTGAGATTGCTTTTAGGGGACTCGGCGAGTACCGCATATTTATGCACGCTAGCTCGCGGACTTTTCTTTGGCACGTACAGTATGCGCCGGGGATTCGGGTGCGTGTTTGACCGGAGCATGTCGATTTGATTGGTTTTCTATCCTGCTGCTGCATGCACCTTCCATTCGGCACGCGGTCGTTGTCGCTGCTAAAAGCAAGTATTGTTTCATCGTTGGTCCGTGCATGATAGGGGTGGCGGCTCGAGCAGGAGTCACGTTGAGTCGTTGAAAGATGACTGCGTGCGTAATGCTTGTTGCATGCGGCCGGATTGGGAAAACGAAAGGTGTCAAAAACCCTGTGGCGTGCACGTACAGAAGTTGCAAAAAGTGACCATAGAGTCAGTGTAGGGTCCAGTTGAAGGTGCCGATCTGCGACTGCGACCAACCGTGCGTGGTCTCTGCAGCTGCGACGAAACGGCCGCTGGAGAGAGTCTCCCAGCTCAGGAAGTAGCCGCCCTGCAGCGTGCCTTTAGTGTGTTCTGTGCAGTTGCCCTCATTCAGCTCGTGTTTATATTATAGGATAAGATATATAAATGCTTGCTTAGCAGCATCTCGGGCCCTGTAGGTGCAGTGTTTATCTTGTTGATCAGTGGGATGTTGTCACAAATAATTTTGTCTTTCTTTCCGCAATCGTGGCTGCAACGCAAAATTGTGTTTACCCGTTAAGAACGCATTCTGACTCCAGCTGCCCTTTGAATCCAAATTACCTTCTGCTATACTAGCAACGTGCATATTCAATAGAAAATAATACTCTAAAACAGATAATCAAAGGTATTAGAAATG
This sequence comes from Echinochloa phyllopogon, assembly GCA_033239725.1. Classification (NCBI taxonomy): domain Eukaryota; kingdom Viridiplantae; phylum Streptophyta; class Magnoliopsida; order Poales; family Poaceae; genus Echinochloa; species Echinochloa phyllopogon. The sequence goes on from BTCW01000012.1 coordinate 25,764,512, forward strand.
TCAACACCTAAAGATCAAATCGAATTAGAAAGATCACACGATGGGTAGGTAGGGGCGTGGGTACGCAAGACAGATAAGTTGCCCGTAAGTAGCCTCCAAACGATGTGTGTCTTTTCGATGTGTTCGTTATGTGTTCACATGAGCCAGTATGCATGTTTATATGTGAGTGTTTGCATGTGTAGTGTGTATTGCAAAATAAAACACACATCAAATGGTTACAATTTTTTTTTCTAAAAATAGATCAATTTTTTATTGTTATTAACTATGATTATATGATGCCATCAATGATCGGTTTTTTATATTTTTTTTGAAAATTTTCTGTATTTAGTATTTTTCTAGTACATCTTATGAGGATTAACAAAGGGATTTCAAAAGAAGTCTCTGATAGTAATAATAAGAGCGGCGTAGTGTTAGCGGGATGGGAGGGAGGGCATTGCAGGTGGTCGCAGAAAAAGGAAGAGAGCACAGCTCTTCTCAAGGTAGAAGAAACTCAATCTTTCATCTATGTTTTTATCAAACAACCCACATATTGATCGTCTTGGGTTGTTCACGAGTGTTTGCATTCATTCTGGGCTATCACGGTGGTATTTTTGCATCTTTTTTTCATGTGGGTTTTTATCAAACAACCCACATATTTAATCTGTCATTCTAAATTGACTACTCTACAATCGGATGGAAAAAACCACTCATACAAGCGACCGTGGGGCGGCTTAACGAGTGACTGTGAGAAGTTGCATACAAAGCATCTTTCTCGATATGTGTGTCTATATGTGTATGTAATATTTGTTTATGTAACATGGGTTTACATGTGTATGTTTCTGAGGGCGGATGTGTGGTTGAGATAAGCCCGGCGGTCGCTTGTATGAGTGGCCATGCGTTATTGCTCTACAATCATTAGTACAAAAAAAATACTAACTTAAGGTTACCATGCATGATTTGTGTCACTATGTAGACTATGCATACATTTATGCAAGAAGCATCTATGAGAATACACATTTTCATGCTAAGCATATATATAGCTCAAACTAAGGGTTCAGGTAAAATCTTATGAGGAATTACCCACATCTATAATTATTAAAAATACCTTTAAGTAACCCTTAGATCTGTGTCTTAATTATTTACATTTGTAACTATAAAAAGATACCGAAGCATACCATGTTAATAGATGGAAGAGAGGGTTAGGCATGCCGTTGAAGTCCATGTCCTTTGAATAATTTCTTAGAAATTTATTAAGGAGCCGGTAAGGTTACTGGAGGATGGCGCCTAGTACAATTTGGAGAAGAAAGGCTAATTCTTTTTCTCAACATGGGTATAAAAATGGTGTAAGAATATTGCTTTTCAGTCTTTTTCCCATAACAACATTGATTTTCAATCTTTTCGCATAGCAACATTGATTTTCAATCTTTTCTCCTTAACGACACTACTTTTCACTTTTTCTTCATTTACACAAACATCACGATTGGCTTTAAAAGGAAACCATTTATCAGTCCTGACAATTGGAACATACAGTCAGCCCAAATGGCCCATGAACAGAATTAGTTGCTTTAAGGATGTTCTTATGTCCTAGATTAGGCTCAAGTCTTGCTGCAATAATGATAACATTTCTCTTCTCGTAACCCTCTTATGTAACTATAGTTGGATTTCTACTGTAATTCAATATCCCTTCCATCCACTATGTAAAGAATACAGAAGGGACTAATGAAGTTGAGAGAGACCCTGTTTACACATGAAGTTTGTTAAAAAAACATCCGTAGAGATCACATTTTTCTAGGAATGCACAGACCAGTGCTGTAAAACAATTTTCACATTTGGTTTCCAAAACGGGAGGCAACATCTTACATTTTCAAAGGATGATAAAACAATAATAAACACAAGGTGACAAGGCAGAACAAATTGAATGAGAGTCTTCAATAGCCTTTGCTATTGACCCTCCGGCAGTTCTTTCTGATCTGTCCATCCCTCCCTGTCAGGGGGCTGATGTTGCCCATCTTAATCATGGAGGCCACAAAGTTGCTGAAGAAATCATTCTGGTTGCTCGCAAATCGCTGAACAATGGGTGTGGTGGTTGTCGGCGCAGTAGTGTCTGACAGCATCACCTGGTCGGATGGCAGTTGAGCTTGGCCGTGCACAAGGTTGCTGTAATACTTGTTATCGAACACATTTGGTGTAACTCGGTCTAGGTCTTCCAGAGTACCTTGTGTTATACTTGCAGGATCAACTAGGTGTAGATCGGTGGGGTTTGTCTCTTTGACAGTGATGTAAGACATGGTGTTCTTCTTGTGAATGTGCAATTCGTGATGAACTTGTAAATGAAATGGGTACCTTTAGTTTGGCTCCCTGGTTCTGTCGATGTAGATCTGCGCTAGGGCAGCGACGTGCAGTGCAGACGGGTCGGCGGAGCATCCCGCCGCTCTCAGCACCTCTCGATCGGACATTAGGGTTTGTGGGGAAATGCTCTGACCCCCTGTCTCGGTGGTCCCCAGCCCCCTTATATAGTGCTGCGCGACGGGGCCCGCAACCCTAGTGGGTTGGGCTCCCCCGATCAAGGAGCTGACCAAAAGGGCCCAGTTGGCCTTTGGGCCCAACTGGTGGAGATCAATACTAACATTCTCCCCATTGATCTCATCTTATGTCTCTTAAACTTTAGCTCTTCGCTTGGTATCCACTTCATCACAAATAAGTATACCGAACATGGGTCATCATGACAGTAATTACCATCAGATTAACCAGCCACAATACATTTACCTATTTTGAACAGATCTTAATCTAGGCCCTTAGTAATCCAGAAATCACAGGTTCTACCATAGACCCATGTCGACTATGTGTTTTCTCAACACACTGAGTGGTAAACCTTCGGTAAGCGGATCCGCAAGTACTTTTTCAATACTTGTATGCTCAATGCTACTAAATGATTCTGGATTTTCTCCTTTGCAACATATAACTCATTATCAATGTGTTTGGCAGCACACTTGACAAGTTGCTATTGGAGAGAAGATACTTGAATGGTATATTACTGTTGTCTTGTTTGACGTGTTTTTGGTTTCAAAAATTTACATGTTAAACAAATTGAGCCTCTTGTGAATTAGGCTCATGGACAGTCCGGGAAGGAAAGGGAAGGGAGTTAGCTAGCTTGGTTGCATGTGTTTTCACATACGTGCATGCAGGCTGGTATGTGCCATCCCTGAACAACGAACAAAAAAGAAGAGCCCTGTATCTGATCCATACACATGATTACGAGCTTACGGTTGTGCTCGGTGAAGGCGGCGAGAGTCCATGGTTGAGACAGTCGTCACGAATGGCGTCCGGAAACAGAGAACAGACTCCATACACTTCATGCATGTACTCGTGCCGGCTGCGTATAAAATTCATATACGCGCCGAATACGTGAATTAATGAACTTGTGTGGCTTGGCCCGGTGACCAGTCTGATGTTGTGCTAGTTGCTCACTCATCATGAGCGAATCAGAACCAGGAAGAGAGAACAAGCTAGCAATATCAAGAAGCTCTATGTCCATGCATGCAGCTTGCATGTGTTCCTAATAGCGCCAGGGTCATTAGCACCTGGTATAGGCCATTAGGCGTGGCGTCTGTGCACATACGCAGGGCCAAAGAATGTCACCGGGCCTACAAGGACAGTCGATCGGCTGGAGGTACGTTCTAGAAGCCAGAGGCTCCAGGAGTCTCGCCCAGTGCAAGTAGTTGGCAAGACCGACGTCCTGATCGTATACGCGCACAGGTGCTTGAGATTTTCATCAGGCCCACGTACAAGAGAAATATCTAATCACGAGCGCGCAGAGATAATGCTGGTTGGGATAAGCACGGATCAGCTTGATTGGCAAGCAAAAAGAGATATCCGGCTAACGACTTGCGGCGGCGTGCGAGGGAATGCCGGGTGCAGCCCCTGTAACCTAGACGGGGTGCCTATAAAAGGCCCCTAACCCCTCACGCAATGGGACCTTTTCTTTTTCCAACGGAGAGAGGAGCTAGGGCCGAGGGAGAGAGCCCTCGCCGGAGGAGCTGCGGCACGCCGGCGCCGTCTTGCCGAGCGGATCCATCCAGGAGCATCAAGAGGACGCCCCAAAGGAGTTGCTTGCCGAGGCGCTCCGCCCCTCCGTATGAATATGCGCCGGCTATGACGAGCGGCGGCACGGTGTTCGATCTCGACAGTGGCGGTGGCCGCATCTCGACGAGTGCGCCGACGAAGCTACATGCAGAGCCTACACGTACGCTGGCGGGCTCCTGGAGATTGAATGGGTAAACATCATGACTTGTTCTCCCGTCTCTTTTGGCTGCATGCAGGGGAGGAGCTTTTCTTTTCCAAGGGAGGCGGGCGCACGCCGACGTCGCCTTGTCCCATCGACGAAGGACGAGGCACGAGGCGGCGGCTGCCATATGATGCAGGTCGCGCCGGATGTGATCTACAAGATGACGACGTCAAAGAGCACTCGGGTGGAAGTGCTGCAGTCATCCTCACCGGCGGCTGATATCTCTAATCATATTCCTTGTTATTTGATTGATATCTCTTTGGTCTCTCTCGTCTATCATCTAACATGCATGCAGAGGAATCCATCCGCGAGCACGAAGGAGACGCTGCCTTCAGGCGATGCCGTGAAAGAATTACCGGCTGCGAGCACATGTGTGGAAGGGCTGCGGTCATCCCACCGGCGCCGTCGCATAGCTCGTCGTCGATACGCCGCCCCGATGCTGGTCGTGCCGCCGTAGGCGCCCAGCACATCTACGCCGACTTGACGAGATCTGCCGCTCAGAAGAGACGCACACCGAAACGGCTAACTGGCACAGGCCGGAAGAGTGCCTGCACTAGGCTCCAAGCCCAACCAAGAGGATGGCCCTGATGCAAGTGCGCCGGCAGCAGCACAGTGCTCCCTGCGCCACCGGTTATACACGGACGTGGCGTCTTTGTTGATGCTCTTTAGATTTTTCTTGTCTATCATCTGACATGCAGGATGGAGGACGACGTGCATGCAGCTGCGTCCACGACGTCTGAGCTCATCATTCAAGACTGGAGGCGGCTTCCATCATCGTCGGCAATCTTTTCGAAGGCCCTCCGCGCTTCGGCCATCTCCTCACCGGCTGCAGCACCCAGCTGCGCCATGACCCACGCCCGGCCATCACCGTCAACAATAACGATGCGGATCAAGACACGGCGGCGGCAGCGGCAACACGATGACTGCACCGACTAACAACGCGCGTAACCTCGGCGGCAACACGAAGACTGCGCCGACACAGCAGCGCTCGACACGGCAGCGGCGGCGGCCGAGCGGGAGCCTCGTCGTCGACAAGATCGTGTACCGGGCAAGGAACGTCGGCCGCAGCCGGGTGTCACTGTGTTCTCCAGAGACGCGAGAAACGGCAGCGACACGGTGCCTCCTCGTTGCCGGAAGCCCTTCACCGTCAAGTGATGGCCATGGGCGCTTCTACGAGCAGCCAGAAGATCATCGTCTTTCCACATGCAAGCAAGTAGATGCCTGTATGCACGTATGTGCACGCACACTGCATGAAGCCGGTCATGAGATCAATAAGAAGCAAGTGCTGGTCCTGGCGCTCGAGTCTTGGAGCAGCACGACGGCAGCCCTCGGCTGCCCTGACGGCTATATCAACCCTGACGGCTATAACAACCCCGACGGCACTCGGCGGCCACGATGACTCCGGCGGCCTCGACAGCTACCTCAGCCTCGGCGCCACGATGACTCCGGCGGCCTCGACAGCTATAACAACCCCGACGGCACTCGGCGACCACGATGACTCCGGCGGCCTCGACAGCTACCTCAGCCTCGGCGGCACTCGGTGGCCACGATGACTCCGGCGGCCCCGACAGCTACCTCAACCCCGGCGGCACTCGGCGGCTACAGCGACTCTGGCGGCCTCGACAGCTACCTCAGCCTCGGCGGCTACAGTGACTCTGACGGTCTCGACAGCTACCTCAGCCTAGGCGGCACTCGGCGGCTATGGCGACTCCGGCGGCCTCGATAGCTACCTCAACCCCGGCGGCACTCGGTGGTTACGGAGACTCTGGCGGCCTCGACAGCTACCTCAACCTCGACAACACACGGCGGCTACGTCGACTCCGGCGGCCTCGACAGCTACCTCAACCTCGGCGACCCTGACGACTACCATGACCTAGTGGCTACCTCGACCATAGCGACACGACCATAGGGCGGGGCTGACGCTATTTCAGCAACGCCACACCAACTCTACTACAACAACTACCACGCCGTTCGACACCGACGAGGCGGACGACGCGAGAGGGCGAAGCTAATGTTCTAGGTGCCATGCATCCTTCTACGGGCTGATGATGTTCTTTTTCTTCAACAACCTTTACCCCGATGAAGCTACCGTGGTGTCTATCCGGTTTAGCTACACGTCTTCACCATGCATCTGCTACCACTACTACAACTACTACTACGCGCCGTTCGACACCGACGAGGCGAACGACGCGGGGCGGGCGGAGCTGATGTCCCAGCTACGCTACACTGGCACATGGACACCGACGAGGCCATGACGATGCCAACGCCCACACACATCTACACCACCATCAGCACATGCATGGAGAACGTGAAGCGAAGACCGAAGACGACGACCACAGCAGTCTAATCGGAGGTACTCCGGCAAGCTAGTCTTGCGGAGGTAATTAACTAGGAGCTTTTCGAAGCCCTAGGAACCAGAAGACCCCATCGCCCAAGTCAGAGCTGCCCTACGGCAGGCCATGGTGCGCATATATGTAAAAGGGAACCTCTATTTGTATTTTCTCGAAATATGAATAAAGCTTGTGTTCCCTTATCTTTCTTTGCTCTATTTATTTTGTGTACTTAGTACACTGGCACGCCTGCGTTTTACTTTTCCCCTGCGTGTAGAGAAATCTGTGTGATTTTTCTCTCCAAACATGTCTACCATTATCTATTCCGGGTAAAGGTTTCTCTAAACCGTTTAGCCTGTTCTGTAACCTCATATCATGCTGAACTTTGAGTATACTTTACTCATAACTATTTTTCTTTAGAGTTTTCTTCCACAATAAAACTCCAAGCTCGAGTGTTAGCTACTATTGTGGGCTTCACTAAACAACTCGAAAAACTTAGTCCTTTTCACTCACAACCCTTTGTGAGTACATATTACTTTCTTACTCAGCATGAGGCTTACAACACTTTGCAAGATTATTGCATAAAACTTTCTTTAACTCCATTCCAGTGATCTATGTTGGACTGGGCTTCTGCCAAAATTTTCCGGATACTTTAACTATGTTAGGGTAAATACTTTCTTGAGCAACTGATTCTGCTTTCAACAGCTGAAGCATACTGAACCACTTTCATTCGATCGATCTTATATTGGTTCATGGAATACTAAAATTCCAAAACTATTACCCTTGAATACATATAGAACAGGCATAGACTGACTCACATGCATACTATGTTTCTTTAGAATTCTTTTCTAAGTATGCTCTCTGCGATAATCCTAATACCCCTTTGGTTGTATCTTGATTACCAAGACGAGGACAATAACTTTTTCTTCTGCATCAGCAGACTAACATCACTACTAGAGAGTAGGACATCATCAACATACACTATGAGGAATAACTTGTTTCCAATTCTTAAACTTTGCACAAATGCAATTGTCCTCATGATTCTTGCTAAAACCCAAAACTTACTTCAGACGACATCTCGCATGTGCTTTTCCCTTTCATGACAAAAATCTTTAGGTCATGCTACGTGAATATCTTCATATGCTCAATTTGAGGAATGCCGTCCCTACATGATGATTCCGGAGAATCCTTACATGAGAAACTGTCTCATCGTAGCTCATTTCTTTTCTTTGCACGAAGCCTTTTGACATAAGTCATGCATCGTGTTTATTCTCATTGCTTTTAGAGTCACATATAGCTTTGTAGACCCATCACAGTCCACTGGTTTGACTCCTCTAGCAATTTCCAAGTCTTCTCTCAGACCCTTTTACTCGTAACTGTTGTTATTCTTTCTTACACATAACAATGATGACTATAGGGTCCTGAAGGACAGGTGCCTGATTCACTTCTTGTCATCATGTGGAGTTCTGGACATACCATGCTCCCCACATGTGTGGCAACCTATTGCCACATGTGGAATAACAACAGGCGTACAATGGGTAGTGAGAAAAATGGCGGGCAGACTCACCCGCTTCTCCTTTGGTCAATTTCTCGAACTACCTCATTCTTTCTCTTCAGATCATCCTCTAGGTGGAGTCAGGTCTCCTTGTACCGTACTCCCCCAGATAGTTACATCTTCTGTAAAGATGACTTTCCTCCAGGTGGAGCTAGGTCTCCCTGTACCATACTCCCCCAGATTGTCCCATCTTCTGTAAAGATGGTGTACCATTAAAACTTTCTTATTTGGGTTTAAACTGTCTTGACTAGTATGAATACCGGCTAACTATGCTATAATTAAGGAAAAAAACCCAGGAATTTAGTTATATATTTTCTTAGGGGTATCGATTATGACCGTTGTACTCCCCCTGATGGTCACAATTACTTAATAGATCATCTCTTTTCATTCAATGCATACTATGCATCGCAATCAGCATCGGGGTCATCTACCCCTCGAAATATGGCATGAACTCCAATGCCATAATTTCGAAACTTAAACAGAAACTCTTGTGAACGAGGAATCTATATATACTTGCTTCAATCACATGATCTTATCATGCAACAAAATTATTTCTCAACTCATATGGGAGTACGCTTTTCTCGTTGTACTTCAAGAACTTAACAAAGTACTTTAAATGCTATACATATGCAAGTTAAACTCACATATTTGCTTATCTTATGTATATCTTATATACAACTTACTTTTGTCCTTTTACTTCATTTGGAATGACTCCTTGTTAGCCATATTACACATTAAAAAATGTGCCTTCCACCATTTCTTACTTCACAACAAGCAACTCAATAGAGTACTTGCATATGTTTGTAAAGAGTCAATCAATTGACTCTCCACCTTCATGATTGGAAATGGTGTGGTTTTGAGGCTTCTCCCCTTATGGCATCAACTGCTTAAGTACTTAACGACCATGTTTAGTTTTGGATAGCTTAAGAGCTACCTCAAATTTCTCTTGCTCTTGCAAGATATACTTTAATAACATAAGGGTCGTCTTGCTTCTATCTTGCTATTACATTAATCCTATATCACCTTTGGGCAGAAAATAGAATTAATGCATAGACTCACTATAAACTGTTTATAACATTGCCATTAACAGCTTTAGTCAGAAAAATGACAATGTCATAAATAAACTCTTAAAAGTGGACTCCTTACGAGGACACCACCTTACTAGCTTACCCTGTGATGCGGGTATTATCTTAACTCTGTCCTGCCATGCGGGTGGCTTGAATTCACTCAGTAAATCCAGAAATAACTCTGAAATTTTGTTATACACGTGCTTCAACTGATCTTTATCAGTTAAAATGTGTTCATCTAAGCCATTCTTTATTAGATCAACGTTATAATATTCTTTCTTTTGGAGTCATCATAAACTTCTCCTGTTAACACAGGATAATACTTTCAAACTTCTCCTGTCATACAGGATTGACCAGCATAAACTTTTATGCCTAACTTATCCCGTCATACGGTTATACTCTGTTATACACATGTATAATTTAACTTTGGTCAAAATTAGACATGTGCACTACTTATTACAATTCACATCATACTATAATAATGTAAACATATTCACGATGTATAAAAAACCACTTAAAACTCATTTTCTGGTTAAATCTTCCCTTTGGTTCCAACTTAATCGGAAAATTAATTAACTAATTAACAGCGGAAACTATACATGAGAGAAAAATTAAACTCAATTTAGCATAAAATTGCCTAAAACCTTGCTTAACTTTAAGCCTTCTCATTCAGATTTCCCAGCAATGCAGCTGAGTGATCTCAATCATTCATAGAAATCAACGTCCTTGGTCTTTTCTCTCATATGAATATTGTATGCTTTAACTTTAAATGATGCAACATTCAGACATTAATTCTACATTACCTTTGGGCAGAAATAGAACTAATGCATAATATAATATTGCTATCATCAACTTTGGTCAGAAGACAACAATATCATAATCAACCTTTACATCTGACTTAATCAGAAGATAATCATTATTATAGCAAAATCATGAAAACATGATGAAAAACATACTTTTCAGAAGCATTAAAACATACTCTCTTGACCTTTATCCTCTCTCTGAAAATTTGGTCACTTTGACACAAAAATTATTAGAGATACAACCTTTAATCTTAAACTCACATATAAATTATAATATTGCTATCATCAACTTTGGTTAGAAAATAACAATATCATAATTAACTCTTAAAAATGCCTTCCTACTCCTCTAACTTAATTAGAGGATGAAATTTTACTTGCAGCGGAGAACTTAATGTAAATAACTTTACTTTCATATGCATTTATTCTTTTTATCTTTTCTCTAAAAGATAACTTCGCAGCGGAAAACTCATATAAATGCACATGAACAGTAGCAAAACTCTCTAATTTACTCTCTGAAAAATTATCCCTTTGGTTCAAATTTAAACAGAGGTATATGCTACTCAAATCCTATTAAAGAATTGATGGAACCAAGCCAAAACAATTCAGTAACGCTACTGTGCATTAAATTTTCAATTTGGCCCGCAGCAGCGCAGCAGCCCGGCCTGCTCGGTCTCTCTTGCACGTCGTGCTTGCGGCCCACTGTGCACGCTCGCGCGCTTGGCCTTGCGCGGCCCGCACTCTTCTGCGTGGTTGCGGCCCAACCTGCTCGCGTGGCCCATTTGCCCTCTCGGCCCAACGGCCATCTCGGCCCAACGGCCATCTCGGCCCAAACGCGCCTGCGCTTAGCTCTGCCCAACGGCCATCTCGGCCCAAATGCACCTGCGCGCCTCGCTGGGCTCATGGCTCGGCAGCCAACGGCTGGGCCGCTAAATCGGCCCAGCACGCGGCGCTGTGCTCGCCCCCGCCTTGATCCTGACTGTCGGTCTGATCGGACGGCTCCCCGCGCAGATCGAAGGTATAAAAACCAAGCCGGCCATGGGAACTCTAACCCTAGGCTCTTTTTCCTCCTCTGCGCAGCTTGCCCTCGGTATCGCTCTCTGCTCGCGCGCCGCCCGGCTGCCGCCGAGCCTTCTTCTCTCGCGTGCATACGGCGCATGTGCCCGAGCCGCCCGTGGAGGCCGGCGGCCATGGCGCCGCCGCGGTCGGCCTGCGCGCGCCTTCTCTCTCGAGGCCGGAGCCAGCGGCGGCGCTTGCGCCGCCTCACCGTCCGGGGGTGTATGTGGCCACGACGGTGCCATGGCCGGCCATCTTTCTTCTTTCTCTTTTGTTTCTCGTTCGCGGGTAACGGCGCCTGGTGCGTGCATGGGCCTTGGCTGGTCATGCAGCCCCGGGCCGGTGGGGCCGCCCGGCATGGCCGGAGCGGTAGACTGTGCCGCTTTCTTTTCATTTCTCTCTCTCCCATGCCTCCAGCAGAGCACGGCCACGAGAGAGACAACCGCCTTACGCGGTCTGGGGAAGGATTGTGGCACCCCTACGAGCCCCATCGCCGGTGCGCGCGCCGCCATCGAGGGGCCCCGTAGTGGTGCCATTGACTTTTCCGTGCTCCGCGGTGGTTCTGTTCCCCGGCGTCGACCGGCGGCCGATGGCAACGAGGTAGCTCTTTAGGGTTAGGGTTCTTTGGATCCGAATTGGATCTAAATGCTAGATCTATGAATCTTGGATTCTTCAGATTCGCTTCCCAATCCTTCTTTCTTTAGGGTTCTGCCGTCACGGCGATCCTTCTTCTCTCCCCCTCGCCCGTGGCGGCGGAGGAATGTCATCTTTTCAGAGAAATTCTCTGTTTTTTTTTCAACTTGGATCTACACACTAGTGTAGGCGACTGATACCTTTGTTATACTTGCAGGATCAACTAGGTGTGGATCGGTGGGGTTTGTCTCTTTGACAGTGATGTAAGACATGGTGTTCTTCGTGTGAATGTGCAATTTGTGATGAACTTGTAAATGAAATGGGAACCTTTAGTTTGGATCCCTTGTTCTGTCGATGTAGATCTGAGCTAGGGCAGTGACACGCAGTGCAGATGGGTCGGCGGAGCATCCCGCCGCTCTCAGCACCTCTCGATCGGACATTAGGGTTTGTGGGGAAATGCTCTTACCCCCTATCTCGGTGGTCCCCAGCCCCCTTATATAGTGCTGGGCGACGGGGCCCGCAACCCTCGTGGGTTGGGCTCCCCCGATCAAGGAGCTGACCAAAAGGACCCAGTTGACCTTTGGGCCCAACTGGTGGAGATCAATACTAACACCTTGAGGCTGCCCTGTTGTGCAGTTCTCCCGCGTAAATTGACACTGCACTTTGCCGAATGTGTGCGCTCCTGAAGTAGAGAAGTTATGGAAATCAGTATGTAAGCCATGTAAAAGATTTATAGGTTTGAATCATTTTGCTTAAATATATGAAATGCTTCGTGTACAAGTTACCTTGAAGAGCGATGAGGTAAGTGTTGTCGAGGTTGACATTCCTAAACTTCTCCTGGAGCTTCTCCAGTGAGTCGAAAGGACTTAGGAGGTTGTTGGCGCTCGTGATGTTTGTGGTTGTGCTATCTCGCCGGCCTAGAAGCACCCTCCAGCGTGGTGTTGGTGATATGCCCAAGAGCTCATCATCACAATACGGTTTAAAGGCCCAAGAGGATATTGATTCAAGAGAGATTAGGGTTACTAACGGGCCTATGAGATAGAAGCCCATTAGTACGCCCTATATATACGAGGGAGGGGCTAGGGGGGCAAGATGACCTAATCGCCGCGCCCACCCTAGCCACCTCCTCCTCCTCTATCTCGGCCGCCGCCCTTGCCGTGCGTGCGGTGCTAGCACACCGACGCCCGGCGTTCCATCCCCGTACGTGTGGACTCCGTGGAGGCGCTGCTGTGACTGCTACGCCGATCGGCCGCTGGGATCAAGGACGAGGAGCTCGGTTCGTGGGACGTGATCGACTACTTCCTCTACATCGATGCGCGACTTGTTTCGCTACACTACGCGTCTAGTGGTAACGATCTAAGATCTTCTACTCACAAGTATCTTGGGTGTATGCGGTAGTGATTCTAGCGTAGCCTACCTGTTTCCCTTCAGTGGTACCATAGCCATCTTGCGTAGTTTTTGGTCTGGATCATTAGCATATAGGTGATATGTTGTTGTAGTAGATTGGATCTATTACTTTTACACGGTTTGATTAGATCAATTGGTCATAAGGGGTTAAAACTGGAGCGAGTTGATTGCGCGACATGTGACCAAAAAGATTAGTTCGTGTTCTTTCTCTGTTGTGCATACGACATGTCCCTACCGGCTGGAATCACCATCAGGGACTGACTGTGTGCATAGTCAGCTGATTGAACCAACAGATCGAGGTCATGTGTAGATGTAGTCTTCTCAAGTGCAAAGGTTGCACGGTCAATGTGATTGACCTAGTGAAAATTGAGGCATTATGAATGGCTCGGATTTGTGGTGATGCGATCACTCCGATGAGATTTTCATAAGGATTCCATAGATGCGATCACTCCGATGGGACCGCTGTTGCTTTCTCGCTATAGCGGCTTCCTAAGCGCTACTTTGGTAGAACACGTCATATGCCTAACTCGTTTTTGCACGGTATGATGTGAATGCTATGGCCTCAATCTCATGTGATGATGTATGTGATGATTTGTGCGGCCTGTGTGTCGCAACTTAACACAACCGGGTTGAGGTTGCACCATTATTGTATAACGACCTGCCTGTCGACTTGTGTTGCTTGAATCCTCATGTAATTATTTCACTAGCTATTAGATGTAGTAGCTTAGTATCTTTTCATGGAGGCTTCAATCATGACGGCGATGATGATCACCACAAGACAGGACGGATGGCAATGGAGGTCACATTAGAGCCATGGCGATGGAGCCCATTGTGATGCAAGAGGCCATACTATTCACAATATAATATGATTATATGCCTGTGATGTTTATTTTCCTGTCATATTATTCTTTCATGCTTTTACATATAGTGGATGTTTTAATCATGATAGAATAGCTTCCCTCGGAAAAAGTTGAGTTTTTTATGCCTTTTACCAATAGCTGCACCTATAAACTTTGATCGTTGTGTGGTATGTTTACCATAGTAGAGTACCCTCAGCTATCTCTTTTATATAGGGTGGATGTCGTAATTCGCAAGCATAGTATTGGTTTACTCAGCAAAGCTATCAAAACAGTTTTGGGCTTTAAGGCATAGGGTTGGGGCCGGGGCATTGGATGCCACCCAACAAACAAGAGTCGTATAGAGATATGATTAGCAATTTGTTGCTTACCTGTATCACTACTTTTCTAGCTGTGATGCTAAAGCTCACTAGGATTTTAGTGATTATGGATCTTGAACCACTATATGTCATTAAAGGGAAGATGACTTAGATATAGTCGGTTGTCTTTTGTTAAATCAGTTAATGAAAGTCTTTACATAAACTTAGTGCTGAAATCTCGCCTTACTTTAATGTTGTAGATCATGTCTGCCAGTAACAATTCTGTTTTCAACTTGCGTTCTATTCTTGAGAAAGAAAAGTTAAATGGAACAAACTTTATTGATTGGTACCGCAACCTGAGAATTGTTCTCACGCAAGAAAAAAAGGAGTATGTTCTTGAGCAGCCATATCCTGATGATCTCCCTGACAATGCAAATGCTGCTGATCGCAGAGCTTATGAGAAGCACTGCAATGACTCACTTGATGCCAGCTGTCTGATGCTCGCCACCATGTCCCCTGATCTGCAGAAGCAGTATGAGCATACGGATGCTCACACCATGATCGAGGGGCTGCGTGGGATGTTTCAGAACCAAGCCAGTACTGAGAGGTTCAATATCTCAAAGTCCTTGTTTGCGTGCAAGCTGCCAGATGGTAGCCCGGTCAGTCCTCATGTGATCAAAATGATTGGTTACATTGAGACTTTGGACAGACTTGGTTCTGAACTTCACCATGACTTGGCTACTGATGTTATTCTCCAGTCGCTCCCGCCGAGCTATGAGCCTTTTATCTTAAACTTTCAGATGAATGGCTTGGATAAAACACTGAGTGAGTTGCATGGGATGCTAAAGACAACAGAGGAGAGCATTAGGAAAAATCCCAATCATGTGATGATGATTCAGAAGGGGAACAAAAAGAGGAAGCATTGGACGCCTCCTAAAGGTAAAGGCAAGGAAAAGAGTTCCAGTGGTGAGTCCTCAGGCTCTAAGCTAAAGCCAGCACCTAAGGCCAAATCTGGCCCTATTTCTGAGGATGAATGCTTCCACTGTCATGTAAAGGGACATTGGTCTAGGAACTTGTTGGTGTTTAGAAATCGTGGTCCCGACACCAACCAGAAATGCGCTGTGTTCCCTCCCCTGATGGTTGATGCAGAAGATAACACGAGACACGGGTTTATCCTAGTTCCGGTTGGAAGACCGTACTTCCAGCAAGATGGTATGTGCGATGTATTATTCTGCACCGGACTGCAAGTAGTAGGGGGTAGAAGCAGGCTGAGATGAGAGGCTAGACCTCAGAATTCCGGATGATTGAGGCGGAGTGCCAATATCGTGGTTTTTCTGAGTGTGTGCGGATTCTTGATCTTTTTCGACCTCTTTCTTTTGCTCGGTCACCCCCTCCTTTTATAGGCCAAGGAGGAGGGGTTACAGGAGTGTGTTGCTGCACAAGCACAGTTGCCGCACAGTAGTAGGAGTGGCGTTGGATGTGCTTCTCTGTCCTTGTTTGCTGTAGTCGATTCTTGTACTGGTGATGACGCCGAGGAGTGGTTTTGAGGATCCGAGGTGTCCTTTGTGCGATAATGGCTCGCCCGTACACCATCTCGAGGGTCTCCCATGCCTGCGCACAGCCCATTCTGTGGAACATCGCTGTGGGTGTCGGTAGCACAGGGAGTTAGAGTGACCCGGCCCTGTTCGCACAGTGGCGACATGTGCGCACAGTGGCGACATGTGCGCACAACGTCGGGGTTGGTTGCATAGCGCTCGGCATGGCCCGACCGAGGCGGAGCTCTCCCCATTCCGTGGGTTACTCGAGGCTCGATCCTCTGGCCTCGACCGAAGCGGAGTTCTCCAATTCGCTCGAGGGGCTGGTTCCCCCGAGCGAAGCGGAGATTATGGTTCGCGTCGAGGCATGCCACGGGGCGCCTTGACTGGGCCTTCGTTTGTTGCTGAGCCGTGGGCCTTAACTTCCGTTTCTCTTTTTCTGGTTAATTGCATGAGATTAATGTTTTACCGAGGGCGGTTATCCCATAGGTTTGGGTACCCCTAATGATCGCCCCAACAGTAGCCCCCGAGCCTTTGTTGGAGTATGTTTTAATCCGACAAAGGCTTTTCGTCGTGGGTGCTTCTGATAAGGTTTCCTTGAAGAATTCCGTTGTGTGCGCGCTAGCGCACCCGCGGGTGTGGCCACTGAGGCCTTGGAGGAGTGGATATACTCCTGCAAGGGCTTTTAAGTGTTTCGCGCCTTCATGAGCTACAGCACGTTTCGTCTTCAAGGAATTCGACCTTGTGGTGCAAGGAGCCCCCGAGCCCTGGCCCTAGCAAGGTCAATAAGGGGCAGTCCTTGACTTTGAGTTACGACCCTCGTCGCCCCGTTCGTGGGGAGGAGGGGTGACGCAATCCATGCTTCCCTCAAACGGGCCGCGAGTCATGGATGCCTCTGTGAGCTGGTAGCGGGTAATTCAAGTGGACATCCGTGCCTCATTCGATGGAGGTCGGCTCGTGGTCCGGATACATGTCTCATAAGAGTACTTGTGAAGGTTTGCTAGGCAGGGCTCAACCCCGTTCGTTTGGGGTCGAGGGCTCGTTGCTCTCCCTCGGTGGGATCCCTCGACTAGCTGCCTTCATCTTGGCCTTGAATATAACATGAAGAGCACCCTTGAGTTTCGTGCTCGAGGATAGGCTCGATCGCGTGTGCCCTTAGTTATCCCTGACTCTGTTGGATCTGGGGTGCCTGTCGAACCCTCAAGGGGCCAGGACTTCGAACCCTTGATCAGTAGGGCCTCGAGGAGAGGTAACTTACCTCGGAAGCCTTTCGGCTGGCCTCGAGCGTTTATTTTCGTGGGCGACGTGGCGTGGAGTTTGCGAAGTGGGCGCGGCTTTTTAGGCGGAGCGGAAGAGACGTGGGCAGTTACGATGCGACGTATCGTCTGTAACGCCTGGATTCTCGCGCGTAGTGGTTATCCCAACCTATGGGGCCCGGCCGTCAGTGGCTGCGGTGGCAATCGTATCAGATGTGTTTTTCACACGGCCGAGGTGCCGGTTGTGCTTCGCGTTACACTATAAATAGACAAGGGGAAAGGATTGGCTTACCCAATCCTTGCCTTCCGATTGCATCTGCTATTTTCAAGCGCCGCCGCTCTTTGCCTTTCATCTTTCCTCGCACAAGACTCCGCATTTTGCCGCCGCCGTTCTCCATTGTGACCATTGTTGACCCTGCTCCGTGGAGCCCCTCCATCGCCACCGACGCCTATCTCGCCGGGCTGGTGGAGGCCGGGGTGCTGCCGGCGAACAGCAACCCGGACGAGCCGATGTGGATTGTGTCGCCATACAATCACCACGAGCCTTCTCCGCCGGAGGGCTTCGTGGTGAGCCTGGCGAGGCTACACGAGCGGGGGTTCGGAATCCCCGCATCGCCGTTCTTCCGCGGATTATGCCTCCACTATGGCGTGGAGCTCCACAACTTCGCCCCCAACGCCATCTCGCAAGCGGCGGTCTTCGTCGCTGTTTGTGAGGGGTATTTGGAGATAGAGGCTAACTGGGACCTATGGGTTCACCTTTTCCGGGGTGAGCTCCATACGGTCGTAGGTGAGTCTCGGGGGTTCCGCTAGGCGGTTTGCGCCGGGGGCCTAACCCTGCACGTTCGGGGGCAGCAGAGCAGGCTGTACATCCCGACGTCGATGACCTCCAACAACGCCGACTGGGACAAGGGATGGTTCTACCTCCGCAATGTCGACAACAAGCTGCCGTAGTACACCGGCAAGGTGCTGCGCGAGCGGCCAGAGTCGTGGAGCTATGGTATTTCCCCCGCCGACCGTCAGGAGCGACTCCGGGTCTTCACCGATGCCTTCGTCGCGCTGTCGCGGGCGGGATTGACCGCGGCGGGGGTGATTGCGAACTTCAATCAGCGGTATGTCCTGCCGCTGATGGAGAGGATGCTGCGCCTCGACCAGCTCAGGGCGGATTCGCCCTGGCAGGGCTCGAAGATGAAGGAGGGGACCCTCGTCCTCGAGTACTGCATCCATCGAGCACGGCGAGCCGTGGAGGTCTCCAAGCTCGATTGCAAGGAGGAGGCCCTATTCGCCGTCAAGATGCGCCCCGAAATGGGGTATTTACAATTTGTAAGTTCCGCTTTAAGTTTGATTTAGATTCGATTTTGCTTCCTACCCTCGAGATTATCTGATCGCCAATCTTGGATTTTTTCTTCAGGGTTTGTCTCAAAAAGGATATCGCTCCGCTCCTCCTCTTCGCGAGGTCCGTGCGGCCAATCGCCTTTATGCCGAGAGGCAGAAGGCGCGGAAGGATGCAGCGAAGCAGAAAAAAGAGAGGAAGCACCTGCGAAAGGCTGCGCACGAGAAGGAATGCCACCGTCGGATCAGGGAGGGGCGCTCCCCGCCTACTACCCCCGAGAGCACCCCGGAGGAGTCTTCCTCGGAGGACATCGTGGAGATTCCGCCACCTGCGCCGGTGGCGGCTGAAGTGAGTGCGCCCTCGAGAGGGCAACGCCAGGAGACCCCGTCGTCGTCACGGGGTAGGGAGGCCTCGAGTGGCCTGGCACCTTCGACGGCGGGTGCCCCCCCCGAGTTCCGCGGCGGCTGCTACAGGGGCTCGAGCTCGGAGCCCGTCGGTGCCTGGGGTGTACAAGGCGGCCATTGCCCCAGGGGCCACTGGGGCTCAAAGCTCCGCACCTGCGGGTTCGAGGCCCGCGAGCAAGACCCCGCCGTCGAGGGGCCGTGGTCGTTCGGGGGCTCGGCGGCCCTCGAGCAGCAAGAAGCGCAAGCTGAGCAACCTCATCCGGGTTAGGTAAGTTGTTGTTCCTTTCTCGGGCTTAATTCACAAGTTGTTGATCTAATTTCATTGACTTGGTTTCTGTCAGCCAATCCGGTCCGCCGACACCGCTTTTGTTGGCGCCGACGAAAGCGCTGAAGGTGTCCGCGCGCGCTACGCCTCATTCGGCAGCGCCGCCCCCATCCGGGGCGCCCCATGCGTCGGGGATTGTCGCCCGGTATCGGGCGGCCCTGACACGAGGGGCCGCCCGATCAAGGGGGCAGGCGGCGGCTGGAGAAGTGTCGGCGGTAGCGGGCTACGAGCGGGCTAGGGAGACGCTCTCGGCTCTCCTTATGGAGGATGCGGCCCCTGCCATTGCGGGGGTGACAGAGACCTCCGTGCCGGCCGAGGGCACGGGGGTGGCGGAAGGTGCGGCCCACGCTGAAGACGCGGGTTAGACCGCAGCTGGAGGCAGCGGTGCAGCGGCAGTCGAGGAGGTGCCCGGGGCCGGCTCCGCAATGACGACCCTCCCGGCAACCCTCGAGGGTGGTCAGGAGGATGAGGAGGACGATGCCCCAGGATTCCGCGATGGGACCTGGAGCCCTTGGGAGGAGAGGGCCGTGGGCACCCTGCCTGGCATTCTGGCCTTCGAGGCCTGGCGCAATTTTGGGCTCGGTCGTCGCGGCGTCCCTCCCGGCCTGGCCAAGGCTGCTGAGGCCGAGCGCCTCCTATGGGAGGAACAGCAAGCCTTGGGGACCACGGTCCAAGAAGCCCTTAAGCAAGTCCTCGAACTCCACCTTGGTCGAGGTTTGGACGTCCACTGGGTAAGTGACTTAATCACTAAGTTTGTTGCACGTTTTATGTCTCTCCCCCTTTTTTCATTTTTATCTGTTGTGTTAATAACAGGATATGAGGGAGATGGCCGGGCGAAAGGTCGCTGAACTTGCTGATGCGCACGTCGAGGTGCATCAGCTAAAGGAGGCCTTGAGCCATGCTGAGCGGGAACGCCTGCGCGAGAGGACACTCGCCGTGGAGACGACAGAGGAGGTTCTTCGGCAAGGGGACGAGCTCGATCGGCGAACGCAAGCGCTGGCGGCGCTCGAGGGCGAGCTTCAGCAGGAACGTGCCGCCCTTGCCGAAACCCGGGGGCAACTGCAGCAGCGGGACTCGGCGCTTGCCGTGGCTGAGGCCCAATTGAAGACCCAGGGCGAGGCTATCGACCTGCTCACCGTGGCGGTGACGGAGGGAGATGTCGCCATCACGGAGCTGCGGGCCTTGGTCGAGGCCCAACAAGGAGAGATGGAGACACTCCGGCAGGAGGCCAGTACTGCTCGGGAGGCCCTCGCCGAGAAGGAAAAGCTGGTCGAAGGTAAGTCTAGTATGAACTTACCCTAAATTTGGATTGGAGTTTTCGAAAACTTATCTGATTTTGGTGTTGGGCTTTCAGAGGTGCGGAAGGTGGCGGAGGAGACCTCCTCACAGGTGGAGTCGCTGCAGGTAGCCTATTCGAAGGCCCAGGAGGACCTCGAGGAGCTACGGGAAGTAGCCATTGCCGTCTGCAAGGAGGTCAAGGGGCCAGACACCCTCGAGTCCTAGTCGGGCAGCTCGGTGGCCAGCCGTCTAAGGGCCTTGGGCGGTTGCGTTACTGAGCGCCTGAAGGGGGCCCTTCTCCTCGACGTGCAGAAGACCCTCAGATTGATCTCGACGCACTTTGTCGTGGACCTCGAGGCGGTCAGCGGTGGCTACGTGGTGGCGGATGACCTCGACGACGACGCTGCGCTGGCTGTCATGGAGAGTGCCGATGCCGCTGCCTCTGCTCCTGCTGCCACCCTCGCAAGAATCTTCGAGACTGACCTCCTTCCCGATGCTGAAGACGAAGAGGACGCCACCCCCGAAGACCCCGAAGACCCTGCTCCCTGAGTAGTTTAGGGATATTTATGTAATAAGTACTCTAGTGGTTTAAACAATTTTATGCTTTGAAACGCACATTCGAGTTTTTATTTGAATTATGGTTTCTTTATCACATTTATCTTACTGAATTTTGCAAAGGGCTTGTCGAGGAGAGTATCGTTCATAGAGTAACTTTAGCGTAGGGTGGCGAGGGGGATGTCGGATCCTTTCGAAGGCGTAGGCGATCCCTCGACTCGTCCGACCCTTGGGCTTAGTCATTCTATGCCTCGAACTGCCTTTGGCAATTACAGGAGATGGACATAATGAAAGAATTTATAAAAAACTTTAATATTGAGACAATTTTAGGAGGGGGTGCCCCCCGAATTAGCCCCCGAGTGAGACTTGGTTTTTTTCGATGGTAAGCCTAGTCTTACTCATTTTAAGGTCCTTTATTTTTTATTGAAATAAGTACAAATGTACATGAATGCTTGAAATCTTAAGGGTAGAAGCGACGTAGCTGTTGGATGTTCCAGGCGTTGGTGAACACTTCGCATTTCTCGTTTGCGACTTGTATGTGCCTGGTTTGAGGACCTCAGCGACGATGTAGGGCCCTTCCCATGGCGGTGTGAGCTTGTGGCGCCCTTGATTGTCTTGGTGCAGCCTTAGCACTAGGCCCCCCCTTGTTGAGGTCTCATCGTCGAACCTTTTGGGCTTGATACTTTCGAAGCGACTGCTGGTACCAGGCTGAATGTAAGACCGCGACGTCTCGAGCTTCGTCCGCTTGGTCGAGTGAGTCTTCACGAACTCGCTTGTTCCTTTCCTCTTGGTAGGCTCTGAGCCTTGGGGACCCATATTCCAAATCTGTGGGGAGGATAGCCTCGGCGCCATAGACGAGAAAAAATGGGGTAAAACCCGTGGCTCTGCTTGGGGTTGTTCTAAGGCTCCAAATTACCCAGGGTAGTTCTGACACCCATTTTCCGCCGAATCTATTCAGCTTGTTAAATATTCTTGGTTTGAGGCCTTGTAGGATCATGCTGTTGGCACGTTCCACTTGACCGTTTGTCTGTGGATGTGCTACGGCCGACCAATCCATGCGGATATGGTGGTCGTCACAGAATTCCAAGAATTTCTTGCCTGTAAACTGGGTGCTATTGTCAGTAATTATCGAACTGGGGACCCCGAATCTGTGAATTATATCTTTGAAGAATTGCACAGCCTGCTCGGATCTGATGCTGCTGATTGGTCGAGCCTCGATCCATTTCGAGAACTTGTCGATGGCCACCAGAAGATGTGTAAAGCCCCCGGGCGCTGCTCGCATTGGACCAACGAGGTCGAGTCCCCATACGGCGAATGGCCATGTGATAGGAACGGTTTGCAAGACGTGGGCCGGGAGGTGGGTTTTGCGTGCGTAGAATTGGCACCCTTCGCAGGCGCGCACAATTTCGTTGGCGTCTGCAACAGCTGTGGGCCAATAGAAGCCTTGGTGAAACGCGTTGCCCACGAGGGTACGGGGCGCCGCGTGGTGGCCGCATACGCCAGCGTGGATGTCTCGAATGAGCTCCCTTCCCTCCGGGATTGGAATGCACCGCTGCAAAATTTCAGAGGGGCTGCGCTTGTACAACTCCCTATCGATGATGTGGAACGACTTGGCCTTTCTCACGATGCGTCGAGCCTCGGTTCAATCTGATGGTAGTTCCCCTCGGCTGATCCAGGCAATGTATTGGTTGTGCCAATCGCGAGTCGATGGGGCCTCGTCGATCTCCATAATTTCACCCTCGTCCGCCGAGGATATCTCCTGGCTTGAGGCTTCAGGTTCCTCTTTCAAAGGATCCTCGTCCATGGGCTCGATATATGGAGACCCCGAGGGTTCGGACCTCGAGGGAGCATCAGGAGCTTTGGGAGTTGGCTTGAGGTCGATGCTTGGCTGTGTTAGGTCACGGGCGAATACGTTTGGTGGAACGGTAATCCGCCCTGACGCAATTTTTGCTAATTCATCGGCCTCCTCATTGTATTTTCGCACGATGTGGTTGAGCTCGAGGCCATGGAATTTGTCCTTGAGTCAGCGTACTGCATTGCAGTACGCTTGCATCTTGTCGTCGTGGCATCTTGCCTCCTTCATAACCTGGTCGATGACCAATTGTGAATCTCCCCGGACGTCGAGGCGTTTAACGCCCAATTCAATGGCTATGTGAAGGCCGGCTAGTAAGGCCTCATATTCGGCCATGTTATTGGACGCTGGAAAGTGCAAGCGTACCACGTGCCTTATATGTTCTCCGAGGGGTGAGACGAAGTGCAGGCTCGCGCCCGCACCGGTTTTCATCACCGACCCGTCGAAGTACATGATCCAACATTCGGCTTGAATCTGTGGTGGGGGCAGCTGTGTGTCGGTCCACTCTGCCACGAAATAGGCCAAGATTTGCGATTTAATTGGCTTGTGGGGGGCATAAGTGAGGGTTTCACCCATCAATTCCATGAACCATTTGGCTATTCTACCCGAGACATCCTGGTTGCGGAGTATCTTCCCCAAGGGGAAAGATGAGACCACGGTGACAGGATGAGCTTCGAAGTAGTGGCGCAATTTGCGCCGAGCTAGCACCACTGCGTAGAGCAGCTTCTCGATTTGTGGATATTGCGTCTTGGTTTCGGTCAGTACCTCGCTGATATAGTATACTGGCCTTTGGATGGGCAGAGCGTGCCCTTCCTCAGTTCTTTCTACGACGATGACTCCGCTGACTACTTGAGTCGTTGCGGCTACGTAGAGGTAGAGGCGCTCGACCTCCTTAGGTGGCGTTAAGACTGGCGCTCGTGCGAGAGACGCTTTTAGCCCGTCGAGGGCTTTTTGAGTCTCGGGGGTCCAAGAAAAATGCTCGCTCTTTTTTTGGAGTCGGTACAGGGGTAAGCCTTTCTCGCCGAGACGCGAGATGAACCGGCTTAGGGCTGCTAAGCATCCCAATACCCTTTGTACACCCTTTAGGTCTCGGATCGGTCCCATCTGTTCGACGACCGAGACTTTTTCAGGGTTGGGCTCAATGCCTCGTTGAGAGACTATGAAACCCAAGAGCATACCTTGAGGTACCCCAAAAACGCATTTTTCCGGATTCAGTTTTACCCCGTTGGCCCGGAGACAATCAAACGCAATGTGCAAATCGTTTACCAGGTCGTCCAACTTCCTGGATTTTACTACAATATCGTCAACGTATGCTTCTACGGTTCACCCGATATGATCTCCAAAAACACGAAGCATACATCGCTGGTATGTAGCTCTGGCATTTCGAAGTCCAAACGGCATCGTGACATAGCAGAAAATAGCAAAAGGCGTGATAAAGGAGGTTGTCAGTTGGTCAGAAATTTTCATCTTAATTTGGTGGAAACCAGAATAAGCATCAAGGAAACATAACAGCTCGCATCCTGCGGTTGAATCTACGATCTGATCGATACATGATAAAGGAAAAGGGACTTTTGGACATGCTTTATTTAAACCGGTATAATCTATCCACATCCTCCACTTCCCATTCTTTTTCTTAACTAAAATAGGATTGGTGAGCCAGTTACGGTGACATACCTCCTTGATGAATCCGGCCTCAAGGAGCTTGCGCAGCTCCTCACCAATGGCCCTGCGCTTGTGCTCGTCGAAGCGTCGCAAGCGTTGAACCACCGGTTTGGAATGGGGCAGGATGTTAAAGGAGTGCTCGGCCACCTCATATTTGCTGTCGAGGGTCGAGCTGATCCGCACCGTCTTGTCGCTGGGGACACCTGGGTCGAGGGGCACAACCTTGGTGTGCTATGCGGGCTCGAAACTGCCTGCATGCTTCGAAGTGGTGGGGATGGTTTTGTTCGCCATCTTCTCCAGGTCTGCGACGAGAGCCTCATCCTCAGCAAGCGCCTCGGCGCTATCGACACATTCCACGTCGCATATGTAGGCATGTTCGAACGATGGGGCCACGGTGATGACGCCGTTTGGTCTCGGCATTTTCAACTTGAGGTAGGTATAGTTTGGGATCGCCATAAACTTGGCGTAGCATGGGCAGCCGAGGATGGCGTGGTACACACCTCGAAATCCCACCACTTCGAAGGTCAGGGTCTCCCTGCGGAAGTTGTCGGGGGTACTGAAGAAAACTGGCAGATCGATCTGCCCGAGGGGCTGAACTCGCTTTCCCGGCGCAACGCCATGGAACGGCGCCTTGCTGGGGCGCAGCGTGTCCCTCCTGATGCCCATGAGCTCCAAGGATGAAGCGTACATGATATTGAGGTTGCTGCCTCCATCCATGAGTACCTTGGAGAACCGGGTATTGCCGATGATACGATCAACGATAAGCGGGTATTGCCCCGGGTTCGGGATGTAGTTGGGGTGGTCCTCTCGACTGAAGGAGATGGTCTCCTCTGACCAGTCGTTGTACGATGGCCCCACCTTGTGTATGGAGAATACCTCTCGACGCTCGCGCTTGCGCTGCCGAGGGGTCATGTTCGCGGTTGGCCCACCGAAAATGAAGAAGACGTTCTCCACCTCCGGGAAGCCTTGGCCACTCCCGTCGCCCGTGTCTCTTTTTCCCCTTCGTTCTTCGAAGCGGCGCGATTGAAGTATTTCTTTAGCATTCCGCACTGCTCGAGGGTGTGGGTTACGACGCCCTTGTGATAAGGGCATGGTTTCTTGAGCATGTCATCGTAGATGCCGCCTCCTCGATGGGGGCCTCGAGGAGCTTTGGGCGCAGCAGGATCGACCGCGAGTATTTCATCAGGGTCCTCGGTCCGCTCTTGTCGGCGCGAGGCTTTTTGGGGCTTCTTCCCCTTCTTGCCTTGCCTTTGTTTCTTGGCGGATCCTTTGGACTTGCTGCCCTCCACGGGCGTTTCCTCCGTCCGCTTCCCCCTTCCACTATCAAAGATGGCTCCAACCGCCTCCTCGCCGGAGGCAAAATTGGTGGCGGCGTCGAACAGTTCGTTTAGGATAGTAGGAGGACTGTGTCCTAGCTCGCGCACCAAGTCCCGGCAGGTTGTACTTCGAGGAAAACGTGGATGACTTCGGAGTCACCCACACTTGGGAGCTCGGTGCAACGCTTGGAGAAGCGGCGGATGAAATCACGAAGGGACTCGTTGGATGTTTGGCGACACCCTCGAAGGTCCCATGAGTTTCCAGGGCGTAGGTAGGTGCCCTGAAAGTTACCCACGAATGTCTTCACGAGGTTGTTCCAATCATGAATCTGGTTCGCGGGTAGGTGCTCCAGCCATGTCCGCGCAGAATCCGCCAAATGAAGCGGCAAGTTGCGGATGATCATGGCGTCGTCGGTTGCGCCGCCCAATAAATAGGCGAGGCGATAGTCGTTGAGCCACACCCTTGGGTCCATTTCCCCCGAGTACTTGGTGATGGTCGCCGGCTGCCTGAATCGTGCGGGAATCGGGGCCACACGAATCTCCCGGCCAAATACCCGGGTTCCTGGGGGCTCTGGCGTTGGGCTCTTGTCTTCGTCGCTGTCGTAGCGGCCTCCACGGTGGGGGTGGAAACCGTGAGATGCGCCATCCTGCCTCTTTTTGTTGAGGGTGTCGCGGGATCGTAATCCCCCTCGCTAGGGTCGTCGGAGTAGGTTAGGCAATAATCTACCGCAGCCTGGAATGATAAGAAGGCATCTCGATCGCGAAGCCCTAAGTAATCTCATTCGGGGATCCTTCGGCCGCTCTCGGATGTCTCGCTGCCGGAGTCAGGGTAGTCGTTGTCTGGTGGCGTTGCTATGAGGTTGCGGATTGAGATCAGGTGGTGCCCCAACAAATCCTCATATGTCGTCATGTCCGTGTCAACTGATGAAGAGTTGGTCATGGTTGTGGTGCGTGTATCACCGGGGTTTTGCCACGGGTCGACCGTGCTATCCCCGGCTGGTTGTGCCGTGGTGGCGGTGTTTTTTGCCCTTGTCGTGCTGGGCTTAACCCGTTCGGGGGAGCCGGCGCGGGCCGTTCCGCGTTGCTCCGCGCGCGTTCGATGCGCGCGTTGACGCAAACGCCTTTTGCGTCGTGGCGATGGTGATGGGAGTGGTGGTGGCATGCTCATGCTAGCATTCCTCGTCAGGAGCTTCATGTTGTAGCCATCGCCAGTCGCCCTGAAGTCGAGACTTCCGAACCGGATTTCGAATCCGGCAGGGAGCTGATCCGATGCAGGCATCGAGAAAAGGTTGTCGCGTACGACTCGGGTTGCCATCAAGGGAGATGGTGGATGAAACAATCGATCACAGCGCGAGCCCCCTACCTGGCGTGCCACTGTCGGTGTTTAGAAATCGTGGTCCCGAGACCAACCAGAAATGCGCTGTGTTCCCTCCCTTAATGGTTGATGCAGAAGATAACACGAGACACGGGTTTATCCTGGTTCCGGTCGGAAGACCGTACTTCCAGCAAGGTGGTATGTGCGATGTATTATTCTCCACCGGACTGCAAGTAGTAGGGGGTACTAGCAGGCTGGGATGAGAGGCTAGACCTTTGAGTCCCGGATGATTGAGGCGGAGTGCCAATATCGTGGTTTTTCTGAGTGTGTGCGGATTCTTGATCTTTTTCGACCTCTTTCTTTTGCTCGGTCACCCCCTCCTTTTATAGGCCAAGGAGGAGGGGTTACAGGAGTGTGTTGCTGCACAGGCACAGTTTTCGCACAGTAGGAGTGGCGTTGGGCGTGCTTCTTTGTCCTTGTTTGCTGTAGTCAATTCTTGTACTGGTGATGATGCCGAGGAGTGGTTTTGAGGATCCGAGGCGTCCTTTGTGCGATAATGGCTCACCCGTACACCATCTCGAGGGTCTCCCATGCTTGCGCAGAGCCCATTCTGTGGAAAATCGCTATGGGAGTCGGTAGCGTGGGCCTTAACTCCTATTTCTCTTTTTCTGGTTAATCGCATGAGATTAATGTTTTACCGAGGGCGGTTATCCCATAGGTTTGGGTACCCGTAATGATCGCCCCCAACAGAACTGCAAGAAGTACTTGGAAGAAAAGAAGAAGAAGAAGGGAAGTGAGACTTCCACTTCAGGTATAAATGGTATAGAAATAAATATTGCATTATCTTCTAGAGAATCATGGGTATTTGATACTGGATCGATGATTCACACTTGCAAATCGTTGCAGGGCCTAAGTGAGACTAGAAGATTTGCAAGAGGCGAGTTGGACGTTCGTGTCGTCAATGGCGCAAAGGTTGCGGTGTTGGCTGTCGGCACCTACCACTTGTCTCTACCCTCCGGATTAGTTTTGGAATTAAATAATTGTTATTGCATTCCTGCTTTGAGCAAGAACATTATTTCTTCTTCATGTTTGGAAGAAGTTGATGGTTTTAAGATGGTAAAAGAGAACAAACGTTGTTCTATTTTTTGCAATGGTATTTTCTATGCTCATTGTCCATTAGTGAATGGATTATATGTTCCTGATCTTGAGGATAAATCTGTCTGTAACATTAATACTAAGAGGCTTAGACCAAATGATTTGAATCACACTTTTATTTGGCATTGTCGCTTAGGTCATATAAATGAGAAGCGCATTGAACAACTCCATAAAGATGGATTGTTATGCTCGTTTGATTTTGAATCATTCGACACATGTGAGTCTTGTTTGCTTGGAAAGATGACCAAAGCACCTTTCATTGGTCATAGTGAGAGGGCGACTGACTTGTTGGGACTTGTACATACCGATGTATGTGGACCAATGAGCTCAATAGCCAGAGGTGGTTTTCAGTACTTCATTACTTTCATTGATGACTTTAGTAGATAGGATATATCTACTTAATGAGGCACAAGTATGAATCGTTTGAAAAGTTCAAAGAATTTCATAATGAAGTACAAAATCAATTAGGCAAAACAATTAAATTTCTGCGATCTGATCGTGGAGGAGAATATTTGAGCCTTGAATTTGGTGATCATTTGAAGCAATGTGGAATTGTTCCGCAGCTAACTCCGCCGGGAATGCCTCAATGGAATGGTGTATCCGAACGGAGGAACCGAACCTTGTTGGACATGGTTAGGTCCATGATGAGCCAAGCTGATCTTCCATTGTCATTTTGGGGTTATGCTCTTGAAACTGTTGCGTTCACACTGAATAGGGTTCCAAGTAAGTCTGTTGAGAAGACACCATATGAGATATGGACTGGGAAGCGTCCCGGATTATCTTTTCTCAAAGTTTGGGGATGTGATGCTTATGTCAAACGTTTGATGTCAGATAAGCTCACTCCAAAGTTAGACAAATGCTTCTTTGTGGGATATCCTAGGGAAACCAAAGGATATTATTTTTACAATAAGGCAGAAGGCAAAGTGTTTGTCGCTCGCAATGGTGTTTTCTTAGAGAATGAGTTTCTCTCAAAAGGATTCAGTGGGAGCAAGGTGCAACTTGAAGAAATTTAGGAAACGCCCGAAACTGTTTCAGCACCCACTAAAGATCCACGGGATGCGCAAGATGTTGCACAACCCGTAGTTGAGGCACCAGTCGCACGAAGGTCTATAAGGGCACATCGCGCTACTGACAAGCTCAACCTCCCCATTACGGAGGAGCACCACATATTATTGATGGAAAATGATGAGCCCTTGACCTACACGGAAGCAATGATGGGACCCGACTCCGACAAATGGCTTGAAGCCATGGAATCCGAGTTAAAATCCATGCATGATAATCAAGTTTGGAACTTGGTCGATCAAATTGACGGTGTTAGACCTGTCGACTGTAAGTGGATTTTTAAGAAAAAATTAGACATGGATGGAAATGTTCACATCTATAAGGCACGATTGGTGGCGAAAGGTTTCCGACAAATTCAAGGTGTTGACTATGAAGAAACCTTTTCGCCCGTCGCAATGCTAAAGTCTGTTCGGATTCTCCTAACAATTGCCACATATTATGACTATGAGATATAGCAAATAGATGTCAAAACTGCTTTCCTTAATGGACATCTAAGTGAGGATGTGTATATGACACAGCCTAAAGGTTTCGTCGATCCTAAAAATGCTGGAAAAATATGTAAGCTTCAGAGGTCCATCTATGGATTGAAGCAAGCATCTAGGAGTTGGAATATTCATTTTGATGAAGTAGTCAAAGGGTTTGGCTTCATCAAGAATGAAGATGAGCCTTGTGTTTACAAAAAGGCTAGTGGGAGCGCACTTGTGTTTCTGGTCCTATATGTGGATGACATATTACTGATCGGAAATGATATTCCAATGCTTGAAGCCGTTAAAACCTCATTGAAAAAGAGTTTTTCGATGAAGGATTTAGGAGAGGTGGCTTACATTCTGGGTATTAGGATCTATAGAGATTAAGCCAAGACACGTACATTGACAAGATATTGAATCGGTTCAATATGCAAGATTCCAAGAAAGGTTTCTGGCCAATGTCACATGGCATTGCTCTGAGCAAGAGTCAGTGTGCTACGACACCTGATGAGCAAAAGAGGATGAGTACGATTCAATGCTTCAGCCATAGGGTCGATCATGTATGCCATGCTTTCATGCGTCCAGATGTTTCTTTTGCTCTAAGTGTCATGAGCAGGTATCAGTCAGACTTCGATGAAGCTCACTAGACAATTGTAAAGAGTATTCTTAAGTACTTTAGAAGAACTAAGAATATGTTCCCAATATTTGGAGGCGAAGATGAGCTCGTTGTAAAGGGTTACACCGATGCTAGTTTTCAAATAGACAAAGATGACTCCAAATCGCAATCTGGTTTTGTTTTCTGCCTCAATGGTGGGGCAGTGAGATGGAAGAGTTCCAAGCAAGATACGGTGGCTGATTTGACGACAGAGGCCGTGTGTATTGCAGCTTCCGAAGCTGCAAAAGAAGTTGTTTGGATTAGGAAGTTTGTTTCTGATTTGGGTGTTGTTCCTAGTGCCTCCAGTCCAGTGGACCTCTATTGTGATAATAGTGGTGCCGTTGCACTAGCAAAGGAGCCTAGAACAACTAATAAGTCCAGACATATATTGCGGAAGTATCACCTCATCCGTAACTTTGTTGAGAGAGGTGATGTGAAGGTTTGCAAGGTGCACACGGATTCAAACGTTGCTGATCCGTTGACGAAGCCTCTCCCACAACCAAAGCATGAGGCGCACATGAGATCTATGGGTATTAGATACTTACATCAGTGATTCCAGTGTGCGTGGGAGATTTTGTGTCATAAGTATGTTTATGTAATAGTTAATAATTGTTATTTGTTCCATGGATGATTATCTTTTACATTAATTATCAAGTATGTGACTTGTTCGTGAAACTTTTTGTCGACAAGGATATGATTCTAAATTATCCCTAGTTTATGTCGTTATGTGGGACAACAACGACGTTGAGACTAGCACATGCATTAATTGATGATCATGTTTCACGGATCATGGATATGAAGATATCAGATTAATGATGTGGACACATGTTGGTGAACATGGTGTTGGATTGACCCACTCCAAGACAATGTTGGGATAGTTATCTTGTATGTGCCATCAGTTGTTCTTGAGTGTTGTACCTACTGGATCCTTAGACCTGAGATCGCCATTGTTTCTCACTGTGTGTAGTGGTGCATCTTGGGGCTGCTAAACGCTACTCCGTAACTGGGTAGTTACAAAAGTAGCTTACAGGTGTGTCATGAAACATGGAATGGGATGGGAGTGGATCAAGATGGAATTTGCCCCTCCTAGATAACGGGAGAGATATCTTTGGGCCCCTCGAGATAGTTGGATTGAAAAGTGCATGGCCATGCCAAAATGATTAAAGAGTTAATCATGATGACTAAAGGTTAGTTATGAATAGAATCCACTATTAGATCGAGAGAATGGTTGAGCTATCACAAAGGTGGCACACATCTCGCCTTGAGCTTGACTGGTATCATGTGGCAAAGGGATCCAGTGTATGAGTATATCTAAGGTTCGGCCGATATAATCTTTATGTGTATATGTGAGTCACTATGCCCTGCTAGGTGCCGCTATTGACTTGTGATTCGGAAATGGTTTCCGTTCATGACCATCTACACATGAACCTAACGGGTCACACACTTAAGGGGTTCGGAATGTTGGAAAGCTTGCCTGTATGATTGTCTCTAGTGCAAGTGGGAGATTGTTGGTGATATGCCCAAGAGCCCATCATCACAATACGGTTTAAAGGCCCAAGAGGATATTGATCCAAGAGGTATTATGGTTACTAATGGGCCTATGAGATAGAAGCCCATTAGTACGCCCTATATATACGAGGGAGGGGCTAGGGGGGCAAGATGACCTAATAGCCGCGCCCACCCTAGCCGCCGCCTCCTCCTCTCTCTCGGCCGCCGCCCTTGCCGTGCATGCGGTGCTAGCACACCGACGTCCGGCGTTCCATTCCCGTACGTGTGGACTCCGTGGAGGCGCTGCTGTGACTGTTGCGCTGATCGGCTGCTGGGATCAAGGACGAGGATCTCGGTTCGTGGGACGTGATCGACTACTTCCTCTACATCGACGCGCGACTTCTTCCGCTGCACTGCGCGTCTATTGGTAACGATCTATGATCTTCTACTCGCAAGTATCTTGGGTGTATGCGGTACTGATGCTAGCGTAGCCTACCTGTTTCCCTTCACGTGGACCTCCAGACTGCGCCAAGTTCCATGCATGATTCCATCAGTTTTTCAGGTAAGGCGAGAAGCTAGAGTAGCTAGCTCTAATCATATTGATCAATGCAAAAGGATTCAGTAAATTTGGACGCTTACGATTTCAACTGAGATCTAGACGGCGAGGGCAAGGATATCGGCGCCTGAGACGATGCCGGGACGCGCCTTCTCCAGCACCATCTTGATGTCATCGACCACCGGGAAGCCGCGTGCCGAGTTGTTGTTGGCAGGCACGGTCTTCTCGGTATGCTTTGGCGGGAGGTCGTCATCCAGTAGAAGTGAGCCATCGCAGCCCTGAACAAAGCAGGTCATGAAAGTGGAGGCGGATGAGGCTGGCTGGGATGCGGGGATCGGAGACCCGGGCGTCCTCGATGACGTGGCGGATGATGTTGTAGGCGTTGGGGCACGAGGCATCGTAGAAGTTGGAGCTCAGCGTCGGAGAGTGGCCATGGACAGCTCCGGCCAAAGCGAGCAGCAGGAGCGCGCCGCAATGCACGGCGAGCAGCCACCCAGGAGAAGAGAAACGAGAGGAAGTGGCCATGCTTGCACGACCCCGAGCTTCTACGGGAGATGCTTGCCCGCTGGCTACTCTCTATCCTGCAATGGTGCTTGTTGCTATTGAGATTGTTGTGACGCGACTGGTTGGGTGCCGCATATTTATAGCCTATCTCGACAGATAAGCTAGCTCGCGGAGTTTTCTTTGGCACGAGCCGAGATAACGGGATTTTGGGGGCGAATTTGACCAGAGCATGTCGATTTGATTGGTTTATTGTTGTGTAGGATTGGTTTGCTGGCCTGCTGCATGCACCTTCCATTCGGCGCCTCAATGCTAAAATATTGTTGCATCATGCATGATGGGGGTGGCGGCGCGAGCAGAAGCAGTCACGTTGAGCCGTTGAACGGTGACTGCGTGCGTATGCAAGCGCGGCAGGATATTACGGCAAGCGAAACGTGCCAGAAACGCCTGTTGCGTGCGCCATTATATTGCTTCACATACAAAAATAGCAAAAAGGGAGCCAAGAGTGTCGGGTCCCGTGGAAGCTGCGACCAACCAACCATGGCTTGCAGCTGTGAGGAAATGGCCGACGGAGCGAATCTCCCAGCTCAGGAATTCTGGTAGTAGCCCCCTAGCAGGGTCGTTCAGCTAGTGTTTATTTGAGGGCCCTTTACCACCCCTATGCAGGAGGTGGCCAAGAGAAGGAGCAAGTCACCGGATCCTCTCCTGCGGTGCAGTGTTTGCCTACGACGATGTGAGCACCATGGTTATTTGTTGTCGTGATTTTTCAGTGTTGATCGGCAACACCAAGCTGCATTATTCCTATTGAATTGGTGCTGTAACACCGAGTTGAATTCCTGATCTGAAGAATGAGTAATTTTTACCATCTACTATTTGCTCTCCTAGAATGTCACTACTTGCAGTGGACAGAGGGCCAATACATGAATTGTATTGCTGAACAATTGTACAAGATTAATTGAACCGCAACATAATTGCTCATCAACCTGTGTGGGCAAAATTTGATAATCGACCAGTGCGATCTGCTTCAACGTGTAGTTTTGTAACTTTTGATGCGGCCGATGAGGAGAATAACTTTTGATGATGTAGGCAACCCAGGCGGACGAGGGCAATGGTGCGTCTTGACACGGCCTTGACGCTTGACGAGAGGACGGCGGACGGCGGCGGCCGCGATGGCGGGGGACAACGGAGGCGACGTCGGCGGTCTTCTCAGTGCAGATGGTCGGTAGGTCGTCATCCAGCAGAAGCGAGCCATCATAACCCTGAATGAAGCAGTCATGGAAGTGGAGGCGAATGAGACTAGCCGGGATGCCAGGGTCAGAGAGGCGTGCGTCCTAGATGACGCGTCATTGGAGATCTTACATTATTGTGATTATAAAAAGATAAATGAGCTCTAAGAACACAAGATAGAAGCCAAAACTAATCATAGAATTGAGGTTGTTAGAAATTTAGGCAACATTCGGTATATTTTAGTTCTAGAAATTAGCAACAAATTCATGATAGCAGTGAGTGATCCAGTGATAACAAAGCATGTGCGAGTGTTCAAGTTAAATCTCCTAAATAACATGAACAACATGAGAAACCGAAATAGGATAAGGTTCAGGATGTACCCCGAGGCGGGACCGGTACCGGAGGCACCAGGTGCGTCGTTACCAGCTGGAGGAATAGACATCCTCGACTGGCCTGCTTGAAGTAGTCGATCTGATTTGGTGCAGTGGCGAGTCGTTGCAGTGAAGTCCCTCGGACGACCACCGGGACGTAGTCTTTCGCGTGTGGGAGACGGCCACCAGGAAGTAGTCGTTCAAGGCCACCGGGACGTAGTCGTTCGCGTGAGGGAGATGGCCACCAGGAAGTAGCGAGCAGACGCGTACGAGTACGCTCCCCAAAAACCTTATCGCCCGCCTATCCCGAGCAGGATCACTAGGCAGGGAGGTTCGGAGGCAACTGCTCACGCCAGCAGAGTGCGCGCAAAGCTTGCGTTGGGAATGCAAGAGAGCAGCAAACAATATGGAGAAGAGAGAGGTCTAGTACCAGAGAGGGAGAGTGCTCAAGTGTGTTTGGCTGGGAGAGACACCTCCTTTTATAGGCGCACAGGGTAGGAGAGGGAGGATGAACCTGAACACTCATGACCAGCCATAATGCCATTAAGCGTTGTCACTCCTTTTATAGGCGCACAGGGTAGGAGAGGGAGGATGAACCTGGACACTCTTGACCAGCCATAATGCCATTAAGCGTTGTCAGTTACTCTCGGCCATCAAATCAGCAGTTACTGGTAACGGTTAAGACTCAATCAATGTCATTTGTGGCAAAAGGTTCATCACACAGCACACGCAGAGCGGCTCGGCTCGGCACGGCACGGCACGTCCACATCCACATCCACGGTGAGGCGAGCGAGCGCGCGCGTGTGGCACGCCCTTCTCCTT
Source organism: Echinochloa phyllopogon (assembly GCA_033239725.1). Lineage (NCBI taxonomy): Eukaryota > Viridiplantae > Streptophyta > Magnoliopsida > Poales > Poaceae > Echinochloa > Echinochloa phyllopogon. Next base: position 25,799,912 of record BTCW01000012.1, read on the forward strand.
TTACCAGTTTCACAAGTGGTCCACAGCTGGTCCACCATTTAAGTTGGTTAGGATTCCCGTTGACTCTCCATCCGGGATTTAACTCCCTAGCATTTATTAGTGGACCTTTAATTCTTTGATTAATTGAGACTTAAATGGGCCAAGGCCCAATTAATCCAACAATCCCCACCAAGAATTTCAAGGTACACAAGGAAATGCTTTCGGCTCAACTGTTGTTTTGATATACTGGCCTCATGGCGGAGACTGTTAAGTTGAACATCCACCCGGGGCAAGAGTTACACTTGTTCACAACTAACCAATGGACTATGCCTTGAATTAGCAGTTTTGTGCAAACAAGCTTTACTAGAGCCCCTTTGCTAGTACTAGGCTGCTGTAAGCATCCCCTCGGGTTGGAGCGTATAAGTCATACTCCGTGCCTTTCATGGGTATCTAGAGATCACCCTATCTCATAGATTGTGACTGGCAATCGAACCTATATAGGTGTAATCCTTTGAGATGTTCTGTAGGTCAACATCTTTGCCCTCATTGAGCCACTCAGATCACATTAAGGTTTTCACCAACCTGCCATACAGACTCAGAAGAGAAATGCACCTCTATTGGAATGAGCCTTTTTCAAAGGTTCTCTTCTCTCAGTTTGTTGACGTAAAATCCGCACCTCACGCCAAGCACACAGCAAGCCGAACAAGCTGGCTTCAAATGCGGCCCGGGCTTTCGAATCCGGAAGCGTGCCAGTCAGTTTGCCTGAAAACTAACAAAGGGATAAAAACGTTTAGATCAAAACCTGGAACGTGCCGGGTAAGACCAGACAGTTCCATATTTGCGGCGTTGAAGCCAATCTCGAGAGACAAATAGCTACAGAGAAGCTATCTGTCGGCAGTTAAAATCTCATTCGGCAATCGGTAAGGTACGCAAGGAACGCACTGCCGAATGCATGACGTAAGCATGACGAAAGATCGGCTTTCAACAGAATGAACATTACAACATATACTCATAGCCGATTAACGAGGATCAGAGCATGATAAATAAATTGAAGGGGTGAAACATGATCATAAATTCGTAATAAACAAAGAATGCATAGGCCGAAAGCAGCACCCGTCAAGCATGACAACAAACGAGTTAGGCCGAAAGCAGCACCTGACTCGTTTGAGGCCACACCACTAATCAGACTAGATCAATCCACCGCATGATACAATCTAACCATGAAAAGCTAAAAGCATTCAATGTTTAATTACGAACCCACAACAAAGTCACGAATTTACATCGAAACAAGAATGCATAGGCCGAAAGCAGCACCCGTCAGGTATGGCAACAAACGATGTTAGGCCGAAAGCAGCACCTGACTCGTTTGAGGCCACACCACCAATCAGACTAGATCAATCCACCGCATGATACAATCTAATCGTGAAAGGCTAAAAGCATTCATGCCCAAGGCAAACCCGCGAACACACGTTCACTCGTGAGAGCACTGCCGAATACGGCTATTTAGCCGAATCGGGGTCCATGGCGAAGGAACAAGCCTAATCGGTAAAGATAAATCTATCAGATCGAATCGAATTCTAATCCACCGGATGATTAGCTCTAAGACGACCCAAAAACCTGCATCTACCGCATGATACCCGGTTCTGTCAAGATCTACACAATGCCGACAAGCTTGAACCCGCGACACGTAGCAACCTAGATCGGTTTCGGATTCGGCTATAAGGGGATGAATCGTCGTACCATAAAGCAAAGCCGATCCTAGCCGATCTAGATTGGGCAAAGGTGTGCTGCACGAATTAAGCACATAGTGAAAACAGAGCAACACGGGGTAACTTAATGAATCTGTTAGATCTTGCCTAAATCTAACAGAGCCGATAACTTGGTCCATACTAGATCTTAGCCCACCGCATGGCTCATGACCTAACAGAGGAACCTTCTTGAAACCACAACTTAAATCCACCGGATGATACTAAGCATGGTAACAAGACTACTTGTATCAAAGCTTAAATCCACCGCATGATACTAAGCATGATACAAGGTTGCCGGTACTTACGGAGGTCGACGGATCGATGACTCCTCTCGAAGAACTCGACGACTCGACTAAAGGACTCGATGTTGGCACGGGGCCGGTTTGTTGTATGATTGATTCGTGATGATTTCTACAATTGCTATGGGTTTATATTTATACCCAGGTCTTGATACAACTCCTAGTCGGACACGACTTCAACACTTGTTTCTAAAAATAAATGACGAATCTTCGTGCCCATATTGCTTTCCATGTTCGAATCGGCCTTTTCCTTATGTTGATCCACGTCATCATGTCTTCCCGAATGCTACCACTCTTCGCTTGCGGAACAATGCTTCTGCCGAATGATGACGTATTCCCGACCGCAGAGCGTCTCCTGCCGAATGCTTCACCTTTGCCGAATGATAACGCGCTCCCGACCGCAGAGCGTCTCCTGCCGAATGCTCCAGCAAAGCCTCCTAGCCGAATGGTATCTTTCCACCAAATCTGGCCCACATGTCAGCTTCTTCCCGGTGCCAATTTTTGGTGTCAACACATGCCCCTTCGATTTCGGGATAAAGGTGATCTTTATTTCGGAATCGACCACAAGCACCAAACATTCTCAAGCCAACTCTACTCGACATCCGCCATTCTCCTTTGAATCCACGAGGCTTCCACTCAGATCCGCACTCTAGGTCATCAGCGTTTCAAGACTCAACCTCTTCATGGCGAATCAAGATTTCGCACTTCAGGTAAACTTTAATCTCTCCAAGCTTATTCGATAATCTTTTCTTGATTCCTGTCTCAAATCTCTTTATCCTTTTCCATGCTTGACAGGCCCTAGCTGCCGAAATCCTCATCCCTGTTGAAGAGAAATCTCCATCGTATTTTCTCGGCCCTGTAGGGAACTCAGATCCCTCTGAATTCATCGCAGCCGAATCCCAAAGGATCCCGTTCAAGATCTCTCTGGCCAATCCTCACGAGTGGCAAGACACTTTCAAGAACTGGCCTCTGCCCCCGATTGCAGGCTGGAGGAATTGGTACAAGAGAATATTAGATGATAAAAGCCCCCAAACACAGAACTGGGATCGTCTGCGCATATCTCACTGCTTGGAGTTGTCATTGGCTGAAACACCCAAGAATGAGAACCTTCTGATTGCAGCTTGCCACTTCTGGTCCAATGGTGCCAACGCCTTTTTATTCGGTCATGGTCCAATGTCTCCCACCTTGGCCGATGTATATATGATGACTGGTCTGAACATAACAGAAACTGTTCGACCATATGACCACAAGGGTTCCTCCAAGCAGACAGGAGTCAAAACAGGGGTTGGATATAAAAGATACATCCAAAATTATATGTCTGATGGCCCCTTGACCGATGTAGAGTACAGGGCTTTCCTGAATATGTGGCTGTGCAGGTATGTCTTCTGTGGCAAAGCCAATGAGCCAACTCTGAACCACATCGTGATGGCTGAAGAACTGGCTGCTGGTAAACTCATCCCATTGGGAAAATACCTCCTGGGCAGCGTCTATCACATGCTTAATCAAACTACCCAATTGATGCACACCAACAAGAAAATACCTTGTGTGAATGGTCCCTGGTGGTTTGTCCAGATGTGGCTACAACTGTACATGCATCAGATTATTGCCATTGATCTCAACAGCAGAGAATTCCCTTCCATCAACTATGCAGAGGGAGAGATCAAGAAAACCAAAGGTTGTCAAACTTATGGAGAAGCTGCTTCTACTGTATCCATCAACAAAAATATCTGTGAATTATTTGAGCTCTTCTTCAAAGGCTTTGATCATCCTCTCTGGTTTCCATATCTGGACAATGACAACCTCATCTTCCCCTGTGAATTCGGCTTTGAATCTGGATGCACTGACGTACATTCTATAGCAATTTTCAATGCTTTTATCCATCCTTGTATCCTGCCAGCCGAATTTCATGGGGGAAGACTAGTTCAGAGCACATATGAATACTATCAGCCGAACATAGCAGCCAGGCAATTGGGATGTGGCCAGGTGCCCCCAAGGCTATTCCTTCATGAATTTCTCAAGCCTAGGGAAATCATCAAAGATGCCACAGAAACAAGAAGAATCTTCCCTTATAGATGCTGTGACACAATCTACGCACCTGAGCCCTTTGTGCCAATAATATTTGCACACCCTAGCTTCATAATCTGGTGGCAAGAACTTCATGATCATATCTTCAATGTGCCAATTCATCCTCTCTGTCTCGAGTTGATGTCAGACTACCAACCAAGCTCAGAGGTAATATGTTCAGCTTTTATTCACTTTCAATCAAATAAAGATCCAATTTGACCTTGACTTTACCATCTTTGCAGGACATTATACCTGCCCCTCTTGCCAGGGCAATTGTATACAAGGCAGCAGGCCCAATCTCAGCTCTGGGATATCAATCCCCAACTTTAGCTCAAATAATGGCCAGACAAGCTATCCTGGATCCAAAAATCACCAGGCCATCATCTGTCAAAAGGAAGACCCTTGCCCTGGCAGCCTCCTCAGGCACAAAGAAAAGAAAAGTGGTTCCCAAGAAAATCATCCAGGTCAGATCTCTCTTTCTTTGGCCATGATGTCAATAATATTCTGCTCAACTTCATCTTTCCTTGTTTTTTCAGGCCAAAGCCCAGCAATGGTTGGCTAGCATAGAAATTGCCGATGCCTCATTGAACGGTAAAAAATATATCACTTCATTTTTCTTAATTTCTTGTCATCGGCATTTACTCTCTTGTCAACTGCAGAACAAGCTTCAACAGATCCTGCCTTGGAAAGCTCTTCCCTTTCTCATGATTCGTCTTCAGCTTTGCTGCCCCTTCCAGAAACAGGAATAGAATCCTCTTCAATTGACACTCCGGTTTCTCCTCAGCCAGATACACAAACTCCCATCATGGAACTCAAAACACTTCCATCTCCCACTCGGGAAGCCAGGGCCGAGGTAAACATAATCATTCAATTCTCTTGACTCTCTCTCATTCGGCAATTCTTTTACTAATTCGGCAAGAACCCTTTTCAGGAGAAATCCACTTCATCACCCAGCTATTCCTTTGCTGTGGATGATTGGGTTACCGAACAAGGAGAAGAGATTACTTCTAGCCAAGATTTATCAGAAGAAACCAAAGCAAAGCTGAAAGACATCTTATCCTTACTGAATAAGAGCATCCAAGACCAGGCTACACATGCTGTTTCATTAAGAGACGTACTGGACTCCATTGATCAAGAACTCCCAGCTGACATCAAGACCGCATTGGAGCCAGTCTCTCAATTGGATCAGCAATTCGCAGCAGTGATGCAAGCCTTGAGCAATCAATCTTCTCTGCCAGCCTTAGAGCAAAAAAGATCTCTGATCAAGCAGTCAGTAAAAGCCCTGCACTCTCAAGATCAAGAGAATAATGAGCTGTTGACCAAGCTGGTATCTGATCTTGAGAGCAAAAAGGCCAGGAAAGCTGCACTTGAAGCCGAATTGCAACGCTTATCGGCCGAAATTGAAGCTGACGAGAAGAATATTGCTGAGCTTCCCAAGTTATCAGAAAGAATACGAAAAGAAGCTTCAGCCACTCTGAACAAGGATAAACAACTCAAGGCAAAGCTCAAGGCTCTGGCTAAAACCCAAGAAGCTGACAAAAACTTGTTAGACAACATTAGCAACATGATTTCCAATGCCACAAATGTAATTTCAAAATACTTGGGTTTGTAACTTGTAACCAATAACCTGTAGCCGAATAATTGCCTCATCTTGTGAATTCGTAGCTGTTAACTTTTCTTCTCCATCATTGCGAACAACTCATTCGGCAAGATCATCTACAAATAATATTAAGCTAAAAAATGCTTTTAACTTAACGCAGCCGAATCTTACCCAGTCAAAGCCGAATACGATTCGGCAAGGATCCCAAGCGACATGGGAGCCATTCGGCTAGGAAAATCCTTTCCACCTTCCGAACTCTTCGGAATACGTGCCACGATCTTTGGCCACGATTTCCTCTGCGGGTTTTATAAATAAACACCCAGGCAGCCCACGGTTTCTTCATCAAGTTCTTCGCCTTCCAAGTTCTTGCCGGTCCAAGCCATTCTCTTCCCCATCCACAGTAATTCCGAGGAACCCCAATGGCCGACAACAACAGGAGGCGCCCGGCCGCTGATGAGGCCGAAGGAAGTCGTGCCGGTGCTCGCCGCAGGTGAGTAGCTACTCGCTTCTCTCTGTTCTTCTCGAGATTTCCTCCCTCTTTCTTGACGAATCTCTTTGTTCTTTCAGGGCAATTCAATGGATTGCCGGCGCTGGCGCGCCAGTCGCAGCTCCGGCCGCCGCTCCTGCGGCATCTTCGAGTTCGTCCAATCGATCTCTCGAATCGGACGACTACCGCTACACGGATGGTGATGCTCGCCGATTCAAGGCGGAGCGCGACGACTCTCGTCGCGAACTGGAGGCTATCTCCAAGCAAGCCGGGATTGCTGACCTCGAATGGCAGCACGAGCGCAAGCAACTGCTCGAAGTCATTGATGGTGAGTCCTGCAATTCGCTCAATCTCAATCTTGTCCCCCAAATGATACTAATCTGTTGCCCCTTTTGTAAACTTGCAGCGCGTGATGCCGAACTCGATCGGCTGAAGGTGCTGGTGAACGAGCTGGCGAACAAAGTGAATGCTTCTGGGGACACACCAGAAGCTCGTCTCGGCGCGGTGGCGGGCCGTATCGATGAGGTGGCCTCGCACGGCATCCGTCTGGGCACTGCCGCAGGCCTAGTCGCCATGTCGACGCACACCAACACCGACTACTCCAGGCTACCAACCGGCTTCACTAACGGTAACCCGGAGGAGATCGACGACATCGAGGTCTCCATAGATCGCCTTGATGCTCATGGCGCCGCCATTGCCGATTCCATTCATCCCCAATCCGTCTTGAACAAGCTATTCCATTAGTTTGTACTAGGGATTTATGGAATTTCGGCAATAAAACTTATCTTTTGTGATCTTGCATGAATCATCTGATGTAGTATATTTTGTGTTAAGGGCAATACATTCAGTACCGGCCATTTTCCTTTTCTGTTAACATTTGTTCTGAAGGCGATTTCTTCCCGAATATCGGCTGTTTGGCAAATTAATATATCAATCACCGATCGATTTCAACACTGGGATAATACCTCTTCAAATATCTTCCATTTATAGCAGAAGCAAATTCTTCTCCCAACAATGTCTTCAAAATATATGCATTTCCAGGCATGCATCTAACCACTCTAAAAGGACCTTCCCAATTTGGAGACCACTTGCCGAATGCTGCATATTTGGTTCCAATCGGCAATATTGCTTTCCAAACTAGATCACCTTCCGTGAATTGCTTAACTTTCACCTTCTTGTTGTAGTACTTAGCAACTCGCACTTTATTCTTCTCAATATTCTCCAAAGCCCTGAGACGAATCATATGCAAATCTTCTAATTCGTCCATCATTAAATCTTTATAATCTTTAGAACTTAAATCCTTTTGTAACTCTATTCTCCTTGAGTCTAATTGTATCTCCCATGGCAAAATAGCATGATGTCCATACACCAACTCATAGGGAGACGTCTGTGTAGCCCCATGTGGAGCCATTCGGTAAGCCCATAAAGCCTCATTGAGTACCGAATGCCACTTTCTCGGCTTCTGATCAATCTTTTTCTGTATAATTTTAATCATAATCTTGTTAGAAGCCTCTGCCTGACCATTAGCTTGGGCATAATAAGGAGAAGAATTTAACAATTTGATGCCCATACTTTCAGCAAAATCTCTGAATTCTGAAGATGTAAATTGAGTCCCTTGATCAGTGGTGATTGTCTGAGGAATCCCGAATCTGTAAATGATGTGTTCTTTAACAAATTCAACCATATTCTCCGACGTCACCTTCTTTAATGGAATTGCCTCAATCCACTTGGTAAAATAATCGGTTGCCAAAAGCACAAACTTATGCCCCTTGCTAGATGGAGGATTTATTTGGCCAATCAAATCTATTCCCCATCCTCTGAATGGCCATGGCTTGACAATGGGATTCAAAACCGATGCCGGAACTCTCTGAATGTTTCCAAATTTCTGACAGTCTTGACATCCTTTATAATATTCAAAACAATCTTCCAACATTGTCGGCCAGTAATATCCAGTTCTTCTAATAACCCACTTCATTCGGTAGGCCGATTGATGTGCTCCACACAATCCATCATGTACTTCACTCATCAGCCTTTTTGCTTCTTCATGACTTAAGCAATGTAACAACACTCCATCCAGGGATTTATAATACAAATTATCATCAAGAAGAACAAACTTTAAAGCTTTATACCTGAGCTTTCTAGAAACCTTTCGGGATGGATTTTCCAGATAATCGGCAATCTCTTTTCTCCAATCATCTTCTGCCAGATTACTCCCGAATGCGTATACATCATTAGCAAAAACTTCTCGAAGCTCTTTATAACCTGATGCACTTTGGGCCAATCTATTTGCCTCTCCATTATCCCCTCTAGGAATGTGTTGTAGAATTACTGACCGAAAGCTCTTCAATATTTCTTTGCATTCTTCATAGTAATTCCTCAAGGTATCACTTTTGCACTCATATTCACCATTCAATTGCTTTATGACCAATTCTGAATCTCCAAAAATTTCAACTGCAATGGCCTCTGCTTCTTTCAAATATTGGAGCCCTTTGAGCAATGCCTCATACTCAGCTTGATTGTTAGTAACAACAGATTGAATGGGAACAGCAAATTCAAATGTTTCTCCTTTGGGTGAAATTAATAAGATACCTGCTCCACCACCTTTGTTGCATGAAGATCCATCGAAGAATAACACCCAAGGAACAATATTAAGCAAATCTATCGATGCATCATGATGTTCAGTAATGAAGTCGGCAATAATCTGTCCCTTAACAGCCTTTGCCGATTCAAATCTTAATTCAAATTCAGACAAAGCTAAAATCCATTTGCCAATCCGTCCGTTCAAAATTGGCATAGACAACATGTGTTTTATCACATCAAACCTTGAATACACAATGCATTCGGCATGTAGTAAGTAGTGCCGAAATTTCGTACAGGAGTAGTAAACACATAAGCAAAGTTTCTCTATAGCCGAATACCTTGTCTCTGGATCCAGTAACTTTCGGCTAAGGTATGCAACCACTCTTTCCTTCCCTTCAAATTCTTGAATGAGGGCCGATCCAATAGTTAGGGCATCGGCCGCCACGTACAACTTGAAAGGCTTATTCAATTGTGGAGGCACCAATACTGGTGGCTTCTTCATGTACTCTTTTATTTCATTGAAAGCCTTCTGTTGTTCGTCACCCCATACAAACTTTTGATCCTTTTTTATTTTTAACAGTGAGGAAAAGGGCAACACCTTTTGTGACAAGTTCGATATGAACCTTCTCACAAAATTTATCTTGCCAAGCAGTGATTGTAGCTCTTTAAGATTAGTTGGAGGAACAATTTCATCAATCGCCTTCATGCTTTTCTTACCAACTCCTATTCCTCCTTCATGTATCAAAAATCCCAGAAACTCTCCAGCCGAAACTCCAAAAGCACACTTGTTCGGGTTCATCTTAAGTCCATATTTCCTGGTACATTCTAGAGTTTTCCTTATGTCGGCCAAATGAGACTCATGATCCAATGACTTGATCACCACATCATCAATATATATTTCCACAATCTTGCCGATCAACTCATGAAAAATATAATTCATAGCCCTTTGATAAGTTGCACCGGCATTTTTTAATCCAAAGGTCATAACAACCCACTCAAACAACCCTATGTGTCCAGGACACCTGAAAGCTGTCTTTACCATATCTTCCAATGCCATATAAATCTGATTGTATCCTGCGTTACCATCCATGAAACTGAGCACTTTGTATCCAGCAGCAGCATCAACCAACGAATCAGCAATAGGCATTGGATATCCATCCATGGGTGTAGCCTTGTTTAGGTCTCTAAAATCTATGCAAACCCTCATCTTTCCATTTTTCTTATAGACAGGAACAATATTAGAGATCCAATCTGCATATTTACATGGCCGAATGAAATTTGCATCTAGCAATCTTTCAATCTCCTTTTTCACATCGGCCAACACTTCTTCCTTGTAGATTTTCCGGGGTGGTTGCTTATAAGGTCTGTATCCAGGTTTGATTGGCAACCGATGCTCAACAATAGAACGGTCTAGACCGGGCATCTCCGAATAATCCCAAGCAAAGCAGTCCTTGTATTCCTTTAACAATGTCACCAATTTTTCTTTGAAAACCGAATCCAAGTTAGCACTGATAAATGTCGGCTTTGGCTTGTCACCATCTCCAATGTCCACTTCTTCTAATTTATCGGCCGACACAAATCCACGTCCTAATTTTCCATCAGTTCCATCAATTGGATTTTCCATCAAAAATTACTATGAGAGCCGACTGCTTCGATCGGCTTTTGATCACTGCTGGCTGGTGCCACAGGACCTTCTCCCCAGTCTTTACCTGAGAAACAATCTATGCCTTGATACTCCCAGAAAGCTGGTTCCATGTTTGCCACGCTTATTGAATCATCTGCTTGGATAATCTCCACCTCATCATCTATCCACTGAATAAGCTGTTGATGCATAGTAGATGGAATACGACAATTCGCATGAATCCAATCCCTTCCAAGCAGCAAGCTATATGCCCCTTTGCCTTCAATGACAAAGAAAGTCGTAAGCAGAGTCTTGGACCCAATCATCAGATCAACATGCACGCACCCCTTGGTGTCCGAAGGATTTCCAGCAAAGTCATTTAGAATTATGCTTGTTGGTGTCAAATCTCTAGGGCCCATACCAAGTTTCCTGAATGTGGTATATGGCATTACATTGACAGCAGCTCCTCCATCGACAAACATCTTGGTCAATGGTTTGCCATTAACATATCCCTTCAAGTACAGTGGCTTCATGTGCCGATTCTGGGCTGGCTTCTCAAAAACAGCTTGTTTGTTCAACATCAATTGTGCCATTAACCCAAATTGTTCGGCATCATCTATATCGGGCAATATTTCTTCCTGTACAATTTGATTAGCTGGAGCCATGAATTCATTCGGCAGAAAACATACCATACATGTAGGAGCCGAATGACCATGTTCGTCAGGCCTGTCTTTTGGGAGCCATATCGATCTCATCCTAGGCCTTGCTTGCTTTAATTCTTGATTCCTCAGGCGTTGAACTCTTCTCTTCTGACTCCTTCTTAAACCAGGTGGGCACCACTGCCCTTTCTGCCAAACGTACTCACGATCTTCTTCCTCATGATCAACCCATCTGTGATCAGCATGTCTCTTTCTTGGTTGATCATTAAAACGCCGATCATCACTAGGATGCACCCTGCCAATTCTTTCATGGACAGATCGGCGATTGATAGTTCCCTGCCTATATTCATCATATCTACTATTGCATTCAGGACAATTATTCCATGTAGGAAGCTTCAAACCTTCGTTCCAACAGTGTCTGAAGAATGCACACCCCCAATGCGCACGTTCCTGCTCTCGAGCATACTCTTCTTGTTCTTCCTCAAACCTTTCTTCTTCGTGTCTTCTTTTCTCCTCCTCGTATTCACGCCTTTGAAAACGCTCTTTTTCTTGCTGACGCTGCCATTTGTTGAGGAGAATACGTGTAGTAACTCTAGGTTTAAAGGATTCTCCCACTTCTAATCGGCTATTCGGGAACCGAAGATTTTTCTGGCGAACCTGCTCAATTGTGATCTGCCGAGTGGGATCAACTGAACCATCCTGCCTTGCCTTCTTTGAGGTTAAAACTTTCAATCTTCCCTTTTCTCCAGATGGAACAGCATTCACCATATTAACCGAGAACCCGATCATGTTCTGAGGGAAAGGGTTACTGTCCAGTTTCATCTTGTTGTCGAATTTCAGATGTCCTTCTTGGATAGCTTTCTGAATCTTCATCCTAAAGACTCTGCATTCATTAATGGAATGAGAATTTCTATCATGAAATCCACAGTACCTCTTATCTTTCACTCCATCAGGCCGAAGCATAGAATGCCCCTCCGGCAATTTGATTCGGCCTTCTTTCACCAGGAACTCAAACAACTTGTCTGCTTTTGTCACATCAAAATCATATGTTCCCTTCATCTGTTTGATCCATTTCTGAGTCATTGTAACTGGTTCTTTGCTCCACACTATCTCTGCTGCAGCTATCTCCTCGCTATCTTCATATTCATCTTCTTGATCTGCTCTTTCAAGGAATTGGTTATAAATGTCAGCCACATCATTATTTTTAGCAAATCTGACATCCTTCTTGAAGCCATACGCCTGGTTACTCATCAAGGCCAATCTGTGCGACAACTGGCCCAGATCATCAAACTCCATCCCGAATAGCTTCTCCCGAATAGCAGGCAGCATTCCAGCTACAGCCATACCAGCTAGTTGATCATCAGGTATGTTCAGAGAAAAGCACATACTTTTAGTTTCCCTAAATCTCCTGAGGAACTCTGTAGGTGTTTCATTATTCCTCTGCCTTAAGCTGGTCAAATCAACCAACTTTTTCTCGGTACTGCCAATGTAGTAATGAGCATGGAATTTCTGTTCCAGGTCTTTCCAAGTACAAATCGACTGAGCAGGCAAAGAAGCAAACCATGTAAAAGCTGGACCCGTTAGTGACAAAGGAAAGTATCTGATTCTGAAAGCCTCATCTGCCGAAGCCTCTCCAAGCTGCATCAGATATCGAGCTATATGTTCTACAGTGCTAGTATCATCTTGTCCTGAGAATTTAGTAAACTCTGTAGGCACTTTGACTCTATTCGGCAATGATACCCTTTGGTACCATTCTGGGAAAGGAGATGAGTACATGTATCCCTGATTTTTAGGCTTCAGACCGAATTGGTTTTGCAATACATCGGTCATTTTTTGCACCATGAGGTCAATACTGGTATCTTGATTCCCTGGTCTTCCCGCAAGCATGCCTGCAGTACCAACATACCCAGGATTCGGGAGAGCATCGATAGCATTGTAATCCATAAACTCTGAATATCCGTTTCCATATAAATCCCTCTGCAATCTGTTGTTCAAGGGAGATATCTTGTAAGCAGAAGCAGGCGGATTCCCTGTGGTGCCGAATGCCATATCACCGTATGTGCGAGTTTTCGGCAATGCAAGCTGAGGATCTTGCCGAATCGGTTGTCCATTTATATCTTTAGCACCAGAACCTCCAGTTTCATCAGCATTTCCTTTACCATGTGGTTTCTGAACTGGTGCTTGAACATTGAAGTATGTCGGACCACCCAATTGCCCATGTATCTGCTCAAAGGGTTTATCCACATGCTGACCAAAAATGCTTATCATTATATGCCGAAAACTGTTTAAGAACGCAGCATTGTGATTGGTCATTGTCTCTCCCAAAGCTTTGTATAACAAGCCCGAGAATCTCTCCCTCTCTTCTTCTTCAGTAAGATCAGATTGCCCAGGAAGGAGAACTCTTGGCAGATCGGACTTGAGAAAAGGTGCACCGCTCCTGTTCTTGGTGAAAGACAGTAAACATTTGTTAATGAATTGACTAGCAGCAGTCTTTACCATCTGTTGATGTTCTTCAGACAACTCTTCCAAAGTGACATCCATGATGTCGCTCAACTCAGGCATCTTGAAAACTTGCGTGTGTCCCACCGAGCGTGCCAAAAAGTGTGTTGACGTAAAATCCGCACCTCACGCCAAGCACACAGCAAGCCGAACAAGCTGGCTTCAAATGCGGCCCGGGCTTTCGAATCCGGAAGCGTGCCAGTCAGTTTGCCTGAAAACTAACAAAGGGATAAAAACGTTTAGATCAAAACCTGGAACGTGCCGGGTAAGACCAGACAGTTCCATATTTGCGGCGTTGAAGCCAATCTCGAGAGACAAATAGCTACAGAGAAGCTATCTGTCGGCAGTTAAAATCTCATTCGGCAATCGGTAAGGTACGCAAGGAACGCACTGCCGAATGCATGACGTAAGCATGACGAAAGATCGGCTTTCAACAGAATGAACATTACAACATATACTCATAGCCGATTAACGAGGATCAGAGCATGATAAATAAATTGAAGGGGTGAAACATGATCATAAATTCGTAATAAACAAAGAATGCATAGGCCGAAAGCAGCACCCGTCAAGCATGACAACAAACGAGTTAGGCCGAAAGCAGCACCTGACTCGTTTGAGGCCACACCACTAATCAGACTAGATCAATCCACCGCATGATACAATCTAACCATGAAAAGCTAAAAGCATTCAATGTTTAATTACGAACCCACAACAAAGTCACGAATTTACATCGAAACAAGAATGCATAGGCCGAAAGCAGCACCCGTCAGGTATGGCAACAAACGATGTTAGGCCGAAAGCAGCACCTGACTCGTTTGAGGCCACACCACCAATCAGACTAGATCAATCCACCGCATGATACAATCTAATCGTGAAAGGCTAAAAGCATTCATGCCCAAGGCAAACCCGCGAACACACGTTCACTCGTGAGAGCACTGCCGAATACGGCTATTTAGCCGAATCGGGGTCCATGGCGAAGGAACAAGCCTAATCGGTAAAGATAAATCTATCAGATCGAATCGAATTCTAATCCACCGGATGATTAGCTCTAAGACGACCCAAAAACCTGCATCTACCGCATGATACCCGGTTCTGTCAAGATCTACACAATGCCGACAAGCTTGAACCCGCGACACGTAGCAACCTAGATCGGTTTCGGATTCGGCTATAAGGGGATGAATCGTCGTACCATAAAGCAAAGCCGATCCTAGCCGATCTAGATTGGGCAAAGGTGTGCTGCACGAATTAAGCACATAGTGAAAACAGAGCAACACGGGGTAACTTAATGAATCTGTTAGATCTTGCCTAAATCTAACAGAGCCGATAACTTGGTCCATACTAGATCTTAGCCCACCGCATGGCTCATGACCTAACAGAGGAACCTTCTTGAAACCACAACTTAAATCCACCGGATGATACTAAGCATGGTAACAAGACTACTTGTATCAAAGCTTAAATCCACCGCATGATACTAAGCATGATACAAGGTTGCCGGTACTTACGGAGGTCGACGGATCGATGACTCCTCTCGAAGAACTCGACGACTCGACTAAAGGACTCGATGTTGGCACGGGGCCGGTTTGTTGTATGATTGATTCGTGATGATTTCTACAATTGCTATGGGTTTATATTTATACCCAGGTCTTGATACAACTCCTAGTCGGACACGACTTCAACACTTGTTTCTAAAAATAAATGACGAATCTTCGTGCCCATATTGCTTTCCATGTTCGAATCGGCCTTTTCCTTATGTTGATCCACGTCATCATGTCTTCCCGAATGCTACCACTCTTCGCTTGCGGAACAATGCTTCTGCCGAATGATGACGTATTCCCGACCGCAGAGCGTCTCCTGCCGAATGCTTCACCTTTGCCGAATGATAACGCGCTCCCGACCGCAGAGCGTCTCCTGCCGAATGCTCCAGCAAAGCCTCCTAGCCGAATGGTATCTTTCCACCAAATCTGGCCCACATGTCAGCTTCTTCCCGGTGCCAATTTTTGGTGTCAACACAGTTAAACAGTAGTTTGTTTCACCGTCCTAATTCACGGGATCTCCGATCACATAGGACAGGTTACCACTACTGAGTAACGCACATGGGTCTCAAGCCCAATTCCCTGGTTGCATTGTCTATCACGTTACGTGAAAGATCCTTTGTGAATTGATCTGCCAGGCTCTTAGCTGTTTGGATGTAGTCCAAGGCTATCACTCAGGAGTTTCTCATTTTCATGACAGATTTCAGCCCCCTCTTTACATGCCTAGAGGACTTCATGTTATCCTTTGAACTATTCACCTTGACTATCACGGTTTGATTATCATAGTTCATGAACATAGCCGGTATCGGTTTCTCAACTACCGGCAAATCCATAAGAAGGTCACGAAGCCATTCGGCCTCAACAGTGGCGGTGTCTAATGCAGTGAGTTCTGCCTCCATAGTTGACCTCGTTAAGATGGTCTGCTTGCAAGACTTCCAAGAGACAGCACCACCTCCAAGTGTGAACACATATCCACTTGTGACTTTAATCTCATCTGCATCGGATATCTAGTTTGAATCACTGTAACCCTCCGGTACCCTAGGGTACCCGGTATAGTGAATTCCATAGTCCACAGTACCTTTCAGAAAACGCATTACCAATTCAAGAGCTTCCCAATGAGCACCTCCCGGATTTGACACAAACCGGCTCAGTTTGCTCACAGCGAACGCGATATCGGGTCTCGTAGCGCTAGCTAGGTACATCAGTGAACCAATGATCTAAGAGTATCTCAACTGATCTCTCATTATTATTTTGTTCTTCTGTAATATTTTACTAGCATCATAAGGTGTTGGAGCTGGCTTGCAGTCATTATAGCCGAAACGATTCAAGACTTTCTCTACATAGTGGGATTGTGTGAGAACAACCCCACCATCACCTTCTCTCACTAGCTTAATATGTAGGATCACATCAGCCTCTCCCAAATCTTTCATCTCAAAACTTTGAGACAAAAACTCTTTGACTTCCTTAATCACATTAAGGTTTGTCCCAAATATCAGTATGTCATCGACGTACAGACACAAGATCACTCTTTCGCTCCCACCGTAGCGATAGTACACATTTGTCGGCTTCATTCACAACAAAGCCAACTGACGTTAAAGTTCTGTCGAACTTCTCATGCCACTGCTTAGGAGCTTGCTTAAGGCCATACAAAGACTTTATCAACTTTCACACCATTGCTTCTTGACCTTTCACTACAAACCCATCTGGCTGATCCATGTAGATCTCTTCCTCCAACTCTCCATTTAGGAAAGCTGTCTTGTCACACCCCCAAAATTTTTTGGATTTTGGGATGTCAATTGATAGCATAATTAATACAATGATTTTCTCAATTTTCTAAAATTTTCCAACATTTAAATAATTAACAGGGAATTTAGTATAGGAAAATTTTGTTTTTTGAGTTAAATTAAAACAACATAGGTTTAATATTGAGTGCTTTGCATTCATGCCGGTTGCATTTAGTGGTTTTATGTGTGTAAAGTTTTCTAAAATGTGTTTAGAAGCCTAATGGGAATTTTCTAGAACTTTCTAAGATTTATTCCTATTTTTCTATAGCTAATCCAAATTTATGGAAGGTGCTAAAATCTTTTTCATGAGCTCCAAATATTTTATTTGGGTTCCTCATGTCCAACTCTATCTCTGGAATTTTTCCTAGGATTTTTAGAATTTTCAGAATATTTTTCATGGTTTTAATATCAATTCTGGACTTACTGGAATTATTTTATAACCAGAAAAATAATTATTCCAAAAATTAAAATCACCCTAAATCTTAGTGGACCAGCCTTGGCCCAAAGTTGATCCAATTTTAAGCCAAATCCATCCCACCACTTTATTGGGCCAAATTTCAAAGCTCATACGCATTGGAGCGAGGCAACCCACCTTTAGTCCCATATTGCTAATGAACTTGGAAGTGAGATATTTTCTCTCTCTATATATGAACCACCTCTCCTCTGGAAAGGGCACACCATCGACTCCTTTACAGGGAGGCCCCTTTGTTTGGGATTCCTTAAGGTAGTCTTCTTCCACCATATCTTCCACTACTACCCATTCTTCATCTCGTCGCCGCGCCGAGCCTTCCGTCGTTTTTTGCCTCAAGATCTTCAGTAAGTCTCTCAGCGAATCTTGTAATTTTCTACCATATTCGTTTAGTCTATATTCTTTCGTAGAAAAGCCCCTGCTAGTTTTAAGCACTGGAAATCTTGTTTAGTCCATAGTTTCCACGTTTTAGATTCGTTATAATCCTTTTTCGTTATGTTAGATTCATGTCAACTTAAACTATACCTAGCAACTAGTTCATGTTGGTCACAAGGGTACGGATTCAAAGAAATCTAACGCCTAAATCCTGAATAGCCGACTCCAACGTTTTCTGAAAATTCGACTAGATTCCGTAGCTGCTCAACATTTTGACCATAACTTTTGATCCGCTTAACCAAATCTAGCAAATAAATACATTTTGGATATCTACATAAACTTTACTACAACTTCCATTGAAGACGTCAGGTCAAAATATGCCTATAACTAAGTCGAAAATATTTAAACAGATTCCTGCACACTTTGACTGAAGTGCTTCAAACATTTTCTTATTTGTTTGAACTCAAGTTTTACCTCGGTTTTACAAATTCAAATAGAATTATTTTAAATAACCATTACATATTATTTTGTTTAACTAAAATAAATCAAGCATATATTCGTATTGTTTTATAACCAAAATCCTTAGGATAGCAATAAGTCGCAGCGGAGATTTTCACCCTCAAAAACAGATTCTGAACGGTGCACTAAATCATGTGTCGTTTCTAGAAAGTAGCTCCTAAAATCGTGATCTTTTTCCAGAAGATAGATTATCAAATTATGAAGCTAACCCAATTGGAATCACGTTAATCGGATGTCTAGAACTCGAGATATAAAATAAAAAAGCAGACTATGTCAGATGGTGACGAGAATTGATCAAGTCATAACTTTATCGTTCTAACTCCGATTAGAGTGATTCTTGCGCTCACGTGACCATAGCCTCGAGTCCTATCCTTTAGTGCGCTCTTTTAAAGTTTTTCTTTTGATTGGTGTACTGTTCTTAGTAGTATATTGTTTGCTTGCTTGTTTAGCTGCATGTTGTGCTCGATGATCGCTGCGAATAGAGGAACGTCATCAGAGACTCCAAGGAGAAAAGTTTGAAGATCAAGAGTTGAAGACTATGAGTAATTATAATGGATTTGAGGCAAGTTATAGCACGGACAATCCTTGCTACCTATACACCCTTTTTACATACATTTACTTTCATATGCATGTGTCTAAATTGATGTCCTATTAAGGTCGTACCTAGTTTGTTTACTCCTATCCTTTTATTACCTTGGGTTTATGCATATGGGTAGATTTTGCTATACGCAGCTGCTGTCACCATTATTTAATTGTTAATTTTGACTTAATGGTTCACTTCAACATTAATGATAAAACTTGCTTTTTAGCAACATAGTTTAGGGAACTGGGGCATGTGCTGTGTGCTTTGCTCCAGTGTCTCTCCCTAAGGTCCGGTTCTTAAAGCGGCAACCCAGGAGCTTGTTGCCACCGCTAGAACTATTATGGCTCTGGTCTTGGTCAAGTAGGTTGTATGTCTCTAGCTTGTCTGTGGTTACCGGAGTGGCCGACGACGCTATGAGAACCACTCGTGAGTGTATGGTTTGATCCACCAAGGACGGGTGATCCGTCGGCTATGCCCCCATGAGGCACAGTCCCGTGTTGGGAGTCCCTGCGATGGGGAACTCCGCACATTGCGCATTGTTGGGTGTGATGCCCGCGCTCTGGACGCCATCGACACCCTTATGGTGTGACTCCGTAGGCGTACGTCGATCTCGGTGCCTAGGGCCATACTACCTGTGTTGTACCATAGCGGCCACTGCCTTGTTAGGGTGTCTTGTGAAAAACCTCGTAGCGTCCCTATGCGGTCACACCTCGGTAGTGTGATTTGTGAGGTCTGATCCACCTCCGCGTGGTTGGGTTTAAAGTTCTTTTGAGCTTTTACGCGACTGGTGGGTAAAGGACGAAACCTCTGTAGAGTGTAAAATCTATCATGATAGCCTTGCTCAGGGTCACGAGCGGCCTGGATCCTTTTTTATTAGAAGATGATGTTTATTTATGTTTAATGTCACTTATACTTTATTAATTGGATTACAACCGGATTTCCATTCACTTGTAGTAATTTGGTTAATGTTAAAATGAACCAACTAAAAATGCTAATGCAGTTGAGCCGTGTCTAGCCTATTTTGAGCCTTCATACACCGTGCTATACTTGCTAAGTAAGACATTTACTTATGCTTGCTATTATTCAACAAAATCCTGGATAGGTAACAGATGGATCAGTGATACTTCTGAGCTGTGGTCAACCAGTCGGTGTCCCTGTAGACTTGAGGCTCTACCTGTCGAGAGAGATAGACTTCCGATGTGTTTTATTTTTGTAAACTCTGATTTAACTATTTATTTATTCCAGAATGTGTTCTCTGTTTATCATATTTGTTCGCTATATGTGTACTATGACTTCCTGGGCACACATATGGCTGCATTTGGGTTTTGTGAAAATCCGGGTGTGACATGTCTTAACGTCCATCTGATGAACGAGAAGACCATGGAAAGCTGCCAGAGAGAGTAGTACTCGTATGGTGGTCAATCGGGCAACCGGCGAGTAAGTGTCAAAGAACTCATCTCCTTCTTTCTGAGTATAGCCCTTAGCCACTAGCCTTGCATTGTACCTCTCAACAGTACCATCAGGCCTAAGCTTTTTCTTAAACACCCACTTACATCTTACAGGTTTGCAACCATACGGACGTTCCACGACCTCCCAAGTACCATTAGACATAATAAAGTCCATCTCACTCCGAACTGCTTCCTTCCAATAATCAGCATATGGAGAGAAATATGCATCTTCAATGGTTCTATGGGTGTCATCCACGAGGTACACAATGAAATCATCACCAAAGGACTTTGCAGTCCTCTGTCTCTTGCTCCTTCTGAGAGCTTCATTGTCATCCTCCTCAGGATTTTTCACATGTGTGTGTTCATTGTGTTCTATCGAAACAGTAGGTTCTCTAGGTTCTTTATTAATAGACAGTTCATGACTAGACGTGCTAGCTTCCTCTTTCATAGGAAAAATGTCCTCAAAGAATGTAGCGTCTCTGAAGTCCATAATTGTACCAAAATGCATGTTAGGTACTCCAGATTTTACTATTAAAAATCTATAACCCACACTGTGGAAAGCATAACCAAGAAAGACACAATCGACAGTCTTAAGTCCCAATTTACGTTTCTTGGTTACGGACACATTCACTTTGGCCAAACATCCCCAAGTCTGTAAGTGTGAAAGGGTCAGCCTTTTCTTTTCCCATTCCTTGAATGGTGTTATCTCTTTGTTCTTCATAGGAACACGATTCAGGACATGACATGCAGTCAATATAGCCTCACCCCCACCATTCCTTGGAAAGTCCCGCTGTATCCAACATGGCATTAACCAAGTCAGTCAGAGTGCGGTTCTTTCTTTCGGCTACCCCATTTGACTGAGGTGAGTAGGGAGGCGTCCTCTCATGAATTATTCCATGTTCCTCACAGAACGCAGTGAATACATTAGAAAACTACTCTCCACCGCGATCAGAACTAACTCTTTTGATCTTTCTCTCAAGTTGATTTTCTACCTCAGCTTTATAGATTTTAAAGTATTGTAACGCTTCATCTTTAGATTTCAACAAATAAATGTAGCAAAATCTAGTAGAATCATCTATTAAAGTCATGAAGTGTTTTTTACCACCTTTTGTCAACACGTCATTCATCTCGCACAGATCAGAATGAATTAAGTCTAGAGGTGTCAAGTTCCTTGCCTCAACCGCAAAATGAGGCTTGCGAGGTTGTTTTGATTCAACACACACATGGCACTTAGAATTTTTGACTAAGGTAAATTTCAGAATTAAACTCAAGTTTGCAAGACGCATCATACAACCAAAATTAACATGACAGAGTCACGAATGCCAGACATTAGATTCATCATTAACGTTTGCAACGTGATTCACAACTTTATTACAATTGTCTGACAAAGAAAAGCGGAACAAGCCTCCGCTATCATAACATTTTCCAATAAAACTTCCAAATTTAGAAATTACACATTTATTGGATTCAAAGACTAACTTAAAGCTGTCTCTACACAGAAGAGACCCGCTTACTAAGTTCTTTTTTATGGTGGGGACATGCTGCACGTTCTTCAGTCGAACGGTCTTTCCCGAAGTAAGCTTCAGATCGACCGAACCAGCACCAAGAACACGCGCATGTGATCTGTTCCCCATCAACACAGAGGAAGACCCGCCTGCCTGGTAAGAAGAAAACAAGGAAATGTCAGCACAAACATGAATATTAGCACCCGTGTCAATCCACCAATTGGGTGAATGACATACTGAAAGAACTGTAGGTAATAGATTATCGTACCCCGACGTTCCACCAGTCTCACTAACAACCATATTGGCACTGCCGCCATTGTTCTTGTCCTTGCGGTGCGGGCACTTTGCAGCAAAGTGGTCTGGGCTACCACAACAATAATAATGCCCTGTCGGTGGTTTCTTCTTCTTCTTGAACTGAGCCGTTTGATTAGCCTTTGTTTGGTTCTGTTGCGGCTTGTTCTTCTTTTTATTGGATGCATTGAAGTTCTTCTTTTGCACCAAGTTGGCACTAGAAGATCCAGCAATCCCTTTACCACGTTGGTCTTTTGCCCTCGCCTTCTCTTCCACATCAAGAGTGCTGATGAGATCGACAATAGTAAACTCTTGTCTCTTGTGTTTCAGAGAGGTTGCAAAATCCTTCCAAGAAGGTGGCACTTGGAGATAATACCTCCAGCCACAAACTTGTCAGGCAACCGACATGGAACATCCTTGCTATAGTTCTCAAGATCTCTAGCCAGCGCCTGGATCTCATGGGCCTGCTCTACCACAGGACGGTCTTCAACCATCTTATAGTCATAGAGTTGTTCCATGACATACAGCTTGCCACCAGCATCAGAGACCCTAAACTTAGCCTCAAACGCATCCCAAACAGCTTTGCCATTCGGCAGCAAGAGGTACGTGTCCACAAGGCTTTCAGCGAGAACACTCATGATGACACCTCTAAACAGGTTATCGGCCGCCACAAAAGCCCGCTCCTCCTCTGGAGTGAACTATTCGGGCTTCCCCTATATGACATGCATGATGTTCATCGCTGTCAACCACAGCGTAACCCTCTCGTGCCAACGTTTGTAATTAGACCCATCGAAAACATTTGGTTTCATTGATGCGGCAAAACCAGCTATCGAAAGCTTATTATTAACATAAGGTTTTTGAATTGTTAGAAATTTAGGCAACATTTGGTATATTTTAATTCCAAAAATTAGCAACAAATTCATGACAACAGTGAGTGATCCAGTGATAACAAAGCATGTGCGAGTGTTCATGTTAAATCTCCTAAATAACATGAACAATATGAGAAACCGAAATAGGATGAGGTTCAGGATGTACCCCGAGGCGGGACCGGTACCGGAGGCACCGGGTGCGCCGTTACCAGCTGGAGGAATAGACATCCTCGACTGATCTGCTTGAAGTAGTCGATCTGATTTGGTGCAGTGGCGAGTCGTTGCAGTGAAGTCCCTAAGACGGCCACCGGGACGTAGTCGTTCGCGTGTGGGAGACGGTCACCAGGAAGTAGTCGTTCAAGACCACCGGGATGTAGTCGTTCGTGATGGGTACTAGGGTTCTCCATCTTCCGTCAGGTGAAGGATAACTCGTTTTGGGCGGATCACGACACGCCGATCCGGCTTCAAGTAAGCAAACTCGAACCCTGCAATCTTAACACCACGACTCCTCTGGTTATCAACCGTGTCACAACCCGATTGACCTCGCCAATAAGGCTAATCCCTGCCTGCGAAACAAAGAACACAAGCAAGAACTCGAAAGAAACAGCTCTCAATATGAAGTGACACTGCAGATGTATGATTAAGATCAAAAGTTGGGGTTCTACAAACCGATAAAGGCGAAACTGTTCTTGACAGATTAATCTAAGCAAAACCCAAACCCTAATGTGGCGGTGGCTACTGATTATATGAGGGTTGGGGCATGCATAACCCCCTAACCACGTCCATAATTGACCCCAACATGATACACGGGCCAACAGCCCAAAAGATGGCGGTGCAGCACCTTGGCAGATTCTGGATGTCCACTTGTTTCGACGATTCCTGATGACTCAGGAGGAATTTTGAGGTGGGACCAGTGCCATTGGAAATATTATCGCCTTAGCTTTCCAAGAATATATAGAACGTAAAAAACTAAGCTCGTATGCGACCTGGGCGACGAATTTAGTGCGAACTGCTCCTGGACTCCGAGGTGGACTCGAACTTGAGTTTCTTTGGGCCTCCACCTTGGGGACTCGAATCGGATTAGTCTTGGGCCTTCTTCTTGACTTGGAAAACCTTGTTGGTATCCTTCTTCTCCATCTCATGCACCCCTCGTGCACATATGTATGGGTGTCATGTCTTCGTCAGTTCACGTGAGGGAGACGGCCACCAGGAAGTAGCGAGCAGATGCGTATGAGTACGCTTCCCAAAAACCTTATCGCCCGCCTATCCCAAGCAGAATCACTGGGCAGGGAGGTTCGGAGGCAACTGCTCACGCAAGCAGAGTGCACGCAAAGCTTGCATTGAGAATGCAAGAGAGCAGCAAACAACATGGAGAAGAGAGAAGTCTCCTAAAAGGAGTACCAGAGAGGGAGAGTGCTCAAGTGTGTTTGCCTGGGAGAGACACCTCCTTTTATAGGTGCACAGGGTAGGAGAAGGAGGATGAACCTGGACACTCTTGACTAGCCATAATGCCATTAAGCATTGTCAGTTACTCTCGGCCATCAAATCGATAGTTACTAGTAACGGTTAAGATTCAATCAATGTCATTTGTGGAAAAAGGTTCATCACGCAGCACACGTAGAGTGGCTCGGCACGTCATGTCAAGACACGTCACGTCAAGTCACGTCCACGTCCATGGCGACTGCCACGGCCCGGCTCGGTGAGGCGAGCGAGCGCGCGCGTGTGGCACGCCCTTCTCCTTTTACCGGCTTCACAAGTGGTCCATAGCTGGTCCACTATTTAAGTTGGTTAGGATTCCCATTGAATATCCATCCGGGATTTAACTTTCTAGCATTTATTAGTGGACCTTTAATTCATTGATTAATTGAGACTTAAATGGGCCAATGCCCAATTAATCCAACAAAAGTAACTTCGAGCACTCGCAAACTTGGCACCATACCATCCTGTTCGTTTGGCTGGTGGCTGGTGCTGATTTGTTCTGAGAAAAAAATCTTGTTGGCTGGTGGCTGATTTGTTCTGAGAGAAAAGTACTGCTGACTGGTGGCTGATAAGCCAAACGAACAGGGCCGGATCCTCCTTAACAAAAGCTAACACCTGCAAAGGTTGAAATGAAACACTTGCCTTAAAAAATCCTCCTATTTCTCTCTTTCCATAAGTTCCATGCAGTGTAGATGAGAAGGGCTAGCTTCAAGCATCGATCATGCCTGGGAATTCCTTTCAACACCCTAGACCACCATTAATCCACCGCCAACCCCTTGCTCTAGTACGTAGATCAACCAAGTTGCATGTCCATGTTCTGATCAGAAGCTAAACCTCTTATGCAAATGGACAGTGAAGTCATACACTATCGAAAAACGTGAAGTCGCCGTATGTCTGAATGTTTGTCGTGAGCTTTATATCAAGTGCACGGCAAAGCACTCATTTACCGTGCATCCACGAGAAAACGCATGGCACAAAATAGGCGCATGACGAAAATACATTTCGCCGTGTGTCAACGAAAAGGTGCACGACAAATAACAACTTTGCCATGCATCGTGCATGAGGCACACGGCAAACGACCACGTGCATGGTATATGTCCTATCTGTCTGTCGAGCGGTGGTTGCCAACGGCTGTTAATGTTTGCCATGCGCCAAAGGAAGGCTCACGGAAAACTTTGAACCTCTGTCGTGTGCCCCTCCCACGGCGCACGACGAAAGAGGCCCACGTGCGCGTGGCACGGATAGGCGTCACTTGCCCTGGTAACGGACGGCGCACGTGACCTACACGTGTTGGTCTTTGCCCTGCATCCAAAGGGCAGCGCACGGCAAAGGAAGATGTCTGCCATGCGTTTTCAGTCGGCACACGGCAACAATATACTTTTGCCGTGCATTGTAAGACTTTAGGACAGACAATCCACCTGGGGGTACCCGAGTGGTTGATTTGTAGGCGACGGATCGACGAGCGAGTAGCTTGATGGTACACAGGAGGCACTGATTTAGACGGGTTCGGGCTACCCGGAGGTATAATACCCTACATCCTGTGTCGCTGTTTGTGTTCGTATTATTGGAACTCGGCCAAGCTTCAGGAAGCTAGGGCGAGCGTAGGATTACAGAATGACGTACCCTTACAGGGTTGTGTGTCCTCTATCTAGGGATCACTGCCCTCCTTTATGTAAGCCA
Source organism: Echinochloa phyllopogon (assembly GCA_033239725.1). NCBI lineage: Eukaryota > Viridiplantae > Streptophyta > Magnoliopsida > Poales > Poaceae > Echinochloa > Echinochloa phyllopogon. The sequence continues at coordinate 25,825,982 of BTCW01000012.1, forward strand.
GGAGGTAGGGTTACAATATGGGAGTCCTAGTAGGAGTCTACTAAGACTCAGTTTTCTTTGGGCCGGCCGCCGACCCTCTCGGTGATGGGTCCTAGGGTACCCATATCCCACAAGCCCCCAAGCAATGTGCAGGCGTGTGGCGAACTGTTAATGAAGAGACGAGGCCAATGTAGTCGGCTGAAGGTGCTTCAACACATGGTTGGCACAAGGGTGGGCGGTGCTCCAAAGAAGAGTACCCCAACACGACGTCGAGTACCTTTGAGGTGGTCGACCAGTTCTCATGAGGACTAGATACATGGCGATAATCAGGAGCACTGTATGTACAATAGCCCCCAGGCGTTGGGTTGGTTAGTATAAGCGAGCCAAGGCTCCAAAAAAGAAGTCAGACAACTTGTTGCCGCAAAAACTAGGTGAAAGTGTGCTATCACCAAGAAAGTTAGGACTGATAAATCGGACAATATATTGTCATAAAAAAAGGTTGGTGAAAGCATGCTGCCACTAAAATCAGGCGCCCAGCCCCCCGAGCATGCGAGGTGTGGCAGGGTTCCTTGAACGCGCCGACCAAAATCCGGCACCCAGCCCCCGAGCATGCGAGGTGTGGCATGGTTCCTTAAACGCGCCGTCCAAAATCCGGCGCCCAGCCCCCGAGCATGCGAGGTCGGCCGCGCGACGTGAGGTAACGCCGAGTCGCCGTGCATGCCAGCCCCCGAGCATGCGCGGTCGGCTGCGCGACGGGACGAACGCCGAGTCACCGCCCGCGTCAGCCCCCGAGTGTGCGAGGTCGGTCGAGCGACGCGAGATAACGCCGAGTCACCACCCGCGCTAGCCCCGAGCATGTGAGGTCGTCCGAGCGACGCGAGGTAACGCCAAGTCGCCGCGTGTGCCAGCCCCCGACCATGCGAGGTCGGCCGTGCGACGGAACGAACGCCGAGTCGCCGCCCGCGCCTGCCCCCGACCGTGTGAGGTCGGCCGAGCGACGTGAGATAACGCCCAGTCGCCGCGCGTGCCAGCCCCTGAGCATTCGAGGTCGGCTGCGCAACGGGACGAACGCCGAGTCACCGCCCGCGCCAGCCCCCGAGCATGCGAGGTTGGCCGAACGACACGAGGTAACGCCAAGTCGTTTCTGTGCTGTAAAAGGACAGTACAAAAATTATGTAGCATGATATAAAATAACTCAGAAATTTGATCAGCGTTAAAATAAGCTCTTGCGCGTCCTGTTCTTAACGGGCCACATAATTTCCCCGAGTAGTTAACCTATTACGTTTATTCACCTAGTCTTGCTGACCACTGCTCACGGAGAGGACGGCTTACCACGACTATAATGCTCTCATGGAGGCTTAGTTGTAGGCGGCACGCAAGATCGATGTTTCACGAATTTAGGCGTGTGCTACACGAGTACATAATAACCGTCGAGATGAGACGTACATGACGTGAAGAAAACAGCACGACGGCCGGAACTGTGTGAAAAAAGCACTAGCATGCACCGAGTAGGTCGGCAATTGTCACATGGATATGAAGAAACAGGTACGCACATGGCGATATGTAAAAGCCGTAAAATTAATATAAAATAAAATGAAATAAAAATACTTAGCTTGATTACTGGTCGAGTTGAAGTAGTCGTTAGATCCGAAGAAGTGGTTATCGATGAAACTGACTAGTCTAGACATTCTTGACTAGATCTTGAAGAGGTAGAAATCATCGTCAACTAATTCCAAGTCAAGTCGAATTGTTTCGACTAGTTTATGTCAGGCCGAGATAGCCGCAGGCGCCGGTACATTGCTCCAGTATTGCTCGTAGCAAAGAACTAACCCTTGTTTATTTATAGTTCTCAAATTTAGGAGTCAAACTTTGGTTTGTTGGAGTGCGTGCGTCACTGTAGCATTTCGTTTGTATGTGTGAAAAATTGTCCAAAAATTTATTAATTAGACTCAAAATGTTCGTCTCACAGAGTACAACAAAACTGTGTAATTAGTTTTTGATTTCATCTACATTTAGTACTACATACATGTTATAACATTTTGATGTGATGGAAATTGTTTTTGCATAGTGGAATTTAGGGTTGAATTTGGGATTAAACAAGGCCTAAGAAACTCCTGATAGCCTCCATGCAAGCAGCAAAAGTATGGAAACAACTTCTTTGATGAGCTTTGCGTGTACATGTAGTACCCTTTTTCCATAGAATAAATCCGCGCAACTGTGCTGAGCATGCAGCTTTTTGTAGATTGTATAAACTCGAGTCGGATTAAACATCCAATGAAGAACAGATCGATTTGGTCGTCATGTCCAGCTCCACCGCAATGAATCAGGCTTCCATGTGACCTCCCGTCGGATTCTAGCCTCAGGTGGCCGACAAATCGATCTAACTTCTTCAAAGCTTGCTGCTGACTTAGTCTCGTTTAGATCCCAAATTTCACCCTTAAAGTTCACCATGCAAAAAGAAGATTATCATCACATCAAAATGTCATAGCATGTATGAAGTACTAAATATAGATGAAATCAAAGACTAATTACATATTTTTATTGTACTCTGCGAGACGAACATTTTGAGCCTAATTAATCAATTTTTGGACAATTTTTTACACATACAAACGAAATACTACAGTTACGCACGCAGTCCAACAAGCCAAAGTTTGGCTCCAAAAATCAACTCCCAAATTCACCATGCAAAAAAAAGTCTCCACGTCACATCAAAATGTCATAACATGCATGGAGTATTAATTGTAGGTGAAATCAAAAACTAATTACACAGTTTTGTTGTACTCTGCGAGACGAACATTTTAAGCCTAATTAATCAATTTTTGGACAATTTTTCGCACATACAAACGAAATGCTACAGTGGCGCAATGATTACGAAGAGATCCCAAACTAATTTGGTAACTAAACAAGGCCTTAATTGATCTTGAAGACCCGCCGGGAGCACCACTACTATGTCTCTTCTTTGGGGACGTTTAGATCTGCGAAAAGTAGGGTGAAAAAGTCACATCGAACACTGCAGCGCACTGTAGCAATTTTTATTTGTTTGTGGTAATCGTTGTCCTATCATGACCTAACTAGGCTCAAAAGATTCGTCTCGTCGTGCACATCAAAATTATACAATTAGTTTTTTTATTTATATACGTTTAGTGTTTCATACCTGCGTTGTTTGTTATATTTAATATTTCGATGTGATGTCGTTGTGATGGAAAGTTTGGAATTTGAACGAAACTAAATACACCCTTTCTTTCTTTCTTTCTGCTGGCTGATACAAGCCGCCTCGGTGCAGCACGACTTCGATCCAGACAACACGGCTGCGTAGGATGAATCTCAGCACCAGGCCGGTCGAAACGCCGGAGATGTAGGTCGCATTGTTCTTGAAATTTATGCAGTCCGGAGATTGGGTGGGTCGGGCGGGTTCTCAGATCGGATTTGTGATTTACTTAGGGCGCGTCTCCACGCTTGCGGGGAAGACGACGTTGGATTGATCTGCCATCAAGCTAGCTGGGTTTTCGAATTGAAAAACTCAACAATCACCCTACCTGGCGTGCCAACTGTCGGACTTTAGGACCGGCAATCCATCTGGGGGTACCCGAGTGGTTGATTTGTAAGCGAGAGATCGACGAGCGAGTAGCTTGATGGTACACATGAGGCACTAATTTAGACAGGTTCGGGCTACCCGGAGGTATAATACCCTACGTCATGTGTCGCTGTTTGTGTTTGTGTTGTTGGAACTCGGCCAAGCTTGAGGAAGCTAGGGCGAGCGTAGGATTATAGAATGACGTACCCTCATGGGGTCGTGTGTCCTCTATCTAGGGACCCCTGCCCTCCTTTATATATCCCAGGAGGTAGGGTTACAATATGGGAGTCCTGGTAGGAGTCTACTATGACTCGGTCTTCTTTGGGCCGGCCGCCGCCTCTCTCGGTTATGGCCCTAGGCTACCCATATCCCACATGCGTTTCTCCACGGCGCACATCAAAGGTACAAAAAAAGTTTCTATCCCTCTTTCTATTTGTCTAATAGAAAAACATTATTTTGTACTCTATATTCCAATTTGATACATTTCTCGATATGTTTACTATATTTAGCAATTTGCTATCCGTTAAAGAATTTTTTTGTAGAAGTCAAATTTGAACCGCAAGTGCATAAAATAATATAGTAAAGTTCTTGAAAAAAATGATATTCATGTAATTGAGTCATTTTTAAGACCTTACCCATGAAATTCTATGAAATTTTGAATATTTTGTTCCGAAGCATGAAGATCCACGTGCGGTTGAACTACTACTTATAATTGTATAAAATGCAAACAAAGTTTAAAAATCTTGACATTTGTCCGGAGGTCATGATATCCTATCTGGAGGTTGTGGTAAATAGTTGAGAAGGTTTTGAACAATTTCGTTACACAACCCTTTGAAAACCGAAACATCTTACGAGAAGTTTCAGAGTGTTGAGAGTCACTTGATTAGGTTTGTAGTCTTAGTAAAATTCAAATTGGATTTTGACTTTACAACTTTTTCTATAGTGAACGTACAATATATATTGTCTCACATTAATTTATGGTAATTTTTCGCATCAATTTGATCATTTTACTATATTAACTCTAACTATGGAATTTCAATGGACATAAATTTACATTTGAGCAATAAGTTCATGAACAAAATAGAATAGTGTTTTAAAAATAATAATCATGTTGTTGAGTGTAGTGGTAAGCTTTATGTGAGAATTGAAATAAAAATTTGAATTTTATGTTCAAGAAAATTTGAATTTGAGAGTGAGTTGTTAGGGTGCATGAAATAATGAAATAGGGCTTTCCCGTGCACCTGCCATCTAGGCGCACGGCAAATGTAGCGCCGTAAAATTCACCCTGAGAAATCACTCGATAAAATTTGTTTTCAAAATCTTTTTACCGCCGAGCTCCCAGAAAATCAGACCCAAATCGTTTCACTTCTTGTTTTCGTTCAGGCATCCCATCCTATCCCGCATTTCCCACTCTCGGGTCGAACGCTCGCGCTCGACCGATCGTCGGCGTTACCGCCGCGAATCTCTCTCTTTTTCCCTCTCCTTATTCTTTTCTTTTCTTATTTTCCTCTCTCTCTCTTCTTTCTTTTCTTTTCCTTCTTTTCTTTTTCCTATTCCTTCTCTTCTTCCCCCCCTCGAGCCCGTCCGCTCCCGCCTCGCCATCCTAGGTCATTTGTGCAAGGAGCACTTCCCAAGCATGGTTTGGATCAGTGAGGACAGGTACGAGCCGACCTAGATGTGGGTACACTACCACCGTGCTTCCGATACTCTCGATAGGAACAACAGGGTCTATGAGACTAAGGCGGCACGGGTCAAGGCCGAACTATAGGTAAGACTTTCTCGCACTACACTGTTCAATACATTATATTCATTGCGTATTTTTGCAATATTGATTGAAGATCATGGTGTTTATATGCAGGATTTCTACAGGGTGATGGATGGATATGCTCCGAAGGCGGAGGAGCTGCAGGAGAGGGTATGCATGAAGCTGGTGTTGGACATGCACTACGAGGCACAAGTTCAATGCGTCATAAACTACTATGCTAACAAGATCTCAAAAGCAGAAGCAAGAACCTTGAAGCTGACCCGGGAGCAATACTTGGAGGTATAAATAGATTTATTCTCGATTTAAGAACATCGCTTGATATGATCTTCTTACGTGTCGTTCACTTGATCACGTGTAGATGCCTGCTGCCTGGTGCCGTAATGATTCCTTTTGCTGGGAACACAGGGGTTGAACCCACGACATTTGTTCCCACCTTTGATTGGCGGCCCACCACCCCCATTCCAGCCACCTCCTCAGTGAGCCTATTTGCTTAATTTGAGTTTATGAACTATGTGAACTTGTGGATGGACTTGAATAATGTTGTGGATGCACTATGGACTTGTGGATGAACTTTGTGGACTTGTTGATGTATGTTGTGGACTCGACGTTGTCGATTTTGTGGAGTTATCTATATTTGTGGAGTCGTGTGATGGTTACTGTGATATATGATGCCTGTGATGCTTATTATGACATATATATATATATATATATATATATATATGAGATGCATGTAAATTTTGAATGAGTGGGGACTTTTAAAAGCCAAAAACAAAAAAGGAAAAATTTGGTCACTTTGCCGTGCGCCAAACCTGGCGCATAGCAAAGTTACCATAGCTTGTCGTGCACTAGGTAGCCGGCACACAGCGGCAAACGTGCCATTCATTGTCGTGCGCCGGCCTGGAGGCGCACGACAAACTCCAAATCTTTGTCGTGCACCTTGGTACGCGGCGCACGGCAAAGACCCCTCCACCCCCCGCGCCGTTGTCGCCGTCAAGCGCCACTATCGCCTTTTTTTTGCCGTGCGTTGTGTTTGACGCACGGCAAAGATATAGGTCTATTTGCCGTGCCTTTGGCTGCTGTGCAGCCTTTGCTATGCGCGTGGGCTAAAAACACATGGCAAAAACTTTGCCGTGCGTTCTCAAGGGTTCGTCGTGCGCCTGGGACGCATGACAAACTCCCTGTTTTCGATAGTGATAGATGGGCTGCCACTTCTAGTTTCAGGCTGCAAAGGGGACATAGGGTCACATGGCCATTGGCATGCCACAAGCTTGTCTATGGTTAGCAACTTGCTCTAAATTAACAATCACACAAAGAATCTGTGCTTTTCTGCTGTCTATGTTTTCCAAACTAATCTGCGCTGAAGGAGCCATCGAATTGGATGTTATAAGAGGACTTTGCTGGATCTGAATACTCATCATCATTGGTCCATCTCCACGCAATCTTGTTAATGTCGTTAGTAAGCGCTACTTCCTGCACAACATCCCACAAGTTGATATTCATTGTATTCATGCTTCATGCACTAAAGGCCTCTTGTCCAATTTTGGTTCTCCAAGTCCTCTCTGACTATTTTTTTTCTTTCTCCACGCAAGCTTGAACAATGGGAGGTTGTGGACTTTGAGTATCTTCATCCCATTGGGCTTCAAGTGTAGGTTGACCCATTGCTTAATGCTACCGCGTCCAGATGATGGTCTGGGCTTATTGCATGTCTACAAGCGAGATCAGCCCGTCATTTGCTACTACTACATCCCCCGTCTAACTTTTAGGGTACATTAGCAAATAAGTAAAATTATCTTCTTTATAAGGGTCCGTTTGGATCCCTAGGTGCTAAAGCAAAAGTACGAAAACATCCACTAAAGTTTAAGACCCACTGTTTGGATGCAATTACTAAAACTTACTAAAATATCATTAATGTTGTCTAGAAAGGACAAAACTACCCATTCCTTTGGGTGCTAAAGGTGCGATAAATGAGGGGCATCCCCTGGAAACACCCCATTTTAGCCCCTTTTAGCACCTCTTTGGGTCCTAAAACATTTTAGCACTTTGTGTTTGGAACGAGCATTACTAAAGTTTAGTAACTTTGTTTTAGTAGAGTGGATTCAAACATGCCCTTAGTCATATTTGGCACTAATTAATTACCATGTGATGTTGGTGTTTGTTAATGACACATTTTTAGTGCAGTTTAAGTGATGATTTTTGTTTAATTCTTATACTAACCCATCACTTGACGTGTGAAATAGTGTCAATATTGCATATGTGTTGTATTTTGGAGTATATTGTATTTTGCTAGGAAATATGACATAATTAGAGGAATTTTTGTAGGACATAATTAGAGGAATTATAGTTTTAATTATATGTTTAATAATTGGCTTTTAGGGTTTGGATAGAAAGTTAAAGAGTCAACCGTTAGTTGGTGCCTCTGCTTTATGCTGGGAATTATGGCTCAGCAGGAATGATGTGGTTTTTGACAAATCTCCTATAAAACTTACTTGCAGGTACAGTCCAGAGGGACTTACTGGCTTCGATTTTTAGCGCAGCTACAACAGCATGAATGGGACAAGGAAGTAATAAAAGATGCATGTCAAACTATGGAGGTTTTGGCCATGCGCTTCTTCACTCACCATGGATGGAGGTTTAGCAATATGATTGTAGTCTAATTCTCTCATCAAACTTTGTGGTATGGTTTATTTTGGTAAACTGTGAGGTTGCATATGGAAGTGCCATAGTATTGTAATTTTGGTCGTAGCCATTTCTGATCAAGGCCGAATATTTTCTATTATCTAAAAAATTAGAGGAATTTTTGTGCTGCTCGGAGAACCCGCCGGAGAAAGATGAAGGCCATGAGGCCCACAAAAAGGGCCAGGCCGACAGGCTAGGTGGCCTAGGCCAATTCTGGGCCTATCCTATTTCAATTAGTGATCTAATCTTCTTCTTAACGAATCCCCTATCACCTCCCTATGTATAAGCCGAGGTTAATTTCATTTTTATGGACCAGTATATATTTTATGTTGAAAACCTATTTTAAAATTTTCATAATTATTTTCATGCAATTTTGTATCTCTAAAGTTAATTTAGTAGTAGATGCCCCTAAGTTATGAAATAATCATGAAAAATTTAATATATGTTTTACATAATTTATGATGTCCTTGCAAAGTGAGTTTCAAGATTCAACATCTATGCAGAAACAGACACATCTCATTAGAGGTAGGTTAGATTAATAAATAGTTTGGAATAGTAAATCAAGCTATAATTTTATTTGGAGAGTTAAGCGGACAAAATGGTTTATCTCTTAGTAAAATAGAACTTTAGATGAGCATTTACGTCATTCTTTATTTTTAAAAGAGAGTATGATGAAACATCATTAAGCAATACTCCCTCCGTCCCACGATATAAGGCGCGCACGTAATTCAAGATTCAAACTTAAAAAGTTTTGACCTATAGTTAATCTTTCATAATAAAAACTTTATCTAACAAAAAGAATACCATTAGATTTGTATTTAAATGTACTTTTATATAACTATGATTTTGTTGCTACAAACATTATAGTATTGAAGATATTAATAGTCAAATGTTTGTATGGGAGACTGTGCCAAGTTTGACCGCGCCTTATATCTTGAGACGGAGGGAGTACTTCTTAATTATAGTCCCTAGGGCAATGTTGCTGACCGAATTGTTGCAATGTTTTTTAAGTGCAATGGGAAATCGTACAACCAAGTCTCTTGTTTTGATATGTACGTTGGAGATGAACTATGTTCTTTTTAGAAATGAACGTAGATTTTCTTCTTCTTCTTAAAAATGAACGGGATGTATATATGCCTCGTGCATTTCACGTACAAGTATACGACCACTTGGATAAATTTTCCAATGCATTCATTTACAATTTCTAAAGGTTGGACAAACCTTTTGTTTTGCTTTGTTCTAAAAATACGTGACCTATTATTTAAAAAATCCAGATTTATCTGTGTGTGTTGAAGTCCCTACAAGTCCTAAGCTAATTTGAAATATTTTGTCATCCATCTAAATATCTTGTTTTCCTACTGCTGGTCAGGTGCATGACAAGTTCCAGGTTTGATGCTTGAAACATGGTCGCCCGCCCCGGTCCGGCACAAACCACCCGACCGTTGCCGGCGAGATAAGCCCGAACCGTCAAAGCAACCGAACCGCAGGGTCTCAAACGCAAAAGCGCACGGCCTCGGTGCCCTCGTCCCGCTTATAAAATGAGCGGAGTGGTAGGGGCCGAAACCCAAGCCAATTCCCGCAGAGAAAGGCGTCTTCGTACTCGCCTCTCTCCGCGGCCCAGAGCTTTTCCCCTCCTCCCATTTCCCCCCGCCGCCGCCGCTCCACCCTTCCGACTACACCATGAGGGAGTGCATCTCGATCCACATCGGCCAGGCCGGTATCCAGGTCGGAAACGCCTGCTGGGAGCTGTACTGCCTCGAGCATGGCATTCAGGTACGGATCCGTCCATTTCCCCTTCCGTTCTCACGCCGTAGGTGGTGGATATCTGTTGGATCTAGGTGTTTTAGAGGCTGAGGGGCTCCAGATTTTGGTGGATCTGAGTGTTGGATCTGAAACTGCGTTTCGAATCGGTCGATCTGTGTGCGGATCTGATAAATCCGAAAATTCTGTTCTCATAATTGCTGTTTATCCCTGTTTCATCCTTCCTATGTGGTAGATCTGAACAATGTAGCTTTCGATTTGAAAAGCACAGTTCATTTGGATCTGTTTAATTAGATGCACTGCTAGTTTGGATCCGTTAATTTTAATTGCGTAGGGAATGTTTTTTTCGTAACTGTTCTGTTCCTAGTTCGATGCTTTGCGTGCACGATGAAATTTTGCAGGTCAATATGTCTTGGATCTGTTGATACTGTGTTGCGAATTTGAATTCTATGCTGCGAGTCAGTTATTAGCCTGTCTTAGTTCTAAAGTGCACCCCATAGATCTGTTTGAATTTGGACTGGATCTAGTCTTTTAGGGTTCTGTAGGCAGTAATGGTTTCAAATATGTGTTTAACTGTTAATGATATATGGTTTATCATTTCATCATAGGATGTTTGAAGCTGAGTGATTGCTTGAATTTCCATATACAGAATGGGTTACTCGTAGGATTCATTTCTATTAGTGCATGACATTTGCATTACAGACAAATCTAATGAAGGCTTTTAAATATGCCCTCGTTTCAATGTTATTCAGGGTAATTATTTGTGCCATAATGTGGTAGTTATGGCATTAGTGTTAATATTATGTTGATAATGTGCTGTAAGCTGTTCTGTTTCTGCAACATATTGTTCACTATTTTACATCATTATTAATAATTCTGCTCTGTCTGTTCCATTCAGGCTGATGGTCAGATGCCCGGTGACAAGACTGTTGGGGGAGGTGATGATGCTTTCAACACCTTCTTCAGTGAGACTGGCGCTGGGAAGCATGTCCCTCGTGCTGTGTTTGTTGATCTTGAGCCCACTGTGATTGATGAGGTGAGAACTGGCACTTACCGTCAGCTCTTTCACCCTGAGCAGCTCATCAGTGGCAAGGAGGATGCTGCCAACAACTTTGCCCGTGGTCACTACACCAGTAAGTAATCTGAACTTGAATGTCCAATTGGCCCCGTTATTCATTCTGTAATGAACATGGGGCTTACCTTGGTGATTGCTTGTCTTGCAGTTGGCAAGGAGATTGTTGACCTGTGCCTTGACCGCATCAGGAAGCTTGCCGACAACTGCACTGGTCTCCAGGGCTTCCTTGTCTTCAATGCTGTTGGTGGAGGAACTGGCTCTGGCCTTGGTTCCCTCCTCCTTGAGCGCCTATCTGTTGACTACGGCAAGAAGTCCAAGCTTGGGTTTACTGTGTACCCATCTCCCCAGGTCTCCACATCTGTTGTTGAGCCATACAACAGTGTCCTGTCCACCCACTCCCTCCTTGAGCACACTGATGTCGCTGTCCTGCTTGACAATGAGGCAATCTATGACATTTGCCGTCGCTCCCTTGACATCGAGCGCCCTACCTACACCAACCTCAACAGGCTTGTGTCTCAGGTACATAGCTTTGTTCTCTGATAATTGTGTTGTCTAGCTTGATATCTGAGCTTGGTTCCAGACTAACCATGTTGCTGTTACACTGTAATGCTGCAGGTCATCTCATCTCTGACAGCCTCCCTGAGGTTTGATGGTGCTCTGAACGTGGATGTAAATGAGTTCCAGACCAACCTGGTGCCCTACCCAAGGATCCACTTCATGCTTTCGTCCTATGCGCCAGTGATCTCTGCTGAGAAGGCCTACCATGAGCAGTTGTCTGTGGCTGAGATCACCAACAGTGCCTTTGAGCCATCCTCCATGATGGCCAAGTGTGATCCACGCCATGGCAAGTACATGGCCTGCTGCCTCATGTACCGTGGAGATGTGGTGCCCAAGGATGTCAATGCTGCTGTGGCCACCATCAAGACAAAGCGCACCATCCAGTTCGTTGACTGGTGCCCGACTGGTTTCAAGTGCGGTATCAACTACCAGCCCCCCAGTGTGGTGCCTGGTGGTGACCTGGCCAAGGTGCAGCGCGCTGTGTGCATGATCTCCAATTCCACCAGTGTGGTAGAGGTCTTCTCCCGCATCGACCACAAGTTTGACCTCATGTACGCCAAGCGTGCCTTCGTGCACTGGTATGTGGGTGAGGGCATGGAGGAGGGTGAGTTCTCCGAGGCCCGTGAGGACCTGGCTGCTCTTGAGAAGGACTATGAGGAGGTTGGTGCTGAGTTTGATGATGGTGAGGAGGGTGACGAGGGTGATGAGTACTAGACTCTTCCTGGCGCTGCTGTGATCTGCCCGAGTGGCTGTACTACCGTGTTATGTGTCTGTCATGTGTCTGTTGGTTTGAACTATCTGTCGTCTGTGTGGTTTACAACAACCTGATGTTGTAAGACTTGTATCAGTTTGTTCACCCTGCATTGCTACTGGGTTATCATGAACGTCGTTATGGTCTATATTGATGCCTGAGCTATCTTATCTTTTTTTAGTGCCTGAGCTATCTTACCTTTTTTAATGTCTGAGCTATCTTACCGTTTTGTAGACAAACCTGTGATGTTCGCCTCTTTGGCCTGAGCTATCTTACTGTTTTGTAGACAAACATGTGATGTTCGCCTCTTTGTTCTAGAGCGGATGCATGATGCATTACTGAGAGCTGTCGATGCTTCCGGTTCGCAGCTTGATTGCCTGAACTAGAGCGGATTGCATTAGTGAGAGCTGTTGATGCTTCCGGTTCGCAGCTTGATTGCCTGAACTTCTACAGCTTGGCACTAGTTTTGTTGCACTTGGGTGAGATGTCCTATTGTGTAGCTAAGGAAAAACCTAGTTGGTGACTGTTTAACGTCAAGTTTGGTGAAAAACCGCATCAGCGGCTACTTCTCACTTATCTTCACCTCTCATTTCGCAGTGGGTCATCCAAGTCCGCATGATCGCATAGGTGCTGAGCTTCTATTCTCAAAGTCAAGGAACACCTTCATCACCACTCCTTTTTTTCAGATCAGAAAAGAGAATACAAACATTTGGACTGAACCTTGGTGTGAGGGTTGGGAAAACATCCATGACCATTTAATCATTCCGGACTCTCCATATTCCCTACCTTATTCCGTCTCAGATCTGAGGGACAATCCGTCCTTCCAGACTCTCCATCTTCCCGTCTCAGATCTGAGGGACAGTCCGTCTTCCCTATCTTATTCCGTCTCAGATATGAGGGACAACTCTACTAGCTCAGATCTGAGGGACAACTCTACTAGCTCCTGGAGCCTCAACCTTTTTGCAGCTTATGGTATCCTCCGTCCTGAATACTCCTAAAGTGCTTTCTGATAAGCCACGTATCCTTTGTTGGAAACCTGCATCCTAAGGTGTTTGCACCACCAAAGAGGCCTTCAATTTTCTTGCTACCCAATCTGTTGGGTTTCTTCCTTTGCAAGGTCCAAGGAGTATCTTGCCTGATGCTTTGAATATTCTGAATAAAACTTGGAAACATAAAGCCATGCCTCCTCGAATAAAATCCTTTCCCTGGAGACTTATTAGATACTCTTTAGCGACTGGGAAATGAGCTGCTAGTTTGAGTACTAATATTGAGAATAGCTGCAAAATTTGTGGCCAGATTGAATCTGATTTTCATATCTTTTTTTAGTGCGATTTTGCTAGAGCTGTTTGGTTTTCAGCATACCCACCTCTCAGAATTGATCACCTGTCCCCAGAATCTGAAGGCATTCAAGGTATTTTGTGCTCCATTCTGCAAGGTAATTACTCTGGTGAGCTTTTGCAGGAAATATTCACTCGGGCTCGACTGTGGTATCTATGGAGAGCTCGAAATGATTTCAGATTCAACACTAAGAAATGGTCAATCAGTAACGTTGGTCATGACGCTAATATCTTTTCTTCCAAGAGGATTGCAAATCATTTTGTGAACCATCAGCAGGATCTTGCTTCTAACAATCATGATGCTGCGGGACTTCTTTTGCCTATTCAAAATGTAGCCACTGGTTTTGACTCTTTGCCGGTTCAGCATCTTCTTGTGATGCCTTTTCAAAGGGACCAAACTTGCCACAGACCTGTTTGTTTCACTGATGCTGCTCTGCAACATGATAGATCAGGTAACTCCTTGAGATTTGCAGGTTTGGGTGTCTGTATCATGCAACTGAATTATGTTGGTTGCAATGCTGGGGATTGGCGTGATATCCATGTCCGATCAAAGACACAGGTTGACTCAGTTCTCATGGCGGAGGTGGCCTCGCTAGTTCTTGCTGCAAGGCTAGTGCCAACTTTGCATATTCAGGATATTGTCTTTTTGCCTCTGATTCTCTGGAAGCTGTGCGCCAACTGAATCTGAAAGATGAAGCCTCCTTCTGGAGGCTAAGGCCTTCGATTTCAGAGTTTTGGAGGCTATCTTTCATCTGTTTCAGCTCAAGTTAGGGCAAGCCCAACGCAAGGAGCACTTGCTGGTGGCCTTGTATAGAAGTTTGATGCCACATCAGTAAAACAGTACAAGGTTACTAGTGTGCCCAGCGCAAGCCACCATTCATAGCCATCATTGTTCTGACACCGCAGAAAACACGCAGACCAAAGTAGCAGCGTGACCTTGCCTACGTGCGTCACATGCAAAGTGGTAGGTACTATGGTCCCCACAAGGCAAAGCTCTCAAGCACTACAACGCGCGCTGCATCGGGTGCCCAAGCTTTTTGTCAGACGAAGCCTTCGCCGCCTCCGCAGGTTACTCTGACAATCTACAAGACCACCAATCGGTATGATTGGAGCTACGAGAGTACGTGGAAGCTTGAGGCTGCCAGGCAGGGTGGAGCGTTGGGCCTGGCCTTAAAAAAGTTGAAGTCCACATGAGCATTTAAATTTTGAGGTCACCAAACACCCAACGCAGGCTACACATAGCTCACATCTTCTTTTTCTACCCTGACCCTACCATCTTCTCTCTCCCCTGTTAAATCATCTTTTCCTCTCTCACGTACTGGCAACAACATGTTACTTTTTCAGCCAAGCCACTGCTTCTTCTGCTGGGCACTCTAACGTTCTGCAAGCACCTATACCCGCTGAGTTGGACACTGTGTTTTTTTTTGAATGAAAAGCAGGAGCCCTGCTATATCTTATAAGAAGAGGAAGCAAAAAGTGGTTTTACAGGGTTGAAATTACAAAGCTTATATAAAACTCAAATAACGCTTGCAGGAAGACTATCATAGTAAAAAGATTAGACCCCTCCTGGCGGTAGGAGGGCCTCACCGCAGGTTATATTTCTCAACCTGGTCTCTGCTTGGATGAGCTCAAGAACTCTGGCCGGTGTCGCTGCAACGTGATCAAATATGCGCATATTCCTCTCCTTCCATATGTTCCAAGCAGTATAAATCATCAGAGCTGCCACTCGGCGCTTGTTGTCTTGGGCTGTATTTCGCATTGCCCAGTTCCACCATTGTTCAAGGCTGAAGCCTGCAGCCGGTGGTGCAATCAGGCCTCCTGACCAAATGCTCACCCTGAACCAAACTTCCTGGGCGAAGACACAGTGCAAACATAGATGTTCTGCAGATTCCTCAACCTGATCACACATCGGGCACATCGGATCACATGGCCAATTTCTAATCCTCAACTTATCTGCTGTCAGAATTTTGCTTTGCACGAGCAGCCATGCAAAAAATCTGTGCTTCCCCTCAACTTTGGCTTTCCAGATTGCCATGCAGTTGTAGGAACAGTAGGAGCCGGTGAATTGAATGTCATAGGCTGACTTGGAGGTGTAAGCGCCGGCAGGAGTCCATTTCCACACAATGTCATCCTCACCATCCACTAACTGCACATCTTGAACCAGCATCCATAGCTCCAAAAGTTCCCCCATTTCCTCATCTGTTGTCATCCGCCATAATCCCCGAGTCCAACTGTCATTTAATAAATCATCTGCCACTGTTTGATTCTTGCGCCAAGCTAGCTTGTATAATCTTGGGGCAATGTCCCTTGGAGCACGGCCTTCCAACCACGATGATTCCCAGAATTTTGCTCTCGTTCCATTGCCCAGCGTGACCTTAGTGCTTACACGGAACAGCTGCTTATCCACCTCAGAGGCAGGTATTTCTGACCCCACCCAAGGCCTGGCAGGGTCCTTCCACTCAAACCACATCCACCGTTGTCTCAAGGCACGACTGAACAGTTCAAAGTCAAGGATTCCCAAACCCCCCAGCCTCTTGGGTCGTTGCGCTTTCTTCCAGCTAACCAAGCAATGGCCCCCTCGTGCATCGTCAGTGCCCTTCCAGAGGAAACTCCGTCTTATTCTGTTCATTCTCTTGATTGCCCATTTTTTGGGTGCAAACATTGTCAAGAAATATGTGGGCAATGAGGAAAGGACAGAGTTGAGCAGCTTGAGACGGCCAGCTTTATTCAAAAATTTTCCTTTCCAAGCAGGAAGCCTGTTTGCCATCTTGTCAATCAAAGGTTGAATGTCGACTCTTCGCAATTGTCTGAGGTGCAGCGGCAAGCCAAGATAGGTGCAAGGAAAATTCTGTAACGGACAAGTAAACCCTTCCATGATTTGTTGTACATCAAGCCCTTCACACTGAATTGGGTATACAACACACTTGTTGTGGTTAGTGATCAGCCCTGAAACTTGCCCAAAGAGCCAAAGAATTTCAGCCACCACATGTACCTCCTCCTTAATTGGTTTGACAAAGATTGCAGCATCATCAGCATATAGGCTTGCTCGGAGGTTGGCGGTCCTGCTCTTAATGGGGGTTAGCAAATTGCGAGCAGTAGCAAACTCAAATAGGCGCTGCAAAGGTTCCATTGCCAGGATGAACAGCATGGGTGAGAGCGGGTCTCCCTGGCGGAGCCCGGTGAAGTGTTTGTACCACCGCCCCCTTGAGCCATTCATTAAGACAGCAGATGAGCAAGAGGCCAGGAGAATGGAGACCCAGCCACACCATCTTGCTCCAAACCCCAGCTGCTCCAAGACCTCCAAAAGAAAATCCCATCTAACAGAGTCAAAAGCTTTAGCAATATCAAGTTTGAGGAACAGCCCAGGTTGCTTGCTTCTGTGTAACGCCTTGATCAGGTTTTGAGTATATAGGAAATTGTCTTGGATACTACGCCTTTTGATGAAGGCACTTTGTGCTCGTGAGACAATGCCATTTAGCTCCTTCCCAATTCTTGTGGCCAGTAGCTTCGATATAATTTTTGCAATGGAGTGTGTAAGGCTGATCGGTCTGTAATCCCCAATTCCCTTCACATCTGCCTTTTTTGGTATTAGTACTACATGTGCTGAGTTAAGGTGTGAGAAGTGCTGGCCATGTAGATCATAGAAATATCCAACTGCATGCATGATGTCCTGTTTTACCACCGCCCAGCTCTGTTTAAAGAAAGTCCCAATGTAACCATCTGGACCTGGCGCCTTGTCAGCAGCTAGATCAGCTATGACGGAGTGTACTTCCTCAATCGTGAACGGCTCCTCCAGGTCCTCAAGATTATGTCTGCTCAGCCCCAGCTGCTCCCAGTCAAGAGTGACCGTTCTTTGTTCCTTCGGCCCAAAGTGGTTACTAAAATGCTCATAGATCGCCTCCTCTTTAGCTTCCTGAGAGTAGCAGGTTCCCTGTGCTGTTTCTAGGGAGTGAATATGATTTTTCCTCCTCCTGCCATTTGTCTGTATATAAAAGAGCTTTGAGTTGGTTTCTTTAGCTTTGATGGATGTTAGTCTTGATGCCTGTTTAGCCCTTAACTTCTCCACTGCAGTCAGAGCCAGATATCTCCTTTTAAGGTCTCTTTTTAGTTGAATCTCTTGCTCGCTAAGCTGTCTGTAATCTTGTGCAACATCGAGTATCCCAATCAGCTGCTTTGCCGCGCTTAACAGTACTCTATTGTTGCCAATTTGCTCTTTAGCCCACTTACGCAATGCTGTACTAGTCCTCTGAAGCTTGATGTGCAATCGTAGGAAAGGATTGGTGACCAATAATCTTCTGTTCCATGCAGCAGCTACGGTCTCCTGATATCCCTGGATTCTAGGCCAAAAAGCTTCAAACCTAAATCCCGTGAATCTTTGTACTATAGGATTCCCGACAATGAGTAGAGGAGAGTGATCAGATATTCTCGAAGATAATGCTTGAAGGGAGACATGAGGCAGCATGAGATCCCACTCGGCAGTACAAAAAGTTTGGTCAATTCTAGTTTGTGTTCGGTCATTGGACCAAGTAAATTTCCTTCCCCGAAGGTTCAGCTCCTTAAGCTCCAAGTCCCGCACCACCTCTCTGAACGCCCCCATAATTCTTCTGTTAAGATTAGCAGTACTTTTGTCGGCCGCTTGCAAGATCATATTAAAATCTCCCAGCACGAGCCACTTGTCCAGCATTGCTTGATGTATCCATCTCAGCTCACCCAAGAATTGGAGCTTCTCGGCATCTCCTTGTGGTCCATAGACCGCAGTCACACACCATGGATCCGACCCAGAACATGGGGAAACAGCAGCAGTTACAGAATGCACGCCTAATTCCGTTGCAATGATCTTATAATGATCCTCATCCACAGCCACTAAAATCCCACCACTCAGCCCAACAGCCGGCAAGGCCACGAAATTGTTCAAAAAATTCCGGCCCAATATTTCATTAACCATGCCTCTATCAATGACTTCTAGCTTTGTTTCCTGCAAAGTGACCAGAGTAGCCTTTGTTTCCCTGACAAGATCCCGCACCACCTTGCGCCTTGCTGGACTATTAAGCCCACGCACATTCCAGTTGATGATTACACAGTTTTGCTCAATCATTGCAGAGGAAAAGACTCCCAGACCCCAGCCACAACCCATTCACCACCAAGAGGGACAAAGGGGAACAGATAGGACAGACAACCCACAACATCATCACACCTCCCACAGTCCAAGCCCAACCGGTAGGAGTACCAGCAACCACCATCCACCCCCCTCCAAGAACTGAAATAAAAGAGTACATAGACATGGAAATAAAGATACAATTGCTCTGATCCAAGCTCCAGCGCGGCCCACGTCGCCTATCATTCGTCAGCATCAGTAACCAGGACCTCCAGGCTGCCAGCGCCATCCGACATCCCAAACGCCTCTCGCATTCCACCCATTGTGCCTCCTGTCAATGGTACCACAAATTGAGCGCAGAATCTATTGTGAGAGTCTTCATCTGGCTGCTCACCCTCTCCAATGATCCCTGAAGCCCTCATCAGCATGGAAGTTGCCTTCTCATCAACTGGCTGCATAGCAGAAACAAGCCTTGGGGCCTTCCGCTCACGGGGGGCTGCAGTCTTCTTGGCACCTGAGTGCTTGGCCGGAGCACACAATAATGACTTCTTAAGTGGTATAGCGAGGTGAGCGATTCCGCGAGAGGGAGCACGCCCAGACCTGACGTCTTTGTTGAGGCGCTTATCCGCCGGCAGCAAGACACAACGCTCCGTAGCCCCACCTGGGCTCAAGGGTGCATCTTCGTTTTCCGGCCCCAAGTTCAAATCAAACCAGGGCCCATCTGCAGCCTCCATCCTATCCAGACTCCCAGCGCCCCTGGCTTCTGGCCCGTTCCTTTCTCCTGGGCCGTCGACATCAAGCCCAATATGCTCAACATCACCCTGCGCCTCTTGCACAATCCGTGCCGCCAAATCCATCTCCCTCTCCAAGTGTGGCAAATCACCAGCCTCCTGCCCAATATGCTCAACATCACCCTACGCCTCCTGCACGGTCCTTGTCGCCAAATCCATCTCTCTCTCCAAGTGTGGCAGATCACCAGCCTCCTCCTGCCCATCCAAACAGCTCTCCTCTAATGCAGCTAGGCTAGGCGCGCTGTCCAGAACAGCGATGGGGGCAATGGGCAGCACCGTTGACCTTTCGGCTGCAGTTGGCTCCACCGAGCACTGCAGCAGCATGGCCTGGCGAAGCCCACCTCCCTGCAGCGCAGCAGCCTCCTCATGCATCGGGTCCACCCGCGCCTGATCCTGCCCCTGCTCCAAGCTTTCACCATTTCGGAAGCTGCCCTCTGGCTCAAGGAGCCCAAGGCCACTGACTTGCCGAAACTGCTTCTCAGTCACAAGGCCATCAGCTTTAGTCTGCCACTTCCACTGTTGCATCCTTGTCCCCGAGCATCTGCGCCTGCCCCGGTTGTTACCTCCCTCACGGCCACCGCGCTGACCGAGCTGGCCCGGAGGTGGGCACTGCCGTAGACCAAGCCCACGGCCACCCGAACCACCAGCTCCACGGCCTCCAGCACGACCTCCAGCACCCGAGCCACCAGCTCCACCGTCGCGCGGCGGCGATCTGTCGCGCCGATCATGCAGCCTGTCATGAACAGACCGGCGGCGTAGCTCCGGCATCGGACGGCCGAGTCCATCCGGCACTCCCAACTGCCAGCGAAACACGTGCCTCGCCGGCCATTCTTCCTCCGGCTCATCATCCGGGAGTCCACTGGTGTCACTCTCATAGCTGCGGTGTGACGGACTGTCCGGCAGCGGCGAGTAATCATGAACCCGATCCACGTGGATGATAACCTCGTAATCCAACGTCTCCGCCGGCCCCAGCCTCAGTGCCCCCATCGGCATGCCAAGCTCCATGAGGCTGTCAGCGTAGTTCTCCGTCGGCAGGGTAACCGGTTCTTCAGCATGCAGAGTGCCTGTGATGGAGATCTCGCTCGGGTCTGATGTCCAGAGCCAGAGCCTAAAGCACTCTTCCTCCTCCGGCATCTCCATGGCACAGTCCAGGTCGTCGATGAACGCCGGCGGCTTGAACAGGCCAGCTACCGCGCTAGCATGCCGGAGGTGGCTAGGCACACCCTCAATGCACAGCCGAACATGGTAAGCGAACTTGGACAACGTCACAGCACTGACCTGCCGGGTCCACGGAAGAAGCCTGAGCCGGACGTGTCCGACCTCGAACCTCCCCGCCTGGAGCGCGGCGTTGCGCTGCTGCTGGCTGTCGAAGCGCAGGAGGAAGGTGGAGTTGGCGACTCGCGATGCTCCAAGCTCCAGCAGCGGAACGCACAGCTGACGAACGGCCTCGAGCCTAACCCGCGCGGTCTCCAGGCGGACGCGCGCGTCGAGCTGGATGGCGAGGAGCGCGAACATGGAGAGCTCCCGCTCCGCCTCGCGGATGGCGTCGGTCCGCGGAACTCCAGCGCGAACATGCCCCGGACGCAGCTCCGGAGCACCAGGTGCACAGTGCTCCATGGCAGCTGGAGGGATCGGAGCAGCAGCAGAGGCACCCGGTGCGAACGACGAGCCCGGCTGGGGGACAGCAACTCCGGAAGCGGCCGCGCCCAGAGGTGGAGCAGTGGCCGGAGCAGTGGAGCGGCGGTGGAGAGCGGCAGGGGCGGCGGTGGTGCGGTGTTGCGCAGCAACAGTGGGAGCAGCTGGGGCAGTGGTGGTGGTGCGATGGATTGCAGGGCGTTCGGGGGGATGCCGGCAGGATCGTGCTTTGTGACCAAAGCGGAGGCACAGGAGGCAGCGAGGTGGGTCTCTGCAGTCGGCGATGCGATGTCCAGCGGACAGACAATTGAAGCAGCGGCGCCCCGCCTTGTCCTTGAGAATCTCTAGCCAAGAGCGGCCATAACTCTCCGACAGCTTTCCTCCCTCCCGGCCTTGAATGCGCCTTGATGGCGAGGCAGCGTGCACATCCCCGCGAGGTCCTGAGAGCCATACCTGCTGAGCGGTCGCCGGAAAACGCGGCTTGAAAGTCCTCGGCCTGAGGAGCGCATCCTTGAACGAGGCCGGCGGATCAGAAGGCTTTGCAGTTCCATCAAGCCCCAGGGAAACCTCAAGCGCCACAGCTTTGCCCTTTTCTTCTCTCGTCTTGTCAAGTCGATGTCTTCCGGATGGAGGGGCCGCGGGGGCAGTGATGGACGTCGGGTCCGTGGCAAGCGGCGCCGCGCTCTCACCTTCGATGGCTACCGCTCTCTCCTCTTGAGATTGTGGTTCAGCTAGCCGGATGGCCGTCGCCGGAGGGGGTCCCGGCGGCGGAGGCGGAGGCTCTCTCACGCTCATCTTTTTCGCTCCTCCTCCGAGACGGAGCCTTGCATTCCTAGACGTCTCGCTCGACTCTTGACGGCCGTGTCAGGCGGGTAGAATTGAGGCTACCGGCCATGTCACCGCGTTGGGCCTGCCCTCACCGCCTTGCGTCTGAGGTGAAGACTGCGCCTATGCACAGTCCTGTAAAACTTTGGCACATCCTATCCGATGTCCTGTACTCTCAGCAGCTTCTGCTGTTTCCTAGGGTCAGTTTGATTCCATGGTTGTACTCTGTTGTTAATAAATAAAGAAGGTTCTGACCCTGCAAGAAATTTCAGTGTTTGGTGCTCATATCCAGCCGGAATACAAAAATCAGGCAGCAAACAGGTCTTTTCAGGAAGGCTAAGACGGATATTCGTTAGAACTTTGTTAATTTAGATACTGCTTTGTGTGCTCATGAACTTCTCATGTTCGGTCTACTAGGGATATCATTCCAATATTTGGTTTGATCCCCTCAAGAGTTTGTACATGCCTGGGTGATCCGTGATCTCGCTGAATTCGTGATGAAAGGCCCGAGCTTGATGTTTTAAAAAGAAGTCTGCGTTGTTAGATTAAATTTTCTTGAGATGAGCATATATGTGGAGAAAATATTTTCACATTTGCTTTGATGGGAAAAAAGGACGAACAAATTACAGTTACAAAGAATTAGACAAAAGAAATTTTACGGATGAACCATCACAATTGGTTCAAAAAAAAACCCAACCGAATTGAACCAGAGTCTTCAGTAGCCTTTGCTATTGACCCTCCAATAATTCTTTCTAACCCCGCCTCGATCTCTCTCATGTAACTCTCCCCGGATGATGGATCTCTCTCCCCGTGATCGGGATCACGGCTCCTTGTTCTCTGCCAAGGTATGGTCTCGCTTTGGTATTCCAAGGCTGTGAGTATTGCTTTGCAGAATGTTCTCGGTGGCTATGCTTTTGAGTTTTCGGTGGTTGAAATTGAACCACAATTGTTCAAATTCACGGTTTTCTCTAAGGCAGTTGGTTTGGCAATCTGAGCTCAAGGTCTTCTCCTGTTCTAGCTCCAAGGTGTTCTTTCATCTTTGGAATGAAAAGGGGGTTTCTTCGACGCGAAATTCGGCTATCTCTGATCAAGGCCCAATTTTTCAATGGATTGAAAAGTCCTCTAGGAAAAAGAAACAGTCCATCAAAGGTTCACCATTCTTTGGCAATCAGGATGGCCAGCGATGCTCGGTTTTCTCTCGGTTAAATTTCCAAAACCTTTCGGATGGGGACCTTCAAGCTCGTCTTCCCTCGAACACGGCGTGTTCTTCGGCATCTGTCCCTCCAAGCAATCAAGTGCGATTAACTTCAGTTCAAAATTCAAATCAGAAGGCGTCGTTTGCGGAAGTTGTCAAGAATGGTTTTTTAAGTGGCGCTAATGCAGTCCCGGTGGGCCTGAATCGTTCGGTAACAATGGCTGTACCCCATGGGCCAGCTGGGCCTTCACACACCAACCCTCATGCCGTGTCCAGCTTGGGCCGGGGACAATGCTCTCGTTGTCTCTCTTTTACCCACCAGAGATCCAGCTGTGCAAGGAGAATTAGATGCACTTCCTGTTTTAGGCCCCGTTTGTTTCCCACGCGCTAAACTTTAACGCCGTCACATCAGATATAAATATGTTAATTAGGAGTATTAAATATAAATTAATTTAAAAACACATTACATAAACGAGGAGTAATTTACGAGACGAATCTATTAAGCCTAATTACGCCATGATTAGACAATATAATGCTACAATAAACGTATGGTAATTATGTATTAATTATAGCGAAATTAGGCTTGTTAGGTTCGTCTCGCAAAATAGACATGACTTATGTAATTAGTTTTATAATTAGTTTATGTTTAATACATCTAATTATCACTTATTTAAAGTACTAAACTTTAGCACCTGAATCCAAACACCACCTTAGGTTCGGCCATATTGCCTCATTGTGCCGGTTTCAGCCTCGATTTCCGGGCCTCGTTAAGGGAGGGTGCTTCCGGTCGGTTGCCTTCCATGAGAAGTGGCGGTAGTTTCCTGTTTCACGTTGGTTTTCGCAGCCAGACCAACTGACGGGTGGTCCAGCTAGCAGTGGGCCTCCGGTTTTCTCCTCCTTTGGGCACATGGTAGAGAGTACCTCTGGAAAACTGCCCCCCTCAACTTCCATATTGTGGCCAACGCCTATGTCTTCTTGTCGACCTTCCTCGCCACCTCCGGCCGCCGGATACCCACTCTCGCCAATGCCACGCTCCTCTTCCGCGCTCCAGACTCCCTCGCAACCTTCACTGGTTGATCAAAGCCATTTGCGCTTCGATTTGGACCTCAATCTGAAGCCCCCATCGGCGGAGCAAGAAACCCCAGATGCTGCTACAGTCGCCGGTGAGTCGGTCATGGCTTATCGCTTCCTTGACCCAATGCTGTTTATCCCTCAGGGTTTCAACAGGGTGATGGTGCCTGATCGCCGTCCCATGACTAGGGTGATGCTTGGAAGGCCGGAGTGCCGTAATGAGGATCTCACCATTGCCACAATTGAGCCGCTACCTCAGTTTCAGGTACCTTTTGCTGGCATCAGAAATCTGCTTGAGCACTTCCTCACTGATGATCAATGGGTTGGCTTTCGATCGATCTAGCCCTGTCCCTTTGGTCAAGCATACATTCGTTTCAATCTCCTGTATGATCGCGACAGGCTGATCCACAGTAGTCCTCCTATTTTTGGGGATTATACTATATCTTTTGTCGAGCACAACAAAGGATGGAATAACAGAGCATTGGCCATGAACTATGAAGTGTGGCTCTTATTAATCGGGCTTGATGTTGATTTCTGGACGCAAAAACATGTTGATAAAGCAATAGCTGATTTTGGAGAAGTCCTGTCTTGGGAGGAGGATCCAGCTCATTTAGCACGAATAACTGTTAAGGCCCGTGTTGTTTCTTTGTAGGAGATTCCTTGGTTTATTGTCTGCACGGATAACAATCTAGAATGCTTGGTGCCCTGCCACAAGATGAAGATGTCCCCCCCAAATGATCTAGATGATGTTCACCCTCAGCAATTTGATTTCTTTGGTTATGGTCAGCCTGGTCAGGCTCTTGCACCACCTCCAGAGAATCAGGCTGGGCTGCATCCAGGGGATTGGGGTCTATGGCCTGTCGGGCCAAATGTTGATGCCCAGAGCCCAGTTGAACAAAATGATGGGAACAATGATGGGCTGGGGCAAGGGGCCCAAGGTGAGCAAGACATGGAAGAACAACCTGATGGCAATCTTCAGATTGTACTGGGACTACTTGCCCTGGGTAATGCTGATGGGGAGGTAGTGCAGAACGTAGATGGAGATGTGCTTATGAACACTGAAGCAGAGGCTCCTGGGCAGGTGATTGATGGCAGTAGCAGTTCTGAGGGTTCAGCTGAAAATCTTCTCTTACCAGACCTGAACATGCCAGTTGAAGTGGAGGTATTCATTCCTATGCAAGATGGAGAACCTCTCCAAATTATTCCTGATGATATCCCAGCTGATGAGCTAATGGGTCAGGATGATCAGGATGTTCAAGAGGCTGAGCAGGATGTTCAAATGGAAGAGCCCAGTCACCCTTTGCAGATGCACTTGGGCTTTGTCTCCACTGAGCTTCTAACTGATGAGGATCCAGTCTTTGCTGACTTCTCAACAAGAAAATCCCCTTTGGTCACCCCTTATGCTGCTGAAGTAGTTAGGCTATGGGCACAATACTTTGCTCCTGGTATGGGGCCGGTTTGCTGTTCTGTACCTGATACCTGGAGTGCCTTCTTCACTGCTATGCTGCTAAACCCTGCTCATTTTGATTAGGCAAAGGAATTCTTAATGTCTGCTGCTCTTCCCATGCTTGAATCCAGCTCTAAGGGCAGCATTGCTTATTCCTTGCCTAAAAAAATGTCCCAATAAGAATCAGACTTCATGTATGGTGAGACCAGTTTCCTTTGAACATCTAGAACCCATGTCTGAACTTGATGATGAAACAGGGGGGAAGCAGACTATCCCTGATAAAGCTCACCCAGTGGTAGTGGAGAAAATATCAATGGTAGAAGATAAAGGAAAAGAACCTGCATCACTCCCTAGCCCTGGAAGCAACTTGCTGAATTTTGAATTTTCTAGCCCCGGAACCAACCTGCAGAATGTCTCACCCAGTACTGGAACATGGTCCAAGCATCTTTTGTCGCAGGCAGGGAAACTCCATATGTCTGAGGAGGACATGGAACCGAGGAGAAGTACCAGGATGAAAAATTTAAAGAAAGGTTTTAAAAGTGTCATTTGTACTGATAAGAGCTGTATTGGTTGCAATGCAGGAATTCCATCCATCTCTCCCTCAATCATAAGAAACCTGGGTACATCTTTATGCAATATTGAACCTAAGAAGCTTTCCACTGATGCCTTGCTCAAGAAGAACAATAAGCCCTCTATCCCTGGTGGTAAGAAAGGTGTAATCAAGAAGAAACAACTGGATAAAAAATGATGATAAGAAGCAGATTCAGATGAAGCCAAAGAAGCAGTGAGGACTATAAGGCCTGTCTCTGCTCTTCCTTTTGTCCTGTTTTGTTTCCCATGTGCTCTCTATCTCTCCTAGAATGTAATAATGATAGTCACTATTTCTGGTGATTTGTGACTAAGTCTACTCATTTTGCTCATGGCTTCCCAGTTCTATTTACTTGGTTTCTTCAATGTATGCATGATACTCATGTAATATAGTTAAAAATATAGTTAAACTTTACAATGTGGTTTATTTAATGGCTAGATCGTCACAATGTAAAGAGTGGAGAGTCATGTGTTGGAATGTCAGAGGTATAAACTCTGAAAAAATGGAACTCCATCAGGGATAAGATTGTGGAAGGTAATCGTGATATTGTGTGTCTTCAGGAGACTAAATGAGAACTCCTTGATCTTCAGTTTCTGCACAAGTTGAGCCCTCTAGCGTTCGATGATTTCACCTTCCTAACTTCGGTGGGTGCATCTGGTGGTATCCTCACCATGTGGAAAACTTCAATTTTTTGGGGGGCAGCTTATTTCAGTAATGAGTATGTTATTTCAGTATTGTTTGAATCTAAGCTAAATGGAGCTGGATTCATATTAACTAATGTTTATGGTCCTTGCACCACCGTTGGAAAAAGAGAGTTTGCTGAGTGGCTTAAAAACATCCAGATGCCATATGATTTTGACTGGTTACTGCTAGGGGTAATGAGAAGCCTGGAGAATAGAAACATGCCTGGGGGTGATACTACTAAAATGTTTATGTTTAATGAGGTAATTAGCTCTTTGGATTTAGTGGAAATTCCTCTCAATGCTAGGTCTTTTACTGGACAAACAAACAGTATGAACCTTTACTTGAGAGATTGGATTGGTTTTTCACTTCCTCCTCTTGGACTTTGAAATATCCAAGCTGTAGTGCCTTCCCCTTAGTCATGGAAACTTCTGATCATGTGCCTTGTGTTGTTTCTATTGGGACTGATATCCCAAAATGCTCCATCTTTAGATTTGAGAATTATTGGTTGGAACATGAAGATTTTTTGAGTGTGTTCCAACATGGATGGAATGTTCCTGTCCAGGAGATAGATAAGGCTAAACGGCTCACACATAAATTCAAAAATCTAAAAAAATCAGTTATCAGGATTAAATCCATTTTACACTTCTTGGAAGTCATTGGTGAACTTGGGGATTTGACATTGCAAGAATGGAGTTTTAAGGAAATTCTCGAGGAAAAGCTAAGAAACCTCCTAAAGCAGCAGAGAATCTACTGGAAGCAGAGGAGCTCTATCAAATAGGTTAAATGTGGGGATGCAAACAGAAATTTTTTCATGCAAATGCTACTGTCAAACAAAGAAGAAACTGTATTTCATCTCTTCATGATAATGCTGGGGTGTCTTTCTCCTCCCATTAGGAGAAGGCCCAACTCTTATGGGAGGCTTACAAAGAGAGACTGGGGATCACAGAATTTCAGGATTCTGCTATTGACTTGCTTCAGATTTTAGATGTGGTACCTGATTTAGATTTCTTGGAGCTGCCTTTTACCACTGAAGAAATAGACCATGTAGTTCAGAGTTTGCCAACAGACAAATCCCCAGGCCCTGATGGCTTTAATACGGATTTTGTAAAAAGATGCTGGACAATCATAAAACAAGACTTCTATGACATTTGTTTTGCTTTCCAAGAAGGTTCAGTCTGTTTGCAAAGTATAAATGGATCCTTTATCACCCTTCTGCCCAAAGTGGATGCTCCTAGAACTACCTCAGACTTCAGGCCCATTTCATTGCTAAACATCTCTATAAAAATCATCACTAAATTGTTGGCAAATAGGTTACAATCTGCCATTACTGAGTTGGTCCACAAGAATCAATATGGTTTCATTAAAAAGCAGAACTATTCAAGATTGCTTGGCATGGTCTTTGGAGTAATTACATCTCTGTCATTAGTCTAGAAAGGAAATTGTGATATTAAAGTTGGACTTTGAAAAAGCCTTTGATAAAGTGGAACATGAGGCAATGCTTAGAATTATGAGGGCAAAAGGTTTTGGGCAGCAGTGGAATAGCTGGATGAAAGACATTTTCTCTTCAGGCACCTTGGCAGTCCTGCTGAATGGGGTTCCTGGTAAAACTTTTCACTGTCGTCGAGGGGTTCGGCAAGGTGACCCTCTGTCACCCCTTCTCTTTGTCCTCGCAGCTGATCTGCTCCTAACTTTAGTAAACCAAGCAAGACTTCAAGGTCTCCTCTCCCTGCCTGTAGCTTTGAATTGCACACATGACTTCCCCATTTTGCAATATGCTGATGACACTTTGGTGATCATGGAAGGCTGTCTCAACCAACTACAGGTCCTCAAGGATATCTTGTCCAACTTTTCTGATCTGACTGGACTCAAGGTTATTTTCTCAAAATCAATGATGGTCCCTATAAACGTGCAAGAGGATAGAGCTACTGTGTTAGCCCAAGCATTTGGTTGTGCTTTGGGGTCCCTACCATTCACGTATCTTGGTCTGCCTTTAAGTCTCTCAAAACCAAGTGTCGCTGATTTCTGGCCTTTAGTCTCTCGTTGTGAAAGGAGACTAGGATATACTTCCTCCTTCTTGTCACAGGCAGGAAGATTGGAGCTCACCAACTCAGTCTTCTCAGCTTTACCAACTTTCTACATGTGTACATTGAAGCTTTATCAGACAATGATTGCCCAGGTGGATAAATATCGAAAACACTGCTTGTGGAGGGGAGCAGAGGTGAATGCTAAGAAGCCACCCAAAGCTGCCTGGGAAATGGTATGCTTGCCTAAAGCTGAAGGGGGTTTAGGAGTGCTAAACCTACAGACTCAAAATGAGGCTCTTTTGATGAAACATTTGCACAAATTCTTCAATAAGTATGACCTTCCTTGGGTTCACTTGGTATGGGAGAAGTACTAGATGGAAAGTTGTCTGGTCAGACTATCAGGGGCTCCTTTTGGTGGAAGGATATCATCTAATTGTTGGACAAATTCAAAGGTATCGCCTCTGTCAACATACATGATG
This sequence comes from Echinochloa phyllopogon, assembly GCA_033239725.1. Lineage (NCBI taxonomy): Eukaryota > Viridiplantae > Streptophyta > Magnoliopsida > Poales > Poaceae > Echinochloa > Echinochloa phyllopogon. Next base: position 25,855,293 of record BTCW01000012.1, read on the forward strand.
GTTTCAGTTGTGCTCTATGGACATATCTGTGGAATGGGCACTTACCTAGCTTGCAGTTCCCCGAACTGTTCTCCTTTCCTAAGAATGATCTCATAACTGTCAACATGGCACTTCGTTACACCTCGCTGGATCAACTCTTTCATCTTCCTCTGTCAGCACAGGCGCATGGTCAATTAGGACTCTTTTTGCAGCAGCTTGATAATATACACTTGGTGGAAGAGCATGACATGTGGACATATATTTGGGGTTCTCCTTTGTTCTCTGCTGCCAAGGTGTATAGACATCTGTCTGGGCAGGCCAACCCCCACCAGCTCTTTCGAAGTATCTGGAAATTATGTTGTCAACCAAAGCATAAGGTGTTCTTTTGGTTGTTACTGAACGATAGGTTGAGCACACGTGGTCTACTACGTACGTCGTCGGAATATGGTTCTACAATCATACACTTGTGTCCTCTCCTCATTATCTATGGAGGAATCTGTTGACCATCTGTTCCTCTCTTGCCCTTTTGCGTGACAAATCTGGTCTTCTTTGGGCATTCAATTCCAGCCACAGCCTAATCTAGCAGATGCTTTGGAAGTGATCAAAGGGCAGTTCAGGGTTCCTTTTGCAATGGAACTCATAATATGCATATGCTGGGCCATTTGGATGGCGACGAATGATCTCATTTTCAGAGCTGTGCCTCCAAGTATCCAATCAAGTCAGATTTTGCTCAAGAAAGAGCTTGCCTGGGTTGTCCTATGTGCAAAGCCAAGTCTTTCCCTGCTGATCGAGCAATGGGTGCAAACATCGCTGTAATTTTCTTGATTTTTTTGTTAGCTTCTTTGTTTTTCTTGATCTCTTGTTTGTAGTAAGGACTCCTAACAATATTAATATATAACCAGTAGGGGAAACCCTCCTGTTCTACTTAAAAAAAATTCTTTCTAACTCTCCATCACTCACTGTTAGGGGCCCCATGTTGCCCATCTTAATCATGGACACCCTGAAGTTCCCAAAGAAATCTTGTTGATTGCCTGCGAACCGATGAACTATGGGAGCAGTGGTTGCAGCCGCGGCAGGGTCGGACAGCATGACCTGGTCGGACGGGAGCTGGGCACGACCCTCCACCAGGTTGCCGTAATACTTGTTGTCAAACAAGTTGGGGGTGACCTGGTCCACGTTCTCCAGTGTGCCGCTGGATTGGCCGGCCGTGCACACTTTGCCAAATGTATGGGCTCCTAAAGTAGAAATTCGGTATGTAAATTAGTGTGTAAGCCACATGAATTAAGATTTATCAATATTTGATTGTGTATTTGTTGAAATGTATTATATTAGTGTGTTTAGGTTACCTTGGAGGGTAACGAGGTTAGTGTCGTTGAGGCTGACGTTTTTGAACTTCTCCTGAAGCTTGTTCAGGGGTCGAAAGGGTTCGAGAGGTTGTTGGCACTCGCGACATTAGTCGTTGTGCCGTCTTGCCGGCCCAGGAGCACATTCCAGCGTGGTCCTCCCGCCTGAGCCCATTTATACGACTCGATTCATCAGTTCAGGTAACGCCGGAAGCTTCTAAGCGCTGGATGAATGTGACAAGGTGTCGTGGTGCCTACCAGTTCGATGGAGATCTCAGCCGCTAGAGCAAAGATGTCGGCGCATGAGACGATGCCAGGACACGCGTTCTCCAGCGTGGCCTCGGTGTCATCGACCACGGGAAAGCCACACGCCGAGTTATTGTTGGCGGGCACGGTCTTCTCGTTCGTCGTTGAGCAGGAGTGAGCCGTCGCGGCCTTGAACGAAGCAATCATGGAAACAGAGACGGAGCCAGAATTCGCGGATCGGACACCCGAGCGTTCTGGATGACGCGGCGGACAACGTCATAGACGTTGGGGCATGACACATCATAGAACGTGGAGCACAGCGGCGGGCCGGCACTAGTGGCGCCAGCCATGGCGAGCAGGACCACTGCACAGTGCGCGACTAAAAGCAGCGCAAGAGAAGCGGAGCAAGAGGATGCTGCGGCCATGGGAGTGCACGAGTACCCGCTCCGAGAGTTGCCGCGTGATCTCTGAAGAGGCTTGTGAAGGATCGAAATGGCGACCAGAGAGGGGGGAGTGAATGGGAGCCGATAAAAATTTCTTCTCGAAACTCGGCCTATATCCCAAAATCACTACCCAAGAGTTCCTCACAAGCTTGTCAAGGTAGCGTAGTCACAACGGACCTACCAACCCTAGGAACAAGCTCGAATCAGATAGAAAGCGGAAGCACAATTCAAGAAGCGAAACCAAACGTTATCTGCCTGGGCCCCGACGGACTATCCGCACAGAGTTCGCGGACTGTCCGGGGACCTGGCGGACTGTCCGACAGAGAAGAACGGACCGTCCATAAAATCAACTTGAATCTCCAGACACTTTGGGTCCTCTACGGACTGTCTTGCGGACCGTCCGCCAGTGTCGCGGACCATCTGAAAAGGTCACACGGACCGTCCGAGAAAAGACTTAGCCAAAACGAGAAAAACTCAGATGAGCAGCCAACCCCCGGACCGTCCGCCAATCACATGCGGACTGTCCGGGAACCCTGCGGACCGTCCGGCAAACCCAATCGGACCGTCTGAGAAACCTGACGGACGAAGAGGAAGAACAGCTACAGTACATCGCGGGACAACTCTCCCAAAACCAATACCGGATCTCCCAAACGGCAAGAGCTCTTGAAGCGAAACTTTGGGGAGATGAGAAGCAACCCAAGAGGAAGCTTTGCCCCAAAAATCTCGGCCTCTAACTCCCTACAACACGAGGAATCGCGGATCTCACGGAAGAACACCCTCACCACGAGTTCATCATAAAAACTTCAAATCTAGACCAAATCCCGGCGTTTGAGGGGTCAAGATCATCGACAAAGAGGCACAAGGCACTCACCCATGATCCCCACAAAGAAATCCGAGAGGAAACGTCCTAGAAATGACGAATCGAACCAAGAACGAAAATGGCACAAAATGAACTCGGGAAGGAAGACAAGCAAATCATCTCTAGAACAATTCTTCCATACAACCAGAGGTCACGATCTATACAACGGTGGCTAACCTCCACCCTTCATCCACCCGCTAAGATTACTCAATCTGCACTTGGCTAGCCTACCAGAAAAGAGAGCAAATGAACTAGGGTTTCGAACAGATAACTTGCCATCCCCTCCACCTCCTATTTATATTGAGTCATCTGGTGGGGAAAAGACCACACTACCCCTACACTCTAAGCCTAAGATACATACCCCTCAAGGGCATTCTTGGAACTCTGAGATATTTCCTCTGGCTGGGCACGCCGTCCATCCGGCCTTGCTTCCCTCCGACGCAAGCTCCAGGATCCTACCGCACGTTCGAAGCTTCCCGAACGCGCTCGGATCACCGTCTCCGTCACGTTGGGCCTTCGGGCTCGGTTTTGAGGCCCAAACCGAGAAACCCACCTCCGATGGTTTTGTGGCCCAACCATCAAACCCCGCGTTCAAGCTTCGGTTGTTAGCCGCTACCTTGCACCGACTCAATTCTTGCACCATGCCGACCGCACTCGGTTCCGTCTGGCCACCGGGTCTCTCGAACCAACGCAAACCGAGTCGCATCGAACACCTGTAATACTAGGCCAAGAGTCAGTCCAACACCACGTTGTCAATCACTCATCACACTGGGAAGTGACCATCCACCGGTCCTCGGACACCCATGGTCCTCAATATCTCCCTTGATGAGTGCATTGACAACACACCTCACAATTTTGGATATGAAAATAAAAACAGAAAAGAAAAAGAAAAGAAGGCTCAAACAAGTGACTCAAAGCAAAGAACAAGCCGAAAACCAAGTCACTTGAATGAGAAAGTCTCGGTCCCCTAAGACAAGGGCAACGACTCAACACAACCGAGAGCAACACGCTCCAAATGCCGACCCCTCAAGAAGAGGCAGAAAGGGCTCAACACCATCGACAAAAAATGCAAAGCAAATCAGGAACACAAGAAGCTCCCCCTGCACAAATGCAGACTCCCCCTGCACAAATGCAGACAGACTCAAGTTCTCCCCCTGAACTGAGTATCCCTCTAATGTTGCAAAGCCATGCACACATATTCTCCCCCTGTTTACCATACAAGTTCTCCCCCTTGTTGCCAATGCATGAATCAAGGCTAACATGCAGACACTTCAACATAGAGCTTCTCAAATATACAATGAGCACTATAAAATGCTACACAAGTGCAAATGAGCAAGCAAGATAGTCCAAGGTTCTGTACAAGCATTGCCAACAAGATTTCATGATTGTATAAGCATATGGCCAATTAGTTTCCAAGTTCAACAAGATTTTTTTAAGAATTCATCACCTCATGAGCAAAATGACAACTTCAAGCCAAAATGAACTAAATCATGCAAAGATCATCCTAGGTCACCAATTCTTGTTAAAAGATCATTGCAAACACCCAAAGCCTATCTCATGTCATGTCAAAGCCACCGAGCCATGTGTCTACTTTTAAATAGAGACTTCTCTTGGTAGAAAACATGCAACAGTTTAGCACCCAAAATTATACACATAATAGCATATTTGACATGTTTAGCACATTTTTCAACCACAAACACTTCATTTTTCAGATTTTGAATTATGGTACATGAAGTGCCTTTGCGGCAAAAAGAAGCTTATGCTTCTCCACAAGATAAACAATAGGCTAAACATTTGCAATGATAGAATGATCTTTGACCCATTTAGCAAGAAAAAGATATCCTATCATAATCTAAGCATGAGAGAGCATTTAGGCTTGAACTAAGCATGGAAGGCATTTGCTCATGGGTGAGATCGGGTTTAACATTTCAAAATCATTTGCAAGCTCATTATGAATATATAGTGAATCAATCAAGAGCATAGCAAACCATCACAAAAAGACTACACACATGTCCACTAGCTCAAGTGTAGCAGATTATAGAATTCAATAAATATGGGAGAAGCTCATCTTAAAATGCATGAAAATAAATATGTACAAAAGCAAGACCTATAATACAAATGCAAATACAGAATGTACATAGTATACATATGCTACAAGGAACCCCAAAAACCAACTCAAAGAGGACAACAAACTCCAAGCTCTCCTCGCAAGCGGGCAAAGGTAGCTTGATCAAGAGGTTTTGTAAAAATGTCAGCTAGCTGGTTTTGGGTGGAGACATAGGATAGTTCAATGTGACCTTTCTCAACATGATCTCTCAGAAAGTGGTACCTCACTTCAATGTGTTTGGTTTTGGAATGTAGCACAAGGTTCTTAGCTACACTAATGGCACTGGTGCTATCACATAGAAGTGGAACTCGAGAGAAGCTTAGACCAAAGTCACTCAAGGTGTATGTGATTCATAGGAGCCGGGAGCAGCAGCAGCAACATATTCGGCTTCAGTGGTGGATTGTGCAACAATAGACTGCTTGTGAGAAGACCAAGAGACCAGAGAAGAACCAAGAAACTGACACTGACCCGAGGTATACTTGCGGTCCAACTGACACCCAGCGAAATCAGCATCGGAAAAACCGTGAAGACTGAGTGTCAAGGAGGCAGAATACCAAAGGCCCAAATCAGGAGTGTATTTCAAGTACCTAAAGATTCTCTTGACAGCGTGCCGATGCGAAGTCCTCGGTGAAGCTTGAAAACGAGCGCACAGACACACACTGAACTGTATGTCTGGCCTCGTTGCCGTCAAGTAGAGGAGGGAGCCAATCATGCTCTGGTACTCCTGCTGGTCCACTGGATCACCATCTTCATCAGCATCCAACGCGTAGTTGTACCCATTGGTGTTGACATCGGCTTGGAGTCATTCATGTCGAACTTCTTCAGCATGTCTTTCGTGTACTTCGCTTGATGCACGAATGTCCCATCCTTGACTTGCTTGATCTGCAGCCCGAGGAAGAACTGCAGCTCTCCCATCATTGACATCTCGAATTCTATGCTCATGTCTTCAGAAAATTTCTCCACAAGTTCATTAGACGAGCCACCAAAGATAATGTCATCCACGTATATCTGGACAATCAGGATGTCACTACCAGCACGAAGCAAGAAGAGGGTCTTATCTACTGTGCCCATCACAAACCCCTTACTTAACAAGAACCCTCGCAATCTACCATACCACGCTCTAGGTGCTTGTTTTAGACCATAGAAAGCTCGGTGGAGCTTGTACACTCGGTGTGGGTACTTCTCACTCTCAAACCCCGGTGGTTGCCTCACATACACTTCTTCTTCTATTACCCCATTCAGAAAAGCACTCTTCACATCCATTTGGTGCAATTTGAATCCTTTAGCAACAGCAAATGCTAGAAGAATTCGAATTGCCTCCAAACGGGCTACAGGAGCAAATGTCTCCTCATAGTCAATTCCCTCTTTCTGTGTAAAGCCCTGGGCAACCAACCTAGCTTTGTTTCTCACCACCTCACCACTCTCACCCTGTTTGTTCTTCCAAACCCATTTGGTTCCTATAGGATGGCAATTTGGTGGAGGTTGTACTAGTTCCCACACCTCATTCCTCTCAAAGTTTTCAAGCTCTTCGTGCATAGCATTGACCCAGTTTGCATCAGATAAAGCATGTCTAATATCTTTGGGCTCGAAAGACGCGACAAATGCAGAATGAGCAAATTGAGAGTTGTTTCTTAACTTTGACCTTGTAGTGCACTCGTCGAAGTCTCCTATGATGCTTGAGGGTGGATGCCTAGCTTGAATGTGTCTTGGTGCCTCACACCTTGAAATCTCCTCCCCCTCAGCAACTGCTTCCACTTGACCTCCAGGTACTTGTGTTGATATGGTAGTGGGGGATGGACCATCATCAACCGTAGTCGTCGTAGTGGAGGTAGTAGGTACACGTGTCGTAGGAGGCACACCATCTCCATCATTATCTTCACCATCATCCGCTTGCTCGTCCTCGAAGATCGTCTGTCCCATCTCTTCATCACCTGCACACCCAAAAACAGTCGAGCTACACGGAATCCTCTCGTTGAATGTAACTTTGCAAGTCTCCATGATTTGGTTAGAGTCAAGGTTGAGCACACGATATGCTCTAGAGTGATTAGCATAGCCAAGAAAAATACCATCATGAGATCGAGACTCGAATATGTCTAGATTTCCTTTCTTAAGAATGAAGCACTTGCAACCGAAGACTAAAAAATGACTCACCTTGGGGGGTCTCCCATGAAAGATCTCGTAGCAAGTCTTCTTCTTGGATGCACGAAGGAAAATCCGATTTGAGACATAACAAGCGGTGCTCATGGCCTCGGCCCAATATTTCCTAGGTGTCCTATGCTCATCAAGCATCATCGTAGCCATCTCACAAAGAGTTCGATTCTTCCTCTCCACAACACCATTCTGACAAGTGACATAAGGCGAGGAAAACTGATGTTCAAGACCTTGATCACGGCAAAAGGCTTCAAAACGAGCGTTCTTGAATTCCGTGCCATTGTGACTATGGATAGCTCGCATGGCATTACCATTACGTTCGTTTTTCAACCTCAAGATCAAGTATCAAAAGAACCCAAAAGCCTCATCCTTAGATGCCAAGAAAAACACCCAAGCATAGCGAGAATAGTTGCCCACTATCACAAGGTCATACCACTTCCCACCGACTGAGCGAACGCGAGCTGGTCCAACCAAGTCCATATGAAGAAGCTCCCCGGGATGCTCAGTCATCACCTTAGTCAAAGGTGGATGAGAAGTGGCGACCATTTTCCCATGCCTACAAGGAGCACACACCAAATCCTTCTCATACCGAAGCTTGGGCAATCCTCGGATAAGGTCAAGACTGCTCAAACGAGAGAGCAAGTCAAAGCTCAAATGACCCAACCTCCTATGCCACTTCCAAAGCTCAGAAGAGAAACCAGCCACTAGACAGCGAGAGGGACCGAAAGACCTCGAGAAATCAGCACGGAAAACTTGACCCTCGGGAATGATCATGCACACAAGGTCACCTCGAGAATCAAGAATCCGAGAAGAACCACTCACAAAGCGAACCTCAAAACCCTCGTCAAGCAACTGAGAGACAGAGAGCAAATTAAAACCAAGTGACTTGACGAGAGCAACACGCTTCAACGCAAACTTCTCACTTACCTGAATATCTCCCTCTGAAGGCACTCTTCCTTTACCATTATCCCCAAAAGTGATGTACTGCCTTGTCTTCACCCGGGTGAGGCTTGAGAACCACCTTCGATCTCCGGTCATGTGACGAGAGCAACCGGAGTCGATCAACCATGACCTCCTCAAGCCTTCTACCACCTGCAAAACCAGAAGCGAGTGCGGAAGTGAGCACACGACTCAGCACTGGGGTTAGCACAAAACAAGTCAAACCAGTGCCGAGCCATCTGCTCAAAAGAGGGGTTAGCAAAATCAACTCTACCACCATCAGCAAAAGGTGGGAACCTATCACGCCTCACAAGCGGAGCTCTATCACGTCTAATCGGAGGAGCACCACGCAAGGGAAAGCGTGGCCTAAACTCCCTCCGAGCACCAAAGCTATGGTCATTCCTCCCAAACTCGTACTGATCACGAGGAGGGGGACGCCTAGCAAACTCACCACGTCCAAACCCAAAGCGCCAATAACCACCTCTCCGAGGGCCACCTGCAACACCACGAGCACCTCCTCTAGGCATTGAACGCACAAACCCTTCACCCCTAGGCATAGGTGCACGAGGCTCAGGCACGCTATGAGAAGAGCGGTACCTGTCCCGTTACCCATCTCTCTTTCTCTCCTCTCTTCTCTCTTCTTCCTGAAGCAGAACTCCTCTTGGTGACCATCCCTACCACAAAACCCACAGTGGTAGCGGACTGGCTTTGGCTTTGGAGCTTCTTTTGGTGGAGGCTTCTCACTTGGCTTGAGACCACTCGATTCTCCCACAAAGTTCACGCTCTTTTGGAAGTTGTTGGTTTGGGGAGGGAACACTGGAGGATCAGGAGTAGTATCAAGTTTGTTCTTCAAGTGGTTGGGTTTGGGATTAATGGTGTTCTTGGCTGGGATAGTTTGTGGAGGAATTGGCACACTCTCACACCCCACATCCTCACTCACACACACCTTCTCCGATCCAAGCCCACGACTATCCGCTCGCCTGAACTGAGCTATCATCATACCAAGCTGGGGCTCATGACCAGACAACCAACCCAAACACTTACACAAGTCATCATTTTCATCCTGCAGACAGTTAGTTGCATGCTCAAGTTCAAGAATTTTCAAAGCATTTACATCACAACTAGAACAAGCATGAGTAACAAAAGATTTCAAAGAACTTTCAAGGCACTTGATCCTAGCATGAGATTCATCCAATTTAGCATGCAAGACAGGACAAGAAGTGCAAGCTCCTAGCAAGGCAGATCTAGATTTCAACTCATCAAGTTTAACTTGGAGCATATCAAATCCTTCCAGATTAGTCATGTGTTTCTTCTTATATTCAACCAATTCATTCATCACATGTTCACAATTTATGCATTCAGGCTCATCAGGAACAACAGAGACAACTTTCAAAGCATCGATCTCAACTTGAGAAGCAGCAAGTAGAGACTCAAGTTTAGCCACTTTCTCCTCAGACACACCAAGCAAATACCTAAACTCCCTCTTCTCCTTGTTGGTCTTTCTAAGCACATCATCACGGTTGTCAAGCAAGGCCTTCAACCTATCAATCTCCGCTAGCAAGAAGTTTGGATCACGGTTTACCTCATCTTCAGAGTCTGAGTCCGAATCTTCTCCTTCACTCTTCTTGCCGCCGGTGCTGTGTGCCGTGGTACAGAAGCCACCGGAAGCCGCACACGCCAACCCGTTGAAGTTCTTGCTTGAGTGCCTCCGGCGTCGACCTTGATCCTCATCCTCGCTGCTTGAGCTCGATGAAGTGTAGTTGGAACTCATGTCGACGTCGCTTGCACCGGCAACCATGGCTCGTGGCTTGTACTTGTTCTTGTGGCCACCGTGCTTCTTCTTCTTGTACTTTTCCTTGATTTTGTGCTTGCCCTTGTAGTCGTTCCTGGATCGGTTCTTGTGGTCATCCCTTGATCGGTGCTTGTAGTTGTTCCTGGGCTCGCTTGCTTCCGGGCATTCGGCGATGAAGTGCCCCATCTTGCCGCATCTATAGCATGTACTCCCAACACGTCTGGTACTCTCGCGGTTCTCGTGAAAGCGCCCGGACTTCTTGGTTAGCAACGCGAGATCGTCCTCTCTCAGCACCTCGAACTCCTCATCTAGCAAAGAAACAAGCATAGACAAAGCAAACTATCGAGAGGAGTTAGCAGGCGACCTAGAACTAGAACCACTCATGAGGGCCAGACTATGGGGATCAGTCGGGTTCTCAAGCTTGGCTCTAGCCATCCTATCGATCTCTGAGGACTTGGGCTTGGAGAACAACCCATTAACTGTGAGCGTCTCATAGCTATCCGACTCCAAAATGGCCTCAACCTTCGCACCCCACACAGATATATCCAAGCAGTGCAAGAGCTTCAAAGCTCTATCATGATTTGAGTAAGGGAGGTCGGTGATATTGGCTTGCATGTTGTTCACTATCACGGTAAACCTCTGAAACATGACATCAATTGACTCACCGGGCAAATGAGTGAAATTCTCATACTCCCTCTGGTAAGTCGAAAAGAGCCTAGCCTTAACCGCACCATCACCACCATGAGCAACTTCAATTTTTTCCAAATCTTACACGCAAGCTGCTCTTCGATGACACGATTGAATTCATGCTCATCAAGCGCTTTGAACAAGTAATCAACTATCTTTGCATTTGCCTCAAACTTATCCTTATCAATTTGGGTCACTCTTGCTGCAGGGATGGTATATGTATTATCAAGAGTGATATCCCATATCAATTGTCCCTTGCCGCGGAGAAACGCACCCATCCGAACCGACCACATCCGGTAATTCTTTCCATAGAAGAAAGGAGGACCCCAACCCTTTCCTGAGTACGCCATCCTTGGATCTTAAGACTGGTTAGAATCACAAAGATCCGTAACCAGCTCTGATACCAATTGAAGGATCGAAATGGCGACCAGAGAGGAGGGGAGTGAATTTCTTCTCGAAACTCGGCCTATATCCCAAAATCACTACCCAAGAGTTCCTCACAAGCTTGTCAAGGTAGCGTAGTCACAACGGACCTACGAACCCTAGGAACAAGCTCGAATGAGATAGAAAGCGGAAGCACAATACAAGAAGCGAAACCAAACGCTATCTGCCTGGGACCCGACGGACTGTCCGCATAGAGTTCGCGGACTGTCCGGGGACCTGGCGAACTGTCCGAGAGAGAAGAACGGACCGTCCGTAAAATCAACTTGAATCTCCAGAAACTTTGGGTCCTCTATGGACTGTCTTGCGGACCGTCTGCCAGTGTCGCGGATCGTCCGAAAAGGTCACACAGACCGTCCGAGAAAAGACTTAGCCAAAATGAGAAAAACTCAGATGAGCAGCCAACCCCCGGACCGTCCGTCAATCACATGCGGACTGTCCGGGAACCCTGCGGACCGTCCGGCAAATCCAGTCGGACCATCCGAGAAACCCGACGGACGAACAGGAAGAACAACTAAAGTAAATCGCGGGCCAACTCTCCCAAAACCAACACCGGATCTCCCAAACGGCAAGAGCTCTTGAAGGGAAACTTTGTGTCACACCCGGATTTTCACAAAATCTGAATGCGGCCATATGTGTGCCTAGGAAGTCCACAGAACACATACAGCGAACAAATATGATAAACAGAGTACAAATGCTCGAAATAAAATAGTTTACATCAGAGTATATCAGAAATGATTATTACAACGGAAGTCTATAACTCTCAACTTGAGCGGAGCCGTAGTCCACAGGGACTCTGACTGGGAGAGTGCAACTCAGAAGTACGGCAGGTCCTCAGGGAACTCAGCAGCGGTCTCATGCACAGCCCAATCTGTTTACCCATCCGGGATTTTGTTGAATAACTGGCAAGTGTAAGTAAACAATTACTTATCAAGTATAGCACGGGTATGAAGGCTCAAAATAGGCTAGACACGGCTTAACTGCATTAGCATTTTTAGTTGGTTCATCTTAACATTAACCAAATTACTACAAGTGGATGAAACCAGTTGTAACCCAATTAAATAAGTGTAAGTGACATTATTCATAAATAAACATCATCTTCTAATAAAAAAGGATTCAGGCCGCTCGTGACCCTGACCAAGGCTATCATGATAGATTTACACTCTGCAGAGGTTTCGCCCTTTACCCACCAGTCGTGTAAAAGTTTAAAACAACTTTGCACCCAACCACGCACATCAACACTTCCGAGGTGTGACTGCATAGGGACGCTACGAGGTTATTCACAAGACACCATACAAAACAGTAGCCACTATGGTACAACACAGACAGCATGATCTAAGGCACCGAGATTGACTGACTCTTAGGGCGCAGCGATAAGAGGGTCAATGGCGTCCAGAGCGCGGGCACGCATGCCAACAAGTAAAAGAGCGCGACGTGCGGAGTTCCCATACCACAAGGACTCCCAACACGGGACTGTGCCTGACGAGACATAGCCGCGGTACCCCCGTCCTCGGTGGATCAAACCATACTCTCACGAGTGCTTCCCATAGCGCCGTCGGCCCCGTCTGCCCCGTTGGTAACTACTGTCAAGCTAGAGCCGTACAAGTTACTTGACCAAGACCAGAGCCATATTAGTTCTAGCGGTGGCGACAGGCTCCTGGGTTGCCGCTTTAAGAACCAGACCTTAGGGAGAGACACTGGAGCAAAGCACACAGCACATGCCCAGTTCCCTAAACCATGTTGCTAAAAAGCAAGTTTTATCATTAAGTTAAAGTGAACCATTAAGTCATGATTAACAATATAACAATGATGAAAGTAGCTACGCATAACAAAGATTCTACCCATATGCAATAATCCCAGGGTGACAAGGACAGGAGTATACAAACTAGGTACAACCTTAATAGGACATCAATTTAGTCACATGCATATAAAAGTAAATGTATGTAATAAGGTGTGTTTAGGTAGAAAGGATTGTCCATGCTATAACTTGCCTTCCTCAAAGTGCTGCAGCTGCTGCGAGTCCTGCTCCGGAAAGTCCTCACCGAGCTCGAACTTCAAAGCGAACGGCTCACCGACTGGACACGAATCACCACACAAGCATACACGCATACCTATACATGCAAACAAATATAATTATATTAGAACAGTACACCAAACAGTAGAAACAGTACAAATAAAGTTTGTAGAAATATTCTACACTTCACTACAAACACATGAGTGCGAAAATCACACTAATCGGAGCTAAAACGGAAAAGATATGCCAATTCTAAGATCCAGGGACCTACTGGCAAGTTTTAAAAGTTTCCAGGGGCTTATTTGAAGAAAACTGAGGACCTATACGTAAATACGCGTTAAAACCCGAGGGCTAACGCGTAAAACTGACCTAAATGGACGGCGGGTTCTATATTTAAAAAGCTCAGGGAGTTTTCCATAAAATTCAGGACCTCAGGTTGATTTTAGATCTTGGAGGGGCTCTTTTGCAAATTCGACTCAGCTGACCGTTATTTAAAAGTTTGACTCGGGGGAGGGGGTTTGATCCAGCCATTGGATCTTGATCCGAGGGCTAGGATGGCTCGGGGGGGGGGGGGGGGTGGGGGGGTTGTGCTCGCCGGCGGCGACACAGGGGCGCAGTGCGCGCTGGCGAAAGTTCACTGGAGCTGCATCGATCTCGCGCTACAGGGCTCCAATCGGGATGGGGTTTGGCCGTGGAGCATCGAGGGAGCATGGCGAGTCTGGCCAGGGGGTTCAAGTCGGAGGGGAGGCGGTGGGGGCGGTGCACGATGGCGCACGGCGGCCGGCGGCTCGGGTGGATGGGGAACAAGGTGACTAGGGGCGTTAACTGGCCAATTAATGGAGCGAGGAGGATCCTCACCTTGCTGCGAGGTCGCTCGAGGTGTCGAGGGGCTCGGAGCGGCGCCGGAGTGCTGTGTCGACGGCGGCGGCGCTCGGAGAAGGTCGGCGGCGCTCGGGGCGAGGTGGAGTGGCGCAGGTGGTGGCTGGTGCTCGCTGTGCGGCTTGGTAAGGGTAGGGTATCGTCGGGCCGTGCTTCAATAGCCCTGGGGGTGGGCTACCCTAGGCGTGCGTGCCCCGGCCGAGGATCACACGCCGGCGGGGGACTTGCCATGCGGGGAGGGGGTTTCCAAGCGAGGAACAACCCAGAGAAGGAAGGGAGCAGGGCGGGGAAGCTTCCAGGAAGCTTCGTGGAGGTCCCACGGGCGCGGAGCGGGGTCGAGTCGGCTGGAATCGCGGCAGTGATAGAGCGCCGGGGAAGGGGAAGCTCCCGCGGGAGGTGGGAGGCGAGTCCGACAGGTGGGGACGGCCTGTCGGTGAGAGAAAGGAGAGAGGGAAGGTGCTGCGGGGCTGGGCCGGCGGGAATTGGGCCGGCGCAGGAAAGGGCCCAGGCGGGGGAAGGGAGGGGGAGTGGGGGCTGGGCCGGGGAGAAGTTGAGGAAGGAAAAGTGAGCCGAGGAAGGAAGTTGGAGGTGCAAAACCGGACTCGGGTGAAATAAACTTTCCTAGGGATTCAAACAAAGTGATTCAAATTTGAATTTAAATAAATTTAAATTCTGGTTTTGAATCACAAGCAATACAAAAACACATGCAACAGCATGAATGCAACAAAAATGTTTCTACAACTTATATTTGATTTTAATATTCATAAATAATTCAATTAACCTATATTAAATGTGAACAATTAAAATAAAAGCCAATAAATTACTAAAAATTTTAAATAGGCTATTTTTGGGTGTTACAAACCTACCCCCCTTAGGATGAATCTCGTCCTCGAGATTCGGATGCGGATGCGAAGAGTTATGGATATTCGGTCTTGAGATCCTCTTCTCTTTCCCAAGTTGCTTCGTCCTCCGAGTGTTGATTCCATTGCACCTTGCACATTCGGATGACCTTGTTTCTGGTTACTCTCTCTGACATTTCCAAAATCTTGACGGGGTACTCCTCGTAGGTGAGATCTTCCCGTACGTTCAGGTCATCTATCAGGATCTACTCCTCAGGTACCTGCAAGCACTTCTTCAACTGAGACACGTGGAACACATCTGCACTCCGGCCAGTTTCTCAGGTAGTTCTAGCCGGTAAGCCACTTCACCCATTCGTTCCACTACTTTGAATGGGCCGATGTACCGAGGTGCTAGCTTGCCCTTGACATTGAATCTTTTCACGCCTCGTCGACTTCGAAGGTGAGATCCCTCCTTCTGACATCAGCATAGCTTTTCTGCCGTGACTGTGCCACTTTCAAGTTCTGCCGGATCACTTGCACTTGGCACTCTGCCTCTCTGAGTATCTCAGGCCCAAAGACTTGACTCTCTCCAGTCTGATTCCAGAACAGTGGTGTTCTGCACTTCCTGCCATACAAAGCCTCGAATGGTGGCATCTGCAGACTCTTCTGGTAGCTGTTGTTGTACGAGAATTCCGCATAGGGTAAGCTTTTGTCCCAACTGACACCATACTGCAGAGCACATGCTCTCAACATATCTTCCAAAATCTGGTTGGTCCGCTCTGTCTGTGGGTGATAAGCTGAACTAAAGTGCAGCTTAGTATCCATTGACTCATGTAGCTTCTGCCAGAAGTGTGATGTGAACTAAGTACCTCGGTTAGACACTATCCATTTTGGCACTCCATGCAAGCACACAATCCTTTCCATATATAGCTCTGCTAGTCTGGCTCCCGTGTAGGTGGTCTTTACTGGAAGAAAGTGTGCCACTTTGGTCAAGCGGTCCACAATCACCCAAATGGGGTCAAATCCTCACTGTGTGCGGGGTAGACCCGTTATGAAGTCCATGCCAACTTCTTCTCATTTCCATTCCGGTATCTTCAAGGGTTGGAGTAATCCGGCTGGCCTTTGATGTTCAGCCTTAACTCTCTGACAAGTGTCACATAGTGCCACATATGTCACCACATCATGCTTCAATCCGTACCACCAGAATCTTTCCTTGATGTCTTGGTACATCTTGGTGCTTCCTGGGTGTATCGAGTATGCCGAATCATGCGCTTCTCTTAGGATCGTGTTCTTGATCTACGCTATATCGGGCACACATATCCTCTTCCCGTGCCACAAGGTTCCCTACTCGTCCACACGGAATCCAGGGGCCTTTCCTAGGGAAACATTCTCCACAATCTCCTTGATCTTTTCATCACCTTTCTGGATCTCCTGTTCAAGAGTCGGTTCTACCGTCATCTCTGTGATGCTAGTCACGAATCCCAGACTCATCTTCTCAAACTCCCGGCTGAATTCTTCCGGCAGACAGTGTCCGGTGACCTTGTTCACATAGCTTCTCCGGCTCAGAGCATCTGCCACCAAGTTAGCCTTCCCTGGGTGGTAGTGGATCTCTAGATCATAGTTCTTGATCAACTCCAACCATCGGCGTTGCCTCATATTCAGCTCTGACTTAGTGAAGACATACTTCAGGCTCTTATGATCGGTGTAGATGTCACACTTGTGCCCAATTAAGTAATGCCTCCAAATCTTCAGAGCATGCACTACAGCTGCCAACTCCAGATCATGTGTCGGATAGTTCAGCTCATGCTTCTGCAACTGTCTTGATGCATATGCCACAACTCTCCCTTCCTACATAAGTACACACCCCAATCCTAGACGGGATGCATCGTAGTAGATGAAGAAGCTCTTGGCTATGTCGGGCAATATCAGCACGGGTGCTGTTGTCAGCCTCTTTTTCAACTCTTCGAAGCTGGTCTAGCACTCACCTGTCCAGATGAACTTGGCATTTTTCTCCAATAACGCCGTCATGGGTTTAGCAATCTTGGAGAATCCTTCGATGAACCGTCGATAATATCCGACCATCCCAAGGAAACTCCTGATCTCGCTGACATCCCGAGGCGGGTTCCAACTCAACACATCATTAACCTTCTTCGGGTCAACTGTCACTCCTCCATTGGATAGCACGTGTCCCAAGAATGCCACTTCCTTTAGCCAGAACTCACACTTGCTCAACTTGGCATATAGCTGATGTTCCCAGAGTCTCTACATCACCATCCTCAAATGCTCTTCATGTTCCTCTTCATTCTTGGAGAAGACCAGGATTTTATCAATGGACACCACCACGAACTTGTCAAGGTAGACCATGAAGATGCTATTCATCAGGTACATGAAGTACGCTGGAGCGTTGGTTAGTCCAAAGGACATGACTGTGAACTCATATAGCCCATACTGAGTAGTGAAGGCCGTCTTGAGTATGTCGGTTGGTCAGATCCTCATCTGGTGGTAGCCCGATCGAAGATCTATCTTGGAGAACACACAAGCTCCCTTCAATTGATCGAATAGGTCATCAATCCTTGGCAATGGATACTTGTTCTTGACAGTCACCTCATTGAGGGCTTGATAGTCCACGTACATCCTCTGCGTACCATCCTTCTTGTCCACGAACAACACTGGTGCTCTCCATGGCGAAGAACTAGGATGAATATACCCTTTTTCTAGCAAAGAGCTTAATTCTTCCTTAAGTTTCTCCAGTTCCTTCACTCCCATCCTATATGGGCTTTTAGCTATAGGTGCAGTGCTAGGTTTTAGTTCAATAATGAATTCAACTTCGCGTTCCGGGGGCATACCTGGCAATTCATCTGGGAACACATCCGGAAACTCGCACACCACTTAGATGTCCTCCGGGATTGCACCCTCAGCTTGGTTGACTTGATTGTGCTCTGAAGGACTGGCTGCTTGATACTCCACCTTCTCACCGGACTTCGCTGTCAGTTGCATGGCTCTCTTGGCACACTGGATCAGTGCATTGTATCTGGCTAACCAGCTCATTCCCAAAATCAGATCGAATCCAATGAATTCCAGGACTATTGGATATACCTCAAAGTCTACCCCCCTTGTGGTGATTGTGACATGGGGACAACGTAAGGTGGCTCATTGTTCCCCACCTGGTGAGCTAACTAGCATGGTGTTTGACATGGGTCTTAGAGTCATTATGTTCTTTTTCACAAATGCAGCAGATATAAAAGCATGTGAAGCTCTAGAATCAAACAAAACAGTCGCAGGAGACGAGTTGACAGGGAACGTACCCACGACCACGTCAGTAGCTCCCTCTGCGGTCTCAGCACCCATGTGGTTGACATTGCCCTAACGGGGTTCTATTGGCCTCGGCCTGCTTGTGCTTGCTGCTGGTTCCCATTCTGCCCTTGCTGCTGTCCAACCCTCTGGTTGTTGTTCTAGCCTGCAGCATTCTAAACTCTACGGGGATAGCCATTGGCATAGTGCCCTGGCTCACCACATTGGAAGCACGCTCTCGGCCCCACTGGTGCGTTGTTGACGGGGTTGGGGCACTGGACAGGCCCTTGCTGCACTTGGTTGCGCTGAGCTAGGGCATTCTGCAGCTGGTTCATGAAACGCTGCTGTTGTGGTGCCTGAGAGTACTGGGGGTGCTGCTGGTACTGGCCACGGTTGAGCGGGCCGGACTGGCTCTGGAAGTGCTGCTGGCTCCCCATCTGCTGGCTTTGGGGAGTAGTGAAGCGGGGGCGGTTGTTGCTCCCAGTCTGCTGACCCTAGAACTTCCGCTTCTTCTCCTCCATCTCATGGCGCTTGTGTTCTAGCATCAGGGCGCCGTCCACCAGTTCCTGAAAGTTGGGGAACTTGGTGCACATCAGCTGGTACTGCAGGGCATCCTGCAAGCCATCGCAGAACCGGGACTGCTTCTTCCTGTCCGTGTTCACATCCTCTGGAGCATAGCAGACAAGCTCAATGTACTTGTCACAATAAGTTGTGACGTTCATCCCTTCCTGCTTCAGTGCCAGGAACTACTTCAAAGTCAGCAGGGCTTCAGGCACATGGTGTGAGCGGAAGCTGTCATGGAACTCCTGCCATGTGATCTGAGTATGATCAGGGTGAGCGTACTAATAGGAATCCCACCAGTCCAAGGCTGGTCCTTGAAGTTGTCCCCCTGCGTACAACACATTCTCCCGGTCGTTGCACTGAGCGATGTCGAGCTATCGCTCCACTGCCTTAAGCCAATCCACTGCATGCAAGGGATCGGTTGCTTTGTTGAAGGTGGGCGGGCGTCCCTTCAAAAATTCACCCCTCTTGTCACGGGGCGGCATGTTGTGCGGCGGCGGATTCTGCTGGTTCTGCTGCATCATCGCCATCGTCTGAGCCATCTACTGCATCAGCTGGGTCTGTGTGAGCATCATCTGCTCAATGGTGGGGGGGGGGTGGCGGTAGTCCGCTGGCACCGGCGTTGCTCCTTGTGTTCACCATCTATCATCAGCAAGAGATTCCCATAAATTTTATTGGACATAACCAAGTAACTCAGGTTTGGAGCAGAAGTACTTGAGAACATTGATCGAACTGGTTATGATAGAGCATAAGATAGATAAAGAGCAAGTGAAACAAATAACCCCTTCTATGTATTCAATAATATCCTTATGCCTTAATCCAAAATCTAGATGGTAGTAGACTTGCGTCTACGCCTATCACAATCATTACAAAAATCCAACTCATACATAAGCATAATGATAATCAAACCAAACATCAAAAGACAAGGTTCACACTGACTCGACTCACTGGTTTTTGACTCGACTAGAAAGGAAAACGATGACTAATCGATCTTATTACAGACTCATGGTAAACTCCTAAGGACCCTGCTGGATGGTGGTGCGGGCGGTGGCAGCTCCGAAGCAATGCCTCTTGTGAGGCGGTGACTCTACACGGTAGTCTAGGCTGCGTGGCAGTGGTGCTCCCATCATCTGGTCCAGCTGCTCCAACTCCTGCTGGGTCCCTCTCAGCTGCTCCCTCAGAGCGGCGATCTCATCAGTAGCTGCCTCCAGGTTAGTGTTGAGGGTAGCCACATGTGTCACAGTAGCAGCGAGCTGGGGGTCGACGATGTCTCCGATGGGGGTGATGGTGCAAGCTGTCTCTCCACTCCTCTTGTGGCGGTACCACCTCTCTAGCCGTCCTGGATCTCTGCCCAGAACCCGTCTCTGTAGTAGTAGAAGGCACGGCGAGCAACATCTGCTATCCCTGCCTCCTAGGTGGATCTCTCACTAGAGGTGTAGTGGATCGACCTCGTCCTACCAGCTCTGGCTCCGTGGCCAGCTGTACGGATCCGCAGTGTAGTACTCCAGAAGGTGGGGAAGCGGGGGTGCGTCCACCTCTCATTGTGGTACTCCATGCCCATGTTGCCTGTGCCATAGTGGGAGCGGAGTATCTGCCTCAGGCGCCAGTGGTAGAAGTTGTCTCCAGCATCTCTGACAAATTCCTCCACGGTCCACCTTGGTGCTACCGGTGCTGGTGCAGGCTGCTGGGGTGCTGGGGGCTCCTCGGGATCATCACCCACGCCATCTAACGGATCATCACCACCGTCTTCATCATCATCATCACTGTCATCACCATCTGGGTCTCCGGCAGGATTTCCACCACCTGGCTGAACCGGCTTGGGCTGCTCCTCTGGCTCGTCAGTGGGCTCCATCTCCTCGTCCTCAGGCTCTCCCTACTTCTGCTCCGCCTCTTCTTCTTCCTGCCTCAGGAGCTCCTCCTCTTGCATCTCTTCCCACTCCTGGAAAGCATCCTGGTAGGGAGCGCCAAAGTCCATCTCTGGAACACAGGGCGGAAGGTAGCCATAGGTGGACTTGCGGGCGGTCAGCTTCGTGCGAGCCATCTACTGCAGAGAGAAGACAAAGAAATTTTTTTAGAAAAACGTTGCCAAGGACTGGAGTAGAGGAGACACTTAACACTATTTTGCAAATCTCGGCCTCTAACTCCGTACAACACGAGGAATCGCGGATCTAACGGAAGAACACCCTCACCATGAGTTCATCACAAAAACTTCAAATCTAGACCAAATCCCGGCGTTTGAGGGGTCAAGATCATCCACAAAGAGGCACAAGGCACTCACCCATGATCCCCACAAAGAAATCCGAGAGGAAACGGCCTAGAAACGACGAATCCAACCAAGAACGAAAATGGCACAAAATGAACTCGGGAAGGAAGACAAGCAAATCATCTCTAGAACAATTCTTCCATACAACCAGAGGTCACGATCTATACAACGGTGGCTAACCTCCACCCTTCATCCACCTGCTAAGATTACTCGATCTGCACTTGGCTAGCCTACCAGAAAAGAGAGCAAATGAACTAGGGTTTCGAACAGATAACTTGCCATCCCCTCCACCTCCTATTTATATTAGTCATCTGGTGGGGGAAAAGACCACACTACCCCTACACTATAAGCCTAAGATACATACCCCTCAGGGGCAATCTTGGAACTCTGAGATATTTCCTCCGGCTGGGCACGCCGTCCATCCGGCCTTGCTTCCCTCCGACACAAGCTCCAGGATCCCGCCGCCCGTCCACCGCTTTGAAGCTTTCCGAACGCGCCCGGATCACCGTCTCCGTCACGTTGGGCCTTCAGGCTCGGTTTTGAGGCCCAAACCGAGAAACCCTCCTCCGATGGTTTTGTGGCCCAACCATCAAACCCCGCGTACAAGCTTCGGTTGTTAGCCGCTACCTTACACCGGCTCAGTTCACGACGTCGTCTTGCTCTTCTTGCACCATGCCGACCGCACTCGATCCCGTCTGGCCACCGGGTCCCTCGAACCAAGCCTACTTGTCTCTCCACTCCTCGGAGGCCACTATGGCTAAGACCTTTCGCGCTTGTTCTTCACCTGCACCAACGCAAACCGAGTCGCATCGAACACCTGCAATACTAGGCCAAGAGTCGTTCCAACACCACGTTGTCAATCACTCATCACACTGGAAAGCGACCATCCACCGGTCCTCGGACACACCTGGTCCTCAGCTTGCCGCTTGCCCTCTTGTACTGGGCTACTGGCAGTGAGAGCGTCGGAGCTCTGGTGAATGGTGATGGACGCTCGCTCTCGTTGCAAGCTAGTACTGTGATTGCAGAGGGCCAGAGATGGATGTGCGAGGGGAATAGCCCCGGCTTGCTTGATTACTAATGATGATGAAGTGATAAGCGGTTGCCCGAATGAGGTACTATTCTTTGGGACGGGGTGGGGGGCGCGTTCGACATGTTCTACATGCCGGAGCTCGGCAATTGGATTACTTTGGCAATATCAAATGTCGTTTCAGCCTTGACGGATGAGGCGATGAACCTGAATGGTGGCGGTGAGAGAAGTGGTCGTGCGGGAGTGATGGCTGCATGTGTATGCTCGCTGCAAGCTGCATGAAAATGAAAGGTGACCGAAACTCTCTGCAGATTCTTCGCGAAAGTAGCAAAAAAAACTGCAGAGTGTAGGGCCTGCAGTGGGTGCCGCTGCCGATCGGCGACCAACCAAGCAAGGGTTTCTGCTGCGAGGAAATGGCCGATCGAGTAGGACTCTCGGGAAGAGTCAAACAGAGTGGCTCCAATCAGCCTTCCCAGCTGTGTCTTTTAGAAATATACATAAAGGCTTAGATGTGTCACTTGTCATCTGAATATGTTATGTTTGTCACGTTAGGGTATTATTATCGTTAAATTATTACGAAATTTAGATCTACACACCCGTCATCTGAGCAGCGATCACCTATCATGTTATAAAAGTTGGATACGAGCAGCTGTCATGTTAGCCAATACAGAGTATGATCTAACACATCTTAGTAGTTCGATCACGTTAGCCAACATAGATCTCATTGGTTGATTTTTTTTCCTTTTATCCTCTATTTTTCATAAAAAAATGTACAACTAGGTATAATAACTGTATTCATCTATTACCTTTAATTTTAGAAGTTAATAGCTCATCTTTTTAATCCAAAATCTACTTGGAGAGAGCTCTCTGGTTAGAAGTATCACGAGAGCCCTCTCAATCTCCGTTCGTTTTTTATTCGACGCCCGCGAGCCCACGAAAACCAGCGGTCATGCGTGTCGCTTCGTTTCCTGTCATGGGTCCACATGTCAACGAGGCAAACGGTTGTCGTTACTGGATTGAGCGGACGCGAGCGGTGGATGTAAATCCTTTTGAAACTTCGGGAGACGCACGCACTCATGCATCTGTTTGTTCATTTCCATTCTCGGCGTTCTTCTCAATCCGGCGGAGGAAGCTGGTACTGGATCCACTAGCGCGGCGCACCACGATGACCGCCACATCGAGGGCAGGGAGCTGGTACCAGATCCATGAGCGGCGGCGCACCACGGCGACCGCCACGTCGAGGGCTGGGAGCTGTTACTGGATCCACGAGCAGCGGCGCACCACATTGAGAGGAGAACCGCCACGTCGAGGGTAGGCAACGTGTCGCTCCATTCCGGTGAGTCGAGGTCCCACTGCTAGCGGAGGCGGTGCACCACGGCGAGAGGAGGACAAGCGCTTTCTCAGCGGCGAGTGAAGGAGTCAAGCTGAGGCCACATGTTGCTCGTGTTGAGGGAAGGCGCTACACCTAGCGGAGCCGGAGCAGATCTAGTCCAGTGCGACCTTCGGTAACTCAACTCGAGGTATTGGCTCGACGTCTTTTTCAACGACTCGACACTGGTAGAGCTCCTTCGACGGTCTTCTGGCGATTTTGGCGAGGATCCATGCAGTGGGTCGTAGATCGAGGTAGATGAAAGACCCTCTCATGTCTCTATTCATGTTGATATTTATACTGATCTAGTGGTGGCCATTATTTTTTCATCTACTATTGGAATCCTCTTGACAAGTCAGAATAGTGCTCAATTTTTTTTGGAGTACTTTCCATTAGATTCATTGTCCAACTAGTCTAGGCTTCCTGGTTCAAGTTGTATAAGGTTTGTTGTTCCTCTTAGATGTTTGAGACTAATTGAGTAGTTCAACAACTAGGCTATTCACTCAACCAGTGAACTAGGTAGTTGTTCCTGGTATTTTTTTGCACAGTTTTATGTCATGTATCAGTAACTGTGTATTTAAGGTCACATCTTATTTGCATGCACATAAACAACTAGAGAAAGCTATTCATTGTTAGTTTTGTTTCCTGGTGATGCATGTGGGAACTTTTTCATGGATGTAGCCATTAGAGTAGTTTAATGGCTATTGTTGTAGTACACAAGCATCAAGCATGTAACTGTTGAGCTTGTTATTCTTTCTTTGTACAGGTTTACCAGCCTAAAAAATTACTTGTTATTTTGGTCTTCATCATAATGTTATTGATAAACTAACTTTTTTTTATCTTACCCCTAAATACACACATGAAGTAAATTGTAGAACATTTGTGTGGTACATATAGTAACTTTTTCAGTAACATACTTCATAGTTGACCTTTTTGCTAAATGATAGTGGTGCAGTATCTTTTTATGTGCTTTATTTGCTACTTGTGTTGTACTTACATATTTTATCTTCTTCTTTGCGAGGTGGAAGGGTATTTCATTGGTGTGTTCTGAGACTGAAAATTATGGGAGGTGATCTGCCCATCTTCTTATGTAGTTTGTTTTTGAGCATCTTCCCTGTGTCGTTGCTGCGTAGAGGTTCTTACTAAATCTTTTTATTTTCTTTTGCTGATTGAAGTTTGTTTGGATGTTAGATGATATATATTCTGTAGTTAATTTTGTGTTCTTTTGCTATTTGATGATATATCTTCTGTAGTTAATTTGCTATTTGGTGTTCTTTTTTATGTCGTAACTAGTCACTACTAGGTGTCTTGATGAAGTAACTTGTTAGTGTTTTATATGATTTAGAAGGTAACTTGTTAGTGTTTTATATGTTTTAGAAAGTAACTTGTGACTATTGAAACACAAATGAAAGTAGTATGATCATTCTTTTTGGCACCCATGTCAATTTAGGTAGTAAGTTGTGACTGAGTTGAAACACAAGTGGTATGTGGTTTGTGGGTTGAAGTTGTTAGGGTCTTCCCTCCTTTTGCAAACCTGGTGATGATCTCAACCAGTAGAACCTTATAATAATCTCCTGCTTTGAGTGATATGTGTAGTTGGACTAGTTAATAACTAGTGAGACTAGTGCTTCATGTGCTAC
This sequence comes from Echinochloa phyllopogon, assembly GCA_033239725.1. Classification (NCBI taxonomy): domain Eukaryota; kingdom Viridiplantae; phylum Streptophyta; class Magnoliopsida; order Poales; family Poaceae; genus Echinochloa; species Echinochloa phyllopogon. The sequence goes on from BTCW01000012.1 coordinate 25,880,163, forward strand.
TATGTGATTTCGTGTGCAGCTACAACATCTATTGATGGTCATTTTTATGTGCAGGGCAAGTACAACAACAACAGCTTCTATCTCTGCAGGCAGATAGCTAAATTCTATACATTGATAAGATTCTAAGCTAATATCAGGTCTCGTCAATTTCATTTTAAATTTATGTACTATGCCTTTCTACACTATTCCTAATCATTACTTTAGGAAGCTTGTTATATTAGTGATTAGTAGGTCTGACTAGCAAAATAGAACCTAATAATCGCGTGAATCATAGACTCTTGGCTGAAAAAAATCCACCAAATTGGTATATGGTCATGTGTGAAATCATTGCAGTTTTTACCGTGACTACTATTATTGACGTATGATTATATGCTAAAACTGAAAAAATATTTAAATAGTGTTGCTACTAGCTTTGTTATGTTTTTGTTGAATTATGATGTAAACTTGTCATTATTTTTTGATTTAGAAAGTAACCTATCTTTGATTTACATGTGCTACAAAGTAACATGCCATTTAATACTGAAACAAATAGGAAGTAACTTATCTTTTGTTCACATGTGATACAAAGTAACTTGCCACTAAATTTGAAACACATAGAAAGTATCATTTATTCACATGTGACACTAAAATAAAATTGTTTGCATAGTTATGTTTCGAGCTTAATCACCCCTTTGCTCAATAGGATGTAACTATAAGTAACTTCTTATCATTGAAATTCCTGTTTTAGTAACTAAATAGGATGTAACCATAAGTATTTTACATGACATAGAGAGTAACTAGTCAATCGTGTTTTGCTATTGTGCGCAAAACTTTTCTTATTGCTTGGTGAAACTTTTGTTGCATGTTTTTATTACTTGTTCTTACTTTATGGCTTTTATTGCATGCAACACCCAATTGTTTGTTGTTCATGGCTGCCACAATATGTTCTTATCTGCCTAATTTGCTTTTTAAAATGTACGGTGATTTGCATTTCCATTAAGTTTCGTTGGGCTGGGCAGTTTTTTTTCCTCTTGTCGTTGAAGTCTATCTTTGATCCAACGAAAAACCAGCAAGTGGTATGTGGGTTGAAGGTCTCTCTCCCCCCCCCCCCCCCAAAAAAAAACCATTTTTTGTGCACATCTGATGATGACTTTGGCCTGCATAACCATGTAATCCCCAATCTGGTGGATCCCTGGATGAATGCTGTTTTTTCTTTTGCTATTAGCTACATAATTATTACATATCAAAACTAAAATTTGTATTTTTCCATGGTTTGCAAGCAAGCGAAGGAGTTCATTTAGACCTATCACCTTTTCCTGATACCTATGATTGATAGTATAGCAGTAGTAGAAGACAGTATGTAGTACAAGTCTTTCATGAGCTGGACGCACTTATCTTTCCTTTTCATGGCCTTGGCCTCTTGCAAGTGAGGGGCGTTGGCCCTATTTTTGCTGGTGCCTGTAATTTTTTTAATTGTGTGGTGATGTTTGAGAAACCAAATGTAAACTCTCATATCAATTATTTACATAATATTGAAAGTAATTCAATCTGATATAATTAGAAAATAACATAGAAAAAATTTGCATGATAAAGCATGTAACTCTTTATTTCTTATGGTCATATCTGATATCAAACTTGATAGGAAGTATTTTTTATAGAACTATATCAGACATAAAGAAGTTGCTCCAATTTAGAAACTTATAGAAAGTAACTCTTATCGATGGACTTTAGGTTGATAGTAAATTTTTTGCCCCTCATAGAAAACATGATATGAAATAACTTGTGAATATTTCCACATTGTAGGAAGTAACTAACCACCAATATATATGACATATGAAGTAAGTTATGCTTACTACGTATGATACATGAAGTAACTTTTTTTGTTCCCCCTGCCCCACTACATGGCATGTAACTATGCTGCTTTTTTTTTTTGCTGCATATCTAATTTTTGTGTACAACTAATGAGGGAGTACTTACTGTATCCTTTTCACACGCAGGTGTCAGATGTTGTCCTACACTCTCAAAGAAAAAAAGATACGGCACATATAGAAACTCAAAAACCATGTGCTGCCTTGAATTGAATAGTGAAATGGAACTAGATAATGCCAATAAAGGAAATTGTTGTTTAGGTACTATTCCCCCGTCCCCCACCCTAATCTTCTAAAGCTTCATTTTTTTGATATGATGTTTTGATCACTTTGTAAATAAGGTTATAAGTTCACATTTTATCGTTTCATGTCTTGCCCAATATTTTCTAGATACAATTCAAAACATACCTGGTTTATTTGTGTTATGTAAATTACTGTAATCATCGTATTGAATGTAGGTGAAAGGTGCCGGTGAGTGAGGGTTAGTGCTTTTCGGTACATAGCAGGTGGCTGTTTTAGGTGCAGCTCATAGTGGTTGTGTTAGTGGAGCTAGCTGCGCAAATCGTTTTTCTAGTATACATACTAAAAGAACAAATTTTGCATGGTGATAAATCTGCTGACCAACTTAGTTCCAGTAGAAGTAAGTTCCAATATTTTTAGTTGCACAATAGGTAGCTTTACCATACTTAGTTTTCAACTGTAAGTAACTTTCCATATTTTTAGTTTAGTAGTAACTCTTTTTTCATATGCCCACACTGCAACTATGTTACTTGATCACCTTCTTTATCAATATAGATATGATAACCTGGTTTCAAAATTGACCCTCCATTAGTAGGTCTATGATTCAGTTCACCTTTTTATTGCACATGCAGGAGAAAGGCAAATGCTCTCCTAGACCCTCAAAACAAAGGAGATATCTTACATGAAGCAATTAGCAACTCATCTCTAGTGATGCATGTGTTGCCTTGGTCAGTAAAAATGAACCATATGAGTGAAGTAAATCATTACCTAGGTACTGCCTTTTCCATCTTCTACATCTCATTTTGTTCATATGTTGTTTGTACAAAATTCGTGTGATGTATCGGGTTCTGGCAGTTAGTTCTAGATTTATACCGAGAATAACAAAGGCTCTAAATGTTTGTCTTATGCTAACCTGAGTTGCGGTTGTCATCATCAAGTTTAATCCAACTCTAAACTTGTCATCAAGATGGAGTTGTTGTTGTCGTCAGGTTGCTGACAAAAAGTTGTTACATATTTTTCTAGTTCAAAATGTTATTACAGTTAACTCTTGAAAAATACATTGTTGGCATTAGTAACTTCTTGCAACTATGTAGCTTGGTTTTATTGCAAGCTACTTTTGGTTATACTTTTCAATTTACTAAGTTACTTATTCTAAATGGTTTTTTTGACTTTGACTGCCTTTTGTCTTCCATCAGATACATATCTAAATTTGAGGCCTAGGCTTTGACTTGAGAAAGGAAAAGACAGATGATTTATATGGGGCACTCATTGTTACTTATTGACGATGCAATTAGGACACAACATGTGTATAATGTCTTTAGGATTTCAAATTACTTCTTGTCCAAGATTTATCTTGAGTACGTCTACCTAGGGGTATCCCAGACAGTAGATTCGTGGGTTTCGCCGAGTTCTAGGAACGATGGTGCACACACAACACAAAGATTTAGACGGGTTTGAGCCGCAAATTGCGTAATACCCTATGTCCTGTATGCTTGATTGTATTGCACGTGAGGTTGAGTTGTTTTGGAGGGGTCTCTGCTCTGCCTTATTGTTGACACTTCTTAGGGTCCACTATCAGGATTGCCAATCTCAGTAATGGTGCAAGGGGTGTTCATTGGTATTCTTACAACACTGATATATATCACAAGCGCACGGATACTGATGTAGCATTTCACCCTCGAGTATTCCAATGTATCATATTTATTTCCTGAGGGAAGCATTGGACAAAGAGTATTGAATATTAACAATGATGACTACTAATTAAAGTACCGGCTAACAAGGCGGGGGTAAAGGATCTAATAGGAGTAATATGCAGTTGACACGCACAAGGAGAAATCCAGGATAAATGAAAGAGATAGAAGAGCGGTCTAGCTAGTGGGAGGACAACGAGGCATGAAATGATTCCTATATACTTCCAATGGTCTTGAGATATCTCTAGCAAAGGTTACGGTTAGCAAGAAGAATGGCATCTATGGTTCTCTTCCTATTTCTATTATCTCAGCATCGGGAAGCGGAGCATCCAACACTCAGAAAGGGATGAGAAGGGGTGTTGATGAACAACCGCAGGAGGCTCCTACGGGTCGAGCCAGGCATGATGGACTACATAGGCCGTATAGGGCTGTCACCACCTAACGGCTACCACCTCCGTGCCAACTCAGATGCAAACCAAGGTTACTATCTAGACTAGGCTCCACACCTACGCTAGACAATAACTACTTACTCTCCTAGAAAGAGCAAGCAACCCCGTCAATACCCTAGTGATAGTTCACCGCAAGTATTGAGCAGGATCGAAGTACCAGCTAAGATAAAGAACTAGGCTAGAACTTCTAGAGCCAGACTACAACAGCTATAATCTAGGCTAGACATTCAACAATTATCCGCAAAATAAATGCAGAATAAATAACTCAAGGAAATGTGGAAGATAATATATTGAATACTCAGAGTATTGCATAAAGAAAAGGAAAAGATACAAGAGCCTTACCAGAACTCCAGAAGATGACTCCGGAACCCCGAGCGAAGCTTGACCCTGACTCTAACTCCCAACTAGACTAGCCTAACTATACATCTTGAAAGAGAGTAATGGAGACTTGCTCCCAAGTGATGTGTGTTACATGTGAATGGACACGTCTATTTATAGGTTGCAATGACGGTTGAGCTTGGGTAACCGCCAAGGAGGCTTGGGAGGCGGTGCCGGGTAATTCGGGTGAATCTCCTGGTTCGGCCGAATCCTCCAGTTTGGCCGAACCGTGGATCTGCACCGCCTCCGCTCCCACGGCCAGGATGCATCCCTGGGAGGCGGTGCTGGCTTGGGGCGGTTCGGCCGAACCGCCTATGTTTGGTCGAACTGGGCTTTCAGCCCAGCTGCACCCTCCTGCACCGCCTCTTGCTCCTGGACCTCCTAGGCTGCTTTGCTTCGGTGTCTTTTGTGTTGTTTTATCCCAGGATTGGTTGGCGGTGGTCCACGTGTCATGCATGGTTGTCGCTTGGTCATTGTTGACGTGGATGGCCTCCGGCTGTGCTTCGCGTCGTGTACAACTAAGGGGGATAACCGGCTGAACGGAGTCGTTCGGCCGAATCGGTCATTTTCGACCCCTATAGCACGTATTTCTTGTTATTGTACCTGCACAAGGGAAACACACCAAAACTTATGGAACTTTATTAGAAATAAACCTAGATGCGAGGATTGTCACATATAACCTCTTTTATTCCTGAGTATTGGTGGTCGAAAATGTGCCGTAACGACCGACAACACTTATATATCCGGAGAGCAGAGTTACAAGTCGGTTCCATGATCTAGTCGTATACAACAGGGAGTACTACAACAGGGTACTTTGGGGAGTCTCCTAACATTACACGACGAGTTCTCCTAGTCAACTACGCCGTCTTGCACCGTAGCCGACTAGTTTGGAGTAGCCATTGGAGTAGCCAGGTCAAACTTCTCATATCCGAGTAGTTTAATCGTGTAAATGAATGGCCCCAGGATCCTGGTCCCACACTTATGCTCTATGAATGTACTAGCCAAACACCCAGATCTAAAATCATTGTTTTTGAATTTCTCTATAAATTATTTGTGATTTTTGGGGACCCGGTGCAAATTTCTGGAGCAGCATGTTGTTATCCTGCTTCTTTCTCGTACTTCTCGTGTCATTGGCGCGCTCAGCACGCTGTTCATTTTGGCGCGCTCCCCGTGCTGTTCATTTTGGCGCGCTCCCCACGCACGTAGTTAGGCAGGCAAGCGCCTCTTTCCTTGTTTGGCTTCCGCGCATCCGTACAGCCCATATATGGTAATTACCGTGGGGCTATTCGGTTAACGCTAACTGGAGAGGGCTCTCCACGTAGCCACCTCCCTTTTTTAATCATATCTATTCAGATCTAACTAAATAGTGACCATTTCGGAGCACTGAAGTAATTGCCTTTAATATTAAGAAAAATTATGGAAAACTCCTTTTTTAACCAATATTCGAAATCCACGGCACTTTGTATCCTTTACCTTCTTATTAGTTTTAACTTCTACCTTAGCTAAAAACTAGCATAGGTAGTAAAAAGGTGGAATAACCATTTTTGTCCTTGATGTGTCCACCGAGGTTCAATTTCGTTCATCAACTATCAAAATAATTGATTTAGTCCTCAGATATTTCCCCATGGCTCAATTTCATTCCTGGTCCTATGTATTGCCATGTTTTTTTTTGAAACGGTATGTAAGTCCATGTTAGTGTGCCTTGTCAGCATCCAGTCATTTAAGGTGAGTTTGTGAGCTTTAACCACCCCATCCCCATGGTCTCATTTTGCATTAGGCCAACAAGACTCACCACATCTCTTTTCCTCCCTCCCAAGCTGAACATACGAGGAGTAGGGTTGGGTACGGTGCAGGGTAGACGTTGTTGTGGAGGAACACAGTATATTGGAACAAACAAATTGATTCCTAGTACCCACAATTTTCAATCAATTTCCAATGTCTAACCAAATCTGTCAGAATAAAGAGTCACCTTTTCCTGACATAGCACCACTTCCTCGCTGTCTACTAGTGGAAAAACACACATTCGTCCATTACCGTTAGTACCGGTCATAAAAAGACCTGATACTGAAGTAGCACGGAGCCATTTTAGTATTAGGTCAAAACTTAAAAGCCCCTAGAGTCATTTTAGTAGTACCGGCTGGTGTCCTGGCTTGGTACTAAATGGCGCGTCCATTTAGTATCGGCTCAAAATACCCGCCGGTACTAAGTACCGGCTGGTGTTTTGAGCCGGTACTAAAAGAGCCTCCACGGGTTACCCTCCATTCAGTCGCATGTGATGAATAGGTGGGATGGTAAAGAAGCAACCCATGAGGACGGAGGTCATGGGTTTGAATCCTCATGACCGCGTACGCACATTTACGTGTGAAAAATCGCGTGACATGTGCGCGTGTGTACAGACCTCCCGGTGGGTCAAATATTTTTTTTGACCTGTTTTGCCTAGCCGGTACTAAATTACGTGCGCATTAGTGCCGGCTGGGATGACCTACCGGTACTGATAAGCATATTTCTAGTAGTGGTCACTCGTCCTGCACGGGAACCACACGGTTTTGAGTCAGGAAGGATACAAAATGGGGGCAGTAGATTGTTGGCAGGGACGGACCTAGCACGTAAATCGAGTTAAGGCATTTTCTTATTTAGGTCTTCACAACCTCAACAAAACATGTCCAACTCTAGTAAAAATTTAGGCCATGTTTGGTTCCATTTTAGTCCCGTCACATCAAACCTAAATATGCTAATTAGAAGTATTAAATATAAATTAATTAAAAAACACATTACATAAGCCGATGCTAATTTACGATACGGATCTATTGAGTCTAATTAGACTATGATTAGACAATATAATGCTACAGTAATCATGTGATAATTATGCACTAATTATAGGTTAATTAGGCTTGTTAGGTTCGTCTCGTGGAGTAGATATGACTTATGCAATTAGTTTTATAATTAATTTATATTTAATGTTTCTAATTATCATATATTTGAGGGACTAAACTTTAGTCCCAAGAATCCAAACACCCCCTTGAGTAGGAGCATGTACCCTCGGTAGTCTCCTTTTTGTTCCGCCCCTGATCGATGGGCCATGCCAGGTGCAGTTGGTGCATACATGTGCATTATATACATGGAAGAAGCGACACATTACATGTGTACATGCCCATCATGAAAATCCTAGATGACTACTCCCTCCGTCTCTAAATATTTGTCGTTTTCGCTTCCCAAGAAACATCTTTGATCGAATATATAAAAATATATATTAATATTTATGGTACATAATAAATATCATTAGATAGATATTTGAATCTAGTTTTTTAATAAATTTATTTGAAGATTAAAATGTTGCACGTATTTTCTACAAATCAAAGCAAAGTCGTGGCACGAAAACCAACGGCGACCTACATTTAGGGACGGAGGGAGTAGACGTTAACAAAACACAACAACATGGTGGTACGTAGGACCGTCATGAAGAAGTTTGAGAAATAGAATGGCTATTTAATTTTGATAGTTGAGGGATGAAATTGAGACCAGATGGAAAGCTCAAGAACAAAATTGCTGGCTGAAAAATAAGATGAACCATAAATGCCTTAAAATTCATTTAACGTGTATATATCTCACAAAATTTTGCATTGAGTTTCTCAAAACCCAGAGAGACCCATTGTTCTATGATCTTTGTTAAAGGAAAGGCAAATAATAGTTCTAGCAAATGCATAGATGAGTCAAGTGGAAACATTTTTCACATTTGCTTCATGAAATGGGAGAAGCTGATCGGCTTATTTAATAAAAAAATGAAATGAGAAAATAATGGAAACAATGATTTACAGGCTTCACACTTGGTCAAAAACATCAATTTGAATAAGAGTCTTTTAATATCCTTTGCTATTGATCCTCCTGCAGTTCTTCCTGATCTCTCCATCCTTTCCTGTCAGAGGGCTAATATTCCCCATTTTAATCATGGACGCCCCGAAGTTCCTGAAGAAATCCGGCTGGTTGCTTGCAAATTGATAAACAATGGGAGCAGTGGTCGCCGCTGCTGCAGGGTCGGACAGCATGACCTGGTCAGATTGGAGTTGGGCACGGCCCTCTACCAGGTTGCCGTAATACTTGTTGTCGAACAGCTTGGGTGTGATCTGGTCCAGATTCTCCAATGTACCCTTAGGTTGGCTGACCGTGCAGTTCTCCCGTGTGAACTGACACTGTACTTTGCCAAATGTGTGTGCTCCTGGAGTAGAAATTTGCTATTAAAATCAGACACGTCCATACGATATAGAAAGACTTTTCTAGATTTGAACTGTTTACAAAATTAGGTACATTGTTAATTGAAATCAAGAATGTTTTAATTCGGATGTTACCTTGGAGGGCGACGAGATCTGTGTCGTTGAGGTTGAAGTTTTTAAACTTCTCCTGGAGAACACATAGGGGGTCGAAAGGGCTCGGGAGGTAGTTGGCGCCCTGGACGTCGGTCGTCGTGCCATCTCGGCGGCCGAGCAGCACAGTCCAGCGTGGTCCTCCAGCCTGCGTCCACGATCATGATCCCATCAGTTCAGGTGGGAGGAGAGAAGCTAGGAAGCTGTGCCGTGTTGATCAATAATACAAAGAAGATTATTGTGGCTCAATCTTACGAGTTCGACGGAGATCTCGGCGGCGAGGGTGAGGATGTCGGCACAGGAGACGATGCCCGGGCATGCGCGCTCCAGCGCGACCTTGATGTCGTCGACCACCCTGAAGCCACGCGCCGATTTGTCATTGCCAGGTGCAGTCTTCTCGGTCTGGATCGCCGGGAGGTCGTCGTCCAGCAGGAGCGAGCCATCGCAGCCCTGAACGAAGCAGTCATGAAAGTGGAGGCGGATGAGGCTCGCCGGGATGCGGGGGTCGGAGACACGGGCATTCTGGATGACGCGCCTGACGATGTTGTAGGCGTTGGGACACGACGAGTCATAGAACGTTGAGCTCAGCGCCGAGCCGGTGCTAGTAGGGTGGCCGTGAGCGGCCCCAGCCAGGGCGAGCAAGAGCGCGAAGTGCGCAGCTAACAGCAACATGAGCGACGGGAAGCAGGAGGAAGATGCCATACGTGTGAGTCTGATCATCAGTGGAGAGGGGCTGCTAGAATGCTACTGTAGATGGTTGGCAGCTTACGTAACAATCAATCAATAGCTTGCAAAGCGATATGATATATGGTGCTTGCTGCAATGCTGCTCGAACACCGGGCTCTTTGCAACTTGCGAATGAGGTTGCTGATGCTTGATGAGATGCGAGGGGAATGGCGGGGGGGCGGCATACTTATAGCCTGTGTGGATGGATAGGCGCGCGGACTTTTCGCCGGCACCGTGGAACGGCATAATTATTGGCTGGGCGTTTGACATGTTCCTCACGCCGGAGATTGTCAAGTTAATTTTGTACTAGCAATGACCATGGGCCGATGGCTAGCTGCTGCTGAACCATCATCTCCATGAGTTCCGCACGCGCTCCCTGCTAAAAAAATTTGGTTTCTTTTGGAAGTCGACGAACGCATGCGCTAGTGGCCGCGAGGAGAAGCGGTCGCGTTGAATATTTGAACGAACGCATGTTGCGAGCGTTTGCAACGGTTGGAAAACGAAAGGTGGTGCCCCACCTCGCCGTCATTTCTTCCGAAAAGTAACAAAAAGAAATTGTGGAGTGTAGGGGCCAGTGGATGCCGGCGATCGACGAACAATTAATCGCGGCTTGCTTGTAGCTGCGACGAAACGGCTTCGATCCGGTCTGAGTGGCCGGTGAGCGAGAGGCGCCGAACTCCGGAGGCAACAGGCCTCGTTTCTTTAGTGTTGCAAATCGCCTCGAGTTTTGTTTGCTAGGATTTTTTTTCCTTGAACCAACGGTACCGTTTTTTGTTTTTGTCTTTGAAAAGAATCCGGTAGGATACGGGACGGAGTAGTACCTAGCGTCTGGTTGTTGGAGTGACCAGGACAATATAAAATCTCATGACTCGCGAAATATTGTAAATATCATAGTACCAAGAAGTAGCATAATCCGTCAAGTGCATCCAATTATTAAAAAACAAATAAACCTACTGAATTACTCATAGCAAAACCTATATCAAGTCACATTGCGCTAGCTAAGTAGGTGAATGAACCGATAATATAAGAGTATTCTGGTTGATCTATAACAATTGTTTTGTACTTTCGAAATTCCTTCCTAGCAAGCAAATACGGATAGGAATACATGCAATCGGCCCAAATAAACGAAATTACCGGCAAACTCCTTTATAATATGATCGAGTTTATTTTTGGGAAAACTAAAACTCACAATGGCATTTTAGAGGCCATCCACATTTTTGAAGTAGCCAATTCTAGGTTTGGGCAGAGCCAAACTATCCTAATTTTGATTAGATTTATAATAAATAATACTATCAACATTTATAATTTTAAATAGATAATATGTGAAAATATATTACATGACGAATCTATTGATAGATAGTAAGTATGATAAATGTTGGTATTTTTTATAATAATTTTGGTCAAATTTATAAAGGTTTTACCAAATACTACATTAGAATTGCATTTTTTTGGAACCGAGGTAGTGCGGTATAAGAAATTATGGTTTTATAAGACAAAACCATGCAAAAACCGTGGTTCCAGAAACGGATGTCTTCGGCAAAGTCTAAAACCCCATACGATTTTAACAGTACAAGGGTTCTAAAAATTAGAAAATTTGTCGCAAACAAAAATCTAATTGCTTTTCAACAAAAGTATTTTACAGAACGATAGTTTTTGTCCAATACTCCCAAAATATTTAGCATACAAATAAGGCCTGAACATGTTGATCATCTTTTCTGTCTCCAGCTGAAGCGTACAAAGCCTCCACACGAAAAGTGTTAAGTATATATGTGTTGTCTACCTTTTGATGAGTTGAATTGGATGGTTGCTAGCTTAAAATGTTTTATTCAACATGTAACTTAAATACCAAAAATTACAGCTAATGTTCAATGCATGACTTGATTTATACTTTTACCGCCTCGCCGCGCCGTCCACCCACTGCATTCTCCTATCCAGCCTCCTCTAACCATCATACGGATGCACACCCGTGTCCTACCCACCAATGCCCTCCCCTAGACCTCTAGTGAGTTTTGGTGAGTTAAATTACATCACGAATAAAGATCTGATGTCACATTGAGTTTATAAGCAGAGGTACAATTACATCACCATTAAAATCTTCAAAAAAAATTAGCCCTATCGAATACCATAAATAACAATTTCTCCATCAAAACACCTTGAACCCAAATAAACTCATGTCATCGGTGTCGACGGACACATCAGATACCAGATAAATAATTAGCCATAAATAAGAGGGCCGCGCTGAAACGAATACATAAATTCTAGCGAGGGTAGATTTTGCTATAAGAAATCTAACCATGTAACCTGTCACATCATTGGTGATATCAATAGTAACATGGAAAGAACCATAGATCTACATTAAGGCAGTTTGTGCTAAGATGCCCTTGTTTGTTAAATGATTCAAAGAATAATGTAAAACTTGAATGTGGTGTCAAAAGCAGCAAATCAACTTCAAATGTTTCAAAAAAATGTAATTCTTCATGTTGTGAGTTTTCAAGAACAATAAGATAATATAATGTATCTGTTTACTATTTTAATCATTTGCATCAAATATTTTTATTTAAAATATTTTAAAATTGAGCCGTACTTGGGCTGCCTCAAAGGAGGTAAATAACTCAAATAAATCTTTTAACTTAAAACATTTTAAAATCGAATAACTATTTTTGTTTGCAAGTTTACAGCTAGATTCAATTGTGTCCACCAGCTATCAAAATTATCATTTTAGTCATATTTTCCCATAAGGCTCAATTTCGCCCCTCATCCTATGTATTGCTATGTTGTTGTACCTTGTCATCCAGTCATTTAAGGTTAGCATGCGAGAAATATGTAGGACGAGGGACAAAATTGAGCCAAAGGGAGAAGTTTGAGAAATAGAATGGCCATTTAATTTTGATAGTTGAGGGACAAAATCATGTCCAGATGAAAAGCTTGAGACCAAAATTTGCTGCTGAAAACCGACTTAAACTTCCTTCAACAATGTATATGTCTCGCAAAATTCTGTACTGAGTTTCTCAAAATTCGGAGAGAGACCCTATTGGTTCCATTTTTTAGATATGGAAACAATTTGGCTTCACCCTTTTCTAAAGAAGAGGGCTCAGTCCAATAATTATAGGAAGTAGCTCGAGGCTCCACCAGCTCACACAAAAAGTCTTACAACATAAAAATAGTTTTAATAACCCAACCACAAACTAAAAGACCATCCATTAACCAAGAAGCAAAGAGTAGCCATATCTAGAGATCGATATGCTCAAGCGAAGGCCTCTATAACTTGGCCCATAGTCGGAGATACGTTTCCCTGAATTGAAACTGCAAAAAAGTTTTAGGTTGGATATTATCACTACCAGAGAACCTCACATCCGCACCGGATTCCCAACCGGTGCTAAAGGGGGTACCCTTTAGCACCGAGTAGAATAACCGGTGCTAAAGGGGGCCTTTAGCACCGGTTCTAAACACCAACCGGTGCTAAAGGCCCTGCCTACACAGCGGGCATAGGAGGGCCTTTAGCACCGGTTGGTGTATATAACTGGTGCTAAAGTGCCTGGATTTTTTTTGTACGTTTATATATGTTTATATATGTATTATGATACGTATTCAAACATGTATTCAGTTGTCGTGCATGTAGTACTATATATTCATATTAGCTAGACATATAATCAAAATAGAAGATATATATATTATAATTTTGAACTGTATATATATTTGAACTGTATATATTTGAGTTGTATATTACAAATTAAGAAATTCGACTAGAGGAACGACTTGACGGCGCATCCTCCAGGGGGAGATAGAATTCTCCACGGGGATTAACGACCTCGTCCCAAATCCATCCAATGAGGTGTTCTGCAATTGCATCTATTCTCTCATCATAGAGTCTATCTTCTTGCAGCCTCATCATCTATAATTTGCAAATAATTGGAAATATTAATTCCATGGAATTGAAGACAACAAATGTGCAATTAATAAACATTTAATATAAAATAAATGCTTTACTTACAAATACAAATGTCCGTCTATATTTAAATAATCATTTATTATAAAACAAAGTGTTTTTCTTATTAATACAAACATAGTAATTATTAAATGAAGCCCTATATTTCTAAATAATCATTTGTTTTAAAACAAAGTGCCTTACTTATTAATTCAAATTTAATAATAATATTATTTATTATAAATGAATCCCATTATCAATAAAAGAAGCCGTATATTTCTAAATAATATCATTTATTACAAAATCAAGTGCTTTTTCTACAAAAATAGTAAATATATCAAATTAAAACCTGAAAATGTGTTACGTACCATAACATCATGGTGAGTCATCTTTTTCGTCGACCAATTGAGTATGTTATCACAAACATAATATGCACATAGATTATTTCCCGGCCCCTGTTGGCGACACTGTCGATCAAAAAATAAAGTTAAGTAAAATTCATATAATAGGTTAGCGGAGACCTACACGTACAAATTACTTGCTTACCGGAAAGTCAGTCTTCCATGTGAGTGTTTCATGGATCATACCAGGGTTATCTTGACGAAATTGAATCCACGCCCTGTGAACCAAAAAGTTGTGTTAAATCATTGTGATTGTAAGGGCAGAATTGAGTTAAATGGGTAAATATATGTCACATTGTAAACAGAATTTCCATCTTTTTCATTGTCCAATCCTTCAGTTGCTCTTCATGTCTGCTTGGCCATTCGAAAATTCCTTTTAAGTCCGCCCATAGCATCTCCTTCTCAGTATTGGGCAACACGTGCGGCTCAGTAGGGTCCGTGGATTTCTATTTTCTGATGCTAATGGGCACGCGTTCCCGTAGAATAACCCCGCACTGAGATATAAATTTTCTGGCCACTTGTTTGGGCTCAACTGGCTCCCCATCGTCCTCCACTCGAGTGATGTGAAACTTCACATCCTTCAGCTTCTTAGTGGCAGATCGTTTGGATTTCCTAGTTCTGGTTGTCGACGTAGAGGCGGGCTACATAAATTACATATTAACGATACAATATTAAATGAGATATATTGAGATACAATACATATTAAGTGAGATATATTGAGATATACAATACATATTAAATGAGATATATTCACACCTGAATAGACGTGGGCTCATTATTACTGCATTCATCCACATTACGTTGTTCCACATTTTCGCTCCCTTGAGCAATACCCAGCACGTCTTCCATGTTTGGTTGAGGGTTATCTTCGGCATCGATACCAAATATTTGATTCAATAAGAACTGGTCATTATCCTCTGGCAAGGGTTCGCTAGGGTTGTTGTCCGCCATCTATAGGAATAAAAATAATTTGTAAGCAATAAATATAAATAAATATAGATATGGGGTTTAGGGTCAGGGTAGGGAGTTTAGGGTTTGAGTTTCGGGGTTTAGGGTTAGGGCTACGGGGTTTAGGGTTTGGGCTAGGGGGTTTAGGGTTTGGGTTTAGGGGTTTAGGGTTTAGGCTTAGGGCTAGGGGGTTTTGGGTTTGGGTTTCGGGGTTTAGGGTTTAGGGTTAGGGCTAGGTGGTTTAGGGTTTGGGTTTCAGGGTTTAGGGTTAGAGCTAGGGGGTTTAGGGTCTGGGCTAGGGGGTTTAGGGTTTGGGTTTCGGGGTTTAGGGTTAGGGCTAGGGGGTTTAGGGTTAGGGCCAGGGGTTTTAGAGTTTGGGTTTCGGGGTTTAGGGTTAGAGCTAGGGGGTTTAGGTTTTGGGTTTATAGGTTTCCGGGTTCGCGAACGGTGGGTGCGCGACGCGAAGGGGTTCAGGTGCGCGACGCGTTTGGGTTCGCGAAGGGGTTCGGGTGCGCGACGAGTTTGGTTTCCGGAAGGTTTGGGAGCGCGACACGTTTGGGTTCGCGAAGGAGCTCGGGTGCGCGACGAGTTTGGTTTCGCGAAGGTGTTCGGGTGCGCGATAGTTTTGCACATACAAAATATGCACATATACAAAATTATATATACAAAATTATATATACAAAATTACATACAAAATTACATACAAAATTATATATACAAAATTACAGACAAAATTATATATACAACAGTATATATACAAAATTATATATACAACATTATATATACAAAATTATATGTACAACATTATATATACAAAATTATATAAAAAATTATATATACGACATTATATATACAACATTATGTATACAACATTATATATAAGCATATAAATAATAACAAATTATATATAAAAATAAATAACAAATTATATACCAAGGGGCTCGGGTACGGGAGACGGCGGCGGGTGCGGGCGACGAGCGGCCGCCGACGAGCGCGGGCGAGGGGCGACGGGCGGCGCGGATGAGGGCGCGACGTGGACGAGGGCGCGGACGCGGCGGCGACGGGCCACGGGCGGCGCGGGCGAGGGCGTGGGCGAATGGCGGCGACAGGGGCGACGGGCGACGACGCGGACGACGGGTGACGCCGGCGCGGGCGACCGGCGACAGGGACAGGCGACGGGCGCGGGAGCGGGAGCGGCGGCGGAGGCGGGCGAGGAATGCGAGAAGTGAGGAGGGGAGAGGGCGCGACCGGTTATATGGGGCGGCGGCTTTAATACCGGGTGAGGATAAGACCCGGTGCTAATGAGCCTTTAGCACCGGGTCTTACCCTCACCCGGTGCTAAAGGCCACCACATTAGCACCGGGTGGATACAACACCCGGTGCTAATGAGTCTTTAGCACCGGGTGTAAGCACACCCGGTGCTAATGTGGTGCCCGGGGTGCTAAGGCCACCACATTAGCACCGGGTGGAAACAACACCCGGTGCTAATGAGACAGTAGCACCGGGTGGAAGCACACCCGGTGCTAAAGAGGTGCCCAGGGCGGGAACGGAAATCCTGGGCACCTTTAGCACCGGGTGTTGAATCTACCCGGTGCTAAAGGGTTAGGATTTCAGTTGCCGCCATTTTTTCATCCAAATCGACAATTAGCACCGGGTCTTTTTTCTATTTCTATTACTTTACTTTATTCATAAATAAATAAAACAAAGCTCTTTAAAATTGTTAGAAAATTCTTGAAAAACAGTAGGAGTTACTAGAAAATATTAGAAATTAATATAAAATCCTAGAAAATCGTTGGAATTACCATTTTCTTTCATTTTCTAGTAATTATTAAATGAAGCTCTTTATTTCTAAATAATAATTTTGTAGAAAACAAAGCCCTTTAAAATTATTAGAAAATTTAGAAAACAGTGGGAGTTACTAGAAAATATTAGAAAATAATAGAAAATTCTAGAAAATCCACCAATGGTCTTAGGTAGGCATCAATGTTGTTGCCAGGTTGCTTTAGCCCTTGAATAAGCACTGGCATCGTAATGAACTTTCGCTTCATGCAGAGCCAAGGGGGTAGGTTGTAGATACATAAAGTCACAGGCCAAGTGCTATGACTACTGCTCATTTCACCAAAAGGGTTCATGCCATCAGTACTTAAACCAAACCTCACATTCCTCACATCAGCATCAAACTCTGGGAATGCTGTGTCGATGTTCCTCCACTGGGATCCATCAGTGGGGTGTCTCAACATGTCATCCTGCTTACGTTCTTCTTTGTTCCATCGCATTAGTTTGGCATGCTCTTTGTTCCTGAACAAACGCTTCAGACGGGGTATCAGAGGAAAATACCACATCACCTTCGCAGCAATTTTTTTCTTACAACGCTCCCCCACAACCTCACCAGGGTCATCCCGCCTTATCTTGTATCGTGCGCAACTGAAAACTGGACAACAATCCAAGTGTTCATATTGTCCGCGATAGAGGATATAGTCATTTGGACACGCATGTATCTTATGCAGCTCCAAACCGAGAGGGCAAACAACCCGTTTTGCTTCATACGTTGCCGATGGCAATTCGTTACCCTTGGGCAGAATCTTCTTTATGAGTTTCAATAGCTCATCGAAATCCTTATCAGTAACGCCATTTGCTGCCTTCCACTGCAGAAATTCAAGTGTACTACCCAACTTCATAAGCCCCTCTTTGCGATCTGGGTACAAGTCAGTTTTGTGGTCCCGCAACATGCGTTGTATCTTTTTCAGTTCCTTATCATTGCCCAAGTCTTTCTCGGCATCACACAACATTTGCCCAAATCCATCATTAGGGTCATCTTCCTGAGCATCATCTTCCTGAGCAGCATCTTCATGATCGGCATCACCCACTGCAGCATCTGCAAAGGCCCCGTAGTATTCAGCCAATACCGGAATGTCATTATCCACCTCGTCTTCTTCATCTTCATCCATTAGAATTCCTCTTTCACCATGCTTCGTCCAAACAGAATAATTGCTCATGAAACCGTGCCTCATCAAATGCACCTGAAGAGCTCCTCTTTGTTTGTACGATTGTATATTTCGACAATTAGTGCATGGGCAGAACATGAAACCTGACGGCGTCCTGTTGGCCTCGGCGACATCGAGAAACCCCTTCAGGCCATCACGAAACGCCGTATCGTGATTGTCCCCGTACATCCATTGCCTATTCATCTGCATTAGTAACCAATAACAATTATTTGTATAATTTAATATATAATATAATACAAAGGTAATATATAAGACAATACAAATTTAATATATAACTAAATATAAATTTAACATATAATAGATTACAAAGTTAATACATAAGACAATACAAACTAAACACATTTCTAAAACTATAATTAATTTATTCACTTTCTAAAATCAAATATACTTCCATTAAAAAATAATTAACTATTCCAACTTTAAATAAATAACTAATAAATACATAAGCTCTCACTCTCCACTATGAACACAAGCTCTCTCTCCACCATGAACACAAGCTCTCTCTCTCCACCATGAACACAAGCTCTCTTTCCATTTTGATTCACAAATTTCTCTATTTCTAAAGCATATAAACATAAGAATGTAAGAAAGAATGAAAGAATGTACCTTGTAGTGCCCCTTGGATGAGTGAAATCTTCACAAATTTTGAAAAAAAATTTTGGCAGCACATCCCCTGTCCCGAGCACAACATGAACACAGCTCTAAGTGTTGATGCTGGCTCGGGCGAGGGGAGGGAAGGTATTATATACGAGCACATTAGCACCGGGTCTTGCGACGACCCGGTGCTACTGCTCTCACATTTGCACCGGTTGCAGTCAGCAACCAGTGCTAAAGGGCCTTGGGCACATTAGCACCGGTTGCTGGCTGCAACCGGTGCGAATGTGAGCACATTAGTACCGGGTCGTCGCAAGACCCGGTGCTAATGTGCTCATCCTGCCACCCCTGCGCGCCGCCCCCACTCATAGCCGTTGGACCCGGTGC
Organism: Echinochloa phyllopogon; assembly: GCA_033239725.1. Classification (NCBI taxonomy): domain Eukaryota; kingdom Viridiplantae; phylum Streptophyta; class Magnoliopsida; order Poales; family Poaceae; genus Echinochloa; species Echinochloa phyllopogon. Next base: position 25,899,112 of record BTCW01000012.1, read on the forward strand.
TGATGCACCCTTAGCACCGGGTCCAAAATGTGTCGCGGCCTATGAGGGGGGCGGATGTGAGGTTCTCTGGTAGTGTATCAAAACTACTTTATTGCTACTTGTTCCAAATTGCCCATCATAGTGCTGAGTCCCTTGTCAATACGTAAAGATTTGATGGTGGGATTTCAAGTACCGGTTGTGCAGCTCTCCACATAAATTTAGCGTGACAACAATTGAAGAAAATATGGTTAACGCTTTCAACAGAACTGCAGAAACTGCAATATTTGTTTCTTTTCCAATTTCTTCTAGTTAGGAATTCCTTAGTCAGAAGATTTCCATTTTGTGCTTGAATGAACAGAGAAAGAACTATTTTTGTGCAAGGACCATAGAAACACGCCCATCTCCTTATTCAGCTCGACTAGCAGAACCTCTTCAACTAAGCTATCACATTCTATTAGCTTGTTTTCCGCCAATGATCTTCTAAATGATACATTTATTAAAGATGTATGAACAACTTCTGAAATAGTGGCATTTTGTTTTTGCACAATATTGCACATGTTGGGATATTCGAATTTTAAGGACTGTTTCCCCATTGGTTCCATACGATTCTTGTTAAAAAGAAATGCAAAGAATAGTGCTGGGAAGTACATACATGAGTGGAGTGGTAACATTTTTTACATTTGCTTCATGAAATGCTAGAAGCTTATCACCATACTTACAAAAAATGAATGAGAAAAGAATCGAAACAATCATTTACACAGGCTTCACAATTGGTCAAAAACATCAATTTGAATCAGTGTCTTCAATAGCCTTTCCTATTGATCCTTCGGCAGTTCTTCCTCATTTCTCCATCCTTTCCTGTCAGAGGGCTAATATTCCCCATCTTAATCATAGATGCCCCAAAGTTCTTAAAAAAATCCTGCTGATTGCTTGCAAACCAACAAACAATGGGAGCAGTGGTTGCCGCCGCCGCAGGGTCGGACAGCATGACCTGGTCGGACGGGAGTTGTGCATGTCCCTTCAGCAGGTTGCCATAATACTTGTTGTCGAACAGGTTCGGTGTGGCCTGGTCCAGGTTTTCTAGTGTACCCTTAGGTTGCCCGGCCGTGCAGTTCTCCTGTGTGAACTGACACTGCACTTTACCAAATGTGTGCGCTCCTGGAGTAGAAATTTATTGTTAAAATGAGACGGCATGCACACAACATAGAAAGAGTTTTCTAGGTTGAACTGTATACAAAATTAGGTACATTGTTAATTGAAATTTGGAATGCTTTGATTCAGTATGTTTATGTTACCTTGGAGGGCGACGAGATCATTGTTGTCGAGGTTGAAGTTTCTGAACTTCTCCTGGAGAACATCCAGGGTGTCGAAAGGGCTCGGGAGGTTGTTGGCGCTCTAGACGTTGGTCGTCGTGCCATCTCGGCGGCCAAGCAGCACGGTCCAGCGTGGTCCTCCAGCCTGCGCCCAAGTACATGCATGATCCCGTCAGCTCAGGTGAGGAGAGAAACTATGAAGCTCTATGCCATGTTGATCAATGTATGAAGATTATTGTGGCTCTTACGAGTTCGACGGAGATCTCGGCCGCGAGGGCAAGGATGTCAGCGCAGGAGACGATACCCGGGCACTTACGCTCCAACGCGGCCTTGATATCGTCGACCACCGAGAAGCCGCGTGCCGATTTGTTATTGCCGGGCGCAGTCTTCTCGGTCCGGATCGCGGGAGGTCGTCGTCTAGCAAGAGTGAGCCGTCGCAGCCCTGAACGAAGCAATCATGGAAGTGGAGGCGGACGAGGCTCGCTGGGATGCGTGGGTCGGAGACCCGGGCATTCTGGATGATGCGGCGGATGATGTTGTAGGCATTGCGGCACGACACATCGTAGAACGTGGAGCTGAGCGCCGAACCAGCGCTAGGAGGATGGCCATGGGCAGGTCCAGCCAATGCGAGCAGGAGCACGCAGTGGGCAGCTAACAGCAACCCGACCAAGTGAGACGAAGAAGCCATACGTGTAGCCGTGTAGGATAGATCAGTGGATAGCGGAGAGTCTAGATGCTTGTCAGTTTATGTGCTGCTACTCTGCTACTACTAGCTTGCCGAGCGATGGTGCTTGCTGCTTGATCTCTGAGGAAACGAGCTTGCAGGGATGGATATGCGAAGGGAGTAGCTGGGGGCGGCTACTTATATAGCCTGTCCCGGTGGATAAGCGCGCGGACTTTTCGCTGGAACCATGGAACTGGATATTGGTTGCGGGTTAGACATGTTCCGCACGCCGGCCGGAGGCTGTCAAGTTTATTTATTCTGTAATGGCAATGGTGCCGGGCCGATGGCTGGAGCTGGACCATGAGTTTCGCGCGCGCTCGCTGGTAAAAATAATAATACAGTTTCGGCGGCACGAGGAGAAGCAGTCGCGTTCGACGCGTTGAATACTTGGAATGATGATTGCTTGCGAGCGGTGCAACGGTTGCAAAAGGAAATTAAGGCGCTGCCCAGACTCTCGGCCATTTCTTCTTCCGAAAAAGTAATGAAAGGAACTGCGGAGTACGTGGAGTAGAGGGGCCAGAGGATGCCGGCGATCGGCGACCAATCGAGCTAGGCTTGCAGCTGCGAGGAAACGGCCTCCGGTCGAGTGACCGGTCAGCGAGAGGCGTCTAGCTCACGAAGCAACCACTGGCCAGCCTGTACGTACTTTAGTATCTTTAATGTTGCAAATTGCCTCGAGTTGTGTTTGGTAGGATTTTTTTTCTTGAACCAAAGGTACGATTCTTTTTGTTTTGAAAGAACCCGGTAGGACACGAGTAGTAGTATTACCGGTGCAGTGCATCTAGGCAACAGCGGCTAGTTGTCGGAGTGACCAGGACAATTCATCAAGTGCATGTCAATATTAAGAACCAACACCAAGCTACTCAATTACTCGTAGTAAAAGAGTATATACGTGAGTGACTCAATAATCTAAGAGTATCCAGTTAATCTTTAGCAATAGACTTCCATTTTTAATTCCTACCAAGCAAAGCAAATATGGGCCAAATGGGCATATTTCAAAAAAAACAAAGCAAATATGGATATGGATATACGTGCACTCGGCCCAAATGGGCCACAAACAAAAATACTGGTAAATTCCCTTTGTAGTATGATGATCGTGTTAATTTTTTTGGAGAAAGCTAAAACTCACAAAAGCTAAAACCCTAGAACCATAACCCCTAACACCCAATCTGGTGTCCCTATGTTTCTTCTCAGGCGGCAGCACCACATCACTACCCGAGAAAGTTGTGCGTGATAACCCCACATGTTACATTTTTCGTTTCAAATATAGTGAAAACAAGCGAATTGATGATCATAGATCAATTGGTAAGGTTCCTTGTGGTGGAACCTGCCCACCCGGGTTCGAGTTCACGACTAGGCACATGTGTCACATTTTTCTAGATTTATTTCAGAAATTAACCGGCGCTTTTCTTTCAGTGGTAGGTGACGTCGCCGTCGACAACGATGCACCTGTGGTGACTTCGTGAATTTCAAGTTTGGATATACCGGTCCAGAATCTCGGAGGTGCTCATGTGGGTAGGGTTAGCGTACGTGTATTCATATGGGTGAGTATGCGTATGTGTGAGCGTCCGCGTATGTATTGATCTTTCTCAAAAAAGAATAGTGAAAACAAATGCTTCACAAAAAAATAAATTATCATTCATGTTAGGAAACTGGGAATTTACAATTTAAAATAGAATTTATCTAAAAAACTTAGAGAGAAAATTCGATACGATACATCAAAAGATGCCTTAATTTTTTCTTGGGTCTAAAAAGTTTTCCGTCCCTTATGGAACATTGAGTTCGAACATTCATTGCTTTTCACTTATGTGTACTAAGCTCGGTGAAACGACCTCGGAACTTTATGAAACTTATTCTAGTGATAGAACAAATAAATTTATCAGTTTTTTCTTAAAACACACACCTTTACAATTTTAGATTCAGAATCCACCTAATTAGGCTAAATTTGAAGCTTCAAATAAAATTATCGCACCAATATACTTTCAAAAATTATGAGAAAATAATTGATATTCCAGAGATGGGATGTGGTATCTTGTACAATTATCACCTATCATAAGTTGCATATAGAATTTTGAAGAATTGAAAATTTTATATGAAACTTACAATCTTCAATGTAACATATGATGGGAAATAATTTTATAAACTCTTTCGTCACATGTGACTAATATTTGTTATTCTTTCGTCATCTTAGGAATGTATTTTGGGGCCATAAAAATTCATATAAGTTTTAAAGGTAGACTAATTTTGTGAATTTCAATTTTAAAACCATAGAGGTACATGTGTGCTTTTGAGCAAAATGGATTCATCTCCATTTCTGCTATCACAACAATAAGCTCCATGAATATAAAATATGATTTGGATGCCATTTTGCCTGACTTAACTGATGAAGTTAAAGAAAATATGAAATAAGGAACGAAACATAGAACTCAGCATCAAACAAAGGAGTGAAAAATTTCAGGGTGAAGAAAGGAATTGAGTTTTCTTTTGGTGCCAAATAAAAAAATCACAAATTTTAAACCCTATCTAATCCCATGAATAACAAATTCTCTATAAAACACCTTAGAACTCTAATCTACTCACCTACCAAAAAAATAATTAGCCATAAATAAGATAGTCGTGTGCTAAATTGAATATTTAAATTTCGGTGAGGGTAGGTCCTACTATAAGAAACGTAACCATACGACCTCTCGCAGCATTGGTAATATCAATAGTACTGTGCAAAGAAACATAGGTCTACCCTAAGGCAGTTTTGTGCTAAGATGCCCGTGTTTGGTTAAATGATTTAAAGGATATAATGAAAACTCGAATGAGTCATCAAAAGCATCAAGTGAACTTCACATGTTTCAAACAAATCCAGTTCTTCATGCTATGAGATTTATTGAATAATAAAATAATCCAATGTATATATTTACTATTTTAATTATTTGCATCAATCTTTTAATTTAAAATATTATAAAACTGATACGTACTTGGGTTGCCTCATAGGAGGTAAAGAACTCAAATAAGTCTGAGACAATAGATTTTTGTGAAAAAAATGTTATATATGACATTTGTCATCTGAATATGTTATGTTTGTCACATTAGAATATTGTCATTAAATTATTAGGAAATTTAGATCTAACACCTATCATCTGTGCAGTGATTACCTATCATCCAATCATGTTAGAAAGGTTAGATATGAGCAGCTTTCACGTTAGGTAGGATGATCTAAAACATCTTAGTAGTTCAATAACTTTAGACAAGATAGTCTCATTGGTTCATTTTTTTCATTTTATCTTTTTTCCATAATAAAAAAATATGCAACTAAATATAGTAATTATATTCATCTTTTACCGCTTAGAAGGCAATAGCTTATCTTTTTCAATCACATCCATTCAGATCTAACTAAACAGATGAACATTTCACAGTACTGAAGTAATTTGGTTTAAAATTAAAACAAAGTACGGGGAACTCTATTTTACCGATATTTGAAATTGAGGGTGCTTTGTATTCTTATTTTTAGCAACTAAACTTCTACCTTAACTAAAAACTAGCATATGTGGTGCGCTATAAAGGTAAGGTAGAATAACTATTTTGTTCTCCAAGTTTCCGCCGAGATTCAATTTTGTCCTCACAGTGTGGCTTCACCACACCCCCCCCCCCCCCCCCTCCTCACACCCCTCCTGCCCCACCCACCCGCACACACCTCTCATTTTTGCACTAGGCCATCAAGAACCTCACGGCCGCGTCTCATTCCCTCCCCCAACCTAAACATGAGGACTACAGTTGTATACAAGGTAGATGATGTTGTGGAGCCGCAGAGTAGAAGACAACAACCTGAACATGAGGACTATGATTGGATATAGGGTAGATGATGTTGTGGAGCTATAGAGTAGAACATAACAAACAAATTTGATAGATCCCTCAATTTTCAATCAATTCCCAAACCTTAACCAAATCCATATGATAGATCCCATGGGTTGAGTGCCGAAATGTGGAGTTGCCTTGTCCTGACCATGTGCCACTTCTACTTCGCTGCGGTGTACATCTCACTCACCCTACAATGGAACAATGCGGTATTGACTCGGAAAGAAAACAAATGGAGGTTGCAGATTAATGGTCGGGCACATAAATCGAGTGGATACATTTTCTTAATTAGGTCTCCATAACCTCAACAAAATAGGAACAAGTTTAGTGAAAATTAAAATGTGAATAGGCGCATGTACCCTGCTAGCTGATTGATGGACCATGCCACGTATCAGACATGTGTTGCATAGACAAATTGCATCATGAAATCCTATCTGACTAGATGCTAACAATACACAACAATGTGGTGATATATAGGACGAAGGACAAAATTGTTCCATAGTAAGAAGTTTGAGAAATTTAATTTTGATAGTTGAGGGACCAAATTAATTCTAGATGGAAAGCTTGAGAACAAAAATTGTTGCCTACAAATGAATGAAAACCGTCTTGAATTTCCTTCAATAGTGTATATATCTCGCAAAATTTTGCATTGAGTTTCTCAAATTCCTTCAATAGTGTATATATCTCACAAAATTTTGCATTGAGTTTCTCAAATTCTAGAGCGAGACCCTATTGGTTCTATTTTTTTAAGATAACGAAAACAATCCGGCTTCACCCATCTCCAATGAAAAGGGAGCAATCTAATAATTACAGAAGCAGCTCGAGGCTATACCAGCTCACATAAAAAAGTCTTGCAACATGAAGATACTTTTGATATCCCAACCTCAAGTAAAAGACCATCTATTAACAGAGAAAAGACCATCCTTTTCAATTTCTTTTAGTTAGGTTGTCCTTAGTCAGAACTAGCCCTGTCTTTAAATACCACATAAACACCTTAATGTTCAATTCTTCATTGGTATTTTTTATTTGCCAAATTTTGTCTATGACGTTTACCCCACTATAGACAAGGGCCGTGTTTCTTTAGCCGGAGTAGAACTTTTGCCACCGACAGCTACAGTTTGTTTCAGAAAAAGATTTGGAGCCTAAGTCAACAAAAGCAACATGTACCCCACCATGTGTACACATAGAACAAAATTTGCTATGTGTACCCAATTACACACATGGAAAACCAACACATCTTCACAAACATTTGTCAATACAAACTATAACAATGTGCCCTCAACAAATACAAGTAAAATGTCCTCACAATATACAAGGTATTGTCACAAAAATGTTTGGTTCATAAAAAAATTAAACTCATACATCAAGATCAATTTCTGTCTACACACACCTCATCTCACACATGTAACATGTACAATAGCCTTCTCAACCCCTGTGTTGTGACATATAGTATTCATGTGCTATTTCATCGTGAACAAGGTTCATGTTTCTGCCATCCTCAACTTCATCGGCCACACGGGGCTCGTGTGCTTGCCCATCCTCGTTGTCACCCAGTGCACAACATCCACCAGACGGACCGGCTTCAAAGTCGATGTCGTTGTCATCATGTTCAAGAACGAAATTATGCAGCCCACAACATGCAAGAATTATTTTGCTTTGAATATTTTCGTTGTAGGACGGAATAGCCAACAGTATTCTCCACTTCATCTTCAACATCCCAAAGGATTGCTCTATGACGGACCTAAGAGATGAATGAGCCATGTTAAATATCTCTCTTTCACCAGAAGGTGCGGGTGCATTCCGCCACTGTTGTTGATGGTATTTGGTCCCCTTTACGGTGCTAGATAGCCTGGGCGGTTTGGGTACCCCGCATCAACTAGATGAAACTTCCCTGCATGCATATGCGAAGTAATGGTTAAATGGTGCATATACCAAACTGCATAAATCAAAGGAACAGAGGCAGCAAGAATCTATTCAGCAGCAGCAACTTAATCCCAACCCATCGGCTGCTGCTTCAGTGTGCTGCTGCTGCTTCAACTAGATAAAACTTCCCTGCATGCATATGCGAAGTAATGGTTAAATGATGCATATACCAAACTGCATAAATCAAAGGAACAGAGGCAGCAAGAATTTATTCAGCAGTAGCAGCAACTTAATCCCAACCCATCGGCTGCTGCTGCTTCAGTGTGCTACTGCAGCCGAACACCTACTGAACAGCCAACCCATCAGCCACCTACTGAACAACCAACCCATCGGCTGCAGCTGCACACTGAAGCAAATAAATTAGCTGTTGCTGCTACTGATTTTTACTCCATTCCCCAGCCACCACAACAGATTAAGCATATACATGATTAACACTGAACATGATAGTATTCATCAATTCAAGCATTCCTATTGACTATCTGGTCCAATATCTGGCCTTTTGATATAACATAGAATTGAGGAATGATAAGGAATGAAGCATCCAAAGATCCAACAGACCCACCATTCATGGCATAAACCCCATCATAAATTTAAGGACACTTTTCTTGAGGGGCAAAGCTTAAACCACAGAACCATTTCTATTACATTTTCAGCTTTGGGGCTTTGGTCTTATTTTTCTACACATATTCTTTTACATAAATAAAGACAACTATACACATTAAAATGAATGGTACTACAAATTCAAAATGAACTATTCTACATGCTCAAAATTAACTGTTTGACATGATATTTACACAGTCGCCACTTATACGACATGAAAACCTGAATTTACTCCCAAGTTTCTTTTCAAGTGCGTGCCAGCCAACCGTGCCATGAAATTGTAGGAACCAAAATGATATAGAAAACAAGGCAATCAGCATTCAAATTGACACTGATATATATTTACACTATATAAAATAGCAGGACTGAGATAAAAATTTATAGCTACAGTTAATTGACACTATATTTCATAAATGATACACCTACAAACTATTCTAGAGTAGGCACAAACATTTTAGGCAGAGATTCACAAATATAACATATGGAGCAGTAACTAAGCATTTTCATGGAGATTACATAGATGGTTGAGGAGTAACCTGGGGGCGGATGGGGGAAATCTGAACCATACTTCGAAATAGCCTCCTGAAGCACGGTCCAATCATGTGCCGAACCAGGAACCCCCGCTGCCACAAACGTGAAGCGCCGATCAAAGTCACAAATGGCAAGTACATTTTGAGTTTTCTCATTCTTCCTGTTGATGTACTGCCCGACCTTTTCAAATGGAACCACCACTTTGACATGTGTGCCATCTATAGCCCCAATTGCATTGTTGAAGAAAGGAGCGGACCAATGGTTGGCTACCTTTGGGTGAACAGGTGAGAATGTGGGGTCCTTGGGTGCAATTATATCTTTGGCAAGCTTGACCACACAAGATAACACATGGTTGAATTTGTGACTAACAGCCCCCATGGACCTCTCAAACTTATTCTCAGCTTGCCTGACCGGTTGTGGAGGCCCAACCATGTACAATAAAATGCCTAAAGCCTCTCTAGAAGACACCTTTGATGTTGACTTCAACCCATACTTCGAAACCAACTCCTCGTGTAGCAGCTCAAAGACATGGGCACCCATCCTAAACATGTTGTAGCAAGCAGTGGGCCTACGCAATGTCCTCTCCACCCACTCAATTCCACTTTCCTCAATGACTCTTCTATGGCTACCCGAGACCGACTCTTCTTTCATACATAGGAGGATGGCTTTCTTGCAAATTTTCATGGTACTCCTCTGTGCATCCACGGCAAGCTTCAAGCCCTTGAACAGAGTACTGCCTTTGCCAAATACATCCTCGTAGTCCTTGTACAATGCTTCGTAGTCTTCGTCACTTGTGTCATCATCACTTGGCAAAATTAAATCTTCTTCGTCATTGTTGCCCTCCCCTTCTATCCCATGCTGCCCTCCCCTTCGGATCACATGTTGTTTCCCACAATATTTGCATTGTCCCCACTACGGAGCCCTAAAACATAACATAAATCATAATGTCAGTAACACAAAATATATGAAACTGAACAATGTTGACTTCAAATGGTAGTATACAAATACAGTGAATGTGACATAAATACAGGCACAAGCTATGAAAGAGGTGCAATAGTAACATCTCAATGTTCAACAATTGTTCCACATGCATTACATCAAGGCCCATTGAAAGATAAACAATACAAATCATTCAACAATTAAGTAGTCTAGGGTCCACATGACACAAATTATTCAATGGCAGTGATACATAGCTACGGCCACCAAATCTCTCTACGGAGCACTGGACATATGGCACCGGAATTGTCTCTGGATCCACGTGATTTTATCTTCCAATGTTGGACATATCAGGAACGCATCTCTGCAACTCTCATTCTTGAAAATTGAAGTAATGAAGTCATACTCATCACTCTGTGCGCTGATCCCTGACTGAATTGCAATTCGCAAACAGTTCCGGTACGCTTCTTGTTCCTTTTCTTTATGGTTGTGTTCAGACACCAATTCGCGCATACCATTCTGAAATTGACCTACGACATTCTTCATCTGTCAAATTAGCTGACTCAAGAGGTTCCTCTTTTTGCGGGGTGCCATGGTAGATGGAGGTGATATGGGTCCCTTCTCCTTCTTTTGGGGGCTGTAAGCAGTCGATTTGGTAGCACCACTGCTACCTCTCTTGCGGCTACCAGATGTGTTAGGAGTAGAACGGGTATCCAAAGTGGTGCCCTGGGAGTCCAAGTTGACAGCGGCTGCCTCATTGTCAGAGGCATGAAGGACGGATTCAAAATTGATGTGCACTTCCCTGAACATTTCATCCAGCATGTACAGCCAAGGGGGCTCATCCAAGGACAAGCGCACTACCTCCTTACATTTCTGTTGCAAAAATAAGGGAGCAATTAGCAACCATGAGGAGAAATGTAGCCAATATATCATATGACAAGTGGCTTGAGAGATTGTACCTTTTTCCATTTTACCCAAAAATCGGGGTCGACCACGAACCCACCCTTGGCGTTGCGGCCCACCCTAGATTTCTTCTGAAGTTCTTTGTCTGCTGAATTAAACACCCTTAAATTATGCAGCCGTGTGTCGAGCTGCCCTAGGGCACCCCCATACTCTGAAAGCATTAACTAAGTGGGACTTTCCTAAGGGGGTTGGTTTACCCTGGAGAATTCCCTTGTTACATTGTTGTTCAATCCACGACTCACACAACGCTTGCGTAAGAGGATCAGTCCACCTCGCTCTAACAGAACCCTAAAAATAGAACCAATACGACAGCAACAGCAATGTCACATTACTACTATCAATTTCCTACTTCCACTTAAATTGCATGATGTAACAGGCTCTAACATAAATATGGAGGCCTACACATCCCTAAACAGGACATAACACGCGTGAACACCAAATTTGCAGTAATATATATTTTGGACAGTGGCATAAACAGATTGAAAACAGCCCTAGACAGTCCTAAACAGTACAGCTGCAGCCACATTGAAGAAAGCAAAGTATTCGTAAAAGCATGGTTGTATCCATACAAAATAGCTATGGCTCACCTCTGGCAAGTAGTCGTCGGCAGCAGCAGATGGCATTGAGTTGTCGTTGCTACCGACATCTTGCACGGGGGACGGGGCCTCCTGGCGAGACTGCCTTCGGGTGGAACCACCGCTTCATACAGCGGATGACATATCCTCGCCCACAGTCGGTGGATGCCATGAGGGGGCCACTGGTGACAAGTGCACACGGGCAGCTTGGCTACTGCCCTCGCCATAACCTCCTGCCAGGAATGCCAGCAACATAAGAATGGGAGAGGTAGGACATAACTTTCAGGAATCGGTAAACATGTATGTTGTCACAGTAATCATCCAAACATGAATATTAAAATGCAACAGACCATTTCATATTAAATAAATTGTAAACAGAAGATTTCATATCAGCAAATAAAATTGTAAACAGAAGACTTCATATCAGCAAATAAAATTGTAAACAGAAGATTTCATACCCCAGTAAAATGCATCAGAAGCTTTCATATTATATAACTAAATCACCATTCTTATGTAGTGCGGTATAAGTGTTTATCAGTAAATTGTAGGAAAAATAGGTCACTCACCATAGCTTGGCGGCACTGGAGCCAGCGGATGCGGCGGAACGGAGGCGTAGGGAACCCCTGGGAACCCTGATAGGGACAAGGTAGAATGCCTAGGGGGATCAGCCATGGGGAGACCGCCGGGGTGATACGGCAGTGGGTACAAAGGCCATGGTCCGCCATACCCGGAGTAGCCAAGAGACACTCCGGTCATGCCCTCGGGTGCCGAGACCTGTGGGGTGGAGGTGCCGAAAATGGTGTTGAAGTCGAAACTGGGTACACCAGGAGGACGGGGTTGGCTGCCGGTGGCGTCTAGGCGCCGGGGAGAATACGAAGGTGGGCATGGGTAGTAAGCATCATGATAAAATGAGTTCGGCTGCGAGGACGGCCGGAAGGGCTCGTTGCGGTCCCCTGACATGATGCAACCGGTGCGAAGCTGCGGTGCGTCCGGATGGCGGACTGCAATCGGGGAAGGTTGCCGGAACGCGCTTACCGGCGGAGGCGCCGAATGTGGGAGAGCCAACCGCGGAGGCCGGAAAGGTGGGGGAACGAAGGCGCGTTTGGGTTGATAGGATGCTGTCGGAGGACACGATGATGGAGGCGTATGGGAAGGCCAAAGCGGCCGCGCCAACAGTGGGGGTGCAAGGGGGTTTGGGTGGCGCCAGGGGAAAGGGGGCTGACGCGACTGGAAAGCGGATCGGCCCTGTTGGTGGAAGGCCGAACGGATTGGGCCAGCCGGAGGAGGGGGAAGGGAGGAAGGAGTCCAGCTCACCGAGGGGGACCAAGACGCGGCGGCCAGTGGCGTGCTCGGGAATCTTGCCGCCGGGAGGCGAAGATCCGCGGCGGAGGGTCGCCCCCACGGAAAGCAGTCCCCGGAGGGGGCGAAGGCACCGGATCCGTATGGAGGCTCCCCAGCCTCGCCGCCGAGCACCGGGCGCACCTCGGCGGTGCGGTCCCAAGGTCCAGGGCCGCCGATGCGCCGGCTCCCTATCTCCACGGCGGGGCAAGCGGAGGCCCCAACTCCCACAGATCCATGCTGGCCTTCGGCACAGGAGCTCGCGCCCGGGCGTGACGGGGTGGCGGAGCTGCGGAAAGCGGCGCCGGAGCGGCGGAGAGCGGCGGGGCGGCGGTGGGAAGAGGCAGCCCGAGAGGAGGAGCGCGGATAGGGATGACTGCGCATCTTGGACTGGGGGTGTCACGGGGACGCCTAACTTGGGCCGCGGCCGTGGCCCCCACTTGGGCCCACATTTTCCTAACATTAGTTCTGAAACACGGCAGGTCATCTGACATACCTTTTTTTCCAAAATTTTGTTGCCTCCATCTAAACGCGACCAAGGTATTTGTACATTGAATGAATATAGAACGCACAATATTTTAAAGGTTGTGATCTTTGAAATTTAGGGATTGTTCCATACGATCTTTGTTAAAAGAAATACAAATAATAGTGGTCGAAAATACATATATGAGTAGGGTGCAAACAATTTTCACATTTGCTTCATGAAATGAGAGAAGCTGATGATCTTACTTAATTAAAAAATGAAATGATAAAAGAATTGAAACAATGATTCACAGGCTTCACAATTGGTCAAAAACACCAATTTGAATTAGAGTCTTCAATATCCTTTGCTATTGATCCACCGGCAGTTCTTTCTGATTTCTCCATTATTTCCTGTCAGAGGGCTAATATTCCCCATCTTAATCATGGACGCCCCAAAGTTCATGAAGAAATCCTGCTGGTTGCTTGCAAATCGATGAACAATGGGAGCCATGGTCGCCGCTGCAGCAGGGTCAGACAGCATGACCTGGTCGGACTGGAGCTGGGCACGGCCCTCCACCAGGGTGCCATAATACTTGTTGTCGAACAGGTTGGGTGTCACCTGGTCCAGGTTCTCCAATGTACCCTTAGGTTGGCTGGTCGTACAGTTCTCCCGCGTGAACTGACACTGCACTTTGCCAAATGTGTGCGCTCCTGGCATAGAAAATTGCTATTGAAATCAGATAACGTGCATATGAGATAGAAAGAGTTTTCTAGGTTTAAATTCTGTAAAAAATGTAGGTGTATTGTTAATTGAAAGCAGGAATGCTTTAATTCAGATGTTACCTTGGAGGGCGACAAGGTCGGTGTCATTGAGGTTGAAATTTCTGAACTTCTCCTGGAGAATGTTTAGAGGGTCAAAAGGGCTTGGGAGGTTGCTGGCGCCCTCAACGTTGGTCGTCATGCCGTCTCGGCGTCCGAGCAACACAGTCCAGTGTGGTCCTCCAGCCTGCGGCCATGTCCATGATCCCGTCAGTTTAGGTGAGAAGAAGCTAAGCTCTGTGCCGTGTTGATCAATAATGCAAGAAGATTATTGTGGCTCAATCTTACAAGTTCGACGGCGATCTCGGCCGCGAGGGCAAGGATGTCAGCGCAGGAGACGATACCCGGGCACTTACGCTCCAACGCAGCCTTGATGTCGTCGACCACCGAGAAGCCACGGGCCGATTTGTTATTGCCGGGCGCAGTCTTCTCGGTCTGGATCGCCGGGAGGTCGTCGTCTAGCAGGAGTGAGCCGTCGCAGCCCTGAACGAAGCAGTCATGGAAGTGGAGGCGGATGAGGCTCGCTGGGATGCGTGGGTCAGAGACCCGGGCATTCTGGATGATGCGGCGGACGATGTTGTAGGCGTTGGGGCATGACACATCGTAGAACGTGGAGCTGAGTGTTGTACCGGCGCTAGAAGGATGGCCATGGGCAGGTCCAGCCAATGCGAGCAGGAGCACGCAGTGGGCAGCTAATAGCAACCCGACCGATGAGAAGCGAGAGGAAGAAGCCATACGTGTAGGAAATCACCGGAGACTCGGAGAGGCTAGATGCTTGTCAGTTTACGTGCTGCTAGCTAGTCTGCTACTACGTTGCAGAGCGGTAGTGTGTTTGCTGCTCGATCTCTGAGCTTTTGCAAACGAGCTTGCAGTGATGGGTGCGAGGGGAGTGGCTGGATGCGGCGTACTTATATAGGCTGTCTCGATTGATAAGCACGGACTTTTCGCTGGAACCGTGGAATAATGGGCATAATTGGCCGCGTTTGACATTTTCGGCACGCCGCCGGAGCTTGTCAAGTTGATATATTGGCAAAGGTGACGGGCAGATGGCTGGAGCTGCACCATGAGTTCCGCGAGCTCGCTGCTAAAAATAATATAGTTTCCCGTCAGCATCGACGCACGACGCATGTTGGCAGCAGGAGGAGAAGCGGTCGCGTTGAATACTTGAATGATGATTACTTGCGGGCCCTGCAACGGTTGCAAAACGAAAGGTGGTGCCTGAACTCTCCATGAGTCGTTATCCCGAAAAAGTAACAAAAAGGAACGGTGGAATGTAAGGGCCAGTGGATGCCGGCGATTGGCGATCAATCGAGGCTTGCAGCTGCGACGAAACGACCTCCGGTCTGAGAGGCCGGTCAGCTAGAGGCCGCCGAGCTCCGGAGGCAACCGGCCTAAAAAAAACAGCCTCGTGTCTTTAGTATTGCAAATTGCCTCGAGTTTTGTTCGGTAGGAATTTTTTTCTTGAACCAACGGTACCATATTTTTCAAAGAATCCGGTAGGACACCAGAAGGAGAAATAGCGTCTGGTTGTCGGCCGAGTGACCAGGACAATATATCTCATGACTAGCAAATATTAAAAATATCATAGTACCACAAAGTAGCATAATCCGCTCAAGTGCATCCCAATATTAGAAAACGAATAAACCGACTGAATTACTCATACAAAATGCTATGTTACGTCTCGTTACGCTAGCTAAGTAGGTGAATGAATCGATAATCTTTTTTTAGGGAATGAAATAATGAATCGATAATCTAAGAGTACTCCAATTGATCTATAACAATTGTTTTGTACTTTTGAATTCCTTCCTAGCAAGCAAACACGGATAGAAATACACGCACTCGGCCCAAATGGCCCATAAACAAAAATTATTGGCAGACTCCCTTTGTAATATGATTGTGTTTATTTTTAGGAAAACTAGAACTCCCAAACAATGGCATTTTAGAGGCCATCCAAATTTTTGAAGTAGCTAGTTGTCGTATTTCTAGAAATCTCATAGATCCTAGTACCACCAAGTAGCGCATAATTCGTCAAGTGCATGTCAATATTAAGAACCAACACCAAGCTACTCAATGACTCATAGTAAAAAGATATGAGTCCTGTTGCGCTAGCTACCTGAGTGACTCAATAACCTAAGAGTATCCCAGTTAATCTTTAGCAGTAATCTTGTATTTTTAATTCCTACCTAGCAAAGCAAATATGGATATGGATACATGCACTCGGCCCAAATGGGCCACAAACGAAATTACTGGTAAATTCCCTTTGTAGTATGGTCGTGTTTACTTTTTGGAAAATGCTAAAACTCACAATGGTATTTTAGAGGCCATCCATACTTTTGAACTAGTCCATTTGGAAATGTTGTAGTTCTAAAAAATTATGAGATTTATGAAGTCACCACGTACGAACACCATACTATCGATAGGGACATTGCCTACTATTGAAAGAATATTGTTGGTTAATTCATAAAATAAATCTAGGAAAATGCAAGCACCGATAGAAAAATGGGCATTTGTCCCGGTTCCCAACCCCCCCCAAAACCGGGACAAGGAGTCCCCTTTAGGTCAAAAAATCATTGTGATTTGTGGGATTCATACCCAAAACCTCTTGCCTCACACGTAGCGGGGGGGCGGCATACTTATAGCCTGTGTGGATGGATAGGCGCGCGGACTTTTCGCCGGCACCGTGGAACGGCATAATTATTGGCTGGGCGTTTGACATGTTCCTCACGCCGGAGATTGTCAAGTTAATTTTGTACTAGCAATGACCATGGGCCGATGGCTAGCTGCTGCTGAACCATCATCTCCATGAGTTCCGCACGCGCTCCCTGCTAAAAAAATTTGGTTTCTTTTGGAAGTCGACGAACGCATGCGCTAGTGGCCGCGAGGAGAAGCGGTCGCGTTGAATATTTGAACGAACGCATGTTGCGAGCGTTTGCAACGGTTGGAAAACGAAAGGTGGTGCCCCACCTCGCCGTCATTTCTTCCGAAAAGTAACAAAAAGAAATTGTGGAGTGTAGGGGCCAGTGGATGCCGGCGATCGACGAACAATTAATCGCGGCTTGCTTGTAGCTGCGACGAAACGGCTTCGATCCGGTCTGAGTGGCCGGTGAGCGAGAGGCGCCGAACTCCGGAGGCAACAGGCCTCGTTTCTTTAGTGTTGCAAATCGCCTCGAGTTTTGTTTGCTAGGATTTTTTTTCCTTGAACCAACGGTACCGTTTTTTGTTTTTGTCTTTGAAAAGAATCCGGTAGGATACGGGACGGAGTAGTACCTAGCGTCTGGTTGTTGGAGTGACCAGGACAATATAAAATCTCATGACTCGCGAAATATTGTAAATATCATAGTACCAAGAAGTAGCATAATCCGTCAAGTGCATCCAATTATTAAAAAACAAATAAACCTACTGAATTACTCATAGCAAAACCTATATCAAGTCACATTGCGCTAGCTAAGTAGGTGAATGAACCGATAATATAAGAGTATTCTGGTTGATCTATAACAATTGTTTTGTACTTTCGAAATTCCTTCCTAGCAAGCAAATACGGATAGGAATACATGCAATCGGCCCAAATAAACGAAATTACCGGCAAACTCCTTTATAATATGATCGAGTTTATTTTTGGGAAAACTAAAACTCACAATGGCATTTTAGAGGCCATCCACATTTTTGAAGTAGCCAATTCTAGGTTTGGGCAGAGCCAAACTATCCTAATTTTGATTAGATTTATAATAAATAATACTATCAACATTTATAATTTTAAATAGATAATATGTGAAAATATATTACATGACGAATCTATTGATAGATAGTAAGTATGATAAATGTTGGTATTTTTTATAATAATTTTGGTCAAATTTATAAAGGTTTTACCAAATACTACATTAGAATTGCATTTTTTTGGAACCGAGGTAGTGCGGTATAAGAAATTATGGTTTTATAAGACAAAACCATGCAAAAACCGTGGTTCCAGAAACGGATGTCTTCGGCAAAGTCTAAAACCCCATACGATTTTAACAGTACAAGGGTTCTAAAAATTAGAAAATTTGTCGCAAACAAAAATCTAATTGCTTTTCAACAAAAGTATTTTACAGAACGATAGTTTTTGTCCAATACTCCCAAAATATTTAGCATACAAATAAGGCCTGAACATGTTGATCATCTTTTCTGTCTCCAGCTGAAGCGTACAAAGCCTCCACACGAAAAGTGTTAAGTATATATGTGTTGTCTACCTTTTGATGAGTTGAATTGGATGGTTGCTAGCTTAAAATGTTTTATTCAACATGTAACTTAAATACCAAAAATTACAGCTAATGTTCAATGCATGACTTGATTTATACTTTTACCGCCTCGCCGCGCCGTCCACCCACTGCATTCTCCTATCCAGCCTCCTCTAACCATCATACGGATGCACACCCGTGTCCTACCCACCAATGCCCTCCCCTAGACCTCTAGTGAGTTTTGGTGAGTTAAATTACATCACGAATAAAGATCTGATGTCACATTGAGTTTATAAGCAGAGGTACAATTACATCACCATTAAAATCTTCAAAAAAAATTAGCCCTATCGAATACCATAAATAACAATTTCTCCATCAAAACACCTTGAACCCAAATAAACTCATGTCATCGGTGTCGACGGACACATCAGATACCAGATAAATAATTAGCCATAAATAAGAGGGCCGCGCTGAAACGAATACATAAATTCTAGCGAGGGTAGATTTTGCTATAAGAAATCTAACCATGTAACCTGTCACATCATTGGTGATATCAATAGTAACATGGAAAGAACCATAGATCTACATTAAGGCAGTTTGTGCTAAGATGCCCTTGTTTGTTAAATGATTCAAAGAATAATGTAAAACTTGAATGTGGTGTCAAAAGCAGCAAATCAACTTCAAATGTTTCAAAAAAATGTAATTCTTCATGTTGTGAGTTTTCAAGAACAATAAGATAATATAATGTATCTGTTTACTATTTTAATCATTTGCATCAAATATTTTTATTTAAAATATTTTAAAATTGAGCCGTACTTGGGCTGCCTCAAAGGAGGTAAATAACTCAAATAAATCTTTTAACTTAAAACATTTTAAAATCGAATAACTATTTTTGTTTGCAAGTTTACAGCTAGATTCAATTGTGTCCACCAGCTATCAAAATTATCATTTTAGTCATATTTTCCCATAAGGCTCAATTTCGCCCCTCATCCTATGTATTGCTATGTTGTTGTACCTTGTCATCCAGTCATTTAAGGTTAGCATGCGAGAAATATGTAGGACGAGGGACAAAATTGAGCCAAAGGGAGAAGTTTGAGAAATAGAATGGCCATTTAATTTTGATAGTTGAGGGACAAAATCATGTCCAGATGAAAAGCTTGAGACCAAAATTTGCTGCTGAAAACCGACTTAAACTTCCTTCAACAATGTATATGTCTCGCAAAATTCTGTACTGAGTTTCTCAAAATTCGGAGAGAGACCCTATTGGTTCCATTTTTTAGATATGGAAACAATTTGGCTTCACCCTTTTCTAAAGAAGAGGGCTCAGTCCAATAATTATAGGAAGTAGCTCGAGGCTCCACCAGCTCACACAAAAAGTCTTACAACATAAAAATAGTTTTAATAACCCAACCACAAACTAAAAGACCATCCATTAACCAAGAAGCAAAGAGTAGCCATATCTAGAGATCGATATGCTCAAGCGAAGGCCTCTATAACTTGGCCCATAGTCGGAGATACGTTTCCCTGAATTGAAACTGCAAAAAAGTTTTAGGTTGGATATTATCACTACCAGAGAACCTCACATCCGCACCGGATTCCCAACCGGTGCTAAAGGGGGTACCCTTTAGCACCGAGTAGAATAACCGGTGCTAAAGGGGGCCTTTAGCACCGGTTCTAAACACCAACCGGTGCTAAAGGCCCTGCCTACACAGCGGGCATAGGAGGGCCTTTAGCACCGGTTGGTGTATATAACTGGTGCTAAAGTGCCTGGATTTTTTTTGTACGTTTATATATGTTTATATATGTATTATGATACGTATTCAAACATGTATTCAGTTGTCGTGCATGTAGTACTATATATTCATATTAGCTAGACATATAATCAAAATAGAAGATATATATATTATAATTTTGAACTGTATATATATTTGAACTGTATATATTTGAGTTGTATATTACAAATTAAGAAATTCGACTAGAGGAACGACTTGACGGCGCATCCTCCAGGGGGAGATAGAATTCTCCACGGGGATTAACGACCTCGTCCCAAATCCATCCAATGAGGTGTTCTGCAATTGCATCTATTCTCTCATCATAGAGTCTATCTTCTTGCAGCCTCATCATCTATAATTTGCAAATAATTGGAAATATTAATTCCATGGAATTGAAGACAACAAATGTGCAATTAATAAACATTTAATATAAAATAAATGCTTTACTTACAAATACAAATGTCCGTCTATATTTAAATAATCATTTATTATAAAACAAAGTGTTTTTCTTATTAATACAAACATAGTAATTATTAAATGAAGCCCTATATTTCTAAATAATCATTTGTTTTAAAACAAAGTGCCTTACTTATTAATTCAAATTTAATAATAATATTATTTATTATAAATGAATCCCATTATCAATAAAAGAAGCCGTATATTTCTAAATAATATCATTTATTACAAAATCAAGTGCTTTTTCTACAAAAATAGTAAATATATCAAATTAAAACCTGAAAATGTGTTACGTACCATAACATCATGGTGAGTCATCTTTTTCGTCGACCAATTGAGTATGTTATCACAAACATAATATGCACATAGATTATTTCCCGGCCCCTGTTGGCGACACTGTCGATCAAAAAATAAAGTTAAGTAAAATTCATATAATAGGTTAGCGGAGACCTACACGTACAAATTACTTGCTTACCGGAAAGTCAGTCTTCCATGTGAGTGTTTCATGGATCATACCAGGGTTATCTTGACGAAATTGAATCCACGCCCTGTGAACCAAAAAGTTGTGTTAAATCATTGTGATTGTAAGGGCAGAATTGAGTTAAATGGGTAAATATATGTCACATTGTAAACAGAATTTCCATCTTTTTCATTGTCCAATCCTTCAGTTGCTCTTCATGTCTGCTTGGCCATTCGAAAATTCCTTTTAAGTCCGCCCATAGCATCTCCTTCTCAGTATTGGGCAACACGTGCGGCTCAGTAGGGTCCGTGGATTTCTATTTTCTGATGCTAATGGGCACGCGTTCCCGTAGAATAACCCCGCACTGAGATATAAATTTTCTGGCCACTTGTTTGGGCTCAACTGGCTCCCCATCGTCCTCCACTCGAGTGATGTGAAACTTCACATCCTTCAGCTTCTTAGTGGCAGATCGTTTGGATTTCCTAGTTCTGGTTGTCGACGTAGAGGCGGGCTACATAAATTACATATTAACGATACAATATTAAATGAGATATATTGAGATACAATACATATTAAGTGAGATATATTGAGATATACAATACATATTAAATGAGATATATTCACACCTGAATAGACGTGGGCTCATTATTACTGCATTCATCCACATTACGTTGTTCCACATTTTCGCTCCCTTGAGCAATACCCAGCACGTCTTCCATGTTTGGTTGAGGGTTATCTTCGGCATCGATACCAAATATTTGATTCAATAAGAACTGGTCATTATCCTCTGGCAAGGGTTCGCTAGGGTTGTTGTCCGCCATCTATAGGAATAAAAATAATTTGTAAGCAATAAATATAAATAAATATAGATATGGGGTTTAGGGTCAGGGTAGGGAGTTTAGGGTTTGAGTTTCGGGGTTTAGGGTTAGGGCTACGGGGTTTAGGGTTTGGGCTAGGGGGTTTAGGGTTTGGGTTTAGGGGTTTAGGGTTTAGGCTTAGGGCTAGGGGGTTTTGGGTTTGGGTTTCGGGGTTTAGGGTTTAGGGTTAGGGCTAGGTGGTTTAGGGTTTGGGTTTCAGGGTTTAGGGTTAGAGCTAGGGGGTTTAGGGTCTGGGCTAGGGGGTTTAGGGTTTGGGTTTCGGGGTTTAGGGTTAGGGCTAGGGGGTTTAGGGTTAGGGCCAGGGGTTTTAGAGTTTGGGTTTCGGGGTTTAGGGTTAGAGCTAGGGGGTTTAGGTTTTGGGTTTATAGGTTTCCGGGTTCGCGAACGGTGGGTGCGCGACGCGAAGGGGTTCAGGTGCGCGACGCGTTTGGGTTCGCGAAGGGGTTCGGGTGCGCGACGAGTTTGGTTTCCGGAAGGTTTGGGAGCGCGACACGTTTGGGTTCGCGAAGGAGCTCGGGTGCGCGACGAGTTTGGTTTCGCGAAGGTGTTCGGGTGCGCGATAGTTTTGCACATACAAAATATGCACATATACAAAATTATATATACAAAATTATATATACAAAATTACATACAAAATTACATACAAAATTATATATACAAAATTACAGACAAAATTATATATACAACAGTATATATACAAAATTATATATACAACATTATATATACAAAATTATATGTACAACATTATATATACAAAATTATATAAAAAATTATATATACGACATTATATATACAACATTATGTATACAACATTATATATAAGCATATAAATAATAACAAATTATATATAAAAATAAATAACAAATTATATACCAAGGGGCTCGGGTACGGGAGACGGCGGCGGGTGCGGGCGACGAGCGGCCGCCGACGAGCGCGGGCGAGGGGCGACGGGCGGCGCGGATGAGGGCGCGACGTGGACGAGGGCGCGGACGCGGCGGCGACGGGCCACGGGCGGCGCGGGCGAGGGCGTGGGCGAATGGCGGCGACAGGGGCGACGGGCGACGACGCGGACGACGGGTGACGCCGGCGCGGGCGACCGGCGACAGGGACAGGCGACGGGCGCGGGAGCGGGAGCGGCGGCGGAGGCGGGCGAGGAATGCGAGAAGTGAGGAGGGGAGAGGGCGCGACCGGTTATATGGGGCGGCGGCTTTAATACCGGGTGAGGATAAGACCCGGTGCTAATGAGCCTTTAGCACCGGGTCTTACCCTCACCCGGTGCTAAAGGCCACCACATTAGCACCGGGTGGATACAACACCCGGTGCTAATGAGTCTTTAGCACCGGGTGTAAGCACACCCGGTGCTAATGTGGTGCCCGGGGTGCTAAGGCCACCACATTAGCACCGGGTGGAAACAACACCCGGTGCTAATGAGACAGTAGCACCGGGTGGAAGCACACCCGGTGCTAAAGAGGTGCCCAGGGCGGGAACGGAAATCCTGGGCACCTTTAGCACCGGGTGTTGAATCTACCCGGTGCTAAAGGGTTAGGATTTCAGTTGCCGCCATTTTTTCATCCAAATCGACAATTAGCACCGGGTCTTTTTTCTATTTCTATTACTTTACTTTATTCATAAATAAATAAAACAAAGCTCTTTAAAATTGTTAGAAAATTCTTGAAAAACAGTAGGAGTTACTAGAAAATATTAGAAATTAATATAAAATCCTAGAAAATCGTTGGAATTACCATTTTCTTTCATTTTCTAGTAATTATTAAATGAAGCTCTTTATTTCTAAATAATAATTTTGTAGAAAACAAAGCCCTTTAAAATTATTAGAAAATTTAGAAAACAGTGGGAGTTACTAGAAAATATTAGAAAATAATAGAAAATTCTAGAAAATCCACCAATGGTCTTAGGTAGGCATCAATGTTGTTGCCAGGTTGCTTTAGCCCTTGAATAAGCACTGGCATCGTAATGAACTTTCGCTTCATGCAGAGCCAAGGGGGTAGGTTGTAGATACATAAAGTCACAGGCCAAGTGCTATGACTACTGCTCATTTCACCAAAAGGGTTCATGCCATCAGTACTTAAACCAAACCTCACATTCCTCACATCAGCATCAAACTCTGGGAATGCTGTGTCGATGTTCCTCCACTGGGATCCATCAGTGGGGTGTCTCAACATGTCATCCTGCTTACGTTCTTCTTTGTTCCATCGCATTAGTTTGGCATGCTCTTTGTTCCTGAACAAACGCTTCAGACGGGGTATCAGAGGAAAATACCACATCACCTTCGCAGCAATTTTTTTCTTACAACGCTCCCCCACAACCTCACCAGGGTCATCCCGCCTTATCTTGTATCGTGCGCAACTGAAAACTGGACAACAATCCAAGTGTTCATATTGTCCGCGATAGAGGATATAGTCATTTGGACACGCATGTATCTTATGCAGCTCCAAACCGAGAGGGCAAACAACCCGTTTTGCTTCATACGTTGCCGATGGCAATTCGTTACCCTTGGGCAGAATCTTCTTTATGAGTTTCAATAGCTCATCGAAATCCTTATCAGTAACGCCATTTGCTGCCTTCCACTGCAGAAATTCAAGTGTACTACCCAACTTCATAAGCCCCTCTTTGCGATCTGGGTACAAGTCAGTTTTGTGGTCCCGCAACATGCGTTGTATCTTTTTCAGTTCCTTATCATTGCCCAAGTCTTTCTCGGCATCACACAACATTTGCCCAAATCCATCATTAGGGTCATCTTCCTGAGCATCATCTTCCTGAGCAGCATCTTCATGATCGGCATCACCCACTGCAGCATCTGCAAAGGCCCCGTAGTATTCAGCCAATACCGGAATGTCATTATCCACCTCGTCTTCTTCATCTTCATCCATTAGAATTCCTCTTTCACCATGCTTCGTCCAAACAGAATAATTGCTCATGAAACCGTGCCTCATCAAATGCACCTGAAGAGCTCCTCTTTGTTTGTACGATTGTATATTTCGACAATTAGTGCATGGGCAGAACATGAAACCTGACGGCGTCCTGTTGGCCTCGGCGACATCGAGAAACCCCTTCAGGCCATCACGAAACGCCGTATCGTGATTGTCCCCGTACATCCATTGCCTATTCATCTGCATTAGTAACCAATAACAATTATTTGTATAATTTAATATATAATATAATACAAAGGTAATATATAAGACAATACAAATTTAATATATAACTAAATATAAATTTAACATATAATAGATTACAAAGTTAATACATAAGACAATACAAACTAAACACATTTCTAAAACTATAATTAATTTATTCACTTTCTAAAATCAAATATACTTCCATTAAAAAATAATTAACTATTCCAACTTTAAATAAATAACTAATAAATACATAAGCTCTCACTCTCCACTATGAACACAAGCTCTCTCTCCACCATGAACACAAGCTCTCTCTCTCCACCATGAACACAAGCTCTCTTTCCATTTTGATTCACAAATTTCTCTATTTCTAAAGCATATAAACATAAGAATGTAAGAAAGAATGAAAGAATGTACCTTGTAGTGCCCCTTGGATGAGTGAAATCTTCACAAATTTTGAAAAAAAATTTTGGCAGCACATCCCCTGTCCCGAGCACAACATGAACACAGCTCTAAGTGTTGATGCTGGCTCGGGCGAGGGGAGGGAAGGTATTATATACGAGCACATTAGCACCGGGTCTTGCGACGACCCGGTGCTACTGCTCTCACATTTGCACCGGTTGCAGTCAGCAACCAGTGCTAAAGGGCCTTGGGCACATTAGCACCGGTTGCTGGCTGCAACCGGTGCGAATGTGAGCACATTAGTACCGGGTCGTCGCAAGACCCGGTGCTAATGTGCTCATCCTGCCACCCCTGCGCGCCGCCCCCACTCATAGCCGTTGGACCCGGTGCTGATGCACCCTTAGCACCGGGTCCAAAATGTGTCGCGGCCTATGAGGGGGGCGGATGTGAGGTTCTCTGGTAGTGTATCAAAACTACTTTATTGCTACTTGTTCCAAATTGCCCATCATAGTGCTGAGTCCCTTGTCAATACGTAAAGATTTGATGGTGGGATTTCAAGTACCGGTTGTGCAGCTCTCCACATAAATTTAGCGTGACAACAATTGAAGAAAATATGGTTAACGCTTTCAACAGAACTGCAGAAACTGCAATATTTGTTTCTTTTCCAATTTCTTCTAGTTAGGAATTCCTTAGTCAGAAGATTTCCATTTTGTGCTTGAATGAACAGAGAAAGAACTATTTTTGTGCAAGGACCATAGAAACACGCCCATCTCCTTATTCAGCTCGACTAGCAGAACCTCTTCAACTAAGCTATCACATTCTATTAGCTTGTTTTCCGCCAATGATCTTCTAAATGATACATTTATTAAAGATGTATGAACAACTTCTGAAATAGTGGCATTTTGTTTTTGCACAATATTGCACATGTTGGGATATTCGAATTTTAAGGACTGTTTCCCCATTGGTTCCATACGATTCTTGTTAAAAAGAAATGCAAAGAATAGTGCTGGGAAGTACATACATGAGTGGAGTGGTAACATTTTTTACATTTGCTTCATGAAATGCTAGAAGCTTATCACCATACTTACAAAAAATGAATGAGAAAAGAATCGAAACAATCATTTACACAGGCTTCACAATTGGTCAAAAACATCAATTTGAATCAGTGTCTTCAATAGCCTTTCCTATTGATCCTTCGGCAGTTCTTCCTCATTTCTCCATCCTTTCCTGTCAGAGGGCTAATATTCCCCATCTTAATCATAGATGCCCCAAAGTTCTTAAAAAAATCCTGCTGATTGCTTGCAAACCAACAAACAATGGGAGCAGTGGTTGCCGCCGCCGCAGGGTCGGACAGCATGACCTGGTCGGACGGGAGTTGTGCATGTCCCTTCAGCAGGTTGCCATAATACTTGTTGTCGAACAGGTTCGGTGTGGCCTGGTCCAGGTTTTCTAGTGTACCCTTAGGTTGCCCGGCCGTGCAGTTCTCCTGTGTGAACTGACACTGCACTTTACCAAATGTGTGCGCTCCTGGAGTAGAAATTTATTGTTAAAATGAGACGGCATGCACACAACATAGAAAGAGTTTTCTAGGTTGAACTGTATACAAAATTAGGTACATTGTTAATTGAAATTTGGAATGCTTTGATTCAGTATGTTTATGTTACCTTGGAGGGCGACGAGATCATTGTTGTCGAGGTTGAAGTTTCTGAACTTCTCCTGGAGAACATCCAGGGTGTCGAAAGGGCTCGGGAGGTTGTTGGCGCTCTAGACGTTGGTCGTCGTGCCATCTCGGCGGCCAAGCAGCACGGTCCAGCGTGGTCCTCCAGCCTGCGCCCAAGTACATGCATGATCCCGTCAGCTCAGGTGAGGAGAGAAACTATGAAGCTCTATGCCATGTTGATCAATGTATGAAGATTATTGTGGCTCTTACGAGTTCGACGGAGATCTCGGCCGCGAGGGCAAGGATGTCAGCGCAGGAGACGATACCCGGGCACTTACGCTCCAACGCGGCCTTGATATCGTCGACCACCGAGAAGCCGCGTGCCGATTTGTTATTGCCGGGCGCAGTCTTCTCGGTCCGGATCGCGGGAGGTCGTCGTCTAGCAAGAGTGAGCCGTCGCAGCCCTGAACGAAGCAATCATGGAAGTGGAGGCGGACGAGGCTCGCTGGGATGCGTGGGTCGGAGACCCGGGCATTCTGGATGATGCGGCGGATGATGTTGTAGGCATTGCGGCACGACACATCGTAGAACGTGGAGCTGAGCGCCGAACCAGCGCTAGGAGGATGGCCATGGGCAGGTCCAGCCAATGCGAGCAGGAGCACGCAGTGGGCAGCTAACAGCAACCCGACCAAGTGAGACGAAGAAGCCATACGTGTAGCCGTGTAGGATAGATCAGTGGATAGCGGAGAGTCTAGATGCTTGTCAGTTTATGTGCTGCTACTCTGCTACTACTAGCTTGCCGAGCGATGGTGCTTGCTGCTTGATCTCTGAGGAAACGAGCTTGCAGGGATGGATATGCGAAGGGAGTAGCTGGGGGCGGCTACTTATATAGCCTGTCCCGGTGGATAAGCGCGCGGACTTTTCGCTGGAACCATGGAACTGGATATTGGTTGCGGGTTAGACATGTTCCGCACGCCGGCCGGAGGCTGTCAAGTTTATTTATTCTGTAATGGCAATGGTGCCGGGCCGATGGCTGGAGCTGGACCATGAGTTTCGCGCGCGCTCGCTGGTAAAAATAATAATACAGTTTCGGCGGCACGAGGAGAAGCAGTCGCGTTCGACGCGTTGAATACTTGGAATGATGATTGCTTGCGAGCGGTGCAACGGTTGCAAAAGGAAATTAAGGCGCTGCCCAGACTCTCGGCCATTTCTTCTTCCGAAAAAGTAATGAAAGGAACTGCGGAGTACGTGGAGTAGAGGGGCCAGAGGATGCCGGCGATCGGCGACCAATCGAGCTAGGCTTGCAGCTGCGAGGAAACGGCCTCCGGTCGAGTGACCGGTCAGCGAGAGGCGTCTAGCTCACGAAGCAACCACTGGCCAGCCTGTACGTACTTTAGTATCTTTAATGTTGCAAATTGCCTCGAGTTGTGTTTGGTAGGATTTTTTTTCTTGAACCAAAGGTACGATTCTTTTTGTTTTGAAAGAACCCGGTAGGACACGAGTAGTAGTATTACCGGTGCAGTGCATCTAGGCAACAGCGGCTAGTTGTCGGAGTGACCAGGACAATTCATCAAGTGCATGTCAATATTAAGAACCAACACCAAGCTACTCAATTACTCGTAGTAAAAGAGTATATACGTGAGTGACTCAATAATCTAAGAGTATCCAGTTAATCTTTAGCAATAGACTTCCATTTTTAATTCCTACCAAGCAAAGCAAATATGGGCCAAATGGGCATATTTCAAAAAAAACAAAGCAAATATGGATATGGATATACGTGCACTCGGCCCAAATGGGCCACAAACAAAAATACTGGTAAATTCCCTTTGTAGTATGATGATCGTGTTAATTTTTTTGGAGAAAGCTAAAACTCACAAAAGCTAAAACCCTAGAACCATAACCCCTAACACCCAATCTGGTGTCCCTATGTTTCTTCTCAGGCGGCAGCACCACATCACTACCCGAGAAAGTTGTGCGTGATAACCCCACATGTTACATTTTTCGTTTCAAATATAGTGAAAACAAGCGAATTGATGATCATAGATCAATTGGTAAGGTTCCTTGTGGTGGAACCTGCCCACCCGGGTTCGAGTTCACGACTAGGCACATGTGTCACATTTTTCTAGATTTATTTCAGAAATTAACCGGCGCTTTTCTTTCAGTGGTAGGTGACGTCGCCGTCGACAACGATGCACCTGTGGTGACTTCGTGAATTTCAAGTTTGGATATACCGGTCCAGAATCTCGGAGGTGCTCATGTGGGTAGGGTTAGCGTACGTGTATTCATATGGGTGAGTATGCGTATGTGTGAGCGTCCGCGTATGTATTGATCTTTCTCAAAAAAGAATAGTGAAAACAAATGCTTCACAAAAAAATAAATTATCATTCATGTTAGGAAACTGGGAATTTACAATTTAAAATAGAATTTATCTAAAAAACTTAGAGAGAAAATTCGATACGATACATCAAAAGATGCCTTAATTTTTTCTTGGGTCTAAAAAGTTTTCCGTCCCTTATGGAACATTGAGTTCGAACATTCATTGCTTTTCACTTATGTGTACTAAGCTCGGTGAAACGACCTCGGAACTTTATGAAACTTATTCTAGTGATAGAA
This sequence comes from Echinochloa phyllopogon, assembly GCA_033239725.1. NCBI lineage: Eukaryota > Viridiplantae > Streptophyta > Magnoliopsida > Poales > Poaceae > Echinochloa > Echinochloa phyllopogon. The sequence goes on from BTCW01000012.1 coordinate 25,928,710, forward strand.
CAAATAAATTTATCAGTTTTTTCTTAAAACACACACCTTTACAATTTTAGATTCAGAATCCACCTAATTAGGCTAAATTTGAAGCTTCAAATAAAATTATCGCACCAATATACTTTCAAAAATTATGAGAAAATAATTGATATTCCAGAGATGGGATGTGGTATCTTGTACAATTATCACCTATCATAAGTTGCATATAGAATTTTGAAGAATTGAAAATTTTATATGAAACTTACAATCTTCAATGTAACATATGATGGGAAATAATTTTATAAACTCTTTCGTCACATGTGACTAATATTTGTTATTCTTTCGTCATCTTAGGAATGTATTTTGGGGCCATAAAAATTCATATAAGTTTTAAAGGTAGACTAATTTTGTGAATTTCAATTTTAAAACCATAGAGGTACATGTGTGCTTTTGAGCAAAATGGATTCATCTCCATTTCTGCTATCACAACAATAAGCTCCATGAATATAAAATATGATTTGGATGCCATTTTGCCTGACTTAACTGATGAAGTTAAAGAAAATATGAAATAAGGAACGAAACATAGAACTCAGCATCAAACAAAGGAGTGAAAAATTTCAGGGTGAAGAAAGGAATTGAGTTTTCTTTTGGTGCCAAATAAAAAAATCACAAATTTTAAACCCTATCTAATCCCATGAATAACAAATTCTCTATAAAACACCTTAGAACTCTAATCTACTCACCTACCAAAAAAATAATTAGCCATAAATAAGATAGTCGTGTGCTAAATTGAATATTTAAATTTCGGTGAGGGTAGGTCCTACTATAAGAAACGTAACCATACGACCTCTCGCAGCATTGGTAATATCAATAGTACTGTGCAAAGAAACATAGGTCTACCCTAAGGCAGTTTTGTGCTAAGATGCCCGTGTTTGGTTAAATGATTTAAAGGATATAATGAAAACTCGAATGAGTCATCAAAAGCATCAAGTGAACTTCACATGTTTCAAACAAATCCAGTTCTTCATGCTATGAGATTTATTGAATAATAAAATAATCCAATGTATATATTTACTATTTTAATTATTTGCATCAATCTTTTAATTTAAAATATTATAAAACTGATACGTACTTGGGTTGCCTCATAGGAGGTAAAGAACTCAAATAAGTCTGAGACAATAGATTTTTGTGAAAAAAATGTTATATATGACATTTGTCATCTGAATATGTTATGTTTGTCACATTAGAATATTGTCATTAAATTATTAGGAAATTTAGATCTAACACCTATCATCTGTGCAGTGATTACCTATCATCCAATCATGTTAGAAAGGTTAGATATGAGCAGCTTTCACGTTAGGTAGGATGATCTAAAACATCTTAGTAGTTCAATAACTTTAGACAAGATAGTCTCATTGGTTCATTTTTTTCATTTTATCTTTTTTCCATAATAAAAAAATATGCAACTAAATATAGTAATTATATTCATCTTTTACCGCTTAGAAGGCAATAGCTTATCTTTTTCAATCACATCCATTCAGATCTAACTAAACAGATGAACATTTCACAGTACTGAAGTAATTTGGTTTAAAATTAAAACAAAGTACGGGGAACTCTATTTTACCGATATTTGAAATTGAGGGTGCTTTGTATTCTTATTTTTAGCAACTAAACTTCTACCTTAACTAAAAACTAGCATATGTGGTGCGCTATAAAGGTAAGGTAGAATAACTATTTTGTTCTCCAAGTTTCCGCCGAGATTCAATTTTGTCCTCAGAGTGTGGCTTCACCACACCCCCCCCCCCCTCCTCACACCCCTCCTGCCCCACCCACCCGCACACACCTCTCATTTTTGCACTAGGCCATCAAGAACCTCACGGCCGCGTCTCATTCCCTCCCCCAACCTAAACATGAGGACTACAGTTGTATACAAGGTAGATGATGTTGTGGAGCCGCAGAGTAGAAGACAACAACCTGAACATGAGGACTATGATTGGATATAGGGTAGATGATGTTGTGGAGCTATAGAGTAGAACATAACAAACAAATTTGATAGATCCCTCAATTTTCAATCAATTCCCAAACCTTAACCAAATCCATATGATAGATCCCATGGGTTGAGTGCCGAAATGTGGAGTTGCCTTGTCCTGACCATGTGCCACTTCTACTTCGCTGCGGTGTACATCTCACTCACCCTACAATGGAACAATGCGGTATTGACTCGGAAAGAAAACAAATGGAGGTTGCAGATTAATGGTCGGGCACATAAATCGAGTGGATACATTTTCTTAATTAGGTCTCCATAACCTCAACAAAATAGGAACAAGTTTAGTGAAAATTAAAATGTGAATAGGCGCATGTACCCTGCTAGCTGATTGATGGACCATGCCACGTATCAGACATGTGTTGCATAGACAAATTGCATCATGAAATCCTATCTGACTAGATGCTAACAATACACAACAATGTGGTGATATATAGGACGAAGGACAAAATTGTTCCATAGTAAGAAGTTTGAGAAATTTAATTTTGATAGTTGAGGGACCAAATTAATTCTAGATGGAAAGCTTGAGAACAAAAATTGTTGCCTACAAATGAATGAAAACCGTCTTGAATTTCCTTCAATAGTGTATATATCTCGCAAAATTTTGCATTGAGTTTCTCAAATTCCTTCAATAGTGTATATATCTCACAAAATTTTGCATTGAGTTTCTCAAATTCTAGAGCGAGACCCTATTGGTTCTATTTTTTTAAGATAACGAAAACAATCCGGCTTCACCCATCTCCAATGAAAAGGGAGCAATCTAATAATTACAGAAGCAGCTCGAGGCTATACCAGCTCACATAAAAAAGTCTTGCAACATGAAGATACTTTTGATATCCCAACCTCAAGTAAAAGACCATCTATTAACAGAGAAAAGACCATCCTTTTCAATTTCTTTTAGTTAGGTTGTCCTTAGTCAGAACTAGCCCTGTCTTTAAATACCACATAAACACCTTAATGTTCAATTCTTCATTGGTATTTTTTATTTGCCAAATTTTGTCTATGACGTTTACCCCACTATAGACAAGGGCCGTGTTTCTTTAGCCGGAGTAGAACTTTTGCCACCGACAGCTACAGTTTGTTTCAGAAAAAGATTTGGAGCCTAAGTCAACAAAAGCAACATGTACCCCACCATGTGTACACATAGAACAAAATTTGCTATGTGTACCCAATTACACACATGGAAAACCAACACATCTTCACAAACATTTGTCAATACAAACTATAACAATGTGCCCTCAACAAATACAAGTAAAATGTCCTCACAATATACAAGGTATTGTCACAAAAATGTTTGGTTCATAAAAAAATTAAACTCATACATCAAGATCAATTTCTGTCTACACACACCTCATCTCACACATGTAACATGTACAATAGCCTTCTCAACCCCTGTGTTGTGACATATAGTATTCATGTGCTATTTCATCGTGAACAAGGTTCATGTTTCTGCCATCCTCAACTTCATCGGCCACACGGGGCTCGTGTGCTTGCCCATCCTCGTTGTCACCCAGTGCACAACATCCACCAGACGGACCGGCTTCAAAGTCGATGTCGTTGTCATCATGTTCAAGAACGAAATTATGCAGCCCACAACATGCAAGAATTATTTTGCTTTGAATATTTTCGTTGTAGGACGGAATAGCCAACAGTATTCTCCACTTCATCTTCAACATCCCAAAGGATTGCTCTATGACGGACCTAAGAGATGAATGAGCCATGTTAAATATCTCTCTTTCACCAGAAGGTGCGGGTGCATTCCGCCACTGTTGTTGATGGTATTTGGTCCCCTTTACGGTGCTAGATAGCCTGGGCGGTTTGGGTACCCCGCATCAACTAGATGAAACTTCCCTGCATGCATATGCGAAGTAATGGTTAAATGGTGCATATACCAAACTGCATAAATCAAAGGAACAGAGGCAGCAAGAATCTATTCAGCAGCAGCAACTTAATCCCAACCCATCGGCTGCTGCTTCAGTGTGCTGCTGCTGCTTCAACTAGATAAAACTTCCCTGCATGCATATGCGAAGTAATGGTTAAATGATGCATATACCAAACTGCATAAATCAAAGGAACAGAGGCAGCAAGAATTTATTCAGCAGTAGCAGCAACTTAATCCCAACCCATCGGCTGCTGCTGCTTCAGTGTGCTACTGCAGCCGAACACCTACTGAACAGCCAACCCATCAGCCACCTACTGAACAACCAACCCATCGGCTGCAGCTGCACACTGAAGCAAATAAATTAGCTGTTGCTGCTACTGATTTTTACTCCATTCCCCAGCCACCACAACAGATTAAGCATATACATGATTAACACTGAACATGATAGTATTCATCAATTCAAGCATTCCTATTGACTATCTGGTCCAATATCTGGCCTTTTGATATAACATAGAATTGAGGAATGATAAGGAATGAAGCATCCAAAGATCCAACAGACCCACCATTCATGGCATAAACCCCATCATAAATTTAAGGACACTTTTCTTGAGGGGCAAAGCTTAAACCACAGAACCATTTCTATTACATTTTCAGCTTTGGGGCTTTGGTCTTATTTTTCTACACATATTCTTTTACATAAATAAAGACAACTATACACATTAAAATGAATGGTACTACAAATTCAAAATGAACTATTCTACATGCTCAAAATTAACTGTTTGACATGATATTTACACAGTCGCCACTTATACGACATGAAAACCTGAATTTACTCCCAAGTTTCTTTTCAAGTGCGTGCCAGCCAACCGTGCCATGAAATTGTAGGAACCAAAATGATATAGAAAACAAGGCAATCAGCATTCAAATTGACACTGATATATATTTACACTATATAAAATAGCAGGACTGAGATAAAAATTTATAGCTACAGTTAATTGACACTATATTTCATAAATGATACACCTACAAACTATTCTAGAGTAGGCACAAACATTTTAGGCAGAGATTCACAAATATAACATATGGAGCAGTAACTAAGCATTTTCATGGAGATTACATAGATGGTTGAGGAGTAACCTGGGGGCGGATGGGGGAAATCTGAACCATACTTCGAAATAGCCTCCTGAAGCACGGTCCAATCATGTGCCGAACCAGGAACCCCCGCTGCCACAAACGTGAAGCGCCGATCAAAGTCACAAATGGCAAGTACATTTTGAGTTTTCTCATTCTTCCTGTTGATGTACTGCCCGACCTTTTCAAATGGAACCACCACTTTGACATGTGTGCCATCTATAGCCCCAATTGCATTGTTGAAGAAAGGAGCGGACCAATGGTTGGCTACCTTTGGGTGAACAGGTGAGAATGTGGGGTCCTTGGGTGCAATTATATCTTTGGCAAGCTTGACCACACAAGATAACACATGGTTGAATTTGTGACTAACAGCCCCCATGGACCTCTCAAACTTATTCTCAGCTTGCCTGACCGGTTGTGGAGGCCCAACCATGTACAATAAAATGCCTAAAGCCTCTCTAGAAGACACCTTTGATGTTGACTTCAACCCATACTTCGAAACCAACTCCTCGTGTAGCAGCTCAAAGACATGGGCACCCATCCTAAACATGTTGTAGCAAGCAGTGGGCCTACGCAATGTCCTCTCCACCCACTCAATTCCACTTTCCTCAATGACTCTTCTATGGCTACCCGAGACCGACTCTTCTTTCATACATAGGAGGATGGCTTTCTTGCAAATTTTCATGGTACTCCTCTGTGCATCCACGGCAAGCTTCAAGCCCTTGAACAGAGTACTGCCTTTGCCAAATACATCCTCGTAGTCCTTGTACAATGCTTCGTAGTCTTCGTCACTTGTGTCATCATCACTTGGCAAAATTAAATCTTCTTCGTCATTGTTGCCCTCCCCTTCTATCCCATGCTGCCCTCCCCTTCGGATCACATGTTGTTTCCCACAATATTTGCATTGTCCCCACTACGGAGCCCTAAAACATAACATAAATCATAATGTCAGTAACACAAAATATATGAAACTGAACAATGTTGACTTCAAATGGTAGTATACAAATACAGTGAATGTGACATAAATACAGGCACAAGCTATGAAAGAGGTGCAATAGTAACATCTCAATGTTCAACAATTGTTCCACATGCATTACATCAAGGCCCATTGAAAGATAAACAATACAAATCATTCAACAATTAAGTAGTCTAGGGTCCACATGACACAAATTATTCAATGGCAGTGATACATAGCTACGGCCACCAAATCTCTCTACGGAGCACTGGACATATGGCACCGGAATTGTCTCTGGATCCACGTGATTTTATCTTCCAATGTTGGACATATCAGGAACGCATCTCTGCAACTCTCATTCTTGAAAATTGAAGTAATGAAGTCATACTCATCACTCTGTGCGCTGATCCCTGACTGAATTGCAATTCGCAAACAGTTCCGGTACGCTTCTTGTTCCTTTTCTTTATGGTTGTGTTCAGACACCAATTCGCGCATACCATTCTGAAATTGACCTACGACATTCTTCATCTGTCAAATTAGCTGACTCAAGAGGTTCCTCTTTTTGCGGGGTGCCATGGTAGATGGAGGTGATATGGGTCCCTTCTCCTTCTTTTGGGGGCTGTAAGCAGTCGATTTGGTAGCACCACTGCTACCTCTCTTGCGGCTACCAGATGTGTTAGGAGTAGAACGGGTATCCAAAGTGGTGCCCTGGGAGTCCAAGTTGACAGCGGCTGCCTCATTGTCAGAGGCATGAAGGACGGATTCAAAATTGATGTGCACTTCCCTGAACATTTCATCCAGCATGTACAGCCAAGGGGGCTCATCCAAGGACAAGCGCACTACCTCCTTACATTTCTGTTGCAAAAATAAGGGAGCAATTAGCAACCATGAGGAGAAATGTAGCCAATATATCATATGACAAGTGGCTTGAGAGATTGTACCTTTTTCCATTTTACCCAAAAATCGGGGTCGACCACGAACCCACCCTTGGCGTTGCGGCCCACCCTAGATTTCTTCTGAAGTTCTTTGTCTGCTGAATTAAACACCCTTAAATTATGCAGCCGTGTGTCGAGCTGCCCTAGGGCACCCCCATACTCTGAAAGCATTAACTAAGTGGGACTTTCCTAAGGGGGTTGGTTTACCCTGGAGAATTCCCTTGTTACATTGTTGTTCAATCCACGACTCACACAACGCTTGCGTAAGAGGATCAGTCCACCTCGCTCTAACAGAACCCTAAAAATAGAACCAATACGACAGCAACAGCAATGTCACATTACTACTATCAATTTCCTACTTCCACTTAAATTGCATGATGTAACAGGCTCTAACATAAATATGGAGGCCTACACATCCCTAAACAGGACATAACACGCGTGAACACCAAATTTGCAGTAATATATATTTTGGACAGTGGCATAAACAGATTGAAAACAGCCCTAGACAGTCCTAAACAGTACAGCTGCAGCCACATTGAAGAAAGCAAAGTATTCGTAAAAGCATGGTTGTATCCATACAAAATAGCTATGGCTCACCTCTGGCAAGTAGTCGTCGGCAGCAGCAGATGGCATTGAGTTGTCGTTGCTACCGACATCTTGCACGGGGGACGGGGCCTCCTGGCGAGACTGCCTTCGGGTGGAACCACCGCTTCATACAGCGGATGACATATCCTCGCCCACAGTCGGTGGATGCCATGAGGGGGCCACTGGTGACAAGTGCACACGGGCAGCTTGGCTACTGCCCTCGCCATAACCTCCTGCCAGGAATGCCAGCAACATAAGAATGGGAGAGGTAGGACATAACTTTCAGGAATCGGTAAACATGTATGTTGTCACAGTAATCATCCAAACATGAATATTAAAATGCAACAGACCATTTCATATTAAATAAATTGTAAACAGAAGATTTCATATCAGCAAATAAAATTGTAAACAGAAGACTTCATATCAGCAAATAAAATTGTAAACAGAAGATTTCATACCCCAGTAAAATGCATCAGAAGCTTTCATATTATATAACTAAATCACCATTCTTATGTAGTGCGGTATAAGTGTTTATCAGTAAATTGTAGGAAAAATAGGTCACTCACCATAGCTTGGCGGCACTGGAGCCAGCGGATGCGGCGGAACGGAGGCGTAGGGAACCCCTGGGAACCCTGATAGGGACAAGGTAGAATGCCTAGGGGGATCAGCCATGGGGAGACCGCCGGGGTGATACGGCAGTGGGTACAAAGGCCATGGTCCGCCATACCCGGAGTAGCCAAGAGACACTCCGGTCATGCCCTCGGGTGCCGAGACCTGTGGGGTGGAGGTGCCGAAAATGGTGTTGAAGTCGAAACTGGGTACACCAGGAGGACGGGGTTGGCTGCCGGTGGCGTCTAGGCGCCGGGGAGAATACGAAGGTGGGCATGGGTAGTAAGCATCATGATAAAATGAGTTCGGCTGCGAGGACGGCCGGAAGGGCTCGTTGCGGTCCCCTGACATGATGCAACCGGTGCGAAGCTGCGGTGCGTCCGGATGGCGGACTGCAATCGGGGAAGGTTGCCGGAACGCGCTTACCGGCGGAGGCGCCGAATGTGGGAGAGCCAACCGCGGAGGCCGGAAAGGTGGGGGAACGAAGGCGCGTTTGGGTTGATAGGATGCTGTCGGAGGACACGATGATGGAGGCGTATGGGAAGGCCAAAGCGGCCGCGCCAACAGTGGGGGTGCAAGGGGGTTTGGGTGGCGCCAGGGGAAAGGGGGCTGACGCGACTGGAAAGCGGATCGGCCCTGTTGGTGGAAGGCCGAACGGATTGGGCCAGCCGGAGGAGGGGGAAGGGAGGAAGGAGTCCAGCTCACCGAGGGGGACCAAGACGCGGCGGCCAGTGGCGTGCTCGGGAATCTTGCCGCCGGGAGGCGAAGATCCGCGGCGGAGGGTCGCCCCCACGGAAAGCAGTCCCCGGAGGGGGCGAAGGCACCGGATCCGTATGGAGGCTCCCCAGCCTCGCCGCCGAGCACCGGGCGCACCTCGGCGGTGCGGTCCCAAGGTCCAGGGCCGCCGATGCGCCGGCTCCCTATCTCCACGGCGGGGCAAGCGGAGGCCCCAACTCCCACAGATCCATGCTGGCCTTCGGCACAGGAGCTCGCGCCCGGGCGTGACGGGGTGGCGGAGCTGCGGAAAGCGGCGCCGGAGCGGCGGAGAGCGGCGGGGCGGCGGTGGGAAGAGGCAGCCCGAGAGGAGGAGCGCGGATAGGGATGACTGCGCATCTTGGACTGGGGGTGTCACGGGGACGCCTAACTTGGGCCGCGGCCGTGGCCCCCACTTGGGCCCACATTTTCCTAACATTAGTTCTGAAACACGGCAGGTCATCTGACATACCTTTTTTTCCAAAATTTTGTTGCCTCCATCTAAACGCGACCAAGGTATTTGTACATTGAATGAATATAGAACGCACAATATTTTAAAGGTTGTGATCTTTGAAATTTAGGGATTGTTCCATACGATCTTTGTTAAAAGAAATACAAATAATAGTGGTCGAAAATACATATATGAGTAGGGTGCAAACAATTTTCACATTTGCTTCATGAAATGAGAGAAGCTGATGATCTTACTTAATTAAAAAATGAAATGATAAAAGAATTGAAACAATGATTCACAGGCTTCACAATTGGTCAAAAACACCAATTTGAATTAGAGTCTTCAATATCCTTTGCTATTGATCCACCGGCAGTTCTTTCTGATTTCTCCATTATTTCCTGTCAGAGGGCTAATATTCCCCATCTTAATCATGGACGCCCCAAAGTTCATGAAGAAATCCTGCTGGTTGCTTGCAAATCGATGAACAATGGGAGCCATGGTCGCCGCTGCAGCAGGGTCAGACAGCATGACCTGGTCGGACTGGAGCTGGGCACGGCCCTCCACCAGGGTGCCATAATACTTGTTGTCGAACAGGTTGGGTGTCACCTGGTCCAGGTTCTCCAATGTACCCTTAGGTTGGCTGGTCGTACAGTTCTCCCGCGTGAACTGACACTGCACTTTGCCAAATGTGTGCGCTCCTGGCATAGAAAATTGCTATTGAAATCAGATAACGTGCATATGAGATAGAAAGAGTTTTCTAGGTTTAAATTCTGTAAAAAATGTAGGTGTATTGTTAATTGAAAGCAGGAATGCTTTAATTCAGATGTTACCTTGGAGGGCGACAAGGTCGGTGTCATTGAGGTTGAAATTTCTGAACTTCTCCTGGAGAATGTTTAGAGGGTCAAAAGGGCTTGGGAGGTTGCTGGCGCCCTCAACGTTGGTCGTCATGCCGTCTCGGCGTCCGAGCAACACAGTCCAGTGTGGTCCTCCAGCCTGCGGCCATGTCCATGATCCCGTCAGTTTAGGTGAGAAGAAGCTAAGCTCTGTGCCGTGTTGATCAATAATGCAAGAAGATTATTGTGGCTCAATCTTACAAGTTCGACGGCGATCTCGGCCGCGAGGGCAAGGATGTCAGCGCAGGAGACGATACCCGGGCACTTACGCTCCAACGCAGCCTTGATGTCGTCGACCACCGAGAAGCCACGGGCCGATTTGTTATTGCCGGGCGCAGTCTTCTCGGTCTGGATCGCCGGGAGGTCGTCGTCTAGCAGGAGTGAGCCGTCGCAGCCCTGAACGAAGCAGTCATGGAAGTGGAGGCGGATGAGGCTCGCTGGGATGCGTGGGTCAGAGACCCGGGCATTCTGGATGATGCGGCGGACGATGTTGTAGGCGTTGGGGCATGACACATCGTAGAACGTGGAGCTGAGTGTTGTACCGGCGCTAGAAGGATGGCCATGGGCAGGTCCAGCCAATGCGAGCAGGAGCACGCAGTGGGCAGCTAATAGCAACCCGACCGATGAGAAGCGAGAGGAAGAAGCCATACGTGTAGGAAATCACCGGAGACTCGGAGAGGCTAGATGCTTGTCAGTTTACGTGCTGCTAGCTAGTCTGCTACTACGTTGCAGAGCGGTAGTGTGTTTGCTGCTCGATCTCTGAGCTTTTGCAAACGAGCTTGCAGTGATGGGTGCGAGGGGAGTGGCTGGATGCGGCGTACTTATATAGGCTGTCTCGATTGATAAGCACGGACTTTTCGCTGGAACCGTGGAATAATGGGCATAATTGGCCGCGTTTGACATTTTCGGCACGCCGCCGGAGCTTGTCAAGTTGATATATTGGCAAAGGTGACGGGCAGATGGCTGGAGCTGCACCATGAGTTCCGCGAGCTCGCTGCTAAAAATAATATAGTTTCCCGTCAGCATCGACGCACGACGCATGTTGGCAGCAGGAGGAGAAGCGGTCGCGTTGAATACTTGAATGATGATTACTTGCGGGCCCTGCAACGGTTGCAAAACGAAAGGTGGTGCCTGAACTCTCCATGAGTCGTTATCCCGAAAAAGTAACAAAAAGGAACGGTGGAATGTAAGGGCCAGTGGATGCCGGCGATTGGCGATCAATCGAGGCTTGCAGCTGCGACGAAACGACCTCCGGTCTGAGAGGCCGGTCAGCTAGAGGCCGCCGAGCTCCGGAGGCAACCGGCCTAAAAAAAACAGCCTCGTGTCTTTAGTATTGCAAATTGCCTCGAGTTTTGTTCGGTAGGAATTTTTTTCTTGAACCAACGGTACCATATTTTTCAAAGAATCCGGTAGGACACCAGAAGGAGAAATAGCGTCTGGTTGTCGGCCGAGTGACCAGGACAATATATCTCATGACTAGCAAATATTAAAAATATCATAGTACCACAAAGTAGCATAATCCGCTCAAGTGCATCCCAATATTAGAAAACGAATAAACCGACTGAATTACTCATACAAAATGCTATGTTACGTCTCGTTACGCTAGCTAAGTAGGTGAATGAATCGATAATCTTTTTTTAGGGAATGAAATAATGAATCGATAATCTAAGAGTACTCCAATTGATCTATAACAATTGTTTTGTACTTTTGAATTCCTTCCTAGCAAGCAAACACGGATAGAAATACACGCACTCGGCCCAAATGGCCCATAAACAAAAATTATTGGCAGACTCCCTTTGTAATATGATTGTGTTTATTTTTAGGAAAACTAGAACTCCCAAACAATGGCATTTTAGAGGCCATCCAAATTTTTGAAGTAGCTAGTTGTCGTATTTCTAGAAATCTCATAGATCCTAGTACCACCAAGTAGCGCATAATTCGTCAAGTGCATGTCAATATTAAGAACCAACACCAAGCTACTCAATGACTCATAGTAAAAAGATATGAGTCCTGTTGCGCTAGCTACCTGAGTGACTCAATAACCTAAGAGTATCCCAGTTAATCTTTAGCAGTAATCTTGTATTTTTAATTCCTACCTAGCAAAGCAAATATGGATATGGATACATGCACTCGGCCCAAATGGGCCACAAACGAAATTACTGGTAAATTCCCTTTGTAGTATGGTCGTGTTTACTTTTTGGAAAATGCTAAAACTCACAATGGTATTTTAGAGGCCATCCATACTTTTGAACTAGTCCATTTGGAAATGTTGTAGTTCTAAAAAATTATGAGATTTATGAAGTCACCACGTACGAACACCATACTATCGATAGGGACATTGCCTACTATTGAAAGAATATTGTTGGTTAATTCATAAAATAAATCTAGGAAAATGCAAGCACCGATAGAAAAATGGGCATTTGTCCCGGTTCCCAACCCCCCCCAAAACCGGGACAAGGAGTCCCCTTTAGGTCAAAAAATCATTGTGATTTGTGGGATTCATACCCAAAACCTCTTGCCTCACACGTAGCGACCTTACCACCCCACCCATACAACACATATGACTCTATGTGAGGTGTTTTTCTTTTATTATAGGTCATAGAGGAGCATTTAGTCCCGGGTTGTTAAATCCAACAAGGACTAAAAGGTCCCCTTTTAATCCCGAGTAATGTTACCAACCGGGGCTAATGCCTTGAGGCCTTTAGTCCGGGTTGGTAACACCAACCGGGACTAAAAGTGATATTATATGAATCTTTATTTTGGTGCGATAAAAATTCGTATAAGTTTCAAATTTAGCCTAATTAGGTGGGTTCTAAATTTATAATTGTAAAGGTGTGTGTTTTAAGCGAAACTGATCATTGTATTTGTTCTATTACTAGAAGAAGTGTCATAAATTTCAGAGATCGTTTCACCCGGCTTAGTAGACATATGCACATATGTGACAAAAATATCATATAAGCAATGAATGCTAGGGTTTAGGGTTTGAAAACGTTTTAGACCCAAGGCATCTATTTTCTCTCTAAATTTTTAGATCTATTTTCTCTCTAATGCTAGGGTTTAGGGTTTGATCATTCGTATGGAATTTTCTCTCTAAATTTTTAGATAAATTCTATTTTAAATTGTAAATTCCTGGTTTTCTAACATGGATGATAATGTACTTTTTTTGTGAAGCATCTGTTTTCACTATTTACAACCGAAAATCTATCGTGCGGGATTATCACGCACAACTTTCTCGTTTAGTACTGTGGTGCTACCGCCTGAGAAGAAACGCAGGGACACCGGATTGGGAGCTAGGGGTTATGGTTCTAGGGCTTGCAGGGGTGGCTCTGGTCATCAGAGGGCCTAGAAGGGGTTTTAGGTTGATGGTTGCGACACGAATTGTGGCCGGACGATGCAGTGAGTCACCACTGGAGCTGCGGGAAATAGGTAGGCATTGGGTGGGGCAGGAGTAGGACGCAGGTACGCATCATATGATGGTTAGAGCATATCCAAGAGACTACTAAAAATCCTAGCTAAATGAAGAGGTAAAAGAGTAGTTAAAAATATAAAAGGCTTCTTACAGCATCTCCAAAATGACTCTTCAAATCACCTCAACCTCTCCCTCGCACTCCTCCTCGGCGTCCGGTGAGGCCGCGCTGCTTGCCTATGCCGGCCCATCCATTGTGCAGCAGCACGGGTTTCCCCTCCTGCCACTCCGACGACAGCACGAGCTCCACCCTGAACACGCCCACCAGCAGCTTCCTCCGGGCGACGAGCCGGATCTCGCAGTCTAAACCCGGAGCTTCCACCGGCGGGATGTCATCTGTCTAGGTTCGTCTGCAAACGGAGCTTCCACCGTCTGAACCTGGAGCTTCCACCGGCGGGGAGCTTGAGGTCGAGCTAGCTGGAAGAGAGTCGCACAAATGGCCGAGGGTGAGGGAGGCTCAGGATGGTCCAGCGACGTCTTATCCTCTCCCGCCTGCTTTGCGACGGTCTCCTCAGGCCACGGCCACGGCCACGCGGACGACAGCGTCGCAGCCCCGGCCAAGAAGACGCCCGCAGGGAAGGGCAGCAGGCGCGCCCGCCGATGGCTGTGCTGGCTTGGCCTACCCGGCCATGGCCGCGCCACTCGGCGGGGTCGGCCTGCGGGACCTACCCACGGCTGGCTCGCCGCCCGCACCAAGGCGAGGGATGCTGCAGGTGGTTCTGCGCCGCCACGAGGGGGTTCACTGGCCGCCGCGCCGCTTGGTCGCGCTACCTTGGGGTTTGCTCGTGGAGAGAGGGAAGCAGGGGAAGCTGCCCTGGAGAAGAGGAAAGAGGAGGATGAGCAGGACAACGATGGCGCGCAGACGCACGGGAACGAGGACCGCCAGTCAGGATTTCGCAGATGGCGAGGGCGTGCAGCTCGACAAAGATGCCAAGGGAGCGGGCTGATATGGCGAGCTGGATGTCTAGACAGTTGGATGTCTAAATTTTTGCTTTTTTACCTATTCAGATTAGTTTCCAGAGGTTGTTGGAGTTGCTCTTAGAGGAGGTTGGAGAGGAGGATGCGACGGTGGCCAGCGCAGCGAGGCGTCAAAAGTATTAATCAAGTCATAAATTGAACATGAGATGTAAACTTTTGTAAGTTACAAATTCAAAAAATATTTTAAGCTGACAACCATCGAATCTATCTATTATATTAATACTATAGTGTTAAAAGGTGCCATGAGGGTCAAGAAATTCTCACGTTAATCTAAAAAAGAGAAGAATATACACCGTCAGATTTTATGAAGATCCAACGGTCCATATTATTCCCTTAATCCAAAAAAGAGAAGAATATAGACAGTCGGATTTTATGAAGATCCAACGGTCTATATTATTCCCTTAATCCAAAAAAAGAAGAATATATACCGTCGGATTTTAGAAAGATGTAACGGTCCATATTATTTTGTTAATCTAAAAAACAGAAGAATATACACTGTCGGAACTTATAAAGATCTAACAGTCGAGGGTAATCTAAAGAGTCTGTCATAAATACATTTAATAAAACCTAAATTCATCTATTATATTATTACAATAGTGTTAAAAGGACCCACCACGTTCGCCGAGAGGATCAAGAAATTCCCACATTAATCTAAAAAAGAGAAGAGTATAGACCGTCGGATTTTATGAAGATCCAACGGTCCATATTGTTTCCTTAATCCAAGAAAGAGAAGAATATAGACAGTCAGATTTTATGAAGATCCAACGGTCTATATTATTCCCTTAATCCAAAAAAGTCCATATTATTTTGTTAATCTAAAAAATTGAAGAATATACATCGTTAGATCCTATAAAGATCTAACAGTCGAGGGTAATCTAAAGAGTCCGTCACAAATACATTTAATAAAACCTAAATTCAGAATTAAAAATTATTAAATTAACACATAAACCAAAGAGTCCGTATAGGATACAAATAGCAAATAGTATAACTAATACATAACTGAAATTGGAAATATAGAAAAATGTTATTGTTTTTTCTAACTAAAATTGGAGATATAGAAAAATGTTATTGTTTTTCTATTTCTATCGATATCGCCAATACAATAGTGTTAAAAGAAGCCACCACGTTCACCGAGAGGGTCACAAAATTCCCATGTTAATCTAAAAAAGATAAGAATATAGTCTGTCAGATTTTATGAAGATCCAACGGTCCATATTATTCCCTTAATCTAAAAAAGAGAAGAATATAAACAGTTGGATTTTATGAAGATCCAACGGTCTATATAATTCCCTTAATCCAAAAAAAGAAGAATATATACCGTCAGATTTTATGAAGATGTAATGATCCATATTATTTTGTTAATCTCAAAAAGAGAAGAATATACACCCTCGGATCTTATAAAGATCTAATAGTGGAGGGTAATCTAAAGAGTCTGTCACAAATACATTTAATAAAACCTAAATTCATCTATTATATTAATACAATAGTGTTAAAAGGACCCACCACGTTCGTCGAGAGGGTCAAGAAATTCCCACATTAGTCTAAAAAAGAGAAGAATATAGACCGTCGGATTTTATGAAGATCCAACGGTTCATATTATCCCCTTAATAATCCAAAAAAGAGAACAATATAAAAAGTGAGATTTTATGAAGATCCAACGGTCTATATTATTCCCTTAATCCAAAAAAGGTCTATATTATTTTTTTAATCTAAAAAATTGAAGAATATACACCGTCGGATCTTATAAAGATCTAACAGTCGAGGGTAATCTAAAGAGTTTGTCACAAATACATTTAATAAAACCTAAATTCAGAATTAAAAATTATTAAATTAACACATAAACCAAAGAGTCCGTATAGGATACAAATAGTAAACATTATAACTAATACATAACTGAAATTGGAAATATAGAAAAATGTTATTGTTTTTTCTAACTAAAATTGGAGATGTAGAAAAATGTTATTGTTTTTTCTATTTCTATCGATATCACCAATCAATTCCTTTAATAAGATTATCATGCATATGCATATACTATAATTAGTAGGATCAAATTATCAAAATAAATTAGCACATTGATCAATGAAAAAAAGAAATAATCTACAACATACATATAAGTAGGTTCGTATTGTAAGTGTTTTGATTCATTTTAGTACAGAAGTATAGATGGATTTAATACTAAATACAACGCTGTCCTGCTTCTTTCATCATGTCATAAATACCCTGTCAATTGTCATCGCTAGGAACTGTCCACCAAGCAATCAAAACAATCTGCGTGAGTAGAGGAGGGGACCAGCTCGATGCCAAGCGCCAAGGTGACTATGATACGGGACAAGAAGAAGAGGAGAGATCAAGCCAAACTTCATAGATAGACAAGAGATAGAGATGCCACATCATAAACATTGTCAAAATTTGTTCATTACCTTAGCTTCAAATAACTTTTTAACACTGGTGTCTACATAGGTCGTTTATACCTACACATTACATTATGGACATGCAATGGGTAAAAGCATTTGCTAAGTTGGGCAAAGTGAACCATCAAACAATATTTTGGAGGTATGCCTCCATTAGTAGGGTGGCAATGGGGAAGCATAGCTTAGTAACAACAACTTACAAGAAACAACAATGATCAAAAGGAGAGAACTTTAAAAAGTTAGCATGTGTTAGACTTCAAGCGAATAATTACTGCCATGGAGAAAATAATGGCTAGGATGGTCATGAAGCGTAGCCGGATATAAACATACATAGAACAAATGCACAATCAGAAGAAAGAAAGAAAGAAAGAAAGAAAGAAAGAAGAGGCACGGGACTAAGAAGTGATGTCGATCTAGAAAGCGGTGGACCGATAAGAATTACTAGCGTATGAAAAACAACGGTGCAAAAATGATAGCATATGGCGGTGCGAGCATAACATAGCCACAACACGATCTCAGCCCATCCACTAGGTTAAGTATCACTTTAACACGGGCTACTATCGATGTCAAGGCATCAATGCTGTGATTTCTTGCTGTGTAGCATTATGATTAGTTGGCCAAAAACTGAAAGATTTAGAAGGGAATGAAAAAATGATAAGATGTAGCCACGATGGAGTGTTCACGCGATATAGAACAAAGTAATTAGAAAATATGTGTTTGACATGCACGTCCATCCATAGAAAGCCACGTGTAGTGTTGGACAAAAGGAATGATGTGCACCACCATGGCTGCATCTTTAATGACCACGAGATAGTGGGCAAAGAACCTTAGCATTAGAACGATGAGAGATGGGACAAGTACGAAGGAGAAAACTATACATAAGATAATGTGAGAGCATGTATTTATGGGACTTTGAATATCAAAGGGAGATTGGATATAAAAAAGGAGATTGTTACTTCTGGTGGTATACATTGACCACTCATCCAGAATTTCTTCTAAAAAATTTAAAGATAGTTTACTAACTTAAAAATATATAAATCTTTATTTTACTCTTATTAAATACACAAAAATATGTCCCTATATGAGGTGTTCTCTTTTGTCTTAAATTCATGTCCTAAAAAGATACACTACATAATATGACAATGAAAAAAATTATGGACAACACCATGGTCTGCACCATTAGGACAAAAAAATATTGTGGCGTGACTAAATGAAACTTTAAAAAAACCTAATATTGGCACAAAAAATCTAGCTACCCGCGCAAATTGCGCGGGCCACCTTCCTAGTTTAACACATCAAAAGGTTAAACTAACGGAGAAAGGTGGACAGTACACTTCTCAGGTGGAGGCTTCTTAGGCTTTGACCGTAGATAGAAAAGACGAGTAATATGTTTAGTACTTATTTGTATGCTAAATATTTTGGGAGTATTGGATAAAAACTAAGGTTTTGTAGCGTACTTATCATAGGTCACTTAGTAATATTTCTTATGGTGGAACCAATCCATCCATGTTCGAGTTCTTGACTCACAGCACGGGTGCTTCACTAGTAAAAAAGGACTTTCCATCCTTTCATTTGTCTCCATAGACAATAGAACCGAGACTAATGTAGTATTAGTCCCGGTTCTAACTTATATGGGAATGAAAGGTCCTTTTCAAGTTGATTAGATAAAACATCATGGGTTCTTTAAAAAATAACAATGTATCAAAAGAGTGTAGGTCGATGAGGAGCACGATAAAGGAGAGATCATCGGCGGACGTCGTGCCTAGAAACAATGACGGGTCGATGACGGGGATACAAGTGATGTGAGAAAATAAAGGAGTGCATGCGATGGTGTGGGACGGCGATAGGAGACGATATATTACAGGTTGATTAGATGAAATGTGGAGAGTTTTTTTTTAAAAAAAAACTAGCGAATATATACGTGCATTGCTACTGGGGAAGGGGACTTCGTGAGCGAAGGCACGCGGGAGATATGGACACCGCTAATTCTACATCCGATGAGAAGCACATCAAAGGAGAGATCTTCAGTGGACGCCATGGCCGGGAACAATGGCGGGTCGATGATAGGAATGCAAGCGACGTGAGAAGATGAATGAGTGCATGCGGTGGTACGCGACTGCGAGATTACACGAGATACAGGTTCATTAGATGTAATGTCATGGTTTCGTTAAAACCATTACATCGTACCAAAATACCGTGGATCGATGACGAGCATGACAAAGGAGAGATCCTCGGTGGACATCATGCTCGGGAACGATGGCAGGTTTATGACGGGCATACGAGCGACGTGAGAAGACGAAAAGGTGTGTGCGGTGGTGCGAGACGATGTACTACAAGTTGATTAGATGAAATGCCATGAGTTCTTTAAATAATCACAACATATCAAAAGAGTGTAGGTCAATGAAGAGCGTAGCAAAGGAGAGATCCTCGGTGGACGTCGTGCATGATGGTGGGGATGCGAGTGACGTGAAAAGATGAAGTGTGTGTGGTGGTGGTGTGGGACGGCGAGAGGAGATAATATATTATGGGTTGATTAGATGAAACCTTATAGCTTTTTTAGAGAAATTACAACATACTAAATGACTGCAGGTTGATTCCCATAAATATTAGAGGTTTTTTGCAAAACTTTGATGTACCGTTGAATCAATCCTTCCTTTATTATTAGATAAAAATAAACATAAAGAAACTACAACATACCAAAAGATTATGGATTAATTCTCATAAATATTAGGGGTCTTTTAACAAAATTATGACATGCATGCAAGTGACGTGTGAAGACGAAGGGGTGCGTGTGGTGGTGCAAGACGATGTACTACAAGTTGATTAGATGAAATGTCATTAGTTCTTTAAAAAATCACAACATATCAAAAGAGTGTAGGTCGATGAAGAGCACGACAAAGGAGAGATCCTTGGTGGACGTCATGCATGATGGCGGGGATGCAAGTGACGTGAGAAGATAAAAAAGTGTGTGTGGTGGTACGGGACGGCGAGATGAGACAATATATTACGGGTTGATTAGATGAAACGTTATAGCTTTTTTAGAAAAATTACAACATACTAAAGGACTATGGATTGATTCCCATAAATATTTAAGTTTTTTTTTGCAAAATTGTAACATACCACTAAATCAATCATTGCTTTACTATTACAAAATAAAGAAATTACAACATACCAAAAGATTATGGATTAATTCTCATAAATATTAGGGGACTTTTATAAAATTATGAAATACGGTCGAATCCTTACTTTATTATTAGATAGAGATTCTTTAACAAAATATTTCATCCATTATAAATTTATAATTAGTTTTTGTTTTTCTAGATGCATGCATAACAAAAGCTCTATTTTGTAGAAAATTAAATGAAGTCTAATTTGAAATAAAGGGAGCCTTATTTCACATATCCTATTACAACCGGATTCTTTTCAAATATAATAAATAAATAAAAATCCTACGGAACAAAACTGGAGCGAGACGGCTGGTTTGCTTCCTGAGCTCGGATCGAGCCCCTCTCGCTGACACAACCACTCGATCGGCCGCTTCCTCGTATTTTTTGGAAGAAATGGCCGAGAGTCTCGGCACCACCTTTGTTTTTCCAACCGTTGCAGCTCTCGCAAGCAATCATCATATTCAACGCGACCGCTTCTCCTCGCGCCGCTAGCATGCGTTCGTCGACTTTCAAAGGAAACAATATTTTTAGCAGCGAGCGCGTGCGGAACTCATGGAGTGATGGTCCAGCAGCAGCTAGCCATCGGCCCAACGTTCATTGCTACTCATGGAGTAAGTACAGAATTAATTTGACAAGCGGCGGCGTGAGGAACATGTCAAACGCCCAGCCAATTATGCTGTTACACGGTTGCAGCGAAAAGTCCGCGCGCCTATCCATCCAGACAGGCTATAAGTATGCTGCCCCCCGCCATTCCCCTCGCATCTCATCTCATCTCATCAAGCATCAGCAATCTCTCATTCGCAAGTTGCAAACAGCCCAAGCGTTCGAGCAACAAGCACCATCATATTGCTTTGCAAGCTATTGGCACGGAAACTGCCAATCATCTAGCAGCCCCTCTCCATTGATCGGTCTCGCACGTATGGCCTCTTCCTCCTCCTTCCTGCGCGTGTTGCTGTTAGCGGCGCGCTGCGCCCTCTTGCTCGCCCTGGCTGGGACCGTTCATGGCCACCCTCCAAGCGCCGGCTCTGCTCTGAGCTCCACGTTCTACGACTCGTCGTGCTCCAGCACCTACAACATTGTTCGGCGCGTCATCCAGAACGCCCGGGTCTCTGACCCGCGCATCCCAGCCAGCCTCGTCCGTCTTCACTTCCACGACTGCTTCGTTCAGGGCTGCGACGGCTCGCTCCTGCTGGATGACGACCTCCCAGCGATCCGGACCGAGAAGACCGTGCCAGGCAACAACAAATCGGCACGCGGCTTCCCCGTGATCGACGACATCAAGGCCGCGCTGGAGCACGTATGCCCGGGCATTGTCTCATGCGCCGACATCCTCGCCCTGGCGGCTGAGATCTCCGTCGAACTCGTAATATTAAGCTGCAATCTTCTTGCATTGATCAGCAAGGCACATAGCTTATCTTCTTCTCACCTAAACCGACGGGAACATGGACATGGTCGCAGGCTGGAGGACCACGCTGGACTGTGTTGCTCGGCCGCCGAGACAGCACGACGACAAACGTCGAAGGCGCCAACAACCTCCCAAGCCCTTTCGACCCTCTGAACGTTCTCCAGGAGAAGTTCAGAAATTTCAACCTCAATGACACCGACCTCGTCGCTCTCCAAGGTAACATCTGAATTAAAGCATTTCTGCTTTCAATTAACAATGTATCAAATTATGTACACAGTTCAAACCTAGAAAACTCTTTCTATCTCATATGCACATTGTCTGATTTCAATCGCAAATTTCTACTCCAGGAGCGCACACATTTGGCAAAGTGCAATGTCAGTTTACACGGGAGAACTGTTAAGGGTACATTGTTGAACCTAGACCAGGTCACCCCCAACTTGTTCGACAACAAGTATTACGGAAACCTGGTGGTGGGCCGTGCCCAACTCCAGTCCGATCAAGTCATGTTGTCCGACCCTGCCGCGGCTGTGACCACTGCTCCCATCGTTCATCGGTTTGTAGACAGTCAACAAGATTTCTTCAGAAACTTTGGGGCATCCATGATTAAGATGGGCAACATCGGCCCCCTAACAGGGAGCGATGGAGAGGTTAGAAAGAATTGTCGGAGGGTCAATAGCAAAGGCTACTGAAGACTCTGGTTCAATTCAGTTGTTTTTTTTAGCCAATTGTGATGATTCATCCGTAAAATTTCTTTTTTTTCTAATTCTTTGTAACTGTAACTTGTTCGTTCTTTTTTTCCTTGAAAGCAAATGTGAAAATATTCTACTCAACATATATTCTCATTTCAAGAAAATATTATGTACTGTACAACGCAGATTTCTTTTTAAAACATCAAGCTCGGGCCTTTCATCGTGAATTCAGCGAGATCACGAATCACCCAGGCATGTACGAACCCTTGAGGGGATCAAACCAAATATTGGAATGATATCCCTAGTAAACGGAACATGACAAGTTCATGAGCACACAAAGCAGTATCTAAATTAACAAAGTTCTGACGAATCTCCGTCTTAGCCTTCCTGAAAAGACCCGTTTGCTGCCTGATTATACGTATTCCGCCTGGATATGATCACCAAACACTGAAATTTCTTGCAGGGCTGATAAGCATGCAACTGCCGATTGTGCATTTTGCACTGACGCGGCTTTATTTTTTCAAAGAACCGTCTTTATTGATTAACAACAGGGAAACAACAGAAGCTGCTGAGAGTACTGAGCGTAGGCAGGCAGCTAGCTACGCCTGGTGGTGCTTTCTGCAGATGGAGCCTGCAGAGTACAGCCACGGGCGTGCGGACTGTTTCGCTGGGTTGGGAATGGGATTGGGTGCGCGTTTGACATTGTTCCGTAACATGCCTGCCTGAGAATGTCAATTTGTATTCGCAATGTTGGTTTTGAGGTCGACCGGAGGAGGAAGAAGGGGAGATGGGAGGAGGAAGAAGAGGAGAGGAAGAAGAGGCTAGTCTTCGGGGTTGGGGTTGCCGAGGTTGGGAGAGGAGCTCCGGCTGTAAAAGAAGGAGGGTCGGGGGCGGCGGTTGCAGGCAGCGGGCGGAGGAGAGCGGCGGGGACGCCGCCGACCGGGCGGCGGAGGACAGCTGGTGGGGAGGGCTGGCAGCGGGGGCGATGGCCGGCACAGAGGGAGATGGCCGGAGTGGTTAGGAAGGGCGGGGCCACGGGCGGTGGGCGGGAGGAGGGCGGCCGGCGCGGCGGCGAGGTCGCCGCCGGCCGCAGGCGGTGGGGGAGGAGGCAAGGCGCGGACGAGGGGAGACGGGAGGGCGGGGCGGAGGACGGCCGGCGGCAGGAGCCACGGGCCGCGGGCGGCGCGGGAGGCGGGGGCGAGAGCGGGAGGAGGCGGGTGGGCTGGAGGTAGGCGTCAACCGCACGGGAGGCTCCCGTGCGGTCGACCGCAAACTAAATCGCCCCATTTGTATTGCACGCTGAGAAACAATGGCGTGGAAAGTCACCTTATTCTGGTTTATGGTCACGATCTCTCGTTTTTTAAATACATGATGTTGAACTGATTAGCGTGTGCGTACATCATATATTTTAATATCAAAGATGTGAACCTTCTGACTCAGTATTGAAGTCGCATTTTGTTGTATTTATTTTATAATTTAAGCGATATTTTTTCAGTTATAGATCATGTTATGGCGCCTTAGGCATAATTAAATGTTGACAGACCAAATTTTTTTACAGATACATTGGCTTCAGTTTTAGATTTTGTTACAGAACATTGACGGTCAAAGTAATAGCTAGTTGAGGATGACATGACGGCTTCTAGAATCTAGAGTTATGCAGTTTTCTTTATTTTTCCATATTAGTTAATAATGTTATACACAATGTGGTTGAAACTCTAGATGTGTTTGTAATACCGGTGCCTCTCTCTTGAGGGGTTTGAGCTAAAACTTTTTTCATGATCTATTAAAAAGTGTATCCCTCTCTTATTTAATTACTTATCATGCCAGTAAAATGCCATAGATTATACGTGATTAATCTATGATGCCACCGTTTGTAGCATCGTAGGTATGTGTCATGACGTGCGCCATAGGATCAAAATGGAGAGGTTTGAAAACTTATGCCATTTCGGCAAAATATTACATTATTTGTTTGAAAGTGCAATGTAAAGTTTGATCAACAATTACTCTATTACTGAATAATATGGTACAAAACTACAATAATTATGTATATTAATTATGAATCTAATAATTTCTTTTTTTGTATTTTAAGCAATTATTGTTCAAAATATTATCCTATCAAAATGAAATACTCCTTATTAAGATAAATCAGGTAACAGAAAATTAATACTTTAGAAATTAAAAATGTATTTCATTTCGTTGGGACATGGTTTTCCTCAACAAGTTATACATAAACTAAATGTTCAAATTTTGAAATAAAACATAGTTTACTTTTAGCAATGGCCCTAGATTTGTGGGCGGGTTGCCAACTATATGCTATCCACGTCCTAAAATATATGAGGTTCACCGTTCACAAATGATTGTACAGGTGCATAGCTAGAATTAACCTCTTACAGTATATTTTAGTAGAGGTATTACAATTACACTATGTAAGAATTCCTTTTTTAAGGAAAGTTTTATTAATCTTAGGCAATCGCATCAAGGTGATGCACATCTCAGCATCTATATAGTTAGGATACACACAAAACCTATGTAAATTCAGTGAAGTAGGAAAAATGGCATGACATCATATATCACAACACCAACTAAGGTCACATCTAAGGATTTCTCCATATAGTTGAGAAATTGATACCCAAACAAGTACCACAAAATTGAACTCCCTTGGAGTTGGCTCCCCCTTCGTTTTAAGCCAATGTCATCGTATCATTCAGTCTTAGACAATTAGGATCGGTCACGAAATTCACGATTTACAAACAATCT
Source organism: Echinochloa phyllopogon (assembly GCA_033239725.1). NCBI lineage: Eukaryota > Viridiplantae > Streptophyta > Magnoliopsida > Poales > Poaceae > Echinochloa > Echinochloa phyllopogon. The sequence continues at coordinate 25,953,791 of BTCW01000012.1, forward strand.
TTAGATGTATCATCCTACGGTAAGCTTATCATGAAGTAGCCAATAGGAACACGCACAAACTCCTTACTAGAAAATCTTGCGTAATTAGGCAGAAGGGAACTATGCACATGTGTCTAAGGTTGAGAGGAACTCTCGGTTGCACATGACCTTTGATGAAGAAAATTATGTATTATTCAACTTTCTTCAAATGGGTATACCACGCGTGTAAGAACCTCTTTACATTTGCTTTCCAAGATGGAAAAGAAAGGAACACCTTACGGTCAAAAAATGAGAAATGGAATCAAAAGAATGATTTACACAAGAATCATATTTTTGTTATAAATCGAAATGAAGCCAATCATATTTTCAGTAGCCCTTGTTAACCCACCGGCAGTTCTTCCTGATCTGCCCGTCCTTCCCAGTCAGCGGGCTAATGTTTCCCATTTTAATCATGGATGTGGCGAAGTTTCTACAGAAATCATGTTGGTTGCTGGCGAATCGGTGAACAATGGGAGCGGTGGTCGCCGCCGCGGTAGGGTGCGACAGCATAACCTGGTCGGACGGGAGCTGGGCGCGGCCCTCCAAGAGGTTGCCGTAATACTTGTTGTCGAACACCTTTGGTGTGACCTGGTCCAGGTTCTCCAGTGTGCCGTGGGATTGGCCAGCCGTGCAATTTTTCTGCGTGAACTGACAATGTACTTTGCCGAACGTGTGCGCGCCTGAATTAAGAACAGAAGTGTTGGAATTAACACAGCATATTATCTACTGTACCCTGTAATGAACTTTCTAACTTCAGTTTAAACTGTATCTGAACAGTAAATATGTTACCTTGGAGGGCGACGAGGTCAGTGTCGTTAAGATTAACGTTTCTGAACTTCTCCTGGAGGACGTTGAGGGGGTCAAAGAAGTTGGGTAGGTTTCTGGCGCCCTGGACATTAGTCATCGTGCCGTCTCGCCGGCCCAACAACACCCTCCACCGTGGTCCTCCCGCCTGCATCCCATCAGTGTTCACGTCAGGCAAGGAGATAGTGACAGTGCGGCCGATTGATCATATGGAAGAACATTGCGTGCTTACGAGTTCGACGGAGATCTCAGCTGCGAGGGCGAGGATGTCAGCACAGGAGACGATGCCGGGGCACACTTCCTCCAACGCGCTCTTGATGTCGTCCACCACCGGAAAGCCGAGCGCAGAGTTGTTGTTGGCGGGCACGGTCTTCTCGGTCTGGATGGTCGGGAAATCGTTGTCGAGCAAGAGCGAGCCATCGCAGCCCTGGACAAAGCAGTCGTGGAAGTGGAGTCGGATGAGGCTGGCAGGGATGCGTGGGTCGGAGACCCGGGCGTTCTGGATGACGCGGCGGACGATGTCGTAGGCCCTGGGGCACGATGCGTCGTAGAACGTTGAGCTCAGCGCCGAGCCGGCGCTACTAGCAGGAGCGTGGCCGTGAGCGGCCCCAGCCAGGGCGAGCACGAGCAAGACGGCGCAGTGCGCCGCTAGCACCATCGCGGGAGACAAGGAGGAGGAAGCGGCCATGCGCGTGTGCGTTGTTTGGCCCCGTGAGTTGCTAGCTAGCTACCTATATGATCGCTGAAAGAGAGCTAGGGATCGACCGGCTGCTGACAGTGTTGACTGCTAGCTGCGTCTGGTGGTGTCGCTGCAGAGGGAGGGGAGCTTGCAGAGAAGAGAGCTCTGGGTACAGTTTGAGTGGAACGGCTGGTTGCGGCAGGGTTTAATTTTATAGACCCGACGAGCCATTGGCGCGCAGACTTGTCGCTGAGGCGAGACGGGAACGGGCATTGGGGTTGCGCGTTTGACATGTTCCTCATGCCGGAGCAATGGAGTTGGAGCTAGCAGTTTCCGTACAGGGTTGAGGACGACCGGACGACGACAGCCGCCGCACCTTCTCCCTTTCCACGCGGTTGCTGCGGATGCAGTCTTAATTCATTCGGTAGCTGGAGATGATATGGCCGCCGCGAGTAGACGAGGTCGCGGCGAGTGATTGGTCGCTGTGGCGAGCGGGTGTTCGATCAAATCCTTTGCCATTTCTATCTGTCAAAAAAGTATCCGCAAGAAACTTTTTGGCTCTTAAAAAAACGTAATCAAAAGAAACTGCAGGGTCTGGTGCCAGTGGGGTCTGTGGTGTTGTGCACTTGTTCTGTTGCGGATCGGCGACCAGCCAGGGGCCTGCAGCTGCGAGGAAACGGCCGATGGGGTGGCCGGATCAGCGAGTGTCTTGGTGTTCAGCAGGCAGCAGCCATGCCCATCGGCCTCACGGGAGCAGGACGTCGGTGCGCTTTCGTAGGTAAGCAGGTTGGTAGGGGTTGTTGCACTGCAAAAGCGCAAATGGCCCATCTTCGTGGGCTAACAGGCGTGAACTAACACACAGCATTTCTGGGCGGAAAAAGTCTGTTCTACCTCCCTGGACACTAAGTCGAGTCCAGCATTCCTCCCTAGACTTGAAAACCGGGTGAACTACCTCTCTCAACTTTTAAAACCGTCCACTTTACCTCCTAACCGTGGTTTTAAGCGGCTTTCAAGGTGGTTTTGTATTTTTCAATTAAAAATAAATCTTATAAATACTTAATGAGGTTATTAAACCGTGAAAAATACTTCTAAGCTTTTAAAAATTTTTAGAAAAATTCTAGAGATGGAATGAGACGCAAGAAATATAAATAAAATATTTAAACTAGTAAAAATATCTATAAATTTTCTAAAATTTATATTTAGCTCCAGTAAAATAGAAAATATATACAAAAAATTAAATATATATATACATTAAAATATTTAAATCTATACCTAATTGTATCTTGAATACTTTCCATACTAAAAACATAAGATGAAGCTGACATGAATACACTTATCGTAAATGCATAAATGCATTCAACATTAATATATGTTACATTTATGATGGTTGAATGCATTTACGATGAATGTATTCATACTGGCTTCATTTCATGTTTTTATTGAGAAAAGTATTCAAGATACATTTAGAAAAATTTTATGAGTGTTTAAGTTTTTGGATATATTTCTATTTTACTAGAATTAAATTTAATTTTTAGAAAATTTTGTAGTCATTTTCACTAGTTTAAACATTTTATTAAGATTTTTTGCATCTCAATCCATCTCTATGATTTTTCTCATAATTTTAGAATCTTAGGAATATTTTTTGTCGTTTAATAAGTATTTCAAGATTTATTTTCAATTGAAAAAGTCAAAACCACCTTGAAAACCGCTTAAAAACTACGGCAAGGAGGCAAAGTGAACGGTTTTAAAAGTTGAGGGAGCTAGTTCACCCAGTTTTCGAGTCTAGGGATGAATGCTGGACTCGGCTTAGTGTCCAGAGAGGTAAAACGGTCTTTTTCCTTTCCGGGCCAACACACCAATTTCCTTGAAACTACGAATTTGCATCGGGCCATGGAAGCCTTATGAACACAAGTCGCAAGCAGGCCCGTCGGCCCAGCACGCCGGCATTCGCCTTGCACACGAACCGACAACAATTTCAGCGTCCCCTGCATTTTGCACATCACCCTCTGTACAGACAGACTACAGAAACAAAACAAAAAAAGAATCATGGCGGCGCCAATGAGGAGCGGCGATGCTCGTGGGGAGGCCAGTGCACGCCTTCCCTGGGGCACGGCGCGAGCGGCGCCGGCTGCGCGAGGAACGTCGGGTACCTGTGCCCCGGCATGAGCACCGTCAGGTCCGCCGCGCCCGCCGCGGGCTCCTCCACCTGCAGCCGCAACGAAACACCGGCGAGAAATTCAGGTTCCGGCAGGCACGACACGTCGCGCTCGTTGTCCGCACTCGCCAGTCGCCACTGTGCGTACAGACGCACAGTACCGGTGCACTGTTGCTGCGGACACGAGCCTGAAGAGAGAGGGGGGGCGTGTCGTTTCCTACCTCTGGCGCGGTGCACGTGAACCGGACGCACGGGCACGGCGAGAGAGAGGCAGGGGAACAGTGGCAATGCAGTGGAAATGCGATGTCAGAACCGGTCGTACCTTGGGCGAGTGGCTGAGCTTGTCCGGCGCCGGCGCCGCGTCGTGCTGGTGCTGGTAAAAGCCGCCGGGCCCGGGGGGCAATCCCAGGCGGCGGCGGTTGCGGGTGCGGCCGCGGCCTTCGCCACTGTCGGCGTCGCCGTCGTCGCGGGAGCCCCGGGAGGAGGAGGAGGAGGAGGAGGAGGAGGAGGAGGAGGCGAGGCCGGGCTTGATGAGGTGCTCGAAGATGGCCATGAGGAGGAACATGGAGACGAGCACGGCCGTGGCCGCGAAGCCGAAGGAGATGGCGCTGGCGTTGGTGGACGCGTCGGCGCCGAGGGCGCCGCCGCCCGCGCCCCTCATGGACGAGGCCGCCGCGGCGTCGTCCCTGGCGACGCTGTCGCCGGCGGGCTCCGACGCGGCGCCCGCCATCCCCACCCACGGCCTCGACCTCTGCCCCGCGAAGCTGCTCATGGCCGCCCAGCAGCTGCTGCTCTGCCACGCGCGGTCCTTGATCAGAGCGTGAGCGTCCCTGGCTGGGCAGAGGAAATGCAGGCATCAGAGGGCGGTGGCCGTCTTATCTCCTGGCCGTGTGCATGTGAGGCTTGTGAAGACATGTCACGTTCTACATGTGAAAGACTGAAGAGGTAAAAAAAAAGTCTAAAGGAAAATGCAGCATGGTTTGTTGCTCCGATCCCGTTGTTGTTTCTTGTGGGCAGGAGTGGTTGTGATAGGCATTGTGGTGTGGCAATCCGAACCAGAACGGGAAACGCCAATGTCACCACTCACCACACCACGCACCTACTCACGCACGCTGTGTTGGAGTGATTTGCTCTTCCAGCGCTGCTCGGCCAGGGAAGTTCCAGAAAGATGATCAAAACTCGCACTGCAAAATCCCACCATAATGCAGAATGCACCCTCGTCAGTGACTTTTGCTACTACATTCGTTCCAAATTACTATTCACTGTTGACTTTTTCTCATAACATTTGACCATTCGTCTCATTCAAAAAAAATTGCAAGTGCCATTTTTTTATTTGTGGCTTATTTTATCATCACGTATGCTTTAGTATGACTTATTTTTCACATATTTAGATAAATTTTTTTAATAAGACGAATGGTTAAACATTGAAAGAAAAAATTAATAATGAATAATAATTTGGAACGGAGGAGTACCAATTTTTTCTCATCTCGTGCTATGAGTGCTATTCCCTAACTGTCATCAAGTGTAAAGCTGAAAAGCACGGCGAAAAGGAAATGGCAGAGGATAGTGGCAGCAGATAAACAGAGAAAGCCCGAAATCTGAACAAGTACACGCTACTCATTCTTCAACCTGGACTCCGGAAGTAAACTTTGCAGGCACAAGAAACTCACCTTTAGCACTAGTACTTCCCTGCAGCGGCCAAGAAGCAGCAAGCCTACGCCTGTTCGGCGGTGCCTCGTCTACCTTGTGCACCTGCGGACGACGAGCAAATGGCCTGGCTCCCTTCTTAAACGGAAGGAGGTCCGACTTGGGTCATGGTGCAGGCATGCATTGTGCAGCGGTAAAGAGGACGGGGGAGCAGCAAAAGCGAAAGGTGGAAGAACAAAAAGAGCGCAGGGGGGTGAGCTGACACCTTGCACAGAGAACATGTGAGGCCTCAACAGTGGACGGGATGGCACCAGGGCTGCTAGCTCTAGCTGCAAAACAAGACTCTAATCCTCATGAAATCGTGTTTGGGCACCGCAGCTGAAGGAGGAGGAAATGATTCCAAAGGGTGGAGGGACAAAGGGCAAATAAAGAGCCAAGCAAAGGAAAAGGGGGGAAAGGTAGCAGCATGAAAAGGAGTGAAGTCTGGCCTTGTGCAGGATCCGATCAGATTTTGAGAGTCAGTGTCGTCTGAAATTATATGCAGGTCAGGTCACAGGTGCTCTCCTTGCAGCTGCGGCTCTCTCCTCTCTGGGGGAAATCATGGCCACATCTTCGCACGTCGGGAATGATGCGGCGCCAGTCTGCATTGCAAAGGTGATTCCGTGATTGCGAGCTCAGCCCAGAGCCTCTCGGACGGAATAGGCAAATTATGTGTTCTCTGACGGAAAACAAAACAAAAAAAGAGTTTTTTTTCTGTTATGGAGAAGCATCAAGTCGACAGGGAGGCATGGCGTTTTGAGGCTCCGAGGCAGCCGGGGCCCTAGTGCAGGACAGCCCGGTGGATGATATGGGAGAACCACATGGAAATAAAAGACAAGGATCTATGATCCAGCGGCATTGCCCCATCTGTTCTAGTGTTCTACCATGATGCCCGAGTATGCGCGGACAGCCTGAGGCTGTCCCAGCTGGTTGCGCACGGAAGGATAATGACTCGTCGAAACTTGCCGCGGGAGATGGAGCCGTCAGTCGTGGGGGGAATTAGTCATCGGGCTCCAACATGCCATTACATGTGTCTGGGGAAGTAAGTGCATGTGTGCCCCAGGTCCCCAACTCCTAACCAACATTCATCTGGGAGGTTTTAATATATAAAACCGATCGAGCTGTTCATCGATCAGCTTCATGCTCCGATATGAAATCCTCAGGTACAGACAGGGTCATGCAGACTCCTCGGTCGTTCCAAAGACCAAGTGAACAGTGACCAGAGAATGAAAAATTATGGGTGTGCTAGCTGCAGGAATCCCATGCATGTGGAAACCTCGCTTAGGATCCTCTTAGGAAACAGCAGATCCGCCGAGAAAAGGTACGCGTCAACTGTCAGTGTTAACCATCTTATCTACCTGCAATTGAGGGTAGGACCCCGTAACTTTTCAATTACTAGGGTGAATAATGGATGGTAACACGACTAGGCATCCATGAAGTTTCCTGTTTCTTTTGCCTTAGTATAGTACGTACAACCTCCGGTCGATCTGTAGTTCTGTACTCTCTCTACTAGCTGCCTCAGCAAGAACTTCTCACCTGCCAATCTAATTAAGCTACCAAGGCTATCATTTCGAATAGAACAAGGAAGCCTAGCTACAGCAAACCTAACAGAGATCTCGTGATCTTGCCTCCAAAGGAGTGACCGGCGAGAAATTAAAAGCGAAGTGCAACTTCCACTATCTCAGGACTTTGGCACGCCATGACGACACACAGCAGCATGAATGAGTGCTGATGACTAGCTCCTTGCACGATTAATTTACGAACCGCGAGAACGTGGACGCCGGTGCATCACTGCTATCCCCTGGCCTGAGATGAGCCTGACCACTTCTCCTCTCGGGAGTGGACGTTCCACTACATACGAGTACCAAGACCAGCGTACGGAAAACACAAGAGGCGGGTTTTAGGCTTGTTTAGTCCATGCAAATTAGGGGTGGAGAAGTGGGGAAAGATGTCATTTCGCTATAAATGCGTCACTGTAGCATTCCGTTTGTATTTGTGAAAAATTATCCAAAATTGATTAATTAGGTTCAAAATATTTGTCTCGCCAAGTACAACAAAATTGTGCAATTAGTTTTTTATTTCATCTACATTTAATACTCTATGCATGTGCCGACATTTTAATGTGATGAGAATCTTTTTTTTTTTGCATAATGAACTTTGGGGTTGCTTTTTGGGAACTAAACAAAGCCATAGTTCCAAAAAATAACTCCAAAATTCACTATGCAAAAAGAGGATTTCCATCGCATCAAAATATCGGCACATACATAGAGTACTAAATGTAGATGAAATCAAAAAACTAATTGCATGGTTTTATTGTACTCGGTGAGACGAACATTTTGAGCCTAATTAATCAATTTTTGGATAATTTTTCACAAATACAAACGAAATGCTACAGTGACGCATTTATAGAGAAGTGATATCTTTCCCCCAATTCCTCACCCCCTAATTTACATCTAAACAAGGCCTTAATTTGCTAGGGAAATATCGATTCGGACTTTCTGCTGGCATGTTGTGGCTTTATGCCCCATGCATGTCACGTTAGGTTTAGTCCCCTATCGAAAATCAATGGTGAGAGAACACAGTATATAAGGCGGGACAGCCCTCACCTAATGTACTAGTTTTTTGGGTTGAGTTAGGTCTGAAACTTGGTTGGTTGTGGATCTAGTAGACCTGGGCTTGATGGAGCGCCGACCCGTGGGTACAGCGGGCCGGGCCAGAATCCACCGCGCACTCTAACAAGTGGTATCAAAGTCGAAGGTCGGAAAACCTAGAACATTTCAGGGTCACATGGTGACAGGGGAGCCCGTGAACCTCTCTGGAGGGTCACACCGGGTGTTGTGACTGGAGAGTTGGACTCGGGGCCTGAGAACGTCTCTGGAAGGTCACACGCAGTGTTGTGACTAGATAGTTGGACTCGGGGCCTCGTCTTTCGGGATATCATAAGGGGTGTATGTGATGGAAGAGGTGGGGGAACACAATATATAAGGCGGAGATAGCCCTCACCTAACAGACTAGTTTTTTAGGTTGAGTTAGGACTGGACCTTGATTGGTTATGGCTCCGGTGGACCAGGGCTTGATGGGGCACCGACCGTAGGTATAGCGGGCCGGGCCAAAATCCGCTGCACACTCTAACAATCACTACCAGAGATCTTCACATCCGCCCTTCTCATATGCCTCGGTGCACTTAAGATCCGGTGCTAATGCAACATTAGCCCCAGGTATAAAATTGGGGTGCCCCCGGGGATTCTTTAGCACCGGTTGGTAACATCAACCGGTGCTAAAAGTCACCTTTAGCACCGGATCGTAACACCACCCGGTGCTAAAGGGTCACCTTTTAGCACCGGGTGGTGTTACGACCCGGTGCTAAAGGCCTTTTAGCACCGGTTGGTGTTACGAACCCGGTGCTAAAGAGGGTGTTGCACGCTACTTCAAAAGGAAAGCATATTCTATTCCATCACATGTGCTACGTAGTTGAGATGGTTAGGTGGGTACGCGCGAGCCAAGAGGTCATGAGTTCGAATCCCGCAACAACGCACATATTTTTTAGCGAATTGACACATTTAGCACCGGTTATTTGATCCGGTGCTAAAGGTGTCTACCCTTTAGCACCGGAAGATCTGCACCGGTTGGAAAATCGAAACTAAAGGTCCTTCCCAACCGGTGCAGATGAAGCCCTTTTTAGCAGTGAATGACCCGACGCAAGCAAGCAGCACGAGAGCAGTTGGTAGTCTAACAAAACGGCACGATCGAACAGAGCAAGAACAGAGAAAACCAGTAGCACGAAAGGGAAATAAGACATCAAAGCTAGGGATCGGAGATGCCTAGACCAGACGGAAGAGCCAGAGGAACTGAACAACGGAAAAGACTGTACTGTCCGGTGGAGATCGACACGGTCGATCGAGCAGAACGAAACCGAATTCCAGAACTTTCTATCCCATCGACATCACATCAACGTCACATCGAAACATTAAATATAGCAAATGACGTATGTATGAAACACTAAACGTGGTTAAATAAAAAAAACTAATTGCATAGTTTTGATGTACACGACGATACGAATCTTTTGAGCCTAGTTAGGTTATCATAGGACAATGTTTACCACAAACAAACGAAAAGTGCTACAGTGCGCTACAGTGTCCGATGTGACTTTTTCAGCCTCTTTTCACCTCATCTAAACACAGCCCTAGATGATGACAGGATGATCGGTAGATCGGGTCGGTTGAACCTGAACACGTACTGGAGAAACTGAATCAATCGGCTCTGAATCCTGCAAAACGGACCCTGTCAATGTCAATGCCATACTCCGTCGGAAGACGATAGATGGATGATACTTCTACCGGTACAGCAGAAAAACTATAGGGCGTTGAAACTTGAAAGGGGAGGTGAGGAGGGGTCGCTGTTGCGTGCTCTCTTTTCCTCAGAACTGGTGCCGGGGCCGACGACCGCACATGCACGGCGGGCCTCGTGTGTCCCCCGCCCCGGCACCGGCGTCGCCACCCACCTCGGAGAAAAGAGGGATGGGACAAAAAGAGCCCGAATGGGTGGCTCTAACGTGCATGCGTGTATGGGAACAGTTTCCCTGGCTGTTCATTGTCTTGGATCCGTACACTGTTATTATAAACTGTTAACTGGCTCCAGAAGTCAATATAATAATAGTTGCCGTCACTAACAAGAAAGTCGATATGTCCGAGTGGTTAAGGAGACAGACTCGAAATCTGTTGGGCTTTGCCTGCGCAGGTTCGAATCCTGCTGTCGACGATATCATTTTTTGGTTTCTACTTCTCCGCTGGCCTGCTGCTGCTATTGACCGACTGTTACCGGACTGCAATTAGCTCCAAGCGTCATTGTCCAACGATGCGGATGGTTTTTCATTAACTGTAACAAGAATTGCTAATTCCTGATGATAATTCCTGCTGTCGACGATTTTTATTTTTTCATCTCTATCTCATTTTGTCCAACGATGCGGATGGTTTTTCATTAACTGTAACAAGAATTGCTAATTCCTGATGATGATTCGCAAACCGTGAAGCGAATATCACATCAGTGGCAGATTACGATCGTATCAAAATTAAAACATTCAATTGCACGAATAAGATCGGTCAAATTGAAGCAAATAGATCTTTGTAGCTTCTTAATAACTAGTAAATTTGTCATACCACGGGCAAATCCACGAGATAATGCAAAGCATAAGATGCCACGCCATCACAAGCACCCACGAACGAACGCAACATCCAATGGGCAATAGACGCGAAATGACAACAAGAAGCAAGCAAGAATACCAGCTCTTGATGATCTGTATTAAAAGCAGATGACACAGCACTTGAAACAAGAGTTGAGATATCCAGATCGTTTACATCAATCTTTGGCTTACACTTAAATATAGTGCTAATCTCCTAGCAAGCCCAAAAACCAAGCACGGATTTAAACTCAGGTCTAAAATGTTGATACTGAAACACACTGCATCTAGTGCGACTTGACGTACTCCTGCACTATGTTAAGGCCCTCAGATTCTTCGCCGTAGTCCTGGAGATTCAAACAAAGCAGGCCAAAAAGTAAACCTCTTTTTTCCTGTATAAACCAGAATAGCTGCTTGTACAGTAGTACACTATGAAATCAATAGTTACCTTGACGACGACACAGGAGCAGCCTACAACCTTCCTTGCCTTGCCCTCAGAGTCAATCTTGCAAAGCTGCAAAGGACCACAGGTGGAGGTGGTTATAACTCAAAAAATACAGAGCAGTACAAATTAAGGTTGAGAATGGCATGGTCAACAAATTTATACGTTAATCACAGTACAACTAAAATTATATGTATAGGCACAAGAGAATTCGAAAACCCTTATATATTCAATGCCGTCAACATTAGGCTGAGCAATGTATATTATTATCAACAAACAAAGCATATTTCTAAGAAGGCATTCGTTAACTCACCCCTGCCCACTCGCCAAGAGTTTTAGCGCTAGGCACAGTAACCAGGTGAACATTGTGCTCAGCGCAGAGAGCCTTCACCAGCTTGACATAATCAGGCTGGTCACAGTCCTCAGCAAGCACGCAAAGCTGCGCAGCATGCTTCTCAATGGCCTTGGCAGCCTCACGAAGACCCTTCACGAGGCCATCATGGGCACCTGATTTCTTCATGACAAGCTGCAGGGCAGTCATTAAGTCCATCGGCTCCCCAAGAACCGGGGTTGGTGCCTCAACTGCAACCGGTGTCTCCTGATCCCTGCCAAAGCACAAACTCAAGGTGAGTTCATGAAAAGGGCATGGAAAAAAACTTAAAAGTAGTAACCAAACCACCAAAATGGTAACAATTCCCATTACACATAGACCAAAGGAAGGTTGATTGGATATCTGCACTGAACTAAACTAGCCATCAACATGCAACAGAGCATAAGGTCCAAGAACTATATCATAGTCACTTCATTTCTTTATATAAGACCAAGTTATCAAGTAGGAACCACAATGACGACCTGATATTGATCCTCTAAACTAAACAAGGCAGAGCAACAGAACAAAAAAACTAACTTTTGTTTATGTCTGAATTGCACACTAAAAGTAATACAACATACAATTTCTTGAGTTTTCCGCTACAACAATAGAATCAGCTATTATATCATGGTGAATCACTGAAACAGTCACCACGGACTCCCTATACAAATCAACAGGAAACAAGAAAAAGTAACGCCGCTGCGGTCTGCCAGAAACTTTTCTCCCAGATCAACGCCACCAGCGGGACTAACTCACACGACTACAGCATGCACCCAATCGTTGGAAAAGGTGGCCAAACAGTAACGCCCACTCGATAATCCTTTTATCCGTAGCCACCCAGAGCAGAGAGTAAAACTGATCTACAAAGCCACGACTCCACAAACCCCGAAGCGAGCATGCCAATACCACAAGATCCGGCAATGGTTCAAGGTGAACGTGTAGCAGCTAGCAAGGATTAGCACGGGAAAACGAAGATTTCGGTGGGAGGAACTTACGCCATCTCCCGCGCTCCGAGGACCTGGCCGGCTGTGAACGGAATACCTGCAGCGAGAAAGCGGAATGACGGTCAGTGGCGATTAACCAGGGAGATCAGGGAAGGAGAGGGTGGAAAGGAACGCGCCGCCACCTGAGGGGTTGGAGAGCGGAGGCGGCGCCGAGCTGCTAGGGTTTTCGCGATGGGGAGGATGAGACGGCTGGGAGGTGGTAGACTTATATTTCAGCCGGGCCTTCTGGGCCTAAGTGGGTGTAAAATGTATCCCGGGTCCGGGCCTGCGGCGGACCGCGCGCGCTGAGCAGCCCACACGCCGCTGTCTGTGGGCCATCTCCACGGCCGTCGGCCCAGAAATCAACTCCCGGTGGACTCTGAGGGCCTCCGGCTGAAACGCAGCCTGTCATCGGCGACACGATGACGCCGCCGTACGTACAAAGTGGCTAGGCTGTAGTGGTCTACAAGTTGGCCCTGCTTCCTGGTTATATACAGTAAGTGGCAGGCAACGCGCACGCGCGCCCTTTGCGCCGTCTTTTGTGGTGCACGCCCACCCTGCACTCGAGCTCAGGGAGTTCTATCTTGTTCAGTTTTATGAGAGTCGGTCGGTGCTGTGTCTTGGCAGCAGGGCTTTGGTCGTTCAAGGTTACTAGCTAGCTGGTGGCACGTTCGCATCCAAACACGTCCTTGAACTCCGAGCATGAACATCCTCGTACGGGATTCCCTCGTCGGCCGGACTGCAACTCGATCGTACGAGAGCGAGAGACATATATAGCAGCAGCGACGCGAGGGTGATACGTAGTAGTGCGTGCGTACTTCCAAGTTAAGGGGCCGGGCCGCGAGCCGTCCGCTTCATGGAGGTGCGTTTAATGGTGACCATGGTGATGTTGGACCTAATTAATCACTGCCTCAGTGCTTGTATAGTACTCCACTGTAGTACGTATGTAGGCACCCCGGCATGGGGGGTTGTACAGTGTGAGAGTGTGATCCAAATCCAAATCATCGTTATTACGTGCAGCAGCAAAAAAAAAACAACGTCAGGTCGTCACCGTTCGTTCTCTTTTTGTTGTTGGGCTGGCCGGCTGGGCCCCGATAAAAATGATTGGCGCAGATCCCTCTTCATTTTTCACACGACCGGCATGGAGGGAAGGAACAATGGCACCTGCTGACTGCCGCCGCCGCCGCTTGGCAGGTGATTGCTGGTGGCAGCACGGCGCACGGCACAGGTCTGAAACCCGTGTGATCCAGCAGCGATAGGGCTGGACCGGTACGTGCACATGGGCCCGTACTGGACCGCACGGCTTCGCATTGCGGCACCTCGTGGTTCGCCTGCGCGCCCGACGGGATCCGCCACGCCAACCCGCCCGCGCCGGATCGGCGAGATTTGCCCGGCCTCCTGCCGGTCAGACGAATCCGATAACGATAACAAGACCGTACATACCTGAAGCATTACAATACGTACACTTACTAAGGAATCGCATCTAGTTTAGTTAGTTTATTATACTCCGTAGCTGCGAGAGGTACGGTCCGTATCGCCCAGCATGCAGCTCCGTGATGCGCCGGACAATCGGATGCCAGCGCTGTGGCGCCGCCGTCCACCTAGCTCACCGCCGTGTGCAAGGGGAGAGCTGGCAGCCAGTTGTGGCCAATCCGGAACGACTGCTACCGGCATTTGGGGCCTGGCTGGGGCACCTCCGGTCTCAATCGTACGCGTGCGTCGATGCAGAAACAATCAGGGCGCGCAGCTGCGGCGTTGTCGCGATGGCGATCCATCGGACACGGGGTAACCGACCGAGAAATGCCCACAATCATGACCGTACCGGAGCATCGTCTATCCACGCGGCCAGGGTCCCCGCGAAATAAATGAGCTGGCCAGATTAAGCAAAAATTGGACGACATTTCACCGAATTATTCGGATGCCTGCAATTATACATCTGCTGTGTGTACGTACAACAAAGCTCTGTGCGCAGATCCTCTAGACTATAGTGTGGACGAAAAATCCTACAGTGACTCGATCAGATCAAATCCAGGAGGGAATGAATCGGATGACAGCGGGCATGTGCATGTTAGCTAGGGCGTCGCTGTACAGCCCGAGAGGATACACACAGACACAGGTGCTCGATCGTCGGTCCATGGGCGCTAGCTATACGGTCTACGTCGTCTACCCCAGACCCAGAGCAAGCGACAGCCGACAAAACCAGGTACATACCGTCACGGAGTGCTGAAAAAATGATCGTCAGTACGCCCTCACAGCGCGTAGCTCAGCAACCGGACGGTCTGGTAAGAGTTCAGACCTATATACAATATACAATTTAATATGGACCGAGTCGTAGAGTGAGTGACGACTGTTGTCTGATCGATCGAGAGCTATAGTTTTTGGTCGGCAGTACGTCCCTCGGTGAGAAGAAACAACTGCATCAAGTCTCTCATCAGCTGATGCGTACGTGCAGCTTGATCTCTGTTGATCAGCGACCGCACGGGTGTGGCGTCGCTGGGGACAACGACCGGCGGAGACCTACACCCAAACCCAACCCAACCCAACCAACCTTGCCACGTTTACGACTAATCAATTCAATCAACCGCCGTCGCCCGGGGAATTCAATTGATGCCGAGATGATGGTTAGGCCGTTGATTCTGATGCCGCCGAGATGGCCAATTTTAAAGGGATAGATGGACGCATCCGGTGAGCGCTGGATGTGTACGGTGCACCAGCAAACAGCCTCAACGAAGTTAGGCTCTATTTGGAATCGAGGAATACGAAACACGGAATTGATCAGAAACGTAGTAGCAAAACACAGGATTATTGGACAACACAAGAATTTGAGAGGAATTGGTGTTTGAGACGTAGGAATAAAAAAATTAAATAAAACTAGATATGGATAGTAATTCCATATTTTTTTACCCGTTGTACGTGTTCTTTTATTATTTAGCCACTGACTGTGTGAGGAAATTCAACCATCACAACAACTAGTTCCTCCGGTGCTTTCCTACATTCCACAGCTCTGCCATGGAGATCTCTCCCTCTCTCTCTCTCTCTCTCTCTTGATGTTGACTTGTAGAGAGAAAACATTAGTAACACTCATCTTCTATAGATTGATTTGCATTGGGAGCAGGAACAGTAGCGATTAGCAACATCAACTACTGCTGCAGCGTCGTAGGAAATTTTCCCAAGAGGTTCTAGTGGATTTTTGATTTCCTGTGAAAGTACAGGTGCAGGAACCTGTCCGTTCCAAACGCTTCAAACACTGTCATTCCTCTGGAACAATAATTTCTTTGATTTTCCTTTGTTTTTCGTTCAATCCAAACGGAGTCTTTAATTACCCAGCACCTAGGCCGGCCTATGAACGGACCCAGATCTATCTCCCTGGATATATATATATAATTAAAAACGGAATCACTTGTAGGATCTAGATCCATCTTGCTTTACGCACTGTCACAACAGACAGAGAGACAAATACAATCAGGAGGCCGGCTTTGTACTCTTGCGTTGACCACTAGCACCTACGAGGTTAGATCGAGTAACAGCAGTATGTAGCACGGTGCCACACACACATCACACGGCAGTATATATATAGATGCTGCTACAGCGGTGTCGCATGTAATGCCCTGAGGACCGTACCGTAGCTTATGGGACCAAGACCGCTGGAAGATATTGTTTTCTCTCTCGTTGGGATCGCAAACAGTAATGAGAGCATCGGGCAAGTCGTCATAGCCTATGAAAATTCTATGTCTTTTCTTTTGAAAGTCATGAAAATTCTATGCGATCCGACGGGATCGATCAGATGCTTACTTCTGAGCTAGAGTAGCTCGGTAATGTATTCATCTGACGTGCAGAGAGAAGGAACATGGGCATGGGAGACTGACACTGGTGAGGGGTGACAGAGCAACCGTTGGGCTAAAAAAAACAAGATGCGTGGATTGGAGATTCGGAGCCATCAGAGTGGTTCCGTACAGCTGCGTGTACGTATTAAACCCAGAGCTGTGAGACTACCTGACGCAGCATGCTGCTGGAGCGTGAGCGTGGAACACGGTAGTGGGTTAGGCACATGCATGCTGATTTCTTGTCCATCAACACCGGCGCTTACCTGACACCCCATCATTGTTTCTTTGATTATTTTCCCTCTGTTTGTTTGATAGTCAAAGTTTTTTTCTAAGCAAATGTTAATTTTGGCGGCCAAACTTTTGGCTCATCTGGGCCTCTACTATCTTCCAGTTGAACTTTGCGTGCATGCATGTTGGGTATACGAACGTACGTAGTGGAGCATCGATCCAATTCCGATAGAAGAGTTTCCGTGTGCGTTTACCCATCGACCATTTCAAATTTTCAATCATGTTTCAGAACCTAAAATTAGGCAGGGATCAGGCGCTCATTGGTTCCGTGCGGACCAGCAAGTCGTACGGCGAAGTTGTTGGCGTGCTGACTCCGGTAACGTACTGTACTATACACACACGCAGCTTATCATATGTACTCCTATATCGGTCGATCAATTTTAATTTGGGTTGGTTGCTGTGATCCTGATCTCCGGTAAGCTATATATATCCGCATGGTGATCTTACCTCTCACGTGTGCAGGCGACGACTTTCACGACCCCCGCCGGATTGTTGCCCGGCTGAGTCAGCCACGCATGCTGAACCAGTACATTACGTAAAGCGATCGTGTCTGTACCTGGGGTTTGGCAGTTAGGCTATGGCATTGACGTCAAGTGCTACCCCGGACGGCCGGACTCTACATACTGTAGTATGCATTGAGAAAAGACGTACGAGCACGGCGGTTGACGTGGACTCGGAACGCATACCAAAGCTTCACCAACGAATTTAATCAACTGGTGGTCAATGGGCAATATATATATATATCCCATATACTCCGTATATAGTAGTATTATATATATAAATGGCCAATACGGCCGGCGCCCGCGCGCCGGCGGCTGCCAGGCCAGCAGGTCGTCGCGGTGGCATCGGCGCCGCCCGACCAAGCGGTGGAGTCCAAACTTTCCGCCGCTGTAGCTCATCAAACTCCCATGCACTACCAGCTAAACCGGCCGTGAATTTTGTACAGGCCCATCGGAGTCATGGCCGGGCGTGTGCGAACCGGCCGTGAAGTAAAGTACTACCAGCTACCACCGCCTCCCGTGTACACCAACCCACCACCGCCCGCCAGCTCGATCCGGCGGTCTCGTCGGCCAGCCACGGCCACAAGCGCGGTTGCATGCGCATGCGGTGCTCATGCCGCGCGCGCGGCTACCTACCTACAGCCACGAGGAAAAAATGCTTAATATTGGCGTGCGTGGTATGCCGTGCCGTCGTGCCGAGCTGACAAAGACGCCAAGCCGTATTCATCAAGGATCGATGATCAAGGTTGTACAATCTATTTTATATCCCGGTCCCACCTGTGCTAACAATCTTGATCTTGATACCCGCAAAAAAAAAATCTTGATCTTGATATCCTGTGAAAGAAGAATAACAGATCAAGGTCGCTACGTACTCGATCATGTTTGATTAGTACATATATTGCTACATGTCAGTTTTTTAAATGACACACACACACTCAGCGTATAAAATCTAAGCGACGCGTACCAAACTATACCCCACAATTCATTTTTTTATATATATACTTTACCCCACAATTCATTGAGAGAGCCTTGACGAACGATGAACGACAGCAAAAGCCCAACTGCGGCCGTATGGGCTGAGGCGCTGTACTACCTGTCGGTGCGTA
This sequence comes from Echinochloa phyllopogon, assembly GCA_033239725.1. NCBI lineage: Eukaryota > Viridiplantae > Streptophyta > Magnoliopsida > Poales > Poaceae > Echinochloa > Echinochloa phyllopogon. The sequence continues at coordinate 25,971,822 of BTCW01000012.1, forward strand.
CGTGCTGGTGCACATCAGCAGCAGTCCACACCTCCGTATGCGGCGTGCATCGATCCATGCCGATGAGATGATATGGATGCCCCGGCCAAAAGCCTCCGGCCACTTTGTAAAGGAGAAGAAGAGTTTTGGAGAAGGGTCACGCACGTCGCGCTGGAAAGGAGCTAGGATCGATCGAAGAGATTGCTAGCTAGAAGGCATGGTTGATCCATGGATGCATGCATGGCCCATCGAGGGCTAGGAAGGGTGGCTTTTATATTTAATTCAGGTTTGGTGGCTGTTAGATTGTGTCATGGTACGGTCGTACTACGTCGTGTAGCGGTACCACTACCATCATCGTGGGAGCCAGCGAGTTCTCCATTGGATCGTCGATCGACCGCCCTTTTCTCCTTTTCCTTTCCCCCTGTTTATATACCCATCTTTACATTACTTCGTTCATTGACACAAAATTACGGATTTACGTGCATTGTAAGCTATATTAGTTTATGATAGTTTTTTCCGTAAAACATAATACAGACGCAAATGCTCACACAGACGTATATACGTTCAACCCTATGAATATAGTACGCCATCCTACGTATATGAGCATCTCTGCCGAAAATTTGAGCCAACACATTTTGAGATTGATGAAGTCATGTCTCGCTTGCTATCGACTATCACTAAAAAAATAACGCCGGTTAAATTCTGAAATAAATTTAGACAAATATGAGCACCCGCAGTGAGTGGATGACTCAAATCTTGATGGAGAAGTTTCACCAGGAGAAATTTTACTAGCTAAGCTACACTTGTACGTGGAAATTATGACCAGGTCACGGAGAACCACCCTGGGTGTGGTGGTGGAAACGCCACCTACCAAAGTTCAAATATACGTCCCTATTATATTTGGGAAAAACAAATATTATGGCCCAATTTCACCTTGCATCCTAGGCAAATGAGAATTTGGTTTGTAATTTTAAATATAATATTCTAGCTCTACCGTTGCTCAAACTTTATTTAGTTGAGAAAACACCAAGGCCAAAACTTGTAATAATATCAGCAAGAAAAACTTGCCTGGACATGACCTTGAAGTTTTTGCTTAGCACCGACGAGTCTACAATGGTGCTACATGATCGACCCTTTTATTTTCGAAGGACGACCTATATAGCCAACTTTTTAGAGCCATCAAATACATTTGTTTGGACCTACACACTTATGCTCCTTTGAGGAGTAAACCTCATTGCCACATGCTTCGAAAATGTTGTACAAAGCGTAACGTTATCGTAGTACTATACCTTTCGTTAAAAAAAGGTGTCTGCCAACTTTTGCAGATCCCAAGTGCATTTTTGGAGACCTCTTTTCTTTGGACGAATATGTATAAATTCTATTTCCGTCGCTCCATTGTCCTTCTAACATTCCTTTCGTATGAAGTGTGCCCACTGTTGACAACCAAACATGAGAATATGCACATTAAATGTGTATATTATACTAGTTGTTGGCGCCAAACAAGTGAATGTATTTATTACCAAACGAACTTTTTATGACTTATCTTAATATCATATAAACCCCTTACTAAGTTAATTTAAAAACGAACCATGTATTACAACAATTGGTGGTAAAGCAAATAAATATTTCGACACCATGATTGAGGATCTTAACATGAATTAGTTATATTAGTCCATCAACTTGTTCGTTTGCATGACTATCAATACTTTTAGAAAATACATGCATATATACTAGAATTTCATAAAATGTCCATAGTTTACTCCCTCCGTAAAAATTTTATTTTATAAATTTTAGGACAGATCAATAATAAGATAAAAATAATATTGTTTGTCCCTATTTATTACCCATATTTTGCAGTAATTGATTGTTGTATGCACGTGTATATATGCTAAATGGAATAAATGACTTGTGTTTAGATATATTTTAAATCTTAGAATGACATATTTTTGGGACGAAGGGAGTAGGATTTAGAGGTGGCAGACATGTGCCGCATTTCTGTGCTTAATCATAGTTTTGCATAAAGTTATTTTGCTTGTTTTTGCTTCTTATCGATGATCGCTTATATATCTGTGGTGAACCATGACCCCCTTTCATTGATGTTTAACTGAAATGCATATAAAATGATGTAAGACGACATTAATTAGAAGCTTAAATTTATATCCCTTATAAAAATTAAAATGTTTAACGCTTCCATCAACGCTGCCCATGAACTTCCTTAAAAGTTAAAGTTACTGAGTTCCGCAAGAGAATGGGTTGATAAATCAACCGGTTATCGTTAATGATGAATAAAATCCATCGAGGGCACATTATTTATTTTCCGAACTAACGAGATCGCTTGAGAGGGGGAGGCCCGGTCGCTCTCGGGCGTGAGGGCGACTCGGGCGGATCCCTCTCCTCCACCGCCGCTCCACCCTCCCTCACCGTGCGCCACCCCCGCCCGCCACCGCCCGAGCTGGCCGCTGCCCCTCGCGCGGCCGTGATGACGGCGGTGGCTGGGACCCCCTCCCCCCTTCTCCTCGTTCTCCGCTCGGACCCCGCGCGCGACTTGGGGCGGCGTTGGTGGGCCGCACGCCGTCCGGGATGTGGCCGCCGTCAGGGCTGGCCCCTTGCGCGACGGCGCCTTGGTGCGGCCGGATCTTGGGGGGAGCCCCCGGATCCGCAACGCCCGACCGTAGCAGTGGCGCGGCTCCCTGCGGCGGCGCCCGGCGGTCGGGCGGTGGTGCGGCTCCCTGCGACGGCCGGATCTGGGGAGGAGCCCCCGGATCCGCGGCGCCCGGCCGGCAGGCGGCTGTTCGGTCGCGCCTGGCTCGCGACTCCGTGGAGGCCACCGCCGGCGTGGAGCCCCTTGGGGCGGTCGGATCTGGGGCGCTGCGCTCCGGGCCCCCGCTGTGTCGGCGCTGTCGCTGTGGGGCCTCGTCTAGCCTGGGCGGAGGTGCGGTCGTCGGTGGCACGGTGTTGGCATCGGGGGTCGTTATGGTGGCGGTCTGGTGCTGGTTCGCATCGTTCGTGCTCGTTACTCTGGCCAAGGGATGGGTGTGTGTGTCTACCTGATGGTGGCAGCGTGTGGGTAGGCACCGGCCTCATCCGGGTTCCGACCTCGCCGCTTCCCTCGACGCCGTCGGCCTGAGGTTCGGGGGTAAGGATGGAGGCATTTGTCCACGTCGTCGGCGTCTCCGGTGGCCCTGCTCGAGGTGGTGCCCTCTCGGCTTTTCCCCCCACCTTCGTTTTGTAGGGTTCATGGTCTTTGCGTCAACTGGAACTGCCCGGCGGAGTCCCATTGGGGGGGGGGGGGGGGTGATGCTGGGAGCAGGCGCCTCGTTCACTCGGTGCCGTCCCCAATTGAGGGGGACGTTCTCTGGGCCTGGGGTGTGTTCCTGCTCTGCCATTTCTAGAGGAGAGGGTTGTGATGCTAGTTTCTATGGGGCCCTGCAGGATTGGGTGCCGGTGGCGAGGCTGGATTCAATTGAAGGCAGTAATGTTTGGGCAGGTTCTACTGGTTCTCGGGGAAGTGATCCGTCGGCGAAAGTTGTGGTCCGGCGGTGCTGGACTGGCGACGGTGTTTCCCTGTTGGGGGCGTCGCTTAGGACCTTTCCTCCTAGCGGCCCGCGGAAGTCTTCGAGGTGAAAACCTAACGCTGGCACCGGCTCGGTGCCTTTGCCTTCCTGAAGACGTTGTTATGTTGTGCCTCCTTCGGCCGTGATGTTGGCATTTTGGACCTCTTGGCAGGCCGATCTTGCAAATTCTGTAATGGAGTCATGCGTTTTAGGCTCTCTCCCTAGAGTCACCTCGGGTTGTCTCTGTTGTGTCGCCTTGAGGGCACTAACACGGGTTGGTAAGTAATCGGTGTTGTCGTGGGACTGTATCTTATTGTAAAACTGGTAACCCCAGTTCCTTGCTTTATCTATAAAGCTGCCGTAAAGGCTTTTGGGACATTGGCTGTGTTTACTTCCCAAACTTTCTCTCTCCAAACTTCACTATTCACCTATCACATCAAATCTCTCTCCTCATGCATGGAGCACTAAACGTGGGTAAATAAAAAAACTAGTTGCATGGTTTTGATGTACACGACGAGACGAATCTTTTGAGCCTAGTTAAGTCATGGTAGGACAATGTTTACCACAAACAAACGAAAAGTGCTACAATGCGCTACAGTGTTCGATGTGACTTTTTCACCCCGTTTTTACCCTCTTTTCAAGGAACTAAACACACCCATTATTTATTTTCCTTCAACAAATGCACCACATGGTTTTGGTGGAGAAAATTATCACTATCAATACAGCATATCCAACATGAGGAGGACTTGTGGGCCTGGGTCAACTTAATTTGCGACGCGAACAATGTTGCCCATTTCCATAGCAAATATATATGTGTAAACATTCAAATTCACAAAAAAAAACAAACGTGTTGTACGGTATAGGCCAGAGCTGGACAAAATAGCATCACTGACATTCGTGTCCTTTCCAAAAATAAGATAATCACGGCCCACTCAATTTCACAATGTGGGCAGTGACTCAGCTGGGCTCTTCAGCTTGCCCGTTTTGCACCAACCGCTAGCCAACCCTGTGAAGCGTAGCACTGGCGAGGCACTGTTGCCCAGCTCTCAAGTTTTTGTCTCCTCCTAGGCCAGGCCACCCACATGGTCCCTTACTGTTCCCACAAAGCCCCGGTGCCTTGCCCACCATCGGCATCATCACCAAATCTTTGGCTGCTCGGGTCCGATGATGGAATCTGTTGCCAGTGTGTGCGAGTGAGTTCATGGTCACGCACCACCACTGATTGGCAAGTTGCCTGTGACATCTTTTGCTGTTGAGAATCCACGGGCTCCGTTCATGTTGGGGCATACTATTTTGACCGACTAATGCGGTACTGCCTGCAGCTAAATCTCCACGGGAACGTAACAAAAATATCTACTAGTGGTGTAGTGCCTTGTTACACCTAAAAGAAGCTCTGTGTGAGTGTAACAACAACAATCTTTTTCAGTATATCTCATCAGAAATCTTTTTATCTAGGTGTTTCAAATCAACATGTAGCAAATAAGATAGGTTGCCATCGACATCGTCGACAGTGAGACTCAGGAGGTGTTATTGATTTGTTTGTGAAAGTTGCCGATGAGGATTGAAAGAGTAGGGCCTTGTTTATACGCCAATTTGGCACCATAAATTTGGGAGTTGGGAAACCGAGACGCACTGTAACATTTCGTTTGTATGTGTGAAAAATTATCCAAAAATTGATTAATTAGGCTCAAAATGTTCATCTCGTAAAGTACAACAAAACTGTGCAATTAGTTTTTGATTTCATCTACATTTAGTATTCCATACATGCTATGACATTTTGATGTGATGGGAATCTTCTTTTTGCATAGTGAACTTTGGGGGTAGAATTTGACATCTAAACAAGACCTAGGCTGAAAGTCTTGCACAAGAACGAACCAGCCGGCTGCGCCCGCAGCATCAGCATAAATGTGACTGTACTGAGGTCAAGGTCCCGTGCAATCTCCTGCAAGAACAAGATAGATAGCCTATCGCATTGCAGAGAAACGCCAACCATAAAGATCCAAGACATATGTTGTAAGCTTGTGTTTCGTGTGGGGTCAGGAGGTGAACTGCTGGAGGACAAAACAAAGTACGAATCAGTAACTACACACCAGTTGTTGGTGCAGACAGTTGTGGGCACGGGTGGCAGCCACACACACATAAATCTAGAAGGAATCATCAGTGGCCAAACAGCAGGTTGTGGTGCCAAAGACGCCTGGCCAGGCCATACTGAGATGAGAGTGCCATGGATGTAAGCACATGACACAAGATATACTATGCCAATGCCATCACCAAACCATAGGTGGAGTTGGAACCATCTTTTATCGTTGAAAACTTCAGGTTCATGGATTTTTATGTTATCCTCAAGACTGCAACTGAAACCTTTGGGCTTGGCTTTGGAGTTAGTAGCTTGACATGTAATCTCTCTATGCTATCCTTTGCATTGGAGATGTGTGCTCGTGCTGCTTTTTTAAAAATGGAGAGAAGCACCACTCCTCATCATGCCTCCATGGCTCCTTTCCAATCCCTTTTCTCCTCATCCTCCAACCACCTCCAATATATGCAGTAGTGCCTAATAATTCGTAGGATGTTGATCTCTTTCGGTCAGTGATGGAGGTTGTGCTGCTGGCCATCCTAGAGAAAGAAAAACACTGAATTCTTGTGTTACGTGATGTATCCTACTTGCTGATGTGCAACGCTAGCCGGTAGCCACACTGCGCGGCTTCCCATCAGTTGGTGGCTTGGTGCCGCATTTGCTTCTGACGAATGGGAATTGAATCCCAGGGATATTAGTCGCATCATACCAGCATGTATTACTAATGTTGAGTAAAGACTTAATTTGAGAAAGCGAAGGGTCATAGTGGGCAGTCGGTGTGACAATGACATGCTGGTACACATAGTTTATTTTCCGCAAATATTTTCCTTTAGGCATATATCTCGAGCGGTAGTGTATACTCCCTCCGGTTTGATAAGGAAGATCGTTTAGGACAAGGTTTGAGTCAAACATTGGGAATACAAATCATAAATAACATTTAAGTTGTTGAGTTTGGAAATGTAAAAATTATATAAATAGATTGGTCTTAAAAATACTTTAATAAAAATATACATATATAATTTTTTAAGAAATATTTTTATAGAAAAGAGAAGTCAAAGTTATACTTTGGTGACCGTGTCGCTGTCCTAGACGACCTCCTTTACCAAACCAGAGGGAGTATGTGGTTTCGAAAAGGAAAATTATGTTACCATTTTAAAAGGTTCTTAGCAATGAATTAAGACCAACTTTTGGTGTAGCATTTTGTTTGTAAAATAGAAATGCGTCTATTGAATTAATTATATTCGAATAAATTGCAAAATAGAAGGGCCACACAAGTATTTCCTTCCTAATATAGGGGAGGAAAAGTATTCAGCCCCAATTCTCAAGCCAAGTCCCTATCAGATTAACATTTCCGAACAGGATACGGGCTTTGGGTAGTTAGCAAACATTCATGGCGTGAGTGGAACAATCCACCTTCCACACGGTGACGTGCGCAATCTTGAAAGAATTACATTGGGGAAAGATAGATATACTATGTGCCCTTTATGAAACATGGCAGATCATCATCATGCACAATCCTATACTATGGCCTTGTTTAGTTCCCAACTTTGAAAGCCCAAACCTGAGACTTCGTCATTAATGTGACACTGTAGTATTTCATTTGTATTTGTGAATAATTGTCTAAATATTGATTAATTAGGCTCAAAATGTTCGTCTCACAAAGTACAACAAAACTGTGCAATTAGTTTCATCTATATTTAGTACTCTATGCATGTGCCGATATTTTGATGTGATGAGAATCTTCTTTTGGCTTAGTGGAATTTAAGGGTGGAATTTAGGAACTAAACAAGATGCTCCTGTGTTCCTGTCATATGCTGATTGCTGATATGCTCCTAGCTTTTGCGACCCAGTTTTCTCGACTTGACACCTACAGTATTTCTCTTTTAAAAAATTGGATATTGCTTCAATAAATGTTTAGATAATGAATTAGATCGAAATGCGGTTATCGTGGAAAAATCATGAGAAGATGTGGTGACGCTAGCTACATTCTGACTTCTCGTGTGAAGGCAGTTGAAGCCTGAGAGGATGGTAAATGTATAGGAGAGGACACCAAGCTGAGCCCTTGTTTAGATGCCAAATTTAAGTGCCAAATTTGGGGTCTTGAGGTGCGTGCGTCACTGTAGCATTTCGTTTGTATCTGTGAAAAATTGTCCAAAAATTGATTAATTAGGCTCAAAATGTTCGTCTCAGGGAGTACAACAAAACTGTGCAATTAGTTTTTGATTTTATCTATATTTAGTACTCCATGCATGCTATGACATTTTGATGTGATGGGAATTTTTTTTTACATAGTGAACTTTGGGGTGGAATTTGGGATCTAAACAAATTCCACTTTGTAAAAAGAAGAGAAACCGAACCAAATCCAGTAGGCTTCACCGCTCACCTGCAGAAGCGTCGCAACGCAGCAATGGGAGCAGAGCACGCACCTGCTTGCTGGCCCTTTCCCTCTCCACCGCTTGCTGGTTTCACGATTCCGGAAGGGATCGGAGCCTCTCGTTCTCGTAGTCCCCCATGCCGGATGCCACCATGCCCGCAGTGATTTCGCAATTATGGGGCGGGCTGCGCTGCGCTGCGTCGGTGGGGGGCTTTTGGGAGCTCGGGGCGCGTGGGTCGCGCAGGAATCTCGAAAGGGGGAGGGGGGTCGGGACGTCGCACGTTGGGTTGCCACGATGAGTACGTAGAAGGCTTTCTCGACTGAGCCCAAAGATTTTACGAATTGATATGGTTTATGTTGAATGTCAGCCTAATGTGCTGTTCATTTCGATTGCCAAGGTTTCTTCTCAAACCGCAAGAAATTTGTGTAACTTATTATCTAGGTTGTTATGGATACTTATTGCCAAGGTTTTTTCATACAATCCAAAAGGAAATAATCTCATGGTCACCAATTCAAAGACATCATGAGTGTTTCAATGAACGGAAATACTCCACTCACACCTATCGTGTTGTTTTTGAAAATTTTACCAAATAATATTAATTAGCACAGTTCAAAAAACTATTAATCAGCAAAGCAATTGTTTCAAATACCATCAAACAGATTCACAAAAAAAAAAACATCAAACCCAACATGTGCATACTCATATGTACATCGTCTAGCATCACTCACCCTAAATCCCAATCACCATGAATGCATCGTCCCTGAAAATAGCCGTTACATAGTTGCTACAATTTTCATGCTTTTTTGCCCAAAAGGCAAGATGCAAAATTTTACCGGACATGTATTAATAGAGAAAAACATATTTTAATGTTTTAAATGTGCGCTCAAGTGAAATAATTTTTTTAGTCAAGTAAAATAAAATTGTTCTATTTTAGAGTATGTAGAACTCTCGTCTTTTTTTTGCGAAAATAGAACTCTCATCTTCCTTTGATTTATGGATGAACCAATTGGCTATATATCTTAAAACATAGATATTTACTGGGGGTTATAATGCACTTTAGTATTGAATTCCATCTAGATTTCAAATTTTTGATGTCGCGACTGCAGCACGCTTTATTGCTATTTCTTTGCTTTCCTCCCTCCTTTCTCTTCCATCCTATTGTCTCCATCGTCCTAGAGGCACCTCAACAACCACCCTAACTTCTAGTGCCATTTGATGTTGTGCCTTGCTAGTTTGCTACACCTCTACCCTGCCTATCTCCAAAGTCACTAGGGAGCTCCCTGCGGGCTATGTCGACACTATGCAGCAAGTAGCATGCTTCTGCATTGCACTGCCAGAACGGAACGTTCACCATCTACCTTGCCTCTCCATACCCTAGGGCACCAAGGAACCAAGCCAAACTTCGTGCTTGTTGCTGTCCATGGTAAAGGTGGTAACCAGCCCTTTGAATACACTTGCCACTTGGAGTGAAGCATTTTGTTGCTTCTTCTTTTTACCTTACTTAAAAAGGTAGGAGTACGTAGTGCACTATCCCAACTTAAAAAGGTAGACATAATGTTTTACGTGCATCACTACTGAAAATGTAGCCATCGCTACCGGTCAGAAACCCCCATTTAGTACCGGCCAGCCCAGCTGGTACTAGTTGGTCGGCACTAACGTGCAAGCCAGTTAGTACCGGCTAGACTGCAGGGATTTTTTTCACGCGTAAATACGTATACGCAACTGCGAGGATTCAAACCCGACCTCTAACCAAACACTTTGCTTCCTTACCATCCCACCTATGCATCACATGTGACTGAGTGGTAGATACTTTTCTTTTGAAGTAACCCGTGGAGTACATCACACTTTAGTACCGGCTAGTGGTACCAGTCGGTACTAAATGGTCGCGCTACTTTAGTACCGCCAACCGGTACTAAAATGACACTTTTAGTACCGACTGGTGTTTTGAGCCAGTAAAATGGCTCCAGGGGGCTCAGTGCCACTTTAGTACCGAGTCTTTTCATGCCCGGTACTAAATGCAGTGGACGAATGTGCGTTTTTATAGTAGTGGTGGAAGAAAAAAGTATTTTTCTGCCGGCAGGAACTGTGCCCTGGCACCTCAAGTTGTCTTAGGGGGGCTGCTCTCTCTTTTTGCTGCTTGGGTCTTTGTTGTTTCTTTTTCTAATTTTTAGCTTCTCAGTTGTTAGTTGGTTAACCTTCTGGTTGTTTTTTACTTTGTTTTTTCTTCTTCTGCTAATAAAAGTTAAAGCAAATCATTGCCGTTCTGTTCAAAAAAAGAGAGAAAAATACTTGTCTTACATAGATCATATACTCCACATATCTCATTATTATTAGTTGAAGTCTCCTTTTGAGGTCTTTACGTTAATTTACACGAGATGCACTAGTAAAAAAAGATAAGTCCTAAAAATTCTCATAACAATGAGAAATATTATGACATCAATCTAGTCTAATCATCATAGCCATTGAATCTATATGTTTTTCCTCTTGCTATTACTAAATAGAGGATCTTGTTTAGGCTATAAAAATATCCATGTATGCCATTATAAAATTAACCTAAAGTAACCCCTAATCCCCATCTAAATTAACCACATATGTAATTATAAAAATAATCTTCTAAATTTGCATCTAAATTATCTACATCTACTACAATAGTTAAAAACAACATAAATTGACACCTAAGTTTGCATATAAATTACTAGGATCTGTTAATATAAAAGTACCACAAAGTATACCAATATATGATTCTAAAGTACCTACTTTTTCCATGGTTAATGCAGAAAATACTAACTTAAAGAACATGTGCATGATGTACACCATCATGTTGACCACGTATACATCTATGGTGGAAATACATAAGTCAAACCAATTGCTCCATTAAACATATGTCAAACAAATATAGATGTGCCACGAAAAGTGGAAGAAACTATGAACGTGGATGGAAACGTATATGTGGTAATTGCTAACTAAAATCTATCATAGCCGCATAAATGAAATATGTATCCATATGAGTATTGTGTTACATTGTTTAACAATAAGAGTGAACAAGGTAAGCAATTTTAATTATTAGCCATGGTTCCAAATTGTTTTCATGAGTTTCTAATACACTTATGTCTCCCAAAATTACTAGCTCGTGCAGAAGTACGTGTTGATAGACTACTTAGGAATAATTTTTTCCACGGCATACATCCTTCGATAACGAATATAAGTTCATATAGAGAAGAGCTCAAGCGATAACTTAATTGCTTTGCTGGGTTGGACCCTTTGTCCACTAGGGATCAAACCCGAGTTTCACTTCCTACATGTCATATTAATATGACTAGTGATGCATTGGTATAGCTTTATTATCTCAAGAAGATCTATGGTCTAGCCCCCCTCCTTCATAGACATCCATAGGGTTAAGATGTGCGAACTTGTTGGTGTGTGCACGTGTTTTGCAACAAAAATGTCCATGTAGAGTTGTCTTAAGTACCTTTGTCTATTTTATTATAAATATCTAAAATTTTATAGAGAATATTTGTCATTATTATAATTGTCATAAAAGTACCTCTTAATATATAACTCTATCCATTTAAAATAACAATTTTTAAGAGTATTTTGTTAATATTTTGCACACGCATTAGTTGAATTTGTAAATCTTGCACTTCAACAAAAAAATATTCTACTCAAGAAAATTAATGTTCCTCTTAGGGAAAAAGATATTCTAGGTCTTAGAATTGATCTGGATGGTTCAATGTAGATCCCATGGTTCAAAAAGTGATTACAGAGAAGCCAAATCCAAACCACTTTACAAGGAGATATACCCTAAGATAATATATCTTTTTTATAGATATTTCTAATTAAAGAGTTATATGAAATCCATGAGGTCCTAATGGACTTAAATTTTTTTTATCCCAGAGGAAGTATAGCATTATAATTGCTTCAAAATACCATTAGATATACTAGGAAAAAAATACTATACGCACATGCATCATTCAATCTACAACCATTACGTATTATTCATGCATCCTACAAGCGCCGAATACATAGTTGGAATAAATTCTCCACATATCTCCCTTCCAAGGCATTCATCGTTGCACCAGAGCCATACTCCTACTTTGGATGCCATTTCAGTGTGAAACATTTATTTTTCCAAGACAAATATCTCACAAAAGCTAATGAGCGTCAGAGCGTGTGTTATTATTCTCTCGTCCGAGTCGTCTGCCAGATAGAGCGCATGGCCAATGACTAGGAAATGGCCCCCCCGTAAAGATTAGGCCTTGACCCGTGTACAATCCAGTACGCCCGCCTAATTATTGGCCGAAGGCCGAGAAATCCATCGCCATTGCCGCCCCTCGCGCGGCTGCTACGGCGGACTCGCGTGGGACTGCGCAATTCATCCTCCTATACATATATAAAGCTTCTCACCCTCCTGAGCTTCCCACACAGAGTTCTTCCGGAGAGAGGGAGAGAAAGTGAGTGCCAGCGAAGCGAAGCAGCCACGCCTTCCTCTTCCTCCTTCCTCTCGCGGACTAGGCCTCCCTTCGTCGAGGTAACACCATCGCCGCTCTTCCCGCTGTTCTCTTTGTGTTTGCTGTCTGGCCTTGTGGTTTCGATTTGGTTTTCGAGGTGTTCTTCGTGAATTCAGAACCTGCTTGCCCGATGAGCTCTTGGTTGGTTCTGGTCGCCTGATTCTCTCGTTCCCGCTCTCCTTTTCCGATTTCTGTTCGTTCGTTCGTTCTTGCGGATTCACAGAAGATCGGTTTGTGTGTTGTTTTCTCGCGGTTTTCGATGCTGGGCAGGCATGCGTCAGAGCCATGTCTGCGTTGGGTCTCCCATTCCTTCGCTTTTTCCTTTCTTTTCTTCCTCTGCTATTTCCACTGTCCGTCACACAGTTCATCCTCCTCCCCTGTTCCGTGCTCCGCCTTCGTGACGCGCCGCGTCATTGCTATCGCTTCTTTGCTTCTGGTTCCTTTTTCCTTAATCATCAAGTGATTAATGCGCGCATCGATTTTCTACCTTTTTCTTCTCTTTGTATGTTTCTGTTATTGTCGCTATACTAGCCCGTCTGTCCTGTGGTTCCGGTGGCCTGCATGTTTTACATGACACATTGCCCCTCTGCTCCATGTCGCGATTTCAGTTGCGAAGCGGCGCAACGGCGGCGGCGGCGGCGGCGGCAGCCGAGGCGGCGATTGCGTGATTGCTGTCTTCTTCCTCCTCTCAGGACTCAGGAGAGGGAAGCGTGAGCGGCGGCGGCGCAACGAGCACCGATGGGCCCAATGGAGCCGCGCTACCGTCCCGCCGGCGTCCCGTAAGATCTCCTCCCCCCTTTCTTTCTCTCTCTCGATCCCAATCAAAAGCTGCTTCTTTCTCTTTCGTTCCTCCTCCTTCCGCGCCGCGCCGGCGGGCGCCGCATTAGACAGCTCCGTCCGACCCGATTGGCCGGAGGAAGACGACGACGACGACAGCGGTGGCGCGTCGCCCCTCCGTCCTCTTAATTGTTGGCGCCGTAGTGGTTGGTGGTTACGCATCGCCGCGGCCTCGCATTAACGGCAGGAAATCTTCCCCTGTGCCCCCATCAATCCAATCCCCCAGTGGCTACTGATCAGCACTCAATATCCCATCTTGAGCTCGCCAATCACGGAGTATATGCCACTACTGATCATTAACAGCCTGTACTTAGCTCGCTTGGTGGTCTCCTCCTCTAGTCCTCTCTCACTGTCCCTTGTTGACCCCATCCCCATGGACTGCTCGTCTTCGTCACCAATCCGTCGAATTCCCCCGGACGCGGCCTGTCTCCACCTGATCGTGTTCTCACTTTCGCCGCTCGCTTTTACCTGGTCGGCCGCCGGCGACCGCTGTCCTCTGCTGCGAGGCTGACTTGTGGCGCTGGTCTTTCGATTCTGGCAATCGCGTGACGTGTGAAAGACGTGGCGTTGGCGTGTGCTGCCGACGGTGATTTCAGCATGCTTGGATCATATTGTTATCCGCACGGTAGTGCTAGCAGTTAGTATGAGCTTTTCTCGTCAGGCTTCAGCGCGACTGTTCGTGGAGGCCCGATCCTAACGTCCCCGCGATTGCAACGGCATCAAACAGCTAATCATGCTTTGGATTCGGAGAATCGGTCCAAGCCATGTGATGAGTTAGGTATAAAGCCACCTTTGCGAATTAGTAATATGTGCTGATGCTTATTGTTCCTCAAAATTGTGGCTGATGAATGGAGCAGGGAGGTTGCGAAATACACACAAGTCCACACGATTTTCTTGTCTGAATTTTACTCGGTGCTCAGCACTTCTAGTTCCTTTACACTTCCTATTTTGATTGGCAAACATCTTTTGGTGTGGCTCACTCTCACACCCAACTATGGGATATACTGCATTTTTCTCTTTTTAAAAGGGTGCACTTTGGGTGCTTTCATTTGTCATCACTGTGTATTTTCTGCCCATAAAGTGGTTGTGCCTATCAGCATTCCACTTATTTGGACTCATGGCAAACCCAAAGGATGATATCATAGCACTGCCTGCACAAGAAATTGTTATCTAGTCTATGTTCTGGCCTAATCATAAGGGAAAAGTAGGACCGAAATGTGTTGCTTTTTACTAGTTGTAGCTGTTGTATTCAGTATTCTTGCAGCGTTTGTAGCAAGTACTTAATGAAACATTTTGGTTACTAAAATTTCCATTCGTATTGATGGCCTATCCAGTAAAAGCGCAAGGGCTTCCCTTAAAAGGTCTCCCTAATTGTCTCAAACAGAGATGGTCGTCTAGCCATTTTACTTTGCCTTTAGATATTGGTTTTCGCTTTCAAGTGATCATGCTGTTACCTCTTCGTGATCGTAACGCAAATCAAAGTGAAAAGGGAGAAAAAGACATACCTTTCTGTTCAAGAAGGAACTTTAGAATCTGTCTTCTTGTAGAATCAGCATCTAGTTATTTATTTTCATTGGCAAAGCAAGCTAAGAAAGATATCTCATTTTAATTCCTTTCTGAATTCCACGTGTCAAGCAATGTATTTTGATGGCTGATCTTGTCTGATAAAGGAGATATTGTTTTGCACGACTAAGCTTGCTTCTATCTTCAGCAGTGAGGACACAACTAAGAGAAGGACCTCGAAAAGCAAAAGCTTCAAAGATGTCGAGAATTTTGAAGTTCTTGTCCTTGAGAAGAACTGTGGTTGCAAGTTCAAATCTTTGAAGATATTGATCATAGCTATCATTTCTGCAACAGTTCTTACCCTCATAACCCCAACCTTATATGAGCACCAATTGCAGTCAGCCTCCAGGTGAATACAATACAACTAGTCTTGTATGCTATGCAGGTGTCAAAAATATGACAATGCCTATAAACCTACGACTATGGTCTCATTCTAGTTTATATGCTTTGCAGGTACGTGGATGTCGGTTGGATGTGGGACAAAACAAGTTCTGACCCACGATATGCATCATCTGTCGATGTTCAGTGGGAGGATGTATATAGATCATTGAGAAATCTAAAAAGTGGCAATCAAAATCTGAAAGTTGGACTCTTGAATTTTAACAGCACTGAGTATGGCTCTTGGACACAGTTGCTCCAAGATAGCCATGTTTCCATTATAAGACTTGAGCATGCCAAGGACAGCATTACTTGGCAGACACTGTATCCTGAATGGATCGACGAGGAGGAAGAAACTGAGATACCCTCTTGTCCATCTCTTCCAGAGCCTAATGTTCGCAGAGGTATACGCTTCGATGTCATTGCTGTGAAGCTTCCTTGTACCCGTGTAGCGGGTTGGTCAAGAGATGTTGCACGGCTCCATTTGCAGCTCTCAGCAGCAAAATTGGCTGTGGCTGCTTCTAAGCGCAACCACAATGTCCATGTGCTTTTTGTAAGCGAATGCTTCCCAATTCCAAATCTCTTCCCTTGCAAAAACCTTGTGAGACATGAAGGCAACGCTTGGTTATATAGTCCTGACTCGAAAGCATTAAGGGAAAAGCTCAGGCTTCCAGTCGGATCCTGCGAGCTTGCTGTTCCGCTCAAAGCAAAATGTAAGCAGCTTATTTACTAAGCGTCAGCACACTCAGTACAGCTTTTTTCACATAAATATATTTCCTTTTATGTTTAATAGTACCTTTTGTGGTACCATGCACGAAGTGTGCGTGCCTGTTTTTACCCATTGTTCCGATCATAATTAATTCCAGTAGCTAACATCTGTTCTTATGCTGCAGCAAGACTTTTCTCAGTAGATAGACGAAGGGAAGCATATGCAACAATACTTCATTCAGCAAGTGAATATGTCTGCGGTGCTATCTCAGCAGCTCAAAGCATTCGCCAAGCAGGATCAA
Source organism: Echinochloa phyllopogon (assembly GCA_033239725.1). Classification (NCBI taxonomy): domain Eukaryota; kingdom Viridiplantae; phylum Streptophyta; class Magnoliopsida; order Poales; family Poaceae; genus Echinochloa; species Echinochloa phyllopogon. The sequence continues at coordinate 25,988,100 of BTCW01000012.1, forward strand.
CAAGGGATCTGGTCATCCTTGTTGATGAGACCATAAGTGATCACCACCGGAGAGGCTTGGAAGCTGCAGGGTGGAAGGTCAGAATAATCCAAAGAATCAGGAACCCAAAAGCTACGCGTGATGCTTACAATGAGTGGAACTACAGCAAGTTCAGGCTGTGGCAGCTGACCGACTATGACAAGATCATCTTCATTGACGCTGACCTCCTCATCCTAAGGAATGTTGATTTCCTGTTCGCAATGCCAGAGATCTCTGCAACTGGCAACAATGCAACGCTCTTCAACTCCGGTGTGATGGTCATAGAGCCTTCCAACTGCACGTTCCAGCTGCTGATGGACCACATCAGCGAGATTACTTCGTACAATGGTGGAGACCAAGGTTACCTGAATGAGATTTTCACATGGTGGCACCGTATCCCCAAGCACATGAACTTCCTGAAGCACTTCTGGGAGGGTGACAGCGAGGAAACGAAGGCGAAGAAGACTCAGCTGTTCGGTGCAGACCCCCCGGTCCTTTATATTCTCCACTACCTGGGCCTGAAGCCATGGCTGTGCTTCAAGGACTATGACTGCAACTGGAACAACGCCGGGATGCGTGAATTTGCTAGCGATGTTGCCCATGCCCGGTGGTGGAAGGTGCATGACAAGATGCCCCGGAAGCTCCAGTCCTACTGCCACCTGAGGACACGGCAGAAGGCCGGGCTGGAGTGGGACCGGAGGCAGGCCGAGAAGGCCAACTCTGAAGACGGCCATTGGCGCCGCAACATCACTGACCCCAGGCTGAAGACCTGCTTTGAGAAGTTCTGCTTCTGGGAGAGCATGCTCTGGCATTGGGGCGAGAACAATAACAGGACGAAGAGCAGCCCTGCAACGGTGAAGACGGCGAGATTGGCCAGCTCATGATCTGTAGATATACAAACAACTTCCAATATGGCAACCATACATGCATAGCGATAGCTTGTATAGGTAGCTATGCTTAGGTCTTTGCTATACAAAATACACCCCTCCCTGTTGCTGTGATGGCTGCAGGCTGCAGCTCTATTTCGGCTGCCAGCCTGCCTTGATGGCTAAAGATTCTTTTGGGTTGGCTTTTGCTGAGATAATAAGTTGCTGGTACTTGTAAATTTCCATGCAGAAATTCTGTGAGCGTGTGTGAGAAATGGATTTGTACAGGGCGCCAGTTAATGATTGGTCACTGCTTGGAAGTAGCAAAGTAATACTGTACTAGACAAGCAAATTTTGCCAATTCAATTGAAATGGGGCATTTTTCTTTAACCAAGAACTGGCAGGAGTTCCCGCGCTTTTGACAACATATATCTTTGTACATACGGGCTTTGCTACAGTACTCCGACTACCTATTAGGAGGTAAGAGCTCAAAAAGATCACAACCGTCGATTTGTGGAACTGCTCAAACATTTTTTAAAAATAAAATAATCAGAAAAAGAAAAGAAAAACACAGAAATCAGGTTACGGAACAACCAAGCGCATCATCTCGACGGTTCCTCACACGCGGAGAGAAAAATAAACTGCCGATCTAAAATGTGACTAGCATGAGAGAAAAATATTGTACCCATGTCACGTTATTTTGTTTAACAAGTCACGTCAAGATTAAAGAAACACAAGATTAACCCGCTGGCCATGCATGTTCTTCTTTTTCTTTTAACAAATCTGTGTGAACACACGTGAGAGGAAAATAAAATAAAATTAGATCTAATACAACAATGCATGGAGGTTAGACCTACAGGGAGATATTTTCCCTATTTTTAGATTTAAAAATATTAAAACTATTACCTTCTAGGAGGTAATATGTTATTAGATCTACGGTCCACGGTCATTTGGGAGTACCTTAGCAAAGCCCTGTACATACAAGTTGAACACAAATTTGATTTTTTTTACAATATATAATGAGCTGTTACTACATATACAGATGACACGATAGATGCCAATCCTTTCTAATCCTTACCAACAAAAAGAAGTGGTGCAAAATCTACACCTCTAGATGCATGCTTCGCCTTGTATACAAGTCATAGAAGAAAAAAATTGTGGAAGTCGAGTAAACCATCTATCAAAAATGTAGCGGCCTCGTCAAGGAAAATATTTCTACTAAAGCTTATATCATCTGTTGAAAATATCAATGCATAGTTGAGAAGGTTCTAGAAGATTAGAGACAATACATGAAGTATTGGTTGTCTTGCATCATGGTGAAGTGCAGAAGTCTCTAGAATTAGATATTTTGGCATGATGGAAATATCAAGGAAATAGATAAAGATGAGAAAATAGATAAGGATTAGAGAAAGTTCTAGAGTTAGGGCCCGTTTGATAGAGCTCCATCTGATTCTGATTCTCTATAAGAGCTGATTGTCTGAGAGAAGTGATTCTGTGGCTAAAAGTGATTCTCTTTAATTCCCTGACATAAAATCTCAAAATCAGGATGCAGAATCACATCACAGAATTAGGATAAGCTACTTTTTTTACTCCTAGTCTCTTAGTTCATTTCAGAGAATCACTTCGCAGAATCAGCAGAGAATCACTTCTCCCTGGAAAACCGTTTGGCAGAGCTCCTCCCGGATTCACTAGAGAATCAACTCTAGGAGCTCTGCCAAACAGGTCCTTAGATATTTTGTAGAGAAGAGCGTAGAATATAGACACATGGCAACACCACATGAGCCATGAAGTCCTATATATATGAGTGTCATCTACCCCAAGAGGCAATAAGCTAAGTAGGAGCCATTTGAAGATGGCATGGTAGCCACCATGAAGAGTTAGAGTGACATGCCGTTGGATGGCAAGAGTAGAGTGTTGTAGGGTAGCCACATAAAGAGGGTAAGAGTGAGTCTTGTACCAAGTTGCTATAGTGAATAAAGAGTTGAGTTTCCACATAGTGTTGTCCCATAGTGGTGTCAAGTGAAGGTGTCCTCATTATTGTGTGGGTGTCAGGTCCACACAGAAGAAGTGGTATAACAGGAACTTGGTGCTACTTCTAGGAAGTCGGTGTCAAGGTCGTGGCACCGATTTCTCAACAATTGGTATCAGAGTTGGTTAGTCAGGGACCGTCATAGGGAGGAGTGTGTGTGGTGAGTGCAGGGCACTCATAGTGGTCGGTAGGCGCATGGCGCTTACATTGCTCGGTGTGGCACCGAGAGGCGCTAAGGGGAGACTCTGTCGGACATCACAGTCTAGGACTTTGAAGGAACATTGGTCTGGGACCAAGCGTAGGTGACGCTGGGCGTCAGTCGAGATGGCGGATCTTTTTAGCGCAGGAGGCATGAGGAGGCTCAATAGCCACAATTATGGCTATTGGCATACCTACATAGAGTCCTACGTAATGGGTTAGGACCTATGGGAGGTCGTGGCAGGCACCGAGTCTACTCCTCCGCCGAAGGAGAACGTGGAAGCCTTGTGGAAGTGGCAAATCAAGGCAGATAAGACTATGTTCGTGTTGAAGATGACAATTGAGGAAGACGTAGTGGAGCACATAAGATATGTGGAGACACTGAACAAGGCGTGGGAGACATTGGTGAAGTTTTTCTCAAAGAAGAATTGAGCCACAGTTCCAACTCCTAGAGAAAGAGCTTGCAGGTATCTCACAATGCACTCTGAGCATCAATCATTACTTTACTAAGTTGAAGAATATTTGCCGAGAGATATCCCAACTTGACCCGGAGGAGAAGGTCGGTGAAGCTTGGATGAGGAGGCTCATCGTTAACAGACTAAGACTTGAGTATAGTGGGTTTATGGCTGCAGTGAGTGGATGGCCAAAACAACCATCCTTTGAAGAGTTGGAGAACTTATTGGCTAATCAGGAGGCATTAGCCATGCGGATGAGCAACATCACCTTGAAGGAGACCGATGAAGATGAGTCACTCTTTGTCAGGAAGAAAAGGTCCAATAGGAGGCTGAGGAGAGGCGAAGGAGCGGACAAGAGGTGATAGGCATTGCCCAAAGAAGAGCGGCTATTTAGGGGGAGCTCAACAGGAGATCGATGATGAAGATGACCAGGACTTGGACAAGACTGAGAGAAGACGAAGAGGCGACTGCTTCAATTACGGCAAGAAGGGACATTTTGCTAGGGACTGTCAGAGTTCACGGAGGCACTCAGAAGGAAATGTGGCTACAACAAAAGAGGTTGTCCTAAGTGGGTGGCTTAGTGAAGAAGAATGGGATATAGAGGCATGCATCATAACTGAAGATGATGGAACTTACTTCGTGGAAGACTTGACAGAGGCTGACACTCTATCAACCGGTGTTACCGCATAAGAAGAAGAGGAGTGGGACATGGAAGGTGGCTTCTTCATGGAGGTGAGAAATCCAAATACTCCTAGTAGATTCATAGTATTTGGATACAATAGTGATGAAGATTGGGAGGCTCTAAGCAACAAGAAGAAAGACACTAAGTATGAGAAGATGGAGCCTAATCTTCTTGAAGACAAGCCACAAGAGGATGTTGAAGCTGCAGATGGAGCATTGGTGAGTTATGGGGATTTGAAGTCAAGTGATAAGGTGAAGAAGAAGTTTCTAGAAGGACGTGGTTGTGAAGATCCCAGGTATGACAATGCTTCACCCACAATTTATTCTTTGTGATGATGATGCCAAAAAATCTCAAGTTGGCTCATCTGGTTTCTTTCACGTATGTTGATCATTACAGACCTCTTGACTTTTCTCTTCCCTATTTTTTATTTATTTGATTTTTTACTTGTAAAAAGATCAAATAAAAATTTGTAGTGGTTTTCTGATAGAAATTATCTTGTTGCGATCATATGAATCAGTTCAATTAAAACCTTAGATTCACACTAGAGCTACGATGATTGAGTCTCAAGCTAAACAAAAGGCAAGGGTTTTAAAATAAGGATCACTTGTTGATCATTTATTGAAAAAGAAAAAGGTTTTCTTTTGGGCAAACAAAATTGGTGTCGTTGTCCGGATCGGCTGCCCGACACTAACTAGAACGAATGCGTTGTGTCCACTCTTTCGATGGTTGGTTCGAAGGCTAACACAATGGCACGAGATTTATCCTGGTTCCGGCCCCGGGGTCGTACGTCCAGCAAGGGGGGTGTACGCACTGTATTACTTCATACCGGGGTGCCTGTAGTAGGGGATTACAAGCAAGGTGGGAGAGGAGGTGAAGCCTCCAAGTCCCGTGCGTATCGGATGATGGTGGTGTTGTTCTGGTCATTTGTTACTGGCCTATCGTCTATTGCTTCCTTCTGCCGTCGGCCCTTGGCCGGGACTCTACCTCCCCTTTTATAGTCCAAGGAGGGGCAGAGATACATATGTCGCACAGTTAAATCTACTGTCATCAGGCACTGGTGAGTGTGGCGCTGGGCGTGTCTATCGTCCTTCGGATCCTTTTACCCGGCGCAAACTGCTGAGCCTCTGCCAGCTCCAGTGCATGGTGTGGTGGTTCTTGTAGGAAGTACGTATCCCTGTGCTTGTCCTGGGGCGTCTTCGAGGGGTCGTGCTGACCGGCGTCCATGCCCAGTTGCCGTCCGTACACTCATTCAAGGGTTTTCCCATACCCTGTTGAGGGCTTCGCCAGGGGATTAGCACGGGAATAGGCAGTACAGGAGCGTCGGAGTTGGTGGCACAGGGTCGCACAGAGCCTTGCAGGCCAGCACAGTGTCGGGGATGGCCACACAATGACCGGAGTTGGCTGCACAGTGACCGGAGTTGGCGGACGCAACTCGAGTCATATCGCCTGTGCGGGATGGTTCGTGATCAGCTTTTGACTTTGGTGTCCCGTGGCAGCGTTGAACATTAAATGCATCTGCCAGCGGAACGGACGGGCATTCCTACGCGGCGGGCCGAGGGAAAGCCTCGAGAGAGGCGGAGTTTCTGGAGTAGAGGGTCACGCGGGGTTCGACCGCGGGGGCCTCGATCGAGGCGGAGTTTGCTACCTGCTCGGGGAGGGTCGGGACCCTCGATCGAGGCGGAGTTGTAGCGCGCGCGTCAGGACTCTTTCGGGGGGGGGGGGGGGTCTCCAGAGGGCCGTTGGATGATGATGGGCCGTAGGCCTTTGTGTGTTTAGGCCTCTTTCCGGTTCGTAGGGATTTGGTTGTGGCTTGTTTGCGTTTTTCTGGGGTGATTATCCCTTAGGTTAGGGGACCCCTTATGACCGTCCCCAACAATTGGAAGGAAGAAAAGTTATTTTTCCTCCGTACAAGGAAACATCTAGAGGGAAGACAACTAGAAGAGTGAAGAAGAAAGAAGAGATACACGGTTGCATCAAATTTGCAAGAAAGCTCCAAACTAAGGCCGAAGGGTATGAGTTTACTTCACGAGGGCAAGAGAAGAAGAAAGCTCGTAATGGTAGAGCGCAGAAGATTCAAGAGCAGCGACATGCAACGGTCTAGACACTGGAGATAAGTATGCATTGAGGGGGAGTGTTGAAAATATCAATGCATACTTGAGAAGGTTCTAGAAGATTAGAGACAATACATAAAGGTCTAGGTTGCCTTGCTTCATGGTGAAGTGTAGAAGTCTCTAGAAGTAATATTTTGGCATGGTGGAAATATCAAGGGAATAGATAAGGATGAGAGAAAGTTCTAGAGTTAGATATTTTGTAGAAAAGAGTGTAGAATGTGGATACATGGCAACACCACATGAGCCATGAAGTCCTATATATAGGAGTGCCATCCACCCCCAAGAGGCAATAAGCTAAGTAGGAGCCATTTGAAGATGGCATGGTAGCCACCATGAAGAGTTAGAGTAACATGCCATTGGATGGCATGAGTAGAGTGTTGTAGGGTAGGCACATAAAGAGGGTAAGAGTAAGTCTTGTACCAAATTGCTATAGTGAATAAAGATTTGAGTTCCCACATAGTGTTGGTCTCCCATAGTGGTGTAAGTGAATGTCTTCTCGTTATAGTGTGAGTGTTGGGTCTATAGAAGAAGTGGTATCATAGGAACTTGGTACTACTTCTAGGAAGTCGGTGTCAAGGTAGTTTTTGATTTTATATACATTTAGTACTCCATGCATGTGCTGACATTTTGATGTGATGTGAATCTTCTTTTTGCATAGTGGAACTTGGGGGTGGAATTTGAGAACCCACCCATTTCTCAACATTATCAAATCAAATACCACGATACACAAATGTAGGTAGGTTGGCACAGCATTCACCGGCCATGTTTCCCCAACCTTTGCATTTCAGACGTGACTAAAAAATTAGTTCAGCTTGCATCCAACTACAATGAAAACAACTTCAACCTTTGGCTTGTTTATTTGGACTTACTTTAAAAACCGGCTTCTGTGGCTGCTTATAAAGCTAGCTTTTGAAAAGCTAAAATATTTTTTTGGATTGATTTTTGAACGAATGAATTGGATCTATAATGCATGCAATATCTCACAGGAATTTTTCCTAGGTGGTCCTTTGGAATGGAGGATTGGCTATCCTAAGATCTTGCAGAATTCCTATGGATGGCTCAGCCCATAGAAATTTTGGAGGAAATCTATCATCATGTCTAATCTCTAGTAATTTTTTTGTGGCTCTCTTCTTGTTCATGTGTTTTTCTTGTGTTGCATCCAAACATTTCTATTGGAAACTTCCCTAACTATTAATTCCTTAAGAATTGCAAATGATAGACACTGCACTATGTGCTTTTCTTATTCCCAGGGTTCCAAAGAGGTCCTTGATATGTTTGAGGTATTCATTAAAAAAAGGAAGATAAGCTCGACCATCATTTCTGGGTGAAGTCTGATCCTAATAGTACAAAAGTATAATACGCATGCAAGCTTTTGAATTTGATTGGTTTTCATGTGCTGTCATGATTTATAAATTGGGTCTGTTGGACCGTAAGACACGAAGAAGTTGGCGCCGGGGTATATCCTGAAAAGAGGCAAAAGACGCAAAGATAGAACAATATATCAAAGGCTAGTCAAGAGCACATGTCTCTTCATGGTATGTACGTGTTCTACTGCTTTGCTCATGCTCACTGTAAGACTGATCCCGGTGTATTATAACATGCCACTTTTAGATCTCCAAGGTTATTATGTCATTAAAATACAAGTATGATACAATACACCAAATGCAAAGTAGATTGAGCTGTTTGGAGGCATTGTAGGGGCTAGGTCTCGAACTGCAAATGGGAACTTTGGCTGGCCAGTTCCCACCTTGGAGCTTTTACCAACTGCTCCTCCACAAGCAGTTCATGACTTTCGATACAATACAATGAGCATCATCATTCGAGGAAAAAACCACTCAAAACATGCTTTATGTTGTACCTGAATTCAGCATTTGGATGCTTTATGTCACATCCGAATTTAGCATTTGGAATTTTGGATGCACGAACGGCGAAAGACCGGTAGAACAAACACACAACAGATTGAGATTAGAGAAACAAAAGATCGGGGGCAACCAAATTAACTTTATGAGCTATTCACCTATTAGTAAACTTTGGATACTAGAGAACAACTGTGCTTATATATTGAAGAAGCAACCAATAAAGGGGGAAACTGACAAAAGTTCCTAAGAATATCTGAACAAGCTAAAAGAATCAAACGAGCCAAAGAAGCAACTAACTAACTAAAACTGATATAACTTTCCAAGAATGCCTGAACAAGCTAAAAGATTTAAACGCCCGTAGTAGTATGCCTGAACAAGCTAAAAGAATTAAACGGGCCGAGGAAGAAGTCGCTTAGTAGTATGACTAGCAGTCCAAAGCACCCGCAGGTTGGCATGATTTCGGGCGAAGCAGGAAATCAACCAGGGCCAACGCATCGCATCCGCTGCTGACGTTAATCTCCTCCCTCGCTAAATCAGCGATCCGGCCACTCCAGATGCGATACCCGCTTTCCCTCCACTTGGTGCCGCGACTACGCGAGAACTTCCCCCAGAAAACAACGTACTTCGCCTGCTCCGGGGTGATGAAGCTCTCCTGCTCCCACCGCCGGCTGAACGCCTCCCGGATCGGCCGGAACCGCATGGCCTCGGACACCATCACCACGAACCAGACAAACGCCTGTTTGACCTGCTCGTCGGTGGTCGCGGCGGGGCTGTAGCTCGCGTTGTGACTGATAGCTGTATGCCCGTGCGTTGCAACGAGAAGAAAACTATACACGTGTCAGTCTAATAACCATGTTCTAAGACCCCCACTCAAGCTGTTTGCCCGTGTCAGCTAGGTCAAGACCGTGATGCACGTGTTGAAGAACCATACTGTAGCGCGTGGAACCAAGGGAACCAGTGCCTATACGCGCGGTCCAGCTAGCCAAAATGCATGTGAGGCAATCAACACGAGCAGGGAAATCTTCGGGAGTGTTTTTCTTTTGGTTTTGCCGGTTGTGGTAAAGCCATGCTTTTTTTTCTATGTTTCAACGGGGCTTTCCGGTTTTGACGGGTTTTTTCTCTCGGGATTTTGAGATCGGCGCGAATTAGGAAACGACCGACGAAATTGAGGGGCAGAAGCAATACTACCTGCTTTAGAATTAGAAATAGAATAGATTAGGTAAAGATACATTATAGTTTTTTTAAAAAAAATACAACACAAAGGAGGGTGGGTTGATTTCTATAAATATTAGGGGGGTTTTGTAAAATTATGACATACCGCGGAAGCAATCCTTGCTACAAAGGATGGTGGGTTGATTTCTATAAATATTAGGGAGGTTTTGTAAAATTATGACGTACCGCGGAAACAATCCTTGCTTTATAATTATAATTAGGTAGAGATATCGAACTATCGAAGATGCTTCCTGGCTAAGTACTTGGTAAGACATGGTTTCTCGGTGATTTGGTCATTGGACTTATTAGGTGAACATAATATCTCCACAATCGATTATAACAGTACTCGCTCCGTTCCAGAAAGAATGCAACTCTCGCATTCTGAGGAGTCAAACAACTTCAAGTTTGACTAGATTTATACAAAAAAAATTACTAACATTTATGATACAAAATAAGTATATTGATCATAAATTATATTTTTATACTAAATCTAGATTTAAAGACATAAATGTTAGTATTTTTTTATATAAACTTGATCAAAATTGAAATCGTTTGACTCATCAGAAAGCGAAAGTTGCATTCTTTTTGAAACGGAGAGAGTATATGTAACTTTTTCATAAATAAAAAGGAAAACACCGTATTCTGATTGCGTGAAATTTTTTCCCTTTTGTTTGGAAAAAGTAGCCGGCCGCATCCTCGCCTCCTCGGCCGACGGCCGCTACCCAGGCTCGATCGCGAACGGTTGGCAGCAGCCCCCACGGCCTCGCCGCTCCGCCTCCTCCCTCCACCAGGCTCACATGGCCAGACGCCGGGCTCGCAATTCTATTTCCTCTCGTGAAATAAACTAGGAAGAATGGCACCGCGCCAGTAGAAGATGAGGGCTCCATTACATATAGATAACCATAGTAATTGGCAAGTTTAGATATAGGTTGATACAAACGTGTTGCTGGTGCAACGTTCAATCCAAGCCGACGTTAGCAAGTCCAGAAAGAAAGGAGTGCATGCTTTGTCAATATTTTAACCAGATAACCCAAGCAATGCAACAATTCTTTTCTTAGCATAGAGAACCCATACAAACAGAACAGTTATTGGGTACTTCGATGCACCTAAACTCAATTTTGGCAAAATTCTAGCAAATTACATTACCAATAGAAGATCCAGCGCATTTTGCTGAAAGAACTGAATTGGATATAGTCATCTATGCTGCCATGATGGCCTAATAATAGTACCACTGTAAGAACCGATATCTAAAATTAAAAAGAAAAAGACTCGATGGAAAAAAAAACAGATAACTGTTTGAGCTCCCCTGCAAATCTGAATCGGTTCATTTCAAGTCTTTAGGGAAAACAAAATCAAGCAGAAAAGACCAGCTGCAATCTGCGAGGCTATAACAATTTGTTTCACACCTCGAGGATCTCTATTACCTGCGAAATACTGCACTATCTGTTTCCAGTGGGTCACAAAAGGTTAAGTACCTAAAAGGTTGAGACAAAAAAATCATATTGTTCATGAAAACAACACAAATGCGAAGCAGAAAGTCATGCTCCCAATGATATGTTTCCAGATAGCAGCACTAACTTTGAACTGTACAGAGTTTTGAGACCATGCAATGGTGCACACCATAAAGAAGTTAAAAACTAATTGGTTTTGAAGTCATTTTACATGTATAATTCATCCAGTACATATGCAGAAAATAAATGGTATGTACATGAAATTGTGTTTACTATCAAAGAACCTGATTCTCTATTGCTATTGATAAGGCATAAATCTGTTTACATCAAGTAATATCCATTGTGTAAAGCATGGAAAATATCATGGACCATCAGAAACGATAGATTTTCAACTGCCTTTGCAGTCCACATGTTAAAGATACAATTTTGTAATACAAATGCACATATACCATGCAGGAATAGCCACATCAAATCTTTCATATACTAACCAAGATGTGAATAAAAAATAATTGTGCATCAGAGCAAAACAAATATATAAATCAACATATTGTAGCTATGCCACTGTTGGGTTAATGAGACATATATGTGTGATTACCTATATAGCAGAAATATTCTCCCCAACTTCTTCTCAACTTGATATGTGCCTTTAACATTAAGTATCAGCAGTCTAAAATTCATACCTCAAAGAATCAGCATGCTCATCATGAAAAGAAAACATTAACCACCTCTCAGTTGATGCACAACCTCACCGATTGCATCTCTAATTTTATAAATGGATCCTCATTATCTCCTAAACAGGACTCAAATTGACCTTTATCTGGAACTTAAAGGCACAGAAGAAACAAAACTATCCTAGTTAGGAACAAAACTATTGCCTGAACTAACTTCGCCGCGCCTGTTTGTGCTGTGCGCGCTAATGTGCAGCGTCATGTTGCCGATAAAACTAATGGAAGTGAAGTTTATGTAATCTCAGTAGCCATTTTTGAGCTGCAACATTAGTAAGTATAATTTTGGTACTATTGTTTATTAATGCAAAGCCTGCAGTCTTCGTCATTAATTAGCTACTTGTTCATTAATGTTTGAACAAACTTACAGTGTATTTAGGTAGACTATAGGAACATTTGAGCAAATCTGTAGCTGATTGAAGAATGCAATCATTATATTTATCAAATAAGGGCACATACTCACATACAAAAAAGCCCAAGCATCAAATGGGTATAACACAGGAGGCCACCTCTCTGTTTCATAAAGGTAATACAATCCATATGAGAAACATCCATAGCAAATAAGAGGACTATTTGGTATCTGCAACTAAGCAACCAAAGATCTAAGTGCTGATTGACACAAGGAAACATATCCCTTATGATCTGAAATTGGAGCTGAAAAGCTTCGTTCAGTCCCAGTCAATGAGACAATGTAAAGATGTGAACAGAAAACTTAGGCATTTCATCTTGTTAAAATACTGCATGGATTACCTAAAAATAAAATCACATAGAACTTAGTATGATCAGAGCTCATGTCAGCTGGGAGCTCCTTGCTGCCTGGAAACAAAAAAAAGCATATTGCCTTGCTAACTTCAGCTTTAATTCTAGAATCCAGACAGAGTAAAAGTATACATGAAGAACTGGAGAAAAAAATATACAAAAGGAGGACAGATATATGGGTCATAGTTGAAAAGAGCATTGCATGTATTTTTTCCAGTGATGTAACCTCAAATTACTTTTCATTCAGCTGCATCAAACTGAAATAAATATTCTATAGATAGGCGTCATGTGGCACACATGTCAATTTTTTGTTTATGTTGTTATGGATCATAGGAGAGAAATAAATGCATGTGTAATTTTTTCCCTGCGATAAGAGCTCAATTTTTTTGTTTGGCTGTACGAAAATTGGATAACTATATTTTATAGAAAGACCTTAAGCAACGTCACGGTAGCATACATATGACAATTCTTTAATTTGGTAGAAACAAACTATTGTAGACCAAGTCAAAGAATTGCAAGCACGCACTACACATGCTTCATCATCATTTATCTAATTCACTCTTTGGAAGGTAGCCACATAAAAAATACAATAAACCCAATAATTAAATCATGAGAAGAATGAAAACAGAGGAGAACAAATGCATAGATGAGTACCTGACTATAATCTGAAGAGGCCAGCACAAGATTTGACCCTCTAATTCACTATCTCTATGGAATACAATGGAGGGAATGTACCCAACCCAGAAGTTGAGATGTCAAGGCTGCTGCATCAATCAAAAAGATGGGAAATTACTATCAAACTGTTCCAAAAAAAAAAATGTCGAACTCCATTCCAGCAGCAGCAGGTACAAAAATGGAACATGACGATAGAAATTAGGAAATATATATAAAGGAAGACCTAACCTAGCCTTTGCACAGATGTTGTGCAATGAAAAAAAATCCTACGAAGAACCTAGGGCATAGCATATAAGTTGAGGCAACCGTGATAGGTGTACAGTTTGATAGAGCAAATATTGTAAACGATAAGAAACTATTCCTTTTTCTTTTTAATGCGACTTGATCCAACATTTGCTTCAAAGCCAATGGAGGCTACCTAATTCTAGATCTTCCTACTGCTATCCATTGAACTGCATGAAAATATATTTGAACGTAAGAAAGTATTTTTTGGGTGAAATAACTGTACAAAGTAATACTGGGAGCATTGCAAGGAAACAAATGTGAAATGAAACCTTTTTCATGTAGATGCCTTAAGTTTGCCCATAAAGCTAGAGGATGTGATAAGTTCAGTCCTTGCAGTCCATGGCTGCCAATGAAATAAGCCTCATATTTCCCATCAGTGACCATAATCTAAATAAAAATGGAAACACTAAAGGAGAGAGGCATAGATGAACCAGTATGCAGTCGATCAGCACCCCAGGCCATCTTCTTCAGCAGACGACATCACCCATAACCTAAAAAGGGAACAGATCCACCAAGATTAAACATCACAAGTTATTGGCATGTTTGAATCAAACTGGAATTGTCATTAATCGCATAAAAATGGCAGTGATAATTTCCCTGCAAAGCCAACAAAACCAGGTACAGACACAATGAACCACTGCACCTAAGAAACATTTCACCGAACACCAAGTTCAGACTATCCTATAAACACTGAATAGACCTTGCTCCATGGTGTTTGTAAGTCTCCGCTGCTATTCCAAGGACCTCCTGAGTTGCCGACTGTTAACGACATCAATCACTTTGCTGTTGAGGTTGATGCTCTTGCAGTAGGCCTCGAGGTGGTTGCTGGTCTACATCTCACATCTGCAGCAACACTTCTCATCGTTCTCCTTGGGCAGTGATAAGCCGGCATGCAGCAACATTTGGTAGCATCTTTGCACGGCTCCGCTGTTATTAAGGGTGCGATTGATTGCTTGGCTTGTTGTAGCCTGGCTAAGGATCTGAAGCCAGGCTAGTCTAAATCTGGATAAAACTATACAATCGGCCCATGTCTGATTGCATGGATAGCCTAAACCTGGCTAGCATAAGACAGTGATTAGTTGCACGTAGAAGAAATAAAATAACCTTGTATTGGCTAACGGTGAAGTTACCGTTTCTCTTCTCCCTCCCTTCGTCGATTCTCCCTCTCTCCTGACGTCATCGATTCTCCCTCTCTCCTGTTTCTTCCCCGATGAGAATTCCTCCTCTCTTGTGATGCTAATCTTCCTCACGCAAGTTTCAATCCCTGCCATGACCTGCAATCTCCCTCTCGCTCCTCCAAAAGCAGCAGCTCCAATTTCGTCTTTTTTCTTCCTCACGATATGCAAGCCACCTGCAATTTCTCTCTGTTCTTTCCATTTTCTTCATGAGCAGATTTGCAGGTCAACCACTATTCCACCCCACCTCCGAATTCAAGCACCAGAAATCCTCCTCTCCTTCTTCTTAACTTCGAAGAACGGTGGCTGCTTTCTCGATTTCGAGCACACCAACAATCGTAGCAAGGGAGGCGAATGGGCTTGAGCTCGAAGGACACGGCGCAATGGGCGGAGCAGGTGGCGCGGCTTCGCTTGATTTCTGTGGTGTCGCACTCGCCACATCAGCGGTGGTGCGGAAGAACCAGCAATCAGCCATAGCATAGCAGCTCTTCCTGTTCACTGTCTGGTTCGATTCGACCAACGTCGGTAGGAGTGGAACGGCGGTGGCCGACTGTCTCGATCTGATGGCGGGGATGGAGGAGTCCTGGATGCTCACCGCATCAGCCTCCGCCGCCTCCCCTTCCAAATCAGTCTCACCACCACCCAATTTCAGCTTGATGACTTCTAAATCGAGGCCACCTCAATACAATCGAGCATGGCGGCGTCGCCCATGGCCTCGATGTCAATGGTCTCAGGTTCCCGCTCCTTCTCCCGCACATCGCAAAGCACGCACTCCCCCTTCTCATCGTCGCCGCAGCTATCGCTGGTGCTGGAGGTCACCACGAGGAGCGCGGTGAGCATCTCGTCCCCGCCCGTGACGGTGTGTGACCGGCCTCCGTCCAGACGGCATGGTGGATCACAAAGATCTTAGCGGCAATGATGATGGCGAGCGCTTGAGCGGTGACTGCAAGGAGGTGAGCCGAATCCGTCATGTGGCCCGGTGAAGCCCTAGGGCATGTACAGCCCTGCAATCCGTCTATAGAACCTCGAACTGCGCGTACAGACATATGTATAGACAGCTCATACAGCCCATAGACAGGGAGGTTGTCTGTAAACTGTTTAATGCTTTGCATGGAGTTTAGATCAAATACAAATGCATTTGTGTACACCATTGTGTGGCTATTTGATTGAATAATATGAAGCATAAATAATAGAACCATGATTACAATATTCAAAAAAGACATGACATGCAGAAACAATGACATAAGAAAACAGTAATGTAATAGTTCTTCTGGTACTGTACTCTGCTACATGGTAGTACTCCATGTCATGGCTGCCCTGCCCATGCAAAAAGAAAAGAACAAAATCAGCAAACTGAAATTTACTAAGAATAAGAACAAAATCAAGAAAATAAGTACAAATTTAAGTACCTTCGATCTCCTAGCTAACTGGTCCTTTGAACAAAAGCTCTTGATACAACTTGTAGATGAGTTTGAGTTCGAAATCTGGAATACAGGAAGTTCAAGTTCAGGCATACTTGTGGTTCAGGTTCAGAAACTAACATGGCCATAGCAAGTTCAGGTTCAGGCATACAAACTGTTCAGGTTCAGAAACTAACATGGCCATAGCAAGTTCAGGTTCAGGCATATATCACATCTTCAAGTATCAGAAAGCAACAGGAAGTTCAGGTTCAGGCATATATCACACAGGAAGTTCAGGTATATAATGTAGAGGTATATAATGTAGAGGTAACAATATCTGAAATATAACAGGCAGGACATCATTACCTGATCAATCAATTTCAGGGAAAAGGGCCTTCTCAAGCTTTTGCATCATTCTAACTCGTTGCGCCTTTTCCTCATCAGACATTGAACTAATATCTTGTGAGGCGAGGTTGTTATAAGTCTCCATCATCTTTATCTCTTTGTCAAACTTCTTTCCTTCTTTGTAATCTTGTGCTGTCAGTTGAGCAATTCTTGTGGCCTCTAGCTTATTAGAAGCTATCTTCTCCTGCCTGTCCAACATCTGCATGCGCTTGTCATTGTTTCTCCTGGAATTTGCTATACCTCTCAAATTTATCTAGCTCAATCGGAGACTCCTTTGATTGACCATCATCACTACTGCTGGAGCCCTTGCCTTTTTTAGCTGCTAGAGCAGCCATCTTAGCTTTCTTCTGCCCAATTGGTCGATCTGGCATCTCATCACAAGTGTTGTCATTTTCCTCAGAATCTCCTTCCAGTTGAAATGATTTCCTTTTACGTGCATTCTTTAGGTTGTCATTGTATGTTTTCCACTTTGGCACGTCTCGACATATTTTCCAAACCTTCTCAAGCATAAAGGGTCCAACAACATCTTTGTTATCTTTGTTGTCACTCAAATAAAACCCGTGTGCTGCCTCCATCCACTGCTCATTTGAATATCCGCTTGTAAATACTCTACGAGCCTTTACGTAAGCACATTCAAAGAGGTTTGTAAACCTGTTAACTTTGTGCCATCTATCCTTGCATTGCTTCGGAGTTCTACTTCGATGTGCAGGGGTAGTCTTGTTGTACGTTTCGCAAACCTCATTCCAATACTGGACACCACCCTTATCTGCTCCACAAGTAGAGTCAGTTGAATGTTCTATCCAAGCACTCATCAATCTAACTTCCTCGTCCACATTCCACATTATCCTCTTCTATGTTCTTGCACTGTCATTGCCATGAAGAAGTTCTACATCGGCTGGTGAACCAGCATTCGGAGGACTGTTGTGAATAGGTGCACCAACGAAATGATCATTCTGTGATTTATTTTGAAAAAAAACTCATGAAACCACCAGGTGGACGTACATCTCGGCTCCTGCAAGAAATTGCAAAAAAAATTAATTGACAGATTGCATTGCCAATGTAGCTACTTGTGGCCTAGCTGAGGATATGAGAAAATGACCGAGAAAATGCTAGATTGGCCAGCATCAAAGAACAGGAGCTCATATGAAAAGCATGCAGTTTCTTTGGTTGTTGTTGATCTAGTTATTAGAGAACAAATTGTCTAAGGAATCACGATCAGGATTTGCCAATACATTTCACCAGGACAGATTTTCAAAATAATTAAAAAAAATACTCAAATTCAGAATGCAAAGTTGCCTGAACTGTTGGCCTAATACAGAAACTCCATTCCTAAACTATTATACCTTGCAAACTGGAAGGTAAGTTCATGAGATATTCAGCATGTTCCAGATAAAACTCCTGGACAATATTCAATCCCATAATACATTCTCTCATTTTACTAACAATTAATGTTTCAGCTTACAAACACCACCAAGTCTACATGGTAACATTGGCCAGCATCGAAGAACAGGAGCTCATATGAAAAGCATGCAGCACTATTTCTCAAATAAAAGAGCTCCAGGCTTGCTTACTGACCTTCTTTTGAGCTACAGAGATATAGTTGTGTTGTTTTTTTTAAATCAGTTGCACTACATGCCGGAAACGCAAATAAATCAGGTTTTACGCAAGCTGCACAGGCCGGAAACCCAAATAAATCACGTTCCCAGCAATGCGGGTTAGCGTCTCCAAGAGATTAGCTAAAAATGTTAGTCAAATTTACTGATTTAGCTACTCTTAAAAATAGATTTGACTAATAAATAACAGAGTAATTTAACAGATTTAGTAAAGATGGCTAGTGAGGTAGGCTGGCTAAAAATAGCTAACGAATGAGGTGGGATTGAGAGCCACTATATTTAGAGAGTCATTTATAGAGTCTGTTGGAAACATTTTTTCTTTAACAATAGCTAAATTTAACTTTAGAAAATGATTTGGCTAGTCTCTTGGAGATGACCACCTCTTTTGCATAACATAAGAGCATCTCCAAGAGACTAGTCAAATCGTTTTCTAAAGTTAAATTTAACTATTATTAGAAAAAAAAGTTTCCAACAGACTATGTAAATGACTCTCTAAATTTAGTGGCTATCTATCCCACATCATTCGTTAGCCATTTTTAACTAGCCTACCTTAGTAGCCATCTTTACAGAATCTATTACTCTGTTATTTGTTAGTCAAATCTATTTTTAAGAGTAGTTGAATTAGTAAATTTAAGTCTTTTTAGCTAATCTCTTATAGATGGCTAATGGTTTAATTCAGGCAACCAATCAAAGTCTATCCTGCACTATGGAAGTCGGGATAGTCCCTTGCGCAGCTAACCAATCAGACCTAACCGATGCGAAGCAATATTTGTCTCCCTACAAAGCAGCTGCACGCCTGCTGCCTACAGCCTTGTTTAGATGTCAAATTTAGCACCCCAAATTTGGGAGTTGAGAAATCGAGACGCACTGTAGCATTTTGTTTGTATGTGTGAAAAATTGTTCAAAAATTAATTAATTAGCCTCAAAATGTTCGTCTCATGGAGTACAACAAAACTGTGTAATTAGTTTTTGATTTCATCTATATTTAGTACTCCATGCATGCTATGACATTTTGATGTAATGGGAATCTTCTTTTTGCATAGTGAACTTTGGAGGTGAAATTTGGGATCTAAATAAGGCCACTTTTGCCCTCTGTCACTGCTCTTGCTAGGCCATACATGCAAATTCTTGCGAGGAAAAAACACTGACAGTTTTTTTTAAGAAAAAACACTTTGACCTGTGTAGTGCCTTGCCTACACTACGCACTGCAGCTTTCGATGGTTCCATGGCGACAAAGCCTGCTAACCTGGACGACTGTAACCTGGACGACTGGAATACCGGCGGTTACTCGAAATTCTCTCTCCAAACTTCACTATTCACTTGTCATATCAAATCTCTCTCCTCGTGCATGGAGCTCTAAATGTAGGTAAATAAAAAAAATTAATTACATAGTTTTGATGTACACGACGAGACGAATCTTTTGAGCCTAGTTAGGTCATGATAGGACAATGTTTACCATAAACAAACGAAAAGTGCTACAGTGTCCGATGTGACTTTTCTACCAACTTTTCTCCTCTTTTTTCATCAACTAAACACAGCCTGGATGTTCTTTTTCATTGGGTGCGTTTAGTTCCCCAAATTTTAAACCAAAAAGTCACATCGACGTCACATCGAAATATTAAATATAGCAAATGACGCATGTATAGGACATCAAACGTGGATAAATAAAAAAATAATTACATAGTTTTAATGTACACGACACAATGTTTACCACAAACAAATGAAAATGCTACAGTACGCTATAGTGTTCGATGTGTCTTTTCTACCAACTTTTCGCGGGAACTAAACATAACCATCGGCCTTTTTCTGGGCCCTGGTTTAGATCCCAAATTCTACCCCTAAAGTTCACTGTACGAAAAGAAGATTCTCATCACATCAAAATGTCATATCGTGCATGGAGTACTAAATATAGATAAAATAAAAAACTAATTGCACAGTTTTGTTGTACTTTATGAGACGAACATTTTGAACCTAATTAATCAATTTTTGGATAATTTTTCACACATACAAACGAAATGATACAGTAACGCAATGATTACGAAGTGACATCGTACCTCCAAATTTGGCCCCCCAAATTTGGGATGCCTGGGTTTGCATGTGGGCGTGCGTGCTCTTTCCGGCACCTAGCGGAGCGGCGGCCGCCTCCGATCTGTCAGGCTCATTAGATGTCTAAGCCTCTCCCCACTCACTTCCTCGGTTCCTTCCCCTAAATAAAATATTCTATCCTGGTCATGAAGATTTTTTCTTATATCCCAAGTTCTCCTACATCGATCTCTCCTCTATACTCCCATCTATACCAACTACCACATATATTTTATTTCATCATCTCCGACTATCATACCATTTTAATAAATACATTTCTTTTTACTCAACCTACGACTACCATCTCAAAATTTATTTCCGTCTATTATTTTTCTTTTTTTCTCTTTTATTTTTCTTTCCTTTTTTCTATGTTTTTTCTCTCCCCTTCCTTTCTTCTCTCTCACCTTCTTTTCTTCTCTCTCGCTCGCTCCCCCTCCCCACGCGCGCCGCCCCACCACCGCCTCCTCTCCCCCATGCGCCGCCACACCCTGCTCTCCTCCCTCGTTCGCCCCAACCCAGCCTCCCCGCGCGCCGCCCCACCGCCGTCGTCCCGCCTCATCCCCCCACCGCAGCCCCGCCTCCTCCCCCCACCGTCGTCCCCTGTTCTCCTTTCTCCGCCGCCGCCTCCCGGCGCCCCGCCCCGCCACGACCCCTCCCTTCCCCCACCGCCCCTCTGCTCCGCCGCTCCGCCTCCCCCTCAAGCGCGGCGGCGGCGGGAGGCTCTGGGCGAGCGTGGGGAGGCCTCCGACGGCGCTCCTCCCCCTCCCCGTCCTCCCCTTCGCCTTCTCCTCCATCCACCTCTGTGTCGTCCCCTTCGCCTTCTCCTCCATCCACCTATGTGCTGGCCAGCGCGAGCCACGGCGATGGCGGCCGAGCTGATGCTCGAGGTGCCGGGCCACTTCTTGGCGAACGCGCGCGCTGCGCCTGGGGGACGGATCGAGGCGCTCGTGGTAGATGAGGCCCTCGTGCGCAGGGCGCTGTACGCCACGCTCCCCATGAAGCGCCTGAGCGCACCCGTCGCGCCCGCCACCACGGCCATGGTCGCTGTCGTCGTCACGCCACCCGATGTGCTGGAGGACGCCGCCGTCGTGTCGCTTGTGGAGACGGACTCACCCAAGCTGAGGCCCCCGAAGTTGGAGGATGCGGCTCCAACGTCCGTCATCGACGGCCCTTCCTTGGCGGCGGTGTGCTGCAGCGGCGGGTTTTGGGGGCCCGACGGAGAAGCGGCGGAGGCCTCCGTGCGTGCGCATGGTTGGGCCACGCGGGCCCCGCGCCACTGTGGCGTGGTTGCGGGAGGCCGCTACCTCCGCTGGATTTGGCAGAGGCGAGCCTCTTCGCTTCAGTTGCAGAAGCCGGTGCAGCGCTTCGTTGCGGTGAACGTTAACCGCAACCTAGTGCGGACAGCCTAACCGGAAGCCACCAGCGTACGTGGTCGTCGCGTGGGTCCTAATGTCACGTGAGCCGCAAAGTCCACCGTGGATGTGCTCCTTTTGACGATGCTCTGCGTCCTGACGAATAAAAAAAGAAATCGATGTCCTCAATCTATGTTTTTAAATCACGGTGAATCTGGTCCGAGGGTTCATTTGAACGGTTGAAATAAGGGAAAAGTCTATTTTACAACCTTCAATTATCATAAAAGTCTGGTTTTCAACCTTCTATTATAAAACCAGACATCATAAGCCATGAAACTTTTAAAACCGTACAAATTTGGACTTTTGGGTGGTTTTCGATTTCTTAAAAAAATAAAAATGGTTTAGTATTAAAAAATCATGACTAATTTAATTTAAATTCAAAAAATATTAAACCAGTACCATAAAAATTCTAAAAATATAACATATGTGGTGATATGTTGGGAGTTATTTGAATTTTCTTTATTGTTGTTCCTTTTTTACTGCTTCTAGTCATACTTATTATTTATTTAAATTATTGTTTGTAGAGCAACAACATATAGGTTATATTTTTAGAATTTTTTGAGAGCTAGTTTGATAAATTTTGGATTTAAAATAAATTAGTTTTGAATTTTTTAAGATTCAACCATTTTTTAAAGAAAAATAAAAATCAAAAACCACCATGGAAACCACTAGAGATCCTAATTTACGCGGTTTCGACAATTGAATGACCTATGATGTCTGTTTTTATGTTTCAGGGTTGAAATGAGACTTCTACGATGGTTAAAGGGTATAAATTAGACTTTTTGTTTGTAATAATAACCTACTCAAATAGGGCTACGAAAGGATTTCATATATAGTATGCATGTTTGGATGTAAGATATTTATTTCATTGTTG
The DNA here is from genome assembly GCA_033239725.1 of Echinochloa phyllopogon. Lineage (NCBI taxonomy): Eukaryota > Viridiplantae > Streptophyta > Magnoliopsida > Poales > Poaceae > Echinochloa > Echinochloa phyllopogon. The sequence continues at coordinate 26,010,386 of BTCW01000012.1, forward strand.
TGTAGATTAGTACAGAGTAGTGTTTATTGCATATGGGAGTCTTGGAAGTTTTATAATACACAGATGCAATAAGGAAATAAACTGACACCATGTGATGCTACAGAGCAATTTGTTGCGATCTTTTTTGAAACACTAGTACTAAACGCAAACATTCACATGCAATATATACTTATTTCTATGAGTACAAGTATGCAAATCCTATCTATATGAGTACCTTTGAAATTGAACTTGTAGATCCAATTTTGAGATTGACCAAGGGTCCGTTTGATTGCCCGTATCTCACCGAGCCAGGCTGCCCGCATGCAACATCTCTGTGTTTGGTTGGCTGTGTCCCAGCTTGGACCTGGCTCGCCGGATGCAAAATGCATCGCCCAACCAGGCTCTGGTGAAACGAGAATGGTGGTCGTTTCTCCAGAGCCAGGCTCGCCAGATGCGAGATATTAGTCAGTTAATGATGTTATTAGTGCATGATTAGCATATATTAAATTTTATTAGTATATTTTAAATGATATTAAGGAGTAAAAGATAAAATAAAGTTATACTAAAATACTTACATATATTAAATATTGTAATGATAGTTGTTTATTAATGTTTTTTCTCATACGACATGTTCTCGTGCGAGCAATCAAACATCATCTCATTTGGACGAGACCAAGTATGTGCAGGTAACCAAACGTGAGCATGTTGCATGCGCCCAGCCTGTCTCATGAGGACCTGGCTCCAAGATACGAGCCAGGCTAAGTTGTACGTGAACCCGCCATCGATGGGCACATCATCTGCTGCTAAATAAATAGACTGGTTAGTTCCTGAATTAGATCTATAAAATGTGAATAAATATAGGCAAATGCGAACACACTTGTTAAATCGGAGACTCAGATTCGGATGGGCAGATTTCAGTATAAAAAATCTAAACATGTGAGCTCCTTCAGTTCGCATTTGTTGTGATATGATAGGACCAGACCAGCAAATTAAAACCCGATTTGAATTTATTGTCTGCTTGGCATGCATCATTTTGCGCACGGTACTCGTGGAAATAAAGACACATTACCATAACTAAAACTCATGAGAAAGGGACCAATATACGAGTTCATTCCAAGCGTCAGGGGGTAAACAAGTATAGTGGGAGGATAACTCCAAGTGCCAACACGAGCGTCGCTTCTGAATGCTCCAATAGTACAACACCTCAAGGATAGTACAGAAACAGAACAATGCACCGCGGTTGGTATTAAACCAGGTGTGCAAAATTTGCAACTAAAGTTGAAGTAGGCACTTTTTGCAATGTATCAAGTGAATGTTTGTACATATAGGATGAAATGCAAATTTGATTTTTGGCAAACATATAAAATGAACTGTTAGTACATACAGGTGACACCATGAAATGTCAATGCTCTCATCCTTGGCAACAAAAAATAAGTGATACAAAATCTACACCTCTCTATGCATCATTTGCTGTGTATACAAGTCAAAGAAGAAAAGAATGTAGGAGTTCAGTGTCACCACCTAGCAGATTGAGCTGCCTCATCCAGGGCGTATGTTAATCCTCTACTATAAGTTGTAATGTCAAATTTCACAATACACAAGTGGTGAAAGATTGAGTATGCTGCCACAACATTCACCCTGCCATGTTTCGCCAACCTGTGCAATTTGAGCATGAAAAAATCAGGTGGATTCACAATCCAACTACAATGAAAACAAGCAACTCAAGCCACATACTAACAGGGGTCAAAAAAAGACTATCCTAGCACACTCATGTATGAACAATTAACGATTGAATTATATACAACGGAGTAACAATATTTGGTAGGTTGTGACTTGAGATTTTCCAAAATAGAATCGGTGAAGAGCTCTTGATCATTCCATATGGATTGCTTGACTGAAGATTATCAAGAGTCAACTATCATAGACTAAGCCATCTTCTCTTGGAGCATCCCCCAATTCCCCTTAAAGTAACTGCAAATCTCACTATTTATGATTGGAAATCTCTCTATTCATGTAATGTATGACATTCCATGGGTGTTATGGTTCAAAAGAGCCAGTAAGTGTTTACACATTGTGTCTGCAAGTCTTTGAAACTTCATCAGACTATAGATGCAGTGGAATAACTCTATTTGTTGCAACTCAGAGAAATCAATATGTGATATGGTAAAACTGTCTGGTTGAAGCACATCAATTTTTTCTCACAGTATTCACAAAGAAGCACCTTAGTATAGCTAAGAACTCACCATTTGTCAAAAGATATGAAAATAAGAGTTCATTCCAAGCATCAGGGACTCCTGGGAGACACCAGTGGCTGCAATCAAGTATAGTGGGAGGATAACTCCAAGTGCCAACATGAGCATCACTTCTGAACCCTCCCATTAAAGTTACATTTAGAACTGTAATAGGAACTTTCATGTTGGCTACAACATCAGCAAGTATAGCCCCAAATTCACTCTTATCATTTCCTTTGGCCTCCGATGAAGGCTGCTCCGTTACCTCACATACCTTTTGGCTTGTGTCCCTGTGAATGGAAATAGCACTCTGTCAGTTCGTATAGAATAGCTACACCAAAGCAAATGGAGAAAACAATTCACAGTGCAAAATTTCACGCAATAATGCTATCTTTTGTGGTAATCATGGGGAATGGATCATGGCCCTTATGCTCCTTCACAATCCAACTTGTCCCTAGTCAATTTTAGCTCAAAATCTAGTAGTATTGTGGCCCGGCCCTAATTGAGCCCGATCCTTAAAATTTCTAGTACAAATTTGAGGGCCCTTTACCACCCCTAGTCGTGCTAGACCATATCATAATTTTAGGAATGGGGAAAAAATGAAGTTTTCTTTAGATGAAGGGTAACTTCCAGCCTCTGCACCAACTAGATATGCATACTGACATACAGAAAAAAAAATGAAGTACAATTGGGTAGCAAAACAGTGAAAAACATCAAATGAGGAGGTGTGGTGAGATAAGGTATCCATATTAACTATAACTAAATGCAGTGCAATCACAATTTGACCCTAGAAAGAGTAAGATGGTCTAGCAGTTAGTGTTTATCTATGTGAAGCAGTTTACAATTCATGAATCATAATGTAGGTTAAATCAAGCATATACTTCATTACATACGTCTTTGTGGAGTTATAAGAATTATATGTATATAACTATATTCACATTGCACAGAGAGTAGACTGATTACATATTACATGTAGTCAAAATGGATTGAAATCTAAACCAAATTTTGCAAAAAAACAAAATATCACTATAACTAAATAGGTGCAATTATCTATGACACCATTATCAATTTACATAAGTAAACGCATGGCAGTATATCGTCTAATAGTACTGAAAAGTACATGGATATCTTAATGATCAAGGTACAAGGATGAAAATATTTTTTTAGAAAATAAAAAAAATTAATAGATTTATGTTCTTCATGAGATTCAAATGCCTGACAACCATCATGAATTAATAATCTTTCGGAGTCTGAGTTTGTTATGAAACATACCCCCAATGGGATGGCTCATATGTGCGAAAGAAGACATGTGTTCTGTTTAAATCAACTCTTTTTTCTACCCATGAGGCCCAGGTCTCCAATGCCATCCTGAAACCAGCCTCGATGGATGTACCCAGTTTAAGAGAACGTCCAGCCTGAAAATAGCAACCCCTGTTGGGAAGAACAAGTCAGAAAATAACTTGTTTACCTTTTGTTTCAGTTACATCAGTAAACCAATTATGAACACATAAAACCTGAAGATGTAAAGGCTATGTCAAATGTGTTATGGACGCATTCTTTGGGAAGAGATTCCAGCGCAGGAAGAAGTCCCAGATAGCTACTAGTAGTCAGAGTTTGTTTACAGTTTGTTAGGATTTATGATCGTAATAAAGTTGGATTAGTAGTCGGTTAGAGATTGTATTAGGACTCTTGACAAGCCTATAAATATGGGCATTGCTGTAATTGAAAGAATAAAGCAGAGATAAACCCTAAATACTCAGAGCCTCTTCGGAGGGCGAGTTGGTTCTGCCTCTGCTGTTCATCCTGTCAATCCCGTTCATCTAGCCATATCAAATGCCACTTGGTGATGCTAGAACAAGGAAAAGTAATTTGACTATGATGTGAACACAGTGGTCTGTGGAAACAAATCGAAAACATGTGAATGGAAGGCGTATATCATCCAGCAAATAAAATCACCAGATTGGCAATTTTAATGATGGCATTCCAAGATGGCGTAGGCCAGATGAAGCCCTTTTGATAAGTAGGGTCAAATGAAGACCTTCAAGATCATGTATTGCACAGGATATGAAGCCACTCATATTTTCCCCTTCATTCATAGCTCCCCACCCTGACCCTGACACCCCAAGCGACTGTTGTATTATTGTTATTGGTATCCATGCTAAATAGACACATACAACACTAATCAAAATTCAAAATGGTAAGGGGCGGTATTTAAAATACCCAGCGGCAACCAGAGTATTAAAGTGAACTAACCTATTCCTCCACTGTCTTTTCTGGAAGAGAAAAAAAAAAGGTATCCAGAACTACCTGTTCAACCATGAATATAGTACACAAGTGTGCAATCCTAAGAAAATGCGAGTGGCAAAGCAGACAGACAGTACTGAAAGTACTACACAATTTGAAGTTCAGAACTAATACACGCAGTAAATCAATGCAAGGGACCTTACGTATCAAACAATTTGGTTGGTGTCCACCAATGCCCGGTGTTGAAAATCAGTACGTCCGAATTCAGCCATTTCCTGCTGAAATTATCCATCCTGTCCACCCTCAATGTAGATTTGACCCTCCTGGGGGCATGCCGCGGAGCAGGGTGCTGCTGCACGAGGAACACCGACCGGAAGAACTCTACGGTGACGCCGTGAGACGAGAACCTGACCGCCAGGTGCCGTATCGTCTTGGTGATCTCGTTCCCGTTCACTTCGAAGACGGTCCTGGGATCGTCCACGCCGGCCATGAGCATGCAGATGAAGGACTCCCACTGCGTGCGGCTCATGGAGTCCCCCACGAACACCACCCGCTTCCCGCGTAGCCGCTCCAGCGCGGCGCGCGGCGCGAACCGGGGCACCTCGCACCGCCGCGGCTTCCACCGCCACTTGAGGTAGCCCGTGTCGTTCCGGCCGTTAGCAAGGCAGTCGAACCCGCGCTCCGCGAAGGGGCACTCGGAGCTGTTGTAGAGCGGGTGGCGGCCGGTGTTGTCGGGCACCCACGCGCCGTCGAACATGTCGCAGGGCTCGCCGCCGGCGCCGAGCCCGGCGTCCCCGACGAAGCCCGCGGCGGCGACCGCGCGCCCTCCCCGGCCGACGTAGCGGAAGACGTAGAGGTAGAGCGCGCAGGAGAGCACCAGCGCCGCGGAGGCCACGAGGAACGCGTGCGCCGCGCGCTCCAGCGGCGACGCGCCCGACGGCGCCCACCGCCACCTGCGCCGCACCGCCGCGAGAGCGGCCGCGGCGGCGGAGGCGCGCGGACTCCCGGGCCCGCCGCCGCCGCGCGCCGCGACACGCGCCGGGGCGCCCCGGCTAGAACCCGCGCTCGCGGTCACCATCTCAATCCCGCCGCCGCTGTTGGCGCCAGATCTCTCATCCCTCGAGTCCCCGCCCACCAAATCAGCAATAGACAGCGGTCGCCGCCTGCCCCGGGTGGCCCCGCTGAGACTGCCCGGCCGTGGGAGTCCCTGGAGGAGCTCCAAGCTCGCCGCGTGGCGTGGGCGCGGTGCCTCCGACTCCGAGCTGGGCCGTGCGCCGCGAGCACGCGTGACGGCGGGAGCTGGTGGAGGCGCGACGCGACGCGACACAGGGGAGGCGGTTGAGGCAGTGGTTGGATCGTCTGGTTCCAGCTCGCTGGACCAAGCGTGCTGCGGTCGTTGGAACGTGGGGTCCGAAGCCGCGAGGGTCCACATGTCTGACGGGATCGTGGTGGGGAACACGTTGGAGGCTTGAGCAGCCAAAAACAAAGGCTTGTTCTGGAATTTGCCCGATTTGTGCTTGATCCGTGCAGACTTTGCGCTAAGGGAAGAATAGCCAGGTCACCAACCTGATCAGCAATTCACGTGGTGTTTGGTTGTTTTTAGTCCCGTCACATCGAATGAAGAAATGCTAATTAGAAGTATTAAATATAGAGTAATTACAAAATGCATTACATAAGCCATGACTAATTTATGATACAAATCTTTTAAGCCTAATTAGTCCATGATTAGACAATATAATGCTACAGTAATGATTTGATAATTATGTACTAATTATAGGTTAATTAGGCTTGTTAGGTTCGTCTCGCCGAGTAGATATGACTTATGCAATTAATTTTATAATTAGTTTATGTTTAATGCTACTAATTGTCACTTATTTGATGGACTAAACTTTAGTCACTGGAATCCAAACACAGCCTCAGTATTGCAGCAAACTTTTCTCCCCTTTGCTGAAGGTTGTGCGGGTGATCAAGTAGCGCTGTACCAGTACGGCCAACCACCTACAGCTACAGGTGAAAGGAATAGAATACCGTGAATAGGTACTGGTTCATGTCACATAGAAAGTCAGAGATCGGCAGTGACTGAGATGTAAGGCCTCGTTTAGATCTAAATTTTGGAAACGTGTTACTGTAGCATTTCGTTTGTATTTGTGAAAAATTGTCCAAATATTGATTAATTAGGCTTAAAATGTTCGTCTCGCAAAGTATAACAAACTGTGCAATTAGCCTTTTATTTCATCTACATTTAGTACTCCATGAATGTGCCGATATTTTGATATGATGAGAATCTTCTTTTTTATAGTGGAATTTGAAAGTCAAATTTGAGATCTAGACAACGCTAATTGTTTACTCTGACGGTGACACTGCAGCCAGGATTAGTTTATCGGGGACAAGAAGCACTTGGTTGCGTCATCGATGAGCAACTGATAGAGTGCACACAGCTGGCTGACTGAATAGTTTGCCAAAATCCACTGGGCGCAGCGCACACAATCAGGCTGATGGTACTGCTGGTTTCTCAAGAGACCGTTTGTAAGGGACGAAAGTCAAAAGCGTCAAATTCTGCTAAAAAAAACTGGTGTGTACTAAAATGGTACAAAATCTCAGCTCAACAAACATTGTACTACGTATATGTGTTGACAGTTGCTGCATCCAAATCCAAAGCATGTAATCTCACAAACAAAACAGCTCTATCAAGGCCCTACAGCCTGCAGGCAGGGGCGGAGATGGGACCGGTGCTGCTGGCCTGGTGGTGCCGGACCAGGCAAGGAAATCTGCAGTAACCCCATTAGCTAATATAGTTGAAAACCATGACTTAAGTAAAGGCTCAACACCCTGCCAAGCACATGTCCATGCACACAGCACCTCCCTTGATGTGTTTCTGGCTCCGCCACTGTGTGCCGGTAACATTAGCTCTCGATCGAGTATTCAACTTCAGGCCACCACGGTTGTTAGTTCCAAAAATAGAGTGGACCATGATCCATAATTCAAGCGTCATGCCATCGCGGATGTGCAAGTTCACTTCTTTGAGGGGAGCTTTCTCCTCTTTGCAGGCCGTTCGCGCTTCTGCTCTTTCTTCCTCTTTTTGAGCTGCACTTGATGTGACCTCCCGACCAATGAAGGTTGCTCCTTCAGCCCAAAGCTCCTCGCTACATGCCCCAGGTGGAGCTTCTTCACCATAAAAATCTTCTTCAGTTCGCCTCGGTGGGCAGTGTAGGCGCGAACCCAGGTACAGAAAGCGTCCCTAGCAAGCTTCTTTGTTGCATCCTGTAAAAGAATCAAGAACGGCACGATATATTATTATTCATTGATACCTGTTGCTTAAAGCTTAGTTCACAATGTTCATAACAAGTAATCACCAAAAGTATTTCACATGTACACTTCTTCTAATCATTGAAGCGCAAACTATAATATTCACCAAACAGTCACTAGAGGTAGAGGGAAAAGGATATATGCATTACCTCAGCAGTAACAAAGCCCTCCAGTGATCTCTGCAGAGACATTATCCAAGGGTGCATGTCCAAAGATATTATCTTCCTTTTGTGAGGTTTCTGTCCATTTACAGGAAAACTATCCAAAACCTTTTGAAAGGGGTATTCTGTCAGTGATACACCGTGCGACTCCAGATCTTTCAAGTAGTCAAGTTCAATAGGTTGCAGAAACAGGAGAGCCTCCCCCTTTTCACCAATCCTTGCAGTTCTTCCGACCCTGTAAGGAAGTGGATAGTGTCACTAAAACAAAACTAGCACTGGCAAAGTAGAATGCAGCTATCTTTGTTGCCTATACATTGGGTGTTTAGCATCTACACAAGAAACTACAAAACAGGATAGCAAGTAAGAATACACTGCAGAACTGCCTTAGTATAAGCAACCTGCTAGATAAATGTACTATATCAGCAATGCAGTGAACACCAGAAGCATAATACGGAACTGTGTAATAAGCAAGCAAAATGCAAGCACACATTTTGTTCCGATCCAATATACAAAATTACAAAGAAGACAATAGATCAAAAACCTACAGGTGCATCAGACAAGAGATGCTTCAGGTACCTGTGAACGTATTCAGAAGCTTCCCCTGGAGAATCATACTGTATGATGTACTTGACTTTTGGAAAGTCCAAGCCTCTAGCAGCAACATCGGTGGATACAAGAATTGCAGATTTCTCAGAACCAAAACCCAAAAATGACTTTTTGCGATCATCCTGCTCCATGTTACCATGCAAACGGAACACCGTACAATTAAGAAATTTTTGCTTCTTATCCGTATCAAGTTGTGGGCCAGAGCTCCACTCAAGCTGGCTGAGTACTGTATGGTGGAAATCAACAGAGTCACAGGTTGACAAGAAAATAACAACCTGCAGAAAAAAAACAATTTTAGCTTACTCATAATAGTTAGAAGTCGCAGACTTCCAGGACCTATCTGTGGCAAGAGAAACTTTTAGTCACAAATTACAGTTCAGTGACATTTAAACAGTTTAAGGATATATGCAACTCACCTTCTGAGAAATTTGCCTTTCAAATAGAGATTTGAGAATCGTAAGAAGAACCGCAAGCCTCGAGCCACATGAAACTAAAGAAAAGCAAAGCTTTGTTATACCACCTAAGCAACAAAAAGCATGAACTTTAAAATGTTCAGAGTAAGCAACTTGTTGCTACCTTTAACGTATCTTTGGACCAATTGTGCAGGAAGCTTGAAATCATCAACTGCATTTTCCAATATATCATTTTTCTTTTCTAGTATTGTGTCATCCTCATCATCAGATAATAGGGAAGTATGACTGTTCCCCAGATTGCTAGATTTCCCTGAAGGCTTCTTTTGATCATCAAGGCCAATCATCACTGGGTTCTTCAAACTAATATTAGCCAACCGATTCACCTTCTCATTAAGAGTGGCAGATAAGAGAAGGTTTTGCCTTCGGATATGCTCCCCTTTGTTTTTATTTTGATCAGGAGCACCATTCCTTGAACCTAAGTGCTCTAGAATATCCTCAACTGCTTTCCCAAAACCAAGTTCAAGAATGCTGCATCAATACAAACACAAGTGAGGTAAATTGTGCCCATAAATAAGAAATCTTGTTTGGAAACCAAATGATGAGACCATTGCTATCAGACCTGTCAGCTTCATCAAAAACTATCCAGCGCAGATTTGAATAAACAAATGACGCGGTATGCTGTAAATGGTCAAGAAGGCGCCCAGGGGTAGCAATGAGAATTGATATTCCTAGGAACAAATTTGAAGAGTCAACGCATGATTCACATAGTGGTACATTTGATTTCATAAATGACTTTATGGAACAAGATATACCTTTTCGCAATCTAGCTTTCTCTTTTGCTCTGTTCTCACCACCCATGACATACCCAGGGACAATCCAGTGAAAACGATGGACCAGCTGCTGCGCAATCCCATAAACCTGTAAGCATAACTCTCGCGTTGGCACGAGTACCAACGCTACCATCAAATAGTTAGTAACGCCAATCAGGACTAATGGGGTGAGGGAAGAATTGGTAATTAGAGGGTTTTATTCAACATTATACAACGGGATGTAGATTTACTAGATAGATCATAATAACTTAGCAATTGACCGTATGTGTCAGTGTCAGATGGTTTTCCTCTGGTTATGTTTTAACATGTACTCCACTTATCAGCATAAGTAGGATAGCTGGCAGAGCTGAAATTGCTTGGAAATAAACCCGAATTACATGAAGACAAGATTATCACTTCAATCAAAATAAAATCGATGATGCATTAAAAATTTAGTCTGCCGTACTTTTCCCCAAGGTGACAACAGATGTCACAGTGAGTTCATTTTCCTTCTCTGAACAAGCAGAGGATCATAGAATGATAGACGAACCAGCACTAGGTGTATGGTTATACAGATAGGAAACAATAGAGACCAGCTTTACTAAATAAAATTGGTGGACAATGAGACAAGGTAAAGGCCATATTCTAGAGGGAAAATTGGATTTATCCATAAAATGCAGCACATGTTCATTTCAAATAAAATAAAATAAAATGCAGCACATGAATAAAAAAGGCCCAACAAGAAATTACCAAAAGTTCCATGAGTTCTATCGACACGAGGCTCCCTCATCTGGAGAAGGTGAACAATGGGTGCAAGGTACGCAAGAGTTTTCCCAGTGCCAGTTGCAGCCTTCACCAGCCTGAAATTAGTAGTGCAAACATTATTCCATTTTCAAAAGAAAAACAGTTATGTGTTTAATGACTTGTGATAAATTAGAGCTTACATGTGCTGTCCAGACATGGCGACAGGAATTGCCTGAGCTTGAATTTGCGTCGGTGCTTGAAAACCCATCTTATCTAAATTAAAGAAATGAAACCAGATATTCATTTAGAAAACAGGAAAACCCGTATCCTTTTTACAGACTTTTCATTTTGACGCTCGTTATGAACCAGATAACCAGAGAGCTGTCATTTTTTATGCAGATTGCAGAATGCACTTGACAACATATACAAACAATCTATTTGGGCACCAATTCCATCGGGCATGACTTCTGCGAATTCGATTTACAACCACAAATGTAGTTTGTTACTCCAGACTCCAGTTTTGTACATAAAACTAGGAAGATGATATTTTTATACCAAACTCGATTTGGCATTCACCAAACAAGAAATCGTAACGAAACTAATGTCAAAGAAAGGAAATTGATGGTGCTGGGAGCAAGATTCACAACCGAACTCCCTAATCATAACTGAAACAAAGACGGGCGAAAAAAAAAGGAGTGGAGGAAAGATAGAGCGAGACCTTGAAGGTGGGCGCAGAGGGTAGGGTGGAGTCCGAGGTCGGCAAAGGAACATGAAGCAAACAGCTCCTCTCTCCCCTCCTGCGCCGCCGCCGCCGCCGCCGGGGGCGGCGGCTTGCCGAGCTTCTTGGGCATAACGGGGAGGAGCGGCGATGGACCTCGGGGAGAGCTTCTTGGCGACCGGGGCGCTGTGACCGACGCAGAGAGAGCGGCGGCGTGGGCGCTGGAAAAGGCGGCGCGGAGCCGAAGATGGAGAGCGAGTTCGCGCGGCTGGCCGGCTAGGTTTGCCGTTTGCAGAGGCGGAGATTGCAAAATGCAGACTGGGGCAGAATTTGTTCAAATGCATTTATTTTTCTCAATTTTAGACGCGCAAACCATAAGAGAAGTACATTAACGAGACTTAGCCAACCTGATTAATATTTTTCTAACGTGGAGAGAGAGAGAAAAAAGAAAGAAAGAGAGCTCTCATGTAATCAAGAGGTTGATCATACACTCCTAGGTAGATATGAGGTCATGTCACACCCGGATTTTCACAAAATCCGAATGCGGTCATATATGTGTCTACCTACACATATAGCAAACAAATATGATAAACAGATTGAATAAATTATTTATTAAATAATGTTTTACATCAGATTGCATCATAAATAAACTAACCAAATACAGCGGAAGACTAATAAACTCTCAAACTAATGGAGCCGCAATCCACAGGGACTCTGACTGGGAAATCAACTCAGTAGTACGGCAAATCTTCTGGAAACTCAGAAGCAGACTCATGCTCAGCCCAATCTGTTTACCCATCCAGAATTTTGTTGAATAAATGACAAGTTTATACTATAAAGATCCTAAAAAATTGAAACACTTTTTACCTAAAAACACCTACCGTCTCTCACACCGGGCCCAACTGACAGGTGATTTTCGGATTTTTAGTCGACGGGACGACGAAAATCACGCGTTAGAAAGTGAATCCCCCCAAACCAAAAAGATTTAGTCACCGCGGCCAGAGCTTACCCGCCCGTACCCACTCATTCATTTTTGAGCGGGAATCACGCCACCAGTCCAGCCCTCCACCCGCCCCACCATTTCCTTCTCTGCCGCCCCCTTCCGCTATCGAGACGCGGGGCGGTGCCCCCATCGAAACCTGCGGCAAGCCCCATCCACCGCCTTGTTTTCTCCGCCGCCCCTGCTCCCGTCGCCGCGCTGGCCACCGCGCCCCTCGCGTCCACCTCACTATCGCGGCCGTGAGGAGGAGCCACTCCCCTGGCCTCCCTGCGCCTAATCCGCTGGGGGGAGAGCGGATCTGCGGCGGGGAGGGCCCGTCTCGCTGGACCCGACATGCTTCGCCGTGACCTCCTTCTCCTTTCGATTCGCACCCTGCTCTCGCGTCCGCCCTGCCCTCGCGCCTGTGAGCTGTCCGCCGCGCGGCCGTCCGCGGTCGCTCCGCCGCCGCCATTGCGCTCGTCGTCGTGCTCTTGCTGGAGCCCCACAAGCCGCAGTTTGACCTCAAGCAGCCGCAACTGTTGGCCAGGTTCTTCTCCCAAGCACAGATCCACGTGCCTTCTGCCTCAACACTGGCGCTGCCTTCCCTCCATCTGGCGGGAGTCATCACCGGCTGCTCCCCGCAGAACTCGATCTCATGCCAGGTCGGCGGCCGTCGGCGGTGCCGAGGTCAGGTGAGTGAAAATCACATGCTCTTTGCTTCTCCGTCCCGCGGTGGTGCACTGCTTGCGGGTTTTGATATGTGTTTCAGCCCGTGAGGTGTTCGATGAAATGCTGGTAGGGGTGCTCTGTATTGTTTTGTGCAGCGGGCTCACGGCATCATACAGGCTGAGGAAGGGCAGCATGAACGTGATAGTGTTTGAGTTAGGCGGCCGCATGTGTGGGATGATGAAGGGGCTAAAGAGCCTAAGACCATGGTGAGTGCATTTGGATTTCGCTACAATTTGAGTGCTTCAGTTGTGCTTATGTGCATTGCTGTTTTCTTCTGCATGTTTGTGACTGTGCCACTAGCCAGTAGTCATGGAAACAAGACAATTGAACAATCTGTTGTTTGCAGGCATTAGATGTTTGTCTGCATTGCCACTTCGTCCGAAGCATTTGCTGTCTGTCCAATTGGACTGCTAATTGTGCATTTGTCAGGTTAACATGGACCTCTCCTTGTTTGAGGTTAGCCGATTAATTGATGAGTTAACTTAATTTTTTGCCTGCAGACAGAAGGTGAATTGGAGGCCAGCAGGCTTATTGGTGATCTTGGTCTACAAGACAAACGACGGTATGTACGTGCAAATGTTGGTTTTCTAATGATATATTTCATTTCATATAGCTGGTGGTTCAATATAATTTCTTTTTTCTAATGTGCAAACATTTCTACATGGGGAACAGTAGCACTTTTCTTTTTGACTGCAGGAAGGATTCATCTATGGTTAGAAAGAGGGACATTGGCATATTGTTAGTTCATTCATCACGGAATACTTCTTGCGTGGAGGCACTGCGAGATGTTGGAGAAAAACCTCTTTTTAATTATTTCTCCAAAATGCTTTTCCTATAAATGGCAATATAAATCTTTAAATTTTCATGTACTAATTTGGTCATGTCCGCATTTTGTTTAAAACAACTTTGCACTCAACCACGCATATCAACACTTCCAATGTGTGACTACATAGGGACGCTACGAGGTTTTTCACAAGACAGCCTAACAAGACAGTGGCCGCTAAAGTACAACAAGGTGGTGAGACTCTAGGCACCGATATTGACTTACGCTTACGGAGTCACACCATAAGGGGGTCAATGGCATCCAGAGCGCGAGCATCGCACCCAACAATGCGCAACGTGTGGAGTTCCCCATCGCAGGGTCTCCCAACACGGGACTGGGTCTAACGAGACCTAGCCGACGGGGCTACCGTCCTCGGTGGAATCAAGAAACACCCCGTGCCTTGCTTCCCATAACGTCATCGGCCCCACTGGTAACCACTGACAAGCTAGAGACGTACAAGCTACTTAACCAAGACTAGAGCCATAATAGTTCTAGCGGTGGCGACAGGCTCCTGGGTTGTCGCTTTAAGAACCGGACATTATGAAGAGACACTAGAGCAAAGCATGAAGCACATGCTCTAGTCCTCTAAACCAAGTTGCTAAAAAGCAAGTTTTATCATTATGTTGGAGTGAACCGTTAAGTCAAAATTAACAATTAAACAATGGTGATAGTAGCTGCGCTTAGCAAAATCTACCCATATGCATAAACCCAAGGTAAACAAGGACGTGATATTCAAAACTAGGTACATCCTTAATGGTACATCAAATTAGATACATGCATTTATGAAATAATTTAATACAAGGTGAGTAGGTAGCAAGGATTGTCCGTGCTGTAACTTGCCTTCCTCAAAAGGCGGCTGCTGCTGCTGTGAGTCCTGTCCCGGGAAGTCCTCCTCGTACTCGAAGTCCAACGCGAAAGGCTCACTGACTAGACACGAATCACCATACAAACATGCACGCAAGCCAATACATGCAAATAAATAATAATCTATTAGAACAGTACACCAAACAATAGAAACAATACAAATAAAGGCTCTAGAAATATTCTATGCTTTACTACGAACACATGAGCGTGAAAATCACACTAATCGGAGCTAACACGGAAAAGATATGGCAAATCTTAGTTATAGGGATCTACCGGCAAGTTTTAAAAGTTTCTAGGGGCTTATCTGTGAAAAACCAGGGGCTAAAACATAATTTTGTATTAAAACCTGAGGACCTACGCGTAAAACTAACCCTAAAGGACGGTGGGTTCTATTATTTAAAAGCTCAAGGGGCTAAACAAAGAAAACATGACCTAACTGTAAATATTTTTGTACGAGGTGGACCGTGGGTTAATTCCTGAAGAGTGGAGGGGCTCTTTAAGAAATATGCTAAGGCTGACCGTTATACCTCGGTTTGACCGAGGGCTCGGGCGTTGGGATGGCCGTCGGATCACGATCCGACGGTCCAGATCGGTCGCGGTGAGGGGAGGGTCACCGGCAGAACAGAGGACGGCGGCGCCGCCACTTCACGCGGCGGAGGATCGCCGGCGTGAGCTCCAAATCGAGCTACACAGCTCGGTTTGTGATGGGGCTTGGTCTGGGAGGGAGCTGGTGACGTGGGGAATCGATCTGGGTGGCTCAAGTCGACAGTGGGGCGGTGGAGACGGCCGACGGCGGTGAACCGCGGCGGCAGAGCTCCGGTGAGCGTGCGCGCGTGCTAGGAGGCGAGGGAGGAAGCGGGGAGTGGCGTGGGAGATCCCTTACCGCAGCGCGGAGCTAGTAGGGGCGTTAGGAGGGTCGGAGCGGCGGCGAGCCGACTGGTCGACGACGGCCGACGGAGCTCCGAGCTATGGCGGCACCGCTAGCGAGCTCGGGGGTCACTGGGGGCTTGGGGAGCTCGGGTGGAGGGTCGGTGAGGGCTAGGGGTGCGAGGGGCGGTTTATATAGGCCTGGGGGGCTACATTGGCGTGCGTGCCAAGGGGATCGGATGGCGGCGGCCGGAGATCCCTTCCCATGCGGGGGGGACTTGTCGTGCATGCGTGCGCTTAAAAAGGGGAAGGGTGAGCACGGGGGAGCTTCGTGGAAGCTTTCGAGGGGGCCCACGAGGTGCTGGGGCGGCCAGAGCGCCGGACAAGGCGGCGAGATGCGCGGGGGGGGGGTCAGGGTGGGCATTCGGTTTTCGGTTCGGTTTCTCGGTTTTTGACGAAATTCGGTTTATAAAAAATAGAAACCGTTCAATTTAAAAAAATATAGAAACTGAGCATTTCGGTTTTCGGTTATTTCGGTTCGGTTTCGGTTATAACCGAATTAACCAAAATTTATGAGTGAAGTCTAAGACAACCAAAAAAGTATGGGAGTTTTAAGTAAATTTGGACAACACTTACTCTTTTTATATAATAATAATAACTGATAAGAAAGTAATAGCAATATATTAGCACAAATACATAGCGCTTCAAATATGACACACCGCACATAAACCTAACCTATAGTCTTGAAAATGCATTTTTTGCATGTAAGTTGGTTATTTCGGTTAATTCGGTTAACCGATAGTGAAAACCGAATTTTCTTCGGTTATTTCGGTTCCATACTTATTAGAACCGAATAGAGAACCGATTTTTCGGTTTCGGTTATTTCGGTTCGGTTCTCGGTTTTCGGTTATTTATGCCCACCCCTAGGGGGGAGGGGCGTTCGGCGAGAGGAAGGAGAAGATTCTGACGGGCGGGGCCCGCCTGTCGGTGGAAGGAGGGGGAAGGTGGAGGCGCTGCAGGTTGGGCCGGCGCGGCTGTTGGGCCAAGGGAAAGAGGAGGAGGCGAGCTAGGCCGGGAGGAAAAGGGAGGGGTGCCGGGCCGATTCGGGAGAAAAGTAGAGGGAGGGGATGCGAACCGAGGGAAAGTTGGAGGGGCAAAAGCGAACTCGAGGCTTAAGAACTTTTCTAAGGATCAAACAAATGTAAATTAAATTCGAATTTAAACAGAATTTAAATTCTAATTTAACTTACTATCAAACAAAACACAATACAGCAGCATGAATGCATCAAAAATATTTCTATATCTTATATTTGATTTTAATATTCAAAAATAATTTAATTAACCTATATTAATTATGAAAAATTTAAATGAGAGCCAATAAATTACTAAAAATTTTAAATAGGTTATTTTTGGGTGTTACAGCCAGATGAAAGATAATGTGAGAATGAATAAGAAAGAGTAGGTAATAAGTGATAAAAAAGTAGTAATGCTAGACAAATAATAGACTACTTATTGTATGACTTGACTCTTATGTCTCGGCTAAGAGCATTTCCAACAGTATTGATATACTAGATTGTTATATCTAAAAACTACCAAAAACTCAAATAAACAGTTTCAACAACATTGCTATATGGATTGATATTATGAAATTTTGAGGTCATGACCTATTTTTCTCTCTCCTAAACGCAAATATGACAATCCACCGGGAGAAAATAGGTCATAGCCTAAAATTGACCACGTCAACCAACTGACTGCCCTTCTTCCCGCGTTCTCCCCTCGGCGCTTTCGCCTCCGACCGCCAAACCTCGTTGTCGAGCTCACCGTTGCACGGCATCGCTCTCGCTGCGATCGATTTGCCCTCCACGGGGTGGGCGAGCTCCGTCGTGGTGGTCGGCAGCCACCGCACGCATGCAAGTCGGGTCCATCACTTCGCCATGGAGCTCCGTCGCCTGGGCAGACGGCACCACGCGCGAGCGGGCGAGCTCGACCACTGTCGCGCGGGAGCTCTGTCGCGTGGGCACAGGTAGAAGTTACCAGGAGCCCCCTGCCCTTTAAATAATTTACAAACAGGTCCTTATTTCTTTAAAACAACCCTAAATCTTCTTTAACCCATCATTTTATGCGTCATTTTAATCCGAATCGACCCCAAATTTCACCACACACCTCATCACTATATTTCCAACGAAGCCGTACAACCCCCCCCAGAAATACCTTGTCCTCTTGACGTTCCATCCGCTCTCTGTTTCCTCTTTCTTGGAGCTTAGCGGAAAAATATTCTTTCCTTTTATTTATTTGTGTGCTTGTTTGTGTTTGCGCCGTAGATCACTCTGTGAACGAGGAAGGACTCGAGAAGGAGCAGTGTTACAAACATGAGCCCAAAGGCCAGTACCCCGGGCAGGAACTCCCCGAGGGTTTTGATAACGGTAAGTTCAATCTCATCCTTTGATGCATATTTTGTCCCAGTTTTATAAACACTACCTATTGGCTTGCTTTAAAAAACTTGCATGATTTATTGCTAAACCCTGGTTGGATAGCCATTTCTTGATTGTTACGACTATTTCCTTGACAACCTAGATTAATGTTTAAATATGACGTTGCTCTATTTGGATATTTATAACTGCTAGCAATGCTTAGGACTTGGTTTCCATTATACTCTCTATCAAAATCACTTTGTGTTTACAAAAGCAATTGTGCGTGCTTTAAAAGGAAATGTGGGTTTTGATGAATAAAATGATATCAGTGTGGGATAAGACGAACTTTTCGCTAATTCAGTGAAGAGCAAGTCCATAGCTTGAGCACTCGCGGTTGAAGTCTAGCATCAATTGAAACATTTGTTACTTTTGGAGGTGAGCCTCCTAGACGGTTAGGCGTGGCCGATGAGCCACTAAGGTTGTGGTGTGCCACGAACAGTTTGTGAAGGCACGATCTTGCCTCCTTTGGGAAAAATGTCACAAGTTAGTGGACCGAGGAAAAAGCACGACCTTTAGGTCACTAGGGGCTTTCTTAACGCAGACGTAGGATTCACTTTGTTGAATCTGAACTTCGGGAAACAATTTTTGGCATCTCTCATTTGGTTTGCCTCACATTGTTCAATTCTAGCATTTATATTTGCTTCCACTCGATCTACTTGGTTGTGCTTTACCCGTGTGCAGGGAATTGGTGAACCTGCTAGAAATCATCTATAGAAGTACCCCACCAAATTTGGTTTGTGCTAGTACTTGTAGAGGGGTTAATTTACATTATAGCGTTTCTCAGTCAAAAACCGATCTGACCGGTTTGGGCTGATCGGTTTGGGTTCTGATTTTGTTAATTTCCAGCAAATAGGGCCTAGAGTTTCCGGAGATTATTGCGGAGTCTTCGGACAGGTCCGGAGTTTCCGGACATATCCTTGGAGTCTCCGGAGTTTAAACTGACAAATTGTTTTAAGTATTGGAAATTTATAGATTCACCTATTCATTCCATCTAGGTGACATCAAGGTCCTTTCAACAACAAAAATTAATTTCATACCTCTCGACTCATGGATTAATTTATGGTCTCCTAGGGGGTGATTGGTTGGCTACACTAGTTTCTAGCCAGGCTAGGATGTAACCAGGCCAGCGTTAACCAGGCTAAATCAATGCAAGGTGGTCGTGATTGGTTGGGTGGCTTAAGATAGCCTGCACTACCTAAGATGTTGATTGGTTGGATGTATGGAGGGATATACTTACCTTGCACTGATGGAAGGTGAAGTTACCTTTTCACTTTCCTTCCTACCCAAATTCTCCTGCCCATTGCTCCGGCGAGGAGACCGCTGCACCCCTGGTCCCTGGCTCCGGTGCCCGCCGCGCGTCGGTTTCGGCGACGGCGGTGACCTCACGCGACGCGCCGCCCCCACCTCCGTTGCGCGCTGCCCCACCTCCACCACACGCCATCGCCCGGCACGCCACCTCCAACTCCGCCGCGCGCTGCCCCACCTCTGTTGCACTACCCCACGCGACGCACCACTCCCAACTCCGCCGCGCGCCGCCCCACTTGCACCGCACGCCACCGCCCGGCCCACCGCCCCACCTCCTACGCGGCGCCGCCCCTCGTGCAGGTGGCCCCTATCGCAGAGCGCCACCGACAGCCATTGCTGGCGATTCGCCGCGTTCGTCGCCTGTCAGGCGAAACCGAGTCCGCCATGAGCATCCCCTCGCCAAGACGCATCAAGCGGCCGCTTCTCGTCGCCGGAGCACCCTTGTCTACATGAAGGCGCCGCCGGCGGCCATCTCCTCCACCGTGGGCCGAAATCCGCCCGTCTCCACGCGCCCCTACCGATGGTGAGCAGCTTCACGAGATCCTTGGCGGCCATGGTGCCCACAAGCTCCTTCGCGCCGCCCACGCTGGCCCCGCTGCGCCACCCCAGCCCTCCTCGGCGGCCCCGCCAAGGCGGGCCCCTGCCGTGGCTCCCCCTCAACCTCATCCGCGCGCCGCCAACGCCAGCCTCCGCCACGTCGTCCTCCGTCACGCCATCCTCCACCGCGCCGTCCTCCGTCGCACCATCCTCCGCCGCCCCGTCCTATGCCGCCCCATCCTCCGCCTTGTCCTCCGTCGTGCCGTCCTCCGCCGCCCCATCTTCTACCGCCCCGTCCTCCACCGTGCCATCCTCTATCGCACCATTCTCCGCCGCCCCATCCACACACTTCGCGGTGGCACTTGTGCAAGCGCGCAGGAGGTGAGCCTAACGCGTGCGTGGCCTGTCAGGACCTTGTGCAGGGCTGCACAAGCTGGAAACGTAACTCCCTCGCGTTTCCAGCCTATGCAGGCCGTACACGCCTTTTGGTCCCCCGGAGCCTGGCTAAGAGCCCAAACAAGCAATCAATCAGTCCAGGGGTGGCTTATGGGGCCCGACTAGATCTTTGTGCACCCAACCAAACAGCCCCTTATTGCATATATTAGGAGCTGAAAGTGCATCTAGGCACTTATATGTTTTGGTGATTTTGGATGACAACATGATTTGTATTTAACTTGTTTGCTTAAGTGTATGAGCAGGGTTTTATTCTTATGAATATTCATGTAATATGATTGTTGAAGAATATAAGTTCATTATTGGTATAAATGACATGAGAGCAAACAAGTGAGTGTGATCCCATGCAACTAAGCAATACAATGACAAGTGAAGTAAAATGACAAATGAGACACGGTCTTATGCAAATTAGTTGGTCTCATCTATAGGATACTTGTCAAAGGTTTTTGGGACAAAAATAATTGAAGAAATTGGGATTTTTTTGGGCTTGATCCATGGCAATGGTTATATTCAAAATGAGACATGATTCTATGGTTAGTATATGGTCTCAAGTGCATTGATGCTTATGGACAAGTTATCTACCAAAGAAAACATACAAGACAACATACAAAACAATATTGAAGACATTTCAAATCAATTGATGACAAGGATATTCAATGTGGATTTCATTAATGATGCAATGCAAAGCGTAGCTTAATTTGGCAAGAGAGGACGGAAGGGATCAAGCTAGATGCGAGTGACATTCCTAACGAAGTGAAGGGCAAGTTGGTCTTGTAGCCGAGGGACTTTGTTTGTGGAAAAGTCTAACATTATAGTTTGGTTTCTATACGTCGATCAAGTCATATCAAGTGAAGCAATGCAAAGCATCTAATCTTTATTGATCATATAGTGGAATGGCTTATGAATTGTTTCATACAATGGAAATTCTAAGCCATTGGCTCAAGTTGGATTTGCTCAGCAAAGACATGAAATGTTGAAGCCCTCAAGTTGAAGATGATCAAGTATGGCACCAATGAAGATATAAAAGCTCAAGTGGTAGATTCTATTTATTGTTTTTATCTTGAGTTTAGGAATGCCGTACTATCAAGAGGGATGCAACATTAGTTGTGTTGACAACACCAAAAAGTGTTCAATAGATCAACCCATGAGAGATAACCTCTAGAGAGAAGTCCTTTAGGGACTTTGTGTGCTGAGGGGACCAAAACCGGTCTGACCGGTGTTGGAAAGCGGTCTGACCGCTTTTGGGACGCTAGTGTGCTGAGTCGACCCAAACCGGTCTGACCGGTTTGGGAAACCGGTCTGACCGGTTTGGGACTCTGACAGGTGCAACGGTTACTTTGGTTTGAAAACCGGTCTGACCGGTTTGGGAAACCGGTCTGACCGGTTTCCAACGGCTATAACGGCTAGTTTGTGTTGTGTGGGGTATTTATACCCCTTACCCCTCTCTTGTGAGGGGTGCTGGTTCATTTGCCTTTGTGGCTCGTCCCTAGCCTTCCCAAGCACTAGCAAGCTCTCCCCAAACCTCTCTTTGTGAGAGTTGATTGATTTTGATCATATCTTTTGTTTTGGGTTGAGGGATGTATGTGTTGTGAGCTATAGATAGCAAGTGAAAGCAAACTGCAGCTATTGAGAGCATATCCATAGCCTTGAGCACTTCCGGTGAAGTCTAGCAACAATTGAAGCATTTGTTACTCTTGGAGGTGAATCCTCCTAGACGGTTAGGCGTCGCCGGTGAGCTACCTCGTGTGTGGTAAGCCACGGATTGGTTGTAAAGGCTGGCCTTGCCTCCTTCGTGGAAAAGGGCCAAAAGCTAGTGGAACCGAGGAAAGTGGCTTGGAGTGGATAAGCCCGCCTTTCGTAGGCCCTCAACGGAGACTAGGATTCATCGTGTCTTTGTGACAGCCTCAGTGGCAGCGGTGAACTCCGAACTTCGGGAAAACAAATCCTTGTCTCTTGTTTTACTTTACAAGTTCATTTCTAGCATTGATATTCGCTTCCGCATCGTTCTACTTGGGTGTGCTCTACTTGTGTGCAGGGACTAAGTGAACCTGCTAGTTATCTTCTACAGGAGCCCATCACCAAGTTTGGTTTGTGCTAGAACTTGTAGAGGAGGGTTATTTTACATAGTTGGTTTTCTCTGTGAAAACCGGTCGGACCGCTTTGGCAAAGCGGTCTGACCGCTTTCAAGAAAGCGGTCTGACCGGTTTTGGAAACCGGTCTGACCGGTTTCTGTACTGACTGTGTGAAAAAGTTTGTAATTTGCAGATTCACCTATTCACCCCCCCCTCTAGGTGATATCAAGGTCCTTTCAATTGGTATTAGAGCCTGGCCTCACATCCAAGCTTAACCGCCGTGAGGAAAGATGTCGACCACTTGTGAGGTAACCTATGAGCCACTAGCTAGTGACGGCTCAAATTATTCAACTTGGTCTTTTCATGTGCTTAATGATCTTAGGACCATGAGTCCTATTCTTGAGCGGGTTGTAGTTGAAGGCATTGATCGTCCTAGTGTTGATTGGAGCATGTCCAATCCAACCGAAGATGAGATGAATTGCTTTCAACTCAATGCTCGTGTCGCTAACTTTTTATTTGATGTTGTGAGCAATGAAGTTAGAGAATTGATTCTAGAAGATGAAGCAACTCTATTCGATGCTCATCTTATTTAGGCTCGAATTGAGGAGCTATATGGCAACATCAAAAGCGACACGCAAGACCAAAAAGGAGCCAAGTCACATGAGGAGTGCTCTACATCATCAAATACATTCACCAAGCCTCATGTGATGACCACCGTGGATCCACAAGAGCATGACGGCTCAGCTGCCACTTCACTGCAGAAACCGGTCCGACTGGTTTCTCAAACCGGTCTGACCGGTTTGGGCAGGAAGCGTGCAGCTGGCTGCAAAAAGGGAGGCCGACGCCGTGCAAGCAAAGTTTCAAGCTCACAAGCAATATAATCCTCCAATGATGAGGCACTCATATATTACAAGTCCAAAGAAGACGAGAAGGCGGAGAACTCAAAGGATGAGACTATCCTAGCTCTTCTCAAAGAGCTTGAGGAAGTCAAACTCTCAAACGCCACTTTGGTTTGTAAGTATGATGCAATTGTTGATGATTATACTTGTGATGCTCTTCATATGGCTTCCATAAAAAAAGAAAACAAAGCGCTCAAGCAAAAATTAGAATTAATTGGTAGTAAGCATGAGATACTACAAGCGACACATGAAGAACTTTTGTGTTCTCATGAAAAATTTGTAGAATCATATGCTTCATTAAAGATTGCTCATGAGGTTATAATCACTTCGGTAAAATCAATTGAACCTCAATCTCACATATGCACTTGCTCTCAAATTCAATATAATCTATCATGTGCTAACCCATGTTGCTCTCAAGCAAAACGATCTTGGTATGATGAAGTGTGTGTAGAGTCTTGTGATGACCTCATTGCAAAGGAAAATGAAGAACTCAAGCAAGAGGTGGAAAGACTCACAAAGAACTTGACAACTCTCAAAGGGAAGAGCAATGCACAACCTTCTCAAGATAACCGTGAATCCATGGTGAAGAAGCTTGAGAAGGGATCTACCGTGCAAAGCTCCTACATTTATCAAGTCAAGTCCTACACAAACCAAGATCAAAGCAATAGTGAAAATTTGGCTCAAGCCAAGTGTTTCACTAAGAAAGAAGGCAAGCCAACTCTCTCCAAACGACAAAGAAATATGGAGAAGAGAAGATGCTTTGGTTGCCTTGAGAAAGGGCATCAAGTTGCTTCATGTCCAAGCAACGTGGGACTACATCAAGAAAAGCCCCAAATAAAGCTCAACAAAGGATTTCTCAAGGCACAAGCAAAGTACAGGGAAAAGTTGGTTACCGAGCAACACAAGAAGAAGGCAACTAACATCAAGCACAAGATATGCTACTCATGTCGGGAGAAAGGACACTTTGGTAAAGATTGTCCCAATGGTAAAATTACTAAACCCGACATTGTTCATTCTACAAAAGTGAAGCTTGGGGATTCTCCAAAAACCCCTTGTGCCACCAAAGTGATTCGTTCTCCAAGGAGCGGCACAAGAGCTATTTGGGTCCCTAAGCATATTGGAACTAACAACATCGGACCCAACACGAGTTGGGTACCAAAGCATGCTTGATGAGATTGTAGGGACTACGAGATGCATTGGTGGCTTGGCTTGAATGACAATCTTCAAAAATTCACTAGCAAGCCAAGAAAAATTGCTTCCGCTTCATACTCTATACCCAATGACATCTCGAGCAATATTGTGTTAAGTTGCAGTGGATCAAGTTCCGACGAAATTTGAATCAAACATCGGAAATCCACGCCAATAGGTATAAGTCTGGCAAAACCGGTCTGACCGGTTTTCCAAACCGGTCTGACCGGTTTGGCCCAGACAGTTGCAACTTTGGCACATTCATGAGAAATGAAGA
Source organism: Echinochloa phyllopogon (assembly GCA_033239725.1). Classification (NCBI taxonomy): domain Eukaryota; kingdom Viridiplantae; phylum Streptophyta; class Magnoliopsida; order Poales; family Poaceae; genus Echinochloa; species Echinochloa phyllopogon. The sequence continues at coordinate 26,035,061 of BTCW01000012.1, forward strand.
TTTTAATTAATGATTTAAACATATGCCACGTGGTATGTCTAATGGCTCCCTAGTAGAGCATTTTTGTGTCAAATTTGCAGAGAATTAATCCCCGGTGCTTCGAGACTCAAATATGACCATATGGCTGTGCTTCACCGGAAATTTACGCTGACTACCGGAAATTTCCGTCGCATTTGCCGTAAATTGGGCTCTAGACCGGAAATTTCCGACAGAGGCAAATTCTGGCAAAACCGGTCTGACCGGTTTGGCCCAAAATGTTGCAACTTGATTGTCAAGTGTGAAATGAAGATATATTTGAGTTATTTCTTTGGGATATCATTTTTTGGCATATGTACATCAACTTGCACCTACGTGGTTGTAAGTTTTTCTTGGCACTTTTGAATATGAGCAATTTATTTTGTGCCGTTGACCAAATGTTGACTTAATCCTCCCAAGTCCTTAACGAGACAATGTGCATGTCCCATGTAATCCAAGCATGATGCACATATTGAGGGGGAGGTTACTTCAACGTTTGTGTCCTTGAGACTAACGTTTCTTTTAGTGAACTTGTAGTCTCAATGGTGAGAGAATGTTTCTCTCAATCGGAGTTGTCAACTCAATCTATGATCCAAAGCGGTAAACTTGTGTCATCTCATACCTTGGATCCCGTGTTTAATCTATGTCTTGGCAACTCATCATAATATAGTCTAAATTCCTTTGTTAATCTTTTGTGATTCAAATCCGGTGCATGAGAGCCTCCCATACACATTTAATCAAATATGCACTAGAAAAAAAGGGAATTTGGTCTATATTGCGAGGTTTTATAATTAATGATCTTTTTGGCATCCACATACAAGGATCATTGATTATGAAACTAGTTGTTGTGCAATTTAATATGTTTTCTCTCTTTTGTCCAAGAATTGGCATATATCATGAAAGAGGGCAATTGAATAAAATTTGATCATATTGCACAACCCACTCAACTAGAGGCAAAGGTATGTTTTCCTTGACTAGTATTTACCTTGTGCATCTAGGCCCCTGTCATGCTAGAGTGTGCATTTGCATGCAAATATATCAAGCTCCCATGCGTCCATTATATATTTGGTTAACACTTTCTTGGTGAATAGTGTAAGCAAAATATGTTAATGTCGTTATGTGCTCAATATATGTGCATGTCTTTGGGTGACATAGGATAGACTTTGAAAAACCCAACTAGCATGATAGGTTGTGTGATTTTGAAAATATTTGAGTTTTTGGTCTTTTGACCGTTGTCGATCTATTTGTGACTATAGTTAACTTTGCTTGATTGATGGCTAGTCACAAATGGTGAAATTTTCTCAAGTCCATAAATCTTTTATCTATCTATCATCTCCCATATCTTTCGGAAGAAACGAAAGAAAAATGATTTATTGGAAATCTTATCTATTCTATGGACAATCTTGAGAGTTTGGATACCTGGACCATCATATACTTTCTCAAGACAAGTGAGCAAGCTTTGGAAGATCAAATGCTCTTATTTCAATCTTTTCCCTGCTGTCTGGGCGAAACCGGTCTGACCGGTTTCCCAAACCGGTCTGACCGGTTTGGCCAGGACAGCGGGCCCTCATGGATTTAGCTCATCCCGTGATTCCCTCTCTCCTCCCATATTCATTCACCACCCCAGCCATTCTCTCTCCTGTTCTTCTCTGCAAGGAGGACCTCCCATGGCGATTTAAAGATTCAACCAAGGAAAAGTCGTTCTCTCTTCCGTTTTGGAGTGCTCCAAGGCTGCTAGATCAAATCCCCATAGAGTTGTGCACTCATATCTTCATCTCCTCTCGAGTTCAAGGTCCTCAAGGTATTCAAATCTTCCCGTCGCCCGATCTATGAACTCAATGCATATCTCTCAAAACCCTTTGGTAGAACATCTTCTAGTATTCCTAGGAACCTATCCCTAAGAGATGAATTGATTTGGTGGGCTACATTTTGCGCAACAAGGATTTGCACCTCCACTGCGCAAAGCGGTCGGACCAGCCAAACCGGTCCGACCGGTTTGAGCAGTGAAGGCCCAAGTCCTTGTTATGCAGCGTGCTTGTCTACATATGGACTAGGGATATCTTATATTGCAACATTCTTCTAATTTCCATATCAAACTCTGTCCAGATTGGTCCCCAACTAGTTTTGGCTCAGCTCAGGCAAAAGCGGTCTGACCGGTTTCTGAAACCGGTCTGACCGGTTTGACCCCGAGCTGACCCAAAACTTGTTTGGTGCTCTCTATTAATTCTACTCTTGAGCCAATATTTTTTTGGGCATTATATCATGTTTATCTGTCCAAATTGATCTTTCAACTCGAGTTGGCTCAGCTCAGACCAAAAGCGGTTTGACCGGTTCCTGGAACCGGTCTGACCGGTTTTGTGCTGAGTTGACTCAAATCCTGTTGAATGCACTCCATCTATTCAAATCTTTTGATCAATCATCTCCTGGGTATTGATACTTTGTGTGTCATCTTGTGAACCCAGGAAGGACACTAGAAGATGCCGAAGGGATCTCATGCCGAAAGAATCAAAAAGGGGAAGTTTGATATGCCCGGGGGCAGTAGCTCGGGTACGGCTAGTGGCAGATCTTTAAGGCCTAGGAGGCCAAAGAGAGCAGCTGGGCAGGAGATTGAGGAGGTAGATGTAGTGGAAAATTCCACTAGTGATGAAGATGAGGTTGAGGATGAGAACTACAGGGTTGAGTACCGTCACGGTCCGCAGGGAGATGATGATAATGATGAGGAGATGGACGCAAGAGATGATGAGGATGAGGGGGCAGATGATGATGACACTGCTGATGAAAATGCCCCTCTCTTTCTGGAGATTTGCCGACCCACTGGCCCAGCTAGTAGGAGAGTGACAGATTACTCTGTGGGTGGGATGACAGATACAGTGAGGAGGTTGAGGAGGACTAGTCCACTTGATGTGGATAGGATAGCCACTGACTACAGATTTTGGACTCTTTTTCAGCAGGATTTCTATGCCACAGCTATTATGAAGAAGACCAAGATCACATCAGATGCACAGTACATAGATTGGGAGTACATGAGCAAACAAGACAACCCGGTGTTCAATGAGATTATCAGAGTTTGTTCTGAAAAGCGAATCAAACATCTCATGGGCTTCAAGCATAATTGGAACAAGGAGGTGATTGCTCAGTTCTATGCTACTGTGTTCTTCGGTTATCATGAGGAGGATGGCAGGCGAGAGAGAGCTATGCACTGGATGACAGAGGGACAGCGCTTTCATGTCACCTTTTCTGACTTTGCTTCTATTCTCAGTGTTGGACATGAGAGTGATGACACAGTTAGGATACATGACCGGGGTGTTATGGAACCATCAGAGATAAAGTTCATGTATCCCAGAGATCAGCGTGGCAGTTGGGGGAAAGTGAGCGGTCTCTACACCTACTATGGGTCTCTCTATAGGTTGCTCAGAAAGACACTCACTCCTAGAGATGGCAACACCTCAGAAATCTCACTCTACATGAGAAATTTGATGTATTATCTGAGGATTGGTGAGGAGACTCCTCCATTTAGCGTTGCCGATTTCATTTGGCATGAGATCAAGACAATTTCTGAGAGCCCTCAAAAGATTTGCGCCTACAGTCTGTTTCTCATGTTTATCATAGAGAGGGTCACTAGTCTCAAAATCAAAAAAGATACCCCTCACAAGCCACTTCATCCTCCTGTTCCTCACAAGTTTAGGATGCCTTCTCCACCTCAGGATGATCCACCTCTGCAGCATGAGCCTACACGACAGCAAGGAGGAGCTCAAACTCAGCAGCAGCAGCACCGTCAGCTGCAGCTGGGGCAAACCGGTCTGACCGGTTCCCCAAACCGGTCTGACCGGTTTGGGCCTGGCAGCAGCGCCTATCCTGAGCAAAGGACTTCTCCCATTTGGAAATTCATATCTATGTTCACAGGCATTTGCAAAGGCCAGAGGGACGTCCAGGTTGATGTTAGGCAGCAGAGAATTGAGAACAAGAAGACTCGAGATGCAATCAAGAGATTACACACAGCATTGAGTCCAAATGATCCTCCGTCACCTATTTCACCACCTCTTGAGTTGCCCGAGATTCCCCCGCTTCGAGATATCATGACTGATCACATGAATGCGGGCTATTTTGAGGAGTATGGTGACATATTTGGATATGGACACGTCGGGTCGAGCTCACAGCCTCCGCCACCCCCTCCACAGTCAGTTGGTGCTCCGGGGACCATGCCATACATGCCTACTTCAGAGGGTGACTTGTTTGGTTCCTCGTTTGGGTTTGCACCTCCAGGACCTACCCATGCAGCTGCCACACTCCCGTCCTCGTCATATGCATATGGTGGTGCGTCATCTTCTATGGCGGGAGTTCAATTCTCTAGTGCACCATCTCCATCTCCCGGAGACTTTGCTTCACAGGCAGCAGCTTCTATCTTCGGACCCACTTCTGCTCCTAGTCATGGTATGTTTAGCTCATCCATATTTTCTTCCATGGCTAGCACATCCGAATCACTCCATATTATCACACATACACATTCACTTGAGTGAAGGTTTTCATTGGACTACATCTTCTTCGTCAGATGATCATAGCCCGACCTTCTAGCGACGGAGGAGATTGGATGCATGATGGGAGTGTGACTACAAGCTTCTCCAGGCCCTTTTATGGATGATTGCTGACAAAGGGGGAGAAGAAATGGATTAAAGCTTATCTAGTTGAACTTGTAGTCATTGTCACTTTGGATGTAATAAATTCATACTTTATCTATTTGTGGACTTGAGAATTTGTATTGTGTGCCTCTCTGTGTGTTGAACCTATTTATGTATTCTAAGTGACAATTTGCTAGTGTGGTATACATGTATTGGTTGATACAATGTTGTTTTACACATGCTTGCTGTCAGAGTGAAACCGGTCTGACCGGTTTCCCCAACCGGTCTGACCGGTTTGGCCCGTGACAGCAGGGTGACCGGTTTCCCAAACCGGTCTGACCGGTTTGGCCCGAGACAGCAAGCATGTGCTTCTCTTTGTTTTATTGAGTGCTACTTGTCATATGCATCACACATTGTTTCATGTTGTCACACACACTTGTTGCACATGATGCTAAGATATAGGGGGAGCTCTCATTTTTATTGTTTAAATGTGCATTTGGCATTTGAGGCCGAATTTTTGAAATTTCACTCAAAGCACACATTAAGGGGGAGCTCACTATATATCTTAGTCGTCTAGAGCTTAAATTTCATATCTTTTGTAAGCTTTAATCATGTTGTCATCAATCACCAAAAAGGGGGAGATTGAAAGTGCATCTAGGCACTTATATGTTTTGGTGATTTTGGATGACAACATGATTTGTATTTAACTTATTTGCTTAAGTGTATGAGCAGGGTTTTATTCTTATGAATATTCATGTAATATGATTGTTGAAGAATATAAGCTCATTATTGGTATAAATGACATGAGAGCAAACAAGTGAGTGTGATCCCATGCAACTAAGCAATACAATGACAAGTGAAGTAAAATGACAAATAAGACACGGTTTTATGCAAATTAGTTGGTCTCATCTATAGGATACTTGTCAAAGGTTTTTGGGACAAAAATAATTGAAGAAATTGGGATTTTTTTGGGCTTGATCCATGGCAATGGTTATATTCAAAATGAGACATGATTCTATGGTTAGTATATGGTCTCAAGTGCATTGATGCTTATGGACAAGTTATCTACCAAAGAAAACATACAAGACAACATACAAAACAATATTGAAGACATTTCAAATCAATTGATGACAAGGATATTCAATGTGGATTTCATTAATCATGCAATGTAAAGCGTAGCTTAATTTGGCAAGAGAGGACGGAAGGGATCAAGCTAGATGCGAGTGACATTCCTAACGAAGTGAAGGGCAAGTTGGTCTTGTAGCCGAGGGACTTTGTTTGTGGAAAAGTCTAACATTATAGTTTGGTTTCTATACGTCGATCAAGTCATATCAAGTGAAGCAATGCGAAGCATCTAATCTTTATTGATCATATAGTGGAATGGCTTATGAATTGTTTCATACAATGGAAATTCTAAGCCATTGGCTCAAGTTGGATTTGCTCAGCAAAGACATGAAATGTTGAAGCCCTCAAGTTGAAGATGATCAAGTATGGCACCAATGAAGATATAAAAGCTCAAGTGGTAGATTCTATTTATTGTTTTTATCTTGAGTTTAGGAATGCCGTACTATCAAGAGGGATGCAACATTAGTTGTGTTGACAACACCAAAAAGTGTTCAATAGATCAACCCATGAGAGATAACCTCTAGAGAGAAGTCCTTTAGGGACTTTGTGTGCTGAGGGGACCAAAACCGGTCTGACCGGTGTTGGAAAGCGGTCTGACCGCTTTTGGGACGCTAGTGTGCTGAGTCGACCCAAACCGGTCTGACCGGTTTGGGAAACCGGTCTGACCGGTTTGGGACTCTGACAGGTGCAACGGTTACTTTGGTTTGAAAACCGGTCTGACCGGTTTGGGAAACCGGTCTGACCGGTTTGGGAAACCGGTCTGACCGGTTTCCAACGGCTATAACGGCTAGTTTGTGTTGTGTGGGGTATTTATACCCCTTACCCCTCTCTTGTGAGGGGTGCTGGTTCATTTGCCTTTGTGGCTCGTCCCTAGCCTTCCCAAGCACTAGCAAGCTCTCCCCAAACCTCTCTTTGTGAGAGTTGATTGATTTTGATCATATCTTTTGTTTTGGGTTGAGGGATGTATGTGTTGTGAGCTATAGATAGCAAGTGAAAGCAAACTGCAGCTATTGAGAGCATATCCATAGCCTTGAGCACTTCCGGTGAAGTCTAGCAACAATTGAAGCATTTGTTACTCTTGGAGGTGAATCCTCCTAGACGGTTAGGCGTCGCCGGTGAGCTACCTCGTGTGTGGTAAGCCACGGATTGGTTGTAAAGGCTGGCCTTGCCTCCTTCGTGGAAAAGGGCCAAAAGCTAGTGGAACCGAGGAAAGTGGCTTGGAGTGGATAAGCCCGCCTTTCGTAGGCCCTCAACGGAGACTAGGATTCATCGTGTCTTTGTGACAGCCTCAGTGGCAGCGGTGAACTCCGAACTTCGGGAAAACAAATCCTTGTCTCTTGTTTTACTTTATAAGTTCATTTCTAGCATTGATATTCGCTTCCGCATCGTTCTACTTGGGTGTGCTCTACTTGTGTGCAGGGACTAAGTGAACCTGCTAGTTATCTTCTACAGGAGCCCATCACCAAGTTTGGTTTGTGCTAGAACTTGTAGAGGAGGGTTATTTTACATAGTTGGTTTTCTCTGTGAAAACCGGTCGGACCGCTTTGGCAAAGCGGTCTGACCGGTTTTGGAAACCGGTCTGACCGGTTTCTGTACTGACAGTGTGAAAAAGTTTGTAATTTGCAGATTCACCTATTCACCCCCCTCTAGGTGACATCAAGGTCCTTTCAGGAGCCTTTTTATTTCTGACTCGAAATAAATCCCTAAATATTTTCTCGTGACTATTGTTTAAATTCGAAGGAACGGAACAGGACCTAGGCCTTGTTTAGATCCCAAATTTCATCCTGAAAGTTCACTATACAAAAATAAGATTCACATCACATCAAAATATCGGCACATGCTTGGAGTACTAAATATAGATGAAATCAAAAACTAATTACACAATTTTGTTGTACTCTGCGGGATGAACATTTTGAGCCTAGTTAATCAATTATTGGACAATTTTTCACACATACAAACGAAATGTTATAGTACGCACGCACCCCAAAACGTCAAAGTGCTCCCTAATTTGGGAACTAAACAAGGGCCTAATAAGGCTCTGTTTGTTTTCTCCCCGCTAAACTTTAGCGTCGTCACATCGGATGTAAATATATTAATTAGGAGTACTAAATATAGATTAATTTAAAAACTCATTACATAAACGAGGAGTAATTGACGAGACGAATCGATTAAGTCTAGTTACATCATGATTAGACAATATAATGCTACAGTAAACGCACAGTAATTATGTATTAATTATAGCAAAATTAGACTTGTTAGGTTCGTCTCGCGAAATAGACATGACTTATGTAATTAGTTTTATAATTAATGTATTTTTAATACGTCTAATTATCACCTATTTAAAGTGCTAAACTTTAACACTCAAAAATCCAAACACCACCTAAATCTTTGCAGGGCGGAAACGTAAAACCCCAGGACACGGTGACGGTCGTGGGTGGAACTTTCGCACCTACGGTCGCGTACTCGCGTGCTGGGGAAGTTTCCTGGAAGTCGCATAACGCGGCGGGGGTTGGAAGCAAACAAATAAGAAAAACCCTCCGGGCCCACACGTCAGCGTCCCGGCCCAACTCCGCACTCCCTCGCCTTTATAAGCGCCCTTCCACAGCGACGCGATCCCCCACCCCCCACACAAACTGCACCTCACCTCCATTGACCAGACGGCGGCGCTCACCTCCTCCTCCTCGGTCCTCCCGATCGGCCTGCTGGCTTCCCTTCGTCTCCCCCGTAAGCCCCCCTCCGATCCCCCTTCCACATCGCGTTTTGCTCCGATCTGTACGATTTCGGGACGTTCTGGGCCGATTAGGTTGGATTTGGTGTCAATCTGGGGTTTGATTTGGGCAACTGGTGGCCTGGGTAGGTGATTGAGATGTTTGGCCGATTAGCACGCCGATTTCGCGGCTAGGGATGGCGGATTGTGGGTCGGATCGGTTTCGCCTTCGATCGATCTGGGTTTGGTGGTTGGGGTTGCAAGTTAGGGTTGCTTTGATCGGTCTTGTCGCTGATTTGGGGTATGCGGATTGATCGGCTTGGATCTCGTTTGCCTCAGTGTGCTTTAGGATTCTGTTGATTAGGTCGTTGGTTTTTGTAGCCTTGACTTGTACCGTAGACTTGTGTCGATCAAGGTTTGGGTACGAATTAGGTGGTTTGGTTTGATCGTTGACTTGGTTGTTTTACCAGAATTTAGTTGATTTCCTTCCGAATGGTATGAGTAGCTTTGTAAAAAGTTTGATTTGATGGTACACTTGACGCCTCTATCTTCTGATGTGACAATTGTACTCTCTGCTTCTGTGACACCTTATCTGGGTAGTCTGAGCTTTAGAATCATCTGTCTACTGTCATGTTTATTTGTTCGAATATGCTCTGCTGTACTGTCTGGGTTTGAGGACGGCGCCGATTCATGTTGCTGCATCTAATCATGATACAAGATGAATCTTTGAAGTGCTGTGTCAGCAGAATTTGTATATTCCATATATGATTCTTCTGTGTATGTTTATCTATTGTGATGCTTTTACGCAGGATACTGATCCTCAGCACCCATGTCTGCTGAAGTCGCCGGAGGACACCCTTATTTCCTCTCGTGCTACTTCTGGTTCATATACTGCATAAAATTCCGAGATTTCACTTGATACAGGTGGAACGCTTGGAGTTTTGTGCTAATACTTCCTACCATGTGAATCAGTTGTAGCTGGTAAATTTGGCAAGACTCAACTTTTCTCGTCAGTTCAGAAACATCCTTGGTTGAGTGCTTGGTCTCCTGCTTCGCTTGAGTCTTGCCAACCGTAGCTTCTCTCATCAATTGCATTCTCCGATCTCTTTCTCTGACTTGACCAACATCTCTTTTGGTCCTGTCAATCTCGTGACACTCCCTTCTGAAGGCTTGTCTTGAGGTTGGAGTGTCCTGCACTCTTCTCAAACTGTCTTCTGGAGAACCTCTGCTGCATTCTGTTCTCACACTTTTGAAAGCGGCTCCCTTCCGCACTGCTTAGCTGATTTGTGCACTTGGATTCTCTTGTCTGTGCACTCAAGCTTTTCTTTTCCTGGTCAACTAGTAATCTCCTTGAAGCGCATTTCTGCTTTTGCCTTGAGATCTCTCGATATTCCTGTTGGTGCTAAAGGCAAGACAGGCATTACGGTGATGGCGCAAACTAGCCTGCCTCCTGGTTTTCGTTTCCACCCAACAGATGTTGAGCTCGTTTCCTACTACTTGAAGAGGAAGATTATGGGAAAGAAACTTATTGTGGATGCTATATCAGAGGTTGATCTGTACAAGTTTCCTCCCTGGGATCTCCCTGGTAATTCATTTGCAACTATCTGTTTAACTTTCTATATTGTTAACTGGTGCTCAAATAAGTAGATTCATTCATTGAAACTAGTGGATGATTTTTCCAATTAAATTGATGTAAATATTTGCTCATTTCTGTTCGCTCATCTTCTTTTCTGTGTGCAGAGAAGTCCTCTCTTCGAAGCAAAGATCGTGAATGGTTCTTCTTTTGTCCTCGTGATAAGAAATATCCTAATGGATCGAGGACAAACCGTGCTACACCAAATGGTTACTGGAAGACTAGTGGAAAAGATAGAAAGATCATGCTTAACTCTCGCATTGTTGGCATGAAGAAAACATTGATATTTCATGAAGGCAAGGCCCCTAAAGGTGGCAGAACTGATTGGGTGATGTATGAATACAAAATGGAAGATGAGGATTTGGTTTCTGCCGGTTTCTCGAAGGTAATGATATTTGTCTCTTAATGCTTTCTAGTTCATAATACAATCAATCATGTGGAAACTAAAGCAGCTAAATGATTCTTTATGTTCTCTGTATACAAACAAACAAATTTGCTAAATAATTCTCGCTGATATGTTGTCACTTTGTAATTGATCCTGTGGTATGAATGTTATGTTTTGTGGAGAGTCGAACAGTTCCAATTCAATTTATTTTTTATGTAGAAAGTTGTGTCCATGTCTCCTGAAATGATTCTGCATTCAGCAATTAAGAGTGGTGTAACTGATGGGTTTACTTATTGAATACATTCCATGGGCCAATTTGTGGTACCATAATGAATAATAGATTGTCCTTGTTTTATTACATGTCCAGGATGATTTTGTTCTCTGCAAAATTTTTGAGAAAAGTGGCCTTGGTCCAAGGATTGGGGAGCAATACGGGGCCCCATTTAACGAAGCAGAATGGGATAATGCAGAAGCAGAAACTTCTATGTTTCCTTTAATGGCCTCTTCAGAAGTAGTGAACCCAACAGAGGGCCCATACACTCAACATGCTGCCCCTGCAGATGTTGCACATGAACCAGCTATACAGAATACATCTGCTGCTTGTGCTGGAGAGGGATCATCATTTGATCATGCCACTGCAACTACTTGTGTAGAGGACTTAACTTTTGGCTATACTGTTGCTGGCTCAACTTTCCAAGATATACCTGCTCACCAGTCTGGAGATGGTGTGGTTTCTGGGAACAACATATCCAATGGGATCAACGATTTGTACACTCATGATTGTGATGGATTTCTATTGGAGGAGCTGTCTAGATTTCTGAATGATTCTCCTGTTCATAACAGTACTCTCGGAGAGGTATAATTTAGTCTTGTTCATCATTTACTAGTTTCCTATGTGGCATATCCATATTATGCTTCTGCATTAGAAATTTCTCAAGTTTTTTTGTTCCTTTTTCAACTAATTAGCTTCAACCTCATCTGCAGAGCTCTGGTCTTCCTCCGATGTCTGAAGTTGAAGCTCATGCTTTTGAAGTTAACACTTTTGGCCTCTTCAATGAATTATCGGAGCTTGCTGGGGTAGAAGGTGTGCCTAACAACTTCAGCTCCAGCAATGTGGCCACCACAGATTACACAATCCTGCCACCTGACAGAGAACTTTCAACTGATGATTATATAGAACTGAATGATCTCCTTGCTTCTGATCCAAGCTTCCCCAGTGAATTTCCTGTGCAAAACAATCAATTTATGCAGTATCCTCCAGCTCAGTCCTCCTACAATGGACATTATGATGTAGCTACTGTGTCAGGTCCAATGGAAGCAACAGTTCCTGGCATCTATGATGTTTTTCCTCCCAATAACAGTGGCTTCACCACAGTCATGCAGTTCCCATTCCCATGATTGGTCTGCCATTGTGAGAGGTAAAAAATAGTTGACATGCCTTTTGCTTGTTATTGCCTCCTTGGATCTTGCTGAACTAGTTTGGTTGTTGGAACATGCAGCTCTCTGATGCTGCTACAACTCCTCTACACCATGGACATCATGAAATAGTCTGCTGTGGTACTGAACCAAGCCGGCCTTTGCTGGTTACTCCAGCAAGCTCAGTGCTGGATCAAACTGCATTGGCTACCGCATGCTTCCAATTGGTTGAGCTCATTGCCAAGCTCGGCTTGCTGCCCGAGGATCAATAAGTACTTGGCATGTAAATCTTATGCTATCTGTGTGTATTCACAACCTGCATGGTTGCCATCCTTTTAAGCCATTTCTGTTAAACTATCATGTATCATGATACAACATTTGAACCATTATTGTTCAGTTTCCTTGTTATATATCTGGAGTTATTACGCCGCTGGTTTGTTCTTATGCTGCAGTGCATTGCTGCTGTTTCAGTGCGCGTTGGCAATGCCAGAATTCTGTCTGAATACTCGATGCTCTTTTAGCACATCTGCTGTGCAGGCAAGCTAATCATTTGATAACTTGAATGTGCCAATGCTAGATTGCGACTGCTCGGTTTGGATGGCTACCCCTATTTCTAAACGGTCGGATAACTTGTCTATATATGTTCTAACGTTTGAAACATCAGAAGGGGGAACAATTATAGTCCAACTGGTTAGTCTAAGAGGTCCTATGATACCCTGTGTAGTTGTACCCTCCATGGGGCAGGATCTGCTGCTGCTGTTGCGGCCGCTGCTCTAGCATTGCCAATGCCCCCTGACCTTGTATGCCATTCTTGCCTTATTGCTGCCACACAATCTGCTCCTGCGTCAGAAGCTGCTGCTTCGTCTGCATGTCCGTCATCTGAACGTACGTCGGCGGCGGCACCAACGCCGACGCCGCGAAAGGGTCCGCGCCCGCCGCGGCGGTACTGGTTCCCGGCGGCGCCGGCAGCGCCAGCACCGGCGCACCCGACGGCCGCAGCGCCACGCTGCTCGCGCTGCCGAAGAATGTCTGCGCGTTGGCCGCCGTCGCGTGGCTGTGCATGCCGTCCAGCACCATCATGCTGAGCCCGCCCCCGAGCTCGGCGCGCTGGTTCGCCAGCGCGCTCGCCGACTGTACCAGCGCCGTCTCCCAGTCCGCCGCCGACTGGTCGAACGCGTCGCCTCTCGGCGCCGCGCCGGCCGGGTTGCCGTCGAACAGCGCCAGCGCCAGCTGCTGCCCGTGCTCCTCGCCGGACATGGCGTCCGCCTTCAGGTTGAGGAAGTCGGCTTCCTCGTCGACCGGCGGCGGCGGGTCGGCCACGACGAGCGGGGCCTCCGGCTCGGCCTCCTCCGGCGCCGCGGCCGGTGTTTCCTCGGGCGCCGGGAGGGCCTTGGTGGCGTTGATATCCTCTTCCTCCTCGACGGGGGCCGGCTCTGGGCTCGGCGCCGGCTCCGGTGACGGCGGCGGGAGCCTGGGCTGCGACGCCGCGGCGTGCCTGTCGCGGATGAACTCATCCATGAGCTCGAGCTTCTTCTGCGTGACGGCCTCCACCTCCGGCACGTCGGACTGGCGGCACACGCAGGCGACCTTGCACCACGCGTAGAAGCCCTGGAGCTCCTCCATCTGCTTGGCGAGGCCGCAGAAGAGCGCGTGCACGCGCTCGCAGTCCGCGGTCTCCATCTCCGCGAACTGCTCGATGAGCGTGGCCATCACCTCCGTGAGCTCGCAGTAGAGCTGCGCGCTTTCCTTCACCAGCGGGTACAGCGACACCGTCACCACCCGGTTCGCCTTCGCCGCGCCTGCCACGATCCATCCCCTCCACGGTGAGCAAAGCATTGTTTGGGTTGGGCCTCGGAATGATACGACCCCAAGGTAATTTGTAGAGACAAAATTGAATGTGCGCACGGCCATGGGACTCACACTCACTCACCTACGGGGCGGCAAGCGACGAAGCGGTCGAGGAGGTGATGCAGCTGGTTGGCCTTGATGAGCAGCTGGTCCACGGTCATCTCGCTCGCCGGCGGGTCCCTAGCCACGAGCGCCAGCGCCCGGTCACCATCGGCGTCCCCCGCGGCGTCGTCCTGCCTCCCGGCATAGGTGATGTCGCAGGTGTATCGGTTGCCGGGGGACGCGGCGCCGTACATCTCCTCGCGGAGCGGCCTGCCGCCGCGCGGGGCGGCGCCGCCGTGCCTGCCCTGCATCCGGCACTCCAGGCGGTCGTCGAGGTAGGCGGCGTAGGTGCGGACGAAGGCGGAGAAGTCCCATGCGTCGGCGCGGGAGCGGTCGCAGAAGTCGGACATGTTGAGCATCCGCGTGCCCCGCCGCGTGGCGTAGAACACCTCCTGCTCGAACACCGGCTCCCCGTCGGAGAGGAGGCGGTGCACGATGGCCAGCGCCTTGAGCGCCACCGCCCAGCTCCGGGTGCGGCCGAGGCGGCGCGACAGGGAGGAGACGCAGCTGCCGACGTAGACGCGGGAGAGGCGGGTGAGCGTGAGGATCTCGCGGACGTGGCGCTCGTCGGCGGGGAACGACTCGCTGTGGCTGGTGGCCCTGACGATGGCCACGTCCAGCTCCGCCTCCACGGACCCGCCGCTGCCGACCTTGGCCAGCCCGATGCTCGTCTGGTCCTTCACCGCGCCCAGCGCCTGCCGCAGCTTGCTCGGCGCCATGGTTGGCCTCGCCGCCGATTGGTCGCTCGCGGTAGATTCTTTGCCTTGCCGCCTTGCGCCTGGGCGGGTCGTGCGGGCAAATGGAGGGGAGGCCGGGGACGTGCGGAGCTGGTGCTTGAGGCGGAGAGCTCCGCGGGTGATGGCAATGCCGATGCGCGAGGAAAGCGGGTGGCGGGGAGGACGCCCGAGGAAGGAGGAGCCGTGGACGGTGTAGAGAGGCGTTGACTTTTGGCACGGCACAGCGGATCGGGATGCATGGTTGACTATTGGTCAATGGAAAGTCCAAGCAAGTAGCAAGATACTACATAAATTCCCTCCAAATTGAAAAATGGGCTTCTTTGAGCGGGCTTTTTGTCTGGGCCCAATTGTATCCTTTTAGTTTCGATGCCATATTGTTTGTTTCGGAGGCAGAACAGCGGCCTACCTAAGCAGCATTTCGTCACTGGCAGTGTCGAATAAGAAAGTCAAGAACACGATCCAGCCTCTTAATTTCGTGGCTACTGTTCCATTCGATTTAAGCGACACGTGGTCACAGTCACGGTCGTTGATTTTAAAAAGTTTTCTTCTCATTTAAAATATGTACGTCGTATAGGACATCAACCAACTATTTATATAAAATTATGGCATTTCAGATAAAATATTTTAAATGAAATTCAATGATGAGTCTAGTACCATATATTACGTCACCAATTTATATGAAACTTTTATATATGGATTGTCAAAGTTAAAGAAAAAACTTAGATTGTCTGGAATCTTGAAATGACCGAGTTGTATTTTGAACCGGAGAGGGAGAGGGTACAGGTGGAATAGGTAGAGTTAGGCGGTCCCAGCCCTTCAACTGGTTTTCATAGCATTAAATAGGGTGATAGATAGGACTATTGGCTTATGTGACGCTACATTAAATAGAAGAGAAAGGAAAAAGAGTAAGACACTGGGTCTCATGCAAGACTCAATTTCTACACGAGAACCTATGCACTGGACACTATCAAATTTGGGTTAGGCCAGTCTCAATGGAAGTTTTGAAATTAGGATGAAACACCGCCCTCTCAATGCATAGTTTCATCAATTGTTGTTTTCTAGGTCACATGCAAGACAAAGCTGTCTAGGTAACCGTGTACATGGAGTTTCATCACCATGAAACCATTTCACCTCTCTCTTAATTAATACAGTGACACATCATAAAAAATGTTGACATGTCAGCCAATTTATTGTCCATGAAACTCCCACTGAGATTGGCCTTAGGAGATGATAGTGTATTCATTATAGATAAAAAACAAATACGATTGGTGGAGATGAGAGATGATGAATTTATTGAGGACCCATACTAAAAAATTATGGGTTGGAGAACACAATGTCTAAAATACAATGTCTAAAATAATGTCTTGCTAACCTGACATTATGGACACTATCTATAGATATTATGGGTTGGGAATGGCCCCGTATTGCTGAATGATTTTTTTAGAATTACACAGTACAACGCAGACGCTCACACACGTACGCACACTCGCCCCTATGAATACATGTACGCAAATACTACCCCTATGAGCACCTCTGAATGACTGAGCACCCGGCAGATCTAGAGATTCCTGAAGTCACCATTATCGCCTCGTTGTCGACGGGAACGCCGTTTACTACTTAACGCATAACGTCAGTAAATCCTAGAAAAATATTAGAAAAAGGTGCTGACACCAGAATTTAAAACCTGGTGGTATTGCTGAACGATTTGATGGCTCGAGAGAGCGTCGGTGTCGCTATGCCTATTTGATTTCTCCGCGTGCCCGTTCGCGGTGTTGGGCTGTCTTTGCGTCCTCTGTCCGCGCCAAAAAATTGGGCCTGTTTCGTTCGTTGGGCCTGTTTCGTTCATTCTGGCCCAGTTTTGCTGCTCCTGCATGTTGCCGGGAAGAATTACCTTGCCGCTAAATGCCCTTTCTCCACCGTCTAAATCCGCCTAGAAGAATAATTACATTGCTGACAAATGCCCCCATAAGTACATTAAACACAGGCGCAGAGTTAAAGCACCGCTGTGTCTAGGATAATACTCCCTCCGTACTCATATTAGATGACGTTTTGGACAAGGTTTGGATCAAACCTTGGGAACATAAATCATGAATAACTTTTAAGCCATTGAGTTTAGAAATGTGAAAATCATATGAATAGATTTATCTTGAAAATTACTTTCATAAAAGTATACATATATAACTTTCTAATAAATATTTTTTATAGAAAATATGAGTCAAAGTTATGCTTTGGAGACCGTGTTGCTATCCTAAACGTCATCTAATATGAGTATGGAGGGAGTACACAGTTGAAGGTTAATGATCTTGTGTATGTACACATTACATATCTTACAATAAGTTTCATTCTCCTATCTTTTTTAGATAGTCAATGGTTATTTATAGCTGTAACTTTTGCTAGAGGCATAGCTACTATAAATCTTAGGAAAAAGTCCATTTTTGACCATCCAACTCTTGCCTCAGTTTGAGTTCGACCATCGAACTTCAAAACTGGATATGTTTGGCCATCCAACTATCTAAACCGTTCAAATTTGGCAATCGGGGCAGTTTTGATGGGTGGTTTTAAATTTTTTATTTACAATTTAGTCCTTAGATCTTAAAATGATTATTACTTTTTGCTCGTACCTCCGATTTTGGTAATTCTTGCGGTCACGTGTTCATAACAGCGAGATTTATCTTTTAAAATAGTCTTTATACTATTTTATCACTATTTAATATGTTATTTTTATGTTGTTGTGTAAAACACCAATATAAGAAAAGTAAAACAAACTGTTAGAAAATAATATGTCAATAACTTTAAAAGATAAAGCTCATTGTTACGAATGCATGACCACAAGAATCATTTTAATCGGATATACCATAAAAAATTAGTAATCATTTGAATATCCATGAACTATTTTATTTATAGTTTAGTCCTTGGATCTTCAAATGATTACTATTTGTTTCTTGTATATCCGATTTAAGTGATTCTTGTGGTCATGCGTTCATAACGATGAGATTTACCTTTTAAAGTCATGGACATATTATTTTCTAACCGTTTGTTTTACTTTTCTTATATTAGTGTTTTTATACAACAACATAAAAATAATATATTAAGTTGTGATAAAATAGTATAAAGACTATTTAAAAGATAAAGCTCGCTGATATAAACGCGTGATCGCAAGAATCACCTAAATTGGAGGTACGAGCAAAAAGTAATAATCATTTTAAGATCTAAGGACTAAATTGTAAATAAAAAATTTAAAACCACCCATCAAAACCGCCCCAATGGTCAAATTTGGACAGTTTTGATAGTTAGATGGCCAAAGATTCCCGGTTTTGGAGTTCAATGGTCAAAACCAAACTGAGGTAAGAGTTGGATGGTCAAAAATAAACGTTTTCCTAAATCTTAGCACCAAAGAAATGTGTTAAAGAACAAAACATCAAAGAAGAGTTCAACCCACTACCTTATTATGTCTTAGCGAACCTTGATTTGACCTAAACATTTAGCACCTCTCTCGTGGAATCCATGCTCTATATAATATTAGTACTTCCTCTATTTAAGAATATAGTTTTTTAGAGTAAAATATATGGGTGGTCTCTAAACTTGTCAAGCGGTGTCATTTAAGTCTCCAAACTTTTAAAATGTATTTTTTTTGTATCTATGAACTTGTTCTGATGTACCATCAAGATTTTCAATATTTTAAAATTCATTCTAAGTCCCTGAATTTATCTTAATGTGTTATCGGGGCCCCCAAACACTCATAATGCGGCGGGAAAGGGAGGCATCTAATACGAAAATATGGAAGAGTCCTTATCTTCTCGTTTGGACTAGTGATGACCACGACAAGTTTATACAAATGCATTTTGGGGAGTTTACGGACCTGAATAACATCCATGTACAAGTTCGAGTACCTAAAAATGTGTTTCAATAGTTTAGGGACCCAAATGACACATCACAATAAGTACATGAAAAATGAATTTTGAGGGACTTAGGTAACACCTCTATATAAGTTTAGACCGTCCATTCATTTTACTATTTTAGATATGTCCTAGTTAAACCTTTTTTATTTAACTATGAATAGAAAAATCATAGAGATTGACAACACTATGACCACGTTTAGGATTCACATGAAACAAACTATCATAACATACATAATATTTTCTATATAAAAATAATTATTTTTAGAAGTGTTTTTAATCAAAGCTAATATATTTCACTTAGGAAAAATAAATAGCTATATTCTAGTACAGATGAAGCATTGGTCAATAGAAGTCTAAAAAAATGGGTTTCTTTTAGTGGGTCTTTTTATCTTGGACTGAATTCTACCTTTTCGAATTTTTATGCTCATTAATTTTAGACAGCCTCCGTGGGCCTGAACTGCATGCCTGTGCTAACATTTCCGTCTCCCGTGGACGTGAACCGCCAATATCTATTATATTAATACAATAGAGTTAAAAGAAGCCACCACGTTCACCGAGAGGGTCAAGAAATTCTCACGTTAATCTAAAAAAGAGAAGAACATGGACCGTCGGATTTTATGAAGATCCGACGGTCCACATTATTCCGTTAATCCAAAAAAGAGAAAAATATATGCCACCGGATTTTATGAAGATCTAATGGTCCATATTATTCCATTAATCTAAAAAAAGAAGAATAAATACCGTCAGATTTTATGAAGATCTGACGGTCTATATTATTTCATTAATCCAAAAAAGAGAAAAATATATCGTCGGATTTGATGAAGATCTAACGGTCTATATTATTCAGTCCGTCGCCATCCCTCCGCGGTCAGTGCGCGACTGTCCGCGGCCGCCGTGGGAGCCCTCCGCCGCCGCCGCCGTGCAGACGTCTGTGGCCGGCGTAGGAGGCCTCCACCGTCGCCGCACAACCGTCTGCGGCTGCCGCAGGAGCCCTCCACCGCCGTCGCGTGGCCGTCCGTGGCTGCCGCGGGAGTCCTCGCCGTCGCCGCGCGACCGTACGCCACCGGCAGGCCGGCCGCCGTGAGAGCCGTCCGTTGCCGCCACGGGAGCCGTTCGCGCACCTTCGGAGATCGGGGTCCGGCCGCTCCGCGCACCGCCAGAGGCTGGCGGGGCTAGTGGCTGCCGGCCGAGTAGGCCGGCACCCTTCGCCGCCGCCACCCCTCCACGGCCGCCACGGGAGCCCTACGCCGTCACCGCCGCGCAGTCAGCCATGCCCGCCGTAGGAGGCTTTCACCGTCGCCGCGGGAGCCCTCCACCGCCGCCGCGCGACCCTCTGTGGCTGTCGTGGGAGTCCTCGCCGTCGCCGCGCGACTGTCCGCCGCCGCGGAAGCCGCCCGCGCACCTTCGGAGTTCGGGGTCCGGCCGCTCCGCGCGCCACCGGAGGCCGGCGGGGCTGAAGGCTGCTAGCCGGAGAGACCGGCACCCCTCGCCGTCGCCGCCACTAGAGAGGGGGAGAGAGATAAAGCGGGGTAGTGGTGGCATCGGTGAAAGATAAGGAGAAAAGGAGATGGGTGGGTTCACGTGTTGGTAGTTGGTATAGAATATATGATATAGAGGATAACGGATGCAGAAAAAATTGATATAAAGGGGAGAATCTCAATGACTAGGTAGGAATGTTTCTTTTAGAGGATGAGAATAGAGTACGACAAGTGCGGACAACCTAAAGCCCCATATGCCCTGCCATGTTCCTCTATATAAGAGGGCAGGAGGCAACGTTCAATAATAAGCGGAGGACAACACGTCGATCTGCACGTGTACCTGAAGAGAGGTGCTCGGATTTAGTCCGTTCAACCGTGGTAGGCACCAATTGGTTACCGCAGCCTAAGTTCTCATTGCATAACTAGCAAAATAGCAGTATTTTTCTCATAATATTTTCTCAAATAATAGTTTCCTGGTGTGATTGATTACCCTCTATATTTTATTTCCTCCCTCCTTAAGCTTTTTTTCATGCTATGCTATTCTGATCATTGATTTGTGCAGCAAGCTAGACTACCAATTATACCGCTGATTCATGAAGGGAGTCGACCCAAACACCATTATATTTTGTGGAAGATTTCTACTTTTATCCAATCGTCCCGTGTTACCCTATTGCAAGTTTGTCGAGGTAGTTCGCATGTCCACTGAGGAAAGGGAGTATCTCATGTCAGTAAGTTGTATTTTGTGTATGTAAAGTTATATAAATTACTTTATTCACTTACCCATGATCACTACCTCAATATTAGGTCACACAATTTATTATCTTAGAGCAACTCAACAGACCCAACAAGTCCCTATCCCAAGTTTAGAGGATCTAAAAAAAGTTGCACTCCAACGAACCCAACAAGCGCATGTCCTAAGTTTAGAGGGTCCAAAAAAAGTTGCACTGTAACAGACCCAACAAGCTCCTATCCCAAGTTTAGAGGGTTCAGAAAAAAAAATTGCACTCCAGTAGGCCCTCTACTTGACACCCCCCTCCTATTTGGGAGGCTACCAAATCCACCCTCCGTTCTCGGGGGTCTATAGAAAGCACTATATTTATGGGGGCTATTGATGCAGTTATAGCATTTTTGTGGCCCTCAAAAAATAGAGGTAGCCTCCTTTTAGTATTTGGAGAGTCTGGTTTGAGAGGTATCGGTGGACTTAATCTTTATAATATAATATTATTACCATATTAATTGAAATAAAAATAATACACACGGTTGGTTTTTTGTAAGATCTAAGAATCTATATTAACCCAGTAAATAAATAGTTAGATTCTAAATTAAATAAATAAGGCAATTATAAGTTGATCAAAGAATCAATGTCAAATACAATTAGTAAATATAAGCTTACATCATTAATTCATTCAATGTGTCATATATATGATGATAAAAAATGATACGTTAGTTTGGACACACTTAGACGAACCGTATTGACAGTGGAACAACGGATATTTAAATAAATTTATATTTAAGTTAAAGAAACCTAAATATTAGTAAAAAATACTAGCTATCCGCGTAAATTTACGCGGGCCACCTTGCTGGTTACGGAGATTAAAGCTCCGGCGGCAGATTTTC
The DNA here is from genome assembly GCA_033239725.1 of Echinochloa phyllopogon. Taxonomy (NCBI): domain Eukaryota; kingdom Viridiplantae; phylum Streptophyta; class Magnoliopsida; order Poales; family Poaceae; genus Echinochloa; species Echinochloa phyllopogon. The sequence goes on from BTCW01000012.1 coordinate 26,056,639, forward strand.
AGAGTATGGACTTTGTACATGAAGACAGATCATCCAACATGTATGCGCATAATTAACTTAGCTAGAAGTTCGGTTCGTAAAGAAATAGGCAGGCATATTTACCTGCTTGGACCGCCAGAGGGCGTTTGTGATCCGATCCCTTGTCTAGGTAATAAAGGTGGGGTGATGATGCTCAAAAAACAAAAAAAAAAATCTACCGTACCAGCCCTGCGTTCTTCTTCCACCGTCTGTTTCCATTCGATCGCCATTCTTTGCAATTGCAACCTGTTCCCTTCTCTCCCTCAAATTAAAACAGGGACTGAACAGGGAAATTAACCCACGAGGGAGACGGGCACTGTCTTTCTCATGCAGCTGGAGTTCTTCGATCAAGGTTACAAAACTTGCATTATTGTCACTCATCACTCCATTGCAGACTTTGCAACCTGCAGGCAGCAATTGCCATCTGTGCGCGATCGTCAAATTAAAAGATCGCGCAAGAGATCGCGGCAAACAGAGTAGTAGGGAACTTGTAGTAGATATATAACGCATGTTCGTGGCCAGAGTTAGCGTCCTTGATTGCATGGCAGTGTCAAAATCAAAAGTTCAGAACCTCCTCCAGTGTTCAGTCTGTACTGATGATCACTCCTGGATCAGCTACCAGCCCTTCAAATGAGGGCGCATTTATTACGTGTCTTGCTTTGCTCATCAGTAGTTAGGCGTGCATATATGTTCATCGCCATGATAGGCAGGGAAAGCAACACTAGGCTCGGATTTTCCCTTGGCAATGACCGAACTTTATTAAACAAGCTTCGTTTTCCAATGATTCATCATGCATAGTTCCATATCGGTGTCTCCCAAGTCCCAACTGATTAAACGGATATGCAGGTCGATAAGTAATTGCTAGTATATGTCTTTCTTCCAAGTGGAGATCGGTCCAGTCGAACGGCCCCGTTCGTTTGGCTCATCAACCACCGGTCACCACTACTTTTCTTTCAGAATAAATCAGCCATCAGCTACCAGCCAGCAGTACTTTTCTCTCAGAATAAATCAGCACCAGCCACCAGCTAAACGAACAGGGCTAATTAAATACTGATTATTAAATAAAGTGCATTCGTGTGGGCTTTGTGGCTCTTGTAGACTAATGTTGTGTTTCTTTGGGGGTGAAATTTTTACATACGTTTGACCACTAATTAAGAGTATTAAATAAAGTAGTTTATAAAACTACGTACAAAACCCCGGGTTAATTCGCGAGACCTATCAGGCCTCTGACCGTATGATTAGAGAATGATTACTGCAGCATTACTATAGTAAATCATGGGTTAATTAGGGTCATTAGATTCGTCGCGTAAAGTTACGTCCATTCTTAAATTTTTTTTGCAAATATACTTTATTTAATACTTTATATATACCAGATTTTCAGGAATTTTTTTTCTGACATGGCCTACTGTAAGCTTGAGCCCACGGCACTGCGATCGACTGGCAACAGCGGCGATCGAGGGAGATGTGGTGATTACGATGTGTGGTCACGTCGGTACAGCAGGTCCTGTTGCAATCTTGGTGACACAAAAATCCCTGCACGCGAGGGAGATGCCATAGGGGCTCAGCGGGATTGCGGAAAGGCCCACGTCGTCCCAGTCCAAGGTAGTGGTGGGCTAGAATTTGAGGCGAGATCCCAAAAGGTTTCCGTGCGCAATGGTCACCTGTCACGTGTGCACTGCACGCACGCCGAACCCCGGCCAGTTTGGTTTCGGGTGGGCACCTTTTACCGTCTCTTTTTATTCGTCGCTCTTCACGGCCGAATTATGCGCGGCCGGAATTTCTTTGGATCCACCGGTCGGGCATCCATATATGTCCCAATCGAGAAGCAATGATGCACAAAATGGAGAGGAACTTATTAGTAGTATGATTAGTGCTACCATATTTGTATGATTATTCGGGTATCACTCACCAAGCATCGCTATGATTCTCTGCTTTCTGCATCGTCCGTCAGACCGTCACCGATCCGATACTAGAAGTATTTAGGATCCTGCTAGTACCCAGACAGAAGTCTCGTTCGGAGCTAGCCTCAGATACAACGTTATGCAAACCACCACGGCACCACCCACATGCCTAGCTTGAGGCCGACCTGCCGTTTGCAGCAGAAGGGCAGCTTCACAAAAAAAAAGGAATATCTCAAATCGCCAAGCTCTACAAACATCAATAAAATCATCTAACGCAATATCCCATTTTTGTGTTGCCACATCAGAAACACACAACAAAATCATCGTCAACATGAAATTAAAGTACCACTACTTCAACACTTCATGTTAACTATCGAAATATCCAGAACCGCTGAATCAAACACGGAACAGAACATCCCGTTCAATCTTGCAATATTAATTAAACACATCTCGTGAACAGGGCGGAGCCAGAAATTTTGGTTAAGGGGGGCTGGCTAAACATGATCAACATATAGTTATAGTTGTGTTGTCAACAAATTTATTATTTGAGTATATTTTCACAACATTTGCATAGAAAATCCTAATCTAGTTACAGTAAAAATGATACCTATCACACAAAAAGGAAGTGGTATACTTGGCAAAACTATTTAGAAGTAGATGTCTCATTAGAAGGAGATGGTATATTTAGAAGTAGATGATAACTATACATGGCAAATATAATTAGAAGGAGCTGGTATACATGTCTTTATATCATAGACATACCAGCTATAGTATATTCTCCCCAATGTATTATCAAGCAATTTCTTAGAAAATCATCTGACATTTTTTTTGAAGAACGCATGCTCGTTGTTGTAGTTGAAATGGGTAAAATTAGAGCAAGGCAAAACAGCCTACCAAGGAAATATGATTCTACTACTAAGTATGATTGCTAGAGAAAACAAAGTGATTTAAGGAAGCACTATTGTTATTTAGCCGCTTAAACTACAACATTTGTTCACATAGCTAAACACTTAAGGATCAGTTAAGTAAACAAAGCATTTTAAACTAACATCAGGGGGTAATTTTTTAATTTTTGCCATTTTGTTGAGGGGGGGCCATGGCCCCTGCCCTCTGGCTCCGCCCCTGATCATGAATAGGATTGTATTAGTTTCAAAAAAAATGAATAGGATCATATTTACGGGATCGAGCTGAGAAAAGACACGCCTGACCATATTGTTTGGATGCTCACCGCTAATGGAATGTACTCGACACCACGGGCAGATCCAGAATTGGACTAGACCCAGGGCTGAGCTAGTTAGATCACCTTGCAACTTATTTTTCTCTCTAAATTTTTGTAGTTTCCTAACCAAGCTTCTATATAATTTTTGGTCTACATCTAGGACTGCAGCCCGGGTCACAGATCCGCCACTACTCCACACGTCAATCTACATGGCACAATTATTGGGATCAACAGACACTAAACTAGATATCTCATATGCCGCACCTAGCACCACCTAAATACGAACAGGTTCTGGATGGCTGATCTGTTAGCAAGACGTGGGTGGCTTAACCAAAGGATGTGCCCTCTTTGAAACTAGATAAACAAGACGACAATACACCTATTGGCCAAATGTGGCTACAGCTGGCATGCGTGGCAAACATACAATAGCGGACATCCGGTAACTTGCCAGATTTGGATCGATGGGAAAGCTATCAACAATGCTGACATGTACCAACTAGAGCAGTACGATATCTGGCCTATTGGTGACTTGAGATATTTGGAAGTACCGAAATGCCCAATTTTTTCTAATGGAAACATTCCAAAACAAAGAGCCTCATCACAAAGATTAAAGAGGAGGCACATGGTGGATACCGAGAGCAAAGAGGCCGAGACACATCATTCCAACGGATTGTTGTTATAGTGTCTTTTAAACTTTTTCTGGTTTGTTTTCGGTTCTTCCAAACAACATTTTTGTTCATAACTCCTATCGGCCGGTTCAACAAAAATATTCTTAGGTACCTATTTTAATACTAGGATAAGCATGAAAGACACGAGGTGGAATGTTATCTAACACGGACAAGCCCACAAATAAATGAAAAATAGTTACTATATAAAAACGTATACATTTTAGACATCATCCAAGATAAGATATTGCGTCATATTTTTCTATTTTTCTATGGTTGAGTTAGGATCAAGCCATGAATGTTGAGGCCAGGATGACCCATGGCTGCCCATGACGAATGTCTAAGGGCACGTTTGGTTTGGGGCTATGCCAAATGGCTAAAAATATGGTGTTTGTTTATGCCCAAAGTCAAAATTACGCTAGTGACAAAATTTTATAATTGAAAACGATGTCTTGATGGCAACTATGATTACACTGCTCACCGTTACAAGTATGACATGTGGATCCCAGATGCTATTAATATTTTTAGGCCACACAATATAGTCAAATTGGGTCTTATTTTTAGAGATTAAATTACAAGGATTGCAATGGTGAAAATAAATCAGAAACTCAATTCACTGTCCATAAAGACATTCGTTTTAAACTAGTAATCTAAAATGAGCAGCAGTTAAAAGGCACCCCCTACAAGTCTAGAACCAATCAAGAGAACGCCGCATGAGAAGGGGGTGAGCCGACGGAGAAGCGCGATTGATACTGCCAAGCCAAATCAGGGCCGCTGTTTTGGTCGCCTGAAGATTGCCGGCCGGCGTCCTCCAATTGACTGCAGCTGGACTGGCAAAATTTTCTACGGGCCTATTGGCCTCAAACTATAAACGAAAGCCAAAATCAATCCGGCAACTGAACCAACACCCAACTTCCAACCTCCAGGGCGACCATTCTGCTGTCGCCGTCGCTGGAGTCGGTGGTGCATCGGCTGCGTGAGCGTGACTCGGCTTTGGCTCAAACCCTTATATGTTGCCTTGCCAGTTTGCCATACACGCACCTCCCGGCTCTGCTAGTGCCGCCGGCTTCTGCATGGTTGGATCGATCCAAAGAAAGCTGCACTGAAGATGCGCTGCATCTTCGGCAGAGTTGGGAAGCCCATCGATTCCTCCTTTTTCACGAATATAAATAAGGGGCCGGGGAAATGACAAAAATGGCAGGAATTCTGGACTGGATGGGGGGAGTTGATATGATTGTTGGAAACGGATAGCATCGCCACATGGACCAGCGGCTGTACGTGCCTAGCGCCGTAGCCTACTATACAGAGAGATCGATCAGCTCCGCCGTAGCCGTTGATGTCTCGGGTCTTGTAGCAAGTATATCCTCTGCTCACTGCTGATGCATGCACGTATGGGGTGGCTCGCTATAAGCTGCACGTAGGAGGGGTAGTATACTGCATGTATATCCTCGATCACCTGACGCGTTTATTTTCGCCGTTTAATTTGCGTCGATCGAGTCGTCTGACATCCCATGCAATGTTTTCCAACGTGGCGACTTGATCAGCTAGCCATCACATAGGAAAAAGTCTACTTCACCCCTCAACCTACGAGGGGTGGAACACATCACCCCCTGACCTATGAAAGTGGAAATTTTACCCTCTCAACTTTCTAAAACCGGACAAATCACCCCTGAAGCAGTTTCGAAAAATCATAATAAATCACAGAAAAATCATAAAATAGAAAATCAAATTGTGTTGGACTCCAAATGAGTAGATATACGCAGTGAACGTATAATATGGTATGCTTTAGTACATTTTTTTACAGCTATAAAGAAAAGCATAGATCTAAAGTTACAGAAAAAATGTACTAAAACATTCTATATTGTATGTTCACTGCGTAGAACTACTAATTTGAAGTCCAACACAATTTGATTTTTTATTTTATGATTTTTTTATGATTTATTATGATTTTTCAAAACTGCTTTAGAGGGTGATTTGTCCGGTTTTAGAAAGTTCAGGGGGTAAAAAATCTATTTTCATAGGTTGGGGAGTGACGTGTTTCACCCCTCATAGATTGGGGGGGGGGTGAAGTAGACCTTTTCCCATCAGATATCCAGACATGTACCACGCGTTCTCGCAGCACTATTGTGCAGTTCAAAGTTTCAACTCCTGTATATCTGCTGGCTGTGTGTTCTCGAACAAAGATCTGGTGTCGTGCTGGAGGTGCACATGGCGGCGCCGTATTTGGTGTCCACGTACGTAGCCGTGCGTTGAATGGTCGTAGGAGACTGATCGATGTACCAGCGGTAAAATACTACTTCTACCCGTACCAGTTTACAGCAGCCTTAACCCGTACTCCCTCCGTCCCAAAAAAGAAGACATTCTAGAAATTTTAAGACAAATTAAGGAGAGAGTAAAATGACATTGATTGCCCCTAATTATTAGCCATATTTAGCACTAATTGGTTGTTACATACACATGCACTTAGTAGAATGCCTTGTTTTTGGGATAAATTTTAAATTCTAAAGTCTTTTTTTTTTACGGAGGGAGTACGTGCATAGATCCTCCCGATTAGCCGTTAGGAATGGATGCTTTCCGGAATCATTCAGGAGCATCATGAGAATTCATCACAATCAGATTTTAGGTATATCAAGTGTAGTTGCCGATTATTAATTGCGCCCAGAATACTCTGCTGCCCCGTCAGGAGTTAGTGCCGGTCGGTATCTTCGGACCCAACTGGAAAAACAGCACAATAAAGCTACCATATATATAGTATATAGGTAGATTCTTCATTCTTCTCCCCCTCCTTTTGTGAAACAAAAGTGCCTGTTTAGATCCTTCCAAATGCATCATGTAAAAGTAGACAACATTTACCACAAAAAATTATAGAACTGATTCAACTGAAAACACACCGAGTTACGTAAAATGTATGAAATTTGTCATCAGTACGTTCCATGAGCTAGTGGACCAAGAGCTAGATCGATCAAGATGCGAAATTTGGACTTCTGTGGTGTGAAACAAGAACACCGATCTGATAGTGCTGGAAGCCACACTGCTCACTGTCCCGGTGCTCCACGTCTGTGGTTGGGAGAACTCATTTTCAGAGGGTGTGGACGTGTGGTCAAGATAAGAACGCAATCAATGGGCGCAGGCAGCGGGCACTCTCCTCCCTGGCCTGACACCAGAGGGAGAGATAATGCCCTCCTCCCTCGAACTCTTCTCTATATATACATGCAACCATCCATGTATCCAACCATACCATCCACACACACACGCACGCATGCACCGTATTGTCATTTAGCTGTTCTTGCTGGGCAGCTGCACTACACGAGCCGATCTTGTTGGGCAGCTGAACGCCTGCACATCTGCGCTCTGAAGAACAATTTTCGGTTTGTCGATCTTGCTTGGTTTTCCTCTCTGGTAGTTCAGAAGGAGAAGGTTTGACGAGTGCAAGAGCCAAGAGGTTGAGAGATAGGGTTGAAGAGATGGAGGGTGTGGTGAAGTTCATCTTTGGAATTGCCGGTGAGAGTGTTGCAGCTAGCTCCTCTCATGTCGGCCTGCCTATTTGGCGGTGTTCGTGTGGGTTTCAACTTACAGTGTTCTTTGTTCTTTTCTGGTTTCAGGAAACGTCATCGCTCTATTTCTCTTCCTATCCCCAGTGTAAGTACTGATCTAGAACCATTTTTTGGCTCATTTTTTCGCAATTAACGAGAAAGGATAAAATTATAGTGATATATATATTAGTATCATGGTAGTAAAAAGGCCAGTGTTTGCTGTCTAGGGATTATAGTTTTTACACACGAACCACACAGGCATACACAACATTATTTCTGCACATTCAAACATAAAGAAGATATGCTGAAGATACAAGCTGCTTCATGCATAACCTTGGGCGTATGCGTGTCTTATTCTGCTTCATTTATTTTGTTATTTTAAGCTGGAAACTTCCAGCATCCAACACACCGTGTAGATTTGCTCCCACCTTCAGCTGTGTATGTCTCTTTCTTTGACCATTTTCTGATGATACTCCGTTCTTCCATTCGAAACACGATACTATCCTTCTGTTGCCAACCTACCATTGATGTGAGTCATCATCCTGCTTATTTATTGCTTTAGGTCTTGTTTAGTTTCCAACATATCAAAGTTGGAACTTTGTCATAAATGCGGCACCGTAACATTTCATTTGTATTTGTGAATAATTATCCAAACATTGATTAATTAAGCTCAAAATGTTGGTCTCGTAAAGTACAACAAAACTGTACAATTAGTTTTTGATTTCATCTACATTTAGTACTCCATGCATGTACCGATATTTTGATGTGATAGAAATCTTCTTTTTTCATAGTGGAATTTAGGGGTGAAATTTAGAAACTAAACAAGGCCTCAAACTGATCTGCGGAGAACCCTTTTTTTCACAGGCCTACCTTCTGGAGGATCATCAGAAAGAGATCAACAGAGGACTTCTCAGGAGTGCCTTACAACATGACACTTCTCAACTGCCTCTTGTCAGCTTGGTAAGAACTAATACTGGTCACGTTTAATTTCCAGAGTAACCGACATAGCCTTTTCTCCCGAGAGCTTTAGAGCTCACAAGGAATGAAGGAAACCCGGCCCCTCCTGAAACGGTGGATGAAGCGCATTAAACTTTACTGCTGCTTCAGGGATCGATCTATTATTCGTGTTGTTTTTACGTATACGTTTAGAACAAGCTACTACTAATTGACATAGAAAATTTTTAGTGGCCAATTTTGTTGCCCGTGTCTAAGGGACAGTGCGATATGGTGACAAAACGACCGACATCCATCAGCGTACATGAGTCGTGTCGTAGGAACTGACTCCTGTCCGGCCACGTGTCTCCGTTCGGTGCAACGGTCGGTCGCGCCGGCCCGAATACCTGGATCTAGCGGAAACGAACTTTATTTGTTGCTGGCATGTTGTAGCACGGATGAGAAATTGGGGATATATATGTTTTGTATGCTGCAAATCAAAGCAAAGTTTGTAGCGGCCAACTACGAACGTGTGCTGACGACGATCAACGTGTTCTGTGCGTGTGCAGGTACGGTCTACCGTTCGTGTCCCCGAACAACATCCTGGTGTCGACGATCAACGGCGCGGGCGCGGCGATCGAGATCGTGTACGTGGTCATCTTCCTGGCGTTCGCGTCAACCCGCCGGACGCGGCTGCGGATGCTGGGCCTGGCGTCGGCGGTGGCGGCGGTGTTCGCCGCCGTCGCGCTCGCCTCCATGCTGGCGCTGCGCGGCGAGGGCCGCAAGCTCCTCTGCGGCGTCGCCGCCACCGTCTGCTCCATCTGCATGTACGCATCGCCGCTCTCCATCATGGTACGTAGTATTTTCTTTTGCTTCTGCCGTGGGGGTGTGGTGACATGAATGATCAACCTGTTGCTGTGAGCTCAAAACGTACTGTTCCGTCTCGTTCGTGCGCGTGCAGAGGCTGGTGGTGAAGACGAAGAGCGTGGAGTACATGCCGTTCCTGCTGTCGCTGGCGGTGTTCCTCTGCGGCACGTCGTGGTTCGTCTACGGCCTGCTCGGCCGCGACCCCTTCGTCGCGGTAAGCAATCATAATATATTATGATTACCGTCATCATCTCGCCTTTATTTTCGACAGGGACGTTAGCTAGGCGTTCGTTCGTGTCAAATTGTTGTAAGTATAGTAGCTTCTAGGCGTCTCTCTGCGCCGGTTAACGTCTCGTTGTCCGATGCCGGCGGCAGCGTGGCGGAGCCAATGGGCCGTGCCGTGCCCAAGAGGCGAGGCAACGCCCATGCGCGAGCGCGGCCGCCGCCTTCAATTGGCACACACGCCTTGTGAGATTCGAGTGGGTGGTGTGCGCTCTGGAGTCTGGACTGACGATTGGTACATGCGCGTGGCTTATTTTGGCGTGCAGATCCCCAACGGGTGCGGGAGCTTCCTCGGCGCCGTGCAGCTCATCCTGTACGCCATCTACCGGAACAGCGGCGCCAGCAAAGCGGGCGGCAAGCAGCACGCCGCCGGCGGCGACGACGAAGACGTGGAGATGGCGGCGGCCTCCGACTCCAAAAGTAGCAACAACAAGGTCGCCGGCGTCGTCGACGGCGCCGGCAAGGAGGACCGCCTGGTCTAGCTAAGCTAAGCTAAGCTAAGGTAGCCACTTCGGTGCATAGTTTAGGCTGGCAGCCTAACGCTAGTGTCCGTTGCCGTTCCAATTGTTCTTTCCCGTTTCTCTTTTAGTTTCGTGAGCGAGCGTGAGTTTATTTCAACCCTGCAAGTCGACGGTTCTCCTCTCCCGTGATCAAGCAAACTGCATGTATACGAGAGCTAGCGCGTATAACATCAATGTACTGCCATGTAACTGGGATTATCATCATCTTTTTTACATGTAACATTTTAATAATCAATCAAGCAAGTGCAACGTTCAGTGTGCTCGCGCGTTCCTCCTCTTCTGCTCTCTCCTTCCTTCGTGTACCCAGCTTTGAAGTTTGAACTTGCGGGCTGCGTCGTGGCCCTCGGCCATGGCCAATGAATGGGCTAGAAATTAGTCAGCTATGTGTCTAGGCATGGCATAGTGGGTTGCTCACGGCCTAATAAGTTCTGCTTGGGCTCGCGGCAATTCCTATGGGCCTTCCATAAAGCCCAACAATATTGTCCGAGTGAAATTATTCCGGAGAGACCTGCAGCGGCAGTGCGTTCGTCGAAGCTTTTGTCATTTGCAAGGTCGCAGCTCCCAAGTTGATAGCCAAGAGGATAGGACTCCTCACCACAATTCTTTTGCAAAGACGCAGGACACCAGAATATGATCACTCGTCTCATGGTCCTGATCAGAGGTAGCATGTAGCCTGGGCGTCTAGGCCATGTCTCTGACGGCGATCAGCAGTCTAGATCCTACGCCTTGTGGCCAACCAAGTGAAGATAGAATTTCACTTTATCTGGGGCCCAGGATTTCCAAATTCGATTTGCCCCTTCTGAAGCGAATACAGCCCTGATGTAGTGCTTCAATCTTCATCTAAGCCTATTTGCAGAATATTGTCCGTCTACCGTCCACCCCCAAATGAATGCATCCTCCGGAGTTCCGAGGACCATGTCGTTCATGATTTCCCACAGGTGAAGATACTTCACAAGGGCTTGTACTGATAGTCCCCCAGTGATTGATCTGACCTGCTTCGCACCCTGGACGAGAATGGACTGAATTTGGCAAGAGTTGTAGTTCTAGACAATATTTGGATGAAAACCAAACAGGTCAAATGACGATTTTTTGTTATTTATCCCATCTATCGGCTACTAGAGCATCCATACGGTAATTTATACATGAAGCAATGTCGACATATTGCGATTCTACCCCTCCAAAAGAAGGGCAAAAATAAGTACACCACGGTGACGCTACACAAATGTGTACAGCACACGAATGTGTACACTACACGACATATTTCATCTAGCAAACTAGGCAGACCTCACAAGTCTACAAGCAGAACGCTAAGGTCAGATATGATACGAGTATATGATAGGTCAACAATACGATGGTAGAAATTTTTTACAGCCCTTGCACCAGGTGCGCCTAAAATGCAGCAGTGCTAAGATCTGAGACATGGGGCTTCTAGTGCCATGCTGACGAGACGACGAGCGTCTTGTCTTCCCAGCCAAAATGGAGGCCATCGTGTACCTTCTCGAACATGTACTTATCACAGTACGATTTCAGTAGAGATTTTATGCCATCGATCACACTGCTGCTAAATGGGGACGGAACAAAGCCGGCCATCGCCATCCTTGCTCTCCATTTCCCAGCCACCTCATATCTGCAGCATGATAGCATTGTTTTTTGTTAGTGGAATTTACAAATATAGGAGTTAGCAACGTGCAAGAGGCGACTCCGGAAGAAACCTTCAAGAATTACCTTTCCACACGGTCAGGACCTTCACAAGCTAAGATGTTGACAATTTCTCGTGCGAGGCACTGCCTCTCCACATTCATTCTATCTGGGCTTTCCCTTGGAAGGGTTGCATCTAGTGAATCAAAAAGTGCCGAGTAATATTCATAGACCTCACGGAACCTGTGTCAAACGAATAACACAAGTTAAATGATGAATGGCTTAGATACTAGCACATATGGAAAATACTAAAGTTGAAAGACAATATTCCTTTCAAAAAACACTCAACACATACGGTTCTAGTTCTGACAAAGTTTACTAGGTATGGTAAAAAGTTTCAAGGGAACCCACCTTGCAAGGAATGGAGTGGTGTTAGTATTTGCATCCTGCTCCACCAAGGTCACTAGTTTTGGTTGAAGACCCTTCACCATACGGAGGAGCTGGTCCCTTTCGTTCACCATTGAGACGCTTTCATCGGGTAGGTGGTGCAGCAGGAATGCAAAGTTAACAATGAGGGCATCTCCAGGACGGCAATCCAGCATTCCGGGTGTCACATCCTCGATGTTAGAAGCCACTGCCCTGAACTCAAATTGTACCTCACAGTCCTCTGCAAGCTTCTCGAGTCGCTGCCCAACAACCTTCAGTCCTCCAACAGCCCTGTGCACTGACTCTGCGTCATCGACACCAGTTATCCTCAAAAGGCGTGGCTTATTACTGTTATTCCGCAGGAACTGGATCAGCGTTATGTACTGGCTACCCTGGTTGATGTCAAAGTCAATAATGTGCACAACCTCTTCACCTTTGCAAGCTTCAAGAATAGCATAGTTAGCGGCCATGAAGCCTAGCCTGAAGCATGGGCAGATTTCAAAGAGGATCTGCATAGCTGAAAGCTGGTACAGAGTAGGGGCCTCCTTGCACCTCAGAGCCCTGTATATCCCTTTTCCAGAAGACTGTATTGTGGCAGCAAGGCCCTCCACAAGATAGGCTGCAATTCTCTGAGAAGGGTCTCCCTGAATTGCAACCTTCTGCCGTAGTTCTGTAATGATTGATTGTGCTTCATCGACACTATATTCAGATATTGCTTCGGCGCAATCAAAGAGCAACTGTTTTGGATGCCTTGCTTCTCCATTATTGCTTTCAGGACAACAGAGGCTTGATTCCGGTGAAGACTCTTTTGGAGAGTCTGGACTCATGACATTCTTCATGGTATTAGTCCATTCACTGTTGTTATTCATGTTATCATTCCACTCATTGTTGTTCTTCATGTTATCACTCCACTCGTCATTAATGCTCCCTGACAAATCAGAAAAGATCTCATCATCATCGAGTAAAGCATGCTCAAGCTCCTGAAGCTTTAGCCTGATCTCATCTTCATCAAACTCTACTTCAAGATCAGAGGTCTGATTGTCTGATAAAGATTGCGAGTTATGCTGAGATATATTGGAGATTGTTGGGGAACATGTTGCATCATTGAAGTGAGATTTAACATGGCTATCAGTATTGTAAAACGAGTTCTGAAATGCATGAGGTGCTGTCCCATTGAAACCAGACTGTCTATAGCCCTCAGCATTATATGGTTGAGGTCCATGATGAAGCAATTCTGTGCCAGAGGCAAATCTTTGTACTGGGAAAACTGAGCCTGGTGGTCCAAACTTGTGGATGTAAGGACTCTCCGCACAGGATGTTGATGGATCTGCTTGCCTAACGAAAGACATTATCTCAGTATTCTCGGCCTGCCAGGTTAATTTATCACTTTTCAGATCCGAGGTAAGCAGTGAATGTACAACTTCCACCAATCAATTCAGCACGAACAATTCCTAACACCTGCAGTTAGAAAACAACACATAAGAAATACAAAATGGCACTTATGATTTCCAAGGCTTATACAGATAGAATTGCTGATGGCTCTATGTGCCCACAGATAAGCGCAACAAAAGACACATAGTAATACATCATCATCTTCAAGTCTTATTCATTTGTACTTCTTCACAGCAAAGCAAGTCGATTAATCAAATCCAACAGTCCATTATAAAAACATGCTGTCCACGACATGTTCTCTAAGAAAAAAAGGAAAAAGGGCAGCCCAGCCCGAAAAGGAGTTGCTTCAAAGACTTGGCAACCTTATCCCCCAGACCTGCAACGTTGACTAGCTTGCTGCCCTTGCAACGACAACCAAATTGAGGGGGAAGTATACCTAAAACGCTAAAACTAGGCATAAATCTTGCTGAGCCTTTATGGTATTCAATTGTTCATACCTAACTACATACCCAACATAATATTGCAGATGGAACAAACATCCAGATTGTTTAATCCTCAGTGATAAACCGATATAAAAATAAAAAGATGTGAAAGGTAGACCAGCGAAAACCTCAACCAACATATTTACTTGTATTCTCCGAGAATATTATATGTGCTGGCACTGAACAGCTACAGAAATCGGTAAATCTCCCACGAACTATGAGGATATTGGCAACTACGCATACAAGTATGATTAGAGACTGTTTTTTTATTTGGTCAAGCTAAGAGTATATAAAGATGAACAGATGAATCTTGCGAAGCTGAAACCTATCGAACCCCGAGATTATGCGATCCCCACGAGCAACGCTAGCAGTATCTTCCCTCGTTTGGATCAACATAGCGCCCCTGATTGAATTATCCCCTTTCCCTCTCCATCAAAGGCGCGGAACCTCGCCCCAGCCCGGAGCATCGCCCAGAAGAGCGGAGCAATCGTGCGGTCCACCACGACCCCTCGCGCGAAAGGGTCCCCCAGGAAAGGGGAAGCACGAATACCACGATTTCGCGAAGCTGAGGGGGAGCATCACACACGTACCTCCACGAGAACCGGGGGGGCGTCGGCGGGGGCAGGACGGCGGTCGGATCGGCGGAGTCGGTCGAGGCGAAGGGGGTAAACTGCCTTGCCCTTGCGGCGGGTGAGACGAGAGCGCGCGGAGCAGGAGAGGCGGGGTGGGGGAGAAGAGAAGACAAGCGAGGCGAGGCGCGGGCAGGAGAGGACGAGGACACGGTGAGGAAAGAAACGGTGGGCGCCGCGGGTGGGTTAGCTGGGAGCGGGTATAAACAAAGGGCGCTGCCCCACCCCCGCCGCCGAGTGTGACGCGGCACGCGGCCCGATTGCCAGGAAGCCTAACGCTACTACGGAGTACACTAGCCGCTGCCTGGCTGACCACCCAGGCCGATCTGCTCCCCCGCGGCAGGAGAACTCGGCGATCTCGCACAGAATTCACAGGACACGATGCGTGCGATCCCGTCGTGGAGTGGGTTTGGTGAGCCTACTCCATCCGTGGATCCGGTAAGCGCGTTGACCGGCCGCGCCCGGTCATCTTCAGCCTAGTAAACTTCACGCTGGAGAATAGTAGTAGTACTAGTGCTACTGGCAGGGCATGATGCGTGGCACAGTCAGAGAGAGGGTTGGGGTTGGGATAATGATTCCGGGAACGGGGTGGTGCCTGCCGCGCTGATGAGTGCCGATTGTTGACTTGGTTGGCGACGCGCCGACGCAGGCACGGGTCTGGTCTTATCCGGAATGTCCAATCAGTGGGGGCGGGGTGTCGATCGGAGACTACGGCTTGTTTAGCTCTAAACTTTGGAACGGTAAAGTTTAGCCCTTTGGATGTAAAATAGGGGGCCGAGAAAGATGACACTCCGTCCGGCGTAAATACGTCACCGTAGCATTTCGTTTGTATTTGTGAAAAATTGTCTAAAAATTAATTAATTAGGTTTAAAATGTTCGTCTCGTCGAGTACAACAAAACTATGCAATTAATTTTTGATTTCATCTACATTTAGTACTCCATGCTTGTGCCGATATTTTGATGCGATGGAAATCTTCTTTTTGCATAGTGAACTTTGGGGTTGCTTTTTGGGACTAAACAAGGCATTAGACTTTATCATAAATGCGGCACTGTAGCATTTCGTTTGTATCTATAAATAATTGTTCAAACATTGATTAATTAAGCTTAAAATGTTCGTCTCGTAAAGTACAACAAAACCATGCAATTAGTTTTTAATTTCATTTATATTTAGTACTCCATTTATGTGCCGACATTTTAATGTTACGAAAATCTTCTTTTTATAGGGTGTAATTTAGGAACTAAAGCCTAGGCCGGTCACACGGGCGGAAAAGCAGCAGTGTGTGCTCTCGCCTCGGCTCGCCTCGCCCTGATGGGGAATTGGAACACGGGCGGAAAAGCCGTGTGGATGTAGAATTGCCTTTGTAGTTATCAAACGAAGTCCTACCACATCAGTGTCTTTATTACACCACCAAGTTCCGAGTTTATGTACACAGAAAGCTTCCTCTACGCTGGAGCACGGCAGCACCGCCAGGCCAACGCCGGTTGTTCACGAGAGCCATGCGCGCAAAGCCACAAGCAGTCAAGCATGCTCAGTAGGCATGGTTGGGCATCAGGGCTCGCCCCGCGCGGTGGGGGTGCAGGGCGCAGGCACAGTGGACCGACGTGAGGCTGAGGCAGCCGCTGATGATGAGGGAGTGCCTCTCGGGGCATGTGTGGAGGGCCGGGAAGGAGTCGCAGACCGCCTGTACCGCAGGGGGCGTCAGGGCCGTGCACTGGCTGATGTTGAGGTTTGCGAGCCCGTCCTTCACCGCGTCCCACCTCCCACGCTTGCTCTTCACACGGCTGTTCGCAAGGGAGTACATGGCGCGGTCCGTGATGTTCTGGCAGAAATAGAGGCCTAAAGATCGTAGGTGTGGACATCCGTTGGCAAGAGCAACCACACTCTCATCTGCGATGAAGAGTTGAAAAAGATTAGGACTAAGCTGCTCAAGGTTCACTAAGAAGGTATAAGGGCAGGAACGTATATTACTTATCCTAAGAGTCTGAATTCTGAAATAATGACAGCAAACATCGATATCTACTGAAGAACAAACATGTTCACTCTTTTAATCAGTGATCAACTTGCTTAGAAATACCAGTTTTGTGCCCAAAAGTCCAAACCCTCCCAGAGGCTCAAGCATGCAGATTGATGGCATGAATATGCTCACTCTATGATATTTGCACATGTGCAGGTGTAAGGAGTATGTAGAGCCCACCAGATTTGTCAGATAAAACTGTATCTCAGGACTTGGGACTGATGTTTCAGGAGGGATGTATTGGTGACAGATGATTGATTGAAGTGAAAGTCTAATAGAGCACGATGTTCCAAACAAAATGTGCTGTGTTTCTATCAAACGACTGAAATAACAAACACAGGGAAAGATTTCAAGACAGAATTCAGCTCCATATATCTCACTGGAACTCCACAAACATGCTCCTACCAACAAGACAAAATAAGCTTCCAAATTCAAAACATGGCTTCTGTGTTCTAATATACCAAGTATAAGGTAGGCTGTGCTGTGAACAAGGCTTTTAAGTTACATAACACCTTTTTGCAGAGATGGCAAGGCTTCTATATTGTAAACTAACCTACCAGTAAGTGCTAGCTACTGCCCATTTATCCACCAATGGAAAGAGATACAGAAACCTTTGTCCATTTTGTCAACTACCAGAGAGAACTTGGTTACTAAAGAATCAGATTAAATACCTGTTATAAGAACACAACCACACAAGTCTACAACTCTGAGATCAGGACATCCTGACGCTAAGCTGGTCACTCCATTATCTGTAATTTCATCGCACCAGCCTAGATTCAGAGATTGCAGCTGCCCACAGTTCTGAGCAATGGCCTGCATCAAATTTATAGAAACTAAGCAGACATTTATGCTAGAAAGCATGGTAAGTAAGTCTTGAGCAACAAAACGTACCTGTAGAGCTCTATCGCTAACAGCCTTCACACATCCACACAAATTCAAGCACTTCAGGTTTTTACAGCGGCAAGTAAGGTAAGTCAAGGCAGTATCACTGAAATTGGAACATCCGCTAATGTTCAGTCTTGTAAGCCGTGGGCATCCATGGGCCAATGCATACAAGGAGCGGTCACTAAGCCTGAAGCTTCTGCTGAGGTCTAACTCACGTAGATCATGACAGTAGTTGGCAACAGCCTCTACTGCACTGTCTTCAAGCTGTGGTTTATTTTGCCGAAGGGTGAGAACTTGCAACTTTGTAAACTTGTGAGCAAGAGATATCATTAAACTATTCATGTTCTGCCTGCACCTGCGAGCAAAACAATTTTCAGGTCAGCCAATGCATCATTTAAAAGCTATGTATACCACCAACTTTAATTCGGCACACAAGCACTGGGGGGTTTCGTTATTAGGAGAAAACAGGAAGAAAAATGACATCTTTCGTGCAAGCTAAAATAAACTACGATATTATATGCTCAACTTTGTGGCTTGGCAAGTCAGACAAACCATAGACCATAAGGCTTTCTTTGAAGGAAGCCAAAGGGAAAGTCAATCAAGAGTAGTGGTTTTTCAATGTTTCTTATGAGACAAGCATTTGGGTATCCATAGCATACAAGATGGCAAGTTACATACACCTAAAGCAATGTCAGAGGAGCCCATTGTTGATTTGCATAACAGAATGAAAATGCTAAGGTTGCTTTCAGAAGTAAAAACAATTTAAAATAAAGGCTAAGTTGGAAAGTTTACGCTTCAACTGTAAGAGCAACGTGCAGCATAACATAGAAAACAAAACAAATGAACTTAACACTTTCCCTTGGAACACAATACTAATTTGGCTAATTGGATGCAGCAAGCATGAGATTATCAGTGAAAGATGGATAAATTTAGCATGTGGGTTTAAAAAAAAGTTGATTTTCATTTACAGAAGACATGATTGAATAGTAACAAAATGATCTACAGGGAACCAAGTTCAAAAGGATTGAGTAGGAACATTGCAAGATTTTATTTAATATTTTTCAAATCCAACCACCAGTGCACGATATTTTCAATCATTAATGCAAAATTCAAATAATTCCACCAAAATTGACAAATAGGTGTAAATACGATTCAGAACCCAAGGACAGAAACTTGCTCACCATGAGAGGGAAAGACTAGTGACTCCCCATCCCAGGGCGTCGCGCCAGCCTGTGCAAACACCAGATGCCACAATGACCATCCTACCATCCCCAACAGTTGATATTATCCTCAATAGTAGCTCCACTGGAAGGTCCTTCCATCCTGATAATGCAGGCAATGGACCACCACTTTCAGCCTGCCCCCTCTGGCTGCTTGAGGAAACCATTAGGCTCTGGAACCATGCATCCAATTCACCATTCGCAGGCCTCCTGCTGACCATCTTCAAGGATATATTTATTTACAGCACCAAGCTGTTCCTGCAGTTATAAGCAAGATTACATAAGACGGCAGATTTTGGAGAATGAAGCCTTGGAGCACAACAACAATGGAAGGGAACGATAGCTCCAATCAGAAATGATAGTTAAATCTGGAAGGTCTTATATGACCTGGGCCTTTCTAGTGCAAGGCACATAAGAAAACTGCAATCTAGTAAAGAGACACTTGAAAAGCAACAGCAGGAAGCCAAATGAACAAGCACACGACCAGGACTGGGGCACTCGATTGGATATATCTAAGGCACCAAGCCTTCTTATGAACTAGCAGTATCCGCGTTCAGACAAATGTTGCTCTGAACATCGCCATGAGGGACTCACGAAATATTCCAGATCGAGATTGTTTCCATGGGAGAGGAGACAAACTACGAGCTATGGGGCTACAACACAGAGGGAACCTGAGGCTGAGAATGTGCCGAACACTAGTGTATCGGCAATCTGCACCCGAACTAGTATAGAACTGCGTCAAACATCTTCGATCTCCCACGAAGAAGGTTTATAGAACTCACTAAAGCGCAGGGGGGGGGGGGGGGGGCACAAGGCGAGGGAAACATGGGGAGCCTCCTCAGGGTAGAAGCCTCCATTACCCTCGTTTTCCCCAAACAAGAGAGAAGGCGAGCGCCACTTCCGACGCCAAATCAGGACTACAAAAATCTGCCGGGACCGAGGCCCCGCGGAAGTGCACAGCCGACCCACGCGAGGCCATCGGAAAAGCCAGAAATTCGGGGGAACGATCTAGGTGAAGCGCCGGCCGCGCCCCTAACAACGAAGAGAAGGACCCCGGCGATGGCATGCGCTGGCCATCGCTAGCTACAGCCACGACCTTAGCGCGAGTAAGAGACGATTGATCCTCCGAGAGATTAAATCTCGGCGCCACGAAATGGCGAAATCGCAAGGGAATTTGCAATGAGTAAAAGATCCCCAAATGGGAGGAGGGAGAGAGAGAGAGAGAGAGAGAGAGGCGAACTCACCTTGCCCAAGTCTGTCCAGCCGAGGCTGAACTGAAGGGCCGAGGAGGCCTACCAGGCTATTTAAACAGCGACGCCTGTGGCTGCCGCCCGGTCCGGTCACCCGAGGGATGGGAGCGAAACGGGTTCGCGCGCTCGTGTTCGGGTGGGCCGTGTGGGGCTGTGTGTGAGCTCGGGGGACCCTTTCTTTCCATAGCGCGGGACGCCGGGCGCGGATCAGGACGACGGGCGGATGGGCGGGCTACCGGCCACGCGGTTCATCGCGATTCGCGAGGCCTCGGCTCGTCCGGCCGCGTGGCCCCGGGGGTCGTGTGGGAGGGAGGGAGCAACCGAACAAAAGGCGTCCGGGTTAGAAATTAGAATAGCGTTATCCGCAGCGCACCGGCCGCCGGGAAGTGTTCGCCATTTTTTTTTCCCGTGCCGTCGAATCGCTCGGGAAGCGGCTGGAAACGGGCTCGTTTCTGCCGATTCCGGTGCTCGTTTTCCCGTCATCGCCGTGCTCCGCGGCGTGGACGCCACGGATCTCGTTGTGGTCCACGATTTCGTTTGGTGAGGCGGGGGGTGCGCGATCGTGAGGATCTTTTCCTGCGATCAGGCGGCTGCGGGTGGGCCCTTCTAGGCTCATACTCCGTACTATCCTTGAGCTTGTGTGCCGAGGCACGGGACGAGCCACCCTGTGCGGTTGTGCCGGCCATCTCAGGTCTCATCACCCTCTCGACGCGCGACGTCGATGGCTTCCGTCACCAGTGTAGGATAGGATAGGATAGAAAGCGACGCTCTGCTGCCTCGTGGGCACTGCTGTTCACGAGAGCAAACCGCACCTCCCTTGGGCCTTGGCCCCTTCCGCGTAGGCTTCCTCTCGATCGATTTGTCCGGCACGTCTCGAGGGGCGTCGCGAGCGGACACGAGACGGGAGCCCGCGCCGTGGGTTATCCGGCGCGATAGGGGCGACCTCGAAAGCGACGCACGCGCCTCACGGTCACGGGCGGGTGTTATCCGGCGAGGCGAGCAAAAAGCAGAGGCCGGCGAGCCGAGAACGGGGATGGGTTGGGTGGGATGACGACGAGGAAAAGGGAAAGGGAATCACGCTTTTTTGCGGATGAGGCTCCGCTCGTGGGGGACAAAAACATACTCTGTAAAAGCCAGCCCGGAGCGCTCGCTCGTCGTTTCAAGTTTGAAGCCGCCGGGGCAAACACCCATGCGCTCGTCGGCACGGCTGGCTGCTTCGACAAGGCTCGTGCGGCGCGTGCTCTTTGTTCTTGACCGGCACATCTTAACTTCCACGAAGTCCCGTTCGATGGGCTTATCAGCAGCAGCCAGCAGTATTTTTCTCACTGCATAAATCAGCACCAGTCACCAAATCAGCCAGCAGTATTTTTCTCTCGGCACCGATCAGCGCTACGAGCCAGCTGAACACGATGGTTCTGGTACCGCCTGCTCCCACAATGATTGCACAGTGGATTCCCCGTAATCCTGTCCTAGCCGGGGGGTGGCAACTGACCCGTGGCCTCAAGCATGGGTCACATTTTCCTTGCTTCAAGGAATGGAAGGATGCCCTTCTCGAATTGAAGCGCGAAGAAGCAGCGCCTCAATGAGTCAATGATCAGCCCCCGTGCCCGTTCTACACGGATGCACGCCGTACAATAAAAACTGACGGGATCTATTCGACGCGTACGTGCCGAAGAAAGAAGAAACCACCGGTGATGGAACGCTCGCTCATACCGGCAGTCTGAAAGGAATTAGACGTGCGTGCAGATCGAGGCCAAGAAGTAGTCGAGGCGTCTAGAAGACGGACTAGCAGAAGCAAGCAAGCGTCCTTCTCGATCAGCAGCCGCTGGTGTGCCAGAATTCTTCGCGCGATCGTGCATGCATAAATGCTTTGCGTGCCGCCCCTGGTCGCCACACAAAGCTAGTACTAGGAGAGACTTGGCGACTCGGTCAATCAGGAGGCGGAATGGCGGATGCTGGCACCGACGGTTAGGGCTGCGGTGGCCATATGATGCAGGATGCAGCTCTGGAGCTGTCAAGTCCGACTCACGATTGACGCCGCGCCCTCTTTCACTGGCCCCAGCTTATGCAATGATCTCGTTATTTAACTCGCTCGGACCTTTATTCATCCTCGAGGTCTATCCTCTCCGGTTGATCTCGTTATTTAACTCTGAACTTTCGTGCCGATCCACTTCCCGGTGACAATTGGATAATCAACGTCGACGATGGATGTCCATGCTATTGGCTCACGGGTTATTATTTGCCCTAATGATCTGTCGCAACTTGCGCAGTGAAGACATCAACGCGGACGACGTATGATGTGGACCTTATGCTGATCCTTGTAAACACGTTTTCAAGAGCCTCGTCGCCTCGATCGAGTGAGCCGTAAGCAGCCAACGAGTTTAGCTGCATGTTTGCGCGCCGAATTAGTGAATTGATACGCATTGGCACGGTGTCAGTTTCCTGGCCGTGAATCGGCGGATCACACGCCTGGCTCCAAAACTTGGACGCAACCGGCTCTATCGGCAAGTTCGACAGCGACTCGTCATCGCCATCAGTTTCAGTTCACAGGATTTATTGGATTATTATCCGTAGGCCCTCTCTTTCCTCCGCCTCTCCTGTTCGGCAACCAGTGGGAATATTTTATACTTGAACTATCCCTTCATCCTTAAATATATAACATTTAGGAGAAACGAGTTAGTTCATTTTTAATAAACTAAATAATTTATTATAAACGATATATTCGAGAATGGAGGTAGTATAAAATATTTTGTTTCCCTACTCTATAATTTTGTAGGAATACTTTGAATATTTTGTAGTAGCACGTAGATTTGGCATGCACGGCGATCTTGGCGGAAAGCGAAGGAGCAACACCGGTCATGCGCGAGCGGACAGCACTGTCTCTCGGTGCGGCAGCTCCGTCAGTCCATACTCTCTCCGACAGTGTATAGTACTCTACAGGGATGCATCCGCTTTGCTTTTGCATTTGTACGGTGCCGTTTATCTCTGCTTAATTCCGATGAGGTAAAATCTGAGGTGATGATGAGATACTCTAGCATCCGAACATAACTTTCCTAGAGCGACAAGATCATTTTCTTTTTAATCTTTGCTCATGTAGAGTAGACTGTATGGCTGCAGCAGGAATGCAGGAGTTTCATTCGAAACATCGTACTTTCCTCATTAAAAAACTATCAGGTTCAGCTTGGTCTTTGAGACCACCTTCTTTTTTTTTCTCGAATTGAGACACCTTCTTCATTGTCAGTTGCTGAAAAAGGACCGTGGGCCATGGCCAAGCCCAACTTGCGGCCCTGTGGTCACGGATGGGGATGAGTACACGAACGACCACCACTGGTTTTCCTTTTATTTTTTCTGCAAAGCAAGATCAAGAGGAATGAGACTGGGTCGTGGTCGTGGTCGTCATCGGCGTTTTGCTAGCTTTCATTTTCCTCCTCCAGAATCCCCGGGGGCTTCGATATTTCAAGGTTTTGACGCGTGCCGGCCCAGCTTCATCTCGGCGGACGATGTGCTGCAAATGGCCCAACGCACATATCATAGGCCCATGTTGTCTGCTTGGAAGAAACAAAGGTTTTGACCGTTGCCTCTATTTTGTCAATAGCTACAAAACTAATACCAACTTTAAATACTAATTCAACAAACTTTCGCAAAAATACTAATAATTCAATAAAAACATAATAATGTAACATTTTTTAGACCTCAACATGCGTATATGTTTGAAAGATCAATTTTCAAAATTTGCAGAGTTTGATTCTTTTTTTACAAAATACACCTTATATTCATGGGCCAGATCTGCAGGGTGGTATACTGGTATATATTTTGCAGTGAGTCTAGCTATTAGCACAAATCACCATTCTAGTTGTTCGTTCAACAGTCAAGTCCTTAAGGGCTTGTCTGGATAAAACTATAGTAGCACTTTTTAGTTTCTAGCCGAGACCATTATCTTTTATGTTGGTAGGTATTCTCTCAGCCACGATACGAACCAACAGTGTAAATATAGATTGTATTTCTCGACCCTTTCAAAAAGCCCCCTCAAAAGGAGGGCTATGCCCTGCTTTTATAGGGGGTTACAAGGTCGTTACTTTACAACAATACCCTCTTGTCATGTCCCACTTGCAGGCTACCCTATCTGTACTTTACAATATTTGGAGACGAGCAAAAGGGTAATTTTCTATATAATGTCGTATACCATTTTACTTCCTCTTCTAACTAAGGGATAACCACTAAGGTGATTGTCTTCGCAACACCTTCGGACCCTGAGCTTCGCAACCTTTCTTGCTTGCTTGATCATTCACCCCATTACCGAAGCATTGTAATGACGAGCGAAGGTGACCTCCCGCTTCAAGGCACTCAAAACATTCCCTGCTGACCTTCGCTCCAGACGACTTGGAACCATAGCGTGCTTACAAGGGTCAACAATCTTCGACCTTCGTTCGACTTTCCCTTCTAAACTTTCGACGATGTCGAAGGTCCTGTGCCTATGCGTCTTCTGTTGTTCTGTTTGAGGATGACCTTCGATTCATTCAAACAGAGTTTCTTTTCCCGCTTCTCTTGTGCCAGCTCTTACTGATCATTCCGGAGGTGCGGTTCTCAGAAATCCATAACCCCAACTGAAGTGTCTCGATTGTTCGGTCCTTCGATGTCTTGGGCCGTTGCAATCGTTCCATTGTTTATGCTGCCCAAGGTCGTCACCTCCGGAATATTGTTACGGCCCATGTTTGACCGTTGCTCCGAAGGTGTCCCCCCATGCCTATAAAAGGACCGTACACGGTAGAAAGAAATCTTTCTACCGTGTGACAGCGACCCCCCCGTTAATCAATTTCTTGCTGCCTCGTAAATTGTGTCGGCTTTTGATTGGACCGCAGCTTCTACTCTCAATTCGAGCGACCAACACATTTCTCAGGCTTCGCCGCTCTGGATTATGTGCTACCCCTTCGTCTTCTTGGGTTTGACCTAGTCTTGGCTTTTCTTTTACCATTGTTTTACTTTTGCTTGTTTTAACTTATGTATCTTCTTCGCTCTTTCTTTAGGATGGCTCGCATAAAGCAAACTGCTCGCGATACCTCTCTGGCTGTCGTAGACGAAGCTCCCGCCGCTGCTGCGCCGGCTACTGAAGGAAATGTTCTTTCGGCGGAGCTCCCGCCGACCGCTGCCTCTTCCGAAGGTGTCGGGACTACTATTGCCGAAGGTTCCAGATTTGCTGGCAGTGACGCCGGCGAAGAATCTGGCGAAGATAGCGCCGAAGACTCAGGTGATGATTTATCGAAGGTGGTTGCCGACCCTAGCGAGCTTGTGGGAGGTAAACTTCCTCTCCCGAAAACCACTTGGTTTGGGCAATCCCTTGTCTTGGCCACTCTTATTGGTTTTTATGAAGACAAGTCCTATATTAAAAAAGGCCAAGGTCGAGCTCCTGGGACAGAAGAGTACCCAACTCCCCTTGCACACGAAGTCGTTGTTTTCCAAGACTTCTTTGTAGCTGGGCTCCGCCTCCCGTGCGATAGTTTGGTTGACACCATACTTGATCGCTATCAGATAAAGTTGCACCAGCTTACTCCGAACGGCATCACCCAACTTTTCAAATATTTCTATGCTGTGCGAAGCCAAGGTGTAGAGCCTGATGCTGACGCCTTCTGTCGACTGTATGAGCTTCATCACCAAGCTAGAAAGATTACCTTTGGAGGTGATGCAGAGGTTTACAATGCTCAGTTCGGCTGCTTGACTTTCAGACCTCATCAGGCGAAGAAGAACTTTGAAAAGATAGAGCTAGTGCCAGCCCAAAAAAACAAGTGGGACGCGGATTGGCATCGGTACTGGTTCTATGCTAGCATTCCCGGAGGTCCAGAACAGGTTACAAAAAGTGGAGTACAGAGTCATTATGGGCTTCACAGCATGCCCGAATCGTTGAATGTTCTTTATTCCCCGCCTTTCACACGAACTCGGAGCTTCGAGGCCAATATCAATGTTTTCAAGTTAATCGTGAGACTCTGCACTGGGCGTGATTTGTACGAAGAATGCCTTGCCACCGGTGTTTTGGCTTTATCTCCCGGCTGGAAGCCACTTGGCTTTAAGACCGTCGAAGTTGGGACCCTTGGGCATTTCCGCTTCCCGGTCTTTGAAGTTGTCAAGCCCTCGGACCAGTCAGACGCTACATATGTTTCGGAGATTGAACGACGAGTTAATGATATCTTGGGTTACTACACCCTTGACGAGTTTGAGGCTTCAGAACGAATTCTTCGCCACAGTGGTCGACTGAACCGGGTCTTCAAAGTTGCCGGGATAAAGTATTCTCCTCGTGTAAAACCCATGAAACCTTCAAGACGCGGCCAGGCCGTTATTCAGCCGGGAACCGAGCCCACTGGTGCTTCGAAAAAGAAGATTACAAAAAAGGTGAGGGCCGGAGACAAGCGTGATCGAGATGCGGCTGTCGACCCCCGGACAAAACGCGTTAAAGTTGTGTTGATGCCGGATGCAACACCTTATCTTAGCGGTAGTTCCGCTGTAGCTGCCCCCCCAATGTCGAAAGTGCCCGGTCTTTGAAGATGAAAGATTCTGTTACCTCCGTTCCTCCGACGATTCTTTCACTTGATCCTGCGCAGAAAGCGAGCTCTGATGACGCGCCCAAACTAACTGCTGAGCCGCCCCCAGCATGCAGTGGAAAGACAGTCATGGAAGAGGCACTCGGTGATCTTGACCTGGGGGATCTTCATGTTCAAGCTTGGCCAAATTTCGATTTGCATGTCGCTCCAGAGGGTTCTCCTCGTGATGTGCGGATGATGGACCCCTTGGACCTGGTGGATGTAAGCATGGAAGATTTGTTTTCTTCTCCGGCCGGAAGCCCCAATGCTGACAAACGAACTGATGAGCTTGCCGCACATGCCCTTGTTGGAATTTCTGAAGCTGAGCGCTCTGTTGTCCCGCCGACAGGCGAGTCTATACCGCTGCCTGACCCCGTGCCATTACCTCCGCTGTTACCTTCTCTATTTTTTACCAATGTGGGGGTATTCGAAGGTTCTTCCCATGAAGTCGATATTACTGGTACCCGGGGAGATTCTTCTTTTAGCTCTAACGGACCCTGCCCCTACCGCGGCGGGCCCCTATCTCCTGGTGAAAGTGGCTATGGGTCTGAATTTGCCCTGCTTTCCACAGGTGATAATTCTGACGCCGGAGTTCCTCCGCCTTCGGAGAAAGCGAAGGCGAGCCGACCCGATGCGGAGGCGCCAGTTACTCATGGTGTGGTTGCTGACACCGGAGCTGTTGTTGCCGCCCGTGACCAGGAACCCGGTGCCGGTGCTTCTTCGAGGGCGGCTTCGGACCCTCACATCCCTGCTCCTTCAGGTTGTTCCTCGGGTGATCTGAACCACCTTACTGATTTTATTGCTTACCTGTGGTCTGTTATGGAGGAGAGTAACCCCGATGTGTACTCTCGCTTGATAGAATACGAAGGTGAAATGGAGAAGTTGTGTGTTGAAGAAGCTTGCCAAGTTGTTGCCCATCATGCTTTCAAGGTATCCGAGTTAGTTTATACTTCTGTCGTTGACTAATGAAACTTGAGTAACTGGCCTCTTCTTCTCCCAGGTTATGGCGGGGGCTCGCATTATTGATCACAAACTGATTGCTCATGCCAAACAAATGAAAGATGTCGTGGACACTTATGATCGTATGAAAGAAGAACAAGAGAGCTTAAAGAAGCAGCTGCAAGAAGTCAGAGAATCTAAGAAAGAACTCGAGGAAGTGCAACAAGACCTTCACAAACGCCTTACTGTTGCCTCGGTTTAGGCTCAAGAAGCTCAAGATCTTCGAGTTCGCAATCAAGAAGTAGAAAAAGAACTCCAATTACTTCACGATCAAACTAGTAGCGACGCTGAACTCGTGACATCCCTGAAGGATGAGCTGAAGCTATCTCAGGCTTTGGTTCAGACCAAGGACAAGAACCGCTCCCGATTGCAAGAAGAGCTGAAGATTGTGAAGGGTGCAATGGATCGTTCTCGCGACTTGGTCGCTGAACGTGGGCTTCGAGTTTATCGATCCTATCAAGCCACCTTTCGCCGTTTCGGAGCTGAGCCTTTGCCTTTCCCCGAAGGTGGAAATGAAGCGCGATTCTTTGACTGGCTTGATGCTGAATTTAAATCCTTACCCGACGTGATGGAGGTCGTAGGCCTCTACGGGGCTACATTTAGTTGTGGTAACCTTCTTGCAACGCTGAAAAAAGAAGGTTGTAACCATCTTAAAGCCTTCGGTAAGCAATATCAGTTTGGGTCAGCTATCACCCCTGAAGCCTCCTCACGCATGGTACAAGATGTTCAGCAAATCTTTATGCGTGACTTCTGGAAGGTGTATGGTCGTGATGCTGCACGCCAGTATGCTACCGACCGTTTGATGAAGGTATTAGCCTTTCCGAAGCTTGGTCATTTTTATTATCGCGTTCTTTACTAACCCCTTTGTACCTGCCCAGTTCAAGATGCAACAAGCTCGTCGGGAACAAGGCTATGATGTCGTGCCCTCTGCTGCCGAAGGTGCTGCTACGGGAGCTGCTTCCGTTCCGAAGGTGCTAGGGAGCGTCGCTCGACCTTGATTTAGCCTTGTAACAAATTCTAATTTATGTAACAACACTTGAACCTTTGTGATTGATGATGTAAATAATTTTGACTGCGCAGGTTCCTAAAGGACCTGCGCAGTTGGTTGTGCCTCGTACATTGCGGAATGGCTATTTGTGTGTATCCGGCCGCGTGTGGATTGCCTATCTTGAACGATTCATCGGGGCTAACTTTTCCAAGTTCGGGGACTATTGCTGCCGATACTTTGCGGATCATGCCTTTCTTGTGGATCAAAGCTTTTTGGGTAGCTCGGGTGTTTCTTTGGCTGTGACCCCTCCGGCCCCTACCTTGCACTGTGATGGACAAGAAGGCCATGACGATCTTTCTGATTTTCCCTATATGTATAATCTTCGTCGTTATGCGTCTCAACGTCTTTATGTACTCGAAGTATCCTTTTGAACCTTCATTTTTGTGATTTAGCTTGCTTGCCCGAGTGATGTAATAGAAATGCGGGTGTGGATACTAATGCGTACTCTGAAGGCTTTTTCCTTTGCGAGCTCCTTTTTGAGCTTTGAGAAGCGTCACCTCCCCTTCCTTAGCGAGGTGAAGGAAAAAATTCATGCGTCGAAGCTAAAGTTTTTGTTTTTCGCCCGGTTAATTGTCCCGGTTTAGCTTCGAGCTATCTCAAATGAGCCTCTAGCATTTTTTCGCGGGGCGTTTTCCTTTGCGAGCTCTTTTTGAGCTTCGAGAAGCGTCACTTCCCCTTTCTTAGCGAGATGAATGAAAAAAATTGTGCGTCGAAGCTAATGTTTTTGTTTTTCGCCCGGTTAATTGTCCCGGTTTAGCTTCGAGCTATCTCAAATGAGCCTCTAGCGTTTTTTCGCAAGGCTTTTTTCTTTGCGAGCTCTTTTTGAGCTTCGAGAAGCGTCACCTCCCCTTCCTTAGCGAGGTGAAGGAAAAAATTCGTGCGTCGAAGCTAAAGTTTTTGTTTTTCACCCGGTTAATTGTCCCGGTTTAGCTTCGAGCTATCTCAAATGAGCCTCTAGCGTTTTTTTCGCAGGACTTTTTCCTTTGCGAGCTCTTTTTGAGCTTCGAGAAGCGTCACCTCCCATTTCTTAGCGAGGTGAAGGGAAAACTCATGTGTCGAAGCTAATGTTTTTTTGTTTTTCGTCTGGTTAAGTGTCCCGTGCGTGGGGAAAGCCAAGTGATTTTGCCCTGGCATTCTTCGCTTGGGCTTTCTATATTGCCGAATCTGCTGCCTTTTCGAAGGTTGCTTTTTTGTCTATGATTGGGGGAAAAAACTTTATAACTTTAACAAAGTTACAAAGGGCCCGCCTCGTTAAAAACCTTACCCTTAGAAAGGGGTTTCCCCTGTGAGGAAAAGAGTACGGGACCTGAAGCTGAAAGAGAAAGAAAACTCTAAGAAACAAACCTAACTTATTCTTCTACTGTATTTTACACGTAAAACCTTCTCAAGCTGTCCACATTCCAAGAGTGCGGCAGCTCCTTTCCTTCTTCGTTGGATAGATAAAATGAACCCGGCCTGTTGCTTCTAGTGACCAGGTAAGGTCCCTCCCAATTGGCCTGGAGCTTTCCGGTCTTCCCGGCCTTTAACACAAAGTACCCAATTGCAATGTCCTTTCTTATTACTTTTTTGTCTCTCCACTTCTGAGTTTCTTGCTGGTACTTTGTCAAGTTTGCCACTGCCTCTAGTTTGTTGCCATCGCTTAAGTCTTTGTCAATACTCTCGCTTTTTTTCTTCTTGCTTTAGGCTCGTTCTGGAACTTTTGAACTTTAGCTCCTTCGGGCTCATGGCTTCCTCGTCGAATAGCAGTTTGAAAGGGGTGAACTGCGTTGCTCTGGACTTGGTGGTGTTGTGCGACCATATTACTTTGGGTAACTCTTCAACCCACTTGCTTTTCTTTTGCTCGACTAAACACTTCTTGACACCTTCGAATATGATACTGTTGTCTCTTTCGACTGCTCCAATTGAGGGTGATAGACTCAGACAAATTTTACTTTTGTACCAATAGAATGACAAAAATCCTTGAATACTTCACCGTCGAATTGTCTGCCATTATCTACCGTAATTTCCCTAGGTACTCCAAAACGACACACTACGCTTTGCCAAAAAAAACTTCTTGATTGATTCGGAGGTGATATGGACCAGAGGTTTAGCTTCGATCCACTTTGTGAAATACTCAATTGCCACTATTGCAAATTTGTAATTGCCCTATGCTGTGGGTAATGGTCCGACTATGTCCACTCCCCATCTTTGTAATGGCCAAGTAGGCGGGATCAACTGAGATGGAGCTCCTGGGGCTCTTTGCTGTTTCGTGAATCTCTGGCAAGCTTCGCAAGTTTTAACAATTTGCTGAGTGTCTCTTAGTACCGTTGGCCAGTAGAACCCTTGCCTGAGTGCCTTTCCGGCTAATGCCCTTGGTCCAATGTAGGATCCGCAGCAGCCGTTGTGGATTTCTTTGAGCAACTCTAGACCTTCTTCTGTTGTTATACATTTAAGTAGTCGGGTTGTGACTCTTAATTTGTAGAGATTGTCTCCTACGATCTGATAGCTTCGGCATCTTTGTTCTATTCTTTTTGTTTCTCTAACCGTCTCAGGTTCACAGGTGCCTTTTACGAACGCCATGATTGCGGCTCTCCAATCTTCACTTTGAATTGCGGCTATCCAAGACACTTTGCAGACTATATCTCTGACCGAAGGTATTCTTATGGTTTCGAAAAACATATCTGGAGGTCATTTCTCTGCTCTGGCTGCCGCCTTGGCTAGTGCGTTAGCTTCGATGTTCTTGCCTCTGGGCCAAAACTCTACTGTGTAGCCCTTGAATTG
This sequence comes from Echinochloa phyllopogon, assembly GCA_033239725.1. NCBI lineage: Eukaryota > Viridiplantae > Streptophyta > Magnoliopsida > Poales > Poaceae > Echinochloa > Echinochloa phyllopogon. The sequence goes on from BTCW01000012.1 coordinate 26,087,891, forward strand.
CTTCTCCATTTTCCTTACTGCTTCCAAGTATTTAATTAGCTCCGGGTTTCTGGACTCCCAAATCTTTTCTACTTGGTCGGTGATTACCTGTGAATCTATTTTGATTGTGCAAATTCTTGCTCCTAGTGCTCTGGCTTTACGAAGGCCTAGCAGTAATGCCTCGTATTCTTCTATGTTGTTTGTACTTTTGTCTTGTTCTTTACAGAAGTCCAGCCTTACTGCGTATCTGAGCTTAGCCCCGCTTGGGGATGTTACAATTGCTGCTGCCTCCACTCCATCTCTTCCCTAAGCTCCATCACATGTGATGAACCATTCAGGCTCTGCGGCTGGCAGCTGATCGCAATTTGGAGATGTCCAATCGGCTATGAAATCTTCCAAGACTTGAGATTTGATTGCGCTTCTTTTCTTGAAGGTTACGAGCAAGCTTGACATTTCAGCCGCCCACTTTCTGATGCGGCTGGGAGCTTCTTTGTTGTTGAAGATTTCTTTGAGCGGTTGATCCGAAAGGACCAATATTTGGTGTGCACCGAAGTAATGCATTAACTTCCTTGAACTCATTACAACTGCATATGCAATTTTCTCCTACTCTGAGTATGACTTTTTGGAATCTGTTAACGCCTCTGAAACGAAGTATACCAGGGATTGTGTCTTGGTACCTTGGACCTCTTTCTCTTGGATTAACGCTGCACTTACTGCTGACTGGGTTGCAAATAAGTACAATAACAAGGTAGCTCCGGGCTCTGGAGAAGACATCGTAGTTAGTTGATGCAGCTAATCCTTAAGTTTCTGCAAAGCTTTCCTTTGTTCTGCCCCCAAGCAAACTTGTTTGTTGAACGAAGAGCTTTAAAGAATGGATGGCTCCTCTCGGCTGATTTTGCAACGAATCTGTTTAAGGCTGCTATTCTCCCTGTTAGCTTTTGAACATCATTCCTGGTCCTTGGCTCTTCCATGTTTATGATGGATTTTACCTTGTCTCTGTTTGCTTCAATACCTTTGACTGATACCAGGCATCCTAGTATCTTGCCTTTTCTTACACCAAAAACGCACTTCTCCGGGTTCAACTTGAGTCCTGCTTCTCTTAAATTAGCGAAGGTCTCTGCGAGGTCCGAAATATGGTCTGATCTTAACTTGCTTTTGACAACAATGCCATCAACATACGCTAGCAGATTTCTTGGGATTTGGTCCTTGAATACCACCGAAGACATTCTGGAGAAGGTCGGACCCGCATTCTTCAGCCCTTCCGGCATTCTTACAAAACAATATGTTCCCATGGGTGTTATGAAACTTGTGCATTCCTCATCCTCTTTCTTCATCCAAATTTGGTGGTAACCCGAAAAGCAATCTAAGAGAGACATCATTTCGCTGTTGGCAGCTTCGTCCACTACCCTGTCGATTCTTGGTAAAGGAAAATCGTCTTTTGGGCAAAACTTTTTTAATTCTGTAAAATCGACACACATTCTCCACTTCCCATTTTTCTTTTTTACTGGCACAGTGTTTGCCAGCCAAGTCGGGTATTTGACTTCTTTGATGACGTGAGCTTCGAGCAACCTCTACACCTCTGCTTTGACTGCTAGTACTTTGTCATCCGACATTTTCCAAAGCTTTTGCTTTCTGGGCCTTACTGTTTCGCTGATGTTGAGGCTGTGTTCGATGATGGATCTGCTAATCCCTTGAAGGTCTTTAGATGACCAAGCGAACACATCTTTGTTGGCGCAAAGAAACTTGACCAGTTTCTCCTCTTCATTCTTTTCTAGATCTGCTCCTATGATTACATGCCTATTGAGCACTATTTCATCTAACAGGACCCTCCTGGTTTCTTGGTCCGGCTTGACTGGAATCTTTTCCTTATCTACCTTTGATTCGAGATCTTGCTGAATCGAGCCTTGCTCTGGTGTCTTCTCGAGTGTGTGGACATTGCAATGCCCTGGAGTTTCGCTTTCTCGATATTTCTTACCATCTGTTGGTTACCGAAGATTGTGATTACCCCTCTTAATGCGGGCATTTTTACGCATAGATAGGGCTGATGTACGACTGCCTCGAACTTGTTCAGAAAACCTCTTCTGAAGATAGCAAAGTATGGAAAATGGATGTCCACTATGTCGAAGGTAACATACTCCGTTCTGGCATTGTTCAAATCCCCGAATGAGATTGGAAGCTCTATTTTTCCCAAAACCGGCACTCTCTTGCCGCCGAAGCCACAAAGAGGATTGTCTGTCGGTTGCAAGGAGCTTCGGTCCATTTTCATTTTTGCGAAGGTGTTGGCGAAGATGATGTCAGCTGAGCTTCCGGTGTCTACGAGTATTCTTCCTATCATCCATCTTGCGACGTTGGCCTCGATTACCAGGCCGTCGTTGTGAGGATAATTTGTTAGTCTGAGATCTTTTTCTACAAAAGTAATGGGGATGTGTGACCACTTTGATCTTAAGATCGGTCCTTCAACTGAAATGTTGTTCACGCTTCTGAAATAATCTTGTCTTTGCCTCTTATTCTCGAATTGCATGGATGAGCCTCCTGAAATTGGCATGATCATCCCTACTGTTGGTAAACTATTGGTTTGGAGCTCCCTTCCTTCGACTTTTGGTTGATGTAGCTCTTGGACTTCTTCATAAGCAGCGTTGTTCAGGGCAGGAGCCGAAGGTGTTTGATAGCTTTGAAAGGGAGGAATTACTTGATGGTTGAAGGCGAATGCTGGTGAATTTGTACTGGCTGATTGAACAAACGAAGCTTGTTGTGGATAACCCTGATGGTTATGAACCAACTGAGCTGCCCAGTTGTTGCTAGAGGAACAATTGACGCTTTGACTGACCAGCGAAGGTGTTGCCTCAGCCTGTGCTTTTTCCGCTGCCATTCTTTCCAATACCTTTTTGCTTTCTGGGCAGTATTTGGTTCCGTGTTCTGAGTTCTCTCCGTGAAATACACAGTAGAATCTTCTATCTTGAGATTGCCTTCCGCGGCCTCGGCCTCTGCCCCTTGCACCTCTTCCGCCGCGGCCCGCATTGTTCTCTCTCTCATTTGATCCCCAAATTGAGTTTTCTTCGATCGAAGGTTGTGCTGGCTGAATATAATTTTGGTTTTCTGACTGAAGAGCTTCGACTTGATATATGGTTTGCTGAAATGGAGCAGGTCCTCTTTTATGATTGAAGTTCTGATGCTCCCAACGCTGTGTTGGATTGTTGTTATGTCGTTGGCGGAGTCTCTTGATCTCCTCAGCTCTTCGGCGGTAATCTTTGTCTGCTTTGCACCACTTCTCAAAAGTAATGTAAAGTTCGCTCATACAGCTAGGTGGGTCTAGAGCGAAGTGGTTGGCACAAGGCCCAATTTTTAATCCTTTGATACAAGCTTCGATGGCCACCTCGTCGGGTACCTTGGGAGCCTGAGCTCTTAGTTGCACAAATCTATGAAAATATGTTTGAAGATGCTCTTTTTCCCCTTGAATGCAACTGAATAGGTCGCTACTGGTCAGCGAGTTTCTACTGATGCCCTTGAAGTTTTCCATGAATTTTTCCCTTAACTCTTGCCAAGATTGAATTGATAATGGTTTTAGGAGCGAGTACCAATTCAAAGATGCTCCTTCACATGCTATCACAAAAGATTTAGCTAAAACAGTATCATCCCCGCTCGCTAAAGCTATTGATGCTTCGTATGCCAGTAAGAACTGTCTAGCATCACCGGTGCCATTGAACTTTGGATCCGGAGCTCCGCGATGAGTCAAAGGCCAAGCTGTTAACTGTAAACTGGCTGCCAGAGGATCTGAAGTGTCAATTGCTCTTGGGGTAATCATGATTCTCTGAGAAACAGAAGTGCGAACGCCAGTTGGAGTACCAAAGAGTGGCTGCTCGTGATTGCTCCAGTGTTGATCCAAAGAGACCAACTCATTCTACTTCTGAGCCATTGCTTGCATTTCTGCTTGAAGCTTAGGCAACCTTGCTTTCGCTGAAATTAACTCCTGCTTGAGTATGCTTGCACGCTGTGTAGCTTGAGTTTTTATTAGCATTTTTTCTTTCTCCTTCTCCAATCTTGCCAGCTCTTGCTTGGTGGCCTCTAATTCCCGTTCTTCGGTTTGCTCTTGGTTTGTTGTTTGAGATGGTTGAGCCGATGCTACCATTTTCAACTTTTTGGCTCTTGAAGTTTCTGCTTCGGTTCTTTTCTTCTTTGCAGCTTTGTCAGACTTGGAAACCTTTGATTTGTCTACTGTCATAGAGGTATCTAGATCTCCGATTTGAAGAGACTTTGGGACCTCCAACTCAGCCTCTTCTATCAGACCTTCTTTGCTTATCTCGGATAAATTTTTAGTCTCAGGTGCCATGTGAGTATGCTTTTCGTGCACACACAAACGATGGACACCAACTGTTGGTACGTATTCTCTCAGCCACGATACGAACCAGCAATGTAAATGTAGATTGTATTTCTCGATCCTTTCAAAAAGCTCCCCTCAAAAGGAGGGCTATGCCCTGCTTTTATAGGGTGTTACAAGGTCGTTACTTTACAACAATACCCTCTTGTCGTGTCCCACTTGCAGGCTACCCTATCTGCACTTTACAATATTTGGGGACGGGCAAAAGGGTAATTTCCTATACAATGTCGTATACCATTTTACTTCCTCTTCTAACTCAGGGATAACCACTAAGGTGATTGGCTTCGCAACACCTTCGGACCCTGAGCTTCGCAACCTTTCTTGCTTGCTTGATCATTCACCCCATTACCGAAGCCTTGTAATGACGAGCGAAGGTGACCTCCCGCTTCAAGGCACTCAAAACATCCCCTGCTGACCTTCGCTCCAGACGACTTGGAACCATAGCGTGCTTACAAGGGTCAACAATCATCGACCTTCGTTCGACTTGCCCTTCTAAACTTCCGACGATGTCGAAGGTCCTGTGCCTGTGCGTCTTCTGTTGTTCTGTTTGAGGATGACCTTTGATTCATTCAAACAGAGTTTCTTTTCCCGCTTCTCTTGTGCCAGCTCTTACTGATCATTCCGGAGGTGCGGTTCTCATAAATCCATAACCCCAACAGAAGTGTCTCGATTGTTCGGTCCTTCGATGTCTTGGGCCGTTGCAATCGTTCCATTGTTTATGCTGCCCAAGGTCGTCACCTCCGGAATATTGTTACGGCCCATGTTTTCTTTCTACCGTGTGACAGTGACCCCCCTCCCGTTAATCAATTTCTTGTTGCCTCGTAAATTGTGCCAGCTTTTGATTGGACCGCAGCTTCTACTCTCAATTCGAGCGACCAACACGTTTCTCAAGCTTCGCCGCTCTGGATTCTGTGCTACCCCGTCGTCTTCTTGGGTTTGACCTAGTCTTGGCTTTTCTTTTGCCATTGTTTTACTTTTGCATGTTTTAACTTTTGTATCTTCTTCGCTCTTTCTGTAGGATGGCTCGCATAAAGCAAACTGCTCGTGATACCTCTCTGGCTGCCGCAGACGAAGCTCCGGCCGCTGCTGCGTCGGCTACTGAAGGAAATGTTCTTTCGGCGGAGCTCCCGCCGACCGCTGCCTCTTCCGAAGGTGTCGGGACTACTATTGCCGAAGGTTCCGGATTTGCTGGCAGTGACGCCGGCGAAGAATCTGGTGAAGATAGAGCCGAAGACTCATGTGATGATTTATCGAAGGTGGTTGCCGACCCTAGCGAGCTTGTGGGAGGTAAACTTCCTCTCCCGAAAACCACCCGGTTTGTAGCATTACTGTAGTAAATCATGTGTTAATTAGGCTCATTAGATTCGTTGCGTAAAGTTACACTCATCCCTAAAAATGTTTTGCAAATAGACTTTATTTAATACTTAATGCATGTAAAATTTCCTTTGAATTTTTTTTGCCAAAAAGCAAAAAAACACGGGCAATGTCTTTTATGTAGGTACTTTCAGAGCACCACAGTACTCCACACATGGTTGAGATCTTAACATAAGAATAGACAATGGTTGAGATGACATAAGAATAGACAATGGTTGAGACTACATTCTTTCCTCATTGGCGATATTTGGCTCCATATGAGATTTTATGTTAAGGGTATGTCTCCTTGTAAATCACTTGAAATTAAATATTTTATTGGTGCTAAGCCTAGATCGACACCCTTCTTTCTATCTATTTATTCTTATTCCGCTATTGTCGTCCTCCCGGCACCTTGAACGTTTAGTTTCTAGTGTAGTTTTAGTTGATTTATGGTTAAGTAAAACCTGAATCTATTGAAGAGGAGCAAATATTTTAATTTTGTGCTTCTTACTAGGATGTGCTTTGTCTTGATGGATTGCGTGTCTCTAACAAATATCGGCTACATGTACCATGGATGTATTTGTTACAAATATTGGCTCCACCGTATGGGTACAGTAGGCCAGATTTATCCTATATCTAACAATACACATCGAAGACGTAGAAGCTAGAATAATGTCTTTTATTCCACCACTAAGACCTAGGTTGGAATACTGGTTTTGAACTAAATACCCTTGTAAAATTATACATGTAAGATTTTTTAAGAGAACCTACGGGCCAGAGCCCACATGAAATATTGTATTCCATCAAAGATGCCATAATTTTGAGGCAAATGTGTCGCCTCAGAGGACAGTACATAGGGACAGGAGGGAGGTCGGGGAGGGGGGGGGGGGCAGTGGCAGATAGTCTCTCGTCAACGCCTTCAAGGAGGATAGCGGCACCCGAGGACATCGCCATTGACAACACCGGCACAATATCGGGCGAGGATTTGTCATAACTAAGACCTGCCCCAAACAACTAAAATATGGTCGCACCAACAAGTGGATGGGAATTCCTCGAATCAACGCCTCCATGGAGGGAAGAACGACACCTGATGGTGTCATCGATGACGGCCTCGGCACAAATCTGGGCTAGAGTTTCTCCCGGCAGTTTCCCTGTACCACCATATTTCTTTCGTCGATGCCGAGGCCCAGGGCCCATATTGACAGCGGCGCAGAGAGGGGGACCAATGCGCGACACGGCAGTGGTGACCTTGACGGGCGTCGTTCACGGCCGAGGTTGTTCGCCGCCGGCGGATCCACTGGATCCCCCGCAGGGGCAGCCGACGGCAGGACCCCCGAATCGCGCGCCCGGCGGCCGGGGTTGCCTGATCTGAGCGGGGCGCGGACGGCGGCAGCGGGGTCCGCTGGATCCGGGTGGTTCGCGGCCAGCGGCAGTGTGGGCCGTCAGATCTGGAGGGGGCACAGCCGATGGACGGCGACGGCGGTGGCGAACAAGACTGGGTAGAGCTTGGAGGGGAGAAGGGGGACGCGTGCGGGGTCTACTGCGCCGCAGTCACCGCGGTGTTTCCAGCGGCGACGGCAGCCGGAGTTGGGTGGACAGGGGGGAGGTTGGGGGCCCTCGAGTCGCCTCGCGAGGGAGATGACGCGGGGGCGCCAGTCCACCGAAAAAACATACATGCTAGATTGGAAAATACTATTTGGATAGCTGGTTAGCCTAATAAAATTATATGTGTTTTAGTCTGTTATAGGCGGAAAAATAAAATCACCTCATCAAGCGACACTCTTTCTCCGATAAATATCGGGCTCGACCTCTACACGGGTTGCGACTCGCGCTAGCGGCTCATCAAGCCTCTTCTTCCTTGCGAGATCTCACGGTCCCCGCTCTATCGTCCCGCGTTGTCCTCCCCCATTGCCTTCCTCTCCGAGATGCACCACGCCGCCACCGCCGCCAACAACCCCACCTCCTTTCTCTCAGCGCCGAATTCTGCCAATGTTGCCTTCTGAAAGGATCAACACTAGGCCTAGAGGGGGGGGGGTGAATAGGCGCAACTGAAAATTATCAAAAATAACTTCGCGAAATGTCAGATGAACCGTAATTTCCGGTAGCCACCGGAAATTTCCGCCTACTACCGGAAATGTCCGGTGAATACTCGTGAACTAAATCACAAGATGAATAAGAGCAACAACAACAAATCTATATGAATCAATATGTTGTTATGGAAGTAAGTTACCCTCTAGAACCTTTACTAGTAGCTAGAACTTCACTAATGTATAGATCGAGACAAACGAGTGAAATAGCTAGCAAGAACACGATGAACTAGATGAACACGAAGAACAATGATCACAACGAAGACATAAGATTTAACCCGAAGTTCACTTCCACAAAGGAAGCTACGTCTCCGTTGAGGGCCTACGAAAGGCGGGCTTATCAACTCCAAGCCACTTTCCTCCACTTAGTCACCACAAAGGAGCTAAGTTCACTTACTAGTCAATCCACGAAGGATGGGTGATACAAACTTTCAAGGTGAATCCACAAGCTTGCTTGGATGCTCTCGGCAACGCCTAACCGTCTAGGGGATGAATCCCCAAGAGTAACAAACAAAGTTACCGAAGAATCACCAACTTGATGCTCAAGAGAATGGAGAACGAAACTTGAATCACTAAGCTCAAGTCCCTCAACCAACACACTACTACACACTTGGAAATCGAAGCAAGGAGTGTTGGGAGAGCTCTTGGAAGCTTGGGAGAGGTTAGGGTTCGTCAAAAGAGCCAAGAGAACAGTAATAAAGAGTGGGAGTGGGTATATATAGCTCTCTCATAAATGTGACCGTTGGGGCGAGTTATACCAGAAATTTCCGTCGCATATGTCGGATATTTCCGCCAGACACCGGAAATTTTTGGTGAAAAGTCAACGGGCGCTCAACAGCTGATATCTACGGTGGTCACCGGTTCACCGGAAATTTCCGGTGCGCAACAACACAAAATAAAATTGTAAGTTTTGGAGTGTAATGGCTTCGGGGATAGGTTTGTGGATAAAGATTGAACATCAAAGTCACATGATTTTGCGATTACTTGTCCCTCTTGATAGTACGGTGATCTTGTACTCAAATTCAAACCAAAAAGAATATTTAAAATCTTCAATAGCATCTACCATCAAGAGATAAGAATTGGGCACCTTCTTTTCTCATTTCTTTTTCTTTCCTTTTTGATTTATACCTGCACATCTTATTGAACGCATTATATCCAAATTTCTATTATCATTAATCATCAAAATTGATTAAATGCCTAGATGCAATTTCACCTTCTCCGGTCTCCACCCCCTTCTCTCTTTTCTCGTCTGCAAATCCTGTCCCCGTTGCATTTGTGCATCATCGGCGGCAGCAAAAAGACATCCCGTAGGAATGTTTTGGTATGCAATTTGATGCCCGTTGATGCTAATCTTGGCCTCCAGACGACCAATTCTCCGTTTTGATTCCTTGATATGAAATTTAATGCTCCTATTTGAGCTCTTATCAAATCTGTGCTGCAACAACCTGACCTCCACCCGCAAACGTGACAAGCTAGCGACAGCGCAACTCAGTGGTGGGCGAACTTCATGGCCCCCTCGACTGTCCCCCGCAATGCCAAAGAGAGCATAGCAATGCTGATCACATGGGAGGTATGAAAAGAGAGAAATGTGAGGCTCTTCAGGAATGTAGAAACCAGTGTGCCGATGCTACCGGAGAAAATAAAAAACAAGGTAGATGCTTGGATAGCGGCAGCGGCCAAGGACTTAGCGCTTATAGCTTCACGAGAATAGACCCTTTTTCTAGCTGGTTAACCGGCTTGTAACTTCTCTCTTCTATATCAATGAAATTGGCACAGTCTCGTGACGTTCGTTAAAAAAAATATGTGCTGCAATGTTGTAGCTCTGATCCAAAATTCGGTGCCTCTGTTGAGTTCAGACCTAATTTGTGCTGCAACTTTTTAGCCCTGATCTAAGTTTTGATTCTTCGATTTGGAACTTTTAAAGCTCTAATTGGAGCACTGATGGGCTGATGGTGGCTCAAGTGTATTCGTCTTATCTGATGTTGAAAACAGAAATTTCTTGTCAGAGATAAAATTGTTGATGTTGTCCTGAGCACCAACGAGCTATCCTCCTCCTCAAACCTCTGTACTGACTGTTTGTTTGGCTTATCAGCCATCAGCCAACAGAACTTTTCTCTCAGAACAAATCAGCACCAGCAGACTTGACAAGCTAGCGACAGCTCAGCTCAGTGGTGGGTGAACTTCGTGCCCCCCTCAACTGTCCCCTACAAAGCTAAAGCGAGCATAGCAATGCTGATCACATGGGAGGTATGAAAAGAGAGAAATGCGAGGCTCTTCAGGAATGTAGAAACCAGTGTGCCGATGCTACTGGAGAAAATAAAAAACGAGGTAGATGCTTGGATAGCGGCAGCGGCCAAGGACTTAGCGCTTATAGCTTTGCGAGAATAGACCCTTTTTGTAGCTGGTTAACCGGCTTGTAACTTCTCTCTTCTATATCAATGAAATTGGCACAGTCTCGTGTCGTTCGTTAAAAAAAAAATCTGAGCTGCAATGTTGAAGCTCTGGTCCAAAATTCGGTGCCTCTATTGAGTTCAGACCTAATTTGTGCTGCAACTTTTTAGCCCTGATCTAAGTTTTGATTCTTCGACTTGGAACCTTTTAAGCTTTAATTGGAGGACTGATGGTGGCACAAGTGTACTCGTCTTATCTGATGCTGAAAACTAAAATTTTTTATCAGAGATAAAATTGTCCTGAGCACCAACGAGCTATCCTTCTCCTCTAACCTCTGTCCTGACTGTTCGTTTGACTTATCAGCCACCAGCCAGCATTACTTTTCTTTCAGAATAAATCAGTCATCTGCCACCAGCCAACAGAATTTTTTTCTCATAACAAATCAGCACCAGCCACCAGCCAAATAAACAGGGCCACCGCTGCTGATTGCTGAACGACAGAGAGTAGCGATTGCTCTTCTGTCACTACACGAGCTATCTGATTTTCCCTTTACCCAAACAGCGTTCTTCCAGGGGTATAAAAACCTGGTATATTCAAGATATACTCTTGTGCACAAGAAAATGCATGTGAAATGCAATTAAAGAAATTGAGACATCTAAATAAATCCGCCCCCAACTTGCAAAAATCTGAATTTGTAGCGTGGCAGAGCTAGCATGAAGCTGCTGAATAAGACAAATATAATGATCTGATTAATCAGACAGGTGAGTAATAACGGCCTAAAGTAACATACTCCGTAGAGAATATACGAAGGATCGGTCAACGCCACGTCCGTCGTTCCGGACAATCTGCTTGTGTTTGTTCGCTCGCTCACATTACCAGCTGATTAAGCAAACATCATTTGATTATGCTTGTTTATTTACTACTCTATCTACTAAATAAGGCTATTCGCAGTGGAGATTTTATTTTTGTGTTTCCAAGAATGCCACATAAACAAGTAGACAATTAATTTATAGATAAAATAGTTCATACAATGCATTGTTTCATTTTGATGTTTCATAGGCAATGCATGTAAGACACAAGCTTGTTGAAACTGTGTATACAGAGTTTCATCTAGATGAAACTATTTCATCTCTCCTCATTAACTCTTTCCCATATCATCTAAAATGTTAATTTGACACCCTATTTAATGTGTATGAAACCCTATGAAACCTTGCACTGGACCGGCCTAAGGTCAGTCTCAATGCAAGTTTCACGGGGATTTCATAGACATCAAATGACATGACACCTCAGCAACTCTGATGACATGGCAGTGTAATCACTAGGAGAGAGATGAAATGCGTTCCATCACCACGAAACTCGCTCGGTACGGTTACCTAGTCGGAGGAGCTTGGATGAAACGCGATGAAATCCGCACTGAGGCTCTCTTCGTTTCATGGCAGGATCGAATGCGCTCCGACGACCGCCTCTCGCCCTCCCCACTCTGCGCGCTCCCCAAATCCATCGCTCTCCCTCGCGCGCCAAATCCATCGCGAGGAAACTCTTGGTCCCGCCCAAATCGTCTGCCAAATTCGTCGCCGCCTCCAAATCGCCTGGTGAATCAGTGACTACCCCCTACAAATCACTCAGTCTTCCCTTCTAGATCCATCTTCTCTGCTACTCCCCGCCCTTCCATCTCCATCCCCTACTAGTAGTCACCCAACTCGTTGGAGGAGATGCCTCGTCGGGGGAAAGCTGTGTCCCAACTTGACGGCGGCGGCCCAGCAAAGCGCAGCAGTGGCATCACATCTCCAACAGCAGCAAGTCCTTCAGCAGCGCCACCCCCACCACCAACTGGACCATGGTGGCCTGGATGTGGAGGAAGCAGCGGCGGCAGCACATTAGCGACGGCTACAACTCCTCCGCAAGCACCACCCTCACCACCAACTGGTCCATGGTGGCCTGGATCTGTAGGAAGCAACGGCGGCGGCACATCTTCAGCAGCTGCAAATCCATGGTTTCCTCTACAATCTATACTGCATTGCCTTTTAGATTCATATACATCATGGGGTTGAACATGTGCAACACGAACTTCTTGAAGTTGATGTAGGCAGGTAGCATGGGCGAAGCCCCCCTCAATATTTATGTGCTGCTCACCCTGTCCTTGTTGATTAAATGAAACCATCTCTCTCATAGTATCTTTGAAAATCTTTGGACTATTGCCCATATTGTCTAACAGTACCAGTGATATACATAGTGCATATACAGCAGTTTTTCTGTTTTGCACTTTAGTAATACAGCAGTTTTGCTGTTACTTGCAGACCAAATTATTTATTCTCTTGGCTACACAAAAAAAGGCTGCCTATTCTTACAGGCTATTTTTGCCACTGTTAATTTTTTTCTTGTTGCAAGTGATGTTACTTACGCAAGTATATATTCAGAAATAAATGTATAGCTTTCATATATGTTCTGCATTGCTCTCTTATCAAATTGTCTATGGTTAATGGTGAAGTGTGTGCATATTTTAGGGGCCATCCAGTAGGTGGTTATGTGAATTTGTTACAACAGCCATATTTTCCACCATTTGGAGAAAACTTCCATTTTGTTGGGCTTACAAAGAACCTGAGCCCTACATCTCCAGCACCTCCACCAAATGACAGCAAGAATCAGACTAGTCCGGTTAGCATTAACATTGATGTCAATGATGGTGTTGAGGCAATAAGGTCAGTGAAGAAAAGATATTGGTCACATGACGAGGAAGTGAGACTGGGAATCACACAACCTAAATCATTTTCATAAATTAGTACTTGAAGTAGTACTGATGATCATTTCCTAATATTTATTTTGTAGGCAAGTGCTTGGCTGAACACTTCTGAAGACCCTATACATGGGAATGACAAGAAAAGTGACTCATTTTGGGGTCAAATCACTAAGGAGTTCAACAAGGACACCCAACCAGATCGAGTTAGGGATACTAACCAACTCAAGATCCACTGGACACGCCTAAGCAAAATGATAAATGAATTCAATGGCTATTGGAATATAATCTGTAAAATGAACAAGAGTGGATACTCAGATGAGCAACTGATGGATGAAGCACAACAGATGTTTCAGAGGAAGCATGGCAAGCCTTTCTCATTGGTTCACTGGTGGAGGATTTTAAAAAATGAACCCAAATGGTGCACATTTGTTGCTCAGTCGGAGAAAGAGAAAAACAAGGCCATAAATGTTGATGGCACTGATGACAAAGATAAACCACGTCCTATTGGGAGAGATGCAGCCAAAGCAGAATGCAGGGGGAAGCGGAAGGCAGAACAAGTTATGGATGGTATTGTCATCCTTGGAGAAAACATAAGCAAAATAGTTGAAGTCACACAAGAGCGTAAGAAGGAACGGGAAAAGTGACAGAAGCACAGCTTGAGATCTCAAAGAATAACCTAGAGGTTGCAAAGGAGCAAAAAGAAGCAAAGTTCCTCGAAGCTTATAATTCACTAGTGGCTCAGGACATAAGTCATATGTCACAAGAAGCGAAGGCTAGACGTGAGAAGACTTTGTGGATGATGGAGAAGAAGATATTTGGCGATGATTATGAACCTTAAGGTTAGTGATTTTTTTACTGCTAGTAAACTAGAATGGGTTGTGTCATGATCCAATGATGTTGTGTCATGAATCTATCCAATGGTGTTGTGTCATGAATGTGAAACTTTTCAGCGTGTGGTGGACGTTAAAGCTAGCCAATTCAGAGAAGATGGAAGGCTTGAGAAGATGGAAGGCAATTAATTTAGAATGTGAAACTGCCCCTTTTTTTATTTATCATGTGAACGTGAACTGCCATTTCGTGGTGAACTGCTCTGAATGTGAATGGCTATGAATGCGAAACTGCTCTTTCACACTATCGCAGGCCCATATATATGCATGCTCGTACTGCTATTTTTTCTGTACTGCTGCTTCTCTTTCTCCTGCATCTATTTCTCATACACGGTGCATCTCTTTCTCCTGCATCTGTTTCACGTACTCGCTGCAGTGAAGGTATATATTAGCACTACTCTCTATTACTTCTCTCTATTTCCTCAAATTTTCAATGGATGTTTTTTTTGGATCGTTGGTATGAGATCTGTGTATCGTCTAGTTCCATCAGTAGGGGTTGGAGATTTCTTACGAACTTGTTACTATCAGTATGTTTTAGTGCTCATGAGATATGTGTGTACAGGGTAAATGTCTGAGGAAAATAATGAACATGACGATATCTTCTCAACTGATCATACCAATCTATCAAGCAACACTATTGATCCCAATGATCTATACTCGTTAGATGAGTTCATCGCCGAGGAGGACATCCTAGATGACTTAATCAGTGAAGCAGCGGTGGTCTTAAAGGCTAGCGTCGAAGCTCTTGCAGAAGAGGCATCTGATCATCGATTGCGTCCGAGGAACTATATCAAAAGACCACGAGAAGAGTATCATCAGCTTTTATTTGATGATTATTTTTCAGAAAATCCACTCTATCCCGCCAATATTTTTCGCCGACGATTTCGTATGTCTAGGCCGCTATTCTTACGCATCGTCGAGGCCTTAGGCCGCTGGTCTGAGTACTTTACTACCAGGGTGGATGCTCTTAATCGACAAGGGCTCACACCGTTACAAAAGTGCACTGCGGCTATTCGCCAGTTGGCTAATGGCAGTGCGGCGGATCATCTTGATGAGTCTCTAAATATTGGTGAGACAACTTCAATGGAGGCAATGAAGACTTTTGTCGATGGTGTTATAGCTGTATTTGGTGGACGATATTTGAGGCGTCCAACTATGGAGGATACGGAGCGTCTACTCAAAATTGGCGAGAAGCGAGGTTTTCCTGGTATGTTTGGTAGTATTGACTGTATGCATTGGCAATGGGAAAGATGTCCAACTGCATGGAAGGGCCAATTTACTCGGGGTGACCAGAAAGTCCCGACGATAATTCTTGAGGCTGTAGCATCATACGATCTCTGGATCTGGCATGCATTCTTTGAAGTTGCAGGTTCTAACAATAATATCAATGTTTTAAACCAATCAACTCTATTTATCGAAGAACTAAAAGAGCAGGCTCCTAGAGTCCAATACATGGTGAATGGGAAACAATACAACACGGGTTACTATCTTGCGGATGGGATATATCCGGAATGGGCTGTATTTGTGAAGTCAATATCCTTGCCTCTCACCGATAAGGACAAGTTATATGCACAAGAACAAGAAGTGAAGAGAAAGGATATTGAACGTGCATTTGGAGTATTGCGTCGTCGATGGACCATTTTGAAACGACCAGCCCGCCTTTATGACCGTGGTCAGCTTGACAAAGTTGTACTAGCTTGCATCGTACTTCATAATATGATAGTTGAAGATGAAAAAGAAGAAGATATTGAAGAGGACCTTGATCTAAATGAGACTGCTAGTACGGTGACCGTACAAGAACCCGAATTCTCCCCCGAAGATTACGTTCCATTTGAAAGAGTGTTAGAGAAAGATAATGATATTCGAGATCGTTCGGCTCATTTACAACTTAAGAAGGACTTGGTAGAGCATATTTGGAACAAGTTGGGGTGTCGGCGGAATGTATGTGGAGTTTGAGATATACTATTTGTAATCATTTATATATATATGCTACTCTAGAGTTTGAGATATACTATATGTAATCATTTTTATATATGCTACTCTATTTAATATCGTTAGATCCTTGATTTTTTTTTTGATTCATATAACCCTGCTTTTTAATTTCTATACATTTGCAAAAAAGGCCACATAGTTCACAATACATTTGATCATACCACAATATATGATTTAAATGTTGTATCCTGTCTATGAAACTGTGCAATGAAACTGTGCACTGAGAGAGGCTGTTTCATTCCAGTGAGAGGCTGACATGACAGTCTTGGTAACTGCGCGATGAAACTGTGCACTGAGACTGGCCTAATGGAATGACCGTACAGTACCACAATCAATTAAATGGAGGTAGTTAATGACTGATTAAGCAAGCTTAGCAAGAGGTTAGGTTCCAATGAGCTTTCAAAGAATTTTCTGGCTTGCATCTGGTACGTACGTTGGTGTCGCGTGGTCTCATGTATTGACACGTAATCTTAAAACGACGTATCAAACAACTTATACAGCATGTGGTTAATTTTGATTGTTTCGTAATAATACAATATACCTTAATTTATGGGTGAAATAAAAGAATTTTGTGAGGTGCATGAGAATAATAACTCATACAATGGTTGACAAGTTGTCTCATACTTCTAAAATTTAGCTAATGGGGCAATTGTTTTACGAAACAGTTACCTTATTTTCTCTCACCTCGCTCTCTCTCTTTCACATAAGTAAATATCTTACATGACAATACATTAGACGGTCTACTAGACCGCTGACGTGTAGCAATGTAGCTGCTCCTACTCTTAGCCAACCTAATCCCTTCGCGTCCGTGAGAGTTCATGCATCACCTTGACGAATGGTATGTACTCCGTACGTGGCGGGGCTCTACTACGTACCTGCCACGCCATGCAAGAAACTATAATAAGTAAGCACATTAGAGAGGGGCATATATATCTGAAGGAGTTCTGGGGGAATAACTCAGTTGCTCCGTAGATTCGCTAGCGAACTCCTATTATTTTTTCCCCGGGGATCGACAAAACACGTCATGAAGGCGAAGTCGTCCTGACATGACGGTACCATTCCCACTGAGGTCAAGATTGTTGACAGTTGTGCTACCTTTTTATCACCCCGGCAATTTTCATGCTTTGACGACATCCTATCGACGTTGCGACTGTGGGAGGCTGCAGCTACAACGCGGAAGGTCGTTGCAACGACGATTACCCTTAGCTTCAAGCAGGTTTGGCCTAGTGTCACATCACACTTCCCCTTCTGATCTTCTACTCACACTACCTATACACATTGCACGTGACACCACATAATTAATGGGATCAACTAAGAAATACCAACTCATCTCGCACAAATTGATCTCAGATAACTACCTACTCCCTCTGTTCTAAAGTAGGTGCATTTCTAGAAATTTTATCTAATTTATGTGAATGCTAATTAGGGCTGGATATTGAGCTGGCTCGACTCTCGACTCGGCTCGGTCCAGCTCGAGCTGGCTCGTTAACATAACGAGCCAGCTCGGCTCGGCTTGTTAACAAAGCGAGCTAGAGAAGCAGCTCGACTCGGCTCGTTTGCTAGCTCGAGATGGCTCGATTAGCTCGCGAGCCAGCTCGTTTATCATTAGCACACATGTATTTTTCATACAAAAAATATATATAGCACACTGAAATAAAAAAATAATTGTTATATATATATATATATATTCAAACTCAAAAATCAGATAGAAGCAATAGTAGTTCACAACATGATAACATGATAACACAAATTACTATAATTATATAGCATATTTATGGTCACCACCATTCACTATTTAAGAATCAGGACATCACACAAACAAAATACATGTTGTGCTATAGGCTCTGGCTTGTTATAGCTCGCGAGCCGCTCACGAGCTGGCTCGAGCTGACTCGTTAACACACCGAGCTAAAACCTTGGCTCAGCTCGTGAACAATTTAAAACGAGCCGAGCCACTAACGAGCCGAGTCGAGCGAGCTACCGAGCCACGAGTTTTTTGTCCAGGCCTAATGCTAATATCAAATTTATATGAGTAAGTATCAATAAATTCGTCATAAAATATATTTTCATATTACTATATCTGTTTTGTGTCGTAGCCTCATAAATATTGTTATTCTTTCTTAGAAATATAGCCAAACTATTTAACTTTTTTGGACAGACGGAGTACTTGTTGGCAGTGTCGTCGAGTGCGTATTCTTTCTGCATCTCCATGATCCATGTTCCATCATGTGCCGATGTGCGTCCCCTCATCAAAGTCAGATGGGTGCCAAGTCAAAGCCGGCTTATTTTATTGGCTCCATGCGCACTCGGTGACAACGCGCGGTCATGGGTTTCCAGACCTGGGAAAATGCTCTATTCATGCGTTGCGATCTGTGCCTAAACCCCGTATATTCTGCAAGGGATGTGTCGTGCCGTCACCGCTACTCTATTGCGCCCATTTTATAGCGCGTGCATTTCACTTAACCACCTGGCACGCGCACTTCCCAAGCGAAGGCTGGCCGAAAATTACAGTTTACCACTGCTGCTAGCCTGCTACTATGTGAGCTAGTTGCCCAAGTGAGCTGCTGGATCAAGTTATCCACAACGGCCTCGAAGGAAAAAAAAAGATAAATATATATATATATATATCATCTCACACACATATATGCACTGTTCTTATTCATGTCGAGGTTTTGATCTAGGAACAGAAAAAGAATGAAATTGGGATGGAAAAATTAAGGAAACAATACATAATCGTATCCTCTCCTCATCAGCATAACTTTATGTACTATATTTAGCTAGCTAGAGATTCTCCTCTCTCTCTCTTTTGTTTCACCTGCTTTGCAGCTTTGAGACCAAAGATTACATACATGAACACACGAAGTCCACTCACCAACAAAGGCTTCGCTTCCGCACCCATCCATGCGGCGTCCACTCCACAATCAAAGAATACCGGACTCGAACGAAACTCTTGATGGATCAACACACAGCAAGATGATGCGCGCCACTCACCAAGGAATTCGAATCAGCCCCCTGCTGGGCGGCCATGATTTGAGAAACTCCTCGATCCTTCGCATGCTACATGTGCCGAGCGCGTGCCGGCGACCGCTCAGATCAGTGATGCAAAGGGTTCGGGCCCGTCGGCACCAGCCTTTTCTGCACACCGTACCGTGGATCGATCTCCTCGCCGCCGGCGCCAGCAGCTGACGGTGGAACGCCCTGCCGGTTCCATCGGTGGACATGGCCATGCTGATGCTGATGGTGTTGGTGGTGATGATGATGATGGTGATGGCTGTGGTGGTCGTGGTGAGTTGATGAGAGGGCCGCCGCGGCGTCGAAGCTCGTCGTCACGGAGAGCAGCATCCTTCTTGCCGGGACGGCGACGGCCGAGCCTGTTCGCCTCGCCAGCAGGCCGCCGCGGCCGTGGAACGCGACGGTGAGCACGGCGAGCCAGAGGAGGAGGACGGCGGCGGCGGTGGCGGCGTTAGGTCGTCTCATCTCATGGCGACCGTGCATGCTTTTGGCGGACGGGAGGCCGATTCATGGATGAGGCCGAGCCGCCGAGGTAGCTACCTAATACCTTGCTATTAGCATCTGCCCTTGTAGCCACACTGCAGGTTGAGACTTGAGAGAGAGGCCGAACGGATACGGAGGAACTAGCAGCAAAGGGAAGCAACGAGCTAGCTAGTAGCAGGCTGTAATGCGCGTACGTGTTAGCTTGGTAGGTAGCTTGCCTGGCGCGCGAGCTGGGGAGGCCGGAAAGCAAAGCTTGCGAGAGGTTGGTGTGTAGTAGGCAAAGGGAAGAAGGCGAGAGAGGGAAGACGATGTCGAGCTGATGAGACGAGGGGCTGAGAGTTGAGACGTGGTGGGGAGGGCGTGTACTACGTTAAGAGGGGCGGAGTTGCTTGCGTGGGACTCCTATCGCTGGGCTCGATTAACTGATGAGCGATGACCCATCACCCGGATTTCACACACGCGATTGCGTAAATGTGTCCGGTCCACTCCTGCTCCGCGACGAGGCGCGGCGCACTCCAGCGCCTCCCGGCTTTCCCGGGCGCGGTATGGCGGAATTGCATCTGCATGCTAATATGACTTCAGGTTCAAGGAAGACGACGACGACGCGAGGGATGGTGGGTTAATTTCACTCGCTGGCGGGCCTGGACGGACGCTTGGAAGGCGGGCAAGCCGGCTAGTCTTTACATGCATGGCTAGCTACCTCTCGCGACCCTGTGCAGGTGCAGCCTACTGGCCAGTAAATTTAGTGGTGACATGCGTGCGTTTCTGTTTGGAGACTCGGGACGAATTCCACCATATGTTGGTGTGACCACGAACGGACGCTAGTTGTTGCTCGCTCCGAGGTACTCTCCTCCTGCAGGGTGTGTCTGACTCCTCAAGGAACGTACTGTATGCAATTGCCGTTGCCTTCAACCAACGTCCGGCTTTGACTTTGAGAGAGAGGAGGAGATGTTACGTTGTAGGCATGGGCGAGTGGCGAGCAGGGGCAGGGCCACGAAGATTGATGCCAGCAACTAGCTAGCTAGGACAGGCGATGGATATATGATGGCTCGTGAGCTGATCTCCACCAAGACAACGTCGTTAGAGAGCTAGGTGCTGTGTCCGCGTCATGGGCGTCATCGGAGCCGTCGGTGCATATATATGCGTTCACACATTTCGCTAAATTTTCTTGCCGGGTCATTCAAGCGGTCAGAGTGTTTGTTTATGTATACTATACGAGTATTTTATCTGTGACGAGCTAGTAGAGCGGTGCGATTAGACTACTATTAATTAATGCAGGTCAACAAGTTGGGCTGGCAATCGGTACATTCAGACGTAGTTGCAGGCCCAAAGGTCCACGGGGCT
The DNA here is from genome assembly GCA_033239725.1 of Echinochloa phyllopogon. NCBI lineage: Eukaryota > Viridiplantae > Streptophyta > Magnoliopsida > Poales > Poaceae > Echinochloa > Echinochloa phyllopogon. The sequence goes on from BTCW01000012.1 coordinate 26,108,531, forward strand.
CGATCATGTACCCTGAACTGACTCCTCCCCTGTGAGTTTGTGACAACCAATTCACAGCTCACGTTCGGTAGACAGCGCATCCGCAGCGTCGCCTGCCGTGGAATAGAAATCAGGAGCGAGGCTAAACAAGTTTTGTCCGCGTCGGTTAATTGATGTGTGGTTGGAGACTCATGCTGTTTCCCTTGCCTTCAGGCTTGGGACGGTTTGCAGCAGAGTTCCAGAAACGGCGCAACGCCAGGCCGCCAGCTTACCACAAAGCAACCCAGGGCTTCCAACTTTCCATGAAGCAAGCAAGCAATACACAAATACTAGCGGGCAGCATGTTTCCACTTTGAGGTGCGCCGTGCTGTGCTTGGTGACTCCGGGAAGATGGAGGCAGCGCAACCCCTTTGATTGCTTGCTGCTCTCTTGTCCTTTACGCTCTTCTCAAATTCTGATGCAAACTTCACTGATGCCGCGGTCACGGCGCCTTCTGCAGTCAGGGAGGCAAGAGGCGCACTCCGAGGCCCATCTTTCTCGCCGACTCCTCTTTGGCTGCGACCTTCGTTTTCTGGTATTGCACGGGTGGATAAGAATTGCACGGCCTGCAGGCCGGTGGAATAATTGGTTGGTTTATGGGGATTCACTGGACGACCACGGTGTGCTCTGTTCAGAGCATAATCATCAGAGGCGCCGGCCGTCAGGGAGACGTTAGAAACAAGCTGAAAACATACGAATTGCTTACAAGAACCTGTCGAGGACGCCGATCAAGGAAGGCATTTTAATTTTCAGATTATTGACCTCTATGTATGTGATTTTTGCTGCCGAATGTCGCTACTGCATGCCATTTTTTTAGGCCCTTATTCAGGCAAGTGTTAACACTCTCGTTTTATTTTTTAAAACGGACGGCAAGAGAGTTGTCGAATTTTTATTAGAAGAGATAATAAAAGATACGAAAACAAAAAATATAACTGAGTGCACAGCACGAAAAGCACGGACTAGGGGGGTCTGTCTAAAACAACTGGAAACAAACCAAAAACAAAAACAACCAAAATACTGAAGACTACAAAAAAAGCCTTTTAACTTTGCGCCTGATGTTGCCGCCGTTTTGTTGCTCTGTTGTATTGCTGAATGTCTTCCTTAATAATTGAGGCTACTTCTTCCACCGTTTTGGATTCCTGGTTAAAAGTTCTTCTATTGCGTTCTTTCCAAATGTTCCACCAGAAATAAATCATCAGACCATCAAAGAGGGGTCGGTTCCTTTTTTCGAACTTTTTCCTACCCTTTTTTCACCAACTGTATATCGAGCCAGTCACATCAACCCCTGATAAGAATGGTACATTGAACCATTGAGTCAAACACGTCCATACAACCTTCGTGAACATGAAGTCCTTGCAAAGATGTGTTGGTGTTTCTGGCTCGGAATTACAAAGGCTACAAGTCGGGTTGTGAGGCCAGCCCTTTTTTGCCAGGTTGTTTGCTGTAAGAATTTTCCCATGTAGTAAAATCCAAGCAAAGATCCTACATTTTGGTTCTGTTTTAGCCTTCCAGATTGGGCTGATGTTCCTTCTTTTGGTTTGTCCACTAAATTGTATCTGGTACGCGCTTTTTGTTGTGTACTCCCCACTAGTCGTCCATCGCCAGATGATCTCATCCTCCATCTCTTCATTACGTTCAAGCAGGTGAATTTCCTCCCATAGGCTAGTGTACTCTCTAATTTCTTCACCCGTCGTGATTGGGCACACTTGATCGATCCAGTAGTTATCTTGTAGTGCCTTTTTAACCGTGAAATGCTTACGTTTTGATTTTTCAAATAAGCGGGGGGCCGCTCCCTTCAGCCAGCTTGAATGTCAAAAGCTTGCTTTAGTGCCTTTACCCACCGTGACAATTGTTGAGGCATTAAAGAGTTCTTTATCACTATATCACAAGGGATATCCATTCCTACCCATGGTCGTGTATCATGTTTCCATTGGAACCAGCACCATCGAAGCTTGAGAGCTCTCGCTAGACGTTCAAGGTCGAGGATGCCGAGTCTGCCCAAGTCCTTTGGTGTGCATATGGTTGGCCAATTGATTAGGCAATGCCCGCCGTTCACTTTCTCCGGCTCTTCCCCTTTCCAAAGAAAACTTCTGCGCATTCTATCTATTTGCCTAATGAGCCATTTCTGAGCTGGGAATAATAACACTCTCGTTTTATTATGAGGGATATATTCTGCAGCCCCATTCACTATTTTACTACTCGATATAAAAAGAGTTTGGCTACATCCATAACTGTTTGCAGTATCGTTATAGACTAGCGTTTCGAGGGACCGATGACCGATGGGATCAAGTGTGGTTCACATGGTGCAAGAACAGGCAAGACAACGTGGATGAAGGTGATCGAGCCGGTACATTGGGCGTGTCCGAGTCAAGGAACGAGGCAAAACCGAGTAGACCGTCCGAGAGCCAGATGTGAAAAGCTTGGCGTGCTCGAGGCTTAGCGTGGAGGCCGGACCAAGTGCGTGGGGTTTTCTGGTTTAGCCACAAAACCAGGGGAGGAGGGTTTCTTGGTTTGGGCCACAAAACCAAGTCCGAAGACCTGGTGTGCCAGAACCGGTCCGACCGGTTTGCAGAACCGGTCTGACCGGTTTCAGTCTGGGCGTCTGGAAGCTTCGAAGCGGAGGACACACGGCGTGATCGTGGAGGTTGCGTCGGAGGGAAGTAACTCCAGATGGATGCATGCCCAGCTGGAGGAGAAATATCTACAACTTCTAGTTTTGCCCTTGAGGGCATGTATCGTCTAGTTAAGTTGTAGGGGTAGTTTCGTCTTTCATCGACGGCCATATATACTCACCTTGTGGGAGATGGCAGCCACCTCTTGGAACCCTAGTTCATTTGCTCTTTGTTTTCCTAGGCTAGCCATGAGCTTCATGTTGTGAGGAAGAGATGAGAGGACTTCTCCACTTCTATTTTCCTCCACTTTCAAGTGGGTTGGATGAAGGGAGGAGGCTAGCCCTTTGTAAAGAAGTGGACATCGTGATGTTAAGAGAATTTCTTGTGATGAATCCTTGAGTTCTTGTCTCCTTCACGTCTTCTCTTTTTCGGATTTTTCTGGTGATTTTTGAAGTGAATTTCGTTCATCGGATTTGAGGTCGTTTCATTGCGGGATTTTGTTGGGGATTCACTCATGGGTCTTTGTTGATCCTTCTCTAGTGATTTGCCCCCCTCAATCCTCGGGAAAAGCCTTCGATTTGGTGGATTTTTTATGAACCCGAGCAAAAGGGTGTTCGTGTCTTTGCTTCTTGATTCATCTTGATTCGGTGCGTTTTGGGAGGTGATTTCGGAGCCATGACTAATCATGAGGTATCCTACCTATCCCCAAAGTCTCACTTGAATCTGTGGAGCGAATCGCGAGATCGGTTGAGGATAAGATCGAGTTCTTCCCGCGGGCAGATTTTTCCCGTGTCTGTCTGGGGAAACCGGTCTGACCGGTTTGGGCAACCGGTCTGACCGGTTTTGGTGCTGGAAGTGATAAGTGTTGGTTTTGTTGCTTCTAGCCGTGTTTTGGTTTGGTGTTGGCCTGGAGATTTTTCTTGGAGTGTTTTGAGCAAGTTGGTTGAGGTTGCATCCCTGGTTTGGTTTTCTGGATCAAACCGGTCTGATCGGTTTTCCAAACCGGTCTTACCGCTTTTGGTCTGTGCGCTGCACTTTTCTTCGAATATTGTTTTCCGCTATGCTTTTATATTTTTTTGCTCGAATACTTGTTCCTAGGTCGAGAAGTACTCGAGTGACTTCGTGGATATGGCAAGGAAGTGTATTCGTCACCGTCGGTAGTGATTTGGGATATAGGACGAAGTTGCTCTTTTGAGAGAAATTTTTATCGGCTCCCGTTCACTTCCCCTCTCTGGTCGCCGTTTCGATCCTTCACTAGCAGCTAATTATTTCTGCTGCTCTGCAAGGTTTATTTGTTTTCTTGGTAGATATGAAAGTCCATCACGTTTGGAATTGCCAAGACAACATCTGTAGTTCTCATAAAAAAAGTTTTTGTAAACTTCATTATTTCAGGTGAGCAAAACCTCTTCTCCATATTCTTTATTAATTCTACTGCAGTTCTAGGGCACTATCCTTTGTGCCTGTAATGTTTCTTCTATGTATACAACACACTAAACATTCCTTAACTTTTGGATGTGGATGATCGGCAATAAGGCCGATAGCCAAACTTGACATTTATAAAATTCACTATGGGGATTTACTTATTTATGTCAAAACTACATTCTAGAATTGTGCATTACTGCATGTGTTTTGTACTTCATTGATGTCATAGCAATTTGTTTTCTGCAGATTTACTTCGAACCAACAGATATATTCAGTGAACGATGACAATATTAATGATTATTTTTTTTCTGCATATTAATGATTATTGTCTTGTCTTTATCACTTCTTTGTGTCATTTGCCAAACGCGGGCACCATCCTCAAGTATCTTCAGAACTACCCACCAATAAACATCACCCACTTCCTGTCGCACTGAACTGAGCTCTTTCGGTTGAGTTTGTTCAGCTAAAACTTTCACGGAGCTGCAAAAACTGCCAAAGAATTGAACCGATTTTGATGTATCATTGTTTATTCAGGGACTGGTCATTCCTTTACCTGTATTGTGTATGTAACATACATTCATCTACAACCGTACAAATATGCTGCCCTTCAAGGAACCACCTGGCTGTCAATTAATGAATTTGAAACATTTCCAAACTTGCCTCAATCTGTGCATTGAGTATGAAACAGTTGTATTGACAAGCTCAAAACATGTTGTACAGATGTAACCTGTGGCAACAGATTGCACAGCCACCTTTAATATGCATTTCAAGTCAGCAGATTATTATGCAACCATGACTTGAAAAATGTCAGCCACCTTCTGGCATGATAGTTGGCTTAACGGACAAGCTCCAAAAAATGTAGCACCTCATGTTTTCAACAAGTCGAGATGGAAGAACTTCACCGTCCAAAAAGCTTTACACGACCATTTTTGGATCCGCCAACTCAATCAATTAAACAGCACTGCAAAGATACAGGAATATACAGATCTATGGGAACGAATTCATCTCCTGCACCGAGACCCAGAAGCAGATGACGTGATCTTATGGCGCTGGAAACCGAACGGTGAATACTCAACCAAAAGTGTATACCGAATTCAGTTCATAGGGAGAATATCCAAACCCAGCTTCATGCCGATCTGGAAAGCCCGAACTGCACACAAATGTCGTTTCTTCGCATGGATCCTCCTACATAGGAAAATACTAACGAACAATAATCTTGAGAAGAGAGGTTGACCACACAATCACCTTTGCCGGCTTTGCAATCTTGAGCCTGAAACACCCCCTCCACCTTTACAAAAACTGCCAGTACACTTGCGCGGTCTGGGATACATTGGCCAACTGGTTTCAGTTTCAGCACCTACAGAAACCACTTTCATCTCCATCGCTCAATGCGTGGTGGAAAAAGGCCAGAAGAGGGATTGCAAAATAGAACAGAAGAGAGTTTGATGGTATGATAATTTACTTCTGGTGGAACTTATGGAAAGAGAGAAATCAACGCATTTTCAACCAAGAAGAGAAATCGGTAGATGAAGTAGTTTTCTTGATAAAAGAAGACCTCCAGCAGCACAGAAGAGCTACCACCCCGGCTGAGCACTGGGGCGGCTTGGGATAGTCACTTTTTTTCCGTGGTCACCTCCCCTTCTGTGGGTGGTGAGGTTATCTGTGGTTGTGTTTTGTGTTTTTTCTCCTCTTTCTAATAAAAGTTACGGCAAAGCTCTTGCCGTTCCGTTCAAAAAAAACTTGAAAAATGCAGACACTTAAAACAAACATACGATAAACAGATGCAACTGATTAGATATGCTTGTCCTGTCCCACTGTACTAAGAACTAAAGACAGGGACGGGCGTCCTTGCTATTCTGTTTCTGCAACGGGTTAAAAACCTATAATCGGTAGACTTTGCCTGGTGGCTTGTAACTTTGTAGTCGGCTCTTCAGGTCTGGAAACGCTATAACTCTGTCTTAGGCGTTAGCCATACTACTAGGACGCAAGTTCTTATTCATCTAGAAAAAAGTTCTGACTCATTATCATTTTTCTTTTTGCAGAATGAAATGCAGAAATCAGTGAGAGAAAATGGCCCAAATGAGTCTTTGGAGAATAAGAACATGAACATCGGAAAAAAAAATTATCGATGCTATTTTTTAAGTTGTAGTTGATTGCTAAAGACGCTAACTGTGAGTCTGATGAAATATGTGACTTTCAACAGCCCCTGTGTGATACTCAACCAAGCACTGTAGTAAGTGCCATGAAAGACTTCATCTTTTCTGGAAGGCACGACAACATCTGCATGTCTCCATGTGCCATCTTGCCTTCTTCCTCGGGTTCCACAAGTGCATGTGTGTGGTCAAGGGCCATAAAGTTAATTCTCATTTGTTTTTCTTCTCGTTATGTTTGTCGTTTCATTTTGTTCCGCCTTTCATTTCTTTTTCCTTCTATTTTTCTACAATCTATTTTATTTTTGATAATTTTTGTTTCTTCTTTTACATGGTAGTTTTATTTTTGTATTTTATTTCTCAGTTTTGTTTTTAAATTCTATTGGATATAGGTGAGTCTACAGTAAATAGTTTTCCTTTTTCTAATAGTTTTATAGATTCTCTATATAGTTCAACTCTTATTCCATATAATCAAAATGAAAACAAATCTATAACTGATTGTTTGGTACTGTAAATCTATTGTTTTTATTTTGTTCACCATTACGAACTAAATGTTTTGACCGAAGTCAGCAGGGGAAGCCCCTACCTATTTTTTATATTATTTATTTTAAACCCAGTTAATTCGCTCCCACAGGGAGTCGAACCTGGGTGCTGGGTGCTACTCAGGTGCTCTAACCACTAGACTAAAGGCCCTTTCACTTACGAACTAAATGTTGCGTGCAAAAATAATTTGGTCGCAACATGGATGTATTTGTTCTCTATGTATACTTTGTTCGGGTGAGGCTATTTTGTTCGTTATATAGACTAATGTGTTCATGATACTAAATTATTTATTCACTTTGTGGAATAAATTATTTAGCACAGTTAAGTAGTTTGTTTGAGAGTGGACTTATTTCTTATGATTTTCTTATCATGTTGCTTTCTGTCATTTATCTTTTTAAAAAACTATTCTATTCCCTTCCCTTTTTATTTACTTTTTGTACACTACTAAAATTATTTTATTCCATGTACTAGCTTGTTCATCGTGTGTACATATTTTGTTTGCATGTTATCACGTTTATTTCATCGTGTGGATGGATTTGTTCTCTACGTAAAATAAATTATTTTCCTATTACCATTTATTTTATAGACTAATTTGTTCGTTATGTTAAATTATTTGTTCGCTTTGTAGAATGAATTGTTCATATGTAAGAATAACGTTTTCATATTGTGGATACATTTATTCTTCATGTAGAACAATTTGGTTCGTATAGAGCTATTTTGTTCATTTTATATAACAGTTTGTTCACAAGATTAGTGCTTTACTTTCCTAGACTAAGAAAATTATTCGGCGTTGTGGACTTGTTTGTTCTTTTGTTTACTTTGAATAATATAATTTGTTCATTGTGATGACCAATTTGTTTAGGATATGAATTTATTTATCCATATGTAATATTATTTATTTGCTAGGAGCCACTAACCACATAATTAAGTTGGTCAGCCTATGTCTCCCAGCGTGGCCCAAAGGGCGGACACACGTCTGCCGTTGTTGGTAACCACAGCAGAATTGTATTGCTGAAATTACCAAACAAAAAAAATATTGTTTTCGCCTGCTGGGCTGCTGGGTGGCCTGCTCTGGTTTAGGCCCATCATTACGTGGACACGCCCTTGAGGTATATACACCTTGCCTTGATGCGTCTGGTATACCGGTACAAATTACCTGCCTTATCTTTTCTACTACATGCTGTATTTAACTAATTCTCCAGACATTTTCTTTGTTGGCAAATATATCGAAATCGAATGGGGGACAATTTATGTCCTTCTCGATTCTGAATCATGCAACATATGCTATTTAATTTCAGCCTTTTAAGGCCAAAATTTATCTTTTGTGGACATGTAGAATAATGCTTTGTGTTTCATAATTGTAGCACACTATAAGTGATTGCACATATGGTTAGCAATTTAAATACCAGCATATATATATCCTGATCTGAACTCCTTGTAGAGAAAGAAGCCTGCACTCTATGATGTCCTAGAACAAGTCAAATAAACGATCTCTCTCATGATTTTATCAAATAATTCATACTATCTTTTTCCATTTACATTTATTTATTGCTTACATATAGTGTTTTATGCGCAATTATTTGGTACTGGTGAACTCCCGCGGCAACGCTCGGGTTACTGACTAAGATAACTATCACATTTTCTCTCCTTTTTTTTCCAGTTTGCCACCATATTCAAGTGAGCAACGACAGCAAGGAATTTAAACGGCGTTTAGTTTGCGGCGCGAGGTGGTCCGACGGACCATCCGAACCTACGTCCGAGCCTACCATTCCATTTGGTTTGAGTTATGACATGATCTCTCCGGCATCGGTCTAGCCTGCACAAAGTTAAGGCCAAGTTAATTTTAAGAGTCAACTCGTTCCGCACGAAATCGCCGGACGCCGCCGTCCGTTTTGCCTGCGGGGCGGACTCATGCCGGACGAGTTGGTCTGGGAAACCAAACACGTCGCGGTAGCACTTCTTTCATCTTATTTGCTATTTAATTTCGAAATCTGGAATAATCTTGATGCCCCAAAACATTTTCTGCAGGATATTGATTATGTGCTCGTGGCAATGCATAACTTGCTTCATTTCAATTCCAACTATTGATGATGATGCCCTCGCCCGGCGACACGGCGGCCCACAGCTCGTCGTCCTTCTCCAGCGCCGCCATATGCTCCGGCGCCAGCGCCACCTCCACCTCGATGCCGCCGCCGCCCTCCCGCCCGGGAAACAGCCAGACGTTACCGTCGATCTTGTTCGCCTTGCCGCTCCGCACCGCCAGCGGCTTCCCCCACCCAAAATCGCAGCCGTACACGTCGAACCGCGGCGAGGACGCCATCACCACGGCGTCGGTCTCCGCCGGCCTCAGCAGCGACACCGCTGGCTTCGCTTCCCATGCCGCCACGCGCGCCCGGATGGACGCGTCCGTGTGCGCGGCCACGGCGCGCCCCACCGCGGCCGCCGCCCACCCGTGGCCGCGCGCCAGCAGCTCCGCCGCGCCCACCGCCTCCGTCGACAGCGCGTACACGCAGTTGCCGAAGTACTCCGCCGGCAGCGGCGGCCGGAGGCGGTGGCGGTTGTTGATCGGGAAGCCGCACGCGGTCGTCGCCTTCTGCCGCCGCCGGGCGCGGGTGACGCACCGCCAGAGGAGCGAGCTCAGCGCCTGGAACCTCGTCACGGCCACCGCGCCAGCCGTGTCCGCGGCCTCCAGGAGCTCCCGTCGCGCCCGCTCCTTGAGCGCCATGAGGGACTCCGGCGAAAAATACAGCATCCTCTCTCGCAGCTCCGGCGCCGGCTGCCGTCGGACGAGCGCCGCCAGATCAGCGTAAGGGAGCACGATCGGCGCCGCTGCACCGCCGTCGGGTGACCAGCGCTCGAGCAGGGGGGGCTTGAGCGAGCGGGGGGCTCCCGGAGGTGCGAGCCGGAGACGAGCGATCTCGGCCCACGCGTTGAGGAAACCCCAGCAGGACGTGCCGTCGGAGAGCGCGTGGTTGTAGGCGAACCCGACGAAGACACCATCCACGAGCTCGGTGACCTGGACGGCGAGGAGCGGGAGCTCGTGGCCGTCGTAGTTCGCCGCACCGTCGAGCGGGAAGAAGGAGAGGACGACGCGCGGGACGTCGGCGTCGGGAGGGACGATGACGTCGGCGACGGCGACGCCGTCCGCGACGGCGTGGAGGATCTCGGTGCCCTGCCCGGCGCAGTCGATGGAGACCGAGCAGCCGACGACGTCGCCCTCGCCGTCGCGGTGGTGCTCGGTGGAGAAGCGGCCGGCGACGGGATAGTAGGCGGCCAGCGCGTCGGCGAGGGAGGCGTGGAGGTGGTCCACGAGGCGGGCGGTGGGGAAGGGCGGCGGCGCAAAGAGGAGGCCCTTCTGGATGTAGTCGCCGTCGAGCATGGAGAGGTCCCAACAGGTTAGCGGGATGCGCTCGCGCGGCCGTGGCGGCGGCTTCACCGTGCGTCGGGACACCACGCGCACCGGCGAGGGCGACGCCATCGTCCTACAGTGTCGAAGCGTGGAAAATCGATCGTTCTTTCTCGATCTTATCTTCTCCTCACAGCGCCCAAATCTGCCCGTCGCCTCTGGCTGTACGGTTCTCCATCGACCACCTTGCTCGCCCTCCGTCATCTAGCGCGCTCTCTCTCTCTCTCTCCTCTCCACGTCGAGATATACTGTGTATACATGTGGGCTTAGAAAACGACCTTTTGGTTATATTTTAGTCGGATCCGTGGCGACGCGTGGGCGTTCTGCCAATAAACAATGGAGAAAAGATAACTAGAAAAGGATCAAGTTGGCTCAAACTAGAAAAGGATCTTGGTCCAATAAGCAAGATAAATTGACGTTTTCTTTAACAAAAAAAAAATATATGGAGGCCGCACACCCACATAGGTTGAATATGAAAATCTTAGGGACAGGTTGCTGCTATACACGTACCACTAGTATCAGTTTGGAACCGGCGTCGCAGGTTAAAAGTCGTGCGATTTTTCACGTAAATATACGCAGCCGCACGATTGAACACACGAGAACTTTTACCTTTCTTACGTTATCCGCACTCGTCGTACTCAAAACACATCTCCTAAAGAGAATATTTCGTCATGTTCATCAATATTTTACAGTACAGTTTCAGTTCCTCCGCACTCGTTATACTTTATTTACATCCTCTATACCAACTACCAGCCCGTGGAGCCTACGTTATATAATTTTTTAACCCTCCTCTCTTTCTCTCTCTCACTCCCTTCCCCTTCCTCGCCGCATCCTCTTCCTCCCCTCCCACGCCGACTTCCCTCCCTGCTCCCTCCGCGCCGCCCCTGCTCTCGCTCTCCTCCGCACCGCCGGCGGTCACCAGCGCCGCCCCTCCTCTCCCTCTACTCCTCACCGCCGGCGGCCACCTGTGCCGCGCCTCCTATCCCTCCGCGCGCACCCTCCCCCACGCTGGCAGCGGCGAGCGCGAGGCGGGTGGCGAGCGGTGCTGGGCGGGGGCGGCGCCCTTCCCCGCAAGTCCACAGCGCGACAGCCCCCGCCGGCCCCCGCGCGAGTCCACCGCGCGACGCCCCCCGCCGGCCCCTCCGCGCCCCTCCGCGAGCTCCTCCTCGCGGGGAAGGACGGCCGCGGGCGGGCGAGCTACCGGCGGCCGCGGGCTGGCGGGCGAGCAGCGGCAAGCAACGCGCGGTGGGCGGGCGGCAAGCAACGCACGGCCACGGGGCGGGCGGGCGCTTCCGGATGCGCGGAGCGGCGGCGGCAGGCCCCGGGCGACGTGCGGGTGTTGGGCGGGGACGAGGCGGCAGGCGGTCGGCGCGCATCGGCGGCGGCAGAGCGGCGTGGTGGCCGAGCGGCGGCGACGGCCGAGCGGCGGCGGCGGAACGGTGGCGCATGTGATAGCGCGCCCCGCTGCAGCTCAGAATTCGGTCCCCGTGTACTGAAAACACTGTAGCGTTCCTTCACCCCAGTGCGGGTAGCCTTATCATCCCATCTATATATAGCAAATCTAACTTATTAGGTAATAATTAAGAAATGGTTTTAAATTTGAATTCATCCCGCAGAACCTTTTATTACGTGTGATAAACAAAACAGATACTCATCACCAGGTACTAGAAAGGGTTTTAAGAGTCATCTCCGTTAGCTAGTACTCGGTAGTATTAGACTATCTCTCATTTCGCATTTTCACGTCCCTACAGTTAAAGAGTTTCATATCTATTTTTGGTCTTCTCCAACAATTTTTATCCAAAAGAGAACTCTTTCTACGAATGGGTCTCAGGAGATACGAATGGGTCTCAGGAGATATGATGCTTCAATTTATGTCATCTCTCCCCTGAAAATTCATTTTGTGTTTGGATATAGGTTATCTGTTGGAGCCTGAAACAGTCTCGTGGGAGACTCATTTTGGATTTGGATCTCCTTATGGGTCCTCTCTAGAAACAGTCTAAAGGACCCGGTCCATACGTGGAGTGGAGGATTGATGCCCCTTTTCTCTAACTAAGTGTCCGTGCGTTGCTACGAGTATAATACATGAAGCACTGTGATAAATAAATCGCACGAAAAATCTCCTTTTGAAGCTCGTAGTTTTAAAATAATTCAAAAAAACACGTCATGCTATCGTACACAAACAAAAGTATCCATGAGCAATGCTATCGTATACAAACAAAAGTACTCATGGACAAATTAAAATGCTCGTAGCAAATCTTTCATGTTATCATAAAGTAAAATTAAGAGACAGTATCAGCATCATTTGCATGGAAAGTTTGATTCACCAGGTAATTCGCTGTCGGCACACAGATAATGCCCTTAAGGATATTGACCATGCAAACACCGACGCACTCTATGGTTTTCCCTGTCACACAAGAATGCGGATTGTGTTACAACATAAAATCTGGTGGCATGTTGGTGCACTATGCACACCTCGCAATTCAGCAATTTGTTACATACAATCGTAATGATGTTTCTTTCCGACAATCATGTATCGGGCCGTGCCCATGCCGCCCTTGGTCGTGCCGATCACCCACGACGACACAGCCTCGCGGCCAGCAGTGGTAGGAGCTTGCCCTTGTGCAAGGGTAATGGACATGTCGGCTTCAGATGCAAGGCACAGGCAAAAGGCGAGAGACTTGGGGATTCTTTCGGGCGCCGCTAAAAATACTCATTAGGCAATGAGTGAAGGACACAAACATTACTCCAAAAAAAAAAGAACACAAACATTATAAACACAACAAAGAGAAAAAGGATGAAACATACAAATTCATAAATTAAATTAACTCCAGCGGTTCTGAAGCAAATGAAGTACATGTATTAAAAAATAATTGCATCACTCCTTATCTTCCCTTCAGAATGGTAAACACACGCAATTCAAATGTATGAAGGACAATTAATTCGTAAAAGTGGCATACCGAGAAACAATGCTACTTCTTTACATGAGTGGACAATTGAACATGTTGTTAGGCATCTGAAGATCTCAGATTCGTATTGAACGCAGAGAGATGCCACTGCTGCAAGCAGCATCGATGGCAAAACAAGCAACTGCTGGTGGCCTTGTATTTCACAAATTTCGTGCTAGTAATACAGATTTTGTTGAGTTATTTGTAGTAACATCAAAACTTTACCAGCTAGTTTGAGAAATGTTTATTTTGAATATCAAGAGCACAAATACAGAAGAGTGGAAGACATACCTTGGCAACCCCCTTTGGAGGGTACTCTCCATTTAATCTTGGATCAATACATTGTTTCATTTTGTCCTCACCGAGCCTTGGTGTTGCCTGAGTTGATGGAACAGCAAACATGTCAGAATCAGAGTGCTGACAATAACTGCATAAAGTTTGGACCATTCTTTCCTGGTCATCTCATAAGCTTTTTATTTTTTTCTAAATACCTCGTTGGTAATTGTTCAGGACAATTTCTCAGGATATTGTATATTGCAGTGTGAAAAAAAGTTAATACATACCCAAGTAACAAGACTCTGCAGCCCCTTGGCATTGTATGATCTACAGGTTTCCTTCCGATTAGAAGTTATAATATACACAATTATCAAAGAAAAATTGTTGTTATATGATAACCTGCCAAACATAGGTGGAAATTAAATGCGACCTAACCTGCATGACTCACATCCAAAAATGTGCAAAGGATAATATTAGGGTTCATGTATCCACAAAAAGATTTAAAAAAAGAACCATAGGTAAGGAGGAATTGGAAGCTTCATGTAGGTGTCAGTGTCACCACACATTGTAGACGGAGGTAGAGGAGGCCCCTGAGGAGGTGCCTTTTCTGCAGCTTGCCACCCACCGCCCATGCATGCTGCTATTGTTATCCAGAACTACAACAGCTCAACAAAGAACTTAACTGAAAAACAGCCAATGATTTCATAATAGTAAAGAAACTCGGATTTAGTAATGTTCTGCAGCAGTACAAAACAAACACACCATATACTTAGTAATGCTCATCATTAATCAGGACAGCAATCGCATCTATTGCACACAAGCCATTTCCAATTTCAGAAGATCAATAACCGCAAGGAGAAAATTATTACCAAGTCAGCAACATAACTAAAACTGAGACCACATGAAAATCAAGATTGAGGGATGACAACACTGGGCTTCCCGCCACCATTTCTGTGGAGGTCAAGGCATTCCTTGTTCATAGGCCCAGCTAGGGAATTATAAAGAAATTGTACATACAGCAAAAATCAAATAATTGCTTGGTAGCAGTGCATTTCTTTGATTGAGGTAATAACTTTGAAATCCGAGTTGTTGCGAGGGCCTAACAGTGAGATATCAGCTACATCGATTTTTCACAAAATATGAACCATTTATCAAACATATATAATTTAGTTACTGTAATGAGAGGCCCAGCAATTTCCCATTTATGTACAGGAAGCAAAAAACAATCAAATGGGCTGATACAGGGTGTGGGACAAATATATATACAAATGCACATAAATGGGAAAAGGCTGGTATACAGGTTTAAATATTGGATACAGATAAAAATTTAAATGTTTCTCAATCATTAACCAGTTATAAAATTAACATTTTCACAAATATGTAGCAAAAGGGAAAAATTAGATATAAATGTAACAAACAAAACACCTATACAAATATTTCACCGGTATTTTGCAAGCTCACTGGAAATTTGTCAGGCAGAAAACATGAAAAACTCTTGTGCAAATCACAAAGCAATTAAGCTGAGGGAAGTGAACGATAAGGAGATGCCTACCTTACTGGATGCCACAAAGCATTGTGGCTGAATGTAAGAGAGACGTGCCCCATGATCTTTCAGAATATAAATTTATATGCAGTGTTGACTCTTTTTTTATCAAAGCAAAAACATCCTGTGTTAAACTTAACCTTGAATCCCAACATTAATCTTACCTCTACTAATCCGTAGTGTCACTCCAATCTTTCGAGAGAAAACAACTAGTTCCCTGAACTCCAGTAATCGGCACTGTGCTGCATGATGGAAAATGGCTCGGTGTGCGGAATTCATGATGAAGGGGCATGCCGAAAAGCCTGAAAAATGAATAAGAACTAAACATTACGGACTTATGTTACTGAATGCAGAGTAACTGAGCGGAGTAACAGTAGAACCAAAAACTGAATTCAATATTGAACCCATCCTTTAACCTACATCGATGAAAATAGCGGTGGCCTACAATATCAACTGAATAAATCAGAGTAGTGAAAATAGTATAGCTGAATCTGAAGCAAATTGCCCCACCCATCAATTCAGTAACCTGTCGTTGCTTATACAGATCAAGGCCCCTCATTACTCAATTGCCTACACAGATCAATGTCCCACCCATCGATTCACTAATTTGTTGTCGCCAGCGCAAACAAGCATATAAAACAGAACATATTACAGAATTAATCAGAGTAAAAAGAGAACTGGTTAATTTAGATCCTGTCTGGGAACTGATTAAGCCACAACAACTCTTTGCAAGCACATGTCCGTGAAAAAGAAAGGGATAAACTATAATTAAAAAAATACTCTACCTTGGAAAGCCAGGCGAATTGATTGATGAGACAAATTGATGACACCGGGTACGCCGATGGAAAATTGGGATGCAACGAGAGGAGGTCCACGGGGCAGTGATGTGGGCAGTGGTCATTGCGATGCATCCGAGGCCGGCGGCAGCGCCGTCGGGAGGAGAGATGAGGGCATTGTCATCTGCCTGGATGCGGAAGGGGATGGAGCGGATGCAGATGGGCTCAAGGGCCGGGGCTTGGATGCAGATCGAGCGCCCTCGTCCTGGTTTCACGAGGTTGGGGGCGGGCGACAGTGTGGAGGTGGTGAGGAGGCGGCGACAGGGGGAGGAAGCGGGTGCGCGAGGGGTGGCCCCCTGCCGCCACGCCCCACCGCTGCCCCGCCGCGCCCATCTGTCGGACGCTTCTCCCGCTGCGAGGAG
Organism: Echinochloa phyllopogon; assembly: GCA_033239725.1. NCBI lineage: Eukaryota > Viridiplantae > Streptophyta > Magnoliopsida > Poales > Poaceae > Echinochloa > Echinochloa phyllopogon. The sequence goes on from BTCW01000012.1 coordinate 26,124,644, forward strand.
GGCCGGCCGCCGCCGTGAAGGCCACCAGGCGCCCTCGGAGGCCACCACGAGGGCCACCCGCCCGCGAGGAGCTGCCCGCCGTCGCTCGCTGGCGCGAGGAGCTACCCGCCCGGGGTCCCGATGGTGAGCGGCCCTGCGTGTCCGAGCTCCGCGTGGGCGGGAGGGGAGCCGGCGCCGCCCTGGCGCAGAAGGCAGGGCCGGGGAGTCACGGGAGTGGAGGGGGCGGAGAGGCGCGGTGCGGCGGAGGGGGCGGGCTGGTGGATGCGGAAGGGCGCGGGGGCTGGGAGGGCAGCTTGTCGGGCAGAGTCTCGGGATGGAATCGATTCACAGGCGTCGGATTCCATTTCGACGGGAAAAATAGATCGCAGGCGGGCAGACGCGTGGCAGACGGAAGGAAACCACGGTCGCTGTTCCCCCATGGCATTCTTAGGAGCAGAGATAGTGTACAGATATACTGTGCTTACTCTCAAGTTGCTCTGGAAAAGGGAATCTAATAAAATCAGATGGTTTATTGGTGATATAAAAATTACGACAAAATATGTTTATGTGAAATTCTCGCAAAAAATGTTTATCTGATATTCCACTAGCATGTTCTGCTATTTGAGAAATCATGGTATCTCTGTAACCCTTGTTTAGGAAAACGTAAAAAGGATCAAGCCAGAAATTAAAATTCAAAAGGCATTTCCGCAAACTGAGGTCGTTGCCTCAGAATAACTTCAATTTGAGTCTATTATCCTCTCCGAAAAAAGTTTGTTGGCCCATGCCTAGCTTGCGGCCCTCCGAGCCTATTGTCCTCTTAAGATTAATCTACAATGGAAAAGGTCCACCTTGCCTCCCTCGTCTGTAACCGAAGTTTGGTTTGACTCCCCCATTTTAAATACCGGGTAAGGGACCTCCCCCATCTTACAAAACTGGTTACTTTTCCTCCATCACTGATTTTGGACCCCGGTTTTGACCGTTCACGTGCCAGGTCATCGCCACGTCGGATACTGACATGTTGGCCATGTTGACCCAGCTCATAAAAAACAAAACACCCTGCTCACTCACGCCTATAAAGCACCGGGGCACTGCAACGCAGCAGCTCGCAGGTGACCACCCGCGCCGCCGCCTTCGCTCGGCGAGCACCAGCGTCGTCCATTTTCCACGGGGGCAGCTCGTGTCGGCGCCAGGCGGCCGCTCCGAGCAGCGCTCGCGCTCCTCCGCGTCGCGCCCCGTCGGGGTCAACGACGCCAGCAGGAGCGGAGCAAGAGGTGGCGGGAGCGGGCCGCGACGCCAAGCTGGTCTCCGTGGTGGGAAGCAGGCCGACGCGACGGCGCGGCCAAGGCGGCGGCAACGCGAGCGTGGCGGGGTGGGCCGAGGCAACCAAGGCGTCGGCAGCGGCGGGGCGGTCGGCAAGCGGGAGCGGAGGGACGGTGAGCGACCGGGGACGGTGGGGCAGCGACCGAGCGGGAGCGACGGGGCGGTGGGCCTACGACGTGGCGGTATGGCGTCACCGTCGCGGGCGGCCGATGGGGGAGAGGAAGGGCGGCGGCGCGCCCACACCACGATGACGGCGGCACCACCTGCAAGTCCCGCGCGGCAGCGCTCGCGCTCCTCTGTAGCGGCGCCCGTCAGCCCCGGCAACAACGCATCTGCGGAGGCGCAGGCCCGCGCCCACCAGGCTGCGCGCGGGGGCGACGGGGACGCGGTGGTGCAGGGGCAGAGGGGAGAGGGGCGGCGCCGCATGGGGCCGACGCCGGTCGGAGGAGGCGACGGCGACCCCTAGGGGAGGAGGGAGAAAGGAGGGGGCGCTGATTAAGCGGGTCGGGTCGGGCTGAGACAGTAGGGCCCACATGTCAGTATCCGACGTGGCAGCGACGTGGCACGCGAACGGTCAAAACCGGGGACCAAAACCAGTGAGGGAGGAAAAGTGACCGGTTTTGTAAGATGGGGGAGGTCACGTACCCGGTATCTAAAATGGGGAGCCAAACCAAACTTCAGTTACAGATGAGGGAGGCAAGATGAACTTTTTCCATGTACAATCCCTAGGCCAATGTTTACCTGGGCCGACATGTGCTGCACATGGCCCAATGTACATCTCTTAGGCACATGTTGACTGTTCGTAATGGGCCGCAGTGTAGTAGATCACGAACAGTACTGTCCATGGGTTTTTTATATACTTCTTTGAAAGTGCCCTTTATATGGGACTAAATGTAAAAAACACTCTTATCTCTACCTAATTATAAAGCAAGGATTGCTTCCGTGGTACGTCATAATTTTATAAAAACCCTCCTAATATTTATAGAAATCAACCCACCATCCTTTATTATGTTGTATTTTAAAAAAACATAATGTATCTTTACCTAATCTATTCTATTCCTAATTCTAAAGCAGACAGTATTGCTTCTGCCCCTCAATTTCGTCGGTCATTTTCTAATTCGCGCTGACCTCAAAATCCCGAGAGAAATGCTTCTGTCAACCTGCATGTGCACCACAATTGCAATCAACAGGGCTAACAAAAAAGAACCCATGTCTATCTAAATCTATTGTTCCCGTATTCTACTCCAACTGACCACCGACTAGCTCATCGTCTCCTTCGTACATCATCTGATCTGTACACTGTGTCTCCTATCAGACATCGTAGCCCTTGTAAAAAACCAACAAAACCAATCGGCCGGCATCGTCGTCGTCGAAACCAACCTCAATCTTACTATGCCCAGCAGCAGCATGCATGGAGGCTGACGGTGGGAACCAGTTGGAAGGACTTCAGCATGTGAGATCGTCGAGTTCATATCAGCGCATGCAGCAGGTATGCTCTGACAATTTTGACAAGGAGATCGAGATATCTGCATAATGCCAGATGAGATGAGGCCGGCGGCCACCTCGCGAAATCCTCCGCATCCACGGCAAGGGACATGCTCCTCTCCGACGATGTCGACCTCGACATCTCAAGGGCAACGGCAAGGACATGACTGAGTTTATTGGCGCCGACCTCGCGTGCTCTGCTCCGTCCAAAGACCATCTCGGTCATTGGTTGCTTGCTTCTCCTGCTATTCAGTCTTTTAGAGGATCACTTCGGTGCACAAGATATCCAAGTATATGCAAGTTAGCACGTACGTCTCCTAGCCGTCATCCCTTGCATGGTGCGCTCCATCCCATGCGCCTATCCACTCCTTTTATGCATGTCATCAGGGACAAATAATTAACGGGAGGCAACAACACAACTACTAAGAGCAAGAACAAGAGAGCTGCTTGTGGTTCCTCAAGAACCGGACGCAGGATTCAAGGAGGTGACTACGCAGCGTGTTTCATGGATGGATATATACTCACTCACATCCTGCAGTTATAGGAACGCTGATTATAATTGGTACGGTGATTTGTCAAAAAAATTATTCGGAACAATATATTTGTACCTCTTAACCAACGCCCTTAGCCCTCACAGATTAAAAAAAAAGTTAAGCACAACAATTGGGCCAATGATATGTGTATTCATTATTCTCTTTTAATAAATATATAGATTAATTTTTATAGACTCGATACATAGAATATCGGTAAATAGTATATGGTCTTCACCCGTAGCAACGCACGGGCATATTTGATAGTATTATTAATACGGAACTGCGAGCCCGCACATCCGATTCGGGCATTAGCGTCGAACGCTGGGGGACCGGTCCGATGTAACCGCGTTGGTCATTGGATCTCGAAAAGATTCACGGTGGAATATTCTTGATGTTGCATGGATTGATCGATTTCTCCGTCTTCTTTTCCGTTGCATACCTGATCAATTCCTCCACCTTTTCTCATAGTCCTCGTCTGCGCCAAAACATTCCCTGATGTTGCACACAACTAATTGATTCCCCCATCTTCTTCTCATGTAATCCTCGTATGCGAGCCGCTCACATGAACTCCAATTGTACTAATGTCTAGAGCCGGATGCTAAATCTACTGTCGCCCGTGACTTAACTAACTCTGTATCGGCTGAAACATGCCCTTCTTCTCTAAAAAAATAAACCATTGAAAAACAAAAAAAAACTACCTCTGCAACATCCAAATTGACTGACAGTAAATAGAAACAAAGTAATCGCAACATGTGAAATCATTTGCTGTAACATGGGAAAAAGTAATACAAACATCTACTAAATTTACAGCTTGCAACATTAAAAAAGAGAGTCTGAACATCTAAATTCCGTTCATGCAACACTAAAAAAGACGAATACAACATCCAAGCTCATAGGTTGCAACATCCAAGTCATTTGCTGCGACACTAGAATCATCAATCGCAACATCCATAAATTATAAAATTATTTTATTAAAATACTCTCATATTCCAACACCAAGAAACAATAAGCGCAACATTATAATTCAGCTACTGCAACATCACTTATAGCGGGCACCGGACATGCAACATCTGGATGGTGGGGTTCATGGACTCTCCAATCACCAACCCTGGATCAGCGGCGAGGAGTCCCTGGCAAAGAAGGATCACGGAAGGAAGGAAGGAAGGGAGCACCGGGGAAGTCCCCACCTCTACTCATGTTGAGGATAGAGGAGTGTGTCATCACAATAACGACGACCTTCTCTGCCGTCGCCGATCATGGGCGACGGCGTCTCCATCCCCGCCGCAGCCTCCACCTCCTCATCCTCTCCTCTGCTTCATCCGTCACGCACCGGATTCAGAGGGGAATCACACCGTCGTTGTGGATTCTTGTTCCCTGAGGAGACAGAGAGACATCCCCGTCGCGGTGGATTCTTGTTCCCCAAGGAGACAGGGAGATAAGACGGAGAGACAACAATGCATGGTGAGAGGATAAGGTGGATTTTTTATTTTTTTTCTACTAGTAGTTAACAAGAGTGGATACCACGTCCGATATTTTCTAGAGCGTCGGACATCTTCATCGGAGCATTACCGTTATTAATAAACCAAAAGGGAAATGTGTATAGACTTTGCGGACGTCGTGTATCGTATCAAAGGGGTCATACTCTAATGTACTTCAAAAAATCTATAATTCATTTGAATACTGATTTGGCTGGGGCAATAAACTCTCAAATTTTCACCAATTAATATTGCAATATCGGTGGTAGTATAGATGAAATGCCGAACAGATCATTTCGAGGTTAGATCTCAGCACCGTGCTGCTCGGTTCAACCAAAATTTGATAATATTCATATTTTATGTATTTTCGTAGAGAACCATTTATAAGATGGTTAGTCGAGAAAGATTATTGTCGACCTAAGGACCGGCGATCCACCGGGGGATACCTAAGTGGTTGATTTATAGGATTAGGATCGTCGAGTCGAGTAGCTTGATGATGATACAAAATGCAAGGTTTAGACGGGTTTCGGCTACCCGAAGGTATAACCCTACGCCCTGTATCGGGTGGTGTTTGTATTGCCGTTCTCCGGCCTCGTGCTATTCGTTTATCGTCAGCCACCTCGTCGTGCTTACAGCGTAATTACCACATAGAGGTGAGAAGTAATCCTTGTATGATCATCTGACCCTAGTAGTTTCATCACTCGCCGGCAAGCTCTCTGGGCAAAAGCTACAACCTTAGCACAGTACTGCAGCATGCAAGTCGAGCAGTAGCATGCAGCATGTGTGCATTTGTTTTTGCCTGCAGTCCTGCAGAAAGACTTCTCCCATCGAGACCAACCAAACAGAATAATTTCACTAGTGTTTTCATGTATCATTCTCTTGACAGCCTGATGTCCGCGTTATATCAAGCTGATGGCATATACATCCTTTTAATTCCTTGATATAGCCTAGCGTAATATCTTTTAGAGCGTGTTTTAAAAATTGTTTTTTACAATGTATGGTGTACTGTTTTTTTTGTAGTTGTTTATTTTCTTGGTTGGTGATTGCTGCGGACCGGTTCTCGAAGCTTGTAACCCGGCATAACAATGCAGCCATGAGATCTACTATGGCTCTGGACCTGGCTAATTAATTGGGGGGATACATGTGTGGACATTAATTTCATAGCTGCTGGGGATAGAAGAAGGCTTCTATGCTATCTACTCTGGATAGGTATTTGGGACGGAATGATACTTCTACGGCTTGCCGGTCCAGGAGTAGAGGAGGAACGGGAGATTGCTTCTATGGTGTGCACTATGAGCTAATACGCATGTGAGGACTCTTTGTAAATGCCTTGTAATGAAACCCAGCCACACATCTCGGAAATGTGATATGAGGATAGCTACCCTGGCAAACGGGAATCACGACGCATGGTGAAAGTGTGCGACCTCTGCAGAGTGTAAAGCTGATATATCAGTCGTGCTCACGTTCAAGAGCGGCTTGAACTTCTTCGGGAGTAGTGGTGTTCATGGTGGTTGGTTGGTGGAGGCTCAGATGGATTTTCGAGGGATGGTTTGTTCGGATGGATTTCCGAGGTGGATTGGATGGATTTCCAATGGTTGATGGTTCGGATGGATTTCCGATGTGGCTTGGATGGATTTTCAAGGATTTGGGTTCTCAAGGAGAATGTGGTTTCACATAGTTTATAGGTGCTAAGGACTTACGGTTAAAATTAAGGACTTTATTGTTTAAGCGCGAGTTAAACCCTTAAGCCTTCCTAATAGCCTCATGTCATATATATTTTTACTACACTTGTGGAGTACAATTAGTTGTACTCATCCCTCCTTTCTCCCCCTGTTGTCCCCCACCACAGACTTAGGGACGAGTTCACTGAAGATGACCGTTTTGACCAGACGCTTCGTACTAGGCTAGTGTGCCCCTAGTCAGCTGCCTGTGGAGATGGAGACCCCTTCCGCTGAAGACTTCGATATAATTATGTACCTTTCTTTCAGACCACGGGTCATTTTGTAATGATGTCTAGCGTTTTGTAATAACATTGGCATTTATTCACTATAATAAAGTTGGAACATGTATGATTTAACGGATCCTGGCATACATGTGATTGCATTCGGTTTTGTTTATAAAACCGGTGTGACGGTTTACAAGTCGGTTTACATCTAAACCTACTAGATTACATCAAGAAGTCGTATCTGACTAGATTTCTATTGATGTCCGGGGATATTCGAATTTGATCCGTCGAGTATACCGCAACTCGTACTTGCTACGTCTTTATCAAACTTGTCTGATAAGTTGGGGATTCCTTGTGGGCCACCTTTGGGTCATTAAACCTTGTCAGATGTGGGCTCAAGTCGGCTGTTATCCTCTCTAGTAGTGGGCTCAGTAGTACCCGTATCCCACAATTATAGAGTAAAAGGATCACAAAGTACCTAGAGTAAGTAAATATTTTTTTTCAAAATTGCTACACACTTTAAACGCACATACGTGTTAGGATCCGCATTTTCTGGAACCCTAATGGGTTTCTGAATATCCAACTACAAAAAAGAGTGAGTATGTGATAAAAAGATTTTATAACTCAACTAATCCACTTCAATAGAAAGATCAGAAAATATCTATAGATTCGTGCAACTCAAGCTTCACATATGAGTTGATCGGAGCAAATATATGAAAGTCAACCAAGAACTAGTGAAGAAGAAGCACAAAAACATGAGACAAAGTGATTTGAAACCGAAGTTCACTTGAAAGCTATATCTTCGTTAACATGCCTCCAAATAGACTAGTTTGAACCATCAACCCTATCCTCACCTTTAATGACCCAAAGGTCTAGCTCATGTCACTTATTATTGTATATTTGGAGAGGATGGGCAATACAAATTTACTGGAACAACCCACACGAGTTGAGCACTCAATAGAGACGTTTAGCCATCTAGGAACCAAGGTCCAAGATTAACAAATACAAATCAGTGGTCAAAGATGCTCCAAGTGCTCAAGAGATGGAGTTGAAGCTCACATATCCAAATCAATGTACTCTCTCAATTCCCTTTTCTAATCCCTCAGGGGTTAGCTTTAGAGGGTTGAAGAAGTAGAGTAAATACTTAATATGATGTTTGTCTCGTGGTAGGTCGGCAACAACGAATGGAAGGAGTGAATGGGGACATAAGATCGTTTTCCCCCTCCTAAACGATGTTTTTAGGTATACCAAGCTTGTAAAACCACTGTTTTTTTGGTTGAAGTACTTTTCGCTTAGTTGTACACTTTGGGCCTCCACGTACCCTAACTTCCCACCTAATATTGCTTGTACCAAAATGGTGAAACCTTGGGGGGGGGGGGGGGGGGGGGGGGTTGGTACAACCATTGATTCAGTGTGAGGCCATCTTCTTGTGAGGGGTTGGTAAAATGAGATGGCCATGGGAGGGCATTGTGGAAGGCCATGGTTCTGCCATCATGGCGGATGCTAAACAACACAGATTCATGGTTGGTCACGATGAAGTAGCTCATGGAGGAGGACCAAGGACGGGCTAGAGAACCAGGATGCAAGTAGGCGCAGGCGTGCCTGCGACTTGCCTAGCCCGCCTGCAAAAAAACGGCCTATTGGGCGCCTGTAGGCCTTTTCGTTTTGCAATCGGGTTCAAACAGGCAAGCCTACGAGGCCAGGTGGGCTTAACCAAGTAAGCCTGCGAATCCGACTGCAGCCTGCAAGGCCCGTGAGAACCTGCTCCACTATCTGCCCAGCAATCCCCATCCCCGTCCGTGACATGATCCCCCATGATGACACTACTTGTGGTGACATGATCTCCCATGATGAGGTTGGTTATCTCTCCTGTTTTGATGGGGCCAAGGTCACCGATAGTACACAACCCACGAAGCTCTCCGGTGGTACACAACCCACGAAGTACTTCGGCAGTACACAGGATGCGAAGCTCTTCGGCAGTAGAGAGGTCTCCTTCCCCCACTACATCACCATTACCTTCCTTTGATCAACAAACCATACCAACAAATGATCCTGGCAATTACAAACAACCATTTTCTATGCTCATTTTCTGTACTCATTTTCTTTTGAGAAATATGATGCATGAGATATATATTGATATTTCTCTTACGTCAATGCTTAGGCTCCACTTCTACCCAAATTCAACCACGTAAATTGAGATCTGACATATAGAATGACATGGATCCTATTTATCAGGCTGGAAAAACTTATTCAAGCCTGATGTCAGCACTGCAATGAGGTATTTAATGCTGCACGCAATTCAGGAAACAATCATATTCGTAGGCATATGGGTGTATGTGAACCAAGACTTAGAATTCATGATATGGTTGATCAGTTGCAATCGTCAGTACTCTCAACAGAGACAACTATTCTAGCAAATTGGAAATTTGACCATAAAATTACACGGTGTGAGCTAGTTAGACTTATATTTCTTCACGAGCTACCTTTTCCTTTGTTGAATACGATGGATTTCATAGCTATTCACTCAGCCTGAACCCACTCGCTGAATCGGTTTCGAGGACAACAATAAAAGAAAACTGTATGGAGGCTTACAAAAATAAGAGATCATCATTGAGGGATTTGTTTGCGAATTGCAATTGTAAATTTTCATTAACAGCTGATCTCTGGACATCTAATCAAAACACGGCCTATATGGTTGTCACTTGCCACTACATTGATAATGATTGGAGGGTTTAGAAAAGGGTAATAAGATTTTACATGATTAATACACCACACGATGGATTTAATCTATACAATGTAATGATGAAGACTATTTGATATTATAAATCGAAAACAAGTTGTTTAGCATTACATTGGATAATGCTAGTTCTAACAAAACAATGATAAATCTCCTGAAAGCACATTTGAAGGGAAAATCAATGCTTCCTTGTGACGGTGAGCTATTTCACAGTCGATGTGCTGCTCACGTGCTTAATCTCATTGTAAAAGAAGGGCTGGAAGAAATTGATGGTGTCATCAATGATATAAGAGAGAGTGTGAAATATCTTAAAAGTTCTCAATCTAGAAAGGAGAAATTTGAGGAGACAATTGTAGAGATGGGCATTGAATGTAAGAGGTGTCCTTCTCTAGATGTACCGACACATTGGAACTCAACATGAGATATGTTGGAGTCAGCCTTCCCATTTAAAGACGCTTTCCGTGAGTTAGGACGTCAAGACCGCAACTACCTGCATTGTCTCACACCTGGAGAGTGGGAAAAGGCTGATGCAGTTTGCAAGCTATTGAATGTCTTTAAGAAAGCAACAGAAGTTGTCTCTGGTTCAAGATACCCCACATCCAATCTCTACTTTCATCAAATTTGGAGGGTGAAACAAGAATTGGATTCAAATGTATCAAGTAAACATCCAATTATTGGATGTATGCTTCCAGGTATGAAGACAAAATTTGATAAATACCGGATGATCTCATACTTGTCAAATTGCATACCAGTTATACTAGATCCTCGGTTCAAGTTTGGATTTGTTGAATTTCGCATGAAGCAAGCATTTGGAAACGCGGCCAATGTTCATATCGATAAGTAGATGAAGCTATAAGGAAGCTTTACAGTGATTACTCATCTGAAATGGAAGGTGACCGTGCAGCTTCTTCTCAAGCAAATGACAATGCACCTTTAGTGACAGGTTGTTCCTGGTCTAATTGGAGTAATCATATAAGCACTCAAAGAAATCAAGTCACAGGGGAATTGGACACATATTTTCGTGAAGATTTATTCCCTTGCAATGATGAGAGCTTTGATATCTTGTACCGGTGGAAAATGCATGCATCAAAGTATCCTATCATAGCTCGAATGGCCCGTGATGTTTTGGCTGCTCCTGCATCTACCGTGGCGTCTGAGTCAGCATTCAACACGGGTGGCCGAATCATCACTGACCATAGGACTAGGTTATCGGGCAACACGGTTGAAGCTCTAATTTGTTTCCAAGACTGGCTTAGGGAGGCAGGCCCATCTTATTTGACAGCTTGCGGAGCAGTTGCATGATCACTTGAAAGAAATGTATGTTTCCATATTGCATTGCGTTATTGTTTTGTTGCCATATTGCATTTCTCGTGTCATTTGCCCCTATCAACGCATTTGACAAAACTTCATGGTGCAGGGCTCTTTGCAAGAAGCCAAGAAGTACAAAGTGCATATGGAACAATTGGTGTTATTCATGTAAGGAATGCTAAATCTCAAGCAAGCATCTCTAAATTACATGTATGAATTTGAACCAAGCAAGCTCTGCCGGCTCTTTGAATATTGCACTGTTGTTGGATATGAATTTGCCTGTATGAGAACTTTTGTTAGTACTATCATGAGTAGTATGATGTAATATATTTGCAGTAGTTGATTAACTCGTTAGCTCAACGGAAATTCTATTCTGGGCCATGGACTGAAATCCTACCGTGAGAATCATTCAGCAAGCACTATTATCTACTAGCCTTACTTTTATACATCAGTTAATTATTACATGGTGATTGAGTGCTAGTCCAAAGGGGGTGTTTAGTTTCTGAAGAGAGGGGGTGAAAAGTTGATAGAAAAGTTGCATCGGACACTGTAGCGCACTATACCAATTTTCGTTTGTTTGTGGTAAACATTGTTCTACCATGACCTAACTAGGCTCAAAAGATTTGTCTCATCGTATACATCAAAACTATGCAATTAGTTTTTTTTATTTATCTACATTTAATGCTCCATGCATGAGGAAAGAGATTTGATATAATTTGATGTGATAGCTGAACAGTGAAGTTTGGAGAGAGAATTTTTTAAAACTAAACAGGGCACTGAATTGTGCATGGTACTCTGAATGCGTTATGCATCTTTCAGTAGCAATGGCCAGCAGATCAGCAGCTCACGCCTCGCATGCATTTGCAATCTAGCAACAGGCACCTGCGGGCACATGCATGGCCTGCTAGCTTTCTGCTGCAACACCCGACAGACGAGCGGCTTCGTAGGAAAGCAAAGGGCCCTGTTTCGTTGAAAAACAGAAATATTTTTCCAAAGAAAATCTTACGTGCATGGAGTATTAAATAAAATCTATTTATAAAATCTTTTTAGAGATGGATGTATCTTTACGTGATGAATCTAATGAGCCTAATTAGTCCATAATTTACTATAATAATGCTACAGTAACCATCATCTAATCATGCGGTCAAAGGCTTCGTTAGATTTGTCTCGTGAATTAATCTGGGGTTGTGAAGTTAGTTTTGTAAACTGACTTTATTTAATATCCTTAATTATTGGTCAAACGGGGTGGAGAACTTTTTTCACCGACCTTTGACCGCACGATTAGAGGATGGTTATTGTAGCATTACTATAGTAAAGTATGGACGCTCGTTACATTCATCGTGCAAAGTTACACGTATTACTAAAAAGATTTTATAAATAGACTTCATTTAATACTTCATAAATATAAGATTTTCTTTGAAAAAATATTTACTTTTGAAACACGGGGCACCCGCGGGCGCGGCTGCCTGCATGGTGACCAGAGAAGCACCGGCATGGAATGTGGAGGAGCGGGGCGTCGTGGAGGACAATCCGATCTCATGGATCAATGGTCGTGCGTATACCATTAGATTTCACCATGGATTGTCTAGAAAAAAGATTTCACCGTGGTCATCGGCCAGTTATTTGTCCCCAACTGGTGGTGGTGCTCGTGGCTGCCAATTGACTACGGTACTTGATCGACTGCGTGCGTCGCCTTCTCCGATGAAACTGTGAACAAGAGACTTGGCACGAGCTCCGGCGTCCACCGACCAGTCTACTGCCGCGGGCGCCCATACCGCCACCGGAGACCGGACCCCCAGCCTCCGAGCGCCGTGCAGCCTGCGTTATTAAGTCATCCAAAATTCTACCTCAAAGTTCACTATGCAAAAAAAAGATTTTCATCACATCAAAATATTATAATATGCATGGAGTATTAAATGTAAATGAAATCAAAAACTAATTACACAGTTTTGTTGTACTTTGCGAGACGAACATTTTAAGCCTAATTAATCAATTTTTTGATAATTTTTCACATATACAAACGAAAATGCTACAGTGACACAATGATTACGAAGTGACCTCGTACCCCAAATTTGGATCTAGGCCTAAAAGCAAAACCGAAAAGGCGCCCTGACGCATTGCCATACAATTCAGTGAAGCTGGGCAGCTAGCTGCTGTGGCTGTGCCCCCCCGTGGGCTACCTGCAGCACGTCCGTCCGTCCCTACCCCTCTGCGCCCTCCTGCGGCCTTGCCGCCAGCAGAAAGCGGCCATTTGCTCCTGCCGCATCCGGCAAGCGGGGCACCCTCACCGCCGGCTCCGGCGCCGGGCCTCGCCCCGGCGACCAAGGGGCAAGGGCATACGAACGACTCGTCAAGAAACCGTGCTGCACGGTCCGTGTCGTCGAGTGCTTGTGTCCTCGACTCCTCGCCCTGTCGCCGTCGGTCGGTGCCGCGACGAGCACAGCAGTCGAGCACGAACGAGGACACGCTGGCTGCACGCCCGCACGAGGCGGCGAGCCGGCGACGGGACGATAGGCCGAACACCGGTGAGCCGAGGGCAGGAGGAGTGGCCGGCCGGGTGCGAGAACGTACGAGATGCTCGCTGCACTGTGTCTGTACGTGATGGACGCCGAGTGGAGGTGATCGACTGACAGTGGGAGCCTGGCCTCGGAGTGGTACAATCAACGGGGAGCCTCGCCTCGGGCCCCACACCCTGCCACCGGTCCGTCCGATCCGTCAATGCCCACCGCTTTGACCTGTCCCCGTCCTTGGGATCTCGCTGCTTTCACTTTCACCGCAGCTTTCAGCCTCGGGAACCGACCGCCGGTGGTGTCCACTGCCCCGGCGGGCGAGCACACATTAAGTATAAATAATACGGGCAGTACCATCACCGGACAAAGTTAATCGCGCGACGTACGGGCATTGTCTCCGGAGCCCGGAAGGACTAAACAACGTGCTCCGGCGACGGGCGGGCGCCGCCGTGGGTGGCGGCAACAGGTCCTCGCCCGCTCCTCGTGCTTTTCCAAGCGCTCGGCAACTCGGCCGGCACCACTCCGTTCTGCCGCTCGCGCATCGGGCTCCTTAATCTACGATTAACCCTGCGCCGTATACAACAGTGACACGGGCTGTCCTTGCCCATACCACACACGAGCTAGGCTTCCTCTTGCTGTCGCCAGCCACTACTCTTCGTCAGATCCGAACCCAAAGGCTGCTCCTGCCTGGCTGCCTCGTCGTCTGCAGCTTGCTTGCTCCATTCGCGACGGCCCGCTCCGGAGCGCGAGCTGGGCGTCCGAACCCCGCCGATTGATCGTTCGCTCGCTCTCTCGGCCCCTTTTGGGGTGATGATCCGAGGCGCGAGAGGCATGAGTGATTAGCGTGACGCGCATGTGCCTGGCCTTGAGGCTAGGGGGGGAAGGGGAGCACCAGAAAGAAAGCCTGCGACTCTGGGAGGGTGCGACGGCATGGGGACATTTTGGAACTACTGGTACGCGTCCCGTCAGAATCTAGAACAGTGGCCTGGGATTTACCGCAGCCTTCCTGTCGATCGCCAACGCCAAACCCGAACAGCTCGCTCGCGGAATTCGCTTCACCGTGACGAACCGGAATTCGAGGCGCGGAGGGTTTGTGAGTTTTGACCCCACGGGTTTACTGCAGTGTTGACCCTGATTAAGACTAGGGGTTCAGACTTCAGATCACGTCCGTGACCGTGATCCGTGGCACCTGTTGCTCGCTTTGATCTGCGGCCCGTCGTCAGGGCTTATTACAAAATTGGAGGTGTGCCAGTACTGCAGGGGTATTTTATTCGCACGGTGCTGTAGACGCTGCTGGAAGCAGTGAAGCACAGAGGTGTGCATGTTGGGGTGCTAAATTTTAGTAGATCGGACCTCCCGAATTGTTACTCGAACTAAGTAGAAAAAATGTAAATGTTATGATCTCTTAAGAAAGAATCGAAGGTCACCCTCGGATTAGAAATGAAGCAGCACGTTAGGTCATGACATTCAAGATTGATAATTCTCAAGAAAGAGAGTTCTACGTCAGTGAAGGTGAGCAGCCGGAGGTCATTGGTTGTTTCCTCTAAAGAAAAGCGTCCTTGGGTGTCTAGACGTCTGAAGCGAAGGTCGGGAAGAGATGTTCTCAATGAGTTTGACAGAGAAAATACCTTCGTTAGGCATAACAAGGTACCATAACAGAAGTAAGCGACACAAAGGTCTGAAAGAGTGGCGTGACCTTAGCGTTGGAGGTGCGGCGAAGCTCCCCAGGAGGCAGAGTGTATTTCGTGATCAGAAGATATTGTATGGAAAATACCATATTACCCTCCCGGGAAATTGTAATTAAAACATAGAGTAGTCAAAAGGTAGGGACGGGGTTATTGTAAAGTGAATGTTTTGTAACTCTTATACTCCATCCGTCTCAATATGTAATCATTTGTAGGTATTAAATTTTATGCCAAAATATAAGCATTTCTAGGGATAGGACAAAACTAAATGAGTTGGTGGGGTGGGTGAAGAGTTGATGGGTAGTGTAAAATGAGGAGTACAGAGGTCTTTTAACAGTTTGATATTTTTTGTATTTAAATGCTTCAAATGCTTATATTGTGAAAAGTAGAAGCGAGGCACCGTCCTCTTTTTCGGGATCGCATTTCGAGAATTGAGTCGAGAACTGATTGGTTTATATTTTCTCTATTAAAACATAAATCAACAGTGCATAGTACTGTAGAAGTATCAGCCGCAGTAACTGTGTTGTGACAGTGGTCTGAAATTGTGGCCGCCGCGGCGAGATCTCAGGGATGTCTCATGCTTGCATCCAGCGCAGCAAGTGCAGGGCGGGTAAATGAGCGGATTTATTGCGTTACCGCCGTTCAGGGCCAATGATTACGCTGGATTTGCCACGGAACGCAGTGTTGGGTGTTGTCAAGCAACATACTCCGGACAGTACTGCAACCATGCAATGATTTTGCATCTCGTGCTCCTGCTGAAGAATCGGTTTTCCTCTTGTTCCCTCTGCGGCTCTGCCCCACTCGTCGGTAACAAACATGTCACTTCCCGCGGCTGTACAATCCTAATCCTAGGCCTCGTTTAGTTCCAAAAAGCAACTCCCAAATACACTATACAAAAAGAAGATTCACCATCACATCAAAATATCATAACATGCATGAAGTACTAAATGTAGATAAAATCAAAAACTAATTGTACAGTTTTGTTGTACTTTACGAGACGAACATTTTGAGCCTAATTAATCAATTTTTGGATAATTTTTCAGAAATACAAACGAAATGCTACAGTAGCGCAATGATTACGAAGTGACATCTTACTCCCAAATTTAACCTTCCAATTCTAATATCTAAACCAGGCTTAACTCTCCCTTGTACAGAAAAAAATCCTCTCTATTCAAGTACCCTTTGGCCCTCGGGATTCACCTAACTTGTGGAATCCAGCTTGCAATCCAAATCCAAACACCTCCAATTGTGGTTGAGATTTGTAACCCATTGACCCATAGTCACAAAGTTCCCAGGTCGATTGGGTCGAGGAACGGGATCGAGGGTCGAGGGTCGATGCTTTATAAAATTGTGGTACAGAGGGGTATACCTTTTTGAGACGAAAATTCATAATATGATACGTGAACCAAGGAGTATCGGGTCGATGACCCCGAAACGTGGTATAGAAGAGTCAATGAAAACAAAAAAAAGGGAGAAAAAGATAAAAGAAAAGGGTTAGATGAGCTGTTCCAAAGCCCGCACGCATATTCATTGCCCAATCTATGTTGCAACATCACTTCTACCTCATGTTGGAGCTTCTCTATGGCGACCTCCACGAACTTGATCAGAGTTTACGATCCTACGGGGTGGGGACGATGATCTAGCGAAAATTGGGACGATGACCCCGACCCACGAATTGGGACGACGTTCCCGGGTCGTGGAACGTGGCACCAACCCCGTTTCCTGTCAGTATGCATTGACCTCCAGATCGCAGAACCCCACCAGCTATCTAACCTTAATTTCTACCAGCTTGCGAGACAATATGGATGATCCAAAAAAATCCCCAACTTTTATAGTCGAGGTTTTAACAGCTTAAGCTGTATCAGTCACAAGCTTTAGATTTCATAATAATCAGCGGCGTGTGGATCCAAACAAGAAGCCCCTGGCTATCATAGACAATAGCTGAAACGTCTTTCCGTTTCCGGTGATCCTGGTGCTGGGCAGAGCAGCAGCGTTCTGCTTGCGCTGCTCCGGTGGTTGCATCTTTTTGGCTTTTCACGGTGTTCATCCCAGCTGCGGCCATTGCCAGTTGCCACTGCCTGCTCAGTAATAAACGCACCCTTCCCGCTGCGTTTCCACGTGCCAGGGTCACGCTCCCGCGCACGCCGCTCCTCCTCCTCGGCTTCCTCTTCGGCAGTCGCCACCCTCTCGCCTCGCCGCGCTCGCCCACCATTTTCTTTTGTACCTTACCACGCCACCTTGCTTCAGGCACCTGCTCGCTCTGCTCCGCTCCCGCCCATTGTTTTCCCCCCTGCTTTCCGCGCTCCCGCTCGCGGTGCGTTGTGGGTGGCGGTGGCAACAATGCCGGCGCCGGCGAGGGAGTAGGGGCGCTGCCGGGGACGGAGGGAGGGAGAGGATGGGGTGCCGGAGCTCGCGGCTGGACGCGGCGGAGGTGTCCCCGGCGGCCGCGCTCTGCCGGGAGCGCCGGGACCTGCTGCGCGCCGCGGCGGACCACCGCGCGCGGCTCGCCGCCGCGCACGCGGCCTACTTCCGCGCGCTCCCGGGCGTCGCCGACGCGCTCGCGCGGTTCGCGAGCCACCACCACGCCGTCACGCCGCCGGGGTCGCCCGTGCTCACGCTGCCGCCACCCTCCGACCACGGCGACGGCGGCGACGACGACCAGCCCAAGAAGCAGCGGAGCGCCTCCGCGTCCGGCTCCGCCACCCCCCACACCGACTCCGGCCACTCCCGCATCCACTTCCACTCCGACGATGCCTCGGAATCCGATCCCGACTCCTCCCCAGACCCCTGCGCCGCCCCGGGGGGCTGCGGCGGCGGCCACGGCGAGATCCCGCGGCCGGCGCCTGTCATTCGTCCAGGCGTTCCCCTGCCGGACCACGGCCACGGCGAGCTCCAAGAACGCCAAATCCATCAGCCGCCAGTTCAGCCCGTGCCGGAGATGCAGTGGGAGTATGCTTCCTACAACCCGTACCCTTCGTTCCCAAACACCGCGTTCCAAAATGGCGCATTTCCCAGCTACTACTACATGAAGGCCAGCTCGACGCCGGCGAACACGGTGTATCAAGAACCGTACGGCTACGGCAGCTTCGCCACCAGTTCGTCCTACATGGGGTACGACTACGGGTACAACAACCCGATGTACGGTGTCCCATTGCCGCCGGAGGGGGATCGGCGGGTGGAGGATCGTGCTCGGGAGCCGGAACCTCCGGCGCCGCCGCCGCCAATGCCGGTGCCGGAGACGTCACCGTGGGACTTCTTTGACCCGTTTGATTCATATGAGCAGGAGCTTCCGCAGTATAAGGGGAAAGGGTACGATTCCAATGGTTCGTTCACGAGCAGCCCCAACTCGAGTGAGGTGAGGGCAAGGGAGGGGATCCCGGAGCTCGAGGAGGAGACTGAGATGGAGTCGATGAGGGAGTCTGTGAAGGCAAGGAAGGCGGTAGAGAGCACAGCGTCGAACCGGATTGACAATGTGGATGTCAGTGCCAAGGTGAAGGTGTCCATGGAGCACAAGGAGGTTGAGATTGAGAGTGTAGATAGTGCTTCGGTCTTTGAGTCAGGGGAGGAGAGTGTGTGCAGTTGTGATTGCGACCATGCCAATGCTAAAACAGGAGGGCCAGCACCGGCGTCGGTAGGAGATGATCTAGGGAAGGTGAAGAAGATGAGCTCGGAGGATCACTCATCCATGGTAGTCGGTGAGGATGTACGGCCACCGGAGAATATTGGGACAAGAGATGTTGCTGAGGTTGTTCAGGAGATAAAGGAACAGTTCAACTCAGTGGCTGCCTGCGGAGATGATGTTGCAAGGATCCTTGAGGTGGGGAGGATGCGTTATAGATCAAGGAACAAAGTCTTCAGATGTAAGTATACTTCATTTATCGTTTGACTATTATGTGCCTGTTCAGTTGCTGTAATTCTGCATCAAACTCAAATCAATTTTAAATTGTTTTTGTATCAGTAAACCAATTGCAAGAATGATTTATCTGACTATTTGAAAGGTAGTATGTACCTGGTTTCTTATTGTATATCAATCTCTGGGCAGGAGTTCTTCTCCTACCTTCTGTTTTCCATAGATGTGACTCGGTTAAATAATTCGATTCTTACTCTTGGTGCAGTGATATTTTCACGTATGATGGGGACCTTTGCCTTGCTGTTTTCTTCCTTGTCTGAGGCTGAGCCACCAGTGCAGAACTTGGAACAATCAGCAATGAACTCATCGAAAAGAAGTCAGAATTTGAGTAAAAGGTTCGACTTGTCCAGCGATGTTGAACTTAATACCCTTTCTGCAACAATGGACAGGCTGTACGTGTGGGAGAAAAGGCTTCATAAGGAAATCATGGTATGCTATTTCGATCGTATGAAGAGCGCGGCTTCATTCCTTTTGCAATTTAAATTCTGGTATTTTTGGTAAAAGAAAACATTGTGGAGCATTAAGGTTGATTTGATAGTGTTCCTCATAGTGTCCACTTACTTTGGCATAATTTTCAAGAGATCAGAATTCTATGCTCAGGAATGCATTAAATGACTGGACATGGTTAAATAACCATCTCATTCAGATTAGTTTTCTTGACAACTTTAGCGTGACACTTTTTTTAATGAACATATTGTTAATATTTTCTCTTAAATTATTTTAGGAGGAAGAGAGATTGAGGATTACATATGACAAAGAATGGAAGCGCTTGAAAGAGTTGGATGCTACTGGTGCAGAGCCATATAAGATTGATACAACGCGGGCCTCAATTAGGACACTGCTCACCAGAATCAACATTTCCATCAGATCAGCTAAAGTTATTTCTAGGAGGATTCACATTCTACGAGATGATGAGTTACAGCCACACCTCGTTACCCTTATACAAGGGTATGTTAAATGTAGCCCTGCTGCTACTCTGTCTTCCACTTGACCACTGGTGTTGATTGCAAAGGATCCAATCTTCAAATAATCAGTCTTTATTCGCCTGTTTGTATTTATTAGTAGTTGTTGTCCATTTTCCTTGTTCCATAGAGTTTCGATTTGTCTTAAAAAGTACATAGGGGTATTCATAATGAGAAAATTAGTTATTCCTACAGAATATATTTTATATATTTCTTAGAATTGCTGATTTTAGAATTAGTATTTTTTTTGCTTCTTTCAGAAATCATGCAGCTCTTAAGTTAAAAATTCTAATCCATTGTAAGGGACATGTAAAACAAAAGAAGCAATTCTTTGATGAATAATCACTAAAAGTATGCATCAGTAGCAACTAAAGTGGAACTGCACAAATAAAATGCTGTATATTACTATTTTTCTAAGATTGCCCAACTGTGAAGTTACTTGACACTTTTTGCTAATAGCATGTTTTATATTGATATACTACACCTGCATTTGATCTTTTCTTTAAAAAAATACAATATTTTTGTTTGATATGGTGATACAACTTCTAAGATCAGCTAGTTTAACAGTAGTGCTTACAACAGTAACTTTTGACTTATATAACAAAATATAATTGCAATTCTTATGCAGGCTTCTTAGGATGTGGAAGTTCATTTTTGAGTGCCATCGGAAGCAATTCCATACCATACTTGAAACTAAATCTCATATCCTCATCCCTAAGAATGGACCTGAAAGAAGCTCCTCAAAGGTTACATTAGAACTAGAAATGGAGCTTTTGAACTGGTGTTCCTGTTTCAGGAATTGGATCCTATCCCAAAAAGCTTATATCGAAACCCTGAATGGCTGGCTTGTGAAATGGCTCCCTCAGGAAAAGGAAGAAACCCCGGATGGCATCGCACCATTCTCTCCTGGTAGGCTTGGAGCACCTGCTGTGTTTATCACAGCTAATGATTGGTGCCAAGCTATGAGAAGGATACCGGAAGGTACTGTCGTAGATACCATGGAGGCTTTTGCAGTTAATGTGCATATATTATGGGAGCGGCAGGATGAAGAGCAGCAGCAGAAGTTAAAAGCTGAGTATCTGTCTAAAGATTTCGCAAAACGGCTCAAATCTCTTCAGAAGGAACATGGCTTGCAAGGGCAATTTGAAACTGATAAGCCAGTGTTGCCCATCGCGGACAATGGTAGGGCGGTTGATAACCGCATGGTTGCGTTGGACACATTGCACAAGAGGTTGGATGAACAAAGAGCTAGACATGAGGAAACCATGAAACAAATCCGAGAGGCAAGTGCAACCGACCTGAAAGCAGGCCTGGCTCCAATATTTGAAGCACTGGAATCTTTCACTCAGGAGACGCTGAGAGGTTATGAAAATGTCAGGATTCCAGTTGGAGGTGGTGGAGCTTGATTCCAATTTTCCGTCGGCAGCTTTTGATACATAAAGTCCAGAATGATCGCTGGAGCAGTGGGTAATGTTGAATTGATCCAACGAGCTACTGGCAATCAGAAACTGTCCTCAATTTGCCAGCCATGCACTGATGCACAAGCACAACCGCCGTTGCACCTGGGGATAATCTTTAATTCATCCGACGTACAAGAAAAGGACGGTCCATTATTTCCTGCATGATTGTGCACGAAGCAACGTTCGCATGGATGCTTTGAGGCAATTCTGATTTCTGAGGTAACAAATTCAGGCGGAGCTTGGAACTCAGTCTAGTTGGAGGGCCCTCAAAGGAGGGGTAGGCAATTTTGTAGCCTCTTTCAGCTCGTGTACATATTAGCTAAGTTAGTGAATTCGCAGGGTAGGCCGTTATATTTATGTAGAATTTTATCTGTACATTGTAAAAGTTGTATTTATGCTCCGGTATTCGATGATGTCAGTCTGCTGAAGAGCATACAGGTTACCAACGAGCTGAATGCCACGGTATCAGGTATCTGATGTTTGGTCAAGATCGTTGTCAGTAACCCTGCTTGCCTTTCAACCCGATTGACCCACATCTTTTGCCAATTTGGCCTTCATTTTGCTCTAATCGGGTCTCTAGCTTCCCATCAGTGACCAGATCACCGGTCTCTTCAGAACTGAAGATCCCGGCACTCGCATAAAGCAACGGCTCACCTGCTATGTAGCTGCATCCGATCGAACGTGCAACCCTTCTTTATAAAAGCAACAGTCTTCGATCTCAATCAATGCGCAGCTTAGCTTTATCGGTTGCTTCTCAGATGATCAATTGATCAGTCATGTACACACCGTACATTGTCTCAGGATGCCAGATCGGATCTGTTCGGGGCCATGGTATCCAACGCTATTTCTCTAAATGCCACGTGAAGCATATCGATGGCAATAGAGTATGCTCAGTTGCAGTTTGGGTTCCGGTAGAACGTCAAAAGCTGCACGAGCCACCCGGCAGGTGACGCCAATCTCGAAGCCACGGAAGTTACGAGAAGCTCACGTGCTCTCGGCCGCGTGGACCATGCAGAGAAATGGCTGCTCCGTGCCGGTGTAAGACAAAGGAGAAAAAGGGCTTTCAAAACAAACAGTTTATTCACGGCAGCATGAGCCCAGCACTCGGACGTGTTTGTTTCTTTTTTTTTCTTTTTTAGGTTTTGCACCGACCCTCCAATCAAGCCCTTGTTTAGATGTAAATTAGGGGATGTGGAACTAGAAGAAAGATGTCACTTTGCCATAAATGCGTCACTGACTGTAGCATTTCGTTTGTATTTGTGAAAAATTGTTTAAAAATTGATTAATTATACTCAAAATGTTCGTCTCGTCGAGTACAACAAAACTGTGTAATTAATTTTTGATTTTATCTACATTTAATACTCCATGTATGTGCCGATATTTTGATGTAAGGGAATCTTCTTTTTACATAGTGAATTTTGGGGTTGCTTTTTAGAAACCGCCCAACTCGAGTCTCCGACGATGCTGATTATCGATGGATCTTCGCAATAACCTTTTGAGTTCTAGCTACAGAGCGTCTTTCTAGAGCCCTTCTTAAATTTTAGTCTAACTTAAAATAAAATTCAACAATGGTAGATCAAACAAAAACGATGGATACTCGAGGAGGCTGCATGCGCACCACTGATGGTGAAGGAGGACTGATAGATTGGTCATTAAACGACCATTTAGCCTAAGCCTATTTGGAATGCGGTGTAAACATTATATAACGGCTAACTGTATCAATTAAGCATCCATTTATTTTGTTTAATATCTATTAGTACTAATAAATAGCTAAATGATAGGCGATCGATTGCTTAGTGCTTAGAGTTTATGACATGATAACACTAACATAGATAGCGTAGGTGACGGGAAAATATAGGAAAAATGTTCAGCGAGGTAGCAACGATGATTCATCAGTCAAATCAGTCTAGGTAAGATAAGGGTATCATATCAACAATGTCCCTATTCGGTTGGCTGGTGGCTGGTGCTGATTTGTGCCGAGAGAAAAATACTAGTGGCTCGCTGGTGACAGATGGCTGATGCTGATTTATGCTGAGAGAAAAATATTGCTGACTGGTGCTAATAAGCTAAGCGAACAGGTCATAGATAGCGTAGGTAACAAGAAAAAAAACTAGCCAAAGGGTTTAGCGACGATAGCTAAATCAGCCACTGAGGTGGAGTGAGGGTGAGTACGAAGCTTTTATGCCCATCATCAGATAATTAAAGTTAAGATAAAAAGAGCTCAAAGAAAATGAAGCAACCAAAAGCCATCTGATAGAAATCTTATGGCCGTGACGCGCGCACTGAACCCAAAAGTTTATCCACAACCGGTTGCAAAATAGCAACTTGTCGTATTTATCATGTCGTTACACGCTCCAACTTGAGAGCTTTTGTGCCAGCCACATCGGCCAAGAAAGCTATTCCTTCCCCACAGAGAAAATCAGGCGCCAGCAAATTATACACGTCCCCCGTCCCGTCCCCGCAGCGCACTTGCTGCTAGCCTCGCGGAGACGGGGAAATCGCATACGGCTCGCTCCCGTTAGCCTCGTGGCCGCCGTCAGACGGTCGCGTCGCCGGACAAAAAGGCGCCACAAAAACTTTGGAAACCCACCGCGCCCCGGCCTCCCAAAACACCCAAAACCCACGGTGCGGCAAGGCAACAAAGCCAGGCCACGGCCGCGGCGCACGCGACCGAGACCAGCCACGCACGTCCCCCAACCCCACCACACGGCACGAGCCCGAGCGCCGCGGGCGTGTCGAGAGCCCGGAAACGCCTCCCTGTCGACGACGCCGTCGCCGTCGTCCCCTCGTCTTCCTTTTTCCCCCCACGCAGCTCCCCCGCTCCATACGGTAGCTAGCCTAAGCTTCTCCGCCACAGCTCCGACGGCGCAGCAACCGCGAGCCCACGCGGGCGGGCGACGAAAAGCCAGGCCACCAGCAGAGGGGGGGAGGGCGAGCGACTGAACCGCCCCGCTCGCTCTCTCTCTGTCTCTTCGCCTCCGGATCTCGCATGCGCGGTGGCAGCCGCCGCGCGCGACGAGGGAGGCGGAGGAGGGGTTAGGGAGGGGGCGCCCGAGTGCCTGCCGGCGGCGCGATGGTGGGGGCGCAGCTGGTGGGGAGGTGGGTGGAGTCGTACACGGGGATGTCGGCGGACAACATCAAGGGCCTGCTGCTCGCGCTCTCCTCCAGCCTCTTCATCGGCGCCAGCTTCATCGTCAAGAAGAAGGGGCTCAAGAAGGCCGGCGCGTCCGGCGTCCGAGCAGGTGAGGCTCGGTTGCGCACCTCTGGCTCTGAACTCTGCTCGGGACCCGGTCGCTTGCCTCTCCCCACTGGCCAGTCCAGCAGGCTGCGGCCGTGCTTTCGTTCGCGCTGCTGCGCTGCCGGCTTGCTGGGCTTGCCGCTTAGATCTGAGCTGCGCGCGGGTTGGATCTCGGCTGCAGTGTCGGTGGGCCTGGGTGTCCAGTGGACTGCAGTTAGGACTTGGGGCTGTAAATGATTAGCACATTGTTAGGTCGTGCGAAGCATGAATTCGGGTTTTATTTTGAGCTGGTCTGTTGAAATGTAGTTCAAGCAGGAGTTGCTTCTAGTTGGGGTTGATCTCAGAAGATCACTAGCAGCCTAGTTGATTGCTGGCATGGTGTGGCAGGGACATGCACATGCATTGGGTAAAATGATTAAAATGATGTTATGATTCTGGTGCTTCTAGTTACTTCTGCTTCCGTATTGCATTGATAAATTTGAAAAATAATGGGTGCATATGGAATGGGGTGAACAAATTTCCAAACACTACCAGAGTAGCAGGGGGCAAAAATGCATGCTCCCTTTATTGAAGTGTTACAATTGCAAAATAAATGCAGAATCCTTTTTGTCGGCTTAAGCCATCCAATGACACAAGAGTGAAGACTTCCATTGATGCTTGGTCAACCATGTGCATTTGACCTCTGGTCAACCATTGGTGGATTATGTAACTTCGGCCTAGTCTACTCTGCTTCTATCTTGCTTGTTGGGTTCCAATATTCTTGCTTCTCTATCATTAGTTACACTTACTTTGCTGATTTGCAACAGGTGTCGGTGGCTACTCATACTTGCTTGAGCCACTATGGTGGGCAGGAATGATAACAAGTGTGTGTTTTCTTTCTGATGAAATAGAGTTCTCATATTGTAACTTTGTTCCATTACTTGGTACCAATGATATAATGTACTCTTTTTCAGTGATTGTTGGCGAGATCGCTAACTTTGCAGCCTATGCATTTGCTCCTGCTATTTTGGTCACTCCACTTGGTGCGCTTAGCATAATTATTAGGTGAGGACTAGGCGCGAATGTAGTCTCCAATTGGTACACCATCTTTCACTGCTTATGTTTTCTGTAAATCTGATACTTTTGGTGTGTCTCATACAGTGCTGTTCTTGCCCATATTATGTTGCGGGAGAAGCTTCACATATTTGGTATACTTGGCTGCATTCTTTGTGTTGTGGGTTCGACAACTATTGTGCTTCATGCCCCTCCTGAGCGTGAAATTGAGTCCGTGACCGAAGTGTGGCATCTTGCTACTGAACCAGGTTCCTCTTTCTTTGTCATTTGCTACCTCATGAGTTGGTACTATTTTGTTAGGTGGTCATGAATATCAACATACTAACTTATCAAGTACTAAGGTTCAAATTTTGCCCTGCAGCTTTTCTACTCTATGCAGCCATTGTGCTTGCAGCAGCTTTTGTGCTCATATTCCGTTTTGTCCCTCAGTATGGTCAGACACACATCATGGTTTACATTGGCATCTGTTCTCTTGTGGGATCTTTGTCGGTATGCATCTCACTGATTAACAGTTGTTTTCATTTGAGTAGATATCTCTTCTCAAGAAGTTAGGATATAAATGTTTTCCTTCTGTTTCGGCTTGGTTTGGCAGGTCATGAGTGTCAAAGCTCTCGGAATAGCATTGAAGCTGACATTTTCAGGGATGAACCAGCTAGTCTATCCACAAACATGGGTGTTTTCATTTGTTGTGATCTCATGCATAGTAACACAGATGAACTATCTGAACAAGGTATGATCAAATACTATGTTCATGTACACTAACCTGGAGTCATGTTAATAGAAAAATTCTCACGCTTAGACTGAATAAAAAAAATAGTTACCTTGTGGATATCTTATGCATTTGTCTTCTCTTCTACAATATTTTTAACTTGCCAAAATTAAATGTTGCAGGCCCTTGACACATTCAATACTTCAGTTGTTTCACCCATATATTACACGATGTTTACATCCTTGACCATTTTGGCTAGCGTGATAATGTTCAAGGTAACAGATTCTGACCTTAAAATGTTTGCTTGCATGATCAAACACCAAACTTTGACTCAGGCATACTAACTCGATTTATCAAATTACCAATTTGTAAACTGATAACAGCCTTTACTTTGAATGAGTCAGGTGCTGGATTTAATAGCAGACATTTTTACATTGTGCATTGATGGAATGATGGTCCACTCCATGCATTCAATTAAACTTAACTTATACTTAATATTTATTTGTTTTCTCCGTACAAGTATGCGATATTTTTGTGACAAAATATTCAAATTTCAGTCTCTATTTTATGAGAGATTCAAATTTCAATCTTGAACTCCAAAAAACTCCAACCATCTTTCTGATGATAACTTAAATTTCATCTGCCTGCCTCTTTTGTTGACGACACCAAGTATTGCAGTAGCCCCAGTTGTCTTTCTGGTTGATATCCAATATTCCAAATTCCACTGGTTAAATGAGGTTTAGACTTTAACAGATCTAAATTTTTGGGACAGAACTTATGACATTTGTTAAGGTTTCATCCACAGTACTCTTTTACTAATGAAGCTCAAATAATCATAGTTGTCCAGTCTGAGGACCACTGCTGTCAACCTTACTAATTGAGGGATGTGTTGGTTAAATATCTAAAACTAAGTTACTACTGGAAAACCTGCCAGATGGCAACAAAATATTCAGTCATGATAGTATGAAACATATTCTTGATAAAGCAATAGGAAACACTGATAGCTAAGCTGGATTGCCAAAATGGGTGCACCGGTGAATCCCACTTTTTTTGTGAACTTTGGAACTATTTATTAATGTCCTACTTTGGTTGCATGCAGGACTGGGATCGTCAGAATCCGACACAGATCGTCACAGAGATGTGTGGCTTTGTTACAATCCTTTCTGGGACTTTTCTTCTTCATAAGACAAAGGATATGACAGATGGTATGTCTACATTTAATGGTCCTTATGGAATGTAATGGCTTCTATACATATATTCTTATGGTCTGCATCACAGGTCTCCCACCAAATTTACCCATCCGACTTCCTAAACATGCGGATGAGGATGGATATGCTGCTGAAGGAATTCCTCTAAGGGCTGCTGCTGATGGCATCCCACTCAGGTCGCCCAGGGGCACAGATTCATTTCGGTCATCATGATGCCCTGCTGAGATTTGCAAGTGCACTCAAATCATGACACTTCAAGGATTATACCCAGCACCCGTCGGTCCTAGACATGGGAAGGGAAGAACACCCCCTCCATTTCATTCACTCGTTGGATACAGAAGATAGGTTTTGACTGTAGGAGATCAAAAGGTAACAGCTCAACTCCCCCTCAGTAATTTCTGAGGCATTGGTACAGAATTTTGAGGATGATATCAGTTATACTTCTCTGGGTAAGATAGCCAGGTTGGCTAAGAATCCAAGTTTTGGGTTATATGTAAATTGTGGTGAGCCATATAGGTCACTATCTTGAACAGTTGTACTCTCAACGACTGTCAGAACACAGGAAGAATTGAAGCACACCATGCCATTAACCATTTATGAATTTTCTCTGAGCACCATGCCGCTATGAATTTTCTCTGAGCACCATGCACCATGCGCGGACCATAACCATATGAGTTATGGATTTTCTCTGAGCACCATGCAGCTAGTTCATTCTTCGTTGCTTTGTCATATATGATATTGCATGAAGTGACTTAGCACATATAGTTTGCATGCACTTATGTGAATCCATCTTTAAACTGCCATGTAAATTCGTGTGCCCAACTGTCCATGAGCAAAATTGGACGTACTGTTGACGTCAGGTGACGCATCCTGACGTCCAACAAATGAATAACATTCTCAGTATTTTGTTGGGTTTGCGTGTTGATTTGAGCAAATTTAAGGAGCACGAAGACACTGCCTTAGCCGCCGTCGCCGGTAACCTATGACGTCCAGTTTTCATACTGTTTAACATAAAATAGAAGCTCAAAGATGACCAAAACGATAGCGACGTCTCACTTTCATGCTCCAAGTCTTCATTCAACCTCTTTATTCTTCGGGCCAGTAAACTTTTCGTTTTCTTTAAAATATAAAGAAGTTCAATGAATAAGTCTAGTAAAAAAGGTCACAAGGTCAGTGTACGCATAGAGCTCGGTGAAGAGCTCTTGCAAGAATTCGTCAGACATCCATGGAGCTCTCTTCCCTGCTTCTTCTCCCTGTCCTACTCGTTGGCTTCTTGTACCTCCGCAAGGTCCGCGCCGCCGGCCGGAACACGCGGCGCCTGCCTCCAGCGCCTCGAGGCCTGCCTCTCATCGGCAACCTCCACCAGGTGGGCGCCCTCCCGCACCGCGCCCTGCGCGCGCTCGCCGCGGCGCACGGCGCGCCCGACCTCATGCTGCTCCGCCTCGGGAGGTCCCCGCGCTGGTCGCCTCCTCCCCTGCCGCCGCCGCGGCGCTCATGCGCGAGCACGACGGCGCCTTCGCGACGCGCCCGTACTTCCGCACCGCCGAGATCCTCACGTACGGCTTCCGGGACCTCGTGTTCGCGCCCCACGGCGAGCACTGGCGGCACGCCCGCCGGCTCTGCTCCGCGCACGTCCTCAGCGCCGCCCGCTCCCACGCCTTCCACGGCGCGCGGGAGCGGGAGGTCGCCGCCCTGGCGCGGGCCATCAGGGAGCGCGTGTTCTCCTCCGGCGTGGTGGACGTGAGCAAGGCGTTGTACGGCTTCGCGAACGGCGTGATCTGCCGGGCGGTGTCCGGGGCCGGGAGGCTGTCGCGGGAGGAGGAGGAGGAGCAGGAGGAGGGGAGGAGGAGGAGCGAGCTGTTCCGGGAGCTGATCGAGGAGAGCACGGCGCTGCTGGGCGGCTTCTGCGTGGGAGACTACTTCCCGTCGCTGGGGTGGGCGGACGACCTGTCCGGCGCCGGCGCGAGGGCGTGGAGGAACTTCAGGCGCTGGGACGAGCTGCTGGAGGAGGTTCTCCGGGAGCACGAGACCCGGCGCCGTGGCGAAGGCGGCGACGAGGACGAGGACGACTTCGTGGACGTGCTGCTCGCGCTGCAGACGGAGGGGCAGGACGACGGGTTCGAGCTCACCAGGGACGCCATCAAGTCGCTCCTGGCGGACATGTTCGCGGCTGGCACCGAGACGTCCTTCATCGCGCTGGAGTGGGCCATGTCGGAGCTCGTCAGGAACCCCGCGACCATGGAGAGGCTGCATCGCGAGGTCCGTCGCGCCGCCGGCGCGCTCGGCGAAGCGGCGACGCCGTACCTGCGGGCCGTCGTCAAGGAGACGCTCCGGCTGCACCCGCCGGTGCCGCTGCTCCTGCCGCGCGAGTGCATGCGCGACGCGGCCGTGCTGGGGTTCCACATCGCCAAGGGCACGCGCGTGTTCGTCAACGCCTGGGCCGTCGGCCGCGACCCGGCGTCGTGGAGCGAGCCCGAGGAGTTCCGGCCCGAGAGGTTCCTGGGGGAGGACAGCGAGGTGGACTTCCGGGGCGCGCACTTCCAGTTCGTCCCGTCCGGGGCCGGGCGGCGGGTGTGCCCCGGGATGCAGTTCGGGCTGGCCACCGTGGAGCTCGCGCTGGCGAGCCTGGTGCGGCTGTTCGACTGGGAGATGCCGGGCGGCGCGGCGCCGGCGGAGCTCGACATGTCGGACGCGCCGGGGCTCACCACGCCGAGGCGGGTGCCGCTCCGGCTCGTGGCCAAACCCTTCGCCGGTTGGGAGGAACAGGTGTGCGTAGACGCGTAGTGACGTGGCCGTTTCGTCTGTCCGCCGTTGTGCTGTGCCGAGTGGTCTCTGCGTCGAACGTAACCATCGGCGCAATCCGAGTCCTGTGCGTCTTGCGTTGTTACTTTTACGTTGTTGTGTTCAGGGCAGGCCCAATGCTCCAGGGTGTACTACTGCCCAGCCTCCGCATGTACATAAGCTGCCATTTCACCCGGCCATTGTTTAGTTCCAAAAAGCAACCCTAAATTTCACTATGTAAAAAGAAGATTCACATCACATCAAAATATCGGTCCATGCATGGAGTACTAAATATAAAATCAAAAACTAACTGCACAGTTTTGTTATACTCTGCGAGACGAACATTTTGAGCCTAAGTAATCAATTTTTGGATAATTTTTCACACATACAAACGAAATGCTACAGTGACACAATGATTACAAATTGACCTCAAACCCTCAAAATCTCCGTCCCCTATTTTGCATCTAAACAAGGCCACAGTCTTATGGCTTCGCAGATGCACAGAGAGACTTGGAGATGAACCAGGAGTCTGGACTCCAGACAAAAAGTTCAGAGGCACTTCTTGGGCAACGCGTTGTGAGAACTAGATGCCTCACAGAATGCGTTTTGCTAGGCCCAGAAGCAGAGCAACTTTATACTTGAGCAGAGAGAAGACCTAGAAGCTGTTGCATGCGTCGATGAGAATTGATGAGAAAAACAGCCTCAGCTTCCTTTAGAGTGTGTTTGGTTGGACTTTTTCTGACTTTGGCTTTTCAAAAAAACTAAAGGGGTTGGCTGCCAACAAAAGCCAAAGCCAAAAGCAGCTTTTTGCTAGTTCATTTCTGAAAGCAGGTATGGTGGTGCTTTTTGGCTTTGGCTTTCACAAATTTGAAAAAATTACCTACATACGTATATGTATGTATATATATATAATATTATATGATATTTATTTATTTATATACATATATCTTATATATATGTATGTATATAAGTATATATATATATGTATACATGTATAAGATATATCTTGTATATATATTATGTGTTTATTTATTTATATCATATATATGTTTATATGTATAAGATATATATATATATATATATGTGTGTGTGTGTGTATATTTATTTATTTATATGTGTATCTTATATATATGTTATATGTATAAGATATATATATATTATTCATATGTATATATATATGTATATGTATATATATTTATCTATTTATTTATATACATAGAAAAAATCCATTCTACACGCACGTGTAGCTACACCCACCTGTGTATCTCATGATACATGATGAATTTGATCCGACGAAGAGTATGTACATATAGTATATGATGATATATATATTGGGTATGTAAGCATACATTGAGTATATGGACATATAATTTTATATAGTATTATAAATGTATAATCAAAATATATTTTAAAATTGAGTTGATTTTGAAATTTTTTCGTGTAACTCGCTTTGAAGTATCTTAGAATTAGTATATGAATATAATAAAAATGATAAACTAGTATGCAGACATACATACAATGATATACTGATTGTGGCTGTACCTACACGCATGTGTAGATAAAACTCGTCATATATACATATATATATATGTATATATCTTATATTATATATATGATATAAATAAATAGATAAATATAAAATATTATATATATATATATAATTGTGAACAACTATGTATATATTTAGTTTTATGTACATATAACTATACATATGTATATATGTACGCATATATACATGACAAATAGGGTCTGCTAATAAGTTTTCAAAAAACCACAGCTGCTTTACCAAACGGCTTTCACCTTTCTCACAGCTCATAGCCCGCAGCAGTTTTTTTCACAGTCATAGCACACAATAGCTTTTTTACAGCCACAGTCCAACCAAACACAATCTACCTAGCTGCCGAGGCCACCAGTTTTGAGTGCCCGCGTTGGGCCTGCCCTCACAGTCATGCGTACGGCCCGCTGTAAGCGGTTGGAACCTGCGTACAGTGAGTAATGACGTAGAAAAGCATTTCTTTCCTCAGTTGCCCCGCGTATATCGACGGGAGCTGATCCATTTTCCACGTCCAACGTAGAAAAATGATCAACGCCCACTCCCTCCTTTCCCACTTTTACATTAAGTCAAAACAAAATTAATAACACCATCTTTACTGCAATTTAACTCCACCTATGTTGTCTCAACATAGCAGGTCCCAAGCCCTGGTAAAGGAGGAGGGTTGTGATAGGCTCGGCGAGCCAATGTAAAACCTAGCCACTCATATGGAGATGAAACCCAAGAGAATCCCGTTGGGGCGTAACCCTCTTAGCGACGCGCCATATCGGAACCCGGGTATGGTGTTAAATGAGCAAGGGCCGGGCCGTCTCCCCCGAGACGCGCCGTGTCGTGGTCTGGGCACGGTGTCAAGTGAGCAAGGACCGGGTCGTCATTTCCTTAGTGGCGCGCTACATCGGCGCCCGGGTGTAGTGAAAAATGAGCAAGGGTCTTTGCACTTCCCTCGACGGGTGCGAAGGGCAAGGAAGCTAGCCGAGCCAACTAGGTTTTGGGTGGGTAGTTGGAACGTAGGGTCTCTAACGGGTAAGTTACGAGAGATAGCCGAGGAAGCAATTAGGAGGCGTGTAAATATTCTATGCGTTCAGGAGACTAAATGGAAGGGCCAGAAGGCGAGGGAAGTAGAGGGTACTGGCTCCAAGCTTTGGTATACGGGGGCGACTTCGGGAAGGAATGGTGTAGGCATCTTGATCGATAAGAGCCTTAAGAATGGAGTTGTTGATGTTAGGAGGCAAGGCGATCGAATTATCCTAGTTCGGTTGGTAGTTGGAGATTTGGCTCTGAATGTGATCAGTGCCTATGCCCCTCAGGTAGGCCTTAGTGAGAGCACCAAGATGCAGTTTTGGGAGGATTTGGATAGCATGGTTAGTACCGTGCCTATCAGCGAGAAACTCTTCATAGGAGGAGATCTCAACGGCCATGTAGGTGCGTCTAATGTAGGTTTCGAGCGAGTGCACGGGGGGTTCGGGTATGGAAATAGGAATCAAGAGGGGGAGGATGTTTTGAGCTTCGCGTTGGCCTACGACTTGTTGTTAGCAAATACCCTATTTAGGAAGAGGGAATCTCATCTGGTGACCTTTCAGAGTGGACAACACTCGAGCCAGATTGACTTTATCCTTGCAAGGCGGGAGGATAGACGTGCGTGCTTAGATTGTAAGGTGATACCTGGGGAGTGTGTTGTCCCTCAACACAAGTTGATGGTGGCGGACTTCAGATTTCGGGTACGTGTCCAGCGGGACAAACGTGCCAAGATAGCGAGAACGAAGTGGTGGAAGCTTAGGGGGGAAGCAGCGCAAACTTTTAAGGACATGATGTTAAGCGAGGGGCCTTGGGAGGACGGAGAAGATGCAGACGACATGTGGCTAAAGATGGCAACATGTGTTCGGAAGGTGGCTTCAGAAGTGTTTGGCGTGAGTAGGGGAGGAAAACAAGAAGCGAAAGACACTTGGTGGTGGAATGACGAGGTGCAAATGGCTATTAAGGAGAAAAAGGAATGTTTCAAGCGCCTTCACCTTGATCGGAGTGCAGCCAATATCGAGGGCTATAAATTAGCAAAGAGGGCTGCAAAGAGAGCTGTGAGTGTAGCAAAGGGTCGTGCATATGATAACCTTTATCAGCGGCTAAGCACGAAGGAAGGGGAGAAGGATATTTATAGGATGGCGAGGATCCGCGAGAGGAAGACAAGGGACATCAACCAAATCAAATGCATCAAGGATGGGACGGATCGACTTCTGGTGAAGGATGAGGAGATTAAGAACAGATGGCGAGAGTACTTCGATAAGTTATTTAATGAGGAGAATGGTTCGACGCTTGAGCTGGATGACTCATTTGACGACGCCAACAGACGTTTTGTGAGGAGAATTCATGAGGCTGAGATTGCGGAGGCTTTGAAGAGGATGAAGGGAGGTAAAGCGATGGGTCCTGATGGTATCCCCATTGAGGTGTGGAGATGCCTGGGTGACAGAGCAATAGTATGGCTGACTAAGCTTTTTAACCTCATTTTTAGGTCAAACAAGATGCCTGAAGAATGGAGAAGAAGTATATTAGTACCGATCTTCAAGAACAAGGGAGATGTTCAAAGTTGTACTAACTACCGTGGGATTAAGCTGATGAGCCATACGATGAAGCTTTGGGAGAGGGTTATCGAGCATCGCCTTAGGAGAGTGACAAGTGTGACCCAAAACCAGTTTGGGTTCATGCCTGGAAGGTCGACCATGGAGGCGATTTTTATAATACGACAACTCATGGAGAGACATAGGGAGCAAAAGAAGGACTTGCACATGGTCTTTATTGACCTCGAGAAGGCATATGATAAAGTACCAAGAAATGTCATGTGGTGGGCTTTGGAGAAGCACAAAGTCCCAACTAAGTACATTACCCTTATCAAGGATATGTACAAGGATGCGATGACGGTTGTCTGCACTTATGGTGGAGACAGTAATGATTTTCCAAATAAAATAGGTCTGCATCAGGGGTCAGCATTGAGTCCTTATTTATTTGCTCTGGTGATGGATGAGGTCACAAGGGATATACAAAGTGATATCCCTTGGTGTATGCTCTTTGCTGATGATGTGGTGCTAGTTGATGAGAGTAGAGCAGGTGTTAATAGGAAGTTAGAGTTGTGGAGGCATACGTTAGAGTCCAAAGGTTTTAGACTTAGCAGGACTAAGACCGAGTACATGATGTGCGATTTCAGTGGGACTAGATATGAAGATGGAGATGTCAGGCTTGATGGGCAAGTGGTGGCCGAGAAAGATACCTTTTGGTATTTAGGATCGATGCTGCAAAAGGATGGTGACATTGATGAAGATGTTAGGCATAGAATTTCAGCCGGTTGGTTGAAATGGCGTCAAGCTTCTGGTGTCCTCTGTGACAAGAGGGTACCACAAAAGCTAAAAGGTAAGTTCTATAGGACGGCGATTCGCCCGGCGATGCTATACGGTGCTGAATGTTGGCCTACTAAAAGGCGACATATACAACAACTGAGTGTAGCAGAGATGCGTATGTTGCGTTGGTTTTGTGGTCACACAAGAAGGGATAGGATACGGAATGAAGATATTCGAGATAGAGTCGGAGTGGCACCAATTGAGGAGAAATTGACGCAACATCGGTTGAGATGGTTCGGACATGTCCAACGGAGGCCTCCTGAGGCGCCGGTGCGTAGTGGGGTTCTACAGCGGGCCAATAATGTTAAGAGAGGTAGAGGGCGACCCAAACTAACTTGGGACGAGTCGGTTATTAGAGACCTTAAAGAGTGGAATATCTCTAAGGATTTAGCTATGGATAGGAGCGCTTGGAGACTAGCAATTAATGTGCCTGAGCCGTGATTTTTGGGTTTCAACTCTAGCCTACCCCAACTAGCTTGGGACAAAAGGCTATGTTGTTGTTTATCTTTACTGCAATTTAAAAATAGTTCCTCAACTAACATTCAAATTAGACCAATATGTTTCTTATAACAAGAATTTCAACCAAACTTTAGTTGTTGATGGTTTCATTTCATGCATGGCATGCCATTAAAGAATTAAGACATTCTGATGTGCATTGATTATGTACACTAGTTGGAACCCCACGTGTTGCTACGGGCTAGTGCAACTGAAATCTTATTTGGTTGGTACTAGCACCCTAAATAGAACGACTTTTTATCAACTGAATTTATCCAAAAACGAATATTGTTGTGGCCTGCACATACAAATTAATTGTACTGGGTCCTGCAAATGAGTTTTTTTTTTCTGAAACACAACGAAAACACAATCACATATATCCATGCATACTCATATCTATGAATGCGCACATGCACACTGTACCACTTTTTTTCGGTAACAACCGACAGATCATAAAAATGTACATGCCACGTCATAAAGAATAGCACTAGAAACCTCATTATCAACTGTCACATCATCTATCAATAAAATAATCACATCATTTATATTCTAAAATAAATATAAAAATAGAAGCATCCGTGCTGAATCTAGACTCAAACTTTACCGGATAAGTTCCATAAAACAAAAACTCGGAATTGATACGATGCATGCATCATATCTATCTGTTGATAGCCCAAAGTCATGTGTCTTCCAGCCCAATATGGCTATTTATTTCAGCCCACCAACAATAGATCATAGAACACATGTACAACTATTTTTTATTTTGTTTCATGTGTTTATTTATTCTACTATGTACTACTAATCATGTTAATTAGATTTTATTTTTTACATATGTACATGCTTCAGCATTTTTTAAAGAAACTTAATTCAATAATCTTTAAACCTAGTTCAACATTTCAAATAAATTTATTGAATGTTTTATGAGATAATATTGAGACAGTATATCCAAAATTTTAAAATGATGTATTATGAATTTTGTTTTTAAAAATAAGAAAATAACTAAGATATACATATTCTACATCTCATTTTGTTGCATTTAATCTAAACAGCACTATGATTCAAACGGAATAAAATTAGACTTACCATGTGAGAGAAAAATGTAATTCAAGTTCGAGGTTCAAAATGATTAATCATGCACCCATTATCCTTCAAGCAAATTATGCACATGCATATGGATGGTTGGCTTTCTCCACCTCATTTTAGCAATTCATCTACTATAATACTGATCTCAAACACTGGAATGTGTGAAAAGTAAAATCTTGGGAAGATATATAGGATTCATGAAATTCACGGTATAAAAGTGATCAAATATTCACGGAACTATAGTAACCAATAAATCTGGGCAGTTTGTAGAATTACTTAGGATAAGAGCATGCACAATAGATTCCCATTCCCCAATCAAATAATGTATCGGGGAGTTCATGCAAAAAAAAAGGTGCTCTAGCAGATCCATATTCCCTTTAGTTTTCCTGATAGTTATAAGAGTGAACCAATATTCCACCCAGACTTAGGCCCTGTTTGGATTCACCGGCTAAAGTATAGCTGCTAGGGATCCAAACGGGAGCAGCTAAAATTTAGCTAAACTTTAGTAGCATGTCAAAAGATATATGATTCCTTTAGCTGGTTGAGCCTAGCAAAACATAGCTAAATGAATTTAAAGACCAAAATACCCCTACATGTTTATGGAAATTTTCCACTGTCACATGATTCTGTCCATAATTAATGAAGGTTAGGATAGTTCAATTAATTCAATTAGCTGGTGATCCAAACACCCCAGCTAAAGTTTAGGTAGTTATTATTTAGCTAGTTAAAATAAACCACTATAAATTAGCTGGCTAAACTTTAGAGGCCTACCTAGGCAGATAGATATACTTGGAACGCCCCCATTATGGCAGTTGGTTTAGAATGAGATTGGTGGGAATCTAAATCTACAAAAGCAACTCCATAAATAACCATGAAAGTGATATTAGGATATCTTCATTAACTGATTAAACCGATTGAGAAAGGTAGGCAATTCATTAACGCCCCTCACATGCATGCTCTCTTGGGCCTCAAACATGGAAATATGAGTCGGCTACAATTCTTTTATTTAATCATGCTCATCAAAATTCACCGATCAGTTCGATCAGCTCAAAAGGTTAACCTGATACGAAAAGATGGACAAATCAGTTATAGTTCAAAAATTATCATTCTAAGGTTTTTGTTTAATGAAGGAAGATATTTATTTTAATGAAATAAAGTTTCGGACACTCCAACGAGCCAATATGTAGCCATGACAAAAACAAAATAGAAAAGATGAAACTCACTGAACACGGAGCAGCATTGACTTCTGAAGCAACAGAAAACAACACCAGCTTTTCAATATCGATGCAGCACTGAAGTCCCCTCACTTTCAGAACATTTAGCATCTAATTATCCATCCGTCGGTAGCAACGATCCATCCCATGCATTACAGATTTTTTGATAAAAGATCCGGATTGCATTGCTGAAATCTGTAATGCAAATGTTCTCTCGATCACTTTCAGTTGCTCTGCAAGTGCAGCCAATAATGCATGGCCTGCGATCCTCATCTCATCGCATCTCACAGTAGAAAACAGTGCCGGTACTTAGCGTATAAACACCATCCGTCAAAAGCAAACAACACAAGCTGCAAGGACCGGCATCCTGTACTGATGGGATAAGGAGGGAACAATGCAATGCAAGCTGCTAGCTAGCTAATCGATCCATCCCCGATTAACTCCAACTCCCGGGTATATTCCCGGTTGATTGTTACAACAAACGCGTGCGTATATACGATGCCGCCCCACCTGCGCTGGCTTGGCTATTGCTTTCCCGGCCAAAAGAATTCATGCTGGCCAATCCATGACATCCCTTCTGACCCTTTGCAGAAGTACTTGTAATGCTGTGTGCTAATCCTGACCCCTTTCTTTCCTGTTTGCCATGTGAGCGCACATTCTCTGGACATGGTTTAAGGTTTCAAATCACGAGCACTTAACACAGGCGGCCCAAGGGGTGAAAGGAAACGCACCGAAACATGCTGAGAGTGCCAACATTTAGCAGCAAAGACGATGCTTTTGTCTGTACTATGGTTCTTCTGCTGGCCCAGCGCCTCAGTAGTCAGTAGTAGCTGCTAGCTGCTCTAGGCTCCTCCCACATGTCCTGTCCTCCTGTCCAATGCTGCAATCCACTGACAAATCCCTTTGTTCTTGTTTGCGTGTGCCGTGTGTGATCGTGTCGCGTTCCCGTGCGATCACCGGCGCTCGCGGTGGCGACGCCGCGCTGGCGCCGCTGCTTGCAACGGCCACTTGTGGCCGACGGACGCTGCATCGATCCCTATTTCATTGCAGTGCTGCTTTGTGGCCGGAATTCAGAACTATTCTTATCCGTTATATATCCCCGCCCTACGGCGAAACGCCAGCGCGATCGCCGCAGCTCGATCTCGTCCTTGTCCCGCGCGGCGGAATAAATGCGCGACGCGTCTTTCCAGCGATCGATCCACCAGCTCGAACGAACCGGCGCCAAGCAAGGACCTCACCGTCGCGGGGTCCTACGGGCGCGTAGGTCGCTGATGCTGATGGAGGCTCTCAAATTCAACCCCAAATTCTACTATGCAAAAAGAAGATTCTCATCACATCAAATATCATAACATGCATGAAGTACTAAATGTAGATGAAATTAAAACTAATTACACAGTTTTGTTGTACTCTGTGAGACGAATATTTTAAGCCTAATTAATCAATTTTTGGACAATTTTTTACCTATAGAAACAAAATGCTATAGTGGTACGCGATTCCCAAAACTTCCAATTTGAGATGCCAAATTGGCATCTAAACAAGGCCGGAGAAGGCGAGAACGCATAGCATCGGAGGCCATCGCCCACCCAGAACGGCATAATTAAGTTGGACGTCGAACTCCGCGCGTGGAACCACGCAACAGCAGCGAGCCCCGCGCGAACATTCCCCGATAGAGCGCACGCACGGCGGCCGCTCTTTCCGGGAAGTGGACAGACTGGAAATGACGGGGAGGATACTTCGGCCCATAGGCTCTCCGCACTGGTTCCCCTGACCGTTCCTCCTGCAGAAACGTTTAGGGGACCAAGGCGTTGCACCGGTCTCCTGGGAGGCTTCTGCTATCGAAGCCGAAGCCCTCGCCTCCCCCCAAATCTAACAGAGGCAGCGGCTGCCCACCGCGGCCATCGCGCCCGTCCCGTGCCGCCCGCGGCCGTCCGCCACCGCCGAATATTGTCCGCACGTCATCACCACGCGGATCCCCGCCGTCGCGAGGGGCAGCTCGAGGAGCCCCGCCGCCCCGTCTCCACCACCACCGCGCTGGCCGCCCCCGAGCTGGCTGCGTTGGCCGCCACCGCCACACGCTGGTGGGGGAGACGCGGAGGGAGCACAGGGAAGGGCGAGCGCGTGTAGAGGAGACAGGGAGGGAGCAGGAGAGGGGATCTGTTCCCGCGGGAGGTGTCTGGCCGGCGGAGGGAGAGAGGCCATCGTCCGCAAAGGCCGCTCCCCCGCCGTCAGCCGCGGAGGCCGTCGACCGCACCCGCCGTCACCTGCCGCCGCACGCACCATCTGCGGCCTCCGCGCGCCAGCCACGGCCGGAGGCAGGGAGGGAGTGGAGGGGGCGGCGCGGGACGGGGAGGGGGCAGGGGGATGCGGGGGTGTGGCGGGGAGGCGGCGGTGGGGCGTCGTGCGGGAGGCGGCGCGTGGGGAGGGGAGAGAGAGTGGGCGGAGTGAACGAGAGAGAGAGTAGAAGGGAGGAGAAAAGAGAGAAAAAAGAAAAAGAATAAGAAAAAGAAAGAAAAAAATTAGTGTGAAGTTTTTTAATTAAATAGTATTACTAAAAATTATTATTTAATTAAAAAATTGTATTACTAATTATTCGGATTCCATGATTTAAGAATCATCGTTTCAAATGATTATGTTACGAAGGAATGTGTTTGTTAAAATGAGATAGTAGTTGGAGATGGTGAAATAAAATATGTGATAATTGGGATAGAGGAAGAGTATAGGGGAGAGATGGTATTGGGAAAATTGAGATAGAAGAAAGAATCTTGATGACCAGGATAGAATATTCTTTTATAAGGGAAGCAAATAGAGGAACACAAGCGAGGAGAGCCTTATAAGCCATATTCCCGATACATTGGGAACATGGAACGGAACGTGAAACATGGAACGTTATTTTGTGAAACTATGATACGAATGGGGTCTTACTGTTACTAATCGGAGGCTCCTTTTAGAGCCTTCGCGTTAGGCGCACTAAAAAGATAGATTCTAAAAATTATCCACCTCTGCCATTATAACAATATTTGACGTAAGTATTACTTCTTGCTTAATTACTATTATTAATCGGAAAACATGTGAAGCCTTCACGTGTTGCATTTAACCTACCCTCCTCTGACCCCCTACGCTTTAGCCTTCCTGAACCTGGTCAAAACAGGGTCGAGAGCCCATACAGCCCCATGACCTGCCTCTCCCATGCGCCAGTCAAAAAAGGAAAATAAAATTGTTGGCTACTTGGACAAAAAAAGTAGAAAATGCTAAAACTATTTGCCACGTAAAACACTAAAAGCCATAGAGAATAATCACTTAATAATATCTTAATTTTCTTTCATATTCGTGTAGGTATCTCCCCGTCGCATCTAATGAATTAACCTCTCTCTCATATATTTAGATTATAGAAAAAATATATCCCAAAAGATCCTTAGTTAATACAACTATCAAATTAGATCATTAGTTAATATAACTATTCTGTATGCATAAAAGAGAGCTGGAGTATTTCCAAAACCATACAACGCTTCTTATGCTTTGCTTTCGTCAACTAGGTCCTATTGCTACTTCAATTCCATCAACATGACTAGGGCGTGCTGC
This sequence comes from Echinochloa phyllopogon, assembly GCA_033239725.1. Lineage (NCBI taxonomy): Eukaryota > Viridiplantae > Streptophyta > Magnoliopsida > Poales > Poaceae > Echinochloa > Echinochloa phyllopogon. The sequence goes on from BTCW01000012.1 coordinate 26,166,248, forward strand.
TACTCAACAAGAACGCACGATTGACTTGCCTCTAATCATTCTTCGTTCTCGACTGTAATTCGTATTTAGTTTTTCATGCGCTAAAGTACCATCGACTTACCTCATGCTATCTATTCGTGGTACTTGCACTACCAGAGATCTTCACATACACCCCTTTTATATGCCTCGGCGCACTCAAGATCCGGTGCTAATGCAACATTAACGCCGGGTGCAAAATTGGGCTACCAACCGGTGCTAAAGGTGCTCCCCTTTAGCACCGGATCGTAACACCATCTGGTGTTAAAGGATGACCCTTTAGCACCGGGTGATGTTACGACCCAGTACTAAAGGTCTTTTAGCACCAATTGGTAAATACGACCCGATGCTAAAGGGTGTGTCGCATGCTACTTCAAAAGAAGCGCATCTTCTACCCTATCATGTGTGCTGCGTAGGTGAGATGGTTAGGTGAGTACGTACGAGTCAAGATGTCCTGAGTTCGAATCCCCGCATCAATGCATATATTTTTTTACGAAGATGCACCGGTTGGAAATCCGGTGCTAAAGCCAGTTCCCAACCGGTGCGGATGTGAGTGTTCCATCCTGCTCCTTTCTAATGGTCACTCATGATCTCGGTTAGTTGTGCGTACTGCATATATGGTGCTGGATTCAAATGCATCTAGGGCCTTGTTTAGTTTCTGAAATTGGGAGCCAAATTTTGGTCTTTTGGAGTGCGTGCGCTACTGTAGCATTTCGTTTGTATGTGTGAAAAATTGTCCAAAAATTGATTAATTAGGCTCAAAATGTTCGTCTCATAGAATACAACAAAACTGTGCAATTAGTTTTTGATTTTATCTATATTTAGTACTCCATGCATGCTATGGCATTTTGATGTGATGGGAATCTTTTTTTGCATAGTGAACTTTGGGGTTGAAATTTGAGATTGTCTAGGTGAATGTTTCTACAGAAAAATCAAAGGTGATGACGACAAGCATAAATGCATGATAGTGGAATAAAAGTAATGTTTGATCAGTACTCTGTTATATTTGCACGCATTAAATTTGGCCTTGCATTCATGATTGCGAGCTATTGGTCATAGAATAAGGAATAATCCATTGAAGTATTGGCCTGCACGTGCTCCTCGCAACTATGGATTTAAATAATATTATCAACGCTTCTTGTGCTTTGGATTTAAATAATAATTGATGATATTTATGTCACCTAAAGTACTGATCTGTGAGGAGCACGGGTTGATAGACTAGTGTTCCTAACAGAGATGAAACACGTTTCAAATGTAACCGGAACGTTGTTTCGGAACGAGGAACGCGGACAGCTTCGCCGTGGATTATTCCTATGTGAACTCGCTCCTTGGCCACAGTGTCTGACCCGGAGCTGCGGACAGAGGGAGTGAACCGAGGCAGGCGGCGAGCCGGCGACGGGACGGCGGCCGGCGCCCTCGAGGTATGCCGATGTCCACGAATTGATTTTGGAGCTTCTTCAAACCGTCTCCATGTCTCCGACAGCGTCGAATCGCGTTCCATAGGTTCAGGAGACGTCACGGAAGAAACATGCCCACGTTCCGCGTTCCGGCTTCTAAGCTTCGGTCGTGGTTAATTCTTCGGCGACGGCGGCGACGGCAGTGGAGCAGAGCGGCCGGGGGCCACGAACGATCAGTCGATCTCATGCGCCACCGCACTGAGTCACTCAGAAAGGCTCGATCGATCGCTCCTGCACGGGCAGTGGAACGTAATGTGGATTGGAATCTCGCCAAAAGAGAGGGATTATTGTTATTGTGGGGACTAGCTAGCAGGGTGGTGGAGCCGAGAGGGGATCTTTTGAGTGTCTTGTCTAATTGCGATCATCGCTATGGTAGGAGATTCTTCCCTTTGCCGCCACCGTCGCCATTAGCAGCCGGAAAAAGCTTGCCGGCTGACTGGCCGTAATGCGGCCTTCGTACTTTACTTCGTCCAATCAACACCAAAAGCAGAGACGGAACGGAGGCCGCCTGATCTGACCGGATATGATGGCGCCGGGGCCGCAGGGCGAGGCGCTCTCTCGCTTTAATCCCATGGACTTTGGAGACTTGGAGTGCGGCTGGTTGTTGAGCCCACGTACTTCGTGTCCCTCCCATCCCAGGAGATCTTCCGATGACATGGCGGATTTCCACTGATCCCAGTCCCAGCAGGTCCCTTCGAGCTCACCTTTCCTAGCTGTCTCCGGCTCTCGCCTTCACCCTCGTACAAATGTCCAAAAAGCCCGCAGCCCAAAAGCACGCCCGAAAGCACGGCTTTTTAGCCCGGTTCGAGCCCGGCTCGGCCCGGGCTCCTTCGGGCCCGTGCTAGCCCGGCCCGCCACCTTGTGCAGTCCATGGGCCGCTGCCTTGGCACGCCGGGCAACCCGGCCCAGCACGAAAATAGCAGGCCGGCCCGCTAGCGGCCGGCTAAACCCCACCTTTATATATGAACAACTATGAATTTCAAACCCTAACTCATCTTCCCCCTAGCCCCGCGAGCCGCCCACCCCCCTTTTTCCCTCTCCCCGCCGCCCCCGCGTCTACGCTCTCTCTCTTGTCTCGCCCTCTCGGCTCGCATGCGTCACCGGCCCGCCGCCTGCCGCTCGCGGCTCGCCTCTCCGGCTCTCCCCTCCGCCGGCGCTGTCGCCCGGCGCCCGCTACCCCCTCCTCTCCCCCACCACACCGAGCCGCCACCTCCCTCCACCACCAGCGCCGCTCACCTCTCCGGCTCTCTCCTTTGTCGGCGCTGCCGCGGTGCCGCCCGCTACCCCCTCCTCTCCCCCATGGTCGGCAGTGACGCGGGCGGCGGCGCGCAGGCCGGCGGGAGCGTGGGCGGCGGACCGGTGGCGCGCAGGCCGGCAAGATCCCCTCCGTCGGCGCGTTCGTGGGCCGGCAGGATCCCCTCCGTCGGCGCCGCCGCCCTCTACCCCCTCCTCTCCCCACCACACCGAGCCGCCACCTCTCTCCACCATCGGCGCCGCTCACCTATCCGGCTCTCCCCTCTGCCGGCGCCCGCTACCCCCTCCTCTCCCCCACATCCGGCAGTGGCGTGGCCGGCAGGATCCCCTCCGTTGACGCGTTTGTGGGCCGGCTGGATCCCCTCCATCGACGCGTTCGCGGGCCGACTGGAGCTTCCTTCGTGGGCCGGCGGCGGCCCGGCCCGGGACATAGTGCCGGGCTATTGCGGGCTAGCCCGGCACGAAATGAGCCCGCAGGCCCGGGCTTGGGCCGTCGGCTCAGCCTGTGGGCTGGCATGCTCCGGCACGGTGGGGCATAGGACTGGTCAGGCCCGACACGGTGAAGGGCGGGCCAGGGCGGGGCCGGGCTAGGGCCGGGCCGAGCGGACCGATTGGTCATCTATACTCCCTTGGAACTGGAACATGCTGATTTGCGGCATTAGGACAAGCGCTAAGCTAAGGTCATAGTCCACACGACGAAGCCAGGAAGGGAAACGTTACTGCTACTGCTTATTTACCGACTCTTTTCCAGCTGCGTGGGTTTTGACTTCGCCTCTAGCGGCGGTACGGGACGTACCGACACGATGGTAAATGGCTTAGAAATTTTAATGATTTTATACTAAAATTTTTAATAATTAGGCTCAATTAGGACAGAGTCGAGATACTATTAGTTTTTGAGCTAAAAGTTAGATTATAAAGTAGACATAAGGAACATGATTCATTTCTGTTCCTACCGGCACACCTCCGTCATCGAGTAGCTCTATTGCGCTGCCTTAGGTTCGGCTAGGGGTGAAAATGGCAACAGAAATTTTCGATATCGTATGATATTCTTTTCGTATTATGGTACCATTTTCGCTTTTGGCAATATATAAAAGTAGATATTTCAAACCAATTTAAATCGTCTTTTACCTTTTGGTATCTGTTTATATTTTATAAATATGGATAGTACTGACCTGATGGCCTTGCAACACTGTTTTAGATCATTTTCATCCTGGCTGCACGGCTAGATAAACCAACATCCAACCAACAAACCAATTGTCCGGTATATTTGTATTGGACGGATGGTCCGGAGAATTTCAATCCTGGATGATAGGGAGTAACACCAATCGGTATTAAAAAGATCACTTTTAATACATGTCGGTGTTATGACCCGGGACTAAAAACTTTAATCCCAGTTGATAACACCAACTGGTATTAAAAGGTCTTTTAAAAGGTTTTCAAGAGTTAATTCAAAAGAAAAGCCTCTCATCCAATCACTTGTGTTGTGTAGGTGTGTTATGTAGGTGAGATGGTAGGGAACCTAACCTACACATGAGGTCCTAAGTGTGAATCCTACCCAAAAATCTGTCCTGGGTACCAATGGAGGCGTTTTCCAGCAGTTCTATGTTCTCATCGACATGGCACGGGTAATGTTAATTCCTCAACAAAACCTTTAAAGATGAACTTATGAATGAATAGTTTGCTTTTTTTTACCGGAATAAGCTTCACAATGCTTATCGTTTGTTTGCAGTTTGAAATAAAACACATTTACCTACTCATTGTCCATCACGCTATCATAGAGCAAGAGAGAGCAAACAAGAGAGAAATTATTTTTTATTCACCATAGCCAGACAACAAGGACGGGTGCAATGGGGGCAATTTAGACCTTGTTTAGTTCCCAACTTTGATGGTGCAAAGTTGGGACTTTGCCATAAATGCGGTATTGTAGCATTTTGTTTGTAATTGTGAATAATTGTCCAAATATTGATTAATTAGGCTCAAAATATTCGTCTCGCAAAGTGCAACAAAACTGTCAAATTAGTTTTTGATTTCATATATATTTAGTACTCCATGCATGTCCCGACATTTTGATGTGATGGGAATCTTCTTTTTACATAGTGGAATTTAGGGGTGAAATTTGGGATCTTGACAAGGGCTTAGACCCCGTGATGAAATCCACGGGCAAAGCTATTAAGTTTCTCTCAGAACCAAACAAGCCCTAAGTTTGATATGAGAGGTTTTTGGTTTGGAGCAATAAGTTAGACCTTAAGGATTTTTGGTTAACCTTATAGATTGACATTGTAGGAAAATTATATGGTCGATGGACCTTAAAGCTAGCCCACCACACAAAGTTAAAGCTTGAGCTGCACCTTAGGAATGTTTTTTCCAACTATAAAAATACATTTATTGCTTAAGGCACACGTTTTATAGCTGCCTGTTTCGATCACACGTTATTGTTCGTCACTCAAGTTCCACCACCTGCCGTGTAACAGAGGATCCTAGCTTTGGTTCACTTTCATACATATCGGCACTGTCCATACTGAAGTGAAAAATCATGAAGTCGCTTCCTTTTTTTTTCCAACGGGTGTACGATGCCTTGGGTCATTTTCTATACATCCATGATCCATACATACTAGTGTCACTCTGTGAGCCATCCCTTTTTCTTTCATTGCAGCAGTGCCAGTTGCAGATGCTTCGTCTTCTTTGCAAGGTGCGAGAATGATGGATGTCCAAATATTCGGTGCTTCTAGTCAAAAGAACGAGCGGAACCATCTTATATGCATGCGTGTCTATTTTAAATTTCAAGTAAATGTCAAATATCCCTGTTCTAAACCACCCCGCTAAGGTTTATCTTTTCAAACTCTAGCATCAGGAATCATGGATGCAGAAATTTTGCCCCTAAAAGACATGTGCCCTCGCATTATTTACATCAAAATCCATGCACATCATATTCCTATACAATGAGAAAAACATGGTCAAGTTCTGTAACCATGACATGAAGGAGGTTGTCGTGTAGTCATATTTCTCATGAACACAATTCTTGATTAGAACACAGGCATTTTACATGAATCCCGTACTGATAATTTCAACAATGCTCTGATTGAACAGAGCCTACACAACACAAGCATTAGACTTGGAAATACGCTATTTGATTTCTCTTCATTCACTACCTTTTCCAGTTAACCGGATCACAAATAATGGAAATTAGCAAGGACACGGTACATCGGCGATGCGAGCTATGCATCACAAGAGCACACCCATTTCCTTTTTCCTTTCCTTTTCGTTTCTTTTCTTTTACCGTGTGGTGACAAATTAATAACTAATTTGATTAAAGACTGCACATACTAGGCGCCATCAATCTGTGCATATGTTCAGCGCAACGAACGGTCGATCAGTAGGTGGTGACGAACGGCTTGTACACCTTGAGGTCGGAGATGATCCCGGCGACGGAGCCCGCGGCGGAGGCGATGGTGATGATGAGGCAGGCGAGGCTTAGCAGCTGCAGGCACACCCACCGCGTGCTCCACCTGGGCACCTTCTTCTGCACGATGTACATCTCCACCGGGAAGTAGACGGTGAGCGGCCAGAACCCCAGCGCGCCCAGCAGCCCGACCACGTCGTTGAAGAATGGCAGCAGCATGGACACCACCGTCGTCGCCACCACGAACGCCGTCCGCCACGTCAGCCGGAACAGGTTCAGCTTGTAGCACCTGCCGGCGGCGCCGGAGAGGGAGAGCGGGACGTCGACCTCGCCGGTGATGTACCTCGACTCGGGCCACCTCTGCTGCGCCCACTTCTCCACGAAGGCGAACAGCGGCTGGCAGTAGACCTGGTAGGCTCCGACGAGGTGCACGACGATGGCGGCGTTGGCGACGTCGAGGAGCCAGAAGGGCTCGTAGAAGCCGAAGCCGGTGAGGAGGTTGCCGGGGGCGTCGTCGCCGAAGGCGGCGTAGCCCATGCAGCCGCAGAGCATGTAGAAGAACGTGGTGACGGCGACGCTGACGATGGTGGCGCGGCGCATGACCTTGGACTCGGACGGCGGCGGCGCGCGGATGGTGTCCTGGATCTCGATGAGGATGAGGGAGTAGGAGTAGGCGAAGGCGATGTCGCCGAAGGCCTGCAGGCTGCGCCACACCTTGTCGAGCGGGGTGACCACGCCGACGCTGATCCCCGTGAAGCTGCCCTGGACGCCCTTGTTGGAGACCACCTGGACGATGCCGAGGCCCAGGCCGATGGTGGAGTAGGTGAAGGACATGACGGCGGCCAGGATGGAGAGCCAAGAGATCTGGTCGAAGTCTGGGATCTGCGAGAAGAAGATCTCTGCCACGCCGAAGATGATCATGTACGGCGTGCTCGAGATGCTGCACGGGTCGCTGTGCCCCTCCACGTGGAAGCAGTTCGCCTTCTTGATCGCCCTGTTCACCAAATTAAGCTGACTCAGCTCGATCAACACGTATGAACAGAGGCTCGTGCCGTCCACACGTCCTTTTTTTTCAGTTTTTTATACTCACAGCATGCTAATGGAGGCGGCGATGGTGTAGCCGATGGCCACGCCGACGATGTTGGCGTACTGCAGGAAGCCGCAGACCTGGACCTTGATGCCACCTGCTCGACGAAACGACGACACGAATGGAAACGAACAGAGTCAGCTCGATCTCTTGTGCTCCAGCAACGGCAAACAACCAAGAGCTAGCGGCGCGCGCACGTACTGAGGTTGGCGTTGACGGCGTCCATGTAGGTGTAGTTGCGCTTGCCGGTGCAGGGGTCGCCGGAGCGGTAGCAGTCGGCGAGCAGCGCCGAGGTGTAGTAGGTGACGAAGGAGAAGAGCAGCATGACGGCGGGGCCGGCCACCCAGCCGAGCTGCGCGATGGCCCACGCCAGCGACAGCACGCCGGACCCGATCACCGCCGTGATGATGTGCGCGCTCGCCGTCCACATCGTGCCGGTGCGCTTGAGGCGGCCGTCGTCGTCGTAGCACTTGGAGCCCGCCGTGTGGCCGAGCTCCACGGAGGTCACCTCCATGGCCGCCGCCGGGTAGTACTGCTGCTTGGCGTGCACACCGTTCTCCCCCGCCATCTCTGCACCGGCCAGTTGCACAACACCCGAACGGTGAGATCGACTTGCAGCTAAGAGCTAGAGCACAGCAGAGCTCAATATATAGTAGTAGAAGACAGCAGCCCGACACTACTAGTTCGACCGTGCTCTAGCTGAAGTGCTCAGCAACGTGACTTACGCAGCGATTTATACAGCCGCCGAGATCGGCGAGACGAGATACTTCTACTCAGGTGCTGAGCGACACACGGACGAATTAGCCGGCTGGGAGCACGAATGAAGACGACTCCGCGTGGAATTCAAAGGCGTGGCGTGGCTGCGACTCGGGCACTCACTGAGGTAGCCTACCACTCCACGGGGTCCTGGTTGGCTGGTAAAGTGACAACTGACAAGTGAGTGTGAGGACGGGGGACTGGTGAGGAAGAGGATGGTGGTCGTGGCAATTTATAGCCGGTAGCCAGGAAGGCGCAGCACGGGTGTTTCACTGCTTGGGTAACGCCGTGGGAAGGAACAGAGCAGAATCTTACACAGTTGCAAGGAACCTTATGGTTCTTTTTTTTTCATGGTATCCTGCAGTTCCTCTCTGGCTATCATCTTTTGGATGAAATGGATGTATGTGGAAAATAATGCGCGCGTCTTTATGCTACTGCGTCTGTATAAGTTTGTTTCTCTTGTGTAAAGAATACTGTGAAAAATATTCGATGCGGTGTATGTCGGTGAATGACTGAACTCTCTTTGTGAAAATAGGCCGGTGTATCACTCTCACCAACTTGATCATTTTATGGTTGTATATGTGTGTGCACGTGTACGAATATGTTTGGCGCGGTTTCGGTACACGACTAACGACCCTGTTGTTTTTCTGTCCACACTGACCAAGGAGAGTGAATCCGAAAGAAAAGGTAGTTTGGTGAATGGTAGTAATGAAAGGGTAAGTCAATTTGTGCCACGGCTAAGGATCTAGTGAAAACTATCGCTGCATAATATGTTGCTGTTTTTAAACAATGATGAATGCTTTTTCCAAAGACAGTGGACTATGCAAAGACTTGAATGGTGCAGACAAACAAAACGAATGGCTCCACCTCTGGGCCTCACATGACACAACAAAGCTTCAGTGGCCCAAAACCAAAACGTGGTTGAAATGTCCCCCCAGGCTCCCACCACTATAACGCTTTATGCGTTATCATGAACACTCCCATCGGTCAATGGAAAAAAGAGCATGCCGACCTAAAATAGTACAGGACCCTAGTGATTCACCTGCTAACTGCATGCCCCCACACATGATCCTAGATCTATCTCACTGCTGGTGACAAGGTCCACTGATGAGTGATGACTAACACAAAGTAAGACCATCAAAACCTTGGAAGACCACAGAGATAGGATAAGATTGCAACAGTGTACTGCAAGCACATGCCATGCCATGCATTTCGTTACCTTTGCACAGGTCTCCTCCGGCAGCTCCCCTTCTGATCTCCTTGCCCTTGCAAGAAGAGCCTGAAGATGAAGAAGAGCTGCAAAGGTGATCAGGGCCGGGCGGGGGTGATGGATAAGGGTTGATCAAGCTTGGTGTGGTGTGTAATGTATGCAGGTTGGCCGGGTTTTTATAGGGGTGTGTGTCATGTGTGCTGGCAAAGCCTGCCAATCAAGGCTTAGTGCTAGGGATTTCTGCATTTTCTTCTTCGTAGGATCGATCAGATAGAGAAGGACGGAGGGTGCTGGGTCGTTTGCGCCCCACGGGCTCTCCACCACCCTTTTTGCTGCCGTGGAATGAGGTTCGGTGCGTGCTAGTCTCGGCCGCGAGATTGAATATAAGTTGAGGGCCCACAAGCTAGGGATCGTATCATCTTGCTCCCAGTGGCGATCATTCCCCTTGTATCCCAGCAAACGGAAAGACTTTGCCACGTTGGTTTTGCACATTTCTGGCTCGTTGAAATGTGGCTCCTGATAACTCTTAAGGGCAAATAAAGACTAAAGATATACATTATATGCGAGAACTGAAAAGTTTGAAAATTGGAGTGTTGAATTATTGTTCTTAGGCAGCCCTAAACTATTTTGTAAAACATAGTCCATTGGTGTGGTTCAGGCATAAGTAAAATATACAACGTGTGTTAGCAACCAGCCAGCATGGGTTGTGAATTGTGATTGGAGGGGAAACTCATTTATAAGTCTGAACTATATTACCATTAATTTTGTCAAAAAGAATGCAAGAGCCATGTACATCAAGGCACATCATATATATGCATTTTTTTCACTTCTTGTTTCTTCAGTTTTATTTTTAAGCTAAATTTATGGTTTGAATTGATATGAAGGTTGAAGTAGCCACAATTTTGTTTTAGAGTTAATATAAGCATTCAGAGGGCATGGATTAATATTAAGATTTGAACAAATTAAATTCTATAACCAGCATGCATGCATTTTCAGATAAAATGGAGATAATCTCTGGTCTGTGCACCAATCAACCAGCATGCGTACAAGGTTTTTCCGACCGCGGTTAACGGGATTGTATACCATCCCTTAAGACATAGAATTTTTGAAGTGCATATATATGTGCGCTCTGAAATTGTTAGACTTTAGTCAGGGAAAAAATTTTAGAAGTAGAATATACTGTTATCCTATTCCTAAGACATAAAACTCCGGGGCGCATACTGCATACAGTACACACACTGTACAGAGTGAGCTAGAATCTAACTTAACACTTCAAGATTTATTATTATGTGAGCATGCATCAATACTACATTCGAACCATCAAAAGCGGACTTTAAAATAACAATATGCTTGGTGATACTATTTACAGAAAAAGTAAGGACGACAAAGCAACATGATGAAACCTCCCTTATTTTGCGCAATGCCTACATCATCATAGCTCATACACAGCACTAATCATAGTCGTAGTACCAAACAACATTCTGTCCCTTTTTTACATATATGAACGACAACATTCTTCTGCCCTTTATCAATGCAACTTTTTAGGGTAATATATATCGACCTACCTTTTGGGGCTGCCTTACTGGTTCCATCCGATTAAAGTAAACTAATTCCCAGCTCTCTCTCTCTCTCTCTCTGTTTGACCCGCCCAAAACCTACGGAGGAGAGGGAGACAGAGGAGAGGAGAAAAGCAACGGTAAGGAGGCAACATTCCTTCCTGACCAGAGGATGGGATGTCACTTTTTACAGGGCTCGGTTTGAACATCTAATTTTCTGCACACCAGTGGGATTGCCAGGATATGATTAACATCAAGTAGCATGTTCTTTCCAGTTGAGCACGGCATTAGATTCCACAAGAACGAGTACTACTCGAGTACCCATTGCCGACGTGGATGAACACGGGACATTCGATGCTGTCGGTTATATACAACGCCATCCTACGATCGATCATCCTAGCTAGCTTAATTAATAAATGAGGGATCAAATTAAGGTTTTCTGATGAGTGGAATTTGCGAGTCAGCGATGGCGTGCTGATGGCTGGCCGGATAATTGGCTAGCCCAAGCAGAGGTGCATTGCAGGCCGACGTCGCTAGCTATAGGCTATAGCCCCGCACGCAGCCTGCAGGTGCATGGTGTGTACGAGCTCGTTTTGGAAAAAGGCCGGACAGGGCCCGCGCTCACGTGCGCACCACGATCCGCGAAAAAAGTGCAATGTTGTTGGATGTTGGCTAACCTAAATTCCCCATTAGCGGCACACGCAGAGAAGAAACAAAAGACGATAACCACCAGGCTGGGCAAATCTGGTAATTCATTCCGCCATCATCACGGAACGAACGGCCGGCATGGCACGCTCTCGCCGTAGCATGTGTATGTGTTACGACCGTCTGAGTCTGATCATGAAGGAGCTCAGTGTGAAATACTGCAGATGCGTATAGTAGGATTCCGATCTGTACGTGCAGAGAGCATGCATGCAGCTGGTATGCATGGCTCGTCGAGTGCGGCCACGACCACCATGCATATTGACTATATACCATACTCTCTCAGGCAAGAAATTAAGCACCTGGTCGATCCACCGATCCTGATGAGTGGATCATGTAGCCACACACCTGCAGTTATAACCGATCGATTACCTGTATTCTCCGATCCGCCGCTAGCTAGCTACAGGACTCGATCTCCTGCTCCAGCATTTTCTACCAATCGATCTCTTGTCTGCTCCGATCCGCACGATCGCCATGCATGCATTCTTGTAAATTGTAATGGTGGTGGTGGCCTCCAGTGCTTTTGCCTCGGCCCCGGCCCCGCGGGCCGCCGTCAGGACGAAAGGCAGCCGGCTGCACTGAAGCTGCCTGCCTTCCGGTGCCTAGCTCGGGGATCTTTTTGTCCTCGCCATTGCTGGTGCCTCTGACTATCTAGCATCGTGCTACCAGCTACCAGTAGATCGAGCTCCGCACTAGCCGTACGTCGGCACGGTTAATTAAGCACACCCTAGCATAGAAATCTATGCGATCGCCAGCAGCGCGCACTCGGGCGATATATCGTATATATAGCAGCAGTGGCTTATCTCTGCCGGTCGCTAGCTAGCTGCTGTAATGCCGCCGATCGAGCCGTCATGGTCGGCCTGTGCTTTACATGATCTCGATGAGGAGATCGAATGTGGGGGTGAGAGAGAGGCGAAATTAGGTCTGCCTTCTGCCGGCTGATTCGCGGGGATTCCGCCTGAAAGGCGGCAAGCGCGCAGCTGCCGCGCGGCGTTGAAGGGTCAGCTGCCTCTCGCGATGCCGAGGCCTGGCCGGCGGGGAAGTCAAACCCTGCCCGGCCGGGGCGCGCGCGTGCTGCTGTCAGTTGACCTGAACGTACCTGACCTGACGGCCAGCTGCTGAGCTGAAGCCGACCGGCCTGACCCATCAACATTGGGGAGATGGAGATCGATCCAACTTCAGCAACCGACGACGATGAAGAAGCAGAATCCAACACCAGTGAACATGATGTCAACACGGCCAAACCAGACGACGCATTGACCATATTGCAGGCTCCAACCACGGTGACCTTAAACAATGCTTGAGCCGAAACGGTCGGCGGGATGAGAACTCCCTCGGCCACACATCCACAACGACGATAAAGGCCGGCAGCACAGTGAGCTACCACCGTACCACAGACAGCAGCGTGGCAACCTGACGATATCAAAGCGGTGAAGGCACATATCTACAATGTTAGCAATGGTGTCCTCCGACACCAATAGCTTTGGAAAATTCCACTATGACACGGGAGACAGTTCCAAAATTTGGCAAAATTTATACTTAGTGACACTAATAAATCAATAACCCTGGGCGAAGCTCTGTACTCTGTTTTTTTTTGGAAAAGATGTTTTTTCTATCGTCTAATAAAACCTCACGGCAGGTATAGCGTGGGAAGCACTCCAGAGCAAGTGTCAATTATACAGATCGGAAGAATAGCGTGGAGGAAGCTCCGTGTCAAAACAGAAATGGGCCTGGCAGTGGCAGCAGGCGGATTTGGGTGGGACTACCTCCAGTTTGCGGTGCCAGGCCGCTAGCCCAACAAATTTGGTGATTTCGCATCACATCCCCGCCCATTCACAGGGCCCATGAGAGGGGCAAATAAAGAAGTGAAACTGCCGGCTTTCTGTTTCGGTGCCGACTTGGAGGCTTGCAGCGCGATGGTTTCCGGCGCTGTGCCAGCGCCACCGCCACGTGAAGGGAGCGGGACTTGCGCGCTGGCACGTAGTTGTGCTTGTGCTGTGCTACTGTAGTTTAATCCAGCTCTAACACACGTGCTGTGAAGTGAAGTTTCCCAGCGTGTTCTCTCGGCCGATAAGCAGGGGCACGTGCTAGACTATTCATCCGCTGAAAAATTCTCTCGTGGCACGCGCTCGCTGGCGCTCGGGCTCTCGGCTCCCTCGGCGTCAATGGCCAGCGAGGGTTTCCCGAGCTAGCCCCTGTTGTGTCAGGGTGACAGTGATGTGAGCTCCGGATGTCGCCGCTACACATCGCCAGCCGAAAACAATGGGGACATTGCGTGCGTGGCTGGCTCGAGATCGAGCCATCCGACGGGCTCGACTGAAAGTTACTGCTTGGTGCACGAGCATGTGCTGGGCGTATGGTCAGAGATGTGGGGAAGACCAGCGCAAAAATATAATGACCAGAAATTTGGGACACAAGTTCGGATCCCTTGACGCCTTGTACTTCCAACTTGACCTAGCTTGGACTGTAGCCATCTCCTAACCCGCCCGCCATCTTAATCAGGTTGTGTTCAGGATCAGGCATACCAGAAAATCCTCATTAGTTAATTATATGAGGCTGGAGTACCGGTCAATGGCTCCTCCGATGGTGATGAATAATGGCGACACGGTTCGTCTCGCTGGACATGCATTGCATTGCTGATTGCCCTGCGACGCCATTATGTTCCTGTAGTATTTTTTTTTCGCTGGGACCACCTGTTCCCGAGCAGATCTGAATCAGCAGCCGACGAGCCGACGAGCTGCGTATTGTCTGGTTACTGGTTTTCAGCACAGCGGCAGCAGTACGTTCCCCTTTCTTTCGGGAAGAAAGAACATCATGGCTGTATTCAGCCCATTCTAAATTTCACTCCCAAAGTTCACTATGCAAAAAGAAGATTTCCTCACATCAAAATGACGTACCATGCATGGAGTACTAAATATAGATGAAATCAAAAATAAAAAACTAATTACACAGTTTTGTTGTACTCTGCGAGACGAACATTTTGAGCCTAATTAATCAATTTTTGGATAATTTTTCACACGTACAAACGAAATGCTACAGTGACGCACGCACCCCAAAAGACCAAAGTTTGGCTCCCAAATTCGGGAATCTTAGGCTGTTTTCCACGCGGTAAACTTTAGCGCCGTCACATCAGATATAAATATGTTAATTAGAAATATTTAATATAGATTAATTTAAAAACCCATTACATAAACGAGGAGTAATTTATGAGACGAATCTATTAAACCTAATTACACCATGATTAGACAATGTAATGCTACAGTAAACATATGATAATTATGTATTAATCATAGCGAAATTAGGCTGGTTAGGTTCGTCTCGCGAAATAGACATGACTTATATAATTAATTTTATAATTAGTTTATGTTTAATACACCTAATTATCACTTATTTAAAGTGCTAAACTTTAGCACCTGAATCCAAACACCACCTTAGTTCCTCCCAACTTTTCAAACTTTCCATCACATCGACGTCACATCAAAACATTAAAGGGGCGTTTGTTTCAACTTATGGCTGATTTTGAATGCTCGCTTATGGAGAATCAAAAAGTCAGATGACTCCCATAATCCATAATCGAGAGTCATCTGACTTTTGGATTCTCCATAAGCGAGTCTTGAAAATCAAAAATAAGTTGAAACAAACACCCCCTAAATATAACAAATAACTTATGCATGGAGCATTAAATGTAGGTAATAAAAAAACTAATTCAATAGTTTTGATGTATACGACGAGATGAATCTTTTGAGCCTAGTTAGATCATGATATGACAACAATTACCACAAACAAACGAAAAGTGATATAGTGCGCTACAGTATCCGATGTGACCATTTTTAGCCATTTTTACAGATCTAAACACAACCCATCACATTGAGCTGGCGGGTGCGCTTAAAGAAACGGAAAGGCGGCGAGCCGGCAATGGTGACGGTGGGCTCTTGTGATGCCATATTTGTCCACTGGATATACTAAAGACGACACATAATTGTCTGCAGCCCTAGATCGGAGGACCGGTCGTGTATCTTTCCCTTTGAAAATATTTTTCTAAAGAAAATCTTGCATGCGTGACTATTAAATGAAGTTTATTTGTAAAATCTTTTTAGGGACGAGTGTAACTTTGTGCGACGAATCTAATGAGAATTAGTCAATGATTTACTACAATAATGCTATAGTAACGATCCTCTAATCGTGCGGTCAAATGCCTCATTGAATTTGTCTCATAAATTAGTTCAAGGTTGTGAAGGTAGTTTTGTAAACTGACTTTATTTAATACCCTTAATTATTGGTTAAACCAGGCCGAGTAGTTCAAACAAGGCTAACCTTTTTTTTTCCTTTGGCAGATGCGGATTAGGTTGGAAATCCTTCTCCCAACGACACTGCATGTGCGTTTCAACCAGCCGTTCAGCTTCTGTGTAAAGTGTTGATTAACTAATTGCCATATGCCGTGCCTAGCTTGATGAATAAAGAAACCAAGACAGATTGCAGTAGGAAGAATATGCAAAGCCGTTCTGTGGTGTGTTCTCCATCAGACCACAAACACGGCTGCTGTTTGAATTTATAGAACGAAATTCCTAAAACATATGTTTTGTTGCCACCCATTTTCTCTAGTTTGTCGGCTAAGAGACACGGCAAGGCGATTATATTATCTTATTAACGTGGCTGAGTAGGTATTTTATTAAGAGAAAAAATTGCAATGACGAACTCTCATGAGAGTGTACGAATTTGCACCGGTGGCAAACCATATTGACGACATAGGACAAAGCCATGATCTTCTGCAGGAAGGAGGAGACAATCCCGGGGAGGATGGATATGTGCCACTGAAGGGTGGGTCCGGCGACAACGGCCTAGGTCCCGTACAATGGCAGTGATAAGATGACCAAATGACCCAGGATGCGTGTGGAGAAAGGCGAAGCAGGGGCAGGAGTAGCACATAGATGCTGGCTTCAGTGCCGGTATGGTTGGCCGGTGCCAGGTGAGGGTTTGGCGAGGGGAATTGGTGCCAGGAGGTGGGTAGGGGTGGGGTTAGACAAAGTAATCGAGGAGGGAGGTTATTATTGACGTGGATGCTCAAAGAATGTGTGACGGACCAATGTGAGACGTCGGTGATCTCTAGCAATGCAATAAAGAGTAAAGAACATCGCTAGAGATGTGGCTGGTACAAGGGCAATAAGGAACACCATAGGTTTGGAAGATCATGGGATATCGTGTTAGCGATGATTTACCATAGTGAGAGATGCTTGTAAATTTGGTTGCAGTAGCCATTGAAGAGAATGATGGAGGGTGAGCATGGATGACGGCACGAGCGTGCCATGACACATGAGTAGTGCTAGGAGTGATTGTTGGCGAAGGAAACCAAAAGGAGAAACAATTGTGTGATCTTGAAACATACTCAAAGATTAAATACTAGAATTTTGATAATAACTCAATTATAAAGATAATATATTGTCACAACATTGTAAATACAACCCTAAATATCCATGAAAATAATACAAACATTATCCGGAACAATTTCTAGCACAAGAACATACAATGTTTGGTCATTTGTAGAGGCAAGACTTCTACAGTTTCGTTATTATTATCTTAATAGGAAGAAGTAGTGGATCATTTAACATTGGGTATTTTTTTATGTTTTTAGGTGTAATGAGCTGATGTGGTCCTCAAAGGTTTTAAACAATAACTTGGTATCATGTATGTGAAGATGAAAGAGCATGTACCCCCCCCCCCCCAATTTAGATATTTTTTTATATATGTCTATAAACTTGGTGAAAGTTGGACAACATTTAGCTTAGAACAAACCAAATATGACATGTAAAAAATAGAGTGAGTAGTTGATTAAATAGCATAACCCCATGATGATAGGAACGGGGTGCCCAATCTTTCATCAGGTGAAGATAACTATTGATTTGGTAAGAACTTGACACACAAAATCCGACTTCTGATCAAAATGATTCGAAGCCTTCAATCTCAGCACCACATCTGCGCTACTTGGTTGACTCACCATGAAGGCTAATCCATGCTTGTGAATTGAAGAATAGAAGTAAGAATAAGGAAGACACAATCTGAATATTGCACATAATATGAAGCACGTGAGTTGGGGTTTCACAAACTATTGAACGACAAAATTGTACAATATGGATTGATCTTAACAAAAACCAAAGCCTAACTTGGACAAAGGCTATGAAATATAAAGTTTTAGGGCCGTGCAAAGACACTTGGACACGTCCGTAATGGACTCCAATATGATTCACGGTTCAAAGACCCATAAGACGGTGACGCAACACGTGGACAGATTCTGAACATCCAATTGGTTTGACGATTCCCGTTGACTCATAAATAATTTAGACAGGATACCGGTGTCATTAGAAAATTTATCTCCTTATCTTCCTACGTATACACGTATGTAGAATGTAGGAAATAGAGTATGTATGCAATCTTGCGTCGAATTTAATCTAGTGTGCTCTTTGATTTCGAGGCTGACTCGGACTTGGCATGCATGTTTTGGGGCTCCAACTTGGCTTGGATGCCCTTCTTGCCTTCTCCACCTCCATGTGTGTCCTCAAATACTATCCAGTCCTTTCTTTATAGCAATTTATTCTCAAAATTATCAAAAGGACAAAAATGAGCTCACCTTGTCAACTCGAGTGGTGTATCGAAGGGTGTCATATCCTTATCACATAAAACATGTGAAGTCTTATATCCCCTCATTATAAGTTATTTTATTGCAAATACTTTCCCACATCCTACTCAATTTTGTTGTGAAACCCTATAGTGTGCCCATGATAAAAAAGATTCAACATATTTTCATAAGTTGTGAGTCATCAATGCAGTTTTTAACAAGATTATATATATTTATAGAAGTATAGTCCTGACACTTTTGGAGATTCCGCAAATAATAATGTTGATAGTGGCTTAAACATTGCCGTGCCTAGTTTTGCTATTATGCATAAAAATTAAATGCAACATGGTGAATGAGTCTAATGCAAGCACTTGAACAAGCTTCACACTGCTAGCTTAGCATGTGGTGGTCTACATGTGTGTAAATGTGTTGATTTAGTTAAGAATGTGCGTACTAGAGAAAATTTTTTAACAAAATTGAGTTGAAGTAGGTTTTTGCAAAAAAAAAACGTTTATGTGAATATTCAGCTTCAAGTGACTTATGGAATTGTATATCTTTAGTTGCATAGTACTAAAATATGAATTGTAACGTCCCGCCTCCCCGAGGCCAGTTATTTGGAGATGAGCTTCCGAAAAAGAAGTAGCAACTTGTTGGTATGAGTATTCTATCAATTCTATTAAGCCCTGGTCTGTCACGTGAACAAATATTTTTTGAAGAAAATAAAACAAGAATAAATGAGATACTCTATTTGTGAGTTGGGTTCTTAGTTAGATCTAGTTACACATGTTGTACTTTGTATTTGCCATAATTTAGATGATCGCTTGATCAAACATATTATATATTATTATTTTTTGTTTCTGAGATGTATTTTTTCAGGCAATACTTATTATTTAATGAGAGAATGTTTCATTATTTCAAATTTTCTAATGATTAACCACCCAACCTAGAGTAATAACTTGAAAATAATACGACAATATATGTTTTTAACCCAAACACTATATCAAAAGGAAAAAAAAGATGATTGCTAAATGTATGAAGAGATCCAGGTCTGCTGCACCTATTTAGATGTATGTGGATTTTAACGGTTGTATACATCCCTAGTGGGTGTGAGGACTGCAATTATATGAATTTATCTAAAAATACATATATGGCTTAAATAATGATGTCACTGGAAAAGGAACATATATTACAAACCCTTAATCCTATCATCCAAACAGTATGGCCACAGGTATGTTGGAAAATGCTTGAGGCATCTTGATTATTGACCCAACAAAAAACTGGACCTTTTATATATAAAACAAACAACAATCACTTTTGGCTTTGCTTTGTATAGAGTCTTTGACCCTGGAAACAGAAACTCCCTTTCATCCATCGCTTTTGATCAGTGTGTGAATAATCATACAATGCTAGTACTCTTGTTTTCACTGTGTTTTTTTGTGTGCTTTTATTTTAATGAGGAAATAAATTTGGGGAGTTAGCCCTTTTATTAAAAAATTTATGAAACATATTTCTCCGAGACAATAGATAATCATCACAAAACATATGGAGCATATATGTTGTTTTAACTCGTGCGATACTTTGTTTGGACAAGGACAAATCTATAAAAATCGAACAATCATGGTCACTCTTTAAACAAAATTGTGTAATATACATATTAGAATACAAATGTGTCATTTTCAAAGAAAATTTGTAGTGTTTCACAAAAAAAAGAAAGAAAATTTGTAGTGAAGAAAGAAGTCATTGAGGATTTGTGGTCACTTGAGCCCAGCATTGGATCTGTCCCTAGCTTTGGAGATCCACATGGTCTTCAGCACAACATGTCTCCAATCGCTACTATAGTATTCTCTATTGGAATTATATTCAAATCAAGTCACTAGAAGTTATTTAAAACAATTCCTCGCAAAAGTTACTTTTTTACCAAAAGGGTTCAAGATCGTAATTTTGTTTGAAAGCAATCTTTGTGTGTGAAGGTGCTCCAAAATAGTTCACCTCTCAAATTTTTGCGATGCTCAAATAAACCAGTTTCCATGTTGACACGCCACCATGTAGCCCTCCAATCCACGTTATGTTTCGTGCAAAGACTTTTGGACACATCCCTAATGGACTCCAAAATGATTCACTGTCCAACAGCCCAAAAAACAGTGACGCAACACCTGAACAGATTCTGAACACCCAATTGTTTCAACGATTTCCGTTGACTTGTACATAATTTAGACAGGTACCGGTGCCATTAGAAAATTTATCTCATTATCTTCCTATGTGTATGTAGAACATCGAAAATAGAGTATGTATGCAATCTGGGGTCGAATTATGTAGCAATCTATTCTTCGAGGTGGACTTGGACTCATGGGCGGAGCTACGTTGGGGCCATAGAAGGCTCTGCCCCCCTGGTCAAGAGAGATTTCTAAAGAGCAAAGCACTAGTGATTAGTGAACTACTGAACTAGCTATTGTGTATCTGCATAAGGTTCTGCGCCGTTGTATAAGACTATAAAGCAACTAAGCATGGGTGCATCAATCGTTCTTTAATTAGGCTCTCCCATGGCTACTGTGTTCTACAAATCTGCTAGTATCTCATGCTCATCCTCTGCCACATTCATTCTTGTTTAAACTTGAGAGATCTCGATATAGCACTTATGTACTCTAAGCATTGGGAGCCTGCGCAGCTAGATCAGAACACCGCTAGTGTCGGCACCATTACAGGCCGGTGTCAGTGTCTTACTAGAGCAGTAGAGATCAATATTTTGTCATTAAAGTTTTAAAAATTATCGGTGTTAGCTGACATCCAAAAACTAGCCTAGCTCCTCCAATGGCATTGTATCAAGCAAATTGGAGCAATTTACACATATTATTAACAGCTACAAGCACGCACCCATCATCTTATATTTTACTTTTAAGTCATCTTGACTTCTCTTTCTTCCGTTAAATATTTGATTGTTTTTATCACGCTAATTGTACCGTTTAATATCTGTTAGTTTAGCTTTGTATAATATTGCATTCGTGTACTGTAGCTTCTTATTAGTATGGAATTGCCCCCCCCCCCTATTTCAATCCACGCTATGGGCTTGGATGCCCTTCTTTCCTTGTCCACCTCCATGTGTGTCCTCAAGTACTATAGGGTCCTTTCTATTGATCATAATAATAATAATATCATTACGTAGCAATTTATTCTCAAGAATACCAAAAGTACGTAAAAACGAGTTCACCTTGTCAGCTCGAGTGGTCGTATCGGGAGGGTGTCATATCCTTACCACGTAAATCACTTGAAGTTTTATATCCCCTCATTATAAGTTATTTTATTGCAAAATACATGTCCACATCCTACTCAATTTTGTTGGGAATCCCTCCACGAATAACAATGCTAACAGGGGCTTAAATATTGCAACAATCAGGTTCACTATTGTGCATAAAAAATTCAATGCAACATGGTGAATGAGTCTAATGCAAGCACTTGGACAAGCTTGACACCGCTAGCTTAGCATGTGGTGGTCTACATTGGCGTAAATAGGTTGATTTAGTTAAGCATGGGCGCACTAGGGAAGTTTTTTTAACAAAATTGAGTTGAAGTAGGGTTCTTAGTTAGATCTAGTTACATATGTTATACTTTGTATTTGACATAATTTAGATGATCGCTTGATCAAACATATTATATATTATTCCTTTTTTTGGTTCTGAGATGTATTTTATCAGGCAGTACTTATTGTTTGAGAAAATGCTTCATTAATTTAAATTGTATAATGCAATAACCACCCAACCTAGAGTAATAATATGAAAATGATACGACAAGATATGATTTTAACCCAAACACTATATCAGAATAATAAAAAAGATGATGGCTAAATGTATGAATAGATCTAGGTGTGCCGCACCTATTTAGATGTATGTGTATTTTAATTGTTGTATGCACCCCTAGTTGGTGTGAAGACTGCAATTATATTAATTTCATCTAAAAATGCATGTATGATTAATAATGATGTCACTGGAAAAGGAACATATATTACAAACCCTTAATCCTGTCATCCAAACAGTATGACCACAAGGATGTTGGAACATGGTTGAGGCATATTGATTATTGACCCAACAAAAAACCTGGACCATTGACGTATAACAAACAAAAATTACTTTTTGGCTATGCTTTGTATATAGCCTTTGACCCTGGAAAAAGAAACCCCTTTTATCCATCGCTTTTGATCAACAATCATTCAATGATTCTACTCCTGTTTTCACTTTGTTTTTTGTATGCTTTTATTTTAACGAGGAAATAAATTTGGGGTAGGGGCTAGCCCTTTTATTAAAAAAATTATGAAACATATCTCTCGGAGGCAATAGATAATCATCACGAAACATATGGAGCATATCTGTTGTTTTTTACTCATGCAATACTTCATTTGGACAAGGACAAAATATTGCGAAATATACCTATTAGAATACAAATGTGTCCTTTTCCAAAGAAATTTTCAGTGTTTCACAATGCAAAAAAAAAGTTGTGGAGAAAGACGTCATTGGGGATTTGTGGTCACTTGAGCCCAGCATTGGATCTGTCCCTAGCTTTGGAGATCCACATGGTCTTCGTCACAACATGTTTCTAATCGCTACTATAGTAGCTGGCATTCTCTATTGGAATTGTATTCAAATCAAGTCACTAGAAGTTAAAATAATTTCTCGCGAAAGTTTTCTTTTTTACCAAAAGGTTCTAAGGTCGTAATTTTGTTTGAAAGCATTTTTATCCGTGTGAATGTGCTCCAACATACTTCACCTCTCGAAATTTTGCGATGCTGAAATAAACCAGGTTTCGTATTGATGCCCCATTTGGTTTTTTGCTGGAGCTACACCAATGGTTGTGGCGGTGAATCACTTCTAGGTGGTTGGTTGTGAAAGGTCGAACTGTTTTGCATATGTCACAAGTGAAGCCGGTGGAGTAAAAAAAATCAACTCTTCCACCTCTAACTCTACCCTCACGTGGAGCTGGGGTCAACATGTAGCCCTCCAATCCACGCCACGTCAGCCTTACCACTATCTCCATTCTCAAGCTGTGATTCAGCTCTCTCCTCCATCGTCCCAACACAAGTCGTCTCGTCGACCACCTGCCTCCGCCGCTCATTTCCTGCGACCTTCCCGGTGAGCCGGCGCACGCCTTCCCAACCACACGTCCCCGTCGATCCGACGCAAACGACCACCAACCCAACCCCACCTGTCATACCCCCACGGATCGCACAAAAATCCGCGCGCGAATATTTTTAAGGCGGATAAAGAACTCGTGCACGCAATTAGCTACGCCGCCCCACCCCCCGTTCCATTCTACCACTCCTTGTCTCACTCTCCGCCACGACGTCAGCTGATAAGAGCTCCTCGACGCTCGCCGTCAGGCCGCGCACCAACCGCTCGCGGAAATGCCGACCCCGAATATGCTCAGGCCAATTGCGCTCCTCGCCGTCCTCTTCCTCCTCGTCAACCCGCCGGCCGGTGCCGCGGGGGCGGTCGGCGCCGCCAGCGCCGGCGGGAACGCGACGTCGGAGCCGTGCCCGCTGGACCTGGGCTACGTGCGGACGTTCCCGTGGGACCCGACGCCGTGCGCGGGGGCCTCGCCCAACATGACGGCCTGCTGCCAGACGCTGCTCTCCCTGCTCGGCATCGGCCTCGCCGAGCGCCTCCGCGACACGGGCCGCTTCCGCCTGCCGTCCGCGGCGGCCTCGGAGGCCTGCCTGACGGGCTTCTCGGATCTGATCTCCGCCGCACCGGCGGGCCTCCCGGGCTCCTCCCTGGTGCCGAAGTGCTTCCCGGACCCGGACCAGTTCGCCATCACGCCGTCCTACTGCGCCGGCGTCTCCACCGCCGCGCAGTTCGCGGCCGCCGTCGGGGACCACTCCGTCAAGGACCTGAACTCCTCCTGCGGCCCGGACCTCGCATCGCAGGCTACCTGCGCGCGCTGCTACGCCGCCGGTGTCGCCGCCACTGGGCACCTCACCGCCGCCGCGGCCAACGACAGCAAGTCCGGCTCCTGCTTCTACCTCACCGTCCTGTACGCCGCCGGTGTATCCAACACCGCTGGCCCCAGCTACCCACCCACCGCCGCCTGCGCCTTCGGCCTCGGCCTCTCCTCCCCTCCCACCACCCCGTCCAAGTCCAACAACGTGGCCATCTACGCCACCACCATCCCGATCGCCTTCCTTCTCCTCGCATCGCTCCTCGCGTTCTACCTTTGGAGGAAGCGGAGGCATGCCAATAGCAAGAAGAAGAAGAGCCACAGGATCTGCGAGGAGGGGTCGGCGGAGCGGCGGACGCACCTGCGGCCCAACACCGGGTCGATTCTCTTCGACATTGCCGAGCTCGCCAAGGCCACCGGTGGTTTCGCAGAGCGCAACCTCGTCGGCCGGGGCGGGTTCGGGGCCGTGTACCGCGGCGTGCTCGCGGACGGGTCCTTTGTCGCCGTGAAGAAGATGCTGGACCCGGACATGGAGGGCGGGGACGAGGAGTTCACCAACGAGGTGGAGATCATCAGCCACCTCCGGCACCGGAACCTGGTGCCCCTCCGCGGCTGCTGCATCGCCGACGACGACGTCGAGGAAGGGAAGCAGAGGTTCCTCGTCTACGACTACATGCCCAACGGCGCGCTCGAGGACTTCATCTTCAGGGACAAGGCGTTGTCGCCGGCGGCCAAGCGGCGGCCGCCGTTGACTTGGGCGCAGCGGCGGAGCATCATCCTGGACGTGGCGAGGGGCCTCGAGTACCTGCATTACGGCGTGAAGCCGGCGATCTACCACCGGGACATCAAGGCCACCAACATCCTGCTCGACGGCGAGATGCGCGCGCGCGTGGCGGACTTCGGCCTCGCCCGGCGGAGCCGCGACGGGCAGTCCCACCTCACGACGCGCGTCGCCGGTACGCACGGCTACCTGGCGCCGGAGTACGCGCTGTACGGGCAGCTGACGGAGAAGAGCGACGTGTACAGCTTCGGCGTGCTGCTGCTGGAGGTCATGAGCGCGCGGCGGGTGCTGGACATGTCGGCGCCGGCGGGACCCGTGCTGATCACCGACTGGGCGTGGACGCTGGTCAAGGCCGGGCAGGCGAGGGAAGTGCTGGACGAGGCGCTGTGCACCGCCGAGAGCCCGCGGAGCGGGGTCATGGAGAAGTTCGTGCGGGTGGGGATCCTGTGCGCGCACGTGATGGTGGCGCTCCGGCCGACCATCGGAGACGCGGTGAGGATGCTGGAGGGGGACATGGACGTGCCGGAGCTGCCGGACCGGCCGCTGCCGTACGGGCACAGCGTCATGTTCAGCGAAGCCGGGAGCAATTTCAGCGCCTCGCCGGCGTTCAGTGGCCCGTTGGCCCCGTTCATGGACAATGGGGACATGCTCAGGTGATGAACAAGGCAAGATCTGTTGATTGATCGCAGAAACTAGCTAGGAATTAGAGAGATGTAGGTAGTGATTTGTAAGTGCTGCTGTTTCTTGATTGGAATTCATTTGTATACTGTATTCAATTGGCAAAGGAACGACATTCACATCGATTTCTGCTGCTCCTGTTTTCCAATGATCACCAGTATTCAGTCATCAGCCACAACAGAGATCAAACAAGCATTTCAGTCCTAATGCTGGCATCATCATTATGACAAGTACCAGCATTAGCCTACCAAAGTTAATGGAGATGCACAGCTGACAGACAACATTGTTCATCCACATTGACATGAAAAGGAAGATACAGACCTAACACTGAAGGATGAAATGCAAGGAGCAAGGTAGAAGATGCAGTAGGTGTATAGCTTCAGTTCAGAGCGTCATGGTAGGATTCGGCAGCCGAGCTACTCGTCTTCCTGCAGGTTGGGGTGGCTGGGCTGCACCCGGAAGGTGAACGGCATCTGGGAAGTGAAATCCCGGTCGTGCTGGACCTGGTGGTACCCGATCTCCAGCTCCCTCATGCCGCCGCTCAGCTCCACATCCTGTTGGTGCTGGTAGGCCTGTTCATCCACGGTTAAACAAATTTAGCAAGTGAAACCAGACTAGGCCTAGTAATGGTGTTTCAGCCCCCAACAGGTTGCATTGTCTTCTCGGCTTTCTGGTTTCTTTCAGTTCAGCGAGTTACACTCATTGAAATCTGAACTTATGGGGATTTTGGGTGATTGTTAATATGCGTAACATCAGATTCACTGATTCAGAACACAAAATTGGTAGTAATGGGAAGATGCACTCAGGAAACTAATTTGTTTTAAATTTATCTGGTTAGTTGGGTTTGGGATGGGTATCAGGGCAAGGCTGATTAGTCAACCTGAATACCATCCGGTGAGGTAACCACGCTAGAACTAGAAATCCAAAACTAAGAATTTCTATGCCCTAGGAAGGATTGCTGAGCTTGGTAGTGCAGGTTTTCTTCAGCTAGCTCAGCACATGCACATTGAATTTGTTCGGAATTTCGCATATACTGATGCAAAGCGAAAAGGAGAAAACAAGGAATGGTCAAGCAAATGTTCAACTGCTATTCAGAAGGGGGGAAATTACCACCTTAAAAGACAGCAGCTTGTGCTCGTCCTCCAGCATCTCCCCCTGCAACCAATCACAAAAGGCTAAGCGGTTCTTAATCAGGAGATGTTAATATATAAAATACTCAGTGACTTCGTTTTATTAGAAGAAGGAAGAATAATGGTGCTCTGCCTCCATGATCTACAGAGTTAGGAACAAAGAAACAGGATTCAGGCGTGGAGCTCGTACATTTCTCTTGTGCATCCTCCAGTGGTCCATCTGCAACCATCAATGAAACGAAACTAACATCAGAAACAAGACCATCTACTAATATACTATCCAGCACTTGCGAGCTGCAAGCAACTATGAAGCTATGGAGCCAATGGATGAAGTATTGCCTGCTTCTCGCGCAGGTTGGTCTGGCCGTTCTGGAGCGCCTCCTCGATGGCGATCAGCTCCCTGGCTGCAGGGAGTTCAGATCCTCGCCTTTCAGATGCCTGCACAATCACAGGTCACACTTTACTACAGTCAGTCAATCACAACAACAGCACACTATACAGGAGCAGCGAACTACAGTCAAGTGTGCAGGCAGCTAGAAATTGGAAGCAAATCCGGAACAGAAACACTAGCCTGAGCTCAATCTGCATGTTGTCGTTCTCCTTGACCCTATCGATCTCTGCGCTCAGGCTCTGAAACATTTCCAAGATCCCATCAGTAATCTGCTCGTGGTACTGAACAAATGATTGAAAAGGGGGCAAACTGGAGAGCCTGCACCTTGTGCTTCTCATCCCACAGTATCTTCCCGGAGTTGGTCTGGTACTTCTCCAAGATCCTGGACAGCCTGCACCACCAGACAGAAGTTTGCGTTTTAATTTGCGATTAGTACCAAGCACACTGTAAAAACAAAACAAAACAAAACAAAACAGAGAGAATAGGAACGACAAAGCAGCCCAAGAAGATTTTTAAAAAAAAGAGTAGCAAGGGTCATACGAGGTCCTAGGGGAGCAGTAGTCGTAGAGCTTGCCGCCGCTGGAGAAGATGACGACGCCGACCTCGGCGTCGCAGAGCACGCCGATCTCGCGGGCCTTCTTGACCAGCCCGGCCCGGCGCTTGGAGAAGGTCACCTGGCGGTTGGTGGAGTTCTCGATCCTCTTGATCTCGATCTTGCCGCGCCCCATCCTCAGCTCCTTCGCCCTCCTCCGCTTCCAAAGAGATCCGCACGCACGCAGCTCAACGAAGAACAACCGACAGGGCAGTCGGCACCGCTCCCTTCCTCTCCTCCTCCCCTCCCCTTGAGCTATCTGCCAAAGTGGTGTGGATCTTTATGCGGGAGGCGACGCCACTAGGGGAAGGTGTGAGGAGTAAAGGCGAGGTCGCCATGGAGGGAAGGGAGGTGAGGGAGCTTTCGCGCCGGTGCAGGATTGCAGGGCCGGAAATGGAAACGGCTCGCGTGGCGTTGGTTTTGAAACAAGCCCTTGTGTAGATACCAAATTCCCACCCAAAGTTCACTATGCAAAAAGAGGATTCCCATCACATTAAAATGTCGTAGCATGTATGAAATACTAAATGTAGATAAAATTAAAAACTAATTGCACAGTTTTATTGTACGGGACGAATATTTTGAACCTAATTAATCAATTTTTGGACAATTTTTCACACATACAAACGAAATGGGATCACATATCAGCTCACTGGATCAGCTCACTGGATCACCCGCGGGGCTTATCCCGGCACAGCGCTAGCGATTGCACTGGCTCATACTCATCGGCCGGAATGGGATCACAAGCTAGTGTCTTGGGCATCCATGGCTTGTAGGCTCCTTCATGGCTTAAGTTCTGCAAAAAGTTTTGAAAAAAATCCGTCTTCAACATTACAGGTCAACAGAAGGGAGCACTGAAAATATGTCGGCTGATCTGAAAGGATCATATACTGGACAATATATATGTGATAATCAACCGGGCTGAGACCCCACTAGGCAAGTTCGAATCACATTTAAGTGAAGTAAACCAAATGGAAACCGAGCTACATTTAATATATCAAGTTTAAGTGAAGTAAACCAAATGGAAACCGAGCTACATTTAATACATCGATCACCTGCAACCAGAAGAAAAATTTTCGCAGTAGCCTCAGTCTCTCATCACGGCCAGCTGTCTCTATTTGTACAGCTAGATCTGCAGGATTTACCGAGCATCAGGCTTGCTCACAAAGTACTATATGCAATAAACCAATTGATCTCTTCATGCAATTTTATGTCAAAGCAATGAATCGCAGACTTCAAAAGTGCTATGAGAATTTTGTTAATGCTTTAAAGTGCAGGAGTCAATTAGGCATCAATGCATCATACACTTAAGAATCCAGATCTCAGTTCATATAAGAAAGCCCACTGGTAAAAAAGACTGGTAAACACAGGCGGGGTTGAGAAAATATAAAGCTTGCTAAGCTTAAATTATAATTTATATTATAAGTCCAAAGTTTCTTTATCGATGCGGTATACTATATATCAGTTTCTTGTGGCTAGAGCCTAGTGAGAATCAACCAATCTATGCTAACTTACAAATGGATGTTGATGATCCATAGAAGAAGGAAAAGAATAAAGCAATAAAATATTGTGGCAAAATTCCACTATTAGTCTATTACTTTAGATGATGGGGGCATATATCAACAAGGTGATGGTACTTTATCATATCATGTGAAATGCTTGTCAACACCTTGCACCAATTTAAGCAAACCATATTTCCATTCGGAAACATCCACTTGCAACTATCAGCAAATTAAAATAGCAGCGACAGCAGGATAAACTGTAACATCGTCAGGCTAAAAAGGTTGCCCACCAAAACTGAGTAACTAATTACCTGAGTAGTAATCAAGATATGACCGACCAGCTTCCTCTGAAACATAGTCCTTTGATGCACCTCGCAGGTGCCTCTGTCTACTCACAAGGTTCCGTTCAGTGGCTTTCCTCCAAAGCTCTTCATATTCGTCCTTATTGTATGGCTGACTTAAAACAGCATTGAGTTTTTCGTCAAACATAGAGGAACCGCCACAGCTAAGAAGAAGAGGGCCTCCTTGATTGTTTACCCTTGCCTGGACCCAAAGAGAAGCTATAACACAACATCATTTAATGAAAAAATCATAAGTTATTAACAAGGAAACTTACTTCAAAATCAGACGGTTCAATGTACAGTACACGTCCACGCTCATCAGTTGTGTACACTAAATCCTGACCATTCAAGTTCTCTGAGGAAGGCAAGACATGGTCCCCACTTGGCACATCGTGCGTAAATGCGTTCTCATCTTTGATTAAATCTTCCAGGTAAAGCTTAACACTTGGATCTATTTCTGAATCATCTATGCTACTTAGATAGTCAAACATAATTCTCTGGAAGCAAAGAAACTTATGCATAAAACATCAGGCTCTGCACCATCACCACTACTTCCCTAACCTGCATGCTCTGTTCCACCTGTGCCAGCACCTTCACGCACAGGGTTGTGTCCTGGTGTTGATGTGTTGTCCAGTCCTCCTCCATGGACTTCTCGATCTCCTGCACTCAGCACTCAAAACATCTGGTACACTTAAAAGACCTTCACAAGGTGTTCCGAATGCTCATTATTCAGAACCGGCTAAACTAACTGGCTAACCTTCATGGTTTGCTCCAGTTGACCCACCCACTCCATCCATTCGTGTTTCCCATGCTTTCAATGTACCAACTGCTCCTCCTCCATCAATCTCCTCGGATTCTGTTAGAACCATAATGTGCCTTGCTAGTTACAAACCATAGTACATTAAATTCATTGAACCACCCAGGTCTTACCTCCATGCTCTACTCCACTGCAACCAGCGACTTCATCCATCTGTGTATACTCTGGTATGGAGGGGTTGACAGTGCCTCCATCATGAATCTCACCAATTTCCGCTGCAATAATCAAGAATCATTATATTCAACAAATGTGGGGCATACACCTTCAGCTCAAACATCCTTTTTTCTTAAATCGGCATACCTGCTTGTTGTGCTCCACCCAAACCATCTGCTGTGGTTTCAACAAACTGTAGACTATCTGGTGCGTATGGACTCACGGCACCTCCACCAATGATGTCATCAGATGCAACTGTAGGCGTCAAGAACAATACATAGTATTTCAGCATTTGATAACTAAAAGTCAGTACACCTGAAGTGAGCCAACTGTAGCTCAGTTGCTCAGATTCCTTGTGGTGGAACCTTTCCACCCAGATCCAAGACCTAAGATTTAGCATGGGTGCTCGCATTTTCATGGATTTATTTCGGGAACTAACTGGCGACGTGACTGTGCTCAGCTCATAGGGCAGTAGGGTGTGCGTTCGTGCGTGTGATGATAGGGGTGAGTGTGTATGGGTGTATGTGAGTGTTTGTACTGTGCTTTGTGATAAACATATTTCCTTGCCTTCATCTTCATATGTTGCTGAATCACTAAACCCATTGGCTTGCACTCCAGTAGACGATCCATCTTGTTGGCTTCTCGTATGTGTTTGAGCACCATCATCTGAAAAGACAACATGTTGGAGCTAATGATCAAATGGACTTAATTCAAAGAAAAAATTAATCCT
Organism: Echinochloa phyllopogon; assembly: GCA_033239725.1. Classification (NCBI taxonomy): domain Eukaryota; kingdom Viridiplantae; phylum Streptophyta; class Magnoliopsida; order Poales; family Poaceae; genus Echinochloa; species Echinochloa phyllopogon. The sequence goes on from BTCW01000012.1 coordinate 26,197,329, forward strand.
TGTCTCAAGGTATACCACCTTCAGAAAGTGTTGGCTCCTGATCCACCTGCCTACCACCGGTAATGTTTGTTACATACTTTATCATTCGATGTTTCTGCTCATCCAGAACAGCTCGGATGTCACTAAACATCTTGTCAATCTTGAGTGTTTGCCTCTCATAATTTATCCTGTTCTCTTCTTGAGCCGCTGTCGCAAGACCATTCACTTGCTCAGCTATCCTGGCATAATCTTGATGTATAGAATCTAACACATCCTGTACAGACTGTTGCATCAAATTAGCAAACTATAGCAGATATAGGCAAATGCAATGAAGGCATCAACACATATATATAGACAAAGAAAAAAATAACCACGATACCGAATGGCAGGAACAACCAGGGTTGCTGCTGTCACGTGCTTGCCATGATGTAGTGTGACTACTAGGCCCAGCTGCCAGGACTGCACTTGCTTGTGGCTCCACTACATAATCCCTTGCTGTTCGTACCCTCCGCTGCCAAAAACACAAGTTACTCGACAAGTGAACCAATGAGTACTCTATAAATGTACTATGCAATCGGCACATAAAAATATAAGTCTGAAACAGGTGCCTTCTACTTGCTTAGCCATTCAGGTGCTTGTGCCTGAAACACCCCTTTATGTAACACTCAATCTTGAGTCAAAAAAACACCACTTATTAAACCATGATTTCAGTATTTCCTGATTACCCATACTGAAACAGTAATTAAATGATTTCTGCATGTAATACCGGAAAGCGTGGCAATTCTGAAAATTCTACTCCTTATTTCAGTGGGAGTAACAAATTTTTTAGCTACCTTTTACTAAATGATCGCATCACATCACTGGTGCAGAAAGATTTTGTTACTTAATTATCGCATCACATCACTGGTGTCGGAAAGATTGAATACAGTAGAAACCCTGATGATTCATTGTTGATTGCATTGACAAGTTACTAGGTCTAAACCTATTCTATCTCTAGGATTATATCATTATATATAGAATTTGTATAACCGTATCTAACAACTGAAACATGCACACAAGCAGTACCTACATTTACCAGGTCTAGACTTAGCTACCAGGAAATCAATGTTGCATATGACGTTTGGATCAAACAAATGGGCAAAGAAAAGTACCACACTTGTTCACTGATACAAAGCCAACCAATATATGAAACTGAACAAGTATGACCCTAGTTGAATGGAAACTATTGTTTTTTACCGGCCTAACTCCATATATCCCGTCACGGGACTGGTCCATATTCAGTAAGTCAATAATCTTCTGCTTCCCGTAGTACCGTAGGCGTGGCGTCCATGACCAAGGAATGTTCTTCTCCCCAAAATCAATACTATCAATATAGAGAAGCTGACCACAAGCAGGTCAGCATATCTTATTTGATATGAATATCACCAAATCACAGCATATAAAACAAAATGATAAGTATCATCACATTAACACGTACCTCCAAATATAACCAGCAACCACATAGTTTCACTGAAAACGGTGACTTCCTGAAATCACGCTGCAGTTTCATCGCCGAAGATTCAATGCCACGCAATACATACCGAGACCAGTTACACCTCCGAACATTGTCAGCATTAGAAATGAATTCCAATATGTTCCTTGGAACAACCACTGATCTCTCACTTGGCCAGAGCAGATAACCACAGATATATGCAGCCAGAGCAACAACAAAATTATCCTTTTCTTCATTTGTCATCTCCCCACCATAGTCTCTCACCAAAATACGTTTTGCATCTTCCAGGTTGGCTCAGCCGACTGATCACAGGTGTTGAACACACTCTGAATCCTAGTCTTTACATCGGCTGGCAGCTTGCGATCCCCAACTACCAAATCCAATCCAGAACATCGGATGCCTAGAATCTTGTTAACTGATTCTTCTGTCATGTCCACATAAGAACCATCAAACAGGCATAACCTCATCCTCTCCACATCAACTCGTCTCAGTAAGAAGAACACTAGATGTCTTCTGTGGAACATCGATGGCTCCAAAAATCTTAACCCGCCAAGGCCAGCACTCTCGAGAAGAGCGAGCTTATCCTCACCAAATGCGGATACAACTTCTTCCACCGCATTGCTGGAGAAACAGCCATGGAATTTGCTCGGTGTCCAGTCCTCCTGGCTCCCCGCTCCGGCTTCCTCCTCCTCCCGCCGTACAGGCGCGGCCGGTTCCCGGCGCCCTCTCCCACGACGAGCCGCGCTCCGCGTTACGGCCCCCGTCGGCGAGGACGGCTCGGCTTCTCCAGTCGCCCCACGGCGGGTGCTAGCCGTTCTTTTCCTCATCCGACCACGCACCATGGCGCGGATCCGATTCGCCCACAAAGTCCGCGACAAACAAATCCAGCCAGTCCAGCAGACACATGAACCACCAAGTAGCGGAGAGGCGGTTTACCTCACCGGTCGCGAGCGCCCCTCCGCCGCAGCTTCCCCCGTGCGCAAGCGCAACTGCACCGCCGCCCGGTTTAAGGACACTGTTGCCCGCCCGCTTCTACTCCAAACTCCAAAGAATGAAATAAATCCCAAGAACAACAAAACCATTTTTTCAGGGGGTGTTTGGTTCCACTGACTAAAGTTACAGTCTCATCACATCAAATAAAAGAATGCTAATTAAAAGTATTAAATATAGATTAATTACAAAATGTATTACATAATCTGGACTAATTTACTATATGAATCTATTAGGCATAATTAATTCATGATTAGATAATATAATGCTATAGTAATAATTTGATAATTATGTACTAATTAACCTCAGCTTATTAGATTCGTCTCGCGGAGTAAATATGACTTAAGTAATTAATTTTATAATTAATTTATGTTTAATGCTACTAATTGTCACTTATTAACACAGCCTCCGTGAGCCGTTGCTCGGCTCGCCGCTTGTTTGATTTCATAGAGGTGTTTACACGAGATGCATCACATCCTTCACTACAATGAATCGACGTCTACTGGCCCTGCTCTTAGTATAAATAATAATGCCTTATTCATTCTTATCTTAATTCTATTCTAAATTATTGCATGTCCTGGACACATAGTACTACTAATACGTCGTTTCAAATTATGATTTTTATTGTGATCTAACTATTTTGATTATAGATTATTAAAGATCCTAATTTCTCTGGGTTCTATTTATATACTGCTTTGCTTCTTAGTACGATAAGATTATCATAATCTCGCAAAAGTCTAATAATAAATTGTAACTTAGTTTGGTAAAATTTTATAACAATATTGATAAATAAACTAAATCTCGATCCAAATCTAATTCTAAAGCAGATATTGATTCAGCGGTACGTAACAATTAAAAAAACTATCTAATATTTATAGAAATTAACCCACTATCTCTTCAGTACGTTGTCTTTTTTTTTAAAAAACCATGATATATGGTCTTTTGGCGTCCCGCATCATTGCACGTACCCCTTTATCTTCTCACGCCGCTTTTATCCCGTCGTTGTCCCGCCATCATTCGCAGACACGACGTCTACCGAGGATATATTCATGTTCCTAATAAGATGTAGAATCAACGTTGTCTATGTCTTTCGTGCGTTTTCGTTCGCGAAGTCTTCTTTACCCATAGCAACGTATGAGCATTATTCTACGCTAAGTCCTCTTTACCTATAGAAACGCATGGGCATTAATCTACCTATAGTGCATCGTTTCCTCTCTTCGTTAGGCACCGCCGCACGCACTCATTCGTATTCTCATGTTGCTCGCATCCCTGTCGTGTTGACTCGTCATCTTTCTGGACATTTACGTCTACAATAATCTCTGTTTGTTTGTCGTGGTCCCCATTGATGAGAAATTTGCGTCATCCATGGCCCCCGCTCGCTTTCTTTTATGAAGTCTCCTTCACCCATAGCAATACGCTGGTATTAATCAATCCACGATACCTCACCTCCTCTCGTCGTCTCGCACCGTCACACACACTCTTTCGTCATCTCACATCACTTGCATCTATCCCTATCATCGACCCAATGTCATTTCTGGACATAGTGTCTGCTGAGAATCTCTTTTTTATCGTGCTTCATATTGGATGCGGAATCAGTGACGTCCATGGCTCATACGGGTCTTCACCGATGAAATCCCCTTCACCCGTAGCGGTGCATGACCACGTTTACTAGTAATCCTAAAATAAATAGAGATAGGCTTATTTTAATATCCTAAAATTATTAGTGAGTCTAAAACCACCGTCAAACGAAAAACACTGGAAGCCATCCTAATTTTTCACCCATTGCAAGCGGCGCCACCAAATTTTAATAGGTCCAAATTGTTTGAACGAACGAAATATAAATGGTTTTGATAGTTAGATAGTTAAAAGTTAGTGGTTTTGGAATTGGATGGCTAGAATCCAACTTCAATAATAATTTGATGGTTAAAAAATAGACGTTTTGCAGTAATTAAAGGTGCATGTGTCACTGTTGCTGTAGTTTTTATCGGCAACTCCTGTTCTGTATCGTTTGTTTTTTTAATTAAAAAAAGTTTCCGGTAACCCAGCTCACCGAGCTACCGAGTTCGGCGGCCTCCGCCGGCCGCCGCCCTGCCCCAACCTCACCGATTCGAGGAGACGAGCCGACGATCATGGCGACCACAGCACCACCGGCGGACGCGGATCCCCCCGAGTGCCCGGTGTGCCTCTCCCCATTCGACTCCGCCTCCGTCGTGCCTCGCGTGCTCCCGTGCGGCCACTCCCTCTGTGGGCCCTGCATCGCCGCCCTCCCGCCCGCCTCCGCCGCCGCCGCCGCAGGCTCTTCTCTCCGCTGTCCCCTCTGCTCCCAGTGCGTTCCCTTCTCCCGCGCGCTCGGCCCCTCCTCCCTCCCCAAAAACCTCGCCCTCCTCGCGCTTCTCCCCTCCCAATCCCCCTCGCCGTCCCGCGCTCTCACCGCGACCGCGACCGCGCCGCCTCCCCTGCCTCTCCCGCTCCACGCCGCCCACTCCCGCCTCCTCTCCCGCTTCCGCCATGCCGTCCTCCCCGGGTCCGCCTCCCCGCTCCGCTCCGCGCCCAACCCCGCCCGCCTCGCGTTCGGATCCCTCGACTCCGACCTCGGCGCGCCCTGGTTCTGCTCGCGGGGCAGCCCCGTCAGCCTCCTCCCGGTCGAGACCCATTCCGGCAAAGGACGCCCGCCGGCGGAGCAGGAAGGCGCGTTCTACCGGCCCAGCCACGCGGCGCGGGTCCTCGCCGCGATCGGCGCGCTCAGCGACGCGGCGAAGCAGGAGCTGCTCGGTCTGATCGCCTCTTCTGCGCAGTTGGCACGGCGGGTGTGCAGGGTCTACGGGGTCTGGATGGACCCGAACGAGCCGCCACTGTGGATGATCTCTGAACGGCACCCGCGTAGCTTTTCCCGGTTGTTAGAAGAGGAGAAGATCGATGGAGAGGAGATGGTGGCCCAGATTGGATTTGCTGCAATGGAGGCATGTGAAGTGATCATGAGGTTGCATGGTGAGGGGCTGGTGCTGGGTTGCCTTGCGCTAGATTGCTTCTGCCTCGACCGCTTTGGGCACTGCATGCTTGATTTGAATCAGGTGCTGGCCTTGTGCCGGGGAGTCCGGGCAGGGGTGAGCTCATACAATATTGGGGCTTTTATTGCTCCTGAGGTGGTGGGAGTGCTAGGTGACACATTGCTAACGAAGGATCATGATTTTGATGGCTTGGTTGGGTGTAGTTCGGATATCTGGTCGTTGGGTTGTGTATTGGTGTCACTTCTTACTAGGGATGAGCGGCTTGTGACAGGATGGAACTCTGAAGGATCATATGATGATTGGGAGAAGGAAGTGGTTGCAAAGCTTAATGCCTCATTGCTTGGTACGCAACTTGAACCATTGGTTGCAATTATAGTGTCATGCTTGAGCTATGATCCAAAAAGCCGTCCAGATATCGCTGATGTCTGGAAATGTATTAGAGGCTTGTTAATGAAATCCAGTGATGTTGCTTTAGCTCCTGATGATGACTATTCAGCTCAGAAGAGTTTTAGATGTTTACTCCTTGGGGAGTTATCCTTGATGTTCGCTGAATCTGGTGCTGTTGAGTCAGATGATAAGGCACAACTGTCTCAAGGAGCTGATGAGAACAGTTCAAATCAGGATGCTGGAAGTAATGATGATTGCATAAACAATAGGGTCTCAGGAATTAAAGGTCCACAGTCTGTTGGAATGTTTAAATCATCAACACTGACTGCCCACCGTGATTGTGTAACAGGACTAGCCATTGGAGGTAAAATCTAACAATGCTAATGGACTATAATTTAAATCATTTGCTAATTTGTTAGTTGGTTTCTTTTGTTCGTATAATTCTGTGATGCTGGCTCAAGAACTGTCTGTTAATAATTCTTCCACTGCTGCAGGTGGATACTTATTTAGCTCTTCTTATGATAAAACTATCAATGTGTGGTCACTGCAGGTATGAACTTGTCACTATTCTCTCTTGACAATTTTCAAATTTTTTATGCATTCTTGAAGTAGGACAGCATGCTTCTCCCATCACAATTGTGATGCTTCCGTATGTATGTTCCTTTGCACTCCACTTTCTAGTTTCAGTATGGCTCATCTTGATTTGTATTGGTTCTTGAATTTGTTCCATAGGACTTCTCTCATGTACAGTGTTTGAAGGGTCATGAGCACAAAATCACCGCAATTGTTGTTGTTGACAGTGATAATCATTCTCTTTGTATTAGTGGAGACAGCGGTAGTGGAATTTTTGTTTGGCGTGTAGATTCCACTCTCAAGGAAGAACCTTTAAATAAATGGTATGAACATAATGATTGGCTCTATCGAGGGGTTAACTGCTTGGCTGTCTCTGGAGCTGGTTATCTTTACACTGGTAGCAGAGACAAATCTATCAAGGCTTGGTCACTGGAGGTACTAATCTTTGCTTCATTAAGGCTTTGTATTGTAATCGATTTCAGAATGATTACATAATCTTCTGTTGGATGAAGTCTGTAGATTTTTGGTCTTTCATACATTTCTTATAGAACTTTTCCAAAAAAAAAATCTAAGGGAGCTGTGGTGGGATTAGAAGCTTGACTCAGCCCTTTTTTTGTTTTTATGTTCTTTGTTCTTTCTTTCTTTCTTTCCTCCTTCTGTCTTCTTTTGGTTCACTCTGTTTTTCGGGGCTTTGTAAGAGGACTTGCATTTCGTTTGCTATCTCAAATACAATGATGCGTAGCTTACCTGCATGTTTTCAATAAAAAAGAATATGTCGTCAATTATACATAATTCAAGTATGCTATATGAGTTTAATTCAGTATTCTCCATTGGCAGGATTATTCACTCCGCTGCACTATGACAGGTCATAAGTCAACTGTGTCTTGCCTTGCAGTGGCCAGTGGTATTCTTTATAGTGGAAGTTGGGATGGTACCATACGGTCATGGTGGCTCACTGATCATACACCACTGTCTGTACTGGAAGATGATGCAGCAGGAAGCATAGCTCCAGTGTTGTCAATTTCATCAGAAGCCAATTTTGTTGTTTCATCGTACGAGAATGGCTACTTTAAGGTTCACCTAAATCTGAATCATAAACTCAATTTCTAGCTACATTCCGTCCCACAAATTTTGATATTCCCCTTCCCCTAATCCTAACAGTGCTCTTCTTTTCCTCTAAATTTGAGTGTTTTGTTTTCCTCTTTCCAAAATCAGATCTGGAAGAATGATGTCCTTGTCAAATCAGAAAAGCTTCAAAATGGTGCTATTTATGCAGTTAAATTAAGTGGGAAATGGTTTTATACTGGTGGATGGGATAAACTTATAAACATTCAGGTATGTTTGCTTGCTTTATTGATATGTATAGTCTTCCAGAAAAAAAAGACTAGCTGACATGTATTTGGCACATTGTATTTTTCCTTTTATTAACAACATAGGAGTTATTGGAAGATGAGTCAGAGGTACAACTCCGAGATGTCGCTTCCATTACTTGTGACTCGATTATAACTTCGATACTATCCTGGGATGAAAGGCTGATTGTAGGATTATCCAACAGAGATATCAAGGTAAAACTATTATTCTTCTTTGGTTGACTATATGTTCATTTTAGCATTTTTTTCACTTTAGCAAAGCTTGTAGGCAGCTTGTAGTAACTTTGTTCTATGGTCCTATGGGGAAATAATAACTTGTATTATGGTTCTCATCCAGAGTTTAGTTTGTAGAAATGTATGCTTAGTGGTAACCTTAACCATTCTCTCCCCTCAAAATCAATGTTTTGACTTGTCGGCAATCCTGTTCCTGTTTGCTGTTGTGTTTTATCTGTCTTTTGGTGGTGCAAGAATGAATATACTAAATGTTATGCTTTCATATTTCACCAGGTTTACTGCAAGGCGGCATAATTCCTTACTCCACTCCAATGTCTATATTGTGAATAGCTTGATGTACAGTAACTGTGAGATATATGATTTATGGAAACAGAGGAAACCTCCTTTTGATGGTCGAGCGGTGGGTCAATTCGAAAGCAACAACAGTTAACATAGGTTGACGAACTTATACATTTTCTTCAAATCCTCAATGGTATAATAAACATTAAAAGCACAATCTCTGGTTTGTAGGTCCCATACCACACATAATGTAAATTACAATTAGCAGTGCTGCATTATAAGAAGCCACCAGCTAGAATAATGCTGTTTTTTTAGAATTACACGGTACAACACATACGCTCACACATGCACGCACACTCACCCCTATGAATATACGTACGCAAACCCTACTCCTATGAGTACATTTGAAGGACTGAGCACCCAACAGATCTAGAGATTTTCGAAGTCATCATTAGCGCCTCGTTGTCTACGGGAATGCTGCTTACCACTTAATGCATAGTGCCGGTAAATCCTGAGAAAATCCCAGAAAAGGTACGAGCACTAGAATTTGAATCCTGGTGGGTAGCGTTCTACTGCACCGTCCTACCATTGGACAACAAGCCAATTCGCAGCTAGAAGAATGATGTTGAATATGTCAATAGTAATACAATAATATACCTGTTAGTGTCAAAGTTCAATTCTCTTCTAGCAAACCTACACTGAAACTGGACTGCTCGGGCCTGCATTTCAGGCCAGTAAGGTTGTCCTAGCTCAACCCACAGCAATATTTTGATGTTTTCGTATCATATCAAATCTTAAGTTTTTGTGTGCACTTTTCCTTGCTACAGTCGTACAGTGTTCTCACTTCGATCGGGCCGTCTATTCTGTGCATCGAACGGCCCTCGTGGGGGGTACTGTACCACTGTTTATTCAACAGTATTCGGTGTAGTTAGAATTAATCGTACGATCTCTAGCGCAGTTTATCGGCCTCGCCTACATATAGTTGCCTCCAGAAGCATCCGTTCGCTTCTCCCTTTCTATCGACAGGGGCGACAGTCAATCGCGTTGGCGGCGTCGTCGTCCCGGCCGGTACTGATTTACGTCGAGAAAAAAATACTGCTGACTGGTTAGTGATTGATGACTGATGCTAGTTTGTGCAGAAAGAAAAATACTGCTGACCAACTAAACGAAAAATACTGCTGACCGACTAAACGAAAAATACTGACCGCTGCCGGAGAAGAAGAATCCTTTCTACCGCCATCGACCTCACGTACTACCGCAGGGATTCGCCATCTGGGTTCTCGAGATACCCCTCTGGTGCACGCGCCTAGGAGGCTCGGATTCAACGTCAGCAACCTGTATCAAGTACGATACAATCACTGTGTACCTTTTTCCTATAATAATATATACGAATGTCTGCTACCTTCAGATCCGGTTCGTGTATTGTTAATTTGATCCTGCGCGTATCTCTGTCAATCTGCGCATATATTTAATTTGAAGCAAATTTTAATACGGAAAATAGAAACATGATGTCTTAATTTGAAAAGAATATTTTTGGGCTTTTTAGATTGCGGCCTCATCCTTGTTGGGCTGGGCCTATGTTTCCAAATATGGGCTGTGTCAAAATCGTTTCCTGGTTAAAAAAGCTGGCTAGCATTTCTTCCCCCTAAGCCACAAAGAAGCCACACGAAGTACAAGAAAGTGAGGGGATTATAAATACATATATGTAAATTCTACTTTTACGGGTATTTTTAAAGAGACTGGGCTGGTAGATCCTAGACTCATGAAAACCTCAGGGTACCTCGCTATCGACGGAAACGGAAACGGTGTGGATTGGAGCCACCATCCAACGATTGTGGGTGGCCGATAACAAGGTGGGAGAGCTTGACACCGCGGTGTTAGGGTCTGTTTGGATAGCGTCTATATACGCCACGCCGTAGCAGCGGTTGCGCCAAACATGTAGTGAGCAAAACGTCCGCCAGATCTTAGGTGTCCCGTGGCTGAAAAAATGAACTACGCTGCTGCATTCTTTCCGTAGCACACCTAAGCCTAGGCATTATCCAAACGCCTGCCTCAGGAAGCCGCAGCCGCGGCGTAGAAGTTGCAGCAAAGTTTGGTAACAAAAGTCACCACCGTGATGGAGGTCGAAGGGCAATGATGGGTAACAACGTCTGTCGTGCTACCGGTGGCTTTCGCGGTGTCACTGTCCCCTTCTGTGGGGAAGCAAATCTTAGAGTACCATAGAGGGACTTGCTGTGACTGACTTTGTGGGCCATGGTATCGGTGGTGCTCACACCAAAGTGAATCCCTCTGCAAACTCACCCTTCACTACGGGAAACCCGGAGTTTGCCGAGTGCCTGGGGCACTCGGCAAACCCCGAAATACACTCGGCAAAGGCTTTGCCGAGTGTTACACTCGGCAAAGGGGTTACGGCATAGCTCGTGTCGGCAAACAGGCCCTTTGCCGAGTGTCTTCTGTCGGGCACTCGGCAAAGGCTTTGCCGAGTGCAAAGCCAGCACTCGGCAAAATAAAGCACGAACAGCCCGCCCGCTACCGTCTGCAGACGGCCGTTAGGGCTAACGGACCCTTTGCCGAGTGTCACTCTCGGCAAAGACACCAGCCTTTGCCGAGTGTTGGACCCCGACACTCGGCAAAGCTTGGTTAGGGGGCAGGCCCTGGACAACCCTTTGCCGAGTGTAAGGGCTTTAACACTCGGCAAAGGTTGCATATTTGCCGAGTGTAAAAGCCAAGACACTCGGCAAAGGCTGTTCCAGAAATGACAGAAACAGCCTCTTTGCCGAGTGTTAAAGCCAATACACTCGGCAAAGCACCTCTTTGCCGAGTGTAACACTCGGCAAAGGCTCAAATTTTTTCCTGTTTTTATTAATTTTTTGCGTTAAAAGGACCCCTCAACAAAAACATCACAGGCAGTTTATAATAGGCATCACAGGCAATTCATATATATATATAGCCACTAAACCATCAAACAACCATAAACAAACACATATAAGTCACTAAACCATCCAACATCACAGAAATGTCACAAATTCAATATCCAAACATCCAACATCCATCATTCATATGTTACAAAGTCCAACATCCATCACTCACGGAAGAGGGGGTCCGAACAACGATCTAACCGCCCGCGCCGCAAGGTCTTCGTCTTGAGGGCCGTCATTCGACGCGGCCGAGCCAGGAGCCTGCCCAAAAGAGATTAGTGGTGTGTGTTACAAGATTTTGGACAGAAATGAGTTGTGAAATGAAATCATAGGGTTCTCAAGTGACTCACGGGAGAAATAGGAACACGTGGTGGTGGAGGCGGTGGTGGCATCGGCGGCGGCGGACCTTCACCCACGCGCTGGCCAATGCTCTGCAGGTAGGCAAATACCTGCTCCTGCCACACTCGGTTCGCCCGCTCGGCCTCCTCCTTCTGCCTGTCTTTCTCGGCCTCCGCCTCCCGTATCTGCTGCACCTCCAACTCCAGCTGCCTCCGTCTCTCCGTCTCTTCATCCAACCGGGCCTGCAATATTCAATCACATTGTTATAATACATTATAAACGTAAGCAAACTTCACGTACAAAGATAGAAATAGAAATAACCTGGAGTGCCTGCATCCCGAAGTGTGAACCGGGAAGAGGCTGGCGGATAGCCGCTGAAGAGCTCGTGCTCCTGGCTCGAATCTGGGAGAGTGTGGGGGTAGAGGCCGTGTCGATGGTGTTGTTGGCGATCAAGTACCGCCAGTGCTTCTTGCCTCCTCCCGCCCTCATGACCACTTCTCCATCAATGTCGTGGGCGGTCGGATCCCAGTCTGGCCCGTGGACCTCCTTCGCGACCTCTTGATATGCTGTGAGGCGACTGTGGACGCTGGCGTTGCTGTATGCCGCGGGCCCGTCCTCCGGGTTGTACCGGACGTCGGAGGTCGCCTTGCCCTTGTGGGCCATAGCAAAAGCCTCGAGCTGTGAGCAAGGCGCACCACCATGTGACGCCGACTGAAAAAACAAACAATATGAATTAGTAATTACACAGAATAGAGTGAGCGAATATAGAAATGACTCGGCGTACCCATTTGGCCCTGTACTCCTCGAGGCTAAGGCTGCCCTGATGGTGTGAGACACCGGGCATCAGCAAACGCCGCTCCCGGCAAAGGTCGTGCTGTGACGATTCAAACGGCCGGCGTCGGACGTGGGCGCGCGTGGCACGTGCTGGACACGTGCCGCACCTTTGCCGAGTGTCTCTGACCTGACACTCGGCAAAGGTGCTCTTTGCCGAGTGTCTCTGACCTGACACTCGGCAAAACACCTCTTTGCCGAGTGTCCCGTGTATGCCGAGTGCCTTGCCAAGGGCACTCGGCAAAGGCTTTCTTTGCCGAGTGCCCGACAGAATACACTCGGCAAAGGGCTGGACACTCGGCATACGTCGGGTTTCCCGTAGTGCTTCTACCGTGTCTTGGATTCTAGCCGGTAGCACCAACAACCTTTAATAATTTCCATATTTTTTCCTTTTCTATGGAACCTTTTCTCTTTTCAACCGGAACATTTTTTCCATGGAATATATTGCTCGTCTTGTTTTCCAAGGAACGGAACACTTGAGGTTGTCATTAGACTTGGGTCAAGTAGCAGTACAATTGTAACGATGTATCCAAAATGTTAGGCATCCAACGTGCTATGATCGGACGGCGACAAGCACGGCACCTTCACAAATATACTATGTGTCTATGTTACAGTGCAAAATATATTCCTGGACACTGTTCACAGGGCCCATGGTGCATCTGCAACATGGTAGGATAGGACGGCACCTTGGACAGGTAAAGGATGCACAGGCACAACCTTTTCGGTGACTCCAACCCAGCTGCTACGGCGCATTGGATGCTGCGAATGAGAGCACGGCACGTTGCCCTCTCGTACCGCTCGATCGAACTGTGGCAGCGTCGCACTGTCCCCGGCAGGTTCATGAACGAAATCCGACAAAGATTTTTCACGTCACATGCCGCTGCTAGTACGATCCGCCAATGGAATAGCGAAATGATGCCACTGCCCGTTGCCATTGGTGCTCGCAGTGGAGTGGCGGCGTCCTGCCGGCTGCCGTTGTGCGCCGGCGAATGAAGGCGACTAGCACACATGGCGGGGCGACGAGATCTAGTAAGTACGAGCGGTAGTGGGCTAGTGGCAGATCGGAGACGACGGGCGACGACGACGTGGTGGAAGGCTTTCAATTCGCACTGCTTCCGGTTCCGGCTCTGATAGCAAATTAGCAATGCATGCCCGGTCAAAACGGGGACGGCGGTTGACGGGTCAGCATCGCCCATGTCGCAGCTTGAGCGACAATACACAGCCATGGAAACGGTGGTTACAAAAAAATAGAGTTATAAGCGCATACAGTAAGTTTTTTTTCCCAAAGAGAGTTAAAAAATGAGAGAATAAGGGTACATCTTCGTAATGAAAATTGTGAGATTATTTATCTACAGACTATAAAACCAGGATCATGTTTTGGGCACGCTAAACACAAAATAATTGATTGTCTTAATGGCGTAAGAAACAACAATACGAATATACGGTGTAATTTATTGTAGAGATGTTTCTTGTTTTTTCTTTTTCTGAAACGGATCAGACTGTTGATTATATTAAAAAGCAGAAGTAAGTTATGATAAAAAAGCAACAACCGCATTGTCGGTGTTTAACGACCAAGTATCTATCTAGGGTACATCAGAGTAAAAAAGTTGTGGTCTCGTCGAGTTCTAAGGAACAATGGAGCATACATAAGACAACAAATTAGATAGGTTCGAGCCGCAATGTGCGTAATACCCTACGTCCCGTATGCTGTATTGCTTTGTGTATGAGTTGAGTTGTTTTGAGTAGCTTCGTCTGGTCTCTTCTACTGATCTAGGGACCCATGTCCTCCTTTATATATCCTATGGGGCAAAGTTACATGGTAGGTCTCTAGTCGGTTACAATGTGGGAGTCCTAGTAGGAGTATACGAGTAGTTCTACTAGGACTCGGTCTTCTTCGTTGAGGGTACCCGGGGATCCTAATCCCACAAGCCCCCGAGCGCTTCATAGCCAAACAACAACCTCCTTCGAAGTCTTCTAGTTTTTCGCCGAGAGCTTGTGGTTATTGAGAGTCCGTGGAGAGCTTCGTAAATGTCTTATTAAATATGCTCACCGAAGATGAAGCATATATATATATGCTTAGCCCCCAAGCCTCGAGCTGATTAGAATAATCAGGTCGAGGGTCTAGAAAAAAATCTTCGAATCTTTGTCTTTGAAATGATCAACAATAGGCCCCCAAGCCTCGAAGCAAACGGTTCTCCATTTGGTCCGAGGGTCAAGAAACATCATTCTCATGGTAGCTTCCGTGTAGATATCCAAGTACCTACTGATATCAGTACTCGGTTAGTCGTCGAGTCGTCGTAATATGCAAGCACCGACTAATTAAAGTACTCGACTCGCGTTGTAGTGCCGCATCATTTGAGTATGAACTAGTTCTAGTACTCGGCTTCAAGTCTGGATATGGGCTGGGTAGCCCCCGATCCTTAAGCGACTAGTTAGAGTACTCGACTGGTATTATGGAGCCGCATCATATGAGCATCAACTAGTGTAATAGTGTAAGTACTCGGGTGGCTTCGTGGCGCCATAGGGAGGCAAGGTGGTTGGAATGGGTCCGCAGCAACAACTCAACAAGCACATAAACAACTATCGAGTCCGGCTGGTTGGAATGGGTCCTCAATATGCGTCGTATATATCACACCTTCTCGTATCCACTGCACTATTGCTCTGTCACTCCACAAGTTCCAACTCAAAACCAGCCTATCACCAAAACCGCAGCACCATCACCCGATCAACAAAAGACATCAAAATGATATGCCTTCATCATTGCTTGTGCCTTATTACTTACATTGTCCTACACCCAGTCAGCCACTCTCATGCATAGATGGCCGCTGCGATCAGCTGCAAGCTGTGCAGCTACCATGCCATCAGATCCACTTGCACCCTCTTGCGCCATAGTCCGCCGCAATCCGAAAACATGAGCAACCGCCGCCTTGCCAACCACGTCCACTGAGATGTAGTCATATCCACTCTAGCTCTGGCAACCTAGCCACCTCCTCAAAGATAGAAGTGTCTCACCAAGCCTCCAACTGCTAACAGAGGACCTTCTTGCATGGAAACAACCACCGCATGCAGGACCGCTCGCCGCTATGCCGCACAAGTCACTTCGGCAATGCACTTCTATTGGCCACCTCCTCCCGCACCGGTCGATCTTTTGCCAACTTCGCAGTCACCACTGGCGCACGACCCCGCAAACCGTCGCCATCCATCTGCCAGACAGAAGCTATGCCCCCGATCGTTGCGCCAATACCCTCTGCCCCATCATCTTCCATCGCCATAGACACATGAATCTCAGAGTTGACAACTTGGTTTATCCACCCTCTTGTATCGGGCTGCCACTGCCACCTCCCGACCACCCTGGCACCTCTGCACCCACTGCGGAGTGCCCACCGGCACTACCACCACAGCTTGTTGCTTTCATCACCGTTGTCGTGTAGATCCACACGCCCCTGGCCTAGTCTCCTCTGAGCGTAGCTCCCGCGACGTCATGCTCGCAGGCCTTGCTGCACCCAGCTATGGCACCACCCTAGAGGCCTAGACGCCAAGCATCCTCCCCCACGCATATCCAGGTGCTCACGACATGACCGGTTCAAGCAAAAACCTCGCCATTGCCGTCCTAGGGAGCCCGTTCGGGCTTCTGTCGCCCCCACAGATTGCGGCGAGTCGGAAGAGAGGGGACGCAGGGGGGAGGGTGGTGGCTAGGGTTAGCCGGCCCTGCACGTGTATGAGAGCATATTGTAGGTATGTTTCTACACATATATTTAATAATATCCTAATGGAACTACAGTCTTAGATATAAAAGAATATATTAAGATATAGTCGCATAACATCTTTTGCCGTCGTTGGGGGCTGGGGTTTTTGTATTGAGGACCATACAGTGGCGGACGCAGGAATTCAACATTGGGTGTACATAGATATTAGCGAACCAAACAACCATCGCATATAAAAAAATTACAGCTCATGCAAACAAAGGGTACATGTTACAGTAGAGATAGTTTTCCATTTTTCATACAATAACTTGATAATTCTCAACTAAAAAGATTACAATTTCACTCGACGAGGCGGTTTTTGAAAACGGGAGATGATGTCTTCATCAGCAACACATAGGAAAAATTCCTTCTCAATAAATGTAACCAAGCAATCATTTAAGTATTGATCCCCATGCTATTTCTAAGCTTGTTCTTCACAAAATGCATAGCTGAAAATGCCCTTTCAACACTTGCAGTTGCAACTGGTAGCAGCAACACTAATTTTAGAAGCTTGTAGACATATGGGTGTATGTTATGCCTATCTGTTGCAACAAGTAAGACGGAAAGCTCACCAATATTCTTCACTTTGTGAAATCTTTCATCAGCACGAACATCAATAATGAATTTACCAAGTTGATAGGATAAGCGCCTCAAATCGGTGACCGAGAAATCTTTGGGATAAAGTTTAGCAAGTTTTAACACGTTATCCTTGTCAAAAGAAGCAAATGAATCCTTGGGACTGAATGATGACATGAAAACAAGCAAATCCGTATTTACCTCATCAAACCTATCATTGAGCTCCTTAAGTTGTCTGTCAATGACACCCAAAAACATGTCAACTTTGAAGCGATGATAATTTGTGAGTTTGACATATTTCCTCCTTGATCTCCCAACTAGCTTGTATATGTCATCCATTTTAGGAACATCTATTTTGTTCTTCACACAGAAAGAAGTGACATCAGCAAGAAAACTCTCCCATCCATCATCCTCCCGCAACAACTCAAGTTGAGTCTTTGTCAAAGATAACAGTGACATAGCATTAAGAATATCCTGATCCTTCTTTTGCAAAGCACCATTTAGGTCATCTGTGTACCCAAATACGGTGTCCAACAAATGTGCAAGGAACACAAATTCAAATGACTCAAGTGAACACAATGCCATTTCAGCTTTCCCAGATTCTTTGTATTCAGGATCATCTCCAATTTCTTGCAGCACCTTTCGGATTGGACGATACATAAGAATAATATGTTGTATTGTTCTATAGTGAGATCCCCAACGAGTATCACATGGCCTACCTAGACCCATCTCTTGATTCAAACCACGACCACTTTCAATTTCACCCAACTCTAATGCTTCAATAACATGTTCTGCTTGAGCAACTCGAAGCATTTGCAACCTCTTACAAGAATTTCCAATGGCGGCTAACAACAACCCAAGTTGCTCAAAGAAAAATTTACAATCTTGATTCTCCTTGGCAACAGACACAAGTGTTAATTGAAGCTGATGTGCAAAGCAATGAACATAATAAGCAGAAGGAGATTCATCCATTATTAGTTTCTTTAGACCATTAACTGCACCCTTCATGTTGCTAGCCCCATCATATCCCTGGCCCCGAATTTTAGACAAGCTCAATGAATGTTCCATGAGTAAAGTCTCAATAGCATTTTTTAGTGTCAGGGAGGTTGTGTTCTCCACATGGACAACACCAAGAAATCGCTCAACGACCCTTCCCTTCTTATCAACATAACGCAGGCAAAGAGCTAGCTGTTCCTTTTGGTACACATCACTAGATTCATCTGCAAGTATTGCAAAGTAGTCATCACCAAGATCTTCTATGATACGTTTAGTGGTCTCTTTGGCACAACAATTGATGAGCTGTTTTTGTATCCCAGGGGAAGTCGGCTTGCAGTTTTTTGGAGAATTCTTTAGAACAACCTTGTTAACGTCCTCAAAATTTTCTGCTAGCCAACTTAGAAGTTCAAGAAAATTTCCTTTGTTAAAAGACTCCTTACTTTCATCATGTCCACGGCATGCTAACCCTTGTCTCAAAAGAAACCTCAAGCACCGAAGTGAATATCTCAAGCGAGCTTTGTACATGACCTTTTCTTCTGTGGTTAGCTTCTGTAACTTTTCCCCTATTGGTGTTCCACTTCTAGAGAATAAATCATATTTCTCCTGAGCTTCACAGTGAGACTTGCAAGAGGCATGTGTGTCAAATTTACTTATCTGATTCCAAAGACTAAAACCTCCATCCACAAAACTATTTCCACCTTTAGAATTTTTATTCTTGAACAGATAGCAAACAAAGCAAAATGCAGCATCTAGCTTCACACTGTACTCAAGCCAATCATAGTTATCAAACCAACCTGGTACAAAGCGACGATTACCACCTATAAATTTTCTTGGAAAATCATGTCCTCGAGGTTGACATGGTCCCATTGTAATGTATCTTCTTCTGACGGCAGCTTGATCATTAACATCATAATCTGATATGGCAATCCTCTCCCCAGGATCATGTGGAAGCCAATCAACATCATAAAATGCCTCATGATCGTCGTCATCAATCTCCTCATTCTGACCTTCATGGATTACTTCTCCCACAACCTGAGGCCCTGTGCTTGCCACTTCTGTTCCAATTTCAATATGTGTTTCCAATTGAACAGATGGGGTATCACTTTGAATTCTGCTTTCCACAGTTTGCAGTACTGGTGTGGAGGCACTAGCTGTAGACGATTTGGGTCTATTTGATGCTTTAGTCCACAAAGATTTCAAATCAACAACCTTCAATCTTTTTTGTCCCTACAGTCAGTAATATGTTGCATCAAACTACTGCTTTACTGAACCAAAGAATCAGGAATCAATTGCAGCAACATGAACTAGAACCTTTGGTGTTGGAGTTGCTGAACTTCCTGGCGCTTCCACGAAATCCAGGCCTACCGTCGCCATGG
Organism: Echinochloa phyllopogon; assembly: GCA_033239725.1. Classification (NCBI taxonomy): domain Eukaryota; kingdom Viridiplantae; phylum Streptophyta; class Magnoliopsida; order Poales; family Poaceae; genus Echinochloa; species Echinochloa phyllopogon. The sequence goes on from BTCW01000012.1 coordinate 26,216,420, forward strand.
CCGGCTCTGCAGAAGACATGGTGCCGCGGCGCCGGTTGGCGAATCCGCCGACGCGCAAGATAAGAGCGGCGAACCCTAGGCCGACGAGCGGCGAACCCTAGGCCTAGCAGAGTAGCGGCGGCGCAAGATAAGAGTGAGGGAGATGAATCGGCCGTCCGCAGTCTCGGAGGCTCGGAGAGTTGGAGTCACGGCCGATTCATGCAACTACTACGCTAGGAACCAGGCTTGAGGTGTTGGGCTCGTGAGACACATCAATTAGCACTCAGCAGGCCAAGAAAAAATGGACGGCCCATAGACCTATTCTCTTGTTTGGGCTCAAATGGACTCAATCCGACCCAATTATGTGTATACTAATATGTATATACATATATACTAATTTTTTTCTCCAAAATTATTGGGTCTACATCTGTACACTCATGTACCTATACTAGCTCCGCCGCTGGGACCATATCGTTCTTCATAAATGCACCAGGGTCATCCACCCATTCTCTCTCTCTCTCTATCTCTCTCTCCCCTTTCTCTTCTATGGCTTGAGCCGGTACCTCCTCTATTCATATTCATGCCATGGGAGGTGATGCATGTGCTTCGTGCTTAGATTCGCAAGCTGTATGTAATCTCCGTTTGATCTGGTGCACGAATTGCGGTGTGTCGCAGAAACCATGGAGCTTAGGGTGAGTTTTCTTCTGTTGCCCCAAGTATAAGGTGAGTTATAGTTCAATTGGAAAGGATTTGTGTGTTGTGCAAATTCTGAACTCTTGATTTGGTGATTCATGTAGAGAGATGGAAGTGGATGTCCACTTTGGTATTGGGAGGAGGAGTATGTCGATGTGCTGTCCGAGAATGGAATGGTTGTTGCGGAAACATCTGAGATTAGTGGTGGCCAAGGAACCAAGAACATAGTTGGAGTTAGCAAAGGAATGGTGCAAGGAGCAGATTGGAGAATGACTGAGAAGACCATGGTCAAGAAAGAAGATGAACTTGTAGGCATTGGGAAGGAAGTAGTTAATTTGCTTAAGGGGCAATTGCCTACTGTCCGTGTGTGTGCTCTTTGTGTTGTTGTTGATCCTATTTGTTCAACTAATGAAGTGGTGCAATCTCAGGTATTAGTAATAGGTGCATAATTTGCACTGAATAAGATGCCCATGTTGCAGTGGATAACACCATTCATTCATGTATGCTTACTCTTTGTACAACCATATATAGTTTTGTAACCAAAAGAGCAAAATATGAAGTACGTGTTGCATCTAGACATGCACTACATTTCTTCCTATCTCCCATGACATAAGTTTCTGGAAGAACCAAAAGAATAACATAATTTTGTGGTTATCCTATACAAAGATGCACAAAACCATCACAAAGATTAACACCAAAAGCAGTTCAATTTGCTATTGCACAAAAGCTGAATCGCAGAAGTTTCAGCACGCCGCTGCTCCAATTGCCTTCGCGGCTCGCCGCTCTGCCACCTGCCGCCTCTTCTCCCCCAAGCAAAGAACCGAAGAGGAGCGAGAGGAAAAGAAATGAGTTCATGGGAGAAGGAGGGGGTTAAGTGCTTATCTCCATGGACTGACCATGGTCACACGCTACTCACGTGGCCACCGCGGATTGCCATGTCGGTCAGAAAAATCGTCGTGGAATGGGTATGAATCTAAATGGCACTAATAAACAAGTTCAGGGTGCCGGAAACTCATTTTGTAAGTCCGTAGATATAAGTGGTACATCACGACAAATTTAAGGGCCCACGGTGTATTTAACTCTATAGCATTTAAATTTTTTCCACAACTATACTTGCATACACCCCCAAATAAATAAATAAGACAACTTAATAATTGGTTAGCTGAAAAGACGTGCTAATTGCATCAATATAACTTTTGCGATGGATTGAGGGGCATCACAATCATTTTTTCTCTCCTCACTTTGTACTAAAACTTCTAGAAATGCTTACATTTGTGAACGGATGGAGTATACAGCTATAAGGAGCATTTTGTTTACGTGGCAAAGGAAATTAACGAGAAGAGATAAAAGCCAGATTCTCAGTTCATAACACATTTCAATATCCAAGCAACATTATTTAACTATATTACATATGGGCCATACTAATTTTGGAAAATTTGTTATAGTTAGACTACTAATGATGCTATCAATAATGCTACAGATAGTGGCGTGGACAATCTTACAGCTAGGAAGCTATCTTTATTATATTATTGAAGACACTTTTAGTAGAGTAGCCAAAGCTTCTAAAATTGATCTGAAAATTAATGTGCAGAATCTTTAAACCGTCTGATATATGATCATAATATCCCATATCTTTTTTGTTTATCGGATCTTGGCATGACAAATATATATACTAACCGCCAAGGATAGTGATAGTCGTCGTTGCGTGCTTGTATCTTTGCTCGTAGCTAGCATCTCTGTATAATATGATGATAGCAAGATCCTGGAAGATCTACGTCGTACGCACCTGAGAAAAGAGGAGAACATTGCTGCTTGTCTATATTCATGTTAGTGCATCTATCTTGTATTCCCTCCGTTTTAAAATGTAGGTCGTTTGATTTTTTTGACCTGACCACTCGTCTTATTCAAATTTTTGTGCAAATTATCATATTTTTTGTGGTGGTTTGCTTTATTAATATAAAATCTTCATAAATGTCTTAAATCTGACTATCTTTTTATAAATTTTTTGAATAAGACGAGTGGTCAAACTTGGAGCTAAAAAAGTCAAACGATCAATATTTTTAGAACGGATGGAGTATTTTTTTTTTGGGATCGGTTTAAGCATCCGGAATCCAGAAAGCGATATGATAGCGCCCTCGTCTGTTATGTGTGGCCGTAGGCCCGCAGGCTCCTTGCACACCCACCGTGTTATGACCTGCATGATTGAGGACTTCAGGCATCTAGGTACTAATAATGCATTATGCATGTCTGCAATTTGATCTGCATCTAGGACCCGGAGCTGATGCTAGCGTGTCTTCTATAGAAGGATTGCAATATTGGCTCTGTTGGTTCTTAAGCATCAAGATAGATAGCGATGGCGCGCATTCCTCTGCTAATAGGTATGGTCGTAGGCTCCGTATTGCGCCCACCATGCTGATAACTTGCATGATTGAGGACTTCACGCATCTACCAGTGCATAACTGTAACTCGGGGGGCGTTTAGTTGGGGTCAAAGTGGGTAGAAAAGCCACATCGGACACTTAGCGCACCGTAGCACTTTTCATTTGTTTGTGGTAAACATTGTCCTACCATGATCTAACTAGGCTTAAAAGATTCGTCTCGTCGTGTACATCAAAACTATGCAATTAGTTTTTTTATTTACCCACGTTTAGAGTTCCATGCATACGTCATTTGCTATATTTAATATTTCAATGTGATGTTGATGTGACTTTTTCGTTTGGAATTCGAGGGAACTGAACACACTGTGATCTGCATGCACCTAGGACCCCGTAGATGATGCTAACGAGTCTTCTTCAGCAGAAGCTTGCGGCTGTGACTCTGTGGGACCTGAGCTTCTGTTACTGTTGCTAAGAAGGGCTATATATATATACTTGCATTGTTACATAAAATAGCAAGGTGGCCCGCGCACATTTGCGCGGGTAGCTAGTTTTTTTTCCAACATATACTTTTTATTTAAAATAAATAAATACATATAAATTTTTTCTTTAGTCATGTTATTTTCAATAAGAATATAATTTAATTTAAAGTTGAGACGTACATTTTTATTTGAAATTTTTATTTACAGATAGATTGTCTTTAGATTTTAGAAGAACATTCATGTGTGGTTCAATGTTTATCCCTAGGACTAATAATTAAAATTTAATTTTAAGTTATATTTGAAACCTTAATAATGAGTTGATGCATCCTCTTCAGCTTTAATCATATCCAATCTACTTTATTTTATTTTTTCTCCCACATTTAGTTGTTATAGCCAATACATGTATGCTTCTATATTGTCTTATGACAGCTTGCCTTTTCTCTGAGTGCTAGGGCCAGGCACAAACTAAAGTTGCAGCTTGCAATATATAGTCTTCTCTTTTGTGCTCGTCCCCTTTCTCCCGCATCTGCTCCCAAAGAGTTTACCCCCATTATTCAGCGGTCATTGAACACGCATCCCTGATCATTTTCTTTTGGTTCCTTGCTTCCCCACGTAATGGTGAAATTGAGCCGAATAATAGTGAACGGTGAAATGTCTCTCCCCTCACAATAGAATCAATCTTAACGCAAAATTTGAATACAAATTACATATAATTTGGTTGATGCTCAATATTCTTCTGGAATCGACTTTGGCATGTCTGTGTCTCCCTGACGTTCACTATTTTTCTTTTTGAAAGAAACGCACAACAAATTCGCTAGCCACTTCTGGATGAGCATACAACACATCCTTGCAATTTGGAGAAGAAAAGTTGATGTCGCCGTTGACTGCTCATCGATGGCCAAGAATGGTCAATTGTGGGACATTTTTCTTTATTCCGTAGCAACTTTAGCAGCTATTCACTTCACCACAGACACAAAGATCCTCTCTTACATCTCTATCTTCTCTCAGGCCTCTTTCTTGAATCCAAAACATGCACAACATAATGGTAGTTAAATTAGATGCCTCGGCAGCGGATATAATTCTTAGTTTTTGCATCTTCTTTTGTAGCATGATGCTACTGCAAATTAGATTGTTTGATGGCGCACCCATGTTGATGGTATGATATTTATTTTTTGTTTTTATAAGAGGAAAGGGTGCATAATTAGAAACCCAACTCTTGTGTAAACACAAACTTTTATGTTATAGTTATATGATTTGGTTGTTGGTTTTAGAAATTGACTCTTTAATAATCTAGACCGTTAGATGATCATAAAATCCGACGTCCCTATATGTTTTTTTCTTTTTTTGTTAAGTAATTTCTAAACCTCTTGACGAATATGGTGGCTTATTTTATATAAATTTTGACAACGACACTAAGATAATAGATACAAAAATTGTAGAATTAAAAGATGTAAAATTTGACCTTTTGATATGTTGGTTAATTGGACAATTAGAGACCACGAACACAAAGAGCTCGTCGAATACTTTTCGGTTTGACTATTTACATGAGTTGTTTGGAGTTCAAATGATGGACTTATATTTATCCCAAGGTAAAAAATTTTTATCTACACAGTAATCGAGTTCAATTTGGACACTAAGTTCTCGTGTTATTTTTTATCTAATTATTAATCGGTCTAGAAACTCATTGGGTTGATGTGGACCGTTAGATCTTAATAAAATCCAACAACATATATTTTCCTATTTTTTGGATTAACGGAATAATATGGACCATTAGATCTTCTAAAATCCGATGGCTTATATTTTCCCTTTTTATTTGGATTAACGTGGGTTGATGTGGATCGTTAGATCTTCATAAAATCCGATGACATATATTTTTTCTCTTTTTAGATTAAAGGAATAATATGGACCATTAGATCTTCATAAAAGCCGATGGCTTATATTTTCCCTTTTTATTTGGATTAACGAAATAATATGGACCGTTAGATCTTTATAAAATCAAACAACAGATATTCTTCTCTTTTTTGGATTAACAGAATAATATGGATCGTTAGATCTTTATAAAATCCGACGGCATATAGTCTTCTTTTTTTGGATTAACATGGAAATTTTTGGCCCTCTCAACGAACGTGATGGCTTTTTTTAACACTATTATATTAATATAATAGATATATCGCCATCAGATACTCTTATGCATAGAACAACATGCATACATGATATGATCCCTAGCTTTAGAGACGTGCACACACATAACTTAATTAAAAGGGGCCGGGGTTTATTGGGATTACCATCGTTGGATGATGATGAAGGCATTGCTGCGTAAGGCAAGCGTAGAGTGGACTCGCGGTGCTGTCTAACTATCACGTACTGATAATGCAAAAGGCAATCGGGTGTCGGGTTTTTTGCCTTGTTGGAGCGAGGCTATTCTAATGGAACGTTCCAGGGGTGTTTAGATCCCACGGACTAAAATTTAGTACCATCACATCAGATGTAAGGATGTTAATTAGATATATTAAATATAGATTAATCAAAAAACCCATTACATAAACAAGGGCTAATTTGCAAGATGAATCTATTAAGCCTAATTAGTCCATGATTAGACAATAACCATGTTTGTTTCAGCTTATGGCTGATTTTGAATGCTTGATTTTGGAGAATCGAAAAGTCAGATGACTCCCATAATCCATAATTGAGAATCCGGCTGGATTCTGGATTCCGATTATGGATTATGGGAGTCATTTGACTTTTGGATTTCTCAAAATCGAGCCTTGAAAATCGGTCATAAGTTGAAACAAACATGGCCAATGTAATGCTACAGTAAATACATGATAATTATGCATGAATTATAGGTTAATTAGGCTTGTTAATATCATCTCGTGAAATAGTCATGACTTATGTAATTAGTTTTATAATTAGTTTACATTTAATACTTCTAATTATCATTTATTCAAGAGACTAAATTTTAGCCCCTTAGATCCCGCTTCTAATGTTGCAATACACAATGAGATACCGCAACCATAAGTTAGTTGGAGTCTCTCGATGAACAAAGCGTGTGGATGGGGTTAGACTCCCCTTAGGACACACGGTCATATGACCGTTTAGCCAAGACCATCCCAAAAGGTACATACAACAAAAAGTGAATGTCAAACGAGCGTGTATTCCGGTCCAAATTAAAGCAATAGAGCTTCAAGTCGTGCTTTCATTCTCGTTTTGTTTGCATACAGTTTTTCTTGTAAAATATCGGTACCATATCATCAAATTGTTTAAATACAGTCCTCCGCTTTAATTAATCAGCAAATAAAATGACTGACGCGGAATTGCAAGAAAGGTGCTCTCGTTTTGATCATGGAGGCTGATCGAATCCCTGATGGAGAGTTGGTTCAGTTGCAGTAGCAGTTAGGCCTGCAGCCGATGCAGATCCACCTTGAGGCCTTGAGGGCATGCCTGGATTATTATTGGCAGAGAAGGGAGTACGTACGGCACGCATGATTAGTGCTCTTAATTAGTCCGACAGCGAGCATCTCATCGCCAGACAGCCCTCATTAGTCACTCTCACGTACCCCAGACACAAAAAAGGCTGTCGCAAATATGGTCAAGCGTACGGACAACGACCGCTTGATCCATGGCCGGATCGGACGACGTACCGTACGTACGTCCCTGCGCAATGCAACAGCAAATCCGAACTGACACTCGATGGAAAACGTAAGCATTGCCGCCCACTGTAAATAAAACACTAATTTCTACCGTCGGTGGATAATAAAGTAATATAAAATAGTAAATCAAGAGTGGCAAGGTTTTCTTTTTACGAATGCAAGTTTCATGCACAAAACGTTCGGTCGATCGGTATATATTATTGTCGTTTGTAGAGCAAAGAATACCGTATCGGCCGCGGTATTTGGCACATTGCTTTGTTTGCATGCCGGAACAGACGAAGCATTTCCGGCAGGCGGCCGGGGCGGCGGTATTATTGGCGTGGACGCTCGCGACGAGCATGCGTCTCCATCTCGCGCGCGGCGTTCAGTTTCGTGCCCTCGTTTCACCGCGTCCTTAGCAAGATCGGATTATTTTGTACAGGAGGAGGAAACGATATCATGCATGCATGGTACGATCGACCAATGATCGGGCAGTCTGGTCGGTGGAAGCACCACATAGTCTTGTACGAATGCCAGAGCTACCTCTGTCTAGACACGCCTACCACGATCACAGTTCCGGGGCCACGCGGGCGATCGATGGATTCGGAGACGAACTGCAGTGCCACGGTACCGGTACCTATACGGTATAAAGGCAAGGAGACGATCGATGCCCATATATAAACTTGGTTCACTGCAACAAATTATTTAATCTATGACGGATTTTTTATGACATAATTTGAAAACGTCACAGATTTGCATGAATGGATATTGGGCCCAAAATATAGTGACGTTTTAACAAAATCGTCACAATATAGCCCAATAACTAGTGACGTTGTCAAAAATTCGTCATGGATCAACATTAGAGCAAAAAAATACAAAAGTAGTTGAGTTTGTTGATGACATGTTTGTTACATTTAAATGAAAAAAGCAAAAAAATGCAACACTTAAGATTCAAACCTAGAGCTATAAAGTCCAGTAAAATCAACCACAAACTACCAAGCTACATGATGTTATGTGATTAAACAAGTCTCACTTATTTTTTTTGTGCATGGTAGTCACCGGCCGAACATAAATTTTATCAAAAAAAAAACGTCAAAAGGAGCTGAGCTGCATGGTAGTCGCCGTCTGAACTAAAATTTTATCAAAAAATTATGCCCCGACGAGTGTTCGAACCCTGAACTTGGCAATACGCGAACGGACTTAGTACCACTGCGCTACTGAGTCACATATGTGGAAGTGAGGGACGTTTTTCTTTTTAAAAGGTTAAATATCGATCGACAAAGAAAACATCATAAAATGGTGTCACTTAGAGGATTCGAACCCTGCGCGAGGTGTCCGTGACTTCAGCTGAGTTCATCTACCACGGAGACATTCCATCACTTGTGAAACTCTTCGTTACTATATTATATTAAAACATTTCGAGCTTGCTGGGAATCTCCTTTTCCCTACCCACGGGCGCACCCACCACACCAGAGCAGTTTTTCCGCGCCGCCGCCATGGGAATCCAACCGGCGAGAATTAGGGTCGGGGACGAGGGAGCCATCCCAAATCGACGCAGCCGCCTGTAGGGCTCCGCTCTCTGGTGCATGCTGCTCGCCCACCAGCAGCACGCCGGCCACCTCACCCACACGCCGACCACCTCGCCCACCAGCAGCACGCCGGCCACCTCGCCCACCACCAGGCACCAGCACATCGTCGGCCGCTCTCGCCACACCAGCTAGAGCGCTGCTCATCTGCTGCAGCAGATCCACGAAGAACGGCGCCATCCCAACCCCAGCCATTGATGCTCAACGTGGCCTTTAGTGAGCAAGGTATATGTCTGAATTTTGTTCTTAATTTTCTTGAATGTCTGGCTTCGAATTGGTCTAGGAATATTAATTCAGGTTTATCTACAATGTTTGATCAGATGGATCGAAGTTGGGTTCATGGCAGGATGTTTTCCCCTGAACACATTGACGGTGTCAAACAATTCATGAGCTTCATTCAAGAAAAATTCAGTGAGAATGTTGAGATTTTATGCCCTTGTGCTAGATGCCTTAATCAGAAGTATCTTTGTCAACCTCTTGTGCGGAAGCACATTTTGGCGAATGGGATGGACAATACTTATACTCGGTGGTTTCATCATGGAGAGAGCATTGATGTAGAAGTTGTTGAGCGTCCTGTTGATTTGCATTACAATAGTGATGGTTCCATACATGGTGAAGATGACAGTGCTGATCGCTTGGAAGGCCTTATAGCAGACCTACACACTGCAGCAGAACAAGAAAGGCAGGATGGAGAAGATCAGGATGGTGATGATGGTGACAAGGAGACCTTTTTGAATATAGTGATGAAAGAGGCCAAGCGTCAATTGTATCCTGGTTGTAACAAATTTTCAAGGTTCTCTTTTGTGGTAAAGCTTCTTCATATGAAGTCATTATATAGGATAAGCAATTCTGCCTTTACTGCAATATTGAAGCTATTGGCTGAAGCATTTCCTGATTGCAATGCACTCCCCAAATCATACAATGAAGCAAAAAATCAGTCAGTGATGTCGAAGATGAAGAAGATGAAGAAGATGACACGCTTTTGGAATATTGCAGTGACGATGAAGAAGGTGCCACGCTTGAGGTCAACAGTGATGATGAGTAGCTAATTTGTGTTATGAGGGCCACATTTATTTGTGTTTGGGACCCACTTATTTGTATTTGAGACCCATCTTTTTGTATTTGAGACCATTGTTCTGTTGTGGAACGACATTAGTGTATTGCAGATTAACCTATGCATACTGTTATGGTTCTGTGTGTTTCCTTTCAAGTTTCTTGGTTCCTGCTAGATTGCTAGCTAAACCATGCTGATTTCTGCACCTGAAACTGATCAATGTTGTTTCAGAATTTTTGTTCAGATTTTTTTTGTTCACTGCCTGACTATAGTGTGCCATTCAGGTCTTATTTCTGACTCAAGTGTGTGGGCAGTGAGTTTCCATCAGTGTCATCCAGTTGATTACTAATAAATTTGAGAACTTAGTGGATCATCTAGCACCAACAAATTCAACCTTCCAAAGAAAATGGGAGTAGAGAGCATGGAAAGCTCATCTTCCAACAGAAGACAAAGCAGCCTTAGGAAAAATGAATCTGCACCTGACATTTTTTTTTGTTTTGCATGATTTTTGCATTTCTGGACATGAAAGTCCCTGCTCATGAGCTTGCACAAAATAAATAACAGAACGTCACTTGCATGTGGCCACCACATAACACATGTCACAGAAATCATATATATCACAGAACACACATACAACCATATGGCATGTCACAGAAGGTCATCATAGACAGTAGGTCACATATTACTTGACTAGCCGGAACACCAACACACACATAATACTTGACTAGCTGGAACACCAGTAGACTGGAATCAGTAGATTGGAATCATAGCGCGATCAGTAGACTGGAATCGCCCACTTCAAAGATGCCTTCTTCTGTGCTGCTGCCAGTTGACGTTCAAGTGACTCCTTTTCAGCCTTTTCTTTTTCAAGGACATCAACAAGTCCACTGATCTTCATTTCTTTTCCATCTATCTTCCTCTGCAGCTTCCAAATTTTCTTAATTTCCCCTTGGGAGGTCACCTACATGTCAAATTCAGGATGTAGATATGTTAGAGTTAAGCATTGACAACGACATGCTATCTGCTCATGAGCGGCGGCGAGTCTCTGAACGGGAGGAAGACGGAGGAGGCAGAGCCGCAGAGGGGGCTGGGACACGATGTGGCGGCTTTATTAGATCCTAACCATTCTATAAGCCGGTAAAAGAATTTGTAGATAGCTATCAGTTGAAGTTACTCAAGCAGTGCAATGGTTTAGACATTTGGGCCGAGACACGCAGGTCTCAAGTTCGAAGCGCGGCCCAACTTTTTTTTTGTTTTTGCCGATTTTTTTATATATATTGCCAAAAAATGTATGCTTATTTGCATAATACTCAATCTCCCATGTTTTATTTGCATAATACTCAATCTCCCATGTTTCAATTAATGAAGGCTTAAACGGGTTAATTAAATGAGGAAAAGAACCAACGACACCGTATTGATTTGTGTCTATTGTGGAGTGTACTATCTCAATTGTCCCCTTGGGTTCAAAGCATACCAGAAGCATATACACTGTGGAGGTCCAAACATCTAGCAATAAGATACATTTCAACAATTAAAACGCATAAGAGGAGTTTTAGACGTTTGCCTATCACTTATTATTAGACGTTTTGCTTCAATTATATATGTGAGAAAGATAGATATGTTTCAACTATTGTACTATCTCAGTTGTCCCCGGCATTGGGTTCACTGAAGCTTTATAAAATCACAATAATAAGTGATAGGTAAATATGTCTCCTTCTTATTTTATATACTCTTTAATACGCGCATGTACCTCTTGTCGTGTTTATTCAATACCAAACTATAAATACAAAAAGTAATCTCAAACCATGCATGCAAGTGAGGACGTGAGTATACGAGAGGGCCTCAACTATTGGGTTCAACTATTGTACTCGTTGCAGTTTAAATTAATGATAAAGTCTTTGTATATTGCTCTCTTTATTTTTATTTATAAGGCGTATACTTGCCATAGTCTCTAAATCATACTTGACCATTCATTTATCTTATATTATATTATTTATAGTTACCGGTAAATACGTCCGTGCGTTGCTACGGAGAATGATACTTCGTGACCAAAGGCGCATGTGAGCCATAAACGCTACCGATTTCGCATCTGATGAGAGGCACAACAAAGGAGAGATCTTTGGTATACGCTGTGTTTGAGAACGACACCAGATCAATGACGGGGGTGCGAGCGAAGCGAGAAGACGAGGGGGTGCGTATGGTGCTACAGGACGACGAAAAGGTGAAAGATATTGCGAGCGACGTGAGAAGACGAAGGGAGTGCGTGTAGCGGTGCGGGACGGTGAGAGAAAATGAGGTACTGCGGGTTGATCAATGCACGTGTGTTGTTATGGGTGAAAGGGACATTGTAATCGAAGGCGCGCATGTGCCATGGACGCGGCAGATTCCGCATATGATGATGAGAACAACAAATGGGGCATCCTCGGTAGACGCCGTGCTCAGGAATTACGACAGGTTTCAAACGACACGAGAAGACGAAGGAGTGGTGTGGTGCCACGGGACGACAAGAAGAGATGAGATATTATGGGTTGCTTAAATGAAACATCATAGTTTTTTTTAAGTTAAACCTTATCAAAGGATGGTGGTTTGATTTCTATAAATATTTGTCGGTGTTCGGATCGGCTGCCTGACTCTCTCGATGGTTGGTGCAAAGGCTAAGACAATGGCACAGGGTTTATCCTGGTTCCGGCCAAGGGGCCGTACGTCCAACAAGCGGGGTGTACACACACTGTATTACTTCGCACCGGGGTGCCTGTAGTAGGGGTTTACAAGCGAGGTGGGAGAGGAGGAGAAGCCTCCATGTCCCAAGCGTATTGGATGGATGTGTTGTCTGGATTGTCATGAGTTCTGATGGATGAATGTTGCTCGTGATTGTGTCTATCGTCTCTCTTCGCCGGCCCTTGGCCGGGTGTTTACCTCTTCCTTTTATAGTCCAAGGAGGGGTAGAGATACATATATCACACAGTTAAATCTATTGTCATCGGGCACTGGAGAGTGTGACGCTGGGCGTGGCAGTCGTCCTGCGGATCCTTTTACCCGGCGCAAATCGCTGAGCCTCTGCCAGCTTCTGTGCACGGCGTGGTGGTTCCTGTAGGAAGTACGTATCCCTATGCTTGTCCTGGGGCGTCTTCGAGGGGTCGCGCTGACCGGCGTCCATGCCAGTTGACGTCCGTACACTCATTCGAGAGTTCTCCCATGCCCCGTCGAGGGCTTCGTTAGGGGATCAGTACGGGAGCAGACAGTATAGGAGCGCCGAAGTTGGTGGCACAGGGTTGCACAGGGCCTTGCAGGCCGGCACAGCGTCGGGGATGGCCGCACAGTGACCGGAGTTGGTCGCACAGTGACCGGAGTTGGCGGACGCGATTCGAGTCACATCGCCTGTGCGGGATGGCTCGTGATCAGCCTTTGACTTTGGCGTTCCGTGGCAGTGCTGAGCATTGAATGCGTCTGCCAGCGGAACAGACGGACGTTCTCGTGCGGCGGGTCGAGGGGAAGCCTCGAGCGAGGCGGAGTCTCTGGAGTAGAGGGTCGCGTGGGGTTCGACAGCGGGGGCCTCCATCGAGGCGGAGTTTGTTGTTTGCTCGAGGCGGGTCGGCACCCTCGAGCGAGGCGGAGGTAAAGTTGCGCATCGAGACCCTTCCGGGGGGTCTCGAATGGGCTGCCGGATGATGATGGGCCATGGGCCTTGTGTCTTTGGGCCCCTTTCCGGTTCGTAGGGATTTGGTTGTGGCTTGTTTGCGTTATTCTGGGGTGATTATCCCTTAGGTTAGGGGACCCCTTATGACCGTCCCCAACAATATTAGAGTGGTTTTTGCATAATTACGATGTACCATTGAATCAATCCTTGATTTATAATTAGGTAGAGATAAACTTATGATAAGTGGAGAGTACATTTGATTCCAAATCTAACCATATCAAATTTACATTATAAAATTTAAAAATAATTGACTAAATTACTAATAAAAAATTATAGAGTTTGAATCTTGGTATGCTTGTGCGCCTTATGAACATGAATGGAGATAGTACTTGCCGATTACACCAATATTTGTAACACAACTTGTAACCCACACAACATCACGATGTTTGATGCACATATGTACATCTATCTGGGATCCATTGCCATCATGAAATGTGCAACATTTCTCCCACAGGATAACACCTCTGAGTTCTATTTCATGATAATCAAAGCAAATATTGCATTTGTAGAGATCATGCTGCCTTTGAGAAGCTGTCAAAGAATAACATTGCATAGCTGCCAAAGAACAACAATGCGCAGCTATGGGATGTGTATGTGCTTGCTACCTTCGAGGATTGCAACTTGCATGTGTTAACTCACTAGCACAACACCTTCTCTGGCTGCTTTGATCAATGACAAAGTGGTAGACGAAGAAGTCAAGGTCCCAAACTTGCCTCTAGACGATTGGAGCTCTACTGACATATGGTCCTTATCTTCCTTCTCAACTTGGTTTTTGAGCATGTGCAGTGAGCCAAGTCATTGGCTCACTTGCAAATATGATCGCCTAGAATGTGGTTAATTAAGGAGATCTTCTCCTCACAAATGTGTGCTTGAGCGGTGAACATGTTAATTGTATCGTCAGCCATCAGGAAGGTGTCCATGATAGTTGCAAAATACTATGGCAAGATGAAGGCCCTCGGCAATGACATGGTGGCCTCTAGATGAGATGAGGAGGAGATCGTGGAGTATTTCATCACTAGATTGGACTATAAGTTCGATCCCTAGTATTGACACCGATCGAAAGATAAGATTTAGTGTCTCCTTCTAAGCTATATGCTCAATTGCTCATTTTTGAAATAAGAGCGAGACTAATGAATGATGGTAGGCAAAGGTCATCAGCTAATATGGCAAACCGTATAGGCTGTGGTGATAGAAGTTATTGTCGAGGAGGAGACCATGGCCATGGTTCCTTTGGGCATGGACATGGCCATGTAACCCCATTGCCAAACCAATGAAGTAAACAATAGCAATAGGCTGACTTGCCATGCCTACTTTAAGAAGGGACTTGTGGCAAGTGACTGTTGGCACATGTTTGATGAAAATTGTGATCCTAATCAACGACTGTAGTTGTTGCCATGCCTTCTTATATTTTGGACATAAATTGGTACATCAACACCAGGTCTATAGATTACATAACCAGTGAATTGGACAAGCTTGCAGTTTATGGAAAGTGTAATTGATGAGATCACATCCACATAATCAGTGGGATATGTATGGACACTAGCCATAATGGTCTTATTGTTTTTAAATTCCCAAGTCGCAATCTTCATCTAAATGATGTTCTTTATGACCCACAAGCTAAATGAATATTGTTTCGGTCCTTTGTCTTGTTTTTGGTAATTCTATTTAGAAATTCACACTTATTTCTTTTGTCCAACAATCATGCCACAAAGAACACTCTACTCAGAGAAATATATCACAAAGGGTTGTGCCCACTTCCTTGTGCACCCCCAATAAAATCAGTTCTTTAGGTTTACCAAACCATTCTTTACAAGGTGCCATAGTCATTAGTCATCCTTGGTCATTCATTGTCGGTCAAGTCATTAGCAATTCAAATCTTCCTTGTTTAGGTGGGCTAAAAGTGAGTCAATTTTTTATAATTGTTAAAAGATAGGGTTCTTGGATGCCCAACCATAGGTTCTTCATGAAGAATCCCTTGAAACTAATGTTTTAGATATTTGGGCCCTACTCCAGATTCAGTAGGAATAAATAAGCATAATGCAAGATTTGTTAATGATTATAGCAATACCACTTGGATTTATCTCATTCCGTAGAAGTCTAAAGTCTTTTAGAAATTTTATGAGTTTTAAATCTATATTGAACTACATTTTGGTTGCAAGATTATTGTGAGAACGAATATCAAAAAGTTGCATTCCTGTTTCAAAAAAGTTTATCTATTGGTGGCCATTATACACCATTTTGGTCACCAACCATCGGCAAATAGAAACTTGAAATAGTTACAATAATAAGTTTTATTTAAACTAACGAGTTCCATGAGTTTTGTGTCTCAACATGTTTTGCTATGAATATAGATAATTTGGTGCACAAATAACATTGTTGGTGAAGGGGCAATCGATTTCATACAAATGAAGGTTCATTCGGACATTTTGACACAATTCCAAGAAAGAAAGAAAGAAAGAAAGAAAGAAGCATTTGGACATGTTGTAAAGGTTATATAAATCATATGAATCACATGTTTGATGGAGCCATGTTGAATAGCTAATTGAGATGATTGAAATGGATATTTGGATCATGCAATTTGGAGTCCAAACAGAGAATATATGCACTCTGGAAGATCATCGACATGATTGTGTGTAGCCAGCCAGCCCCACACCTTCACCCAACATCTCATCCATCATATGTGGAGCCAAGGGGATGCACCAATAGACCCCAACCACTTTGGTGATGTCCCTAAAGAGAAGCTAAGGAAAGAAGACCTTGTATGCCCCGCGAATGGGCTCCCAAAGTTGCCACCCAAAGTTGGGCTTCTTGTCCAAGGTTCGCCCAGCACCTACATGCAAAGAAACACAAAAAAAAATATGCCAACAAATAGACGAAGATGAAGACAAATGGAATGATGGATGGTCTTGTCGAATGGATCAAAGGACCCACCTTTCACATGGATAACGCCCAAATTAATTGCCAACCGCCAAGCGGAGTTAATCCACGACATCAACCAAGCAATGGAGGTGGATCAAAGGACCGGTGACAAGTCATGGACAACCTATCTATTTAGCAGATTCACACAAAATCAACTTGGCAATAATTCCAACCGATGATGCATAAAGAATCCTAGGCGTGTGATCAGAAATCGGTAAATCAAGTGGCCGAACGCTCCCCCCTTGGCGCCAACCGCCTCGCCCTTCGCCTATAAGTACCACCTCACTACCTTGGCCTATAAATAGAGGGGCTCCATCCATTTGGAAGCATGAAGATTAGATACAAGGTGAAGCGTAGTGCTGCCCACATACACTTAGAAAATAGGAAAAGTGGCGATGTGAGAGGCTGGAGAGGAACCTGAGGTGTCGACCCCTCTCCAACTTTGCATCTAAGAGGAATGAAGCTTCATTCCGAGTAAATTTCTCTTCTTTTGTCAGTAACATTGCTTTCTTTCTATTAAAGATTAGTGCTTTAATACTTGCTCTCTCTAGCTACAAGATCCCTTCGGTGCTGGCATCACATTCTACTTATCTGTGGGTGCTCTCAACCTAAAATCACGATAGGAGTTAAGTGACTAGACTTCAGAGACATGGTTTTTAGGCTTGATAAGTTACCTTGGGTTGTGTTCTACCCCCATGGAACCGTGTGGTAGGTTGCAGGTGGTAGTAGTCCTATTCATCCCTTGTAGTTCACCATGTTCAGGTATTTTCATAGGAGTAGTCGCTTTAAGTTTCTGACTCTGTTATCACCTCTATTTGCGGTTGTTCCCCTAGTCACCCGAAGTAGCTAAAGTAGTAAAGTTAAGTATTCTTGGTAGAAATAGTTAGCAAGCCAATGCTAGACCTTCTCTAACTTTCTTACTTGGGCCTACTCACTCTCATCATATCCCCTAGGTAAACAGGATTCACTACTAGTAAACTTATTATTCCTTGGATTCGTTATACCTTAGACTACTCCTAGATGAAAGCTACATCGTTATCCATAAGCTTGTAGGTTAATGTTGTCGGGCTTAGAACCACCAACATTAGCGGCGCAACATAGCGTAAACATCATCATATAGTTGAGATTGTCCTTGCCTTATTTGTTCATGCACCAAAATTCTAGGATAAAGGCTTTTTAGCAACCACATATTTGATTTATTGAGTTCGTTCAAACTCAACTCTATTTGAGTTTTTGTTTCATAAAAAACTTGATATATATTCCTCATTGAAAAAATTAGTGTGATTGATGTCCTAGTTTCTATCCTTATAATTCATGTAAGCTCCAAATTTCCCCAAAGCAATATGTATTCCTTGGGTACATCAATCTTCACAAAAGCTTTCAAATGCCTTAATGCTTCTTCAGTCCTGTCTACATCTCAAGATATGCGACTTTGATTAGTAGGTTTATCCCTTCTCTTAACTCCATTCCAATGTAGGAGCATGATTATGGGAAGAAGTTTCCTTGCTTTTATCGCATCACTTGAATCCTATTATGTGTAGTATTAAGAATCAAAACATGGACAATCACTTAGATAATAGTCCTATTTTGACTATTGATTGAAGGAAATGCTGAAAACATGGGGCACATGGAGTCTGATATAGGTATGCACAACAACTCCATCATGAAGGACTGGAATGGTGACTAGATGGAGGTGAATAGGAGCCTAAAAAATTATTGTTGAGAATCATGGTCTATATACTAGAAACAATCCCTATGACCCTATCTTCTAGTGAGATCAAGACCCCATGGCTATGGTACCCTTAAATGAAGCATACGACCTAAATGCTTGTAGAGGTAAAACCATCCAAATTTTTCTTGGAGCATCAAACAGACCTAGTGCCACATGACTTTGCTTTGCCTCAGTGGAAACTTCATGATGTTGACTTGGGAATTCTGACCCATTGTTTCCTAGTTTTGAAGCCTAAACTAGCAGACCCACCGATGCCCTATTTTGAGGCCCAAATCGCTAAAGTCGCCAACTCCTAGTTTTGAGGAACAAACATGTAAATCCTTTTGCACACCTTACAAAACACGACTCACCACTGATTTTGAGGCCAAACCAATCAAAACCCTATTGCATGCCACGCACAGTGTGACTTACCAATGTTGGCGTGTGTCCAGCCTTTGGCAAGACCCTAATGCCTTCAAGTCATTTGTGCTTCTGCACACCAGTGGCCTTCTTATTGTTGCCATCGTCATCCTTCTTGACTTGATTGATGCCATCTTCATCACTACGCACTCTTGATCTTCATTTGCATGATGTAGACCACCCATGACCTCGCATGGACTCCTTAGGTCCCTTGGTCCCAAGCCCTATGTTCATTATTCACTTCACATGGTCCCTCGACATAAACACCTAGCTTTACATTCACCTCATACCAGCCATCGACCACCATGTTGCATCTGACGCCTGCATATCCAAGCCAAGAGATACAATATACAAGATATATTTACACAAACACACCACGACACAACGCACACAATACAACATCTCTGGTTAGCCATTGGCATAAACAAACACATATGAGATATGGACTCAATAGGAAAAACTTCAGATCATCTCATTAATCACTCATCAAGTATTATAGAGCAAGGTAAGTCTCAGCTTGGTCTCTCATGTCATCAGCATCAAACACAATGTTGATCTTGGCGCATGATCTCATGGATGGTTAGCATCGAGATTGATTCATGCATGCATAAATTTATCAGAACCAGGCTTCATGTAGTGTGTGACTCCCGCTACTGTGTCATATGTATAGTGGAGTGATGTGCATCATCATGCGGCCGGGTGTACTTTTCCAACCCAAAGTTGTAATGTAACATCAAGTGGGTGAAGGAGGTGATGCCCACACTGTTGCAAATTTTGGAATTAGATTGTATCTGAAGTGGAGCATCCTCTAGCACTACCAAGAACTGGATCCTATATTTACAATAGTTACATCAGACCAAAGACATGGCTACAAAGTGGAGTTTGAAAACCAAACGTATAAACTTAAGACCAGATCAGATATAGTCTTTTGACTTCCTCTAGTAAAACACAAATTTTAGATGAAGCTTTGCAAGGATAAAAAATTGATAAAGGCAATGGATGTTGGATATATGGCATTCATGAAAAATAAAACATGGCACTGGTTCCACCACATAAGAGAAGTATATTATAGACTTCAAATAGGTTTACAAACTTAAAAAAATCATATGATAGCTTAGACAGATGCAAAGCTTGTTTAGTTTCAAAGGATTTTAAACAAAGATATGGGATAAACTATATGTATACTTTAATTTTAGTCCAGTTGTGAAGGTTGATACAATTAGAACAAGCTTGTCTTTTGTTGTCTCTAATGGTTGGTCTAAATTTACAATTGCACTTCTTCTTCTTTTTTAAAGAGCTATAGCTAGCAAACTGATGTTTGTGTACTGTAATTGCATATGCAAATCTTGCTACAGGGAAAATGAAAAGGGGTATGCATAAACTTTTCCAAAAAATAAACACAAACCCTTTTGTTTTAATTGCAAAGTGCATTAACGTTTATACTTAGATGTGAGACTTGGGTGGATGTGATGCCTTGTGCTTTGATATATCAAGCTAGAGTGGTGTGTAATCATCTGTATAGCCCAATTTTATACAGCACGTGTGCACTACTTTGATGCAAATAAACATTGGCTCCTCGTGCTCCACTCGCTCCCATCATCTTCAACCCCACATCTGTGTGTGCTGGTCCGCTAGTTACTGTCAGGTCATAGACTCATATAGTTGGTAGGGTTCGAGATTAGAGGATTATGGGGAATCCAGTACCAATGGGTTTAGAGAGGATGTGGGGATGCCACCGCCCAAGTGGTGGTGGACAACTTGGGGGGAATCAAGTCGTCATCTGTAGAAAGAAGTAAACGAAAAGATGAAAAGAACGAAAAAGAGAGGGAAAGAGAAGAAAAAGAAGGAAACTGAAAGGATAATGAAATCACGACGCTCGTCTCGTAGTGGCCCCATATATAACCTAGAGTGCCAACACATAGATACCATTAAACCAAGTTTATCAACTTGTCCTTCAATCCAAAGTTCATCTTCCTGCCCCAATTTTCTGCTGCCTAACCCAAATTCCAGCTATCAATTCTCTCTCTAGTTAGTATAGTTACCCTACTGCAGGTAGTAGTGGCAGGGTACAATGTTACGGTGCATCCACCCACCCCGGCACCCCCACAACAAATCGATCCCGGCCATCAAAGATATCTCTCTCTCCGATCCCTCGTCCTTTTTGCCTCTCGCTTAGATATGAGGTCACACTTGCTCATCAATCTGGAGCCTCATCAAGCCCCTTCCCATCCCGTTACATAAAGCTACTTGCCCAGCAGGCTTTCGCCCACGCACATTTGCAAACCACTTGCCTGAGCCAAGAGACACGCACACAGCTGCCGTCTGAACAAAATGCCAGAAGATCCACATCACGGCAGCCGCGGCAGTGACCACCCACTGGGCATGGTTGTTGCTCGTCGCATGCTCCTCCCCGCCTCTCCTGCCGACGATGCCGACGGCAAGAACGACAGCGGCGCTGCTTTCATCGACCTCTGGAGGCAGCCAAAGATCCCGGATCCGTTCGTCTGGCCCCAGGCCGACGCGCTGGCCTCGTCGGAGAGGGAGCTGGACGCGCCCGTGGTCGACGTCGGGGCCGCCATGCGCGGCGACGGCGCCGCCGGGATGCGCCGCGCCGCCGAGCAGGTCGCCGCGGCGTGCGCGAGCCACGGGCTCTTCCAGGTGACCGGGCACGGCCTCGACCCGGCGCTGGCGCGCGCCGCGCTCGACGGCGCGGCGGACTTCTTCCGCCTGCCGCTCGCCACGAAGCAGCGCGCCCGCCGCGTCCCGGGCAAGGTGACCGGCTTCACCGCCGCCCACGTAGACCGCTTCACGGCCAACCTGCCCTGGAAGGAGACGCTCTCCTTCGGCCACCGTGACCACCGGACATCCGGCAGCCATGTCGTCGTGGACTACTTCACCTCCACCCTAGGCAGCGACTTCAAACCCTTAGGGTAAATATAATCAACCTCTCCGATCCATGCGATAGATAGATGTTCACTTGTGCCACACGTACACATGACATGATGTGTGTGTATACATGTACCATGTACCATGCATATATGCATGGACTTATACGACGCACATACGTGCAAACAAACAAATGTTGTTGTAGGGCGGTGTACCAGGACTACTGCGAGGCGATGAAGCGTGTGTCGCTTGCGATAATGGAGTTGATAGGGGTGAGCCTGGGCGTGGGGCGGAGCTGCTACAGGGACTTCTTCGCCGACGGGTGCTCCATCATGAGGTGCAACTATTACCCGCCGTGCCCGGAGCCGGAGCGGACGCTGGGCACTGGGCCGCACTGCGACCCGTCGGCGCTCACCCTCCTGCTGCAGGACGGCGCCGTGGACGGGCTCCAGGTGCTCGTCGACGGTGAGTGGCGGCCCGTGCGGCCCAGGCCCGGCGCGCTCGTCGTCAACATCGGGGACACATTCATGGTACGTATTTTGCGTACTCGTACAGTCGTATATATTATATATGTATATATGTATGTTCCTATCCGGCCTGACCTCGCGGCGGACGTGTCGGCACGCTGATCGATTTCCGCGTCGTTTTTTGCCGCGCTGTGCTGCTGGCATCGTTTTCCGAAACCGATGCACGCATGTGTTTGCGCCGTGGCAGTGTTCCCGGCCATGCGTCAGCGTCACGTATGTAGCGGCGTTGTCGCTTATTTATACAGGCTAGCTCACTTTCTAGCAAGCTGCAGGTACCAATACTAGGTTTGGTTAAGGTACGCCATGGGAGTTTAATTTATCCGGAGCATCAGTCACTTTCATGTTTCTTGTATATATTCTTGTCACCCGTCGTTGTATTTTATTTCTTTCAAAATTTGAAGATCGAGTAGAATATGTGTGTTATTCATTACTTGTAGTAGAGAAAGAATAAGATAACATCGGAATTAACTTGTATAATCCTAGCTAAAAGTTAGCAACCTTAAAGCGTTACATGCTCAAATTAAATAATGTTTCATTTTGAAAGTCCTAAACTATTGATCATTATATTCATCACATGTTTTTTCGATAAAGAAAGATCGATGACCTTTGACTTCTATGCCAACGAACCAAGGATACATTCAGCAATTTTATCTTTTCAAATGTCAATATAGCTAGAGGCACCAGGATATATTTAACCCATGATGGGTTAATAATAATCAAGCTATGCACCTAGGACTATCGCTCCATATGGACTAAATAAAGTACTGCTAAAGCTAAGCTAGAGGCTCAAGTGCCGTCCGTTGTCCGTTAGCTTATTGATGAGCTTATTAGACGAGCTCAACTAGTTGTTGCCTACCCAAGTTGTGGCAATAGGAAAAAAAGGGGGGGAAACGAAACCAGCAGCATAGCTGTTTTCGGAAAACCAAGTTCATGTGTGGAGTCTATTAGATAACGAGTCCCCCCAAACTCTACGTACTACATCTGGGTCAGCGGTCTCATTTCACATGAAACCGGCCTCAAGATAATGATATTGCCTTAGATCGATCGCATCTCCGGGTATACATGCATCATCTCACTTCAAGCACGACCAGTGGGTCGCCGCCGAAAGCGTAGTGCGTACCTACGCCCAAAACACCCGGCCGGGTGGTGCGGTTACTCGTCTCTTTCACGATCCAAGCCGTCCTAGCTCCATGTCGATCGAGAGATAGATGGGAAATGGCCACAGGGTCCTTTCTCTTCTGGCCCCCTTGGACGCTTGTCTGTCTTGGCCTGTAGCTCGTCGCCGGACAAGGACGCAGGCCGGCGTCTCTTCGGAGACATCCGACAGCGAGAGGACCCAGGCGGTGGTGGCCCGGCGGGCCCCGCGCGCCCGGGTACCTGGCCGGCGCCGACCTCTCCCTTCCCGGCCAGGCTCTCTTATCCCCCAGCTAGCTAGTTTCGGCGCTTGCTGTTGCTGCTGCCCTAGCGCCTCGATCGTACATGTGGGTGTGGCCGTTTAGCCGAGACGAAGCGGCGCAGCGCGGCATCGTCTGAGATCGCACGTCGGCCGCATGCTCTGCGCCGCATGCGTCCAGGCCTTCGTACCAGCCTAGGTTCCCAGCTACTCCCCTCTCGTCGCGTTCCGCTTTGGCTTTTTTTTTTTTGATCCCCCACGGTTCCAAAACCCCGTCCGCCAGTCACCAACTCGCGCCGGCCGATCGATCCGTGCGTGCGTGCACAAGCGGCCAAATCTAGACCGGACGGAGGTCCCCCAGCACCATCGATTTGACATGCGATTGTACATGCGCCACGATGCGCGCCAAGGAACCACTACTATATACTAGAAAAGCTCTTAACCCTTGATTAGTACGCTAGTCGGTACACGACCGACACTAACATATAAGCCAGCTAAATGGTTTTATGCCTAAAAAAGAAAAAAATAGTTGAACTGCTCGGAGGCTCGTACACATGCGCAACGTCACATGTAAATGCGCATGCGCGGCCGCAAGAACTCGAACCAAAGACTTATAGCCTTACCCATTATTTACTTACCATCCATCTATGCATCAGATGTGACTAAACGAGAGATGTTTTTCTTTTGAGTAACCCATGGAGGATCATTTAGTACTAAAATGGCTCTGGGAGTTTTTCAAATTTAGACCCGATACTAAAATGACTCCGGTAGTAAAGGCAAGGGACGAACGTGACTTTTTTTAGCAGGAACAAATCTCTTGTTTCTTTGCTTCTCGGAAATAAATTTTTAAAGAGAATCTTACATGCATAGAGTATTAAATGAAGTCTATTTGTAAAACTTTTGTAGGGATGAGTGTAACTTTGCGCGACGAATCTAACGAGCCTAATTAGTCTATAATTTACTACAGTAATGCTACAGTAATCATTCTCTAATCGTGCGGTCAAATGCCTCGTTAGATTTGTCTCGTGAATTAACTCAGGGCTGTGAAGATAGTTTTATAAACTGACTTTATTTAATATCCTTAATTATGGGTTAAACGGGGTGGTTTCCGCCCTCGGAAACACAGCCTATGGACTATGGAGTGTTTTGATCTCTTCGATATCTTGCGTGTTTTGTGCGTGCGTGCAGGCGCTGTCGAACGGGCGGTACCGGAGCTGCCTCCACCGCGCGGTGGTGCACCGGGAGCGGGAGCGGCGGTCGCTGGCTTTCTTCCTCTGCCCGCGCGACGACCGCGTGGTGCGCCCGCCGCCGCGACTCCTCGCCGCCCGCGAGGAGGAGGAGGAGGAGGGGGGGCCACAGCACCAGCAGCCGCGGCGGTACCCGGACTTCACCTGGGCCGACCTGGCGCGCTTCACGCAGCGCCACTACCGCGCCGACGCCCGCACGCTCGACGCCTTCGCGCGATGGATCGGTGGCGGGGGCGCCACCGCCACCTGTGCAGCGGCGACGTCGGCGTCCCAGGGCCCAGCGGACAAGGCCCAAGAGACAGTGTAGCTAGCTTGCTTGGCTGCTACTCAAGTGCTGCCGCTGCTGCTGTACTATATTATTACTAGTAGTGTGTACGCGCGCGTGATGGTAGCATTTCTGTATCAATTGTACGTTGTAGCCCGCGATTTAGTAATTCATCTCCTGGATGTACCATGCGTCTATCCGCAAATATCCAATGGTTGGTTTTCTTCAGGTTATAAGCCAATGTACGATTGGGGTTTGACAAAAACAAATACTTGTCTCCTGTTTTTCCTCTCTTCCACTGCAAGCAGGATTGACGGTGAGGTGCCAAAACATAGTTTATCCATGGTTACGTATTTTTCTTTTGTTATTCAATAGAGGCCAGAAAGGCCAAACAAAGATACAAAACAAGGAACAACCAGCAAACACTCCCCAGACAACTCTGGGGGAAACTACGAAACAAAGAACAACTTGCAGCAACACCCCCAACAACTCTGGGGAAACTACGAAACAAAGAACAACTTGCAGCAACACCCCCAACAACTCTGGGGAAACTAGCAACACTCCCCCAACAACCGCAGAAAGCACTACTAAAGACCAACGAGAAAATGTTTTTGTGACGGGGTCTTTTATATATTGTGTTCCATTTTCCTTTATGCAAATCTGTTATAAGATAACATAGTGTGTCTTTTGTAAAAATAAAATAAAATAAAAGGAGTGTCTATGTGACAGCATAAAAGAGTTCATTATAAACATAAAAGCATGCATGTTTAGTAGATGAAACATAAACGAATCCATTATCAAACATAAGGCATAAGGGTTCACATGTTTAGTCGATAAAAGTTGTATCAACCGATTCACGTACCTTTTAATAATTATTCAAAGCAGATCTCGTGAACCGCTAGTTTATTTTTTTTAGAGATTCACGAACCACACAAATTTAGTTACAATTTTTTCCAAAAAAAAGTTTAGCAAAAAATTATAATATTTTTTAACAAAAATAAATGGAGGGAGAACTAATTAACAGCTAACTTTTTGTTTGAAAAGGAAGCAGGAGCACTGCTATGTCATATAAGAAAAAAAGCAATTGTACATAACACGTCGAAGCGTAAACCCCCACATAAACAAACGCAACACAACACAACGCAAACACTACACCACCACCCCCAACCATTTGGGAGAGGAGTACGAAGTAGACCGTCGACGCCTGCACCGTCGTCGCCAACGCTGTGCCACGCTAATGCCGCAGCCCGCTGCAGGCTCGTGCGGCCACCTGAGCTCCTCCACCATGGGACCATCTCTCTCAAGCCACACACCCACGATCGTCGATCCCTCTGCTCCTGTGATGCTTCAGAAAACCACTCCCATCACAGCACCAATGAAAACCACTGAACCTGGCCACTCTGCGGGGGGGCCTCGCCTCATCCACCGCCTCATACTCCTCTACCAAGGATTCAGATATCTGAGGCCACTATGAGAGCATCTCCTCTGCCCCAGCCATCATCGAGATCACAACTGCACCATGCGCAACAGCTCGAGCCCTTCAGCACCCATGGACCCTCTGCACTTTCCTGACAGCATGAAGCGTCCCCTCGAAAGAGAGAACTTAATGTGATACAAATATCAATCCCAGGAAGCTGGTTCACATTATTACAACAGATGGTTCAGTACATAAACAACATTACGGGAGACGGTGGCACTGCAGGGCCACAACAAACATAACTAACGCTAGACTCCAGATAAAAAGGTTGATAACATAGAGGTCTTCATCAGAGTGGATATCCATGCAGCTTCAAGCGGGTGACCCTAACACACAGGCAAAGGTTGGGTGCAGAACGAACCCCCCTAAACGGCGTCTTCAGGCACAAAGTCCGGATCTGCCTCTGTAACAAAATAAGCAAGGGTGAGTACATACGTACTCAGCAAGCACAACCACAACCACGGAAAGGATTCAACAGAAGCATTGCAAGGATAGTAACAAGGATGGCTCATGGTTTATTTAGCAGCAAAGCTAATTTTTACACATGCAAAGGGTTGATTTTTACAACGGGTTTTCACAAGCATTTCTTTTAATTGCATTGAAAGAACATGATTATTTTACTCACGAGATTTCAAAGCTACCAGATTTCCCATCTGTCGTAGCCCATGCCAAAACTTTCCTCGGCTCAACAATCATCAAACACTTTCTTACACCAAAACAGGGGACTAGTGAAGTGACCAAGCCGTAACTCGTCCAATGCCGTGGACACAGCTATCCGGATAGGTTTTAACTCTGCAGAGGTGTACACAACCACAAGTAGGCTACCACAACATGGACACCTTAGTACCAGTGCAGTTCCTATCAAAGCCATTACCCACCATAGCTAAACTGACAAGTTATCACAGACGCGACCAGGGGGGTTAGCAACCTACCAACGAGGTTCTACCCAGGGGCATACCTCACATAGATCGTATCCCCGGCTCCATGGCCCTCTGTTGCTCACCAGCACACCACATAACCAACAGCTTAACTAGTGGGATTTATGCTAGGCCGTTGCCACATACAACGGTCGAGTGGTGGTACATTAAAATGGGTTAGGCTAGATGACACATCAACATTATCCCAAAAATTGTGATAGGATAGACAACTCCCACCATGCTCAACCACACAGGTTCGAGCTCACCTCGGCATTTCACACAAGAAATACCGTCTGTCTCATCCCACACAGATACTCATTTTATTCACAAAAATCCATCTCTTTTATTTTAAAGCACGCACACGGTTTGCTTTTGTAAACACCAAGTGATTTTAATGGAGAGTATAACAGTAAAACATTCCTAAGCATTTCTAGCAGTGATTAACATTCAAACAGAGCATTGTCATATTCAAACATTAATCTGGGTTGTCAAGGAAGCAGTCATAGCAATCAAGGAATGGCTATCCAACCGGGTTTAGCGGTAAAATCATGCAAGTTTTATAAAACAGGCCATGTGTTGTGTTTATAAAATCTAGGACAAGATATGCATCAAAGGATGGGATTGCACTTGCCGTTCTCCCAACCCTCGGGGGATTCCTGCCCGGGGTCTTGGTCTCCGAGCTCCTGCTCGTAACCCTGCTCCTCCTCGAGTCCTTCCTCGTTCACAGCAGTGTCTACGGTACACACAAGCAAACACACAATAAATAAAAGAAAAAAGTTTTGCTGCTCCGAAAGAAAGAACAGAGAATGAGAGTGATGGTGATGACATGATTATTTTTGGATATGGACTGAATGGATTGGCGGAAATATACTGGTGATGTTTGTGGTGGAGTTTGGGGTCAAACGGGATTAAATTAGCGCATGAAATGACGAGTTTAGTGGGGTTTTAGGGCTGTTTTTAAAGAAAAGGACCTTTCTGTAAATATAGAAAAGACCGAGGGCCTCTGGCGTAATCAACGGAGAGAGAGGGAATAGTGCCTGTGGACTGCGGGTTGATTCAGCCAAAGCTCAGGGGGTTATGTGCAAGTGTACCAGAGAGAGAGGGGTTTATGTACTTTGGACGGCGGGTTAGAATAGGGGAAAGTGCAGGGGGTTATGGGCATAATGCCCTTTCTTCCTCGCGAAACAGTGTAGGGGGAGAGAGAGCGACGGCGGCTAGCGGCGGCGGAATCGCCGGCGGTTTGGGGCGGCTCGGGTGGAATTGACCAGGGGAAAGGACGACGAGGATGCGACGAGTCCACCCGTGTGCTTACCACGGCCGGAGGTGGGGAGTGGAGGGCTGCCCACGAGAGCAAGCGGCGGCGGCGGCAATGGCAGTGGTGGCGGCGGTGCTGCGGTGGCGGAGGGGGCGATTGGGTTGGCTGGCGAGTGGGAGGTGGTGGTGAGGAAGCTGGTTGGCGTATTTATAGGCGTGGAGGTGAGCCGAGGGGCATGTCGACAAGAGGGGCTCGGCGGACGGTGATGGTGGTCGGCGGCGGAGTTAAGGCGGCCAGGATTCGCGACCGTGATTGGTACAGCGGTGGTGTGCGTGTCGCATTGTGCCGTGCGCGTGGTGAGGCAATGGCGCGTCGGCGGTGGCGCGTCGAAGTGACTGCGGTGGGGCTGGGCGGTGGCGTGCAGGAGTGTGCGGTGGTCGGTGGCGCGTTCAGTGGTGGGCTGGGGTGTGGCGTGGCCGATGCTGCTCGGCTGTGCTGCTGGAGCAGTGGCGGTGCGTGCGAGACGACGTCGTGGTCAGCTGCGCGTCGACGAGGAGGGCGGACGGCCGGCGCAGAGGGCAGTGCGGCAGCGATGGCGAGGCGGTGGACGGTGCAGCCGTGCGGAGGTGCAGTGCGGTGGCGTGCACGCTGGGCGGAGCGGGTTAGCGGCAGCGTGCTCGGGTGGACGGCGCGGGGCTGCCGACGGCGGTGGGGCCACTGCGAGGGGCGGCACGGGGGCAGCTGCAGCCGTGCGGCGACGGCGTGACCGTGGTCAGCGCAGCCGGTCGAGGAGTGGGCCGGTGGTGGCGTGCTGTGTAGGTGAGAGGTCGGCGGCGAGCAGCGGGATGGCCGGCGGAGCGGGGCAGAGGGGTGAGCAGGAGGTGGGGCCGGCGGCGAGCAGAGCAGTAGCGCACGGGGGCAGAGGAAGCAGAGGAGGGGGAAAGGAAGGGAAAAGAAAAAGGAGAAGAGAGAAAAGAAAGAAAGAGAAAAGAAAGGGGAAAAAGAAAAGGGGAAGAAGAGAGGGGAGGACGGTGGGATTCGCGGCGAAAAGACGACAAGCGTCGACGGCGGTCGGCCAGCGTCGATAGGGCCCGGTCGACGTGGGGTGGGACGGAAAGGAGGGTGGTGACAACGAGGCGAACAGGGATTCGGTGGAAGCGGGAGCTCGGCGGTGAAAAGATTTTGAAAGCATTTTTACCGGGTAATTTATTTAGTGATTTTCCCAGGGAGAGAAACGCGGGCGTTACAAACCTACCCTACTTAAAAGGAATCTCGTCCTCGAGATTCGGTTGTCTCCTAAAAAGGTGGGGGAACTCTTTTAAAGCATCTTCTCGTTCCCATGTAGCTTCCTTTACACCATGTCTGCTCCACTGTACTCTGCATATCCGCACTTCAGAGTTTCTGGTTCTCTTGGTGACGGTGTCCAAGATTTTGACCGGTACCTCCTGATACCGCAGATCTGTCTGTAGGTCTATCTCTTCTTCCGGTATGTGTTCTTCCTCAAGTACTCTCAGTCATTTTCTCAACTGGGAGACATGGAATACCGGGTGTATATCCGACATTGCTTCGGGTAACTCCAATCGGTAGGCTACCTTTCCAACTTTCTTTTGCACCGGGTATGGTCCGATGTACCGAGGGGTCAACTTTCCATGGATTTGAAATCTGCGGGTCCCCCGGATGGGTGAAACCTTGAGATAGACAAAATCTCCTGGATTAAACTCCAATTCGCGTCTCTTTTTGTCTACATAACTCTTCTGTCTGGATTGAGCTGTTTTCAACTTCTCTCTGATTTCAGCTACTTCTCTTCGGCTTCCTTTATGAGCGCGGGTCCCACTAGTGTACGCTCTCCTACTTCTGACCACATTAGAGGAGTTCTGCATTTTCTCCCGTAGAGGGCTTCAAACGGCGACATACCTAAACTTGCCTGATAACCGTTGTTGTAGGAGAACTCTGCATAGGGTAAACTTTGTTCCCAGTCTTTACCATAGGTGAGGACACATGCTCTCAGCATATCTTCCATAATCTGATTTACTCTTTCTGTCTGGCCATCGGTCTGTGGGTGATATGCGGAGCTAAAGTCCAACTTGGTGCCCATAGCTTTATGCAAACTTTTCCAAAATCTCGAGGTAAACTGGGTCCCCCGGTCCGAAACAATTCTACTGGGCACTCCATGTAACTTTACTATGTTTTCCACATAAAGTTTGGCTAGTTTCTCTCCGCCATAATTCGTCCGTACAGGTAGAAAGTGAGCGACTTTAGTGAGTCGGTCCACTATTACCCATATAGAGTCATGTCCCTTCTGTGTTCTGGGCAAACCTACTACAAAATCCATTCCTATCTCATCCCATTTCCAAACGGGGATAGGCAGGGGTTGTAATAATCCTGCTGGTTTCGGGTGTTCTGCCTTAATCCTTTGACAGATATCACAATGAGCGACAAATTGGGCTATGTCCGCTTTCATTCCTTTCCACCAGTAGTTCCGCGTCAAGTCCAAATACATTTTGGTGGATCCTGGGTGAATGGAATATGGCGAGTTGTGAGCCTCATCCATGATTATCTGTCTAGAGTCTCCTTCCTTAGGCACACAAATCCTATCTTTATACCACAGCGTTCCTTTCCTGTCGACTCTGAAGTCTGGTGCCTTATTTTCTCCAGTATGCTTGCAGATCCTTACTAAAGCCTCGTCCGTTCCTTGGGCTTCCCTGATCCGATCCTCTAGGGTGGACTGGATCATCAGCTGGTGGCTAGTATTCCGATGGACGATGTGCACATTTAATCATGCCATCTCTTCTTGCAGGTGGGCATTCTTGGGTCTGTAGGATTTCCGGCTCAGGGCATCTGCCACCACATTAGCCTTGCCAGGGTGGTAATGAATTTCCACATTATAATCTTTAACCAACTCTAACCACCTTCTCTGTCTAAGGTTCAGATCTGGTTGGGTGAAAATATACTTTAAGCTCTTGTGATCCGTGTATATTTCACACTTGTTCCCAATTAGGTAGTGTCTCCAAATTTTGAGTGCGTGCACTACGGCTGCAAACTCTAAGTCATGCGTTGGGTAATTCTGCTCGTGAGGTCTAAGTTGTCGGGAGGCATATGCTACAACCTTCCCATCTTGCATGAGAACACACCCTAATCCTTGGCGGGACGCGTCGCAGTAAACGACAAAATCCCTGTGAATATCCGGTAGGGTTAGAACTGGGGCAGCGGTCAGCCTTCTCTTCAACTCCTGAAAGCTCTTTTCGCATGACTCGGTCCAAATAAATTTCTTCTCTTTCTTGAGCAACTCTATCATGGGTCTAGCTATCTTGGAGAATCCTTCAATAAACCTCCGGTAATATCCAGCTAAACCAAGAAAACTTCTGATCTCACTCACATTGGTTGGTTGTTGCCAGTTTGAGACTGCTTCTACCTTCTCAGGGTCTACTGCCACTCCTTCTGCGGTCAAAACGTGACCAAGGAAGGCTACTTTTTCCAGCCAGAACTCACACTTGCTAAATTTGGCATAGAGCTGGTGCGCTCTCAATTTTTCCAAGACTACCCGCAGGTGTTGTTCATGCTCTTCGGCACTCTTGGAGTAGATGAGTATGTCGTCAATAAAGACTACGGCAAACTTGTCTAACTCCTGCATAAACACTTTGTTCATGAGATTCATGAAGTAAGCTAGTGCATTGGTGAGCCCAAATGGCATTACCGTGAACTCGTACTGTCCGTAACGGGTGACAAACGCGGTCTTTGAGGTGTCACTCCCCTTAATCTTCAGTTGGTGATACCCAGTCCTTAAGTCAATCTTGGAAAAGTACTTGGCTCCTTTCAACTGATCGAAAAGATCATCAATCCTAGGGAGTGGGTATTTGTTCTTGATAGTGACATCATTTAGTGCACGATAGTCGATGCACAACCTCATACTCCCATCTTTCTTCCTCACAAAGAGTACTGGGGCTCCCCAAGGGGATGTACTGGGCCTGATAAATCCCATCTGTTGCAATTCCTCTAGTTGTTTCTTTAACTCTGCTAACTCTGAGGCTGACATCCTATAGGGTCTCTTGGCTATAGGAGAGGTTCCAGGGACAAGTTCAATAGCAAACTCTATGTCCCTATCTGGTGGCATTCCAGGTAGAACTTCAGGGAAAATATCCGGATATTCGCTGATTACCGGGACTTCTTCCATGGTTTTTGTCTCCATACTAAAGATCATAGGGTTCGGTCCACTTCCTTTGGTGTGACAGGTCACTTGCATTCCATCTGGGTTGGTTAGGTGCACTATTTTATCAGCACATCCTATGAAACCATTGTGTTTGCCTAACCAGTCCATTCCAAGGATCACGTCTATCCCTTTAGATTCTAGTACTACTAGGTCTGCTAGAAACTCTACCCCACTTAAAAGAATCCGTACCTGTGGACAACCTAGTTGGCACTTAATATCACCTCCAGGTGTTCGGGTTAATAGAGGTGTCTTTAGTAGTACTGTAGGTATTTTGTGTTTTTCCACAAAACTTGATGATATGAAAGAATGCGATGCCCCAGAGTCAAATAATATTGTTGCCAAAACTGAACTGACTAGGAACTCACCGAGTACTACTCCTTGTGCTCCTTGCGCTTCCTGCACGTCGATGTGGTTGACGCGGGCTCGTCCATACGTCTGCTGGGTGTTGCTGTTGTTGTTGCTGCCGGGGTTGGTGCTGGGGACGTGTACACGGTTGGCTCCATACACTGGTGGCTTGGGTCCATTCACCGAGTTGGAGTAGACTGATACCGCAGGCTTGCTCCTAGGATACGGGCAATCAGCGATGTAGTGTCTGGTCTCACGACAGTTGAAACAGGCCCTTGCATTGTTGTTGTTGGTCGTGACTTGACTGACCTTGCTCTGTGGGGGCTTCAAGACGTTCTGGCTCTTGTACTGGTTGTTGGGAGTCTAGGAGCTTGTAGCCTGAAATTGGGTCCTATATTGCATGGGGCCTGGGGCCTAGGTGCAGCGTAACCGGAGCTCCTGGGCTTCTGCGAGCGGTCCAGCTGACGGTTCTTTCTCTCCAGGAACTTGCGCTTGTTCTCTTGCCTTGCATCCATCCTGGCCTTTTCTGTGACAATGGCCTTGTTCATCAGCGTATTGAAGTCAGGGAAACTGTGGGAGACTAGCAGGGCTCGAAGGTCTAGGTGTAGCCCTTTGATGAAAGCGTCCTGTCTCTTTGCATCTGTCTTCACTTCATCTGGGGCATAACGGGCTAGTTCAGTGAACTCGTGGGTGTACTCTTCCACGGTCTTGTTTCCTTGCTTCAGTGCATGGAACTCATCTGCCTTGCGCCTCATGGTGGCGTCGGGGATGTGGTAGCGACGAAACTCTTCTTCAAACTCTTTCCAGGTGATTGCAGACTCATTTGGGGAAGCTGCACAGTAAGTGTCCCACCATGCTAAGGCAGTTCCAGTGAGTTGGTGGGAGGTCAGGAGGACTTTGTCACGGTCTCCACATCCAAACGGTTCCAGCTTCCTCTTGATAGTTCTTAGCCAGTCATCCGCTTCTAAGGGGTTGCTGGACCCTCCAAAGGTGGATGGTCTGGTTCTCAGGAAGTTGGTCAACTTGTCACCCGCATTGGGCCTACGGGCTGTCTCCTGACGGCGGCTGGCATTCCACACATTTTGCATGAACATGGTGTGTTGGTACAAAGCTTGTGCCAAGTTGAAATCTGGCGGCAGCGGGGGTACAACAAACGATCCCTCATTCTGACTTCTTGGATGACTCGCTTCTGGTCCGCCTCCTACAGGCGCTTGTCCTTCGGGCTGGTTTTCTCCCATAGGATCCTGCTGATCCACTTCCTGGTTCTCAGGGTTCTCTCTCCTCCCTTCTGGTGGCTCTCCTCCAGCTGGGGGGCGCGTCTCTGAGAGGCGCTAGCACGAGTGTTCACCATCTGCAGGTTGAGCAAGGCCTTCGTGAGATTGGGTTAGGATGCTGTTTGAGTTGTTTAGATCGCATTTTGAAAAGGCAGAAACATTTCTGCCGAGGCACACACAGCACACAAGCTAACAAACAAGCACACAAGGTTTTATTCAAACAACTGGGGCTACATCACTTGGGGGTCCAACAAGACTCGTACTACAAGGCGGGGTACAGGACAGGGTAAGGAAACTACTGCTAGGGATACAAGGGTTCTTCCAACTTCGGACCAGGCTGGCTTCATTCTCATATGAGCGCTTGACCCTGGACCTACTCGCGGGGCGAGTTTTCTTCTGGGTTGGGGCGCTCTTCTGGCGGTGCAAGTCGTGCCCGTTCAGCTTCGATCAAGGTTCCATTCTCTCGAGGCGGCTCCGACGGTCCTTCTTCAGCGGGCGGTGATCCTGCGGGAATTCCCGACAGTGCCTGAGGGTTTCCCACAACTTCTCCCCATGCCATGACAGGCGTTCCAAGTAGGACATGGGGTTCTCCAATTGCCGGGACAGGCGTTCCACTTCTAGTCCAGTCCTGAATACGCAGGTCCCGAGCTTGCCTGAGGCTTTCCTGGGCGACTGCCTCGCTACTGACAGCAGTAGCAGCTCTTGCTTCAGCTTGGGCCACCTGGACTTGGTGCATGCGAACCGAAAACTCTGCTTGTTCGGCCCGGGAGGTTTGTTCCCTCAGGAGTTCAGCTTGCTCGTCAAAGAGTTGGTCCAAGGAATTGAGGTAGGTGACCACTTGGTACAGAATGGGTTCCTCTTGACGGCGCTGCTCCAAGTTCCTCATGCGGGCCCGCCAGACTGTACTCCTGACGACCGGAGGAAAGTATCTCATTGGGGTGGGGACCAAGTGTCTTTCAAAGATTCCGCACATGTAGCGGAGGGCCTTCCTGAGAGCCAAGGGGTAGGTGTCCTGGTGCCTGAATCCCGTGGCGGTCGCACGCCATGCTTCGATGGGGTGGAGGTTACTCTTGGCGACAACTATGACAACTCTGCAGCGTTGGGTCCCATGGTGCTCATACTCCCTGCTGTAGTACCTCGGGCGTTCGAGTACACCGAGGCGTTCCAGCGCGGGGATCAACAGGCTAGCGAAGCCAGGTGTGACTGGGCAGACTCCCTGGGTCCATCCTTCTTCCGCCATCTGAAACCAGGGGAAAAACAAAGATTGAACAGATGCAGGATAAAAGATGATCTTTATTGCATAACATGGTGGGGTACAAAGGTCATGGATACAACGAGGCTAAGATGGTAGTGCTAACTGGATACAACAGACTCTACTCAGGGAGAGGCTAGACTAGGTGCTAAACTAATCTAAGGACTCTACTCTAGACAGACTCGACGTTTCTTCAGAGGGAGCTGATACTCTGGCACTTCATCTTCGGTCTGTGTGCTCGCATCCATGTGGGTCATCTCTGGTTCTCCTTCCATCAACCCATTCTCCCTCCTGTAGGCTTCAAGTCTATCCATATACTCAGAGTAAGCCTGGCATCTAGCCTGGTGAGTGGCTAGGGAGCTGACAGCCTGTGTAGCTATCACCTTCTGTATCTCTAGCTCTCCCTTCACTTCTTCCAACTTTTTCCGCCTTCTCGGCCCTGCGGATCTGGTGCCTCAGCTGTCCCGATGTCTCTCGGTACAGCCTGTCTAAGCCAGTGAGGTAAATAGACAAGTGTGACACAGTGTCCTCCATATCTTCATCTCTCCCAAGGTTCCTCATCTGAGCAATCCACTCGCGTCCTCCATTTTCCAGAGGTGGGGCAAATCCCATTGCCGTTCCCACGAGGTACTGCTTGTAGAGTACGCGGAGGCACATCAGGGCTCTTCTTGCTTCTTTGCGGTAGGCATTGGGGCGGTCGTAGCCGGTGGCGTGGACAAACCAGGGTGCTACCTCCTTGTAAAGTGAGCTCTTCCCCACAAATATGAACATTCGGCACCGACGGGTACCATTGGTGGTGAACTCCCGGCAAAAGTACTCGGGGGTCTCTGTGACTCCAATGTGATCCAGACTAAGCAGCAGTAACTTGGGAAGGCCAGGTTCTGCGGGGCAGACTCCTTCGCTCCAACCCTCGTCAACCAGCTGGCCCATCTGGAACAAGTCAAAAAGCCGTCGGTGAGTACTTGTGTGGAGAAAGATTTAGACGAGAACAAACGAGAGAGGAGACTAGAGAAGGGTCATGATCCTAGGGGTTACGTCCTACGGCCAACCTATCGGCTCTGATACCACCTGAAGCGTCCCCTCGAAAGAGAGAACTTAATGTGATACAAATACCAGTCCCAGGATGCTGGTTCACATTATTACAACAGATGGTTCAGTACATAAACAACATTATGGGAGACGGTGGCACTGCAGGGCCACAACAAACATAACTAACGCTAGACTCCAGATAAAAAGGTTGATAACATAGAGGTCTTCATCAGAGTGGATATCCATGCGGCTTCAAGCGGGTGACCCTAACACACAGGCAAAGGTTGGGTGCAGAACGAACCCCCCTAAACGGCGTCCTCAGGCACAAAGTCCGGATCTGCCTCTGTAACAAAATAAGCACGGGTGAGTACATACGTACTCAGCAAGCACAACCACAACCACGGAAAGGATTCAACAGAAGCATTGCAAGGATAGTAACAAGGATGGCTCATGGTTTATTTAGCAGCAAAGCTAATTTTTACACATGCAAAGGGTTGATTTTTACAACGGGTTTTCACAAGCATTTCTTTTAATTGCATTGAAAGAACATGATTATTTTACTCACGAGATTTCAAAGCTACCAGATTTCCCATCTGTCATAGCCCATGCCAAAACTTTCCTCGGCTCAACAATCACCAAACACTTTCTTACACCAAAATAGGGGACTAGTGAAGTGACCAAGCCGTAACTCGTCCAATGCCGTGGACACGGCTATCCGGATAGGTTTTAACTCTGCAGAGGTGTACACAACCACAAGTAGGCTACCACAACATGGACACCTTAGTGCCAGTGCAGCTCCTATCAAAGCCATTACCACCATAGCTAAACTGACAAGTTATCACAGACGCGACTAGGGGGGTTTAGCAACCTACCAACGAGGTTCTACCCAGGGGCATACCTCACATAGATCGTGACACATCAACATTATCCCAAAAATTGTGATAGGATAGACAACTCCCACCATGCTCAACCACACAGGTTCGAGCTCACCTCGGCATTTCACACAAGAAATACCGTCTGTCTCATCCCACACGGATACTCATTTTATTCACAAAAATCCATCTCTTTTATTTTAAAGCACGCACACGGTTTGCTTTTGTAAACACCAAGTGATTTTAATGGAGAGTATAACAGTAAAACATTCCTAAGCATTTCTAGCAGTGATTAACATTCAAACAGAGCATTGTCATATTCAAACATTAATCTGGGTTGTCAAGGAAGCAATCATAGCAATCAAGGAATGGCTATCCAACCGGGTTTAGCGGTAAAATCATGCAAGTTTTATAAAATAGGCCATGGGTTGTGTTTATAAAATCTAGGACAAGATATGCATCAAAGGATGGGATTGCACTTGCCGTTCTCCCAACCCTCGGGGGATTCCTGCCCGGGGTCTTGGTCTCCGAGCTCCTGCTCGTAACCCTGCTCCTCCTCGAGTCCTTCCTCGTTCACAGCAGTGTCTACGGTACACACAAGCAAACACACAATAAATAAAAGAAAAAAGTTTTGCTGCTCCGAAAGAAAGAACAGAGAATGAGAGTGATGGTGATGACATGATTATTTTTGGATATGGACTGAATGGATTGACGGAAATATACTGGTGATGTTTGTGGTGGAGTTTGGGGTCAAACGGGATTAAATTAGCGCATGAAATGACGAGTTTAGTGGGGTTTTAGGGCTGTTTTTAAAGAAAAGGACCTTTCTGTAAATATAGAAAAGACCGAGGGCCTCTGGCGAAACCAACGGAGAGAGAGGGAATAGTGCCTGTGGACTGCGGGTTGATTCAGCCAAAGCTCAGGGGGTTATGTGCAAGTGTACCAGAGAGAGGGGTTTATGTACTTTGGACGGCGGGTTAGAATAGGGGAAAGTGCAGGGGGTTATGGGCATAATGCCCTTTCTTCCTCGCGAAACAGTGTAGGGGGAGAGAGAGCGACGGCGGCTGGCGGCGGCGGAATCGCCGGCGGTTTGGGGCGGCTCGGGTGGAATTGACCAGGGGGAAAGGACGACGAGGATGCGACGAGTCCACCCGTGTGCTTACCACGGCCGGAGGTGGGGAGTGGAGGGCTGCCCATGAGAGCAAGCGGCGGCGGCGGCAATGGCAGTGGTGGCGGCGGTGCTGCGGTGGCGGAGGGGGTGATTGGGTTGGCTGGCGAGTGGGAGGTGGTGGTGAGGAAGCTGGCTGGCCTATTTATAGGCGTGGAGGTGAGCCGAGGGGCAGGTCGACGAGAGGGGCTCGGCGGACAGTGATGGTGGTCGGCGGCGGAGTTAAGGCGGCCGGGATTCGCGACCGTGATTGGTACGGCGGTGGTGTGCGTGTCGCGTTGTGCCGTGCGCGTGGTGAGGCAATGGCGCGTCGGCGGTGGCGCGTCGAAGTGACTGCGGCGGGGCCGGGCGGTGGCGTGCAGGAGTGTGCGGTGGTCGGTGGCGCGTTCAGTGGCGGCCCGGGTGTGGCGTGGCCGATGCTGCTCGGTTGTGCTGCTGGAGCAGTGGCGGTGCATGCGAGACGACGTCGTGGTCAGCTGCGCGTCGACGAGGAAGGCGGACGGCCGGCGCAGAGGGCAGTGCGGCAGCGATGGCGAGGGGGTGGACGGTGCAGCCGTGCGGAGGTGCAGTGCGGTGGCGTGCACGCTGGGCGGAGCGAGTTAGCGGCAGCGTGCTCGGGTGGACGGCGCGGGGCTGCCGACGGCGGTGGGGCCACTGCGAGGGGCGGCACGGGGGCAGCTGCAGCCGTGCGGCGACGGCGTGACCGTGGTCGGCGCAGCCGGTCGGGGGAGTGGGCCGGTGGTGGCGTGCTGTGTAGGTGAGAGGTCGGCGGCGAGCAGCGGGATGGCGGCGGAGCGGGGCAGAGGGGTGAGGAGGAGGTGGGGCCGGCGGCGAGCAGAGCAGTAGCGCACGGGGGCAGAGGAAGCAGAGGAGGGGGAAAGGAAGGGAAAAGAAAAAGGAGAAGAGAGAAAAGAAAGAAAGAGAAAAGAAAGGGGAAAAAGAAAAATGGAAGTAGAGATGGGACGACGGCGGGATTCGCGGCGGAAAGACGACAGGCGTCGACGGCGGTCGGCCAGCGTCGATAGGGCCCGGCGGTCGACCCAAGAGCGGGCGACGCGGGGTTGGACGGAAAGGAGGGTGGTGACAATGAGGCGAATAGGGATTCGGCGGAAGCGGGAGCTCGGCGGTGAAAAGATTTTGAAAGCATTTTTACCGGGTAATTTATTTAGTGATTTTCCCAGGGAGAGAAACGCGGGCGTTACACAGCATCACTAGGCGGCCACCAGCACCACTACCACAAAGCCACTACGGGACATCAGATGCGGCGCTTCCAAGGAGGGCACGACGCCAAAGCGCCGCTGTCACACGTCCATAGGAGGACAATGGTTTTCACCTTGAGATCCCAACGTGGTAGAGAACATGATGCCTCGCCATGGTGCCCCCAGCAGGGAAAGTGACGCTCACCATGACCACCGAGAGGAGTGTCTGATGAGGACATGACACTCATACATATGTCCATGAGGGGTGCATGGGGTGGAGAAGAAAGAGGCCAACAAAGTTTTCCAAGTCAAGAAGAAGGTCCAAGGCTAATCCGATTCGAGTCCCCAAGGTGGAGGCCCAAAGAAACTCAAGTTCGAGTCCGCCTCGGAGTCCAGGAGCAGCCCGCACTAAATTCGTCGCCCAGGTCGCATACGGGCTTGGTTTTGGACGTTCTACATATGCTTGGAAAGCTAAGGAGATAAGCTTTCCAATGGCACTGGTCCCACCGCAAAATTCCTTCCGAGTCATCAGGAATCGTCGAAACAAGTCGACGTCCAGAATGTGTCAGGGTGCTGCGCCGCCATCTTTTGGGCTGTTGGCACGTGTATCATGTTGGGGGTCCATTATGGACGTGGTTAGGGGGTTATGCACGCCCCAACCCTCATATAATCAGTAGCCGCCGCCACATTAGGGTTTGGGTTTTGCTTAGATTAATCTGTCGAGAACAGTTTCGCCGTTATCGTTTTGTAGAACCCCAACTTTTGATCTTAATCATACATCTGCAGTGTCACTTCCTTTGAGAGCTGCTTCTTTCGAGTTCTTGCTTGTGTTCTTCATTTCGCAGGCAGGGATTAGCCTTCTTGGTGAGGTCAACCGGGTTGTGACACGGTTGATAACCAGAGGAGTCGTGGTGCTAAGATTGCAGGGTTCGAGTTTGCTGACTTGAAGCCGGATCGGTGAGTTGCGCTCCGCCCAAAACGAGTTATCAATCCCGATCTTCCGTCAGGTGAAGGATAACTCGTTTTGAGCGGAGCGCGGACGTGCGCCCACCACGCAGGCCACCAGATCCGGGCGAGGGCAGCCTGGATCCGTGACATTCTACCGTCGCCGCCGCTGTAGAGGCCGTCGGCACCGACGAGATCCACCAGGGCCGGCATGGCCGCGCCCGCCGTTGCCCGCAGAGGAGGGGAAGAAAGGCCGCGCCGCCGCCTTCATAGGGAGCTTCATGGGCTTCCGGCGCTCCCTCAGGCGGCGGCAGCTAGGGTTTTCCCGCCCGAGTCGCCTGCGCGGGGCGACGCGAGCGGGCGAGTGTAACTCAAGGATTCGAGGAATGCAACTCGGGTGTTGCGCATGAGCTCCGTCCATTAACAGCTAACCTGAGAGGCTCTTAAAAAAAGCTAACTTGAGAGAGAAATTAGGTTACAGCGCGCCTTCCGTGCAAAAAGAAATCAGAAATGGGCTTCAACCAGCAACTTGCGATTAATAAGGCCAGCCCAAAAGCGTACCCTGTGAAATGTTTTTCAACCTGCAACGGCCGAGTAATAAGGCCGGCCCAAAAGCGTACCCTGTGAAATGTCGGCCCACTCTAAACCGAAGTCCCAGCCACTTGACCAGGCCCTTCTTGCATTTTCGCAACCAATCGCGCCTAAATCTCCGTGCTCCACCAGACCAGACCCGAACGTTGCGGATGCCGCACCACTCAAGCCGCACGCGCGCAAAGCTTGCAGCTGCGCCAGAAAAAAGACGTACGGCGACGTGGCACGCGCAAGGGCGCGACGTGGCGGGTGGTCTTTGTTTAGGCACGGACACCGCCGATCCCGGCCGCGCAGAAACCCGCGGCCGTACGGCACGGCGCGCCGCGACGGCGACTCGTGCAGAGATTGCGCGAAACCGCGTGCCGTGCACCGCTTTAGCGGCGGGTGTAGCGACGCGCGCGCACGTGCCGAATTGACCGAGCTTTTGAACGTGCTCGTGGCTCGGCGCCCGCACACGTACGTACCTACGCGCGTGCCCGGCCGGGCCGACCCGAGAGCAGGCCGGGTTGCGTGGCGTCAGCGTCACGGCCGGTCGGTCGCCGCCCGTACGCTCCAGGCGCCGTGTTCCGCCACGTACGGCGCCGGAGGGGATAACACCCACGCGCCCGTGCTTATCTGCTGCCAAGGCGGGCGCGGGCGGGTGGAAGTGCCGG
Organism: Echinochloa phyllopogon; assembly: GCA_033239725.1. Taxonomy (NCBI): domain Eukaryota; kingdom Viridiplantae; phylum Streptophyta; class Magnoliopsida; order Poales; family Poaceae; genus Echinochloa; species Echinochloa phyllopogon. Next base: position 26,258,466 of record BTCW01000012.1, read on the forward strand.
GGCGTGCAGCCTCGAGGAGCCACGAATTCTTGGCGAACGAAAGCCCTTTTTGACTTCGTGCCCGCGCGGCGAGCTCGTGGATTCCCATGTGTTTGCAGGGTTGCAGATCGATGCCTTTTCGTGCCCGTACGCTACGCGGTGAGCGGAGCACGCACCGCGCCACGCCAAAGCTGTCGCGCTCGGCCTAATCCGGCGTGGAGGTCCGACGACCGGCGAGCTCGGCATGCATCGTCCCCGTGCTGCACCTGCAGCAGTGTCCTGCACTCCTGCACGTACACACCCGAGGCTCGTTCTCGATGGTGCCGGTATCTCGACGCCGCCAGGAGCGTATGTAGATGAGATCGATGGAAATCTGCAGAACGTGCTGCAGAGGACCAAGAATTGGACCATTTTGCTTGTGAAAGAGAATGTGAAACTTGTCGTGGACAGACGGTTCACACCTGTAAACGAACGGCCTCCACCACGCACGTGTTGGTATGGACATTACAGTAAAGGACATGCGTTGCATCAAGCAGTAACTCGCTGCAACATACACCTCATGAGTCATGACACGAGTGCACGTAGCATGGCAGTGACACCTTTACAGTTTATTACACACCTAACCCAAGTTTGGCCTTACGTACAGTTTACACACCTAACCCAAGTTTGGCGCCAAGCTATATTACCAGCAGCTATGATTCGATCGATCGGAATTCGAATGTGCAGGCACGATCTCGGTCCATACGAACACCTTGCGCTCATGCAGTTAACATTAATAGACCAACGTGATTAAGGAGTAAGGCAAAATTAATTAATAGGAGTGCTGATAGAGAGTACACAAAAATCCCAGCGCCAAATCTATCAATCGCATATACACAGCTTTAGTTCAACTCTCGTAGCTCCCTGCAGTAACGCCCTGCTCCGCCCTCGACCAGAGGGCTGGACGTACACGGCCATCATCGCCGGCGGCAGCTCGGCCGAGTCGTCACGCCGGTCCCATCCCCAACTGCAACGCTAGCTATCTAGACACCTGCGTGCCACCGCCCTTAGCTTCCTCAGTACGGCTTGCCCCAGTACGTGAGGATGTCCTGGAGCAGCGGGTCGCCGGCGGCGGCGGGCATCCCCGCCGTCGCTGGGTTCATCTGCCCGCCCAGCATTGCCCCGGCCGGGTTCACCCCGGGGCCGCCGCCGCCGGCGAACGTGCGCTCCCACTCGGCGATCCTGGGCTGGCTCTGCACCTCGGGCCGATCGCCGCCGCAGGACGACGCCACCGCCGGCGCGTGCCCCGACCCGCTCGAGTCCTCCACGCCGTGCGCCCGTGGCATCGAGTCCGACGGCCGCACCTCGTAGTACGCCGCCAGCTCCGAGAACGGCGGCGGCGCGTACCCCGTTCCCGTGGCCCCGGGGGGCGGCGGCGGCAGCACGGACGGCTTCTGCTCCGGCGGCGAGCCCATGGCCATGGGCGCGTGGTGCCCGCCGTGGCTGGTCACCCTGGTCGCGCCGTCGCCGGCGCCGGCGCCGGACGGCCTCTCCGCCGCGCCTTTCTTGTTGTAGATTCGGCACAGCACCCAATCATCCAACTGCAACAACACGGAACGAAAAACCAAAGTTAGATAGACTGTTTCATCATCTCGCATCTCATAATTCACAACCACACCACTCAATCTATTCGAATTTCGTAATGAGAATAGGAAGGCATTATTGATGCGTCGCTTTCGATCGTATCCTCCGATCGCTGTCGCAGCTCGCAAAAGTGCCAGGAGATAATTGGCGGCCCAGGGAGATGACGCACGGCGCAGCATCTCCAGGGTTCACACCTGCACTTGACAAAGCATTCACAAGGCTCACCGTCTTTTTTGCCTAGCTTATTGTAACAATTCGATTGCTAATTATTATTCCTTGTGATCCACATATACGAGTCGATTGCTAATAATTATCCGTTCTAGTTATCTCAACTTTTTGATAGGGCAGTAACAAGTGATAATTTGGTGGTGGAGCTCTGGAACGTACCCTGAGGCTGTGGTTCTTCTTGCGGGCGGAGCGGTCGACGTCGGCGAGGCGGTACTCGTGCATGATCCAGTTGGTCTTGTCGCCCTTGGGCGCCTTGCCGGCGTAGAAGACGAGCGCCTTCTTGATGGCCAGCGGCTTGGGCGTGCCCACCGGCTTGTCGGCGCCGGTTGCCTTCCAGTACCCCGAGCCGGCGGCGCGGTTCGGCCGCGACCCGTTCGGGTACTTGCGGTCCCGCGGGGAGAAGAAGTACCACTCCTTCTCGCCGTACAGCGCCATCCCTACGCGTGGCCAGACGGGGCATATAACACAATCAGGACCATGTACATGTACGGACCCCAGAGCTAGTAAGAAACTTGGGGATTGTACTTGGGAGTGGTGGAGGGGACGTACTCGGGAGCTGCCAGGGGTCGAACTTGTAGAGGTCGATCTCGGCGATGATGGGCGCGGAGATGGGCAGGCCGGCGCAGCGCTGGCAGAGGTAGTGCGTCACCAGCTCCTCGTCCGTCGGGTGGAACCGGAAACCCGGCGGCAGCTGCAGCTCCTGCGTCTGCGCCGCCGCCACTCCGCCGCCGCTCATCTCTCCGACTTGCTCCTTGGATTGATTTCTCCTCCGAACAATCTACCGGTGGCTGCTCCTGCTCTGCTCCGACGTCTCGCTTTCACAGCTCGAATTGCGAGGTCAAATCAGCTGCCGATTCGACCCCGCTCTCTATCTCGATCGCTCTTCTAGTCCCGGAAGAGGCGAGGAGGCATGAAACCATGCGCCGTGCGGCACGCGCGCCATATATAGCGCGGGGGTTCCTGGACGGGCCACGGCTTTAGTCACTGCTGACGGCAGGGCGCTTGGACGCGCGCGGCCAGGAGCGGTGAGCGCGGCACGGCTAGGGCCCACCAAATGGCGGCTCGACTGGAAAGGCGTTCCGTTTTGGGACGAGATATAGGCCGAGAATGTACGGAAGGCCGAGAATGCTCACATTTTCGATAGACGACTAGGTGATACCATGCGCGTTGCTGCGGAAATTTGTTAAACAAAATTTTAAAGTGAAATGTGAAAGTATAAACACCAAAGTGATTGTATTGCAACGTTCTTTAGTAAACATTATACATGGAAGTATGACTGATCATACATGTAATTTTTACTCCTGTAATTTGTACCTGCTACTCACAAAAAAGTGGTCACAGAAAATCGATTGAAGAATAAATAGATGGTCTAGTGGATGATGACATGACTTATAGTGGATAGTGATATGGCGCATAGTGGATGATGACGTGGAATAATTGCATGTTGAGAGAAATCCAACAATTACTTGATAGTGGGTACCAATTATATAGGTTATATAGACATAGATACTCTCTTTGATTCTCCCAAGAACAACATTATTTTTTTCTAAATAAAACAGTTTATAAGATCTCATAATTAAATTCATAAAAAGATTTATCATGCAATATATTTTTGTATTATAGCTATTTGAGATAATAAATGTTGGTATTCTTCCATATAAATTAGACTTTGTTGAACTTTTGACCTAAGACAAAAAATGTAGAATAAAATAATTAATATTTGATGCTTCTTATTTCTTAGCTTGGAGTGACTCATGAAACTTAAAGCTATAGCCCAACAAAATTTCTTTTATACATACTCTGTCCTGGTATAAGTGTTTTTTTAAAAAAAAATTGAACGACAAACTAGTATCGGTAGGAAATGACCATAATTCCGCAGTTAACGTACTACTCCATACCCAGAACACCAGAAGTAATCATTGCGGGGATGTAAACCACATATGCCGGAGCAACGAGTCGAAGGAACCAAGCCTACAGGAGAGAAAAAAAATAGAACCCATTAAATAGAGGGCACATGTACTGGTGTACATACTGCAGCATCGGGCTAAATCATTGCATTTATTCTGGGACATTTTTTCTAAAAAAGTTGCAGGAGCACCACTGTCATTTAAAGAGAGGAGATTTTATAGAGGACAAAATAATATTGTATAAATTAGGACGCAACGAGTATGTAATATGTATATACCTAAAATTGTTGACGCAAAAAGTCGGTGATGACAATTTGTCACACCCAGATTTTCACAAAAAACCCGAATGCGGTCATATATGTGCCCAGGAAGTCATAGTACACATATAGTGAACAAATATGATAAACAGAGAACATATGCTGCATTAAATTCTTCATTAAATAAAATGTTTACATCAGAGTGCTTCTTAAATAAACTAACCAAATACAGCGGAAGACTAATAATCTCTCAAACTAAGCGGAGCCGCAATCCACAGGGACTCTGACTGGGAGACCACAGCTCAGTAGTACGGTAAATCTTCTGGAAACTCAGCAGCAGACTCATGCCCAGCCCAATCTGTTTACCCATCCGGGATTTTGTTGAATAAAATGACAAGTGTAAGTAAACAATTACTTAGCAAGTATAGCACGGGTATGAAGGCTCAAAATAGGCTAGACACGGCACAACTGCATTAGCATTTTTAGGTGGTTCATTTTAACATTAACCAAATTACTTGTAATGAAACCCGGTTGTAACCCAATTAATGAGGTATAAGTGATATTAAACATAAATAAATATCATCTTCTAATCAAAAAGGATCCAGGCCGCTCGTGACCCTGAGCAAGGCTATCATGATAGATTTTACACTCTGCAGAGGTTTCGCCCTTTACCCACCAGTCGCGTAAAAGTTCAAAAGAACTTTGCACTCAACCACACACATCAACACTTCCGAGGTGTGATTGCATAGGGACGCTGTGAGGTTTTTCACAAGACACCCTAACAAGACAGTGGCCGCTAAGGTACAATAAGGTGGTGAGACTCTAGGCACCGAGATCGACGTACGCCTACGGAGTCACACCATAGGGGGTCGATGGCGTCCAGAGCGCGGGCATCGCACCCAACAATGCGTCGTGCGGAGTTCCCCGTCGCAGGGACTCCCAACACGGGACTAGGTCTAACGAGACCTAGCCAACGGGGCTACCGTCCTCGGTGGAATCAAGAAACACCCCGTGCCTTACTACCCATAACGCCGTCGGCCCCACCGGTAACCACTGGCAAGCTAGAGACGTACAAGTTACTTGACCAAGACAAGAGCCATAATAGTTCTAGCGGTGGTGACAGGCTCCTGGGTTGCCGCTTTAAGAACCGGACCTTACGGAGAGACACTAGAGCAAAGCACACAGCACATGCTCTAGTCCCCTAAACCCAGTTGCTAAAAAACAAGTTTTATCATTAATGTTGAAGTGAACCATTAAGTCAAAATTAACAGTTAAATAATGGTGACAGCAGCTGCGCATAGCAAAGATTCTACCCATATGCATAAACCCATGGTAACAAGGACAAGGTAATAAAAAACTAGGTACAATCTTAATGGGACATCAATTTAGACTCATGCATATGAAAGTAAATGTATGTATAAAGTGTGTTTAGGTAGCAAGGATTGTCCGTGCTATAACTTCCCTTCCTCGAAGGGCGGCTCCTGCTGCTGCTGCTGCTGTGGGTCCTGCTCCGGAAAGTCCTCCACGTACTCGATCTCCAAGGCGTACGGCTCACCGACTAGACACGAATCACCATACAAGCGAGCACGCAAACCAATACATGCAAACAAATAATATTCTATTAGAACAGTACACCAAACAGTACATAAAAAGGTTCTAGAAATAATCTACCCTTCACTATGAACACATGAGCATGAAAATCACACTAATCGGAGCTAAAACGAAAAAGATATGCTAATTCTAAGTTCTAGGGACCTGCTGGCAAGTTTTAAAAGTTTCCAGGGGCTTATTTGAAGAAACCCGAGGGCTAACATGCAAAACCGACTAAAAAGGACGGCAGGTTATAATCTTTAAAAGTCCAGGGGGTTTTTTCAAAAAGACAGGGACCTAGGTGTAATTATTTTTGAACTGGAATGGAGCGTGGGTTGAATACCAGAAAGTTGGTGGGCTCTTTAGCAAAAATACCGGCGCTGACCGTTATGGGCTCGTTTGACTTCGGGGGCGCGGCTAACAGGGGCCATAGGATCTTGATCCTACAGCTCAGATCAGATCAGGGGGAAGGGAGTGGCCGGCGGCGACAGGGGGGTGGCGGCGCTGCTCGGCCGCGGCGGAGGCTCGTCGGAGCAGAGTCGTTTCGGCGCTCCGGGGCTTTAATTGGCACGGGACTTGTCCCAATGGGACCGGGGAGAGATGGCGAGCAAGTCTAGGGGGTTCACGACGAGGGGAAAGGCGGTGGGGGTGGCCAACGGCGATGACCCGCGGCTAAAGCTCGCCGGTGAGGGCGGAGAATACGCTACGGGGCGAGGGATGGAGCGAGAAGGGGCTTGGGATGCTGCTTACCACCGTGCGAAGGTGCTGAAGGGGTCCAATTGGAGCACGGCGACGTCGGGGGCGGAGTCCGTCGGCGGCCGGAGCTTGGGCGGGAAAGAGCGGTGGTGTATGGGTGGAGGGGAAGCTGGGGGAAACCGGAGGCTCGGCTGGAGGCTTGGGAAGGTCGGGTGGGGGTTGGGGGTGCTTAAATAGCCCCGGGGAGGAGGTATCACCGGCGTGCGGCTCGGGATTTGGGCGGCGGCCGTCGATCGGCGATTTCCAAAAGCGGGGAAAGCTTGCCATGCTTGGGCGGCCGGGAAAAGGAAGGGAACACGTGGGAAGCTTCGCAACAGCGTCGTGGAGGGCCCACGGGCGCGGGGAGGGCGCTGGGCGGCCGGCCGACGCGGCGACGATTGCGCCGGGGAGGGAGGCGGCTCGGGCGAGACGAGGGAGATGGCCCTGCCATGTGGGCCCTACTGGCCAGTGAGGGTAGAGGGAGGGGAGAGAGCGCGCGGTTGGGCCGCGGTTCGGCCCGGGAGCGGGGTGCGCGGGCGGGGCCCAAGTAGAGGAGGGGGGCGAGCTGGGCCGGCCGGGAAGCTGTGGGCTGAGCGGGAAAGCTGTGGAGGTAGTTGGGTTGAGCTCGGGGAGAAAGTTCAGGTAGCAAAAACAGACTCGACTGAAATAACTTTTCTAAGGCTCCAAACAAGGTGATTCAAATTTGAATTTAAATAAATTTAAACTCTCATTTGAACCACAAGCAATACAAAATAAATGCAGCAGCATGAATGCAACAAAAATGTTTCTACAAATTATATTTGATTTTAATATTCATAAATAATTCATTTAATGTATATTAATTATGAACAAATTAAATAAAAGCCAATTAATTACTAAAAATTTTAAATAGGCAATTTTTGGGTGTTACAAACCTACCACCCTTAAGATGAATCTCGTCCTCGAGATTCGGATGTAGATGCGAAGAGCTGCGGGTACTCGGTCTTGAGATCTTCCTCCCGTTCCCAAGTTGCTTCATCCTCCGAGTGTCGGCTCCACTGTACCTTGCACATCCAGATGACTTTGTTCCTTGTCACCCTCTCAGACACCTCCAGAATCCTGACCGAGTACTCCTCGTAAGTGAGGTCATCTTGCACATTCAGCTCATCTATCGGGATCTTCTCTTCAGGCACCCGCAAACATTTCTTCAGCTGTGACACATGGAACACATCGTGCACTCCGGCCAATCTCTCGGGTAGTCCCAACTGATATGCCACTTCACCTTTCCTTTCAAGTATCTGGAAAGGTCCGATGTATCGAGGTGCTAAGCTTGCCTTTGACGTTGAACCTCTTCACGCCCCTCATCGGAGACACCTTGAGGTACACAAAATCTCCAACAGCAAAACTGAGATCCCTCCGTCTGACATCAGCATAACTCTTCTGCCTGGACTGTGCCACCTTGAAATTCTGCCTGATCACTTGCACTTGGCGTTCTGCATCTATGAGTATCTCAGGCCCAAAGACTTGACTCTCTCCAGTCTGATTCCAGAACAGTGGTGTTCTGCACTTCCTGCCATACAAAGCCTCGAATGGTGCCATCTGCATACTCTTCTGATAGCTATTGTTGTACGAGAATTCTGCATAGGGTAAACTCTTGTCCCAGCTAACACCATACTGCAGTGCACGTGCTCTCAACATGTCCAGAATCTGATTAGTACGTTCTCTCTGTTCATCTGTCTGGGGGTGGTAAGCTGAATTAAACTGCAACTTAGTGTCTATAGACTCATGTAGCTTCTGCCAGAAGTGTGAAGTGAACTGAGTACCACGATCAGACACTATCCACTTGGGCACTCCATGCAAGCACACAATCCTCTCCATGTATAGCTCTGCTAGTCTGGCTCCGGTGTAGGTGGTCTTCACTGGAAGAAAGTGGGCCACTTTAGTTAAGCGATCCACAATCACCCAAATGGAGTCAAATCCTCGCTGTGTGCGGGGTAGACCAGTGATGAAGTCCATGCCAATTTCTTCCCATTTCCATTCCGGTATCTTCAAGGGCTGGAGTAATCCGGCTGGCCTCTGATGTTCAGCCTTAACTCTCTGACAAGTGTCACATAGTGCCACATGTGTCGCCACGTCACGCTTCAATCCATACCACCAGAATCTTTCCTTGATATCTTGGTACATCTTGGTGCTTCCTGGGTGGATCGAGTATGCCGAATCATGCGCTTCTCTTAGGATCGTTTCCTTGATCTGCGCTATATCGGGCACACATATCCTCTTCCCGTGCCACAAGGTTCCTTGTTCATCCACTTGGAAACCAGGGGCCTTGTCTAGGGCAACATTCTCCACAATTTCCTTGATCTTTTCATCACCAAGCTGTCCTTTCCGGATCTCCTATTCCAGAGTCAGTTCTACCGTCATCTCTGTGATGCTGGTCACGAACCCTAGACTCATGTTCTCAAATTCTTGGCTGAGTTCTTCAGGTAAACAATGGCCGGTGATCTTGTTCACATAGCTTCTCCTACTCAGAGCATCCGCCACCAAGTTAGCCTTGCCAGGGTGGTAATGGATCTCCAGATCATAGTCCTTGAGCAACTCCAACCATTGGCGTTGCCTCATGTTCAGCTCTGACTGAGTGAAGACATACTTCAGGCTTTTATGATGAGTGTAGATGTCACACTTGTGCCCAATCAGGTAATGCCTCCAAATCTTCAGAGCATGCACCACAGATGCCAACTCCAAATCATGTGTCGGATAGTTCTGCTCATGCTTCCGCAACTGTCATGATGCGTATGCCACGACTCTCCCTTCCTGCATGAGTACACATCCAGTCCTAGACGGGATGCATCGCAGTAGATGGAGAAGCTTTTGGCTATGTCGGGCAATACCAGCACAGGTGCTGTTGTCAGCCTCTTCTTCAATTCTTCGAAGCTGGTATGACACTCCTCTGTCCAGATGAACTTGGCATTTTTCTCCAATAACGCCATCATAGGTTTAGCAATCTTGGAGAATCCTTCAATGAAACGCCGATAATATCCGGCCATTCCAAGGAAACTCCTGATCTCGCTGACATCCCGAGGCGGGTTCCAGCTCAACACATCATTAAGCTTCTTCGGGTCGACTGCTACTCCTCCATTGGACAACACGTGTCCCGAGAATGCCACTTCCTTCAACCAGAATTCACACTTACACAGCTTGGCATATATCTGATGTTCCCGGAGTCTCCTCAAATGATCCTCATGTTCCTCTTCATTCTTGGAGAAGACCAGTATGTCATCAATGAACACCACCACGAACTTGTCAAGGTAGTCCATGAAGACACTATTCATCAGGTACATGAAGTATGCAGGATCATTGGTCAGTCCAAACGACATAACCGTGAACTCGTACAACCCGTACCGAGTAGTGAAAGCCGTCTAGGGTATGTCCGACGACCGGATCCTCATCTGATGATAACCCGATCAAAGGTCTATCTTGGAGAACACACAAGCTCCCTTCAGCTGATCAAACAAATCATCAATCCTTGACAGCGGGTACTTGTTCTTGACGGTCACTTCGTTGAGGGCTCGATAGTCCACACACATCCTCTGTGTCCCATCCTTCTTGTCCACGAACAGTACTGGTGCTCCCCATGGTGAAGCACTAGGACGAATATACCCCTTGGCTAGCAAGGAGCTTAATTCCTCCTTCAGTTTCTCCAGCTCCTTCACTCCCATTCTATATGGCCTTTTAGCTATAGGTGCAGTGCCAGGTTTATTTCAATAATGAATTCAACTTCACGTTCCGGGGGCATACCTGGCAATTCCTCAGGAAACACATCTGGGAACTTGCTCACCACCCTGATATCAGCGGGAGCTGCACCATCGGCTTGATTGACTTGATTATGCTCCAATGGACTGGCTGCCTGGTACTCCACCTTATCTCCGGATGGTGTCATCAGTTGTACAGTCCTCTTGGCGCACTGGATCACTGCATCATATCTGGCTAGCCAACTCATACCCAGAATCAGGTCGAAACCAATAGACTCCAGGACGATCGGGCATGCCTCGAAGTCTACCCCCCTTATGGTGACAGTGACATGGGCACAACGTAGAGTGGCGCGCTGTTCCCCCCTGGTGAGCTAACTAGCATAGCATTCTTCATGGGCAGTAATGCCACTAAGTTCTTTTTCACAAATGCAGCAGATATGAAAGCATGCGAAGGTCCGGAATCAAATAAAATAGTCGCAGGGGTGGAGTTGACAGGGAACGTACCCACTACCACATCAGTAGCTCCCTCAACGGTCTCCGCCCCAGTATGATTGAGCTTTCCTCTGGCAGGGTTCTGCGGAGCATGGTTGGCCTGACCCTGCTGCTGATTCTGCGGTAGTCCAGCCCGCAGATTGTTGTTCTGGCCGGGGCGTTCTGGGTCTTCTTGGGGCAGACATTGGCATAGTGCCCCTGCTCTCCACAATGATAACACACTCTGGGAGCCAATGGCGTGTTGTTGACAGGGTTGGGGCGCTGAACGGGGCCCTGCTGCACCGGGTTGCGCTGAGCTAGAGCATTTTGTAGCTGGTTCTGAGGACGCTGCGACTGTTGCACCTGGGGGTACTGGGGGCGCTGCTGGTGCTGGCCACGGTTGAACGGGCCCTGCTGACTCTGGAAGCGCTGCTGTCTCCCAATCTGTTGACTGCCCTGAGGAGGAACGAAATGGGGGCGACTGCTGCTCCCGATCTTCTGGCCCTGGAACTTCCTCTCCTTCTCCTCCATCTCACGGCGCTTGTGTTCCAGTATCAAAGCACCGTCCACCAGTTCCTGGAAGTTGGGGAACCTGGTGCACATCAACTGGTACTGCAGTGCATCCTGCAAGCCGTCACGGAACCTGGACTGCTTCTTCTTGTCGGTGTCCACGTCCTCAAGAGCATAATGGGCCAACTCGATGAACTTGTCACGGTAGGCGGTAACACTCATCCCTTCCTGCTTCAGTGCCAGGAACTCCTTCTTCAGGGTCATCAGGGCTTGTGGCACGTGGTGGGAGCGAAAGCTGCTGCGGAACTCCTGCCAGGTGATCTGAGTACGGTCGATGTGAGCGTACTGGTACGAGTCCCACCAGTCCAATGCCGGTCCCTGGAGCTGTCCTCCGGCGTACAACACCTTCTCCCGGTCGTTGCACTGGGCGATGTTGAGCTGTCTCTGCACCTCCTTGAGCCAATCATCAGCCTGCAGGGGGTCGGTGGCCTTACTGAAGGTAGGAGGACGTCCCTTCAGGAATTCACCCCTCTTGTCACGGGGCGGCATGTTGTGCTGCGGCGGATTCTGCTGCTTTTGCTGCATCATCGCCATCGTCTGGGCCATCTGCTGCATCAGCTGGGTCTGCGTGAGCATCATCTGCTCAATGGTGGGAGGTGGTGGTGGCAGTCCGCTGGCACCGGGGTTGCTCATTGTGTTCACCATCTATCATCAATAAATAATTCTCATAAAAACTCCGAGGGTTATGGCTTCAGCGGTTTACCAATTTGTTATGATGGAGGGCTTAAATAGAAAAAGAGCAAGAGAAATGAATACCCCCCTCTATTTAATCACTAAAGTCCTTAAACCTTAGTCCTACATCTAGATGGTAGTTGACTTGCATCTACGCCCATCACAATCATTACAAAAATCCAAATCAGGCATAAGCATAATGACAAACATTCCACACACCAAAAGACATGATTCACACAAGACTCGACTAGATCTAAGTTTTGAAAAAAAATGGAACTAGACGGCATAAAACATAATCATGGTGGCATCCTAAGATTTGTCAACCGTTCTAGCTAGGCTGCGATCCTATAGTCAGCACGGCTCTGATACCAATCTGTCACACCCAAATTTTCACAAAAACATGAATGCGGCCATATGTGTGCCCAGGAAGTCATAGTACACATATAGCGAACAAATATGATAAACAAAGAACATATGCTGGAATAAATTCTTCATTAAATAAAATGTATACATTAGAGTGCTTCATAAATAAACTAACCAAATACAGCGGAAGACTAATAATCTCTCAAACTAAGCGGAGCCGCAATCTACAGGGACTCTGACTGGGAGACCACAGCTCAATAGTACGGTAAATCTTCTGGAAACTCAGCAGCAGACTCATGCCCAGCCCAATCTGTTTACCCATCTGGGATTTTGTTGAATAAAATGACAAGTGTAAGTAAACAATTACTTAGCAAGTATAGCACGGGTATGAAGGCTCAAAATAGGCTAGACACGGCACAACTGCATTAGCATTTTTAGTTAGTTCATTTTAACATTAACCAAATTACTACAAGTGAAGGAAACCCGGTTGTAACCTAATTAATGAGGTATAAGTGACATTAAACATAAATAAATATCATCTTCTAATAAAAAAGGATCCAGGCCGCTCGTGACCCTGAGCAAGGCTATCATGATAGATTTTACACTCTGCAGAGGTTTCGTCCTTTACCCACCAATCGCGTAAAAGCACATACGAACTTTGCACCCAACCACGCACATCAACACTTTTGAGGTGTGATTGCATAGGGACGCTACGAGGTTTTTCACAAGACACCCTAACAAGACAGTGACCGCTAAGGTACAATAAGGTGGTGAGACTCTAGGCACCGAGATCGACGTACGCCTATGGAGTCACACCATAGGGGGGTCGATGGCGTCCAGAGCGCGGGCATCGCACCCAACAATTCGCAACGTGCGGAGTTCCCCGTCGCAGGTACTCCCAACACGGGACTGGGTCTAACGAGACCTAGCCGACGGGGCTACCGTCCTCGGTGGAATAAAGAAACACCCCGTGCCTTACTTCCCATAACGCCGTCGGCCCCACCGGTAACCACTGACAAGCTAGAGACGTACAAGTTACTTGACCAAGACCAGAGCCATAATAGTTCAAGCGGTGGCGACAGGCTCCTGGGTTGCCGCTTTAAGAACCGGACCTTACGGAGAGACACTACAGCAAGGCACACAGCACATGCTCTAGTTCCCTAAACCAAGTTGCTAAAAAGCAAGTTTTATCATTAATGTTGAAGTGAACCTTTAAATCAAAATTAACAGCTAAATAATGGTGATAGTAGCTGCGCATAGCAAAGATTCTACCCATATGCATAAACCCATGGTAACAAGGACAAGGTAATCAAAAACTAGGTACAATCTTAATGGGACATCAATTTAGACACATGCATATGAAATTAAATGTATGTATAAAGTGTGTCCTAGGTAGCAAGGATTGTCCATGCTATAACTTGCCTTCCTCGAAGGGCTGCTGCTGCTATGGGTCCTGCTCCGGAAAGTCCTCCATGTACTCGAACTCCAAGGCGTACGGCTCACCGACTGGCACGAATCACCATACAAGCGAGCACGCAAACCAATACATGCAAACAAATAATATTCTATTAGAACAGTATACCAAACAGTAGAAACAGTACATAAAAAGGTTCTAGAAATAATCTACGCTTCACTACGAACACATGAGCGTGAAAATCACACTAATCGGAGCTAAAACGAAAAAGATATGCTAATTCTAAGTTCTACGGACCTGCTGGCAAGTTTTAAAAGTTTCCAGGGGCTTATTTGAAGAAACCCGAGGGCTAACGTGCAAAACCGACTAAAAAGGACGGTAGGTTATAATCTTTAAAAGTCCAGGGGGTTTTTTCAAAAAGACAGAGACCTAGGTGTAATTATTTTTGAACTGGAATGGAGCGCGGGTTGAATACCAGAAAGTTGGGGGGCTCTTTAGCAAACATACTGGCGCTGACCGTTATGGGCTTGTTTGACTTCTGGGGCGCGGCTAACAGGGGCCATAGGATCTTGATCCTACAGCTCAGATCGGATCAGGGGGAAGGGAGTGGCCGGCGGCGACAGGGGGTGTCGCGGCGCTGCTCGGCCACGGCGGAGGCTCGTCGGAGCACAGTCGTTTCGGCGCTCCGGGGCTTCAATTGGCACGGGACTTGTCCCAATGGGACTGGGGAGAGATGGCGAGCAAGTCTAGGGTGTTCACGACGAGGGGAAAGGCGGTGGGGTGGCCAACGGCGATGAACCGCGGCTAAAGCTCGCCGGCGAGGGCGGAGAATGCGCTACGGGGCGAGGAATGGAGCGAGAAGGGGCTTGGGATGCTGCTTACCACCGTGCGAAGGTGCTGGAGGGGTCCAATTGGAGCACGGCGACGTCGGGGGCGGAGTCCGTCGGTGGCCGGAGCTTGGGCGGAAAAGAGCGGTGGTGTCTGCGCGGAGGGGAAGCTAGGGGCAACTGGAGGCTCGGCTGGAGGCTTGGGAAGGTCGGGTGGGGGTTGGGGGTGCTTAAATAGCCCCGGGGAGGAGGTATCACCGGCGTGCGGCTCGGGATTCGGGCGGCGGCCGTCGATCGGAAATTTCCAAAAGCGGGGAAAGCTTGGCATGCTTGGGCGGCCGGGAAAAGGAAGGGAACGTGTGGGAAGCTTCGCAGCAGCGTCGTGGAGGGCCCACGGGCGCGGGGAGGGCGCTGGGCGGCCGGCCGACGCGGCGACGATTGCGCCGGGGAGGGAGGCGGCTCGGGCGAGACGAGGGAGATGGCCCTGCCATGTGGGCCCTGCTGGCCAGTGAGGGGAAAGGGAGGTGAGGGAGCGCGCGGTTGGGCCGCGGTTCGGCCCGGGAGCGGGGTGCGTGGGCGGGGCCCAAGTAGAGGAGGGGGGCGAGCTGGGTCGGCCGGGAAGGTGTGGGCCGAGCGGGAAAGCTGTGGAGGTAGTTGGGTTGAGCTCGGGGAGAAAGTTCAGGTAGCAAAAACAGAATCGACTGAAATAACTTTTCTAAGGCTCCAAACAAGGTGATTCAAATTTGAATTTAAATAAATTTAAACTCTCATTTGAACCACAAGCAATACAAAATAAATGCAGCCGCATGAATGCAACAAAAATGTTTCTAAAAATTATATTTGATTTTAATATTCATAAATAATTCATTTAACCTATATTAATTATGAACAAATTAAATAAAAGCCAATTAATTACTAAAAATTTTAAATTGACAATTTTTGGGTGTTACAAACCTACCATCCTTAAGATGAATCTCGTCCTCGAGATTCGGATGTAGATGCGAAGAGCTGCGGGTACTCGGTCTTGAGATCTTCCTCCCGTTCCCAAGTTGCTTCATCCTCCGAGTGTTGGCTCCACTGTACCTTGCACATCCGGATGACTTTGTTCCTTGTCACCCTCTCAGACACCTCCAAAATCCTGACCGGGTACTCCTCGTAAGTGAGGTCATCTTGCACATTTAGCTCATCTATCAGGATCTTCTCTTCAGGCACCCGCAAACATTTCTTCAGCTGTGACACATGGAACACATCGTGCACTCCGGCCAATCTCTCGGGTAGTCCCAACTGATATGCCACTTCACCTTTCCTTTCAAGTATCTGGAAATTTCCGATGTATCGAGGTGCTAAGCTTGCCTTTGACGTTGAACCTCTTCACGCCCCTCATCGGAGACACCTTGAGGTACACAAAATCTCCAACAGCAAAACTGAGATCCCTCCGTCTGACATCAGCATAACTCTTCTGCCTGGACTGTGCCACCTTCAAATTCTACCTGATCACTTGCACTTGGCGTTCTGCATCTCTGAGTATCTCAGGCCCAAAGACTTGACTCTCTCCAGTCTGATTCCAGAACAGTAGTGTTCTGCACTTCCTGCCATACAAAGCCTCGAACAGTGGACTCATGCAGCTTCTGCCAGAAGTGTGAAGTGAACTGAGTACCACGGTCAGACACTATCCGCTTTGGCATTCCATGCAAGCATACAATCCTCTCCATGTATAGCTCTGCCAGTCTGGCTCCGGTGTAGGTGGTCTTCACTGGAAGAAAGTGTGCCACTTTGGTCAAGCGGTCCACAATCACCCAGATTGAGTCAAATCCTCGCTGTGTGCGGGGTAGACCCGTTATGAAGTCCATACCAACTTCCACCCATTTCAATTCCGGTATCTTCAAGGGCTGGAGTAATCCGGCTGGCCTCTGATGTTCAGGCTTAACTCTCTGACAAGTGTCACATAGTGCCACATGTGTTGCCACATCACGCTTCAATCCGTACCACCAGTATCTTTCCATGATGTCCTGGTACATCTTGGTGCTTCCTTGGTGGATCGACTATGCCGAATGATGCGCTTCTCTCAGGATCGTGTCCTTGATCTGCGCTATATCGAGCACACATATCCTCTTCCCGTGCCACAAGGTTCCTTGTTCATCCACTTGGAAACCAGGGGTCTTTCCTAGGGCAACATTCTCCACAATCTCCTTGATCTTTTCATCACCAAGCTGTCCTTTCTGGATCTCCTGTTCAAGAGTTGGTTCTACTGTCATCTCTGTGATGCTAGTCACGAACCCCAGACTCATCTTCTCAAATTCCCGGCTGAGTTCTTCAGGCAGACAATGGCCGGTGATCTTGTTCACATAGCTTCTCCTACTCAGGGCATATGCCACCTAGTTAGCCTTCCCTGGGTCGTAGTGGATCTCCAAATCATAGTCCTTGATCAACTCCAACCATCGGCGTTGCTTCATATTCAGCTCTGACTGAGTGAAGACGTACTTCAGGCTCTTAAGATCGGTGTAGATGTCACACTTGTGCCCAATCAAGTAATGCCTCCAAATCTTCAAAGCATGCACCACAGCTGCCAACTCCAGATCATGTGTCGGATAGTTCTGCTCATGCTTCCGCAACTGTCTGGATGCATTTTCCATGACTCTCCCTTCCTGTATGAGTACACACCCCAGTCCTAGACGGGATGCATCGCAGTAGATGGAGAAGCTCTTGGCTATGTCGGGCAATATCAGCACAGGTGCTGTTGTCAGCCTTTTCTTCAACTCTTCAAAGCTGGTTTGGCATTCCTCTGTCCAGATGAACTTGGCATTTTTCTCCAACAACGCCGTCATGGGTTTAGCAATCTTGGAGAATCCTTCAATGAACCGTCGATAATATCCGGCCATTCCAAGGAAACTCATGATCTCGCTGACATCCCGGGGCGGGCTCTAGCTCAACCCATCATTAACCTTCTTCAGGTCAACTGCTACTCCTCCATTGGACAGCACGTGTCCCAAGAATGCCACTTCCTTCAACCAGAACACACACTTGCTCAACTTGGCATATAGCTGATGTTCCCGGAGTCTCTGCATCACCATCCTCAAATGATCTTCATGTTCTTCTTCATTCTTGGAGAAGACCAGTATGTCATCAATGAACACCACCACGAACTTGTCGAGATAGTCCATGAACACACTATTCATTAAGTACATGAAGTATGCAGGAGCATTGGTCAACCCGAAGGACATAACCTTGAACTCGTACAACCCATACCGAGTAGTGAAAGTCGTCTTGGGTATGTCCGATGACCGGATTCTCATCTGATGATAACCCGATCGAAGGTCTATCTTGGAGAACACACAAGCTCCCTTCAGCTGATCAAACAAATCATCAATCCTTGGCAGCGGGTACTTGTTCTTGACGGTCACTTCGTTGAGGGCTCGATAGTCCACACACATCCTCTGTGTCTCATCCTTCTTGTCTACGAATAGCACTGGTGCTCCCCATGGTGAAGCACTATGACGAATATACCCCTTGGCTAGCAAGGAGCTTAATTCTTCCTTGAGTTTTTCCAGCTCCTTCACTCCCATTCTATATGGCCTCTTGGCCATAGGTGCATTGCCAGGTTTAAGTTCAATAACGAATTCAACTTCGCGTTCCGGGGGCATACCTGGCAACTCATCCGGGAACACATCCGGGAAGTCGCTCACCACCCTGATGTCAGCGGGAGCTTCACCATCAGCTTGATTGACTTGAATCCGGCCCAAGGGACTGGCTGCCTGGTACTCCACCTTATCACCGGACCCTGTTGTCAGTTGTACTGCTCTCTTGGCACACTGGATCACTACATCATATCTGGCTAACCAGCTCATACCCAGGATTAAGTCAAACATCAGAGTTTCCAGGACTACCGGGCTTGCCTCGAAGTCTACCCCCCTTATGGTGATGGTGATGTGGGGGCAACGTAGAGTGGCTCGTTGTTCTCCCCCTGGTGAGCTTACTAACATAACACTCATCATGGGTTTCAAGGCTATTAAGTTCCTTTTCTCAAAAGCAGCAGATACGAAAGCATGCGAAGCTCCAGAATCGAACAAAACAATTGCGGGGGTCGAGTTGATGAGGAACGTACCCACAACCATGTCAGTATCCCTTTCCACGGTCTCTGCGCCCATGTGGTTGATCTTGCCTCTTGCGGGGTTCTAGGGTCCTCGGCCTACCTGCGTCGGCTGCTGTCCGGCCTGCTGGTTCTGCCCCGCGGCGTTCTGGGCCTTCTTGGGGCAGACATTGGCATAATGCCCCTGCTCTCCACAGTGATAACACACTCTGGGACCCACTGGCGTGTTGTTGACGGGGTTGGGGCGTTGAACGGGACCATGTTGCGTCTGGTGGCGCTGAGCTGGGACATTCTACAGCTGGTTCTGAGGACGCTGATTTTGTGGCACCTGAGGGTACTGGGGGCGCTGCTGGTACTGGCCACGGTTGAACGGGCCGGGCTGACTCTGGAAGCGCTGCTGGCTCCCCATCTGCTGACTGCCCTGAGGAGGAACGAAACGGGGGCGACTGCTGCTCTCGATCTGCTGGCCCTGGAACTTCCTCTTCTTTTCCTCCATCTCACGGCGCTTGTGTTCCAGCATCAAAGCATCGTCCACTAGTTCTTGGAAGTTGTGGAACCTGGTGCACATCAGCTGGTACTGCAGAGCATCTTGCAAACCGTCACGGAACCTGGACTGCTTCTTCTTGTCGGTGTCCACATCCTCCGGAGCATAGCGGGCCAACTCGGTGAACTTGTCACGGTAGGCGGTGACACTCATCCCTTCCTGCTTCAGTGCCAGGAACTCCTTCTTCTTCAGGGTCATCAGAGCTTCTGGTACGTGGTGGGAGCGGAAGCTGCTGCGGAACTCCTGCCAGGTGACCTGAGTACGATCGACGTGAGCGTACTGGTACGAGTCCCACCAGTCCAATGCCGGTCCCTGGAGCTGTCCTCCGGCGTACAACACCTTCTCCCGGTCGTTGCACTGGGCGATGTCGAGCTGTCTCTCCACCGCCTTGAGCTAATCATCAGCCTGCAGGGGGTTAGTGGCCTTGCTGAAGATAGGAGGACGTCCCTTCAGGAATTCACCCCTCTTGTCACGGGGCGGCATGTTGTGTTGCGGCGGATTCTGCTGGTTCTACTGCATTATCGCCATCGTCTGGGCCATCTGCTGCATCAGCTGGGTCTGCGTCAGCATCATCTGCTCAATGGTGGGAGGTGGTGGTGGTAGTCCGCTGGCACCGAGGTTGCTCCTTGTGTTCCCCATCTATCATCAACAAATAAATTTCATAAAAATTCCGTTGGTGACTTCAGAGGATTACTAGTTGGTTATGACGGAGGGCTTGATTGAAAAAGAGAAAGAGAAATGAATACCCCCCTCTATTTAATCACTAAAGTTATTAAACCTTAGTCCTGCATCTAGATGGTAGTAGACTCGCGTCTACGCCCATCACAATCATTACAAAGATCCAAATCAGGCATAAGCATAATGACAATCATTTCAAGCACCTAAAGACATGATTCACACAGGACTCGACTGGATTTAAGTTTTGAAAAAAGTGAAACTAGACGGCATATAACACATAATCATGGTGGTCTCCTAAGATTTGTCAACCGCTCTAGCTAGGCTGCGATCCTACAGTCAGCACGGCTTTAAACCCAACCACGCGGAGGTGGATCAGACTTCACAAATCACACTACCGAGGTGTGACCGCATAGGGACGCTACGAGGTTTTTCACAAGACACCCTAACAAGACAGTAGCCGCTGGGGTACTACAAGGCGGTGAGACCATAGGCATTGAGATCGATGTACGCCTATGGAGTCACACCATAGGGGGGTCGATGGCGTCCAGAGCGCGGGCATCACACCCATCCATGCGCAACGTGTGGAGTTCCCCATCGCAGGAACTCCCAGCACGGGACTCGGTCTAACGTGACCTAGCCGACGGATCACCCGTCCTCGGTGGAATCCGGAAACACCCCGCACCTTGCCTCCCACAACGCCGTCGGCCCGTCGGTAACCACTGACAAGCTAGAGACGTACAAGTTACTTGAACAAGACCAGAGCCATAATAGTTCTAGCAGTGGCGACAGGCTCCTGGGTTGCCGCTTTAAGAACCGGACCTTAGGGAGAGACACTAGAGCAAAGCACACAGCACATGCTCTAGTTCCCTAAACCATGTTGCTAGAAAGCAAGTTTTATCATTAATGTTGAAGTGAACCATTACGTCAAAATTAACAATTAAATAATAGTGACAGTAGCTACGCATAGCAAAGATTCTACCCATATGCAATAATCCCAAGGTAACAAGGATAGGAGTAAACAAACTAGGTACAACCTTAATAGGACATCAATCTAGACACATGCATATGAAAGTAAATATATGTAAAAAGTGTGTTTAGGTAGCAAGGATTGTCCATGCTATAACTTGCATTCAACAAAAGGCTGCTGCTGCGAGTCCTGCTTCGGAAAGTCCTCGTACTCGAAGTCCAAAGCGAACGGCTCACCGACGCGCTAGAGCACGACGGGGGAGGAGCGGTGGTGACGTCCGATGACGGAGAGGGGCGGTCGGCGGCGCTCGGAGGTGGCGGCGCAAGGCGGGAGGGGTGCTTGGGGCTCGGGAGCTCGGGGAAAAGGACTTGGTGAGGTACGGGGGCGTCGGGGGGCAGCTTAAATAGCCCGGGGAGGGGTCGCCCTAGGCGTCCGTGCGCGAATTGGAGCGGCGGCCGCCGGCTCGGAGTTGCCATGGGGGAAGATCGCTTCCCATGCGGGGAGACGGCTTGCCATGCGTGGCGCGGCCGGGAAAGGAAGGGAATCGGGGCGGGGAAGGTGCGGGGAAGCCGCTGGGGTGGCCCACGGGCGCGGGGAGGGCGCTGAGCGGCCGGATGACGCGGCAGTGATTGCGCCGGGGAGGGAGGCGCTCGGGTGGGAGGTAGAAGAGAGGTCTGACAGGCGGGACCCGCCTGTTGGTGGAAGAAAGCGAGGGAATGGGGGCGCGAGCTGGGCCGCTGGGCCGACGCGGGGGAGAGGGCCCAGGAAAGAGGGGGAGGCGAGTTGGCCAAGGGGGGAAAAGAGAAGGGGGGTTGGGCTGAGCTCGGGAAGGAAGTGGAGGGGGGAGAAAGTGAACCAGAGCAAGAGCTTAGGGAGCAAAATCGAACTCGGCTAGAATAACTTTTCTAGGACTCCAAACAAGGTGATTCAAATTTAAATTTAAATAAATTTAAATTCTTGTTTGAATCATAAGCAATACAAAAATAAATGCAGCAGCATGAATGCAATAAAAATATTTCTACAGCTTATATTTGATTTTAATATTCATAAATAATGTATTTAGCCTATATTAATTATGAACGAATTAAATAAAAAGCCAATTAATTACTAATATTTTAAATACGCAATTTTTGGGTGTTACACAATGTTTCCAATATATATGCATTACCATATACACATTGACTTATACAATAAGGACCCTCCCAATTAGGTGACCATTTTCCATATTTGGAATCCCGGGATCCAATCGGCAGAATCAATTTCCAAACCAAGTCTCCCTGAGCAAATTCTATGACTTTGACTTTGACTTTCGTATTGTACCACCTGGCAACTCTAGCTTTGTTTTCTTGAATGATGATTAATTCTCTTAGCCGATGACCCATTAGATCCTCAAGATCATCTTTCATCAAGTGTGTGTAATCATCGGCTGTCAGCTGATCTTGGACTGACACTCGTCTTGATCCAAATTTAATATCCCAAGGCAACATCATGTCCATATACGAGTTGATAAGCAGAAACTTTAGTAGCACCATGGAAAGCCATTCCATAAGCCCACAAGGCTTCATTCAAAACTGTGTGCCATCTTCTTGGATTTTCCTCTATCTTCCTTTTGACCAATTTGATAACTCCTTTATTGGAAGCTTCCGCTTGACCATTGGCTTGGGCATAATAAGGAGAAGAATTCAACAATTTGATGCCCATACTAGTAGCAAATTCTTCAAACTCCCCCGAAGTAAACATCGTCCCTTGATTAGTGGTGATTGTCTGTGGAATACCAAACCGATAAACAACATGTTCTTTGACAAAGTCGATCATGTTCTTGGAAGTCATTGTCTTCAAGGGAATCGCTTCAACCCACTTGGTGAAATAATCTGTAGCCACCAGGATGAATTTGTGATTTTTGCTAGGCGGAGGATAAATCTGGCCAATCAAATCAATGTCCCAACCTATAAAAGGCCACGGCTTTACGATAGGGTTCATAGCCGATGCTGGGGCCCGTTGAAAATTGACAAATCTCTGACAATCTTGACATCCTTTGTAATACTCGAAGCAATCTTCAAGTATAGTAGGCCAAAAATTTGAATTCCTCCTGATCATCCATTTCATCTGAAGCTGATTGATGCGCTCCACACACACCAGCATGTATTTCATTCATTAAAACCTTAGCTTCTTCTTTGCCGATGCACTTGAGCAAGACACCATCAATCGTCCTGTAATATAAATCTTCTTCGAGCAGAACATATTTTGTGGCTTTGGACCCTAATTGTCTTGAAACCTTTTGCGATGGATCCTTTAGATAATCCATAATTTCTTTCCTCCAATCATCGGTTGTTAATTCCATTATTAACTGAATTAGCCGATAACCAGAAGTGTTCAGAGCTAATCGGTTAGCGTCTCCGTTTTGCATCCTGGGGATATGATCAATAGAAACCATCTTGAATTCCTTCAAAAGTTGAAGACATTCTTCGAGATATAACCTTAGCATATCATTGTTGCATTCATATTCCCCAGTTAACTTCTTTTATCACCAGCATTGTATCTTTAAAGATCTCCACCACATCAGCTTTCATTTCTCTTAATAATTTAATCCCTTTGAAAATGGCTTCATACTTTGCTTGATTATTTGTGGCGGTATCGGCTATCGGCAAAGAAAACTAAAAGTTTGCCCCCTCAAGGTAATATTAGTACTATACCGACGCCACACCCCCTCCACATGTCGACCCATCGAAGAACAACGTCCACGGAGCAGGTTCCAAGACCACCGGAGCACAATGTTGAGTAAAAAATCAGCCATAATTTGTCCCTTAATAGCTTTAGTGGATTCGTAATGTAAATCAAATTCATATAGAGCCAGGATCCATTTTCCAATTCTCCCATTTAAGATCACCAATGACAGCATATACTTAACTACATCATCCTTACTAACAACGATGCATTCAGCCGATAATAAATAATGTCTAATCTTGGAACCAGAAAAATACAAGCATAAACAAAGTGTTTCAACTAGAGAATACCCGGTCTCAGCATCCAAAAGCCTTCTGCTTACATAATAAATCACGCGCTCCTTCCCTTCGAATTCCTGAATAAGGGCCGATCCGATTGTTTGATCATTAGTCGATAAGTACATCTTGCACGGTTTATTCTTTTGAGGAGGAACCAATACTGGCGGAGAAGCAATATAATGCTTAACATCTTCAAGAGCCTTCTGTTGAGCTGCCCCCTAGACAAATTCTTGATCGGCCTTTAGTTCTAACAATGCACTGGAGACTGGTTAATTATTGGGTGATGCATGGACCTGTCAAACATTTCCTGAAACTTAGCCGAATCTTCAGTAATCGTGACAGATTGTGGCTTTGGCAATGCAGACTTCTTAACAGCTTGCCCTCTCTTTGTGACACTGAATGATTGGAGACAAGCTTGTCTGTACTCTTCCATTGTCCTTTCCATCAACGCCTTCTACTCTTCACTGAGATCTTCCATTGTAGCATTGATGATGTTGTCGTTATCTAACTCAGATCTCTTCCCATTGTCGGTGTTGTGGGACATGATGTAGGATTGGCCTTTTCTCGTCCCACTGGGTGTGCCAAAAATGTGTTGACCAAAAAAGGTCGGTGATGACAGTACGTGTAACAACACACAGTCAGCCTCAGAGATTTGCTTCATTCTGATGACGAGCCAGTAATCTTGAGGTTCAGGGTGTGCCAGTCAATTTGATCTATAATTGACAAGGTAAAAAGTTGTGTAAAATTCACAAATCGGCTATGATTCCGAAATGTCCTTCTATAGATCCAATCAGCTAAAATCAGTCGATGAATGGTTTAAAGTCCACGTCTAAGTTTAGATCAGCTATACGCTTAAAAGCTTTAAAGCTGATACAAAACTCAAAGGCAGGATGGATAAATTGGTTATATAAACTAAAACTTAACAGAATTAAAGAAATAAATCTATTAAGATCCAGAGAATATCGATATCTTTAAACTTAAAAACAAAGCAGAGCAAATGAACCTAAATCGGCTACTTCAATCAACCGGACAATAACGTTCAATACAAGGGTGTAAAAACCATATTAAGATAGAAGCAAAGTGCTTAAACCTATAACCTAGCGATTGCAATAACTTTTAGGAGATCTAGACGAAACCACAGCGATACGCCTGATAGTTAAAGCCTAGAGAGCATCAGATAAAAGCAGAACTTACACGCAAGCCAGAGATCAAGATGATGCAACCCTGCAGAACTTGGAAGAACTCGTTGAATCTACCGAAACTAAGGTTGAAAAGTAAATGCAATACGAGATAAGAAATTGTTTGTTTGATTGGTGTGTACAAACTTTCTACCTAGCCCAAAGGCCGCTATTTATAGTTTAAGACTACAGACTTCGCGTCGATTACTACTTACAAACTTGACAGAAAAGAAAACAATACTTTTCTAATACAAAAACTACTAAAATAACTCAAATTCGGTGTGGCCCCACTACCGCGTATAACGACCAAATCTTTTGTCTATCATCCACGTCAGGTCCACCGGTCTTCAATTACATCGACTTCAGCCATGTCAATTTTGACCACCGACTGGCTTCATTGACCCCATCGGCTTTTGACATATAGTCAACCCTACCGGCTTCTGACCAGACTTCATCGGCTTCAGGCGCATCAGCTGCTTCTTTAGCTTCGACGTCATACATTGGCTTTCATCGACTAAGCCCCTTTGACCATACTTTTGACCACCAGTGCAAAAAACAGTGTCAACAAAAATATTAGTCAATATTGTATAAACTTGAAAGGCATAGAGGTGGGGAGGGGGCATATGCCCCGTAACTGAACAACCACATCCAAAAATGGGGAAATCCATTATAATCGAATAACAATGACATATAACTTTATTTTCACCTTCATGTACAATTTGGTTATAGAAATCATGTGGATATTTGTGGCCGTTTTGTGACACGTATTGATCAATTGATCTTGTTTATTTACATTTCGTAGGTCAATTCAACTCAACTCAACTCAATTTTCATTTATCCCACCAAATAAAAGTGTCATAAAAGATATAAACCATATCCTAAATAGATGCAATAAATTAAATATATAACCACATTTGATATTATCTGTCATAAACCATAAATCAACTAGATTCTCAATTCCATGGCGATGATTCTAACAATGACCCCGGCATTTTGAAATTCATATGGTATCCTAGTCTAACTCAAGTAAACTCAATATTACATAAACACAACCTTTTTATAGATAATAAATAGATTAATTTAAATTCTAGGATGTGCATTGGAATTGTGATCTGCTGAAGTTTTTGTTCATTGATTCAACTTTGTATGACCACACAACATTTCTTTTATTGACTAAATCATCATTTTACTTTTTAGTCAAATTATATACATACAAAGCTGGAGCTACTAGTAGAAGTCTAATGATGTCCCTGTATGGTGGAATAACTATATTTGATTGTTGACACTCGTTAATGACATGCTTTTTAATCATTTTAGAAGTGGTTTTGGACCAATTCTTATACTAACCTACCAGTTGGTATCTAAAATAACTCCATATTCGCATGGGTTGTGTTTTGGACTATGATGCAAAATTATAGGAAATACGACATAAATAGAGAATTTTTGTGCAAGTTGGATTTGGGTGTCGACATGGGATAATGGAAGGCACAAACATGGACATTGGACCATAGGCTCACAAGAACAATTGAACTTGTACGGGCCATATATTTTCTCATACAAAGTCCGACTTCAGCAAATTTGGTGTCAAAATTGTATAGTTCAAAAACATCTAGAACTTCCGTATGGAGTGCCCGGACATTGTAGGCCTATGGAGGGCATGCCCATCAGCCCAATGGGCCAAGGCCTATTGGCTTAGCCCATTTTTGGACCCAATCGAGTTACCCTTTGTTTGGCGTGAAGTTTATGTGAACCCTAGGGTTCCATAGATACTTCATCCAAAAGGCACCTAAACCAACTTCGACAACCAAAGTTACCCAGGTGATCCAAGTGGAAAATGAGATGTCGCGGCACAACATGACTCAACTCATTCCACCCATTCCACCGTCGCCAGAAGACTGGAGACCAAAGTTAAATTAGATCAGGAGCCAATCCATCAAAGAGGATCTCTATAGAAGGAAGGAACATTGATTCTTGGCTCATTACGCCACCATTGTTGCCTTGGTTGTTCTTGAAAGGATCGATGGCCCAAGAAGTAAAACCCTTGGCCTAAAACTAGTGTTGCATGAATCTACAATTTCCTCTAACAAAATAATGTTCTAATGATCAACTACAAGCACACTAGCATAAAAGGATCCTAGTGATCACAAAAGCACCCTAAGCAACATACATCCTAATCTTGTAATCCATAACTTGCAAGGCGGTAATGGCATGAGAGTAAAAGCAAGTATGAAATATGAAATGTAAAGATAAGGACAGAAGACATCCAGATTTTTTCCCATCGTATCAAGCTCAAGAGCTCCACCAAGAACGCTCCTTCTCAAACTCCAAAATGGAGAGCTCGAACCGTGTAAATTGCCACCAAGGTCACCAAGACCTCACAATCTTTAAGAGCTCACTAAGATCACAACACCACCACTAAGATTGGTTAGGAGTCATCAACATCCAAGAGTAACAAGCTCATGAACCCTCACTTGATCAGCATTAAGTGAGATGCACACTAGCTTGAAATTGAATAACTTGAGGAACTAGGACACCCCTCCATGATCACTCCTCTCTTGATGATGATTTGGATTTGGCTCTTGAACACCCTATAGGTTCCTAAGGTCTTTAAGGGTGCAAGAGCCATATGAGGTGGCATATATAGGACAAGTCTTGTGAGGCAACCATTCGAAAACTTCCCTCAAAAGGCTAATACCACTAGATGATCTGACGCTTACATTTGAAATGGTTCATCAAATAATCTAGCCACATTGAGCAGCGACATGCCGACATGAACATTGTAAAGTGAAAGGCCACAGTAGCAACTGAAGCCGTCATCGTCAGATGATCCAATGCACCCTTCGATAATGCAGTACAAGTTGAATTATTCTTTTCACAGTTGGAAAATCTGTTGTTTGACTCCATCCACTCATAAATATTTGGAGCTGTTCATGTCTCTCCTCTACAAAACCCAACGCATGAACATGCCTCGTCGGATAATAAGCGCTAATTGTGTGGAGCGCCTAAGGAACACCGAATGAATTAGATTTAATTCACAACATGTTAATAATGGAGTAAATTTCATGGCCAGTCCTTCAACTATTGGCCAACTCTCATCTAGGTCCTCATACTATAAAATTGTGTTTCTTGGATCCCTAAACTATTAAAATAGGCCATCTAGGTCTAGAATCAACCAGCCAACCTCTCTCTCCATCCGAGTAGATGCCCCCAAGCATAGCATGCTGCCTCGACAAAGGTTGCCGCCAGCCACACACATCTCTTCATCTACTCTTTGTAGAACCAACACCCTTTTATCATTGCCATAACTGATTAGCCCTTATGCAGGCAAGGTTTTGGTACGGTAAGAGGCGGGAGGCGAGTGCAAGATGCGGTGGCGTGGGTCGATGGCAGATGATCTTGTTGAGGGCGAGCAATGCAGATCATGCAGTAGTTTTGGAGATCGGCGGGAAAGAAGAAGAGTATGATATGTAGACCCATGTTCATGTTTCACGTTGATTTAAAGTTGGTATGGTAGCATGTCAGGTCATGGAGTGTGGTGTGGCTGATTTTGGGCCTATATATATGGACAACTTAAATAGTTTAGGGACCCAAAAATACAATTCCCATGTATGGAAACCTGGTCAAAAATCATCTAATAGTTTATCGTCTAGCCAGGAAATTTACTCATAATTTTGCACCGACAGATTATCCAACGCCCCATTTACAACTTAAACTTGTCCAATTCGATTAGGCTCGAGTTTCATAGCTTCTCTTGCTTCCGTAGACTTTGCTTGACTTGAATAAGATTCTTGAAGTGATTCTTGGACTTAGTATGCATCAAGATATTCGAATTGTGCATGGTCAAGCTACTAACTCCTGAGTCCCTCTTTATAGTATGGTAAAAATCTATAAAAATCAAGGACCTAAACCTAAACCAAGTATCATTCATCTCCTTATGACACTTGTGATTAAACTTTTCCTTAATCTCTTATAATGATCGTACATAGTCTTCAAGAGCATTGAGATGTATCTATTCACTTTGTATTGCTTTCAATATTCCACCAATATGAATGTGACATAAACAATGATCAAATCCTATAAAACCAAGTTAGTCACACCCCATATGTTCACGTTGTCACCAAAACTCAAAACTCACCTTTCTCAAAGGCATAGTATTTCAGTTCTCCATTGTCTCTTTGCCCCTTCTTCATATCAACAAGAGTAAGATCATGGGGTAAAGCTTTGTTGATGGTCATTATGGACCAACTTTAACCATCAAATCCTGCATATAACTAATCAAGATCAATCACCAAACCTAGTGGTAAGGTTATTTACTAATCATTCCCATAAAGTATTGGTCAATCTTTGTATGCAAGTGACTTCTTAGTGAAAAGGAGAAAACACAAAGAGAAGACCAACTCTAGATAATCAAGGAATAGCATGTATCACCATCGTAGACAAAAGGCGGTGCCTAGGGATCTGCTGAACCCGTGGTTTGGCCCAACCCCTAGTGGGTCCGGTTGTCCCTAGCTGCAATGTGTTGCCCGTTACCGCCTTCCATGTGTTAGTTATAGTTGATTCCCCAAATATTCTCTCCGGGAACCGCCTTTAAGCGCGCGCACACACACATATATATATGTGTATATATATGTATATATATATATATACATCTATATATATAAGGGCAAAGCCTTCTTTGCAACACACACAGGAAGAATAAAGCTACACTCCAAAGATGTAGCCCTGCTTTAGTAGTGCTTAGAGTAGGGAAAGAGTGATGGGTAATCCGGAGGAGTGCCGAGCCTGTCTGGTGTCTTCTCCAGCTTCTACCTCGACGGATGCTTCTTATTTAGTAAGTGCTCATAACTTGCCATTCTAGTGAGTTCCTACTCTAAGTATGTGTGGGATATGGGTACCCCTGGGCAGTGGCGGAGCGTGGCGAAAACTCAAGGGGGGGCAATTTTATGCTATTGACTAATCGGTGACTAAACAAATTTTCTTCTACATACTTATTAAAACTGACACACAATTCAAAATGGTATGATTTGGAACATAAACTAATGTACTGAGAAAAGTACACCTAATTTGAGAAAACAATAAAATGAATAGACCTATAAGAAGCATGCTAGAATATTTACGGTTTGTCGTTCACAGGAGCCGCGCCATATATATTGCTTGTTTCCCTCGGCTATTGTTCTTAGAGCTGCTGGTCGGCAAGCGGGAAAAAATTAACTAACCGGTACTGATATAGAGTTAGCACTACCGGTGAAAGACACCACGACGAGTGATAAGAATTTCAACGACAAACAACTGAGGGCTTACACGGGGAAGTTGGTCACAAACAAATAAAACAACGATATTCCTATAATCACACACACACATGGATTGATGTATCACATCACAATCAATGATACAAGTCGATGCACACAAGTTCCAGAGCAAGCAATGGAACTAATCTATCGATGAGAAAATGCACAGGGAGACGCAAATGCAGCCATGCAAAGGTGCAGCAGTGGCAATAATGTACACAGTCACACGGAGGAGGTCCTTTTATGCACGCGTTCAGCGGACAATCCTTTGAAATTTCAGCCAAGAAAGGGAGGGGGGGCCAGAGCCCTCTACGGCCCCAACGAGGCTCCGCCCATGCCCCTGGGCCCATCACCGATAGAGATGATAGTTGTCCTGGGCCCACTGTTGACAAAGGTTGTGGGCTGACCCTGAGGTGACCCACAAGAAATTGCCAACTTGACGAATAAGTTTGATGATGACGTAGCTCGCAAGGTGCACAACTTGGTAGGTGGGTTATACTTGGATATCTAGGATTATGTGTTGTAATCTTATCAGATTAGTTTCCTAAATGTAATCCTGTAGATTTAGATCTTAACTGGCATGTAAACTCTAGGTCGTTGGCCTATATAAAGTGATCTAGGTTGACCCCCAGGGGACACAAGAATCATCACCCCCATTGTAGCCACAAAACTCATCAAAGCTTCCTGAAGCTCTGTCGAATACAAGCATTACAAAAACCACAAAACACAAGATGTTGGGTATTATACCCTCGGGTAGCCCCAACCTATCTAAACCTTGCGTCTTGTGTTACCTTGAGCTCTCTAGTTTTGCGATCCCCTTGCCTACAAATATATCACATAGGTACCCCCTTGTGGATTGACGGTCTTAACGTCCGACAGTAAGTTATGTTATTCAATCGAAGCGGGTTCATCGCTCTATATTTGTGTAGAGTACCTTAGCATTCTATAAGTGTGAACAAGGCTAGGATAATTATCAATAGCATAAATGTGGTGCTTAGCGGGAGGTTACCTTTGTTTGTTGTGTGCCCCACGGTTTGTAGATGTAGGCGGCAGGTGGTGACATCTCTGTCTGTTCCGTGTAATCTTCCATGTTCGAGTACATCATAGAGCTATATACCAGATTCTCTGGGATGACCTAGGGTTATTCAGCACCCGAAGCTAGAACCCTTTCTTTACAGACTTATCTTATCTAGATCATCTACCCATAGGAAGCCTCTCTACCCTCGCATACTTAAGCTTGTTGTCCTTGTCCAGAGTTAGACTGAAGAGTAGTATCCACACTTCCTTGTGGATTAGATACCCTAGAATACTCTTGGGTGAAAATTACTTTGGTATATGTACGCTTGCGGATTTATCTACGGTTGTAAGAAATACCAATAAACCTCCGTTCGTCCCTAGGATTAGTTGGATCCTTAATATGTGATGGATACATGTACATTATGCCCATCAATGCTTCATTGTCTATGTCTTTGTGATGAGTTATTTACATTTGTGACCTCTTTGTCCTGTAAACATATTATCTTAATACAGTTTGTGGTAATCTTAGTGATTAGCTTAACTCCATGGATGCTTTGACATAGTGCATGTGAGCGAGGTGCTTGATTGCAATTGTGTAGCGATAGTGTGTGGGAGAGAGAAGGCTGAGCGAGCACATAACTGTTGTGATGCTAGTGAGGGCAACAACAATATGTAGTATATGCATATTCATGTGAACCTTAGATTCCAGGGTGGGAACATCAACCTATCTTTGTTTTTCTATCTTATATTAATCCCTGTTTAGTGTGTCTCTCTATACAAATCACTTTCTTTGGTTTCATTAGTATGATTAGTATAAAATAAAGGCCAGCATCACACTTGTTCCAGGGCTTGATAAACCTTTGGAGAATACTCTAAGCAAAAAGCAACAACTGATCCATGCGCTTGCAGTTCAAGATTGGTGTGTCTAGTTGGCAACATTAATCTTCCAATAGGTAGAATAAATATAATTTGATTAGTGGATACTCAATGCTGATGATGCACCTTATAATCCACAACAATTCAAGCCTTACAATCCTTGCATCATAGCTTCATTGGTTATCCACCACGAGCGACACAGTTGACCTCACCAAGAAAGCTAATTTCTACAAGCAAATCAAAGAACACATGCAAGAACAAAATAACAAAAAATAAATATTGCAAGTAATATGAAATGAAATACTTGAGTGGGGGTTTTCTAAATCAATAAAACAACAAAAATGTTCAATGACAGATTAATCTAAACAAAACGAATAAAAAACTGGTGGCGGCAAGGTATATAAGACAACAGAGGGATTGTAGTGGTTAGTAATCGCTCTGCACCCATGCCAACCCCATGGGCGATTCGGGAGGAACCACCACCGCCGCAACAAAGCCTCTTCCCTTCTCGTCCCTACCCCTATCAACGGGGTGGCCTCCGAAGATCTAGTGTCGGGTCTGTTGTGGCTATCCTTAGGCGGGCAATGGTATCTTTTTCCTCCCTTGCTAATTGTCGTTGTTGCCTATCGTTGGATGGTGCCGCTAGTGAGTCACAAGACTCAGCGGTGCCATGTCCAGTACCATAAATTTGTATAATCAAAACATGTGTTTTAGTGAGACCGTTAAAAACTCTCACTACTTAATTCATTATGAGATGCTTTGGGCTTAAAAATTATAAGCTTAACCCGGTTCCTTGCTACTTACGCCGTATGCATATAATTACTTTGTAATTGCTGGGGATTGCTGAGTACTGATTATAAGTACACTCAGACATGCTTTCGTTGTATACAGGTATAATTATTCGTAGAGTTTCGGTGGAGAAAGTAACTTATAAGCTAGCTTATCATCTCTCCTGCTTGTAGAGTGGGAAACTATGCTACAAATTTTTGTTAAAGGTAGATGCACCTAGCATTCCTTTAAATACATAGTTTATTTTTTGATGTAATTCTGTGATGACACTCGTATCATCTACTGATTCAGATAACTTGTAGTATCATCTACTATACAGGTAATTAGCAGGATTTTCAGAACGAGGTCCATACATTAGACATATGGGGGCAGAAGTCCAAGAATAATTTTACAGTGCTAATTAGGGTAGGTGGAGCACAAATCACAAAAGTTAAAAGGGTGGAGTTGAACGGGTCGGAAAGACATCGTGACTAGAGATAGGACAAATGAGGCCAAGCAAGTAGCACTAGGCAAGTTGGGACATATTAGTCTTTTCTGGGCCCTCTCACCTCTTGAGCAAGAAAATAATATTCTTAGTGTCGACGGTGTGTTACAGACTAATGAACATTTTCATAGTGTGCCAGACACATCAATAGTGATTATGTTGACAACCAGCTTGGGCCCACATCTAACGAGGCTGTGGGCCGACTCTGGAGTAGCCAACAAGGAACTGTCAATTTGCTGGACAAGCTTGGTGAAGACGTGGCGAGTACCGGTAGAAACTTAGTCGGATAAGTTTTCTAATTTTTTTCAGACCAAAGTCAGCAGGGGAAGCCCCTACCTATTTTTTTATATTTTTTATTTCAAACCTAGTTAATTCGCTCCCACAGGGAGTCGAACCTGGGTCTGCTGGGCGCTACTCAGGTGCTCTAACTACTAGACTAGAGGCCCTTTCATGATAAGTTTCCTAATTGTAATATAGTAGATCTAGATTGAAACCGACTTATAAACCCTAGGCGGTCGGCTTATATAAGGCGGCCTAGGTTGAACCCTAGGGGATACGACATCACATCTCATCCTTTGTAACCGCAAACCTCGCCATTGCTTCCTAGAGCTTTGTCGAGAAGCGGCAATACAAACACCGCCAAACACAGGACGTAGGGTTTTATACATTTGGGTAGCCTGAACCTATCTAAACCTTGTGTCTTGTGTTACCGTCAAGCCTCTCGACTCGACAATCCTCCTATAAATTTACCACTCGGGTATCCTCTAGTGGATTGCCGGTGATAAGGTCCGACACATAGGAAAGAAAAACTTATATTAAGGAAACACAACTCGATAAAACCACCATAATACAATCATTATTGTGCTTCCAAATCAAAAATGCAAGCACGATCTATCTCGAGACAAAGTTTTTGGGTATATTTTCATCACCCGTGCTTAATTAGTAGGTTAACTCAACTCAATATATATCAAACACACATAATAAGAGGACTGTAATAAAATAAAGTCCCATCATGGATGAGCTAAGAACTACCTACTCATGTCACATGAGAAATTTATAGTTCAATAGAATGATTTTATTAATAAATTAATATACAATAATACACGAAATATCAAGTAGTGAATATTTATAATAAAACATAATTTATAGGTCAACTCAACACAACTCAATACTTATCAAAAGTTCAAAACTACGTAATAATGTGGCATCGAATAAAATGTAGCCCCATATTGAATGAGCTCAAAACCACCCCAATCTTCACATATGAAATTCTAATCTCTTTAACTTCATACGGTTTGGAAACTACATTCCTTAGTTACTATGAAAATGCTTTTTTAAATGTTGATGAACATTTTTCGTAGTGTGTGTCAGGCACAAAAACAACGATTGCATTGTGTCGTGGACAAAATCT
Source organism: Echinochloa phyllopogon (assembly GCA_033239725.1). Classification (NCBI taxonomy): domain Eukaryota; kingdom Viridiplantae; phylum Streptophyta; class Magnoliopsida; order Poales; family Poaceae; genus Echinochloa; species Echinochloa phyllopogon. Next base: position 26,293,151 of record BTCW01000012.1, read on the forward strand.
TGTTGCTTTAGTGTCCAATTGATAGTAAATCTTTCATTAAAAAGAGCACAACTCACTAAATCACCATAATGCGATTATTATTGTGCTTCCAAATTAATTGAGAACAATCAATACCGAGACAAAGGCCTTCTGGTCTATCTTTCGTCACCTATGCAATCGCCCGTTGCCACAACCTGAAGATGGTCTACCATGTATTTTATTCATCTTAAAAACTATAATAAGATACACATTTTAATGGCCACCCAACGTTATGGTTTAAATTTGGTTTCATAACATTTCTATAATAGATAGCTTGTATAATAAACTCTAATTTATATGGCACTATTCAAAATATCAAGTGTCTCGATATTTACAATGAAACATAATTTTTGTATCACAGCTCGATATATGTCAATCACATGCAATAGAGGGAACGGTAGTTAATTTATTTACTAGAGTGGTTCTAATAAAAACTTAATACATAACAACACCTAAAACATAAATTAGTAAACATTTATATTAAAACTAATTCTATATGTCAACTAAACTCAATATATGTCAACCCCAAGCAATAACATAACTACAGTAAAATAGGGCCAGTCTTGAGTGAGCTCAAAATAACCCTCACCTTCACAAAAATAATCTAATAAATAAATAAATAATTTAATCAAAAAACTTAGCACGTGATAATACTCCGAATATGAAATAGTGAATGTTAATAATAAAATATAATTTTACATGTTAACTCAACTCAACTCAATAAGTGGTAGCCCACGTAATAAAGGGGTCTCGAATGGAACAAAGACCCCATCTTAAATGACACGTGTGTGGGCTGCACGTGCCCTCTCTCTCCCCAGAAGTGTGTCGAGCACGCCGCGAAGTGGTGGAGCCACAAATACGGTGTCCGCGGAGGATCCAGGTTCTGGGAGCAGAGCACTGAGCACGCCCAGCCGCCGTACATGACACCCGCCACGAGAGATGTCTGTAGGGCGTGCAGTCAGGTAGATACCCCTCCACTGACCATTAGCTGCAACGTACTGTAGGGCTGTAGGCTGAACCAAGCAAGCTCGACCGAACGGGAACTGGATGCTGTTGAACGTGACAGGGGATTAGGTTGGCATTACCATCCAATTAGACCGGTCAAAGCACCAGTTTCGCATCTGCTGGAAAGTGCTTTCGGGCTCGACACGTATGGCTGCCAAGCTTATCGCGCACTGTTAGGACCCTGTAGCTCTCGAGAATCAACAAGAGAACGAATTGAATGGATTCTTTGCGTTGAGATCGATCTCTGACCATAGCACAACAATTTCCTTCAGTACGTACGTGGTACGATATGCTACGCCGATCAGTTACGTGGTTATCCTGCAAACCCAACTGCTTTTGAGATCGTGGTACAGGTTAATTTGCACAGACCGATCTCAACAGTACAGGCTCGATCGCCCATATTCTCTCCTCCTTTATTCTTTTAAAAAAACGAAATATTCTTATTTGTGCGTGCTAGCTACCATAGTACTGGCTTTATTACGTGCCCGCAGCCGTGGACGAACGACAGAGACGTGCCGGCGGGTGGTTATCTGTCCGAGGCGTACGTCTAACCGATCGATATCTCACTAGCGAAAGCGCGCGAGGCCGATGGATCGCCGTCGACGGGCACGACGGAGACGCGTGCCGGGTACACATCGCCGCACAGTAGCGCGACGCGTATGTATGTCGTGGCCGCGCGCCAGCTTTTTCTTTTCTCGATGGACCGGTGGAAGAAGAAACTCTGGCCTGGCCTGGCAGCTACTCCATCCCCTGTAAGCTAAGGCATCCCAAATTTGCACCCCCAAATTCACTTTGCAAAAAGAAGATTTTCATCACATCAAAATGTCATAACATGTATGGAGTACTAAATGTAGATGAAATCAAAAACTAATTGTACAGTTTTGTTGTACTTTGCGAGACGAACATTTTGAGCCTAATTAAAAAATGTTTGGACAATTTTTCACAAATACAAACGAAATGCTACAGTTACGCAATGATTATGAAGTCACAGTGTACCCCAAATTTGGGCTCCAAAATTTGGATCTAAACAAGCTATATATTACGTGGATTTCATTGATTGATGGGCTAGCTAACTGATGATGATGGAACGTGATGATTTCGGAATATTGAACTCTCAATTATTCGTCGGATCGCTCGGGCGTCGTCGTCCGTGAACGAAAGTTTGTTTAATGCACGTCCGGGTTTGGGAGGGTGACACGTAGGCGGAGAGCGATCGAGTAAAGATGAGAACGTGGGGTACTAAAAGCCGACGCCGATGTGTGCCTCTCTCCAAGCTAGCGTACGTGATATTACTGAGCTACAGAACCGTACCGATCGGCTAACTAATATAGTATAATAATTTCTGAATTAGATTATTCGTAGTAATCGCGTCTCTGCAATAATTAATACATGAACAGGGGTATGATATCAGACCAGTGAGATGATGTATGGAGAGGTCACTGTTGCAAGCCAAAGCGTGCAAAGCGTTTGCCCTAGCTGCTGCTGCCGCGTGCGTGCGACAGGTGAACCGTGAACGTACGTGGATGGTTGCTGCGTGTACATTGTTTCAGCGTCAGACAAAAGAGAGACAGCAACGAGAGAGCTGAGAGAAACAAAACAAAAGTTAGAGGAGAGAAATCAATCGAAGAAAGGGCCAAGATATATATACCGGAGATATGAATGATAGATGACTCACGGCCGCATCTGACAAGCGTCGATGTCGATGGGGTGTTAGTTCTTCCATTGTTAGTCTAAGCGCCCAAAGATTACAATAATCGTGCGGCTTGATATATGCATGCCTGACACGTACTTAACCGGCATCTAATCTGAATTGTTTAGGCTAGACCACGCTCATCAGTGTCGCGCTGTCTCTTAATCGCGCGGCACAAGCGTGACGGCAAGCTGATGAGCAGTCGACACATAGTAATATATTTCTACAATAATACGAGTGCTCCATAAAGCTCCAGCTGCACGCGTGCTGACAATATTATGTTTTATTATTAAGCGATAAAGATGGGGCGCCGCCGCGCCGGTGCATGCTGACCTAAACTACTGTACAGCAACAATCTCAAAGCAGAACCTGATATACTCCCTCCGCTTCAGTATTAGAAGTCGTTTAGGACAGCGATACAGTCACCAAAGCACAACTTTGACTTCTCTTTTCTATAAAAATATTTCTTAAAAAGTTATATATATATATAGATATTTTTATGAAAGTAATTTTTAAGACAAATCTATTTATATTATTTTCATATTTCCAAACTAAACGACTTAAACGTTATTCATGATTTGTATTCCCGATATTTGACTTAAACATTATCCAAAACAACTTCTAATACTAAACCGGAGGGAGTACCTGTACTGTATGATTGGATCACATATCGTGGTTCTTACCTGGCTTCTTGACGATTCGATTAGGTAAAATAGTCAAGTTGGTCCCTCAACTCTTGGCCGCTGGTCGATTTGGTCCTCCAACTCTTAAATAGTCTGATTTAGCCCTCAAACTTCTATTTTCGGTGTCAATCTCATCCTCCTGAATTGGCTCTCCACGTCATTGATCCACGTTGTCACCGGCTCCTTCTGCAGCCGCCGGTTCTTCTCGGTGAGCGTCTCGCAGCAACGCTTCAGGTACTCGCAGTCCACCTCTGTCTGCTTTAGCTTCGTCCTGTACGAGTACTGAGTTTTTTTTCTCGGTCGATCGATCATTCCGGCCGGCCGATTAAAAAGATTATTCTGACATGTTGATGGCAATTAAAGTAGTAGTGCGTCCAGGCGGTGTGTGTGCACCTGGCTCTGAGATTCTGGAACCACACCTCCACCCGCCGCGGCCGGAGGTTGAGCTGCTTGACTGCTTCACCAGCGCAAGCTTCTGCTTCTGCACGCCACAGAACGGAACGAACCACAAAGGTGAGGTCAGGCATGTTTCGAAGTGATCAGAGCTCGGTATGTGAGTTGCGGCGGCGGGCGGATGCTTGCCGGGTCGAGCATGGCGTGCTCCTTGAAGCTCTCTTCGACGAACGCGGACCGCAACTTGGAGAGGCGCAGCTTCTTACGCGTCGTGCGGCCGTCGTCCTCATTGCTGGCGCGGGAGCCCGCGCGGTCGCCGCCGCTGTCGGGGCCGGCGTGGCCCTACGCGGAGAAGACGGGGAAGGTGCCCGCACTGTTGTTGGGGACGACGACATGGGCGCCACCGCGTCGTCCTGCTCTTCATCGTCGTCCAGCGTCGCGCCGGCGGCGGACAACGGCGTCCGGTTCACGTCGAACCCGCGTATCTACGCCTCAAAATACCCTGCCGAACGCGAGCCGCCATTGATCTCGGCGCACGCCAAGAAGGAAGAAAACGAAATCCAATACAACGCGACGGTGCATGCATGGCGTACTCACTAGTAGTCTCGGACGACGGCGGCCACGGGAAGTCGAGGTTGGGCACCAGGCCGCCCAGGAGCGTGAGCCGCACCGCCAGGATGATGACGTGGAGCGTGAACCGGCGGCTGGTGACGTGAAGCGCTGACGTGGAGAGCCAACTCAGCAGGAGGACAAGATTGACATTGAAAATAAAAGTTTAAGGACCAAATCGGACTATTTGAGAGTTAGAGGACTAAATCGATCGGTATAGAAGAGTTGAGGGACTAATTCGGCTATTTTGCCATTCGATTACTTGTCTAGACATATGCATGCTTTGTCTAGGCATATGCATATATTGCCACACATGAAGAATCTGGTTGCTACCCATAGCAAGTGTCAACCATTACTAGAATCAGGAGCATATGCAGAGGGTGATTAATAAAGTTCAATCAAATCATAATAAGAGGTCAGCGTTGCGCGTCATGTAGTGTTAGTTTTAAAGCGAGGCAACAATTAGAGGTGCACCTATAGCTTACACGACGCACACAAAGGACAGGTCCGATGGCTCGATGGGTACACGTACTACTATGGAATCTGCAGTTCTCTGGTGGAAAGCAATCCGGCGAAGCCACAGATATTCTCAAGTCACATTATTGCAGCCGCTGTCTCATCCGGAGACCGGGACTACTCTACCTTGCTTTTGCCGACGACGGTGACTGCAGGAGGGGCCAGGCTGTGAGTTGCGACATGTATGTACTCCGTACGATCCCCGGGACCAGGCGGATCCGACACGAAATGAGAAGACAACCACAATGAGTAGCATGAAAAATCAAAATTAAAAAACAAAAATCTAATTAGTAAAAAAAAACAAAAAACTTATGACTATATTATTATTTTTTTACATGAGAAACACACTGCTTAGCTATCGAGCTAGCCGCAATCGCGCGGTTCAACATTGTAGGCAATGACTTTTATACAACAGTTGTATGTATGCAACGAGCATTCCACAAAGCTCCAGCTGCGCTTCCTTTGAGCTGACACATTATTGCCGTACAAAGCCTAGTTCTTCATGTGCCTGTCGTAGTGCTATTATTTGAAGTGCTTACCTGCGCAATTATTCGCAGCGATTCCATCAAATGTTTAGTAGTCTCCGCTCTTCAGCCTTGAGCGATTAGTCTTTTGATGATCTGGCTGGTATGTACAGTAGTCAACTATATCATAGAATCATCAATCAGGGTTTCATTTAATTAAATCTAAGTGTCGGCTCAGCGGTCTTCATTCGGTACACTGGAATCTTTAGTCGTACGGTCTTGGATGTTTCATTCGGTTTGATTTCTTTATAGCCAAGATATAATATAGTTGAGTTTGGTGAATCTAACTGTGTAGCGCCTGTTGGGCTAGATTGGCACACACTACCTAACAAACCTACCCAACTGGAGGCCCACCCCCTATCTCTTATCAAGGAGAAAAGACGGCCTCAAATTTTAGCCCGGCCCAAAAAAGAACACGTAGAAGGTGCGCACGGTCCGACCCCAGCATGCACTCGAGGCGATACACCTCTCGCAGCTGGGCCATGGCCTTTGGAAACTTCAAAGCCGAGCATGCTAAACCTTGTGCCTAGTGGCCAGTTCGTCTCGTCTTCAGAGTTGAGAGCAGCCGATTCGCGCATGGACTATGTAGGTATGTCCTTCTCATCCTGCACCGGTGCACGCGGTAGTCGGCAGTCATGGCGGCAGCAGCTTCGGTCGGTTTGAGATCAAATTGAGATCTACTTTTGAATGTCGTTTTCTCTAGATGACCAAGAACTGGCGCCCGACGGGCACACACAATTGCGGGCCGCGGAAGGATGAACCGGAGCTTCCGTAAGCCAGCGTCAATGTGGGAGCAAAGCTTTTGATTTGGAATTCGAAATGGTCACGTGGTCAGGCAGCTGCACGGTTCAGCCCCACGGTGCTCCGTGGAAGCGGAAAAAAATGGCTTGGTCATAATTAGCCGAGCCGTATTACGGTTTTCCCTGTCACGCGTTCCAAATTGTTGCTTCAAAATGCGCGCAGGATAGCAGTCTGCGTACCGCAGCAGGCACAACACGCTTGCGGCGAAGCTTGGCTAGACAAACACCACGTAGCGCGCGCGGTACAGGTGTACTAGCCGAGAGAGTGACACAAAGAGCGACCAAGACCGTCGACGTTACTTTATTAGTGACCACTCTAAAAAATGTTACTTTAATCACCTACTAGGCAAACCCACTACAAATCACGTACGAACGCAACCGCACAGATCTCTTCAAAACTTTTGTCTCAAAAAAATAATAAAAAAACTCCTCAAAACCGGCCTGAGAAAAAATCTCTCCAAAACCAAACAAAGCGTACATCTCGTTGCAATACAATCGACTTTTAGTTTGTACACGTACAATTGAATCAGCATCTCGATCGTTTGATCGATCCTCCTCTCCTCCGCCGGCGCCTAAATTTGAGAATCAATTCACACGTGTAGCAGATGTACAAAGTAGCGCCGGATCGTCCTACATCGCCGCCACGTCACCGGCGGCGCCACAGCGTCGGCCCCGGCACCGCGGGGACTCGTCGAAGTTGTCGGCGGGGAACGCCTGCGAGAGCGGGCCGACGTAGAACATGAGGTGGGCCGCGTCCTCCATGACGACGCGGTCGATGCCCCAGTCGAGGAGGAACATGCGCACCGAGACGCCGCCGAGGTTCCGGATGCTGCCGCCCTCCACGTTGCCGGAGATCCTCCGCCGGTACGTGAGCCGGTACCCGCCGTCGACGTCGAACTCGCAGTCCCCGCCCATGAACACCTCGAACGCGCCGTCCGACGCCCGGTACGTGTACCCCGTCACGCCCTCCGGCAGGATGCCCCTCGGGAACCCGAACCCCTCCAGCATCTCGTACGCGTTCGGCTCGCCCCGGGCGTCGTCTCCCAAGCCGGCGGCTCTTCCGGCCAGGAGCGTCGAGTCGAACGCCGAGACGGCGGTGAGGAGGAGAAGCGAGAGGAGAGGGAGGAGGCGGCGCGCGGAGACCATGACGGTGGCTGATTCTTGGGTTCTTGATGGGTGGGGTACGGTGTTGTTCGACCTGCTCTTGTTTATTGGAGGTAGTTGTTGACGACGAGGTTTATAAGGGATTTGGTTGTGGAGGAGTTGGGAGGGGGGACTGGAGTCGTAAGCGAGATGGATTTGGATTCAAGTTTGGGTTGATGGAGATCGGGGGAGCTGTCAGGCGTGATCATATCAGGATTTGTTTGGTTTGGTTTGGCGTGAGGGCATGGACTGAGCCTGACTTGGCCTGTACGTCGGACACGGACAGCAACGTAGCTTGCTCACACTCGTGGGCTTTGCATATCTCGTGCCAAACCGAAACGCGCATGAGCAACCAATATGTATGCGTGCTTGTAAAAGTACATTTTTTTACTGACTCGTCTCCTTCACATGGTTAAATGGACCAAAAAAGCAACGGGATTTTTGTCTGCAGGACACGACGAAAGTGATTTAGGACGGTGGACATCCTGAAAATAAGTATTTATCCGTAGCGCATCTTGCCAATTAAAAAACTATTTTCTCCGGTATGGGAAGAGAGATCCCTAGTAAAAGTACCAAAATATCTTGATGCTCCCATCAGCACCTCTCGCCTCGGATGTCCTCTTTCTCTTTCGCATGAAGAAACTGTTCAATATGATCTGAATTGAATTGTGTGGACGTCTATAGGGCTCATGGTTCGGGATAGTAACTAGCAGATTTGTTCCGTATTTTAACTGCAGTCAGTTTAGGGGGTGTTTAGATTTTTGGGACTAAAGTCTAGTCCCTCAAATATATGATAATTAGAAGCATTAAATATAAATTAATTATAAAACTAATTGCATAAGTAATATCTACTCTACGAGACGAACATAACAAGCCTAATTAACCTATAAATAGTGCATAATTATCACATGATTACTGTAGCATTACATTGTCTAATTATGGTCTAATTAGACTCAATATATCCGTATCGTAAATTAGCCTCGGCTTATGTAATGTGTTTTTTAATTAATCTATATTTAATACTTCTAATTAGCATATTTAGGTTCAATATGACGGGACTAAAAATGAACCAAACAGGACCTTAATCCACCCTATAAATATATCAAAATAAGTCATATGAGAAGAGTTGACGACCCGTTGTATTTCCTAAACCGTGGCTCTCTCACTATAGTTAAAATTTTGTTTCATGTTCTTTTTGTATTATTTAATAACAGAGGCCAAGGTGCCAAGCCCCGTCGGCTGCAGCCTCTGCTCGCCAGGCGCCCACCCGTGGGCCGTGGGCTCGCTCTACAGCTCAACCGCGGCCACCCTCGCCTCTTTGGAGCTCGCCATCGCCCTCACCTCCTGTATCCACGCGCGGCAGCAGCGGGCGTTGGAAGCCATCCAGGAGGGCGCAGAGGTGCGGACTGATAGGAGGACGATTGAGGTGCTAGCAAAGGTAAGGACAAGCGGCACGCTCTCGCTCGTAAATAGGACATGTGGAGCTAGTTCAAGTCATCAAGTGGAACGGCTAGCGGCGGTGGGCGGCGGCGAGCTCGGGCAGCGTGGCTTGCGGCAGGCAGTGGCACTGGGGAGCGTGAGCGCCGTGGCCATATCAAGGAGCTCCAACGGGAGGGTAGTGCAGGAACACATGAGCGCCCCGTTCGTTTGGCTGGCTGATCGTCAGTGACCGGTGCTGATTTATTCTGAGAGAAAAGTTCTGCTGACTAATGGTTGATTTATTTTGAGAGAAAAGTACTGCAGCCTATAAATGATATGCAGCCTATAAATGATAAATCAAGACTGGTGGCTAATAAGCCAAACGAACAGTGCGTTAACAGAAATAGAGGAGGAAGAAGATGACAGGTGGGCTCCACGAGAGGGTAAAATAGCCTTTTAACCTACCATGTCAGCCTAAAATAATTAGTACTATATTCAATACAATTTGCCTAATACAATACGGTGTTTTCGTAGTTTGTTATACACAAAGTCGACTTTGGTAGTGTGTTACGCACAAAGCCATACTTTTGTGGTGTGCCATGGACAAATTTCCCGAAAACATACGTCCGGGCGCAACCACAAGGAAGTCAAAGGGTGCTGACCCAGATAGTACCACATTTCAGCAACATCATCACAGTATTCAGAAATGCTTTGATCCCACCAAAGCATATTTTTCCCATCAAACCACCACGCAAAACCTGGTGTCCGTCCACCACATACACAAACCCATGGTATCTGACTGCAGCTACTTTATGCCAAGCAGACATCACCAAGCTTACGGGGTCCAGACATCTAAAGCTAGTTTCCCGGCACAAAATTCACCAAGGCCAAATGGCCACCTATTACAGTCTAAATTAGACCACACCTTGGCAGGAACAGAAACACAGGTTTTGCTAGGTGACTGGGTTTTCTAATTGATGCGGTGGGGCGAGGGTGGGATGTTATTACATATACAAAAGGACTACAACTCCCATGTAGGATACACATATTACCAGTAGTCCTCTCCCCCTTCCCACGATAACATAAATATATCTAGTCAACGACATGAGCCACCCTAACTGCCCCTACCTCATAGATCACCTGCAGTCTGCAGAGCATCAATGAGTAAGATGGCGGTGTCACTAGTTTGGCCTGTTCTCCAGACTCTGAAATCATTGGGGAAGAAGCCATTGTTCCACCAACTGTGCAGGTGCTCTATTGCAAAAGGCCCTTGCTCATCGCCCTGAGGATCAATGTAATGCCACATACACCTGCGCTGCAAGGCTCCCCGCATCACCTTCATGTTTCTGTGGCCTTGGCGTGATATCTTATTTGTCTTTTGTTCCACATGATGAGTATCCCCAGCACCATCAGCGTCTAGATCAACAACTGCTGTTTTTCCACTTTCCTCATGTGGATCATCATCATCTTCAATAGTAATAACATCAGGAGCTGAAACAAGTTGGACAGAGGGAGGGCAGGGATTAAAACTTCTGAGGACTGAGATATCATGCTCACAATCAATCAACAAGAAAACACACTAGCACCAAGAAGCAAAACAATGCCAGTTTTCATGTATGCAACATAGGGGGTCATGTGATACATGTATTGAAACAAAATGCTAGAAGCTTCACGGCTATGACTTGCATAAGCTACTGAAGATAGCTCTACCTCCATAAAGTTACCAGTTTAGACAAAACTTTAAACAACAAGCTACTAAGAACAAACCTTTAGTGTCCTGCTTTTGAACAGATGTTCCAGGCATATCACCAGCAGTGAGTGTTCCAGGCATATCACCAGCAGTGAGTGTTCCAGGCACATCACCAGCAGCGAATGTTCCAGGCACATCGCCAGCAGTGTTGGCTTTAGTGGCTGTATGAAGTACGATAAGGAAAAGTGTCAGGTAGCTTAACATGGTGTGTACATTAGAAAATACAAGAGCAGCTAGAGGAAAGGTAATAGAAGACCATCCTTAGAAAATTATCGCAAACAAACCTTTATTGCTCTGCCTTTGAGCATTCGCTCCAGCTGCACCACTATCAACGCCCGCTTTAGCACCTGCATCGCGCAAAATGAAAAGTGAAAACAAGAAAACCAGGCATTAGGGCTTCTCCAAATGCAAACAAGACGTCTCTATCAGGTTACGCGTTTAGACATGCAGGGTTAGTATAAGCTAACCTTCAGCTGCGTCCAGATTTTGAATACATGGAATATCATGTACATTATTGGCTGCATCATGATACAAATACTCAGATAGCTCAGAATAAAAATATAATGGCACTATGGAAGATATACAGGTAGCAGAAAGGCTGCTAGAAGACCGATCCTTAGAAAAGTAAATGAAAAGATGGGAACAAGATATAACCTTCAGTGCCCTGTTTCTGAGTGTGCATTACAGCTGTACCACCATCACTGTAGGCGTTAGTAGCTGCATCAAACAATAGTAGCAATGAGAGCCAGCAAGGTAGCTCAATCTACTTGCTCCAATTTTAAATCCTACTGACAGCAAAGCATTATTGTAACTCAAAAATTCTATTACATCATAATTAATGAGCCAACTTGTTTAGCAGTGGTATTGTTATGGTATACATTAGACACCATTAAAATCTTTCCACATTGACTTAGATTGGAGGCTAGAACTTCTAATCCATTTAAATTATGGTGTAACTTACATACAAATATAAACAAACCTTCATGTGTGTGTGTGCAACACACAACACGCACGCGCGCGCGCACACACACACAAGCAACCTTTAGATTTTGCTTCTGAAAAATATTCAAACAGAGAATACCTAAATAAAGACTATTAACATCCTACAGAAGTTCAAACAGAAGTGCTGATTATATAAGCAAAGTGATAAACCTTTGAATTTTTCTTCTGTTTGGCTCTTCAGAAAAGATGCTCTTATCCCATTGGTACCTACAAGAAAGACCACCACAATGTTCACGTTGCATGGAAAGTGGTACAAAGCAAATTATATAAGCAAACCTTTATGTTTTCCATCTGAGCATCTTTTCAAAGAAACAGTGCTCTCTGCTTTGGTACCTACAAAAATGTAAATGGTGTTTGCTTTCCATTAAAAAAAAGGAGTTTGCTAAAAGAAGCCAAAGATATAAACAAGATAATGCAAATAAAAGAATGGCTCCTTTCTGTCAATGTGATGTATCTACTAACCTACTTCTAGTGTATTTGCTTTTTTTTGCAATAGTGTATTTGCATTCAAAATAAAGAACATGACACACACACACACACACACAAATCTAAGCAAAAGAAGAAAACATGCCACGAAGAGAAACTGATGAATGCAAAGAAAATATCAAGTGCGTCCAGAATTTGTTTCTGTAGATTTTTCTAAATATATTTAACATGACACGGATTCAATTCAGGAACAGTTACCAATCATGGAAATCCTAGACAAAAGTTCCAAGGGTGTCACCTTGAAAAGTGATGGTACTCTTCTTAATAGACCCATCCTTTGTTGTAACTTGAACTTCAGTATCTTTACTATCTTCTATCTCTGGAATAACTCGTGGGACCTCTTCAAGTAGACGTTGTTGTTCAGATGGTTTGCGCAAGAGCTGTTTCTTATCAAGGTATTCATTCTTTGTGAAAATAACCAGTCAAGGATATAACAGTACTCACTTATGAGTCAAAAGTGCATTGACAGTCATAAACATGGAAACAAGATGTATTTCCAAATTAAGAAACACTAGTACATGATCAAAACAGTTCATAAAGTAAGGATATTCCTGTCTCCAACCTTTCTCACTCGCCTTGTCAATTAATCGATCCAGTCTCTGAAGTTCTTTCTTGATCCACTGAAAGGGAGAAATGATCACTTGGTTACAATCTTTAAAAAATAAATAAATAGGTGAACTTAAAAGAGAATCTATAAGAAAACATTTCTGAGAACCAAAAGTACAGATTTTAGTGCAATAGCCAAGTCACAAATAGTGATGGTTGACAAAAAAAAAAGTTTATGTCAATTCAAAATGCAAACATTTTTCAGAATGTACAACATAATGTGCAAAGTTTATCTGATCTTGTAGCCAACTTACATGATTCATTATGTCCCTGCGTAAACTTCTTGCTTTCTCCTCAAGATCACCCTGTAAAATGGAGCAAGTTAAGACAACTAGAAGAACCTTAGCACATTAAGTTAGAAAAACTACTCAATTAACACAAACAAGCATATTCCAGATTCATTACCATGCCTCACCGATAATGCATGATCTAACTAATGAGTCGATATTTTATGTTATTATACTCAATTCCATCTAACTAACATTGCTTATCGTCCAATCCTTCTAGATACACAATGTTTGAATTCTCAGACTCTTGATTCGCTCATAGTCAGTCCTCGCATTAGGTTTTTTATAGTCAAATTGATCCGCGGGTTAGTTAAGCTCCAACCAAGAAAGCTCAAATAATCCATTATATGTTTAGGTAAACCAACAACCAATAGTAAAACTATGCAGCATATTTTCTCCCTTTCAGTACTTTATTTTCCCAATAACTTAATTGGCAAAGGATCAGTGCAAATTCAAACTAATTAATCATATGGTAATTTTACAAAGTGTACTTTTCAATTGGCAAAACTGATACAGCAAGAAAAATACAGATATCATGAAGTGATAACTACAGGCCATCATGAATAGGAGAATAATTCTCTCTAGTATTGCTTGCTGCTAGTATTACAAATACAGTAATAATAATCTATAACATGATTTCTCGTAAGCGTCATGAACATGCAATACTTGACATCTTGGTTAGAGCAATGTTTACGTATACGACGGATTTTTTTTTCAGAAATTCTAACCAAACATCAAATTACTGTGGTATTGAATTATCAATTTATCAATAGAATTACAGCCATGAGACAGGAAAAAGTTCTGGTGGCTCTTTACTACTGTATTGTTCAATAGGCAATGAGGTGGCTTCTTTTTTTAGAGGTTGCCTCTGACAATACAGAAGTAGCACACGACTTGTTGGCTTTCATCTATAGCCTGACCCAACTTGTTTGAGACTAAAAGGTGGCTATCAAACTTAGAACCTCACATGCCTGGTATTTCGTCTACCGCTGCACTGCCTGTATTTTGGTTAAAGGAAACAAAAGGGATGAGTAACTTACGACAGTATGCCTTTTAAAGGATTCATTCTGGGCCAGCTGACGAAGATCTTGGCATTCTTCCTGTTATAATAAACAACATAAAATTTTGTACAGCGTTGTGCATGCATGGAAAAATATGAAATTGCACAGGTAGGAAACAATACTATTCCAAATGAGAAATATTAATAAATGCAGTTTGATAATACTACAATATTTTACAGAGTCCACCATCAAAAGCTGTCAGAACACATGAGGGCACAGTAATCGTACCTCATCAAAGTCTTCATCTGACAACATCGAAATTTTGACATCAGGCATGTTGGAAATACATAAAATAATATCTGTTGACGTGTCTTTTTCTTTTATCTTGTATTCTTCAGAGGTTTTCCTAATGCCTGTCATGCATATTTTTTATGAGCAGATAAAAGAACACATATTTTGGGTGATAAAAGCTACAGAGCATGGATGACTCATATATGGAATCCACCATTGTTTCTTATTCAGCCCACAGAAAGACATACTGAATTCACAACAAATAAAAGAAGCACATGCATGAGAAGCTGATTTGGTCATCTGCTAAAGGAATGGCAGTGATGCAGGCAAATTAAGCATAGACTAGTGAAAACTCAAAAACAGAATGCTAAAGTTGAGCATTACCTGTTACAAGTCCAAGCTGGTACAGCTTTTTATGCATGTGGAAACTATAATCTTTGGGATCATTCTTTATTCTAATGAAACAGCCAATAACTTTACTTTCAAATGTATCCGGCTCCATTAGCAGCTCCACAACTAATGATCTCTTCAAATAGATTAGATTGATGTTATCACGAACAAGAGAAGCTAAACATCTCTTATTTATTTCTGGCGTACGCTTCGAGGTACTGGGCCGACAGCTCGCAATACGAGCTTTCTTTGTCATCACTGAATCACTGTTATCCTCAGAACTAGCAAGGGTATCATCCTCTGATATTATGTTTGCAGCAATATGCTTTTCTAGCAAGTAATGTATCTTGTTGTACTTCACCTTTGATTTCCTAAACAAAGGCTGGAGCTTGTCATCACATATGACAAGTTTTTTCTTATTCTTTTGCAATAGATCATTTTGTCGAATGTAGTCCTTCACAACTTCAGCAGCACTCCATTGATCTAGGGTTTTTGATGTATCTTTCCCAATTGAGGAAAGGAATTCAATGAGCTCTTTCGAACCCCAGCCCACAAAACCATTCTTCAATGACTTGCTTTTCTTCAGCAAAGACTTTATTTTCATCGTCGTTCCATTTAATTTGGCTCGGGAAGACGGCTCTTCACCATTATTATCACTGTTGCCCACAAAATCATCATCTGAATTGCGCTCTTCATCAGGAAGTTTTTCCAAATCTGGATGTTGTCTGCGGTTTAGGCCTCTTTTCAGAATAGAATATGCTTCTTCAAGTTTATCCAGACTCATGCCCTCCTTGTCTCTAACTATTTCCCAATACTCCTTGAATAAAAATTCATAAGTAGCCCTGTCATTGAAATCAGCCCTCTCCTACAAAATGCAGAGTTACTACCATTATTATATGTACATATACAAGGGGTGAGAAAACACAAATTATATGTGCCATAGGCTACCTTGACTCAAAAAAACTGTCTCCAAAATTTAAGCTACCCTTGATTAATTCTATATACAAGGAAATAAGTTCAAAATAATGAAAGAAACAAGGCCTGCTAAACAACATTTGCAGAAACCAGGTACAACCACAAGCCAAAAATTACTTGTAGCACAGGAGGATATAAGTGATTTCCAGACGATGTGGACAAGCAAAAATATCACAAGCCAACAAATTACTTGTAGCACAGAAGCTTATAAGAGATCTCAGATAATGGAATACAAACAAAATAGCTAAAGCCTATCAATAGTTGCCACAGAGGTAAAGTAACTTAAAACGGGTAAATGCCTGCATTGAGTGAAAATCCAAAAGTTTAAATTGCCCTAAAAAACAAAATAAATTATGCAAGGCAACAATACAGAAGTAACTACATTGTAAGAAGAGTGCAATGCAATTTTGGGGGTCCTTAAAGGCTTAATCTTTTACTGGATTCTCAGGCCCATAAGCTCTCAAAGTGAGGATATGAGTCGTTCAACTTTTTAGGCGGGTCACTCCAAGTGAGAACCAGGTCCAGGTCCATAATTGGACCTAGAGTGAACCACTTAAAAAGTTAAAAGGACCCGATCCTCTCTTGGAGAGTTTATGTAGCTAGGTGAGAATCCAGGAAAAAGGAAAGGAACCCAGTGCATTTCACTCTTGTAAGAAACAAAGCAACAGACATAGGAACTTCCTAAAGCTGCAACCAAATCAGATATTTCCAGTACAGAATATTATCAGATATTTCCAGATGGCAAAGAGGGGAGACAAGCTATAGTAAAACAGGAACAATAAACGGCATGACAGTTGGGAAAACTAGAAACTTTCAAAGGCCATGCATGTAATTACCCCATCAGAGTCAACATCAACATTCCTCTCAATCATGATTACCATCCTTAAACAGTTACTGCAGAATCCCTTTGTCTTTCTCAGGACTGGAACAAATTCTGCTTGTGCCACACAACCTTGACAGAAGGTGTGCTGTGGACAGCAATAGCAATAGTAGCGTGAACGCCCTTCACAAATAAAGCATGTATGCCATCCTGCAAAGTTTAGTTTAGTCAATATTCAGGATAACCGAGAATGTAGGGTGGAATAGAAGTATGGGGCATGCATATGAAAAAATAGATAAGCAAATCCACCAAAATCAGGAAGGGAAGTTACAACTGAGGTAGCTTTCCAGTTATGAGTGTTAGGTTAGATCTTATGCTCATTTAAGCAATCACTTCATTTGTGTTCATCCAGTTAGTTGGCTGCCTGAAAATTTGTAGGCAAACATTTCCGATAAACACAATTTCCACATATCGAGCAAGATATTCATGTTCCTAATCATTGGGTGACTGGAGTAAGAAAGTGAAGCTAAAAAGAACAAACAACGTATAATCTTTTATAGTTTCTTTATAAAAAAGTAAAGTAATTATATATTTATATGTTGAATTTCAGGAAGCCAGCCTGTTCCTGGACACAGACGCATGCACTTTCACGACAATGACGCACACTCATAGCAAGATTAAAGAAAAAAATTAAATGCTGATGCTCACCGCAAATGAATTCTTCATCCGAGTTGAGGAAATCACTATCTTTCCCCACGCAAGAAGGATGGTAAGCTTTATGGCAGCTCCTGGCAGAAACAAGAGTGTTGAAATAATTGGTTAAAATCTTGGGAACAAGAAAATGGACTACGGCAATGAAACATAGTGATGCACCTCCTTAGAAATGAATGGTTAATAATGGCATGGCGCCAAGGGATAAGTCAACATCAACTTCCAATTGAATGTTAAGCAACCGAACTTTTACTAAACAACAAGCTCGCTATTTACAAGGCATAACACCTCAATGGTCACTGTAATCGGATGAGTGAGCAACCTAAAGCGCGCCCCACCAGAAAAAAAAATACAAGACACTGGCATCAACACTGTTTGCGCACTGCTGCAGTTCTCACTGCAAACAGGAAGGATCAGTCCTAAACCAACACGCGTGATGCACTGGCCATGGTACCCACAGGAGTGATAGTTGTCAGTGGTTGCGGAACCCGGGACCTTCCATCAATGGTACCCTCAGGACTGATGGTCTTAGGTAAACACTGCACTAGCCCTGACTAGCCCCTGCTGCAGCAATGCTAAAGCGAACGCTCACAATCATACAGGCATCCTCCCGAATTTTCAGCCTCGCGACGCATGCGGCTCTGTTGATGCCCAGCCGCCATACCACGCACACTCTTAGCTCGAATCTCACTCGCACTGGCTCCGGGAGCACTAAGAAACCATTTCCCTCCACGTGCTCTCCGCGGAGCGGCGGTGAGCGGGATCACGAGACGAGACAGAGAGGGAAGCACCGCCGGCGGGCGAACCTGAAATCGCAGACGCGGAGGTCGCCGCCGTCCTTGCAGACGAAGCAGAGGTCCTCCCCGTCCACCGCCGCCGCATCCTCCTCCTCCTCCTTCCCCTCCGCCGCCGCCTCCTCCTCCTCCTCCTCGGCGACCCATCGCGGGCGCTTGCTCCCACTCGGACCCGCGTCGCCGCTCGCACGGCGGCGCCTCCCGCTCGTCTCCGGGCGATCCCCCATCGTCTCCCAACCCTAGCGGCGGCCGCGGGCCGGCGAGCGCCGATCGACGCCGGCGCCGCGGGAGGAATACAGGGGAGGCGAATCCGACGCGAGATGCTGCTGGATGCTGTGATTAATGCAATGCGGGAGCGGAGCGGAGCGGAGCGGGTTGGGGATTTTTTTGACGGGAGGATTTGATCAGGTGGAGAAGGGTTTATGTAGGTGCGGGAAACGCCGCCGAGGCGTAGCAACCGGGGGCTGGATTCCGAGGAGGGGAGAGCGGTGGCTGTGATGCTGCTGCCTGCTGGCTGCTGCGGTGCGGATGCGGATGCGAAGTCTGCAGTGGCGTGGTGGGCCCGCGGGCTCGGCTTGCCGGGCGTGGAGTGAGTGACTCTGTGGCCGGTGTGGTGTGACCGGGAAGTGTCAGTGGTGCGTCCAACGAGCGGTGTCGGCTCAAACAAGGCCTAAATTAGGGGAACAGAGGGAAAGATACACTTTATCATAAATACATCGCTATAGTATTTCGTTTATATTTATAAAAAATTATCCAAAAATTGATTAATTAGTCTCAAAATGTTCGTCTTGCCGAGTACAACAAAACTGTGTAATTAGTTTTTGATTTCATTTATATTTAGTACTCCATGCATGTGCTGATATTTTGATGTGATGAGAATCTTCTTTTTGCATAATGAACATTGAGGTTGCTTTTTGAAACTAAACAAGGCATAAGGCCGTGTTTAGATCTAAATTTTGGATCCAAACTTTGGACTAAAGTTTGATGTTCGTAATAAATGCGTTAATGTAGCATTTTGTTTGTATTTATAAAAAATTGTCCAATCATTGATTAATTAGGCTTAAAATGTTCGTCTCACGAAATACAACAAAATTGTGTAATTAATTTTTAATTTTATCTATATTTAGTATTCCATGAACATTTTGATGTGACGGGGGCCAGGGAAGGAGGGTTCAGGAGCGGGACCCGCGGGCGGAGATTTCCGTGGGAGAGACGGGGCCCACCGATCGAGCGGGTGGGCTCGGGCTGTCAGGCTTGTTCTGTCCGCCTGATGAATTGGGCCGAGGGGCCGCGAGGGGGAGCTCCCGGTCGCGTTTGACCGAGTCCGTGGAAACTTGTCGTTTAGTAGTTTCCGTGGTGTTTTCGCCTGATCTGGTGTTAGGAATCGTCATGGGCCAATTTACCTACTGGCCCAACGGGACAGCCCAAACAACAGGATGGCAACATTACAAAAAGGACAGCTGCATTAGAGAAGGGCATAAAAGAAATATTCAGAAACACTGGCTTCTCCTCTCTACGGGATCTCCTTCCGCTGGTTCCTCCCTCTACTACTCCTCTTCGTTCTCCAGATTGTATTGCTTCTCTACTCCTCTTCTATTCCCCTTGCTTGCTTCCTATCCTGAACTCTAGCTCTACATACTGTACCGGATGTTATATTATCGGTGCTTGGTTTGTCTGCTCTTGGTGGTGGATTGAATGGGTTGTTAACATCTGGGCACGGCATGCATACAGCATACCAAACCGAAGGTCACAGCTAAGTTGGTGCTGTAGATGTGAGCATGCATGAGCTAAGTGTGACTGGAAAGTGCTTCTTCTGAATTACAATTTATTTTGTCTTCTTCAGATATATATATATATATATATATATATATATATATATATATATATATTGTGTATCTAGACACAAGTGTATCAAGGTACGTAGTAAATTCTATGTATATAGAAAAGGCTTAAACCAATTGTAGTTTAGAACTGAGTGGGTAATATTTTAGGATCCAAATTTTGTTTTATGTGTCTAAGCCTAAAACACACTCAAATAAACAGTAAATACACTTCTTCCACGTAGGTTGCCTACAGGGTGGAGCATCGAACATATAACTATGGCCGTGTTTCTTTGAGATGGAAAAATTTTCCCACCCCGTTTGATCAATAATTAAGGGTATTAAATAAAGTCAGTTTATAAAACTATCTTCACAACATTGGACTAATTCACGAGATAAATCTAATGATGTCTTTGACCACACAATTAAAGGATGGTTATTATAGCATTATTATAGTAAATCATGGACTAATTAGGCTCATTAGATTTGTCGCGCAAAGTTACACTCATCCCTAAAAATGTTTTGCAAATAAACTTCATTTAATAGTTCATGCATACCAGATTCTCTTTAAAAAAATATTTCCCGAAGGAAAGAAACACGGCCATATAAGCCAAATCCTAGAGATGTCATCCAGAATAAATTAGAGAGTCAAAAGATGAATGTACCCCTACTTTTATTGCTTGAAGAGTTCGGTTATCTCGTTCTAATGACATTTGCATATAACAAATAGTCAATTTTTACTTACCCCCCTAATTAACTATGATCATGCTAATTTTGAGGAGAATCAAATGCAAAATGACTTAAGTAAAAGTTTGAAGCCTTCAACGCTCTATGCTTCGGGACGAGAGATTTCAGAATATGGGTCTCAATTCGCAAGTCTTTCGGAATCTGGGAATCAATTTGTATGACTTCCAGAATATAATATCGAGACTATGAATTGTTCCATTTCGAGTGTCTCTCTTCTCCTTTTCTTATTTCCTTTGTTTTCTTCTCCTTTTCTTTCTCCAGCTCAAGTGAAGTGGAGATTCTGCCCCCGCTTCTATTAGTCAGACTCGATCCAACGTCTTGAATCCTGAGACCAAACCAGCTAGCAGACTCACATGGTTTCGTCCCTCGGTTCTTGCGCTACCGGTAGGGGGTTCATCATGAGAAGGATGCCGCAGTAGATTGTGCCCGGAATCGATTTCGCGGCAGTGGCCACATCGTCGGCAGGCAGCGGCGGCGGCGGCGCTGCAAGAACAAGTGGCGGCAGGCGGCGGCGACTCTTCACAATAGCAAGCGGAGGACGGGATGGGTGGGTGGCTGCCGGTTGTTCCATGGCATTGCCGGTCACCGCGAGGGCACAATTACCGCGCAATTACAGCAACAACGGCGGGCAGAATTGCCGCGCGGTGTTACAGCAACAGCGCGCGAGCAGACTGGCGATTCCGCAGCCGGGTCACCATGCCCCGCGTGAGATGCTGCGCTGAAGGCGGCGAGGTGGCCCTCCGCGGCAGCAGCGAAGCAGCGCTGGATGCGTGGATACTCCTGAGGAAGAAAACGGCAGATGCTGGCTTGGTGAGGTCCAAATCAAACGATTTGATCTATTCTGAGTGCAAGCAAACAATGGTCTGACAGAAAGAAAAAAGAAAGATCAGGGTCAGTTTGGTCAGATCAGATGGTAATAGAAAAGAAAAGGAGAAGAAAATAAAGGAAATAAGAAAAGGAGAAGAGAAACACTCAAAATGAAACAATTCGCGGTCTCGATGTTATATTCTGAAAGGCATGCAAATTGAGTTTCAGATTCGGAAAGGCTTGTGAATTGAGACCCATATTCTGAAATCTCTCTTTCGGGACAGAGGGTATCTACCTGTATCTCTAGACTCCAGTTACTTGAGCAAAGAGTTCATTTCTTGATTTTAGATCTCCAAAGATATCTTTGGTATTCCAACCAACCAATTTTAAAGATAGCCTAGATCAATCTCAGAAGTGGTTTTTGTCCGATTTGCGCCAAGCCATATATCACTATCACATCAACGTCATCTCTTTCATTTTCTTCCACCCGTTCCCCTTTCGTGGTAGAGAGATGTTACACCACTAGTAGAAAAATGACTTTCCATCCACCCCTATAGTCTCAGTTACATTTTGGCCCAACACAAATAGTCTTTTAGTCCCGATTCGCATTTTTTCTAGATCCCAGATAACCTTTAGTCGCGGTTGGTAACACCGACCAGGACTAAAGGGTCAGTGACCCTTTAGTCCCGGTTGGAGGCTCAACCTGGGACTAAAGGGTCTCCAGCATTAGTTCCGGATTGTGGCTCCAACCGAGATTAAAAGGGGGCCTTTTGATCCCGAGTGGTGGCTCCAACCGGGACTAAAGACCCTTTAGTCTCGGTTGGAAGCCTTTCATGGGTTACAATAAAGGAAAAATATTCCACCTATCATCACATGTGTTGCGTAGGTGGAGTGGTTAGAAAGTTGTACGCGAGGTAATGCAAGAGTTTGGGGTTCCTTTCCCTAGGGTTGCAATATTTTTTAGAGATTCAGACCTTTTAATCTCGGATGGAAGAACCGAAGAGCAGTCAGGACTAAAGGGGTTTTAGAACCGGGACTAAAGCTTGTCTTTTCACTAGTGCACCCACCTGTTTTATGGGCCGATGTGTTGCAATGAAGTACCTTATTGACGATGTGACTCTCATAGTACATCATAACACACCAATAGATATAAGTAGTATCATCCAAAAGATATAAGTTGGATTCAATGCTCAAAACCAAGAGACACCATACATATTTTGGATCCATTGCCATCCGGGCAATGCATGTTTAATTAATTGGCTTCTGTTTTCTAAGAAACAATACCCTACTATATATTGTGTGAGTTGTATCATATTTGTATTTATATGACGTGAAAACATGGAGAAAATGTCATGATCCAATACATTAGGATTAGGCTAAGCATGTACCGTCAAATTTTATGTAAAATGCATATATTATAAATTTTTTGTGTAAGCATTAGTGTCATTTGCAACACACGAAATTATGGTGAGCTTCGTGGGAGCGTGCAGAAGCTCATGTATCTTGTTAGTGCAAATCCAATCAACGTATCAACTGCGATGGCGACTGGCGAGCAATAGTTCCCTCTAAAAATGGGAGCGAGGTCAGCCGGTCGTCAAGACAGTAGGTTTAGAGAAAGAAAATGAAAAAAAACATTGTCATACATGCAACGCATGTTTAATGAATTGGTTTCCGTTTTCTAAGAAACAACACCGTACTATATATTGTGTGAGTTGTATCATATTTGTATTTATATGACGTGAAAATATTGGAGAAAATGTTTTGATCCAATACATTAGGATTAGGCTAAGCATGTACGTCAAATTTTATGTAAAATGAATATATTATAATTTTTTGTGTAAGCATTAGTGTCATTTGCAACACATGAATTAATGGTGAGCTTCCGGGGATTGTCCAGAAGCTCATGTGTATCTTGTCAGTGCAAATCCAATCATCACATCAACTGCGATGGCGACTGGCGAGCAATAGTTTCCTCTAGAAAATGGGAGCGAGGTCGGCCGGTCGTCAAGACAGTAGGTTTAGAGAAAGAAAATAAAAAAACATTGACATACGTACAACACATGTATTAATTAATTGAGTTCTGTTTTCTTAGAAACAACATCATACTATATATTTGTGAGTTGTATCATATTTGCATTTATATGACGTGAACATATTGGAGAAAATGACATGATCCAATACATTAGGATTAGGCTAAGCATGTACTGTATAATTTTATGTAAAATGCATATATATAATTTTTTGTGTAAGCATTAGTGTCATTTGCAACACATGAATTCATGGTGAGCTTCGTGGGAGCGTGAAGAAGCTCATGTATCTTGTCAGTGCAAATCCAATCAACGCATCAATTGCGATTGCGACTGGTGAGCAATAGTTCCCTCTAAAAAATGGGAGCGAGGCCTGACGGTCATCAAGACAGTAGGTTTAGAGAAATAAATGAAAAAACGGTCATCAAGACATTAGGTTTAGAGAAAGAAAATGAAAAAAAGACAGTACGCTTAAAGAAAGAAAAAGTTTTTAATTAATTTTACTATGATTTTTTTAATTCTTTGGGGCTAATTTGACCAGTTTTGAAAACGCATCAATTGCGATTGCGACTGGTGAGCAATAGTCCCCTCTGAAAAATGGGAGCGAGGCCTGACGGTCGTCAAGACAGTAGGTTTAGAGAAAGAAATGAAAAAAAGGTCATCAAGACAGTAGGTTTAGAGAAAGAAATGAAAAAACGGTCATCAAGACACTAGGTTTAGAGAAAGAAAATGAAAAAAGACAGTACGCTTAGAGAAAGAAAAAGTTTTTAATTAATTTTACTATGATTTTTTAAAATTTCTTTAGGGGCTAATTTGACCGGTTTTGAAAAGTTCGGAGGTGATATAGATCATTTCATAGGTTGGGGGTTATGTAGTCCAATCCCCATAGGTGAGGAGGTGATCTAGACTTTTTCCTTTAGAGAAAGAAAATAAAAAAACAGTACGCTTACAGAAAGAAAAAGTTTTAAATTAATAATGATTGGTTGTGGTCAGACACTTCAACGCCTGTAAATCCTCGTAACTGACGGTTTCAGAGACTATGAGAGAGTGAAAACTGAAAAAGAAAAGTCCAAAAAATCGTGGTCGGCAGGATTCGAACCTGCGCGGGCAAAGCCCACATGATTTCTAGTCATGCCCGATAACCACTCCGGCACGACCACACAGATGTTACTGGGTTAGTAGTTTATTTATTAATCTACCTTCGTTTGGGTAAAGACCAAATCATGAGATAACGGGTAGCTAAGTCAACCTTGTCTGAGGTCGCAAGTCTGAACCATAACGGGTGAAAAGAGTTGTTTGTGTAATATATCTAGCCGTGTCTTGTCCTGGAACGGCAACAGACATGCACAACGGATTTCAGCACCCACAAAATGTGATCAACAATTTAACAAACCTTGATATTATTTCTGCGTGTTCAAACTATCAAATTGATGTGATAAACGATTGTTATAAGATATCATAAAAGTAGTGCTTACGTTTTTAAAAAATAAAGTCAGCAAAAGTTCATTTCAGACTCGGGAAGACTCAGGCCTGAGAAACTGCCTGCCAAACTCAGATACTCACAGATGCTGTGTTTCTTTTGTTCCTCAAAATTTTTTTTCCGGAGAAATCTTGTACGTATGGAGTATTAAATAATGTCTACTTATAAATTTTTTTAAGGATGAATGTAATGACAAATTTAATGAGCTAATTAACCTATAATTTAGTAATCATCCTCCAATCATACGGTCAAAGGCCTCGTTACGTAGATCTCGCGAATTAATCCGAGGTTCTGTATGTAGTTTTGTAAAAAAATTCACACTCCAAAAAACACGGTCAAAGTTATTTAGAACAAACACATAAATTTATTTTTAAACTAACGTTCTAATCGATAAGAGGGATAGTAAATCCAATCTTAATTTAAACACACTTCTGCAAACAACAAACCTCGCACCTTTCGTCTCTGCATACGCAAACCACCGCTGACTTTCCTCTGCTTCAATGGATCACGAAACAAATCCGTGGTAGGACTAAATTTTAGTGCCAAACTTTCACCCAAAGTTTATATTTTATAATAAATACATCACTGTATCATATTTTGTTTGTATTTATAAAAAATTATCTAAATATTAATAAATTAGGCTTAAAATGTTCGTCTTCTAAAGAACCACAAAATAATACAATTATATATAATTAGTTTTTAATTTCATCTACATTTAATACTTCATACACTTGCGGACATTTAATGTGATTAAAATCTTCTTTTTATATAGTAAAATTCATAGGGTGTGTTTGGATTCTTGGGACTAAAGTTTAATCCCTCAAATATATGATAATTAGAAGAATTAAATATAAATTAATTATAAAACTAATTGCATAAGTCATATCTACTCCACTAGACGAACCTAACAAGCCTAATTAATCTATAACGAGCGCATAATTATCATATGATTACTGTAGCATTATATTGTCTAATCATGGTCTAAATAGACTCAATAGATCCGTATCACAAATTAGTCTCGGCTTATGTATTTTTAATTAATCTATATTTAATACTTCTAATTAATATATTTAGGTTCGACGTGATGGGACTAAAAAGTTTTAATCCGGAACCGGGCCTTAGTTCCCCTAAAATTTCAAACTTTTCATCACATCAACATCACATCGAAACATTAAATATAGCAAATAACGCATGCATGAAACACTAAACGTGAGTAAATAAAAAAACTAATTGCATAGTTTTGATGTACACAACAAAACGAATCTTTTGAGCCTAATTAGGACAACATTTACCACAAGCAAACTAAAAGTACTACAGTGTTCGATGTGACTTTTTCACCACAAAACCAAATTTAGAATCTAAACAAGGGCGTTCGGGCATAAAACATCCACAGCGCAGGGCAAACAGCCCCCTAATAATTTAATTAATAACTTTGCTAAATAACGGAACATACTACACACAGCCAGCAATGCATCAACATAAGATTTTCACAGGCATTAGTATCAAAACTTCAAACATCTCATGTGCTTCAAAATGGGTGCATTCCAGATTTTCAGTTCCACCACCCGGTGGTCAAAAATAGGCCGCTGGGATTTCTCCAGCAATTGAAACAAGATCTGTCAAAGTTTGACTGATTTTCTTTGTTCACCTAAACACCTAGACATTTGAAACCAGCACAATAAGAACAAAAGTACTCAGAATAATTGTCTCGTGGATTGCACCCTGTTGAACCAGAGTGACCCAAAATGTCTAAACCTCTTTATTAAACTGTAAAACGAATTGTCTCCTCATGGTAAAGATTCTGCTGGCATGCCACTTAATTATGCGGTTGCTTCCTTGAGGTATGCGATGAGATCAGCACGCTCCTGTGGCTTCTTCAGGCCAGGGAAGACCATCTTGGTTCCAGGAATGTACTGCATACAAATGCAACAGTCACAATTCACATCATCAGTATAATAAAAAACATTGCAAACAACTGTGCACCAACTGATGTGTTACTTAATTACTTTGATAGGGAGGCACCTAGCCACTGGTACAACTAGGCTAGCTTAAATCGTGTTTCATTCGGAGTACAATGGAGGCAAGAGATCAAATGGCCATCTAAATATCCCCCCCCTAACTATCGTATGGCAATGTCATATGGTCTTAAAATGAAAAGGATAAACAGGAGGGCTGGGAATTCCATCATAGCTACTACCAAATTCGAAAAAAGTATTCCTGAACATAATGAAAGATAACTTGTAAATAAATGCGAACTCAAACAAGTGATCCTCCAAAAGTCACAACAATCCAGATTTTATGGTGCCTCTGCTAGTTGAGAAAACTCAACGTCTAAAAACACCAGATCAAATAGATTTACTAGTTGCTAGAACTAATAAGAATGATATCCTAACACCAAGTTTCCAAGACTCTACTCATTTTGAGAACAATTTTCATTAAATGACATTTTCATTTTGGGCTGGTCAAAGTTGATGACATCTGTTAATGACTGTTATAATTAGTGAATCCTCAATGCTATGGTTTTTTGGCACTTGTATTCTCATAGGCAACCACAAGGCATCTAAGGGAATACAATCTAAAAAAGAACAACTACAGAAGAGCACTCTGTTCCCTTCCATGAGGGACCAAACATAGAACTGGGGCATCTCAAGTAACTAAAGAGAGAATTAACAATACCTTCTTAGGGTTAAGCAGGTAGTCATACAAAGTGTTCTCCTCCCAAATCACAGCCTTGTTCTTGTTTCCAGCAGAGTAGGAGTAGCCAGCGGTGGTACCAGACTGCCTCCCAAAAAGACCATTCAAGTTTGGACCTGCAATTTGCAAACATGGTTAATATAACCAATTAAAGCAAATACTGATATCAATGTAGCCATAGTCAGAACAAACAACACTGTCAAGCATGCCATATTCAGAGCAGTGACAAGCACAGCCATATTCAGAGGAAGAAAACCTAATAAAATAATGAAAACTAGTAGCACCACAAGCTTGTCCCGTTGCTACATGCCGGTTCTAGCTGCATATTACTTCGGATTAGCAAGAAGCACGAGTACAAATTCCTAATAGATAAGGCTGCCAAAAAGGGATGACCCAGCCAGCAATTGCGGAAATTAAATAGTACAACTTACTGCAACCAACAGGCAGCATAGATAGGGGATCAATCCAACTATCCTGTTCAAGTAAAGCGCAGCAACCTAAACAGTCTTACCACCTAATCCAGACCATTCCAAGCCACCAAGAGACCGGGACAAGTATGGGTTGCTCTAATCCAGACCATTCCAAGCCACCAAGAGACCGGAACAAGCATGGGTTGCTCTATGTGGCAGACCCAAATCCAACCCTAAAACAAGCTGGAGGACTGGGCAACATACCGCATAGCCCGCCCCCAAGTTCCAATCAATAACCTCGCACCAACTGAACAGATCTAAGCGCCGCACACAGCATTCCCCCAAGGGGACAGCACAAGCGAATGAATCTACATCTATGGCTACCCAAGCTCAGATCTGATCCACAAATCCAAAGCCCCCACGCGCAATCACAGGGATATGGAGCGGGCTACCCAGATCCTCGTCGGCTCAGTAGCGCAGGGACGCTCACCTTGCTTGTGGCCGGCGCCTTTATCGACGGTGTGGCACTGCGCGCACTTGGTCTTGAAGATCTTCTCTCCCGCCTTGGGGTTGCCGGGGGGAGCCTCCGAGAACGACGCCATCGCCGCCGCACGCACGCGGAGAGATCTGAGCCGACGGAGAAGAGGAGGAAGAGACGAACTGCAACTTCGGGTTTGCCCTTTGGCCTTGCGCCGAATTCGCTAGGACCCTGTTGTTCTATAGACTAGACCAAGCGGGGGAGGCCGCGGCGGGGGCGCGGAAAGACGGAACTGCCCCTGAGGCGTGTGAGAGACAGGTGGGTGTGGAGCAGGGGGCAGGTTGGGGAACGATGAGGGTTCGAGAAGGTTTCCGTGTCTTGGAGAATAAGGAAAGCGTGGACGGGAAGCCTGGGCGCCCGACCAGTTGCGGTTCGGCGGCGGCGACGTGCTAGGGCGCTTCGTGGGCCGCGTCTTTGGGTTGGTGGGGGCCCGACCAGTTGCGGTTGTTGGCTCACCAGGTATGCGGAATAATCGCCACCGTCGGTGGGAAGGGAGGGACGGTTCTGATCCATTCACGGGCCAAAATACGTTAGACAGCGCGTCACGTGCGACACGAATCAGGTAAGCTTTTCATCATGAAAAACAACTTTTCACGGATGATAACATCAGCAAAATCCCAAAGCTTTCATCTGAAAAAAAGCACAAAGCTTCCATCAGGTTTCAGCTTTACAAAGCTTCCAATCAATTCAACAAGAAAGGTACATAGAAATTACAGCATTCACAAGCATGCTCCTAGAGATAGCAAACATCAATCAATTGGTACCTCCAGAAACTGAATGAAGTCAACGGTTCAAGAACAACATGTTCTAGTTAGTACTGGGGATAGTCATCGGGTCGATTTTCAGGTATATACAATGTTCTAGTTAGTACGGGAACAATACAACCACGGTGACATTAGACATTAGGCTACGCGCACCGAGCTGCCGTAACCCATGCTGCAGTACGCCCATGGCATTTTTTTTGCTGCAGCGGGGTACTGCACCCCGTGCGACACCGAAGCCGAGGCGGGGGAGTACGTCAGATTTGGCGCGATAGCGACCGTCCGTCATGGCGCGACGTGGCATAGGGCCCGCCTTCGGCCGTTGCTCTCACGCCTCCTCCCCGCCCCGCTCGTCTGCCGCCGCCACCGCACGGCGAAGCCGTCCGTCGCTCGCCGAGGTCACGACGCTGCAGGAGGGGCGGCGAATCCCGGCCGTCGGTGCCATGGGAGCAGAAGGGAGGACGGGCCTCGACGATGGAGCACGCTGGGAGCAAGAAGGACGGCGTCGCGGGCGTGGCGGGGACGGGAGAGCTTGATCTTGGGGATGCGCACCTCTTCTTGGCTGATGTCTCACGCGCTCACCGCCGTCGGAGCCCTCTATCGCAGCGCCCAGATCCGCCACCGCCCGCAAGGCCCTCACGCCCACGGCCAGGGCACCACCGCCGGAGCAGCGGTGGCGGCCAGGGCCACCGCACGTCGCCTGCGCACTAGCCACGCGCCGGTCGGCCGACGCCTCCTTTTCCGCGTGGGCGGCTCCCTCCTGCTGCTGCGGGGGGAGGGGAGGGGCGGCGAGCGCCGCCCAGTCGCCACCCGCCGCCGCGCCGAGCGCCGCCCAACGCACGCACCGCCACTGGAGAAAGGGAGAGGGAGAGGGGCGGCGACGGAGGGAGAAGGGGATGGGCACGGCGGAGAGGGCCGTGGACAGGCACGACAGAGGATGCCGGGGTCGGGGGCGGTGAAGGTCCTTGTTTGGTTTTGGTAATTGAGTAACAACTTAGGTGGACTAATATGTGTTTAAGTGAAATACACAGGTGATTAGTCCACAGGTGATTATGTGATGAAGTAGCTCATTGCATATGGGACATGACATGGAGTCATGTGACTAAGTGGAGAAGATCAAGACAAGACTTGGTTTGATGGACTGGTTGCAAGTGTGAAGGGCAAGTTAGAGGCTAAGCACTGGACCGCGTGGCGGAATGCTTGAGCAATGACTTAGCGCCAATGGACCGTTGCAACGGTGAAAAGCAAGTGGAGTCAAGATCGATGAACCAATATGTCTCATGATGATATGAAGTGGATCATATCATTTGTGATGATGTTGGTGCATGTGTTGCATCAACATGGGAGAAGGTGGAATGGAATGCGCAAGGCAAAGATATAATCAATAGGCATTTCATTTAACCGGTCATAGGTGAGTAGAGAAGTTTATGACCGGATTTAGGATAGATGGCCGTACTATCAAGTGGGGCAAACTTGTTTGCATATCGGTCATCTAGTGCCACTTGAGAGATCTAACTTTGCGATGTTGCTAAGATCGAGTGGCGTGGTGAAGAGAGTGAAAAACCCTTTGAGAAATGTTTGTGAAAATGCTAACTCACTCACACATAAGATGGTACACTTATGGAGTTGGCACATTTGCAAAGCGGCTGATGAAATTGGTTGATGGCCATGGGTTGTGGTGATCTTGGTATGCAATTCTGCTTTGATCCAAAGTGTTTTGGATCAAGAATTCAGTTGGGTTGGATAGCCCTCTGAATGAGCTTTCCATAGAGTCCAAGATCACCTAATTTGGACATCGGAGCTAAAAGTTATGGGCATTTTACCGAGTGTCGGCTGTGCTGAAAATAGAGTGGCGGACGGTCCGTGGTTACTGCGGACGGTCCGCGAATACTGCGGACGGTCCGCGAAACAGTCCGTAAAATCGCCCGGTTTTACCAGAA
The DNA here is from genome assembly GCA_033239725.1 of Echinochloa phyllopogon. Classification (NCBI taxonomy): domain Eukaryota; kingdom Viridiplantae; phylum Streptophyta; class Magnoliopsida; order Poales; family Poaceae; genus Echinochloa; species Echinochloa phyllopogon. The sequence continues at coordinate 26,324,288 of BTCW01000012.1, forward strand.
GGTTCGGGGGTTCGAGATCTAGGGGGTCGGACGGTCTGCGGGTGACTGCGGACGGTCCGCGGATGACGAGTTTTTGACCGTTTGGATCTCAACGGCTAGTTTTTTGAATGGCGGACGGTCCGGGAATGCACCGCGGACGGTCCGAGGTAGCCGTTAGAGCTCGGAAAAAGTGTGTAACGGCTAGTTTTCCCCTCCCCTCTATAAATAGAAGGGTGCCCGGGCCTTTGAGGGTGTTGAGCACCTTGGGAATGTGTTTCCCATGGTTGTGCTTGCCTTGGGAGTCCACTAACTCACTTGTTCATGCGAGATTGCGAATCCATTGCGAGTGAGTGTGAATCTAGTGCATTGCTTTGAGAGATTGCATCGAGTGGCACTAGGTGTTCGTGTTGCAAGTCGGTTTGCTTGTTACTCTTGGAGGTTGCCACCTCCTAGACGGCTTGGTGGATTGAGGCTCCGTTGAAGCACGCAAGGAGATTGTGCGGTGCTCCGGAGAAGGATTTGTGAGGGGGATTGTGCTCACCCCACGGGGATCACGAAGAGCAACTCTAGTGGAGCGTGTCATGGAGTTACCTCACTTGCGAGTGGTGTCTTGGTGTGCCCGGGAGTGGCCAGCGGCTTGCGAGCTTTGCCCAAGAACCATCGAGGTGTTGGTCGACACAACGAGGACTAGCTTGGTGGCAAACAAGTGAACCTCGGGATAAAAATCACCGTGTCAACTTGTCTACTCTTCTCGGTGGTTTGCACTTTTTGATCACAAGCATTGTATTTACATCTTATATATCTCGTGCTTGTGTGGTTGCTCTTACAATTAGTTGGCATGTGTAGCTTGCTAGTTGTCTTCTTGCTTGTGTAGCTAGAAGTAGTGATCTTGTCACTAATTAACTTGTGTAGCTTAATTAGTATCCTTGCTTAGTTTGTGTAGCTAAGTAATTTGAGCCTTTGGATTGAACTTGTGTAGTCTTATCCATTGAGCATTTCTAGTGAGCTTAGGAGCTTTGTGCTTTTGCTTACTAGTTGTGTAGGAGCTCCCCGGTGTGCGAAGTACTAGCGGCGTAGGTTTGTGTGACCTTGCTCCTAGAATTGATTAGGTGAGCTCATGCTAGTTTCACACCTTCTTGCTTATTTGTGATCTTTTATAAGGTGCTAGTGAACATAGATAGAGGGGTGTAGTCTTGGATAGACCGATAGTTTTAATTCCGCTGTTGATTCGGTTAGCCGGCGCGATAATTTTTAGAAAGGACTATTCACCCCCCCTCTAGTTCGCCATCTCGACCCTACAGGCGGAGAGGGGGCATCAGCAGCGGGCGGGGAAGGGGAGGGGGTGGCGGCGGCGGGGGGGGGGGGATACGGAGGGGAGGTGGCGCGGGTCGGAGAGGGAGATGAGGGGTACGCGTGGGTGGAGGGGAGGGAGGCGGGGATGCGGAGGGGAGGGATGCGGGCGTCAGGGGAGAGATCGAGAGAGAGGGGGAGGGAGAGAGATAAAGAGAGGGAGGGGAAATAAAATATATATGACATGTGGGTCCGGTGGGTCCGGTAGTTGATATAGGGGATGGGATGGAGTATGACGAGTGTAGAAAAAACTAGTATAGAGTATAGAATCTTGATGATCAGGATAGAATATTCCTTTTAGGGGATGGATATGGAGTACGACAAATGCGGATAGCCTTAATGGATATGATACAGGTTGCTAGATACACTACTACGATTACTCTGACATAGGTGGTAGAGTCTTGGTTAATGGCAAAAGACGACATCAATCCTTGCTAGCTTGCGCAGCTTCTAGGTCATGTTACACACTTCATTTTCCCCCTTTACAACTTCAGAGTTATGATGTAGGGTCATCCTAGATATGGGTTAGTGCCAGCGTGGAGTTGAGGCCTTGCATTGGACCAGAGAGATGCTATAGGTCGGATACATAGAAATGCAAGTAAGAAGGTCAAAGGCTGTGTTTAGTTCATCCCAACTCTTCAAACTTTTCATCACATCGACATCACATCGAAACATTAAATATAGAAAATGACGCATGTATGGAGCATTAAATGTAGGTAAATAAAAAACTAATTGCATAGTTTTGATGTACACGACGAGACAAATCTTTTGAGCCTAGTTAGATCACGGTAGGACAACAATTACCACAAACAAACGAAAAGTGCTACATCGCACTACAGTGTCCGATGCGGCCCTTTTCATCCCCTTTTCACGGATCTAAACACAGCCAAAGTCGAAGTTAAACATGGTTTTGTTGCAGACATTATCTTGTGCTCATTATCAATGGCTTACTTTGACTTTCTTCCACCAACAGGTGAATTGTTGGCGTTGGGCTTCTTCTTGATGCAAGATGGTCGGTACGGTGCGGCATGGCGGGGGCAATGGAGGCTAAATGACCAAGTTTTGCACCTGCGTCCAATAATGAATACTCTGTTGTTTTGCAAAGTGGAGTGATTGGGTATACAGTGAAAATGATAAAAAGCTCATGCCGTAGGAGCCCTTGTCTTTACACCTTCGGGTGGTGAGGGAGATACATTATTTTATTAATGCTTGAGCCTGAACTCCCACCCGCAAACCCCATAGAAAGGCATTATTAATAAATAAGCACACGAGGAAGTAGTTGCATTCACTCATTTCAGATACATTTGTCTTCAATAACATAATTACAGGTATTCACCTGTTTAAGCTGACCAACTGCTAAGTTTGGACCCCGATGGTCTGTTCTTGTTAGCCTGTGGGTTTTCGGTTTCAATACAATTAGCCTCCCCAAAAGTCTACATACTTCAATAGATGTTGATAACATTTAGTGAAGTATTATTGTATTTGGGCTGAAAAGGCTAGGGTCTTCAAAAGCAGAAGTAGACCACTTCAGGTTTACCAGCCAGTTACGGGCACTCCGGCAATTTTCAGAACCATGGCTATACTACCATGAGATGCATGCACGAAAGATTCTAGACTTAAGAGTAAGCTGAAAACGACAACTACGTATCCCAGCATTAAGTGCGCACCAGTGTACAGAATGAGCCTACTCCTTGCGTAATGTAAGATAGTTCAACTTAAACACCACATGCTCTCATGTACTCCTTCCATTCTAAATTAGTTTACAAGACCATATACCTGACAACCAAGTGAAAATAAAACATTTATAATTGAAATACACTAGCAAGAATGTAGGATCTAGGATTACCGACCAGATGGGGGTGAATAGGTGGTTTTAAACTAAAATCACAACACTAGAGAAATTTAATTAGAAACACTTGGAGGATTAAATTTCTAGCTACTCTAAGCCTAAGTTGTGGGTTTGTGACAAGATAAAATTCAATCTCTATAAAGTAAATTGCTCAAATAAATTTGCTTGAAATGAAATGAGCAAGGAAATAATAACCAATCACAAGAGACAAATTTTATCCCGTGGTATCGATGACTTGCCGGTCACCCCTAATCCACGTTGAGATGGATTCAATATTCAACTGCTTCTCTATCAAGACTCCACTTGATGTATAAGCCGGTTAGAACCAAAGAACCGCTCCAAATCTCGATTTTACTAGAGTTGCTATTCACCGCTCCGGCGAGATGAGCACAATTACCTCTCACACCAATCTTCCAAGGCAACTTCACAATCTTCTAGAAGTGCTTTATGGAATCATGAGCTCCAAGCCGTCTAGGAGGCGGCAACCTCCATGAGTAATAAATCAACCCGCTCGCTTGATGAATCCCTAGTGCCACAATGATCAAATCCTTCATGCAATGCACTAGATGCTCTCAATCTCACAAAGAATTGTAATCTCAAAGCAAGTGAGTGAGAGAGGAGAACAAGGACTCTAGAATGTCAAGAAAGCTTTTCAAAGTGCCAAGAGACCTCACACACTCGTGGGGGTGAAGTATATATAGGTCCTCTCCTCGGAACTAGCCGTTACATTCAAAACGCGTGAAAAATGGCTCTCACGGACTGTTTGACCTGCCCCCTCGGACTATCCGACTTTGAATCTAACGGTTATATTGCGTAGTTAAACTTGTGTCAGAGAAAGCTGTTGGGATCTGACGGACTGTCCGATCGCCACTCACGAACTGTCCGAGACGCATCACAGACAGTCCGACCAGCGTGGACGGACGGTCTGATCCCCTGGATCATTGAAAACCGTCTTCGTCTAAATCGAGCCTATTTAATACGGACTATCCGATCCCCATCACGAACAGTCCGACAGTTAGCGCAGAGCTCGCCAAGTCAGCGCATATAGGCCCACCTGTCAACACAAGTCACAGACTGTCCGACAAACGTTTAGACAAGGTTTGAACAAAATTTTCAAAGATTTTCTAAATAAATTTTAACTCACATTTCACGGACTGTCCGACCTAGTCTCACGGACTGTCCGACTAGTCTCGACAGAACTGGATTTTCACCATATTTTCAACAATGCTCTTTCTCAAGTTAGTTACCACTCATCTAAATGCACGACTTGATGTCAATGATCAAAGGGGCACTATAGACACATCAAGCCAATAATATTGATCCCTTTTGATAGTATGGCTATATAACCTATCAACCCGATCATTTTCATTCTCTAACCGCCTCATGACCGGTCAAAGCAAAATGCCATATCTTTTACCTTTGCCTTGAGCTTCCATGATTCATAGCGTCCATGCTATTTGCACATCATCTTATGAAGCTCATTTCAACCTCTGGGACTAACCTATTCTCATATTCTCAAATGAAATTGTTAGTCTACAAATGTTTTCATTAATTACCAAAACATAATTTATGGGCCTAGATGCCTTCAAAGAGACAAGATGGCACGGATCTAGAAGGGACATAAATGGCCTGGATGGATAGTGTAGTTCCACCATAGAGTAAACACCACTTTTCGAAATGAAAGCAGCTCTCTCATGTCCGCACTCAGGTTTTCTTCACCACCGCTTGTTCTCCACGGTGTCTCTTCTCTCTCTGACCACTCCATCTTTCCCCCGTTCTCACACTCACATTCTATTGTGCAGAGGCTAGATGCGAGGGCGGAGGAGCCTACCTCGGTGAAGAACGCATGATCGCACGAGAACACACATGGTTCAAGCTTCTCTTTTCCAGGCTTCCCCGAACCTCAAGCTCCAGATATAGATAGTTCATGTGTTGACTTTCTTGGTTCTCAGGATTTACGAATTAGCCTGAAGGTTTTCTCCTCCTCTGGATTTCGCGATATATGAGTGCATCCTACTGCCGTCAGCATCAGTGCAGCCAAGGGGCAGGGACAGTGGCTCACGACTCCTCTACATCCATCATCCCAACGTTTGTGCTTACCTCGCTTTTCAATCCATCATCCTAGGTGATGGTCATCTTGACTGATTATGATGGTTATGACTTATGAGTAGTCATATCTTGAATTTTACTGGCAATATAGCGATGTACGATGATATTTGGATTATGTGCATGTATTTGCTTACGGATTGGGCAATCATTGATCTACCTGGTAGGACTATTAGATTGTGATGGCTTCGTAGCTTGCATCATTTTTCTTTCAAATCTTGGGTTGTTTATTGATTTTGAGTTGAATTTTGAATTTTAGTTTGAATTTGATTCCAAGGTCAATAAGCCATCACGGTTGGCTTGGAGGATTCTCCACCTTCGATTTGGGTGTTTCTCCTCTTCTTTTCTATTCTTATCAAATATGCCCGCGCGACACACGCATGCTACCTTCATTACGTCGGTGATCACGACGCTGGTGTTTTGACAATGTGGAGTCCTGAGTTCATACTTCATAGGGCATGTCATCTTTGGTTCCTGAGTAGTTCTAGGTTCAGACTGTTTCGTCAAGTGTGGTTTGACCAAAAAAGAGCCTGACAGGTGGGGTCATAGGAGGGATAATGTTTCAGTGACTAGTCTGTCCGTCGGCTGTCGAAAGTTTTGGATCTTTATAGTATAGATTTGACCTTTCTTACGGGTGCCGTATTCGTTTTCTATTCTTTTTTTTACTGCAATCGGGTTTCGATTCAGTTTATGCATGTCTTGCAGTAGGAATAGAAATAGGATTGAGAATGGATAGGGGACTTTGCTACGGGATAAACACGTAGGCACGATTCTAGTTTTGTTTTGACCCACGACAGAGGAAAGGTATTGGCAGAGGTATTACTCACTTTAGAATTAGGTCAACCACATAACTATAACCATATATATCTACCTTAATTTTGAACTCCTCTACGGAGGACCAAGTGTGATATGTCATATGTGAGCTCGCGCCTCATGGCATGGCCAGACTGTTCGCGAAGAGTGGCACACAGGTTTATCATCATTACACAGTTTCACATTGTGTCACTCTGAGCAAGTTATCAATAATTTCCCCGAAAACAGCGCAAGTTGGGCAGCCCACTCACTTACCTGCTCCAATAGGACAAAGTCCATTATGTCTCCTCCAACTATCACCAAAGTCTGATTTTCCTCCATCGTTTACAATACCAGGTAAGGGCAGGTACATTGGTGTCGTCTAATAGGCGGTCTCATGCATTGACACGTAATCTTGAGACGATTTATCAGGCAACCTATACAATAGGTTGTTGTTTTAGTTGTCTCATAGCAATACAAAATCCCTTAATTTATGGAAAAAATAAAGAAATATTATTGGTTGCATGGCAATAAAACTCGTACAATGGTGATGGGGTTGTCTCATAGTCCTAAATTTTAGCTCATGAGGCGGTTGTTTCGCGAAGCAACGACCTCATTCTCTCACCTCGCTCTCTCTCCTCCACATCAGCAAAAATCCTACGTGTCACTGCATGAGACGACCTATGAGACCGTTGACGTGTAGCAATGTACCTGCCCTGACTAGTACCCAGAACTCTTCAAAACCAAGCACAAGAGCTCCGTGTCCGGTTTCTACTTTTGTTTTTGTCTCATGTACTGGTGGTTTCGGAGTGATCCCAAGGTAACCAGCCACATCACTATTTTCTTTAGGAAAAGTCCATTTTACTCCCTCCACCTATTCATTTTGTCCATCCTACCCCCTAATCAATTTTTTGGCTTTATTTAACCCCTCATCCTATTCAAAATGGATCAAATTAGCCCCTAATCAGGATGAAGCACTGGATTTGCCTACGTGGCATTGTTTTGACCGGTCAATTCCCATTTTGACACCATGTAATTGTCCATGTGAAGTTGAGAAACAACACTTTGTACTGTCACATGAAGTTCCTCACGTTTAGCATGATGGGAGTACAATCTTTGTTAGTGTATGGTCCCGTAAAGTTGTTGTGTTGTCCTGAATGTGTGCAGCTATGGACTTTTGTTTTTGTTCGAATTGACGAGACGACCAGCCCATATGTGTGTTCAAGTGGCAGCTACAAACCAGGCGCAGCCGCGCAGGGTTCAGGAGATTTGCAGAGGTGTGGCGCTGTCGCTTGGCTTGCATGAGGCAAGGGCGCAAAGCACGCGGCGCTGCAGCTGGGCTTATGCAATTGAAGGGCACGCCACTCAGCTTGTCCATGTCAGGTATCCAATTAGAGATTTGACTGGTCAACATAATGCCACATAGGCAAATCCAAGGCTAAATCCTGATTCGGGGCTAATTTTATATGTCTTAAATAGGATGAGGGATTAAATTAAGTCAATATTTTGGTTAGAGGGTAGGATGTACTAAGTGAATAGGTGGTCCTAGCATGAAGGAACTCACCCATTCTATCATTGTCCAGCTTTTGAAGCTCATTGCTCACCATCCACCGCCAAAGCTATCACATCTTGCTCCGCCAATCACTGGGTTTGGTGCAGGTATGCATGCCGCTGCGAACGTGAGGTCACGTTGGAGCCAAGTGGTACCGGTAGACTATAGCTAGCTTCCTGCTCAAATGCACCCAGACAACAGCCACCTCCATGCTCCTTGTAGAAATTTGTGGGCTATACGGTCTACCCTCTATTCCTCTACCTTTTCCGTAGTGTCGCTCACAATGCATAATGAGGCTAGAGGGTAGGGACCTATTTATAGACTCCACTTGCAGGTGCTAAAATTATTCCACCCGTGTTCCAGAAAAACCGTGACTCCTGAACCATGTCACCAACCACGATCAGACATGCCAGTTTTATGAGTCTAAAATATATTAGTCCCTAGCACACATGTGTGAGTCATGTGCCATGACCAATTGTTTATATGAGATCAATTCCAATATGATCATGTGGGTTAACAGCCTGTAGAGCCGATCCTACAAAACAAACCCAACTCTTCTGTTGTGCTCTACCCGGGTCAAACATGTGCGTACTTAATAAATATTCTAGTAGAGTTGAACTCAATAAATTCCTCTATTGTATTCCAGCACAAACGTCCTCGGAGGCTCAAGTACAAATTCCTCGAGTTAGATTCTGCACAATAATTCCCCATCACTTGCATCAATATTTATTTCCACATTGAGGTGCATAAATAATAACCATAACATATAATATATAAATAAATGTTGAAAGCCACACATAAAATTCCAACATCTCCCACTTGGCTGAAACATTTCGGTCAATAACATGAAGTCCCATGTCTCTAACATTGTCGGTGTTTAGAAATCGTGGTCCCGACACCAACCAGAAATGCGCTGTGTTCCCTCCCTTGATGGTTGATGCAGAAGATAACACGAGACACGTGTTTATCCTGGTTCCGGTCAGAAGACCGTACTTCCAGCAAGGCGGTGTGTGCGATGTATTATTCTGCACCGGACTGCAAGTAGTAGGGGGTACAAGCAGGTAGGGACGAGAGGCTAGACCTCCGAGTCCCGGATGATTGAGGCAAGGTGCCAATATCGTGATCTTTTCTGAGTGTATGCGGATTCTTTCTCTTCTTTTCCGTCTTTTTTTCCTCTTGCTCGATCACCCCCTCCTTTTATAGGCCAAGGAGGAGGGGTTACAGGAGCGTGTTGCTGCTTAGGCATAGTTGTCGCACAGTAGTAGGAGTGGCGTTGGGCGTGCTTCTGTGTCCTTGTTTGCTGTAGTCAATTCTTGTATTGGTGATGACGTCGAGGAGTGGTCTTGAGGATCCGAGGCGTCCTTTGTGTGATAATGGCTTATCCGTACACCACCTCGAGGGTCTCCCATGCCTGCGCACAGCTTATTCTGTGGGAAATCGCTGTGGGAGTCGGTGGCACAAGGAGTTAGAGTGACCCGGCCCTGTTCGCACGGTGGCGACATGTCCGCACAGCGCCACGGTTGGTGGCATAGTTCTCGGAATGGCCCGTCATACCTCTATCGTCCTGTGCTCTTCTCCCGCTGTGTGCTCGAGGGTCTCTCCGTCCGACTGAGGTCTTCGAGTCGTCGGAGTTGGCAGTACAGGAGCTCGGAGTGACGGGCTCTGTTCGCACAGTGCCGGCCTGCCCGCACAGAGCCTCGGTTGGCAGCATAGTGACGGGAGTTGGTGGATACGATGGGAGGGGTCGTGGCCGTCAGGGCAGTATGGCAAGAGATCTGCGTTTTGACTTTGGAGGCACCTTGGTATAGGGCGCCATTTAATGTCCGTCGGAGTGAGGGTCTCGACCGAGGCGGAGCTTTCCCCATTCCGTGGGTTGCTCGTGGCTCGGTCCCCAGGCCTCGACTGAAGCGGAGTTCTCCGATTCGCTCGAGGGGTCGGTCCCCTCGAGCGAAGCGGAGATTTTGGTTCGCGTCGAGGCACGCCGCGGTACGTCTTGGCTGGGCCTTCAGTTTTTGCTGGGCCGTGGGCCTTAACTTTCGTTTCTTTTTCTGGTTACTTGGATAAGATTAATGTTCACTGGGGCGGTTATCCCATAGGTTTGGGTATCCCTAATGATCGCCCCCAACAGTAGCCCCCGAGGCTTTGTTGGAATATGTTTTAATCCGACAAAGGCTCTTCATCGTGGGTGCTTCTGACAAGGTTTTCCTTGAAGAATTCCGCTGGGTGACACGCGGGAGTAGCCCCCGAGGCCTTGGAGCAGTGGATATACTCCTACAAGGGCTTATCAGTGTTTCACGCCTTCGTGAGCTACAACATGTTTCGTCTTCAAGGTATTCAACCTTGTGGTGCAAGGAGCCCCCAAGCCTTGGCCCTAGCAAGGTCGATCAGGGGCGGTTCTTGACTTTGAGTTACGACCCTCGTCGCCCCGTTTGTGGGGAGGAGGGGTGACGCAATCCATGCTTCCCTCGAACGGGCTGCGAGTCATGGATGCCTCTGTGAGCTGTTAGCGGGTAATTTAAGTGGACATCCGTGCCTCGTTCGATGGAGGCCGGCTCGTGGTGCGGAGACATGTCTCATAAGAGCACTTGTGGAGGTTTGCTAGGGAGGGCTCGACCCCGTTCGTTTGGGGTCGAGGGCTTGTTGCTCTCCCTCGGTGGGATCACTCGACTAGCTGCCTCCATCCTGGCCTTGAATATAACATGAAGGGCACCCTCGAGTTTCGTGCTCGAGGATAGGCTCGATCGCGCGTGCCCTTGGTTATCCCTAACTCTGTTAGATCAGAGGTGCCTGTCGAACCCTCGAGGGGCCAGGACTTCGAACCCTTGATCAGTAGGGCCTCGAGGAGAGGTAGCTTACCTCGGAAGCCTTTTGGCTGGCCTCGAGCATTTATTTCCGTAGTCGTGGGCGACGTGGCGCGGAGTATGCGAAGTGGGCGCGCCTTTTTAGGCGGAAAGGAAGAGACATGGGCAGTTACGATGCGACGTGTCGCCTGGATTTTCGCGCGTAGTGGTTATCCCAACTCGTGGGGCCCGGTCGTCAGTGGCTGTGGTGCCAATCGTATCGGATGCGTTTTTCACGCGGCCGGGGTGCCGGTTGCGTTTCGCGTGATACTATAAATAAAGGGACAAGGGGAAAGGATTAGCTTACCCAACCCTTGCCTTACGATTGCATCTACTACTTCCAAGCGCCGCCGCTCTTCGCCTTTCACCTTTCCACGCACAAGACTTCGCCCTTTTCGCCGCCGCCGTTCGCCATGGTGACCATCGTAGACCCTGCTCCGTGGAGCCCTTCCATCGCCACCGACGCCTATCTCGCCGGGCTGGTGGAGGCCGGGGTGCTGCCGGCGAACAGCAATCCGGACGAGCCGATGTGGATCGCGCCGCCATCCAATCACCACGAGCCTTCTCCGCCGGAGGGCTTTGTGGTGAGCCTGGTGAGACTTCACGAGCGGGGGTTCGGAATCCCCGCATCGCCGTTCTTCCGCGGGTTGTGCCTCCACTACGGCGTGGAGCTCCACAACTTCGCCCCCAACGCCATCTCGCAAGCGGCGGTCTTCGTCGCCGTTTGTGAGGGGTACTTGGGGATCGAGGCTCACTAGGACCTATGGGTTCACCTTTTCCGGGGTGAGATCCATACGGCCGTAGGTGAGTCTCGGGGTCTCCGCCGGGCGGTCCGCGCTGGGGGCCTTACCCTGCAAGTTCGGGAGCAGCGGAGCAGGTTGTACTTCCCAGCGACGATGACCTCCAACAACGCCGATTGGGACAAGGGGTGGTTCTACCTCCGCAACATCGACAACAAGCTGTCGGAGTACACTGGCAAAGTGCTGCGCGAGCTACCGGAGGCGTGGAGTTACGGAATTTCCCCCGCCGACCGTCAGGAGCGACTTCGGGTCTTCACCGATGCCTTTGCAGCGCTTTCGAGGGCGGGTTTAACCGCGTCGAGAGTGATTGCAAACTTCAATCAGCGGTATGTACTGCCGCTGATGGAGAGGGCGCTGCGGCTTGACCAGCTCAGGGCGGATTCGCCCTGGCAGAGTCCAAGATCACCTAATTTGGACATCGGAGTTAAAAGTTATGGGCGTTTTACCAAGTGTCGGCTGTGCTGAAAATAGATTGGCGGACGGTCCGCGGTTACTGCGGACGGTCCGCGAATACTGCGGATGGTCCGCGAAACAGTCCGTTAAATCGCCCGGTTTTACCAGAAGGTTCGGGGGTTCGAGATCTAGGGGGTCGGACGGTCCGCGGGTGACAGCGGACGGTCCGCGGATGAAGAGTTTTTGACCGTTTGGATCTCAACGGCTAGTTTTTTGAATGGCGGACGGTCCGGGAATGCACCGCGGACGGTCCGAGGTAGCCGTTAGAGCTCGGGAAAAGTGTGTAACGGCTAGTTTTCCCCTCTCCTCTATAAATAGAAGGGTGCACGGGCCTTTGAGGGTGTTGAGCACCTTGGGAATGTGTTTCCCATGGTTGTGCTTGCCTTGGGAGCCCTTGTCTTTACACCTCCGGGTGGTGAGGGAGATACATTATTTGATTTATATGCTTGAGCCTGAACTCCCACCCGCAAACCCCATAGAAAGGCATTATTAATAAATAAGCACACGAGGAAGTAGTTGCATTCGCTCATTTCAGATACATTTGTCTTCAATAACATAATTACAGGTATTCACCTGTTTAAGCTGACCAACTGCTAAGTTTGGACCCCGATGGTCTGTTCTTGTTAGCCTGTGGGTTTTCGGTTTCAATACAATTAGCCTCCCCAAAAGTCTACATACTTCAATAGATGTTGATAACATTTAGTGAAGTATTATTGTATTTGGGCTGAAAAGGCTAGGGTCTTCAAAAGCAGAAGTAGACCACTTCAGGTTTACCAGCCAGTTACGGGCACTCCGGCAATTTTCAGAACCATGGCTATACTACCATGAGATGCATGCACGAAAGATTCTAGACTTAAGAGTAAGCTGAAAACGACAACTACGTATCCCAGCATTAAGTGCGCACCAGTGTACAGAATGAGCCTACTCCTTGCGTAATGTAAGATAGTTCAACTTAAACACCACATGCTCTCATGTACTCCTTCCATTCTAAATTAGTTTACAAGACCATATACCTGACAACCAAGTGAAAATAAAACATTTATAATTGAAATACACTAGCAAGAATGTAGGATCTAGGATTACCGACCAGATGGGGGTGAATAGGTGGTTTTAAACTAAAATCACAACACTAGAGAAATTTAATTAGAAACACTTGGAGGATTAAATTTCTAGCTACTCTAAGCCTAAGTTGTGGGTTTGTGACAAGATAAAATTCAATCTCTATAAAGTAAATTGCTCAAATAAATTTGCTTGAAATGAAATGAGCAAGGAAATAATAACCAATCACAAGAGACAAATTTTATCCCGTGGTATCGATGACTTGCCGGTCACCCCTAATCCACGTTGAGATGGATTCAATATTCAACTGCTTCTCTATCAAGACTCCACTTGATGTATAAGCCGGTTAGAACCAAAGAACCGCTCCAAATCTCGATTTTACTAGAGTTGCTATTCACCGCTCCGGCGAGATGAGCACAATTACCTCTCACACCAATCTTCCAAGGCAACTTCACAATCTTCTAGAAGTGCTTTATGGAATCATGAGCTCCAAGCCGTCTAGGAGGCGGCAACCTCCATGAGTAATAAATCAACCCGCTCGCTTGATGAATCCCTAGTGCCACAATGATCAAATCCTTCATGCAATGCACTAGATGCTCTCAATCTCACAAAGAATTGTAATCTCAAAGCAAGTGAGTGAGAGAGGAGAACAAGGACTCTAGAATGTCAAGAAAGCTTTTCAAAGTGCCAAGAGACCTCACACACTCGTGGGGGTGAAGTATATATAGGTCCTCTCCTCGGAACTAGCCGTTACATTCAAAACGCGTGAAAAATGGCTCTCACGGACTGTTTGACCTGCCCCCTCGGACTATCCGACTTTGAATCTAACGGTTATATTGCGTAGTTAAACTTGTGTCAGAGAAAGCTGTTGGGATCTGACGGACTGTCCGATCGCCACTCACGAACTGTCCGAGACGCATCACAGACAGTCCGACCAGCGTGGACGGACGGTCTGATCCCCTGGATCATTGAAAACCGTCTTCGTCTAAATCGAGCCTATTTAATACGGACTATCCGATCCCCATCACGAACAGTCCGACAGTTAGCGCAGAGCTCGCCAAGTCAGCGCATATAGGCCCACCTGTCAACACAAGTCACAGACTGTCCGACAAACGTTTAGACAAGGTTTGAACAAAATTTTCAAAGATTTTCTAAATAAATTTTAACTCACATTTCACGGACTGTCCGACCTAGTCTCACGGACTGTCCGACTAGTCTCGACAGAACTGGATTTTCACCATATTTTCAACAATGCTCTTTCTCAAGTTAGTTACCACTCATCTAAATGCACGACTTGATGTCAATGATCAAAGGGGCACTATAGACACATCAAGCCAATAATATTGATCCCTTTTGATAGTATGGCTATATAACCTATCAACCCGATCATTTTCATTCTCTAACCGCCTCATGACCGGTCAAAGCAAAATGCCATATCTTTTACCTTTGCCTTGAGCTTCCATGATTCATAGCGTCCATGCTATTTGCACATCATCTTATGAAGCTCATTTCAACCTCTGGGACTAACCTATTCTCATATTCTCAAATGAAATTGTTAGTCTACAAATGTTTTCATTAATTACCAAAACATAATTTATGGGCCTAGATGCCTTCAAAGAGACAAGATGGCACGGATCTAGAAGGGACATAAATGGCCTGGATGGATAGTGTAGTTCCACCATAGAGTAAACACCACTTTTCGAAATGAAAGCAGCTCTCTCATGTCCGCACTCAGGTTTTCTTCACCACCGCTTGTTCTCCACGGTGTCTCTTCTCTCTCTGACCACTCCATCTTTCCCCCGTTCTCACACTCACATTCTATTGTGCAGAGGCTAGATGCGAGGGCGGAGGAGCCTACCTCGGTGAAGAACGCATGATCGCACGAGAACACACATGGTTCAAGCTTCTCTTTTCCAGGCTTCCCCGAACCTCAAGCTCCAGATATAGATAGTTCATGTGTTGACTTTCTTGGTTCTCAGGATTTACGAATTAGCCTGAAGGTTTTCTCCTCCTCTGGATTTCGCGATATATGAGTGCATCCTACTGCCGTCAGCATCAGTGCAGCCAAGGGGCAGGGACAGTGGCTCACGACTCCTCTACATCCATCATCCCAACGTTTGTGCTTACCTCGCTTTTCAATCCATCATCCTAGGTGATGGTCATCTTGACTGATTATGATGGTTATGACTTATGAGTAGTCATATCTTGAATTTTACTGGCAATATAGCGATGTACGATGATATTTGGATTATGTGCATGTATTTGCTTACGGATTGGGCAATCATTGATCTACCTGGTAGGACTATTAGATTGTGATGGCTTCGTAGCTTGCATCATTTTTCTTTCAAATCTTGGGTTGTTTATTGATTTTGAGTTGAATTTTGAATTTTAGTTTGAATTTGATTCCAAGGTCAATAAGCCATCACGGTTGGCTTGGAGGATTCTCCACCTTCGATTTGGGTGTTTCTCCTCTTCTTTTCTATTCTTATCAAATATGCCCGCGCGACACACGCATGCTACCTTCATTACGTCGGTGATCACGACGCTGGTGTTTTGACAATGTGGAGTCCTGAGTTCATACTTCATAGGGCATGTCATCTTTGGTTCCTGAGTAGTTCTAGGTTCAGACTGTTTCGTCAAGTGTGGTTTGACCAAAAAAGAGCCTGACAGGTGGGGTCATAGGAGGGATAATGTTTCAGTGACTAGTCTGTCCGTCGGCTGTCGAAAGTTTTGGATCTTTATAGTATAGATTTGACCTTTCTTACGGGTGCCGTATTCGTTTTCTATTCTTTTTTTTACTGCAATCGGGTTTCGATTCAGTTTATGCATGTCTTGCAGTAGGAATAGAAATAGGATTGAGAATGGATAGGGGACTTTGCTACGGGATAAACACGTAGGCACGATTCTAGTTTTGTTTTGACCCACGACAGAGGAAAGGTATTGGCAGAGGTATTACTCACTTTAGAATTAGGTCAACCACATAACTATAACCATATATATCTACCTTAATTTTGAACTCCTCTACGGAGGACCAAGTGTGATATGTCATATGTGAGCTCGCGCCTCATGGCATGGCCAGACTGTTCGCGAAGAGTGGCACACAGGTTTATCATCATTACACAGTTTCACATTGTGTCACTCTGAGCAAGTTATCAATAATTTCCCCGAAAACAGCGCAAGTTGGGCAGCCCACTCACTTACCTGCTCCAATAGGACAAAGTCCATTATGTCTCCTCCAACTATCACCAAAGTCTGATTTTCCTCCATCGTTTACAATACCAGGTAAGGGCAGGTACATTGGTGTCGTCTAATAGGCGGTCTCATGCATTGACACGTAATCTTGAGACGATTTATCAGGCAACCTATACAATAGGTTGTTGTTTTAGTTGTCTCATAGCAATACAAAATCCCTTAATTTATGGAAAAAATAAAGAAATATTATTGGTTGCATGGCAATAAAACTCGTACAATGGTGATGGGGTTGTCTCATAGTCCTAAATTTTAGCTCATGAGGCGGTTGTTTCGCGAAGCAACGACCTCATTCTCTCACCTCGCTCTCTCTCCTCCACATCAGCAAAAATCCTACGTGTCACTGCATGAGACGACCTATGAGACCGTTGACGTGTAGCAATGTACCTGCCCTGACTAGTACCCAGAACTCTTCAAAACCAAGCACAAGAGCTCCGTGTCCGGTTTCTACTTTTGTTTTTGTCTCATGTACTGGTGGTTTCGGAGTGATCCCAAGGTAACCAGCCACATCACTATTTTCTTTAGGAAAAGTCCATTTTACTCCCTCCACCTATTCATTTTGTCCATCCTACCCCCTAATCAATTTTTTGGCTTTATTTAACCCCTCATCCTATTCAAAATGGATCAAATTAGCCCCTAATCAGGATGAAGCACTGGATTTGCCTACGTGGCATTGTTTTGACCGGTCAATTCCCATTTTGACACCATGTAATTGTCCATGTGAAGTTGAGAAACAACACTTTGTACTGTCACATGAAGTTCCTCACGTTTAGCATGATGGGAGTACAATCTTTGTTAGTGTATGGTCCCGTAAAGTTGTTGTGTTGTCCTGAATGTGTGCAGCTATGGACTTTTGTTTTTGTTCGAATTGACGAGACGACCAGCCCATATGTGTGTTCAAGTGGCAGCTACAAACCAGGCGCAGCCGCGCAGGGTTCAGGAGATTTGCAGAGGTGTGGCGCTGTCGCTTGGCTTGCATGAGGCAAGGGCGCAAAGCACGCGGCGCTGCAGCTGGGCTTATGCAATTGAAGGGCACGCCACTCAGCTTGTCCATGTCAGGTATCCAATTAGAGATTTGACTGGTCAACATAATGCCACATAGGCAAATCCAAGGCTAAATCCTGATTCGGGGCTAATTTTATATGTCTTAAATAGGATGAGGGATTAAATTAAGTCAATATTTTGGTTAGAGGGTAGGATGTACTAAGTGAATAGGTGGTCCTAGCATGAAGGAACTCACCCATTCTATCATTGTCCAGCTTTTGAAGCTCATTGCTCACCATCCACCGCCAAAGCTATCACATCTTGCTCCGCCAATCACTGGGTTTGGTGCAGGTATGCATGCCGCTGCGAACGTGAGGTCACGTTGGAGCCAAGTGGTACCGGTAGACTATAGCTAGCTTCCTGCTCAAATGCACCCAGACAACAGCCACCTTCATGCTCCTTGTAGAAATTTGTGGGCTATACGGTCTACCCTCTATTCCTCTACCTTTTCCGTAGTGTCGCTCACAATGCATAATGAGGCTAGAGGGTAGGGACCTATTTATAGACTCCACTTGCAGGTGCTAAAATTATTCCACCCGTGTTCCAGAAAAACCGTGACTCCTGAACCATGTCACCAACCACGATCAGACATGCCAGTTTTATGAGTCTAAAATATATTAGTCCCTAGCACACATGTGTGAGTCATATGCCATGACCAATTGTTTATATGAGATCAATTCCAATATGATCATGTGGGTTAACAGCCTGTAGAGCCGATCCTACAAAACAAACCCAACTCTTCTGTTGTGCTCTACCCGGGTCAAACATGTGCGTACTTAATAAATATTCTAGTAGAGTTGAACTCAATAAATTCCTCTATTGTATTCCAGCACAAACGTCCTCGGAGGCTCAAGTACAAATTCCTCGAGTTAGATTCTGCACAATAATTCCCCATCACTTGCATCAATATTTATTTCCACATTGAGGTGCATAAATAATAACCATAACATATAATATATAAATAAATGTTGAAAGCCACACATAAAATTCCAACATCTCCCACTTGGCTGAAACATTTCAGTCAATAACATGAAGTCCCATGTCTCTAACATTGTCGGTGTTTAGAAATCGTGGTCCCGACACCAACCAGAAATGCGCTGTGTTCCCTCCCTTGATGGTTGATGCAGAAGATAACACGAGACACGTGTTTATCCTGGTTCCGGTCAGAAGACCGTACTTCCAGCAAGGCGGTGTGTGCGATGTATTATTCTGCACCGGACTGCAAGTAGTAGGGGTACAAGCAGGTTGGGACGAGAGGCTAGACCTCCGAGTCCCGGATGATTGAGGCAATGTGCCAATATCGTGATCTTTTCTGAGTGTATGCGGATTCTTTCTCTTCTTTTCCGTCTTTTTTTCCTCTTGCTTGATCGCCCCCTCCTTTTATAGGCCAAGGAGGAGGGGTTACAGGAGCGTGTTGCTGCTTAGGCATAGTTGTCGCACAGTAGTAGGAGTGGCGTTGGGCGTGCTTCTGTGTCCTTGTTTGCTGTAGTCAATTCTTGTATTGGTGATGACGTCGAGGAGTGGTCTTGAGGATCCGAGGCGTCCTTTGTGTGATAATGGCTTATCTGTACACCACCTCGAGGGTCTCCCATGCCTGCGCACAGCTTATTCTGTGGGAAATCGCTGTGGGAGTCGGTGGCACAAGGAGTTAGAGTGACCCGGCCCTGTTCGCACGGCGGCGACATGTCCGTACAGCGCCGCGGTTGGTGGCATAGTTCTCGGAATGGCCCGTCATACCTCTATCGTCCTGTGCTCTTCTCCCGCTGTGTGCTCGAGGGTCTCTCCGTCCGACTGAGGTCTTCGAGTCGTCGGAGTTGGCAGTACAGGAGCTCGGAGTGACGGGCTCTGTTCGCACAGTGCCGG
The DNA here is from genome assembly GCA_033239725.1 of Echinochloa phyllopogon. NCBI lineage: Eukaryota > Viridiplantae > Streptophyta > Magnoliopsida > Poales > Poaceae > Echinochloa > Echinochloa phyllopogon. The sequence goes on from BTCW01000012.1 coordinate 26,343,224, forward strand.
CCTGCCCACACAGAGCCTCGGTTGGCAGCATAGTGACGGGAGTTGGTGGATACGATGGGAGGGGTCGTGGCCGTCAGGGCAGTATGGCAAGAGATCTGCGTTTTGACTTTGGAGGCACCTTGGTAGAGGGCGCCATTTAATGTCCAATGGAGTGAGGGTCTCGACCGAGGCGGAGCTTTCCCCATTCCGTGGGTTGCTCGTGGCTCGGTCCCCAGGCCTCGACTGAAGCGGAGTTCTCCGATTCGCTCGAGGGGTCGGTCCCCTCGAGCGAAGCGGAGATTTTGGTTCGCGTCGAGCCACGCCGCGGTACGTCTTGGCTGGGCCTTCAGTTTTTGCTGGGCCGTGGGCCTTAACTTTTGTTTCTTTTTCTGGTTACTTGGATAAGATTAATGTTCACTGGGGCGGTTATCCCATAGGTTTGGGTATCCCTAATGATCGTCCCCAACAGTAGCCCCCGAGGCTTTGTTGGAATATGTTTTAATCCGACAAAGGCTCTTCATCGTGGGTGCAACATGTTTCGTCTTCAAGGTATTCAACCTTGTGGTGCAAGGAGCCCCCAAGCCTTGGCCCTAGCAAGGTCGATCAGGGGCGGTTCTTGACTTTGAGTTACGACCCTCGTCGCCCTGTTTGTGGGGAGGAGGGGTGACGCAATCCATGCTTCCCTCGAACGGGCTGCGAGTCATGGATGCCTCTGTGAGCTGTTAGCGGGTAATTTAAGTGGACATCCGTGCCTCGTTCGATGGAGGCCGGCTCGTGGTGCGGAGACATGTCTCATAAGAGCACTTGTGGAGGTTTGCTAGGCAGGGCTCGACCCCGTTCGTTTGGGGTCGAGGGCTCGTTGCTCTCCCTCGGTGGGATCACTCGACTAGCTGCCTCCATCCTGGCCTTGAATATAACATGAAGGGCACCCTCGAGTTTCGTGCTCGAGGATAGGCTCGATCGCGCGTGCCCTTGGTTATCCCTAACTCTGTTAGATCAGAGGTGCCTGTCGAACCCTCGAGGGGCTAGGACTTCGAACCCTTGATCAGTAGGGCCTCGAGGAGAGGTAGCTTACCTCGGAAGCCTTTTGGCTGGCCTCGAGCATTTATTTCCGTAGTCGTGGGCGACGTGGCACGGAGTATGCGAAGTGGGCGCGCCTTTTTAGGCGGAAAGGAAGAGACAAGGCAGTTACGATGCGACGTGTCGCCTGGATTTTCGCGCGTAGTGGTTATCCCAACTCGTGGGGCCCGGTCGTCAGTGGCTGTGGTGCCAATCGTATCGGATGCGTTTTTCACGCGGCCGGGGTGCCAGTTGCGTTTCGCGTGATACTATAAATAAAGGGACAAGGGGAAAGGATTAGCTTACCCAACCCTTGCCTTACGATTGCATCTACTACTTCCAAGCGCCGCCGCTCTTCGCCTTTCACCTTTCCACGCACAAGACTTCGCCCTTTTTGCCGCCGCCGTTCGCCATGGTGACCATCGTAGACCCTGCTCCGTGGAGCCCTTCCATCGCCACCGACGCCTATCTCGCCGGGCTGGTGGAGGCCGGGGTGCTGCCGGCGAACAGCAATCCGGACGAGCCGATGTGGATCGCGCCGCCATCCAACCACCACGAGCCTTCTCCGCCGGAGGGCTTTGTGGTGAGCCTGGTGAGACTTCACGAGCGGGGGTTCGGAATCCCCGCATCGCCGTTCTTCCGCGAGTTGTGCCTCCACTACGGAGTGGAGCTCCACAACTTCGCCCCCAACGCCATCTCGCAAGCGGCGGTCTTCGTCGCCGTTTGTGAGGGGTACTTGGGGATCGAGGCTCACTGGGACCTATGGGTTCACCTTTTCCGGGGTGAGCTCCATACGGCCGTAGGTGAGTCTCGGGGGCTCCGCCGGGCGGTCCGCGCTGGGGGCCTTACCCTGCAAGTTCGGGAGCAGCGGAGCAGGTTGTACATCCCGGCGACGATGACCTCCAACAACGCCGATTGGGACAAGGGGTGGTTCTACCTCCGCAACATCGACAACAAGCTGTCGGAGTACACCGGCAAAGTGCTGCGCGAGCTACCGGAGGCGTGGAGTTACGGAATTTCCCCCGCCGACCGTCAGGAGCGACTTCGGGTCTTCACCGATGCCTTTGCCGCACTTTCGAGGGCGGGTTTAACCGCGGCGAGAGTGATTGCAAACTTCAATCAGCGGTATGTACTGCCGCTGATGGAGAGGGCGCTGTGGCTTGACCAGCTCAGGGCGGATTCGCCCTGGCAGGGCTCGAAGATGAAGGAGGGGACCCTCATCCTCGAGTACTGCATCAATCGTGTACGAGTCGTGGAGTTCTCCAAGCTTGATTGCAAGGAGGAGGCCCTTTCACCGTCAAGATGCGCCCCGAAGCGGGGTTTTTACAATTTGTAAGTTCCGCATTAAGTTTGATTTAGATTCAATTTTGCTTTCTACCCTCAAAATTATCTGATCGCTTAATCCTGAATTCTTTCTTCAGGGTTTGTCTCAAAAAGGGTATCGTTTTGCTCCTCCTCTTCGCGAGGTTCGTGTTGCGAACCGCCTTTCTGCCGAGAGGCAGAAGACGCGGAAGGACGCGGCGAAGCAGAAGAAAGAGAGGAAGCGTTTGCGGAAGGCGGCGTACAAAAAGGAGTGCCGCCGTCGAATCAGGGAGGGGCGCTCCCCACCTACCACCCCCGAGAGTACTCCGGAGGAGTCTTCCTCGGAGGACGTCATGGAGATTCCGCCACCTGCGCCGGTGGCGGCTGAAGTGAGTGCACCCCCGAGGGGGCAACGCCAGGAGATCCCGTCGTCGACACGGGGTAGGGAGGCCTCGAGTGGACCGGCGCCTTCGACGACGGGTGCCGCCCCCCCCCCCCCCCCCGAGTTCCACGGCGGCGAATGCAGGGGCTCGAGCTCGGAGCCCATCGATGCGTGGGGCTCAAAGCTTCGCACCAGCGGGTTCGAGGCCCGCGAGCGAGACCCCGCCGTCGAGGGGCCGTGGTCGTTCGGGGGCTCGGCGGCCTTCGAGCAGCAAGAAGCGCAAGCTTAGCCACCTCATCCGGGTTATGTAAGTCACCGTTCTTTTCTCAGGCTTAATTCTAGAGTTGTTGTTCTGATTTTGTCGACTTGGTTTCTGTCAGCCAATCCGGTCCATCGGCGCCGCTTCCATTGGCGCCGACGAAGGCGCTGAAGGTGTCGGCACGCGCCACGCCTCGTTCAACAGTGCCGCCCTCATCCGGGGCACCCCAGGCGTCGGGGATTGTGGCTCGGTACCGGGCAGCCCTTACGTGAGGGACCGCCCGATCAAGGGGGGAGGCGGCGGCTGGCGAAGCGTCGGTGGTGGCGGGCAAGGAGCGGGCCAGGGAGACGCCCTCGGCCCTCCCCGTGGAGGATGTGGCCCCTGCCGTTGCGGGGGTGACAGAGACCTCCGTGCCGGCCGAGGGCACGGGGGTGGTGGAGGGTGCGGCCCGTGGTGAAGACGCGGGTCAGACCGCAGCGGGAGGCACCGGTTCAGTGGAGGTCGAGGAGATGCCCGGGGCCGGCTCCGCAATGATGACCCTCCCGACCACCCTCGAGGGTGGTCAGGAGGATGAGGAAGAAGACGCTCCATGATTCCGCAACGGGACCTGGAGCCCTTGGGAAGAGAGGACCGTGGGCACCTTGCCTGGTATTCCGGCCTTCGAGGCCTGGCGCAATTTTGGGCTCGGTCGCCGCGGGGTTCCTCCCGGCCTGGCCAAGGCTTCTGAGGCCGAGCGCCTCCTATGGGAGGAACAGCAAGCCTTGGGGACGACGGTCCAAGAAGCCCTGAAGCAGGTCCTCGAACTCCACCTTGGTCGGGGTTTGGACCTCCACCGGGTAAGTGACTTAATCACTAATTTTGTCGCGCGTTTTGTGTCTCTCCCCATTTTTTCACTTTCATTTGTCGTGTTAATAACAGGATCTGAGGGATATGGCTGGGCGAAAGGTCGCCGAACTTGCTGATGCGCACGTCGAGGTGCATCAGCTAAGGGAGGCCTTGAGCCACGCCGAGCGGGAGCGCCTGCGTGAGAGGACACTCGCCGTGGAGACGGCAGAAGATGTCCTTCGGCAAGGGGACGAGCTCCATCGACGAACGCAAGCGCTGGCGGCACTCGAGTGCGAGCTTCAGCAGGAGCGTGCCACCCATGCCGAAGGTCGGGGGCAATTACAGCAGCGGGACTCGGCGCTCGCCGTGGCTGAGGCCCAACTGAAGACCCAGGGCGAGGCTATCGACCTGCTCACCGTGGCAGTGACGGAGGGAGATGTTGCCATCATGGAGCTGCGGGCCTCGGTTGAGGCTCAACAAGGAGAGATGGCGATACTTCAGCAGGAGGCCAGCACTGCCCGGGAGGCCCTCGCCAAGAAGGAGAAGCTGGTCGAAGGTAAGTCTAGTACGAACTTATCCTAAATTTGGATTGGAGTTTTCGATGGCTTATCTGATTTCGGTGTTGGGCTTTCAGAGGTGCGGAAGGTGGCGGAGGAGACCTCCTCACAGGCGGAGTCGCTCCAAGTAGCCTATTCGAAGGCCAGGAGGACCTCAAGGAGCTACGGGAAGTAGCCCTTGCCGTCTGCAAGGAGGTCGAGGGGCCAGACGCCCTCGAGTCCCAATCGGGTAGCTCGGTGGCCAGCCGTCTAAGAGCCTTGGGCGCTTGTGTTACCGAGCGCCTGAAGGGGGCCCTTCTCCTCAGCGTGCAGAAGACCCTCGGGGTGATCTCGACGCACTTTGTCGTGGACCTCGAGGCGGTCAGCGGTGGTTACGTGGTGGCGGACGACCTCGACTACGACACTGCGCTGGCTGTCGTGGAGAGTGCGGATGCTGCTACCTCTGCTCCTGTTGCCACCCTCGCGCGAATCTTCGAGAGCGACCTCCTTCCCGACGCTGAAGACGAGGAGTATGCCACATCCGAAGACCCCGCTCCCTGAGTAGTTTTTAGAGATTTTTTATGTAATAAGCACTCTAGTGGTTCAAACAATTTTATGTTTTTGAAACGCACATTCAAGTTTTTATTTGAATTATGGTCTTTTTATCACGTTTATTTCGCTGAATTTGCAAAGGACTTGTCGAGGAGGGTATCGTTCATAGAGAAATTTTAGCGTAGGGTGACGAGGGGGATGTCGTATCCTTTCGAAGGCGTAGGTGGCCCCTCGACTCATCTGGCCCTTGGCCTCAATTATTCTATGCCTCGAGTTGCCTTTTGGCAAATACAGGAGATGGACGTAATAAAAGAATTTTATAAAAAACTTTAAAATTGGGACAATTTTAGGAGGGGGTGCCCCCCGGATTAGCCCCCGAGTGAGACTTGGCTTTTTTCGATGGTAAGCCTAGTCTTACTCATTTTAAGGTCCTTTATATTTTTATTGACATAAGTACAAATGTACATGAATGCTTGAAAGCTTAAGGGTAGAAGCGACGTAGCTGTTGGATATTCCAAGCGTTGGTGAATACTTCGCATTTCTCGTTTGCGAGCTTGTATATGCCTGGCTTGAGGACCTCAGTGACGATGTACGGCCCTTCCCATGGCGGTGTGAGCTTGTGGCGCCCTCGATTGTCTTGTCGCAGCCTTAGCACTAGGTCCCCCTTGTTGAGGTCTCATCGTCGAACCTTTTGGGCCTGATACCTTCAAAGCGACTGCTGGAATCGAGCCGAATGTAAGACCGCGACGTCTCGAGCTTCGTCCGCTTGGTCGAGTGAGTCTTCCCATACTTGCTTGTTTCTTTCCTCTTGGTAGGCTCTGAGCCTTGGGGACCCATATTCCAAGTCTGTGGGGAGGATAGCCTCGGCACCATAGACGAGAAAAAATGGAGTAAAACCCGTGGCTCTGCTTGGGTTGTTCTAAGGCTCCAAATTACCGAGGGTAGTTCTGACACCCATTTCCCGCCGAATCTATTCAGCTTGTTGAATATCCTTGGTTTGAGACCTTGTAGAATCATGCCGTTGGCACGTTCTACTTGGCCGTTTGTCTGTGGATGTGCTACGGCCGACCAATCCACGCGGATATGGTGGCCGTCACAGAATTCCAAGAACTTCTTGCCTGTAAACTGGGTGCCATTGTCAGTGATTATCGAATTGGGGACCCCAAACCTGTGAATTATATCTGTGAAGAATTGCACAGCTTGCTCGGATCTGATGTTGCTGATTGGCCGAGCCTCGATCCATTTTGAGAACTTGTCGATGGCCACCAGCAGATGTGTAAAGCCCCCGGGCGCTGCTCGCATTGGACCAACGAGGTCTAGCCCCCACACGGCGAACGGCCATGTGATAGGAATGGTTTGCAAGACGTGAGCCGGGAGGTGTTTTTACGTGCGTAGAATTGACACCCTTCGCAGGTGCGCACGATTTTGTTGGCGTCTGCAACAGCCGTGGGCCAGTAGAAGCCTTGGCGAAACGCGTTGCCCACGAGGGTTCGGGGCGCCGCGTAATGGCCGCATACGCCAGCGTGGATGTCTCGGATGAGCTCCCTTCCCTCCGGGATTGGAATGCACCGCTGCAAAATTCCGGAGGGGCTGCGCTTGTACAGCTCCCCATCGATTATGTGGAACGACTTGGCCTTTCTTGCGATGCGTCGAGCCTCGGTTTGATCCGAGGGTAGTTCCCCTCGGATGATCCAGGCGATGTATTGGTTGCGCCAATCGCGAATTGATGGGGCCTCGTCGATTTCCATAATTTCACCCTCGTCCGCCGAGGATATTTCCTGACTTGAGGCTTCAGGTTCCTCTTTCGAAGGATCCTTGTCCATGGGCTCGACATATGGAGCCCCCGAGGGTTCGGTCCTCGAGGGAGCATCAGGAGCTTTGGGGGTCGGCTTGAGGTCGATGCTTGGCTATGTCAAGTCATGGGCGAATACGTTTGGAGGAACGGTGATCCGCCCAGACGCAATTTTTGCTAATTCATTAGCCTCCTCGTTGTACTTTCGTGCGATGTGGTTGAGCTCGAGGCCATGGAATTTGTCCTCGAGTCGGCGTACTGCATTGCAGTATGCTTGCATCTTGTCGTCGTGGCAGCTTGCCTCCTTCATAACCTGGTCGATGACCAATTGTGAATCTCCCCGGACGTCGAGGCATTTAACGCCCAATTCGATGGCTATGCGAAGGTCGGCTAGTAAGGCTTCATATTCGGCCATGTTGTTGGACGCCGGAAAGTGCAAGCGTACCACGTGCCTTATATGTTCTCCGAGGGGTGAGACGAAGAGCAGGCCCGCGCCCGCACCGGTTTTCATCACCGACCCGTCGAAGTACATGATCCAACATTCGGCTTGGATTTGTGGTGGGGGCAGCTGTGTGTCGGTCCACTCTGCCACGAAATCGGCCAAGATTTGCGATTTAATTGCCTTGCGGGGGGCATAAGTGAGGGTTTCGCCCATCAATTCCACGGACCATTTGGCTATTCTACCCGAGACATCCTGGTTGCGGAGTATCTCCCCCAAGGGGAAAGATGAGATCACGGTGACAGGATGAGCCTCGAAGTAGTGGTGCAATTTGCGCTGAGCTAGCACTACTGTGTAGAGCAGCTTCTGGATTTGTGGATATCGTGTCTTGGTTTCGGTCAGTACCTCACTGGTGTAGTATACCGGCCTTTCGACAGGCAGAGCGTGCCCCTCCTCAGTTCTCTCTACGACGATGACTTTGCTTACTACTTGAGTCGTTGCGGCTACGTAGAGGTAGAGGCGCTCGCCCTCCTTAGGTGGCGTTAAGACTGGCGCTCGTGCGAGAGACGCTTTTAGCCCGTCGAGGGCTTTTTGAGCCTCGGGGGTCCAAGAAAAATGTTCGCTCTTTTTCAGGAGTCGGTACAGGGGTAAGCCTTTCTCACCGAGACGCGAGATGAACCGGCATAGGGCTGCTAAGCATCCCAATATCCTCTGTACCCCCTTTAGGTCTCGGATCGGTCCCATTTGTTTGAGGGCCGAGACTTTTTCAGGGTTGGGCTCAATGCCTCGTTGAGAGACTATGAAACCCAAGAGCATACCTCGAGGTACCCCAAAAACGCATTTTTCCGGATTCAGTTTTACCCCGTTGGCCTGGAGACAATCAAACGCAATGCGCAAATCGTTTACCAGGTCGTTCGCCTTCCTGGTCTTTACAACAATGTCGTCAACGTATGCTTCTACGGTTCACCCGATATGATCTCCGAAAACACAAAGCATACATCGCTGGTATGTAGCTCCAGCATTTCGAAGTCCAAACGGCATCGTGACATAGCAGAAAATACCAAAAGGCGTAATAAAGGACGTTGCCAGTTGGTCAGAAATTTTCATCTTAATTTGGTGGAAACTAGAATAAGCATCAAGGAAACATAATAGCTCGCATCCTGCGGTTGAATCTATGATCTGATCGATACGTGGTAGAGGAAAAGGGACTTTTGGACATGCTTTATTTAAACCGGTATAATATATGCACATCCTCCACTTCCCATTCTTTTTCTTAACTAAAACAGGATTGGCAAGCCAGTTAGGGTGAAATAACTCCTTGATGAATCCGGCCTCGAGGAGCTTGCGCAACTCCTCACCAATGGCCCTGCGCTTGTGCTCGTCAAAGAGTCACAGTCGTTGAACCACCGGCTTGGTATGGGGCAGGATGTCAAGGGAGTGCTCGGCGACCTCCCTCGGTATGCCTGGCATGTCCGAGGGGCTCCACGTGAAGATGTCGGCGTTGGCGCGGAGGAAGTCGACAAGCACCACCTCCTATTTGCTGTCGAGGGTCGAGCTGATCCGCACCGTCTTGTCGCTGGGAACACCTGGGTCGAGGGGCACAACCTTGGTGTGCTCTGCGGGCTCGAAACTGCCTGCATGCTTCGAAGTGGAGGGTATGGTTTCGTTCGCCATATTCTCCAGGTCTGTGACGAGAGCCTCGTCCTCAGCAAGCGCCTCGGCGCTCTCGACGCATTCCACGTCGCATATGTAGGCATGTTCGAATGATGGGGCCACGGTGATGACGTCGTTTGGTCCCGGCATCTTCAACATGAGGTAGGTATAGTTCGGGATCGCCATGAACTTGGCGTAGCATGGGCGGCCGAGGATGGCGTGGTACGCACCTCGAAATCCCACTACTTCAAATGTCAGGGTCTCCCTGCGGAAGTTGTCGGGGATACCGAAGCAAACTGGCAGATCGATCTGCCCGAGGGGTTGAACTCGCTTTCCCGGCGCAACGCCATGGAACGGTGCCTTGCTAGAGCGCGGCGTGTCCCTGCCAATGCCCATGAGCTCCAAGGATGAAGCGTACATGATATTGAGGCTGCTGCCTCCATCCTTGAGTACCTTGGAGAACCGGGTATTGTCGATGATAGGATCAACGACAAGCGGGTATTGCCCCGGGTTCAGGATATAGTTGGGGTGGTCGTCTCGACTGAAGGAGATGGTCTCCTCTAACCAATCGAGGTACGACGGCCCCACCTTGTGTATGGAGAATACCTCTCGGCGCTCGCGCTTGCCCTGCCGAGGGGTCATGTTCGCGGTTGGCCCACCGAAAATGAAAAAGACGTTCTCCACCTCTGGGAAGCCCTGGCCATTCCCGTCGCCCGTGTCTTTTTTCCCCCTTCATCCTTTGAAGCGGCGCGGTTGAAGTATTTCTTTAGCATTCCACACTGCTCAAGGGTGTGGGTCACGATGCCCTTGTGATAAGGGCACGGTTTCTTGAGCATATCATCGAAGATGCCGCCTCCTCGAGGGGGGCCTCGAGGAGGTTTGGGCGCAGCGGGATCGACTGCGAGTATTTCGTCAGGGTCCTCGGTCCGCTCTTGTCAGCGCGAGGCTTTTTGGGGCTTCTTCCCTTTCTTGCCTTGCCTTTGTTTCTTGTCGGATCCTTTGGACTTGCTGCCCTCCGCGGGCGTTTCCTCCGTCCGCTTCCCCCTTCCACTATCAAAGATGGCTCCGACCGCCTCCTCGCCGGAGGCAAAATTGGTGGCCACGTCGAACAGTTCGTTTACACTAGTTGGAGGACTGCGTCCTAGCTCGCGTACCAAGTCCCGGAAGGTTGTACCTTCGAGGAAAGCGTGGATGATTTCGGAGTCACCCACACTTGAGAGCTCGGTGCAACGCTTGGAGAAGCGGCGGATGAAATCACGAAGGGACTCTTTGGGTGTTTGGCGACACCCTCGAAGGTCCCATGAGTTTCATGGGCGTAGGTAGGTGCCCTGAAAGTTACCCACAAACGTCCTCACGAGGTCATTCCAGTCGTGAATCTGGTTCGCGGGTAGGAGCTCTAGCCATGTCAGCGCAGAATCCGCCAAGTGAAGCGGCAAGTTGCGGATGATCATGGCGTTGTCGGTCGCGCTGCCCAATAAACAGGCGAGGCGATAGTCGTTGAGCCACACCCTCGGGTCCGTCTCCCCTCAGTACTTTGTGATGGTCGTTGGCTGCCTGAATCGTGCGGGAATCGGGGCCACACGAATCTCCCGGCCAAATACCTGGGTTCCCGGGGGCTCTGGCGTTGGGCTCTTGTCTTTGTCGCTGTCGTAGCGGCCTCCACGGCGGGGGTGAAAACCGCGAGATGCGCCATCCCGCCTCTTTCTGTTAAGGGTGTTGCGAGTGTCGTCCTCGCTGATGTCACCACGTGTGTCAAGGATTCGCTCCTTGAGAGGCTTCCTTCCGATGCGTTCGTGCACCGAAGGTGCCTTTCCCTTATTTAAGGGCGGGGTGGCATTAGATTGTCCCTTCGCGGGGTTTGTGCTGATGCCTCGTGCTACCGCGTTGCTCCACCGGTCTTTGGGCCGGCGGAACTGCGGATGCGAGAGGTTGAGCTTTCGGCTTGTTGCACAGCCGCTTGTTCGATTAGGAGCTGCGCCTCTTGACGCAGGTTTCGGCCTTCGGGTGTTGATGGCTCGGGCATGGCTCGGATCAGAGTTGTTGCGGCGATGAGCTTCTGGCTTGCCCTGGCTAACGCGAGTGGGTCGTCCACATCGTCATCAGCCTCGATGCGGGCTCGTGCTATGCGCCCGGCTTCCCTGGCACGCACGAAGCGCATAGGACGATTGTCCTCAAGCGTTGCCCGAAGCTCTCGGACCTGTCGGCGTTCTTCTTCAAGCTTGGCTTCGAGTTCACGGACTTGGGCCAGTTGTGCTTGTGCGAGCGCAACATTGTTGTGCGCCTGTTCGTGATCTCTGACGTGCGCTGGCTCTCCTGCCCCGTCATCTCCGCCATCCTTTCCCGGAAGGACAACGAAGCATTCCCTGGTGGGATCGTAATCCTCCTCGCTGGGGTCGTCAGAGCAGGTTATGCAATAATCTGCCGCAGCCTGGAATGATAAGAGGGCCTCTCGATCACGAAGCCCTGAGTAATCCCATTCAGGGATCCTCTGGCCGCTCTCGGATGCCTTGCTGCCAGACTCAGGGTAGTTGTCGTCCGGCGACGTTGCTATGAGATTGCGGATCGAGATCAGGTGGTGGCCCGGCAAATCCTCATACGTCGTCACGTCTATGTCAACTGATGAAGAGTTGGTCATGGTTGCGGTGCGTGTCCCACCGGGGTTTCGCCACGGGTCGACCGTGCTGTCCCCGGCTGGTTGTACCGCGGTGGTGGCGGTTGTTGCCCTTGTCGTGCCGGGCTCAACCCGTTCGGGGGAGCCAGCGTGGGCTGTTCCGCGTCGCTCCACACGCGTTCGCCGCGCACGTTGACGCGAATGCCTTTTGCGTCGCGGTGATGGTGTGGGAGTGACGGTGGCACACTCATGCTGGCGTTCCTCATCAGGAGCTGCATATTGTAGCCATCGCCAGTTGCCCTGAAGTCAAGACTCCCAAACCGGATTTCGAATCCGGCAGGAAGCTGATCCGATGCTGGCATCGAGAACAGGTTGTCGCGTACGACTCGAGTTGACATCAAGGGAGATGGTGGATGAAACAATCGATCACAGCGCGAAGCCCCTACCTGGCGCGCCACTGTCGGTGTTTAGAAATCGTGGTCCCGACACCAACCAGAAATGCGTTGTGTTCCCTCCTTTGATGGTTGATGCAGAAGATAACACGAGACACGGGTTTATCCTGGTTCCGGTCAGAAGACCGTACTTCAAGCAAGGCGGTGTGTGCGATGTATTATTCTGCACCGGACTGCAAGTAGTAGGGGGTACAAGCAGGTTGGGACGAGAGGCTAGACCTCCGAGTCCCGGATGATTGAGGCAATGTGCCAATATCGTGATCTTTTCTGAGTGTATGCGGATTCTTTCTCTTCTTTTCCGTCTTTTTTTCCTCTTGCTCGATCACCCCCTCCTTTTATAGGCCAAGGAGGAGGGGTTACAGGAGCGTGTTGCTGCTTAGGCATAGTTGTCGCACAATAGTAGGAGTGGCGTTGGGCATTCTTCTGTGTCCTTGTTTGCTGTAGTCTATTCTTGTACTGGTGATGACATCGAGGAGTGGTCTTGAGGATCCGAGGCGTCCTTTGTGTGATAATGGCTCGTCCGTACACCACCTCGAGGGTCTCCCATGCCTGCGCACAGCTTATTCTGTGGGAAATCGCTGTGGGAGTCGGTGGCACAAGGAGTTAGAGTGACCCGGCCCTGTTCGCACGGCGGCGACATGTCCGCACAGCGCCGGGGTTGGTCGCATAGTGCTCGGAATGGCCCGCAATACCTCTGTCGTCCTGTGCTCTTCTCCCGCTGTGTGCTCGAGGGTCTCTCCGTCCGACGGAGGTCTTCGAGTCGTCGGAGTTGGCAGTACAGGAGCTCGGAGTGACGGGCTCTGTTCGCACAGTGCCGGCCTACCCGCACAGAGCCTCGGTTGGCAGCATAGTGACGGGAGTTGGTGGATACGATGGGAGGGGTCGTGGCCGTCAAGGCAGTATGGCAAGAGATCTGCCTTTTGACTTTGGAGGCACGGTGGCAGAGGGCACCATTTAATGTCCGTCGGAGCGAGGGTCTCGACCGAGGCGGAGCTTTCCCCATTCCGTGGGTTGCTCGAGGCTCAGTCCCCAGGCCTCGACCGAAGCGGAGTTCTCCGATTCGCTCGAGGGGTCGGTCCCCTCGAGCGAAGCGGAGATTCTGGTTCGCGTCGAGGCACGCCGCAGGGCGTCTTGGCTGTGCCTTCAGTTGTTGCTGGGCCGTGGGCCTTAACTTTCATTTCTTTTTCTGGTTACTTGGATAAGATTAATGTTCACTGGGGCGGTTATCCCATAGGTTTGGGTACCCCTAATGATCGCCCCCAACTAACATGCTTAGAAAATAATTCCTGACTAAGGGGCTTAGTCAGTGGATCTGCAACCATACTAGTGCTAGGCAAATAAACCATACGAATAATCTTGAGTCTATTTATTACATCACGAATATAATGATATCTTCCCTCAATGTGTTTGCTTTTACGATGAAATTTGGGATCTTTGGAGACCTTAATTGCCGCCATATTATCGCAGAAAATAGTGACAGGTTGAGATGCACTTTCCACGACCTTAAGTGATGCAAGAAATTCCCTTAGCCATACACCTTTTTTTGCTGCTTCAGACGCAGCAATATATTCAGATTCCATGGATGAAAGAGCAACTAAGTTTTGCTTCCTACTACACCAAGAAATAGTACCTCCTGCCAATGTGAATATATAACCAGACGTAGACTTTCGGTCATCCAAATCCCCTTGCCAATCAGCATCAGTATAACCTGCAGCTGAAGATTATGACCGTTAAAACACAACAAATAATCCAAAGTTCCTTTGACATAACGCATGACATGTTTGATTTGTTTCCAGTGCTCTTCGCCAGGATTCTTTTGATATCTACTAAGAATTCCAACAGCATGGCTAAGGTCAGGTCGTGTGAATAACATAACATACATAAGACATCCCAAAGCTGAAGAATAAGGAACACCATTCATTCTTTCTTTTTCCTCAGGAGTGCATGGACATAGTTCCTCACTGAGTTTAGTTCCCTTCACTATAGGTACATTAACAGGTTTGCAATTTTCCATAGAAAATCGTTTTAGAACACCACGAAGGTAAGTCTTTTGGGACAAACCAAGTAGTCATTTATTCCGATCTCTATGTATTTCCACTCCCAAAACATAGGAAGCTTCCCCCATATCTTTCATATCAAATTTAGAAGACAGCCAAGCTTTTACTTCCACTAATGTTTCTTTATTATTAGAAGCAATAAGAATGACATCAACACATAAAGACAGTAACACAAAATTGCCACCAATAACTTTAGTATATATGCAATGATCACCTTCCGTCATTGAAAACCCATATGACGTGATAGCATTATCAAAAAGAATATACCATCGGCGTGAAGCTTGTTTAAGACCATAAATTGATCTATTTAATTTGCAAACCTTATTTTCATTTCCTATTTCTCCAAATCCTTCCGGTTGTAACATATAAATTTCCTCCTTCAAATGCCCATTAAGAAAAGCAGTTTTCACATCCATTTGGTGGAGTTCAAGATCATAATAAGCCGTCAAAGCACTAATAATTCGAATGGAAGTAAACTTTGCAACAGGAGAAAAAGTTTCCACAAAATCAACACCTTCCCTTTGTGTAAAGCCTTTAGCAACAAGTCTAGCTTTATATTTTTCCACTTGGCCTGTTGCATTAAGTTTCCTTTTGAAAATCCATTTACACCCTATGGCTCTGCGCTTATTTGGTAAAGAAACAAGTTCCCAAACTTTATTCTTCCTCATTGAGTTTAATTCTTCCCGCATTGCTTCCACCCATAGCTTTGATTGGGCACAACTAATGGCTTCTTTATAATTTTTTGGATCTTCCTCTAAATCTGAAATTTTAGAATGCACTTCCCCAAAAAACACATAATAATCATCAAGATATGATGGTGCTTGTGAATTCCTCCCCCTTCTCCTAAGCATATTAGTGTTGAGAGTTGGATTTATATTTCTTTCTGGGGTATCATTTTCCTCATTGTGTGAGTTATTTCCAGATGTATCCATCTGTGGTTCATTTGGAGTTGTCAACAATTCCACCCTTTCCCGCTTAGCACGGCAAGGTGTGTGCTGATCTAAAAATATTGCATCCCTACTTTCCACTAGTTTTTTATTTTCAGTATCATAAAATCGATACCCTTTTGATTCTGTAGAATAACCAATAAATATTCCTGGTGTGCTTTTTGGTTGCAACTTAGTACGGTACTGATTTGGCACTCTAATTTGAGCATTACAACACCAAACAGCTAGATGACGAAGAGAGGGTTTTCTTCCGGTCCACAACTCATGAGGGGTGACTGTAACAGCTTTAGATGGTGAATGATTCAATAAATAGACAGCAGTATGTAGAGCTTCACCCCAAAAAGACAAAGGGAGATCAGAATAAGCCATCATGGACCTGACCATATCCATTAGAGTTCTATTCCTCCGCTCAGCTACACCATTTTTCTGCAGAGTGTATGGCATAGTGTACCAGTGAATAATTACATGCTCTTTACAAAGATCATTTAATATTCCTAAAGTGTATTCTCCCCCGCGATCAGTTCTTAAAACTTTAATTGTTTTATTCAACTGATTTTCCACTTTAGTTTTAAATGTTTTGAATGCATCAAAACCTTCCGACTTGTGTTTAAGAAGATACACATAACCATATCTAGAATAATCATTAATGAATGTGATAAAATAAACCTTTTGACTATTTGTGGGAGTTGATATTTCACCACAAATATCAGAATGAATAATAGCAAGAGATTCCTTAGATATTTCCGCCTTTGGAAAAGGTGCACGAGTAATTTTACCCATTATACATGCCTCACAAGGGCCAAAATACTCCCACTTAAAATTTAGAATTCCAGAATTAATAAGCCTCTTAATTCTGTTTTTAGATATGTGACCAAGTCGTAAATGCCATAAATAAGATTCCGAACATGTGATACTATCATTAACATCCTCACTATAGAGTTTTCTTCTCCAACCAAGCAATCAGTGTTGTCATTTTCTAATAAATCATCAAGAAAATAAAGGCCATCATGGCGAACACCAGTATGCACTAATTTCCCATTGAGCAATATTTTAACTCTTCCTTTTTCCAAATAATATATCATAACCAATAGATTCCAACTGAGAGACAGAGACTAAATTCCTTCTCATGCTAGGTGAATATAAAGTGTCTTTTAGCAATAAATTTCCTCCATCAAGGAGTTTTAGGACATAATTTCCAATTCCAAGTATATCAGCTCTAGCATTAGTGCCTAAATAGACATATCTATTTCCCCTTGGAATTGGTTGCATGGAAGTAAAATATTTATGATCTCTTGCAATATGCGATGTAGAACCAGAATCAACAACCCAACTATTTGGAAAAGTAGTAGCAAATAAACATTTTGTGCATACAAAAATATGATGCATACCTTCCTCTGAAGGGTTGCCTTTAGGATCATCGTGCTGATTTTCCTGCGTTCTTTTCTCATTATTATGCTGCTGCTTCTTCTTCTTCCTACGGTCAGCTCTGAAATGCCCATGCTGACCACAATTGTGACAAGCGAAATCCTTTTTATTCTTGTCATTCCTTTGAGATGAGTAATAATTTTGACGATCATCATGGCTGTGTTTCTTGTTAAGCTTGTCTCTCAAATCACCTTTGAAGTCTCTCTTTTGCCAATTCCTTTTATTTGCACTCTATTTTTCCTCTCCAAGGTGCAACTCAAAATTATTTGAGTCTCTGACCTTTCCCTGGGAGAGCTTCTTGTCTTCTTCCATAAGCAAGTGATGCCTCAAATTGCGCATATTAAGTGCGCGTTCAGAATGACAAAAGGACATCTTAAACTGCTCCCATGAATTTGGCAAAGAGTTCAGCACAACCATGACCTGCACTTCTTCTTGAAAGGGATAACCAGCAATTTTTAATTCCTCTGCTAAAACACTGAGTTTATTGATATGCTCATTGACAGAAACACCTTCATTCATCTTGGTAGAAAGAAAACGGCTAACGAGACTAAGCACTTTGATGAGAGATACGTCACCAAAATCCTTTTCCAGTTTGCCGAATATTTTTCGGGCATTCTGTTCACTCTCGTACTCAGCAGCTAAAGAATCATTCATAGATCTCAACATAAATATACGAGCCCTTTTATTATCTTTAGCCCAAGCTTCATATTCTACCATATAATCTTTCTTTTCCTCAACGCTAGCATCATCCTTTGGTTTTTCCGGTTCAGGTACATCAATGACATAATCAATATTTTCAACAGTAAGCAAAAACATGATTTTCCATTTCCAAACCGTAAAATTAGAACCATCTAACTTGCAGGATCTAAGCAACTCAGAGAAAACACTATTGGATGCCACGGAGAGAGATGATACTGAGTTACAAGGAAAAAATCTCAAAATTAGGTGATCTTGGACTCTATGGAAAGCTCATTCAGAGGGCTATCCAACCCACTGAACTCTTGACCCAGAACACGATAGATCAAATCAGAATTGCAAACCAAGATCACACTAAGCCATAACCATCATCCAAACTTTAACCCCTTTGCAAATGTGCCAACTACATAAGTGTACCACCTTATGTGTGAGTGAGTTAGCATTTTCATAAACATTTCTCAAAGGGTTTTTCGCTCTCTTTACTACGCAACTCAATCTTAACAACATCGCAATGTTAGAGCGCTCAAGAGATCGACAGAGTGGGTCTTCTCATAGTGCACGTTCCACGGACAATCCGAGCCACGCCACGGACTGTCCGACATTCAGCTCATCCACTCATAAGTCAATGCAATGACTCGGAGGTCAGCGCTCAAAGGGTCCACATGTCAATACTCACCACGGATAGTCCGAGCCCACTCCACGGACTATCCGAGGGACGATCGGACACGCCGATCAGCCATCCAAACGGAATTTCCCGTATATTTTAATCTAATCTCACCACGGACTGTCCGGGGTGCCCACACGGACAGTCCGACACTTGGCTCAAAGTTCTCAAGTCTGTACTCAAGTCAACCTATGATTCACGGACTGTCCGACTCCCTGTCAGAACTTTGTTCTCTCAAAGATTTTCAACAACGCCTTTCACGATGTTCGTCACTACTCATCTAAATGCACAACATGCAAGTCAATGATCAAAGTGGCACTAGATGACCGATATGAAAACAAGTTTGCCCCTCTTGATAGTACGGCCATCTATCCTAAACCCGGTCATAAACTTCTCTACTCACCTATGACCGGTTAAATGAAATGCCTATTGGTTATACCTTTGCCTTGCGCATTCCATTCCATCTTCTCCAATGTTGATGCAACACATGCACCACCATCATCACAAATGATATGATCCACTTCATATCATCATGTGACGTATTGGTTCATCTATCTTGACTTCACTTGCTCTTCACCGTTGCATCGGTCCATCGGCGCCAAGTCATTGCTCAAGCATCCCGCCACGCGGTCCAGCGCTTAGCCTCTAACTTGCCCTTCACACTTGCAACCGGTCCATCAAACCAAGTCTTGTCTTGATCTTCTCCTCTCAGTCACATGACTCCATGTCATGTCTCATATGCAATGAACTCCTTCATCATTTAATTACCCGTGGACTAATCACCTGTGTATTTCACTTAAACACATATTAGTCCACCTAAGTTGTCACTCAATTACCAAAACCAAACAAGGACCTTCACCTTGCCCTGCCAGTATACGGGCCTGGCATTACATTGTCTAATCATGATATAATTAGGTTTAATAGATTCGTCTCGTAAATTACTCCTCGATTATGTAATGAGTTTTTAAATTAATCTATATTTAACACTCCTAATTAATATATTTATATCCGATGTGACGGCGCTAAAGTTTAGCGCGTGGAAAACAGACGGGCCTAAGCTTTGAGCCAATCGACATCCTACTCGCGCAGTCACGTGACTGGATCTTGGCCAAACATCGATCATGTCAACGTCTTCTTTAAGAGAGATCGAAGATATGGTAGTTAGCTCTGATCTGCCTTCGTTGCTGAAGGATTAGATATGGCTTGGACGATTATCATTTATCACGACTAAACACAGAGCCTAGCTTCTTTGGAAAGTCAGCCGCGTTGTCCCGAAATACAGAGCCAGAAGATTGTCTGTATACTGGCTATTCGATTCAAAAATGAAAAAAAAAGTGGCTGGTGCACGGCGTCGAGTCAACAATCAGCAGGCGGGTCCACTCATATCAGGTCGATCAATTTGCCATGTGATTAATGATTTGGTGCCTTTTTCCGCACAACCCGCGTTCCCCTGGTTCAGTCCTTTGCAAACGTTCAACGGGCGTCAAAAACCAACATGAGCCTCATGGTATCTCCTTTTGGAGCCTAAAAGCGGAATAGATTTATCGCTATCATAGCTCACCTTTGGTCTTCTTCAGCGGAGCACATTTTGATCCGCGTAAAGCATGCATTTTGTAGAAAGGAAAATGACAAGATTTTATATAGCATATCCAGTGCTGGAGGACAAAATCACAATTGAGGTATGTCGCAGTGCACTGATGGAGTGTAAGGCTGCAGCGTACATCACTTAATTTGGAATACAACAAAGCTTAAACGCGTCAAAAATAGTTTAGTCAAAGTTGAGCATGTATTTCTAGCAAAATATGAGGTATAACGACAACCATGCCTTACCCTATCGGGCGCTCCGCCACTGAACATATGATTATTTTGTCATATCCCAATCCCACTCCATCACAAACTCGCTCACTGCTGCGCATCCATACTCCTCGTTGCCTTCGCCCAAAACTTAGCCCTTAGTTCCCAAATTCGGGGACAGACTTTAGACTTTTGGGGTATGTGCGTCACTGTAGCATTTTATTTGTATGTGTAAAAAATTGTCCAAAAATTGATTAATTAGGCTCGTAATGTTCGTCTCGTAGAGTACAACAAAACTGTGCAATTAGTTTTTGATTTCATCTATATTTAGTACTCCATGCATGCTATGATATTTTGATGTGATCAGAATCTTCTTTTTACATAGTGAACTTTAAGAGGTAAAATTTGAGATCTAAACGAGCCTTAAATCCCAGATATACATGATCATGGCCACCCGATGGGATACACTCGACATGACCCGTCCAAAAAATATCCAACCCAATCATCAATGTGTTGAGTGGACTCTAACCGAAATTTGCGTCAGATCCGGTTTCGGCCGAAACATCGTGCCGGTGTTTGGGCCGGTTCGGGCACGGAGCAGAAGGTAAAGACTATGTTTTTTTATCCGACATGAATCTGATTTGACACGCCAAATAGTCAGGTGAAAAACGACGTTTTCTCTTACCCGACCCAAACTTGATCCAACTCGATAAATGACCAGGTCTAATTTAAGACAATTTTATCGTAACTGTATTAGCAATGGTGTAAAATTAATGTCCTGACGTTAACTACCTAAACTCGTCCTCGCCAACGAAAAAACAAACAAAACCTAAAATCTACAGTGATGACTTCGCCGCCCGGTAAACCTTACTACACACGAGCGTGTGGAGCGTCTCGGTTTACCGCGCAGATTGCGTAAGCGCTTGCGCCAGCGCGGCTGCCGAGGCCCGCGTGACCTCGCTGCATGCCCCCTCCGCTTTGGCGCCCGGGCAGCCACGTCCCCCCGTGCAGGTCGCTCGCACAGCGACCGACCGGTCGCGACCGCGAAGCAGGGCAAAAAAAGGCTTCGGGAGGAGGAGGACAACCATTCAACCGCGGGAAAACGGCACGAGGGCGCCCCGCGCTGCGTCTGACCGGCCAGGGCCAGTGGAAACTTTGACCGCGACCCACATGACAGGGACACGAACTCGTCACCGGGAGGATCGACACGAGATCGTGCTACCAAACCCGTTTCGACCACCGCGAACCCACACAAAAAAGCTGCCCGTCTGACTTGGCCCGCGCGCTAGCTAGTGCCCTCACGTGCATGGTTTACCCCTCCGGCCCTCTCCCCCGGGTGTCGCCTCATCAATATTAAATTAAAGTATTGTACTATTATCCGACCCGGAGAATTGAAGGAAGGTCAATCCGCCCGTATTTTACCCATGCCATGCCGATCATGTCAACGCCCCGCCCCGCGCTGACTTCCCGAAGCACACACACACCTATAAATACACTCGCGTCGCTCGTCCTGTGTCGTGCGCTCGCACACTGCCAAAACACACCGGACCACGCCAAGAGGAGACGAGGCAACAAGCGACTAGCTAGTGCGGCCAGCCGGCAGCCAACCAGTCCTGTCCTGCTCCCGAGGATAGGCGATGAGCCGTGCGGCGAACGGCGGCGGGAGGGGAGGGGAGCGGCGGTGCAGGTACCGGGGCGTGCGGCGGCGGTCGTGGGGGAAGTGGGTGTCGGAGATCCGGGTGCCCGGCACGCGGGAGCGCCTGTGGCTGGGGTCCTACGCCGCGCCCGAGGCCGCCGCCGTCGCGCACGACGCCGCCGCATGCCTCCTCCGCGGCCTCGCGGGCGCCGCCGCCGCGGGACACCTCAACTTCCCCGAGCGAGCGGCGTGCTGCGCCTACGGAGGCGGCGGCCGCGGGCACGCGCCGCCGCTGTCGCCGCGGTCCGTGCAGCGCGTCGCCTCCGACGCAGGCATGGCCGCCGACGCGCAGCTCGTGGACGCCCGGGCGGCCGCGGCTCTGGCGTCCTCGTCGCAGTCGCCGCCGCGGCCGGCGCACGTCCAGGCCGCTGGTGGCGGCGGCGCTAGTAGCGTCGGCATTGGCGCCGCGCGAGGTGGCGACGGCGCAACAGCACAAGGCCCGGCGTATGCGCCGCCACCGTATAACAATGGCAGCAGCAACAGTAGTCCGTATTGGTCCACGCCGAGCGCGGGCGGCGGGAGCAGAAGCTCCAGCGCCGGCAGTGCCCAGCAGCTGGTTTACGGGGATATTAGCATAGACGACATAGAAATCTTGATGTAATTAGGTAGTAGCACAAGGAACAAAAGTAATTATTGGTTCGATAAAGTTTGCATGTACTACTTTGGCGATCTACTAAGAAAAATGGACGCGGAATTATTTTTGTCGAAGGAAAAAAAACACACACGGGCTGAGCAAGTTTACATGTCTCATCACTTCGCTGAGGTTAGGAAAAATGAACGAATATTATTATTTTCAAATTTCGGCAAATTCATTTTAAAAACACAGCAGATACGTACAAAGTTTACTAGAAGGTTCTGGATAGAAGTCATCTCACCATGCAATTTGACTCCTTGACTCGAAGAGGACGGGGAAAACAGTCACGTGGTCAATGGTGCCGAGTGAGAGTCTCAGACCAGGTTCTCGGTTCAGTGCGCCGCCGTCCAATCCATCGCACGCGCACGGGCCATGACACTTCAGGCTCCGCGGCGGAGATCACACCCTGTCCACGGTACTGCACGCTAAATGAAACGCCAAACGCTCTGACGTACTTCATGCCATTTTGTGCGCTGCAGCGGGGGACGGCGAACCATCCGCTGCCATCTCGCGTACGTCAGGATTGGCGGGGTAGCGGCGCGCGCCCACGCCCTCGACGCGCGCCATCCCAACCGCCTCGCTTCGCCCGTCCACCTCACAGCTCCCGCTCCCGCCGCCGCCTGCCCCGTCGATGGCCGCTCTGCCCCTGCCGCATCCGGCCGTCGAAGGCCGCCGCGCCACCAGTCAAGGAGGCTGCCCCCTGCTCCTCCGCCGCCGTGAGGCCCGGCGTTGGGGAGGAGAGGGAGAGGCCCCGGCCGTGGAGGGGAAGGGGAAGGGGGCGCCGATGAGGGAGTGGGAGTGGGTGGAACTGTCGCCGCACAGCTCGGCCTTCCGCCGCTGGCCTCGGCCTAGATCCGTCGCCGCTCGAGCCCTCCGTGCCACCGCCGCGCTGGACTTCGTTCGCACTGGCCGCGGTCGCGCCGCTCGCCACCGCCGGCCGCCGGTCTCCCCGCGATCGACCCCGTCGCTGGCCTGCCCGCTGAACGCCTGGAGAGGGAGGGGAGCCGGCCGCGGCCCCACGCCCCCACCTTCTCCCATTGCCCCCCTCCCATCCGCCGCCGCCATGGGCCGCCCGCGCCATCGTCGATGAGCTCGCCGGAGCTACGGCGTAAGCGCCCCCCCTCCCCCGCCGGCCACATGGCCGCCCGTCGCCGCGGGATGGAGGCTGCGCGAGGGAGATGAGGTGCAGGAGAGGGGCCCGTCGCCGCCGTGGGCCGCGCCTCCGCCACACCCGCGCGCGTCGGCCGTCCGCCGCCCTGGGCCGCTTCTCCGCCTCCCCCGCGCGCGTCTGCTGTCCACCGCCCAGCTGCCCTTGGCCGCGCGCCCCCACGCGTACTGCCGCTGAAGAAGATAGGGGGAAGAGGGAGGGGGCGGGGGAGGCGGAGGCGGAGGGAAGGGAGGCGGCGAGGAGGGGAGGCGTGTGCGGGGGAGCAGAGGGGAGGGGAGGAGGCGGGGAGGGGAGGCACGGGGAAGGGAGGCCGCGGCGCGGCGCCGGCGGAGCGGAGCCGGGAGAGGGGAGACGAGTGCGGGAGGGTAGGCGGCAGGGAGCGGAGGCGCCGGCGGAGTGGAGGAGGGGAGGCCGCGGGAGGGGGGGGGGGGCGGGAGGGAGAGAGAGAGAGGAGGAGGGAGGAGTAAAATAATATGACGTGTCCTATAATATGACAGTAGAGTATGCCTACGGAGTATGACGAGTGTGGAAAAACTGAATATAGAGAAAAAAATATCGATTACCAAGACAAAATATTGCGTTTAGAGGATGGAAATAGAGTACGACAAATGCAGAGAGCCTTATACTCGGTAGCCCAAACTACTCTGGCTGACGTGTGAATGCTGCAGTTCGCCATCGCCGGCCGGCGTGCCGCCGGCGGTCCACACAAGAGCTTTGGTCGTACTAGCTGTTTTTTTTCTGAGATGGTTCGGTCGCTTGTCATCATCAGGAATGAGCACGTCCATGAATCAGATGCATGTGTTTCGGTATGGATGGGCAGGTTCAGGCCATCAGTTCAGCTGTCCAAAAAGGCAGCGCAATGCCAATGGCCAATGCCTCTTCAGCTCGGTGGAATCTTTAGTCCGGCTCTAGCTAGCCGCCAGAAGACTCCACTGCTTCCGTTTGACGGATCCGAATGTTCCAGAACCCACCCACGGGTTTGGCAGCCTTGACCGGTTTCAAGCAGGAGTAACTTTCTGAATGGTAACACCACACGCAGTCAGTGCCGTTGAAACATCAGCTTCAGCTCTGTAGTAATTGGATTGGGAACCACTCCACTATAGCTTCAAACAGCACCCAAGATTGTTTTGGAGGTGCCTTTGCTTACCCGAACACTAAAAATTTCAAACCTCTGCAGATTCCGTTCCATTAATAACTTAGGTGCAAAAGAAGAGTGATATACCAGCCAAAATGCTTTACCTATTCACTCCATTCAACCGATGTTTATTATATCTAATGTGGGGAATGGCCACATGCTACGACAGGACTAATATGTTCACACGACATTCTCAGAAGGACTAATATGTTCACATCACTAAAGCAGAGGCGCATATCATCAGACAGAAGAATATTAGTACATATGTTGTTGAAAAGGTACATACAGGACATAGGTGGCCTAATATGGCCTTGATGTACAAATATTATGAAATGCAGAGAATGCACTTTGCACATAGCATGATACACCCTTACGATATGTAAGTCATCAAATGCACTATCTTCACATTCGCAAATTGCTGACATCCACAAGCAGCCGTCCATTATATCGAGACACTATTGCAGATTTTAAGTACAACCAACCATAACAGTTTGCTACATGAGGCTACAGTAACAGGCGGCTCACCCTATTCCAATTATGTACAGACTTGACCACAACCTCAGTTGCGAAGAATTACATGGCAGATGAGCAGAACATCTACGAGCTGTCTTCCATCAGCTGCAGTATCTCGGTCCAGAGGCAGGAAGGATCACCCGCCAAAGCATCGCTGATCAGCTCCGTGCTGCAGGAAGCGACGGCCCAATAACCCGCCCTGATCTCACCCAACAGCTGCTCATAGTCCCAGGCAGCATGCCCGACATAGAATCTCAGGTCCTGGGTCTTGATTGCGCCACTCTTCATCAGAACAGCAGCCTTTTCAAGGTCAGTCCGGAAGCCGTAGCAGATACCTGGTAACACCTCCTCAAATCCCTTGAGACGTGAGCTGTCGTTAGTCCTCACCAGGAACATGCTCATGTCAACAGGGCCTCCGAAGAAGAGGGGGGAATCACCGAAAGGGGTTGCCTGGTCTCGGAATGATGGACTCACGTGCTTGATCTTTGTGTAAAGTGGGCGGTTCAGAATGACTCCAAATGGACCATCAAAGGTAGCCCCTGAACCAAGTCTGAGAATGAAGATGACAGTTCTTTCAAAGATGCTGTCATCATCAAGTGCCTCAGTAGCGACCAAAACACACCCTGCCTCTGGCATCGTAATAGCGTGAGCCCACTTTTGAGGAAGCTGTACCGGATCTCCTGAGGATGCCTTTGACTCTGTGGGAGCACTTGGATCCACGAATAACTCCTGATTCAGAGACAGAAGCAGAAACACAAAGGAAATGTAAGCTGCAGAAAACCCAAAGGTACAAAGGTTGTCCTTATATAAAAAAGAACAATATGGAAAATCCTCTGCAGCAATTTCATCATTAAACAATGAAAACTACACTACACCAACATACAAATAAATGTAATGAGACGCAAAACATGATTATGTGATACACTCTTGATATAGCAGCAGATTTTACAAGAATAGAAAATCCACTGTTAGAGTGTTCCTTTTTTCCCCGCGAAGATTGTTCGGATGTTCTGTTTGATCACCATTCTATGAAGCAGAATTAGAGATCCTAATTCTATGAAACCCTGTCAAAACTCAAAGCCATATCCATATGCAATGTACCGATGCAATCCATTATGCTGTTACGCGCTTGTATCTTAAATGGACTACTTGAGTGTGGGAGCATAGAAGCATATAGAAATTATGTAGATATCTACATCTAGTTATCTACCCAAGGAGTAATAATGCAATGGTGAAACTATCTGTATTTAGAACGGCATGTCGTTACCAGTTTCTAGTCACAAATGCCTCAATGAAAACAATGCATTTGCATCTGTTGACAAGCTGGAAACGAGAAAATCTACAAACTGCAGATTGTACTGAAAACAGACAAGGCTCACCTGTTCACGACGCACAAGGTTTGCCCTGACATCTCGCCAGTAACTGCTGCTAGAAACATTAATCAGATCACTAGAATTTGATTCGTCATGCGGTTTGTTCAGTGCAGCAGAGGTATCCCCTGCTGAGTCAGATGCATCATCATGTCCTGCACGAGCGAAAATTCATCAATGCAGTGTAATCTTGTGCTAAGGGACACCACCACATGAAAGCGCTCTAAGCCTCTGAGTAATGTGGCCATCACGTTGGATGATCTGATCACGTGTTTTCAATCCTGGTACAAAAGTAGATTGTATATACGGAGCAGCAAACTATCCTGACATGGGGTAAGATGAACAACTGCAAGTGGGGACAATTCTATCCGGACGCACACAATCAACTAGTATTGTCACCAATCAACTAGTATTGTCACCAAATCCTGAGAAAAATCACACATCTGTCTCGCCAATCTCACGCTCCAACCCTCAATCTCACCAGCTGCTAGCGAACCGGATCCAAGGAAAAGGGAGTATTCGTTCCTATGCGATTCGCCAAAATATATCCCAGCCCACCTTCCCAAGCCTAACCGCAGCGATTCGAACGCATCAGATACATCGCGATTCAAGAGAGGGGCCTCACCGGAGGACGATGTCTTGCTCTCGGCTTCCTCGCCGTTGCCCTCGCTGCCGCCGGGTCCTTCCTTCCTCCCGGCCCCCGACGCGCGCACCGCCACCAGCGGCGCCCGCACGGGACCGCGCCTCCAGAGCCTCCGCCCCGCCGCCGCCGGCGACAGCGACGCGAGGGAGGGCGGCGCTGGGCGCCGCGGCGTGAGGCAGGGCCCGCCGGCCTTGGCGCTGTTGAGGGCCCACATGTCGGCGGGAGGGGAGACCTCGGTCGCTCCGGGGGGATCGGGGTCGGAGTGGAAAATGGAGGAGTGCAGTTGGAACCGCACGAGGCTAACGAGTGACGGGTGGATGGATGGATGATGGGTCGTTGCAGCTTGCGATGAAGGCGGATTCGGCGAGTGTGGAAAGCGCCTTTCTTGCTCTCTTAAAGATCTCCAGCTAGATGAGGCCAAATTAAGGTACAACGATCACGTCGGCCAGGGTACCTCTACCTACGAGGTAGAACTTTGAATATATTCTTTGCATAGAGGCAAAATTTGTTTCCGATCATTTTATAATTTTTTTACTCAACCGGACATTTTATCATTTATCACTAGACAAAGACACTATTTATCCGTTGTTATTATACTACTTCTGTTCAAATTACTATTTGCTATTAATTTTTTCCATTTATCTTATTCAACAATTGTGCAAGTATATTTTGTTTGTGATTTACTTCTTTGTCAAAGATACTTGTATGACTTATTTTTAGTATATCTAGACCAATTTTTTAATAAAATGAATCGTAAAATGTCGAAGAAACAATTGGCAGTGAATAGTACTTTAGGCCTTGTTTAGTTCCCGAATCGGGAGCTCCCGAATCGGCACAGTACCACACTGTAGCATTAAATACGACATTGTATCATTCCGTTTGTATTTGTGAAAAATTATCCAAAATTGATTAATTAGGCTCAAAATGTTCGTCTCGCATAGTACAACAAAACTGTGCAATTAGTTTTTGATTTCATCTATATTTAGTACTCCATGTATGTGCCGATATTTTGATGTGACGGGAATCTTTCTTTTGCATAGTGGAATTTGGGAGGCAAATTTGGGAACTAAACAAGGCATTAGAATAGAGGGAGTACATCACACCAAAAAGTACTATTTACCTCTCACTCTAGTGTCCAGACTCTTCACGATCTGCAACGGTCAGTTTTTTCTCCCCTCATGTTTCTGCCGATTTGCGACATTTTAGCCTAGTTTTGCACTATTTTTCTCGATTTTCGACTCAAAAACATTATTGGTTCCGTCATGGTTTTGACGGACAAAGTCTATGGGTAGAAGCATTCTTATACCTAAGCATCCTAGGCTCGGTCTGGGTTTTGGTCCATCCACGACGTCTGTGGGTACTAGACGTGGTAAGAGAAAACCAGACCTGAAAAATTTTCGGATGGACATGAACCCGCCTAGTCAATTAAATTATTTTTCAATTAAAAAAGTGTGGTAAGCCCGAGTCTGGTCTGGGCCCAACACAATGGCATAATCCCTAGGATAAATAGCGTTTGCATAGTGACTGAATGTAACCCAACTAGTAAGATTTCTAGAGGTATAATATGTCTGTCCGTGTTCTAATCCTTGACTCGGTCCGGATGCTCGTATTTTTTGAATTTATTTCAAGATTTAACGATACTATTTTTAATGGTAGGGGACGCATCCTACAATTGAGAGACGTCTATGATAACTTCATCAATCTCAAGATCAATCAGCTTGTTCTCTCGGAGGTACTCATAGAGATATGCTTGTGTGTGTATTCATAATTAAAAGATGTAGTGTTATGCATGTTGTAGAGAACCATACTCATAGGAAAATTGTTGGACTCGATGCTTGTAGTTATAATATCAATGCCCAAACAAAGAACTTAACTACCCATCTTGTCTTGCCGCCACACTTGGGTACCTTTTTGTTTAGGCAAATTTGTTAGGGTCTGATTGATCCAATAGCTAATTGCTAGTTAGATAATTATAGTTGAGATGGATCCAAATGTGACCAGTTAATTCTCAGTTAATGTCCATCCAACTAGCTAAATAACAACTATCCAATTAGCTGGTCCAACTCAGCTAATTCAGGACCTTATAAGGTATGCAAAATAATAATGGTTTGCTAGAGGACACCGCGACCCCATGCCATGCTGAGAGATACTCTTGTTTTATACAAATTTATTGGAAGACATCAACATAATTAAAATGGTGTTTTTAGGTTGATTAGAAAAGAGCAGAACAATGAAATGTCATTTTTTTTTACTCCAGACCCACTGGTCAGATTTTTTTTCTTTCTCCCTCGTCCTCTTCTATCTCACACTTCCTGTGCCGAGTTCAGATGAAGGAGGAGCGCTGCACATGCGGTAGCCGCTGAACTCATCCAACCGGAGCTCGGGTCCAAGTCGGCCCAAACAAATTATTTTTGAAACCTCGAATCGCATGGTGTGCACTATGCACACTGTGGTTACTCTAAGTTGTGAAATACTTTGGTGCCGTTTGGTTCGGCTGATCTGGGCATCTCGTACGGTCGTACCATTGCTTTGTGTTTGTTTCAGCAGCAGCGTAATCAGGTCGTGGTGTGATCTGTTACCATCCAGTGCAAAAGACAATGAAACCCACCTTCCAGAGTTAATTGTTAATGGCTGCCATCTATCTCGACTGTAACGATGATTCGCCAGCAAGCGAGCAAGCCCCCTTCGTCTCATCCACCGACGAGCGAGCGAGCCTCTGTTCCTGTTACAGTGTTGGAGCCAAACAAAGTTCTTCTGTTACTTTGTTATCGTTACCAGTGTTTTGCATTTACATTTAAGTTTGCGTTACAAATTCCAAACCAAACAAGTCCCAAGGACTTGTGTGGTGCCATATAATGCATATAGATAGTCTTGTACTTGGTATATATGAGATTACTTCGTTGATCATATATGCACTACAATTATGAGCAGTGTTACGAAAATTCATTGCAACGTAGAGGTTACCTAGCAGTATAAAAATCAAAGAATACACTGACCAACAGGGGCGGAGCCAGGGCTCGTGCTGGACGTAGAGCTAAAAATATTAGTATTTAGTCTAATTTTAACTAGTCTAGAAGTTTTAGCATGGGCTGAAGGACATTTCTAGCTCTGCCCCTGCTGACCAATAATGTCATGCAGGATAATTATGTTTCTAAAAAAATATTAAAAAAGTGGTCCCGGGAAACATCACAACAATTATGTTTTTGAAAACAAGACATAAAAAGCTTAGTATGTCTTTTTAGAAATACAGTTTTGTGTGCAGTGATTTGTGTAAACATAGGTTCATGTGCCAGATAATGCATAGATAGTTCTGTTGTACCCTGTATCTTCCTGGATCACGTGTGCATTAATGTTAGAGCATCGGACTTTTAATATTTGTCATTGAAAATCCGCTGAAAAGTACAGGTTGCCTGGTATAAAAATGAAAAAAAGACGCGGGTCAACAGTATCATGCAGAACATAACAAAAACGAATCTGGGAAACATCAAAACTGACCCAACAGTGTCATGCAGAGCAATTGCATTTTTTTTGAAAAAAGACATTGCAACGTAGGTTGCCCGTTGCCCAGTAGAAAAGTGCAATAGTAAACTAACCATTAGGCAAACAGTGTCGCATATAATAAAATAAAACAAAAAATCCGCTGGAAAACATTACATAGCTGATCAAGAAGGCAACATGCCATGCAGAAATTTTGCCTAGTATAATAATGAAAGAGCACACGGATCAATAATGTCATGCAGAATAAAACAAGAAATTCTGCTCGAACATATCATAGCTGACCTAAAAGGCAATAAGCCAAGAATTCTGCTGGAAGACATCACAGATGACCTACAAGGTAATAAGCCATGCAGAAAAAAATTTAGAAGGTAAAGCTCAACAACAGAATCCCATGGAGTACAAAAATAAAAAGTTAAATCTGACCAACAAAGGCTCATGCAAAAAATTTAAAAATTAAACAAAAAATGCATAAACCATGCAGGAAAAAATTTAAAAGGCAAAGCTGAACAACAGAATCTCAGCTGACCAACAAAGGCCCAAGCAAAAAAATAAAAAGTTAAATCTGACCAACAAAGGCTCATGCAAAAATTAAACAAAAAAAATGCATAAACCATGCAGGAAAAAAATTTAAAAGGCAAAGCTGACCAACAGAATCTCATGCTGACCAACAAAGGCCCAAGCAAAAAAAAAGCACTAAAAACTAAAACAAAAAAATGCTAGCAAAAAAAAGCACTAAAAACTAAAACAAAAAACTAGCAAAAAAAAAGCACTAAAAACTAAAACAAAAAAAATGCTCCCGGCGGGGCTCGAACCCGCGACCTTCGGCTCATAAGACCAACGCTCTAACCAACTGAGCTACGGGAGCTGGTGTGTACATTGTCTTTGGTACCTTTAATTATTCTTATAACATGAGTTATGTCTTTGGTTCTTCATTATTGGCAGATTGGAATCTTGACCAGAACAAAACTCTATGAAAATCTGGAGCGTACATCTAGGAATGGTCTCACTGGCTGTGTGTTTATTAGTTCATCCCAACTTTCCAAACTTTCTATCACATCGAAACATTAAATATAGCAAATGACGCATGCATGGAGCATTAAATGTAGGTAAATAAAAAAAATTAATTGCATAGTTTTGATGTACACGACGAGACGAATCTTTTGAGCATGGTTAGGTCATGGTAGGACAACAATTACCACAAACAAACGAAAAGTGCTACAGTGCACTACAGTGTCCGATGTGATCATTTTTATCCCTTTTCACGGGTCTAAACATAGCCACTATCGAGCTACAGTTAAAACATTTCTAATCATAAAAATGATGAAATTACAAATTAGGTGATGCTCTTCAAACTACAAGGATGCTTCGTTCAATGGTCAAAAGTCATTAGATACAAAGCCAACTATCCTATCATCTTCTTCTTTCTCAACTGTTGTGGGTGTGCAACTATGAGGTGAAATGCCGGTTCACTTGTGGAGCCCAAGATGTTCTTCCCTTGCTCTTTTGTGTGGACATGGGCATTGCCGCTATCATATTATTAAATTGACTGTGAGGTGCCGTGATTGTGTGTCATATAGGCAAAACTGTGCTGATTAAGGTAAATTGGACCTTTAGTGACATACTTAACATGTTTAGAACCTGGGCGGATGTAGATTCTGTGGGATGAATTTAAAGACTACAAGTGTATTCTGTAGGATATGTGAAAGAATAACAAAAAAAATTAAACAGAGAGACCTCTCGATTGAAGTAACATTGGCAAAAAAATAAAAAATAAAGAAGTAACAATGGAAGTAAGGAAGTAACAAAATTAGGGCAGTCCCAACCCATCACGTCCATCACGTGTAGTGTCCATGCTGTCATGTTAGCAAGACATCACCTTAGACACTACATTCTTCAACCCATGATTTCTTAGGATGGATCATTAATAAATTCATCATCTTTTCTCTCTACCAATCATACTTGTTCTTTTTCTATCATGAAGACACTATCATCTCCCAATGCAAACTTTGGTAGTGTCCTATGCATAGGTTCTCGTGTCGACACTGGGTCTTGCATGAGACCCAGCTTCTTCCTCTTTCTACTCTCTTATTTAATACAGTGCCATACAAGCAAAAAAATCCTATGTGGCAGCCTAATTAATGCTATGGAAACCATACTACATGGAGGGTTGAGACTGCCCTTAGATCAACAGCTTCAACTCCGGTGACCGCTCCTTTCCAACGGCATATCTCTTCTCCAGCGTCGAATCCAATTCCGGTGCTCTACAGTCAGGCGTGGGGCTGTATAGTGTGAGGGCTCTTGACCCTAGGTGTCCACAAAAAGAAATTAGGGGATCCCTGCTTGACTTCTACGTATACATAGATCTACAATACTTTATTTATTTTAAATTATTATTTATTGTTAACTTTTTATCACAACTCGTATTATTTAAAAAATTAATCGAAATATATGAAATAATAACTTATGTTTAAACTATCTTTGATGATAAAGTAAGTCATAGATAAAATAAATAATACTTTCATAATTTTTTGAATAAAATAAAAGGTCGCAACTATCTTTGATGATAAAGTAAGTCATAGATAAAATAAATAATACTTTCATAATTTTTTGAATAAAATGAAAGGTCGCATGAAAATATCAATAATAAACAGTAATTTAAAACGAAAATAAGAAAGCATTATGAGAAAGGTAGTACAGCTTTATCATTAAACTGGCGGACACAACCACGAACCACACCAACCAAACAAATTAACTCGACAGCTGATCTCCCTGAGCAGTACACAGGTATAGCACTAAGCAACCAATCTTGTACACACGCTACAAAGTAACACCGATGGACCAAAAACAGCTAGCAGACACACGATTCTAACCAAATAACAGGACACTGGACACGCTCATAATTAACTGGGTTCTCAGCTCCCCTCTTACGATCATGACGACCACACAATCTTGTACACGCTACACCACACACACACCACGTACTGCTTCAAAATCATGCATCAATGATCGACGACGACAGCTTGACGGGCCGTTCATGTCCTCGCCGCGCGGCTACTACGGCTGCCATGCGGCCAGCTGCTGGATGTTCATGGGGTAGACGACGTCGGTGCCGCCGTTGAACGCTGCCCTGCCGAGCAGCACGTTCACCCGCTCCGTCGGGTGGAAGGCGTCCCAGAAGATGTAGGTGTTGCGGTTCAGGCACGGGCGCAGGAACGGCAGGCAGGTGATCATGCCCCGGTTCCTGCCGATGCCGCAGCACCCGCGGTCCACCACGCTGAACCCTGCACGCACAGACAACAAGAGAAGTTCAGATTTCTTCAGTGACACCCGGCCATGACAACTCCATGAAAAATGCCGATCGATTGATCTTGTAATTAACGTACCGTAGGACCATGGGTTGCGGAGGACCTCGGAGATCATGGCGTAGTTGTCGACGTAGATGAACTTGGCGTTGGGGCGGTTGGTGTTGAGGCTGCTCACCATGGCCTTGACCTTGTTGTTGAACGGGATGATGAGGTCGTCGACGTCCGGCGAGCACACGTTCCGGGGGCTCCGCGCGCGCATGTTGGGGATGCACGCCATGGACCCGACCCCGGCGACGACGAACTTGCGGGCGCCCAGGTTGTAGAGCGTGCCGAGCTGCTTGGCGTACTGCTGCACCAGCAGCGTGGAGTACTGGTCGCCGTTGTACTCGTTGCGGGTGTTGTAGTTGGGCATCAGGTAGTTGTTGAGGTAGTCGTTGCTGCCCATCCCCACGTAGAAGATGCTCCGCGCCAGCGACGGCGCCAGCTTCGACGCGCCGCCCAGCTTGCGGCTCAGCTGGTCAAGCGTCTGCTGGAAGTTCTTGATCTGCTGGTTGAACGGGATCCGGCCCACGAAGTTCTGACCCGTGTTGTCCAGGATGCCCGCCGCCGCGGAGGCGAAGTTCACGCCGTGGAGGGCCGCGTCGGCGGAGGAGGCGTCCGGGTGGGACGGCAGCAGCGGCAGGCCCAGGAGTTGAGCTGAAGAGGAATTGAAGAAGCACGCGTGTATGAGATCCTCAACATACGAGTGTATAATTTTTCCTTGGGTTATTCATCATCTCATAAATTTTCTTGGATTATTGTGTAAAAAACTGCTACTTCCCCGAAAGCAGTTATGGCTGCTTTATACCTACAAACCCGCGACACCAGTTACCTACAAACCCGCGACAGTGTCGTCTACGGTGTCCTCTAGACGACGGACTAGAGATAACTAGAGGTAAAAAACTGCTACTTCGATCATTGGATCATCAGTTACTCTTATTATTAATTATAGGTATGTATACGTGCACAAGTACGGATTACGGAGATTTGGCTCTTGATTTTTGTGGTGATATATATGATCTAGATCCTTGGTGAGGGTACGAATCGTTCAGGAGTCAGGACCCCATGTTCTAGCAATACTCATATATGCATTCACTGCGTGCCGTCGTATATATCGCGTAGGGTCACATGGAAACATTGATGCCATGCACGACAGCGGTACAGCTTTCCCTCAGAATTCAACATACCGTGTCTAGCGAGGAGGGGCCAGCAGCGTTATGTCACCCGGGAAAAATATATGAGCGTACCACTGCTCAAGAGTGAACGGTAGTACACATGTGCTTGCACAGGCAAGAGGCCGGTGGAAGCAATTTATTACTGCGGCTAGTACTAGTGCGTGGAGTAGTGGACTGTCTGCTTGTCTAGCTAGAGTGGCCTTGCTGGTAGATCAATTCAGATCAGTGTGGACCATACGAGCTACGGACACTGGATCTCCATGCTTAAATTAAGCCGGGGCAAAGGGCCGGCCTAAACAATTGTAGGCTTCATGGCATTCTGTTATAGCATATCAGTTGCACTATTGCTTATTCGGGTATACCAAGGAGAAGCCTAACATTTGAGGCAATGAACGTAACTGGTATATCGATTGTATAGTTGCCAAAAGTTAGATACTTGTGGAATTGATGTACGTACATATGTAGTTTCCTGAAAAAAATGTGAGTATGCACAAACAGTCTAACCTCAACTATCTGCTTTTGTGGAAATTGGTTCAATGTTACTACTAAACTTCTTGCGTAGGTTCTACAACAAATAATGAGCTCAGGGGATGGCGTGCAGTAAATTGGAGAGAAATATTCTATGCCATTGCAAAGCTTGTTGCATTGGATTTATTTCTATGTTGCCATTACAAAGGCCGTGTTTAGTTCCCAAACTCTCTCTCCAAACTTCACTATTCACCTATCACATCAAATCTCTCTCATCATGCATCGAGCACTAAACGTGGGTAAATAAAAAATTAGTTACATGGTTTTGATGTACACGACGAGACGAATCTTTTGAGCCTAGTTAAGTCATGATAGGACAATGTTTACCACGTTTTTTTCAAGGAAAGTGTTACAGTGTGCAGTGTGCTACAGCGTCCGATGTGACTTTTTCACCCTTTTTTCAAGGAACTAAACACACTCAAAATACCTTATACTGTATATACATGCTACCCAATTACAAAAAAATACCCTTATGTGCCATCTCTTGACCCGTCGTCAATTCAGTTATAAAAAATAGTTTCTAACTTATACTTCGCATAAAATTCTCACTGGATCGAGTAACTTAACTGCGAACAGTGCACACTGGACTCTGTTTCTTTTTATTGAAAGAGGAGATATTTTAAGGTGCACTGGAGCTAGCATCTCTACTAAAATAAGAGTTGTACATATTAATTTGCTTGATCTTCTACTCCTGTAAACAACAATAATTTTGCACTAGGCACCAGCTCAAGTAACACATTGTGTTGTTATAACTAGAAGGAATAATTTTTATCAGCATTCCAAGATAACTGTAAAATGTGTTCGTTGCCTTAGCCCTTACCCAACACAACTACTAAGTTTTATAGCATTGTACATCTGATCCTTGCTAAAACTTCTATGCGTTCTGTTGACGGTAACATCGTGCAAAATTTCCCTGAACTAGTTCAAAGTTGAAATTAACGATGTCTACACAGTGCACCGTAGCTGCTAATCTGCTATATAGTATGCTTGAGCGCACATCTAAATTAAAAGTTGCTTAGGACCAGAGTTGTTAGAGGTAGAGGAAGTCGCATATAGCATGCATGCATACACCGGCGGGAGGCGCTTACCGATCTCGTCGACCATGGTGTAGCCGTTGGAGAAGCGGCCGGTGGGCCCGCCGGCGAAGTCGATGCCGTAGGGCGGGTAGTTGGCCTTGGCAAGCGACTGCAGGTCGTTGTTGTTGCCGTTGTCCGTCAGCGAGTCCCCGAACACGAACATCGCCGGCACGCCCGTCGTCGTCCCCGCCGCCGCGCCCGCGCCCCCGGCTCCTCCTCCGAACCCGGGGAACGTGCCGTTCCACGGCGGGAACACCTGCGCCGCCGCGCCGCCGAGGGTCGAGAGCAGCAGGAGGGCCGCCGCGGCTGCCGCCATGGGATGGACGGGTGAGGTCGGTGGCTGGCCTGCCGGCCGGAGAGCTAGCTTCCGGAGCAGAGGCTGAGCAGTGGTCAGTGACAGTGAGAGTGTGCGCAGGCTGCAGTGTGGCCTGTGGCGTGTGTATATAGAGGCGAGGGAGAGGAGGGTTTTTGGGCTGGTTGGTGGGCGGATGGGCGAGGGATAAATGCAGCACCGGGTAACCGCTGCCATTGCTGGCACGGCGGAGTAAATGGGAGCTCAGACCTCTACTCTCGGGGAGCGTGCACGCCACTGCAGCGGCCATGGCGCGGTCCTAACGCGGCACAGCCGCACAGCAAGGCGGATAATTTTGCGTTTGTCCATGTCCTAGGCCGTGTTTCTTTCCTTCCGGTAATTCTTTTTCAAAGGAATCTAAAGTATTAAATGAAGTCTATTTACAAAACCTTTTTAGGAATGAGTGAAACCATCGGCTATCCAATCCCGAAACTTTTCATGTTATCATTTTCATCCCCATTGACTGTTGTAGTTGAATTTGCTTGAGAAGAAGATTCTTCGCCTAACGGAACATAATTCTCATCAAGGTCGCACCGATCAAAGTCATCATCGGCCGCTGCATCTTGTCTAATGAAGTATCATGCATGCCATAATTATTTGGCTTTGCTTTGGCATTGGATAACTTGGCAAGTTAAGCAAAATGCGCCATTTCATCTTCAAAACTCCAAATGACCTTTCGATTAGATTTCTTAGGGACGAATGGGCATAATTGAACAACTCACGTTTACCTCTTGGGCCTTGGCATTGGTCCTTGTTGAAACTCCGGAAGATGATACTTCGTCCCCTTGTACAGTGCAAGATACCCCGGTCAGTTTGGGTACCCCGAGTTCACGAGGTAGAATTTCCCTGAACACATTTATTGTGTTAGCAAATCAAACAACTAATTGCTCTTATGTACAAGAAGTGTCAGGACAGTACCTCGAGGAGGATGTGGAAATTTGTCTTCATACTTGTTTAGTGCATCCTTGAACACCCTCGTATGATGAACCGATCCAGGCCATCCGGGAATAACAAAGGTAAATCTCATGTTGAAGTCACACACTGCCATCACATTCTGAGATGTGTACCCCTTCCTTCATGTATGTTGTACAACCATATTTGCCGGAACTACAACTCGTATATGTGCCCCATCTATTGCCCCAATGCAATTGTCAAAGTACGGAGAGAACCGGGGGGATTTTAACCTCTGATGGATAGTACTAAATTCAGGGTCTATTTGCCTAATGATATTAGCTGCTAGCTTGCTAACACTACGAAGCACCTTATCAAACTTCCTATTGCATGTCTCAGTAGACCTAACAAAACGATCTTCGACCTGTTTCATACTCTGAGGAGCACCAACAATCCATAAAAACAGTCCTAGAGCCTCTATTGATGACATCTTCCTAGTGGATTTCAATCCATATGACTCCACAAGCACATTGTGAAGACTATAAAAACATCCCTATTCATCCTGAACATGTTGTAACATGATGTCCTACGGTTCAATGTTTTCATGACCCAATCATAACCAGATTCTTCAGGTACGCATTATGGAAGTTTATTCATGTATGCCTCAGAGTAGTACATACCAAACATTGCACCAACTGCAGCAACTTGTCTCCTCTTTCTTTGACACCTCAGAACATACTGGATTATCTCATCGTCCTCTTCACTCACATCACAGTTCCTGTATGAGCAAAAAATTTCACAATGAGCAATCATGTAGGAAACTAATAAGCTCAAATGCCAAGTTGCCGCATTGAAATATCAAACAGGTGCCAGCAATATTAAACAGTTCTACATTCAGCATACATGAGCACAAATGACAAATGGTTCATAGCACAAACACTCAAATAGTTCTCAAACAAACACACAAAAAGGTTCATAGCACAAACACACAAATAGGTCACATGGGTACATAAATAGATATTCAACTAGGACACAGGCACCATCAGTTGCCTTCATTCCTCATAAACTTCAACCGGCCCAATTTTCCTTCATTTGTCTTGAACTTCTTAAAGGTTCTCCAATTGTACTTGTCACGAAACAACTTGATAGCCATGTAGTACTTAGGGCTGGATTCTGATGCTCCACAATCAATTGCCGTTCTCAAACAGTCATCTATCTCCTCGGTTTCTAGTTGTGCTTCCTTCATCTTCTCTTCATAGCGGCGTGCCCTTTCTTCCATCCTTGTCTTACTCATCACCTCTATTGTGTTAGCTTCCTCTTTGCTTCCAGCTTCTAAAGTGTGTTTGAACTTGTTAAAGGCGGTGACCATTGGGCTCTTGGTCTTCTTATGTGGACTACTAGCCGTGTCTGTGGTGCTGCTGCTAAGCCTCTTTTTGCTACCTGTACTCATTGGACTCATTGGACCCAACTGGTCATCTGCATCTGGCTGCAACTGGTCAAATGTATCTGCATCTGCATCCCATCTTCAATGTTGTCTAGACCCTAACCAGGTATGCATGAACTTTGTCCATCAACATTGGTACCTTGAAACATCTCACGTAGGTAGTCAATGTAGTATGGTATGCCTGTTTTGAACTTCTTGCACTCTGGCTTCCGCTGCACCATAGAAAACAGACAAGGTTTAGGGCAAACAGAAAATAAATGACAGCAGGTTTAGGGCAAATAGAAAATAAATGAATTACAGAGGTAGGAAATGTACCTCTGTGTTATTTTTCCACCATTTAGCAGATGCAATAATCAAACCATCTTTTATCTTTCCTAATCATGTATCTTTCATGGCGGCATCGTAAAAATTCCACATAGTCTTGCAACTTGTCATCCTATTTTTTAATTGTTTGACCTTGTGGTTCAGGTGTGTCTTCTGGTAATATTTGTGTGCTATGTTCTTGTACCCCTGATTTTTCATAGTGCCTAATGGGCAATTCCCCTCATGCATTTGTTCAACATATAATCCACAGAATATAAATGTGTTTCTCTCGGTCCAATTGGCCTTGTCAAAAGCAATCTAATAGTGAACCATACAGAAGGAAGCAAATCAACATCAATCAAATAAACTTCATAGAGGCAATGTAGCATCATAAGCAATTAAAATGCAGAAACTACACTACATCATAGAGGCGATTCACCAACAATAGAGGCAATGTATCACAAGCACATAATCAATTAAACTACCACATCGTTGGCAATGGCAAGTTCTTACCTCAGTGTTGTCATATTCGTCGTCATCCTCATCGTCGCCGAGCAAATCCTCTGATGATGGCTGCCCAATGGGTCTACGGGCGGCCAATGGTGCATCCGCCGGCTGGCGTGACCTAGGCCGGCGACCCAATCCCCGGGCAGGTGTAGCTCTGCCACGGCCAGATCCGGCCCGGTTCCCCTTCGAGTGAGGAGGCTGCAATGCTGCGGCCCTACCAATAGGAGGTAAGCCTCCTCCTCCTTGTTGCAGGAAGCCAGAGTAGTCTACCAGGAAAGGGAAGCCGTCAGAGTTGAGGTCCAAACTCTCCAGATGTGCTCTTCCAGCCGAGAGGGTGGGGGTGGGCGCTTCTGGATCCGCCGCCGACTGTGACATCCAGTCAAAGCCACCATTGTTGCGGATTGTGGGAGCACGGCCCGCCTGGGCTGACGAGGAAGAAGCGCCGGGACCTAGGAAGTCCCTGTAGGCATGACCGTGGCCGGACATGGTAGATCCGGCAGTGCTTGGTGGCGGAGGGGTGGGTGCGGGACGAGCGGAGCTGACGGCGACCACTCGTTTGGTTCCGGCGGTGGCGGCGCGAGAGAGATGGTGAAGGTGGAGCCAGAGAGGGCACTGCGGAAAGTGGTGGGTGAGGGAGGACATGCACTACCATCTCAAGGCTTATAGGCAACGCGGAGTATAACAATGCCTTTGTTGGCGTGCTCTTTTGACAACTGCCTTGACAAGTGGAGACGTGGAGTAGGTTCCTTGGCACAGCAAAATATCGACGCGTCACGCGTAGCCGACGGTCGCACCGAATCGCCACCGGGGCCCACCAGCAGCGACACAACGCCGCCGAAAAGGACCATCCACCTGCAGGAAGCGGAGCCTTTCGATTCGATGCCAAGCCAACCTGACCGCGCGCCCCGGTCCGAGCCGTCGCCACGGGCACGGGGGCTAGTACAAACGCCAACCCCAAACCGGCACGGCAGCCGCAGGCCGCAGCGACCGAGCCACCACCACAGCACCACCGCGCCCAAGCCCCCAACAACCGCCGCACCGCACCGAGCCGAGGGGGAGGAGGGTGTGGAGCGCGCCGGCCGGTCGTCGCGGGCGGAGATGAGGGGCGGATCCAGACCGACCCCGGCCGCCGTGTTCCTCCTCGCTGCCGCCGGGATCTGCGCCCAGTTCGCCGCAGGTTCGCGCTCTCGATCTGCCTGTCGACCGTCTGATTCGCGGGGCGCTTGAGGCGTGGGTGGGGGTTACAGGGAGATCTAGTCGCTACTTAGAGGCCGAGGCCCAGCGGGGGATTGAGGAATCGCTGCCGCGATTATTATTTTTTTTCAAAAAAGAAATCATTACGATTTCGTTGCTGCGTTTCGTGAGTCTAATGGAGTTGGAGACGGCACTTTCGTTGCTAACGATTTGGGTGGGCAGAGAGGGTGGGAATTTGGGAGTTATGGCTATGATGTATGGCAAGCAGCTTAGACTTTAAATTCGGCCTTTTTCCAAGGGATCTTGATTCGAGCAGCGGACAGCTGTAGCCACTAATTTGTATCCTTATACAATAATCGGTTCAAATCATTCAACTCTATATGCTGCGCATATGCTGGAATGAGCTCTTCTCATTCAGAAACTGGAATTCTTTTGGGGATTTCAAAATTGTAGAAGGAAGAATGCTCGACACCAAAACCTGCCTTTTTAGATCCAAGGTTGTCCTGATTGTAGCATGTTTCTGACCCCCTGAACACAGAATTGTAGTGCTTTACTACATTGCTCGAGCTACCGCCTCGGTAGTTCAGATGGTGTTCTGGCATGGTAACCTATTAGGAGTGGAAAATGTATTCTACTAAGTCCATCCCTGATAGGGTTGAAGGATTAACCAATGACTATATTTTCATACAATGATGTTGTGTGCACCTGCCAATATTTTCCTTTGTTTTCTAATTGTCAATCTTTACTCTTAGGAGCTACTCCCTCAGTTCTTAAATATACGGCGTTTAGGACAAGCAAATCAGTTCATTTTTGAACAAAATATTTTGAACATATATTTGAGAACGGAGGTAGTACATCAATACATCATGAGCTTTGTATTACCTTGTTTAGATTTCACATATGCGGTACGTCAAGTACTCAACCTACAGGTATTCTAGGCTAGAGTGGTAAAGCTACATGGTTGGTCTATTTGTGAGATAAAGTTATGAAATTTAAATGTGGAGAAGGGCTGTTTTAGCCTAAAAAAAGGGTGAAAAACGCAAGTGGTATATCCAGAACATTTTAGTGTTTGGACTGGCTTTTTACAAGCACAAATTTAACATGTTTGTTCGTAGAATCTTGAAGCGGGCCTCTGAGTTTTACAGCCATTATCTATTGCACCCTGATTTTTGTTCCTTCAGCCAAATTAAATACCAAAACCTATCTTTGTTTTTGGATTGAACTTCAAAAGCTCAAGATAAATAAACTGGTGCTAATTCGCCAGGGCTGCGGTCATTTGCCACAGAAGCGCAATAAACAATTCCATGAGTTGGGTGTGAGTGTGAAATTCCTTGCTGTTTTGCATGGTGACTTAAAGTTATCAATCTGTTCTTTAAAGTAAACAAAGTATTTGACAGTACTCTCTTTAAGCACATGATAAATGATTGTGTTTCTAGCAACTTTCCAAGAATTTATTCAAGCCATCCATGGCCGCCTTAGTGATACTAGGATTTCTAGCTAGCCAGGTAGGATATCTATGGTCTCTGAGTGCCATCAAGAATTGGTTTTGCTGCCCAGCACTGTGTAAATTCCACATGGTTGGTAACAAAATGCGGTTGGGTGCAATTCGAAACTATAATGGTAGGTTTGTTGACCAGGAAGCAATAGCTCTTCATTTAAGATGTGAACCTATGCACTTTCCCTTAACTGCAGATGAATGTTTACATTTCTGATATGTTATACAATTTTTGGGCTCTTGAAGATATTCGAGAAAAAAAAAGTTGAACTCTTGAAGACAGTAACTTCTGTAGCTGTTATATACTTGTCCCCTTTTGTTGTTTTCCCTTCCGTTGAAATCCCTGCAAATGTGGACACAAAATATCATAACTTGATATTCCCTGGACGTCCAATTTCAGATAATTAACTGCCTACAATGTTTGCAGTCCTAGCTGGTGATCCCAATGATGATAAGAAAGCTGAAACTCAGCCGAAGGGCAACACCGGCAAAACAGTTTTGTTTGTCCTCCTAGGAGTGGGGGCTGTCATTCTGTTGTCATTTTTCATTTTCAAGTATTGGCAGAAGAAGAAAAGAGAGGAACAGCATGCACGTCTGCTAAAGCTATTCGAAGAGGACGACGACATTGAGGTCGAGCTTGGTCTTAGAGATTGATAATCTTCAATGTACAGCAAGAGTATCTTGGCTGACAAGGTAATTTCTATGGCACCATAAATTGCACAGTATGAAAAACATCTGAACCCCGTGTACAGTTATGTTTTCGAATATAATTTTTAAAATTGCCCGCAGGTTTTGCTGGCTGGCCCTCAAAGCATTTCCATGTTAATGTAAAGAATTTGTTGTATTTAAACTCGACAGACCTCCACAAGAAAGGTCTACTGTACTTTAGCTTTATATATGGTGAACATCTCTGGGTGCAGATGCATGAGAATAGCTTTGATGAGGAAGTATCAAGGTTTGGGGAACATTCTTTGATTTTTAAAGTTTTCTGAATATATATGTGCCATTACTAAAGCAATCCCCAGACTACAGTAATCCTTTTGCGTGGTGGTTCCCTATGTATACCATAGATCCTTTTGTAGATTTTACGAGGCTTCAATTGGGATCAATTTGTGTTTGCGGACATCATGTGTTTAGTCGACCTGCTACTTTCTGCGGGTTCTATATTCTAATTCCTGATGCAATATGAATCGTTTTCCTTTGAATGATGCCGCTGTTATGTTGTGTTGTTTACAGCAAATTTTATATTGTCAACGTCTATTGATTTTTCATGTGCCCTCGTGGTACTGTGTAGTATCTACTTGGAGACTGTTATACTTGCAAGGACATTAGGGTAATAGCTAATGATTAGCATGTATAATATTGAGCTATTTTTCTGTGGTCTTCGAAAAAACTACTACCTCCGTATCGAAATATTTGTCGCCGTTGACTTTTTCTTACAACTTTGACCATTCGTCTTATTCAAAAAATTATCACAAATATGTAAAAGGGTAAGTCAAGCTTAAAATAGCTACAATAGTAAAGCATGTGGCAAACAAAATGGATGGTACTTGCATAATATTTTGAATAAGACGAATGGTCAAAGTTGTAGAAAAAAGTCAATGGCGACAAATATTTCGATACGGAGGGAGTATGTAGAATTAGATTGATGCTGCCATTCTTCTACGCGCTTGAAGTGCTTCAGTGGGATGTTTTTGTATTATCAATCGCCTGATTGTGCTGCCATTTAGTGATCAGGTTGCGTCCCGCTTTAAGCCTGTTCTAAACCGTGATTCTCGCACCGCAGACAGACATATTAATGGGTGCTGATTGATATGGATTGAGATTGGATTTTACCAGCCTGCGTCATTCAGCTGGCTGATGGTTGAGTACAGCAGAACGCAGTTGCCACTGTTTAACGACGATAAATGGTGTTTATCTTCTGCTGCTTGGAGCCGGACTCCACAGGGAGAGCATCCGCGCACCTGATTAGCTCTCCTGACAGTGCAATGCAGCTACCTGCAGGTGAAGATGCTACCAGTACCAGATGCACGGCAGCACGGGGCTGTCTGCCCTACTACCTTGTTGGCGATTCACTTGCATCACCGTTTTAAATTCTGGGGCAATTGGTAATGAAAAATAAATGAAAGCATAAAAATAACAAAAAACAATCGCACAACAGAGGCCAGGCCCTTCGTTGGGCTCTTCCGGGACGTCATATCGGCTACAGGCCTAATTTCAGAACCGAAACGAGTCACTAAGAACATTCGTTGGGCTTTTCCTGGACCAACTTAAACGTAGCTATATCGCTTGCCCGCGAGTGAGCTTGTAGTCCAACGCTACCCACAAAGTTCAAATTCTGGTACTCCATTTTTTTTGAGATTTTCTTAGAATCTATCGGCGTTAAGTGGTAAGCGGTGCGGTGTTCGCGTCGATAATGAGGCGTCAATGGTGACTTCGTAGGCCTGTTAATGGGCCAGGACCCGCTCCCAAACCCACCCCGCCCCATTTCTAGCTAGCTGCATATGTCAATCCAAGCTTACCAAAAAACTAGCTAATAAACCCGCCCCACCCCACCCCATTAGATGTATTTTCACCCTA
Source organism: Echinochloa phyllopogon (assembly GCA_033239725.1). Taxonomy (NCBI): domain Eukaryota; kingdom Viridiplantae; phylum Streptophyta; class Magnoliopsida; order Poales; family Poaceae; genus Echinochloa; species Echinochloa phyllopogon. The sequence continues at coordinate 26,388,194 of BTCW01000012.1, forward strand.
ATGTCAACACCCATGGAATACCCATGGGTCTTACTCTTAACGTGGGGCCATCTATAGGTCTAGCCACGCTACTTTGCACAAAGTTGCGGCTTATCATACCGAGTATTTCCAACAAATTTCAGTCAATTTTACTAAAATTTTATAGTGTGAACGCGAGGTTTTAATTTTAGGATCCGACTCTTGACGTGAGGCCCACCTGTAGGTCTAGTCACGTTATTTTGCACAAAGTTGTTGCTTATCATACCGAGTATCTCCAACAAATTTCAGTCAATTTTACTAAAATTTTATAGTGTGAACGCTAGGTTTTAATTTTAGGGTCTGACTCTTGACGTGGGGCCCACCTGTAGGTCTAATCACGCTACTTTGCACAAAGTTGCTGCTTACCATACCGAGTCATCTCCAACAAAATTCAGTCAATTTTGCTAAAATTTTATAGTGTGCCCATGGGGTTTTAATTTTAGGTCCGACTCTTGACGTGGGACCCACCTGTTGGTCTAGTCATGCTACTTTACATAAAGTTGCTGCTTATCATACCGAGTCATCTCCAACAAATTTCAGTCAATTTTGCTAAAATTTTATAGTGTGAATGTGAGTTTTTAATTTGAAGGTCCGACTCATAACGTAGGACCCACTTATAGATCTGGTCATAAAGCATATGTAAACTTCATTGAGGATACGACCCATTTTAACCCATTCCAACCCGCACCGATCCACATTTAGAGCAGACCCACCCCACCCCGCCCCACTCGTTGATACAACCCACTTTAACACATCTAAATATAACACATATCAAAACCCAACCCATAAAACCCACCGAGACCCGACCCCTTAGCAGGCCTGTGACTTCAGAAATCTTCTTATCTATCGGTGCTCAGTCGTGCTTATAGGGTAGGATTTGTACCTACGTTGATAGGGCCGAGCGCGTCTCAACCATGGCGGTGCATCGGCGGCGGCCAATTGAAGCTCGGCGCGTGCCATGGCCGCTCTCGCGCGTACGGCCCACGCGTTCCTCGCGCTCGGCTCAACCAATACGTCGAAGTGACCGCGGCGCCGAACCGGGCGGATGGGCGAGTCTTCGAGCGTGACGTGTTTGGTCGGCGGCTCCACTTGTCAAGTGCCCGTGGGGTACACGTGGACCATGCTGACAAGTACACAAAGGAAACTTGTGTCTATCTGTAAGAGCATACGCCACAAAATTCCTTGGCCCCCATCCATTGTCGATCGTGCAGGCGTCGGCGGGGTCCTCACCCGTTACCTAATGATAAATCGATTAAAAGAAAAGATGACCTACTGAAATTACAGCCTGATTTGATTGAAGTATATAGATATAGATACCTTTATTTCTTTTTTTCCATGCAATCATCGCAAAATGTCTTGGAATTGATTGTAAACAAACCAGCATATATGTTGGTCTAATATAACAATGCTGACTGGACTCAGTTCGTGGAAACTGGAAAAGGCTTTGCAGATAAGTCAGTAGACGAGGAGAGCGACGCGGGCCGAACCTCGCTCCGCCGCCTCCGCCGCGGGGCCTCATCGGCACGCCCCTCCCCGCCTCGCCGCCGCCCGAGCGTCCGCCGTCATTGCCGCGCGACCGCGATGATGGTGGCGGCGGGGCCCTTTCCCTCCCCCCATATTTGCTCCTCCGTCGGGGTCCCTTGCGTGTGGGGTGTCACTGTCTCCGTCGTGGGCGGCTGGATCCGGGGTGCCGGCCCTCGGATCTGCGTGCTGCCGGTCGGTGGCCTGCGTGCCGTGGTCCGTCGCTGGCGGTGCCTCCGGCCCCGTCGCGGGTGGCTGGATCCGGGGCCCCGGCCCCATATCCAGTGCGTCGGGCTCCCTTCCGGCGGGCGTCCGGCCGGCTCGGCACGATGGCAGCTCTGGTGTAACGCCCGCGTTTCTAATCTCTGGAAAATCACTAAATAATACACCCGGTCAAAAATCGTTTCAAATCTTTTCACCGCCGAGCTCCCGTTCCCGCCAAACCCTCCCGCCTTGTTATCACCGCCCCCTCTCTTTTCCTGTTCGCCTCGCTGTCACCGCCCTCTCTCCCATCCCCTCCCGCGTCACCCACTCTCGGGTCGACCGCCGGGCCCGACCGTCGCTGGCCGACCGTCGTCGACCGCCTGTCTGTGTTTCCCGCCGCGAATCCCGCCAACTTCCCCTCCCCTTTTTCCCTTTTTTCTTTTCCCTTTCATTTTCCCTCTTCCTTTTTTTTTCTCTTCTTTTCTTTTCTTTTTCCTCCCTCTCTTTTCTTTCTCTTCCTTCCTTCCTTCCTTCCCCCCCTGCTCTGTTTTTCCCGACACCGAACGCCACCGCTCTGCTCTGCCTTGCTCCACTCGTCGCCGACCACCCATCCCCGACCGACCTCACCCCTCTGCTCACTCCCCACCTTCCTGCACGCCACCACCGACCGGCGCCGTGCCACCCCTCCTCCGCAACCCCACCTTCCTGCACGCCGACACACCGCCGTGCCGCCTCCCACCGCAGCCTCCCTCACTCACGACGTCGTCGCCGTGTCCGCCACCACACCGGCCCCACCGCTCCTCTGCTTGGCTCGCCACCGACCTCCCCGTCGCCGCACCGCAGCCACGCCATCGCTCCACCGCGGCAGCTGCTCTCGCGCACGCCATCGCCGCCGCCGCTCCACGTGCTCGCCGCGCACGCGCTCCCGGGCCGGCCCCGCCGCAGCGCTGCCCCGCCGCCTCCCGACCGCCGTACGAGCAGCCGTGCCGACCTCCACCGTGACCTCGCCACCGTCGTCGCCGAACCACGGCATTCACCCAAGCACGCTGCCCATCGAGCACGCCACCCCGGCCACCACCGCTCCGACCGCCCGGCCCCGCCGCAGTCCCGTCGCCAAGCACAACAGCACCACCCGTACGCGCACGCGCAGCTCCGCAACAGCGCCGCCGTACTGTCCCACCACCGCTCGAACCCCGGCCGCCATCAATTCCGCCCGCCGGCCACTCCTACCGCCCGCCGAGCACCCCTCTTCCACCCTCCCGTCGGCCCACCGCCTCAACGCTCCTCCACGCCTATAAATAGGCCCGACGGCTTCCTCCTCACCACCTCCCACTCACGCACCTCGCCAATCGCTCCCACCGCCGCCGTAACACCACCGCCCGACCGCCATTACCGCCGCCGCCACCCGCTCTCGTGGACCGGCCTCCCCACTCCGTCTCCGGCCGTGGTAAGCACATGGGTGGACTCGCCATGACCTGCGCTCTCTTTTCCCCCTGCTCCCGTCCACCATCGCCACCCCGTCGCCGGCAATCTCACCGCCGCCGCCGCCGGCCCTCCCCTGTCTTCCCCTCTCTCTGTTAAAAACGAGAGAGACGACCACTTTATGGAAAACCCCCTGCCTTCTTCGCTATTCTAACCCGCGGTCCATCGAGCTTAAACCCCCCTCTCTCTGGAACAATTGCACGGCACCCCCTGAACTTTAACCGAATTAACCCGCGGTCCACAGTCACTATTCTCCCTCTCTCTGTCTTTTACGCCAGAAGCCCTCAGACTTTTCCATAATTACAGAGAGGTCCTTATTCTTTATAAATAGCCCCTAAACCCCACTAAACTCGTCATTTCATGCGCCAAATTAATCCCATTTGACCCCAAACTCCACCACAATAATTACCAGTATAATTCCGCCAATCCACCCAGTCCATATTAAAAAATAATCATGTCATCATCTTTCGCTCTCATTTTCCGTTCCTTCTTTCGGAGCTCAATAAAAGCTTTTTCTTTTATTTATTGTGTGTTTGTTCGTGTGTGCCGTAGACTCTGCTGTGAACGAGGAAGGACTCGAGGAGGAGCAGTGCTACGAGCAGGAGCTTGGAGACCAAGACCCCGGGCAGGAATCCCCCGAGGGTTGGGAGAACGACAAGTGCAATCCCACCCTTTGATGCATACTTTTGTCCTAGATTTTATAAACACAACCTATGGCCGGATTTATAAAACTTGCATGGTTTTACTGCTAAACCCGGTTGGATAGCCATTCCTTGATTGCTATGACTGTTTCCTTGACGACCTAGATTAATGTTCAAATATGACAATGCTCTGTTCGAATATTGGTCGCTGCTAGAAATGCTTAGGAATATTTTACCGTTATACTCTCCATTACAATCACTTGGTGTTCACAAAAGCCACTGCGTGCGTGTTTTAAAATAAAAGAGATGATTTGCGTGAATAAAATGAGTACCCGTGTGGGGTGAGACAGACGATATTTCTGTGTGAAATACCGAGGAGAGCTCGAACCTGTGTGGTTGAGCATGGTGGGAGTTGTCTATCCCATCACAATTTTTGGGATGATGTTGATGTGTCATCTAGCCTAACCCATTTTCATTGTACCACCACTCGACCGTTGTATGTGGCAACGGCCTAGCATAAATCCCACTAGTTAAGCTGTTGGTTATGTGGTGTGCTGGTGAGCAACAGAGGGCCATGGAGCCGGGGATACGATCTATGTGAGGTATGCCCCTGGTTAGGACCTCGTCGGTAGGTGGCTAACCCCTGGTCGCGTCTGTGATAACTTGTCAGTTTAGCTATGGTGGGTAATGGCTTTGATAGGAGCCGCACTGGCACTAAGGTGTTCATATTGTGGTAGCCTACTTGTGGTCGTGTACACCTCTGCAGAGTTAAAACCTATCCGGATAGCCGTGTCCACGGAATTGGGCGAGTTACGGCTTGGTCACTTCACTAAGTCCCCTGTTTTGGTGTAAGAAAGTGTTTGGTGTTTGATGAGCTGAGAAAAGTTTTGATATGGGCTACGACAGATGGGAAATCTGGTAGCATTAAAATCCTGTGTGTAAAAAATTTACATTTATCGATCCTAATAAAAGAAATACTTGTGAAAATCCATTGCGAAAACTAACCCCCTGCATGTATAATAAAATTTGCTTTGCTGCTAAATAAACCATGAGCCTTCCTTGTTATTATCCTCTGCATATCTCTGTTGTACACCTCCGTGGTTGTGGTTGTGCTTGCTGAGTACGTGTGTACTCACCCTTGCTTATTTTGTTATAGAGGCAGACCCGGACTTTGTGCCTGAGGATATCGTCTAGTGGGGTTCGTTCTGCACCCAACCTTTGCCTGTGTGTTAGGGTCACCCGCTGGAAGCCGCATGCGTTGCCACTCTGATGAAGACCTCTACGTTATCAACCTTTTTATCTGGAGTCTAGTGTTAGTTCTGTTTATCGTGGCCCTGCAATGCCACCGCCTCCCGTAATGTTGTTTATGTACTGAACTATCTGTTGTAAAAATGTGAACCAACATCCTGGGACTGGTATTTGTATCACATTAAGTTCTCTCTTTCGAGGGGACGCTTCATCTGGGCCCGGTGGCGGCGCTCTGGGCTCATGTGCAGGTGTTGTGCGGAGTTGCAGGTTGTCATTGGTGTGATGGTGGTGTCGGATGCCGTCATGGTGGCGACCCGTTGTCCGTACCGCGTTTGGCGCGACGTGTGGCTTCGCCCGGGGGTTGGGGCTTTGCATCTCCCTGATGGTGGCGGCATCTGGGGAGGAGTTGGCCCTCGCCCTGGCTCTAGCGTCACCCCTCTCCTCTGTTTGGGGGCGAGCGCGAGGGGGCTCGTCCTGAGCATTGACGTCTCCGGTGGTCCGGCTCAAGGTGTTGCCCTCCCGTCTTCGTCCTAGTTGCCCCTCCACTTCTTTACTGCATGGCTCATGGTCCCTGGTTCAACTGGATCCACTCAGTATCGCCCTGTTGGGAGGGGGGGTGCTGGGAGCAGATGCATCGTTGGTTCGCTCGGCATCATCCCGAATTGAGGGTTCAATGACTTATTTTTGCTCCGCTAGTTCTTGTAGAAGTGGTGGTGGTTCTAGTTCTTATGGGGCCCTATACGACGGTTTCGACGGTGGCGGTGTGGAGGTCGCTCGGTGGTTGTCTTGTTTGGGTGGGTGCTGCTGGTTCTTGGGGTGGCGTTCCATTGGCGAAGGCTTCAATCTGGCGGTGCCGGATCGGGCGACGATGTCTCTCTGTTGAGGGCGTTGCTCTTGGTACACTCCCGTTGACGGTTCGCGGATGTCTCCTAGGTGAAAACCTAACGTTTTCTAAAGGCGTTGTTTTTGGAGTTCCTTCAGTAGCCGTGGTGTTTGTACTCGGGACCCGTCTATCAGCCTATTCTTGCAGGTTCTGTAATAGATTCTTGGCGCTTTAGGTTTTCCGTCCAGAGTAGCTCCGGATTTTCTCAGACTTGTCACCTAGAGGGTCCTGTTGCGGAGTTGTAAGTAGTTGGGTTGTCAGCGGACTTGTGCTTCATGTGAAACTGGTAATCCCAATATCTTCTTTTGCTTCATGCCTTTATATATATAGCTGGCGTAAGCCCTTGGAGGATAAGTCAATAGACGACGGTCGGCACTGCAGCTGAAGTCTGAAGACCGAATGGTGTTTTATTTGGTCCAATCCGGTCTACAAATGCACACGCAATTTGAATCTTTTTTTCTCACACGTGGGACAAAGTTGATAGCGGCACTCGCCGTACTTAATTACGAGTTCATACGCTCTACATGTCGTTTCTTCATGATTAAAAAAAAAGAAATCAAGAGGATATACGTTCTGCTGTAATGGAAGTACGTTCCTTTGTTTACTTCAATCATCCTATCGAATGATATCCAACGTTTCGAGAATATTTTGATGTGAAGGTTGAGCTCCTGCCTCCTGGTCTCCCATTTTATCTTACACAGTACACTAGTGAGGTGGTCATGTTACGTCCATGTTCTGTACATTTCTTGTTGAACTAACAATTTCTTCCTAGTTACCTACCCTGTTCTTTTTTTTCAATGGGCTTAACCAGCTTTATATATAAAGCAAAGATACTAGAATTGTCAGTTTTACATGAAACACGAACCTATTAACAACCCAACTACTTATAACTTCACAACATGACCCTCTAGGTGACACGCGAGACATCCCGAGGCTGCTCTTGGCGGAGAACCTAAAACGCCATGAATCCATCACAGAACTTGCGAGATCAGACCAACAGCAGGGTCCAAAGCGTCGACATCACGGCATCCAAAGGAACTCCAAAAACAACGCATTTAGGAAGGCAAAGGCACCGAGCCGGCGCCAATGTTAGGTTTTCACCTAGAAGACCTTTGCGGACCGTCAAAGGGAATGATCCCAGAGCAACGCTCCCAACAGAAAAACATTGTTGCCCGATCTAGACCGCTGGATCGAAGCTTTCTCTTACGGATCACCACTCAAAGAACCAGCAGAACCTACCCAAACACGACTACCACCGAGCAACATCCACACCGCCACCGCGAAACCATCGTACAGGGCCCCATAAGAACTAGAACCACCACCAACTCCGCCGGAATTTGTGGATCAAGAACTCGCCATTGACAAGGCCGCTCATCCTCAATTGGGGACGACGCCGAGTGAATCAACAAAGCACCTGCTCCCGGTACCACCCCCATTAGAACGATACCGAGCAAATCCAGTTGAAGCTTGAACCATGAGCCCTGCAGTAGATAAGCGAAGAAGCAACTGGGACAAAGAAGGGAGAACATCACTATGAGCCGAACCGCCGGGGACGTCGACGCCAAGGACGAGCCCTCCCTTCCTTTCCCTAACTAGCCCAGCAGGGCCAGATCCGGTGCCAGGAGAAGGCAAGGGCCAGAACGCCTCCCACCTCACCCCCAGAAGAGGGAGAGGGGCGAGGCCGGAGCCAGGACGGGGGCCGACACCTCCCCAGACGCCGTCACCATCACGGAGACGCACAACCCCAACCCTCCGAACGGAGGCGCAAGCCGCGAACGTCGCAACACTGACAACAGACCGCCACCATGACGGCTGCCGACACCACCGCCACGCGAACGATGACCTGGACCCTCCGAACAGCACCTACATAGGACCCCCAGTGCGCCGCCACAGAGCCCGGAGCCACCACCACGACGTGCCGGCCGTGCCATTGCCGAACAGGAGCCCGACGCACCAGATCCGGGGGCCGGGGCCCCAGATCCGGTCATCCGCGATGGAGGCCCCCGCGCTGGCGACTGGGACCATGGAGCCGCGCCGGGCCGTGAGCAAGGGGCCACGTCGGAGGAGAGAAGGTTGTGCCATCGCCGCACCTGAGGCTGGAGCAGCCGCTGCGACGCGCTGGACTACGCGCCGGATCCGAGTTCCGGGGCCCCAAATCCGGTGTTCGGCGATGAAGGCCCCCGCATCACCGACTGGGACCATGGAGCCACGTGCAAGGGCAATAGCAGAGGGGAGAAGGCCCTGCCACCACCGTCGTGGCGGCCACACGCCAGCGGCCCACTTAGGCAGCAGCGAGGCGGGAGGGACGCGAGGGGGAGGTCTGGTCAGAGGCGGTGGCGCTGGGTTCGGCTTTTTAATTGAACTAGGATCATACCCGTGCGTTGCTACGGATAATAAAATATTTATATTGTGATGATGCCACGGGTACATAATTTTAAAATAAAATAAAACTATTTTATAGAAACATAATAACAAGACCGTGCATTGTTACATACTTTTATATGATTAAATAAAATTACACCAGGTTTATATGCAAAAAACTCCAGTAAACCTAAAAAAGCAAAACAATTAAACGGAGAATAATTCTAAAAATCATAACATAATTGGAAACACAAGATAGATACAATCCATCCAAAGAGGAATTTATATATCACAAATATAAAGACCCCAAATACTCAAAGAGGTATTTATAAATCGGAGGACAAGGGGGGCTACTGCCGGCTTCTCCAAATGCATTTTGAAACTATGCTGCTGATTAGTGTATTCCCAATAACTAATAATTTAATATAGAGTTCCATTCTTTCTTTTGCATTTCTGTTGCAATACATAACAACGTTGATGGAGGCACATTCATGGTTTGCCCCGAGGAGAAAGTTCCCTGGATACTTTATCTTGTACGCCAGTAGAAGCATATCGTCTCTATACTCTGTTTTCCATGATCAACGTAGTCACCCAGAAACATTTGCCTCAGGTGGGTAGCCACCATATACTCCCATGGATGTCCCCTGCTAATGAGTAGCGAAGAAGTTAAATGCTTATCGTCATTCAAATTATTATCACATAGCACATTATTGGGGCCCTGTTGAGCGTATGTAGTATCGCAATCATGCCATTATCGCAAGACCCTGACTGTTCATTGAACCAAATAGAGAATCCAACTTCTTACCTGAAACAATCAAGAACAGGCTCAGTTTTCCCTCATCCTTCTAGTACGCCTATCATCATCTTCTTCAGTCACTGAAAATATACGCAACAATATTTAAATATGTTAGTTGGAGCACTACTGAAGTGAATATCACTTAACATTAAAGCTTAAGCTAGCGAAGGCATTTTCAGAAATAAGAAATTGCCAAAGCTTATTACCTCCAAGCAATGCTTCTTTTCCTTTAGCACAATGTAGGCCAGTTGCTCCCTGGTAACGCCATCGGCCTGATGCAACAACTCATGTGTTGAGATGGCAAAACCTCTCCATACTATCATCAAGGTACATGCATGCAAGCTGTGTCATTGTGCCAAAAAAATCCTACATGACATTAGCTAGCTGTCATAAGGTTTAGAGGAGCATACCAAATATAGTGACAATCTGCTTTATTTTGTTTTGAAAATTCAGTTGCTCTGAATACTCTAATGAGTAGTTCTGGTTTTTAGTTCTGTAAACAAATTAGTATGACTGCAGTTACAGATGCTTAGCACCATGCATTGCTTATATATTTTTTTATGTATTTCCAGTGCAAAACAAAAGAAATGCTTTCCATTCAGAGAATAGAAGTGAGCATAATCAGTTAAGACATTATCAGAATCTAAAAAGTCTACAAAATCTAACCTGGTAGTGTATATGTTACACAGGAGAGAAAATTTGAAATTTCTCCTACCTGTACCGACAGTAGAGAAAATTTGAAAATATACGGCTATGATTTATACTCCACTGAAAGAATATGCACAGGAAAATAGGTAATCAACAGGTGGAAGTGAATACACTGAACAAAAAATTGTTAGCGGCAAATTGGCCAGTACACTAAGCAGTAAGCACTGGAACATAAATCTAGCTAGTATTACTAATTGTTCAAGGCAAGGCTATTGGCAATAAAAAAAAGTTAGTATATCAAACAATAGAAGTGCTTGGCATAAGTAGGGCTTGTGACTGTAACACATTTTTCAGAGTAAGGTCTACTGCTTTGTTTTTTTTTGCGACCATACTACTTTGGAACCTTTACAAGCATTGGTTTAGACCACCAGAAAAATCTTCATTAGTCATTCCTTCGCTGTCACAAGGTCAGTCTGCAACTTGTCGTATGCCTCTGCAAGACCACCAGCAGGAAATGTTGTTACAGTTACACATACAACACAATTATATATACTGAATTGACACCTGAGTAGTTTCAGGATTTAACTGACCAACTCCCTCAAGAAGAACCTTCTGCATTGCCTCCAATTCAATCAATCTGTCTTCCATCTTCTGTAGTATCGCATTCAAATTGATGTTAGTATAGGTAAGATGGGTTACCTTTATATTTCTGAAATATCTGTGAGAGCATGCGAATCAACAATCTATGAATCTTTATCTGTATGTCATGGGTTGACAATATGATAAAACTGAAAGGTACAAAAGTGAAATCTAAAAGTACGTGAAAATTTCAGAGTTGGTGAAAAATACGTCAAAAGTGAAACCAACAAGTGAGCTCAGGAAATGCCACAACGACCAGGTTAAATCACACTGCAATCAATGAAGTACAGAGGTATATAGGGGGTGCAAGAATGAAAGTGGAATGCAAAGGATACCCCTGCAGAACGCCATCCCAATGAGAAGAAGTTTCATAGTTGAAATGCTTGAGAAAACCCCATGTTGTAATATTTGACAAGCAGGATTTCGCATGACGGTCATGTCAGCTTCAATCAGTATTAGAAGGGAGCATTTAAATGTGAACCACATATAAGCAGATGACTGACAATTCAATATAACATAATCAATAATTGGAACAGAAACACATTTTTGGAGAATTGCTTTCTAATGGTGCAGTGGTGCATTAAAAAGATATGAGGGGTATGTTAAGAGTTATCATCATCATTCGAACATGGTACCAACTGATGTACAGATCGATGAGCATTTGCCTACAGTAACAAATGTAGATCAAGTACTAATCCAATCTCTATGGAATCAAGCTGACTACAGTGGACACTGGGAATTTATATAACTAAAAACAAATAGGACAATTCATGACCAAAAACTAAGTAGCAATTACATGCTGGATATGGTGGGAATTGAGATGAGATAGTGAGCGAAGGACGAACCCTGTGAGGAGGAGACGATATGCGACTCTGCTTTCAGAACAGAAAAAAAAACAAGGAGGAATTAGATGTCTTAATGTTCAGTTGTAAGTGACAGCAGAGAGCATGGATAAAACAGAAAGAAAATCTCTACTACTAAACAGGAAATAAAGTATTTTCAAATGCTAGCTCCATAAAGTACTGGAAAGTTTGGTTTAAAATCTGAGTGCTATGAGGATGGATCACGTTTGTTCAAAAATACAATCCATCAGTGCACATGTTAGAATGAAAGATGTCTGCTTCATATCTTGGGCATGAATCATATGCACTACTGAACTGACCTTGCATGAAGAAATGGAATGGAAACATTCTGGATAATATTTCCAATAGTTACTGCTTCGTTAGGATATGACCTTATGAAATGGACAAGAAAAGGGAGAAGCAATGTCTCATTTGTCCTGCGGAGAAGGACCAATCTCATCCTCAAGCAGGTCCAATCTGCCTTCGTTGCACAGGGGCAACAGACAGTTCACCGATGCCTCCTCGTTGCCGCATTTCGTCGAGCATGTCCCGGCCTCCGCTCCCGACGGTGAGGACAGCCAATGGATAGACAGCCGGGACGGCTCGGCGTTGAGGGCCTCGCTCGCTAGCAAAACTGCCCGCCGTGATTCCAAGACGCCCCACGGAAGTTCCTGACGCTCGGTGGCTGAGCATGGTGCCCCGACGCAAAGCACGCCGGCGTCATGGACCCGCACGCCAACACCACCTTAGGCAAGATCGACGCGCGGACCAGGTGGCGGAGGTCGCCGGCAGGCGAGGCGGCGGATGTCGCGATCTGCTGCAGGCGAGGTGGAGCTCGGCGCGGCGTTGGGATGGACGGTTGCGGTGCGGCGCGGGGGGTGCTGGGAGCGAGATCGTGGGCGGGGGGCGGGAGGGGGCGGAGGGGATTGATCTGGCCGTGGAAAAAATGTAACGGCGAGATGAGTGGGGACGGGGCACGACAACGGGGCGGCGGCGGTCGACGTCTTGGCGGCAGCAGCCACGGGCGGCGTCCGGTACGGCGGTGGAGGCCGAGGGCGAGCGCGAGTCGCTCGCGGGCGAAGGGGCGAGTCGCTCGTGGTCGATGTCGGGGCGGCCGTCGACGATGGGGCGGTGGCGGGGCACGAGCTGCGGAGACGGCGCGCCCGGGGCGGCGGCCGGTAGGGCGGTGGAGGCCAAGGGCGAGCACGAGGGGAGGCTGCGGACGGCGACGACGATGACGACGAGAGGAGTTGGGCGGCGCTGTTGTGGGGAGGGGGCGAGGGGCGGTTTTTTATTTGACGGGGGTGGGAGCAGCGGTTTGACAGGGGGGAGACTGCGGGATAGGCGCAGAGGAGGAGGGATCGTGGGGCGGAAGAGCGGATCGTCGTGCGGGATATGCGCGAGTGAAAATTTCGCGTGAAACCGCGGCCCACCTGCCGGCGCCGACGTGCCTAGGAGCGGCGAGGCCACGGGTTGTTTAACGACGTTTTTTCCTCTTTGGTTTTATTAAGTAGTAGGGATTCTGCTTTCATTCCTACCCTGTTTTTCTCCTCGTGATTTTACCCTCTCTAATTATTACTTGGACCTGCTAATTACTACTTGGCTAAAAATTAGCCAAGGACCTGCTTGGATCCTCAGCTAATAGGTGAGCTAGTGTCTTACTTACCACACAGCTCAAAAATTAGCTACTAGCTGGATGTTTCCGGCTAACACAAATAAAAATTAGCTGTTGGGATTCAAACACGATCTTAGTTAGTTTCATTCATTTTAATCTTAAATAGATATTCTCCAATATTATGATGGTGTACGCTCGTGCAACGAGTACACTGCCATGGTGGCAAAATTGTCAAGCAACAGCTGCAGCTCGATCCAGCTCTAGGCGCTCAAAATCGAACGCCTTGGAGAGCTGCCTGGTGCATGCAGGTCTGCTAGGATCTGATCCAGAGTTCCAGACAGCCCCTAAGTAATTGTCCACTAAGCATTAAGCGTACAAAGCCTGTTCACGCGTCACGAGCCAGAAGGCTCAGAACAATACACTACCAGAAAAACTCACATCCGCACCCCTCGTAGGACTTTGCATTTTTTAGACCCGGTGCTAATGGTGTATCAGCACCGGGTGCAAAATTAGGGTGCCCCCGGAAACACTTTAGCACCGGTTGCTAACACCAACCAGTGCTAAATGTCACCCTTTAGCACCGGTTGATGTTAGCAACCGGTGCTAAAGGCCCTCACACTTTAGCACCGGGTCGTAACACCACCCGGTGCTAAAGGGCTACTTACGACCCGGTGCTAAAGACCCTTTCGCACCAGGTCGTAAATACGATTCGGTGTCAAAGGGGGTGTCATATGCTACTACAAAAAAAAGCATCTTTTATCTCATCACATGTGTAGCGTAGGTGAGATGGTTAGGTGGGTACACGCGAGCCAAGAGGTCCTGAGTTCAAATCCCCGCAGCAACACATATATTTTTTTGGCGAATAGGCACCCTTTAGCACCGGTTATTTCACCCGGTGCTAAAGTGGCACCCCTTTAGCCTCGGATGATCTGCACCGGTTGGGATACCTGGTGCTAAAGCCGGTGCAGATGTCCGTCATTCTGGTAGTGATACAAAGTAAAATACACCGAAAGGAATAATACATTAGCAAGTAGTAAATACAAGAGCTTTTTAGATCAAGTTCAATACAGTTGAGAGGGCATATTTCGTCTTATTTAACAAGTAATATTACTTTTGCACTAATTTAACTGTACAAATGATTCCAATGATGCCACAGCTGCACAACATATTGGTTGTCAAATTATGTGTTCAGCAATAGGTAATTGATTTTTTATGACCTTTTCTCTCAGCTTTTTTAGGATCTTTTCTCTCAAAAAAGAAGAGAGTGAAGTAAACCACTATTTTTCTGGGAGCAAACTAACAAAACAGTCATTACACCAAAAGTATAAAAATATATATTCTAAGGAAACTACTTTTTTATAGGAGTATGTTTTTTCCCAACAAAGAAGAATGTATCTGTTTTTATTTCTTCTAAAACTATAGGCAACAAAAGTTGTAGCTCTTTGATGGGACAATTCTTCGTGCCAGTCCGAGCATGTGCACTGATAATGTAGTCTAGGCCCACACATCATTGAGACAACATGTGGCATATCAATGGATACGGAAATTCCAAGTGGAAAATAAGAAAAATAAGGAGCAGGCACCACAACTTACGGTTCTCTAACACTCATAAACATAAAACTGACAAAATATAGGAACAAAAAATGTAGTTCATTTAAACTATTTATCAAATTTATAGTTTTCTGACAATTTAGGTACTAGAATAAGTGTGGTTTCGAGAATTTCTCTTAACCATTAGTCAACGAAATGTAATACCCAAGCCCTTTCTCTATGCGCCGGCAAAGGAGCTTGGAAGATGGAAATTTTTGTTATCTCTAACAACTCTTGTGTGTCAGTTAGTTTGTTGATAAGTTCGCAAGTCCAGCTATTTTCCTTTTTCAAATTTATCACAAAAAGAAATAATAAAAAACTAAAAGGTGAAAAAAAAGGAGTAACGATCTCTAGAGCAGGCGGGGGCTCAATCATCTGAGCTGGACCAACCGGTGAGATACATTCACATTCACACGTCAGCGAGCGAGAGGGCATCCAAGGCTCACCCCCTCCCTCTCCTGGGTTTGTCTCTTCCTGCCCCCCTCTGCCTCTCTTCCTCCCACCCACCCCCTTCTTCCTTCCTCCCACAGGGGTGGCCTGCTGCTGTTTCTGCAGAGAGGAAGAGCAAGCAAGCAAGAACAACCGCAGCAAGCGGCCACAAAAGAGCTGCTGCCAACCCCTGCACAGCCTGGGCACTGATCATTGATTAGCACAAGCCCAGTTATTACCTTCCCTTTTCATTTTTTATGCACAAACATATATAATCCCACCCATCTCTATACTTGCTCCTTGGTTCTTGGCACCTTGCTGTCCCTTTAGATTTCCTTGGATTCCATATAGGCAGAGGGCCTTCTTCAGCCCCCATTCATTTGCTCTTATAGCTCCCTAACTGTAATCTCTTCCTGGTTTCTTGATTTTCCATTTTCCGGGCTCTTTCTCGCCCCTGGTTCCTGGCTGAAAAGATTCAATCTTGTATAGTTTTCTTTAAATTCTTGTTGTTGGGAACCATGGATGAGAGGATCCCGCCGCCCCTTTTCTTCCAGTACTCACCATCCGGTGTCCATTCTTCCCCTCATCATCACAGCCCTATGAGGTCTTGTTCCTCTGATAGGGAGAGGTATGTGACTCCTGTTACTGGTTTCTGTGTTCCATGTGACATCTCTGACAAGATTTCGTCTCTGTGTTCTCGTTGATCCTATTTCTGAAGCATTTCGAATGCATGTGAGATTTGGTTACTCCAGTGCGAGATTTGCGCGTGCTTGATCGTCACCATGTTCCCATGATTTTGGCGCCGATCAATGCGATCCTGCTGCAATAGCGATCTGTCATGTTGGGGATTTTGGGGATCACCTGCCAATGATGGATTGGTGCCAGTGTTGTTGACTGTTGGCGGCTACTACGAATAAGTCAGCATTGTGTCATCGATTGGGTGATATGCATATCCATTTCACCCGCAGAGTGTTTAGTTTTCTAGCTGGATGGTTATTGTTATTCTTCTGCAGCTTGTTGTACAGACCATTCGGTACTCTTGTTTTGCGATTTTTCTGTTTTCAAAAGATGGAGTGGTTACTTCTGTTTCTTTTGTATCCTGCAAGTTTCTGTGACAGCTATAATTGATCGGACTAATGAAGTGTTTGCTTGACAGATATCTTGCTGAATTACTTGCTGAGAGGCAAAAATTAGCGCCGTTCGTGCAAGTTCTTCCATTTTGTACCAGGCTTCTAAACCAAGGTTTATTTCTTTGCCCTTTTGGTTTTTATATATTCTTCTAGTGCTATTTATTTATATTGCTCTTAATAATTTTGAATAGAAGCTGCTATAGGAGTCATTCATGCTTCAGCCTATTGCTATTTTTAGCTATTCCTTCTGTCCAAATAATCTGCTACACTTTCTGTACGATCATGTCCATCCTTTTGAACGAGTTGCTTCTATGGATTTTGTTGGTTTGTGTTTACAACTCAATTGTTCTAACATTTTTACTGATTTAATTCTCACCAATGATATACTGATATACATCACTTGCTTGCCCTACAAATTTATGGTTTAATTGCCCACCATAGATTACTTACTAACCCCTAATGCACACCATTTATGAAAATGTATGATAATGTCGCCAGGCATGCTAGTTTTAAATCAGAGTCAATTTCACTAAAAAATTAAAATTATTAATTGTACAATTTTTGAATCATATCATTTAACTGGCTCTACTCATTCTTAATTTCTGAAACGAACATCATTGTTACATAAGTATCTTTATGTGAGCCATTTTACTGGTGATTTATATATTCTAGAAGTTCTTAGATTTTGTTTCCTGCATTCTAGCTTCTTGGTGTAGCTTCAGTTTGAATGCAGCTTTAGACTCTTCGGAATATCCCGCTTGAATGCTCTCTCTTTGATCTAAAGTGGAATAAATATTACTAACGCCATCTATTATACAGAAGAGTTTTAGATGGGATTTATTCAATGATCAATGTCATACCAACTTATTTTCTTCAATGCAGAAATTTTAATGGCATTTTTGCCACCTAACCAAAATTTTGTTGAATCTGAGAGAATTGATCATGGTAGCCCCTTAAGATTAGCTGGCCAATCTATGAATACTCAAGCGATGGATCTAGATGGATGGTCGGGAATGCATACAGAGGTTGTTCACAATTCATAAAACATTTTGTTTATTAGTTTTGTACATGCCTTAGTTTATATTGAAATTCCTTTCTTTTTTCAGCATTTAGGAGTACAATCCCCATCCACGGTATGGAATGGCGCTCCAGGAGTAGTTGGCAGCCCTGTTGTGAAAAAGGTTGTCAGGATTGATGTTCCAGTTGACAAGTATCCCAATGTATATGCAACTTACTTATGTTTTTGTTGTTTAACTTCTCTTATTATGTGCTATGCCAAATCCAAATTGTTCATAATCTTTTGCAATGATTAGTACAACTTTGTTGGCCGTTTGTTGGGGCCACGAGGAAACTCGCTGAAAAGAGTTGAAGCTACAACCCAATGTAGAATATATATTCGTGGACGGGGTTCAGTGAAAGATTCTGTTAAGGTAACCAAACTAAAATTAGAACCAGCATGTTCTAGTTGCCTATTACTTACTAAAAGGATTGGAACCCTGATTGTATTTCACCACGGTACTTATAAAATTAGCTAAATAATAGCATTAGTTGTATCATACGGGGGTAAATAAAGGATGCTTGTGATTGACATGACTGAACCTATATTTGATATAAGGCACCATTTATGTTTTCTGAAGTAAAATGTTGACCACT
Organism: Echinochloa phyllopogon; assembly: GCA_033239725.1. Lineage (NCBI taxonomy): Eukaryota > Viridiplantae > Streptophyta > Magnoliopsida > Poales > Poaceae > Echinochloa > Echinochloa phyllopogon. The sequence continues at coordinate 26,405,894 of BTCW01000012.1, forward strand.
GTTGACAAAATAAATTATGTTATGATGCCAACTACTTTTAATATTTTCTACTGTCATATGCTGCAATCATGGACTTGTCCAGATGTCTGATTTTCAAATTTGTGCTATATTAGAAAGGAAAAGAGTTCTTTTACGGTACCTTATACCACTAATTTAAAGGACTAGTATATAAGCATCCGACGGTTGAGAATAATTGTATACTAGTCTAACATTGATCAGTGGTATATGTAGTATATAGTGAGTAGTATAGTAGTATAAGGGCATTATTGAAAAAAATCTAAATGGCATCACTGTAATTTAGATATATTTTAATTTGTTCGTTCGATCATATGTCTCGGGCCGACAGTCGAGGCACGCCAGTGCGATGGGTCTTGGATCGGTGATGCACGCCGCCGTTAAGAACGAGAAGAAGTATGCTTAGTTAATATATTTATGTCTAAATTACTATATTACCCATTCTCTATACCATATACCACTGGTTAGTGGTATAAGGTACCGTAAAAGAGCTCAAGGAGAAGGTACCCATTGCCCAAAGCACCAAAAATCTTTTAGGATTTCTCTATCCTGATTCCTTAATTTGATGCACTAGTGGATCTGAAGTGTGTTGCTTCCTGGATAGCAGGTAGTGAGCATAATTCTAGTGTCGTCGTAGTTTTGATTTTATTGTAAAAGAATACTATCCATGCACACAGAGATATCAACTTTGTGGAAATATTTTGCATCTTCGAAAGGCTCTATTTAATTTTCATCATCACACAGGTTGATATTTCATATGGCTAAGCTTTCAAACTTAAATGCTTTCCTGATTTTGTTTTGTCAGATTTTAGTTTTGTGCCCGACTCGCAGTCTTCTACTCAAACCTTTTTCCTAAATACAACATGTGAATTGGAAACCTTTTGTGATGGAGCAGTTATTACTCTTGTGTAGTTGAGTTTTCCAGTTTTTATCTTCTGACCGTAAAACAACTGTGGAGAAATTATGAACAATAAAATATGGTCTTAAACAGGAAGACAAGCTGAGAGACAAACCTGGCTATGAGCACTTAAATGATCCATTGCATGTGCTTGTGGAAGCTGAGTTCCAAGCAGACATCGTTGATAGCCGACTAAACCAAGCGGTGGCCATATTGGAGGATCTTCTCAAACCAGTTGTATGGACTCTTACTTTCTGTCTCTTCCTACTTGCTTCCGATATTTATTTTGCTTCCCGATTGGCATTGCCCGACTCATTAACTGCTGTTATCCTCAGGATGAGTCAATGGACTACTACAAGAAGCAACAGCTGAGGGAATTAGCTATACTTAATGGCACTCTACGGGAGGAAAGCCCAAACCCCCATCTTAGTCCCAGCGTATCCCCCTTCAATTCTACCGGAATGAAGCGTGCAAAGACAGGGCAGTGATTTTATTTCTGAAAATGCAGTGCTTGAGGTGATCAAGATATGAATATCAAATTGCAAATATGCTCCACTGCAGGAGATAATTGCTGGAGCATACTGAGGAATCAGCACGGCTGGCCCAGGCGTGTCATGATATGCGCCTTTTTGTGGGAATCCTTGGAATGGACAATCAGTGTGCAAAATATTTGTCTACTAGAGGGTTTGCTGTTTGGTCTTATTATTCCTTGTGTATCTAACTTTTAAATATTAACATTATTGGTTGGGTGGTTCTAGGTTTTGGGATTGTAGTGTTGACAATAATCAGGGTTTTTAATGTACAAGAAATAGTTCTGATTTGTTAAAATGGTTGATGTTCTGGCAGACAACTGTGGTCTCAGTAACATTATTCAACCGGAGTATTCTTTCATACTCTTGTCCATTCTCTCCTTACCAAAGATTTAGTCCAACAATTCTGTCTTTCTTTCTTGTACCTGCTTGTACAAATGGTCGACAGAATTCATAGCACATGAATATTTTATTTCTGATCCTTATTGGTCTACAAAATTGCTGCAAATTCTTGTGAAATTGTTGCCTTCCAAGTTAGCCATTACATCACGACCATGTTTGGTTAGATCTGGAAGGAACGATGCTCTCAATCATTTTGCCTGTACATTTTTGTAGTGCTTCAGCTTTGCCAGGCACGATATGCATCCGTCGGTGTTCTTATGAGCCAGGTATCCCGTCCTGCCTCCATTGCATCTGCCGCTCCATTTAGGACGTGAGAATTGAACAGAGATTGCATTGCAAAGGAATTACATGCTCCCTCTAAATTCATATATATGTTCAGGCTTTAGGTTATAAACTCAGAAATACTCTGGCCAAACTGTTGCAGTGTCTAGATTTTCGATGTATTCGACTGTACTCAAAATCTGGACAAATATATTTCAGATGCTTCGTTCAGGCCAAAACAGTATCTTTAATTCTATTGCACTGCCGTCTACACAGCACTCAGCAGCAGCAGCAAAATAGTACACTCCAATTGAGCTTCTATTATACGCCCCGTTCGTTTTGGCTTATCAGCCACCAGCCAGCATTACTTTTCTCTCAGAACAAATCAGCCACCAGTCTGTTAGTAGCTGAACGGTTAGTCTCATCAAGAGAATGACACTAGGAGAGTTGGGGCAATTTTCTAGTTTTCTCTTCATAATACCATGCCAATCCAAGGGGTTGGGGATACATACTGCCAACCAACCCGGCATATTCTAATATGCTAGTCCAAGATGTTGTCCAAGTGGGCAGAAAAACCACCAGCATATGTTGTCCTAGAACTAGTCTAAGATGGTGTCCTTGGAGGCATCAAGACTACCATATGCTGCAGCCCTACAAGGACTAGCAAGACCAACGGTACAAAGATGCTAACTGTTGTCCTAACATCAGGACCAGCAGCAGCCCCACAAAGACCAACTGTTGTCCTACCACAGGACCAGCAGCCCCACACAAACAACCCCACAAAGACCAATAGTACAAGGCTTATCCAACATTCTCCCCCTAAGCCTTGTGCGTCGTCTTGTAGGAGGGTTGAACCATCCCGATCCTGGAACAGAGCTCAAGAACCTGATCCTCCCAAGGGGCTTGGTGAGCAGGTCCGCAAGCTGATCCTTGGTGTTGATATAGTTCGTCTTGATGCTCCCTTCCTCCAAGCAGCCTCGGATGAAGTGATACTTCACTTGAATGTGCTTGCTCCGTTCATGGAAAACGGGGTTCTTCGCCAAGGAGAGGGCAGACTTACTACTACCATGAGCTCCACCGCTTCAATGTCTCTGCCGAGGAGATCACCAAGCAGTCGAGCGAGCCAAAGGGCCTGTGTCGAAGCAGTGGAGGCCGCTATGTACTCGGCCTCGCAGCTGGACAGGGCAATCACCTGCTGCTTGACCGACTACCACCTCACGAGACTCTTGCCGAGGAAGAAGAGAATCTCGCTAGTGCTCTTGCTGGTGTCGATGTCACTGGCGTGGTCGCTGTCATTGTACCCGATGAAGTGTGCCTCCCCAGGGCACCTCGGGTAGAAGAGACCATGATCGAGGGTCCCCGCAACATAGCAGATGATCCTCTTCACAACCTGCTGGTGCTCCGTCGTCGGTCGCTGCATGAACCGACTAACGTAGCCGACGGAGAACGCCAAGTCCGGTCGTGTGTGGGCAAGGTAGCGAAGGCTCCCCACAAGACGTCAGTACTGCGTAGCATCCACCTCCTCCGTCGTGCTGTCGCGGCTCAGCTTCAGCCGCTCCTCCATCGGAGTGAGAGCCGGGTTGCAGTCGGTGAGCCCAGCCAGCTCAACGACGTGCCTGGCGTAGGCGGTATGTTGAAGCGTGATCCCGGAGGCATCCTGGTGCATCTCAATCCCCAGGTAGAAGGAGAAAGGCCCCAGATCACTCATCTAAAAGGTGGCCTTCATCTCTTCCTTGAATGTCGCCACCTCCGCATCCTCGGTGCCGGTGATCACCAAGTCGTCGACGTAGACGCCCACCAGCAAGGCATGTCCTCCACTGCCCCGCCGGTAGACGGCCGCCTCGTGCGGGATTTGCTCGAAGCCCATCTTCTTGAGCGTGGAATCCAACTTGGCATTCCACGCCCTTGGCGCCTGCCGCAAGCCATAGAGGACCTTGCGCAGGCGAAGCTGAAAGCATCTAGGCCCCTAAATTGAGTTTTGATAATTAATGACAATCATGGTGGACTAACAATTTCATTGAGATATGAGAATAGGTTAGTCCTCGGGATATGATGAGCCCTAGAAATGTGCTATGACTATATGTGGTACGCTATGGACTCAAATGAGCTCAAGGCAAAGGTATAAGATAGGGCTTTTTGATTTTACCGGTCAAGCGGTGTTTAGTGGATGAATATTGACCGGATTATAGGCTAGATAGCCGTACTATCAAGAGGGGTCAATATCATTTGCTTGACGGTTCCATAATGTCACTTTGCTCAAACTATTGCATTGCATGCATAAGGGCTAACATCGTCCGAGAAGGTGGGAAAGATAGAAAATGGAAACAACGGTTTCTAACTAATGGCGGACGGTCTGCCTCGCTTGGGCCGGACTGTCTGGGGGTCCAGACAGTCCGCGGCCAGCTTGGCGGATGGTCCGCCAGTATATTAACTCGCGTGAAAATAACTTAGTCCCAAATGGCTCCGCAGAGGATTTTGTGAGGCGAACTGTCCGTCGGGTTGTGCCGGACGGTCCGCAAGAAAAATTCTGTGAGGCGGACTGTTTTCGCGGAATGTTTACACAGAGACGTTTCCAAGCGGTTCGGGTGAATTTTGTGAGGCGGACGGTCCGCGGGCAAAAGTCATGGTTGTGACTGGTTGTTTTAAGTGTGAGGCGAACGGTCCGCGCTGGATGCCGTCGTTGGCGTAGTGCGCCGCAAACTCGGTCGTCGTGAACTCGCCGCCATTGTCCGTGCGCAGCACACGGAGCTTGCGGCCACACTCCTTCCCCGCAGCGGCTTGATGACGCTTGATAGCGTCTGCAGCAGCCGCCTTGGTGTCGAGGAGGGCCACCTACATGCAACGGGAGGCGTCGTCGACGAGTAGAAGGAAATAGCGCCTTTCTCCAGGAGTAGCCGGTGTGACGGGACCGCACAGGTCACCGTGCACCAGCTCCAGCTTCTCCTCGGTGCGGTAGCTGGCCTGGTGCGGGAAGGGGAGTCGCCGCTGCTTCGTTGGCACACACGTGTCATAGAGCTGCTCCACGTGGTCGATGTGCGGCATACCTCACACCATCTCCTTGGCACTGAGCTGCCTCAGGGCCTCAAAGTTGAGGTGCCCAAAGCGCTCATGCCACTGCCACGTGTCGTCGTCCCGTCGAGCTGCAAGGCAGAGGGATTGCACCACCTGTGCATGGATCACATAGAGGCGGTTGCTCCCCCTGCTCACCTTGGCAAGAAGTCAACGACGAGGATCCCAGATCCGCATCACCCCTGTGCTCGATCTCCACACGCGACCCGTTCTCATCCAGCTATCCCAAGCTGATGATCGAGTTGCGTAGAGCCGGGATGTAGTAGACGTCGGCGAGCACACGATGCTCGCCGGTCTTCACCTTGAAGATGACGGTTCCGGCACCCTCGATCTTCACGGCAGAGGCGTCTCCGAACTTGACGGAGCCCGTCACGGTGGTGTCGAGGTCGGAAAAGTACTCACACCGACAGGTCATGTGGTGGGTGGCGCCGATGTCGAGGTACCAGCCATCGATCTTCTCCTTGCTCGCGTCCCTCCTAAGAAGGACGTGAGCACGTGACTCGTCGAGGTGGAGAAGCGCGGTGACGTCCGGCACAGGATGGGAGTGTAGCTCAACACTCCCATGCATTAGAAACACGGCCGGCTCGTCGTTGGCCTGAGCCTGCGCAACATGGACCTGACCGCCGACTTGGCACTTCGGCTGCTTGCAGTCCTTGGCCCAATGGCCAGTTCTGCCACAGTTGTGGCAGGTGTCATCGCGAGAGTCCTTGCGCTTGCCAGCGCCACCGCCCTGGGAGCCACTGCGGACCTTACGCGGCTTGCGCCCGCCTGTCGAGGAGGAAGACCCCCCCTTCCTCCCGTCACCTTGGCAGGCCTCCCACTGCTCCCGAGTGAGGTGAAGCTTCCCGTCAATGGTGACAGGCCCCGAGGGAGCATGTGGCTCGTCGATGTCGATGACCTTGAGGCAACCAATCGCCTCCTTGATCGGCATCGTGGAGAGGTCTAGCAGAGACTCGATCGAGCGAGCGATCTGTCGGTACTTCTCCAGGACGCAACAGAAGAGCTTCTCGACAGCTCTCTCCTCGCTGTAGGTGTCATCACCGTACTGCACAATCTTCTGCTGCAGAGAGTCGAGACGAAGAGCAAAGTCATCAACATCCTCACATGGCTTGAAGTTCAGGTTCTCCCACTCCTTGCGGAGTGCCTGCACGGTGGACTTGCGGGCACGGTCGCTGCCGATGCGAGCCGCCGCAATGGCATCCCAAATCTCCTTGGCAGTCTCCTTGTGGGAAAGCGAGAACTGCATCTCGGGCGGGACTGCGGTGATGAGAGCTTCCAGCGCCCGTCGATCCTCATCGTAGTCGACGTCGCCGGACTGGACCACCTCCCACATGTGCCGCACTTGAAGCTTGATCTTCATGAGTGCAGCCCACTCGACGAAGTTGGTCTTTGTGAGGGTAGGCCACTTGGTGGTGGACCACCTAGCACCGGGACCGACGTCCCTGATTACCGTCCGAGCCCCGTAGGGCCCGCCGCCGCTGGGCGCGCCTCCCACGGGAGCGCCGCCGTCGAGCGTGCCTCCTGTCGGAGCGTCGCTGTCGGGCGCGCCTCCTGCAGGAGCGCTGCCGTCGTGCGCGGCTATCCACCGCGCCACTCGCCAGCACCTCGAGGTCTGCATCGGCGCTACCGTCAGCCGAGACGAAGCTGGCGGCGCTGCTGCGCAACAACTCGACCTCCGCCGCCGCCGCCGCACACGCTGCGTCGGCCGCCGCCGCTGCTTCCACCTCCGCCTTGGCTGCTGCTAGCTCCGCCGCTGCCAGCCTCGATGCCCTTGCTGCCGCCGCCGCCTTTGCCGCTCGCTCGCACTCCTCTGCTGGAGCGAGCTCGGCCAACTACCGGTGCTGCACACTCGAGGCGACCGAGGGCTAAGAATGCCCTGCGGACATGGCGCGGTGCAGGGGGACTGCTGCTGCACCGGGATGAACCTCCATCAGACGAGCTACTGCCCGCCTGCTCAAATGGAGGGGACTGGACAGGGCAGCGGGTGTTGCTGCCACTGTTTGGGGCTGTTGGTGGACTGGAGAGGGGGTTGAACAAGAGATGTTCAGGCTACAGGAAAGAACGGCTCTGGTACCAGTTGTTAGTAGTTGAACGGTTACTCTCATCGAGAGGATGACACTAGGAGAGTTGGGACAATTTTCTGGTTTTCTCTTCACAATGCCATGCCAACCCAAGGGGTTGGGATACATACTTATAGGCTGCCAACCAGCCCGGTATATTCTAATATGCTAGTCCAAGATGCTGTCCAAGTGGGCAGCAAAAACCACTAGCATGTGATGTCCTAGAACTAGTCTAAATGTTGTCCTTAGAGGCAGCAAGACCACCATGAGTTGCAGCCCTACAAGGACCAGCAAGACCAGATGTACAAAGATGCTAACGGTTGTCCTAACATCAGGACCAGCAGCAGCCCCACAAAGGCCAACTGCTATCCTACCACAGGATCAGCAGCCCCACACAAACAACCCCACAAAGACCAATAGTACAAGGCTTATCCAACACAGCCTGCAGTACTTTTCTCTCAGAGCAAATCAGCACCGGGCTAGCCAAACGAACAGGACCGGCAAGCTATATGACTTATTTGTTAAGGGACTGACTGCCAAATTAAGTTTTATTTTATCATGACGAATCTTTTGGACACAAAAAGAAGTGAGAGAGATTTGACAGAAAACTTAATGAACTTCACTTCACTTTTTTTTCTCAAACTACCCAGCAGAAGAGCTGCGTGTCATTTCATTAAGGTGGAATGAACTCCACCTCACTTGGCCCAGAATTACATTGAATAATCATTGAGTCCTGTTGAACAAGAATGCATAAAGATTAAGGTTACACTTTGCAATAGCTAGGACTCGAGTGAGTAACATACTGGAGTAACCTACAGAGTATAGAGTCAAACGACCAATTCAGGCCGGCAATTACACAATTATAAAATGGCCATGAGCATGCTAAACACCAATAGGATCTGAAACAACGATCCAGCACAGTCTTCAGTGTAACACCCTAAAATTCATCACATTTAAATTTTAGCAACCATTTTAATTTTTCTAGGATTTATTAAGGCTTAAATAAATTTTCTAGGATTTAATTGGAATTTCTAGCCTTTTATCAATTTAAATATCACATTAAATAATTATTTTTAGTCCAAATAAGTTTTTGTTGCATTCATGCTGTTACATATATTTTTGGTTGCTAGTAAATCAAGTTAGAATTTAAATTCTGTTTAAATTCGAATTTGATTTGCTTTTGTTTGAGTTTTGGAAAAGTTTAAAACAGCCGAGTTCGGTTTTTGCCCCTCGAACTCTTGGCCCGGTCCAAGTTCGCCCCCTGAACTTTCTCTCTCGTTCGCTTTTCCTCCCCGGCCTGTTTTCCTTTTCTCCGGGCCAAATCTTTTTCTTTTCCCTCGGCCTTCTCCACTTTAGGCCCAGCGCCGGCCCATTCTTTCTCCCCCGCCGCTTCTCTCTCTTCCTCTCGCCGACAGGTGGACCCCACCTGTCAGCATCATCGTCCCCGAGCGGGATTCCCCGTCCGAGTTCGACCCGACGCCGCCGCCGCCTCCGACTCCGTCCGCCGCACGCCTGCCGAGCCCCGGTTCCCGGGCCTATTTAAGCGCCGCCGCCCTTGCTGCTATCCCTCCCATCGAGTCAAGCCGCAAAACCCGAGCAACCCTAGCGTCGCCGCCGAGCTCAAGCCGCCGTCCTCGATTCTCGTCGTCGCCGCCGCTCCTTCGCCAAGAAGCATCCCAGGAGGTTCGCCTCGACATCCCGCACCTCCCCTTCGTGATCTTGACACGATTTCGGTCGCGCACCGTGCTAATCGAGCTCGCCGCCGTTCTAACAGAGTCGCCGACCGTCGTTGTTCGTCGCCGGCCGTCGTCATCGCCCTTCCCTCGACAAGACCTAGCCCCGTGAGTTCCCCATCTCCTCCTGGTGCTATAGCGCTTGATCTTGTCGTAAACCGGGCACCGTAGCGCCGAATCGATCGCACTCCGGCGATCCTCCGCCGTGGGAACGCGCGGCGCCGCCGTCCCGGCCGCCGCCGGCGTCTCCCCCTCGATCCGATCTGATCTGGACCATCAGATCGCGATCCAACGGTCCTCGGCCGTCCGAGCTTTGAGTCAACCCGAGTCGTAACGGTCAGCGCTGCGATTTTTGCAAAGAAGCCCCTGAGGTTTTCAAAAATCAACCCGCGATCCTAAGTAGTTCAAAATTAATTACGAATAGGTCATGTTTTCTTCTGTTTAAGCCCCTGCAAGATTTAAAATTATGCCCGAGGTCCAAGGTTTATCTTTTTACATGAAAACCCTTGAGTTTTTATACAAAATTATGTTTTAGCCCATGGTTTTTCGCAGTTAAGCCCCTGGAACTTTTAAAACTTTGCCAGCAAGTCCCTGAACCTTAGAAAAGCCATATCTTTTGCGTTTTAACTCCGATTTTAGTGATTCTCGCGCTCACGCGTTCGTTGTAACATGTAGATTAGTTTTGTGTTGTTGTTTTCTTCTGTTGAAATTGTTTGGTGTACTGTTTCTTATTTGTTGTATTGTTTCCTTGCATGTGAATGTGTGATGCGATTAGGAAACGACCAGTTCGAGGATTTCTCTGAAGAACCAACTGTTGGAGAAGGATTTGAGCAGCAACAGAGTTGGGAAGAAGGCAAGTGTATTATGTCATGCAAATGTCCTAATAATTATTAATTTCACCACCCATGCATGTGTCTTAATTTGATGGGTTCCTATTTAAGGATTTGCCTAGCCACTATATTTTCCTGTCCCTGAAACTGGGTTACTTAATTAATTTTGATGGTAGATGATGCTTAGCTTGCTCAACTGGGATTGGTTAAATGAACCCCTGCTATATGTTCCATTACTACCTTTTTAATCAATTAATTGGCAAGATCATATCTTTTTAATTGGAACATGGAGAACCACCCAGGAAAACAGTACAACCATGAGTGCCATGTGGCTCTGGCTTTGACTGACTAATTAGGTGCTCCAGTTTATGGTAGCTTTACTCGAAAGGGGCATGGGGGGCGGCGGTTGACGGGGTATAGCTCGGTCCTTTTGAGCTGTGGGCTTTGGTAAAACACAGACCTCATTAGGGAGGGTTATGCTTTGCTTCTGAACCGGAAACCTTAGCGGGCTATCATTTATTAGAGTGCTTTTGTAAAGGTCTCATAGTGAAACCCAGTATTCGGTCCACGTGGTGTGGGAAGGGTACAATGCTTCGGCAATGGGAATCACGGCTTATGGTGAAAGTGTACAACCTCTGCAGAGTGTAAAACTGTTATAACAGCCGTGCTCACGGTCAAGAGCGGCCTGGACCCTTACATGATAATCGTACTTGAACATGATCTAAATCGTGGTTACTTGAATATGTTGGGGAATATGACATTCATTAATTTGTGGGTGGTATATACTTTCATTTGCTAGTAAATAGTTGCTTAATAAAACTTGACCAACTAAAAGTGCTTATTGTTGTATGGTCAGCCAACCTTTTTGCCTCAGCCTTGTATGTCATATTACATTTGCTGAGTACGTATGTGCTCATACTTGTTGCTTTTCTTTCTTTCTTTTATTGCATCGACTACACCCGGAATGCTGCTCAGATTGGGAGAATTTTGAGGATTTCACCACTGATTTTGAGGAGTTCTAGGCGAGTCTCCCCCAGTCAATGCCTGTGGAGTTGGAGTCACTTTTGCTTCGTTAGATAAACGTTTACTTAAGTCTTCCGCTATGACATTTGAGTCAACTCTGAGATTGTAATAATTGCACAATAATACTCCTTCGTTATGCATGGTTATGGATATTCACTTGTGACGTCTACCATATGTGTGTAAACTGATCCTGGCGCACATATGAGATGCACCTGGTTTTGCCTTTAAAACCGGGTGTGACAGAGGTGGTATCAGAGCTATGTTGACTGTAGGACGCAAGCCTAGATAGCAATGGTCATTCTCTAAGGATTATTTTGCTTAACTACTTTTGGTCTATCTATTCTTGGTTTAGTTTGCAAATATTCCAGGTCATTGATAATTGTCTCCTCCTTGACTTTGTTTTCTGGTCTATCTTTTTCACCATCTCACCTGGTTCTGATATCTTTAGAACTGTTCTCACCCCTTTCTTGCTTAAACCATAGATGGTGCTGACAAGGCAAGGTGCTCGTAGATTGGCAAGCACTCTTTCCTCTTTTTCGTCGCATTCGGTGCGAGAAGAGGAACCGGAATCTGAAGAGATGGAAGTAATGGACGAAGAAGTCAACTCAGGAGGGAATGCTCCAGCTGGATCTGAAGGAAGTGAAGGACCCTCTCCGCCGCCTGACATGTGGGTAGTGACTATTCACCACCACGACGGAGGCAACAGTGGGTTCCCGATGATGCTTCGAATGCTCTTCGAGCGTCTGAACTACCCAGTGGAGATAGAATATTGTGGAAGAAGGAGAACACATCCAGATCACCCAGAGGACTGGGAAGTCGCTGTATACATCAGGGAGCCTGATTATGAGTTTGGAGGAACCAAAGAGGCTGCAGTGCATCATGCCATCGCCATCAGATCAACTTTCGAAGCTGGAATCCAGGATGCAGCCAGGAGGGCACTTTCTGTGCTTTGTCATGAAGAGGCTGCTGAAGTATGTCACACTGCTTGGGCATGTCTACCTCGAAGGCAGCAAGGCACTCCAACTGGGGTTGTACCGCACAAGCCAGGTGTGAACTCTACACTCAACGTCCAAGTGGCGTTCACCCAGATGCTTGACGTGCACGCCGATGACACCTCAAGAGAACTACATGAAGTGCGTGAGGAACTCGCTGCTGAACGAAGGAAGAACAAAAGGCTGATAGCTGAACTCAAGGGAGAAGCACTTCCGCCATTGGATGAAGATGTAGAAGGATTGTTGAGTCGTTCACCGCCTCGCTAGAAAGTGCTCGGTGGATCGTCTAGTTGCTTCACCCATACCTATTAAGATAGGATACCCTTTATTTTGTTAGTTCAGTACGTTTAGAATCGTTTAGACTCGTGCGTAACATGTGTTTTAGTTTGGTAAAAGTGTGGTAGAGATGTTTGCTTTCGTGCTAAGTGTGTGATTTGGATCTTTGTAATGATTGAACTTAATTGTGGAGTGATGACCACAATTGAGTAATTATTAAATAAATAAATTAAGTTAGTTTGGGTTTATCTTGGTCTCTGATCTTAGCCCTTAACCATCACTTTATCTATATAATTGTAACCCCCCCATATAAATCATGTTATGCGACAATCAGTTCTCGCTGCTGCATGATATCCTGGTACTGTCCGAATTGTTTCTGGAGCTTCGGAACTCCGATTGACATAAATCCAGTTGGGTTGGATTAAGGACTTGATAACCTAGGTTCTGGGAATTTTTCGTGATTTTTAGAGTTCTGGCAGAGAGATATAATGGTTTTATTGGAGCAACCAGAATCTGTCCCGTGGTCCTGACACAGCTGTCTTGTTTATTTTATACCTCGAGCTACAAAATTCCGATTGAGGTGATTCAAGTTGGGTTAGTTCCAGAATTTGATAATCTACGTTCAGACAAAATATCATGAATTTTGGATACACAGAATGAGAGTTGCAACTGTTTAATTAGGACGAACAGAATCTGTTTCAGGATTTGATTTGCCCGTCATTGGCAACTAGTTCTACACTAACTCTTATCTGTGTTGGATATGTTCCAAAATCCACATCCACGACATAGGCCGGGCTTCTGCCGAAGCGCAGCGGAGGCCCGTCGCCGGAGGCTTGGGCCGGAGCGAAGCGGAGAAAAAAATTCTCTTGTAAGCCGCCATAGGCGTTGTAACCCGACTCTTGAGATATAGTGAGATTGTGCTGGCTGGTGCCCGTGGTTTTTCCCCTTCGCATTGGAGGGGTTTCCACGTTAAATCTTGTGTCCCGCTGTGTTTGATTACTTCGTTATTCGCCGACGTTTATAACAAGTGGTATCAGACATACTTACACCCTGGTCGCTGATAAGGGTTTCATGACGACGACGATGAAGTTCGATCTTCCGCTACTGGATTACAACACGCGGTTCTCGCTATGGCAATTCAAGATGCGGGGAGTTCTGGCGCAGACTCACGATTATGATGAGGCGCTGGAAAGTTTCGGCAAGAGGCAGGAGGAGTGGACTCCCGAGGAGAAGCGCAAGGATCAGAAGGCTCTCTCTCTAATCCAACTTCATCTTCATAATGATATTTTGCAGGAGGTGTTGCAAGAGAAAACTTCTGCGGCCCTTTGGCTCAAACTGGAATCGATCTGTATGTCCAAGGATCTTACCAGTAAGATGCATATGAAGATGAAGCTGTTCACTCTGAAGATGAAGGAGGAGGACTCGGTGATGAGCCACATCGCCGATTTCAAAAAGATCGTTGCTGACCTAGTGGCGATGGAGGTGACGTATGATGATGAGGACTTAGGTCTTTTACTGTTATGTTCATTGCCAAATTCGTTTGCTAATTTCCGTGACACCATACTTTTGAGTCGTGATGAATTGACCTTAAAGGAAGTTTATGAGGGGCTCAAGTCCAGGGAGAAGATGAAGGGTATGGTTCAGGCAGACGGGTCGTCGTCCTCCAAGGGCGATGCGTTACATGTGAGAGGACGATCTGAGAATCGATCCTCCAACAATGGAAACGATCGTAACAAGAACTTTGATGGGAGAAGCCGTTCCAAGTCGAAAGCTCGGAACAATAAGAAATTCTGTAATTACTGCAAGCTCACGAATCATAACATTGAGGATTGCAGGAAGCTCCAGTATAAGGAGAAGATGAAGAAGAATTCTGATGGTAAGGTCTCTGTTGTCTCTGCAGCTGTTGACTCTGATTCCGGAGATTGTCTGGCTGTTCTCGCTGGTTGTGTTACTGGTCACGATGAATGGGTTCTGGATTCTGCATGTTCGTTTCATATCTGCACTAACAAAGATTGGTTTAGTTCATATAAGCCCGTGCAGCAAGGAGATGTAGTGCGGATGGGGGATGATAACCCACGTGAAATTGTGGGCATCGGCTCTGTTCAGATCAGGACGCATGATGGCATGACACGCACATTGATCAATGTAAGGTACATACCAGAAATGACAAGAAATTTGATTTCGTTGAGCACACTTGCCAGAGAAGGTTTCAGATACACCGGTGATGAGGACTTTTTAAAGGTATCGAAAGGTTCTCTTGCTTGTCTTTTGGGTGATCTCAATGCTTCGAATCTATATATTCTTAGTGGTACTACTTTGCTTGGTTCGGTTTCTGCTAATGTCATTCATGTTGAACCTAGTACCACTAACCTCTGGCATATGCGTCTTGGGCATATGAGTCACCTTGGTATGGCAGAATTGATGAAGAGAAAATTGTTGGATGGCTGTACTTCGAGTAGCATGAAGTTTTGTGAGCACTGTATTTTCAGAAAGCATAAACGGGTAAAGTTCAATACCTCGGTTCATACCACTAAAGGTACACTTGATTATGTACATGCTGACTTATGGGGTACTTCTCGTAAGCCTTCGCTTGGTGGTGCTCGTTACATGCTTACTATTATTGATGACTACTCTAGAAGGGTTTGGCCTTATTTTCTGAAACATAAAGATGATACTTTTGCTGCGTTTAGAAACTGGAAAGTTTTGATAGAAAGGCAAACTGACAGAAAAGTGAAATTGCTTCGTACTGATAATGGTGGAGAGTTTTGTTCTACTGCCTTTGATGATTTCTGCAGGAACGAAGGCATTGTGCGCCATCACACCATACCGTATACTCCTCAACAAAACGGTGTGGCCGAGCGTATGAACAGAACCATCATATCGAAGGCTCGTTGCATGCTGTCCAATGCACGGATGAGCAAGCGTTTTTGGGCTGAAGCTGCAAATACCGCATGTTATTTGATAAACAGGTCGCCTTCTATTCCACTTAATAAGAAAACTCCCATGGAGGTATGGTCTGGTACACCTGCTGATTATTCACAGTTGAAAGTTTTCGGATGCACTGCTTATGCTCATGTTGATAATGGAAAATTAGAGCCTAGAGCTGTTAAGTGTCTTTTTCTTGGTTATGGTTCTGGAGTTAAAGGATATAAACTGTGGAATCCCAAAACAGGAAAGACTTTCATGAGTAGAAGTGTGGTTTTCAATGAATCTGTGATGTTTAATGCTAGTTTGACCTCAGATAGTGTTCCAGATATTTCTGCTCCAGAGGTGCAGCGTATGCGCATGCAGGTGGAGCATGTTGATGAGGCAGTTGTGCAGGTGGAGCCGGTTGATGATGTTGCTGATGATGTTGCTCATGATGGTGTTCAGCAAACTCCTCCCTATTTTCAGCAAGATGAGGATTTACCTATTGCTCAACGCAAGACGAAGAGAGGTTGCGGTCCTCCAAAACGTCTTATTGAAGAATGTAATTTATCTTACTATGCTTTGAGTTGTGCTGAACAGGTGGAGAATGTTCATGAGCCAGCGACATATAGAGAAGCTGTTAGCTGTGGTGACAGTGAGAGCTGGGTTTCAGCTATGCATGAGGAGATGCAGTCACTTGAAAAGAACAACACATGGGAAGTTGTACCATTGCCTAAGGAGAAGAAGACCATCCGATGCAAATGGATCTTCAAGAGAAAGGAGGGTTTATCTCCAAGTGAGCCTCCAAAGTTTAAGGCAAGGTTAGTTGCAAAAGGTTACAGTCAAATTCCGGGTGTTGATTATAATGATGTATTCTCTCCAGTTGTAAAACACAGTTCGATCCGTACTTTCTTTAGTATTGTTGCGTCACATGATCTTGAGCTTGAGCAGTTAGATGTGAAAACTGCATTTTTACATGGAGAGCTAGAGGAGGACATATACATGGACCAGCCGGAAGGGTTCATAGTGCCAGGCAAGGAGAAGAATGTGTGCAAGTTGAAGCGATGCTTGTATGGTTTAAAACAGTCCCCTCGTCAGTGGAACAAGAGGTTTGATTCATTTATGCTGTCACACAGTTTTAAAAGGTCGAAATTTGATAGCTGTGTCTACATCAAACATGTTAATGGATCACCTATATACTTGTTGTTATATGTTGATGATATGCTGATTGCTGCCAAGAGTCAGATAGAAATCACTAAGTTGAAGAAATTGTTGAATAGTGAGTTTGACATGAAAAATCTTGGTGCTGCTAAGAAAATTCTTGGTATGGAAATTAGTAGAGATAGAAAATCTGGTTTGCTATTTCTTAGTCAACAACATTATATCAAGAAAGGTCTTCAGTGTTTCAACATGACAGATGCTAAAGCTGTTAGTACCCCCATTGCATCTCACTTTAAGTTGTCAGCTGCACAGTGTCCTAGTACAGATCAGGAGATTGAATACATGACAAAGGTTCCTTATTCTAGTGCTGTTGGGTCTTTGATGTATGCCACGGTTTGCTCTCGTCCAGATTTATCATATGCTATGAGTTTGGTTAGTAGATATATGTCTAATCCTGGTAAAGAACATTGGAGGGTAGTTCGGTGGATTTTCAGGTATCTCAGAGGCACATCAGATTATTGTTTAAAGTTTGGAAGAACAGATAAGGGGCTGATTGGTTATGTGGATTCAGATTATGCTGCTGATATGGACAGAAGAAGATCACTTACTGGTTATGTGTTTACTGTTGGCAGTTGTGCTGTGAGTTGGAGGGCTACGTTACAGACAGTTGTTGCTTTGTCTACTACTGAGGCAGAATATATGGCTATTTGTGAAGCTTGCAAGGAATTGGTTTGGCTGAAAGGTTTATATGCTGAACTGTGTGGGGCTGAATCTTGCATTACATTATATTGTGATAGTCAGAGTGCTATTTATCTTACTAAAGATCAGATGTTCCATGAGAGGACTAAGCATATTGATATCAAGTATCATTTTGTGCGTGATGTGATCGAAGATGGTAAGCTGAAGGTATGCAAGATCAGTACTCATGATAATCCTGCTGATATGATGACAAAGCCTGTACCCGTTTCTAAGTTTGAGCTGTGCTCAAGCTTAGTCGGCTTGATAGGATAGTCCAAGTGACTATCGTTGGCACAAGAAGCATTTTGATCAAGATGAAGATGATTTATGCTACAAGAGGGAATTTGTCTCAAGGTGGAGTTTGTTGGATATGTTCCAAATTCCACATCCACGACATAGGCCGGGCTTCTGCCGAAGCGCAGCGGAGGCCCGTCGCCGGAGGTTTGGGCCGGAGCGAAGCGGAGAAAAAAATTCTCTTGTAAGCCGCCATAGGCGTTGTAACCCGACTCTTGAGATATAGTGAGATTGTGCTGGCTGGTGCCCGTGGTTTTTCCCCTTCGCATTGGAGGGGTTTCCACGTTAAATCTTGTGTCCCGCTGTGTTTGATTACTTCGTTATTCGCCGACGTTTATAACAATCTGTTCATGATGTGAGTTATATCTTTTTACCACCCTCTGAACCTTATGTTCTAACCACCAGATGGTAAACACCAGGTCTGGAAGTGGAGTGGATCAACCACCTGTGAATCATCAAGGACGTGCCAACCCCAATCCAAATCCTCCGCCGAATCAAGCATCTTCAGCAATGGATCAGATCCTCGCCAACCAGACTCAGATTCTCCAGGGCATGGCTAATACCTTGGCAGCCATGCAAGCACAGAACAACAACAACAACAACCAGTAGAGGGACAAGCACCGGGAGTTTATGAGTCACAAACCTCCTACCTACTCCCACTCAGCAGATCCACTTGATGCTGATGATTGGTTGAAGACTGTTGAGAAGAAGCTGGATATGGCTCAGTGCAATGACAGGGAGAAGGTCCTGTATGCCTCAGGACGCTTGGAAGGATCAGCTTCAGATTGGTGGGATGCTTATCTTGCCGCTCATGCCACCCCTGATGCTATCACCTGGCAGGAGTTTAGGACCAACTTCAGGAGCCATCATATTCCTGCTGGTGTCATGAAGCTGAAGAAGAAGGAGTTCCTCTCACTTAAGCAAGGTGGGATGACCGTCAGTGAGTACCGGGATAAGTTCATTCAGTTGTCCCGTTACGCCCCAGATGAGGTGAATGATGATGAGCAGAAGTAGGAGCGATTTCTAGAAGGATTGATTTCGCCGCTCCAATATCAACTCATGTCTCACACCTTCCCAACATTTCAGAAGCTGCTGGATAAGGCTATTGGCTTGGAGAGCAAGCGCCGTGAGTTGGGAGAGCAGAAGAGGAAGTTCATGTCCTCAGGACAGTCAAGCAGTAACACCCGCCCTCGTTTCCAGCAACCTCAGCAGAACATGCCCGCTCGTTTTGGTGGGCAAGGGAGTAACTTTGTGCAGAGTCAGGGTCAGCGGTCAGCAGCTCCACCGCAGCGTCCAGCATTTCAGCAGACCCGCCAGACCACCCCGGCTCAGACTCCAGTGAAGACCCCTGCACCAGCCAGTGCTCCTACTCCTCGTACCTGCTACATTTGTGGAGATCCCAGCCACTT
The DNA here is from genome assembly GCA_033239725.1 of Echinochloa phyllopogon. NCBI lineage: Eukaryota > Viridiplantae > Streptophyta > Magnoliopsida > Poales > Poaceae > Echinochloa > Echinochloa phyllopogon. The sequence goes on from BTCW01000012.1 coordinate 26,424,492, forward strand.
TGCCCACAACTGTCCTAAGAGGAATGCTCAGACCCCACAGCACCAGAGTGGCAGTGCACCCAGGCAGAATACCCCTCAGCAGCAGAACAGGAATGTGAACCAGACGCCCCAGGGCAACAAGGGCCAGTAGAATCAGATGCGGGGCAAGGTGAACCATGTTGCTGCAGAGTCCGCACAGGAGGCCCAGGATGTGGTACTTGGTACGTTCCTCGTCAACTCAGCCCCTGCATCGGTTTTATTCGACTCTGGAGCATCTCATTCTTTTATTACTGCTCAGTACGTAGCTAAGTATAATATATCTATGGTCCCTATGAGAAATTACATGCTAGTTAGCTCTCCCGGTGGAAACATGAAAGCTAATTTTATCTGCCCCCGAGTTAACCTGAAAATAGTTGGGGTAGATTTTCCTGCTGATTTGATAGTCCTGAACTCTGAGGGAATTGATGTCATACTTGGAATGGGATGATTAGCTGCTTTTGATGCGGTGATTCAGTGTGCCAAGAGGTCCGTGTTGTTGACTAGCCCTCAGGGAGAGAAGATTGAATTCGGAGCCACACAACCCTCAGCTTCAACTTACTTAGTGAATCAGGCCAGTGGTGTTCCTTTGGAAGATATCAGAGTTGTTTGTGAGTTTCCAGATGTCTTCCCAGATGATTTGCCAGGTATGCCACCCGAACGAGACATTGAGTTTATTATTGAGCTTTTACCTGGTACTGCTCCTATTTCTAAAAGACCCTATAGAATGGCTGTTAATGAACTAGAAGAACTTAAGAAACAACTTAAGGAATTGTTGGATAAAGGTTACATTCGTCCTAGTTCTTCACCTTGGGGAGCACCTATAATTTTTGTGGGTAAAAAGGATGGTACTCTGAGGATGTGTGTGGATTATCGTTCATTGAATGAGGTAACCATCAAGAATAAGTATCCATTGCCCAGAATTGAAGACTTATTTGATCAGCTGAAAGGAGCTAAGGTTTTCTCCAAGATTGACTTGAGATCTGGCTATCATCAGTTGAGGATCAGGCATTCCGATATTCCTAAAACAGCATTCACCACTAGGTATGGATTATATGAGTATACTGTGATGTCATTTGGATTGACAAATGCACCCGCCTACTTTATGTACTTGATGAATAAGGTGTTCATGGAGTACTTGGACAAATTTGTGGTGGTGTTTATTGATGATATTTTGGTTTACTCTAAGAATGAGGAACATGAGGAGCATTTGAGGTTGATGTTGCAGACTCTTAGAGAGAACCAGTTGTATGCCAAGTTTAGTAAATGTGAATTCTGGTTGAATCAAGTGTCTTTTCTTGGTCATGTGGTCACTGAAGGAGGTATTGCAGTGGATCCAAGTAAAGTCAAGGATGTGTTGGAATGGAAACCTCCTACCACAGTCTCTGAGATCAGAAGCTTTCTGGGATTGGCTGGATATTATAGGAGATTCATTGAAGGCTTTTCTAAAATAGCGAAACCTCTTACTTCGCTATTAGAGAAGGGCAAGGAGTTTGTTTGGTCAGAAGCGTGTCAGGCCAGTTTTGAAGAACTGAGAAGGAAGTTGACTACAGCCCCAGTGCTTGCTATGCCAGATATTCACAAGAACTTTGATATATATTGTGATGCTTCTCGTAGAGGTCTTGGGTGTGTGCTCATGCAGGAAGGCAGAGTTATAGCCTATGCATCCAGGCAGTTGAGGAAGCACGAGCTGAACTATCCTACTCATGATCTGGAGCTTGCAGCTGTTGTTCATGCCTTGAAGATCTGGAGGCACTATATTCTAGGTAACAGATGTGAGCTGTATACTGATCACAAAAGCCTGAAGTACATATTTACTCAGAAGGATCTGAATTTGAGGTAGAGAAGATGGTTGGAGTTGATCAAGGATTATGATCTGGGAATCAACTATCATCCTGGCAAGGCTAATTTGGTTGCTGATGCGTTGAGTAGGAAGTCACAAGTAAATGCAATGTTTGGTCGCCAACTACCAGCTGAGTTGCTTGCAGAGATGGAAAAGTTGAACTTGGGATTCCTGAATCAGACAGAAGGTGTGACAATGGAAGTTGAGTCTACACTGGAGTAGGAAATTTGGAAGGGTCAGCTTACTGATGAGAAGATAAAGGAAATCAAGGAAACCATGTTAGCAGGGAAAGCTCCCGACTTCACCGAAGATGATCAAGGTACAATTTGGTTTAGAAAGAGGATATGTGTACCGGGTATCGAGTCTCTCAGAGAGCAGATATTGAGGGAAGCTCATGATTCCGCATATTCTATTCATCCTGGAAGCACCAAGATGTACCAGGATCTGAAGCAAAGGTATTGGTGGTATGGACTAAAAAGGGATGTGGCTGCCCATGTGGCATTGTGCGATGTTTGTCAGAAAGTTAAGGCTGAACACCAGAGACCAGCCGGTTTACTTCAGCCACTTAAGGTACCTGAATGGAAGTGGGAAGAGATCAGTATGGATTTCATTGTTGGATTACCTCGCACTCGAGGAGGATATGACTCCATATGGGTTATTGTGGACAGATTAACTAAGGTAGCTCACTTCATACCCGTTCACACTACTTATACCAGTGCTAAGTTAGCAGAGTTATACATGTCCAGAATTGTTTGTCTCCATGGTGTACCTAAAAAGATAGTGTCTGATAGAGGTACTCAGTTTACATCTAGATTCTGGCAGAAGTTGCATGAGTCTATGGATACAAAGTTGAATTTCAGCTCGGCAGATCATCCTCAGACAGATGGTCAGACAGAAAGGACTAATCAGATTTTGGAGGATATGTTGAGAGCTTGTGCTTTGAAGCATGGAGGCAGTTGGGACAAGAGTCTTCCATATGCAGAGTTCTCATACAACAACAGTTATCAGGCAAGTCTAAAGATGGCCCCCTTCGAAGCGCTTTATGGTAGAAAGTGCAGAACACCGTTGTATTGGAGTGAAACTGGTGAGAGTCAGTTGTTTGGTCCTGAGATATTGCAGGAAGCAGAAAGACAGGTTCAGATTATCAGAGAGAATTTAAGAACGGCTCAGTCCAGGCAGAAGAGCTATGCAGATACAAGAAGGAGAGAATTAACTTTCGAAGTAGGTGATTATGTGTATCTGAAAGTATCTCCTATTCGAGGCTTGAGAAGGTTTAAGGTGAAAGGTAAATTATCTCCTCGTTTCATTGGACCTTTCAAGATTGTTGATAGAAAAGGTGAGGTTGCTTATCAATTGGAGTTGCCAGCCAGACTGTCAGATGTGCATGATGTGTTCCATATCTCTCAGTTGAAAAAGTGTCTTCGAGTTCCTGAGGAAGAATTACCCTTGGATGAGTTGGATGTGCAAGATGATTTGACTTATAACGAATACCCCGCTAAGATTTTGGAAACTGCTGAAAGAGTTACTTGGAGTAAAGTGATTAAGATGTGTAAAGTTCAGTGGAGTCACCATGCGGAAAGTGAGGCAACTTGGGAAAGAGAAGATGAGTTGATGGCAGAGTTTCCTCAGATTTTCTCTAATCCGTCCGAATCTCGAGGACGAGATTCTCTTTAAGGGGGTAGGTTTGTAACACACTAAAATTCATCACATTTAAATTTTAGCAACCATTTTAATTTTTCTAGGATTTATTAAGGCTTAAATAAATTTTCTAGGATTTAATTGGAATTTCTAGCCTTTTATCAATTTAAATATCACATTAAATAATTATTTTTAGTCCAAATAAGTTTTTGTTGCATTCATGCTGTTGCATATATTTTTGGTTGCTAGTAAATCAAGTTGGAATTTAAATTCTGTTTAAATTCGAATTTGATTTGCTTTTGTTTGAGTTTTGGAAAAGTTTAAAACAGCCGAGTTCGGTTTTTGCTCCTTGAACTCTTGGCCTGGTCCAAGTTCGCCCCCTGAACTTTCTCTCTCGTTCGCTTTTCCTCCCCGGCCTGTTTTCCTTTTCTCCGGGCCAAATCTTTTTCTTTTCCCTCGGCCTTCTCCACTTTAGGCCCAGCGCCGGCCCATTCTTTCTCCCCCGCCGCTTCTCTCTCTTCCTCTCGCCGACAGGTGGACCCCACCTGTCAGCATCATCGTCCCCGAGCGGGATTCCCCGTCCGAGTTCGACCCGACGCCGCCGCCGCCTCCGACTCCGTCCGCCGCACGCCTGCCGAGCCCCGGTTCCCGGGCCTATTTAAGCGCCGCCGCCCTTGCTGCTGTCCCTCCCATCGAGTCAAGCCGCAAAACCCGAGCAACCCTAGCGTCGCCGCCGAGCTCAAGCCGCCGTCCTCGATTCTCGTCGTCGCCGCCGCTCCTTCGCCAAGAAGCATCCCAGGAGGTTCGCCTCGACATCCCGCACCTCCCCTTCGTGATCTTGACACGATTTCGGTCGCGCACCGTGCTAATCGAGCTCGCCGCCGTTCTAACAGAGTCGCCGACCGTCGTTGTTCGTCGCCGGCCGTCGTCATCGCCCTTCCCTCGACAAGACCTAGCCCCGTGAGTTCCCCATCTCCTCCTGGTGCTATAGCGCTTGATCTTGTCGTAAACCGGGCACCGTAGCGCCGAATCGATCGCACTCCGGCGATCCTCCGCCGTGGGAACGCGCGGCGCCGCCGTCCCGGCCGCCGCCGGCGTCTCCCCCTCGATCCGATCTGATCTGGACCATCAGATCGCGATCCAACGGTCCTCGGCCGTCCGAGCTTTGAGTCAACCCGAGTCGTAACGGTCAGCGCTGCGATTTTTGCAAAGAAGCCCCTGAGGTTTTCAAAAATCAACCCGCGATCCTAAGTAGTTCAAAATTAATTACGAATAGGTCATGTTTTCTTCTGTTTAAGCCCCTGCAAGATTTAAAATTATGCCCGAGGTCCAAGGTTTATCTTTTTACATGAAAACCCTTGAGTTTTTATACAAAATTATGTTTTAGCCCATGGTTTTTCGCAGTTAAGCCCCTGGAACTTTTAAAACTTTGCCAGCAAGTCCCTGAACCTTAGAAAAGCCATATCTTTTGCGTTTTAACTCCGATTTTAGTGATTCTCGCGCTCACGCGTTCGTTGTAACATGTAGATTAGTTTTGTGTTGTTGTTTTCTTCTGTTGAAATTGTTTGGTGTACTGTTTCTTATTTGTTGTATTGTTTCCTTGCATGTGAATGTGTGATGCGATTAGGAAACGACCAGTTCGAGGATTTCTCTGAAGAACCAATTGTTGGAGAAGGATTTGAGCAGCAACAGAGTTGGGAAGAAGGCAAGTGTATTATGTCATGCAAATGTCCTAATAATTATTAATTTCACCACCCATGCATGTGTCTTAATTTGATGGGTTCCTATTTAAGGATTTGCCTAGCCACTATATTTTCCTGTCCCTGAAACTGGGTTACTTAATTAATTTTGATGGTAGATGATGCTTAGCTTGCTCAACTGGGATTGGTTAAATGAACCCCTGCTATATGTTCCATTACTACCTTTTTAATCAATTAATTGGCAAGATCATATCTTTTTAATTGGAACATGGAGAACCACCCAGGAAAACAGTACAACCATGAGTGCCATGTGGCTCTGGCTTTGACTGACTAATTAGGTGCTCCAGTTTATGGTAGCTTTACTCGAAAGGGGCATGGGGGGCGGCGGTTGATGGGGTATAGCTCGGTCCTTTTGAGCTGTGGGCTTTGGTAAAACACAGACCTCATTAGGGAGGGTTATGCTTTGCTTCTGAACCGGAAACCTTAGCGGGCTATCATTTATTAGAGTGCTTTTGTAAAGGTCTCATAGTGAAACCCAGTATTCGGTCCACGTGGTGTGGGAAGGGTACAATGCTTCGGCAATGGGAATCACGGCTTATGGTGAAAGTGTACAACCTCTGCAGAGTGTAAAACTGTTATAACAGCCGTGCTCACGGTCAAGAGCGGCCTGGACCCTTACATGATAATCGTACTTGAACATGATCTAAATCGTGGTTACTTGAATATGTTGGGGAATATGACATTCATTAATTTGTGGGTGGTATATACTTTCATTTGCTAGTAAATAGTTGCTTAATAAAACTTGACCAACTAAAAGTGCTTATTGTTGTATGGTCAGCCAACCTTTTTGCCTCAGCCTTGTATGTCATATTACATTTGCTGAGTACGTATGTGCTCATACTTGTTGCTTTTCTTTCTTTCTTTTATTGCATCGACTACACCCGGAATGCTGCTCAGATTGGGAGAATTTTGAGGATTTCACCACTGATTTTGAGGAGTTCTAGGCGAGTCTCCCCCAGTCAATGCCTGTGGAGTTGGAGTCACTTTTGCTTCGTTAGATAAACGTTTACTTAAGTCTTCCGCTATGACATTTGAGTCAACTCTGAGATTGTAATAATTGCACAATAATACTCCTTCGTTATGCATGGTTATGGATATTCACTTGTGACGTCTACCATATGTGTGTAAACTGATCCTGGCGCACATATGAGATGCACCTGGTTTTGCCTTTAAAACCGGGTGTGACATTCAGTATGTAATGGTCAACACTGCGATTACATTCCGTTGAATGCAACCACATGCTGAGCAAACCAAGCATTTGGTACATGTAAATATGTACAACATTTCACACAAGGTGGACTCCTACTGAGAATTCACTAAAATTACACATAGGAGATATTGTGTTTCAGTTAGGTTTATGTGCACACAGCAATGTCCTGAGCATCTAAGTATCGACTGATTCTGATCCTGATCCAATTGCACTAAGCTCGCCTCGACTTATCAATCTCCTTTGAAGTTGCTTTGATTAGCTTCTTGGTGTTCTCAATCAACTCATCAACCAAGATATCAATCTGATCTCTGAAAAATGTTACAAGACCCTATTAAGTAATTCTGCCTGTAATGACATAAAGGTATCTGGATCTCAGCAACTAAACCTTTACGGAAGTAAAATGCAACTAGGCTGTAAAACAGGCCATTGACCTGGTGATGGAGGTTATTAACCTCTCCACCAACATGGGTCCTATTCCTGCAGTACCCAGTGATCAATCTTCGTATCTGCGACTGCTAATGATTCATAGAACGTCTGCTAGGGAACATTTAAAGAAACTATAAGTCTGTTTGGCCCAGTAGTTATCACTGTCAGCAAGACAAGTTAACAGGGGCCAAAAGGCCTTATTTTGGGCTGAAAGCCTATAGCATGTTTCAACCAAAAAACAGGAACTGTGGGAGTGACTTGTGAATCTTATTAAGTCTGCTATATCACATAAGATGTGGCTGTACAAATTGCTTGCAGGGCTTCTAGACATTACTGTTCTGGGTATAATGATATATAACCTAAATGGTTCTTTTAAAGAGATATGAATCATTCTGAGATATAAGCCTGTGCAAAGTAAACACAAGGTCTGGAAATAGTTAATTTTCTCTATGCTGGTGATGCCCTGATGGCAACCATAGAAGAAACAGAACTTATAGCAATTCTGGACCATTACAGAAATTTTTATATAATCAGCAGAAGAGCACATGTTTTTCACGAATATATAGGCATTGCAAAAGAATGAGATGAAATATCTTGCATGTGCATCGGTTCAATCTTACTCTGATGGAAGGCCCTTAGATTTCTGATTTGATCTGCCAATATTTGAATATTTCCCATTTTCATCATAAGCAACTCCCTTTCCAAAACCGTAACCAAATCCAATTCCTATGCCACAGCCTGCACCAACTCCGAATCCCAAGCATAATCCAGGAAACCCAGGCCCAACTCCTGCACCTGTTCAGTCACATTGGTAGACATAGGAGTCAACTGAATGTTCAGAGTTTACCATCATCAGGTTCATGAAGCAACCAGACCAATACATCTTGTAATGCATCCACAATTGATTAAGGGGAACACTGCATAATCAATGAACATAAAGTTGAACGTAAACTCTGTTCGTGTTACTGATTGAGCTGAGGAAATCCAACAGATTTACAAAGCGTCCATGTAATTCACGACCATTAGGTGCAGCAATCACTAAAAGTACCATCTCTCGTGGCATTGGTGCCATTTCTGTTTCATTGATGTATTACTGCTGCAGCCACATGAAGTTCAGAAAATGGCTGAGCCACGCCCAATTCCAGCCCTCCACAATCTGGGCTGGCCATCACTCAGCAACCGGATGATGGATCGGCCTAAGCCACAAGAGTGGAGTGTCATGGGAGCTGCAGATGGAGCTATTCCAGATCACCAATAGCTGCAGGTAGACAAATTCTGGATGGTTCTATTGCGGCAAGAGCTGGTTAGGGTTTAAGGGAGGGTACTACCGCCGACGAGTCCGACGCCGACACCGACGCCGCAGCCGGCGCCGACGCCAAAGAAGGGCCCCAGCTTCCCCAGCACCCTCGACCTCGCCGGCGGCAGGCCCCACCGCGCCCCCCTCCGCCTGCCGCCGCCCATGCCTCGCCGCACGGCTCGGAGTCCCAGAGATGCTTTCTCGAAGCACACGCTTCGTGACTGGCTGACGACAGAGTGGAACCAGCGCGGGCAGCGTTATCAACGATTGATCCTGCGTGGAGATTCGCGCTCGTTTGTTTAAAAAAGTCGTGCTCGCACAGCCTGGCCCATAGAGACTGAGACTATTGCAGCGGGGAACCCGCCGAGCGGGGCATTTTTTTTTTCCTTGTCCGAATTACTTCGAGTGGTCTAGGGCCAGGCCGGGTCTTCGTTTGCTACTAGTGCTCTATTTTCTTTTTCGTCTTCTTTTACATTTCTTTGTGGTGAAATATTTCTCAAGCGTGTATTGAATTAAATGTCATAAAACCAGAGTTAAACAACAACAAAATATTAGACACATTGCCATTCTGTAGCTCGTTGCCTTGCTGGCACGTGACAATGGATAAACTCTGGAAATGACAGCATACGGAGATCGCAAATTCGGATTCAGAATTACTCCGAGGCTCCGACAAGGCGACAATCTGCTCTCTTGTAATCCTTCTCCCAACATCTGTACAATCGTACCACGCATTCCATCCGTATGGTCACAGGCATAGTCTCAAGTTGCATGTTTAACGCTTCGATGCGCTTGAAATTCTATGAGATGTACTGTGCTGTTCTACTTATTCATCAGTAGCTACCAAAATCGTTTTAATTAGTCCGTAACCTCCATCTACACCTCAGTCGTCCAGAAGAAAATGCCTTCACCAAATATTCTGCAAACCATTTTTTTTCTTTGGTCCAACTCATGGCAGCTGCTTATCCTGAGATATCCGCAACTTCAGAGCAGGGAATTGCACACAGGCACAGCATTGGTCAGCGGCGTGGACCCCATCTCATCCTCCGCCAGGTCAGCACCATCCCTAGCCAACCCTGTTGGGGTGAAAAGGGAGCAGGGGCAGCTCAACCAACAATGCCCGGCTCTTAAATGGCCCCCGGATAGCCGGGCCTAAAAAATAGCACAATGTGCAAACAAAAAATGTGGTTTGTTTTCGCCGGATTTTCATGATTATGACTTGTATGAATATTGGGCGGTGCCTGTAAACTCGGCCATTTAATTTGTGTCATATTCGGGGGTTCTGTTTAAGAGGCATCGACAATATACTGTATTGAAATTTTCATCTCAGGCAGGTGTTTGTCATCGCAGGACTAACATTTCGTTTTGCTAAATTGCTCTGCTATTGAGTGGTGACATTGTTGCCTTATTATTATTCCTTAGAAAAAAGTAAGTGTTGTTACTTTTGAACTTTTAGGATGGAAAACAAAATATATTTTTAAAAATTGTACTATATTATTTGACAGTGATTTGATATGCGATGACCACATAATCCCAATGCTTTTATTTACCATCCGAACTCTTTTGGTTGTACAGTGCATAGAGCACACGGAAATAAGGCCAATTCCGCTTTCCATTAACTACCGCTACAAATTATCGCTCACATTTATATCCAGATACGCAGGGACCAGGGAGACATCAGACATGTTTATGAATGGTTTTTAACTCCACTTGACTAATTAAGATTTTTTTTACATGGATTGACTTTCATTATTATTCTTATAGTGCTAGTACTAACCTCTATTTTTTCACGATAATGATATAGTAACTTTACTCAATCTTTGACTAATATATTTGTTTGATATTGTAGTCAAGTAAGGCAAGAAATGTAGCACTAAAATTGTTATGAAAACCACTTTATTTAACCATTGATATAAAAAGGATGTTATGATGCAGTATTCTATGAAATATTTTTCTAGGCAAATCTTTACACAACCATGCTCACGACAAATTTAATTACAGAATTATATATAAAGGTATAATGTGTCAAACTTAAGATTGATTGAATCTCTTTAAACTGACACATTTTTATGCCAGGATTTCTAAAAAATGGCAAAGCTCAGATCAACTCCTAGGGTCAGTTCTCCCATGTAGTCATCCCTTGCAATGGTGTACCATATGAAATTGTTATTGCTAGATTAATTATTGAAAAGGCTCATGTCCTAATATTTAACTCTCGCAATTGAAAAGGGTCATGATATGAAAATTTACGATCAAACCACCAAAGTGATACCACGTGTTATTATAAAACATAGGATTTGATAGAGCCTCAGCTTGAAGAATTCATGAAGCTACAGATAGGAGATACAAGTTATACAACGCAAGTGTTTGGATGAGCAATTATGTTCCTATTTTCTATCACCATAGGCTTGAATCATAATGTGGCATACAATAGGAACCCTACAAAGCATGGCCATAAGGTTACTCCCAATGCATTGACGCATTGTATCAATTCTCCGTACACATTAGGCTACTCCAGATGTTGTTAAATAAAAGAAATAAGAAAGATGTGTTTGAAATCCAACTTGATGAAAATTGAATCTTATGGGATCTAAAAACAAGCCATGATACTATGGACTGCAGTATTATTCTATAGTTTTATGTGAAATGGCAGTTTTGCATGACAAGATACTGGGAGTAGCCTAATCTCCGGGCACAGATACTAGCACTATAGTGTCGAAAAGCAACACACTAAATATTCAATTGGGGTGATTAGCCATCCGACATGGACTAATTGACTTGGATCCAAACACCCCCTAATTGACTTGGCTAGGTCCGGACTATCAACGTGCTTCACGCACAAGGAAAATGCCCTGCCGATGCTGACTGACACATCCTCGCACTGAGAAGCATTTGATCAACGCCCGAATAATTTGACCGACGTAAACGGATGCTTCTTCTGCAATGAAAGCTAGTAACCCAAAAGTTTCCACAAAGAAAGAGAACCAAATTTCTCATTTCTCCATTCTCTGCGAGAAACAGAACAGGTAGCACGTTTCATCAATAAAAAGAACAGAACAAGTTGCACACAGGGAATATTGAACTGAAGTAATACTATAATAATAGAGCCCTTTTATGGTGCGCGATACTAACCTTAAAAGGGACTAGTATAAAGATCAAACGGACTAGTATATAAAGATCAAACGGACTAGATTAATTGTATACTACTGTAAACGTGTTTAGTAGTATAGGTAGTATGAATGAAGTAGTACAGGTAGTATAGGGGTATTATGGGAAAAAAATAGAATGACAGATATGTAATTATGACACATCTTTAATTTTAGAATGACAAATATGTAATTATGACATATCTTTAATTTTTAATTTCATTGTTTCTATCTCTCCTACTTTACCTCGTTTTCATTTGTACGACAGCACAGGGTCCGACGGCCTGGGGAAAAATAAATGTTTTATGTTACCATAATATCCCTGCTAATATCTAGTTTATACTACGTACTACCACCTGCTAGTATGGAGCACCGTAAAAGACCTCTAACAATTTGGGTGTTCAGATCCAACATAAACCAGTGGCAATGCTCACTTGGACTTGGTTCCCTTTTTCATAATGGGCACACTTGATCATTGCAGAAGCTGTAGCACTTATCGACTCAGGACCTCAGGTGCCCGATATTGATTTAATTTGGCTTCTTCATAAACCAAACAAGACATAATTTTCACCAAGACCTAATTACCATTGCTAACTTACAAGCATATACAGACAAATTTGTAGTTAATTACTTAACTAGGAGGACAATTCAAACATCTTTTTTTGCTCAATTGTATGACAAAAGTGCTGAGAAGGTCGATACATACTGACTGGCTTAAATTACATAGATTTGTCCCCTTGTTATCATAAAGAGGACAAGGTATGTGGTGTAAAGATACAGGTAGACATGACATCGCACAATAAGATACAACATTAGGTAGGGACATAATTATACTGGGATGGCAACGTGCAGAGATGGTGACTTGGCCCTTATTAGAGGGGGGAATGGAGTTCAATTGTCCCTTTCTAGAGTCACACTCCACACACTATATACAAAAGCGGCGAATTAGATCGGTCCCATTTATTTGGTGCATGAATGAAGGCATCAAGAAATGTGGTCAAGAATACATAGAGGCAGACGGGTTGCGGTTGCCCGAGCCTAGAACTTTGGTCGCAAACGACTGCTGCATTATTGAAGATCAGAGTTGACTCTAAAACGCAGCTTTGAATTTGATTTGGTATATTTTATATAGATAAAATGTTCATATTGTGTTTTGCCTCAAATTGATAAGACTACTGATTGCAAAAAAAAAACTATCGATAAAAAGCTTGATTTGCACGTGTCTCAGAATGGCACTCAGCTCCATCGCAGCTTTGCTACGTTCACCTTCGGCGAAACAACGCCCTGTGCGATCTGCGCGACCGCAGAGAGAAAAAATGTTCGGCAGCTCGACTAGTCAAGCCGTCGTCATCTCACACAGAGAAATCAGCTCCTGATCGCCCCTTTAATCAAAGCGAGCGGTGACGCGCGGGGGAAAGAGTACCAAATTTGGGGAGGCAAATTTGAAGGTACGATGTCACTTTGTAATCATTACGTCACTGTAGCATTTCGTTTGTATTTATAAAAAATTGTCCAAACATTGATTAATTAGGCTCAAAATGTTCGTCTCGTAAAGTACAACAAAACGGTACAATTAGTTTTTGATTTCATCTACATTTAGTACTACATGCATGTTATAACATTTTAATGCGATGAGAATTTTTTTTTGTAAAATTTGGGATGGAATTTGGAATCTAAACGAGGCCAAAGGCTCATTCAAGTCACGCCGAACGCGCCGCGCCGGTGACCAGACACCAAGGAAAGCGTGGACGGCAGCGGCGACAGTCGGCGCGAGCACGACAGCCGTCCCCCGCGGCAAAACCGAGATCGAACCGTAGAATCCGTCGTGATCGTCGCCGCGGGCGCCACGTATATCCTCTCGTCCGCGAAGATTTGGGGCCGACACGCCCGGCTAATCCCGCGCGAGATGGGCTTGAACGCCACGTTCACCGCGACGCGCACCCGGCCGTGGCCGGCGCAGAGCGTGCCCGCGGGCCGCGTCGGTGGACGCCCTCGCGCTAGGATGCTCGCGTGCTGCTGGCGCAGGGGATTTCGTGAGGATTTCACGTGGACCGGCACGGTTTCCATACAAGACTTACCGCACCGCACACGACAAGGACCCGCGGCGCCGATGGCGATGGGCACGGCCGGGGGCGCGCGTCCTCGCGGCCGGTGGTGGACGGCGAGCCGCGGGGCTGGGCGGCAAAAAAATCTGCGTCCACACGAAAACAAAGCCCTGATTCGTTGGATTCATTCCGCCGGGGCCGGGCCGGCCAAGGCCACAAAAATCAAGCGCCGCGTTCATCTCTTGGCGAGTGCGCGCGGGGCCGGTCGGCCGGGGCCGCGCTAGCGTGGGGGTGCCTGACGCGGCGCGCCTGGCTGCCGGCCGGACATCCGCACATGCGCCGGTGGGGGCAACCGCGGCGGTGGCGCCCACCCCGTCCGTTATCCGATCGATCTGCCGCTGGCTGCTGCTCGCTGTCATGACCCATGAATGGATGATCGCGCGGAATCTGAACGAAAGGGAAAGCCATCGCCGGGGAATTGGGATTTTTCGTGGTGCCTTGAGCTTTCGACCTCTCGTGTCTTCCTGGTCCAGAGAAGGGCTTTGTTCTGGGTCAAAAAAAAAGAAGGGCTTATTTGTTCGAGTATATCATAACTAGGTGTCCCGCGTAAATTTACGCGGGTAGCTAGTTATTTACTGATATTTAGATTTTTAACTTAAATATAATTTTATTTAAATATCTGTTGTTCTATTATCAATACTGTTTGTCCAAGTGTGTCCAAACTAATGTATTATTTTTTATCATCATGCATGTGGCACATGGTATGAATTAATAATGGAAGCTTATATTTACTAATTGTATTTGATATTGATTCTTTGATCAACTTATATTTTTTTATTTATTCAATTTAGAATTTAACTATTTATTTACTCTAATCAATGTACTTTAAGGGTTAATTAGATTGTTAGATCTTATCAAAAACAAACCGTGTGTATTATTTTTATTTTGTTTAATATGGTAATAACATTATGTTATTAAGATTAACTCTATCAATACCTCTCGGACTCTCCAAATACTAAATGGAGTCTACCTCTATTTTTAAGGGCCACATAAATGTTACAACTCCAGCAATAACCCTCGTAAATATAGGGCTTTCTATAGACCCCCGAGAATAGAGGCCTACTGAAGTGTAATTTTTTTCTGGACCCTCTAAACTTGCGACAGGGGATTGTTGGGTTTGCTGGAGTGCAACTTTTTTCTGGACCCTCTAAACTTGAGATAGGGGTTTGTTGGGTCTGCTGGAGTTGCTCTAAGATTATATATTGTGTGACCTAATATTGAGGTAGTTTTTTTTGAAAGAAAACACCCCAAGGGAGACCCCTGAAGTTTAATGTGCCTCACCCAAGATTTGAACCCTGGGTGGGAGCCTTATAGCTAGTGGCCTTTGCCACTACACCATGAGCTCCTTGGCAATATTGAGGTAGTGATCATGGGTAAGTAAATAAGGTAATTCATATAACTTTACATATATAAAATGCAACTTACTAACATGACATGACATGACATGAGATACTCTCTTCCTCACGGACATGAGAACAACCTCTACGAACTTGCAATAGCATAACACATGACGATTGGATTAAAGTAGAAATCTTCTACAAAACATAATGGTGTTTGTGTCGTCTCACTTTACAAATTAGCGGTATGATCGGTAGCCTAGCTTGCTACAGAAATCAATGATCAGAATGACATACCATGAAGGAAAGCTTAAGGAGGGAGGAAATCAAATATAGAGGGTAATCAATCACACCAGGAAAATGCTATCCAAAAAAATTTATGAGAAAAATACTACTATTTTGCTAGTTATGCAATGAGAACTTAGGCTGCAGCAACCAATGGGTGCCTATCACGGTTATGGATCAATCTTTTGCCTTTTTCCTCCTCCGGTAAAAGATGGAGTAATATATAGACATGGTTGATGCCCGATCTAGTGAATGATCGACAGTAGTTTAAAGTTGCATGATTATATCGGGCATTAAGAGAAGCATTTCTTTGTCCAGCCTGCTGTCACTCAACTTCCATGTCAACACATGTGCACGTCAAGCACGCCTATCATCAAGGTTGTACGACACTTGAGTTTCTTTACTTTGTTTTTCTAAATCTGCTCCTACTTCTTGCACTGACTCGTTTACGAAAACCATCAAACGGGATTGAGTGTGGGCAAACCATTTGATGATCTTCCATAAGTGCTGAGCATGACCATGGTGATGATCAATTCCAGCAGCGATTCACTTCCTTCGGATATAGAGAATTTTTCTCTCACGTTGTTCTCACAACCTTGGTGAACGCCCCAAATCTAAGCAACTTTCATCAGTTACATGTTCAAATCAACATGGTGTCCTTCGCTCATGTTGAACGCTGCACCACCTTAGTTTCTCAGCTTTGTTTTTCCTCTCTCTACTCCTTCTTGCACTAAGTCATTAACAAAGACCATCAAAAGGGTTTGAGCGCGGATAAACCATTTGATGATCTTCCATGAGTGCTGAGTGCGGCCATGGTGCTCAATCCCGGCAGTGATTCACTCCATTCGGACAGGGAGAATCGTTATATCCCGCTATGCTCACAACCTTTTTGAACACCCTAAATCCGAACACCTCTCATTAGGTACACATGCAAGATCGACATGTTGTCCTCCGCTCATTGTTGAACGTTGCCTCCTATATAGAGAAACATGGAAGGGCACATGGGCTTTAGGCTATCCGCACTTGTCATACTCTGTTCTTATCCTCCAAAAGAATATTTGTGCCTAGTCACTGAGATTCTCTCCTCTATATTAATTTCTTATGCATCCGTTATCTTCTATATCTTATATTATATACCAACTACTAACACGTGAGCCCACTCATATCTTTTTTTCTCCTTTTCTTTCACCGACGCCCCCGCTCCCCCCACTCTATCTCTCTCCCTCTGTCTCCCCACCTCTCTCTAGTGGCGGCGGCGGCGAGGGGTGTCGGTCTCCTTGACCGGCAACCTTCAGTCCCGCTGTCCTCGAGCGGCGCGCGGAGCGGCTGGACTCCAAACTCCGAAGGCATGCGGGCGGCTCCCACGGCGGCGGCGACGGTGGATGGCCTCCTGGCGGCGGACGGTCACGCGGCAATGACGAAGGACTCCCGTGACGGCCACAGATAGCCGCGCAGCCGCGGTGGAGGGCTCCCGCGGTGGTCGGGGACGGCCTTGCGGCGACGGCGGTGGACGGCCTCCCAGCGGCGGACGGTCGCGCGGCGACGACGAAGGACTCTCGCAGCGGCCACAGACAGTCGTGTGGCGGCGGTGGAGGGCTCCCGCGGTGGCCGGGGACGGCCTTGCGGCAACGGTGGAGGCCTCCTACGACGACCATGGACGGCTACGCGACGGCGGCGGCGGAGGGGCTCTCGCGGCGACCGCAGAGGGGTGGCGGCGGACGGAATAATATAGACCGTTAGATCTTCATTAAATCTGACGACATATATTTTTCTCCTTTAGATCTTCATAAAATCCGACGGCATATACTTTTCTCTTTAAACCGTTAGATCTTCATCAAATCCGATGACATATTTTTCTCTTTTTTAGAGTAACGGAATAATATAGACCATTAGATCTTCATAAAATCCGACGGTCCATATCCTTCTCTTTTTTAATTAACGTGAGAATTTCTTGGCCCTCTCGGCGAACGTGGTGGCTCCTTTTAACACTATTGTATTAATATAATAGATTCGAAAGCTGTCATAATTCGAAAGTTGTATACAAAATCATTACATATTAGCTTTTGTATGAAACACATTATAAATAAAACTTATGTTTTTTGTCATAATCATTGTGTATTAGTTTGTAGCAAGCTGATGTATGCCATTCTTGTCAGGTACATGTCGTACCTTAAACTGCTATAACAGACCACCCGTCCGGCTGGCTTTTCAGCAATATTTTTCTCTCTCTGCACAGACAAGCACCAACCACCAGTCAGCAGTGGCGGACCCAGGAATCGAACAGAGCCCGGGTGAACTAGTGCTAACATGTAGTCTATGAATGCTCATAAACCGGTCATACATACATGCACGAACAAACTAACGCACACTTAGCTACATGTAAGAAAAACTCTAGAAGACGCACGTATTACTACACACAACATACACGGACTCTGGCGTGCGGCGCGGCGCGGGAGCCCAGGCAGTCGCCCAGGCTCGTCGGGCGCTAAGTCCGCCCCTGCCAGCCAGCCAACGGTATTTTTTTCTCAGCACAAACCAGCACCAGCTACCAGTCACCAGCCAGCCGAACATAGTTAGCTTGTTGCAAGCAACACATTAGAAATAAAATATGTTTTTTCATAATCATTGCGTATTAGTTTGTAGCAAGCCGAGGTACGGCACTCTTGCCACGTACCGGTATCGTACCTCAAACTGCTATAAGAAATATTACTATTACGATAGTATCGTGATACTGTGTTATTTACTAAATCCCACTAGTGTTTACAACATGTGCGGATATTAACTATAGTTTGGAATTGATCGTCCATACACTCCTTCATATGTACAACAATATTTTTTTGCTCATGGTATAGCTCGGGTGCATGCTAGGTTTTCTTTAGCCTTTTTATAAATTTACATTCACGATATTGAACTTGAAAACTGGAAAGAAGTTTGTGAATCTCCGACACTTAAACTTCAAGTTTGATCGTCAAGCTGAAAGGTAGATTTCATGAGCATCGAGCGAAGATGTTTGAATTCAAAGCCCAATTCTAAATTGAAATGTTATATTCTTCCAAGAGAAAATTCCACAATGTTTGAGACAACTATTGTGCGTTTAACTAAGTTCTACTTACAATCGAGTTAACGCCATATCAAACATAGCGTAATAAGGAAATAATCATATTACCCAATCACTAATGGAAAGGCACACGAGAATATGTTCGGTCTTCAAGGATCCTAATGGGTGGCTACTGTAAGCACTATTTTTTGAGCCGGTATTCCTTAGTATTTTCCATATTTCATCCTCAGCTCTAAAATCAATAAAAAAATCAAGTTATATGAGACCCAGATGGTCAAACAAAAAGTGCAAAGCATGTCCAGGTTCACTCCCAAATGGTCTCTCCCTTTGCTCCTTCTTTATTACAACAACAGCCACACACATACGGTCCGCTGCTAACTACGGTGACGAAGCAGAGAAAAAACAGAGGGGAAATTTCGCCCCCAAGAAAAACCTCAGCCAAATAAAGCCCTTCCACCCTTTTCCGTATTTTTGCCCATTCAATTCCAATTTCCAACGGTTCGCCAGCCACCCGCCCGCCTCCGCATGACATGTGGGCCCAGAACTCCATCTGTCCCCACCGGCCGGTCAAAGCTGGAGCCCGGCTGCAGCGCACGCGGCCAGTTCCCCAGCTGGCACCAACAGCCGTCCGTCCCCCACCTCCCTCCGCCATCCAAGTTCCAGCGCATGCCGCCGACCCGTGGGCCCCATTTCCACCCGACCCCACGCCGCCAATCAGCAGCAGAAAATATCGTCTCGAGCCCGCCCGAGTACTCGTAGCTTTACTCGCGCGATCCCTCGGCTCGGAAGCGAGCCGCGTATAAAAGGCGTCTTCCACCTCTCCGGGCGGCCGCGCTGCTTCGCTGTCTTTCGGCAACGCCCTCACCACATCTGAATCTCACCCACCCACCCCACCCCCGCGTCCCCCTCCGCATGGCGCCGGTGATGGGGCTGAAGCGGCCGGCGGCGGCGGCGGCGGGTGCGGGGGCGGCGGCCGCGCAGACCGTCACGCTGTCCGCGCCGGCCGTGCGGGACGCGGTGCGGGCCGCCGTGCGGGAGGCCGAGGCCACGGCGCAGGCCACCGCCCCGGCCGCCAGGGTCCCGGCGACGGCGGCGGTGCCCGCGGAGATCGCGAGGGACGGGGTGCTGTGCCTTGAGGAGGTCGACGGCAGGCGGTGGAGCTACGTGGTCGACGCCGCTGGAGCCTCGGTCAAGGCCAAGGGGAGAGCGTCCGTCGGGGCCGCCTTCAAGGCTGTGCCGCTCCAGTCCCCGCTACCGCCTGTCGAGGTGAGGCCGCCTTCTGCTACCGCCTTGGATCGCCGGGATTTGGGGCATTAGTGGCGATGGCTTGGTCTTGGATTTGTCTCCCGTGGAGATTGCTGTGGCTCTGTGGGTGACGGTGTGGGGTGGGGGGGGGGATTGGATCATTTGTTCAAGGTGGATTTATGGATGTGTGAAATTGCACTCGGATTCGATGAGGTAGGGATGCAGATGCGTGAAACTGTGGTTTATGGGGAGTTTGATGCATGCTAATTTGATTTGTGTCTAGTTGTTTGAAGCCAAATGTGGAATTTCCTTTTTGTGTGGCAGATTGGATCTGTAATTATAGGCCGTGGTTTTGATTATAGAAAAGAAGTGGTCGTTCTGTTGACTGCCTCATAAATTTTACTCTTTCAGTAGATTTCATTTGGATTGAGTGGCGGATTGGCTTTGAATTTGGTTTCCTCGGGTTGTTATTAATGTATAGGGTAGTATGTGATTGTGGGTGAAGTATGTTCAAGCTTATCTAATTTAGTGAGACGCCGGTGTCTCACTGAAGCTATGCTCGTTTGATGCTGCTCAGCTGCACATTGTTTCATCCAATTGTGATCTTTTGGTGTTAACTGCCTCCCTTTGTTTTCATCTATAGAAATATTTGATACAAGGAACAACCATAGTCAAGAATGATGAACTAAAGTATTGATTATAGTATTTTTGTTGCCGCAGGAAATAATGTCCTTTATAAGGTCATATGTCGTGCCTGAAGGCTTTCCACACAGTGTCACTCCTTCATATGTCCCATACATGTCATGGAGAGCATTGAAGGTATACTTTCATTACAATACTCAGCTTTCATGATCTACCTAATTTTGAATATGTTACTTATACTATGTTTCTTTTCTGTTTTTAGCACTTCTTTGGTGGAGCAATGGGTGTGTTTACAACAAGAACCCTTCTAAACTCTGTTGGAGTCTCCCAAAGCAAAGCTGTACCTGGTGCTGTGGCAATCAACTGGATACTCAAGGCAAGTGTTTTCCTGGAAGAGTTTTTTTAGTTTTCTTCCAGGAAAACTGGATAATCAACTCTTCTTTTCTGCAATAGTTTATCCAAATCATGTTCAACTAGAAAGCGAAGCATGCTAGAAGTGGCTAAGACAGAAAACTCACATGTTACATTGGTTTAAATCTTTTAGATCCATCCAGCCATATCTTCTAGTACTACTGATGCCCTTCTTACAGACATGTGATCATTGATTTATTTTCGCTGCATTTATCCTGATTGTTTAGTGATCAGCATTATTTTCTGATAGCCATGTTGTTTTGCTACTACAGGATGGGGCTGGGCGTGTTGGGAAGATGCTTTTTGCCCGCCAAGGGAAGAAATTTGACTATGACCTGAAGCAGGTGTGTGTAGTTTAACGTGTGCCCTTCTGCACTAATATTTTTTCTTCCATGCTAATGACTATCTGAAATCAAAATTTACTACAGCTTCGCTTTTCTGGTGATCTCATGATGGAGCTAGGAGCTGGGATAGAATTAGCTACTGCAGCTTTTCCACAACTTTTCCTACCAATGGCTTGCATAGCAAATGTTGTTAAGGTCTGTCCTACTAAATTGTCACAGAAAATCCTTGCATTACTAATAATTCCAATTTTCCTTTACCTGCAAAAGTTATGATGAAATAAATTATTTTTGTGTGATGCATTTGCTCCTTTCAGAATGTTGCTGCTGTCACTTCGACCTCCACTCGCACACCTATCTACAAGGCATATGCAAAAGGAGAAAATATTGGTGATGTCACTGCCAAAGGCGAAAGTGTTGGAAACATTGCTGATCTGGTATTTGTTCAATATTTTCAACTATTTATACTTGTTATTTAAAAGGCATATGCATCTTTCGATTGCAGCTGCCTTTGTATTATTTTCATATTATTATATTATGGCTTTTCAACTGTTTAGTTTCCTCTCTTTTTTTCATCTGATAGTGTTTTCCTCTGTTGTTTGTTTGTGAAGTTGGGAACTGGTATGAGCATTCTAATCTCTAAAAGCAATCCTTCCCTGGTGACTTCATTTGCCTTCCTGTCCTGTGGATATCTCCTTAGTTCATATCACGAGGTTTGCTTTCACTCTTTAAGTTTGTTGCTCTTGTAATCTAAATGGTAAACATCCAGGTGACCAAACTAATGTCATTTTTATTACCAGGTGCGATCTGTTGTATTGAATACTCTAAATAGGGCAAGATTCACTGTGGCTGTGGATTCTTTCATCAAGACTGGTATGTCAACATTATCTTTTTGAATCCTCATAATCAGATTTTTGTACAAGTTCTGTGAAAGGAAAGAAGTTTGAGTTAGTGTGTACTGATGTATTGCTCAATCAATGTATAAATTATTATCTTATTAGGTGGCAAATTGTTCCAAATACACCCGCTATTAGCTTTATGTGTGAGAAGGAACTGGAATAATATTCATAGATATTTAGAGGGTTCACCAGATATCCACATAATACTTGTGACTAAATCTTGCAGTGTAAAATTACAATAGTGGAACTCCCAGAACTTTCAGAGAAAAGTAGTCTAAATAATCTATAATTCAGAGCTTGTAAATACATTAAAGCTTGAAGTGTTTGGTTGCCAGTTGGCTTCTTACATGTCATCCAGTCTGATATTGGTTCTCCAATTTTACTGATGCAGGGTATGTACCCACATTGAAGGATGGAAACTCACAAGAGACAATATTTAATCCACCTTGGCGACATGAGCCAGTTGCAATAGGTTTGCACTCTGACCAATACATTTATTTCTGCAGGTTGAATGTGGAATCTTTGTTAATCAGTTTTGTTTTTTTACAGGATCAAGATTTGGGGAGGCATTTCAAGAACCTGCTTCGTTTATTGCTATAAAGCCTATGTTCGAGGTGCCGTCTCATCTACTCTATTCAGTATTGTCCTATGGAAAGTCGTCCAACATCTATGGTGGTTAATTTCCTTCTTTTAGTGTAACTTAAGATTGGTATGTAAATTCGTCGTGTATTTGGATTGCAGGATGAGAGGTATATTGTTACATATAACCCAACAAAGGACAAGGTATATGCTTTACTCAAGGACCAAGCAAAGCCGGATGACATTCTCAAAGCCGCTTTCCATGTGAGCAATGATTGTATTTACTACTTTGGTGACATCCCACTTGTTAAAGTTGTTTGCATCTACTTATCCTCTTCGATTTTGTCGGGTGTACAGGCACATGTGTTACTGCATTTTATCAATGCTTCACATGCTAACCTGAATGCAAGAAGGCGCATGAACTCCAACAGGTCATACCAGCATAACCCAGTGAACATGGACTTCCTACCGCACATTGAGGAGTCATGCAAGATTGTAATGTCATCTTATGGAGTTTTCAAGAAAAAAGCAAGAGAACAGGTAAATGCCACTATTTATCCATAAAACTCAGCCTTGCACTCTTGTTGAACTACTAGAGAACTACAGCGTGAAAAGAACCACATAATTGTAATTCTTATCTTGCATCTAACAACCTTTTGTGCCCCACAGGGATGGATAATGTCAGAATCACTTCTTAACCCTGGAAGAGCGCGATTGTGTGGAGTAGTACCACAATGATCAGTCTTTTTCATTGATCATGATGAAGAAGAGGATGTATTTTTTTTTCATACTTTGGAGTCCAGCCCTATGTGAGTCAGCGAAACCTCTAACCAAATCAACAATCAGCTCAAGTACATAAAATGCATCAAATTGTCACAAGCCCGAAAGTAAGACATGTACCTGGTCAGTCCTCCCTCTCTGTAACCCAAAACTTTTGTAAAGTTTTACTATAACATGCAATCACAAATTTCCTTATCCATTTGATTTTCCACATGCAGGAGCATTGGATTACAGCAGTCACCATCATAAACACGCTCTGGGTGGGGGCGTGCTGACTCATGCAGGACCGGTGAAGGGGCTCCGAACTAACTGCAGAAGACTAACAAACCTTTTTGTATATTCATTCGGTATTGTGTAATGGAGACGGCTATCCTTCTTAATGTTACCAGACTTAGTGGTCATCGTCTGAGTTGTTTGACAATACATTTCCCCACTAACTTTGCGTTACCGTGGTTCTCCCATTTCCCTAATGTGAGGGTTGTAAATGCCAGTTTTCGATAAAGAGGAGCTGTGTTTGATATCCACATACTGCAATTTGCAGTGCAGCTGTGCTTTATTGCTTTGAGCTTGTCCTCTCCGAGTCTCTGTTTTATTGTCTCCCGAGTCGTATTGCGTGCTTGTCTTTAGCTCACAAAAATCCTGAAATAAATGATCGATCTTTGGCCTAGAACGAAGCAACATATTATGGCCTGATTTAACTTCAAAGTGCTGGAACGAGGAAAGCTATGGAGAAACGGTCAGTTTTGACTTTTAGTTCAAGAACGTCATCACACATCTGCAAGACAGCCTCACCAGAGAATCTGGTATTACTACAACAACCGTTCGAAACATAAACACAATTAAGCCCCAGCAGCATGAGGTGCTGGGCAACCGTGTGAATTAACAGCGTTCATTCGAAACGAAAAGCAAGTCTACAAGCTAGACAGCTACGCCATATCTGCAGACATCGCCGATTCTGGCGCTTGCTTCCCTCCCGGGTCTCACCAGAGCTTGCGGCTAGGCTCTTGCCCTCTTGTTGCTGCAATCTGGGCACTTGTAGTGCTTGATATGCTCCGCTCGAGCAGGTGTGATCTTGACACACTTCCCATGGTACCACCGTTCGCAACTATCGCAGCAGATCCAGAACTCGTCCTTGCCGTCATTTGTTCCGCAGGATCCGCACAAGGTGTTATCACGCTCTTCCTCCTCTTCGTATTCTTCACCGCTCTCATCATCATCATCATCATCATCCTTGGGGGGTGCCGCCACTTTCGTCGCCTTCGAATGAGACTCTGGTCTTGATGGCTGAAACAGATAAAATCGTCAGCGACGCTAATATCAACAGCAGCATGGTAAGTGTCGAAACTTACCATTTTAGAGGTTGGTT
Source organism: Echinochloa phyllopogon (assembly GCA_033239725.1). Lineage (NCBI taxonomy): Eukaryota > Viridiplantae > Streptophyta > Magnoliopsida > Poales > Poaceae > Echinochloa > Echinochloa phyllopogon. Next base: position 26,448,872 of record BTCW01000012.1, read on the forward strand.
TGTTGCTTTTGCTGGTACTACTGGGGCCCTTCTCCTTGGTTTGTTTCTTGGCAACCCCAGTCACTACTTCAAATATCGTCGGCAAGTTATTTATCATGTTGAAGAGTCGCCTCCTGTTTGAGAGTGAAACAGAGAGTCCACATGTTATAGCAGCAGAAAACTGTTTATTCAATGCAACAGATAGTGATCTGAATGCGCGGAACCCAGATACAGTATTGGAACCCGTTACAGGAATCCGTTCATTGTTTCCGGAAGAGCCCTTTGCATGACCAAATCCTGCTAAGCTACCAGTAAGCAAAAACCTGATGGATTCCTTTTTCTATCAGTTAGTTATCTTTACCCCTTGGCCCTTGCATATTTCCACCCCCATGTGTTTTCCTAAAATCATATAATCACCAACACTTATTCCATTGAAGTGGTGAAAAAGGAAATGTGTCCATTCTGGTCAGATCTACCAATTCAGACATAGATAACAAGATAGCTACAGTGTTCAAGTGGTCAATTATTAGCTTCTCTCCCAAAAAATGGATTTGTGGAAGTGGAATTAATGCTCCCAACCCAATATATTCATATAACTAAAGCAAAGGGGTTCATAAAAAGGATGCAGAACAATAGATAGAAAATTCTTAAGGTCATGATCAAACAATAATACTTGGAGTTGAGCAGGGAACTTCACAAATTGCAAGAGTGAAAATGTGTTATGAACAATGTAACAAGACATCAAATATTCCAATCATCTGTTACATTTTATTCAGTCTCTTTATTGTAAATGTGTAAAGTTTTAAGTCACTTTCAATCACTCGCTACTGGTTCAGTGGTTCTTTGATCAAGATGTCGGCAAAAGCTGAAAATCTGTTATGTTTAGCGTTTTTACAGTCCAAAGGAGGCTCACCAAAGACTCATCGAGCAGTTTGATACACATTTTCATGTTTGCCAACTAGCATATTGCTCAATTATAAAATTATCTTACAGAAGTTCAAAACTAAGTGAAGCTAAAGAACCAAGTTGTCTTGAGTAAGCCACCAAGATGTATTCCGAAGTAAAGCAACAAGACTTCTGAGATGTCAAAAGGGAATATCATGACACTTTAATGACCTGAACTAAGAGCTTGTTGGTAGTTTATTTTTGTAACTTAAATCGATGCCACTGGACTCAAGCACCATTTGTAAAAGGAAAGGAAGACTCTCTTGGTTCAAACAAACTAATGCACTTATGCTATACAATGAATCAAACCCAAGTCAAACTAAACTGTGGGCTATTTGTTTCCCCAAGAGTGCAACAAAAACAGTACCTTGCCTCTTTATGTGCCAGTTTGGTAGCAAATTTAGCAGTTCTTCAACACATAATGCAACAGTGTCAGGTGAGAAAAAAAAAATCAACTGTCACTTGTATATTGCTGCAGTTTCAAACAACACGTGGACTGTGGTGTTCCAAACTCCAATTTCGAAGGATAGAAAATTTGCTTCATGCTACTCAACAATGACTTAGTCATCATATAGTCCTTAGAATCAATATGCAGATCCACTAATCTACAGGAAAATATACATATTTTTCATGTAATGTCATTAGTCGGTTCATCATCAAACTTATTCCAGTCTTATAACAATTTTAATATCCCTTTTCATTATATAAAAAAGTAATGGTCAAGGTGTGAACTAGATACCGTGTTCAGGTCCAAAACTACAAGAACCAGGAGGATATATTAAAGGCAGTGTTGTCTAGGCAGTCAGGCTGTAGACTAGAGCTGGCTAGGTGGTATGGTTTCACCTAGTGTTTAGGCAGGCTTGGCGGCTAAAAGGAAGAAAAAACAGAGTATAGGAACATAATGAACTAATAATAGATAAATAATCTCAGAACAGTGGCAACCAAATGCATTCCTGTGCTATAAAAACCATACAAGTTTAGTTGTGATCGCCTGATCTGGTTCCTTTCTTTTTTTGCCAAGGATATTCTTATTCACTGCCCAGAGAAAATGATAAAAAACAAAACAAAAACCAAGCAAGAACAGTCACTCAGCACCGATCAGGCAGGTGCATGCAATGGAAAGACTACATGCTATTGAACAAAACTGATCCCTCTGTTTGTCATATGTTATTCAGGGCATGCTATATCTGAGACCTATGGCCATCTATACCCAATTTTTTAAAAGAATTATAACAAACACATGGGAGCAGCACTGAAACCCCAAGACTCCGATATAGTTCATGCTTTATTTTTTTTTACAAGCAAGATATATGTAGTTTAGAGAGTCCACCTAAACAAAGAAATCACTTAAGGTGGTCTGATAAAATAGGCCCTATATCCTCTTATGGCACACCTTGGTTGGCACTCACCGCCATCTCTCTTCCCACCAGTGTTGCAGCCCTTCCCTCGATCAGTCCACTAATTCACCTCGTTCCATGGCTTCAGATCCGATGATGCATCTTCCTAATTGGCAGTGATATTTCTCCCTCATCGCTACTGACCACAGATGTGCTCTCCATGGCCACCAGCCCACCACCCTCCCCTTCATCCCCCACTCTCTGGCGGCTAGTCCGTCTTTGGGAGGCCTCTTCCCCAAATGTATCAACAGAATGAGCACATGTGAAGTTCAACTGGCTCATAGTTGCTGCCACCTCCCTAAGCCTCCCCATGGTGCAAATCTCAGTTCTTGAGACCACTGGGCTCCCAGTGCTAATGGTGTTCTTCTTCACCGTATCACAGCCAAGCTTCTTCCCAAATAATGCCCAGTACAAATGTTAGTTTTCATTATTCACAATGTGCTAGCAAACAACACTCAATTGGTTTGGATCCTAATTCTTGTTGCAATCTTTTGATTTATGTATAAATTAAACAAGAAACACTAATTCTAAGAATCAAACTGATCCTTAACAAAGGTGGAAGTTCTAATTCTGAAAATCAAATGGATACTTAACAAAGGATAAATCACAATGAATATTTTTACAAGTTAGCGATCATGAATTTCATTTTGCATGTGTTTCATATCTGTTGGCCAACATTATCAGACTTGCAGATGTAGCAAATAGACAGCACAAAACCATGGATATACTTTTTTTTTTTCAAAAAGACGCTGCAAAGTCCAGATGTCTGGAATAATTACCTGGCCTCTTTGTCAAACCCAAACCGGGCTGCGAAGTAGAATGCAACAGCTAATAACCAGGAATCGCTGTGGACGGCAACTAGTGCTAACCAATCCTTCTCGTTCATGCCGTCCCTAGCAAAGTTTATTCCCAAAGCTGGTTCAGGGATCTCCGGAGGAACTTCCTCTGCTGGCAAAGTTACTTCCCATGTTTCATTGGGGTATCCATAAAGGCATAAGTTTTCCTTTTCTGTTCAAGAAAGGCAAATTAGTAGATACAGAAGACTCATGTATTGTAGTATTTGGTAATTTAATCACTAAAATGCAAAGAACAAGGAAAAATGACATGCTTGCAAAAAAAAAAACTACATTGGCTGCACTAAAATACAAGATAAATGAAGAAAACACAAGTTCCTATATCCCCATGGCACAATTAGTGCAAAAAAAAGACAAAACATACAGTACATAATTCGTGGATAGCCCATGACCCTAGGTTGCATTTATGGACTATGGTAGAAACAGCCAAAAATCAAACAAAATGAACAAGAAACATCAACCATGGCTAATTTGGAGACTTCCCAGCACCAGAAACTGGAACTTTCCAAAAAAATCCTACATTTTCCAGACGGACACCACGAGTCAAAAGTCGAGTCACCCAATGCATAAGAACTGCAAAATCCTTGCGAATTCGAGGAATCCATCAACCTTGCCCCCAATCTACACTTACAATCGCTCACCAGAACCCCGTTACGTCATTGACCGAAACCACAACGCGACGACCAGTATAGCTCCCAGCCTCCCATTCCCGACCAACGAATTCACCAAATTTAGCTACGGAACACCAAGCACAGCAACCGAACGCCGAACCCTAGCACCCACGAGACTGTCGGCGGCCCCAAACCCTACACCCCCGAGGAGATCGAGCAGACTCACCGGGGTCGCAGAGCTGGTAGAACTTCTCCACATCTGCGCAAAACGCCAAACCAAGCAACGCGTTAGCGCCGGCGAAGCCGTAGATATCCAGGCGAAATCCGGAGCAAAAGAGAGCGAGCGGCGTGTAGCATACCGGTGGTGAGGGCCTTGATCATTCCCGCTCGGCGGCCGCGGAAGTCACGGAAGACCTCCTCCGCTGTGCGGGCTGTGTAGTGCGCGCCGGCGCCCGGGTCCATTTAGGGTTCCGGCGAGGAGGAGACGGCGGCGGAAACGAGGGGAGGAGGGGGCGAAGGCGAGGAAGGTGGGAGGAGACGGTCGCAGAGTCGCAGGAGGGGTGAGGTTTTATTTGTGAGAAAGTTATGGGCATTTCTGGGAGATTTGAGGCCGTCGTTTTTCCTTTATTACCCAGGTGACTGAGTACGTCATCGTATCTTCTTCCAAGAAAGTTAATATCGTCACCACATACATTTGCATTTGTCTGGTGCATTTCAAGGAATGCCAATTTACTTTTTTATTTGTTTTCGTTGAAAACTGTGGCTTGTGGGAGTTTGGCACGGGTTTAGGCGAGCCATAATTATCCAATCAAGACTAATTTTCTTATCAGCTGCTCAAGCCTTTCTTTCTTCAAGGTTTTGTCCTCTAAATCGTCTTCTTGTTGCCGTATGTTCGTTTCATGACCTTATATGCTTATTCATTTTTATATAATTTCTAACTGTCCATTTTCTTAAGGTTTTTACTCTATATTTACGTTATGGACCCTAAATATAGACTTTTATAAATGTCACTATCTGCTACAGAAGTAGTCTAAATATTTTTTTTTTCACAATTCAGTGGAATGTACTTTCTCTGTCGATGATATGCACATCTAATTAAACCAATTCCTATATTGATGAAAATATGTACCATTGAGCCAATTCAATAGTTAGTTGATGCTACTTTTCCAATTCCAATATATATAATTATTTAGAAAGTATGAGTGATAAGAAGCAACATGATTGTTTGCTATAACTAGTAGTTTGTCTGAAATTTTTTAAAATAACACTTAATTTGTGACGGAAGGGGTAGATGCTAGCTAGTAAAGAGAGTATGTGTCCATAATTTACTAGATGATTATGTAGGAATATGAACATAACGATAAACACGTACAGATGTGAACGTCACTATTTCTACTTTCACCAAAACTATGCATATTACACTATGGAAAAATCAAAATGGTAGCTTTATATATAGCATGACCATCGATTCATTGCATTGGAAACAATTAAACAGTACATCTCATCGGTTCATGGCAAATCATATCCGCTCATAAAAAATCAATAAGATGTATTTAGTAAAAAAAATCGACGAACCATCAAGTTAAAGATCAAACCACTCAAATGAAATATGGGATACGGCTCAAAAAGAAATGAAATATGGGTTACACCCACCGGCATATATGGTAATATGGTATTTACAACGTGGTAAGAATCTTGCCATAGCTTGAAATGCCCAATGGTAGAGCAGACGGGTGAGTATGCGAAGGAGACGTGCCCCCTGACTCGCGCGTGTTCGTGCGGTCGTGCCAAGAAAGCAACCGTAAAAACGGAACACCCGCGACAACCACTGAGCCGAGGGGGGTGGATATGGCAGCACTTGCCGCCGTCCACCACCGCCACTACTCCTCCGCCGCGGCTCCAGCACCTGGCCGCCGCCTCCGCTTCTCCCCGCGGCCTTCTTCCCATGGCCTTCCCAGCCCCAGAGCCGCGACCCGCATCCTCACGCGCGCCTCGGGCGGCGGCGGCGGCACCAGCGCCGGCAGCGCGGCGGCCCCACCCGCCGCGGCGACGGCGGCGTCGCTGTCCCTGGAGGAACTGCGACGGGGCTGCACCACCTGGACGTGGCGCGGGATGCGAGTGAACTACCTCGCCAGGGGGCAGGGCCCGCCTGTCCTGCTCGTCCACGGCTTCGGCGCCTCCGTAGCGCACTGGCGCCGGTGCGCGGGCCTTATCCGCCCCTAACCTTTTCTGACAAAATTCGAGCTCAATCGCGTGATCGGTGGTGCACGCGCGGTCGCGCGCGATGTGTTCGATCGATGAACTACTAGCCGAGCCTGTGCAGAGATCATTAACAGATGAATTCATTCGCAGGAACATTGGGGTTTTGTCTGAATCCTACACCGTGTACGCGATCGATTTGCTGGGGTTCGGCGCCTCGGATAAGCCTCCTGGGTTTTCTTACACGATGGAGACATGGGCTGAGGTGAGTGTGCTTTCAGTCTGACATATACATGAACAGAGACGTACTATCTGATGTCTGAACTAAGACTGATCTCATAACATTTGCTTAAGAAATCTAGCTTCAAAAGAACAAAACATTATTAACGAAAACAATGGTGTACGTGCTGTGTCAAGCAGTTGATACTGGACTTCTTGAATGAGGTCGTGAAGAGGCCCACGGTGCTTGTCGGCAATTCTGTCGGAAGCCTTGCATGCGTCATTGCTGCCTCAGGTTCCAGTACGCAAGTCTGTAATAAATCATCTCTCTGTAAACTCGTTAGATGATATTTATAATTTGCTCTTGCTAGCGATGAACAGAGTCCAGCAGAGACGTGGTTCGGGGGCTTGTATTGCTGAACTGCGCCGGCGGCATGAACAACAAGGCGATCGTCGACGACTGGAGGATCAAGCTGCTCCTGCCTCTGCTCTGGCTGATTGACTTCCTGCTGAATCAACGGCCGATAGCATCAGCACTCTTTAACCGCGTGAAAAACAGGCATATGCCGATCTGCACAGTTCCCTCTGATCTGGCCTCTTGGCAACTGCACTGTTCCGTGACATTCTGAACTGAACAGGGACAATCTGAAGGACATCTTGCTCTCTGTTTACGGGAACAAAGACGCCGTGGACGACGAATTAGTCGAGGTAAGGGTATCTCCTACTCCTATAAATCCTCCTGTCCCGTCTGTTTCTTCAGCAACTAGATATGCAAGAATTCATCACTTTGGGTAAATTTATTGAATCAGAGGGGAAACTGTCGAATTGCTTCTCTATCCATCCACAATAGCATTGGCATGGGCCCAAGGCTCTCATGCCACTGATCAGTAAATTGAGTGGACAATACTGAAGCTCAAACGGCTAGACTGGCTACACTGAATCGTTGATTTCTGAAGCTTTTTTTTCTCTCTATCTGAAGTCTGAGAGTACTTACACGCAAACGCAGATCATAAGCGGGCCGGCTGACACGGAGGGCGCCCTGGACGCGTTCGTGTCAACGGTGACGGGGCCGCCGGGGCCGAGCCCGATCGCGCTGATGCCGCGGCTGGCGGACGTGCCCGTGCTGGTGCTGTGGGGCGACCGGGACCCCTTCACCCCGATCGACGGGCCCGTGGGGAAGTTCTTCTCGAAGCTGCCGTCGGAGCTCCCCAACGTGACGCTGCACATGCTGGAGGGCGTCGGCCACTGCCCGCACGACGACCGCCCGGACCTCGTCCACGAGAGGCTGCTCCCGTGGCTCGACGGCCTCCCGCCGCCAGCGGCCGGCGCTGCAGCGGTTTAGTCGGCGGATGGCCGGAGTCACGAACTCAGACTGACGATGGATTGTAATTGTAATTGTAATCTAGTGAGAGGATCTCTGTGTCTCTTCGACGCTGTATTTTTCTCGCTGCTGGTGGGTGGTACCCGCCCGTCGTGTGGAGTAAGTATTTCGATTCGGGCCGGTGGTCCGTATTGTTCACACGGCCCAAGATGGGATGCCTGGGCCCTGTAGGCTGTGCTCCATGGACCAACTCGGGCTCTTAGCCCACTTGTGGTGGATGGAATATTTGGTTGGAATTCCTATTTGGTTCCCTGCCACCGCGCTTACGGCCGCAGCAGTGGTGGCTGGGAACTGGCGGGCTAGATTTCCGCTTGAGTCTCTTGGTCATGGGCCAGCAACCTCGCGCCTTCAGGTGGGCCGATTTGAGGGAGGCAATTACACAAAAAAAAAACCTGCCTTCACTTGCCACACGCAACGCATGCTCAGGATAGATTCGATTGAGCTCACGGAACACAAAAGGGATCTGCGGTCTAGAGACGTTGACCACCACAAAATATCACCAACATTTCAAACCAGCGAAAAGTATACTGCCGTCCTCTGGATGCTGATGGCTTCCATGTTCCACCGCAGGCAGCTGACGGTGGAATCCTTTCACGGCCACGAGACGAGACACGGGCAGTCCACGCACGTCAGACCCACAAGTCAGCTGGGGAGAAAAGTCAACCCCGCAAGTCATCTGGCGCCGGTCAACTAGTCAAAGGTCCACTCATGCAACGGCGGAGACCACAGACCTCACACAGACGATTGGCAATCGGTGTGGTCGTCGGACCCGCGCACGAGCACGCATCAACCGGCCGCCGAGCCCGCAATTAGTGGTGGGCCGCCGGCGGTGGCGGCCTCACCGCCGGTATTAACGGCAGTTATGGGATCAGCACGGCCCACCGGCCGGCCAGTCGATCCACCGTCGGCCATGCATGGAAACAGCTGGGACGAAGGTCGGAGTTGTATAACTGAAGCAGGGGCAAAGCTGATACACATTCGCGAATTGTCGTCCATGCATAATATAATGTATATACCCTCCTCACCGATGGAATTGAATGCATCCTCCTGTAGCGTAGGATCGTGGTTTTGCTGGAGCTAGGATTAGATGATTCTACGAGTTCGACAAAATTGTCCTCAAGCTAGCTCCTAGCGGTACCCCGCGCTTCCGCCCTTCTCAAACATACGGAGTTTTAGACACGACCACCTCCATTTCAAATTATTACGTTTCATTATTCATTTTTTGTTGTTCTTATTCAAAAAATTATGTTATTATTTTATTTTTGACTTATTTTATTATTAAATATAATTTAAGCATGACTTAGTGTTCCGTATATTTAGACTAAATTTTTGAGGACAAAAATAGGCCAGAGTACAATTTTAAGAGCACCTTTTTAATGTACACTGCTTTTATATATATATGTAAAAATACCGTATTAATTATGGGAATATTTTTTAAGATACAACTCCCTCCTATCCTAAAAAGGTGATGTCACAGTCTCCAAAACACAACCTTCAATCACTTATTGTTGTTATTATGCTAGTACATTTTGTAACACATAGCAAAAGTAAACTATTACGAAACTCCACATGGACACAAATCTACTCATATGGTCTTCAAATCTCTAAACTCAGCACACAAGCGATGCTCCATCCATTTTTAAGGCGTACACAGTTTTCAAGAGCCAAACATCATAATCTTGACCCAACAGTTTCCCTTACAAAATATGATTTGTTATATGGAAATTGTATAGTTGAATTCACATTTGAATGCACTTTCGTTTGGTTACAAACTTGTTGCTATAAATATTGTAGCATAATAGAAATTAAAACTCATAGGCTTGATTCGTAGACCACGAGTTAAATAACACATAATTTTGCAATGGAGTAATTTGTAATAAAAGTTTAAAATAGTTGACTCCTGACAACCCACAAACGTTACTTATTAGCTTGCGGTAATACTTTGACCCCTAAAATACATGACAAAAGTTACTGATGGAAATCAAGGTATTACTTTTCTAATGTAGACTATGACACCAACTATCACATCACAAACATTGAATTTAAAACTCAACTTGTATAATAAAAATCATTGAATGGTGAATTGACCTAGTTTGAATAGTGTTGGGGAAAAAAGAGTGTATATGACGGTTAAATGGACAAACTCAATTATTTATGGTAGTAAAAAATAGAATTCTTGGTTGTGAAGCTACCTTCTCCTTTATTCACACTTATATTTTTTATGTTCAAATTTTGGTGAGTAATATTTCATAAGAATTACTCATCCTCTTATCTCCAAGAAATGAACTAATAACTTGAGAGATACTCATCTTCAACTCTTCCATCATTTCCTTAGTTTTTTCAACTCTATGGTCTTGTCCAAATACGTCTTATAGAAAGAGATTGAAAGAGTTGTCAACTTTTATGTCGACCTCCCATCTCATTCATATAGTCAAATTCATCATTAATTGAGGGATATGTCTATCTCCATTATTCTTCTATGCATATAACAGACCTAAATGTAACTTTATCTAACAAATGTAGATCACAAGTGCTGATCATACATATATGTTTTGGAGTGCTAAAAATATTCCATGCTGAGAAAATTTTATAGTTAGTATTCATGAAAAATGGATTGGGCAATGACCTTCAATGGTCTATTAAGAAAATTCCTAGATTCACAAATGAAACAGAATTATTATCTCTGAGCATGCATTTATTTACAAAGAGAAAAAAATGAAAAATGAAGATAAATATTCAAGTAAACGAATGGGTCAAGCTCCCCACGCTTTTATTATAAAATTTCCTACAGATTTTGTAAACATAAGCAATTCAACTATTGCTAATTATTAAGATAAATTTCATTTATATTGCTATCTAAAGTGTCATGGGATGTCCTAATGGACTATTAGACTATATTGTGATGGGAGGAAATATTATTTAGGGCCTATTATTTATGTCATATATACTATTATACATTTACAAATGTATAAGGACATGGATCAGAATAGGGAGGGAGAGAGAGAGAGAGAGCCATGCCACGACAAGATGGATCAATATCAGCTAACAGCCAATCGAGTGAGCGAAAGTCAAACCCAATCTCCAGCAAATTCTAGCACCTCCAAGTTGTGGAATTTCTCACTCCTCGCCCCACATATACACAGTCGTCACATGATGGTAGATCGCATATACAGACTTGAACTAAATGCGCTTGTCCCATGCATTTGCATATTTGTGGTATATACATCCATGCGCTCGTGCATGGGGTTTGACCTGTCAGAGAAGTACGTACAGCTAGAGATGGAGAAGCGCGTGCGGCACAGCCGAACTTCTTCTCGGTGCGCTGTCAGCGTTGCACGCTTGTGCTTAACAGGCCGTGTTTCTTTGCTACCCGGAAAATTTTTTCCAAATGGAATCTTGCATGCATGAAGTATTAAATAAAGTCTATTTGCAAAAATTTTTAGGGATGAGTGTAACTTTACACGACGAATCTAACGAGCCTAATTAGTCCATGATTTGCTACAGTAATGCTACAATAATCATCCTCTAATCGTACGATCAGAGACCTTATTAGATTTGTCTCGTGAATTAATCCGGGGTTGTGAAATTAGTTTTATAAACTGACTTTATTTAATATCCTTAATTATTGGTCAAACGACGTGGAAAAAAATTTATACCCCAAAGAAATACGGCCGTACTACTATGGCCTGCAATGGTCAGTGTGCGACTCTGAGTAAAAGCTAGCCTTAATTATACGTACGTACGCGCAGAATACGACGACAGACTAAATAAACGAAGAGTGTACCGCGTACAACCTTAATTAATTACCGGCAGGTCAGATCTGATCAGGCGTCGTCGTCTCTTTCATTCACGTATGTGCAGTGGGGTAATACTATGAAACCGATCCGACCACCCATGATATGATGCTGTCGCGTGTAGTTGCATTTGCGTAGTATGTGTACGTGTGCGTGTGCTTTGCTGACACATTCTTTGTCCGTAATATTGGTGATTTGTTTTCACACTTAGAAAAATGCTCGCTAGCTGACACATTCTTTGTCGTCCGTAATGTTTTATCAGTGATATGTTTTCGCCCTTAGAAAATGCTAAAATTACACTGCTAATATCCTCGAACCTCTTCTTTCCAAAAAAAATATCCTCGAACCTCGATCATATCATTTGAAAGAAAAATAGTAATAAAATATATAAGGATCGGATACTTTATATCAATCGTATATAAGCTGTTCACGTCATAGAGACAATAGTATCCTTCGGTTGATCGTGTCCGTTGTAAGTACGACAGTACATCAGAGACGCTGTCAGACGTGGATCTATGCGTGCGTGCATATATGTCCGTGTAGGGTTAAGTAGGCCTTCCCATCTACCTCCTATATGTCCTACAAATGCGTGTCCCCAGTTTATCACATCATAAATATTGGTGGCATGTTAGTTGGGGCACCACCAAATAAAGTTAACCTTTTTCATGCGACATAGTATATTTGTTAGCCATTTTTCGAAGGACAATTTTGTGTGCATTTATTGTTTGTGGATGTTCGGGTTCGCCTGTATTGTAATGCTGACGTGTGTATATATTAATCTACAAATATAGTCTAAAGTAGCCTCATAAATCTACATGTAAAATTGTAAATTACCAAGCTTTGTTATTATAATAAAAATAATCTAAATTGCCATATATACTCAAGCTTTGTTATATATAAAAATAATCTATTTCCATGTCAATCATATGGCATGTGGCTCAAGCTAATGTTTCAACTAAATATATATCAACACACATGGAGGTGTGATGCGGAAGAAAAAATTAAATTAGAATTGAGAAGGACACAAATATTTGATAAATAAAGTACATCACATTCCGGATAAAGATAAGAAAATAGCTAGTATTGTATTAGGAGAATATAATATGAATAAACAAGAGAGAGCGCAAAAAATATATATGCAATTTTATTGATTAAATATGGGCCTCACAATTATTCATGGTTTTCTAATAACTATTTTCTTTTAAAATTAGTAGGACGTGCAAAAGATCGATGTGTTAGATCTGTCTAATCCATCGTTCCTTTAAAGTGAAGATTATTGATCGATTCATCACTGTGATATATATGTACGTGTGAGTTCTGATGAGGTCAGTCACGGGCTTCACTTGGCCCCTACTCACAGTACAGCCCATTCATACTTGTGAGAAACCGTCGTCTCTTATGCCTCCTTTCTCTGCTCTATATAACCTATACTACTCCTTGTAGTTTAGATGGACGGAGATGTGAATGTTATTATATATATATATTCTGTCGGCTACATATAGCTAGCTACGTATTCGTACGCGCTGTTAGTTCATGTCTGATGCTTTGTCACCAGAGGCTAAGTTGTAGCTCAACTTATTCAAGAGTGAATATTTAACATAGCTAAGATTTTAAACAAGAGGTTTAGGTTTAGCCAGAGGTTGGTATGTCTGAAGCTATGCCCATCATGTTAATTAATTTCTTCGCAAAAATGGGTCCACGCATCTTGCTAGCTAGCTTGCATGTCCACATGGCGCTGGGAGTAATACTAGACCTAAAGCTTTACTTACATGCTAATAATTTGAACTTGCAAATTGAATGTTAATTTCACATGGTGATCGTTGTCCACGTCAGCACGTAAGTTGAGTTTTTTTTCTGTTTTGCAAAGATTCTCGTAGATGTAGCATATCTTATCTTAGTACTCGAACCCAGGGTTTGAAACCCCTCGATCTGCCCTCTCTATTACAAGCACTCTATTTTCTTTTCAACAAGCATACCTAATCTCCCCTCTTTCTATATCTATATACAATATGTCCAATGGTAAAAAAAGGAAGTTCTAAAGGTGCCACCAAACTATGTCTCTAAATCAACTCACATTGGCCACATGTTCATATTTATTGCGTTATCTAAAAACAAGTTAATATGTGACTAAACTTTCCCAAATATGTTCAGAAGTTTAATCTGAAACTGATGGTTGAGATCCGATATTTCTTTTATGGAAGGATCTAAATGTAAATTTAACGCAACACAAAAGTCATTTTGCATTATGTTATTAGCATCTGATCTTTTTTTGCGGGTATTTAGCATCTGATATGATCTTTCCAATCAAGTCATTCCATTTCATAATATTTTGTCCTCCTCTCAGGAAGCAGGCCATTTTAACATACTTGCCACTATTATGTTTGCATAGTTGTTGCAATATTGCGGAATGAGCGAGTCTAGCTAACTAGTTATTCAGACCGGAGGCCTTCACGCGTGTGGACCACCCCTGCATATATATGAGCTGGCCGGGCCCATGCGCGCGGTGCATGTGTGCTACCAATTCAGAATTTGTCAGTCTTCTCCACTCGACCATTCCTCAACAAATCTGACCTTATTCTTCTATCATTCCGTCCTGCCATCTTCTAGATCTGACTCTTCTGACAACGTGCCTGTGAGTTTGTGACGACCCTGCATAATTGGAACATCATAGCTGGATGGATATATAACATCATCATTTGCATTTCTCAAGTACACCAGCCGCCATATTTTATTTTATTTCATTATTATTTTTTCACAACTTTTTGTTAGTTCATTAATAATTTTTACACTTATATATATTTTTGGAAGAAAAAATCTAATCGTACGTTTTTCATGTAGTCCACCGCAAGAAATCTGATCATATCAATGGACATACTTAGAAAAACTTTATCAGTACGGTTTGTAGGAAATAAGAAAAAAGAACAAAGGGAATACAATGCAATGCAATGCAGATATATTTTGTTCTACAGTTTCATGCACGTTTCGAAAAGATAAATATAGTTATTTTGGTGGTGTGAAAGAAATATTTTCTTTTTATAAGGAAGTGAGAAAGATGCTGGAAGAAGACCGGAGAAACCAAGCTAGATGACCGGAATGTTCGGACGAAGATTACAAGTAGACATCCACGTCATAGGCTTGGATGAGGCAGCCGCCCAAAGAGAGACTCATCTTGGCCAGTCTCTTTCTCTCTTTATTTCCAGCACTCAGTCCCTTTCCTTCTACTTGTAGGGACCATGTATACAAAGGTCTTGTGTACAATTTACACTACCAACACAGCCGCTCGTTGTATATTTCATAGCTGCTTTAGGTCCTACTCTTTGGTGGCCACTTCTTCCTAAAAGGTCATTGTGGCACTGGTTCCAACTAGCTAGTTGGTCATCGAACAGTTTTCCATTGCACCGTCAAGGCTTGTCCTTGGACATGGGAATCTAGGCTATACTCTAATCCACAAGGTTTAATTATTTCAAATTTCATAACTTTCACTCGCCCAACATGGTCGTGTTTAGATTGGTTTGTGAAATTTTTTTGGTACCTTTGACCGCTACTTAGGGGTATTAAATAAAGGCAGTTTACTAAACTACCTTCACAACCTTGGACTAATTCACGAGACAAATCTAATGAGGCCTTTGACTGTACGATTAGAGAATGATTACTATAGTATTAATGTAGTAAATCATAGACTAATTAGGCTCATTAGATTCGTCGCGCAAAGTTATGCTCATCCCTAAAAAGGTTTTGCAAATAGACTTTATTTAATACTTCATGCATGCAAGATTCCTTTTCCGATTTTTTTTAGGAAGCATCTAAACATGACCCATGTATATCGACTCCAATTCTATATATAATTTCATATCAATTGACGAGTTAACCTCGATCATCAGCAGTTTTACAAGCTTGTAAAAATTTATTTGACTTGTAGTTTCAAGTGATGGATACATTAATTATGTGACTATAGTAATTCTTATAATTAATTTCCATGTATCCTTAATTTTGTTGTCTACTTTATGCTTTTCGTAATGTAACAAATGCAAATTAAGCACACCTTTCATTGGACCGTCTTTTTTGCATTTTAGCCCTTTTTTCAAAAAAAATTCCCGTTTGGACCCCTGGAGGAACGAACTGCGTCTTTGGACCCTATGGGTCGGCGCCAGGGTCCATGGCGCCGACGTATAACGTCTCGTCGCCACGGATCCTGGCGCCGATGTGCCAACTAGGGAGCATGACCTGGCATCGCGCCTGGCATCGCGCGCGCTTACGTGGCATGGGGGCTCGGCGCCACAGACCTTGGCACCGTCCCTCGGCGCCATAGATCTTGGCGCCGACAGTGAAGATATCCACCCCCCAGCTCCTGGCCGAGGCTTGCTGCATTTTTTCGTCCTCCCTCTCGGTTTTCCTCGCTCCTGAATCCGTCCAACCTCCGTAATCGACGTATTGGACCGTGAAAATTTGGTTTTAATCCATATACCTTGAAGAGCAAGGTATCCTCCCTCATCTCCTCTTTTTTCGCGCACTGATTTGGTCTACATTTTGTGTATTTTGCAACCCTAGATATAGAAAGGGTAAGAAGCCATTAGATGATTAATATGTGTATGTGTGTTATTGAATTATAGGATGCCTAGGCGTGGTAGAGGTGGTAGATGTGGGAAAGCAAGGTAATATACATCCATTGTATTCTCCGATGTAATTACTTTTTTTGACATAACCAAGTGCAAATTTGTTTTTTTGAATAGGATAAATACCTTTCAACTACGGCCTTGCAATGCCTACGAACCTTATCCTTTACCTAGTGGTGTTCCGGTGCCGATGTGTTTTTGTGGTGACCCTTGCAAGGTAGACGTTTCCGAGGAAGAGGAAACTTTTAGGCAAAGGTACTAGATGTGTGCGAATTTTGCATTCGATCCACCACCACAGATGATCCGCAATGGCATCACGGTGAGAACTCAATGGTGAAATTAGTTATTTTTGATCTATACGTATACATCATCTAATAGCAAAGTAATGATTTATTTTTTGCAGACTCCACCACCGCTATGTGATTTTGAGCAGTGGATCGACACTGAGATTAAGAAGGAAGACAATGACTTTTGGGATAGAATGAAGCAGTGGGATGTGGAGATAAATGAAAGGTTGGAGATGAGGCGCAAACAGGAGGCAGAAAAAAAGAGCGTGAAGAGGAGCTAGAAAGGAGGCGTGCTGCGAAGGCAATGGAGGAGAGGGAGAAGAAGTTGGAGCGTGCTCGTTGTGTGAAAGAAGCATTGGAGGAGAATCCCGACGCTTTGAGGAAGGGAAAGTGGCCTCGTTGCACTCAGTAGCAATTTTTTAGGAAGTTGTTATGAGCATTGTTTTAGAGTATTCGAGTACTGTGCTTGTTCGGATTTAATGCACTTTCCATTCTCTCGTGTTAAGCCATGAACAATGTCGTACTTTTAACTCTTATGACATGTACTATACTAGTTGTCAAGGAATAAAATATAATTATTGCATGGTTATAATTATGCTCCGACAGATAATACTCCATGCGCTTATTCACGCAAGATAAATAATGTAAAGATATCCACATAATCGGATAAACACGTGATCACATAATCACATAAAACATGACCATCCAATTCACCACCAACATAACAAATTATATAAAGAATTCACGGATAAAATTCGGCAGAGTTTCCCTTGTTTTTTGAGCATCCAGGACTCCACAAACAATCACATAAACAATCACATAAGCAAAGTGCAGATTCATAAGTAAAGTACATGCAACAAATAAACAAAGTCGTCACAAACCACCACATCATAGTCCAGACAGTCCATAACGTCCATATACATACACAGCGTTGTTGAAACGCTCAATCAACCAACATTTACTGCCTCCTAGTCTTACCCTTACCACCAAGGGCGTCGATGCCTGGAGTGTACGGCTCACGTGGACGTCGAATCCGACGTGGTAAACGCTGTGAAGGCTGAGTCATAGGAGCGTCGTGCAGCTGAGAGGATCCTATCTCCACGGCTCTGTCATGGTGGGCACCAAAGCTGTCGAAAGTATCCGTTGTTGCCCGCGACGAGCTCTGTCCCCCGGAGGCTGCAAGGTCGTCACCTAGGTGTGTGTGTGGGTCGTGCACGTCCGTCGTCATGGTCGACCTGCAACCACAACGAGCAGCAGCACAACGTAGCCGACGAGCCAGTCACTGCAGGTAAACATTTAGTCAATGAAAGTTGTTCAATGAGAGATACTATTTACTACCCGTACACATTGAAAACTACAACAAAGAACACAATATCATCTAAACTACAACAACTCTTCCACGTAATACCATTTAGTGTGATATGAGAAAATACATCAACTTGCTACGTAGAAAACTTACTCCAAGAAAGTTGTTCAATGTCGTCCCATCCACATCTGTTCGTGGAAAACGTTCGATGTCATCCACAGACCGCCTCAACGCGTTGCCCTGCAAACAAAGAGGGGAAATGAAAATGGTTGCTGACAAGGAATAATTGTCATAGACCAAGAGACTATAAAGTTTTCTGACAGTACCACCCGGTCCAATATTGGGGCTGCCTCCACGAGCGTCCCTTCCCATGTCGCAATGTCGTACGACGTGTCTTCATCATCCGAAGACGCAATCTCTGCGTAGTCAGCCGATGTCCACTACCCCTTCAGCTTGGTCCGCGTCACCCATGTGTACCATGATAGGTACTGCCGGAAGTTGTAGTTCGTGTGCGGATGCTCGTTGTCATTCACATTGTCTTGGAAGAGATCCCAAATGTCGATGTACTCGCGGTGCAGCATAGCGAAATCTGTCGTCTTCTTCTGTTGCTGACGATCGATCCTGTAATCCATATACAAATTGGGAAAAAACATAAAGTTATTTCACAAACTTACTTAATCAACTTACTTATATAACAATGAGCCATATAGTGAACTAGGAAACTACTTACTTATGCAACTCGACAGACGTGGAGAAAGGAGGTACCGGCCACTGCTGCCTCAAGCCAAACTGACGTGCAACTCTATCCGGCAAATGGTACTCAACAGCATAGAAGCAGATAAGTGGGCACGTCATCCTGTAAATGTCTTCATCTGCGAAGCACATGGTGCTCAATTGAAGTTGAGCCACGCTTATATCGTTGAATGGCTCCCAAGTCACCTGCATCAACAAGAATGTAAGCGGCAAAAAAATTAAGAATACATGTAAGCTGAATGGAATGCAAAGGACTCACCATCGATGGCGTTAGTGTGTCCAACTCGTTGGCGAACTCAACGTACGCTCTCTTGGTTCTGGCGAAGGGAGCTGTTACCTAATCGAACAGGTAAGCAACCGTCGGTCCAAGACGAGGGTTCAGCACGTTGAACCAGGGACGTGGTGCAAGACGTGTAGGACGCCCAACAGGGATATGAGACCACATCCAAAGCTGGAGAAGGTACACACACCCGCCTATCGATGAATGTTGTGCCGTACGACGACAAGCCTGACAAAGGCTGCGGTACAAGAAAGCCAACACGCCAGAGGCCCAACTCTACCCTCTCGCCGTCTCCCAATCGGTCAGGCATGGGATGTACATCGAAGACGCGCTGTCACCTGTTTCATCAGGAAATAGAACACACCTACAACAATAAGATTAAAATTTAGTGCAACGATAAGATGAAATGATGGTAGTGCACATAATGACAAAGTAGTAGAACATGACCATCCAGAACTCACCCAAACAAGTGAAGGATCCAAGCCCGGCAGTAGTATGTAACTGTCTGGTCATCAGCATCTGCCGGACATTGACCAAAGTTATCTCGAAGCCAGGCGATAGGTACTCCTGAGGTGCGGTCGCGTGGTGCCGCTGGGGGAAGCCCTCTCCCGATGAAGGCCTCAACTCGTTCCCTCCAACCATCGGCCCTGCACTGGCCAGTAACTGGAATACCTCTAACAGAAAGTCCAAGAAACTTCTGAGTGTCCTCAAGTGTGACTGTCATCTCACCGCACGGTAGGTGGAAACTATGAGTTTTCGGCCTCCACCTATAGAAAAAAATAAGTAAAGTTAGCACCAAAATGCCGCAATCGACTAATAAAACTGACTGGGGAAGTGGAAAAGTCGCTGTTGACTATACCTGTCAACCAAAGCTGTGATCGCCGCGTGGTTTATAACAGGCAACCCACGGCGAACCTGGTACGATACAACGTCCAAGCCAGCCCTCTGCAAGAGAGGAGTGTACCTGTCGTCGTACCGTATGTCCTCGAACTTATCATGGGTTCGAGGAGGAAGAAGGGGCAGCTCCTGCAAATATTGTTTTTTGCTAATTAGTACATAAATAAACACAAATGAAATAGAGTGACAAACAGATGAAGTCATTACCTGCCCCTCCGCGGTGAGTTGTCCTCGGTGCTGCGCATCGTAAAAAGGATCGAGAAGATGAGGTGCTTCCATCCTACAACAATAAGATTACAATTTAGTACATAAAAATACAACTTATGAAATAAAACAGCTTATCAATAAAATGATGTAAACATGTAAGCACATTAGAATTATTTAAATAAGCACTACTACAAGTTTAATTTGCACCTGACTAAGCGGCCAATGGCATGTGCGTCTATTGTGGCCAAGTCTGCCGCATCGGCCACAGTTGTTTTCCTCGGGTTCAGCAACAAAGGGTGTTGCTCTGCCCCACCTAGTTCTACCAGAAACTATGTCCATGACCATCTTGTGTCTCGTTCTCTTCCTGCTTCCACGTTTGTCCCAACGACAACTTTTATCGGCAATGTATATGGGACCGTTGTACGGTGGCCATTGGTCCTCGTCTAGAAAAGGCTCGAACCGGGGAGACCATGTCAGTATCAGGTTATGAACACTGAACTGTGGTGGAATCATGCTCTCGTAGGCATAGTTTCGATGTCGAGCTGCTGCAATAAAATGAGAACATGGAAAGTGGTACTGCCTTGGTCTTCCACACGTGCATGAGAAATCCATTAGTACAACAATATAAATCCTTGGCGGCCGCACCTCTCCATCGGATGATGTTCCTCCCCTTTCTGTGACCTCGTACTTTCCTGTCAAGTGGTCAAAACATATGACTTCATGTGAGCGAGCCCAGTCCTTTGCGGCTGATAGATGCCGCGTAGGTTTACATGCCAATGACTGACCCTTCTTTTGTAGCTCCTTTGCATCTGCATGTCTCTTGTTGAACCATGCAACCATTCTATAGAAGGTGAATGCGACAATACCATTGACTGGCATGCCACGTACACCCTTAAGGACACTGTTAAATGACTCGGCCATGTTGCTAGTCTAAAATGAATACCTCCAACCACGATTGTCATAAGCCCTTGTCCACTTCTCACGCTTCCTCATCAACCCTTGCAACCATTGTCTGCCATGTTCATTTGTTGACGTTTTTAGTTGATCCAACTTCTCCTCAAACCTCTGCACCTCTAGTTGTCGAGCAACTTCCTCGAATAGAGGAAAGTTCTCCTTCGTACCATCTTTCCGAAGTAAATTCTCGGCAAGGTGTCGATGCCCCAACAGTGGTGCAATGGTGGATAGCCCGGGATCTGTTCCTGTACAGCACTGAGTATACCCTGGTGCCTATCAGATATGACACAAACCTCCCGACCAGGTCCTACAACATGTCTCCGAACAAGACGCAAGAACCATCCCCAACTATCCTGGTTCTCCTTCTCCACCAGAGCGAAAGCCAAAGGAACCAATGCATTCTCCGCGTCACATGCAACGACTATCAATAGTGTGCCCATGTACTTTCCAAGTAGAAATGTACCATCAATGGACAACACTGGACAACAATGCCTGAACGCCTCCACACACTGGGGGAAGCACCAGAAGGCACGCAAGAATATCTGCCTACCATTAATAGTTACATTCGGTTTTGGCATGTACTCGTAATGCATTCCCGGATTGGTTGCTTTGATTGCATTGAAGAGTGCTGGCAACTTCTCGTACCCCTCCTCCCAATCTCCATATATCATCTTTCAAGCCCGTTGCTTTGCCCGCCATGCTTTTCCATATTTTATCTTGTAATGAAAAATCTTCTCGGCCATGTCAATAATTGTGTTTACCTTCAAATTGGGCTGCAACTTCAATGTTGACACAAACCTACTTGCAATGAGGGTAGATGTCAACTGTCGATGCCTCTGTTCAAGATCTTTCTCGGCACAAGTGTGTGGACCTACAATTTTGGTGATCTTGAACTTTCCCGAGGCCTTCTGTTTTCGAGCACATACCCTCCAATTGCAATCTGCCTTCTCACACACCACTGTATAACGTCGGGCCACATATGAATGCCTAACCTTGAAAGGTCTCTTACGTTTCACAGAATACTCCTGTAACCACCTTCTCAACGTTGGCAAGTCCTTGAATACAATTCCCTTCTGAATTTCCATGCCATCTGCATATTCATGCTACTCTAGTACCTCGTCCTCTCTGCCCACTGCATATGCTCTATGACAATGTCTCAAATCACTAAACTCGTCAACAAGTGGATCACGATCAGGACAAAATTATCGGATGAGCTCAATATCTTCTTGACTCAATGCTGGAACGGGACGGTCATCATCAGAAGCAACAGCTCTAGCTGTCCCATAAGGCTCCTCATCATCATCAATTTCAACATCGACACTATTGCTAGCCCGTCCAGTATTGGATGATGGAGGCACATGAGGAACATGGACACTGTTAAAAGACCCTCCAGTATTGGATGATGGAGGCACAAGAGGAACATTGACACCAATATTATTTGGATTCTCTCCTGAAACCACAGAACAAGAAGACATATCAGTACAAAGGTATAGAATGAAGGGTGAATATGAGAATAGTGTTGTGTGCATTTACCATTTGGGGCGGATTGAGCATCAGGGACTCCAACCACCACATCTTCCACAAACACCTCACGCATTGGTGACAGAGGGAGAGAAGGAGCCGGATTACCATGTTCTGGCGACAACTCATGAGGGGATGAATGCCCATTAAGGGGTGACAACCCATCACGGGGTATTGGATCAATTGACAACTTCCGCACCACCAAATCCAAACTTTGGAACACACTCTTCATGACCATGTTCACATACTTCTCCCACCCACTCTCACATGTAATTGGGAGAAGCCTCCTACCAAAAATTTGCCCTGATGTACCATAGTGAAGTACCCCTTCCATTGAGATGCCATCCTCATTTGAATTAAGACAAATGCATTCACGAACCCTACCTAACAACTCACTAAACATAGGGCGATCATCGAACAACAGAGGGACTCTGTGCATTGCAACAAAAGTGACATTCCCAAACTGATCTTCTTCCACACTTCCTCCATGATACACTGTGACTAAATTGTCCTATCTAGCTATATTATGAATGTTAGTGACCTAGCTTGATATTCAACAATAACTAGGTTTATACACTGTGACTACCTATATTGAACTTTATTGAATAACTAAACTTCTAACTATCTAACTATATATTATGTAACTAACAAACTATATTGCCTAAATAAAATAGCTAACTATATCTCACTATATTGCATATTGATATTATCTAACTATATTGCATAAATCTTGTTGATCACCTTCACGGGCGGCCCAAACGCCGGCAAGAGTCGGAGCTCCGCGCGGCCGGGAGGCGCACGCGCGGGCCGACGAGGCGCGGCCGACCGGCGTCCACCCGCCGCGCGGACAGGCAGGGCGTCGCCGGGCGGCGGCCAACGGCGCCCACCGCGCGGCTAGGCAGGGCGCGGGCGGGCGACAGCCAACGACGACGGCAGGGGCGCAGGGCGCAGTGCGTGGGCATGGCGGCGGCGGGAGCACAGTGCGTGGGCACGGCGGCGGCGGGGGCGCAGTGCGTGGGCGCGGGCGGGCGGCTGGAGCAGCGAGGGAGAGAGAGAGAGACGGAAGCCAGGGACCGGCCCGATTATGGTTTCTAGGGTCGGCGCCAAGATCTATGGCGCCGAGGTCGGCGCCAAGATCTATGGCGCCGAGGGTCGGCGCCAAGATCTGTGGCGCCGAGCCCCCATGCCACGTAAGCGCGCGCGATGCCAGGTCATGCTCCCTAGTTGGCACATCGGCGCCAGGATCCGTGGCACCGAGACGTTATACTTCGGCGCCATGGACCCTGGCGCCGACCCATAGGGTCCAAAGACGCAATTCGTTCCTCCAGGGGTCCAAACGGAATTTTTTTTGAAAAAAGGGCTAAAATGCAAAAAGACGGTTTCAATGGAGTTGAATTAAAGCCCGACTCTTGAAGAAACTAACTCTACCAAAAGTTAAGAGCCTAAAGTTAAACTTCAATTTTTTTTGGTTTGATTCACAGAGGTGGAGGTGGAGTGTCATAACAGCATATATACTTCCCCGCTCCAAAAAAAAAAGACATTATAGTTTTGTCCTAAGTCAAACTTTACAAGTTTAACTAAATTTAGATAAAAACTATTGATATTTGTGATAAAATATTTGTTTGTAATATGTGTTTTCATAATATAACTAATTGATATCATAAATGTTGATACATTTTGCTATAAATTGGTTGAGATTTGAAAAAAAGACTGACTTATGACAAAAGTAGAATGACTTTTTTTTTACACGAAGGGAGTACATGATCTTAGGTTGCTTCTTCGCTGCGTGTTGTTCATTTGAGCCATATATAGAAGTCTAGAAGCTCGACTTCTTGGCTTTGTATCCTAGCAAGAAGTGTCCACCTCATTGGCCTCGGAAAAAGTCATAGGATTTTCATATATCTTTAAATACACACAAGGCGTGTCAACACTATCTACAGCAAATACAATGGCCCATATATATGTATATGTGCGAAATCAAAGTCTATCATCGCAACCACATATATAGCAAACTGTAGAAACAGATGGTCAGATGCAGAAAGGCGGTAGCTAGCCATCGTCAAGTGGGT
The DNA here is from genome assembly GCA_033239725.1 of Echinochloa phyllopogon. Lineage (NCBI taxonomy): Eukaryota > Viridiplantae > Streptophyta > Magnoliopsida > Poales > Poaceae > Echinochloa > Echinochloa phyllopogon. The sequence goes on from BTCW01000012.1 coordinate 26,473,138, forward strand.
ACTGTCTGCTGTGGGTAGCGGCAAAACCCTCCACTCCAGCATATATCATGCATCATTATTTCATCAATCGTGCAGGCACCACCCTCTTATCCTCTCCTCCCACTCGCCTCGCTTGCTCCCCCAAATTCTCCGCCGCCTCCGCCGCGCGGTGCTCCCCTCGGAGAGTTGCCCTAGCTCCTCCCCCGCTCGCTCGCCGTCGCTTCCGGCGCGCGCTATGCCATGAGCAGGGACCTCGATGACGGGAAGGGTGCCGTCGACAGCGTTATTACGGCAGCAGCAGCAGCTGGAGGAGGGGAGGGGAGTGGCGAGGCGGCGGCGGCGGGCTGCGGCGGCGGTGGCGGGGACGCGCACGACAACGACGTCGTGATGCCGGGGTTCCGGTTCCACCCGACGGAGGAGGAGCTGATCGAGTTCTACCTCCGGCGCAAGGTCGAGGGCAAGCGCTTCAACGTCGAGCTCATCGCCTTCCTCGACCTCTACCGCTTCGACCCATGGGAGCTCCCAGGTAATCAGCTAGCGCATGCATCATATCGATGTGCAAGCAGCTTCTGTGCAGGATCAGCTCGCCTTGCTAGCCTCGATCTTCTTGGGTAATATATATCTAGCCTCGAATCTTGATCTGGACTAATTAATTCGCTGTATGTAATCACTTGCGCGGTGCTCTTGATTTCTCGGCGGCGCAGCAATGGCGGTGATGGGCGGGAAGGAGTGGTTCTTCTACGTGCCGAGGGACCGCAAGTACCGGAACGGCGACCGGCCGAACAGGGTGACGGCGTCGGGGTACTGGAAGGCGACGGGCGCCGACCGGATGATCCGCGGCGAGAACAACCGCCCCATCGGGCTCAAGAAGACGCTCGTCTTCTACTCCGGCAAGGCGCCCAAGGGCGTCCGCAGCAGCTGGATCATGAACGAGTACCGCCTCCCGCCGCCAGCCACCGACGCAGACCCCTTGATCCCCAAGGTGAATTAAGCCCAGAATCCCCAGAGATTAGGGTTTTCTGTGACATCAATTTTGCAGATTTCTCGCTTGCTTCATTCTTCCAAATTACAAAAGGATTTTCCTTTTTTTGGAAATTGAGGTCCTGCTAGCTAAATCTGTTTATTTGGCGCGGTTAATTACCAATCATTTTAGCTGCTTTTCATTCGTTGCTTTTACTTTGGTCGCATGATATGTATGAATATGCAAGATGCCTATTACTTTTCTTTTCAGATCTATACGAGCTAGGGTTCACTTTTTGTTCCTTCTTCTTTTCGACACACATTTGCGCACCACCGGACATGCATGTACAAAAGCTACACTCTAGAATTCCCCTCCTAGCTAGATACCATGGCCTCCACCAGATTCTGCAAGATCTTTGCACCCCTCAAGCTAAAGTCATTGCTTGAGTTCCATTTGCTAAATACTCAGATCTGAACTTAATTGTGTCACTCAATTATCCCTCCTATATATCTCAAGTTCGATCTCAACTCATCTCTCAAAGTTGTCTATTCTTTTTCGACGAGTAGTTGATCTTAAAATCCATGTATATATATACTCTTTGAGCTTAATAAGATATGTTTGCTACCGATTCTTCAGCTTACTGGATTATTACGCTCTTTTAATTTCCTCTTCCTTTCCAATAAATGGATACTGACCATTTATTCTTCTGGCGGTGACGATGACACAGTCTGAGATCTCGCTGTGCCGCGTCTACAAGCGCTCTGGCATCGATGACGGCCATGGGCAGTCATCCTCCAGTACCCAAGCTTCCTCAGGGCGGCGGATCTCCTCCCGCACCGGCGTGCCGACCGGTCGGCACGGGTCGTCGCCGTCTTCCACGCCACTGTCACCGACGCAGCAGCTCAGCAGCTTCCATCTACTTCAAGGAGAGTGCTCGTCTGCCTCACCGCCGGCGCCACCAATCATGGACCACCAAGTGATCACCGTGCATGGTGCACCGCCGCAGCTTCTGCCTCCGCCAAGGCCGTGCACTTACGCGCCGGCGCCAGCGACCTTAAGACCAACAGCGGCAGCTGCGCCGCCGTATCTAACACAGGGCACGGCGGCGCTCGCCTCCACGTACTCACTGCTCAACAGCATGGCCGCCGCGGCGCCTGTGGCCGGCGGCAGCTCAAGGCCCATCGACGAGCTGAGCACGCTGGTTGGTCCCAGCCAGGGCGTCTACGCTAACCTCTCCGCCGCGACGAGCAGCCACTTCCTTCCCTTGCTGCCGGCGCCACCGCCAATGCCACAAATGACACCGCACGGTGCGCTGCCGACGATGGCGCCTTCACCGGCTTCCGTCGCTGACAAGCTTAACTGGGACTGGAGCCCGGCGGTCCCTGACACGACGACCCGGGATTATAATGCTTCTGGTTTTAAGTGAGCTCAAACTCACTGTTAAATTCTGAAACCTGCCATCAGTGTAGGCTAACATACATATATATATATATATATATATATCTTCAATCCGTCCAAATGGATTACGTACAATGCATGTCAGCTAGCTAGTATATATATCAAGAATACTAAATGGATTCAGGGAACTGAAGATAGGCGTGGTTTGTAAGCATAATGAGACCATTTTAAAAATCAGCATCAGCATGCAAAGTTTAATTCACTCCTGATTCCATGCATGTCTCCTTAACTAGTTAATATATATAGCTCGTGTACTTTGCTTAGTTTTCCAAGGTTTTCGTAGGTTTTCTTTTTGCAGTAGTTAAACTGCAAGGCACATGAAATAATGTGAGCATGATTGGACGGAGACCGTTGCAGCAGGGGGTTGTTTCTTTCTGCATGATGGGGAGGAAGACTTTGCAGGCGGTGGACAATGTCAGATAAAAAGCTTTGCATGTGCCCACAGGCCAGAATTGTGTATTCTTTCAGATCTAGAGGTGATGACTGTCTTGTGTACGTGCATCCATGGAATGATTCATGTGATTATTGCAACAGCTTTTGTCGTTCTTTACATTTGCAGCATGCTTGTCATTCTGAGTCACTTGGCGCTAACAGTCACTGAGCATATATATTGTGCTTCATTTTTATTTTTTGCTGCCGATGCTTGCTGAAAGAGAAAAGTTAAAAACAAGACACAAGCATGAAGATGCATTCATTGGGTAAGATTGAGATGCTCTTTCTGTTGTATATATCTTCATTTAGTCTGATTTGATGGAAAAGATGATCTATTTGGCAGATGATCAAAAGGCTACTCAGTTTGTTTTATCGATCAATTCACCAAGATGAGTCATCCATGTTGGATGTTTCATATTTTGGTGTGTTCTCTGCACTCTATAAATTCTCGTTACACTAGCCTGTACTGATGAATGATGATGCATATATATAGCCAACTCAAGAAAGTTAGCTATAAATAGCTAGCTGTAGAAGCAGTGGTTTCCAGCTAATTGCAGGTTACCCGAAGAAAAGAGATGCTAATAGTTCGGTGGCAAATCGGAAATCACCCAGCCTGCTGCTTCTCATGCAGGTGAGCAAGTAGCACTATATATCGATTCTCAAAGGAAATCCAGATATACCAACTAGGCTAGTTAGCAAAACATGGGCATCTGAACCAAACGCACACAATATATATACATGCCGTTAATTCAGTGTTATAGAGTGTGCTTTTTTTTACCTTCTTAGCTAGCTTGCAGTTAAAAATGATGGTCTAATTAATAAAACATCTCTTTTTTAACAAAAAATGGTCCGGAAAATCATATTTTTCCTATATTTGATCAAATAAGACAAGAAAATTCAACATCCTTTATTTTCTATGATGATGTTAAGCCTCTCCAAAATTAGAGTTGCAAAAAACAAAATTACTTAATTTTGAGCTTCTTGTACTACGTAACTATCTTACTAATTTGAGTTACGTAACCATCATATATGAATATATGCCCGTCAGGTCTCCAATGTGCCACATTGACCATAAATATATGATGATCTTAAATATAAAGAGTTACATACTACCACTGTTCTTAGTATATGGCGTTTAGGGAAATCATATTACTACTAAACATATATATTTGAGAATGGAGGGAGTATATATTAGCAAAGTGTATTTCATCAACTTAGATGAGTTTTTGCATCATATATGAGTTTAATTTAAGATAAATCTAGATGGACTTATATTTGTGATTGGAGAGGAAATAGGTCTGTAAGATCTCTAGCTAAAATATTATCAGTTTACAGACCTGTACTATTTTTTTTCCTGTTTGGTGCAGCATAGTTAGATCCAAAATGCTGTCACTGCATTAATTGAGGTACCTGGATCACCTCTCCACATTAATTTGTGGGAAGAAATAAATGCCAAGCTAGCAATATGTCATGAATCCGCCACCTCTTCTGAATGACATTTTGATTTGACACATAGCATTTGCTTTGTCGCTTCCACGCTAATGTCATATCTGTGATAGCTGAAATGAGAAGAGTATGCAGGTTAGCAACAGGAAATCATACACAGGCCTTGTTTAGATGTTAGAATTGAGAGGTTGAATTTGAGAGTAAAATGTCACTTCGTAATCATTGCGCTACTGTATCATTTCGTTTGCATTTGTGAAAAATTATCCAAAAATTGATTAATTAGGCTCAAAATGTTCGTCTCGCAGAGTACAACAAAACCGTGCAATTAGTTTTTGATTTTATCTACATTTAGTACTCTATGCATGTTATGACATTTTGATGTAATGGAGAATCTTTTTTTTGCATAGTGTATTTGAGAGTTGCTTTTTGAAACTAAACAAGGCCGCAACCTAAAATGCCGAAACATAAGATATACCAATTTTGTATATTTTGTGTGCTGAAATCATGAACAGTTTTCTGACTCATGTAGTCCACATTAGAGAACTGTGAAACAGTGTCATGTTTGCATGTAACAAATAAAAACATAGAGCGATCACATGCCATGATGACAATTGACAAGAATCAGTGACTTGAGAGTGCATGGAAGAAAATATTTCAGAACAGTTTAAAAATATAATTAAATAACAAAATATCATATACTTCCCTCTGATCACAAATACAAACACACTTAGCTTTGTCTTAAGTCAAATTTAACGTTGACCAGTAAATTTTATAACTTCACATAGATTATTAACAACACAAGGTGATGAGCATCAACAACACAAGATCATGAAAACTAATTTCATAATATACAACTCTGTTTATTTATTAAGAAATCGATGATATATCTTTATAGACATTTCCAATCAAATTGTCATATTGGACTGAATGTCCTAACAATGGACTCATATTTGTGATTTGAGGAAGTAGTAAAAACTTTTACCCCCGTCCATATATGATTTGACATAGTGAGGGTACATATAATTCGATGGTTTTCCTAAAGGGTTACGCTCGTGGCACTTTGCCACTTTCTTCATATACTAGCACTAGCAATTTTTTACTGTGGTCTCTGGATGTTAACTTGTAGTCATTTGAAGTATATATACGTATGTATATTATTAGCTGGCTAATCATCAACTAGCAGTTCTCATACATATTGGAAAGTTCAATGATCTTTCCTGTGCTAAGCAACTTGCCATGCAAAAGATCCCATCTCTTCTTCTTTTTGGGCATCCACACATCATACGCCTTCACTAACTGAAGAAAAGCTAGCATTGACTCTTATCATCATGACTCATGAGCTACAGCAGCAAAGCTAACTGGTCCAGCTTCGAGCAAAGCTAGTATGCATTCCGTTTGGATAATGCTTTTGGTGATGATGAGCAAGCAGCACCATAACCTCCAAATTCCACAATTCTCGTTTCATCTGTAGCCCCACAGATCATGATCGCACACACATGCACACCACGTTGCAAAGATCGATGATGACCGCTATCAGATGCGTAAGATCAGGAGCTTCAATTTACGATGTGCAGACAGTGTGAAGTCACCAGAATTAATCACACAACCCCAAATAATCGGTCACCGTCAGGTATAGCCACAAAAACCCGGTGCTTCATCTTATTATCATAGGCTGTCGGTCTGATCGATCGACAAGATGACGCAGAACTGAGGCTGAATACACGCAGAGTTACAGAGCGCAACTCTTCGAACAATCTCCACATATGTGCTGGACGTATCGTGTACTTCGTGATGTGATGGACTGCAAGTAGTACCTACCGGCCTAACTAGTTCCAAGACCCTTGCGAACAAAAAAAAATCTTGTAGAACATTGTCGACACAATGCTGATTTTTCCTTGGATGTATAGCTCAGACGTGGGCACACAGTTTTAGTCCAAAGGATGCGTGAACTAACAAATGCGATCCATCTCCGTACGTGCAGTGAAGGCACCTTTGGTTTCATAGTCTCCTTCAACAACTCAGCTCAAGTGTTAGTTTGTTGTGAAAATATTAGTTGGAGGAAGATCCAGTACATGTATGCCACCATCATGCATCTTTCAGTGAGTTGTGTTCTACCGATATTCACAGACACACCAGGCAAGATGTGCTCCTTAGTGCCAGCCTTTCAGAAACACAACTGATCAATCTCTGCAGAGAATTAACAAATCAAAAGGAGAAAAATGCAGTGAATGTCGTCGCATGTTCTAATTCCATAAACCGTAGCAGTACATGGTTCAATCCCTGCTGTCCTCGACTGCGCTCTATTTGTCTATTTTCTTTCCTTGCGGCCTTCACATGAATCGATGCAGAGAGAAGTTGGGCGTGCCTAGAACCTAGCCGTCTCCAGTGTTCTCCAACAAAATGTTGGCTGTGTTTATATCTCTGAAAATGGTGGTCGAAAAGTCACATCGGTCACTGTAACACACTGTAGCACTTTTCGTTTGTTTGTGATAATTTTAGTCCTATCGTGACCTAACTAGGCTCGAAATATAATCCACAAATCTTAATTTAACATTCTGAATTGTCCGGTTAAATATTTTACGGGGTGATAGGATAAGGTGACCGCGTGCCCCACCCATCTCACCCAGGTTATATGGTTGGTTTGCTTCCCCGCCTCATTTTAGCCATAATCTACTATAGTACTGATCTCAAACATTGTGAGGTATATAATAAAAAAGAGAGTAAAGTGTATGCCCGATCCTTATTAAACTTTTCAGGCTGCCTTCTAAACTTAGCCTCGGCTATAATTTAAGTCCATATACTTCAAAATACAAATATGACCTCTTAAACTTAGCTTTAGGTATCATCTAGATCATTTTAAAATATAGTGTCATCTCACCAATAAAATATGATAAGATCCTATTTTGCTTTCAAGCACACGTTACTTTCACTGCCTTCATTTTTGACTAGTTTGTTGCCCCTTTAGCTTCTCTACGCATTGTATTTGGTAGCTCATAGTGTTCATAAGCCCTTGATTTTAGTTTGTTAAGTGCAGGTACAAGTTATTTTAAGTTTAAATAGTCTTCTAATAACAGAGCATGGCTATCATGCACTTCTAGTAGACTAAGATATTGCCTCTAAATTGAAACACCATCAAGCTTCCTGAATTTATAATCCAATATTCTATACACACGTTGAGCTGAAATTTTGACAACAACTAACTTATATATATTAAAATATTGTTACCAATTTAATTGGGATGACATGTTTTTTAATAGTATAGGATCCAAATGTTATCCAAAGCCAATTTTAGTGGGCTAGATATGCACTTTAAGAGTTCATGTACTGAATGACACACTAAACTAAATTTGGAGAGCTCAATATATAATTTAAGAGTATAGAAAACTAAATGAGATGTCGAGATAAGTTTAAACACCGACGATTTATTTTAGTTTAAAAAAATGTAGACATGCTACCAATCGATGTATCACTATTTTTTTTGTTGAGTAAAATCGATGATGTATTACCAATCACCGTCCGAAAAAGCGCGATTCTGCACCTGCACCTTATTAGCCAGGCCTGATTGGGCCAGATTTAAGCTGTCATGGCAACGTTCAGGCCTCCGTGGCAGGCCCACTGCAATCGCCGACGCCAAGCCTGGCTCCTCCACCCCTCCCTCGCTCCGCTCGCGTCGTCCACCTGCGGCCTCGTCAATCCTTGAGAAACGTTCAAACACCCCTCCTATGCATGCTCTCTTCCGCCGCCGCAGCCGTCCGCGCCGCGGCGGGCTCGCCTCCTCAAGGAGGGGCTCGCCCACCTGCTCCCGGCGCCGGCTCTCCTCGTGTCCGGCTACGCCAAGTCGGGCCTCCTCCCGGACGCCCGCCGCGTGTTCGACGATGCGCCGCGCCGGGACCTCCACCTCTACTCTGCGCTCCTCGCCGCCGTATCCCACTCCGCCACCCCCGCGCTCGCGCTCCCGCTCCTCCGCCGCATGCTCTCGGACGACGCGCTCCGCCCCGACCACTTCGTCATCTCTTCCGTCGCCAGCGTCGCCGCCAGGCTGCGCAGCCTCCGCCTCGGCAGGCAGCTTCACGCCCACTTCGTCGCCTCCCCGTACAGTGGCGACGACGTCGCCAAGTCGTCGCTCATCGACATGTACTGTAAGTGCGGCGTCCCCAAGGATGCTCGGAAGGTGTTCGACAGTATTAGTTGCAAGAACAACGTAGTGTGGACATCGCTGGTTTCTGGGTACGCGTTGAACGGCTATACTGATGAGGCACTGGAGCTCTTCCGGAGCATGCCTGCACGTGGCCTCTTCACATGGACTGCGCTCATCTCTGGGTTTCTCAAGGCTGGAAACAATGCTAGCACAGTGCGGATGTTTGTTGAGATGAGGCGGGAGGGTGTCAGGATTGACGATGCATTTGTGTTAGCCACTGTCATCGGTGGTGCAGCAGACCTGGCTGCACTTGTTTTGGGCAGACAGCTGCATGGTTTTGCCATGAGGCTTGGGTTCCTGTCCAGCATGGTTGTTGGGAATGCATTGGTTGACATGTACTCCAAATGCAGTGACATACACTCTGCTAGGGTACTGTTTGAGGGGATTACAGTCCGTGACATCATCTCGTGGACAACAATTCTTGTTGGAGAGGCACAGCACGGTCAAGCTGAGCAAGTACTGTCTCTTTTCGACAGGATGGTTCATGCAGGAATTAAGCCCAATGAGGTGACATTTGTCGGCTTGATCTATGCTTGTAGTCATGCTGGTCTCGTTCAGAAAGGGCGGCAGCTGTTTGAGTCAATGAAGCTGGAATATGGCATCAAGCCTGGACTGCAACACTACACTTGCTATCTGGACCTTCTTAGTCGATCAGGTCATTTATCAGAAGCTGAAGAACTCATTACTACAATGCCGTACAAGCCTGATGAACCTAGTTGGGGGGCCTTATTGAGTGCCTGTAAGAAGCACAATGATGCTCAGATGTGTCTCAGGGTTGCTGACAATTTACTAGAGCTGAGACCAAAAAGTCCTTCAACATATATCTTGTTGTCTAATGTATATGCAGTGAATTGCAAGTGGGATTCCGTGGCCAAGGTAAGAAAGATCATGTCTGAGATGGAGATAAGAAAAGAGCCTGGGTATAGCTGGATTGAATCTGGAAAGGAATTTCGTCTGTTCCATGCTGGGGAGGTCCCGCTTGATGTTAGAGAAGAAATTACTGGTTTTCTTGAGGAATTGGTCTCAGAGATGCGCAAGAGGGGTTATGTCCCTGATACTAGCTCTGTGATGCATGACTTGGAAGAGCATGAAAAGGAGCAGCATCTGTTCTTGCACAGTGAGAGGCTGGCTGTAGCTTTTGGAATACTCAAGTCTCCTCCAGGATCAGTGATCCGGGTTGTAAAGAATCTTCGGGTCTGTGGGGATTGCCATACAGTAATGAAGTTCATCAGTGAAATTGCACAGAGGAAGATCATTGTGAGAGATGCTAGCCGTTTTCACCATTTTGAGGGTGGGAAGTGCTCTTGTAGTGAATTCTGGTAGCTAATCTGCTGATGTTCAGTTGTGCTCAAGTCCTCTAGGTATGGTAGAAATTCGTACCTTGCTTTGGCGGCATACTTCTCTAGTACGTCTGAGGAAAAAGCAGAGATACCAAAACAGAAGAATTTTCAGTCTTTCAGACTTTATACTGCTTTTTTTTTGTTGACATCATGAAGAACTGGCTAACACAATGCTGAAATATGATATGTTATATTACTTTACAAATTCTTCACAGGACTGTGCCAGAGTGTCGGTCATACAAATGAATGCCCTTTCCTTTATGTTTTCAGTCTTGGTACACACACACAAAAAAAATGAAACCATGTTCCTCTGTCCTCTCCTTGTTCAGATTCGCTACCTAGCAAGTGAGGATAGTAGGAATCATATAGCTATAGCAATGGGCAACCCATGTGAAAAGAGTGAGGATGGAATTTTTTAGGACTGGCACCATTAATAAACTAGATTGGCCGATGGCATTTTTATATGCTGTGGCTATGGCACAAATGGCCTTCAATGCTTTCACCATAGTTTCTGGATGTGATAAGGCAAACAACTAATGGCATGCATGTTTTGTTCTTTACAGTATAGAGTTTCTTAGCATATTTCTGGTCTAGTCTTGACACCATTTGATTACACAGATAATTCAATGCAGGCACTCGGTGGGATCGAAGTCAGGAATACACGAGATAGCACCAGAGATAAGTTTTAATCATCCTTTGCGCACTAGTGTACGTTTGCAGGTTTCTGATCTGTTTGGTACTTGCATTTTTTTAAAAACATGGAATTGCTGGGTCTAAAATGACAGGCACATGACATTTCATTATATTATTGATCAGCACACAAGCATTGCCATGTGCCTCTCTACCTGTATAGTGACGTCCCAAGGGTTTGGAAAGTGCTCACTTTAGTCCCTATTAGCTCCTCCTTTGAAGCTTATGGGGCATCCTGTGGAAAGTGCTCACTTTAGTCCCTATTAGCTCCTCCTTTGAAGCTTATGGGGCTAAAGGGTTTTAGTCCCTTTTAGTCCCAAGGGTTTGGAACTTTAGTCCATTTTGAGACTAAATTTAGTCCCTTTTAGTTCTAGTCCTTGGAACCAAACAGGCCCTAACAATGCCAAGCAGTTTTATTGATCAGTGATCAAATCAGGGCCTGAGTGGAAGTTCTAGACGCTGAATTCAAGAAAGCGACTGGGTTGAGATGGATAGTGAACATGATTTTTTTCCCAATGCCTTTCACAGTGTAGGCTATATAGTATATCACGTTGAGCTGATGGTACGTTAGTTGCTAATGGTCCTTGTGGTGGAACTTCCACTAGGGTTCGAGTCCTCGACTCAGCATTGGTGTCGCATTTTCCTTGATTTATTGTAGGATTTAACCGGCGCTATTCTTTTGCTAGGTCATGTTCCCGTCGACAGCAAGGCGTTTGTGGTGACTTCATGAATCTAAATATCGGATCTGTCGGTCCAGTCTCTCGGAGGTGTTCATAGGGGTGAGTGTGCGTGCGTGTGAGTGTCTGCGTCAACCGTCAAGCGAGGTGGGCAGTGGGGACGTCGGGCGACAAGTGAGGAGGATGCATGTACGAGAACATTTTTCCCCATGCGTGCATCTATAAATCATTGCATAAGAGCATATCTCCATTTCCCAATCCAACTATGTATGTTTCTCGTTTTTCGATAATTATTAGGACAAACTAATAATCCATTCCAACTCTCCCTGAATAAAAGGGGAGTTGGAGCTCCCCAATAGGTTAATTAAGGAACTGCAAAATCAACTTCCCCAATATAACATAAAAGAAATATTAGAACATTCTCATTAGTTTGTTATTATGAAAGATTTATCAGAGTATTGCTTGAGATGCTCTAATAACATTATCCATGCATGAATATCTCGGTACCCTGACTCTTTAAAACCTGGTGTGGTAAATTACCAACTTGGCTATGTTTGGCGTGCGGGAAGTTAACCGAAACCATGTAGTCACGTAATTGTTGCCACGAGGCTGATACCATTACACTATGGGTGTATTTGGTTGGGTTGTGGCTGTAAAAAAAGCCGTTGTGGGCTATGACTGTGGAAAAAGCTGCTATGGGCTATGAGCCGTGAGAAAGTTGAAAGCCGTTTGGTAAAACAACGGTGGCTTTTTGAAAACTTACTAGCAGACCCTTCTTGTCATGTACGTATACGTACATATATACATATATATATTTATATATATAAAACTAAATATATACATAGTTGTTCACAATTTTATATGTATAATATATTATATATTTATCTATTTATTTATATCATATATCTTATAACATAAATAAATAGATAAATATATATATTTATATCATATATACATATTTATTTATACCATGTATACATATATATATATCATATATCATATATACATATTTATTTATATCATATAAATAAATATATAAATATATATACGTATACATATATATACATATGAATAATATATGTCTTATACATATAACATATATATTAGATACACATATAAATAAATAAATAAATATACACATAAATCTTATACATCTAAACATATATATAAGATATAAATAAATAAACACATAATATATATACATATATATAAGATATATCTTATACATGTATACATATATATACTTACACGTATACATATAAATCTATATATAAGATATATGTATAAAAATAAATAAATATCATATAATATGTATATATTATGTATATATACACATATATACATACATATATGTATGTCGGTAATTTCTTCAAACTTGTGAAAGCCAAAGCCCAAAAAAGCACCTTCATACCCGCTTTCAGAAATGAACTAGGAAAAAGCTGCTTTTGGCTTTGGCTTTTGTTGATAGCCAACCCCTTTGGTTGGGCTACTGGCTTTTTTGAAAAGCCAAAGCCAGAAAAAGTCCAACCAAACACACCTTATATCATGGTGTTATATCCAAGGTTGACATCTCACTAGAATATCATTACAATTAGATACATATAGTAAAAATCTTGATAGAATTTACTATAGAACATTTAATGTCGATTTGGTGAAAGCTCATGGACCACATTCTATGCTGATGTACACACATTTTATGTCATTTGGTAGAAAACACTGTCTCAATTAAAATAATATTTTTCGGATGAGTAGGCGAGAGAAAAGTGATGACATGTCCTTTTTGTTCCTAGTCACTAATTCATCCATTCCCCTTCTCTTCTTTCTTTCTTCGTCTGCATGGTTGTTTCACCCCTCGTTACTGGTCGCTTGTTGCCGCTGCCCGTGCTCAGTCTATGCACTGCCGCTCCTAGGAGCCTAGCTACTAGCCACACACGGATATCGCTAATGGTCGTGTTTCTTTGAATTTTAGAAAAATTTTAGACACGTTTGACCAATAAATGTTAAATAAAGTCACTTTACAAAACTATTTTCACAACCCCAGGTTAATTCACGAGAAAAATTTAACGAGGCATTTGACCGCACGATTAGAGGATGGTTACTGTAGCAACTAATTAGGCTCATTAGTTACACTCATCTCTAAAAATATTTTATAAATAGACTTTATTTAATACTCCATACATGCAAGATTCTTTTTAGAAATTTTTTTCCAAAAACCAAAAAAACACGGCCAATGTATTAAGGGGGTGGCCCCACCGCCGCTCACTGGCAGCCTTAGCGGCTTGCCCTCGCTGGCTTCCCTACAATGGCCGCATGCATCGCTAACCTTGCCGGCCTCTTTGCTAGCCCATGGTTGCGCTCAGTGGGCACATCATCCAACTGTGAGGAGAGATAGAGAGGCCCGCCAGTAATTCATGCGATGTGGAGCAAGGAGAAGGGAGGAAGAAAAAATAATTGACAAGTGAGACAAGGGAAAAATAAGGCATTTTTTCACCTTTCTCTCACAACCCTAAGCCAAAAAATATTATTTAATTGAGGTGTTGTCTTCCAGTAAAGTGACACAAAATAAAAGTGTCCACCAGTGTGTAATGTGGTGTTGGTTAATGGTTATTGACCGAAGATCAAAAGGCAAGCCAAACAATGGACCTCAAACATACGGAGTTTAACATGGGATGAAGGTACGCATGAAAAAAATTCATTATGAAAAGCTAGATATCTTAATACAAAGGGACTTTTTTCTGACCAAAATGCCCTTATTACCTACTATATTTCCTAAATATGATGTACAAAATAGTCACCTAATAAGAGCATATCGCCATATCGGTCATTAGCAACATATGTACATAATTTGACTTCGGCTTCTTGGATCATGCACCCCACACTGATGTTAGTGGGGACTTTTATCTTTGTTGCGCCTCGCATGAACTACTCACCCAACTTTGCCACCTCCGTTGAGTTCGCATGTGAGAATGCAAGAGGTAGCGCTCAATCGCCTCCACCGAGTTTGGTCCGCAAATTGATACATCACACCTACCTTATTTGTTTAAACCGTTCGAAGGTGCGCTCGGCCCTCTCCTTGGCTTGGAGAATCCATTGTTCACCTTCGATGTTTTTATCGAGGGGCTGTTTGGATCCACATGGCAAGAGCAAAAAATAGTAAAACTTTTGACCTCAAGAAAAGATGGCAAAAGTTTTGTCATTAGGAGTGTTTGGATTCAATGACAAAACTTTTGACGAAACCCCATTTAAACCCCATTCTCCCTCCTTTTGCCATGGGGTGTTTGGAGGCAAATGGTAAAAGTTTTGTCTTTTTGTCCAATTTTACCACAATGTTGAGCCAAAAGATTTTTGCCATCTCATTTTTTATTTGGCCTTTTACCATGTGGATGTTTGGAGGCAAATGGCAAAAAAAATAGCAAAATAGATGCCATTTGCCCATGGATCCAGCCCCTAAATCCCCTGTACACTAGTTCTGTTGCTTTTGGGTACCTGTGGTGCCTTACGAGGATTTACCACAATTATCTTTCCGGACATATCGAACAACCCAAAGGTGATCATCACGGAGTGTTTATATTAGTCGGAGTGATCGGTGTCTTAACGTCACTTTGGATGTTCTATAGAAAATTTGGGACCGGAGGGAGGAGATGTGTAGAACAACTCCTAGTGTGCATCGTATCATTTTGTTGCTTTTTAGACTAATTAATTCTTCTATGTTTGTGTCTACAGAAATAGACCCAGAATGTAAACACGCTTTTCTAGTTTTGAATATCGAGACTGAGTTATATCTTCATAAAAATTTCTACGTATCACTTGTTTATTGTGTATGATACAATGCCCTAAGACTAGTATGAGTATCTTCTAAACTGGGCATTAAATTTATGGACCGTGCTTTTCCATCTCCTTTTCTTTTTCTCGAAAGTCTTCCATCGATCTTTTCCTAGAAAAGTGGGTACAATTTTCTCTGCTTTATTGACTGTACAAGCTGTCCATGTATGTGAATTTAATAGCTACGAGCTGCATTTTTTTCCGGGCATGAGATACATTTTCTCTCGCATTTATAATATGGTGACATTTACTAGTCAAAATCCGTGAGCTCTTTTACGGTGCGCCATACTAGCCTTAAAAAGAACTAGTATATAAAGATTGAACGGACCAGATTAATTATATACTATTGTAACCGTGTTTAGTAGTATAAATAGTATGAAGTAAGTAGTATAGGTAGTATAGGGGTATTATGGAAAAACAGAATGACAGATATGTAATTTTGACATATTTTTAATTTTGGAATGACATATATGTAATTATGATATATTTTAATTTTTAATTTTATTATTTCTATCTCTCCTACTTTACCTCATTTTCATTTATATGACAGCACAGGGTCCGGCGGCCTGAGAAAAAATAATTTTTTTATGTTACCATAATACCCCTATTAATATCTAATTTATACTACATACTACCATCTGCTGGTATGGAGCACCGTAAAAGAGCTCTCATCTGTTGGTATAGTACCGGTATTTCCTTAGTTCTTAAGCATGGCAGTCTTACGACCTTGAATTGAGAACCTTGTTTGTCCTTCTGTACAGATCGAGTATATACCCATTCGAAATACCAGTAGTACATCTTTATGTAATCTGCGAGTGTATATATAGATTGGTAGGAAACGCTAAAGCAGGTTGGCCCTCCCTCTTTTGTGAGGAATTGAAAGGAAGTCTCCACATAATATTTGTTTGGATTAGTTTGAGCCATTGGTCAACAGGGATTATTAGCTGGGTGGAGATAACTAGGTGGAAAATAGTTCATAAGTTGAGTTGAGAGTTATTAGCTACTTTCTTAGTTCTAAATCACTATCCATTTTGGTATTAGTCTAAGTCAAATTTGTCTAATTTTGACTAAGCTTATAGAAAAAATATAATAACATCTAAGATACCAAATAATTCATCAACAAGATGGATTCAATAAAACCAATTTAGTATCATAGGTGCAATTTAGTATCTAGGTACTATTTTTTGTTTAAAATTAGATAAAATTGACTTAGAACAAATCCAATCTAAAGCGACAAAATTTAGGAAAGATGGGGTTAAAATTAGCCAAATCTATTTGGGTTGTTAAGGTCAATCTCAACCCACTGACTAAGCTACTGTCTATAGACTAAATGAGCTGCCACATGATAAAAAAATAGTGGGATTCAAGAGCTGTGCTAATACTAGTTTTTCTTTATGATATAGAGACTATGAAAATTATGTTTAGTCGGTGTCATGAATATGGGGGCCCTTGGAATGATAGAAAACTCGAACAAATTGTGGTCCATCGTGGCCCAGCCAAGCCAATATAAGGGATTGTGACCCACTAAGAAATGACATCCTAGTACCCTAGGGCACAATCGAAGCTAGGGCAAGCAAACTGCGTCGTTGCGGTCGAGGAAGGCACACACAAAGTGCATTTGAAGCCCCCTACCTTCACTTGCTGGTCCCCGTAAAACACCATCACAACGAGGTCGTGTGAGTGGCAGTGTGAGATAAGGCGTGGTGATGGGACATCACCCCTTCGTCATGTCACTGTAATGCAGCACGGCAAGCGGCATGATGACCAAAGGAGACAAGTGTTATTGCTGACACTAGTTAAAAGCAAGAGTAAATTTTCTGTATGTCATAAAAAATTATACTCATCTCTTATATGTCATTAAAAATATAGCAATTCCTTGAGTATCAATGTTTCATCCCCTTTATGCCATTCCGTTAGAGACTACCGTTATATGTGATGGATGAGGATGTCGGCCCCGTGCGCAAGTGAGAAGAGATTTTTTTTTCATCGCGGAGGAGCAGTGGTCCCCTGTTCCGTTGTGGCCACCACAGCGCTGCCGTGGACGGCGGCGCCACGCCGCGCCGAGGAGCACAAGCAGGCCCGGTGCGCCATGCTCCGGCCACCGTGAAGCCGGGCCAAGGAGCAGTCCGGCCGCGTGCCGCGCGGAGAAGCAGGCCGGCGCAGGCTGTGGTCCCCTGCCCCCACTGCCGCTGCCGCGGACGGCTGCGCCGCCCCGCGCCGAGGAGCAGGCGAGCAGCCCCCGTCACGTGCGGCCTGCTGCGCATGCCGCGAAGCCGCACCAACAAGCAGGGCGCATGCTCCCGCCTCCCGCTGCATGATTCGGCGGCCGATGCAGGATTGGCGGTTTGGCGCGGCCATTGCGTGCGTATACACCGGTGATAAAGCTGACGCCCGCCGATGAAGACGAGTGCCTGCTGCCAATGCCATGAGCGCTATGTCCGCTGTCCAGGCTGCTAAAAGAGGAGGCTGTTGGGCGGCGAACCTTTCTCTCGGAAGAAACAACCTCTAACTTGCTGAAGAAATTGAAAAAGAAAAAGTCTATATCACCCCCTCACCTACGAGGGTTGGACTACATAACCCCTAACATATAAAACGGTCTATATCACCCTCTAAACTTTTCAAAACCGGTCAAATTACCACTTAAAATAATTTTGAAAAATCATAGTAAATCATAGAAAAATCATAAAATGGAAAATCCAATTGTGTTGGACTACAAATGAGTATATCTACGCAGCGAACATATAATATGATATGCTTCCGTACATTTTTTTACAGCTATGAAGAAAAGCATAGATCTAAAGCTACAACAAAAAAAAGTAATAAAGCATATCATATTATATGTTCACTGTGTGTATATACTGATTTGAATTCCAACACAATTGGATTTTCCATTTTATGATTTTTCTGTGATTTACTATGATTTTTCAAAATTTCTTTAGGGGGTAATTTGACCGGTTTTGAAAAGTTCAGGGGGTGATATAGACCATTTTATAGGTTGGGGGTTATGTAGTCCAACCCCCATAGGTGAGGGGGTGATCTAGACTTTTTCCAATTGAAAAACACGATGCACGTGCTGCAAATCAAACATCCAAAGATGCAATGCTGTGCTAGAGAGTGCGGCATCACTGTCATGCATCGTTCTTGCTTCTTAGGCCTTTTTTAGATCCTAAATTTGGGAGTATGGTGTCACTTCATAATCATTGCGTCACTGTAGCATTTCGTTTGTATTTGTGAAAAATTATCCAAACATTGATTAATTAGGCTCAAAATGTTCGTCTCGTAAAGTACAACAAAACTATGCAATTAGTTTTTGATTTCATCTACATTTAGTACTCCATGCATGGTATGACATTTTGATGTGATGGGAATCTTCTTTTTGCATAGTGAAATTTGAGGGTGGAATTTGGGATCTAAATAAGACCTTACTTTTTCTTTGAACCAACTACACTCGACGAGTGCGTTTCTATTGATATAGCAGAAAAAATACAATACTACGATCCTGAAAAGCCATAGACAGGAAACAGAAAAGAAAAAGAAAACAACGAACTCGTCCGGTTGGATTGGAACATCAACACGGGTTACCGCTCAACTATACTCACTGACCGGTTGGATTAGGTCTTACTTCTTACTTGAGTATAATGAAAGTGAGAATGCAGAAAAGTGAAGCAAACAGAAATTGCTTATTTTCATCTGAGCCTAAATGGGTAGACATGTCTTTTCCATCACCATTTAACTGGAACTTAACATATAAGTAACTGTAGTGGCATCTAGGGATGAAAATTTTAAACTAATGACACACAAATGAAGCTATATTTTCGATGGTAAAGAATGGATGAGTATAATTTTTGATGATATAGAAGGAATTTACTCTAGAAACAGTAACGGTGGGATCTCACCTCGGCCGACAGGTGCTTCAAGAGCGGCACTCAGCTTGCCTTCCAAGTTAAGTCAACGGATTAGGAGACCAGGGCACAAAAGAACGGTGAGAGCTACCCGGGGTTCCCAGACTTACTGGCTCCAGCCAAGGGGTGTTTGTTTTAGACTTTTAAGCTTATTTCCGATTTTCAAAGCTCGTTTATGGAGAATCCAAAAGTCAGATAACTCCCATAATCCATAATCGAGAATGTAGCTGGATTATGGATTCTCAATTATGAATTATGAGAGTCATCTGACTTTTTAATTCTCCATAAGCGAGCATTTAAAATCAGTCATAAGCTGAAACAAACACCTCCAAAGTGCCTCAAGACGACGCGAAGACATGTCAAACCACTCAACGGCCGCAGTAAAGACCTTGTTCACACTTAAGCGATAAATTATGCCTTAAATATATATAGTCGTCCTCCTAACAGAGGATTTGATACTAAAAAAACATACATTACATAGGGTATTACGCTCCGTTTAACCTAAACCTGTCTAAAAATTAAACGTTTCTCTCCACACAACGTACTCAACCGCGTACCTCACCCCATCCGCACACAAACACTCGATCGTTCTTCCCAGCCAGTTCCCTAAAAGAGGGTCCCTCCGAATCCCTACAAGAGATGCTCTCACACTGACAGCCATGAAAGTCTAAATGGGTGGATCCTAACATGCTTTTAGGGCAGTCCCAACCAATAATATCTGTAGGTAGTGTCTATGATGTCATGTTAGCAAGACACTATTTTAGACATTGTGTTTTTCAACCCATGATTTCTTAGTGCGGGTCATCAATAAATTCATCATCTCTCCTCTCCATCAATCGTATTTATTTTTTATATATAATAAAGACACTATCATCTCCCAACCCAAACTCGGTAGTGTTCTGTGCATAGGTTCTCGTATAGAAACTGGGTCTTGCATGAGACCCGGTGTCTTGCTCTTTTTCCCCTCTCTCCTATTTAATGTAGCGCCACATAAGCCAATAGTCCTATATGTCACACTTTTTAATGCTATGAAAACAATCCTAGTTGGAGGGTTGGGACTGTCCTTAAGCCTTAATAAGCCTTAAGAAAGGCCCGAGGTCTACATTCATTCTAAAGGATATGAAGGGGTTATTCCAACCCTACATATAATAAGATGATTTTTGTGGCATTAATTATATTCTCTAGAAGTTGTGTTTTGGTGATATGACATCATATATACTAGGTCAGTCTCAATGGTAGTTTCGTGGATAGTTTTATGACATTAAATTAAATTTATTGATGTGATGGAAGAGAGAGAAGAGAAAGTTTTATAGCATGTGAGAGAAGTTTTAACCCTATAAAACTTATCTAGATCGACCATCTAGATTTCAGTATAGGTGACTATGCATACTCTAAATTAAAAATGTGCACGGACACCGAGGCCCTTGTTTAGTCACCGAAATTGGGAGCCAAATTTTGGTCTTTTGAAGTGTGTGCGGCACTGTAGCATTTCGTTTGTATGTGTAAAAAATTGTCCAAAAATTGATTAATTAGACTCAAAATGTTCGTGTCGTAGAGTACAACAAAACTGTGTAATTAGTTTTTGATTTCATCTCCATTTAGTACTTCATGCATGCTATGACATTTTGATGTGATGAAGATCTTCTTTTTGTATAATGAACTTTGGGGGTAGAATTTGGGATCTAAACAAGGCCCAGGTTGAGGCTGATAAGGTCGAGACTCTCGTAGGTGGATAACGACGGCAAACAAACTTATTTATTAGTATTTATATGCATTGGTCGAGGTTTAAGATTGCCGACAATAGCCACTGGAAGGTTGACTTTCGAGGGCCATCAATTTGTTTTTGCCGATGAGAGCCTCAGCCTCGTAGGCTAACGTGCCGGGTCCATTTGAATACCGGTTCCTAACATGTGCCGGTCTGTCCATGGAAGAGGAAGACGAGCTAGACTGACGCGTGAGCAGAGCTAGCTGCCCCGCCGGCCACCCAGCTGTTCCACGACCACGTCCACGATGCGACACACCGCGAGAGCGAGCGAGACACGAACAAGAGAGCTGAGCTGCTGCCTTCCGTCCGTTGCCGCCCACCCCTCCATTCCACATGTCCGTCCATAGGGCAGGCGCGGCGCGGTGCGAGCGTCCGGAGCAGCCGCGCGCGACGTCCGCATGCACCAAATCCTCTAGGATGATGACAGGGCGTCCCCACTCGGCCGGTGGGCGGGCCCACGGTCAGCCTGTGGCTTTGCGTGCTCATCTCGCGCCGTACCAACACGGGGGGTGCGCTTTCACGCCCGCCGAGTCACCGACCGCATCCGCATGTCACTGCCAGACAGCCGCCGCCCCTGTGACCTCCGTGATCCCAGGCCCAGAGAGAGAGAGAGCCCCATGGCACACGGCCCGGTTCTCGCAGGGATTCCCAAGGCACGCACGCATGGTTTAACCCACACGGTATATGCCGGTTTTAGCCAAATTTGACGTGCGCCCACCGGTTTTTTTTTTTGTCCGCGACGATTTGAACGGGAGCTCTGCTCGCATGCCACACGCGAGAACAAAAGCAGAGGAAGGAATTTAAAAAAAACGCGTCGAGCCTCCCGAGGCTGGCTGGCTGGCTGGCTCACTCGTTTCTCTTCGAGCAGTTTCCAGTTCCCCTATAGCGGGAGGAAAGAATTCATAGCGCTGCTGGCTGGCCCCGCTCCTCCCATTTCCATTTCCATTTCGGCCGCCGCCGCCGCCGCGCGCCCCCGCGCCCGAGAGCGTTTCTTCCGGGAGCGGCGAGGCGGTTCACGTGCGCCCTTTCCATTCGACGCCCGAGGAGCGAGCGAGCGGCCGGGCCGGAGTCAGATGGCGGCCGGGGGGGAGGAGGCGGCGCTGGAGTTCACGCCGACGTGGATCGTGGCGGCGATCTGCTCGCTCATGGTGCTGCTCTCGCTCGTCGCCGAGCGGTGCCTCCACTACCTCGGCAAGGTACGTGTGTAGCCGCCGCGCTGCTCCAGTCGATTGTTCTTCAGGCCATTTCCCGTGCGGTCTGGCTTCAGTTCCTACTCGATCCTCCTGCTGCCTGCCTGTGGCGCTGATCTGGGAGGCCGCGGCCTCTCGTGTGTCCTGCAGAAGCTCAAGAAGAAGAACCAGAAGCCGCTCTACGAGGCCCTGCTCAAGGTCAAAGAAGGTACGGCGCCCCATTTCTTCTCTTCGTTTTGGCTTTCGATCCTTACCGAGGATTCTTCTCTATACAAATGGCCGGCCAGCGTTATGGTTTGATTGCCAAGAACAGAGGAGATTGAAAATTGAGGGAGGAGGAGTCAGAAATCCGTGCTTTGTTTTTATTTAAAAAAAACAGAGATACTTTTACTTCAAAAAGTTGTGTTCTTTCTCTTTCACGGGTTACCTTCAACATGAGTTATTGCCTTATTGGTTGGGTAGGTTTGATTGTGATGGGTGCTTCTCCAGTGCGAAAATGCATCTTAAGAAAGACTTGATTGGTTTATAAGGGCCATGGTGCACAATCTTCGTCTTCCTTTTCTTTTGCCTGGGATTCCGGATAAGATAAAGATGTTTACGGCAGGAACTTTAGCGCTTTGTCTTTGCGTGATGCAGAGCTGATGCTTCTGGGGTTCATCTCCCTGCTGCTGACCGTCTTCCAGGGGTTGATCCAGAGGACATGCATCCCAGCCGGCTGGACAGACCACATGCTGCCATGCCAGAGGCTGGATGAGAATGCTAGTGACGTGGGTGCTACCAAGGAGCATTTTGTTGCTGCTGCCGGGATCCTTGGCAGGATTGGGAGGCGGCTGCTCAGTGAAGGTCCCTCTGGGGTTGTACACTGCAAGAAGGTGATCAGACTGTGCAATTGAAAATTTGGTATTACGATTGTTATACATAAAAATTCCTTAGTTTCTGTTTGAGACATGGTGTGATCTGTTTTAGGTTAAAGTTAGATACGATTTTGACTTGCAGGCACCAAATAATTTGTTGAACTTCCATAGCTACCATGGCACATGTTGGTTAGACCAAATAAACATGATTTTTTTTTTCAATCTTAGAACGTGATGAAGCCATGTTCTGCAGTCCCTTTTCTACACTTGGGCTGACTACCAAGTCAGCATAGTAGAATTCATTTAGAGAGACACGTACACATACAACTTGGTAGCCGTTGGCACCGCCATTGACAGATTAGGATAGTTGGCATGATGCCTTTCTTTAGTATAAATTCTGTCAATTTCTGTTAGATGGGGAATTTATTTAGACAAGTCAAACTGGTGATTAGAATACTGTGCTTTTAGAGGGTAACTATTCCTTTTAAGATCAGATGCGCACATTATTGGTGAACATTCAATTATTTTATCACCATGTGCTTGCTTAAGTTGTACTCCTTTAGTCCTTTTTAGCATAGTCCTAGATTGAAAACAGCCTTCCTACAACTAGGTTGTTGCTTCATTCCTTTCTTTTTCTCTCTCTCTTAAGCAGTAAATAATGCTAGGAGGATTCTTCAATCGAGATGTTTCTTCTTACTAGTGTTTTAATGGTATATATGAGCTGTAAAGTTTGTTTTTTTGTAGGGAAAAGTCCCACTTCTATCCCTCGAAGCCATCCATCAGCTGCACATTTTCATATTTGTTCTGGCTATCACACATGTTATTTTCAGCGTTACAACTATGGTGTTAGGAGGTGCTCAGGTATGCAACTTTTGACATGTCTTGCAGTTTAGCAGCAGAACTCTTAATACTTTTGCTATCTGTTTCTTACTGTATTTAATTACTCAGATACACCAATGGAAACAGTGGGAGAATGGAATTCAGAAAGATGCTCCTGCAAATGGTATCAGGGCCTAGCTTGTTGCTCATATCTTATTGCAGTGCCACACTTGCATTTAAAGCAATTTCTTTTTTTTCCTTTCCTTTTGGCTGTGCCACTGCAAATCAGTACAAAGAGCTGCTTTGTTTTTTTAGGGTTTCTATGGTCCTTGGAACAACACAAAGCTACCAATACTAGTTACTAAATTAAGTGCCTCCTTAGTTATAATTAGTGGCACCTCTTGGTAATTCTATAAGGATGGTAAAAAGGGGTCTTGTTTATGATCTATCTATTTTTGGTTGCAAAAGAAGAAACAATAATATTTTTGCTAGAATTATAAAATCCTATGAAATTGCAGGTTCTAAGAAGGTAACCGATGTGCATCGTCATGAATTCATCAAGAAACGTTTTAAGGGTATTGGCAAAGACTCTATAATATTGAGTTGGCTGGTAAGTAATGCATTTCATGTGCTGTTTTATCATAGCTATATTCTCGGACAGATGGAGAATCTTTTTGTATGATGCAAAACTTCATTTATTTGTCAAGTGTGCATACACAATCTTTTATGTACTCCTGTGGCAATTACTTTATGTTGCCATTGATCAACTTTTTACAGAAATACTGTATTGGTAAACTCATCAGTCTTCTCTCTCCTTTATTTTTCAGCATTCTTTTGGTAAGCAGTTTTATAGATCAGTATCTAAATCAGATTACACTACAATGCGTCTTGGTTTTATCATGGTAAGCATCAGCCCAAATGATAAGGTACTGTTGTGTTTTTTCCTTGTCTGTAAACATGAGGTATTTTTTTTCTATTGCAGACTCACTGCCCTGCAAACCAAAAATTTGATTTCCATAGATACATGGTGAGGGTTTTAGAGGCTGATTTTAAGAAAGTAGTAGGCATAAGGTAATCCAAAGAGTGGTAAACATGTTTATATATTCTTTTTAAGTTTGACGCAAATCTGTTTCCTGAATAAACTTAACCATGATGTTTATATCCCCTTTCAGCTGGTACTTGTGGGTCTTCGTGGTGATATTTCTGTTGCTGAATGTTAATGGTAAAACTTAGTTACCCTTTGTAAAAGAATTATTATTTCTATTTTCATGTATTATCTTTTGTGCGACGAGTTAATTTATCCTGTTCAACAGGCAGCTAGGTACAGCAGTAATTTCTCAGTATTTAAGCTTCTCAAAATAACTTAAGACTTGTCTCATTAATCTGCAGGTTGGCATACATACTTTTGGATTGCCTTCCTTCCCCTTTTCGTAAGTGCTTATATTGTGTTGTTTTAAAGTACCAATCTAGTTTTCTCTAAATTATGAAGATCACTGAAAAGGAACAAGCAACTCTTGTATTGGAAATAATTACAAGTCACGTAGTTGTTTGATCTGAACTTTCAACCTTTTTAGCTTTGACTTTACAATGGAACTACACCTGCTACATTTTTTTCGGGTACTAACTCTTAACTGATGACGAAATGAAACATCTACTAGAATTACATGATGGACCTTTTACATACTCTGAACAAATCAATTAACTGTAGATGATCCTTGGCCTCTCTGTACCTATTCAGGATTAGGTGCTTACTGGACAACTCTTTACTTCTTGCAGCTTCTGTTAGCTATTGGCACCAAGCTGGAGCACGTCATAGCTCAGTTAGCCCATGATGTAGCTGAGAAGCATACGGCGATCGAGGGTGATGTGGTTGTAAAACCATCAGATCACCACTTCTGGTTCGGCAAGCCAAGGATTATACTTTACCTAATCCATTTCATCCTCTTTCAGAACGCATTTGAGATTGCATTCTTCTTCTGGATACTGGTAAGTATTGTGATGTATCATTCCTAAAGTCCACTGAGGTGTGGATAACTAATCACAAACAAATTGTGCGCCCTCTTTTCCTTTTCTAGAGCACTTATGGATTCGACTCATGCATCATGGGGCAAGTTCGTTTTATCGTGCCGAGGCTTGTTATCGGGTATTTCAGATATTTCAAATGCCTCTAATTTATTGTCCATTTATCCCATAGGGAAAAGGCAAACATCAATCTGTTCTTCTGACATTTGACTCCTGCATCCATATCTGTACTTGCAGGGTTATTATTCAGCTTCTCTGCAGCTACAGCACCCTGCCTCTGTATGCAATTGTAACACAGGTGCGTCAGCATTCCTTCATGGTTTGTTGGTACAACTGTTATCTTCAAATCTCTGATCCTGACGATTGAACGTTTTGCTCCCTTTTTCCCACAGATGGGAAGCTGCTACAAGAAGGAGATCTTCAATGAGCATGTGCAGCAGGGTGTCCTGGGCTGGGCGCAGAAGGTCAAGATGAGGAAGGGGTTGAAGGGGGCTGCAAGCAAACACGAATCGATCAGCAACGCCGATTCGGCAGGGCCTTCAGTTAAGATTGAAATGGCGAAAGCCGGGGAGGAGGTTGAGGTCGTTGGAAACACAGAGTGATCCAACAGTACCGTGTCCGTGCTGTAATGATGTAGAATGTTCATATGCCACCATTTTTGCCGATAGCTGTTGTCACAGCAGCCGTGATTTTTTTTTTCTTTTCACAGCAGCCGTGAAATAGTGCCTTAGTTTACCTAATATCTCGAATGCAGGTTCATATAACGGCATATCCGCATATGTGGTATTGTTGTCTGTCATCTGTCAAGTTGTCCAAAAGTATGTTCCTCGCAGGTTCAGCAAGGGTATGATGCCATTCCAAATGGCGACAAAGGCCGCTTGCTTGCAGTTGCAGTGTCGCAGAAGCCTTTTTGAAAAGTTTGATGCTTGGCAGTCATGGAGGAAAGGAGTGGTCCATTCGACAGAAAGGACTGCAGGGTGCCGAGTACTCACGGGCTCACGGCACGGGTGCATCAGCTGAAAAACCTCAAAGTTGAAAGCTCTACAGATTCATTAGTGCGAATCACGTGTTAAGTTTTCAAAAATTCTAAAAAATTAATATCTCAAGCGTAGACGAGGTTATTATCTTAAACGACAAATTATGAGGACTAAAAAAAGACAGTTTAGGGGTATCATTAAAAAAGTTGAATAGTTACGTTTACCCAATTACACGGTCAATATGTCTTCTTTGTTGTCTCGCGAACATAGTTAAAATAGTATTTTTAAAGTTTGTGTGGTTCTTTTCTAAAAAAAGGTAATAAGCTGGTCAGGAGGCTCTGCTAGTGAAATTATTTACTACTAATATGTTTAGTAATTTACGACATTAGATTATTACTTCAATAAATAAAATAAAACAATATTTGGTGCTAGCCACTAGCAATATATTGAGGCTATAAGCTGGGCGAAGTCAATGTTGCAAACATCTCCTTAAATGATTCGAAGTAATATGCTAATGTACGCAGCTTCAAAATCGTAAAAGCACACGTGCAATTTGCACCGAGCTGAGTTCCACAGACTACAATGATCTGGAACTCATACCAGCGGGTTTTTTTCAGGTAAATACCAACAGTTTTAGACACTTTATCACCAAGATTTAGGGCTTGTTTGGATGCTGCCTGTCAGACAGCTTGCCCCCCAGGCAGCTCCATCCGGCCGCAGGCAGTCGAAATCGACAGCCTGGGTGAGCTGCCCGGCGCAGGTAGCTTTGCTAGGGCTCCATCCAAACATGCTTTTATAGCTATTGATTGTTCAGGTCCACACAATAATTTTGGAAGACTTTATTTTATCTTTTCACCATGTTTGTTCATATGTGGCTATGCGAAACAATACTCTCGTTGTTGCGTAAATATAAATCAGTCTAAAAATCCAAAAGAGGAGGAGGGTATCGCCTTCTATGCACTGGCATCCACTGGTTTTATATTCCTAGGCCCACCTAAAATCTCCCATGATGGTAACTCATTTGGGATGATGGGCCCCCTCCTGTGAATTGAGTGCTCCTACTGATGGTAATGATAAATATATGCTCCCTCCGTATTGGTAACAGATGACGTTTACGACAACAATACAGTCTCCAAAATTTAACTTTGACTTCTTATTTTTACAAAAAAATTATTAAAAAACTAATATATGTATATTTTTATAAAAAAATATTTTTTAAGATAAATCTATTCATACGGTTTTCACATTTCCAAACTGAACGACTTAAAAGTTATTTATTATTTATATTTTCAATGTTTGACTAAAATCCTGTTCAAAACGTCATCTAATACTAATATGGAGGGAGTATAGCCACACAGAGTGCATATGTGTCTCCATAGTCTCCAAAGATGTGCCTCCATACTCTCAAAAGATAAGTGGTAGATGGACCTATTTTTACTTTTAGTGTGAGCGCACAGTGGCAGTGGCAGAGGCAGCTGTCTGGCAAGGTTTGGCCTCCACCATACCGAAAACAAATAAGAAATATTGAATATATATATATATAATATACGTACACATGCATGATATACGTCTACTTATTAGACAATAACCAATGATCCAACACGTAAATCTACTTGACTGCTTTGGTAATTTGATGTTGTCGGCCTTGCATAGTTGATAGTTGTATTATACGTACTTAACATTTATAAATCCGCCACACCTAGAAAATATTCCTGCCTCCGCCACTGCATACAGGCGTATGTCTCCCTTGTAAAAAACAAGAAGAAAATGTCAAATTATAAAGATCACGTACATTGGGCAAAATGTCAAACATCAGACTGGAACTAATATCTGTCGTTCAAAATCCAACCCTATCTTGCGAAGATTTACGTTTCTTTGTTCATGTCAACTCGTTGTCATGGCAAGGTTGATATAGAAATATCGAATGAAAACTGCAACTTTCATGTTTCGTGAACATCATCATCCATATAGGCATTTCTAAAAATCTTCACATATGTGAGGAAGTGATATTTGTGATATCCGTCCAATCCCAAATATATTTAAGTTTGTTAGAGTATCTGTAACATTCCGTAACTTTTATGAATTGTTTGCTAATTAAAATAACTATAAGAATGGCCTCTATTTCCCTTCCTAAATTCCTAGAATAAATAAATATTAATTTGGAAACTAAGGTGTAATTTTGTCTTAGTGTGTTTTGGCTCTTAATTTGGGTTTTATTAGAGTTACTTGTTTGGATTTCAATTTTGAATAGGCCATTCAAATTTGAAATCAAAATCTAACCTAAATAAGAAAAGTAACCTAACTAACTAACTAACCTACCCATGGACCGAAACCCGCTAACCAACCTAACCCCGGCCCGCTAACTAACCCCACAGGCCTATCCCGCGCACCCCCGCGTCCCGGCCCGAGCCGGGCCAGCCCAGCTCGCAAGCCGGCCCAGCTTTCTTCCCTGCGATGCCGCCCCCACTCCGTTCTCTCTCTCGCCGACAGGCCGACCCCACATGTCAGCTTTCCCCCTACCTCCCGCTCTCGCCTTTCACGCGTAGCCGCGCCGCATGACGCACCCGCTCCACCCCGTGATGCGTGCCGCGTGTAAATGCCCGCGCAGCGAGGACCACCGGCCGTCTGCACCCGCATTCCGCGCCCCGAACCCTAGCTGGTGCCCTACAAATACCCCCGTCGGCGCCTCTCTCACCCCTAGTGCCGCACCCCCCTTTGGGGTTTTCTCCCAATTCACCACCGTGAACCCTAGGAGGGAGGAAGGGAGAGAGGGAGCGAGGGAGAGAGAGAGAGAGAGAGAGGAAGGAGGAGAAGAGGTCCAGGTAGAGGAGTCGAAGAAGGAAGGGGAGGTGCCGCCCAGAGCTCCACCGTCGCTGACGACCGTGAGCCACCACCGCGCGAGGAGGAGGAGAGCGAACCGCGAGCCGACGAGGACGACCTGCGCGAGGAGTGGACGCCACCGTACCGCGAGTCGACGACGAGCCTGCGATGACTCCGCCTCCACCCGGCTGTCGAGCCACAGCCGATCGTCGCCGCCGCGCAAGCCTCTGTGGAGCCGGCCTTCGTGCCGAGTGTTTCTTGTCGGACCTCGGCGCCGCTCACCCCTAGCCACAACCCGCCGTTGCCTTGCCCCGACGACCCAAGGCCGCCATGGCCGCCGCGCGCTGGGGATTGCCCGTGCCGCGCGAGCGTTGCGTTGGCCGCAACGTGCGCAAGCTACTACCTTGTTGTGCGCGCGCGTGAGCCTAAGCGCAAGCCAAGCTTCAGCCTTTGCGGTCGTGAATCTCGCCGAGCCGCTCCACCGCCGTGGACCAACCCATCGTCGCCGGAGCCCCCTTTTCCCTTGTAACCGTGGTCAAAGGCTACCCCTTTCCCTCCTTCTGCGAAATCAACCCAAGGCCAAGCCATTTCTTTCCCCTAGCGCATCACCAAAGCCGCCTCGCCGCCGTGGCTGAGTCGAAACTCCGCCGGAGCTCGTCAGAGAGCCGGCCCGTCGGCCAAAGTCCGCCCTTTTTCCGCCATTCCCCTTCGTGAACCCTACCCGGACCTTTTCCCCCTCTTCCCGAGACCAACCGACCGCCCCTAGGCCCTCGTCGTCGCTAGCACCGCCACGACACCGGCGAGCCAAAGCGCGAGCATGGCGCGACGTCGCGCACAGGGCACGAGCGTATTAGGCCCCTAAGCCGGGCCACACCAAGCCGGCCGCATCGCCGTCACAGACAATCCCGCCGCGGCCGCGGCCGATCTCGTGGGCGTGGCTCATGTGGGCCAGCCTCACGGCTCACGGTGGATGTAGTCCACTGCGTCACATGCCAAGCCAGGCCGAAAGCCAAGACTCGTGGACCGTAGCCCAGCGCTTGTTGGGCCGTTCCGGCCACTTTGAGCCCAAAACCAGCCCAGCTCACCCTGCCCTTTTTTTATTTTTCTTTCGCACTGACCTGTGGGCCCCACCTGCCATAGACTAGGCTTAGGCTGACTTGTGGGCCCCGTTGACCCGATGACTTGGACCGTTGATAGGTCAACATTGACCAGGTCAACGTTGACGCCCACTGATGACGTCATGCTGAGGTCAGCAGTGCTGACGTGGCGCGCTCTGGTTCTGCCATGTGTCACCATCTGTTATTTCTTTTTCGGAATTAAATAAATAATTTCAGAAAATGATTTAAACTACAAAAATTGATAATAAATGAACCGTAGCTCAGAAAAATATAAAACTAGTTTCATTATTTTTCTAAAATCATGATATACGCTTGGAGTAGAGTTTGGTGTTATTTGGCTCTTTCTTTGGCTCTTGTTTGGAGTTTATTTGTCGTAGTCTCGGTAATTAATTTAAATCGATAAACTAGGAGGACCGGAGACTATCAGGACTGAAGAGCCAGAGTTCAAGGAGGACTACTACGAGGACGAGACACTAGGTTCACACCCATCCATACTTGAACTCCTATTAGACATGCTAATAGAAATGCTATGCTTTATTTATTCGCATGAGATGATAAACCTTGCATAGCCTGTTTAATTACCATTTTCCTTGTCACCCTACTACTACTATATATTACTCTGTGAGAATGCTTCGCTTGCATGCGTGTGAGGAAAATAGGTGATTTTAACTGTTTTCGGCGTGAGTGTGAAAACCGAGGAGATGGAGATTTTGAAAACATTTGTCGAAGCGAGCATACCTTAACCCGATCCTTCGGATGGGGGGCTTAGGGAATACACTTGGGTATTCCCTTGCGGGCACAAGGTTTTGATGTGAATTGGTTAGGAGATGGCGGCACCTATGAAGGGTGCAAATGGCGATCCACTGCGGGGGACTCGCATTTCAAGAGAAGAGCTCGCTTCGGCGGTTTGAGGACCGAGTCGGACAAACCGCGTCATGGGACTATGTAAATGTGCACACCGTGTGTCCATTAGGAGGGTGGGCCCGTTCCGAGCCTAGCAAATGTGGTGCCAAGCCTGCAGGAGGATAGTGTTTTAGTGTAGGGGGGACTGGTGTTGACTTTTGCTCCCTGATTTGCTTTGGCCCCCGACTGGCCCCAGGGGAGTGCTTCACAGTTCTGGGGCGACCTACTGCGGGAGGACGCGCCCAATCCCGAAAAGGCATGATGGTGCCGTAACTACTAGACCTTCGTTCGGTGTTGTGTTATTCATTCGGTTGATCCCCGGTTGGATGCACTTTGCATGGATTTCTAGGTGTACACACTCTGCAGAGTTAAAACTATACGTATAGACGCGTCCTCGATCATGGACAACCCTATGAATTGTTCGTCCGATTAGTGTTTTGGTACCTAAACTTTTACCTCCCCTTTTTAAACTAAGGATCCGGCATGGCCGATGAGATGGGAGGGGCATGAGCTCTCCCATCGAGTAGACGTTGGAGACGGGAGTCTGTTCTGACAGAATTGCCCGTGAGAGTATGCGTTGGTGTTGGAAATTGCTATTTAAAAACTTCTGCTGCTGCATAGGAAACCCAGCCTTTTCCCTTGATTGTTTGTATACTAGATTAGTCCACCTTAAAACTTGCACATACTTGGATGGTGACGTGGAACTGTTCCAATCCTTGGGAACAGTTCGTGAGTTTGCAGGGTATGAGTCCGACTACGACAACAACGCCGATGGATGGTACGAGTGAATGCCTGTGGAGAAGACGGAGATGAAGCCTCGATGCTTAGCTACCGCTACGTTGGTTTTCCTTTTGTCGATTAGCCCAAGAGGCTTGTAATCCCGTACTTCCTATGTTGGGAGATGTAATAATATGAATATTGAACTGTTTTATCGATGTATGGATGTGATGACTTCTAAGATGAGTTCTGTACGTGATAGCTGTTGATTCTGGACTATCACAATTTTACAGGGAGTCGGATTTTTTTCTTTTATAAAAATCTGGTTTGTTCAGTATCAACATGATCTTCAATGTGAGATTTAACTAACAAGTTTTAAACATAAAGAGTTAACATTATGAAAGTATGATGCATCATGGTATCTATTAGCATCAACCTTATGTTTTCATCTTTACGAGTTTCAATCATTAAATCTTGACGATAGAAAGCACTATAATACATGTGGGGTTTTATTACGTTTCATTGATGTCATAGAAAGTAGAAATTATGTCACCTTTTACAATTTGTGACACTCGAGTGATGAAAATTCATTCGTCGCCTATACCCCATAATAAAAGGTATTCAACGACGAATATAAATTTTTTCGTCGTAAATTTTGTTCCGATTCTTATATCGTCACTAAATTATGACGCCATATTTTTGTTGTTAAAGACATTCAAAACGTCACTAAACCTTATGTGTGGATGATATGGCCATGTGACATCGCTGCTGACATAGATGATGACATGGCCATTGCTGATGACGTGGATGCTAGCATTGAAGATGACACAACTGCTGACTTAGACGATGACTTGGCTTGATGATGCTGACGTGGATGATGATGCCACCATCACAACCCATTTATTAGTAGGCCCTCCTTGGGCCAAATTATGTGCCTTTTTCAGCCCATTTCAAAATTTACAATTCTAGTCCAGGAAAAACCCAATTTTGCAGTCATCCCATTGAAAATACGGCCCATATTTCTAATCGATTCATCATCATTTCAGCCCACTCTACAAATATAAACTAGCCCACAACAATAGAACGGATTAAACATCTCATCTTTAAATAAGTTGAGATCCAGTATGACATACATACAACAGAAAGGATCTAGCATCACACACATACAAGTCTAAAAGCATGAGATCACAATCTACTTTAGGTTTTAATCCAGCGCTATCTCATAACACAATAAAGGCAACATTGCTTCAAGCAAAGCTATGTTTCCAAGACCACCTTACTCTAGCTTGCTCGAATCTGACTCAGCACAAGCTCAGGTTTTGCATCCATCTCAGCTTGATTACTTACATACCTGCATAAGGTATAGCACATGGTGAGTTCAAGTGGTTCATTACTTTCCTCGACAAGAATTGACTTTGGTTAGTATTAGTAGAAAAGAAATTTGGATGACTAGTTTCTTTTTTTTTGTGAACATAAAATTTTTGTACATATAAACTATACAATATAACATTGTAAAACTGGAGACAAGTCACCAACCATGTTCTGCTTCCCACTAAATGTATGCAACTTCACATGTGCGACATAGGCTAGATTATATCGTATGGATTATGTAACAGTGTAACACCCAAAAATAGCCTATTTAAAATTTTTAGTAATTTATTGGCTTTTATTTAATTTGTTCATATTTAATATAGGCTAAATGAATTATTTATGAAAATTAAAATAAAATATAAGTTGTAGAAATATTTTTGTTGCATTCATGCTGCTGCATTTATTTTGTATTGCTTGTGGTTCAAATGAGAGTTTAAATTTATTTAAATTCAAATTTGAATCACCTTGTTTGGAGCCCTAGAAAAGTTGTTAGGCCCATAGTTCGTTTTTGGTCCCTGGTCTTTCTCTCGGTCAATCTCTGCCCCTCCAACCTTCTCTCTCGGCCCAGCGCTTGGCTCGGCCCATTGCGCAGCAGCGGCCCAGCAGCCTCCCGCGTCCCCCAGCCAGCTCGACCCCAACCGCCCTCCCCGCGCGCCCTCCCACTATCGGCCCACGCCGGCCCAAGCTGGTATTCCCCACCTTCTCTCTCCAAGCTGACAGCCGGGGCCCGCCTGGCAGCTTCTTCCCCAACCTTCCCTCTCCCCCCCCCCCCCCGCGCGAATGGCGCCTGAGCCACTGCTGATGGCAAGTCCGCCCCTCCGGCGCTGCCGTGGACCCTCCCCGACTTCCCCGAAGCTTCCCTCCCCCGCTCATTCCTTCCACGTCGAGCCCCCTGCAAGGAAATATGCCCCTCCACAAGGAAGGGCACCGCGGCGCTGCCACCGCCTCGACCGTCAAGCCCGCACGCCTAGGGCACCCTCCCCGGCCTATTTAAGCCACCCCCAGAGCTCCCAATCTCCCCACCAAGCATCCCCGCCAAGCCCAAGCCCAGCGGAGCCCCCCTGTGCCCTCTAGCCTCGCATCGCCGCCACCCCTCGTCGGTCACCGTTGAACTCCGCCGCTGCCGCCCATACTCCGACGAAACCCCACCCAGAGCTCCCAGAGGGGACAGGGGACCCGCCCGGTCCAACACAACCCCTATTCCCCACCAAGTTGCGCCTAATCGCTCACCGTAATGAAGCAGTGCCGCCGGAGCAACCCGCCGCGTCGGCCGCCGTCTCCGCCGCTCCTCCGACGACCCCAACTCCCCACGTGAACTCCTCGTTCCTCGTTGGATCCGTAGGACCAATTCGCTCGCCAATTGAGGATCTGTAGCTCGACTTAGCCGTCGCTCCGGCGAAGCACCGCCGTCTCCCGAGTAGCGTCGCCGCCTCCCCTGCCCCCGCCGGCAACCATTGTCCCCTAAACATCCCCCAGCCGTCCGATCCTGATCCGTCGGTTCCCGTCGCGTCGCGTCCCGGGGTCAAACCAAACCATAACGGTCAGCCAGGGTCTTTTGCTAAAGAGCTCTCCAAGTTTCCCCGAATCAACCCGCCGTCCTTCGCCTTTCAAAAGTATTTTCTTTTAGGTCTTGTTTTATTCTATTAGGCCCCTACGCTTTTAAATATTCAATCCACAGTCCTGCCCCGCATTTTTTACATGTAAATCCTTCTATTTTTAAGTATAATTACGCATAGGCCCCTGGATTTTAGCAAACTAGTCCCTGGAACTTTTTAAACCTTACCAACAAGTCCCTGCAACTTAAAAATGACATAACTTTTCCGTTTTAGCTCCGATTAGTGTGATTTTTGCACCTTTATTTGTAGTGAAGCGTAGAATATATCTAGAACCTTTATTTGTACTGTTTCTTATTTGTTTGCATGTATTGGTTTGCGTGCTCGTTTGTATGGTGATTCGTGTCCAGTCGGTGAGCCGTTCGCTTTGGACTTCGAGTACGAGGACTTTCCGGAGCAGGACTCACAGCAGTAGCAGCAGCCTTTTGAGGAAGGCAAGTTATAGCATAGACAATCCTTGCTATCTAAACACACTTTTTACATACTTTTACTTTCATATGCATGTGTCTAAATTGATGTCCTATTAAGGTTGTACCTAGTTTGTATACTCATGTCCTTGTCACCTTGGGATTATTGCATATGGGTAGAATCTTTGCTATGCGCAGCTACTTTCATCATTGTTATATTGTTAATCATGACTTAATGATACACTTTAACTTAATGATAAAACTTTCTTTTTAGCAACATGGTTTAGGGAACTGGGCATGTGCTGTGTGCTTTGCTCCAGTGTCTCTCCCTAAGGTCCGGTTCTTAAAGCGGCAACCCAGGAGCCTATCACCACCGCTAGAACTATTATGGCTCTGATCTTGGTCAAGTAACTTGTACGTCTCTAGCTTGCCAGTGGTTACCGGAGTGGCCGACGACGTTATGGGAAACATGGGTGAGAGTATGTCTTGATCCACCGAGGACGGGTGATCCGTCGGCTATGCCCCCGTGAGGCACAGTCCCGTGTTGGGAGTCCCTGCGATGGGGAACTCCACACGTTACGCTTTGTTGGGTGTGATGCCCGCGCTCTGGACGCCATTGATCCCCCTATGGTGTGACTCCGTAGGCGTACGTCAATCTCGGTGCCTAGGCCATGCTGCCTGTGTTGTACCATAATCGGCCACTGTCTTGTTAGGTTGTCTTGTGAAAAACCTCGTAGCGTCCCTACACGGTCGCACCTTGGTAGTGTGATTTGTGAGGTCTGATCCACCTCCGCGTGGTTGGGTTTAAAGTTCATTAGAGCTTTTACGCGACTGTTTGTCACACCCCAAAATTTTTGGATTTTGGGATGTGACTTGTCAGCATAACTAATGCAATGATTTTCTCAACTTTTTAAAATTTTCCAACCTTTAAATAATTAACAGGGAATTTACTATAGAAAAATTTTGTTTTCTATGTTAAATTAAAACAACATAGGTATAATATTTTGTGCTTTGCACTCATGCCGGTTGCATGTAGTGGTTTTATGTGTGTAAAGTTTTCAAAAATGCGTTTAGGAGCCTAATGGGAATTTTCTAGATTTTTCTGGAAATTAATCCTATTTTCCCTAGAGCAAATTCCAATTTTTGAAACATGCTAAGATCCTTTTCGTGAGTCCATATATTTTATTTGGGTTCCTCATGTCTAACTCTATCTCTGGAATTTTTCCTAGGATTTTTAGAATTTTTAGAATATTTTTCATGGTTTTAATATCAATTCTGGACTTATCTGGAATTATTTTATAACCAGAAAAATAATTATTCCGAAAATTAAAATCATCATAAATCTTAGTAGACCAGCGTGGGCCCAAAGTTGACCCAATTTTAGGCCAAACCTATCCCATCACTTTGTTGGGTCAAATTTCAAAGCTCATTCGCATTGGAATGGGGCAACCCACCTTTAGTCCCATATTGCTAATGAACCTAGAAGTGAGAGGTTTTCTCCCTATATATACGAACCACCTCTCCTTTGGAAAAGTCACACCATCGACTCCATTACAGGGAGGCCCCTTTGTTTGGGATTCCCTAAGGTAGTCTTCTTCCACCATATCTTCCACTACTGTCCATTCTTCTTCTCGTCGTCGCGCCGAGCCTTCCGTCGTTTTTGGCCTCAAGATTTTCAGTAAGACCCTCAGCGAATCTTATAATTTTCTACCGTATTCGTTTAGTCTATACTCTTTCGTAGAAAAGCCCCTGCCTATTTGCACGTTAGCCCTTCGGTTTTTATATGAAATTATGATTTAGCCCTTGGTTTTTCACAAATAAGCCCTTGGAGACTTTTAAATTTCGCCAGCAAGTCCCTGGAGCTTAGAAACACCATATCTTCCTCGTTTTAGCTCCGATTAGCGTGATTTTTGCGCTCATGTTTGGTGTACTGTTCCTCGTTTTAGCTCCGATTATTTCTAAAAGCTTTATTTGTACTGTTTCTACTGTTTGGTGTACTGTTCTAATATATTATAATTGTTTGCATGTACTGGCTTGTATGGATGCTTGTGTGGTGATTCGTGTCCAGTCGGTGAGCCGTACGCTTTGGAGTTCAAGTACGTGGATAATATGATATGCTTTATTACATTTTTTTGTTGTAGCTTTAGATCTATGCTTTTCTTCATAGCTTTAAAAAAATGTACGGAAGCATATCATATTATATGTTCGCTGCGTAGATATACTCATTTGTAGTCCAACACAATTGGATTTTCCATTTTATGATTTTTCTATGATTTACTATGATTTTTTTCAAAATTGTTTTAGGGGGTAATTTGACCGGTTTTGAAAAGTTCAGGGGGTGATATAGACCGTTTTATAGGTTAGGGGGTTATGTAGTCCAACCCTCATAGGTGAGGGGGTGATATAGACTTTTTCCTAAAGGATTTAAATTTCATCTTTGGTTTGAATTTGAGTATAGAACCATCGTACTAACAAGAGGGACAGGTAATCGTGAAATCATGTGACTTTGATGCTCAAATAACATCCTCAAACCTATCCCCAAGATCCTTGTACACAAACACATACACATCTAGCTTTTGCAGCTTAGCTGTTGGACATTTCCGGTATGCACCGAAAATTTCCGACAACCATTGGAAATTTCCGATAAACACCGTACATCTCCGAGCCATTGAACACATTGACCTTCCACCGGAAATTTCCGGTAATTGGTGGATTTCTCCGACAAATGTGACGGAAATTTCCGGTGATCTTCGTCAGAAATTTCTGGTATTACTTGCCCCAACGGTCACATTAATGAGTGAGCTATATATACCCACTCCCACTCCACATACCAGCTCTCTTAGCACTCTTAACGAACCCTAACCTCTCTCAAGCACTCTAGAGCTCTCCCAACACCCCTTGCTTTGATTTCCAAGTGTGTGGTGGTGTGTTGGTGAGAGATTCGAGCAAAGTGATTCAAGTTTCATCCTCTCCCTCTCTTGAGCATCAAGTTCATGGACTCCGGTGATCTTGTTTGTTACTCTTGGGGATTCATCCCCTAGACGGTTAGGTGTAACTGAGAGCATCCAAGCCGAGCTTGTGGATTTTGGAAGTTTGTATCATCTCATCCTTCGTGGATTTGTTAGTAAGTACGCTTAGCTCCTTTGTGGTGACTAAGTGGAGGAAAGTGGCTCGGAGTGTATAAGCCCGCCTTTCGTAGGCCCTCAACGGAGACGTAGCCTCCTGTGTGGAGGTGAACTTCGGGTTAAATCTCGTGTCTCCGTTGTTGTTTGTGTTCTTCATGTTCTTCGAGTTCATATAGTTCTTGCTAGCAACTTTTCTATTTCGTCTCGATCTATTTATCTGTGAAGTTCTAGCTGCAGGTGAAGGTACCATAGGGTTGCTGACATCTAGAACAACATATTGTTTCATATAGATTGTTGCTGATGCTTGTATTTATCTTGTAATTCATCATTCTCGCTTGTCACCGGAAATCTCCGGTAGTAGGCGGAAATTTCCGGTAATTTGACGGAAATTTTCGGTAATTTGACGGAAATTTCCGGTAATTTGACGGAAATATCCGGTGGCTACCAGATATTCCGGCATATCTAACAAATTTGTCGAGTTTGTTGTGATAATTTTCAGTTCGCCTATTTACCCCCCCCCCCCTCTCTAGGCCTAGTGTTGATCCTTTCAAAGCCAAAAACAGCTTGCATACATAACAAACTCGGGCAATCCAATTGACAAATGGATACGAAGAAAATACCACAAATTGGATTCAAGATATTATTCTTCTAAACTAAGACAACAGAAAGTACGCTAATCACAGAAAGTATATTTTTACAACTACCACAAATTGGTACTTATTAGTTACAAACCAATGGTAAGACATGCCAAAACTAGTTCATGCTTTACAAACAAAAAAAACCGCACAAGCACATTTGAGACCAGAGCTACCAGTTTTTTTAACCTTAAATTAGCACACTCGAGTCCTAGATAGATCTATTCGTAATAGCAATTCAAATCCACAGTGAGGAATTGATCCATACCTTGCTTGAGAGACAGACCAAATAAAATTAAGAGAATTCCCTTTCCTACCGCAAGAAAAAAACGAGAAAGAAGCTTTTACATTAGGCCATGGCATTGCTACCCAAGATGAACTGGATGGAAGGGGGAAGGAAGGGCCGGTCGTACCCAAGATGGGCATGGTGAAAGAAGCAGAGGTGCATAACTAATTCCTTGCACACCAGACAACTTCACTGGCTGGGCCACGAAGCACCACACCCTCGCACCTGGTGAGGCTGCCATCGCTGGGAAGAGGCCTCGCGGCCGCAGCGAGCGGGGCTTCAGCGAGCGGGACGGCAGGACGCGGGGCACCACCGCACATCCGACGGGCCACGCCGAACAACCGATGGGCCACCACCGCGCGAC
Source organism: Echinochloa phyllopogon (assembly GCA_033239725.1). Taxonomy (NCBI): domain Eukaryota; kingdom Viridiplantae; phylum Streptophyta; class Magnoliopsida; order Poales; family Poaceae; genus Echinochloa; species Echinochloa phyllopogon. The sequence goes on from BTCW01000012.1 coordinate 26,513,029, forward strand.
GCCACCGTTGTCGTCGTCGGTGGCCGCGAGGGAGGCGTAGCTCCCGGACTGCCGCCCAGCAACGCCGTCGACTGCGCCGCTCATCACCGACCCCCGCTCTCATCCCAGTTGCCAGATCGGGCGACGAGATCCGTGCCATGGCCGTGGGATTCGGCATCATCGGCGAGGAGGAGGAGCCCGTGGGTTAGAAGAGCGGCGTGGCAGGGGTGGCGTGCGGTGGGGAGAACCCCAGGTGGTGGCGGCAGGGTCACGGAGGAAGGAGCGGATAGGGAGGGAGAGAGGGAGATGCTGACCGGGAGCTAGGGTTTCGACTCGTTTTACAACGTGGGGATGGAATCATAGTCGTTGGATCGACAATGGATGGCTGGAATTAGTTGGGCTATTTAGGCCGATACAGGCCTTGTTTATTTGTTCTCTGGTTAACATTTTTCTTTTTCTTTTTATGTTATTGCTCCATTGTGAAGTAACACATAAAAATAATTATCTTATATATGTTGATACATTTTTTATATATAATAGAATACATATAAGTTGTCAGATAGAAGTTTCAAAAAATTCCAAAATGATTTACTATTTTCTATATCTCAAATGAATTTATATATGATTATCAAAATTAGTTTCAAATTGAACTATGTGTGCATTTAATATTAAACAAAAAATATTTAAAAAAATCATAGGTATACTCATGTGTTTCATTCTGACATAAGTCATGGAGATAGATCAAAAATTCAATTGTTTTCTAAGGATAATTCAAACTCCTATCTCCAAATTACCATTACATAATTATAATAATATATAAATTTGGTCAAAAAAATCTAAAACTGACGTGACATCGTATTTTAGGTCCATAAGCTTGCCATAAAAAATCAAATGATTTTAATCAAGTGGGAGCATACATTGCTCGTAAAATGATAAATCTCTCACATAGTTTTCTATAACTCAAGTCAAACTTTGAGATTTGAATACCTCATAACTTTTTTGAGTTCGTGTACAACTACAATTTGAACACAACCTTGTATCAACCATAATATTTGAAAATATAAAGTTACATTAGCAATTATTATACAAAACAATGTTTTATATTCTCTACTAAAGTGAAAGAAAACATATCATTTGAAAAAGATCCAAAATAGTACAATTATCATACAAATAAATGACATCAATTGAAAGATAATGATTTTAGAAAAATCCAGAAACAAGAACCATCAAATTTGAAGTTCAAATGAGGGAAAAATAACTACTACGAAATTTAATTCCGGATTAAAAAAGAAAGACGAAGATGTGGCCGTAAAGAGGCAGCACCACGTGGCCAATCTGGTTTGGCGCGCTTCATTGTTCAACGAGGTCTCATGTTCGCCCACCACCAATTTCTGCCGTTTGTTCCCCTGGCCCTGTTTATTCCAAAAATTTCTCTCTCCAAACTTCACTATTCACCTATCACATCAAATCATATCAAATCCGTCTCATCATGTATGGAGCATTAAATGTAGGTAAATAAAAAAACTAATTGCATAGTTTTGATGTACACGACGAAACGAATCTTTTGAGCCTAGTTAGGTCATGGTAGGACAATGTTTACACAAAGAAACAAAAATGCTACAGTGCGTTACAGTATCCGATGTGACTTTTGTACCAACTTTTCACCCCTAGTTTCAGGAAAGTAGTACAAAGTATAAAAGAGTAGAATGCCCACAATGGTAGCAAATAGTGTGCTAGCCCTGTGGTAAGGCGCCGGCCGTTTTTTAGTCCAACCAGGTTTCGAACCCCGTCGGTGATACTTTACCTTTTCTCTCTGTTTTTTTTTCTGCCGAACGGTGAGGCGGGCGGCGTGCGTGGGGTGGTGGCCGTTTCCTGGGCGCAAGTTCTAAATGTATAAATAAAATTAACGCCATACGCCCTCATATTTGCCGGAGCAGTCACTGATTAGTTGGTTGTGGTTGTTAACCCATAGGTCTTGTGTTCGAGCCATTCTAGGTCACTAATTTTGTGACTATTTTGTTCCATGTTTTTTCAATAGTTCGGTGCAGAAACTTTTGAGGTCTCAGTTTCGATTCCCTTGCCCACCATTTATTTTTGCCATCCTGCACAAATTTTACATTTTTAGCATTTTATAACTCTATCAATTGATTGTGACTATTTTGTTCCATGTTTTTTCAATAGCTCGGTGCGGAAACTTTTGAGGTCTCAGTTTCGATTCCCTTGCCCACCATTTATTTTTGCCGTCCTGTGCAAATTTTACATTTTTAGCATTTTATAACTTATCAATTGACCGGATACAAAACAACCAGAGGCCGAAGGAAAACTGAAAAGAAGTGTTATTGCAGTGGTAAGATCCTTGCTAGGGTAGTGGTGGGTTTCTTGTTCTAGTGTTGAGTTTGCCTAGTTTTGCCAATTTTTTTCTCATTTTTTTTGCATATAATCCCATATGGTTGCCTGTATTTATACGAGCTCATATGGTAAGGCACATATTTGCCTATTTTAGGTACTGGCATATAATCCCATATGGTAAGGCCCATATTATGCATATAGACAAGCTATAATCCCCACTTTCCCCTCAAGAAAAAAGTATAATCCCATTTGGCAATTTATTTATTAATAAGTTGGCATATAAAAACTTATGGAACTTTATAAATTTATAAATTCATCTTTAATTACTGACAAATTGGCGGTCACAAATAGTCGACGACCATTTTAAAATACCTTATAGAAAATTATAGTATTATCAAAAGAGGTAGGACCTACATTTGTTTTAAAGACTCACAAAAAAAATATGATGATATAATGTCAATGTAAATTTGTGACTCTTGCTAGTTGTCGTGAAAAATAGTAGAGATTCGTCACAATATGACAATAAAATAGTTTATGACGATTTGTAATTAACCTTAATGACGACATTCTGATTTTCATCACTAAACCATACATTTCCCTATAAATCATCACAAAAGCGAATGACTTTATGACGTTTTGATCTATTGTTACGAGAAATTTGTCACAAAAGGCCATATGTGTTGTAGTGAAGGTTAACCATAAATATATTTGTATTTGAGATTGGTGGTATTAGCTTTGTACAATTTCAAGATTTTGGTGGTAATATATTCATCTTGCGTTTTCTAACCTTTTCAAATTAGTGTTGGTAATATATTCAGCCTGCTTTTGCCTTGTTGGAAGCTGATATATTATTGCGGGTAAAGAGAGATTCAATAAATTTACAAAAAAAAGGGGATGATGAGTTTAATGTTGAAATGCGACATCCTACTCTGTAGCATAATTCAGCCTTTCTTCACGTATGTTTATCTTTGTGAGTTTTTTTTAATTTATCAAAACTAGCTCAGTACTCCGTACAATATACTTGCAAATAATTTTCGCAACTCCACTGATCGAGTAGTTCCCATCAGATTTGTTTTATTGCTTTTTATGGGTGCAAGCCTTACTGAAATAATTATCTAGTAACAGAATTTATCTTCTGATACAGTGATACATGTGGCCATGCTACAGAGCAGCATCCATGCCGTCGTCGCATGTCGCATCCACCACCTGTTTAAAAGCTCCGAGATTAGACACCAGCGCCTGCTCTCTCCCGCGCGCTGCCGTCCACTCGGTCTCATATTTCCGGGCCCTACCTGAAAGCTCCTCAATCCTGTTCGGGCCTGGGCCGGCGGGCCCCGCTGTCACCAATTCACCGTCCTCTCGTAGTACCGTCGCGACGGCCCACGTACGCGCCGTGGTGTTTCCAAGGCCGCGCGCGACGGTATAAAACGAACGAGACGGCAGGGAGCGCGCGCGCGCTCTGGAAGCGGTGGTGGCCAGTCTTGCTTGCTGGGAGCGAGGAGGAGGAAGAAGAGGGGAAGGAGCGGGCGAGGGACGATGGCGGAGGCTGACGGCGAGGCGGCGGCGCTGCAGTTCACGCCGACGTGGATCGTGGCGGCGGTCTGCTCCATCATCGTGCTCATCTCCGTCGCGGCCGAGCGTGGCCTCCATCACCTCGGCAAGGTACGTCGCCGGGGGCCTGGGCCCTGGGGTTCTTGCCCGTCGTTTAATTGATTTCCTGCTGACGCCGCGGCGCCGATGAGCTAATTAAGAGCTTCTCTCTTTGGTGGTGGCATCCATGCATGTGCAGACGCTCAAGAAGAACCATCAGAGGCCGCTCTACGAGGCGCTTCTCAAGGTCAAAGAAGGTAGACATGAAACAAACAGAATCCATCTTCTTTCCAGAGAAGGCGACTGAAATTCACTCGACCAACAAACACTTATTTTTCTCTTCTTTTTTGTTGGTGTGATGCAGAGCTGATGCTTCTGGGGTTCATCTCCCTACTGATGACGGTGTTCCAGATCGAGGACGATCCAGAGAACATGCATCCCTCCCAGCTGGACAGATTACATGCTGCCGTGCCAGAGGCCGGGGGGTCAGCAGCCTGCAGGGGTCGCCGCCACGAGGCCGCGTTTTACGGCCGCCGAGATCTTCGCTGGGATCAGCAGGGCGCGGGTGCTCAGCGAGGGCAAGGCTGGGGCCGAGGCCGAGCTCTGCCAGTTGGAGGTAAACTGACTGGAACCATTTGATTCAGATAGAACTCTCATTGTTCGTACATATATTTTATGCAAAAATATTGATTGGCAAGCAAAAGACAAATCTTTGATATGTAACGGTATATAAAAACAACTGTTGTGACTGTTTGAGCAGGGAAAAGTTCCACTGCTGTCCGAAGAAGCCTTGCATCAGCTGCACATTTTCATATTTGTTCTGGCTGTGGCCCATGTTTTCTTCAGTGCTACAACTATGCTTCTGGGAGGTGCAAAGGTAAGAAAAGCCGCTTAATGGCATTAGTTCTGCAGGTCGAAGTTAATCGGGGAGCTCTTGTTGCTTTGCCGGCGGCTTATTACTACTGTGTTCATTTGTTTCTCAGATACACAAATGGAAACAGTGGGAGGAGGAAATTCAGAAAAACAATGATGCAGAAAACGGTATCTATCGGGACCATATTTTAGTGCAATGCAACACTTGTGGTTTGAATTGGAGCAGCCTATATTTTTCGTTCTGTGGAGCGGAGCAAATACTAAAAAAAGCTGTTTTTGTGACATGCTTGTCTTCTTCTCAAGAAGAATAAATGTTTATTTTCTCCACAGGAAAATAGATCTGGTTATTTGTTGAGGGACTGATACAATCCTATGAAATTGCAGGACCTAAGAGGGTGCTACCTGTGCATCAACTTTCATTCATAAGAGAGCGTTACAAGGGGATTGGCAAAGATTCTCTTACATTGTGTTGGATGGTAACTCGTGTTCTCAACTGTCATATCTTCCTTGTATATTGCAAAATTAATGTGAAGTGACATTTCAAATTTTTAGAATTATATGATTAGATCTGTCTTGAAAAGTAGTTTAGTAGTATTACAGTTTTTTTATGTTCTACAATTAGAGACAACATCATTACTCAAAAGGACTCCTTTCGTAGTTCCGTATTATCTGAGCTGTCAGTTTGGCATACAAATTTTTTTTCTATGCAGCTGTGGCAATTACTTTATTATTGGTAATCGATAAGTATTAATGAGTTAATGTTCATAGAATATACGGAGTAGTCTACTGGTGAACTAATCAGTCTTAATTTTCTCCTTTTTTTCACAGCATTCATTTGTTAAGCAGTTTCATGGTTCAGTAGCTAAATCAGACTACAACGCAATGCGTCTTGGTTTTATCATGGTAAGCGTCATTTCATATCTAGCTGTTGTTCTGTTATTTCCCTGTATATAAACATGCATTCTTTTGGATTGCAGACCCACTGCCGTGCAAATCCAAAATTTGATTTCCATAGATACATGATGAGGGCTTTAGAGTCTGATTTTAAGAAAATAGTCAGTACAAGGTAATCCAAAGACTGTTACATATTCTTTTGATATTTTTAAGCAAATTTCTCATGAATAAACTTAACCATACTTTTTGCGAGTCAATATATATACTTGACCATATTGTTTCTATCTCCTTTTAGCTGGAGCTTGTGGGTCTTCGTGGTGATATTTCTGTTGCTGAATGTCAATGGTAAATCTTTATTTCAACCTTTTGCAAAAACAAAAAAAACATTTATGGATTTCTACTGTTCCTGAATATTCATCTCGAGAGCCAGTTTGCCTCTTTTAACCTTTATAAGAAAATATCCTTCCGTAGTAAGCTGATTTCTGTAGTTTAACTCATCTTATATCTTAATCTGCAGGTTAGCACACATACTTTTGGATGGCTTTCCTTCCCCTTGTTGTAAGTGCATATATAGCGTGTTGTTTTTTAGTCCTTTTATAGAGTCTGAATCCGAACAAACAGAATTCTGCTGTGAATAATCCTCCTAGACTAGGTCCCTTACGATGCACTTGCATACTTCTCTTGCAGCTTCTGTTGGCTGTTGGCACCAAACTGGAGCACATCATAGCCCAGCTAGCCTACGACGTGGCCGCGAGGCACACGGCGATCGAGGGCGATGTGGTTGTGAAGCCATCAGACGAGCACTTCTGGTTCGGGCAGCCGCGGATCATCCTGCACTTGATCCACTTCATCCTCTTTCAGAACGCATTTGAGCTGTCGTTCTTCTTCTGGATACTGGTAAGTAACCGTTGCAGTGACACACCATTTCCAAGGTGTGCTCAGCTCAGATGCCTTGACTGAACACGTACAACATCATCTAAACTGTAACGGCTACCATCTCTCCTTTTCCAGATGACCTATGGACTCCACTCCTGCTTCATGGACCATGTCGGTTTCTTGGTGCCGAGGCTCGTTCTCGGGTAATTTGCATATCTTCCAGTTTATTTCATCTCACAGGAACTAAAAAATGGCAACAAGACATGAGCGTGTTCTTGTACTTGCAGGGTCGTCATTCAGCTCCTCTGCAGCTACAGCACCCTGCCTCTGTATGCAATTGTAACCCAGGTGCGTCAGTGTTCTTCGACATCGTTTGTTGATACAGTTGTTATCCTCAAAGCACTGATGAATGGTCTCCCTTTGTGCTCGAAGATGGGGAGCTGCTACAAGGAGATCTTCAACGAGCACGTGCAGCAGGGAGTCCTGGGGTGGGCGGAGAAGGCCAAGAAGAGATCAGGGTTGAGGGAGGGCAACTCCACGGCCGAATCCGTGCACGGCAACGGTGCCGATGCGGCTTAGGATTGGAATGGTGAAACGGGCATGCGCAGCTGGGGAAGAACGATGAGGCAGATGGAAACACACACAGAAACGGTGCCGATGAGGCCGAATCCGTTCGTGGAGCTGTAAAGCATAGACATAGACATGCCATAATTTTCGGAGATAGCTTCACTCACAGCAGCCGTAAATAGTGATGATATATAGTATGATGTATCTGTAATAACAGAACAAGCCATCTGTGTCCAAAAAAAAGAAATTACTCGGAAGATCCAGAATCTGGTAATTTTGATGATGCTTCAATGCCTCATTGTTAGTTCGTTGCATTCAGCTGAAAACGGCCGCACAGTGTGGTAAGATAAGAATGAGTCAATTATAATGAAGTTTTTTTGCAGTACCTTATACTACTGGCTGGTGGTATATGGTATAGAGAATGAGTAATATAGTAATTTAGACATAAATATATTAACTAATCATACTTCTTCTCGTTCTTAACTGCGACGTGCATCACCGATCCGAGACCCATCCCACTGGCGTGCCTCAACTGTCGGCCCGAGACATATAATCGAATGAAAAAAATTAAAATATATCTAAATTACAGTGATGCCATTTAGATTTTTTTCAATAATACCATTATACTACTATACTACTCACTATATACTACATATACCACTGATCAACGCTAGACTAGTATATAATTATTCTCAACCGTCGGGTGTTTATATACTAGTCCTTTAAATGAGTGGTATAAGGTACCGTAAAAGAGCTCAATGAAAAACATGCTCGTGAAAAAAGATGTGACAGCAGCAACGGTAGCGCTTTTTGAGACCAAGTTGGGGTAAGGTAGAAACAAAAAACAAAATTCATTAAACCACCAACAGACGAATCTTTCAACATCATATCACCAGTGCCACACACACAAAAAGCAAAAAACAAACTAGAGCCAAATCTTTCGACATCATACCTCTGTTGCCACAGGAATTCTGCCACGTACAAATCCTGCCAAAACTTACATAACATGTGGAGGAAATTCCTTATATTAAGTAGTTATGGAACATCACACAAAGGCCAAGGCCACCATGATCGCTCGTAGTCGCCGCGGTCACTGTTTACTAGTTTGTTACACCGTTCGATCAACTTTAAACCACCGCCATCAGATCGACTTAAGTCAACAATTTGGCGTTTCTGCTGTGTGTTTTGCATATTGATAGAGTGATAGTATGCTCTACAGCTGCGTCTTGTATCACGTGTATGTTAGGTATTTTCTTTGTCGCAAGGCGTATGATGCATCATCATTTTTGCATGTGGCATCTCTGTCGCAGCAGCAGAAATACAGTGCTAATGCATCTAGTATATATAGTATATATGATCATCAACAAAAGGAAGAGCAAATATATAATCATTTCGTCAACCTGCTGGGCCAAGCACAGGAGAGGTCCCTAAGCCTCAACTGGCATAATCTCGAGTATCAACAACGTGATCTGAGTGACCTGGAGGATCCGTTTGAAGAGGAGGAGATTAGAAAAACCCTTAAACAACCTCTAGCGAAGAAATCCCCCCGGACCAAATGGATTTATTGGGCTCTTTTTAAAAAAAATGCTGGGCCACCATTGGCAAAGATTTAACAGAGGCACTCCAGGCCTTTCATGCACTAAAGATCCGCAAGCTAGAGCTAATAAATAAAGCCAACATTATTTTGATACCCAAAAAGGAGGCTGCACTTGAGGTGTCCGACTTTAGGCCAATAAGCCTAATAAATAGTCTCGCCAAAATCGTCACAAAAATCCTCGCCGACAGATTGGAACCAGGATTGAATGAGCTAGTTTCGGGATGTCAAAATGCATTCATCAAAAAAAGATGCATCCATGACAATTTCGTCTATATACATAGCGTCATTAGAGCTCTACACAAATCAAAGAGGCCGGCTCCTTTCGTCAAATTAGACATCTCAAAGGCCTTTGACTCACTAAGCTGGGTTTTCCTCCTAGAAACGTTGGAGGCACTAGGCTTCGGACAAAAATGGAGGGATTGGATTTCGACCTTATTGGCTACTTCCTCTTCAAGAGTGCTACTAAATGGCATCCCTGGGAAAAAAAATCAAATATGCCCGAGGGCTACGACATGGCAACCCATTATCGTCTATGCTCTTCATCCTAGCCATCGACCCTCTACACCGACTAATTAAACTAGCAGCCAACAAAGGTATACTAAAGACGATCCTGTCAAGGGCAGCTAAGCTTCGATGCCCATTATATGCGGATGATGCAGCACTGTTTGCAAACCCATCAAAGGAGGAACTACAACACCTTAGCCAGCTTTTGGACACATTTGGGTGCTGCTCAGGATTGCGGATTAACATAGAAAAAACAGAGATTTTCCCCATACGTTGTAACAATGACATTATTACTGAGGTCCTGGAAGGATTCACGAGCAAGATTTACTCCTTCCTTGGAAAGTATCTTGGTCTTCCATTACACACGCGCAAACTTAGACGCGCCAATGTGCAGCCGCTAGTACATAAGATTGGAGGCAGACTACCAGGTTGGAAGGGACGTTTTCTATCATCGGCAGGACGGGAAACGTTGGTCAAAAATATCTTAACCTGGCAGCCAATATACCACTTGACTGTATTCCCAGCTCAGAAATGGCTCATTAGGCAAATAGATAGAATGTGTAGAAGTTTTCTTTAGAAAGGGGAAGTACCGGAGAAAGTGAACGTCGGGCATTGCCTGATCAATTGTCCAACGGTATGCACACCAAAGGACTTGGCCGGACTTGGCATCATCGACCTTGAACGTCTAGCGAGAGCTCTCAGGCTTCGATGGTGCTGGTTCCAATGGAAAGATGATACACGGTCATGGGTAGGAATAGATATCCCTTGTGATAAAAGTGATAAAGAACTCTTTAATGCCTCAACAATTGTCACAGTGGGTAAAGGCACTAAAGCAAGCTTCTGCATTCAAGTTGGCTGAAGGGAGCGGCCCCAAAAAATTTGCCCCCCTGCTTATTTGAAAAATCAAAACGAAAGCATTTCACGGTTGAAAAGGCACTACAAGATAACTACTGGATCGACCATGTGTGCCCAATCACGACGGGTGAAAAAATTAGAGAGTACACTAGTCTATGGGAAGAAATTCACTTGCTTACGTAATGAAGAGATGGAGGATAAGATCACCTGGCGATAGACGACTAGTGGGGAGTACACAACAAAAAGCGCGTACCAAATACAATTTAGCAAACAAACCAAAAGAAGGAACATCAGCCCAATTTGGAAGGCTAAAACAGAACCAAAATGTAGGATCTTTGCTTGGATTTTACTGCATGGGAAAAATCTGACAGCAAACAAAGAAGGGCTGGTCTCACGGCCGGACTTGTAGCCTTTGTAATTCTGAGCCGGAAACACCAACACATCTTTGCAAGGATTGCAGGTTCAAGAAGGTTGTATGGACGTGTTTGACTCAACGGTTCAATGTACAATTCTTACCAGGGGTTGACGTGACTGGTTCGATATACGGTTGGTGGAAAAAAGGTAGGATGTGCCACAAATCTTTTGACACCGTACCATGTGCCACAAAACTTCAGCCGCCATACCATACCACACGTCTCAACCTGCCAAATCACAGAACTTGCGGGAGTAAAATGCATGCCGAGTCACTAAACTTGCACCAAATTCTGGCTCAAATCACTTAACTTGTAAATAGTACACAATACATCATCAAACTTGTATCCTTATTCATCATAGGTCCTTTTTCTCATATTTGACAAATCTTACCTGTTGGGGTCATCAAACTTGTATCCTTGTTCACCGGAAGTCCTTTTTTGCACGTCTAGTTTATTCTATCACCTGTAGGAGATTACACTGATTTGTACGACACATGGGACCTTGTGTGAGGACTAGAGGTTTACTGAAGTTAAGTGAATAGAAATTAGGAGTATGTGTTACTTAGTTGTACAAGATGTGCAGTCTTAAAGATTTGCAATTTATGTTGAATTCACAAGTCATAGAAATGTTATAGTTAAGGAAACACCATTTATTTTTGTTTGATGGAATGTTGTCATATTTACACAGAGAAGCATGAGATATTTTCAAAATTTTATTTATGGTGTCATTTGTGTGAACTTAATAATAACTTTATTCAGTATGAACTGAATTACAATGACATGTGAACTTAATTTTATGAAGCTACCAATATAAGTTACAGATTTTCTATACCAGTTGGTTTTCATAATCTATAGCGACACCTCCTAAAAAGCGACTCGCTCTCGATTACCATCCCTCGTCCTAGATTTAGAATGTTTAGAGTTGATTTTTAATTCCTTTCTCCAACTTAAAATCTTAAACCTATGGATATATGAGAATTCATCTGCACTTGTAAACATTGTTCCCTTATGATAACCAGTGACATACTAAGATTCGAGAGAGAAAAATAAGGGCACCTACAACCTACTTATCTATTTTGGAGACCCAAAACACCCAATTTAAGTTATTAGATTAGTTAATATGCTCCATTAACCTATATTTCCTCTTTACATATTATTATCCCTTTGATTTCTAAATTATTGTGCAGATTAAAGAATCTAACTGTCCAAACTTTTATAATCTTACAATGTTACACAAATATATAAAACTCATTAATTTATATCTTCACTAAAATTTTGTTCGTAGCTCACTATAACTGAGTCCACTATTAATAAAACTACTTTTAAGTTCACGCAAATAGCAATACAAATAAAATTTTAAAAGTATCATCCTTCTCTATATAAACATGATATCATTTCATCAAAGAAAAAATGATATATCCTAGACTATGGTATTTCGGTGACGTAAATTCAACATGAATTGCAAATCTTCGGAACTGCACATCTTCTACAACTGAGTATCCCGTACTCCTAATTTGCATGGGTACAACTAGGACAAACCTCTAGCCCCTCAAACGTGTCACATGTAATGAACAGATACATGTCATTGTTACAAGCTAGTAGATCAATTAGTCATGGAAGAAAAAGGACCTCTGGTGAGCAAGGATGTAAGTTTAATGACTCCAGATGGTAGAATTGATCAAACATGAAAAAATGACCTATAGTGAACAGGGATGCAAGTTTGATGATGTATTATGTACCATTTGCACAAGTTTGATGATGTATTATGTACCATTTGCAAGTTAAGTGATTCAGGTGAGAATTTGGTACAAGTTTAGTAGCTCGACATCCATTTTACTCAACTTGCGGCGAACTATCTCACCACAAAAGCCAAAGGGTGTGGTTTGCCTCATCAGACCAAGAAGATTTTTTTGGAATGCATGCTTTGAAGAACACGATGCGTGACACTTCGTTCACTCAGTAGTCAGTACAACAGACGAAGCACTCAATAACATCGAGCAGAGGAACACAGCATTAAAGAACCAGATATCCAAATTTACTGAACATCGTACACCACAAAGCCATCATGATCATAGTCACCGAGTTCACTGTTTAAGGCTTTACACCGTTCGATCAACTTTAGTAAATAATAAAACCACCACCATCCATCAACTTGAGTCGACAGGTTTGCATAATTGTCTTAGCAACGAGTATCCAGTAGGCATTGGGTAAAACACTAGGGCACATGATGTGATCTGGTCTGGGAGAAACTCATACTAGTGATTCATTAAAGTTTGTCCAGTTCTGTCCCCCACGATGAGTCTTTGATGAACATGAGGTAATGACTGTGAAATCTAGTATTCTTCAGCTGCACTGGCAGCACTCAAATCCACACTAAGATCAACCGTCTGCAATGAGTGCGGAGTTAGGACACAAATGATAAATCCATATTTGCAACATAAGTAGAGCAATGGAATTAGATTCACTCAATCTATAAAGGAATGACACAAAGGTAAGACTTTTTTCCTCAGCAAATATAACAGCAGGAAATGTGAGGAAATATGCTCTGGGTATATGTATACTATGTGTCTGTAGCATGCAGGCATTACAGATCTTTTCAGAGAAATATGATGTTTGAGTGTTTGACTAACATTTTCACAAATTAGACTAACCAAAGACAACCCCTGGCTACATTCAGTCCAATCAAGAAAATAAAGATGAAATGCATGTTACCTTCCCAGTTATCATTGTATACATGTTCAGAACGTCTGTTACAGTTGTCTCAAAATGTGTTGTGGCATCATAGCTCTGCATGGAGAAACCACCAATAAAGATTAAGTAGAATGTCCAAGCAGTGAAATCTAATTTCATTTTATTATTACTGCAAATCTTACCGTTGAGACAAAGCAATTATCAAGAGATGGTTCATTCACTGGTTCATATCTGTCATAAATATCATAAAATATCTCATCTACAGAGCCAAGTAGATCAAGTCCAGGCTTTAGCTCAGATTGAGGATTATCAGTCTCAGCTTCTGCAGACACAAATGCAATGAACTTCCCTCTTGGTGCGACATTGTGTGTGTATGAGCAACAGAAAACATACCTAAAAAGAGAATACAGACACAAATATCATAATTGTGGCAACCATAGTGATTCGTTCAATAAAAGCGTGCAGGTAAATCTAGTCACTATTGTAATGAAAATTATTTGAGCATGAGAGAGGGCCTCACATGTCTGATCTGCGTCCAAGTTGTTTCTGTGGCAAAATAATCTGAACTGAGTGGGACTCATTTGTATTAGGGATTGGGTGGCTCATAATAGCAATTGCGCGTACAACCCTACCAATCTTCCTAACCTGTTGAGAAACATTAGTATGGCATCAAAAATTGGGGGAAAACATTTAGGGGAAAAACAGAAGGTATTGTAGTTACTAAGACCTTCTCAAGATGGGAAACAAAAAGAGAACACAAAGTTGCAGTAAATTAGCTTTTCATCTATCAAAATACAAGTATTCTGGCACCACAATGACCAACTAACCCCTTTACTCACCTTGTTGGGTAAATACGAAGGATCACAGACCACCTTCTTGCACTTTGCAGTTTCACCTTCAGATGTAACACCACACACTTTCCCCTCCATATCAAATTCAACCTATAAAAATGAGGTAACACAGGTGAAAAGGAGAGCCTTTTCTTGCCATGCACATTATGTGAGCCATGACAAGAGAGTTGATAAATCAGACCTTGCATTCTGGCTTATTTAACATGTAAGTACCACCATAAACAGCACTCAGACGTGCAAAACCCTGTAGCACAAAACACGCAATTTGTATCACCAACAAGTAACACAACGCCCACTCGATAAGTATTAGATCAATAAATTGAATTATGACTGACCTGTGGTAGCTCACCCAGCCCGTATAGTGGATAAATATATGGCGAGCCTCCTTGAAAGCGTGCAAGAGACTCTGCATATAGCTAAAAGCACACAATAGGCAAATTTAACTGAACTATATAAAACAAGCATATGGAAACGACAGCAGTATGACAAGTTTATCTATAGCAGCAATCAGAAATCCGCTTTGGCCAAAACTTACTTTCATCCTTTTCACTGTATCAAATGCCGGTTCATCAAGATAACGGTCATCTCTATGGAGAGCAAGTGCATGTCCAATGAAATCCACTGTATCATCGCTCAAACCATATTTTCTGAAGAAATACACATGGAAACACGGAGTTACTTTTGTGCAAAAAGAGATAAGCCCAATGGGTAATCCCTTATTGCCATTGCAAAATTTTGCATTCCCAAAATGTGTTACTGACATACAGACCACGGACCCACAAGTAACTAACACCAGGGGAACGGATCATGCACAGGAGGAATTTACCCAAGAATATAAGAGCAACATGCACAGGAAATATCTTTTTCACAATATATGGAAGGTTAAATGCTATCCATGGTATAATCTGATAGGCAGCAATTTTCACAACAGAGCTTTTAGGAGCACAACCTTGAAGGTAGAAAGAACACCACTAGGAACAAGATTTTGGCTAAGTATAATGAATTTAGTTCATAGGGAAGCTGCAAAACTAAGCAATTGTCTACAGTAAGTTTGAAAAAACTTAGTAAAAAATCATATTGGTGAGACACTCTAATGCTCTAGTTAAGTCATTACTCCAACCTTCATTTCCCTAAAAGGGTTATCCAGGTTTAGCATTATGCTATTCTGACACTGCCACAATTAGCTATGTAGTGTCAATCCCATGTGACCATGTCCCCAACACTACGAGGAAATCTAAGCCAAATTAGGTTGGTCCATTGGAGTGTTGGTACATAACTGGCAATGGAATCAATATAATGCAACAAGGGCAAAGGTACTAACGCTATAAGTTCTCTAGTTGTCACTCTAGTAAGGTCCAATCCTTGATGGGTTTTCGGATCAGCTTCATTGTAATCTTGGACATAAATGAAGAAGTTCCTTGCTCTGCGCTTCTCAAAAAGGCCCATCAAAGGGGACTTCAGAGCCTCCATATCAGTGGCAGGGACCTTGTAAATCTGATTGGACATGAAAACAGAGAAAATGCATGTTACCCTACTAGATCTACTAACCACTGAACTATCTACAGGAAACTCAGGAAAAGTGACTAATGAAAAACAAAGGGAGAACAAGACTGAAGAGACTTACCTTCCCTTTGCTGAAAACATAGCTCCCATCAACAGCTTTGAATGACAAGTACTTTGTCACGTCTGTGTGGATGAGGGTTCGAACCAATGTCCCGTTTGCCATCATAAACTGATAACAGAAAACAGTTTCTTTTACAATGAGGCAACAAAAACTTAATTATGGTACACACTAGTATAAGATATTAACAATCAAATCATAAATCTAGTAGCAACACTTCGCAAGCTTCTTTTCCAAGCAGTTCTGCAAGGG
This sequence comes from Echinochloa phyllopogon, assembly GCA_033239725.1. NCBI lineage: Eukaryota > Viridiplantae > Streptophyta > Magnoliopsida > Poales > Poaceae > Echinochloa > Echinochloa phyllopogon. The sequence continues at coordinate 26,528,941 of BTCW01000012.1, forward strand.
ATTTACACAGTTTTATGAATGTCCAAATCAGCGAAAATCAACACATCAATCACACTAAAAGACTACAAATGTTTCCCTCCAAGATAAAACAATGCACGATCATGGGGTTGCTGTTATATTGGCCGTCTCAAATGCATTTCTCATTTCTGCATACATTAGCTGTGCAAATAAAGGTGTACTCCCTCCGTCCCAAAATAAGTGTTCATATAGCATTCCAATTTCGTCCCACAAAGAGTGTTCATTTAGCTTTTAGGGATGCACACATTAATACAAAAGTGCATAGAGAAACGCATAGAGCCAATGAAATAGTTAGTTAATGCTACTTTTATAGTTCCAATGAGGGGTAACATGGTCATACTAATCTGTCTTAAGTTTTCCAAATGAACACTTATTTTGGGACGGAGGGAGTAGAACCACATATTTACATAGAATAAGGCTGTTGCACCTTTGGCACCATGTCCACATTGTAGTCCCTGCTTGCACCTAGATGTGCTGGGGGCTTGTCTTCCCCTCTAAACCTCTTCCAGAGCTGTCCCAAAAGATGAGTAAAAAGCATGTCAGTACAAAAGTTCCAGCAAAACCTAAAAGCTCTGTTATGACAAGAAATGGATCCACAAATCTTGAACCCTCTGTACTTGAACAAAAGTAGTACTACCTCCGTTTGTAATTAATTGACGCTTCCGACCAGACTTTGTACAGAAAACAGTTTAAAAATTTTGTCCTAACGTCATATAAAGAAAAACAGAGGGAGTAGGTATTGCTCACCTGGTTAAGGTTGAGTGAGGTGGAATCTCCTCCGTAGTAGTCATTTCTATCCATGTGCAATACCTACAATATCATTGTAATCACGTCCATAATGGTGTCCTCAAAAGTGAATTTACAACACTTTGCATTTAGACTTCAAATACCACAGATTTAAGTAAGGTTCTAAAAAGGAATTAAAAGTCAAGAGCAATTAACCAGGTGACATAAAATAATTCAACTAACGCGTACATGTGTAATGCACAGAGAAAAGAGAGGTGTGTTTGTGAGGGATGGTGGCAACTGCTGGATATTGTTCCTGTTTTTGCTCTAAAATTGGCTACATCCACTTAAAAGCTGTTATCAAAGCATATCTATGGCATTTAAGATATAAGGGTTCACTGTTTCATGAAAGACATCGTTTTTTCACAAAAGGAACATCTTAATTCCACCCTTCTCGGTTTGGAGTCACTGTAGCTTGCTTATTATGGGGGACCCGACATCTCATACAGTGAAACGCATAGCCACCCGCCCACCCCACAGACCATCTCCAGTGTGCCATTGGAAGCCCCATGTTCTGGATGAGCTCCTTCCACACCCCATCTGCCATGCCCCTACCTGCTGCAGGTAGCCTCTGCCACCGGCTCTGCTGCTACCATCTGCAGTTGATGGCGACCGAGACACCCTACAACTCCGCTACTGCCACCACCACCTCCTGGCCTTACACCTTAACAGTCAGGCTGCTCCCAAGCTGGGCCCAGTCTACCCGCTCCCCACCAGTTGCTTAACAGCAAACCCGTGGCCAGAGATACCCTTGCTGCCCCACTGCCACAGCAGTGCTGCTACCCATCATCAGTCCAGCTTGCTCCCTGAAGCTGAGGCCTAAGTTCAGGGTGACTTGAGAAACCCAGAAATCCTGTCACTAACTGTCCATCATTGCTGCCATTTTTGTGCGAGCAACATGTTGCCATCTGTGCATGTGCAATAAAATGGGAAATTCTGCTTATTAGGTTGATATAGAAACTGAAAACGCTGGTTATAAAAAGTTGCAAGCACGAACAGGCAACTCAACACAAACCATTCAACTAAATGAAAGAATCCCTTTAGATAAACACCATTCTCCCTCTCTTCTGGCTTTAATACATAACCAAAACACGAGCAAACACTAGAATTAGATGCCACTTCTCGATTCAGCAAGGGCCTCGCAGCCCCAATTTAGAGAACTCCACCTGGCTAAGCTCCCGACTTTTTTGTTTTTTAGCCCTTTTCGTGAAAGAAGTTCACAAATACGCCCCTGGTGGAAAGATTTCAAAAAATGGACCCTGGGCTCGGCGCCATAGCACGCGGCGCCGAGGTCACACAGCTCGGCACCACGGTGCATGGCGCCGAGCCATCGCGAGCCGAGCCGGCGTGGCGTCCGACGTGGCAGGGGGCTCGACGCCATAGACCATGGCGCCGAGCTTGGCGTCGTGGATCTTGGCGCCGAGCCTCCATTTTCAACCTCAGCCGCGTCCCTGGAGGCTGCTCCATTTGTTCTTTGTTGCTCTCGGTTTTCCCTATTTTCCCCACCCAACCAACGTCCGGAATCGATCTATTGGACCGTAGAAACTTTGATTTTTTCCGTAGATCTTCGAGAGCAAGGTATCATCTGTCATGTCCTCTATTTTTCTCGGATTGATTTGGTTTAAATTATGTGTATTTTGTAACCCTAGATATGAAACTTCTTATGAGTTATGGGGGAGGAACGGCGCGCGGCGGCGGGCGGCAGGACGGCCGGCGACGGGCGGAGCGGCGGCGGGCAACGACGAGCGGGCGAGGTGGACTGGCGGACGCGCGGGAGGAGCTCGGCGCCGAGCCCTATTAAAAGGCTCGGCGCCAAGATCCACGGCGCCAAGCTCGGCACCATGGTCTATGGCGCCGAGCCCCCTGCCACGTCGGACGCCACGCCGGCTCGGCTCACGATGGCTCGGCGCCATGCACCGTGGCGCCGAGCTGTGTGACCTCGGCGCCGCGTGCTATGGCGCCGAGCCCAGGGTCCATTTTTTGAAATCTTTCCACCAGGGCGTATTTGTGAACTTCTTTCGCGAAAAGGGCTAAAAAACAAAAAAGTCGGGCTAAGCTCAGACTTCATTCACTTCGCGAATCAATGGCTGCCACTATGGATCAACCAGACACACCCGCGCGCACTAACTAGGTATACGAACACTATAGCTCAGCATACAAGAGCTAAGCGAAGCATGCGCTTCGCTCTAATTGCAGCGCGACACGGTCAGATCAAACGAGCGGTGGCTCCCGATCTACGAGCTCGCGTGCTCCAGGGACCCAGTCCACTCCTAATGATGAAAGCGACCTTGAAGCGCCGAGCAGGTACGCGGACCCAAAATCCGAGCATGGAAGCTCCGGATCGCGCGCGCGGCGGCTCGGCGGCTGGGGGGAGCGAGCGTGCGATCGGCGATCGGCGGGCTCACCTTAAGGCCGTCGACGGAGAGGAGGCCGCTGAGGATGCACTCCTTGAGACCCGTGCCCAGCACGATCACGTCATACTCCTCATCCATGGCCGGCTGCTCGGTGAGGTGGCTGCCCGCTGCTGCGGCGGCGAGGGGCGGAGAAGAGAAGTGGAGTTGACGAAAGGCAGCGAGCGGTGCGGTGCGGTGCCTGCGGAGGTGGGAATGGGATTTGGCGTTTGGGAATCCGAGAGGAGCAGCCGGAGGCCCGGAGCCGGATGCGGATGGGATGCCAGTCGCTTTCGCGCGCCGGTCCTCGACTAGCGAAATATTTCCATTTTTTGGTTACGTCTTGTGATTCGCCATTTGTGTGAAGGATGAGTGGGTGATTAGTCAATGTTCGAGCCAGATGGTACACACGTCGCGAGTGCGATACCGAGAGAACGAGATTGCATAGGCACTTTGCTACCGGTGTCCTTTGTCTTTTTGAGGTCTCGGCACTGTTCTGCTGTGCCACCGAAGTCCTAATATCTAAGATTTTGTATCCTTAATCTTTTCATAAAATTATACATTATCGCGGTGAAGACCTGGTAAACTTTTGTAAATCCAATAGAAACCTACTATTCATTAGTCAAGTTAGTGTAAAAGACTCCATCATGTATACTAGTAAGCAAACACTCCTGGTGCCATTTGCGGTTGGTTTCACTAGTGATCAGAGTTAACCTACTGATATCAACCAAAGACGGAAGATCTTAGTTAATTTCCTGGAGGGAGTAAGGTACTGTGATCGCCAACGGGACAGGTTATTATATAGACATATGACATACCAACAATGGTGCCAATAAAAGATATTACGATGAGTCATTTGAATCTTTCAAATAACCTTTTTAGGTTCTTTTTTAAGCACTCAATCAAAAGCATCGAAGAAGCATATGCACATAACATAAGATATGAAAACGAAAAAGAAATATTTGTAATGTTCCCTTAAACTTGGCATGGGGCGTTTTCGAGTGGTTTGATACTTTGATCTCAGCCACACAAATCTCATATGATTAATATTAATTTCATACAAAGCACATAGGGAAACTTCTCTATTTCTGACCATGCTAGCAATAGCAACCCACTGATTCTTATCGATGAAGATATTTCTATCGACAACCCTTGTAAACAACGCCAAGGTTTTGCGTTTACATACGTGCCACACGAGTCCAATTGCTAGTTATGCAAAATGCCATGAAGCATATGGCCCATCTCAACTGAACGCTTGTATATGTATGATGAGGATGAGACCACACTTGAAAAAACTCCCGGTGCTTTGAGAAATATAGTTCAAAATACATCAACAAAAAAAAAGGGATGATGTTACGTGAAGAATGTATTCACACTATCAAGAAAAGAACAAACGGGATGACGTGCTACATGAAGAAGGTATTCACGTTAGGAACGTGAAACGCAAAATTAACTTAAGTTAATGGAAATGCTTCATGTACTACCATTTTGCGTACAATTCAAACACAACCATGCATCCAAACCATCCTTTAGGGCTTGTTTGGAATGGAGTATTTTCATAGAAAAAGTAGAGGAAACAAAAACAGAGGAAAGTTTTGATGGAAGGATGTTTGGATCAAAGGATTCATCAATTCCTTTCCTATGGAATACTGTTGCGGGATTTCAATTTCACAGGAAAAAAAAAGAATCCAGTCCTAGCTCTTGGTTTCTTTTCCTTCACGAAGTCCGAGACAACCACACGCTTTTAAGCTCGGTATTACCATGCATGGGCTATTGCCGAAGCATAGCGTGGAGTGATTACAGCTGCACCACAGCACCACTAAGCTCTGTGCTGCTGGCTCATGCACACGCTACCAGTACCAGCGAGGCACCCTGGTGAGCTCCAACAATTGGACAAACGATGTGAAATAAAAAAGCAAGAAATGACTAGATAAGATGACACCGATCATGTATGATAAAGAAAACACCATGCATAGTCTTAAATGGCTTGAATTAGTACATCACTAACTACTTGTGGTGTACTATTATCTCTATAGTACTTTTATTCCTGTGTTATAGATTCCTGCATTCCAAACACCTCTTTCTATGGTTTCCTATGTTTTTCCAATCATCTGTTTTCACACTACGTCCACATCCCTTTCCTGAGTTTATTTACCATCTTAAAGTTATTTCAACCTTTAAAAAGTACTCAAATAGTTGTACACGTAGCAGTACTCGCTTAATAAGGCTTAGTCTGTAACTTTTGTATACAAATAATTTCAGAACCGTCAACACGATTGCACAGAATTGGTTGGTTGCATACCCTGTAAATCAGTACAAAGCGGTGATTGGACTTGCCAAAGCAAAGCGGTGATTGCACTTGCCAAGCAAAGCGGTGGCCAACTTTTGCCGGCACAAAGAAGGCACTGCTGACTCCGTGAGCTCCCTGCATGCGACACGGTAGGGGAAGGGAAAGGAACAGCAGCCGCGTTTTATGATAGTCGAATCGAATGGCCGTCGGAGTTGTTCCTGGTCAAAGCTATCCACAAGGATCTAGGTGGCACAAGCATAACTCCTATATTCATGAAGACATAGAACGGCTTATAATATATCACCCACTTATCATGCTTTGCCACGTTGAAACACAAAGCGGATCTAGGGTGCTTGCTTTGGATCTCCCGTGAACCACTGTTGAGACACGAAGCCGCGAGCAAGAAAATGGCATGCATAACTGAAAAGTGATTATGATGCATCACTTGCGAGTCACGAACAGGTTCTAGCAAACGTGAACACGGTTTAAAGTTTACAGCACTCGATCGTCATGTAAGTAACAATGGAACCACCATCATCATCTGACTAACAACTTTGCACAATGCTGCTGCCGCAGCATGGATACGAAGACCACAATATGGTGGAGCTGAAGTAAATTAGCAAGTCACCGGGCAGGGCTTGTCTTGCGCTGTTCTTCTTAACATACGGTGTCTTGATGAAATGCAATGTTTGATAGGCAAATCTCTAGTATTCTTCAGCAGCGCTGGCAGCGCTAAGGTCAACACTGAGATCAACGGTCTGAAAGAAGGACAAGCAAAGAATTAAGATGTGCCATCCATCTTTCGACCAGTAAACAATAGTTGGAAACTGCTAAATGCCAATACTAAAGAACTAGATGTCTAGTAGGGGTTAATTTTCTTTCAGGCAAATCCACTATTACAAACAGGAGGTTAGCAAACAGTTGACCCTTTAGTGTAAAGCTAGCAAATCTCAACAGCAGGTTTTGAAGTCTCAGGCCTTATGCAGCAGTGATGAAACTAAATATCTGGCCCATCTAATTTGCTGACAATAAAAAAGGCATGCTTACCTTTCCAGTAATTGCTGTGTACATACTGAGAACATCTGTCACAGTTGTCTCAAAGTGTGTGGTAGCATCATAACTCTGCAAAGAAGACAACTACCATAAACATCTAAAGTATATATGAAATTTAGCAGCCACTTTATTATTACAAAATGCTAAACTTACCATCGAGACAAAGCAATTATCAAGAGATGGTTCATTGACAGGTTCATATCTGTCATACATATCAAAGAACAGCTCATCTACTTGACCAAGTAGATCAATTCCAGGCCTTAGTTCAGACTGTGGATTATCAGTCTCAGCTTCCGCAGACACAAATGCAATGAACTTCCCTTTTGGCGCGACATTATGAGTGTATGAGCAACAGAAAACATACCTACGAAACATTTCCAGAATACATGTCACAGCCAAGTGATGCAAACTGAATTAAGACACTCAGCCAATGAAATTAATTTGAATTAGAAGTAAGAGACGCACATGTCTGACTTGCGCCCCAGTTGCTTCTGTGGCAAAATAATCTGAACCGAGTGGGATTCATTTGTGTTCGGAATTGGGTGGCTCATAATAGCGATTGCACGTGCAACTTTTCCAATCTTCCTTACCTATTTACAAATGCAAAGTGAGCCCAAAGCAGGAGAGGTATGTAGCACCATATAAGAAAACAGCCACCGGGGATATTAGAGCAGGAAAGTTCAAATTCCAGTAAATTTGGGTGGAATATATCAGTATTTCAGTGAAATTGATTCAGATATATGTAAACAACGTAGTTCAATTTTATATGGCATGGTGGCATTTACCTTGTTGGGCAAGTAAGAAGGATCACAGACAACCTTTTTGCATTTAGCCGTTTCACCTTCTGAAGTAACACCACACACTTTCCCTTCCATATCAAATTCAACCTGCCAATGTATTATATAGTGAGAGCAGAAGAGAGCATATTTGATAATTTGTGTTCTCAGGCGCGATAATTAGGAGAAAAAAAGGGTCGAGACACTACCTTGCACTCTGGCTTATTTAACATATAAGTACCGCCATAAACAGCACTTAGACGTGCAAAAGCCTGAACCATAAGACAGCACCTTAGCATGGAAGCTTCTTAAAAGCACCAAAGTGCAGTATAATTGGCTAACATTAGCGCAAGGAATTGAGAAACAACTGACCTGTGGCAGCTCACCCAACCCATATAATGGATAAATATAAGGTGAGCCTCCTTGGAAGCGTGCAAGAGACTCAGCATAAAGCTAACAGAAGACAGCCAAAGAAATCTGATTAAGTTCCATCCAAGCAGACTTAACATGGTAGGAATATAACAAAAGGACATGTGCCAGGAATGTACATTTGTTAAAAAAATTACAGTAATATCAGTATTCAGAAACCAACCTATTTCTTGAAGAAAAAAAAACAATGGTATACCAAATCTCTGCTCAAAACATACCTTCATCCTTTTTACAGTATCAAGAGCTGGTTCATTTAGGTAACGATCATCCCTGTGAAGAGCAAGTGCATGGCCAATAAAATCCACAGTATCATCGCTCAATCCATGTTTCCTGAAAAAGAAATGACAAATAAGGTTACTTATAATGCAGGAGAAAATGCCAATATGAAATTATGAACAGTTATATCAGTTTCGTTTAGTTCTTCACCAACACAGCATTGTAAATAGGAACTTGTTACATTATTTGTACACACAACATCATCATACTGTGTGAAAGCAGAAAGAGGCCACCAAGGTAGGTGAAGAATCATATAAGATACATGAAGCAACACAGAGAGGAGTGATGTAAGATTCATACAATACATAACAATATGGTAAACAAGGAAAGGTTCATGAACAAAAATGGCAGTAAGTACTACCTTGACTTATCAGTACAGTACAGTCATGAAAAAGAAAATATGCTAGAATGAACAAGATACTCACGAAATCAACTCTCTAGTTGTAATCCTTGTGAGGTCCAGCCCCTGATGTGTTACCGGATCAGCTTCATTGTAATTTTGGACATAAACAAAAAAGTTCCTTGCTCTACGTTTCTCAAATAGACCCATCAGAGGAGATTTTAGAGCCTCCATGTCGGTGGCAGGAACCTTGTGAATCTGATGAAAATGCAACAGAGCAAACATCATTAGAATACAGAAACCAATTGTGAGAAATCCAGCAAAGATTGAACCTACAAGGTAGGACTAGAATGGATACATTACCTTCCCTTTGCTGAAGACATAGCTTCCATCAACTGCTTTGAATGACAAATACTTAGTCACATCAGTGTGAATGAGAGTACGAACCAAAGTCCCATTCGCCATCATAAACTGGTCAGAGAAAGAGTTTGATAAATATTACTGTCATCAAGAAATTAACATAAATATTCCTTCTAGGCTTGAAGAATTTCCATGAACTCTGAAGCAGAGAGTGTTCATTGCCAACAATAAGACATTTACAAGAAACTATATCAGGACCAGGGTTAAGTACAAGGTCACTATAGCCTGTACCAGTCAGAATTGGCATGTTCCAATACCAGGCAAAAATATGTACCAGTCAGGACTAAACTAACCAGTGCCAAGGTATCTGGTATTGTAATGAATATATCAAACAATAAAAAAAACTAGCGAGTACGCAAGATATGATGATGTTGCGCCAAAAAACTGTAAATGCATAGATGGGTTCAATCTACGGGAATTATCACACACCTTTGGAACCATGTCAACATTGTAATCTCTGCTCGCACCTAGATGTGCTGGTGGCTTGTCTTCCCCCCTAAACCTCTTCCAGAGCTGTTCACAAAAAAGAGGGGGATTAGAGGGAATACAATGGAAAACAAAACTTAATTAGTCATAACTATCCAAACCAACTGGATGACTTATAGCCTCTTGCCAGGTTCAGGTTTAGGGAGGTGGAATCTCCTCCGTAATAATCATTTCTATCCATATGTAGAACCTGCAAAAGCATCACAATGGTTCAGAATCCATTAAGCAAATCCACATTGGTCAACTAAAAGCGGTAGGCTGATTGTTACACTTCATCTTCTCTAGTTTCAATTAGTGATCCCTGGCTAGCCACCCTGATATCATAGGACAGACACCATCTATCGTCTTACTAATAATGGAACAACACTTCTAGGTCCCAGAAATAGAGAGCATTCACTAGATCACAAATTTCAAAGCAGTAAACCAATTAAATCTGTTGCTAGAATTTCACTAGTTTGCCTCCTCATTCAAGAATCTAATCGCTCCCCGATCTCTACAGTCTACAGAATTCAAGGAACCGAGGCGAACATTCGCGGGATTTCACGATCGTCTGAATCAACTGGCTAACTGCACGGAGCAACGCCAGATGAGCCAGATGCGCAAATACCTTAAACAAGCATCAATCCAAGCGCGACGGGCCCGGATCAAACAGGGGGCTAGCCAGTACCGCCTGATCTACTACCACAACGCCCACCACCAGCCGCCACCGCGCAAGCCCCGAGCGGCGCCCGGGCATGGGCGGAGAGCGGCGGATCGGAGGCGGGCGCGAGGGCACGAGTTTCGGGAGGCGGGTGCGTGGTGCTCACCTTGAGGCCGTCGACGGAGAGTAGGCCGCTGAGGATGCACTCCTTGAGCCCCGTGCCCAGCACGATCACGTCGTACTCCTCATCCATGGCGGCTGGGCGGGTCCGGGCCTCCGGGAGCGCTGGCGAAGCGAAAGCGAGAAGCGAGAGGAGGGAAGGAGGCGGCGGCGCGGCGATGCGGAGATACGAGGTGCGGTGGAGTCGAGCCGACGCAACGGCGCCGCAGGTGGAGGGGTAATAAAGACCGGTGGGGTTTGGGGGGAGAGTCGCGGTGCGAAGGAGGCGGAGCCGATCGCCTGGAACACGGCGCGGCGGTTTTGCGTGCGGGTCCTCGGGGTTTGGTGGGAATTGCCCCGCTGATCTCTCTGCTAGTCTGATGATGTTTCGTGGCGTCTTTTCCGCTTTCGGCCACGCTGGCCGGCGTGCGCGAGTGGTGCTCGAGCACATGGATGCCGGCGTGCAGCCCGCAGAGGCGTCGGCCGGCGGCCGTCGTGGCTGCACGCGTAGTCTGGGCCGGCGTGGCCTTGTGCGTGGCCCAGGCCGGAATCTGAGGTTGCCAAGCTCATACTTCGGCCGCAATATATTGACTGGGCCAAATCTGAGCTTATATAGTCAATTTCTGGGCCTTTTTTGTTTTGATCCGAATGCAATTCTTTCTGCGAACGAGAGCCTATTCCAGTATACAGTCTGTTTGGTTGCCGGCATAAGGCTTAGCCAAGCCTCAGTAAGCCCCACCTTGCTGGTGTGTTTGGTTGCCTGGTCAGGCCTTTAGCCGGCTAAACTAATGTAAAATCGACCTACTAATCTGGCTATGCAGAAACGTAGAAAGTGGTCGTTTCCACTAAGCCTGGCTTGCACAAGCCAGGTGTTCCATCTCGCATCACCACCCTGTGCGCCTACCGTCCACCTTTAGCCATGCGTCCGTGCCCACCGTCTCTGGCCTTCCGCCGCGGCATCAAGACCTCGACGACCTCTGACGGCAGCGGTGACGTCAGTGCCGACCATCCTTGAGGAGATCCACGGCGGCGTGCGTGACCCAGAGCCCAGACCAACTACAGGCATGGCAGACACCTCCACGCCCTGAGCCTCAAGCTCCCCTTGACCCGACGGAGGTGGAGCTCAGCTTGGTGTCGCCGCCACCAGAAAGGGAGAGGAGGGAGAGATGGGCGGCGGGGTGGGCTGAACGAGCCAAGAGCGAGTGGAGACGAGGGCGGGCAGGCGGGACGGGAGGTGGAGCTCGATTCGCCGCATCTTCCCTTGAAGGCCCCCTCGATCTGAGCATGACGAAACTTGATCCGCTAGAGCTCCCCTTGATCCGGACATGGTGGAGCTTGATTCGCTGCAGCTCCCGTTGATCCGGTTGTGGCGGAGCTCGGCTTGGGGTTGCCGCCATCGGGACGGAAGAGGAGGGAGAGATGTCCGACGACGTGGGCTGGTGGAGGCAGGAGGTGGAGGATGTGCGATGGGTTAGGCCGGCGGAGGTGAGAGGTTGAAGACAAGGAGGACATAGCAGTGAGGGTGGTAGGTGGAGGATGACGAGGGTAAGCTCACCCTATGAAAGATGAGGTGATTTTACACGAGACAATACACTCAATCAAACACACTCCTACATGAGACTTAGCCAAGCCAACCAACCAAACAAACATGGTCTATTGCATCTCTTAAGCCAGGCTAGATTCTAGCCAAGCTAGGGTTAGCCCGGCAACAGACCATATAGTACTAAGCTACCAGGGCACACAAGTTTGCCTCGTCGCACCATTCCATTCCATTTCATTGGAAATTGTAAGTTTAGATAGCATTAGCAAAGCAGCATTGCGACTACGAAATGATATTGATAATTATTAACATCAAAACTTACTGTTCAGTGATCAGCATCTACGACACATCCATAGACTAATGCTAGATTAGGGCCCGTTTGGTTCCAATGACTAAATTTTAGTCTCTGTCACATCAAATGTAAGTATATTAATTAAAAGTATTAAATATAGGCTAATTAAAAACTCATTACATAATTGATGACTAATTTATGAGACGAATCTATTAAGTCTAATTAGACCATGATTTGACAGCCTAGTGCTACAGTAAACATGTGCTAAATATGTTCTAATGATGAATTAATTAGACTTATTAGATTCATCTCGTAAATTAGCTCTCATTTATGTAATTAGTTTTATAATTAATCTATATTTAATACTTTTAATTAACATCCGTATATTTGATGTGACATGGACTAAACTTTAGTCCCGGAACCAAACACGGCCAACAAAGAACGAGCGTTGATAGATGATTCCTGCCTCCCGCTGACCGTGGATACCAACATACCTCTACTCTAATCAGATACATTCTTTTCGAAAAAACCCATGAGTTTCCTTTACTCTGGCCAAAATGTCATGGATGTAAACGTGTGGCGCGCCTGTGGGAACGGAGATTTGGAGATATCTAACAATAATTGTCCCTATATGTATTTTACCCTGCCGCAACTATAAGACCACAGTACCAAAGTGGCACAAAGCATCATCTCACGTGTCATTATTACCGATTTTGTCTCTCTGCGAGCATCACTTTGGTACTGTGGCTTTAATTTGTCCAAAGTCGGCAACGGCAGCACCGATTAAATCGGTGCCCTAAAACATCATCTCTACTGGACAGAGGCGGAGCTACGTATCGGTGGGCCATGGCTCCCCTTGGTCCAATAAATTTTCCAGTGATTCAACAGCAGTGTGAATTGGAGGCCCAACTAATAAACGTGATAGCTCATACTCGACAAGGAGAACAACCCGTTTTTTTATAAGGGCAGGTACATTCCTACACGTCAACGGTCTCATAGGTCGTCTCATGCAGTACCATGTAGGATTTTTGTTGATGTAGAGGAGAGAGAGCGATGTGAGAGAAAGAGGTCGTTGCTTCGCGAAACAACCGCCTCATGAGCTAAATTTTAGGACTATGAGATAACTCATCCATCATTATATGAGTTTTATTACCATGCAACCAATAGTATTTATTTATTTTTCTATAAATTAAGGGATGTTGTATTACTACGAGACAGCCAAAACAACAACACATTGTATAGATTGTCTGATAAGTCGTCTCAATATTACGTGTCACTGCATGAGACCGCATATTAGACGATATTAATGTCCTAAGCAGGAGAACAATCGTTCGTTTAAGAACCACGACAGTGCACACCCTACGCGGTCGCCCAAGGCCCAACGGCCGGCCGGTGCACGTCGCACCGCGCAAAGCTCGCACCAGTTTCCATTCACTCACAGCTTGGAGCTCCACATCGCTGGCTCTCTGGCTTCGCACCTCGGGTTGCTAGTTTGCCACGCTCTACAGTTTTGTTCATTGATTTTTTTGGAGAAATTAAGATGCGCTACTTTCTTATCCCTGCTTTGCTTGATGACCTGGCTGGCCAGTGAATCGCGTGGCGTTGGTGTAGGACAGTAGGAGTGTACGAATGGTGTTCGACGAATTGTCTGTTTGAGAGTCTATACTGCTTCTCGATGGTGTTCCCCATAAACAGTGGAATCAACGGTGTAATCATTGTAGCAACCCCCCCCCCCCCCCCCCCCCCCCCCCGTTGATTCGTAGCTCCGTCACTGCTACCGGATACGATGGTGCAAGGAACTGCGAAGAGTATGGGGGTAAGGGAGACTAGGAGAGGAGCAAGAGGATTGATCCCAGAGTTGCGAGGCTTGGGAAAAGACAGAGACGAGCGCGTGGTAACTCTTAAACGACGGGCCGGAGCATAATCCCCCGGACACCGCCGGAGTCGGAGGAGACGATCAAGCTAGCACTACTCCGGGCAGCATGCATGGTTAGCTATGGGTCGCTGTCTTGATCGTACGGTCAAGTGGGCGTCGTCCGGTCGCAAGTCGCTCACAACCACGCGTGCAAGACACACTTTTGGCATCGATCGCGCCGCTGCTGCTGGTTCATGCACCTCGCGAGAGATCGAGCAATCGGGCCGACCAGCGCAGCCGATCGACCGCCAACAAGGCCAACTTGTTTCCTTCTCTCGCTTTCCCAAACTGATCGATATGCCCGCAAACATACATGCTATATATGCGATGTCGATCGACGAATAATTAATCCCGCAAGTAGATAGATAGCACTGCGGGTACGACTCGTTTACACTCACACTGGTCGTGGTTTTGCTTTGGCTTGCAGCGACAGACCGCCAATCCGGTACGTATGTACATGTGCGTCTATTTTATACTCGGCCACATGATCTCAGGTCCCTTGTTCTCTAGTTACCAGACTTCGATCAAGCTAACATCATGTGATAATTATTCTTATATAAAAAAATCATGTGATCATATTCAGCATTAGCGGCTCAAACTTAGCCAAGTCGTCCGGTCAGTGTGTCGGACTTGAACGTGTCCTCGAGATTTTGTTCCCTCGAGAACGTACTACTTACTTGTCCAAGAAGAGGTCGATCTCCGTGTCATGGACAATTTCAATCCGGGTGGTCATCACTGCACTTTTAGAAATGCTTAGTAACAATCCAGTTAAACCAAGTCCTCGGAATTCGGACACAAGCAAGCAAATCCCCGAATTTGCATCCCGACCGAGGGTGTCTCGTCAGTCTTACTGACCTCTGCCTGGCTTCTTCCTCACAGGGAAAAGTATTCGATCGATCGATCGATCGAGCGCAGGACCAGGATGAGGACCAACTTGGCCTCCAAGTCTGTCCATGTCGTCCTGCATCCGCCCAGGTGCACCACCCCTAGACCCTGCAAATGCCACAGGTACACCGGGCCTTCCAAATCTTCCTCGTCCGTGCTCCCAAAAAATCTCGAACCCCGGCACGAGCGCGATCCAGGTCATCAATCTCCGCAGCAACATCAGTAGTGTGTTGGCCATCCCGCCATGACCAGATTTGCTTGATTCCAAGCCATCGGAGGCTGAGGTAATATATAAGCAAGATCATATCCTCTTCTATATACAGTATGCATCATCACTCCCAGCTGCACTTCAGTTCAGTCTCCAAAAGTTGCAGTCAGCAGCGAGCGAGGCCGGTAATTAATAACCGAGCCGAGTGGTTCGGTTTCGTGTATGGCGCCGGAGGCGGAGAGGCGGCGGCCGGGTTCCCGTCCGGCCGGAGGCGGGATGATGCGCGACGGCAAGGGCGGGAAGCTGCAGCAGGCGCAAGGGCCGGCGGCGCGTCCAGCGGCGGCGCCGGGCCAGGGGTACTTCACGGCGGGGCTGGCAGCGCTGTTCCTCGGCCTGACCGCGCTGCTGGTGCTCCTGCCGCTGGTGCTGCCCCCGCTGCCGCCGCCGCCGTGGCTGCTGCTGCTGCTGCCGGTGGGGCTCATGGCCGTCCTCCTCGCGATGGCGCTCGTGCCGTCGGGCGGCCGGCAGGGCGCGGGCGGCGCCATCGCCTCGGCGTGCCTGTACTGAAGAGCACGCGTGGCGTACTGACGTGCGCGAGGGAGGGGAGAGTGCGTACAGGTAACATGTAAAAAATGTAGGGCTTACTTAACTTTTTTTTCGGGATAAGGGTGGCAATTTCTTGTCAATTTGGTTCTGTGCTCATCCGAACGATCTTTAATTTGCACTGGTTAATGCTGAGGCCGGTTCACAGTTTTCACATTCATGAAGCGACATTAGCATATATGAGATGAGCTGATGAGATGTATATAGCTGGCATAGTGGCCGATCGATACACCACCTTCCGAAATTGCTAGTTTATTTTTAAAAATATATCTAATCTTTGTTGGTTATCTGGGACATTACAATTTCCGTAGAACATGAATACAGTACCTAAAAATGTGCATGCGGTTCCATGGGCTTTTATAATTCTTCGCAGTGACAACCTACCAGTTTTCACATATGTATCTGTGATTATTTCGTTTCGCAATGACATTTGTGGCTAGCCTTATAGACCTTCATAATATGCTACAACAGAGTGATTCATCAACTCCTTGTTACTCAACTTACCATGGCAACAAGGCAAAAAAAAACTTCATTTGAAAAAAAAAGATCAATGACCATTTTAGGGATTATCAATCATACATAGACATGTTCTATAAAAAAATACAAACTTGGATGCATTATGTGGTCCCAAATTATCATTTGTTGTATTAGGAGGAAGAAATTGATTAGTGTATAGGTTACCTATGTGGATCATTCAAATCACCGTTCCCGCGCGTTCTCGATAACCATCAGATCCCAAATGAATGACGACAAATGGATAAAGTGTTCAATAATGATGAGAAATAATAATATATGACTCTAGAAGGGTGAAATTAAAAGGTAGAGAAGCCACGTATGCGAAATCATTTAAATCATCCAGGCTTCCCGTCTTCCCGCGCTCTCATCAACCATTAGATCTGAAACGAACGGCGCCAATAAACGCCGAAATGGCGCGGATCTTCTCATTGCTTTGAAATACACCATCGATGAATATTCGAGAATAAAATTTATGATGCGGATAACACATCCAGATCTTATTCAATGATCCGGCGAGATCATAGTCGTTTGTTCCTAGAATGATTTACAATATGGTGATTCATATAACATTCTAGGAAAGCCGATGAGGCTGTCAGATAACCCAAAAGCCCCAGAAATTTTGATCCCCGCCTCATGGATCTTCACCACCCTCAAATTCCTCCTCCTCCTCCTCCTCCTCCCCGTCTACATCCTCCTCCTCCTCCTCCTCCTCTTCTGCGGAGGGCTCGGGCGCCTCCTGCACCTGCTGCATCTCCTCCGGAGCCTCGGGTTCCTCCTGTGGCTGCTCCATCTCCTCCGAAGCCTCAGGTTGAGGGTTGGATACCTCCTCCTCCTTCACGGGGGCAGCAGCATCGTCGACGCCGCTTGCGAGGCACGAGCCCCAGTTGCGCGGCATGCAGGCTTCCAAGTCGTAGCAGCCGCTGCGGTCGGACGCCGGGCGCCTCTCGCAGTAGCGGCCCAAGGCGACCGAGGCGGCCGTGAGGATCGCGATGACGATCAGCATCGCGATCACCGGCCCGTAATTGTTGCCACCGCCGTCGCGGTGAGAGTGAGACACCCCCATGCCCGCATCCCCACCAGCAAACGGTGGCGCTGACATGTTGCCACCGAGCACCGGCCCACCGCCACCGCCTACAAAACTCACTCCTACTGCCGAGAATTTGCTGAGAGCGAGGCTTCTCACTGCGCTGTTGTTGTTATGCTGGTGTATGAGTGAGTGTGCCCTGTATACAAGGGTAGGTGATTAAATGGAGGCGACGGCGTTGGATCCCCCATAAGCAAAGTGATTAAGGGTGTATGCGTGTGAGTTGTAGGTGTAACTGAGAAATTTTTCCAGCTTCGGGACAATTTGGTTGCGCTGATCACAGGAAACGGCATCGCAAAGACAGCCTGGTTCCGTGAGCAGTGCATGAGCTGCTAGCCGGCGAGCCACGTCGCGCCCCACCTACACTGCTCCGTTTTTTTTCTTTTCTGTTGTTTTTTTCCCTCAACCTTTTCCCTATTTTCCCCCTTTATATTGTCTTTATCCCTCGTCATTTTCCTCGTTTCTTCTTTGCCCGGGCACCGCACGCATGCTATTTGTTGATATGATAATAATTAAGATTCTCATATAATGAAATGATTTTTTACTATGAAAACATACCATAATCAATAACTTTAAATTTAAAAGGCAATCGATGTGATTCAATGTCATCTTTTAGCTACGTTAGCCAGATAAATACTACAAAGCAAAAATAGGACATGATATTTTTTTCTAAAATAATAGCCTGTCCCAAAACATTTTTTTAAGCCCAAAAGAAAGGAAAGAACTAATCTTCTCCCCTATGATGGTTTCCCTCGTAGAACAATCAGCCTAAGATCTACGTCATTCATGGAGAAAAGTGAGCTCTCAAAATCACTGACATCACCTAAATGCCCCCCCCCCCCCGACACCCACCCCTCCCACCCCTGGTTGCTGCCGCGACGGGGGCAGCCAAATCCGGCCGCGCCCCCACAGGTCCTCCGCCGCTCCTACCCAGTCGAGCCCTCCCCCAGCCAGATCCTGACCCCACATCGTGAGCCTCGCCAGACAAGCAACCAGGAGTGCTTTTTTCGAGACTCCCTGCCACCTCCGCCGTCCGCCGGTCAACCGCGGCCTGACTCCGTGGATTTTGTCCCTGCTGCGCAAGATCCGCACTCTGCAGCAACAGATCCGGTGCCCAGCTACGCCGATATGGTTCGACACGGAGGATTCATTCCCCCGACCAACCAACCCCGCAGCGCCAGGCCCCCGCCATTACTGCACAACGCCCTGGCCTGTAGCAGCACATTCACTCCAACAAGGCGAGGAGGACGAAGGCTGTCAGGGTGCCCGGTAACCGCGCCCCCCTACGCCAAAGCAGGTATGGGCAGTCGTGGAGCCAGTGGCGAAGCCAGAGCAAATTAGAGGGTGGGCACCTGCCTTGTGGGTGCATGGTGTTGAGCTTTAGGGGTGCATATATGGTGAAATTTTAGACCTAATCACTAATTTTGCAAATTTTTGTGGGTGCATTAGCACCCACAGGTCATACTATAGCTTCGCCCCTGCGTGGAGCGCCGCAAGAAGCAATCAGGCCGCGACACGCCACCTAGCCTACGTCGTCGAGGTGACATCGGAGATGACCGGCCTTCATGGCGCTGCAACGGCGCCATGACGACTTCAACGTGCCCAACAACTCAGGGTCGGGAAGCCTTCAACCAGGCAATGGCCGGTCGCTGCTTCATTTGTTTGGTCAGGGACCATCGAGCTGCATCTTGCAGGGACCTGCGCACTGCTTCCTGTGTCGT
The DNA here is from genome assembly GCA_033239725.1 of Echinochloa phyllopogon. Taxonomy (NCBI): domain Eukaryota; kingdom Viridiplantae; phylum Streptophyta; class Magnoliopsida; order Poales; family Poaceae; genus Echinochloa; species Echinochloa phyllopogon. The sequence goes on from BTCW01000012.1 coordinate 26,547,768, forward strand.
CGGTCGGAACACAGGCAACGGCACTGCAGATGCACCGCCGCGGGCCGCACCTACCCCCGCCAGTGTCCCCCTACCACCACCGCCAAGCAGCGCCCCCTCCCCTGCCATCCCCACCTCTGTCGCCATAACAACCTACCCCCCCTGCCACCTCCTCCTTTGTCGCCACCTCCTCCGGGCCCAAGTAGCCACCCAATGGCGATTGGCGACCCCAACACGCGCCTGGACGTGGAGACGGTATACATCCCCACCTCTTTCGAGCTGGAGCACGATGTGTAGGATTGGGAGAGTTGTGCGCTCGTTACCTGGGTCATGCACCTCCCACAAGATTCCAGCGCACGCGACATCGAAGAGCTGCTCCTCTCCGAGCTCCACCTATAGAAGGGTGTCGTCTCCATCACGCTCCACCAGCTGGAGTCATACCTCATTCGCTTCGAGAGGAGCGCGGACTGCACGTCGGCCAACGCCCTGGGCAGCCTCGAAGTCTTCCTGGCGCAGCCTCAGCAACGCCCTGGGCATGCACCTTTTCTTCCGCCTCTGCCTGGATGGCATAACAGGCCACGCGTGGACGCCGAAGGTGGTCGAGAGGATCATCGGCAACAAGTGCACGCTATAATGCATCAACACTGACCTGGTGCAGCCGATGGCAAGCGCCACATCGACATGTGGGCTTGGACCACGAACCCAAGCGACATCCCCAAGCGAGTCTGGCTCATCTTCACCCACAAGCCAACTGACAAGTCCATCGTGGGGTTCTTCATCACAGAAGTGCCACTTGAGCGCTGGCAGCAAGGCATAAGGTATGAAATCTTCATCCACGTGCCAGTCCTTGAAGATTACTCGGCTGCATCATATGACTTGCAAGCAGTGGCGAACGGGACATTCATGCCAGTGAGCCGCACCTATGACTGGCGATATGGTGTGGCTGACGGGACCCCGCCTGGCGAGCGGCCATGGTTCCCTGCCAGGCTCCCCAAGCCGCCACGGGAGGGTGCCGTGACATGGCCCACTACGATACGGGGCTAGACGTCGGCCGCCAAGCTCGTCGCCATGAAGACCGCCAGCACCGCAGGAGCTGATCCTGCAAAGACCAGGGCTTCTCCTGGAGTCGCCGCCATGTTGATGACGACTAAGGAATCGACTACGACCATCCAGACACTGGACACGATGGAGGCGGCCATGGCAAGCACAAGAGGGGTGGGGGTCTTCGTCTCCCACCATGAGCGGACGCGATCCCGTTGCCTTCGTGATGCGGAATTCAGGGGAGGCAAACGCAGGGCGGAGGACGTCGCGCCTCAATGCGAGCGCTCTCGCTCACCAAGCCGCTGCGACGCGATAACGCCGCCAACCAAAGAGTTCTCCCTCACTAGCATACCACCGGCAACACTCCAACAACTGTTTGCTACAAAGGATGCCGTGCTACAACAGGAATTTAACTCCTTCCTGGAAGCTCAGGTTTGTGCGGCTACCTCTGATCCGGTGCATGATCCCTAGATGCTACAGGCTCGACGAGCACAGCTGCTCAGCTTCGCCAGCGACTACATCAACAAGGCCGCACAACTTGCGGCTCACGTTGGGCTGGAGGAGGGGCACCCATGGATTGCAGCCTGGTCCGGACAGAATTCAAGGGCGGCCCATCACAACCTCATCAGGCATGGGCTGGAAGGGGGCCAACCACGGCTTGCAGGGCGACCAGTCACGTCTTCTCCAGGCTCAAGTGCGACCTCGGCCTCTTGGACCGGCCGAACGCGCAGGCCAGAATGGAGGAAGTCCATCTGGCCCTCGACTGCCTAGAGTTGGCGGGCCGTTAGGCTGAGCCGGCATGGGCCTCTCCGGCAGCTCCCTGCCCTCTGGCGGCCCTTGGTGCCACACCCCCAGCGCCAGAGGGTGACGTAGAGGACGTCGAGATGATGGACGTCATCGACGATCCCCCTTCGCCACAAGCCCGACACACCAGTCCAAGGCAGCCGGAGGTGGAAGACCTCTTCGCCACCCCTGTGCAACCCATACTGCAGCAGCAGCAGCCGCCTCCAGCACGGTGGCCACGCCAACGAAGGACTTTCGACATGACGGCGGTGAGGCGCAACACTCGCCTTGCCAAGAAACCGATATTGACATCCAGGAAAAGGCACAAAGCAATCTCTACCGCAAACTCGGGGGCTGCCAGTCGACGAGGTCATGCCATTCGAGCAGGTTCTGCAACAGTACGTCAACGCCATTGATGGACCACTCCCTGAGTCCATTATAGCTGCTCTCACGGCCTTCCTCGACCTAGATGATGAAGATGTAGAAGCAATGACTAAGGCAGTGGTGCAACAAGCGTGCGAAGGTTTCGACGACCTACACGGAGAGCAGGAGCCAGGAAGGGCACCGGCTGTTTGAGGCCACACGTAGTAAACTGGGCAATTTCAATTGCTATATATCCCGTACTTGCGACTCTACGTTTTCAATACTGTCAGCGTCTTCGCCCTGCCGGCTGTGACCTTTGGCAAGACGTGTACTATTTCGCTGACCTTCAGGCTTCACTCCACGACATTAATTATGCCCTGTTGGGCTCCGCTCTTCGACTACAACGTTGCGATCACGACATGCCTAAACGAACAAAAGCGAGGCAATCTGAATGATGCAGCTTGCAGCCTTCTTTAGCCAAAACTAAGAATACAACAATGATCCATGAAAGCAGAATTTAACATCCTACGCTGGAATGTACGGGGCCTAAACGTGCCGGCCAGGTGCCTTGCGGTACAAGATTTTTCGAGAGAAACAACCAGCCATATAGTATGTCTTGAGGAGACCAAATTGCAGCACATCGATCGAGATTTGGCGCTCTTCCTGGGCGCCTTCTGCTTCGACCAATTTGCATATAGACTGGCGGCCGGTACAAAAGGCAGAATCCTGATCCTCTGGAAGGACTCAATCATAGACCTTCAAAACATCGTCGTTGGCAGCTTCTCCCTGTCAGCGAAAGTCACAATTCACCAATGCAATTCCTCCTTCACGCTAACAACGGTATACCCGGGCCATCCCAGCGCAACCTCAAACCAGCTTTCCTACAACACATCAGGGCCATCAAACCGCCGGCGAGTGCTGGATAATCCTGGGGGATTTCAATTTGATCTACAGAGCTAGAGACAAATAATAACAACCTTAACCGCCGACTCATGAGTTGTTTCCGCGCAGCATTAAACCACTGCAGACTAAAGGAGATAAATCTGCATAATTAGAAATTCACATGGAGCAACGAGTGGCGATGACCAACACTAGAACGCCTCGATAGAATTTTCAGTAACGCCAACTGGGATTTAAATTTTGGCGATCACACGCTCCAGGCCCTATCCTCCTCACACTCGGACCACGGCGTCCCACGTCATTCAAGTTTGAAAACTTTTGGACCTGTTTACCAGGCTTCCTCGATGTGGTGAAATAAACTTGGGCAGCCAGAACAGAACACACGGAGCCTTTCCACCGCCTGGGAAACAAGCTACACTCGCTCGCCAGGGCGCTGCACGCCTAGAGTAAAACTCATTTCTCATATACCCAATTTAAAGCAAAGGTCACTCAACAGATTATCTTTCAACATGATTCTTGACGTGCAAGAAACATTGACTCCACGATATAAGATATGATCATAAGCCCTCTCATCTCACGCGTGCTTATCTCATCGCCGCCGCCCACTACAAACCATGCAGCGTTACTGCTAAAGCTGATATAGTTGTTCCCCACCGTCATGGAGAATTAGTAGGTAAATCCTCTGTACACGCCTCGATGCCGTTGGAAAATAGTTGTTGCACTGCCACGTTGATCCACCTAAATCCGTTGTTGATCCATCAATGCAAGTGCTAAGTTGTAGTTGCATTAGGATTGCTAAGGGATCATTAAGCATGTCTTTAATTATATTTGTTTTCACATGTAGCATCATACGTGCATATTTACTAGTATAGATTAAACATAAAGCGGCCTATGCAGATTCTTCAAACAAGCTGCTTCCGGTTCCCGGCTTCCCGCAGTCATGTTATCCATCGGATCCCGATCGAATGGCCTCAAATGGAACATTTGCTGTGTTGCTTGAAATCATCGTGTATTTATCCTTCTACAAGCGGGATGAAATTGAAACGTGTTCTTCATGTTCCGGCGCTGACGTTAGCCATCGAATCCCGATGACACGGGCACCAAAATGAATTAATGGCGTGGACCTTCGCCCGCGCTTTGGAATACGAGAGAGTAGATGAACACCAAAACACATGCATGCAAATGATTTAGGAAGCAATATAACCAAAACTAATCGTTCACACCTCCGAATCTCATCTTTCTTGATCCCCCAGGGCCAAATATTTATTAGTCCACCTCAGAATGCCTTTACATTTTTTCTACTTCTTTACCACGGACATTCTAGGAAACACAGGCAGGAAGGCTAGCTCCAAAGAAGACCCCACAAGTTACTGATTTCTATGATTCTAATATATCCTCCTCTTCCTCCTCTGCCATGGGAGGCTCCGACATCTCCACCTCCTCCGCCACCTCAAGGTCAAGGTGACATGCCTTCTTCTTCGCGGAGGGAGCAGCAGCCGGCCTGCGGATGAGGCCACGGAGGAAGGTTCGCGCCATCTTGATTCCTTGGAAGAACACGTTGCGCAGCACGTAGGCTTTCAAGTCACTACCATTCCGTCGGAAACCCTCGGGCCCGACGAAGTTCCGGGCAAAGGCCACCGAGCCGGCTGTGGCGATGGCGATGAGGATGAGCACCACGATGACCGGCGCGTAGTTGCCGCCATGGTCCTGGGACTCGGCCATGGCGTTCCCAAGTTCAGACGGCGCCGATGACATGTTGGTGTGTGTACTGTATGGGTGGATGTTTTGGTCAGCTCGATCTCTCCAATCCAATATGGCTCGGTTTAAAAAGGGGAGGGATCGGGGATTAATATGCCAGTTGCAAAATTAGCACAGGTCGCATCATCACCGAAGTAATTAGCCCGCGTCTGACTGAGTTTTTTTTTTGTGTATACGAGGACAAATACGGTTGGGAAGTTGAGGTGTTCACAGGAGAGTTGCATGCAAATGTGCACGGGTGAAGTGCCACACTGCCATTTGTTTGTGATACTGTCCGGCCACCCCTCTTTTTGCTGGAGTGATATCGATTCTCCTGACCGGGAGCCAGCTCATGTTTTACTCATCCCAAAGTTTGCCACCACACCGTCTGGTGGAAAATTTGCTGGCTCAGCGTGCCACATCATGACCCAATAGCTTTGTTCCGTGCAGTTGCTGGGCTCATTGGGCCGGTTATGTCTCGCTTCTCTTTCTCCTCCACCGCGCGAGGCGAGACATGATCACCAGCCAATTCCTCTGGAAATTGTGCAAACGCAAATCGACGCGTGAAATTGAAAGTCTTTTGCAAATACTTGTTGAATTAACGATCTGAGAACTTGAAATACACCTCTCTATGCCTTGTTCGCCGAGTTAGAACTGCAAATGAAGACGAGATGAGAATTTGGAATTTGTTCGGAATGGACCAAAATAGGTTGCTCAACTGGTAACTCTTTGCGTTTGGTCTGAGAGAGCTTTACTAGTGTTGGGTTGCCAGAGGGAATAATCGTACTTTTACATACGCGATCAATAGATGTGTCAAGTGAAACAGGCTGCAAAATCAAGCTGTCCGTTGTGCAATCTCTGCCGGACGGAGTGCTAAATCATGGCACGGTCGCTTAAATTAAATAAAAGAAAACTGAGGCAAAAACAATTCCCACCGTAACAATTACTAGCTAACAACAGGGAAGATTCACACGAAGATCACTGTTACTGCCTCAAGAACGTGAGAAGAAACCAGCCACGCACACCCCCATCTTCACGCCTGAAAGAAAAGCAAGTGAAGACAGCGGAGATTTTGGAACTTCCTCCGGAAAGGACCAAAAAAGTTGTTCGACTGGTAACGCACGCACTAGCTTTGGCGTTTTGCCTGGGCCGTCTTTCCCAGTGTTCGACTGGCAGAAGAAATCGTCGGTGCATACGTTGTTTCCCAGTGTTCAGTTGGTAACAGGGAGGATGCGGACAGGAGGAGAGCGATCTGTCTGAAATAGAGGGGCCCCTATGTCGTGTTGGTGTCTCCTCTTTTGTACTGTAAATTGCAGCCCCCGTGGTTAAACTTGATGATGCTGGCTAGTTAGCAGGGAGTCGTGGACCGTCTGTTTTAGCATACGCTATTTGGCTTGAATCAAGCTCTTGTTGTGTCTGTTGCCTATCAAAACTCCTGTATTTCCGTTGACGTTAATGGAAATGGGGTATAGATAGAGTACTCATCTCGAGAGAGAGAAATTGTGCCCAGTCGAAACAGGTCGCAAGATCAAGCTTTTTGTCGTGCGACCTTTGCCAGAGCTGGGTGCAAAATCTTGGCAGGATCGCTCAGAATCAAAGAAATCTGAGACTAACAGCCCTCATCCGTAACAATTACGGAGTACTGTTGTTACTTAACAATAGGGAAGAATCACAGATAAGATCGCCACTGCTAGCTATCATATAAACGTGAAGAAAACAAACCGAGATCGAGGAAAGGGAAACTTTGTATACAATCTCGAGTTCTCAGCACACATGGCCAAATCTATATAGTACCTTGTACGCCTCGATGAACTCGCTGTACCCACGAGTCACGAAAGAACCCCTAACGCGTCGCACAGCGCACGCGGCGTGATCAGGCGGCGCCGATGCAGGCGAAGGCGCGGACGCTCCTGGCCTTGGGCAGCGGCACGCGCAGCCGCCGGTCGCCCGAGAGCCCCACCTCGCCCGCCAGCTCCTCCAGTGACAGGTTCCGGCGGTGTATCAGCGGGCCCTCCGCCGCCGAAGCCGCGTGCACCGGGGACCGGAGCTCCTGCTGCAGCCACCGCCGCCTCTGCTCCGGGTCCTCGAGGTCCACGGGCGCGGAGGCCGGGAGGGCGCCGGCGACGGCGCTGCTCCGGCGGTCCTTGATCGCCTTGTAGAGCAGCGGGATGAGGCCCTCCATCTGCGAATCGCGACGTGTACCGTGGGGCGGAGTGGGGATTGGTGGGAAATGGTTGCGTTTGGTCTCGGCCAGGGGGGGTTCGGTTCGGTTGATCGGCCTTTTTATGCGACACTACTCTCTTCCTTCCGTGGCCTAACCACGGTGGTAATTACATTAATATGAGATTAATTTGTGACAAATCTCAGCATACCGGTGTTTCATTAATCTGCAGCTGTGCCCACGCATCTAAATTAGCCTATGCTTTTCATGCTTCGCGAATTCTTGAATGACTTGGCTTCTGTACTGTGAATGTGAGTGACGACAGTTGTTTGCTGATAGGTGGTTACTTGTAATAAGTGTACGATTTGATGGGGCTAGTGGCATTATGGTTGCGTACTGGTACCAGTGAGATTTGGTCAGTGGATGGAGATTAGTTGGACGACCTTTTCTTTCCAGAGATATTTTAAGATAAATGTTAAAAAAGATAACTTCGTTACTCGTAGAACATATCCATTGCTTGGCGTGTAGTATACTCAAAACGCCTCTCATCCACCTTAGCCCCGCCGTTGCCCGTTGGCAAGTTAATTTGATCTGATCTTCACAATGTATATATTTTTTCTGAAACACTGCTGTCCACTTGGCGAGATAAACTTGCTAGTGTTGGAGACTTGTGATTTGTTTCAGCCTCTTGGAAGCAAAGAATGGTTCTGAAAGAATCCAGTGCATAAAAACAAGGTGAGGAGACTTGACGTGTGTCGAGTTGTTTGTGAAGTCAATTATAGGGTGTGCAGAGTTGCATTTCAGGCTTGCAGCGCTACTTGCTCAAATGCTCAGCATGAACGAACGTTTTCCCTGTTTTTTTAGCATCGTTTTCCCTGTTTCAGGAGGAGAGACGGAAAGGGGGAAAGAAATGCTTCTCTGAAGAACAGAGAAATGTTTCAGTCAGTTATTGCATTTCATCAATCCTGCAGCTAATTTCTTAATTGGAAACCGACTCTGGTTACCTCACTAGAACGGGAAAATTGAATTTTTGGGTTTCATGGTACATGATTTACTTGTTACAGAGAAAGGTAAAAACTAAGCATGTCTCTATTACTATATATATATATATATATATATATATATATATATATTGATCGAAAGAGGCAGTTTAAATTACAGCCTAGCACATGACATTCCAGGGCGAACAGAGTGTCCTCAGCGTAGAACACGAAGAGGATGAGGAAAACAACAGCAGAGAGAATTACAGCAAAGAAAAAAGAAAGTCCGGCCAAGCGGTCAAATGAATCCTTGTCTCCTTGTACCGGCAGCTCCAATTGTCAGGATCCCGAACAACCAGCTTCGGGATCTCTGTCACCGAGGTATCTTCATGATCGAAGATGAGCCTGTTCCTGGCCTTCCAAAGTTGCCAAATTATGAGAAGCATTACGTCCGTTCTCACCTGGTCTGGGAGGGGTAAAGATCGCGTGTCTCTATTAATTAAAACAAAGTTCCTTTGCAGATAGTGATATTGATGTCAGCAGCTAGATAAGCTCCCAGATTGTTTTGTGGGGCGTGGCAGAAACTTTCAGCCGGTGCTGTTGTGTATGACTTGAGACCTCACTTGTCGGCTGTTCCCCTTGTACTTTACTTGTATAACGCCAAGATTGGTGGCACTTGCAATGAGAGATTACTCCATTGTCTTTTCGAATGTGATATTGCACCTAACTTCTTCCTTATTGCCTAGTCTTTTCAAGGCTGGATGAAAGGGGGAAATGCTTATTTCCAACCCTGACGCAGAGGATTTAAGCATATGTTTTCTATCACGACTGGTTCAGAAATGCTGATGCACCTAACCTAACCCTAATTTGGAGTGCGAAAAGTAACCTATTTCCCAAAATTACATGACGAAGTCTGAATGAATCGTAAACTAAAAATTTGTGCCACATCAACGTAATAAACTCAATAGGTCGCAGGGCCCAGCTCATCATCCACTGAAATACAGTAACTAACCATACTGGCACCGAAGAAAAGTATGAACTATACTGAAAAAAGAATAAAAAAACTAGAGTGGAGTAAAACCGCTACACGGTTTTTTCATTAAGAATAAGAAACCTTGCGACCATTGGGCTACAAGCTGGTTTGCAACCATGCTGGAAAAAGAAGATGAGTCAATAGGTGGCAGCAGTTCGGAAGTGGCCATCAAGCAACATCATCTTTTTTGTTTTTGAATGACAACGTCAAAGTTTTTTCTGAAAAAAATTCACCGCATTCCTTCTTTAATTACCAAAAGAAATCAGATGTATATTCCATTGGAAATTCACTTTGCAGCTTGTTCTCACCTTGAAACTTGCTTAAAGTGCTTCAATCAGCATGTCTAATTTGAAGAACTTGGTTTAGTCTCCATGAACACGATTATAACTACCCAAATGCCTTTTGACCAGTCACTAGCCATTCTTTATGCCACTTATATGGAAAGGATTTGCTGTTCCATCATGAAGTTAAGATGACCATGATTGACATAGTGACATGCATGTGGCAGACTTCTGTGGATTGGTTGCAGGCCTATAGCAACTGCAAAGCTACCAGTAATCATTCTGGCATTGACAGCTACAAGAAGAAAGAACTTTTAAAAAAATTAACAGATGGCAAAGTATATAATTGCAAGGGATTTTGATTAGATGGCAAAGTATATAATTGCAAGGGATTTTGATTAAGGTAGCTACTAGCAATAAACGGCAGGGGATAAAAGAACATTCCAAACTCCTGTCAGTAACAATATTTATAGTGAATTAGCATGCATTAGCACAAACAACGAATGAGAAATGTCGTCTTCCGAGTATACAAACAAAGTGAAAAAGAAGATCAAAAGCTCCAAAACAAAAGTGCATTTGCATTAATACTGGTTCAATGTACTAGAAAAAAATGTTGACCATGGTCAACTGGATATTTACAGTGGCTATATTAAAACAAGCTGGACATACATGAGGCCCCACATATCTCTCTCTTCTATTGTTTTTACTTGAAGTTGAAACTGACAAGGATGGATGCGTTCTGGCACTGAGAGAAGAAAAACCTTACTGATGTACAGCCGTCTTCTTGGATAAGTTAAACAGCTAATCTAACAGGAAACAACAAAATAGCTTCAGGTCAGTGTTTGCAACCTTCTTGTCTTCTGTCATATATGTCAGCTTTCTATCGCTTATACCACAATATCAAAAGTGCTGCATTCTTCGCACTGCATGTAAAGTGCAGTCAAGCCAAACATAGTCTGCAAACAGAACTTGGGTGCTGATTTGCATCCTCTGTCAAAGTGCTCCGTATGTGCATTAGCCAATCGTTCTCGTAAGAACTCCAGCGTTATCTGATAGGAACAAATTAAAGCAATTAGTTTCCTACAATATTGTTTGCCAAACAATTTATAAAGAAGACTTGCGGCTGAACATCAATTTCCCCAGGTGTCGGCCAGCCCTACCTGGTTTAATCCCATGATAAGGGTTAATGTGTAGCTCATATTGTGCTTGTGCACTAGTTGTCAGTGTGTGTGTTTTCATTATTGTCTGCTCTAATTCTAGTAATGTATAATTGCTGGCAGGTGATCTTTAGTGCACCTTTTGTACCCAGACTCTTCTATATAATGCAAGGATATGCAGTTTTTCTGCATATTTGAAAAATTTATAAAGAAGACCTCCAAAGATGCAATCATAAACTACCTTATCTTCTCCTAGGTCAAGCCGCAGTTTACAGAGAGTACAGTATATGATGTTATGTGTATCCCGTAGCTCTCCTTGTTTGCATACTGGGCACCAGACCTTAGCATTTTCGGCAGCCTGACATCGATTACAGCATCCATTAAGCCTCTGAACAAACAAAGGGTGAAAGTAGAACGTAATGGGAAACTGAATGAATCCAGTTGACATAGTCATTTAATCAAATGCACTGCATAAGTGATTCAAATAATATAACCCATCCGGCACGCAAAATTCAGAGCAAAACACCACACCCACAGTTCATATCCTGGTCTCAGTATACCACATCCATGATGCTTGACTGAGATGTAACAAAAAGATACAAATTATGCACAAAAAGCAAGTGCATATTTATTTAACTCAAGTTTAATAGGATTTGCATTGACAAACAGCTCCAGTACATAATAGTATAATACAGATACACTACTATACTAAAACAAAACAATAATCTTGCATTTTCAGTTTTTCACTGGTTTTTAATTGCTCAGATATATTCATAATACTATACAATTAAGTGCATCTGGCCAACTTTATGTATGCAGATAGATGCAACTGCATATTTTGGTGATGTCATGTGGACATGCCTGCTGTTAAGTAGTTTCCTGTATGCTGTATCATGTTAGTTAGCTGCCTGATGTTCTATTTGGTTCGTGTCCAAGCCCTGCTATGTACACCTGAACAGTGACTAGGCAATCTTCCTTTTTTTTATCGAACACAACTAGGCAATCTTTATTTTTTTTCTGAAACACAACCAGGCAATCTTCCTACAACTACAAGTTCATATATAAATGTAATTGTGTGAATTTGAGAATCACCTGGTAGCTAATCCCACACAGATAAACATATAGAACAAAGGTTCAACAGTTACACAAGAAGAACAAAACCATAGAGAAAATTATTTAACTATAGCATGCCATTAAAAGACCAAGTAGGCATGCGCCCGGACAGCACCAACCACAAAAACATGTCATTTTAATCAAGAAGATTTCTGAAACCAATGCTCAGTGAACCTACCCCATTGTCATTTAGTTGCATATGGTCAAAAACAGCTTGAGCTAAGTATGCATCTTCCTCATCAAGTGCCTCTAGTTCTGCAATGGTTAGCCACTGATAAGTAACTGAAAACAAAATATTCAGACCAAAGAGTAAAAACCTTTTCAACAGTGACTATCACAATTATGAAAGAAAAATTTGAGAGATAAGGCAAACAAAGTAGATAGAGTTAAGTAACTAAAGAGAACAGGGATGATAAATTAGCAGAAAACAAGTATTACCCAGACCATTGTCGTTGTTGGAGCTAAATTTCAGAGATAAGGCTAACAAAGTAGATAGAGTTCAGTGATTAAAGAGAATGGGGAAGAAATAGCAGAAGTTACACATATTGCACCTTTTCTGATTAATTCTTCTCTAAGATCTTCATAAAGAAGTCTTTCCATTTCAAGCAATATATCTTCACTTTCAATTTCAGCAGGTTTAGCAGCCTGCGGTCCTTGATATTCCCAGATAGCATCCATTTCTTGGTCCTCTTGCCTTTCATTTGCCTGTTTGAGTTTCTCTATCTCATCAGAGATAATGTTCCTAACTGCAGATTCGACCTTTTTCTGTCAGTTGGCATATGTAGATAAATCAGATATACAAAAAAGGAAACATATTTAAGTAAAATATACAATATGAAGTATACTGAAAACACTAATATCTCACAATCAGGATAAGTGATAAGGACACTTATCAATTTTGTTATTAATGACCAGCTTCAGGAGAGAACTATTTTTAAACAAGAATATTAACTGATGTAATGGGAATGCCTGGAACCATAATTAGACAGTAATTTACTAGTGTGTCAATCCCAAACATTCATAACAACACAATTCTGTAGCAATTTGTGAGAAACTTTCAATGCAAAAGGAAAGTGTTTTAAACCAGAGACCTAGACGGTCAGGAAGATAAGGAGACTAGATGGAAATAAAAGTTACAGTAAACCTAATTCTGACATATTGGAAATGCCTAGTTTAATAGGACAAAGCATTCAGCAATACAGTAACCTGTTGGATGCAGGAAGAAAAAAGGACATCAATGAAAATATCACCATGAATATTTTTTTCACTGAACCAAGAACATGCAAAATAACATAGAGAAGGATATAATATGTAAAGAAGAATATCTTGTGCCCATAAATTGTGAAACGCACAAAAACTGCAACAGACCAAATCTGATACGAAGAATTACACAGCAGAACAGCAATTAAATGCCAATTTTAAGCCAGCTGACGTACACGGTTCACCTTAGGCAGACATGAAAGCAACTAGATTGGAAGCAATGGTATGATAATTCCTATGTTCTGATAACAACTTGTTGAATGCCGGTGTATTTGATAGCTACATGGTAACCATCCAGATGCAGGAAGATGCATATCATAACCATTCAGGAACTATGTTTCCATAGAAATTAACTTCATGCTGAAATTCTTTTTAATTTGAACCAGGAATGTGCATTAATAGCATATGGAAGAATGTAGTGGGTCAAGAAGCATTCTAAGAAAGCAACCAGATTGGAAGAAATGGTATGATAATTCCTAAGTTCTGATAATAACTTGTTGAATGCCGGTGTATTTGATAGCTACATGGTAACCATCCAGATGCTGGGAGATGCATATTATAACCATTCAGGAACTATGTTTCCATGGAAATTAAATTCATGCTGAATTTCTTTTTAATTTGAACCAGGAATGTGCATTGATAGCATATGGAAGAATGTACTAGGTCAAGAAGCATGCTTTCAAGTTGTACATAAGAACTTGTTGAATGCCGGTGTATTTGATAGCTATATGGTAACCATCCAGATGCTGGGAGATGCATATTATAACCATTCAGGAAAGTTCTGATAAGAACTTGTTGAATGCCGGTGTATTTGATAGCTACATGGTAACCATCCAGATGCTGGAAGATGCATATCATAACCATTCATGAACAATGTTTCCATGGAAATAAAATTCATGCTGAGTTTCTTTTTAATTTGAACCAGGAATGTGCATTGATAGCATATGGAAGAATGTAGTGAGTCAAGAAGCATGCTTTCAAGTTGTACATAAACTGCAATGCACTGGATTTTGAAAAAAAAAATGCACAGCATTTTCATACCATGTCATTGGCAGGCAGCCGCCCCTGCGCCCTGATCTTCCAGAGCAAATTGATCCTGTCCGTTTTAACTCTTTTCAGGCAATTTGTCCTAAGCTGTTGAAAACATAACATGGGATAGGCACCATTTTCAGGTGACAGACAGCAATGAAGGCAACAATTCAAGAGGACTATGCAATGCACATGATCAATATGAACATATTCAATCGAAACTGCCAAAGGGAAATCCTGATTTCACAAATCGCAGTCACTTCTAGGGCGCATACCCACTCCAGCATTCGATCGAACACCTGGTGCCCAGCACGCCGGCGCTCAATCGTCACCAGAAGTCCTAGCCTAGCAATCTAACAGTAGCATCGCGCCCCAAATCCTCTATGCGCGCGTGGGCTAGTGCAGCATGCGCGTCCGGCGAGGTGAGATAGGGGCAGGGGAGGTCTACGAACCTCCGATTTCCAGTCGGGGCGGTGGGATTTGATGGGCATCCGGCTGGGCCGAGCCGAATCCATGGCGGTATGGTCGCGCCGGCGATCGATGCGAGACAAGGCGCCCAAACTATCGACCGGTGCTGTATGAGCCGCGCGTGCGCTGCTGCTCGTTGCTGTTGCGTGCGTGATGCGTCGTCGAGGTCCTCGAGGACGCCGGAGTCCGAGAGGAAAGAGAGAGACTGCAAAGCCGCTGCTTGCCTTTCACACGGGCCGAGCGAGAGAGGAAAAATGATAGAATTTGGCTCAGAATATCTTTATTCTAAAATCATCTGATTTAAAACCGGGCCAGTTTGGATATCATGATCTGGGCTGAATCTGAGTTTGTTTCTAGGTCGGCCTGTTTGGGCCCATTGCGGTCTAGGTAAAAGACTAAAATTCGCCGGCAAAAATAAAAAAACTCCGATTCCTTCGTTCCCTTCACCGGCCGGCTCGTGTGCGAGTGCGACCCCCCACGCGGCGACAGCTCCACCGCCGAGGGCTTCCCCGTCGCCGACGAGCGCGTCTACACCAGAGGCCTCCTTCAGGGGTCAGCAGGTAGCCAGCTAACTGTGCCCTCCCTGCTTTCGCCTCCTCCATCGCACCCGGTAGCGGCAACCCTAGATCGCCGCGTGTCGCGGCCCGCGTCGACGCGGGCTTAGACCCCCTCAAGTCTCTCCGCCGCCCCAGCCCTGGATCGGCATCGAAATCCACTGCACATACACTAAATATTGACTGCTCTTTACTTGATTCGATCGAATTCCAGTACTGCTAGAGGGGATCGACCTGGGCATGCATCTGTTGTGGTAGTCTGTAGTCCAAAACTCCAAATGCGGCACGCCGGCACTGTTCACTGTTGCTACTGGAGCAAGCCTGTATCCATATGGTTTAATCCTTTTGTGTGTGCTACTGTACTGTGATATAAGTCATGCATGCTTATTGAGATTGTTATTGTCCATACAGCCTCCGGCTTGCTCCTTGCTTAATTTGGCCTCTCTGTTTATTTGTTTGCATGATTATGTGTTGTCTAAGTAAGCTGGAACAGTGCAATCACTACATATGTACTCCCCATTGATTGATGTGAATTAATTCGGCTTGGTCAACATGCTGATGTTGTTGCTACATAGTTTCTTAAACCTACTGGTACTAACATATATGAGGCCCTGTTGTCGTGAATGTGATCTAAAAACCTATTATTTTACAGCAGAGTCATCAAACTGAAGTCTTAGCGTTGCTCTTGTCTGGACTGGAGTTGCTATTACTTGGGCACATTTCTTCAAGTCATGTCCTTGCCCTAGCGTATTCCTTGCTTCAATTCATTGGGAAGCAATATAGCACTTGGTCCAGTTCTTGGCAGTAAGTTTAAGTTCTTGTTCTGGTAGTTGGATCTGTATGGATTTTGATGTCTGGTTCTGTGTGGTAGGTTATTGTAGCTTGATAGTTAATTAGTTTCCACAATTGTACGGATAACAGAGGCTGATACGTTTTAGGTTAAAAAGAAAGCACATGCTCTGATGCCTATCTAGTAAATTATTTGTTCCTCTGGTTTACAGCATTTTCGCCTTAGTTCAACTAATCTCGTGTGTATATTTGATTATTTTCTATTACAGAGATCTTGAGTTGATTCATCCTCTTGTTTGTGGACAGAAAACAGCCAATCCCCGCAAAGAGCCTCAAAACTCAAAAGAAAAGCACAAGTGGCTGAGAAGCTTTCCGGTTTCCTCATAGCACATCAGCATGGAGCGCTTGCAGAGGATCTTCGGCGCGTCTGGGATGGGGCAGCCACCTTCAGACTCGCCGCTGCTCGACTCCTCCGAGCAGGTCTACATTTCCTCCCTTGCACTTCTCAAGATGCTCAAACACGGTCAGTAACCCTACCCCTCCTGTTCTGGACTCTTGATCTGTATCACTCATGCCGATGTGCTATAGGGAGGGCTGGTGTGCCAATGGAGGTGATGGGCCTTATGCTGGGTGAATTCGTGGATGACTACACGGTCAGGGTGGTGGATGTGTTCGCGATGCCTCAGAGTGGTACTGGGGTCAGCGTTGAGGCTGTTGATCATGTCTTCCAGACCAACATGCTTGACATGCTCAAGCAGACCGGGAGGTAGATGTGCTAACCTCAGCCTGGATCTGTTTATAATGGTGTTATTCTTGTTCAGTTTTGATGCAAATTTAGGGCTTGGTTTGCCAAACTGCCCGTGTGCCTTGTATTAGTTGATGATGAATCTGAATAGCGCAAGCATTATCGGTTCACTTGAACACCACATTCCAAGCACATGTCATACTTTTACTTTGGTGTATTGGGTTGCTCGCACTTGCTCTGCAATATTAGAAAGACTGATTAACAATATAGTACTGTACTTTTAGGAACTCGCTAGGTGTTGTTTGGCGCAGGTCTTCTATGCATAATTGGAAAGTAGAAGTCCCAAGTTTCTTTATGCAGTTGGAATACTTGTTTTTATCCTTTTTTTAATTTTATTGTGTGTTATACTAGACTTGAAATATTACTTAGATGCTATACTTATCTTGACTAGTCTGCCAGTCTGAAAAGCATGTTGTAATTCAACTCGCTTGAAGAATTATTATTGATTCTATAATTTTCTGAAGAATTAAATGTTACTATTTTATACACCACTAGACACATAATTTACTGCTCTCACATTTTCCATTAAAAATAACCAACCTTTATAGAGAAAAAAAAGGAAAGTGTTCTCTGAGTTTCTGCTAAGAACAACCTTTAAATTTCCATTAGAGTCATTTTTTATCATTATATGTATCTTCTTGACATGGGCACGAATTGCATTTTCTTGCCATCCTGTATTCTTTGTTTTGGTAACGGGAAATGCATAGTTTCATGAGATTTTTTTCGTTGGCACTCTTTTATCTGATGTAGTAATCTTTGCTCAGTTACTTTGTAGGCAATCAGCTATATACCTCTATTGACAACTGTGTCTCTTTTACAGACCGGAAATGGTTGTAGGGTGGTACCACTCCCATCCTGGCTTTGGTTGCTGGCTTTCAGGAGTTGACATCAACACTCAACAGGTATGCTGCCTAACGGCGTGTCATTGTAAAGATGTCTTTTAACTTTGCTCAGCAAACAGAGATGGATGTTGTCTCACTCCTGCATGGTGGTTTATTAAAATTTCTAGTGTTTTTATAATGAAATATGGATATGATAATGGAGCCGTTCAAATGGAGGGAGTAAACATTGGCATACTCATGGTTCCTAAATCCCATTGTCTTATGTTCATATGGTGTTCCCCTGTGTTTGCCATTTTCATTCTCCTTAAATTGTTACTCAACCTAGGATTAGGCCAGTCCTGTATTCCTGTTTCCAATTTATTATTAAGTAGCACCACACCGATATCTGAGCGGTAGTTAACCCTGCTGAGGAGTCTAATCATCGCTCTTGATTAATTGTATTGTATCTTGATAACTGGAGCTTCAGACTTGTTTTTGTTGCTGGGCATATGGCTGTTCTGAATTAGGTTAGGAAAACAACTTCCATAATAATAGGTGATGATAGATATGTTAGCATCATGGGAGAGTTAAGTAATTGCAAAAGCTACCTGTTTTACTGCTTTGATTTTCAGTAAGTGCCAAATGCTACTAAATGTTCATACTAACATTTAGCTATGTGATGTCTAACATTAAAATTGAACATGCAGAGTTTTGAAGCTTTAAACCCCAGGGCAGTTGCTGTTGTGATAGACCCCATCCAGAGTGTCAAAGGGAAGGTGGTCATTGATGCATTTCGTCTCATTAACCCACAGACTATGATGCTTGGCCAGGAGCCACGACAAACAACATCGAATGTTGGGCACCTAAATAAGCCATCTATTCAGGTGAGTACTACAGCTTCTGGATCTTATACGGTCAAGTTCTCTCTAACAATTAGCTTGTCCCTATATTTTCAGGCTCTTATCCATGGGTTAAACAGGCACTACTATTCCATTGCAATCAACTACCGAAAGAATGAGCTCGAGGAAAAAATGTTGCTGAACTTGCACAAAAAGAAATGGACTGATGGGTTGATTTTGAAGAGGTTTGACACTCATTCGAAAACCAACGAGCAGACTGTGCAGGTCTGTACAACCTTGAATCCCATTGATCTTATCTCTTTAGTCGATGCAGCAAACTTGAGATTTCTTTATGATCTGTTGTTCACATTATCACCTCCTTTTGTGCAGGAAATGCTGAACCTAGCTGTGAAGTACAACAAGGCCGTGCAAGAGGAGGATGAGCTGCCACCAGAGAAACTGGCAATTGCCAATGTGGGACGGCAGGATGCGAAGAAGCATTTGGAAGACCACGTCTCCAATTTGATGTCTTCGAACATAGTTCAGACCCTAGGGACCATGCTCGACACGGTTGTCTTTTAGTTTGGTAGGAGTCGTCTCAACGAACGCTGCACCGAAATTATCTTGATGTTAATTTGGATTTATTTTTATCAAAGCTGCCATAATGCATTAAGTCAAATGCCAGTTACCATTGTGTTTGGACAGTTAAGATTTTAATTTATTGTGACCTGCTGTAGCACCATCTTCTGTATGGGCACGGGCACCCCCGAGATCAAGATCTATTTCAGCTGGGCTGAGCTATTAACCAAAATAATTATGGTTGTCGCTAGATTGTACTAAATTGTTCCGTCATATATCATAAATTGTACTAGATCGTTTTGATGTTTCTTTTTAGATACACTAGTGGAACTACACGTGCCCTAGACACATTTTCAAAACCAAAAGATATACCTAATTATCATGTAAGGGATTGTTTGGATCTGCAGTTTTATAAAAATTAGTTTCCGTAAAACTTGTTTTCCCGTAGCTACCCTCAAAATCGCGTTTGGATCTCTCGACCAACTTGTATACAAAGAAAACCTGATCTCTCTCAACCAACTTGCGTACGAAGAAAACACGATCTCCACAAAATCAGAAAAATGCGGATTAGTAAAAACAGCTCCTTGTCGTTTTCGCTAAAACTGGTTTTCTGAACTACGTTGTAAACATGCTGCTCACCTTCGCATATTCTTCCTGACAGCTTTTGTGGTCTAAGCAGACTCAAACTAAGCTTTATATTCTATAATTTTAATCAATCGATGAGATTGGAGGAAGATCAACGGCCGGCCGTCGAACGACTGTCCAGTCTCCATCTTATGCCGAGCCACTAAAATCACTCTAGCAAGAATCGAATTCAACGCCCAGCACCTAGCAACTGAAGGATAGCTTGATCATCAGATCACCCAAGGAAGATCAGCGCCATACAGGGAGGGTGGCCGGAGCCGACGTGTTTGACTCAGGCATCGAACAGCCGCTTGAGGTGACAGGGGAGGCTAGAGTCGTCTGTATTTTGGTCATCGATGATAACCGAAGACATTAAGGTCACAACAGAGGCACTACACCCAATCCAAAAATAGTTTTGATAAAACACATGCTAAGGGCAAGTACATTGCTACACGTCAGCGGTCTCATAGGTCGTCTCATGCAGTGCCACGTAGGATTTTTGCTAATGTGGAGGAGAGAGAGCGAGGTGAGAGAAAAAGGTCGTTACTTCGCGAAATAACCGCCTCATGAGCTAAAATTTAGGACCACGAGACAACTCCTCCACCATTGTATGAGTTTTATTGCAATGCAACCAATAGTATTTCTTTATTTTTCCATAAATTAAGGGATATTGTATTACTACGAGACAACCAAAACAACAACCCATTGTAATAAGTCGTCTCAAGATTATGTGTCACTGCATGAGACCGTCTATTAGACGACACCAATGTACCTGCCCTAGCTAACTAACTAATCTAAAGCTAGTTTTCCTAAAAACTCGAATAAAACAAGATTAACTAAAACGAGTTTATATTTGATAGATCCAAACAACCACTAAGAGATAAAAAAGACGGCAATAGTCATGTACGGTAGTGCCTATGACATGTGGGCCCTATGCTACAAGTGGTCCATAGGTGAGCCGGAACACTAAATTTCTCGCTCTTTATATTTAAAAAGTTAGTTATAGATCTTGTGAGCCGGAACACTAAATTTCTCGCTCTTTATATTAAAAAAGTTAGTTATAGATATATTAGATGCATAGCAAAACTATGTATTTTGAAAATAGCCAAAAACAATTTACAGAGATTCGGATGGAGGTATCATCCGCTGCACAGTGATATCCCGAACAGGGGTGTAGTAGCAGCTAATTAGCATATGAGTGATTGTTTAGTGGTGGAGGAGGCGACGGCAATGGACACGAGAAGTAGCTCAAGGTCGAGAGGCGGGTCTTCTGTGAGGCGATTAATCACGGCAATGCAGATGCCATCTCTAGCGGTCCTTATTGAACCGTTACTCGTACCAATCAGAGCATAGTATTTCTAATAGAACCAACTAGATGTGGTATTTCAAATAGAAAAGAAAATTGTTCTCTCTTTCAAATTACAGTTTAGTGGATAATTTGTATTTCAAAAAAATATACTAACATCTACGTTACCAAGTAAATATATAATTTATAGTAGATTTAATGAAACTAATTGGATGCTAGTTCATGTTGGCATCTTATTTTTATAAATTTATTTAAAAATAAGTTCGATTTAAAATAAAACTAAAATTAACAATAATTTGAAACACATTAAGTCAAAGATTATTATTATTCATTACAACACATTCACTCAAATACGTAGATGTCATGTATATGCGAACACTCACCCTCCTGTTAACGCTTTTATCGAAAACTTCGCTAATAAAATTTTGAGATTGATGGCATCATCACAAAGCTCCCGTTCGCCTTTTTTTTTGGTAAAAGCTAAGCATTATCTGGAGTATATCTATATATCTATATACTATAATGAGGATTCAGTAAAATTAAAATCAATTTTCACCTAAATTTTTTTAACTCACTCCTCGTAGAGGATTCACGTGTCGAGTCTATAGAGGAAAGTGCGTTGATGAATTTACGGCGTCAAATAAAAAAAACACTTTCTTTAGGGTTTTCACCGCTTGGATGTTACCTTTTCACCAGTTAAAAAACGTATGGGCCTTGCCTACCCACGTTTTTATCTACCCATGCTATACCCACGCTATGATATTTCTAATCTGATTTGATCTTTAGATATTGACATTTTTAACTTCTTTAATTGTCTGCTACGTAGTTTTATATTATATTAAACGCGCGTGTCTTCCGTCTATTCTTGCCGGTGATATAAACACTGCTGATTAAAGGCATATTTATTAGTCTATTGTCCCACTAAAAATGATTTAAGTTGGAACCAAATCTCGTTCTCTAAGGAATTAATTGTAGTATGCTAGTTATATGTAGCATTTGTTTATACAAAATGACTTAATCTGATTGTTATACTCTTTTTTTCTACTTGAAATTTTTATTGCTGAGTACACGAATTTTGTCTGTATTTGCTGAACAAGTTTTGAGTTTTAAGTATATACCCTACCTCTAAAACCCACGAGCCGAAAAACTGCCAAACCCTTGCACCTCCGGTTTCCCCCCCTCCTTTCGGCTCTCCCTCCGGCAAAGCCACCATGCTCGCCGCCACTCGCTCTCTCCGCCGCCTCTCCTCCTCCTCCTCCTCCTCCTCCATCCACTCTCTCCGCCGCGTCCTCCTGCACCCTCCCACACCCCCGCGCTCGGCTCCGCCTCCTCTCCCGCCTCTCGAAACCCTTACCCGAGCCCTCCTCCCGCACCTCGCCGCCGCCAACCGCTTCTCCACCGCCTCCTTCTCTTCCTCCGCTCCTTCCCAGCTAGGAGAATGCGGCGGCGCGCGGGGATCCCCAGCGATTCCCGAGGAGGTGGAGGGGGAGGAGGAGGCGGGGCCGCTGCTGGTGCGGCATGACACGGACGCGTATGCTGCGGTGGAGCTGGCTCTGGACTCGGTCGTGAAGGTGTTCACGGTGTCCAGCAGCCCCAACTACTTCTTGCCGTGGCAGAACAAGGCGCAGCGGGAGAGCATGGGCTCCGGTAAGGCACCGATTTAGCGCTCGTGTCGTAGTACTGTATTGCCCGTGTTTGTTTTGGATCTCTGCTACGTATGTAGGTGTCTATGTGTGATAACTGATAACCGTCGAAATTAAGCTTGTGAAGGACTTAAGTTCTCCCGAAATTGACCTGAATTTCACTTTTTACATAACAAGTTTAGAGCTCGTGGTTGAGTAATTTGCTGGTTCCAACTTTGCAGAGAAAGCATAGTGCACAAATTTGTGCTGTATCTCTGAATTGTGTATGTCTGAATGTCTGTTGTATAGGCTTAGCATAATCTGTAGAGCACGGAAATTATTGGATCTTTATGTATACTTACAAAGTTCGGATGATGTGAAAGATGGATCTTTGTAGGCCTTATGACAACTAAGCAGATTCAAATAAACTGAAATGGAAGTCAATCTTTAGTTCATCTCTGAATCCATGTCCCTGTTGCAGGATTCGTAATTCCTGGAAAAAGGATTGTGACGAATGCTCATGTTGTAGCTGATCATACTTTTGTTCTTGTGAGGAAGCATGGTTCGCCTACTAAATACAAGGCAGAGGTCCAGGCTGTTGGTCATGAATGTGATTTGGCCCTGTTGACTGTTGAGAGCGAGGAGTTTTGGGACGGGGTGAATAGTTTGGAGCTTGGAGACATTCCCTTTTTGCAAGAAGCCGTTGCAGTGGTTGGCTACCCTCAAGGTATGAGTAGTTGACAGTCTAATATTTGTTGCAGTATTTCGTATCTCGAAGTCGAACAAGTTAGTTATATGATTCCGTCCAGGATGGTATCCAATTCACATGCAGAGTACTCATGACCATCTATTTTGCAAGGATACAATTGATGAATTGAAACATTTTAGTACAGTTGTAGATGACGAATGTGGTCTAATTGATTGCAGTGGCAAACAAACTAATAAATAATTGGAACACAGGAATACAGGATGTTGTTGGAAAGGGGAAGCTCGTTCGTCTTTATGATTGCACCACTTTTAAAATTCATAAAACGAGTTGTTTCTCTATTAACTTGGCAACCAATGATTAAAAATTCGTGATCAGCAACCCATGAATTTTTCTGTAGCAAGTGCCTTTCTACTTTTTCGTAACGTTGTCCACAACTCCACATGGCAGACTATATGACACCACTAGGGCACTAGCTACTCCAGTATATATAGGTTCTATGACTTCCTGCCATACCAATTTATGCATGCATGCTTGTACCTGAATAACCTGTTGATATCTGTATGACTTCCTATGTCTCAAAGGTTGCCATACTAGTTGTGCACCTCAGCAGGCTTCAATGCTACTGCTAACATTAATTGTTGTGCAAGAGATTCTCTCTATACTTTATAGAAAAAAATAGAACTATGTCAAAATGTGAGATGGTATATGATCCTGAACTTTCTATGGCTCAGGTGGAGATAATATTTCTGTCACCAAGGGGGTTGTCTCTAGAGTTGAACCAACACAATATGCCCATGGTGCTACGCAGCTTATGGCTATACAAATAGATGCGGCAATCAATCCAGGTAACAGTGGAGGGCCTGCAATCATGGGTGATAAAGTAGCTGGAGTTGCTTTCCAGAATTTATCAGGGGCAGAAAACATTGGGTGAGTCATTAACTATTTTCCTTTGCACCAATTGAACCTCTTGCTTTTACCTAGATTTTTTTTCTTAGCCCTTTCCTTTCGTGCAGTTATATCATACCAGTGCCCGTGATTAAGCGTTTCATTTCTGGAGTAGAAGAGAGTGGTAAATATTCTGGGTTTTGTACTCTTGGATTATCTTGCCAGGCTACCGAAAATATTCAGTTAAGAGAGTGCTTTGGGATGCGGCCTGAAATGACTGGAGTTTTAGTTAGTAGAATAAATCCTCTGTCTGATGCTTACAAGATTTTAAAGAAAGATGATATCCTTCTTGAGTTTGATGGTGTACCTATAGCAAATGATGGGACAGGTGAGCTTAAAAGTTTCCACATATGCAATACTTCAATATGCATTTACCAACCACTTTATGTTGCATTTTGGTTTTTCCATTTATCTTTCTATTTGTTATATGTTTTCTTGAGTTTGTAGCACGCAATAGCTTGGACATGTATACATTTCATACCCTTGGTGCATGTTTTTGCATACTGTTTTTTTGCAGCTTTTGGGCAAATCAGTGAATCTATCCATGAACTATTTTGAGATATGTGGCATCACCTATCAACCACTTAAGATTGTCAGTTATTTTATGTCTGCAGTTCAATTCCGGAATAGAGAGAGGATCACCTTTGATCATCTGGTATCCATGAAGAAGCCTGGAGAAGCAGCTGTTCTCAAAGTATTAAGAGACGGTAAAGAGCAAGAATTGAGTGTCATACTTAGACCTGTGAGTTCTTGCTATATTATAACATTTGATTTTGATCTGTACCTTAGATTATATGGGTGCAGTTATATGGTTGCTTGCTGGTTACCAAATATAGTAGTTATTCTGTTGCTATTCTTGCTTACTTCACACCAATTTTGCCAGTGCTAGACATGGTAATAGATTCAATCTTGAAAAATCTAGATCTGTTCACTATCCCACTTAGGCAATATCCCTACCCAACACCTATTGTTCATCTTTTCAAAAAACACCTATTGTTCCAGAACCCACCCACAAATCACTGTAAGTTTGTACCACAATGATTTCATTATAGCCAATGGGCCCGTTTCGACCCTTCCAGAGCTATTTAAGTATTTTGAAAGGATTATCTTCTTCTCAGACCTCATTCGTTGAGGTGAAGGCCGTTGCCTTTGTGAGGGCTTCTCTCTCTCTTTGATACAAAGATGCTCTGATCTCCTCCGTGTTTGAGAGAAAAAAGGATGATTTGGGCGGAGACCAACTCATCTCTTATATAGGTCAGTAACAGTCCACGAAATTGAACAAGATGGTATTGTACACAGCTCTCCCCGTCCTTCTCTTTGCATACATCATTTCTTTCTTTGCTATTTCTATGTGATGCTAGCGTGTTTCATATGTTGACCTTTGAAGTTGTAACTGATATTTTACGCATGCGTGTGTTTTTATTATGCAGTTGCAGCCTTTTGTTCCAGTCCATCAATTCGATAAACTACCAAGCTATTACATATTTTCTGGTTTTGTATTTATCCCGCTAACCCAGCCTTATCTCCATGAATTTGGAGAAGACTGGTATAATGCCTCACCACGCCGATTATGTGAACGGGCACTAAGAGAACTTCCCAAGAAGGCTGGTGAACAGCTAGTTATCTTATCTCAGGTATTGTTCCATTAATTCAATAACTCCCTGTGTTTCTGTTCTGCATTTCAATATTTCATTCGAAAACACTTGGCATCACAAGCTTCCCATTATCTTCTGATAATATGTATCTATGCACTGAATAATTACGTTTCAGGTTCTCATGGATGATATCAATGTTGGCTACGAAAGGCTTGCTGAACTGCAGGTACGTTTTTATAACTACCCTGGTACCCATTTACCCACTACCCTAGCAGAGACAAAATTATCCAGCATATATGTTACTAATCAAGCTGCCTAATATCACACGATCATCAGGTAAAGAAGGTTAATGGTGTGGAGGTTGAAAATCTAAAGCATTTGTGCAGTCTTGTGGAAGGCTGCACTGAAGAAAACTTGAGATTCGATTTGGATGATGAAAGGGTCATCATCCTGAGGTACCAGAATGCAAGACTCGCCACATCCCGGGTCCTCAAGCGGCACAGGATACCATCAGCCATGTCTAGTGACCTTGTCGTAGAGCAAGCGACTAATGGTGAGGTTGAGGCATCATGCACCAGCTAATGCGGGGATTCTTGGTAGACCTAGTTGGGTAATTTCCTGCTGAAGCACAGTTCAGTTCATTTTTGGCGAGGCAGGCGCACCTGCTCGGGACCTTTCCTGGAGCTGTACCATGGCTTCGGTTGCTCTTGCTGGGCCACATCAGTTTTGACGACAGGAGGGTTATCAGAGAATAAGATTATATAAGCGCCGGAGCTTTTCAGTCTGATATGTAACAGTAACATAACCATTCTTCTCCAAATCATTCATGTATCGTGTGTATCATCACTCATCACGAAGCACAACATAGAAAGGAAAATGAGTTTATTTCAAAGAAAAAGAAAGAAGAAAGTTTAATTTTTCTTTGCAGACATGTTACTGAGAGGTTAAGTTCATTTATTCCTTCTGACGTGATGTTGACATGTTACTCCGAGTGAGAGGGAGTGGAACCTTGGTGGCAATTTGCAAGATGCGTCTCGGGCATACTCAGGGAACCAGTAATGGGCCTCTTGGTGATGGGTCCAATGGGCTTCAATAGGCTGTAATTGGGAGATATCGGCTCTCTGCTCCTCCCTCTTCCTCTTCTTAGCCGCAGCCACAGTTAGCAACCTCTCACCGTGCGCGGTGCGCTCGTGCTACCTCGCGCGCGGCGCAGCGTGAACAAATATCTCCCCGACCCAGAAGCAGAACGGGGTTACGCAAGCGAAGCTTAGCAAGAATCGCCTCCAATCTCCCAGTTTGACTCGATAAGTGAGGTGCGCTGCGCGAGTGAGCGGTGGGGCAGCACGATGGCGCTGCCCGCGACCTGTTCGACGTTTTGCCTGAAAGGAGCGCAGCAGCGCGGTCCACTCCATTGGAGCTTACCTGCGCGCGCGGCGAGTCTCACAGGCTTGGCTTCTTGCCCACGCCGCGGGAGGCTCGTGCTCGCCGGCTGCGCGCGGGCGGGGGCGGCGGGCGACTCCAAGGCCGTGCAGCTGGTGCTCGGCGGCCGTGCGCGCGGCGACGACGGCGACACGGACTCCGAGTCTAGCAACGACGAGGGCGGCGAGGACGGCGAGGTGCGCATGACGGACGAGGAGCGGCGGACGCTGCGCCGGAAGATACGGGAGATGATGGACCGCGTCCCGGAGACGGCGGAGCTCACGGACCCGGAGGAGCGGAGGGCCAAGATGCGGGAGCTGCTGACCAAGTACGAGCTGGTGGTGGAGGAGGAGGACCCGGACTGGCCCGAGGACGCCGAGGACGGGATGGGCTTCAGCCTCGGCCAGTTCTTCGACAAGATCACCATCAAGGCCGAGAAGAAGGACGACGCCGAGGAGGATAACACGGGGTATCAGAGTGACAAGGAGATTGTTTGGGAGGATGACAATTACATCAAGCCGATTAGGGATGTCAAGACACAGGATTGGGATGCGTCTGTGTTCACTGATTTTGGACCGATGGTTGTGCTTGTGCATAACAGATATAAGAGGTATGATTCATTCCTTGCTCTTGCTCAAGTTGAATATATTAGACCATTCTGAACCTTTATGTTTCTTTCTAAATTGCAAGGGACCTAGGGTGTCATATTGTTTCAATTATTAATGAATATAGGTCGTGAAATCTATTGAGCACTGGTTCATCCAATGTTAGTTTGACAAAGCACTGTGTTCGTTCTTGTAGACCACAAGAGAATGAGATGGCGAGGGCTGAGCTTACTAAAGCGATCAAGATGTTTTGGGAACACAATCTGCCATCACCAAGGGTACAGAGTTCGTTTCAACATCCTTTCAGTAATTCCCTTGGTAACTGGTGCTAACTGGAGCATTTCAAGTTCTGACTATGCACTTATCATGTACAGTGTGTAGCGGTAGATGCTTGTGCCGAGCCTGACCTTGTGGACGCGCTGAAGGTTTCTGCTTTCCCTGAGATTCTCTTCACCAATGCAGGGAGGATAATACACCGTGAGAAAGGTAGGTTGTATGAGTCATCATAGAGCACTCAACTGATTTACTAACTCACTTTTGGCCAACTGTATCGTGAAGTTCCCTGACCTTGAATCTCTCGTGCTAGTTGTCCGGTCGGCGGAGGCATGGTCAAGGATGATGGCGTTCTTCTACTACAAAGCAGCAAGGCCACCGTTCTTGTGTGAAGCAGATGGGAAGGGTCAAGAAAAGGTTCCTTTGATGTCATGAGAACACGTGGATGTTTAGCCTTGTATTAGTAGTTTAGTGCTACTATCTAGTGCCTCAATCTGCATTACTGTACACTATATTTAGGACTAGTCTTAACTGTTACGGCCAATCTCCACTACGCAGCCTCTCTGTACCAGCTTGCGGTGCAATGTCTGGAAAATTCAGTAACAAGGATTGAACATTAGATCATTATGGATATAAAAATCACATGGATGGATATGTGTATGAAGTATCCAAAACATCTGTTCATTTTTCTGAATTCGATACGATGAGTATGTTGAGGATCTGGGTGCCATATCGGTTGACTTCAACATTGTGACCGGTTGCAAACAAAGAACATGCATAAATTTTCTGACAATTGCTAGTTAACTAGCGACAGATTTTCTAACATTGCAATAATATTTGTGCTTGATGTTTTCTTTCCATCTCCGCTGAATGCCGGCAAGCTCTATAAACTCTAGCGAGCTTCAGCTATCTGACATGTTCTTAAATGAAAATATGTCATTAGATATCCAAACCGATCAAATTTCTTCGATTTAAAGTTCAGCGGGGGTATTTGTCATAAAAAAATGAATCCTTATCATAGACCCAATGCGAGCAAGAGTGAGAAAAAATTTATAGTCATATCCTTAAGCAAATACTTTGTAAAAATAAGGCTTAAGGATCAGAAGCTACTCGAGTTCGGCTTCTACAGGATTGTTTCGCCCCCAGCAGCAAAGCAGCTCGACTCTTTCAGCAGGCAGCACTGCAGCAGAGAGCTAGAGATACTTTCCAGCAGGCCGACGGAGGCCCAAGGCCCAAACAATCAGGAGACACAAAAAGCCCGTCTCTTCCGAGTTCCGACCACCCAGCGCGAGCGCCCGCAGGTCACAACCCTCTTCCCAATTCCGTTCCTTTCCCCATCTCATCTCCCCCTCCGCCCAAAAACCCTAACCCTAACGCCGGCCATGGCGCTCACTACACGGGGCGGCGGCGCCGGCGGCGGGGACCCCGCGAAGGTGCCGTCCGCCTCCGACCCCAGCCTCGGCTTCCTCACCAAGCGCGACACCGAGGTCAAGCTGCCCCGCGCCACGCGGGTCAAGAACAAGACCCCGGCGCCGATCCAGATCACGGCGGAGCAAATCCTCCGCGAGGCCCGGGAGCGGCAGGAACCCGAGATACGCCCGCCCAAGCAGAAGATCACTGACTCCCACGAGCTCTCGGAGTACCGCCTCCGCAAGCGGAAGGAGTTCGAGGATGTCATCCGCCGCGTGCGGTGGAGCGTCTCGGCGTGGGTCAAGTACGCGCGGTGGGAGGAGCAGCAGCGCGACTTCGCGCGCGCGCGGTCCGTCTACGAGCGCGCGCTCGACGTCGCCCACCGCGACCACACGCTCTGGCTCAAGTATGCCGAGTTCGAGATGCGGAACCGGTTCGTCAACCACGCCAGGAACGTCTGGGACCGCGCGGTGTCGCTCCTCCCGCGGGTGGACCAGCTATGGTACAAGTATATCCACATGGAGGAGCTGCTTGGCGCAGTTGCCAATGCACGTCAGGTTTTTGAGCGTTGGATGGCATGGCGACCTGACACAGCCGGCTGGAACTCTTACATAAAGTTTGAGCTGCGGTATGGTGAGGTCGAGCGTGCGAGGGCTATCTATGAGCGGTTTGTGGCTGAGCACCCACGACCGGACACCTTCATCCGCTATGCTAAGTTTGAGATGAAGCGTGGTGAAGTAGAGCGGGCACGACGGGTGTATGAGCGTGCAGCGGACCTGCTTGCAGATGATGAGGATGCAGAGGTGTTGTTCGTGGCATTTGCAGAGTTTGAGGAGAGGTGTCGAGAGGTTGAGCGTGCGCGTGCAATATACAAGTATGCGCTGGACAGGGTGCCCAAGGGTCGGGCTGAGGAACTGTACAGGAAGTTCTTGGCATTTGAGAAGCAATTTGGTGACCGTGAGGGTATTGAGGATGCCATTGTGGGCAAGAGGAGATTTCTGTATGAGGATGAGGTGAGGAAGAACCCACTAAACTATGACTCATGGTTTGATTACATCCGGCTGGAGGAGAGTGTTGGGAATAAGGACAGGATCAGGGAGGTTTATGAGAGGGCCATTGCCAATGTGCCCCCTGCAGAGGAGAAGCGATATTGGCAGAGATACATATACCTCTGGATTAACTATGCACTTTATGAGGAGCTTGATGCACAAGACATAGAACAGACCAGGGAGGTTTACAAGGAATGCCTGAAGTTGATTCCACACAAAAAGTTCACATTCTCAAAGATGTGGCTCATGGCAGCCCAGTTTGAGATCAGGCAGAGAAATCTAAAGGCTGCACGGCAAATTCTTGGAAATGCAATTGGAATGGCCCCAAAGGGCAAGATATTTAAGAAATATATTGAAATCGAGCTCTATCTGGGGAATTTTGACCGCTGTAGGACACTTTATGAGAAGTACATTGAATGGTCCCCAGCAAACTGTTATGCCTGGAGGAAGTATGCTGAATTGGAGAAAAACCTTAGTGAGACTGATCGTGCACGATCAATATACGAACTTGCTATTGCACAGCCAGCCCTTGATACGCCTGAGGTTCTGTGGAAGGTATGTGCTCATGTTGTTGTCCCGTTAGCTTATCCACATTTTATGATTTGCATGGTGTATAGTAAATGCATGTGCTTTATTTTTGTTCCAAAACCATCTGATTGAGTACAAATCATGTTCTAATAAGCTATTAGCCCTTTCTAGTTCCTAAAATAATCAGGGTCCATCTTGTAGTGAACTATTCATTGCTCTCAGGTGCCTTTAAAAGGCACCATGCTTTGGATTAAAATATCTTTCTGGATGTATCCATGATTTGCTAATTTGTTTGCAATGTTACCTATTCTTTTTCTGCTGAAGGTTTGTGACCCTGTTTAGCCCTGGAGAATATTTTTTATTGTGCACTTTTTTTAGTGTATTATGTATTTTAGCCCCTTTTCCTCCCATAAGAAGATGAATAATCACAAATGCTCAGAATCATTGCAGGGTTGTAGCCCAAATTTGACACATCCAAAACATCATTTTGGTAGTTTTCCAAATTTTATAATTGAACCTGACAATCTTCAAAAAGCTTTGTAAGGTATTAATTGACAAGTTTGTTCATATGTCAAGCAAAATGATTGTTAACCTCACAATGTGCTTATTAGATACTTTGATCTTTATTGGGTCTTGGAGGTCTGCACATTGGCCTGTAACGTCTGGCATTAGTTTGGCCTCCAGCTAAAAATGGGCACACTACAGTTCTTATGTTTTATATTTTTTTGTTCCCTAATCCGAATCGTGTTTATGTTGCTTTTCTATAGGCTTAATTTTTGCCATAAAATTTCCATCTATTTAGTTTTTGGATAGGTCTTTTATATTATATCCGTTACTAGACATTATGATGTCTGATTTATAAAATATTCGTATCAGTGCTTCTGCATATAGCCTTTGCTATCAAAACAGTTTTCTGAAAGAACTTTGAGTTTTGCCATATCACACTCTTTGCATGAGTTTTATTGATTACGAAACGTTGATTTTTTTAGTTATCTTTTATTACAATAATCGTATCCATACTTACTCGGGAAGGAGTAGTTGATTTGTTCAGTTTGGGTGCAATTTTGCTCAGTTTTGTTGCACTATTCGGCATTCATTATATCATTGTGAATGGCTAAGTTAGTTTGTAGTGCAAGTTACTGAAAACACCTATGCTGTTAGCTTGTAGTGCAAGTTCTGAAAACACTTATGCTGTTGTTTTCTATTGGCGTGTCTGTCTTGCTTTATAAGAAGGAAACAAAATATAGTACCTATATATAGGGGTGGGCATTCGGGTTACCGTAAAAATTCGGGTCGGGTTTTTCGGGTTTTCAAAAATTCGGGTTTGAAAACTGAAACCCGAAATTTATCTAAAAAAGTTCAGGTCGGGCTTTTCGGGTTTTTGGTAAATTCGGTTTCGGGTTCGGGTTACCCGAATTATGTGTTTACAACAAAGTCAAGCAAAATTTAAGTAAGATTTGAGAGACTTAACATCATTTAAACGTAAAAATCACATAATTATGTATTCTATTAACCATAAAAATACCATACTAACATAGAGCAATAGTGATTTGACATAAGAGAAAAAGATATAATGAGATAAGACACTTTGAGTTGTCTAATGAGCTGTAATATATAAATTTTTTTATATATTTCGGGTAGATCGGGTTATTCGGGTACCGTGGACTCAAACCTGAATTACCCGAATTTAATTCGGGTTATGGAATTTCAAACCCGATCTAACTTTGGGTTTTTTATATTTCGGGTTTATATCTGTCCTGATAATGCATTTTGAAACTACTTGATTTTTATTTGGTAGATGTTTACATGTTATGCAAATCTAGCAATCTACTTGATGGAGCATGAATTTTTACTGACATTCCATTAGTACTTCTAAACTTGTTAATACTTTTTTTGTTTGGTACAGATGCTTACTAACTTTTGTCTTGCAGTTTGAAATTCTTTTCTGCCTCAATTTATAAGAGGGAAACAGAATATAGTACCTATAGTTTAAAATATCTGTCCTGATAATGCATTTTGAAACTACATGATTTTGATTAGGTAGATGGTTACAAGTTATGCAAATCTAGAAATCTGTTTGATGCAGCATGGATTCTTATCATTGACATTCCATTGGTACTTATAAACATGTCAAGAATTTGTTTGATATATGCATGCTTACCAACTTGTATCCTGCTTTTCAACATACAGGAGTACTTGCAGTTTGAAATTGATGAAAGTGAAATTGCGAGGGCAAGGGAATTATATGAAAGGCTGCTTGTTAGAACAAAGCATTTGAAGGTATGGATCAGTTTTGCTGAGTTTGAGGCCTCAGCTGGCTTGGTTGGTGACGAAAATGAAAGCGAGGAGAAAAAGAATGAAATTGGTTATCAGGAGCAGCAGATGGAGCGGGTTCAAAAATGTAGAGGTAACTTAGCTTACGTTTTGCAACCGTATTTGTTTTTGCATTTAGTGACTCATTGCAGAATACATATAACAACCCTTTTGTTTTGTTGATCAGCTGTCTTCGAAAAGGCATTCGACTACTTTAGAACCAGTGCCCCAGAGTTGAAGGAGGAAAGAGCTATGCTTCTTGAAGAATGGCTTAATAAGGAGGTGAGCTTTGGTGATCTTGGTGATATTAGCTTAGTGCAGAAGAAGGCGCCTAGAAAGGTGAAGCGGAAGAGACCAATACCTACAGAAGATGGCTCCACTATAGCGTATGTTCTTCACTTAGTTGTTTCTTTTTGCATTTTTTATTCAAAAGGTTTGCATCTGCGTGTGTAGCGATGTTATGCATTAATTAGTACACCCTCCGTTCCATGAAGAATGTAATTCTGGTTTTTTTCGGACATATTAGTGTCCTTGGCAAAAGACCATGCTACCCTTAATAAATGTGTTAATCCCACCAATTTAGGCATGGAAGTTGTTGCTGCATACAAATAATTATCTATTTTAAGGAATAGGACAGTTAGTTACTCATAGAATTGCATTCGTCTGTGGGATTTTTTTTTGTATCTCAGAATTGCATTCATCATGGGACGGAGGGAGTAAATCTGTTGTGGACTTTTTTCCTTTTGTTTTCTTCAGCTATGGAAACATAAGCACTGACATAATGTTTGCTTAATCCTATTATTAGGTATGAGGAGTATATAGATTACATTTTCCCCGACGAAGTTGCTGCAGCACCAAATCTGAAGATCCTAGAAGCTGCTTACAAATGGAAGAAGCAGAAAACTGGTGATGACGATGAGTGATCTTGACATCCGAGTATGACATTGTTGTGAAAGTTTTGCCACAGCCAAATCAGATGTAAATCATTTTCAATGTTATGGCTAGAGTTATCAGAACAGGAATGGTCAATGTTGTGGATGTTGCTGTTGAGAAGAATCCCAAGAAGTTACTTTTTTATCTGATGCAGCACAAAAGGAATGTGTGTGCTTTCATTATCAGCATAATCTTGTGGAGTTTTTAATGTTAACCTGGCAGTAAGAAACATGCAGGTAATCCGTTTACTATCATTGTTTTCCTTTACGGATTCCACTTTCCTGTTTTTAATAGACTAATAGTATTGTAGCTAAGTTGGGCAGGATACGACGTTGCAGCTTGATGCTGATCAGGTTCACTTGATTGAGTTCATAGTTGGCAGTTCAACTTGGTAATTGATTGGTTCTCTGTTGATGTTCCTATTAGTTAATAACAATTCAACAACAGAAAGACAAGGCTGGTCCAATTGTATCTAGAGTAACGTCTATATTATAACTGCTAATTTTAAAATTCACCTGCCATTTTTTCCCCAAAGATGTGAGGTCAGTTGTGAGAGTAGACGCAATGTAAGAAGTTAATAACATTGATAAAATTGGTTCCTTAATAGTCTCGTCCCTCCTGACGCTGTACATTTTCTTAGGATGTATGTACTAGTTTCCAGTTATTGATATATGTTAGTCTTGGGTAGCACCAATTGAGGATATACGTGATAGGCTGGGGATCTCAGTTTGTTGATGCATAATATTAGTGCTAGTGTTTGTTTATGGGATGATACTTGTGGAAAGTGAGCTTTTTATTCTTATGTTTTCATTGGAAAAGTGAGCTATGTTCTATTGTTCCCTTGGATGTGCGGAAAGCAAGGAGTCTTGGCAGTAGCAGTGCTTTATTTCAGACTTTTTTTCCTTGACTATCCAACCTGAAATGGATTAAATCATGCTAAGTGTACTACGGAATTACAGAATGTAACGGAATCCAACTGAGATGGAGGGAGTGTAAGTTCGTGGCAGGGGCACTGCTCACAGTTTACATACTAATATAACAGTATACCACAATGCCTGAACTGAAAGATTCACTTGGCATTCTGTTTTCGCTCACGATATTCTCGTCTCTGCAGGTCATGGCGCTTCCTATCGTTCTCCATTCATAAATTCAGTCACGTCTGCCCTTTTGTTTTACATGTTCCGAGACCATCAGTTTAGCATGCTGTTCGGTTTCTTTTGTACAATCACTACTCGTAATAGTGATGTTTAGTTGTTTTTTGAGATTATTAATGTTATAAGTTATCTGTAAATTCCGATAACCGAGATTATCCCGCCACGGGGTACGCCACCGTGGGTCTCCCACGGCCCAACTTCGGTCTACTTAGGCGTTGCGCGATCCTCCTCGTCGCTTGCTCGCGCGCGCGGGCCGTGTGAGGCACCCAGCCGCACTCTCGTCGTGGGCGCCACGGTCGGCAGCTTCCACTGCAGGTAGGAGTCACCCATATGCACGCCGACGAGTCCATGGCCTGAGACTCTGAGAGATGCAATGCAAACAGAGCATTGCGTCTTGCCGGCCGGCAGTGCAATAGGCGCGTCTGGGTACGTACGTGCCCGGGCCGGCCCCTTGGATGGCGATGGCACGGAAGTACGCTTGTTCATGTTGAGGTGGTGTTGGAGGTGCGATGGCACATGGCGCCATCGGCCCGAGGCTATCATTGCATCGCGCGACGCTGGCCGGAAAAGGGTTCTTGATTCAGGGACGGATCGATGAGCTAGCTGCGTCCCTGGTTTGATTGATCGTGCGTGATCGATCTGGTCTCTACTTTCCAGTGTTCTTTCTTACTTGGTGCTACTATCAAGAAGCTAGCTAGGCATGCCATGTCAGCGTTGGACGTGCATTTACATATGCCGTTGGTCAAGAAGCATGCATGCATGTCAGCTGATCTTCTGGCGTGTGTGATCTTATTACACGTACAGCATGTGTTTGATCACAGGCGGATCGGAAAGCTAGCACGATCGAGCCCACTGCTACCTCATCTCTGATCTTTCTGGCGTGCATGTGTGTCATCTTACACAGCATGTGTCAGCTGTCAGGTGATCAGCGCCTGACTCCTGGCCTCATCATATCCGGCCATAAGCTCCCCACACGAGCAGAATTAGAATGTTAAGCAGACACACTTTTGGAAAAGGAGTAGCACTGGAGCGACAAGAGGAGACTGAGGGATCCGTGGCCGAAAGAGGACAGATGGTACATGCCCAATAGGAGAAACACAACAAAAATAAAGGTACGGGGGGTCGCCGGCCCGGCCCCGGCCGCCCAAGACGAGCGAGAGGATCGAAAAGGGGGGACTGTGATGGGACGGCACCATGCCGCCGCGCTGCCACTGCCATGCATGAATGCAATGCAATGATGGTGTGGTTCATCTATCGCTTATTCATTCCGGCTGCTGTGTGGCCGGCCTTTGCTTGCTCCAAGCACTACAAGAGAGAACTGCTTGCATCGTCATGCATGGCGTCTCATGACAAGCTCGGAGCACATGAAAAAGAATATGGGTGGCAGTCGTCTCATATCTCTCTCTCTCTCTCTCGATCTCTCCCCCGGCCGGCCCCCTTCGTTTTGTCCCCCACCCTCTTGTGCCCGTACGATCGTCCCAGCCTGCTGCTGGGCCTTTGCTGCCGGCCGGCACGTTCACTTGGTCAGTCGTCGTCGATCTAGATGAGATGCGATGAAGTAGTAAAACACACTGCTTTCCTACAGCGGTGAGGCCACGCGCGCGCGTGCACACAAACTTACCGCAAGAGAGAGGAACGGAATTAAGGTAGCTAGGGATAAAAACTGTAACTGAAAATAATATCGTTCCCGAATATTACGAGACCAAAAACTAGTTTTTCAATTTATTTCAGTATTATATTGTACTCGTGACTAATAGATAGTTAAATTGATGAAATTTCCGATCGACCGGCGATCATTTCCGTATAGATAATACTGTCACCGACCATCTTCCATCGTTTCCATCCTAACTGAAGTGCCACCGTGCCATGACATTGCATGCTTGCAACAAGCATATGCGGGTCATGGAGCCGCGCCCGCGCGCGTCTCGCCGTGCCGTGCGTGGTCGCTCATGTGCGCACGGCGCGGCATGCATGCATGGCCGCCCGTAATTTGCAGTGCAGGCTGCAGCTAGCAACATCCAAATTAATCCACCCCCCGTGGGCTCGCCGTACGTGCGCTAGCTCCTCGCCGGCCGGCCGCCGCGCGCGAGAGACTCGCGAGGAGCACGCCGCCCGGCCGGCCGCGCGCCACCGACCGATCGGACCGTCGCCAAAAGCATTAGGTCTCTGCTGGCCGGGCGTGCGCACTGCGCAGCTGTCCGTGTCGGCTCTGCTTCGTCGTTCTTGCGGATGATCTCTCACGATCCGAGAAATTCTTTCTGACGATCAGAAGCCACCCGTAAAATATTCCCTCCGGCCGGTTCATTTTTCTCGTCTCGTCAAAAACATTTGTACGATGAAGCGAGGCTAGCTTTTGCCGTACCGGATCTCTCTCTCAGCTACGCGCGCCACGAAGTCCGCCTCCCCCATCATTGCGGCATTTGAATCCCGAAGTGACTCGAGATGGTACCCGCCGAGACACGCACAGGCCGCAGGAAAGGCACACGGGCCTTCTTCCCTGAATCATATCGGTGCCGTGCAAGATCGATGTGCCACGCAGACACACGCGGTGTATATACGTGTATAGTATATACATGTGTGCGGGCGCGTTCCAACGGCCACGAACCCTAGCTGTCCGTTCCACGGGGGGAACGATGGCACTGTTGATGTCCAGGCAACAGGATAGCACTGTCAATCGTGCGCATGCACCAACATGGGGCAGAGTTAAAATTTGACACTTGCGATCTGTTTTCATGGCTAGCCGATGAGAGCATTTATAGCACTGCTGCGCCCCTCGTCGCATGGGCTAGAGGTCCTGAGCAGAACTGGAACCATGAAACTCACAATAATTGTGTTTAGATCCGTGAAAAGAAGGTAAAAAGGGTCACATCGGATACTGTAGCGCACTGTAGCAATTTTCGTTTGTTTGTGGTAATTGTTGTCCTACCATGACCTAACTAGGCTCAAAAGATTCGTCTCGTAGTGTACATCAAAACTATCCAATTAGTTTTTTTATTTACCTATATTTAATGCTCAATACATGCGTCATTTGCGATATTTAATGTTTCGATGTGATGTCGATGCGATGAAAAGTTTGAAAAATTGGGAGAAACTAAACACAGCCAATTAAGATCCAGTTTTGCAGACATGTTAGCTAGGTTTCAGAGATTAACTAGGGTTGAATTACATACTGGGGCACCGCACGGTTGAATTGGGAGTTCATCATTTTCCAAATATTACAAAAAGGATCAAGAAGTGAAATACTATAGACAGGTCCCTATATCTAGCTAGCAGCAGGGTCTTGAAATCGTGCGCTCACCGAACCACCTGGGAACACAGAGAAAAATCCTATAGCTTTATGGCGGTTACCTGGCTACATCTAGCTAGGTTGACGAAATAGCCTAAGCACCGATGATCAGCAGCAGCACGTACGACTATATTAGAGATTGAGAGAACGTGATGGGCCTTCATAGACGACATAGCATCAAGAAGAGGTGGATGCTCGATGATATACTCTTCAGCGATGGCCATCGGGACCGTTGGTCATTGACCAGTCTCCTACGAGTGCATTTACTTCCATCGTGGAAAATATGTGATTATGGATCCAACTAGAGAGGCAAAGAATTGAATACTGTAAAGCTAAATATTTCAAATCTATATTTATTGATAAGAACCCTAGCTAGTGGGTAGTGGCCCATTGTAGCAACAATGGTGTAGCCCAACAGTGTGGCTGATCATTTCGATCTCCTGCTGAAGACCAAACATCGATTCAGAACAACTAATGGTTGGAACGGTTACTCGTATAAATTTTCTTACGGACTAATAAGTTTCTAGGGTATGAAGTAGTGACTTCTACTTTCACTATCATAATAAATAAATATAGTACGTCTACTAGCTAGGACACCAATGCAATTCCCAGTATATTACTTACGTACGCTAGTAAAATTTTTTAAAAAATCTATATTAAATATAAGTAATTTATGCGTCATGTAATAAGGTTCTTTCTAGACGAATAATCTAGTAGCACCAATTGTATTCTCAATAATCTATGTGAAATTTTGTAGGTTTTAATTAAAGATCAAAGCTACTAGTTGGTTAGTTGTACTCACACTTACTTATCAATTAATTAAAGGACCCACGAGCTAGAGCATGGGCTGATGGGTAGTAGCTAGAGACATGAAAAAGACAAATACTATCATGGACCGTGCACTCATGTTGGTCTTTGATGTGCATTCTTGGTCAACAGCGGTTAGGGATTAATACCACATAGCGATTTCAAGATCCTCAATTAATTCTTCCTAGCGCCCCACCACTGTGTAAAAATTGACCCTACACTGAGGAAAGAGCGCAAGTAGCGCCTTGTCCTTGACCAATGCCAAAATCGAAAGGGCTCGAAAGGAGGCTGGCCGGAGACCTCGGCTGAGAATGTGCTCTTCTGGGATCACGATCTAATGCTTGTCTCTAGGGAAAATACGTAGAGTTATGTGTATACGGACAAACTCTTGAATATGATAGTGATAGAATATGGACGGCCCAATTAATTAATCCCAAGATCCCTTGATCATTTGTAGTCTAACCTTAATTAGGGAGGGTCTATATATGTGGTTTCCGAAAATAGACTTCACAACCGTATATGGTCCTTTTCGGAACACTCCTGCACAATTATGCTTTTAGTACAAATATATGTTTTCTTAGAGGAGCACAATTATACTTTTGAAAATTTTGATTCGTAAGCGAGCCATTATCTATCTATACTAAAAGGATCGAGTTTTTTTGAAAACTTTTGTTACCAACAAAAACCCCCTATACCCCTCACAATGGATCCACCTGAACCCACGTTGAAAAAAGAAAAGGAAATATTGCAAAAGTTTTTTTGACAGAGCGAAAAAACACATGTGAGTTCACCTCTAGCCCCTGTTTTTTTTCACCGGTATTTTTTGTACCCATTTTTTTAATTTGGAAAGAAGAAAAAGATTTTAAAAAAGGACTTTGTCTCCTTATTATTTTTTTTGGAAAGCAATGATCTTTCGATGTCATTTTTTTTAATTTGGAAGCTTCCTGGTCTTCCGTTCCACAACTGTTTGCAGCGGAACATATTCTCCCTCCTTTTTTTTGGAAAGCAAAGATATTTCGATATGTCATTTTTTTTGTTTGGAAGCTTCCTGGTCTTTCGTTCCTATGATTATCTGCACACCTCTGTTCAGCACGTATTCTCCCTCCCCTTTGCGCTCAACGCCGCCGCTTCGCTCCGGCTCCTCCCGCTCGGCGCATCCCTCCACGCCGTCGGCGTCTGAGTTCTTTTGAAAATTTTGCTACCAACTAAAACCCCCTATACCCCTCACAATGGACCCACCTGGATCCACGTTAAAGAAAGAAAAAGAAAATATTGTAAAAGTTTTTTTTTGACAGAGCGAAAAACCCCGTGTGAGTTCACCCCTAGCCCTCCGTTTTTTTCACCAGTGTTTTTTATACCCACTTTTTTGGAAAGAAAAAGATGAGTTTTTTAAGGAATCAACGTCCTAACGGTAAAACCCCCTTGGAGCTTTTTTTGGAAAGGAAAAAAACAAGCTTTTTTCTAAACTAAAAAAACAAGTTTTTTTTTTTAAAATTAACGTCCGAACTGGTAAAACATCATCGCAGTTTTTTTGTGT
This sequence comes from Echinochloa phyllopogon, assembly GCA_033239725.1. Taxonomy (NCBI): domain Eukaryota; kingdom Viridiplantae; phylum Streptophyta; class Magnoliopsida; order Poales; family Poaceae; genus Echinochloa; species Echinochloa phyllopogon. The sequence continues at coordinate 26,588,555 of BTCW01000012.1, forward strand.
CTATACACAATTATCCCATATTGCCAATACATAATAGATTGGAGAGTTTTTCTCCATATAAATAAAGACCAACTATCTCAAAAAAATCATGTGACTCTGGATTTGAGAATACCTAAAGTTCTCTTTAAATGAGAGTGCAAATATAAAATATTTTTAAAAGTGCTTCGCATGATTGGTATGCTTACTCCAGTCAAGTGATATTGTTTTAATACCTATGTATCATTAATAAACGTGCGTGCCGCACGTGAGTTCTCGTTAGTCTATCCAAGCGATTTTAGTTAAATCAACACCGAGAATTACAATTACATACAAAAGCTTCTACTAGTTAGGCAGTTGTCTTCAGAGGTGATTGGTTCAAAGGACTAGGGTGATCTATATCACCATAACTGGAAACAAGAATTTTCTTCCTATATATATGGTTACGCGATCTATACAGATTAACAATTAGAAATAAAGTTCATGGGATGATTATTCCATCACTGACCCATTTAGTTCTAGATGGGGTGAATCCTTGTACCAATCAGCAAGATATTCAAACTAAAAAACCCGCGATGAAAACAAATGCAAAAGCTCCTGCATCTGCACGCATATGCACAGCCGGTCTCTGTGGCGATAAAATTAACGTGTCTTCGAACTACGTACCGAACACGCCCTTAACCCATGCTGCTGCTTCATGCCGCTGGACCCCTCCGGCCGGGCCGGGCGTCGTTGGTTGCCCGCAGCGCGCGCGCCTACACGTTCCGTCCACGCACGTACGCATCAAATACACCAAGCCACCAATACGTACATATATATGAGCGCACACAACCGTCGTCACAACTCAGAACCACTGCCGGGCATGCCCCGTGAATCTCGGCTCGCTCTCACGTCGTCGGAGATCGGAGCGAGGGAGGCCGGCCGGCCGGCCGGCGGGATTTAATATGTCGCGGGGACGACGACGACGCGGGGTCGATGGAGAGTTCGGTGGTGATCGCAGGGCGGTGGACGCGAATCGATCTCACCCTACCCCTCGCGGCGATTTATTGCCCTGCCTGCCTGCCTGTGGCTCCCTTTTCCCTGCGGCGACGTACGCCGGCCGGGGCCGCGGGCGCGCGCGAGCCGGCCGGTGAATTCTCCATCGATCAACCGCCCAACCGCAGCTGCTCGTAGGCTAGCTGCGCTGAAAAAAACGCCCCCGATCCGGGTGGGTCGATGCATCATGCATGGATGGATTGGCGGGTAGGAGGAGAGAGCGAGGACCACGGCGATCCGACCCACTGTGCAGGCCGGGCCACCATGCATGGGCGCGTGCCGCCGGTCCGCCCTACACGTTGGCTACGTAGGCGCTGGTACAACTTCACGCTCTTTAATTCTCCCCTGGCGCATGATGCCGATCGGTGAGACACGATCAACCGCCCCCTCGATGGATAACGGCTGACGCGACCCAAAAAGGGCTCACTGCACCCCGTCCCGTCGTGGATATGGGTACTGGTATCCGTGGACGCTGGTCTAAGTTTTCCTTGACACTTTGGCCGGGTAGTCTTTTTTTTTGGAGAAAGGGCAGGAGCGCTGCCATATCATTTAAGGAGGGGAAGCAGGGTTTAAAGTCTTACAAACCATTAAGATACATGAAAGAGTGAGTACAGATACTTATCAAAAACAGAAAGGACATACATAGTCATGATATATTCAGCAACTCCACACGCCGACAGGCCATACTCCTCAAGTTCATTTCATCTCTTATCGCCTGCACAATGTCCACCACCTGCAAACTTTGGTGTTCGAAAATGCGTCGGTTCCTTTCCTTCCACAGGTTCCATGCCGTGTATATCAGGAACCCAGATTTGATTCTTCTCAGTTGCTTCGGCAAGCCGCCTAGTTCTTGCTGCCACCAGTCTTCTATGGTCTTCTCATTTGTCTGTTGGGGAGGTTGAACGAGGCCATCAGACATGGTTCCAACACGTGTCCAAACTTGGATAGCAAAGGTACAGTCAAGGATTAGATGAGATGTTGTTTCTGGTGCATGGCCACAAAGAGTACATGTTGTGTTGCAAGGCCAATTCCGAGCCACCAATTTATCAGCTGTGAGTATCTTGCTCTGAACAAGCAGCCATGCGAAGAATTTGTGCTTCCCTTCAGCTTGGGCTTGCCATACCGAGTTTGCAGGAAAGGGGCTATGGGATCCTGCATACTGAATGTCATAGGCAGACTTTGCAGTGTACTGTCCAGTCTGAGTCCATTTCCATATCATGGTGTCCTCATCAGTGAATTGTGTTGGCTGCACCAGATCCCATAGGCGCACAAAGTCTGACATTTCTGTAACTGTGTTCATTCTCCACAACCCCCGGGTCCAGCTCTGATTTTCCATTTCTTCTCTCACTGTCCTGTTTTTTCCTCCATGCTAGTTTGTATAAACTAGGGAATAAGTCCATTGGTGCCTTGCCATCAAGCCAAGAGGACTACCAGAACAATGCTCTCTGTCCATTACCGATCATGACAGAGGTGCTCACTCTGAATAATTGGCGGTCTATCTGTGTAACTGGTGGCTCTGTCCCCACCCAAGGCCGGTCTGGTTCCTGCCATTCGTACCACAACCACCGTAGCCGCAATGCTCTACTAAACAGGTCAAGGTCCAGGATACCTAACCCCCCAAATTTCTTAGGTCTTATTGTTTTAGCCCACTGCACTAAGCAATGGCCACCATTTGCCTCATCCGTTCATTTCCATAGGAAGCTTCTTCTAACTTTATCAATTCTTTTTAGAGCCCATTTTTGCAGCCGGAAAACTGTCATGAAGTATGTGGGTATGGATGTTAAAGTAGCATTTATCAAACGTAGCCGACCAGCCTTATTCAGCAGCTTTCCTTTCCATGCAGTCAACTTGTTTGACACCTTGTCAATCAATGGTTGGATATCCACCCTTCTGATTTGTCTAACATGTAGAGGCAGGCCTAAGTATGTGCAGGGAAAGCTTTTAATTGGGCACTGGAATGGCTCCATGATTTCTGTTATTGAGAGGCCTTCGGATTGAATTGGATAAACATCACTCTTACTTTGGTTAGTTACTAGCCCTGATGCTCTTCCAAAGCTCTGCAATATTTCTGCGATCATGTACACTTCTTGTCGGACAGGGTTCAGGAGAATTGCAGCAGCATCAGCATACATACTTATGTTCAGTCTTGCTGCCCTGTGTGCAATCGGTGCAATTAGTCCTTGCTCCACAGCTCTTTGTAGCATGAGTTGCAATGGTTCCATGGCTAATATGAACAACATTGGGGACAATGGGTCTCCTTGTCGCAGTCCCCTCCTATGTGTGTACCATTTGCCTCTGACCCCATTGAGCAAAACTGTCGATGTAGCAGTTGCAAGCAGTGTGGTTACCCAAGCTCTCCATTTTGGCCCAAATCCCATCTGCAGCAGCACTTCCATGAGATAGTCCCATCTCACTGAATCCAAGGCCTTAGCAATGTCTAGCTTCAGGAACAAGGCTGGCTTTTTTGCTCTGTGCAGCTCTTTGATAGTGTTCTGTGTATAGAGGAAATTGTCTTGGATGCAGCGTGTTTTGATGAAAGCGCTCTGAGCTCTGGCCGGGTAGTCTTAATCCATAATAATATATACAACACTGCCACTACCAGAATAGTTGATACCTGCACCGGGTGGGAAAGCCCTTTAGCACCGGGTTTCCCACCCGTTGCAACTAAACCGAGGCTAAAGGGGTACCCCTTTAGCACCGGATTGAATAACCGGTAATAAAGGGTCCCTTTAGCACCGGGTGCAGCCACGACCCGGTGCTAAAGGGCCTGCCCCACAGCGCCTTTAGCAGGGCCTTTAGCACCGGTTGCAGACACAACCCGGTGCTAAAGGCCCCGGATTTCTTTTTTTTTGCTTTTTTTCAGTAGCCATGCATGCACGTCTATATACGTGTATATACGTATATATTCTAATACGTGTATTCTAATGCGTATTCGGCCGACTCTATATTCATATTAGCTGACATTTCATCAAAATAGAAGACATATATATTACAAAAGTAGATATTCATGCATGTAGACATATATATTACAAAAGTAGATATTACAAAAGTAGATATTACAAAAGTAGACATATATATTACAAAAGTAGATATATATTACAAAAATAGAAGACATATATATATTACAAAAGTAGATATATTACGGGCGGCGCGGGGACGAGGGGCGCCGGCGCGGGGACGATGGGCGCGGGGACGACGGGCGGCGGCGGCGTGGGCGCGGGGACCACGGGTGGCGCGGGGACGAGGGGCGTCGGCGCGGGGACGACGGGCGCGGGGACGACGACGGCGGCGGGGACCACGGGTGGCGGTGGCGTGGGCGCGGGGACGACGGGCGCTGGGACGACGGGCGGCGCGGGGACGACGGGCGCGGGGACGACGGGTGGCGGCGGCGTGGGCGCGGGGACCACGGGTGACCACGGCCGGGCGCGGGGACGACGATGGGCGGCGGCGTCGGCGCGGCCGGGGACGACGCGGCTGAGGAGACGAGGGGGCACGCGGCGGCGGTTTCGATCTGTGAGATGAGGGTGAAGTGAGGGAGGGGAGAGAGGTCCCCGCATATATAGATCCCCATCTTTAGCACCGGGTGCAGCCACGACCCGGTGCTAAAGGCCCTTTAGCACCGGGTCTATACAGCACCCGGTGCTAAAGGCCCCCCTTTAGCACCGGGTCTTCCCACCACCCGGTGCTAAAGGCCTTTTAGCACCGGGTCTTCTACACCCGGTGCTAAAGGCCGTAACTGGCGCCAAACGAAAATTGGGGGCCTTTAGCACCGGATTTTAGATCAACCCGGTGCTAAAGGCCCCAAATTTTCGTTTGGCGCCAGTTTCCAAACCGGCCTTTAGCACCGGTGGCTACTATTTGGGAATCTTATAGATATAGTTTTTAATATATAGTTATTAATACTTGTTTTAATTCAGTTATTAATACCTATTAAAAATATATATTAAATAAGAAAATCTTATAAATTACTAGAAAATCAATATAAAATTCTAGAAAATCTTATAAATTAATAGAAAATCTTATAAATTAATAGAAAATCTTATAAATTACTAGAAAATCTTATAAATTAATAGAAAATCTTATAAATTACTAGAAAATCTTATAACTTACTAGAAAATCTTATAAATTACTAGAAAATCTTATAAATTACTAGAAAATCTTATAAATTACAAAAATTGATAACTAAATGAAAGATTTTGGAACATTAAATGGTCTCAGATGAAAAAGTCATGAATACCAAAATTTCATATCTCATCAAGATCTACAATCTTTATTTAAGTCATTTTTGCATTTGAGGAAGTGGTAGTATACATTGTTCATTAATCCTAGATTCACTCGCATAGTTTCTAAAACTTTGTTAGAGACTTGTCAAATTTGTACTACATGTTATTACCCATTTTGAAAATGACAAAATGACCTAAATAAAGATTATAGATCATGATGAAATATGAAACTTTGGTATTCATCACTTTTTCATTTGACATCACCTAGTGTGAAAAAAACCTTGGTTGTAGTTGTCATTTTTAATTCAAAATTTGGATTGTTCAAACAGTCTCACACGAGAAGATTTTTCAAAATAATAACATTAATAAGTTTCATAACTTGATAGAGTATGATTTTAGGAATTTTTAGGAAGAAAAATGATCTTTTTTGAAGTTTGTACGAGGGAGAACGACTAGTTACAACTTTTATACAGAGATTAAAAAAAATTATTCTTATACGACTAGTTGCCCTCGACACCCATAAGACGTCTTCGCAACCAATCGGCGAAAGTACTATTGTGCAGACGCTGAATGAAGGCCGCAGACTTTGTTGAGTTTTCGTCCCTGAGAATCTGCATGTGCTCCTCGATGTACGGAGCAACTAAGGTTGATTGTTGCAAAACTGTGAGGTGCACTTTACGAAATGTCTCAACGTTCCTCGGGCCAAGTGCTATGACTACTGCTCATTTCACCAAAAGGGTTCATGCCATCGGTACTTAAACCAAGCCTAACATTCCTCGCATCAGCATCAAACTCTGGGAATGCTCTGTCGATGTTCCTCCACTGGGATCCATCGGCGGGGTGTCTCAACATGTCATCCTGCTTACGTTCTTCTTTGTGCCAGCGCATCAGTTTGGCATGGTCTTTGTTCCTGAACAAACGCTTCAGACGGGGTATCAGAGGGAAATACCACATCACCTTCGCAGGGATTTTTTTCTTAGAACGCTCTCCCCCAACATCACCAGGGTCGTCTCGCCTGATCTTGTATCGTGCGCATGTGCAAACCGGACAACGATCGAAGTGTTCGTACTGTCCGCGATAGAGGATACAGTCATTAGGACACGCATGTATCTTCTGCACCTCCAAACCGAGAGGGCAAACAACACGTTTTGCTTGATACGTCGTCGATGGCAATGTGTTACCCTCTGGAAGAATCTTCTTTATGAGTTTCAGTAGCTCCTCAAAACCCTTATCAGTAACACCATTTGCTGCCTTCCACTGCAGAAGTTCAAGTGTGCTACCCAACTTCTTTAGCCCCTCTTTGCAATCTGGGTACAGGTCAGTCTTGTGGTCCTGCAACATGCGCTGTATCTTTTTCAGTTCCTTATCATTGCCGCAGTCTTTCTCGGCATCACGCAACATTTGCCCGAGTCCATCAGTAGGTTCATTTTCCTGAGCAACATCTTCCTGAGCATCGCCTTCCCGAGCAACATCTTCCTCATCGGCATCACCCATTGCAGCATATGCAAAGGAACCGTAGTATTGAGCCAATAACGGAATGTCGTCATCGGCCTCGTCTTCTTCATCTTCATCCATTAGAATTCCTCTTTCACCGTGCTTCGTCCAAACAGAATAATTCCTCATGAAACCGTGCCTCATCAAATGCACCTGAATACAACCTCTTTGTTTGTACGATTGAATATTTTTACAATGGGTGCATGGGCAGAACATGAAACCGGACGTCGTCCTGTTAGCCTCGGCGGCATCAAGAAACGTCCTAAGACCATCACGGAACGTCTGAGCGTGGGGGTCCCCGTACATCCATTGTCTATTCATCTGCATTATTAACCAATAACAAATATACAATACAATTTAAAGATAAAAAAATTTAATATATAAATAAATACAAATTATAATATATATTCCATTATATAAATAAATTTCTAAAACTACATTACTATATTCATTAAATATAACATTACTATAAGCCTTATAAGATTTATAAGATTTATAAGATTTTCTATAATTTATAAGATTTTCTAGCATTTTATATTGATTTTCTAGTAATTTCTAAAACTACATTACTATAAGCCTTATAACTATTCACAAGTCATACAAAACAAAATACTAACTAGTTTGCCTTCTCTCTCCATTTAAAACACAACATGAACACTCTCTCCACCATAAATTCAAGCTCTCTCCTCTCTCTCCTCCAAGAACACAAGCTCTCTCTAGCTAGCTTTACTTTGATTCACAAATCCCTCTATTTCTAAATCATAGAAGGATTACAAGCTAAATAAAACATTAGAGAATGAAAGAGTGTACCTTGTAGTGCTCCTTAGATGAGTAGAATCTTCACAAATTTTGAAAAAAATTTGGGCAGCACCTCTCCTCCCACGGCCGAGCAGCATGAACACAGCGCCTAAGTGTTCAGCTGGCTCGGGCGGGGGAGGAAGAAGCCCCTATATTCAAACACATTAGCACCGGGTCGTGGCAAGACCCGGTGCTAATGTGCACCCTTTAGCACCGGGTGCAGCCAGCAACCGGTGAGAAATGCCTCGGCACATTAGCACCGGTTGCTGGCTGCACCCGGTGCTAAAGGGGGCGCATTAGCATCGGGTCTTGCCACGACCCGGTGCTAATGTCTTCGCCCTGACACCCCGCAGCGCCGCCCCCGCTCCTAGCCGTTGGACCCGGTGCTGAAGCCCCATCAGCACCGGGTCCAAAAATGGCCGAGGCGGAGGAGGCGGGCGGATGTGAAGCATTCTGGTAGTGTGCTCTTGTACGGAGTGCCACACAGGTACCTCTGTTTACGCCTCTTTTAGTCCCTCATCATTTGCAGTGGTCTACGACACGTCTGGTGTCAATAACGTACTCAATCCCTCCTTGTTTTGACGCGGACGGCTTTAGTTGGATCGTGCCAAAGACGCGTCTTCTTCCCCCATACAACATTGATCTTGGGGCCACGCCCGCTGCTTTCTCCCACAACAAAGTTCAGCAGTCAATCCGAACCCCTTGTACCTCACCCGCCTCACCATCACACCTGCTTGGAAAGACCGGTAACATTGTCCGTGGAAGCACGAAATTGAAGCCAACATATAATTCAACATTTTCTCTATCGGCTACAGTCTATGTACAACTTCAGTTGCTTTACCTTTGAGAGATCTCCTCCAGCTAAGGTCTTATTTGAATCCACTGACTAATTGCTAGCTAGCTAATTTTAGCCGTGGTGGATCTAAATAGGACCAGCTAATTCTTAGCTAATACATTTTTTATTAGCTAAATAGCAACTATTCTTTCAACCTAATTAATTTCATCTAACCAGCTAATAAATTAACTGGATGGATCCAAATAGAATCCAAGTGAAATGCGGAAACTAATAAGCATGTCCTAGTCCTCCAAAATCGCCGAAAAAGGCTGCGCGTTTGTGGGCGGACCATGAATCTTCGAGCAACCCAACAGTAAATTTGACTAAAGTCATATATATGGAAACAAAACCAGAAATTGTCGACTGTTGTAAGCAGTTCCATAGTATTAATTGAGAACTATGCCGCCTCCACGCACCCTGATCTTGGCGGCCATAATCAACCAGAACGGCCAAGATCGAGTCACTCTAGCTACCTTGTAGTTGTAGGTGGCGTGCGTGGACCACGGTAACTCTACAATGAAAGGCAAAAGCATGCCCCGGGCCACGGGCGTTTGCGATCGAGTTTGTGACAAACCATCATGCGCGCACGACGCGGCCGGTGGTGATGCGCGAGCGCGCTGGCGAGCGAGAGGGGAGGACTGGACGGGACCGTGCGCGCCCGGCCGACAAATTCAATGCCCCGCGCGCGTACAAAATGTCTGGGAGCTGCGCCGTGTAGGCGAATTGAATTAGGAGGCCGGGGGTGGTGCAGGCGGCTGGGCTCTAGCTGAAGCTGCAGGCCGCAGTGCAGTGTGCAGGGGCGCTGGCGGGCGGGCGAGGCGAATGCCCGGCCGGTACCACCTGAATTCTGAAATGCTCTCCGCCTCTCCCGTCGCCATGTGGAGATCTAGGGCCCTACCGAGGAGCTCTACTTCACAAAAATCAGCTTAAGCTCCAACAACTTCATCTTTTCAATTTCACTCCGTCTATTTTAATTAAACATGGAGCTGGCTCAACGTGTTTGGCTACAAATACAACTCTAACTCTAGAAAATATATTATTTGATTAAAAATGTATTGTTGCCCTTGGATTTGTTACGTTGGTTTCGCGCTGCTACAACACCAGGATGCTACAGTACCGCGCCGCTACAGTACTGCATTGCTACAGTACCAGGCTCCTACAGTACTGTATAAGAAAAATCCGTAGGCAAGGCGGCGGAAGAAAAATCGTTGGAGGAGGCGGGAAAAAAACGACGCGACGGCGAGGTGGCGCAAAAAAAAAAACTGACGCGAGGAAGGGGGTCGGGCGGAACAAGGAGTCGTTTGTTTTTTCTTTCCAATAACCGGTACTGTGTAATTGGTGACAGCAGTCGGTAATTTTACCGAAATGATGTATGAAATCTTTATTTCTGGAGCACCTTGGGTGCTTCATGTTTTATTTAGAGTTGGCCTCCAACTTTGTTTTTTCTTGGACCCGTGAAACTTGGAGCTACACGTGTTTGGATAAAAATAATGAGAGCGGAGTTGTAAAAGTTAGAGCGGAGCCGTGCCAAACAATCCGTTATTCCCGAGGTGAGGATCGGAGGATGGGCAGTCGCGCGCTGTCAGACCGGCTGCTGCAAGCCATATCTAATAGGTTTGTGAAGTATAATATTTTGCTATATGTCTGATAAAATTCTAACTTGTAATTTGAATTAGTAATTCTAGCATCAATGGTACATATGAACAGGTCATAATAACACATAGTTTGTGTCCTTCACTAATATAAATGTTAAATGTACCGGCTGTAAGAAAAATTGCCCTATGCCACTGTGTTTGTGATTTTGGTGATTGAGTGATAACATAATCATGGGGATTGATGAATTTATCTAGGCTAATATTTATAGGTTTTATAGGTCCCAAGGTTTGATTCCAAGCCATCCAAATGCAAGGACTTAAAAATATTTTGAGTTTCCAAATGATGGTCTTTGGACTAAGAAATATTTCTAAGGCTTCTAAACCATGGCAAGATCAAATAAAATGAATTGGAACAGTTGAGTCTCCAAGAAACACTACCCGGATATGGCCGTGGAGTGTGTTAGTGAGGGCATGGTTGCCGACTTCCCCGAGGAAGACTTTGAGACCCTGGTCGAAGAATTCGGACCATTGGTTGACGACCTGGTCATCAAGCTTGGCCAGTAATTGAAAACAACACATACTATAGTAATGTTTGTGGAAACATTATAAACTTGGTTTGTAATAATTCAAAGTCTTTTGCAATGCATTCGTAAGTTGTGGGAACAACCCTGTTCATTTGCTCTAGAATCAGATGACGTTTGGTACTCGACCCAGCCAGCCGTAACTCTCAAGGAGGATAGCATTTTTACAAGGCTTGGGCCGGGAGTAGTTTCTGCTTCTCAAAAAAATGGCATCCGGCACAGCGTTGGACGAGTTCCTTCGCATCGTTGAGTGCAGTCGGCCAGAAGAATCCGGATATGTACGCCTTGCCAACCAAGGTCTGGCTGCGGCGTGATTGCTGTAGGTGCCCGAGTGAATCTTGTGGAGGAACACTAGGCCTTCGCTTTGTAGGATGCACTTCACGAGTACACCTATAGAGGCTGCTTTCCTGTATAGCTCTGAGCCAATTACCATGTAGTTAGCAGTGCGCCAAGTTAACTTTTCCACCGCCACCACACTATCTTTCAATTTTTCGGCAGGAGTGACTCTGTCGTTTTTTACGAAGGAGATTAGGGGTTCGCGCCAATCGACCTATGGCTCCTGTTCTTGGGATTCTACCACCGTGGCTACTATCTGTTGTGAATCGGTCGTGGTGCTGCTATCTTCTAGGAGCTTGGTGGAGGGTTTACGTATGTCCGGAATATATCGCTTGGATCCGAGTTTAGATAGGATGTCTGCCACCACGTTGTCATCGCGGACGACATGGTGGAACTCAAGGCCGTAGAAGTGGGCTTCTAACTTTCGTACTTCAGTGCAATACGCTTTCATCATCTCCTTGGAACAATCCTAATTCTTGTTGACTTGTTTAAGAGCTTGAAGAAGGGTGTGCCTCTTTCTTCGAGCTTGCTGATGAATTGGCTTAGGGCCGCCATCATCCCTGTCAGCTTCATGATTCCTTTCTTGTTGGTAGGACGTGACAAATTGTGTATTGCCGCGATCTTGGTCGGGTATTCTTTGATGCCACGCTGATGGATCAGGAAACCAAGGAGTTTGCCTGATGGGACGCCAAAAACACACTTGGTCAGGTTAAGCTTCCAAGCGCCGTAGGTTATTGAAGGTTTCTTGTAGGTCGACGATTAGGTTTTCCGGGTCATAGGTCTTGACCACGACATCGTCAACATATGCCTCGACGTTGCGCCCTATCTAGCCTTCTAGATAACTCTGGATTGCCTTTTGATAAGTAGCCCCGACATTCTTGAGACCGAAGGTCTTGGTGTTGTAGCTGTATATGTCGTGCGGCATGATGAATGTTATCTTGTCTTGGTGATCCGGGTTCAGGGCTATTTGGTGATAGCCCGAGTAGCAGTCGAGGAAAGAAAGGAGGACACATCCTGTAGTAGAATCGACAACTTGGTTGATGCACAGAAGAGGGAAGGGGTCTTTAGGGCAGTACCTGTTGATATCTGTATAATCGATACACATCTCCATTCACCGGTTTTCTTTCTTGAAAGTACAAGGTTTGTAAGCCACTCAGGGTGCTTACATTCACGGATAAAACTGGCAGCTAAGAGCTTATTTAATTCTACACTAATGGCCTCCTTGCGATCTTGAATGAACCTACGCAGTTTCTGCTTGACCGTATTGGCGGTTTTCATCAAATCCAAGGGGTGCTCAACCTTCTCCCTTGGGACATCAGACATATCTGATGGTTTCCAAGCAAATATGTCCCAGTTGTCCTGAAGGAAGGAGGTGAGTGCGCTTTTCTATTTAGGAGTTAGGCCTGGGCCTATGAGCGCCGTCTTGGATGGGTCGTCGATGGCGAGGGTGACTGTCTTGGTGGCGGAGTCAGGCTCGAGCACTGTTAGGGTCGGTTCTTGTTCGAGAATCCTCCCTTGGGTCGGCGAGTGTGCCTTGGCTTCGTTGGCTAGGAGTACACTATTGCCATGTTGACGGGAGAGCTCGACAAGGCGCACTGCCTCTCCATTACACTCGTTTGACGTCCTGACATCACCTCTGGCACTTAGGACCCCATTGGGGGCGGGCATCTTCATCACCAAGTAGGTGTGGTTTGGGATCGCCATTAAGCGGACCAGCATGGGCCGGGCAAATATGGCGTGGTAGGAGCTATGGAAGTCAGCCACTTCAAAGTGGAGGTGCTCCGTCCTGTAATTGTCGGGCGTTCCAAAGGTGACCGGGAGAGTAACCCTGCCTACCAGGTAGGAGGCTTTGCCCGGGACAGTTCCAGGTTTGCACGGTGCAAACGCCTGTAGTCGAACCTCATTCTATTGAGGGTGCTGGTGAAGATGATGTTGAGGGCGTTGCCCCCATCGACTAGGACTTTGGTGAGGAGGACTCGATCAACTACCGGGTTGGCAAGCAAGGGATAGGAGTCTAGGTCTGAGAGGTAAATCCAGTGGTCGTCCCGGGAGAAGGTGATTGGTGTTTCTGACCAGTGCAAGTACTCGACTTGTCGGGTACTTATCATGTGGATCTCCCGGCTGTACAACTTCTTTCTTTTGTTTGGGATGGCATCAAGTCATCCCACGATGACATTGACTTCTCGGTCGACCTGTTGGAAGTCATCATTGGTGTTATTGTTGTTCCTTGGCTCTGCCGGCTCTGGTTGTTGATCATCGTTGCAGCGAGGCCGGTCATTACAGCGGTAGCCGCCATCTCTTCTGTCGTCGCGATGATACTACTCATTGCAGCAATCGGCTCCGCGGTTGTCATTGTAGCGCGGCTTCTAGGGGGTTGGTGGGAACCCCAACTCCTTCTTCAGGATGTGGCATTCCCTAAAAGTGTGTTTCGCAACCTTATGACAAGGACACGGCTCATCCAGGCGCGCTAGGGACTCGACCTTTGCGTTGTTGTCGGGGACGACGACAAAGTTATCAGGCCAAGTGCGCCTGTTGCGTCCCGGTTCGCCTCTTCTGGATTCGACGCTAGGCCGGTAATGATCGTTAGTCCTTCGGTCTTTGGGTCTGTACTGAGTTTGCTCTGTGGCGTCTGCTCTGGCCACTAGATCGACCACCTCCATCATCTCTCCCACCATCTTGGGGTCTACCTTGAACATGGTTCTAAAGAAGGCAGCGTTGTATAATCCACACCTGAACGCGTCGATGACATCACGCTCCTCAATGTTCGCAAGCTTATTGCGATTATCGAAGAAGCGGTTGGTGTACTCTCTCGGGGTTTCTCCCTTGTGGTTCCTGATTAGATCCATATCGAACTGGACCTGAGCCTGGTGCAGGTGGCTTGGTAGTTCTGAGTGAAAGTCTGGCAGAGTTCGGACCATGTGTCGATGGATTGTTTGGGTAACCCGGACAGCCGGAGTAGTGCCGCCTTGCCTAACATCACTGGGAAGTAGGCAACTACTTGGTCAGGGGTGCCCTGGGCTACCGTTACAGTGGTTAAGTATGTCCTGAGCCAAATTTTGGGGTTGGAGCGGTCGTCAAACTTGTCTACCATGGTCGGCTTGAAGGAGTCAAGGCATTGCACATCGCGTAGTCTTGCTGTGAAGGCAGAGAAACCTTCGTATACGTACTCATCGTTGATACCCACATCATTGTAATTGTAGGGTCGGTCATCATGACGACGCGGCCTCTCTCATGGCGTGGTGACCCATAGCTACGGTTGTAGCGGTCGCCCTCAACGAGCTCATGCTCCAAGCATCGATCATCTTCATCGTTGCGGTGGCGAGCCCCCCTTCGCTCGGGATGGCCATACTCTCGGTCGTAGCGTTCGCGCCATTCTAACTCAGCCTTGTCTCTGTCTCTGTGACAGTTGTAGAGGTCTTCCCGAACGTCGCGGTTCTTCCTTCGTACGTGGTCTCGGAGGTCAAGCTCGGGACGACGCCTGTCTCTTGTTCGGTCGCGGTCAGCCCTACGGTTGTTGCGAGGGTTCTGGCCTTCGGAATCCTTGACATTGTTGTCACCCACGTGGTCATGGACCACTTCTTCGTTGAAGAGTTCCACGACGGGGCCGCGGTACCTTGGGTAGTCGCGATCGGACCTACTATGTGCAAACCTGTGCGAGGTGGATCTATCGGAGTTGGATCTTCTAGATCTGGATCTGGATTGCTAGTTGCGATCGACTTGCTCCTGAGTAGCGGTGAGTCGTGTTCTTATGTGCCACACTTTTGGAGTGTCGGGCAAGCGTTCCAACTCGACAAAAGCAGCTGCATTGTTGGCTTGGGGTGTACGGAGCGCCATAGGAGCTCTGTTGAAATCATGTTTGAGGTTGGGTGGATCTATTTGATGAGTCAGGTCTTCTGCACGTGGTTCCACGCGTTTACCCTACGGATCAACATGTTGATTTGCCACATTTCTGGCTTCGTCTGCACGACACCGAGCCCTGTCTTGATTCCTCTCCTCGTGGAGCAGTTCTTGGGACTCGGTCTCTCCGTCGTGGCCGTCTTGATCTTTCGAGACAAACACGTCGCGCTCAGGAGGCTTGGTGTATCTAGACTCCCCAACAGTCGAGTGCTCAGTTGGCTGAAGGATAGTTGTGGCAAGTTGGAACTCACCACAATCTGCAAACTGGGTGTGTGTGCGGGCGGGTCTTCAGATTGGATCTGAGCTCCGCTCCGTTGGCTGCGGCTGGAGTACTCGAACGTCGCGTTCTTGAGCCCGAAGGGGAGCCGGTTCCCAGGGCGATTCTACGCCTCATCTGACAGAGCAATGCACTCTGCGAGGGTAGTGTTGATGCAATCGGACTCGGCGTCGAGGAAACAGATCTGGGATCCATTCCTGGAGGCTGAGCTGCCGGACCCGTTGCAAGAGCGGATCGACATCGCCGGGGGAAGCTCCCGAGCTTGTTGAGGAAGGTTTCATTGGCGCCGAGTCGGCACTAACGGTGCTGGAGCTGCTGGAGTCGTTGTGGCAGTCGGCGAAGAAGCTGACCCCCTGCAGGTGCTTGGGGTTGTTCTCTACGCTCACCGAAAAGATGGCACGGGATTGATCTGCCGTCAAGCTACCTGTGAGTAACCAAACAATCACCCCCTACTTGGCGCATTAATTGTCGGACTTAAGAACCGGCAATCCACCAGGGGATACCCAAGTGATCGATTTGTAGGAGGAAGATTGTCGAGTCGAGTAGCTTGATGGTGACACAAGGCGTAAGGTTAATTAGGTTCAGGTTACCCGAAGGTATAATACCCTACATCCTGGTGGTGTTTGCTTGTGCTCGACAAAGCTTCAGGATGCAATGATGAGCTTTGTGGTTACAATGGATCGGATCCCCCCGAAGGGCTGACCTAGGCCGCTTTATATAAGCCGAAACATAGGGTTTACAAGTTGGTTTGCATCTAAACCTATCAGATTACAATAGAAAAATCGTATCCAAGTATATTTCTACATATATTCCCTGGATATCCGGACTCGATCAATCCGCCGAGTATACCGGGGCTTGTAATCAACTCCCGCCATATGATAGTTCGATTAAAGAATATGGATTTGTTGGAGATGGCTTCAGTCTGTCACTAGGCATCTAGAGAGAAAAGTATCACCTCAAGGTTTTAACTATTACATTCCATTGCTCTCTAAGGCAATTTTGTTTAAATAAACTTTGACCAAACCGACGAGGAGTCAACGACTAGTTGTATTGTATTTAGAAAAAGATTATAAATTCAACAAGACTGCGGGGTAATAATAGAGCTGGCCTCTGAAAACCACGTCGGTAGAAACAAAAGGATGCATTATTTTGAGTCCACATGTCAGCATTTCATATAGCACATATGCACAGTACACATGAACATTGCCTTGTTCACCAAGGCCGAAAACTGTTGCTTTTGTAAAAGTGAAAATAAAATTAAAATTAATCATGGAGATCATTGAAACTCACTAGCTACTATTTTCTTGTAAACCACTACTACTTGCTATATGGTTCTCCCTTTTTTTGCAGAATCCATAGAGAACGAAGAGGACGGACAAATGATTGTAGCAAATTTAAGTCACAAACTGTTCTAAATGCTAAGTACAATACGCTTGCAGTAAATCACAAACTGATGCTCTAAATGAAGTACTGCTAATCAGTCAGGCCCACATACATGTAAGCTCTCTCTCTTAGGTCCGTGCGCACCTACCTACACGCAATCCCCCCTCCCTCTCAGCATATAACACAATTACAAACGCCTCACGGTCTCGTCACTTTCATATATATCTATCCATTCTCTCTCCAAAACAAACACCCGAATAATCAGCTACACGGGAGCAGAGACGAGGAAAAAAGCAAGCCTGTAGCTAGAAACGTGGAGGAAGCTGTTGCGAAGTGAAGTGCTGGGAGTAGAAGAGGGAGGCAAGCGCGCCGAGGAGGAAGGATACCCAGCCGGAGCCTGGGAGGCGGACTCGGGCGGGGAGCGCGCGGCTTCCCGGCAGGGAAAGGGAAGGAAAGGTGCCTTCTTTTTCTTTCGCCCTCGCCGGCCGTACGCCGGCGTCGGATCCGGCCGCGAGCTTCATGCTTCTGCCGTTTCTCGCTCTCATCTCTCCCATCATCGGGGGTTCTCGCTAAGTTGTTCGATCAATTCCTTTTGCTGTTGAACCCCCTTTAATTTTGATCCAGCGCGCTGAGCGCTATGCTTTTCTACCCTCATTTGCTTGCATAATTTTTCTATTTGATTGAATCTTTTCGTTCTTTTCTACTGGGAATGAAATGATGATTTCGGTTTACAGCGATTCGTTTCTAAAGAGAGAAAAAATTACGAGCCATGTCGGTAGTTGTGCTCACATTTAGCAAGCATAGATTTCGTGATTATTCCCGTCGTTTCCTTTTATTCTAATTGACATGCATCTAATAAAGAAGGGAAACCCTTTCTGTGACTCATCACCTAGTAGATCTTCTCTTCCTTCCCGCAGATCGAGGGAGGGAGGGAGGGAGATCGATCGATGGCCGCCTCTTCGGCGTCGTCGATGCCACCGGCCTCCACGGGCTCCGTGATCACCGTGGCCTCGCCGTCCACGGGCGGCTCGATCATCTCCGCCGGCACGGGCTCGCCGTGCGCCGCCTGCAAGTTCCTCCGGCGCAAGTGCCAGCCGGACTGCGTGTTTGCGCCCTATTTCCCGCCGGATAACCCGCAGAAGTTCGTGCACGTGCACCGCGTCTTCGGCGCCAGCAACGTCACCAAGATCCTCAACGAGCTCCACCCCTACCAGCGCGAGGACGCCGTCAACTCGCTCGCCTACGAGGCCGACATGCGCCTCCGCGACCCCGTCTACGGCTGCGTCGGCGTCATCTCCATCCTCCAGCACCGCCTCCGCCAGGTCCAGCAGGAGCTCGCCCGCGCCAGCTACGAGTTGTCCAAGTACCAGGTGAGACACCAACGCGACACCACACGTAGGCCTCGCCCCTGTCACGTACGTGTATACATTTATGTACGTACAGATGTACGTATACTATATGGACCTTAGCCAGCATGTACGTGTACGCCTGCATGTTCTGATGTAGTATACGGCCGGGGGCGCCGTGTTTCTCGGTGTATAGGCGGCGGCTGAAGCTGCGGCGGCATCTGTGGCCGTGGGATCCAATAATGGTGGTGCGGCGGCGGCAGGGATGGTGGAGTTCGTCGGCAACCCGGTGGTTGCCGACTGCACGCAGAACTTCATCAACGTCGGCGGCCACTCCCCGGTGGCGTCGATCGGCGGGAGCGGGTTCGTGCAGCACGACCACTTCGCCTCCGTGCAGATGCTGGCCAGGAGCTACGAGGGAGCAGAAGCTGCGACCGCTAGGCTGGCCATGAACGGAGGAGGAGGCTACGGCTTCGGGTACTCATCTGCCATGGGCGCCGGGCACGGTGTGGTGTCTAGCCTTGGACAGATCGGCGGCGGACCGTTCTTGAAGCCCGGCACGGCCGGCGGGAACGAGCAGCCCGCCTCCGCACAGTAGGTGGAGCAGGTTCGACTCTTTGTTCCCTTGCATGCATATATAGAGGGATCACGCACGTAATTTCTGTGTTGTTTTCTTTGTATCAATACCTCTGCGAGTAATAAGCTAAATCTATTTATTATGATGCATGTGATAGTATTCTGTTGTATCTACTTTTATATATAGGAACATTCTGAATAGCTTAGTTTGCTGATCTGGAGTTGTAGTACTACTGCAACTCGCTACTGTTTACCCACATGAATAGGTCCATAGTACTATTTGCTTGCTCAATTTGGAGTCTCGATGTACATGCAGTAAAAATTTGGCTTCTAGAAAGTTCCCACTATCTTAATATGTGTGCGTAGATATTCCCTGTGAACAACGGACTCATTTGTTTAGAAAGGAATAGGTTTCGTTAAAAAAAAGAGGAACTTATATATCTTTGGTGATTAGACAACCATACGAGTAACTAAAGATATTTGTAAGGACTTAAGGGGTGATTGTTGTACAGAAAAGATCTTTGTGGAAATAAGCATATATATATATACACACACACACTATGACGAGTTTTATCTACAAGCGCTTGTAGATACCATCACCATCAATATAACATTATGTGTATGTTCACATACTCATTTATCAGTTTGAGTACGTTCGTATACTAATTCTAAGATATTTCAAAGCGAATGACACGAAAAAATTCAGAAGCAACCCTATTTTTAAAATTTATTATGATTATACAATTATACTAGTATATAGAGATTAGTATGTCCACATACTCAAAGTACGCTTACATACTCAACCGACATACCACCCAGATAGTCTAATATCATCATATACTACATGTACATACTCTTTGTTGGGTTGAAACTGGTTCTCATCACCAATAAATTTATTGATTATGAAAACAATTATGTCATATATGACTAATCATATGGATGTATGGAGAAATAAATATTAATTCAAATTAGACAAACAAATAAAAATTTGGTCATCTAATAATAAAAGTACATGTAATAGATGTAAAAAATATCAAAATAATATGTACATATATAGTTGTAAGTCCATAATAAGAGTGTATATATATACTGACATTTGTATTTGGTAATTTGAGATATATGTTTGTATAGAAATTCAAAATTAACTTAAAGAGTGAAATTAGAAGGTATTCTGAAAGAATAATTTTTATATTTTCATAATAGTTGAATTCAATTTCAAGTTCGATTAGAAAAATAGAAAGATGATGGCAATGGAAAAATAAAAATCAATTATTTTAATTAGTTCACTTTTGCAATTTTCTTATTATCTATTCTATTCATTTTTATATAGACATAGAATACTTTAGTTTTTCTAAAATAAATAGTATTCTATATAAAATATTTATTTTGTAAACTAAAAAATAATAGTCAATATTCCTTATAATAGATATACTTAGTTATAGCATAAGAATCTTAAGATATATTTCAAATAGATAGAAATAGTAAATTTAGATTGAGACACATATATTATGACATTTTAGGCAATTGCAATGGCTTCCTTTGTTTCTTTATACTGTAGTAGCCTTAGTATTTCGGTCAATTGCAATGGCTTCCTTATTTCTTTATGTTCAGAAAAATAAGATTGTCTAGAAACGACGGAGCCAAATTTTCTTAATGTTTGGAAACAAATGTATGATTTTGATATTTCATGTATTTCAACATTTGGTAGATAAATATAATCGATATCTTAAATGATAATTATGCAATTAAGTTTTATAAATATCTGTTTTGGGGTCTCTAACATAATTTTTTACTTATTAATGTATAGGTTATGACTTATGAAGCATGGATCCAGATGCAAAATTAACTCCTTCAGGACGTGAAGACTAAATTAAGTGCAATAAAAAAATCTAGAATCCTTTATATTAGATGTAGTAAAAGAAATGAGTCTTTTATTTTGTATTATTTGATGAATTTGTTGGTGTCGTTCGCATAGTCGACTTGAACATTGTTGAATGTTTATGTTTATGTTGTTGCTTTGTTGTCTAGACGTCCTTGTATATGGAGCTTTGACATTAATCTAATGAAAATAATATAAAGGTAAGTTATTTGATGGAGTTTATCATTGATAATTAAATTTTATTGTATCAAAATAAAATTACCATGTTCCATGAATCCGCACACCTAGTTCATTCTGATTGCGCAGAGATACTCAATATGTATGTTCACTATTGGCATTTCTATTTCACACCTTAACTAATTCATTCTGATTGCACAAACAAATATGTATGTTCATTCTGATTGCATAAAGATACTCAATATACATGTTCAGTTTCAGAGTGCTATTGCATATCTTAGCCAATTTACTTTGATTACACAATGTGTATGGTTACTACTGATTTTTTTCTTAAATCGGCATAGTCATATAACTAGTGATATAGAATAAAATTGATGTACCTAAGGTATAGTGTAGCACATGGATGATTACTGCTTATATGAATAAAACAGTAAGTTGACATAGAAGTATAGAAGTTGAATACATTATATATGTAGCTAAACATGGCATGACCTATGTTGCACTTAGCTTGCTTGTGGTTTATGTACCATAGCTACTACATTTTGATTGTAGACATATCTTCAGTTTATTAGATGATCTCTTTTTAGACAAAGATATGTATTGATCGCCAATACATTATCTCTTCTAGCTGAATATAGAAGTAAACCTAAACAGGGAGAGCCTCCTTCATTTCCACCACGCAGGACCCGATAAACTGCAGTAACTAGCTAGCTAGGGAACAGTACGATGCAATGAGTAGCTCGCATGCATGGCACCGCAAGAAACCCATAGAAGCCTAGTCAAACCCTGACCAGTGCCATGGTCTGTCCTAAAACCCCAAAAAGGTGTATGATAACGGGTCAAATATACAAAGCTTTCATGACAATTTGAGAAAAAAAAGGAAGCGAAATGCAGCAGGCTCGTCAAGAAACACGACACTCGATAGTTTGTTGTGATCTTTGATCAAGCCGCGCTCTCCAAAACTCAGCTCTGGGATCCAGCTACACGCAACATCATGAGACGAAATGCTTGCGCGCGCGCGCACACAGATAATATATATGGAAAAATCCATTCTACACGCGCGTGTAGCTACGCCTATCTATATATGTCATGATACATGATGAATTTGATCCGACGAAGAGTATGTACATGTAGTATGTGATCATACTAGACTATCTGTGATGATATATACATTGGGTATGTAAGCATACATTGAGTATATGGACGTACTATTTTATATAGTATTATAAAGTTATAATCAAAATATATTTAAAAATAGGGTTGATTTTGAAATTTTTTCATGTAACTCGCTTTGAAGTATCTTAGAATTAGTATATGAACATACTAAAAATGATAAACTAGTATGCGGACATACGTACAATGATATACTGATGGTGGGTGTAGCTACATGTGTAGATAAAACTCGTCCTATATATGTATTATATATATATATATGGAGTACTTGCTTGGCTAGCTATAGTATGTAAAGTGTATTGCTTGGCTAGCTAGCTAGGTAGCTGCACGCTGGCCGAACGAAGTACAGTAGTGGTAGGTCACTGATGTGCTGGTGTAGCACCCATGCTGCAGGTACAGTATTGCAGCACTGCAGCAGGGCAACTAGCTAGCCGGCCAGCCGGCAACAATGCCGATTGCCCCTGCGAAGAAAAGCTAATATATGAGCGAGAAAACCATGGGAGGAGGTGTCAATGCCAAGCTACACGACGCTAGCTAGTCTATCTCGATCTCTCTGCCTGTCGTCTCTAGCTAGCTAGACTTGAGGAGGGCAGAAGGCATTTTGCAGAGAGGTGACAGAAGATGATCGACAAAACAACGAGCGGGAGAGGGAAGGAAAGCAGGGGGGCGCCCGCGCCGGCCATGGATGAAAGCAGGTGAGCAGGCCTCCCAAGAATGCCGTCGGGCAGCAGGTATTCAATGCACCCATGGCGCTACTCTCCCTGCATATATTGTTCCAAACCCAAGTGTGCCGTCGTCGTGCAGGAGATATTCAATGCCGTCGTCTTGTAGCACGCACGCAGCCAGCCTCTCTGTATGTAGCCCATACTCCGACCGCTGTTCAGAGTGTGGAACGCTCGCGGTTCTCTCTTGTTGTCCAAAGCATTATATTCCGCCGCTCACCACAAAACTGCAAAGCAAAACTACTACAAGATCGATCGAGCATGCCAGTCCACGAGCTACACGCTACGCACATGGCGGTTTATTTCCCGTCAGTCTTTCTGATGCACCCACCAAATAGAGCGAAGCGAGCTGATCAGCTGGGAGCAAACAGTAGTGATGCATGCATGGCCAGCTGAGAGATATGTTTCATCAGGACGCCAAAGGAACGAGAAGCCATCAAGATTGCAGAGCGCATGCGGCGGCGGCAGCAGCAGCAGCAGCGTTATGTATGTGTGCACGCTGGCCGGCCCTGCGTGTCTGCGCGTTGAATGCGAATGCTCCGCCGTGGATCTCACTGACACCGACCCCGTCGTCGCCTCTGCTGCTAGCTGCTGCGTCATGAGGCCACACCCGGGATCAGCGTCGGGCCCGGGCGGGGCCCGGACAGCGCCTTTAGCAGGGCCTTTAGCACCGGTTCCAGACACAACCCGGTGCTAAAGGCCCCGGATTTCTTTTTTTTTTGCTTTTTTCAGTAGCCATGCATGCACGTCTATATACGTGTATATACGTATATATTCTAATACATGTATTCTATTGCGTATTTGGCCGACTCTATATTCATATTAGCTGACATTTCATCAAAATAGAAGACATATATATTACAAAAGTAGATATTCATGCATGTCAACTCGAGTTATATATATTTAAACTGTATTTTCTACTTAATTAAGATTGACGACTTGTTGTCAACTCGGCGGGCCGGCGGCGGCGACGGGCCGGCGGCGACGACGAAGGGCGGCGCGGCCGGGGACGATGGCGGCGCGGGGAATACGGCGAGGGCGCGAGCGGCGGCACAGGGACGTCGGCGGGGACGACGGCGACGAAGAGCGGCGGCGCGGCCGGCCGGGGACGTCGGGAGGCGCGGGGACGACGGCGGCGGCGCGGGGACGACGGGCGGCGGCGCGGGGACGACGGCGAGGGCGCGGGCGGCGGCGCGGGGACGTCGGCGGGGACGACGGCGACGAAGAGCGGCGGCGCGGCCGGCCGGGGACGTCGGGCGGCGCGGGGACGACGGGCGCAGGCGCGGGGACGATGGGCGGCAGGCGCGGTGAGGACGGACGGCGGCGTGGGCGACGGGCGAGGACGACGGGCGACGGGCGCGGCGACGACGGCGGCGGGCGAGGGCGACGGGCGCGGCGACGACGGCGGCGGGGGCGAGGCGAGGAGGAAGACGAAGTGCTTCGGGGGCGGGGGCCGGCGCGAGGATATATAGATCCGGGGCATTTAGCACCGGGTGCAGCCACGACCCGGTGCTAAAGGCCCTTTAGCACCGGGTCTGTACAGCACCCGGTGCTAAAGGCCCCCCCTTTAGCACCGGGTCCTCCCACCATCCGGTGCTAAAGGCCCTTTAGCACCGGGTCTTCTACACCCGGTGCTAAAGGCCGTAACTGGCGCCAAACGAAAATTCGGGGCCTTTAGCACCGGATTTTAGATCAACCCGGTGCTAAAGGCCCCAAATTTTCGTTTGGCGCCAGTTTCCAAACCGGCCTTTAGCACCGGTGGCTACTATTTGGGAATCTTATAAATATAGTTTTTAATATATAGTTATTAATACTTATTTTAATTCAGTTATTAATACCTATTAAAAATATATATTAAATAAGAAAATCTTATAAATTACTAGAAAATCAATATAAAATGCTAGAAAATCTTATAAATTAATAGAAAATCTTATAAATTAATAGAAAATCTTATAAATTAATAGAAAATCTTATAAATTAATAGAAAATCTTATAAATTACTAGAAAATCTTATAAATTACTAGAAAATCTTATAAATTTAACATTTAAGCAAATTTAACATTTATTTTCTTTTGATAGTAGAAATGTATTAAATTCTAAGACATCAAAAATTATTTCAAATGAGAAAGTTGTCACTACAATAGTAGTAGAACTTCTCAAGATCTACAAATTTTAATCAAGTCATTAATCTATGTGATAAAGTTTGAATAATTCAAATTTTGAATTTCAAAAATTGATAACTAAAAGAAAGATTTTGGAACATTAAATGGTCTCAGATGAAAAAGTTATGAATACCAAAATTTCATATCTCATCAAGATCTACAATCTTTATTTAATTTATTTTTGCATTTGAGAAAGTTGTAGTATACATTGTTCATTAATCCTAGATTCACTCGCATAGTTTCTAAAACTTTGTGAGAGACTTGTCAAATTTGTACTACATGTTATTACCACTTTTGAAAATGACAAAATGACCAAAATAAAGATTGTAGATCATGATGAAATATGAAACTTTGGTATTCATCACTTTTTCATTTGACATCACCTAGTGTGAAAAAAACCTTGGTTGTAGTTGTCATTTTTAATTCAAAATCTGGATTGTCCAAACAGTCTCACACGAGAAGATTTTTCAAAATAATAATATTAATAAGTTTCATAACTTGATAGAGTATGATTTTAGGAATTTTTAGGAAGAAAAATGATCTTTTTTGAAGTTTGTACGAGGGAGAACGACTAGTTACAACTTTTATACAGAGATTAAAAAGAAATATTGTTCTTGTTCATCCAGTGACGTGGCTCGTGTGCGCCCGGTGACGTGGCGCCTGTGCGTCAGTAAAAAGAAAAATTTGGGCAGCACCTCCCCTCCCACGGCCGAGCAGCATGAACACAGCGCCTAAGTGTTCAGCTGGCTCGGCCGGGGGAGACATTAGCACCGGATCGTGGCAAGACCCGGTGCTAATGCGCACCCTTTAGCACCGGGTGCGGCCAGCAACCGGTGCGAAATGGCCTCGGCACATTAGCACCGGTTGCTGGCTGCACCCGGTGCTAAAGGGGGTGCATTAGCACCGGGTCTTGCCATGACCCGGTGCTAATGTCTTCGCCCTGACACCCCGCAGCGCCGCCCCCGCTCCTAGCCGTTGGACCCGGTGCTGAAGCCCCATCAGCACCGGGTCCAAAAATGGCCGAGGCGGAGGAGGCGGGCGGATGTGAAGCATTCTGGTAGTAGTGTAAAGCCGCCAACCGTCTCTCGGCGGGCGACTGATACATGCATGGACCATATTTCATCATGTCCCAAGGGAGGTTGAGAGATGTCAGATGAGATGAGGGCCTTTCGACTATCACGCCTGATGATCGAGATTACTGTCCGCGCGCGATATGATGGATCACGTCACAATCGTCGTCGCCCGACCCCATAGCTAGGCCTCCCTGCCATACTATTCCGATCCGATCCGTAGACTAGCTCCCCAGCTACTTTGTGTGGATAATACGGGCTACACTGTAGCAATCAAGCCTGATGCAGTCTGCTAGGATAGACAGGGCTTTGCTCTAGCCGGTCTGCTGTCTGGATATCTGGTACATAATGCTTCATGCTTGACTGCTTGGATACATCGGACTTACTGAAAGGATCGGACTTCACAGGAGCACTGGCATCCATTATGCTGTGATCTACTGATCTGGTACCGTTGATTAACTCAAGCTATATATATGAGGTGCTGATTTGTGAGGATTTTGTTGGACATAGAGGCATAGAGCGCACTGCTATATATATACGGATAGGACAACTTAAAATGCATGCCAGTGCATTTTACACGTACATGCATGAGGTCATGGCCATGCCCTATATATAAATACCCCATGTAATGACCCTCTGATGAGGACACGGAAACTTGTATGTATCTCAATCTATACATAATATTTTAACGACATAACATTTACAAGAGAGACGCAAAAAAGTGAAAACTCTTGTGGCTCACGAAAGTGGACATCTCGGGTGCCTCACAACCCCAAATTTAGGATAGTGTGGCATATATACGGAGTGTACTATATATGATAAATATTCCTCAGCTCATTTCCAGCGCATAATAAATCTCACCTATGAAATTCTGGTAAGCATTGTTTGACTAAATGGAAAGGGATCCGAAGATGCACAGCTCCATTTGCAGTCATTATCCAAAAGAGAGGAAAAAACAGCATTTGCGATAGCTGAAACTCGAATTTCAGTTGTTGTATCCCTGCTACGAACAACATTTTGTTTGTGTATAAAAATAAAAAAAGGCAAAGTGGTGAGATTTATTTATGGTGGAACATGTTTATACAAATTTAAATCTTTGCCTATGCGCGCCTATAGCTACTCATATTTTGTTTGGATTTATCCCAATACTCAAAAAAGTTTTATTTTCTAGTAGTAAGCGATGTGTTATCTGAAAGCTTAATGTTTACGGTGACTTTATTAATTTTAAAATTATACTATACGGACTGCATGCAGTACATAACCATTAGTTTGCACTGTGTTTCAAAACAAAAACAAAAGAAAATGGAAAATGGACTGCAGCGATGCAACACTCTTTTTTTTGGAAAGAATCTCACGTAGATCTCTAGAGGAACGAATTGTGTATTTGAACCTCGGGGATCGACGCTACAATTCACAGCGCCGAGGTAACACGTATCGACGCTACGAATCCTGGCGCCAAGGTCATTGTTATATTATTGAAAATATATTATCTTCCTGTGCTGCACCGATTCGTGGCGTCGGCCCCTAGCTTCAAAAAAATACAATTCGTTTCTTGAGGTCTAAACGTGATTTTTTTTTGAAAAAAGTGTCAAAATGCAAAAGGCACGGGCCATGCAACGTCGTGTTCAGTGGCGGACCCAGGATTTTTCTAGAGCCGGGGTGAATATAGCAACCAATAATAAGTTCACACAAGTATTTTGACTACTAACGTAAGCAAACCTATATCTCTAATTTATCTAGTACTTCTTATAGCTTAATTTTATTTTTAGTTTTTTTAAAATTATGTACCAGCTTCACTACGCGGATTCTTTATGTAAAAGAAAACGCCTCATTTCTGAATGAACCATGGATAAGTTAGTAAGGCAAGATGAAGATGAGTTCCAATGATCTATCAATCCAGTATAATTATTTACTAAAAATTAAGAGAAGAATCAGATATTCAGTTGCAAGTCTCACTAACCTACTGCTCTTCCTATCTACAATCAAGAGATCAATTCGTTTGAGATCAGGATGTTGCAAACGCCAGTGGCAAAAGGCCGCACTAGCTTGCGCATGCGCTCAAACATGTCTAGTCGCTGGGCATCGGCTGTGGCTAGCACTCCTCTCTCGATGCCCCCGCACGGGCCACAGATACAATTTCTCGATTCGGAACTGAAATTGTCGCGTCGCAAATAATATCTTCGCTGGCGCGCTCAGCAAGGAGCCCATCCGTGCAGCATTGAAACTTGAAAGCTCTTGATTTGACTCCGAAGCGTGAGGAAGACAAAAGTTTCCGGATGCAACCCAACGCTGATTTCCAGTTGCTTTGGAAAAAATCTGGCCGCTCGGCCACCCACGTTGCGTCAAATGAGAAGGCACACCATGAACAGTGCATGCGGCGGCGGCGAGCGGACGGGCCAGGGTATATCCTAGTGCTACACAACACATTGACTCCCTTTTGTCCGGCGGGTGCATGGAAAGGCGGGCACACATCAGACGGAGACATGTAACATGTTTGTCGAAGCTATAGAATCAGAATTAGCTGGGGGCGTAGCTATAGATCCCGTCAATACTACTAAACCTATTTTTTGTGTCGGCGCTATCACCGCCGATACGCGTTAGGATACTTCGTCACTGTCGGTTTGATAGTGGATGGGCTGTGTTACCGTTGGAGCCGACACTAAAAATAGTTTTCTGATTCGTAATACGTTCCGGTGATGAAAATCGATCCGATAGTGAAAACTAACTATTTACACGAAAAAAATTATAACTTTTTTATTTAAAGCTAGATTAAAATAAATTTTATATCAAAATTATATGTCTAGACGAGATCTAAAAATTTTTAGTTGAAATTTTTTTCATTTAAAATTGTTTTTATGCATAAATATTTGATATAACTTCTCACACTTATTAAATGACCTTGCTACGGGTGAAGGCCATATTGCTTGCTGCTATTCCATATATTGTGTCTATAGAAACCATCTTGATTAGAAGTGAATGAATAATACAATACATATACAGTGGTGGAGCCAGCAGGGGGCTGGAGCCCCCTACCCCTTACAACTAATGGAGCCCCCATACAATTTCTAACCATAGATGTAGAGGAAGAAGAAGAAGAAAAAGAAGAAGAAGAAGAAGAAGAAGAAGAAGAAGAAGAAGAAGAAGAAGAAGAAGAAGGAGGAAAGGAGGAGGAGGAAAAAGAAAAAGAAGAGGAGGAGGAGGAGAAAGAAGAAACTCAGCCCCCTAAACTTTCATTCCTGGCTTCGCCACTGTACATATATCATTGGCCTAATTGTTGTGGTTAACATTTTTTTGGTAAATCCATTAGAGCTAAGTGAGTTGGTTAACAGATATAAATTTATTGCACCTGATCATGTAGGAGTCGGTAGTAAGTTGGTTTGGAATACGGGGGGACAAACAAACCTAGATATATATGAAATCTTTTTTGTTAGGACGGACCAGGATTTAGGGATCAAAATTTAGTACTAGAGATAGGGATAGAGATATATAATTTTGTTTGTGCTATGACCCGACAGTGATAATATGACTATCACTGCTAGTTTGTTTTCAGTGCCGGTGTATGCTGAAAATGTTATCATCACTTCAACTATTGCAGCAGCGCCACCATAAAACCGGCACTAATAGGGGTTTTAGATCCAGCACTGAAAACCTTTATGTAGTAGTGCGCCAGCAAAGGGCGGCGTAGCTCAGTTCATAATATTCTTATTAGAATTTATTTGAATCATGGATGCTCATATTTTTTAGATTTATTTTAAAATTTAAGATAATAATTTTTCAGTAGACGATGTATCCTTCGTCGACAGCCATATAAGTTTGAGCTCTTAACTTGGCCTAGATGATGTTGATGACATAGCGGGATCAAGCTATCAACTTGGCATAGGTGATTCAACAATGCTATTCCTTTCATGTCCGTCGACAGCAAAAAAAAAATCACATTCCTTATCTTCACGCTTTTGTCCTCTAGCAACTTCATAGCCTAGCTCTTGGTGTGATCTTGACGACGGTCTCTGAAAACGCCACGAAAAAATCATCATAGATTAACAGATTTCTTGTAGGGCTACTCCACTCCTCCATATCTGACACAGGTTCTTGCTTTCATTGGATTTAATAACAAATAATATTGGACTAAATAAGTTATCTCTGAGATGGACAGTGATAGAAACAGAAAAAATGTAGACTCAATTCTAACCTGATATGCAGTTCATTTACAATAAAAATCCGATTAACAACAATCTGAAAAGAAAAACTACAGAAACAAATGACATGATGGATAATAATTAACTAGTATTTGCAGAAATTTCAGTGGTGTTTATGCTTCTCTTGTTGAAAAAAGAACTACTAGTATTTGCAGAAATTTCAGATTGAAACATGGTCTTTATGCTTCTCTTGTTGAGAAAAGAAACGTTTTGAGAGGTCGTGCACGGTTAAACAAAAAAGACAAGAGTATCGAATCTGTATGCCTTCGAGGTGTTCAAAGTTTTGGAGAGAGAGAGAGAGAAGCAATGAATGTGCAGATTCAGGGGAGATGTTTAGCATTGAATCAGACAACGCCAAGATGGAGTAAGCATGGCACAGCAGGGCCCTACCCAGCAGCACGAGACGAGAGAGCTAGCTAGAGAAGCGGGTTAGCACAAGATTACACGAGGGACAAGCGAAGCAAAAATGGATCATCTGCAGCGAGGCAACGCACGCGCGCTCACCAATCATCATCCAATTCTTTGCTGCTCTGCTACATATGCCTTCTACAGACAGAAAAAGTTCCCGAATTTGGGAGCCAAACTTTGGTCTTTTGGTGTACGTGCGACACTGTAGCATTTCATTTGTATGTATGAAAAATGGTCCAAAAATTGATTAATTAGGCTCAAAATGTTCGTCTCGCAGAGTACAAAAAAACTGTGTAATTAGTTTTTGATTTCATCTATATTTAGTAGTCTATGCATGTGCCGATATTTTGATGTGATGGGAATTTTTTTTTACATAGTGAACTTTGGGGGTGGAATTTGGGATCTAAACAAGGCCATACTCCTCCACCCCTAAAAAGTGACTCACCGGTATTTGTTAAGTTGAAAGCTTAAATAAACTTTGTTTTGATCCTACTTTTTATGGTCTTATGGAGATGCTTTTAATAACTAGCAGGGCCACTAGTAGAAAAATGATCTTTCAACCCCTATCTTTGTCCCGGTTAGGTTTTAAACCGAGACAATAGGACTTTAGTCCCAGTTCGTATTTTTCTAGGTCCAAAGAGGACCTTTAGTCTCGGGCGGAAACACCGACCGGGACGGGCGGTGGTTTCACCCGGGACTAAAAGGGTGATTTTTAGTCTCGGTTGGTGGCTTCAACCGAGACTAAAGGGTCTTTAGTCCCGGGTGTAGGTGCTTCACGGGTTACAATAAAAAAGGAAATATCCCACTTTCTGTAACATGTACTGCATAGCTAGAGTGATTAGGTGGGTATGTTTGAGACCATGCAAGAGGTTACGTGTTCGAATCCCCTTAGATGCGTTGTAAAAAACGAAAATCAGTTGTGACGTGCACCTTCACCAAATTGTCACCCGCTACAGTGGACCTGTGACCATTTTGCTCATCTCTCCACGTCTGAAATTTAGGCCGCCATTGGATATTGACTATGTTTTGCTCTATACGACTATACCTGGCCCCTGCCTCCAATTTTGCTCATCTCTCCTACCTCCTGCTTCACTAGCTCACACCGCCTAATCTGCCGCTGCTCGGCCATATCCCCCGACAGTTCTCGCCTAAAGACATGAGAAGAGTCGAAGACCACACCTACAAGGCTACAATCCTCCACGTCTTGTGGCTGGACAGGTCGGTGGCATCCCTGCCGCACTTCCCGTTCCATGCCTACCCAGAAGAAGAAGGATGAGGGAGCCTTGTTGAAAAAACACCGCTATCCTAACCTCCCCAGAAATGTTGTGCAATGAAATTGCAGAAGAGAGTAAAGATACGTGAAGAAGAAAGAGTGTGTTACTCGCAAAAAAAAAGTGCACGTTACAATAAACACATGCAACGTAAAAGAATTAATGCTCGCAAAAAAAAGTAAAAAAATGTCCGACATAGTTGCATCATGGGCTCGATATCGTGACAATGCCCACCTATTCAAGATAATGAATTTTTAGTACCCGGTAATATTTTTCAAGCTTAGATAGTGTTTAAGAGAAATAATATTATGAAAAAAACACTAATACAATCTTGCTCAAACACAAAATAGAATGATGCTTTATGTAGATGTGTAGGGGTGTGAAAGATAATTTGGGGTTAGAGAGATGTGGTGCGTCTCAAAATGTAGTAGGATATAGATACTAATATTTGGTCTACGAGAATATCCCAAACTTGCTTCCAAATATAATACTCAATTTCATGTGCTACAACGCATGAGTAAGGTAGAGTACAAGTTGCTTCTATCTAAATATGCCAAAATTAAACTTATCTTCTATATGAGTCAACTAAAAAATGATTGGGTCCTAGAGCTGTTCCAATTTCTAATTTGCCACTAGTACATAATTTTCTAAAATTCAATTTATCTTTTATTTGAGTTAACTAAAAAGTCATTTGGGCCCTAAAGCTGTTCTAAGTTCTAATTTGCCACCGGTTCCTCTATCCATTCTTGATCAATGTGTGTTTCTAGTTTATAGTGAATATATGTTGCAGTT
The DNA here is from genome assembly GCA_033239725.1 of Echinochloa phyllopogon. Lineage (NCBI taxonomy): Eukaryota > Viridiplantae > Streptophyta > Magnoliopsida > Poales > Poaceae > Echinochloa > Echinochloa phyllopogon. The sequence continues at coordinate 26,620,757 of BTCW01000012.1, forward strand.
GTCTTTATAATGCTCATATTTCGAATCCCCTCAGACGCAACAATTTTTTAGTTTTAGAGACTTTTAGTCCCAGGCGTGGGGACCCGGCCTCCTGGTCAAGGGGGTTCTGCCCCGGGACTAAAGGGGATTATGTACCAGTGATATATTGCTTCGGTAAAAAACAAAAATCAGTTGTGACGTGCACCTTCACCAAATTGTCGCCCGCTACAGTGGACCTGTGACCATTTTGCTCATCTCTCCACGTCTGAATTTTAGGCCGCCATTGGATATTGACTATGTTTTGCTCTATACGACTATACCTAGCCCCTGCCTCCAATTTTGCTCATCTCTCCTGCCTCCTGCTTCACTAGCTCACACCGCCTAATCTGCCGCTGCTCGGCCATATCCCCCGGCAGTTCTCGCCTAAAGACATGAGAAGAGTCGAAGACCACACCTACAAGGCTACAATCCTCCACGTCTTGTGGCTGGACAGGTTGGTGGCATCCCTGCCGCACTGCCCGTTCCATGCCTACACAGAAGAAGAAGGATGAGGGAGCCTTGTTGAAAAAACACCGCTATCCTAACCTCCCCAGAAATGTTGTGCAATGAAATTGCAGAAGAGAGTAAAGATACGTGAAGAAGAAAGAGTGCGTTACTCACAAAAAAAAGTGCACGTTACAATAAACACATGCAACGTAAAAGAATTAGTGCTCGCAAAAAAGTAAAAGAATGTCCGACATAGTTGCATCATGGGCTCGATATCGTGACAATACCCACCTATTCAAGATAATGAATTTTTAGTACCCGGTAATATTTGTCAAGCTTAGATAGTGTTTAAGAGAAATAATATTATGAAAAAAACACTAATACAATCTTGCTCAAACACAAAATAGAATGAGGCTTTATGTAGATGTGTAGGGGTGTGAAAGATAATTTGGGGTTAGAGAGATGTGGTGCGTCTCAAAATGTAGTAGGATACAGATACTAATATTTGGTCTATGAAAATATCCCAAACTTGCTTCCAAATATAATACTCCATTTCACGTGCTACAACTCATAAGTAAGGTAGAGTACAAGTTGCTTCTATCTAAATATGCTAAAATTAAACTTATCTTCTATATGAGTCAACTAAAAAATAATTGAGTCCTAGAGCTGTTCCAATTTCTAATTTGCCACTAGTACAAAATTTTCTAAAATTCAATTTATCTTTCATTTGAGTCAACTAAAAAGTCATTTGGGCCCTAAAGCTGTTCTAAGTTCTAATTTGCCACTGGTTCCTCTATCCATTCTTGATCAATGTGTGTTTTCTAGGATATAGTGAATATATGTTGCAGTTGTCTTTATAATGCTCATATTTCAAAGGAAGCTACACAATCAAATCCTTAACCTCTTAGTAAATATTCTCATGGTTTCATGCCCGAAACTAATGATTGTCTCAAGTGGTATTATTAGGTGCAAGCAAGTGAAAGTGTATTATTGTTTGAATATTAAGAAGTTGTTATCATGGAATCTAGTATCATTACTCACAGTGTTAAGCATTACTCACAACAATCATTTCTTTTATCTACTACAAATTCAATATTACAAATATTAAAAAATGTGGAAATGATTAATCTTATAAGAGTTCATGTAAATTTTATGTTCTTATAAGAGTTCATGAGTAAGAACTAGAATTGAGATGGAATCTTTTTTTAAACATTGTTGAAAAGGAAATGTTTACTATCTTTTTTCTTTGAATGTCCAATAGATTGATGTGATTAGATCTCACTGAGATTTCAGATATTTTATTTATGTATTTTTAAAATATTCTTTTTCTTTAGCATCTTTTTCTTTTTCTTCAAAATATGTGATAAAGATAACTCATCGATCTTTCTCGTCAAAACGAAAAATGATGCACATCTTGGCCAAATACTCTTAGGCAAGGTAGGTTTGGAGCACAATGGAAAGCATGCATCAATTCACAATACCAAATCTGTCAAGTGTGAGCTGTATCCATAGTGGTGGAACATAGTGGTTGGTGGAGGAGGTTGGGCACGTAACTGACATTGCAGATAGTCATCTACGCTACTTGGAACCTCAGGAAGGAACGCTACAGAAGAGTATTTGACAATAAATCAATTTAAACACAACAGTTGGTTGACACCATCAGACAAGACATACCTGAATACTAACATGGCATATATCCAAGACACTTACGCTACAAAGGGATCTTGTACAAATACACATATTGCTTTGTACTATAATTAAAAGGTGGAGCACCTGCTATGTTTGCTAAAATGATTGATCTGGCGTCGAGTGATTCTGTTTTTATGTTAAAAGAAGTGTTCCGCTCCACACAACACTAGGGACGCTAAAACTAGTGGGTGTTTGTAGCTTGTATGTGTTGTTAAAGACCCTAGCGGCAAGACTGAAGCAGATGTAGATGATACAGTCGCTAGCAGGTGCTTGCAGTTAATGAGCAACCTGATGGGGGTGATGCCGAAGAGGCATCACTACACCACAACCCCAAATTAGTGTCAGATGTTTGACGCTAGAAATAGAAAATTACAGATGAACGGTTTGTCGGTAAACATGACTTACATATCATCTGTCGGTGTTTCACATTATAGAATGTGGACATTTATCAGTATATAGGTATTTTAATTTACCATGAAACCATATGTCGGTGATTCCTTATATTTGCTCCAAACTATCTGTCGGTGTATATGGGCCAGGCCCGTTTGCTTTCTAGCGCGCTCATAGCCCAACCTCGCGCAAATTTTGCCTAGAAAGCCCACCAGTCATGCTGCTCACTCTCCATTTCGCAACCCTAGTTTCACTCCCCCCCCCCCCCCCCCCCCCGTCTGCTGGCCGCCAACCCCTCCTTTGTTTTGTTTCCATGAAAAAGGTCGGGCGCGCGGGAGCCAAAAAATCTGCCGCCGCGCCCTTCCCCCTGCCGGTCCCCTCCAAAACCCCTCGCCGCACGCTTTCCCCTGGCCCCGCCCCCTCCAAATCCCGTCGCCGTCGCGCCCCCGCCCCCACCCCCCTCCAAAGCCTATACAAAGTGTATGACTTTGTTATAAAAAGACATCTTTTCCTGTATTGAACTGAAGACAACAAGCTATATTGTACTCATTTGTTATACCCTCTCCACACATTGTTGATTACATGGTACTTTATTTTTCAGGAAGGGTTGGACAATACTAGCTGCATATACCAGATGAAATGGATAATGACAGTATTGTTGTTGGATCCAAACCTTTTACTTTTTGTTTTTGAGTTTCTGGAGGAAATGATATGTAGACAGCCAGGGCTAGCAAGACAATCTGGTAGTAGTATAGCCTGCCATTGGGATCCATTAGTTGCCTTTGGGTGATGTTCATACAAGTACATGCATCTATATGTACCTTTTGATTGTTGGAAAGAGTGATTTTGTAACAGTTGATGCAGAACTATCTATGAACTTTGACATGTATCTGGTGAATGAATGGTACTAATGTAACATTATGGGTATCATATTTGTCCTGAATTTGAGTTCACTTTGCACCAATTTTGTTATGTGACATGATGGAATATGGATACATGATTAGTCTTGAATTCGGATTTAATATGTGGTCCTATTGCCTGATTAGATTTTTTTGCTACTAAATTCCCTGTTGAACATCAGTCGGCATAAGCTATTTATACCTTCTGATTGTTTGTCGGCATAAGCTATTTATACCTTCTGATTGTTTGTCGGTGAACTGGACCAACAGATTATCTGTCAATTAATATGTGTCTGTCGGTAATCTTGTTCCAGTAACAGCCAATCTGTTGGTATAAGTGGTGTCTACTGGTATAAGTATTTACCGACAGCACTTGCACTGACTGCAAGGATCTATCGGTATAATACTATACCAATAGATGTGTCATCGCTGCAGGCTGGTATATCGACAATTCATCCATTGCTGTTTAGGGGTTGTGGTGTAGTGCATGTGCAAGTGTGCAACTATGCAAGCTGCAACCACTGAGAAGAGGTAGTTGTGATGACATCTGCTTGACGTGCAATAGTGCTTGCTTGCTGAGCAAAATGGGTCTTGTCACTACTACAAAAATTCATATTCGTCGCTTGTATGTAGTATCGGTCATAAAAGACCCGGTACTAAAGTGGTGGGGAGCCATTTTAGTACCGTGTCTAAACTTGAAAGGCCCCAGGAATCACTTTAGTACCGGCTGGTGTTACGGCTGGTAACACCATCCGATACTAAAAGTCCTTTTAGTACCGGCTGGTATTACCGGCCGGTACTAAAGTGGCGCACACGTTAGTACCGGCTAGTGTTATCAGCCGGAACTAAAGTGTGACATTTAGTATCGGCTCGTGTTACAAGCCGGTACTAAAGTATCCTCTATGGGTTACTTCAAAAGGAAAGCATCTCTCACTCAATCATAAGTGATGCATATGTGGGATGGTAAGTAAGTAACGCGCGAGGCTGGGGGTCGCGTGACTTATGACTTGCGACGTGCGAGCCTCCCAGCCGGCTAATTTTTTTTCTTTTTGGGTGCGAGGCTATACCGACCGGTACTAAAGTGCACCCGTCAGTACCGGTCAGCCTAGCCGATACTAAGCTGGGCTGACCGGTACTAACGCTTCCCTCTAACCGGTACCGATAATAATTTTCATAGCAGTGTGTTTTATTGTTGGTGTAGACGTTTTTTGCCGTGTGAATGTCTGAATGCAAATAAGCGTGAGTTGGCCGGCCGGTGATGCTCCCAAACACTCAATTGTCAATACCGGCCGGCCAATCTCGCAGCAAGCCCGGCTTTGCGTCCGTACGTGCAGTCACTCACCATTTGGTAGATGTCGATTCAGCACTCGATCTACGCCAGGGGTACGAGCAGTACGGCGTATGCGTCTGCGAGACAGCGACCGCATGCATGCCGCCTCAAATAGGACCACGGGTTCATTTATCTATGGAGAAACATAAACGGCGAGAGATTCGGTATAGTCAGAGGCGGCGTCGAGGACGCGGTTCGTCCTCGCCGTGTAGAGACGGTCTCCTCCGATCCCTAGACATGCGACCAGTGTACAATTGCTCGTACCACGACGACTTGACTCCTTGAGAGAAGATTTCAACTTCCATTAGGCCTTGTTTAGATTCCAAATTTCACCCCCAAAATTCACTATGCAAAAAGAAGATTCCCATCACATCTAAATGTCATAACATGCATGGAGTACTAAATATAAATATAGATGAAATCAAAAACTAATTACATAGCTTTGTTGTATTCTACGATACGAACATTTTGAGCCTAATTAATCAATTTTTGGACAATTTTTCACACATACAAACGAAATGTTACAGTAACACAATGATTACGAAGTGACACTATACTTCCAAATTTGATCTCCCAAATTTGGGATCTAAACAAACCCCCAAAGTTCACTATGAAAAAGAAGGATTCTCGTCACATCAAAATGTCATAATATGCATGGAGTACTAAATGTACATGAAATTAAAAACTAATTGCACAGTTTTGTTGTACTCTACGAGACGAACATTTTGAGCCTAATTAATCAATTTTTGGATAATTTTTCACACATACATACGAAATGCTATAGTGACGCAATGATTACGAAGTGACACCATACTCCCAAATTTGCCTCCCATATTTGGGATCTAAACGAGGCCCGTATGCCCGGGCATGCATGCAGCCAGCAGGGCTGGTCGGCAAGACAGGAAAGGCAGCACAGAGGACATGTTTGGTTACTTCAGATTTATTTCAAGTGGAACGACTGGCACGAACATATATTTATGACAGATACAACAAAAAATCAGGATTTGTTCCGGATCGGAAACAAAAAAGGCTCATAATATATACAATAAGAGTCCGGGATTAATTACATACCTCTCGACTCATGGATTGATTCTCCGTCTCTCGTTGTACATATTATGAACTTTTTCGTTCCCAACCCGGAATGAATCTCGGTCTCTTGTTGTATCTATTATAAATATCTTTTTTATCTATCATTTCACTTGAAAATAAATTCGAGGAACCGAACGAGGCCTAACAGTCGTGCCACGAGAACTACAGCTAGCAAACAACGGTACTAGAGTAGAATTAATGGAGAGAACTTAGACCAGGATTAAACAATAATCAAGGATAGAACGGAAGGCCAGAAGAGAATACTACTCCATTCGTATCAAACAGTGGCGTAGCCCAAGATTTCAGCTTAGGGTATGCTTAGTCAATACTCTAATAATACACAATTCGATATATAGCTATAAAATTTATCAAACAAAATTTGGTATGCAACTATGAGTTTTTTACGCCGCCATGCGATATGCAAGTAATAAATAACAAAAAATACAATACAAATACATTAAAAAGATCTTATAATATTTTAAATTCAACAAATAAGTTCAAAACTTGCATAACTAACAATATAATATCAAAAACAACAAATCAAGAGTTCAATACTTACAGACTAGGGGCTACCGGTCCGGAGTAGATTACAGGGCAAGATTAACTGGGTTGGAATACTGGAGCAGATCGATCGAAACGGAGATTTTGGCTTGTACAGAGTCATCAAATATTTTTTCCTACTATATACTTCATGTGCTGCCAATTTTAGGGTATGCTAGGGCCAACCCGGCATACCCACTGTCTACGCCCCTGGTATCAAATCGTAATTTTGTTTTGGATTTTCTAATACTAGATTTTACAATCACTACCAAAGAAGCCACGTCCGCACCGGTTGGGAACGGGCTTTAGCATCGGATTCCCAACCGGTGCTAACCTTCCGGTGCTAAAGGTAGGTGCACCTTCGTAAAAAAAATATGTGCGAGGATTCGAACTCAGGACCTCTTGCCTCACGCGTACCCACCTAACCATCTCACCTACACAGGACATGTGATAAAATAGAAGATGCGCTCTTTTTGAAGTAGCATGCGACACCCCATTTAGCACCGGGTCGTATTTACCAACCGGTGCTAAAAGGCCTTTAGCACCGGGTCGTAACACCACCCGGTGCTAAAGGGAGGAGCACCTTTAGCACCGGTTGGTGGGGTTGGTAACACCAACCGGTTGTTGTTACCAACCGGTGCTAAAGGGTCCCCGGGGGCACCCCAATTTTACACCCGACGCTAATATTGTATTAGCACCGGATCTTGAGTGCACCGAGGCATATGAGAGGGGCGGGTGTGAAGATCTCTGGTAGTGAATATAGATAGATAAAATCTATGCATCTAAAGTTACCAAAACATTATCGTATTATTTAAAACAAAAAGAGTATAAGTGAACACAGATGAAGTTTCTGCTTCCATGCCCGTTCGGCCTCTGTCCGATGCGTTTTGTAGTCGGCCGGCATGTCATGTTCCCAGCGCCTGGCCGGCCGCTGCCGGCAAGCAAGGCTCGAGAGGGGCACCAGCTGGTGACGAGCTAGGTCGATCTGCACTTCTGCAGCAAGACGACCGACGACCACCCAGGGCCGGCTCTGGGGCCACGCAGCGGAGGCGACCGCCGGGGGCCCAGAGCCGAGGGGCCCAACATCAGATACTCAGTTAGAGGCCCAGCAAGCCAGTAGTTAGAGGCCCGGCCGACCAGAACGCTGCCGTCTGTCGCAGTCGTAGGAAACGAAGAGTACGAGACCTCCCGTGGCACGCATCACGATTCACAATCTTTTCTGACCGTCACCCTGTCTGCGTTGTCCCCTGACCCTGACTCCCTGAGCCGCCGACTGCTAGTTCCGTCTGCGCCTGCGGCCATTCCTCTCTCCGCGTCTCCACACACGTCGTCGTCCTGTTGCTGCGCGCCATACCATTGTGTCGTGCTTGTGCCCCTCCGGTAGTCCCATGCTGCACGGCTACTGCAGTACTAGTGATCTAAAGTGCAATTGTGTTAAAATCTCAAAAAGGTAATCAATTTTAAATAGATATTTATTTAGCATGTCTTCATCGTTGATCTCATAATCTTGATATTGCTCTTAATGATTTTGCATCAAGAAATGCTCGAAGGATTTTTTTTTATGACTGAAGCAATTGTAGATGGAATCTTGAAGCTTATTTATTATTTGAGGTAATCATATTTATTTTTTATTTTGCTGCTCTTTTAGTTTGTATTACGGATGGAGTTCTCCAAGAAGTATATATATAATACTTAGTACTATTACTCTTTTATTATATTACTATAAAGGACCCATTGTGTTGAGTTCGCACAGAGGCCCTCAAAATGATAGAGACAGCCCCGCGACCACCCCCAAGAGGCCAAGAGCCAAGACTGCATGCGTCAGCCTGTGTCCCCGGCCGGCACCTTTAGGCACCTTTGGCTCTAGCGGTCTGGCCTGACGGTGTCCGTTAGGCTTGGAAACTTGGCGGTCATAAACGTGTGGACGCGTGATGGTTTAATTTACTTTGACGATGGAGAAGCATGCCGCACCAGGTACACAGCAGCGCATCCAGAGCGGCGGTGGCGATCGGCGATGCCCGCGCAGACGAAGAGATCAGCCAGTGCAAAAGCTGGCTATCTTCGGTGGCTGCAGCCCGGCAGCGCACAGGCGCCAAGTGAGGCACCAACCAAACCAAGGGCGTGTCTCTTTGGATAAAATTTTTTTACACGCATATTTGTTCACTAATTAAAGGTATTAAATAAAGTCAGTTTATAAAATTACGTATAAAATTTCTAGGTTAATTCACGAGAACTATATAACGAGGCATCTGACCGTATGATTAGAGGATAGTTACTGCAGCATTACTGTAATAAATTATAGGTTAATTAGATCCATAAGATTCGCCGAGTAAAGTTACACTCGTCCTTAAAATTTTTTTACATATAGATTTTATTTAATACTTAAGATTCTCCGGGAAAAAATTTTACGGACACGAACAAACGTGGCCTCGCAAGCATACTGCGAGTTACAAGGAAGGCCAGGCCGGCCCGCGAGCAGGTTAGGTATTAGGTTCGTTGGCGTGCTGTTTATGTATGTAAAGGCCTTTTAACTAGCGAGGCTGAGCAGGGCCAAGATTTTGCCCATTACTGTCCAACCGGAAAACTCGTATAGCTTCCGGAAGTTTTATAGACTATGTGGATTCCACTGTTTGAGATTTATGAAGATCGGATGAACGGACCAGATTGATGCGGGAGAAGAACTAACAACAGCGTGAGAGGCGTACGTCGATAGCTGGAGGCACGTGGTTGGTAGCATGGATGAGCTGGTCGGATATGATTCCATTTGGGTTCCGATCTTTAAATTCAATTTTTCTTAAACTCTAAATCACTTTTCAAATCCGTTTGAACCGTGGTATTAGTTATAATTTATGCAACAAAACAAGATCCAATTTGAATATATTTCATATTTTTTGTATTTTTTTTAAAAATCAACATTTGTCGTAAACTAGTTTAATATTTGTAATATACTATTTCAACATTTTTTAGAAAATGTTGAATTAGTTTTCTAAGCCACCTTGCTTAGCCACGTAGCCCCCCCCCCCCCCCCCCCACGCCCGGAAAAACTATATGGCTTCCGGATGTTTTTTAGACAACGTAGCTTCGACTGTTAGAGATTCGCGCAACAGCTGGGATTGCGAGCCGAAGCCGTTCATAGCGCGCAGTGGAGAGCTGACGGACAAGCGCACGACGGGAATCTTTTTTGAGTTTCAACCTTTAAATATGATTTTCTTTTAAATGGTTAATCTTTTTTCTATCCGTTTGAACCAACACGTTATTTAGAATTAATGCAACAAAATAAGATCCAATATGAGTATATTTTTATTTTATATATGGATATTTTATAATCAACATTTTTATTGTGCTATTTCAACACTATGAATAACTATCTCAACATTTTGGACTTATGACTTCAACATGTTCATACAAAATGTTGATCTAGTTTGTCCGAATTATTGAATTAAGTTTGGGAAAAATATTAAACCTAGTACATGAAAATATTGAGTGCATTAGTTCAACATTTTGAGCATGTTAATTTAACTTTTTTGTGAAAAATGTTAAAAGATATAATCGAAATGTTGAACTATTATTTTTGAAATGTTAACTACAACATCTTACCTCCTATAACTACATATTTAGCTAGTGATAATTAAAAAAATAAAGAAAGAAAAAAAGAGCATAAGAGTACTTCTGCATACATCGGAATGAACACAGAAAAAGTGTGTAGCGATACGGGAGCCTCCTTTTTCTTTGTTTCCACCGTGGAGCGGTAGCTTTTTTCTTTTGTAGCTCTGTTGTTGGGCTCTCTTGGGCCTCTAAGCTACGTCGCTTAAATAGTGCACGGAAGCCGGAGGCCCCCCGACGCCGCTAGACCGAGCGCCAGCGAGCGGAGGAGCGCGGGGGCGGTGCTGCCCCCTGATCCTTGATGATCGAACTGGTTATCTTAGGAAGCGGAGACAGAGAACAGACTAGGGTTGAAGGCTATGTTGAGGGCGGTTTAATTCAACGCCTCGCGTCTCGGTCTCAGCCAGATACGCGCAGTTTGATTTCGATGGCAAATTCAGTCTCAAATTTTGTCACAGACCAGGATAGCTGGGAAGGGTAGAATAGCAAGATTTGGAGGAATTTGAGGAAGACAGCAAGAACATGTAGAACTCGAGGAAGAACATAGAGATTCAGAGGTTTCAGTTAACTTTCTTCATCGATGTCTAGCACTAGTTCCAAAGGGGTACAAATACTACCCGATGTGGGCCAGTTTACATGGGCTTATCTGTCCCAACAAGAAAGGCTCACAGGCCCAAGTACAACCTCACACACGTGGCCGAGGCCTGGGTCGTGACACTCTTCCCTCCTTAATCAACAGCTTGTCCTCAAGCTGTGAACACATTAGAAGCATTCGTCCATTGCAGTAAACATCAAACTGGTCACTCCTTATTTGAGATCAACACGCTCGTAGGTCTCCAGTTATCACACTATAGGATTGAAGTTTGAAAATTGGATTGGCAGCACCTCCTGAAACTCTTGCATTCCCACTTGCATGCCTGTCAAACTAGCAGATGACATATCATGGTATTGCAGATGGAGCATTAGACAATTCATCACGAGTAACATCTTGAACTCCCGGCCGTATCCCACCAAGAAAGAGCAGCAATAGCAAGATCACGTGGTAAGATGAAATGTCATGTCTTATGGAAGCAACAATAGGAATGAGCATGAGCCATGGCAGTAGCAAAGCCAACTGTTGTAGCCAGAGCAAACTGTGGATAGACATGAACTCCATGTAAATAGTCCTATCCTGAGTAGTTGCTGGCCAAAGATGTATCTGATTCCCACAAATGAGTATGTGTTTGTTGGTGCCCACAGCTAAGTTCAGAGCTGCATAGTGATCAATCAGATTGGCTAGAAGAAATGCATTAGAATAGACCAAATGGTGCTGCTTCTGATCTTGCCATATAAATTAGTTGGTAGATCTGTCATGTTGCTTCTGATGCACACCACCACCAAACCAAGCCAATAAACTACACAATGGAATACTAGAAGTTGTTGCTGCCCATCCTGACAACATTTTCTGTTTCTGAATTTCCCCATTATCAGTGGACCATGCATAAGATTGGTGTAGGAATTGTAGAAACACAACCTGTACACAATCATAGAAATGCAAACTTTTCCATGATGGAACTAAGGCCATGGCAAGTAATTCTAGCATTTTCATGTCTGATAGACTGAATTTGGAGCTGTCATCTGGATGAACAAAGCTTGCATCAGATATTGATAGTGCTGAAAATAGATTGTGAAACACCACACTTGCTATGCATATATGAGGGGACCAAGGATTCAGCTCAAAAATGCACATGGGAGATAACCATGAGACTAGTGGCAATTCCCCCTCGTCAGTGGGCAATGCATAAGCTGTCCACTCTCGCATAGAGACTAGTGGCACTTTCACACTAAATTTGGAATTTCCATGTACAGGCCTTGCACTTGTCATGCATATATGACGGGGCAAATGATTCAATTCAGCATGCTCTATTCGACAAACTTGTATGGGCCCATGTTGCCAGGTCAAAAGTGATATCGCTATTGCCACCATTGAGGTAAGGACTAGGAGAGATTGCTTCCTTTGACAACAGCGCAATAATAAATTCAACTGAGATATCTCAATACTGCTACTATAACTGAAGATAATCCCACTCCCACAATTGTACTGTCTTGATGTATCCCAACCAGTAACCTGATGGAAACACCATGGAAACTTCCACTGAACCATGTCATGATGGCGGGGGAAGGACATCTGATACATTTCAGCCACTGAACTCATCCAATCAGAATCACAATGAACATGGAGAGGCCAACATAAAGCATAATTATCTGAGATATGGTGACGAAATACCAACAACTGTCTCCAGGAGCAAAACTCACGTGCAAAATCATTAGATAGGTAGATAAAGGAGAGGGAAACCATGATAATTGAGAGACATCAACATGCAACTTTTCACTGAACCAGTCATCTTCATGGACAAAGATGCTTCCCGTCTCATAACTAGAACATGACATGTAAAGGATGGCCAAGCTAGTGGCTTGAGCAAGGAGTTATCATTCCTCAGAAGATGTGGCCATGGCATCAGGGCCGGCTCTGGGGCCACGCAGCGGAGGCGACCGCCGGGGGCCCAGAGCCGAGGGGGGCCCAACATTAGATACTCAGTTAGAGGCCCAGCAAGCCAGCAGTTAGAGGCCCAGCCAACTAGAACGCTGCCGTCCGTCGCAGTCGCAGGAAACGAAGAGTACGAGACCTCCCGTGGCACGCATCACGATTCACAATCTTTTCTGACCGCCACCCTGTCTGTGTTGTCCCCTGACCCTGACTCCCTGAGCCGCCGACTGCTAGTTCCGTCTGCGCCTGCGGCCTTTCCTCTCTCCGCGTCTCCACACACGTCGTCGTCCTGTTGCTGCGCGCCTGCGCCATACCATTGTGTCGTGCTTGTGCCCCTCCGGTAATCCCATGCTGCACGGCTACTGCAGTACTAGTGATCTAAAGTGCAATTGTGTTAAAATCTGAAAAGGTAATCAATTTTAAATAGATATTTATTTAGCATGCCTTCATCATTGATCTCATAATCTTGATATTGCTCTTAATGATTTTGCATCAAGAAATGCTCGAAGGATTTTTTTTAATGACTGAAGCAATTGTAGATGGAATCTTGAAGCTTATTTATTATTTGAGGTAATCATATTTATTTTTTATTTTGCTGCTCTTTTTGTTTGTATTACGGATGGAGTTCTCCAAGAATTATATATATAATACTTAGTACTATTATTCTTTTATTATATTACTATAAAGGACCCATTGTGTTGAGTTCGCTCAGGGGCCCTCAAAATCATAGAGACGGCCCTGCATGGCATCCCAGTAATCTGAGTTGTAAAATCACGATCATGCCCATGATTAGCCAAAACACTCTTGGATCTAGCAAATAATTTCGGCGATGTCTCTGAAATCTATGTAGGTATCCAAATAAATTCAACCTCATTCACATAATGCAAGTGTTGTGGTATGTGTCTAGCAAGAGGTAAATGATAGGAAACCCATGGCAGCTTGCACTGGGCACAGTGGTAGCCTCTGATCCTGTCACCAAGCTGGTTGTTGACACTTCCCAATAGCTTGCAAACTGCAGTTCTTTGGTAACTCCATAATAGCTCAATCACTGCGACCCTTTCAGCATTGCTGCTTGCATGAGGTAGTGGATCGAGCCACAAAGGATTCACTTCATGGTCCGCCTTCCTGATCTCACTGAGGATTTGCTTGGAGATGGGGCTATGGGGCTTCACATGCTTCCGCTTAAGGTGCTTTTGAGCCGCTTCACTGACGACTTGCTGATGCGGTAATCTTTAACGCACAGGTAGTCCCGCAGCATGTAGTCTTCCTCCCCTGTGCTGTTTTTGGCCACCATGGAGGAAACACATGCAGACTTCACGATAACGTGGTCTTGCTCCATGTCTTCAAGCACGCCTCCCATGAACACCTTCTGCTGGGGATCCATTTTGTCGAACACCTCCCGGGCAACACTGGGACAGGTGGCCAGTGTGCTAGGCGTCGTCGAGGAGGGTTGCCGAACGGTGGGGGACGTCGCCATCGAAGAGGCTGACATCGACGCGTGGGAGGTCAAAGTCGGCGAAGAAATCGACTCAGCCGTCCGAGTTGAGGGCGCCAGCGAAGCCGGTGATGAGGACGCCGACAACCCTATTGCCGATGCGATGGGCTCGGGGGCGTCGTTCATCATCGCAAGAGCCCCCTGCATCCTCTTCAAAATCATATCCATCTTCTTGGAGAGCTCGTTGATGGCGGCGGACTCAGGATCGGCGACGGTGGAAGCCATGGGAGTTGGTGGATCCACCTTCTTCGTCGTCTCACGTGAGGGAACCAGGATGCGATATTCTTGGATTTGGGAAAAAATTGTGGTAGATTTTTGGGGAAGAGGCTCTGAATACCAATTGTCACAGACCAGGATAGCTGGGAAGGGTAGAATAGCAAGATTTGGAGGAATTTGAGGAAGAAGACAGCAAGAACATATAGAACTCGAGGAAGAACATAGAGATTCAGAGGTTTCAGTTAACTTTCTTCATCGATGTCTAGCGCTGCGCGCGGCACTTTCTACGGTAAGCATATCACTCCACATAGGTGTATAGTGTACACGTTCCAAGTGTGTGAGCGGTTAAGCATTGGAGCTGAAGTGATCTAGTAAATTTGAATTGATACTTCATTGATATACGAAACGAAATCTTACTATTTATAGCTGTACCCTGAAGTATGAAAGGAGCAAATATCCCAAGATGAATACGCAGCATCAAATATAGAATTTCATTAGAACATTATGTTAGTCTGCCTTACATCGATCTGAGCTCTTCTTAATTGCTCGGAGAGGTAAATTGGATCCCTGGAATGGTGTTTATTCTCCTCTATGAATAATATGTACCTGCTATGAATATCTACTGCCTTAGACAGGAACCTGGTTCTGACGGTGCTGAACGACCATAACCAGCTAAAGGTGCAGCAGCAACTCCTCTTTGATTCAGCAAGCACCTGAAGCGTGCCAATCTTGCAGTGACCGATCCCGCGTCCTTTGCAAGCTTCTCAATGGGTGTCCACAGCCGCTCTTCAAATTGATAATTGATTTGGTGAGTGAAAGCAAATTGATACAGAGACAACAGGTACTACAAATTTAAGCTACTTCATGTTTTGTGCTACAACTCGAATCAAAACCATAGACTTTTATATGATTGTAATTATGGGCATTGAGGAACCTGATAGACTGATTATGCCTTTCATACTATGCAAGATTCATTGTATACTTGTCTTATTGTAGTCGCATATACCTCAAAAGTGGTCCACTACCCTTGCTATTTCATAAGAATGAATCTGCTAAACTCTCAATATAGGTATAACTAGAAGGCCAAAACATATTTAGTTGATCATACCTGCAGCTGCTGCAGCACGTGGCCAAATGGTTTGCTGAATGTCTGATGCATCTATGTGTTCACCCCACATGCATACCTCACCACCAAGAACCAATTTCTTCTGTTCCGGGTTGTAGATATTTGTCAATGGTTCGTTCATGTAAAATCCTTCCCATGTAGCATCCAAGTGATCTAGGTACCACTTATCCTGGTTGCTTACAATGCATCTCAGACCAGCAGCAACCACTTTCTCTGCAACTCCACTTCCAAGCCTACGGATTTATGGGAAAACTAGCAGGTAAGCAGATGGGATAATTGGTTTCTTCAGTATGTGATGGCACTGAATATGTTCCTGTGATCCTATTACTCAGTGTGTAAAAAGGTTACTGAAGTTTTTAAATTACGAATTATGAATGGTTTTCACTATAGATTTCTATTTTGGAGCAATTTATCCAGGTGTCCACTAGATGTTATCTTCCAACAAGGATGCTAGTAATATTTCTCAAGTGCCAGTCAATAGTTGTGAGGAAATACCAGTTGTGCACAACAGTTTTACGATCCAACTCGTCGCCGAAGTTGTTGAATGTCTCTTCCCTGCAAGGATGAGAAATTGTTTGTTAGAACCAGCTATGACATTTTAATTTGCAAAAACTAGTAATACCAGTCACACCGTACCAGTTAATGATGTCATAACCATGTGCTATTGCTAACTTTTGAGCTCTCAGTACAAAATATCTGTAGGCGTCAGATTCATTCATGCCATGTTGAATCAACCTGCAAACCAGGAAAGACTTTTGGTCAAATTAGATGACTGGACCATGGCAATTTGTATCGATAACAACAAACAGAAAGGTTATCAAGTGTCATATGAAGTTAGCACATTTTCATGTTTTCTCTTTCCTGGATAAGATAAGAACATACCATGATTTAATGCGTGGTGTGGTAGTCCAGCAATCTGAAATCATAATAAAGCGTGAGTAGATTCTAGCATGCATAGATTACCTGACAGAATAGAGATTTCTGCAAAAGGACAAACTTCATAGTATGTACCTGTGTTTACTTCATCTCCTCCCAAATGGACAAACTTGAACTTAAAAATCTTGCTGAAATCTGAAAGTGCAGCCAAAGTCCATTCCATTGATTCAGTATCATACGAGGCCAATATGTTATTTCATCCTATGATTGACTTATTATTTAGCATTCAAGTATCTTATTTGTTGCTCAATTTTATTATAAAGTGTTGTTCTTTTTTGTGATGTAACAAAAAATGTCGATTTTGGTTGATCTTTCCCATGCTGACTGGGGGTCTAAATACGGAACAATTTATTTGGACAATGCATAACCTGAAAGAATTCCGTTAATCACTTGGAACGTAAAGTCACTGCTGACATCAAGCGGTTCTTTACATGTAGCTGATGGCCACAATGATGGATATCCGACACCCCTGAAACAAGAGAAGTGCAGCTAATTTTAGGTATAATCAATCTTAAATCTGTCTATATTAATTCATATGTAAGACAAATGTGCTTTCTACATACTAATAATATACTCCCTCCATATTGGTATTAGATGATGTTTAGGACAACGACACAGTCTCCAAAACATAACTTTGACTTCTTATTTTTACAAAAATATTTATTAAAAAATAATATATGTATACTTTTATAAAAATATTTTGAGTAAACTGCACCCACCGTACAACAACTTGGTAGGTGGGTGCATATTGGTCCAACAACTTGCAAAATGATTAATTTAGTACAATAACTTGACAGTTGGGTGCAAATTGGTCCAATAACTTGTAAAATACTCAATTTAGTGCAATAACTTGGTAAATTAGTGCATCCACGGTCCAAACATTACAATAGCAACATATTACTAACTCTAGGTCAAAGTAGAGGTATGTTCGCGTCGAATATGAAGTATTATTTGGTCACTAATATTCCGTGATGATGTTAATGTATTTGACCAAGATAAGAACTTTTGATGTTTAGGAAACTATGTTATATCTTCAGATTAATTATTTTTTGTGTAGTAATTTAATAATTATAAGTCAGGCCTAGTTGTTTCCTACGTGTTTGATTATAAAAATCTTTGTGCAGAAACCAATATATTGATAACTATTAACTATACTTTTCAGAAACTTGGCATAAATATTTTTAAAGTCTTATATGCTTGTTTAGAAATAGAAAATGAGCTAAAAGAACATAAGACAGATTGCTTTCTCTACTACTGTCGAATGCATGAGACAAACATAAGGCCCTAAAGTCTCTCTTATGAACTTTGATCTTTTGGTAATGCTAATGGTCTATTTTATAATTTAATTTAATTTTGATTAGTGACAAATAAATTATGAACACACTTGAGAAGTAACAACAAAATAGAAAAAAGAATTATAACCAGAATAAAATTCACAAGTCCATCTACTTTGCTTAATACGTTACCGTTATAAAATTTGGACAATAGGTGTATCAATTTGCTAAGCTACTACACTAAATTGAATATTTTATGAGTTATAGACTAATTTACACCCCACATGTCAAGTTAATATACTAAATTAAGCATTTTTCAAGTTGTTGGATCAATCTGCACCCACTTGTTAAGTTATTGGACTGAATTGAGCATTTTACAAGTTGTTAGACCAATCTGCACCTAGAAGCCAAGTTATTGTATGTTGAACGCAATTTACTCAAATATTTTTTAAGACAAATCTATTCATATGGTTTTCATATTTCCAAACTCAACGCTTAAAAGTTATTCATGATTTATATTCTCAATGTTTGACTAAAATCTTATCCAAAACGTCATCTAATACCAATATTGAGGGAGTATTGTGAGTGTACGGTGCATAAAAACCAAATATTAAATTCCATATTGATAATAAACTTTGAAATTTCTAATCCATTTTCTAGAGAAGAATAATATTGTACGGAAATAAATATCTTACCATGAGAGAGCATGGCCAGGCACATCAATCTCAGCCAAGACATTCACACCTCGTTTTTCAGCATACCTGTGAATTCCTGATAAGTCATCTTGACTTGGGGAAATGTGGCAGCATAGCTAAGTGATCTCTAAAGATGAGTCTAAGCAAAGGGTGAATAAAATTTGGATATCTTCTGAGTTTCCTTTTTCATACTTCAGTAAAGTAGTTTTTGCAAAGTTTTGCTGGCAAGTTGCTGTTTACCACTTAAAAGCCTAGGTCTCGATCTCAAATGATATAGTTTCAGTACAATGACAAAATCAGGACTCACTGTACAATGTCGATAGCATCATCAAATGTATATCTCTCTGAATAAGAGTATGCACCATTCCATAATTTTGGGTATGAAGGTATTTGAAGGGTGAAAGGACCTTGATGTCACCTAGAGGGGGGGTGAATAGGTGAATCTGCAAATTACAAACTTTTTCCCACAGTTAGTACAGAAACCGGCCAGACCGGTTTCTAAAACCGGTCAGACCGCTTTTGCCAGAAAGCGGTCAGACCGCTTTGCAAAAGCGGTCAGACCGGTTTTCCACAGAGAAAACCAACTATGTAAATTAACCCCCTCTACAAGTTCTAGCACAAACCAAACTTGGTGATGAGCTCCTGTAGATGATAACTGGCAGGTCCACTTAGTCCCTGCACACAAGTAGAGCACACCCAAGTAGAACGATGCGGAAGCGAATATAAATGCTAGAAATGAGCTTGTGAAGTAAAACAAGAGACAAAGATTTGTTTTCCCGAAGTTCAGAGTTCACCGCTGCCACAAAGGCTGTCACAAAGACACGATGAATCCTAGTCTCCGTTGAGGGCCTACGAAAGGCGGGCTTATCCACTCCAAGCCACTTTTCTCGGTTCCACTAACTTTTGACCCTTTTCCACGAAGGAGGCAAGGCCAGCCTTTACAACCAATCCGTGGCTTACCACACACGAGGTAGCTCACCGGCGACGCCTAACCGTCTAGGAGGATTCACCTCCAAGAGTAACAAATGCTTCAATTGTTGCTAGACTTCACCGGAAGTGCTCAAGACTATGGATATGCTCTCAATAGCTGCAATTTGCTTTCACTTGCTATCTATAGCTCACAACACATACATCCCTCAACCCAAAACAAAAGATATGATCAAAATCAATCAACTCTCACAAAGAGAGGTTTGGGGAGAGCTTGCTAGTGCTTGGGAAGGCTAGGGACGAGCCACAAAGACAAATGAACCAGCACCCCTCACAAGAGAGGGGTATGGGGTATAAATACCCCACACAACACAAACTAGCCGTTATAGCCGTTGGAAACCGGTCAGACCGCTTTCCCAAACCGGTCAGACCGGTTTTCAAACCATAGTAGCCGTTATGCCTGTCAGAGCCCCAAACCGGTCAGACCGGTTTCCCAAACCGGTCAGACCGGTTTGGAACGACTCAGCACACTTGAGTCCCAAAAGCGGTCAGACCGCTTACCAAAACCGGTCAGACCGGTTTTGGTCCCCTCGTCACACAAAGTCCCTAAAGGACTTCTCTCTAGAGGTTATCTCTCATGGGTTGATCTATTGAGCACTTTTTGGTGTTGTCAACACAATTAATGTTGCATCCCTCTTGATAGTACGGCATTCCTAAACTCAAGATAAAAACAATGAATAGAATCTACCACTTGAACTTTTATATCTTCATTGGTGCCATACTTGATCATCTTCAACTTGAGGGCTTCAACATTTCATGTCTTTGCTGAGCAAATCCAACTTGAGCCAATGGCTTAGAATTTCCATTGTATGAAACAATTCATAAGCCATTCCACTATATGATCAATAAAGATTAGATGCTTCGCATTGCTTCACTTGATATGACTTGATCGACGTATAGAAACCAAACTATAATGTTAGACTTTTCCACAAACAAAGTCTCTCGGCTACAAGACCAACTTGCCCTTCACTTTGTTAGGAATGTCACTCGCATCTAGCTTGATCCCTTCCGTCCTCTCTTGCCAAATTAAGCTACGCTTTGCATTGCATCATTAATGAAATCCACATTGAATATCCTTGTCTTCAATTGATTTGAAGTGTCTTCAATATTGTTTTGTATGTTGTCTTGTATGTTTTCTTTGGTAGATAACTTGTCCATAAGCATCAATGCACTTGAGACCATATACTAACCATAGAATCATGTCTCATTTTGAATATAACCATTGCCATGGATCAAGCCCAAAGAAATCCCAATTTCTTCAATTATTTTTGTCCCAAAAACCTTTGACAAGTATCCTATAGATGAGACCAACTAATTTGCATAAGACCGTGTCTCATTTGTCATTTTACTTCACTTGTCATTGTATTGCTTAGTTGCATGGGATCACACTCACTTGTTTGCTCTCATGTCATTTATACCAATAATGAGCTTATATTCTTCAACAATCATATTACATGAATATTCATAAGAATAAAACCCTGCTCATACACTTAAGCAAACAAGTTAAATACAAATCATGTTGTCATCCAAAATCACCAAAACATATAAGTGCCTAGATGCACTTTCAAAGGGGAAATGATTGCTCATCCACGATATGCCAATGAAGAATGTTCTGCGTGATGATAGATTTCACGGATCACATGACTTAGCTGGAACTAATTTATTAAGAAAATTATGTTTAAGACCTTTCCACTAAAGGAAATAGTATCAGTAAGGATTAATGAGTTTGCCTTGCATGTGGAAAGGAAAACATACCAGTTTACTGAAGGTCATTGAATCAATTACACTTTTTATGACTGGGACAGGAAGATAATGCCTTGAAGTATCTGTAGCATACAGTGCCCAAGTTAATATTAATGCTTTTCTTCAAACAATTTGCTTCAAACAACTGACAGTAGCTGAGCTATTAGATCAACCTTTTCACATGTACTTGAGTTTAGATGCATTGTGCATATAAGATCATCGAATATAGAAAGTGTAAAGCTTCTGTTAGCAACCTTGTAATTGTTCTTCATGGTGGTTATAAAAGCAATTAAAAATAATGCGATGAACAAATGGTGTATATGATTGTGTGCGTAAATTTAAGAGGTGAGACTGTGAGAGAACCTGCTATTTTCCATACTTATTGGTTAGTTATTGGTGTATTTTTATAGTTCTACTGATTATATTCAATAACAGTGTAGTTTTACTGTGTCAACATTGGTCTTATGCTGTCTATTTTGTACCAACTAGGTGTCTTGATGAATCTATTTAAGTGTCCTGTGATTCATGTCTACATAAGTTCTATTCAATTTTGTTTCCAGAATATATCAGTACTTTATATAAGAGCAGAAAGACACAGCGGATTTGTCAACCAATAGAAGTAGAACCATTGATGATCTGGAATTAGCTGTGATGAGTTCGTTTTAGAAGCTTATTACCCTGAATATGATTGTTGTTAACAGAATTGATGCAAATTTCAGACTAGCATACCTATAAGAAGACCCCGGTAAGGAAGTCTAGGCATGTCGAGGATGGTCCAAGGAGCAGAATGGAGTTCAATCAACCTTGAATTGAAATCAAAGTTGCACAGTTGGCTAAACGTCTGCAGAGTACGAAACTTACAGTTAGATATCTTGGAAGTAACAATTGGGTGAACTTGCCTGTACTCTACATATGTTTGGCTTTTCAGTTACCTCCAAGGCGTGAAGCGCTCCAAAAACTGTCTGGGCCTGCAAAATATTGTGATATGGTATCAAGTAAGTTGTTGCAGCAAGTGGTACCATGAGACCAATGATATGCACGACTGCTGTCAGAAAATTTGTTTCCTGCTTTTGTGGAACTAAATATTTTATATTTGCGTATTTCAAATGCATGAGGTGTTGCATGGACATTTCATAGTTCTTCATAGATGCTAGTTGTTTGTCTGACTCGTATATCTGGGACAAATCTGGTAGATTCCATGTGCCGGTTGAGACAATGTGGCGGAGTTGGTGCGGTAATACAGGGCAACTGCTTGTGCAGAGCACTAGAGCAGACGAGATGGTAAAACCAGGTATGGTCACTGGTATGCTTCTTCTGAGAAAGGAAAGCGCAAGACCGATTTGTACAGCGGGCATTTGCATATTTGTAGGCTAATGCAATGTCTGTCTATAATCTCGATCGAACTTGGCTTGTGACACGGACACTTGTCTCCTTTGGTTCCCCATGAAAATAGCAGTTCTATATCATCTCCATGCATTCATTCACAGTCGGATAGCACCTTTTACCATATCTTATTTCGAATACCAATACGGATTTGGATATTCTCAAATATGAATATAAAATGAATGTCTTGAATTCGGATAGGCATTTGGATATTTAATTGTCTTACATGATAACAATTAACAAGTATCAATTTGTTTCATAGATAGTTTTAGAAAACAATATCAAACATATGAATAGAGATTAAATAAATATATTATGCATAGACAAGAATCACTTGTTAAAAATATTTTTCATAAAATAATAATTAAATAAATCATATAAAATAATCTATATTAATAAAATAAGTAAAATAAAGTATTTGAGTGTAATTTATATAGATAATATATTAGTTTGAAACTAAATCAAAATAATATATTTATAGTATGGTTTGAAGATGTGTTGATATAGATAATATCAGATATTTAATCCATATCCACATTTTGGATACGGATATCGAAAAACGGATTCGAATATATCCATTTTCCTTATATCATATTAAAAATGAATACGGATCTCCATATTTATGCTTCAGCAGATATGGATATCCAATAATTCGGATGGCCATTTTTTCATTTCCATCCTTAATCACGGAGGAAAGAAATCTGTGGACTCTAGATTGTTCGGCACCTGATGTCATCTTCGCATATTGTTGCTAGCAGTAGCAGTGCAGGCATTGAGATTTGAGCACAGCCTTTTCACTAACCTCGATCTGCGCGTACAGCGGGCTCCCGGTCGCAGGCACGGACAGCTTGTACGATTCATCCACCCCGAAGTTGAGCTGCAAAATTGAAGAACACCAACTCAGCAAGACGCGGAGAATGCAGACGACGAGAGCAGCGGCAGGAGATCAGACGCGCACCTCGTCGTTGGGCGAGCGGACGACGACGCGGACGCCGGCGAGCACGGGCGAGCCCGGGGTGTAGCTGCCGTTGATGACGTGGTCGAGCTCGACGACGGCGACCATCCGCTGGAACGCCTCCCTGAGGATGCCCTTCCCGTCGGAGTAGGCGCTCCCGGCCGTGGATGGACAGCTTGAGGTCCCTGCTGACGAGGAGCGTCTGCGCCCCGCGGGCCACCGACGCCGGCATTGGCCACAGGTCGACGCGCCCGCCGCCACGGCCGGCGCCGGCGCACGGCCCGACCGCCGCCGCCGCGAGCAGCAGCAGCAGCAGCCTCACAGCCGACGCCATCCTCTCCTCCGCAAGACGGCCAAGCCCGCAGCGCACCGGCCGGTTCAGCAACAGCGCAGTGCCCTCTTCCTGCACCCCGCACGGCGGAGCGCCGGAACCCACTCGTCAGATGGTATTTATATAAAAACAAAACGCAGCTGGACGGGGGAAGGAATGTGTGGAGACAAGGAGACGGCTGGAGATGGAGAGTGACGGAGATCGCGCACCTACTAATCAGCAGCGATCACCGCGCACCGGTAACTGCCATTGGCCGGAGCAGGCTGTCAGCGCAGACTACCGGTGCTAAAATCCGAAGCGCCGGCCGGCCAGGGCGCGCCGGAGAAAAGAAAAGGCGCGGCCTTTTGCGCTGTCCGGGCGGGCAGGCGAGTGGGGAGTGGACGAAGATAATGCGCCAGCAAACAATTAGCATAGGCAATCGGGCTGTGAAGTCTATTTACAAAACCCTTTAGGGATGAATGTAACTTTATGCGGCGAATCTAATGAGTCTAATTAGTTTATAATTTGCTAAAGTAACCATACTCTAATCGTGCGGTCAGAGACCTCATTAGATTTGTCTTGTGAATTAACCCAAGTTGTGAAGATAGTTTTGTAAACTGATTTTATTTAATACCCTTAATTATTGATCAACAGAAAGAAAAAAAAATTTCCATCACACAGAAACACGGCCACAACCAACATGGCTGCTGGGCAGCATTTGGATGGAAAAGCAAGGATGCATCGGCGATGGGATCTGCCAAACGCATGGGATGGGTAGATGACAATCGCTAGACCCAGCGATGGACACGGCACGCAGCTGCTGCGCGCATCCTGAGCCGAGCCGAGCCGAGCATGTCATGTGGATGTGGCGGATGGCCTGGGTTCAGTGTGGGACAGGGGAGGGGTTGGGGGTAGGGGGAGAAAGCGAGAAACGGAGGAAATGGTGGGGTTGTTTTGGACTTTTAGCGAGTGACGAAGGGGGGCAGGTCGATGGCGCTGTTCGGTGAGGATTGAGGAATCTATCTATAGGATAGAAATATAGGATGCGGGTGGAAAGCAAGGGATCGGGGTCCGGTAGTGGCTTGGCTAGGCCGGGTAGGTAAGGTAAAGGTAAAGCAGCTTACTGCCAAATGCCAGCACGTGTAGATCAAAACGGCAAACGCCGATTCGGATCCCATTGCCTTTGTGATGATTACTTCTGTAAATGAGTGGTTAACTGGATTGGATCAAAGGGGTACCTAGTGTTTACACGGAGTGGCGCTTGGATGCTAAGCGGTAGCAAAGGAGTAGCAACTTGCAACTACTGTAGCAAGAATGTTTGGAGCAGGATGGATGGTTTTGCTACTACATGCTTTTGGCGGGAGCTTGGATTGGTGTGGGGCTGCGGTCTGCAGTATAGCTAGCAGCAGTGAACAGCGAGGCGGTATCAGGCTGACTGACAGTATTGGATGTGGCGGAGTAAATTGGCGCGGTACGAGCTCACATGTATCTGTCGCTTTCGTTGCTCCATGCCCAGCGTCCTTGGACACGTCACACGTGATGGTCCTGGCCCGATCCTCGTGACGCGTTGCTTGCTCTGCATCTGCGTTCTGCATCGGGATAACGGATAAATGCTGCCGCGCAAGCTTTGGTTCGCCCAATAATCGCAACCACATAATCAGTGCTGCATTACATGTACTTTTTTAATTAAAAAAATAAAGGGAGATCGTGCTCGTTACGTACTGTAGGTCTGTAGTCTCTGCTTGTCTCGTCCCTTGTGTTTTATAAGGCCAGTCTCAGTGAGAGTTTTATAGACAATAAATTGACTGTCATATCAGCATTTTTGATGATGTGTCACTGTATTAATTAAGAGAGAGGTGAAATGAGTTTCATGGTGATGAAACATCATGTACACAGTTACCTAGACAACTTGTGTCTTGCATTTGACCTATGAAACAATAATTGATGAAACTATGCATTGAGATGGAGGTGTTTCATCCTAATTTCAAACATTTTTAGATGATGTGTCACTCTAGGTAATTGTGTCCACGAAACTTCCATTGAGACTGGGCTAATCTCTCGCGGCGAGATTTGCCAGGGTGGGCGTGCATTGATTGTGCTCGGGCACAAGGGGCCGGGGCGAACGGCGTGTCCCGAATTACTACGAGAAAATTCCCTGTGTGCCATCAAAAATTTAACTCATCCCCTACCGTCAAAATTTAGAGTATCCCTTCAGTGCCACTAGAAATTTAACCCATCCCCTCTGCCATTACCGTTATATAGCTGTTAACTAGAGGCGGAAAAGACAACATTACCCCTAAAAATAAGAGATGATAACCTTTTTACTATCCCTTATATGCCATTGCAGGAGTACAGAACATGAGAACAAGACAGTACAGAACAACACAAAATATACAAAGCATAAATATTAATACAAACCATGAATAGAGATCTCCCACACAATCCATTGCAATCAGACATACAAGTAGCCATTAATAGAGATCTCCCATTAATATCATATTAGCAGTATGTCTGTGCATACAAGCATAGCATGTCTGTGCATACAAGCACCATACAAGCATAACATGTCTGTGCATAGAAGCACCCATACAAGCATAACAAGCATCATTGCAATCTGCCACTACTGTCCATACAAGCAGCCATACAGTACAATTAGTTTCAACTAGAAGTTTAATAGGTCAACCAAAATAACAGTAAACCAACCAAAACACCAATAGACCAACCAAAATATGAAGCACAACACAAAACAAATTCCATGAACTAGTTGTTTAGATCTGGAAGTGGAAGCTTCCTTTTGCTTCTGGTATGTGAACCAGGGCTGTGCTTTTGAGGGGTCTTACTCCTTGTACCCATTGTCGGACTATCATGTGGTACTGAAACTTTATTCTTCTTTTTCTTCGCAGCTGTCTTTGCCTTCCCTTTAGTATTCTTCTCTTTTTTATGCTTAGATGCGGCAGGTGGTGGTGTGGCTTCGCGTGCACATATTGCTGGGCACTCAACGGAAGGTTGGTTTGAGCCACTTCTAGACCTGCACACAAGTTTTGTATATGAGCAAAAATAGCAAACATGATACTATCAAACAATATACAAGCAGTGAATATGACCAGTACCTGAGAGAATTTTCAGAACCTAAGCTAACCGAGACACTTTGGCTGTAATACAAATGCAAAATGAGATAGGATTTAATGGAAATTGTAGAGGGAAAAATCAGAAAATAATATAGGTATGCAGATGCATACCTAGGGGGAAAATGCATTGTTTTAGGTGCTGTCCCAAAAGGTACAATGCTACTCTCACAAGATGGTTCACTGATTTTCTTCCTTTTCTTTGGGGGGCCCTGTGTAGCATGAATGGACAACAATAATTTATTAGAAAAATGTTCTCACAAGCTCAGAGGAAGCCAATTATAGAAATACAGTACAATGCTTACCTTTCAGCAAGTATAGCTGCTATGTCCTCAGGGTCACCATCCTTGCGCTTATACCAACGATGGCCATATTTCTTGCAAACTTTGCACTGCTGTGACCCTTTCTTTTTCGTGCCAGCACCCTCTAAACAACCTTTGAACCTCTGGTTCTGTCGTCTACCAGCAGTAGATTTTAGGAGTGGTGGATGTAAAAAGAACCCATGGTCAGATTGTGGCCACTGTGACTTGTCAGGCATGGCAGGAATAAGTGCCTCATATGCAGCTCTAAATTTCTCAATTGAGTAATACATGTCAACATGTTTCTCTAGAGGTTCTCTAAGATATGTGATGAATGCAATGGCATGTTTGCAAGGAATGCCTGAGACTTGCCATTTCCTACAAGAACAAGTTCTTTCTACTAGGCTGACTACACATTTATAGCCACTACCACCCTTCACAGACACCTCTCCAAGAATTGGCCCACTTCTTTTGACCTCCATATCCAAGTTCTTTCTGCTTTGCTTGGTAAAATAACCCCTTCAATCTTTGCTGAAACATCCCTTCTAATATCCCACTTATCCATAATTAGTTGGCTAATCATATCCATGAAGTCACCTAAATTCAAGCCCTTGAACTTCTTTACCCAATTGTTGAAGCACTCTGCCAAATTGTTTGTAACATAGTCAACCTTACAATGGGTCCAAAACTGACTTCTTGTCCATATCTTAGTATGATACTGCCTTATATAATTCATTGCTCCTGGATTTTCTTCTTCCATTGCTTTCCAATGCTTCTCAAAGAAGTAAGGAGCCCATGAATATGCTGCTGCCCAAAGATGGTCCCCAAATATCTTCCCAGTGGACCTTTTCTTGAAATTCATCACCAAATGCAGCATGCATTCTCTGTGTTCAGCATCAGGGAACACTTCCTTAACTCCTGCCATCACCGCTTGTCCAGCATCTGTACATATAGCTAAGCCTAGTGGTGATCCAATGGCATCTCTAAGCCTTTCCATAAACCAAATCCAATTTTCATTTGTTTCTGAGTCTATCACCCCAACAGCCACGGGATACATCCAATTATGTCCATCTACAGCCACTGCACATGCAAGCTGCCCCCTAAACTTTCCTGTCAAAAATGTGCTATCTATTGCCAAATACGGCCTGCATCCTTTGAGAAAACCTTCTATGCATGGTTTCATAGCAAAAAATAGCCTATTAAATCTGATTTTCTCATCGACTGTGTGGTGATCAATTACTACAAAACTACAAGGACAACACCTCTCCACCTCTGCCTTAAACCTATACAGGCTATTGAAGCTGCTGTCCCAACTACCAAACAATTGCGTATGTGCCAATTCCTTACCGGCATGCACCCTCTTGTAGGGCACCTCTACCTTGTGCTTGTCCTTTATCCTCCTCTGTAATTCTTTAGCTTTCAAAGATGCATCCTCCATCAGCCAATCCTTCACTTGTTCACACACCCAAAATTCGGTTGCGTTCTTCACAACCTTACTTCTTCTAGCACTAGAACATGTATGTTCACGTGGGTTCCTCTTCACCTACATGAAAACAAGAATAAACAAAAATAGAATCAGCAAGAAAATAATAAAAAATTGCAAAAACAGAATCAATAAGAAAAAACAGTAACCAAATGGTGCAACAATAATGAGAATTACCTTTATGGTGTTGTCATCCTTCAATGTAGAAGCATGCAACCTCCATCTACACCTTTCTTCTTCCTTCCTTGAACAGTACGCCATCAATCTTCCTGGGTCACTCTTTTCAGTGTTATACTCAAATTCATGTTTGATAGCATGCTGAGAAAGTGCCAACTTAAATTGCGCCATGTTGGGATACATGCTGCCTACACTCATTGGAGGATCATCTCTGTCATAAGCTATAACAGGCACCGGTGGCAAAGGATCCTTCCCAATTAACCCATCCTCTTCCTCATACTCCTCATCAGATTCACAATCAGAATCTGATTCACTTTCCTCAACCACCTGTGTATTATGAGCAGGAGCTGCTAAGTACAAGCATTCATCATCAACACCCACATGTTCATTTTGTGGTTCAGGATTTTTTAGATGTTCATCCTCAAGAGGTTTATCTGTGATAGGTTCAGTGGGTTCACTTGTGGTAGGCTTACAAGGTTGGCTGGATGCTGGCTCGGTGGACTGGCTTGGTGCTACTAGAGATGGGCAAGCCATAGATGGGGTGCATGGGACATCAAGCAGTTCTGAATTTTCAGGAGTGTACCACTCAGGGATAGGCACATCATCTCCGGGTTCAGTGTAGGTGATGGTCATGTGAACTACTTTGGTATGAACATGTTTGCTAAACATTTCAAGTAGTTCTTGGTCTGTTGTGATTTTTGGGAAGCATTTTTTGGGAGCATCATAGCAAAAAATATGCACTACTTCCCGGTATCCCTGAGGGTACTGATCCACAATTTCTTCTACAAGATCCTTGAAGTTGCATAGATCAGAATCAACAATCTTGCTGAAGCTAAAGCATAAAACTCCTTCCTACGCTTTTTAGGATTGCCGGTGAGTCTGATTTCCAGCAAATAACTTGACTTAGGGTCCATCCTGTTAATGAACGGACCATCAAACAAAACTAATCGTTCCTAGTTGTAGTTTTGATCAATTGTGCATAGAAAATGACAAGAAGATAAACATCTTACCCTGCAGGAAGCCATGATGCGACCGGGATTTGGCCTGGAGTTGCCATCTTCCTCACAACATCTAGGTCTGCACGTGCAGCGTTGATTTCTCGAGGCCGGCCGGCTTGGCCGCTTCTGCGTTCGTGTCGCGAGTGGAGGCAGGGGCAGGTTTGCGGGGGGGGGGGGGGGGGGGGGGGGGGGGACCGCGTCCGGCGTCGGGGTCGAGGTCTCTGGCGCGTCGGGCGCCCGCGTCGAGGTCGGGGTCGGGGCGCGTCGGGCGTCGGGGTCAGGGCGCGTCGGGCGTCGGGGTCGAGGGGCGTTGCGCGGGGAGGCGGCGGCGCACTTGGCCAGCGCGAGCGGACGAGGCGCGATGGGCGTGGGGCCAAGGTGGCGCGCGGAGGAGCCGTGGGTCACGCGGGGCCAAGGCGACGCGCGGGACCAAGGCCACCTCCGGCTAGGTTTGACGATTTGGGGATTCCAGGGAAGGAGAAGGAACAGATAATGCTATCAGATGGAGGGTAAAATCGGAATAACGGTAAAAGATGGACTCGTCAAAACGGTGTGAAGTTATATTTTACGATAAACATGACGGTAACGGCAAAGAGGGGATGGATTAAATTTTTAATGGCACTGAAGGGATGCTCTAAATTTTGATGGCACATAGGGGATGAGTTAAATTTTTGATGGCACACAGGAATTTTCTCAATTACTACCGGTCCGGGAGCACTCGTCTGACGCGAGGACGCAAGTGAGATCTGTGCATTGATAGGGCACGTTTGGACGCCACGGCGACGCAGGCCTCTTCGTTTTCATCGTTCTGGAAGATACGGCCCAGCCCGGTGAAAATTAGCGGCTCGTTCAGAATGGCCCTCTGTTCTGCTGAACTTCTCCAGTGCGCCTCCGCTGCCGCCGCCGGGAGGGAGGACGGCTGATGCCTCCGCTGCCAGCCTGCCACGCAGGCCCCAGCCCCCGCGGACCGGGCGAGCTCGGCCTCACGGCCCTTCGCGCGCTCCACATACATGGCGGCGTATCGGCGCGTACACCCGTCGTCCAGCGCCCGGTGCTGCCCGCGGACCTGCTCACCGGGGCTTCGTCCCCAGGTTGACGCGGCGGACGAGGTATCGACGAGTGTCTTACGTTGGATGTTGCAGGCAGGTAGCCGAGTTGTTCTCTTATTGGGTGAGCTTTTCGGTGGATTTAGCATGCTAGTGATCCGGTACATTTGAATTCAGAAGCTATGGATTTTTTTCTGACGGTAGTCATTCGCACTTTGTTTCCCATGAAGGGCGTGATTGCCATAGAAAAACTACCCCACTTGAAGTGTTGTTTGAGTTGAGAGCTAAGTGCCTTTTTACAACGGATGTCAAAGCCTTTGTTTCACTACTTGGATGAAATTGAACATCGTGTGCTCTGATAGTACACCATTATAGAACAGGATACATCTCCAATTTGATACAATATATTGCCACCATCAATATGGGTGTCAGTATTATCAGAAAATTCTGTTGGACCACAAAGCTCATTATCTTGCTTGCATTGATCTTAAGGTCTTAGCTTTTCTTAATTGCTCAAAGCAACAACAAGGATGCCGGCCTGACATGATCATCATTTCCTCCTTTGGTTATGATATGTACCTACAGTATAATTCTACTGGCTTATACAGGACCCTGGATCTGACGGTGCTGAACGGCCAAAGCCAACTAGCGGTGCAGCAGCTACCCCTCTTTGATTCAACAAACACCTGAAGCGTGCCAACCTTGGAGCAACCATACTTGTGTTCATTGCAAGCTTCTCAATGGGTGTCCACAGCCGCTCTTCAATTCAATTTGGAATTTGGTGAGTCAAAGCAACTTGAGGCACGAGTACTTTTGTGCATTTTATGCTATATTTGACAATATCAAGTACCGTGCTCAAGAAATAATTTCAGTAGCTCTAATTCCACATGTCAGTGCCTTTCCTATGATTACATATAAACTGATGCACAACAGGTCATATATTGGTCTCCTTCATTTTTCTCATGAGAATTCAACTAAAAATAAAATTTTGACATACTTGTTCATATGAGTGATGGTGACAAACTTTCTAAACAGATTGTCATTCACATTTGCTGTCATGAGGCAGATATGAGGTGCTTGATTGTGCATACTAGTACTTTAGTCATTACCTTGTGCATTCTTATTGGCGTTAAGCTCTTAACTGCTATACATAGTTAGAGATCAAAATTTGTTAAGATGGTTATACCTGCAGCTGCTGCAGCACGTGGCCAAATTGTTTGCTGAATGTCTGATGCATCTACTTTTTCACCCCACATGCATACCTCACCACCTAGAACCAACCTCTGCTGTTCTGGCTTGTAGATTTTTGCCAGTGGTTCATTCATGTAGAATCCCTCCCATGAAGCATATAAGTGATCCAGGTACCAACTTTCCTGTTTGCTTAGAATGCATCTTAGACCAGCACCAACCGCTTCCTCTGCAACTGTACCTCCAAGCCTGTCAATGATTATGGAAAAAAGTAGCGGTT
Organism: Echinochloa phyllopogon; assembly: GCA_033239725.1. Classification (NCBI taxonomy): domain Eukaryota; kingdom Viridiplantae; phylum Streptophyta; class Magnoliopsida; order Poales; family Poaceae; genus Echinochloa; species Echinochloa phyllopogon. The sequence goes on from BTCW01000012.1 coordinate 26,653,005, forward strand.
CTTAATTGTTGATAGCTGAACAAGCAGATGAGATAGCTTGTTACTGCAACGTGTAGCTGCATTGAATTGTTCCTTTGACCATATGTTCCTTACCTACTATTGTGTTTGTAATCCCCTTACTGTAATATTTTATTATATTTATACAGGATTCTTTCTAAGATGAACATGTATTAAACACCATGTCAAGCAATTCCTTCTGGGAAAAAACTATTTGAGTTTGATAATAGACTAACCAGTCCATGAACGTCTTGAAGACTCTCATGTACAAGAGTGAAGCCTAACAGCAATTATCTATCTAGTTAAAACAGCTTCATGTCATGGAAGCTATCAGGAATCAGGATATGTAGAAAATACCAGTTATGCACCACGGTGTTATGGTCCAACTTGTCTCCAAAGTTGTTAAATGGTTCTTCCCTACAAGGATGAGAAACTTTTTGTTGACAGCTAGTTGGAAGATTTTAATATGCAAAATCTGGTCATACCAATCACTCTACCAGTTAATGATGTCATAGCCATATGATATTGCTATCTTTTGAGCTCTCAATACAAAATATCTGTAGGCATCGGTTTCATTCATACCATTTAAAATCAACCTGCAAAACATTAAATGACTTGTGATTGGATTATATGTATGATACAAGCGTTATTGTACTGATGATAGTAGACTGGGTTATCAAACCACATATCAAGTTATTGCATTTTCCTTTTTTATCTTTCTTTAACATACCATTCTTTAATGTGTGGTGTGGTAGTCCAGCAACCTGAAATCCATGACAAAGAATTATAAATTTTATCATATATGAATTAGCTGGCCTGCAGACGACACATTTCTGCAAACGTACTTGTATTGACTTCGTCACCTCCCAAATGGATAAACTTGAACTTGAAAATCTTGCTAAAATCTGAAACACAGAAAAAAAATGATATAATTGATTCACTGTTATTATTCTGGTCATTCGAAAAGAACCTTTTTTCTGAATAGTATAAATTGACTGGAGAATCTGTTTAAATCTAGTATGATTTCGGTTTACAGAGTTTGTAACCTTGAAGAATTCCATCAATCACTTGGAATGTAAAGTTGTTGCTGACATCAAGTGGCTCTTTACAGATAGCTGATGGCCACAATGAGGGATATCCAACACCCCTGAAACAGGAGAAATGCACCAAGTTTTGACCCCTGTCTGGTATGTTTTGTCTTAAAATTATTTACATCATTTCATCTGTGAGTTATTTTACTGTCTGGATTCCAAGAATCTAGAAGTACATGGGGGCATATTCTAGAGAAGAACAAAACTGCGTAGACTCAGATGTCTTACCATGAGAGGGCATGGCCAGGAACATCTATCTCAGCCAAGACATTGACACCTCGTTTTTCAGCATAACTGGAATTTTTTATAAGTCATCCTAACTTGGGTAAATCCAGCAGCATATACAGGGGGTCTCTACATTTGAGCACATTGGGCATGAAAGGTTGAATAACTTCAAGATTTTTGTTTTGATTATTTTCTGTTGAGTTTCCCTTGTGGTCTTTAGTAAAGCTCACATTACATAATTTTACTGGTTTGTTATCATTTGGTATTTAGCAGTCTAGGTTAGATGCCCATTAATAATAATTAGAGAAATATTATTCAAGTAAATTATGACAAAAACAAACTCACTGCACAATGTCGATAGCATCGTCCTTTGTATATCTCTCAGAATAAGAGTATGCACCATTCCATAATTTTGGGTATGAAGTTATCTCAATGGGAAATGAGTGCTCGTCCACAACATGCCAATGAAGAACATTCTGCGTGATGATAGACTACAAACGATCACATCATTTAGCTGAAACTAAGGCCCCATTTGGATGTGTGAAACATTTCTGATTCTAACCTGATCCTACCAAATGATGAAAAACATGAAACGTTTCACCTTGAATCACCTTGAAACGTTTCTCATTCAACATTTGGAGGGAGAACCACCCAAAAGGGTGTTTCACGGTCATTCTAGTTCATTTTAGGAACTTTCTTAGATAAACTGGAACCATACCAAACGGGGCCTAATTTTGGGGGAACTTATGTACTAAACCATTCAAGTAAAGAGAGAAGTAGCCTTTAGGACTAATGAACTTGATTTGCTTGTAGAGAGGTCAAACATACCAACTTACTGTAGGTCATTGAATCGATTACACTTTTTATTACAGGTACAGGAAGATAATGTCTTGAAGTATCTGCAGCATATAAAGCACAAGTGTGTGTACAACAAGTCATCGTTTTCACATGAAAAATAGTTGGTTCATATATGCATTACACATGTGCTTAAGCAAAGCATGTGCTAACCAATATTGAAATTGCGGTTAATGCATGGTGGCTGCTAAGACAATAAAAATACCTGAACTAAGTAATAAGAACAAAAGGAAAACAGTTGATGCCATGTCGAAGAAATGGTATGGTGCTTTAAAAGTTTAAGAGTGAGAAACCTGTAGTTCTTTCCAGATTTACAAACTGATTATTGGCTAATTATTCAGGCGTTTGCATAGTTCTGCTGTAATTTCTTCTTCAAGGACAGTGTCGTTTTACTGTATTCCTGTAGCATGTCTTGTTGATCCTTATATGCTGCCTATGTTTATAACAGTTATGCAATGGAACTATTATACCCCGTTTGTTTCAGATAGAGATTATATTGTGAAAATGAGTTTGTGGATTGTAAAATGCTAAAGGTCCAAAAGCTGGTAGCTGTTTGGCAAATTGGATTACAGCTTATGGCATATTTCTCTATTTCTCTCACACATGGGCCATGTAGCATGAGGAGAGACAAAAGGTGTGGGAAAGAAACGAACCATTATGTCTGTAATGGCATGGTGGGTAAATATGTGTACCACAATCTGGTGGTAATTGGCGAATTGAATTGTTGGATTGTTACGATCATGCAAGCTAGATTGTAAGGTTTAATCTGTAATCAAATGACTCTAGGCCACTATTTGTGATTTTAGTGATTGGGTGGTAACATGATTATTGTTTATCAAGGTGTATATGTGTAGGTTTTATAGGTCAGGTTTGATTTCAAGCCATCAAATACTAGAAAAAGCAATGACTTCGAAATATTCTAAGATTCCAAATGATGGTAGTAGTAATCAAATGGTAGTAAAGAAGATTCCTCACCGACGCTTTTCACCGATTCAATTGTGTGAGATTTTCATGTCACCGAATCAATCGGTCACTATAGAAACTTGCCGGGTAGAACAAGAGCACCACTGATTCATTTAGTGGTTGTTTGGAATAGGCACGTCTCTGTAATGACCGACACTTGCTAGAAGGTCACCGTATCAATCGGTGAAGGTGCAGTTAGCGAAGAATGGTCTCTGAAGATCACCGATTCAACCAGTGGTGCATAAGAAAGTGCATCGGATCAGTCAGTGTTGCTTGGCCAGAGATCAGGCGGCTCTGGTATGACTGACACATTCGGTTATGTTAGAATCTAATACCCCTTGTTATACACAGCAGCCCTCGGATCTAGAAAGTATACTGCAAGGACGACATAAACTTGCACCATACAAAGAACGATGTAGATAAATCTTGTAGAAAACTGTAGATGACGGTGTTGGAGCAACTACGACAAGAGAACACGATTTTGGTGAAGTCGGTCACAAATTCTTTAAGCACAACTACATAAGAGTACAAGTGATTATCGCTCACAACCCTACTTGACCCTCTAGGACCCTCTGATTCTTGTCCTATACAAGAATCTAGTGATGTAGAACTGCCTAGTCTAATCCTCTTGAGTGCCCCTAATTGCTCCTTACAAGCATTGGATGAAACCATTGTGTTAGCTTTGCATTGCTTGCCTTTGGCTTACTTGATCCTTAGAGTCTCTACCCTCTTGTTTGTATAGTCTCATCCAAGGCCCTTGTTGCGTCCAAGTAGAAATCCTATCCTACTAGGATTCAACCCTAAGTCCTAGTAGTACTAGAAGTCCTACTGCACATCCTTACTGGGTTCTATCTAAGTAGGATTTGAGTCACCATACAACAGGTCATGTCGACGAAGACGCCATCGAATCGGTCGGTGCAGCGTGTGGGGTTGAGGCCACAACTGACCAACGGCTAACCGATCCATTCGGTGATGAACTATGTGGGGCACCAAATCAGTTGGTGCTAGCAGATTTTCTGGCCGTTGGACCAACTACTAGTTTGAAGACTTGAGGCTACAAATACCACATTACTCGTCCAAGAGGAGGGTGTTAGAGCTTGGAGAAGTTTTGTTCATGTGTTCCACACATATTTTAGTGCTCTATCCATCAAAGTGATCAAGAGAATATTATGACAATTAGCAACAAGACTTAGATCTTGGTTAGCGCTAGTTTAATCCTATTAGTACATTGCTTTAGGAGTTAGCCTAGATTAGGCGAAGTTTGCACACATTTTTGTTATTTGTGTTTGTGTGCACCTTATGTTGTAAATCCAAGGCTTATAATTCTTGTGAGGCCCTCCAACCACATTTGTGGAGCGGCCATCGGTAGTTGTGAGAAAAAGAAGAGGCATTTGGTGTTTTGCCGAAGCTCTACCTAATGAAAGCGGTAAAAAGCATCTGAGAGAGGCAAGGCGGTGACCCACTCACGCGTGAGGAGAGCCCGTCAACTATTGACGGAGTTACTTGATTGGGGAGCAAGGCCCTTACGTGAGCATTCTCTTACGAGAGACTCCAACAACGAAAATTAGGGGAATGCATTGCTTTCCGATGGCTTGGGATAAATCATCATATGGAGTTTGCATTATCTACCATGTACATTTCACATTATTTTTCATACTTTTCATATTTAACTTTTCTGGAGTTGTCATGTAGTTGATAGGATTGAACCTTAAGTTGAAAAACTTTTGAGCAGTTGAGATAGAAACATATAGAAAAACCTAGTGTACATTTAGATAGAAATTAAAATATGTTATATGTGGAGTTTTAGTTTTTAGAAGGCCTAATTCACCCTAAAAGGGCGTCACAATCCCTCTAAACCTGACATGCATATTCTAGTCATTTTTGTTGGTTATTTATGTAGGATCTTTTATACGACAAATAGCTGATGTTCGAAGCAAATGAAATGGAGCTACATCGAACATCTATAGAGAGCTGTGAGGAGTCCATTTTTTTAGCCTTTTTAGCGTGTACCTGTTGTGGACAAAATAGATGCAAATTCTAACTATCATACCAACAAGAAGCCCTCGGTAAGGAAATCTGGGTGCGTCCAGGATACTCCAAGGTGCCGATTGAAGCATAATTTGCCTCGACTCCAAATCAAAGCTACACAATTGGCTAAACGTCTGCAACAACACAAAACTTAACATCAAATGATTGGAGGCAACTCTTTTGTTCTGAATTTTGCTATAGTGGTGACAATTCAAGTAGCATTTTGAGTTACCTCCAATGCGTGAAGTGCTCCAAAAACTGTTTGAGCCTGCAAAATATTCTCATATGGCATCAACTATGTCTCACAATTCCCACGGTGAATAAATTATTGCAGAGGGCGGATCATGATTTATCTCATTGCTGCCAAACTTTCCTCTTCAGATACACCATACAGAATCACGTAGTCTACCGCATAATGTTATTTTCTAATTCAAGTACATCAAGTTGTTGGGCATTAGATTGCTGTTGTTATTCACAACAGTTAGCAACAGAATCATACTTCAGGATCCATGTAAGCCCTTGTTTAGATCCCAAATTTGACTCCCAAATTCTACTATGAAAAAGAAGATTTCCATCGCATCAAAATATCGGTACATGCATGGAGTACTAAATGTAGATGAAATAAAAAAAACTAGTTACACAGTTTTGTTGTACTTTATGTGGCGCATTTATTACGAACACCAAACTTTGGTCCAAAGTTTGGATCCAAAATTTGGATCTAAACAAGGCCTAATATTCTAGGGCCAATCAAGATGATACGAGACAGCTTCTTGTGTGGAGGAGCCGTTAAAAGCACATTGATTATTTCGTTAGATATGGCAATTTACACTGCATATAATAATCTTTTCGGGAAGAGAAAGTAGGGGGAAAACAAGTGGGCACTTTGGGCATGACCTGAAAAAAAATGTACATTTGTGTTGCAGTTTCTGTACTACCATCTGAATGGAGAGTCTCAATCAATCTCGCGTGTAATAGGAACATTTGTTGTGGTAGCAAAAAAAATAGGAATCACTTATATTTCATACATTGACAAAGAGAAATATTTGAGGTCTAGAATTTTTGGCATTTAATATCAACTTTCCGATAGTTTTTTTTAGCAAGACACGCATTGCTGACCTCAACTTGGGCGTACAACGGATGTCCAGTTGAAGGCACGAACAGGCTGTATGATTCATCCACCCCAAAGTTGATCTGCAGAAGGCCAATGTGCAAAATCAAAACATATAACACAAAATTAAAAGAAGTTATGGTGCCCATCGGACGCAATACCTCATCTTCCGGCGAATGGACAACCACATTCACACCAACGAGCACAGGTGACCTCTCGTATCTTTCACTGATGACATGATCCTGCTCCACGATTGCCACCATCCTCCCGAAGGCATCCTTCAAGATAGCCTTCTCGTCAGAGTAGTTGCTCCCCACCACAGCCATCTTGAGGTCCTTGCTGATGTAGACCGTCTGGACCCCATTGCTCACTGACTTGGGCATCGGCCATAGGTTGATATCTCCGGTGCAGGGCATGATCACCATGAGAAGCAGCAGCAGCCTCAGAGCAGGCGCCATCGCTGCAACCTCGCTGAATGCTGTGTCCCTTCCCTGCAGAACTGTTCAGCTGTAAAGAACAGGCAAGATGGAGATAAGTAGATGGAGAAATGAAAACGGCGAAGATGGCATGCATACCTACTGTGACTTCTGGTAACTGGATGCAGGTTCTGCAAACTCTGTTGCTGCCACACCGTTTTTCCAACCTTTGCGCTATCTTGGTGGAGGACAAGAGAACAAACAACGCGCCAGGCAATGAGGTAAGGAAATGGAACCCACTAGATTGCCTACTTCTGTTGATTTTGTGGAAGAAAAACAGGAGGAAGACGATTCATCTTGATCCTGCCTATATGGACTCTGCCAAATGAGAGTGCAGATGTGGACGCGAATTGACAATCCCCAACTGCTGCACAGAAATAACTGCACTCTTAAGCATGCAAGGGTGAACGGGATGAGCCAAGTGTGCATAAATAGGGCGGGTACTGGCATGCCAGTGGGGGGAGATCCGAAATCGCCGTGGACTCTCTTTATGCTATGATGTATAAATGAAGTTTTTAGTTGCGTGCCAAATCGCGATACAACACAATATTTTAATTAATGGCTAACGTAAAAAAGTATGAAAGACTATGAAGGAACTTATGTCCTAAACCAAAGGAACTTCCTTTAGTAAAATCAGTGTGATGCCTAGGACGTGCGCTGAGCTATTTATAAGATTCAAAATCATGAGCTTCCAAAGCCTGAACATCACTATGAATATTAGCAATGTTACAAGAAAATGGTATTAATGGATTTGTCATCAGAAGTGCGTATGCGTCAGTAGAACTTACTGTATTTTTATTTTAGCTATAGTTAAATGAAACTGATGGTCAGATATGTTTATTGGGCGAGGACATTGATGTCCTAAATAGCAGTTATTGATACAATGATACCTTTTGTTGCTCGCGGGGAATGGAAGTGGTTTCTCGAGTATTTGTTTTGGTTGCTCACATGTATGTGATGGCGGTCGGCTTGTGACATGTTGGTCCGCCTGGGATTGCGCTGCTTTGATTCGACGAACTCTTTAAAAAAACTTCTCGTGTTCTTAAAGAAGTTGCTCATTTTAAGCATCTAACATATGGACAATTATATATCGATTCCGTTGAGTATCTGTTGCTTATGCCTTATGTTTCCTCTGCAGCAATTAAGTCAACTAGCTCCCCACTGCATGCCAGGAGTGGTTCATCGGCATGCCAGCAATAAACTTGGTCTCCATTCCATCTCTTGCTGGGCTGCATAGCGCGGAGATCAAAGGTGAGATCTTTCCCCATCGCGAAGAATTGCCAGTCAGACACATGGAGGTGCGCGCTGAAGGAATCTTGTGGCTGTGGTGCCTGCGTGCGACATGCGGCACCTGCAACTTGTTGCAGTTCTACTCCTGTTTGTCAAACATGATCTTCAGAGTATCTACAACCAGATTCCTGAAACTATCCCAGAGAGAAGAGTTTGCTTTTTTTTAGCACTAGAGAGAGGAGTTTACTCGTTGGTCTCGTGAAGAAAAAAAAATCATGTTTACCTGAGAGCATCTTCAAGAGTACCAAAAACTACTCCTGTAATTAGTTTTGGGAATGAAGATGAAAAAAAGTGCTCCAACAGTTGTCTAATATGGGTCCCAATTTTTTTTGTGCCCAATACTTACTCCATCTTGATCCAAATTTAACTCCCCTTTTAGCACTCCCAATCCCACAGGACAAACTGCCGAAAAAAAATCCTGAGTTACTGTTCATGGAGGGGAAAACTAACCGTTGGGCTCACGTATGGATGATGTGGCAGCAGTTAAATCGTTTTTGGGACTATTTTTTTAGGAGCTGTTGGAAGAGTGGATATTTTCTGTGCCCAATAATTTTTTGCAAGGTCCCAAAACTAGTATATTGAAACTTTATTTTTTAGTCACTCTTGGAGATGCTCTTAGACAATGAGCTGAGTTTGTCTTGTCACCTGAACTTGAAAACCGTCCGAACAAACTCCCTGAACTCTCAAAATCAGACACCTGACCTCCCTCACCCGAAACCAGTCTGATTTTATCCTACATGACGCCAATTTAAGGTAAATTGTACACTGCATGATAATTCAAGGGGTCAAATGTATTTAACCAATAAAAAATATTATTTTAGAAAATATATACAATTAAAAGTCCTAAATATGGTTTAATCTTATAAAATTCATATGAAATTTGTTTCAGATTGAAAAAATATGAAATCAATTTTATATTTTTGCTAAACCCATGCTCTATCTCTTAGTATCTAATTTTTAAATATTTAGATCTTTTTCAAAAAGTGAGTTTTTCTTAGAAAACTATATACAACTAAAAGAACTTATTTTTCTAAAATTATTCTCAATCTTTCGGCACTTAATTTGTAGTTATTTTAATGTGTATGGTCTTTTTTGGTATTCATTTGCTAGTAACTACCTTGTTATCTAGTATGATTTTTTGAATATTTTTCTTATAAAATCTAGATAATTATACATTGTCTCATTCGATCTTAGAAAATCATTTTTGCTTGGAAAAAGATGAAACTAATTTCTTATTTTTTATAAAATAATTTCATATAAGTTCAAAATGATATGAAACCAGTTTCACTTTTATGAAAGGACACTCTATATTTAGGTGCCTAGTTTGTTGCCATTTATATCTTCTATCGTCATCGTATTTATTTGCTAGTGGCTATTCTCATTATCTATTATAATTAGTCGATGTTGATGACCGAGACATAGAACACCAAGTGTATGGGTCATCAATTCATCTGAGTTATTTCAAAACATATCAGACTAATTATAATAAATAATAAGAGCAACTACTATAAAATAAAACTCAAAACAATATCTAAATTTTTTAAAATTAGATACTACGAGATAGAGCATGACTTTTAGATTTTTTTCTGAGATTTTGGATTTTTATTTTATATTTTCTATTAAAAATACTTTTTTTGATAAAGTTCTTTTGACACCTCGAACTACCTCAAAGCTAATGCGGCATCATGTAGGACAAAATCGGACTAGTTTTGGGGAGGATGTCAGGTGTTTAGTTTTGTGAGTGTTCAGAACGGTTTTCGAGTCTAGAGTGAAATGTGCACTCGGTCCATTGTCTAGAGAGGTAAAGGAAAAAGTATGTTTTATCTCCCTGAACACTAAGCCGAGTCCAGCATTCCTCCCTAGACTCGAAAACCGGGTGAACTACCTCCCTCAACTTTCAAAACCGTCCACTTTACGTCCCAGCCATGGTTTTAAGCGGTTTTCAAGGTGGTTTTGTATTTTTCAATTAAAAATAAATCTTATAAATACTTAATGAGGTTATTAAACCATGAAAAATATTTCTAAGCTTCTAAAAATTCTGAGAAAAATTCTAGAGATGGAACAAGACGTAAGAAATCTAAATAAAATATTTAAACTAGTGAAAATATCTATAAAATTTTCTAAAATTTAGATTTAGCTCCAACAAAATAGAAAATATATACAAAAATTATATATATATATATATATTAAAATATTTAAATCTATATCTAATTGCATCTTGAATACTTTCCACAATAAAAACCATAAGATGAAGCCGACATGAATACACTTATCGTAAATGCATAAATGCATTCAACATTAATATATGTTACATTTATGATGGCTTTATTTCATGTTTTTATTGAGAAAAGTATTCAAGATACATTTAGGAAATTTTATGTGTGTTTAAGTTTTTGGATATATTTTCATTTTGCTAGAATTAAATTTAAATTTTAGAAAATTTTGTAGTCATTTTCACTAGTTTTAAATATTTTATTTAGATTTTTTGCATCTCAATCCATCTATATGATTTTTCTCATAATTTTTAGAAACTTAGGAATATTTTTGTGGTTTAATAAGTATTTACAAGATTTATTTTTAATTAAAAAAGGTAAAACCACCTAGAAAACCACTTAAAACCACGGCAAGAAGGCAAAGTGAATGGTTTTAAAAGTTGAGTGAGGTGTTTCGCCCGGTTTTCGAGTCTAGGGAGGAATGCTGGACTCGGTTTAGTGTCTAGGGAGGTAAAACAGACTTTTTTAAGAGGTAAATAGGCTCGGATAATGTCCTCCAGCGTCCGTCCGGCCCATTCCTGATTGGAATTGCTTGTGTACTCCTTGCCCAGAACTTTGTTCGGCCCGTCGTGACTTGGGCTGAGTGCACAACCTTCAATGGACCGCCCACGAGGTTTGGGTTTAGCTTGATCTGCTTTCATTACGATGGAAGTGCTTCAGCTGGGCTCGGCCTTTCAACATACTGCGTCTATGATGAATAACCATCGGTTCGGGCCCATGGGCTGTTGGAGAGCTTCACTGTCGAGAAGCACTGGAGCCCACCCACGCATGAGCTGGATAACTTCGTAACTAACTGGAGCAGGAGACACGGCCCTCTTACAAGAGCTTAACTTCAATCAAAATAAGTTAAAATTAAAAGCTAAACGATACGTTTTTATAGCTTTTTTACCGCGCTTCTTCCAACCGCTCCCATTTGTACTAAAACGTAAAGGCTTGTTCAGACCCGCTTATCAAATAAACGCTATTTTTATATTTATACAGCTTATCTGAGAAGCGATTCTCACCGTCGCTGTTGCAAACAGGGCCACGGTTGGGTCTCCTAAATCCTGCCACTGCCAATGGCGAAATTCGGTGTTTCAGGTCTTTGAACGAAAAGAAGAAGAGAAACGCAAACCACAACTCACATTATTAGTTGCAGGCATGATATTCTAGACCCACCTTTCCTTTTGCTTCTAACTTATGCCATTCTGCTTGTTGCGTGAACACATAAAAAATGACAATGCCAAATGTGAGCGATTTAGAATACTACTTGACAAGTGTATTGTAATTTAAAAAGTCAGCCAAAAATTCGCAACATGCGATCTTTTCACGTGGAAGGAAAAAAAACACAAACCGGAATCCAAAACCGTTAGCAGCAGACGCCTACTCCTTCGACAATCCGTGCCAAAGCTTAAGCACAGTGTCAAGTGTGAACGGGTAGCGCTTGACCACGCAGGTTCTCGTATTGTTCCTCTGCTGACTGTCTGCCCAAGTTTTTCCCGGTGGGCATGGCGGCCCCACTGGCCTTGTCTAATCTTACCTGACCAAGCAGCAAAAGGAACCCCAGACACGGGTTAGTGTTTGAAGATTTGCTCTAAAGGGATAACAGCGATGCAAAGCTACCTCCAACATTGCTATAAGGCGCGGCTGAATAAAAAACAGCAGTGAACTTATTGAATTGAGACTGAAACAAAAGTTTTAAAAAATAAAAGGGTGTGCGTCATAGAATATGCCTCCAATTTCTTAGCGAGTCTTGACCCGGTTGATCAGTTGGCACTATCAACGATTCTCGATCGAACCCCATTTGTTGTTGACTATACTATATAAATTCTGTGGAATTCCCCTTCCAGGCCCGTTTCGGACGTGCAAAACCGTTGCCTTTTCACACAGAAACCGTGAGGTTTTTAGGCTTTATACATAGACTTGCAAATTGTAGTGTAGTACAGGAAGCAACGAGGGCATTTAGTTCCGGAAAAGAGGTGGTGAAAAGTCGGTAGAAAAGTCGCATCGGACACTGTAGCGCATTGTAGCACTTTTCGTTTGTTTGTGGTAAACATTATCTTATCATGATCTAACTAGGTTCAAAAGATTCGTCTCGTCGTGTACATCAAAACTATACAATTAGTTTTTTTATTTACCTATATTTAATGCTTTATGTATGAGAAGAGAGATTTGATATGATTTGATGTGATAGGTAAATAGTGGAGTTTAGAGAGAGAATTTTTTAAAACTAAACAGGATCAACATGGGATTTACGAGAGACATATCCACAAGCCTCTCTGTGTGTGTTCATGTGAACCCAGCCGAACCTCTTTTTCCAAGGCGTGATCGAGTTCAGTCTTGGATATGGACATGGACGTCAGGGACGGACGGACGACCCGCACCCGCAGGGCTTGACCCGTTCAATTCAGCTCACGTCCTCTGCCGGCTACCGTGCGTCCATGCTGCCTTCACGACGCAACTGCATCGTTGAGCTCATCAGTCATTCCCCCATGCCCATGGAAACAAAAGACCTGCCGTTTACACGACCCGTCCCGGGACCAATTTGGCAGTTTCTTTGATTTGCAGTGTAATCAGCACGTAAGAGTTCATGGTGGTTCCAACTTCCAGTACATGCAGCATCTTTTACCATGACCACTGCTGCTACCTAATTCTGTCATATTTTCAAAACTTAATACACGGTAGAAATGTTGATGCTCATATATTTAATTACGTACACACTAGCAACCCATGAACACTGGATCGACCAAGTCATATTCGGCGTCTCATTGCCAACGTGAAGTACCCAATCAAAATATAGTCATATAGTTTCGACACGTGAAGTACTCCCTCCGTACTGATAAAGAAAGACGTTTAGGACAGCGACACGGTCTTCAAAACACAACTTTAACTTCTTATTTCTATAAAAATATTTATTAAAATGTGATACATGTATACTTTTATGAAAGTATTTTTCAAAATAAATCTATTCATATAACTTTTACAATTTCAAACTCAACAACTTAAACGTTATTCGTGATTTATATTTCCAAAGTTTGACTCAAACCTTATCCTAAACGTCTTTCTTTACCAATACAGAGGGAGTATTATGTAAATCCTTGGGGAGCCCTAACTCCACCCCTCCATCTAGTGGGTGTGGCGAGTGGCGATAATTTTCCAGTAGCTCGCCAATGCAAAATATTAGGAGGAAATTTCTTATCTGATATTAAAACAAATCCTTTTTTCTAAAAGATTTTTTTACGGGAATCAGCAAGGGAGGTCCCTACCCCTATTTTTATATATATATATATATATAATGTACAGGTTACAAGGCCTCAGGCCCGAAGACAAAAATGTAACGTTACAGGAGGCTACTCAGCCAAAGATTGATTTTCTCACTACTCCGCGGTTTGGACCGTAGGGCAACCGTTTTCAACCGCTTGACAAACAGTCTTATCTAGCTTGAGAATGAGAGGGTGCCATTGTCAAAAATGATACCATTTCGATGGCACCAGATGGCCCAACAACCAATGATAAAAAACCTCTCTAAAGATCACAGACTGAAATCTCTGTCTGGCATTCAAAACCATTTGTTGGAAGCCCAGAGAAGGTTCCCAGTGGACTCCCAAATAAGTCCAGCGGTCATCACCAAAAGGGCATAAAAAGAAAAGGTGCCGGAAGTCTTCTTCCTGATTCTCCACACAAAGTACACAAGAGGAGTCCAGATGCATATTTTTCGGGTGTAATAGATTTATGGTGTTGAGTCTGTCCTTGAGGAGTAACCAGAAGAAAAACTTATGCTTGTTTTGTGCTCTAGATTTCCACATCCATTTGAAGAGGTGAGATGCCGAGAAAGATCCTTGTAGGTAGGTGTAGGCCTGTTTGCTAGAAAAAATGTTAGTTCCCCAGATGTATGTCCAAACATGAAACAGATTGATGTCCAAATGTAGATCCTCAATGCCGGCTTTCAGATCCAGTAGTTGATTCAGAGCAGTATCAGATAATGGCAAGTGGAAGGACCTGCCATCTTCCCAGTTGAGAAACTGCATTACAGAGCACTTCTTTTTCCTTGCAAAGGAGAACAGTTGAGGATATTTCCATTTAATGACTCCCAGGTCCCATAAATCATTCCACAAAGCAACAAAGCAACAGAGGTTTCACTATTGACTTTGCAGGTAGCAATCATAAAATATTTCTGGACCAAAGACATAATATCTTTCCACCAGAAAGATCCAACTCCCTTTCTTTCCTGAGGGGGGTGCCATTTTGTAGAGATGTTCCCAAGTTAGTTGAACCCATGGCAGATCTAATTTGTTGAAGAATTTGTGTAAAAATTTGAGCAATAGGGGCTCATTCTGAGGTCTAAGATTGATGATTCCAAGCCCACCATCATCTTTACTTCGACAGGCCTACTTCCAAACAACCAGGTACCCACCTTTCTTGGTTATGTCTCCCCCATGTCAAAGCACATGTTTTCTGTATTTGTCAATTTGTTCGATGATTTGAACTGGCAGTTTTAGGGAGCACAAATAATAAGTGGGTAGTGCAGAGTAAACAGAGTTCACCAAGATCAATTTGCCCCCATAGGATAAATGCCTAGAGATCCCCATCAAATGTTTCTCCATCCTAGTTAGGAGTGGAGTGAAATCTTAACAGAAAGCCTAGTATTGCCTAAAGGAATGCCTAAGTAAGTGAAAGGCATCTGACCAAGTTGGCAACCCAGGGCATTGAGTAAGTCAGACAGGTGGCTGTCCATAACATTAATTAGCACCAAGAAGGATTTCTCAAAGTTGACCTTCAGACCAGTAGAAGTAGCAAAAGTTTCCAGGATGGTCTTCAGGTGAGATAGTTGACTGGATTCAGCAGGCAAGACAACCAAGGTGTCATCAGCATATTGGATTACAGGGAAATCTCCACCAAAATCAGGTCCAAGAGGGTTTGAAATATTTCTTAGCAAGGCTTCTGCATTTAGGACTGATTGTAACAAATCTGCATCCAAGACAAATAGCAAGGGTGAGAGGGGGTTCCCCTTGCCTCACACTCCTTTTGCATTTAAAGGGTTTGCCTGGGACACCATTGAGTAAGATCGAGGAGGAACCAGAATTTAGAATAGATCTTATCCAGGAAATCAATTTACCTAAGAAGCCTTTATGCTTCATGACTTGCAGGATAACTTCATGCTCAAATTTATCAAAAGCTTTTTTCAAAATCCAATTTGAGCAGGACAATTTCTCTTCTTGATTTGTGGTAAATATGCAGGAATTGGAATGCTCAGGCAAGGTAATCTTGGATTGTTCTTTCTTTTATGAAACCATATTGATTTGTGTGAATCATTTTCAGAATGATACTCTGAAGATTATTTGCTATTAGCTTGGTGAGGAACTTGAGTGAGTTGTTGAGCAATGAGATGGGTCTGAAGTTATTGACAATCTGAGGGTTGTCTTTCTTTGGTATGAGGGTAATAAAGGACTCATTGATGCTCTCAGGGTTCAGGTTCCCAGTGACAAAATCAGTGCAAAGTCTCACAATATCATCTCTTATTATGTGCCAGCATTTCTTGAAGAAGGCACCATTGAAGCCATCAGCCCAGGGGCATGGTCAGAAGGTAAATCTTTAAGAACTGCCTGAATTTCTTCCATGGTGAAAGGGTCATCAAGAGCTGGAAGATCAGTCGGTTGAATCAGCTCAGATAGCTCATAGAGAATCCCAGTGAACTCAGACACACCCAATCTATCTTTGAAAGAAAGCCAAAGGTAAGCAACTTTTTGATCATGTTTAGTGACAACAGACCCATCATTTTTAGTCAGACAAGAAATAAAGTTCCTTCTTAGTGAGTATGTGGTCATAGCCTGAAAGAGCCTAGTGTTTTCATCCTCAAATTTGACCCATCTGGTTGTGTTGCATTGCTTCCAGTAAATCCTCTTGGCCTCGAGCAGCTTCCCTAGGTTTAGCTTGACAATTCTTCTGAAAGCACTCTCAAGTGAGCTAAGGGGCCTCTGGTCCTCAAGTCCATCTAATAAAGCCAGGACAAAGTTACTGTTGTTGATTAGCTTGCTCAATTTAGAAAGTTCCTTGCTCCAGCATTTCAAGCCTGCTCTAACTTGCTGAAACTTAGCATTCAGGGTTTGTGCTACATTGGCAAAATAAGGAGAGGTATTCCAGTGCAATTCAACCACTGAGAGGAAATCATCAAAAATCCATCCAAAAGTTTTCAAATCTGAACAACCTAGATTTGGGGACATGGGTACCAATCTTGATAATGAAGGGTGAGTGATCTGATACTGGTTTGCTGAGGACCTGTACAGAAGTATCTGGGTATGACAGAGCCCAAGAGGAAAAAGTGAATACCCAATCAAGCTTCTCCAGAAGTGGATCCTGCTGCATGTTATTCCAGGAGAAGTCTCTGCCTTGAAAACTGATCTCAGCCAAGTCATGATGTTGTATGATATCATTGAACAAGAACATACCATTTAGGTTTCCCCATCCCTGTTTCTGTTAGCATGAGATCTCATAAGGTTGAAGTCCCCTGCCAAGATCCAGTCACCAAAGTCAGTAGTATTAAAGTTATAAAGCCAGTTTATAAATGAGGTTTTTTCAACAGCATCTGTGGGCCCATAAATGTTTGTCAGGCAGAAAGACTTTCCAATGAGGGCACAAGTCAATTTAACAGTTACAGAATAAGCATTGACCATAATAGTTGAACCAAGAAAGTGAGTATCATTCCAAATAATAATTAAACCACCAGAAGCCCCAGCAGCAGGAGAAAGCTCAAATTTATTCAGGTGGCGGGGCAAAAGTTCTTTAAATAAGAATGATCAACCGAACTCCTTTTGGTTTCCTGCAAGTAGACAACTGATGCAGAGGATTTACTGATCTTATCCCTGACTGCATACCACTTTTGTTGTGAGTTGATCCCTCTCACATTAGAGACCAACAAGTTAATTGTTGGGAACTGATGATGGGAAACTAGAGTGGAAATAAAAGGAGGGATAGAGGCTAGGACACACAGTATCCAAGCATTCAAACAGACAAAGGTGTAGTAGCAATTTTTTTGAAAAAGAAAGCAGGAGCCCTGCTATATAATACAAGAAGGAGGAGAAGACAAGGTTCTTACAAGACTGATATTACAAAGCTTAATAACGCTCAAACTCTCTAGTGGCAATAACATAAGAAAAACTAAATGCCTCCTGGCGGGTGATGGCCCTCGCCACAAGCCACTCTTCTCAGCTTGATCTCCTCTAGAATTAGAACAAAGACTCTAGCTGGCGATGCTGTTTTTTGATCGAATATCCTCCTATTTCGTTCTTTCCATATATTGCACGCCGTATAAATCATCAGAGCCACCGCCATTTGCTTGCTCTCCTGTGTTGCTCTTTGGATCGTCGAATTCCACCATTGCTCAAGACCAATACCTGCGTTTGGTACTGTAACCAAACCGTCTGTCCAAATGCTGACTAGAAGCCAAACTTCCCTCGCGAACACACAGTGCAGGCAGAGGTGCTTTGCGGTTTCTTCAATTTGATCACAAAGCGGACATATCGGGTTGCAAGGCCAATTTCTAGCTTGCAGCTTGTCTGCCGTCAGGATTTTGCTTTGCAGTAGCAGCCACGCGAACATGTGCTTCCCCTCAGCTTTCGCTTTCTAGAGAACAATACAGTTGTAAGAACAGAAAGAACTAGCTAATTGGATGTCATAGGCCGATTTGGAAGACTAATAGCCATCTGCAGTCCACTTCCAAACAATTTCATCTTCTCAGTCAATCAGTTGCACCTCCTGAACCAGCATCCACAGCTCAATGAGTTCGGCCAGTTCATCGTCAGCTGTCATTTTCCAAAGGCCTCTAGTCCAATTATCATTTGCTAGATCTTCAGTCACTGTTTGGTTCTTTCGCCAAGTTAACTTGTAGAGCCTTGGGGCAATATCACATGGAGCGCGTCCTTCTATCTAGACCGACTCCCAAAATTTTGCTTTCCGTCCATCACCTATAACCACCATGGTGCTAGTTCTGAATAGTTGTTTGTCAATCTCATTTACAGGTAGTTGTGACCCAACCCATGGTCTATTAGCATCCTTCCATTCGAACCATAGCCACCTCAGTCTCAATGCCCTACTGATCCGATCCAAATCAAGAACCCCCAAGCCCCCAGGTTCTCAGGCCTTTGCACCTTTCTCCAATTAACCAAGCAGTGGCCACCCCTTGCATCGTCAGTACCTTTCCAGAGAAAGCCCTGACGTATTTTGTTCATTCGCTTGATCACCAATTTCTTTGGAGCAAACATTGTCACGAAATATGTGGGCAATGATGAAAGCACAATGTTGAGCAACTTCAGTTGTCCTGCTTTGTTCAAGAATTTCCCTTTCCACGTAAGAAGTCTATTGGCCATCTTGTCGATCAGTGGTTGTATGTATACTCTTCGTAGTTGACGAAGGTGCAATGGCAACCCCAGATAGGTGCATGGAAAGCTTTGTATTGGACAAGTAAACCCTTCCATGATCTGCTGGATATTAAGGCCCGGTGTAGTAGCAATCACAGATAGATAAAAGAGGCCAAGATTTAAGGGCTCGTTTAAGCAGCACACCCAAGTGTTTGAAACTACCAAAGACTAGTGGCCAGCCAGAGCTAACACAAAAGAGGTTTATGAACCAAAAGGCTACTAGAGGAAAGCTGGCCCTATTACAACTTAGATCAAGCATCATCATCATCATCATCAAGATCAAGTAATGCAGCAGCAGAAACAACCTCAGACTTGATCTACAGGAATCCAGTTGCCATGCCCTGGATGTTCTTGAGAGTCAGGTAGGGTGCAGCAGTAGTGGATTCCATGGCTTCAGACATGTAGATGGAGGGATTGTTGGCCGCCTCATGTGCACTGGCTTGATCACGAAAGCCACCCCAGGTCACGGTTCAACCTTTTGCTATGACGCAGGAAGGATGCATCCAGAGGCTCCTTCAGCTTGTTGACCCTGCGTTTCCTGGCAGACGAAATGATGGGCCCTAGGACTTCAACCACATCATCTTCATCATCAGAGTCTTCATAGGGGACCAGAGGGAGGCCAATTGGGGGAGCATGGGGCCAATCACAGAAGAACGATCACCCTGGTCCACAGAGACAGAAGCCAGGAAGAGAAGCACATTATCATCATCAATGTAATCTGGGATTAGAGTATCCAGATCAATCTCGAGAACATACAGGTTTGTGAAGGTGAAGGAAAAAAATGATTAGGGACAGTGATGGCAAACCGGAAAAGGGTGGTCACTTGAGCAGGAGTATGGACATCCACCACTAGATTGGCAGGGGCCACCGGGACAATGGCCAAAGATTCTGTAGCAGGACCATCAGCAGAGTCATCAGGAGCAGCCTCATCTCCAACTACATCTTCAGGAGGATCAACATTGACAGGAGCATCTTCAGACATGGCTTCCTGGCCGCCCCCACCCGATCTAGCATTGGACCCATCCACCACAGAACCAGAACCAGAAGCAGGGTTATTGACAAACACATTGAACTCCATCCATCTAGGAGGATCGACCGGGACAAGATGGAGGGGACCCTTAGGAGGGAAGAAGTCTTCATCACCCAATAGATCCATTCCCTGGTGCTTGAGCACATACACCGGGCAGGTCCAGGAGCGAACACGAGGGGGGAGGCCAGCCGACACAACAATATCGTGAGGGACTTCCGCATCGTCATGCATATGAACTTTGACCACTATTCCGGCGTTGTTGCTTGTATCGTACCAGTATCTGAGAAGACCAAAGCCAACAACTACCTTGGAGATGGCCGTGTTGCTCCGCGCGTCCCCCGGGAGAAGCATCAACATAAT
This sequence comes from Echinochloa phyllopogon, assembly GCA_033239725.1. Classification (NCBI taxonomy): domain Eukaryota; kingdom Viridiplantae; phylum Streptophyta; class Magnoliopsida; order Poales; family Poaceae; genus Echinochloa; species Echinochloa phyllopogon. The sequence goes on from BTCW01000012.1 coordinate 26,673,094, forward strand.
CCAAATCTCTCTATCCAAATCCCGTTCCCTCGTATTGGCTCCAGCGCCATGCTTGATGAATCTCAGTAGATAGTTAGGACCAAACTGGATGATGCGATCCAAGAAGCGCTCACGCTCAACAGGGGAGCGAAAGCGGACAAAGGCATCGCCGATTGGGGACGGTTGTACCTCAGCCCGACGAACTCCCTCGTTGTGGAGGAAGAAGTCCTTCAGAGCGCCGGAGAGATTGGCGAAGTCCCGCTTGGAGACGGCGGGCGTGAGGAAGGCGATTGCAAGATCTTCATTGTACTGCTCCAGGACCCCCCCCCCCCCAATGTAGGCAAAGAGCCTGCGAGGAGGAGCGGCGGGGTCATGGGGAACCACCTCAAAGCCGGGAGGGACGTGGGGGCGGGGTTCCAGGGAGAAGTTCGCCATCGCAAGTGACGGGGGAGGCGGCAGGGGGGAGGACAGCGGAGGGGGCGAGGGGGGAGGGCTTGAAAACAAAGAAGCACCATCTGGTTGGTTGGTGGAAGGAATAAAGGCTTCCGTAGGATCAGTAACCGACCCCAACCGAACTATGGGTCGGTAAACTTGGAATTTCCTTGCGCGACAGGAGCAAGCCACGTGTCCATAGGCATCGCACGATTTGCAGCGAACCTCCTGATGACACCCGCGATTAGGTGGCTCAGTGAAAGACAACAGTAGCAAAGTTTCCGGGGAGGGTTAGACGACGATTTTCCCAGGATCCTCGCAGAGAACGACGAGTTTGAAATTTCGGAGGAACACACGAAGAACTCGGAAAGAAACTTTGTTGAGGAACACACGAAGAACTGGGAGGGGGCTTGCGCACAGGATCATGGCTAGAGCCACCCGACCGGTGTAGAGGAGAGGACACTGGGAAGCACAGGCGAGAGAAGACGGAACGCTTGTGGACGGGCAAGGAAGTAGGTTGCGCAGCAACTTCAGCATAAGAACGAGCACGGGAACTCTTAACTGGTTTCCATTTCGATTCCACTTCCAGCTTCCATTTGGTGAATTCCTTCACAAAGTCCGGACCACCATCTCTCCAAAGAGAAAAAAAAGAGCAAAACTTTTGCAAATGAACTTATTGAGCCTATGGATCATGAGCCCAACAGCTTTGCCAGCTACCGAAAAGCGGTAAGAGCGATCATCAAGGTGAAGAACACAGAAATTGGGCGCATTGCCACCTAAGACAGATTGGAGAATGAGAGCCACCTCATCCTCGCCAAGGCGATGAACGCAACGAGAAAAGGAGACAACCAGAAATAAATCAAGAGAAGGATCTAACGAGGAGATCGAAGAGGAAGGACCAAACCTAGAACCAACTGAGGCCTAGAAGGTCAGGCCAAAAGCGAAGTCCAGGCCAGCAATGATTGCCATGGAAGGGCTCAGAGATCGCCATGGCAGTCGCCCAGCCGAGTAGTCGAGAGGAGCGCCATTCTCTCTGTTCTTCTTTCGACTTCACTTCGTTCTGATTCTAAAAGATTTTTCTTCTCTATTTGGCACTAACCTTTAACTTTCACTCCTTATTTGACATTTCCGTTACTTCTATCACTTAAGTCACACGAAATGAACTCTAAGTGATCACCAAAATTCATGAAACCTTTTCTAATGATATAAAAATGGATATGAACATTTTTATCTTTATGGTTTTAAAATTAAAACACACCAAATTAGGCTATATTTCAAACAAATATAAATTTTATAGCACCAAAATACTATTAAAAAATTGTGGAAAAATAACTATTACTCATATGCAATTTGATAGTTTATAAAATCATTTTTATTATAAGTTACATCTATAATTAGGAATAACATGATATTTGAGAAATTAAAGATGGGGCTCATAAATCTCTATTAACTTACGATGGAAAATGATTTTATTAACTATTGTATCACACATGACGAATATTAATTATTTTCACATAGTTTTGTAAAAGTATCTTAGTACCATAAAATTTAGATTAGTCTAAAAAATTACCTAATTTGGTGAATTTTAAGTTTAAAACTATAAATGTGCACGTGTTGTTTTAATAAAATATATTCATGTCTACTTGTTATATTGTTCTATAAAAGTTTCATTAGTTTGGAGATGATTTGGAGATCATTTCATTGACGTCATTAATGGAAAGTTCGAAATTTAAAAACTTTTCAAGATAAAAAGAAACTAAGTTTATTTTAACGTTAAATAAAAATTTACTGAAATATTAGCCACGGTCCGCCGTCTCGCATCCAACGGTGACGAAATCTCCGAGTTTCAGGAGAAAATGGTGGTGAGTGACTGAGTGTGGCCGGAGCGTCTAAACGGGAACCGCTCTCCTCGCGCGAACCACAGGAATCCTCACCGCCGTGCACGCCGTCGCGCGCGGCGCCTCCGTCCAGAAGAGAAAAGCGAAGCGACGCCGAGCAGCAGGCGGGCGGGTGGACTGGGAGAGTTGACCGGAAAGTCCTTGCGTTTCCGCGTCCGGGCCTCCTCCTCCTCCTCACTCCCCACCCCCTCTCGCGCGGGCCCCGCTGGGCCCCCACACGCTTTGAAAACTCTCGCCTCGCTTTCTAATTCCACACCGGCCCTGCCCTTGCCTCTGCTCAGTTACTACTCGTCTCCTCCCCCTTCTTCCCTGCGGCTTCCTCGTCGTCTCGTCTCGTCTCTCCTCCTCGTCTGCGCTCCCTCCCCTGGTCCGTCCCGTCCCGTCCCGCCCGGTTTCCCGACTCCGTCCGCGGCAGGAAGCAGCGACCGGTGAGCTATCCATGGGCTCCCTTTGCCCTCTTATCTCTCATCTGTTTGCTTGGACTAATTCTTCGCCCGCGTCGTTAATTATTGCGGTTATTGTAAGTTTGCCATGGTCCGGTGTGATGTGCTCTGCTCTGGTTGAGGGTTTTTGAAGTCGAGAGAAGCTGTGGTTTATACCGAGAAAATCGATCAATTTCGCGTTTTCGCGGAGTAGTGTGGCGGAATTTTGGGAGAGAAACCATGTGCATGTTGCTGCAATCAGATAGTCCTTTTTAGTTCTAAAGAAGGACTCTGGGTGTGAAATCGGAGGGAAAGATGGGAGTGTGTGTTTGGATGGTGCCTGCTTTCGGGAGATTTTTTTTTCATAGATATTTTTGTTGTGAAAAGTTGTGCGCCTTTTTGCGGTTGGAGCCGTTTCTGTTGGGTATGAGAGATCAGGGGTACTGTATTAAACAAGAACTGCTTTTTGATTGTTTTTTATACTGCAACTGAGGACTGGTTCATGCTCTGCTTCTGGCAGATGACTGCTCGGTTTTCATAGTATTGCAACCGTTAGCGCTTGTGCTTTGTTGCAAAAATCTTAGACGGGAAGCTTCCAGCTCGTGTTATTTGCTTGCCTGTAGTGGGGATCGGTTCCTTGCTGATGTTGCCTGTATATGGCTCATATTTCTTTAACGTTGTCAATATCACGTTTGAATCGAATTTGCATTTTTGGTAGTGGGAGATAGAAGTTGCATAGCGACTTTCAGGTCCCCCATGTGGTTGCTGTCAGTGACCAATTAGTATCTGCCTCTAACTTTTGGCTTGGATTACAATTTTTTGCAGGTGAAGCTTGAACTGTGTTCTTGTGTTGCCCATCAAGGAGAAGTTGGATTAGTCTGCAAAACTGCTCGATGACAGATCATTTTGTTCCTCTATGTGCTCTTCTTCTATTGCTGCTAAGTACCAGCTGTTTCAGTTCCGACCTTGATGTCCAATGCTTGAAAGATGTACAGAGATCGGTGAAAGATCCTAATGGTATACTCAAATCCTCATGGATTTTTGACAACGGCACTGCAGGTTTTATATGCCGATTTACCGGTGTGGAGTGCTGGCACCCAGATGAGAATCGAGTTCTTTCATTGCACCTCAGCAACCTTGGTCTACAGGGCTCATTCCCTCAAGGTCTTAAGAACTGTACCAGTATGACTGGGTTGGATCTGTCAAGCAACAACTTTATAGGGCCTATTCCTTCAGATATCTCTGTGCAAGTGCCATTTTTGACATCACTGGACCTCTCCTATAATGGTTTCTCAGGAGAAATTCCTGTAAATATCTCAAACATGACTTACCTAAACACCCTTAATCTTCAACATAACCAATTGAGTGGTCAAATTCCGGCGCAGTTCAGTTTATTTACTCGGTTACAATCATTCAATGTTGCTGACAACAAACTATCAGGGACTATTCCACCTGCTCTAGAGAAATTCCCGTCATCAAACTTTGCTGGTAATCCAGGACTGTGTGGGTCTCCATTAGGTGAATGCCAAGCATCAGCTAAGAGCAAGAGCACTGCAGCAATCATTGGGGCTGTTGTTGGAGTGGTAGTTGTTGTCATAATAGCTGCAATAGTGGTGTTCATTTGTCTGCGGAGATTGCCAGCCAAGAAGAAGGCAAAGGATGAGGATGATAATAAGTGGGCAAAAAGTATCAAAGGAACAAAAACCATCAAGGCAAGTCACTTTATTGTCATTAGATTTTTCTTTGGCGTCAATGGCAATTTCTGGTAGCCTTTTTTTTACAAAATGTTATCAAAAACTTCTCACTGACTCAACTGTTTCTATTATCCAGGTCTCTATGTTTGAGAATCCAGTTTCAAAGATGAAACTAAGTGATCTCATGAAGGCCACAAACCAATTCAGCAAAGAGAACATCATAGGTACTGGGAGGACAGGAACTATGTACAAGGCAGTGCTACCTGATGGTTCCTTCCTAGCTGTGAAAAGGCTACAAGACTCGCAGCATTCTGAATCACAGTTCACGTCGGAGATGAAGACACTTGGTCAAGTAAGGCACCGGAACTTGGTTCCGCTCCTGGGATTTTGCATTGCCAAGAAGGAAAAACTGTTGGTGTACAAGCACATGCCCAAAGGTTCACTCTATGATCAGTTAAACCTTGAGGAAGGTAGTAAGATGGTTTGGCCTCTGAGGTTAAGAATCGGCATCGGTGCAGCAAAAGGGCTTGCATATCTCCACCACACCTGCAACCCTCGGGTTCTTCACCGCAACATCAGCTCCAAATGCATCCTCTTGGATGAGGACTACGAGCCAAAGATATCAGACTTCGGACTTGCTAGGCTCATGAACCCAATAGACACCCACCTCAGCACCTTTGTCAATGGTGAATTTGGAGACCTCGGTTACGTGGCACCAGAGTATGCGCGCACCCTGATGGCCACACCGAAGGGTGATGTCTACAGCTTTGGTGTGGTTCTCCTTGAGCTTGTCACCGGCGAGAAGCCTACTCATGTTTCCACTGCTCCGGAGAATTTCAGAGGGAGCCTAGTGGAATGGATCAATTATCTGTCAAACAACGCGCTCCTACAAGATGCTATCGATAGGTCGCTGATAGGGAAGGACACTGATGGCGAGCTGATGCAGTTCCTGAAAGTCGCGTGTTCCTGCACGCTCGCTACCCCGAAGGAGAGACCAACCATGTTTGAGGTTTACCAGCTCCTTAGAGCCATTGGGGAAAAGTACCATTTCACTGCCGATGACGACCTGGTGCTTTCACCTCTTACCGCAGACAGCGAAACCCTGGACGAACTCATTGTTGCCAAGTAATTGCAAAGCCATATGTCGCCAGAAGACAAACAAGACTATGAGGTTGTTCATTTCTTTTTCCTCCATGGGAGTTAGCCTATGCTGAAGTGAGTAAGAAGGCTTATAAGATGTACCAATTAGTAGCAGGATACTGCAACCGCTGTATAGTTCTTGTAGCTTGGTTGTTACCCACCCTTAGGAGGTGCTAGTAGCAGATAATTTTCATGTAACCAATTTGGTGACGAGGTAGTTGTAATGTCCCGCCTCCCCGAGGCCGGACCCGTCTACACGTGGCAGCCCTCTAGGACCTCAAGACGATTCTTATAGACCAACACAAAGTCTTTTCTGCGCACTTTGTCCTCACTCGTGCGCACTCGGAAAGTACCTCCCGGTCGGTCACCCATCCCTAAATTGCTCTAGGTCAAGCACGCTTAACCTGGAGTTCTTTGAAGATGAGCTTCCAGAAAAGAGTTCTTTGAAGATGAGCTTCCAGAAAATAAATTGTAACTTGTTGGTACGATTATTCTTGTCAATACTATTAAGCCCTGGACTGTCACAACAGTTGTTACTTGTAAGGCCTTGTTTAGTTCCAAAAAGCAACTCCCAAATTTACTATGCAAAAAGAAGATTTCCCATCACATCAAAATGTCGTAACATACATGGAGTACTAAATGTAGATGAAATCAAAAACTAATTGCACGGTTTTGTTGTACTCTGCGAGACAAACATTTTGAGCCTAATTAATCAATTTTTGGATAATTTTTCACACGTACAAACGAAATACACCAAATTTGGGAACTAAACAAGGCCTAAGTTTGTTACCCTTTTGGAAAGGGGTTTTACTGCCATTATGCAGTGACTCTTTTGTGAAGCCATTTCACATTACACAATGTAGTTTGTACCGGAGATTTAGCAAGTCTAAGGGGCTGTTTGGATCCATAGTGCTAAAGTTTAGCACAACACTTTTTACTAAACTTTAGCACTAGATGACCCAAACACCCATACTAAAATTTGCTAAAAGAGAGTTGCTAAACTTTAGCACGCTAAAATCTTTAGCACACGAAAGGAGTTCTAAACTTTGCTAAAATGTGCTAAAGTTCACTTTTCCCCGGTACCCCTCCCCCACCCGGGTTCTCCCTCCCCATCCCACCCACCTCGCGGGGGTAAATCTGACTTTTGGCAAACTTTAACAATCCATTAATACAGGTAACCAAACACCTCCTTACTAAAGTTTATTAAGCTAAACTTTTAGCTTGTTAAACTTTAACAAGTGCTAAACTTTAGCAATGAGCATTCAAACAGGCCCTAAGCATGGAATGTATGCGTGGAAACGAAATGTCAGCTCACGGTAAGATTCTTCAGCCAACATGCACTGATGATCAAACTGTGTGCTCACTGTTTCCTGCACCTGGACCCTGGCTGCCTGCTGCATCTTGCAAAGCACTGGTGAGTATTTTGTGAAGAGGCACTGTTGCCAGTTCGAACTATTCTCCGGTCCAAAACGTGTGGTCTTGTGTGCACGGCAGTCGAACGTTTTGACTCTGACCATTAATTTATCGGGTAGCATCAGGGGTGGCCAGGGAGGAAGAAAAACTGGCGTAGACATGCATTGTCCATGGCATCCTCTTAATCAGAGTAACGTACATTAGTGGCCTTAAAACATATATTTAGAGGTGTCATCTAGACCCTAAACAATGATTATGAAGGATGAGTTTGAAAAACTAGCTCACATGGATGCTACATATATATGCCAAGTAAGCAGATCTAAAAACTGGTTAGAGAGATTTGGAACTCGATGAGCCATTAAGTAAGTTTAGTGATCTATGCAAATTGATATATAGTTTAAGGATCTAGAAGACACCCCTGGACCCAAATTTAATAACGTTTAGTGTACTTTACTCCTTGAATCTTGTGAATATTCTGAGAGACCTGATGTCGATTTAACAAGATTTTTCTGAGGTTTTCACGGAAGTGGAAGGATGCTACCTATCAAATGCATATGTCCACTATGTAAAAAAATCAGGTACACATGTCGTCGCATGGTGTTTTTGTCAAAAGTGAGGAAAGAAGTCACTAGCTGGTCCGCGTAGAATGGAGAGATATCCAAATCATGTGGAACCATTCATGACACAGACCCCTCTGTAGTCCGTACGACACACCAAATTCCCAAAACTCCATGCTCACTCCTGTGTCCTGACTATATAGCCCAGGCCTTGTCTAGGCCTTATTTAGTTCCCAAATTTCACCCCCAAATTCCACTACGCAAAAAGAAGATTTTCATCCCATCAAAATATCTGTACATACATGGTATACTAAATTTTGATGAAATCAAAAACTAATTGTACAGTTTTGTTATACTTTGCGAGACGAACATTTTGAGCCTAATTAATCAATATTTAGACAATTATTCATAAATACAAACGAAATGCTACAGTTGCGCATTTATAGCAAAGTCCGAACTTTGGACACCCCAAAATTGGGATCTAAATAAGGGCTTAGTTCCCAAATTCCACCCCTAAATTCCACTATGTAAAAAGAAGATTCTCATCACATCAAAATATCGGCACACGCATGGAGTACTAAATGTAGATGAAATTAAAAACTAATTACACAGTTTTGTTGTACTTTGCGAGACAAACATTTTGAGCCTAATTAATCAATGTTTGAATAATTATTTATAAATACAAATGAAATGCTACAGTGCCACATTTATGGCAAAGTCTCAACTTTGCACCATCAAAATTGGAAACTAAACAAGGCCTAGTCAGAAAGATAAGGTATTCCATTAAAAGCCTTTTATAGAGAAACTTTTATATTAATCTAGAGCCTGTTACATTAATTGGGCATTGGCCCATTTAAGTCTCAATTAATCAAAGAATTAAAGGTACACTAATAAATGCTAGAGAATTAAATCCCGGATGGAGAGTCAACGTGAATCCTAACCAACTTAAATAGTGGACCAACTGTGGACCACTTGTGAAGTTGGTAAAAGGAGAAGGGCGTGCCACGCGTGCGCGCTCGCTCGCCTTGCCGAGCCGTGGCCGTGGCCGTGCCGTGCCCTTGCCGAGCCGCCCTGCATGTGCTGTGTGATGAACTTTGATGGCTGAGAGTAATTGATGACGTTTAATGGCATTATTGGGCTGACCAGTAACTGACGTCCTTAGGGCCATTGCTGCCTCCAAGCAGTGTCCAGGTTCATCCTCCCTCCTCCTCTGGTCACCTATATAAGAGGGGCTCTCTCCCACAGCCAGAACACACAAGCTGACTCTCCCTCTCTGGTACTCCTTTCAGGAGACCTCTCTCTTCTCCCTGTTTTTGCTGCTCTCTTGCATTCCCAACGCAAGCTTTGCGCGCACTCTGCTTGCGTGAGCAGTTGCCTCCGAACCTCCCTGTCTAGTGATCCTGCTCGGGATAGGCGGGCGATAAGGTTTTCGGGGAGCGTACGAGTACGCGCCTGCTCGCTACTGTGAACGACTACTTCCCGGTGGCTAACTTCATGTAACACCCTAAAAATGCCTATTTTAAAATTTAGTAATTAAATTGCTTTTATCTAAGTAATGTTCATATTTATCTAGGAAGAAATAAATAATTTTTGGCAAAATAAAATCAAATATAAGGTTAGAAACATTTTTGTTGCATTCATGCTGTCTGCATTGTGTTTTGTTTGCGTGCGGTTCAATTGGAATTTAAATTCTGTTTAAATTCGAATTTGAATCGTTGTGTTTGGAGCTCTAGAAAAGTTGTAGCAGCCCGAGTCCGTTTTCCCTCCCTGAACTCTTTTTCCCGGCCGAGCTTGCCCCTCTTTCTTTTCTCCCCGCAGCGGCCCAGTTGTCCCTTCCCCACTTGTGGCCCAGCCCGCGGCCTGCTCCGCTCTCGCAGCCCAGCTCCTCGCTCTCCCACTCCCGCGCCAGCCCGTCCCGCCCGCCAGTGGCCCAACGCGGCCCAGCAGCGCGGCCTGCAGCCCAGCTCAGCCCCGCAGTCGCTGCCGCGCGGGACCCGCAGGTCGGACCCGTCCCCGACCTCCAGCCGGAGTTCGACTCGGCCACGGAGTCCGGCCGAGGCCCGGCACGCACGCCGAGGACCACCGGGACTCTCCTCGGCCGCTCCATAAAAGCCGCAGTCGCGCCGCCCCCGAAGCCCGACCACCTGCCCGCTAATCCTAGCCCTAGCCGCCGAATTGCAGCGCCGCCGCCATAGCCGCCACCGCCGAGCTCCGCGCCGCCGTCGATCTCGCCGCCCGCCGTCGTTCTCCCTCGGCCGGTAGCCCCAGGACCGTCGCGTGAAGGTGAGGAACCTCCCGAGCCCCTTCTCGCCCTTCCCCGTGCTCTGTAGCGCCGCCCCCGCGTCGAGCCGCCATCGCCGGAGTCCGCCGCCGCCATTGCACGTCGCCCGTCGTCCCCGCTGCACCGCCGTCGACTTGAGCCCCCTGGATGAGTTCGCCGAGCCGCGCCGCATCTGTAGCGCCAATCCCCGCCCCAAACCGAGCACCCTAGCTCGTTTCCGAGCCTCGCCGGCGAAGCGCCGCCGCAGCCGTCCAGCGCCGCCGCCAGCCAGCGCCGCCGCCGACACCCCCTCCCCTAGATCTATTTTGGATCATCGGATCCAAATCCGACGGCCCGCATCTGCCGGAGCCCGAGTCAAACCCGGGTCAATACCGGTCAACCCGAGTCAGCCATGCCAGTTTTGCAAAAGAGCCCCTGACCTTTTTCGAAATCAACCCGCGGTCCAGATCTATTCAAAAATAATTAAAATTAGGTCCTGATTTTTACAGAAAACCCCCTGTCTTATTTAAAAATAGCACCTGAGGTCCTGTCTTGGTTAATTTGTGATTAAACCCTCCTGTTTTAATATAAAATTATGTTTTAGCCCCTGAGTTTTTGCAAATAAGCCCCTGGAACTTTTTAAACTTTGCCAGCAAGCCCCCGAACCTTAGAAAAGCCATATCTTTCTCGTTTTAGCTCCGATTTGAGTGATTTTTGCGCTCACATGTTCGTAGCGAAGCGTAGATTAGTTTCCAAGCCTTCTTTTGTTTTGTTTTTACTGTTTGGTGTACTGTTCTAATAGAATAATATTGTTTGCATGTACTGGCTTGTGTGGATGCTTGTGTGTTGTTGTGTGAGTCCAGTCGGTGAGCCGTACGTGCTTGAGTTCGAGGGTTACGAGGAGCAGGACCAGCAGCAGCATCAGCAGCAGCAGCAGCAGATTGAGGAAGGCAAGTTATAGCATGGACAATCCTTGCTACCTATTCACCTCTTAATCATTTATTTCATACATGCATGTGTCTAATTTGATGTACCTTTAAGGTTGTACCAAGTTTTTGTTTATCCTATTCCTTGTTACCTTGGGTTTATGCATATGGGTAGACTTTTGCTAGGCGCAGCTACTATCACCTTTATTTATTCTGTTAATCTTGACTTAATGGTTCACTTCAATGTTAATGGTAAAACTTGCTTTTAGCAACATGGATCAGGGAGCTAGGGCGTACGCTTCGTGCCTGGCCCTAGTGTCTCTCCGTCAGGACTGGTTCTTAAAGCGGCAACCCAGGAACCTGTCGCCACCGCTGGAACTATAATGGCTCTGGTCTTGGACAAGTAACATGTACGGCTCTAGCTTGACAGTAGTTACCGACGGGCCGACGGCGTTATGGGAAGCATGGGTGAGAGTATGGTTTGATCCACCGAGGACGGGGTATCCGCCGGCTATGTCCCCGTGAGGCACAGTCCCGTGTTGGGAGCCACCGTATGGCGGGGGCTCCACACGTTGCGCTATTTATTTTGTTGTTGTTGATATTCTTTACCGCGCTTGGACGCCATTGACCCCCTCGTGTCGCTACATGAGCGTTAGTCAATCTCGGTGCCTTGGGTCATGCTGCCTAGGTTGTACCATAACGGCTACTGTTTTGTTAGGGTGTCTTGTGAAAAGCCTCGTAGCGTCCCTATGCAGTCACACCTCGGAAGTGTTGATGTGCGTGGTTGGGTGCAAAGTTCCTTTGAGCTTTTACGCGACTGGTGGGTAAAGGGCGAAACCTCTGCAGAGTGTATAATCTATCATGATAGCCTTGCTCAGGGTCACGAGCGGCCTGGATCCTTTTTGATTAGAAGATGATGCTTATTACTGTTTAATGTTCACCTCTACTTTATTAACTGGGTTACAACTGGGATTCATGTGAATGTAGTGATTATGATGATGTTAAGATGAAACAACTAAAATTGCTAATGCAGTACAGCCGTGTCAAGCCTTTCTTTTAAGCCTTCATTATCCGTGTTGTATTTGCTAAGTAAGACATTTACTTACACTTGCTATTCAACAAAATCCCGGATGGGTAACAGATGGATTAGATGGTACTGCTGCTGTTGAATTTCCTGAGGATCTGCCATTCTACTAGCTGTGCTCAACCAGTCGGTGTCCCCGTGGGTTATGGTTATCGGCTTCGTTTTCGTTTAGAGAGAGTTAATAATGAGACTTTCGCTGTGTTATTCTATTATTTGAGACAAACTCTGATGTAAAACCATTTTATTCGAGCATATGTACTCTGTTTATCATATTTGTTAACTATATGTGTTCTGTGGACTTCCTGGGCACACATATGGTAGCATTCGGGTTTCTGTGAAAATCCGGGTGTGACAGATTGGTATCAGAGCCGTGCTGACTGTAGGATCGCAGCCTAGTTAGAACGGTTGATAAATCATTAGGAGACCACCATGATTTTGTTTCAGATCATTTAGTTACGATCTTCAAAACCAGTGCTGTCGAGTCTTGTGTGAATCATGTCTCTGGGTGCTTGGTTTTGTTGTTATTATGCTTACGTTTGATTTGGATTTTTGTAATGATTGTGATGGTCATAGACGCAAGTCTATCTCCATCTAGATATAGGACTAAGGTTTAAGGAATATTAATGAATAAATAGTTGGGTTATCTATCCCCTTTGAACTTCCTCTATCTTACTCTCTATGTCTCTGAATCATATCCCTCCAAGTACTGCTATCTTCTTGTGCACCATCTGCAAGCATGGGTTATCTATTACCGATTGACAGGAATACTGATGAGGGATATCTTGCTATGGTAGATGGTTAACACCAGAGGCAACCCCGGTGGCAGTGGAAGCAATCAGAATCAGAATCCACCACCTCCACCACCGCCACTCACCATGGAGCAGATGATGCAGATGCAACTCCAGCTGACACAGCAGATGGCGCAAACCATAGCACTGATGCAGCAGAATCAGCAGAACCCGCCTCAACAGCACCACGTGCAACCCAGAGATAAAAGGGGCGAGTTTATGAAGGGACGCCCTCCTACCTTCAACAAGTCTAGCGACCCAATGCAGGCAGATGACTGGCTCAAGGCAGTGGAAAGGCAGCTAGACATTGCACAGTGCAATGACAGGGAGAAGGTGTTATATGGAAGTGGACAGCTTCAGGGAGCAGCTTTGAATTGGTGGGATGCGTACCAATATGCTCACCCCAATCGTGATCAGATCACTTGGCAGGAGTTCCGCGACAGTTTCCGCTCTCACCACGTGCCGGAAGCGCTGATGACCTTGAAGAAGAAGGAGTTCCTGGCATTGAAGCAGGAAGGTATGAGTGTCACCTCTTATCGTGACAAGTTCATTGAGTTGGCTCGTTATGCTCCAGAGGACGTGAATACTGATAGGAAGAAGCAGACCCGATTATGAGATGGCCTGCATGATACACTCCAGTATCAGCTCTTGTGCTCCAAGTTCGCCACCTTTCAAGAACTGGTGGATAGCGCACTACTGCTGGAGCACAAGCGCCGCGAGATGGAGGAAAAGAAGAGGAAGCTTCAAGGCCCACCGTCAGGAAGCAATGTTCGCCCCCGCTTCAATCCTCAGCAAGGAAACCAGCAGATGGTGACTCCACAGCGTTTCCAGGGATAGTCCGGTTTGATGAACCGCAACCAGTATCAGCAACGTCCCCAGTACCAGCAGCGTCCCCAGTACCTCCCAGCACCACCTCAGCAGCGTTTTCAGAACCAGCCACAGAATGACCCTGTCCAATGCCCCAACCCGGCCAACAATGCACCTACGGCTCCGAGGTGTTTTGGTTGTGGTGAGCTGGGACACTATGCCAGCGCTTGTCCTCGCAAGGCTCAGAACGCTGTTGGTCAGAACAACTATCAGAGGGTTGGGCAACCGCAAAACCAGAATGGAAATCAGCAGCTGGATCCAGCAAGAGGCAAGGTCAACCACATGGGTGCGGAAACCACAGAAGGAGCAACGGATGTCGTTGTGGGTACGTTCCCTGTCAACTCGACTCTCGCAACTGTTTTGTTTGATACTGGAGCTTCGCATGCTTTCATATCTGCTGCTTTCGTGAAAAAGAACATGATGATCCTGCAACCTATGGGGAACCCCATGGTAGTTAGTTCACCCGGGGGAGAACAGCGTGCCACTTTACGTTGCCCCTGTATCACCACAACAATAAGGGGGGGGGGTAGACTTTGTGGTGAACCCAATAGTCCTAGAAACCCTTGGGTTTGACTTGATTCTGGGTATGAGCTGGTTAGGCAGATATGATGGGGTGATTCAATGTTCCAAAAGAACAGTGCAGCTGACAGCAAAGACTGGTGAGAAAGTGGAGTATCAAGCAGCTAGTCCCTTGGGGCACAACTAGATCTACCAAGCCGAGGGTGTAGCACTGGAAGACATCAGAGTGGTGTGCAATTTCCCAGACGTGTTTCCAGATGAGTTACCAGGTATGCCCCCAGACCGCGAAGTTGAATTTGTTATTGATCTTAAGCCTGGTACTGCACCTATAGCTAAGAGGCCATATAGAATGGGAGTAAAAGAACTAGAGAAACTTAAGGAGGAATTAAAATATACCGAATGATGCCTAAATTTCTAACAATCCAAAAAACTTATGTTAATAATAGGCTTTCAGTAGCTGGTTTTGCCGCATCAATCAAACCAAATGTTTTCGACGGGTCTAATTACAAACGTTGGCGCGAGAGGGTCACGCTGTGATAGACAACGATGAACATCATGCATGTCATACAGGGGAAGCCCGAACAGTTCACTCCAGAGGAGGAGCGGGCTTTCGTGGCGGCCGATAACCTGTTTAGAGGTGCCATCATGAGTGTTCTCGTTGAAAGCCTTGTGGACACGTACCTCTTGCTGCCGAGTGGCAAAGATGTTTGAGATGCGCTTGAGGCTAAGTTTGGGGTCTCTGATGCTGGTGGCGAGCTCTATGTCATGGAATAGCTCTATGACTACAAGATGGTTGAAGACCGTCCTGTGGTAGAGCAGGCCCATAAGATCCAGGCGCTGCCTAGAGATCTTGAGAACTATAGCAAGGATGCTCCATGTCGGTTGCCTGACAAGTTTGTGGCTAGAGGTATTATCTCCAAGTTGCCACCTTCTTGGAAGGATTTTGCAACCTCTCTGAAACACAAGAGACAAGAGTTTACTATTGTCGATCTCATCGGCACTCTTGATGTGGAAGAGAAGGCGAGGGCAAAAGACCAACGTGGTAAAGGGATTGCTGGATCTTCTAGTGCCAACTTGGTGCAAAAGAAGAACTTCAATGCATCCAACAAAAA
This sequence comes from Echinochloa phyllopogon, assembly GCA_033239725.1. Taxonomy (NCBI): domain Eukaryota; kingdom Viridiplantae; phylum Streptophyta; class Magnoliopsida; order Poales; family Poaceae; genus Echinochloa; species Echinochloa phyllopogon. The sequence goes on from BTCW01000012.1 coordinate 26,688,185, forward strand.
GAAGAACAAGCCGCAACAGAACCAGACAAAGACTAATCAGACGGCTCAGTTCAAGAAGAAGAAGAAACTGCCGACGAGACATTGTTATTGTTGTGGTAGCCCGGACCACTTTGCTGCAAAGTGCCCGCACCGCAAGGACAAGAACAATGGCGGCAATGGTGGCAGTGCCAACATGGTTGTTAGTGAGACTGGTGGAACATCGGGGTACTGTAATCTTTTACCTACAGTTCTTTCAGTATGTCATTCACCCGATTGGTGGATTGACACTGGTGCTAATATTCATGTTTGTGCTGACATTTCCTTGTTTGCTTTTTACCAGGCAGGCAGGTCTTCCTCCGTGTTGATGGGGAACGGATCACATGCGCGTGTTCATGGTGTTGGTTCGGTCGATCTGAAGCTTACTTCAGGAAAGACCGTTTGACTGAAGAACGTGCAGCATGTCCCCACCATTAAAAAGAACTTAGTCAGCGGGTCTCTTTTGTGTAGAGATGGCTTTAAGTTAGTCTTTGAATCCAATAAATGTGTAATCTCTAAATTTGGAAGTTTTATTGGAAAAGGTTATGATAGCGGAGGCTTGTTCCGCTTTTCTTTGTCAGACAATTGTAATAAAGTTGTGAACCATGCTGCAAACGTTAATAATGAATCTAATGTTTGGCATTCGCAACTCTGTCATGTTAATTTTTGTTGTATGATGCGTCTTGCAAACCTGAGCTTAATTCCGAGATTCACCTTAGTCAAAAATTCTAAGTGTCATGTGTGTGTTGAATCAAAACAACCTCGCAAGCCTCATTTCGCGGCTGAGGCGAGGAACTTGGCACCTCTAGACTTAATTCATTCCAATCTGTGCGAGATGAATGACGTGTTGACAAAAGGTGGTAAAAAGCACTTCATGACTTTAATAGATGATTCTACTAGATTTTGCTACATTTATTTGTTGAAGTCTAAAGATGAAGCGTTACAGTATTTTAAAATCTACAAAGCCGAGGTAGAGAATCAACTTGAGAGAAAGATCAAAAGAGTTAGGTCTGATCGCGGCGGAGAGTATTTTTCTAATGCATTCACTGCGTTCTGTGAGGAACATGGAATAATTCATGAGAGGACACCTCCCTACTCACCTCAATTAAATGGGGTAGCCGAAAGAAAGAACCGCACTCTGACTGACTTGGTTAATGCCACGTTGGATACAACGAGACTTTCCAAGAAATGGTGGGGTGCGGCTATATTGACTGCATGTCATGTCCTGAATTGTGTTCCTATGAAGAACAAAGAGATAACACCATTCGAGGAATGAGGAAAAGAAAAAGCTAACCCTTTCATACTTACGGACTTGGGATGTTTGGCCAAAGTGAATGTGCCCATAACCAAGAAACGTAAATTGGGACCTATGACTGTTGATTGTGTCTTTCTTGGTTATGCTTTCCAGAGTGTAGGTTATAGATTTTTAATAGTAAAATCTGTAGTACCTGACATGCATGTTGGTACAATTATGGAGTCCAGAGACGCTACATTCTTTGAGGACATTTTTCCTATGAAAGAGGAAGCTAGCACGTCTAGTCATGAACTGTCTATTAATAAAGAACCTAGAGAACCTGTTGTTTCGATAGAACACAATGAACACACACGTGGAAAATCCTGAGGAGGATAACAGTGAAGCTCTCAGAAGGAGCAAGAGACAGAGGACTGCAAAGTCCTTTGGTGATGATTTCATTGTGTACCTCGTGGATGACACCCCTAGAAACATTGAAGAGGCATATTCCTCTCCAGACGCTGACTATTGGAAGGAAGCAGTTTAGAGTGAGATGGACTCTATTATGTCTAATGGTACTCGGGAAGTCGTGGAACGTCTGTATGGGTGCAAACCTGTAGGATGCAAGTGGGTGTTCAAGAAAAAGCTTAGACCTGATGGTACTGTTGAGAAGTACAAGGCAAGGCTAGTGGCTAAGGGCTATACTCAGAAAGAATGAGATGACTTCTTTGACACTTACTCGCCGCTTGCCCGATTGACCACCATTCGAGTATTGCTCTCTCTGGCAGCTTCCCGTGGTCTTCTCGTTCATCAGATGGACGTTAAGACAGCTTTCCTAAATGGAGAGTTGGAGGAAGAGATCTACATGGATCAGCCAGAAGGTTTTGTAGTGGAAGGTCAAGAAGGAATGGTGTGTAAGTTGATAGTCTTTGTATGGCCTTAAGCAAGCTCCTAAGCAGTGGCATGAGAAGTTCGATAGAACTTTAACGTCAGTTGACTTTGTTGTAAATGAAGCCGACAAGTGTGTGTACTATCACTATGGTGGGGGCGAAGGAGTGATCTTGTGTTCACTTTGTTGCAACCCCAGGAAACCGGTCTGACCGGTTTGGCCCTGGGAGCTCCACTCATTCCGAGCGGCGATTGTTCATTTCTATGTTCACTGGTATTTGCAAGGGTCAGAGGGATGTCCAGGTAGACCTTAGGCAGCAAAGAATTGATAGCAAGAAAACTCAGGATGAGTTCAAAAAGTTGCGTGTCGTATTGAGTCCGGATAACCCTCCATCTCCTATCTCTCCACCTCCTAAGCTGCCAGAGATACCCCCGCTTCGAGACATTATGACAGATCACATGAATGCGGGCTACTTTGAGGAATTTGGGGACATATTTGGATATGGACATATTGCATCGAGCTCACAGCCTCCACCAGCTCCTCCTCAGTCATATGGTGGTCCCAGTACGTACACTTACATGCCTACTTCAGAGGGTGAAACTTTTGGAGCTTCGTTTGTGTATCCTTCGTCCGGAGACCCGTCCTTTGCAGCTGCCACATACCCCTCCTCGTCATTTGCATATGCTTGTACATCATCTTCTATGGCGGGAGTTCAGTACTCTCGTGCTCCATCTTCATCTCCCGGAGACTTTGCTTCTCAGGCAGTGGCTTCCATCTTTGGACCTTCTACCGATTCTAGTCATGATGATCCGAGTGCGAGCTTTTGATGGGAGCAGGACTACAAGCTTCTCCAGGCCCTTTTATGGATGATTTATGACAAAGGGGGAGAAGAATGGATTAAAGCGTCAAGTTTCAGAGCATCTTGTAGTCTGTCAGGGACAAGCAGTCTGACCGGTTTCTGTAGTGTTTACAGAAACATGGATGTAATAAACTCATACTTTATCTATCTGTGGACTTGAGGCTTTGTACTGTGTGCTATTGTGTGTAATGCACAAGCTTATGTATTCTAAGTGACATTATGATAGTGTGATATGCATGTATTGGTTGATGTACTGTTCTGTACATGTGCTGACTGGCAAAACCGGTCTGACCGGTTTTGGAAACCGGGTTGACCGGTTTCTGCCCAGACAGCACATGTACAACTCTATCTTGTTGTTGTGTGAATGTCATGTCATATGCATCACGGGTTATTTCATTTTGTCACATACACTCGTAGCACATACTAGATGCTGAGATATAGGGGGAGCTCTCCTTTCTTTTCTTATATGTGCATTTGGCTTGTGAGGCCAAACTTTTTGAAAGTTTATTCAAAGCACATATTAAGGGGGAGCTCACAAGATATCTCAGATATTTAGAGCTTTAATTTCTTATCTATTTGTATGCTTTAATCATGTTGTCATCAATCACCAAAAAGGGGGAGATTAAAAGTGCATCTAGGCACTTATGTGTTTTGGTGATTTGTATGACAACATGATTCGTGATCTAACTTGTTTGCTTAAGCATATGAGCAGGTTTTATTCTTATGAATGTTCGCGCAATATAATTGTTGATAAGAATATGTACTTGACATTGGTTCTAAATGACATAAAAGAAAGCAAGTATGTTTGATCCCATGATGCAAAAGATGAGCAATGGCAAGAGAATAGAAATGACAAATGAGATAAGGTTCTTATGCATATTGGTTGGTCTCATTTAGTAGAAGCTTGTCAAAATAAAATGGGACAATCTACATGAAGAAATTGGAATTCCTTTGATCTTGGTCCATAGTAGTGGTTATAAATAAAATGAGATATGATTCTATGGATAGTATATGGTCTCATCTAGTAGAAGCTTATCAAGACAAAATGGGACAATCTACATGAAGAAATTGGAATTCCTTTGGACGTGGTCCATGGAATTAGTTACATTCATGATGAGACATGATCTTATGGATATTATATGGTCTCAAGTGCATGGAAGCCTATGGACGAGTGATTTGACAAAGACAACACACAAGAAAATATTGAATATATTTCAGGTTAATTGAATACATGGATTTCAATGTGGTTTTCATGATGATGCAAAGCAAAGCGAAACTTAAAGTGGCAAGATTTGATGAAAAGGATCAAGCTAGACGGGAGTGACATTCCTAGCAAAGAGAAGGGCAAGTTGGTCTTGTAGCCGAGGGACTTTGTTAGGGAAAAGTCTAGCATCTTAGTTTGATCTCTATACTTCAATCAAGCCGTATCAAGTGAAGCAATGTGAAGCATTTAATCATTTATGGATCATATATTGGAAATGCTTATGAATTGGTCCATACACTTGGAAATTCTAAGCCCAGCTCAAGATTGGATTTGCTCAGCAATCAAGAAAGGTTGTGTGCCCTCAAAGTTGAAATTGACAAGTATGGCATGATTGTAGACATTGAAGCTCAAGTGGAAGACTTAATTTGTTATTTAATTTCTTGAGTATAGGAATGCCGTACTATCAAGAGGGATGCAACAAGTAGTTGTTTAGACAACACCAAAAAGTGCTCATAGGTCAACCCATGTGAGATAGCCTTTGAGAGAAGTCGTTTTGAGACTAAGTGTGCTGACTGGTCCAAGGTCTGACCGGTTTTAGAGCTCAGAGTGCTAATGGCTAGTTTTGTTTGAAAACCGGTGTGACCGGTTTGGGAAACTGGTCTGACCGGTTTTCCACTGACATAACGGCTAGTTTTTGGGTGTGGGGTATTTATACCCCTTGGCCCTCTCCTTTGAGGGCTGCTGGTTCCCTTGCCTCTCTTGTGCGCCAAGAACCTTCTTGAGCACCAGCAAGCTCTCCCCAAACATCTCTTTGTGAGATTGATAGAAATTTGATTGTATCTTTGGATTTGGGTTGAGAGGCTAATTATGTGAGCTATTGCAAGCTAGTAAGAGTTAGCTAGATCAGTGAAGAGCAAATCCTTAGCTTGAGCACTTCCGGTGAAGTCTAGCAACCATTGAAGCATTCGTTACTCTTGGAGGTGAAGCCTCCTAGACGGCTAGGCGTCGCCGGTGAGCTACCGTATTTGTTGTGAACCATGGATTGTTTGTAAAGGTTGGTCCTGCCTCCTTCGTGGAAAAGGGTCACACCTTAGTGGAATTGAGGAAAATGGCTTGGTGTGTATAAGCCCGCCTTTCGTAGGCCCTCAACGGAGACGTAGGATTCATCGTGCCTTGGTGGCAGCCTTAGTGGCAGCGGTGAATCTGAACTTCGAAAAACAAATCATCGCGTCTCTCATTTGGTTTGCCTCGAAAGTTCAATTCTAGCATTTACATTAGCTTCCGCTTCGATCTACTTGGTTGTGCTTTATTTGTGTGCAGGGACATAGTGAACCTGCTAGAAATCATCTACAAAAGCTATTCACCAAGTTTGGTTTGTGCTAGAACTCGTAGAGGGGATAAATTGCATAGTTGTGTTTCTTTGTCAGAAACCGGTCTGATCGGTTTGGGAAACCGGTCTGACCGGTTTCAGTACTGATTGTGTGCAAAATTTTGATTAAGTGCAAAATCATCTATTCACCCCCCTCTAGGTGACATCAAGGTCCTTTCAATTGGTATCAGAGCTTGGCCTCACATCGAGGCTTAACCGCCGTGAGGAAAGATGTCGACTTCGTGTGAGGTAACCTTTGAGCCACTAGCTTGTGATGGCTCAAATTATTTTACTTGGTCTGCTCATGTTCTTCATGATATTAGGGTCATGGGTCCTACTCTTGAGCGAGTGGTAGTTGGAGGCATCCATCGTCCTAACGTTGATTGGATCAATTCGTCCAATTTAACCAAAGACGAAATGGATTGCCTACAACTCAATGCTCTTGTCGCTAACTTCTTATTTAGTGTTATGAGCCAAGGTGTGAAAGAACTTATTCTACAAGATGAAGCGACTCTAGTAGATGTTCATCTTATTTGGTCTCAACTTGAAAGATTATTCGCAAACACCACAAGCGACAAGAAAGAGCATACAAGAACCAAGCCACATGAGGAGTGCTCTACATCAGCAACAACATGCACTGAGCCTCATGTGACAACCACAAAGGAGCTAGAGGACCAAAATTGTGCAGCTGCTGTCTCACTGCCAAAACCGGTGCAACCGGTTTCTGAAACCGGTCTGACCGGTTTGGGCAGAAGGGTCACAACTTGTTGCAAGAAGGACGGCCGACGCCGTGCAAGCAAAACCTCAAGCGCAAAAGCAATGACATCCTCCAGTGATGAGGTGACGAAGTGCCACAAGACCAAAGATGACAAGAAGGCCAAAAATTCAAAAGATGCAACTATCCAAGCTCTCACCGAGGAGCTTGAGAAAGTCAAACTCATGAACGTCTCCTTAGTCTGTAAGTATGATGTTGTGGTTGAGGAATATGCTTGTGCCACTGACTCTCTTTCATGTGTAGCCTTCTTGAAGAAAGAAAATCAAGTGCTCAAGCAACAATTTGACTTGCTAACTAGTGAGCATAAGAAACTACAAGCAAAACATGATGAACTCACGTGTTCTCATGAAGAACTTGTAGAATCATATGCCTTGCTAGAGATAACTCATGAGGTTGTAATGACATTAGTAAAATCATTCGAACCTCAATCTCACAAATGCACATGCTCACAAATTCAATATAATTTATCATGTGCTAACCCATGTTGCTCTCAAGCAAAACGCTCTTGGTATGATGAAGTGCTTGTAGAGTCGCGTGATGACCTCATTACAAAGGAAAATGAAGAACTCAAGCAAGAGGTGGAAAGACTCACAAAGAACTTGACAACTCTCAAAGACAAGAGCAATGCACAACCTTCTCAAGATAACCGTGAGAGCATGGTGAACAAGCTTGAGAAGCGATCAACCGTGCAAAACTCTTACATAAATCAAGTCAAGTCCCACACAAGCCAAGAGCAAGCCGAAAAAGGAAAATTGGCTCACATCAAGTGCTCCAACAAGAAAGAAGTCAAGACTACTCTCTCCAAAAGACAAAGAAATATTGAGAAAAGGAGATGCTTTGGGTGTCTTGAGAAAGGACATGAGATTGCATCATGTCTAAGCAAAGTGGGGTCTCACCCAAGGGAATCCGGGAGTTCAAAACCGGATATTCCAATGTTGACCAGGAAGCCCCACATCAAGCTCAATAAAGGTTTTCTCAAATCCTAAGCAAGATTCAATGGAGAAGTGGTTGCCAAAGAACCCAAGAAGAAGGCAACAAATTTCAAGCACAAGACATGCTTCTCATGTTGGGAAAAAGGGCATCTTGGTAAAGATTGCCCCAATGGTAAAATTCCTAAACCCAACCATGTCCATACTAATCATATGAAACTTGGGAACACCCCAAATGTCTCTTGTCCATCCAAAATGATTCATTCTCCAAAGAATGACACAAGAGCTATTTGGGTCCCTAAGCATATTGGGACTAACCTTGTCGGACCCAACATGAGTTGGGTACCAAAGCATGTTTGATAAGATAGTAGGAACCAAGAGATGTATTGGAGGCTTGGCTTGAATAACAACCATCTATGATCAAGTATCAAGCCAAGAAAAGTTGCTTCCGCTCCATACTCTATACCCAATGTCATCTCGGTAACATTGTGCCTAAAATGATTATATCTCCGTCATTAGTGCCTTTGGTAGGGTCAAGTGTTTCTAAGTGTTGAACTTGTGACACTTGAAAGGTGACCTAGATTATTTTCCTAAATATTGACAACATATGCCATATGGTGCATCTAATGGCTCTCTAGTAGAGTAATATTGTGTCTAATTGCAGAAAATCAAATACTCCAACCGAAGAAACTCAAGTATGAGTATTTGGCTGTGCGCAACCGGAAATTTCCGCCCGTACCAGAAATGTCCGTCGCAAATGTCAGATATCAGTTCAAGAATCGGAAATTTCCGGTGAACAGGCACAATTGTGGCAAAACCGGTCTGACCGGTTTGCCAAACCGGTCTGACCGGTTTGGCCCAGAAACTTGGGACTTTGCTGTTCATGTGAGAAATTAAGACACTAGTAATTTAATTCATAAACTTCTCACTCTTTGCATATGTGTATCATATTACTCCCATATAATGGTAAGATTACATGGCACAATTCATTTGAGCAAGTTATTATGTGCCTTGACCAAATATTAACTTAATCCTCCCATGTCCATAAAAAGACAAAGTGCATGCTCCATATAATCAACGTATGATGTACATATTCAGGGGGAGATTATCTCAATATTTGTGTCTATGAGACTAACGTTTCTTTTAGTTAACTTGTAGTCTCACAATCGAGAGATCATCTCTCTCATATGGAGTTGTCATCTCACTTTATGATCCAATGCGGTAAAATTGTCATATCTTCTACCTTTGGTCCTGTTCTTGACATATATATTGACAACTCACCATAATATAGCCTAAATTCCTTGAATTGATCTTAGTGTTCAAAACTAGTGCGTATGAGCTTATTCTATCCACCTCATCACATATGCACTAGAGAAAAGGGAATTTGGTCTATATTGTGAGGTTTCATAATTCATGATCTATTTGCCATCCACCTAAAAGGGATTGTGGATTATGAAACTAGTTGTTGTGCAAATTAATATGTTTTCTCTCTTTTGTATAAAATGGCTTATATCATGAGAGAAAGTGTATGGATAAAAATTGATTATATTGCACAACACTTTCGACTAGAGGCAAACGTATGCTTTCCTTCCAACCAATTTACCTTGTGCATCTAGGCCTTATATCATGCTAGTGTGTGCATTTGCATGCTACCATGTTGAGTTTCCCTCATGTGTACCAATTAGATATTTGGTTGACATCTTCTTAATATTGACTTGGTGTCATGTGTTGATTAAACGATGAAAGGTGTGAACCAAATATACTAACTTGATTCATAACTCAATATAAGCGTATGCTCTTGTGTGACATATGATAGTTTTTGGAAAATTCCAACTAGCATGATAGGTTGAGTGTGTTTTTGAAAATATTTGAGTTTTTGATCTTTTGATCCCTATCAATCTATTTGTGACTATAGTTAACTTTGTTTGTTTGATGGCTAGTCACAAATAGTGAGATTCTCTCTCAAGTCCACAAATCTTTATCCATCCATCCATCTTTTCAATCTCTCTTAGAAGTAATAAGAGAGAATGGTGTTTTTGGAAATCATATCTCTATCCTTCTAGTTCACATGATCTTTTCTCCTTATCTTAGTTCATATCTCCGATCACTGTTTCGAAACTTCCAACTCTCTTTCATAAAAGGATAAAAGCGATATGAGAAAATGGATTTATTGGATCTCTTTTTCTTCTAAAGGAATCTGAGGAATTTTGAAAAGATATTCATCATATACTCTCTCAGGTCAAGGGAATACGTTTGCAACTCAATATCCACTCAAAATTGGCCTTTCTTAGCTCCCTGGGAGAAACCGGCCTGACCAGTTTCCCAAACCGGGAAACCGGTCTAACTGGTTTGGCCCAGGAAGTTACCCCACGTGGATATTTACCCCCTCAGCCTATTCTCTCTCCTCCCTCACCCTTTCACCACGAAACTCTTACCACTCCACAGCTTTCACCGCGAGTAACTCCCTCTATGGCGATTTCTTGACTCATCCAAGGAAAAGGGGTGTTCTTGCTTGGATTGGAGTGCACCTAGGCAGCCTGACCGGATTCCCACCGGATTTGGACTCAAACCCTCATTCCCTCTCGTTTTCAAGGCTCTCAAGGTATTCAAATGTTCCCCTCGCCCGATCTACTCACTCGATGAATTTCTTTCAAATCCCTTTGGTGGAACATCTTCTGACATGTCTAGGAACCTATCCCTAAGAGATCAAAAGGTTTGGTTGGCTGCATTTTGCGGACCAAGGATTTGTGCCATCTGTGCGCAAACCGGTCTGACCGGTTTGGCAAACCGGTCTGACTGGTTTGGGCAGAGACGGCCCAAGTCCTTGCTCTGCAGTGTGTTGATCCACATATGGACTTGGGATAGCATTCTTTGCAATATCCAGCACATCTTCTAGTCACATATCTGTTCTTATTGACCACAACTTGATTTGGCTCGGCTCAGGCAAAAGCGGTCTGACCGGTTTGTGAAACCGGTCTGACCGGTTTGGCGCTGAGCTGACTCAAAACTTGTTGATGCCTTCGTATCGTCTCTATCTTCGGTCAATCCTTTTCTGGGAGCTTACATGTTGTATACCATCTTTTGTGGCCCAGGAAAGACAGTATACGATGCCAATAGGGAAGCATGCCGAGAGAGTTAAGAAAAGTCGTCATGATCCGGCAACCAGCAGCAGCTCGGGCATGACTAGTGGGAGATCACTGAGGCCTAGGAAGCCAGAGAGAAGAGCAGAGCAGCAAATTGAGGAAGTGGATGAAGTAGAAACCACTTCTAGTGATGAAGATGATGTTGATGATGAAGCTTATCGGATTGTGTCTCGTCATGGCAGTGGGGCAGCTCATGATGATGATGATGATGAGATGGGTGAAGACCAGGGAGAAGAGGAGGAGGAAGCGGTAGGACAAGATGATGATGGTGAGCCACCGTTTCCTAAAGTAAGAGATCCATCAGCCCCTGCTACTTGGAGATTGGTGAACTACAGAGCGTTAGGGATGACTGATGAGGCTAGGGAACAGAGGAGAGTGAGCCCTATTGGTGTACCTAGGACAGCCACTGATTATAGGTTTCACACTGCTTTTCAGCAAGATTACTATCAAACGGCTGTGATTAAATGGAGAATTGTTTGCGAGCAGCATTGGATAGACTGGGATTATATGGTGAAGGAAGAAAATGTCATATTCAACCAAATCATTAAGACTTGCAAACATAGAAAGATCTACTCCATCATGGGCTACAAAAAGGATTGGAACACAGAGGTGATAGCCCAGTTCTATGCCACAGTCTACTTTGAGGGAGATGAGATGGAGAACAGAAGAATGCATTGGATGACTGAGGGGGCCTCGTACAACATCTCATATCTAGCCTTTGCAGAGATTCTTGGTTTCAGGCAGGCTGACAGGAGTCGCCATAGGCTGCATCTAGATGGGGTCTTTCCGGCAGAAAACATGAAGTTCATGTACCCCAGCACTGAGACAGGGAACTTTGGCAAGGTCGCCGGTCTCTACACTTACTATTCGGTGTTCAACCGGATGTTCAGAGCGACACTTGCACCTCGTCGAGGCAACACTTCAGATGTATCCCTGTTTGCAAAGAACTTGCTTGCTAGAATGAAGCCCGGAGATGAAAAGTTTTGTGTGGGTGACTACATTTGGGAGGAGATCAAGCACATTTCTGAAAATCCTCAGAAACTTTGTGGCTATGCACCTTATATTATGAGAGTCATTGAGAGGATCACGGGTATTGCATTTCGGTGTGATGCATCTCATGGAAGAATTCGCGTACCCATTCCAAAGAAGATCAGACATCCATCTTGAAAGGACCAACACTAGGCCTAGAGGGGGGGGTGAATAGGCCTGTTTAAAAATTCCTGCAAAAATCCTCCGAAAACTGTCAGAAAGTCGGATGATCCGACACAGTCTCGGATCTTCCGGCCAGGAAGATCCGACACTGTACAGGATCTTCCGACTGGGACAGAATACCGGAAGATCCGATGGAAAGCCGGATCTTCCGACAGGCAATTCAAGTGTACTTCGAGATTTGAAAACTAATGACCTTTTGACAATTCCACTTGAACACAAAGCTCACAAATGATGTAAGGAACCTTCTATATATGATCAATATCAGAGTATAGCCACAAATAAGTAGATCGGGACAAATCAAGATATAGAAACAATATGAACAAGAATAAAAGTGGAGACAAAGGATTTTCTACCGAAGTTCACTCCACAAAGGAGCTACGTCTCCGTTGAGATGCTCACAAAGAGCCGGGCTGTCACACTAACCCCAAGTCTCTCTCAATCAACCACAAAGGAGGATTGAGTTACTTACTATGTGCTCCCACGAAGAGAGAGGGTAATACAAACTTCCGGGACTCAAACCACAAGAGAATGGGAGTTCACCGGCACCTCTAACCGTCTAGGAGCAAGCTCCAAGAGTAACAAACGTGAATCAATGAACTCAAGTTGCTCGAAGTGCTTCACGAGATGAACAAAGGGAGTTCTCACTTCTAGTCTTCTCTCTCACTCAAACCCTAGGTGAATCTTGGCAAGAATCAAGCTTGGGAGGGGATTTGAGGAGGAGAGTGAATGCTCTTGGCTTGTGTTAGGTCGTGTGTGCAGCAGCCAATGAATGAGGGGGGTGAGGGGTATTTATACCAACCCCCCAAAAAAATGACCGTTATGTGCTCTACGAAGGGGTACCGGATCTTCCGACACTTGGTCGGATCTTCCGATAAGCAACAGAAACGAGTTAGAAAAACTCCAGAGAAATTCCAGGGGCCGGATCTTCCGACCAGTTGTCGGATCTTCCGGGAGACCCCGGAACTTCCGGCCCAGAGAGAAACCAAGACAGAGCCGTCCGGAACTTCCGGTCGGATCTTCCGGCCTCGGGTCGGAACTTGCAACAGGACACTCGTGAGCTCGAAAAACGGCTAAGTCTCGCATCTTCCGAAGCTTTGGCCGGATCTTCCGGCCCGAGAAAACTCGAGACCGAGCCACCCGGAACATCCGGTCGGATCTTCCGGCCTAAGTTCCGGCCGAGCAGAAAGGGGTGTATGTGAAAGTGTTTTTGTGTCTCACAAGAGTTTGTCATCTCAAGCAAAGCACTTTTAACAACTAGAATTTATCAACTACGTCCCCCTTGATAGTACGGTGGTCCTATACTCAATTTCAAACGGAAAATTAAATTTAAATCCACCAATTGAGTCCTCCACCATATGAATAAGCGTTGGTTTCCTTCCTTTAGTATTGTCTTCTTTTTATTTCATTTTATTCCTGCACAACTCATGCAAAGCATCATATCCAAATTTCTATTGTCATTAATCACCAAAATAGATTAAATGCCTAGATGCACTTTCAATCTCCCCCTTTTTGGTGATTGATGACAACACAAATTTGGGTTCACAAGATGGGAATAAAATTCATGTTTTGCATCCAATATTTTTGGAGAGGCTCCCCCTAAATATGTGCATGTTCAACTTAAATAGCCTCAAATGCTTGTGCACATATTTTGCAAGAGTCTCTCAAAATAAGATTGCATAAAAGTGCTTGGTGTGATGAAATAAACGTGATGCATATGACAAGATATACACATCAATAAAGTGAGAAATAACATCACATCATTCATAAGCAACTCACAATAAAATAGATAGCGAGATCCACATCACACTAGCAATAACCAAATTAAGTCTTACAAATAAAAGTCTCACTTGGCACACCATACATAACACAAATTCAAGTTCTCACAAGTTCACAAGCTAGAACATGAATAAAAGATAGATAGGTGATGAGTTTCCAATGGCCACATTCACTCCCCCTTTGTCATCAAGGACCAAAAAGGGAGCTACTCGTCCTCGTCGTCGTCGTCATCATCACCACCCTCGTCATCGTCATCATCATCGTCGTCCTCATCATCATCGGCTACAACGGTCTTGCCCTTGCGACGATCCTCATCCGTCTCGGGCTCACTGACATATTCCTCTTCTTCTTCCTCAGTTTCTTCTTCTGCTATTTCTTCTTCAACTTCTTCTTCCTCTTCTACTATCTCCTCTTCTCCTTGTCCTTGGTGTTGAGAGGCACCAAAGACATACTCCTGTGAGTAATCCTCCCAAGGATTTGCAAAAGAGGGTGGAGGAGTAACTTCCCGGAGTGGAAGAACAGGAGAATGTGGCATGTTTAACTTATCAAGAAGCTCCTTATGGCGCTTATCCGCCATGTATCTATCATGCTCGGCGCGTTTCTCACGCTCATGAGACCTCTTGACTTCATATTTGCACATGTTGAAGCAAGAAAACATGCCTTGAAGCAGAAAATCAATCTTACTCTTCTTGCCTTTGGGAGTAAAGGAGGGGCCACTGGATGGAGGAGCTTGTGATGGAGGGGCTTGGGAAGATGAAGCACCTTGAGAAGATGGAGTTGGAGCACCATGATAAGGCTTAGACTTAAGCTTCAGAAGTTGGGAAATCTTGCCTGGAGGAGATTTGTAAGCCGGATGGATCTTGTCAGTCAAGATGTTTACCCCAGTCACATGTGTAATCATGTGAAAGATGTATGGAGCAAAGTGACATCCACTAGAGGCATCATGGGAGCAATAGATAATTTCATTCCAAATAAAGTTAAACACTTTAAACTTGGGCTTCCCGGGGGCCATTTGAAATAGCAAGTTCTTGGCCCTCTTTGAGATGTTATCTGCATCTCCTGCTCTTGGATACATGGTCCCTCTAAACAGTTGATTCAGCAGCTTATAGAATGGAGAGAGAGTCCCTTGTACTTCCCAAAGACCACCTCACCATATGCATGATCATACATAAATGCTAGCTTGGTGTCATCCAGAATCCTCCCAAGATGAAGATCAATTTTGTTGCGATCATTGCTTGTATGGGCATAGGCAGTCTCCTCAGCAAGCCCAAACAAACCAGCAAAATCATGCAGAGATATGGAAAGGCGTTTACCACATAAAGTCCAATGCATCTCATATCTTTCCTCATCTACCCAAAGAGTGGCATAGAACTGGGCAATGACTTCCTCATTATAGGAGCACTCAAAAGCCATGATCTTGTCCAAGTCCATCTCCACACACCTCTTGTATACATCATCAACAACTGGCTTGAGTGGTGGTGGAAAGCTCTTCAGGTATTTCCAGTCGACCCAATACATGGGAGTGCAAATCCGGGTCATCTTCAAAATTACAGACTCATATCAGTCTGCCTGATGTGCAACCCAAAACTTAGGATCACCCCTGAATGACTTGTACTGAATGCTCCTGGGATCCTCATGTGCACTGAGTCTGAGTGGCTTCATGCTGTTCTGTGCCAACTTGAAGTTGACCACTGCACTGTCTTGTGCGTGTCTGAAGGGAATGGCAGTGCTGATGAAGTTCTGAGCGAGAAAAGATATATCAATGTCATCGTTGTACTGACTCCCCGGTCCTTCTCCTTGATTGGCCCTCTTAATTCTGGGGCGAGGAGGAATCTTGCGCCCCGGCACACTGGATTGGGCTCTTCCGCGAACAGAACGGGAAGTCGTTTCCTTCGTTGTCCTCTTGCCCTTGCCAATTTCTCTAATCTCCCCATCTGAAGCAGTATCCGGATCAGATGATGAACCACTTGGAGGATGAAACGAGCTCTTGGTGCGACCGGTACTCGGACGCACTGTCAAAGATGTGGTCTTTTTCTGTGTAACCTTTTCTTTAACCATCTGATAAGATAGGAGAGAATATGTATTTAGAGAGAGGATCAAAGATTTGCAACTAAGTAGACAGAATAGAACTCGACTCAGTCGGATCTTCTGGCCCTGAGTCGGAAGATCCGGGGGTCCGGATCTTCCGGCTCACCGTCGGATGATCCGACAGAGTCGGGTCAAACCCTAACTACTTAGGAACAGTAGATTAAGCCCACCAAACTTTGTGAAAACATAGGGAAGTATTCTAGACATGTATAGGAGATGATTCACCAAGGGAAAATCACTAGAACTTCCTACATTGAGAGATCGAGCGATGGGGATTTTGAATCAATACCGTTGAGATTTCCCGCGAAAACCCCGGAAGATCCGATAGAGATTGAGTCTTGGAGAGTTGGGGAATCAAAAGATGTCACTTGATGAAGAAATCCACGGTCCAGTCTTCAAATCGCCTTATGGGGTGAAGAGGGAGAGAGAGGAGGCGTTGGTGGAGGGAGAAGAAAGAATAAGAGAGGTAACGGTTCAGTCCAGATATATATATTCGCGCACAGGCCGGAAGATCCGATGAAAGGTCGGAAGATCCGACCGAGACAGAACCAGAAAGATCAGCACCGGAAGTTCCGAGAGGTCCCAGGTCCGGAAGATCCGACAGAATGTCGGAAGATCCGACCAGGTCGGAAGATCCGGAAAAATTTCAGAGAGAACGATGAGAGACAGAGCCGCCCGGAACTTCCAGAGGTAAGTTCCGGGGGTATGTCGGAAGATCCGGTCCAGACGAGATGTGTCACAAAGATGATTTTCCACGACGAGATTTGACTAAAGATTTAGAGAGAACTAGCTTATGAACATGTAAGAAACTTGTCCCAAAATTGATCAGCGATAAACAATCAACACATAACCATGATCAACTTGGAACAAGAAAAGATCCAACGAACATAAGATCAAAATTTTGAAAAACTCACACAATAAAAATAGAATAAGATCATTTTTCTTCTAGTCTAGGCATCAATCAATTGTGTGTGCAACAAGTCAAGCCAAGTTACGAGAATCCAAGATATTTAGCTCACTCCTCAAAGAACAAAACCTTTGCTCATCAAGAGGCTTGGTGAAGATATCGGCCAATTGTTTTTCGGTTCCAACATGGCATAGGGCGATATCTCCTTTGGCTTCATGGTCTCTAAGAAAGTGATGTCTAATGTCAATGTGCTTGGTTCTTGAGTGTTGAACGGGGTTGTTTGCTAGTTTTATGGCACTCTCATTGTCACACAAGAGTGGGATATTTTTGAATTCACAACCAAAGTCACTCAAGGTTTGTCTCATCCAAAGTAGTTGAGCACAACAAGCACCGGCTGCAACATACTCGGCCTCGGCGGTGGAAAGCGCAACGGAATTTTGTTTCTTAGAGCTCCATGACACCAAAGACCTACCAAGAAATTGGCAAGTCCCTGTTGTACTCTTCCGATCTACTTTGCAACCGGCATAATCCGAATCGGAGTAGCCAAGTAGATCAAAAGTGGAGCCCTTGGGATACCACAAGCCAAGGTTTGGAGTATGCACTAAATATCTAAAAATTCTCTTAACAGCCATTAGATGACATTCCTTAGGATTGGCTTGAAATCTTGCACACATGCACACACTAAGCATAATATCCGGCCTAGATGCACAAAGGTAAAGCAAGGAACCAATCATGGAGCGATATACCTTTTGATCGACCGATTTGCCTTCCTCATTTAGATCAAGATGGCCATTCACCGGCATAGGGGTCTTGATGGGCTTAGCATTGGCCATGTCAAACTTTTTGAGCATATCACTTGTGTATTTGGTTTGACATATGAACGTGCCATGCTTCAATTGCTTGATTTGAAATCCGAGAAAGAACTTCAATTCCCCCATCATTGACATCTCAAATCTCTTGGTCATTATCTTACTATACTCTTCACAAAATTTTTCATTAGTAGAACCAAAGATTATATCATCAACATAAATTTGACAAACAAACAAGTTTTGGTCTATTTTTCTAGTGAAGAGAGTAGAATCGGCTTTGCCCATTACAAAGCCATTCTTGAGAAGAAAATCCTTAAGGCATTCATACCATGCTCTAGGTGCTTGCTTAAGCCCATAGAGCGCCTTATGGAGTTTGTAGACATGGTCGGGGTGCTTAGGGTCTTCAAATCCCGGTGGTTGCTCCACATATACTAGCTCCCCGAGAGGCCCATTCAAAAATGCACTCTTCACATCCATTTGATACAACTTGAAGTTGTGATGTGATGCATAGGCCAAAAGGATACGAATTGACTCAAGCCTTGCCACCGGGGCATATGTCTCACCAAAATCAAGCCCTTCAATTTGAGTGAAGCCTTGAGCAACCAATCTAGCTTTGTTTCTTGTGACAATGCCATTTTCATCTTGTTTGTTCCGGAAAACCCACTTGGTGCCAATCACATTTTGCTTGGGTCTTGGGACCAACTCCCATACTTCATTTCTTGAAAAGTTGTTCAACTCTTCTTGCATTGCAATAACCCAATCAGCATCTCCAAGAGCTTCTTCTACCTTGAGAGGTTCTAAAGAAGAGACAAACGAGTAAAATCCACAAAAATTTGCTAAACGTGAACGAGTGGTTACCCCTCTTTGGATGCTCCCTAGAATGTTGTCAACGGGATGATCCCGTTGAACACTTTGGTGAACTCTTGGATGTGAGAATGTTGATTGACGTTGGATGGGTCCATCATCATCTTCTTCATGATGTGACTCAACATCTTGAGCATCTTCACCTAGAGCTCCCCCTTGATCATTGCCATGGTCATGATCGTCACCATGATCTTGGACTTGATCTTGAGATGAGCTTGGTGGTTCAACTCTTGTTGATGGTGACGGGTCGATGTTGAACATGATTTCCGGATCTTGGTCTTGTTCTTCATCTTCATTTTGAGGCTCTTGAGGTTTCACTTCTCCTAAACTCAAGTTCTTGATGGCTTGACTTGGTGGGACTTCATCTACAAGGTCATTTACAACTTGCTCTACTTGAGAGCCATTTGATTCATCAAATTTTACGTCTATCGTGATCTCAACACAACCGGTGGTTTTGTTGAAAACGCGGTAGGCGTGTTCGTTAGTACCATAACCAAGTAGAAAGCCTTCATCAACCTTAGGTGCAAACTTTGAGCTTTTGGTTTTCTTGTTAAGAATGTAACATTTGCAACCAAAGACTCGAAAGTAATGCACCTTTGGTTTGTTACCGGTTAGGATCTCGTATGGAGTCTTGTTCAAGTACTTTTGAAGATAGAGACGGTTAGTGGCATGACAAGCCGTGCTAACCGCCTCGGCCCAAAAGTTATCCGGAGTCTTGTACTCATCAAGCATGGTCCGTGCCATCTCAATCAAAGTCCTATTCTTCCTCTCAACAATGCCATTTTGTTGAGGTGTGTATGGCGCGGAAAGCTCATGCTTGATTCCCTCTTCATCAAGAAACTCTTCAACATTTGTGTTCTTGAACTCCGTCCCATTGTCACTTCTTATATGCTTGATCTTCAACTCAAACTCATTTTGAGCTCTTCTAATGAATCTCTTGATGATAGTTTGAGCTTCACTCTTGTCTTGCAAAAAGAAGACCCATGTGAAACGGGAAAAGTCATCTACAATGACAAGTCCATACTTGTTCCCGCCAATGCTAACATAAGCAACCGGTCCAAATAAATCCATATGAAGTAACTTGAGTGGTCTTGAGCTAGTCAAAATGTTCTTGGGTGGGTGTGGAGCGCCAACTTGCTTCCCGTCTTGACAAGCACTACATAATCTATCTTTCTCAAAAACAACATTTGTTAGTCCTAGGATGTGTTCATCCTTTTGAAGTTTGGCCAAGTTCCTCATCCCAACATGAGCTAGCCGGCGATGCCAAAGCCAACCCAAGCTAGATTTTGCCACTAAACAAGTCTTCGGTTCCACTTTACTAGTTGTGAAATCAACTAAGTAAAGCTTTCCCTTGAGTTGACCCGTAAAAGCAATAGAGGAATCCTCCCTTCTTAGGATACTCACACCCTCGTCAGTAAAGAGACAATTGTAACCCTTCTCACAAAGTTGTGAGACGGACAACAAGTTGTATCCCAAAGAATCAACGAGATAAACATTTGAAAGAGATGAGTCATGTGAGATAGCTATTTCACCTTGACCTATAACATCACCATGATTGTTGTCACCAAATGTGATCTTCTCAACGGGTGAGTCATACTCTTGTAGCTTTGCAAACATATTCCTTTCTCCGGTCATATGATTTGAGCATCCACTATCCAACAACCACGAAGGTCCACCGGAGGAATATGCCTACAAAACAAGTTTAAGCCTTGGACTTAGGTACCCAAAAGTGGTTGGGTCCTTGAGTGTTAGCTTTTGATATTTTAGGCACCCACACACTTCTCATCATCTTCCTAGTATGAGCACCTATATACTTTACCACCATCTTTCCATTTTGGTCCCAAGTAACCATATAGTCAATGGAGTAGTTTTGCGATGGCTTGTGCTCAATAATCTTTTCTTCCTTCTTGGTCTTGATCTTGACATCTTGACTCGATGCTTTTGCTATTGGCAAGGGCTCCATGGACCTTACCGACCCATGAGCCACATCCATTAGTTCACCTAGATTGGTTCCCTTGGTGAACAATGTCACATCACGACCTCTTTCCTTCTTTGTCCCATTGGCCTTTCCACCTCGAGTGTACCCAAGCCCATCCTTGATAGTACCGTATCTACCGGCTTTATATGCCGGGTGGGTCTCGAATACACTCTTGCCCTTACCTTGGTCTTGGCCAATGGCATTGTTCAACTTTTGGATTTGAGCATCTTTAGCCTTGACTTTCTCTTCTAGCTTAGAAATGTTAGTTGCACAAGCATCTAAATCAATTTTATAACATCTTGAGCAACCTTCACTAGTAGAGCCACTTGAGTCAAGAGTTGTTTTGGAGTTGTTCTTGGTATTTTCCCAAAGTGAGCTAAAATTGATTTCTAGATCTTTGTATTTGATCTCTAGGCTTGAATGCCTTTCTTGAAGCTCACTTTTAGCACTCTTTAGGTTAGTTAGAGAGTCATTTGTCAAAGACAATTCCTTTGACATCTTCTCCCGTGAGTCATTGGCATGAGATAACTCATAGGCCAATTTCTCAACCTTGAATTTCTCCTCAACTAGAGCCTCTTCTAGGACAAGGTTTCTCTCCTTTTCAAGGATGAGCAATTCTTCTTGTCTATCAAGAGACTCCTCTCTTTTCTCAATTTTGTCTAGTAGTTTTTTAATAAACTTGTAGCCATCTTTTCCGAACTTCTTTATCATGTTTTTCTCATGTTCGGCTTCTTCACTATCTAGATCATTTTCAATGTTTCTAGATGACAAAGGAGTGGATGAGTGAGGTGGTGTGGTGTCCAATACCTTAGACCCTTGAGCCATTAGGCACATGGGTGCTTCGTCATCACTCTCATTGATGTAGTTGAAGAGTCGTGGAGTTGATGTAGGAGCTTGAATGGCACAAGTGGCCATTTCTTCATCGCCGGAGTCATCACTTGATGAATCCCAACCTTCGCCGACGTGAGCGCTTCCAAATTTTTTCTTGTAATCTCGACTCTTCTCCTTGTATTTCTTGTCTTTGTCATCGGTCTTGTCCTTGAGCTTCTTGTTATCCTTGTCATTCTTCTTGTGGGGACAATCGGCAATGAAGTGACCTTTCTCCCCACACTCATAGCATCTTCGTTGAGAGAAGCTCTTCTTTTCACCTCTTGCCTTCATGAATCTCTTGAAGTTTCTAACCATCATAGCGGTTTCTTCATCGGTGCTCTCATGATCATTTGAATCTTCACTTTTCTTGGAAGTTGAGGTCTTCTCATTTGACTCAACCTTCTTGCTAGGTTCGGCCTTGAGAGCTATGGTCTTGACTTCGGTTTGTTGGATAGACCTTGTCACATCCAAGCTATTCATCTCATGGTATTGCAACTTGTTGAATAGCTCCATAGGCACCATTGTCTTGAACTTGTCACTTTCTCTAATCATTGTGGCAAGCATTGGGTTCTTGGGTGCGTATGCTCTAAGCAATTTCTTTGTGACCTTGTTCTCGCCCCAATCATTGCTTCCAAGCATCCTAATTTCGGTGACTAGGAGCTTCAATCGATCATACATTTCTTGCAAGGACTCATCCTTCTTCATGACGAAAGCTTCTAGTTCTCCTTGTAGGAGATCCACCTTGCCTTCCTTTACTTCTTCCGATCCTTCATGAGCCATTCGAAGAGTGTCCCATAGCTCTTTGGCACTATCGATTCCTCTAATCTTGTTGTACTCATAAGTGCTTAGAGCACTCCTAAGCACGGTCACGGCTTGAGAGTTGCGGAAGATGTCGTATTCTTGTTCACGACTTGGCGTTGCACTCTTGTCAACACCTATATTCACAATAGACCAAAGAGATGGATGAAGACCATGCAAGTAAATTTACATATCATCACTCCATCGGGCATAGTCAATCCCATTGAATTTGGGGACTTTGCCCATTGGAATGGATGAGAAATTAAGACTAGAAGGGTCAAAAGATTTGTTAGAAGAAGATGTCTCATATCGATAAGACACCGAGTGAAGTCCGTCGAGAGCGTCTCTTTCTCGTATCTTCTTCTTGAAAAGCTTTTGTGCCTCTCTTTCGGCCTTCTCCTTGATCTTCTTCCTTATCTTCTCCCTTCTTTGCTTTTTCTTTTCTTGTTCATCCAAGCTCTCATCAACATCGCTAATGTTGAATTCATCATCGCTTGAGCTTGACTCAACGGGCGTCGGATGTTTATCTTTGTGGGCGGAAGCCATCTCGGATACATCTCCCATACCGGCCATAGTGTTTTCCCTTAGCGGTTAAGCCTAAACAAGGGATTAGGCTCTGATACCAATTGAAAGGACCAACACTAGGCCTAGAGGGGGGTGAATAGGCCTGTTTAAAAATTCCTGCAAAAATCCTCCGAAAACTGTCAGAAAGTCGGATGATCCGACATAGTCTCGGATCTTCCGGCCAGGAAGATCCGACACTATACAGGATCTTCCGACTAGGACAGAATACCGGAAGATCCGATGGAAAGCCGGATCTTCCGACAGGCAATTCAAGTGTACTTCGAGATTTGAAAACTAATGACCTTTTGACAATTCCACTTGAACACAAAGCTCACAAATGATGTAAGGAACCTTCTATATATGATCAATATCAGAGTATAGCCACAAATAAGTAGATCGGGACAAATCAAGATATAGAAACAATATGAACAAGAATAAAAGTGGAGACAAAGGATTTTCTACCGAAGTTCACTCCACAAAGGAGCTACGTCTCCGTTGAGATGCTCACAAAGAGCCGGGCTGTCACACTAACCCCAAGTCTCTCTCAATCAACCACAAAGGAGGATTGAGTTACTTACTATGTGCTCCCACGAAGAGAGAGGGTAATACAAACTTCCGGGACTCAAACCACAAGAGAATGGGAGTTCACCGGCACCTCTAACCGTCTAGGAGCAAGCTCCAAGAGTAACAAACGTGAATCAATGAACTCAAGTTGCTCGAAGTGCTTCACGAGATGAACAAAGGGAGTTCTCACTTCTAGTCTTCTCTCTCACTCAAACCCTAGGTGAATCTTGGCAAGAATCAAGCTTGGGAGGGGATTTGAGGAGGAGAGTGAATGCTCTTGGCTTGTGTTAGGTCGTGTGTGCAGCAGCCAATGAATGAGGGGGGTGAGGGGTATTTATACCAACCCCCCAAAAAAATGACCGTTATGTGCTCTGCGAAGGGGTACCGGATCTTCCGACACTTGGTCGGATCTTCCGATAAGCAACAGAAACGAGTTAGAAAAACTCCAGAGAAATTCCAGGGGCCGGATCTTCCGACCAGTTGTCGGATCTTCCGGGAGACCCCGGAACTTCCGGCCCAGAGAGAAACCAAGACAGAGCCGTCCGGAACTTCCGGTCGGATCTTCCGGCCTCGGGTCGGAACTTGCAACAGGACACTCGTGAGCTCGAAAAACGGCTAAGTCTCGCATCTTCCGAAGCTTTGGCCGGATCTTCCGGCCCGAGAAAACTCGAGACCGAGCCACCCGGAACATCCGGTCGGATCTTCCGGCCTAAGTTCCGGCCGAGCAGAAAGGGGTGTATGTGAAAGTGTTTTTGTGTCTCACAAGAGTTTGTCATCTCAAGCAAAGCACTTTTAGCAACTAGAATTTATCAACTACGTCCCCCTTGATAGTACGGTGGTCCTATACTCAATTTCAAACGGAAAATTAAATTTAAATCCACCAATTGAGTCCTCCACCATATGAATAAGCGTTGGTTTCCTTCCATTAGTATTGTCTTCTTTTTATTTCATTTTATTCCTGCACAACTCATGCAAAGCATCATATCCAAATTTCTATTGTCATTAATCACCAAAATAGATTAAATGCCTAGATGCACTTTCACATCTCCACGAGCAGATCCACCTACAGACACAGAAAATATTGATCAGTAGCAGCAGCATGAGGAGCTGCGGCCACAGCCGGGCACTGCTCAGCAGCAGCCCCAGGAAACCGGTCTGACCGGTTTGGCCCTGGGAGCTCCACTCATTCCGAGCGGCGATTGTCTCCAATCAAGAAGTTCATTTCTATGTTCACTGGTATTTGCAAGGGTCAGAGGGATGTCCAGGTGGACCTTAGGCAGCAAAGAATTGATAGCAAGAAAACTCAGAATGAGTTCAAAAAGTTGCGTGTCGTATTGAGTCCGGATAACCCTCCATCTCCTATCTCTCCACCTCCTAAGCTGCCAGAGATACCCCCGCTTCGAGACATTATGACAGATCACATGAATGCGGGCTACTTTGAGGAATTTGGGGACATATTTGGATATGGACATATTGCATCGAGCTCACAGCCTCCACCAGCTCCTCCTCAGTCATATGGTGGTCCCAGTACGTACACTTACATGCCTACTTCAGAGGGTGAAACTTTTGGAGCTTCGTTTGTGTATCCTTCGTCCGGAGGCCCGTCCTTTGCAGCTGCCACATACCCCTCCTCGTCATTTGCATATGCTTGTACATCATCTTCTATGGCGGGAGTTCAGTACTCTCGTGCTCCATCTTCATCTCCCGGAGACTTTGCTTCTCAGGCAGTGGCTTCCATCTTTGGACCTTCTACCGATTCTAGTCATGATGATCCGAGTGCGAGCTTTTGATGGGAGCAGGACTACAAGCTTCTCCAGGCCCTTTTATGGATGATTGATGACAAAAGGGGAGAAGAATGGATTAAAGCATCAAGTTTCAGTGCATCTTGTAGTCTGTCAGGGACAAGCAGTCTGACCGGTTTCAGAAACCGGTCTGACCGGTTTCTGTAGTGTTTACAGAAACATGGATGTAATAAACTCATACTTTATCTATCTGTGGACTTGAGGCTTTGTACTGTGTGCTATTGTGTGTAATGAACAAGCTTATGTATTCTAAGTGACATTATGATAGTGTGATATGCATGTATTGGTTGATGTACTGTTCTGTACATGTGCTGACTGGCAAAACCGGTCTGACCGGTTTTGGAAACCGGGTTGACTAGTTTCTGCTCATACAGCACATGTACAACTCTATCTTGTTGTTGTGTGAATGTAATGTCATATGCATCACGGGTTATTTCATTTTGTCACATACACTCGTAGCACATACTAGATGCTAAGATATAGGGGGAGCTCTCCTTTCTTTTCTTATATGTGCATTTGGCTTGTGAGGCCAAACTTTTTGAAAGTTTATTCAAAGCACATATTAAGGGGGAGCTCACAAGATATCTCAGATATTTAGAGCTTTAATTTCTTATCTATTTGTATGCTTTAATCATGTTGTCATCAATCACCAAAAAGGGGGAGATTAAAAGTGCATCTAGGCACTTATGTGTTTTGGTGATTTGTATGACAACATGATTCGTGATCTAACTTGTTTGCTTAAGCATATGAGCAGGTTTTATTCTTATGAATGTTCGCGCAATATAATTGTTGATAAGAATATGTACTTGACATTGGTTCTAAATGACATAAAAGAAAGCAAGTATGTTTGATCCCATGATGCAAAAGATGAGCAATGGCAAGAGAATAGAAATGACAAATGAGATAAGGTTCTTATGCATATTGGTTGGTCTCATTTAGTAGAAGCTTGTCAAAATAAAATGGGACAATCTACATGAAGAAATTGGAATTCCTTTGATCTTGGTCCATAGTAGTGGTTATAAATAAAATGAGATATGATTCTATGGATAGTATATGGTCTCATCTAGTAGAAGCTTATCAAGACAAAATGGGACAATCTACATGAAGAAATTGGAATTCCTTTGGACGTGGTCCATGGCAATAGTTACATTCATGATGAGACATGATCTTATGGATATTATATGGTCTCAAGTGCATGGAAGCCTATGGACAAGTGATTTCACAAAGACAACACAAGACAATATTGAATATATTTCGGGTTAATTGAATACATGGATTTCAATGTGGTTTTCATGATGATGCAAAGCAAAGCGAAACTTAAAGTGGCAAGATTTGATGAAAAGGATCAAGCTAGACGGGAGTGACATTCCTAGCAAAGAGAAGGGCAAGTTGGTCTTGTAGCCGAGGGACTTTGTTAGGGAAAAGTCTAGCATCTTAGTTTGATCTCTATACTTCAATCAAGCCGTATCAAGTGAAGCAATGTGAAGCATTTAATCATTTATGGATCATATATTGGAAATGCTTATGAATTGGTCCATACAATTGGAAATTCTAAGCCCAGCTCAAGATTGGATTTGCTCAGCAATCAAGAAAGGTTGTGTGCCCTCAAAGTTGAAATTGACAAGTATGGCATGATTGTAGACATTGAAGCTCAAGTGGAAGACTTAATTTGTTATTTAATTTCTTGAGTATAGGAATGTCGTACTATCAAGAGGGATGCAACAAGTAGTTGTTTAGACAACACCAAAAAGTTCTCATAGGTCAACCCATGTGAGATAGCCTTTGAGAGAAGCCGTTTTGAGACTAAGTGTGCTGACTAGTCCAAGGTCTGACCGGTTTTAGAGCTCAGAGTGCTAATGGCTAGTTTCGTTTGAAAACCGGTGTGACCGGTTTGGGAAACCAGTCTGACCGGTTTTCCACTGACATAACGGCTAGTTTTTGGGTGTGGGGTATTTATACCCCTTGGCCCTCTCCTTTGAAGGCTGCTGGTTCCCTTGCCTCTCTTGTGCGCCCAGAACCTTCTTGAGCACCAGCAAGCTCTCCCCAAACATCTCTTTGTGAGATTGATAGAAATTTGATTGTATCTTTGGATTTGGGTTGAGAGGCTAATTGTGTGAGCTATTGCAAGCTAGTAAGAGTTAGCTAGATCAGTGAAGAGCAAATCCTTAGCTTGAGCACTTCCGGTGAAGTCTAGCAACCATTGAAGCATTCGTTACTCTTGGAGGTGAAGCCTCCTAGACGGCTAGGCGTCGCTGGTGAGCTACCGTATTTGTGGTGAACCATGGATTGTTTGTAAAGGTTGGTCCTGCCTCCTTCGTGGAAAAGGGTCACAACTTAGTGGAATTGAGGAAAATGGCTTGGTGTGTATAAGCCCGCCTTTCGTAGGCCCTCAACGGAGACGTAGGATTCATCGTGCCTTGGTGGCAGCCTTAGTGGCAGCGGTGAATCTGAACTTCGAAAAACAAATCATCGCGTCTCTCATTTGGTTTGCCTCGAAAGTTCAATTCTAGCATTTACATTAGCTTCCGCTTCGATCTACTTGGTTGTGCTTTATTTGTGTGCAGGGACATAGTGAACCTGCTAGAAATCATCTACAGAAGCTATTCACCAAGTTTGGTTTGTGCTAGAACTCGTAGAGGGGATAAATTGCATAGTTGTGTTTCTCTGTCAGAAACCGGTCTGACCGGTTTCAGTACTGATTGTGTGCAAAATTTTGATTAAGTGCAGAATCACCTATTCACCCCCCCTCTAGGTGACATCAAGGTCCTTTCAGATAGCCTTGGACTACATCCAAACGGCTAAGAACCTGGCAGATCAATTCACAAAGGGTCTTTCACGTAACGTGATAGACAATGCATCCAGGGAATTGAGCTTGAGACCCATGTGTGTTACTCAGTAGTGGTAACCTGTCCTATGTGATCGGAGATCCCGTGAATTAGGATGGTGAAACAAGCTACTGTTTAACTGAGAGAAGAGAACCTCTGAAAAGGGCTCATTCCAATGGAGGTGCATTTCTCTTCTAAGTTTGTATGGCAGGTTGGTGAAAACCTTAATGTGATCCGAGTGGCTCAATGAAGGCAAATATGTTGACCTACAGAACATCTCAAAGGATTGCACCTATATGGGTTCGATTGCTAGTCACAATCTATGAGATAGGGTGATCTCTAGATACCCACGAAAGGCACGGAGTATGACTTATACGCTCCAACCCGAGGGGATTCTTATAGCAGCCTAGTACTGGCAAAGGGGCTCTAGTCAAGATTGTTTGCACAAAACTGTCAATTCAAGGCATAGTCCATTGGTCAGTTGTGAACAAGTGTAGCTCTTGCCCCAGGTGGATGTTCAACTTAACAGTCCCCGCCATGAGGCCAGTATATCAAAACAACAGTTGAGTCGAGAGTATTTTCTTGTGTACCTTGAAATTCTTGGTGGGGATTGTTAGATTAATTGGGCCTTGTCCCATTTAAATCTCAATTAATCAAAGAATTAAAGGTCCACTAATAAATGCTAGGGAATTAAATCCCGGATGGAGAGTCAATGGGAATCCTAACCAACTTAAATAGTGGACCAACTGTGGACCACTTGTGAAGTTGGTAAAAGGAGAAGGGCGTGCCACGCGCGCGCGCGCTCGCTCGCCTCGCCGAGTCGTGGCCGTGGTTGTGCCGTGCCGTGCCGAGCCGAGCCGAGCCGCTCTGCGTGTGCTGTGTGATGAACTTTGATGGCTGAGAGTAACTGATGACGTTTAATGGCATTATTGGGTTGACCAGTAACTGATGTCATTATGGCCATTGCTGCCTCCAAGCAGTGTCCAGGTTCATCCTCCCTCCTCCTCTGGTCGCCTATATAAGAGGGGCTCTCTCCCACAGCCAGAACACACAAGCTGACTCTCCCTTTCTGGTACTCCTTTCAGGAGACCTCTCTCTTCTCCCTGTTTTTGCTGCTCTCTTGCATTCCCAACGCAAGCTTTGCGCGCACTCTGCTTGCGTGAGCAGTTACCTCCGAACCTCCCTGTTTAGTGATCCTGCTCGGGATAGGCGGGCGATAAGGTTTTTGGGGAGCGTACGAGTACGCGCCTGCTCGCTGCTGTGAACGACTACTTCCCGGCGGCTAACTTCATCATCCGTACGACTACTTCCTGGTGGCCGGTTTCGTCAACCTATACTACTACTTCCTGGTGGCCAACTTCGTCAACCCGAACGACTACTCCCTGGTGGCCGTCTTCCTCACGTGAACGACTACGTCCCGGTGACCGTTCGAGGGACTCCACTGCATCGACTCGCCACTGCACCGAATCAGATCGACTACTTCGAGCAAGGCCAGTCGAGGATGGTTAACACTATTCCTCCAGCTGGTGACGGCGCATCCGGTGCCTCCGGTACCGGCCCCACCTCTGGGTACATCCTGAACATCGTTTTGTTCTGGTTTCGGTTTCTCATGTTGTTCATGTTATTTAGGAGATTTAACTTGAACACTCGCACATATTATGTTACCACTGGATCACTCACTGTTGTCATGAATTTGTTGCTAATTTCTGGAATTAAAATATACCGAATGATGCCTAAATTTCTAACGGAGCCCCTCTTACAATTTTACTCCTTTTGGAGTGCACGACTTTGGTTTATGATCGGTAACCATCGTATCACAAATTCTGGTCTCGGGATCTATTTCATGAAAGCCTACGTCAAAGATATCCTTCACCAAATGAGCAAGTAAGGTTGGTTATGTCTCTCTTTCAGTGTCCTCGTTATTACTATCATAGTTATCTTTACTTAAAGAAAGATTTTCTTTAGAACTTACTCTCCCTTAATTCCAAAATGACTATTCTTCTGGCATTCAAATTTTGTTCTTTAAGAGTGTCTTTTTAGCTTTTAGGGACATGCATATCTAATTAAATCAACTCTCGCGTGTCAATCGTATGTTAGTTGGTAAGGTTCCTTACGGCGGAACCTATCCACCCGTATTCAAGTCCTCGACTCAGGACGGGTGTCGTATTTTTATAGATTTATTCCTAAATTTAACCGATGTTATTTTTTCTGGTAGGTGATGTGAGTGCCAGCTTAGTCTCTCGGAGGTGGGGGTAGGGTTTGCGGGCTTATTTTATAGGAGTGAGTGTGCGTGTGTGTGAGCGTCTGGTTTTAGGAAATAATTAAATCAACTCCCACATCAATGAAAGATGCATACAGAAATATATGGAGCCAATCAAATAGTTAATGCTATTTTTTCTAATTCCAATGCATATGTATTTATTTATAAAAACAGTAATGAAGGACAACATGGTCATTCACCAATTTATTTGATTTTTTTAAATGGACACTTATATGGTACGGACGGAGTAGAAGTCACAACCCTCGACCTGATTAAGAGCGTTAATGGATAAATAGACTGCTTTGATACTTTTATTAAAAGAGAACCTTAAATTCTCTTTATAGGTGCGTTAAAGGATTCTCAAAACATAGGAATTGAGGTGCACGTCACTTGTAATACTATAGGGTTTGAAAACATAGTAATTTTTGTTATATAGTGTTTGGATGCAACATAGGAATAACACAAGAATGTGAAGAAAGAGATAGACATAAAGGAAAGCTTCCAAAAGGTTGGAGTTCATGTTAGATTTCCCCCAAAATTCCTATGGATCCCGGTTATTCCATAGGAATTTTGAAGGATTTCAGGATAGCCAATTCTTTGATTCAAAGGGCTACATAGGAAAAATTTCTATAGGATTTCAGTCCTACAAAATTCCTCCATAAATCCTATGTTTCAAAGGAGACCTTAAAATTTGAGACATCTATAGATAGGTATAGGAGCAGTTGGAGCAAGAATTGGGCATACATGTCATTGTTGAGGGGCTAAGAGCACCCATCACCCAGCTCGACCACGCATGGTCTAAGAGCAAACAACATTCGAAATGTGCTGAAGATCTGGTGTTCGTGGACACAAATCTGCGGTAGGACCTCAGAATATTGTCTTACCGATCCAGAATCAGGGCTGTGGCCTGTGGGGCCAGAATCGGGGCTGTGGGGCGTGGGGGCGACGACTTCTTTTTTTGGAACAAAGCCATAATATAAACATTCGAAGCATTCAAATGCAAAAAATAGCAGTACTGCTAAAATACCTATATACCCCTCATTTTACACTACCCACCAACTCTTCACCCATCCCACCAACTCATTTAGTTTTATCATATCCCTAGAAATACTTACATTTTAACACAAAATTTGAATCCTACAAATGCTTACATATTGAGACGGATGGAGCATTAAAGAAGCAGAGTTTTACAGAAAGGTCCTCAAAGAAAACCTAGATACAAATAGGCCCCAAACGGCCTGAAAAACATGAACGCACACGCATCGCAGAAGCTGACCCTGAGGAGGCCACGCGTCCAGGCTGTAGGGCTTCGTCGCCGTTGAGGAACACGCCAACAATGGCCACCAAAGGCATCGGCGTCACAAGGGACCATGAAGATACATCTAACTAAAGCTCACAGCTAATTTAAAGTGAAAAATTGAACATGCAATTGATGGAACTATCCTAAACAATTTATGTGCTTCTTACATACTCCCGACGGTTGCAAACAAATGATATTTGGAGTCTCCCGTCAAAATATTTGAAACTTTTATAGGTAGCTCTGTCTATTTGCGTGAAAATTCATGCACATTATTAAAAAAAAAATATGTGTGCCCTTTTGTAACAAAGAAGCAGCGCATATTTTGATTTCTAATAAGATATATTTATTTTATTTTAAACTGATTTTGTAAATATTTTACAACAAATATTGCTAATCAAAGTTTTTCCGGTTATTCCTATCTTATTGGCCATTAAACAAGGAGGGGGCGGTAGCGAACTTTGGTAAAGTTTTTTGGTGAAACCTTCTATCATTAATGTCGTATTTTTTAATTTATTTTAGAACTAGCCGGCATTTTTCTTCAAGTAGTAGGCGACATGCTCGTCGATAGCGAGACGTACTCCCTCCGGTTTAGTATTAGACAGTGATACGGTCACCAAAGCATAACTTTAACTTATGTTTTCTATAAAAATATTTCTTAAAAAGTTACATATGTATATTTTTATGAAAGTAATTTTCAAGACCAATCTATTTACATGATTTTCACATTTCTAAACTCAACGACTTAGATGTTATTCATTATTTATATTTTCAATGTTTGACTCAAA